>OW121847.1:68843655-73843655 GCA_933228895.1 Platycnemis pennipes | reverse complement strand
TAGAAGACAGATAGTATACAATGTTATTTTTCACGTGAACAAAAAGACAACAACAGGTTAAAATAAAGTTTACTAAGAGAAAATGTGGATGCGTAATGTTTCTATACATCTGCAAGCACATCCGAATGCACAACCCGGGCGTGAAATTTTATTTGGACACATCCTTGGGTTTTTATGAAGATTAGACCTTACAACTTTCCTTATCTCACTTAATAACAGGTCAATCTCACTTGTTTTATGGCACATCGTTTATGTTGAAGAAGTACAATAAACGTTTTTGAACATATGAAAATCAAATCAAGTCAGCAGAATACCACAAAAGAAGACGGAATTCTATCAAAAGAGGAATTAAATACAACTGATAAATATGAGATTGGAATCGAAGAAACACTTTAATAGAGCTTATTTCTAGAACATCCTCATCCGTGGCAGAGAAACCTGAACGATAACTCTTGTGAAGAAGTCAATACTGTGAAGGATTATCAATGTAATAGTAAAGATAAAATAGATCGATGGAACAACAAATGAAGAAATCCTAGGATGTGGGAAGCACAGAGGGAAGAAAAGAAGTAATATGGAATCTTGAAGAACTAACCAATGAAGTAAATATGAAAAGGATAACGGATAGAAGAATGGAGCGAAGAGTTGCTACAAAGCAATCTAAGGATTAATAACTAGAGACAATGATTAAATTGAGAGAGGTTTATGAAAAGAAGTACTATGCTACGTTAGAAATACTCAGGGGCAGGAGCATATACTTCGGCAAGAGCATCTTACCCACTACGTCTGTAATTCTAACTACTGTCAGATAAAGATTTCCATTTAAGTTCTTCTAATATATCAATTACGCTCACATGATTATCGTACCGTCCCTTTACACATCTTGCCAATCACTGCACGCTCCAATTTGTTATTTGATATTAATCTGCTGAAATGGATAAGTTCCCTGAAAAAATCACATCATCAGTTAATTTCTACGTCACCGTTAAGTGTGGTTCCCTTTTTTATTACCTGAGTTTACGGCAGAAAATTGAAATTAGAGTAATAGTCGACTCTGAACCTTTAAATTGCTCCCTTTTGGTCAGTCATTAAGTGAGCAAACGGAAACGCCAGAATGTATTAAAAGAAGAAGATTTTTTCCTCTGATACAGGGGGAAAGCCCAATATAATACCAGTTATTTTTAAAGATATAATAAAAATATGCGCGTTCTGATCAGCAGTCGAAATCAAAATCTCCAAAAAAAGGTTAATTCTCGACTGTCGCTGACGTCTAAATAATAAAGAAGAAAAACTTGGAGATGCCGGGGATCGAACCCGGGACCTTTCACATGCAAAGCGAACGCTCTACCGCTGAGCTACATCCCCACATTAATAAGCATTCCTCAAATTTTCAACGAACCATTACTCCATCGCTTTGTGTAGCACGTGCAGTTCACTAGCCACTACATTTGAATGTGAGATGTTTCATTCCGTTTTTCGGAGGAAACTTTAAATCCAATTTAATATGGATGAAATTTGAAGCAGTGCACATTTGGTCGAATGGCAACTAATGGCTTGCGCGCTGGCGTCTTGCGGGTATACATAAGAACTTAGGAGTTTACTTGAATTGGAACTCGTCGCAGAAGAGGAGAAACCTCTAATTGACCGCATTCGAGCACACTGTGACTCAGTCAGTCGTGAATTGTATGCTTTTCATGCGAAAGGTGTCGAGTTTGATCCTCGGAGTCTCCTTGTTGAATAAAAATATATGCTTTTAGATCAGCAGTCAGTAGTCGAAATCCAAATCTCCAAACAAAAATTATTTCGCGAATATCCTCAACCATCCCTTTGCGCACTGCGCTTTGACATGTGAGGTTTTATTCCAGCATCGTTCAATCGCAAATCAGCAAATATACTCTTGAATTGTCATTTTATTTCAACCGAAGGCCCTCAAAAGTATTTCCCTGGGGTTTAAGGAGAGAGAACAACAAGTATAAAATTTTATCGACTGGATATTTGAGCATTTTTTCTGCTCCTCGACAATGTTTACTAGCAATATTTCCACTTATCTTAAACCAATGGAGAACAACTTAGCTTCGTATATTTCCTCAAGTTGTTGGAATAGTAAATTTATTGCAAGAAGTTCAATAACTATTCTTTTTGCCCAACCGTAATATGTCCGATGAACTTCTTAAAGAGGAAACATTCACAAGAACCCTCAGCAGCAGTCAGATGGTGGTAGCATGGAGTCGAAACCGGTCGTATCTAATGAAAATATTTTATTTCATTTCCTCATTCAATGAGATCAAGGTAAAGCAAGAATCCCACAGCTGGTCAGGATTAACAACTAGATACACAAGCCAATTAAATTTTACCTGTGCCGAGCCACATGCAGGAGAAATCTAATAAAGATTTCTTACCAGGTCTGAAAATTAGAGGCATTTTTTGTCCATTATCTTCATCTCAATTCACGTCTTCATTGCTTAACTGTACATAAGGCGTCCGCATCAACGAAGACAAGTCGTGGAGGAAACATATCAGGGAAATTACAAGTCAAGCAAACTGAACTGTCGATTAGAATTCGTAAAAAGAGTTCTAGGTAAAAACGACACAAAAGATGATACTTGCCCCTTCTCAGGTCTCTTTTAGAATAAGCCGCCATATATACCTACATGCACAGATTGCTAGCCTCGGCTAGCCACCTCTAAGGCGTGCGACAGGAGATGAATCATCACCATAAATGCACCATACCAATATCATCTACCTACATGTACTTGGGAACAAAATGAAAATGAAGAATGAAAAAGCGTGTTACTCATGCACGCACCAAGTAGTATGGTTTAATAGACTATGATCATGACCTTCATACTACGCTACCTGCATTACAACTACCTACCCGTAAATCATATTGCCTATTATGATCTCTAATATTGTTCATGGGGCTGTATGACATCCGTACGAGGAAAGAATTGTCATGGAATTAGGGCGTGAGGACAGGCTATCTGCGAAATTTTAAATGTTCGTTACGATAAATTTATTGGCGTTAAGAGCTTAATAGAAGATTTATAATGGAAATTACTATCATAACGTATGTTAACATGTATACTAAATCTTTTAAGTGCATTTGAAGCTGATTAAGTTAGAAACATATTAAGGTCACCCGCCTATTACGCCACATCTCATCGGGAAAATAAGATTAGAGAGATAGACGCACGTATACCTATATGTAAAACATCTTCCTTTCAATATATTGCACTAGGCCATACAGAGCCCCACATACATTAACACAATTAACTCATGTAAACATTCTTTGATGAGGGGAACGTGGACGGGAAGAATTAGAATGGAAAGCATATCATGAAATGCCTTCATGGAACAAATAATGAACGATATTAAAGAAAAGACTTAAGACTTAAAAATGAAGAGATTACAGGATAGGAGAACAGAGTGGAGGGCTGCATCAATTAATATTAGGATTGATGACTGGTAATGATGAAGAAAATTGTTCCTGCATAAAAATATGGTTTTTTATTCACTATATCTACTATCCCCCTCTACGCTCATTAGATTTCGAGTGAATTTTCAGAAGAAGTAAAATGGAAAACATGATTGGGTAAGTATGCCCTTAGAAAAAATTACTATACAGAATATTTAGTTACTAAAGAAATTCTTTAGTTACTTAAGAAATTCTTTAGTTACTTAAGAAATTCTTTAGTAACTAAAGGTGTGCACCTTTAGTTTTCCAAATACTGTACAGACTGTTTAGTTAGAGATCCAAAAACTAAAGAGCTGTTTAGTTGACATTCTTTAGTTTTTTTGTAACATAGGTTTTGTATAGTTTTTGCTCATTAAACTAAAGGGTCCTTTCGTAATCATTCCCTAGTTACTCTTGCCTTTATTTTCCACCAGTTAACTATAAATCTGTTCAGTCAAGATTCTTTAGTTTTCTCATAGCAGAGATTGTGTTCAGTTTCTGTTCCTTGAACTGAAGGATCATTCAGTAAATACTCCTTTAGTTACTCTTGCCTTTTAGTTTTTAATAGTTTACTTACTGTAAATCTAGTTAGTTTAGCTTTTTTTAGTTTTCATGCAGCCTTGGTAGTGTTTAAATTATATTCCTTAACATGAAGGGGTGCTTTATAATTCACTCTTTAGTTACACTTCCCTTTTCTTTATTACCACCAGTTAACTCTATAACAAGGCTTCATTCATAATCAATCAATCAAGGTCTACAATTTTTTGTTCATGGTTTTCAATGTACAGTTTCTGGTCTATAGTTTACGGTCTATAGTTTTGGTAAAACTTGTTCCAATTCACTAAAGGTTAAAAAATAAAGAAATTAACTATAGTTTTTTCTTTAGTTCTGGAGTAATATTTTCTTAAGGGTGTAGTTTCCCAAATAATTTACGTCACTTGCAAAAAGTATTTTTTTTAATTTAATACCCTTCATGCCAAGGTTCAGCCTCCTAAGCGTCTCCGCCATGAAACCTGAAGAAGAGAGAGAGACTCTTAATTAGCAGGCGGCGTTTATCTCTCTCTTCTTCACTTTATTCACACCAAGCCTGACGTAGAGGGGTAGTAGGTAGGCCGGGGGCACGCTCTCGCCCGCTCGCTTCTAAGACGGAGACGGTGATGCGTCAGCGTGCGTGCTCGCCAAGGGTGTTTTATTTTAGTTCTTCTTTGTTTTGGTTTTTTATTCCGAGAGTATATCTTTTTTAACTCTGCCTCTTGCTCGCCATTCCCTCCGAATCCTGCATCGTCATGCAAGTGTCCCGTGTCGCACTCGGCTTACCCTGCAGTCCGGAGGGAGGGGAGCTCTAATAGCGTGAGCAAGCTGGTTCGTGCTTACGTCAAAGGCATTGTTCCGAAGCGTTTTCGTCGGGGTGTGTGCGGTGACGCTTCGGTTTAGCGCCCGTCTTGCATTTTTGGATCGCTGCCCGCCGAGAGTGAGTCCGAGACACGAGGGCGGTGAAGGGAGAGTGGGGGGCTTCGTTGTTGCGAAGGGAAATCAGACGATGGATTCGCGGACATTATAAGGACGTCACGAGGAAGGCAACATCTATAGACTCGTAAAAAACGTATTGTCATTCACCTACGTAATACCATCATCAGATCGCAGGTTGAAATTAAGACTTAATCTCTTCACTAAATTCCAACACTGATGACGTTAATATTTTGCCAACTCCAGCTTCAGCTCATTATGGTAGAATGGACCATAATCATAAAATTACAGAAATTGATTGCCGATCCGGCAGATTAAAAATGTCCTTCTTTCCTCGTACAATTAGGGATATAAAAACATTCTCTGTGAAATATCTTGCCATTGGGAGATATTAAAAATAAATTTTTTAATATGTAAATATATTCAACAGTATAAATTACATTGTATCAATGGATAGCATAAGCATGAGGACTTTAAGCTGACCCTACTAAAACCATGTTTTTTCACGCTTTCTTTGCTATTTTAATATTTTTCAAATTGTTAAGTTTAGACTAGAAGATAATTACTCATGATTTTTATGCATGATGAATAACAATGGGACAAAACTTTATAATTCCACGTAAAAATAGGCTTTAATCCGACCTAGGTTTCACTGTGGTGCAGCATCATCTGGGCCCTGATGAAATAAGCAATGCACACAATTTGAACGAGAGCTAAACGGGAACGTTTATAGATACCATATGAGTTACACTCGCAACGAAATATTATGATTAAAAATATGACCACGGATTCGGATTTCATTTCACATAATCATGGGAGAGCCCAAGTAAGCTCATTAATGTTACAAGAGCCTGAAGTCAGCAGGTTTGAAAGATTCTACACCATTAGTAAATTAATTTCCCGTGGCATGACACTATTTCCCGTGTTTAATGGGGAAACCACATTAGTTTAGAATCGCTCCGCAAGCAACCGCGGAATTGCGACCCCTATTTATTAACTGCACTCATTTTACTCGTGTTCATACAATCCAGGAATGCCGGATGCTTGCGTAATTAGCGGAGACTTAGAGAATTTAAAGAGGTGCTCGTGATTTTCGGCATTCAAATTCAGTAGGTAAATGTGAGCCACCACACTGTCCATACGTCTACGTAATACCCTGCGAGCTACCACGAGGGTGTGTGGCAGTGGGTGAAGATCACCAAGCATGCACTTTTGGCATACAACAAGGCTAGTGCATGGAAAATTTTTAGATTAATGGGTCATATGCTGCTAGATGGTTAGTATCTACGTAGCTATACAGGGATTATTGGTTGTTAATTAATTCACCATGCTCTACAGACTATTCTAACAATATTTTACCTACTATTGCAACCACTATTTATTCACTGCACTCATTAACAGGCTTGGCTCGTGTTTGTACAACCCAGGAATACCGGATGCTTGTGTAATTTGCGGACCCTTTGCAACGCTGCCTATTGTGCTCTCTAATGGTACGCGGGAAAATGACATGTTTCATCTATCGGTACGACAATCTATCTCTCTAATCTTGTTAAACTGATCTATCGATACGTACTCACATACTAAGGTCAAACCTCCACGGAAGGAGACTAGCTGGCGTAGGAAGTCCGACTCCTTTCCATTTGACCGTCGAAATAATATTTTCCCAGCTGAGATCGCCGCGATATACCACACACACACATTTTATTCTCACTGGAGTGGGCTCAAAGGAAAAGTGAGGTTATGTCCGTTATTAAGGCTTTGAGGGGGCAATGGCAAATAAGGACGATGTTTTCAGAGCGGGGAAATGACAGAGGGAAACTCGGCTTCAACTGCTCACTCCACAATTAGGGATCCGCTGCTCAAAGTCCCTTCCAACGGATGGAGAATATTGCCTAAAATCAATAAAAAATGGTGTGATACATGGCAGTTAGAATTAAATTTTCAAAAATTTGTAGCAATGAATTTTTGGAAAAAGAATAGTTATCCTCCGATCACTTACAAAATAAACAATAATAAATCAACAAACGTGGAATCCATTAAATATCTAGGAATAAGACTGACACATGATCTTGATGAATAGAATAAACTTGGTTATATTCCAGAAATATTTATTAACCCACCGGTTTCGACCTTCTCAGGTCACCCTCAGGGGTTTAAAAACTTTCTAAACCTCTGAGGATGACCTCAGAAGGTCGCAACCGGTCGGTTAATAAATAACTGTGGAATATAACCAAGTATATTTTATTCATCAAGCGTTCATTCCACAATGATAACTCACCAACCATCGATTTCACATGATCTCTCCTAGAGTAAACAATTACTTGAAATAATAGGTCAGACTAACCGTAAACTGGGATTTATCAAAATAGTTCTGAGTAAATATGGCGATCATGTACGAGAAATCAGCTACTTTTACCATGTTAGACATTATTTGTAATACGCTGCTGGCATATGGGATTCATACGAAATATGCCTAAATAAAGAGCTCAAACGTGTGCAGTGAAGATGGGAAAGATTTGTAAAGGGACGGTGCGATAACTATACTAGCGAAGTCTATTAAATGTATTAAAATGAGAATCACTTTCAGATAACAGATTGAAGTTTAGACTAGTATATTATTGCTAATCATTTTTTATGCATGACATGCAATGTCATAGAACATGAAAGAGGAGAAGAAAACCTAATTATTTTAGGATATTGGAACGCAGTAGTCGGCGAAGGTCAAGATGGAAGAATAACTGGGAATTATGCATTGGGTGACCGAAATGAAATGGAGAAAGACTACTAGAGTTCTACACACAGCATAAGTTAGTGGTGGCCAACACATTGTTTAAAAACCACAACCGATGAAGATACAGGTGGAAAATGCCAGGAGACGGAAGAAGATTTCAAGTAGACTGCATTTAAGTGAAGCAGAGATTTAGGAACCAGGTGAAGGACTGCAAAAGCTACCCTGGGGCAGACATCGAAAGCAACCATAACTTAGTGATGATGAAATGCCATCTAAAATTCTATAAATTGAAGAAGACAGTGAACAACACATGGCAAGTAAAAAAAACTGAAGGAGGCTCATGTTCAGAAGGCATTTCGAAAAGCAGTGGGAAACAACATAGGAGAGGACCTGACTGAAAAATCAGTGGAAGAGCGTTGGGAAAACATTAAATGTAAACTACAGGAAGCCGCAAAGGAAGCTAATTGGAAAGAATATCTGGAGGACTTGTACAACGGAAACCATTTCAGCACAAAAGTGATGGAAGAGGAAAACGAAGTCGAAAAGGATGATATGGGAGCACAATATTAAGATCGGAATAGACGCAGCAGTAAGGGACCTTCGCATGAATAAGGCTTCTGGAAATGATGATACTCCTGCAGAACTAATTAAAAATGCATAAGAGAAGACATTAACCATTCTGTATAAAACCATCTGCGACATGTACTCAACAGGAGAAATACCCAGGGACTTCGAGAAAAAATCATCATTCCTATTCCCAAAAAGAAGAGAGCGGAGACATGTGAAAAGTTTAAGACTATAAGCCTGACGACACATACATCAAAGATACTGGTCAGGATAATCTACATAAGAATAGAACGAAAAGCAGAGGAGTTCCTGGATGAAGATCAATTAGGATTCAGGAAAAGTAAGGGTACAAGAGAAGCAATATTGGCCCTTAGGCTGCTCATAGAGAAGAGAATGGAGAAGGAAAAATCGACGTTCATTGCATTCGTGGATTTAGAGAAGGCTTTTGACAACGTGGATTGGAATTCAATGTTTGGAATTCTGAAAAGAATTGGAGTATCCTACAAGAACTGAAGAATTATCCACAGTTTGTATGAAAACCAAGTAGATGTGATTAAATCTGGACCCAGCTGTGAAGAAGCAAGCATAAGGAAAGGAGTGAGACAAGGCTGTGCACACTCTCTAGTAATTTTTAATGTTTACAACGAGAGAGCCATCAATGAAATCAAGGAGAAGTCTTTTGGAGTGAATATCAACGGAGAAAAAATTAACATGCCGTGATTCGCTGCTAATATAGGACTCGTAGCAGAGACAGAGAAGGATCTGAACAAGACTCTAGTGGAACTAGAGACTAGCCATGGAAAGAACAATGGCCAGATATCATTATATAATCAATAAGAAGAAAACTAAGATATTGGTGAGCAATCAAGAGAAAAGAGAACATTATACTAGGAAAACCAAACCTGGAAGAGGTGAAAGAGTTCTGTTACCTTGGAAGCCGAGTAACCAACGATGAACCAAGCAAGAAAAAATGGTCAGTAGAATAGCCCAGGCGAAGAGGGCATTCTCTCAAAAGAAGAATGTACTTACAGCTGGAAATACAAGCTTGAAAGTAAGGAAGCAATTCATCAAAACGTACATCTGCTGCATGTTTCTTTTCGGTAGTGAGGCATGGACAATGACAGCGGAGGAAAAGAAAAGAGTGGATGCTTTCGAAATGTGGTGCAACAGAAGGATGAAGGTCAAAATGATCGACCGAGTAAGTAACGAGGAAGTCCTAAGAAGAGTGGGAGAAAAGAGAAGTCTCCTGAATACCCTAAGAAGAAGACGGAGCAACTTTATCGGCCACATCATGAGACATGATGCCTGATGAAGACAATCGTCGGGGGACAAGTGGACGGGAAGAATGGCAAAGGGAGGCCTAGTGCGAGATATATGGAACAAGTGATGAAGGAAGTGAAAGAGAAGAAATACGTAAATATGAAGAGCCGATAGAAGAATTCAGGGGAGAGCTACGTCAAACCAATCTGAGGATTGATGACCAATGATGATGATGCAATGCATGTTTGGTGTGAGTCCACCCCCTGCTACACACGTTTATGGTTGCTTGCAATATCTTATGTAGATGTAGATGGAGAAATTGAGTCAAAAACTTAGAATGTGCAGCAAATATATGTGGGATCTGGATGTGACAGGTTTGATTCCGGAATAGGATTTCGTGCAGTGGAGAGCAGATACATCTACATCTATCTACATCTACATAATACCCTGCAAGCCACCACAAGGGTGTGTGGCAGGGGGTGATTGCTCACCAAACATGCACTACATATATGGTTATGAAAAGGTGTTGTGATGGGTTTTCAGTCGGTACCGCCGAAATTTTTGGAGAATTAGTTTAGGAATCTAAATCAGATCGTAGGTTGAAGTAAATACTACCTCTAAATATTTAATGAATTAAATTGGGAATCATTGTCAGATCGCAGGTTGAAATTTAGACTTAATCTCTTAAATAAATTCCAAGACCATATTTTCAGTGATGATGCTAAAAATATTTTGCGGACCCCAACTTACTATGGTAGACTGAACCATAATTACAAAATCAGAGAAGTAGATTGCCGAACTGACAGATTCAAAATGTCCTTTTTTCCTCGTACTATTAGGGATATGAATAACGGTAAATGTATCCATTACGAGTGTAGCGATGGATAACATTGGTAGTTGCATGTTGGTATAAGGACTTAAACCTAACCCAACTAACAGCATGTTTTTGCATGTATGCTTTGCTATTTTAATTTTTAATTACAAATTTTATGCATGATATGTAGTGCATGTTTGGTGTGGATTCACCTTTTGCCACACACCTTTATGGTGGCTTGCAGGCTATTATGTAGATGTAGATGAAAATGTACGTAATACCCTGAAAACCACCGAGAGGGTGTGTGGCAGGGGGTGAAAGAGCTCTATACATGAATTATAGGGCAGACGTTTATTATATAGAATCAAATACTAAATTTCCTGAGAAACTAAATCTTCTCTCCCCATCTCGTAAATTTAAGACACATAACATTTCTGTGAATGTTAAAATTAAGTAGATGTAGACTGTAAAGCTCGTCCTAGCTCACACAAGTCGGGACCAGTATTACATGCAGACACCTCGGCCACCGTCGAAAGTAAAAGTGCCAACAACAATATGAATGGGCAGCACTCCAACCAGATCTCGCGCCATACACTCAAAAGAATTCGAAAAGCAAAGATTCATGGATTCGGCCGAAGCTGGGTCTTCGATTCCCGATATAGGATCGGTCATTTTCGGACCGGTTGAAGCGTTCGTTACCGCGAACACTGAGGGTTCGTGTCCACGTAATAAAACGAGCGATAAGCACGAGATTTAGGGGGAGATAAAAGAGGATTGATGGCCGGGAACGTGAATGCGAAAAAGGAGGGGGGCGGGAGGGGTTGAAACCGTATCTCGGTTATCCGGCACTCATGAGGCATCAACGGCGGATGAGCGGAAGCGAGAGGGAGGAAACGTGACGTCACTTCCCTTCTCTTTCGGCCAAGGAACCAGGCGGCCGGGGCCAAAGAAGGTCGCCCGTTATCTCGCCGCTTATCAATTGCCCCGAAGAGCAGCACATAGGTGGGGAAGCACTCTCAAGCCTCCACTCACGATCAGTTTAAGCTCTTCATCGCCAGCGGCGATGGTGTTTCACACGATTCCTTACGTTCTTGGGATGTGGCCAGAAATTATGTGGATTGTTTTTCCGGCAATAATGCTTGCCTGATGTTGATTCACCCCCAGCCACACGCTCTTTGCCGAATCTTACAGTCACATCTGCATAATACCCTGTAAGCCACCATAAAAGTGTGTGGCAGGGGGTTAATATTCTCTAATTATGCACCAACTATTAATGAGAAATAATAGCTACATCTAAATAATACCCTGAAAGCCACCATAAAGGTGTGTGGCAGGGGCAGAGCTATATTCTAGTCGAATCATAACTACATAACAAAATTAAATAGCAGAGCAAAACGTTCATTTAGTTTTGAGTAGCTAAAGGCCTTAACACCGATGTACAGCCATAAGGCTAACAAACGATAAACTTGTGCGGGTATTGGATTACACTTTCGAAATCACTCCGAGGATACCTCTTAAAAATGAAGTATTATTTTGGTGTATCAAACAGCGATTTGTTTTGCTAAACAACTTAATATTAAACACGCATTTTTCGGCAATATTGTACTAAAATAAAATTCCGCAGTTGATTAATTTAAATACTTTTTACTGCTCATGTACAGTCATGAGATATAATACGGGTCATGGTTTTACCATTTCAACGCCGTTATTCGATGGAAAGCGGATCGATCGCGCAACAAACGAAGAGTTACTGAGAAGAATGGACGCCATAGGAAGTGGGTTCAAAACGGAAAAAGAGAAAAGTGAATGGAAAGAGTGGTAAAGGAAATCCTCATGTGAGATACATGGAGCAAGAAATGAAGGGTGTAAATTAAAAAACTTATGTGACGATTGAAAGGAGAAAACTATGTTGTTCCAATTAAATTTTATTTTACCACACAACACGACCTAGGTTTCGACGACAAAATGTCATTTTCAGGTCTTTATGTGACTTACAGGTCTTTATGTGCAACTTATCTACATCTACATCTACATAATACCCTGCAAGCCACCACAAGGGTGTGTGGTAGGGGGTGATTGCTCACCAAACATGCACTACATATCATGCATAAAAAAGGAATAGTATTAATATAGTAGTCAGAACTACACTATTTAAAAAAGATTGAAATTGCAAAGAAAACATGCAAAAACATTCTGTTAGTAGGGTTAGCTTCAGGTACTCATACCAACATGCAGCTACCAATGCTATTCATTGCTACTTTCCGATAGGACATATTTACCGTTATTCGTATCTCTAATTGTGCGAGGGAAAAAGGACATTTTGAATCTGTCAGTTCGGCAATCAATTTCTCTAATTTTATGATTATGGCCCAGTCTGCCATAGTAAGTTGGGGTTCGTAAAATATTTTTAACATCATCACTGAAAATATTGCCTTGGAATTTGTTTAAGAGATTAAGTCTAAATTTCAACCTACGATCTGACAATGATTCCCAATTTAATTCATTTAATAGACTGGTTACGCTAATATAATTATCGTATCTTCCCTTTACAAATCTTGCCGATCTTCGCTGCACACGTTCAAGTTCATTACTTAGACCGATTTCGTAGGGATCCCATACACTGGCAGGATATTCCAAATGAGGTCTTACACGGGAAAAGTAGCTGATTTCTCGTACATGATCGTCACATTTACCCAA
Organism: Platycnemis pennipes; assembly: GCA_933228895.1. Classification (NCBI taxonomy): domain Eukaryota; kingdom Metazoa; phylum Arthropoda; class Insecta; order Odonata; family Platycnemididae; genus Platycnemis; species Platycnemis pennipes. Next base: position 73,830,665 of record OW121847.1, on the reverse strand, counting down.
TACTCTTTTAATGAAACCCAGTTTACGATTAGCTTGACCAATTATTTCACGTGTGAAACGTAACTTATGTGACTATGAAAAGGTTGTCGACTCGAGTTTTGAGTGGAGAGCCGCAGCCAGCCAATCAACCTTACGATTGATGACGTGATGTAGTGCGTGGTTCATATTTATTGTTGACTGACCCCCAGCCTCAAATCTCTAGCAGGCTTCCAGGTTACATTTTAAATTAAAATAAAAATCTTGTTTAACAAAAATAGTTTACGGGAAAAGTTTCTTAAGGCAGTGAGGCAGGAAACACGTGGTGTGCGCAAAGACCTACCATAATTGATTGGTTTGTAACATGATGATGATGAGTTATTTTATGAAATTAAAGCAAACGAAGCCAATCAAAGCGCACAACAGTTCAGCCTTCACATTGTCCTCCAGCTGGAGAATGGTAAGAATAAAGAACCTATTTGCCTACAAAAGCACAAATCTTCAGTGTCGTACTATCGTCGAGACTATCATTCGTAATAAATGATAGTCTCCATACGTAAGCGGTGAAAGTAATCATCATCCGAGGTTTGTTTGACAAAAGTCCAATATCGTATTGTTTTAATTGCTTATGGTTATGAGACGCCCCTTGGAATTCTTTAATGAGCTGTTTCCTGGAACAGAACGCACTTTTATGCATTGGAGATTAAACCAGAAGAGGAGTGATCCATGTAACAGACATAAATATCAGAGTGCCAAGACAATAACGGCGAAGCGCCACTGAACGAACTTATTCGGTTGGGTCAGGAAAGAGGAATATTTAAGAGCTGACGTCCGCGAATCTCTCCAAATGAGGCGCTTGATTACGAAGAGCAGCATTTTCCAAATACCCTGCTTCATCGGTTGATCAATGGATCAAGCTCTGAATATACACAGGGTCGCGTGTGTGTCTTAACATGCAGCCGCGAGTATATCTCGACGATCTCGACCAATTCTCCCCGTAAAGCTCTTTCCCTATCGAACGAGTGGAGTGACAGCTTGAAATACGAAACTGTGTCGCATGTGATTCTGCTTTGTTTACTGTGCAAATTTATGTATCTTAGCAATAAAATAATGAAACTGCTATTTAATATCTAATTCTATGCGTATGGGCAGTGCATGGCTGCGGAACCACCTATTACTGAAATTACTAATAATGGTGGTATTACCGTGTGCCCATTGCGAACAGGAACAAATTGGATGCAACACAGCTTCCCGTGAAAACCTACCGAATTTTTTTCATTTAATCCACAGCTTCTAGGGATTGAGAAAATAATTATCTTCTTGCGGTGAACGGTGTACCGCGACGAGAAAAAAAAGAAAGATCCGGTGCGCACGCATATGGAAACACATATTCCTAAAACAACGAATCGGAGAAATTTCGCGGCGGAGTTTTCTTCCATCGCGCTCCCGTTTGAAAACACGCGACTTTGAAACGTGCAGAAAAACGTCCGTGTGCGGGAGGCGGAAAGCGGTGACTCACATTCTCAGCAGAGTGTGTGTTCGCTCATTGTTTTGCTGAAACGATGCTTAACCCACTAACGGAACGGACGTAACATGAGGGCGCGTCTTCTACCGCTTTTTTCACCTCATTTTTTTTTTTTTTTTAAATCCAAGTGCATCATGACTCACGCTCCCGATTTGAAGAAAGAAAAAAACAAACAAAAGAATCCCTTCCTGCGCACTGCTGCGCGGTCGTTAGTTCCGTACGTAAGAATACAGAATAATGGAAGCGAGTCGAAGAAACCATAGAGGGAAATGCACGCGGGCACCCTCATCACGATACTTCACGAATGCTAATGACGTTGAGCTTCGAGTTTTGCGCAATTTGAATATTTTATCTCGGCGGAGAGCTAGGATTTACATTATATGAAGCGGTTGGAGATCGAGAGATTAAGAAGATTTATACGGGGACTACATTCAAAACGTTATACCATACGCGGTGAAATACTCGTCCGGGCAATCGCATAAAAGTTACCCCTCACGCCATGGGAGAGGAAGTTGAATTCAAATCCAACTGTTGCTAGGCTGCTAAGTTTTGTATTTGAGTAAACATTACAGCTATCCATTTACTGGTGCGTTCGCACGGGATTGGAACGAAACCTATTGTTTCTCATTGTTTTCCTATTTGAATCACCCGAGATGCGTGGGACAACACGGTGGGTTGCACGCGGAGGGCTTGCGGAATGAGCGACTATTTATCTCAGCATTGAGTGAATCAATACTCAAAATAAATGTGATCATGTGGGCTGAATTGGTGTCGTGACAATAGTGGTAGTAGACTTAGTTTTTCACATACTAAAGTTAGATAGTTAGTTATTGGGGGGCGGGGGTGGCGACATCGAATAAGTAATTAATTAACACCACTTTCTACATGAGGGCCTGATGAAGAAATTGAGTGATCGGAGAAAATGATAAGGAAAGCTATGTAAAAGGTACGCATAGCGCAAGCTGTTAAGGATGTGAAAGAGATGCAGCATTCAAATATTATGAGGTTAGCTGATAAGAGAATCGAGTGGAGAGCTAATTGTAAGTAAAACCAGTCTTCCTATTGTTGACACATGATGATGATGAGGATAGGAGGTAGGGGTAGGGAATTGGGGTAGGGCTTGTTCGGGAATGGAAGAAAAGTGGAGAGAAACCCGGTGTCGGCACCAGCCCGCTCTAAACGAAAGCCGCCTAGGGGTCCAAGGTTTTAACTTCTTATGTGCCTGACGGAATACTCTATTCATCTACGTCTACGTAATAACCTGCGAGCCACCACGAGGGTGTGTGGCAGTGGGCTAGTCGAAGTGCTCTCGGCGAGGCACCCAAGCAAACAGTACACTGATGAAAAATCTATGTCCAAGCCGGGATTCGAACTCCGGCCCTCGGAATGGGAAGTCAGTACTGTAGCCACCATATGCACCCGATCCAAAAAGACACTTGCAGCGGTTAACGTTAATGACACCGTCTAACCTATGATCATAAATTCAAAGTTCGCGAACTAGCCGCGAAAACTTTAACGGCGTTACCCGCTGAAATTGCACAATAGCAGTATTCCACAGAACAAAAAATCATTTGCCTTCACCGGGACTCGAACCAGGACCCCCAGAAATCAGTGGGTTTGAGTCCCAGTTTTCGTTTATAATTTAGGTTAAAAAAAAACTTTTAGCCAAAGGAATAACGAGACAAGAATACACTTATGGAGACATTATAAATAAACAATGAAGGATTATTGTCGGCAGGATACACGCAGAGATGTTGCTTTTAATCGAGAAAATAAATAATATGTAGTTTTGTAAATTGTCAATTCTTTCAAATCAATAAATCTTCTTTGCTATTTTGTGCATACGCTTCCAAGGTCATTTCATTTCACCAGCCTTAAATTTCAATATAAAATCAAATCAACCGCTTTAACTACTCTTAAGTTATAAAAAATATTTGTAGTGGCTTCCAGGTAACTTCCAGGTACACCTTGAATAAAATGAGAAAATTGCAAACAAAAGTACACCTTTCAATCCATGCTTTACCTATCCGCGTTCCTTATACTCTAAATATGTTACGTTTATAATGAAAACACTAGCGCCATAGGGCAGGTTAGAGTATGAAGATAAAATTAGAGAAAAAGATAAGACGGAGAGTATCAAAATATCTTTTTACCTCGTACAATAAGGGTCAGTAATAGATTACAGTGTTGGTAAATACCTGGATAAATTTGAGTAAGTACTTATTTTAGGTTTTGATGTAGAAAGTAGTCTTTAGTGATTTTTTAATATATTCATGTTTTTATTAACATGAATTAATTTGTGCATTAAAATGAATGCCTGTCAAATCAATAATTATTATATTACTTTGTAGAAATTAACAATTTAGTTGTACTTCCCAGTTGTTTGTAGGTATTGCATGCACGGACTTGCATATTGATATTAACTGTGTATTTCATTCACTTGTGATTTAAAATCATTTATATTACGTAGATGTTCCCTTATCGACACCTTTCACTTTTTTTTAATGACAGTTGGCCAATCACATCCCCCACCACTCGACTTCCCCTGAGTCTCGCACTGTAGGGAGCAAGCGTAGATGAATATGCAATCGATCGCGCGCTTTAAATTAAGCCCAGAGATACGTCCACCCCGATTCGTCCCACGAACGAATCTTTTTTCTTGGCCTTTTTCCTCTGGCTCCGGGGCGCTCAATTACTCGGCTGCGATCGGATTAGCCCCAATCCATGAGGGCAGGGTAACGTTTCCGGCCCGCTGCGTCGAGGGAACAGCCCCAACGCGCACTCCCAATCACCAAACGATCAAGGGACGCAATCACACAAAAACAAACACATGTATAGGATACATACAAGGACACTATTTCGAGCAAAGAGGAGATACAGAGAGGTTTGGGCGCTACGATGAAACCCATTAATTCCTCCCACCCTCTCAGACATCCCCTTAAGCCGTCTCCTCTCCGGCTTGAAATTCCTCTTTTATCCCGTTCCTCCCAGAGGAGGCCAGTCAAGTTGATTAGCCCAATTTGAGAGGGCTAAATCACTTCCAGGGAGGGGATGAGAGAGAGAAGTTTCCGTGCCTCCAGCTGGGAGATGAGAATCCGGGTCATTGGTGACGGGACGGAGAACGATGGAGCTGTGGGTGGTGGGGGTAGTTCAGATGAAAACAGAGGGAGGGAGAGGGGATATATAGGCCGGCCACTCGTGTTCGGTAATGGAATCGTAAAAAAAAGAAAGGGGTTGGGAGAGAATTGAGGAAAGGGATATGAGAGGGGATGATTTCGGCGTTCCCCGATTGGCCTCGGTGTTTTGATACCGCCCGTATCGATTCGTCGCCTCTCGGGCGACCTCCGCCTCACCCCTTCCTCCCCCATTGCAAAGTCGAACGATGGATCATCTCAACCCCCCTTCCTTTCCAACCCAGCCCATCCATCCCCATCTTATCATGAATCCGCTCCACGACCTCCCCACCCGTATAGTTCGTGCTCAAAAGAACCCAACCGACCAGGCGACGGAAAAGTCTTCGCAGAAAAAATATCCTGGATTTGCATGAGGCGGGTATTGCTTTTCGTTTTTCTCTAATATTTTGTATGTTTCCATCAATTCTATCCTCATCAATGAAAATAATTCATTTCAATTCCAAGTTTACGAAAAATCATTTCATCGATATTCATATTTTTGGGGGTAGAAGAAACTCGTGGAGAAATTACGGTAAATGGGTTCGTGGCAAGAGAGACTCTGGTTACGATAGAGGAAGGGTGCCATGAAAATGAGGGAGAGGGAAGAGGAGAATGGACATGAAATGGACTTGTGAATGTGATGAAGAAAAGTCGGAAGGGTGATAAGATGAAGAGAAAAAGGATTCAGATTAAGGGAAGCCGTGAGCGGATGTGCAGGCTATGCCCAACACGAAGGCACCTCATTAAGGGGGCGCTCTTTCACATAGTAAAATAAAATGAAACTAATCTACATAAATATGTATATTTTTAATATTCTAATATTCCTGTGCCTTCTGATTGATAAGATTTAATATTAATGACTTTTTTCTTAGTTTACATAGCTTACTTCCTAGCATTTTAGGAGCTGAAATTTATGTTCCTTAAAGGCGCTGCGTATCGACGCGGAGGTCGTGACTTAGATAAATGGGTAGTTTAGGAGAAAAAATATAAAGTGGGGAAAAAGAATCATATCATAATGTACAGGTAATAGGAAAAACTATTAAAATAAATTTCACAAACATAAATAGCAAAGGAAAATTAGTACATTCCAAAAAAATTGGCTTAGAATGTGTTAAAAACAGAGAAATTTTGGAAAATTCTCTTACGAAAATCGTTTCTGTAACATCCGTCCAAAGGATAAAACGTCTACTTGAATCGTGGAATGAAACTCATGCATGCTATAATTGATATATTTGTGGAAATGACTGACTAATAAATAATTATTACATAATTTTGTATATACCAACAATTTAAAGAATTTTATGGCTAAAATGTCACGTGCCTCATGAATGTGTATGTAAGATTTTCCACAAGGCAGTAGCATTCGACATTTCAGTGTTATGTCAGGCGTAGTGGATGCACGAACTAGTATTATTGTATGTTTGCGTGATAGTAAGTGTTGATTTAGTTCTCTCTGATTTCAAACATACGCCTGGTGATGGGTCACCCTCTGCCACACACCCTTCTTGTGACTTGAAGAGTATCATGTACATGTAGATGATACACACAAGAGGAATAGACATGGAGCAAGAGGAATAGATATAACGCCGTAAAGCAACCTACTACTGATTTATAAATCCGAAAGGATATCAAGGAAGATGTTGAAATTATTGAAGGAAAGGAGAAAGGGTGGAGAGAAACCCGGCGTCGGTATTAGCCCACACCCAACAAAAGGCGCCAAGGAATCCAATATTTAGCCTACAGTCTAATGGACAGAGTATTTAACATTTCACCACTTATTGTTAGCACTAAGTGGAGACTATTATCACTCGGAAAAAATCACCACCGCTGAGATTTGAACCCAGGCCATCAAGATGCTCAGCACTGGAAATAATTATCAGATCGCAAGTTGAAATTTAGACATAATCTCTTGAATAAATTCCAAGATAATATTTTCAGTGATGACGTTAAAAATATTTTGCGAGCCCCAATTTACTACGGTAGACTGGACCATGATTAGAGAAATTGATTGCCAAACTGACAGATTCAAAATGTCCTTTTTTCTTCGTACAATTAGGGATATGAATAGCGGTAAATGTGTTAAATATGAGTGTATCAATGTATAGCATAGGTAGTTGCATGTTGGTATAAGGACTAAGCTAACCCAACTAACAGCATTACATTGATTGCTTGCTTGCTATTTTTATTCTCTTTAAAAATTGAAATTTAGACTAGTATATTATTATTAATCCTTTTTATGCATGATACGTTTTGCATGTTTTATGATAATTCGCCCCCTGCCTCACACTTTTATGTTGGCTTGCAGTGTGTTATGTAGATGTAGATAAATGGGGGTCCAGTACTCTAATTACAATAGCTCTATTCTAGTTTCGTAAAGGCGTAAAATAAATAGGCGAGCAGTATCTTCAAAATTAAACTGTGGTATACAGCTGATGCCTAATCGCTAGTGAAAGTAATTACCAACGAAAATGCTGTAATACATCAACCTACTAACTAAATCATGTTGGAATAAAATTCGGTTATGTAATTCGATTATTTTGGGATCAAAAATCGAGTAAAATATGCAAACCAACAAGGCGCAAATTTAATTCGATCTACAAAGCAGGTTAGTTTTTCATTTTCTGTCAGCATTCATTATAATGCTCTGGGGTAAATTAAATTACGTTCTTCCCCCATAAAACACAACTTAATTTCTGCGCGCTTTGACTCTGAGCCATCGCCTTGGGCCATTCCGTAATGCTGTAATATTAATTGGATGATGACAAAGGGCTGAGGGAACATGAACGCGAAATTATGAATTTTTACACCCGATGAAGCATTGTATTTCCGTAAATTTCCAAGCGAAGCTTTTTCTGCGCACACCACACCACGAGCGGCATTCATTAGTATTTTCCAGCTCCAACCAATGGATTCTGTAATGATGTAATCAATTTAAAAATCATTTTATTTTTCCTATTTCTAATCAATATGTTAACTGCACAAAATCAACAACGAGCGTAAAAAATTAAGCATGATTCTGATAGAAAAAAGTCATAATGCGTCACCACCAAAAATTATTAGTGGCTACAGTTTAGGAAATAGGAACTAAGCAAAAAATATGACGAAAGGTAAACTGCATTTAAAAAAACTTAACATGAAACAGTTGGATGAGCTGGTATGCAGTAAAAGATGAAAATTAACATTCTCACGCGTGAAAAAGTGGAGGATCCGGTTAAGATTTTTACATAGTAGGGTATCTGCGTAAAAAGTACAATAGACTTGAGGGGCAGTTTAAGTTAGGATACTAAAATTGTCGGTTTAAGCCATTTTTCGCATAAAACTCAGAAAATTTAAAGATGCAGAATAGAATTATTTCTCAATTTTCCCATGCAATGGACATTACGCTTACATTACCCCAGCACCACGGAAATACCCCAGCACCACGGACCCTCACATAGCGCGAGGTTAGGTTCCTTGAAATCATCGCGTCTTGTAAAATCGCGCTATGTGAATCAAAGAGGGAACGGGAAATACTGCGATTCGTTCCGTAATCTCATCGCCTAACGTACGGAAATACCGAGTTTCATAACTTAGTCATAACACCTAACGTGTGATTCAGGCCGAAAGTCTGTAATTTCTAATTAACTATGCATTTCGGATTTAATTTCATAATTGTACAACATTTATCAGAGATTGTTTATATTTTTCGTAAAGTGGTCCAGCATAATAAAATTACCTTTTTCAAATAGGAAGCATGTTATTTAATAAATCATTTTAGCATTCTAGCAATTAATTGTCTTTGGAAAACAGATCGGCTTCGTTTCTGCTTTGAAAATAATAGCCGTTTACAGACTGGTAGCAATTCTGATCCAAATTCTTATAACAGACGCATGACACTGGCCATGCATAGGTGTAAGATGAGATGAAAGAGCGGTACTGGGAGTAGAAAAATGAAGAAAATTGATGGCCATTTTCCACCTTCATCCGTCGGAGTGCGGCGGGGCCGGTTTTGCATCCCGCAATCGGCGTGCATCGCGCATTGAAAGCAGTAATTTCTACGGAAGGGGCACTGGGAACCGGTCCCAATTGGGAACTGCAAGTGGGACAAGGTCGGTAGATCCTGAATTCTGAAAAACCGGGTAGGACGAGATCATTTACGAAAATAAACACTCCAAATTAGGTCCGGAAGCACTGCCAAATCTTGTGGTGCTTAATCTTCAGCTGAGGTTTTAGACATTGCTTTCCCAAATCTGGAGAAAATAAAATAATCCATTGTAGGAATGAAGGATGAAATTGAAACACTGCAATTGCCACACACAGTTTTATTCTCCACGACCATGGTTTCGTTGCAAAGCAACATCATCAGGTCAGCTTTGCAACGAAACCATGGTCGTGGAGAATAAAACTGTTTGTGGCAATTGCAGTGTTTCAATTTCATCCTTCATTCCTACGATGAAAGATTTCCACAGCGTTAAGCCTGAAACTATTAACTAAAATAATCCATTGTTCTGTGTTTTTATGGACATTAGCATAGGATCAGAGAAATAAAGTTTATGACGGAGGGTTTATGGGTGTTGAAAATGCTATTTTTCGAGGTAAAATTAGGAATAACTTGAAAGCGATGGAAGTGTATAAGTAAAAGCGCATTTACGTGCATTTACGCAGTGCATGTTTGGTGACAACTTCCACATACCCTTGAGGTGGCTTGCCTCGTCCATTTGTTGAAAATATAAATTCATCAGGATGAATTTTGGTTGAAGTGAATGTTAATAGAGTTTCAATCAACAGTTTAATTTTCCTTCGGAAATATTTATCCAGCTATTACCCATCATTAAACCTGGGTTTTAATTATAATAATTTAATATTATGAAAGAATATGTGATACATTTGTTTCATTATTTCAAACATATTCTCATTCTGGAATTCTTCGAAGGAGCAAAACCGGTATATTACTATGCCTTTCACTTAGGGTTGTATTGAATTAGGAACTAAGACAATTACAAAATATCTTTGGTACGGCAGTAAAAAAAACCACCTAGTCGGGATTCGAACCCACGTGTGTGTAAAAAGGAAAAATCGAGACAATAGACATGATATGTCCCCTTGACAGCGGAAATATACCCCACCGGGACACAATGCATCCATTTTATTCCCCTCATTCCCCTCATTCATCTCTCCAACCCAATTATCCATATCCTGGCATCCCCGAACAACCACCCAAAACCTTTGAAACGTGGAAGGGATTCCATTCATTCCAAACGTTCTTAAGTCATCCCACTTCCAGCCAGATGACCGACAGAGGAAGTTATAAAGTAAATCTAAGCAAATGCATGCTCTGTGCGGTAATCAATGGATCTAGACATTGCACGTAAGATGACGTAACCCCATTCAGTGACGCATATTTTTCCTCTCTCTCTGTTCGTTCGTATTCCTTCGAAGGGATGGCGTCATCGCAAGAAGGGTCGTCATGACGGTGAGCCTCTGGGCGATTGACCCGTCGGGGGAGGAGGAAGCACGTGGGAAACCCGCCCCTGCCCCAGCGGAATGCGCGGAATTCGATTCCTCGATCACCATCGAGTTGAAAGAATAGCTCTCCTCCTACCGCTTACAAAATAAGTAATAATGAATTAACAAACGTGGAATCCATTAAATATCTTGGAATAATACTGACAAATGATCTTTCCTGGGGTAAACACATTCGTGAAATAATGGGTCAAGCGAATTGTAAACTGGGATTCGTCAAAAGAGTACTGGGTAAATGTGACGATCATGTACGAGAAATCAGCTACTTTTCCCTTGTAAGACCTCATTTGGAATATGCTGCCAGTTTATGGGATCCCTACGAAATCGGTCTAAATAACGAACTTGAACGTGTGGAACGAAGATCGGCAAGATTTGTAAAGGGACTGTATGATAACCTTACTAGCGTAACCAGTCTATAAAATGAATTAAATTGGGAATCATTGTCAGATCGCAGGTTGAAATTTAGACTTAATCTCTTAAACAAATTCCAAGACCATATTTTCAGTGATGATGTTAAAATATTTGCGGACCCCAACTTACTATTGTAGACTGGACCATAATCACAAAACTAGAGAAATAGATTGCCGAACTGGCAGATTCAAAATGTCCTTTTTTCCTCGTACTATTAGGGATATGAATAACGGTAAATATATCCAGTAGGAGTGTAGCAATGGATAACATTGGTAGCTGCATGTTGGTATAAGGACTTATTGCTAACCCAACTAACGGCATGTTTCTGCATGTATGTTTTGCTATTTTTATCTTTTTTTAAATAGCGTAGTTTTGAACAGTACCTATAAAAGTACTGATCCTTTTTTTATGCATGATATGTAGTGCATGTTTGGTGAGAGTTCACCCCTTGCCACTCACCTTTATGGTGGCTTGCAGGGTATTATGTAGATGTAGATGAGTATATGTCGACAGTTGTCTCACGGCAGTATCGCTCAAAGGAGCAGTGCGTACTTACATTTTTTCCCCTTATCGTATATCACCCCTGCCACACACCTTTATGGTGCCTTACAGGGTATTATGTAGATGTAGACGTATTGTCAACATTGCTATAATGGCATGACGAATTTACCTTTTCCGAATACATTGTTCGTATCATATATGTTTACTTATATATTTTTTGTCATTTATGAAATTTATACATTGGTTGCAAGTATACTTCGACTTTAGGATTACGATTATATCTATATCTACGACATACCCTGCAAGCCACCTCGAGGGTGTGTGGCAGGGGGTACATCCACACCATCATCAAAAGCCAATTGTGGTGGAAAACAGGCGGAATGTGCTGGCCAGTCAACAGGAAGCTATGATTTACAAATAATTATGCAAGAGAAATGCGATAAGAAGAATAACTAGCAGTGCTACTACTCACTAGTTAAGCCCCACCTATGTTATATGAAGGTTTCAGTTCAAAATTGAATATTGTGAAGTGGATAGATAATTGGTAATGGTTTTAGGATAAGTTATGTAGTGTGTTTAAATGTTTAGAATATCCACTAAGAAGAAGAACCACTATCAAATGGAAGGTAAAACTACAGACTGAATTATTTATGTAATTTAAGACAGAAAATATGAATTAGCTAAAAAATACATTAATTTGTGAAGTTTTACTGAAAACTCGACTTGCTGACGTGCCATGTTCACTCCTCAAGCTCATTTAGAATATGCTGCTATGATGCTATGATATTGGATGTACACCAAGCAGCTTTTGTTATGGAATCAGAACATGCACATAGCGTTTGCGAACATTGCGATTGCTCATTATGTTAATTGGGTATTGTTTCAAATTAATGAGAAGAGCTTGGATCAGAATCACTATTGAAGCGTAAATTAAGATTCGAAATTAATGCACTACTTACTTCCTAATAGGTAGTGTCGGTCGTTACGTGGAGGGAGCAATTCATTATAAACTTATTACGTTATTTTGAAAGTGGCCCTTTGGCCGTTAACGTTAGGAATACTTTTAGACCAAAAAAATATTCTAACAGTTCAAGAAAACAAGGTTGGAGATATTCAATCTCTGGTATATATTAACGCATTTTCATTAAATATATTATGTTATAAGTCTCACAAGGCTTTCCAGGGGCAGTTAAGTATGTTAGCAGCTTTTTCAATCAAGTTAAATTTCTTCCATGGTATCCTACGCGTTGGCACATATTGCTGACACGGATTCGAAATGTTATGCCGGCATAACAGTTGGCGTTTTGAGATCATATGGTCCCATGGTGTAATGGTTATCACTCTGAATCCAGCGATACGAGTTCAAATCTCGTTGGGACCTAGATTTTGTATTGTGATTAATGCGTTTGCATACTAATTACTTTATATTAGAGTTTCTGTGGTGTAACGGCTATCACATCCACCCAATATGCAGAAGGTTTGGCGGAAACAAATTGTTTCGAGGTTACTTAAGATCACAAGATTTGGTATATCTAACAGATGAAGTTCAGATGTTAGAAGGCTAAAAATTTGGTTCTATTTTTCTCTGAGGGTTCTTGATCTTGAAGGGTTGGCATTATAGCCTGCTCTAAACGGAAAACGCCAAGGGATGCCATCCCACGGACAGAGCATGCACTGAACTTGAAGTAATCTCCATGCAGTACCCAAATGGGGACCGATATATCAATGAGAAATCTCTAAAAAATACAACAAGAGATTGCAGTTATATTTGACGCATGATTAGTCGTCTAATAGAATTTACTAGTTCACTTTGATCTACATCTACATCTACATCTACACGATACCCTGCAAGCCACCGCGAGGGTGTGTGGCAGGGGGTGAAGGTCACCAAGCATTCACTACTAGCATGCAAGCAAGCAACTAAAGGGTCTCATGCAACTAGATTGTTAGTATCTATAGTATTTGAGGGGTTAATACATGCATCATGCACTACAGAATACTCTAAAATATTTCCCCTACCTATCCCTTTCCTATGCTGCCTATTCTGTTCTCTTATAGTACGGGGGAAAAATGCCATTTTGAATCTATCTGTACGACAATCTATCTCTCTAATCTTATTTATCTGGTCGAATCTAGCATAATACGCTGGTGTTTTCAATATGTGGCTAACATCTTCAGTAAAGCTATCCGATTGAAATTTCTGCAATAGATTAAATCTGAACTTTAATCTACGCTCTGATAATGATTCCCACCCTAATTCTTGTATTAATTCTGATACACTACTCAACCTATCGTAACACCTTTTGACGAACCTAGCTGCTCTACGCTGCACACTGTCTAGTTCTCTCATCAAACCTAATTCATTAGGATCCCATACACTGGCTGCATACTCAAGGTGGGGCCTAACTAGTGAAAAGTAGCATCGCTCTTTTGTCTTCTCATCACATTTCCCAAGTACTCTTTTTATAAATCCTAGCTTTCTCTTCGCTCGGCCGCATATTTCCCTTATGTGTCTTCCCCACGATAAATCTTTAGTGATTGTTACACCTAAATATCTTACGGTTTCAACGTTTTCGATCTTCGTGTTATTAATTCTATAGGATCGCTCTATCGAATTATTCCTCCTCCAAAAATTGATAGCTACACACTTTTTAAGGTTGAGTTCTAACTGCCATTTGTCGCACCACTCTTGAATTGCATCTAAATCCTTGCTAAGTGATTTCATGTCCTCTTCGTTTGATATACCCCTGTACACCACCGCATCGTCTGCAAAAAGTCTAAGGTTACTACTAACTACGGTACCCAAATCGTTTATGTATAAAAGAAATAGAAGCGGACCTACTACGCTACCCTGGGGAACTCCCGATGTGACTTCGATTGTGTCCGACATGATACCATCTATGACAACCCTCTGCTCTCGCCCACTTAAGAATTCTTTTACCCAACATACAACGTCTTTATTTATACCAAAACTCTCTAACTTCAAGATTAATTTGTCATGAGGAACTTTATCGAAAGCCTTTTTAAAATCTAAAAATATCGCATCAACTTCAGTACTGCTTTCGCCGTGGACTAAAATATCGTGTACGAATAAAGCTAATTGTGTCTCGCAAGATCTACCTTTCCGGAACCCATGCTGGCTGTTTATGAGTAATCCCTGACTATCCAAATGCCCCATGATCGAACTGACTACTATGTGCTCAAATATCTTACAAGAGATTGACGTGAGTGAAATGGGTCTGTAGTTACTAGGTTCTTCCCTATCACCGCTTTTAAATATAGGTGTAATGTTAGCTACTTTCCAATCCTTGGGTACTGTGTGGTTCTTTAGTGTTTTATTGAATATTATTTCTAGATAGGGGGCTATTTCAGAAGCTAATGTTTTATAAACTCTGGAAGGAATTTGATCGGGACCTGGTGCTTTGTTTTTACTTATGCTTTTTAACTGCTGCTCTATTCCGCGACATGAAATGTTTATTTCGGGCATTTTCTCACTGAAAGTGTTCGGCGGTGGTTCCACTGCGTTTTGTGACGATGAGTTGAATACACTTTGGAAGAAGGTGTTTAAAGTGTTGGCTTTTTCTACACTGCTGGTGACTCTGATTCCTTTATCATTTTTAAGTGTGTGCACTGTGGACTTATTTCCCTGAAGCTCTCTCACATATGACCAAAACGCTTTAGGATTGCTATCTAAATATTCTCCTAACATCTTGCTCTTGAAATGTGATAACGCTTGCCGACATGATTTCCTTGCTAATGCTCTCGATTTTTTATAGTTTTGAACTAGCTCATTTTTTTCCTCTACCGATAGACCCCGTCTGGCATTTTTCATCTTAGCGTGGCATACCCTTTGTCGCTTTAGTGATTTCCTAACCTCCGCGTTATACCACCTTGGCTCTGTATTATCACTAATATATTTACTTGGTATGTATTTATGAACTGCGTTACGGGTGACCTCAAGAAATTCTCTCCACGAATCCTCTGTATTTAATCCTTTGCTTTGTTCGCTGAATACAGTAAACGCTTCCCTTAATTCCTCTTTCATACCGTCGTAATTTGCCTTGCCAAATAAGTACACCCTCCTCCTTGGTTTATAATGTCTTTCAACGCCTACAATAAATTTCGCATGCACTATTTTATGGTCACTAATTCCTGTGTCTGTAACTGTATTTAGAACTCTCTCGGGTATATTTGTTGCTAATAAGTCTAGAATGTTGTTTCCCCTGGTCGGCTCTGTTACTAGCTGTTGTAGAGAATGTGTCGTAAAGGTGTTCAACAGTGATTCGCAATGTTCCTTATCCTTACCTCCTGCAATGAAACTACACGTATTCCAGTCTATCGAGGGGAGATTGAAATCTCCGCCTACTATTATTCCTCTATCATTCTTCCCAGAAAGTAATGTGCGTATCTCTGACTCTAGCTCTATTATAGAATTGACGTCTGCGTCCGGTGGCCTGTAATATGCACCTACATATATCTTTTTTGCGTTACTACTTTTACTTTTAACGGAACACCAAATACTTTCTACATTTCGCTCTGAAATAAGTTCTCTTCTACTGACATACGGGTCCTTCACAGCTATGAAAACTCCTCCTCCGTTTCTGCTTACTCTATCCTTTCTGTATACTGTAAAACACTTCGGAAATACTTCATGATCTGATATGTCCTTCGAAAGCCAGCTTTCTGTACCTACGATTATATCTGCATTAGTACTCTTAATGAGGTGGTGAAATTCTGCTACTTTATTTCTTATACTACGACAATTCACTACTATCACTGAAATTTTTTCTTCCAATCTGTTTCTCTCTTGGTGCTCCTTTCCAACTAAAATTTTCCTCGATAATTTTTTGACGGACAAACTATTTGGTCTACCTCTTACCTTTGATGAATTATCATGTTCGTTCTCTCCATGTGTTTTTCTCTGACCTTCTAAAACTAAAACTTGATGCGGCACTACTTCCTATTTTACGAGCAGAAAAATATTTTAGGGCGTTTTGATTTGTTAATACGATAGCATTATATTTTCAAAACAGCTGTGCGCACCTTGAGGAATAACAGATGAGACCAATTGCACATTACAAGGACTAGCATACAAGGGCCGAAACCAAACATTTGTGAGTGAAAGGTTTTCTGAGATTGATGAGGTGCAAGATCCCCTGGGCAAGGCGATGTGCGTGTGTATCATTAGTCTCCACAGCATATTAGGCCCATTAAGAGAGCATGGCCATTACGAATCCTTAAGCCTATAATTATGCATTTACCCTCCAATTGGTTCATACTGAACGTGGAGTGAATTATTGATAAAGAGAGAAAATGGTGCCAAGAGTGACAAAGAATGCTATGAAAACGCTTAGTTTAATAAGACTTAATAGCTTTCTATTTTCTCAAGTCCATCACATAGAACGAATAAATCTTGGATGTAGAGAGAGCATTAATGCTGCAGTAAACTCTTTGAAAAATTCATTACCATGGAAAGCACGTCTTTAAAATGTTAGGGCATAAGATTTATGAATAACTCCATAAGTTTTCTTTCACAGTGCATAAGGGGGATAAGGGGTAAGAAATGTGTCTGAGGAGGTCACTACAATAGATTTGAATATCCTAACGATTATTTCTCTTAAACACTTACATATCTATATGGACACAGTACCCTGAAAGCTAGCAAAAAGATGTGTGGCAGGGGGTGAACTCAAACATACGTTGCATATCATGCTTAAAAAGGATAAGTAACTATATTCTAGTCGAAGAATAAAAATTTTTTAAAATAGGTTAAAATACCAAAGCAATCATGCAAAAATGTGCTGTTATTTGGGCTACTTAAAGTCCTTTTACCAACTTACAACTACCTATGCTATCTATCCATACACTTGTATATGTGTGCTATTTAATGTATTTACAAGTATTCATGTCCCTAAATGTACCCATTGACATCATCTGCCTACAGCACTACAGCACTAGGGAACATAATAAAACTTAAAAGTAAAAAACGTAGTGCTTTAAGAGGTGGTACGTCAGCAGAATATGTGATAAGCACTACAGCATTGCATCAAACTCCAGGATAATAAATATAATCAAGAATGCGCACTTGTACAATAAATTTGTTTCGGGATCCGTAATATATTTCACTAATTGCTGCCCTACGGCCAAGTTTGATGCCTGGACCTATGGTCTCGCTACCAAGGAAATGGATTTAAACTCGTCTTTCTCCCACGAATAATTACAGATCATGATAGTAAATATAGTAAGCGGTTAGGACAGTGTAATGAATGCAGCGTAGGTTGAAGTGCATGATGATAGTTCTACTAACCCATAGGTACTAACTGCATGCTTTCAAGTGTAAATGGAATGAAAATTATTATATGATAGCAAATGCCTAATCAGATAATAAGAAATACCCCCTGCCACACACCCTCGCGGTGGCTTGCAGGGTATCGTTTAGATGATGTAGATGAAATAGAGTATAACGTGGTTTGTACTTAATTGGTTGCAAGTGGCTGATGAATGCATGGCTAATAATTTTTCACTATTAAGTTTTATTATGCTCCTCAGTGCTGTAGGTAAATGATGTTGACGCTGTGCATGAGTCATGATGATCACCCTCTGCCACACTCCTTAGAGGTAACTCGCGGGGTAAATTCTAAAAAATGGCTAATTTAGATGTTCTAACAATGAATACTCAGGTTTTATTGTAATTTTAACAGGATGCGGTGCATGCACTCTGATGAATTTCACCATTCGGCCCTTTCCAATTACCCTTAGGTAAAAAAACTAGAATTTTCTGCGGAAGTGTTCCCACAGGCGTTCCGTTCTGTGTCCTTGTTCACTTTCCGCCTTCCCATCGAAATACTGACGCTCTCCAGCGGTTATATCGATGACCTCATCCGTTTTGGAAAAGAGAACATGAGAATTTTTCCGTTTAGCAGGAAGAGGTTCAACAATGGAGCCCACGTCAAAGGTCGAAAGGAGAGGACATCATGACTCCCATGTCATCTTCCACCAAATGATTTGCGCAGGTCAAACAAAGATGCATGGATATCACTTCAATGTACTGCGTCATCTTAATAAGCCTTCCATACATTGTCACCTTCTCAATACCCGCGGTTTAGCCGCATCACTCATTCTATGACCACAAAATTGAAATACTTCATATGCTCTACTGTGATAGAAACCTGTTAAAAATAAAGAGATTTTTGGTCTAATCTACATCTACATAATACCCTTCAAGCCACCATAAAGGTGTGTGGCAGGGGTGACTTCTCACCAAACATGCAAATCATGCATAAAAAGGATTAGTATTGATATACTAGTCTAAACTTCACTATTTAAAAAAGGTAAAAATAGCAAAGTAAGCATGAAAAAACATGCTGTTATTTGAGTTACCTTCAAGCCGCTTGAGGTATGGGTGAGGAATAATGCATAATTTCTTCTTTACAGTGCATGTAAATTATATGAAGTGTTTTCTACAACAGCATTTAGAGCAAAATCCCATTAACTGGCTGTCATTTTTGGAGAGTAAATCCTCATCCGGAGAAAAATAACTGTGTATTTTAACTCTAAAGATTTTCAATAGAAGTTGTCTGCATCAAAATTAATTGTTCTGGCTAAAAAGTCTTAGTTACGGATAATAAATATGGTATAATTTAAGAATTAATGGTTCAATTACCTCATTTTTCGCACTAGACATTATAGCTACACTACAAGTTTTAGCTTATCTTTGTTTTTTCAAGTTTCGAATCCGAAACGATATGTCCAAGACACTGGTGTAAGTTTACGTTGTGTCTAGCAAAGCAGAGTTATGATTCCTTGTTAATATCACGCTCGTGTCAATATTGAAAAAAACGGAAATATATTTTGAATTCTCTGAATTTGAAAACAAAAAACGAGACTATGTTTCTTATTCGATTGTTTATGAGGAAACTATATCTTAAATGGACTTGTTTTTTGTGATATGGTGGGGAAAAGTTTCAACAATTTTTCTGGCAGATATTTGATGAAGTCTGCAGGGCGCATTCAAGAGTAGTTTAGTTGAACGTGACTCGTGAATCCATATATAACATGTTTCCATAAAGTAGTAGTATGCATGCATCTTAGCTGCATGTAAATAGTGCATGGGTGTCATCTTCCACCCCCTCCCACATAACAGTAGATGTAGAGGAGGTAATACGTAGATGTAGAGGAGCAGGCCTTCATTTCTGTTCATCCTCTGAGACATGAAGACGACCAACAACCAAGAATTTTCTCTCCCAATGCGTTACAGAGCGTGGAGTAGTTTCTTATAAAATGGGGTGAGGATGTGAAAGCTGCCTCCACTTTGCCAACTTCAATAATCGCCCGCATGAGACCAAAGCAGCACGTGCCGGGCGATATTGACAAGTCTCGTTTCTGAGCGCGCGAAGGAGAGCTGGGTAAAAAAAAGGCACAATATATACGATCGCGATTCATTTATTTTCCCCCGACCTTGAACGGGACGAGAAGGGGTGGGGTGGATTTGCGACTTCCACTTGCTAATCGTCGAAGGGTTCTGTTTATGTTTTGCCCAGATTTCTGTTTACTTCCGCGTACCTCACGACCCATTGGATTCTAAGCGAGTTCGTGGGTATTGAGTCGGTGGACCTCGCTTATAATTGGGTAATGGAGCCCCTTATTCTGTCCCGAAAAAATTTGAGGGACTATTGGACATGAAACTCTCCAAAATCCCGCGTGTTTGCGTGCAAGGGAAGGAAGAAGGAATTGGGCATTATATTATTATATAGACTACATGACGAGCTGTTTACGTGTGCACCGAAGATCAGCAAGATTTGTGAAGGGACGGTACGATAACCATATCAGTGTAAGCAGTTTGAATGACTTAAATGGGAATTATTATCAGACCGTTGTTTGAAATTTTATTTTATCTCTGAACTAAATTCCAATGCAATATTTTTACTGATGACGTTAAAGAGATTTAGCAAACTATATACTAGAAGTATATAGTAGAATGGACTACGAACATAAAATCAGGGAAATCGATTGTCGAAGCGACAGATTAAAGATATCTTCCTTTCCTCGTGCAATTAGGGATCTGATTAACTGTGAATATATTTAATAATGTAGACAAAGGTTTATCGATATTTATCTTAGATAGTTGCATGACAGTATAAAAAATATCAGCATGTATACTTTGCTTTCCTAATTTTTTTACATTGTTAAAGCTCAACGAAAATATAGCTAATTATTCTATTTAAGTATGATAAATAATGCATGCATGGCGCATATTCACCCCATGCCACACACCTTTATGGTCACTGCAGGATATTATGTGGATGCAAAGAAAGTGTGGGTGGTGTGGGGAGGAGAGTTTTGGAGGGGCGGAAGAGGAATGAGGGAGCCGGAAAACCTCTCTCTCCAAGTGGGTGGCCCAACTCTCAAGGTCCCCCCGACGCGCCCGCCCTCTTTTCGCAGGTCAAATTAAGGCGCCTCTCACACAGCTGGAGGGAGAATAAGATGCGGGGAAATTGCCGCGTGGAAAAGAGCTCGAACTTGAACGAAGCATTGAACAACACCCTGACAAACCAAATATCGTGGGTTTGAATTCCTCACTGGGATAGGATATCTCGTTAGTCTTTCCTTTCCCTTGAAATTCACAATGTTCCTGTTCGATGAAAATAAGTTCACCTAAGTTCGAAACAATACCCCCATACTTACAACTGCATAAGCGGTACAGGGCTGTTGTTTGCCGAGTGTTATATGCTGGTCATTTATTTGTTATTGAATCGGAGTCCATGAATGCGTGAAAAGTCTTTTAAAACTTTTTAAGAAAAATCATTCCTGAATGTATTTAATGCTCTTTAACACCTCGGAAGAATTCAATACCTTTGTCCTGATGTTTTTGTAAGAGAGGAATTGGAGAGTGTGGAGACTTAAATTTATCATTGGAGGTAAACGGAGCAGATACTACCAAAATAACATTTTTATAATACGAAAAGGGCTGTACGGAATATTACCTATGATTAATTAATATTGTTATTATATTTTTTTGTTATTTATTTTCCCATCAAATAAATAAATAACACCTCCACATTAGGATTAATAACAAAGCTGAACTACACACGAAAAAATTAACGTGAGCCATGAAAAAGTCGGAGTCGATGTTGTAATGAGAAGAGGATGAACCGTGATGGTTATTAACCCTTCAAAGGATACCAATCGAAGTAGCCAAGTTGGTAACTCAACTGCTTCGCTAATCCAAAGGTCGCGTATTTATTTCAACCTAGGACATGTTAACTCTTCATTTGAGAGCGAAAAGACAATTATCGGTGCCAAATTTCGTATTTCCACCAACTCTGGCTTTTGTATCCGAATGTTGAGTTTGGGATTGATTTGACTGCAAATAAGCTATTTTTTTACGTTTAAATCATTGAACAAATATCTTGAAGTAAAATGATGGAGTAAGCCAAATAAACCAATCGACTAAATCCCCTTCATTCTACTTGGGATTTAGACGGCGTATTTCGTGACGATGGCCCTCTTTGCTTCACTCACGGCCTCCTCGCAGAGGAAGCATTTTCTCAAAGACTCTCAGTCATCAAGACAAAGGAGGAAGTTTGGCCCCTCCAAAGAAATTGATTGCGCTCTGCGTCACGGGGCAAACGCAAGCATTTCCTCACCGCAGCGGATGATAGCAGTGTTCTCCCTGAACTACCGTGCTCGCCTATCAGCGAATTTCTGACCTGACTCATTCGGTCACGACCGCGATGAATCATTCCTTTAAAGCAGGAGTGGAGGCACTTATGGCGCAGAATATGCAACTCCTATTGGATATTTTTATTCAAGCACGTAACTATTTAGCTGTAAAGAGGATGTGTATTTACTTACGTCTAATTTATACCCTGCGTAACAAGAGCAATTTGCGACAGGTGAGAGCATACAAGGCTTTCATTTTTCCGTATCTGCACGGTAACATCCACAAAATGACCCACGAGCCACCTATGTAGATGGTGCGTGGAATCTACATCTATGCAATACCCTGCGAGCCACCACGAGGGTGTGTGGCATGGGGTGAAATTGACATTTTTAACCACCCTCACATTGTTATTTTGAAACCATCACCAGATGCTGAGGCAATAATGAGTAAAACATTATTTCTGACAACAGGATAAACAACTTATTTACTGTGACACATTCGGTACGATGTTTATAAAGGGGCTCTCTACATTCTTGTTCCATCCCCCCTTTCATCATGATTCAGAATATAACTTTCCTCCCCCCCTTCCCAAGATCGGTAATTCAAAAGGTCCATTCCAATTAAAATACCTATAATTTTGAAAAACTTACAGTGCCTGTGATGCATGTGAACCAGGGTAATAAAACTAGAATGTTATAGAGTTTCTCTTTCTCTTTTCTCCACTATTATCTTTTCTAAATGGTGGTTGTCCCGATCTCTCCCAGGGGGGAACTCCCCTTCAACTACATCTGCATATACGCAATGCCTTGAAAGCCACCGCAAGGGTGTGTGGCAGGGGGTTGAGGTCACCCAGCATGCACTTTTGACATGAAACTAGGCTACTACATCTACATAATACCCTGCGAGCCAACATTAAGATTTCTGGCAGAGGGTGATTTGCACAAAACATGCTTGACCAGTAAAGCTCAAAAGAAGTAGTTTGATTATTTGTAGTTGTAAACCACTGGCATTAACAGTGAAATTACAACTTGCATCTAAATCTATATAGGTACATATTACCTTTAAAACCACCTTGAGGGTGTGTAAAATATGAGCTAATACGAAGTAATAGCAAGGCGTCCTAATGTATCAAACCCACTAATGATTTTAAATACTTAAGGTGTAGTTCATATCCTTGGATTGGGATGAAATGAGCAGGAGAAAATACCAAAAAGATAGACTGATAGATGATTGGTTATGTCATGCCACAAATAAATTCTTTGCATTATGATCGGATGGTGTAGTTCTATTTATCGCACATTCAAAGTGCACATAAGTTTCGCTGGAGTACAGCCACTCGTAACTTTAGGAAACTAAAATTCTTATTCACAAAAAATATTCACACCATTCAAATAATGACCTTGTCCCGCTGCGTTGATAAAATATTATTTTTGGGACTCCTCCGGCGGCAAGCTGGAAAATTAATGATAATAGTGATGAGGATTCTTCAACTCCAGGAAAAGCACTCCTTTTCGGTATAATTTCTTTATCTTTTAGAGAATCTGCGTTCATAAAGCCATTTTTAACTCACGGCATGCTTGGATAAATATCCCTCCATCGTCCAAGCCGGAACATTCTGTCCCCTTAGTTGATATTCATATGTGAGGGACTGTGATAATCTTATTAATGACGCATTCTAATTGCGGGTCGTTAATTAAAATATATATAAAATCAAGATCACTGATCACATCGCGAAGGTGAACAACGTGGAGGTGGAGGTTTTTGTTGATTTCTATATATTAATATATGTATTATCTATCGTTTAGGTGAGACGATGGAGCACATAGACAAACGAGGCTATTGGTGAATTTCTGATGCATCCTTGTATATTTTATGATAACTATAAGATAAATCCTTGCTCATGACCCCACATATTATGTCATTTTTCAGATTTAGATAATTTCCCTCACTTGATTCTGACATACCTATCCTAAACCAACTGAAATCATCCAAAACCAACGGCGTCATTATTTCCCAGAAGCGATACGTGGGAATATTACAGCAATGGAGGATAGTGACATTATGTATGAACATAATTTCAAATAGCACAATTTCATATGTTGTTCTTATTAATAATTAAAATGGTATCGCACCTCCCATAAAAAAATCGTCCTGTATCGTTTTATTTCAAACTACATCACTTACTCAAACTCAAACCACTTTGCTCACATGAAATAACACAAATGCTACATGCTTGAATCGCACGCATACTGTTTACATTTCG
Organism: Platycnemis pennipes; assembly: GCA_933228895.1. Taxonomy (NCBI): domain Eukaryota; kingdom Metazoa; phylum Arthropoda; class Insecta; order Odonata; family Platycnemididae; genus Platycnemis; species Platycnemis pennipes. Next base: position 73,806,651 of record OW121847.1, on the reverse strand, counting down.
GGCGACGAGTACACAAGGAAATTTGGAAAGGGCGAAATTCTGAAAATAAAATCAAATTAAAACTGACTGGCGCCGTTTATCGATGCTGAAGGCAACGGGAATCTCGTTCGTGTGGTGTCTAGAAGAGCACTGACTTCCCATTTCAAGAACACGGGCTCAAATTCCGACGATGGATTACATTTCTCAGTGATAATTCGGTTCCCATTTGAGTTCGGAGAGTATTTAATGAGCTGTATTCCGTCCGCTAGATGGGACGTTCAACAGTGGACTCCCGAAGCCGAGATTCGCTCCACCCTACACGCATTCTCCCTAAAAGCTTTTCTCGGCCCAATGGGGGCGTTTACTCGGAACCGAAATCGCAATTTTGTACACGAAATTGTTAGATGGAAACGAAAAGAGAAATTTAGTGAAAAAATTAATCTTCTAACCATAACCATTCACTCATAAATCAAAACTTAAAATAAGCAAAAGGTGACGCCCACGGAAAATGCTGATGTGATAACATTGACGTCACTTTCCTTCCGTCCTTGACTGCTCGTATGGGAAGGGGAGAGAGTGGAGGGGGATTCTCGGAAGGTCTGCTCGCACAGATGCTGTCGTAACGGCTCCGATTGGCAGAGTCAGCTGTGTCCCTCCCTTTGCGATAAGGCGAAGTAGCTTCGCGGGCTCAGTTGTGATTGGACGAAGTCCTTATACGTCAGAGATTGCACCACACCCACTTTTCCGAAAGGGTTAAAGACATTAGTTTTTCGACGCCTATAACTCGAGAAATAATTGACGGATCAAAAAACGGAAAAATACTGGTCTTTTTAATTTACCAACTCTATCATATTTGGCAATTAAAAAAATATGGTAAACGACCCCATTCCCTATCTATTCTCCACGGTGCATGTCCTTAGCTGTTTTTCGCCTCCTCCGAATAGCTATGACCTGCTGCATACGGCCTTACTTTGGTTCCAATGGCAAGAAGAGGTATCCTAATGCGCAATTCCAACAGCTTTACTGACTGACAGTTGTAATAAACCTCCGAAAAAATATATTTAATTCATGCGTCCGACTTCATGGCCGCACAGTGGAAACTGTGATCGATAACTTGCTTTCAACTTCACGGGCGGGCTTCGTTCCGCGGCCAAGGGGACTCGAACCTCACACGAAGGGGTCTGGCTCGTGCGGGTGAGATGAGATTAGCGAGAACCTGAAACCTTGAGGACGGTGACGAAGCAAAATGAGGTTCACAACCTTCGGCGTGGTATGACGAAATGGAATTATATGGAACCAGGAGGAAGAGGGAAATAAATAATGCCAAAAAAGAATTCACGATGGAGAGACCACTACAGTGCTCAAAGCGGGTGCAGTTGGAAACAAGGAAGCAGTACGAACGATCTGTATCTCCAAGCTACATTGAGGCAGGTACATCTAATTGATTGGTAAGTATGAAGGGTGAATGGGAAACACCTCAATTTTTGCTTTAATTTTCATTTATCGTAGAAAAGAAACCATAATATTAATAAAAAGCTTATTGTGGAATTTGCAATGTTTCTCTTTCACCTTCCACACCTACGATGAAAGATTTCCATTGCGATAAGTCCGAGATTGTGAAATAAATAATTAGCAGCCACGAAGAAATACAATCTTTATTATTGGGTTAGGAATATCTTTAAATTCACCAATATGAAATTACCATGAGGCATGAAAAGTTGCAGTTGATTATAGTTGTAAATTTTAGCCATATTTTTCCACTATTTTTAAGATAAACTATTTACAACTGAATCGCTTTATCGTTGGAGTAGTCCACTATATCAATCCTGACAAAACTTTGCAATAGAGGAGTTAAAACATTGAAATTTCAGATGCTTTATAGGACAATGCTCCACGAACACGTCGCCAACAGAAACGTGTTAACCTGTACATTAAAATAAAGAAATTGAATCTGGCTATTAAATGAGGCGTTTTGACATTTTATCGGTCGCTGTACATCTATATTACAGATACATAATACCCTACAAGCCACCATAAAGGTGTGTGGCAGGGGTGAATTCTCACCAAACAAGCACTACATATCATGCATAAAAAAGGATTTGTATTAATATACTAGTCTAAACTTCACTATTTAAAACAGATAAAAATTGCTAAGTAAGCATGCAAAAACATGCTGTTAGTTGGGTTACCTTCAAGTCCATATACCAACATGCGGCTAAATATGCTCTGCATTGATTCACTCGTACTGGACGCATTTACCACTATTATAATCCCTAATTGTACGAGGAAAAAAAGACATTTTAAATCTGTCAGTTCGGCAATCTATTTCTCTAGTTTTGTGATTATGGTCCAGTCTACAATAGTAAGTTGGGGTCCGCAAATATTTTTAACGCATTCACTGAAAATATTATCTCGGAATTTATTTAAGAAATTGTCTAAATTTAAATCTTAGACCTGACAATGATTCCCAATTTAATTCATTACTGACTGGTGGCGCTAATAAGGTTATTATACCCTCCCTTTACATATCTTGCCGATATCGCTGCACTCGTTCAAGTTTGTTATTTAGATCGATTTCGTAGGGTTCCCATACACTGGCAGCATATTCCAAATGAGGTCTTGCAAGGGAAAAGTAGCTGATTTATCGTACATGATCGTCACATTTACCCGGTACTCTTTTGACGAATCCCAGTTTACGATTCGCTTGACCCATTATTTCTCGTATGTGTTTACCCCAGGAAAGATCATGTGTCAGTCTTAATCCAAGATATTTTGTGGATTCCATATTTGTTAATTAATTATTACTTATTTTGTAAGTGCTAGGAGGAGAACTATCCTTTTTCCAAAAATTCATTACAAGACATTTTTTAAAGTTTAATTCTAACTGCCATGTATCACACCAAGTTTCAATTGCTTGTAGGTCAATATTTAAATATTCTTTATTGTTTGGGCATAGAATTCCCCTGTATATTACTGAGTCATTGGCAAATAGATGAAGCTTACTTTTTACCACCTTATGGGTATCATTTATGTACAGAAGGAACAGGAGTTAACCTTTCACACAACCTTGTGTGACACCCGAAGTGACTTCAATTGCCGGGGAGGTAGCACCGTCCAAAACAAACCTTTGCACCCGATCATGTAGGAAATCATTTATCCATGATATAATATTACTGTCAAACCCATAAGATTTTAATTTCAAAATTATTTTGATATGAGACATCTTGTCAAAAGCTTTTCTGAAATCGAGAAATATAGCATCCACTGGAATATTATTTTCGCCAGAAATTAAAATATCGTGGGAAAAGAGATTTAGTTAAGTTTCACGTGATCTACTCTTCCGGAAGCCGTGGTACACATTGGACAATAAATTCTGGCTACCTAGGTGCCCCATGACTGAACTGACCATTCAGGACTTTGCATGAAATGGAGGTGAGGGATATAGGTCGGTAGTTAGATGGCTGCTCCCTATCACCACTTTTAAATGTGGGAGTTACATCGGCTACTTTCTAATCCATCGATTCGACGTGTTCGGACAGGGTTTCACTAAAGTATTAATTTATTATTACTATTTCAAGGTAGGGGAAAATTTTGTGAGCTAACTCTCTATATATGCGGGAAGGAATTTGATCAGGTCCAGGAGATTTGATGGGGCTTATATCTTTAAGTAACTTTTCAATTGGTTGCATCAGCCGCTGAAAGAGGTCAGATAACACGACAGTTAAATTTCCGGAAGTTGGGTTAAAATCGGTTTGGAAGAAGGAATTCAGCAAGTTAACTTTGTCAAGAGTGTTTGTGGCCATTTCACCCTTATCATTTTTAAGTGAATGGACGGCAGACTTATGGCCTTGCACTGCCCTTACTTACGACCAGGATACTTTTGGATTGTCCTTCAATTGTTCCCCAAGTGTTTTTCTTTTGAATTCTGTAAATGCATTACGAAGAGCTATCATTGCAATGAATTTGAAATTTTATAGTTTTCAATTATTACATTACGCTCATCAATGGGCATATATTTACTAAATCTTTTCATTCTTGCATGTCATATTTGTTGCCTTCTCAGGGATTTTCTCACTTCGGAACACCTAGGTTCTGTGCTAACTTTTTCAAATTTACTAGGGATATATCTATTGATCCCAGAGCGCATGATATTAATGAACGACTTCCAAGAACCCTCCGTACATAAGTTTATGGAACAATTTTTAAAATCCGATAAGGAATCTCTTAAATAAATTGTAAAGCTAGCAAAGTCAGCTCTTTCAAAAATATAAATCTTTCTTTTTTGTTTAAAATTTTTATCTAAAGTTAGAGAGAATTTTGCCGTTAGAACTCCGTGGTCACTGATTCCATCAACAGTGTCAATCTTAATCGCTTGTAGTGGGATGTTGGTTGCCATATTAAATAAGTCCATTACGCAAGTCGGAACGGTGAGGACGCAACTCGTATTCTTGGAAGGGCCTTGCAGACGACCATGTTTAAACTCTTCGAGTTTCGTGCTGCACAATGTGGGCGTGGCAGTACTTGTTTGGAGTATCTTTCTCATCCACTCCGAACCATGCGATGACGAGAAATACACGCACAATCAGTTTGACGACCTTCTCAAAGGAAACCACTCAAGTCTTATCATGGGAACTAGGGCCATGTTTACTAGGTCAACAGGTGTGATATAATAACACCGTGGAAGGAAATGAAATATATCCCTTTGTATTGGCCTTGCTCACACACGGGCACTGAGATTGTTACTATTTGTCCACCTCATCAGTGTTTACAAGTATGTCCCGCACAACGCTTTAGACGGGGAGGAAAGGTACAAGAAAGAGAAGGGAAAGTAGGAAGTGTAGAGAGAAACCCAGTGCCGGCATTAGTCGGCTCTAAATGAAAGGCACCAAGGAAAGGACCATTATTTAACGTCTTAAGAAACTCTTAAAGAGAAATATGCGAAACATAAACAAAATTACGATGGAACTATTGCAATGTTCCCCTTCGCTAGGAAGGCGTAATACAGTAGACCGGAGTAAAGCAGCATCGTGGAAGTCTATTAATCATACAAATTAGACATTTTTATGCATTGTTCAATTTAACTCAGACACTGCCCCTAAATTTTTTTCGTCTCATATTCTTATTTCATAGTTCTCTATTAATCCTAAAGTTGTGTCTCGGTCCTAAAAGTTGATTGCAAAGATCATTTTCTAAATCATGAGGCACAATGGAGAGAAGGCCCACTTAATACTGACAAGAGGTTAACTTTTCCGTAGGAAAAATGTAATCAAATTATCTCAAAACCTAGTGAATGCTGCCTAATTTGACTAATAACGATGCAATAAAATGGTGTATTTTTTTTAATTTTCCCCAGCATTTATTGTCAGAATTTTTTTCATACAAATGAAATGCCTATAAGCTTTAAAAAATTTAAATTGCATTAATTGTAGTTTTGTGGTTAATAATATATTACATTCACGTCGGGAAAGGAGCGGGACTCACAAGCCAATACATTTTAATATTCCATCAGGCTACACTCAGGTCCCAATAACTTGTTTATCCGTGGCATCTCATGGGTACAGTAAGCTGCAATAAGCGTTAGAATCGCCGCTGGGATATGGAATATTATATCATTTTCATCCGCGGTAATCGCAGAGGCTTGCACAACCGATCGAACGGACTAATTCGGCGGGGTCATTTCCATTCCGGCTCACCGAATCGTTATCCGCTTTGCGGAAAGGGATAATACTCGCGTGAGGGAGGCGGGGCACATTCAATTACAAATGGATCCGGGTTCAGAACCGTTAATTTATCAAAAGTGGTATTGCACTCATTTCAGAGAAAAAAATTACGCAATAAAACACACACACACGCCACAATGACAGTCCTCTTACCACTGATTGACCCTTCACTTATACAGAATGGTAGAACTAATCCAAGCATGTCCGAGCGTTCAACTCGATTGGGAGAATAAAGTAACACACTCATCCAATTCCAGCCGTTCAACTCCTCCCCAACAAACTGCTGGAGGAGCAATGTTTTCACCTTCTTCTGCTACCCACCCACGCCAGTCATTTCTAGGGCATATGAGAAGATATGTATATACACGAAATATGTACTAAGAACATGCAGTAATTGGTACTAAATTGATTAATTTGAGAAGAGTGTTGATTATGAATCCAAAATTCACGTGAAACTAAATTATTAATGGCCACAAGGATATGCAATGCTTATTAATGGGTTATGCATTTGTCGAAATGCTTTTATCATTCTCATTAGGATTGCTCTGCAGTTAACAAGAATTATAGTGGATTTAAAAACTTTTGTAGACGCGGTACAAACTGTATGCAACCTATTCGGAAGTGTTTTGCCTCATATGAATCTTAGTTTTTGCAGTATACAAATATATATATTTAAAATCTATCGGCAAGGAAGTACCACCAATCACACACACCAATCTTGTTTATCACACCAATCTTGTTGATTAAATTGAGCATAATAGATGTTTGTACTCGAACCATCGCTATAGGCAAGTAGTTAAGCTTCCAACTTACCCAAAAAAAGGGTCTATATTTGTCAAGTTAATTGTGTGTTTTTTTTCTTTTCATGTGTATGGCTCTTTAAACTGGCGATTACGCCACCGGATCGTAATCTACATTTTCCACTATTCAAATGAGACTGGAGGTAGCGTGTGTACCGGGATGAGTGTCGCTATGCAGAAATTTGCTTTGCAGTCTAGTATAGCCTAACTTCAAATCAGCCTTGCCCGGTGCCGACATGTTACAAATCCCTTCCTTAATTTTCGGTGCTTGGTATTTAATTTCACATTGCCCATTCCTATCTCTTCTCACTGGTAAAGTTCACAACTTATCTTGTTATATAGAAGATAATTTGACCGGCCCCAGAACAGAAGTTCAACGCAAGCATATCAGATTGAAAAGAACAATTATCAACCACACACATACATCAAACTAGTGATCATGTTACAGGATAATAAACACTTGAATTATATGCAGTGTAATCCGGATTATCATGCCCAGTTAAAATCAGAACAACAAAATTATTGGGAAAAAATTTCGGGTGGGCTGAAGTTCCAGAGGCCTCCCCTGGCTACGTGCCTGTCGCTTTGAGACATTGACTAAAACTTAACATATATACTTCTTTAAGCAAACGTAGAATGGGGAATGAAATCTCGGCTGTGGCTTGAAGTCATTCTCACATTTAAAGGCGCTTCAGACCAGGAGGAACAGTAGGATGGAAATATAAGGGTGAAGAGAAACCTGGCATTAGCATTAAAAGACGCTAAAGGGACTGCAGATTAACGCCCGACTCATCCGACGGAAGGAGTGCTGAACTCTCTCGGAGAACTGAAGCGCTCGGTAGGAGGGAACGGTTTATCAATGAAAAATATTTTCCACTGCCGGAATGCCAAGATGGGTGATCAACACTGTACGAACAAACCAGTAATTGTATAACCATATCCTCCTTCCCAACTACTCCTAACCCTCTCCCCCCTCCGATATGAACCACAGCTTATGCAAACAGCTTTTCCCTCGTTACCATGCACAATTAATAATATGATCTCAATAAAAAGGTCGATAACCTAAACTCCACTTCCCATTGCGTGCGACTCCAATTGCCGGAGGCAGAAACGAGCTCCGCTGGACCGCGCGCCAAACAGTAGCGTATGCGAGCGGAGAAACCAGCGCCTAAATGGTGTTGAAAGGAAACTTTCAGGAAACGGTGAAGGGACATATATATGAAACCCTTTATCATAAGAGGAGAAAATTGCTTGCTATGCTCTGACATGGTTTTGCCAATGCCTTGATTCGAACCTCGCCACTTAATTTTAATTTTGAGAAAAACTTTTTAAAAATTATATCTAGCCATCAAACTTGATCAGGGATTTTAAATATTCAAATTTTCCTCATTCTTCGACTCATGAAAAATTAATTTCAATAGAGATGAAACTAAGTCTAAATGCTCAGTTACATCCACAACCACGCATTTCTTCAATGAATGCCTTTCGTACACCGAGATAGATTCCTTTACCTATTTCCCTGATTTTGGTTTCTAATCGCCATCTTTGTATTGCATAAAAAGCAATATATTTATAAAAGTTTACTAAACTACATAAGAAGAGTATAACTCGAACCAATATTTGGATTGATAAACTATCCCAAAACGATGTGCAATGTACATACATATCATCCCTCTTTCCTTTTAGAAAAAACTTCCCTTCTGCTATGAAAACTATTTTGTAATTTATCCCCGCATTTATTGATAAAAGTGAGGAAAAATACAAAGTAGTGCTCATAATGATGTGTTTCCTCAGAATTGTCGGTTTTCATCATACTTCCTTCTTAACGTCTTCATGCTTTCCCCCTGTCTTAAAACCTCCAACAACTAAATTATTTCCTCTCTTTTTCCCCTTGCCCAATAGTCTTCTTTCTTCATTGTATCCAAAAGCCGGTATCCTTTACTGTGTGCTCCAACCTCCCGTTCATTCTCCTCTACTTTCCACGGGTAACCACCACTCCTACCTGTCATACTTTTTCGGCTGATAAAAATAGGGATAAACGCCATATATTTGCCTCCTTGGCGGATCATGAAGAAATTCAAAAGTATATGTACATTTATGTGGTTCTTTTTGTTGTTATTATAGGAGGCGACCGACGATTAAGGTCATTTGCGCCTATTAGGATAGGCGGGTGATTGATAAGAGATAAGATCTCTCCGAGAACGGAGATAGGGTGGAGAGAAAAGTGGCACTTGCATTAGCTAACTCTTAACGAAAGAAGCCCCAAGGGGTCTAAGGTTTAACGTCCCTTCCGAAGAACAGAGTGTTGCACTTGAGGTGCTCTCCACAAAGCCCACAATTTGAGGCCGGTATTCAAATAAGAATACTAATATTTTTTTATTAACACCATAGGGATATAAATATCCATGGGGAAATGAATATTCTGTCAATGCCTAGGTTCGAACCAGAGCTGTAGGGATGAGAAGCATGTGCTTTAGCCACCACAACAACCCTATCAAAAATAGGTATTAATTGTACTTTATCTACAGAATTCAGTTTGGCTACCTAGGTTTGTTAAAAGTTGCTACGATAGGTTTAGTAGTGTATCAGAATTAATACAATAATTAGGGCGGGAATCATAATGAGAGCGTAGGTTAACGTACAGGTTGTCTATTACAGAAATTTAAATCGGATATCTTTACTGAAGATGTTAAGCATATATTAAAATCACCAGTGTATTATGCTAGATTCGACCAGATAAATAATATAAGAGAGATAAATTGTCGTACTGATAGACTCAAAATGTCATTTTTCCCCCGTACTATAAGAGAACGCAATAGGCAGCATAGCAAAGGGATAGGTAGGATGTAGATACTAACCACCTAGTAGCATGAGACCCTTCGAGACGCTTCGCTTCAATTCGCTTAAAAAATTAAATCTTGGAGATTGCATAAACGTTGCATCAATCAACCCCCTTCTTCTTTTCCCGCGACCCCGTTCTTCGTAGAGGGTGCAATGGAAATGATCATATGCGTTTGTGCATACGTATGAATACAAATACTCGACTAAGCACTCGAGAAGTCATCATGGCCCCGGGACACAACAAGAGAAAATCTTGCTTGAGGGGGAATAGAAAATCAGACCGGGAGAAAGTTCCCGGATTCGTTCCCAGCTATGGACGGCACAATTTGGTCCCCTCCCCCCACACACACATATTTTATCCCGCCCCCACTAGGGCCCCTCCCTACCCTTAGGGGACTTATATTCCGGTTAGGAGATCACCCAAAGCACCCCAGAGAAATGGTGATTGGGTCCGATGAGAGGAAACGGATGACTTTTGTACATGACGCAAGATAATTGGTATTTCATATGACATAAACGACCGTTCAGGATAATTTTGACGTTGAGTGTACTTCACCCAAATATTGATCTTATTGGAAAAATAAAATACCATAAACATTGGTTGACGGTTTCAGTCGTAACTTTATAGAATTTGTTGGTATTTACTATAAATGATAGAATAAAATTCGTAATTCCTCAAAAATTTATTTCACACTACTACCATGGTTTCCACGGTTAACGTCATCATCAGATCACTCATGATGAAGGACCTGATGATGACGTTAACCGTCGAAACCATAGTAGTGGTGTAAAATAAATAATTGTGGTATTGCAAAGTTTATCGTGTCGTTCATAATTCAGAGCGGATTGGGTTGGCGTGGGGGTTGTAGTGATGGCTGGTTTCCTGTCTCGAAGGCACGAGTTCAAATTCCTGCAGCAGCACTGGTTTCGGTTTATTACCGGCCCAGACTTGAGTGTTGTTTGGAGGGGAAGTTCAATTATTTATCCGTCGGATGAAACGTATAATAATGAACCTCTTGGTTACTTTCGTTTATAGCTGTAAAATGCAGACACTGGTTTTCACTCTAACCTCCCTCTGCCTGAATATAACTCTACCTAATCACACCCTCTGCTTACTGGCGCAAATGACATCACATTTTCGGCCGTCTCCCCTGAATTTAAGAAGTCTTTAAGATGCATAGAGGTATGCCAATTTTATACGTCCCCAGACTCCAATGTATATCTACATGTACTGACAGCCCAGAAAGTCACCTCAAGGGTGCATGGCAGATGGTGACACATCACCAACATTCACGACGCTCACACAGTGATATTCGCACATACTATAAAGTGACTTAGTAAATGGGCTCATGGTGGCTAAGTGGGTAGAGCGCTGAGATACCAATTGGAGTGTTCCGGGTTCAAGTCTGGGGCAGAAGCCTTAGTGGACACCCCCACCTAAAATCCTTGCAATTCGATTTTCTGCGTCTGAGAACTTCGTAGGAAATCGGAGGTGGCCCAGGGAAAGGAATTGGCTCCTGCATTGAATCTGTGAATTTCACCGACCAATGGCTTAATACGGGGTGACCTTTATCCTCACCTATCAAAAACCAACTTTAGGGTTCAACACAAATAAAAAAACTAAAAAGTGAGACTTAACCATGTCTACCATGCGGGACACACTACAAAATCTAAACTTCATCCGCGATGCAAGGGAATATTTAAGAAATATCACGAGCACGTATCGCATACATTAGATAGTATTATAATATATGATAAAGAATCTGACATCACATTGTGAAAATCATGTATTTTATTATTCATTTTGAAATTATAGACACAGTCATTATACTTCACATATTTACGTATGGGGTACAACTAATGTTTTTCCTACTAACATGAATAATACCTAATAAATATTTATGATTCATTCAGGTTCTACACACGCTATACAGGCAAATGCGTATCAATGCTTATTTCAAAAATGTATTACAACATAATTATAATATATTGGACTTTAATATACCATCAATTAATTTGAAAATAAGCAGCCGCACAGCTTGGAGTCGTGATTACTGCGAATAAATCCTGGACATACTTGCAAAGCACTCATTAGAACAAATCCTTTTACCATCGACCCGGAGCAGCAGAGGGGGTGTGCTTGAATCGTTTGGGATTGATTCGGGTAGGTAACTAAGGACGCTAAGGACTCACTCGTATGTTTTTACATTGTGTTCGGGATTATTCCGTATCGGAATCAATCTCGAACGATTCAAGCACACCCCCCTGGAACAATTTGGTGCCAACACGCAGTAAATATAAACAAAGATACGATCAATAGATACAATCCCTTTATCATCTTAAAAGTGAATGCATTGAAACACTCTGTTCTTTGGTCGATTTTCTACTTCCAAGTGTAAGAGATTTGTGGAGTTATGGACGTTAAACATATCTTCAAAATACGCTGAACGAAAATAGAAGGTATGAATACCTAGGCATTCTATATTTCTACCAGAGTACACAAACAATCAGTTATCTTCATTGAGAGACTTCAAAATATTTCCGCGAGAAAAGCTTAAATGTTTGCCATGATATGGATCATGGGAGGGCTCGACGCGAAGGCTGAAAACTGTGTTACCTGATCGGTAAACAATCTATTCCATGACTATTGTATGACTAATTATCTATGACTAAACTATCTATTCTAATTTATGCTTAGCACCAATAATTTATGGCAATTTCGTACTATTGCTAACCCTTTCCACAAACTTCATGCCAAAATACCTCACATTTCTCTGATCTATGGCAAATTCTTTGGCAAGTGCACAGAATCCAAGATTTTTTTCTTCTACTTACGACCAGTATCTTCCTCACTACACCGGACCCTTACTTACCTCCCATCCTACAATGGGATTTAGTCTTGAGCTATGTGGCCTGCGGTTTGTCCCTCATCATCTTAAAGCACCATCATGTCAATTCTCGGAGAGGTATTGACATGGTGACCGGATATCGGAGAGGTCAAAGGCGAGAGGAGGCGGGGCGAAGAGGTCGCACTTCTCAACCACATTCTGCAATCCATCGTCGTGCATTGGCAGTCAACGTCATGAGATTCTAACCGCGATTCTATTCTATGATCACTTTCCTCACATTTATTCTCCTCTTCCCACGACCCACCTCTTCTGTCGCTCACTTCCGCGTTTCAAGGCAATGCTCAACTTATTTCTGGTACAAAAAACTTGATTTGCGATCATGACCTCAATTTTTTCTCATTTGGATTCCTCTCCGATGTTTCCAGAATATATTGTGCCAAATATTTACTTAACCTCTGTACGACTGATTCAACGTTGAATAAGTTAACAAAGCTATTATAAACGCTTATTTTATGATAAAAAAATAATGACCAATGCTTCTTTTGGGGCGAGCATCATTTGGCTTGTTTTTTCCTAAACTGAGGACCAAATTACAACTCAAATGAGAACCCCATTAATGATAATTAATTAAATGTAAATAACAACGCGATATCCAGAAATTTTAATGAGACTTTGCTTTAGCGTCATTGTCGCAGGGATAGCCTCGACACTAATCGACGCTAATCAATAGCGGAGGTACTTAACAAACCAATAGGTGCACATACGGAAGGTCATCTGCATCTACGCAATACCCTGCAAGCCATCGCCAGGGTGTGTGGCAGGGGGTGAAGATCACCAGACATGCACTATTGACATGCAACTAGGCTGCAACGGACAGGTTACTGAACTTGATATGCTCCCCACTGGACACTCAAACCGGAATCGGCATGCAAATGAAAAATCTCTGGCATTTCAGGAATTCGATCCCCGTCCCTCGGGATAGGAAGCCAATTATCTCGCCAACACACCAACCTATTCCCCCTGCCTCAGAATGGGTCAGATGGGCTAGGTCGAATTTGAAATAGCGTGAAATTTACTTAAGAGGGAAGTGCCGTAGTCGATTGTTTCAGCGCTTTTCTTCAGCGTTTTGTTAATATTAGCCGTGTATCATGGGAAGAAAACATAACGGATGAAAGATACAGAGGACGAGAATTTAAGATAAGAAGATATTAATTCCCAATTGATCCAGACTGCCCAGCAGTTTTCCTGCATTTACGAAAAGATATCTGCATAGGTATTTCAAGGATGGTGTTGAGAAGAGTAATTTATGGGATTTAATAGCAAAGGGGGTTGGAATTCCCTGTGAGTACATTTATTTATGTACGGCGACGAATACTGATTGCTGTAGTTGAAGGAGACTTGCTACCATTTTATCCTTATCATTAATGTGTGCCTGTTATTTCTTTGAACAATGGCATTATTTAATTTTGCACATGCTAGTTTCAGTATTTGAATTGTCATTTACCGTCGGTACATGAAAATGTTATTATTGATTTGCTTAAACCAATATCAGGGGTCGGCTTACTATTGATATGGGAGAGCCAAACCTACTCCTACAGAAATTATTGTCTCAATCGAGAGGCCTAAATTAAATTTTACAATCAATGAAAATTAAAAGTAACACATTAAGAAGTAACTGTATGAATTGTATTTTACTTAAAATGAGAATGAGCTACTAAATTAACTCTGTTTTCATCGGGGTGAGCAATGTATTTGTGTTTCCACAGAAAGGTACGATTAGAAGTTGGGATCAGTAAATGAAAATATTGTAAAACGATATATAGATACCAGAATATTATTTGATTGACAAGACTATTTCATTTTTACTAGAGAGCCACAGGAGCGTATTCAAGGAGCCGCATGAGGCTCACGACCCTCGGTTTTCCTACCCCTGATATACACAATCGACACCCAAATACCAAAGTAAAACTGGTCATGTATGTTCCGCATGATATTCATATAAATCTCCTCTTATGTGCTGTAGCATAAGTATATAGTGCATGCACATAATGCATGTGTGGTGATAACTCACCCCTTCTATGCACCCTCGAGGTGGCTTGCAGGGTAGTCAGGTAGAGACGTTTACAGAAGAAATCGATGCATTCTCAGGTGAGGTTGCCTGCCTTTCAAAAATATCAAGATGTGAAGTAATATCCTTCCTTGATATTTCCAACTCTTCTTCCATAAGCCCTGTAATAACCTCAGCTCCCTCACTATAATCGATCACTTGATACCCACCCCATATCTGCATCCTCGATCTCCTCAATTCCTCCTACCCCTCTCACCACAGAACAACCTTCAAGATGTGATAGAGACATAAAAGAAATGAACGTATCCTTCATTATCTCACGATGTAGAACTGAGTCTTAGTAACGGGAAATTTTAAAAATAATTCCGAATTAAGCATATTAACCGTTATCGTGGATGGCAAGAATATGTGCAAATACTTCCAATACTATGAAAAACCGACTCACACTGTTTTGCTACAAATATAATTTATATTGTTATATTCGAAAAACAATGCCCATTTCAATTCAACTTACTTCAACTTGAGGGAGAAAATCATCGCTGGTTGCAAAGCTTTTCCATTGTAACACTCGATCATCAGTTTCATCATTTTCTGAAGCTCGTCAAGAACAATTGGAGTGATTCTCTTATATTTAAATAAATCGGTCATGGTCTCTTTGTTTCATATCTTGCATCAGTAGAAATTTTACTCTTCTATCACTTTCCTGGTCAAACGAATCGACCACCTTCGATGCCACTTTTCCCTTAACATTGAAGTAACTTGAATCAATGATGATAGTGCAGTATTAAAGTCGATGGATTAATTAATGGGGTAATTGTATCAACCACCACAAAAAACCTCTATAGTCAATCTGCAAAATGTATCGCACCGTACTGATAAATACACTTAACACTTAGCGTTTGCTGTTGGCTCTAAAAAGACGGATAAATGACCACCAGTTCACGCCAGTTTTTTTTATAAACTACCCGGTGCTGTTAAGTTAATTTTAAGGTAAGTACTTGGGTTATTTTGGGCGAACTTTTACCATAAATCGGCCTTAAGTGTTTTACTTAAGTACATGATCGGCTAGTTGACCTCCCACACCGAGAGATTTATGAAAGCTACACTGATAGACATTACATTGGTAGACAAAACCACAAGGATAAGATCAATACACGGAACCACCGTTATTTGTTCAAGTATTCGTTCTTTTTAAACAATTCATGGCCATAACAACAGAAGAAAGAGAAAACTTTTCACATCGTGATGCCTTCATAAAATAAATGTACCTTAACAAGAAAATTCAAATGCACACATTAGTTTAAAATGGATTAATGAAACTAACTGAGATAAAATTAAGACGGAAGATTTCTTAGGATTTAAGCATTTTTGCGCTAATTATTAATGTCTATAGTCCATGTTCGTGGTACTTCTCAAATTCAAGGATTTCCAGCTAGCTGCGAATACCTCAGTGGAGTCACCTGCTGAAATGAACAATAGCAGAATTTCCACAGAGGAAAATAACACCTTAATCGGTACTCCTCAAATATTTCCTTGCATGCCGGACGAATAGTAGAATTTTTAATGTATTTCCTGCATGTTATTCATAGATATATCATTAGGTAGGTAGTATAAGTAAACTAGAGTGTATATTTGGTGACCATTCACCCCCTAAAATATACCCTCGAGTAGGCTTAGAGTGGAGTTAGTAGATATAGATAAGGAGATACAGATTTATTCTTTGTTCAAATCGTTTTAATTACGAAACTCGACCCTTTCTTATGAGTCCGATTAAGTTCCCGAATCCATTTAATTTCTAATCAGATTACAAAAAAGGTGCCCCTTTTTGCAACAATAGTAACACTACATCTACAGCCTACATCGTACGAGGGCCTTGCCAACTGTCACGCCCGAGAAGGAGAGATTGACCTTAGGGCAACAGCATTTAAAATAACGCATTCATAACGTTTTCTACGATGAATATTTTTGCTTGTTTTACTCGCATGGCTGTTTGCCGTGCCCTCTGGATATAACACCGATGTACTCATTCGGAAAAAGAATAAATGAAGGAATAAAGAAAATAAGCGTCCTGAAAACTGTATTGCATCATATTTTCAAATGTTCAACTTAAATTTCTTCTCAAGGAAGATTATAAAAGCATTAATTGCTACATTTCAGGGAAATAAATTAGGATGATATGCGATTAGGGGACAAAGTATTTTATGGGCGTCATATAGAGTGAATACAAGATAGTGAGGTAAGAAGGAGAGATGAGACTACCTTTACGGTGGGGGGAAGAAAGAAATTAATGCGAAACAAAGATGTTCCCAAACTTTTTTCTGAACATTTTTCAAAATGATTATACTTAAACTTGGCTTAAGATGTGCGTATAACTTAGTGTTTAATAATTTCTGGGTGGTGTAACCTATCAGTTAATGCAAACGTTTGGTAAAAATAATGGTTACCTGGAGTTTCGACTCATTGTCAGTGAAGCATATCATCCTTGATATAAGCAGTAATTTCTAAGCAGCGTAACCAAAACAGCTGTAATATTATTTCCTTTTTAACTGAACAATATCAAGTCCGGCCTCAAGATGAGGTAATTTGGTTGGTCATTCGGAAGAAATTGTGGAGTCTTCTGTATAATTTAGGGAATTATATTGCTTACGTCGGGTTTCTAATTTGCGATGCGCAGTGACCTTTAAAGGAAAAAATAATAAAAAATAAACACACGTGCAGTCGGTAAATGTTCACTCTTGAAAAATACTGAGGCAATATGCAAAAACTATCACGAAAAAAAATTCTCCCCGGCGGGGAATCGAACCCCGGTCTCCCGCGTGACAGGCGGGGATACTGACCACTATACTACCGAGGACTGGTGACATGGGAGGCAATTTTATGCGTAGATATACGCTTTTACGCGACATCTTATTCTTTAGTCTATAATAATGCATTTCTTTTGATTTCATACATTAAATTTGTTGATGACCAACATCATAGTTATGTGTGCTCTTTCCCCAACTCCGGAATACGTCTCCTTTTGATGCTCAGGCATTTCTAATTTTCGCATAAAAGGAGAGCTTCTCGTTCCCTCCTTTCCCAAACCACATTATTGATATATGCAACAAAGTTTAGCAGTTCCCCCATGCTTCAAAATATTCTGCATTGTACTCATGCTACTTCTTGTTTTAAATACCCCGACGCAAGTAAATTGCTGTCTTGAATTACAAAAAAACATTGTGAAAGCAACGTCTGCTATTTGTTGGCTGCTTCCGCGCCAAATTTATTTTATTTCACGCCGAGTTCAAACTTAAGGCCGCTTTACACGATACAATTTTTCGTACAATTTCTTGTACAAACTCTTGCATGAGGAAATTGTACCGTGTAAAGCGGCAAATTGTACGAAAACTTGTGCGATTGTCTGAATGACTGAATGGGAAATAGAACGTGTTCTAATTCCATTCAGACAAACATACAATTTCGTTCAGTCTATACAAGAGTTTGTACAAGAAATTGTGCAAAAAATTGTGTCGTGTAAAGCGGCCTGATGCACTTATATCTGGATACAATTGACTCTGGGATAATCCATAAAACCATTACACTTCCACTCTTATTCAAATTATACTATAATAATGAGTATTGTATTAGTCCAACTCGATTATTTGAAAGAATCGAGAATTTGAAAAGTCTATGCTCTGATTTTGTACATACATAAGCTTAACTCACATGGAGAATTTTAATTTTTCGTCAAAACAGATGAAAGGCAGATAGTATTTGCGGATATACTTATTTTATAATAGAAATATCAATCTTAAAATACGTAAGGGGAATAATAATTCATCATCATTGGTCTACAATCCTAGGATTAATTAGACGCAATCCTCCACTCGATTCTTCTATCGGCCAACGATTGGATCGGAATAATATAATCGGATGAGGAATAATAATGATACTTAAACTAGTACTAGTACTAGATACTAAGTATAAAAATGTATAATATCTAAATGACCATTTATTTCTATTCAAAGCCACAATAAACATTGGATTTCCTTTGTCTTACTATGAGCTTCACGACAGCTAAATGTGATGAAAATGTTTTAAAATAGACAGTTGATGGTAGATGAAAGATAAATTACTCGATGCTCGTTCAAAATCATTAAACGCTTGTTTCGCTCTCATTAATCTAACGCTAAAAAAATATTCATAGTGGCAAATTACTTTATTTGCAAAATATTGAGCATGAAAATCTTCCCCTCAATAGTTTACAAAAAATAGCAGCCACTGAGATCGCAATACCTGTACCCTGACAGCACTTCGGATACATAAAGCAAAGAGAAAAAAAAGGACTTTTTTAGCAATGAAAAAACGGTTACTCGAGTTCACGCATTCATCCACCTGATTCTATTATTTATTTTGAGTTTTTCACAGCCACTACTAAAACAAATGTGATGAACTTGAAGTGGGGCCGATGCCTCAGAATTTGGCTGGAATGGAAATAAATGTTTTAAAATTGTTTCACCAGTAAATTTTATACGGATGCCTAGTTTAAAATTTTCGGTGCTTTAACATCTAAGTTGACACCCCTGCTCTACTGCCATAAAGTAATGCTACCGTTAATCATGTATAATACATATTTTCAAGAGATAATTTGTGCATCAAAAGAAAGCCAAATCGTATTCTCTTCAAAATATCACGAAATTAATAATTGAATTTCTTTTATGTTTCCACCGTTTTTAAGAAAATTCATAAAAGTCTATTTTTGTCTTAATGTGTTTTCGAGTTGACTTTAAAACGTTGCTCTACCCAAGAACTGTAAGGGAAAGTCGATGAAGGTGCACCATGAAAAAGACCAAGGGGAAAATACCTACGACAAATCAAAAGCGATGCCGGCCATGGAAGGCAGGTTGGTAACGCGCTGGCCCGGCAACCCTAAGATCGCGGATTCGAATCCCATCCAGTGCATGGATTTCGTGCTTGTTCCACAATTAAGATGTTAGTTTAGACGGTGCGATGTAATCACAGCCTTGGAGCACCTGGAGCACCTTAAACTCAATATTGCCTACTTTTACTACCAAGAGGGATTATGGTAATAAGCATTATAGGCATATGGAAGAGTAGGCTTTAAACAGAGAAGAACGGAGGGCATTAGTTGACCAATTATTCAATATTGATATACCTGCTGATGGAGCAGAGTCGCAAACAATCTTTTAATACAGAGGAAATTTGTATACTTAATATATTATCAAGTGCTTTCTCATCACAATCCTGAAACAATATTGCATACTAAAAAAATGCATAGCTTTTTCGGTCGCCTTGAAAACAAAACTCTAACGATTGAATTTAAATTACTTTTTTCAATCTTATACGCTCTGTCTCTGTCTCCTAACAGCCCCGTTCGCATCTGCAAAACAGCTGATATTTATGCGGTAGAATATCGAAAGATGAGGTCGGAAAAAAGAAGAAGTGAGCATCGCGGTGGAAATCAGTGTTGGGCATATTAGTGTAGATGGCGCGTGCCAGAAACGGTCGGGGGTGGATGTGAGCGCTATTAATAGTCTGCCGCGAGATAGGGTTGTCACTTTCTCCTCGGGCTGCGAGGAGAAACCTTGCGTCCGCCATCATCAATTCTTGCATGTCTCATCACGACTCTTATGGAGGGAATTACGGTTCCGTGGGGACGTCGCTTTGCGGCTGACGGAGGCGGCAGCGCCGACTCCCTTTCGCCAGCGTTGCTGTGAGGTCAGATCGACGACAACGGAGCATATCTGATAGAAATTTTGAACGGGGGACCTCGTGCTTTAAGACGATGAGTGCAACCTCGACTGTTGGCTGATTCTCTCACGCAGCCTCAGCGTTGCGCCTCATTTCATATGTCAGTGGGCCGGTCCTTTTATGGCGTAGCACCAGGAAGCATCGCGAACAATGATCTTAAGCGACCTTGTTTCAAAGAGCGATGGTGAGGGAATTGAAGACGCTCCTTTGAAATTTCGTACAGTATTCAATTGTTAGGTACCCTTTCCAATCAAGAAACCAAGGCACTGGCGAAAAAGGTAATTGTAAAATCGTACTACTACGCGAAAGTTTCAGTGCGAGATCAAACATTGACCATATAAGCAACGGCCAAATGATAACGCACCAAGGAATACTGAAAGAATTACCATGAACAAGGCTCTTCATTTCCACTGTCTGCATGGTCAAACTGGCTGAGTCACGCATCAGCTATTTCTCAGAAACGTGACTGATTTGTGGTGGCCATGACCAGTGTTACCGAATCAGAAAGCAAACTCATTTTTCATATTATGCTGCATCGTGAGAAGCTAATGCTATAGTGCTATAGTGCTATAGTGCTAAGCATTGCTATACACGAGTATGATACGATATGAGATTTCATCAGGTGGGGAAAATCAATTAATCAAATTTTATAAGCATGCAGATTGACCTAGTTTACATACACTGAGAAATAAATCAAACTTCACTAATGAAAGAATGCAAACTAATTATCGTTAAATAAATTACCATGAAATTATTTGAATCTTGTGAGGGAAACTTTCATCTGAATAACTTGCCAAATGAGATGAAACATCCTTTAAAGCAAATATCAAAGAAAGTGTATGCACTATACTATTCTGCTCATTCTCCCAGATATTATATTGACAAAATCGCGCATAAAATGCCTGAGTTTTATTGATTTTTGTCATTTTTTCACATTCGGGAATGGCCAATTCTGCGAATTATTATAAGGTATCTAAAATCAGAATAACAGCCTAACACTAATATTCCTGTGAATCATATTTCAGCTGCTTCTGTCATAGCACCCAGAGACATTCCAAAAATTGAAAATGGACTAAAATGTGAAGCGAAATTTTTTAATTGGAAAAGGAAAAATTCCGCCAAATCTCGCCACGTTAAAAATATCATGCCAACGTATGAAACGGACAAAGGTGAAAGAGAGAAATCGACAGGAAAGCAGACAAATAAATTTTAGAAGAGGTAGAGCATACAATTAATGATCATATGTAAATGATACAATGTAATAGAATTTTAACTACAGACTGTGAGGTTAAAGTGCTTCTTTCAATCTTTCAAAAACCCAAGGAGCTACTTTCCATTTTTTTCACATTAGTGATTGCATTCATATTATGATGGCGGGATTATTTTATTTCCCATCGTCATGCTCTCACTTCACTAAGGTTTCTGGGCCTCATTCAGCAAGAACTTATTTATTATCAAATATTTCGATCTTAATAGGAAATATTTCGGTAGAACCAACTGATTACAGAAATTAAAATTAAAATTTCCGCATTTTTTTCGTCGATGAATTAGATTCTTGAGATTCCTCAGCCATTGATGGCTCTTTAAATATCATCAAGCCAAAATTATTCAACCCGGAACTATTTCAAAAGATAAGAATACATTTGAGGGTATGTACACTTATGCTGCATTTTCGTATGGCCAAGAGTAGGATGGAGGAGGTAGGAGGAGGAGGAGGTAGGAGTAGAGTCTGAGTAGGATGGAGGATGGAGAAGAAAAAGCAGGCAACGTGGATTGAATGCTGAGAAATAATAAATATGTAGGGCTAATGAAATAAGCATATTATGTGAAAGGTGGAATAATCCTACTATATTGGTTCGCTGTTTTTGTTAGGGGAGATGACTGAGGGTTGAGATAGCTTATGCTACAGGGAGAAGGTGTATATTCTGGAAGAGGTGGGTATATTTTTATAGAGCAGAGAAAGAGGAGTAGAGATTAAACCGGCATTAGCCAACTTTTAGCGAGAGAAGCTGAGAAGAGTCGTCTACTCTGACGGATGTATTTCTGAACGCGAAAATCTCTTCCTCACAGTGTCCAAGTATGAACCTAGATTACAAAAAATAATCAGAGTGCTTCAAAATTTTGTCAAATGCTGGTTGATTTTGCTAACTAGAATTTTTTTCAACTATTTCAAATTTTTTGTCCATTCACATCAACCTTAACCAATGGAAAGCTAATAATAGATACAGGAGGTTCCCATTCTATTTCGTTTCCCTTTCCGACGTTTCACTGATACATCATACGAAATATGATACCAGTGATCCGCTACTCTGTCCTCTTACTTTTCCGACACATTGATGCGTTACAACTATTTTATATAGAACATATACTATGATTATTAAAATTGTATCAATATCAGATATCAGAAAAAAAGGAGGGCAATTTTTCTGGCACATCAATAGACCTCACCGGCAAGACTTATCAACAAGGTCGTTACATATTTACAAGGTGTCAACTCAACAATACCATGGATGTCACAAGTCAGAAGTGATCTCCGAAAGGCACAAATAGAACCTTCAGGAATTAAAAACAGAAACACCTACAGAAATATGATACATTAGTGGAACGTGAAGTCTGAGAACGAAATCCCAAAGAGAGCGGGGACAAAGTGAACGGAGGAGAGAAAGAGAATCCATGGAGTAAGAATGAGAGAAGTGTGGAAAATAAGAAAGAAACTAAGAAAGAACTGAGTCATGATGCTTTGCGTGATCCAACAGGGATCCTATGCGTAACTAATAATAATAATAAAATGGTATCAATTCATTCATAACTTAATTTTCTAAAATGGCAAGTTGCATTGATGCACTGGCAGTGAAATAAAAGTTTTCACACGCATACAGGGAACATCCGCGAAAATTGTGTATTTACTAACTGCACACTTAAAGATTGTGCGGAAAATTCGCCTTCCATCGCTCCGCCTTATACGTAGGTTAGAAATAGGAACACATAAAATGGCGGACACACAAATGGGTGGAGAAGATGGAATAGAGCCGAATCACAATGGATTATACATAAATATTCAATTTGATTTCGAGCACCGTGTCAGCTGTTACATAATGGTGCTGTGTCCTCCCTCCTTTTCTCTCTTGCTGCCCTCTTCTTCCGTCGTGCCTCCCCTCCCCTCAGTCCTTCCCTCGCCGCGGTCCCCTGAGGCAGAGGGGATCATTTGCATAATGGGGAGGAGGTGTGCGGGAGAGGCCTGGGCGCCACTCTCTGCACCACGCAGCATTCACGGCGGGGAGTAAAGAGACGCTCCCTCCCCCCCATACCCCTCGTGCGCGGAAGGGAGGCACACACCCTTCGCCGAGTGTTGCGCAGCCACATTAGGAGGGAAGGAGGAGGGAGCCGGGAGGCATCTCCGGTTGACGAGAGCGAAAGTGACACCCGAGGGATCTTCAGCTATGTATGTAGATTAGGCCCGGCGGCTAGGCAAATTTTTTCCACCACATCACGTCACACGTCAGACAGCGTGGTAATTTTACCAGCAGATTTAAGATGTCTTTCTTTCTTCGTGCTCTTAGGGATCTGAATAGTCGGGATGATCGTCATTAATGAGTGCACAATTTATCTAAAGGTAGCCTAAATAGTTGCATGCCGGTATAAAGACTCATAGCTAACCTAACTAACAGCTCCTATATGCATGCTTGCTGTGCTCTTTAAATCATTTATATTTTTTTGTTGTTAGACTAAAATGTAGCCACCAATCCTCTTTAAGCATGATAGGTAATGCATGAATGGTAAAGACTTACCCCCTGCCACACACCTTTATGGTGTCTTGCAGAGTATTATGTAGATTTAGTCCAGTGCGTATGGCCTTGGGCTGCTGACCGGAGGTCCCGGGTTTGATGCCGGGAGCAAGCCAAACCTAAGCTCTTTCATATCCGGGTACAAGATCTTTTTGGGAAATCGGCATAGGAAAAACAACTTGCACTCCAACCCAAATGCATGAATTTTTCATGGCATTCTGCCTGGTATATTGTGAACTATTCCCTACCGAAGGTTGATGACTTCATAATTATTAACTGGCAACTCGAAATTACGTGGGGAATTTTTGGAGCTGAGGATGGATTATTAAAGAATTTGCACTGACATTAATTGCTCTTACTGGGTGAAAGTTAGAATTTGTAATATATATTCCGCATGATATTCATAGAAATATAATTAGGTAGGTAGTGTACGTAAACTTGAGTCCATATTAGGTGACAACTCACCCCCTAACATACACCCTCCAGTAGGCTCACAAGGTAGTTAGTAGATTTAGATTTATTCTTTGATCAATTCTTTGTTGTTACGAAACTCGCCCGTTTCTTATTAAGTCCGATTAAGTTCCCAAATCCATTTAATTTCTAATCAGATAACAAACGGTCCCCTTGGCACCCTTCGGTAAGCTAACGCCGACACCGGGATTCTCTCCACCTTTCCTCTTAACACTCCCATTCCTGTTCTTATATCTTTCCTCCGGGTCTGAAGGGCCCATGAGTGCCAGCTCAGACTTGAAAATACATTCTGATCAGCGAGATGCTACAGTGCTTTAGCCGTGCCTACAAGTTGCTAGAATTATATTAGAAACATATATAAATCGCTGAACGTATATAATAATCTGGGTACCTACTATAATACTGGGTACAACAAATATCGCCGAACATATATGATAATCTGGGAATTATAAAGACTAAATAAACTATTAAACATGGTGGAAAATAGAATTAGCCGACGAATACGGACCCCGTAATGATAGACTCTTTCCTCAGAGGGAGACACCGTAATTGACGAATCAGGGCACGAATTAATCTCGAAGAAATCAAAAGATACGCATTTGTTCACAAGTCTTAGTTCTGCATGCCATCATTTATTAACGAGCGTGATTTCATCCCTCTTTACATCTATAAATAATTACACCATATTTCATGCTTGTTGATTGAAATTTTGCAAAATCATAACGCCCCTCTCACAATTCCGTTTTTTCATTGATTTATTTCCTTCAAAAAGGGATAAATGATATTGATGATGATCAGCTAAATAATCAAATAATGAAACCTATGCCTGGTGCATAATAAATAATATTGTCCGGAAAAGAAGACATGCCTTTAGCAGTCTCAATTGTAAGGTTTAATGAACAGGAATATTACCGTGGAAGAGTCTATTTATGGTGTATCAATTTCATATAATTCATTAAAAAAGCGACAAATTTCACGCTACTGGGCATTGCTTACTCTTAAAATTTGATAAAATCGGCATGACTATCACCCACAAAATATACGCTTCACGATTACTCACGAAAACGTATTCTCTCACATAAGCTATTCGTCTTTTGGTCCCACATACACTCAAGATGTACTTGAGATGATATCTGAATGACGGGAAACGGCATACCTCCTCAATTTTTAAATCCTAATCTTTACCCACTCATGCGGCGTCATGACGAAGATAAGTTGCTTTCATTGGTGCAAGTGGAATTACGAGGAAGACGAGGAGGAAAAGCCGAAAGGTGTCAGGCAAGAGTAGGGTCACCAGAGTGTGGAGTGAGACAAGAGGGGATCCATACAGGGGAGAGGGGGTGAAATTGACAAGCGAAGGGTCCCGAGAGGTTAATTACCGAGGATGTATCTTCCTCATCTACCTCAACGTCTCTTTCTCTGTGTCCTCATCGTGCGACGAGCATTACGAGAAAAAAATGAGCGACGACACCCGGCCGTAAAATCAAACGGGCCCGCGCAGCGGGTGAAAACGGTAGGTTCCCGGGGATTCATTGCAAAATCTCATTGTGGTGTTGAGCGCAAATAAGGAGGAAAGGGAGCTGGGGTAACACAATTCATGCCTGAAAGTCACCGTCACCGAAAATGGAACCCATTGATAATATGCGGACGAAACAGATTTCCGCTATATTTTTGCCAACAACGTTGAGTACCTACCTATATTTTGAGAACCCCTTTATATTCCTGGTGATTTCACAACGAACATAGCAGTAGAGAAACTGCCACTAAGGTTAGATGTTTTTAGACTGATTAGAAAAATGTTTTCTTACTTCAAGCAATAAGTAGATGATCAGAATTGATTGAAGACCGTATAGTTAGTGTGTAGTAGCGCCATGGATATAGACAAACATTAGGATAGAAGAGACGCATAGGTGATCTAGACTGCTGGTAAGTTGTAAACAACTCTTAAATCTACATACGTATATCGAGTTCACTTATCGAATGCCTAGTGTAGAAAAATAAGGTAAGTTTCAAATAGAATGCACCAAACGAATGCCTAACCAAATTTTTCCTCTGCAAAACCAAATTTTATGCTCACATATCTTACTACCTAGCTATTCATTCGAGAATAGGAACTGTGCTGCTAAGAGCTGCCAGATATCAAATAAGGTCATACGTAAGTCCTCATTATTATAAGGCGCCTAGGATTCAATAAAAGGTGTAGGTAAGTTAAATTAGAATTGAATTTCCTGACGTCTTTTAAAAAGGATCGCTTTCCTGAATTTTGAAAAAATACCCATAAAATCCGGCTTCCTGTGTAGGATACATAATAAAGATAAAATTAGAATGATAGACGGAGAGATGTTCAAAATGACACTTTTCCGCGCACAAGATTCCGCGAATAATTGATTCAATAGAAGTTACCGCGGAGATTTTAAGGCAAGGATGTATGCATCATATAGCTTCAATTTCATGTCTGCTTGAACTTCGCATCGTAAAATACAGAAAATAGAAGTCACTGTTGGCATTTCTTTGCGTGTCTTGCATATAGCATTACATGCGATGTATATGTGCAAGATAGTTGCAGCATTCGAATGAAAATATTTTAAAATTAGAAGCAGTATTTTATGCGAAATTTTGGGGAAAACCGGTAATGTAGTTGCTTGATATATCATTATTTACTAGACGGTAATGGTACCTGTTACGAAGACCTCTCCTCCTGCCACACACGACTTCGGTGACATGCAGTTCCATATATGGATCTATGGACCTATGGATCACTCAGTAATTTAGATAATATATGTCTGATAACACTCGCCATCCCATTGACGTGAACACGGCTACATCGGTTTATTTAAACTCGAACGTGTGCAGGGAAGATAGGCAAGATTTGTTAAGGGAAGGTACGATAACTGTACTAGCGTAACCATTCTATCAAATTAATTAAAATTGGAATCATAGTCAGATCGTAGGTTGAAATTTAGACTTAATCTCGTAAATAAATTTCAAGGTAATGTATTCACTGATGACGTTAAAAATATTTTGCGAACCCCAATTTACTAAGGTAGACTGGACCAATATCACAAAATTAGAGAAATTAATTGCCGAACTGACAGATTCAAAATGTCCTTTTTCCTTCGTACAAATAGGGATATGAATATCGGTAAATATGTTAAATATGAGTGTATCAATGCATTGCATAGGTAGTTGCATGTTGGCATAAGGACTTTAAGCTAACCCAACTAACAGCATTACATTGCATGCTTGCTTGCTATTTTTATTCTCTTTAAAAATTTAAAGTTAGGCTTGTGTATTATAAATAATACTTTTTTATGCATGATATGTAAAGCATTTGGAGTGAATTCACCCCCTGCCACACACCTTTATGGTGGCTTGCAGGATATTATGTAGATGTAGATTTAAACGTCCTACATGGTAACGAAACAACACAGCGTTGCATCTGATGAGGAAAGATGCACTGATTAGCGTTGAAGAGGAAATTCCAGGAGGAGAAGCGAAACAAGGAAATGGGGGAACCAAACGGATAAAGGCATAAAGGCCTGAGGCATCGTGGGTACCTCGTAAAATTTGCAAAAGGAAAAGAAATGGAGAGGGACGAACCACACGGAAGGGAAACAATTCGTAAATCAATTAAGGAGTGATCGAAAGAGAGAGAAGGGTGTAACGGGAGTGAGCAAGAATCATCACTAGGTAGAAGAGAGATGAAGGCGATGGTCGATGATAAACTTCTGCATTGAAAGGATGATGAATGGAATTAGAAGCGTCAGTTTTCTCCCGTGTTTATGCATCACGGCTATCGTGGTTGGTTCTGAACCACTGTTATCCCACTGCGGAATTGGAGGTCGGACCACGAAGGGAAAGCTTAAGAAACGAAACGTGATGCTCATATTACAAACTCTCGAACTTGTTCTGCTGAAAAATCAACTGTAGAGTCAGACCCTCAAGAATGATTTACGCCATTGCTCCCGAAATTATAGCCCGAAGTCAATTTGTGGTCGGTAGGGCTATTTCCTAAACGTTTTTCCAGTGTCATTTCAGTCGAAAACCAGACATATCATAAACTATTACAGGCCCTCACCACCATTATCTGTAAATTTCATATACACGACGACTATGTTTGCCACATTTACACTTCCTTAAACGAAACTTCAGAATGTAAACGATCCGTCCATCGTCTGAATAGAGGGCGTGAAATAAACTCCAAGGTTGATGAAAAAAAAGCTTTTTTAGTCTACTCCAAAATGACTTTCTCTAACGTTGCGCCATCATATTTAAAGATGAAATTACGGCAATTTAAATTTCCTGACGTAAACGTTATCGGAAACCACAAATGTTAATTGGGATAAGAGGTTATCCATGTGTTAAGTATGATAAGATGTGTGATTTCTAATTTTTAATCCCCCCCCTCACCAAAACGCTCTGTAACATTTTCTAAGAAAACTCCGTAAATAATATAACGTTGCCAATGAGCTTCCTTTTGGTGAATAATAAAATAGACTTTCTTTATTTATAATTTATTTATAGGTCAAAACAATTTAGTATTCACAAATTATTACGCGTACAATTAATACGCACGAGTATTATGTAAATGTAGATGTATTATTTGACCAGATATATTTTATGAGTTATCTTTCTCCCAACGTAACGAAACTCTGGACCCCCCCTCCCTGTCGATGGTGCATCGTAACTGTTACCCCAACCCCTCCTCTCCTCTTTTTGGCATTACGTAATTTATGAACGGCTCCTGAAACAAGATTGCAGGAAAGTCCCATAGATTTCCTTCGTCTAAACTCCCATTTAAGTATCCTGGTGTGAGAAATGAGATACTCATCACAACAGTCAAGGATGCGTTAGCATCACTCGGAATTGAGGACACTATTAACTATAGCATACTACGAACAAATTTACGATAGACAGCGATAGAGAAGTTGCATTGCAAAGTAGGAGCCACAACGGCATCGAAATAAGGTGGGCGAAGAATTAGAACTAAACTTCTCCCGGGAGCCGGGAGGAACTCGTCCGGGCAGCTCTCAACACCAAAGAAAAATTAAGGAGTGCCCCGTGCCACATTGGGAGGCAGGATGCATTATGATCAACCTCAACGATGGCATTTCATCACGGATTGAATACGGTGGCTTTTCAGTTTGCTTCCGTGCGCGCACACGGCGGGCACTTGTGTAACCAAGAGCAGACGTTTTATTTGGCCGAGTCAGAATAGCGTGCGCTCAATGGGTCATTCGCGAGAGAGTATGGACCTCATTCGTCCGCTTCTCAAACGTGACACGTCCATTCACGGCACGCTGAACATTGCCCATCCATTTCAACCCACAAAGCTGCAAAAAATAAAAAGCTATCATCGCTACAAAAGCTCATCTACAAATCACAGTGTGAGATTTAAGAATCCTTCCTTGTATTTCGCCAACGAATGGCCTATGATAAGTTTGAAATTTAACGGCAGTCACGAGGATACCGCATTTGGAGACTATTCTCTTTGAGAAGCCATGAAATAAACGATTGCTGATTGCGTGTGGGGATAATTTTCTGCTGTGCGTGACGCCAATTAGCGGAAATCCTGTCCCTTGTTTAGTAACGAGAATCTGAAGGCAAGCTTATGATACGTGAATTATGAAGCAAGGCTATAAGACGTGAAGCCTAGGATGTGCCGGCATTGGAATAAACACGATAATAACCAGCTCCTTGTACGGAATATGTTGAGCTTTTGCCAAATAATTTCAAATGGAATTAGATTGGAAGTTCCACCCACCATTCCGAAATGGTGACTTGTGTACGGCAAAAACGAAATTCAAGAAAGGTCACCGCCGAAGCCTGGTCAGAAAACTACTTGACAGCATAAATGCTTGGGTTTGAATCCTGCCATTGACGCAGCTGTCCTATTTGTCTTAGGAATAAGAGTACTTTAGGCAGTTTCATAAGATCTCAGTATGGCTGAGGCACTAATCACTTAGTTTCGTGTGGAAGGTGGAAAACGAATACCTTTTCTATCATAAAGAAGGATTGTGCCTATCAGTGCACATGTTTGGTGACTATTTAACTCCTGTCTTACACCCCCAAGGTGACAGGTTTGAGGTCAAAACCTCGAGTTGGCTTTCTGGGTACTCCACTGATGTATATCTCTAGATATACCTAACTAATCAGAAGGATATTTCGCAAGTAAGACCAAATTCTTCTAATCTCAAAAACCCGGGAACTGACTCTAAGGACTGGAATCTATGCCAGCACGTTCCTTCCGGATCACACATTAGCCTGCTACATTATCTTCTATTTATCAACAGGCGAAAATAAATTCGGGACAACACTCGAATGAATGGTATGAAATTGATGAGAAAAATTTACAGAGAATAACATACATTTTTCAGGAAATACCTGGTACATTTAAAGAAAAAAGGAGAAGAAAATTACTATTGCTCTCTATAATACGTTACTGCATAAAGATTCGATCGATTAAGATTCGATCTTTTACGTCATTTTCAGTTGACACTTCAAACATCTATTGCGTATACCCGTCGGAAATCAACGTGTATCGAACCGTTATGAGCAGAAGTAGTGGCAAACATGCCCAACGATATCGCGACTATATTTGTTACTTTCTGAAGAATATGTACCTACATTTAAAATACATATATGTCCACGTTTTCAAGAGACTTTAGTCCCTATTTACAAATATTTTCTTTCGATTATATTTCCCAGTGGTTCCAATTGTAATTTATCATGGAGTAGTTCCATGATCTCAAGCCGGGGACTATATTACCATAAAACTTAATTATAGGCTATATTTCATATCTATACTTCAAGTATATTCTTATTCTATGCTATTACCTATCTTAAAGATTCATCTATCCGCGATGACACATCGACAAGCGAGGGGCTTACTGCTCCAATCAGCAACTAAACAAGAACTCAAGTTATCAATCGACAGTACAGCGCACTTGACGTTGAAGAATGTAATTTTCATTCCGAAGGCTAACGATATTTAGCTACCTCCTATTTACATCAAGCTACGAGATGGAAACAAAGGCATCTCTGCCTCCATGAAAGAGATATGTGAGACAATGACCAGATGGCCAACCCGCGGATACTCAATGGCAGGGAAAGCTATTAATTTTCATCCACTTTTCTCGCGGCAATAAGCTAAAAACGCCTGGTTGTCACGCTGTCCGAAACAGAAATCACTAGAAATTCTCTTGTGGAATGCAATATGGTTTCTTTTCCATCGAATGACGCGAAGTTTTTGCAGTTTCATATCCTCCCGTTCCAGAGTCATATCCTCCAACTACTCGACTGGGCGAGGGGATTTCTCCTACTCCCGGTACCACAGGTCGCCGACCTTTTTTTGCCTTTTCAGTCGTAATCTTTTCCCTCCGAAGAGATGTGATCACCGGGAGGAAAGGCATCAATCTTAGATCCATCTCTCACAAACACGTGGGGCGAGGCGTTGGAGAGATTGGAGAGGCGGACGCTTTGCGTGGGGGTGTGTTGGCGGCTTGACTTGATTCGGGGGAGGAATGAGAGAGAGGTTGGGCGTAGGAGAGGGGCAAGTTGGAGAACGTGGGCCACATGAAAGTGGCAACCGCCTCCACCATCAGATAACTAAGAGCTCCAAGAATGGGAAGCAAATTCAGGAATTGGGTTAACAAAAATATTTCCCACCACCATGATCTATCGTTTACTCTTTGAATTGTGTTTAACGACACCAAAGCCATCACCTGCAGAAATCTTGTAGTACTCGTCTCGTTTCGTTAAAAGACCTCGCAATGAACGAATGATGGGGTTTTTTTTAATCATCTTTCCCCAAACGCCCATTATACTATTATTAGTTCAGGGGAAACCAAGGTTTTCTAACAAAAAAATTAAAGCCGGAAATTGAGAAAAAATAGGCAGATGAGTTTTCTTTTTACACGTTCATATCGTTTCCGAAGTGACGCCTCTTTGAAGGCATGAGATTCCTTTCCTGTCTCTGCAAGATATTAATATTTTTGTTGGCGTAATGCCTCAATGTGCAGAAATAAGGGTGTTGTGATATTTCTAGTAGTAATAGACTTAGGAATTCAAGATACCCAATCCATATCCACATAATACCCTGAAAGTCACCACAAGAGTACATAGCATGGGGTGAAAAAATACCAAGCATGCATTTTAAATCAGAGAGAAGTAAATTTATACTTACTATCATGCAGGTATGTAAAAATACTAGACCGTGCATGCACTACGCATGTACTTGCAACTAAGAGGTATAACTACTACCACTTTATAGAAAACCTATTTGTGGCTAAACTAAAACCCCTTTGGGACTGCCAAAATGAGGAAAATGTTAGCTATGCATTCACGAGACACGCATAAGTAAATCAATGAGTGTATATCGCTCCTCCTAACAGACATAACCCTAAGCCTAAACCTAAGGGAACGTAATATCCATTCCCGAAGCAGGATCAGAACCACCAGCTTGTCAAGCCGGCTTTTTGCTTCGGATAATATACCATATCTTTGCATAAGAATTAGGAGTACCGAGACGATTCCTTTCTGGCACCCATAAAATTTGTAGTTCATTTCAAATTACAGTGTTGATTTTAGATTTTTCAAAACTACTGATTTCCTTATCGGATTATATTTAGAGCGCGCGCAGAAAATAGATATTATACAGATTCTATCAAATCTATAGAGTCAAGTATAGTAGAGTATATAGTCAGAGGCTTTTGATGTATTATATGTAATTATTGTGGACTATTTTACGCTCAAGGTAGGGTACCCTTTCAGAGTACTCAGTAGATGCAGGAGGGAGTAAAGACACGTTTTTTTCTCAATCGTGATAACGTTCTCGTTAGAGAGAACTTGAGAATGGAAAAAAGGTCATTGTGACCATTTAAGGAAAGGAAAGCATCGCCATTGACATTACAATCCACCTCTCTCCCCCTTGAATTCATTTAAAGGCAGAGAGTTTATTTTTTCCGCGGGAAAAATGCCATTAACCTTTACAAAAAAAAGTTCGTGGGGGATTGTGAGACTCCAGTCGCGAATTTTTCTGGTCGTGCCAACTTGGTGAAAATTTTCAACCCTCACTCCATCTTCCTAAGATGAACGCGTCCGTGAATGGGAGTGTAATTCGAATCATTCGTCCTTAATCCCTCGCCCCTGGTATTAGCGCGTTCACAATGGATATCGATTCGCCTCCAGAGCGACTTTCGGTTCGAGTTCGACACATTCACTCCGCGGAGTGATTGACGTGGATTAGTTAATTGAGTCTATTATAGTCATGCCTAATCCTTGGGAATGTAAAGGAGAGAACTCGATCCTCTTCAAAGGAATAGCGTTTCCTTCGCTTCTTTAAACTGTGCCATCTTCAATTGCTTTTCAGGTGTCCTAGTTTCAGTTCTTAATCGAGGGCACAGATTATATACGACCATCTCTCTTAAATTATGATAAATTGCTCCACTAGTTGGGATTTTGTATTTGTTTATCAAATGTTTAGTTTCCAAGACGAAGCTTTAAAATAAATGGAAAACCAAGATAAAAAATAAAACAAATCCGTAGCATTACATAATGAAAACTAACAATTGCATAGCGGCAATGCATAGTAATAATGGCATAATTACGTAGGTAATGCACAATTTCTATGACCATTAAACTTTTAATGTTCCGCAAACTGTGAATTTCAAATCATCCTGTTGATTGAAGGTAGGCTCTGCATTCAAATTATGATAAAGTAATCGTGTTATTCAATGTAATTAAAAATAATTTGAACACGTAGAAAATAATAGGTCAGAAAATAATAGCTAATGTATAGGCGAGCCGTAGAGAACTCAAAAAGGAGCACTTAACTAAATATATTCACTACCCAATTACAAAAAATATTTTAATAATTGGGATTGCATTAAGAGATAGACTGCGGGAATAAAACTAAGATTTAAATAGCCAAATTAGGATCTGGTACCACATTTTTTGTAAAAAAAATATTGAAGGATAAAGAGTGGAGAGATGTAACTTCTCATCCTCGTTGTGCAAAACAAGGAATGGAGAAGCGAAAATGACCATATTCGCTCTATAAGCATATGGTCATGGCAAAGAATTTTGGCCGTGTATCAGGATTTTCTGAACACTGACGGATGATTATTTTAAGCCTGCGTTACAAATAAAAATCTTCAGTATGACCTAAATACATCTTCTCTATTGGCTGCAGAATACTGAATCATGGTCATCTGATACAACTAAGAGCTTACAAACACTCTTCCTTGATGATACCACAATACCTTAGGATGACGTGGGTGTGATATTTCATCAGCAGTGTGGGCGCGTAAAGAAATCCATTTTAGTGCTTCTAAGATATATATGGCACACTTTCCACCGTGAAAAAGTACTTGGAGCCCTAGATAAGATAATATTTCGTTACGAGTATATCGTTGGGATGCTGGGCAAATCAATTCAGGCTCCTCGTGATCTCTGTCGTCGGCGCTAACCCAGTGAGTAATGGGATCATCGGTCATCCCAAAAGGTCGCACGTCTCTGCCTTGCGCTACAACCAGAATGTGGTGGTTTCAACAATGAACGTTTAGGATCCAGAAACGACCTTTAGGTCTGGTTGACTCAGACTGAAGATTCCCATCGAGGTGGGCACAGTCAAAAATTTCCTCCCTCAAATGATGAGCGCTCATTATCAGCCCGAGAGTCTTTTATTTCAATCGGACTTCAACCCAATCGGTCCCACTCGAGTATACTATTGTGAATATGTATATTTTTCTTATAGCATTACCTTATCTGAAGAATTTTCATCCGGAAGGTGCTGATGCTCTGGAATTGTTTTTATCAATCCTTATTCTTCAAGATCGACTCTCTCTCTCAGCGCCATCTTCTTTTCAATTACTCTTAAACGTTACTTCATTTTTGCTGCTCCATTTACGTCACTACTCCAAATATTCCTGAGTTCAGAATTTCCTCTTCCACTTTTAGCTTTCCTTCCCCCCCTCCCCCCCCCCCCCCCTCCTGTAGAGAAAATTGTTAAATCTATGGTTAAAAATTTGTGGGCATGAACTGGAACAGGGGAAATTCAGATATATGGATAGAATTTTGGATGAAGGTGGAATTAGGACCAAAAAGGTTCGTTTGAGAATGATGTAAACAAAAAGGTGGTAAGTAGTTTAATCTAAGGCATGAATTTGCATGACTTATGACATTAAGTCCCAAGTTTTACTTCTTAGGTATTTTATAAATGGTTTTATTTGGTCGGAAAAAGAAGAGGTTCCTCCGTTGTACTACTCTTTTTCTTCTGCCAGAATCTTAAATCTGCGAAAAAGGCACCACCCTACTGTTCTTTTCTCCGCGGCGTCTTTGTATCCATAATAAACAAATACGTAATATCATCCTCCTAAGTATGGGTATGCTCTGTTATGGCAGTAAGCAAGGATTAAATAACAGCCGCTCAAATAATAAGGCCGGGATAATTTTAAATATAGTGTTTATGAAGAATAATGACGATGGAATGACTGAACAGGTAAAGTAGATATACTAAGGAGAGGTGAATCCATGGTAAATTTAATAAACAATCTGTAAATAAATACAACATCATTGTACACGTCCTGAGAAATGATCTTACAATTACTGTTAAAGAGCATGAAGTGGAGAAAAGATGGAAATAACCAAAAATTAAGTACTCGAATTAGATGTATCTACTCTTAATTACACGGTAACATGCAAGCCACCACTAGGATAAGTGGCAGTGGATGACTCCTTACGCGATATAAGTTACAATTCAATGTATCACCATGCTGGTCAAACACTGTACAAATCTCGAACCTAGGTTATTACATACAATACATAGATGCAAAGAGATAACTAAAACCATTATCCTTATGCGTTGTGCACAGGTTTCATTCAGACATAAAAAAGTCTACAATATAAAATAACTATTCTCACCATCTTCCGTGTATGTTCGATAATGTCAGTAATTGTCTCATATTATAGATGGAAAAAGATGCCATTTTAAACTACTGTGGAAAATTTACCATGTACCTAAATAGAAAAGGGTAACTTCCTTCCATTGTCATGGTTGTTCTTGAGCTGAAGAATGAAGATGGGACATTTGGTAACCCTCCGTACCGAAAAAGTACCTACACCGACCGATAACCACATGAAAAATTGTTCCACCACCCTCAACAAAAGGCCTTAGTGTTAAGAACCATTCACCATCAAACCTTTTTGATGATCTCCTTTTTTTGACTTTCTGATGCCGATTCCATTGCCGGAGAAAAACAACATCTTTTGGAAGCCTTTAGGCGAAATTTTGGCCGCCGTGACTACATCCTAAGAACAGCACAGGAAGAAGAACAAAATTGTCGTATGCTGCTAAATACCATCACAGACCATACTAAAAATATATAAAAGCCAAGAGGATACGCCACCCTCCCATATGTGTCTGGCACCACGGAGAAAATTTGCTCCAATTCTCCCCAAACACGTCGTGTGCAGATACACATGTGCCACAAAGACAACGGAACTCCTCCTTAAGTCTGAAGATCAACTTCCAAAAGACCTTTAACGGAGGAAGATATGAAATAATTTGCAGCTGTGGTCACTCATACATTGGTCAC
The DNA here is from genome assembly GCA_933228895.1 of Platycnemis pennipes. Taxonomy (NCBI): domain Eukaryota; kingdom Metazoa; phylum Arthropoda; class Insecta; order Odonata; family Platycnemididae; genus Platycnemis; species Platycnemis pennipes. The sequence continues at coordinate 73,769,791 of OW121847.1, read as the reverse complement.
ACTCGTAGACTTTCAAAAGATACGCCTTCAGGAAAGTCAGAGTGCTATTACAAATCAAAATTTCCCGCATGGTTGCAAAAGCAGAAAATCATTGCGCTGGCGCAATGTAAAATTTTAACGTTGAAGAGCGAAATTACGAGGCCCGCTATATCTCAAAATTCTGAAGAGAGGCTATAAAAATAGCAAAAAGGCCTCTGAACATTAACCGAGAAGACGGTTATAACTGAACAACAATATAAAATAGATTATTTAAAAACTTTAAAAATTCGTACAACAATAAAAACGTCCTGTATAAGACGTGAGATAATCTTTATATCAACATTTCTGCAAATCCGAGGAAGCCAGCAGAAGCGCTGGCAAAATATAGTCAAAAAAATGTACGAATGACTCGCGAAATAACACAAATTGTACCTGAAAAAACCCATGATTTACTTTTGGTGGTCTAACTTTATAATAAAACCCACCATAGACTGCCGGTAATTTTAATGTACTTTTAGCATCTTTAGAAAAACATTGCGACTTCATTTTTAGAAGCAGATACATTACGTACTTCAGTGTATGACATAATAATTACTACCAACTTATTTATACTAACAATTATTGTGTTACACTGTAAAATTAAATTAAAAACTACTTGCTCTTTGTTTCCCACTTTAAAGGAGCAAGATTCGAAAGATGGATATGAGAAGAATAATTTTCATATGAAGGGAATCGGGAAGAGTGCCTGGACATGACAGTCTTAGAATTTATGGCTGGTGATGGTGATGATTATGATGATGATCTGCCTTCGAATATCAACTCGCGATAATCGCTGCATGTATGCCACAGTAACCCACATACAAAGAAAGCTAATAACGAGGTACTTACGACGCCTGGATACGAGGAATGCGTGGTGCGACACCCAGAGTGTGTTTAAGTAGACGCTTGAGGAAATACGAAAGGGCCAGTTTGTCAATGAAAGTTCTCTTTTGAATTCTCATTAATTATTTACTCGACGACATTACTCTGGAGGAAAAGAGTTAGCGCAAAAGTTAGACATTTTCTAACTTTATTGCCGCAGACTGACTGGAATGGAGACGGCGATCGTCATTAACGTCTCCCCCTGCTATTAAGAGCTCTTCATCACCCACAACGAAACGTGTGTCACGTTCTGAGGAGAAAATGCTGGGAAACTCATTGTCTATTAGCCAAGTTTACACAAGAGTGTTCTTCATAAATTCCTCAGAACTCGTTCCTTTTTGCCAGGAAATTAGATTGCGTAAATGTCGTCGTGGGTAATTTCAGCGTAACGTATAGTCAACCAAGATGCCCTCTGGTTAATCGAAGGATAACGCGAAGTGTCACACGCCCTTGAGAAGACTTTCAACGCAACTCGTGGAGGTGAATGAAGGGGCACACTCGAACTCACCAACTATTTCGACCACGAGGAAGGGATGGGAAAAGGTCATTTGCATCTACATCTACACGATACCCTGCAAGCCACCGCGAGGGTGTGTGGCAGGGGGTGAAGATCACCAAGCATGCACTACCGACATGCAAACTAGCAAGTATATTGTCTCATGCAACTTGATTGTTAGTATCTATAGTATTTAAGGGATTAATACATGCATCATGCACTACAGACTACTCTAAAATATTTCCCCTACCTATCCCTTTGCTATGCTGCCTATTCTGTTCCCTTATAGTACGGGGTAAAATGCCATTTTGAATATCAGTGCGACAATCTATCTCTTTAATCTTATTTATCTGGTCGAATCTAGCATATTACGCTGGTGTTTTTAATATGCTCCTAATATTTTCAGTAAAGTTATCCGATTGAAATTTCTCTAATAGATTTAACCTGTACTTTAACCTACGCTCTGATCATGATTTCCACTCAAATTGTTGTATTAATTCTGAAACACTACTCAACCTATCGTAACACCTTTGAACGAATCTAGCTGCTCTACGTCGCACACTGTCTAGTTCTCTGATGAAACCTAATTCATTCGGATCCCATACAATGGCTGCATACTCATGGTGGGTCCTAACTAGAGAAAAGTAACAACGTTCTTTTGTCTTCTCATCACATTTCCCAAGTACTCTGTTTATAAATCCTAGCTTTCTCTTCGCTCGGCCGCATATTTCCGGGTGTGTCTTCCCCACGATAAATATTTAGTGATTGTGACACCTAAATACCTTATGGTTTCCAAGCTCTCCACTCTTCGTGTTGTACTAATTGTATAGGATCGCTCTAACGATTTATTCCTCCCCAAAAAATTAATAGCTAAACACTTTTTAAGGTTAAGTTTTAACCGTCATTTGCCGCACCACTCTTTAATTGCATCTAAACCCTTACTAAGCGAGGAAACAACATTCTAGACACCTTAGCAACAAATATACCCAAAAAAGCTGTAAAGCTTTGTCGGCCGCGTGGTTAAGTCCTCCCCTGCTAACCTAAGGGTCGCTGGTTCGAGTCCCGCCTGAGAGGATTTTTCACCACCATGCATGTGTATGTTCGTCCATTGTTAATAGTTGTTTATATCACAAGTGATGTGAAGTCCACAAGTGTTGTTTTCGGTGGTAATGTGAAATAAATAAATATAGTTATAGACACCGAAATTAGTGATCATAAGATAGTACATGCAAAATTTATTGTAGGCGTAGAAAGACATTATAAACCAAGGAGGAGGGTATAATTATTTGGCAGGGCTAATTAAGACGGTATGAAAGAGGAGTTAAGCAAATAAAACATCGAGAGCATTAGCAAGGAAATCATGTCGGCAAGCGTTTCCAACAAGCTCAACTTGAACACTTTTCTCATGATATTTTAGCTTGGGATGGGAAAACGTTTGCTAATACCTACACGAACTAGTGTAGCAAACGGTAGATTCGGATTCGTAAAATTCGTTTGAGTCAGGCCTATGGCAAGATGTTAGGCATATATTAAAAAAACCAGCGTATCGTATTAGATTAAAAATATAGTTGCATCAGAACCTATAGTAGCTTGTTTGCATAGTGCATGTCGGCCAAATTAGGGTTGGCGATTTGCGATCTGCACCCCCTACCACATACCCTCGCGGTGGCTCGCAGGGTATCGCGTAGATGTAGATGTACATAGGAATTCATAAATTTGAAATTAGTTTAAACCTTGTTTCGTCCACTCGAGTCGTTGTTGGCGAGTTCGTGGCTGTATACCTGGAGTATGAAGGGATCCTACCTATGGCCAGCAGTTGGCGAGTTCGTGTGCGACGGTATGGGGTCCGTGATAAGAATGTTGGCGATTTCGTGAGCGGCTGGCTCGACAACTCTACGTGAAACTGGTAGAGTTGTCGAGTTCGTGTAGACCCGAATGAAGATGTATTGCTGCCAATTGCTTCTGGGCAATTCTCGTGGAACACTCTCTCCGTGTCAATTGATTATTCAGTTCACCGCCTAAAAACCGTGAGGATTTTTAAACCAGGGAGGTTATTAAAATTTACCCATTGCCGATGACGTTAGAAGTACATTTAGAAATACAAATAAATATATTTAATGAAAATATTCCTAGCCAGTAATCCCTTCATTACCACGTAGATACTAGCCATCTGGTTGCACATGACTCTTATCTAACATTCCTCCAATTAGTTGTTCGTAAATCGTGCATGTTTGGTGATCTTTATACCCCTGCCACACACCCTCGCGATGACGCGGTGTAACGTAGATGTAGATGAAAGAGCAAAGTAGTGCGGGCCCTGTGCTGGGAGTGTTTTTAGGGGAATATCGATCACTAACGTCTGATACAACTCTACTAAAAGAATACCTTTCATTTCACGTTTATAACTTTTAAAATAATCAGTTTATCAGATTAAAAATGGGTTATCAGTAAGAGCAGGCAGAAAAGAATAATGGCAGCTTAGGAAACGTTTGTAAAAAGGAGGGAATTTCAGGGAGTGACGGAGTCATGAAACAAATAATTGATGATAATAAAACGTCTTTATTTGGGTGAGATAGAGACAAAACTGTCCATTCTGCCATCCATTCGGCCGTTATTAATATTGATGGTACAAGGAATAAAAATACAAAGTGAAAAGAAACATTCACGATTACAATTGGGTGTGACCCTCTATCTTGACAGGATATTTTGATCATCAATAGTTACAAGCCTGTACCGTTCTAAAGAGAGGTTTAGGTTGGGATATAAAGAGAAAGTAAAGAGGATGGAAAGAAACTCGGACCTGACATTAGCTTGCCCTTCATGACAAGTTACAGCTGGTCAACGGTTCTGCGCCGTTTTCGACGGACTAAGTACCGATCTGATATTCTTCTCTTAGAATTCAAGAGCGTATTTCAAATCAACATACGCTAGGATAAGAACCCGGAGCAGAACCTTAGGGTGGGCAGCAATTACTCTTGCCACGTACAATTTTTCCCGTCTCACCCCCACAACGCAACCATTCCCCTTTATCAGTACATTTTATAGGTCATAGCGCGGAGAATACCGTAAGCGATATGGGAAGAAGAATGCAATTGACGTAAATAAAGGTTTTGTATACCCCGGAAAAGGAGTGAGAGGTCAAATTTTCACCAATTACTATCACGTGGACCTTTGATTTCGTGAGGCCCTTCCGATATAGAGGCCCCACGACCCATAAACTTCACCCAACCAACAACTACTTCTATCATCAAAATCAATTTCAAGACTGGTCCTCTGCAAGCCCTCCTTCTTCCTGTATCGAGCCATAGAGCGGCGTGATATCAGCCCATATCCTGCCACCCATGAGCAACGTTTTCATCTCCCATTAGTGGAATCTTTTCCTCAATTTCCGCTTTCATTTTGCCGCACGGTCTTCATCTTAATATTTTCTGTTTCCATCACCCTCCCATTTCATTTGTCACGAAGTCATTTTGTCCCTAAATTACGTTCGAAAAATTCTCAATGCAACTTTCCACGTTGGCTCCCATCTTCCTCATCTTGATCTCCGCTCACATATGTACTACCGTCTCATTTCGTACATCCTTAAGATTTTCCGCATCGTCTTCCAAAAACCGGGATTACCTGGCTGCCATCATTCTCCGGGAGGCTTCCACCGTATTATCCTCAAGTCTGATCCACTGAGAGAGTGCAACCCTCCAAAGAAAAGTGTTCACTCGCTGCTTCCTGGTTCGCAATCGCGTGTTCTGCTAGCACGGTGGTCGCTCTATTCATCGTAGACGCCTCCTCAGCTTCAGATATATATGCCTTGGACGCCAATGGAGCTCTTTCAATCCCGTACAGGTCTCCTTCCGCGACAAGAGAAAATCCAGCTAGCACTGAGGAACCAGCCGGGCGAATAATGGCAGTAAGAAGAAGGGCGTGGTGATGCGAAGAGAGTAATGGAGGTGATGTTAGCGCGGTATGACTCCGCGAGTAGTATTGGAGAGAGAGAAGTATCGCAGTGGATTTCATCGCATTTAGCTCACGGCTTCCGCCGGCGGCGGCGCACGCTTCGCTAACAGCATGGCTGGATTCCACGTGGTTGTAGGACGAACAATGGCGTCGATGTTCGCGAGCTCTCCCCGCTGACCGAGCACCGCCGCGCCGCTGCCGTGAGAAAGTATCCTGACTTCGTTCCCTCATGGGGCGAACGTCTGGGTGCGCCATCCGAAGGCTTTACCGCTCTTGGCGACATTTCCCGGCGGGCGAGGTTCGGAGATTTTCTTTGAGTTATGATGGCAAGGGAGTCTCTTCAAGGAGGTGGGATGGGATGGGTAAGAAGGAGAAAGTTCACTCGAGAGTCCTTTTCTGACCTACGCGTCTGTCACGCAGTACGCGCCTCCTTCGGTGGATTACGATAATGGGAAAATTTTCACGCCCCCCCCCCCCCTTCCACATCTCCTCACCCTTCATGAGAAGGCACTGAACCCTTTTCCGGGTGCCCAGCACGCAGAATAAATTAATAAGCATCATTGTCTGGCGGGGTACAATTCTTCTCGCGTAGTTTTCCCCCGGTTTTGCTTCCTCTTCCATTAGAAGAGTGTATGGTGTCCAAAGGCCTAAGAAAACAACTGAATAAAAAATTCGTGGTCCACGTCACAACTAAAAACATAAATATTTTGGGATGTTTTCCACGCCAAAATTGTTTTTAAAACTTTTCGATTTTTAAATCAATTTCGGCTTCTTCAATGGAATAAATGCATCTAACACTTGATGAATTATCCAGCAATGGAAGGGAAACTGATTTCTTAACAATTTTGACGTTGAAAATATACCAAAAATATTCATTTTGAGCACCCCACGAATAATTCAAGAAACTCGAATATAAAACAATATGTCCCATAATTTCTGTAATATGACTAAGAACAGAATTAAGTGTACATTGTGCAGTTATGTATACGGTTAGCCAGGCATGAGAAGACATTTCTTTCTTGAGACCACCTTGAATTAGATTCGGATAATCTTTAAATCAGTATTAAGTTTCACTGAGATTCTTAAGATATCCATTTCTAATGTCCAACAATTTCCGGCCTTTTCATATTTTTCTCGAGTGAGGATTTTAAAATACTTAAAATGTCTCATAACACAATCACGTGATACATTTACTCAATTAAATCAATAATATCGCCGCACAGCTTGTTAATTGAATCTTTAGGACACCTGTAACCTTTATAAATACATTGATTCCAATAACTCCAACTTTACGGGTATTGATTTAGCTTTAAAATAACGGATGAGCAGTGATACAGGAGTCTCGAGTATTTACTCGAATGCCAGATGGGCAGAAGTTGATATAATGTATATTATGCGCATCAACAAAACATTAAGCGCTCATCCAAATTGTTACAAAAGAAGAAATATAGTTAATATAACGTACAGAAATATGGGGAATCACCCTTGAAGTCACTAAATTTACCATATGATGGACGCATTCCTTTGGATGAAATCGATTTATGTATTTTATCAAAAGTGGAAATCGTGAGTTGCAAACAACGTAGTGAATACTTTACGCGCAGCGTATATTTTCTTTTAATTCATTCGAGCGCATTGTGAGCACAATTTTTTTATTAATTCACCAGAAAAAAGTTGATTTTTAAATAGAAGCATTAATTTGGAATGGAATGACTCTATAATTTGCTCTTCATTTATTTGCGCGAATCGGACCAATGGGTCAGTTTTGTTTAAATTTTCCAAAAAAACATTGATTTTTTAATGGAACCTCATCATTGTAAAATAGAATAATCCTAATCCACTGATTGTGTATCCATGACGTAAATTTAAATTGATTTGAATGGACGCGATAAACGTTGCCTTTGATTGACAACGGAAACAGCTCGGCGAAGAATTAAGCTAGGGAACGGTGAGCACGGCCACCCAAATCCATGATAGTGAATTAAATGGAATTAAATTCGGTGAACAATGGGGGAGTAAGGAACAAAGGATCGTCGTTCTTTTCCAATTACTCCACTTAACGAACCGCTGAACTAAAAGCGATGTGACCCGTGAGCCACCTAAACAAAGAACCAACACTCTACAAATAGACTGCAGCAATTCCAATGCGGCGCAACGAATTCGTCACCTCGAAACAGTAATAACGCATACAAACCGAAACCTTGCACTCGTATATTAATAAGGAGGCTTAAAGGGGCTAAATTTTGTATTGATGAACTCTTCTCGGGCTCTACACCGGGTGAGTGAATGTAATGTTGCCGACGTTTTGAAATTAAAGGGCTAAATTTTGTGAAAATGACCAGCCACTGGACATTGGCAATCAACCCAAACGGGAACTATCACACTATCTGTGATTGCTAACGGGAATGTCAAGCACGATCACAGAGCAGCCACACTCCACAAGCACTCAATCGTTCACACACAAGGCGCAACTTCGGATGGAAACTCACTCAATAGAGAGGAGCCAAGGAAAACAAACTAAACTAAAATGAGGGTGCGAGTTTTCATAAAAATCAACAAACCTTGGTCTTGACGCAGCTCTATACTCGATTCTCCAATCGGCGAACTTCTTTATATTCACGTTTTCATCTTCTCCTTCTCACACTTTGTGAGGCAGGGGGTGAATCTTCACCACTACCTATCTTGCTTGAAGAGGATTACTAGCTATATCAAAGTCTCCTACAACTTTCCAAAATAAGGGAGATCTACCTGAGATGCAAGAAAAGCAAACAAGTAGCCGGTCACGTTGTGAACTATGCAATTCAGCGAAAGGCAGACAAACAAAATCATTGTGTTTCAAATGCGATCGGTGTATTTGCTAAGAGTAGGCAAAGTCCGTACGTGTAGACTGTAGAAATTGTAATCATTCACGTCACACTGAAGTAAGTGAGGGGAAGTATAAGATCTAAGGTATAACCAAACTATGTAGAAAATAAAAGTAGGAGCTTAAAACTTTGACAAAAATAATATAATAGCTCATTTAACAACTGGACTAATATCATTTACAAAGATAAAAATGAGATAAAATAGCAAAGCATACATGTAAAAACATGCTGTTAGTTGGGTTAGCTTTAAGTGTTCATACCAACATGCAGCTACCAATGTTATCCATTGATACACTCGTATTGGATATATTTACCGTTATTCATATCCCTAATTGTGCGAGGAAAAAAGGATACTTTGAATCTGTCAGTTCGGCAATCAATTTCTCTAATTTTGTGATTAAGGTCCAGTCTACCATAGTAAGTCGGGGTCATCACTGAACAGCATCACTGAAAATATGGTCTTGGAATTTGTTTAAGAGATTAAGTCTAAATTTCAACCTGAGATCTGACAATGATTCCCAATTTAATTCATTTAATACACTGGTTACGCTAATAAGGTTATCCTGACGTGTTCGGTCTGGGATTCTTAAGTACTATTTCGAGGTAAGGGGAAATTTCGGAAGCTAACTCTCCATTTGCGCGGGAGGGAATTTGATTAGGGCTAGGAGATCTGTTGAGGCTTATATCTTTAATGTATATAACTTTTTGTTATAATATTTACTACAACATGCTCTTTACAAGAAAAAATAGAGAAAACAGTTTCCATCATAATTAAGCAACCGTGGCGACTAAAATACCCTTTATCCTTTGGAAGAATCCATTACACCCAGCGCGAGTACTCATGTTAAAAAAAATGGTACGAGTACTGCAGGATAAATGGTAGTCTGCATGATACCAAATACAATTAAAAACAACATTCCATTGAATGCAAAAATAAGCTTTGAATATCTTTAAAAATCTATTCGCTCAAATAAATCACTTATTAATGAGTGAATAATTGCAATAGTAAATATACTTATCATGGACATGAACGAAAGAAGTGCTTGACTAACAATGATCGCAAATCCCATCTTACAAAACACCTGTTGGTGGAGTCCCATTGAACGGACTTCAATGTGAAGAGCCATTACGATAATAAAGTACTACGCCTTGACACGCTGAAACAGTGGGAGATTATCCAGAGGAAGGAAAAAAATTAAATTTCTGAACTAATTGGGAAATGATGTTCACTCTTCCATTCTATCTTTATCCAGCTGAAAACTCTAGTCTCAAAAAACAAATTACTCCCTCCCCTTCCTTCCTCATCCTAGCTCAATAATTTCCCCTTATCCTCTTATGGTAGTCTCCGAACCTCTAATACCCTGGAACATTGCCTATAAATGACACTACCCCTTGTTATTCACTATCAACCAACCCCCCTCCCCTCCCTCTAGTGTATTGGTCAATCCCTACTTTTTGTCCTTTCTAATACGTATCTAATTGGAAGCTATGTGAACAATTGGTGCAGTTGAATTTTAATATCTAGTCCAAGCTTCTTTTACTCCGTTATAAAATATCTTATTCGTAATAATCTTACGTGTGTCTGATAATGATTTGCCCCATATCACGCCCAGTTGACGCGCCTTGAAGGGTTCTCTGTAGATGTAGATATCTGCACCCGGCAAGATGTCTTAGAAGATGTTTAGTTATGGGCACTGGCCCTCTGATAATCGCTGGCATAACCCCATGACGCCAAAGGACGGCCTTAAATTGTATTGTCAAATCTGCTAACGTCCACCGTCGGCTTCCGCGATGGTGCGCGCATATGAATGGCGCTATTGGTGGTTTCGGGGCTCACCGTCAGTGGCGGCGCACCTCTCTCTTGGTGCACGCACGCCTCCCGTGATTTCCTGAGCTCTTCCTCTTTCCCCTTGTGCAACCCCCGCACGGCCAGTATTGTCATTCTCACCTTAACGCCCTTCCTCCTCCATCCCTTGGGAGGCGACGTAACAACAGCCACTCGAAATGGATATACCCTACGGTGCGACCCTTTCGACTCCACATCGAGGCTGACGTTACCGTTATCGGAAGAAAAAAATCTTCATCACGGTTCTGACCCTTGTTGTAAGTTCTTGGACAGTCCAGCTTAGCACAGCTGACAGCTAGCTTACTTCCTTGTCGGTCCAATCATTACCAGCCTCCTAATACCGTGAACGTCCCTTATTATCATTTTTATCACCTGTGCTCTATCAGTTAAGGTAGGTATAGATGGACGTAGATGCATATAAAATACTTCTCAAGCAACTTATCTTTCAAAGTATTCCCTGCTTTAGTATGCCCTGCCCAAAGATGCCCTGCTTATCACTCATGAGTGTATTTTTATCCTCTTTCTTTCGAGTCCATGTTTCACGGCCGCACGTTACGCCGTATGCTAGACTTTTCCCCGGCCTTTCCGCCACGTCTCTCGATGACACTGCAGTAATTTAGTCCCATATACTCTAAAATACTGCTTCAACTAATACATTAACTACATTTATTTCTCGAGCACAAAACCAGGGTTCATCTCAATTCATACTAGAGCAGATGGTTCTTTATGGGCACCAGTTTATGAACTTTACTGTTCATGTTTAGCCTAGCCTTTCAGCCTCCTAATGAACTCATTGCCTACTCTTGAGTCCTTCAAGCAAACGTTTCGACTTCCCTGCCCAACCTACGTTTCGTCATCTGCATTTACCACTTTTCACATCCCATCGCTTGGTCTCACACGGAGGTGAGAAAAGTCCGCGACACGACCGGATAGGAGGCAACAAGGTTCGTCTGCGAATCAAAAGAAAACCGTTTATTCTACTCACTCCCACTCGGCTGTTTCAAATAATAAAAAATAGTCGAAAATATTGAATGCCACGACTTAAATTCTTATTGTGCAATACAGTATTCTAAGATTCCAATAACGTCTCATTTCTCTTTCCTCTCTGGTTGCATGCACCCAACTCAAAGTTTTCATTAATCAAAGTTTTTATTTATTTTATTCAAGTAATTTTGCCATTGACTGTTTGAGGCTTCACTTCGTGGAAGTTACAAATATCCATAGTAAAATGCACTTCGTACTTTTCCACAAGTTTATTGACGTTACGACGCGTTTCACCGCCTTGCGGCATCGTCAGGTGCATACAGCATTCACCCCAACTCCCTTCCCAGGTCATTACGCACGTCATAACCGCCGCTTCCTCCCCAAAACACCCCCACCGAAATCCTCTTACTCCCTTTGCTTCCCCTAACAAAATGTCCCTCGATACTGAGAATATATACCCGTGGAGAAGAGTCCAAACTTTGTATGTACCTGACGATGCCGCAAGGCGTTGAAACGCGTCGTACCGTCAATAAACTTGTTGAAAAATACGAAGTACATTTTACAATGGATATGAATTATTTTGTTCATCAAATGACAGCTTTACATGACTTGACATGACATTGAATGGCTTCACATCGATGATAGACCGTGAGAGTCGTGACTCGATGATTACAGGGATTTAAATAAATGATACCTCATTGTGATTTCAGAGTTGATTGTTTCACTCATATTCTTGAATGAGCTTATGGGTTATTTCAAAGTTTATTAACACTCCAACCCATGGTTGTACCCGAGTGTATATCACAAATTGAGGGGTCGTATTCTACAGAGAGTTAAGCGACTAACTTGGACAAACAAGGAAGACACGCAGGAAAATTCTGGTCAATGTAAGTGAGGAGAGTTAGTAGGTTGAGGATATTGAGAGGAATCAAAGTGAAAGGATGAAACAGGTGATAAGGGAGGTGTTTTGAAGGCCAAAAATGAGGATTTCTCATTTGCGGCCTTATTATTACTGGCGTAAGCTTGGGTAAGGGTGGAGGAGAACAGGCATGAAGTGCTAAGAGGAATGCTGTTATGTGAGAAATTATTGGAAAATAATAATAACATCTCGCGAAGGATACGTGTATCCCACAGAATTGGAGCAATGAATAATATCACATGCCAATTTAAACGTACCTTAACAGGTGAAACTAAATAAATAATAAAAGTACCTAAAGAGTAAAGAAATGTATCATAGTGTTGGGAGAAGCTATGTCCTGAATATGTCAGCCTCCTTGAATGGACGGAAACTCATCCTATGATCCTCAGAGACACTTTGGTTACAAAATAAAATAAAATTACTCGATTCTTCCGACTCGACAACACCCTTCTCCGTCTCCATAAAAATTCGCCAACAGCAACCCCTCGTTATGCACTATCTCCGCTAACGAACGTGCTTCAACGTAATTCTCAGTCCTGTGTTTTTAAACCTCTCCCTTCCCAAATGCACTCCACCACCAGACAGGGGCGTCCGCTCACCTTCTCCTCACTTCATCTCAAACTTTTTTCTCTTACATCTCGCGAGACACTTCAATCTCCATTCTCAGCATGATTCACACCAGTCTGGACCCTCCGCCAGAAAACTTTACGTGCTCTCGTTCCATCCATCTCTCTCTCCCTCTCTGCCCGTGACTTCATTCGTCTCCGCACTCGAGAGGTCTCGACATCAACTGTCACGGACGTCACCTCCCGACCCGTGCCTGCACACAGGGAAGAGGAACATCGCGCACCGTCCCCCCTCTGCACCTTCGGAGCACCGTGAAAGTCACCTCGATGGTGTGTGGCAGGGGTGGACTCATCACCAAACATAACACATGGCACACGCATTAATCTACATCTACTACGCAAGTCACCTCGATGGTCTGTGACGGACACAGTCGCATGGAGCTTACAATTAATTACCATACAATCATTCTCTGCGATATAGTTTATGGTGGAATAGTACGGTAAGCGGCACGGTATTCAATCTACAACCATTTAAGCGGGCTTGAAAACAAATCGCAGAACTCAAGGAAATGAATCGACTGTACCCATTCCGTCTATTTCACATAACGTCCTGCGAAATGGGAGTGCAAAATGAAGTCCTTGAAGAAAGTTTCTAATTTAAAGAAAAGTTCTGGTCAACCAAAATCGAATAGGCCACATTGCCTAGTTGTTAAAAAAATCAATACTAATTCTCAGAATAAAACAAAATTTTAAAAAATCTCCCCGGCGAGGAATCGAACCCCGGTCTCCCGCGTGACAGGCGGGGATACTGACCACTATACTACCGAGGACGTTGATGTTGGCAATTGCGACTTTGCTGTCTTTTATTTGGTGTGGTCGAAATTTATTATCATTGCTTAACTATGTTTTTAGATTAGATAGAAAGTAGTAAAATATGTCTTGAATACAATATGTCGGGATTATCTACGCATCCACAATCCGTGCTCCTGGGGCAATTAAAAAAAACTTTTAAGCCTGACAAATGACCGTAGCGTTCCAGTACAATTCATTACCTACGTTTGGGATTAGATTGGAGTAATGGCTTCATACCCTGTGGGTAGGAATTCAATATCACTAGATATTTCAGTGCAACCACCACTCGGAAGCCATTTGGAAAAAAATATTCAAATTTCAGCGCTCCTTCAACAAACGGATCCGAGAGAGGACACTCTTTAACAACTTGTTTCCCAAAAGCATGTTATGACCGGGGAGATCAAAGAAAACGGAGTCACATAGGACATAATAGGTAAAAAAAAAGCGGATAAGGATGACGAATGCAGGATAAGTGGATGAAGAACGAATTATGAAGATGTAGTTGTCGTTACTGTTAGAGGAAGCACTGACAAATACGGTAATTTGCGCCATTAAGAATATGTTGGTGATTGGACTACAGTACATCTGCATAATACCTTGAAATACACCATAAAGGTGTGTGGCAGTGGATGAATTTACACTAAATATGCATTGCATGTCATGCATTAAAAGGTTTAGTTATAATATACTAGTCTAAATTTCAATTTTTAAAAAAAGGTAAAAAGAGCAAAGTAAGCATGCAAAAACATGCTGTTAGTTGAGTTACCTTCAAGTCCTTATACCAACATGCAACTACCTATGCTATACATTGATTCACTCGTATTCGATGTATTTACCGCTATTCATATCCCTAATGGTACGAGGAAAAAAGACCATTTTGAATCAGTCAGTTCGGCAATCAATTTCCTAATTTTGTTTTTATGGTCCAGTCTACCATAGTAAGTTGGTGTTGGCAAAATATTTTTACCGTCATTATTGAAAATATTATCTTGGAATTTATGTAAGGGATTAAGTCTAAATTTTCTAGAGTATAGAGTTGAGGGAGGGGGGAGAGAATACCGGCGTCGTAATTAGCGAAAGGCGCCAAGGGGTTCACAGCTTAATGTACCATCCGACGGCTGGAGTACTGAACTCCAAAAGTACTCTCCGCACGGCATTAAAGAAGGGACCGGGTGTGCCAACGAAAAATTCCTGATACTGCCGAGGTTAGGAACTCTGGACCTCGGGATGATAAGCCAGTACTCTATCTTCCACGACAACATGATCCACTTACCCATTGCATGGTCCATGACCATTTACACCCTGCCACGCATCCTTGAGTTGGCTTGAATGGTTTTCTGCATAATATATACGTCCCAAGAGAAAGCTAGGATTTGTTAAAAGAGTACTTGGGAAATGCGATGGAAAGACAAAAGAGCGAGTTAGGCCCCACCTTCAATATGTAGCCAGTATATGGGATCCGAATGAAGTAGGTATGATCAGAGAGCCAGAGAGTATGCAGCTTAGAGCAGCTACGCTTGTTAAAAGTTGCTACGATAGGTTTATTAGAGTATCAGAATTAATACAAGAATTAGGTAGTACAATGATCATTATCAGATCGTAGGTTAAAATACAGTTTAAATCTATTACAGAAATTTAAAACGGATAATTTTACTGAAGATGTTAGACATATATTAAAAGCAACAGAGTATTATGCTAGATTTTATCAGATACATAAGATTAGAGAGATAGATTGTCGTACCGATAGATATAAAATGCCATTTTTCCTCAGCACTATTAGAAAACACAATAGGCAGTATAGTAAAGGGATAGGTATAGGCGAAATATTGTAGAGTATTTTGTAGTGCATGATGCATGTATTTACAGCCAATCCCTTTATTACTATGTGCATACTAACCATCTAGCTGCATGTGACCCTTTTATCTGGCGTATTTCCATGTATTAGCCTAGTTGCATGTCAATAGTGCATGTTTGGTGATCATCAACCCCTGCCACACCACCTCGCGGTGGTGCAGGGTATCGCGTAGATGTAAATGTGTAGGTTCACGTAAATCTCCCAGACGGGTGAACAAAAAATTCCGTAATTTTAATCGATTCCGCCGCGCTGCTCACCGTCATGCGTCTGAACTGCTTTGCCTCTCTTTCTCATAATCATGTTTCGCTCGTCCCCTTTTCCTCTTCACCCTTCCTTTCCTCATCCCCCGAAACCCACCGCGTCCTCCGACTCTCCGTAATATTTTTCCAAAGGGGCTCTCCCCAGACGGCTTTCTAAACCCCGCTCGCGAACAATTTCGCAACTTTCCAACCACCGCCATCATGTGCACTTAGATTCCTTCTCGAAATCCGCAGGTCTTGTGAGTAGGATTCAACGGTTTGCATGGTGGGCGTCCAAACGATTCGCGGGTTAGCGTCCTCCCGCCGTTTATTTCACGGTGAGAGATACCGCAGGTTGAAGGAGATCCAGTAAATCTTTTTATTATTCATTACTCCCTTTTTTCTTGACTAGTGATCCGCCACCAATCTCTACCAAGCCTCCTGTGGCGCCTTATTGGGTAATTTAAAGATGAAGATATAATTTTTATTAATGATAACCTTATTTATGTATACCTATATATATTGGCAAATCGATAATTATTAATTTGCCTTAATAGAGACTGACAATTTAGTTGTACCTCTCCGTTGCTTGTAGGTGGTGTGTGCACGTACTTTCATTTTTGCATGCCTGCACGATAGTAAGTGTAAATTTAATTTATTTTGTTGAAATTAATGATTGGTGATGGTCGACTGCCTGACACATACCCATACGGTGGCTATTAGTGTTTATGTACACATAATTATTTCCCTCCAACGTTCCTTCCTTATCCTCTGCCATCTCTCAGATTGCTTACCCTTCCAATTATCTCCCTATTCCTCATTTTATTTCATATTTCCTCCGTTCCACCCCATTCTTTCCTTCCTTTCCGAACTGCTATTTCCTTATAATATCCTTCCCATCCCCATTCCATCGCATACCCCATCCCTCTCCCTCTATCTGCATCCTCGTTGTATTTTAATCCTCTTAGATCTCTTCGTTCGAATTTTCCAAGGGTGCTTGAACAGTGAAAAATAGGGAAGTAAATTATCAGGAGTACACGTATATAGTATGTATCATAAGATTTCACAGACTTCTGCATAATAACAGACTGAGATTAAAAGATGTATTTCATGCGATGCGTGATGAATGTGTTAATGATAATAAGATTGTACATTTTTCTCTACTGCTTAACGATCAACATGTACCTTGAGAATTGCTTCTAAAAAAAAGGTTTCCTTGACCGGGAAACGATCCACAGACCTTTGGTTTATCCCTCTTAGCTGTAGTTGAGTAGAGATGTATCGCTCTTAGCGATAGGATTTTCGAAGAACGTGTATAGGAATTATCCTCGTGGATAGAGGTTTCTTCGAAGCTCATATCAATCCGCCTTCCAGCTACATCCTAGATGAACCATAATGAGAAAAACATCTAATTCCATTAGATCCTCCAAAAAATGGCCTTCTAGATCCGGAATCTGGAATAGCGTGGTCCAAGATTCATTCCTCGGTTCAAGAAGCCTTATTCTTCTCGCAATTGGGGCAACAATAATATTTTTCGCACGACAGAAATGTATGTCTGATGTGAAGTTATCTAACACATTTGCCACCCACCTTTTCCAGTGCCTCTCAGGGTACTAAGAACATCTACATAGTGGATGTAATTAGTATCCAAAAGATGAGATTTGTCCAATAACTATGAGAAACCCTCAGAACAAGAAAAGATTTTAGAACGTAATTTTGTTCTGTATTTGCTCGCGCGTGGATACTGATGTTATCTTAGGCATCTGAGTAAACTTGAAAATAAAAAAATACAGTATTAAATTATATTTCATGAAAAATCTTCACTCCCTGTGGGTTCTCTGATTGACGAAGATACGACGCGAAGACCTCCGAGGCAATTCGATGGTTTCGAGAAAAAATACGTCAAACCTTCAGCATTCGACCGTGAAAATAATCTATAAATGCATCCTGAGGCAACTTAATACCAAAGTTGTTTGACAGAATTTTTGTTTGAACCGTATCTATCCTGTAGACCGTGAATAGGATGAAATATGTGACAATCGAAAAAAATAATAAATAAATTGATGAAGACTAATAATCAATAATTGGTCAGGAATTTATGAGTTAATTCCATAGTATGTCATTTCCTAAACAGTTCTCTTTTTTTCTTTTTTGAAGAGATTAGACTTTATTTCTCGTTCGAAAGTATTGCCGCTTCGTAGCGGATGGCTCTCCTTGAAGGAAACTGCTGGTGGGAGAGAGAAACGGTCTTCTACTTAGAAGAGGATTAATAGCCGAGCAAATTGGCAGTTTTTCGATTGAGTTGTTTAATTAGCGAGCGATTGAGTTCCTCTCCCCTTTGGGAAGGGTCTTGTTAGTGCGTAGTGCGGAAACAAGGAAATAAAAACAGCTACCGAAGGGATGGTCAACGAGGAAAAAGGTTTGGTCAGGGTAAAGAAAACATGCCGTTCTATACCCTCTACCACTCCCTCAGATGCTTTCCTGTATGTCCATCTCCTCCCTCAAAAGGAAATACGTAAGCATTTGAAAAAGATAATAATATTTTTTTAAATAAAATTTTGCTGTGAAATAGTAGTACCTATGTAAAATATTAAGTTGCGAATAGAACCCAAGTAATAATCCAAAGATAATGTTAGTCATGCGTTAAGCCATTTAAAGTAAACTTAACAACAGGGTAATCCTTTAACGTAGGTAAGCAACATATATTTGCTCACGTCAATTAACAGAAACATTATCTGCATCCATGGCATTTACAAAAGATAGGTATTGGCTTCTGCAGAAAAGCCTTCTCTCCTTCTCCTTTAAAAATCTTTTTCCGCTCTATTAGTATCTTGGTATGTTGATGACATTTTTTGTGTGTGGTCCGGGCTCTGAAAGAAAACTAGACAGTTTTCTGAACTTTTTGAACTCAATCAGTAAAAACTTAAATTCACTTTGGAAAAAGAAAAGGAAACTTCTATCAACTTTTTGACATCACTATTTCCAAAAAGAATCGTAAACTTGGATTTTCGATTTTCAGGAAGGATGCGTATACCTACTCACCAAATAATTCACGCCAAATCAAAACACCATATTTCCCAAAAGCGCGCTGCCTTTCATTCCATGATTCACCGCCTAGTAACTATACCCATGTCACATAACAGCACTCAAAAAGGAATTGCAACTATTAAATACATAGCTAAGAATAATGGAGATCCTCCACAGCGAATCGAGAAATTGTATCAGAAAAAAACTCAATTAGATAGTCATAAACTCCATCTATGGTAGCTCTTCCTCAACAAGTGATACGAATGCAAAGTGGGAGAGAATACGTTATCTGGGCCAGTTATCTCATATAGCCACGGAAGTCCTACCTAAAGATAAAATAAAACCAGCTTTCTACAACAAAGCTAACTTGCAGAATATTCTGCTTATAGCACGGGTGTAATTAATCAAATGCAATTTAGATTCCATTTTCCTTTCTCTAATTTCTATTATTATCTCTGCTGTTCTACGGTGGCTACGAAATAGCTTTATTCTTTATATTTAATTGATGCCATAGATGCGGAAAGGCAGTGACTCACGTTTCCCACAGAAAGACATACATATATGAGTACATATAAGAGAACATATATGTAGGGCAAATGAAAAAATTGCCGAAGTGGATATTCTTATTTATTGCAAATAATGTTTTCAAATATATTCGACGAGTTTTATTTTCCCATTGTCTAAAAGCATTTCCTCAATATTACTTATCATTAGTATTGGTATACTATGGCCTTACGAGTATCATTGCATCTTTTCTCATGTACGTACACATGATTTACATTGGACGATGATCGGAGAAACCATGCTTATTTATTTTTCTTCAATTTTTATACACTATTCCGCGTATATCTACCCGCGCATAAATTATGATTCTCATTATTTATCTAAACTTGCATATTGCATTTGGAGTTATTCACCAGAACATGACCACATTGGACTCATTTTCATTTAAATGAATGCATCGGCTTATAATAAAATCGTATTTCCTGACATATTTTTACTGAGTTACCCGTCAATTTCAAATTCCGTGCATCTCAGACTCACAGGCATTTCCAAAACACACATTCAATGCAAGTTTCTGAACGCGGAAATCGACTATAAAGATCAGCGTTATCAGTTATAAGCGTAAAAAGCACGGGGCAGATACGCCGACGCCCGTCCGCTCCCCTCATGGTCAGGAAGTACGATCCTTCGAGAATTATCAGACCACTAAAGTGGCACGGACTTATCTAAAATACAGTGGTGGAGAAAAAAAGAAATCTGAGACACGCACATCTCTCCAAACTGCGTCTCGGTCTGACAATGAGTACGCTGCACCTGGATAACCGAGAGACTGGAAAGATGCGTAGAACGCGAGGGCTGTTTGCAAACAAATTCAAATGCCCAGATGACTCGCCTTATCAGCGTAAACAAGACTGAATGCGGTTCACGGATTGACACATGGAGGAGTGACGCATGCTTTCGTAGTTAAAAAAAATAGTAGCGAAATCCGGAAGCTGAAGTACGATAAGCGTCCCATTTTCCCTCGGCGGCGGTCACACCAAGAGGACGATGCCGTGGAATGGGAGATAAGCAGATGCGGCACCACTCACGTCCGAAGGCGAGCCTTCGGACCCGCGTCATGGTGAAGATATGCGCAACTGCCCTCATTGACAATCGCCACCAGTTATCTGGTAGACGAAGATATATATTTTTTTAAATTTAAGCTAAACCTTTTAAGTAAAATTGAAGCGAATTTGTTCACAGATGATGTCAGATATATATTAAGAACCCCATCGTATTATTCTGGATTCGACCAGATAGACTGCCGTAACGATGGATTCAAAATGTCATTTTTCCCCAGTACCAAAAGAGAATACAATAGGTAGCATAGCTAAGAGATTGGTAATAGGTTAAATATTGTTGGAATAATCTGTAGAGCATGATGCATGTATTTACAGCCAATCCCTTTATTACTATGCAGATACTAAATATCTAGCAGCATGCGACCCTTTTATCTAAAATGTTTCCATGCAGTAGCCTAGTTGCATGTCAATAGTGCATGTTTGGTGATCTTCTCCTACTACCACACACCCTCGCGGTGGCTTGCAGAGTATCGCGTAGATGTAGATGAATTGCTGGTGGGGAATTTTAGTCCAATCCATCGCGCTGTTAACTTAGAAGACACGATTTATGGAAACTGGAAATGGTGATCGCGCCGAATTCTTCGAAAGCTTGAATATAACGGTTCGTAGAAATAATAAAATGTTGAATTCAGAAATTATTTGAATTGTTATAAACTAACGCGTAAAAAACTAACGCTCCATTCCACTCAGAAATTTTAATGTGCTAAGAAAAGTATTTATTTGCGCTGATGTTCAGCTACCACTCACTCGGAAAATTGGCCCATGAGTCGACTACCTGAGTCTAGTTGCGGAAAATACCGCTTGTTTCATTGCTCCATATACAATTTTTGATGCATCGGCTAAAAAAGTTACAAACTAGCTATTTGATATGGAGAAATATAATCACCCCGCACTATAATGTTGGAATATTGCAGTCGGAAAGAGAGGGAGAAACTTAAAGAAAAACCCAGATAGGGAAAGGAGCAACCGAGCTGGCTTCAATTTATGGCATCGGAACCACTCAAAGGGCTCATCATCCCTAAGCGCATCTGCTAGCTCACTAATTTTATCATTCCCGAAAACCTCAGGCCATTATTGACGTGCCTCCATTGACGGATGTTCGGCAAAAAATCTTAAATCTAAACAAGCGGATTGCCGAGGAGTTGTACCACAAATAGGGGGGAAATAGTTTCGGTATCATCAAGGTTTGAGTTCGTTTCGGATGACAAACGGTTACTGATATTTCGGATACCGGCCACTAATGATCAAAGTGGCCAGGCAAATGCATACGACGTTGAATGTTTTTTTCAGCGAAAACTCTTATGACGAAAGTGAGATGTTTATTATAATTCATTCACAAGCAAGAAAGAGATCATTTTCTTTTTCAAAGATAGATATCTTGATGCATAGGAATAATAAACCCATAAAGTATTCGCGACTTTATTTGCTTTTTTTACTTATTGCGCTTATGTATGCATAGAAAAGCGACTGTACAGTGATTTGGTTACTGAGTAAAATTTTTACTTGGAATATGAAGGACACTTAATAATATTCCACTCTATTCACTCACGTCTCAACCGGTTTTCACGATTTAACACCGCTACCAAGAGCTTCTTTTAAAAATGGAGTTTAATACGCTGAAGCCTGTCGTTGTGTGAAAAAATAGGGTAAAATGTTGACAAGTTTCTTTCGTTTTTTGGAACTTCCTGTATCAATGAATATAGATATCTGCGAGGTGATATCCAATCATCATGATGAAAATTGCTGGGCATGATGTATAACAGCGTACAAGATTTTAAAATAGAATTTATATTGCCTCATATCATATGCCAAACTAAATTATAATTTTCTCGGCGGAACTTAATGCAAGTGCCGCAAAATCAAGAATATTGATGACGAAAATATTTTCCTATGATATCGGTATTTCTCTCAAAATTTAATGTAAAAATTTCTTAATTTCGGCAAAAATGTTGTATTAAATCTTTAATTTAGAAAGAGGATTGTGTTGAAGGATTGTGAACACGTGATTCACACGTGTTCACAATCCTTCAACAATTGGTTACAGTGTAACTATCTGCAATTTCAATGGATTGGATTCCAAATTGGTATTAAACTGTTAAATTCAAGCATAAGCCTAATCAATTGATGAATAATTGATTCTTCATAGAATCTGATCAATTAACTGTTCACGCCAGTATATTCGAACCTCACACGTTTACCATGTTTCGCAGCATTAAATATATTAGTCCATTTAAGCGCATAGTGCAGGTATGATTATGATTCACACACTGCCACACACCCCCGAGGTGCAAGGTACCCAATAGATGGAGTGAGCCAACTGTGGTGGAAACACAACAGGGGACAAAGATTATGCATAAAATAATCGAGCGATGAAAGTCAAGTCGTAATCCCTTGTGTGCCGAACCTGTCAGTCAGCAGGTATCGAGAGATATGGAGGCCATTGTTGACGTGTCTCTCATGAATAAAATGATCGATAGCTTAAAGACACGCATGGTAAAATTTGGCGGCATCAGGCATTGTACCGTCCAATAATTCTTCCGTTCGAAGTTCCGAACGTGTTCGCGTATAAAATCGCGTATCAGCATGACGAGAACATCATTTGCTCGAGAAATCAACAAACTGGTATTGATCTCTTCTCCTCCTGTCAACCCATTAACTCCTGAGTCATTTATCTTTTTAATCAGAGCTTACGTCGCCCATTTCATGGAAGGAAATCCCACTGTAAGGGTCCGTACTGAGCTTAAAGCCTTCAACATTGTTTTAGGTGATGTCCGTTTAAAAAATTGAAGACTAAAAGACTGAATATTGGCATATTTTTTTGAAACAACAACCTTTCCTCAATTTTATAATTCTGTATTCTTGATCCTGTACAAGTATTATAAACTGTTTTCGTCTCATACTTGAATTTTCAGCTTTTTTTCATTTTATATCTGCGTGCAATATTTAAATTCATGATGTTTGATGAGTTCAGTGAGTTGAAGCAATGAAATTATTATTAGCATTATTATAGCGATTTGTTATCAATATTAAAGTATTCTTATTCCTCATTCATAGCTTTCATTAAATAACGTCTGGGGAATATTGGCAAAGAAGGACTTTGTATGAAATGTATGGAGTAAGGAGAGTAAGATGAAAAAGAGAAGAATTCTATAAATATGAATAGGTAACATCTATATCTACTGACTACACCACAAGCCACCTCAGGGCATGAGGCAGGGAGTTTGCTTCATCAAAAATGTACAATGAGCATGTGTGTAAAACATGTACTACCTATCTAATGAGATAAATATCATAAGGACACAATCTATAAATTCCAATTTTCATCTAACACGCAAACAACATTTGAGAAATATTACCAACATGCATTCAATACCTTAAAAGTTTGTGCAGGCATGCTGAACCCCCCAAAGCAGATTTTTTTACTTTTAATACGCTTTATACCTGAAGTTTCGTTATTTATTGACGTATGTTATGATATACCATACGACATCGCTCGGCGTATTCAGGTTCGGAATTCTCCGCAGGCCGACTTCCGCAGCATATGAATTTTCTCCCGTTTAAACGTTCTGATATATGAAATAAATATTACAAGCTTTTTCATGCGAGGAAGCAGTCAAACAAATTGGAAAAACAAAGTCATCTCAGTAGTTCTCATCCAGTAACGCCTTTTCCCATTATCAATTTCTTCTTTTACTGTGAAATTACTAATAAGAAGGAGTCGTGGTTACCATCAAATTTAAAATAAAGTTGAACTGCTGCATTTCATCAATTAATTATATCGGGTGACTTGGATATGGTATATAAATATTCTAATAATGTAGCCCTGCTACGAAACCATGGTTGTGCAATGTAAAAACTCATGTGGAAACTACAGAGCTAGTGAAAATTATTGCATGACAGCAAGCTCTAAACGGAATATTAAGAAATATAACAAATCGTAGATTCTAATGAGCCGGTTGCATGTGGCTAGAGCATGCACGGCTAATACGGTTTCATGATCAAGTTGAATTACGTTCCTTAATGCGCGTAGGCAGATGATGCTGATGTAATGATTAATTCCATGCATTGATTCATTTCCATTGATTGGTGATGATTCATTCCCTGCCCCACACCTTAAGGCCATTCTACACAGTCATTGAGACTGCGTACGCTTCTGCGAGAACATTCGAAAGTAATATCTACATCTACATCTACGCGATACCCTGCATGCCACCGCGAGGGTGTGTGGCAGGGGGTGAAGATCACCAAACATGCAAACATGCTACTATAGGGTCTCAGGCAACTAGATTGTTAGTATCTACATAGCAATCAAGGGATTGGTTGTTAATACTTGCATCATGCACTACAGACTATTCTTAAAGAGAGACTATGCCACTGCAAAGAAATTAGAATTCTAATCTGTTCCAATCTGATGCATGCATTCGCCCAATTTTCAGATTTTTCCCACTAGATGGTGCAAATGCAGCGGCTTCCAATTGCCCGCGGAATTCTAGCAATTAAAAAGGCTTTTGGCAAATGAGATGGGTGTTTTTGCCGGCACTAAAATATTTCGGTGGTGCATCAAGTGAAAGAATCATGAGATAGATAGATAGATAAGCGTCTTTATTGGGGCGAGATTGAGACTAAAAGAGATGGGCGATCAATCATGCGGAAGCTTAAATTTCCTTCGTAAAGGAAGAGGCCCCTATCTCGTTAACTCGGTCCAAGGCTATGTGTTTTCTGTACAAAATATGGGCCAAGTATACGTAACTGGAGTGTCTACTATGTTGTTTAGAATATGTTTTAAAAACATATTGCATCGTTCACGACTGATTAAATGCTACTGAACATATCTTGACGTTACTACCGATACTTGGTGGTATATTGTCACTGAAATACTGCACCGACGCTTGCATCGTGTAAAACTGTCAAGAAAGCGTTCTCATAATTTACTAAGGCACGTACTAACGCGGACGACTGCTGAAATGGAAGCTACATCAACTTGCGTAGTTTCAATGACCATGTGAAACGGCCCTTAGAAGTGGGCTCGCAGCGTAACCTGTAGATGATGTGCGAAGTGCGTGAAAATCTTTGGATCACCACCCAACCTTCCCTCCCTCACGGTCGCCCTCCCGGAGCACTTTAAAGGGATGAGGAGATGGGAATAGTGATGGGAAATATGACTCTTTTAGATGAGCTGACTCATGAATCACCGCTCACTTCAGCGAGCAGGGGGCCGATTGTGTAACTCGGCTAACGTTCGATCGTTAGTGACCCGTTCACTCTCGATCGAGCTCACCGTCTTCGAACGAGGATGAAAAGTGCGATTGTATAAGCTCGATCGTCAGCAGGCAATCGAAAGTTACGGTGTTGTCAGATTTACAGCATATTCCGCACTTGTTTCTCTTGTACGCATGCGCAAAGAGCTTATTTTGAAGTGGTTGCATTTGTTTTGAAAATCAAGAATTAATAATAAACATTACAATGCCTGAAAATTTAAGATAACTTCCTCACGAGTATTATACAGTGGCCTCAATGCGTTCCCAATAGATAAATTAATTCATAATTACTTGTCATACCCTGACTTTCACAGATAATTATCAAAAACGTCTGCTTAATTCGCAACTCATAATATTTCATTATCACTCAAATTGTGTTCTCTATTGCTGATAATGCATAAAAAATGGTACCTCATGTTGAAATTCTATATTATCACTCCGGATATTCTCGTCATCTAACTTAACTAATGTTCTACGGTTCACTGTAAATATCATTTAGCAAAACTACGCTCAACGTATTGGCACATATATATGCATCTTCAGACAGAAATTGATTAGGTTATTTATAGATACACAATTAAATACTATCCTCAATCTAGTCCCCAGCATTAAAGCAATAGTCAACCTTTATTACTATTGAAACACTTTCACAGCGTTCTCCATCACATCAAAGATAAATACCTATGAAACTCACTTTTAAAATTCCGTGCCGCCTGTCTCTCTTGTAGCATACCTATTTTCCCATAACCAGATTTCTTGTACGTAGGTACACGATAACGATACACGATAATTCACCACCTCATTAAGAGTACTAATGCAGATATAATCGTAGGTACAGAAAGCTGGCTTTCGAAGGACATATCAGATCATGAAGTATTTCCGAAGTGTTTTACAGTGTACAGAAAGGATAGAGTAAGCAGAAACGGAGGAGGAGTTTTCATAGCTGTGAAGGACCCGTATGTCAGTAGAAGAGAACTTATTTCAGAGCGAAATGTAGAAAGTATTTGGTGTTCCGTTAAAAGTAAAAGTAGTAACGCAAAACAGATATATGTAGGTGCATATTACAGGCCACCGGACGCAGACGTCAATTCTATAATAGAGCTAGAGTCAGAGATACGCACATTACTTTCTGGGAAGAATGATAGAGGAATAATAGTAGGCGGAGATTTCAATCTCCCCTCGATAGACTGGAATACGTGTAGTTTCATTGCAGGAGGTAAGGATAAGGAACATTGCGAATCACTGTTGAACACCTTTACGACACATTCTTTACAACAGCTAGTAACAGAGCCGACCAGGGGAAACAACATTCTAGACTTATTAGCAACAAATATACCCGAGCGAGTTCTAAATACAGTTACAGACACAGGAATTAGTGACCATAAAATAGTGCATGCGAAATTTATTGTAGGCGTTGAAAGACATTATAAACCAAGAAGGAGGGTGTACTTATTTGGCAAGGCAAATTACGACGGTATGAAAGAGGAATTAAGGGAAGCGTTTAATGTATTCAGCGAACAAAGCAAAGGATTAAATACAGAGGATTCGTGGAGAGAATTTCTTGAGGTCACCCGTAACGCAGTTCATAAATACATACCAAGTAAATATATTAGTGATAATACAGAGCCAAGGTGGTATAACGCGGAGGTTAGGAAATCACTAAAGCGACAAAGGGTATGCCACGCTAAGATGAAAAATGCCAGACGGGGTCTATCGGTAGAGGAAAAAAATGAGCTAGTTCAAAACTATAAAAAATCGAGAGCATTAGCAAGGAAGTCATGTCGGCAAGCGTTATCACATTTCAAGAGCAAGATGTTAGGAGAATATTTAGATAGCAATCCTAAAGCGTTTTGGTCATATGTGAGAGAGCTTCAGGGAAATAAGTCCACAGTGCACACACTTAAAAATGATAAAGGAATCAGAGTCACCAGCAGTGTAGAAAAAGCCAACACTTTAAACACCTTCTTCCAAAGTGTATTCAACTCATCGTCACAAAACGCAGTGGAACCACCGCCGAACACTTTCAGTGAGCAAATGCCCGAAATAAACATTTCATGTCGCGGAATAGAGCAGCAGTTAAAAAGCATATGTAAAAACAAAGCACCAGGTCCCGATCAAATTCCTTCCAGAGTTTATAAAACATTAGCTTCTGAAATAGCCCCCTATCTAGAAATAATATTCAATAAAACACTAAAGAACCACACAGTACCCAAGGATTGGAAAGTAGCTAACATTACACCTATATTTAAAAGCGGTGATAGGGAAGAACCTAGTAACTACAGACCCATTTCACTCACGTCAATCTCTTGTAAGATATTTGAGCACATAGTAGTCAGTTCGATCATGGGGCATTTGGATAGTCAGGGACTACTCATAAACAGCCAGCATGGGTTCCGGAAAGGTAGATCTTGCGAGACACAATTAGCTTTATTCGTACACGATATTTTAGTCCACGGCGAAAGCAGTACTGAAGTTGATGCGATATTTTTAGATTTTAAAAAGGCTTTCGATAAAGTTCCTCATGACAAATTAATCTTGAAGTTAGAGAGTTTTGGTATAAATAAAGACGTTGTATGTTGGGTAAAAGAATTCTTAAGTGGGCGAGAGCAGAGGGTTGTCATAGATGGTATCATGTCGGACACAATCGAAGTCACGTCGGGAGTTCCCCAGGGTAGCGTAGTAGGTCCGCTTCTATTTCTTTTATACATAAACGATTTGGGTACCGTAGTTAGTAGTAACCTTAGACTTTTTGCAGACGATGCGGTGGTGTACAGGGGTATATCAAACGAAGAGGACACGAAATCACTTAGCAAGGATTTAGATGCAATTCAAGAGTGGTGCGACAAATGGCAGTTAGAACTCAACCTTAAAAAGTGTGTAGCTATCAATTTTTGGAGGAGGAATAATTCGATAGAGCGATCCTATATAATTAATAACACGAAGATCGAAAACGTTGAAACCGTAAGATATTTAGGTGTAACAATCACTAAAGATTTATCGTGGGGAAGACACATAAGGGAAATATGCGGCCGAGCGAAGAGAAAGCTAGGATTTATAAAAAGAGTACTTGGGAAATGTGATGAGAAGACAAAAGAGCGATGCTACTTTTCACTAGTTAGGCCCCACCTTGAGTATGCAGCCAGTGTATGGGATCCTAATGAATTAGGTTTGATGAGAGAACTAGACAGTGTGCAGCGTAGAGCAGCTAGGTTCGTCAAAAGGTGTTACGATAGGTTGAGTAGTGTATCAGAATTAATACAAGAATTAGGGTGGGAATCATTATCAGAGCGTAGATTAAAGTTCAGATTTAATCTATTGCAGAAATTTCAATCGGATAGCTTTACTGAAGATGTTAGGCACATATTGAAAACACCAGCGTATTATGCTAGATTCGACCAGATAAATAAGATTAGAGAGATAGATTGTCGTACAGATAGATTCAAAATGGCATTTTTCCCCCGTACTATAAGAGAACAGAATAGGCAGCATAGGAAAGGGATAGGTAGGGGAAATATTTTAGAGTATTCTGTAGTGCATGATGCATGTATTAACCCCTCAAACACTATAGATACTAACAATCTAGTTGCATGAGACCCTTTAGTTGCTTGCTTGCATGCTAGTAGTGAATGCTTGGTGACCTTCACCCCCTGCCACACACCCTCGCGGTGGCTTGCAGGGTATCGTGTAGATGTAGATGTAGATGTAGATAACCTACCGTGAGATATATAAGGCAGCATTAAATAATTTACACAACTTCTCCAGGCACACACAGCGGCACACAAATAAAGGCACAATCCTATGGCTAATGACATCAAGGCGAGTGAATGAAAAGATTATCTTTTGAGTAGGCAAAATTTAATGAATAAAGCATAACGAGACAGCATGTGTTGCATAAGGCGACAAAAATCATCACCCTTTCACTTGGAAGTAAACAACAACAGTCATAATTTAAAACACTCTCAAACAACACAGTAATCCCTTACGAGGGCAAATCGTAATGCTTATTGATAATTAGACATTACCTACCTTAAACGTAGACGGAATAATTATTTCAACACAATAACATTGGACACCACTATGCAATGAAATAAAAATATGTCACTTGAGGTGGGAAATTTTACTGAATGAAGAATAACAAAGCACTACACTGTTTATCCTTTCACCACTTTCACTGGGACGTAAACAATCACACTTACAAGACAAGAGAAATCCCCCTCACTTCAATTCACATAGATTGCAAATCTTAATTTAAGGCAATAGGTGAAACGACGAAATAATTGCCGACAACAATTTTCTCTGACATCTGTATAGATACTATAATACATGCAATCCATCACAGTTTACTAAAAACATTGTCAATCGCTGAATTGCCACAATGTGTAGTCACAACACACGCTATATCTTCACTATGTATTATTCTCACCGTAAGTGGCATTGCTCAAGTGAAACTGTTGATGCCAATGCTGAAATTAAAAGTTGAAATTATATGTAACAGTCCGATAGCTTGTTTTAAATTGCTATTCATTATATTCACCCACCTAACGTTGCTATAATTATTCTAATTAATTCACTCTGTCACATCATACACAGCTTTTTAAGCAATGTGATACTTCAAATCACATTCTTATTCCGTAATAGTTCAAACAACGTTCCTCACAACGATAATTTATCACTTATACATGAAAATGCAAACAAAAACAAACCTTCCAACGATTGAAAATGGCCGTAACGTCAAGTATATAGCAGTCGACGGGTTTCCTTCGATCGTGAGCCGAAAAACCTTCGAACGTAAAGTTACACAATCGCGCCTTCAATTGTTTTCGAAGAATTACCCACAACGCCACGGAATACGGCTCTTTACGTTCGAACGTAAAGTTATACAATCGGCCCCCAGGTCGCTATGAGTGACTACCATTGGAGTCATTTAGATTGGGTGGGAAGAGTCGTTTGGAGGGGAGAGGAGGAAAGAGGCACTGGCAACAAGGATAATAATTAATGTTTAGCGGTAATATTATCTACAAACGTTTATTTGGGAATAATAGCACAACATGCATAGAAATCGTACACTTTTTGTTTACAAATTAGCAATTAAAAACAAAATTTGCAACACTTTTCTCCCTGCCAGTTTATTTCTCCTATCAGTAGCAATGTTCCCAGCTTCAGATTTCATTAGCTATTCATTTTATTAATACGCCAACATCAAATTCCGAGAAGAACTATTGGAAACATTTCATATTACTCGATCGAAAAGGACTCCCTTTTCTCGTACCACAGCCGTGACTCCATGAGACGAAACCTCTTTACATCGGTGAGCACGGAGACTCTTATGAGCTGTGAGCACAAATACTATTGAGCTGTGAAGACACTTTCGTCAAACTGTGAGTTCGAAGACACTTTCGAGCGGGCGCTGCGAGCTGTGTGTGGTGATGGCGGAGGGAGTCGCGACTCAATTAACACAACTCTCACGACTTGCAGCTCAATCCACAGAGGCGCTCTTTAGAGCTGGCTCGCTCACACATTGCCCATCACTAGGTGGGAATCAGGCAAGGAAATGAAGTACGGAGCCAATTGGCCAAGACGGGTCTCTTGAGCCCAGAGGGTTGCTTCGAATGAGGGAGCGGTGGGTGCGCGCGGACGGAAACAAAAGGAGGTGACGGTGTGGGCACCATCCTTACACTCCGAGGTGTGGGCGGACGACCTGTAGAGGGTGCGGTGCCGCAGTGGGACGAGGGAATGCGGAATGAGTGGGCGGGAATGCAAGGGCCGTCGTCAGGAAGAGCCCCCCCGCCGCTCGTGTGGGCGCCCGATCGGCCTTGTGCACTGAGGGAGGACTTTGGGAATCCTCCGGCATCGACGATACCGAGGCTGCGGAGATGAAAAAAGCTCGACCAGAACGCATATGGGGTTAGCGCAGTGGTGAGGGCACTCTTCACCTCTCATCCCGAGGATCGGGGGTCGAATCCCGTACGAGGAAGAATATTTACATTGGTAAGCCTGTTTAGTGCTCTGTGGAAAACACTTTTGAGTTCATGGTTGATTGCCTCAGTCTTAGCTGGAATTTCAATGGAAATCTTTCGTCGTAGAAATGAAGGACGAAATAGAAACGCTGCAATTCCTACACTTACTAAAAAAGTCGATTTATTTATCATGCTCATTGCAATTCAACATTTTCTGGTCCTATTCACTTCAGATTCTTAAGATAGCAATGGAACCAAAGTTGTGATGAATAAATCTCAGCTTGGAAATTGCAGTGTTTCTTATTTACCCTTCTTACTTCGAGTTCTATTCTCCGTCCGTCGGGTGGGATGTTAAGATGTTGTCCTCTTGGCGCCTTCCGTTAAAAGGTAGGCAAATTCCGTGGCAGGTTTCGCTCCACCCTTCCTCCTTATCTTCCTATTCCCGTCCTTGTACCTTTGCTACCGTTCCGAAGCGCCTTTA
This sequence comes from Platycnemis pennipes, assembly GCA_933228895.1. Classification (NCBI taxonomy): domain Eukaryota; kingdom Metazoa; phylum Arthropoda; class Insecta; order Odonata; family Platycnemididae; genus Platycnemis; species Platycnemis pennipes. The sequence goes on along the minus strand of OW121847.1, from coordinate 73,737,971 downwards.
ATGGTGGGGACAGATTTGAAAACCACAAATGATGACGCACTTAAGTCTCGTCCATTGAAGAGCTAAGGCGCGTCGTCACCATCACGTGAATAACAGTATCAACACTATTGTTTTCCAAACCTAGGATCTTATTACTGCAGCCTCCCACTTTTCCCCATTCGTTGTTAGATCAGTTACATCCTGATACTTCTACTTCCTCTCTTATTTATCTTATACATACACTAAACCCGTAGTCTTCTTCGTGGGGCCTTCCTTCCGTTACTCCCTTAATTATGATCTAACAAATCCATTATTATCCAGGGTGTATACCATCCTCCAGCTTCTTTTATGCCGCACTGTGCTCCATACTGACTCTTCTTCCTCGGGTCTTAATATTCTTGTTCATTTTTCATTTTATCCCTCCATTTCATCTTCAACCATCTTGCGTCAACACCAGGTCTCATCTACATCTACGCGATACCCTGCAAGCCACCGCGAGGGTGTGTGGCGGGGGGTGAAGATCACCAAGCATGCACTGTTGACATCCAAACAAGCCACTATAGGGTATCATGCAACTAATTTGTTCGCATCTACAAAGTAATTAAGGGATTAATAAATGAATCATTCACTACAGACTACTCTAAAATTAAACCCCTACCTATCCCTCTTTGTTCTCTTATAGTACGGGGGAAAAATGACGTTTTAAATCTATCAGTACCACAATCTATCTTTCTAATCTTATTTATCCGGTCGAATCTAGCATAATACGCTGCTGTTTTTAATATATGTCTAACATCTTCAGTAAAGATATGCGGTTTAAATTTCTGTAATAGATTAATTCTGTATTTCTGCGATCTCATTCCCTGCCTCGTCCGTGTAATGGACACCCGAGCGGTTCAGCGGCATCTGACACGAATCCAGGTCTCGAAGGCTTCCACTCTTTTCTAATCAGCTTTCACGATGGTTGACATTTCTGATTTACACAGGAATCAGAAGTGAGGTTCTCAAATGATGTTAAATACTGTTTTTATCAACGACAACAATCTTTTACTTGATTTTACCAGAGAAAGCATTGATCTCACCTAAGAGTAATAGGTTTACCAGTGGGCTCAGTAATAAGAAGGATTAAGTTCTGAATCACTATTCGATCGTAGGTTGAAGCACAGGTTAAATATCCTACATAAATTAAAATTGGTGTATTTTCCTAAACAATAACAATATATTAAATTATTATCCCAGCACACTGTAGTGAATAATAAAATAAAAATAGGGATGGAGATAGTAACACATAGATGAAAATACCATTTCTTCCGCGTACAATAAGGGGCAATAATAGATTCAATCGAAGTTAAATATATTTTCATCATATATTTTTAGCCTTCCTTTTAGCCTTCCTTTTAACTTTAATACATGAAAAGTTTAAAGGTATTGAAATTTTAATCTATTATTGTGGCCAATAACGACTATAACGCAAACGAAATGTAATCATTTCAAAAACAATACGCTTCACACTTCATTGTTAATTATCCAAGTTTTTTCAGCCAAATATCATCATCTTGTATGATGTCCTACAACCTCCTGCCACACGTCCTTGCGGTGCCTCACAGGGTGACATGTAGATTAAGTCATCAGGGAGATGATAAGGACATGTGATGTAGATTTACCCCATTTCGCGGGTAGGTATGTAAGGAAGCCTAAAACTGTAGAGTACATGCATGCATGAGTGTTATTTTTTTTCAAAGATGTGCTTGCATGTTTGGCGTGTAACCAGAAATTAGTTATTTATAACATGTTTGTCCCTTACGACAATAGTGGGATATTGGGAGCTGTATTTCAAGTGAAGCATCTCTGTTTAATAAAACCTCTAGGATCGGTTCAGCCACATCAAGGAGTTTGACGTGATGAGGGAATAGGAACGGAAAAGATCGGAGGCACACGTATATTCGCATAATTTGCGAGCATATTTGCTCCCGCAGAGCAATTTTGTTTTCTTGGTGAATTAAGTTTACTTGACGGTAAAACCAGTAACCTATTTACTGACAACATAAATAGTCGACGATAAAGTATCTTTAATGACCCCTACCACAACCCTAACAGTTTTTTTAAGAGTAATAGATTCATATGCATTAATCCTTTTTTTGCTTGGCTTATTAGTGACTTATCAAGACTTTGATTTGACAATATCGTATCTTTTAACGATCAGCGATTCAAAACCCTTAATGAGTATCATGTTTACTCGCCCTCCTACGAGGAGGACGAGTAAACGTGTCGTAACCAATGAATGCTAGAATAATTGTTGTTGAATAGAGAATGGCAGAACAACGTACAAAATAACAGCAATATTCGATATAATTTGAGTTAAAATTACTACTTATATTCGGGGCTCTTAGAGTACCTCAGTGATTGTCGGTCTGCATGTAAGTGTGACAGGAGTGAACTCGGGAGTGACCTCTTTTGGCATGTTCAGCTAATCTAAAGATGAGCGGCTTCTTACATGCCAGACTTAAGACGCGGCAAAACATAGGTGATATGAAGAATAAAACTGACCTCTCTATACTGATTTGCACGTGGAGTTGCTCTTAAAATTTGTCCACACCAATCGTTCGCTTCTTTATTTCGAGTGGATTGGAGCATTTGGAGCAGGTATAAAAATGCAAGAGAACATACCCTGGATAAGATAAGGGAAGAGTTTCTACCTTATCAATTGAAGAGTACATTACCTTTTCCTCAAACTGGAATAAATAACAGGGAAATAACAGGGAAATAACACACAAAGAAAATTTGATTCTAAAAAGAAAATTTCGTCCAGCGTGGGGCTCGAACCCACGACCCTGAGATTAACAGGTCTATTCTGTAACTTGAGGGCGCCATATTACGCCGGAAATTACGGCTTTTCCGATTCTGTAATTACCGCCGCGCTATATTACGCCCAATCCAAGGGCGCAATATAGCGCTGTGGCGTAAAATCTCGACAGTATGAGAAAAGTAGTAGGGCAGATTCCAAGCGACCAATATAATAGGAGGCAGAAAGACAAACAATTTTAATTAAATCTGTATTAATTGGGTAGAATTTATAGAATTATGACACAAGAATTCCTTAAAACTTTAATAAAAACTTTATTCTTGATATAAACTCTCAAAAATTAAATACGCAAAATATTGTTTGCGAATGGAAAAAAGTAGACACAGCTGATAATTGTGAAGCTAATGTTGACGAAGCTTTTGTTCAGCGGACGGGTTGGCGTTAATGTTGTTCAATCGTGAGTTAACGGTGTTGATGTGCTCAATTTTGAATTGTGAATGGTCTTTTGTATTAATTTTGATAGTTTGACAAATTTTTCTGATGGTAAATACATTGAATCCCGTCATCATGCAAATTTTAGTTGTTTACGACGTTTAAAAAATCACATTCAAAGAATTAGCCCATTTAAACGTTAGTAATTACACATTGAACAGGGAATATGTTTTTACTGAATCGATGATTGAAATAAGTGTTAAGTCCGTTAATATTTTCATGATAGTATGTGACAAATGGTATGAAATCCTAGAATGACAGGATGTAGAGAAGGGATTTAAAAGGGACCTCCTGTGGCTTAAAGGATAGTGGCTGCAACGTTGCTGTACAGCATGCAGCCAAAAACTTTCCTAAGAGAAATAGCCCCTTGATTGAGCTAAACAGCAAGAAATGATTATTAGCTGCACAGATTATAACGTTATACCTTTATAAGTTTGATTGCAACCATGTCATTTAATAGTCTATTTTATATTTTCCTGTTTCACATTTCACACTAGTTAATTATGCAAAAAATAATATTAATTCGTTTAACATATGGAGTAGATATAAAAACAAAATTAAATTTTTTGTGCATTCTATCCAAATATATGCCACAACGTAAAAGGCTAACCTATCTTAGCAACCAGCTCATCTCTTATATGTTCATAACTGCCGCATTTACGGCTTAGCTTTCGTATTATGCCTTGTAGCGTGACATAAAGATAATTCACATGCGAGTATATGAATTCGCTTAGATATAAGAAAATTTCTTTGGATACTAGGTAAATATCAAATATGCTACGTTTAACCAAATTAACTTCATTTCTGAAGTTTGGGATATTCTCTGAATGGGTTTGGGATTTATTCTCTGAATGGATGTGAAGTATATTTAGATGTAAAATCAATTTTTACAATAAAGCACACATAAATATTAAAATAATTCACTTTGGCCGAACGAATAAAAAGCAAGATTTAACGTTCTTATTGATTAAGGGTACTGTGGCTTTGAAATAGAACTGGAAATTCTTTTAAGAATGTGATTTCTTTCAAAAAAAATCTTGAGTATTGCAAACAGCAAAAACGCTCTTGAATTGAAAATTAGTTTAAACTTATATAAAATGCACCGGTCTGCGGATTTGATAAATAGTTGCGCCCTTAATGATTCCCATAAAAGTACATAAGTGCTACTGCAAAAGAAACATGCCCGTAAGAAATTAAATGGTAGTGATCAAATGGAGGGAAAGGAAATGCAGGAAGTTATAAAAGAAAGCAGCGAAGTAATCTTACGAAGGAGTACCATTCCAGCATCATAAAGCACCAATGATATGAATACATTGTCCCACATCTTAATGAAAAGAAACTACCGCATGGAACTCTTAATAAAAGCAGGAAAAGCGAAGCACACACTCTTCAGGAGTAAATTGAAAAGGAGCATAAGAACCACTTAGCCACAGACATTTAAAAAAAAAACTAAATAGGCTGCACCAGCAGGATGCAATAACGTGAGTGAACCAGAGTGGAGATTTATCTGAAGGGAGATAGAGGAAGGTCGTCGAGGTGGAGGTAACATGAGGAGGAACTTGAATGCGCGTGGGTAACCTCGGCCTCACAGACGCGATGCTATTCTCCTTAAGAGGATACACCCTCATAGATCACATTAAGAGATTTATCAACGATGGTAGACGCGAGGGAAGACGTAAAAACAGCTTCGTGAGACCGTTAACATGATGAAGCCTGCACGTTAAGTTAAGGGAAGATCGAGGAAGATGAAAGAAAAAATGCAAAGCATATACATTAAAGAAAAACAAATTAATGGAAAATGTAACTCAAATATTGTAGTACTCCCTTGTAAATAAGTATCGTTTATTGACTATGTTTGATGTAAAACTGTAAGTGGAGCCAAAGGTGTGCGCATTATTTTTTACTTCTGTGAAATCTAATAAAAATTACGTTAATGCTAAGAGAAAATTCTGGAACATGTTTAAGGCAAGAAAATAACCACAAAAGATAAGAAATGTGTGAACAAATCAGAGAATAAAATATATTAACCTGGAGAAACATACAGCTGAGAAAATCTAAGTGGAATTGTAAAGAAGATAAACCCACAATGGTATAAGGAAATAAATAAGTAACTAGCTCATTCGTTAAAGGAATGTCACGATAAGAATGTTATTACAAGAGTAGGAAACATTAGGTTTAGAGTAAAGAAACTTCTTAAGAGAGCATAAATCTGTAGCATGCTTCTTTATGGCATTGATACAACGACAACAAAAGCCGGAGAAAAGCATGAATGAATCATAGAAATGTATTGATATAAAATAAATGGACTAGGAAAGTAATTATTGAAGTGGTTTTAAGAGGGAGAAGGAACAAATGCTGAAAGCAGAAAGGATGACCTTCATCAAGATCTCATAAAGAGACAGCCGTCTGGAAAGAGTGAATGGTAAGATGTCAAAGGCCTTATGTAAGGTATGAAGCAAGTGCTGAAATATATAAAGGACTTTACGTGAACAGATTATATGTAATAGCGGAACAAATTGGAGAGTTTTGCCAAAGCAATCTCAGTAATCCTTGATGATGATAATGATAGCGTTTTATACCGCTTATTTCTTCATCATACGTCGCATCCATCATAATTAACTTTTCACTCTTATAATCGGTAAATAAACCTCTTCCAATTAGAGTATGTAAGGATTTTGAAGTGAGGGTGAACTTTTGTTACAACTTATTCATTTTGCAAACAAATTGTCTTGACTGCACTGGTTTCAATTCTTCAGTTGAGGACATTTACAATGACGATGTCATCAAATTCTCCCTCAAATTAAGGTAATCTCTAACAATAAAATTGCTGGAGAATGTACATTGTGTTTCACTCTTTCATGGTATCCCCTTTTATCTTAACGTTAAGCCCATATCTATGGACATAAGTGGACTCAAAAGGCTTCTTTAGCGAATGAAACAGGCCCAATTGCCTACCTCTTAGTGAACGGACGGAATAGTGGAGGGTAACTGCCATCCACAGTTCAGACTTCGTCTCGGTTAGCTGCGAAGGTGGTTATATCCCGGCACTAATCCATTTCCTGCTCGTTTGGCGTGGGAACCGGAGAAGGTGCCAAGCAGGAGGCTTTAATAATCTGCAAGGAAAGCAAATGGACTGCGTAAGAGGACTGCAACTCTCGTCGAGAGTAAGTGGCGCAGTGCAATTCCGGGAGCATTGCTTCCATTTTATCATGATTACCATCGTTTGGCCACCGAAAGGATATGGCACGAGGCCAGAGTTTATCTTTAGGGCATTTTCATAATTTTGCGCAGAAGTTATTTAGTGGCCTTTGCTAAAGTCTTCAAAAATTCTAGTTCTACATATTGCCATGAATAAACAATAAAAAATTATAGTTTGTCGAATAACCGAAAATAATAAATAAAAAGCTGTTACTGTTTGTGATAGGAATTTTTTTAATGACACTATTGAGGCATTTTCCATAGCATAATTTGTAATTTACGTGGTATGCGTGCTTTTTAACAAACTTCAACTGCATTCATTAGGAAGGGATACTGGCATTTGAAGAGAAATCTGATGAATTGCTATTGAAGTCGTGTTCTTTAAAAATACGGGAGATAAAAGGATACATTATCTGGCCATTACGTTTTACGATGGGAAGGTGCTGCCATGAGGAGCTATGAAGTATTTATAGGTAAAACGACACATAAACTCTCCCCATAAATATATAAAAATGGAATATGAGAAAAAAATAGAGAACTTCTTAGAATATTCTTTACCGACAAAGCCTGCACCTCAGAACCGTTTGAGAGAAATTAAACGGTCTCCATGAACTTATGCAAGGAAACACTTTGTGCTAATGGAACGAACTTGATGCTCAGCAAATTTATGCAAGATTGAAGCAAAGTGGAAAATATGAGCCATTTGAAAGAGAGAGAACATGATTTTCGGTAAAGTGAACTACAATTATGTTTCTAATTAAATCCACGACCAATTCTGCGTTTTTTGTAAATGTACTGTTTTAAAAAAATAATTGTATAGGAATTGAATCTTCTGTGTGTGACTCGATAAAACGTTGCACGGAACAGTGATTGCTCACCACTTAAATTATCCTCCTCATCGCATGTACTACATCGGACTAACATCTTTTAGAGGCACTCATATTATAATAATCAATCACAATCAGTTACTCTTTTTCTTTTAAGGCTTACACTAAAAGGAGATAAATCAATTTATACGGCCTAGGTAAGAAAATAACATACCTAACTGAAAACAATTTACAATGGCATATAAGTTTCATGCCACCGCTTCATTGTTTGCTATAAGTTAACGGCTCATAGTTTATTACTCATTTTTCTTATATAGAAGGAGAAAAGTTAACTAAAATTTCAAATGAAAAAAAGGCATTGAACTTGAAACCATGCACGGCGAAAGTCTACCACATAGGGATCTGTGAATCTACAAGAATATGACTTTAAAGTATCAACGATCGCCAATTATGGAGACTTGAAAGTGATTCCTCAACGAACACCCATGACCCTCCAGCAGTACCCGGAGCACTTTCTATCTGATAGTAAACAATAAAGGCGGCACGACTTCGCGTTTGCTGTTGAGAGCGTCGAGATCCTGCGATTGCTTTTGAGAAGCGCTATTCTCCTCTCCCTCCCACACACTTTTTCTTTCTTCAAGAGAAAAGGGCTATTCCTTCACACGGTATAGGACGACACGGTTATAAGAAGTATAAGTCCCCGGGCACTTTAAGAGCTCGTCTTTCGTTACGACGAACCTCGCGAAGCTATTGCCCCCGAGGCGACGATGCTCGGGTCGACTCACGGCTGAATGGAAACGTATCCGCCGCGATCAGAGGAAGTCTCTCATTTAGCGCCCAGCACACCGTCGAAAGAGCGGCAGCCCTGAGGGTCGTGTTTCCAGTCCATGTGGACGAAAAGGTAGCCGCGGCTGGGAGACCGAGAAAAGGGAAAGAGAAAGTCGCCCGAGGTCCCCTAGCGTTATTAATCTCCCTCGAAGATACGAGGATACGCACCAGGCAATAAACTGAAACGTGAGAACAGGGTAATGAGTTGTGGGGAGGGAGCCCGAAGGGGGCGGAGTGATATCAAGAGCGAGGGAAAGGATACACACTCTCCCAAGGATGTCGGCCAGCCGGATATCTGCCGGGGTCTGCGCGCTCCCCTCCCCACTCAATGTGAATTTCCAACGATGGCCAAACACTCTTGTGCATTACTCGTCGAACGTGTCTCGTCGCCACGTCAACCGGATACGACGGTATCCGTGGTTAACTGGCAGGGAGTGACGGCTCCTGAGAACTTGGGATCGTAATATTTTCCGCAATTATCTATTGCCACTCGAAGCTTCGGGGTAATGGAACACAAACAATATCCTTATCCGCCACTTTTTACACCGATGGAACTTTTAACTGCCCGAGCCAGGAATCAATCAGAGAAGAATCAAAGAAGCAGTAATGTAATCGAAAGAGAAGTGCTGGCAAGATCATTAACTTGGAAATCTATAGGTCACGGGGTCAGATCCTGCCTCAGAGCATGGATAAGCGGAGGAGGTAAGGACGTTGTTGGAGGAAATAAGAAGCTAGAAAAGGTGGAGAAAAGGTAATTAGAGACAATGGATTACTGAGGGCCGTTATCAAAGGCAGAGTGCTGGAAGAGGAAGGAAAAGAAAAGGTATTTCGGATAGAATTATGAGAGGCAGGAAATACGCCGATTTGTCGAGAGAAATAGTGTAGGCAAGGAGCCGTTAGATGAATGAAAAGCGAAGAGGAGAAGGGACTCTTCATTAAAACCAACGGTGACCGGTATAGTAGATCATCAATCAATTCCAATCCTCTATCGAGACAATGAGAATTAAATTGAAGATGTATCAATATGAGATTCCAAAAGAGTCCGCTGACAAAGAAGAGAGCAGGGCAATCAGGATCGTGAAGGAGGGCTCGTAAACATCTCGGGAAATAAAGCTATCTTGTTCCTAACCATTGCCGGGCGAGGTTCGCGGGTGTGTTCCACCATCCCACCTCTCAAATTCCCCCACCCCCTCAAATCCTCGCCTCCGGCGGACGATTGCGCAATAAAACACGCTGTCGGGCGCTCGCATGCAAATCGCGCAGGGAGAGAAGGGTGACGGCGGCGGAAGACTGCGCGCGATTGTTCTCGCCGCGCGCCCCTAATGAGGAGCGGGGCTTGTCCTCGAAATATTTAAGTGTTGCTCTTTTCGAGTGTCGCGCTCCGTGTAGGACAATCGGGTGCGGATTTGTCAAGCGGCGCGGAACGCAACGAGCGTGCATATATTGCCGGCGGGGCGGGATACTGAGGGCGTGCCCCTCTCCGCACTCTCCTCCCCCCTCCCTCCATGCGACGTTTCGTGCCCCCGCGGGGGCACGAATAAATCACACGCCGCGCGGATGTGCCAGACGGCCACGCGTGAAAGTTCTGTGCGGAGGGAGACTAGCCTGGGAGGGAGGAAGGCGGCGATGGGAGCCGAGGTGTCTTTTGGAGGAGTTAAATTACAGACACCTATTTAGGCTCACTTGAGCTCAGTCTCGTTGCATTACGCTGATACTGTTGTTCCTGAAAATACGATCAAGATCGTTTTCTTCACCAACTTTTCGAATGCCGTTGTCACTGTTGACTCAAGATGACGGCCGCGTCACTATTCGGTAGGTTCAAGTACTGGTCTCCCATTCAGAGAGCCCGGGTTCGAATCCTGTTTGAGGTAGATTTTTTATTGGTGTACCTAATGTTCATGGGTATAACGGTACCGAGTGTTATTCTAAGACCATTTCGAGTTCAGTACTACGTCCGTAGGACGGGACGTCAAACTGTGGTCCCCTTGGCGCCTTTCGTTATAAGTAGACTAATGCCGACGTGGAGTTTTACTCCTAAGTAACTAACTTGGTAGCTCCATAACTGACTTGCAACTAATCGAGTCCCCTATGCTTCAGCTGATATCCGCCCCTCTTATTTATTTATTGAGTAAACTATCTGACCTCGTATTTACATTTATTTCAGGTTTTTCTGTCTTCCAGAGCTTCAGTTCAGCCAATATCTGCTATTTCCTCTTTCAAACAGCATTTTACTCTTAAATCATACAACTAATGGATGAATGGCTTTATATTATTATAAAGCCATTCATATAAATGGCTATTATCATCGCCAGTCATTTCTCCTAACATTCGTTTCACGAGACACGGACATTGAATATTGTATCGGCAAACGTTTTTATGCCGACAAAATGATTTCCTTTTATCCTCATCACCACTTGTTTCAATTGTCTAATATAATTCCTATGTAGTTCTCACAATGAATAGTACAATGTTATTCATGGGAGGTGACCGTCAAACGAATTCATCGCATTGAATAACATCACTCGTACTTTCGGTACGGTGAAGAATGAGTTTGCCAGGCTTTAACCAAATTGTGCTATTTTCAAATGAAGGGTACGTATAGCATTAGGGAAACTTTCACGTATACTACAAAGTACTTGAAGTAAAAGTTGCATTTTAACAAAGGATAATCCACATTTTTGGCCAGATGAACAATAGCAGAGAGGGGCTATCAATCACCTACCAATACTCGTGGATTACTTTGACCGTTTTCCAAATTTAATTAGTAATTTTATTTACACTTCAACAAACACTTGTTAAATTCACTGTATATTTCAATCAATCTAAAAGTATTATTGAAAGACTTTTCTCAACTGAATTTCCTCAGTTATTCCAATTGGATTTCCCAAATTTCGCTGTCAAATCAACTGAATTTTTAATTTCAAATTATTGTCAATCTCTTCTCAAATGAGACTAACATGCTAACTAATAATCAAAGGAGTTTTGGGAAAAAATATTTAAAGTTTCTATTTGTAGTTATTCACGAGGAAACATAAACGTTGAGCTCACTAGCATTTCATTTTTATGATATTTTCTCCAGCATATTTACTGATTCGCGGAAAATTTTCCTGTTTCAGTCCATTTATAAACGATAGCAAGATATTCCACAGAGAAAAAATCATTCGCCTTGACCTGGACAAGGCGAATGATTCTTACCCTGTGGAATATCTTGCTATTGTGCAGTTTCAGAGGGTAACGCCACTTACGTTTTCACGGCCAGTTCGTGAACTTTGAATTTATTTCTAAACACTTCAAAAAAATTTTAACGCGTAACCCTTGTAGTCTACCACATCCCTGATCGAGGTAAATTAGCACTGATTTGGCAAAGGGCGGGAGTCCAAGAATAAAATTCCTGCCTGAAGAACATAAAACTTTCCTGAACGTCCACCACTTTCACCCATCTACGCAAAAGTTGATATATTTACGACCCCATAACTCAGAAACGAATGGCACTCTAGGCATTCTATGTACACAATGAGGTGGCTAACCCAAATAGTGCCTAAACACGCTATGTAAATTTTGCCGAAACTGTTTCTACTGACCTTTAAAGCTTATTTTCCTTGAATAAATTGAGGCTGGTTACCAGGCTTCCAACGCAGCTTGTAAAACACGATTTCTCACGGTTCCTCAGCGGAGCACTCGATTCAGCCTTCTTCTCTTCTACGAGTGACTTCTAGACTACCCACACAGAATCAACATGCACTACACGGAGTTGAAGATTTTACTCAGTAATTTTTCGTTAGATTAATCAGATGAGATTGCAAATACCTACTTTGTGCCTATGGCTATAGAAAACTCAAATGTTTTGTGTACGTGCAAATTTTTTAAAAGATCGAGTTATCACTTTATTTTATCGAGTTATCACTTTCATGAGTCGCTGCGTGGAGCAGAGTCATTCAAGCTTTCGAATCCGAAAGTCTTCTTCATTAATTAGTTTATTTCTCACAGATGAAATAAAACACTATCGTAGAATTAAAGCAAGGCAAAAAAATATCCGAGTAATACACCAAATAATTTTTCCGATTAATTTTCTACGACGCTGAATAACGATCAGCCCAACTGCGACCTCATTATAGCTTAAAAATTAGTCACCAGTAGTTTCATAGATATTAATTATTCCACATCATCAGTATAAGAAACCAAAGATATTAATTAAAGCTCTCTCGTCTACCTATCCCATGAGGACTCCGTATGCTGCTCTAAAAAAATATCTTAATATTCATCAATTTATGAAAATTTAAAATTTCAGTGATTTCTCAGATGTAGGTATCGAGAAACTTTGAAACACCATTTCGTCTTCAAATCCCTTCAGTTTTTGTTTCGAATTTTATTCAATATATCTCCGTGCAAAATGGCATAACATCGCAGCATAGAATACAATAATTTTTCTCGCGCCCTAGCCCATGTCTCAAGACTGATTTTCAAATTACAATTTGCGGATGGATGGGTCGGCCTCTATATATACATATTAGCTGCAAAATAAGTCAGTTTACTCGTCGAATAAGCAGTTTTGGTCAGTAAGCGACTACATTCGGGGATGGTATTGGTCTTTTCTTGGGAAAGGCAGGCATTTCAAATGATGCAGAATCCTGTGAAGACTTGGCGAGATGAGATTTATTATGCATCCCATTACCTGGAGGAAAGGGATGCAGTCTTCTTCATATGAGTGAAGAAGGAGACCTCATTAGTCAGTACAGCGACACCTATTTAACTACAGGCGGGGCAGCAACTACTTTAATGGCTATAGTACTATGATTCGGATGGCAAGGGGTGTTCACCACTATCCCGCAAACCCGCAGCTAATCGGCTCTTACCTTTTTCTATTAATATTTGGGGATGAAAATATGTGTATAACCGTCAAACATATGCGAATGAGATGAAAGAGAATAATCATTCAAAATGAATGTCACAGAGGTGAAAAATTAGAAATCTTTCTCTAAACGATAAAACCCCCACTGTGGCAAGTTCAAGGCTCTTGGCCAATTAATACTGATGGCTGACAACGAAGGGGACAAATTCGTATGCACCGATTACGATGTGGAATGACAAAACTACAGACCAAATCCCGTTCGATTCATGTCCTTGGGGAGGAACAAAAGGCCGGAAACAACTGAACCTTGCTTCAGTTAATAAAACTCTTCACTGGGCTAAGCGAGTACTCGTGAGTATTCTCACTCATAATTTCACACTCCAAGCGACGGCTTCAATCCGTCATATACCATGAGCTACTGAAATTACTGTTGACGAAACTCCACTTTTCACTATTGTAAATGGAGATTCAGCCACATTAAAACTCAATAAAAAATATTTGGTAAACTATCTGCATATATGTTTACCTCGATTTAATAAAACAATGATTTTTTATGTTATCAGTGGAAATTGAGCCGATTGATAAAGTAGACTTTCGGACACGAAAGCAATCTAATGACAAAAAATGTGAAATACATCCATAAACTCATTTCAGTTTTCTCACACGTTTGACCAATATATCACGTTCACAATTTAAGGCCTGAATGCATGCGTCAATTATATTCAGTGAATCACATCATTTCATTGAGTTAAAAAATATTTCGCCAAATCATTTTTTTTTAAGTCCGAACTCAAAAGCAACGATGATTTCAATCCTGTCGGCACACACCACTTCAAATTGGTAATGATGACTGAATATTGACGCGAGGCAAGCAATGAAATAGAATGGCCAACATAATTCATGATTTTCTAAGGCTATGACTCGCAAGCAACAATTTTCGTCAAAATTCTTTGACCGTGAACGAATTGGACCGCCCCGAGTTCCGACAGTTTACAAATCGAGAGAAAAATATTCAATTCAGTCGCTTTAAAGATGAGTCAATATTGTTTTATTTCTAACCAATTACTAATTAAAGTGGCGCAGAATCAACACTTGGCCGATGGTGATGAATCAAACAAACACTGGCAAATTACAGCCGTTGGTGACCTACTTTCCATAATGATATGGGAGAGATGAATTGGGACTGCAAAATAGACTAAAATCACAAAACAACATTCAACACCCAGCTATCGATTCGACAATAGGTTTCATTAGCTGCTGATAAGTTCATATTTCAAGTGATATTTTTTAAATATTTAATGGAACCCTCAAAAAACTAAAGGATGAATTTGATCAATAACGCACCATCATGAAACACTTCCATCGGAAAGTGGAACTTAATCAAATACTAGATATTATTATCGTTTTTTCTGTATCATTTTCTGGCTCGGAATGTGCACAGTACATATGATTCAACCTAAGAAGGAGCAGCGCGTTATAAAATGTTCACGGCAAGCGTTGAAGATGTACACTAATTTACAATTCTATAAGCTTCAAAGGGCCTACGCTCCTTCTAAAGAGCCCATTTTAAAATGGTCCAGGGGAGACAAGTAAAACTTCTAGTTTTCCTTAAGCGTTTCCGCAAGCACAACTAGCAGTATAATTTAATTTTCCGGTGCTTCGATCTTTTGAGGTTATTTCGCAACTTTTATCCGAAGACAGTCTTGGAAGAAGTCTTGGAGTAGTGTTGTAACACGACGTTGTTACTCGCGGCGTGAATCAAAACCGTGATCTTCAGAATGCTGCAGGCAGGCACATCACCAGCCTAGCTTCCGAGACGCACAAAAACGAAGGAAAAATCCGGCATTCTCTCCATTTTTCAATTAGATATCACTCATTTATTACCGAGAAGGTGGCATAAACAATAAGATGTAATGCACTTAGACCGAAGTTTGCCCGTTATTAGGAAGATTATAGATTTTTTGATAACAGAAGCTACATAGGCACCGACTATGAAAGTTATGTCTGTTTGTCAATCGGTTGCAGTGTGTGTCTATTTTCATTTCATGTGATTCCACAAAGGGATGCTGAAATTTTACACACGTTTAAAACGCTAACACAGCAACACTTTGGAAGCGTTTGCAGCCGGACCTATTAGTAACTAAGTGAAGCGATATCGCTTCCTCATTGTAATGCTGAGAGGATTCCTTGTTAGAATAACATGCCTGATGATATCTTGTCAACGGCAAAAAAAAAATTCCGTAGGGAACATTAAACTCTTACTTTTATCGCGCCAATCACATCACAAATAGACATAAGCTTTGACATACCGCAGTGTATTTACATGCTTGGCATTTTCATTCTCTCTCCGTAATTTCATAGTATTAACACACTCTTGGAGATGTGTGTTATGCGTGTGTGTTTTACGCTATCTTACGTGGATGTAATTTGATTTCCAAAGATCCAATTCGTGAGGAACCCAAGATGGCTGTCGCACCTATCATCCCGAAGAGAAACGGTGTGAACGTTTCTCGTTTTTTGGTTCGTCAACAGCCTAAAAGGTGCCAATAGCTGACCTATACCGATGGGTCGAGTTTTACTTTCGCGTATGGTTCAACCACACAGTTAATGGAACACTCAGCCAAACAAATGGGATGTCTGGAGGCTCGGGATGAAAATGAAGAGTGTAATAAATTGGGGACATTAAAATACCTTGACCCGACTGGCTCTCATGGACCTTCCGGGGTCCTTTCTGTTATCTATGCATAACTTGAGAAATTATCTTTTTCTCGGGGACATGTGGGAATGTGGAGTGAGAGGATGTAAGGTGAGTGAAGGAATAGTGATAAAGTATTAGGTTGATGATGCCGAAATCGTCGTGAAACGACATTTGAATTTCAACTACGATTGCGCGCCCACTCACATGTTCGTTCTTTGGCAGTTAAAAATGTGTAATGTTTATATCTAGTCGCCTGCAACAAAAGTAAAACTAAAATTTATTTGGAAATAATACGATCATATTAATAAACGGCGTGTTACCCATAGCTTGAAAATTATTTATTTTATCTTTTTACTATTGTGAAATGTGCCCACAGATTTTTGTACAAGAATTGTGAGGTAAATGTTAGGAATGAGAATGGTTTGAAGTTATTAGCTGTATATCAAGTGATGCTCCGAATTTTCTTGGAGAATTTTTCTGACTTAAGATGATAGGAGTTCCCCACCACAAATGCGGAACCACAACCTACAGAACACCTTTGCCATTGCTTTCAAAGTACTATTTTGACGTAGAGGTAGGTATAGCGTTCGTCTTCCTGACATAGGTTTTAGCAGAAGTGTCTTGGACGTCCAGCAAAACCCAGACTAAGCGTGTATTAGGATAATCAATATACCCGAGAAACCATGGACGTTACAGGAAAACAACTTTCCCTTCTATCTTACCGGTAAATTCTCTGAAAACTCTTTACATAGTAAATGTCAGGTGATATAGACTAAAAAGTTGGGCTTTGTATCTAAAACTAATTCCCTTGTTGAGAGGGAGAAGAAGCCTTAGGTTGTACAATTGCTTAAGAGTTATGGTGGGAAAACATATGTGGGAGATATTCATTCCAGCCAACAGAAAACAAGGTCCTATTAAAACAATACTAGAGAAATGTGACCAGAGAACAAAAGATCGGAGTACTTTGCATTTATTAGGCCCGAACTGGAATATGCAGGGAGTATATGGGATCCAAATGAATTAGATTTCCTCAATAAATTATTGTGCAGCGAATAACAGCTATGTTTGAAAAAGGTGTGCTACGATAGGTTTGCCAGTGTATCGAAATAATTGGAATAATAAGATTGGAAGTAACAATCGGCATATGTTGAAGTACAGAATAAATCTACTGCAGATTTTATCGAGGAACGTTCTCTACAGATGCCACAAATATATTAAAAAACCGGCGTACTATGCTAGGCTAGACTATAAAGTTAAAATAAGTGAGGCAAAGGGGTTCAAAAATTATTTTTTCAGCCAAAAATTATAGACAGTAATATATTAGACTGAAGGTAACTGGGGAAAACAATAAGGTATTCAGATTTGCGTGCCTTTAGTTAGCATAGGGGGTCGTGGGGCCTAGTGGGTAGAGCACTGAGCTACTGACCGGAGGGTCCCGGGTTCAAAACCCGGGCAAGAGCCTTTCTGGACACCCCCATCTAAAATCCTCTCGATTCGACTTTCTGAGTGTTAGAACTTCGTAGGAAGTTTCAGGTGACCCAGGGAAAGGAACTGGCTCCCCTACTCTGAATATGTGAATTTCACATGCCGGTGGCTTAGTACGAGGTGAGCTCTACTCTCACCTATCAAAGACCAACCTTCCGGTTGAATCCCTGAGTGAGTTGGCATGCTTGCATGGAATAAAATGTAAACAGCATATTTTTAGCATGACTGTCAAGAATATCAAATGTTCGCATGTGTGCGGTTTCTGTACCAGACGGTAGTGGCTTTTTATTAGTCGCAGTGTTGCATTTGAAATTACTTAATCAGGTTAATTCGATTTTTTTCACAATCTTACTATAACAATAGAACTAGCAATGTGGTAAATAACATGAGTTTTCACTCCTTGTCTGTAACTGTATGCCTGGTGTTCATTCACTCACTACCACACACCTTTGCGGCGGCTAGCATGATATTGTGTAGGTGTAAATGATCTCCACCAAGAATGAAACGAGAAATCAGTATCCGTCCAAAGACATACCTACTATTGGAACAACTATGATCAATATAATGAACATGATCTTCTTCCTATCATTTGATTTTAACGACTTGATGTTACATGAAAAGTTCAAACTCTATATCTATGGCTACTAATCCTTTTTAAGTATTATTTAGAATGTTTGGTGTTGATTCATCCCCTGCCACACACCTTTATAGAGGCTTGCAGGGTATTGTATAGAAGTTGATGCAGATGAAATAAGGCTAATTTTGTATTTTCACTTGTTACAGGTGAGAATCGTAGAGGTGTATCAAGTAATTCGGGTGCTAAGTCTTAATAGGTATATAACTATTTTAATAGTATTCAAAGTATAGGCTCCAGAGTCACTGCCGGCAGGGATAGGAAATGGGATTATGCATCTTCCATACTGTCACTATCATGTGAACTCCTCTAAAAGAGCACTGCTCACTGTAACCGTCCTTAAAATTCGCTCTGCAAATCGAGATTACGGAAAACCTGTATTAGCCCGAAGAGCGGGAACCGTTGGAGGACAGGGGATCGGGTTGGTGTGGTGGCTAGAGTACTGGCCTCCCATCCTGAGGGCCTGGGTTCGATTCCCGGCGGTGGCGGATTTTTCAGTGGAAAACCGATCCCCACTTGGGTGTCTAGTGGAGAGATTTCAAGTTCAGTACTCCGTCCGTCGGATGGGACGTTAAGCCGTGGTCCCCTTGGCGCCTTTCGTTAAGAATAGGCTAATGCCGACGCCGGGTTTCTCTCCACCCTTCCTCCGTTCCCTGAAAACACCTACCATTACCCAATTACTCACCTATCCTAAATAGCGCAAATGACCTCAGCTGTCGGTCGCCTCCCCTGAATAACCAACCAACCAACCGTTGGAGGACAAACAATCACGTGAAGGATAGGGAGCTCCCTATGCCCCTAGCTATGACACCATAGCATCCCTATGGTGTCTACCCGAGAAGAGGACAGCATACATTATGGGCAGCCCACTTTCCTATGTAAAGAACATGCCCAATGTCAAGTGTTTTCAAAAAGTATTTCAGCAGGCTTCCGCCCTAGATCCCGGGTGAACCCTTGATACCTTAATTTAAATATTCTGCCCCAACCTGCTAACCATTAATTCTCCCATTTTCTCCATCCGCTTCCACCAGAATATGTATATAAACCTTCCTGAGCCCAAAATGTTTGCACTCAAAAATGATTTAAACAATCAAATCCAGTGGTTCAATAAAGAATTCTTGTGTGGAAAACTACGAAGAATTACTTTTGTGAGTTTAGGATTTTTTTTAATGCAATGCAGACTAGGTCAGATACAATACACCTGCCTTTCTGCTTATTATTTTGTCTGTTGTGATCTAGACTAGTTGGCCATCTCGGACATACCATCCACGACTAATCCCAACACATCCCCTTACCCTATTCGTTGCGCCTTCCCCCACCTACCTCCTTTCCTCTTCCTTTCTAAGTAACGAAGGCATTTTTGCCACACTTTGTACCAGATTATGACTCCTGCACATAGAAATAGGACGCAAGGAACAAAATTTGAAATGTCAACATGTGTTCGTGAGTTTTTAGCTATTCGTGTTATGAGTTCGTTAAACTCATAATCTGGTTAAATTTTCTCGTTAAACTGCAGCGTCCCTCCCAATTTAGTGTATTTAATATAGTTTTCATGAGGATGACCAAGTTCTCCTTCACTACCTTATCATCCGCTCTAACAAATTGACATGCTTTCCCCAAGATGAAAATGAGTTTTATAGGCTGCCCTTCGAAAAACTAATATGGAATTAACGACAAGTATATTTTCAAGCGTTTCAGTATTTTATTAGTAATGTTGTCCACCTATTACATTTATAATGCATGTACATTCATTGTCACTGCAGTTTCACTAACGTCGCTGGCGTTCATGAAAGCAATTCACATCTCGTGCTTGCGCACTCAATTGAAATTAATGTGTCAAGCACCCTGTCCATCTCGCTAAAGAGCTTTCTGGTGCATCGCATTTATTTCGTACGCTCCGCGTTAATTTGCATCCCAGCGAGATTTACGAGGGTTCCAACATCAAATCTAGCTCGTTCCCGGCAATGCGTGTAAAAAGACAGGCACAAACGACGACGCCAATTAATATTATTTTCCTTATAGAGGAGCGCTTCATGAGGTACCGGCATCCACTTGCACAACAGACTCGTCGTTCTACAATATATCTCGCGGGAGGGCAATCAATTTCCCCGGTTTCCACGGCAAAAACCACGGAATAAGCAATTCATTTTTTTTACCGGGTGGAAGACTCCTAGACGTAGAGCGACAGAGAGAGAGAGAGAGAAGGAAAATAATTCTTAAAATAAAAGGAGACAAGAGAAAACATCTTGTCTCGGTATAGACTCGCCCTAGAGGCGTGTGGAAAGATCGCGGAACTATAATCTCGCCGAGAGACTGCGCACATCTTTATTTAGAGGGATGCGGAAGGGGTTAAAAAGTTCCAAGAATGCTTTGGGTGGTGGAGTTCGTACAACGGACGTGGGAGACAGATCAGAGACTGATGACGGAAGGACGGAGAAGCAGAGGGTGGCGATGCCCGGCTTCCCCTCTGTTGGGAATGGGTGTGAGGGACGTCGGTCGCGGTACGATAAGGGAGGAAAAGGATTTTTTTTTCATTGGAGATCGGAGTGAGGACAAGGATGCATGAAGGAAATATGCTGCTTCTCCCTTCTCAGGCGTCATTAATATTAGGCACTCAACTTGGACATTTTGAATATGCTGGTTCAAGGAAATATATGTTAATAATTTTATTTATTTATGGAAATTGCCGATTAATGCATCACTATAACACTATTTTGTTGCACTAAAAATTCAGTTCAATTTATAGCCTATAATTTCACGGAGTAGTATTTTCTGCATGCCTTCATGTTAGTAGGCTGGTTGATAATACATGCCTGGTGATGCTTCACACACTGCCACATACCCTTGCGATGGCTTGCAGGGAATTGCGCTGGTATAGAAAGATCTAGAGTATCCTGCAAACCATACTATTTATGTGGCCGAGGGATATTCATCGTCAAACATCCACTACGTAAAATGCACTGATAGATGATAGATTACAACTTTATGAAAGAGGAAGATTTTACATCAGGCGTATTAGGGTGAGGTTAAGATGAGATAACCGAATAGTAAAATTTCCGCTGAGAAAAAAAGAATTTTTTACCTACATTTTGACCGGGACTCGAACCTGGATATCCCTGATTACTGGCCAGGTACTTTAGCTACCAAGACGTCCTGCTTCCCATTATATTTCAGTTGTGTGCGCGCGAGTTTTACATGTAAGTTATCAGAGTCAAGAACCTTTTACAGATGATGTAGGTACTACAAAGTGCGCTACACACACTGCACCTATCTGCCCTGTAATTATGTTACCAATTAAAAATTCCAATTGAGAACTTCGTAGGATGACAAATAATTTATATTTATATTCATGGTATTCAAATTTTAACGAAAGACGAGTCCACGATTAAATGTATCAGCAGACGGACAGCGGGCTAAGTGGCTTCTACACAGCACTGAAAATAATTGATATACCATCAAAAATATGGCTCAGCCTGTACATTCGAACCCTAATTATGGAAATTCAGTGCTCTAGCTACAGGACCAACCCCAATTTCCAATCTCTTGGTGGTGTCGACTTAAGCATATATACCTATAATTGTATTCTACAGTCCTTATGGGTTTACAGGCCTATATTTTAGATATTTTAGATTTCCTATTACCAGATGTATTACAGTTTCTAACAACCTCTTCGTGCTATAATCATTAATGATTTGAGCAAGGATTAATTACCATCGTGGCCTTAAAAGAGTGCTCGTGAGCTCGGTAAAATCCTCACTCGTGATTCAAAGGTGATGAGAACACCTTTATATCCTCATTTATGCAAGTTACGTTACCTAATGAGTGTAGGAAAGAAACTTGAATGAATGCCAGCCTCGGACATTAAAATACTTTCATGTATAACTTTGCATTCGCGGGCAAGCGTCTCTCAAGCTGTTCGACTGGATATTTTTTTTAAATTATCCGCGTAACTTGTGTTACGCAAGGCACTGATGCACCCACCTTCCTCTCTCCGCAAATAATCTGATCTTCATAAACACCTACAACCACTTCAAGATCGTAAATTCATTCTTTGTTCCTAGGTAAAAAAAGTGCATAATTATTCAGGATTTTTAAAATTCTTCGGATTAGTCAATAAAAATCAGAAAATCTTAATAAAAAATTATGCATCACAAAACTTTATTTTTTTAGGTTCATAATACTTAATTCCTTTTCACTATAATAAGTCATATCAGGTGTTACTTTGTGGAAGTTACTGACATTCATAATAAAATACAATAGTAATACTCCACACTAAATTTTTAATAACAACGGACCCGAGTTTCGGCAGGAAACCTAGAAAATGGCACTTATTGAATATAGGCAGGATTATATATAATTATAAAATAGGTAGGATTATATATACGTATAAAATAGGCAGGATTATAAGTATATTTTTTAAATAATTCTTTTTTCGATAATAATTAATGCTATAACTAATAGGAAAACCTAGAATGGAACGTGTGGACGGCGAATTTTCTTAAATTAAAGAATGCAGTTAAAACACCAATTGCAGCAACATTTGCGTGAACATACAACGCCCACTCGGTAATGTGGCGTCAGCTGGAAGTAATCTCGAGTGCAATTAGTGGCGCAACCGCGATCAAGGTCCAATCTTGAGCTAAGGCTTGTTTCATCAAATCAACTAATATGAGAAAATATGGCACAAATGTAATGTAATTAATCATGTGAATTTTTTCATACTTTTATCTTCAACTTAAAAATTCTACGTAAAAATTTGGAACAGTTCAAACAATTGGGTAACTGATTGTATGTACGTTACCCATACTGACAGTTCCCTATCCGATAGCTAACAGATTTGATGCTGATACTTCGGGGCATTAATTAGGATGTGTAGAAAATGAAATTATATAAATAAACCCAAACCATGTCTAAATTATTTTTGCAGGAGAGAATTACAATGATGTTCCATTCAGGTGCGTCATATTTCCTTACATGAATAAAATTTCACTTCGATAATATTCATTTAATTATTTTTTTGTCAAAAAGGCTGAACTTCTTAGGATATTGATGTTAAAAGAACTCATTTATCTCAGATTATCTCATTACTCGTTACCATAATATATGAATACTTTAGCATTACCTTTTTCAGCTTTTACCGTCGCGCTACTACAGTGCACAGGTAGCTGACCTCGTTGATGTCCTAAAAGCATTCCGTCGCTCATTACCATTGGTATCTAAGACCATATAACGCCACATTGTTTATCCCAGAGTAATAGGATGCCTAGTTGACGACTTCAAGACTTCACACCATCAATTCTTGGCAAATTATATCCGCGAGGCGCAGTCACGCAACTATAGCCTCCATAGTGATAGTCAAAAGGACCTTCTGTGACCTTTAGGCAAGCTTACGAATGCACGCTGTGTAATTCACGACGGTAAACAGGACTGGCTTCTTCCTCGTTAAGTGCGGGAACAAACGGCCCGAGCTGAAAAGGCTGAATCGCCAAGGAACACTTAAAGAAATCTCTCTCTAGGAGCCGAAGACCAATTTTGCAAACGGAGCGACACGGGCGTCGACAGAATTTATTAGGTGCGCGCGTCGCGGGACTGAGTGTGTGACGTGAGACGCGAAGAAAAGAGCGTGCATGGACTGGTGCATCACGTTCCTAAGACGAGAAGCGAGACAAACGGTGGAGATTTCTGTCATGAGTTACGCCCGCGATTACTCGGGTGAGAACAAGTGACGACCGGACGCGCGTAACCCGCCAACAGTGCTCTCCACGCGCGAGGTGTCTCATAAATGGTACGCGGACGAGGATAGGAAAATGAGGTCTCGTCTCCCATCTTGTCTGCTATCGCTCTGCAAGGGGAGGGATTAGGTTTTGAAGCACGGGGTAGGGACGGGCGCACTTGCGGGTCGTGTCCATTGAAAAGGTGGAGCAGGTCGTCCCCTCCTCGTTAGTCTCTTGTGGGTAGTCCGATTCAATAGTTGCATTAATTAGTAACCACAATCTTTCGCTCGATTGAACTGGAGAAAGCGAGGAGCTCACCTATTATAGCCGTGATGGGTTCAACAGAGTTGCTTGATTGCTTGAGGCATTAGCTTGGGATTAACTATTATATATTGCTATCCATTCCCTACACTGCAAGCCACCTCGAGGGTATGTGGCAGTGGGTGAGTTCTCACCAAACATACTAAACATTTTACATTTTATCCAAGGTGCATACAGACATTTGAGAAGATCTACATACATGCATTCTACTTATTAGTATTTCATGCAGACATGGTTAAATCCTAAAATAACCACGATCTTAATTTCATATCTCCTTGTTCATATCGTGAATAATAATATATACTGCGTATACGGTAAATATTCTGCAACACTTAAGGCAAATTTATTGGTGCCAATAATTGAGTAAATACTCCAGCACACTATTCTATGCTTAATATTTGTATTTAATATTAAATTAAGTTTAATCTTTGATAGGTTCATTAAGATGTAAAATCTGTATTTCATGCGAAACGTTAATGTACTCTTAGTAAAATCAAGGTGATTTTAGTTGAGTTAATAATTAAATCTAATCTAATTAATTAATGAGATTACGATCGCTTACTCGTCGATAATGAAAACCTGGAAAAATATGAGGTATCAGAAGTCTTCTTTTTGTCATGAACAAGAATTGTTTGGGGAAAGAATGAACACTTGAATCTATCTGTGATGCAACTGGTTTCTCTACACTAAAAAAACACTTTGGATATGATAATCGTAGGTTTGGATGTCACACCCAAACCTGAGGTGAAGGAAAGGACTTGTCCATACATTTGGATGTGTCATCCAAACGGAATGGGTGATGAGGAGTTGGATGTGCCACCTACTTCTTTGGTTGCTGCATCCAAAGAAGATGGACGAGTACTTTGGGTGTGAGAACCAAAGTGTTGGGTAGCTCAGCAGAACAACGTTTGGTTACCGAATGAAAACTTTGGATGACCAACCCTAAGGCATGTGCCCCTACCCTCCCTACTTTTAAACCCCACTACCCTATAATATTTTCCTTTTCAACCCCTTTTGAAATAGGGTAGTAGAACAGTGCAACTAGAAAAATGAGAAAACTTGGCTCTGTGGTTGTTATGATATCTATTATCACATAATTCGTCAACATATTACAAAAAATGCACAAAACAAAAAAATTAACACCTGGATATAGGCTCCAAGTCCAGCCTTCAATAGGAAATTCTTCGTCCCCTCGTCCATAATCTCTTCGAGCAGCAGGAATACTGAAGCAGACGCGGCAGAGGAGTCATAATAAAGTTCGCCTGATTTGCACAGAACAAGTCCACACGTGTCGACGGCTTGCACGGCTGAACACGGGATTGCGGGTGCTGTAGAGCTTCCTGAGAGCGCCACCAGAGCGCGCTACTATAGATTTAGATTTCGCAACCAAACCAGCAGAGTGCACCAACTACAACTTTGGGTCTCCCATCCAAAGGACGTTGACTAGACGTGTTTGGTGTGACACTCTTTGCCTTTGGTTCTCACATCCAAATAATTAGTTCTGACGTCGTATCACTCTTGATGGCGCATCCAAACCTCCCCGCCCAAAAGATTTAAGGGTGTAGCATCCAAACCTGTTCTCTCAGTGTACTTTTGCCTGTATGATCCTGTCTATCGATGTAGTGTGGGTCTTTATAATTCACTCATTGCGGGATGTGAACCCGTCTGCCCAGCGTCTATTCAAAAGCCTTAGTAGGATTGCTATATTCAAGTTCGAAGAGTCTTCCATTCCGTTGTATCAAGCAATGAAGTTACACTTACCCCCTTATAATAACAATAGTTCGTGTATTACGCACGTAGCAATATTTGGCCCGAGCTCTCCTCCCCTATTCAGCATCAAGCAATAAATGGACAGCCTCCTTACCCTCAATTTATGATAAAAGAATTAGATCGTGTGCAAAGGAGATCCGCTAGATTTGTTAAAGGCCGTTGTGATAATTGTATAAGTGCTACGAGTTTAATAGAAGAACTAACGCAGGTTAAAATTTAGGTTAAACCTATTAAGTAACTTCAAAACCGATTTGTTCACAAATGACGTTAGATATATATTAAGAACCCCTGAGTATTATGCTAGGTTTTATCAGATTAAGATGATTAGATAGATTGTCGTACCGATAAATTTAAATCTCATTTTTCCCGCGTACCATAAGGGAGAACAATAGGCAGCGTAGCAAAGGGATAGGTAGGTGAAATATTGTTAGAGTTGTCTTTAGTGCATGATACATGTAATAACAACCAATAATTCCTTTCTTATTATGTAGATACTAACCATTTTGCTGCATGTGACCCTTTTATCTAGCATCTCCCCATTAAATATCCTAGTTGCATGTCAATAGTGCATGTTTGGTTATCTTCAACCCCTGCCACACTCTCTCGTGGTGGCTCGCACGGTATTACGCAGATGTAGATGTATATGAATCGAGGCTGACAAGATACTACCGCTTACCAAAATGCCTTCTGCCCACTTTTTCTTCCTTCATAGACAAAGACTAAAAAGTAAGCTCTAAGGCACGCAGCGCGGTGAAGAAAGCCTCCAAATGACTGCCATTCCGGAAGAGAGAAAGTCCGTTTTATTGAGCGTCCTCCTCTTTATGAGTTTTAAAAAATCGTGCGCGCTAAAACATTCAAGCGACGTGGAGGGGTGGAGTGACTGAAAAGGTCCTAAACTTCCCGACGTGCGCGCAACTCCGAAGCTAAGGCGTGGCTTGCATCGTCCCCCGGCACGATAGTGTTTGGAAAAGCAATTTAAGGCAAGGCGGGCCTATTAGATAACAACGCGAACTTTCACTGCGACGAACACGAATCCAGTACCTACGTTTATAGGTACTGTATCCGTGAAACCAGAAGCGTGGAGATTATTGTGCCACTCGTGGAAAAGAATACACGGGATTATTCGGAACAAAATACATGTTTCCCTAGCTGTGCCTTTGAAAGCGACGGGAACGGGTAAAGGTTTCGAGTCGTGGTCTTGGACAGGAGAATAGGAAGACGAGTGGAGGCGAGGGAGAGAGATTTAACACCTCATCTCGGTGCTAAAAACTTCTCATTATTAGATACAACAGCGATTCACCGAACGCTGAAGCACGGTCACTGGATACGGTATCTACGATACGATCCGTGCACTGAAGTTTGACCCTGTGATAAAAGTGCTAAACGCACAAAATCACTTGAGGATCGGTATGGGTATAAAGTGAAGAATATGCGTGGAAAACAATTAATTTAGCTCCCTCCCGGTTCATAAAAGCCGATTCAAGTATATGTCAACTAAAGTTCTTTAATAGATGCATCATATGCAAGAATTGTAACAGAAACGCAGATATGTATGTGCGATTTTTAGTTCTGAAATCAAAAACCCATCTTTGTAAAATACAAGCAAGATCTCTCTACACATAATACCTATATATTGTGTAAAATTATTGTAGCCCAATGAACAAAACAAATTCGGGCGAAAATGATAAACATAAAATGTACATCTAAACTTACGTAATACTCTGCGAGCCACCGCGAGGGTGTGTGGCAGGGGGTGAAGATCACCAAACATGCATCATTTACATGCTACCTACTTTCATGCAACTGTCATGCAGCAATGCAACTAAGAGCAATCATCACTGCAGTAGCAAAGCTAACCTATCTAATATTATCGAATATCCGTTATAAAAAGCTGCTTTATTAATAACTCATAAACCTGTTGAATTCAAGCAAAATATTGCTTAAACATGCACATAAATATGCTAGCTGACAACTGTTTCTAATGTTAAAGAAAGCTTATTTTCTAGCGTAAATTACGCCCTGCATAATGATTATTTGCGTATGTTTTTTAAGTTGAATTTTTCACTTCCCCTTTAAATTGATTGGGCGTTCAATCTCTCTGATAATCTTTTGCGACTACTAATAAAATATCTATCCTATGTTGCGCTTAAAATAACTTTAACATTGCATAATTAAATGAAGCTCAAATGAGATAGGTCAAATTTTTAGAGCTTTAGTTTAGCAAATAGCTTTTAATTTTAAATAGCATGGCCCCATTAATTTTTCCTCTTTATCAAGCCTCTGGTGAACATTATAGTCTAAATAAACCTCATCCTCAAGAAAAGTGTAGTTCTAGGTCTCGTATGGAGGAATATGCCTTGTTCCTGTTTTGCAGCCGTCCTCATTTCACAAATGGAAGCAAGAGGAAGATGACAACTGAAGGAATTTTGTGAAAACTATTACATTTCCATCCGCGTCATGCCGTCACCTCATATGTCCGGAGAAAGGTCCAGACGTCCACCCAAAGATCGGCCTCGAAGAAAAAAAGTAAGAAGGTCATCATCGAATTTTCTTTGAGGGATGGGAGAAGTAAAAATCTGAATAAGAAGCCTCATAAAATTTTTATCCGCACAACAAAGACCTTTCAACCCTGGGTGATTTCTTTACGACGCTACGGTCCACGACGAGGATCCGAGTTACGCCGAAATCTCCGAATACAGTTACCATTGAGGTAATTCGACAAAAGAGGGAGTTTGGGGGTACTCTTTCCCAGTTATGTTCCTGGATGTCTACCGTAAAACGGAGAGATGTCATGGCGCACTTAACATTCAGCATATCAACTCAAAAGAGCACAGACGGAATGAGATACAGAGAGAGGTAACTAGTTGGAGAGCAGACCAAAGCGTTTCGGGTCAGCACGGTGGGGCTTTAAAGCATACGAAACTTTGGCAAAGCCCTCTCGTACCCGAAGACCATGACATGTGGAGGAAGCCTCAAAGACTTTACTGCCGACGTGCGTCACTCAGCCTCCGACTTTTAAGAGAGGCAAAATACGACGCGGTCGTCCGACGATACAAGCGCCTCCACCTCAGAAGTCATGAAGGAACGGCTTCTCGCTTCCCCTCCTACTGAGCTCCTAGCACAAGTTCAAACGTCTCTGACTCGGAGGAATACTATTCCGCATAACGCTCGTCTCCTCGTGACTTCAGCGGCAGCGGAGCGTTAGAACGGCTCGCAATCACTCGCGGGATTGCGAACCGAAAAGGTGGACTCGCTTGAAAATGCTTTTCCCGAAATGAATGGAAGGGCCTTTCGGCAAAAAGGTGGGACGCGTGAAACGTCTGAGTAGACTGCAAAGAGGAGGAACGCGCTGTTAAAAAAGGTGGTTTCGTAAAAGAGGGGGATGGGGAAAATGTTATATTACCCACAATTCAGCACCACGGTTTAAACGATTTGGAATGTCAGACAAAGAAACTAATGTAGTGGAGCATATATCGAATATCCTATCAAATGTGCCAACATGTAAGCGTCTCTAACATTGAAAATAACCATTAACAAGTAAAGAAAATATGGTAGTGGAAATTGATTAACTCTTAGGTATTAATTGGCCTTATTTTAAGTTCAATGCATATTGAAATATTACTTACTTGAAAAGAAAAGTTATGTATTTTAATAAAGATTTCAATTTGAAATTAAACAATGGATATGTGAAAATATGTGAAACCATCCCCAACCTTCAAGCATTGCAGAAGATGTTTTGTCCCGTCAACATGCGTTACCGTTCAGAAGATGGAAAGAAAAAAAATTTGGAAAGAAAAATTTAACGGTGAATGGAATCGTTAAAGAGAAGGTGATTTACTATAGTATTCAAGGATAAAAATGAATTAGATAGCATGTGCACTAGGGTGGAATTAAATATTTTATTTACTTCCTTCACTCGCTATACCAAGTATTTCTTCTTCTCACGACTAAGCTGGTATATTTTCTCGCTTGATTGTTTTCAGCAATGCCCTCTCAATATAACTGGGATGGTTTCTCCTCTCATCACGTCAATTTCTTCAGTTTTCCGATTACTCTGTCCGACCTATTTTTTTCTCGTAGACAATGTTTCCGCAAGCCCACGCCCAATAAACCAGAGCACTCGGGGTGAAGGAGATTTTCCGTGAGAGATTAGAGGAAATAAGTAGGTTAATATATATAATAATAATGGAAACTGTTTTTGCAAACAGTTTTACATTACCACCGCCGGGGAACATAAAAACTATTCTCTAAAGTGGAGATTGGAAATGAGCAGCTATTCCATTCGTGAAAACATTGTTTGAGAAATCGACATGCTACGCGCGAAATATTTTTACCTTCATGAATGCGTTACATCAATGGTTTAGTCCCGGAGTTACAATTCCGAATGAAAATTCGGAGTGAATCCGAAGCCTATATGTTTCTCGATTATGACAAAAATACCTTGTCATTTCCCGCATGCCACAGTCGATTCATTCACAGAAGAACCCTAAGATAAGACTCTCACAGGTAAGGTAATTCTTCTTGGGAACAATAAGAGACCAAGAAAAACATCGTAAATATCAGATAGGGTGGGGTAGATAAGAGTAGTCGAGCAATCGCTCGCTTGTAGTTAAGCATATAAATTACACTCTTTTAATATCAGATACAAAAATGTATTGAATGAATGTGAAAAAACCTTAACATAAGCTTGATGTACATCAAAGTCTCTTGTACTTGGTAATTATTTAGCAGCACGTGTTGGGCTTATGTCTATTCAATGCAAGTTTATAAAAATTTGCGGGAATATATATTTCCATGCATGTTTTTAACAGTATGTCAGCTCGGTTTGGTGAAGATTCAAAAATAATGAGACCTTACTCTGTGAAAATGTTTTACATTTTTGATAGTGAAAATAATAATAGTACCTAAGTAAAGGTTTTGAAGGCAAATTCGATACTAAGTCAATTTATACCAGTCAATTCAATACTAAATGCAATTAATTTGGTTTTAAAAAGGATTTTAGATCTTGATGGTGACACAGCCTTTTAAGTCATGGTCATAGTACAACATTTTGTGTAGAAATTGTACAAGTATGTTTGTATTATTATTTCCATAATCATTGGAATGGATCCTCTCCCAGGAACTTTCATGGTAGCTTTGGGTGTACTTTGTTGGCGTAGATGAGTTGACAACGTAGGAAAACTTCAAATGGGCTGAATTGCACTGTATTTGGCCTCCGGTTACGTCGGAGGCAGAGGCGTTGCATTTACTTTCGATTTCGCTGCTCACGGTTGCTCCTCACCTCTGTTCGACCTCTCTCTCTCGAAGTAGAGGGAAGATGGAGCTAACTGATGGAGAACAAATGTCGCGAGTGGGCGCGAGGCATAAAAGCGCTCCTCCAGACGGGCGTGCGAAGAAATGGGCGGGGAGAGATGGATGAGATGGAGGAGTGGTGGGCTTTTTGCGCCTTCCCGAGTCAGGTCGGGC
Organism: Platycnemis pennipes; assembly: GCA_933228895.1. Taxonomy (NCBI): domain Eukaryota; kingdom Metazoa; phylum Arthropoda; class Insecta; order Odonata; family Platycnemididae; genus Platycnemis; species Platycnemis pennipes. Next base: position 73,706,907 of record OW121847.1, on the reverse strand, counting down.
GTGACCCTCGTGACCCACTGGGCGGATTCAATTCGAGACAGCGGCGGCGAGGGCGGGAGTCGGATCGGGATGGACGGGAGGGTCGCCAGAGATTGAGCGAAAGAGAGGAGGCTTCTTCGATTGCCCGATTTCACCGGCGCGGAGCCCATGAAAAGAAGGCGCTCGAGCGTATCGTAGATATTTGCTATTGAGTCCATTCGATTCAATATGCATGTTCATTGTACGCGGCTTCCGACCAGTCTTCCGTATCGGAATTATTTTCGAGAGTAGGCTCTCAGCGATTTGTTTAGTGGCCGTTAATGTCCCTTCTCTGTTTATGCTGTTTTATGCACTATGTTATATTTGTATCTACATCTATGAGCCACCGCAAGGTTGTGTGGTAGGGAGCGGACATCACCAAACTTTCACCACTTACATGAACTAAGGGCTACCAAAACCTACTTGCATGCAACTGCCTTGCAGTCATGCAACTAAATGAGCATGTAACTAAGAGCTACATGCAATGTTCCCCTGCCACACACCCTTGAGGCTGTTTGCAGGGTATTATATACTTCTACTTAAATATTTTTCATACATGGCAGTTAGAATTAATTTTTTTTAATGTGTAGTAATGAATTTTTGGAAAAAGAGTTGTTCTCCTCCTAGCACGTACAAAATAAGTAATAATGAAATAACAAACGTGGAATCCATTAAATATCTTGGAATAAGACTGGCACATGATCTTTCCTGGGGTAAACACATACTACGTGAAATAATGGGTCAAGCTAATCGTAGACTGGGATTCATCAAAAGAGTATTGGGTGAATTCACAGATATAGAGATAGGTGAATCTGACGAACATGTACGAGAAATCAGCTACTTTTCCCTTGTTAGACCTCATTTGGAATATGCTGCCAGTGTATGGGATCCCTACGAAAAGGTCTAAATAACGACGGTAAATAGGGACGGTACGATAACTATATTAGCGTAACCAGTCTATTAAATGAATTAAAATGGGAATCATTGTCAGATTGTAGGTTGAAATTTTAACTTAATCTCCTAAATATTTTCCAACATAATATTTTCAGTGGTGATGTTAAAAATATTTTGCGAACCCCAACTTATTATGGTAGACTGGACCATAATTACGAAATTAGAGAAATTGATTGCCGAACCGACAGATTCAAAATGTCCTTTTTTCTTCGTACAATTAGAGATATGAATAACGGTAAATGTATCCAACACGAGTGTAACAATGTATAGCATAGGTAGTTGCATGTTGGTGTAAGGACTTGAAGGTAATCCAACTAACAGCACGTTTGTATGGACAGTAGTGCGACAGTAGTGCATGTTTGGTGAGAATTCACCCCCTGCCACACACCGTCGAAGTGGCTTGCAGGGTATTATGTAGATGTTTAATCGTGGTAGCATAGAGGGTGTAGCACTGGGCTGCTGACCGGAGATGCCGGGTTCGAAGCCGGGAGGGGCCTTTGGACATCTAGCAAAACCCAATCAGCGACAAAGAAATGCCTTGGATAGTTAGTTCCTTTCCCTGTACCTCCTAACCCTCGATCCTATGGTCAGCTGGTGAGGATTTTACCATCAGACTACGGCGACGGCAGTAAGAAAAAAAAAATTCGTGTGTCGATTAAGCGTAAGATTAAGTTAAGGTGGATGTGCGATTGAATCTAAGCACTTGGAGCACTTGAAAATCTAATTCTACATCTACTATTCGCGGAACTCTACAAATTATTTGACCACGGTGTATAGACGTGATTGAGTACTCTTACAATTCATAACAAAAATCATGGGCTTAAAGCGTTTTGGGAATATTTATTTTCAATGTGAGATATAAATCAAGGTCAAAACCAACGCTGTAATCTATATCAATGACGCAATTCAATGCTCAAGAAGTATTACATCGCAATAGTAAAATGACCTAAATGTAACCAATTTCTTAGGAACACGCTGCAACATTTTACAATAGTTATAATTATCATTGGGTAAATAAATAATTCTCCTCTCTGCTGCTATAATCTTAAATAAACAAAACTGCTCAAATTTTGAAGTTTTTAAGTACACGGTCTAAGCCATCATGGGTGAGTAAATTTCATTTTGCGAATACTTCTACGCCAATTAAGAAATTAATTTCTCAGTACGTGCTCTAAACCATCACAGGTACTTATTTTTATTCCTTTTGAAGCTGTTTTTAACGCCAATTGAGTCTGATAATATGAAATGATAACAACGTAAAGATATAATAAATATGACATGCGTAAAAATAAGCAAAATAAACTATACTTTCGAGTGGTGAAAATATCCATGCTAGTACGACTGGAAGCCAAGCATAAATTTCTTCTGTCTGACATCTGCCAGCATTTTCCCGTTCCATTCCTACTCGCAGTCTCAATCCGGCGCCCAGCGATTAGCACTTTCCTCTGCTTCGGAGACGGCGCGGTATTGGGAAGTGTTTCGCCACCGATGAAAACGAAATCGCCGTTCGCCACTTCACCTGCTATTTGACACAAAACTATGAGAAGGAGTCCCTCAACCATTGCAGTGGCTGAGCAAATATGTTAACACATTTGGAGCTGGGCAACAAAACAGTGCAATAATATCTCTAATTGCCATTAAATGCTTGTATCTATCACTGATAGAAATCACAGCAGATATCAGGCAAGGCGTCACTTATTTTCGGGCTACCCCACGGATGACCGACCATCTAACATCCAACGGTTATGTGAGGAAACGAAATTAGTGTGTGCGATCAATTTTATAGTCCCTAAAGTACGATCGCTGAGGACAGTCTGGGGGAGATAAAAATGAAGGCGATATCTCCAGTTGATAGAAAAAAGTAAGAACCGATTATCTTCAGAGGCAATGGGATGTTGCGGTGGTTTTCTAATCGTAGGTTTGGAAGAAATGAACAGTGATATTGAGTAACATGAATAGAGGCAAAAGATACAAAGAGCTTATAAGAGAAATATGCGGGACAAACGTAAGTTTCATCAACATCCAAATCAAATACAGCATTTGCAATAGCCATTAATGGTGAGTAGAATGGGGTGACTCGACTTTAGGCATGCAAAATCGATGAGTTGACAATTAATTCGTTGGTGACCACATAACAGTTTTCTCTACTAATAACTTAATTACCTATGGAACACGATGCATGCATACACATACAGGTTCATGCCTTAAACTAACATTATTCCGGGAGTATACTGCAAATATTTCATACCCATATTTCTCGTAAATGTCAAAGGTTTTCAATGACCATACAATATGGTTCCGTATATGTAGTGTCCAAAATTTCCCAAACGTAGGCGCAGAGTATACTTCCACGATGGTGACGGAACCATGATTTGCAGGATGGTGAAGAGGGAGTGAAGTGCGGACGATTCTCTCTCCCTTCCGTGGAGGAAAAGTTTCGAAAGGATGAGGAGGAGGAGGAGATGTATGGCTGGAAGAAAGAGAAAGTGCGGGTGGAGACGGTGGAGGAGGGAGGGAGGAGGTCTGAGAGACCTGGGCGGGGAGTGAAAATTGCGTGAGGCGTGCATTTGAAGGGGGAAGAGGAGGAGGAGGAAGAAGAGGGAGGAGATGCTAGAGGAGGGAGGGATGCGGAAGAAAGCGCTCTTGGGAGGAGAGTCGAAATGTCTAATGGGGGCGCGTGCCGACCTATTTCCCTCCACCTCATCCCTCCCCCAAGGCGAACTTCATACCTCCTCCTCCTCCTCTTCCCTTGATGGGGTGCCGCCCTTAAAGCCCTCTCCCGCTCCGCAGGGAGTCCCTCCGGAAAGGAAAAGTGCCCCACCCCTCCACCCGACCCCCTCTGCACACCCCCTTCCGTCGAGAGCGGCGCACCTTGGCGGCAGCCGACAGGGTGCGTCGCCGAGGCGCCCGACCGCTACCGCGGATACTCGCACGCGCGGAGCACAGGGGAGAAAACGTTTTGGCCAACGCGACGAACGTGTCAGGGCGAGGGGAACATTCTCTCACACACGGATAGCGCTCACGACACCTTGCCGCGGAGATGGTCGGCAGCGGCAGAGATCTCCCATTACTGCATCGGTCTCCTCCCATGTAATACCTGCTATGTTACTCTAAAAGAGCAGCAAAGTTTGGTTTTTCTAAACAAAACTTTGATTTGAGTGCGTCAGAATTTTGTTGATCATGATGCCACGTATATGATTAGCATGAAGCATATTACAGAGATGAAATAGTTTATGTAAGGTTATTTCACACATGGAGTGCACATAAAGCTTCGTTGAGATCACTTCTTCCGGTGGGATGTAAAATCGTAAATTCTGGTTCACCTTTGGTTAAGAATAGGCAAATGCCTACGCGGAATTTCTTTCCACCCTTCTTCCGTTCCCTGAAATATTCTTACCTGTTACCAGATACCTACCTATCAAAAATAATGCAAATGTGCTTGGCTTTCGGTCCCCACCCCCACACCAAATAACTACTACTAATCACGTAATGGTGCAAATAAGTGGCATTTTATCATTACTTCTCTACATCAATATCCACAGTGCATTCTATGTTTCACGATGTGATCTAATTCCGTACTTCTAAGTGATTACCTGGCTGACATTGTGAATTTAATGTCTTAATGAAATAATAATGAATAGAAGGCATTTGTGCAATATTTCAGAATTAATATTAGTATGCAGGAGTTAAGTTACCATGCGGTAGTAGCACTAAGAACATTTTTCAGATGCTCTACAGACTGTATATTTACATGACATTTACACATCTGTTTTGTTATGTTGCCTATTATGACCTCTTGCTATTTTTAAAAAAATGCATCAACGAGTTTGATTGAGAAGAAGGATTGAAAATTAAAATGCATGGAAATTATGATATACGAGGACCTGCTAAGAATCGTATGGTAGAAGAGTATGTTGACAGAAGAGTTTAGAAAAAGAGTGAGTGAATGGACCTGGATAGTGTGTAGAAGCACATGCTAGAGGGTAGGATATTAAGTTAGCGAGGAAGGGGGAGAAGGAAAATCGTCGGTTTGGATAGAATGATGAGAGGTACATTTAAATCTACGTCGCCACATTACCCAGCAAGCCATCACAAGGGTACCCGTAGTAAGGATACGGGGTTATAGAAGATGCTAATACGAAAGATAAATATACTAACACAGCACCTCCACATTCAAGTATTAGACCATCGGAAGTATTTTATTATGTTACTTCACGACCGTGTTCCACAATTCTTTTTGGAAATACTACGATGGTGCGTCATTTAAAAGTGGACCACGGAGGCATTTTTTTCGAGTCAATTAGCATTTCGAAAGAATACAGAATGGGAATAGATAAAGCCCATTTTCAGCGATTGGATGTAAATTGATTTTTGCAGGTAATAGTGTCTAAATGGTATTACAAAGGCAAATAGACATAAGGCAAAGATATATATAATTTTCATCTGCAATATTGAAGTTTTGGATAAGGTAATGGAGCAGAAGAGGAATGGAAAATTATGGAATAATAAAGTAATACACATCTTCAGACAAGGTGCGACCGCGTCCGATCGAGTATTTTGACCCGTAATTGTAATATTTAACATAGATTCGGGTTCGTAATTTACATTCCTGACACACTGACTGATCCCTCTTACGAAGCCCTGAAGTGATAAAATGTTATTCACCAAAACATTCAGTGTGCTAAAAAAAAATAGGAGCCTTCTCGATGAAGTGCCGTGCCGTGGAAATTTTAAGATTTTAATGAACCTCATCTTGTCCCAACGCACTTTCGTCCAGAGAATGTAAGTTATCATTCTTCGAAGTTTTCCTTTCCTTTTTCATCGAGATTTTCATGCAGTAAGAAATCTCCCAAAATACCATGAGCGAATAAATGAACAGGATTCCAAATTGCTTTTGGAAAAAGATTTACCCCCATTGTGGAGGAATGAAAACGATAAATAAACAAGTGCATCAATTCCATTAATATTCAACATGGACAAGTAACACTCGTAAAACATTTAAGTTCTTGTTTTTCAGAAGTTATCCTTTCAAACCTGTTCATGATATTTAGTCTCTGGATATCTGTCCTATCAGGGTAACAATATGCTTTTGTATTTTTTATATTGTATGGTGGTCACAATTATTATCCATTTTCAAACACGGGAGTCTGTTTTAATCAAAGTCTATGTGAAATCTTCACCCATAGATTAGCTAACACACCGCTTAGTTTCAGAACACTATTGACGCTGTGGACAATTAATAGCGTGAGTTCAACTCAATGTCTGGTCTCTGGGAAAAAGAATGGTCACGTTCAACTTTCTCGATGTGTCGCGTGGCTTGCTACCTAACCCCGCCCGATCCCGTTTTGCAACCCCTTCAGTGCGTGAGAGCCCTTTTCCCATCTCCCTCCAACCCCTCCCTTCAATCCGTCTGCGTTCGATACCGCCGCTCAAGACACACCGCAGTCGTCGATGCACGGTTCTCGAAGTTCGAGGTCAACGAAATTCACGACTCTCTTGTCGCCTGAAGCGGCACCGGCGAATCGATCGTGTGCGAGGCATAAAATGGAATGACCCTCCATGGAATCAATTCCCCCCCGGCGATCGTAGACGTGCTCGTAGACAACTGGCAGCGCCGATCTCACAATGAATCAATCCGAATTCCTGACCGGTAATTGAGGTTACAGTAAAGTTTTCCTACTTGGGTCATAGTCACTTTTTCCGATCGTAGCAAACGATTGCTTCGGCCAGCCCAAGGTTTGATAAAGCTACCTCGACTTGAACACTTTTACTAAAGATGGACTCAAACTGCCGTTCGTATCTTGAGCCACGAAGTATCCTAAAAGCCTCCTTGGAAGGTGAAAAGGTAGAAGGTGAATTATCAATGTACGTTAATTGGTTCATGGAAATAAAACACTGGGACCTTAAGGAAAAAATAAAGCTGTGTAAGTGAGGCAATGGTATGCACAAAGTAACAGCTTAATAATAAGATGGAATCAAGTTTAATCAAATATTAAGCAATATTATGCAATAACCACGCATTTGAATCGAACAGGCATATCGGCGTATGATTATTAAACGTTTCGACAGGGAATCCTTTGTTACTAGATGGCACATTACCAAAAAACTGTGACGGATTAAACTTTACTGAAAGATTTAAGCATTAATCTGCATTAAACTCAACTTATAATCAACTATGAAAGTCAGAGTGCAGTTTCTATGAGTTTTAACAGCTGATTCTTCGTCCCAAGATTCTTTGGACTAGCTTTTTCAAATCAAATTTTCCACATCACTAAAAAATAACCATCGTTTGTTTCGTTCCGTATCAGTAGGTATGTCTTCGTGATGGGAGACAGTGCTTGCATCAGCCAAGACAGAAGGGTGATCGGATCGCTGTTCCACGGAAAGAAACGGTTAAGACAAATGGATTGATTTTAATCGATCGAGGTAAATGGCTCCGCTGCAACTGTTAATCGTGGACGCAATCGTATCCAATGGCGCACGAAAACTCGTATCTCGCAGCGTTCGTTTCGACCATTCGCAGTTAATAATGATTTCCCACTTTGTTATTTGAACTAGGAGTCTTTACGGTAGGTGAAAATAGCTTGATTTTCGGTCATTTTAATAGATTTAACATGCAAAACTTAAAGTACAACTGTAAAGTACTGGATGTTTTATTTGTCCTCAGTACAATGGATGAATAAAACTGTTTCGACATTTCAAACCATGATGAATAGTCATCTCCTGCCACAAACCCTCGCGGTAGCTTGCCACATGAAGATGAGAATAAGCAAGTAACTGCCGAAGCGCGAACGATAGTGGCTGTACCCTTGCATCCCCTTTCGTTCAACACACCTGTTCATGCGCATTCAATTTGAGTATCAAGAGGTAAGCTTCCCGCCTATAGCGCAGGATATAGTATCATTTTCTTAGTATTAAATACGGTTATCTAAGCCACTTTTTAGTCGTAAAACTTTTTCTGATAGAAAATAAAATTGGTAAACCTTAAATAATTAACTCTGATACGTTTCAAGGATATACAAGCTCTACGTACCCATAAGTATGGAATTCTACGTCTCTGGCAATTGATACACTTCACCAATCTAAAAAAATTTCATAACTTTCCCATTATCCGCCAACGCAGCTTATCTTTCCGCATTGTTAGCATACCAAAACGTGAAAGTGGTCAATTACGGTGGTTAACCATAAAGAACGATTCATGATAATGTCCAATTAAATGGATAATTTAAACCGCTAAAATGTTTAATCACTCACAAGTACGCCATGATCTACTAGTGACCTCAAATGAGAGATGAAGGGTATTCGGAAACTAACTAAACTCCACGGTCACTGGCAGAGAATAACCAGCACTTCAAGAATTGCGAACTAGACGCGAATACCTTAGCGGAGAGTTTCGCTGGAATGAAAACAGTGTATTTTCCACAGAGCAAAAATCTACCTTGACCGGGACACGAACCCGGAACCCCCTGACTTCCAACCACATACTCTGGCAATTTAACAACCCTCCCTGTCAAGGTGGATGAATTTTCTGTGGAAATTTCCCCAATTATTAACACTATACCAATTAGCCCAGAAGCATGAGAACTAAATTACTGCGTGCGGAATAAAAAATTGTCCAAACATAATGAAATATTCACTAAATAGCGTTCCAAAAAAACAACCGCCAACAAACAAAAGTTGCCCCTGAATCTTAATGCAGTAAAATTTCAAATTTCCAAAAGCAATGAGTATTTTATAAAAATTTTCACAGCAAGTTTTCTCGCGTTACGCCTATTGGCGTACTAAATTCGCAATCCATCTTCATTCTTCTAACATCTTAAGATATAACTAGTTAAGGTCCGATAAACATACCTAGACGTATATCTTTTTTTTGTCTTCAAAAAATGAAATAAAATACACGGAGAAATTTTTGAGACAACTGAATACATTCACCAGGCGTTTTAAGTGTCTGTCTGGCACCAATTCGTATGATATTTGTGGGTTGTTTTTAAATTTCACCTTCACACATGGCGTCCCCTGAAGACTTTCGCTGCGCTGGTTTCTCCCTTCCCCTCCCCCGTCCATGTAAACCTTATTGGCGGCAATGATTTGAAACATAAAAATTCCAACTCTGGTTTTGTATTGAGGAACGGTGAAATTAATAGGAATGCCAACTTCGTTATAAAACAACTTCCTTTCCCGCTCTCCCAAAGTGTCTTTGTTAATTCCCACATATCTTCATATAGCTAAGCAGCACAAACAATGTTGACCTAATTTTCTACGACTGGTCTAGCAACCAGAATATTTTTATTCACAACTCAGCATGATTCAGTTTAACGTCCTACAGTACCTACTCAGGAAGTAGTAGTCCTTAGACCCTGTACTATCTTATGAATTAATGAGTTCTGAAAGACTACAAATGAAAATACATTCAAGAAGGAAACGGGATGCCAGACGGCCGTGAAATGTAAAACCTTTGAAACCTAAGTCTGCGCGAAATTCCCTAATAGAGTTTATCATTGTGCTTGATGAATAATTTCCAGGAAAATAATAGCAGTTCTTGAATTCCCTTGTAGCAAAATTAACGAAAACCAGTGTGGAGAGTGAAACGTTTTTTTCTTAAGCTTATAGTCCAAAAATAATTGGCTTAAAATGCCTCAACGGTGGAGCACAGTTATAAAAATGACAAATGGTAATTTCCCCTATAAAAAAGGTACATGTATTAGAAAAGGGTAATAGAAGAGTAATTAAATGGTAACAGAGAGAGTCAGCATCATACCCTTAAGGAGACAAAACCACCGTGAATGTAAGAATGGTTCTTTAGGTAAATCATCTGCAAGCAAAAATTCAATGGAGAGTTTTTACGATTCCTTTGCTCTATTTCTAAGCAATTAAAAACGAGCTCAGAATTTGAGTCAAACTATGAAATATGTTTTAAATCAAAACTAATTTTGCTTAGGTATTTCTACAAAAGTTTATATTCTATAGACGTAGTAAATTCAATTAATAATACGTAACCTTCTCCAAAATAATTAATTACCAAATACAAAACTCAGATATAAGGTAAATGAAATTAAATAATTAGTTAAGATCTAGGTATGCCATTAGGCTGAACTATACTTGAGGTACAATCATGATGATATGAGAACTAATTTATCTTGTAATAACCAGTAACTTCGATTTCATTACTTGTAGTCAGTATCTATATATCTGCATTTACAGATACTCTGCAAAGCACCTCGATAGCGTGCGGCCGGTGACACGGAAAAAATGTCTTATGTCTGGCTCTCTAACATAATACCGTAAAGTAACCCACCGTCTTGCCATAGGGTCTTCAGTATATTCAAAATTAATCTCCGACTAAAATTTCTCCTCGGAATTCAGCCTATGGTTCATCTTACACTTAAAACTCTACTTTGCACGTAATCTCATATTAATTTACACAACACCAGGTTTGTCGAATTCAATCTCAGCGCAGAAGTGTAAAATCATATACGAGTTTGTTATAAAAAATATTTCTTAGTTACGGAGTATTAAATTTCTATTTTATATTTCATTTCTATAAAGTAAACCTCCCTTAACGGACACCTTCAAATAGCGGACGCTTCCTAAAAACGGACAGTTTTTCAATCCCCGACAGCAGCAAGCACATGGAGGCTTATGGATCTAGCACCTCCAAATAATGGATAGTCTCAATAATGGAAAACAGGGTGAAACATCTTTCCTTCAATAAACTCCAGTCACAAACAAAAATTACGAGCTATCCCGACAGCATTTCTCTTCCCCTGAACATATCAGCATTCTTAAAGTAAACATGTATACCTGTGAAATGTTTCCAGAAAGAACTTCTTTGCGGATGGGGGCGTTTACTCGGAACCGAAATCGCAATTTTGTGCACGAAATTGTTAGATGGAAACGAAAAACGAAGTTTAGTGAAAAAATTAATCTTCTAACCACAACCATTCACTATTAAATCAAAAATTAAAATAAGCAAAAGGTGACACCCACCGAAAAAGCTGCTTTGATAACATTGACGTCATTTTCCTTCCGTCTTTGACTGCTTTTAGGAGAAGGGAAGGGAGTGAAGGGGGGTTCTCGGAAGGTCTGCTCCAACAGATGCTGTCGCAACTGCTTCTATTGGCAGAGTCAGCTGTGTCCCCCCCATTGCGATAAGGCGATGTAGCTTCGCGGGCTCAGTCGTGATTGGACGAAGTCAATGATGTCAGAGGTTGCACCACGCTCACTTTTCCGAAATGGTTAAAAACATCAGCTTTTCGCCGCTTATAACTCGAGAAATAATTGACGGATCAAAAAACAGAAAAATACGGGTCTTTTTATTTTACAAACTCTATTGATCCGGCAATAAAAAAACATGGTAAACGACGCCATTAGGGAGCAATCTGGTTGTCTCTATAAGAATTCGTGCTCCTGCCTGTTTCCTTTCACCGCACTGCTACTTATCTCTTTTCTAGGGGATAAATTTTCTATTCTTGTTTTGATCATGATTCTCTATGGGTAAAAAAATGCAAAAACTGTTCCAATTCATCATTTTTTATCATAGGAATTTATTTTTCAAATATTTAAAAAAATGAAAGTATAATGCAACGCATTAAATGCATCTCTATTTTAATTCGTCGCAGTTACTGCATCAAAAACCCAGTCCTAATTTCAACCCTCCTTGAATATCGGGAACTTCTCATTAGCGGACAATTTTTCCGATCCCAAACATGACCCCTGCTGGGAGGTTCGACTGTATGACATCTTCTTCACGCTCATCCAAGATAACACAAAGAGAATCCAAAGTCAGGATACCACTACGGGAAAGCAATCACGTGGTAACATGCTAACTGAAACAGAGATCATGGCAAACTATTCTCTTGATTCGTCACCTAATCATAACTTATCGATAACGTCAAGTTCCAGGGTCTGCAGTTAAACATTGCATTTTTTCACTTTTTGTTTTTTTTTAAGATTGAACCTGCAGTAAATTTACTTCCGTAGAGGAATTTCATTCACTCATAAAGTATAAACTGCAAAACTCATTACAAGTGGTCGATTCAAGAAGTGACCGTCCTTCAATGGAGTGAAGTGTTTTCTCGAAGATCGGGTTTTAATGTTGTTTGCTCAGAATGTGCTCCATCGCCCTAGTTCCTGCTTGACAATCCTCTCTCTCTCTTTCTTACCTCACCGAAAAGACTACCCGCAGTCAGTCATTAAAACGGAGGGGATATAAACTCTCACGTCGGCGCTCCCCTTTTTATTTGCGCGCACGACATAGAATCGCCGAAACGTTGGAATGCGAGCAATTTTTACGCGGTGGTTTTATGACGAGGTGAAGTTTTAAGGGAACGAGCGGGTGAGAATGGACCGGAGGCAATTATGATGAGTGTCCGAAGATGGATGGAGGAAACGGAGAGACGGAAATAAGAAGGGAGGGAAAACTCGAATTGTTGAGATGACATTTGCCGACAGATCTTCTCAGGCTGTGATAAATAATTGTCGATATATTATGTAAGGGGATGGGAATGTTTGTCATTGTTAGATATAATGAGGGAACATGGGAAGAGTGGTAAGGAAGAAAGCAAGAATGTTGTCGTGTTTCAGGGAATGCGGCCGACAGCTTAGTCATGTGTACCTATTTGGATAGGTGGATATTTTGCTGAGGAAGAAAATTTTCAAGGCACGTAGGAGGAGAGCAAACAAATCCAGCGGTGGTATAAGTTTACACATAAAGGAAGGCGCCAAGAGGACCACGGTTTATCACTCCATTCTAAGGGCAGAGAGAGTGCTGAACTTGTTCTCCGTGAAAGCGTTCTGCACACAGTACTGAATTAGGGATCGGCATAGCAAAGAAATATCTCTGCTACTGCCTCGATGGGAGAGGAATGAAGACTAGTCACTACACTTAAACAATTGCCATAAAAAATCCAACAAAAATGATATAGGATATTTTTTACATTATGTAAGATAAAAAGGCATATCAATATTTTTATTTATATAACATAATAATTATGACATTTTATATAATATAATTGATATGCATTACTGTAATTATAATTGTGTAATATTATCAATTTGAAATTGTAAAACTGTTTAGATATCTATAAAATCTACATTTTAACCATAATAATAAAAGCAAAAATTGGATCTTAGGTTTCCGCGGTGTTGGTATAATGACCTACGTGTTTTGGGTCTCTCATCCGAGTACGTTGGCTTTAGATGTTAACAATGCAGATGAATGGCCCGAAAACAAGAGTAGCAATGGTAGTCATATATGGCGATGACCCTAAACCGAAGTTGGCACGAAGAATGATTCGAGTTGTCGACTGAAATTAAATTGTGTAAATGCTCCTACAAATCGGGACCGCTGGCTCATACGCGTTTCTTTCACGATGAATAATGAAACTACAACGCTCGTGCATGCACAAATTTCAAGCGTGACGATGATGATAAGAACGAATGACATTCGCAAATCCTTGACATCACTCATACCTTAATGACGCTGCCGGCTGGGTCATCCAGGAGGCATTCAGCTCTCTCGGTGGCCCAGATATATCCCACTCGACTGAGTATTCATTTTACTTTAGAGCGCTCAACATCTACACCAAGCTATAGTTTTTGGTAAAGCAGTTCGCAAATCGTAGAAAATAATTCCGTATTTCTGTTTCTTCCTCTCTAAGGTATATATCATTGTTAATACGAGAGCTGCACGTCCCATAGACCAAATCGCAAGAGTTTATTCAGCATCACAAATTGTAGCCTAAGCTCCCCCAAGGGAGCTCCGTCCATCAGTATCTACCACAGCCCGGACGAACCTCGAGAAGAGCAAGAGGGAGAGGGCCATAATAGCACACCGGAATATTAGCTGTTTTTAATGAAAAAATGTGGTCCGAGAGATGGCCATCATATTTTTGCTAATTCTTGGGAGAGCTTAGGCTACAATTTGTGATGCTGAATAAACTCCTGCGATTTGGTCTATGGGACGTGCAGCACTCGTATTAACAATGATATATGCCTTAGAGAGGAAGAAACAGCAATACGGAATTATTTGCTATGATTTGCTAACTGCTTTACCAAAAACTAAAGCTTATTTTTTTAAGCTCCCTCGATAAAATGCGATAGAATTCACGTCGAGTACACGGAGATATTAAAAAACTCAACAGACAATTACACAATGGTAATAAAGTTTTGTGCACGTAACGCACGTTCACAAGTCTCGACAAACCACCAACGAATTAACGACGGGAGACGAAATCACGGCACATATGCATTCATTATCCTCCTCTTTATTTCGCCTTATTCGATGACTAGGTAAAGGGATTCTCTGAGAATCTTACGCATAAATTGAAAACACCAGCATAATTTTACAGGTTATATCTGAAGATACAATTTGAGAGGTAAGTAAGAGGGAGCTTCAAAATTTCATTTTTTCCGTTCACAATTAGGGGCAGTCTTGGGTTACAGCGAGAATACAAGGGGGCATTATAATAGGAATAGCATATTTATATTTGGAACAAAAATCTGTAATCCTCTATTACTATCTGCATAATTTCATTTTCAATATCTTGACCAACATAGTACACTAGGGACAAATTGATCTATTCTGTGCACCTATCGTTCACGAAAAGAATGTTCGCCTGCTATCCCTGGGTTCGAGTCCCGCCACCCAGGGCATGGCTGTGAGTGTATCTTTTATTTTTTATCGACCTTGATGTAAAATGACCATATGAGCTTTATTCGGGTCCAAGGGAGTTAAAAAAACACCTATTGTATGCATCGTTTCATAGTAGTTTAACTAGTATCTAAAAGTAATTATTTAGTATTTGGTTGTGTAACGCGTATGATCGAATCAAGGGTGGTGGTACACCCTGCGTGAATTCAGCGGTGCGAAACAGAGATTGACTAGAATTTACTTCATAATTTTAGACTGTGTTTTAACTTTTACCCCAGGAATGATTCCCATAAAGGCTCTCGTAAAGACCTTGTTGCACTAATGAGATTGAAAAAAAATTTGGTCATTAAGAATCACCTCGTAGATCATCCACGTTTAGGAGAGAACCTGATGGCTTTTGGGGGAGGGAGAAGCCGGCGGGAGGTACGTTCATAAATTGACAACGCTGCTTCCAGTTTGCGGCACGCACGAAGTGGATTATACGCATTCCCTCCCCCGATTCCCTTTTCTCCCCATCTTGGGAAGTCAATATTTTTGATTCGGCCGTGAGAACGGCTGAAGCTCAAATCGTCTCTCTCTCACTCACTTAAAAACAATCCCTCCCTCCCTGCTCTCGATTTTTTCATCTCAAACAGTGAGAGCGTGTGATGCAACTCCCTCGAGTCTTTATCCAGAAGCGGTGAAATTCGCCCTTCTTCCCCGTCTATCCGCTCGCTCGGGAGAAAGCGACGCATTTCCGAGCAGAAACGCGCCAAACGGACGGATAAGAGAATGAGGACGGATATAATTTTTTTTGTGAGCGGGGAAGCAGAGGCTAGATGGATGAGGAGGAAGAAATAGGAAAGAACACATCTGCACGGCACAAGCCTTACGAGTGCGTGAAACGGGGTGTGTACCATCACCAATCATTCAATGGGTATTATTAAGTTATATACACGATAAACTTGATGGTTTCAGGCTCAACTTCGTGAAATTTCATTTCCACAATGAAAAATATGTAAAAAAAAAGCTAGAGTAAAATAGCTATTTAAAAGTTTCTGTGTTGTACTTTTCATTGTGGATATACACGATAGTTTTGTGGACACAAGAGATTGGATATTAGTAATTTAGCAAATATTTTAAAATAAATACAGATGATCAAAGAGTAATAGAAAATAGTTATCAAGAGGTTGCAAGTTGGGAAAAGGCGCAAAGGGATGGACAGAGGCTGGAGGAGGTGAGGAGGTAAAAATGGATTATCCTAGAAGGTGCTTCAGAATATCTAGATTAGAGTGAATCACAAATGGAAATAAGACGCCGTACAAAGAAAACTCAGTGATGAAATAGAGAAATGGTGGTCAATATGGTATGGGCATTAAAGGAAGGAGAAATACCGCTCGCCCGTAAAAATAATGAACAGGATCATGTATGAGGTCAGGTCACCAGGTATGAGAAAAAGTAAACGACCGCCTCAAAAAAATTAAATTAAGCCCATCACCAAAGACATGAGGAAAATATAGATAAGAAGCGAAGATTGTAAATATAAATATACTTGGAGAAAAGGATCCGAGGGATAGCCAAAAGCAGTAGGTTTAAATTCGCTGAAGAAAAGGGGTGGTCTAGCTGCCACAGTAACCAGATTTTCTATGGAGATAAAGATATTTTAAACTTATCCTTATGCCAGTATCTATCTTCATTTCGTGATCAAGGCCGTACCATGCAAGAGTTTTAAAATATTTTTGGGGTCAGACGAAAGAAGATAGGCTAAAAATTTGCATAAAAGAGATGTAAAAATGCAGTCTGGTTGATATCGCAGGTTACAGTTTTAAAACTCCCCTTTTTTTAACCGTGCTCAGTAGGCAAACAGTAATAATTATGGCACAGAACACAATAGAAGAGGTTGTTCACGGTAGGTGACCGACAGTCAAAGTCATTTGCTCCATTAATGTTAGGAAGTGGTTTGAGTGTGATGTACAGGGAATGGAATGAGAGTATTTGGAGGCAAGGCGGAGAGAAACCCGGCGTCAGCATTAGCCTGATACTAATGAATGACACCAAGGGGCACAAAGTTTAATGCCCCGTCCGGTGGGTGGAGCACTAAATTTAAAGCGATTTCCACACAGTGCTCAATTACAGATCGGTATTCAACTAAAAATCTTTGTTATTTCAGAGGTTAGAACTCGGTCTCTCCCAACATAGGAAGCCACTACTCCGATAAAAAAAGCGTACACAATGACCCATCAACTCCATAGAATATGTAGTTCAAATGAGTGTGGAGGAGTTTGAACACTTTCCGTCACCGTTAGTGCGTGTTTTCACCCAGAAAAACCGCATAGCGAAAGGCGCGTTAAACGGGCGTTAAAAGAGCGGAAAAATTCCTTTCTCAGCGCCGACGACCACGATATTTTGCAATGGTTCCCGAGCATCAGCAGCATCCCTCGCACGAGGAGAGAAATGCTCATGCCATACTTGGAGGTGCATCAGCTTTCGAGCCAATGAAGCATAACACGACCGTGTTAAGAGAGAGAGACGGTGACTTCAAGGGCGACCGTATTTGCTAAGCGTTTCGTCAGTGTCGTAAACTCTCCGCGAGTGATTCAATTGTGCGTGGTTTCTGCGAATGGATTGCTTCTTCCAGCATTTTCATCTACATCTACATCTACAAAATACCCTGCAAGCCTACATAAGGGTTAGTGATAGGGGGTGAATTATCTCTAAGCATGCATACGTTCGCGCAACCTCAAGGTTCAATGTCACCTAACAAAGGAAACGCACCAGATACACAGATATCCAAAATAAAATTAGGTAGAAATCCTAAAAACATTCGTAAGAAAATTATTTGTATATGATTACTATTGATTAGAAAAATTATTTATTTTTCTATTATTTATTAAACGTTGAAAATCTCAAAATTCTTTATATTAAATATTGATTAAGTAATTAAAAGATTTATGAATTACATGTACTAATTATTAACTGGTTAGACAACTAATAAGATGCATCAATTGACAATTCCTGGTATTCATGCATTGGTGATGCAAACATTGGTTTTCAGTCTCAAGAATACACCTCAGATGCTGCATGCGAACAAATATATGGAATAGGAGGATTTTAGCGCGGTAAAGTGAAACGTGGAATCAGTTAAGTATTTACGGGTAACACTTACTCAGGATCTATCATGGGGGAAGTATATCAGGGAAATATGCAGTCAAGGAAATAGAAAGTTGGGGTTTATCAAAAGAATATTAGGGAAAAGTGAGGAGAGGGTGAAGGAACGTGGCTATTTTTCAATTGCTAGGTCACACTTAAGATATGCTGCGAGTATATGGGACCCTTGTGATGCAGGTGTAATTTACGAATTAGATCGAGTACAAAGAAGAGCGGTGAGATATGTAAAAGGGTGTTACGATAGGGAAAGCAGTGTGTCTGGTATGTTAGCCGAATCGGGATGGGAATCGCTGTCACAACGCAAGCTGAATGGGGTCGTTTACCATATTTTTTTTATTGCCGAATCTGATAGAGTTTGTAAAATAAAAGGACCCGTATTTTTCCGTTTTCTGATCCGACAATTATTTCCCGAGTTATAAGCGGCGAAAAACTGATGTTTTTAACCCTTTCGGAAAAGTGGGTGTGGTGCAACCTCTGACGTATATCTACTTCGTCCAATCACAACTGAGCCCGCGAAGCTACTTCGCCTTATCGCAAAGGGGGGGACACAGCTGACTCGGCCAATGGGAGCGACTTCGACAGCATCTGTGCGAGCAGACCTTCCGAGAACCCCCCTCCACTCCCTTCCCCCTCCCCTGAAAGCAGTCAAGGACGGGAGGAAAATGACGTAAATGTTATCACAGCAGCATTTTCGGTGGGCGTCACCTTTTGCTTATTTTAATTTTTGATTTATGAGTGAATGGTTGTGGTTAGAAGATTCATTTTTTCACTAAAATTCGTTTTTCGTTTCCATCTAACGATTTCGTGTACAAAATTGCGACTTCGGTTCCGAGTAAACGCCCCCATTATAGCTATATTTTTTTTATTACCTGCATGTTCAAATCAACGTGTGACTTGCATGCAATGCCTTTTTTTGCATGCATGAGTATCTATGAAATGAGGATGGGAATCGCTGTCACAACGTGGGCTGAATTATAGACTTAATCTTCTGGAAAAATTTAAGGAGGGGCATTTCATTTATGGCTTTAATCATATATTGCTGACTCCGACTTATTATGGTAGGCTCGATAATTCTAATAAAATTAAGGAGATTGCAGGACGGACAGGTTTAAAATGTCATTTTTCCACCTGCGATTCGAAATCAGAACGATAGACATCGCGTAAATCGGTATTAATTATAGAGGTAATATTCAGAGTAGGTCGATAGTATCTTTTATGTCCTGCATGTTCAAATTATTGTGTTACTCGCATGCATTGCTCTTAGCATTCCCTGGATTAAATATTTTTTGCATGCATGAGTATCTTTTAAATTGGTGTCGGATTTCAAGTCATGCGCGGTATTCGTGGGTGTGTCCTGAATGATTGGGATTTGGTAGTTTTTCTTTTTTTCCCTAATTACTTTTAAAGGTGTGGTATTTGTTTTGTTTTGTTCGTTTTTGTTTGTTGTGTCATTGTTCCTGGTGTGGATGCACCCCCTGCCACACACCCTCGAGGTGGCTTGCAGGGTAAGTCGTAGATATAGGTATACTTAGTATACATATCTGGTGATATTCACCCCCTAGAGGTGGTTTCCTAGGTGTCCTGTCTATAGAGATACAAATATCTCTTCCCCAATCTTTTTCCTCCTCAGTAACACACTTCCTCTACCCTTCCGTTCATTCCCTTCTGAGAATCGGGTTGGTGCGATGACTAGAGTACCTACTGGCCTCCTACCCCAAGTCGGGGTCGAATCCTGGTATCGGCAGATTTTTCATTGGTATACCGGTCCCTACTTGACTGCCTAGTGGAGAACACTTCGAGTTCAGTAGTCCATCCGTCGGATGGGACGTTAAGCCGTGGTCCCCTTGCGCCTTTAGTGAATAACAGGCTTTTACCGGGTTTCTCTCCAACTTTCCTCTGCCCTTTGAAAACTCCTACCTTCGCCTAAGTATACATCTATCCTCTCGGGAGAGAATTACCAGAGTTGTCGGTCGACCCCCCCCCCCCTTCTCCCCCCCCAACAACAAAACTTCATTACCTTCCTTCCTCTTTTCAACAACACAAGAGAAGAACATTTCTTCGCCTTCTCATTTTCTTCTCTGATTGAAAAACTCTTCGCGGACGTGGTGCCACACCCTATGACGCCAGTGTATACCTCAGCGAGCGCGTCCAGTATCTCGGAAGAACGCTGAAGGGATAAAGAGGGGAAGGGAGGCTTGCTTCGATGAAATGAGAGTGTTTTATTCCGACGGCGGACGACACCGAGAGATTGAAAAACGAGATCCAGTCCGCAGCATTTCCCGTCTCCGGAACTATTTCAGTCTCCCTCTGGGGGCGGCGGCGGACTCCTTGTGTGTAAGTTCGTCGATCCTCAACATCCCACGGCACTCTAACTGGAATCAATGACCGGGGCAATCATTCCCTCCCACTAAAATATCATGGGTAGGCGGAAGAAGGCGAGGATGGATGTGTGTTCCCCTGCAGCTAAACGAACGATTCATTGGATTATGAGAGGAATGATTAATGGAATCAATTATTTCGGTGCATCCAGCCCTAAGGTATGCACGTATGCAGCTGTCATAAGGGTTCAGTGGAATTTCAAAAGTAAAGGAATAGGGGCTTACAATGCTAACACATCAGTGTGTGAAATTGAGTCGCCGCTAACTTTAGATGAGTATCGTAACATGTGGCATAGAAGATGGTAGGAGTATTTGGGGGACATAATGGACGGTGTGTGCCTTCATGATTACTTAAGATATGCACATAAAAAATTGACAGTTCATCAACACCGTATCGAAGAAATATTTTTGTAAGCATAAATGTTTCATACCTAGATATTGTATTTTAATATACATTCTAATTATAAAACACATTTATTGGATGCCAAAGCCGTTAGAAACGCACGCCAAAATGTATGTCCCCAAAGTATTTAACCCCATTCCTCAAAAACATTAACCCCATCTTCAAGCCAAAAACGAAAACAACAATACTATATCAAGAATGGAAAACATACTTTTCCCCCTTCAAATAAGGTTTTCCATCATTCAGGGTAGTATTTAAACTGCTCTTGAACTTATAAATTGATATTAGCTTCAACCTTATAAACCTTAGCTTCAACCTTATAAGTAATAAATATCATAAATTAAATTATTCTGGATATTTCATTATAAGTATCTGGGAGGGAGGGAGGCTGGAGGGTGTGTGCAGTGTGGAAAAAAGTTAAATCATTAATAGTTTTTATCATCACTTACCTGTTGCATGTCCAACTTATACGAGTTCATTCACCAGCATTAATTAGTAATACAACCTTTGTATAATTGTATGGTTACTAGTGCATATATTGTGATTACTCAACCTCTGCTCCAAATATTCGAGGTGACCTGCAGCGTTCTCCTCAGATACAGTGAGCAAATAACGCCCTATCTGCTTTCAGTTCATATTTTAGTCCCAAATTTGGAGTTTTAACTCAGCTCCTCACTGAAATATTTTATTACGAAGGTGTTAGGACGTACTAACTAATTAAAAACTAATAACTTGATTTCAAAACTACTAACGAGGAACATATTTGAATATCAACAAGCATTTGGAACATTTGGTGAAGAATAGTACCCTCACACACACCCTTTGAGTGAAATAAAGGATTTATTCACGTTCACTTTGCAATCTTTGCGTCTATGTACCATTGGCAATGACTGCATATCTTGAAGATATTATTGCGGCAGCGAAGGTATTTGAGATATTACTGCCGACTATCGCATGTAAAACATGCACCGTTGCACTCCCATACATTTCCCTTTCCTCAGGCGCTCAACGACTTTACGGCTCAACGACCCAAACGAAACAAAAGCCTAATTACGTGTATCCACCTCATCTATGTATATGGCATATTGAGACCCTGGCATGAGGGATTGTCGAGTCGGAACAGGCCCCTCGCGGTCCCACCGAGACGAAGTGGAAAACAATGAAAGCCTATGGCCACGGCGATAACCAATTTCACGCTTCACTTCTGCAGGCGGCGATTTTCTTTTTCCTTTTTCATTGTAAATATGCGTAGCCGAGCAGGGTAATATCTTTCTCCGTGAATAAATTTCTCCCTTCAACTCCGCGCACAATGTCCGCGAAAGCGGAAGGTGGCGCCGGCGGTTCGGCGACGGGAATCGAAAGACCGACCCTTATATGTGCAGACGGGAGTGAGAAGAATTAATAAGAAGGCTCTCCTTCCGCAACGAGGCCCTGCGCTCTACATATCGGTCAGAACTGGTTATTTATTGCGTCCGAGCCGATGTTTGCCAGCGCCCGTGTGACTTTCTCCACGACGAGACAATTGTCGGACTGAATAAATTTTCCCCTGCCGCAATTTTCGCATTATTCTCTCCATTAGGGCGTTATAATTCGTTCCCGTTTCCACGAGTTCCTACGGCAGGGCACCAATAAAACTCTTCGGAGTGGGTCGGTGATTTTCAGTCCCCCGTGATAAAATCCACTCGAGCAGAGATAAAAGGTCAGTTACGAGCATCACGAGGAATGAAAATCACGTTTGAACCATATATTTAAGAGAAAGGTGCGAAATAAAGCCTCTTAAATGCAAAACGGATCAGAATACCATCTGCTTACCATCTCTGGAACGGGCCAAATCAATTAGAATCCCTTTAAATTTTTATCTTCAAACAAGATACGGACCTGAAAACAAAGTTAATTAAATCTTGCCTTGCACATACTAACCATGGAATTTTATTCGTCCATAGTGAGTAAGTAACTAAATTAGTGGCAGCAGTAACTGCGTAGGACTAATTACGTTGCTGCCAACGACTGTAATTCAAAATCCAAATATATTTGTGTTGCTTGTTTTGAGATTTCAACTTATCAGCAAAGATCACTTTTCAATATCTCGTACTCCGTAGTCATGAATAGTTTTAGCTGCTTAGTGGAATGTTTGGCTAAAGAGTAAGTTCGATTTAAACTACACTAAGGAACAATAGTTATGAAATTACGCACAATTCTCTAGAGTCTGCAAAGATTTATGTGGTGCAGTGGTTATCACATCCACCGGTTCAATATACATTACCAACCAATCTGTCCCATCCAGCTAATCCTCTGCAAGCCGGTTCAATATATAATTACCAGAAATATGTTAACCTATTATTACTAGCATTCTAACCCAAGTTCGATTGGTCATCTACATCTACATCTACACGATACCCTGCAAGCCACCGCGAGGGTGTGTGGCAGGGGGTGAAGATCACCAAGCATACACCACTAACATGCAAGCAAGCAACTAAAGGGTCTCATGCAACTAGATTGTTAGTATCTATAGTATTGAGGGGTTAATACATGCATCATGTACTACAGAATACTCTAAAATATTTCCCCTACCTATCCCTTTCCTATGCTGCCTATTCTGTTCTCTTATAGTACGGGGGAAAAATGCCATTTTGAATCTATCTGTACGACAATCTATCTCTCTAATCTTATTTATCTGGTCGAATCTAGCATAATACGCTGGTGTTTTCAATATGTGCCTAACATCTTCAGTAAAGCTATCCGATTGAAATTTCTGCAATAGATTTAATCTGAACTTTAATCTACGCTCTGATAATGATTCCCACCCTAATTCTTGTATTAATTCTGATACACTACTCAACCAATCGTAACTCCCATTTGTCGCACCACTCTTGAATTGCATCTAAATCCTTGCTAAGTGATTTCGTGTCCTCTTCGTTCGATATACCCCTGTACACCACCGCATCGTCGATTTGGTGAGCAATCACCCCCTGCCACACACCCTTGTGGTGGCTTGCAGGGTATTATGTAGATGTAGATATGTAGATGTAACACCTTTTGACGAACCTAGCTGCTCTACGCTGCACACTGTCTAGTTCTCTCATCAAACCTAATTCATTAGGATCCCATACACTGGCTGCATACTCAAGGTGGGGCCTAACTAGTGAAAAGTAGCATCGCTCTTTTGTCTTCTCATCACATTTCCCAAGTACTCTTTTTATAAATCCTAGGTTTCTCTTCGCTCGGCCGCATATTTCCCTTATGTGTCTTCCCCACGATAAATCTTTAGTGATTGTTACACCTAAATATCTTACGGTTTCAACGTTTTCGATCTTCGTGTTATTAATTCTATAGGATCGCTCTATCGAATTATTCCTCCTCCAAAAATTGATAGCTACACACTTTTTAAGGTTGAGTTCTAACTGCCATTTGTCGCACCACTCTTGAATTGCATCTAAATCCTTGCTAAGTGATTTCGTGTCCTCTTCGTTCGATATACCCCTGTACACCACCGCATCGTCTGCAAAAAGTCTAAGGTTACTACTAACTATGGTACCCAAATCGTTTATGTATAAAAGAAATAGAAGCGGACCTACTACGCTACCCTGGGGAACTCCCGATGTGACTTCGATTGTGTCCGACATGATACCATCTATGACAACCCTCTGCTCTCGCCCACTTAAGAATTCTTTTACCCAACATACAACGTCTTTATTTATACCAAAACTCTCTAACTTCAAGATTAATTTGTCATGAGGAACTTTATCGAAGGCCTTTTTAAAATCTAAAAATATCGCATCAACTTCAGTACTGCTTTCGCCGTGGACTAAAATATCGTGTACGAATAAAACTAATTGTGTTTCGCAGGATCTACCTTTCCGGAACCCATGCTGGCTGTTTATGAGTAATCCCTGACTATCCAAATGCCCCATGATCGAACTGACTACTATGTGCTCAAATATCTTACAAGAGATTGACGTGAGTGAAATGGGTCTGTAGTTACTAGGTTCTTCCCTATCACCGCTTTTAAATATAGGTGTAATGTTAGCTACTTTCCAATCCTTGGGTACTGTGTGGTTCTTTAGTGTTTTATTGAATATTATTTCTAGATAGGGGGCTATTTCAGAAGCTAATGTTTTATATATTCTGGAAGGAATTTGATCGGGACCTGGTGATTTGTTTTTACTTATGCTTTTTAACTGCTGCTCTATTCCGCGACATGAAATGTTTATTTCGGGCATTTGCTCACTGAAAGTGTTCGGCGGTGATTCCACTGCGTTTTGTGACGATGAGTTGAATACACTTTGGAAGAAGGTGTTTAAAGTGTTGGCTTTTTCTACACTGCTGGTGACTCTGATTCCTTTATCATTTTTAAGTGTGTGCACTGTGGACTTATTTCCCTGGAGCTCTCTCACATATGACCAAAACGCTTTAGGATTGCTATATAAATATTCTCCTAACATCTTGCTCTTGAAATGTGATAACGCTTGCCGACATGATTTTCTTTCTAATGCTCTCGATTTTTTATAGTTTTGAACTAGCTCATTTTTTTCCTCTACCGATAGACCCCGTCCTGCATTTTTCATCTTAGCGTGGCATACCCTTTGTCGCTTTAGTGATTTCCTAACCTCCGCGTGATACCACCTAGGCTCTGTATTATCACTAATATATTTACTTGGTATGTATTTATGAACTGCGTTACGGGTGACCTCAAGAAATTCTCTCCACGAATCCTCTGTATTTAATCCTTTGCTTTGTTCGCTGAATACATTAAATGCTTCCCTTAATTCCTCTTTCATACCGTCGTAATTAGCATTGCCAAATAAGTATACCCTCCTCCTCGGTTTATAATGTCTTTCAACGCCTACAATAAATTTCGCATGCACTATTTTATGGTCACTAATTCCTGTGTCTGTAACTGTATTTAGAACTCTCTCGGGTATATTTGTTGCTAATAAGTCTAAAATGTTGTTTCCCCCGTTCGGCTCTGTTACTAGCTGTTGTAAAGAATGTGTCGTAAAGGTGTTCAACAGTGATTCGCAATGTTCCTTATCCTTACCTCCTGCAATGAAACTACACGTATTCCAGTCTATCGAGGGGAGATTGAAATCTCCGCCTACTATTATTCCTCTATCATTCTTCCCAGAAAGCAATGTACGTATCTCTGACTCTAGCTCTATTATAGAATTGACGTGTGCGTCCGGTGGCCTGTAATATGCACCTACATATATCTTTTTTGCGTTACTACTTTTACTTTTAACGGAACACCAAATACTTTCTACATTTCGCTCTGAAATAAGTTCTCTTCTACTGACATACGGGTCCTTCACAGCTATAAATACTCCTCCTCCGTTTCTGCTTACTCTATCCTTTCTGTATACGGTAAAACACTTCGGAAATACTTCATGATCTGATATGTCCTTCGAAAGCCAGCTTTCTGTACCTACGATTATATCTGCATTAGTACTCTTAATGAGGTGGTGAAATTCTGCTACTTTATTTCTTATACTGTCATAATGGTATTTATTTAAATATATTTATCTGTATTTCTCTATAATGCATGAGTTACTAATGTCAATGCATACATTATGCACTTCATCTACATCTACATCTACACGATACCCTGCAAGCCACCACGAGGGTGTGTGGCATGGGGGGAAGATCACCAAGCATGCACCTTAAACATGCAAACATGCTACTATAAGGTCTCAGGAAACTAGACTGTTAGTATTCACAGAGTAATAAGGGATTAGTTTTTAATACATGCATCATGAACTACAGACAACAAATTTCACTTCTGGCTATTCTTACAATATTTAACCTACACTTCTGACTATTCTTACAATATTTAACCTATACTTCTGACTATTCTTACAATATTTAACCTACCAATCCATTTTCTATGCTGCCTATTATATTCCCTTATACTACGCGGGAAAAATGAAAATGTTAAGTAGGTTGGCTCGCGACTGCTTGAGTCAAGTTGTCTAAGGAATCTTATTAATTTAAGTACGAGTATATGCCTGCTAAGTGATTCTTACTTCACAAAGAAAATTACCTAAGCTATTGAAAGTCATAAGTATCACAAGAAATACGATGGAAAGTCGAAAGATTTATTTTTTATGATAAATCTAATCTGCCCGACGATGAAGTCAGTTCAACATTTACGTTACTGAACTAAATTCATGTACTCAATGAATTCAATAATGTATAATACCAGAATATTAGTATCAAAGGTTATGTTATAATATTTTTCTGAAAAATCCTTTAATATCTCATTAGTAATGATATTATTCATACGCCATACATTTTGGCTAGAGCGACCGCAACGCAACTTGAAGTCAACTAACGCATTTCGTCTGCTATAAGCGCAGTAATTGGTGGATTTAGCGAAAAATACGGTGGGTGGATGCCTTTTTACATGTCATTTTATTCCTGACATGTGACATTACGCATAAAACATCAGTTTTTTGCCAAAATTACATGCCAATATGGTATTTTTAAACGTTATATTCCCATTTGATGGCCATTCTCGCCGTTATTCGTATGCAATTTCAAATGCAATTTGTGCAAAAAGGTTGGTATAATTATCTTTACTTTATTAGATAGAGGAACTTTAGTTCTATAAGTGCTGAAAATATTTTTAAAAAATGACATGACTTTCACTTTTCGGATCAACCTCCTGAATCTATCGGGACGACAATCGGTACAACAAGAAAGAGTAAGGCTTCTGCATTAGCACGGGGTTCTCTAGTTTCATCCAAAACCGAGATAATTATTAAGGACCCACACGTAAACGGATTACAGGATCACAAGGATCATAATAGAGAACGGCACTCCAATACCAATTGATTCAATTATACCTTCTTCTCTCACGTTATTCGCGGTCATAGTAGCTTGCAGGGTATTATGTAAATGACTGTGGGATTCATCGTCAACAATTTTCTCTGACTTAGTGGAGTTGAAAAATTTGGTGCATGAGCATTGTGCATTACCGGTAATTATTAACCTCCTGTTACAAACCCTTTCACTATCTAACATGTTTTCATGTTGTAGCTCTCATTTGCATGTCAGTGGTGCTTGTTTAGTGAACTTCACCCCTGCCACACACCCTCGCAATGGCTTACAGTGTATTACGTGACTGAAGATGATACCGTCGAGGTGGCTTGGAGGGTACCTACTTTGTAGATACCTACGTCTACGATGGCACAATACACTGCAAGCCACCGTAAGGTGCGCGGCTGTATATGGGATGTATAGCCGCACCGGTTATGCCCAAGTAACACGCAGCGACCTTACGTATCCACTCAATTGTTTGAGGTCGGTGTGGGATTTCGGAAACCATTTTCCTGGACGATGATAACAGAAGCCGTTCTTTCGGAGCGGTCGGTCACCCCACTGCGCACCGTTGGAAAGTGATATGATCTATGGAATCGTTAGGGTAATCAGGAGGTGACTTAGTGTGGTTGACACAATGACCCGTTCTTATGGTAGAACCGCTCTCAGAGTGCACCAGAATACGCCAACGCCGGTCAGAATAACGTGCTTGCATTGGATGAACACAGGAAACGATAGCTAGAGAGTACGACTTGTTCAGAGCCCAAGGTATGTATAGATCGTCGATGTCGATGAGAATTCGAAATAAAAACGGAAGTAATAAAATGTGAATGACGGAAGTTGAAGACCGTCACAAGATACGGGAAAGAGAGAATTGCTCAAAAACTATACTAAAATTTAATTATTAACAAAGAAAGTAAAACTTTGTCATGTTTAAATCCTCAAAAAAATCCACCATCTTAATTGCATGTCTGTTTATTTCATTAATCCGAATTAATCTCATGTGTGCAGTTTCATTTGCAAGATACCTTATATATTGTGAAGGTGGTGTGAGATGCCCTAATGTTGTTACGGTCACGAACTATTTTAGGAAAGAACGAATATTTGAATCTATCTGTGGAGTACTGGCTTCCCATCCCGATGCAGATTTTTCATGGGCATATCGGTTCCCACTTGGGTGCAGTGTGGAGAGAACTAAGAAAAATCCAACCGTGGTCGGAGCATACCTTGGATATGCAGTCAGTGCATGGGATCCGAATAAATTAGATTTCATCGGAGAACTAGGCAGTGTGCAGCGTAGAGCAGCTAGGTTTGTTAAAGGGTGTTACGATAGGTTTGCTTCTACATCAAAGCAATACCCTGCGAGTCACCACGAGGGTGTGTGGCAGGAGGTAAAGATCACCAAACATGAACTATTGACATGCAACTAGGCTACTACATGGAGACATGCTAGATAATAGGGGCACATGTAGCTATGTTGTTAGTATCTACATAATGAGAAAGGCATTATTGGTTGTTATTACATGCATCATGCACTACAGACTACTCTAACAATATTTCACCTACCTATCCCTTTGATACACTGCCTATTGTGCTCTCTAATGGCACGCGGGAAAAATGACATTTTAAATCTATCGGTACGACAATCTATCTCTCTAATCTTGTTCATCTAATCAAACCTAGCGTAATACGCAGGGGTTCTTAATATAGATATCTAACGTCATCTATGAACAAATCGGTTTCGAATTTACTTGAAAGGTTCAACCTAAATTTTAACCTGCGTTCTGATAATAATTCCCATCCTAGTTTTTCTATTAAACTCGTAACACAAATACAATTATCACAACGGCCTTTAACAAATCTAATGGATCTCCTTTGCTCACGCTCTGATTACTTTATCATAGCTTCCTCGTACGGATCCCATATACTAGTGGCATATTCTAAATGAGGCCTGACAAGTGTAAAAAAGCTTCTTTCTCGTACTCTCTCATAGCATTTGCCTAGAACGCTTTTTACGACTCCAAATCTACTGTTTGCTACACTAGTTATTTCCCTTTAAGTTGGGAATCATTATGAGATCGCAGAAGCAGAGAATTAATCTATTGCAGAAATTTAAAACGGATAGCTTTACTGAAGATGTTAGATATATTTTAAAAACTCCTGTGTATTATGCTCGATTCAACCAGATAAATAAGATTAGAGATATAGATTGTCGTACCGATAGATTCAAAATGCCATTTTCCCCCGTACTATAAGAAAATACAGTAGGCAGCATAGCAAAGGGATAGGTAGGTGAAATATTGTTCGAGTAGCATGTAGTGCATGACGCATGTATTTACAACCAATCTGTTTATTACTGTGTAGATACTATGTGGACACTAACCATCTAGCTGCATTTGACCCTGTTATTTAACATTTTTCCATGTAGTAGCCAAGTTGCATGGCAATAGTGCTTGTTTGGTGAGCTTCGCCCCCTCCCACAGACCCTCGCGGTGGCTTGCAGGGTATTGCGTAGATGTAAATGATTCCCTTTGCGCATCTCATTTAAATCAGACTAATGCCGACGCCATGTTCCATTCCACCCTTCCTCCGTTTCAAAAAAAAATTCTTTCCCCTAGCCAATTACCCACCTATCTTCAATGGCGCAAACCTTAGCTGTCGGTTACCTCCCCCGAAAAAATAGTACTGCTCCAAAATTTCGGTACTTAATTTTAACCCCAGATGGCATCGATAGCTCACGTCCAAGTCCAAATGAAACAGTGCAATCTCCCGACTCAATTGCGTTTTACGAAATTATTGAAAAAAAAGAATGAGAGAACGGAAAGTCCGACTTTCCGGCTAAAAAAAAACGGTCGCGAGGGGCTTCTGAAACGACATGGAGATGATGAGGAATTCCCATTGGGGAGAAGAAGGGTATGGAGGATTCCCAAATGTTACTGATACTTGGCAGCCTTCACTTGTAACAAGGGATCTCGAAGACAAAAGCACTCCTCCGGTTGTCTGTCTAGCGGCTCACATTGAGTGCGAAATGAAGGAGGCTAATTGTCTCCAGGGCGGGAAGGTAGTCGGTGGGAGGCCATTAACGACGTTCCCTCCAATCTCCTTCCAACCTTCAGTGAGGAAGGTCGCGGTCCCATCATCCCCCATCCCACTCCAACCCCATTCCCTTCCCGCCTCAGCCCCCTATTTTTCTTCGACGCAGGGAGTAAATGCGCGACAGCTCGCACTCACCGGGCTTCTTGGAGTTTAGACGCGAGAGCCAATTTGAAGCTCACATCAGGCATCAGATCCTTATCCGCCTCGCAGAGGATTCCACGCATTACCATCCATCCATCCATTAGGCGGGTGGTTTATAGCAGAGTTGGAATTAGTGAAGCAGAGCAAAGCCTTATATGAAGAAAAGGATATTTCATTGTTTTCTAGTATTTTTGCCTAGCCAGATATTTTCATAGGAAAATAATATTGAGAAATGTTTTGCATAACAACTGACTGATCCATCTTTGATAATTATTGGCTTCTGAATCTATATACGGCGTGAAAACTTTGAGTCATCATTTATAACATCTCCTTGTCATTAAAAGCTCCACTAAAATTTTCACGACATATTACGAATTCACATGTGGCGATAAACTTCCATTCCGGTTCGTTGGAATGAATTGAGGAGTCTTGATTTCTTGCGAAGTCTAATTTAATCGAGGATCGTGTTGGTTTAGTGGCTAGAGTACTGGTCTTTAATCCCGAGGGACCGGGTTTGAACCCCGGCATTGGTTAATTATTATATAATATACCGGTCCCTACTTGATTGATTTGTGGATAGCATTCAAATTCAGAATTAGGTCCGTTGGATGGGACGTTAAGCTGTGGTACCCTTAAAGAGTGGCCACGTAGGGTCTCGGGAAGAGGAAGCATTTCCTTTCATGACGGACAATCGAGCAAGAGGCTATCCCACACGGGAGATCGGAAAACAAAAGAGGATTATCGCGAAGGATCACTGGAAGGATAAGGAAAGCTGGAGAGAGGCCTAATAGTCAGTGGAACTATTCCACCCGAGCTCGAAAAAAGAGGAATTGCTTGGTGATAGGAAACAAAAAGTCGTCAGTCTGCAGCTTTAGAACGTGGCTTTCAAGGATTAGGAGCTGGTGCCATCTATCCTTGGTTGCAAGCCCCGAAACTTCCGAATAACAGATACGCCGTGACATCACCACTCTGCATGAAGTGTGAGCTAAACGTCCAGTTTTATAACTTTTCATCGATCTGTTCGGTCATTGGTCACCGAATTTTCAGAATATTTTTCATCGTTAAATTTGGCCGTAAAAAGATGGAAATCTGTTTAGCAAAACATTAATTGCGGCAAAATGTAGTACACAATCATTTTGCCAGATATAATTCAGTTGTTGCTGGTGCTGCTTTTATCAACATGAAAATGTTTATCATCGGTCCAAGATGAGAGCGGAAATTGTTGGAACATGTGCATTATTAGAAATAAAAATCATGAAGTTTACTGGAGTTACTTATTAGTTACCTAATCATCTCCAGCAATTTATATGATATACTCGCATTTTTCTCTCTCCATGTGTTTTGAAACCGATTGCACCATTCGTCAGATTAAATTTTCTCATCTAACTATGTGGCACTCAAATGATATACATCTATCTACATCTACATAATACCCTGCAAGCCACCACAAGGGTGTGTGGCAGGGGGTGATTGCTCACCAACATGCACTACATATCATGCATAAAAAAGGAATAGTATTAATATAGTAGTCAGAACTACACTATTTAAAAAAGATAGAAATTGCAAAGCAAACATGCAAAAACATTCTGTTAGTAGGGTTAGCTTTAAGTACTCATACCAACATGCAGCTACCAATGCTATTCATTGCTACTCTCCGATAGGACATGTTTACCGTTATTCGTATCTCTTATTGTGCGAGGGAAAAAGGACATCTTGAATCGGTCAGTTCGGCAATCAATTTCTCTAACTTTATGATTATGGTCCAGTCTGCCATAGTAAGTTGGGGTTCGTAAAATATTTTTAACATCATCACTGAAAATATTCCCCTGGAATTTGTTTAAGAGATTAAGTCTAAATTTCAACCTGCGATCTGACAATGATTCCCATTTCAATTCATTTAATAGACTGGTTACGCTAATATAATTATCGTATCGTCCCTTTACAAATCTTGCCGATCTTCGCTGCACACGTTCAAGTTCATTACTTAGACCGATTTCGTAGGGATCCCATACACTGGCAGCATATTCCAAATGAGGTCTAACAAGGGAAAAGTAGCTGATTTCTCGTACATGATCGTCACATTTACCCAATACTTTTTAATGAAACCCAGTTTGCGATTCGCTTGACCCATTATTTCACGTATGTGTTTACCCCAGGAAAGATCATTTGTCAGTCTTATTCCAAGATATTTAATGGATTCCATGTTTGTTAATTCATTATTACTTATTTTGTAAGTGGTAGGAGGAGAGCTATTCTTTTTCCAAAAATTCATTACAAGACATTTTTTAAAGTTTAATTCTAACTGCCATGTATCACACCAAGTTTCAATTGCTTGTAGATCAATATTTAAATATTCTTTATCGTTCGGGCATAGAATTTCCATGTACACTACTGCGTCATCGGCAAATAGACGAAGCTTACTTTTTACCACCTTTTGGATATCATTAATATACAAAAGGAATAGGAGTGGACCTATCACACTACCTTGTGGGACACCCGAAGTGACTTTAATTGCCGGTGAGGAAACACCGTCCAAAACAACCCTTTGAACCCGATCATGCAGAAAATCATTAATCCATGATATAATGTTACTGTCTAACCCATAAGATTTTAACTTCAAAATTAGTTTGCTGTGAGAAACCTTGTCAAAAGCCTTCTTGAAGTCGAGAAATATAGCATCCACTGGAATATTATTTTCGCCACTCGTATATACTCGTAATAGAAACAAAAAAGAATGAACCTTAAAAGTATCAGTAAAACAAATGATAATTACAAACGCTGATAGATAGTGAACCTTAATTATCCAAACTTTCATCCGTATTCATAAAGTGGATGGATGGAGGGCAGTAACCTGAGGGCAATAACATTTCTTATCTTTCGAACCAACAGCTTAACTTTACTTCCAATAGGCTAATGGAGGTAGGGTTTTTAAATACACTGGTTCTCAGAAGCTTCTCAATGTTCACGTTATGTTGGAGCAGAATAATAGACGAATGGACGCCTTTCATTTCTTTTATGCACGGAGATCTTGGCGCCACAACCGTAGACGACTTTAAGACCCTCATGGAGCGTTGGGCAAAAAGTTTGGTCGGGAGGGAAGGCTTTCGAGTAGTCTCATTAGCGCGCATTGGGCGATGCCGATTATCCTCTCTTTCCTTTGGGATAATGCTTGGGTGCTTAACCCTCTCTCTTTTTTCAGCACTAGGAAAAACCCTGCGGAAAGAGAATGTGTGGGTTTTTCCGTCCCATTTCGCCAAGGATCCCTCCAGCAGTTCCCTGCCCGTTTCCTCCCCTATCCTCTTCTATCTCTCAGACGCAACCATTTTTACTGGCGAACAACAAGTAGCGAAGGAAGCCACCATAGAGCTGCAAGCCCTGAATCAGCTTGGGGTCCGCGATGAAGTGCTTCCTCCTCCTTTAACCTTTTGTCGTGTTGATCTTCCGAATGGGCGAATCGCAAACAAGGAAAAATTACTTCTTGGAGTTCCTCCCGCGGACAAAAAGTTGTGAAATGGCAAGAAGTCTTGGCGGGGGATAAGCTCTCCGCCGACTTCTCTGTCGTTTTAAACCCTGGAGATATATCCGTTGGGAAGGTATGAATTTGCGGAAATACGATGAATAGCCAATTTCGGCGGTGCGACTGAGTTAGCTTAAAACAAGTGTTAATGTCACTCTAATAATGATTCACGATTTGTTGAATTGGATAAAAAGAGACTGTAAAAGGAGTCAAGAAAGAGAATTTCAGTTCTTAGTTTTCAACTGTGAAGAATTGTATAACCAATAATATAGTTTGCAGCATGCTAGTAATAATGGTAGAAAAATTATCCCAATATCATTTGCGCAACTAAATTAAGTTCACAATGGTGATGAGGCCTTTATTTTATTTGCCTAACACAATTATATATCGGAAATGCAAAAAGTCTTCTTTCCCATGATTAATAAGCAGTTAGAAAAGGCGAAAAGTGATGAATACGTAGGTACAATAACTTCCAGCTGTTACTTTAATTAGCCATATAAACGCTAAACCTACCAACAAAAATTATCTTCTCTGGTCTGCATCATAATTTAATAAATTCCACTGGGTATGCGTTAAAAACACAAGTTTTAGCATGTATTAGCATTACTTTTGCCTACATGTATGTACCGTGTATATACATTTTTCGCAATGGCAAGATCTCTTCCCTAACCCCCCAGAGGAGTATCGTAAGATAACCTGAGCATGAAAAAGTGAGCAACAAATTCCTTTTTTCAGTTTTCTCCCTCTGCAATATGAGAAGAAAGTTGATAAACTATTTCCACGTTGCCTTCAAAATAAAGATTGGAAACAGGCAATATAACAGTACCTAGTGGGGCGAGGAGAGAAAGGTAGGCGCATAATATTCTTGCGAGGAAAAATAGTAAGAAGGATATAAGTATATGTAAAAATCGTTTAACTCACCCTTTGAAATCCGGTCGGACTATCTATTTCTCTTGACGAAATAATTATAATAAAACGTTTGAGAACGTGGTAATGATTACATTAAATTTATGGATAACGCAAACAAAATTTAACACGAAGGCCACTCATAGGAAGAGCTCCAGCTCCATCATATTAATATTTAAAGAAAGCAAAAGTTGTTCGTGCTTTCGGAACACTGAGATCCTTCTGCTTATTATTTTTTTTTATTTTAGATCAATTTTTTTCTAATGACTCCAACCAACTCATTATTGATGCTCGTAAATTTTGTTTCACTTTCAGTGCCAATAATACCCTCCATCATTAGCACGTTCTAAAATATAAGGAAATAACTACCGGCCAGTTTACGACCAGTGGAAAATAAAATACATACATTGAAAATGTAAATGCCAAAACATGCTATAGTGTTGGAGCAAATTTTTTTTTTCCATCCCGTCGGTAGAAATCGATCTTGTCAGAAAGAAGTGTGAAAATCAACCGGGTAATTAAACCTAAAATAAACCCTATGCCTTTGGTAGATCCCCACATAGTGAGAAAGTCACTGAAACAATAACAAAAGCACTATAGAAGTTCTCAAAAGCAAAAGGTTGACCTTGATATTCCCTTTAACCGCGAGCACCTGACTTTCATATGATCTCATTGTCAGAAATAAGTACTAATATGACTGGATATCGATATGTGTTCAATGTTTATTGAATTTCTTTTTATCATCGGAAATGGAACTAGGACTATTCTTTTTTGTAAAAGTATTTAAAATTTTCTGTACGTGGCAGCATATTTCTCTGTTGCATATCTTTTGAATTAAAATGCATTCCTGGTGATTTTTCTCGCCCTGCCATACACCATTGTGGTGTATGGCAGGGTATTATACAAATGAAGAATTAGATGTGAAGTGCCACCAAAACTAGCTTCGATCACTGTCTGAAATTATAATTTTTTCTTCCGGTCAGGTTATCGGGAGATGGCTATTCCCCTCGCCGGTCTTCTAAATGGAGTAACTACACCGTTCCCGCCAACAAAGATGACTGCTCCCCATGAATCCAATCTCAAAAGTATTTCGCTTGGGCCTCGGGTTGACATCGAGATGGAAGGAATGAGTGGGGAGAAAAGACCCAAGGAGGGAAGCGGGAGCGTGATACGCATACCGAACCAAGAATTTCTTCGTGAAACGCTCCGAAAAGGAGTCGGATTCCCATCTGCCGCCACCTGTCCAACCGTTTGGCCTTGGCAAGGCGGGTGCTATTCCACATCGGAAGCGGATTTCTGGATGATCGCGCTCTCAACACCTTGACATGATTGAATGCGATGTATTGCCTGCATTCTTCAGAAAGACAGCCGCATACAGTTTTTTACTGAGTAGGTTCAAACGTCCATCCACATTTCCACTGCGCTTTGCGAGCCACCGTTAGGGTAGGTGGCAGGGGGTGAACCAATGCCAGGGCCTCGATCATGGATCTTCATAAGGCGTGCGCCTGCGTTATCGTTATTTTTTTATTCTATCTATATCTACGACATACCCTGCAAGCCACCTCGAGGGTGTGTGGCAGGGGGTGCATCCACACCAGGAACAATAACACAACAAACAAAAATGAACACTACAGAGCAAACACTACACCTTTAAAAGTAATTGGGGAAAAAAGAAGAAAAACTACCAAATCCCAATCATGTAGGACACACCCACGAATACCATGCATGCCTTGAAACCCGACACCAATTTCATAGATACTCATGCACGCAAAAAAAGGCATTGCATGCAAGTCACACGCTGATTTGAACATGCAGGTAATAAAAAAATACTATCGACCTACTCTGAATATTACCTCTATAATTATTACTGATTTACGCGATGTCTAACGTTCTGATCTCGAATCGTACGCGGAAAAAATTACATTTTAAACCTGTCCGTCCTGCAATCTATCTCCTTCATTTTATTAGAATTATCGAGCCTACCATAATAAGTCGGAGCCAGAAATATATGATTAACGGCATTAATGAAATGTTCCTCCTTAAATTTTCCCAGAAGATTAAGTCCATAATTCAGCCTGCATTGTGATAGCGATTCCCATCCCAATTCGGCTAACACCTACATCAATACTGTTATTTAATTTAATACATCTCTTATTTAATTTATGTCAGAAAGAACGTGATCTCCGTTCTTCATTTTTTGCGCAGCACTTCAAATCGCTTATCACAGCGGAGCAAATTTTATCGACAGTTATTGTTAACCCAGCGCTACTCTAGGGGTAAGCGTTAAAGATAAAGATTGCGATAACGCGAAAGATAGATCCGTGATTCCACACCAGGAATGCTAATACCAGTATATCAAAACTGTTTATGTCAGTTACTACATCACTGGTTTTAACGTAAATCTGTAATTTTAAATGCAATCGAATTCACCGACAAAATGAAATACTTTACTGTGAATTCACATGCAACATTCCTACAAATGAAAAGCCATCACTATAATTGTGCGATGACAGCTATTCCGACATGATATTTTTTCTCTGCGGGCGTCCTCACCTAAAACCCTCGTTATGACTTAGTTGATAGCTTTCAATGCATAGAAGACTTTTAAAACCTGCAAAATCGGAGTGGTGAAATCAAGTTGACTCCTTCAAATGTGCACGCTTGACGAACAGCTGCACGCGAGGAAGCCCGAGGAGACAGGAGGGGGGGTCCCTCGAAATCAGGAGATAGGTATGGCCCTCGGGGCCTCCCCCCCTGGGGTTCACAATCCACCCGCGAGGCCAAACAATGCCCACGCCCACCAACGCAACACATTTTCGGACATCGTGTCGCTTCCTTCCTCCAACCTACCGAAAGCCCTACTCGAGCTTTCACCACCCGTCGCATTTCCGCTGCCAACGCTCTCCCCTTCAGCTTCGTCTGCCTTGCAACACGAGCAGATACTGCTCGCTATAAACACCAGTTGCACGCCAACCTGCCTTCCGATACGAGGTATCTCTCTCTCTCTCTTTCTCTCTCCATATCCTCCAGGAGAATCTTGCTTTTGAAGAGGAAGAGAGTGATGTAGCTACAACAGCGAAAATGCGGGTAGTCTGGCTTCAGCACATCTGCACTTTTCATGCATGCAATAGTCAATATATATAGTATTAAAAAAATCATTGAGGTGAAATCAAATCGGTTCTTTTCCTTCAGTAAAAGTTTATTTCCTAATAGATTTCTAAATCTTTATTACCTGGTCATTGTCTCACTTAAATTTGTTGCTAGTAATACATCTACATGTAAAGAATATCCTGTAAGTCACTGCGAGGATGTGTTCATCTACATCTACGCGATACCCTGCAAGCCACCGTGAGGGTGTGCGGCAGGGGGTGAAGATAAGGTTGGGGGTGAATCATCAACAAACATGCACTATGTATGTACATGCAACTAAGAAATACAATACAACTTATTCATAGAAACTTCCCTCCGGAAATAGAGGAAACAGAAATATATTGCTTCACATGTCATAGCAATGAAATATGATGAAAAATTTTTCTTTAATATGATACGCATTAATTTGTTCTCTGTGCTTAGACATAATAGAATGCCTGAATAGTGTGGTTTTGGAACCATCAGACTCATTCCAACGATAGTCTACAGATTAGGCTACCTGAATTTGCCAGGACTCAGCCATTCATAAAAGCTATTTTCCACAATAGCTTTATCCTGATGTCTTTGCATGCGCAAGCGTGTTTGGCACAAGTTAAACCATTGCCACACATAAATTTACATCAAGTGGTCACTTCCAGCATTAGTTACCACAATATTGTTTTTTTTTTAGGTCCAAAGTATCTAGAATAAATGATATTCTCCTCAGAAATAAAGTATTTTCACGTGCAATGCTTTAGTGAATTATGTCACCATTTGGGTCGGACGTCGGACATAAAACACAATCCACATATGTAATCACGCACGATAAAATTAAAATACATACTTACTAGCATGAACTCATACAAATACACTGGTTAAAAGTCGACTATGCCTATTCTAATTTCTCCTGGTATCTTCGTCGTAATCCATTCAATGTCCCTTACTGTATGCGAGATAAATTAATTCTTGAACCTTCATGATAGCTAGAAAAACGATGATGCTAGCTACACGAAACAATGATACCTTGAGCCGAAATTTATTGAGGAAGTGGAGACTGAGTTGTCACCTTCGTTCAATCTCCCTGTCACACCTGTTCCCCAGCCCCCAAGCACTGCACCTGCGCGACCGCGTACCAAATGTCACGCGTGCATTCGGGCACACAAGATGTCGCGGAGAGAGGAGTGTGTCACTAAAAAGGGAGACGGATTCTTCCTCGCCCCGAGCCTGCCGCGCCCAATCGCGAAAATGCGAAATGAATGGCGGAAGAGTGAGCGTGCGAGTAGTGAAACAGTGAAAAGCCAGTGTGTGGGAGGAAGAGATTTTGCGAAAGAAAAGCAAACCTTGGCACGCACTGAGAAACGAGGGCTTTGCGTGTCGTGTGCTCGTTCACGAAAATGAAATGTGCATAAATTCAGGAGGCACGGAAGAGATAATGTTACATTCCCCGCAGATGTGAAGACATTGCAGATGAACACAAGAGGGAGAAACGTGAGGGAAAACAAAGAACTTTTGGGTTTTTTTACTCACATCTCCGCTGTTTTCCTCCTCGAGGCACAGCATTCTCTCCAACAACAACGGCTAGAGGATACCATGCATGCAGATCCTGTGGAATAACACCGAGAATTTTATCGGACGAGGAGTACACAGCGAGCAGAAATTTAGAAACAAAAACACAAGTGAGAAAAATCTAGGGTCACTATTAGTGCCACATGGCAGTGATAACAAATAGGCTGAGATAACAAATCATCTAGTCAGCATTATTGCGAGGTAGGTAATTCATGTATCACGAGAAAATAAGGACCTTTTGCAGTTTTTCACCTTACATTCTTTATACCAAGCTACGATTTTTGTTTCACAATCGTGTGATCTTGGGTACCATCTAACATTTGCCACGTAGCAGCCAAGTTTCATGTCAATAGAGCATGCTTGGTGTTCTTCACCCCTGCCACACACCCTTACGGTGGCTTGCAGGGTATTGCATAGATGTAGATGTAGATCTTGAAGCTTTACCATAGAAATCGGTCATATTGTGTTTAAGGTTATATCTACATCTACATGTAGATGTAGATTATGCTAGATTCGACCAGATAAATAAGATTAGAGAGATAGATTGTCGTCCCGATAGATTCAAAATGGCATTTTTCCCCCGTACTATAAGAAAACAGAATAGGCAGCATATCAAAGGGATAGGTAGGGGAAATATTTTAGAGTAGTCTGTAGTGCATGATGCATCTATTGACCCCTTAAATACTACAGATACTAACAATCTAGTTGCATAATACACTATAGTTGCTTGTTTGCATGTTAGTAGTGTATGCTTGATGATCGTCACCCCCTGCCACAAACCCTTGCGGTGGCTTGCAGGCTTGGCTCATATAATGTTTGAGGGAATTTGGAGAGACGCCTGTTTACGACCGAAATTGATTCGTCCAGTATTTCTCCACCCACCAATTATTTATCCGTCAAGTCATCTGCCTTACTCCAGTTTCTCGGCTCTGACCGCGTAACCACACAAGAACGAATTTAGTCGTAAAAAGCTCATTTACCACTGGAACGTGTTCGTAGTCCGGCGGTGACTTCGCTAAAAAAACTCGTTCAAAAGGTAAATGGCAACCCGTGTGTGCGTGTGGGTCGCGCGAAGGTCAGCGCGTGATTTCTTTAGCTGGATGTTGTTGTGCACACAGTCATTTATATTCATATTTCCCTTGATGCGCACGAAAATGAAAGGGCTCCGCATCTTTGCATCCATATTTTCCCCAGGGGAAATCATAATCCAGAAGTCGTGGAGAATACAGGATGACTACGCTGTTTCCTCCTGCGATAATACTAAGACTTTATTGCGGCAATCTTAAAGAGTGAAACGTGAATCCAAGTTTCTTGTTGCCCATATCAATACAGTAGTTTAATGCTCACAATGGTATGAATCATATAGTCTCGTTCTTCCACATGACGTGAAATAAAAATTGTGTATGCGAATTGTAGGCTTTTTTTTATAGATTCGACATTCTCTTTTCTCGGTCACGGGGGAAAAACCCACAAACCAACACAGCCAAACAAGCGAAGATTCCTTGAACACAATCGTGGGCATAAATCAAATAAAAAAATCTCGGGAAGGGTCATCCGAAATTACAACAGCCTTTTTGGAAATCCTCCAGAGCATTCGGGAAACTCCTCCATTCAGTGAATAATAATGAGATGAGTATCATAATAGTACACGATAGGAGATCAAATACGGTAATATAATAACCGAATAAGTTATGTAGCCTGTAGTTCATCTGCAACATGTTCTTAGCGATTATATCCCACGGGGGGCTGTGTTCGAAACCGTCGGAATTATCTCGTATAGGTAACCAAGGAGTCGCGCGGTACAAACACGAATGGTTTGAAAATTTCGTGTCTGAATCGTTCCTTACTATAGCATTTACTGTGGGTTCGAAGATTTTCGCGGCGTTGATTCTGGATACTGGGATCACATAGCATTTATTGTTTTAACCTGAGTTTTTCTCATCTGTCTCGACTATAGAGCCCCTATTTGAGGTAAAACACGAGTGTAAACAATAAATGAACTTGTAATCAGTTGTTTAAACTCACCAAATTTGCGAACCATTCATGTTTATACCTCGTGACTCCTTGGTTACCTATTCGAAATAATCCCGACGGTTTCAAACACAATCACCCACGTTAAATGCAACTATGCATACCTAATTTGAGTTAGAAGTTAATGAAATTTAACAAGTACCTAATAAATTGGTAAAAATTATATTTCTTCGAAGACACTGATAACTATTAGTGCATGTTGTATTGTGTACGCTAGGTAACTGCATATGTATTGCACCTCATCCATGTCCCCTTGCCACACACCCTTGCGGTGGCTCGCAAGGTATTACGTAGATGTAGATGTAAGTTGTTCATGTATGGTGAGCTATCTTTCACCCCCTGCCACACGCACACACATGGTGGCTCGCAGGGTACTCCGTAGATGTAGATGTGCCTTTTTCCAGACACTTTAATCGCATTCATAGTAAATGTTTACATCCTCGCGGATCAACTGCAGATACAAAGTTGCATCCCCATGAATGTTGGTACTTCCCCCAATATTTTTTTTACCGAAGACCAACGAATAGATTCTGAGATTTCAGGCGTTATTGAGTGGAAACGAAACTTAATAGTAACTTGAAAAATAGGCAACTTCCGCAGAGAGAAACGTTTATTACGACCAGGTTTCGCTTTTTACAGCATCTTCATCTACCTGAAGATGCTGTAAAGATTCCTGAAGATGCTGTAAAAAGCGAAACCTGGTCGTAATAAACGTTTCTACATCTACATCTACATAATACCCTGCAAGCCACCACAAGGGTGTGTGGCAGGGGGTGATTGCTCACCAAACATGCACTACATATCATGCATAAAAAAGGAATATTATTAATATAGTAGTCAGAACTACACTATTTAAAAAAGATAGAAATTGCAAATAAAACATGCAAAAACATTCTGTTAGTAGGGTTAGCTTTAAGTACTCATACCAACATGCAGCTACCAATGCTATTCATTGCTACTCTCCGATAGGACATATTTACCGTTATTCGTATCTCTTATTGTGCGAGGGAAAAAGGACATTTTGAATCGGTCAGTTCGGCAATCAATTTCTCTAACTTTATGATTATGGTCCAGTCTGCCATAGTAAGTTGGGGTTCGTAAAATATTTTTAACATCATCACTGAAAATATTGCCTTGGAATTTGTGGAAGAGATTAAGTCTAAATTTCAACCTGCGATCTGACAATGATTCCCATTTCAATTCATTTAATAGACTGGTTACGCTAATATAATTATCGTATCGTCCCTTTACAAATCTTGCCGATCTTCGCTGCACACGTTCAAGTTCATTACTTAGACCGATTTCGTAGGGATCCCATACACTGAAATTGACTTCACCGGGACTCGAACCCAGACCGCTCGGGGCATTAGCTATAGGCCTGGCGCTTCAACGCACTCGGCCACGGCGGTTGTTGAATATTTAACGTTTCTCTCTGTGGAAGATGCCTATTTTTCAACTTACCACCAACGAATAGGTTAACAACATCAAAAACACCGAAAGAGTCCTAGAATATTAGGGGAGACTGTAAAATTCACCACTCTTGATATATTGCAGAGAGAGAGGAACGGTAAATACAACGTAGCTTTGTCGTTACGTTAGCGTTAAGAGGCCAATAATGCTTGAATGCTCATGTGCGATGCCAGATTCAGGGGGGAATGGCTTTCACTACAGTATTGTATAAGAAAATATTTTTTCTACTCAATTGTTCATTTCATTCTAGATATTTTGGATGATAAAAAGCCCGCAGTGAATTAACTACCGTAAGATTTGACCTCCGGATTTAAATCATGCCTGATGATACTTCCCCCCCTGCCACACACGTTTACAGTGGTTTGCAGGGAATTATGTAGATATTATTAAAATTAGGGTGTGTGGGAGTGGAATTATATCATAGTAGAGGTAGGTGTTTTATTTATCTATGTCGTTTCAACCCTCTACCCGCACTTAAAGGTGCTTGAGACGAGGGGGGGAAGGTATAAGGATGGGTATGGAAGGGTGGAGAGAAACCCGGCGTCGGAATTAACCAGCTCTTGTAATATAAAAAAATAATGTTATCGTAACCACACCGTGAAATAAACTG
Source organism: Platycnemis pennipes (assembly GCA_933228895.1). NCBI lineage: Eukaryota > Metazoa > Arthropoda > Insecta > Odonata > Platycnemididae > Platycnemis > Platycnemis pennipes. Next base: position 73,663,074 of record OW121847.1, on the reverse strand, counting down.
TTATCACTATCGTGCTATTGTGCTATCTCAGATAAAGGTAAAAGAGAATACATTTTTCAGCCCACAGTCATTGAATATAAAACGATATTCGGGAATCATAAAAATTAGCTGTAGTTTTCCCACTTCTTTAGATCTTTTTTAGACCAATATAATTTTTGTATCTCCGGAAAGCTGTTGGCAAACATTTCTCTTGGATGAGCAACCTGAGGATTTCCCGATATAAGAGGAAAATGTGTTTCTCTGGGTAGAGTTTCCTTTAATTATAATTTTTTTCACTTTTAATTACTAAACTGGAGTACGTTTTTCCCTTCACCTTATTTGTTATCAATATCGATCAATAATAGCAAAGGAATTTGAGCTATCCGTGAAAAATCTTAACGAAGTTACACCCTGGTATGTACACCCAGTTGCAGAATTTCCAGGGGAAAAACTCATTCTATCCATGTCGATGGTTAATTACTCTGTGGAAGGAAATCATGCCATCCAACTGTCCTGTGGCGTTACAAGACTCCGATTTTGTGAACATTACAGGCCAATCTCCACATTTCCACCTCTTATACGAGTGTGATACTTTACAAATGTTCACCACATCCAACCAGCCTTTTGTTTATTTCACTCTAAACATGTTGCATAGTATCTGTAGCTCTTATCATACGCTTTCGCTTAATTTGCAGGCATTATTATGTTCATGACTATATTTTGTTTATTTATCAAAAGTATGCCATGGGAATAAAAGCCTTTTCTAACGTTTTATTTTACTTTAACAATTTAGTAGCCGAGTGAGCAGCAAAGCAATGCCATAGTGAAAACATTAAGTAGTAGATAAATACACGAGGTATGAATGTGAGGTAAGAAGAACGGCAATATTAATAAAATGTCTCGATGGCAATTGAAATAGAATTTCAAACCAATTAAAGAAAATCAAAATGAAATTGCAGTCAGAGTATTAAAGGGACCGACTGCAGTATGAAAAATTATTCCAAACAATAAGATATTGGAATAGACGCTTTAACGACCAGATACGTAGATATACGTATATTGTCTACACTCCAGTCGTAGATATACGTGATTGCTTAACAAAATGTCTTTGATAAATCCGATAGTATCTCTCAGCTGAAATATCCCATCAATATTGTATCCAGTACGAGTGTAGCAATGGATAACATTGGTAGCTGCATGTTGGTATAAGGACTTACAGCTAACCCAACTAACGGCATGTTTTTGCATGTATGTTTTGCTATTTTTATCTTTTTTTAAATAGCGTAGTTTTGAAAAGTACCTATAATAGTACTGATCCTTTTTTTTTATGCATGATATGTAGTGCATGTTTGGTGAAAGTTCACCCCCCGCCACACACCTTTATCTATCTACATCTACATAATACCCTGCAAGCCACCACAAGGGTGTGTGGCAGGGGGTGATTGCTCACCAAACATGCACTAAACATATCATGCATAAAAAAGGAATAGTATTAATATAGTAGTCAGAACTACACTATTTAAAAAAGATAGAAATTGCAAATAAAACATGCAAAAACATTCTGTTAGTAGGGTTAGCTTTAAGTACTCATACCAACATGCAGCTACCAATGCTATTCATTGCTACTCTCCGATAGGACATATTTACCGTTATTTGTATCTCTTATTGTGCGAGGGAAAAAGGACATTTTGAATCGGTCAGTTCGGCAATCAATTTCTCTAACTTTATGATTATGGTCCAGTCTGCCATAGTAAGTTGGGGTTCGTAAAATATTTTTAACATCATCACTGAAAATATTGCCTTGGAATTTGTGGAAGAGATTAAGTCTAAATTTCAACCTGCGATCTGACAATGATTCCCATTTCAATTCATTTAATAGACTGGTTACGCTAATATAATTATCGTATCGTCCCTTTACAAATCTTGCCGATCTTCGCTGAACACGTTCAAGTTCATTACTTAGACCGATTTCGTAGGGATCCCATACACTGGCAGCATATTCCAAATGAGGTCTAACAAGGGAAAAGTAGCTGATTTCTCGTACATGATCGTCACATTTACCCAATACTCTTTTAATGAAACCCAGTTTGCGATTCGCTTGACCCATTATTTCACGAATGTGTTTACCCCAGGAAAGATCATTTGTCAGTCTTATTCCAAGATATTTAATGGATTCCACGTTTGTTAATTCATTATTACTTATTTTGTAAGTGCTAGGGGGAGAGCTATTCTTTTTCCAAAAATTCATTACAAGACATTTCTTAAAGTTTAATTCTAACTGCCATGTATCACACCAAGTTTCAATTGCTTGTAGGTCAATATTTAAATATTCTTTATCATTCGGGCATAGAATTTCTCTGTACACCACCGCGTCATCGGCAAATAGACGAAGCTTACTTTTTACCACCTTTTGGATATCATTAATATACAAAAGGAATAGGAGTGGACCTATCACACTACCTTGTGGGACACCCGAAGTGACTTTAATTGCCGGTGAGGAAACACCGTCCAAAACAACCCTTTGAACCCGATCATGCAGAAAATCATTAATCCATGATATAATGTTACTGTCTAACCCATAAGATTTTAACTTCAAAATTAGTTTGCTGTGAGAAACCTTGTCAAAAGCCTTCTTGAAGTCGAGAAATATAGCATCCACTGGAATATTATTTTCGCCAGAAACTAATATATCGTGGGAAAAGAGAGCAAGTTGAGTTTCACACGATCTGCTCTTTCGGAAGCCATGCTGGACATTCAATGGTGGCTTTATGGTGGCTTGCAGGGTATTATGTAGATGTAGATGTATTGCAATCAATAACAGCCGATATAATCATATTGTGTGAAGATAATGAAAAAATTATACTCCTTCCCGTCGTGTAAAAAATTGCCTCCAGAGAGATTCGAACTCTCGACCCCTGGTTTACAAGACCAGTGCTCTACCAGAGAGATTCGAACTCTCGACCCCAGGTTTACAAGACCAGTGCTCTAACCCCTGAGACATGGAGGCATGCATCCTGTTGTAACTCCGAAGTATAATATTCCTGCCTTGCCATAAGAATGGATCAAATCTTTTCTCTCAAGGTATGCTTCGTATCTTCGTTATCGTGCCAGAATCCTCGATCACTGAAGTTCCTAACCAGGAATACAATGGTCTTATTAGTATGAGAATATAAGTCCTAGTATCATGAAGTCAGGTGTAATATTTTACTATAGAAGTGTGCAGTGTTTCTAAAATACCTCCTTGAATGTTGCTTACAAAGACAAACTTGTCTGTTCCATATGATTTTAATAGTGATCACTAATAGTGATTTAGTTATTAGTGCATTTGCGCGATGATTGTTCTGTAATTATTCAACTACTTCCTCAATGTGGCTGGCAAATGTATGAACCATATATTTAAACCATATATCATTCATATCCTAGCTCTCGTGCCGGCAGGTTGTTCCGTCCGAGTTCTCTGTGAGTGCCCTGGTGTTTTTACTTTAGGTGCCTGGTGAGCCAGTGATGCCTTCGTGTCCTAAGTGTGGCTTACAGTCAAACGGCACAAACCAAGCGTTAGCTGTGAGCAGTACTCCGCTACGTACCATCCATCCTGTCTATATATGACTGAAACTGATGTGGCAGCGCTCCAGGAGCTGCACAAGTCCTGGATCTGTAACTCTTACTCCTCTGGGATACGGTCCAGACGCAACGATTCCACCCCCATCAGGATCTCATCTGTGCCTTCGGCCAGCGGACCTGAGATAGATTCCAGCCTACTGGGAGAACTGCTTGATCAAGTGAAATCAATCCAGGAAGGCCAACAGGAGCTAAAGAATGTACTAGCGTCGATACAGGTGGTGATTACAGAGCATGCTGCCACACTTGACAAACTAAATACCTCAATTGCTGACCTAAATCAGAAATTGCTAAGTGCGTGTAGTGATAATGCTGCCATTAAAGTCCGAGTGGCATCTGTAGCATCCTACCTAAATAGAATTGAGCAAGAGCGGTTGCATAATGTAGTGGAATTTCACGGAATTCCAAGCACTTCCGGTGAATCACTTGAGGCCCTAATCATCCAGATTGGACTTGCTTTAGGGATCAAGTTGGAAACCAGTGACATTGACTACGTGTATAGACTGAGTATTCGTGCATCATCTGACAGTGCCGTTAAGCCCTCCCCGATTATTGTGCGTTTTCTGCGCTCTTCAATGGCAACTGATTTCGTTAACACGCGAAAAGTTAAAAGAAACCTATGTCTCAAAAATATGGGTTGAATGACTCCAAACACATGCCAATCTATGTCAATGATCATTGACATAGATTGGACTCGAGTCCCTGACATCATTTAATAGAAAATTACCGTATATGGCTAGGGAATTAAAAAGGGAGGGAAAAATTAAGTACCTTTGGGTTCAGAATGGAAGAATTTTTGTTCGGAGGTGTGATGGTGATGATCGCTTTCATATTCAGTCAGAAAAGGATATTAAAAAGTGGGAATAGGGGGGTGATTCCTGTTTACTACCTCCACGTACCCACGTCTCCATTAATTCCTTGCAGCTCTGCCATGTAAATTGCCAATCTTTACTAGGACATTTTGATGAATTTCTCCACTATTTCTCTCTTCATTATTACGACATTATCTGCCTATTGGAAACATGGCTGAAGCCTGATATTCCTGACATCATGGTGAAATTTCCTGCCTGTAATTTAATCGGGAATGATAGAATCGGTAAACCTGGTGTCGGAGTTGGGAGTGTATATCAATCAGTGTATACAAGTAAATGTTCTGTTTCCTTCCCCTTCACCCTACTCTGCTATGCCAGAATTCATTGTTGTTGATGCATTGGGAGCTAATTCTGAAAAACTCTTGCTATGTGTGATTTATCGTCCACCAAAATGTGGTTTTTTCACTGAATTTGAATATCCATTCTTAAGATATATCCCTACTTATAAAAATGTTGTTTTTATTGGTGATTTTAATGTTAATATATACCGCTCCTGTTACAAAATCTCGCATATAAATAATTTAATATACAGCAATCATCTCCAGTTAGTGCCCTTTAAACCCACTCACCATACTGAAATAAGTCACACTAAGCGATTTATGTATTGTCGATGATATGGATAAGGTTACCGATTATTCTCAGGAACCTGTGCCGTTTCTATCGACGCATGATTTGATTCATATTACTTATAAATTTGTTACTACTTGTCAACCTATTATGCCCACTGTATTACGCGACTTTAGAGGATTTGATATATGTAACTATCAGGAAGATTTACTCTCAAAGGATTGGAGTATTGTATTTTCTTCCTGCTCAATTGATCAAAAGTGCGAAGCATTTAACTCTAATATTTCACAATGTATCAACACGCATGCACCAAAATGTACACGCCTGCTAAAAAGACCTCCAGTGCCATGGTTGACTGAGGACATTCGAAAAATTATTGCAGAAAGAAATAAACTTCGAAGGGCCTTCGTTCGCTCAAGGTGCGTCACGGCTTTTCAGAAATATACATATCTTGTAGAAACAAGGCCAAGACTCTGATATTAGCATCTAAGTCTAAGTACTATTCCCAGGCTCTTTCTGGGCATTGTGTGATATCTCCTCTGTCGACCGTCTCACACCTGTAAGCAATGATGGCTTCTATTTTAAATATATAACACCCGAGGTTGTGTGTCGGTTTCTCCTTTGCTCCAAGTCAAATTCTGTCGGTTTTGATAATATTTCGACTGATTTGCTAATAAAAGCCGGTGACACAATATCCCCAGCTCTATTAGAAATATTTAATTACTCCTTACAGTCGTCCACTTCTCCATCTGCGTGGAAGTCATCCATAATCCTTCCCATCTGTAAAACAAAAAACCCTGTCTCACTTGGTGATAACCGTCCTATTTCGTTACTCTGCACTGTTTCAAAAATACTTGAGAGAATTGTGTATCACCAAGTCACCGAATGTATTACTAGTAACGAAAAGCTCGATAACTATCAATCCGGTTTCCGTAAGAATTTTAGTACTCAGTCAGCTCTTATCAAAGTCGAGGATGACATACGTTCTCCTATGGATCGTTCCATGGTGACTATTCTCGTACTATGTGATTTCAGTAAAGCCATCGACCGAGTTAACCATGCCCATCTTCTAAACAAAATGAAAAGCCTCAACTTCTCTGCGTCGTCATTAAAATGGTTTCTTTCGTATCTTCATAGGCGTCAACCGGCAGTTAAAAATTTTCAAGGTAACTGATCGTCATGGCAAGCTATAAAGCAAGGTGTCCCGCAGGGGTCTGTTCTAGGTCCGCTTTTGTTCTCACTGTACATCTTAGATATAAAAGAAATAATGAAACATAACAAATACATGCTATATGCCGATGATCTCCAAATTTACCTACACTGCCGAATGAAAGATCTTAGTGAAGCCATCACAATGATTCAGAGTGATGACGGTGGAATGGCGGACTGGGAAGAGCATAATTATTTAATTCTAAACAAAATGAAAACGAAGTCGAATATTGTTGGTGACGCGAAATTGATTAAGAAAATCAACTTTGAAACGATACCTCGGATTGGAGTTGACGACATTGTTATTCCTATTTCCAATTCTGTTCGCAACTTGGGTATTATCATGAATAACAACTTGTCATGGCACGACCAGGTTAATACCATTTCTAATGGAGTTAATGGAATATTATATAAGCTTAAAACTCAGAGAAGAATTCTACCCTTGCACATTAGAAAAATGTTAATTACTACGCTAATTTTTCCTCAATTTGATTACTGTACTCTAGTACTCGGTGACCTTTCGCTACATGATTCTTCTAATAATTTCGGTGCGCTACTAAAAGTTACGCAACATTTAGTTTTTTCCGATTTTGAGATGAAACCTACTTCATCAGGATCCAGTGGGTTTCCTGTTCCATGCTAAAGAGGGAAGCAAATGTTGAAAACAATAGCCGTGGCGTCAACTCCTTCCATTCGATGCCACGGTATTCCTCCTCATCCCACTGATCCGCCTCTTGACTGGACGGGAGGATCCCGATTCACGTCCCACGCTCCTCTCTTCCAACGGGCACTCCTCTCCGAAGGATCCTCCGCTCACCCTTCAGCCGCTAAAAGCCCTTGAGAGTCTCGCATTCTCCCGACTTCCTTGGTTTCCCGGGGAGGGAAGAGGGGCGAGGAGATGTGGAGCGGTCCGAAGGTCCCACGCCTTCCCTCCCGTCCACCCTAAGGCGCACGGACCACCGACGCGACATGAAATTCCCTGAATCAACTCACTTTCATCTGTGGAGGTTGTTTACGCATAGTAGTGCGTTTCTAGTGCCGATTGGCCCCTTTCACATGCAACATACAGAGGTTCATAAGGTCATTTTTTCCGCGTACAATAACGTTTAGTAACAGATTAGATGGAAGTTACCAGAGGAATAAATACTATAGGTAGTGTAAATATTTTTCTGTATTCTGCATCTTTGCATGAGAATAAATGTAAGCAATATGATTATTTTCGCGTGAGTCTCAGAATAATCTGCATGACCGGAGTTCAGGTCTAAACTAGTATTATTGCGTACCTGCATGATAGTAAGTGTTATTTCAATTCCCTTTTCATTTGAAATGCATGCCTGATGATGGTTCTCCCTCTGCCACACATCTTTATGGTGACTTTGAGGGTAATATGCGGCTGTAGGATGCCATAAAAATTAAAATATTTGAATATATGCGGTTTCCGTTACGGAAAGTGATGGCACTAAGTAACATGTGAAGATAGTATCATTTCTTAAGTGAGCTTAACTTATTTTTTAGATTCATTTTAACAATAGTACCAGTAATGTAGTAACTAACAAAAGTTTTGATATCTTGCCATTAAATCATGATGGTGTTGATCCACTCACACACATGCTTGTGATGGCTATAGGGACAATGTAAACAATTCCATATTTTGTATGGCAGTCAATAAAACTTTTATTTGAACCTGGGCTGCATCCACTCCAGATGGAGATGCTTCTAAAGCATTAATACTATCGCAAAAATATGTTATTTCAATTATCTTTATTATTATAGAATTTTATAAAGACATTATAACCCTTAATGCGGTAAGTAACATAAGCTTAGATTTCTTGACGTAAATGCTTGAATTTGGTTCATTGGTTGGTATTATTATCATTTTGGATCAGAATTGGAACGGATAAAAATCTACATCTACCACATCAAATGAATGACGCGGGCTCTGATTATGATTTTAATGACTCTAACGACTAATGGTTTGGGAGTTGATAGGAGGAGGAGGAGAGATCAATAGCATGTTGTTGATTTCACAAGTCAAGTGACATTCACCCCTCTCACTGAGCCGGGGACGTGTCCTCGCACTCCATTCTGGACTTAAATCATAGGAACATCGATTACAGTGCTTCGTGGCACGGCACGTTCAGCTAAATAATTATTATCTATGAAGGGCTATCGTTTTTTGCATGGGCTGGTCACGCGTTTTAATGCATTTAGTTTTAATTCCAATCAAGCATACCAGTGTTCAGTTAATATGAGTTAGTGGTGTTAAATACTTTTTTCAGAGATGCGCTAAGGACAACACAACTCACATTTCACCTACCTCTATTTTTATTTTATTTGTTCACGAGAAAAATCGAATCATTTTGGAGGCGAGACAAATGCACACAATGTGTCCAGTGTAATCACATGGAATATGGGGAAAATATTTTTTCTACGAATCTTCCGGGAGACACCCGTAGGAGTTGCCACTTGGCTATAAAATGAGATTGGCAAAGTTGCAGCTCATTTTGATAGTGTTAGTTTGTGCCTCATAGAATTTGAAGCTTAGAGAAACTGATTTTCAGCAAAAAAAACAGTTTTTCCTCCACAAAAAAAACTATTCATTCTGGAAACCTAATTCTTATTTCATTTCATAGGAAATTTTGTTACCTTGATGTTTTACTCTTATCCCTTTTTTGCTATTACTAATATTTTTGGTTATATTTAGCATTTTTCATGCCAGGTGGTGGTCCATATCCTCAAAATCACGTTTTTTTCCTTTGTGCTATTTGCATTATATAATAAATAATTAAAATACTACTTTGCATTAAAATGAATAATGCTTTGTAACTTTATAAATATTTTATCCAATTATAGTTAATAGGAATCTAGTTTTAACCCTTAAGAAGAAGGTACTCGATTTGTATTGCAGTTGAGGTACATTCAAAATGGACACATGTAGGTTCAATATTCTTACAAATTCTGCCAATTTTGCCAATGCTAAGAACCCTATTTTTACTATAGACGGACGAATACAAGGTACCTTTACAAAAAACAATGTACCTGTACCGCTTTGTTCTGACCATTTCTCCTCTCCTCTAAGATCCGGGATTCATCCAGGAAATAGAGTGAGAGAGTACCATTTATGTAAGATCTCGTGAGAGATACATTGGAACACACTAAACTGTAAATCTCATAAAAGAGGATACAGGAATGATGATTTATCACGTTTCGATAGAAAACCATCTTATGAGAAGAAGCTCAACACTGTAGTGAATCTATAGAAAGAAAGATGGATGAATAAATATTCATCAGTTAAATTAGGAGATTACTGGGAGAAGTTAAAAAGGAGTTCGAATAGGAGAGGCTTGGTCAAATTTCCAGCCATTAGCTAGCATCTATCAACGCAGTATAAAATTGGTACACCAGTAAAATGAATAATACTGCTATTTAAGTGACAGTTTAAATGGTGACCCCATTTCTAAAAAGAATCTGATTATGAATTGGTCCAGCTCAACTTCCAAGTTCCCGATCAACATACACTCAACGGAATGACCCAGATTTTCCAATCTTCTTCACGCACTTCTATCTACATCTACATCTACATAATACCCTGCAAGCCACCACAAGGGTGTGTGGCAGGGGGTGATTGCTCACCAAACATGCACTACATATCATGCATAAAAAAGGAATAGTATTAATATAGTAGTCAGAACTACACTATTTAAAAAAGATAGAAATTGCAAAGAAAACATGCAAAAACATTCTGTTAGTAGGGTTAGCTTTAAGTACTCATACCAACATGCAGCTACCAATGCTATTCATTGCTACTCTCCGATAGGACATATTTACCGTTATTCGTATCTCTTATTGTGCGAGGGAAAAAGGACATTTTGAATCGGTCAGTTCGGCAATCAATTTCTCTAACTTTATGATTATGGTCCAGTCTGCCATAGTAAGTTGGGGTTCGTAAAATATTTTTAACATCATCACTGAAAATGTTGCCTTGGAATTTGTGGAAGAGATTAAGTCTAAATTTCAACCTGCGATCTAGACTTGGCGTAAACTGGTAATTTTATTTACATTACAGCATTGATTTGATGTTCATGGAGCTGGCTAACAGTATGAATAATGAATATTTTTCATTGAAGACAATATTTGGGGTGATAAATTTTCCTCACTCAAGTTTCTTCAAGAAATACCTTAAGCAGCACACGGTTCCATAGGAAAGTAATGAAATTCTGTAGTCATTCTTTTTCGTTAATTTGTCTCGTATCCTTTCCTGGATCATTAAATTCATTTACAGTCGGAAAAATAAAGGACGAAATTCATGTTACCGCTTTGGATAAAAAATGAGACGCCGTGTTCTTCAAATTTTCTTCGTGAATGGCACTGAGACAAATAATTATGCGGTGAACGACATACGGCCAAGGAAGTTTTAATTGCCCAAATGGAATCCAATGAGCTGGAATGTTGGAATGAGTTTTTTCAAGGACGATGTTCTTCGGTAGTAAAACATTAATATCTTATTTTTGGAATATCTGTCATTACCAAATAATGTGGCGGCTAGAGTACCCCGAGGGCCCGACTTCGAATCACGGTAGTGGCAGAGATATTTCATTGCTATACCAGTTCTATATGACTATCGTGTGGAGAGCAGGTAAAGTGCAGCACTCCGCCCTCGGATAGGACGTTAAACCGTGGACCCTTTGGCGCCTTTCGTTAAGAGCAGGATAATACGGACGCCGGGTTTCCCCTTTCCTTAGCTGTTGATCACCTCGCCCAAATAACTAGCTCATTATCAAATAAACCTCATTGGCAAGGTTAGCAAAAAATGAACTTTGCCTCATTCCTTCACATCTATTCTTGACTAGTATTTCTGTCAATCCATCTGAAAGTCGTGGGCTCGATTATGGCCAAGACAATGGATTTCTTGTTCATCCAAGGATTAAGTTCACTTAGAGGATAAGTTTAGTCAATTGGTGGGACATAATCTTAGCAGTTTTGAGTCCCAAAATTCATTTCTTCAATTTTTAAATGAATGAGAAATATAAGAAGCCGTCAGGTAATAAAGAATCCGTTTGAGTCTTTGTATGGCTATCTTACTTCTACTTTCATTTTTTTCAGCAGACATTCTCCGGCCAGGAAGACAAATAATAAAGATAAACATCATAACTCTGAATTTGATTGCCTTCCCGGCGTCCTACCGTGTTTCTCCTTAGCTAGACAATGGTTTCGCCTGCGTTGCAGGAAGCGCCTTTAAAGAATATTTATTTTATTTTTTAATATAATATTAATATAGTTTTCAGTCTAGCATTACAATAAAACAGTAATTAGGTAACCCCTAAGGAATAAGCCTGTATACCGAAGATATATATAAAGAAGGCAGGAAACTGCTGTCGAGCAAAAAGGACAAAAACGGCAAGATACCCAGAAGACATTTTCTAGCTACCATCCCCACGAAAGCCTTCGTATGAATAGCTCTAAATAATTCTTCTGCAGTGGTACCGAAGAAATGATTAAATGAATCGTCGCTCCTAAAATGGCATGAAATTCCAGTTTTCTCTCCCTTTTCGTCTCCTATCTAATATAATCCCTTCCATTGAATTCCATTCCTCCATACGGTCAAGTGTCGACAATATGACGCTTCAAAACGCGTAAACATTGTCGTGTTTGAAATGTTTTATGCCTATATCTGATGCTGGTGCACGCAACTGCTATGAGGAAATGTGAAATAGGACGGAGGCCCACGTTCTTGCCCCAGCAAACTCCGTTCCGTTCAACAGAAATGTAGAAAATCCTCTGACTGGCGCGAAAATTCTCCCGAGTCGACCACACGTCCACAGCGTGGTATTTTCTCAGCGGTTCACTCCACCTACTCTTCCTGGCGCCCGGAGGCAGACGCGATCTCCACGTGGGAATCCCGCGTCCGGTTAATGCGATCGTTAAATATTTTTTTTTCCACTCCATCCACCTCGTCAATATTAAGCCTTCGGGAAAGGTTTCAAGCTCCATTTACATGCGTTTTCCCCTCAACCGTTTAGCCTACCTTACAGCTCAACCGGTGAACTTTCGCTCTAGGCGCGGCTCTTGTATGCTGTGTGCGGGGAGGTTGAACACCAATGGAACACGCTACGCTTCTTCCGCGCGTTCCAACCCGACGCTATTTGTTCACAGATGACGTTAGATATATATTAAGAACCCCTTCGTGTTATGCTAGGTTTGATCAGATCAACAAGATTAGAGAGATAGATTGTCGTACCGATAGATTTATAATGTCATTTTTCCCGCGTACCATAAGAGCACAATAGGCAGTGTAGCAAAGGGATAGGTAAGTGAAATATTGTTAGAGTAGTCTGTAGTGCATGGTGCATGCAATAACAACCAATTATCCCTTTATTATTTTGTACATACTAACCATATACCTGAATGTGACCCTATTATCTAGCATGTCTCCATCTAGTAGCCTAGTTGCATGTCAATAGTGCATGTTTGGTGATCTTCACCCCCTGTCATACACCCTCGTCGTGGCTCGCAGGGTATTACGCAAATGTAGATGTATTCTCTGGATAAGAAGACGTTCCTCAGCAGCAAGTTATGTCCGTTTGGTCTCACCTCAGGACAACCAACTTTCGAGGAAATCAAACTTCTTCGAAGCCTCAATCTACATGTCTTAGTGTATCAGCAAGGATTTACGATGGAATTTTGAAGTTCCCCATATTAACCTGCAAGCCATCGCAAGGGTGTGTGGTAGGGAGTCAACTATCAAGAGGCATGCATGTTAAATCAAAAGAGAATTAAATTTACACCACTATCATGCATAGGTATAAGCTAAAACATAAGTCCGCAAATGCACTTACTACAAGCATCTGAGAGGTAAAGCTAAATTGTTAACCTCTACAAAGCAATGTAATAAGGATAAAATTAAATATATACTTTTAAACCCCAACACACCAGGGTACTTAAGATCACATATAAGAAAAAATTAACGAGAAATAGGTTATGCTACATGCATATAAGTGTAGCATTTTTACATGCCAATTTGATATGTGTAAATGTAATTCTCCTTTGATGCATGTCTGGAAATGGTTCACCCCCTGCCACACACCGTTGTGGCGACATACATTTACATAATATCCCGAAAACCACCTCATGGTTGAGTGGCAGAGAATTAATGCATTTTCACTAATATGTAGTGCTCCAAAACAATTCAGTTCTAGAACATGAAACTTCATTATTTTTTTAGGTGGCGACTATTAAGTCAACTTCTGCCTCCTAGAACCATCCCGAATGTATTGTAATGGCGTATACGAACGAGTCCCTATGAATACTCTTTTGTACAGTATTTGTACATGGAATCATAATTATCACAATGGTCAGTGAATTGGCCAGACGAGTCAATAGTCCGTGAATCGAATTCTGGTTCAGAAGACCTTCCTCAGTCAGTTTTCTACGTTCTTAATTGCCGTTAAGAGCGCTATTGCTGAAATATTGCTTACGAATATATGCATAGCTCTAACCTCATAAGGCGACTACGTCCTTGCATTCATACTGTACATAGTACCATCGCGAATACAAATTAATACCTATGACGTTGATATCGTCAATTCTTTCGTAGTCTCTAATCGTTCAGTAGTGCGAACCTAGTTGATGTATAGAATAAGGTGTAGATAATTTTTTTACTGCATGCTGGTGCACATTCAGTGTTAATTATTCCTATGCACCTCCTTGATTTGGATTGAACGGTACCTACTCTTCAGATTTTAATGATGCTTAAAATCATGCGTCGACTCTCCTCCAATAGGTACCTATTCGTTGCCATCTCCTGATTCCCACGGGCGGGCAGCGTGAGAATGGGCGTTTCGCGGAAGTTAACGCATCCGCTATAAGGGTTCCACCAGTCCTTCACCCTCGATTCTCAACGGCCGAGGAGGGAAAGTTACGCATTTTCAACAGAGACGAAGGTGACGGCTAATGAGATTCATAACTGGGAGTCATCATGGGAGAATGAGCCAGCGACGCGATCACGCTGGGGTTCCTCTGGGGAGCGATCCATTTGTGCCATCGGCAGATGGAGAGAATGCAGTCACACCAAACTCCTACGCACACTTCATGCAATTCCATTTCGGGATGGGCAGAACCTATTCACAGACTTGAGTCTCACGACATTTGACTTCTTTAATTCCTTTCTTTCACCCTCACAACCAACCCTCCCAACTCCCTACCGCACTCTTGCCTATGTAATATTCATCTCAATTCTAAACGATTGTTCTTATTAAGCTCCAAGGACATCTCCTATTGAGAAGCCCTTCGTAAGATTTTTCCCATAACTCCTACGTTCTACTCCTCCCTTCGCATCTTTCTCTCACTCTCTCTCCTGTACAGTGTCAATAAAAATGACCGAGGAGGAGATATTTCCGTAGCAGCGATTAAATTCTGCAGTATAAAAATATGATTCCTACATTTAATATGAATTTTCATTACATTGGCGAAAAAAAAAATCTTGTGGCTACCAGTGGTATTCTTTGGAAGACTTCAGTCTTTTCACCGTCCAAAAATCACTTACATTTCATCATCACAAACAAATTCTTCCACTTTTTACTCCTTCCATTGACTGTTTTCAGGATCATTTCCGCATTCTAAATGGTTACGCAAAACATCAACACGTTTCTGCTAGGCCGAACAATGGGCCGTCAATTTCATCCCTATAACTTACGATCTCAATACGGATTTTCCCGGAAGCTAAAAGATCGAGTTATCAATAGATTATGTGGAATAATATTCTAATACTTATGAAAAATAACTGTGAGATTAAGAATATAAGTATAGGACGCTTCATAATGGCAGCATTTATCCAGTTCTCAAAAAAATTTTATGGCTCCTGTAAATTACCTACTTCCTAATTTGCGCAACGTCTCAACTGATAAAGTCATTAAGCCTTAATAAAAATGTGAGAAATGCTGGGGAATGTTAACGAGGTGACATGATGTTGGATTCTGTGAAAGTGAAATGATCTAAAATAAAGTGGGAAGTATGAATAAAGGTAGAAGAAAATGGGCACGATGGATCTTCCTGAAGTTTTGATGATTAATATTTTCTCTGTATATCTTATCGGGGAATCTGACCTTGTCCATATCCACGTGCATGAACAGATGATGAAAATACATCAATAAGAAAATTTGTCACAGAGAATGTAGCTTTCCTCGAAAAACCTGGTGGGAGCCCAATATTTTCGTTACGCATTTAGTGCCAATTAAAGGGAAATTATAAAGGGAACGACGTACTTGAACGTGCCAGCGGAACTGACTTGATTATGTATTATGTATTAGTATTATGCTAGATTCGACCAGATAAATAAGATTAGAGAGATAGATTGTCGTACAGATAGATTCAAAATGGCATTTTTCCCCCGTACTATAAGAGAACAGAATAGGCAGCATAGGAAAGGGATAGGTAGGGGAAATATTTTAGAGTATTCTGTAGTGCATGATGCATGTATTAACCCCTCAAATACTATAGATACTAACAATCTAGTTGCATGAGACCCTTTAGTTGCTTGCTTGCATGCTAGTAGTGAATGCTTGGTGACCTTCACCCCCTGCCACACACCCTCGCGGTGGCTTGCAGGGTATCGTGTAGATGTAGATGTAGATAAGAAGACTTTCCAAAAACTTGGAGAGAAAAACTGAATGGCTAGTTTGATTTTAAAAAACTCATTTCACGGTAGCCATATGTTCCACAAAGGTGAACAAATATTTATTACAATATCAACACACCTATAATAGCAGTCTAAAATATTCATTACCGAACTATCCTAAGTTCATTACATCAAAGTGTCCGAGAACTTAACTAACAACTTTAGCAAAGCTTTCCAAAATTCTCCGCACACCTTTTATACTGATATTAGTTTTCATTTCGATTCGGGCAGGTGGGAAAAATATATATATTATACGATATTCTTGGGTGGCGAGCCGCGGCCGAAAAACGATTTGCTAGCCACCTGTAGTCTGATTGATTGCTCGATTTCGACGGGGAATAAATCACGCATGAGTTGTCCCATTCGCGAGATAATACATACGAAAAATGAGTCGAGTGTGGAAAGGCTTCTAGCTGCCAAAATCACTGGCAATTTGTTCCGCAGCAAGCTGGCGGAGAACGTATCCACTAGGCACTTGAGTCCTGGCAAAGAAAAAATAACTGACCGCGTCACCGCAGTATATTTTCCTGTCAAGTCTAAGGCCAATTTCTTTCGGGAGGTTTCGCGGTGTTGGCCTCCGTGCGAGGAAAAGGAGGTGAATGCAGTGGCTATTCCAGTTTATTGCCTCCTGAAAACCAATGGAACATTTTTTCAGATCATTTATAGTGCATTACTTCAACGTGCAGTTCATGTTGAAGGTAATTGGAAGAGAATCTCTTTTTCCAGATGCTGGAAAACAAATTTATAGAGATTCAAATAGTGAGAACTCACTTGATCTGGTGGCTAACAATTGCGTAATTACCTCTGCACCTTACACAGTACTCAGCATGCCACCCTGTTGGAATGCGTGACAGGAGGTGACTTTCACGCGCCATGTTTGATGGTCGAATAAACAATCTCATTGGTGGTAATGGGGATGGTAGTGGCCTAGTAGGTAGAGCGCTGGGCTACGTATCGGAGTGCCCCGGGTTCGAATCTGAACACCCCCACCTACAATCCTCGCGAAGGTATTTTCTGATAGAACTTCGTGGGAAATCGCAGGTGGGCCAGAGAATGGAACTGGCTCCCGTACCCTTTGCATGCGAATCCCTTAGTACAGGGTGAGCTCTACCTTCACCCATCAAAGCAACCTTCGCGTTGAGCCATGTATAACCTTGCTTCAATGTAAATTCAAATCATTCACCACCAAAAAAAAGGTAGTTTAAAAATGACGGTCTATTGCCAAACTATCACCATACTGAACAGATGTTTCCTAAATGTTGTACAAATATTAATGAATTTTACTGACAGAGGTTCATGCAGACTGGTAAAATAAAAACAAAAATCTATATTACTTTCCTTATCATCTCCCTCGTTACTTCAAATAAATCTATTTATCATTATAAGTCAACAATCGTAAAATTGGTTTAAGAAAGCTACTGACTTGATTCTCCTATTCCAATCCCATTTTCTGTTTAAAATTTCCAAAAGACTTCTCCTTTTTCTACTTTTCTTGGGGCATCTTTGTTTGTTTCTTGACCTTCGTCATTCCTCTGTGACTCTGCTTCCAGCCTTCCTATTCTAATGTTGTTATCGTCCATGCCTCACTTCCATAAAGAAGCGTGTTCTATATGTATGCTCTGATGATTTGTTTCCTTACTAACAATATCTTTTATATCTTTAGTGAAGTTATCCACCTTACGTTTTTGGAGGAAAATAAGGCTATGCTTCAACCTATGGAGTTATAGCTTTTCACAAAATGTTTTTTGAGCAATTTGGACTATTGCCCTGCACTATCCAATTCTGAAATCAAACCGCCTTTAGCTGATTGAAAGATAATATAAAGCTGTTGTTTACCAAATATATCCACAAAATTCCACATCTATCTACAAGTATCTACTGATTATCCTACAAGCAACCTAAAGGGTGTGTGACAGGGGGTGAGTTGTCACCAAGCATGCCCTACATAGTACATGCACTAATGTTTTCATTTCACTACCTTCCTAAGGAGAGATCACTATGATTATCATTGGCGACAAACGCTACAAATTACACTTTTCACATAACATGTAAGGAAAAAGTTGATAAAACACCTCCAACCTTAAAGTTTCTTCGGAATTGAGGATTTCCTGCTCACGAGAATACGATGAAAGGGAGTTGAAATAACGAGGAGTCCTGGATATCGGACCGGCCCGCACAGGCCATATATCTTCCAAGTATTCAGAGAAAAAGATTTCGAGGAATAGAAGAAATATCCCCTGAGTGATTTTGACTCCAATGAGTCGGCCAACTCGATGGCCGCGTGAGTCAAGTGAGAACATTTTCCTCCCCACCTGAGGTCGAGTTCACTCCTCTCCGACGCGCCGGTTCGTGCAGCAATCGAGGATTCGGCGGAGAGATGAAGCAGAAAAGAGATGGGACACACACAGGAAATGGTGGGCGGGGTTACGCAGAAAAAGCGCGGGAAATCTCACGAGAAGTCGGGACTGCGGCTTCCTGTGGAATGGGGAGGCTGATGGGAGGAGGAGGGGGAGAGAGAATTGAATGGCCATGAAGAGGAGGGGAGGGGAGGCTGAGGAGCAGGTGGGATGGACGATGAAAAGAATAGGGATGGAAAAAAGAAAAAGTGTAAGGACGAGGGAGAGCGTTGTCTGGGAAAGCTAATGAAGAAGGTTAGAGAGGACAAGGAGATGATAACTCCCCAGCGAAGACAAATGATTAAAGGCACGCTGTTGCCAAAGGGCGCGCAACTTATTTTCACCCTGAAGGTTCTCGTCAATCGTCGCGGGAAAATTGCCAATGCGAGTCCAGGAATTTGACTTGATCATGAACTTTAACTGCATAAAATTGAAGCGATAATACGGACGTTCACTTGTTTATACACTTTTTTGTGAGGTAAACTACAGATAGATCTGTAGATATTAAAAGTATGCATGAGTTCATGCACACATTTAATAAATCTTGCCCGTTGATTTTTATGGAATTATCCTTTCTTATTCTTGAGCTCAAGTTGCCCTCGCCATATATTCCCTTGAAATACTCATACGTGTTGTAAGCGATAAAATATCAGAAAACACGCATTATCTTTCCAAGATGTCGCAGAATTTTACTGTAATGCTTTATTCAACGCTCATTTCCCTCACTTAGCCGCAAAATAACATTGATAAACATAATTATAATGTTATTGTTTATAGGATGATATGTTGTTTCCGCAACCATTCGAAAGTTACTTTGATATTGCGTACTTTTTAATAGCACAGCAATTCCAAAGCATACGCTAATCATGTTTTTTGGAAGAATGCCAGAGTAGGGCTCATTTACCTCGGGGAGAGAGTATAAATCAAATAAAACACACTATTTGGATACCTGATAGTTTGTTTGTATCTTTCCTCTTGTAAATCTTGGAATGCATATGATAGATTAAAACCATTTACAGAACATTACTGAATTATTAAAGTCCTATTTATGTAAAAATTTTCCATATTAAATAGTTAAATACATATTTTGAAAACTATTTATCGCTTTTTTGGTCATGACGCAATTTTATTGACGAACAGGTTTGCTATATCGATTGCTTAGGCCGTTCTGTTTCCCCTTCGAATTCTCGAGCCCAAGGGTAGGAGCTATTGAGGCGGCTCGTGGTGGGAATATAGAGAGGGAAAGACTAAGGTCGATCACATTCGCCGGCCAGATTGAAAAGAGCGGGAAAACCTGTGAGGGATTGGCACAGGGTTGAGGGGGAGAGGAGATGAGTGGCATTTCCAGAAGAGGCGGGAGTTTATAGCGTGGCTCTCCCACCACGAAAACTCCCTACAGAACCACGACCCAATGTAAGCAATCACCAGGGTATGACCGTCTAAATTTATGCATATATTATTCTTAGAACCGCTGCAATAGGGTGTTAAGGAATTATGGCAGTGTGTAAGACACCCGTGCTCTCCCATCGGCACTTGCAAGCTGTAGGGGACTTGCTGCTTATAATAGTAAAGAATTCCACTTCATTACTATGTAGGTATAAAACATCTATTTCCACGTGACTATTTATGTAACATATCCATGGGATAATAGCAATGTAACTCTTGTTTACATGTAAGTAGTGCATGTTTGATGATATTCACCCCCTGCTACACACCATCGCAGTGGCTTTCGGGGTATTACGTAGATGTAGAGCCAAGTAAAGCCATGTAATTGAGAAGGAGCAAAGTAGGTATTTTTCATTGACTCCCGAGCACACCCACGCCATATTACACGACCAGTCGAAAAACCGTGTAGTATGGGAGTGACCAGATACCAGCTGGTTCAGGATAAAGTGATGCGTTCGTCAAAAGAGAAAGGAAACATAATCAAGGTCTGAAGACAACTCCGCACAGTTAGTCACCTCGGACCGAAGGGATAGGCCCCTAAAGTAAGACATTGGAAGGGTAAGGAGGAAGGGTTGGATAGAAACCCGGCGCAGCCGGCTCTTTACGCAAGATGTCGAAGAATGTTAGATTTAATATGTAATCCATCGGATGGTGTATTGTACTGCGAGAGGTTTAAGGTGACATTCAAGAAGGGATTCCAATGATACACCATCTAAATCTGCGTAATACTCTGCGAACCACCGTGAGGTTGTGTGGCAGGGGGCGAAACATCACATGCAATACTTACATGCAACTATAAAGTACCTACAACGATACTACTTTATAGAAACATGTTAGACATACATTCACTAGACAAGTGCTACCAAATGGTTTGTGTTGACATACATCCAAATATCTATCGGGATCAGAATATAAATGACCTAATTAGATTAAATAAGAGTTTTACACAATCCAAATCACAGCCACACAATATCATCCTTAAATTTCAATTAATACGCAAATACCTGTAACATAAAATGAAGAAGCGTGCACCACCAAATAAAAATCAGTATTTGGGATGTGATTCAACACAATTAAACCGAAGCCATCGGTAAATTACCATCTGAATGTGTTGGGTAGGTGACGGAAATAGGTTCGCAGCGAATTCATATAAAATTGGCAATTGATTGCGACAGACAGCAAGGAAGTTTCAATTCCACGTAAAATGCTAGGGGATTCTGCGCATAAAAAACTCAAATGTGGCAATACGAATGCAAGAAGGCGCAAGGTAACGTGAAAAGCACATTAATAAAGATGAAGCACAGGAAAATATCAATGGTATCCCTTTTATTTTCGTAGAGTTACTTCCTCTCCGTCCTGGTTTTATTCAAGGTTAAACGTTCGCTCAATTCGAAAAAATGAAAATAAACATTGAGGCGCTGCCATAGGGATGGATTAAAAAACGAACGGGTCCACCCAAGATTTATAAAAGGCTGAAAAAAAACAAGTTTCAACAGATAAGGTCCAACCTGCCCCAATATGCCCATTGAAAACGTGCGATTTTTTTTATATACACTTCCGTCTAAAACACTTGAAACTTATTCGCTAATTTAAGAGGGTTTTTTAAAGAGGTCTTTGCAAGTAAAATTCGCTCCTGTTTTGCGGGAATCAGATTCCTCGGGGGCGGTATTTCGTTTTCCCATCGGACCGAAGTGATTTTATGTTCATGCAAATCATGAGCCGGAGGCTTGCAGAAAAGGCTCAACTCAACGATAAACTCATTTCATAAACGCAGGACTTGCTAGACATGAAAATAATCGGTTTACTGTTTGCATTTTTTCTTCACCATTACTTCGGCATTCAATATTATATATATATATATATATATATATATATATATATAAACAAGTAATTGTAAGTGCACCCCGTTCAAGTTTTCCCGTCAAATATCTGACCAAATCATTAGTATTTTAATTAACTCGCCAAAGATATGGGAACTCGGTCAACGCATACAAGTTACTAAAGTCGCGCAAATTTTCCGCTCAGTTTCTCAAAAAATCGAAAATGTCCTCATAGAAATAAAGGGGCATAATAGTCGGGAAAATGTTTTACTCGAGAAAGATATGCTAAAAATAACAGATAATTCCTTACCAGCAAGAGTGCATGTACCAAATACCATCAGCATTCAATGGAAGAAAAAATACGCTAATAAGATAGTAGGTACCTAAAATATTTTCAACAGCATGTTTTTTGCATGTTTGCTTTGCCATTATTATCTTTTTTAAATTGTTGAGTTTAGACTATAATATTAATACTAATCCTTTTTATGCATGATATGTAATGCATGTTCGGTGTGAATTCACCACCTGCCCCACACTTTTATTGTGGCTTTCAGGGATGTAGATGAAATGAATGGTGGAGGCTGATACTTTGTGGAAAACCATTGTAGGACATGAATAAATGATACTTTGCACTATTCCACATTAAAAAAATTTATTTCAAAGGAGTCAACATGTTTCACTGCACTGCAGCATCATCAGACATTTTTTTTAAATGTGGAATAGTGCAAAGTATCATTTATTCATGTTCTATTATGTAGATGTAAAATACCAGAATATCCTATCCCAGAAACGGTCGCTGGGAGTTGATAAACTTTCCTGCCAAACACGAGCGGCAAGACTCATTGTCAGTGCAAATCCTCATTCGCTCTCTTTCTTCAAATCCTCCTCATATCATAACTTCAACCTCGCAGTTTTTCCATTGATAACGCTTTTCCAAAATTAGCTACGCACAGGGATGAGTGGTTCCGTGTCTCTGGCGTGTAGCACCAAAGGAAACGCCTCGATCCGGAAAACAAGCCGGGATTATCCGAATCGGAGTCGGTCACGCCCACAACAGGAAACACTCGAGCGGCTAGAATGTCGTGAAGTCGGGACATTCTCGTTCGCTTTTTCGACAGGGATATCCGAAGGTGGACGCCTGATTCCGACGACTTGACCATTTAAAGTGAAACGATGTTGTTTTTCTCTCAGCGAATTCTGCAACTCCTTTTACGTGAATACGAACGGAAACAGAATTCTCCCCGAAGTCCAATGGTGATCTTTTTTTTTTGTCAAATCCAAAAAACGGGTATTGGGACCAATTAAAATTGTATTCCTTCCCAATTGGGAATGCTGCTTGCCCTCTGTGCCAACTCATAAAACTGAACACGTTCCCAAGTAAAATTTTCGAAGTGAGGTGCAGAAGAACAGTTCACTCGTATCTCATGCTAGATGAAAATCGGTGAAGTAGGGTTGGAATTTCATGAAGAATCGGTTCAGTTATTGGAACATAAGGTGAAAAATTGACCCGGCCAAAGATTCGTTCGCTAAGAGGGTAATAGGTAGTTGGGGAGATTGCTACGGAGGTCTTCAAGTACATGCTTTAAGAAAATATTAGTCTAAACCATTGCATGGAGCCTTACGTTGGATGGCTCAGAAATTAAGAGTTATGTTATGCTCTTTGAGGGAGACAATCTACAGCTAAAGTCATTTGCTCCATTTCGGGTAGGTTGGTAATAGGCTAGGAATTCTTCAGGGAACGGAGGAAGAGTGGATCAAAACACAGCGCCGGCATTTACCTGCTCTTAATGAAAGATGCCAGGGTATGTTGCATTGTTTAACGTCCCATCCGACGGGCGGTGTTCTGAACTAAAGTGCTCTCCATACGATAGCCAAATATGAAACAGCGCACAAATGAAAAATCTCTGCCACTGCCGAGATTCAAACCCAGGCCCTCGGGATGATAGACCAGCACTCTGGCCACCACACCAACCCGATCTTCTCAGAAATATAGTTCCAGTGAAAGACGGAGAGTGGAAAATTAAGACCTTTGGGATATGAGAATGGAAAATACTGGAGACGATTAGCTGGTGAGTGAGGAACAGGAATGAAGAAGCATTAGATATGGTAGTAAATAAAATTAAGTGGGCGAAGAAATTTGCATACAACATAATAAAGACGCTGACACTTCTAGGTAGCAAAAAATGCTGAAGATGTTGAAAAAGGGGAGAACTGTAGGCAAGAGCAGAAAAAGCAGGGGAGGATGTAGATGACTCGAAGGTAGTCGTATGGTATGAAGATTTAAATGGAGGTTTAAAGTAGAAAACAGGGATTTAATATAAAGGGTGGTAAGGTACGACTTACATGGGTATGGAGTAGAACATCATTATGGGACTCATAATAATGGATCTATTCATCAGCTTAACAATATCGATGGTCACCGATGATGATGAGTGGAAGCGATTTTGTGACGCTTAAAAACCCCTGCATAAACGCGTAATTCAGACGCTTCTCCGATTCAGCCCTGAAACTAGAGGAGAAAAGGGTTCATCCATCGAGAATCAATACACACGACGTCTTTCCAAAGATATTTATTCAGAATTCCTGTCCTGATAGAAAAGAGTTTTTTCCTGCGCTCCTCGCTGTTGTAAACTCACCTCAGGTCTTGCGACTGCTATCCTTCAATTTTCTTCATCATCCACCTTTCATGATTCCGTTCTGCAATGGACATGCGTGGGATCATGTTACGGTTGTAGGTTGTGTTACGGTTAGAGTACTGGCCAAAATACTCTAACTCCGACACGTTGGAGTTCGGGGTTCGTCAGTATCGGAGGCTTGTTGGTAGAAATACTCGGCCTCCTTGAGTGCTGTGGGAAGACTACTTCAAGTTCAGTACCTACTCTGTCCTCCAACTTGGAAAACTGTTGACCCCTGGGTGTTTTTCGTAAAGGGTGCAAGCTGATGCCGACTCAGGGTTTCTCACCACTCAAAAATCCTCCATGCGCCCATCTAAATCGCAACTGTCCTCAGCAGATGGGTCGTCCATCCTGACAACAACCTAATTATGGGCACTCGATGTGGTCGAGTACGTGCGTAACTCATCCGCCACAACAACGAGGCCTTTCTCGGACTGCGCGGAGAAGAAGAATATGCAGGTCGTCATTATTGATTGATTCCTTGTGGAAACTTCCGCGGTGTAATACTGCAGTTAAGTTTCTTCGGGGGTCCAAGACATATGGACCACTGCGAAAGATACCCACGAAGAAATCTAACGAGACTACAAATATTAGAATTGATGGACATGAGGTGGGAAAAAGCACCAAGCGAGTCTAAGTTGCTAATGTTGCTACAAATTTAACTACTCACACTTAGAATGAGCGAAAAATATTTGGAACCGTTGGAAAAAGACAATCACCTACAAAGCGGTACCTTGGGTGTTTTCAAGTCTGTTTCCACACTAATAGGCGCTTCACACCGGGAGGAAAGGTAGGTATAAGGATAGGAATGGAAGGGAATGATCGTGCTTACAAAACGGTACCTTTGTTCAAGGAGACGGGTACAGAATATTTATATATTGTTATTATGATTGTTATTCGCCATTAATTTGAGAGAATATGATGTCATGTTTAATTTTGATACAACTATAAAATTCAGCATTTTGTCTGTGCAGAGTTTTCAGGTTTGTGCATAAAATTTTACTACGTTTTTAAGTCGGCGTATTTTTTTACGTATCAAAGCCACTGGGCATTTTTTTGTCATTTGTACGCGCAATTTTTGCACTAAGGTTCTCAATTTTTTTTGTATAAAAGCCTCGTTTCCTTTTACCAGAATGCAGCAAGTTTAATTTGTGCTAATAAAGGTGTAGATCAAGAAACGTTTTTCCTATAAATAATAAAAAAACATTATTTTTCTCAATGATAAATTATTTCCCCCGCTTTTGAATATGCTATGCTACTGCTGCTGTGAATTGAATGGAAAACTTTATTTTTCAGCAATTTTTGGATTCAATCCACTGAACTTCGTACATAATTTTATCAAAAATAAAAAACAATGGTGTAAAGCGTATTTCACAATTGACATTACTGAACGTAACAATTGTAATAGTGCAGTGTTTTGAACGTGTGCGTGGAAATAACGGAAAGCGGTAACAAACAGGTCATTCAATTATTTCTTGATGATTTTTTCCTATGCAAAAATTAAGGTCTTGAAAAATCTCACACTAACACCTCACACTTCTCTTGCACCGGACTTGCATGGATCGACTTGAAATACCCGAGTAAAAAGAACTTTGCATTCATTTTGCAGCCGTCATTAAAAAATTGAATGCATGTACTCAAGATAAATGCGCACAATAAATTTCCGGGGCATAAGAAGTGTTTCGAGGAAATGGATTTTTTTCCAAATCATAGTAAATATTCTTGTAAAATATAAATTAACTTATAAACGTATTAATGAATGGCTGTAAATATGTTTCCATATATTTTCCAGGCATTATTTAGTACCTACAGTGATACTGATACAAGTGATTTAGGATTCACACAAATTATACTCAAAGCAAATTCAGTATAATTTGGGTGAATATAATTAGAGAGCATAACATAAGGTTTTAAAATACATTCTACATTTTAGATTGGAATTCAGTTGAGTACGCGCTTGATCAAATCTATAAATTCCTTTAAATGCTGAAAAGAATGCCTTTGTTAAAATTCATCGTTAAAAATGTACATTAAATACATTTATATATAAATGGTACCTTTCAAATACAAAGCTATTGTTCTAAGCCTCAGGCAATGAATATTCGTTGGAATGAATATTTAACGAGTGGGTTGAAAGACCAAAGTTTCAACTCCGGACCAATTCCGGTAAATGTAGAGAAAATTCATGTTTTTTTCCGGTGAGAGCAAAATTTTTGCCAGCAGCCGTTCGAATATCGCATAGTTCCTCAGCTCATTGTTACTCTGAAGTGCTTCAGCATGGAAATTTGCAGTTTTTACAACCATCGCCTAGGACCATGAAGTTGTTTTTCCGGGACGGAAATTGAGCGAGCTGCCACGTACTGAACAATGTAAACCTGCATTTTTGAAAACCATAACGAGAGCTTTATTTTTCGAACGGAAGAAAGAACACACATGCCTATCAGGCTCTCTATACTCTATTTAAACTGCGAATTAAACATGCCTCATGTTCTCCATAGAGCAAGAAAATTCAGTGAATCAAAGCAGAGTAATTGGGACTTTTTTTCCTTTGAAATCTGGCATCTTTTCTCAATAAGTTCTCGCATGTTGGTCCTATCTCATGATCCCTGTCTCCCCCCCATTAATTTATCTTGCATTTTTGTGTATAGATAGGTATTTGAGTCGGGAAAAGAATTTCTAACGGGCATTAAACTTCCTATACGGAGAGGTATAATTTAGAAGGCCTTGCCGCTCAATTAGAATTTTTAAATGTAATAATGTTAACCACTCTTCATTTTCCGTACCTGCTTGTATCGAACTTCACATTTGCTCAATGAAAGTTCACCGCGAGTACGGAGATAAAACTAGGATGAAATGAGAGTGCGTCCCCAATGTTTTCCCTCCAGAATTAGACACGATGCGGAGTGGAAACTCGAGAGAGGGACCACTGCAAAGAGGGTAACCGGTGAACCTACACTCTTCAGATAAAAGAGTAGCTTTCGTTTCGTAGTAATTAAACGACTTCATACCCCCTTTTCCGCATATGTCAAGGATTACGGCCATTATTATAATGCCCAGAGGTCCGCGAGGTAAACCTCTCGAGAAAGAGGGAACGGAGCGGAGGGAGATACCTCCGCGAGATGCTTCGAAATGCCCTCTTAATGGCCACTTCATGCGAGCACTTCACTCCATGTTGCGACTCGTTACCATGGCTGAAGAGCGACCTCATTAAAACCGATACGTCCCGTGCACCTCTCCCTCCTCAATCCCCAGAGACAATGCGATACGCCCACCACTCTCTTGTTCTGCAAGGAGAACGAGCGAGACGACGCTCGGAAGAAAAAGGGCGACCCGTCTCCCCCTCGAGTTAGCTCCGCTCGAAGACTCTTCGGGGAACGAAGAGAGTGGCGTGGAAGTGGAGCGGAGAAGTAAAGGAAATGAAGGAGATGCCATCTACAAGACAGCGCGAGAGAAAAAGAAGGGAGCCAGGTGGAAAAGAAAGATTGGCTGAAGCAACAGAGGTTCAAAAGGGCACACGAGTTAAGTGGACTCAGTTGGAGGAGGTTAGATCGCCACCTGGGGAATAAAATGGTAAGAAATTGCCGTATTTTTGCGATCCGCTCACGTAAAAAAAAATGAATTCTCAGATGATTAAATGCTCAAGCTCCCGGTATCGCTTGCTCTAATTCAAGGATTGCGAACTGGACGCAAAAACCTTCGCGGAGTCACCCGCTGAAATGTATGTATGTACCTTAGCAGAATTTCCCCGAAGAAAAAATCCACTTTGACCGGGAGTCTACAGGGGCGAAGAAAGCCTTTGTAGATTGATTGGGAAAACACATGGCCGGAAAATCAAGGGGTTCCGGCTTCGAGTACCCGTAGAGATAGTTTTTTTATAGGGGAAATCCTGCTATATCACCATCTCTGTACCTACATATGAACTGAGCAAGACAGACGTGAGAGATAACACGTAAAACCGGAAAACTGGTGATCCCCTGTCAATTTCGGACTCATTCCGACATTTTTCCTTTGATATCTGGCATCTCTTCGTCTTTCTCAATAAACTTTTGAATGTTGTTCCTCTCAATCGATCCATGCCTTTCCCCATTTCTTCACCTTCTGTGTATAGGTAGGAATCTGAATCGGACGAAAAATTTCTAACGGACATTAAATTTCCTGCTAATTTCACATGAATTCATGTAACCTGAAAGACACCTAGAATAGGCATGCAGAAGAAAAACCATTTGAAATGGTATAAATATATCATACGTCAAATGCTATCTTAAGAATTAGGTTTCCTAAGCAATGAAATTAGTACAAATTTAACCCGAACACTTTACGATAAATTAGGAAAAATAATACAATTGCCGTAAATGAATTGCATAAAATGACCTCAGCTATCAGCCTCCTTCCCTGATGACCACAACAACGGATGTCATGATGAATTTATCATTCTCTAGTTAGCTGAAACTTAAGGGATCTGCATAAAAAAGTGGATATGTGCATGTGCACACGTTAATCCGGTCTCTCAGACGTCATCAACCTCATGAGTCAACACTAGCTAAGACTGGTTTGACGCAGCTTACTACTCGATTCTCCAATAAGCTTCTCATCATCATATTTATATAATTCTCTTTCACATCCATAACAAAAACCCCATGCATATATTTCATACAAGGCCTTCACTTAAGGACTACCTACTCTTCATTATTCACGGGACGAGGAGAATTAAAATTTCTTTGGGCCGTCTACTTTTACTGTGTCTACTATTTTTAATTACACCTTTCGTCGAAACTACCTCGATCCACCATCAACACGACTCACTGCCCCAATTGCTATTCCAGGAGGGAAGAGAGGGCGACTGAATTGCGCGGCGGCCTCTCTGGGTCGGCCTTCCGATCCAATGCCGAGGACGCTCAAGGGTGATCCGCTTCTGCCTGGAAGCTGACCTCCAGCGCGAATACGGGCGCGCAAATCGAAAACCATTTCGTCGATAAGGATTGGGTGGCGCTTGGGAAGAATGCCGGCACACCCCTCTGCGAATGGAGATCGAATTGGGACTATGCTATGTCGCAGTTCGCAGTGCAAATGGAACTGGGGTAGTACGACATTAGTAGTATGTGGCAGCATTTCCAACAATTTTTGGCTGGCGCTCTCTTTGGTAGTCCAGCTCTCTAATCTGTGACGCTAATATTTAAAAAGTGCTTGTATTTATTTACAGTTGTTGTTCATTTAAAATTATTTTAGTAGCAAATATATATCAGAGACTCAAGGGGAGATGATTCAGGCATATTTGGCGAATATTTTTGCCAAAACATTTTGCTGTAGATCAATGACGAAGTCCTGATTGTTGAATGTGTCTTTCGCAGAAGGACCCTATTGCCATGCCAAGGATTTTATAAAATATTTAATTCTAAATGAAACTAAGGATAACGACTCGTAGTTGCATTACTAAATACCAGACATTTCAGTTATCATAAACTCGAAGTTAAGCATTAGAAATTCATTATTGAAATTTTTTGGCGTACCTCACGTTTGGAACCGCTGGATTATGGGAGTTGTGGGGCTAGAACCTGTTTAATATAGAAAATAAAGTATAATCAGAAGAATGGATTGTGAAATCGCAAGTTAAACTTTAGACTCCATTTTTCGCATAAAACTAAAATGAATCTCTGTTAGATGACTGATGAAATTTTAATAGAACTCTCGTGCATTGCATACGGCCGTTTCAGAGTCATCAGGGTTAAAATTGTTTTCCTTTTTGCTCGTAGGTTATAGAAATTACTTCTTGACGGATGTAACTGTGGTTAAATGCTGGAATGTTTTAAGAGATACGTCGCATTATTATCCTTGTCATAAGAAAATAGATTCATTGGGCATATAATAATTTCAGCAAGCACCACACTGAAGATTTATCATATAACAACGGGATTAAAAACAGACAAGTTTTTAATGTTTTGGCTTTTTTGTTCGAATGCTCTTATTCGTAAACAGAGCCAGCCAATTTCCATTCGGTTCAGTACCCACTGGCAGAGGAGTTGTTGATCAGCTTGATCGAGAGCGGTGTAGCCAAGCAATGAATTGAAAAGTTAAAGTTACATTTGCATACTTGAATGGCAGAGCGTTTAACTTTGCCCTTGGATCGAAAATTTCAATTAGGTTAGCTGGATGAAACGCCATGATAACGGATGGGCGGAATAACGGAATACATACAGCAGTTTCTAATTCTATGATTTTCATTCGGGTCCAATTACGTTTCGTCGGGCGATGAATTAATGAGGTGTGATTGGTTGTTCCCTGTCGATTACCAAAACTTTCCACAATTCAGTCAGGTTGCTGGAGTATCAAATGGAAGTTTATACGCAAATTAAATGTATTATATAATGGAAATAAAAAAATAACTCTTAAGTTAAAAAATAAACAGACGCTTAAAAAACAAGAAAAACACTTCTGAAAAAAAGCTAATGACTTCAATAATTCCACACTTACAGTGTTTATTTTCACACTACCAACTTCATGGAAAGTGTGCAGACATCAACATACATCTACATATAGTCTTGCAATCCACCACAATGGTGTGTGGCAGGGGGTGAACCATAATGGATTATCAATCAGAGTGAACATTTGCTACCTTGCAGACATGCGAAAGAAATGGCACTCCATTTATAAACTATAGACTGAAATATTTTTGTAAATAATTCAGATGTATTATAGTCACAAAAATATTTTAGATAAGAAGAAACGAGTGACTGGAAACATTCTACTAAACTACGAAAAAGTGGAATAGAAATACCATTTAATTTACAAACTACAGACTGAAATATTTTTGTAACTAATTCAGATTAGTTACAAAAATATTTTAGATACGACGAAGAAACGAGTGACTGGAAACATTCTAATAAACTACGAAAAAGTAGAATTTTACAATTTGTTCAACAATTGTCGTAAACATTTAGTTTACGACAATTGTTGAACGAATTGTATCGTCAAACTTTAGGTGAAGTTTTTTATGAAGTAAAAGGTTAAAGGGCTTCTTTCAGGTATACCTACTACCCGCATTTAGTCCAATCTTCGCATTATATCTTCACTGTTCACATTCTCTCATTTTTTTATTTTTCGTAGGAAGAAAATTATTCCAAATATGCAATAGAACTATTGAAATATATCATAGATTAATGTAAGGCTGTGAGAGGTTAATCTCTGCCAGAAAAGAATTCAATTTGAGGACCAATGATGGAGTGAGGTTTTCTAAAGGAATTCAGTTTCACTCCCTAAAACATTTCATCGTGACACTCAAACATGAATGGAATTTCAATGGATCACAACATTTTCATCCGGAAGAAAACTGGAAATTATTCAACTGAGCCAGACAATACATATTCCTGCTACATAAGTTTTCTGAGCTGTGAAATTATTTATAGCCTTGTAAATTCTATCGGATTTCCCAGTCTACCACAGTTGGGTTTGAACCTGGGTGCTCGGGATGGAAAGCCTATAAATCGTTCCACCGCATTAAGAAGGACCGCACCGCTTTGGATAATTATGGGGGTTCGCATATCAGTAGTCCATATCTGATCATACCGGAAACTTCTTCCAATTATGTAATGTGTCGTAGAAGGAAAAACATATTTTCTCGAAATAAACAGATCACTGAGAAGGGAAAGAGGAAAAGAATATCCGACGGATTATTTATTCGGATGCCGCCGAAACTTTTGGAGGCCTACATTTCATGGCTCCGGGGAAGGGGACATTCCGGAAATAACCGGATTACATGTGAATAAACACGTTCCTAAGAGTAGCAAGATTCTTCTCCTCACCTTTCTCTCACTCTCCGTTTCCCATCAATCCCTATAGTTAATGGGGCCTAGAACCTCGAGAAGTTTAGCTGGAACGAGAACCATACTCGTAAGTTCCCGACCGAGGGTGAAATTTCCTTCTCGTCCCAGCCGCACGTTCCTCTTCCTCCTCCGAGA
The DNA here is from genome assembly GCA_933228895.1 of Platycnemis pennipes. Lineage (NCBI taxonomy): Eukaryota > Metazoa > Arthropoda > Insecta > Odonata > Platycnemididae > Platycnemis > Platycnemis pennipes. Next base: position 73,630,867 of record OW121847.1, on the reverse strand, counting down.
GGTCGTTTTTAATATCCCCTCCCTCGCTCCGTAGCATCCCTCTCTCCCCGAAGTTTTTTTTATGCCTCTCCTTCCCTCTCTATCTCTTTCTCTCTCCCTATCCTTCTCCGCATTCCTGAATCGCCGTCGCCAAGTAAAATTCCTTAATAAATCTTATCATCACCCCGTGTTCGCCCTAGAATGCCCCACATTACTCGCGTATTAACATGTCGGAATTCAAGAGCTGCGAGCAAAAAAGTGTCATCTAAAAAAAGTGCGTTGAGCAATGTAAGCAATGTGACTAATTTCATATGCCGAGGAGAGAGATTTTTCGAAACTAAACACGGCATTTTTTTTCAGTTGTACCCTGATCCTTACTTGGGTAACGTGATATAAAAGTCAAGATAAGAGCCTAGTACATACGCAGGACGGAACGTGTAACTATTGGCGTCCATCGCCAATATCAATAGCGTGTGTATTTGGCGTCTTTCACCTACAGATGGTCGATAATAAGAACTGAAATGGAAATCATTATCAGAAGTTAGGTTAAAATATAGAATAATTAATCTCTTAAGTTTATTCCAAAATGATATCTTTATAGATGACGTAAAAAGCTTTTGCAAACTCTGACTTACAACGGTATTCTGGATCATAAGCATAAAATCAGGGAAATGGATGGTCAAATCAACAGATATTTAATGCATTGCTTTCCTCTCACTTCTAAGGATCTGAGTAGTCGTGAATATATTTAACCATGCACACACAAGTGTATCAATAGATAGCCTAGGTGGATTGTGGGTCGATGTAAATACTTTAGTTAACCCAATTAACAGCACTTTTATGCATTTTTGCTCTATTCTTTGCATATATTTTAAATTGTTATAATTATCCAAAAAATTAACTATTTTTGCGATAATAATTAGAGAGCCATAATATTTCGATGTGATTAATGATTGGTGTGTTACTTGGCAGCTGGAATTACATTTGAATATACTTTTGAAAAAAGTAGCTCTCTACGAAATATATATTGCATCAAGCAAAATAAGATATCTAACATAGAATCTAATAAATATTTAGGCGTCACCATCAATGAAGATATGTCCTGGGGAAATCATCAGAGAAATAACAGGTGCTGTAAACCATAGGTAGTAGGTGTAGTACACCTACATTAGGATTCATGAAAAGGGTCCGAGACAAATGCGATGAGAGAGTACGAGAGAGATGCTATTTCACACTTTTCAGGCCTCATTTAGAATGTTCCGCTAGCATATGGATCCGTGTGAGGAAGGTATGATAAAAGAATTAGAGCGTGTTTAAAGGAGATCAGCAAGATTTTCTCCAGACTGCTATGATAATTGTGTTGGTGTTATGAGTTTAATAGAAAAACTACGATGGGAAATACTATAACAATGCAGGTAAAAATTTAGGATAAACCTTTAAAGTAAATATTTCGAAACTTATTTGTTTACAGATGACGTAAGATGGATTAAAATGGAACGTTTTGTTAATAATCACCCCCTGGCACACACATTAAAGGTGGCTTGCAGTGTATTATGCAGATTTAGATGACAGTAAGTTCCAAAAATAGACTTCTACGTATAAACCCTTCTTCCGTTGCCAAAGAAATCCTACGCACACCAGTTAAAAATGCTAACCATACATCCTTGACGCAAATGGCATCAGCAGTCAGAACCTTGCCTTACCGCGATTAACTCCCCCCTTTTCAACACTAAGATCGATCCATGGTAAAGGGAGAGCTCAACACCTAAAAAGCCCAAAATGTTGAAAATTTCACGCATCACGGTAGTGGTCTACTCTCTTTCCTTAGTCTTCCTGAGGTTTCTGAGGAAAATGACCCAGTTGTTTACATCTTGATGTCCATAATACCCTGTAAATCATCGTAAATGTGTGTGACAGAGGGTGTATTCACACCAAACATGCATTACATATCATGAATAAAAAGAATTAGTAATTATATTCTAGTCTAAACTTCACAATTTAAAAAAAAGATAAAAATAGCAAATCAAGCATGCAAAAACATGCTGTTAGTTGGGTTAGCTTAAAGGACTTATACTAACATGCAACCTCCTATGATATCCATTTATGCATTTGCATTTATACTAATAATTACAATTACAGCTATTCATATCCCTAATTGTAAGAAGGAAGAAAGACATTTTGAATCTACCGCTTCGGCAATGAATATCCCTAATTTTATGTTAATGGTCAAGTCTACCATAGTCAAAGTCAGAGTTCAAAAAAAAATTTTAATTCATCAGAAATAATATTATCTTGGATTTAAAATAATATATTAAGTCTATATTTCAACCTACAGTCTGATAATGATTGCCATTTTTGAATTTCCTATAGACTGGTTACGCTAGTATAATAATCATACTGTCGCATTACAAATGTTACCGATCTTCGCAGCGCACACTCCAATTCGGTATGTAAAATTATTTCGTAAGGATCCCATGGCAGCGTATTCCTAATGATGTCAATTAGGGAGAAGTAGCTAATTTCTCGCACATAATCATTACATTTACATAGATCGCGTTTGCCTGAGTTTATCATGAAGGATTCTTCTGGATGTGAACCAAGGGTCTCCGACTTGGATGGCCAGTGCCTCTTTAACCTGAGCTACCACGCAGCTTACATCTACTTTTGTTTACAAAGAATAAAATACGTAGAAAGCAAAACATCCAATTTTGCGCGAAAAAGCCGGTGCTCGATAAAGGATTTAATTTTACGAAATTAAATAATTTCTTCAAACTTCACATTCAACAGTTGGTTGCTCCGATATTATTTCCACACTTGAAACCCCCTATTATACACTGAAACTTACTTCCCTTCCCTTTCCATCCTCAACTGCACAAACCCTCTCCCTTCAAACCAACCCACCACATTCCGCTACTCACAATATCTCCTACTCCCACTTTCTCCGCCTTGTTGGACTTCGCCAACGATTTCCCTCCCTCTCCTGCTATATCTAGCCCTATTCAGTCTTTTTTTTCTCTTTCCATCCAGCTTGCGTTCCATGAAATCGAACCATTCTTATCAAGCGACGCATCGCCTTGCAACCCCCACTTCTCCCGAGATTAACAAAAAAAAACAGCCACCTAGCCTTCCATCTCGAGAGAAAAGGCGAGTGGCAGCGTCCCCCCCGAAACGAAAGTCAAGTAGCGACACTTTCTACGAATTTCTAAGGCGCGCGTTAAGTCTGAGGTGTGGAGAAGAGGAGCTGATTGCTTGATTGCAAATGAAATGAAAGCGGATAAATCGTCCAGCGCAAAATGTCCAGCAATAGGTTGGTGCGGAAAGACGTGAGTAAGAAACTCCCTTTCTCGTAGATGAAAGGGAGCTTCTTACTCGTGCTTGAAACCAATCGTATTTCATCGCGGTCATTCAAAAATTGACGGATTCACATCTTCACCTTTCCATGACAGGATTTAGCAGGCTTTAGCAGAATTTCCAGAGAGAAAAATTCTGCAATATTGCATTTTAGCGGGTGACTCAGCTAAGGTATTTGCGGCTAGTTCACAATCCTTGAAAATATAGGAGCCATACTGGACGTATGCTCCATAAAACCAGAACCAGAATAGTGCCGCCAAAAAAAACAGAAGGTACATACATCGTTCTAAGCAGTTCTAATTCCTATCAAATTCAACTGTTTATAATGTTGAGCTACAACAGAGCTTCTTGAAAATTTGACCTTTTACAGCTCTTTACATTATATAAAAACAGCGCACTTTCGAGCATATAAGAGTCATCATCAGTAGTCATCAATCCCATGCTTGGTTTGGCAATGATATTTGTTCCATTCTTCTCTCCCGAGTGCCTGCGAGCGACCCAAGAACCCGACATGGGGCCAGCGCTCCGATGGTGAATGTGGAATAAAATGACTACTAGTAGACTAGTGGGACGATGATGGGGATGTAGTTACGAATGATTCCTTCTTAGAATGATCATCCTTGTTCATTAAATTATTGCTTTCGAGCAAGTCTGACGAGTATGGAGATTTTTTTTGAAATCTAATTCTAATACTAATGTAATTGACGAATTTGCACTAAATGAGTGGAGGGAGGGGCATCTGAATAACCCACATTCTCTTAATTTTACGTCTTTATTTTTCAACGGGTAAAAAAATGTTAGGTATTTATCAAAATATTGCCTATCTCTGGAGACCCTTTATACACAGTGACAATAGTAGTAGCAGTAAGGAGATATTGGTAGGGGGCGATCGATAGCTATAAATTCCATTTACGCCATTAAAAATATGTGGGTGGTCGGGAATAGTTAGAAACGTTTCTACGAGCTGAGAAATACGGGAGACAAGACCGGCATCACCACGATCTCCACGCCTAATTCACTTCCACAATTATTAATCCTCCTTCCACCACTTCCTGATTCTGAATATATATGCTAGGGTAATCAGCGATGCAACCTCAGCTGATCAAGGTACTCGAGTATTTAAACCCAGGTAGATCATTTCTAATTTTCATCTACTACATCTGCAAAGAACCCTGAGAGTAACCTAGAGAGTGTGCAGCAGGGGGTTAATGAAATATACGTATCTTCACCGGTATAAAATGAATAATAATAAATTTGTGCATCCACACATGCATATTACGCACAATTCGATCGCTGTTTTGTAGTAGGTTTACCCCGTTGTTCACTGATAAAAAATTTTTATAAATAAAGTGAATTTTTAACAGCGCAATTTGCAAAGATTTTTGTCTCCTATTTTTCAGCCGTCTTGCAGAAAAAAATTCCCAAGCACCTTATTCTCGCTAACATCGCAGCGAGGAAATCGCGCGAGAGAAAGAGATGGATGGGAGAGAGAGAAGTCCTTCCGCTCTCGCTGGAGCACGGGCGTGGTTCTGGCGCTCAGGGGTGGGGGGACGAGAGAGTGTCACTTGAACGGTGGTGGGAGAGAAAGGGGGTCCACGTCCTCTCCGGAATCCGAACCCGTGACCTCACCAGTGGGGAGCTCCCGTTTTACGTCCGGAGGATGAGGAGGGGCGTGGTCCAGGGGGAAGGGGGACCTTCCTTCTTCCACTTTCCCCACTCAGGCTCCTTCCTTCACACTTACCCTCCCCGCCCAGCCAGACACAAAAGGCGGGTAGCACCACTTTCTACGAATTCCTTATACCTACCTACGTACACCCGTTCCTTCGAGTCAAGATTTTTCGCGTCACACGCCCCGCGCGCGTGTCCCGGTTTTTCAGTGGAACCGCGAAATCCACTCTCGGCGAAAGACGCTGGATGCGATCCGAGCGATCAAGTGGAAAGCGCCGCGTGAGTTCGTTACGCCGGATTTTTATTCATTTTCTTCCTTTTCTTTTCTTTTTTTTGCATATTTGCATCGTCGGTTCAACCGCGCGTGGAATTCCTCTCTCCGTCAGTTCGGCGAGACTGAAACCAGGGAGAGTAGCCGCCCAGATGGGATGAATACCAATCGGTATCTGATCTCTGTATCACTAAACTGGTGTTCATAAAGTGGGATCTAATGGTATTGTCAGTTTCCGTTCCCACCTGGGGTCGTGAGAGAGGTTTCACTAAATATGCCGGGTGATTTTCACTTGCATAAAGAAATATTCCGTGCCCGAACAAGGATTCAACAGCCTCATCGTTGAATGGCTGGATAGGGAGTATGCTTAAGCTGGCCTTATCGCCGGCCAAGTGATTGCTACTTCATATGTGAAAGAGAAGAAATACGTCAATATGTAGAGATTAGCCGTAATTAATTCAGTAGAGAGCTGCGTCAAATCAATCCCACGATCGTTGATTAATGAAGATAATGCTCTTTTATTCAATTATCTCAGAGCTATGCTCATCTAGATCACCTTCATATGCATAATACCCTGTATACCCTGTAAACCACCGCCGGAATGTGTGAAAGGAGGTGACTAATCACCATGCTTGCCTTTTAATTCAAAAAATGTGTAATTTACTGTTGCTATCATGCAGGCAATAGCTACATTCAACTAAGAGAAATAATGAAACCATTTTTAGGAATTGAGTATGCATTCACGATACACGTCTTTAAATTCTTAGTCTCCACAAACTAATTTGATAATTATTGACTATAAATACATTTCTATGAATGAATTAATTAATTATTTAATAAATATAAAATTTATGTTTCCAAGTATTAATGAATTAGTATTGCAAAGATATGAACACGAATAAAAAAATCACTACATACCATTCCTCTACATTTACAATGACAATTCCAATTGCCTCCTGATAACTCTGATGCCATCCATTACTATCCCTGACTGAGCACTGAAAATATGTTTATATAGGTATGTTGAGCACTGAAAATGAGTTTATATTTTTTTATTAGCAGGTGAGCTAAAGTCCTCGCCTGCTAATCCTGGGGTCGCGGGTTCGAGTCCCGCCTGGGTGGGTTTTTCTCCAACCAGGGCATGGATGTTTATCAAGCTCTGTTGGTTCAACCCCTGGAAAACCTGATGACAGGCTAATGCCTATTGGGATCCCAGGGGTATATGGACCGACAGAATAGTCCACATGCAAAAAAGATTCTCTCATTCTTCATTTACAATTTTCAATACATTTATAACATCTTCAGAGAATCTGTCCGTCTTAAATATCTGCAGGACATGTACATCTAGGTACGTAAAACCCTGCAAGCCACCGCTAGGGTGAGTGGCATGGGGGCGATATCACCAAACATGCACCATTTACATGCAACTAGAAGCTACGAAGTTCTACTTGCATGAACTACCACTCTGTCATACAACTAAGCATACAACTAAGAGATACCATGCAACGTTAACCATGTAATTAGGAACAGCCACTACAGACCAACAATATTTCGCCTACCTATCCCTTTGCTGTGATGCCTATTATGTTCTCTATATGTACGCGGGAAAAATGGCATTTAAAATCTAACGGTATGACAATCTCTCTGCTCTTAATTACCTTGTCAAAACTAGAATAATACGCAGGAGTTCTCAACATATATCTATCATCCTCCATAAACCCAACCTAGGAGATGTATTCTGTATTTTAAACTACGATCTGACAATGATTTCTGACAGATGGAATTATCCGGCAGATAATTCCATCTCATCGTTAGTTGCCTTTGCTAAGGTTTATCGCGTGTGATTCACGGTAACTTAAAAGTTTCCTACGTCTGAATCTACTGAGTTGAGTATATGTCAAGCTACTTCGACGACTGGTGTAACTTTTGATTATCAGTGAACTACTTCGTTTCTCATTTTATCCGTTAACTCAATCATCAGCATCCGACTCCAACACCAGGTCCGAAATTTTTCCACTCTTTTCTGATTCACTTTCACTATAGCCCATGTCTTTGACCGACAGAGTTTACAACACCATACGGAGGTTTACGCGTATTGCTTCCTTGCATCTACATGCGAGAAAAGTGAATACATTATTGCCATCACTATATCTATATTCTAGTATCGGAATTTAATTTTAGAGATACTCTATTTCATAGGTAAATTCAATTTGCTTTAGAATTCGAGATCTAAAATAGAACGCGAAATTTAGTAGATAACATATTTTTTCCTTTCTTTAAATTAATGCAACCCAGTTTGTTTGGTTAACTCTTCGCCACACACCCATGTGGTGACTTCCGGTATATTACTTATGATAATATCTATGACAATTGCAAATATTGTACAGAGGGGAGAATTGCAGATGACGTTGGAAAATACATATATTAAGAACGCCAACGCATTACACTAGATTTGAACGAATTGACAATATTAGAGAGATGGATTGTCGTACCTATAGATTTAAACTCTCCCTCGCCATAAGAGAACATAACACGCACCTTATGAAAGAGATAAATAGGTGAAATATTTTTTTAATTGTCTGCAGTGTATGACGCATGTTTTATCATTACTAGCTCATGCAAGTTAGGGAAATAAAGATAAATATATTTAGAGAAATGCCTTTCTAACCAGTAATCACTTCATTTCTACATAGATAATATCCATCTACTTGCACGTGACTCTAATATCTAACATGTCTCCACGTAGTAGTAACATAGTAGTTCATTGTTGCATGTAAGTACTGCATTTTTTGTGGTCCTTATCCCCTGCCACACACCCGCGCATTGGATCCCAGGGTATTACTTACATATAGATTAAAATCGCACGACCCCGACTTTGGTGATATTTAGGACGATGAAGTAGACAGGAGACGTTTCCTACAGTCCATCAGTTCAAGCACGCCTTCTTCCGATAGGAAGGCGGCCGGTTACGAAGCGACGCGGACGGCAGGCGAATCTCATATCAAGTGTCGGCCACTTTCTCCGCGCGGAAAATATTCACCCCTCTGTAAACGCGGCGCTAAACGGATGCGAGGATTAAGCGGGAGTTGTTTTTTTCCCCCGGGAGGACGGGTGGGTGATGTCGAGACGAAGGATTGACAGGTTATGCTCATGCAGAAGGGAGAGTTGATTACTGGCGCGAGAGACATTCAGGCACTTAGACGCTGCCATTTAATCGTTCTAAGGCTTCGATGGATTCTAGATAAGTTGGTCGACTCTAATGTGCGTGGGAATAGAATGAATGCCAAGAATGTTTAGCAAAGACTAAGGCTGTGTCGGAACTTGGCAATCAATGTTACTTTTCCCTTAAATCTACAGAAGATTTCTTAGAAACTACACAGGGCTCAAAAGAGGCAAAAGATAATTTTTTTTCATTTTTCTAACAAACTTCACTAACCAGAAGAAAAATTGAAGGATTCTTTACTTCATCTACATCTACATGATACCCTGCAAGCCGCCATAAAGGTGTGCGGCAGGGGGTGAATTCTCACCAAACATGCAATACATATCATGCATAAAAAAAGTATTAGTAAATGTATAGGTACTGTTCAAAACTACTCAATTTAAAAAAAGATAAAAATAGCAAAACATACATGCAAAAACATGCCGTTAGTTGAGTTAGCTATGAGTCCTTATACCAACATGCAGCTACCAATGTTATCCATTGCTACACTCGTACTGGATATATTTACCGTTATTCATATCCCTAATAGTACGAGGAGAAAAGGGCATTTTGAATCTGCCAGTTCGGCAATCAATTTCTCTAATTTTGTGATTATGGTCCAGTCTACCATAGTAAGTTGGGGTCCGTAAAATATTTTTAACATCATCACTGAAAATGTGGTCTTGGAATTTGTTTAAGAGATTAAGTGTTTATTTCAACCTGCGATCTGACAATGATTCCCAATTTAATTCATTTAATAGACTGGTTACACTAATAAGGTTATCATACCGTCCCTTTACAAATCTTGCCGATCTTCGCTGCACACGTTCAAGTTCGTTATTTAGACCGATTTCGTAGGGATCTCATACACTGGCAGCATATTCCAAATGAGGTCTAACAAGGGAAAAGTAGCTGATTTCTCGTACACGATCGTCACATTTACCCAATACTCTTTTGATGAAACCCAGTTTACGATTAGCTTGACCCATTATTTCACGTATATGTTTACCCCAGGAAAGATCATGTGTCAGTCTTATTCCAAAATATTTAATGGATTCCACGTTTGTTAATTCATTATTACTTATTTTGTAAGTGGTAGGAGGAGAGCTATTCTTTTTCCAAAAATTCATTACAAGACATCTTTTAAAGTTTAATTCTAACTGCCATGTATCACACCAAGTTTCAATGGGGAACTTGCATGATTTTTTTTTATTTAACAGGCGGACAGAAAATTATTTTCTCGATTCAACAAAGAAAACTGCATGTAAATCTGAGTTTTCCTTCGCGAGATATTGAATGCTAAATATAGCGACATTTTAAAGCGCGCCGAAAACTCCCTCCCCCCCAAGCCACTGCTAAAGAATACCCGATGACGTCAACAGTGCCGAAAGCAGCTGGGCTAACAGCGCACCAACACGGGTGATTCAAGCGAGCCTACTCAACCCAAAAGTGAGCCGACCTCTGATTTTTAATTGAGTAGGTAATCACTTAATGGTATACAGTTGATATTTCACGTCAATAATGAGTAATATGTAGGCAAGATAGTTTAAATCTCGAAAGTTCATCTTACTTTTGCATTGCCCGCTCCATACATCGACCCAACTCCCTAGCATTGTAATTAGCTAGCGAGATGAGTTCGAGGCATAAGTATTGTTTAACACCTGGCTGTAAAAATACCTCAACCAAGGTGCCTAATAAGCTATTTATTAGGTTGCCTTAAACGCAAGAAGAAACGTATGTAGAATGTCAATAAGTGACTGACTAACCCAGACTTCTATCAAAGGTGAGGTGTAAGCGTCCCACTCAAGAGCCCGATGTATCTCTTTCTCCCGTGGAGAAAGTGCGCATCTCGACAGTGATTTGTTGATTACTTCCAAAACATTCATTGCTCTGCGAATCGTCAGAAGCAATTTTTCGGCCCTGAGTGGTGTTTTAGTAATTTTATTAGCAAATTAGGTGACAGATAGTATTGTTACTCGATACGAGTTACAAGTTAGAGTCAAGATAGTTTAATTTCCGAATCCTTTTACGTGCCAGCTGAGTTGAAATGTATTCACTGTGCGATGTGTTTCTTTGAGAACGTGTGTATTAGGTCTGATGCTCTCAAGTTAATAAAACAATGCCTTTACAAGGTAGATATATTTTGCTATTGATTTGGTGCCAAAGTTTTTTTATCTTAATACAATTACATCGATCTGTAACGTTATGTAGCGGCGTAGTGCAGTGCTCATCATAATCTCTTTAGCATGACATGAGGCAAGTATAAGACCCAGGGTCATTGTGTCTTTTTATATGTATGTAATCGAGACTTGAGAATGGTTTTATGTTTCGGTGGTGTAGTTATAGTTTTGATGTTCATGAGAATTACATTCAGGTAATGCTATACTATACTCTGCCACAAAAGTTGTTTGTGGCCCACATAGGTATTTAATTAAAGGGCTACGAAGTACATTTGAAAAAATTCAGGTCTTTGAATTATTATAGCCATTTACAAACTTTTTGCTGGCATTGAATGTGATGTTTGCTGTTTAGCTTACACTGTTTAGCTTATACTAATGCCTTTACATAGATTGGGGTGTCGGACGGTAATGATTTTTAAATCAATAAGCGGGTTCATTTGTGTTGAGTGTTTTGAATAGCAGGTGCTACTTTTCTTTATTCCACTACCATTTAATGTATGGGATAGAATTATGGGATCATGCCCCAATGCCCCCAATGTATTTATTCAGCAAAGAAGGACGATCAAGATCAGGTTTTATGTTTTAAAATTGCTCTTTAAATTCCTAAATGAATTTACTGAAGGTAAAAATATTGACATTTCCTTCTGATATTGATGTTAGTGTTGTTTTTCTTGACAAAGACTATTGCAATGTATTTTGCTGAATGTCCGATGATAATAACTGAATCATAGTTAAGCACTTAAACCGGTGAATGTTGGTAGAGAGGTAAATGTGAGCATAAGGTTTATGACTTTCAAAATTCAGTGATACTTCTGGCGAAAAAAAATATATGTAATAAGATAAGTAATGCTTCAACTTCCTTTTACCTGACATCCAACAGCATGACGTGGATAAACGTGCTTCGTACTATTGGTTTTGAAAACAAGACAACTATTCTTGTTATAACGTAATTAATTATTACCAGTATACTATTTAGTTTCATTGAAGAAAATAAATCGTACGCTGGGAAGTCCATTCCCTATAATGAACTTCATACGGACTATTAAATCAAGGTTAAGTCATTCCCGATAAGGCCAATCCTCTAGATTTGTGCCTCGTTCTGATAAACTAACCTTCATTCTCCGCATTAATAAGTATTATAAACAAAGGATTCAAAGTAAATATCTCTCATTTATTCTCGTTGTATTCATAGAAATCGAAATTTTGAGGCAAACGACGGTAACTTCATGCCGCTGGCTTTAAATGCACACATGTCCACGATGTCACACAAGTATTATCGAAAGCAAATAACGAAAAAATCACTCGCATAACCTCATTGAGCTACATTACTTCTTGTCCAAAGGTTTGTTTGCAAAATTACCGAAGCAAAACAGCTGTAGCCATCATCATTTTAAGGTACGAGACTTTCCATTGGTCCTTACGAAGTTCATCAGCTTCGCCTTACAAATTTTTCATAACGAGAGTTTTCTCCCATCCGGTCAGGAGAAAAAGTTTTCTTTTTTTTCCGCAGACGCATAGCAATCATTTGTCATAACAAATGCCATGAGGGTCATGGCATCAATTTCAGGAATATTGTCCTAACGAGCGGCAACGTAATCATCCATTTTTTTACCTGAAATATTCGAGGTAAAAAGTCTATTTTATCATCCCGAAAGTGCATTTTTAATATCCCAAGTAATAATCGTGGCACAATAACAATAGGAAAACTTACCCAAGAATAACAGCACACGAACAAGTGACGGTGAGCGACTAAATCCTCCACCAAAACAATGTTTACAGCATGCGTTGGTGTTTTTCCCGACTCAGACGGCAGATTAGGCACGGATGACGTCACACCTAGCCTCGGCAGAGCTCGGGTGTCTTCGCGCAGTGGTCGGCTCAGAGAAATTTTGCTTGATTTTTTAAGTCAATTTTTTATTTCTTCTGATGATGAATGGAGATAATTTAGGTATTTTTGCGAGCTAATATTTCCGTTTTACCTGTTCAAAATAGTTTTTATAGCAATCGTCGACCCATGCAAGTTCCCCATTGCTTGTAGGTCAATATTTAAATATTCTTTATCATTTGGGCATAGAATTTCCCTGTACACTACTGCGTCATCGGCAAATAGACGAAGCTTACTTTTTACCACCTTATGAATATCATTAATGTACAAAAGGAATAGGAGTGGACCTATCACACTACCTTGTGGGACACCCGAAGTGACTTTAATTGCCGGTGAAGTAACACCGTCCAAAACAACCCTTTGCACCCGATCATACAGAAAATCATTAATTCATGATATAATGTTACTGTCTAACCCATAAGATTTTAATTTCAAAATTAGTTTGCTATAAGACACCTTGTCAAAAGCTTTCTTGAAGTCGAGAAATCGTCGTATTGCTCCACAACTTGCATGATGTGGGTAAAAATCATCTTCACAGACCTTGCTCCTCTTGGAGGGTGATCTTTGGCCGAATGATAACAGTGCCACTCACGTCACCTCCTCAAAGCCATAACGAGACCAAAAAGTAAGGTAAGATCATTTTGCAATTTCAATCTAGGACCCAAAGTCTAGCGTTTTTTTTTATAACCCTTTGAACTAGAATTTCCGATTCTGAGACAGATTAAAATCTGAACTCTTGAGCTTTTTGCACGGTGTCGATATAGCACATTAATCGCTCCAGAATACGGTATCGGATATACTTATATGTGTGCAAATAAAATTGTTAAGTCGCTCTATAAAATTATCCCTGAAAGTCAATATTGGTAGGCACATATTTGGCACGGCAGAAAGGCAGTTGTCATTTTGATACAAGCCAATAAAAAATGCAAGCAGTGCAACCAGGTGGCTCGTATGGCTCAGAAAGTTGCGCAACTGACGAACGCGAACGGAAGGTTACGTTCTCACGAAGACAGATCGTGAATAATGTGCCTGAAGTGATTAAAAATGGGCAAGTGATTCGCTTAATCTCGTGTCCACGTCTTCGATTCCAAAAGTTTTCGATCCAGGTAAAATGCGTTTGCCAAATTTTTCACCTCACCTCTCATGGGAATCTCAGATGACTGTGTAAATATGGCAACAATGAATCTATTCCGATCAAAGTTACAGAATACATTCCCAGAATAACTTCTTTTTGCTCAATATGTGATTTTTTAACAATGTGACGAGGAGTCGCGTGGTCATATGGTCATTTATACATGTTTTATAAAATCGGCGGAGGAAATGGCCTCGACCGGGAATCGAAACCGTGACTTTCGATTCGCCGGGCAAATGGTCAGTCCATCGCAGTCGGAATTGCAGTATCGTAATTTTTGATCATCGTACGCACCAAATTTAAGACGTTCCCAAGTTTTTACCTGCAAGAAATTCTTTATTTCTATGCAAAATACGCAACTCCTTTTGATAGAATGGAATTTTACGGTATCATCCAGTCATGGTCTCTGCCGTTTTGTGCTCGAAAAACTCACGGGCAAGCGATGAATCGGCCAATGAGAAGCCAATGCAACGGGTGCCGTCGGGTGCGGTTGGTAGGGAGTCAGATGATCAGGGTGGGGTATTAGACCTGTCTATGAACAATGTATGTTCATTAAACAGACCAAAAACCAGCCTTTCTATATATGTATTTGCAAACAATAAGTATCATATGATAAAGTCTCAGGCATCACTTTGCGGAAGTTCCTCACATTGCTGAAGCTGGAAAATAGCCACCAACATGGACGGTTTTCATTAAATGCGTGTGAAGTGGAGCCAGTAATTTTCATCCTAAACTATCCTCTATTCTGATCCGATTCGGTGTGCAGAACGAAAGAAATATCCAGTCCACATCTACATTTACGCAATACCCTACAAGCCACCGCAAGGGTGTGTGACAGGGTGTGAAGTTCACCAAACATGCACTATTGACATGTAACTAGGCGACCACAGGGAAACATTTTAGATTAAAGGGTCTTATGCAGTATCTACATTATAGTAAAGGAATTATTGGTTATCATGGAATTTATCTAAATATATCCTGTCCATTCGTTAAGTAATTCAGTTCTTTTACCTAACTATTCTGATAATGTATTCCAATGTCCCACCATTAAAAAAATATGAGAACGATAAATAGTCTCCGGTTATCAGTTGATGAAGAATATTCCTTTCGTAATACCATAGCATTATAAAGATAGGATGAATATATCAAAGAAAATTTGTAATGCATGTTTAGTGGTTGTCAAATGGAAACCATGATAGACATTTCCGCGCACATTTAGATTTTTATGAAGACATGCTTAAATACCTAAAATCTCGATAACTACCCTTATTATCTCCCCAGTAACTTCAATAACACATAATCAATGGCAACGGTACGCTATGTGCAACAAGAAATTGCGGGTATGTTGCAGAACAACCTGAAATCTAAACTATATATCCTTATTGCCCACCGGCTAACTTCAATCTAACTTAATTAATGTGGCAACATTGCGCCATGCTCAACAAGAAATAGTGAAACTGTAGGTGAATTAGAAATGACATCCTAAAACGATGAACACAATGACTATATAGGGGTTATACTTGCTCCAAGGACTGAGAAGTGCAGTCGCCGAAATGGAGGTCAATCGTTCCCACGGAACGTGGAGCAACGCTCATTATCTACGATTTGAGTTTTTTTTAGATGGACTCTGGCATACACGGACGCAAAACTATTTACCCTTCCCTCGACATCCATCGTAACATAATAAACCTAACTAAAAGGAAAGGCGGGATTTTCAGGAATGGATAAAGAGGGTTATAGATTTATCTGGCTACGTGAAAGGAAGAGGGATGAAGATAATATCCCATTCCTGCCGAAAAGGGACGAGAGTCATAATTAGTCTTCCCTTTCAGCGTCGGCATTTCTAACGGCTGAATGGATTGGAATGGGAGATGTGAAAGGCGAGAGGAAGGAACACAAGATTAAACGGCGTTCGCAGCAAGACTAATGCGACTGTGCGGCTGCAGGGAATCCCAAGTACTTAAATAATTCGTTTCGGACTCTCACGATTGGTTTCATCGAAAGCCATAGAACCCGTGATATTAGCACGAGAAATGCCCGAGTGTGCTGACAATTTTTTTTTTTAGCGGAGCGCCCCAAAGGGAACATTATGAGGAAGTAAAGTGATTCAGGAAATGTTTTAGTGATGAAGAAAATCACCTTTACCCAATAATGGATTCTTCGATTCACACCCGATACCTCTTTTCAGTATTTAATCGGACTTCTTTCTTTTCCTGCTCTTCTTAGGATTTCGTCAGTCACTCGACCCATTTATTTGTTCGTTATTTGTAAAAATACATTTTGACTGATTATAGTGTTGCCTTTAAATGCGTCTGTGAATGTCCATATATCATTGTTAACACCGGAACAAGCTCCATATATACACTATAATAAAGTTTTTTCTTGTTTCCTAATTTATTTACGATATTATGCTCGAAGGCGTCGACCTCATCTCCTCGTAGGAACTGCGATTAGTAATTGACGTTACACGTACAGTAGGGACAGTCGGAATCTTCCTATAGTCTTCTTCTTCCCCATCACTTTTCCCTCCATTATCCTTTAATGAGCAATGCAAAGTGAGAAACCCGATGAGAACAAGTAATACTTCCTGACTTTGGCAAAAACTCATTCGTATCCAGCTCGGATCCATACAACAAAGAGCTGCAATGCAAACAGACTATCCATGACGTGTTCTAATGGATCCTGATTTTCACATGCATCACTTCTCTCCGCCAAAAATATCTCTGGGATACATGCCCTGGAAAACAGCATTTAACTCGGGACTCACTGGTAGGGAAGAAGTTGATCGTTAATTCAACTGAGGAAGGATATAATGGGAGTTAGCTGTGCTTTACAGCCGGAAATTCAGTTATCGGTCTAGATTATCTACTTATACCCTTGGGTAGTGGATGCACGGCCTTGGATTTTTTCATGCCTGCATGACATTAAGTGTAAAAAAATTCTCTTTTGACTTAAAATCATGTCTGGTGATGGCTCATCTCCTGACACACTCCCTTGAGTGGGCTTGCAAAGTATTGTGTAGATGTAGTTGTACCCTTTGAGGGAGAATAGTAGAATGTGCCTCCACGCCAAGTGTTCCACTGTTTACCGCGAGGTGTGATCCTGTTAGTAACAACATTAATATCTACAGTAAATACTGATCTAAAGCGAAAGTTGAACCAGTCGAGGGAGAAATCCAAGTGATAGCCATAGCTTTATTAGTCACGTTTCTTCATCTCTCTTGGGTGATATTCGTTTTTTGATTGACGCTGATTTTTTCATCCAACGAAACGTAATACTTGAGCCCCTTCTCCCTGTCAACAGGTTATTGTAATATTTGGACCTAACCCTTCCTCTAATTTTAGCGTTCCTTAGTTCATGGACAGTCCCTTACTTATCCTGTTGCTAGCGTATGACTGGAGATCCAAAATATATTTTTATCAGGCTGTAAATTGTACGAGTATTATGCAGTAGCCCAATCATTCTGATGCACTGAAAAATAAATAAAAAGAGTATATCGTCAACCTTCCGCATAGGAATAGTCGGAATTTTATATTCACAGCCGTATCACCTACAATTATTGTATTTGTAGTTATTCGGGGGCGGTGACCGACACTGAGGTCATTTTCGCCAGAGAGGTTAGGTGGGTAACTGGGTAAAGGTGATACTTTTCAGGGAAAAACACGGTGCCGGCATAAGCCTGCTCTTAACGAAAGGCGTCAAGGGGACCACGGCTTAACGTCCCATCTGACGGACGGAGTACTGCACTCCAAGTCCGCTCCACAAGGCACTCAAGTAGGGACCGGTACACAATGAAAAATCCACCACTGCCGATATTCGAACCCGGGCCCAAGGGATGGGAGGCCAGTACTTGATACAACTATTTCCCAT
Organism: Platycnemis pennipes; assembly: GCA_933228895.1. Taxonomy (NCBI): domain Eukaryota; kingdom Metazoa; phylum Arthropoda; class Insecta; order Odonata; family Platycnemididae; genus Platycnemis; species Platycnemis pennipes. The sequence continues at coordinate 73,613,329 of OW121847.1, read as the reverse complement.
GAAAATCCCTTTTTTCGATGCAATGCTTTAAATCTGCTCTTTTAAAGTAATAATCGTTTCATGAGCCGGACAAGGCCCTCGATGATGACCGATTTCATCATTTTCAATTGTATGTAGGCACTAGTAGGTACTAGTCTTTCGACCCCAAGGACGTGGTCGATGGTCTCTCGAAGGATATTTAGTTCTCAGCTAATAGAGGTGGATGGAGGAATGGAGAAGAGGGGTAGGGAGAAATGGGAGGAGAAGAATTGAGGAGTGTGGGGCAGGGGGGGTGTGAGGTTCAGGCACCAAAGCACGATTTCCAATATTTATTCACGCCGTTCCCAAGAGAGCGACCCACTTTCGCACTGAAGACGCACACTTGTCGCTGACAAGTGCTCTCGGGATTGCGCTCACTTGGCCGGCTGCGACGGGAGCGGAGTGTCCGCTGACTGACGATGCCCTCGGGAGAGGAGAGAACAGGAGCTTTGGTTCGATGAGGGGGAAGGAAACTAGGACGACGAAGAAAAATGAGCGAGTGTTTCAAATTTGGAACGGTAGCCTCCGAAAGGAAAAGCAAGAAGCGTCGAAATGTGGAGCCACTCGGTTATGGAACGGGACAGCGACAGCTCGTTCGAACTTCGAAATAATCAGCCAGCCGTGTATGGGGGGGAGGGGGGGGGAAGCAAAGTACAAAGATATTTTCCTCCTTGGAGTATTCCAATGCACCGCGATGAAATCATAGCCAAAATGGTTAGAGCACAGTTACACAGTACCCTGCAAAGTGCAACGAATTGAAGGTTTATGGCGTTCAAATATCGTAAGAATCGGGTTGCCGCTTGATGGTTTATGTACTGACCTACCATTCCGGATTTAAATAAGTGGCAGACCATTTTTATTTATAGTTTGGTCCTCATTTGCCTGGTGAGTGGAAAGCACGTTAACTTCAACACTCCACCCATCGACGTAAAACCTTGGGCTCCTTGGCGCCTACTGTTTAGAGCAGGCTAATGCCGACGCAGGGTTTCTCTCCACCCTTCCTTCGTTCCCTGAAACAATTCCTGGCCTCAGCCCCATTACTCACCGATCTTAAAGAGCGCAAATTACCTTAGCTGTCGATTTACGGAAATAAGGAAAAATAAATAAGTGTTGAACGTGGTGCAGAAGGGTAGGTGGCATGAAACAAGCAATTTAGAAAAATGTGGTAGTGAAGAGAGTTAATAAAGGTAGAACCCTAGGTGAGCAAAATAAAGGAAGAAAAAGAAATAGTAGTTAGGATATAATGAAGAGTGGCAGGAAATACGTTGATCTGAAGAGAGAAGCATGGCAGAAAAGGAGCCTGGTAAGGGCAATACAAGGATGTATAGGGACACTCCACTAAAACCTACCCTAACCGGTAGATAACTATCTATCAATGATATTTCTTCTTTCCCTGTGGCTTAACAAGCACAGTAAAAAAACCATTCACCTTATTTACCACACACGATCAATTAAATTGATTGCTGAGTACATATTGATTACATCAAAATTTACTAAATTAAAAAATTAAAGATACTAGAAAATCTTTTTGAACGACCGTAATCTTGTGACTGATGCAAATCATTAAAGCAGTGGTATATCCTAATTTTGGCCAAATTATGCGTGTGCCCTGTAACAATTATGTTACGTTTATAAAAATAATATTCTTCATTACAGTTTTAAATGTTAAATATTCTTCATTACATTTAATATGTTATCCTAATATTAGACCTTGGCTGGGTTTTACTTTTGCAACCTGCTTGGAAACGGGTTGTTGGCAAATAAACTGGAAAGAAATAGGGCATTAGCTTGCTAATTTTGAGAGGATTGATACATTTTTCTTGTGTGAACACAAGTTTTTGTGAATAATAAGTTTGAGAGTTGGATTATATTGCATTATTAATTGCTTCTTTTGTACACTTAGTGTACTTTGAACTCAGGCGTTAATTCCTCGAAATTACCTGGCACCCAAGAGCATTAAAAAAAAACCATCCACTATACCATCAAGGCGCTAAGTTGGCCAGGCTGTTGGAGATATTTATATTTCGAAAAACCCGATATACTTAATTTTCACCAAATTCTATATAAGAAGATATGAAAAATAATAAGAATAATTGGTTGGTAGGTTATTCAGGGGGGGCGACCGGTAGCTGAGGTCATTTGCGCCATTTAGTGGTGGGTGATTCGGTAATGGTAGGAGTTTTCAGGGAACGGAGGAAGGGTGGAGAGAAACCCGGCGTTGGCATTAGCCGAAAGGCATCAAGGGCCCCGGATTAACGGGCCTCCACTACGGCATTTCAAGTTCAAACACTCAAGTAGGGAGTGGCAGATTTTTCCAGTGAAAAATCTGCCACTGCCGGGAATCGAAACCGGGCCCTCGGGGTTGGAGGCCAGTACTCTATCATACCAACCCGATCCCCTAAAAAGAATAATCAAAAAAAATAATTGGTGCTGGATATAGAAAAAACTAAATATGATAATACATTTATCATATTTAGTTATTTATATGATATGTACTTACATAAAGTGTTTAGCATAAGTGTTTAAGTTTAAATAATAATGCTGTCACAAAATCTCCAACTACACGAAAACAAGCATCAATAACCCCTTTATGATCAGATCTCCCTGCTAATAGCAATAAGCTCTTGGGGATTAAAAAAATGTCACAGTACTTGTAATCCCCGCAATCATCATTCGAATAAAATGATAAGACACACAAGACCATCATGACGAAGATGTTACTGACAGATTCCTGATGGCTTCGTCGACATAATTAAGGCTCTGGGCATTTTTTGCGCATGGAACTCTTTTTCCATCACCAGATGGTTTATTGATTGAAGCATCATAATCCACGACAGATCGAACTATTTTAAAGCCAAATCTTTGTCAATTTCAGCAGATGGATAATGACATTTTCAGTAAATAAAAAAATAACCTTTGGGCGACCATCTCCGACAAAAGTGTCTTGATTCAGGTATCACAGTCCACAGCACGAATTACTTCAAAGTTAATTCTTCGTCAATCTCAGCAGATGGATAATGACGTTCTCAAAAACTTTTATCTCGGCCAGGTAACAGGTGAGGCTGACAGGTGATCAGCGAACGATGTAAAATCGCCCCCGAGAAATACGATCCCCCGGCGGTCCAACGGAGAGGCTCGGTTGGAGGTGCTAATTTATTTCCTTGGATGGCTTCATCTCATCGCTCGCTCCTTCACGACCCCGGGGTCCTGTCCGTCCCCACCACTTGAGCAAGCGATTGTGCCGAGGGCGACTTTGGTGACGGCGATGAAAAATCGGCTTTGGACGGAAGCCCTGAGTGATTAATCCGGGAAGCGAGGCCTGGAGACGAAAACCAAAAAAGAGAAACGCAGGTGCGAGACGTTTGGAGAGAATATGGCGCCAAAGAGCCAGTCAATTTCCGTGCCGGTAATTGAAGAGCAAGTCCAAAAATTAAATTTAAAAAAATCATTTAGCACCAAGAATATAAACAGCTGCATCGATCAAAAAAATAAGGGGTTGACTGACGAAATGTATGTTATTGCGCTGATGGCTCAGTAAAAGAGCAGGACTAACCGAACTGAATGTTGGCTAAACAATTAGTTCAATTAGTATATCTAGAAGCTAATTTGAGAGCCGTCGAACTTGAAGAGAGAGGCGAAACGTATGGTGAAATTTTGCACCTTCTAATTTTTAATTACATTAAAAAAGCTATATGGTTTATTTTATTGACAGAGTATGAATCTACGGCCCTTAATTAAGTTTACAAAATTTAACGAGACAAATTTGGCACGAGTTTGTTCAGCCGATTAGCACATCATGGAGAAGTGACCATTCCTCCTATTGGTGACGAGGAACCTCCAACATTTTACACCTTCTAGTTTTTAATTATTTACAAATTTTACAATGTTATTTATTAATTAAGTATGATGTCATGACCTTAATTTTCCTCGTATATGCTAAGACATAAATGGCAAACTTTTGTTCCGTTGAATTCAAATCTTTGCGGTACATCCTAATTGACTTTTTATCGATTAAAAAATGAAATTTTAGACAAAAAAATCAATCATTTCAGACTACATGCACAGCGTCTGTAGTCATTTCTGCTCAATTCTGCTCAAGTTTCGATAGTTTTTGTCACCTGAATTATGTGACCTGAAGATGACATGAACCCTAACCCGTCTAACCCTAGGTCGTTGAGATAAGTTTTAATGCGGAGTTTACAACGTTTTTTTTTCATTTTTCCGTGAAATGTAAGTATGTAGAAAGTATTGTAACAATTATTGATCAGTCAGTTATTTTCTTAGCAACATTAATTTACATTTATCCAAACAAATGTCAGGTAATTCCCAAAAATATAAATTTTTTACCAAAATATTCTACTTTTACCTCTTTTCTTCACGACACTCTTTGATAATCCATACCTCTTCCATACAAATACCTGCAATACGATTTTTCAGCTCTCTAATATATCTAAAGAATTCTTTTTCTTTTCTTTTTCTTTCTTTCTCCTATTCCATGAGTAAAAATCTTCTCTTGCATTCGTATCATTTCATTCCACACCCACAACGATGCTTGTCCCAAAGGCATTCGCGAAGGCAATAAGTCCGAACCGTTCCATGTCAATCTGTACTGAACTTTCTTTCACGTCCTTCCTCGATGAGCCTTCTAACAAATTCCTTCCTCTTTGTAACCGCTTCTTAACCAGACAGGATAACGAGCTTATAACTAATCCTAGAACTAGTCCCATTCCTAAGGGCTTAAAGTGACGAAGTATATAAAGTTAAGCCAATCGAGACTGCTTTGCTAAGGCCTCGCTTTTTGTGAGATGAAGTAATTTGAGCAGAAAATCGGAAATTTGGCATCAGGGACAAGGCCGATATGACGTTACAATGCGTTCAAAATTGGACTTGTCCTTTTCTCTAAAATGTTTCCAAATAAGGACTGAATTTAGGAGTGCTATGTAATGTATGTCGGCAGGCTTCATTCTATGTGATTGTAAAAAGCTACCATGGCAACCATGGAAAAGGAAAGAAAAACCAGATATCCTTCTTGGACGTCAAAGTTACCAAGACAGAAGACGTATTCCTGGGCCACTCGGTTTATCGGAAGGCGACCCACACAAGTCTCTATCCCCTGCCGCCTCTCATCACCATCCGCAGCAAAAGAGTTATGTGACAACTAGCCTCTTTCACCGGGCTTGGACTATTTCCGACCAACAATCGCTTCCTGAAGAGGAGAAACATCTTCTTTCTTTCCTAGGAAAGAATGGATATGATAAAGCCACAGTCCAAAAAACTGTTTTTCGGTTGGACCAACAGAGCGTTAAATCCAAGATTTTAGATCCTGTCGCAAGTGCTATCATCCCCTTCAAGGGAGGAATCACGGAGAAAATATCGCGAGTTCTCGCGAAGCATAATATACAAACTAGATCCGGAGGCAAAAATAAAGTATCCAGTCTCCTCATCAGAGCGAAGGATCGCCTCCCACCCGGAATCCACGAAGGCGTTTACGAGGTTCTCTGCAGCTGTGGAAAATCCTGCGTAGGGCAAACAAAGAGAGCTGTACAATGCCGAAAGAAAGAGTATTGCCCTCAAAAACGGACAAGGAGAGAAATTGGCCATTGCAGAGCACGTTTAGATAGAAACAAACCACTCCGTGAATTTAATGGAACCAAAAATCCTCTCGAGGGAAAAGCGATATTTCCCTAGAATTATAAGGGAAGCAGTTGAAATTTCCAAGAGAGAGGATAGCTACCTACTCTCCAACACGTGGAAACGAGTATTAACACGTACAACAACAGCCAATCAGCGAGTAGCGGCCACCTCAGAAGACGAGTATAAATAAGCGTCAATTTCAAGGCATTTTTCACTTCAGTCTGGCCTGAGGTCGCCCGCAGGAGAGTGGGTGAAACGTCGCCATTTTACCATTTTATCAGAATGACAACGCGGAAGACTCCCGAAAGCTTTTTACAATCATCGGCGAAAACCTTCGCCAGAAATTCATTCCATATGCATCATGGCTGCCTGCCGCAGTCCTCCTCAATCCGCTTCGTATACGCCTTCAGACCTGGCGGACTATTGGAGTGGGTTTTTAGTTTCGGTATTAGGGCAGCGTTGAATTTAGAGGCAGTGAGGGGACTAAATGAGAGTGAATACCCTTATTAATAGAGTATTTTAAATGTTAAATTATGTTATAGTGTTTAAATATGCTATTTGGAAGGCGGCTGACATCTTAAGTCATCTACGTCACGAATAATGGGTTAATAAATGGGTTTAGGTAGTAATTACGGGGACGGAAATAGAAGAGAAAAAATCGGCGTTGGCATGATTATACTTCTAATGAAAGACACCAAGGAACCGTGAGTAAATCTTCCATGCAACGAATAAAGTACTGCACTCGAAGTGCACCCAACATGGTGCCAAAGTAGGAACCATACCAAAAAACCTCTTACATTGCTGAGATACAAATGCGGGTGTAATGAGGTAGGACGCCAGCACTCTAGCCATCGCACACATTCCATCCCCTTAGTTGCAAGTAATTAGTGTATGTCTAGTGATCTTTAACCCGATGTTCTACCCGAACATGGTGTCTCGCAAGGTTTCTGTGGATGTACATTGTTGTTAATGGAGATATTACCCCAACTTAGATCAACTGATCGCCGATTGATTACCAGGTTTAATAGTAATAAATTTAATTTAAAAAATAAATCAAATTCTTTGATCCAGTAAGTTGTCGTGAACAATGAACATGAATGGTTATCCAGTGGGTTATAATCGTGGGAGACCTTTTTGGATATGGTAAGCTAAACACAAGTTTTGTAATTTTCTGAGTGTCGGTTCTCTCAGGGACAACAGTAGCGGAACAGGGAGAGAAACTGGAACTGTTATAATTATGAAATGTGCGTATTTCACACGCCGTTGGGATAATTACTGGTGAGTTCTATCCTCACCGGTAAGACTGATCTTCTACCTTGTTGACTTCATTGTTGACTCCATAAGAGAGAACAATAGGCAGCGTTGCAAAGGGATAGGTAGGTGAAATATAGTCAGAGTAGTCCGTAGTGCATGATGCATGTAATAACAACCAATAATCCCCTTCTTAATATGTAGATACTAACCATATAGCTGCATGTAACCCTATTATCTAGCATGTCTCCATTAAACATCCTAGTTGCATGTCAATAGTGCATGTTTGGTGATCTTCACCCCCTGCCACACACCCTCGAGGTGGCTCACAGGGTATTACGTAGATGTAGATGAAATACAAAATTATCAATACATTAAAAATTACGGATTTTGGAACAAGGAGGGAGTTAAAATTGATTTCAATCAAACGTTCCTTCACATAATTAATTGCTTCAATTGCATTAGATTCCCGGGTCAGTCAAAACAGGCTGAACGCTGATTTAAAGGTACGGTGAATGAGATAAACATCTTTAGATGGACGATAAATTTCATTATAACGGCCTTGAGAAGATTCTTCAAATTTGCATTTCTATGTGACTGACTCCTTAACGGAAATCTCAGAGGTGCCGCTGCATAAATTACATCTATCTTTTTTGATAATCATATTAGCGTAACCAGCCTATACAAGGAACTAAAATGGGAATCATTATCAGACCGAAGGTTGAAATATAGGTTTAATCTTTTAACTAAATCCCGTGAAAATATATTCACTGATGACGTTAAAAACATTTTGCGAACTTCGAATTACTATGGTAGACATTAACATAATTATAAAACTGATTGCCGACCCGACAGATTCAAAATGTCCTTTCCTCGTACAATTAGGGATTTGAATAGTTGTAAATATATAGGTAGTTGCATGTCGATATAAGGACTTTAAGCTAACCCAGCTGACAGCATGTTTTTGTATGCTTGATTTCCTTTAGAATATTTTTCAAATTGCTATGTTTCAACTAGTACATACAAATATGGCTACTAATCCTTTTAATGCAGACAGATAAAGCATGTATGGAGTTAATCACCCCCAGTCACACTCCTCTATGGTGGCTTACAGGTTATTATGTAGATGTATCCATCAACAAATACTAATAAATACTCCGAAAGCCACTGTAAGGGTGTATGGCAGGCAAGACCAGGCATGCATTATAAATCAGTAAGAATGAGTTAAACATTTTGTAAAGGATATCCAGGATACCTTGCATGCTTATTCCGTTGTCCATTACAGTGAAGACAACGGCGATCGTTGCAGACGAGTGACGCAGTTCTCAGCTTTCGGCCCGGTCAGTCATTACGTTGAGCAAGGTGACATTCGCTCAACCTATGGGCTGCAGATTTTTAATCTTCACAAAAGCGTTTCTCTGAGGAGTGAAAATTAACCCGCTGCAAGCTGGGGGTGTGATGCCGGCCGGAAGATCAGTGATTTCCTACCAGAGGATGAGGTTTTGCGGTCCCACGCGAGTCATATAGGTACTCGTAAGTATTCGTGTGAAAGGGAGTAGGAAGCTAAGACTGTTTTGATCTCACACATACACCATTAGGTTCCTTTCGCTTGTAAGGCGAGAGGCGTGGAAGTGAGCAATCAACGCCCGATTGGCCGTTTAAAGCCAGCGAAATTGCTGCGATCCCTCGTCTTGCTGGGGGACTTAAGATTAGAGGGACTACCATACTAACAGTAAATTATAAAGGTCTGTCCACCCACGAATTAGCAAGGATCTAAAATGGCGAGGTAGGCATGATTATATGCATGCAGTCCACCAGTTAACATCCCGGTAAACAGTCCTTAACTCTATTGGTGTATGCTTACAGCGCGACTGTAGCCTCTAGCCTATGGCCTGTATCCTGAGAATTGTAGCGTCCGTGGACTCTAAAGGTATGCACTGATTAATATGATTTTGAACAAAATTTGATGATTCATAAACAGTCTAAGATCATTCTATTATGTGAATCGAAATTACGAAGTAATAAGAAGTTGTTATCATAGAGGGAGAGGGCCGACAGTTTAATTCATTTTCTCAGAGTGAAGAATTCATTGTAATTGATTGCGTAATAATTCGGTTCACTACAGCACTTATGCTTAATAGTTAAATTAGGAATACAATACAAGTGTCAGAATGTTTTAGTAGAAAGGAGGATTTTTTATATGTACTTACCACAAGCTAAATAACTGCATATTCTGATATACATACACCCGCACATAACGACACCTACTCAGACACACTGCTGGACGCGGAAAGGCATTTAAATTACGGCTAAAAATGTATGACTCTCTTTTAGCTAGGACTCATTAAAGCCTCTCTAATGTTATGTTCGTAAGCCAATCGACCGTAACAAATTGTTCCCCAAATATTTCAAAATCATTAGAAAATAGACTGGAATCGAATTTTTCTCAAAAATGTCAGTCTAATTTTGAACTGCGACCTAATGGCGATTACCGATTTTGTTCATTCCGTAAGCTTACGAAGGATTCATAATTATGATTATGGTCATTTACTGCCATAGTCAATCTTCGAAGCATAAGTCCCGACCGGCAGTACAAACAACTTCGTGCGGGTCCCATGTTCTGGAGAGGGTTATTCTAGGAGAGGTGTGGTAAAAGAGAAGAAGCATCATTCTCTTGTTCTACCTTCGCATCCCTCAACTGGCAAATCCCCTCGTCTTAGTCCTCAACGACGAGGTATTTTCTTTGGCTACGTGCCTGTGGGTGATTGGATGCAGACGTGGAGATGGGGATTGGGAAGCTGGGAGGTCGGGTACCGAAGGCGAGGGTGCGTCGGGAAGTGGGCGCTCGGAGAGTCACGCGAGAGACCGCTTGCTCTCTTGCTGCTTGCGAGAAACTGAGGAAAAAAAAGTTATCCCCAGATACCGCATCGAGACGAAGGCGTGGCATTTCCCGCAGAGGTACGCGAAGTTTGAGAAACGGCTAGATTTCGGCATTCTTCTTTCTTCGATTTTTTGGGTTTCCTCCGCTCCCAAGCAAGAGATATAAAACACCATACCAAGGTCTTCCCGTATGAGAGTTACGTAACAGCTATTTTAATATTTGGCCAGTGAAGTGATCGGACAGCACCGCTTTGACACGACATTAATATGATATTAAATATCATTCTAATTTTCAAACAACAATTCTCACTCACCATCCTCTTCACTAACCCCGAACAAGGAGAGGTTATTCTTCAGGGAGGGAGAGGCGTATTCTCCAATTATTGGCCTCACTGAATAAACACTTGAACTTATCCCGGGAAAGAAAAACTGAACGTAAAATTCTTCCACGAAATTGCCTTAGAAAAACAGTTCCGAACTGTATATAACTAAATCTGTGATATATATATATACATGCATATTCTCATTTGACGCCAATGGAATTGCTTGTCGACATGGTTTTTTGAGATGTTCAAAGTTAATGACTGTTTCCATCTACGATTCAGTAGGTGCAAAAGGTACTGTTGTGAAGAAAAAATTATGGCAATAGAATACGCAAAATTGGTTGGTGACAATTATGGTCTGGGGCAATAGTAATTAAAACAGCATATGAAGGTTCAGTAAAGAGAGCACTGCAATTCCATCTCTAACTTTTATTTTTCACGACCAGGTTTCTCCGCGATGCAGCAGTTTCAGGTTTTCACTTATCGTCGCTTGTCTGCGACTTCGCATGGCCTTCCTGAGATGAGAGAATTCCACCAAATCAAGGTTGAAACAGCTTCCTATACTTACGGGCAGCACCGCTTTGGCACCACATTAATATCGAAATTTATGTGGGGCTTGATGTCTCTTTAACCAAGGTACGCGACACTGATAGGGTGACGGAAACGGGTCACATATCAGACTTGCACGGGGAGAAACCAGATGCAAATTTCCTCCTCGCTCCCTTTCAAGGCATTGCGGGTTGAGCCTCGCAGAGGCTACCCATCTCCCTCCCTCCCCCACCGCTCAACAAGGAAGCGGAAAACCGCCAGACGGGACCAAAAAAAAATTGCGGTCTAGATGGCGTGATCTGAAATTCACGAGACCGTAAACTCGGGCCAAAGTATCGCTTCCGTCCAGCCTTCCATCTTATTAACCAGTCCCTGAAAAAGCCGTTAGCAGGGTAGTGCGGCGTTGATGGCGGATGGATGCAGTTAGGATCCACCACGCCATATATTGACAACGATCGCTGAGATATTTCGAATCAACGCTCTCTTTTAGCGCGGGTAACACGTCCCAACTGTGGATAATCACGGAGTAAGGAAAGGTGACAATTCTTATCTCACTCCTCAAAACCATTCAACACATAATACGCATGATAAGGCGTGTAATGTACAGCAGAATTGGAATTGAATAGTCCTAAATAAGGAGCAATTATTTAAAAGACTGGAAGTTCACAGGGAGTTGGAAGAATGGAAAAATAGGTACAATGGACAACACCGGAGGCGAAAAAAAAAGTCACCGTGCAATGTATGTTTGGATGTGTCCTGCAGGATTGCATTTGGTAGTTTTTTTTCTTTTTTCCATAATTACTTTTAAAGGTGTGGTGTTTGTTTTGTTTATTTTTGTTCGTTGTGTCATTGTTCCTGGTGTGGATGCACCCCCTGCCACACACCCTCTAGGTGGCCGGCAGAGTATGTCGTAGATGTCGTATATAATGTACACAAGAAATAAGAAAAATTCGAGGAGGAAACTAGAAGAAGGATAGTAAATCGGTAGTTAAGGATTTCGAAAGAAATAAGTATTAATAAGAAGCCGTGATTGCTAGTGGAGATGGAGAAGGTGGAATGCTGGAGGAGAGGAATACGAATATTGCGTAGGAAGATTCGAGGCAGGACGCCCGAGGAATTGTGGTAAGAAATACTTTAAAGGGTTTTTACGGGGACAACAGTAGTTTGCTAATAATTTTCTTGAGGATAGTGTCTGCGTGGTGGCTAACATAGGGTAGAGTAGGGTGCTTTGCGTCCTTATGTTTCAACTCCCGGTAGCAATGTGCTTTTCAGTAGTTAACCTTTGCCTTTTTGAGTGATGTGCAGAGAGTATTTCACATTCAATTCCTATAAATCGGATAGGAACTGCATCTTGGCTCCTTTTGTTAAGAGTAGGGTAACCTTGGCGCCAGGTTTCTCTCCACTCTTCTCCCAGAAATAATTTGATTTTGATTTTAAGTTATCCAACAGTTATAGTTATATCCATCTAAGATCTTAACACCAACAAACTCAATATCCATGCCCAAAGCGGGGATTGGAACCCGCAACCTTTGTTTTGCCAGGCCAGCACGTTAACGACCTGGCTACCATGGCCAGCAACTCTTCTTTCAACCCGAAATATCCTAAAGCTATCTACCCATTTCATGGACGCCAATTATCTCAAATGTCTTGGATTTAGGTGCTACAACGGCCGAATTTATATGGCTAAAATGCCAGTCCCTTACATCAAGAACAATTACAGTGGCCTAACGAAGCTGCAATTACACAAAAAACGTATATTCCATTGTTGATCATGGGACCATGGTTTCGATGCTGAGCATCTATATATATATTAATTTACTAGCGTGTCAGTCAGTCCGTCATTTTGTATCCGTTTTGTTTTTTCTCTCCTTTTGAGCTAAAAGAGTAAGGCTTGGTGCGTTGAGTGTGGATTCTCTGTCTGCATGATTTGGTAGTAGTTTTGGATTTTTAGCAGTATGTGGTGCAGAGAAAAATGGTTTTTTTTCCTATCTTTTAACATGGGAAACCAGTTGCTATGCATAATTGCTTACGTTGCTAAGTAAATGTGTTTACGTTTTTGGTAAAGGGACAAAAATTGGGTGAAGAATTTGAAGAAAGTGGAATCAGTTTCATCGATCAATTTTGTAAGTGTGAAAATATTAATTGACGTTTTCGATGTGCAGATAGTGAAAGAAAAGGATTTTTGCCTAACGGCCCCGATCTTGTGTATGAAATGTGAATATCAAAGTTAAGCGTTTTGAAGTACTTTTCTAATAGTTGAAAGAAGGTGATGAAACGTTTATTGTGTATTAATGCTCGTTTCTAAAGTTCGAAAATACACCCACCATTTTAAAATTATCAATGACTCTCCTACACCCAAACCATTCCGTTTTTTATCAATTTCAAATAAAACATTAATTTATATCTTCACATAAAAGATAGTAATTCGCACATTTAATAAACCAGATTAAAACCAAGTGTTAGAAAAACAATACTTGGTAAGCATGTAGATTACTTAGAAATAGTGTAAGCTATGAGTGGACACAATAGGCTCAACTCTATATTGGTCATATGGAAAAAGAGTTGCATTTAGATGCATTGCAGTAGCATTTTTGCAATCGACACGTTTGAAATTGGCACCCAAAACCTTGCTCAGATCCCCAAATATATTGCGGTGTTTGCGTTCCATCCTATATTTTACATATTCGACAAGCAGGTGTTTCACCAAAAATATTTCCAAAAGCTCAAAAAGCCAATTCTAAAATATATATACCGAAACGATTCCATAAATATATTACACCAACCTTTACATCACTTTGGGTATAACGTTTATCAAATATTCCGTCAAAACCATTCGATCGACTATATTAAAACCTCCTAGATTATTCCATTTTTTTCAAATTTAAAAAAACATTCACTTACATACCCACCTAAAATATTTGAAAACACTAAAAAGGACCAATTCTATTTTTAAACCACCCAGACGATCCCAGAAAAATATCACAACCACCTTTGCATCGGTTTGGGTGTAATTTGGGTGTAATTTTGTAGCGTGTCAATCAGTCAGTCAGTCATTCTGTATCCGTTTTGTTCCGTTCTCTCTTAATTTTTGAGCTAAAAGAGTGAGATTTGGTGCATTGAGTGTGGATTCTCTGTCTGCATGATTTGGTAGTAGTTTTGGATTTTTAGCAGTTTGTGGTGCAGAGAAAAATTCAAAAAAACGTGGTTTTTGAGAGTGGGAGACAACTTATAATGAAAATATGGCGTAGAAAAAAGTACAAAAACATGGGTAATTAGAGTGAGATATATTTCTCTATTTATAAAATAGCCATTTCCTTCTCTCTGCATACGAGGTGCTTAAGTGCCTGCAAAGCAGGCAGCAGGCCTGCTAGTGAGGAAGCATTAGTTTAGTACTTTTACTGCTAATAAAAAAAAACGCTACTAAATAGTGATTTTATACAGAAGCATAGATTTTGTATGTTTTTGCTCGTTCGAATCTCCTTTCCAACATCAGAATATCTGTTGTGATTAATAAGAAACTGAGAAACTGGAAGACATTAGCCCCATCATTATTTGCTATGCGAATGTTTCTCAACACTTTCGTGTACTCGCCTTGAAATTAGAGCATGCGTGCAAGGGATGCATGAGTAGAAATCGAAAGAATAAAGAGCTCTTACTGCGATGTTCCATATTAGGACATCCGAGCGAACACCCCTCCAACCGGTCCTTATGATTCCTTACACGAATTCATACTGTTCGCGAGAAGAAAGACATTTTAAATCACTTCGTTCGGCAGTCTACCTTTCTATTACATGTGTATAGTCAAATCGAATGAAGAAAAAGCAGCCCTTCAAATGTTTTGGATGTCGTCGGAAAACAAATTTGCTTGGAATGCGCTTGATGTATTTCATCCTATGCCAGGATAGCCAGTACACGCAGAATCAAACGCAGCACACATACATGGTCACTGTCTAACAACACAAATGTACTGGTGCCACATTTGAGTTTAAATACGCAGATCTTTATAAAATAAAGTCCCATCTCCTTAAATAAGTTCATTCTCGCAACCAGACTGCAACCTGGTGTCCCGCAGTTACTACAAAAGCTATATTCTGACCTAAAATATGGGTACTGTTGAATAAACTTTTCACCACTTACTTGGTTATGCATAACACTAATTTCAAATTCGAAATACCAAATCATGATAGTAAGTAGTTTCTGCCTTCATTATAACCTGGTATTTGAACGCGTTACGCAGGTTTTGATGCAATTAATTGCTTCAGTTATCTCTCCTACCTCTCTTTCCTTCCTTTTCACTGTTTCCCCCACTTTTCTCCTGCTTTCTTACTACCTCTTCTTATTCCATCCGAAACCCTATTCTATTCCTTGATTTCCAAGATCCTCCCGTCCATAACCAGTTTCAAAATCCAATCACTCCCTGATTACTGGCTTCATTCTCTTCATCTACCACCTCCTAAATCCTTCCATTAATATCTTTTATTCCTCTACCATCTCAAGAACTTCCCCGTTAGTCTTCATTTTTTTCCCATCGCACTTTCACTGTCCTTGCATCCTCCTCAAGTCCTCCAAACGCAAAAGTTTAAAATCTAAATATTTCTCATCCTCTTTCCTTAGGATCTAGGACTCGATACCATTTACATATACTGAGCACTCTGGCAGCAACCTCAAAGGTGTGTGACATGGGGTGAATATTTACCAAACACGAACTATGTACGTGCACTAATAGGTACAAAATTAATTAAATAGAAACACGCATTACTTATGCAAGTATCAGGAGCATGTAGCTAATTGATTAGTGCCACATAAAGCAATGCACCCTAACAAACTCATATAGGCATATTTTTATGAAATTTCTGTTATTATTTCTCTAGTTCCTGCAAGTCTCTTTTACCAACACGATTTTCCGTGTATTATCTTTAGTACCCTACTTTCTTCGGTTGGCCTCGGTGGTAGTGGGGTTAACCCCTCGTGTTCCGAGGCTAAGGTCTTGGGTTTGAATCCCACCTGGATAGGTATGTCTCCATCCAGGGTATGGGTCTACATCTACATCTTCCACGGAATACTATGCTAGCCACCACGAAAGTGTGTGGCAGGGGGTGAATATCACCAAACACGCACCATTGACCTACCACAACAGATTCCTCTGACAATATTTTACCTGCCTATCCCTGTGCTATATCTGCCTATTATGATCTCTAATGGTACGCGGGAAAAAATGGCATTTTTAATCTATCTGTATGACAATCTATCTCCCTCATATCATTTATCTAGATATGCGTGTACTTTCAACTGTACCTACAACATAATGTGCATAAAATCATTCCATCCCAACTTTCCCATCTTCATCCAAGATACAAACTTTGCTACATGATTTTTCTGTTCTGTTCTACTCTACTTGCACTGATTTTTATGTTTTGCATCGACCTATTTTTCTTGAAATATAGCCAACCCTTTTTCTTATAATTAATCTTTATCCCATAACACTAGAAGGTACTCTGCAATGTATCTAAAAATGACTGCAGTCTCTTAGAAGAATGGCTGACTGGTATTTAGTCCTCTTCAAATGTGATTTAACTACCTCCGCTTCTAGTTTCGTCCCTTCATCAATCTCTTTCACAACTTTTTACTCGTCAACCTCCCCAAATCCACCGGAGTATTTTTATCTTGCTTATTCTCGCGATACGGATGAAACGGGAGCAGAATGCGTCTCATTTCATCACTTTCATTAAAATAGAGTTTACGCAGGGTCATATCTCACGGAATTCCTTACATCCCAAGTTGATTTCCCTTGGGAACGATAACTTGATGCCGTGTACTGCCTCGTGTCAAGGTCGACGCACCGTTTTTCCTCTCTTCAAAAACACCAGCTTCGGGTTGCATCATGCTCCAGACGTCTGCCGACCGACAGCTTCCATCGTAAATCACCTAATCCGGCAGGCTGGTTTCGTCAAGCACACTACTTCTACATATACTGAGTGAGTCACTTTAAGTGAGGTAGGGTATGTGAGTACCCTACTTGCTACCTGTAAGTTGTGAGGTAGGGATGAATAGTTACCGAGCATGCAGTACGAACGTGGAATTCCACGTGCTTTTTACACAAAACGTATGGAGATATCTAAATATAATTCCACTCGTTCGCTATACATGTGGAGGTTTGTTCGGTCATCCAAAAAAGTCTAGCATGTGCGTTATTTATCCAAAGTATATACCGGGTAACTCGATCTTAACTATAATCCTTCCTTTTGCACTTACTTTTGTGCACTGAAAAACATCATTATAATTCTCTCTTATTTAAATCTTTGCTACCTAAACTACCATATGAGACTCATTAGACCCTCCTTAGTATATTTTTAACATATTCAGGAAAGGTAGGTTTGCATGATACATTTCGGCTAGGTGTTCAGCCTATATTTTGGCTCACGAATGATCTGCAAGTAACTGACTACCTAATTCTTGTAACTATGTAGACGACCTATCATTTCACATTTTTACATACCTCGCTAATCTCCGCTGCACACAATCTACATGTATAATCAAACGAACTTACCACATATTTTAGGTGATGCCTAATTTGTGAAAAAAGCTACTTTGTCCTCTCATCACGTTTACCTAGTATTCTATTAATAAATTGTCACCGATTAAATAAATCAAAATTTGAACAGTTTTTCTTTAAAAGGCGGTGTGAGGGAGGGAGTTAGAGGAGGGGGGGAAGGTGAGAGGTGGTGAGGTACAGGCATAGTCTGGTGAAATACACGACGGGAAAATGAGTCCCACGAGAAAGAAGAGGAGAGAGGTCATAGTGGGGCTGTGGTTTGAATTAAATTGCATTACAAAAGGTTTAATTTCGGGTGCTTGTTGGCATAACAATATTTTTACAATAGGTTCGAATCTCGGAAATAGCATGGATCTATAATTGTTTAACGGTCAAAACTTGAGTGCTTTGAGATGATCATTTAAAGTATTCCGTCCTTACGACGACGTGTTGAACTGTGAACCCGTTAGTACTATTCATTAACAATTACTAATGCTATTCCCCCACCGGCAACGGTGGCCAATTCGGAAACTTCCCTACCTCGCTATCCAAAAGTCAATTCACGCCACGGGCATCTATCTTGATTTTGTCTTAGGTTTGAGTTTTCATCATATGGTGCGATATAACCTCGGCAGTCAGAACACCAATAAACTTCATTATACTCTTCTACTACCAGGTTTCACTCAGCCTAACCTCCATTCCCTGAATAATTACTCCCTCTACCCTAAAGCCCACGCGGCCGCGGTAGTCAGGTCGGTGACGCGGCGGCCTGGGAATCCGAAGGTCGCGGGTTCGAATACCCGCCGGTTCGCGGGTATGGGCATGGGCTCAACCGAATTAGAACTCGCTAGACAGTGCGACATATTCTCAGTAATTGGCGCCCCTAAGATATCTATTAAATGTAAACTGGAGGGGTGGGCGGAGACCTTCTGAGCTCCCTAGCACTTAGATCCATTGTGCCAACCCACATTTAACCTGCCCGCCACTCGCAGACAAGAAACAGTAACACCGTGGTAGAGTTATGGAGGGGTCACCCATCCATCCTCCACCCAGGCCAAACGTTGCTAACTTCGGTGATCTGACGGGAACCGGTGTGTCAACTTGGCTAGGCCCTTGCCCAAGAAACCTATTACTACTACCAATAGATCACCTATCTTTGATGGCGTAAATGACCTCGGCCGTCGGTCACCTTCCCCGATTAACTTGAGTTCGTGATCGCGGCGAATCCTGGGTGAATGCACTGAAGTCAAGCCGTAGGAAAACGCCCGAGTCGAACTGCACGTTCTCCCCCGCCGAAAGTCACGGATGAGTGAGTGGGAGACGCGTGGAAATGAGTCAGACGAGCCCCGTGCTCGAACTGTTTTGAAATTTCGAGGTGCGAGTGAACTTCGGTGCGGCGGGAGCCTCGCCGAAAAAAAAACCTCGCCTCCCGCGGCCGTTGACTCCAGAGGTCCAACCTTCTGATTGACCGGAAACCACTTCGGAATCTGTTCATCTAGCCGTTTCAGCCTTGAGGGAACCGGCTGCCTCCTCTCTTTCCGCCCCGCCCCCATGCGGACTCCCACCCCCACTCTTCCTTCCACGAGCGGGAAGGGTGAATACCTTGAAGGGAAGACGTCTCCCAACAAGACGCGGGACAGCAAACAAGAAAATATCTATTAAGATGCTAATCTCAACGACTAAGGCGCGACCAGTTATTGTTTGCGACCGAAATAAAGAAGCGTTTCTTGAAAATGACTACTGTGAGAATTAGCATCCAATTACGTAGTGGACGAGGGAAAAATCGGCCCGTTTCGGAATGATTAGACAGTTGCATAATTAGTGTCCAGGTGAGTACTTTATCATTGTTCTCAGCTAAATCACTGGAGTGCGTAATTCATAATTTGTTAGCCCATAAAGATTAATTATAGCGGTCAAAAAATCCTCTTTCAGGTCGGTCGATGAGTTTCCTCATCCTGGTTCTCCTTCGGGGTGAGTTCTCTCGTAAGGTCGGCCATTCAGAGCCCGTGTGGGAGACACCAGTTCCCAGAATTTCATGCAGAATATCCTTATTTTTTAGCAGAGTTTACATAAACTGACCTTGAATATAAAAAATATAATTCTGAGAAGGCCCCGCTAATCTGCGGTGAAGGACAGTTAGGTTAGGAGGTTAGGACGGACAGGACGCAATTCAGAGCCCAATTCGTGAAATTGGGCGCAGTTCAGCGCAACCCAAATAAATATTTTTGCTTTATCAAAATGATCCCGAAAGAATATCCTCTTATTTGATAAAAGTACGCCATTTATCGAGCAATACGTTGTGTGTGATATGGTAACCAATGTAGCCAGATTTTTACCGCTCGTGATGATTTTACCCTAGAGGCTTTAAGCTGTTTAAGGCCATTAGGCACAAAATTTGGCAACGATGTATTACCCTACAACATTTGATAATTGTAGATTGAATCGTTTTGTAATAGACACCCTAAAAGGGAGGAAAAATAATCTCTTTAATTCTTTTGGCAGAATCCCACTGTGATCACTACCTATTTTAACAGGCCCAATTCAGCACTGAAATAGTACTGTAGTCAAACCTCGCTATAGAGGACATCGTTAGGACCGAAAACATCGTCTGCTGTCTAGAGGTTCTAGTATCTACTATTTAGAGATGCACAGAAAAAATACACAGTTTTGAATACTTACAGTTACTATTCCGGTACATTAAAATACAAAGGCATTTAATATACACCTATTATTAAAATTCGTTTTTCATATGGCTGGTCGATAGAAGGATTGAGTGGAAGGCTGCGCCAAACCAATCCTAGGATTGTTGACCGATGACGATGATGATGATTATTAATATTGAAAATAAATATTTTTTCATAAAAATTACGTTAAAGTTATTTATTTCCATTTCATTCTAGGTCTTTCACACGTTTGGAACTCTACTGTAACACTTTTTTTCACTCATGGATGAGGCCTCTCTGCACATACTTTTGGAGGATATGTTATCACATAATCTTACTTTTTTGGAGGATATGTCATCACATAATCTTACTTACTTTTGGAGGATATGTTATCACATCAACTTACTATGGTCGACTGGACCATAATCACAAAATTAGAGAAATTGATTGCAGAACTGACATATTCAAAATGTCCTTTTTTCCTCGTACTATTAGGGATATGAATAACGGTAAACATATCCAGTACGAGTGTAGCAATGGATAACATTGGTAGCTGCATGTTGGTATAAGGACTTATAGCTAACCCAACTAACGGCATGTTTTTGCATGTATGTTTTGCTATTTTTATCTTTTTTTTAAATAGCGTAGTTTTGAACAGTACCTATACAAGTACTAATCCTTTTTTTATGCATATGTAGTGCATGTTCGGTGGGAATTCACCCCCTGCCACACACCTTTATGGTGGCTTGCAGGGTATTATGTAGATGCAGATGTAGATAATCTAATTTCCTCAGGTCTTCCAATTTTTGACGGAAGAGCTCGTCAAGAATGTCCGTTAATGGAGGTAATCGAAAGAAAAAGATTTCTTTTCTGTTATTCGCGTCCGCTAATGAGAGTGGAAGTGTTAGTTCCGTAAGTATCAGTGTTTTGATACTGGGAATTTAAAATTTGTAGTTTGCCGGAGGCGTCCGCTATCTGGAGATGTCCGTTAAGGGAGGTTTTGACAGTACTATCAGCAGGCTGTTAGATTTTCAGGTGCTTCAAGTGCCGGGGCAATAACACACAGTCAATCCCTTTGTCCATATTACCTCAATACTTAAACAGGTGCAACATCCACGTAGTCGATGGGATTCAAACTCGCAATCTTTTGAGCTACCGGGCCAAAGTAAGGGACCGAATCGACTTCCCGAGGGGAAAGAGTAAAGGATGCAAAAGTTGGCAAAAAACAAGGAGGATAGTGAGAAATAAAAAACAGGAGAATTGAGTTGAGCAGCGGTTCTCCAACCACTCAAAAATTAGAAATAAACTAGTTAATCCGGTTAGCGATTTGAATGAAACTATAAATTTGGCAGAAAATACTAAAAGGTTCCGTTCGTGTAAGTAGCATTAGTCAAGCAGACTTCACAGAGGGAGGATTTATCTTGAGGTCACAGAGTACACACAAAACCCTTGTACTCCCGATATTAGTAGGAGACTATTTAAAAAAAGGTGATGTGATAGGATCATGATTTTTTTGCGGGTACCGCACACTCTAAATATCCACAACATTTGGGAAATAGATAGAAAAATTGCCTCTGCATATGGGCATTTAATTTTCATTAAAGCCATGAATCGGGTTGGTGTGGAGGCTAGAGTTCTGGTCTCCCATCACAAGGGCCCTAGTTTGACTCCTGGCAGTTGGAGAGATTATTTTTCATGTATACCGGTCCCTACTTAGATGCTGAGGCAGGCTAATGCCAACGCCAGATTTCTCTCCACCGCCTCCACACTTGGCCATCTACATTTTTGAACCCCCTCCCTCTGACTCCCTTACAACTACATCTACATAATACCCTGCAAGCCACCATAAAGGTGTGTGGCAGGGGGGAACTACTCTCGGTCTGAAGCGTCTAGGGCGGGGACAGACCTTAATACCGCAGATGACGTTTTCCTTCTCTCTCCTGTCTCATACCATCTAACTAAGGGCTGCCCAGACGCTGGAAAATGCACATGTGCAAAACTGCGCGCACAGGTGCGCTGCGCGGTTTTTGCACGCGAATAGCCCTGATATATGTACAGTTCTATGTTACGCATCTCCTCAAAAACTACAAAACCGATTGAGCTGAAATTTTGTAGGACACTAGCGTGTACACTAGAAAGTGCTATAGGCTATTTTAAAAAAGGCTGAGGGCCCGGGTTCGATTTCTGGCGCCAATTATGTGTTTAAATTGGTTTAAATGGACTTTTTCAATCTATGGTAGCGTAAGAGTTTTTTTCTTTCGCTCATTAAAATAACTAAATATTAATCTATTTATTTCATTCTTTCTTTATTTAATATGAAAATGTTTAAAATTTCTTATTCTTGTAACCGATTTACACTTTGTCGTCGATGTTTCTAAGAAATGTATAATTTACGTTGAAAAACACTGTTTCTTTCCGTTCTTTTCCGAGCGTTGCTAAGGCCTTTGCCATTGTCGTCTCCGAAAACATCCGAACCGGTGCACCGAAAACCGCCCTAGAGTGAGTCCTCCCTTCGTGCGCACCCTTCGTCCTCCATCATTCTTTGCACCTTGCACGGGTTCACTGCGCGGCGCATGCACGCTGGGCAGCCCTGATCTAAC
Source organism: Platycnemis pennipes (assembly GCA_933228895.1). Taxonomy (NCBI): domain Eukaryota; kingdom Metazoa; phylum Arthropoda; class Insecta; order Odonata; family Platycnemididae; genus Platycnemis; species Platycnemis pennipes. The sequence goes on along the minus strand of OW121847.1, from coordinate 73,590,879 downwards.
TTCTCTTGAGTAGGTATAGTCCCAATACGATATTTACTTAAAAATGGGTTTCTTTCAGGATTGCCTTTCTCATCGGTTTACATTGTTAGAACGACAGTTTTTTCGGCATTTTACCCGACATCTTTAGCTCATGAGTATGGTCGGGAACTTCATGTCAGTACTGTTCCTGCAATATTCCAAAATAATCATGTTAGCTGGCAGAACTAACGTTATCTGCATACTAATGCGACAATGGCGTGTTTAATAAATCCAAATACTGACAATAGTGTTCTTTGAAGAAGATAAAAAATGAAGATGAATAATCAAAGAATAACATAGTAGGACTCGAGTAATCTGAGACGAATTAATGCTCTCACGGATGATGGTACAGTCTATATTGTCCCATTTGTTTTTCACCTCTGAAATCTTATTAATTTTGAGAATAAGTTTGAGTTAACAAAGTATGTTCGTCAAATCACAGCGTGAAGAAACTCCACTCCGCTTAGCGCTCTTTTCGTGAATTCCCACTGCATGCATGTTGCTTCAGAAGATACTAACATTCATAGGAGATTTTCTCGAAATCCTCTGCTTTTTTGAGTCTTTTCGGTTCCAAATTTAAATCTTTGATGGATACTAAATGCTGGACATGTACTCCGGATGAGTCCCTAATATTTTCTCTCTTTCGCGGGAGAATGGAGTACACGATTAGTTTGATGAATCTTAGTCCCTTTCACGCAGTGCCGAAAATATTTCGAAGGCGAATTAACGACATACTGGCGCTTATTTCGGGGTGAACGGTTGAAGAGAGTAAACTCTCTCCCATGGTCTATTAAAAACGAATGCTTCCGGTCCAGAAAGTAAAACGATATCTTACGTTCGCTTCCGCCAAACTACCTCGTTTCCCTTCTCCTTCAGCCCTCAATCTCGGGTTCAGCGACGAGTGTTCTTCGTCCTTGGTCCTTCCTCTTCTGGAGACGCTCTTAAGGTCGCTCGAGAACGAGGGGACAGTTGGCCCCCGCCAAGAACGTGGCACAGGGAACATTTGGCTTGAATTTACGACAGGAAGAGCGCTCGAGAGTACCAAAGGGGATACTCCAGAAATTGATCTCTCGGTAGGAGTTAAAGCTTCAAATATAGCTACTCGTCGTCGAGGTTAACATCGAAGAGACGGAATGTGCTGGCTCACGCATGGATGAAGAAATATTTGCTAAATACTCCCGAATAAGGGAAATGTTAGTCTACGTGAGTGTGTCCCACGAAATAATTTCCTAGACTGCACGCAATAGTAGTAGAATTTAACCGAAGTCATGAATTTTGAAGAGCCAATTCGGAGGCTGGAGGACTGAGAATAGGAACAGAATCAAGAAGGTACTCTCTGGATGTTAAAACTTACCGGATGAGAGAAACACCTAGGCATACAAGTGGGTTGAAAATATAATGTGGATGTATCTCAACAGTACCGTTATTAATCTACAAAATGCAAGTTTTAAAGCAGATTGTAGGAGAATTTACGATCTCATTCGTATGTATGTTTCTCACTCTCTCTCTCTCGTGACTCACTCGTGATCTCATGATCTCACTCGTAGGTTGGTAAATACGGGTGTATCAATGGATAGCGTAAATAGTTGCATGTTGGTATAAGGACTTTAACCTAACCCAACAGCATGTTTTTTCATGCTTTCTTTGGTATTGTTATCTTTTTTAAATTGAGAAGTTTAGATTAGTACATTATTACTAATCTTTTTTATGCATGATATGTATTTAATTGAACCACTAAATAAACATTTCAAACATCCGATGCCTGAAATCGCTATTGAGTCACGCAGTATAGAGAATCAACTTAAAAACATAAACACCAATAAACCCAATAAACACCGGCCCTGACCAAATTCCGGCACGCGTTTTTAAGACACTAGCATCAGAAATATCACCTTACTTAGAAATAATATTTCGTAAATCGTTATCTGAGCATGTGATTCCCATGGACTGGAAAATGGCTAATATTACACCTTTATTCAAATCCGGCGATAGAGAAGATCCTAGCAACTACAGACCTATCTCACTCATAGTTAGTTCTATTATGGGACACTTGGATAGAGAAAATTTGACTTACAATTAGTACCATTGTCTTGCAGTGTATTATGTACATGTAAATGTATGTTTTACGCTTTTTTACTCGTTGCCTAGGAAACAAGTTGCAACCATGTCATATGCCTGTACACTCTGGGCGCTATAGAAATGGATACCAATGGTTGGGCTCGTTTTCTCTCCTAGAATATAATTCTTGAGGCAAATAAAAATAAAAGAGTAATTGTGAGAGTAACAGAAGGAAATGAACACACAACAGATGGCGCGCCATGGCAGTGTAGGCAAAGGGGTAAGATATTGAATACTTCCCATATCCGTTAAAACCATTACCTCAGTAAAAATCTGATGCCTAGTGGCATCAAGTTTATCTGATAATGAAATTATAACTTTACCTCTACAAGCAGAGTGAAATAAGTCAAGTACATCTAGAAGACGAGACAATGCAAGTCTAAGATATAATCTTAACTTTAAAGGTTACCCATGAGTGCCTAACTCTACTCCCATCCATCAATTAACCTTGCTGATTGTATGAAGATCACTTAGATAAGTGCCATTATTCAGAATTAAAATACTTTGGAAAATAAAAAAATTAACTCTTTCACTTTTTTCAGATAAAGAACTTCACCTTGAACTGTAATCAAGACCGGCATAAATCAAATATTTTTGCGAGAACACTTGACTCACAAAGGAAAAATTACGTTGGCTTTCGAAAATAATTCAACAAAAATGCGAATATAATTCCATAGTACACCTCTTTTAAAGGCTTCACAAATATTCAATGCACGCGTACGTGTCTGTAAGCTGATCTTTCAATTTTCAAATTGTATACAGCCATTGCGTTTTAACCTTAGAACGCGGTGCTTCGTCTTGCTTGTTATACATCGCCACTCCTCGTCAGTGCTTCATCGTTCCCATAGGGACGTCAGGTGAGGCCAGTATGCCCATTACACCGGTCCCGTGAGATACCGTTACCCTGGCGAAAACTGCATATCATTTTGTGCTTACAAAAAATCTTCATATTTGACACGAACTTTAAGCCTTAAATAGAATAGGTGAGCCCTCTGAGGGATTCTCATCATCCGTATTTCACCTCAGGACACGACCCTTCCCCCAATGTTACTTACCCTCGCAGGGAAGACTTCGGTGCACGTTCAAGTCCAGCCTCTTCAAGTTCTAAGACATCATCCGGGGGCGTAGAAAGCTATACCAGGTAGTGTGCATGCAGTTAGAAGATCCTCCGGAATAATATTGCAGCAACTAATCCTCTCGGATAGCCTATGGTCCGTTGGGGCTAAAGAGAGAAAGTAAATGCGTAACAGTTAATAAGTGATGAGAGGGAAAGGCCGGATCATCATGCCCGTTACATTTACTTCGGACATCAGGGTATGGTTCCCCTTAGCAATTCATTCCGATTTCATTACATATTCATTCCGTAACCCCAGTCCACTCTGACAAACATTCAATTCACCCCATTTTGTTTACCATCAATTATTCAGAAGGGAAAGCAGAGTAATGACTATTTTCCTCGATTCATGGTGCTTAGGTTAAGGGTACGACGATTTTCCATGGCAATTCTACTAGAATAACGTGAAGTAAATATTCCACAGACCTGGGCCTCGATCGTGGATCTCCATAAGGCGTACGCTAGAATTATCGTTAATTTTTTATTTAGCTTATATCAGAGAAAACGTGATCTCCATTCTTCATTTTTCTGACAGCACTCCAAATCGATTATCAAAATCAGTGGAGAGAATTTTATAGACGGTTATTGTTAACCCTGCGCTACTTTAGGGGTAAGCGTTATCGATACAGATCGCGATAACGTGAAAGATGCATCCGCGATTCCACAGACCTGAATCCCGCGCTTAAAGTTACGATATGATATGAATAAATAAAGAGGTAAGATATATATATAAGCGCGAAAAGTCAAATGGAGAGTAAAGGTAGATATTGGTTTCAGGTATGGCGAGCCAGTGTATGCTGTCGTTCTCAAGAAAGAGAGAAGTTGAACGTTTACAGTGGGGGACAGGAGGAAGTCGGGAAATGCCAACATATAAACCTAAAAATATATTACAAGCATCTAGCTTGGTCAGACCGAAAATTACGCAATATACGTGAATATAAAATTTACGCAAAATTGAAAATCAAATGCTCACTTATTAATCGTTCATAAATAGAAACTCGAAATCCTCAGGCAAAATATTACCTGTAGTATCTAGTAGGAGGTTTATTGAGAACTTCTATACAGAAAGAAATCTGAAAAATAAATTAGAACTCGAAATCCTTTTGCCCATAGGATTTATGTAGAGAGAACTTTATAAAATTTCTGAAAAAATTTCAACTCAATTTTATGTTTGCTAAGTATTATTTCTTGGAAAATGAAACATAGAGTATAGGCGCATGAACTGATATTAAGGGTATGAAAAGACTCAAAAGGAAACAGTTTGGTGATCAACCATTGCTTAGCGACTCTGTTTTCTAGAGACAGATTTCAGTCCTGAAATTCCGCTTTTGTGATGCAAGGAATAATTTCAGCCAGGTGAACAATAAACTGGATCAGAAATAACATCAATAACGCGTGATACAGCAAATAATATTGAATGGAAATCAATCAGCTCTTCATATCATTTAAATACACATTTAATAACCAAATTCGGCAGCAGGGAACTTAATATCAATACGAGATGCTCGACTTCAGCTGAATTAAATTCATTCTTTTGAAAAACTCTTCCCATTAAGTCAGGTTGAATTTCTCAAACATGAAAATCGATTTGCAACTGATTTTATCATGTGCAGCTCTAATCTCTATGAATGCAAATCTCAAATGAACTAAAAGCTCACGTTGGTCACACGGTATGCGATTCAGAAAGTTTTATTCCCGCGGATTACACGGAACATAATCGCTCAAATTACGACTAGACTTTTCACTTTGAGATCTTTTTGCACTGGATAACGAAAAATTTTGATTATCCCCTCTTGAAAATGTTCTAAGTTTTGCGCAATGGAAGGCTCGTGAATGTTGGTGAGGAATGACCGTAAGGAGCGCATCGCTGAAGCATCGACCCACGTTAGTCGAGCGTACGGTGGAGTCTTGGCATTGTGGAGTTTCAGGTCTATCCCTTACTTGAAGCCCCCGCAGACTTGGAGGAGAGATGATAAGAACGGGTTGAAAGGGAAAGAAGAGAGAAAGAGACGTCGAGGAATCCACGGTTTAACGACATTTCTGCCGGTCCGAGTTCTGAACGTGAACATGCTCCTCAAACGATATTAATGTAGAGACCGTTATTGAAAACTTCTGTCAATGCCGGAGATCGAGTTATAATAGTAGTTATTTGGGGGAGAAGAATCCACTGCTAATCTCATTGGCATCACCAAAAGGAAAGGTGGATTATTAGGTGGAGACATGAATTTTTCAGGGAAAGGTGGAGAGACCTCCGGCGCCGGCAATCGGGCTACTCTTCCACGAAACAACAATTACGTAATACCCTACGTGCCACCGCGAGTGTGTGTAACAGGGGTTGAAGATCACCAAACATGCAATTGTTATATGCAACTTAGAGCTAAAATGCTACTGCTACATGCAAACATGTAAGTTATAAGAGTCACGTGCGAATACATGGTTACACCATAGTAATGAAGAGATTACTGGTTAGGGAGGTATTTATCTAAATATTTTTATCTCTATTTCCCTAGCATACATGTGTTAGTACCTACTGTTAAAACGTGCATAATGCACAACAGAGTACCCTAATAATATTCCGCCTTACCTTTGCTATGCTGCCTATTGTGTTCTCTCTTAAGGGGCGCGGGAAAAACAACATTTTAAAAATATCGGAACGACAATCCATATCTCTAATCGTTATAAATTTCTGCAGGAGGTTCAAAGGGTATTTTAACCTGCGATCTTATAATTATTATTATCCTAATTCTTTTATTAATGTTGATACACTGCTAAACATATCGTAACAGCTGTTAACAAACCTAGCTGTTCTCCGCTGCCCTCTTTCTAGTGCTGTGATCACACCTAATTCATTCGGATTACATACACTGGCTGGATATTCTACGAGTGGCCTAACTAATAAAAAGTGACATCGCTCTACAATATATGTCTTCTCGTTATATAATATAATAATAGTATTTCCCTAATACTATTTTAATAAACGTCAGCCTTCTCTTGCCTCGACCTCATTTTTTCCGTATGTCTTCCCCGCAATAAATCCTTAGTGATTATTACACCTAAGTACCTTATGGATTCAATGCTGTCAATTGTCGTTCTTCTAATAGTATACGATCACTCAAACGAATTATGCCTCCTCCAAAAATTAATAGCTACAATCTTTTTTAGGCTTATTTTTGACTGCCATTTGTTGCAACACTGGAATTGCATCGAAATTCTTGCTAAGTGATTCCCAATCTTCTTCATTAGATACATCCCGGTGCGCTACACCGCGTACTCTGCTAAAGGACTAAGCTAACCACCAATTAGTACGGTACCCAGGTCGTGGACGTGTAAAAGAAATAAAAGCGGACCTCTTGAAGAAAGGTCCATAGATTGGCCACCACTTCTTCCCCATCCCTCCGAGATTAAAATCCGCGCCCTCAGAACGGGATTTCAGTTCCCTAGTTACCGACTTAATCCATCGAATCCTGCTCTACCTCATCAGGCACCCATAAAGACCATTCATATGCCTTTCCCCTCCTCTCCGCTAGTGATACCCTTCCTTTCGCCACCTACCCCTTCCTAGCTGCTTCCCACTTCGCCCCACTCCTTCCCCACAGTTCCCTCATCCATCATTTCCCTAATACCTATAGATACACCGGTCCCAACCCCCTCTCCTCCCTCCCCCCTTAGGGATCACAGTACCCTGAAGGCGTGAGAGCGGTTATTTTCGAGGCGCCCGATTATGGGGAGCTTAGGTGATAAGGGCTTCGGACCCCGAAATACTCCAGAATCAACCAAATCATTGATGCGCGGTCGGAGATGCTTCCCCTTCCTTATCCATCACGGAGCAAAGTGGAAACCCATTAACATCAGATGGAATGGACCGGTCGAAAGCCTTCCGTTAATCTTATTTCCCGCTCAGCGAATTCCTTCCTTATAAGGAGTGACGAGCAGACGCGGGAAACAATCAAAATTAGAGTGCATATCGGACGCCGAGATAGCTGTTCATTACGTTCGCTAAGACGGTGAAAGGATTTAGCGGACAACAGTTCCTCTTCCAATATGCGCAATTGTAGTGAGCATATCATCACTTGTTTGGGGTGTAACCGCATATATGCTGACATTTTTACCCTGTTGAGTGCTTGCGAGAGTACAAATATAATGATATTTTGAAATTGGAAGCTTTGTTGCATAATATTCTTTTATCCATGTTAACTTCAGCACCTAAACTAAATCATGTGTGTCATGTAGTTACCTACTAACGGTAGATTGTTCGCATGATGGTAATAATGCATGCCTAGTGTACCTCAGACCCTTACAGTAGCCTGAAGGCCATTGAGTAGATGAAGAGACCATTGGTCGCAACCCGGAATCGACATCGATATTTTTGGCATTTTAAATGTGTATCATAGTGAGTTTCCTTCGGAGTATTTCCTGTCGACATCAGCGACTCAACACAAAGCAGTCAGTAATTTTTCAGGCATATATCGGTGACGCCCACTACCTAAACGTTTTCATGAGCGACCGTTTAAGCGCGAAGCGTTAATCAAGGCCCGATGATGTCTTTAGTGTCTTTGAGATTGACACAGTTCATTTTCATACAACGTACTTTGAGATTGACACAGTGAATTTTCATACAACGTACCGTCGAAATTTTCAAGAGAATATTGGTAAATTTTAGCAATCCTAATGCCTTCACCCAGAGTCATCAACGACCTCCTCTCGGGTAGTATTCGGTATATTATTAGTAGCATAATCGACTCGTGGTAGCAGAAATAGATCTGAGGTTGCTTACGGTCTTATTTTACATTTTTTCTCCGTTTACGCGAGCGTTAGGAATGTAAGTAACTTTTCCCTTAAATACACAAGACCTGAGAAACTAATCATTAGTATCAGAAGTGGTGAAGTCACCTAGTAGATTTTTTGCAATGCTTACTTCTGCAGGAACTACTTCAAAATTTGTCATAAATTATTTCCAATTCTCGCTTGGCGCGATAGTGTGCAGCTAGCTCGATCTCTAAAGATAAATATTGACCGCTGAGTTTCTGCATTCGTTACCTCAACACGACCGAGGGAGTTTGACTGAACTTAAGCGACATCTCTGAGGATTGGAATCAACTATGTGGGCTTCAAGCAGAAAGCCGCTGTGTGATGTCGGGACGGAATGGGAATGAAAGAATGCCGGGAGTGTCCGAGAGCGATTTTCGAGGCCCACTCCAACCAACTAGCGTAGATGATGTCATTGAGTTCTTTTCTTTTACGTTTCAACTTTCCTTTTTGTCCGTACGGAACTAAAATAGATAAATGCCTTCGAGTAAGTCCTTCTATGCGTTAACTGTGATCAAAAATACTGTTCTTTTCAAATACAAGAGAGAACAAATGCCCTTGGCCGTAATAATTGAAGGAACGGCAAGAATGAGGAAGAGAAGGGAAGGAGGAGGTAACATAAATAAGCAAACGATAAAAGCCACTATTTCTTGACAAATGCAGTTTTGAAGTGAGGGAACGATGCCTACTTCACCCTCATTTTCTGTACGCCGCTGGTAGGTACATGGTATTCGTATCCGTGTAGGTTGAATATGCAGTTAAAACATGCACAAAGGAGAATTAAATTGCGAATGGCCGTTATCTTACTGGCTCTTAATGCCATAAAAATGTTTATTTTCCCTCAAAACTAATTGGTCTAACCTGAGGTTAAAATTGATGAAGGTCGTTTATATACATATGATATAATAAATGCTGTTTATTTTCCTAACGCATACTAAATACACTTTTGCATGTTCACTCTAATGAATTTTTTAATTGAAACAGGTTTTTAACCTATAAATAAAAGCATATTCCTTCGTAGTTTCTATTTGTTTTACGCATCTGCCGGGTACATTTTCAAATAGCAAAATGTACTTTTCAATACGTAGTAGCATAGTTTCTTACTGACTACTGTACTTTTTAGTGCTATTTTCTACTGACTTTTACTGACTAAAGAATGTTACGCGATGAATTACGCCCCCTAACACTCTCAGCAGGCTCTCAAAGTATTCTGTAGACGTTGAGAAACAAGAGAAAATCTGTTTAAGTGCATTACCTCCTCCTTGGTGTATATTCCTCATTGTTGTGTGTATGCCCTCTAAAGATTATGGCCAAGGTCATCCAAATTCACTGGTTATTTTTGGACAGAGTGTAGTTCCTTTTGTACATAATACTGCAATGCACCCTTCATATAATAATTTTTCAGGTAGTGGTGAGTTGTCGTTTCACAGAGCATAAAAGTAGCTTCGTTTCTCAAAGCTAACCAATATTTGGAAAAAGAATTCCAAATCTCAGCTGGCCTCGTGAGCGGTTCTTCGAGAATGCGATATCGACGGAACCGCTTTAACCTTCGAATGCGGGCCAAAACATTCCCGAACAAAAAAGCCGAAATGCAACGGTACTACGACAACGTCTTCTCGAGAAGATCAAACCACTGATGGAAGTCTCTTGATTTTGTTGGGTAGGATTATTTTAAAAGAGCTCCAACTGGGAGGACAACATAAATATAGAGTAAGCATACACTTCAGTGTATCATATATCGATGTAGCTCCTCTTTCCAGCCTATATGAATCAATAAATGCTGAATTAAACTAAATGATTAGTACGAGGGGAAGAAAAGCGAATTTTCCAGTTGTACCAGACACGCACTGCAGAAATGTTGTAGTTTAGTACGATCTCTCGTATCTACGAAGGGAAAATATTTTAATACATATGTTAACATTGGTTTGAAAGCATCGTAGTATATTTCTCATTAAACATGAAAGTATACAGTTAACATGCTTGCAAGTAGGGTTGAGTGCTTTTATTCAAATGCGTTCCCCATTACTCTATCTACTAATAGTTTTACTAGTTTTTGTACCCTCGTAAAAATAACTCAATTATAACAAAAACTTTTCCACAAATCTCACCGATATTTTCTATACATATTCAAAGTCCATAACTTCCTCTTCTCAAACAAATAATTCTAAAACAAATATTAATCTTTACCCGAAATTTGATTGGGATCTAAATCTTTGGGTCGCGAAGCCGACAGCTGACATTGTGAAAGGAAAACAAAAAAATATCATTTGTGTTATTTCAGGAGAAAGTTTTCCATAGGTTTTCATTTTGTGATAAGGGAAACTCCGCTGATTCAGAAATTTCATTCGTCAATGCATGAATGGTCTGTCCCTACAACTGTATTCGCAACAAATAGTTTTCACGATGACCCTTTCAAACACACGATTTCGTATACAGTCGGCCTCAAATTAAAGAAATATGCAGGCAAGCCCACTGAAAATTGGGCTCATTAAAACGGTGCCAGGGAAACGTCACGACGAGGCTAACGGAAACGGCTTTCTTTCGCACGTCAAACATCTCTCAGAAAGTGTTTTCATTGCTAAGGATTGATCTAATTTCACATTGAGATGAAAAAAGGTAAAGATCATTTGCATTTGCATTTTGATAAAACTCATAGATTCAATGTTTAATAATAAGATTCTATGAATTTTTGGAGATCTCTATATTACATTGAAGCTTAAAAACTGACCTAAATGTTAGCAAATATTGAAGCGATAACACCAACAAATATGATTCATCAAATTGATTTAAAAACATTATTTCACTATTTATTCCACTAATGATTTAATACAAGTAGACCGAAGTCTTCATAGTATTTCATTGAAGTAATATTTTTTTCATTTTTATGGCAATTTTTTTCGGAATTCATGGCACTTGAAAAAATGTCATTTTATAACGGTATTCATCGTATTCTTTTGGAATAATCTTTTACTGTCAGCTCACTGGTGACTAAGTTCAATTAATGCTTTGCTTATCATCTAATTCAATGTTTAGGCTACTTTAGGACCCGACTCACGAGAGTATAGAGTGTGACTAACTTTGAAGCTTATTTTAATCTTCCATTTAATTTTTTATGAATGGCCAAATCGGGGAAATCATCACGTCGACCAAAAACGCACTTTGGTAAGCTCCCATAACTATTTTAAAATCCGATCGTAATCTCGGCAGTTCAATATAAAAACTAATACTTTTATCTAGAAAATAAAGCATAATACTGAATTGCAGCGTCACTTTCAACACATAAATATTGTCACTGACGCTGCGACGTAAAAAATAATTGTGGAAGCTTACCAAGGATATTCATGCTAATCAGTATAAATCCCTCTTCCTTCTACAGAGTTATGGCTGTTAATATCATACACGAATCCGTTATAAGGAGGATCGCCACCGCCACTGACAATTAAATCCCTAGGATCATATCCGAACGACCTCATCCCTCCGCATCTTCATGGCCGTCTGCCATGAGAATGGAGTCCAAATCATGAAGGAATTGAATCTAATAACGATTTCAAACTCTATGTGCACTTGTACCCTCGGAGTGAAGACTTAGTTAACACGTCTATAGAAGAGGAAAGTGTTGAGTATTTTTGATAAACTCTGAACGGAAGCTGTTTATAATGAATAAAAATAAGGATAGGAAAGAGGGCTTCTGCGACAGAGGAAAGATATTTTGATGGCTAAAAGAATTCGAAATGAACCTATAAAATATTTGCAAAGTGGTTTTTAAAGATGTGAACCATAGTAATGATTCAAGGATTGAGAAGTAGCCTGAATACCTTAGAAGATTCACTCTCTGAAATGCACAACAGCAGAATTTCCACAGAGAAAAAAAATTCAGCTTGACCAGAATTCTAAACTGGAACCCCCTGATTTCTGGCCAGGTACTCTATAGAGATTCATAGTAATAAATTCGATTTTAAGTCGCTCCATCTGCTAAGATTATACCGTACCGTCTAAACTAATTAATTTGATACTTAGCTTAATCCTATAAAATAATATAATAACCATATAATAATATATACAACTACCATATAATAATATATATAACAACCATCGGCAAGATTCGAGCTAGTGACCTTTGGGGCTTAAGATCGAGTAGCAAACCATGGATAATATTGGTACCTTTTTAGAGTTTTTAAGAGCATTTCGTATAAAAATACGTATGGTAAAACGGGTGCAACGTACGAGAAAATAACGAGAGTAGGCGAGGAATGGCGAGGAAACGGATGAGAGGAATCAAAGAGGAGTATCTCAGTTAGGTCATACATTACAACAAAAATGCTTGCCAAGAAGTAGCGCAAAAAAAATTGAAGGCAAGCGACCAAGCGGCAAGAAAGAAATTGGGACCCTCAACGTTATGAAAAATGAAAATGGGAGAATTTCTAGACAAATGAAGCAAAAATAAACAGGATCTATACATCAAGGAACAGAAAGAAGTACTAACGAAGAAGCAGAAAACCCAATTTTACCATTGAAATTCGATTCCCATAGAGTTACCCCAGAAAAGCACCTATAGATTTCGTTTTCTTAGGAAAAGATAATAATCCTCAGCAATCAGGGTTCTTCAATAGGGAGTAAACGACTTTGGAATGAAATCGCGTGATGGAATCGACAATTTAAACAGCCACTTTTTCAAACCAAGGCACCGTTTACACACGTCCCATCCATTCAGCATTCTCGGAGCTCCTTCAAATCACCGAGAAATTGGCAGCTTTTGGACGACATACTTTCCTGCGTGGAGGAGCCAAAAATCTGTTCCCTCGCGTTTCTTCAGACCCAAGTGGCATGGGAGAAGTATTGCACTCACTCGAAAACACTCTCCGCAGAGCGATTCAATCAAACTCCCCCAAAAACTCAACTCACTTCCACTCCAAGAGGATTGATCGATCGCCCTTTTCAAATTTGATGGACAGTGATGAAAAGAAATCGTTTGTGAAGATTTTTTCCATTTTCAATACTGCTAGGGTTACAGAGGAAATAAACTGTCATACATTAATTGAAATCTCTTCGGAGGAAGCAACCTTCAAACACTAATTGATTGCATCTTATTCCGATTTTCTTCTGGAAAGCAGAAAGGTGAGTGTAAAAAGGTACCTCGAACTTATTCTCCAAATCTGGATTTTTTGAAAAATATATTGACAAACTAATTTTACTACTCTACTGAGAACCCTGCTGACCGATTTGTAGGTTTGAGGCATGTCATTGTCCAGCATGAAGAACACTTTAGGAAACGAAAATGAACATTTAGAATAGTAATTATTCCATTCATACTTTACCTTGTAGAAATGTAGAGCTAGATGAAAGTATAATTGTTACCTTGTAGAATACTAAGAAGTCTAGTCATACTTTCCTGTTTTCAAAAACCGGCAAGAGGCTTCTTTGGCCGCAGTCTAGCATAGCTTTTTCGGAATCTATATACATTAATTTTGTAGCATGTCAGTCAGTCATTCTGTATCCATTTTGTTAATTTCTCTCCCAAGTTTTACGCTGAAAGAGTGAGGTTTGGTGCGTTGAGTGTGGATTCTCTGTCTGAATGATTTGGTAGTAGTTTTGGATTTTTAGCAGTTTATGGTGCTGAGAAAAATTCAAGAGAAAAATGTTTTTTCCCTATCTTTTAACATGGGAATCCAGTTGCTATGTATATTTGTTTACGTTGCTAAGTAAATGTGTTTACGTTTTTGGTAAAGGATAAAATTGGATTGAAGAATTTCAAGAAAGTGGAATTAGTTTCTTCAATCAATTTTGTAAGTATGAAAATATTAATTGCCGTTTTCGATGGGCAGATAGTGAAATAAAACAATTTTTGCCCCTCCTGCTCCGATCTTGTGTATGAATTGTGAATTTTAAAGCTAGGTGTTTTGAAGTACTTTTCTAATAGTTGAAAGAAGGTTATAAAACGTTTATTATGTATTAATGTTTGTTGCTAAATAAGCAGGTTAATTCGAATATATATTAATATTGTAACGTGTCAGTCAGTCATTCTGTAACCGTTTTGTTTTGCTCTCTCCCAAGTTTTGAGCTAAAAGAGTGAGGTTTGGTGCTTTGAGTGTGGATTTTGTCTGTATGATTTGGTAATAATTTTGGATTTTTAGCAGTTTGTGGTGCAGAGAAAAATGAAAAAACATGGTTTTTGAGAGTGGGAGACAGCATATAATGAAAATATAGTGTAGAAAAAAATATAAAAACATATAGGGTAATTAGAGTAGGACATATTTCTCTATTTATAAAATAGCCATTTCCTTCTCTCTGCATACGAAGTGTTTATAAAAAGTGCCTGCAAAGCACGCAGCAGGCCTGCTAGTATTACTTAAAGTTGAAAACGACATAGGTATTTTGAAATACTATGAAAAGTGAAATTGAATACTTTTTAAACACTTCATTGAAAACATTTCCAGTTCTCTAAGTATTTAAATCGTTTTGAATCCCTTAAAAATGTTCGCTAAACAAGATCCGCTAAACCTGCATCGCTGCAACAGGGTGACGACGAAACACGTTGGAAAAAATAGTGACGGATTTATAACAACGCTCGGTACAGGTGAATATTATACTATTCATTTTTCATAAATAGCATTTTTTATGTGAATCAGCCCTGGGGTTTTAGGAACATGGGCCTTAGGGGCCCTTCCTTTAGCACCGCGCGGTGGAGGAAGTGAGTCACATTTCAGGCACACACTTGGCTGTTAAACTGTTATGCAACTTCAGTCTAATCAACGCATCATGCTGAGTGAGTACTAATGGTGATTAAAAACTATTAAAAACTTCAATAAATAAGATTTACACGACTATGGTTACAATGCTTCAGCATCACGATTTGGTGAGGTGAAAAGGAAAACATGGGAAGTTTAAGCTTAAGTCGCTGCGCTTAAAGGAATGCCTGTCCCCTCCAGTAACAACGTTTCTCCCAAATTTCGACCCCGCCTTTTTCACGAACGAGTGATAAACCTGTCTCATCATCAATTCAAAGATGAAGAGATGACTCGCCTAAACAACAGATGAAGATATGCTCCACCCGTTCCCGTCTCCCTTTGCTAACAGGAGGTTTTGGTAGTTGGCTGAAATGTGCTCCTCAACTATTTAACGCCGATTGAACTTACTTATAAGCACGCAAATAACTTCATTCTGCAATAAATGGGGCTATGCGAAGAGAACGATTGTTTCTAAAACTAAATACAATGGCAATCAAATAAATTATGCCGATAAAGACGATCGAATGAGGACTATGATAGCAGATGTGGCAGAAATAGGACGAAAAAGCTATTTACCTTAAATTTACTCTCTAAGGGTGGAAAAAGAAAGAGAAAAACTGTTAAAACTTCAGGATAAACTTACATCTGCGTGAAGGTTTCAATTCATGAACAACAATGGGTCCCTCGAGGGTTACGTTTTTTTTGTTGCTCGGGATTGCACGATCACAATAAATATATCCTAAATAAAAACGATTTTATAGTTACGGCGTGATATAAGCGACAGTAAGTAAGTGACAGTCCATTCATTAATTGAAACTGTGGAAATTCCCATTATTCTTCCAGATATTTAGATAGTAATCGCTACCAAGCGAGCACCCAATTTTTCGTCTTCGTCGACCCAATCGGGAATGGTGTTCATAAATAGGAAGGGAATCAAATCCTTTCTGTCGGAAAATATTACACAATGTGCGATAGTCTCCATTGAATTAGATGCCAATCCTCCATCACCGAAAGGCAGAGAATTCACCATCCACCGCAGAGGCGACCGCGGAGTTGATTGTTTTACTCTTAGCTTTTTTCTCCCCTAGCGCCTTTTCCTGTTGCCTTACCTCGGGGGCAACGATTGGTTTTTCTGAGCAAGAAAGCGTGAGAGGGTGCCGGAGGAAACGATGCGTCTGGAGGAAGAAGATGCGATACCTACTTGATTGCGTTCATTGATGGTGCGGCTATGAGCACGCGGAAGCTGGAGTTTCTCTTCATTTTAGATAGGGAAACACTAAAAACCCTCGTCATGAAGAAAGAGCAATGTGGGAAAATAGGCCGAGCAGTAGAACGCCAGCCAACAGGACGCGTACCACTATTGGGACTGCAAATCCCACTAGTGAGGCTCAAGCCAGCTGAATACACTCTCCACAATTGACTTCTGAGAGGGTATCGTTCATAGGTACGTCTATAACGTACGTATTTACTTACATGCGTATGAAAAGGTAAAAAAAATGAAACTTCTCTCTATATCTTAGTTGAGGATTAAAACGATATCTCAATAAGTATACAAGACTTAGCCATAAACGGGGGTGGAGTCTGTTACGATGTCTTTTATGGGCATAGTGGGTCTGTTATTAAGTCACGATACACTCTCCAAACGGGAAGGTCCAGCCTTCCATTTACTTTGGATAAAGATACATTCCGAATTTGTTTCCTGATCAAATATATGATGGTGACACATAATAATTAGCGAACAAATAATAGTAATATTTAAATAACCTCAAAATCGTATTTTTTAGGAGAAGACATGTGTGTGGCAAATGATATTAAATATACTAAGTGGTCGTCACTCTTACTTCATACCTCTCATGGAGGAATCCGAAAGGTTTGAGGCACAGCGATAGAGAGGCGGGGATTTATTAAACTAACTGTGGGAAAGTGTCCGGATGGAAAAGTAAAAGAGATACATTATTCCACCATTACAAGGCTTCACATCGAGTAGGTACCTACGCATCAAGCATATGGGATCCAATGAATAAAGATTTCGGGAACTGAATATAAAGAAACGTAAGAAGCGCATTTTGTAAGACATTCCTATATGAACTCATAATAAGTGTCATACGGCCATTGAAAGAGTTTCGTTGGGAAACCCTAGGAACTATAAGGCTGTTCGCAAGGTAAAGGTTACTAGAAAATTTAAAGCACTGGAATTAGAATCCGTCACATTTTCTACACATCAGACATGTTTCTACCCCCACACCAAATAAAGGAGACAGAAGCGAAAAATTAATTGAAAGTGATTTTCGGACCGAGTGATACAAGAATTCATTTTTATCGCGTACAATACACGACTACAACGCAAACAAAGTATAATTATTCTCTTAAACACATTACATATCATTCTTCATTATTAATTATTAATTAGCAAACTTTTTTCAGCAAAAAGACTTCAAGGCTGGTGGCCTACCACTCCCTGCCACATACTCTTGCGTCAGATTGCATATAATTAAAAACGCAGATGTTGTATCGAGAAATGTATTTATAAAGATTGTCTATTTTCTCATTCACAGAAACGAGATGGCTCATTGTCAATGTAACATCATAAAGACGAGATCGTTGACTTAGTAGTCGTTATGGTACAGAGGGGGATGAAAAAGTGAAATATCAGCGTTACGAAATACATAGATGGCCACAAAGTGAGAAGATAGACACAAACGTCTGGTAAAATTAAGGTAAAAGTAACCCCATCATTTGAGGTAAGGTTGCCTGGTTTTAGAGAGGAAGGTAGGTAGGTTGAAGTTGAGGCTAAAATGCCGGATTCCCATTATGAGGGTCTGTGCTGAAATCTCGTTTGTGCTGTAATTATCCCGATCCCTTCTCAAAAGCCATGCAAATCACAATTCAAGTACAGAACCAACTTCATCCATCACCTCAGTGTAATAGCTGTGAACCACTAGGCGCCTATGACTGAAGGCAAGCTAATGTCGAAGCCGGGTTCCTCTCTTTCATTTCTCATTTCCCTTCTAATTCCATTCTAGCATTCATTCCTCCTCCTAGTCTCTGGTGCCTTTAAGTATAGTGTACACTTTATATTGTCCTCAAGTTTATTCACTCATTTGACTCCGTCAAAGCGTACGAGGACTCAGCAACTTACTATGGTTGCCATGGACCATGAACATGAAATTAGGGAAATTGATTGCCACACCGACAGATTTAAAATGTTTTACTTCCCCCGTAATATTAGGGACCTGAATAGCTGTAACAATATTTAATAATACATACTCAAGAGCATCAATAGGTAGCCTAGATAGTTGTATGTCGGTAAAAATGTATTGGCTGACCCAACTAACAGCACGCATGCTTGTTGAAATACTTTTTTAGTTGTTATGGCTCGATTAAAATATACCTACTGAATCCTGTTTAAAAATATAGATATGGCGAAGATGCATGTATGGCGAGGATTCACCCAATGCCACGCGTCTAAATGTTGGCTTCCAGGGTACCATGTAGATAGATTGACATCTACATCTACATCTACACGATACCCTGCAAGCCACCGCGAGGGTGTGTGGCAGGGGGTGAAGATCACCAAGCATGCATTACTAACATGCAAGAAAGCAACTAAAGGGTCTCATGCAACTAGATTGTTAGTATCTATAGTATTTGAGGGGTTAATACATGCATCATGCACTACAGAATACTCTAAAATATTTCCCCTACCTATCCCTTTCCTATGCTGCCTATTCTGTTCTCTTATAGTACGGGGGAAAAATGCCATTTTGAATCTATCTGTACGACAATCTATCTCTCTAATCTTATTTATCTGGTCGAATCTAGCATAATACGCTGGTGTTTTTAATATGTGCCTAACATCTTCAGTAAAGCTATCCGATTGAAATTTCTTCAATAGATTTAATCTGAACGTTAACCTACGCTCTGATAATGATTCCCACCCTAATTCTTGTATTAATTCTGATACACTACTCAACCTATCGTAACACCTTTTGACGAACCTAGCTGCTCTACGCTGCACACTATCTAGTTCTCTCATCAAACCTAATTCATTAGGATCCCATACACTGGCTGCATACTCAAGGTGGGGCCTAACTAGTGAAAAGTAGCATCGCTCTTTTGTCTTCTCATCACATTTCCCAAGTACTCTTTTTATAAATCCTAGCTTTCTCTTCGCTCGGCCGCATATTTCCCTTATGTGTCTTCCCCACGATAAATCTTTAGTGATTGTTACACCTAAATATCTTACGGTTTCAACGTTTTCGATCTTCGTGTTATTAATTCTATAGGATCGCTCTATCGAATTATTCCTCCTCCAAAAATTGATAGCTACACACTTTTTAAGGTTGAGTTCTAACTGCCATTTGTCGCACCACTCTTGAATTGCATCTAAATCTTTGCTAAGCGAGCTAAGCGATTGACAACTCTATGCTTTAAGCAGACACGTGAAGAATAAAACTCGGGGATGAATTTTGCGTCAGTCAATTCAGCATCCTCCTCTCCCTTCCCAAAATGGATCTTCCCTTTGGAATGAAACTAATTACCACTCGACTTAGAAGCGTTTCCAGCGCTAAGTTTTTTGATTAGTCCCACCTGATGACGCTTCATGAGCTTTCAATTAGGTTAGTCGTTAGCAAGAGATTTCCCCTGAGGATATAAGCGATCCGTTCCCTCCGTCATAACCGGCCGGCGCCACACTGAATTTCATTCTCGTTTCGCTCGTGTTAATACCCTGAGGAGATTGTTCAAGAGGTTAAGCAAGCGGCGGTTTGCAAAATATCAAATATTATCTCACAATTTTGAAAGTAAAATGATTTTCTGTCAAAATATGAGAAGATCTCATTATTACTGTTCAAAATGTTAAAGTTCACCATTTTATTAAATAATTAAAACAAACAACTAATGCCTAATTCAAACAAACAACTAATGATAATTTGGCAATTCTTTATCCAACAAAACCAAAAATAATTTAAGGTAAAAAGAGATGAAAGAGCACTACAACTAGAGAATCGATTAATTAGCGACGGGAAAAGCAAATAGCAAGAGGAATAGCACAGGCGAAGAGAGTATTCTACCAAAATAAGAGTCTACTTTCTGTTGAAAATACAAGCTATGAATTAAGGAAACAATTAATTTGAACATATATCCGGAGCATGTTTCTTTATGGCAGTGAGACATGGACGTTAACAGTAGCAGATAAGTAAGGCTGGAAAACATTCGAAATGTGGTGCTACAGAAGAATGATGAAGATAAAATCCGATCAACCGAGTGACAAACGAAGACGTCCTCAGCATAGTGGGAGAAAATTAAGTCTGCCGAAGGCATAAAAAAAGACGGGATAATCTAATATGCCGTATCTCGAGACAAATGGGCTGATGAAGACAATCTTCAAGGGAAAATTGAATAGGAAGAATGGGCACAGAGATGCCTCGAATTAGGCATATGGAGCAAGTAGTGAAAGATGTGGAGGAGAAGAATTTTATAAGTACTGTGTTCTCCACCTTCACTCATATGAAGAAAAGCTGCAGCCCTCTCCTCCGGGTGATGGAATGCATAATTGTTGGTGGCCTCCGTCGCCAAGTCACGGCAGCTTCACAGGTTTCTGTATCATTTAAAAGGCCTACCTTACCCAGGGATAGGCCAATACCTCCTCAGAATGCCGTCGCTTTCTGACTACGACTACTTATTCGACGAATAAACATCTTATCTCGCAGCTAATCTCCATACATAGAGGTCGACCCAACATCCACAACCCGGTGGACGCACTTGGTAACTTTAAGCTCAGCCGCAACCCATATTTAGTTTCTAATATTCATTTTAAACTGACGTGATATATGCCTCACTTATGTGCACAGATCTTAGACTAAAGATAACGCTATAACGTACCTATATTATAATAGCAGCATATTTATTTTGAACGAAATACCACGTATTCAGATACAATGATTTGTCCCTTCTGGGACGAATTTAAATTTTAAAACCGAGCACTGGGCTGAATCTCTTCCGCGAATAAACATTTTTTGCTACTGATCTATTCCCTTTCGTACGCCAACCAGTGGTAAAACATCGATTTTTGATAGGGAATAAATTTAACTTATTCCCATGTTATAGGTACAACTTAATCGTGCGAGGCACCTGAACACGCCCTCTACTGTATTAGCACAACTTGGTTCAAACAACCAGCATAATATGAACTCGTAAAGGATAATTCTAGGGAGGAATCATCCTATAAATAAACGCACTGACGTGGGGGAGAGTGGTAACAGGGGGTTTACCTTGGGAGCATAAACTCGGAAGAACGACCCGTAAAGTAGTTTATCGACGCGTGACACTCGCCCACGGACACTGAAAATGCGTCACTGCGGCTCCTGGCAGAAAGCCGTGAAGAACCGAGAGACCGAGACGGCAGCTTCGCCAAGGGCAAGCGAGCCGTGAATGGCGGGAATCCGAGCGCACACGTAAACCGGCTTACGCTGGCCCCCCGCACCCGTTTCCCAGCGCTCGTTAATGGAGTGGCAATGAATCATCCGGAGCGAGCAATCGGTGAGCACCTCGTAACTCGTGAGCAGAGAGCAGTTTCAATGGAGAACCAACACATACGTGCGAACATTTATGATTTAGAATTCAATTCCGTTCCGGAGGCAATGAGGGAACGGGGAAAGCGATGTTAATGTTACTCCATCCTGTATCGAAATTTTATTTCCGTGCCAAAATCACAACATGCATAAACTCCGAGTGGATCGCGGTGGCCAGGTCAATAACAAGCAATTCTGGTAACCCAGAGGTGGTGGGCTCGTATCCTGCCACGGGAAATTCGTATCCATTTGTCATGTTTATCTCATAATTAATTGAATTTTATGGTGCACCAGCCGTTTAACTCAAACCATGCATACGACTTAAACATTTTGGAGTTCCTTAATATTAATTCTACTCCGACCAAATACCAAACCTTGTTACTATTTTCACCCTTTGGATGCGATGCGATTTCTATTTTGGCAGCAAAATTTTCAATTACATACCGCATCATCGGGAATGAAAATTTCGTAATTTTCTTATTTTTTAATTTTTGCCCTATTTGAAAAGAGTGGCTGAAAAACATGCATTACAGTAGGCATTCGTACATTTCAAAGGCCCGTTAATTATTCCATTCTCTAATAGTTCTTCAGTGCTTCGTTTTCATAGAATATCGTCTTAGTAACCGTGAGTGCGAGCACAAATACAAGTCAATTATTTTTTATCTTGACCTCCTGTATTGAAGAACGTACTAATTAGCTGTTCATTTATTTTGGTGAAAAACGCCTGCTTCATCGCATATTGAGCCACCAACAGAATTAAAGTATACTTGAAAATAAGAATTTCACAGGAGTGTCGGTCTTATATAGAGACACGATGGCCTGACGATGACAATCGCCGAGGGAAAAGTGAATGGCAAGAATGGAAAAGGAAGACCTCTCATGAAATACATGTAGCAAGTCGCGAATAATGAGAAAAAGAAGAATTACGAAAAGGTTAGCTGATTTAATGATTAAGTGGTGAGCTGCCTCAAACCAATCTAAGGATTTCTAACTTGTGATTATGTTGATGTAGATGATGATGAACAAAATAAGGGTAAATATAGTAATTATTAAATAATATTCCCTTGCTTCCTTCTACCAGCCTCTGAAGATAGTAAATATAGTAATTATTAAATAATATTCCCTTTATTCCTTCTAGCAGCCGGCTGAAGAGGAATTCCCCTCTTCAATTCACTGACCATCACCTCGATTAGGTGGATGCAGCTGGAATCGCAGCCTCGGTACTAAAATTAGTCAATTGTTAAAGGAGTATTATGATTAAAATGCTGAGCTACCGGTGGTAATTAATACATTTGCTAATAGGCAGCAAGGATAATCAACTGTTTCCCTCAATTAGTCGTACTGCAATTGCAGCTGCTTAGTGCCCGAATCCATTATCACCTTGAAACAAAGTCAGGGACTGCGATCAAGCAAAGAAGACCCTTAAAGCAAGGATTCGGGCGCTCGTAAGCATAGGTACCAGTGAATTAAACTCTCGGAGACAAAAGTAATCCACCCAAGCTAGTAGTCGAACCCCGATACCTCAGTGCAGATTAATTTGAACTTCAGGAGCAATCTTTCCTTTCCCCGTGGATTCACCAATAGATTTTTTTTCTCTACGGAATTCTTATGCTTTTATTATCTACAATGGTTCATAGAACACCCATAAATTATCAACTTGTCGCTTTTCGCCCGCCCAGAGGGTCTGATACGTTGAAATGGCATGCGCGGGAATATAATTCCGGTAGTCATGTCACAGTAGTGCGGTAATTTCGTGCTTTCGAATGCTTCCTTCTAACTTTCTCCATGGGAGTAATGAGGGAGCAAATGGTTGCCGTCTAACCTCCCCCCAGCCGGCGGGAAGCGAAGAGAGGATGTCATCCGATGGATCACTGCGCTCGTTCAATGTTACCCAACACAGCATTCACGTTTCCCGCCCAGACTTTCCTCTCCCTAATCCCTTAATTAACTTCATTCCCCGTGTGGTACAAACGATCCCAGAAGTCGCAAGTCACGGAGAAAAATCACCAAAACCATGACACTTTCTGAATACTATTTTTATACCACTCAAACAGTTAAAAACTCGAACACATATAGCAGATCTCTCGAATCTTAACAATCCCAAAATGCCGCAAACATCATTTAATCACCGTCATGGCAATAAACTGCTTGAGCACCTTTACAGATCCCCGGCCTTTTCGTCTTCTACGAGCCATAATAATAAGTTTGTTAACGTATTGGCAAAATCCATGGTTCCGGGTTTTACTCCGCCTCGGGCAATGATACTGTGCTAATCTTAGAATTAATCTCGATTTAGACAGACCAATAACCTCAGTACCTCACGAAGTTAGCGTAGCATAATACGTTCGATGCAGCTATGAAACTTTATCATTCACCTTGGTACGTACCCCCTGCCACACACCTTTAACGTGGCTTGCAGGGTATTATGTAGATGTAGAATTATAAAATGCCTAACATATTCAGTAAATCTATCCGATTTAAATTTCTGGAAGAGATTTTATATGTACTTCAACCTACGCTCTGATAATGATTCCCACCTTAATTCTTGTATTAATTCTGATACACTACTCAACCTATCGTAAGAACTTTTAACGAACCTAGCTGCTCTTCGCTGCACACTGTCTAATTCTCTGGTCAAACCTAATTCATTCGAACCCCATACACTGGCTGCTTACTCAAGGTGGGGCCTAACTAGTGAAAAGTAACATCGCTCTTTTGTCTTCTCATCACATTTCCCAAGTACTCTTTTTATAAATCATAGCTTTCTCTTCGCTCGGCCACATATTTCCCTATGGTACATTATAAAATCCATTGGCGGGATTCAAGCCTGCGTCCCTAAGGTTGTAGGAGTTGTGCGCTACTGACTTGAATACCGAAACCCACGTCGTAATTCCATTATGTTGCGCTTGTGATCCGGAAGTACGTTACCACGGAGAGCCGACAATCATACTCGTATTAGAGTAGTAAGCTTTGAACACGCTGGCGACACCAGTTTGTCTCCATGAGCGGCTGTGCATGGGGTGCGTAAATCTGAGATAATAATTTAGGAGTTCTCATAAAAACAAATGATGAATACTTAATAAATACGCATCGATCGCTCAAGGCAATACAAGAGTATCCTATAGTTGAATAATATGATTTTTTAAAGTCACAACTACGATATTTTTAGATCATGTATAGCAATTGAAATAAAATTGGAAATAACAGCTTTTACATCTCAGCGCATTAACTTGTAAAAGAATTAATAGTTTTCAACTTCATATTTTCATTTGATTCTTTTCTATCATCGACAGGAAACATCAATTTCCCATCCATTCAAAGCCACCCACTTTGACATCGTTAACCTTCGTTCCCACTCTATGAGTTGATATTTTGCTACGCAAGAGTATCATAAACATTTGCCTTCTTTTTCCAATTTTAACTGCTAGCTTCAAGGGTAAAAGAATGCCAGAGGCTATGAAAGTGACCACCGCCAACGAATAAATTATTAGCAAGCATTGACTTATCGATCTCCTGAGGGGAAGGCACATGTTAGTCACAAAGCCTTACAGGCTTACACTGAGTGCATGTAGTAAAAATTGCACTTAATGCAGAACGTACCCAGGGTTCTAAGTTGCTTTGGTGAAATACGGGAAAAATGTAAAGAGGAGTTTGATGTGAATACTAGTGAGATTCTAATAGCGCCTAATGTCTTAAATTCCGTCGTCATCTTTGAATATATCGCCATTTTGACCAAATCGACAAACAATATACGTACAATGCGTAACAGAAAAAGAGTCGGCTCTTATTTGCACTGTTAAGATGATTTAGGTGATCAGTTATATTTGAAGCATAATCGCCAATTTTCCTTAATAACAATTCAGATATAAATAATATCGCCACTATAGTACTTTTCAACCTAAATCGCTTATATTATTTCTTATTATGCACACAATTATCATTTACGCACTTAAGAGGGAGTTTTACAGCAGAAAAATTATTGAACGACATCCACTTGAAAGGTTGCTCTTCAGGGAACATATTTACGGAAAATAAAACTCCTTTGCCCCTTATGTACCGAGATCTGTGACTGATTTAAAGCACAAAGTGAATACATAACATTGCATAAAAATAAAGAAATAGAAAACACTGTCACTCAGGGAGGGATTCTCCCTTCATGAACTTCATGAATCGCTTATAAAAGGAGAGAACCTTCTCCGAAACTCTATATATCGAATATTTGTTAGCTTCAAAGAACAATTTCTTCGTGGCCATTGCCTATTAAATAAGGTTGATAAACACTTATACAGCTCTTAAGACAAATGCTAAAAATAATATTTGGTGCGCACCAAAATATTAATGGTGTAGAATTGTTTATGTTAAAAAAGCGCTTACTCACGTTTTGGGATTTAAATTAAAGAGAAATTGAAGAGCTTCATTTTTGTAGGTCAGTTTCCGCTCTCCACAAACATTAACTTTTATGGAAAATAATAATAGCTAAATGAAGATCACCATTTTCTCCCAGTTATATTGAACATTGATAGTAGGAGCCGTAAATTACAATAATATTTATTCTTTCAAATTTTAATTATATCAAATTCCATCTTGATGATGATGATCGGTATGCTTTTTCCATATTCTACCAATGTCATAAGAAAATTTGTGGGTAATCATAATACTTAGGAAATGTAATATATTAAGGCATAAGTACATGGTACACATTAGGGCATATGCATGGTACACATGAACCGCGGAGGATGATGGCAAAAGAAGAGGAATTCAGGATGAAAATGAGAGCCACACTGTTCCACATTCCTCCAAACAATATCGTTTCGCGATTTGACAACGGAGGGGCTAAATGGGAAATGTGAATCTCTCCGTTTCTACAATATTTCTACAATATTTCCATCACAACGGTTTATATTCATAAAAATGCCAGTTTGGTGAAAGAGCCAACTTAAAGGCAAGCATATTCATGAATGTCAAATATGACGACAAGAAAACTCAATTAATCCATATTTTCACTCCAAGACGTCACTTATCGGCATGATTTCTTCTACCAACGTGAACGATTGAAAAAACCCTTGACCTTTCTGACGCGATAGCAGATATCAATAAAGAGTTCTGATAAGGAAGACGGCGTGATGCCGCGTCATATTTTGAAAATAGCTTTAAGATTTGCAACGAAAAACCAAAGGACGGAAAATAAATTACTTCCTCGTCAAATAAGAGCTTAACATTAACCAGCTAACATTAAAGCAGCTAAAATAAGCTGAATTTTCGAATTTATTAAAGTGAAAGGACATGTTCTCTTAACATCTAAAGCAATCTTAAGGGATGTTACATGGAAAATAACTCTGCCTGAATGAGCTTTATTTGGAGCTTTTACAATGAGACCTTTACGAAAACAATTTTCCACAAATTTACAGCATCGCTATCAGCGATGAGATTTTTATCCAAACTGGTGGTCAAATCATAGAATATTTTGATCATGAAAACGAAATCAAAACATATTTTCTATTTGGTGGACAAAAAATATTATATCACCTACTTGCAGAGCTTATAAGTTTACTATTATATTTCCATGACAGGGTAAAATAATATCCTTTTTTAAAATTTGCTCACCCACAAAACATTTCAATTTTCAAACATTGCACGCCATTTTCACCCTTGTCTCTTTTCCCATTAAACACATTACCGCACTCAAGTTCGTACGAAAGTTAAAAGAAGAAAAGCTTCAAAGAAATGGAGAGTCTCAAGTAGCCAGAACAAGAGCAAATACTGTGAGGGATTACGTGAAATCTGGGGGCCAGTATTTATTTCAATGAAAGGGCGGTACTTCTATGTTGACCCAAATCACATGAAAAGCAACAAACGTATTTTGTATCGTCAACCTCTGACCTTTTTTTGTCCAATGAATAGTAACTTACCTACTTATATGCTGCGGAGAAATCACTGTTTCGCTGCAATGGTGGAGTCTTAAACATAAAGTTTTTAAAACAAAAATCCATGCAAAGGAAGATCATTTCTTGAGGATATTCTAAAAGATAAGAATATCGTCAACATTCCAAAATCTGGACCTATGACTCCCGAAGAGTTTCTGGTTATAATTCCGATTCGACATCGCATACGATACGAAGTATATTTGATGGTAGGGATTTAATCAAACAGTGAATTTTGCAATGACTCCCGAAGGGCAATCCTACCGTCAAAAGGAAAGGAGTTATCTTTCGGCGGCTTAGCGTCCTTGCTCTGTTCCATTGGACCATCGGTTATATGGTGGAAATGAGAGTATAAAGAAATAACAAACCTCATCAGATATAAAAGAGTTGAAAAATTAAAAATCTACGAATAAACCAACTTCAGTTCAGAGTTCATCCCCGACCCGTTTCGCCATATAAACGCATTGAAGCGAAGATTTCGAGCTTAAAAGAGACTGAACAGTGGACGAGAACTTTTCCAGCCCATTGGCTTTCACTCACGGAACATTAATCCAGGTCAGTAACAACTACTCATGGGACCATAATTCATTTTGTTTCCAGTTTTCTCAGAGAATGGTAGCTTTTGCTGTCCTCACATCAGAAAATTTCATTTTCTTTCACAGTGTAGAATTTATCCCGTAGCATACGCTCAGACATGAAGAATCAAATTATTGTTTTTATGAGTGCAGCTTTATTTCCTGTTTTATATGGTAAGAATCAACTATAGTACAGTGAGATATCTGTATGGACGCCTGCAAAAAAGTGTTTCTATGGGAATTATATTTAGTCTTTGAATTGATTAGGATCTATTCCAAAATATTATGGAAAAATGAAAAAAGGTGTACACACAGATATAGAGACACATTTCACTATTGTAATTTTTCTTTGTCAATATGATAATGAAAAATAACTCTAAATTATTTTTAGCTAAATACGGCAGGCGATAAGCATATACTCACTAAATAGATGTTTAGAAATCGTGACCTACTACAGTAAAAACAAAGTAATATTGATGTCCAATCTAAACTGCAGATTAGGCCTACTTGATAATGCAGATTAAGCCTAGTTGATAATGGTATGATGAAAATGTGCATTATGTTACGATTATCTAGAGAGTAACTCATCCTCTTTAATCTGCTATGCAATGTCCGTGTCTAATTCACAAATCCTATATTCCGATAAATAAAAACTCTGTAATGCAATTTTTTATTTTAATTCGATTTTTCCGTCTGTCTCTTTTCTATTTCTTATGCATTAAATTGCTTACAAATATTTATTAACCCATAACAAAAAAGGAATAGATATTTAATTTTTTCCCTGGGATCTTACAGGGAATAATGGCTACGCATGCTACGCTCATGAAAATCGAATTGTATGCTATTACAACAGCACAAATACTTTGTCACCTGAGGATATTGATGTCAGCCTATGCACTCACATAATATGCAAGGCTGCAATTTTAGATGCCACCAAAAATGTAGTGGTTCCACTAAGAAGAGAATATGACTTAGAAGATAACCGCGGTAAAGGTAAGAGAAAGTAACTATAAAACAACTATTTAGCCACAGAGAATTTAATTTACATTTTGAGATATCGATTGCCCCAAGCCAAAGATAATTTCCGATTGTCACTATTGCTATAATTAAGAAATTTGAATTTTTCTTGCTGTATTCACTTGAAACTCATTAATTTGTGTGTGAAATTCTCAATAAATAATTATGTAAAAGTGATGCTTCCGTGAACAAAATAGATAGGTAACGTGAACAACAATAAGTGAAAAATAAAACGGGTATTTTTTCCTCGCCCTTATTATTAGCATAGCCAATAAGATATTATATCTTCACTTAAAGTTCAAATTTCTAATTGAAGGGCTGTACAAACGGACAGTGGATCTAAAAACTCGTTACCCAGAATTAAAGGTGCTTTTGGCCGTCGGAACGTGGGAGGACGGTTCATTAAAATATTCTTCGGTGAGATTACTTTAGTTTTTTTCAAAACTAATATAACCATAAGTTAAAATTCACCCAAATTCCCTCTGGCTTCAATATTTTCATCATATTATCCGAACGGATCATTGAATACTAATACTCAATTCATTAGCAAATAGAACTTTAAATTCATAAGTGGATAATAAATGAGTTTTTAAAGTTACTATAGCTTTTTAAACACATTATATGCAAAGTTTCCAACAATGTATCTAATATTGGTACAGAGGCTTTCGCGGTGATGTGCTGTCTTTTGTTTATTCGGGTTTTTTACGCGTAATTTATTTGAAGACTACAGTTTTGCCGACGTTTCAGCCAGCAACTTCAGATCCAAAGTGAGCTCATAGCTCATTAAAATCCTATACAATGTTTCAAAAGTAAAAGAAAAATTACTCAGGGGATGCTTCTAACCCCTCTTTAAAGTTGAACATTTTACTTCAAGATGGCATCCACGGGTTCTGGCAGAAGGAGTTTCGTCAAAAGCGCCGCGGATATTTTGAAGCAAAATGGATTTGACGGCATGAGTTTGGAATGGGAATATCCAGGACATCGAGGAGGAGGCCCAGAAGACCAAGTGAGTAGTTGCTCATCTCAAATGGAGCACAAAGAATAGAATAGAATCGAGCATTTTCATGCATAGAATTTCCATAAATATCTCGTAAATCACATTCATCTCGTAGCTCGCTAACCATGACATATATGCATTACTAGCTGAAGGTGCCCGTTGAAATTCAACGGGAGGGAGAAATATAATAATTACAAATTGCATTAAGAAATGTTAAAATTTATCATGAAGGGGTGATAAACAAGCTTGTGTTATGGAGTTAGCTATGGCTCCAAGTCATTATCGGAACCATAAATATACTATAAACCAATATACACATAATTACTGCCTGGACTCATACCAGGGCCTTTACGAATATAACAATTTTATTTAGAAACTTTCAGGCTAGAAAACAAAGGATGTTAGAAGGGATGATGCACACCAATTGTCTGTCTATTGTTGACAATGAGGCCAGATTCGGGTTTTTGGGAATGGTAGCACCCATCTTTTCGGCAAAAAAATTTTTCTCTATTCTTTTGTGTATTTTATGTTTGTCTCAATTCTCCAACTTCATGTAAGTGGAGTCAATGACCTTCCGACGGATATGTTATGTACTAATGAATTTTATTCCAATTAGAGTAAATTCTTTTGTTATTACCTAGTACAGATTTAGCCTGCTGAAACCAGGTACCCTTCGCTCGGTTGCAAATATTTACACCTTCTACTGTATATTTGACGTATAAGCATTTTACAATATACTTTTAGTTTATCCGAATGCAAATCTACTTAATCTGGGAGTAGCGTGAAAAGTAGGTCTGTATGATTTTTCCGAATGAAATGGCCGATCTAGTTTCAAGAATTAGCTGCAATACCTCTTTTTTTTTACCTTTTAATATCTTCACGAAAAGAACAATGCTGTTTATGGCATCGCTTTTGGACGAAATTCTTTAGCACCATTGCAATGCATCAATTAATATCCCACAGATACGTAATGAGACATTATGCTCCATTGGGATTTGTACTTTATTCCCTGGTTGTACTGTATTCCCTATTATTTTTGTTAAACTATCTCAAACCTCTAATTATCTTTATCGACGACGATTTCGAAAGCGTTCTATCTCTTCTCTTCATGTCCCAGGATAGTTCAAATACACAAACCAGTAAAGAAAAAAAAACATTCACAATTTGAACACCGCTGAAGCATTCATTTAAATACTCCTAATTTTCTCGAATGAAAACCTTCTAAATCCGTGAGTAGCGCTAGCAGTGAGCACGGATCCTTGTGCGAAAAAATATGGCTGACCTAGCTTCACCAATAGCCTACAAAGTCTTCAGTACCTTCCTATATCCTCGTCATAAGAAGGATTCCGTTTACGATATCCCTCCATGACGACTGTTAACACATCAACGATGTTTTCATTTCGGAGACGACAATGGCAAGACCCTTAGCAACGCTCGGAAAAGAACCGGAAAAAACAGTAAATTTTAACGTAAATTACATATTGCCCAGAAACGTCGAGGACCAAGTGTACATAGGTTGAAAGAATAAGAAAGTTACCAAAAATATTTTTAAATTTCCAATCCGGAATGAATTTTCAATTAGCTTGTTCACGATTTTAATTCATGTAAAAATACGTATACAGAAAGAATGAAATAAATCGATTAATATTTAGTTATTTTACTGAGCGAAAGAAAAAACTCTTGCGCTACCATAAATTGAAAACGTCAATTTAAACCAATGTCTAAACCAATTACCCTAGAATCCTACAAAATTTCAGCACAATCGGTTCTTTATTTTTTGAGGAGATGCGTAACATAGAACTGGCAGACAGACAGATACCACCTCATTTTTATATATTAGTATGATTACAATGCTTTTAAGAGCACTTTGTTGACGAAAATAAAAATTCAGCCCGTTTTAGAACAAACGCTTGAAATCAGTTACGAAAGCACTCGAGCGGATAATAAAACAAATAACTAGCATTAATTCTAAGAATAATTTTAACTCTCGTAACTACCAGGAATTTCAATCACTTTTCAGAGAAATTATGATCTTCTGATATTTGAGCTTCGCATTGAGCTCGATAGGCACGGCCTCATATTCTGTGGTCTTCTGCCCCAAAGCAGACATTGGCTCCAGAGTTATGACATAGAATCAGTGAAAAGGTACGGTATTAAAATTTATATTATAATGTAGTTTACAGTACGAAATCAGAGAATCAAAACTAAAGGTCTGAAAACCACAAAACCATTCCCTTTGGAAATTAGAATGCCAGTATCTCATGGAAATTCAAAGAATAATTGGTTTAATACCAATAATGTCAGTGAATCATTATTTGGGGTCATCACAAAACTTGCTGAGGAAGGGGAGGAGATTACTTCTCAATGACCGTATGGTAATAATACTGTAAACAAATTATTGGAAAAATTCTAGCGCATGTTTCAGCCAATATTTTTAGATACTTCTTTGCAAGATCTTCCATCAACGCATATTTTCTCATGTATACACTTATATATTACGTGCATTTTTAAAGGCATTTCCTCATTGTTTTCTAGGAATTTTCACTTCATATGCCTGAATACCTACAACTACTGGGGACCCTGGTGGGACTACACAGGCATAGCAGCTCCTCTGAAGGAAGTGGTTCGTAATCTGCAGACTTTTAGGCAATGACACGCGAATTGAGGAATGATGAAGGAAAATTTATATTTGAGAGCGAATATTTCTCTATTCCTAACGATATGTTAAGCAGGTTCAAGTAATATTTTAAACTTTCTATTCGGGATGAATTTTCACCGAGCTTGACCACGATTTTAATTCATGTTAAAATACGTTTAACAGCATTATAGGTCTACATTTACTTATTTCACCTTAACTTATGCTGTACCGATTTTTTGGTGCGCAGCAACTCACTAACGTCAAAACACTAGTAAACCGCATCATATGGGGGCTGAAATAACATGGTTCCATGACCAAGACCTGATGAATGAGGATGGAATAATATTCGCCGCTTTTTAAATATTTTGTTTCGAGGTGAATGAAGGAAGTGCGCTTAAGAGAATCAAGGATAACTGAGGAATTTCTTGAGGGAGAAAAAAAATTTCTGGAAAATTGAATGAGGCTGAGTAGTTAAATGGAATAAGTAATTAAGAGCGATGGGATTTGTAAAGTTATAAAGAAGAAAAAACAACAGGATAGCTTGCTGGAGATTTAGCATTTTAGATGCTATGAAAAGGAGTAGTAAGTAAGCTACCCTGAAGAAAGAAAAGGTAGGATAGGTCAGGAAGCGTGGAAATGTGCGGGAAAAGAAATAAATCCTAGAGGAAAAAGTCCATAAAAACGCGCCAATTAATGTAGAATACAAATAATTATAAAAACAAAGGTGCATTAAGATTAATTAAAATATTATGAATAATTCAAAGTACACCAAAAGCGATTCGAAGATTGATAAATGTCTTCAAGGAGACGAGATTGAGATTATTTCCGTTACTAATGACTTCATATTTCCGGTTTAAGTATGACATCACCACCTAAATTGTAGTCTTTCTTTTCAGGAATCATCTGTTAGCCTATACCTTGCGAAAAAGGTGCCAAGAGACATGATAGTAGTGGGCATTCCAGCATATGGCCAAACAGCCACACTCGCGTACCTCTTCAAAAATCAGCGGCCCCAAATAATCATTGGGCCAGGCACAGAGGGTCCGCATAGCCGATTTCGGGGAAGAATGTTCTATGATGAGGTATGTCCTATTTAAACGAAAATAATTTAGTCTTTTGGATTTTAAATTAATAATGTATCATATTTCTCGTACTTGATGAATAAAACGCCATCTACCTATCAACGTCTGAATAATATCGCTGTTCCTAACATCTCTCATGTATCACGATTGAAATCACTCATTTATGGGACGAAATTCGGGATAATGAATGAGAATATTGTTTTTTTTACATCAGTATGTCATAAAAAACTCTAAGAAGATCTAATCTTCTACCCGATGACAATCAAGTATGTCGCATTTGACGGATATTGAAAATATGTCCATAAAAAATAAATAGCATTACAATAAAGGCAGTAATTCCTGTAACTTTTCGAATCTTAACCGAATGAATTAATGTGTTGCATGAAACGAAATTTCTTTAAACGAAAATAATTTAGTCTTTTAGATTTTAAATTAATAATGTATCATATTTCTCGTACTTGATGAAGAAAACGCCATCTACCTATCAACGTCAACCTATCAACCAACATTAGGATACAAGGCTTAAAGAGATTACTTTTGAGTTAAGGGTCCATCAAGGTTAAAACGTAGCGGAGGGTATTGGTTCGCATATTAAGGCAGAGACTGTTGAGGTGACGCCGCGAAGGGACGTTCAAATTTTTCGCTCTTTCAATGCAATTACAGCTGAGACATCGAAGCATAAAGACCCAAACTCTTCCGCCTGAAGAGAAGAACTTCGGTGCCAGAAGAGCGTGATAATTTCAATGAACGGCGTGAATGTGACAAAATCGTTCGTGCAATAATAATAATTGGTAAAGCAGTGATGCAATAACACTCACTGCCTATTGAATTATAATAAGGACATAAAATTTCTCAAATATTTAGTCCACACTGCCTGAAACAAAAATACAGATAATTACGATAAAACTACTCGAAAAAAAATTCTAGCATTGGTTCGACGTAGTTTCTTTAGCTTAATTATCGTAATCTATTCATATTTACATTATACTTCTCTTCTAAATGTTTTGATTTTTGCTTCATATATGCATCCCATACGAGACCCTACTTTCTCATTCTTACCATTCTCATTTTCCTCGATGACTGTTTTCATTGACTGAATGCATGTCTAATTTAGTTTTCTGCTCTTTTTTTTAAGTTTCATCAGAATTCTTTTTTCGTTAGTACTTCTTGTTAGCTATTTAATATATCCATTGTAGCTTCACCATTGGTGCATAATGCAACATTTCAATAGCTCTCATCGATAAGAGTTGATTTTAAATGACTAGGATTTTATACGACGCAGGATGAATTTCAAAATGTTCCCCTTATGAAATAATTAGGTATTCTTTCAGATAGTGCAGATGCAGCATCACTCTCCAAGTGAGTGGTCCGTGCACTTGGACGAATCCTCTCAATCGCCTTACGCTGTAAGAGGATCGCTCTACATCTCTTACGATGACCCTTCCTCGGTGGAACTAAAGGTGGGTATTTCTGCACATTTTTGTGCTCCATTTTGGTGAAACGGTAACTTGTATCACGGATTCATTTAAATTTATGTTTCCCAATCTCCCTAAAAGTCCATCGGTACTGAATCAATTAGCAGATTGGAAAGCTTTTTAGTGTAAACGGTAAAACGAGGTAGGAAATGTGCATATCCAACATAAAAGGAAAATTAGAAAAAGTATATAAAACGAAAGTTTATGATTCCGGACATTAATTAATACTTCTTACTACATGGGCGATCTAGAATTTTTTGCAATGGACGTGGCACCAAATTATCTTTATCTGACATATAAACCAGCCTTTGTTGGGAAAATAATTTATATTTTTGAGAATTCTATGCTACGATTTTGTACTTTTTCAAAATGCCAATGCCATAATAAAAAGATGCTCTTATAATCTTCCAGAAGAAGAGCACGCGTTAATGCCACACAATCTAAATTGATTGATAGAGCTTTTCTTGTATTGGTCCAAAATAATTTGATTGATAATACGAGATAAGATCGTTTGCCCCATCAAACATGAATTGGTATTTGTGCATAGCAGAACTTTTAACAGCTAGGAAGGTGAGCCCGATTACGGTATTAGACTCATCCTAAGAAAATACACCAAGGGATCCAATCCTTATAGATCATTCGAAGAACGGGGCACTGAAATTGGAATAGTCTACACAGGGTACTCATGGCATGACAAATATTCCGTAACAAAATTTCTTTGAACGCCGGGATTCGGAGTGGAGCTTTCTAGAGGCCAGAACTCTATTCCCATACCAACCCATGAAATGTAGGTGTAATCTTTTAAGAACTAATCTAAGACGATATTTTTACTGATAACAATGAAAACATTTTGTGAGATCCGACCGATAATATGGTAGATTGGACCACGAAGCTAATATTGGGGAAATTCATTTCCAAACCGATAGAATTAAGATACTTTTCTTTCCTCATACAATTAGGAATCTAAATAGCCGTGGTTATATTCAATAATATTCACAAAAGTTAATCAAAAGGTAGCCTAGATAGTTGCATGTCGGTATAAAGAAAATTTCCCTAATGTCATCTTCATGATCTAATATAGCATAGTACGTCGGTGTTCACAAGAGGTAATACCTCCTGCAAGGTGGAAGGGTAGAGATGAAAATTCGTGGTGCAAATCACCTTAGCTGTCGGTCACCTACCAGAATAATTAACTAACTAGATCAAAAAACTTTATTAAAAAAAATGAACAAACTAGTGACACCAAAAGGAAACATTAATCATGCTGTCCTAAATGTTATGTTTTCACCAGGCGCAGTACATCAGAAGAAAGAGACTAGGAGGAGCAATGATAATGTCGATTGACAGTGACGACTTCAGAGGAATAGGATCCAATGGAACCTTCCCGCTGACCCGCACCATCCATAGAGTATTACGAGGAAGGGAAGAGGAAGATTAAGTAATGAACTTTAATTTGAAATATCAGTTTCACTTACTGGCAAAAATAAAACAATGGAGTCCTTAAAATCCATCAAAATTGTGCAATTTTCTTAAATCCAGAAAAATGAAAATCATTCGAAAATGTGGGGAAATAATCATAAAAGAAAGTTTATGAAATACATCACTCCTTAAATTAAATTGCCGTCCATCATTTTCATTACCAAGCATTGTAATATTGCTGACTGTGATATAAAAATATTGGGCCAAAAGAAGGAAATGGATTAATTATTAATTAAATGAAAATTTGCTACCCGCACCCTGTTTCCACACCTGTTAGATGATCTAACTTAGATCAGGCCATACCAGTGAACAGGAAGAAAATGTGTGGAGGAAAGGACAGTACAAGAGGAAGAAAAAATGTGAAAATCGTTTGCATCTGCTTGTATCAAAGTAATCTAGGAATTTTTAAAATGATAATTTCTTAAAATATTCTTATTGAAATCGTTCCCGGAAAAAAGGATATAACTCTACTCACCGATGGCATATATTCAGGCAGTCGAAGCTGGCGTGAACGTCAAATGTTAATGACGATTTCACCGAGCGGCATTGTAGAGTCAAATCCCATCAGCCGCTGAACACAGAATGGTACTGTCGTTTTTAGTGTAATCTTAATCCCTCAACTCCAAACTGTAAATAAAGATAGTTATGGGAAAAACACTTTCGCGCTGAAGATAAAATTTCGTCTCCGATCGTATGGAGTAAGATGACGAGACAAAACCATTCACCACTTTCATCGATTGGAACATTCTTTATTTTCTAGATATTTTACAGAAACTGGCACCCGACTACTGTATTAGAGAAACTTAATTGTAACTTTACTGAGTTCTGTGCTCAGCTAGATAGAGAGAAAGTCACACTTCTCCGACATATTTACTTTCGTCATGAAATACTGTAATAAATCAAAAATATTTTATTTGCAGTTGGACTACTTTTATAATTTTCCCTAAAAATTTATTTCATTATGTACGATATGAAAATAAAAGCATGAGTAGAAATGAGATTGATCCATGACAGTTCCATTTCTCCCCACGCCTCTTTTCTGAATTCCTGTGACCAAAACCAAAAGGTTCCGATTATATCCGATCTATTATAGAGCCTTAGCACCGATGTCCGAAGTGGGAGGAAATGGAAGAGTGGTCCTTGACATATGGTCATTATACGCCGGTACAAGAGTGGAATTAGGCTTAAGGTGCTAGGATGATATCGTATCTACTGTCTAACACAACTTTTTGTCATGCTGAATTCTAAGACAAACGCAACATCCTTACCCATTGGGTGAGATTCGAACCCGTGACCTAAGGGCTGTCAGCTCTGTGGTCTGACTACCGCGGTCGGCGACGATACGTTTAATTAAATAATCAGCTAATAGTAAGTTGGACTTTTCCGAGTAAACAAGCTCGGCACCGTATTATAAAAATCTCACTTCATCTTACTCTCTTAAAAACAGCTTTTTCTACATTTCCATCCCTGATTTGGCTTGTCTCATGGTGTAAAATATTATATACAACACTGGACATTCATCGATCTTCTCCAAATCATTTAAACCACTATCTCTTCGAACTTTCTTAATTTTTGTCTTGTTTCCTTCCAACTGAGAAAGTAACTAATGCTTAGATGACCTCTTTTCTCGATTATTCACCAACTCCTCATCTCAATGGGCCGGATATCTACGCTCTCTGAAACGATGTCCGCCCACTCCTCGCACGCTCCCGTCTCGAGAAGCATCAGCTGCCGCAAGGCATC
The DNA here is from genome assembly GCA_933228895.1 of Platycnemis pennipes. Classification (NCBI taxonomy): domain Eukaryota; kingdom Metazoa; phylum Arthropoda; class Insecta; order Odonata; family Platycnemididae; genus Platycnemis; species Platycnemis pennipes. The sequence continues at coordinate 73,552,599 of OW121847.1, read as the reverse complement.
GATGGCATACGACGCGTCGTGGGACAAACCTCAAGGGGTTGGCGAGTTGGTTCAGCCCCAACTTTTGAGCGAAACTTGACCTTCTCGCCCTAACTGGCTAGGGGAGCATATCGGGGACGCGGAGAAGTAATCACGCCTATCACAACGAGAATTCCCAGAGTCAGGTGTTCTACTTTGGCTCACTCGAGGAAGGACCCTTACAGCTGAGTCCCAAGGCTACTTCCCTCCTCTTTCGTTCTCCCCCTCTTCTTTCCCTCTCACACCCGTCCTCTATTCCCTTCCAATTCCTCTTTATCTTCATCTCCGATTTCCTCCTTTCGTCCCACGTTGTAACGAGAATCTATGTCGACAGCAGCATGAACGAAAAGGATTCGATTTCTAAGCAAACCCTGAATTGTTTAAAGTTCCCTCTGCCAAAACGCACTGTTATCTGCCCACCTGATGACTCAAACACCTCACATTGGTACCTTTTCGATGAAAAGACAGCTCGTGAAGAGAGCTTAATAGGGGATGTGGAGCCTTTACGAAAGGTCTCTCTCTCTCTCTCAAATGATAATCCTTGAGACGACAGCATCCATAATCCGAGGAAACCTAGAATTTGTTGGTCACATATTACTCCATTTCACAAAAAATAGCGAATCAAAATTTAAACTGTAACACGTTTATTTCCTACCCATCGCTATACCACGGCATGTGCAAACTGGTATCTCTTGAGGTAACATAATAGATTATCATGATGAAGAATAAGAAATAGAAACTTGTACTATTTCACACCATTTAAACGATAACACCGGCCATGATTTCAACACACAACAGGGATTATCAAGGTGGGCCGGGTTGAAACCATGGTTGGTATCGTGACTCATCTATAGCTATCTATAGGTATCTAGTGACTACCCTGAATAGCTATGAATGACTTTGAATAGCTATGAATATATTCAATTACATATACACAAATTTATCGAAGGCAGTCTAGGTAATTACATGAAAGTATAAAGTTTGTAGCTAATCAGACTAACAGCACGTTTATGCATTCTATTTTTTCTTTTTTAATCTTTTTTTAACTGTTATAATTCCACTTATATATAGCTACTAATCCTCTTTGAGCGTGATAGGTAGTGCATCTTTGGTGAGGATTCACCCCCTGCTACAAACCTTTGCGGTGGTTTGTAGGGTATTACGTAGATGTAGTTTCAGATGAAGAGTATCTTGGCCAATGCTGACTTCTTGAAATGTATTAAATGAGTTGCGCAGTTCCTGTTTTATACCACCATAATCAGCCTCACCGAACAAATAAAATATGTTTCTTTTCGGCTTGTGAGTTTTGTCAGCACTCAGAGAAAATTGAGCCGTGACTACTTTACGGTCGCTAATGCCTTTCTCGGTTACTACATTTACAACAAGTTCTGGTACATTTTTCGCTAATAAATCGAGAGTATTATTTCCTCTGGTGGATGCTGTTACCAATTGATGCATTGAGTGTGTTGAGAAGGTACACAGAACTGACTCGCACAGCTCCTTGTCTTTTACCCCGGTGATAAATCTCTTCGTTCCCAGTATATGGACGGAAGTATGAAATATCCACCTATTATTATGTTTCGATCGTTTCCGCGCGAATTTAGTTTACTTCTCTTGCTCTCCAAGCCTGAGACCGAACTGCCGTCGCTATCAGGCGGTCTATAATATACACATAAAAAGATTCCTTTGGCTTTAGGCTTTCGAAGTGAATACCATACGCTATTTAACTGACTCTCAGATTAGAACTCCCAATTATTATTGTAGTAATCCTTAGCTGCAATAAAGAAGAACATAGGAGTCACTAAGAGGAACATAGCTTGGTGGCACGTGCTTCAAAAACACTTACTAAAATAATCAGCCGAAGAATGGAAGGAAAGATTGGAGGAAACCTCTCGGAGAACCTCAGAGAATGGTAAATGATTTTGGAAAAATTTCATTATCTGCGATTTCGTTTGGTAACCAACTTTCCGTCCATATAATTACATCCGCATCAGTGCTTTTAATGAGATGGTAGAATTCAACTACTTTATTTTTATACTACGGCAGTCTATTATCACCAAATATATCATTTCACCTTTTAACAACTTCTCTGGTCGTTGATAGTCACCCTCATTAGCTTTCTCAGGAAAACTAATTGCCAATAATTTGTCATCACTGAAAAATTAATTCTGAAATTCCTCATCTGGCCCGTGACTCATTTTAAAGCCTCCATCAACTAGGCATTTCACAACGTGGAATGGAATAAGATGTTCAAGATACTGAAAGCAGCTGGGATGGACTACAACGACAAAGAAATAATCTGTCGCCTCTCCAAGAATCAGGTCACAACAGTTCGAATAAATGATGGAAGGAAAATTGAAGCAAAAATAAATGAGGAATTAGATAAAGATACAACCTCTTCTTTTTCTCATGTGGTTATGCTACCGCTTTTTTTCGTATTACTTCCGCTAAAGTAAGTAAGAGGCATTTTCTCCTGATAGAAAAATTTAATTAATGATTAGTGATGGTATCTGTACTCTGAGATGCAGTACACTTTTTTAATAATCTGTCATGTTGATTAAATATCTGTATCTACTGACTACCCTGCAAGCCACATCTAGGGTGTGTAGCTGGGGTCATTAATAGTGTAAGCCATTATGATTTTGCCGCGCGGAAAGTAAGCCCTTATGATTTAACCGAATGAAATGGGATCTGGATTCAAGAAATAGCTGCTATACCTCTTTTAGTACCTTTCAATATATTCACGAAAAGAGCAATGCAGTTTACCTCATCTCTTTTGGAGGAACTTTTTTTTATCATCATTGCAATGGCATCAATGAAATACCCATACCAATGCAATATGGTCCATTGGGATTTGAATTTAATTCCCTGGTTTTTGTTCAACTACCTCAAACCTCAAGCTATCTCAATCGACGACGATTTCGAAAGCGTTCCATCTCTTCTCTGCATGTCCCAGGTTGGTTCAAATGCACAAACTCGTTAAGAGGAAAAAAAAAGTATTCACAATATGAGCACTGCTGAAGCTTCAACTGTTGCAGGCTCTACTTTGTGGAATGACGGCATGATGGGGGAAATGATTCACTATGTACTTATTCCACGAATTTATTGTTAACCCAACCGGTTTCGACGTTAGCACGTCATCTTCAGGGGTACAATCAGGGAGATTGTACCCCTGAAGATGACGTGCTAACGTCGAAACCGGTTGGGTTAACAATAAATTCGTCGAATAATTACAAAGTGAATCATTTCTCCCAACTGCTGAAGCATTCGTTTAAATACTCCTAATTTTAACCGAATGCAAAACTAATAAATCCGCGATGAGCACTAGCCATCAGCACGTATCTTTGTGCGGAAAAATATGGCTGACCTTGCTTCACGAATAGCCTACAATACCTTTAGTACCTTCCTGTATCCTATATAATTTTATGAGTGTTTTCAAGTCTGTTTCCGCACTAATAGGCGCTTCAGACTGGGAGAAAAGGTATAAATTGGGATGGAAGGGATCGGACATCATATTTTATATTGCCTATAGCACCTTCTAGTGTATATGCCAGAATCCTAAAAAATTTCAGTTCGATGGGTTCAGTAGTTTTTGAGGAGATGCGTAACGAGCATATGACATACAGCCAGACATTCACCACTAAATTTTTATATATTAGTATGATAATATTAATAGGCATCGAAGAATAGAACGAAAAGATGAGGAGTTCCTGGATGAAGATCAATTTCGATTCAGGAAAAGTAATGGTACAAGAGCACCAATACTGGCCCTTAGGCTACTCATAGAGAAGAGAATGGAGAAGAACAAACCGTCGTTCATTCCATTCGTGGATTTAGAGAAGGCTTTTGAAAACGTGGAGTGGAATTCAATGCTAGATATTCTGAAAGGAATAAGAGTCTCCTACAATGATCGAAGAATTAGACACAGTTTGTACAAATACCAAGTAGCTGTGATATAATCTGGACCCAGCTGTGAAGAAGCAAGAATAAAGAAAGGAGAGAAACATGTCTGTGCACTGTCTCCCGTAATTTTCAATGTTTACATCGAGAGAGCCATCAACGAATCAAAGAGAAGTCTTCTGGAGTGCACATCCACGGAGAAAAAATTAGCATGCTGCGATTCGCTGATGACATAGCTCTCATAGCAGAGACAGAGAAGGAGCTGAATAAGATGCTAACGACCCTGGAAAGGACTATGGCCAGATATCAGCTGAAGATCAATAAGAAGAAGACTAAGATATTGGTGTGCAGCAAAAGAGAAGAGGCCAAAACCAACGTTAAACTAGGAAAACAGAAACTGGAAGAGGTGAAAGAGTTCTGTTACCTGGGAAGCAGAATACCCAACGATGGACGAAGCAAGAAAGAAATAGTGAGTAGAATAGCCCAGGCAAAGAGGGCATTCTTTCAGAAGAAGAATCTACTTACAGCAGGAAATACAAGCATAGAAGTAAGGAAACAGTTCATCAGAACATACATCTGGAGCATTTTTCTTTACGGCAGTGAATCATGGACGATAACAGCAGCGGAGAAGAAAAGGGTAGAAGCATTTGAAATGTGGTGTTACAGAAGAATGCTGAAGATTAAATGGATCGACCGAGTAAGTAACGAGGAAGTGCTAAGAAGAGTAGGAGAAAAGAGAAGTCTGCTGACAACTCTAAAAAGAAGAAGGGAAAACTTAATCGGTCATATCTTGAGACACGATGGCCTGATGAAGACTATCGTCGAGGGAAAAGTGAACGGGAAGATTGGAAAAGGCAGGCCTCGTATGAGATACATGGAACAGGTCGTGAAGAATGTAAAAGAGAAGAATTACGTCACAATGAAAAGGTTGGCCGATAGAAGAAACGAGTGGAAAGCTGCGTCAAACCAATCCTAGGATTGTTGACCAATGATGATGATGATGATGATGGTGAAGGATCATTATTGTTTTAGTATATCTATATATCTACCGACTATCCGGCAAGCCACCAAGTTGCTGTGATTAAATCTGGACCCAGCTGTGAAGAGGCAAGAATAAGGAAAGGAGTGAGACAAGGCTGCGCACTGTCTCCCGTAATTTTTAATGTTTACATCGAGAGAGCCATAAATGAAGTCAAGGAGAAGTGTTCTGGAGTGAAAATCCACGGAGAAACAATCAGTATGCTACGATTCGCTGATGACATAGCACTCGTAGCAGAGACAGAGAAACATCAGAATAAGACTCTAATAACCATGGAAAGGACAATGGCCAGATATCATCTGAAGATCAATAAGAATAAAACTAAGATATTGGTGTGAAACAAAAGAGAGGAGGCCAAAACCAACGTTAAACTGGGGAAGCAAAAACCGGAAGAGGTGAAAGAGTTCTGCTACCTGGGAAGCCGAGTAACCAACGATGGACGAAGCAAGAAATAAATAGTCAGTAGAATAGCTCAGGCAAAGAGGGCATTCTACCAAAAGAAGAACCTATTTACATCTGGAAAAACAAGCGTAGAAGTAAGGAAACAATCCATCAGGACACCTGGAGCATGTTTCTTTACGGCAGTGAGCCATGGACGATGGCAGCAGTGGTGGAAGCATTCAAAACGTGGTGCTACAGAAGAATGATGAAGATGACATGGATCGACCGATTGACATACGAAGAAGTCTTAAGAAGAATGGGAGAAAAGAGAAGTCTGCTGAAAACTCTAAGAAGAAGACGGGATAACTTAATCGGCCATATCTTAAGACATGATGGCCTGATGAAGACAATCATTGAAGGACAAATGTATGGGAAGAATGCAAAGGAAGGCCTCGAGTGAGATATATGGAACAAGTGATGAACGATTTGAAAGAGAAGAAATACGCAAATCTGAAGAGATTAGCCCGTAGAAGAAAACAGTGGAGAGCTGCGTCAAACCAATCTGCGGATTGATGACTAATGGCGATGATGAATAGGTAATAAAAGTGATAATAGTGTTGCGCGGCAAGAAAGCACGTTTATCGTGGCGGGAGGACGCCAGCTCTGGTGAACGAGTGTGTAACTGGCGCGGGCAGTACAAGCAGGTACGGGGTCTAGATGGTCTAGGGTAAAACGCGAAGATTATTGAATGCTCGAGGGTCGATTTAGCAGGTATTTTCTAGTACCTTCTGTTCCCTATTTAAGCGCTGCAATCAGTGCGAGTGAGTCAGTTGAGTGAGTCGACGCATTTGAGCTAGTCACCGCAATCCCGAAGTTGTAAACGACTTCAACGAAATAGCAGTGATACGAAAAATGGTCTTCACAATAAAAGAAATTATAATATGCTTCCGAGAATCGGCCCTTCGTCGTAAGTCCATACAGAAAATAACAATGCTCTGTGACACCCGTTGGTCTCAAGAATATAAAAGTATCGCCACATTCAAGGAGCATTATGCGCAAATTGTTATGGCGCTTGAAAAACTATCAACAGACGGTAACAATGCAACGAGAATAGGTGCTTTTCAAATACATTGCGCTGCTACAAAGTCCGAATTAATTGTTAGTATTTGTCTCATAGCAAAATATTTGGCACTCCTGCAACCGATGGTAAATGCTCTATAGTCAAAAAGTGTGGACTTACTCCCAGGTGCAAATCACATTTCAAAAATCACAGACGTCTTGAAAAAACACCGTGGAAATACGGTTGTTGAAAGTGAAAGTGTTACAGCAGAGGCTGAAACAATCGCCGAGCATCTTGAAACAGATTTCAATATGCCGCAAGTCATAAATCAGCAGAAACACCTTGCGAATCCACCAGCACGGACACCTAACGAATTTTGGAGAATATCACTATATTATTAAATACATAGATTCATTAATAATGTCTCTGGAACGGCGTTTTTCTGAGGAGAACTTGACCACATTCTCATTGCTTACTCATTTTTGCCCCCCCCCCCCCTTCCTGGAGAAAATCCTGTCTACGCCACTGTGTCTGAGGTAGTTTATAATGGGGGGTAAACTTTTCTCGGGCTCTCAACCGGTTAAATGTATTCATAATTGCCGACGTTTCGAGAGACGACTCATCACTCGTTCTCAATGTGCGAATGAGTAAGTCGTCTCTCGAAACGTAAGCAACTATGAATAGTTTTAACCGGTGGAGAGCCCGAGAAGAGTTTACTCATATTATTCGTCGGTAAAGTGTTAGATCCTTTTTTCATAAAAGGAGGTGTTTGTGTTGTGAAGAATAAACCGTTGTGAGAAATGGAATTCTCTCGAATTTTTGTTTTTCTTTTTGCTGATGTCTTTCTTTCGGCGGATTCATGTGGGAACCCTACAATAGTCCCGATCATAGACCTCTATGGTCCCGATTCCAACGTATTCCCGTCCTCCTTCCCCCCTTCTCTTCCCCCTTTTTTTCTTGTCTTCGGAAACGTTCAGCCGGGAGAAGATTATGGGAAGTAGGGGTGGTCCCACTATACACGAATGTATTTTTATGTAATATTTGTTTACATATAATGAAATTTACATATACATTTACATATAATTTACATATAATGAAATTATATGTAAATGTAAATTTTAGATTTATGTAATAGTACATGCATAAAGAAATACAAGTGTTGAATCAAGATTAAAATAATCATTTTATATTTTACTAAGCTATTTTTAATATATTTAAATCACAGAACTACATTTAACAGAACCTAAAATCTAATAAAATAGTGACCATAAAAATAGGTTATAAATATACCATTTAAAATAAATAAAAGAATTTGTATAAAAAATACAGAGTAGGTATATTTCACATGTTGACCAACTAATCGATGGGGACTGTCTCAGGGCTCCGAATCATTGAACACGCTCCCAAAAAAGTTTTTTTTGGGGCCTCATTTCTTGCTCCAAACCAGTATAAGGCCCTAGCCAGAAATATTTTTGGGGGATATAGTCATAATTGAACCCCCCGTAAAATTTTCTGGCTACAGCCTTGTTGTTGATTGATGATTATGACCACCCCATACTTCCAATGTCTCACGACCGACATCTACGTCCAACAGATTCACGTTTCAGGACTTGATCATGCTGCCGTGAGTTCTGTTCCGTATCCAACTGAACTCATCTTTTCAATGAAAGTTTGTCTGCTTTCATTGAAGAACCGCGGAATCCGCGAAAAGTATCTTTGTTTTCAGCAGGGGAAGGGGAGGGGGGGTGCAGACGTAAAACAGGTACACACCTTTCACGTGGATGGGCACGGACTCAAGACAGTCACGAGCGGTTCCCGTACGCATACGGGAGAGTTGGAAATGAGAAGAAGAAAAAAAAACTAATCTCAGAGTGCGTCACGTTGGGAAAGGCCATGAACTTTCGTCGTGCGGAATGTAACGGAGAAGGAGATGAAGGATGGGATTTTAGTTAACCTCCACTTCGCACACACTACTCTTCCCAGTTCATCTTAAACTATGCTGTTTCCGCAAACATCTCGTGCGGACGACCGTACATTTGGACTCAACTCAAAAGAGAGAAAAAAAGAAGAAATGACTTCCGCCCACCGGTGCGGGTGGATTGGATCTGTCCCCCGATTCATGACTTAAGCGCTGTCACGAGAGTCCGGGTCTATCACGAGGGCGGGAAAATAGCGGGTTCGCCCCCTTACACGCCGTGCAACGACGAACCGTTTCCGCTCCAAGCGTCCGTCGTTCTATATCGGGTCTCGCAAAATCAGAACCCTCGCTCGAGTTTGGATCACGAGGATTCACCCGGAAAGCGGCGGTGGGGAAGTCGACCCTCCTCCCGGTGATATTTAGGTGGACGCGACGAAATGAATACCTATGTTTCCCGCGTGAAACAATGCTGATTTTATGATTTATTTTTTTTACATATGACGCTTGTGATACACCTCGTCCCTCTAATTTACCTCTAACCCATATTTTTTTTCAGTTTTCCAGAAGCCTTAGAAAAAAACAACAAGAATTGGGCCCGCACAAACGAATACGGGCGTAAGCAGTACATGGGGATCGGGTTCGTATGACGGCTAGAGTACCTACTTCCTATCCTGAGGGCCCCGGTTCGACTCCTAAAAGTGGAATATTCAGTGAGTTCGAGGTCCCTACTTGAGTACCGTACGCAGAGCACCTCACGTACAGTACTCCGTCCGTCGGATGGGACGTAAAACTGTCAACCACTTGAGGCATTTCGATAAGTGCCGACGCCGCAAATCCGACGCCGGGTGTCTCTTCACCTTTCCTCCTTCATCCCTTAATTCCTACCTGATCCCAAATAGTTATCTATACTCTGCGGTACAGGAAGGCGGAGGTGTTTTAATCGTCGACTTTTCTGAAAGTATACTACAATGGATCAAGTCATCCCACCCTTCTTGATTAATACACTCTCTGTATTGGCACACATCTCCTCAACGTTTCCGTGGTGTAGTGGTTATCACATCCGCCTAACACGCGGAAGGTCCCAGGTTCGATCCCTGGCGGAAACAATTTTTTTTCTGCTTGAGAGAAAGGCGTGATTATACGCAATTAAAGTCAATTGATTTTATCTTGGAAGCACATTAAAAATGTTTTTGTATTTTTTCTAATGGCCACATAATCGATCATTGGTACCAATTTTTATCTCCTATAGGAGAATATACGTATACGAATAAGACCAGATTTTTTTACTGTACATGTGAGGGCAAGAATACGGTTCCTAGTGCATTGCCATCGAACTTCTGTACTTCTTACTTACTGTTTATAGCTACCATATAAACTTCAGGAGAAATTTACTTCAAAAGATTCAATCTCAACTACGATCTAATAGTCATTCCGTTAAGCTTGAACACTAGCACAGTTACCATTACGACCAATAACAAAGAAAGACGAAGAAAATTTTTCATCATCACGTTCTACTTCCTAATCAAACCTTCCTCGTTCATATTCCATATGCTAGTGGAGAAAATATTCCGATCATGAAGATAAAATTATGAAGCCAGTGAGAAAGAGATTTAAAAATTCATTGTTTTCGCATGAAATTAGGGACAGTAATAGATTACAGCCTTAACATGTTAATATTTAAAAATAAATAACTCATGCAAGATCTTTAAAAAAATAATGTAATTACGATATTTAAAGAAAAGCATAATTAGTCAGTATTATTATTATCTTTTTTTTACTTTTTTACTTATTATTACTTTTAGATACAAATACTTTAGTATCTAAAAGTAATAATAATCATTTCTTTTAAATACTAATACCTAATTTAGTACATGGGATTCTGGAATGTGTGTCTAACAAATTTCCTAAAAGTAGGTTTCCTTTCTTTTCATTTTGCTAACAAATGTCAATGCTTGGAGGTAGTGCAAGCAAAGTATAGTTTTTTGCATACCTGCATGATAGTAAGTGTAAATTGAATTCTTTTTTTATGTAATCCTTTTGATAGTTCACCCCCTGTCACCCACACTTGCGGTGGTTTACAGGTTATTATGTAGCTATAGAAATACTGCTAATTTTAGTTTCACGTGGTTAGTATAACTTCGTGCTTCGCTTGCACTTTTTTTCATTCAAGCAGTGTTTTTTCTAGTAAGGCAGGTAAGTAGAGCATTTTATGCGATAATTAACCCTCGCACGTGGCACGCGAATTCTTTTTTTTTCAATTTCCGAATAAATTGGAACTTACTTAAATGCCGGTCCTCTTCAACACCACATCATATTACTCAGTGATACGAGAATCACTCGACATGAATCAATGATCGGCATGAACCAATAACAACGCTTGAAATCAGAATATTCAAATCTCCATCTTATCCCACAAAACCATTTGTTTTTTTATCCGGTAACTTTCGCAAACGAAGTCTCATTCATCGGATCTAAGTTGTATTCAAGTGAGCCGATCACATCAATTCGTTTCCTCTCTCCCCTGCCAGAAAGACAACTCTTTTACGCGAAGCGTTCATCAAATTTAGCGGTAGAACACGGGTGTAGATGACTCGGTAACTTCAAGGCGTTTAGAAAAAGAAAGTTGTCGAGAAAACAGACGCGTTGCCGTGAGCTTAGCGCTCGGATGAGTCCTGTAAACAAAGCCATTCCAAAATTAAAACAAGGCGCTCAGAGAGTGGGAGACGTCAAGACGTAAGAGAGAGCCTTGCCTTTCCCCTTCATTGCCGTCGACGACGGCAGTGCACTCCTATGCCATCTGTTGGCGAAGGCTCTTAAGAGATGGGGAGAGAGAATTTTCCGATTCATCATTCAGAAAAAAACCGCGTACGGATGCAAAAGTCTTCGCCGTAATCAGGAAAATGCTAGAATTTTCGGAGGCCACAAGGAATTCATGTTGTTACTCATGGCAAACGTTTGCAACCTCGAGTACAAATAACTGGGACTCCTGATAATTTGTCGCGTCGGTGCGCGGTTGTTTTTTCCGGGTACTGATAAACGATTCCGCTCTCATATACGCTTTAAGGTCGCATACTTAAAGAAAAAAAGAGACCTTCAGCATTCCAGGGCAGGAATGCATTTAATCCTGTAAGGCGATTTTGAAGAGAATATTTGAAATAAGCTCCATGTTCGGCGAGTGTAGTTTTGTCGATACGTGGAATTCATGCATGGAATTATATCGTCCTAAAAGATTCGCAATATTGCATTTAGTGTGAAACAAATTCCGGCATCATTCCAGGCATGACCAAACGTCTATAATATTTAGATCTACACAATTACCTGCAAGCCACCAAAAGATGTATGGCAGGGGGTGAATGATGTCTCATCATTGATTACTTTTGAGGGAAATCAAAAACCCTACATGAATTTAACTCAGAAGTCATCCAAATAATCATTTCCAGTCAAGAAGAAGTAAGATTAAGTTTAAGATACTCCAACTGCTTTACACATTCATTACCGTCTAACCTAACTTAATCCTTGAGTAATACGACGAACTCAAATTCCACGCCCTATGCGGGATTAGAACACGCGACTTTTGGTTAACCCGACCAGCATTGTATCCAACTAAAGACCGCTTCCGATTTAATCGTCATTAACTTCCATGATCATTATCTATAGATCTATATTTACTATATTGTTAAAGCCTAACCTCCTGGTCAAATTCAGCCACTACCAACCTATTTCATCATCTCAATACCGTTATTCGAACCCACCAACCATTTTTCTCATGAGAAAAATGTAAAAGGCCTTCCCGGCCACTCTTAATTGCTGTTTTCACAAGGATGTGTTACCAACAACTATGGTAGTTTGAATAATTGAGAGCTCAATTATTTAAACATCAGCAGGTCATTTGGAGTAGAGAAAGGGTAGAAAGAAACTCGACATCAGCATGAGCAAATTCTTTACAAGAGGTGTCAATTCCTTAACGTTCCAAAGAACGGACTGAGTAGTGAACAAATATGTTCCTCAATGACTACAATAAAAAACTAGTTTTTGATAATGGTTTGTAATGAAAGTTTCATTGTATCTTTGAAGGTCCCTTAGCATTACTTACACATGTAAAATCAATCCTTTCATACCAAGTGGGAATATCTATATCATAAATAAATGCATTCAAAAAAGGGACTAAATTACATTAGTACCATGTTTCTTTGAGTAATTAAAATCTATTCGCAGACTGTACTTAGTGCATTTTTCGTGATTAGTCAACCCGTTCCTCCAACTGTCAAGGTAGTTTGCAGGGGAGTCACCAGTAGCAGATGGCACTCCTTATTTCTCGTCTGGTAAACGCAGTCGGATCATACTGATGCTGAATCAAGAAAAATATTCGATCATGTTTGCTAAACAAAAAGTCGGTGAATGACCTCCGATGCCCACAGAAGCCTGGCATTCGCACGTCATGTCAGTCTCAAGATGCTCCTTCCACCGCTTCTCACCACAACAAAAAAATGACGCCTCGAGCCACCTCATTCCTCACACAAAAATACACGTAATTCAGCCCTGGAGCCACGGAAGCCACCATCCCCACTCCTTCACGTGGCCCGCGTGTGGCGGAAAGCAGACCAATCAGAGGCGAGCACGTAAAGGCCGGGGGGGAGAGAGGCATAAATTAGAGCAAGAGCTCCAATTAAGTGACGTAACGCCGAAAGGAATCGCCGTCAGCGAGTGAGGAAAGTGAACTGTTTTCCCGGCGCGATTTTTCCGCGAAAAATGAACTCGATTTAAATGCACAGATGGCGTTGATGGCGGTGCAACGATCCGCTTTCGTTTGAACGCGCAGACATCGAAAGATGAAGGCGCTCGGTCGGTGATGCATGAATCAACCCTTTGATGCAGAAAAGACGTTTGCTGGTACGCATAAAGGTGTGCGGGATCAAGTGGGGCATTTCCTCCTTTAAAGTCTCCTTAAAATAAAAATTACGAAATGCGAGCGATGCGCTAAGATCAGATTTTCTGATCTCTGGTTAACGGAAACCTTAAGTTGACGGGGACAGTGAGCTAACTATATTTTATATAGTTTTGCTTTCGTGAGACATCAACATTAGGGAACTAGGGCTTCTGCATAAATACAGAACGTATGAATTCACCCGAGTTAATTATAATGTAGTGAATAAAAGTTTCTTCTCCTTGTAAGATCAAAATGACGAAAATAATGGAGGGAGGTGATAAGATCAACTCGTCATCTTCATCAAAGTAAATGTTCATGAGGATTTAAAGAACAATACATCTTGCATGCCACCTCAAGCTTTTGTGTGAGGGTATCGATAATCAACAAACACACGCACTGTGTATCGTATTAGGCATAATACGTACTACGTAACCACGTGCGCAAGAGATCTGTGTAAGAAATCATCATTGTACGTATCTCACATACTAATTGCGTATTCTAAATTAGACCTGACGAAGGAAAATCAGCATAATTCTCTTACCTTCTCATTGCATTCACCTAGAACCATTTTTTGCGAATCCTAATCGTTGGTTTGACTGACCAGTTACTTCCCTCAAATGTTTTCCCACGCCATCCAATACTTTCACTCAATTAAGACTTCACACTCCATGTTTTTCAAGTCCTCTCACTCGATGACGCCTTCATTAAATAAATTTACCTTAGCATGAAAATAAAATTGTACACATTATACTAATACGGATTGATGAAACAAACAGATGAAATTAAGACTTTGAAATTTTTAATGATTTGAGCATGCCTGCATGAAATACTAATATGTATAATGCAAGCTTGCAGTACTTCTCAAGTGTTTCTTAGTACTTTGGATGAAAAGTAGAAAAGTAGTAATGTGTATTCCGCATGTATTCATAGAGATCTATCCTTAGGTACGTCGTATGAGTAAAAACTCACCCCTACCACACACGCTCTAGGTGGCCTGCAGGGTAGTCGTAGATATAGATGCGGATCCGTAATGGTGACAATTAAATATTTGACAGTAGCTCCGTTCAATATTTCATTTTGTTTGTTGCAATTATTATTTTGAGTTTAGCCACTCATTGGCCGAGACTGGGAATGAACACACCCGCTCATATCTTCACCTTTAATTCATGCCACTAAGTAACAAATACATATAGGTACTAAATTTTTTCTTAGTTCTCTTCTTGCTTATCATAGTCATTACATAATTTTTTGAATGCATTATTGCGTCATCGATGCGCAGCGCAATGCTGCAAGCAAGCGAGTTCTCCCAGCAGACTGGCCGACTTCCAGTGATGGCATATATTTCCAGGGGTTGTGCGTCGAGGGATGCGAAACAGGTGGGGAGGGGGGTTGAAGTACAGACAGGAACGGAGGATGCTGGCGGAGGATTTGAAGGAGAAAGAGTAGATGGCGGGACGGAAGGGAACCGCACGTGACGGTTTCACGTGGTCGTGAAGGAAAAAGTCCGTGGGACTGAATATACGACCCATGAGGTTCTCCGAACACGAGGAGTGCCAAAAACGTGTACAGGATCACGAGGGTCCAATTTTCACGTTCGAACGTTCCCCGTCTTTCTCGGGGGAGACGCGGACATCCATCGCGGCGAAAAGACACCGTCGACTCGCGCACGAGGGCGGGGATTTGGAGGTATTTCGGCAAGTCACTCTCACGTGAGTCAACAGTCTCGCCATTCATGTTAATTTAGCGGCGCGAGAGGGAGCCTTCGTCGTTCCCCGTCGCGTCATCACCGGTCGATGCAGTTGTTCTGGTGGATACATCAACGAGTATATTGGGACCTGGGACGAGACGCGGTGTAATCGGTCGTATTCTGCGACGTCAACGTGAGGTCAAGGTAGGGGAAGGTTCGGAGTGGGAATGCCTTATGATCGAGAACTGTAATGGAATGAAACGATATTCAGCCGGAGTTGATCGATTATTTCAATCTATTCTAAAAAAATGCTCATGATCTGTTCAACCGCATCGAAAACATCACATCGTCAATCCTTTTTCAAAAAAATTTCTTTTTTCCCAAATTAGAGACGATTTATTGATTTAATATATAAGTCATCGTATTAAGATTATAGCTACTGAGATTAGATGCAAGGGATGACGATTATAATATGCCCATAATTATACCTGGATACGGGAAAAGAAATGTTTTTCAATACGTAAAATAAAAGCACGGAAGAAATTTTATTGTCTAACAAGCTTACTAATGCAGGAATAGATTTAGGATTGGTTCCATTCTTTTGACAAATGTTTCAAGCAAGATACAGCAAGAATCTTTAAAGTCCTTGAATAAATAATGAGTTGAATTAAATCATGTAATTATAAAATTGGTTCTGATAATTTTATTTCATGAATATTTCATCCAAGCATGTTCTAAATTAGTGAAAGTATAATTATCGATTTAAAGGGAGAAAAATTAAGTGTTATCACCCAACCTCGGGCAAACTAATGCAAAAGATGAACAACACAATCCAGAAGTGGTTCGAACCCAAGGCATTTGGTATTCCCGTTAACCACGTTACTATCTTAGCCGTATAGGCCGACGCAGTAACTTAGGGTAAAGTTATCGTCATCCTTAGTCGGGATCCGAACCCATCCCCCGTCTCTCTCCCCTAATCTCTAGGAAACTCGTGCGCTCCCGCCTTCTCGGTCCACGGAAGGGAAGACGCAGTAAAACCTTTGATATATTGCGTCACCCAAAACGGCGACCAGGCAGCGAGATGAAGTCCGAGACGAGGGGAGAACATTGGCGCCGCCAGGAAGGGGAGGAGCCTGGGGGAGGGGAGAGATGTTTTGGTTTTCCGCCGTTATCTCCGTCGCCCCGCCAGCGATTCGAAGAATAAATATATGCATTCAGCGAACGAGAGGAGGAGAAAATAATGAAACGAGGGTTTTTAAAATAATCCTGGGCGCTCTCGGGCGAATGGGGAAACGTAGGTGCGTATTCGCTGATTGTGATGGAGCGATTTTTCCCAATTCGCAGAACGCAAGCGAAGTATTGTTTCCACGGAAGAAGCTATGGCATGATGAAAGCCACCTCGCACGTTACCTATTCCATTTGCATTATTTTTCCTTCAATATTTATTATTTTCTCCGCGCATCTTTGGGGACACTAGGTAATCATGGCATGATATAGCCCCGAAGCAGAACCGCTGCCAATTACTTCAATTCCATAAGGAATACGAACTCACAACCATCAGGTCAGAGTTAAGGCGCTTCAATCATCTACTTTTGCCGGCATTAAATGACTCATCTTTGAAATATAAAACAAATAGCAGTACTTCATCACCCATGTGAAGTTCTTAACTTACTTTCTTGTTGCGGAGGTGTTAAAACTCTGCCAATCCAATTTTTTTCCATTTTGATGTTACTACAAAGACCATAGGGTGAACGAGAAAAATGAATCGATGAATGGAATCAAACTTCTAATTCACGAATCCTAGGAAAAGCGAAGAAAGAAACGAATTAGCAGACTCAATGCATGTTCAAGCAAATATAAGTTAATAGGTTGATGTATTCATAGAAAAGACTGACTAATCAATAACTATTAAATTAATTTGGATAAACGAACAATACTTATAAATAATTAAAATGTGCATTTACACAAATAAACTGTTTAATACGACATAGGTTTCGCTTTTTAGAAATTTGTAACGTGATGATTGTGACACATATATTTTTTGGAATTTGCACATATTTATTATTTCTAAGCATGTTTTGAATCCACACAACATCGCCTGAATCTTCATAATTCACTAAACTAGCAATATTTAGTGATATTTCATCTGATGCCACATACCCTTGCGGACGATGGGATATTATGTAGATGAGTGAGTTACCATAAAATATTCTTCAATAGACAAAGTAGCTAAGCCAGAAAATATTCTACAATTTATTTATTTATTTAGATTTATACAAAATGTTCAAAATAAATCAATTTAGTGGAATTATACCTTGCATAAGCAGCGTGTAATTCTACAAGCATACTCATCAACACGATTCCATGTAGTCAAGCCTTAAATGTTTCTTGTAAGGAAATACTGCTAGGAATTATTTTAAGACTCGATGACTTCGGGATACTATTGTGGCGGGAAAAAACGTGATTGTGCTAATACAAAGGTTATCTGCGGAGAAAGTAAATGAAGACACGGGACGCATTCGAGCGAATGTAATACGAAGGCGCAAAGAGGTGAGTTAATAACAGAACTGAATGTAGAGCTGAGTCAAACCAGTCCATTAATGACTCGTGATATTGATCCCAATGTGCGTGAGTCATGCAATTTCAAAATAATGTCCACCGGCACAGAAAGCAAGGTTATGCAATTGAAACCTCGAGGCCACCTGGGAAATATTTGTCTCTCTGAATCTTTCTTCTCCCCTAGCAATTACTTTCAGATTTTGATAAATTTCAGATCAATCGAGATCTATGGGATACTACTTGAATCAACTTCATCCATATAGACTTCCTGCTAAGAAAAAATGAAACTACATCATGACTATGGGAATATTAATATTGTTTTTCAGGCAAACATATAATTAAGCTCGATCACTAAAGCATGCACCTTTCGAAAAATTCGTCAATAATTTTGTCCAAAACTTAACAAAACCCGAGAACAACCTAGAATTTCTGACAACTTGTTCATTTTTCTTCAACCTCAAAATTATTTATCAGGTTCCATTTCTATGTGATTCAGATGGTTAACTTACCACGATAAATAGTGGGAATGCCAGCCTCCAAAATAATTTTATAGTATCTAATTGAGTATAGAGTTGGGGTTGAAGGTTCAGTGATTTGCCCCCTGGAATACGCAACCCTGTATACGCCCCTGGTATGAGGGTCAGGGCTAGTACAATTAGACATCGATGAAAACTAAGTTAGAATGTCAGTATAAATTGGAAAAATATAAAATCCGAGGATTCTAGTGTTAGATGGACTGGAATTTGTTCATATTGGAATAATGATGTGCAATTTTCCACAAAAAATAACTTTTAATGCGACCCGGGTTTCAATGTACATATGTTTCAACATACAATGAAAAATAAAGTTGAATATAAAAAAATGCTTTCCAAAGTTATTATTTTTTGATCCATTTCAGAATTCAAACGTATAAATTTGATACGTAGGTGATAACTAAAACTAATTATGTACTCACTTTAGTTACTGACGCACCAATAATAAAAAAAATTGTCACCGATTGTTTCAATTCACGAGGCTGGTTTTTAAGAAAAAGAAACTGAATTTTGGATTTATGTTGCTAAATTACATTTCACAAGTCATTCGCCAGAGATAACTATTTAAGAGGAAATTGCAGTCAACGAAAACAGTCGCACAAGTAGGTACTTAATTATACCTCACCCGAACAAAATCTCCCAAAATACATCTCTCGGTTACTTTAATAACCCTCTTGCTGTGACAACTCGAAAGATTGCACCAAATGATTCCCCCCTTACTGAGTAAAAAAGTGTCGGATAACATCGATCCAACTCAATACCAAGAATAACCTCACTCAAGGACTACTTACCAATCTGATATGTTCTTCTAATCTGATCTTATCTACTCGCTGCCATCTTGACACTTTTTTTTACTTGACAGTCATTAATAAGGAGGGGTGTGGAATGTTCTAATAATGACAAAATACGTACGGCACCAATGACAGTAATTAGCCACACTCGCTCTTCTCACTTGAGGGCAATTACACCGAGATCCAATATCTCTACAGCCGTTTGTTTCTTAAGTCAGAGTCCGACCGGTTTACACCGGTCGGCATCGTAATCGACCGTTTCCAGCATGTTTTCAAGTTAATAAATTGCATTTTCACGCCACAACTCCGATGTTTTTTTTGCACCAGTACCTTTCAACCAGGTTCCCCCTCCCTCGCAAGCGACTACCACAGCCGGTCGGTCTCTAACGTTCGTCGATCCATATTTTCTTCTTTGATTCCTGATCTTCACAAGGTCACCACCCTTTTTTGGAGGACTTGAATATTTTTTAAAAGAATAAGAATACTTCAACAGGATAACTTAGTTAAGCGGCTTCGGTGTTTTATCACCGACCAACATCCCAGGCTCAATCCTCGCAATCTCCTAACAGCATTATTTTTGCAATGGTGGGTGGCGTTACTTTCATGGCGTCCTTCATGGTGTATTTTTTTCCCTTGTGTTCAGCATTATTTTTATTATCACCTGTATTTCCATGCCATAATCGTTTTGTCATGACGTCCAGTTCCTTCATGCATCAATATTGCAGTCAAAAATCAATATCCTCATTTCATAGATCCAAAACAATTCTCATTACGACCGATATTTAAATCGTCGCACAGATATATACAGCGAGAAAAAATATTTTTGAATAAATACTAAATATTATTTCTTACTTAAAACACTCAGTTCTCAGTTCAGAGTGATAACACAAAACATAAATAACAACCCATGGAGAAATTAGTTTTAAACTGTTGTTTTTAAATACCAAAGCATGATAAGATTTGATCTATAACTCATGTAGAAAATGATCATGTTTCTGAGACACAATAATTAGTAGCAATTTTAAATCCCGTATTTGTTTTTAGGTATGATTGCTAATTTAACCAAGAACTTGAGAGGCTCTGGTATTAATACTGTAATATCCACGTGCATTTTAAAACTACTACCTATTTCTTATTTCATCTACTGCCACCATGACTATCATTGTATTTTAAATTCCTAAATTTAAATCTCGATCCTCAGTTGAGGTGTAGAGAGCTGAGTAAATTCTCAATTTTGTACGCCTTATGGAATTTTTACAATTTTTGACCCTCAGCGATCCAGATCTAACTACCCAAAACTTCCACTTTTGAATAAAAGATCCAGACAACTTCATAAATAGTTAGTGATCTCTTTTTTTCATAAATCTTTTGGTGATCATCTTTTTCGACGTTCGTTTAGGTTAACATCATCAACTATCGTTCTACTAGTTCTACTACTTCTACCACTACGGTGTGACATCATTCATTTGTTCTCTTAATATCGTGTTCCTGACAAGACTCGAAACTAGTGACCAGCTCTTTGCAGTCTAAGGTGGAGAGGTAGGTCTATTTGATCTTCCTTCATGATCTAGCACACTACTTGTTAATCTTCCTTCTGGTCTTTTGCCTTCCACATCACCATGTAAAATGGTCCATTTTTAAGTCAACCCTTGACTCAACAGAATGTGCCGGAGTTACTTTCACTCATATGGAAAATATTTACTTCATCATGTTTTGGTGTTTTATTATGGACGCATTTTTACTTGGATCCACCCATACTACTTGCTGCCTTCTTTGCAAAAACAAGATCTCGCATCAATTCATTTCCTGAATGAAGTCTGATCGGTTCACTTCTAACAGCCACACAAAAAGACAAGACGGCACCTAAGATTCAACTAGACACATTCGTGCTTTGTGATACTGCCAAATTCAGCCAAATCCTAGAAAATTATATCACGGCCGCTTGATGTAGTATACTAACCTGGCAGATACTTTTAAAATTAACATATCCGGGGGTATCTACGCAAAAAGTTGTCAATTTGTATCACATAATACCAAGTACTCTCCACGACTGTGGCAGTAAATGAAATTTCCTCATAGACTCTTTTTAGTCAAGAAATATATTTCTTCATAATTATTTAACCCCACAAGTGCTCCGCCAGTATAATGATGGACGCGAGGTAAAATATACCTAATGTCCTTGGAAAGAATCTCACCGAGAGATTCAATACTATTTTTAAACAGTAGTTATCATGGCTTGCATATTTCTTTTAGATAGTGAACAAAACATTTGCTTCTTCATTCTTCAAGAAACCCAAAATAAAAAGAAAAACTGCATATATTAGGATAAAGTTTGGAGAGTAGAGCTGGCCTCCCTCATCTTCTAAAGAATTGCAGATTTGTACCCATAAATAACGAGTCCATATTTAATATGAGTGTTTAAATTTTTATCATAAAAGAAAACGCTAGAAAAAATTATTCCTAAAAGTAAGTCTGGAAGTAATGGAGGCGAGTTGAAAATTCAAATTAGGATCTGTTGGCCTTAGCCATGGACGACAACTGCTGAGTGAGAGACTCATAAATTCCATTCAAAATGCTGCTCGGGTTCCACCTTGGTCGAGGGATATGTGTGGAGGAAATGAAGTTTGAGCCGACTTCCTGCTTTTGGAAGACGGCCACCTGCCTCCCGTTAAGTCCCCACCGATCGAGTGCTTAAATGTCCCAGATGATAGGGAGAAGATATGAGGAAAGTTTCTCAATTACGAATGACAGTTAACTCTCCTAAATGCGTGTAAACTTATTCGAATCCGTAGGAGATTCATATGTGTAATGAAACTGATGATGTTTGCATGCGAGGAGAATTACTCCACTTACTGGCTCATCTCTAAATCCTCAAGTTTCAGATCAAGTTATAAATTATAGGTATTTTTAACTTTAATTTCCCGCTCCTCTGAGAAACTTTCAAACCTCACACTTTGGTCTCTCTCCCATTATTTGGAGACATCGACCAAATCTAGTAGGGTAAAACCAGCGGATCTAATCCCGAATCAATTCAATCCCGATAAACTGAACCAGGGTGTGGCTCCGTGCGTGGCCGTCGTCTTAATTCGAACCTTGCTTAAAATGCGAACGCACGGAAGCAGTCACCGTTGCTTTCGTAATTTAGAGCGAAACTCTCTCTTCCTCTGACCCTCGGGAATGGCTTTGCCCCAGCGCCCAAGGGGGCGGCAAATGCCTTTTTTCCCCTCTGAGCAGGGAAAGTGCAGAGGAGTGCAGTGAGGAAGCAAGAGGAGTGGTTGAGAGGAGGAACGAAAGTGGAGGATACGAGATGAGACAACCCTGCAAAACGGCACTGGATAGGCTGAAGAGAACGTTTTGCGGCATCATAGACGATTTTACATCTTCTCCGCTTCCCTACGCTCGCTTCCAGACCACATAGGAGGTCGCTTCTCTTGCTGCTTGCATATGCACCAGCAGATAAACTGAACAGGCAACTGCTTCGCTCGATGTTTTGCGCCGTAAAAAAAATTAAGAAGCGGCTAAAGCAAGATGATGCAGCGATAAGTCATGCGCTTATCAGCGGTATAGAGGATGTCTCTTCTCGATTTTCCTTTCGATTTTCGCGTCGCTACGCGTCGCGGCACTGGTAGCGAGGCCATTATGAGTGAAGGAAAAACATCAATGCGGCATATCATATGCATCCTGCACCCTAAGTGAGTGACCATCGTGTCGGCAGGCGCTTCGGAGCGAGGAAGAAGAAAAGCTGCCCCTCGTCGATTATCCGACTGGGCAAACCCTTGAGCACGTCGATACGCTCGATGGGACTGGGGAGATTTTGCCTGAAAAAAATCTTGTTTCACTGATATTACCTCCTCATTTTATAACGCCCTTGATATGCATCGAGAAATAATGGTTGAGTCTACGAGTTTATTTTCACTATAATTCAACTTTTTCTAAATTTACATTGTGCAGATTCTAAATCGATGCAAATCGTCTCAAAATTTAACCTAAAGATAGTAAAAGCTAATTCTTTTCACAAAGTTTAGATTTAATTTATGTCAGTGTCTATCGCCAGCATTACTCTTCGTAGAGACTCGCTGCAAATTTAACTTTCCATGTTTGCTCAACTTAAGTGAGTTTTTAACGGAGGAGAGAGAGATAACATAGGCTGAATTAATCAGTAACCATACACCTCCCCTATCAGATTCAAGGATCATGGTTCTCACATTTTTCTTCGTGGTACTACAGTTGGTGTCCTTGGATAATTTTATAAGGTCTCTCAAGCAAAACTTAAAGTTTAAAAATGCTTAATTATTTATTCTTCATACTGACGGCAACAAGACCCCAGCCGTTTAATTCTACAACTCGATGGCAAAGTAGCCTCATAGGCAGAATTTAGGTATCGGATTCAAATCCGAGAGATGCTTCTTTAGGAACATACAGTTAAGCCGTGAAGCTGTGTGAAAAATTGATGGAGCTCGGTTGTACATTGTGGGACGATGAGACAGACGTACTTTTATTAAGTAAATCGATTTCGATGGCTTTAGCGTCATGTTCAAGGATATAAGTGAAAATAACAAATGCTTACAAGAGCCTTATATGCAAAGAAACTAAACAGAGGACAAAGGGAACTCCCACACCCCCCTCCCCATCCCCCAAGTTCGCCTCACTTCAATAAATACTACTATATAACTAACGGGAATATAATTATCAAAC
The DNA here is from genome assembly GCA_933228895.1 of Platycnemis pennipes. Taxonomy (NCBI): domain Eukaryota; kingdom Metazoa; phylum Arthropoda; class Insecta; order Odonata; family Platycnemididae; genus Platycnemis; species Platycnemis pennipes. The sequence goes on along the minus strand of OW121847.1, from coordinate 73,529,091 downwards.
AGTGATAGCTCCTTTACAGGACTAACCGTAAGCTGCGTTCACGATATGTGAAAAGAGGAGCAGGTTAAAACGAGAGTTTCAAGAAATAGCGGTGTCGCCTATGAGATGGATCGGATGTAAACGCTTGCCAAAGACGTACGCAGCGACTTATTATGACTTGGTATTTTTTCGGTCCTCACGCCCATTTCTTCTTCTCGATGTCTCGAATATCCATTCCACCATCGGCCATATCTATCTATAACCTAAGGACTACAAACCGATGAGGGAGATAATACATGATAGGAACGATACGGCAAGCTTTAATCATCAGGACGAAGTAAACATCTGGGGAAAACACGACCAAAAAATCCAGAGAGAGAGAGAGATCGAAAGAGAAAAGGATTTTTTAAAAGATAATGAAGCGCAGATGAAATGATAATTCCGAGGTGAGAAATCTGAAATGTATTTTGGACTCTGATCCTAGTAGTCATATCAATTTTTTGGTTATCTCATGAATGAACGATGAGACAAACATAATTGTAAAAAATACCTTGTACACCTTATTTTTTTCATTATGAAAGCATTTCCCACCAGAAGGACACCACAGCAAACAAGACAATATATATTTACCTATAACAGTTATAAAAGAAAGGGGATCGAGTTACTCTGGTGGCTAGAGTAGAGTCCTCCCATCACAAGGACCAGAGTTCGAATCCCGGCACTGACGGATTTTAATTGGTAACGGGTCGCTACTTGAGTGTTTTGTGGTGAGCATATGAGTTCAGTACTCCGTACGTCGGTCCCTGGAAAACTCCTTTCATTACCCATTTACCCACCTATCCTCTCTGGCGCAAATGACCTCAGTTGTCGGTCACCTCCCCCAAATAACAACTGTAACCAACTAAAAGAAAGTTTTTAATGGTCCTTATAATGCTGCGTGGCACGTCTAATGCATACTAGGCTATTATTGTCGGTTTATTTTTAATGGCACGATAGAAGAGGATAAAACGTCGCTGGATACGAGAGGGAAGGAATAGATTGGGTATCTTTCGGGGTGGGTAGATTGGTAATCCACCTGCCTGGAAACCAAAAGGTCACAGATATGAACCGCCAAGTAGAGACGCAATACCTCATATCCATAAAAGTATTAGGGTTAGGTTAGGAGGTGAACTTAAGTTCGGTAATTAATGCGCCTAAAATCTAATTATATCACATATATATTACAGATTAAATGGGCTAAAACCCCTTGAGTGATTAAGTTTCCTGTACTTGGCGACTTTGGCCTTGCCATGTAAGCTCCATTTCTCCGGTCACGTTCTGAGCCCACACCCCTTTCTCTTCCCACCCAACCACTACTTCGTTTCCACCATTGTCTTCTCAACGTATGATCATGCCCATCATCCCCTCCCCCCATTTCTACTCCTCCCGTACTTCTCGAAGGCCCCACCACCATGGATATGAGTTTTCTTCAAAATAAAACGAAATTCATTGAATTGGTCGAATCTGATCCGAATGGTCAGATATTAAACCATCAAATAAAGATTTCAGGTTGACTTAAACCCCACTTTTCTGCCAAATTAGACGTCAAGGAGCATCATTTCACATTTTCAAAGGTTATCTGTGCATAGCGATAACATAAGGACTATCAAATGGGGGCATATCAGCAATAAATTTGAACTTTCCGACAGATAGGAAATTATATTAGTTGCGAAATTGCCAACGGATGACCGAATTCAGGCTTCCTAAAGACTACCTGATATCTTCACTTCTGTAAGTCTCCCCTCATAGCACCGACATAAATTTTTGTATAAATCGAATTACAGTATTAGGGGAGCGAGCTATCAAAGCTATATCGTATGGTCTAACTAAACTAAAACTAAGAAAAATTCAGCACTGATCCGGGATATACTCGACCTTCGCGCGCAACCAAACTTTCCATAGGAACCATTTTACTAATTGCAATATAGCATGTGATTTTAGGTCTTGCAGTAATAAATCCTTGGCCAAGTAACTCAACTAAACGCCTGAAAGAAGAAGAAAGAAAATGAACGGGAGTGGAAAAATAATAATGATTTTTTCATCCTCAACTTGCCCTCTTACTCTTGCCTGCTATCAAAGATGAATTCAAAAATATTTTAAATATGAAAACACTTTTCTCTCTAACAACAGTTTACAAACCATTGGTGATATAAGGAATTGCACGAGGAGGGGTATTCTTTGATGGCTTTATTTGAAGAGATTGTAATGAATAAAAAGGATGATTCAGCTATAATCTGGTAAGTATATACCATAAGGTGAGTGTTGAACTCACAGATATAGGTTGAAGCAAGTAAATTCCAATAGCAGGAGTTTTTATGCCAGCAAATAGATTAAGAGTTCAAATATTACACTTGATAACAATTTAGTTCTGAGTTGTAAAGAGTACCAGAGAAGTAATGGAGTTTATTCACCATCCTAGTTAAAAATATATTCACTTCCAAATCAATCGACCCGACGGATAAATATACTCATCCTTAAAGTTAATAGTTTCATTCATGCTTTTTCGATGTTAGTACATCAAAAATCATACTTGACTCTTAAATTTATAATTCTTAGTCATTTTCCTTATATTAACATCAGTTATCACAATCTAATAGTAAAAATCATGAGCCCGCTGCAAAAAAATTGCTCAGTTCTAGTTGCAATGTTCAAGACAAAATTTATTTGGACCAGAATTAACTGACACCGGAAGATACAAAAAGTTAAGATATTTTTTCTTTCATTTTTGATTTCTTGCTATTTTGGAGGAAAGATAAACTACCATATTTTTAAATAAAAGTTTATCTCGACTTAAAATACTTTATTTGGAATTATTAAACGTTGGTCGACGAAAACATGCAGATGATGAACAAAAATTCAATCCGTGCCCGTAAAAGCCTTCAGAAGTGTATCTTTTTTCCAATAAAAACTGAGATTGGGAACCATACCAGTCCTTGCCCAGGGCGGACCATCTGAATTCTCGCTAAAACGAAAATCGCTCCGTAGAAATATTGGTTGCTGTCCAAACGCTACCGCATAATGCTGATTAATGGGTTGCTATCTGCTTAATCTAATGCTAATCAGGTAGAAAACCGGATGATCCACGTGCATCTTGCATATCTTATACCAGCACTATGAAAGCCCCCCTGATTTAGTGAGTCGAGGAGAACATATTTACCAGGTCTAGTAATGACCGTCTTTAGATTACCATTTTTGAATTTTATTCCCCCTCAGGGGAAAGTTCTCATTGTGCTCTCAAGTTCTCCATGCATTATGAGAACCTGCGTGCGATGTAAATCCAGAAGCTTGAAGGAGGATGGGAGAGCAATAGAGAAATTAAATCTCCCCTGCTCTCCTTGATCATTATAAGAGGCGAGCTCGGGTATCCAGTAAGATTTAAACCGAGTTTCGAATTCACGAAGACGTGATTTACGACTATCTTCCGCAGGAATTACAAATAAACTTCCCCCTTATCTCCTGTGCACTTCCCGAAATTATGGGGCCTAGAAAATCATCATTAATTCGTGCCGCTGACGGCGTCAGTGAAGACCCGACGGCGACGGCAGGTTGTCTTGGTGAAGAATTCGCTCCCCGAAGGCAGCAAAGGCGGTGGTTCTCAAACTCCTCAGACCATGTGTCTCAAAGGATTTGCATCTCACGTCATGTATTCAAATGAGAGTCCTTCGAAACGAGGACGAACAGAGGACTAAATTAGGAGAGTCAGGCAGGTAAAATATCCTCGGTCGAAAAAAAAATGGTCGAGAAACCTTTTGTCTTTTCCCCAGTTCTCGACGGACGTAGAGCTTCTCTCACCCGTGCACTCCCGACAAGGGATCACGCCCAGGAAAGGCTCATGCGATGACAATCATCCCACCTAAGAATAGGTAACGCCCGAGATCTCACCCAACGCTTAGCTTGCCATGAAATATCTGGGCGAACAATACATCGCGGTGTCAGAACTTATCCCTCTTGAATATGAATATATTTGGTTGGAGGCTCGCGGGGTGGTCATCATTCAAGTAGATGAACAAAAGTCAGAGAATTATCCACTACGAGGAAAACAATTTGTCATAATAAAAAAAGAAGGCAAGAAGTAACTTCTGTTGTTGTTATTGGGGGAGGCGACCGACAGCTAAGGTCATTTAGATCACAAGAGATAGGTGAGTATCTATGAAGAGGTGTGAATTGACACAGGAAACAGAGGAAGGGTAAATAAAACTCGGTGACGGGATTAGCCTGCTCTCAACTAAAGGTGCCAAGAGGTCCACGATTTAACGCCCCATCCGGTGGATGGATTACTGAACTTGAAGTGCTCTCCACTCAGCAGTCAAGTAAGAACCAATTTACCACCGAAAAATCTGCCCTTGCTGGGACTGAAACCTGGCCCCTCAGGGTAGGAAACGCTCTAGTACGCGAATTAACAGTACTCTAGCCACAAGAGTACTCTAGACGGTACTCTACCCGCTTCGGTCGCAAGATGGTACATTCGGGATGTAAGACATTTCATGCTACGTGGAAATAATATTTACCCTTAGCATATAGGAATCCTAGTTCTAGTTGGCCATTTGGCCATTTCTATCAGAGAAAGTTACGAACACAGCACCGTTACACGTATCAGCAGCTTGCAAATTTATGTCAATGGACAAATCACCAGCTAATACAGAAATCCCATGACATGGATCAAATTGAACGCTGCCGTGGAAGGACAGCTAAGCAGGTAAAGCAACATAGTCCGGCACGAATGGAGACCTTCAGCCGTCCAATTTAGAGTAGTCTACCATCGTGTGTACATGATACATTGGATTCTTCCCATTAAAGCCTTGGACAGTGATAAATGAATCATCATTAAAATGGAAGAACAGAAAGATGGGAAAGAGGTGTGATTCATTCTCAAAGAAAGACTCCAGGGTCTCGATTCCATTAATTTTCGCTCGATCATGATTGGGAAAAACTCAGAAGGCTGTGTCGCATGTATCGCACTCCGAATTATCGCACTCGTATTCCAGGATTTCAAACTTTATTCTTTCTATTAAAAGTTTTCCAACTCCATCTAGGGGCAACATTGTGTGGGCAAAGGGGAATCAGTGAATAAAAACAAATGGTTAACTCCAATTTTCTATAATTTGAAAAAACATTGCCTTCACTTATAGCACACCTAAAAAATATAATATTAAATAACAAAATTAAAAGTTATCACGCGAATATTTAGTAATTTTACAGATTTATTAAGACCGAGAAGCAGAATCGCCACTTTTCTCTAACACTCGAATGATGCAAGTTATGTCAAAAGTTATTCAAACACTAAGATTAAATAATAAACTTATATTTGCCGTCTTTAATTGCGGTAATATTGCGACTAAATAGTCTCTTCTTCCACCTACGATGAGTTGGTCGTGACATTAGTATTTTAGTTCCCATAAAAATCGTACTTCATGTAATTCTTTCCAAAAATAGGTAAGTCTGATTTCAAGTCAAATAATTGTTTTTATTCGCTGTGGTGAATACACATATCTACCCTGATGTCCGAGCACTTTTAAGGGGAATAAATAGCACGGTATGGTAAAGTCCTGCTTGCACGGTTATAAATAAAGAGGAAAATCTTTCCACAAGTGCCTCGCGTATGGAAAAGCAACTGGTTTTCATACAACGCTCCGACCACCTTAGATCGTGGTCTGGGGAGGTAATGATTGACAGGAGAAGAGAAAAAGGCTCAGAATGGGCTTCCAGCGCGGAGGACGCGAGTGGCGAAGGAAGAAAGGGCGAGTTGATCGGGGAGAAAGATGGAATGGACGCGAGGCCTATTTTTTAAAATCCCGGACAGGGGAGCAGGGAGTGAGGGTGTGGGAGGGGTAAAGGAAAAGACCGCATGCCTCTATTCTTTCTTCCCGCTCTTTCCAACCGCTCGCATTTTCTTCCATTGCTGTTTTCCTGTCCCTCTTTTTCTCTCTCACTCCATATCTCTCATCTGCTCCTTTCTTTTCCTTCCTATTCAGTGTACGTAAAGACGCACAAGCCATCCCAAACGTTTCCTTCGTTCCTCTTCTCGGGCGCACCGCGAGTGTGTGAAGCCTTGAGAATTAGGGATACTTCTGGATGATAAAGTTGAGAATTAGTTTTTGATGCATCGTCCTTGCGAAGGAAATGAAAGACATCGTGTGTTTCTTAACGCAAAATCACTTTCACGACTTTTTACCATACCTACATATATCTCCACAAGCCACCTCGAGGGTGTGTGGCAGGGAGTGAACGATCACGAACATGCACTACTCACATGCAGCTGAGAGATGGCATACTACTTCTTTAGATATATAAATTACAAGAACGTGCGATTTCGATCTTGTAACATCGTTGGAAACTGTAATTGAAATTGGAAAATCAAAAAATTAAAAAGTAGATACCCTATCCTGAGAGAGGGCATCTCTCAGACCGTGGGGAATGCGGGGATTTGGTTGGTGTGGTTATAGCATATATATATTATAGTACTGGCTTCCCATCTGGAAAGTCCGAGTTCGAGACAGAGGTAGAAATATTTCATTTGCATACCGATTCCTATCGTTGAGATAGCATTTCAAGGTCGGTACTTCGACCGTCGGATGAGACGTTTAACCGTAGTCCCCTTGGCCCTTAGAGCAAGCTCATACCAACATCTGGTTTCGCTCAACCATTCTATGTCCCCAATTTTAATCCTACATTTTCCAAATTATCCACCAATATAACAAATATTTTGAAAATGGCTTTAGCTGTCGGTCGCCTCTCCAGAATAACAATTACTCAGAAGTTGCGATCAGCTCTATCCTCAAGCATCATAGCGCCATAATGGTTGAACGTGATCGTAAGTACTTCATCCCTATTTATCATAAATAAATAAAGTGTATTTGTCAATACACCATCCTATCTGCATCATAATAATTGAGATATATTCTCTATTAAATCGATGCAGCGAAGATAATAGCACCAACTGCGATATTGGCATAAAAAGAAAAAATCCAGAGTTTAATTTGACGATAGAAACCACAGTCAATTCTACAAAAATAAATTCCGGCATAGTACAAGTCTAAAAACGTGGAACCGGTCGATTTATAAAAGCTAAAATTACTGTCTCACCCTAGCGTCATGAGACGTGGGCGAAAGTCGCGGAGGACAAAAAGGAGATCGGGAGCGATGGGGATTGTGGCGCCACTGGAGAACCACGAAGATTAAACAGTCAAACGAAGTGACTGATGGTGGGTCCTCCGAAGGTTAAGGGAAGAGAGAAAAGACACCCGAAAGCCATCAACAAGAAGGAAAAAAGCTAATTGGACGCATACCCACTCACGAATCAAATTTAAATGAAACCGTTTCGGGAAACAAACGTGACAAAAGCGAGTCCACATGGTAAAAGATATAGACGCATGACACGAATATTAGGGAAATCTATTATCATTATCACTAGTTTTCAACTGGTTAGAATAGGTTGTGATGGATAATCCCTACTCTACTTCGGATTGCATTTCTCGAACGGCTCCTTGTCTACCACATTTCCGACTACATTTCAAACTACCCAAAGTACTTAACATCCAACAGAAATTTGTACGGATGTTAAGTTAATTTTGTGGTTACCAACAATTCCGCTTTTATTAGGCACATTACGCTTTAAGTTAATTTATGTGATTAGTAACTGTGGAATAGGATATCCGCGAAGGTGCGATGTCACGAAAATATTTAAGCTGATTTATTTATTTATCATTGACCCCAAAGCAACACATGCGGTCTTTATAAGGGGTACATAACTAATAAAAAATACATTAACACAGACATTCATGCCCCGGGCAGTGAAAAACTTCCCCGGGCGGGATCGAACCGCGACTCTGGGATTGACAGAGGAGCAATTTACCCCGCAGCCACCCGGGCCGGCATATAAAATATAAATAGATATCATAAACACGGTTCAAAGTGTATTTACTTCTTCTTCTTCCTGTCTTGCTTAGCTTCCTTCAATAATGATCTTCAATTTCCCGTGGTCTGCACTTACTAGTGCATGATGCATGTATTAACAACCAATTCCTTAGTTAATATGTAGATACTAACAATATAGTTGCCTGAGACCCTATAGTAGCATGTTTGTATGTTTATAGTGCATGTTTGGTGATCTTCACCCCCTGCCACACACCCTCGCGTTGGCTTGCTGGGTATCGCGTAGATGTAGATGTACTAGTTCCATCCGCCTCCTCTTTATCTCCTCCGAATTTCCGCCAGCAATCCGCAACATGCTCAACACTTCATCATTCATCATTCTCCAATCTATTCTCATCATCTCTTCCCTAAGTTCAAGTCTCGGATCCATATAAAGCCATGCTGCATATCAAGCTCTTCACCAGCCTTTCCTTTTCATCTTTGCTCAAGGTTCTCGTAAGAAGCTCTCTCCTATGCGTGAATTCTTTCTTAGCCAAAGCAATCCTACCAACGCCATGAGTATTTCGCCGCCCAACTTCCCTCAAAATGCAACTCAAGGAGCATAGCTGCCTCCTGTTCCAGCCTTTGCGCTCCGATCTATCCAGTGTCACCTTATTTTTCTCATATAAATCTAATTGCTTTGGTTTTAGTTTAGGTAGGACATACAAAATGAAAAAACACAGGTGGTGTGTCATTTCAAATTGGTCACACCCCCGTTAGAACTCGATGATAGAGTTTTAGATTCATCGAGGAAGGCCCACTTCAACGCGAGAGTAGTATTTGTACTATAAGAGCTACAAGGGACAGACAACAAGACGAGCGAGAATGAAGCAAAAAAACTCCGGCACATGCTGTCACGAACAAAGAGAATGGAATGCAGAGCAATAGGTTTGAGGTCACTGATAAAACAATTTTCGTCTTTATATGCTTCTCATTTGAAATCCGCAGCTATTGACATCATAACTTAATTTTAATATTGCTGAATATACGATTGAATGAATAATGATTGGAGGCTACAGGTAAGATATTAAAAAGCTTTCCCGGGGCAATGTTGGAAACCTGAGCAAGCTCAGCTACAGCATTCTAATTGTCACAAAGTAAGTTCAATTCCACAGAAACGACCAATTAAAGAGCAGCAACTTCTTTCATTTTATTTACGATATTACTTTAAGTTAATGGCATTACATACTTATATTGAAACCATACGTCAAAGAGGACTGTAGATGACACACTTTTTGCTTCTACGTCCTTAGTTATGCTCTCTGCGAACGTTACTTCCACAATATTTTAGGTGCTATCACGAAGTTCGATAAAAGGAAGTAAGAGACAGGCTCAACGGAGGGAGACCGCAATAAAAAATGAAATGAGACGTGTAAATGCGCATTAGGAATGAAGTTTTAAAAAAATGAAATTAAACAACGCGCAGAAACTACCCCAATTCGTCTATATCTGTGAAAAAACTACAAGTTTACGAGCCCAACACTGTCTTAACGTAAGGAAGGCAACGGATAAGTGCAGTCATTTGCGCCATTAGGAATAGGTAGGTATTGAAGGAGAGGTAGTAATCATTCAGGGAACAAAGAAAGGTTGGAGATCATCTCACATCTGCATTACTCTACCTTTAAAAGACGAGCATCAAAGAGTCCAGAGTTCGTCCCATCCGACAGACGGAGAACTGAATCTTAAAGTTGCCTCCATGCGGTAATCAAGTGGGGACCGGTGTACCATTGAAACATCTACCACGCCAGCCAATCGAACCCGTGACCTCAAAATTATAGTCCCATAATCCAGCGATCACACCAACTTAATACCCTGTCAGGTTCAATTAATGCAATGCAATTTTGTGTTTAACTTGTACGTAGTGTAATAAAACTATTCATTGGTATACCAATGTTTGGTGCTATGTGGAGAACACTTGAAAATTCCGTCACTCCGTCCGTGGAATGCGACGTTAAATCGTGGTCTCCTTACGCCTTCCTTTAATAGCTGGCTGATTCCGACGCTGGGTTTTCCTCCATCCTTCCTCCGCTCCTTAAAAAATCCCAACCTATATGGGTCATTCCACCTCAATTCAACAAACGTTTGTCCCTTAGGGTCTCAGATTTTGATAAAAATTGGTGTATGGGAACAAAATCAACTCAAACTGAATACCCTAAAACAGTTTTGTGAAAAAAATTTTTTTGAGGGAATTATGCATGTTTTAATTTTTTCGCATTTTTAGCAAAAAACCGAGCCTTAAATCATATTATCACTTATATCTCCGCTTGTAATTGTCATACAGCAATGATTAATAGCTCTTTTTAAAGCTAAATCTTTATTAAATGCAAATATGTCAATAAAAAATTATTTTCTTCTAAACCCTATTGTTGTTCATTACTAATGTTTAAAAAATTGTTAATAAACTTTTCTCAAATACTCCATCTCAGAATCGGCCGAAACTTTTTTTCCGTAATCTAAACATACCCAGAGAACTATTCCAAAAATAAAATTTAGTGGCAATTCATAAATGCGTTTTTTATAAATATTTAAACATTTACAATATTCTCTCCCGCGGCCCGTCGGCTCCCCCATTTGGAATACATGCTGCAGACACGCGATGCAAGCCTAAAAATTTCCTAATTGCTCAAGGTCGTGGTTATATGAGATAAAAATATATAATAAACTATAAATGTTAATAACAATTGTTATTTTTTCTTTCACTTTTCGAGCAAAATATTGAGTTGATCCAAATTTCTCTTGAATTTTTGCCACACTCCAGCTTTTAGGCAGTGTAGACAGGACTAAAATGTTTTCACTGTAGGAATTAGCTTCAACAAATTTTCCCTTGAGTTGACTTAGCATTTCACACCCTACTAACTCTTATGGGCCGAAGGAAGTTCTTGCTTTTACCCATACTTTCTCGATTGCTCTTCGATAAACAGAAGTAATTTTATGAATTTTTTCTTTAGATTATTTTCTACTTCTCAAATTTTTCTATTTACTGGTGATGTACCGATTTCGTATAAACTCAGGTTGATTTTTTCTAGCACAGATTGACGAGGTGAATAAGGTGCACCATCGCTCTCTCCTTTTGGGTTACTGTCATTGCTGGATTTGCTTGTAGGTAGCGATACATGAGCCTCCGCAAATTGCAAACCCGAAGGCCCCGGTTGTTACAGTACATCTTCTGCAGCCACAAGCTGCTCAGGAACGTCTTCTTGATGACTGATGGGAGACCTTGGTGTGTCACCTTTCGCGACTCTCTTATTCAGAAACACTCTGCACTGACGACACAATTTTCTGCCCTCGACCAAAAACATCACTCTATTGCTGAAAATTTTCGATTTGTAATATTTGGCAGTAATTGTATACAAATTAGCACTACGGATAATTCAATGCAGTTTCAGTGGATAACAACACAGTTTTTGACGCTTTGAATAGAAAGCAAGAAACGATTTTTCATTGTTAACGCACGCTGTTTCCACTTTGACACCACTTCTATCCTCGATGAGCTGCAGATCTCTTCGATACATTTAAAGACACTGTCTCGCGAACACTTTCCTCCTCTCACTGCGCCGATGGAGCAAATTTTGACACAATTTTGACAATTAAATTAAAAAACTATGTACGAGAAAAAAGAAAATGCAGACAGCTCTTGAATAAGGAGATGCACACGCGGTGACAGACCAAAACAAACTGAGACTTCTTCAGTGAATAAAAGCAGCTGTGAACAAAAACATGTGGAGCTAGATGGTCTTCCTTCAAGATTTTAGGCACATACCGCAATGGGTAAAATTGGCCACCAATGGGGTCATAATAATAGGGTTCTGAAAGGAAGTGGAAAGGTTTTTACCCTCTTGCTATCCGTAGGTGCCATAAAATATTTCTTTTTAGAGAGAGCTACGTTTGCGGAATACGTCTCAATGCACGAAAAGCCACAGCTGCAGGCTCTCTACTCGAATTGAAAATGAAATTTTTTTGCATGAATAAAAAATATTTGGACACTAAAATCCGAATTTGCAGTAAATTTGTCTATAGAGATAAAAAGAGTGAGATGGCAAAAACGAAGACATTTTTCTGCTAGAACAAATGATGCAAAAATTTCCTTAATTGTAATTTATTTTCATTTCATTTCATCAATGAATTATACTTGAAGATTCTTAAAAAGTTTTTTCATATTAACTGTTACAGATTTTTACCTCAAATAAAAGTTAATCCGCCTGGAAACTTAAGTGGAGCTAAATGGTAAATGTCTCAGCAAACATCCATTTAAGAGAACAAATAACAATTGTTAACATTTATAGTTTATAATATATTTTTATCTCATATAACCACGACCTTGAGCAATTAGGAAATTTTTAGGCTTGCATCGCGTGTCTGCAGCATGTATTCCAAATGGGGGAGCCGACGGGCCGCGGGAGAGAATATTGTAAATGTTTAAATATTTATAAAAAACGCATTTATGAATTGCCACTAAATTTTATTTTTGGAATAGTTCTCTGGGTATGTTTAGATTACGGAAAAAAGTTTCGGCCGATTCTGAGATGGAGTATTTGAGAAAAGTTTATTAACAATTTTTTAAACATTAGTAATGAACAACAATAGGGTTTAGAAGAAAATAATTTTTTATTGACATATTTGCATTTAATAAAGATTTAGCTTTAAAAAGAGCTATTAATCATTGCTGTATGACAATTACAAGCGGAGATATAAGTGATAATATGATTTAAGGCTCGGTTTTTTGCTAAAAATGCGAAAAAATTAAAACATGCATAATTCGCTCAAAAAAATTTTTTTCACAAAACTGTTTTAGGGTATTCAGTTTGAGTTGATTTTGTTCCCATACACCAATTTTTATCAAAATCTGAGACCCTAAGGGACAAACGTTTGTTGAATTGAGGTGGAATGACCCATATCTAATTACCCAAAAATCGTTAATGGCGCCACTAATCTCAGCTGTCGGTCACCAACCTCAAGTAAATAATACCACAATGAAATAAATTCGTGCAGCTGATACGCTTGGAAAGTTTCAGATCTCACATTTTAAGTCGCGTTTAGAAACGGGGTTACCACCCCAAAGATATCATCCCATCTATTTTATCTGCGTCAAGGGCGTCTCATACGGGGAAAGAGAGAGAGAGCGTGAGGGGGTGGGAGAACTCCACCATTCACCTCCCCAAGCACCAAAACCCTCCCTCCGCTGCTGTCTCCTCCTCCTCCCCTGGCGCAATTTCGTCGTCCCGAGTTCTCGTCAGACTCGTCCCCCGCCTTCCTCTCCACTCTCTCGCCCGCATGCCGACGGTGAACAAAACGATATCCAACAAGCGTCTTGGACGCCCGACCCTCTCACCCCCTTCCTCTCTCTCCCGCTCTCTGCTCGGAAGGAAACCTACCCTTAACCATTCTCCGAAGGGTTTGGGCGGGCGTGGGCGGAGAGGAGTGGAAGGTGGGAGTGTAAAAAAAAAGAGGGTTGGACGGCCAAATTCCTGCCGGGGCGAAAGGATGAAGGATGGAGGAGTATTTCCCTCTCCCTACACCTTAAGACACCACTCCACCTACGCCGTTCCAACCCATCCCAATCCCTTTCGGTCTGTCCCGCGGGAGGACGGATCACCTCGTCTTGCCAGCATCGTCAGATCCCCCCCAACCCCCCCTCAATCGACCTCTCCACTATCTCAACTAGGAGGTCTCGTGTCCAGCATCCCTCTTTTCCACACGCTCCTTCACACTCTTCTCTGCTCCCGTTCGTTCTCTAGTACTACCATATATACATCTACATACACATGGTACCCTGAAAGCCCCCACTAGGATGTGTGGCATGATAATCACCAGGCATGCAGTTTAAATGAGAGATTGATAAATGTACACTTATATTCATCCGTATCTTAAGAACGGGAAGATTGGAAAAGGCAGAATATGAGATATATATAATATGTTGTGAAGGATGTAATAGAGAGGAGTTACTTCAATATGAAGAGGTTCACAGATCGAGTTTCGAGAGGAATCGAGTGGAGGGCTGCGTCAAACCAATCCTAGGATTGTTGACGCATGATGATCACTTACATTCATGCAGCTATGCAAATACTCTAGTCCGTACATTCACTAATAACATGCAATTATGGTTAATAATGCTTCTACTTGAAGAAAAATGCTGTATATGAATTCACGAGACGTGTAAATAAAGATTTAGTATAGGTATACAAAGAAATGTGTTGATTATTGATAAGTCAGGCATATACATAAATACATTAATTAATCTTATAAATAAAAATAAATTGCGCATTTTGTTGGTAAGCGGTTAACTTGGATAATGGCTGGACCGATTTCGCTGAAATCTTCATAATTTGTCCATCCCCGTTCCGGGACGGTAAACGGGTTACAATATATAGTGTAGGAATAATACATGAATTTTAAATTACATTTACAATTTTTCCCATAAGATTACACGGAGTTTTCCATTTTTCACGGTGCAGCGCTTTCATATTTCGTTCATTAAAATACTTCAATTTGTACCGATAGCTTTTTTTTCCTTCATCGGAATGTCGAAACTCTGAAATATCTTATTCTTTCGATGTTTTTATGATAAATCATCCAGTTAACGATTAATTACGCAATTTAAACGATTTATGCAGCTCTTTAAATGGGTCTTTCATTGTTGTCTCCGATCCATTTCTGATGTAAACAAACACCGCATTTCGTGCAAGAGGGCTATAAATAATGATTCTTTTATTATTGTTGTAGCAACCAAGAATTTGGAGATTTCAAAAAGTGCACGGGACCCTTAATCGCATTGAAATGCCCCCAATAAGAAAGAAGATATATATAGTCGCAGACATCGCAATGCTATAATAGGAACAAGGCATTTATTTTCTTTGGTTATACTTAAACATCGATCTTGCAATCGAAATCGAAATGCACATATTATAACACATGGAGATTCGTGCGATTTCAAATTTAATGGGAAAAGATAAGTCATTTGGTTGACATTAAATTCTGACTTTTTTATATTTATATCTGTCTTAACATAATAAAAACGAGTGATTTCCCATTTCATTATTTTCCATTTAATCATACTGTGCCACCGGAACGCGTGGACAGGTACAGCTATTAAAAATATATATCAATTTGCAATGGGAATTTTAAAAATAGGGCATTGACAATGAAGAAAAACTTCAATTGAAACATTTACCCATGATAAATAACTATGCATAACTGTTATTATTATGCTGATTGAGTAACTATCCACGTCAAGTGTATATATTTTCAAATGACCTCGAGCGAAGCTGAGGGCGATTGAGAAAGTCATGTATACGAAGTCCTAAGATGTCCATTTCTCGACGCAATTTGGAACTTGGCTAAAATAACTATTAAAAATTATACATGAAGTCTTAAATTACATGCTTACAATATTCAACTGAGGCATGAAATCAAACCAACGGATAGGCCTACATTTGTTGAATTTTCTGTAAAGATACTGGCTGATGCTCTGAAGTGACTTCAACATCGAACACTGACATCAAATCTCGGGCAGGTGCTGCTCAATCACGCATTCATTTCATATTGATACCTCGATAATAATTATTTCTCGAGTAATTGACAAATGAAATCACGAACAACGTTTTCGATGACTCTGTATAAAGATGAAATAAATATACACTGGTAGGACAAAGTCTGCCGGGTTCAGCTAGTTTATTCATATTTTCTAAAGAATACGTGAGCTGGTAATGCTAAAAATGAATATGTTAAAAGCAGTCACTACAGGCTACTCTTGTTCTTCAAAATCGTACCGTCTATTGTAATTTCTCCATGTATCTTCGTTGTAATATGTCACTCTTCCTAACTGAGCGAGGAAAAAAATGAATTTTTGAACCTCTCTGTCTTAGTACCTATCTTACTAATTTTATTTCCATCATGTACCAGCTATAGGACGTTACCATATACTCATGCACTTCTCAATATCGATAAAAGACCGACGCCGCGCATAGTTCGAATAAGTTACTCAGGTAGTTATTCTGGGGAGGCGACCGACAGCTAAGGTAAATCATGCCATTTTTATAGTTTGTTATTTTAATACGGATGGGAATATGTCAGCGAACAGATGAGGATTGGAGAGAATCACGGCGTCAGGGCCTCTTCTTAGAGAAAGGCAAGAGGGGGTCCACTGGTCATCATCCCATCCGATAGACGGAGTACTGTGCTCAGAGAGCTTTCTGCTTCAATCTAAAGACTTCAAGATGCCAATAAAATATTCGTCACAGCCAGGATTCGAACCCTGGCCTTTTGGATGAGAAGTCAGTACTCCGGCCACCACACCAGCCACAGTATAGTACGACCTTGTGTATAATTCGACATAATACATTGGTAAACAGTTGGTGTACAGTTCGAAATCGTTTATTGCTCGACCTCGGGCATAATTCAACCATGTTTATTATTCAATGTTTGTTATTTGAGGAGGTGGCTCACATCTAAGGTGATTTGTGCCAATAAGGATAAATGGACAGTAAGATGGAGGATTTTTTTTAGCAAAGAAAGAAAAGATTGAGAGAAACCCAGTATTGACATCGTCCCACTCTCAAAGACGCAATGTGTTCCACGGTTTAAAAGTCCCGTCTGACTGACGAAGTACTGAACTTGAAGCACCCACCACGCAGCACTTAAACAGGGACGGGTGTTGACAATTTTTTGTCACTCCCGGGATACAAACTCAAGCCCTCGTGGGAGGTAATCAACCACTCTATAATTATCCCCGTTTTGTAGTTAAACCAGGATTTCTTAGCTAAAATAATCGACTTCTCCTATTGTGTATAGCTCGATCACAACATTTTGGTATGTAACCCTATACCTTGTATACGAGAACCATACGTGCAATGGAGGTATAAAATCAGCTCATTACGTTAAAAATGCATGCAAACATAGAGAAAGGATTACTCGACCATTATGGGGAATTGGGTGAGAATCTTGCCTTACATATCTTCAGCAGCTCCTTGCGTTATATGTATTCGTAGATCAGAGAAGAGAAGACTGGGGTGCAGTCTGGAGAGTACGGTATCCGAATTAGGATGGTTTTACATCTAACAATAAGTCCGAGGCCACGATGACGCTCGAAGGACATCCGTTGCCCAGGGAAAAAGAGGCAGCACACAGACTCCAGTACACGGGATACGCGTATATTTCCTGGCGGATGGCATAACGCCCTTTGATTTTAGATGGACGCATTAATACTAGGATGGTCGTTGAGACATTCTCATGGACGTCTCAGCTTTGATGATACGTGATCGACGGGGGCCGGCCGGATGGGCGCTCAGCTACGCAACCTTGTTTCCTTCTCGTGTACGCAGTAGCGGTGGCTACTTGTCAAGCTTACAAGGATATGTCTAAAGTAATTACAACTGAGCATTGTCCACTTGGAACTACATGCAGACATGTAAAGAAGTTTGAACTCTACATTTCCTATCCTAAATGATAAAATATGTCCTATCGTTCTGCTTTACACGTGGGAATTAACGCCGTTCGCACTGACGTTGATTAGGGCTTAACTCTGAGGTTTGATGGTCAGCTGCATGAAAGATTTTCTACTGGACCCTCGAATGCATCAGTGAATATCTATGCACAAGGCATGTGATTCCATTTTATTTAGATCCAGAACGATTGGCCGATTCATAGAAAAGCAAGTAGTCGGGTGGGTGATGTTTGCTTATACTTTTTTTAAAGCACATCACTTACAGACAATGGATTCGATTACATTTTTATGCAGCCGGTTATTTCTCACAATTGAGAGTGAGCAAGCGAAGACTTAACTTAGGAGGGTGGTATTATGTTTTCATTGACCTTTACCGGCTAATTTACTCTGCTACAAGCTCATATATACGAGATTTAGACATCATTTCGTTTTTTTTTTTATTTTTCAGTTTCTTGATTGTAAAGGAAAACAACAATTTCGTTGCGAAAATTGAATGCTCTCCAATTCCTGGGGAAGGAATGTCACTTCAACCGGTCCCGTCATTGAACGACACGAGGAAATACTCACAGGATTGACTCGATGACAGATTAACAACTGTGGGTGTGGCTCGATTCCAATTTTTTGGGGATGGGCAGTATTTCATGAGCCTGTCAGGGCCAATACGTCGCTGTAAATTTAACTGAGTGGCTTTCTCAGGAAATTTTTGTCGCGATATTTTAGTATTTCATCGTTATTCATCATTTTAAAAAATCGAGCTATAGGAAAGGTAATTTATAAATATAATTAAAGGAACATTCAAAAAAATCCTTTGAGTAGAGAACCAGTTGTAGGTAAGACATCACTCACTCGTTGATAAATCCCAAATTATGATTTTATTGGTATGGGAGGAGATCTTCTCGTTGTCGGCGAGAAGGATTGTGAATGTCGTTCTTCGGACTATAGCTTCTCGTTGAGGCATATGGATGATCAGTGAATACATAAAAGCAATGGAAAATAAATAAGGAAAATGATAAATAATGTTTTTATTAATATCCACATAAAAGAGAAGGTTCATTGTCAGCGTTACGTAATTTAGAGGTGGGAAGGTCTAACAAAATGTTATGCAATGTTAAGAGGGTGAGGGGGTTGACAAAAGAGGAAAATCAGCGTTACGTAACATATGGATGGTCCTTTACATTGGTAAACATTGGATTTTCCCCATCGTTCCTCCGCTTCCTAAAACAATCCTCACGACTATCAGCTTAACTTCTCCTATCAACGTCAATAACAGTAGACATTGCTCGTCTCTCCTTATTACTACACTAATTTTCTATTCTTTTTCTTCAGTCAATGAAAATTGACATCCGAAAACACGTCATTGATAATGAGTTTAATATTATTCACCTTGGATTTCAAAGTCACTACGCTGCTATCTGCTACTCCCATTATGTCGAATTCGAGGTCACATTTGTGGAGAACAAAAAGAAAAAAAAATACTCAGCCCTGGGAATCCATTTGGAATGACAATTTCCAAGAAGCGGGGGAATAAGTAAAGTTTAGTACGGCATAAAATAGTAGAAAAATACGAGTTATTCAAGCAATCTTAAGAGAAATGTCTCCGCATGCTCAAAGCTAGTTAATAAAGGTCCCAAAACCTGCAGCGACCGAGTTACATATTTAGTAAGCGGATCTCCATATCGGGATTATCTCTATCCCATGCGTCTACACGCGACGGAATAACGGCATATCAGGCGATAAATGAATGAAGAATTTCCAATCCTCACGTTTCTAATAACGGCTCTGTGACGATCCTCATTGATACATAATCCTCTGGAACACAGCACCCGATTCTGACACCATTTCTCCGGAAGCCATAATTTAAAATTTCCACAGCACCTTAACTGGGGAGCCGGAATGGTATGAATTAAACGTTAAATTTTCCGGCGTTACTTTGTGAAACTGCAATTTATAGCAATAAATACAACAACTTCGAACAGACCACACTTTCGATTTATTTACTTACCCCGGTTTCGAATTACACATTCATTTTCAAGGCACAAAAAATAGTACAGGTCGCTTAGTTGCCAGGATTCACACGTCTGCCAATTGAGATGAGGGGGGAAAGGAACTAGGCAATCAAATTTGGAGGGAATGGTTAATGAGGGTGGGGGGAAAGGTGATTCGTGACTTCACGTTCACGTGCAGGTCCCATCTCTGGCATTGATGCCAATTTCGGCTAAATATTTAAATTTAGCTTTTGCTTTATGATGAGATATATTTGCAGCAATATGTGCTCATATAAACTTGATTCTACTATCTACATACATTAACACATCAATTACATTTTTAAACGTTCCAGAATGAGAGATAATAATATCCGGAGTCTCACGTGTAAAGCAAAGAGATGGTATATCTATCTGGTGGTGACAGTTATGGATGGAAGATACGCCACAGCTTCCCGATTCCACCGTTAAACACAAGATTGGTAAGTAAAATTTCCCCTACACGTGAGTGATTTCCTTACCCATCTCACCCTTGTATTTGGAAAATGATCATCTGGAAATCTAAAAGTAGTTTTTAGCGCTCTGATGTACGTGATTCGAATTACATATTTCTCCCAAAGACCAGGAAGCACATAAAAATATATTTAAGTAATAAAAAAATTATATGTAAAAGAATATCCACATTTTCTTTTTTCTGTTCATATAATTACCTTTTAAGAAGCTTTTTAAAATACCAAGACGAGATTTTTCTGGAGCACGAAGAACAAAAATTAGATTTTATGACATTACACCATGCGAAGGGAATACTTTCGGCATAAAAAAGTTTTTTTAACATTTACCTAACACCATTTAATTCATAAGAGTAAAAATATTACCACGATTACCTCAAAAGGAACACGTTTTCCCTTTTAACAGATTGCTGCTTTTTAAATAATTCGACCTTAAACACGCGGAAATAAAGTTTCGTGGGATAAATATAAGTTCATGACTCTGTATTGTCCAAAAAGTTGTGGCATGCAATATCACAGCATCATCCATTGAATTTTGAAAAATTCGTGGTTTATGATGATAAGTAAATAACTGATGAATAAACCAGACCAAGAGTTTTCTAATTCATCAATTCTGACGTGAATAACTTTTACTTTTATAAGATCCATTGTTGGCACGTCAAGAGCGGAAAGGAACGATATTCATCCAAGTAGACCTTTACGGCTAAATTAAATCAAAAGGGGTTCCATGTTATATTTTCAACTTGGCTTAATGTGTCGTGCATATTCCATACCAGTTAGTACTGAAAGGGATCCCTCAGAAAATCACTCCCTCGATCGTGATCTAAACTCGGGCCCTAGGATTTCTAACCCAACACTCTAGCGTAAAGGGGACATAGGAATTGTAGCTGGCAGATCGTTGACAAAGAAACCCGAAGTAATTGGTCCAACTCTCAGATTTTACGATGCCGATTTTCGGCTGTTTCGGCTCTAGAAAAGCAATAAATCATGAACCCTATAAAAGCAAGGAAAATTTGAGTTCAACTCGGAAGTCTGGTCTGGTTGGTGGGGGCTGTAGAGTTCGCCAAATGCTAAGCCACGCGGCGTGTGAGAATCACACTTCAAGGCTTGTTACGCCTAAACGCCGTCCCTGTAAGGCCTCTCCTTGGATGCGAAGCCGAAATCTCCGCTCAGAAGCCCACTCGACTACCACTCCCTTTCTCTCTTCGAGAATGAATTCGCACAGGCGAAATACTCAGGTGAAAATATCTTCACAAAACCCTGATGTATGTATAATTGATAACCGGCAATCACTTTCATGTAATTCCCTTCACTTTCATGTAATGCCTTTCACTTTGATGCACATGATGCACATTCTTTTTATATATTCATCTGTTAATTAGTGTAATTCCTTTTTGTTTTTCTATTGTTTCCTTTTGGATTGTCATAGTGATCAAATAAACATAAATAAGATATTATTAGAGTGGAGGCCATATGGTATGAAGGTTGAGTATCAAGAGAGTAAGTAAAGTGCAAAGTGGTGTAGGAATTTAATTTTGTTATTAATTGCTTTGACGCGATAACCCTTCTCTTCACTTCAGTGTTATGAAGCACTATATATTTGATAAAATAATGCAGCCAACGCAGACGCAAATACGTTGTTGGTTTTAAACTGATCGAGAGGTAATCTCGCTTAACCCTCCCATGGTTTCTTCGTTTGATTCCCTCCGCTACACGAGATGTTTTGTAGGCACGTGGGCCACTCCCATCTCCGAATCTGGGTCCTCAACAGATCCGCCGCCGCCGACAAGCATGCCCGTACGGTAAATGGATTAAACAGGTCTCTCTCGTCTTTCGCTGCTTCCTTTGTCCCGGGGCGTGACCATAAATAGTCCGGTCTCGCATCTCGCGTTACCAAATCGAGAAGTTAGGGGACAAATAAAGAAGTCGGTCTTCGTAAGTCAACGGGCCTCCTCTTTATTTCTTTTCACGCGAAAGCCCGCGCCCTGCACAAAACGAAAAACCCCGAGAGAAAAAGTAAATTAGCTATGTGCTTATCTGCATATTATATAATATTACATCAATATCATCCAAATTATTCAGGTAACTTGCATCATAAATCATGACGTAAATGTTTCGTTGACTCCAGCCAAAGGAACTACAACGAAACCGAGGTGTTCATGTTTTGTCCTTTGATTCGTCAGCGTAACTTCCATTGCGTATTTCCTTGCTTTGATTTGATACGTATTTACTCCCGTAGACTTGTCCATCCGAAAATGGCACGTCTTTCCAAAAGTATGACTTAATTTCCACATGAAAAAGTTTATTCACAGCCTATACCAACACGTAGCGTCATTTTTTTTACTTTAAAATAAATGAACAAGATAAAATTAGATACGTTGGATAGCAAAGGAGATGTGCCGGCCGTAGTAACCGATTCGGCAACGCGCTGGCCTGGAAATCCAAACGTTGCCTCTCGTATTAATGTCGTTTTTCTCTTAGTTTTAGACTTTATTTTCACTGATTCATGTTTCACTTCCAACAAGAAACGTTGGAAACTGCCCAACCTATTCAAAGGCATCAATATCAGTTGTTCGATAGAATGCGATCGAACATTGCGTTTTCCAGACAAAATTTTCAACCACGCCTAAGGAGCATAAATTTAACGCGTTAGTGCACAGCACAGAATACTTAATCCTTTCAGATGAGCAACGGAGATCGTTTTCAAAGCATAATTAAAACTTTCCACTGAAATGGAGAGAATTTATTAATGACAAGTTTCATTGTATCGCAATATTTTAAAGATCGCTTCACACTCCGTTGATGGGAGAGATCACAAGAACGAGCGTTTGAAATTTATAACACCATTCCTTGGTGGAAGTTTATTTTTGACTTCGACGCATTATAATATACACGGAGAGGTAATGGACTGGCGGTTATTCTTTCCGCTCAGGAACGTTTCGACGAAAGGTAAAGGTCGACCGGTGCGATGCATTGCCAAACGAAACAAACTTTGGGCAAAGAAACTCTATAAAATTCAAGGCACGGCCTTCCCCAAGGTTCTCGCGCGGTAATAAAAAGGGTTAAAATAATATGAAGGATATGGTATCCTCGCCGAGCAGGCATGAGTGGCAAGTTCAAAAATACTCTACGGAAAAAGAGCGGTTAGGGTCTGCGTTAGAGTAAAAAGGGTTCGGACGCGGTCCTTTGGAAGTTATAAAGTTGGTTTTCTCAAGCACATGCGCACAGGCAAAATCGGGAATGCTTTCACAATCTTCACAACTTATACAATTTTTACCACTCTCCAACATATCTATTCTACAATCTCTCCACGAAACCAACTCTACCTCAAGATTCTGATACACTATAGCACTGCGGCTTCAACAATGCGAAACACGCTATCAATCTCAGAATATATGTCAGCCTCAACTAAAAAGTATTTAGAGCGTAATCTGGTGTTTTCAGTTGATGCTCTGCTCCAAGAACTCATCGCGAGAACATGCACATCTCGATTACCGAGAGCTACTTTTGCAGAGCTGAGTTTTTATGAGTCTGTGACTACAAGCTCATTTTCCACATCTCTTGACCGAAGTATTGAAGGTGGTAATTTTTAACTAAGCTATGAGGTTTCTGCTAACTTTCCACCTGAAAATTCTACTATTTTCTTCCTAAAATTTTTCTGCGTTTGACTGGCTGTTTTTTGCACTGGCTAATCATAAGAGTAGATCAAGACGAATTTTACTGCTCTAAATGAATAATATTGCGTTTCCTGCATGATTGTTTTCAAGTGAATGTCAAAATATATAGTTTTAAACAAATTTCAGATAAGAGTGAAGAATTAGAAACTCAGATTTTGCACATCTAGTAGTACAGTAGTTTTTACTGAATGGAAATTACTTTTTTTACTATCTCTGATAAGATTTTACCATTTTCCGCAGCCGAAAAAAACTTTAATTTTATGTATTATGAAGGAGAAATTAATAGTATCAAACACTTTTACAAGAGCTAAATAGTCACTAGTTCTGCGATGATTCTATAGGCTGTTATATTCACCGCCTCGTGACCACTTTTATTCATATTTGGTTGGAACAATTTTACCGTAGTTATTAGATGCAGGGCGTAACTCAAAACAGCATAAAATATGATAGTTTGAGGGAAGTTCCCCTTTCATTATGTCTTCTTGATTTCTCAAAAGCAATAAAGAAGAGACTGGACTAATCGGTCCCATTTCCTTTCATTTAAGCATTACTCAATTGCTCATTTTTCAAGCTAGTAAGTTTTAAAAAAATAAAAATTTTGAAATCACATAACCTACACTTTTTTCTTACTTTTTCAACACTTGTAAATTTATTCTCGGATTTTTTTCTAATACGCATTTAACTGTTTTGTGACTTATAAACTCCCCAAGAGTCTTGATTATCTTTTTTCAGGAAACCGATATCTCATCTGCTAATATTCAAAGGGCTTCGCTTATCTTCATAAAATAATAAGGAACCCTCATGTACGAAGAGGAAACCAAAAGAATTTATGAGGAATGTTTTCCCCGCCGAATTTTATCGTTGGTAGGAATTATCAAGAGACTGAAGAAACCAGAGGCGAAGTAATGATCTTCTCAACGAAAAGAACCCTGAAGTCCTTTGCTTTTTATCCCATTCACTCCACGGAGCACTCTACTTGAAGTTCCCTCCAGGTAGGACTAAAATATGGACCAGGGTTCCCCTGCAAAACCTTGGGTGCAGCCGGGATTCGAACATGATGGGAAACTTGAAAGGAACCATCCCACGAGCCCTATCAACTTTTTTGAAAGGGACTGAAGGGACATAGGCATATTTTTTTGCATATTCCAATCGCTTTATGTGACACTGAGATCATCTTCCTCTGCATTCATTCCTTTATAACGGAGAATGATGGCAGAGCTCAATTTCGGAATAGAGATTATTTTTCTACTCACCGAGGTTGTAAAACATCTTTTCTAATGTTTCATTCATTGATTCGATTATATGTTCAACTCGTAGGTGACGAGTTCGGAAGTATGATGTGCTTTGTGGAATAGAGTCATCCCACCGACCCATGAATGTCATGAGTGGGAGAACTTCAAAAAAAATATTTGGAGGGTAAAAAAATATTTCGTGGAGAATCTCGTCGGCCGGCCGGTGAGGTCGTTACCCTTCCATCGATTCTGTCCTCCAGAAAAATAAATAATTACGAGGAGCAAGCACTTTGAGGGGACCAATACACATCGGAGACCCAGAAGGGGGGAAGAGAAGAGGATAGCCAAGGACATGCTCCCCCCTCCACGAGACCTCCCAAGGTTCTTGGCCCGAACAATTTGGAATCCGACATAAAAATCCCAACAGCTTCCGGAGGTGTGTCCTCGTCTGTGTGAAATACAGATATAGCCCGTGAAAAACATAGTAGTTCATTTTATTTATTTGCATTCCTTACCTTCTAGTGGCGTGACTAGTTCCCGAATACGGAATCGTACTCAATATGTTCCAACCCACACAGCCTCCAAAGTAAGAAAAGACTTTATGTAGGTGTTCACAACCTAAACTATATGTTAAAAGCCAGCTTTTCCAATAAAGTGGAAAAAATTCTCTCCCGATGAGCCGAAACGCCGCTAGCCACCATGAATGGGATATGTACGAGAGAGAGCGTTGGAAATGGAGTTATAATGAGTCCAGATCACGTCTAACTGTCTGTCTGTCAGCTTTTTGTTATGCATCTCCTCAAAAACTACTGAACCGATTATGCTGAAATTTTGTATGCAGTAGGAGAAATGAAGCCGGGACCAATGAAAACCAACAGGAAAACAAAAAAATCGAGAAGGTGGAAGAGTTCTGTTACCTTAGGAAGCCGAATAACCAGGGATGGATGAAGTAAAAGAGAAAGTACCAATTGAATCGCCCAAGCAAAAAGGGCATTTTACCAAAAGAATATTCTGCTTACAGCCGCAAATATAAGCGTGGAAGAGAGAACCTATTTCATCAGAACATACATTGGAGCATCCTACTATATGGCAGCGAAGCATGGGCGATAAAAGCAGGAGAGAATTCAAGACTGGAAGAATTTGAATGTGATGCTACCGAAGAATGATAAAGATAAAATGGATCGACCGAATGACACTCGAAGAAGTCTTAGAAGAGTGAGAGAGAAGAGATGTCCACTGAAAGCCCTTAAAAGAAGAGGGGACAACTTAATCGGCCTTATCTTAAGACACGATGGCGTGAAGAAGACATTGTCGAGGGAAAAGTGAGCAGGAAGAATGGAAGAGGCAGGCTTCGTATGAGTTGTATAGAACAGGTCGTGAAGGATTTTAAAGAGAGGAGTTACCTCAATATGAAGAGGTTGGCCGATAGAAGTTTATTGGAGGGCTGCGTCAAACCAATCCTACGATTGTTGACCGATGATGATTGTGATGGCTCCGATACTGACTTGGAGCCAAAGCTAACTCCATAATACAAGTTTGTTTTCGCCCCTTCATGAAAAATGTTTAAATTTCTTAATACAATTCGTATTTATTATATTTCTCCCTCTCGTTGAATTGTAACGGGCACCGTCAGCTAGTAATGTATATTTATAGCTTTTAATGTGCAATTAAACCGTTTCAGGCCACTAATTCATATTTACCGTACATATCGTATAGCGAATATAATAATGGAAGAACATTAATGTTCAACTATTCAATAAAAATCTATTGCGTACAAGTTTTCTATGTATTTATTAGTATGACCGTAAATTTCATTCAGAAACAGCAAGTAAAAAAAGGAGATATAATTTTCATTAGTATTATAAAGTCATACGGAGGTATGTATGTACGTAAGTGTTATAGCAAAGATTAATATTCAGTTATACTTCATCGTTACAGTTATTAATGATACAATAAATAAATTTTAAAATCAGCAAAAAGTATGACTAATATGCATATTTTTACAGAGACTAAAATAATCTCGAAATTAAACATTTTTATAATTTTGCGCTGGCAACAAATTATATGCGTAGCACTTGGAGCGTTCAAATTGTTGGATTTTGAAATTTTGCAGCAGCTTATCCGCATCCACCGTGAAAAAGTTCCTACTTGGTTTTTTCACCCGTTGGCATTGAAAAGTCGTCTGAACGGTGTAATCAGATATATGGAACATCTCGAGTAACTTCACCTTAGTTTTATTTATCCCGTACTCAAGGTCTTTCGGTTCAACCCGAAAACTTGTTCCGCAGATATCACTATTCGATACATGCTCTTAAAATAAATTCCATAGAACAGGAGTAAGAGCAAGGGTTATTTCGGAACCTTGCCACTTCGAAATACTGAGCTGCTATAATGGTCGGCTGCCTTTTGCAGCACCTGTTCTACCCAACATTCTACATCAATGTGTTTGGTGTTCATTACCACAGATTACATAATTTTTTTTAAATCGGAATCCAAGGGGGTTGTGTTTGAAACAGTCGAGATTATTTCGAATAGGTAACCAAGGAGTCACGTGGTATAAACAAGAATGGCTCGCAAATTTTATGATTTAAAACCGCTGATTACAAGCGCATTCATTGTTTACACTTGTGTTTTATCTCATTTGTGGGATCTATTGTCGAGAGAGATGAGAAAAACTCATGTGAAAACAATTTTAGATATAGTAACGAGCGATTCAGAGAAATAAAATTTGCAAACCATTCGTGTTTGTACCACGTGACTCCTTGGTTACCTATTCGAGATAATTCCGAAGGTTTCAAACACAACCCCCAAGGCAACTTCCACTGAGGGTCGGCTTGCGCTGATCAGCCTACAAATGATTCGGATGACACCCCAGGGGCCCGATTCTGTAAAGTCGAATTCGAGATTCGACGTCACAACTATACCCATGTATGGGAAAAAAACGTTATTGTTGGTAGTACAAACCGTGCTCCCTTGATGGCGCGACGGTCGCCCCGGCTCACGGCGACGTAGTCGGATCATTTTGCTTATCATTTCGTTCATAATCCGTCGCCAATTATAGTACGGGGGAAAAATGATATT
This sequence comes from Platycnemis pennipes, assembly GCA_933228895.1. Lineage (NCBI taxonomy): Eukaryota > Metazoa > Arthropoda > Insecta > Odonata > Platycnemididae > Platycnemis > Platycnemis pennipes. Next base: position 73,501,242 of record OW121847.1, on the reverse strand, counting down.
TTGAATCTATCAGTACGACAATCTATCTAATCTTATTCATCTGGTCGAATCTAGCATAATACGCTGGTGTTTTTAATATATGCCTGACATCTTCAGAAAAGCTATCCGATTGAAATTTCTGTAAGATATTTAATCTGTACTTTAACCTACGCTCTGATAATGGTTCCTACCCTTATTCTTATATTAATCCTGATACACTACTAAACCTATCGTAACACCTTTTAACAAACCTAGCTGCTCTACGCTGCACACTGTCTAGTTCTCTGATCAAACCTAATTCATTCGGATCCCATACACTGGCTACATAATCAAGGTGGGGCCTAACTAGTGAAATTTAACATTGCTCTTTTGTCTTCTCATCACATTTCTCAAGTACTTCTTTTCATGTTTCATTCTCTGCTCGATCGTGGTTGGAGACTTGCAAACCCATTTTGATTCGTACTGGCGTCACCCTGATGAAAAATATTGGAGCGATTTAAACTTATGTGTATCTCACGATATAAAAGCGTCAAAATAACTATTATAACCCCAACAAACAAAATTCACTTAATCAAGCTTGACTGAATGGAAGTTGTCGATATTCATTTCTGAGCTAAATGACTTGGTTTCTAATCTTCCACAGGTTTCACAGACGCCTTTCACCACACGGCATAAATTGTGGTGTAACGCATCATGCGGCAAAATGAACTTGTGTGGAAGATTTCAGAAATAAATATCTCCATCGCCACTAGGGATCTCATTTTGGTATCCTAAACGCTGAACCCCGATAACGTCAGATTTTTGACGCAATGGCCTCGAAAATTCTCAATTTTTGAACTAAACAATCGAAAACAGTCGAGGGAATGACGTCAATATGTGGTCATTGTTACGCCTCAGTGATGCATCGAATCCTTCCAGAAGGAGAAGGTCTCCATGCCGCTCACGGCGAACCGTTTGGTGAAAAATAAATACGCGTTCTCCTTACACAGGAGTTTCTGCATTCAAGGTTCATTTGCAAAATAACTGAACGACAGTTAATACTCGAGATGGTCATCAGGCTGGCAAAACGGAGTAGGGTCGCAAACAATCTCAGGATTCTGCCATAAATTCCCAGCGACACCGTGTTGGGCCTTCGGAAGGGGTCCTTGGAGGCGACACCCGTCCCCGATGGCCGCTAAACCTCTTCACTCAAAACACCCGCATATCTCGGCAATACATTAGAGTAATACCCCGTATTCTGTCAGCTGTGGGCAGGAGAGAGAGAGAGAGAGATTGTGACGAGGGAAACTGAGTAGAGGGCGCCTAGTTGCTGTAGCCATCTTTCAACTCGCGCCAATTGGACTTCCCAAGGTGACGAAGATAAAAGTAATGGATCACAACCCCTCCTCTAACCAACCTGAATGAAATAGGAGAGAGGAAAAAAATATACGATGTTCATCCCATCTGCAACGGACAATACCTCGGACAATACCAATAAACGGACCTCCTCGTTTAATATGCCTACAATTTTGAAGTCTGGATATTAATTTAACCATCCACTCATCTTTTTCATCCTTTAATTATTTATTTTTTTATAATTCTGTTTCAAAACATGTCGACAGGGCGTGCCCCAAGATAGGATATATACCTCTGAGATTTCCTCTTTTACTTTATTTTAACTCCGTCATGCGAACCCATTCGCACCATCCATCTTTGGAAATATACATCGATAAAAATATGACCTTCTAAAGCTGCGAAATCCAGCTGTGCAGTAAAGACTAATACCATTTTGGAATTTCGCGATATTAATTTGAGCAATTATTTCCATGAGAGGAAACGATGATGAGTGAAAGTCAAGGTCCGCGGAGATACAATCAGCCTTTGATTTTTGCCGAACAATTTGACGAGAGCGGATTCAACTCATGGAAGAGAAATCATAGCGCAATCATAAGATGGGAAAATTAAAAAAATTAAAAAGATTGCCTCCATCCCCCAAGTTTAATAATTCATTAGGAGATACTAGCTAAGAATATTACAGCGTCTTTCCCTGGATTAATAAAGCATACTCCATGCATGAAGATACAAAGATTCCTTATGATCGTATGTTCACTAACGTTCATATGTTTTTACGTGAGGGTTTAGGCACTGAAATTCTGTATTTCGAGATTTATTATCATCACTGCCCAACAAATAACGGTAGGGTTTTTGAGTTAATTCCTAATGTACTCTTACTCATATGGAGATAATCCAACCACATTTTTACTACTATTGTCCCTTTTCTACGCACGAGAATAATCTTCATCGATATCTTTACAAAGAATCGATCACTTTCTTCATATAACCTTCAATATGGCAATTTCCTCTCACCAATGGGAGGAGATGAAAGTGTCGCATATGCTAAACTGCAAAAATGTACATCTGAAAGATCATTCAATTCTAAAACATGCCGATCGAATATAAGGATCAATATTTTTCGAACACGTGCTTCAATAAAAGGTGTTACGGTCAGGTACCATATTATTAAGTCTTCTTCAACCAATAATGAGGAAAATGATGAGGATAATCGAAAATATCATCAATCCTACTGTCAGCCGTTCTCTCTAAGAGTCTTTGCAAAATAGTAATCGAACAGGAATCTAGTACAAGGATCGAACAAGCAATTGATTGAACTAGGAAAAAATCGTTTCTATCATTCATGACATCACCTCACACGCCCCGGAACCCAGGTTTGGCAACGAGAACGAGGAACGCGACCTTAAGCATTTTCCCCCTGGTTGTGATCCAACAGCGTTTTCGGCATTAAATGGGTCACCGGGGTAGAAATCTAACTGTATCCCCGACAGACCTGCAGCACGGCAACTAGAGCAACAATGCCTCGGTTGCACGGCAGCACTTGGTTGGAGTGCGGGTGAGAGGTGGGGGGGATTATGGCGGAAAACACTTGACCACCCAAAGAAATCCTCCCCGACTCGGTATTTCGGAACCAGATCACGCGCCGAACCCTCCTCCCTCCATCCCAGAAGCGCCTCCGTCACCCCACCATTCATGGGGACGATGATAAGACACACACACGCGCGCTAGGAGCCATCGAGGAAAGAAGATGCAAGGTCGTCGAGGCATATCCCTTGGGCTCGAAGGGGCGAAAGAGATGGGGTTGGGAATTTTTTTTCCTTTTTTTGTTAATTTATTTCGCCGGTCGACTGGGCGTAGGAAGGTGTGCGACTGCGTGTGTCGGTAGGAGGCGAAGGTAGGAAGGGGAAGGGAAGGTTTGATAGCTGCCGAATGGGGTGTGGGCCGAGAGAGGCCGAAGGAAGGCTTGTCTGCTGGTGGCCCGGCCGCGAGTCATAAACAAAGCTTGCTTAAGAGTGGCTAATCGGACTCCCTCCGTGGACAAATATATGAGTGCGCCAAACGTATTCATTCATAGGTTCGTATGAGTACCTATATTAGTAACTAATAAATAACAAGTAATAATTAGAGACCATAGATGAGTATGTGAATACTTGAGTAACTAGTTGAGCGCCACGGCGAATACTCGAAAACCTGGTTGGATAAACATGAATATGGAACACAAATGAATAATCAGGCGAAAAAACGAGTATCTAATCATGAAACCTTGACATTCAAATGGTTTCTAAAGGATTACGAATACTCAAGGCACTGAGAATGATAATAAACATGTGAGAAGTATTAGTTCGCTCAAATAGAGACTGCGAGTCCCTCCGGTACTTGTCAAGATACTCGGATGGCCGCTAGAGGACTCAATCTTGGCTCACGTTTTCAGGCGCATTCAGAGGGGAATGCAAATTTGCCAAGACAATAGTAGTTACCCGTACACCACTCATTTCAGTACTCATGCATTCATCGATCAGGTATTTATTATCCTAATCAAGGTACTAGTGTATCCGTCAGGTATCCATGTAGGTATTCGGGTAATCAAATAGTTATGAATGAGTGCACAGATTGAAAACACATAGATACAAACTCGGGCATAGATTATATATCAGTCTCAAATGTAAGGTAATGTTTGATATTTCGACATCATCCAAAGGATTGGAGCACAAAATTATTCTAAAATAACAATAATATTAATCTATAAAACATCGCGTCGTTATAGGCTCCGAGCACGGGAACAACTAGCGCCGCGAGTGGCCACTTTCGACATACTTGTGAGGAGTCGTCTCGTACCTAAGGTACAAGCAAAATATAGGAAACAAATAGTGGTTTTTTTCAACTATGGCCAGCAATTTATCGGCGATGTGAGTGCATTTACGACCATATGTATGTAAGCTTTATCATTCAAAAACATTAGTTTTAAGGAGACTGTGAGTGATGACGACCCGCAATCGCAATTGCTGTGGTCGGGTGCAGCAGCACATAAGGGAAGAAAGATGGAAGTGTAAATTTTATTCTTTCCTTAGAAAATTTTATTCCTTCCCTGAATGACCATATGTGAAAGAAGTAAGAGAAAATTCCTTCCTCTCCACAAGGCTTGAGTTATTTTGCACTTTGGTCCTGGATTGACTTTTTCAGTTTTTTGTCCCAAAGTTTCACCAACAGATTTCGTTATTTTTAGACAGAATGTCCCAACGACTTCCTGCACAGCTTTTCCCAAAAAATTGTCACTTCCCTCTCTTTGTACTATAAAAACGCTTATTCCTCTGCGGCCTCTTCCTCGCTAATACAGCTTTCAACATTTGAAAACGGCCTTCAGTATCCCGTCGTCCCTAATCACGATCCACGTACTCTACCTCTATTTCCGCCAACATACTTATTCCTCTCCATCCGTGCTCATAACTTTATCACTCGTCCACCTTCCCGTCCATAACGCTTTTTCCATTCCCTCCCACACCCGCATTTCTAAAGCCTCCAATCTTTTATCGTCATCTACATGTATCAGATCCATACACAGCCATACGCCATTTATAGCTCCTCACTCACTTTCTCACACATTTTCTCCACTTTCTTGTCTCTTCCGTTGATAACCTCCAGTCTAACAAAAGTAATCCTCCCCCTATCCGGCTTTCATATTATGATCTATTCAGCTGGAAGGGCCAAAGTTCGTGAAAACCTGCAAAACCTTTATCATGCTATGTTTTCCTTAAAGACAATTCAACGATGACGTGTTCAGGGATCGTACGTTCGTAGGCTCGAGGCTTTTCTTTTTATAGCTCAAAAAAAAAATGCACTATCAGCGCATCAGCGGACGTGCTCTAATAAAAATAACTACTTGTCACTATTTGCCCATCGTGGGTCTTGATCGTAATGGCAGAACCTCATGATCTCGATTCGAAATGGCATTTTTCCCCCGTACTATAAGAGAACAGAATAGGCAGCATAGCAAAGGGATAGGTAGGGGAAATATTTTAGAGTAGTCTGTAGTGCATGGTGCATTTATTAACCCCTTAAATACAATAGATACTAACAATCTAGTTGCATGAGACACTATAGTTGCTTGTTTGCATGTTAGTAGTGTATGCTTGGTGATCTTCACCCCCTGCCACACACCTTTGCGGTGGCTTGCAGGGTATCGTGTAGATGTAGATCTCGGCAGTATATCTACATCTTCATAATACCCTACAAGCCACCATAAAGGTTTGTGTTAGGGGGTGAATTCACACCAAGCATGCATTGCATATCATGCTTGAAAAGGAATAGTCACAATATTCCAGTCGAAGCTAAAATCTTTAAAAAAGATAAAAATAGCAAAGCAAGCATCAAAAGGCATGCTGTTAGTTGGGTTAGCTTAAAGTACTTACGCCATCATGCAACTACCTCTGCTATCCATTGATACACTTTTATAGTAAAACTATTTAAGATATTTACAACTGTTTATATAGTAATCCTCGACATCGTGAAAGCATAAGAAGGATAACTCAGAGCGTGGTTGTTCCATTATCACTCATTAGTTTCGCGATATATTTCACCAAAACTATTGATTAACGAGGAAAGCGTTTATATTGGTGTTGAAAAAGGGCATTCTGATGCAAATATGCAAATAATAAGACCAAATAATTAAATCAATTCGCTAAGAGAGCAAAGTTGTTCCTACGAAAACTAGCATCCTGTCAACGACAGGTGAGATTTCGATGGATTATGCCTGGGTAAAGAGAGGTATTTTGGTAAGAAGAATAACAGGGGATTAAAAGAGCTGACGTGTAATAGGTAAGAATGAAGAACACCAATCAATCAATCTTAGGGTTGATATCCTGATGATAACTAATATTTATGTACAAAAACCAAGATTGGCATATTTTTTACGAACCTTGCCCTAAGTTTTCAGGCCAATAGGTCAGATGGACTGGATTTATTGATAACTGAATCATGGCATTCTTCTCTGTGCTGTAATTTGTTGACTGAAAAAAAACTAATGTAATCCAGCAAACATTTTTTTTTAATCTTTGGTTCACTGAAACCATTAAATAAGCGAAGTAAATTTGACCGAAGTAAATCGTCACATTTCTTTCGTCCAAATGTAATGAAAAAACGCTTAGATGTAGTTAAAAGTTTTTAAAATTAAATAAATAAATAATTCATTGTTATCCTTCGTTCAGACATTCGGTAAATACATAAAGATAAAGTCATTTACTATACGGTGCTGAACGAACATGGGGTCTTAACTTTCTACTTGAAACGTGGCAATATTCATGCCACTGAAATATTTTTTATTCAATCTCGCTGACAGGTTAGTCCGAAATTGTTTCACAAATTGTTTTTTTTCACTTCAGGATTCCTATTAAGTAAGCTGTTTCACTAAGCGTTGATATCTCTTTAATATGCAAACCCGATATATAACCTGAGGAAGGACCATGAGTCAGCCACTCGTAAACAGTAAAATTGCCGTAATAAGAGAAACGCCATACAAAATTTTCTTTATCTGTTGTGGAATCATAAACATCATGCCGGCAATTTTTTATCATTAAGTGGCTATCCTTCCAGCGCTATATGATCTCGATATTAAAATATTAACGCGTTCCCGGTAACCCCAAAATGGAGAAGAAATCTCTATCTTAAAAGGAATAGAGACAATGAAGAGAGAGGAAAAATTCATGAGTGTTATACCTCATGCACAACTTGGCAGCTATCTGCGACAGAAAATGTTTCGGCGCTCAATCTGACAGCTTTAACTTGTTCCATTAGCCTGTGCAGTTGAATAAAAGTTAATGAAAGGAAAAATGAAAATCCCTTTGAAAACAAAGCCCAATCTCTCCTAATAAAAGTAGTCCTTGAACGAATTCGGAGGATTTCTTTCAGACAGAAACTCATTATATTTAGCACAATGGAGATAACCAGTAATCACAGCTTAAGTGGCTTCGAGAAAAACACACATCTAGTACCAAATGAACTTCACTCGACGTTAAAAGACACTTTTCATCGAAGCGTCGTTTTACCACAGGGCGCTCGCATGTCATCGAAATGGATCTTAAATTCACATTCAAACAAGAACTTACAACATAAAAGTCCCGATCGTTTCTCCTTCACGCTTTTTCTCTAAAATTGCACAAAGTTATTATGCATCAAGAGAGGCCCGAGAATATAACAGAGATAAGATTATTTCTATAACATTAATTCAGTCATAAGATTTAGGAACTGCTTCGCAGGAAATGCAATTTGTCATTTTCCACGAGTTACTAGATTTATTCTTTTGGGGATTTGCTTTACCGTAATATTTTCATTAAAACCAGAAGAAAATTGCATGATTTAAAAATGTTGCCATGGAGAGCACCTATTCAGAAATAAATATATTACTCGCAGGGAAATTTCTAATTATCCTTCACGTCACAGTGTCTGATTCAGTGAGACACAATTGGATGAAATCCAGGTCGAGTATGGATAGTGGACGTAAAAAAGAGACAATAGAATACCGATTAAATGACGAGATAAAAGGGCGAGCACTGAGTAAGCGGGGAAGAGGGAGGAAAGGCATCTTAGATGACAATTCTGATCTCTTAATGTTCGTCGAAGAAAAGACATTTTCATGCTACCCATCTATTTCTCTGATTTTTGTAATGAGATCCACCTTAATATGAAGTTTTGTAATCATTTTTTAAACCGATGTACTTTTTACTTTGCTGAAAACTTGCTTTAAAGATTTCAGTAGCCACTTGTATGGAAACCATTCCCATCCGAGTGCCTTTAGTAGGCCTGTATTACTAACACAATTATCGTGACGACCTCGTCAACTAATCTCGCCAATCTCCTCTACACACGTTTCAACTCCGTAATCAAACGCAAGCAGTGCTGATCCCATATGCTTGCAGCGTATTCTAAATGAGACCTGACGAGGGGGAGGTAAGTATCGTTCCCAAACTTTTTATGCAAAAAAAAGTAAGGCCTTGACATTTGGTCGTCAAACTCGTCGATAAATGGCTTCATCGCAATCCGTCTTAACCTGCATTAACCCTAGTAATGCCTCCATCGAAGCGATACCCTTGCTGGTAACGCAGGCACAACAACGAGGGACAACAGTGACAAGAAACCACTGTTTGACCGGAGTAACAAATCACGTTTTATCAATCGCGATTCTCGACACGAGAAGCCTTCAGACCGGACAAAATCGACGTCCATTATTCCGAAGGTCGGCTCCAGTCGCGGGATGATGTAGGCAACCTCCAACGACGAGTAAAGACTATACACAAAGCTGCCAATTGCATTCTCTCATCGTGTTTACGTTATTTTCTCGGCCATACGTGGGTTTCCTCAAGATATTCAAGAATACTGGAAAGCCTGGGTTTCATTCCTAGGGTCAATAAGGAGTTCAGGTAGATAAATGGAAGTTTTATATCTTCATTCGTTTCCCAAACAAATGACAGGCGTAAAATCTATATTGTATTTTCTGTTTCCTCGGTCTAGATTTTGTGGAAGCTCATTCCTACGAGATGATAACACTTTTTACATTTCCACTTTAATGTTTAAAATAACCCAACCATGGTTTCAGCGAATTCATGTATTTTTTCAGAGCAAACTTCAAAATGACGACTATGCGTTGAAACCATAGCTGTGTAAAACGAAAAATATTAAGGGTACTAGTACAAAGTGTTATAATTACGTCAGCATAGTAATGATGCCCAAGAAAAACCATCATGGAGTAATATTACACCGACATAGAAATGTAATTCGCGACCACTAGGTTAACCTATGAGTCCGTCATCCATCAGAATCACAGAGCCTAAAGTTGGCCGGCGTCCGTGGCCTTAATACTCTATACCTACACTTCGCAGTTCGATTAATGCCAAAAGGAAAGATATTTTTTGGTAAGACCGCTCGAATACGAAAGAGTATCTCTGAAAATATATCACAAGAAAAATTACTCTGATAAGGTTCTTAATGCGTGAATACCTTGAGTCAGTGATACAATAGATCTTGACAATTCTGAGTGAACAAGATGGCATAGTGCCTCTTTATTGTCGTTATCACACGAGCCAGGATAGTGAATACCATGCTTAACTGCTGGTTATCTTAGCGAGATCTTCGATTTAATCCTAGGAGCGGTCCAATTTCCGCACGTGCTTCCAGCAACTAATAAGTGGGAATCAAACTCTGCATAGATCTTTCCTCATAAAAATTCCGGCAATCACGGGTACGGAGCGAGGTCTTTTTTTTTGTCACCACCAGGGCAAGACTCAGCTCCGATAATTGATACAAGTTTAAGGATCGTTTAAGGGCCTCGGGGGCGGCTACAAACATTCTAAATTCCGTCCACGATGTCAATCGCCTATCATCACTCTAGCTTTTGTGCAAGATCAATCATCGTGCCGTCAAACACTCAGCTACGTGTGTCTTCGCATGTCTTTGTCTTTTGAGTGCTGCCTCGCGGTATTACTAACACGGTTATGTCTCATAACTGCAAGTTTAATATCTTACTCGGGGTGGTAGGATTGTGACTCTTGGTTCCATATAAGTAGCATTTAAATGGAATAGCATTTTTTCATGTCTGCATGGTAGGAAGTGTTCTCACTGATTGATAATGCATGTCAGGTTATGGTTCACCCCCTACAACATACCCTCGCGGTGATTTGCAGGGTATTATGTAGATAAAAAGGGTTGGTATGGGGGGAAGAATGCTGGCATCTTATCCTGAGCGCATGGGGTCGGATCCCGGCGGAAACGGATTTTTCAGTTGTGTACCGGTCCCCACTTCAGTGCGGTGTACTTCCAGTTCAGAGCTTTACCCATCGAATGGGACGTAAAACATTGGAATAAGTTGAAGAAATAGACCCAAAATTCTAATATTTCAGAATCTTTCCCTATATTTCCGATTTTCTCGCCTAATTAGTCGTGTGGCCTTTCCACCAGGGTTTATTTAAACGATATTTGTCTCTTTTCCGAAAGGTAACCTTCGAGTTGGTGAGGGACTACAATTTATAACGAAGGCTGTGATCTGTTGAGGACATTCCAGAAACACTTGAATTAACCCGACGTTAATAAATTTATTGATACTTTTTCATGTTCGCTCCTACTCTGGTGATTCTTCATCAGAGTATCACATCTACAATATGCTAAGACTATCCTATCTTCGTAGTGGAAATAACCCAAAAGTCTTGGATAAGTCTCACTTTTATAACCTGAGGACTAACATTTCTTCAGACGGAAGGAAATTGAGTCTCTTCCTTCCGCCGCTGGCTGACAATCGCACTTCGCTACCGGAGAGGTTGAGTCGCATAAATCATACGCGACCGAATACAAAACAAGTAATTCACGCCAATTTTCCATGCATTGAGTAATTCTATTCAATCTTCCATGAATTCTCCGTGACTTTCATTACAAAATATATTCCCCATAATTTACACGAATTGTGACCCCTAATCATTCAGCACACGCAATTACAGACGGAATGAATCTAAGTAATACTTGAGACTTTATCATACGAATGAATTCATGTCAATTTACTATTACTTATATCCATTCTCTTTAGTCTAAATGACTTCCAGGCAAAAAATTATTTCCCATTTTTCGTGACTTCCATCGCTTGCTGACAGTATTATGGATACTCTCGCTTAGAGACGAATGAAATTACGTCACTTATCCGTGAACGAAGATGAATCATTTTTACTTCTCCGGGATCAGGTTGGTGTTGTGGTCAGAATACTGTCCTCCCATCCCAAAGGCTCGAGTTAGAACCCCAGAATTTTCGGTGGTCAATACTTGAGTGCTGCGAGAAGAACACTTCGTGTTGATTGGTTCGTCCGTCGGATGGGGCGTCAAATCTTGCACACCATGGCGGATTTCGTTGAGAGCTAATGCCGATGCCGGGCTTCCATCCACTTCCTCCGCTCCCTGAATATTCCTATCTCTTCCTTTTATTGACGTCAATGACCACAGTTGTTCATCATCCCCACAAAAACCAAAGAACCATGATCACTTTTCCGTTACCTTCCGACTAATTCCTTTCAATATCTTTCCTATTCCTTTCAGAACAAAAATTATTAACCTTGACTTTTCCATTACTCCCATGACCTGCGGCTACCCTGTCAAGATTAGGTGGATTCCGAGGTCCCGTTTCTCAACACCATTTTCTCCGCCGACACAGAAACCCACCGATACCAAACTACTTTAACCGTCCTCATTGGTTGAAATGTCCTCGGGGTCGGTCCACATAAAAACCAACACTGCAAGAAGTTCAACAACCACAAATACCCCCTCGGATAATGGAGTCGAGAAGGAGGTGGATCCGAGGTGACGAGACATTTTCAGATCCCTATGGATGAAGAGAGGAGGTGGAAGAGGGAGAGGGAAAAGAAGGCCGGTTAGTAGGACTCAAGGACGCGCGAAATGTTTGGCAAAACCTGCGCGCACCTTCCGACATATGAGTTTGGTGAGGACGGTGGTGGATAGGGCGATGGAGGGAGCGGAGGTGGATCCCAGTGAATGACCCCGACTCGAGGCCGCAAAATATACTGGGCGCCATGGCTACGGTCGCGGGCGGAATAAAACAACACGTTCCCAAGGACAATGTCAAAGCGGGCGAGACCCGACGAGGGATCGTGGGGACCCACACCCTCCGCCCATTTCGCCCCTTCCCGCCGGATTCCTATGCCACTCCCCCGGTCCCTTTAGGGCGGAAAAAAATAGAACCGATCATTCTTTTTTCCGGACCGGTACCATCGATCAACCGGAACGGTCGCTTCCTGGATAATTTTTATTCATCAACGGCCAGACGAAGCGCTTCGCCGCGAAATTGGAAGTTTCGTCTTGACTGCATTATTTTAGCGAAGGTGCCGCATCAATCGAGGTGCTGAAGGGAGACGTAATGCAGCCTTGTTTCTGTAACACTGATCGAACAGTAGGTTTTGATATTCAGCATATCCATTTCATTGAAAGACTCCTCAGGAAACTGTCGTCGGACCAGTATAGGCATTAACTCGCAATTCTCTCGCAATAAAATTGTTATTACGTGTAACTCCATAATCGTTATCGTTAGATTTGGAAAATACTTCGGTGTAGCGTTTATCAAATATCTATCTTAAGAAAAAATGTGCATGAGAATCATGCGGTCAAGCCAGCAGTAAGCTTTATTTATAAAAAATGGAAATGCGATGAGAAAATAAAGACAGGTGTAAAGATTAACTTATTATGACCCACCTGGAATGCACGAATAGTAAATGGGACCCAGATGAAGTAGGTTTGATTGCGGAATAGGTTTTTGCGCATTGGACAGAAGCTACATTGGTTTGTAAAAAGGTGCGATGATAGGTTTAGCTGATTGTCCACATAGTTACAAGAATTTTGTATTCTTGCATTCCAGGAAACACCATAATAGTTGATTTGTTGAGACTATTCATCCCGCGGAAATGTAAGACGCATACCTTTTCTGAAGATGTTAAAAATATTTAATAAAAAACCTGTTTGCTAAAGTTAGTAACATCATAACGGTAAAATCAGATTATTGATGCCTTGTTTTCCGCGCACAATAAGGGAAAGTAGCATTTAGATAGAATTTGCCAGGAAGACAAAAGCATTCCTGAATTTATGCATGAGCCTATTTGCACAAAAACTCAGAAGTGTAATATATATTTTTAATATTTTTTTCTATTTGTGTCTTGTACAGAGTTAGTTTGAGATGGAAGTCTGTTGCCGTATTCTTTTTGTGAATTTAGATGAATCAACATTGAAACCTGCAGTGTAATTACTAAGATGAGGATTGTTTACTCGTCGCCAGTAATTGCGTGACTAGAGTCTAATCACCCCCCGCCACACACATTCCCGATGGCTTGCATTGGACTACGTAAATTTAGATTTTTCCGATTAGTTGTAAGTTTGGATGGATATATGGGTACACTATTTTTCCACTACTCCCTAAAAATCCTTTTACTGATTACACTTTAGGTACAATTAGCTTTTAAAATTAATTTATGTTTTTTTAAAGAATCACCCCATCTTACACCCTCGAGGTGGCTTGCATTAGACTCTGTATATGCGTAACCAGCATGATGCATCTACCGGAAACAAATCTCAACATTGACCCTCATTCCCATGAGGAAATCGAGTAAGCCAAAACATTGCCACCGAGTTTGCCTTTTGTCTCTTTCTCTATGCGATTACATTCCATTGAACCTAAACCGCACACAACCTCGAATTGGCATTTATAACTCGGCATAGTATTTCTTTCAGAGAGTCGTTTCCTGAATACCAGGGTTCCTGATGTTCAAATCCAAACGTGCTTAGTTCCTTCGTCTTTGTGAGCAACCTTGGCTCGCATCAATCATTACCATTATAACCCTCCAAGATTTCGTTGTAGTCTTCGGGTCCCTCGATATTCTCTCATTGCCTATTTGAGTAAAACATCGATCCCACGATCGATGATGATCATAGTTGGGATTAACGATTTAAAAAATTGTGTTAAAAGTTAAAAATGTGGTTAACTATTTAATTTAATCGTTACTTTTAGAAGAGTAAACTTTTAACTTTTAATCGTCAAAGTTATGCATTAACTGATACAAAACTAACTTCAGTTAATTTTTGGCGAATGTCGACCTGTCCGAATTTGGACGCAAAGGTTGCCCAACAGACAGATGGGAAAATAAAACGGTGTCTAAGAATGCAAGGGTAGTTGTGCAAGAATGCAATGAATAGGCCCAGACGAATACAGCCAAACAAAAGCGGGTCTGAGGGGAGTGACCGCCAAAGTTTAGGAACGCACACAGACGAGAATACACTAAACCACGCAATGACAATGTCCTTGAGGGCTCGTATGTTTTACTCGGTAACATCATGTCGCCGAGTTGAAGCCGAAATAGAATATCTGTCATGGGGTCAGGCCTGACCCCATGACAGATAACGAGGGGGAGGGGTTCATTCAAACCAACGTATCTGTTACAATGCGCCGGTCTACGTATGCCTTACTCGTCGACAATTGTGTCGTCAATACATCAGCCCCCAGTGAATCGCGAGAAAAGATCACTCAGCATCTTCTCTAACTATATGTAACTAAGCCGTTTCCACTGCAATTTTACAATGGGGTCGTTTACCAATTTTTTTTTATTTCCGAATCTGATAGAGTTTGTAAAATAAAAAGACAGGTATTTTTCCGTTTTTTGATCCGTCAATTATTTCCCGAGTTATAAGCGGCGAAAAACTGATGTTTTCAACCCTTTCGGCAAAGTGGGTGTGGTGCAACCTCTGACGTATACTGACTTCGTCCAATCACAACTGAGCCCGCAAAGCTACTTTGCCTTATCGCAATGGGGGGGACACAGCTGACTCGGTCAATCGGAGCTATTGCGACAGCATCTGTGCGAGCAGACCTTCCGAGAATCCACGTCCACTCCCTTCCCCTCCCCTAAAAGCAGTCAAGGACGGGAGGAAAATGACGTCAATGTTATCACAGCAGCATTTTCGGTGGGCGTCACCTTTTGCTTATTTAAATTTTTGGTTTCTGAGTGAACGGTTGTGGTTATAAGATTAATTTATTCACTAAAATTCTTTTTTCGTTTCCATCTAACGATTTCGTGTACAAAATTGAGATTTCGGTTCCGAGTAAACGCCCCCATTGTGAATGGATACTTCACATTGCAATGTGGAGATCGATATCAAAAACTAACCTTAAAGCACTTTCTACCGCTAAGAAAAATCTTTTGCGGCAAATTACAGACGCACCATGGTTCGTCAGAATGTTTTACATTCACGACAACTTAAAAATCCCGGAATCGGAGCCCCACCTCAGAAAAATCCTCAGCCAAATCCTTTCAGCAGCAAACCAGATCAACAATACTGTGGACACTAAATGTAACTACAACGAAAATCCCCACTTCCAATATATTTAAACAAATGGATACGGATGGAAGAAACCACAATGACAATTTTCAGTGTTTTCTTTGTTTCATAAAACAAAAAAACCACGAAAGCCTCTATTACCACAGCATCCAATTTGTCAAAGTAACAGAAAAAGTAACTTTTAACGTAAAAGTTACTTTTTTAACTGAAACTTTAATCGGTAACTTTTTCAGAAATGTACCGTTTAACTTTAACTAGTTACTTTTTACAGAGATTAACTTTACCTATAATCAGTTTTTTTTTTGGTAACTTTCCCAACTATGATGATGTTATAAGGAATTCTTCGCCGACGTTTCGCGACATGAAAACAGGTCTGATTCCTGTATGCGGTAAAAATGTTTCCCAGACCTGCGTTACGATATCTTTGCAAAGAATATATTAATCAAACGTCCAGAAGATAGGGCGCATCAAACCTTCCGCCAGATGTGGTGCGAAGCGGCCTTGGACGCATTTCGTCGCGAGCAGCCCGGATCACCCAGCAGACTTCCGCTCTCCGATTCTCGCCTCCAAACGACTTCCTAAGCACGTTTGAAGGTTCAAATGACCTCCGAGGTCACGCAATAATTGCTATCATAATCAGCGAGCAAATTCGACGCACTGCTGAGCAATGAACGAGACAAAATTTACCGTCAGAAGGCCCCGTAAGATAAATATTGCATTTTCACAAACATGCAATAAAGCACCGGAAAACTCAATACTAGCGAGACGCTGCACAATCTACATCTAAGGAGTACCCTGCCAGGCACCTCTATGGTGTGTAATAGGAGAACTATCAGGACCATCTTACCCTCCGATAGTCCTGATTCCTTCATGGTCATAAAATATTTTTTGAGTGAATTGACCTAAAAAGCTAAATTCATGAAAAGTTCACCCAAAAGAATATAATGCATTTCGCTTTAGGTGACAGTTTTTTGCACCACCCCCCGCGACAGGTAATCACACCCCTTTACTATGATTGAAATGACCTCTGCTGTCCATCGCCTTCCCTTAATGACTACATACTACTATACTACTAGTATACTACACGTTTCAAATCAAAAATTTCCTAGTGTGTAATGACCTCGGTGAGTTTGACTAATCATTGTGGAAGGAGGATTTTACGGAGAGGTTAATGGGTCAGGTACACATTATCATTACTTATGATGGTAGGTATTACCGCGCTAGTCACAATTGTTGCATAAAATTCAATTTTAGCCCTTTGTTTGAAATATATAAAATCTGAGATTAGAAATCACTGGAATGGCATATTTCACATAGATATTTTGTGAACCCATAAGTGTTGTCGTTATCGATAAAACACTGCCGTGTTCCTTAACAAGTACAGAGAACTTTCTGCCGCTTTGCCCAATATAACGGGCTCTACAGTCGCTGCACTTAAGCATATAAGTCCCAATCTTGTCCAAATCATTCGGTCGTTCTTTATAATTGAATAAAAGTCTACCAATCGTTGTGGGGTTGTAGACAGACAACCTCATCTTGCCTTTATGGTTTACATTCCATAGTTTATAAGTTATTTTATCGATGAATGGTAGGCAGGTCACTCATAGGACTGTTTGTGATCAAAGAAAGGTTTGTTAAATTATTAATTTTACTCCTTTTAGGTGTTTTTTCGTATTCTTTTTTCAATGAAATTATGGTCAAATTTATTTTATTAGGCTAAAATTTTTATAACATCTAACTCCTTTTAAAACTTGATTCACACACAGTCGATCAGTTTCCAAACCCACAATCTAAAGGACGTGGTCGTATGCATAAAATGGTGACACAAGTCGTTCGGAGACATTGCATCTGAGACAGTAGGTTTCCTAAAAATAGCAAAATCATGTTTGCCCTCCTTAATTTGGGTTCTCAAGTCTAAAAAGTTAATTTTATCTCCCCCTATTTTTATTTCAAAATTGATAGCTTTGTGAGGTGAATTAAAAAATTATAAAGCCACCTCACATAGTGAAGTTTCCACCACAAAAAGTATGACAAAGTTATCTAATTGCTGGTAGGTGCCTGTCCAATCGCAGAAAATGTCGTCTACGTGTACTTTATCCCCTGCTACACGCCTTAGAGGCGGCTCGCATACAACCTCCAATTCACGCCGTATATTGTCCAAAATGCTTATTCGACGAGTAAGCTTGCTTATTTGGCAGCTATCCTTAATACCTAGAGGTCAACCCACCCACCGCAACCCGGTGGACGCACTTGGTGGCTTTGAGCACAACCCCGATAACTTATATTTAAATGTTATTTTTATTTGTTTAATTCAAAATTAGTTTGGAATGTAACTTTTTGTGATGAGCAAAGCAAAATGCCAATTTTTTTCAAAACCTCCTTGAAGCCTAATCATAGTCAAGGTCACAATAAACGGCCCTCATTATTGCATCGCAAATATTTTCGCCCTTGGATTTCCAGACTTGTAAATTACACTCCATTTGATTCACCACATTCAAAGTCGAGTCAATCAAAGGTTGGGAGGAAAAACACAGTGAAGCATGACTTTTAGTGGCTGCACACTAAACCACAAACCTTTTAGTTAAGGGCATAGGAAAATCTACCGTGACGTTCAACTGGACGTTGAATAAAAATGTGAATGGGAACATTGGTTTTATAATGAATGCTCCAAACTCTAAATACGGCCGATGTCATATAAATATATTGCGGGTTGAGGTGTTAAGGTGTGGGTTAATCCCCTTAGATTATTCTACAACGTTTTTACTCGAGTAGTTGTAAAAAAATTTGGCTTATGGGCAAACCAAATGTGTAAATTACATCACACCTCAACTTACAATTTATCCTAGAACAAGCACGACATCTATTCCCGATCCGGGATTCGAACCATAGACATCTCCATTTCAAGGCCGAAATGTTATCGAACAGGCTATCGCAGTAGGCATTTTATCCGAGGTTTCGGGAAGCATTAAATAAATAATGTGCGTCAAAATTTAGGGGGGGGGCTTAGGGTTTAAAACCCCAAAAACATTCCCGTAATTTACTACATTCTGTATATTTTGCACTAGCATTTAGAATTTCGCTTATTGGGCTGAAAAATATAGTTGAATTGTCTTCACGAAATGAGAATGATAATTTAATAAAGTACTGTTTTAGTGAATAATAATTAAAATATCATTCACAGAAGGAAATCCTGTGTACGCTACTGCATACAACAATATGGAAAAAGCTACCCACAGGCAGTCGCTCTTCAAGGAAGCCTTATGAGATCCCTGTTCATTTATAATACATTAGTTCTCTTTTTTTCCGGCGAAATTCCATTAGAGTCTACATGATTGCAAATGAGAGAGATCGACTACCCCGAATGGAAGTATTTAAATCACTTTCTTCCGATACGTGATAAGGGATCAGAATAATGGCATTTTGGAGACCAAATAGGTAGGTTGTTGCAATGTATAACCAATTGATTTAAGTTAATTCCTAGATACTGGTTCAATCATTAAGGAGCATGTATCGTGGAAATGCCCACCATAACGTTTTATTTTGCTATGTAGCTCCAAATTTTTAGCAGTCTGAACAAATGTGTCTTGTGATGATTCACCTCCCTGACAGACAAAATTGACGCAACGGTATTCCATGGAGTTAGATTAAATGGGCGATTATAAGAGAACCCACCTGTCAGGCGCGACAGACGGTGGACGAGCAGGAATCGTCTGATTTGGGCGAACTCTTCTCAAGCTTTGTTGTGTTCTGCTCCCGAAACGACATGATGTTGCTAGGCCGCAGCGTTTGCCGTGGGTAGATAGTCGAAGGAATCGATAGATCCAAGAACGCTTGCTGAAAAGGAAGAAAGGGAACCACCATCAGTTGAGAAGACCACGCTGCTCTCTTTATGTCCACATCAACAACATAATATGGGTTCCACCTGTAGTAAATGGTGTGTACTTGAACATTTTCTGCCCAATCAAACCCCTACCCAACTTTTTCATATCCCTTTTAAGAGTGCATATATGTTCTCAGTGTGCCCCTTTTAAACTCTTTGTGCTTCTCCTAACTATCCAAATCCCTATTCTTTTCCTCTATACCCTTCTTCCCCAATTCTCCCCTCCACTACACGCCGCCTTCAAATGTTTATATCCTTTCATTACTTCTCCCATCCATCCACTTTTTCTCCCTATTTGCATTCCCCTTAACAAATTCATCGCGCAATATGCAAAACACTTCACCTTTTGTCCTCCTCTCTATTCAGAACACCTTTTCCACGCTTCTCCAAGTGCAAGACCTAATACCCTATAATCAACGCTCACTCTCCTTCCACAAAGATAACATTCCGAAGAAAAACTAATGAGCCCAAGCAATCATGCGTAAGTGATCCCAAGAAAGAAATATTCCTCGAAGAATAAGGGCTTCAAAGTAACACGCGGATGGTGTACGGTCAATGGTTTACGAAAAGGCAGTTGGCAAAAAGCCTTCTGTCAAGGCCTGCTTATGTGTGACCCTGCGGCGCGTGCCTTCAGAGGTGGGGCACCGTGCCGCACTCTCTGCCATGAAATTCGGGAGCGAAGAACGCGCCACCCAATTCCGTGTACACAGCACGCCCCCTGCATTTTTTCTCTCGGCTCTCTTCATATTTCTTCTCTTTTACAACCTTACCACTCGCTCCACATACCTCATGCGAAGAAGCCTTCCTTTGTCTTCCCATTCACGTAAACTTCCTACCACTACAGTCTTCATGGGACCATCACGTCTAAAAATGTGTAAACTAAGGTTGTCCCGTCTTATATTTAGAGTCTTAGTCAAACTCCTATTTTCTCTCAATCCCCTTAGAAGTTCGAATCACAGCAGGAACTGGAAACCAGAATTTATGATCCTGAATTCTTTATTCTCGCAAGCTAAAATTTCCTCCCATTCTTGCCCGCTCATGACGACGGTCTTATTTGAAGTGCGAATGTGCAAACTCCACCTCCGACTTCCTGCGAGGGAGGTTTGTCCTTTTCCTCTAGTACCCACCAAACAGTCAAACTTTCATCCGTATCCTACTATCAAGTGGATGAATTCCAGATGAACAGGTAATTATGGCACTTCATCCAGACATGCAAAACACGAGAACTGCAGGTATAAATCTAACGCATTCCACCATTCATATCCATGAAGCTGTATTTTGCTCCGCTTTTAAGGCCTTCAATGAATTTAAAATTAAATTAAATTTGCGTGAAAAACTTAGAAAAATTATATGATTTCCTCATCCCCCAATTTTAATTTCATATTAGAGTTTTTTGGCTAAAATTTTTATTATAACGGTATTGCTAAATTTATAAAACGTCCGTAGATTTAACATAAGAAATACAAGAGGACATTAGATACGATTGGAGTCTTCATACATCATGAAAATTTGGATCAGGACAATTTTTTTCTCTGATAATTTTGCCGGTTTTAGTGGTAAGTGAGTAATGATGTGGTAAGTAAAGATTTAAGATTTTTGAACATTATTGTGTCTTTTTTTCCTGCTGTTGACGCAATTCTACTGACTAACCGTCTATGTGATGCACTATTTGTAGCTAATCGTTTCGACAATTGCTCCATCCTCGTAGGATGCAAGAAAGATTTTAGGAGCGGAGGAAGGTTGGAGTGGAACTTCGCGTTGGCATTTGCTCGTCATGTTACGAAATGCGCCAAGGGGTCCAGGGTTTAACATCCATCCGACGAACGTAATGCTGAAGTGTCCTCTAAACTGCACCCAAGTAGAGAGGGACAGGTACACACTAACGACAAATCTCTTCCATTTCTAGGATTCGAACCCGGGCTCTAAAGTTGGTGAGTCATTTCTCTAGCCGCCGCATCTACTCGATCCAATGGGTACCAGTACACCAAAGAATAAGAGCCCAACTCCTAATTATGTAGATGGGGGGGGGCAAGATTAGCATTATCTTGGATAGGGAATGGCCCGCAGCTCCAATATCAGAAAAACTGCATTTAATAATTTTAATAAATATTTATTACGTAGGTGCTTTCAGTGACATATCATTTAGACAAATGCAAGAGTAAATTTTTCATTGTGTATCTCCAAAACATGAATAATGAAGAATGAGGATTCTTTGTACATGAAGTAAGTTCGCTCCTCTTTCGCTTCTGGGATGTAGGATTCGAGAATAAGAAAACGGTAGTCACCTGCAATACACCACTTTTTGACTAATATTGCCGCGTAAAAAAAGTTTCTAAGTTATGGGAGACAAAAGACATAATTTTTAAAGAGGTACAGAATATTAAAGATCGTCGTATAAAAAATGGTTAGAAGTTGCTCAGAATATATAGACTGCAATTAATGAGGATTTTGCAAATTAAATGTGAACACTGAAACGGAAAAATAAACTTTATGGCACTTTCAGCCGATACATTCCTTGCTACCTTGCTGTTGCTATTAGTACCCACATTATTATCCTGCTAATTTCGGCGAGTTAGGTATTTGCACCCCCAAAATGATTACCACCGACTTCGTTCTTTCTTACGTTTGCTTTTGACGCCACAGAGCACCTTTTCTGCCATCTAACGCAAGTTATAAGAATGGCGTGACGAGAATCTAGCCGTAGTAGTTGAGAAAAATTCCATTCCATATTTTACAGCGCTAGTTGTCGGAGTTCCTTCGCATGAACAGAACCCGCCTCTGAGCATTTCGATATTATGCGGGAAAATCGCAACCACTTCACCGCCGGTTCTTTTATTACCGCTATTTTCGTTTTATCATTTGATTGCACGGAGGCGGAATTAGCTTAGACCTGAGAAACAAGAAGTAGAACTCAGTCATTATTATCGGTATTTCAAACTATAATTAAATAAACCAAGTAGGAGATACAATCGATTCTGCCTCTTTCAATATGTCGCGCGCTCAAATTCTTGAATCAGTGATCACAGTTGTTTTCAGATTCACGCTGTTGCACAATTGAATTAATGCTACTGAATTATATATACTGATAGCTTATTGTACAGTAAACTTTCCTTTAAATATTTCTTAAAAAAGTAACTCTTGCAGTGAGTCGAAAAGTTCTACTATCTCCGTTGGCATGGTTGAATCAACGACAAATTCAAATCATTTTGGAGAGGGCGGAAATAACTCAGATTAGAACACCACACTTTTTAAGAGTAAAAGAACCAAGGATATAACTTTAAAGGACGTAAAAAAACATATATATAACATAAGAGAGTAAAGTAATTAAAGATTATGACACCAAGCTCCAATAATGTGATGCCAGCACTCAACTTATTTTGAGAGCCAATTACCAGCGAATATGATTATACTCGCTTTCATCACTTTCGTCTTCGCCAAAAACAAGTTACTCTGGCACTTCCTAGGAAGTTAGAAGGGTTAGAGGAGAAGGAAAAGTGTTCTCACCAAGGAGGCTACATGTAATATTCGTGGTTCTCAACTTCTTGGGCACGTAACACCTAGGAGCATTAAAGAGGCAAGAGAGTACGCAATGAAATAAACAAATGAAAGAATGTATAAAAATCACCACTTGGACTATTATATAATAGTTCATATGTAATATAATTGATATCACATATATGTTTAGAGACTACGGAACGGAATAAAAGAATATTCCTACATGTTGTGCACGATGCATTCTCTTGCCCTCTGGTTTGGATCCATGTTCAACAAATACCAACTGTAAAATATTAATTATTTTATTTAATCCCAATATTTCAATAGTTCCAAAATATAATGGGAATCATTATTCATTATAATAAAATGAATTATATAATTAATATAGTTCACTCCCGAAAATATAAACGTATTTTTCGCAGGAAAAAAATTGAATGAAGGAAAATGTAAATCAGTATGATAAACACGGATGCATAGCAACACCATAATTAATATCATGCCACTTCTATGAAAAGGAGGAAATGGAAGTGGCGAATTTCTATCCATAAATATCAAATAGTCATCCTTCGCTTTAGTGTCGCATCGTAATACGAAAATTAGCCAATTTTATATTCATATGACCAAAATTGGACTCCTTCCAAAAATTACGTGTTGGCTAGTCTGACGTTGCCTAATCCCAGTGTTCCTTGCAGAAGACTGCGCTGTTAAATCGTCACGTAATTGTTCTAGAACTTCCACGAAATCCTCAGAAATCAGCTGTGCACAGAGGCTTAAGCTACTTATATACGTAGTGTTGCACGCTGCTCAGTTTCAGCGGAGAGATTGCGATTTCGGTAGCCATTGTGCTTCCTGTGGTACTTAGAGAAACGGTATAGCTGGTATAGCCTGTGAATAAGCTTCATAATGCCACGACAAAGGCGAGCCAGCCCTGCACCAAGGTAAGAGAATAGTTAACCAACTTAGAGATTTTAAATTCTCTTCAAAATCATTTCTTTTTATTATTGCTTTACTTGGTAGGGTAGATGTGAGCTTAAGGGTCACGAACTTCGAATATTTATCCTGCGAAAACTTGTTGCAACTGGGTGGTGTTAATTCTATTAACTTTCTCCCATCGGCCTAGGGTTTCTCACTGCTTAATGGCCAATAATCAAAGAAAATGATATGTGTATGCTAATTTTAATTTCCGTATTATGCGTAGATTTATACTCGTATTTTCGTGTCTAAATTATTCTCATGTAGTCCTTTCCCTGACGGACATGATTTTCTTCAATACTTGCTCTGATTTCGTAGGAATGAAGGATCTGCTCTTGCTCTGATTTATATCTGTTCCATCTATTTGTTCTGTGTATTGCGATATTGGGTGCGCGAGGGTTGATCAACTTCAATGTTTTTCACACTTAACTTTTCCTAATATCAAGCACTCCCCAAGTACAATTATACCCTATAATATTTTATTAGTGCTTGGTTGAACCCTGTTTTTGTTTCGCTTGGTGCGATTGCAAATTTCGCTCCACATACTGAAATAAACATCGCCGAGTTCTTAATGATTGGTAAATTTTATGGAAAGGTGATCCAAGCGTCATAATCGAATGAATTTTATAATATTATCATCCTGAAAGTCTAGTTTTCGTTTTACCCAGGCGTTTCGATGCCTGTTTTCTGAATCAAGATTTTTATTTCGATAAAAATCTTGATTCAGATTCATGTATTCAAATATGGGAGAGACAATTAATTGTTAAATTAGCTATCCCAAGAGAAACTATTTGTGTTCTTTCACGGAACTTCCCGCTTGGAAAACTAATTGATGGAACTAATCTACAGGTCCAGTGTGCCAGCTAGGGCACCACCACAACAACCTGTTCAGCATGCAGCCCCAACCCAGCCCATGGTGGTGCAACAACAACAGCCATCTATGTTTAAGCAAATGGCTGCTACAGCTGGTGGAGTAGCTGTTGGCTCTGCTGTGGTATGATATTCATTTCATAATGGATTGTATGAAATGCAAAAATTGAATTGTTACTTTTAAGTGTTAGTTGGTTTTTGCAGTATTTTGATGCTGCAACATTAACAGATGTCGAACTATAATAGCTTTAATGATCACATCATCATTGTTTGTAATGGTGAGAAAAAAAATGCAGTGCAATTTAATAAGACTGCAGCACCTTCATTGACATTGAAAGGCTATTAATTTCGGTTGTATTTTTTGTTTAGGTATTTCATTCCTGATAGACCATGGAACCTCTAAGTTATGAGCCCTTTGTTAACCCAAGCTGTTGGAAGTTCTGACTAGTGCTATTAACTATTTAATGCTTTGAATGAAGTCTATCGAGAAATAGTCCTCTCACTTAGCGTCAAAAACATCTAAAGGCTTTGTTTATTGTAAGAAACTCTATTATGAATGTGTGCATTGAAGTCACTTACATGGGAAAATTGTATTCAAACAGCTCACCAATCCACTTCATCACTTGTATCTATCAAGAATTTTAAATGCAATAATATATGTTAATTTGATGCTTGTTCATTTCCAAGGTTTTCATTCTCTCTTGATATGCAAAATTGCAAGATTTACACATATCCACATTTGCACATTTTCTATCCCACCTGATAGTCTAACCCAGATCCCTCGATATCCGACCGAGGTCTATTATTAATGAAAAAGCTAACTAGGTATCATTGTCAGAGTAGTAAATGTTTGTGTTCATATTAGCTGTTACCTAGGAAATTCCATTCTAAGTGGTTAAAAATCCTATTAATGTACTATAATTTAGGCATAAGGAGCCCAGCTAAAAAAATGAACAAATGTGTAGGAAATAGAGCAGCCCAAATGTAATTGATAAATTATGACTCTCGTATGTTGTTCTTGAGTAAATTGTATACTCATTTGCAGCGAAAGGCAGAATGTCACAGGCCATTGGGCTTAGTATTTGGTGAGCTCCACTCTCCCTAACCAACCAGATCAACCTTCAGATTCAATTCAGCTTTTTACTTATTCCTTAATTTAATATGTTTGGAGAGAATGGCCACAATTAAGAAGCCCTACTTATTATCATAAGCTGTTTATTTATGTTCTTAACAGACTCAGTGTTTATTTGTAAATGGCAGCTTTCAGAGCAGCATATAATGACCAAGTGATGATTTTAGGTAAAATAGTAATGTGATGAGTATTTTCATGTGGTGCGATGATGACTAAGAGCGTACAGCCTCAATAATTTTTTTAATCTCTGTAATATTTAACTTGACATTCTGAAATGTGTGTATTGGTAGTTTCATTAAATCTAGTGATGGCATATATTTTCAGGGACACACCATTGGACATGCAATGACTGGATTATTTAGTGGTGGTGGTAGTTCAGATGCGCCTGCCGCCCAGGCTCCAGCCCAGGCCCCTGCCCAGTATGCTCCTCCGGCACAAGCTCAAAGCCACCCTGATCCATGCTACTACGCTGCCAGACAGTTCCTTGAGTGTGCTCAGCAACAGTCTGATTTGACCTTGTGTGAAGGATTCAATGAAGTTTTACGTCAATGCAGATTAGAAAACAGTATGTATCATTTTCATTTGTCGTTACTTCGTTTTTTTTTCAAGTTATGTATTAAACTTGGCATTGCTAGTCATGTAAACATGTTATTGAAATAATTGCATGTACCTGCTTGGAAGTGGTTTCAGGATGTTATTTGATGATCAGTGCTCAGTACTATTTTATATCATTTCATAAATTTTGATTTTTCTTTTGTTTTAGGGCTCGCAGTATAAATTCCACTCTGTTGCCGAGATGCTATATACAATGGTAGTGAACTTGGAGAATTTGTTTAAAATGCTGTAGTTGCAGCAATCCAGGAAAGCCTAGATTATCAAGTAAAAATTGAGACTGGAGTAGTGGAATACCTCAGCATGAAGTGTTGTGTACATAAAAATATCGTCCTGGTCTTTATTTCTTTTAAATCCACTTAGATAGCTGTAAGAAATATTTGAATAAAGGTTTATCAGGAAGTAGTTGTTCATTTATCCGAGTAATTTGCCTCAGGTTGAAAGTTCTTGATAACAAGCGTGACAGAAATTGTTGTGACCCCTGAAAGTGGATGCTGTTGCAGTGCCGAAGAATGTATAAAAGCTTTGTGAATTGTTATTTTCTCGAAATGTAGCGATCTTTTTATAATAAATTTGTGTAAAATAAGTCTCAATGATTCTTTTAGGAATCCCTTTGAAATCAGAGTTGCCAGAGAGTTTTAGAAAAAGTGTTTCCAGCTTTTAACTAGCCTACAAATCAGTAGAACATTACATTCATATTTTTGATGCTCAAATTCCAGTGGGAGGAAGAGAATACATCTGTTTACACTTTCTATGCGGTGATAAAATTTTTAATTTTTGCCAGTGACTGAATTCTTTTTCCTTGTTATTAATTGTATTCATAGATACATTCAACAATTGATTGTTTAAAAAATCAGGGAAAAATTATTTAATGCAAAATCGCAATTTTAATTTAGACATCTATCGACGTCCGCTGCCACTGCATTGTGACTCCCTTTGTGATGTGTGTGGTTGCATACCCACTTCTTGTTTTGGAGCAGCTCTCCTAATCCTTTCTTTCAAGGAACATACCAAATGATTTTATTACAAACTACAATTGCAAAGTACATGTAAACAAGAATATACTCATGAATCACCCTTAACAGATGGCATGCGAAACATCAAACCACTCCCACATAAAAATTTTCTGGGCATCCATGCTTACCAGTTATAAAATACTGTTCATGCCACCACTGCCCAGGACTCATATCCAGACTTACGATTAAGTATTAGGCATCACTTCATGAGATTTATGTAATGCATTACTCAGTTTGAAATTAAAAACTCATTATATTTCACGCATTTAATGAAAAAACAACCATGGTTTCAGGACCTAGTGCCATTTTCTAGTATTTACAGCTCGAGTGAGCTCTCAAATATATATATCCCCATTGAATAAGAGAAGTGAGGAGGCACTATTTGTATTCCACTCTCAGTTTTTCAGTGCATAAATTCAAGTGCTGACCCATGCTGTAACACCATAAAAATGGCACTACGTGCAGAATCCATGGTCAGTTTATCATATCCTTAATGTTAATATTTTGAAAAATCTGAGGAATCTGCATACTTTAACATTCAAATTGTAATAATTATCAACAAAAACATTATTTTATTCTTATGCTAGTAAAATGTCTTGATGGTTTTAACCACTTCTTTTGCCCCAAAGATGTCACATTCCTTGGAACCGAGGACAATACCCCAGTGAAATTGTGGCATTCGGTCATACACCACTGATATTGCAAATGAGTGAAATTTGTACCAAGTAATAGTAATACCAAGGTAGACTAGGATGAGTGGCAAGGGTCGAAAGGTGTGAAGGAAGTTGGAGGGGAAGAAGAGGGGGCAAGAGATGAGAGTAGAGAGAGTGCTGGATTTTCAAAACGACTTTCAAGTGCACAAAGAGCCCAAATAAATACCATTTCGCAAGTCCTGACCTCTGTTCTGGTTGCATATTCCGGTAGGGATTCAAGTTTAAATAGGGAAAAGCACTTGTCGAAAGGGAGGCTGTGAGAAATAGTTTGCGAAGGGATCAGAATGGATGAAAATGAGGAGGATTTGGAGGAAGATTGATAGTTGTTCATTCTAATTTATAAGGATGTTGTGCATTTCCCAAGGTAAAATGTGAGACATGAATAAATGAAACAAGGTCAAAAGGTACACAAGATTTTTGATCTGGCAAGCAGCTAGGAAGGGGGGAGGGAGGTGATGAGGGGGTATGTTTATGTAAGTGCGGGCCGCATTAAAGGACAGGTGTTGCATCTTGGATGACTGCAAGAAGGCCAGTGGAGAGGAGAATCAGAAGTGCGATTGAGAGGGTTGGTGGATTTCAGAATAGTTTTTAAGTTCGGTGGCCATCTGTAGGAAATGGAAGGGCAACGAGGAAGGAGATAGGAAGTGACATCACTGTTTTTTCAGAATGGGAAAGTGGTCTTTGAGAATTTTTTTGAGTCTGTGGGAACCAGAAAAGAAAGTGGTGTATAGATTAAGTCCAGCATCTGAAGATGGATGTCTGTCTTTTGGAATGTACTTTGAAGAGGGGAAGGATTTGTGGGAGTTTTTCAGGGTATCTGTGTTTGGAAAGAGCAGAATGAAGATTTAGGTATTTGGTGAGGGAAGGGGTATTATTACAAATTTTGAGTCCATGGATGGAAAGCCAGTTAGGAATAGAGCACTTGGTATGAATAGGGTGACAACTACAGTAGTGGTTTTGTTGAGAATTGGTAGGTTTGGTGCAGAGGTTGAGAATTCATTGGATCTTGGAGTTGAATGTATACATCAAGGAATGCAATGGTGGAGTCAGAAATTGAAAAGGTGAATTTTGCAGAAAAGGAAAAATTCAGAGTGGGAATTAAATGAAATTTTGGAGAGAGACATGATCATGCATCCTGAGGAGAAAGATGTCACCGATGAAGTGGACCCAGAAGGGAGGTTGGTTGATACTTAGGGAGAGGAAAGATTCTCCAAGGAACCCCATATATGTATATACATAAACACACACACAACAGTCGAAAGCTTTAACTGTTTGAAATGTGTGTGTCCCACTTTTTATGTTTCTGTATTTTTCATGTGCTATCTTCGTACATGTTTAATCAGCTCTTCTGAGTGCTACTTCCGTGATACATCAAGCTACATAGCTGCAGATACTTTTTCTTCGATCATTTGTCTTGTGTCTACACATCAGTTCCTGCACGGGTATCCTCGTCTCAATGTTGGGCGATAATTTTATCTCCACTGTACTTCCTACCACTATTTCTCCTTACCTTTTGATTACCTTAATTCATACTCTTTTTAGTTTGGTTTTCCCCGCATCTCTATCCTCCTGAATTAAGAAACTGCATTTTCATGCCCACAAGCTAGCCCAATATAATAGCCACGCTGAGTTACTGACCCACTGTCTATGCATGGGGATTGTGCCCAATGGCCTTATACTTTCCCTACCATTATCAGCCACTATGCCAGACATCCACAGCCATCTTCATTATTTTTCATACCAAAAAAGTGTGGAATACTCTCACATAGTCTTAACTCATTACCTCACCATTCACCAACAACACCTCTCCTGTCTACTCTCCATCTTTAAACTTATCACCATGACCACTGCCCACTAGGGCGGATCGGAAAAATCGATTTTTCGCGGAGAAACTTGGCCCTCTGGAAAAAGTTGTCAAAGTGACTCAAAATGAGGCCAGAAAAATTTGGGGCCTCTAGGTCAACCCTAGACCCTCGCGCCGTGGCCATTTATGGGGAGGGGGGCTGAAAATTGAAAAAGTCATGTTTTTATAGCGATTCCCCATGGATTTTGCCGAGTTGCGGCTATTTAGGGCAAAAATGTCGTCCATTTGTACGTATCTGCAGCCGTTAAGCCACAAATCGTCTATTTTGAGTGCGCGGCCGCGCGTAATATGCACCGCCCACGCAGCGTCGCGGCGCTACGCTCCGAAGGCCGCTCGAGCGTCTCTTGTCGGCTCGCGCCTCCTGCCCGGTCGCCGCGAACGCAGCAAAACTCATCACGGATGCGTCTTCCGTCGTTGATCTCATTAATATTAGATAATTAAACAATTTCCAGGAAATAACAATTACGGAAGAACTGTATGAAAGAAATATAACACACCGTCATCATTCAGGGAGTTAAGAAACACTCCTCGATTTTTAGCCTACTTTTACAATTAATTTTCAGTATGGAGAAAGAATGCAAAAATAATTAAAGTAGTAACCAGAGCTCACCACGTTGAGGTACCTGCACTATGAACTCCCCCGCCCACACACCCACTCATAGAATAGAGGAACGCATTTCCTTTATCAGATTATATGCTATCGAAAAAATAAGAAAGTGATCATTTTTAGTACCAGTCGGTTTATCTGTGTGCAAGTATTCGTCTTTAAACTTTATTTTCATTGAACACTAAAGGTCATTATCGATTTTTTTTATTTTTGAAGTCGAGCAGATAAATGTAAAACTTACTCTATCACAGCATGAACTGAGACTAGGTTTTGAAGGTTGGCATTTTGGTTCTGCTTTCTAGTATTTTCTGTATTTCTTATTGTCTGTCGTTGTTGCGGATGCCATGAAGCTTGGGTTACCTCTTTTACAAATATTTCAAAAGCTTGCGTGTGACAAGGACAATTGTGTTCCACAGTTGAGCATTACTCAAATAATTATCGACTTTCTTCAGCCGTGAGATGCGATAGAGCACGAGTCGGTGTTCTCGTCTCATTTTATCAGCAGCTTGTAGTCTTCTACATCAAATTTAAAATCTGTTAACTCAAAAGTTCTTGGATTTTCGTCGCACGCGTATTTCTTCATGCCTCTTAAGATTATTTTCCACGAATCTCTTACACTTCCTCTCCATTGTCAGCAATCATCGGGAGGAGTGAATTTTCTGAGTGCCCGAAAAAACTGTTTCTCTGAATAACAGGATCAATGACTTTTTTAAATCTACTGGTAGATATCTTGATCAATTTAACAATTTCCATAAATTTACAGCACCAGCGTGTATACAATGGTTTTTTTCACTGAAAATCAGACAGGTGCGTATACTTTTTGAATGACACTAGATTTTATAAAATAGCGCATGAATGTTAGTGGACACTTATAGCCTCAGTTGTCGGCTGGCCGTAGTGAGTTAACGAGAATGAGCCACATTTTTTGGAGTTCATCTGACCAAATTTTCCGAGCGAAATCCTTTGGCCACAGCATTATAAATTTCCCGAAGATACTGCTGGTCACTGCTCAGCAATCTCAAGTCTTCTTCGTCGGACAATTTTGTTGGAACTGGCTCGAATCGTATGATATCAAGAGTGTGGCAGTCTTGAAGGGTGGAGACAATAGGTTTTGCAAACAAATTTGAAACCTTAGTTTGCCCGTATAATGTTTCTACCAACTGCCGCAGTGCTAAGTCAATCAAGTGAAATTGGCAAATAGACCACTGTAAGGGACGTCGGAGTTTTGCTTCCAGAAAACGGATGACGCTTCCTTCATGACATGTATTCACTTTGGTGCCATCGCATCCAATCACTTTTAAATTTGAAAGTTCAATATTTTCTTTCGCAAAAAATCAAGAAAATGCAGATATGATGTTTCTTGCAAATCCTCCTGTGGGGGAGACAAAACCGAAAAATTGGGAACCAGGCTCCAACTAACACGACATGTCCCTCCCTAACCTTAGATGGGTAAGTCCTCTTGCCTATTTTCTGCAGTTTGTTTCATCCTCTCTGCCGTCAAAATACAGACCTTCAATTGTATTTTTTTATTTATCTGTCTTTGCTTTTACTGAATCTAGCATCTTCTTTTTCTGTCTTCGTAAGTAATGCCGGTCCACTACCTTTCACGTGTCTTCCGGAGTTTTGAGCTTTGCGTCGGATACAGTTGCGCTGACGATCATTGCTGCTGCTCTGAGGGACAAGTCACCAAAACTAGCACATACCTCCGCCACAGTTGACAATTGAAGACGCCTTTGCCCCGAAGGAGGTCCAGGTTGATTTTCATTCCTAATCGTATTAGGAACGTTGAGATCCAAGTCGGTTGGTTCCTCGTCGGTTGAGTTTTCTCGAGATGTGGCGGAAAAAAATTCTTGATGCTCACTTTTTACCTCTTCAAGAATGAAAGATTTTGAGTCGACGCTCTCCGACGATCCTCTTCTGAGGTTTTTCTTTAATCGTCGAATTACTGAGGCATCCAATTCACCGGATACCATCTTTCGTTTTGTCCTTTGCTCCCTCAAAAATGCCGCTTCATTTGGGAGAACTTTATCCTCTTTCTAAATTTACACTCGTTAATTCTTTAGCACTGACACGCACAAATATCGCATAGTTTCTGGGATTCATTAAAAAATATATTAATTTGTTATCGATTTGGCACCTTTCGTAGGTTTGCTTGCATTTTTTCTTAAGCCGTAGTACGTCGTATGGTACCGTATAATCATTTTAATCACACCATGTTTCGGAATGATTGGAATAGAGGTGCGTCTCCAAAGTTCGGACACTTTTTACGCCACCAGACTACTTGATAAACCGTAGGCTCCCTTCCTACGCTTTCGTATCCATACGTCGCGAACATTAAAAAAATATATTTTATCACTTCTTTAAAAGTTAGTACTGTCAATTCGTTTATGTGGACGGGACAGGAAAAAAGGTTTAGTATGTAGGGATATATTACTTTCATACAGTTCCTCCGTAATTGTTATTTCCTGGAAATTGTTTAATTATCTAATATTAATGAGATCAACGACGGAAGACGCATCCGTGATGAGTTTTGCTGCGTTCGTGGCGCCGGGCAGGAGGCGCGAGCCGACAGGAGACGCTCGAGCGGCCTTCGGAGCGTAGCGCCGCGACGCTGCGTGGGCGGTGCATATTACGCGCGGCCGCGCACTCAAAATAGACGATTTGTGGCTTAACGGCTGCAGATACGTACAAATGGACGAAATTTTTGCCCTGAAGGGCCGCAACTCGACAAATTCCATGGGGAACCGATTTAAAAACAAGACTTTTTCCATTTTCAGCCCCCATCCCCATAATTGGCCACGGCGCGAGGGTCTAGGGTTGACCTAGAGTTCCCAAATTTTTCTGGCCTCATTTTGAGTCACTTTGACAACTTTTTCCAGAGGGCCAAGTTTCTCCGCGAAAAATCGATTTTTCCGATCCGCCCTACTGCCCACCCTATCCTGCAAGTTAACTTCATTCTTTCATCGGCTAACCACTCTCTCTTAAAAAGATGCAGACGCCATCTTCAAAAACTTTCTCAATTCTACATTAATTTCCTTCACGCGGGCTTGGATTTCCCAGCCAAACACTTGACCAGTCCTCCCACGCCTGAATCCCCTCCCCTTGTCGCATTCAAACCAGACTTACAACCTCATAAGTATGTATTTACAACCTCTCCCCTCCCCTAAAAACCCCTCCGGTTTTTCCCCAGTGCCAGCCACGGCCCCAGCACTCCGCCACTCCCCCCACCCCTGATCCTTTGCTAGACATTGTTAACCTTTCTGAAACCAGTCTAACTGACTCTGAAATTTCTCTTTTCAGCAAAGGTCTGTCATTTTCACCCACACCCAAAATCAATCACCTCAACCTAACAATTGAATTTCTGCCAATATCTACGCTAGCATACTTTTTGGGAATCACAAAATACATGCTCTGATCCCCCAGGCATACACCCTACCATCATGAAATTCTGACCAGCCTCCTCTTATGAACCTAAACCTTTACCCGCCAACCACCCAGGGGAAATCTACATTCGCTTGCTACTCCAGAAAGTCTCCGAAAAATCATTCATTGCATCCCTGACCCCAAAAACAACCTCACCAAGAATGAAATCTATGCCCTCAAAAAACACCGCCAAAACCTAGATATCGTCATTACGACAGCAGACAAGGGTTCATCAGTTGTCGTTCGTCACCTAAGCGACTCCTCCACCTACACACCAGTATCCCACAAATTAACTCCCGAATTCCAAAAAGAAATAGAATCCTTACTTCAAGAAGCAGCTCCTGATGAAGGACTATCACCGAAAGACATTTCTTTTCTTTCACCTCCTAACCCCAGAACACCTCAACTTTATCTTCTCCCCAAAATACAGAAGCCTTCTGTTCCCTGCCCACCAATTACATTCAGTTTCAATTCTCCTACTGAAAGAATCTCTGCCTTCCTTGACCATTACCTGCAACCCCTTGTATTCTGTCTTCCTTCCTTCATAAAAGACTCCTATCATTTCCTTCAACGCTTAAATAGCATTTCCATTCCCCCCTCTTCTTACTTAATTATGGCCAATATTGACGTCACTTCTTTGTATACCTCCATCCCCCATAATGAAGGCCTATCCTCAATTAAGTTCTGTCTAAATCAAAGCCACCGACCCTCAAGTCCCCTCAACGGACTTCTTGTTAAAAATAGCTGAATGTGTTAAAAAAGAATGCCTACTGCTTAAATAAAACTTTCTACCTGCAAACCAGTGGCATGGCAATGGAAAGTAGGATGGCCCCATATTATGCAAACCTTTTTATGGGGTTCCTTGAAGAATCTTTCCTCTCCCAAAGTACCAACCAACCTCTCTTCTGGGTCCACCTCATCGATTGCATCTTTCTTCTCTGGATGCAAGGTCATGACTCTCTCTAAAATTTCATTTCCACTCTGAACTCCTCCTTTTCAGTAAAATTCACCTCTTCAATTTCTGACTCCACCATTACATTCCTTGACGTAGACATTCGGCTCCAAGACAATAAATTCACAACATCTGTCCACACCAAACCTACCAATCACAAACAATACCTCCATTACAATAGTTGCCACCCTATTCACACCATGTGCTCCATACCTAACTGCCTTTCCATCCGTGGACATAGAATTTGCAATGACACCTCTTCCCTCACCAAATACCTAAATACTCTTCACACTGCTCTCCGCAAACGTGGATACCCTGAAAAGCTCCTCCACAAGAAAATCCTCCCCCACTCTTCCAAATACATTCCAAAAAACAGACCTCCATCTTCAGACACTGGACTGAATCTCTACACCACTTTCTTCCCCGGTTCCCGCAAACTCAAAACCTTTCTCAAGGACCTCTTTCCCATTCTGAAAAAGTGACGTCACTTCTTCTCTCCCACCTCGTTGCCCCTCCCATTTCCTACAGATGGCCACCGAACTTAAAAAATATTCTCAAATCCACGAACCCTCTCTATCTGACTTCTGATTCTCCTCCCCACGGCCTTCTCCCTGCAATCGTCGCAGATGTAAAACCTGTCCTTTAATGCGGTCCGCACCTACATCTCTACACCCCCTCGTCACTTCTTTCCACTCCTCCAAAGCTACTTGCCAGTCCAAAAATATTGTGTACCTTCTGACCTGTAATTATTGTCCTGCCTTTTATGTGGGCAAATGCACTACACCCTTGGCAATCCGTATGAATAATCATCAATCTTCCACAAAATCCACCACATTTACATCCTTTCCAATCCCTACACACACTATATCCCACAGCCTCCCTTTCGATTAGTGCTTTTCCCTCTCAATACTTGAATCCCAACCGGACCATGCTAGCAAAATAGAGGTCAGTTTTTTCCCACTTTTTTCATGTCTCTATGTGAAGTGCTCAGTTTTTATTTATATATATTAGAGATGTGACATTCGAATCCTCGAATCTTGAAAAAGATTCGAGAAACGGACACTCGAATCTTTGTGCTATTTTCATTATTCGAATCTTTCAAATCCTAAAATATAAATAAACACCGAATTCTTTATGTAATAACTTAGAACAGATTAGTCTCGACCGATAAAAACTTTCGTTACAAATACGGTTAAACCTCGCTTTTACGTCCCCGCAATTTGCGTTTTCCCGCCATTAACGACTTTTCCTTCAAGTCCTAATAATTTTCATGTGTCCGCAAATAACATCTTTCCTTTATTTACGCTAGCAAATTTTTGAATGGTTCGCCATTTGCGTTTTACGAGACGATTTTGCCGTGATTGTCGTCCTGGTTGCATAAATGGTGGATGATCGCTCCGTGAAAGACAAAGTAGAAACTCATGCAGTAAGTTACCACTATGAAAGATAAATAAAATTTTCTCATATGTACCACCAGTTATCGTGACCTCAGTCATCTGTGGAATTGAAATGCCGCGAGAGATTACAATACACGTACGTAATTTTTGTCGCGATTGTTGTCCGGGTTGCATAACTCGAGGATCGACTAATGCTATCGCATAGGTGATGAAACTATTTTTTATTTAAGAAGTGTATGCTTTTCAGCATTTGCGGCCTTCTCATTCTTTTTTGGTTAGGTATTAATGCAATTTTAAAAAATCCTCCAGCCAAACTTCATCCTCATACATCCTGCGAACAAACCAGTCAAATCATCACGTTCTTCTCAACCTCGATTCTTAAGTAGCTTTGATAGGATAACATTATAGTCTCTCACACCTTCTTTTCTCATAATGTTTACCCTAACTTACTAGCATGGCTGGACTCCTGGTCCCAGTTCATCCTTATTTTTATCCTTCTCTTCTATTCCCAAGTTCCCTTGCCTATTGTTAGTGCCATGCAATTCTTGTCACGTATTCATTACCCCTATGCTGAATCTCTTGTAAGTTCTATCAGCAGCTCTCCTGACTTAACACTAATGCACAGTATCATATTCCACTTCTTGCTGCTGAATGACCTTCTAACCTTTGAGTACAGGGCGCCTATTTCTCCCTCTCTCTGGTACCTCTCAACCTATTTACATTGACCTTTTTGACACTTTTCTCTCACACTCTTCATACCCTCCTAAGTCTATTGCATGTTTCCTGAAATTTTATTTTGCCTTGCTGTGTTTAAATCTTTCTATTTCCATCATTCCTCAATTTCCTCCATAGTTTGTGCCAACACCCAATGTGTCTTGACCACTCTTGTGTCTACTGCACCATACTGCTTGCTTTTCTGCATCTTTCTTCATACACCTGTAAACTAATTCCTGATATTCTCTCCGATTTACAACTACAATTTTTTCACACTGTTCATAATCTTGGCCCAACCATATGTAATCTAGTTAATATATTTCCCCATGTCCCCCTGCATACAATGCAATACAATGTTTAACACACGAGGAATTGTCTCCTGCAAGCAGCTCGTCTATTGCTGTGAATGAGTCTTGAAGACACGACAATATTAGAAAAAGATATTGTTTTTAAACATACAATTCCTCATCAGTTTAATAACTTTTTGGAAACATATCATTGCTAAGCCTCCTAGAACTTTCACATGCTTTCATTTCATGCAAAATATTTTGTGTATCATGTTTATTACTTATCTATGTTAGCTCTACAAATCTTATTTGTATTATTCCAATAAAGAGTTGTATTTTTGAAAACTATTCTTAAATTTGTTTTTCATTGAATGCAGCTGCTTAAGTCTTTTCTTTTCTGTTATTATCAACTTTATATGTAGGATTCGAGAGATTCAAGGTATTCGAGAGATTCGAGAACCTCTTAGGATTCGGATTCGAGAAAATTTAGGATTCGTCCCACCTCTAATATATATTCTGTAAAATCATACCTGGTTTTGACAAGAGGTTACAAATTAGTCATGAAAGGACTAATTTGGTACTATACATTTTTCCCTACAGCTTAAATTCAAAAGCTGATTCCACTTTTCCTTGGTAAATTCATAAGGACAGATCCTATATTAACAATGTTAGTTTTTACATAACATACATTTTCACAAAGAGTGTACCTGAAGATGAAAACATTTTTCACATAATTGCTTGATGATAAATTAATGTTTTCCACAGTAGGCGCATAGTTAATATAGTTTTTCCAACACATACTACTCAGCCAATAAATGTACTGTCCGTTGCAAAATTCCATGACCAGATAGTAGTAGTAGGTGACCAGATTGCACGATAGTGTAACCAAGGAGATTCTATCCTCTTTTCTTTCAATAACCCGTATGAGAATTGACTGTTTAGCATGAGCCCCTAACTATCACTGAGGATAAAGGTAAGTTATAGAATAATAAGAGAACAACTTGAAACTACTTAAAAAGTTCTTTTTTCTGGCCAAACAAGAAAGACATAAAACATCATGATAGAACTTTCTGTATATTTCAGAATTTGGAGAATTTCATGGTTCATGCATTGCCCATACCAATTATAAATTTTTTCTATTGCACCATGATACACATAGTATCAAATCTGTTTTTTCTTAGAATCTATTGCACATTCAAAATTAACATGAATAGAGTTTTACATTACTTTTTTAGAAATAAAGAATCTAGAGCAATTAAATTATCTCTAACTGCAAAGGCTTCAGTTCAGATATGATATAATTGCTTTATATAACCAATCAAAATATTATAAAAGGGAGCAAAAAAGAAAATTTCACATATTGCACACATCGTAAGATGACTCATTTCATCAGATGTTCTTATAACCTCGAAAATCCATTATACTTATATTTATTTCCTGGTACATGATATGGGCTTGAAAAAACCATGCCATTCTTAGTATTTACATTGAAATAGATAACAAGTCCAACATATAATATATACATTTTCATAACTTGGGCTGCTGCCATACTACATAATAGGTGGAAAAAATATTTCTATGGATTGCACCACATAGCATTTGAATAGTCGAGTATAACACACTTTAGTCCAATCCTCTTTTATGTCTTATATCACAGCATAGATTTGGTAGCCACATCCCCATTGTCTAGGAAAAATAACAACATATCACCAAGCTTCAAGGACTTAATTTTTCAG
Organism: Platycnemis pennipes; assembly: GCA_933228895.1. Taxonomy (NCBI): domain Eukaryota; kingdom Metazoa; phylum Arthropoda; class Insecta; order Odonata; family Platycnemididae; genus Platycnemis; species Platycnemis pennipes. The sequence goes on along the minus strand of OW121847.1, from coordinate 73,462,401 downwards.
AATATTATCATCTAAAAACACCCCTCTATTTGAATATAAGGATTTTTTCTCAATAATCCATTGAAACTGAATGCCATGTTAAAGCAAGTATGTAGGTACATTTGAAATTTTTGCTGGGATTCAAAGATGACTCGGGATGATTGAAAATTTTTGAATAATATTACGCATTGGTATTTTCTAGCTGATAGCATCAGCATCGTCCTTTGCAATACTGAAAAACCAATTACACATTACCACACTAGGAGACTTTAAAAACATGTCAACGATTGAGTGAATATGTACATTTTTACATAGGAATGAATTTCCATCTGGCAAGGGGAAGGGATATAGTAACTTATGTAAACAAGAGAGCAAACAGAAGCCTTAGTACTAAATATAGCACAAAACACATTTAGTTAAGAACAAACATCACTCATGAGTGGCCCAAGAACATTAAAAAACAAATAAATACTAACATAATAAAATTTTGATGACTCATTCTTTGTGTGTGTGATTGTTTTCAAGGTTTCACTGTGATTGAATAACCTCAATTTTTTTCCTTCGGTCATTTTTCCTGAGAATGCACAGAATTATCCCTTTGGTACGTTAGTGCATCAAATAGAAAAAGCAATATTAATACTTAAAAAACTAAGTCCTATGCAAAAATAAATATGGGCCTTGTTAAACATATAGCACATTTTAGCCAACGTTCTCAGAAATGATTTCAACAGATAAAGAGCACAGCCACAACATAAAATGTACAGGTATGCAAAAAATCAAAATTTTGCAGCATTAGCCAATACGTCCTCATTATTTCATCATAAACTTCATGTTTTCAAGAACAATGAGTAATTATCACCAGCCAAGGCTGCCAGGTCTAAGAAGCACCACCTTCATCAAGTCAAAAGTTTCCTAACAAAACAGTACTAGTTCCTATCACTTATGGTTTTGGGAGGAGCTGCATTGAAAATCATTAATCAGGAAGGTCATTATTTCCTGAGCTGAAAAACAGAGGCATTTCACTGACAAGTAAGGTGTGACAAACTTTGCATACACTATATTGCCTGCGATTAGGTCCACTGGTTACAGTTTCTGATAAGCACGTAGGGCAACATACACGACCACAGTGGTTGCAGTGTTTCTGAAATATAATTGGGAACATGATTAACTTAATGCAGAAGAAATAACTTTTTACATCAGCAGGTATCCTAGGTAAAAAAATTATATTGTGCCATCAAGTAACATTAACGCCATGATTCAACAGCCAAAGTGTGATATTAACGGAAAGACAATGTATTTAAAGCAAAATCCGTTAACTGAAATCACAAATGACTGCAGTAAAAAGGTTCAGGGAGAGAAGAGAAATGAATAAAACTATGTCTAGAGAACCTAAGCTATGAAGCACACATGCAGTTCCCAATTCACTAATAATGAATAAATCCTCCACCATACCTACTGCACCACAAGGATTGAGATGATTTTGTTTATTAACCCTTTCGCTGCGGCTCACTCTCCGGAAACCTACTCGTCACATGTGGGGGAAAAGTGAAAGTGCTACATCAGTGAGAACAGAAAGGTACGTTCACAGCAGCCTACCATGCGATCGTACTAGGTAGGTTCACAGCAGCGAAAGGGTTAATAAAAGAAAATCTAGAATTCATACATTTTAACAAACAGATTAAGACTTCCTACAATGACAAGGAATAGTCCATGCAAAGGATTAAAATATAATTGTGCTCCACTCTTAAAATTGTAGAACAATTATGTGCCCAACTTAATTCCTGAAGGAAGCCTCTATCCAAGTAACATACAGTAGTGAAAACTACTGTATTTAGTGAGAAACAATGCATAGGTATGCATCCTTGTCAATTGTGTCTTTGTCTATCCCAAGCTTTACTCCCGCTGATGTTTTTTAGCATTCGAGCCATAAATTTGTGCAAGTTTCAAATTAAAATTTGCATTTTTTACAATGGCACAAAGAGATAAAAATTCTCCACACTGGAAGACAAACACTCATTTGGTCAATGAAGTCATCCCCAATGCATGCTATAATGTCTACAGGAGGGCAAATATTGAATTTCAACACAAAAATTATTCCTTCATTCTCTTCAACATAGCCATTATCAAATGAGAAAGTGTATACCATTAAAAACATAAAGAGAGCTTTTCCATCTTAATTTAAAAACAGATTACATGAGTGACACTAACATATTCAACCTTCAAAAGGACAAAAAATAAAGCAGATCACAGCCATGATTCATTGCTCTGCTGAACACAATTTTGTAAATGTCGCATTTTCCTTCAGGGGAGAAAATGCATGTAGGGAATTAATCACCTAACAGCTGACAAGGGACACCAGCTGAAATACTTGTGTTATAAATATTCGAATCATAGACTTCATCGCAAGTATGACTGAAAATAGAAAAGGAATATTGTCAAATGTTGAGAAGTTGGAGTGAGATTTGAATGCTCTAAATAACTATGATAAGTCAATAATATGTTCAATCATAGCCTAAAGGTCATTCGGTTTGTTTAAATTATAACATTCTGAGAGTTATTCTGTAAGGAAAATATCTATATAACGGATCTATTGCAGGGTGGCTACTGATAACCAATTTTCAAATTCCCTAACTTATCCCTGATTTTTCCCTGATGACTTTACCAATTTCCCTGACTGATCGCCAAAAGGTCTCCTATTATCGGAATATTTTATTTCTGCTGAATTAAATTTTCGTCAAAACTCAGAAAATGTTAAAAGCTGTAATAAATACATTATTAGTTATAAGAACGAAAAAAATATGTGGAACCTCCGCCCTAATGAAAAAATATATTAAACCTTCACAAGTTAAGCCCTCACACAAACTGTACACACTTTTAATACATTTTTCGCGGCCGTGTAGCGTATTTCCGTGGCCGTGTATGTTTCCTTCGGTAAAATTACAAATTGAAAATGTCTAATTCTTCAAGGAAGAGGTGGGGTGTCGTGGTAGTTCTGGGAAGTTGAAGATTACTGAAAAGGCATCGAAGGGAAAGTTAATGGTCAATTTACTGACGGACTCCGGCACAGGTTTCACTAAGCTATGCGAAAAATACAAACCAAAGCCAAGTTCTTGGACTGGATCAAAATCGGATGGCACGAGTTTTAGAAGCGAATAAAAATTTGATTAACATGGTCGTAACCCCTTAAGTAATTGTAAGAGGGAACAAAAAATGTAAAAATATTTGTATAAACAAACAAAATGTAATCGTGCCACTGCGAGCGAAAACAGGAGGCAATTAGCAACGGCAGTGTCATATTTAGGAATGTCATATTTGAGGTAGTTTGTGACCTGACTAAATTGCTTCGAGAGGGAGCTAAGGGGGCCATTCAATAATTACGTCGAGCATGAAAGGTGGAGAGGGGAGAACTCTTTTTACGGTCTCGTGAAGGAGGGTATGGAAATCGAAGATGATCTCACGTAAGATTTTGTTTACACGTGTGATCGTACTTTTATTACCATTTTAATAATCAACGTCTCGTACTTTTAGAACTGCAAGCACGTATTTACAACATGCTAGTGTGCTACAACTACCTCTAGACCTGAGTCTCGGAAGTTAAAAGAAAAACGCGAGGTAAAATCTTCCGAAAAACATAGCCTTGGATTCTTTGAGATGAGCAGAATACACGGTGATCATGAATTTTAACACTACTAGGCAAATATCACATTAAGGATATACAAAAGGGATACATTGTACGACTGATTCACAACTAAATAACTAAGATTCATAACTGAATGATCAAAGAATTGACGGGGATTATTTTATGTATTCGGCGACGGACATTAATTTTAGTTGGCGAAATGTTTTGGTGAAATAAAGGGAGGAAAAGATTACCCGGTAAACGTAATGGCAGAAAAATAACTTTAAATAACAGACTTTTCCAGATTTCCAAAATTCCCTGACAATTCCAGGTTTTCCTGGTTTTCCCTGGCAATCGCCACCCTGTATTGACTCAGAAACTATACATAAAGAGTGTTCCTGTTTCATTACCTTGCTTGCACTTGAAGAAAATTGCATTCGACAGTTGGCACAGTCCTGAAAATCATCTTCATGCTGCCAACGGACTTCTTTTTCATTCTCTCGTATGTTCTCCAGTTGAACTTGAAGTGACTGGGAGAAATTCACAAAATCTTGTTGTACTTTCAAACTATTATCAAGTTCTTGTTTCAGTCCAGACACACGACTACGAAGTTCAGCATTGGCAGCCTCAAAGTCTCTCTGAAAAATAATGACTCATCAACAACAGAACACTATTCTACCTGACTCAATGAATGCTTGATATTCAATTTCAAAATATGAACTATTATTATTGTAAGTCTAATGGTCACAAAAATATCTTATTAATGGTATGACACAAAAAAATCAAGGTGGAGGATTTGTAGATAAAGTTCATGACCACAATAAATTTTATACTTAAGTTTATAAAATGTTTCTCAAAAACCACTAAGGTAAATGAGGGAGTAATTGACCATGCGCCAGTAGTTGACCATTTAGGATATAAACTGTCAAAATAAGCCTTACTCTGGTTCAAATATTGTAAAAATAGCGGGAAAGTACACTCCTGCCATTTGGCTGTAAAAAACCAAAACACGGTGCACATGGGTGGCATGTAGAATTAAGGTGGCTGACAATCAGTATTCATGTACAGTGCTGTTGCCTTATTTTGAAGTTTTCTAACACCATTTGCTAAGGAGCCTTTGTGGATGAGGCTGATTTAAAGTGGCAAGTACCTTCATATTTCAATATAGTTATTTACCTTTGATATAGGGATGTTTGATATTAATAAAAAGTTGTTTATCATCTGTTAACTATTACCTGGAAGTCAGTTATGGGGGTGGTCAAATTCTGAATCAGAAATGTACAAATTTTCAGTAATTGACCGAGATGGTCAACTACTCACTGATTCCTTCCTCTCTTTAAACTCATCATAATTGACATATTTGTAATGTTTATAGCATACCAAAACGTTGTATATAATTATTTGTGTAACAGATTAGGTTTTACTAATAGATGACCAGGGGTCAACTACTAGATCATTGGTATGTCAACTTCTGAATCTATTTTATTTTAAATATTGCAGCTTAACTATGCCTGCTATTAAAGGCCAGTTTCGTTGTTACACAGAGGCGACGATGAAGGGAGTCATCCATGATGTGAGGAAAAACAACTCACCAGTCCATACAGCAGCAAAGAAATATGGTGTACCAAGAATCACACTATACAAAGTGGAAGGGAAGTCACCAATTGAAAGAAAAATGGGACCCAATACCATTCTAAGTCCTGAAGAAGAAAGTATTCTAGCTGATTAGGTGTTAAAAATGGCAGAAGCAAAAATGTTTCCAGTAACTGTGAAGCAACTTCAAAACAGTGTTCAGCGTCTGATGACAGACCTTGGTAGAGACAATCCCTTTCATGACAACCGTCCAGGGAGGACATGGATCCAAGGCTTTTTGCGGAGAAATAGCAATATATCTCAACGAATAAGCCAAAACCTAACAGTATCTTGGCATAGGTGACACAAGAAAATATTTCTCGTTGGTTTGCGGAAGTAGAAGATTATTTGAAAACAAATGATTGCTTCCAAGTATTGATGGACCCCTCACGAATTTTTAATCATGATGAAACTGCATTCTTCCTTAATCCAAAAGGGAATAAAGTTCTTGCAAGAAAAGGAGATAAGACAATATATCAACAAGTTAATTCAGATGACAAGGAATGCCTCACAGTGATTCTTACTGGCAATGCCAATGGTAGTGTTGTAAATCCTTTAGTAGTCTATAAGTATGAGCGTCTACCTCCTGAAATATCACTTCCATTTCCCTCCTGATTGGGTCTTTGGAAAAAGTGATTCAGGGTGGATGAACTCTGAATTATTTTATGAATTCATAGCAAACTACTTCCACCCTTGGTTAAAAGGCAATAATATAAAACTTCCTGTTTTATTATTTGTTAATGGTCATGTTTCTCATTTGAGTTTGCATACAAGTCAACTCTGTGAAAAAAATGGTATCATATTGGTAGTTTTACATCCTAATTCTACACAAATACCAAAGCCAATGGATGTTGCAGTGTTTTGAATCCTAAAAGAAAATTGGAAGCAACATGTCCATAAGTGGCGTATCAACCATTTAGATGATCCCATCTTGAAAAAAAAAAGATTTGCTAAACAGCTGAAAGAGGTAGTGGATGAGCGTGTTACTCACTATGTGTTAGCTAGTGGTTTCGGTAAATGTGGACTCCATCCCTTGGATCTGATGGTACCTAGGGTTCCAGGACATAATGATTGCAATGTCAGACCAAAGAACACTGCAGAATGATGACTTCTGTGCACGCTTGAACCATTTCAAGCAGGGATTACAATTTCTGAATAAGAGTATGGGGAAAGAAAAATTGGACTTATTTGAGCGATCTACAGGTAATTGGGAAGGGGAACTTTCTGACCAATCACTCTTTATGCTGTGGAAGAAAACTAAGTTAGAACTAAATAGCCTTATTGACTCATCTGAATCAACTGCTTCAATTGACAATACCACCCCTAAAGAGAATGCAGCTACAACTATCTCCAGACCAATGGACATATTAATGGGAAGAGATTCAACTGAGCAATCTCCTGCAAGAAGCACGCTCTTAGTTGGAGGCAATGAAAATACCACCATCTCAGGACCATCAAATGTACAGTTTCCCATGGTTGAATGTAATGAAGACACTGCCATCACAGGGCCATCAAATACAATTGTCGAAGGCAAAGAAGATACTGCCATCCCAGGATCTTCTAGTGCACAGTCTCCCATGGTTGAAGGCAATGAAAACACTGCCACCCCAGGGCTATCAAATGTACCATCTCCATTTAAAAAATGTGTGTTCAGTCCACCTGTAGGCAAGAAAAAGCCACCGAAGAAAATGCCAAAGGAAAGATTACCCGCTATAGTGTCTGGGGAACTTGGCAAAAAGTATTTTGAAAACAAAATAAAGAAAAAGAATGAGATGGAAAGACTTAAAAGAGAAAGAGTGGCTGAAAGGGAAAGAAAAAAAGAAGAGAAAATGAAAGAGAATGAGAAGAAAAAAGGAAGGAAAGTGATAAGCTGAAGGCTAAGAAACAGAAACGTTATGAAGAGTCTGATTCAGAATCGTCTATTTCCATTCCTGATTTGAGTGATGGTGAAGGTTCTGACTGGAACAAAGAATTTTTGGAAGAGGATGATATGGATTCTCTGGAAAAGGACGATTTTGTGATAGTGGAATATGAGGGGAGCTATTTTCCAGGAAAAATAGTGGAAGTTGTGAGTGATGGTTATGAGATAGCCACTATGGTTAAGAGTGGCCATTCTTCATACCGGTGGCCTGTTAAGAAAGATAAGCTTTACTACACAATGGGCCAGATAAAAAGGAAAATCCATCTTACAAAATTGTGTTCTCACCATGGGTTTACCTTATTCCAGTTATGAATTTTTACTCGTAATTTTGTATTTAAGAAAATGTTGTCACTTTTTTGCAGTTAGTTAAAAAATAATGTGTCATCAATAGCTAATTAATACCATAAAACTGGAGAAAAATAACAAATATTGTCTTTGGTATTTATTTTCCCTCCATGAACATATGGTCAACCACTGAAACAAAGCATGGTCAAATACTAGAAAAAAATATTTTTAGACGGTCAATTACTAACATAAAATAGTCCTTTTTTAAAAAAGCCACACGCAATAGACCGAGTGGTACTTTTAAAATATTGATTGACTGTGTGGTAGTAGAGAGTATGGTAAGTAATTTGAGGTGTTAAAACCATATAATTGGCAAATAATTATCAAGGTATGAAAGATTTACGATTTAAAAATCCTTAAGGGGTCAATTACTGGTACCATTACCTTACATACATTTGTTTAATTTCAAATAAAAATGCACAAAACCTTTCCTCATATCATCTATACACATAATAGATTGTGCCTTACTCCAGTGTACCATAATGGACTCAACCTTGCACCCTGACTGTTTGGTTTCCAGGAATAATGTTAATGGAATGATTCCAGTGATTTTGTTTACACTAGGCATTTTCAAGGCACATAATCACTACCACATGACATATACAATGAAAAGTTTCTTATTATTTCCTGATGGTGACATACTCAAATTAATCTGATGACCTGCGAGAGTTGCAGACCTCCAACTGCACAGTTAATGTCTTAAGATTTAATAATTATTTGTGACAAATTATATTGCACTTAACATTTAATAAAACACAATACACATTTTTTAAACAATTCTACAAATAAAAATCACTTCATCATTATCTCATACACTGTGTCAGTGATCAGACAACCTAAACTATGTGCTGCACAAATAATTGGAGAAAACACTCTGTTATTATGTTTTATTATAAGTTTATGTATTTATATAAGTTATTGTATTTTTGAAAAAATACCTCCCCATGATTTAAAAAAAAATTCTTACATCTTCATCATAGCACTGCCACAACATTGAAGATTTTAGGAAAGTGAATTTTTTTAAGCAGAAATGTCAGCTTAAGATAAATAATAATGATATATCTATTTGTATGGTGATTTAGTGTACAAATATATGCATACACAGCAAGAGATATAAAAGGTATAATTTGATATTTTTTGTAAAGAAATTCATCCACAGAGTACAAAAATAATACAGTAGGTAGTTATGAAGATCCTGTTAAAAAAGAGGCATTGTTTTTGCACTCTCAAGGCAGCCTGTTGTATAATAAAAGACACATACTTTGGGGCAAAACTGGAATTTCTTGTTTGAATATACATTTAGTGCAGATCAGTGGAACTTCTTGCACTGTAAGTTATAACTGTTAATCATAGCATAATTTGAAAGATTTTGCATAACACAAACAATTGCAGCAAAAATGCACAAAAAAGGAAAAGGTGGTACGCAGATTTTTTTTGAACAGGCAACATGTAGCATGGAGAGATGATTACATACCTGATGAAGCTTGAATAACATATCTGATGAAGCTTGAACCATAATGAAGCTTGAATAATACTTCGGCATTCCTAGGATGGACACCGATGCCAGATTGGTAAAAGGGTAGGAGTCTGACAAAATGTACTCCACGTACTGTACTCCCAGCCTCTGTTTCGAGGTGGCTGTGAGAAGGTATCTGATGCTAGTGGGGCAGCCTTTCAAGAGATGGTGTCACATTAAATAAACTATTGAGGCAGCTAACTGGACACCACCTCACTTATACTCTCCCAAGAACACAATGGACTTGAACAATAGATTTCGATCCAAACAATTACAGGACCCGGCCCCAAATGAATGTGGCCGGTGTTATGCCTGGCAGCAGGGGAAGCAAGAACTCAGTGGTTGTCATCTCACAAAATCTTTGCATGGCAATGATGACACCAGCAATGGCAGTGGCAAGGAAGAAATAAGTGTAGAGAGCAATAAGGCTATGAATCGGGACATGGAACGTTAGAATAGTGTTAAGGGCAGAGGATAATAGAAAATATAGAGCATGAAATGGTGTAAGACAACATCAATTTGTTGGGATTAAGCAAAGTAAGATGGAAGGAAAGATGAAAGTTATAGTAATATGCAGGGGAGGAGAAGGAAGCTAGAGGGGAGCAGCATTAGTAAAGAAAATCGCTAACATTTAAAAATAACAAAAAGTTTTTTATTACAATGTCTTTGTAGCAACTGAAGGATTCTATCACAATAACAAGGCCTGTACACTACACTTGGGTAATAAATTGTTTTAATGTTTACCACTTGTTTAAAATACATTGAATTATGTGCTTTACATTCCATTTGCTCAATTTGAAAACCTCTGACCTGACTGATGAACTCTTACCTTTTTTGGGCAACTTGACAAGAGGAAATAAATTTTAAGTTTCAATAAGGAGGTACAAAAACATGGATTGACAGAAAAATTTGAGAATCACAGAGCTCAACTGTCTCCTTTCCAGACTACATACTAACTCATAACATGCTGCTTCATGCACCATCATGTTTTAAATAGTCAATATTACCTTAAGATTCAACTGTTCGTCAAGTTTTTTATTAGCTTCTGCCAGCTGCTGCTGAAGATTACTCTCCGAATTTCGCATTTGGGCAAGTTCCTTTGTCATCTTCCTGGTTTTGGAAGAAGATTATTATAATATTATTAGGACTATAGGCTAAGAAAGGAAAAATATATCATCTGTCATCTGATATGTCCTTCAAGGTCCACCATCCTAAAAATTCCACATTAAATTATTTTAGCACAACAGAATACATTTTGTACCTGGCACATAAACACTTCACAATGAAATAATTATTGAAACAAAGCTGCCAACTTATACACAGATTAGGTTTATCTGTATGTGTCCAAAGAGGCTTCTCCGTGAATGAAACCTGGGACCTCTGGTAATCGGCCTCAAGTTCTTACCTACAGGCTACCAAACAATCTATCTGAGTCCACTCAATTTTTTTAAAATTAGCATCTCCCATGATAATGTTGCAGGGAACTATGAAGGAATGCCAAGTGAGAGAGAATGGGATACAAATATTATGAACAAGTACCACTGCTTTCTCTTTTATCCAGAAAAAGGTCTGAGAAGAAACAAGGTAGTTTGTCCAGCCATATCACAAGTCTAAATTAAAAGGATACAAAAGACCCATTTCAAACAACAATGGGCAGTTCAGTTCTCAGGACACTACTTCTGACTTGAGTGAAACACTAGAGGACTCACTAAGGGCACTAAACCTCAGATACAAGAGAAAAATCCTTTCCTCACTACTGCATCCACTCCTTCCAAGAGTGGTAGATAAATGGAAAAGATTAAGACTTAAAATCCCTACCATCTATAAATACCACTTTGAAAGAGGTCCATACTTCCACAAAAAAATTTTAAAGTTACTTGTCATTTAACTGAGAATCTTTGAGTGCTCTACAAAACAAAATAATGAAAACATTGAAATGAAACAATGATTCTAATCAATTATTTTAATGTTTAAGAAATACAGTAAAGATAGTGAAATATAGTGAAGATTAAATTATCAACAGAGTGAGTAATGAGGAAGTCCTAATAAGAGTGGGAGAAAAGAGAATTCTTCTGAAACCCTAAGAAGACTGGACTTAATCATCTTAATCAACCAATTCATTAGACATGATAGCCTGATGAAGATAGGGTTGCCATATTTACTTCTCCAGAAATGAGGACAAAGGGGTAAAAAATGAGGACTTTTGAGGACTCAGTTCTCTGAAATGCCATGTTCATGCCAAATCTCTTTATACTCCCTACCTAAAATACAACCTAAATCCTATGGTTGCATTACACTGTCTATCCTAAGGCCCTACTGCCAAGACAAAGCAATTCATGCAAGAGGCCAGTTTCGATACCACAATATTTTGGATGTTTGGATGGTGCATTACCATATATCTTATCTATATACCACAGCCATACCATCTTACTACCCATCTACAGCAGCTTGCACAGCTTACTAATTTAACCTTGGTCAGGATAGGGAGATTTCAAATTTTAAGGTCCGTATTGCCAGACAATTATGAATGTATTTCTCCCACACAATAGAGAATGCTTGTGAAAAATGAGGACATATCTCAGAAAATGATGGTTGGCATGCCTTGCTCCAATCCTCAGTTGATGGTTCACCATTTTGGGTGTAACACATCTCTCATTATCACCTCCTTAAAGTCATTTGTCCATCACATTCCTTTCCTGCCCTACAAAGTTCCACCATTTTCCCTTGTCATATTAATATGTCGTTATAATGGTATACACACTGCACAACCCATGGGTTTTCTAACTTCATACAAAGTGATTGTCATTATATTTCTCTGCCAAAAGTTTCAACCATTATATTTAAATTCCAGTCATTCAGAATTATGAGATGTAACATATACATTTACATTAATTACCTTCTGAATACCATGTATATTTCTCTGATGGCCTTATTTTTGTGAGAATGTCTTTATTCTGCAGCACACAAGCATAAAATTGTTTGCAAGTGAGATGTCTGAAATTCAATTTCACATAAGCAATAGACATCAATGAATCTACACTAATTGTAAGTCTTAGTCCAAAGTTCCTCTCCTTTGTGCACTTTGCATGAATCAAAGAAAAAAGTCTTTCCTCAGAATCACTATATGTTGGCATAGAGAAGAAAAACTGAGCAATCTTCACTAGTTCTGAGTATTATTCTTCACTTCTTTAGTCCTTAATGTAATCGCACAATTACTTCTGAGATGGCTCATGGTTTTGTAGTTGGCTGCAAATTTTTCCAAGTTGCAATACTGATCAAAGCACTTTGAATCATTTATTTGCACACCTTCATCTTTTAAGTACCTGACGGAGGCTTTGACGCTGTCCTAAGACATGCTTTCAAAACTAAGCCATTTGAAGCATGAAAATTCTTTAAAATGATGAACCCACTTCTTAAGTTAGTCCAAGCACCCATCATATAATGTACTCACATGTTCATAAAAACACTTAAATCTAGTCTACTGTCCATCAATCAAGCCTTTTAACATGCTTTTCACCTTCAATGAATAGAACATGTTGTTCTTTTCTTTCTTCTAATACATCAAACACAGATGAAATCACATTTTTCACATCTATCAAGGGGTTATACTCCTTATCTATCTGACTGATGTGAAGTGGGTGTATTGATGATGATTGAGCATAAATGGGTGTAACTAGAGTCCAGCTGCATAAGGGTGTGTAACCTATTTGCAAAGCTGTAACTTGCTACAGTGAAGCATTAAAAACTTTTTTATGTGAACTCTATGTGAATGTTAATTATGACTCCAGTTAAATATTTTTAATGCACACTTTTGACCGCAATTTTTAATTATTATGGTCAGAATCATCTGAATTTAACAATTACATAGAGTTCATACAAGAAAAGGTGTTAAAGCTTCACTGTCCAAATTTAAATTTTGCCGATAGGTTACGCATCCTTTCGTTGCCCACCTTAGATAGTGCCCACTTATGCAGCTGGACTCAAGTTATGCCCACTTTTTCGATCATTTTCAAAAGCCATTATCATAAAAACTATTTGACTTTCACCCTTGTCTTATTATATGTTATTTCCCTTGAGTTACTGTCTTCTTTGAGGCATTAAACTTCCTGAAAGATTCATTTCTCTTGCCTGTGGAGACATTCAATGCTACATTTGAGCCCATGTATTTTCAGTTTGTTAGGAGTAGAATTCCATGTGCCGCTTTGGCCCACTTGCAAACTACGGCCTCTATAAGCACTCACATGCAGGGCAAGAGTGCCCAGACCTGGGTAGATGACCATGGTTTGAACCAAGAAATTGCGGCCAAATTTATAATATTTCAAACTTGTTTAGGGACAGTCAATTTTGGACTAAAATTGAGAACAAGTCTACAAATATGGGGAATCAAACCGATTTAAGGATTGATGACTAATGATAGTGATATTTTTTATCCTTCTTCACTAACCAATCATGAAGAGGAGAATCCAGTAGCTCGCTGAAAACAGTACTTAATAGTACAATTTTTAGGGCTATAATTAGTAATTTAATCTGAGAAAACGATCAGTCCTACGTATGGCTCTACTTACAGACACACCCATAAAACAAACTTTTTACTTCTAAAATCAGCCTGCTTCTTTGGATCAAGGGTACAAGAGCTACTTTTTCATGCATAATTTCAAGCTGTTATCTTCCTACTTTCACCACAGACTGCATTTTGGCAACAAGCTGACAATGCACTCTGGACATTCATTTGTCAAGAACTCATTTGGAATACCTTCAATTCGGCAAAGATGGAATGACTCATCCACCACCTTGCCCAGCTCATTGCTGCTACACCCATGTACCTTTCTCTTTTCATAAATTCCAGCTATTGAATTACATTCCGCAACAAACTGCAGAATTTTCTCTCTCAATCCCTTGATGCCATAAATGGAGCATTAACCCAACAAAGTTGCAAAACACACCACTTTACCCAGTAACACCACTTTTTTGTATAAGAGAGTTTCTCTCTATCTCTTCAGGCCAACTAGTGCTTCCATCACTGAATGAAAAGAATAAAAATTAGACTATAATGCTACTGTTATTAAACCAATGCTACAACTGCAAGACAAAACCTTATGTTAATGCTATATTGATAGCAACTACAGCCCTTTACACAGAAATTCACTGGGTTCAATTGAGGTTTGCAGCATTGCAAGTTGGTCATTCCAGTCCCACTGTTTTGTTTTGTACAAATGCTAAATTCCATACATACAATGTGAGCAATTTTTTCTCAGCGTGCTACACATACAGTATAAACTTTCCCTACATCTCAATGCCTTTCACATGGATGAGGGGCAAGGATGTAGTGAAGTTGAATGACGATGTTACTTATGGCATTGCATCATCAACAGTGAATGTATTCACACATAAGATACAAAATACACTTCTTAAGTTAGAAAGTGTGATTTCATTGGCTGGCCCCCACTTTTGAGTTGATACAAAGCCAAAAAGTGGTTTAACCCTCTTAGAGTTAACCTTATTCCTGGTGTACTAGTGAGAATTGCAGAGAAAATCCAGAACCATGCAGAGAGCATCAAACCAACACTGCAGAAACCTTCAATCTAATATTAAATTTCTTTATTCGTGTGAAGGCTTGACCAAAAGTATTTGCTTTCCTATCATCACTGACCTTCCCTCACAGTCAGCTCTCTATGGCTTTGTCAAACCCATTCATTCTTTTAAATCCAGATTAAACTCAAGGACACTTAAAACTAAAAGGTAATATAGAATGGAACTGATACCATCCATTACCTTATGCACAATGAAATACACTACTATCTGATCTATTACGCATGACATTTAATTCATAATATGGTCTTTCTGTAATTTCATTTGTGTATACTCTTTAACTCATATTAAGACTTACTGGCACTCAGAGGTAAGTTCAGCATTCTTCTGTTCTTTCTTATGAATTTCCTCATAAAGATGAGAGCTCTTTTGTTCCTCTCCTTCAATTTGCTGGTAAAGGCTCAATATTTCCACCTGTAAAGTCTTTTCAGTCTCTTCTGCTGCCTCTTTCCCAACTTTAGCAGCAATCACTTCTTCTCTAAATTTCAGCAACAGCTCTTGTAATTCCTAGATATAAATTAACGCAGATAAGTAATATACACAGTGAGTCACAAAAACAAGCCTAAAAGTCATCATCACTCAATCAAAATTTGTGGATATAATACACATTCTTCCTATTTCACATAAGGTAATTTGAAGAGATTGGAATGAAATTGGTAAAATTAAAAAAAAAACAATAAAATACCAGTTAGTCAACAAAAATCATTCACTGTCATGATTGACAATATACCGCACCATATAGCTCTTAACCTAACATCAAATTTTTTAAACAAGTAAATAATTAAACTGTATGTGTTATGTTCCAAAACTGTTTACGCAGGCATAAGTCTTTTAAGAATTTTAAACAAACATGGAAATGAATAGCGGCTTGTTTTTATGAGAGATATGTCAAATAGCAGATTTCTAAGATTTGGATACAGAAAAAGAATATTAAATCACGACTTTAATATTCAAATATGTACCTCGAATACTAGAATTGCAACTGATATGTTGAATGCCATTCTGCTAATTTATTTGTTGCCTGTTGAAGTAAAAATTTACAACTTGATTATATAAATAAATTTAATTCAAGGTTTAAAAAGTAAAATATATAATAAAGTAACATTACCTACTACAAATTATGGACCACTGACTAGATTATGTTTTATAAACATTAATAGGTAACCAGAAATTGTTAATACACCTTGTTCTGTCCAGTTATGAATTAACCACAAACTAGTGTCAGAGTTCAAGTAAACTGAAACTTTACAGAAAAGATTAAAGTTGGGAATATTAACTTCAGATCTGATGGAATGAACAATGGTACTACCATTACAAGGTACTCATTTAGTGTGTAATTGATACACAATTCTGTAATGATCCACTGCCAGTTCAGTATGTTGAGACCCCTGAGTTTGAGAAGCTATCTCTTCCAAATAAGAAAAACAACTTTTATGCAATTAGGTAGGGCTGTGCGAGCAGGGGTTTTTTTAATTCGAGCGAGATCGAGCGAGAATTTGAAAAAATCTTGAATCTTGAGCGAGATCGAGCGAGATTTAAGCACACTGAAATTGCAGTAGAGACTTTTATCTATGCATGTACTAATTTTGTACTTACACAAACATAAGTTTAAGCTTAAGCATTACAGTAGTCTTCATTTTACATAACACCTTGGGACCCAAAAATGGGGTGTTATATAAAATCAAGATATGAGCGGATTTTGAAAAATATGCTAAGATTTCACAACGTATGAGAACACAATGACATTGGAACTATTTTCACTACTAAGGGATCATTATTGCATACATATTACACTGTAAAAATTAAAAGTATTTTAATTATGGTGGAGAGATAATTATATTTTAAATCAAAATGTACAATAGAATTTCAGAACATAATCATCTAGCTTTTTGGCTGCTCAGGCAAAAGTACAGATTTAGCGTTTAAATATGTGGCAATCAAGTGTTAATCAAGGGTGTAAATAATAAGAAAATCATGCAAGTGGAAGAGTATGAACTGAACACAGATAAAATTTGAAAATAAGGCAGTTTAAAAAAGTGGTTAAACTCGAATATGTGGGGCCGAGATCAGGTAGTCGAAGGGTGGGTGGGTCTGAACCTCGCGAGGGTCATAATCCGCGACCCTTTTCCCAGCTCAGAGACCCAAAGCCGGCCGCTCTTCTCGACCCACACAGCGGGAGGCTCCCTCGCCAAAACCAACCGTGCTCACTACAATTTTAACTTTAACAACTACGTCATATAACAACAAATTAATATTTTCATCGTACTCCCGATAATTGTACGAGTAAGTGCATCTTTTAATCGTGGTACTACTATGAAAATTAACAATTTTGCGAACATTGCTAAAAACGTGGTCCTCAACAGTGGGAAATTTGGCAACAACGCAGCGATTCCCCCTCCAATTTTCCATTTCTTTTAAGCGGAGTAAGCTTGCAGAGGTTTTTAACGGGTGTAGCTTTCACATTGAACGTTGTTGACATAAGTGAGTGATGGGATTCGTAGTATTAATCTAGTTTTAAGACACTGTGCTGTGAATGTGCTCAGAAAAGAAATAAACTGTCTATTTGCGTCAGCCTGTGTCGCTTTCTAATTCAGATAGAACGAGAGCCACAAAGATGTGTAAAAGACTGCACTGTAAATCGATTGAATTCACGTCAGAAGGAGGCACAACTATTGAAACACCAAGCAATAAACTATTGCAGATTCATAGAGAAGTTCAGGTGAGAATCGCGCACAAATCCTTACAAAACCTTAAGTAATTTTCTACATCTACATCTACATAATACCCTGCAAGCCACCATAAAGGTGTGTGGCAGGGGGTGAACTCTCACCAAGCATGCACTACATATCATGCATAAAAAAAGGATCAGTACTTTTATAGGTACTGTTCAAAACTACGCTAGGTATTTAAAAAAAGATAAAAATAGCAAAACATACATGCAAAAACATGCCATTAGTTGGGTTAGCTACAAGTCCTTATACCAACATGCAGCTACCAATGTTATCCATTGCTACACTCGTACTGGATATATTTACCGTTATTCATATCCCTAATAGTACGAGGAAAAAAGGACATTTTGAATCTGTCAGTTCGGCAATCTATTTCTCTAATTTTATGATTATGGTCCAGTCTACCATAGTAAGTTGGGGTCCGCAAATATTTGAACATCATCACTGAAAATATGGTCTTGGAATTTGTTTAAGAGATTAAGTCTAAATTTCAACCTGCGATCTGACAATGATTCCCAATTTAATTCATTTAATAGACTGGTTACGCTAATAAGGTTTTCATACCTGATATTGTTACATGTGTTATATTTCTTGTCATATTTTGTTGATTGATATGAAATGTCATTTTAGAGAAAGGCTATGTTCATTTAATCCAACTATGTATTTTTGTTTTTCTTTTTGGTGATATCATTTATTTTATATCAAGGCCAAATCAATGGATTAAAAAATGCAATGTTATTTCATAATTTTTTCACTTTTTTGTAATACTAGTGGGAACTTCGGAAAGAAAAACCACCGAGCACCTAATGGTTTCGGCTTGATACTGGCATACGGAGAGTTAAAGGAAAACATAAGTTCAGCAGTAACATTAAAAATATTTTGATGCATGTGATGAAGGACTAGGTGCACTAGGTGTCTTATCCGAAAAAAAGCCCAGTTGTATTTATAAGGCTGTTTCTATCACTAGACGCTCATAAATCATGTAAAATTACTTAAGGTTTTGTAAGGATTTGTGCGCAATTCTCACCTGAACTTCTCCATGAATCTGCAATAGTTTATTGCTTGGTGTTTCAATAGTTGAGCCTCCACTTCTGATGTGAATTCAATCGATTTACAGTGCAGTCTTTTACACATCTTTGTGGCTCTGGTTCTATCTGAATTAGAAAGCGACACAGAATGACGCAAATAGACGTAGTAGGTCCGCTTCTATTTCTTTTATACATAAACGATTTGGGTACCGTAGTTAGTAGTAACCTTACACTTTGTGCACCTACTACGTCTATTTGCGTCATTCTGTGTCGCTTTCTAATTCAGATAGAACCAGAGCCACAAAGATGTGTAAAAGACTGCACTGTAAATCGATTGAATTCACATCAGAAGTGGAGGCTCAACTATTGAAACACCAAGCAATAAACTATTGCAGATTCATGGAGAAGTTCAGGTGAGAATTGCGCACAAATCCTTACAAAACCTTAAGTAATTTTACATGATTTATGAGCGTCTAGTGATAGAAACAGCCTTATAAATACAACTAGGCTTTTTTTCGGATAAGACACCTAGTGCACCTAGTCCTTCATCACATGCATCAAAATATTTTTAATGTTACTGCTGAACTTATGTTTTCCTTTAACTCTCCGTATGCCAGTATCAAGCCGAAACCATTAGGTGCTCGGTGGTTTTTCTTTCCGAAGTTCCTACTAGTATTACAAAAAAGTGAAAAAATTACGAAATAACATTGCATTTTTTAATCCATTGATTTGGCCTTGATATAAAATAAATGATATCACCAAAAAGAAAAACAAAAATACATAGTTGGATTAAATGAACATAGCCTTTCTCTAAAATGACATTTCATATCAATCAACAAAATATGACAAGAAATATAACACATGTAACAATATCAGGTATGAAAACCTTATTAGCGTAACCAGTCTATTAAATGAATTAAATTGGGAATCATTGTCAGATCGCAGGTTGAAATTTAGACTTAATCTCTTAAACAAATTCCAAGACCATATTTTCAGTGATGATGTTCAAATATTTGCGGACCCCAACTTACTATGGTAGACTGGACCATAATCATAAAATTAGAGAAATAGATTGCCGAACTGACAGATTCAAAATGTCCTTTTTTCCTCGTACTATTAGGGATATGAATAACGGTAAATATATCCAGTACGAGTGTAGCAATGGATAACATTGGTAGCTGCATGTTGGTATAAGGACTTGTAGCTAACCCAACTAATGGCATGTTTTTGCATGTATGTTTTGCTATTTTTATCTTTTTTTAAATACCTAGCGTAGTTTTGAACAGTACCTATAAAAGTACTGATCCTTTTTTTATGCATGATATGTAGTGCATGCTTGGTGAGAGTTCACCCCCTGCCACACACCTTTATGGTGGCTTGCAGGGTATTATGTAGATGTAGATGTAGAAAATTACTTAAGGTTTTGTAAGGATTTGTGCGCGATTCTCACCTGAACTTCTCTATGAATCTGCAATAGTTTATTGCTTGGTGTTTCAATAGTTGTGCCTCCTTCTGACGTGAATTCAATCGATTTACAGTGCAGTCTTTTACACATCTTTGTGGCTCTCGTTCTATCTGAATTAGAAAGCGACACAGGCTGACGCAAATAGACAGTTTATTTCTTTTCTGAGCACATTCACAGCACAGTGTCTTAAAACTAGATTAATACTACGAATCCCATCACTCACTTATGTCAACAACGTTCAATGTGAAAGCTACACCCGTTAAAAACCTCTGCAAGCTTACTCCGCTTAAAAGAAATGGAAAATTGGAGGGGGAATCGCTGCGTTGTTGCCAAATTTCCCACTGTTGAGGACCACGTTTTTAGCAATGTTCGCAAAATTGTTAATTTTCATAGTAGTACCACGATTAAAAGATGCACTTACTCGTACAATTATCGGGAGTACGATGAAAATATTAATTTGTTGTTATATGACGTAGTTGTTAAAGTTAAAATTGTAGTGAGCACGGTTGGTTTTGGCGAGGGAGCCTCCCGCTGTGTGGGTCGAGAAGAGCGGCCGGCTTTGGGTCTCTGAGCTGGGAAAAGGGTCGCGGATTATGACCCTCGCGAGGTTCAGACCCACCCACCCTTCGACTACCTGATCTCGGCCCCACATATTCGAGTTTAACCACTTTTTTAAACTGCCTTATTTTCAAATTTTATCTGTGTTCAGTTCATACTCTTCCACTTGCATGATTTTCTTATTATTTACACCCTTGATTAACACTTGATTGCCACATATTTAAACGCTAAATCTGTACTTTTGCCTGAGCAGCCAAAAAGCTAGATGATTATGTTCTGAAATTCTATTGTACATTTTGATTTAAAATATAATTATCTCTCCACCATAATTAAAATACTTTTAATTTTTACAGTGTAATATGTATGCAATAATGATCCCTTAGTAGTGAAAATAGTTCCAATGTCATTGTGTTCTCATACGTTGTGAAATCTTAGCATATTTTTCAAAATCCGCTCATATCTTGATTTTATATAACACAATGATTTTATATAAAGTGGTGATAGGGAAGAACCTAGTAAGTACAGACCCATTTCACTCACGTCAATCTCTTGGAAGATATTTGAGCGCATTGTAGTCAGTTCGATCATGGGTCATTTGGATAGTCAGGGATTACTCATAAAGAGCCAAAATGGGTTCCAAAAAGGTAGATCTTGCTAGAAAGAATTAGCTTTATTCGTACACGATATTTTAGACTACCGCGAAAACAGTACTGAAGTTGATGCGATATTTTTAGATTTTAAAAAGGTATTCGATAAAGTTCCTCAAGTTAAATTAATCTTGAAGTTAGAGAGTTTTGGTATAAATAAAGACGTTTTATGTTGGGTAAAAGAATTCTTAACTGGGCGAGAGCAGAGGGTTTTCATAGATGGTGTCATGTCGGACACAATCAAAGTCACATCGAGAGTTCCCCAGGGTAGCGTAGTAGTTTCGCTTCTATTTCTTTTATACATAAACGGTTTGGGTACCGTAGTTAGTAGTAAGCTTAGACTTTTTGCAGACAATGCGGTAGTGTATAGGGGTATATCAAAAGAAGAGGACAGGAAATCGCTTAGCAAGGATTTAGATGCAATTCAAGAGTGGTGCGACAAATGGCTGTTAGAACTTAACCTTAAAAAGTGTGTAGGTATCAATTTTTGGGGGAGGAATAATTCGACGGAGCGATTATATAAAATTAGTATCACGAAGATCGAAAACGTTGAAAGCATAAGATATTTAGTTGTAACAATCCCTAAAGATAAATCGTGGGGAAGACACATCCGGGAAATATGCGGCCGAGTGAAGAGAAAGCTAGGATTTATAAAAAGAGTACTTGGGAAAAATTATGAGAAGACAAAAGAGCGATGTTACTTTTCACTAGTTAGGCCCCACCTTGAGTATGCAGCCAGTGTATTGGATCCTAATGAACTAGGTTTGATCAGAGAACTAGACAGTGTGCAGCGTAAAGCAGCTAGGTTCGTCAAATGGTGTTACAATAGGTTGAGTAGTGTATCAGAATTAATACAAGAATTAGGGGTGGAATCATTATCAGAGCGTAGGTTAAAGTACATATTAAAGCTATTAGAGAAATTTCAATCAGATAGCTTTACTGAAGATATTAGGCACATATTAAAGATACCAGCGTATCATGCTAGATTCGACCAGATAAATAAGATTAGAGAGATAGATTGTCGTACTGATAGATTCAAAATGGCATTATTCCCCCGTACTATAAGAGAACAGAATAGGCAGCATAGCAAAGGGATAGGTAGGGTAAATATTTTAGAGTAGTCTGTAGTTTTCGGGTGTCCACAAGGTAGTGTGATAGGTCCACTCCTATTCCTTTTGTACATAAATGATATTAATAAGGTGGTAAAAAGTAAGCTTCGTCTATTTGCCGATGACGCAGTAGTATACAGGGAAATTCTATGCCCAAATGATAAAGAATATTTAAATGATGACCTACAAG
Source organism: Platycnemis pennipes (assembly GCA_933228895.1). Classification (NCBI taxonomy): domain Eukaryota; kingdom Metazoa; phylum Arthropoda; class Insecta; order Odonata; family Platycnemididae; genus Platycnemis; species Platycnemis pennipes. The sequence continues at coordinate 73,440,074 of OW121847.1, read as the reverse complement.
CAATTGAAACTTGGTGTGATACATGGCAGTTAGAACTAAACTTTAAAAAATGTCTTGTAATGAATTTTTGGAAAAAGAATAGCTCTCCTCCTAGCACTTACAAAATAAGTAATAATGAATTAACAAACGTGGAGTCCATTAAATATCTTGGAATAAGACTGACAAATGATCTTTCCTGGGGTAAACACATTCGTGAAATAATGGGTCAAGCGAATTGTAAACTGGGATTCGTCAAAAGAGTACTGGGTAAATGTGACGATCATGTACGAGAAATCAGCTACTTTTCCCTTGTAAGACCTCGTTTGGAATATGCTGACAGTGTATGGGATCCCTACGAAATCGGTCTAAATAACGAACTCGAATGTGTGCAGCGAAGATCGGCATGATTTGTCAAGGGCCGGTATGATAACCTTATTAGCGTAACCAGTCTATTAAATGAATTAAATTGGGAATCATTGTCAGATCGCAGGTTGAATTTTAGACTTAATCCCTTAAATAAATTCCAAGACCATATTTTCAGTGATGATGTTAAAAATATTTTGCGAACCCCAACTTACTATGGTAAACTGGACCATAATCACAAAATTAGAGAAATAGATTGCCGAACTGACAGATTTAAAATGTCCTTTTTTCCTCGTACTATTATGGATATGAATAACGGTAAATGTATCCAGTACGAGTGTAGCAATAGATAACATTGGTAGCTGCATGTTGGTATAAGGACTTAAAGCTAACCCAACTAACAGCATGTTTTTGCATGCATGCTTTGCTATTTTAATTTTTAATTACAAATTTTATGCAAGATATGTAGTGCATGTTTGGTGAGAGTTCACCCCTTGCTACACACCTTTATGGTGGCTTGCAGGGTATTATGTAGGTGTAGATGTAGTGCATGATGCATGTATTAATCCCTTAAATAATATATATACTAAAAACCTAGTGGCATGAGACCCTATAGTTGCTTGTTTGCATGTCCGTAGTGTAAGCTTGGTGATCTTAACACCCTGCCACACACCCTCGAGGTGGCTTGCAGGGTATCGTGTAGATGTAGATGTTTTTAATATATATGTAGTAGTCATCCCTTACATTAATAATATTATCAAATTCCTTTGAAAACGCTAAACGGCAAACTTAGAAGAGATGCCTATTCCTCCTCACCTCGGCTACGTCCTTCTTGCGCCCATGCCTACTCCTGGCCTCCACCTCGGCGGCGGAGGCCTCTGCCTCGGCTGCGTTCTTCTTGCGGCGGGCCTGAGGGATCGACCCTAAAAATGACAACTTTATCGTTTCCCTGCCCTGCTCTTCGCTGGACCCTTCCGTGGCATGCGGACAGGGGTAATCTCCAATCTTTCGTCTCAGCATGGTAGATGCTTTCACTGTGTGTCCGTGGTCAAGCATTTGTTTACATACTCGGTGGATATATAACGATAACAATAAGTATCGCAATATTTGTAGCATGCTGGGAAAGTATGAACTCAGAGTTACATTTATAAAGTTTTTATCTGTGCATTTCCACATTTTGAACGGAACTCTATTATAAAAAAAAATTGTCTAGAGTGTTCATTTTGCAAAAAGGTTGTTAATAATAACGGTAAAGTTCCGTTTAAAATTAATAAATGCCGAACAGAACATTCGGTATGAACTGCTGGACCTGTATTTTCATATTAGGCGGCAAATATTTTTAGTAAATGAGTAAAAGAATAGTTGGCTGAGTGGGGATGGGACTGAGAAAGGCGGTCGTTATCACCTCTGCCGAGTGATCGAGGAAAGGGTCCGGCTTCCCTGACTTGTGATACAAGATAAACGAGGAGTATGTCTGTGCGATTCCTTGCCAGGAGTGAGTTCCGTACGGAGAAATACAAGGATATGCTCACGGTACTAATGACAAGGGAAGTATTTTTCATTGCAAGGCTCCGGCGCGAAAGGGTACTTAAAAACAGCGCAGGTAGCATCTACGATAACATCAATTGTAATTGTCATTTATTAAAAATTGTAATTTCTTTGTCTTAAATTACAGTGTGTTTGCTATCATTTTCATATTCCTTGGTTCTTCAATTCAATTTATTTTAATTTTTGGCTAACCCGAACCGTGTATCAAATTCCGCTTAAAGCTCTAGATTGGAAAAGTACAGACAACGCAACTTAAACAGACCTATATACGTAGATATGGGGAAGGTAGTGAGTGAACATGTTTATACCGGAAAAATTTGTTGCCAAGCATTTAAGCGAGTTTTAGCCATCTGATACCATCAGTTGTGATGTTATATATAATTCTACAATGTCACATATCTTCCCAATTGCCTCGGTTGTTGGCATCGGTCAAGGACAAACATTTACTTTATTCCGCTCAACAACGCGCGCAAGTGTCAAGACATGCGTGCTTACAGGCGACCCCAAGGCGAGCTTCATCTCGTCTCTCGGAACAGCTGACAAGGGTTGCTATCTCAAGGTCATAAAGCAGCTTTGCGTGAGCATTCCGGGATTCCGGCGCATTTACCATTGCATAAACAAGTAAACACCTTGAACCCATAACTTTTCATGCTGAAAGATGGAAAAATAAAATAATAATATATATTCCATTAAAATGCAATGTATTGATTCGTTACGGTTGAAATTCACAGTAGTACGGGATTAAATTGAAGATTTCCTTTAAAGATGGGCAAGAATAACCGGATTTTTCTGTAACTTTTTTTTACTTATTACGATTATGCTAGTTCTAGAAGTAGCCTACGTTCATACGTGCCTATTTTATGCGTCATTTACTAGTAGGTACAAGGCCTCCGATTACGAAATAGAGAAGGGATTCGGTTAGGCCCTACGCCGATGCCTAGGGTCTCCTAACTTCTCGAGTCTAGGCCTAGAACTAAGAGATATCTCTATATTTTATGGCATGACATCATGAAATTATCACGGAAAAGGAAGGGAATAAATATAAATTTACTACGTCGCATTAAACGCAAGACCCCGTGAAATTACGTCCACCACGACGGAGATCTCGAGACAAGCTCGAGACTCGTTTTTCGAGTGTATTGAGCTCGAACGAAACAGGAAAACATGAACGAAAACAGGAGGCAATTAGCAATGGCATCATCGTATTCAGGAATGTCATATTTGAGGTGGTTTGTGACATGACTAAATTGCTTCGAGAGGGAGCTAAGGGGACCATTCAATAATTACGTCGAATGTGAAAGGTGGGGAGGGGAGGAGGACTCTTCTTATAGTCTCACGAAGGGGGGTATGGAAATCGAAGATGACCTTACGTGGATTTTGTTTACACGTGTGATCGTACTTGTATTACCATTTTAATAATCATTGTCTCGTATTTTTAGAACTGCAAGCACGTATTTACTACAAGCTAGTGTGATCCAACTGTCTCTAGACCTGAGTCTCGGAAGTTAAAAAATAAGCGAGGTAAAATCTTCCGAACAACATAGCCTTGGATTCCTTGTGATGAGTAGAATACATGATGATCATGAATTTTAACACTTCTAGGCAAATATCACATTAAGGCAATACAAAAGGGATACATTGTACGACTGATTCACAACTAAATAACTAAGATTCACAACTAAATTTTTAACGAATTGACGGGGCTTATTCTATGCACTTCGGCGACGGACATTAGCTTTAGTTGGTGGAATAAAGGGTGGGAAAGACTGCCCGGTAAACGCAATGGTAGAAAAATAATGAGAATTTCCTATCCCAGTTTCTCCCTGACTGTTACGAGAATTCCCTGACTTTTCCAGATTTCCAAAATTCCATGACAATTCCAGATTTTCCCGGTTTTCCCTGACGATCGCCACCCTGATAAGGAACTTTTTGATCAAAACCCTAGAAGAATGGGGCATTGCTGAAAAAGTGTCTGTTGTAATTTGCGACAATGGAAGAAACATAGTTGCTGCTGTCAATAAATCCCCTTATCAGGACATGCCATGTTTGGCTCATACCTTCCAGCTGACAATAAAATACGGGCTTTTAAATCAAATGCAGTAAATAATCTTGCAAATCCTGCTTGATGGATTGTAGGCCATTTCAAGCACTTTTTGTCAAGCAACTCATGCCCTTAAAAAATGCCAGGAAAAATTGAGCATAAAAGTTCACCGAGTCACACAAGATGAACCTACAAGGTGGAATTACACTTATTTCATGTTCAACTAATTACTAGAGCAAAGGAATGCGGTGATGCTTGCTGCAGCTGAAACTAAATTTCCATCTGAGTTTCCAAAGTCCCAGTGGGATTTAATGAATGAAGTAGCACAACTGATGAAAACATTCCATAAGGCCACAAACACTGTGAGTTGTGAACATGTCACAGCCTAGGAAATCATTCCTATAGTGAACAGCACAGTTGAAGGTATTATGAATTGAAACTACATTAAGCATCGGGGTTAAAAAACAAACTCCTGTCTTTGTTCCATAGTATCATAGTATATAGCAGCGGCGAAGCTGAAGGGTAGTCTGGGAGCCTGAGAATACCCAAAATGATTACAGTAAAACACACTATTTTTTCAGCTCTGTCATACATTTTATGTTGCCGAGAAAGCATAGGAAAAATAAATATAGCCTATATTTCTGCACATTGCATTGCATTGAAGTGGTTGGATGTTTTGGAGGCTTGGGAGTCTGGCTGCTGGTACACTCCAAATGGCCGGATGGCGCATGCACATACGCTTATTCGCCGCCGGACGCTTACACCTGAAACTGCGTGATTCTTGCGCGCTGAGAGCCTAGACACTCGCGCCTAGTTCTCGCGCCCTTTTGAGTCTCAGCAAATGATCAAGAGATGGCGAGACGGAGGGAAATTAAGAGAGACTGATTCTGTATGAAACAGTTTCGCTGCATGTGAATTTTTTCTTCGTTTAGTGTTTGTAAAATAAGTCAACCTACGGCTAAAGGACTGAATAACAACTACCAGGGTGAACTTGGCACGTTTCTCTAATTCAAAAGGCTCGCTTTTGAAATAATTGACACCTTCATTGTCCACATGGAATCTCATTTTGAAGACTTCAATAACTTCTATTTTGCAGAATTACTAGATGAAGATCCTGCATAAAATACATCATTTCCCTCAGCGAAATTGAGTAGCCAAATAAAATGCACTCATTATTTAACAGTGAACAGCTAAAAAATGAACTTATTAATGTCTCTTCCAACTAGAGTAAACACTTGCCTGCACATTTGTTACTTAAATATTTTTTGGACAATGGCCTGGATAAAGTAGGTATATCAAGAAACTGTGGGAATCATAAGACTGATTCAGACATTTCCTGTATCAACTGTATTTTCCGAAAGAAGTATGAGTACGTTGAAGACAGAGAGCACATTTTTAAGAAATTCCACGATGGACTCCAGCCAAAGCAATTTAAGCACCTTGGCGGTTGAAAAGGCTTTACTGAACAACCACTCGAGCAACGAAAGTTTCAAGGAACGCATCATCGACACCTTTGCCCAAAGGAAAACCCGCCAAATCTATATGATCAACGGAAAACATTAAGGCAAATTACTTAGCCCCTCAAGTGCTGACCTCTGTGCATGGTTGGTTGCCGGAAAATTTATTTCGAATTAACAGTGGGGCGAGAGGTAAATAAGTGAACAAGTATCTAGCATTCTTTTCGTATGCAATGCATGTTAAAAAAACTAGATTTTAAAAACCCACCGGAACAGAGGTTCTAACCCATTTAAATAGCACGGTACACAACGTGTTAAGTCGACTGATTTTTGTCAACTGGAATATTTATCTCTGAAGCAGCAAATTAAGGGGCCAATGAGCTAAAATACCCACTTCGAATACCTAAGCTTCGCCACTGGTATATAGGCTCAACTAGGTGGAAGTTGAATTTCGTAAATGAAATATTAATTTTGTTTCCTTCCACAGATTTATTTCCTTGGTACGACATGTTTCGACACATCGGTGTCATCATCAGGTACAGATGTACCGATGTGTCGAAACATGTCGTACCAAGGAAATAAATCTGTGGAAGGAAACAAAGTTTATATTTCATTTACGGAACTCCTGTCTTCTCTGAAAGTAAGATACAGCGATCTGGAAACCAATGAGGTATATACTACTTCTACTCTTCTTGTTCCTCGATTAAAGGGAAGCTGCTTCAAATCTACTGATAATTCAAACCAAGCCAAATCCAAACTTTTGTAGAGAATGAAGCAATTAATAACTAAAGAAAATGATAAGGTGGGTATTCTAAAAACTAAATACTTCATTGTTGTAAGGAATAATATCATACCTCTTTAAATGTATTTCTTTATGAAACTTCATTTCAAAAATTAATTTTAATCTTGCATATCCTCAAAAATGCATAGTTGTTAAAGTCTGTAGTCGGATACTGATCATCAGTGAAGTAAATTATTATTTTCCTTGAAAAATTTCATCGAGCTATTTTTTCAGTAGATAATGGATAATGGATGAAAGAGAGCCCAATGATAGTGCTAGTAAGCATTGTATGTGGGCTCATTACTCTAAAATTATGAAACATTCATCTATATCAATATGCTGGAAAGAACAGGAAAAATGAAATGCATACTTGAGAGAGGGACTTCTCTCTCCTGAAATTGAGCCCTTGGCATACTGGAAGAATACAACAGCCTACCCTAGCTTAAAAGTGTTAAGCAGGCAATTTCTTTGCACTCCTGCTGCAACAGTTGCATCTGAAAGACTATTTAGCAGTGCTGGTCTGATATGTGATCACAAGCGTAGCAGATTAGATCCAGAATGAGTGCGAATGCTAATATTTCTAAATAAAAATTTAGTTGTCATTGTTTAAAACTTTCTGAATGTGTAACTTTTACATTTACCTGTGTTTATTATCATTTCATAAATCATATAAGAATATTGTCATTAAACATTATTTGTGAGTGTGGCAGTTTGTGACTAAATATGTGATACAAGATTTTGGTGTTCCATGGTTGATTATGCTAACCTGTGTAAAATAATTCTTCGTTAATTATTAATTTTCTTAAGGGTTTATATGTATGTTCTGATGTGTGTAAGTTTACTTTCAGTCAATATTTATTTATTAAGACACGTTCTATTAATTGTTAATTTCCTCATCAACTACTGAGTGATCATACACCTAGTGAAATTATGTACTTTTGTTCTGTGTTGATTGGAACAAAATGAAAAATGCATAATTTTGTCAGCAACACATTAGTGTATCCTGAATGAGTTAATTTGTTTTGGTTTTTCAGCAATAAATATTAATAATATGGTCAGATTTGATTTAGATTTTTTGTAATGTTATGTTGTTAATTACACTGCAGATATAACTAACACTTATTGCATAGTGATACCTATGAAAGTGGTTGATAGATGTGTGTTCTAATCTAAAGATCATGAATACGAGTGAATGAGACTGGTGTTATTTTGGCTTATGTTTTAGGGCCTCCATCAAAATTTTCTTTCCGGATGGCATTCTAAGGTATATATTACTTTGTAAATGTTATCTTAATTGATTTTTAAGAAATAACTCCAAAATCATACATTCACTTTTACTTTGCATGATATCTATTTGAAAAGGAAACATAGCCTGTCATCACAATGTTCATATACAAACAAAGATATTGGTTATTCAGGAAATACTGTGGGAGGGTAGATTCAGTATTCGATTCAAATCTTAGTTGGATTCGATTTGGATTCGGATTCAAGGAAAAAGTGGATTCGACCCACCCTCTAGACAAAGTTTTTATGCCAAATCTGGTTATTTTTTGGGAATATATTGATGCCACCCTAATCATCCTTTGTACAGTAAAAGGCTCTCGTCAATGGTCACATCCCTTTCCGGAGTGTTAAACTCACTGAATTTATCATTCAAAATTCTAAAAATTGGCCAGATTTTATTCAGCTTTTGATTGGGATGAGTTTCAGCATCCTACTCCTCATTATTGCTGAAGTGCAAAAACTGACGAATTTTCGCAAAACGACGGTACAACATCGTCTCGCCAAAAAATGGGGTACTCAAAATCCTCCTCATAGACCAAAATCTTCCTACTCAGGTTTTCACACAATGCTTTGCAACATTATTAGTGCGAAAAACACGCATTTCAGAAGCCATCACAGCACGCCATTGGTCTCTTGAAGTGGATGGATTTTGGCGTAAATATTGGTCTTCATATCGATTAGTCTCATTAGTAATAAATTCTATCATTTGATCATCAAAAAACAGTTCAAAAAATTGTTGCACTCCTCCATTTGGGTCAACCTCGAAATTCACTGTTGAATTACCTTCAAAGTTGAACCTAGGGGGTAAAGAAGAGGGAGGGCCTGAAATATTCACATCCTGCCATTCCCTATTTGTTGTCGGCTCTTCATCGTCGGTCTCCTTGGAATCGGCATCCGTATGCTCGGAGAATCTGGATTCTGAACCGGAGATTTCAATGTCCTCTAATTCATCGGTAGGAACGTCTCTTCCCACATCACCTTCCACTTCACTATCCATTACGGAAGGGATAAAATACTTGTGGACAAAATGTCACAATAACACAGCCAAAACAGATTCACTGATAAAAAACAACTACTACATGTGAACACTCCAAAGGAATACGCAGAACTAAAGCTAGAAATTTGAGTCCGTCAAAAAAAAAGGTCAATGACGGGAGAGTGTGCAAAATTATTGAAACGTGTATATGTGAAACCTTCCACCCGGGTGTATTCCCTTGCCTAGTGCCTAAAAATCCCTTTCCTCAAGGGAATAGAATAGGAAAGGTAAGAGGGCATGGTTAGAGATGTAAGTAACCCAAAAGAGATTAGGGTAAAAGGACCAAGAAAAAGAAAGGAAAACAAGGGGGTCTGGGTCATTTGTTAGAGGCAAATGGGGATGAAGATGGGTAGGGTCATGGGCGGCTGCATAAAAGGGAAAGCGGAGGGGAGAATGGAGAAAACGACTAGTGGTCATGAAGGAGAGGGGATGAAGAGGAGAAGGGATGAAAATGAGAGGGGTTGGAAGGAAGAGAATATGCCTTCCTGGAAAAAATTGCTTGCAAGTCGAGGGTTCCATCTCAAGTCTAGGCAGGATCACAAAGCTTCACTAACTTCATTACAAACATCACAACATCCTTTACTTGAGCAAGATTTGAACGTGCGACCTTCAGAATTGAAGGCTGGCACGTAACTCACCCAGAAGTTCTGGTCGGCTATGCCAAATGGCGAAGAATACGAATTATACTTTGCAGTTATTTATAATATATTTCAAATAATTTTTTTCGTTCATTACAAATAATATCTCGAAAAAGTATAGTTTTCAAAACAAACCATTATGAAGATTTGGTGATTTTTTACGCTTTTTGACATTGAAAAAACCTAAAAGCCCGGAGTGAATCAGGCGTTACAAAGTCACTTACGCACTCTCGCGATGAAACTACAAACTTCTACGAAGGGGCTGAGATATCTCGTCCAGAGCAAGGAAGAAGAAGAAAAACCTGCATGGGACGAGTTAACAAGTTAACAGTTTTTGCACGTCTTATCAGGACGAGATAACTCATCTGAATCAGGGAAGAGATTAAACATTTTTGATAATAATGAGTTAGAAATGGCGAGTGATTTTTTAGTTCCTGAGAGTTCTCGTCATATAAAGCTTCTACTGAACCAGATTGTAATGCCGTCAATGTATATGAGAGGACAAAAGGTGATGGTAGGTCCCCTTTAGTATCTGGCATAGCAACTTTGCCTAAGTCAAAAACAAATATTCATCTCTATTGGTAAAAGTTATCAAAAGCCACCACATTCATAACTTTTCAACCAATTCTGGCAATAAATCTTAATATCAATAATTAACTTAACAAAAAACACTAATTCCAGAACTGTATAGTGCTGCTCAACTGGCATTGGCTCTGTGACTTTTAAACTCACCTCAACTTTATCTGGGAGATTAATGGTCTCATTCTGCAACTCCTGAGAATGTGCACTATGCTTGCCAACAAGGTTATCATTTTCATTTTGCAACCTGAAAGAAATACACAATTCCATTCAGACCACAAAATTTGGATCACAGATTACACCACCTATTTACTTAAGAAATGTAGAAACTGAGTTTAATTGGCTGCTATAATTATTAGGAACATCATAGATAACAGGTAGATGGCAGTAAGGAACATGGGTAACATGATCATGTTTACACAAAATAAATAATTCATTGAAACTCTTAGCAATAACTCTTATGTTTAAACTAGATTAATGCACAAGTAGGTGGATAGTTCCAAGATTACAGGTTTATTAGTAACAATATGCAACTCTGCCTCTTTTTCACATTCCAGCTAAATATATCGCTGTCAAAGCAGCATGGAATGAAAACCCTTAATTGCAGAAAGTGTGGCACTGGTCACATGGGAGTTGAATGACATGGAAATATTAGGGACGTTAGGCTAGAAAAAAATGAAAGAGTGGGTCAAATGTCAAAATTTAATTTTAATTATAAGTGAAGTGACTTGAGATGTTGGTCATTATGTCACAACTGAACCTCACGCATGGCTGCCATACTTATCCAGATTTTTCCTAGGTTCATGCAATTTGTGATCATATATGATTGGATGACCCCATAACTTTGAGATATCAGTGGATCTCTGAATTTTATGTTACTGGAATTCTCCTACTTTCAGCAATGAAGCACAAAATATACCATGCTACTTATTATTTTCATAGAACATAAAAAAATGCTAGGCATATTTTGAGAGGAAAAAGTCTGTCCTACAACCCTGCAAATACAGTACATATTAATAGAAAAAATAGGCATACTTGGCCAGCATTTGCTGTTGACTCTCATAAGACCACATGGATCCAAAGATAGATCCATAAGAAAAGAATGAGAATAATTGCCAGCATACCACCAAAAGAGAAATATTACTAAAAATTGTTAAATAAATGACAGAGCAAGCAACATGAGGGGGGAAAGTCCCCTAGTATGTATATACATTTTGAAAAACACCACTATCATTGATGCATACCGGGGTCAATTAATCATAGCGCACACAATTTTTTAATTTTTCTGCAAAGTGGCCTGGCAGCTATCCTTAGACACACCAAACCCCAACTGGAATCATCCTCAATGAATGGGTTAATCCTGAATGGACTAAAAATTGACATACCTGAATAAAAAGCAACCCACAAAAAATATTATACGTCATTTAAGTTTTTAACGAATTTTTTTTTTGTGATCAACCACATAGTTTGACATTATGATTGTTGGCAAAGTTACTTATTTTAGGTTTTCACCCAATCACTCCCCCATAGCCTCTTACGGCCGGTTTCACCAACAACGATCAATGCTTGATCGGTGATCAAGTCTTGATTTGATCGGTGATTTTGTTGATTCCGTTTCACCAACAACAATCAGCAGTGATCGGGAATCAAATCTCATGACTGGTTGACCGCAGATTTGGGATGATGAAATCGAGAACCAACTGATATGGCTGATAGCGAAGAGTCTTCAGGCGAATATGTGGAAATAATTGTTCTTCCACTTAAGGAACCACAACAGGCCCCTCATAATATGATATGTTTACATGCATAGGAAGATGATTTTTAATTGTGGTTAAGATTCTCTAAGCCGGCAGTGGAATTTATTTTAGAAAACATTGAAAATGGAATCCGAAACCGAGCAAGAAATGCTATGATACCTTCAATAGATCAATTAGTAAGTCATCAATATATCGCAACGTGAGGTCTTCAGGTACAACTCAAAATCTTCACCCATTTATGAATCAAGTTAAATTTCCCACGTCGATACATGAAATGAATAACGAATGTCGTGTGGTGGTGAATCATATGGCGTAGGCAGCCATGGTAGTGTGTTGTTGTTCTTTCAGTTAATTATATTACGAATTTTAACCATTATATTGCTCTATATGATATGTTATCATTGAATACATATTTAGTTTTACATTTGGAAGATAAAATTGAAGATTCTGCTTTCTCCAGTCAGGAAAACAAGATGTTTTGCATATGTTTAAATGTTTCTGTACACAGTGATACCATATTTGATGTTGTGTTCACATATACGGTATTATTTTCAATTATTCTAAAAGAAATACCCATATAGCCATGTTGCGTGATATAAGCGGTATGTAATGCGTTGAATATATGTTAGTTTCTTTTTATTTTAACTACCCTTTATTCGTTGTCTAATAGTTCGTGACCCACCTTGTAGTGATGGGACTGTTTTAGATTATGTTGGTACCTGTTTTTCAAATGAATCATATTAAAATAGTTAATCAGTGCAAAAATATTTTAAGTTAATTAGCTAACGTGAATGAACTTAATAAACTAAATCTAGTTTAGTTGTGGTGAATTCCACTTTGTCAGACCCATTCCTTTTGGGATGGATGTCTACAATCATGAGATAATATAGTTACAGGTAATATGTTGGGAAATATTGCAATTAAAACGTGCCAATTATTTAATATATACAATTGAAAGTGTACTTGTTAATTATATATCTTGTTTTCATGTACTACTGCACTTGAGCGTAGGCTCAGGTAAATGTAAGCCAATATTTTTAAATATATATCTTTTTATATCTTCTGGTTGAAATTAAAATAAGTTGTCACATAATGAAGATTGGTAGCTAATATAATTTACTTCAGTCTTAATGTGTATTATATCATTGTGTATCATATCATTGGGTTTTCATAACATGCCATTGTGGAGGCTTTTTGTGTTGTGCTTTCTTTAATGGTGGCTCAGACATGGATAGTGCATACATGAAATCTTGTTATGACTCATAAAATGATTCACTTTGTGAAATTATCTGTTAAGCTCGTATTTTGACCTGTCATTATTTCTTGAGCAGGTTATTATGTGATAGTTTCTCTGTAATTGTCCATCATATGAAAGAAGTATCGTATATTTCAGTCAACCTTTATTAGATAATTTAATCATTAACACTGTTTAACAGATAAAAAATTTCAATAATCTTATTCAGAAATACTTGGATCAACATATTTACAAGTAATTTCAATCTGGGCATTCATTATGCTATTACATACTTTTAAGCACCACAACCAAGCACTGTTGTCCAACATAGGAGTAACTGATAAGGCTGTCATTGAAATACATTCCCTCCTAGTAGTGTAATGATTCAATAACCTAATAGAGGGAACCAGCTCCTTAATAGAGATATGAATGATTTTCAAATTAATTTCAATATAATTGCTAATGCAGACCATAATTGAGGAACTCCACCATGTCTCTAAATCTGGTGTTTGTAGGATTTGGAGTTTTGTGATACACTCAAATTGCAGATATCTCATCATGGACTGAAAATTCTGAGATAATCTGTGACCAAATGCCATACTTTTCTATTACTGCTCAAGCTCTTTGTACCCCCTGCCTTAGAGTAACCAATTTAGTGGCAAGGTGGCTAGGCTTTGTGCACAGACAGTACCATAGTTAACAATTTCAATCTATGGTCAAAATTCGAAGTAGGAGAAAACATCTTGGATAACATAAACATGGAAAACATATGGATTTTTGTTAGTTTTTGCAGGGTATCCCTGCTGATCATAGGTATCTACTCACGCCCATTGTAAACCATACCACCAGAGGGGTAAAGTGGTACAATCATACTAATATTAAAACAATGAATCCCACTGCTTCAGGGTCATATGAGGTTTCCCAGTTTATCCATGGGACTTCTAGTCAATATAGATCCATGGGACTTCTAGTCAATATAGATATAGGGCTCTTACTATCATTGTATCCGGAGGGGTTCTACATTATGTGGCTATTATGTTCAGGGGTGAAGGTGGTTCTATATCTTAGAAGATTCAATACCGACCATTTGATGATGTGAAACTACCATTGGAATATATACAGTAGAAGTACTGGAAATTCTGTTTGGGCTGTGAGATTTAACGCCTTATTCTCAACAGAATGAAAAATATAAAAAAATAAACTTTATTCTATCGTTGCTCTAACTTAAGAATAGGTATACAGTATACTCATTCATCATTATCAACACCTTTTCATTGTTCATATACATATATAAATGTTGAGAAAGGAGATTCAGGACTGGAACAAAATAAATAAATGTAAATTGAATATAATGAAAATCCCAATCCTTTAATCAATGCCTCTTTAAAAGGATTTAAGGCTTGGATTTTTAAATGTGTTGATCAGTCACTATTTCAAGTTGCCTGTAGTTAGATGCTTTTATTGTAGGCCATTTGGGAAACACCTTATCCATTTCCTTTGTAGTACAGTGAAACCTCTCTTAACGACCACTCCTATCAAGCGACCACCCCTCTTAACGACCAGTATTTTCCTGAACTGATTGTAATGCCCCTATGTTCATGGTATTCATTACCCTTATTCAAAGACCACCCCTCACCCCGACCAAAGACCAGCACTTTGAAGGGAAGTTCCCTCTATTCAGCAAAAAAATTGTCGTAAACCTGAGTTTTTCCCAGCTTTTGGGAATCATACCAGTCTATTAGGGCAGTCCACAGACAAAGGAGGGCCAGTCTGCCAGCGGGTGTGGATTATTTAAGTGTGATTTGTAACATAGTAGTCATTGTAGCCTCGTGCGGGGAGAAGGCTCGAGGCTGCATGCCTGGCTGTCCGGCACCGCGCCGAGTCAACGGCAAGAGATGCAACTGAGTTATGTGCACGAAAATATTAACATCAGTGGTCGTGCGATGAGAAAAAGTTTCACTCTTTGTAGCCGATGGTATCAGACATATCATTACACAGCTGCAGACGCTTCATCTATACTTTTTGAGACAGTTGGTCAATTGGAGGTGATAAAAAGTCAGCTATGTAGAAGGAAAGAAAACTTATTCTAACTAATGATTACAAAGTGAGCACACGTTTGAATTTGGTGTGAGAGAAAATCTTATTGCGCCACCAATGGGGCTAAGGGGTGATTCAGCGAGTCTTTTTGTGGGGAACGCCGTAACTTCGTTACTGATGGCCCACGATCCATCACTGAGTTGAAGATGTCAAAGAGAATTTGTTTGAGTTTAGAGGAAAGGGTTCAAGTTATCGAAGAACGAGATAAAGGTGCATCTAAGAGAAGGCTAGCGGATTTATTTAAATGTGGGAAAACTCAAATAAATGGAATTTTAAAATCTAGGGGCAACATTTTAAAAGAGTGGCACAACAGTAACAGGAACGGTGGAGTGAAGAGAAAACGGCAAGAAAAGTACGAAGGAATCAATTTAAGTGTTTTTGAGTGGTTTAAAGTTGCACGGTTGAAAAATATTCCTACATATTAGTGGTGTATTAATAAAGGAGAAGGCCTTGCAAATTGCTCGTAAATTAGGAGATGAAGATTTCATGGCCAGCAATGGCGGGCTCGAACGGTTTAGTGTACGGCATGCCATTATCTTCCGTGGAACCTCCGGCGATCTGGTGACGTGAGTGATGAGGTGTGCTGTGATTGGAAGCTTAGAATTCCATCGATAATCCAAACCCAAAAGCAGCAGCATGTATTTAATATGGACGAAAGTGGCCCACTCTTCCGTACTTTGCCCTCTAAATCCTTGACACTTAAAACAGAGCAGTGTAAAGGTGGAAAGCTGGCCAAAGAATGATTGACTGTTTGCTTCTGTGTGAGCGCTGAAGGAGAAAAAGAGTCACCGCTGGTGATTGGGAAGTCTCTTCGGCCAAGATGCTTCAAGAACACCGATATGACAAATTTGGGTGTCTCTTGGTATGCAAACAGAAAGGCGTGGATGACTTCTATGATTTTTGAAGATTGGCTGAGGAGCTTTGACGGGAAGATGAGAAAGCAAAATCGTAACATCCTCCTGTTTCTTGACAATGCTATGTGTCACGCTCATCAAATGAAGCTGACCAATGTCCAATTGCAGTTTTTCCTGCCCAATACCACATCAAAGCTACAACCTCTAGACCAAGGCATTATTCAGACATTTAAATTAAAATACAGAAAGTGAATGATGCAGCATTTGATTGCACGAATGGATGAAGTTGCCACGATATCCAATTTAGCGAAGTGGATAACAGTGAGTGACGCTGTATCATGGATGCTTGCTGCATGGAAGGATGTTGACAGCTGAACAATTGTGAGGTGTTTTCAACTGCGTGGTTTCTTTGATGCTGATGGTGAAAAACACATTCAAGAGAACTCGTTGGATGATGTTGAAGCTTTAGCTCGAGCTGCAGGGTTTGAGTACAGCCAAGCGGTGTCAGAGGAGGAAAACCATACCAAATGCAATGATGACTTCAGCAGTGATTGGGAGGACTCCTTAATTAAAGAGGCAACAGGTAAGGTTTTTTTAATGAACTACATGGTATCATTTCTTGAAAGGTGTCAATTTAAGATCATCCCAGTGGTCACACTTTTTCGTACCTCTTTTTTGGGGGCGTTGTTTCATAAGGAACCGTTACCGAGGATGAGGATGATTCAGATGTTGAGGAATCTAGCCATGAACCGTGTTTGAGTGCTCAAGAGGCACTTTCAATGATAGGGAAGTGCCATAATTCAGTGAGTAGTGCAAATTTTCACGGGGAGAAAATGAACCAACTTTTTACTGAACTGAAATGTGTTTTTGAAAATGAAATAGTGAAACAGAAGTGCAAAAGTCTGAAGCAGACCTCTTTAGGAAAGTTTTTTTCACCTAATTTTAAGACGAATGAGAATTAAAGAAAAAAAATATTATTTTTGGAAGCACAGTGTTTTCTTTATGTTTCGATTACCTCATTGGTCAATTTAATTTCTTGTAAAATATCAGTTTTAATGTTAACGATGTAAGTATGCATGTTGTATGTATAATATTTTTTGTACTGCATTTCCGCCAATATAGAGTAATTACTTACCTATATATTGTAATTCGCATCTAGTAACGAGTGCAATAAATGTAATTATGTGCTTTGAAAAAATCGAATGTTGATGAAATTCCTATGCATCAAAATTTTGCCATGAGTTGGTAAAAAATATTGAAACAAACTCGATTATTATAAATGAATCCTGAGCTCAGTAGTTTTTCCATTTTTTTCAAACTAGCCGCCTGGTCATTTGCAATTACATATATTCATAGAAACAACCCCTCCAGACTCCTAAGCCCCTGTCAAACGACCACCCCTCTCAAAGACCATTTTCCAGCGGAACCATCGGTGGTCGCTGAATACAGGTTTTACTGTATGAAGATACATGGTGTGCGAGGAAGTGGATGAATAGATGCAACTGAGGCTGTCATTGGTCATAGGTTAGTGTGCTATTGGGTTGAGTTGAGGACATTATTTCGGCACATAGTTGGACATCTTCTTCTTCTATGACTTTTACTCGAATCTAAAGTTATATGAAGTAGTAGGAGTTGAGAGGGTGCACAGAGAGAGTTATCAAGTGATTCATGAAGTAATTCAGAATTAAGAATGATATTTTGGCATATACCAATAAAAAAATCTATTATCTCTCTATTTTTATTGAATCTGAATTCTGTTCTTAAAATTTTAAATGCATGTATTTGCCCCAAAAAAGGTTTTAAATGCATAGCTTACGTATGGTGCATGTATATGTAAAATTAATAAAATGTCATAATGTTTCAAATAGAAAAAGAGAAAATCAGCTCAAAAATAGTTTCCCTGTTGTTGATAACTGAAATAAAGTGATGGCTCTATTGAGCACGGGGCTCATTTAAAAACAATTTAAAAAACTTGCTGCTCGAAAAAAATTATTATTACAGTATCAAAGACTATTTAGATGACTGTTTTTAAATTGTAATATGCATGTATGTACATGCTTGAATAATCCATCATATTGTACAAAGCTCATGATGTATATTGATTGTTTTATTTTTTATGACTTGTCCTATATTTTACTATGTAAAATCGCTGGACCAATAAATTATTCATTCATTTTTCATTCACATATTATACATTCAATATAATAACGAAATGCATCTACAAATGGAATATGCATAAAAGCATGACTTACAACGCTCATTTCTTGAGCAATAAAAGGCAATGCTAAATCATCCCACGCCTCTAACTTTTGCTTTATAGTAATGTCATCAGTTTTTCTGTTTTTTTATATTCTTTGACAAGATCCAAGAGCCGAGACTTCTATTTCCACAACATTTTCCAATCACCTCTGAGCCATATTTTAAATACCCCGGATGCTATGTCTTTTAAGTAGCATACCCGTATCACATGATAGCTACAGCCAATAGAGCACTTCCTTTTATTTCTATGATGCAATTACGTTCCAAGATTACCCATCATACGATCGGCAATCATGGTCTGCGATCAAGTGTTGGTGAAACAGGAGAGGGATTTGATTATCAATCAACAAATGATTGACGGTCACTTGAACGGAAGTAAAGAAATTCACACATCAAAATCTCAAAGGAAATAAAATTTTTATAAAAGATGATTACAGTAGAACCTCTTTTTTACGAACCTCTAGTTTACGAAATGACACCAATTAAGGAACCATTCCGCCGGTCCCGATCTTTGTATAGAGGAAAACCATGTAAAAAGACCTGTTTTACAAAACCTCCATTTTACTGATTTATGAAGTGAGAGGCCAGTCCCTAGGAGTGACTGATCCCTGTTTTACGAAGTTTTTGAAATGATTTTGTAGCACTGAACTCAGTACAATGGAATAACGATCGCTGTATACCGCGACAGGAGTAGCTGAAACCAGATTGGTCATGCTGAGAGGGCTCTCGGCCCAAGTATTTTATATGGGGAGATGTGGAAAAATCGAATGTGAGCATAGTGCTTTTTGACGTGCTTTAACTGTAGCAAAAAGCCCAGAGACTGATTATCCAAATCGCAATTCAATCCTGATTATATGATCCAAGGAAAAAATGTTCAAAGATGCATGGCCTGACGTCTACTTCTCGTAAACAATGCCCCAGTTCATAAAATAAGCGGACTAGTGCTTGGTAATTTCTATTGCTTTTCTATCATTTTGTGTGTTGCAAATGCCTAACTCGTCATCACAAAGGATCCCTATTTTCTCAGGAATTATTTAAAATTAGCTTTAAGATAGCCGCCACAACTCCAACTCAGAACTTAGTTCAGCCTTTCACTTGAAAGTAGCATTCCCGCAGGAAGTTCTTTGCCGCAGCTGTGGTGGAACTTAGTTTCATTAAAAAATACTAATTTTGTAATAATAAATTACTTATATTCAAATCTTAATGCATTTTGAATATTTCATTATTCATTAGATGTGTTTTACGTCGTTAGGTAAGAATTTTCTTTCGCGACTTACAGCTTTCTGCACCCGCGAGTAAATAGTTCTTGCAAATCACTGCTTGATGTCAGCACTGTAGAACGCATATTAAAAAGGAGGGAATTTCAAAT
Source organism: Platycnemis pennipes (assembly GCA_933228895.1). Taxonomy (NCBI): domain Eukaryota; kingdom Metazoa; phylum Arthropoda; class Insecta; order Odonata; family Platycnemididae; genus Platycnemis; species Platycnemis pennipes. Next base: position 73,420,798 of record OW121847.1, on the reverse strand, counting down.
TAACAGAATAGAATAGAAACTCGAGCAAAGTTCTAAAATTGACTTTCAACACCTGCGAAATATTATTTAAGGTATTTCAAACGATACGCTTTCTTTAAAAAAGGCATTTCATGGTCTTTTCACTGAAATATACTGGGTCAGTTGGAACTTTGTTTTGAAATTTCCTAGTTAGAATGCATCCCTGGCTCTCCCATGTTAAAATGGTCTCTTTAAACAAAAATTGACGAGCACTAAATATACCCCTTTCACTAATTAATGCCAAACTGCATATGCTAAAAATACTCCGTGGGATGAATTAATTCACTTATTCCCCTTATTATGAGATCTACCAACTTGAAGCTACAAGAACTTAACTCAGTTGCAGCAGCCAAGTTCATACCATTATAAACTTGTAGAAAAATATTTACCACTATTTTTTTGGAATTTATGGTTGTGAGTTTCATTCACTTTGACTAAAGTGTGTCTCCTAGCATTAGGAATAACGCCTATGCTATACAGCGAATCAATACAATTGAGCTGCAATTTTTAAATCCTTTCAATTTGATGCAGATACACTGCACACAGAATTTCACGTAATATGTTGTTTTTTCCCAGAATGAGCAGATGACTACTATTTGTCATAAAAATTAGTTTGATTTCAACCCTGACATAACTATTTGGCAAGTTTAATACAGCATAATGTTTAACTACATTGAAATTATACTTGCATTACTGGCAGCAGAGTTTTAGTAGACATACATTTGTCGCAGATCAAGCCTCTTTATGTGCATGATGTGCCTCCATGGACATTGCTCCATGCTGTACGAGGTGTTGCCAGAGCAGGTGGGACAGTGTCACCCCAAAAACTATTTCCAACTGTTGGAGATTAGATGGTTTTCATGACACATCAGTTCCGGAGACAGAGGAGTTAATGGAAGATAACCTCCAATTTACAAATCCTCTGATTTACAAAGCTCAAATTTTTGGGTCCCAACTTCGTAAAATAGAGGTTCCACTGTACATCTATCCAATAAACTTCTTACCTTTTCAGTTCCAAGTCAACCTTTTCCCTTTCATTTGCCAATTTCACCAACTGCCTCTTAATCTCAGCACATGTTTTGTGGTATTCAGTTTGTAAACTCTGAACCAATTCCTCTGACCTCTCCATCTTCATACTTAATTCAGATACCTGTAAGAAAATATAAACCTTGATATAACACTAACCCCTACCACAAAGAGTAGAACTCTATCTAAGGAATTAAATGATCAATATAAATGTACTTTACTGGAGATCCTTGAATAAACAGTCTTAATGCGGCTAGGAGTTTGCAAGTTAATCAAACAAATGGGCTGTTCTGAGGGATGACACTGACCTCCAAGCATGCATTAAACAAAAAACTAACTCCAAAAATGAACATTTATCTTTAACAGAGAGTTTTCCAGCTTGTTTCCCCAACAATCTTATAACAAGGATACATTTCCTCTAAAATTTATTAGAGAAAGAGTAAGATGTTTTTCCAGATTTTTTTCATTTGAGAGTGTTAGAATAGAGAAGAAAAGAAAGGCTTTAGATACAGAAAAAAATATAAGTCTTCGGAGCCTGAAAAAAGAAGATCAATAAAATGGAAATCTGCAAAAAATATGGCTAATCGTCATTAGCCTTGTACACCTTTTAGGCCTTAAAATGCTCCCATCATTTATTAGTGACTGCCATAGAAGGCTGCTCTTATGTCTATTGGCTATTCAATTTATGGTTCCACTCCCAGATACTGTAGGTGCTTCGAAGATCCTACTCTGGCAAATGTTATACAGACATGCTCAAGTCCTCTTTTTCCTTTTTATTACCCTCTGTCAGCAGCCAAGTTTCCTCAGTAACCCATAAAAAATTTAGAGAACAAATGTGCTAGTTTGTCGTAATGACCCCACCCTGAGAAGTGACCATAGCTGGGCAGAAAAGTATTAATCCGTTACTCGTTAATTAACGAAGTTAACATATTGCTTAACAATTTAACTTTTAAGTTAAATCCAAAAACTATTAATGGTCTTACTAACTTCCGTTGACTTTTAATCCCGTTAATTTTAGTCCATTACTTTTGTTCAGAGCCATCTGGATTGCCATGTAATAACTTGGTGAAGGAGTAGTGTTGAGAATGCAATCTAGAGAACTCAGCGTTTGTGCTGCAATCAGACTTTTACATTACTTTTACAGACAAAATTTACACAGTCAAGGCTCACGTTTCCACTCTCAACAATCTTAAATAACACACGAAGAGAACGCATCCATCTAAACACGTTCAATTTGAAGAAAAAGTAAAGGCAGGATCAACTCGTGCGAAAACGAAAACCAAGTCTAAGGCTTCTTCAAAAGCTGTGGCTTCTTCTTATGTCAATAGGACTGGAAAGAGTTTTTTCGCCGTCTAATGACAAAAAACTAGGCCAGCAAAATATTGGTGAATATTTTGGTATCGCAGCTACCAGTAGCGACATATCCCAAGGTTTCTATTTCCACAATCAAATACAAACAGCGTCAGGTGCACCTTTACTGACGGAAACGGCATATCACTATGAAACTCCATACCCCATGTATATAAGTCTACATTACCTAAGCTATACTGTTTATTAAATAAGTATTTTTGACTACGAAATTCTTGTTACATTGATTAACATTAAAAATACCTAAATGTTAAGTGACATATAATTCAAAATTGCCTACAATTTCATATAGATTTTTAACTTTAACAGATAACTTTAACTCGCGTTAAATTTTCATCAAGATAACGATTTAATGATTAACAAAGTTAACTTTTTGAGTAGCTTTTAATTCATTAACGAAGTTAATTTTTGGATTAACTTTGCCCAGCTATGGAAGTGACCATTTTCCTCATGCAATATAGCGTCAATTCTTGATGATATTTGTGAAGTAAAAGAAATTTTTCCCTCTTCCGAGTTTAAAGATAGCAATGAAGAGATGGTGGAAGATCCTGTTACCCAGTAAAGATGAGACAAGCAGAGATAACCACGGTCCTTCTATGAGTAGGACTGCATACAAACATTTTGTGCCACCAGCATGGAATTATGATAATACACAAGTAGGTAAGTGATAATTTCATTATTTGTGATGAAAACAATTTGCTGGAATATTTGGGGATTTCTTTGAAAGTGACTAGTGAAATACATTGTGAGCAAAACTAATCCTTATACCAGTAATTGTAATAAGTCACAGCTTGTGTCACAGCTAGTGTTACAGTTTTCCAGAATGTGCCATTGGAATGATTGTACCCAAAAATATATGTAGGTATATTTTTTGAGTTAGACAATGTTGATGTCTCACATTAAGAAACATTCCATTGATGAAATCTAGTCAAGGAAGCTACTGACACAAATTACAGTTTTTGAAAAATAAATGTCAATACATATTTACACTCAATCAATCCCAGGCACATAATTAATCCTGTTTCTTTTTAATCTGAAAGAAAAATGTAATAGCTTTTTCAATTATCAATTACCTTTTCTATTTCAGAAGCTTATAATAGACTATTGTCCATGCTTTTCAAAGGTAGGCATTACTCAGATAGTATATTCCTTCAAAGCAGTGTAGATTTGGAATAAAGTTCTTTGTTTAGTGCAATCGGTAGGCGGGCATCATATTACACATAATTTAATAAACAGGACGACTAAATTTCCCGGAATGACTTAGGTATCTGGTGCAGTCATAAGGAAAATAATGGAAAAAACTACAGGGTCATGTCGGTCAGTCGAATGAATAGAAAGGACAGACGGCCATGCCAATGTTCCAAGCTAAGTGCAAGCCAAAAGACTATCATTTGAAAATATTAAAATAAGTATTACCTCTCAAATGGCGTGGTAAGCACAAAGTAACAGTACTCACAACAGTTCACAAAGGGAAGGCAGTTGCAAGCAAAAAAAGGGACTGGAGAATGTTTTCGTTGAAAAACCTTAGTTTTTGAAACACAAAGAACATGAGATTGATGGACAAGTCGGATATGCAAATCAGTTGAGTGGAATGCATGAGAAAATTGGTGAACTGGCACAAGAAAATGTCCACCTTCCAACAGATGTGAAGCTTCCAAATCTATACCATTCACAGTTTGTGAAAACTGGCAGCAGTGAGTCAATGAAGTAATTCGGTTGTGCGGTGGTGCGCCAAATATTCTTTAAGTACTGCATGCTGTTCCAACCTCACTCTGGCCATTTTACTCCCACTAACCTCATACCAGATTGGCTCTTGTGAAAGGATGTAAATATAAGACATAAACTGAAATTACTCCCTCCCATGAAGAAGAGACCAAATTTGCAGAGACTACCATGTCTGCATGGATACTCAGCATGGGGAGAAGTGCAGAGGAAGCTTGTAACCACTTTGTGACCAGAAAGTAGAGTGGAAATGTGTACTAGCCAGTGCTTCAGAGATTTTTGTTGCCATAAAGCATATTAAAAACAAATATTGATTGACCATAAGAGGATGTTCCTTATACTTATCATACCTAATTCAGAATGGAAAAGTTTTGGAAAATAAATTTCTTTAAATTTGGTTGTCCTCTGGTCCTTGTCCTACAATTCATCTATCAGAGTAATATGTGATGAAAATGAACTACTATTAAGCTATTTTTCCCCTAATGTAAAAAATGGTAATTCATTCATTATGCAAAAACTAAGGGAAAAATGAAATTTTTATTTGTAACTGAAAAGAGCTAACTTTATGATTGTTTTCGCAGTTAAAAGGTTAAAGAACAAGGAAAAAATTAGGAATGTGGAATTAAAAATACAGGTCCCAGAATAGCAAAAAACTGCAACTAGATAACAATATCACATAGGAATCATTATTATTCAAACAAATCACTCAGCAAATATAAGTTACAAATACAATGATACTTAATCATGAGTACAATATATTACTTAATTACACCATTTGTTATAATGACAAAAATTTTTAAGTAACATATGAAAGAAGTATTTTTTCAAGAAAAATAGATTTTCAATGAATTTACAAATAGAATGTTTCGGATACTTAATAGTCCATCATTTCTTGACACACTGATACGGGAATATTGGGATGCAATAAAATTAGAGAAGGGTCGAAACTAGTGATGACGGATCCAGGTATTTTGTCGGATCCGGAACCGGATCTTTGGGAGCTTTAATAATTGGATAAGGGAGCTTTAATAATTGCTTTGGCAATTCCTGCTTCAAGGGTCATTTGAACAATACATCTCTAATAGGGTAATTCCATGTCAGTTTACCCACACCATGCCACCCACAGACTCGGATTTTGATGAAACTTGGTATGTATATATAATCCCTTCACCTATGTAAGAAAAAAGCCCATTTTTTTTACCTAGTCCAAGTTTTTCAGTTACAGCCTCTCAAGCTTTAGGAGACTTCCGAATTTCTTCCATTCACGATAACACTTCTCAATGTGCACTGCTTTACTCAAAAAATGCTGTCACCCATTTCTGAATTATTTCCGATGAAATTTTTCAGCTATGATCAAACGGTTATGAGGACTTTGGAAAATAATAATATGAGCCCTTGACTATTCTTTTTAGCCTTAAAAAAATTCTTAAACATTGTCCTTGCAACATTTTTCGGCTAAAAACATGGTTAATAATTAATGCCGTTATCACAAAAAGGGTCTTCATTAATCTTCATAAATTTTGGATCATAATTATCCTAAAGGTATATGCTTTTATCCTCAGAAATGAAAAAATGGCTTTTTCATTCCTTCAATAAAAATGTATACCATTTTAGTGCAATTTTCTCAAAATGGCTGCCGGCACTCAGTTATTTTGACATTATCCATCAAAGTTGAGAGACCCTCATGAAACAATTGTGATGAAAAAAAGTGTTTGATATTAAACATTCATAATATAATGCTTATATGAGTGCTTGGATGCATAAAATTATATCTGTGATTATTAATGAGCGAAATGCAAAAAGGTCAACCTAAGTAGGTAGAGGTAAACTGCTCTCTCAATGACTTACAAGGTACAGATATTACTTTTTATTACTAATTTTAATTAATTATTAATTTAAATTATTAAAATTATCCAGGACTTTGTTTAAATATAGTAAAAATAAAAAATACTGCGTAATAAGAAATATTGGATTGAAGGGCTAATGAGTCAGTCCACAAAAATTCAAATTTAAACTAGGCTTCACCATTACCATCCTTTTCTCTTGAAACATTTGTTGTTGGCAATACTGAACACAAATTCATGTAGTCAAAGTTATATCAGTTCATATTTAAAATAAAAGAAGCTTCTTATTAAAATTAGGGGTGAGCCGATAATTATTTCCGATATAAATACAGGCCGATATTTGACTATCGGCATATCGGTATAGGAGCATCAAAATCCAATAATTTTTCCACTAGCATAATGTTTTCAACAAATTGCTGTATACGTCCCAATTGAATACATATTTTGCTTCACCCACTTCACCGCACTTCGTTGTTTGCAACCTTCTGAAATAATCCACTAGTTGGTGCTGTATTTTGAAAATGGTGCAGAAGCGTAACCTGATTCTATAGCGCAAGAAATCACGAGGCCTCACAATCACGTGTAACTCATGGTGTAACTGGTGGTGGTCAGGATGTCAGACGTGTGAAAGTATTTTGTTGTGAAACATGATGACCCAAATAAGGCATCTTGCAAACTTTGTAATTCACGTGTCTTGTGGCGAAAAAATTCTCGATCGTATACAACGACTAACTTGCGAGTTCATTTGAAAAGCAACCATTTGATCCAGTTCCAAGAACTGGAAAAGAATAAAATAAAAACATCGTGACTTCCAAAATTAGTCTAGTAGATACACCTGAAGGAATAACTGAACTAGAATTCCTAAGTGATGATGAAAAAATGGATAATTCTCATCCATCTTCGAGTGCATCAGATTGCTCGTCCTTTGAGTCAGCCAAATTAAATTCGTCAATGCCAAAAAAGGTGGAATTTTAACAATCACTCAGTGAAATTTCAAGGAAACCACACACAGAAGATGATCATCGCAGGAAGAAAATTACTAACTTAATAGGTCGGATGTTGGCCGAGAACTTTTTTCATTCAAATTAGTTCAAAGTAACCGTAAATATTTCGTAAATTATGATGAAATTTTGTTCAGGGCTTAGTTCTCCATTGGTTTAACATATAATATTTTTTTAAGCTTTCATTAATCTGATGAAATATGTCGAGCCTAAATATGCTGTACCCTGCTGCCAAACCATCTCCCGAAGGATAATCCCATTTTTATACAACCAAGCATGCGACTTTGTCAAGCACGAGTTGGAGGAGGCTGAAATAGCCGCCTGTACCACAGACTTATGGTCATCGAATTCTGGTGATGATTATTTATCATGGACGGTGCATTTCATCACGAAAGACTTTGTGAAGAAAAATTTGTTTTTGGAAGTTGTTCCTTTAAGAGCCAGTTTCACCAACAAAGATAATCTTTTTAACTCGGTTAATTTTGGGATTAACCGAGTTAATGTGACTTTTCTGTTACACCAGTACTATTAACTCGGTTTTGGGGCATTATCTCGGTTAATATTTTTACCGGAGGTTTCCGCCAGGTGAAAAGTTATTATTGGAGATAATTCTGTAGAAGCAACATGGTGATTACGTGAGCTACTATTAGATATTAGTGACATTTGAGCTCAATTATCGTTATTTAAGGCAATTACTACGTGAATTAAGGAACACGCTAATTGATTTGAACCCAAAATCTGAGATTTCATTTATCCTGAGTTAATAAATGCTACGAAAAGCACTTAGCAACAATTCAGGTGAAGTCTTCTCGGGATTTCCACCCGGTTAAATATTTATATAGCATATAGATGGACGAGTCGTCTGTGGAAACGTTGGTGTTAAATAAAGGATAAATAAAAACAAATTGCATGCATCTAACCTCTAAAACACTATCTTATGTAAATAGTACACTTCTCACGATAGATACTCCTACACACTTCAACCATAATTAAACATTTTATAACACTCATGAATTCTTGCTGAGTAATCAGGGAACGCTATAGCCGCATACGGTCATGGATACGATTTGCCCGTCGCTAAAAAATCTTAGCGTAACAGCCAGCCAGAAACGAATTGCAAAATGTCAACATAATTATAAACATGTATACCTAAGGTTGATCAAGAATCTCTTGTCACAGCAATTGCTTCTCTCGTCGTCGTGTCCGATCTTTCATAATCACGTCTGGTGAGATTTAATGTAGTATGAAATTGCTCCAGCGTCTTTCTTAATAAATTACGATAGGCCTCACAGTCCTATAATAACAGTTCATTTTGAATCAGGCCTAGCATACCTTAACCTCTATTTCTCCTCTCTCCTTCCTTTTCTGGAAAAATTGTGGCCGCCACCATTGTAATGGGCACTTGTAGCAAGCAGTAGATGCGAAAATTAAACCATACCGACTTATCATTTAGAGCTCTACTTTACTTCAGATCAACTTTAACCTCAGTATCTAGAAATCTTCATTTAATGAATATTATAACTGCTAAGTATACACCATACTGTTAATCTATCACGTATATCCGACGACACAGACGATGTAAACATACCATTCCGACCAATTTAGATCATCGATACAGCTGCTATGGTCGGAAATCTCCCGTGAATCGATATGTACTATCGATAAACCTACCACTGTGCATCCTTTTTGCACATAACATTTCAAGGAATTAATTCGAATGATCATTCACCGTGTAAAACACCCTAAGCGGAAGCATTTTCAATCACTTAAATTCATTCAAGAATGAATTCATTCGCATGATCATTCACTGTGTCTGTACGTTTTCGAGACGCTGTAAATAAAGGCAATGTAATTTAAGTTCATTCCAGTATTTTATTTCTCTTTCTCCTAAACGTAACAGCGAAGACAATAAATGATATCTTAGGGGAGATGGAAAATTACAAGGGAAAACATACATTTATTTCTTAGAGATAATGCATTTAACATGGTTTCGGCATTCAGAATGTGTGACAAATCAATATTAAATTCCAGGAAACAACTTTCAAGGAACAGTAAAATGGGATACAACTTGGGTTTATTTTCTCTGTGCTCCTTGTGAAATCTATTTTATCTAACGTGTAAAAGAATTCCTGTCCATGTGGCATCATTTCTAATTTATCCCAAAAATGGATACAAAATGTCAAGCCATATATGCAGTTGTGGTGGCCTACAAAGCAATGTGTAGATGTGGATAAAGTTTCTCTACACATATACACTTCCATATTTCATGCCACAGCAGTCAAGTTTCTTGACTAAATACAGAAAATTTATCAACCATTACAGGCAACAAAATGTATCTTCTCACAATTAATGAATTCTTTAGCCTCATGACTGGCTTCCCACTGAGTTTAAGTTACAAATCATAAAGATCAAGGTTAAAAATAAGTTTTTGTACTGTACCTGATTCTTAAGTTTCTCTTTTTTCTCATTCCACTTTTCTTCCATATCTTTACGAAATTCAGTCTCTTTAACATGTTCTTCTCGATACCTTTCTGTAGCTTTTTCTGCAATTTTCCTCTTCTTTTCAAGTTCACTCACTTCCTCTTGCATCTTCTGTAATTGATCCTCATAGTTTGCACACATATGGCATATAGAAACAGAACCTGATGGACCCTGAAAAAAATTAGCATGTAAAAGCAATTAGTAGAGACTTTGAAGTACAGAAATTATTCATAACAGTGGACTAGCACTCCTTGATAGCACGTTTTCTTTGTTTGCACATTCATTTCCTCAGGTACAAGTCACAGTGCATGAAAATAATTTTCGTTAACTATTTATCACGTCTGAAGTAGGGCCAATCCAAATTTGTACCAGAAAAATAACCACTGTATAGGTTAATGATAATGGATATTTCTCAAGAGGATTCATCCTTACATTAAAAAAGATTGTTATTGCTTACAATATTTAAATATTATTGTAAGGAATAACAATTTAAATTAAGGAAAAAATGTTTATGAAGAATTTAAAGGGTACCCACAAGCCATGCATTTTATCATAATATTCGTTTTATAATTGTTGACTGGACATTAAAACAATGTAGGCACCAATACTTTGTGACATCAGAAGTTTGACAAGTGCTTATTATTAGCCATGGAAAAGCCTGTACTGAAAAAAAATCCATGTATGAACAGCAAAATTTAATGGTCCACCATACTAAGTTCGACCTTCTCAATACTTCTCAATTGTTTGGCAATTCATTCTTCGCTCCAAGCTTATTTTCAAAAAATATAAAATTCAAATAAAGTATTGCAGTATGTTAAGTGTTAATTGATTCACAATATAAATGTTAAAAAGAATACAAAGGTGTTTGTTACATACCTCCAAGTCACTTATGGAGGAAACACAGTTTCATCAATTGAATACGATAACGTTAACAAAATAAAATAAAACATTTGAAACTTAGTATATCATGACAAAATTACAACTAGTATTCTATTAAATTTTCATTCATTTATGCATTTCATTTTTATGACACATCACCAAAGTGATGCTATCCTTCCCTACTAAGAATATGGGGCCATTTTCCATTCTCACTTCAAAAGCATTCTTCAATGTAATTATTTAAAAAAAATCCTTTCATGCACTTAATGGAGGACTAAATTATCTAAAGCCTCAATCTTGAATCAATATACTACTTGCACAGAAAGAGACATGCTGTTTGGTCATAAATGTCATTATTAATTATAGTGTGAATCAACATAAGGCATCATATGCATGTTCTGGGAGTCATAATAAGTGTAAATGAAACATTATTTACATTAAATGAACACCAGCTATCTACAGGAAAAACTTAAACGAACTTAATGATCAACATTCCCCTGAAAGTTATGAACTCGCAAAAACGTCTTCAACTTACCCTGGATGGTCTAACCTGTTTTGCACATTTTCCTCATTACCACGTTCAGAATTTTGGGTCCCTACATAAACTTGCTAACTAGAGTCCACTGTACATCCCCTGTATCATTCCACTTCCTATTAAGTTTTTCAGATATTTTGATGAGCCAAACCTGTGCGTGGGAGCAATTCTAATACACTCTCTTCCTTTATTACAGATATTTAAAAATGTGAATACTTCCCTCAAACCATTAATGAATTAGCAAAGAACATGCAACACTAATATAGAAATCTTATTACAAACTGATATAACATGATAGCAGCCAAACAGCCAAAAAGATTCCATTAAGATAAGCTTATAAAAATGATATTTTCGCATGCTTCATTGACCATTGCTTGACCATACAAACTTTCAGAAAATTATGCATACCCTCAATTCACACTTTCCCACAGCAAACACTTTCTCCTCTTGCTCCCCATGTTTCATTTCAGACTCTTTATTCTATTTACATAGAGGTTAACACTTGTGAAACACACATGATGCAGCTCTAGTGCAGACTGCTTGTTTTAAACCCCCTCAGCTCTGCTATATCGATCTGACACAATTGACAGATTTGATATCATCGATATATTATATAACACCCCACAAAAATGTAAAAGAGGGGATTTATAGCATTTCATCCATGAAACACCACAAAAGAAAGTGGCAAAAATATATAGCAACTGCAATGTTTTAAAAATAAAAAAGGTGAAAGGAAAGTCATTATGTGTAATAATCCAGTTCCTCATGCATTAAAAAATAAACAGCAAATGGAGTTACAGATTAGTAACATGCTGAAAATCAGGAAATTTTATTATAAAAAAGACAGAAATATGATTCACCTGTAAACTTTGTTGTTTCTCCTCACCGTGACATTCATTTGTACTCTGAACAGTGCCCAGCAATGCTTCAGGTTGACTAGGGGATTTCTGCAGCTGCTCTGCACCTGCTGCATTCAAATTTAAAGATTGTACATAAATTTAAAAATCAGAAACAAATCAATTTTCGTACAGTAAACTCCTGATTATCTGTGCAGCCGATTATCCATGCATTGCCAATCTATTTAATGTATCAGCAGTGGTCTCAAAGTTAAATAAACCTTTGTGTTCTCCTCCAATTGTGACTTTCACTACGGCCCTCCCAACTGGTCTGATGTCTTATGCCACACTTTCTCCTCCCCACCCCTGAGGCTTGTGAGCATTTAATTGGCTCCGGGACAGCTAAACTGGATTCTTTTTTGCCATAAAATGCTATTATGTACAGCGAGGATCTATTCATTGGCAGATTGTGTTATTTTCTTAGGGAGTTTATTTATTTTGGCGGCGCACCGTAGAGAAACAAATACGGAAATAATCAAACAGTGGATTATCCATGTTTCCCCATTATCCTTGCACCCTTTATGAGTCATTAGCATGGAAAATCAGGAGTTAACTGTACTTGCATACACGAATCAAACAGTCAACATTTTATATCTTCCCTCTTAGGGACAGTCACACCAACAACAGTGACATGCCAAACTTTCTGTATTTAAATCTACGGGAACAGCCATTTTTGTAAAATTACAAGTGTATACATGGGAGGTGAAGAATAATTTCTACTGAAATTTTATACATTAAATATGACATATAAGGCAGGTACATATTTACAAATAAAGACTACAAAAACAGGGGAACAGGTTATTTTTAATTAAGATTTTCAACCACAGTCAAAAAGAAAGCTTTTGAATGTACATTTCCCTATGCCAGAGACTAAACAAACATCAGCCCCGAATTTTATTTGAAATTTCTATTAGTGATTATCTTATCACTGGTGGAAAAGCGATTATCTTATCACTGGTGGCATGCATGACTTTCTAACTAAGCATGATTTAAAGCTAAAATGACATATGGTATCAGACACAATGATTTCAGGGGTAACACTAATTGCTAAGCCAGTATGCAAGTAAAAATGACACTAATCGAGGAGAACTGAGTCAAACCAAAAGGCAACAATGTTCACATAAGTTAGCTAAATGAGAAATATGCACTCAAATAATTAAGTGAATTATTGGGTATAAAACTAAAATTTATTCTGGGTTATGATTGATTTATTGTTAAGACTAAACTAACATTTCACTGAAAAACAAGAAAAGTCTGAGTAAAATAAAATATTAAAACAATGTTTTAATAAATTTAATATCAGAAATCTGCACAAGATTGCTGACACCAGTGACCATTTTCTCAATATGCCTTGCCACCAGAAGTGCTCATTTCAACACAAATTCCACCATTTATTGACTGCAACAGAATGTCTTTGTTTGCTTTGGCAGAATAAATTTCTTTGTTTAGTGAACATATATCTCTAACAGCTACACTACGGCATCCAAAATCAAGCCTCCCTTTAACCAAGCAACCTTTAACTTCCACTTCTATACTCACTGCTATACAGAAATATTTTAATTTTTGGATCTGAGGTTTCCACGGCGTTTATCCATAATGGCAATGGCTTTCAAGCATTCCTCCACACCAGGGTGTCTCATGGTGACAATAGTTTCTCCAGCCATCCTGCTGGCGTCTTCAGGTCAGAAGTGACTATGCTTCGAATTTGGCCATCTTATATAGGGACTTGGGGGTCATACGTCCAAGGTCAATGGTCGAGACAATCTTTTTTTGGTCATTGACTCTGAAAATTGATCCATCGTCCATGATGAAGGACGGAGGAAGGAGGATGGAGGAGGAGTTGGTGAAGAGAGATACTATGTCAAAACTGAGAAGGAGACCACCTCTCCCTCACTCTCTCCCCACCTTGGTCAATTTCAGGATATCCCAGAAGTGGGCAGAATTCTTCACGTGAGAATCTGTGTATCCACAGAAGGGAAATAGTGTCTTGGCCAGGTATTGGGTCAACTTGTATGCAGGGGTGCCAATTGTGCTCACAATCAGCCACAGTGGTATCCCATCCTTGTGAATTTTTGGCAGTCTATAAAGCCTTAGAGCTATTGTGGCAGCTGGGAGAAGTCTCTGCTTTTCTTCCGGTGGGATGGATGACTTCTTGATGAGTTCCTTTGTCTCGTACTTGTTGTTGGGTCCAACTTCAGCGGTTTATAAGTCTTCTCATTGAGAAGAGTGATGATTTTGGCCTCATAATCATCTGTGAGCATCAAGACTGTGGCATTGCCAGCAAGATTATCAGCTGGGTATTCTCGCGAAGGTACTTGAGGGCTCAACTCTCTGCTGCTGTGGCGTTGCATTTTGGAGGCTTGTTATGGCACAAGACACATGCCATCTCTTCATCAGCCTTCCCTTTTCACAGCTTTCTTGCAGCAGTCTCTACTGCCGCTTCGATTTCTTCCCTTGGGATGGTGCAAGGGGCAATGGCAAAGTTCAGACCCCTGGATAGTATGGAGACTGCAGCATCAGTTGATACTCAATCAAATTGACAATATTGCGGCTATCTTACAGTCGCAATGGGCTCCATTGTCAGTGTTATAGCCGGTCAACATCATTTGGTAGACACAGCTGTGGACAGCCTTTTTAGGGCTCCATCATCCAGGTGCTGTTTCCATGAAAGTCACTAGAATTTTCCAATTTTGGTTTCTCTGGATGCAGCAAAAGTAAACTGGGCACACTTGAAAGGTATCCTGCCAAGGGTATTCCAGTCAGTCTCTTGAAGGATGTGGCTTTGCTCTAGATGAAGCTCGTAGAGCTCAATGGGGTAGAGCATAATAATAGAAGAATTTTTTTCACCAAGTGGGTTTGGAAGTGGTGTTTGGTGGCAATATAGGTTGGTAGAGGTCAGAGTCTCTACATCATGGAAGGAAATCCAAGGAAGGAAGAGGAATCCACTATTTCATATGTTGATGGAACCACAGAGAGAATTGCCAGAGTCCTATCCAAGCACAATGTGAAGATGAGATACACTTGCTGCAAGAAAACAGGCGACCATCTGCCTAAGCCCAAGAACGAGGTCTCTCATTTGCTGTATGAGGGAGTCTACCAGCAGCAATGCTCATGTGGCAAATAGTACATAGGACAGATGATGATCAATTAAATGCAGGATACAAGAACATGAATGTGAGAAGAAGAGCATGCATGTTTGGAGCCTGGCCACATGGTAGACTTCGAAAAACCAAAAGTCATTTGCCGTGAAAGCCCCTACTACCCTAGGCTGATGCAGGAGGCAATAGAGAACACCAAACATCCAGAAAATTACAACACATAGGACGGTTACATGTTAGCAAACACCTGGAAAAGAGTTTTCAAAGACAATGACTAAAAAGAGATTGTCTTAACTAATCAGAGCCAACCTATGACCCCAAGCCCCTATATAAGACTGCCAAATTCAATGCATCTACACTTCAGATCTGAAGACGCAAGTAGGATGACTGGAGAAACTGTTGTCACCATGACACCCTGATGTGGAGGAACACCCAAAAGCCACTACTATTTTAATTTTTACTTTCCACAGTAAATATATATGTACTGCTTTTGTAGATACATAAAGACCGCTGACATATAAAGATAACTGACCACCCACTTACTGACAGGAAGAATTTTCTTAGGCATTTTCTGAAACTACTCAACAACCCATTGAAACAGATAGCTCCACCCACAATTAATACATCAACTTTGCATTAATTTTAATCAATTGCCATGTTGTGCAGTTTAAACCCTTAAAAACTGTCAATGAAAACTAAAGGGAACATTTATCTCATGACAATACATCAATTACCCAAACACAAACATGTAAAATTAGATCAGATAGAAACATAATTAAATTTTTCATAAAATTTTGTTCTTGAAACATTAGCCAAGTAGTCTAGAATGTTTTACCTTTTGAAACCTTTGGAGCTGGAGAACCATTGGTCAGCTGGCTAACTTTTGAGGAGCTTTCTTCTACATGTGATGCTTCAGACTGGTTTTGATTCCAGACAAAAAAAATGAAGTGGCATATAAGATACATTACACAATTCACATATATTTTAATATTCCCATTAAGTAAAAGACATCAGTGATTAGATTACCTTGATCTCAATCAAACTGTGCTCATTACTCTTAGAGGACGGAGCTTCTTCTGATTCTTTAATCAAATTTTCCTGTAGGAATAAAGTTAAAAAAAATAAGATATACAACACGAGATATTTCATGACTTGCTGTATTCTGACATAAAATGTCTTTGATGATTCAAAAGTTATTATTTGTCCCATGACATTGGCGTAACTAAGAGTGGTGAATTCCCTTTTCACAACACAGAACATGACTTTCAGTGTTTCGGGTCAAATAGCCCCTATCAACATTAGTCAAAAAGATAAATATTTCAAACCTGACTTTTTTTGTGGAAATTATAAATTTTTCCAGTGAATTTTTCAACTACATACTATTTTACTACAAGATTCACATTATTTGAGATAATTAAGCACACAGACCAAGTTTTACATTTTAGTAATCACCAGGTAATTAATTTCTTCATGATAGCCCCCATGGTTAGAGAGTTTGATGGGAACTTTAAGTCTAGTTACCCCCATTTTTAATGACTGCTCCCCAGTGACTGCTGCATGGAAATTTGCCCCCATTACAACCCCTGACACAAGTAAACCTACTTTCTCAATTGGAAGATGAGTCATTATAAATAGATAACAATATTGAATACAGATCTCAACAATAACTTATAAGTTGTATTGAATTATTCAGCAGCAAGAATGAACTCAAGTAGCATGATTCAAAGTTGCAGGACTTAACTTTGTGGAATTCATTCACAGAAAATGAATTAAAAGTTTATACTGTAACCTCTGCCCCCAGTCACAGTTTTTAAAATACACTTCTTCCTCCTTTCTTCGTTTTCTTTCTCATCCCCCATCTCCACTTTTCTTGCTTGTTATTCACCAACCACGTCCTTAGCGACCACCCCTCCCTCACTCTTTTTCTCCTATTATAGGGTTGTTTATGTCGCGAATGAAATGTTTTGCCACTATACATTCCACATGTTATTATAATCGACATTGGTTTCAATTAGAGATGGGTTGAATAGCAGATTTCTTGAATTCGAATACTAAATCATGACTCGAATATTCGAATACATATCTTCAATTTTTAATACCTTAAATACTATAATTGTAATTAATGATTATTCTACTAATTTATTAGTTGCCTGTTAAAGTGGAAGCTACAACTTGATTAAATTAAAAAATGTAATTCTGGTTTAAAAATGCCACTTATATAAAAAAAACTTACATATCACTTGTGGACCAATGAATATGTTAACTTTTATATAAATTAATAAGTGAGAAGAAAGTGTTAATAGACCATCAATTTCCGTCAATTATGAATTAACCACAAACTAGAGTCAAAGGTCAAGGAAATTGAAAATATTAAACTTAGGTCAGATAGAATGAACTATGTTATTATTACTATGAAAAGGTAAACATTTTGCTTGTAACTGATGCACAATTCGGTAAGGATATGTCAGTAAACTACATTAGTACCCCTGAGTTTAAGAAGCTCTCTGTTCCAAAAGTTAAAACCAATTTCAATGCAGTTTCTGGTAATTATTTATTTCTCTACTCCTCTATACTCTCCACGCTGAAAACTTGCAATTTCAATGTTTCTACTCAAGCTTCAGTCAAGTCACCAGTTTCGTAATAAGGATTTATAATTTCATAATAAATTTTGAATATTTGAAATGAATAAGAATTCATCATTGGCTTTATTTAGTTGAAATTTCACTTTAACACCATGACAGCCAGCAGAATAAAAAGCACACAATTCTTGGTCATTTGATTTTAAGCCACAAAAACACTTTCATTCCTAATAAAATTCACTAAAAGTCATCTAAGGTGACAGAAAATTTTAATTGCATAGATAAATGTAGAAATGAACATTCTTTAAGATGCATATTACTGCAATAAAATTGGTCTACTCTTGTAAGATATAGCTTATGAATCTCGGGGGTCTCAGCATATTCATTAGCATTTGATAAGTACAATGTGGAAGAAGAGACACATTTTGTGACCTTTTATAAATTAGTTTCTAATTAGTTTCGGCAAGCTATTTATCATGAAAAGAGAACAGTTTTGCCAGAATTTCATTTGTTAAACCCTACTCTCTTCCTCCTTCATTCATCATTCAAGACCTTGGAATGGTGGCAAAAAAAGACTGGCGTGGCATTAGATGTGCTCCTCCCCTCCAAACACTTCCTCTCTCCTCCCATCCCCCAGGTATGACTATATAAGGGCACTACTGAAGTTGTTCTGCACCATAATAATGATACTGTGTCAAAAACATGGTCGATATTAATACAACAGTGGGGAATGTATGAACTTTTAATAATTTCTTGAGTTCAAGTAGGTTCTCTGCAAGATGAATCTTCCATCAGAATAGCAAGTTTATGAGGTCGAACAAACACATGTATGACTCAGAAGTGATTTTAAAACTACAGGGTGTGGCAACATAACTTCCTTTTTTATATGGATAATATAACATAATATGGATATATATAACATAACTTCCTTTTTTATATGGATGTATCCAGCTATGTTATGTTGCCACAACGTGTATTATTTTGGAAAAAAATGTTGTCTTATATACTGCCAAATAGGGCAATTACATTTACAATGAATAACCTGTTGATAAGATTAATATTGGTACATCAAGTCAGTTTCTCACCTTTCCATCTTCATATCCATAGGTTTTTAAAATATGGTATGCATTTCTTAGTTTATCCTTCAAGGCTTTAATTTCTTCCTCTAAAGGAATGACTAGTGACCGAAGAACTTCTGCGTCCTCTTGTGCCTAAAAATTGATAACAATACATTACTACAATCCATTTTCTGGTAATTTTACAGATACACTCACCTTAATCTAATGGAATTCGAATCACGATGATAATGGTTGGCTCCAAAAAAGATGATCATGTCAATACATTACTAATTCCTCCTCAACGATTTATATCAATCACTAAAACAATCAATACAACTGAACAATAATGTTTTTATTTTTGAATAAATATAGAACTGAAACCAACTCAACATTAAATGAGTGCACAAAAACCACTACAGAACAGAATGGCTAACATTATATAAACCCTTCAGGATATCATTCTATTTTCTCTTAACAATACCCAGCAATTTTATTCATATACCCTTGTATGTTATTAGTTAAATAATGAGCAAGCACCTTCGATATAGCAAGTGAGAAGAAGATACAATTATTTTGCTTTTGGTCATGAGTTATTTTATGCAAAGGGAATAATTTTTTTCATGTAGTGCATAGTTGATTATAGCAACTAGTCACAAAAAATTAATGCACAAGCATAGAACATACAACTCTTTTCAATGAGATAAAGCCTTTGGTACTGCCTTACTGTAAAACAGACAATTTTCAGATTTACTTAAAACTGAGGTGTTTCTCATAAGCATGCACTACATAACAAGATAACTTCACACGACATTCCATAATACATGCTTCCATGTTGTTACGCTTATTTTAAAAATAGGTTTATTTACTTCAGCTCAGCTGTATCTATATTTGGAAGAAAATATAGTTCCCCAAGGTTATCATCATGCTGTTGAGTTTCAATATGGAAGATTAAAACAATAAAATGCATTCCCGGGTAATAAAATGACTTTGAACCTTAAATATTCTATCCCTTTGGTTCACGATTAATGATCATACATAGTTTACATTGGGGGATAGGGTTGGTATAATGGTTTGATGGCATCCCATCTTAAGGGCCTGGGTTTGAATCTCAGAAGAGATTTTACATTGGCATACTTGTACTGTTGATAGCACTTCACCTTCACTACTTTGCTAATAAGATGAGACATTAAATTGTGGACCCTTTGGTGCCTTTGACTAACAGTAGGCTATTGCAGATGGTAGGTTTACCTCCACCCTTCTTCATTTCCTTGAAAAATTTCAACCTCTACCCAATTACCCACCATTCCTAGATGGCACAAATGACTTTCCTTGTTGGTCACCTCCCCCAGAGTAGTTTCCATTGCCAGTCAAAAATAACAATGACTTTCAAAATCAAGATATCCTATTTTTTCATTACATATTTTCAAGTTTGATCATCATCCTTCAAGCAGAACAGCAGTCTTGCATTTCTTTGTGCAATCAATGGAAACATACATCTGCCTACATAGCCAAAAGAGAGTTGAAACATAAGAGAGATCCAATAAAGTTGAATCCAGTAATATTCTTAGCAAAGAGTAACAAACAGCATCTTCAATCAGTTACAATCAGTAAGTCAATCAGAGTAAATAATTTTAAAAAAAGCAAATCATGGACCCTTCTCAAATGATATATTTCCCACTAAACAACCTTCAAGGTAGCATTTTATGGGCTTCCATTAGGGAAGTAGTTTTCCACTAAAAATGAGAAAGCTCAAAAACCCACTAATGTTCTGAATTCAGCAATCCACACCAAATGCAAGAGCAGGAATAAAAATTTTTGTACTTTTCTCCAAGTTAAGTTTTTAATGCAACCCCACTATGGTTTAAACACATATACATATGTCATTCTCAAGGGCTCACCTAACATTGAAGTTTTCTTTTAAATATAATACCCAATGGCGAGGAGTCTGAGAGTGAATAGATAAAGAGAAAAAGGGGGATTGATTCATTAAGGGTTCTCAATAGAGGTGGGGGGATTTGGTTTAGAGGGGCAGACTTGGGTATAATATGATTAAGTTACGTTTGGATTGCACAAGAAGCTAAAGGTGAATATTTCAAATTATTCAAATCATTTGAAAGAATACCAAGGATTTTGTTCCTATTGACATTTAAGAAGCTCCAATTTTCCTGAACAATCCAATTTTAATCCTTTTTCATACACAAGTAAAATCTTAGGTTCAAAACACCCTTTAAGACCCAAGTCCATTGAATGCTAGATGAAACTTTATTAATGGTTTTCTTTCTAGTGCACTTAGATGTTCCCTTGCTCATATGGAAATCTTTCTCCCAACTTTTCAACAATACAAAATGCACCAGATCATCATTTATATAATGCCCGTTTCCAACATAGCAACAACTAATACAAAAACTAAGATGAATTCTGTACCAATAGATAAGATTTTTTCCTTTGTTTTAATATAGCATTCTCATTTTATGCTAAATACAGTTTGTCGATAATTTTAGTTAAAAGAAAAATCTTTAAGGCAAAACCACAAAGAAACAAGAATGTCCCAATGGAGATGTTGTAAATAAACAACAAAGAAAGGAATACTATTGGGGGTAAGGAGTCAGCGGCTCCAGGGTGGGATGAGGGCAGAATATGCCCATGGACCACCAGGACCGTCATGCGTGATGAAGAGCCACATCCTCCTCGAGGTGCCCCTGGTTTCGCTGAACATGTCGCATCTATACCTGGCGGTCAATAAACAGATCCCATCACCATGGTGCATCTCTGTACTAAGGGGGACCGCATCTGTGGGGCAGAGGGTAAGAAGTTGCTAACAGAGAGACTCCGGATACTGAGAGACTTCCGGTTTTATTTAACCTTACCCATGCATGCGGGGCTCTGCATGGGCGGACACCATATTTCCCCAGCTACTCATGGGACCAAACTTGGAACCCTCAAATAAAACTATGGAGGGTGCTGAGAGGCGCACTCTTCACATGCTCTCTCGTAGTCCGTCTTCTTCCTTGGGAGATGCGATACCGGTGGAGAGCCCCGATGGGGATCCCAGTCGCAACGCACCCTCTACTACCTCAACCTTGCCTGTTCCTTCTGGGAGACCCACACATCCCAGTTGCCCCTCATACCCTAGGGGGAGCAGAGGACAACATCCTTTCCAGCCTCTCTGGGCCCACCTTCAAGGAGGCACCGAGCCTGGGCTCCCCAATGGGGGTAGAGTCTGACTCAGGAGCCCCTGTGGGTAGGGGCCTAAGGGAAGGCTCCATATCCCCTCGAAGAGAAGGAGACGAGGGAGGAAGAAGATGTGGGTAGGGCTGAACCATGGTTGGCATAGCCGTGCTTCAGGCCAACCTACAACACAGTAAGGCTGCTTCAGGGGTTCTGCAAAGGATACTCTCTAAAGGTATGGTCAAAATAGCTCTGATTCAGGAACCCTGGGCTTTCCAAGGAAGAGTCAGGGGCCTGATCATGACAGGGGGAAAATATACTACTGTACCACTGTTGATAGGCCTAGATCTTGCATCTATGTGAATGGGATAAGTGCTTTGCATCTATCACAATTTACCACTAGGGATCAGACAGCAGATCTCCTGACCCTGGGGGAAGGTGAGAACAGAAGGAGGGTGGTCATCTGCTCCTCCTACCTGCCATACGATGCACCGGCTCCTCCACCACTGAATGAGATGGAGAGACTGGTGAGTCACTATAAGACCAACAAGTGGGATCTTCTGATCGGTTGTGATGCTAACTCGCACCACATTGTGTGGGGGAGTGGAAGCACCAACGGAAGGGGAGAGGCCCTGTTGGAATATCTCATGTCTACGGAGCTACAAATACTCAATGAAGGATCACAACTTACCTTAGCAAACAGCATTAGGCAAGAGGTGATAGATATTACACTGTGCACCATTTCACTGCTGCACAGGATTGATGGGTAGAGAGTGTCAGGGGAGATAACTTTGTCCGACCACAGACACATACTCTTCACTCTTTTAGAATCCAATACAGGGAAATAACTATAGGAACCCCAGGACTACCAACTGGGGACTATATCAAAAAATGCTGGGAGCTGCCCTTGAGGGCAGCTTGCATGCCTCCACATAGTGCTTGCGAGCATGGTCAGGGAGTAATAGTTTCTCCTTTTCGCTGATCTTTGATTGGTTCAGGGCCACGCGAATGTCTTCCTCCATAACGACATCAGCAGCTGGAAGAAGATTCTCAGGTTTGAAGACCTCTCCTAAGTCCAAGGATTTCTTGCACGCTCTACCAATCAGAATTTGGATTAGTGTAGACAGCTTGGAGTGCAGCAGGTGAACTAGCAGCTCCTCCCGCTGGAAGAAACCGGTGAAGCCTGTACACATGTTTGCACTGGTCACAATCAACATCAATTCAGCATTCATGGTGGGCTTCTGTAGGAGAGTAGGAGTAGGTAGGCTTCTGTAGGGCCATGTATTAACCTATATTGTAGGCCATTAAATGTACAATACGAATGCACCGTTCCAAATATCCTAGTAGAAAGTTGAAGAAATGACTTGATGTCTTTTTTCCATTAGGGACCATGTCGCTTGTTCTTCCACTCAAAACACCCATCCGTGCGGGATGAGCATCATTAGTGTACGTGAATAAATTAAGTATATTGTTCCGAAGCTGGTGCACATACAGCACTGAGTGGTAGTGATAACGGCGACAACACACAACACTGAAATATCCTACCCATATATAGCACTGAAAATTTCAACGAATACTTTGGAAGTATTTTTTGAAATTTTCATTGCAATATCGTTGCAAGACAATGTGCAAAAATTAGATGTCACACACTTGAGAATCCAGATTAGTTCTGCTTTGGAGACATCATCACGGAAACTGTGCAGACCGACAACCAATGGAGCAGCATTGTGAGGGTCGATGCTGTCTGCATTGTTGCTGGATGAAGATTTCGGCTGTAGCTGACCTACGTTATGTTTGGCTGCTACCCACTGAATGTGCTCTCATCTTGACGTGCTGCTGCACAGCTTGGAAACCATTCTTATTGACATTGGTGTGACTTATGCACACCCGGCAAAAGTGCACATCATCAGACTCCTCTGTGCCCCATTCTTGAACTTTATGCCCCTGCCCATTGTCCCTGGATAGGAGCTTGTCGTTAACCTTGCAACATGGCATGAATTCTATGCTGACACGGCTGGGAAGCAACGATAACCAAACCGAAAATCTTATACTTGTACAATAGAAGCAGAAAAAAATAACTGTCATACTGACACACTCGCACTACAACACTGACAGTCACAAAATATAAGATGCATACCTTCTATCGGAGACAGCAGAAAAATACAGAGAAACAATAGTCTTAGCTGACCAAAACAATAATATGGCAGTGCTTGTGGAAAAGGGAGGAGAGGGCAACGGGGAAGCGAAAAAGCAGTAGTGCAGAAGAATGGTGCCACAACTACTCCTAGGATGAGATGGCAGTGCGTGTTGCTAGCTCACCGCATAATGTTTACTTGCCATATGGCCCGTCACATAGTAGGCGAATTCACTGAGGCGGCATTTTGGCCAAATTGTGCTTACACACTTGTGCTCTAAAATCACCATGCAACTTCTCAAGTTGGCACAGCCAGGGGAATTTGAGTAAAAAGAGTCTCTTTTACATTGTAATCAGGATACCGAGTGTAATGGATACCAGATGTGCCTCTTTAGCCAAAGAATAAACTCGAGTTGGAAGGTTCTAGAGAATACATGTTAATAGTACTGCATACATTTACTAAAATTTCACTTTGTCAAGCATGTGATAAAGCACACCTTAATTTTTTTTAATTATTTTTTGTTACTGCATTTATTTTCCTAGTTTTCTAAAATAATTTTATTTTTCAAGCATAAAATGACCAACAAAAACTTCTTGCTCTACTGCTATATCATCGCTGGAGGAACAGGAAAAGAAAAAAATTCCTTATTTGGATCCATCCAATAAACCAGAGAAGAGCAGAGGTTGAAGCATTTTGCACTCTATTTGAAGATTTGAGGAATGATGACACAAAGTTTTTCAATTATTATCAAATGTCTATTTCGTCATTGTCCCAAAGGTCAGGTCTTGCTTCCACCAAAGAAATGAGTAAATCATTATTTATGATTTCACTTATCTTCCAAAATTAGGCACACCACAAAAAACTCTCAAGGATGTCTAGGATGCTTCCACACGATAGAAAATCCACCCTAATGTGCAAGTCTCTGTTTGGTAACGAGAGCCACTGACTGACTTATGAAAGTAAAACTACCACTCAAAGCAGTGGCAGTGCAACCCACCTTGGCAGAAAATCTACCAATCGATTTTTCTACAGCTTAGCATGAAGGCTAGCATTGTTTTCTTTGCACCATTACTGGATCGACAGCGACAGCAAAAAATCCACGTCTGTAAAATTTGCCTAGTGTGTAACGGGCCTATCCCTCTTCCCCAGCAGCACTGAGTACTCAAAATGAATACCATGCAATAGGGTTGCAGAGATGTTTCATGCATTCGCAGCGGAATAAAATACAACCAACTGATATGTGCGACGAAAAAGTGACTATTGTAAGTGACCTCTGCAGTACAATAGTAAATTTAAGTAACCCTATTTTAAAGAAGTGACTAAAGGTGACAAAAAGTGACCTGGTAGTAGCCCTGTCCATACATAAATATAGCCTGGCAAACAATAAACGAAACATGGAAAAAGCTATGCATAATTTTTTTCCTTTTTCCACCATGGAGACATTTCAGACTGTTACCCCTGACACAGTACAATTTCTTAATAAATGAATCCTTTCCTTCTTTATAACATACATCCATCTTGATGCAATTAAATGACTTTCAGGGGTGGGCAAAATCGCTATTTCCCAGTAGCAGTTGCTAACAGCTACCACTAATCCGAATTATCAGTTGGAAATAGCACTTAATTATAGCAACTGCTAATCCAGTCAAGAAAACCTAATATTTTTAACCTACTGATGGACTAGGCTCAATCAGTAATTCTGGCAAACTTCAAAGTCAAAAATGCATGTCTACTCAACAATGGCTTTCTTGAATAGAGAAAATCCCAATTTGATATGATAGTCAATAATTGAGCTGATTAATAATGAGTATGGTTCTAATATTATTAAGAGCTCCTGGCTGGAAATCAGGGGTCCGGGTTCGAGTCCCGGTCAAGGCGCCAATCATAAAATTTCTCTGCAGGACCAACAGCTGTCCCAGTTGAATGGCACCATAGATATGATCCTGACCGAAAAGACCAGCCTCTGGGAAATAGACTGCATGGTATATGCTGCCGCCACAATGTTGGCATCTCCCCGAGTGTCTGTCACTTGGGAGACTAAAGCAGCAAATAGGCTGAAACAGCTTAATGCCAAAATTATGCTGGCAAGACAACAGGTGTCGAGATTTCAGTGTGTGATGGATTACCTTTCCTCCGGTCGGGCCTTTATGCCGAAGGTCAAGCACATTGCATGTGCAATCTGGAGAGAGCACCACACACTAAACAAAAGAGTGCTAATTATCCTTAAGCAGCATGAGGTGGATAGAGTGCGGGCACTTAAAACAGCACGGAGGAAGTTGGTCAAGAGGACCAACACCAGGAAAGAGAACTCCACCTTCTCCTTTCAGCCGTTGTCTCTTCCGACCCCCACCACCTGTTGTCCAAACACCACTAACTATCCCAGAAGTGGAACCTTTCTCGAAGGACAACTACAAGACCAGGAAGCCATTCAACAAAGGTACTCCAGCTATTGCCTTATCCTCTGCCATGTCCAACCTGTATGGGAGGAAGTGTACGAGCAGAGGGGCTCGAAGAAAGGTATGGTGGGATGCAAGGACAACCTGCTCACTGATAGGTGTGTGAGCCAGGACACTTGTCAATACAAGCGTAACCTGTCAATGGGCTGGGTGGACTATAAGAAGGCTTTTGATACCACCTCTCGTGAGCTGATTATAGCCATGCTGAGGTACATGAAAGTCCACTGTTCTGTTTATCTCTCCTCCACTATCAGTTCAGTTGAGACGAGGTAGGGGATATATGTGTGGTGTCCCATCAAAAAGGAAGCATAGGGTCACCCATCTTTTCTATATGGATGACCTGAAGCTTTATGCTTCAAGTGCGAAAGACCTGCGCCTGGCGTTGGCCATCAATGCCCCAGGTGGAGAAGATCCCACCCGAGTGGGGTTTGAACCAGTAACCTTAGGCTTGGCAGTTGAGGGAATTACCCCACCACCACCAGCCGAAACAAACCTGATGCACCACACTTCCGTGCATAGCAACGAACGACATACTAATGCTGCTAATTCAGATTAATTGGTACACTGTTATTTTGCTCTACTCTCCTGCTAATGTTAAATTTGATTGCTTCACAGAGCATGTGCTCTACTCTCCTGCTAATGCTAAAATTTAACTGCTTCTCAGCTCATGCACTCTCCTCTCCTGCCAAAACTGGCTATTAAATCACCTGCTTTTGCTAAAAGTCAACTGATTTTTGACCCATGGACTCTCGTATCTTCGAATCCATTAGCAGGAGTGTACCAAGTAGCAGTGGTGCCTCGTGGAATCTAGTTTCTGGAGGGGGATAAGGAGGGGAGACAAGCACATTGTAACAGGAAGTAGAAGACAGCAGCTATTTCTGCCTGATGTTAGCAGTTGCTATATGCCAACAAATAATAGCAGTTGAAAAGTAGCAGGTTGCAAATTAGCAATGATTACTTTCATGGAGGTAACTGGAATTACATGAAAAATCTAGCTTTTCACTAATGCTATGACAGATGGCACAATCCTCCTTTGTCTATCATTACTCATAAATAAATAGATTAAGATATAGAATATTATTTCGGATTGGAATTGATCTAGCTTTAGATGATGATGATCACTAAGTCCATGAACAACAGGAGAATGAGGTTTCACAGATGCATGAAAAGAATGGATGCTAGCATGGTCAAGTTGAGGATCTTTGACTTCAAAATGGGAGTAACGATGAACACCATGTGGGTAAAGGAACTGAAGACATACGGAAACAAAGCAGAAATAGTAAGGTTAGATTCATTTAGAGGAACATACAAGGTGGTTGTGACTGGCCTCAGTTGGTTAAATAGACTTAAGGAGAAAGGGAAAGAAGACCGAGATGATGGAAGGGACATTATGGAAAGGGAGCAGAAATATGAGCAGATATTGAGGGACAAGAATGAAATAAGAAAAATGACATAAGCACCAGAATAAAGAGTTCAATGCATCCCAGGGCTGACCCATTTCAATGAAAAAGATTCAAGAGGTTTTTTCAAAATGGATGGACTTATTTACAACTCTCCTCAAGGTGCCAAAGTTTTTCTAAACGTTCGTATTAAAAGTAAGTGGTTTCAATTAATACACTCTGTAAATTCATAATGAACTCATACCATGCACAGCATGACAAGTCCACACAACATGCAAGGAAAGTTATGTCCACAATCATTACTAGCAAGCGACAAGTAATAAGAAAACAATCTACTTATGTGATGCGCTTATGTGATGGATTCTCTGTGGACACGTACATATTTCTTTACCTTCCTCATGCCTTCCTCCAAGTTCTCTTCTGACGAAGTGAGGGAAGACTGAACAGCGCTTGAATCTCCAATGTTTGGATGAGCATGTCCAGACATGAGGGTCATAGAGGAAGAGGTGGATGGTGAAGTAATCTGCGTAGGATTCGCAGAAGAAGAGGTAAGACTTCCGGGGCCAAGACTTCCAACTTTTCGAGCAATAGATTTCGTATAAGCCGTTAAAATGCTAGCTCCTGGAGCCAGTGCTGCGACTGCACCACCTAAGGGAAGTCTTGAGCCTTGATCACTACAACGATGTGATTCACTGAGTTCGTTTATTTTTTGTAACCTACGAATTTCATCTTGAAATTTTTTTTGCGTTAATGAGGCTTCCTCGACAGCTTCTGCGGAAGGATATAACACAACAAAATTAAACAGGGTGCAAACGCCAGCCGATAATAGATATTTCCGAATGGGCTCACCCCAACCGTCACGATGAAAGCTGACAAACGATGTTACCTTGCATTAATTGTTCCAAAGATGCGACTTCCTCCTCTCGCTTTCGTTTTTCCTGATCGACTCTACTCTCGAGGTCCAACTTAGCTGACAGTAACTCACTTCTAATGTCATTTAATTCGTTTTGTAACTCTTTAGTAAGCTCCTGGAAACGAGCTCGTTCCTGAGATTCCCGCGCCAGTTCTTCTACAAGGAAGAAAAAGATATACATCGTACTTAATTCTACTCTGGGCAATAAAGAGCGTCACGATCGAATGATAGTTTACTCGCCTTCTTTTTTCATGAATAGTTCTTTCAGCTTTGCTCTCTGAACTCCAAACTCTTCCTGTGCTTTTTTCTTCTCTGCCTCTAGCTTTCTAATTGTATCCATTAAGTCGTCGGTTTTTGGCTCCAACCCTGTATGACAAAGAGATAAATCAACAACTTTAAAAATCCAAACACTACCATTTCAAGACAAACATGAAGGGAAATGGCTAAACAGATACATTAGAAAGTAAGAGGGTGCATGAGCGAAATTAGGCTGTAAATAAGCAATATTAAGCTTTAATATTATGACTAGGTTGGAAGATATAATTATTCTTACCATCACTACAGATTTCATTTTGTGGACTATCGCCCTCATTCTCGGAACCTATATTTTCCATTACTGCCAACAAACATTTAATTTCTAATTACGAAACCATACACTCAGTGTGACCTGCAAATACACTTGTTTTCAAGTCTTCATTATCGTGCGTTCCGAGAAGTCATTTGTTTCATTTTGATCAAAATTTAGGTGCTGTGGGTGCGTCACTGTGGATATGCATCTTGCCAATGAAAGCCGTAAAACGTCTTAATAAAATTCTAGGATATTATTTTTCTTCGGTTATTGGAATTACTACGAAATCTGTGGAATCAATTGTTCAAAAGTTATGTAACTTGACTGTTCACTTTAATTTGAAAAATCCCGGCAGAGTCTTTGATTAAAGTATAATGAAGACATTGAGTAAACCGAAAATTGGCCAAAGATAAGTAGAATTGTTATCCCTACGTGACAGTATTATCACCACCCTCAAAATCTTGATTTTCCGGCTCCGAAGCTGTGCCGCTGTGCTCAGCCTTGCTTTTGTGTTTTGCATTTAGGGAATTGTGGGGGATTGTGGGTTTGACTTGCGCTGTTAGCGCCCTCAGCGGTTAAGTCGTTGATCGACTTTCATAGTGACGGAGTGTGCTTGTGCTTTTTCCCTTTAAAGAAAAAGCGAGTTTGACTTAAGTGGACTGTTTTAAAGTTGGCTGTGTTATTCCTGCCCGTTATTATATTAGTATAATTTCTTTTTTTGAGAACATTGCTCATTGAGCTACCAACTGCATCCCGGTTTAAGGTCGACTAAGGCATATAATAATGGCGTACCGAAGTTCGAATGGCATGCAGCAAGGAATGGGTAAGAGTTTTTTCTCTAGTTTTTCCTTACCCGGATTAGATGTAATTACTTCTCCACCCTCTATGGCAAAATTCTTGCCCTCAAAGAGTGGGTGGTTACTAATGGTTTTAAAACAAATTTGCTGATTACCCCTCATATTGATTTTATTTAATGTTCCGTTCATCATGTTGACTTTTTGTGGGTGGAAACGTATGCGGATCACTTCGCAAGTCACTACAAAATGTTTCAGCACTTATTTGCTGTGTGTTGTCGAATTCAGCGTACTTATAGATTCTAAAGGGTCCTGTGCATTCGAATTACATTGTCCGAGATTTTGGTACTAGTGGATTAAGGAATTTCCTTAAGGCCGCATTACACGATAAAATTTCTTGTAGAAACGCTTGTATAAACTGAACGAAATTGTATGTTTGTCTGAATAGAATTAGAACAGGTTCTGTTTTCCATACATTCATTCAGACATTCGCACTAGCGTTCACACAATTTGCCGCTTTACACGGTACAATTTCCTCATACAAGCGTCTGTACAAAAAATTGTATAGTGTAAAGCGGCCTTTAGGAAGGAACCCATGAAATGAATTTGTAGAAGTGTCTTAGTGTTCCTGAAGTAGCGTAATTATTTGTGCATGGCTTTAAATTAAAAAACGTTTTGATCGTGATTCTCATAGTCGATAAGCTTTATTAGAAAAATCAAATATTAATGTATGACTTACTTAGCATAAAATTATTAAAATCGTAGGTAAAAAAGTTTTGAAAGTCGTAACTCTTATGCTCACTTATACCAAAATCGTAATATTGTACTTATGCAAACCATAAATCTTACTCTCAATAGCCACAGATATGTCATTCAGGCACCGTCAACATCGGAGGTATTGTTAGTTCATGAAGATAAATGTAGAATTGGCTTTTGGTATCCCAACTGCGTAGGTGTTATCGCACCGTCTAACCTAACGTAATATTAATTTTAAGACGCTCAGAATCCAATGTCCGTGGCTGGATTCGAACCCGCTACCAAGATAGTGCACCTGACTGCCTCGGCCAGCGCACGGTCGGTATTACTTTAAATCCTGTATTATAAATGAAATAACAATGGTTTAGTGATATTGCATTTTTATGAAGAAACCGAAGCATTGAACTTGATGGTACGCCTTAGCACTCCACGGCAAGTTTATGGTATTGAATTGTTGAGTTGTGTGTATTCAGTAACGTGCGACTCCCATTTAGCGGGGTTATAGAAAGCACTTTGATCAGTGTATAGATTGCTTTCATTGGCTCCTATTGTGTATTTGTTTATTATGAGGTGGTCTCAATTCGCTGTGCTAGTTTTCTTGTGTCTGATAGCCTTTCTATTTCTTCTCCTACCTCCTATGAAGAAGTTGAAGGGTTTGAAGAGGTTGTTGTGTGATATGAAGACAAAGAAAGACCGTATGTAGAACAAGCTACACGTTTTAGTCATTTGTCGCCGTAGCACCACATGTTACCCATGTGTGTTCCCTACGAGTCCTTGTCGTACTGCACTGATTTGTAGGAAATAATTGTTCTGAAAATTTCCCAGAGAATGTGCTTATTCATTTTCTGACTTCAATTTTGGCCATCTTTGGAGAGAGTGTTGTGCCTGGTGTGCTCTTGTAGATTGTATTCTGATGTCTTTAATCTTAATCCTAGATCTCAAGATTTTTGATGCTATCAATTCTGTATGCAATATTAAGATTTGTGTACTTTTGTTGTTTTACGATATTTTTTACCTACTAGCATGTTAAGAATCCGAGGGCAATTGGAACTTGTTACCTACATGTCTGAAATGTTATAAAGGCAATAATATGGATCAATTTTGCATTTAAAGTTCGATCTTTAGGTAAAAGGTGTGTTCAACCCGAAGGTTGGTCTTTAATTGGCGAGGGTAGAGTTCACCCTGTGCTAAGCCATTGGCGTGTGAAATTCACATATTCACGGTAGGGGGGGCAATTCCTTTACCTGGGCCACCTGCGATTTCCTATGAAGTTCTCTCATTCAGAAAATTGAATCGCGAGGATTTTAGGTGGAGACGTTTAGAAAGGGTCTTGCCCGGGACTTGAACCCGAGACCCTCTGGTCGGTAACTCAGTGCTCTACCCAGTTGGCCTTCATGACCTTTAGGACCCCACTCGAAAAATGAGGCTTGAGTTTTGCCATCATCAATATAATTCTTTTCTTTCATTTGCATTTTTGTTGTATAAAACAGGTTACAATAAAATTTATATTTATCATTTTACACTAATGAATGAGATGTTCTTATTTAGCTATTCACTCGTATTTTACTAAAGAGAATGGAAGTTCTTCTTTTAGAAAATGGGGCATGGGTCTTTTTGCAGTCAATATTCATGATGAAGTAATGAAAATTACTTTGTAATAGTCCACAAAATAAGAATTTTCTTAGCTGCCAACAGGTTTCACTACATGCCACCTGCAATTCAATTGACCGCATCCCCAGTTGGGAGGTAATTAACTCTTTTTGTGGGATCTCACAACGTTAAATTTTTTTATTATGGAAAAATTCCACCAATTTTAGGCCGAAGTTGTTTCAATGATGGTGGTGAATTAAATTTAATTACCTGTTATGTACCAAGTAAAATAAAATCCAAATATATCCTAATTTTGTCTTGAGTATGAGATGAATAGCCTGTTTTGAAATGTGGGATCTGGCAAAGGATCGCTACACAGTGTAATCATTGGTTCAAATCTGAAACGACACAGGTGGTTTGCGGTGCACTGCCCTCCAGTATCTGTGAGAAATATTTCAAGTACTATCGGTGAAGGAAATTGATTTACTTTATTATTTTCTTTTGTAAAAAAGTATTATAGAGTCCTGTCATTCTGCCATTTACTTTTTTAAGTTTGCAGTAAACTGTTTCCATATTCTTGTCATATTGAGACCTGTTAGGGTATTTTGTGTTTTTCAGTTGCCATGCAATAATTACTGTAAGCAGAAATTCTACAGAGAAAAAATCATTGGCCTTGACCTGGATTCAAACCTTCTAAAATAAATCAAATATATCCGTTCGTGTTCCTTCAATTTATTACTGTAAGCATTGGATCATCTTAAATTGAATGTGAATTGTATTTCATGCCCTTAACCTTTTTACTGAATGTTTTCTAGGACTCCCACCACTGCTGTCAAGGCCTCCAACCATGAATGCCCCACCACTAGGAGGAATGAGCAAACGCTTGACATCATCAGAAGTAAGTTTCTGTCGTAAATTATGTGAAAGCATTTTGGCCACGATTTTAAATAAATATTTAACTTAATCCTCTAAGACTAAAGCAAATTTTATTGTCAAATGTTTGTAACATACATTATAAAAATCATTTTTAACGCTCCTTTATGTTTAAAATTTTCAGTTTTAGGTTTTAGTTTTTTTATTAATGGTCATCTTTCCATAACCTTTCTCTGGGCTGAGATAGCTATACACTAGCTGAGGAGCTGCTTTCTGGCATTGGCCTGTTCAATGATCAATATCTGTTTTGGCAAAGTTTAACTTTGGGCATTCTATGGGTTTACTTCTTATGTGCTTAATATGTGGCTGTGGCAAAAATGATAAGTGGGTCAATACTCCCCATATAATCTTCGAGAGAGTATAAATATTTCTTTTATACATGGCTCAAGATAAGTTACAATTTTAGCTGTCAAAATGACTTGGACTTTCTTCCAAAATATAGTCCTTTTGAAAATCTTGTTTTCACAAAAAATTTGTTTATTGCACTATCAATTTCATAATATTTTGTTGTTGATCCAGATTAAGTGATATAGTATTTTAACACTATTGTATGCTTAGCAGTAGCCATTGAAAGGAAAATTTGCTTTCGGTTACAGTTAATGAGACATATTTTTCCCATTCATGAATTTAATACGTATGCATTGTCATTATTATGTTCTGATATGTTCAATGAGAAAAATATAATACACTGTCCTTTTAAAAAGAATATTCCTTTCACATCAAGCTTATGATTAGAATCACCTGCGTGAAATCCAAATTTGGTCAGGAACTCTACTTTGCATTTATTTAGCAGATTGTGATAAGGATTAGTGGTTTAAATATGGGTGCATGGTTTAAGTTCTTCAGTAAAATCAGTTTATTGCATAATTACATTTTTTTCAATTGGGGCTAACAAGTTTTTGTAGAATTTTTATCCGTGAATTCATTTTACATGTGGTTTATTATTAAGTTATCCTAGGTCTAGAATACATACAATATTTTTTTTTTATTTTTACCAAGGGATAATTTCAAAAGTTGAAATTTGTGGAAATATATCAGTAGGGCCATTATTCCCATTGCCATAAACACCTTTGATGAAATTATTGCTGCAAAGTAATAGCAATTTCAGTTTTTTTCGCAGGGTTCAAGCTTGAGTATGCAGCTTAAATATTTTTTTTGATATCACATTAACTAGTGTAAAGGCAGGAAATTTACTGTTGTCTTCTTTTCCACAGCCATTGTATTGTTAACACTAAAGAAAATTCTCCCTTAGCATGCTCTTCCCATACAATGGGTTTGCCTCAGGCCACTGTGCGATTGCATATCCCGTGATGTATTTTGTGTGTGGGTATTTCCCAGTATCAGGATTCTTTTACAGCATTTCAGCTCAAGTGCTTGTGATGATTTGCCCATGGGTGGGGGAGTGCCCCCCATGCCTGTGCCATCTCCTGTAATGAAACCAGATAGGCCGGAGACTAATTTACCCCCACGTGAAGGAGAGGAGCAAACAGAGAAAAAAGGGCCCTTTTGGAGCAAAAGGCCATATTGTAAGTATATTTAAAAAAATATGGTCTCTATACTAATTGATATTTTTTTACCGTACACTGTTACTGCCCTGTTTTTATGGCTGTTTTTGAAGTGCTAGATTTTTCCTACTTTTACTTTGGATCAATGAGTAATAGTCCTCAAATTGTGATATTGCAATCCTCCAAGCTCTCAAGTGTTAAGCTATTGTGTCCTTGATGGTTCCCATTGATAATTTTTCATTGTCTGATTCTTGTTATTTCCTTCCATGGTCCTTTATATGCTGTGGCTCAATGTTTTTCTGAATGTTAACAAGCATTGCACTTAAATTTCAATGTCCTTCCAATACAGCTGAATACACAATGGCCTAGGTCATTGCAGGCTAGACTTCTGAATTTATTTTAATTATTATCCAATTAAATTATAAAACCAATTATTTGAACATGTCTTTCTGCTTCTCATTACTGAGTCATTTGTGAATGTGTCCTATTGTGGAGTTGCTTTGAAGATATTGAATGCTTGGAATGTTGTGGTAGGCACAAATAAGTTGGGCAGAGTAAGAATCTGTTTATTGCCCTGCACCATAGGAATTCACTGCAGACCTTTGCTGTGCCATATGCTGAGAGAGAGAATACTTGAGGATCTGAATGCCAGAGTATGTCCAAGTTTGATGAGCTGTATTTCCCGAAACAGGAACCATTTTTACATTAAAATGTATCTTATGCATAGTTGGGAAAGTTACAAAAAAAATTAACTGATAAAAGTTCAAAGTTAATCTTTGTAAAAAGTAACTAGTTAAAGTTAAAAGTTACTTTTCTGAAAAAGTAACTGATTAAAGTTAAGGTTAAAAAAAGTTAACTTATACGTTAAAGATAAACCCACCTCAGCAACTTGCCAACACACCCAATGACTAACCTTCCAAACCCTTCCCTACCTTCCCCTTACTCATTCCCCCTCCCCCCCCCCCCCCCCCAATATTTTGTGTATATAAGTAAAATTGAAGTGTATATTGTACCTGAAGATGACACTACGTGTCGACACCTAGGTCGTCGCAATAAAATTCACTGTGGAGTTCACTACGTTTTTTCATTTATCCATAATGGAAAACTTCCACCACATCTCGCCGGAACTCGTTTCCTCTATTTATACGTTAAAAGTTACTTCTTCGGTTACTATGGCAAGTTGGATGCTGTGGCGATAGAGGCCTTGATGGTTTTATTTTGTTTTGACAAAGCAAATGCTGAAAACTTCCATTGCAGTTTCTTCCATCCATATCCATTTGTTTTAAAATAATCGAAGAGGGGATTTTCATTGTAATTCCTTTTAGTATCCAGAGTGTTGTTGGTCAGGTGTCCTAGTTTCTGCTGAAAGGAATATTCTGGGGTGGAGATCCAATTAAGAGTTGTCGTGAATGTAGTAATATCTGACGAGCCTTGCTGCACTTGTAATTTGCGGCAAAAGATTGTTCCAAGCGGTTAGAAAGTACTTTATGATAAGTTTTTTATATTTATCCCCACATTGCGATGTGAAATATCCCTTCACACTTGTAAAATTTCTTAGTTACATAAAGTTAAAACAGATGCTGAGAGTGTGCCTGCGCACCCTTTCTCGCGTTTCGCTGGAGGCTGATGTATTGACGACTCAATGTTGCCGAGTACAACATACGTAGACGTGCATTTTAACTGATACGTTAGTTTGAATGAACCCCCAACCCTCCTTATCCATCATAGGTTTTTAGGCGACCCTTTTTTTTGCCTTCAACTACAGTGGAAACTCGGTATAACGAGTGATCCCAATGGTTAAGAAATTACTCGCTATAGCGAGCGCTCATTATATCCGAAGGTACTGAATTAAGCCTCTCAATTCCCACAGTTGTTCTAACTTTCTGTTTTTCTTTTGTTACCATGATATTAGAAACAGGTAGAAGAGCTGTTTTCGTGCACAATTGCCTATTCATTGATCATTTTGCGAATTAAATATTCCAAAACAATAATGTACGCTTTGCTGAAGTCTTCTAATGTTGATCAGTACGTCCATTGGTTAGGAAAGTTGTAATGACTCGCGGTCGAAAATATTTCTAGCGTAATTACCTATTCCTAGCCATTCTTAATATTCACATTTAGTTATCTCTGGAAAATGAGTTGCAGCGAGTATTTTTTTACTCAAGCAAATGTCTCCTTAGGTTGCCCTGCACATCGTGTGTCGTACTAGTGCTGCCATCTGGAGGATCTAAGGCGAACAGAGGTGGAGGATCTAATGCCAACAGAGGGAACTCGCGTGAAATACT
Source organism: Platycnemis pennipes (assembly GCA_933228895.1). NCBI lineage: Eukaryota > Metazoa > Arthropoda > Insecta > Odonata > Platycnemididae > Platycnemis > Platycnemis pennipes. Next base: position 73,383,790 of record OW121847.1, on the reverse strand, counting down.
TTTGCCGAGAGTTATCGATGTATTCACTCAAAATTGTATGTATCTGTAAATTCAGGAATCGTTTTAAAAATTTGTTGAACAGAATAAATTTTAATTATTTGCGTAAAATTGGCCCTGGCAATATTTACGAAAACGTTGAAAAATATGCACAAATTTACCAGAAAACTTAGTATTCCCATTATTTCTTAACAGGAAAAAGTAATCAAAACCGGGATATATTAATTGTGAAATTATAAGGAAATTAATAATTCTTTGGCAACGGAAAACTTTGATGACTTCGTCGCGAGAATTAAAAGCATAGCAAAACAAACTTGGACCTTAGGTATTACCCATACACACGCTTCATATTAAGAGCGCAGTACTTTCAATTTCTATTCCTGGCTGAAAAATTATTCTAGCGATGCAAGCTTCAGTATTCTTTGGCAACGGAGAACTTTGACGACTTCATCGCGAGAATTAAAAGTATAACAAAACAAACGTCGGACCTTGGGTATCTCACACACACACGCTTCACATTAATGGCGCAGTACTTTCTATTTCTATTCCTGGCTGAAAAATTATTGAAGCGTCATCTGCTTCAGTATAGTGGCAGGAACGAGTGGGTGGGTGGAGGGGCAGGAACTAGCAGGCAGGCGGAGTGACGGGAAAGAGCAGGTGGAGGCGGGATGGCGAAGGCAGGCGGGCTGAATTCTGTCCCTTACCTACATCACTGCTCTTCGCTGTCATGTGATTGGTTAATGCTTTACCACTTGACCATCTAACGTACATTCCGCTCCTATGTGAACTTGGCTTGAGAAAACAACTACTAAAAAGTGCAAGCGTGCGCAAGATACGCCTGGGCGGGCTGTAAATCGTCAGTGCCTGGACTTGATTGAACTTTAAATGATGTAGAGATGGCACAAATCTTCCATTCTAAGTTGCAGTTGACTAATAAGGCCACTAAAGATTAGGGATGAGTCGATAGCCTTTTTTTCCGATAACCGATACCCGATATTTTGTCTCGATGACCAGATCTGGTCCGTTATTTTAATCCTATATACCTGTATATATATTTATATATTGAATAACTCATTCAGTAGCAAACAGTGCTATTTGGGGTTATACAAAATGTGCTCAAGTTTAAAACATTTATTTAAAAGATCAGTCTACAAAATATAAACATAAACAAGACCTCAGAATTTCTACATGTCAGTACATTTTTTTAGCCAAAAAAACAAGTTGCTTAACCTTGTTTGGGTTCAATGCTCCCCTTGTCTAAGAAGATACTAAATTTGCTGAGCTGAAAAACCTTTCTGATGCGACAGATCCTGATGGTGCAGCTAAAAATATTCTGGCTATTTGAGACAGATGCACATATTTTTTTTACAATTTTTCCAATAATGAAGAGGACCACAGTCAAAGAACAATAAGGATTCCTTCAGATAATCTTCTGATTCATATTCTGGATTGTCTAGGGATATTTTTGTCTGAGGAAGAATCATACTGTAAAAACTCTGTGAAGGGCAACCCACTGTACTTTCTTTTTTATTTGAAATTTCCAAACTGGTACCTTTTTTTAATGAGTCTTTCGTAAAACTATTAATGTCTCTTTTGGCTTTTGTGAGTAACTCTGGGAAAATATATTGTGAGGATTGTCACAATTCCTCAAAAAAATAAACAAAATGAGTACCTGACCCAAAAGCATTCCACTTTCCAGAGCGTATATGGCTTTACTTGACCACTTGTAAGAAAACAAAAATGGAACTTCCCATTTGTTCTCTACATATATTTGCACACAAAAACATACGTTAAAAGATGAAACAATAACTTATAAGGGTGAGAAGAATCTGTGTAAAGTGCTTTGTTTCTTAATACTAAGCCCCAATTCTTTGATAGTTGAAACGATTTTTACTAAAGCATTCAAAACACTTTCATCAACTTAGTGACTTGTAACGAACTGTCGCACTGTGTCCATCGCTGCGACGGCTTTAGCAAATGTTGGAGGCGATTTGGGCTCCACCTTATCATTCTCATCTTCTTCTTCTTCATTTCGAAGTTCCTGCTCACAGACTTCTTCTATTGACATCAATCTACTGATTAAAATACATGACAATGAGATTCACCATCTCATTCAATCAAATTTTGAAAGACTTCAAAATATGAAAGTTAATTTTTGGAGTAGTTATTATAAATTTAATTAATAATTCTCTCAATAAATGATCCTCAGTTTTTAAGTCCTACAAATTCAGCCAACCAACCTGCAAACGTCGATGTCATCATCACAAGCAACGTACTCATCGAAGGACATCCCCTCCCCTTCTCCAAACAGCTGATCCCAGCCTTCAATGGGCTGCTCATCCGCTGCCTCATCAGTAGGGACATGACATTTTCGCGAAACGTTTTTTGTGACAGGATTCATGAAATAAGCGACTTTTTGGGTTTAATCGCGAAATAACAGTGTCTTCTTTGAAACGCGATTTTTTTAACGAAATTTGAGATATTTTGCAAATGCCGAATTTTTGTAGCATGAAATATTTTCTTTAGTGATGACCGGATCGGATCATTCATTTTTCTCGGTTCCGGATTCGGATCCAAAGACACGGAGTAACATCGGATCCGGATCGTAGATTTTAAATTTTCGCGGTGTAGCGATCGAAGTGCCCCGTGAATGGAATGTAGTTGCGGTAGATATTGACAAGAAGAGGTTGTGTAACTTTGGTCACATAATTAGATGAAAACGTTCCCGTGCAACTAGAAGCAAAATAAAGATATATGACTTTTTTTCCCCATTACCCCGGTATCACAGGAAAAAATACGTAGGGTGCCATGCGGGTAGCCTGCATTCGTCGGGATCAGGCATACAACGAGAGCTAGTGTACTGTGCGAAGTTCGATCCCAATCGCAGTTTAATTTTTTCTTTCAGTCACTGCATCGAAAATGTTATCATATTCAATTTCAAACCATTTCATCTGAATACTCACTTTATTAGACTTTGTTGTTTAAATTAGATTTACAAATGCACCACTCATTAATTAAGGATGGTCGGGTCGGATCTCAAGATTCACGGGTCTTTCATTTCTTTCGCTACTGAAATCATATCCAGAGACAGTAAAAATTCAGATCCGGATCGGAGATTTTAACATCTCGCGGCCTCGTGATCGATGCGCCCCGCGAATGGAATGCACGTATGGTAGATACCAACAAGGAGAGTTAAGTAACTCGGGTCACGAAATGAGAAGATTTTTTCCGTGCCAAAAATGAGGAAAACAAAATAAAAAATACTCGTATTGACCTTCTTCTCCATAGGCTCGGATGTGCGAGAAAATATTAAGCCGAATGTCATGCGGGTCGCCTACATTCACCAGATTCCCGTGAACCTATAAGAGCGTAGTTGTTAAAAATGAGGGCTAGTGTACTGCTAGTCGCGAGTTCGATCCTTAACACTACCTAAGAATACAGCCGTGCTGTATTCCTAGGGTAATGCTAGTAGGCTGTTAAAAAAGTAAGTTATCAGAAATTTCATGCCAAATTATAAGTAAAAATAATAATTAAATTAGGCGAAAGGAAATGATTGGAAAAAATTTATATTACAGAATTAAATTGTGGAATCATTACGTTAACTTTACAGTGTATTTTTGAGTGACGCATTTGTAAATCTAGTTGAAGCGATAGAAGTACAAAAAAGTCAATATCCACACACAAAGGTTGGAAATGAAGGATGATAAAGTTTTTTATTCAATGGTTGAAAGAAAAAATTTAAACAGCGTAAGAATCGAACTTCATTACCTGCAGTCCACTACTCCACTCTGTTATTGTTATTACCATTATCTCATTAATTTGCCTTTAACTTAATTTTGCCTACTGTGTTTTTTATGTTGCATAGGGTAGCCATAACTTCTGTATTGGATCTCAAATGTATGTAATTAACTGTTTGTTCACATTGGTATGAAGTATTTATTAATAATATTAAAAAAAACCCTTCCTTTAAGACTCCTTTTTCCCAACATTAAACACAGCTTTCACCTTTTTAAAACAATTTTATTTACCGCATTTGTCATTTTAAACACCGCTTTTGATGATTTTTATTTACCATTTTTCGGTGTCCCTACTCATCAGTCAACGACGCATAATGGTCCTTATTTGTGGTGCGAAGAAATCCAGATGCACGGAAGCAATTTCTTATGTTCTCGGGTTTGACTGAGTCCCAGGCATACTTCACAAAATGCATCACTTTTAGGATATTTACTTTTTGACCTGACACTTGAAGGTTGGCCAATCTCTCGTTGACAAGTAGTTTCCTGTACTTATGCTTCATGCATCGTATGATATCTTGATTGAGGTGCTGCAAAACACTTGTGCAATTAGGAGGAAAAAACGCCACTTTAACATTTCTTAAAAATGCAGTGCCAATTGGGTGTGCTTTGCAGTTATCAATGAGCAACAAAACGTTACGATTTTGTCCACCCATCTTGGCATCCAGTGCTCGCAGGAACTTTTCAAAATTTGTTGTGATCATCCAGGCATTAGAGTTGCATTCATACGTGCAAGGTAATGCACGAACATGTTTGAAGCATCTGGGACGTTTTTATTTCCCGATTACTAATGGAATCAATTTTTCCGATCCACTTTCGTTGCAGCATAGGAGGACTGTCAGCCTCTCCGTACTCATTTTGCCTCCATGACACATTTCTCCTCTAAATACCAAAGTTTTATCAGGAAGAAGATTAAAAAATAAGCCGGTCTCATCGGCATTAAAAACTTCATTCGGGCTGTAGTTTTTAATGATGTTTGGGAGGGTGACATCTTTCCATGTTGAACACAAGGGAAAAAAATACTTTGCTGGTCCACAGGATATGATTTATTGCGACCGGTTTCGATACAGCGTATCATCATCTGGCTGATACGCTGTATCGAAACCGGCAATAAATCATATCCTGTGGACCAGCAAAGTATTTTTTTCCCTTGTGTTCACCATGAAGGAGTTCCACAAAGTAACGCCACCCACCATTGCATCTTTCCATGTTTCTCGAACGTTAGTGTCCATGCTGGCTGCCTTGCCTCGAACGCACCCTTAAACTATGCCATGTCGTTTTTTTAAATCCCTCAACCCATCCATTCGAAGCCTTAAAATTTGTTGTATTCTCAAGTTTTTTTTCCTATTTTTCACAATAGAGTTTAATGTTGATGGAATTTTCATTTTGGCTGCTATTTTGACACGCCTCTTATGTGGATTTTCATCCACTGCTCGGAGGAGTTTGAGCTTTTCAATCGTCGATATTTGTTGTTTCAACACACGCTTCTATGTGACTAATTCTAATCACTTGTCACACTCTTAATTTCTCGAAGTAGGTACTGGTTTTCACAGTTTTGCTGCCCAGCGAACATTTATAAAACAAACAATTATCGCAATAAAATCGTCTGCCTGTGGGTGCCAAACGCTGAAGGCCAATTCAAATGTTTGTGAATGCCGCATTTTTACTTCTTCATAAACTTTTTTTAACCGTAATGTATTTATAAAAATTTTCTTGTAAACAATAACGATCTTTTTTAATGCGAGAATCAAACCTCTTGAGTGATATTCATCGTCATGTTAACCTATAGGGCGGTTATTTTGCTGGGACGAATTTGGTTTGGTCCTCCTTTGAATGTGCTAAAGAGGTAACCAAAACATGCTATCAAGGAACGTACTAATGAGAGTTCACTGTACTAATACACATCTGTTATTGACCACACAGCCGTTTCCTGAAAATCTGGTCTATTGTCTACTATGTTAAGAGATGAGGGCCTTCCAGGGACAATGATGCATTGTGGGGAGGAACGTAAGATTAAGGTCATAGGTTGAGAGAAGAGAGAAAGGACCTCAGGCAGAAGACCTTCCCCGTATGACTAAATAATTATTCGTATGAGATTTAAGTGATTTCAAGTGCTCCGTAAGCATTTGAAGACATTTCCGTTAGTCAAAGTGCAACTAATGTTACACTCCAATTGGATTGGTTATTCAATGCCTTTTTCCGTTCTTCAAAGGATGAGGACAGTGACCATACAAATATTCCCGAATACCCATTGTTTATTGGAGACCTGTAGGCGGTCACAAATTACCACCAACTCTCGCCCGACCGCGGCATTGTGCCACGAGACGACCTACCCATGCCAAAGGATCGCCACCCACTATTCTTTTCCCGTAGGGGAGGAGTGGCGAGGAAGCATGTCTAGTTGGGAATTCGTCAGGAGTGGTTCGTGCACATGCACCCGGCCGCCTCATGGCGATTTCCTCTCGAGGGTCCAATTGCTCTGATTGCGGAGTGGGTGGATGGCAGTTAGTAAATTTCCTTACTAACCTATATTGCAACAGAGAATACCCATTTTTCCCCCGTACTATAAGAGAACAGAATAGGCAGCATAGGAAAGGGATAGGTAAGGGAAATATTCTAGAGTATTAAGTAGTGCGTGATGCATGTCTTACCCCTTAAATACTGTAGACACTAACAATCAAGTTGCATGAGACAATATAGTTGCTAGTTTGCATGTTAGTAGTGCATGCCTGGTGATCTTCACCCCCTGCCACACACCCTCGCGGTGGCTTGCAGGGTATCATATAGATGTAGATGTAGAATACTAAATGCAAATTGATATGCTCTTTTATTCGACTATATTGCATACCAAACAATAATGCCAAACTGTTTCGATATATTTCTTAAATGAACGAAATGAATTCATTTTTGTGTGGGAATGGTTACTTCCTTCACACCATGTATGAAATTAATAAGTGACTATCAAATCTAAATCATGAAACCATGTTGATAAATGTGTTCACTCGTGGGCATTTAAATGTTTTGAAATATTCACCCGGTAATGTGAGTAGAAACAAACTTAAAAGCGCTCAGGTGGAAGAGTGGATGGGCTGACATCTGCTATGTTTTACCTGCTTCCTGATCACCCCTCAAGCATGGGCACTGGGCTGCAAGGGCATAAACTCAGGATGTTGACCCGAGGAATACCGCGTGGAAGGGACCGTGGGTGCAATAAAACATATGGAGTTAGGTTTTTGGGCAGTGGAAAATTATTCCTCGCGGAGACTGGTCCTCCCCATCCCCATTTTCTCAGTACAGGGACTCAACAGAGTGGTTAGAGGGATCATGCTGCCCTGCATTAGGCATTCAGCTCTCATTTGAGGAAAGGGGATAAGGTGGCTGGGAAAACTAAGACCAATACGGAGGGTGAAGTCTCTTTGGACTCCCCCGCATAAAATCCTCGTGGTGTGATTCTCTAATATCCTGCGAATATCCTCTCATGCTGATTTTCTAGATTTCCCAAAAAACGCACGCAAAATTTATTTTATCACCAAGTGGTTGAACAGTGGAGACACGCTAGGATTCATGGTGCATTGTGATTCAGTATGGGTAGTAGATTTACTTCGCTCACATTATCGGTGATTATTTTACCTTTCGGTTGTACTGCACTTTTAGCTAGTAGTTTTCGGCCATATCTAGGATATACACAATGGCAATCTAGTATTATCGGAGTTTTATGTTGACTCTTTTTCATCTCCGTTGAAATTATAAGTGACACAGGCTTTTCACATGACATCTCAACTTGGACAGCATCACATTTCCTACTTTACTTTTGTTACCCTAGTTCGTATGGTGGTTGTTATTTCCACTGGTAATTTAGCTTTGCAATGCTTCCTTTCTTGTTTAGATTCATGGAAGTTGCGAATGCTGTTTAACCCTTTCACTGCTGTGAACGTACCTAGTACGATTGTACGGTAGGCTGCTGTGAATGTATTCTCACTGTAGCGCTTTCACTTTTCCGCTGCGTGTGACGATTAGGTTTCCGGAGAGTGTGCCGCAGCGAAAGGTTTAAACAGTAGGGGTAAATGTTTTGAAATTTGGAACTTTTCTTCTTTTGTCTATCTAAAGAATCTTGAGAATTGAAATTTAGGTAATCGATTATACAACTTTTGAACCTATCTGAAAATACTTATCAACATGTTAACATTTACATCTACGTAATACCGTGTAAGCCACCTCGAGGGTGTCTGGCAGAGGGTGAAGATTATCAAATATGAAATACTTACAAGCAATTTAGTGCTACAATGACACTAATTCACAGAGACATGTTAGAAATAAGAGTCACGTATAACTAGATGGTTGGTATCTACTAATCCATGAAGCGAGTATATGTAAGAAAGGGTGTAGGGTGGAATTTTCTCAGAGAAAAAAATCCATCAGCACCGGGCCTCGAACCAGAAAACACTTGTTTCCTGGCCAGATATGCTACCAATTATCCAATTTAGTGATACTCTAACAATATTCCTTCTCCCCTGTGGATATTTAGAGGCATTAACGGACAATATGCTATGTGTCTGCTGTACTTAAATATCACAGGCAAGCCGAAGTCGTACACGCAGTGCTACTGTCCACGAAGTTAAGGCCGCCTTTAAACACTAAGGTGCTTACTTGAACAAACTTAAGGATTGTGAACTAACAGTGAATAACATAGCAAAGTAAACCCCTGAAATGCACAATAGCAGATTTCCACCAGAAAAATCCACCTTGACCGGGACTCGAAATCGGATTCATAGGTGCTTGAAAATGATTGAGTGCAAAATTAGGAAGATTAATGCACCCCTTAACCATTTACTGTTTCGAATCTTGATTCTCTCATTAGACCGGAAACATTCTTCTCAAAGTTATAGATAGGGCTCTAAAACCAATCTGTGCGTAATCATTGAGAGCTTGAATAGCATCTACATCAGGTCTTAAATGTAATAATAATAATAATAATCTTTTTATTTCTGTTGGTTACCAGGTAACATAGAAATTGTCAGAAGAGATAACATTATGGAGTGTCATATATACATATATCAAGACAAGGAATAGTAATATCACAAGCAAACATAAAAGTGCTAGTAAAAAAGTAAAAAAAAAAAAAAATAGTTTTAGGCATCACAACAATCACATTTAGATTCCATGAATTCTGAAATGCAGTAATATGCTTTGTGAAGAAGTAGATTCTTTACACGACGCTTGAACAGTAGCAGAGAAGAAAGTGACTTGATATCAGATGGTAGGTTGTTGTAGATTTTTGAGGCTGTGTGATGGGGACCTTGTAGAGAAAGCGAAGTGGAGCTCTGGGATAAGTGAATGTTTGTACTATTGCGCGTGTGGTAGGGGTGCACATCATGGTGAAAGGAGAAAATTTGGGGGTTTTGTTTAACAAACAAGGCACAGCTGAGTATGTAGAGGGATGGAAGTGTAAGGATGGGGTGGCTCCTGAATAAAGGTCTGCCAGGAGTACGGAGGGGGAGGTTTAGCATTGCCTTAATAGCTTGCTTTTTTAGGGAAAAAATCTTGCAGGAGAGGTTGTCCTTTCCCCAAAATAATATACCATACGATATGTGAGCTTGGATTTTTGAGTGAAATCGGAGTTTCAGCGTATTGAGGGCGACAGTTGGGACTAGTTTCCTGATCATGAAGATGCCTAGAGTAATTTTTTTCATGATGTGCTTTATGTGGTCAGACCAGTCCAGGTTTTCATTGATTACTAGACCAAGAAACTTGACAAAGTGTGATCTGATTAGGGTGTTACCATTTAAACGAAGTAAGAAGCTGGAGGTAGGTGGGTACCTTTTATGGTGAAATTGCAGGTGAAGACATTTAAGGGAATTGATGGTGAGTCTGTTAGATTGGCACCAATTATTCATGTCCGAGATGGAGGTTCGAGAAATATCCCCAAGTTCAGTTGAATTTTTTGACTGTAAAAGACAGGAAGTGTCATCAGCGTAAAGAAGTACCTTGCCAACTGAAATTGAATTTGGAAGGTCGTTTATGAAGATTAAAAAGAGCAAAGGTCCAAGTATTGAGCCTTGGGGGACACCTTTGTGTACTTGAAGTGGCTTGGATAGGATTGTGTTGGAGCCAGTGTCTGATTGGTAGCAATATTTTACTTGCTGCTGCCGGTTGGAGAGGAAAGATTTTAACCAAAGCAGGGCACTTCCATTAATCCCTAGACTTGAAAGCTTGGAGAAGAGTATATTATGATCGATGCTATCAAAGGCCTTACTGAGATCATAAAAGATCCCTAATGTGGCGTTTCTACTGTCGAGGGCCTTGAGGATGTGGTTAAGTAGCTGAAAAGTGGCAGTGGAGGTAGATTTGCCAGCTAAGAAGCCATGCTGGGCTTTGTCCAGGAGCTGGAATGAATCTAAAAAATTTGTGAGACGATTGAGGAAAATTTTTTCAAAAATTTTGGAAAGACTAGGAAGCACTGATATTGGTCGATAGTTATTTGGGTCAGTGTAAGAACCTTTTTTGTGGATAGGGTTTACATGGGCTAATTTTAGGTAGTTAGGGAAGTATCCTTCATCAAATGTAGCATTTATTATGTCAGCTAGGGGGTCGCATAAATAATCTTTGGCTGCCTTCAAGATGGGGATGGGGATTTCATCAAAACCCGAAGACCATTTGCTAGAGAGAGTGCTCAAGGTTTTGTTGACCTCTTGTGGGTTGGTTGGAAAGAGAAAGAAGGTCTTAGGCGGCAAAGAACTTCTAGGTAGGTCGGAATAAGTAGGGTGATTGTGATTCGTGTTGCAAAACAATAGGTTGAAACTGTCAGCAATTTGCAAGGGATCTGAGACATGTGTGCCACCAAAGTTGAATTCTTTATGCGAGTTACTTGATTGAGTTGCCCTTGTATTGCACTTAATGACATCCCATGCAGATTTGATGGGATTAGTGGAAGAGAGGATGTAACTCTCATTGACAGTTTTCCTATGGTTCCTAACTTGTTGCTTGAAGGCCACAAGGGATTTTTTGTAATGTACCATAAGACCATTGTCTACATACTTGGCTTGCTGATGGAGTTCACGCAATCGTTGGCTTTCAACAATTAGGTCGTGGGAGTAGAACCTTCTTCTAGAATCTTTTGGCCGACAACGATAAGTCTTCTTAGGAAAAGCAGCATTAAAATGCAGAGTAAATGTATTAACAAACTTTTTAAATTTATCATCAGCATGTTTAGCAGCATAAACATCGTCCCAATTAACGAGTGATATTGAGTTGACAAAATTAAGAATTGAGTCTGCATCAAAAAATCTTTTACAGACAGTATGAGGGATTTTATAAGAACGAATGCTGCAAGACTTAAGTGAAAAGCGAAGAGCATGATGGTCAGACAAGAAGGTGGCTAGGGTATTACAGACTAAGTTAGAGGAGGATATGTTTGAGATGAGTAGATCAATTAATGTTGAAGAAGATTTTGTTACTCTAGCAGGCAGATTGTTTATGATCGTGAAACCATGACAATCAAACAAGTTGCTAAGATCGAACCTGTAGTGCGAGTCAGTCAAGATATCAACATTTAAATCACCACACAAAATTAAATAGTCAGAATTCTTAGAGGGAGCAAACAGGATTGCATCATTTAGTCCTTCAATAAAATTCTTAAAGTTGCCACTCGGAGAGCGATATATACAGTAAATAGCATATGTCACTGATTTGATTGTTAGTTTAGCTATGCAACACTCAAAATCCATCTCCAAGCAATCACTAAAGTTTATGCACGAAATGTCTATTTAAAAATTCCATCAATTGCTCTTTCTTCTCAGTCACTGACACATTCTGAGTCTCTATTACTTTTTCATCGAACTCGAAACGTGATAATTCATAACAAGCCATTATATAACACCAATAGCTGAAGTGACCTGTGAAAAGGGCCGAGAGGTCTAGGGAATAATATAAAATATAATTTTGATGTTGATAAATATTAGTTAAATTGATACAGATGTGTATGCGGTGAAAGGTATACCGAAAATACGATTCCAAGGATAATATTTCAAAACACTATGAGATTGATATGAAAAACAAAACAACACTGTGGTGTCATATATACAAATATTTTTGAAAACTAAAAATACAAAAATATTCCGCCCACATTGTAAATGAATGGACCACAAAATAAATAAAAATAACTGCTGATCGATGAACAGAAAGCGCTACCAAAGGTGTTGAGCCTTGAAAAACTAATAACACAAGTCTAAAAAATATTTTAAATTCCTGAAAAGTCACTTGGGCAAAATGTTTCTTGACTACTGCCAAGCTGCAACTAAATTTCAAAAACATTACTCCAATGGAAAGAAAACTGATCACAAAAAATGCCTGTCAGGAATGTCAATGGTTCTGCGGGACCATAAATGTCCCTTTGTGCACGACCCCAATGGGCGGGCTAAGGCTCTGAAATCGTCAGTGCATCTCTTGCCGTGTGAGTATAAAGAGAGGGGGTGAAAGGAATTCAAAAGAAAAACTACTGTATTTCTGGAATGTTGGATGGGCCCTAGAAAGACTACACTGGGCATGAATAAGAAGTATGTTCCCGGAGCATACGCGAAGAAAAATAAAGTGATTCCGCGCAAACTTATCCGGTCGCACGATTCAATATTCTCATGATTTCATCAACATAGAGTCAGTGGAGGTTAGTGACAAGGAGTAAGCAATGTAAGCGAGTCATGGCACTTCCAGCCCCCACAGCACAGAGCCAGACCCAGGACGTGCCATCAGAAAATAATATGTATTTTTGAGTCTAAATGTTGCTAAATCAGGTACAAAGAGAAATTTTTTGTATATAAGAGGGGTTTGGGAGATTTGTATGAAAAATACATTTAAAACTCCTCTAATAACATGTAGACTTCATATGCTTTCCATTGAAACCTTTTGTATGTGTATGTCACGTAAAACCAGTCTGCTGCAGCCTGTAGGAAAATGGTGTAAAAAGAAGATTTTCAGGGGTTAATGCAATGGATGCCTGCCTATAATTCAGGGGCGATTTTTTTTCCCTGATAAAGCAAGGAACGGCTTTTGGCTCAGGAATGTTGACAGTATCTATGCACCAATTTTAGTTGAAATCTGAGATGGTGAAGCAAGATATTTCTGAAATATTTGTCGAATTAAAATGGAATTACCCGTACATAATCAACAGGAACATAACAAATAATCAGGGTGTAAGTACCTCAGAGCCCAATATCACAATAAGTTGATATCTCGATATTTCCTATTTATATCACAAAGCCGATATATCGATGCTGCTTTGATATCAAGCCGATACTATAGTGCAATATTCATATCAACATGTCATACAGTAGTATGACTTAGTACAAGTCTCTAATACCTATACTTGATGTGTATTGTCTACCCAAGGTATAAGTGGCTTTAGTTATTAGGGTGGGCCAAAAAAAGGTTTTTTTCCGGATCAAATTTGCCCTATGCGGGAAAGTTGTGTACTGATATCAGGATCTTGCATGCAAACTTTTTTCGAAATCGGATAATATTAACCACTGCCGCCCGAGCTCTAAAGTTTAAAATTTTGTGAAAATTCAGGCGGAAATGGGAAACAAACTGTTATGGAGAATAATTTGTTGCGCATACTGGAATATTGGTAAATGTCAACGATAGATACATGTTTTTAGATTACAACACTGAAATGTGAAGTTTATTTGACGAAATCTATGGCTTACATGATGCCTAAGAATAAACAGCTAATTTAGAGTGTATGCAACCCGCACAACAATACAAATTTTACACGCTCCAAGCATCACTTCAAATAGATCACTTTTGGGAGCCGTATTTGGGAAAAATTAATATTTTTTCGAATGCAGTTCCTTTATAAATGTCTCATACTTTATTTGTGTCCAAATAATACTTTAAAACAGACGGTAAAGTTAATTTTTTTTTAAACTAACCTCAATTATATTGAAGAATTTTATGCATGTTGAGCTATTACCACAAAAAAAATCAGTTAATCAAGGTAGGATTAAGGCACAGCCTGATCACCAAATATTTATTTAAGTAGCTCTATGCTATTTTCGTGGAGAAACTACCCAGAACTCACCACAAGGGGGTGGCTACTATCGAGTTCCACCCGTGCCCTCCCAAACCACCCTTCCATGGGGCACATTTGTAGGTATCTGGCTATCACCGGTTCTTATTATACCTTATGCTGTGCTTTATTTTCAAATTTTGGTTGAATTTTTCGGCCTTTTATGCATGATAATGCCCATCCATGCCTGCTTTCTGGACTGCACACTTCAACTGCTTTTGTGTGGCATGCAAATGGGGGTACTTTCAACAAAGCCCCTTCCTTCAGAATATCTCCAAAATCCTTTCTTATGATATCAGCTATTAAAGGTGGTTGAGTTACCGCTACTGTTTTCCAGTCAACTAAGTGGACGTAATCTTGTGCATCAAAATTCATAGTTGGAAGTTCGAATTTCCTAAATTCCTTCTTCTGATTTTCCTCTAATTTTAATATTTTTCGACGGCCATTTCACGGATCGGTCTTCTCTTTTCGGCTAGCATTGCAAGCAGAATATTCTCTGGGTGAGCAAAAAGAGCGTTTCCCTGAATGATTGAGTAAAGGCGTAATTTGATGTCTCGATTCATATATTTCAGGAAATGTATCATGTTCATGATATTCTTCGGACCTTCCATGCATTGTGGTTTTAATTTTATCGCGAACCACATAGGAGTTTATACTTTCATCACAAAAGTTGCCAATGTCATCTGTTCTTTTGAAGGAGTTTCAGTTGAAACATATAATCGAAGAATACGAATTGCTGTAGTGGTCCATCTGAAATGAACCATTTTCCCCGGACTTCTCGCTGAAAGACTCTCCAGGCATTCTCCACTTGAAAAAGCACGTGGTCTCCTTGAGAAACCATCCCGATATCAACTATAAGTGCGGGTGCTGCAGCAGCTCGTTTCGATATACAAAATCTTTCACAGGCAGACGCAAATCTAGACAAATTTTAATTATTTACACCCACATTTTTTCCAAAAAATCATCAGCATCACTTACGTCGCGTAATTCTTCATCTGCAGACGTTTCATCACTTGAGTCTTTCCAAATCACAGGAACTTCTTGCTCAGGTAGCGTGGAACATTCTAATGATCTTTTCATTTCTAGCCTATTTCATTTCGTCTTCCTCTTGTCTTTCCTGGACATGAATGGCACTGATATTTAGTTTTCTATCACCTCTGGTCCTGAAGGAATACATGTTCTAAAAATGGCACTTTGGTGGTATTATCACAAACACAATCAGTTCCACTAGAGAATTTACATGCCGCAACCTCACACAGCTGACACGCGTGACGATGAAAGTCTTGCTTTAGATCAACGAAAGTCTTCTTGTTGACAGATCGAAGATTATTGCGGTATTTTCCATGGTATTGAATATTTCGTCTCACAATTTGCTTATGTCCGACAACTGGTATAGAGGATCTATTCCAGATGTCTTCAATGGCATAAGCCACCGTCTCCACGATTCCCGGCACAGACGTATCGGTATTTCCACTTTCTTCTTGAATGTACCGAGAGTACAAATACATTTTCATCATCTCCTCATAAGTAGGCAAAACATTACCCGCGAACTTTTCGGGTGCACCAAATATCAGGCACTCCTATTCACACCTTTTAAGCTTTTTCTGTATTTTCGCCATTGCTTTAATCTTCTTGCAACCGAAATCGCAGTACGCTGCACAACGTAGTTATTCACTCACAGCAATGAATAGCAACTGACTGACTACCTCAAGCTTATGAAGTGAAATACGCATCTTGCCCGACAACGGATGGGAATCCCCAAGGAAAATAAAATATTGCAACGAATGTGGTGAGTTAATGAGTAACGATAGTAACAGCATGAGATGAGGGAGTTTAAACATCAGTTACGAGGGTTTACAATGGAATATGTCTTGTATGAGAGTTCTATGCCATTTTATCACCTAAGTATTCACGATCAACTCATCGCTGGGGTCAGATAAGGATAACCTCCGTCCTCTGTCTCATTCATACCTTCCTTAGCTCTACCACTGGCCATCTTTATCATACTTGACTCACGTCGAACTAGCTGTACCTATTATCGCTTAGGGACTACTTAACTCCCGGTTTTCCAAGAAAGTGCCGGTTGGAGGAGCACGTATATACCGTACACAGAGATAATGCGTTGATTATGGAACGTTTCAGTTTATCATTTCCGACAGTGAACCACTACAATTTATCAAAGTTCTTAGAAAAAGCTACTATCTTCTGATGAGTAGATCGCAGCTATATCGGCCTTTTTTAACAAAAGAATTCATTTGGATTCCACTAGTGTATTAAAATGTCAGATTCGTAGTATCTTTCCCAGGGCGCAGTCCGCTTTGTCTCCGAGTGAACACCCACACCTTTTGCAATCTAATTCACGAACATTTATGACACACGAATTCGTTGCATTTGCGAAGAATATCTGCAGCTCAGGGGGGGCAAGAGCGAATTATTGGATATTGCAGTACATCCCGAGGAAATCAAATGTTTGAATCACCTTTGTCATAAATATCAGGCCGTGATTCTTCGCCATAATTTAATTTAGTTTCAAAACGTACCACTTTTTCGTCTGTTTTAAAGTATTATTTGGACACAAATAAAGTATGAGACATTTATAAAGGAACTGCATTCGAAAAAATATTAATTTTTCCCAAATACGGCTCCCAAAAGTGATCTATTTGAAGTGATGCTTGGAGCGTGTAAAATTTGTTGTTGTTGTGCGGGTTGCATACACTCTAAATTAGCTGTTTATTCTTAGGCATCATGTAAGCCATAGATTTCGTCAAATAAACTTCACATTTCAGTGTTGTAATCTAAAAACATGTATCTATCGTTGACATTTACCAATATTCCAGTATTCGCAACAAGTTATTCTCCATAACCGTTTGTTTCCCATTTCCGCCTGAATTTTGGCAAAATTTTAAACTTTAGAGCTCGGGCGGCAGTGGTTAATATTATCCGATTTCGAAAAAATTTTGCATGCAAGATCCTGATATCAGTACACAACTTTCCCGCATGGGGCAAATTTGATCCGGAAAAAAAAACCTTTTTTCGGCCCACCCTATTAGTTATTACTTTTGTCTGAGAACCTTATTATGCAGATTTCATTATATTTTCCTCAATCGAATACTCCTGGTATGTATTCTCTATGGAACTCTTGGTAATTTTTAGCATTAAATTTCAAAAATTTCACTTTTAGACAATGTGAGAAGTCTTGTATACTATTGAAAGGCAGGTTTCTGCATTAACTCTGCAATATGCTATGAAATAGTGACCTGTTAATAACTTATATCTGAAGAAAATTGAAGGGCTATCTACTATTCAGGGAAGAACTGAATGTCCAATTATAAATTAAATGTTTTTCTTTCAGTTAAGGTGCCAAACAAGTTGAAGAAGAAACGCCAAAATGCTCGCTTAAAAAAGATCCTTCAGCCGAAAAATGCTACCATGGTTCTTCATGAAATAAAACCAGGGGTTAAGTACTCATTCCATGAGCAGTACAGTAAGCTGTCTCCTCATCTCATTATCAGCTCTGTGGAGGTAGGTTCAATGTTGTTATATAAACTGCACCCTATCAACTTAACAGTGTTATCACATGTTGAAGATTTTATGCCATGAGGTAGTAAGAAACGTTTCATTCAGTAAATTGGAAATAACATTTTGTATTTATTATATATTGTCGATTTTGAAATATTGTGAACAAAATTGAAGTTAAATATCCCTGAAAAATACTGTTATAGTTTCTTGCAATCCACTCTGAATCTGTACTGTACTTCATCTACATCTGTACTTAGTCCATATTTGGCTACCAAACCTGTGCTTTGGGGAATAAATAAAGTTTCTGGTGAGATATGGTGGAATTGGAGCATCAATGGACCATATGAGTGGGCAGCATTCCAGGTCTCATGATTTGTGCAAATTATTCCTTAAGACAGCATACATGCTAGGCTACTTAGCTACACTCTTTTGAATTGGACTTACTAGGAGCATGCACAACTGGGGTGTCGCCAATCTGGCTCTTTTTTTCTGTGAGCAGGTTGAGGTGCATAATGGAAAGCATCCAGGGGAGAATGGGCAGTGTTTTTTTTTTTAGAATATCCATTTCTAATAAATGAAACCCCAAAAATGCACGGGCAACCTGGTATGGTGATGGGCCAGGCCCAAAGACTAGGGTAATCGACTCCATAAGAGGTTTAAAAAATGTCTCTCAATCACAATCTTGCCCCTACATCACTTGAATTTCATGAATATAATATATTGCAGGTTTTCAGTGGTCAACAATGATCATCATTGATTAAAATGCATTGTTTAGGAAATTTAAATTGATTCTGTGTTTATGTACAATGCTTTGTTTATGATTCTGGATATAAGTAGGAGGGTAGCTAACCTGAAAATATTATTACATCTTTCAAGTGTCAAAAATGAAGTATGTATGTATGAACTTGATTCATTATACTAGAGCTACTGGAAGAGAGAAGTTCTGTTCATTCATCCATTTACAGTAAAATCCCTTTTTTACACTTCTGTGTGGAACAAAAGAAAAGGAGTGTGTATAATTATCTCTGAGGTATGCCTGAAAAAATATCTCAATCCTTCTTCAGAGTGTCTACCAACCTTGAAGCCTGGGGAATAGAAATGAATTTCATTTGGGTCTTGAAAAGGGTTATTAGGCAGAAATTTTGTGTACAAACCTTAAATTTTGAAAATTTTCATAACAATCACTAAATTGCAGAAGAATAATTTTTCATATTTGGTGTTGTTCAGTTTGAAAATTATATAGTTATTGACTGAAACCTGTTTATACTTACTTAAGAGCAAAAAATCACATTTTAATGGTAATTTTGTCAAGAGTTTGTTCTAAAAAAATTGCTGCAGAGGGGTTAAAGTCATTGGAATGTGGCACTTATATTAGAGTAAATATGATGTAAGATATATTTGTTCAGTAAATGCATTAATTTTCTTCCCCCACCACCTCTTTATGCCTCATTGCCATCATTATTACTCTGGTCTGTTAGAGCTTAGTCACTCACTAGCCACTCTGTCCAAAGGTTTTCTTTGGTAATTTGTGGTGGCACAATTCTTTCATTAGTGAGGTAAGTTTTCTCTGTTACTGTGGCATGGTTTAACCGCCTCTTTTCCTTAGACAGGGACAAAAGGTTATTGACTTGTATTTCTTATTTATTGGTTGTTAGTGTGATATGATAATGAAACTAGGTTTTCTGTTTCTGCAACATTTAAGTTCCATAGCTGATGCATTACCGAGCTGCCAGAGCCTTTTCTTATTAATTTGTACAAATTTATCCTGCTTTTAAAGATAATTCAGTATAATAATGTGGGGGCGATATGCAAAATTCATAGCATTTGTGATTAGGTATGATTGGTATTTATATTTCACCATCAGATCTATCACATCTTTGTGCACAATGGCTAATCAAGTATGCATTGTGAAAACCACGAATACAGTTTTTATATATAATTTTACAGTTAATTGATGCTGCAGTTCATTACCAGTCTTATTTATCAGTTGCTTTTTCTATGAAATAGTGTCATCTAATTTTGATAATCGTTTAACTATTAATGAACCAACTAAAAAGTGTATGCCTTTTCAATTGTGCTGAAAAATGAGATAAATCAACGATAGTGGCAAGTCATCCTGAGTTCTCACCGTTATAAAATTGGGGTCAGCATCATACCTCGTCCATCTTCATGCCCCATCCTTCTATCATGGTGTCAGTATTTTTATCAATTGCTTGAACTCCTCTAGAAGCGCATTGATCACAGTAACCATCCTAATAACTTGCTATGCTAATTCAGATTGATGATTTTTAGTGCATGATAATGAAGGATTGGTATACATTCACTATCCTAAGTGCAATTAAAAAGCTGCTATGTTTTTACCTGAGGAACTTCTACTTAAATAACTGAATTTAAAAGTTCTGTTAGATATTGGATGGTGGTAGTTTGCATTCCATCGTTATTTAAAATGGGATAGATTATGTGTGGATAAAGTGTACACAAGGTTTAACCCTTTGCACTCGGGATTTTTCAGTCTTGATTCCAGTAGCCCACTCGGAATTTAATTTATAAAACCCCCTAGATATAAGAATGGGAACTGCTTACAAAATGAAATTCAATACTCCTCTTACAAACGTGTTTATTGCGAGAATCAGAACGATTGCAAGAAGAAAAAAATTAGATAAGAGGGTAAGAGGGTTTTCCGTAATGAGATTGGGTGATTGGACTGGGAACGGCCACTTAATAGGGCAAATAGGTTATGGGGTTCGGGAACAGATTGCCGCTCGGCTCCTGGGTGGCACTCAATAACCCCTGACGCAAACTCTCAAGGTTTCAACTTAACATGTATTCAAAATATCATGTAGACATACATTTTTAACATTTCATAAGAAAAAAAATGTAAGATGGTTGATAACACAAAAGGAATGAATCTTACAAGCTAGTGAGGGATAAGAGGTGCGAAATTGATGAACCCTAGGTGAACAGTCGACAACAACGAAAAAGATGAGATAACAAAATGATCAACTGCCTGATTTCAGGTACCAGCAAGAGAAATTAAACTTAGAAACAATATTTGAAACTTTCAATCCCATGCTCTGGCGAAGAGTATTGACGGTCTAGTTTTAAATTACCATAACTATCTGACATGAAGCACGGAAAATCGTATTGAGTTCTTCTCCTTGATAGCATGACTGGGCACTTCGGATGAGGCTCACCCATAGAACTGGGAGGTGGAGGAGGGGATTTGGCATCAAACCACTGTGGTTCGGCACCCTGGTGACACAGGAATCACAGAAGAAACTGAATGACCTGGGCTCTGTGGTGGGATTTATGGGGTGGCGACAGTCTTACGTGAGCGCTGATTCCAAGACACGCTCGTCTCCTTGGAGCCTCCTCCAGCCCCTGAGCACCACGATGTCGGGATCTCAATCAGCATACTCTGACCGCCTCGTAACGTCGTGAGTCTCCGATCCGGAAGACTCAAACCGAGATTTTGCTCTGACTGGGTGGCTTGGTGTTTCTCATTGCCAAAGCACCGGACTCCCGAATCTCCTCCCGTCACCTCGCTGCACGTCTTCTCTCCGTCGCCAATCCTGAAGACCAAGATTTTACAAATCCCCCGAGCGGCACTCCTTGTCTCCACTCCCAAAGACCAATGCTCGGGACTTCTCATAGGAGGGGGGGGGTTTGTTTACATGAGAGGGGAGTAAGGATGGGAGAGGGAGCACACCACTGGGGTGGGATATGTTCACAATCGGCGCTAAGCTCCTGAGTGAGGTCGAATGGCCCCTCCCGGGCCACACATTCACTGATACACAAAACTTCACACTGCATGGACCTTAGTCTCTCCAAACCCACTCAAAAAATGTATGCCGCTTACCATGACATGCTGAAGCCAAGAGCTGGGGAGAGTGGGGGAGGGGTGTATGGGGAAAATGGGATAGAGAAATGAAAAACAAAATGAGATGGGAGGGGGGGGAGGTCTGTGACGGACCCAGGCCTTCATAATATATATATATATATATATATATATATATACACGTACATACATATATATACACTCAATTGAAAAAAGCTTAGCGGAGCAAGTATACAAGTTCTCGATGAGCGAGGATAAAACACAGATAGCTGATCGTAGGTTTTCGCAGCGTGGATGGTGTCCAGTTGTCTCTTTCGGTGGCTGCTGCGTCACAGGCATTGTCGTTCTCCAAGCTTTCATACCCGTTGCAGGGCACGTCATCAGGGAAATAATTATCTAGAAGCAAAGATGCTGCTATTTATGGGGGGTGCCGTGTCCCCCCTCCCCCTGTCTCTTGGCTTCGGCTGGTTGCAAAAAACCTGGATCCGTCTATCACTAATTTTCTTGCTTATTACAATTTCTGTATGATCTTCATTCATTTGCAATTGTTTTACTTTTTGGGGCCTATTCTGTAAACACCGCCCCGTTATTTTCTGCCGATTTCGGGGATGTTAATAACGCTATCGCGACGTCGGAGTACAGCATGAGAAATTCTAAGGGCAATTACCAAAATATTTTTTAAATTTTAATAGCTCTATTGTATGGCAGGAATATATTGGTTTTACCCAAATTTTTTTATTTATTCTTAATTTATATTTCTTTGTGTCAAAAAAAAACAAAGATATAATTAAATTTTAACATTTTGGAAGGTAATATCGAAAAACAAAAGTGTGGCGAAACGGCATGACGGCTCGCTGGGCTCGCCGCTAAGCCGATTCTTTATAAAATAAAGATTGGTAGTAATGGTTATAATCTGAATTACGTTCACATAGGCTTGGTCAAATTAATTCTATCCGTGTAATAACATTGTATTTAAAAAAGCTCATTTATTTGTTCATTGATACAAAAGCTACGCAATGGTGATGGACACATTTAATAACTGTTTGTTCACATTGGTATGAAGTCTTTATTAATAATATTTTTTCAAAACCCTTCCTTTAAGACTCCTTTTTCCCAACACTAAACACAGCTTTCATCTTTTTAAAATTATTTTATTTACCATTTTTCGGCGTCCCTATTTATAAGTTATCTGGGTATAGCATATGGGAATAGTTTAAAACCTAAATTTCCAAGAGAAACATGCAGTGTTGCAGAGAAATGCAGTTCCTATATTGTCATCCACCTTACTGATAGAAAATTGCTTTTCCACATAAGGCTGGAAAAATATTGGTATCATATCACCTATTTTTTCGAATTTATTTATTTCTTTGCAGCATCAGTGCATGTCTCAATACTTAATATTATTAATCTTTCTCACCATAGGTTGATGGGAAGACATACTTAGGTAAGGGACTCTCCAGGGCTTATGCAAAGATGAATGCAGCCGAAACAGTTTTGAAACATATGCTGTTGCAAAAACTGTACAAGACCAATTACTCTACCAAAGTAAGTGACAGTGAAGAAACTAAAGTTAAGCCTGACCCAGAGCCCATGGAAGCCGAGACAGAAACATCAGATACCAATGACAGTGATGATGAATTTCCTTGGGGTAGTCTGGCTTCATTTGCTTTATATAAATTGTTTTCTGAGTGGGAGACCCAGCCATCTGAGTCGGTCACTCCTGGTGGTCAGCCTGGTGGTCCTGAGGATGTGATCGCTGACTCATTGACCCCAACACCCCCGAAGGAAGCTGTTCCAAAGGTACTTGAGGAGAATCTGGTAAATGTCTTTCATGTTACGTTCTTATGGTATGTTAAAGAATGTTGTGATCATCAGTTGCCCTGGTCAATATAGAAAGCAGGGCAGAAATTATATTTCCTTTCATGTATATATGTATGTGTGTATATACAGGATGTCGATCGATACGGGAGATACGGGAAATTAACATTACCCTGGAAATATACGGGAAATTCGCATAGTGTCCGGGAAATTTCAAGAAATGCTCTGTAATGAACAGATCCAGAAGATCACCATATTTTCGGTGGTGGGACCTTAGTAGTGCGGGAGTCGCAGTGTTTAGCCCATGAAGATTTCGTAACCCACTGAGCGCAAGGTTGTCATTTCAGCGCACGTGAGGCTGACTCGGCAAGTGTGGAAACAGCACACACACAACGTCTGTCGCCCTTGCCACAGTAGTAGGTTTCGCGTCGCACGATTTTGTCGAAAAATGCAGCGTGATAATGTGACTTATCCGGTTCGAAAGTCTTATTTAATAAGATAAAAAGTTTAATCAGTTTAATTTGGACCGGTCCAAAATACACGCTCTACGGTGATCCGAAATACACTATGAGGATCAAAATAAAATGAGACTGAATTTCACAGAAACATCCTTAGATATATTAAAAAGAATTATTTGCACTTTTCTACACGAATTATGATAAGAGTGGAGTAATTTCTGTATTTGAACTAGCAAAAATAACTTCATATTTCGCTGTCGCCTTAGGAGTCAGAGACATTCCAATGGGTGTATTTGTCTAGTGTGTGTCTTCGTTGTTTATGCTTTGTGTGGGGGAAGGGAATTTCACGATTTCGCTCACTTAGCCTTTATGCCTCAATCACCTGGGCTTGATTGCTGAAATTTGGAGAGAAGACATTCCAAAAATACACCCAAACGTCTACACCCTAAACATGTTGCTACCCTTAATGAATACAAAGTAAAGCTATCGGTCCGAATTACACACCGGTTCAAATTACACGGACTTCTCCTATACGGGAATTTAGCAAATAATCGTCCGGGAAATACGGGAAACATACGGGAATTTGAGATTGGGCCGCCGATCGACATCCTGATATATATAGCAAAAGCTAATACAGTATTAATGAATAAGACATTAAATATGTATACGTATATATTTGTATGCACATTGTTAAGAGGCCACTGTGCCACCAAAAGAAAGGTGGCTGCTTGCAGAGGTGACCGCTGAATGGAGGTAAACCCTTTCCAATCCAATATGCAACCCACATACCACCCTATTCCTTATTTATTTTGGGCGGGAAAGGGGTCAATGGATTTCTATTACCATACTTCTCTTCTAGTCTCTCCTTACATGCCTCTTTTCTGGAGGCTACTGATTTTTGAAAAATTACTTGATGGAATACTCCACCTCGTTCAACATTACAAATATGGATCGATAGGATGGAAAACTTCCAATGTTGATGGAAATCTTTACAACCAATCATATATATACAGTGGAAGCTCAGTATAACGAGTGCTCTCAATGGCTGGGAAATCACTCGCTATAGCGAGTGCTCGTTATATCCGAAAGTGTTGTAATAAGCCTCTCAATTCCCACAGTTGTTCTTACTTTCCATTTTTCTTTCGTTACCATGCTATTAGAAACAGGTAGAAGGGCTGTTTTCGTGCAAAATTCCATATTTATCATTTATTTCGCAAATTAAATCTTCCAAATCAATAATTTCCGCTTTGCTGAAGTATTCAAGTTAACCTCCATTGGTTAGGAAAGTTGCCGTAATCATTCGCATAAATACAGCATTTTTCGGCGGTTGGAAATATTTCTTGCATAATTACCTTTTCCAAGCCGTTCCTGAAATTCACATCTCTCAAAATTAGTTGCAGCGAGTATTTATTTACACAATCCAATGCCTCCGTTGGTTGTGATGCACATTGTGTCATACTAGTGCTGCCATCTTGAGGATCTAAAGCAAACTGAGGTAATTACCATGAAATACTATTGCCGAGAATTATCGATGCATTCTCTCAAAATTGTATGCATCCGTGAGGTCAGGAATCATAAAATAAAAACATGTTGAACGAGATAAATTTTAATTATTTGCATAACATCGGCCCTGGCAATATTTATGAAAACATTGAAAAATATGTGAAGTGAGTGCAAAATGTGTGGCTATTTGCGTTCACTGAGGTAGAGGAATTCGGATGTGGTATGTGAAGCGTGTGGTGGCAGGTGGTATCCAAAAGAGGAACACGCACCGGTAAATTTTTATCTTTGAATAGAATATGCCGGGAGTACATCATGACCCAGAAAGTCCAACTTCAAACAGGACTTTCCAATCTAAATTCGGGCATTTCCATTCTCTTCCAAATTTTCGGTAAGGGGGAAGCAACTCTATGGGTATATAAACCTTGAACCATTTGGAATCAAGGTTGTTGGTTGTTGCTGTTGTGGTACGAAGGGCAGGATGTTATGCTGCCGGTGCGAGATGCCAGAGAAGTGCATACGAGCCTCTTCCAAGTTCCGTTGGTCATCGCGTCGACATTACTAAGAGATCCACGCAACGATAGTCCCGTAAGAGATAGGTTGACAATGCCATGCTTAGACGCAGACACCCAGGGCCCTACCGCTCCTAGTATCGTCGCCGCCACACATCCGAGATTCCTCTGCCTCCGCAGCCTTTCCTCCTACACTCCTCTGCCTCTGCAGCCTTTCCTCCTACGACACCGGTAACAAAGGTAAAAGATCCTTGTTTCCTTATTTACCGTAAGATGCTATTTGTATGACATCATTTGACTCCTGACACCAAGGGCAAGAACCCTCAAATATGTATGCAGGTTCGAGACCCCGCAATAGCATGCGGTACATATGCACAAATTAGCAAATGTACCAGAAAACATAAGTAGGTATACCTATATATTCCTGTTACTTCTGCTAACAAGAAAAATTATGGAAACCAGGATGATTGGTAAAATTTTAAGGATATAAATAATTCTTTGGCAATGGAAAACTTTGGCGACTGTCGCAACATGGTGATTGTCGCAACATGGCGACTTCGTCGCGATGATAAAAAGCATAAGAAAACAAGCATTGGACCTTTAGTATCACACAAACGCACGCTTCACATAAACAGCACAGTACTTTCAATTTCTATTCCCGGCTGAAAAATCATTCAAGCATCGTCTGCTTCAATCTACTGGCAGTTGCCAAAAGCCCAGACACTTCCACTTCACTAAATTTGCTAAAGTCATCAGCGGAAGCAGCAGTGGCCCGGTAAACGGCGCTAATTTTTCTAAGAGCCTGCTGTGCTTTCGCTGTAGTCAGCATAGGCAGTGTTTCTTCTTCCGAAAGAGAACTAATTTTGTCCACACCTTCGTTTCTCACCGAGTTAATCAACTCCTCGTCCGTCAACTACTCCTGCACTGGAAGACTAGGACAGTCAGGCTGATCTCCACCCCTAACCCACACCACCGCTATCGTGTGACTGACTAGATGCTTTTCCGCTTGTCCATCTTCCACCCATTCCACTCCTATGCCTCCGTTTGAACTAGGATTAACAAAAGAACAACTAAAAAGTGCGAGCACACGCGCAAGGCATGCCAGGACCAGTCGTAAATAATCAGTGTGTGGACTTGATTGGACTTTAAATAATGTAGAGATGGAACAAATATTGTATTCTAAGTTGTAGTTGACAAGTAATGCTACTAAAGATAAATACCAGGCGTTAATTCATACTTTTCAGTGGATCACCCTCGAGAAACATCGCTCAATACCGAGCGTATACAGTGACAGGAGCTTCTTGGCCTCGCTATATCTGTTTTCTTTCACATGTTAATCATGAGCCTTTCGATGGTACATTGCCAATAACTCGTTATTGCAAGATTCTCGCTATATGCTGTACTCAGTATTACGGGCTTCTATTGTATGTACAGAAAGATAAATTGTGGCATTTCCTGAAACATGCCAACCACCCATTGCTTGCCAAAATGTTTTCTGCCCTTTATATCTTCCATCTTCTGCCAAGCCTTCTCCTGGAGCATTTATGCACACACTTGTGACATTTAAGGAGGAGCACACTTAATCTAGAATACAATCAGGATGTATTCGCATGCTTTGTTAATTTCGAAAAGGCAGTCGATAGAGTGAGGTGGGACAAATTATTAGAAATTTTGCGGAAGGTAGTAGTAGACTGGAGAGACAGGAGACTGATCCGGAATTTATACATGGCCCAGAAGGTGCAAGTGAGAGTAGCTGATACAGAATCGGATTGGGCCACAATAGGGAGGGGAGTTAGGCAGGGCTGCTTGTTATCGCCGGTACTTTTCAACATATACTTGGAGGAAATGGTGAGAGAGGCTTGGAAGGCTGGAGTAAAGGTCAGGGGGAAATTGATAAAATCAGTGAGGTTTGCGGATGACCAAGCGCTGGTAAGCCAGTCAGCCTGTGGCTTGCAAAAAATGCTGGATGTGTTGCAGGGACAGTGCGAAAGATACGGGATGAAGATAAACCAGAAGAAAACAAAAGTAATGCAATTTTCAAGAACAAAAAGGGCCAGTATAACAGTAAAAGTAGGAGGTCAGAAGCTAGAGCAGGTAGAGCCATTTAGCTATCTAGGTAGTGTGTTGGAAGAAAAAGGGTATAAGCAGCATTGAAGTGAGAAGGAGAATTGCATTGGCAAAAGAAGCTTTTACTCATAGGCGTGAACTAATGACAGTTGAATAGGGAAGTGAAGAAAAGACTAGTGAAATGTTTAATATGGAGCGTTGCACTATATGGGGTGGAAACATGGGCTTTGCAAAAAGAAGATGGAAATAGACTTAGGGCTTTTGAGATGTGGGTGAAGGAGGATGGAGAAAGTAAAGTGGGTCGAAAGGAAGGCGAACGATGAAGTGCTAGAGTTAGTAGGAGAGGAAATAAATTTGATAGATGAAATTAGGAGAAGGCAGAAGGTGTGGAAAAGGTAATAAAAGGGGATGGTGTTTTGAAGGTGGTGATTAAGGGAAGAGCATTGGGTAAGCGGGAAAGAGGGAGGAGAAGAACGGGTAGCTTGGATGGAATGATGGGTGGCAGGAGGTATGAGGGGCTGAAGAGGGACATCGTGTGAAATTTAGGGGGGTGGGAGGAATTGTCCATTTAAACCTACCTTCACCGGTTGAATACTAATAATAATAATCTCTCAAAATCTATTTTTTTATTGGTATCAAGTTCAGTTATACTCAATGTAATAATTTCCGAAATATTCCTCTCCAATATTAGCTTCTAGCTCTCCAAGATAGACTTCTTCTCTCCTCAAGATTTAGAAGCCTTGCTTTTACCGTCACGCATTTTAGCAACTACTTGCACTAAAGTAAATCATCAAAGACACAAAGTCTCCAACAGACTGGATGGCACAGACTTCAATTAGAAACTAAAATTTCTTGAATGCAATTGACCCAGGCTGATAGAAAATTCTAGCACTCGCTGTGCTTTCAAGAAGGTTTCCTTACATTTTAATATTCTTCTTCCACTTCAATATTGGAGAGAATCCGACACATACTTTTTGTTGCATAAATTTATTATTAGATCATTATGTGTTTTGGTGTAAACGTGGTTGAGTGACTGTCTTCTTTCCCACCCAAAATAAATGAGCTGGGGGTATGTGGGTTGTAGAAATATGTATAGTAAAGGGTGAAAAAGATGCATTTACTAGGGCAAGGATTTAGTTTCACACAACGTGTCCATAGATTTTCTATACTTATTGCCCTATCAGTCTACTAAGCGGTCCTCACCTGGGAGGCAGTTGACCATCTTTTGTCTATCGAATGGAACATTAAGCCATGATACCCCTGGCAACTTTCGTTACGAGCAGGCTGATGTAGACCCCATGTTTCTCTCCACCCTTCCTCCTTAACCTTTGATTCCCAAACTTGTACCTTTCTTCTCAGTGTGAAGAGCCTATAAGTGAGGGTACAGACTTAAAAACCCAGGAAATAATCACCCATAGGATTAGATTTGTACGGTCAGGGGCATAAATGAAACAAAACTGGTCGCTGCCCAAATCGTCAGGCGAAAAAAATTTCGCCTAACGCCACGCCGGTCATTGTGACCGTTGTACATGGCAACACTAAAAAATTGATTTTATGCTTATATACAATGATATTTCAAAGTATTATGATACAGTGATCTGCAACAGCAAAAAAAACACCGATGGCGTCCTAGGGAATATGTACGAAAAACAATGTGGCGGTCAACGTGTTAATGCAGACAAAGCTCATAGACAGCAGAGTACAGGTATGAGCTCTCCGCAATTCTTTATGTGAAATAGGCGAGGTATTTGCAAAAGTAGGATATGGAAGAAAAGACAATGGTGGGACCTCTTTTTTTTTCATCCTGATGATTCTGTTGGTCCATGTACCCCTAGGATCCCAAAATAGGCATAGCTGGGCAGAAAAGCGTTAATCCATTAATTGTTAATTAATGAAGTTAACATATTGCTTAACAATTTAACTTTTAATTTAAATCCAATAACTATTAACGCTCTTATTGACTTCCGTTAATTTTAGTCCATTCCTTTTATTCAGGGCCATCTGGATTGCCATGTAATAACTTGGTGAAGGAGTAGTGTTGAGAATGCAATCTAGATAACTCAGCGTTTGTGCTGCAATCAGATTTTTACATAACTTTTACAGCAAAATTTACACAGGGCTCACGTTTCCACTCTAAACAATCTTAAATAACTCACGAAGAGAACGCATCCATTTAAATACGTTCAATTTGAAGAAAAATTAAAGGCAGGATCAACTCGCGGGAAAACGAAAACCAAGTCTAAGGCTTCTTCAAGAGCTGTGGCTTCTTCTTAAGTCAATAGGACTGGAAAGAGTTTTTTCACCATCTAATGGCAAAAAACTAGACCAGCAAAATATTGGTGAATCTTTTGGTATCACAGCTACCAGTAG
The DNA here is from genome assembly GCA_933228895.1 of Platycnemis pennipes. Lineage (NCBI taxonomy): Eukaryota > Metazoa > Arthropoda > Insecta > Odonata > Platycnemididae > Platycnemis > Platycnemis pennipes. The sequence continues at coordinate 73,353,857 of OW121847.1, read as the reverse complement.
CGGCATATCCCAAGGTTTCTACGGTTTCTATTTCCACAATCAAATACAAACAGCGTCAGGTCCACCTTTACTTGCGGAAACGGTATATTACTATGAAACTCCATACCTCATGTGTTTAAGTCCACATTACCTAAGCTATACTGTTTATTAAATAAGTATTTTTGACTATGAAATTCTTGTTACGTTGATTGACATAAATACCTAAATGTTAAGTGACATATAATTCAAAATTGCCTACAATTCCATATAGATTTTTAACTTTAACGGATAACTTTAAATCGCGTTTAATTTTTATCAAGATAGTGATTTAACAATTAACGAAGTTAACTTTTTGAGTAGCTTTTAATACATTAACGAAGTTAATTTTGGGATTAACTTTGCCCAGCAGCACTTTACCTCACCGCCACTGGGGATGGCGATGAATGATGATGTATATGTGACAGTAAAAGTGATAAAATGTCATATCCAGTTGCAACCATCTATGATGTTAACAAACTTCTTCAATTTTGAATTGTGACTAGTTTCCCTGTGTTATTTATGGTGAAAACACAACAGTAGTACAATTTCACCAGAATTTCATCAGTTCAAACTGTTATCTTTCTACTAGAGACCTGCACATGGGAACAAAATGCAGGCAACTTTAGATGACAAGGAAGCAATGGAGGTCTGTGTTCCCTCATTTGGATAAATTGTAGCATAATGGTGCATTCAAGCTGTTCAAGTGGAGGCCAATAGTATAATAAGAAAGTCATTCAGGCTACTCATTTTATTTAATTTTGCCTTTTATGCTCAAAACATCTTATGGTAAAATTGCTCACTTGTTGGAAAGGTCCTTAAAAATTCTGGGAACACACGGCCATAATTTAGCCTCACATTGCTGGAAGGTGCTTTTGCTTATCCCTAGCTGTCTTTCCTGAGAATTCTGTGGTTTCTCTTCAATTGAAAAGTTTAGTTAAGGGATATTTCTAAAATTATGCATTTTGTCTTAGAAATCATAAAAAAGGGAGCTCGCATGGAGTGGACGGAGAACCTGAGGGGAGACCTTCTAGCTTGCCATGCTGCCAGTGAGCTATGTCGCAGGGGTAATATGGCTAGGATACACCCTTTGTGGTGTGAGATGCATCCCTAATATAAATAGTGCATTTTTTATGTGAAATTTGATTCTGATGGCAACTGGCATGAGCTGGGTTTTTTGTTGTATTGCTGCGGAAAAAATTGTTTGAGATTACTTTTGTGTGGAAACCAGGAAATGTTTAAAGAAATAATTGGGGTGATCTGAAAAAAACCATGAAATCTTTCTATATTGTCTTTCTTCCAGTTTTTCTTTCTCTCATAACCGTATTGTATCTGTCTCTAGAATGTTACTGCTGCTCCCAAAGCCACTGCTGCACCAATGAAGAAAGTCCCAGACAATCCTACTGAGCGCCATCCTGTCATGCTCCTGCATCAACTAAGGCCTGGCACACAGTTTGAGGAAGTTTCTTCATCTGGTCCTCCTGGTGATGTGACATTTACTATGAAAGTTGTCATCGATGATAAGACATTTACTGGCGTTGGTAAGTTTCACCATGCAGCTGGTCTGCAGACTGATTATAGCTGGTCTATAGTGAAGCAATACATATCAATCATTTTTATAAAATTGTTATTGGTTGCACTATGATGGGAAATATACCAAATCGCATTACTTGAGACAAAATTATGTATGCTGCTTTTTAATAATTCAATGTAATTTACTGCAGGTTTGGTTTTCATTCATTACTAAAAAAGCTGGTGATCCTAAGAATATCTGCTACAGTTGAGCATCTTTAATTTGGCACAGTCGGGACCAAAGTGGGTTTAGGGATTTTGCATGACTATGGATCATGTGTCGTACCTCTCAGATTTTTCACCTCTCAGATGTTTTCAATGGAAAGAGTCAATTTATAATAAAATACCATGGTGAAATAATGTGTTATATCTTAATGTTACATAATTATAACGAAATACCATGCCTTTTCTTATATATATGCAGCCATCCTTTTGTGTAATCACACTAGCTAGTAAGGTTAATTTGAAAATGATATAGTTAAGCCTGCTCCATTAGTATTTGGCCGGAAATACTAAGCCCTTCGCTTTGAAACAATCAAAATCTCCCTAGCCCATAACCCAGATTTAATATTGTTATCCCACCAATAAATAATTACAATAACCAGTTATTATAAAGAAGATTAAAGTAATAAAAACGAATTATTAGATAAACTCACAAGAATAGAAAAACTTTGTATTTCCACACAAACGGTTATACTCTGGCACTGGAAATACAAAGTTTTACCTTGTGAATATGTTGGACATCCACAAAGTTACTCCTAAAACAGTTAATTTTATTAGATAAACACCAGCAGTAACAAGAATTGATGAATCGACTAAAGCAGAAACAGGAGTAGGTGCTGCCATAGCAGCAGGAAGTCAAAAAGAAAAATGAGAGCACCCCATGAATCAGTGCATGAATCTTCTTTTATAGTTTTCCTCATTGTCATCCCCTTTTTCTGTGTCACTTTCACTGTACCATTTGAGAATTTTCTCTTACTGTTTCTTAAAGTCCTATATTATTGTAGATCCTACACAGTATGTTTCACACAAACACTTGTTGATGATCAAGGGCATCAAGCTTTTTCATAATTACAGTTTTTTGTGATTTTTAACATTTTCTGTAAACTTGTCATTCCTCTGCTCTGGCCACTACTGCTTAGATTGGATATGATTCGGGATAAATGTAAGCAGATGGCAAATAATTTTATTAAACTATGTCTAGTGGTCACTAAGAATCAACCAAATGTGCGTCCCATTCAGGTTAGTGAAAGTGTAATCTGTAAACTAGTCTCAGTCCATATTGGCTATGTCTTCAATTCTGTGTTTCTTGTTCAAGTTGCAAGATATTCCTGTGTACACGAAGTACCAGAAATTGTTTGAATTATTCTGATTCTTGGAATGGGGAAATCAACATCAAGAATAGAATACAATTTTGGCAGGTTACGAGGTAATGATTCTGTAATAATTGTTTACATTTTCCACAAAGTACCAGGCAGGTGGTCTCAGAAAAATTGCTGGATTAAGGGTTTTCAGCTGTACAACCAATATTTGGAATAAATCTTATTTTGTGTTTAAAGCTTTCACATTTCCCATAATATTTCTTCAATTCCGTAGAGCATTGCTTTTTATTAAGCACCTTAGATGTAGATCAGCTATTGTTAAAATTATTTATGATTGGTGAAGATTGGAATAGTAATTTTTCTATTTCTTCATAGGCAAGAACAAAAAAGAAGCAAAGAAGGAGACTGCCAAAGCTGCACTGGCTGGTGCTTATGACATAAAGTATGAATGAAGACTTGAATGAGGTTGTTGAAGTAATGGTTATATTCGAATTTTTAACAATCTTTTTTATTGAAATCCAAAAAATATGTTTGTGCAACTCATTTCTTTCAGATAGATCCAGCAAATCATGACAAATGAGTGTAAGCTTCTCAAAGTTAATTTCAGTTCTTGATGGAAAACAAAGCTAAAAAATTTTCAATGTACAATATTGTTTTAGATGGAGTACAGCTGGAATTGTATTATTGTACAATAGTATTTGTTTCTCCACTCTAAATTAGAGTTTAAAAGGGCATTTGGTATGTCATACATATTTAGATTTGGTGACTAACATTGTAGAGTGAAATGTTTCCATACACTTTTCTAATTATACAATGTAATAACTGAGAATCTCTCACAAATTTTCCAGTATTCGATACATTTCAAGGTATAATGTGTTTTTATTTCATTGCAAGTGTCCACTTGCAAATGAGAAACATTCACATGAGATTGAAGGATGGATATTCTTTATTGTATCTTGTGAGTTATATTAGAATATATTTACACTCCAAGTATTGTATTTTATTGTCTAAGAAGAGTACATTTTCATGAGAATGATTGCTAATTTTATTCAAATTCTAGAGAAAATATTTTTTTTACAAAGTCTTCTATGAAGTTGTCAACCTCACTACCAACTAGTTGTAGACATTCAGTTAACACTTGGTCGGATATGCTGAAATTAAAATGTAGTTAATAATTATCAGCCAGTATTCCCAATGCAGACAAGTTAGTAAAATAAACTATTGGTTAAAATAATTCTCACCTTCCTGCTGTGCTGTACATCTTTATCGTCTCTTCAGTTAATTTCACATCACCCTTGGATGGCGATAACTCTTGCGGATGGCTAACGTTCATAGATGAGCAACTAATATCTTGTTTATTCATACTATCTTCATCAGAATGTTCAAACTCACAAGTCTGTGTTACAGCATTTTTTGAATGGTTATTCTTGGTCACATTCTCAGGTAAGTGATTTTGTTTACCTACATTTGACTGGGTTATTTCACCTTTCTCATGGGAATTAGGCATTTTATCCTCCATAACATTTTCAATCATGTTTCCTACTCCCTTGGCACTGTAAGTAGAGCGAGTCAAATCTTTCAAGTATTTACCAATGCACACAAATTGTTATTAACTAGGGATGGGTCGGTTCGGTTCTTCGGTTATCGATTCCACCGGTTCTTGAGCTTAGAACCGGAACCGAGGCCAAAAATAACCGGTACCGAAATAATTGGTGCGAAAACCAGTTTGAAACCTGCTCACACTTTGAAAGTGGAGGCTTCACATTAAAACCTGGTAAAATAGTGTACTTAGATGCTTCAAAGTTGCCGCGAATTATTCTAATTCAGACGTTAAAATGACTATGATTTATTTTATTACATCCAATTCTAGTAAGTGATGAAATACCACCGTAATAAGGATATTCTGATTTATAGGTATATGTTACGTCCATCTACATTGGAGGTGCGAGTCCTCATATCATATTCGTAAATTATATCATAATATAGTATATGCAATACAAAAATATAATGAAGTAGGTATTCTTTTTCAAGCAGTATGTCTCTGAAAATGATTACTGATTATCTTATCTTACCATTAAGCAATGCAAAGTAAGTGGTAAATTAAGAACCGGAATCGGAACCGTGAACCGAAGTTAAGAACCGAACCAGAACCGAAAAAAAGTGGAACCGACCCATCCCTATTATTAACCCATTGGCTTAAAAAGACTGCGATCACCGGTCTCGTATATTATTTTTTTTCCAACCCTCTTTTGGAGCATAAATTTCAGATAGATTCATAATGTATGTTCTCCTAATGCATATTCCAACGCTGTTATTGCATTGCAGTTCATATTTTATTCTTTTATATACTCGATGGTTTGAAAGTATTTTCGCCGCACGGTCATCGTTTATCGTTGACCTAATGCACGTTCAGCACCAGCTTACTTTTGTCTTCTTTTTCTCCTATCCTCCTATTGAATACAGTATTGCTGAGACACCTATTCATTGCCAACATGAGATTATGAAATCAATATTACATAAGCGAAAGATGCCCATTATCTTCATCATCAGAAAACTTGCTACAATGCAAAATATAATAAATTGCTTTCTGCTACCTCACAAAAGTTGCCTTTCATCTTTTCCTATTTGCAGCTACATCAACAAAGAAGATCGAATTACTGAATGAAGTTATGACCTTCTGATAAAACATATTATTTAGCAGCCAGTATCCCTGCGCCTCGACTTGACCATGTATACTCACGATAATGTAGAAAAGTTTATTTTTGATAGTAGATAGTTACATCAGTGTAAGTGATAACAGTGAAGAAAGTGAAACCAATAACTCTGATTATTCAGAAACTGTGAGCAGTGAAGAAGACAGTAGAGATTTTTCCAGTGAAAATGAAGGCAGTATGTCCGGCGGGTCCAAAAAAGGCTAAGGTAGAAAACAACTGGCATTGGTGTAAAAGCAACCAGTATGTGAAAGAATTTAGATTCTCTTGTAAACCTGGCATAAGAATTCTCGGGAGCGTGGGAAACAATCCTAGTGTGAGAGACTTTTTCTTCCAGTTTCTTGAAGGTGATTTTTGGGAGCTCATCGCAACTGAAACCAACAAGTATGCAGATGCCTTTTTGAACTCCGACAAAAAAAGAATAAGTGATCTTAGGAAAGGGTGGTTTGAAACAACTAGAGACGAGATTCAGGCCTATTTCTCATTGTGTGCTAATGGTACAAGTGAAAAAAATAACCTTAAAAAATACTGGAGTCTGCACACCATGACAGAAAAACCTTTTTTCGGCAGAGTTATGCCGAAGAGAGTTATTTAAACATTTTTTGATGTTATCAAAATTCTTGCATTTTGTTGATAATTCAAAAGTGAATGAAAATGATCGGCTGAAAAAGATATCTCCATCGATTGACTACATAAATACAAAATTTAGAGCCATATACACTCCGGAGAGAAATCTGGCCATGGATGAAAGCTTAATGACATTTCGTGGTATGCTGTGCTATGTCCAGTACAACCCAAGTAAACACGTTCTCTTTGGAATCGAGTTCTATAAATTATGTGAAAGTTCATCAGGGTACTGCCTACGATATGCAATTTACACTGGAAAAAAACCATCTGGGGCAAAGGAAATTCCTTCTATTGCAGCAATAGTACTAGAACTTTTGAATCCCTACTTTCGCAAGGGTTACACTGTGGCATTAGATAATTGGTACACATCACCTGATGTATTTCTTAAGTTGATTGATGAGAAAACTAATGCCTTAGGCACAGTTAGAATAAACCTAAGGAATATGCCAGCAGAACTCAAAAAAATATACAGTTGAAGAAAGGGGAGGCAAATGTAGTTTATAGCAATGGAATCGCTGCTATGAAATGGAGAGATAAAAAAGACGTGCATGCACTAACAACATACCACAAGGCCTTGGAAATGACTGATACTGGAAAGAAATCAGTGAGAACTAAAGAATCAATCATAAAACCAAAAATCATTCTCAATTACAACGTACAAATGAATGCTGTTGACAGGCAGGATCAGCAATTACTAGGGACATGACAATTTTGCGAAACGTTTTTTGCGACAGGATTCACGAAATAAGCGACTTTAGGGTTTAATCACGAAATTAACCGTGTCTTCTTTGAAACGCGATTTTTTTAACGAAATTTGAGATATTTTGCAAATGTCGAATTTTTGTAGCATGAAATATTTTCTTTAGTGATGGCCGGATCGGATCCAAAGATCCGCGGATCTTTCATTTTTCTTGGTTCCAGATTCGGATCCAAAGACACAGGAGTAAAATCGGATCCGGATTGTAGATTTTAAATTTTCGCGGCTTAGCGATCGAAGTGCCCCGTGAATGGAATGTAGGTGCGGTAGATATTGACAAGAAGAGGATGTGTAACTAAAGTCACGTAATTAGATGAAAATGTTCCCGTGCAACTAGAAGCAACATAAAGAAATATGACTTCCCCCCCCCCTACTGTGTATGTACTATTAACTGTTTGTTCACATTGGTATGAAGTCTTTATTAATAATATTTTTTAAAAACCCTTCCTTTAAGACTCCTTTTTCCCAGCATTAAACACAGCTTTCACCTTTTTAAAACGATTTTATTTACCGTATTTGTCATTTTTAGACACAGCTTTTGATGATTTTTATTTACCATTTTTCGGTGTCCCTAGCAATTAGCATCATTTCCAGTTCTGCGTTGTTATGCCAAAGGTTATAAAAAACTATTTTTTTATGTCATGGATATGGTTTTATTCAATACTTATGTATTATATAAGAAAACAACAGGCAAGAAAATTTAATTTGATGACTTAAGATAAAATTTAGCTGAGAAAATTCTAAAAAATGTGAATATGCCGGGCTTGAAAAGATCAGTATCAGGCCCCTCACCCATGAGATTCCAGGTGGCAAATTGGGGACATTTTCCAATTCATATTCCGCCAAATCCAGTGAAGAATAAGCCATCACGTTAATGTGTGGTGTGCAAAATAAGAGGAAAAAAGAGCGAAACCAGGTGGGAGTGTGAAGAATACCGTGCCGCCCTACACCTACCAGATTGCTTCAAACTCCATCATACGAAATCAACCCAAAGGTAAAACTTACGATTTGTCCATAAAGAATTTTCAGTTATATCACATTGTCATATAGTTTCCAATAATTAGAATTCAGGTCAAGTGCAATTTAAGAAAAATAAAAAAAATATCGAGAGAAGCTATTCAAATTTGGGATAAAATGCCAATGACAGTTTAAAAAAATTTTTCAGTATTATGCCAGATTCATTGTAATATATCTCCAGAACACTTCAGTACATTTTAATACAACTTTCAAGAATGAAAGAACATATAGTTTGCAATAAGAATGTTTTTTAAATAATTTTAAAACATATGCACTGAAAATTGGAATTGTTTATAATTTTGCAAACACTATCATTGTTAATAATAATGTTAAATGGAAATGTTCAATTATTGACTGCTAACAACAAATTATAATTGGCAAAATATTAACCTAGATATATTAAATTATCAATAAAATAAATAATAAACTACACAATTTATAGCATTTTTATCAGTAGAATATTATCTCAAATGGTATTTCTGAGGGAGTTGCACGCAAGAAAAATGGTAAGCCAATGGGTTAATGTACAAAAATTAGGATGACAGTAGTTCTAACCCTTTGCACTAACTACTTTCATCATGTAGAGCATCCAGAATCAAATTTTAAACACCCCTTATTTTAAAAATTGAGGTCTCACCCATTGAATAAAACACACACATACATGCATTTACACCACTGAGCCAGTCAATTTTCTGTGAAATCAGCAGAGATTTATATCACTCAGAGCCCAAGTGTGGTGATCAAGAGATGGCACACAGGTTATTTCACCCACTTCAAGAAGAATTGTTGAAGACAAGGAGAAAGAAAAGAGTAAAGGGAACAATGTATCTAAATGAAAGAAGTAAAGTGTTTATATGGCACGCATAGCCGAAGTATGAAACATGCCAAGATAGCCAAACACAATCAATCATGCATACACGCTCAGAGGCAAATATAGATACAGTAGAACCTCACTTATGAAACTTTCAGGGGTCAACCATGAAAAGTTTCATAAGTGAGGAAGTTTCAAAACAGAGGTATCATATCATAGTAAGTGAACGTGAAACCCTTTTCAAATGTCCAATTTAGTCTTTTTTGTTTCATGGTTGCAATTACAAGTTAAGATGCAGGCAAATGAAGCCTAATAATTTATTGTATTATAAGCAACTATACAAATAAATGTATGTTCATGTTACCTAGAAAGAAACTGTGTGGATTTGCTAAGATGTTCCCAAAGTTGAATTTCTTGATCTAATAGTTATCATTCCTCGAAATCGACTGGCAAGGCCTAGTTTTAATTAATGTTTGGAACATTTTGTAATGGTGGCTATAGTCAGTTCATCATCTACATACAAGCACCAGCTTATGCAGGAGTACTACTATTACTAAAAACTCAACTGTGAATAATAGGTAATTTCTTTCCTTTACCAACTAGTTTTCTTCTAAAACAGAATATCACTAGGTGTGAACAGAGATCTAACTGAAAATAGTTTTAAGATTCTATTAAATATCAGAAAGCTATTGGTGTTAGAAGTTATATATTGTTATTCATTCAGCCATTTTGAAATCATTAAGTCTGGATTGTAGGTGCGAGCAATTTGATGATGAAAGAAAAGATTTTTTCGTTAACTAGTAAAATCATACAAAAATCACAGGTTGCTTCGTAGTCTTAGATGTTGATGATCGTAGTCTCCACCCCCCTCGGGGATGGGTAGCAGTAGAAAAGATTCACAATTTAAGGATTCTTTCAACTGTTTTTCATATTTTCATGAAAAATGATGTTAAATTAAAATAAATACTGTGATGCTGCATGTTTAGGGCAAACAGGAAGATCCTTAGAAGTGTGATCACGTGAACATAAATGGTGTTCCATTACCAGCAACATGTCATGGAGCCAGTTTGCTCAATACCACTGGGAGGAGGACACTGGTGATTTTGTTCCTGGTATTCTCCACCTTGAATCCAAAGGAAGCAGAATGGAGGGATGGGAGCAGTTTGAGGTTAAGAAATGGGCATGTTCAGGGAGTGACAATCTTTTCCTTACCCTTCTTGACCATCATCACCACATAACTCTCCCCACTTTCCAAAGCCCATAGCACCCCCTATGGCCACTTCCTTCACCCAACAATCTTCCCTACATCACCCTATCTGCAAGCCTTCCTTTTCACCTATTCGTCACCAATCAACCTTCCCCTGTATTCCTCCCTTGTACTTTCCCAGCCACACTCCTTTCCCCCTCCCAATTCCTACTGTTTAACATTCATTATATAAACAAAATATTCTGTTCAATTTACCTGTTCATGCTCCAGTTAGAGAACTGCTCATAAATCATACTACCTGAGTTGATGATATTACAACCAAGCATATTCAATATTCTTGGTGGGAAGACATTAATGCAATTAAACATGATGTAAATTTCTCATAGAACCCATTTCAATTAAACATGAGAAATTTTGAATTAATGATAACATGTACATGAACCACAAAATGTTTTCCCATTTCAAGTTCAGTTGTGTGGTTTCATTGTTACAAACAAAACTGCTCATAAAATGTCATGTTTCTCATATAAGTGTATTATGCTATTGATGCAAAATCAATTAAGGTCATCGTTCCTTAAGTAATATTCCCCACAGAGTGAAATGTGAGATGCAATTCACTGTGGCATTTGGAAATGGCGCCAAAAGTTGATTCTCAACATAAAAACTTACTTATCATAATTTGATTCTGAAGCTGTCATTGTTTCCCTTAAACTTGAACCTTCACATAATTGAAGGGTGTTCACAGCTGGAGTTTGGTGCTCCAATTCATCAGGAGAATCCCCCACACCTTTGTCAACCAGCATATTGTATTCTTTTCTTCCCGTTCTTTCACTGGCATTCACCTGCAATAGAATGTTAAAAACAACTTCAAAAGGGTAATCCAGCCATGGAAATGTCCTAACAACTAAAGCTGTGTCGTAAGGTTTGCCCAATTCCCCATGATGGGGTTAAGGGCTGGGAGCATGCGTGAAATGAGATTCGGGAGCGAATGTTCCTTTATTGCTGCCCAAGGATCCTTATTATTAACAGGCAAAGTGACAACAAGGCGCTAGAGGGGGTGATGCTTGAGGGGATATGCAAGGCCAGTACTTATTCCGTGCCGAGGGAGGGTGGTGACCCGATTGTTGGGTCTCCCAAGGAGGCAGTGGTAACCCGACAAGGGGTCTCCCACGGAGGCAGAGTGTCGGCGACCAGTAAGGGCAACTGGCGGAGGGAGACGTCTCGACGACCCAGTAAAGGGTTCCGGCCGTAGACAGAAGTCCGCCAGTTGCCCTTACCGGTCGCCAACACCCTGCCTCCATGGGAGACCCCTTGTCGGGTCACCGCTGCCTCCTCGGCTCAAATATCCTCATTTTTCATTAACGGCTCAAGTTCTTCTCGCATATAAAAAAAGAACAAAGTTACCCTCATAAGGCCTTAAACCACGCGACTTTGTAGCTTAATTTAAAACAAAAAAAATTTGCATGCAAAACATGCAATTACTAAGGAAATTTCAAGTCTCAGAGCATCTTCAAAACGTCATTTTAAGATATACATTTTTCAAAATTCCCGTGCACCCCATTTACGTGAGGGGTATTCCATACCACCCAGTGGTGACCCCCCCTTCAGATGCTTCTAGATACGCCTATGTATCCTGCATAGGATGGACCCTGGCAAAAGTTGCCAGGTTATAAGGTAACACACTTAAATCTTCATTTCTCCTGGTGTTGTAGTTATGGTCAAACCCAGATTTGGGTGCTGTTATCTTACATAAAGTAATGCATAAAAAATATATACACAAGGAAAAGTCATTATGTTAAGGTCTCTAAAAAATTGTTGACAACTAGTCCAGCTATTAATAGTGGGGAGGCGAATTTAGTAAAATATGCAAAATTACAAAGTTGGCTCACCCTGAAACCTAACTAGCAACCACTATGCTAGATGTTATAATATAGTAGTACAGAGGATATTTTGGCCGGTGGTCACTGTGTATGAGTGGGACCCTCTTTTCTGGATGCCATTTTGGAAAATGGCGGATCCAAATATTTGATTGTTCATACTTTGGAAACCACTCAACCTAAAAACTTGATCTTGATGTCAAATTATATGTTTTAGGGATCAAGGAATCCAAAAAAGTCTTTAGTTAATTCATATATACAACCCATCTCCCATTTTTCAATGTGGTTACATTTATTTTTACACATTCAATCAATGCGCCTAACCACTATTTAGAATAAGTAACAACCATTGTCATAATACTTACAATAATTTTTTTATTATAAAGTAATGATGGTGGAAGTTTGAAGCTATTATAACTGTGAAACATCTGAAATGGTTCAAGATTGATACCTGTTGCCAGATTGCCAGTGAATCGTAAAGACTAGGGGTTAACAGTGGGATTTATGCATATTTTGTCAAGTTTTTTGTGGAAATTTGTGTGTAAATCTGACAACTGGTGGCAAAGAAGAGTAAATCGTTTTAAGGAGTGCTACTATAAAGGTATATCTAATAGTGGTGTAAATAACTGGGATATACTCACTGTCTCAAGCCAGACATAGAAACACTAGAGCTAAAAGAATGGCATAAAGTAAGTTTTTATGCCAGTTTTTGCAGTAAGAGCAACATTGAAAGATTTAAAATACAGTTTGGAAAGGCTGTGGGAAATCCTATAACAAATATTAGTTCCAGCAGTGATACTGATAATCCACAATCCTGCTCATCTGTCCCTGCAACAAGGGGCAAATATGTCAACTAGTCTTTGTGCATATTTTGCCAACTGAGGAAAAACAAAGGTTCTATCAAATTGTCACAGGTATTAACTAAGAACGGTGAGAACAGTTTTCACGAAATTGACAAAAGAGATGAAGAATTACGTTGTCGAACTGCAAGAATAAATCTTATAGCATTTGAAGCAAAATATCACAAATCATTCTACACCAATCGATTCCAGAATAACACTGCTGATAAAATAATCCATCCAAAATACTAGTTCCTTTGAAATTGCAATGACAATCCTCATAGAGGAATTAGATAAGGGTTTTAAGGCTGGCTATGTATATTCCTTAGTTCTGAACATTATTGCAAATTGATGGCTGAAATACAAGGATCTGACTGCTCTTATAGAACACAGAAATTGAAGGAAGATTATATAGTCATACTATGGGGACCACATTGATTTTGTGCAAAAATTTCAGCGATCTCAGTCAGTGATAATATTCCCTCGCTTGCCAGTTTCCGTAGCAATGCAAGTGCTGAAATTCGATAGAGACAAAATTCATGAAATAGATGTAGAAAATGAACTAACAATTCCAAACTGTCCAAGTGAAGAACATGCATTTCTTCAAGTTCTACAACTTATTTCAACCAAGAATCGTACAGATTTAAATTCAACTGAAGGACTTACATCGTATGGTAATCTCAATACTGATCATACAAAAAAGACCATTCCTGTTAGTTTCTATATGCTTCTCAAGATATTAATCAACAGAACTAGTGAAGAAGACCATCGAGAGGAAGTAAAATTATTAAGCATTCTTCAAGATGTAGTATCAGTAGCATCTAAAGGGCGTAGAGTACCTAACACCGAAGCAAATTGTGATAGGACCATCTGTGCATCAAGGAAAACGGTCAAAACAACTTGTACAACTCCTTCCTACTAGTGGACATAGCATCAGTTATGAACGAGTGCAATGTATTCATTCATAAAAATCAGCTGCATAGTTATGATATCAATGGAAACATTTACTCCAGAAAATTTTGTGTTTGGTCGCTTTGCACCATTTGTGGGTGATAATTTAGATATCAATGAAGAGACGTTAGATGGAAAAGGAATTTTTGGAAAGAAGTAAGGAACAGGTAGTTAGTATTGCAAAATTTCTATGAATACACTACGAGAATTGATGTTGTCTTTGATAGCTACAAAATAATTCTATTAAAGCAGCAACTAGGGCAAAAAGCAAAAGCACCCCTCTTGCAATACGTGACATACAAGATATACATGTTCCCTTGCCACACAATTGGGATGGATTTATTATTATTCTTGAGAATAAAAAAGATCTAACTCATTTCACAAATCAGTTGATGGATATATATGTATTCTAAGAAATTAAACCCAAAGCAGGTTGTAGTGATAGCAGGTGGTTATGATTAGGGTGATAAGGCTACTTCCACATCTGGAATTCGGTCAGATTCATTATTTGCAAACCACGAAGAAGCAGATAGCATACAGATGTAAGCAGATACATACGAGGATTTTTCTTCCTGCAAAAAATGCAACTATTAATGGATACAGTCAGATTGTTGTGCAATGGAAAGATACAGATGTGCTAGTTATGTTAGTGAACATGTTTGAAAAAATTCACGCAGGCGATGTATGGATATCCAAAGGAACATCATCACAGAAAATATTTGTCTATGTACATACAGTACTCTCAGGCATACCAACTTATGTGTGAGAAACTATTACTGGATTTCACTCCATAACTGGATGTGACACAACCAGTCATTGGCAAGTTTATCCAAAACAATCCTAAACTGCTTGCAGGAACTTTGGCTGGAACATTATCGGATAGTGCAATCAAATCGGCCGAAGATTTTTTATTAGCATTTACTCATGCCATCTACATAATGCAGAAAATTTTTAAATCAATCAATGAACTTCGGGAATTACATTTTGGGAAAAAATACCAGAAATATTCCTCCCACATATGCTTCATTGAAGCCACACATCCAACGTTCACATTACCAAGCATTTGTGTGGGAAAAAGCACTGGAGGTTAAGCCATTGCTGCCTAATTTAATTGATTGCGGATGGTATGATAATAATGTTGAATTGAAAATAAATTGATGGGAAAAAATCCATTTCCACCCACATTCAAGCAGCTCGTGCAGTGCGGATGTTCTAGAGATTGTGCTCGATCTAATTGTGTGTGTACAGTAAACAAGCTACCATGTCTCAAAGTGTATGGGTGTTCTCCTGAGCAGTGTAAGAACATATATGCAAACCAGGATGATGAGAATGAAGCAATGTAACTTTTCAATTTATATTCTATCACACAGGGAAGTTAGGCCCTGCACAAAGGACATTTTTAATTGTGGTTTTCATATTTGAATAAGAGGAAATAACATCATCTTTTTTTTAATAAAGGAAGATTGAAATAGTTGAAAAATAATTAAATGAAAGATCATTTAATGCCATATATTGGTCTTTATTTTGAAAAATGGGAGATGGGTTGTATGCATGAATAAAATACAGACTTTTTTAAATTCCTTGGTCCCTAAAACATATAATTTGACACCAAGAACAAGTTTTTAGGTTGAGTGGTTTCCAAAGTATGAACAATCAAATATTTGGATCTGCCATATTCCAAAATGGCATCCAGAAAAGAGGGTCCCACTCATACACAGTGACCACTGGCCAAAATATCATCTGTACTACTATATTATTACATCTAGTATAGTGGTTGCTAGTTAGGTTTCGGGGTGAGCCAAATTTTTCATTTGGCAATCTGCCTCCCCACTATAATGCCAAACGGGATCCTCACTGCCACTGTTGTTGAACAGTCTGGATATTAGTGATATGTACTCAGATAGGATCTGACTCCAATCTGCCTCCCCACTATAATGCCAAACAGGATCCTCACTGCCATGGTTGTTGAACATTCTGGATATTAGTGATGGTCAGATAGGATCTGTCAGATCCAAAATCTGCGGATCTTTCATTTCACTCGGTTCTGGATTCGGATACAAAGACGAGTAAAATCCGATCCGGATTGTAGATTTTAAATTGTCATGGCTTAGTGATCGAAGCACCCAGTGAATGGAATGTAGGTGCGGTAGATATTGACAAGAAGAGGATGTGTACCTCAGGTCACGAAATTAGATAAAAATGTTCCTAAGCAACTAGAAGGAAAATAAAGAAATATGTGTGACTTTTTTCCCCAATAACCTGGTATGGCGAGAAAAAAATACATAAATGCCACGCAGGTAGCCTACATTCGCCGCGATCAGGTGGAAAACGAGAGCTAGTGAACTGTGCAAAATTCGATCCCTATCGCAGTTTAAATTTTTCTTTCAGTCATCGCATTGAAAATTTTATAACCTTCAATTTCAAACCCTTACATCTGAATACACACTTTATTATACTTTTGTTGTTGAAATTAGATTCACAAATTTACCACTCAAAAAATAAGGATGGTTAGGTCGGTACCAAAGATCCACGGGTCTTTCATTTCATTCACTACTGAAATCATATCCGAAGACAGTATAAATTCAGATCTGGATCAGAGATTTTAAAATTTCATGGCTTATTGATCGATGCGCCCCACGAATGGAATGCAGGTATGGTAGATACTGACAAGGAGAGGTTGTGGAACTCGGGTCACGAAATGAGAAGATTTTTTTCTGTACCACCAAAATTAAATAAAGAAATACTCGTCTTTTTTCTCCCGGATGCGCAAGTAAAAAATAAAGCTGAATGTCACGCGGGTCGCCTACATTCACCAGATTCCTGTGAGCCTATGATAGCGTAGTTGTTAAAAATGAGAGCTAGTGTCCTTCCGGTCATGAGTAAGATCCTTGACACTGCCTAGGAATACAGGCCATGTTGTATTCCTGGGGTTATGCAAGTAGACAGTCCACTCTGCTATTGTCGGCTTACCTGAGATCAGTGAACGTGGGCTACCCGCATGTCACTCTACCTTTTTTCTTGTGAATGATGAAGAAAAAACCAAGACATATTTTTTTTTATTTTGCTTCTAGTAGCATGAAAGAAAGGCTCATCTAATTTCATGATCCGAGTTACACAACCTCTCCTTCTGAAAATGAAACTCGCAAACTTTATTTTAAAGGTTATTTTTAATAAATCACTGCAAAATTAGTATTTCAGCAGCTTGATATATTCCATAATAATTTTTTCGTCTTAAAAATCAAATCCCCAGATATTCCATAATTGGGATCTATTGGCCGCATAAAAATTTTTTTGTGTTTCTAAATAAACAATTTGAAAGCATTCTGGATTTGATTAATAACGGCAACCCTTGTTAATGTACACTCATTGTGCACGTCAAGAAGTTTTCTCAGGTTGTCCACCGGGTAATGGCGTCCATCTCTCGAGGGTCATCTTCAGGGCGAGGTGCTCACCCTGAAGATGACCCTCAAGTCAAGATCGAAACGTCGGCTGAAATGGACGCCATTACCCGGTGGACAACCCGAGAATACTTCATGAAGCAGATACGCCACGAAAACACCAATTCCTACTTCATTGTGCACTGAATTAATTTTAGGTTTTTGATTTTGTTTATTATTTAATATTCTATATTATATTATTCTTGGCGATAGGCTAGGAAGTCTATATTCTATAATTACATTTCAACCTTTCTGGATAGGGGGTGATACAATATGGCAACACTAGGATCTCATATTTTGGAAAATAATTCCTTTATTAATGAAAATGAACTTGTAATGTACCTTTTAACTGCAATCTAACTAATAGTTGTACAGGTTTCAAAAATGTAGTGCTTAATGAGTAGATGTGTGATAAGGAAAGTGAGCTTTATTATAGAAGTAATAAGATATAGTCATTGTATCCGTAAATCTAGATCAAGGGAAATATTAAACAGATAGATGATAGGAAGTTGATTTTTTTCTACAATAAATTTACTTGTCTTTTTGGAAAATCTAATGTTTCTCATTTTATATACAGTCAAGCCCACTTATATCAAACCCGTTTATAATGAAGTGAAGGCTATTCCCCATCAAAGAGAGGCTTTGAAAAACTGGTCCACATCTAACGAAGTTCGGTTATTACGAAGTAAATATTCGGCCCCTTCAACTTCGTTATAAATGGGCTTGATTGTATATATTAATAATCTAGAATTAGAAAATGAATGAAATTCAGAATCGAGTATCTGAAACTGGGGATCCGAAACTAAGATAAAGAACCAAAATCCAGGCAAGCATCCGGATCCGACAAAAAACCTTGATCCGTCCATCACTACTGGATATTAGATTGCTGTCCCATGCAACACCATACTTCAACCTACTAAAAATAACATGCATAGTACACGGATAATTTGCATAGGTAACAGGCAGAATCCTTCATAATAGATAACAACCAGAGTCAACAAGTCAATGTCGTCTTCCCAATTTAGGGTCTCATCAATGTAAATATTTACCATTTACCATGATTTCACCATTACTGATATGGGATGAGTTCAGTAGTATAACAGTTTAACTATATGCAGGTGTTTTACACTAGGCTTATATTGCTTAGTATAGTACATACATGGCAATATTCAAAATTACGAAGTTTTGAAAATATGAATTTTTCGAAATTACTAGCTTCAGGCTCAGTCCCCAGGAACAAATTGAATTCGTTTTACAAAACTCAGCAAAAAACTTCTGCAGTACAACTATTTTTACCGGCGTAGGCATTTAAAAAATCTATGTTGCTGATTGTGGTCCATCAAGAGTGAAATGTGTGAATAGTACTGCATTCATCTCCCACGTATGCCAGTCTCTCCACATCATTTTCTGCATGTAACTCCTCATATCATTTATACCTTGCGTACTGTAGAAATCGAACTAATGCCATTATTTATCCTATAGAGTAGTTATTTTTTGTTTTAAATTTTACCAGCATTTCCATAATGTACACTGTTCTCTTTGGATTAAAACTTATATGTGATGGCACATACCACACTCACTGCCATGCGCCTGTAATTATAAAAGTTCAAATTCTCGGCGAATCCTACCTCGTCCTTTAAGGCGAGCACTCCTAGCTCAGCTCTCAGTGAAGAGGCTTCCCCATCCAAATGTTGCGGCATGGATGGGGTGGGTGATGCAATTAGGAAATTTGGGTGGGTTGAGTTGCTGGGGGTAAGGATTATGACAGCTGGAGAATTTGGGTGTACGGTGCATGGAGGTAAAAGGGTCCGGTTGTGGAGAGGGAAGGTCCCAGTTGCGGGCTTATCTTTATCTGTCTTGCCGAGCTTGAAGGGAGGGGGGGCGTGGGTGGATGGCATCATGGAATGTCTGTGATGTTCCTTCGTTTTCTTCTGGGCAACCCTGTGGGGCACATGCCGGTGGCTGATTGGAACCGCTTAAGGTGCTTAGTGGAATGGGAAGGGTCAGGGATGTGGCGACCTTTGTTTATGGGTGGATCTTCGACCCCCCCTCTCGCACTCTTTCACATCTATACCATCCACTTCCCTTCCCTCCCACATCCCTCGAAGACCCACCCATAAGCAAATGAACCTTCATCCCTGACCCTCCCCATTCCACTCAGCACCCAAAGCAGTTCCAATCAACCACCTACACGTTCTCCCCCCCAGGGTTGCCCCTGTGAATGATTTTTTTTATGGAAAAAGGTTTAGTTCAGTGCTTTTCTTTTAGCTATGATTGGGCGATAAAGGGATAGAGACCATCATAATCCTTACCCCCAACAACACAACCCACCCAAATTTTCTAACTGCATCACCCACCCCGTCCATGCTGTAAGATTTGGGTGGGGACAGCCTCTTCACGGAGAGCTGAGCTAGGAGTGCTAGCCTTAAAGGACAAGGTAGGATCTCCACTGACTGAGGATTCCAAAAATTAAATTCTAATTACAAAATGTTCAACTTTTGTATAATATACATTTTCGACACTCGGATGAAATTTTGCCAACAGTACAATCTCAGACTTTAAACATCTACATAGAAAATACAAGTAGGTATTTATTTTATGATCTTTTAAGACATGTGATACAGTGTATGACACAAAGGATTCTTTTAAGAATGCTTTCACAAACAAGGATGAAAAAAGTTAAACGATATTGCTGAAGACAACACAAGTTAGATAAAAAAAGATTTTTTTAAATGTTTGAAATCGCGAAGTTGGAAATTACAAAGTGCCAGATTTTCGGCCCCGCTGACTTCATATTATTGCAAGTCTACTGCATAAGCTTCTTAACCTTCATGAAAGAAAATTATGGTATCACGAAGCCCTTCAAAAACTTACCTCATCTTTTGATTTTTTGGTGTGAATACAACTGTCTACCTTACGATGACTTTTCTTTAGCCGTACAGTTTCATCAGGTTTTTCATTACCTCCAAATACTCGCTCGGCTAGTTTTTTAAATTTTACCATTGGAATGTGCATTTCACGATCAAGAACACCATCATTTGTTCTTGTGCTGACTCTGCAGTGCATGCACACCCGTTCCATGTTTTGTAACTGCTTGTTTTCATAATGTTTTGGAACCAGCTTTTTCTCCAATGTACGAAGAAAAATACATTTTCTGTCCACATCCTTTAACAAACATTTGAAAAACCTTTGTTAGAACTCAGATTGTTGTGATATGTCAGTAAAAAAATGAAAATGACTGTAAACATATCTTACATCCATTAAAAAGTCTTCGGAGCCCACAATATCATTCTGCTCATTTGAAAATAATTTATAATAACTTGACAATGCTAGTACACGTTCCAGCAAACTATTAAGCTTCTCCTTACTCTTATCCAGCTTCAAGACATGAGGAGCTCCCCGAATAAATATCTGCAGCAGAGAGAAATAGTGAGCAGTAAGAAATAAAAACTTATCATTAGGAAAATAATTGAAGACATACTTACTTTAAATATTTTCCATGCAATATTGTGGCAATCAAAGAGTACTTTCAGTTGAGAGACCATGTTTTGTCTATAAGTTCTGAGGCTCAGCTGTCTCATCTTCACAATAAAAGGATACTCCTAAAACACATGACAAAAGACGATTTGACAATAAAAAATCAAGTGGGATTACAATGTAGACTGAAGGGAGTGTTAAGATGCCAAGGGGTTTGCCCAGGTTACAAACTGGTACCTGACATACAACTATGAAGACATGTTTTTGCAAAGAAAACTTACATGGAGACTAGTTCCCCAAAAGACAATTCCACTGCTAACTTGAGAATGCACTTTGGCGAAATAAAGGAATTTTACTGCATTTGTGGAAACCACTGGTGCAAGCCTCATAATCATGAAGATATCCACAATAAGCCTTTTAGTCATTGCAGATTCATCCATACAAACCAAGAAAGGATTAAATCTACATTTTTTAGGGATTTTACATGACATTCAATACAAATTTCTAAATCCTTCATAAATCCATATCAAATCTAAATATGGCAAACAAATATTTGACCTGGATTAAATACAGATCTTCTCTTACTTAGCATCCTATAAAATCTCAAGCTAATATTGCTAAGGTACATGTAACTCCATTCTATAATATTATTGTTAAATACAGATTTTCCTAAATTCTTGCACTGTTATCAACACAATGGAATATAGTGTTTGGGGTGGCTAATGACCACTAAGGCCATCTGTGCCAGAATGGATAGGTGGGAAAGTAGTTTCAGGGAACGGAGGAAGGGTGGAGAGAAACCCGGTGTTGACACTAGCTTCCTCTTCATGGAAGGTGCCAAGGGGCCATTGCCTTAGCCACGATTCGAACACAGGCCCTCAGAATAGGAGGCCAATACTTGTAACCAACACACTAACTCGATCCCCCTTAAATACATATTTCTACACATGTTTTCCAACGAGGATTTGAGTATAATCCACCCCTAATTTGAATCTATTACCTCTCAGAAATGTATTAAAACTAGATTTCCTCAGGATTTCTAACCTGCATTAACATTTAAGGATTTTTCTTGGATTAAATCTAGATTTCGAAATATTTGCCCTTAGAAGGCACCACCATGTTTTTCTATCTTTACTTTCCACTGGGGATTAGAGTTTAATCCACCCATAATTTTCTCCTACTACCTCTCAGAATGTATTAAATCTAGATTTTATCAAACTTTTTTAACCTGTACTAAATTCATAGATTATTCATTGATTAAATCTAGATTTTGAATCTTTGACTGTAGATGGCACCACCATTGTTATGATGCAGAGCAATAGAAATGCCATTTTCTCTTTTATTATGCATATTTTTATTTCACTATGGACATACTGTACATAATGGACAAATTAATGAATATGTATGAATCATTCAAAACGTGGTGCCATTTCGTGTTAGGTTCTTTGAAGTAGTAAGTAGTGACAGTGTTCCCCTGGTGATGTAAAAATTATAAACAATTCTAAAAGTAAAGTAGTGAATGAATGTTACCTATAGAAGATGCATGTTTGTTGGAGTTATTTCCTTCTGTACTGTTTAAATTGAGCGGTATAAAATACTCTGACTGAGTACAGAAATTCTGGGGATTCAAGAGAAGCTTGTAAATTAGTGGTGTACAAAAAGTGCTTCTCATTGCAGATAAGTATACTGATCTATTTAAAATGTTTCACAATGACAATGGTATTTTTCAACTGAAACAAGCTGACCCATCAAGTACAGTGGTGGCATAATCACCATTCTTTCAAATTCATATGCTGTGGAATTAGGATGGTAAGTACAAATACCACCCAAATTTCACAGCAATGTGAATTTTTAAATTTGAAATTCCACGGGGAAACAATATCACAATAAAATGAGAATAGGCAACAGATCAAATCAACAGTACTATTTTAGGTATTATTAACCCTTAGTGTCACGGTCCAATATATCAGCTTTTGCTCCACAGACGAAAAGTGCCATGAGCCGATACATTGGCTCAAAGAGCAAGTAAATGTTTACACTATTATTGTTGTAATAATTACATTTATCCTATATGCAAATACCATAAAACTGTTAATCTATTTTTAGTTAAAAAAAAAACATTGCATTCATATCTAAAAAGTAACTTCATTTCTTCGTGTTCAACCCGAAGGTTGGTCTTTGATAGGTGAGTGTAGAGTGCACCCCATACTAAGCCAATGGCATGTGAAATTCACACATTCAGGGTAGGGGGGTCAGTTCCTTTCCCTGGGCCACCTGCAATTCCGTACGAAGTTCTGACATGCAGAAAATCAGATCGTGAGGATTTTTTAGGAGGGGGCGTCTAGAAAGGCTCTTCTGGGATTTGAACACTACGGTCGGTAGCTCAGTGCTCTACCCACTAACCCAATATTGTTTATGTTTTTCACAAGAGGTTAAAAAAACTCTCAAATTCATGCTGGCACTTTTCGCGTGTACCACCTAAGTTCGGTGGCACTAAGAGGGTTAAATGAACCCCCCCCCCAAATGAAATGAAATAAATTACCCCCAACCTGCCCCCTCAAAGTAAAGATTTCAAAATCTAGATTTAATCCACAACAAATCTAAAATCAAAAATCCAGATTAAATCTAGATTTAATACATCATCAACAGATGAGCAAGTTTAATCTAGATTAAATCCAGAGTTTAAACAGACACAATGTATACAGAAATCTGTATTTAATCTATATATAATCTTTTTGTGGTTTGTAGGGATGTCGACCAATCAAGGGTATTTGATTTGTACATGCACAGGCATTTAAGTACTGCATCAGAGAAATTCCTGTTCTTGTAGACTTTTAACATGAAATTGAACATAAGAAGTTTAACACCGTTCGATCTCTTGAACCATCTCAGTACAGTTTTGCTTAGAGGAGGAGACAAATTGGAAATGGCCATCTGGCAAGGAGGCAATTAAGCTATGAGAGTTTCCCCTAATCCCCAGACTTTCAATTTTGCACTTGAGAATACTACAATCTATGCTATTAAAAGGATTTTTGAGACCAAATTATCTTTTTTGTTTAGTCCACTTCATACCAGATTCAAATTTTGAACAATTGATATATTAGTAGATCTGCCCTCACAAAAGCAAGGCAGTTGCCAGGTCAAATGCGTGCAGGTACTTTGTTAGTCATTTAAGAAAAAACTTCTAAAAATTATGAGAAAATGGATGGTGCACATGTGCCGTCCATTAACGTAAGTAGGTAGGTACATATTGGTCTGTAGTTACAAAATACTGACAAGAGGTGCCTTCTTCGGGAATATAGGTATCACTCTGGCCGTCTTTAAAGCAGACTAAAAACATTCAGTAGAGAAAGATTTATAATATCAGCTAGGGATACAGCTATAAATATTGAGAAATCAATGGAAACAGACGAGGAAATTACAATCTAGACCAGTTGAAGGGGAATTAATCACAATTTCTGAAGAAGGGGAGGTTAAAAGGAAAAATAACTGCACGGATGATCTCAGTTAGAAAGATGAGGAGGTTCCGTGAGTGTTAGGAGGCATACTAATATAGAATTAATATTCTAATACTGATATAGAACATGCATAGAAATAAGCATTGAAGTACTCAGCAGTTGTATGGGGATCATGTTCTAATTTATCATTGAAATTAATCCTAGAGGAAGCTTGTGGAATAAATCGTTTCAGTAAGTTGATTTATAACTTACCAAGGATTTTAAATGATGTTATTTAAAAAGTGTAAATAAAAAAATTTATTTACACTCATTCAGAATTGATTTTACTTCTTGCGTAGGTACAGAAATAATCAGCTTGGACTTTGTACATCCACCCTAATGGCAGTAACATATAATGACCTTCTAAATATAAAATCAGTAACCATCTTACCAGCCTAATTATCAGGCAGAGGTAATTCCTTGCCTTTGCAACCACTGACTCATCCAATTTTTCGTTAGGATCTTTATCCCTTTGAATTACTTCATTATGGACAATCAATTCATCTAGACTCGTCAGAATGTTCCTTCGAACTTTACGCAAGTCAGAATTTAAATTACTGACACTTTTACGCAGTTTTTCATTCACTTCCTGTCTCAATGACACACTAGGTAGGCAAGATTTACCAGATGAACACGTTAAGTACTCCTTATTAGCACTATTTTCCACACTCGTATTATCATTTTCTGTATCTTGACATTTTTCCTCACAAGCAGAATATTCCTCTTCTATAGGGACATTAACTAAGGATTCCTTCAACGATTTTTGCACGTAGTGGGAGGCTTCTTGTTTGAACCTCCTTTTTCTTTGAACCTTCTTTATCACCTTATTAAGTTGTTCTTCGTCAATGTACTAAAATGAAATGTGTTAATACAGTTATGGCTAAGAGAAGTATTAAGTACGAGTCAAAGCAAAACTAAGTGAAAGCTTGATCAATACCTTGAATTTGAATTCCATTTCAAAGCCACCTGTTTTTCCGCGATTACGGCGTTACGGCATTGGGCCGTGATACAATCGATCTTTGTCGTCAAGTATCGATGAAATAATCGTATTGAATATATCGACGTGGTGTCCAACGATATATGGACCATTTTTCGATTGGGGAAGATGGTCGAGGTATCGATCAAACCTCCGCGTCCAATAGTATCGATAAGAGTGGTTAACATTGATTTTTAAATGGCTTCTCGTATGACATTACTGTTCGTATCAGTTTGTATGTTCATGTCAATGCTATTTGGCAAATAAAAACAAAGCGTTAGTAACTATTGCGTATGGGGCATGCTTTGAAATTTTAAGGCGTATTTAATGCTCGAAGAAGTGAAAGAATATGTATCACGCTTGTTTGAGTGAAGATTATAAGTCACCGTGCTGTACTCATGGTACAAATATATTTATAACTGTGTAGACTCATGCTACATAGTACTACCAGAACTACTGCTAGTTCTCTTCTCAGGTTCACATGCCTCTGAGTTGTTCGCATGGTTCGCATTTCATCATCGGTCAAAACAACGCTATCGTTTCCTAGGTGCGAAAAAAATGTGAAAATGTAATGCGAAAAAAAAAACGTGAACATATCAACAGTAAATTGGGCCAACAGTTGTAACCAATAGTTACTGTTGAAATTTTCAACAGTAAATTGGAGCGACTGTTGAAATACAACAGTTTTTTCGCAAAGTGTGTGTACACGTTTTTCTGCTACGTTATTGGTTCTACCTCGTAGGACGTCGTGTAGGTAGTTGATGGATGAACCCTATAATCTAATGCCTCCAATTGTAGAATGAAAATTGAAGACCAGTTAGGCAATCTTGAAAATTCTGATTATGTTGGTTGCATATATTTCCCGATTATCTGTGATTGTGGTAGTCGAAAGTCACGATGACCATTCAGAAAAAATAAACCAACAAAGAAGTAAGATATGAAGCCTATCGTCCCATAGCAGCAAATAAATATCAAATCAGAACAGCGGTTGTTTAACATTAGATATTTTTTACGCCTCCGTACCAGCGAAGAAGTTTAAGCCTTGCTAGGACTAATCATCTTTGCTTCTAATTTTTATATTTCTAAATATTTCCCGAATAAAATTAACTTGTCTCTTTAGCGTAATTGCCTTTTTTCGACCTGTGCACGCCATCGCTGCCATTTAAAGGCAAAATTCATCAGATGGGAAAATGTTAATTCTCTGAAGGTGACATTATCATGGGAATTTCATATCATTTGCATTGCTTTTGGAAACTACGGTGAGGCACGGGACATCCCTGAGGACCGATCCTTTTCCTTGAACCTCCCCTATGCTCACGAACGTAAGCTCGGCTGAACCCAGCCCGCAAGTTTCTGAGACACCACTGCCACCTGACGGTGCGCCATTTTATCTCCGCCTCTCCTAATAATCAATACTCAATTCCTTACTTTTAGGGAGTGCAGCTCCGGTTTAC
This sequence comes from Platycnemis pennipes, assembly GCA_933228895.1. Classification (NCBI taxonomy): domain Eukaryota; kingdom Metazoa; phylum Arthropoda; class Insecta; order Odonata; family Platycnemididae; genus Platycnemis; species Platycnemis pennipes. Next base: position 73,327,310 of record OW121847.1, on the reverse strand, counting down.
AATATCATATGTTTATTTAGTTATATCTTATGTTGATTTGTGCAATAAAACTTCATCAAGTAATAATTATTTTGAAGGATAACGTGAAATGTGCTGTAAGAGTAAAGTGATCTAGTGCAATTTTTAGTCTTAAATACAAACTATGGTGGTAAAATAAATAGGTTATCCTAAAAATAATCGCCCAGGTCTAAAAACAGTAGCCAATAATCGTCTGATCTATGTATGTTGGAGTTTTATTGTACCCTTATCGCCAAAGTTCAAAAACCTATGACTGACAGGAAAGTGTTTAGTGACCAAAGCCTTATTTGTTTTGAGTTGTGATGATATTACGTTTATGATATTATGATTTGCTCAGTAGGTGCTCTACATTATTTTAAAATATGCATGTAAACAGCATATAATCAGTAGGTAAGCAGAAGTGGGTGCTTCATTCAGTAATAAGCTGCCACATCATTGTTCTTTGAGTTTTAATTATCATCTGTAACTCAGAGGAATCTACACATCGGATCTGCAACCATCCAAAATCACCATGGCCTCACAAGTTCTAATTAAAATACCGGTGCCTTTTACTCATGTAAGTAGAAGTACTCTTAAAATTAACTAGATATACTTACCAACCCAAAGATGTGTTGACAACATAGCAGACATCAATTGAATTGCAAATTTTTCCATATGGTTCAGCCTCAACACAAATATGAGTTTATTAAAAAAAGTAAAATACTGACATAATGACTCATCCATGAGATTTTTCCTGGAGAAGATCTTTTTTCCTCAGATAACCTAGATTCCTCTGCTACAGTAAAAAGGCCCGAATATTCCCACTATTTAACCATCCTCACTGATAATGTAGAAATTCACACACTGTTGACCACCAAAAAGTACTTCATCATACTTCCTTAATGAAAGTCAAGAAAGCAATCCAAAATGCTCCCTTTCTCAGAGAATTCCTACCTCAGAAATCAATTGAGTCATCCATCCCACACCGCACAATGTGTATTCCATGCGTATTGTGCAAGGATTATTCTCATCATCATCATCATCATTAGTCATCAATCCTCAGATTGGTTTGACGCAGCTCTCCACTGAGTTCTTCTATCAGTTAATCTCTTCATGGTTACGTATTTCTTTTCTTTCACATCCTTTATCACTTGTTCCATATAACTTACTCGAGGCCTTCCTTTGCCATTCTTCCCTTCCATTTTTCCTTCATTGATTGTCTTCATCAGGCCATCATGTCTTAAGATATGGCCAATTAAGTTATCCCATCTTCTTCTTAGAGTTTTCAGCAGGCTTCTCTTTTCTCCCACTCTGCTTAAGACTTCTTCGTTTGTCACTTGGTCGATCCATTTTATCTTCATCATTCTCCTGTAGCACCACATTTCAAATGCCTCCATCCTTTTCTTCTCCACTGCTGTCATTGCCCATACCTCACTGCCATAAAGAAACATGCTCCAGATGTACGTCCCAATGAATTGTTTCCTTACTTCTACACTTGTATTTCCAGATGTAAGTAGGTTCTTCTTTTGGTAGCATGCCCTCTTTGCCTGAGATTTTCTACTGACTATTTCTTTCTTGCTTCGTCCATCATTGATTACTTGGCTTTCCAGGTAGCAGAACTCTTTGACCTCTTCCAGTTTTTGCTTCCCTAGTTTAATGTTGGTTTTGGTCTCTTCTCTTTTGATGCACACCAATATCTTAGTTTTATTCTTATTGATATTCAGATGATATCTGGCCATTGTCCTTTCTGTGGTTATTTGAGTCTTATTCAGATCCTTCTCTGTCTCTGCTACGAGTACTATGTCATCAGCGAATCGCAGCATGCTAATTTTTTCTCCGTGGATGTGCACTCCAAAAGACTTCTCTTTGATTTCGTTGATGGCTCTCTCGATGTAAACATTGAAAATTACGGGAGACAGTGCACAGCCTTGTCTCACTTCTTTCATTATTCTTGCTTCTTCACAGCTGAGTCCAGATTTAATCACATTTACTTGTTTTTTTTACAAACTGTGTATAATTCTTAATCATTGTAGGACACTCCAATTCCTTTCAGAATATCAAGCATTGAATTCCAATCCACGTTGTCAAAAGTATTCTCTAAATCCACAAATGCAATGAACGTCGGTCGGTTTTGAATTCCAATCCACGTTGTCAAAAGCATTCTTTAAATCCACAAATGCAGTGAACGTCGGTTTGTTCTCCTCCATTCTCTTGTCTATGAGCAACCAGTATTGCTTCTCTTGTACCCTTACTTTTCCTGAATCCAAATTGATCTTCATCCAGGAACTCCTCAGCTTTTTGTTCTATTCTTCTGTAGATGATCCTGGTCAGTAGCTTCGATGCATGTGTCATCAGGCTTATAGTCCTAAAATTTTCACATGTCTCCGCTCTCTTCTTTTTGGGAATAGGAATGATGATGTTTTTTTCGAAGTCCCTGGGTATTTCTTCTGGGTGTTTCATGTCACAGATGGTTTTGGAGGACTTCGTCTTTATTAATGTCTTCTCTCCTACATTTTTAATTAGCTGTGCAGGAATATCATCAATTCCAGTTGCCTTATTCATGCAAAGGTCCCTTACTGCTGTGTCCAATTCCTATCTTAACCCTTTGCGGTCCAATGTCGAGTTGAGCTCGACATCACATGGTGCTACGATTATGCACTTTTTATGTAAGGTGCAGCTATCTTATGTCACTTTTGTGAACTTCTAGTACCTTATGAAGCCTTTTCACCTATTTTGCAAATAGCATTTCTTTCGGCTACTACTTGAATTCCACAAAATATTGGACCGCAAAGGGTTAATATTGGCGCTCCCATATCATCCTCTTCGATCACTTTTGTGCCACGATGGTTTCCGTTGTATAACTCTTCCAGATATTCTTTCCATCTCTTCACATTGTCCTCATTTTCATTCAAAAGTTCAGGATTACTCTAAGTAGGTATTCAATGTGAATTATGGGCATACTGATTACTGCTCTATATCCTACTTTGAATACAAGTGGAATACACCTGAGCATGTATTTAATATGCATAAGGATATGTATTCAATACCTATTGAATACACCTGAGGATGTAATCAATGCATATTAGGATATGTATTCAATACCTATTGAATTCACCTGAGGATGCATTCCAGCACATGCCAAATGCATTGGCTAATAATAACAAAATATTGTAAATACCTTGCATGGGTGCACCTATCACAAAAATTGAAAAAAGTAAAGGTGGGGAGAAGCTGTTCCATATTTACATATTGCAGGACATCATCATAGTTATACTCATCATACATGTAGATTCTACCAACGACCAAAATGTAATCCCTACTATACCTATTATATCTTTTGCTAAGTGACCTGACACATTTTTCAGTTAAGGAGAGTATATATGGTGGCCATATATATACACTTACTGGCTGGCATTAATGCAGTTGTTATAATTAACTATACTAAAATTTTACACTGGAGTATTTTGTGCTGTCACAACATTTCCCCAATAATCACTTTGATAATAAAAATAAGCATGACCATAATGAATAAACGTAATTGATATTCTTTCAACTTCAGGATTGATAAATAAGAGATTTTTCCATAATACTGAGAGCCAATGTGCAACAACAGAAGGGAGTGACTGAAACTGTACTTCTAAATGTGTAAACATCTCTGCTACTTGATACATTTTTTAATTTGATCTGATGTTCCAAAAATTTTGATTTCAACTCATAAGAAAATAGTCATTATTAATTGTAAAAAAAAATCACATGGCACAGAAGCTTTGATTATCGAACATCTCATAGGTCATGTAATCAGTGTGTAATAATAAATATTGAATGCTTCAAGTAATCCTTTCACAATATGCATTGAATACAGATTGTGCTGTGTGGACTTGTTGTGGGCAAGTTCCTGCTGGAACATGACCATTACTGTGTAATCCTGGAGGGGAACAGAGGGAACTTTTTAACATGGGGGATTGTTCAGTAAACTTGGAAATTACAACTTATGTTCCTTTCAAGAATTATAACTTAGCTAATCACCAATGTCAATATTTTATTAAACACTCTACTATCCATGCACTCTTAGCATACTTAAATATTTTGGATTCAGGGAAGGAGAGGAAGTGGAGGAAATGACAACTCTCAGAACAATCTGAAAGGAACTTGCAAGAGCCCATCAGGAAATCAAGAGAGCTCTCCAGAATCACCAATGCTGACCTTCAATATCTCTCCCCAACTGCCTCAGCCTTCACATGGCATTTTGTCTGTTGATGCAACACAGAGAGTTATTCAATTGGAACAGAATATGCGTTTTCTTCAAGATCAGCATCAACAGATGTTATCAAGTTTGCACCAAGAAATTGAATCACTGCGCCTCAAAAACCGAGGTATGTCATATTTATACCACCTTTTCAACCGGCTTCCCATGATTTATGAATTTTAAAGTAGCTAGATCTGTTTCAGAAGATCTGTACTCTGATGAACATTTCTCAATTGTACAGCTGAATGTTTGCATAAAAACTACAAGCTCCTCTTTACTGATAGCACTTAAAATCTTTTCAGAGCTTCAATTTCAATTAATAATTAATAATGGTGCTAACAATGCTCCAATATCACTTCTTCAGAGTTTTCCACCTTCTCCAGAAGATGACACCAAGCCTAAGGTAGGCAAAATGGTATCATAGAACTCTTGAACAAGTGAAGATACATTTAAAATTCCCAGTATATCTCATAATAGAAAATCTAAATGTGGTCTTCTGTTAATTGCTTGAACTCAGAATGAAAATGCTTGTCAGAAAATTTTTTAGCGGAAATGTTTGGCCCGCTTGGGATGTCATTTACTCAAGGTGACTTGATGAACACTTTTCTTAAGCTCTGTAAATTATAATAATCTTCAGTATCAAAATGATAATTTATTTTCTAATGAATGTAGTGGACAACTTTAAAATTTTATTCATTTTTTAGATTTAGGGAAAAATGTTACCCTTAATTTGCTGTTAAAACTTTCACGGGTCATATCGATTCAGATTAAAAGGATTGTCTCGGGTTATTGCCGTGCCTATGGTGTGATAGTTTCAATGTTTCCTGACCAGTGCTGGTCAGTTCTTCAGGGAGAATGCGGGTTGCTAATGAAATCCGTGAGGCCATTGAAATAAAGAAGGAAAAGAGCAACTACAACAGGGACACTCATGGCCTCAGGATCAGCCGCACTTAGGTTCAGGTCACTCCAAAAATACCCCCTTCAACCACTCAGTTGGTTGGAGGGAGGTCACCTCCTCCCACCCTTCTCTGCCATCTTCCATTGCTCCCACCTAATATAAATGGAAATACATATCATTGGCAAACCTCATTCCCCATAAAAACACTACCAGCATCAGTCAGGACATGTTGGAACTATCCCACCATTGAAAACCCGAGACAATCCTTTTCATTTGAAAATGTTACACTACTTCAGTGTTGTATTATCTTTCTCATTAATGGGTGCATATATTTTTATGGCAGGTTATTCTAGCACATAAAAGTAATCAATAGAATGTGAATTAGTTGCATTTGTAAAGACAGCCATCAATAATAAGATGTGGAGTTGGGTAATAATGATGCCAAGCAAAAAGGTGAACAATTATTCAGCATTACTCTCTCATAGTGCATGCAGAATCAAACCAGATACATCTCTTACGAATTAATATTTTGCATTTCATTCATAAGGATTGAAATTTGCAAGCTACAGAAAGGAATTTGGAAGTGTTTTGAAGAAGTTTTGCTGGAATGTGCGAGAATAAATTCCTAAAGCCAACTAATACAATTCTAAGATGTTGAAGACACTGTGGATGGATACCATACTTTGAAAAATATGAATCGTGGATCATGAAATGATAAACTGTCATGGAACTGATACGCCTATGATTCGTATTGACATGAGGCGCATATCAATGCTATTAAGAAATCCTTGAAAGATGGAAAGATACTTGAATTACATAGGAAATTAAAATAATTTTCAGAAGGTGGGACAAGAAACAAGAGTAATGAAGAAGGTAAAAGACTAAATGGAGATGCTTGGAAATGAATCAGACAAGATTTTGTACCGCAGGAAGTGATATTCTATAAAGTTCTTTGGCATATTCATTTAGCCAGTTAGCTCTATTTTGGAATGAGGATGCGATCTTGATAGGGAAAGCATGGAATAATGGGAGAGGTAAAAACATACCTACGATATATATTACTACTGCCAGAGTTCAAAGCCAAGCCCTTGGAATAGGAAGCGTACTCTAGTTATCAAACCAATTCAATCCCCACAAATTGATAAAATGTACTCTAAGCCAAGACTTAAAGAAACAGCACAGCATTTCAATATGGAGCATTAGCATGGCTGTGTGACTCCAAAGCATAGTCTATGAAGAAGTAGGATGAATGCTGATTGTTAGCTGTGGTTTGTGGGTTTAGACATTAATGAAACAAATAAACAGGATGGAAGGCAAATGAAGCATTAGAAAAGGATGGGAATTGGTAAGGGATATTTTAAGGAGCAGAGCTAGTGGATCAAAGGCATGTTTCAGGGATTTAGAAATGTATAAGACAGTCATTGAAAGGAAAATGTTGGGTGAACAGGGAATTTGTTCTTGAAAAGGCTTTTGGATTGCAAGAAGTTAGTAAGGGAGAAAGAAACTGAAGGGCCAACTGAAGATCAATGTTGAACAATGTACCCCACTTCTTAGGCCCAGATGTCATTGACAATGTGGATCGATTACCTAGAAAGTAATATTAGATTGAAAATTTTATTCATTGTCCTTGAATCTGAATCATGCTAATTAAATATATATACTTTGACTCCTCTAATTAGGGGAATTTCTCAGTGAAACATGTTGAAATAAATGAAGAACTGTTACGAGTTCATAAAGCTGCAGCTAAAGACACCAAAAATATTGCAAGATTTTTGCCTCTTCACAAGAAAAATGGGACTGATTGGCTGTTCAATTCAACTCTGCAATTGTTGATTGGGCATTCATATTTTTTTTTTTTAATACATATATTGATTGGCTCCTCAAAGTATGTGGCAGTATAACATATCATCCCAACTGTATTAAGTCTGGAAGTAATGACATTGAACGAGCATATCTCCATAAACATGTCTCTTATGGCATAAATTGATTGTAAAATTCAGGAGTGTATATATGCAGTGGCATCGGAAGTGGGGGGCAGGAGGGGCCAAAGGCCTACCCCAGAATTTTCCCGAGGCCCTTTCAGACTTTCCCTTTTGGATATGGCCATTTAAACAACCATATAACATTTTTCATATGCTCTTCTAGCAAAATTCTATTCTCTACCCCCTCCTATCCACAGCAAAATGTGGGCCCTCTTCAAGGTTGCCCTCCCTCTCCCGGTGAAAATAATTCTGACACCCCTGTATATATCTTATGAGTATCAGTCTTCTATCTCTTATGATAGGTAGGTACTCCTTTTATGAAAGAAAAAGGCTGTGTAGGAGAATTTTCAGCATCTATCATTGCTCCTCAGGAGAGAAGATGCAATCTGAAGACCTGTAGTCTTTAGCTGCTCAGGCCCAATGGTTTTGTCCTACCATTGATGTCTCCTGTGTGCATTTAACTTAACACAATCTCCATTTTACTGGTAATTATAGGATCAAATAGAAAAAAGGACTTCGCTAAAGTTTCACTTGTAAGGGGTTATGGAGTATGGTCACCTTTCCATTTTCCAGCCATTGATGTTAAGTATATGCTTATTGAATGCTATATATTTTCATGAAAACAGTAATTTAAAGTGGTAATGTTTGGTTTTGGTAGATTCAGAATTTTATAAAATGCTGTCATGTTTAGACGCATATTTCATGAAAACTGAAATTTGACAGAACAGTTCAAATTTTAAAATAATTCACTCCTCAGTGTGTGGCCATTCCAACTAATCCATTGATTTTATTGCCTCATCAAGATTTTATTTCTATACATGAGGAATCTCCATGTGAAGTTTTATATCTGCCAAAATTTTTCATTCCAAAATCCATTTAACTCAGTGTTTAAAAAAATCTATTGCTGACAGTTGCAGAATATATTTTTCAAGTTTCAATAATAATTGATTTTATTGCCTCATCAAGATTTTATTTCTATACATGAGGAATCTCCATGTGAAGTTTTATATCTGCCAAAATTTTTCATTCCAAAATCCATTTAACTCAGTGTTTAAAAAAATCTATTGCTGACAGTTGCAGAGTATATTTTTCAAGTTTCAATAATAAATTCTTTGGTAGCTATCCTTAGACCAGTCACCACAATCCTGTCTTCCACAAGCCTATTTCATTCTGACTTCTTCTCTTTCGCTGTGAATTTGAGAATGCATGCCATGCTCAGTTTGTGGTGGAAGTACTAATAAAGTCACCTCATTTGGCCTTAATACCAACAGGTGGTTATTCCCCCAAAACAAGTAAATGTGAAACCTTTGAGAGTTGAGATGCTTGAACGTGAAATGGGTGAATTGAGAGCTGCCCTAGAAGAGTCTCAGAACCAGAAGTCGCAACTTGTTGCCAAGGACCTTGAACATAAAGGGTAACATTGAGGCATCCATTTTATTCACAATTACCCTTCTGCATGTTTAATATTAATCTATTGTATTTGCCGGTGTTGAGGATGCTGTTTTTAACTGAAATAAGCATCTTAAATTTGCAGTGCATCATCAGGGTCGAAGGCTACATTTTTCATGTCTATGTTACTTCTAGGATTGTCTGCATTGCAAAGTAATCTGAAGTACTGCAAAGACCAAAAAACAAGTATCGATCATACATTGTTATGAAGAGGAGAGTAAAGTAACTTAAGGCAGAGGTGAAGGGAAACTAATCAAATCTTGCTGCTGATGTTACCTTGCATGATCATAATCTAGATAACTATCTTATTTTTTTAATCCATGCATACTTTTTTCCTAAGTTTTACTAATCCTAAGGTGTATCCTTGATGCTGGGAAAAGCTGCATTTTAATTTACAGTGTTAAACCTAATAGTGTAATTTTAAGAGTAAGACTATAACATGAGGCATGTAAAACTCATTGATGTGGTTTTAATAGCTATTAACTGAACAGAGGTATTATCCATTTCAAATGTCTCAAAGACTGAGAGTCAGGCCTAAAATTTGTGGGAGCAGGTGCCTTTTGAGATAGTCCAGAACAGTTCGAAAGTCTTTTGTTCTGTGAGTGGGGAACTGCAGATCGAGCTTGATGTTGGCGAGATTTTTATCCCTAATGCCTTCAGCCGAGAAATCTGTGGGACCCTCAGTTAGAGAGCCCCTATGGGCAACGCAATGACCCTTGCTGCAATGGGTTTTGCCTAACCTATGCCCAGGTCAAGAAACAGAACGGAGGGTGACCAATGCATTCTTTTAGTTCTAGGGGCTTCTAATCTCAGCCTGCACCAAACACCATCAAGAAAAAGAGTATACCAAAGGAACAGGTTGATTAACAGGTAGAATTTTGAGAACAAAAAGCATACTTGAGTGAAGAAAGAGGAAGTTATTTCCCTCGAAAACAATTGTTTTTGAGGGAAACAACCTTCTGTTTTACTGTTAACAGTAGTAGAAGTGGGGAGTTAATATGATCTGTTGTCAACTTTATTCTTGTCATTAAATACTAATTTCAATAGAATAAAAATGATAATGCAATGATTTTGCTATTACTGGTCTTTTTTATTTTCAATAAAAAGTATTCACTGACTTAAATACAAAAAAATAGTCTGCATTCGTAGCTTTATCCCAGCCTAATGGAGTGGCTATGGTGACATGGTTTTCTTCTGCATCTATGTAATCCAAATCATCAGCTTTGCTGTGGGTCTCACATATCATGAATGATTAATATCAGAGGTGGGACGAATCCTAAATTTTCTCGAATCCGAATCCTAAGAGGTTTTTGAATACCTCGAATCTCTCGAATCCTAGATATAAAGTTGATAATATCAGAAAAGAAAAGACTTTTAACAGCTGCATTCAATGAAAAACAAATTTAAGAATAGTTTTCAAAAATACAACTCTTTATTACAATACTTAATACAAATAAGATTTGAAGAGCTAACATAGATAAGTAATAAACATGATACACAAAATTTTTTGCATGAAGTTAAAGCATGTGAAAGTTCTAGGAGGTATAGCGATGATATGTTTCAAAAAAGTTATTAAACTGATACTGAATTGCATGCTTAAAAACAATATCTTTTTTCTAATATTGTCAAATCGTCAAGACTCATTCACAGCGATAGGTGAGCTGCTTGCAGGAGAAAATTCCTCGTGTGTTCAACATTGTATTGCATTGTATGCAGGGGGACACAGGGAAATATATTAACTAGATTACATATGGTTGGGCCAAGATTAGGAACAGTGTGAAAAAATTGTAGTTGTAAATCAGAGAGAATATCAGGAATTAGCTTACAGGTGTATGAGGAAAGATGCAGAAAAGTAAGCAGTTGAGAAAGGATAGGGTGGGGGAATATGGTGCAGTAGGCACAAGAGTGGTCAAGACACATTGGGTGTTGGAACAAACTAAGGAGGAAATTGAGGAATGATGGAAATAGAAAGATTTAAACACAGCAAGGCCAAATAAAATTTCAGGAAACATGCAATAGACTTAGGAGGGTATGAAGAGTGTGAGAGAAAAGTGTCAAAAAGGTCAATGTAAATAGGTTGAGAGGTTCCAGAGAGGGAGAAATAGGCGCCCTGTATTCAAAGGTTAGAAGGTCATTCAGCAGCAAGAAGTGGAATACGATACTGTGCATTAGTGGTAAGTAAGGAGAGCTTCTGATAGAACTTACAAGAGATTCAGCATAAGGGTAAAGAATACGTGACAAGAACTGCATGGCACTAACAATAGGCAAGGGAACTTGGGAATAGAAGAGGAAAAGGACATAGATAAGGATGAACTGGGACCAGGAGTCCAGCCATGCTAGTAAGTTGGGGTAAACATTATGAGAAAAGAAGGTGTGGGAGACTTTAATTTAACCAAAAAAAAGAAAGAGAAGGCCACAAATGCTGAAAAGCATACACTTCTTAAATAAATAAAAAATTTCATCACCTATGTGATAGCATCAGCCGATCCACGAGTTATGCAACCCAGACAACAATGGCGACAAAAATGATGTACGTGTAGTGTAATTTCTCGCGGCATCACAATTACACAGATGACCGAGGTCACGATAACTGGTGGTACATCTGAGAAAATTTTATTTATATCTTATAGTGGTTTCTTACTACAGAGTTTTTACTTTATCTTTCACGGAGCATTGAGTCCATCCATCAGTTATGCAACCAGGATGACAATCACGGCAAAATAGTCTCGTAAAACGCAAATGGCGAACCATTCAAAAATTTGCTAGCGTAAATAAAGGGAAGATGTTATTTGCGGACATATGAAAATTATTAGGACTTGAAGGAAAAGTCGTTAATGGCGGGAAAACATAAATTGCGGGGACGTAAAAGCGAGGTTTAACCTTATTTGTAATGAACGTTTTTATCGGTCGAAACTAATCTGTTCTAAGTTATTACATAATGAATTCGGTGTTTATTTACATTTTAGGATTCGAAAGATTCGAATGATGAAAATAGCACAAAGATTCGAGTATTTGTTTCTCGAATCTTTTTCAAGATTCGAGGGATTCGAAGATTCGAATGTCCCATCTCTAATTAACATGTAACTGCCAATAATGAATTGGCACTACATCAAACAGATCCACAAATTTCACTCCTCTGATTTCACTCCTTGCATCGGAGATCTGAGAGCAACTGATTTTACAAGATGGTAAACCACGCCTACTACATCCTAGTTTGCTCTGAGAAAGTCATGTGGTGAGTGACTCTCGCTTCATTCATCCCCACAAATTTTAGGCCTGCCTCTCAGCCCCAAGATACTTAAAATGGATAATTGATTCCTTGCATATGCATGGATGTAAACTTGGCAATTAAATATTTTTCTAACAGAGTGGCAGCATTGAGTTGTTGCAAGTGTAGAGAAAAGTCTGTATGGGAATGTGGAGGAGCTGTTGGTGTGGAAACACTGACATTAAGGACTGGTTTTACATTGTCTAATTAATATTAACTGGCAGGTTGTGAGGACTTAAGGTTAATTCCAGAGTACAATTTGGATTTTGCAAAGAACCCCAGGCTACCAAGGCAGGTACTGCTTATGGTGATGCTTATGATGGTTCTTATTCAGTGAATATATTAAACTGGGTATTATTAACCTAAATGAAGCAACTTATGGGGTTAATGCTTTCCCAGTTTTGCTACTGGGCTTTCTTATGGCATCCAAGAATCTCATTCCCTTAAACCCATTTATCTGTGTTACTAACCCATGTATGGACAATCTACATAGTTTTTTCTGTTGTACTGTGGTCCATATTGACCTCTCTCCTCATCTTATCAATATGTTTAGTCATTTTTCATTTCATCCGCCTATTCATTATCCTACACTGACCCCAGGTTTTGAAACCTTCATTTAATTTTTTAAATATATTTTCAACTCAAATATGGTGCCACTTAGCTATTTTCATTAACTTGATCTGGAAAAATGGTTTGATGATATCATCAATCAGCAGTTGAAGGCATAAGTCTCGTCCTCGTCTCGTCTCTGCTGATTTTGATGAGATTTCATAAACTTCACCTTCTTACGATAGGATGCAAATTTTTTCCTTTATTTTTTCTTAATTCTTCCTGTGCTAAATATTGACACATTACATACAAACACTACACATATCAAACACAGGTATAGGTATGCGGTCATAGCACTGAAGGGGGTTACAGGCTTTTTGTGATTGAATAAAGGCAGTGACTTGCGCTCTCATTGTACAGTATTTATATACATACATATTTTTGGATGGAGTCAAGATAGGTAGGTGATTTAATTTAAAAGGCTTTAATTTTATGATAACTTATGAATCAGAACTGAAATATTTTCAGAATCACTAAACAAAATAACTTACTGTTAATAATTTTAGGAGTTTTTTAAAATTTAGCTATGGGTCAGGAGGTTGGTAGGAAGGCATAAGAGTGGTACTTCACATGGCAAACTGACATGAGCCAACTCCATCAAAATTATAGAGGTCAGTAGTTTTAGGATAATAGAGGATGGACTGTCAATTTTTCAGAATTTGCTGGTCTATTTGAATAAAATTCTTGCCACCATGAGACTATAGTCTCATGGTGGCAAATTTGTGTGCTGTTGGGGTAGGTTCTGTGGTGGCCGATTGATGGCATTGAGTTTCAGCACTCATTGTGTTTGTTAGTTTTTTAATGATAATTCTAATTATTAAAAAAAAATCTTTCTGTAATATAACTTGGAAATTATTTTTTTCTAATTATTGTATGTTAAAATACATTGTATTTTTCACCATTTAAGTTGAAGCTAAGTGATATATTTAGTACCTTTGGAAGTAGTGTACATACTTCAAAAATACTTATTTTTTGTTAAGTAAAAATAATGTTTGTTGTAATGAAAGATAATTTGCATTCTGCATTTAGTAATGAATCCATAACAAGATGGCTAGACTATCCATCAGTGGTCCGGATAATCGATAATCCAAAATGTGTTAGGAGCCAAACATTCTGAAAAACGGATGGTCTACCTGTACTGTATTAATGAACTAAATCACTGAATTTGATACTCAGAATTTTGCTGTAGAAGGTACATTTCAATTGCTTTCATGGTTAGGTTTTCAATTGCAGATACTCTCAATATTTACAGACAAATAAGAGAGTTGGAAGCAGCGCTGGAGCTTCTGGGCAAAGGGAACATAACACATTCCAGCAAAGAATGTGAACTCAAATTGAAAAAAGTAGATTTTGCCTGTCAAACAGAAATTGCTTTGGAATACCCTCAACAGACAATGCCTCTTGGGAGTTATCTACCAGATCCTGACCTGCTGACCATGAAATTGGAAGAAGCTGAACGCATGGTTCGCCATTTGAGAAGGGAAAATGAGGACCAAAAGAGAGAGGTACGTATCATGGTAATCTTAAGCAGTGAATTTTTGTTCTTTCATATTTCTGAAATATTTGCTATGCTTATCACTTTGTGAAATAATTTCAATTCAGTTGCTTGTACTGCAAAGATGGGTACCAACAGGTGATCACAGAAAAATATAAGCACGCAAAGTTTGAAATTTGTCTTCTAGAGAATTTTGGCATTTCAATCCACACATCCATGGCATTTAATGGAATCATTTAATTGCACTCGACACCTAGCACACAATTTTTTTCTAATCAAAGGATTCATCAACACAGTAGGTACTTGTATTTTTTTGTGCCCAATGCTGAACAAAAATTTGAACTCATTGAAAATAAGATTTATTCAACATTTTTTGCTAAGTACGTAAAAGAATGTAGTGTGTTACTCACTACCTACCTATTTATAATTGATTATTTCACTACTCAGTTCTGTTAGTGCTCATTATTGTGCATTATGGGCTGGGTTCTATACTGGCTTAAAATGTAAAGCAAAGCAATTTTAATGCATGCCATGAGTGCTTCTGCATTACTTTGATTTTCAGCATTTAGGGGGTAGAAAAGGCTAGCTGAGAAGAGAGTAGATGCTTCATCATAATCTTTTAATTTATGCCATTTGGAAATAAGGTGTGCTATAAACCAGCAATCACATACTGTATTTGGCGGCATATAAGATGCATCCCCAATTTCAGTAGGGCATATTTTTGAGGGAATAATTATGCAAACAAGCATGTGGTTTGTATGAACATACACTAGTGCCAATCAAAGACATTTGATGCCTTGCTTGTACCTCCTGCGATGTCACAGAAGCAAGCAAAACAATATATACCACAGTGCCAGTCATAGCAATGAGACACAATAAAAGCATTCACTACTGTTGCATTCTTCCTATTAATAATAAAAAGTATATGTAAGGAAATGTATTAAGATTTATATATGCATAATGAAGCCAAAATGGGAAGTACTGACCATCTGCGATAAAAATAAAATTGACTTATGAACTTAAGCCCATAGAAAGCCAAACCTTTGCATATACAGTAGATTCTCGATAATACTACGAAGTCTGCGAGATATCGGCACTTTGTAATTTCAAACATTTTCAACAAATTGTGAAAAAAATATTATCTCTCTTTTCCTAAACTCTTTTGTCTTCGGCAACATTGTATACCTATTTTGGTCATTGTTCGTGAAAGAATTCTTAAAAGATGCCTTTGTGTAATACACTGTAAGGCATGTCTTAAAAACTCATAAAATAAATACCTACTTGTACTTCTATGTAAATGGTTTAAAGTCGGCAATCGTACTGCTATAAAATTTCATCTGAGTATCGAAAATTTATATGAAGCAAAAGTTGAAAATTTTGTAAAAGAATTTTATTTTTGGAATCCACAGTCAGCAGAGATGGTCAACTATTATGAATGCTAAAAATAGACATTTGCTTCTAACATCTACGCTGTTATAATGGCAGCTAGCCCAACTGTACTTTAGTTGCCCTCTATCGCCCAATCATAGCTAAAAAAAAAGCATGGAACTAAGCCCATTTCCCAAAAAAATCATTCACAGGTTATTAGTTGTGGCATCTTCCGTATCGTCAGCTGAATAAATGGTCATAGGAGGGAATATTGTTTCTTTTCTACTACTAAGACCTTGATGACAAATGGGGCGTGATTTGGCATATTTTTCGCATCTTCTCTTAAAGGAGTACCAATATGATGGCCAGGGAGTTTAGGTTTATGGTGCGTGGGGAGAAAAGGGTCCAACTGTGTCAAGGGAAGGTCCTAGTTGTGGGCTTATCTTTATCTGTCTTGAATGCCGTTGTGGAACATCTGTGATGTTCCTTCCTCTATTGTGGGCAACCCTGGGGGATGCATGCAGTTGGTTGCTTGGAACTGCTTCAGGTGCTGAATGGAATGAGGAGTGTCAGGGATGCAGCGTCCTTTGCTTACGGGTGGGACTTCCAGGGATGTGGGAGAGGTTGGGGGGGGGGGAGGGAGAGGGAAGGGGGATGGTCTAGCAATGTCGAGTACGAGAGGAGGGGTCGAAGACCCACCCATAAACAAAGGATGCTACATCCCTGACCCTCCCCATTCCACTCAGCACACGAAGCAGTTCCAATCAACCACCTGCACAACCCTAGGGTTGCCCAGAAGAAAAGGAAGGAACATCACAGACGTTCCGCGATGCCATTCCCCCATTCCCTCCCCACTTTTCCCCTTCCCCCCTTCAAACTCAGCAAGACAGCTAAAGATACCCTGCAATTGGGACCTTCCCTCTCCACAACTGGACCCTTTTCCCCCCATGCACCATATACCCAAACTCCCCAACGGTCATTATCCTTACACCCAACAACACAACCTGCCCAAATTTCCTAATGACATCACTCACCCCATCCATGCTACTAGATTTTGGTGCAGACAGCCTCTTCATGGAGAGCTGAGCTAGGAGTGCTCACCTTAGAGGATGAGGTAGGGTTCACGAAGAATTTGAACTGTCATCATTCCTGGCACACGGCAGCGAGCATGGTATATGTCATCACACATGAGTTTTAATCAAAAGAGAACTGTGTACGTTATGGAAATGCTCGTAACAGTTAAAACAAAAAATAACCAAGCTATAGGATAAATAATGGCATTAGCTACGAATTCCATGTTACTCAAGGAATTCCATGTTACTCATGATATGCAGAGTTACATGTTGAAAATGATGGGGAAAGACATATGGCATATGTGGGAGATGAATTCACTACTATTCAAGCATTTTACTTTTGATGCACCTCAATCAGCAACACTGATCTTTTGGGTGTCTATGCCAGCAAAAAAATTTCATTGAGGTTCATAAAAACGAATTCCAATTGTTCCTGGGTACCGGGCCCAAAGTTCATAATTTCGAAAAATTCTAATATTGCCATTATTTACTACAGGCTTTTTGTCGGGACCTGCAGTTTTTATTCGTATAATCGAAACTTCGCATTTTCGTGCGTCATATCATGGAGAGTCTACTGTAAGACTCAAGGATGATTTTTTGAGATTTAATGTAGGAAAAAAAGAATCATATATGCCGTGAAATACAGTATAGATTTGGTACTGCACTGCTTGAACCTGCTATCAGTAATTGCTCTGATGGGGAGTAATCCAAAAGTTCCGAGCTTTGCCAGTGATAGAAGACAGGATACTTAGTATACACTCTTCAAAATCTCATTATTATTTTCCTCTAAAAATTCATATTTTTGTATGGAAGTTTGAGGCAGTTATATATGTGTGCTTTGCCCATTCAATTGGTAGTATTTTAGGAATTCCATGCGAGAGAACCTAATCAATTGCACCCATTCAACTAATCTGAATTGTCTTCACTTACTTTAAAACACCATCTACTAAGGGGAATATTCATTGTGGGGGTCAGGATGATGTTCTTGGGTATTACAAGGACTATTTTATGGTTTCTTCATCGTAATGAATCTTCATATATCCAATGCAATCAGATGATGTGTGTCTGATGTTCCAGTTCTTAAATCATGTTTCAAAATTCTCACTCACCCAATATCTTACCATTGCTTTTGTTGGTTTTATAAAACTATGGTGGATCTGAAATAGTTACAGATGTACATTCCACACTTTTGCTATTTCTATATGTTGATAGTGAAGTAGCATATTCATTTCCTCCACCAAATTTTTCCCATTTTGTAAAAATATGACCAATGAAACTTAATATTCTACCCATTATGTGATTAAGCATGGGGCACAAAGGCTTTTGAGGAAGAAGAAGGGATTTTTGAGTCTCAATCACACCCTGAATAAAAGTGACTTAAAATGATTTTTAATATATTTTTTCCTGGGTTTTGAGACAGTGATTGTTGCATATCCACCCTTCTTTCATGTCAGGATTTTTTTTGTACCCCCTACTGCATTATTTTTAACCATCATGGGAATTATGCTATATGAAAAGCTGGAAAATATCAGATGTCTCAAATTATCTGAACTCTTGTGCTAAATTTTCCTCTAAATTTTCAATTAACTGTCTATTTTTTGTACCAATTCTCTAACATTTGATGCATCATCTATTTGTGCAGTGTGAAACACACGATCCCCGAACAAATAAAATCATATAGCAAAATTTAAGCTTTGTAGTGCAAACTGGTTGTCTATTTTTATGTTTAATATGATTAGGTCTTCTTGCCTACAATTTAGGAACTTTTGGATCACATCCCTTGTTTTGAGTTAACATGAATATTTCTGTTTGGTATGAAGTTGAAATGACAAAAAATACTACAGAATGCATTCTGCACAGCATTGCTTCTAAGAATTTTTCTTCAGCAGCCCAATTACTAATGCTGATAAGAGCACTTGATCATCAGGATTTGGAGTAGTTTACTACCATATGTTTTACACCTTATGGAGAAAGACCTACATAAGTAAAAATGCTATGCTTTTTTCTTCTTTCACGAAAGTAAAAATTTCCTTTAAAAGATATTTGTGGACATAAGAGTTAATACTAAATGCCCATATTTGTGATAACTCTGCCTTACTATGTAACCATTGAAGGCAAATTTTAAACAATAAATGAGATTAACTTCAAAGGAAAAATTAAAGAACTAATAGTATATCCTCAAGTTTAATTTCAGTAGGTATTTATGAAAATAATGAAGTAAAGGAATGTTTTTCATAACTTCTCTATAGTTGGGAGGCTTGAGAATGCAACTGAACAAAGGCATGGGTAGGCAGTGTGGAGGAAGGGGTGGGAGAGGCGATGGTATGGTCAGTGGAATGGGGATAGTTCGCTTGCCTCCAAATGACCCTGGAGCTCAGATAGTTGGTTTAGTTGGCTGTGTAGGAGATGGTGGTCTCAATGGAGTCAATCCTCGTGGAAACCATGCCATCAACCATCGCTTCCCTCCACTGCAATCCCAAAGTTATTGGCATCGCAGCCATCAACCACATGTCAATCAGCGTGTCAACACGGCAGGGGGAGGAGGGTGAGTAAAACATTTTCTTTTCATTTCCACCCAAAGCAAAATGCTTCCTCTATAATGCACAGTAATGCAAACATGACTGCAAGTACTATACATTTTGGAATTACATGGCAATTTTCAAAGAATTCTTAAAAACTCGTAAGAAGCAAATTTTGCAAGACAATATCTTTAAACTAGTTTTCAAAATTATTACATATAATGTACCCATTCTGCAGTTATGCTTGTGCCTAAATTTATTTTTTATAACTACTGCTGTTTTTTTGGAAATTTAAGCATGTCACTCGCTCGTGGGTTAGCTTTATGCATTGCCGAAGCTAATGGCTGTATTGCTTCTATGTCATTTCAGTGCCAAAGGTCCTTAACCATACAACTCTTCTTTTTTTGCATTAAATTAATGCTAAAATGATAATTTCTATAACAAAAGAGTTGAAATTATAAAGCCGCCCATGGACATAATACCTTAAATTTATCCAAAAAGTTTTATAAAATAGGAGCTACACATCCATCAGTGTCAATAGATGTACACAAATCATCTTAGCTGTAAGTTGTGTCCCACAAATAGTTTGATACTCATTGGAGTGTAACCTCATATAGCCTTAACACTGGTTTGCAAAAATAGTTTAACAGCCTATATTTCTATGGTTGGATATATTTACTTGAAGCAAAAGACTTTGGCGTAAAAGAACTGATTTTGATAACTGTGCCATAATCTCAAGTTAACAAGAAATGACTATTAGAGAAAAATAATGAGATTTTTATTTTTAATTGATTCCCCAGTGTCTTTGTGCTGTATTTTTATTTTCTGAACTAGTGAATACAGTGTTAAGACTGACATACACACTGGCATGATTATAGTTGTATGACATATACTTACTAAGGGTATTCAAATGAAAAGGTACGAAACGTCGTTACAACCAAACCGGTTGAAATTTGAATGCCACGAAGAGATAACGTAATGAGACATCTAGGGACACAAATGTAATGTCCAGTGTGGTTGTGCTCTTGCGCGGGGACCTGCACATGACACAGGAGAGAAGCACGTAGTTGTGTCTTCCATCCAATTGTGCTTCTACTCAGATGACGAACTGAAGGACGCAGTGGAAGACTGGCTCCTGTCACAGCCACAGGAATTCTGGGAAGTGAATCCTTGGACTCATGAAACAGTGGGATAGTTGTGCTCAGGCGTCTGGTGATTACTTGTGAATAAAGACTTCAATTACAACCACTGTGTCATTTTGTACCTTTTCATTTGAACACCCCTAATAGAAATGTAAATTTATTTAGACTCTTACGTAGGTACCCAAGTAAAGGTTAACAAAAATGGTGCTGAATATTTTTACATTATTATATCTTTTACCTCATTTTTTTCTCCTTTTTGTTAGAATTTAACTAAAATATGGATGTCATTTGATGACTAAAGGTTAAGGAAAAGTTGCTGGCAAGGATAGTCACCTTCACATAACTTCCTCCTCCTCCAAACAGTATT
The DNA here is from genome assembly GCA_933228895.1 of Platycnemis pennipes. NCBI lineage: Eukaryota > Metazoa > Arthropoda > Insecta > Odonata > Platycnemididae > Platycnemis > Platycnemis pennipes. The sequence goes on along the minus strand of OW121847.1, from coordinate 73,306,897 downwards.
GGTATCCTCAAAGAATTAGCACTTTCCATAAATAAAATTCTTAAAGAAATGAAGTTAAAGAACCAAGCGAATAAATTTTGCTTATTTATATTTGCATATTTTTCCGATGAGAAATTTTAAAAGACTTGTAGGGAGGCCATACTGTTTGTGGAATGGTATTTTTTTGATTGAAAATAAAAGAATGAAACTTTGTTAGGTTCACTTTATATTTAAATAGGCACGACCCGGGTTTCATAACGTAGTTACATCTTCAGGTGATTGATCATGCATACATCATCTTTATATAACAAGTTGGGTGCGACAGTAAGGACATCTATCTGCCGGAAGGGAGTGGGATGAGAAGGGATAGAGGGGGAAGGAGCGGTGTTAAGTTGAGGGATTTCCCTACATTGATGGGCCTTTGACCAGCCGGGGGTAGGTTGAATGAGGAAACGAGGGGCTAAGGAGGGTTGAGGTAAGGTGGGTGAAGCCTCACCCCTCCTTCCCCCTCTATCCCTTTTCATCCCACTCCTTTCCGACAGATAGATGTCCTTACTGTCACACCCAACTTGTTATATAAAGATGATGTATGCATGATCAATCACCTGAAGATGTACCTAACTACGTTATGAAATCCGGGTCGTCCTATTTAAATATAAAGTGAACCTAACAAAGTTTCATTCTTTTTTTCCATTATGGAAAGGTATCACATAGTTAAGCCTGAAGTTATCAGCTATATGGTATTTTTTCATTAATTTCAAGTAAAACGTCATGCAAAAGCTATTACGTAACATGATCTCCATGCAATGCTTTTCCATGCATACATACCCTATTGTGGATGCTTAATGTTATTAATAATGTTGCAATCAATGGCTGAAATCATTTGCTTTGTATAATGAGGCACTCACCCCCCATTGAAGCCCAAGGGCACAATTGCATTTTTTAATTATCCTCGAGAATCCTAATCATTGTTCTTTGAAATTATCTACCAAGTTGCCTAAGATTCAGAGACCCTAGGAATAAATACATTTATTTGTGTAACTACTCATTAGTACAAATTAGTATGCTACACATCAGCTATGAAACCTGCAGACCTAAGGTTTAAGGTCTTTTTTGGATGATATTTTCCAGCGGTGATTTATATTGTCGTATTGTTAGCTTCTGATCGGAAGGAGGTCCGTTAGAGGGAGAACAGGGAACAGAAATGATGTTAAACTTGGTAAAGACCAGACTCCGTATTTATTGTATGTTGCTCCGTTACATCTCGTGGCCGACTGATGCCAAGCCAACACCTCACTCCTTCAGTTGCGCCTCTTTGGCGTCCCCTCGTGACTCCTTAGGATCATCCCATTGGTTGGTAATGTCGTCATGGCAGTCGGACGATGGTACATAGTTCACTGCTGACATGGGGAGAGAACGAGAAGCGAGTCGACCGGAAACGGGAGGAATGTGGCAGGTGGGAGGGAGCGGGTGGAAAGTTGCAACCATAGGTGTTTGCAGGTTAAGTGCGTGGCAAAGGAACGAAGAAGGTTCTCGCTCTCTTACAGTATGTATGAAGCCACTATTGATATTGTCAAGTTATCAAAATTTTAGTTTTGGATGATCATCAATATCTGGGTTACTCCACCGGTGAACTTACCGATGTACTGATACCCTACATAGTATCTGTATTAAAATGCTTGAGCTGAAGTTCTATGAGAATTATTTATGGACCACATATACCTATTTTATATTGAAACCAATTAGGAAGTGTTCGTGCCTCATAATGCTTTTTTTTCCTCTCTGGAGCTTCTTAAGAAAACCATTTGCCCATCAAAAATGATGAGAGAGTTCAACCACATTATGCTTAAATGTATTTTTAAGGAGGAACCTTCATTTTAGGCATGCCCGAAAACCTACCCTGATTTTAACATATATTATATCGAATATATATCGATATATATATCGAAAGGTGTAAAAATATTGCTATGTCATCGGCCATTCAAAAAAGATATATGGATTTGAAAATGAAGGTTTTTCATGTTGAAATGCATTGTCCTTATGGGAGTATGATGACCTTCCTTCACATATAAATTTTATTTCAAATTTGGCCCAATAAAAGTCGTTAAAAAACTAAGGAAATGTGCACGAGATATTAAAGCTCATAATATATTTTTTCCAGCCTAGGTCATTGGATGTTTCACATTAGTATTTAAGTTTAAAGAACATACTTCCGGTTTTCTTCCGAGGAAGGAGCCGGCTAGCTGCAATGAACATGGCAATGTTGCTAAGGAAGTCTTTCAATCTAATTACTCTTGTTCAAATTCTGTTTCTTATCATTTTTGTTATTATTATAAATTGTTTTCATAATTTATATTTTATATAACTCAATGCCAAGGCCTTAGTGCTATTTTTAGAGTTAAATAAATAAATAAAATATGAAATGGGGTACAGAAATTAAGCAGACCACTTGAATTTTAATCTTCATAATGCCTATGTATATGGAATACGTATTATGCGGTACTCATAGCAAATGTTCCCAACGTATTTGGTGAAATTTGTTACTTTTCACACGTTGGTAAATTTTTTTATGGCTGCTTACTTACGTTAAATCAGAATTTTATATTTGGAGTTTAGCAGCACCACTTTTTTATCGATCTCATTTGCGGTATACTTACGTTTTTCTTAATGTAAAGGTATCTGTATACAGTAATGTAAATGCACCTATATATGTACGTACATATTCATGCAATCATGTGCTTGTAATCAATGTAAAGGTATCTGTATACAGTAATGTAAATGCACCTATATATGTAGTACGTACATATTCATGCAATCACGTGTTTAGCATGTCAACCAGATTCAGATAAACATAAGAGTCTGCAGTCTACTAAAACCGGAGAATGATCGACGAACGGATGTCACAAGAAATCAGGTCTCAGGCAGTAGTGAAAACTAAGAATGGCAGAAAGCCCTAGAATGCATCTAAAGTTTTTATTAAGGTACCTTGCCATTAGCGAGAATAGGAAGCGAACCTGTACATTAACCTCAATTTTAAAATTAGAATTCATAATTTGACCGTATGAGTTCAGATAATACAACAGTATTAGTGCAAGCATAATTATTATACCAGCTTTTATACACGTAAGTACATTGCATGCGTAAGGTTTGCCCTCCATATATACTGTACCCTTTGTTCATTTTCTCTTTAGTTTGTCATTTTTCCATAATCTCAGAAGGTAAAGTTTGCCTCAAACATTGTTTTCGGACTCAAACGAAAGTTGACTAATTTCATAATTCAGTTATTTGATCATTTCTTGGTCACATTTGAATAGGGATTAACAATAGTAAGAACATTTATTGACCAGATTATTGTGAGTACTAGCTAAACTCGGCCACTCTTCGCTGTGGACCAGTCTGATATGAAATGAATGGGAAAGTAAATAAAAGCATTTTAGCGAAGTTAGATTCACCGAGGAAAGACATCATTCAATTCAATAGCCTAACAAGTGTTGCTGTGAATATGCTGAGGAATGAAACGAATGTAAGAAAAACGATGTTTTTCGCAGAAATTCATTTTTTTTATTGTAAAGCTAATGGATTGACTACATTTTTTTCTTTGTATGTTTACTGCATACACATAATGATCAGACGATATACCGACTCTGGAGCCTGAGACGCATAATTGCCCATGAGAAAAGCAGTCGTTTTCCAGATTCAAACCGCACACTCACAAAGATTGCCCTTCTGCTTTATTGATAGTCATAGCGAACGCTAGGAGTATTGGAAGTTGAAGTTCGTAAGTCCAGTCCGTAAGTTATTAAAACTATAAACTTCCTTTTTTTCATAAACCTGCCCTTACGTTGAGTAAGGCTGTCCATTTTAATAAATTTGGATTCATTAGGTTTGATTAAGAAATGAAATCAATACGATTCCACCAAAAATGAGATGGCGAAAAAAAGATGCTGAATTTGATATATGAATGATTCTACGAACAAATGACTGAAGTGAAAAATAATGGGTGATGAAAATGTTAATGATGAATGCAATATCTATTGCGAGAAGAAACGCTACTGAATACTTGAAAACACAAAGGCTGCACACTTCTACCGCTGTCAACAAGATACCTACCATAGGGTACCTCTCAAGGGTTTATGCAATCTCGGTGTTGCCATGTGCTTCTATTATACATTCCTAATGCAATTTATCACGAAAATAAACAGTTAAGACACATTTTCAAATGTTTTACGACAAAAAATAATTATTTCTTTTCCTCAGTTCATTAATAAATATTGTAATCAAATTATGAATACATAGCAACGAATGCTGGAGTCAATACAATATTTAGTTTTCATTAAGTCCCTAAACTTTTGTTTAACATATTGTTGCATGATATTTTACCCTATGGATCTTTCGAATGCATATTTTAAAATACAAAAGGCATCACTAAGCCTAAATTCACTCATTACCGCAAATGATATAAATTATAAGAATACAGTACTTCGAAACGCAGGTTCCTCCTTTAGGCCACTTTTTTGTAAAGTGCCTTCACTGCTATGTATTTTACTAATCAAATTAACATATGGGCACTACAATCAAATGAGTCCACAGGATAGAAATTATGTTAATTTCCTCTTACATCTGATTTCATTACATGTTCTATTTTCCTATGTTAACATAATTATGGTGTCTATGTTATGATAATTCCCTCCACCTGTTTTTAAAGATTAATGCGTAACTCAGAGATGATATTTAAGAAAGAAAGGGAGAGCTTACTTTTGGCATCAAAATGTTCCTATTAGATAGAAAAATAGAGAAATAGATTTATTTCTTTTTGATGTGTCATTAGAGATGTCCATGGATACTATTCCCCTTGCCAAGATTTTCATGCAGCCTAAGTGGAAACTGAGATTATAAAATTTTCTAGAAAATTTTGCAAAACTCCTGCACACATCTCCATTCCTTAGATCACCGAGATATGGTGTATTTCCTAAATTCTTCGGAATACAGATATAGAGATATCGAGATATCTATGGTGCTTAGTAAGGTAAAAGATATTTTACCTTCAGCAAAGATATAAGATGCACAAAAAATATTTTACCGCCTTACTTCCTGCTCATGCTCTATGAAAAACCATGTTCATGCAGGAAAGTAGACTCCAGTTAAAATAAACTATCTATTTCATGGCTAGAAGGACACCAGGCAATATTGTGAGAAACACTTTACCATCCAATATATAAAGGAGGTAATTGAGTTATAAAGAGGCCAACCAACTTCAACTGTGATGAGAGCATTATAGATCATATGGCATATGTACGAGAGACTTCAACCAGCAAAGGAGGGTTTCCAAACAGAACACAATTCCCAGTGAGTTTTGCCCCCTACTAGTAAAAGAGTAGGTACTGAAAATAAGTACTCTTGGCTAGGGATGAAGGAGAGAGATGGCAATTAAATTTGGAAAAAAACAGACACTTTTTTACCCTGATTGGGTAGCCTACATGAGTTGCTGAAGCTTGGGTGAGACAGTACTACAACTGCTCCCAACGATGAAAGATGAAAAAAATCAGAATTTTTTCTCTTACATTTAATCTTAATCCAATTCCTGCCAATGTGCACTTCTAAAAATGTAATAAATCTACATAGAAAAAATATTCCCTTGAACCCAATGAAATAACCAAATTGGAAATCTGAGCACATAAGTCCCTGTAAAATAATGATATATAACAATAATGATTCAACTCTTTCAATTAAATCTCTGATGACTCCCATCAAGCACATCAAGGTGAATTACATATAAGCTACCCACCCACCTACAAACTACCACCCGCACACATATGTGTGAGCAGTGCTGGAGGCACAACACATATCAAATGCATATATATGTTCATAGTGATGAAAGGATTAATATTTGAGAGGAAACAAGTTAAATATGATTAGGAAAAACTGGTACACAGTTCCTTTTCATGATTATGTTTTTCATTTCAGGATAGATTTCGTTCCCCATCAAAGCAGCTGTAATGGTGGCCATATGGATAAGAATGCAGAGGTTGTTGGACGGGCTGTTCCACAGTCCCTTCCAGCATTGGGAAACCCCAACCCTACGCATCACCACCACAACCAGCAGCATCATGTTTTCCCACCATTCCAAAACACAAACCGACACCGCCACTTCCACAACAACAATGGAAGCCTCCACACTGGTATGCCACAGCATGGTAATGGCCACTACAGACGGGAGCAGAAGGGTGGTGGTCGTGGTGGGGAGGACCACAGTGGCAGTGACAGAAAGTACAGGGGTCGAGGAAGAGATAGAGATGGAAGCAAGCAGTGAGGTGTTATTTGGGAAATTCAGCCTCCTCATATTGTTTGCCACCAGGTTCCAAATGATTTGTTGCTTCTAACAGCACCCAGCTCAGTTCCCTCCCTACTGCATTTTCAATGTGAATAGACCACCTCCTTCCATTAATTTAACTTGTTGGTTATTGTACTTCAATCACTGTTACCTATTTTATTTAAAATGCCCTAAAAATGTGAAAAATAAATTTATCCAGCTCGACTCTATTTTGAAACCTGTTTATAATCTCCAGGGAGAATGTTTTCATTAACTAGTTTGATGAATTTACATCTACTACCTAATTGTTTTCTCTGGAATATGTTCCTCAAGTGTGATAGTGCTGTCGATACCAAGTCATTCACGTGAGAATTAACCAATCACTCAATTTCCTGACTAACCATGCTACTTTGATATTTCTCAATTTTACGCATCATGATAATATATGTTTTCAAAATATTTACTCTTTGTACAAATTTTAGCTCAAAAGCTATTATCCAGTTATTGTGAATGTTCAAATATCTGATGTGTACCCACTGTGAATTATGGTAATGAGTTAAATTTTTCCTGAGTTTAATAGTGTTACAAAATTCAAATGTTTATTTACAGCCATATTACCTCACAGCAGACTCGTCACATTTTTGTTGCAAACAAAAAGTAAGAGAAACTCTAGTGATATCATATTTCAAATAACATATCTGTGAAGTTTGTTGTAATTTTTGGGAGTAAATTCATATTTGGACAGTACAAATTTAAAAAAGTCAGTAGGGGAAATGGGTATTGCCAATTTTGCACAAACCTTCCCTAATGGATGTATAACTATGAAAACAAATCAACTAAATCATTAATTTTTAAATCTTAGTTCATGGCATTGCACCAAATTATTCTCAATTTAATTAAATTCATGCACATTCTGGTTTTTTTGTTTGTGTATGATGCTAGCTGATTTAGCTGTCTAAGGTATTCTTATGCCCAACTTATAATAGCACGTGAACTTGTATTTTACTTATCATTTAGGACTCAAAAGGTAATTCAGAATGTATTTTCAAAACTACATATAGGGTTTCCAACAGATACGATGATATAATATAGAGAGGGTTTCTCTGAATATATGTCAATAAAAGGGCTAGGTACCTATTTAATTAATTGATAGGTGCAGCACTGTTCCTCATATCCATCCTTGCATTTATTCTGTATCAGCAAATAGTGGGTGTAGAAGTAATATTAGAACGAAGGGATAATTTCTTTAAATCTTGCACACTGAAAGCAAAGAAATATACTCAATTTCAATACTTAAGTCTATGGGGTTACATCTCTCCCCTAGTTGATAAGATAATGCAGAGACCTTAAAGAGGCTGGATATGAGAACTCTACTGTAATCTAATACTATATCAATAATATACCAAATCTTAAGCTGATACATGTTTGTATCCATGTACTGATGGCAGTGTTTAGGCTTTATTCTTGGATCAGTGTTTTCATAAAGACACCCCTAATATTTCATTTAATCCTTTTAATCAACATAAAGACCACAATATTGCCTTTATGCCACTTTGATTATGATTCATCCTATTGACTTATAGCTGTGAGCTGTCCACCTTCTAAATAAATGAATCAGGAGGATTTATTGGCTATGGGATCAACGGTGGATCAAACTTATGCACAAAATGATGGGATCATGATTGTTTTAATACTTCACAACTTCAAACCCACTTGTGAAAGTGTTCAAATTTTTTGCTCTCAGGATTGATAATTGCCAGCATGTGAGCGAAAACAGAACAACTACTCCGAAAAAATGCTGATACAGTGGACCTACCCTTGGATTTGCACTATGTTGTATTCCATTCATTCGATTATGAAGAATTGCAAGTGAATAAGAGTACAGTATAGGCTAGTAATTCTTTTTTTATGAGATGAAAACGTGATTCATTGAAAAAAAAAGTCCAGGCAGAACAGGCTATGTAAAAAGCAAAAAAATTAAATATTTTTCTGCAGATATCAGCAAAAGTTTATACTCATAACTATAAGAGTGTTCATTTCCTTTTTAGCTTTTCAATTTATGTGCCAAAAATATTCATGATGGCCAAGATGGACTCCATGCTTCCAGAATCTCTTATCCTTACTAGAGTAATGATGCTAAAATGCCATAGTTTACAAATTTCATTGCCTGTGATATAAAACCCATGCCTAAAACATTAGGGTTAGCATGCAGGCATGAGACTGATGTGTGCATCCAGTTTTTCTTAAATTAGTTGCATACCTTTCCTAAAAGTTTACGCTACTGAGTGAATCTTTTGGCTATTTAATTTAAAAAACTGCTTGCAAAATGTTTTCATAGGATGAAGTATTTTAAAGAAGGATTGAGCTCTCTAAAATTATAATAAACACTGATATATTTGTGATGAATGTACCTTCAAACCTGTTATGTAATACTTTTCTGCTTTGGAACATGTGATAAGGCAAGATATTTTACCATAATACCTTAGCTGAAAATAAGACTATAGTCTCATAAAAATACCAGGTAATTACCGAAAAGCATGCCCTGAAATCTTCAGTACAGTATGGGGAACATACAATAATTGAAATGTCACTTCTGTTTCGACTCCTGAAAGCTTAGCTGAATGCTAACTGTTTACTGGAAGGATTTATAGGAAAGCAACTGATAAGGAAATTATAATACAATCTTGTTTCTAATACAATCCCAGGATATTATTAAATATTGAATTTTATTCCATCAGCTTCCATCCAGAATTTTCCATCAGATTCTTCAAAGCATTTCACAAATATTCCATATGATATTGCATCCATCAGAGTTTTAGAATAATTCATAAGAAAAGCTTCTATTGAAAATTTGTTTGCTGAATATATGAGAAACCTGCATCATGATTTAAACTTTGGGATAAACCCATATAAATGTTTAAGACAATCTAATATATACATAATGGAACATTGATCTGTTCCCTTTGCAACTATAGGAGGGCCAACTGTACAGCTAAAAAGATTTAAGAAATCCACCTCTTGATCACTTCTTAATGAACAACATCAACCGATCAAATTAAAGGTCAACTCACATGATGAACACTACCTTGTGCAAAAAGCTTTTTTCTTGTCATTGCTATTACATTTTATTGGGATCAGGAGTGATATGTATAAATAAGTAATGAAAATAATGTACAATGTGGGTGAAAAAAAATTTCCAATCAACTATTATATGCTTAATCTAAGTATTTTCAGAACCAATATAATGTAATTGGATTTTTGGACTACTATTACATCAATTTTGATGATTTTAATGATTGTCAGTAAAAGTTCACATAAGTTATTTTAGGAAATAATGTTATTTGGCTTAAAAAATTATAAAAATGTTCTATTACTGTGGGAATGAGTGTAAGCAGAGATTCAGAGAGGACTATAAAATCAAATTTCTTTCTATTTTGTTCACTTTTATGCAATATATATTTGCTTTTCCTTTGAGGTCACAATATTTTTTCAGAGTGGATCTTATTATCGACTGCTAAAATATATTTAATGGGTAGAGTTTGCTGTAATTATTTTGTGTTATTTAGTCAGTGGATGAATTAAATTATATCCATACTAATAAATGTACATGTTGTTAGGCTGTATAGCTTGATTAAAAGAGTATGTATTTAATGACGAATGACTGTTTGAGTTAAATATTATGACACACTATCCATGATTAATTTTATTGACCCAGATAGGTATGTTAACTTTAGTGTGCATATGTTCTCTTGTTTTAATGTTAGATCCAGTTAAATTGTACCTTTTTTGGAACATCATAGCAATTTAAAATAAAGCACAATATGTGATTCATTAGAACAGCCATGTTATATGAAAGCTGACAGTTCTTGCAGTATTGGCAAATAAAATAAATATTGTTGGGGTGAAAAGTTGAGGGAATCTCCACAAAAGAGCTTTATATTTAGGGTATGTATCATTATATAATAATTATATAAATAAATTTATCCCATACATATCATGGCCATTCATTTAATTTTATGCATCCATTACATAATAACTAAAATATCTGGACTGAAAAAGATAATAAATAAAACCGAGGACTATAGATCAAAAATAGGTTTAATCTCACAGTTTGTTAGCCATTCAGGGGAGGCGACTGACAGCTAAGGTCATTTGCACCATTTAGGATAGGTGAGTAATTGAGTAATGGTAGGAGTTTTCAGGGAATGGAGGAAGGGTAGAGAGAAACCCGGCATTGGAATCAGCCTGCTCTTAGCGACAGGTGCCAAGGGGACCACAGCTTAATGTCCAATCTGACGGATAGAGTACTTAACCTGAAAAACCCTCCAATGGGCACTCAGGGACCAGTTTGCCGCTGAAAAATCCACCACTGCTGGGAATCGAACCCAGGCCCTCTGGATGGAAAAGAACACTACTATAGTCACTACAACAACCCGATCCCCTAATCTCACATTCAAAAGTCATACATATTAAGAATCAGCAACAGCAGAATGGAGATGAGAGCAAATGAATTTTTGGAAGTAGATGAGTTTGTTTTCATATGGGTAGAGTAACCTGGGATGTAATTACAGGTAAAAGAATTTAAGTGGAAGGTAACAAAATATAATTAGGATGTTTTTGCCCATTTTTTGAATTTGAAAAGGCTTCCAATCAAGTGAGAATATTGTGGAAAATAGGAATTGGTTGGAGAGAGAGGAGACTTATCCAAAATTTAAGCATGACCCAAAAGGTGCAAGTGAGAATAGTGGATGGAGAACCAGATGGGGCTGTAATAAGGAGGGGGATTAGACTATGTTATCACCATATTTTCAATGAAAATGGTCAGAGGCATGGGATGATCTTGATGCAGGGGTAAAGGTAGGAGATAAAATTGATATGGCCCGTGTGGCTCACTCATGACCAAGTGCCAATCAGCAAAGGAATTAAAAAAAAAGGCAAAGCTATGTGAAATATAAAGAATAGAGATAACCCATAAGAAAATGTAAATAAAGAGTTTTTTCCCAATAAAAGGAGCCTGATTAAATTTATAAGTAGGAGGTCACAATTAAGTTGTATCAGGTGGAGCATTTACTTAGCTACTTTGGTGGTATTCTGAAGAGAAAGAGGGAACAGCATCTAAGTTCTAAGGAGATTGCATAGGCAGAAGAGAAGTTTACTGATAGAAGGGAACTTATGACAGGGTCTTCGCGTACTCATGTAAAGAAAAAGGTCTAATAATGCTGGAAATAGTCCATTGTATGCCAATAGACTTTATTATGGAAAGTAGATGAAAATAGACTTAGTGTTTTTACGATGTGAATGTGGATAATGTTGAAGTCAAGCAGGTGGAAAGAAGGATGAATGAGAAAGTGTTGGAGATGGTACTAGTGGAGAGGAAGTTGATCAAGGAAATTAGGAGAAGGCAGAGAATTTCAATGTAAGTAAGGGGCTATTGATAGAGGGAAGGCTGTTGGGAAAGAGGAGAATGAGTTGTTTGTTAAGAGTAATAGAGGCATGCCGGACTAAAGAAGGGCTATAAAAGATAGGGTCGCTATAAGAGTTTCATGTTCATTTAAACCCACCTTTACCAGTAAACCATTAATAATAGCTAATAATATGAGTTCTGAGAGTTGAATGCAGCCATTAAAATGAAAAGCTCATTCATTCACACCAGCTGAAGTTCAAAAATACAGACTACGCATTAGGAAGTCAAAAATATCCTCACCCATTTTAGAGCATTTAGCCTAGTCTTAAGTAGCATACACTACTTGAGGTTAGGCTGGGCATATGAAATACATTTTGATAGGTACTTATATTATCATTATTAAATTTGAAAGGGTTTTAAATTGTTCTGCATCAAGGCAGGTAAGCATTTATTAATGGTTCTACCATGCTCTTTACAACCAGAACTATAAAGTCAGATTACTTCAAAATTGTATTTATCTGACTCTGTTTCCTATTACTTTAAGTGATAACTTAATTACTCGGACTTTAAAGTACTTATCTTATGACTCCTCTATTTTTTTTCAGAAATGATTACTTTAAAAAAATTCAAAACCGATGAGACATTCAGCAGGTCTATTTAATATCACTAAAAGCCAATAATTTATCTACCTTCTTTGCAATGGCAATTGTTGGACCGTAGCACCGTGATGACAGAAATTAACAGACTAAAAATTGGATCAATCCACTTTTATCCGGCAAACTTTATGCTCCAAGTGACTATGTGAACTTGAAAACTCATACTTCAATCAGCAAACTTTGGAAGCATTCAGTGACACAAGAAAAATCTAAAATCCTGATAGAAAGGTCAAATATTGCGGTTCGTGGGTCAAGACGCCGTTCGAATGGTTTTTGTTTCATATATCGTTATTCCCTTGTTCTTAAGTTTGGAAATTTTCACATCGAAGGTTGTTACTCCATATTGTATGGATGAGTTTCCGTCGGTTAATCCACGGATTCAAAGTGATTGTACATATATTCCGCTGGATTTATTTATATTTTATTCCACAAAAGTATAGCTATATTGGGTTACAGTAGCAAAGGAATATTTGGGTCTGAAAGGGTCTAATGGGCAGTCAATACATGATGTTTGAATAAAGTTTGGAATTATGAGACAGCCTTGAATTGAAAGATACTTGTGTACTCAATCGTTTTCGTGTTAGAAGCTAGCAAGAGGAATTAATACCTACTTCTCCTTAACTAGTATCATACCCGTAAGCTCGATCTCCGCGTTAGCATTAGTACTAGCCAAGTATATGAACTGAGCAATTTTATTTTGGTTCAATTTGTATCGGATTTTATTTCCTAGAAAACTCAGAATGGCAGATTTTCTGGACTCCGAAGCTGAGGAGAGCGAGGTGCTGTTCATAGTATATTAATGGCAATTATTTACACGCTATACGTGAACCTATTGATTATTATGTTGTACTCTAATTTTCAGGAGGAGGCAGAGTTGGATAACTATGAGAAGAAGAAGTTGAAGAAAATACGTGCAATGGAAAGTGACGACGAAGAAGAGGACGAAGAAGGTTACTATTGTCTTACCCTATTACATATAGTAAAATTAGATTCCTTGTTAGTCGAGGCGTTAATAAGCGAATTTGTATGGCCTATTTTTGGCCAGATAGTATAAATAACGAGACCGGTACTATGATAGTATGTACAGTTGTGGCCGTGTAGATTATGCCCTTCGAATTGGAAGGTGCCCGATCAGAATTTTACCTCATGAGCCACTCCTGCATCTAAATTCCATGGCCACCTCAAAGGAGTGTTCTTTGTAAATAACTATAGTTATTGGGATTGTTAGTTTTCCCTTACATTTTTTAAACTTGCGTGTTCTCCTGGAAAGTGAAGTTAACTGCATAAGCATTGATATAATTTTTTTTCTCAAGATGAGAAGATATCAGGAAATGTTTGTGTCACTCCATGGTGTGGATCCATCAATGGTTTATTACCACAAAACTATTAATTTATCATATATGGCCGCAATATACGGTTATTTTTCTCTCTGCTGGTTCATCCAAGGGACCCTTTGCTCTTTTGCCCTTATCTTAGTTTGCCCTTACTTATATTAGTTTGATTATCAACTATACTTAAGTCAACACTGGTGATAAGGCTAGACATGCTTTTACGAAGAATTTAAAGCATATGGTATGTATAAGTTATAGGTTATAGATTAGGATTAAGATTAGGTTAAATAGGATGGAGAATTATGATTTAATTTTAGTCTAGGATGCTTGTCCAAGAGAGTGATAGGTTGTTATCTTGTTCAGCATGGTGGTGCTTCATCTATGAGCAAGCAAACTCAGTATTACCTCCCGATAGAAATGGTAGCTGGCATTTGCTTAAGCATTTAAATTACCTGTAGAGTATTCTACAGAGCATTCTACAGAGACTGCTATGTAGAATAGTTAATATTATGAGAAGTCTTAATGTGAGTCAAGCATAAATTGAAATGCAGCATGCTATTCTTTTAAACTGGTAAACCTAAAACTTAGTTTTAGGGTAGAAAAACTGCCAAATATAATTTTTTTCCACTTAATGTCATCTATGAATGTTTATTTTACACTCATGCATCAGTTTGTGGTTGCTGTCATCTCCGTGAAAATGATTACAACATGTTCTTACTATTTTCTTCCTGCTGTATCAGTTATTATATTTATTAATGTACCCTTTTTCATGTAATTTCATCTATCATATTGATGTGTGATTCTTTGGCTCCTTCCTTCTCACAGCATTTTCAAGCTAACCTGGCTTGCTCCTTATACGCAGACAGCACAGATTTGGTATTAATACCATATTACAGTTGTATTACAATCAGATTACAAAAGAAAGCTATTTGTATTACAATTGTATTACAGCTATGATACAGTGTCAAATGTCCTCTAATATCATTTTATTACAGAGGCAAAATACAAGAGATTTACATATTGTATTATGTTTGTAATTTATATCCAAATTACTATGTAATTTTAACTAACCCTTTAATTTAGTAGGATATGCAGGATTTTCTCTGTTGCAATAAATTTCTTTTATTCAAAAGAGAACTGTGGTCAAACATAGTTCCTGTCACGTACAACATAACGGATATCTCCTCAATGCCTCTTACTATCATGAACTTCCACCAAATAAATAACATACTTGTCAGCAGAAATTTAGGGGATTGTCCGTTTGCGTAACTTTTAGGAGAAAAATAACACCACATAGCTTTACCACCAACATAGAACTGAACTTTTATTTGAAAGAAAGAACTCTCAACAATATAAGGCACCACTCAACTCTCCTGAAGAAATGTTGGCTGTTCCTTGGAATACTTCAGCTCTGAATCCCTTCTTCTATTTGCCCGGGTGATATTAAATTATCTTTGAGTGCAGGTACATAAAGGACTTCCTTCAGCTCTACATCTTTACCTCCTCATTCTTCGGACACATGCAGAGCTACATTCCCTCGTCCTTCTATTCTTAATGGTACACCATCACCTACCTCCACTTCTCCACACATCAGGGCGAATGAAGAGAACAAATCTTTTCTAGGAGTCATGTGATCTGATGCCCCACAATCTAATAGCCATACCCCCTGGCCATTGGGTACATTATGCTTGGCACACAGGGAAACAAGTTCTCTAGATACCATTGAGGCCTTCTTCTGTTCCTGCTGACTTACTTGTTTTTCAGCTTCCTTCTTCTTTGGTCAATTCCGTGAAATGTGGCCTTCTTCTCCACAGGTGTAACACCAAAACCATCGTTGGTTGGTAGTTGGTTTGGTTGTGTTTTCCGAATTATCTTCCCTTGGATTACTCTTGTCCTTCCTGCCTTCATTAAAAGTCTTTCCTTTATTGTTCGTAGTCTGGGTTTGAAAGGCTAGATGTTTTTCAGCGTCCCCTTGGAGTTGGAAGTTTATTTTCTGCTGTCAACTACTTTGACTTCAAGAGAGTTGTTGTAAGGTTAGGACTCTCAATCTCCCATGACTTTACATAACCTTGGTACGTCTCTGGTAGATTGCCGCGAATTATGCCAGCTATCTGCTTGTCCATCATTTCGAATCCTCCCTTGGCCACTCTCTTCTTGAGATTTTGCATCTTCGATAAATATTCTTGGATGGACGTATCTTCAGTTTTGACACAGTGTGTAAGTTCTTTCAGAACCATAACTCACTAGGTCTTTGCAGTTGCACAGCTGGTCTAAAATATTCCATGCCTCTTTTGCAGATGCACATTCCGTGATATCTCCAAGAAATTCATCTCAAACAATTTTGTATGTCACAGACAATGCAATTGTGTAACATTTTGCACAATGCCGAACTTCACTCTGGGATAATACTATATCTGCCATGTTGGTATAACCTTCAACAGCCTCCCATGCATCCCAGAGTAACAAATCTGCTTTCACTCGCAATACCCAACGAAGTGATTGTTTGAGTTCAAACTTGGTATACGGAGTCTTCGTTTGTGTACGTCATGAAAATTGAAAAAAATGCACCTACCATCACCGGCACCAATGACCGTTTTCTATCTCACTTTTCCCTACTCCAGTATCGCAAATCCTTAGTTCTACAAACACCAGTGGAAGCAGTGGAACCTGTCGTGCCTGGGCCCATAACCTGTTAGCAGAATTTTAGGGGTTTGTCCGTTTCCGTAACTTTTAGGAGAAAAATAACACCACACAGCTTAACCGCCAACATAGAACTGAACTTTTATTTGAAAGGAAGAACTCTCAACAATAGAAGGCACCACACAACATACAATATAAACGGCAACCCATAAGTCATGGTGCTATGGTTACTACACACCAAAAAAGGAAACATTGTATGTATGTATGTGATGGTAACTGTGACAAGAAGTAGGAAGCTTCAGATTTTTAAGAGTTCATTAGAAAGATGATAATTTTTTCGCCAATAACAGTTTAGAGGAAGTAAAATTGCCACCCCTGTTGGTGAGTAGTTGACAAAGCACAACATGCACTGCCTCTGGGTATTTTGTGAATATGGCATATGGAAAAGTAACTATGTTTATTTTGCTTGTCAGTTCTCATTAGAGGGCCCAGTATGTACATGTTCATTATAGAAGTGCAGTCACTTTGATAAGAGCCTGCAGAGGAGGCAAGCCCTGCGTACAAAGGATTCTTTTGTAACTCACACTGCCCTTGGTGTCTTAATATTTTCCAGTGCATGTTAGGCCACCAGCACCTTGCCTAAATATCTCCCATATTCCTTTTATCTCCCATGTGTCATGCCCATGGAGATTCCTGGAAGGCCTGAAAATTTTACCCTCTAATATTCCTTGGCATTACTAGTTGCATTTTACCAAGTCCTTCCCAGTTTAATAGTCCCTATTCATTTTTTCTTTTAATTCCCAATTTCTGTCGTCTCTCCCATTTCCTGCATTTTTGTTAGGCACCAAAGATTGCTCATCTGTTTTTCCCTTATTACTTGTCAATCCCACTGTGGCTGAAGTAGGAAAAATAGAATTAAGCAGTGATGTTGTATATGTTAATCCAAGGCAACATTTTCCAAGAGAATTTGGTGTAGGGGATGTTGCTGTGTGTGGAATTTGAAGGTAAATAAAAAGCTTTTTGATGTCATGAATCTAAGCAGGAGGTGTAAACAGCTGATACATGAGGTAATATAGAAATGGAAAAACTAGCTTAAGACTGTCAACGTTAGTAGAATACAGTGATAAATGATGTTTGGCATTAATTTACATGATAGGATCTGCATTTTTGGGGTTGATTTAAGAATAGTATGAATGAAAGTAGTTAGAACTGTATTTGAACTATGTCAATTATACACATCTATATCTCAGTCCTACACTATTTTGTTTATTTTGGTGTGGTTTTGTGGCCTAGCTCTTGTACATCCTGCAAAAAATTATGTTTGTTTGTTAATCATGTTTAAGTTGATTGTAAAAGCCTTTGTCTTAACTTAGAGCTTGAATGGGCACATCCTTTTTTATTAGAAAAATGTCTTTATGAATAAATTTTTGAAAAAGTGCGAATACAATCCTGTGTAAATGTTTTGTTATTCCACCAAGGTTTTGTTTTTTTATTTTTTTGCTCTCTAGATGATGAAGAAAGAATTAGAGAAGAATTAAAAGACCTCATAGATGATAATCCGATTGAAGAAAGTGATGGGGATGACTCGGATGTCTCAGGTGGTTCGAAAAAACGGAAAAAAGGGAGTGATGATGAAGATGACTTTGATGATCGACTAGAAGATGAAGATTATGATCTCATAGAGGAAAATCTTGGTGTCAAAGTAGAACGTAGGGTAAGTATTTAGGTTCAGCTTGAAGGGGTGACTTTCGCACTCAATAAACATTTCCCAAAAAAACAATCATTAATGCTGGGGAGCAATGCCATTCTCACTGGGAATTAAAATTGATGCCCTGGTGTAAACCATGAAAAATCTTGAATGTATTTTCCATCACGCCACCTAAGTTATAAAAGATGGATCTCACTGATGATTTAATTAATCATTACAGAAACGATTTAAGAGACTAAAGAGATTTCAAGATGAGGAATCGGACGAAGAAAAAGGAGAGGAAAAGGAAGATGAAAGGGATGCTATTGCTAATGAATTATTTGAAGGATCTGATCATGTGAGTACATAACAAACAACACCCATGTTTGAAAGGTCAATGATTGAAAATGATGGCTTTTGGGATAGTAGAATTATGTTACCCGTCATTAATCCCAGATAGTCATTCATATGTAGATACTATAGGTAGTGTAGGATGATAAAGTAATGCTTATGATGGCATTGAAATTTATTTATATATAAAATATAAAAAACAGAGAACCCAATTATTGGTATAGTGTGAATATACACCAATACAAGGGAGCTGCAGTTTATGGGTGCCAGAAATACGTAAGGAGTAAAGAGACATGCCAAAACTGTCCTGTGGTACGTCCACTTTACAACTGCATAATAGTTGGGGTGTTTATTCTATCCCATGTTTTTTTTTAAATTTGTATACATGGAATTAAGGCCCTGGTCCTCTGAGAAAGTTAATTCTTTCATTACCATTTGTTTTTCTCAATGGGCTTCTTATCCTCTAATTACATTACTTTTATTTTTGGTTGTGTAGAATTGTGTTATGTCAATGAAGATGCGCCAGATACCCATCATGCATTATTATATACTCTTATGTTGTAGGCTTAAAAAATCTTTATTGTGCTATGTACCCAGCATAAATTATCATTTTTACCATACTTACTAAATGTTTATAGTCAACTCTCCTTTTTACTGTTAAAATATACAAAATCAAGATTAAAAAAATTAAATACAGGTCAGTTTTTGGAGTCCTGTTTAGCAGAATTTTTTTAACCCTCTGAAAGAGTGGCTTTAAAATTTTGCTTAGTTATAATATATTTTACCATTAAAAGTGTATGATCCTAATGGATATTTTCTCTTGTCTTCTTCATTGTGATTGTAGGAACGGGAGGATATGGTATGTTAAATTTCTATTATTTGTGCATGTATCCATGGAAGGGTAGAGAAATTCTTGTTGATTCTATGGTGGAACTCAAGATGCAACTGAATGTTATTTAGCTGAATTGTATCTTTTGTATGATGAAAACATTTTTAAATGTCTATTTGCATTATGGGGCCAAAGGAAACTACTGCAAGTGAATTAACAATGGAATTGGAGGATTTTTTAGTCTTATGTTGTTTACCAGACAACCTTGCTGATCCTTTATTGCTGTGGGTAAAGGGTGCTTCAGAACAAGAGTTGCTTTTATTGATATTGCCAGTTGTCTTTTATGTGTTTATACTTGTACCCTAACTACTGCGTACCATCTTGTTAAAAGAAAGGATCTCAAAGTACGAACATCTGTTGTATACAGGGTAATAATAATAATTTTTATTTGCTGAGAAATCAAGGTACACATGTTCCAAGATATAAGGCACGTCATATTATATTACAACATAGAGAATGTAAAAGAAAATAATTACATGAGAAGAAATTCATCAGTAGATTAAAATAAATGTGTCATGAAAAATACCCTTAATTTGTATATAAAAAGAGGCATTTTTTTCACACATTTCAGTTCATTTGGTAGCTTATTTTATAGTAACAGGTCCATGTGCTTTATTGCATAGCTAGAGATTTTGGTTCTAATAAAATATCTCTGTAGATCATTGGATCCTCTCGTATTGTAATTATGGATACAGTCATGGGTGGGGTACTCTGAAATATTTAGCGCACACAATTGCAAAGAACATAAATGCACGGAAGTGGAAGAATACAGAGTTTTTTAAACAAAGGGCAACATGGATACTTGAGAGAGGTATTACACATAAGTCTTACAATTTTCTTTTAAATTTTGAAAATAACATGACCACTGGGTGAAGAACCCTAGAACAGAACACTAAAAATAACATGCGAGTAGAATTCACCATAGTAAATAGAAAGCAGTATGTACTTGGTTATTGACAGTTAGCCGAATTGAACGGATTAGATAACACACTGAACTCAGTTTACTCCAGAGATTTGAAATGTGGCTCTCCATGAGAGTCTACTGTCCAGATTAACACATAGAAAAAGGGCATTAGAGCTTAATGGAATCATTACATTATCAAAACACATAGAGAAATCAGATCTGGGTTTGTTCTTATTAGCAAAGTACATTAAGTTAGCTTTATCCTTGTTGATAAGGAGAACATTTTTATCACACCACTCTTGAAGGGAGATACTCTCATTGATGCAGAAGTCAAGAGCTTATTGTCTGTGATGGATTTTATTTGTTGAAAATGGGGAAGTGAAGGCACTTAGTTATGATCTCAGTGCAGACCATAGTCAGGATTTTGCATTTATAATTTACAATATATGAAGAGTGTAAGCAGTAAAAAATTGTAGGTATGGGAAACCATTCAGGGAATCGAGGAAGGGACTTAATATTGCTGCAAAAAGGTTAGGTTAGAATGTTATGTGTAGCTTAGAATATTTTTATATTATTGATTTTCTTAAGACATTGTCATTTTAGAATACAATTTGAAGATACTCTTTTGAAATATCAACTGAAGAATGGAATGAAAAGCGAGATTTGGTGAGCGTTATGTGTCCTCTGCAAGAAATGAAAAAGCATATAAGCTCCAGGATGAAGATTAATCTAGATTTACTAGAACTTAGTATATGAGAGAAAGCATTTTGGCCTGTAGTTTATTTGTTAGGGAAGTAATGGGAATAAACAAACCAATATTCATTACATTTAAGATAGGTTTAGATAAGGTGAAATGGATTAAAGTACAGACATTTCTTTAGGAAAAGGGGCCTTACTGGCCATGGTTGAGCAAAATTAACAAAGAAAATAGATTTGACTCATAGATAATGAATAATTGATGGTGTTAATCACAGTTGAAAACTGAGTCAAATTTTTATGTAAATCATTTAATTTTTCCTTGATATATGGGTCATAGGATTCATGAATTTCTTTCTTTGATTATTTATTTTCCCTGAAGTTTATGATGAAACAGTTCCATGACATTTCAGCATTGGAACTCCACATTGTTGAAGATTAACAAGTTTACTCACCATTGTCTAGTAATACCTTCTCATGCTTCAAACTTCCTTTTGCTGGTAAATAGCGTAGCATCCTTCATTTCCAGAACCCTACCATTATTCCATCTCCTTTTTTGGTATACTAAATGAGTGGGTGAACTACAGCTTTCAGGCCTCCTGCAACTCTGAGGTAGCATTGAAAATGAAAATATAATGGTCATAGTTTAATTTATAAAATGATTCTATATTAGAGTATCAGTAAAGGAAATTATCAAATTGTCTTATACTGACTTGGATTCGAGGCCTAAATTAATGATGACTATTTACAAACTTAAAGATACTTTCTGGGGAAAATAAAGCTCTAAGCTTGTACTGATTGAAACCAATGAGAGTGATTTTGTGTATGACTGAGTCTTATTTTAGTAAAGACATGAATCATGCTAATATGTAGTTCTTGTAATAATACTTAAAATTTTCCTTATTTGTGAAAATATTTTATGGAAATTAATTAATTAATTTACACATTTATGTGAGAATCAGGTGACTTTCATCTTAGAAGTTCACTGACCCCTGGTTCATTCCACAGTGTGACCTTTTTACTTAGCTGTGAGAAGAACATGGGTAGAAAGAAAAACGTGACTGTCGTAAAACTGTATTTTTTTGACTTTGAAAATTATGCAAAAATTTACATTACATTAAACCTTCAAGGATATTTTTGCCACTTTGTTACTTTTCTGTATCTTATCTATTAAGATACAGAAAAGTATCATAATAGATAAGATGCTTAGATTTCTTGTTCAAAGTAATCAGATTACTAAGTCATGAATTGTGGTAGTCATTAATAACCAGAAAATTAGGAATTTAATCTTAGATCAGGGTCAATATACACATGTACTATATTGCTAGCCTATGATCCTCATCGCCTAGAGGCATTAAAACCCCCTTTTTATTTATTTGTAAAAATATTTTTCTTTTACTTACTGACTGGACTGGACACACTTACTTGACATTCAAATGTGAAATCAAAATATCTTCAAAATTGTTGCTCATTGCATTTAGGCTTTTGCTTGATTTTTCCTGAAGAATAATGTGCACACAGATAAAAATATAAGTCTGGAAGTAAGAAAGCAATCAGAATATACAACTGGTGTATGATATGTTCCTATATCCTAGTGATGTTGGAAATTAACTAGGGAGATTCAGGAGAAAAGTTATTACTGAAGGATTTGAAATTTTGTCACAAAAGAGGGATGAAGATCAGAAGAGCTGCGTAAATAACAGAGTTTCGAAAGAGAGTGGGAGAAAAAAGAATGGTAATGAAATTTCTAAATGAAGGTAGGACAGCCTCGTTAGATAATGAATTGAAAGGGATAACTTTATGATTCTACACATCATTAATATAACACATCAGGTTGTCATAAAAAAATTTTTTTTGACACATCCTGAGAAATGATGCTCATGTAAAGGCAGTCATCTATCATCTTCATCACAAGTCAGCATTCCTAAGATTGTGGGGTTGCAGCTCTCCACTCAAATCTTCTATTGGCTAATATCTTATTATTAACATATGTCTTCCTTTCCCAATCTTCTCATTCAATTTCCCCTCAAGGGGATTGTCTTCATTAGACCATCGCATCTCAGGATTAAGTTGTTTCATCAATGTTGTATTATATTAGTGTGAAGATATTAGCTGGTATAAGAATTAAAAGGAGTGCTGCAGAAATGAGAGACTACGGCTTTCTAAAAAAAAGCTTTTCCGGAAAAGGTGATCCAGCATCAAAGGCTGTAATGTGCTGCCAAACTTAGGCTGAGAGAAAAATACATCCATTCTGAAGATAGGATCTGAACTTATGCCCTTCGTGTTGTCAGACCAGCACATCACCAACCAGGCTACCACAGTGTGTGGAGAGCCATATTTAACCAATCTTATTGTTGTTGAGCAGTAATGATGATGATGAAGTGATTTTGTTCGTATGAACATTTCCAGTTGCTTGCATACATATTTCTCTTGGTGAAATTTAGGGTAGCATTCATTACTGTGATCATGCAATACCATTCAATAGTTTGTTAAAATCCTCTCATTAATCATCTTCAGTTGTTTTTTCAACTGCATTTTCTTCCTCATGAGCAAACAGATTTTTGTGCATTGGGTGGTTCAATACGCAACTGTAACCATCAAGGATTCTTTAGTTGTATGTAGCTATTTAAAATCATATTGTTTGTAACACAGGTTCTGTATTATGCATCATAATTCAGGTTATGTCTTAACTCATAACATGTTTTGTCAGTAAAATTTACTAGAAGTAGTTAACTCTCTTTATTTAATTTGCATGTCCATGTCTATAAGCTTATTTTATAAACTTCACTATTATCTGTCTTATCTTTCGCTTTAATACAATCATCATAATGTGATGGGATTTGTAGTCAGAGTATGTGACTATTGCTGCATTTCAACTAATACCTTGATTGAGTTTTCATATCGTCATAGATATGAAAATGCAAGTTCTTCTGGGTATTTAAAACCTGTTGCAAATAAAGATTTCATATGTGGTTGTATGGTCCTCTGTATTTATTCATTAATATTGCCTGCTTTAATAGTTCAGTTTACTTTCTTTAGTAATGGGAGGCTTACATGCATCCTAATCACTTAGAACATGAAAAAGGTGATGTGCATTGTTGTTAACCCAGTGAAAAATCCAGGTAGAGCTACAAAAGGTCCAAGAGGTGACTCATCTGACTAGACAGATCTTTGGGCAGAATGTACATAATCCATGGATACTTGGGCACTTTACTATGGGCTGTATGTCCATATTAAAGCATCTAATTGTCCTTGTGATGCCTATTCTTCCTCATGATTCCATGTGTGCCTCCTGGATCCATCACTGGATGCTCAGTAAAGCTATTTAGAAAGCAAGCTTATGGTCTGTCTATGTATATGACAGTAGGTGGTTGTGATATTATTATTGCATGAAGTTTGTAAATTTCTCAATATACAATCACCAATGTTCCAACCTCAAAAAGGATGATGAGAGAGCTTCAGAAAGGGGTCCAAGGACTGACACAGAGCGATTTGATGAAGAAGGCTCCGAAGGGGAATACTCAGATACTGACGACTTCATAGTGGATGATGATGGAAGACCTATAACAGAAAAACGACGACGGAGAAAGGTCACATGCTCTAATGCGTATGTATTGTTTTGTAAAGGCATGAAATGGAATCCAAATGTTGCTAATGTAAAAACATTTAAATAACTGAAATTTATTTTTTTTCACAGTGCACTGCAGGAGGCCCAAGATATTTTTGGAGTTGATTTTGACTATGATGAATTTGAGAAGTATGATGATGAATATGAAGAGGAAGATGAAGAAGAAGAGGATGATTACATTGATGATGATGAAGGGGAAGATGCTCCTAGAAAGTATGTGGGAATGATTACTTTTTCAAAGAATTTGAATTTTCATTACCCATATTACTTAATTGTGTCATTTGCTATAACTTTCATGGCATATCAGTCATTCCTTACAAAATTAAGCTTAGCAGCTAAAAGTTTGATTCATTGTCAGACATATTGAGAGCATTAGTTTTGTTCGAAATATATTTTAAGTATTTTGTATTAGGTGTGCATTATTATTTTCCATGTAAGTATCTTCTGAAGCCTGTTATTACAGTCCTTATTGCTGAATTAAGCAGAACATTTATTTATATAAATTGGTTCCATTTGGAGGCAGTCTTCATCAAGAGTTCTCTTATTTGTCACTTTTGTGTGCATTTAAACACTTGCATTCAATAAAAACTTGAAGCATTGCTGAAATAAATATAACTGTGCACTTTTTTTCATGAATATTGAGTATAAATTTTTGTGCATTTGTCTGATTCACAAAAAGATTCTCTCTGCTATACGTGACGTATCATGCCAATGATGTAACAGAATTTCTTTCACTTATAACCATTTATTTGTAACCCGAATAAATTATAACGCAGCATATTCATAAGCTAGTACTTAGAACTAATTATCATTATAATGAAATAATTATTATGTATATTCTTATTGTTTGCCTGATTTCAGTAATTTGATCTGAAAGGATATTTAATATAACATAAGAAAGTTAATATGTATTCCAGAAAAAATTATCAAAACAGAGTGTACTCTATTATTCAAGGTTTCAGAAAAACCACATAAGCCGTGGTTGCTCAAAAGCAGTCTGCTGGGAGAAGAGGTGATTTACTTGCTCAGCAATGTACTTCCAAATCATATCCCTCTTCCTGCCTTCTAAAATCTTTGTGTATGGCACTGATAGTCAAATCTTCCCGCTAATGAGATTAGGGTTTTTTTTATTTTGAACCCAAGTGGCTGGCCACAGGATCATGAAACAGGGTTGTCTTTTTAGGGAGAGTTGAGCGAAAGTACATTAAAGAATAATGCAATAGGTAGATGAGGTTAATGATGCACTGTGAAATAGGTACTGTGGTTTATCTTTAATTTGTAATCCTCAATTAAAAAATATATATATATTTTGACAGGAGACGACCAAAGAAGGCTGTGCAGAGGAAGACCACAAAGACGTCTATATTTGAGATTTATGAACCAAGTGAACTTAAACGCGGACATTTTACTGATCTTGATCATGAGGTAAAAATAGCAAATAAAATAATTTATCTCCAATTTAATTCAATTGGTACTGAAAATCTTACAATTTTAAGTTCTTAATAGTTTCCCAGCATGTTTGTTAGAATTTTTTTCTCTTATTGTCCCATTTATGGTTATGGTACCTATTTATCTAAACTGGCCATTGTTTCACTGAAAATAATATGAAAGCTGCAAAATGTTGTGCTATATTTGCTGAAACCTGATCTCTTACCTCATTGATAAAACTGAGTGCTGCTGATATTTTCTATGTGTGAATTTTAACTTATTGCTGAGATGCTTAAAGACCTCCCTATCTAGTCTAGTGGGTTTCGTGTTGTTTGTTCATCGTTTTAATATAAAAATTTCTTAATGTTCATTACATTAAGTAATTATATGTGTTCAGAACTAATGGTTGCCATGGCTGGGTGAGATTTTGCAGATGCAGTGAGTTCATTCATTTCTAATATTTGATTCTCAAGAAGGAAACTTAGATGTTTTTGATGCTTTAATGTCATTGTCTTATAGCCTGATAGAGAAGTAAAAAACTTAATGTCAGTGTAACATATGCCAGTTATTTTATTCGCATGTATTCTAGTTTTAATTTGAAACAAAAAAATTCAGTTCTAAGGTAGATGAAGGGATCTCACAACTGACTTGTGAATGGAAAATATGATACAGTTGAGCAGCCTTAATCTGGGAATCCGTAGTCCAGGAACACCCATAATCCTACAAGTTAGCCATGACCACCTACCCAGTACTTAATGGAAAATGCCGAAACATTTTTTACCAAAACATTGCTTCATAACCTGCTGAGATATCCCATTCCATTCTTAATGTTTATTTTCCCATTCTGAGAATCAGAATAATTTAAACATATTAATTTCTGATACTTTGTGTACACTGGAATTATTCTGCAACTTGAACTAAACATACAAAATTGAAGACATCATTGAGATGGACTTCGATTAGTTTACAGATCGGCTACTTACAATGGTGCGTGCATTTTTAATTGGCCACTAGATATAATTTGATAAAATTATTTGTTATCTGCTTGTGTTTCTCCCTAATCTTGTGTAATCTATGGCAACAGCAGAGGAGTGAGGCATCAGTACCTACTAAACGTTAACGATCGCAGAAAAAGTGCAATTTGTGAAAAGCTTGATGCCGTTGCATCAGTAAAGCATTTGTCTGAAACATACTGTGTGGGATCCTTGACAATATAAAAAATTAAGAAGCAGAAAGAGAAAATCCTCAAAATTTTACTGTTAAAGTGAAATGAAGAAATGTATGACATAGAGGAAAACTATGAAAGAAGATTTAAGTGCTGATTTAGATTGCATGGTTTAGATTGCGTCAAATTGAAGGGTTTACATTAGTATCTGTAGCCAAATGCTAATGGAGCAGGCTAAACTATTTCAGACACACATAATCTAAAAGGCCTCATGTCAGAAATTTCACGTGCATGGAATAGTAATTTACAGTCAGTTCTAAAACATGCGTGGTTTAAATTGTGGCCTGCTTCAAGATTTGGGGTAGATGAAATAAGTGGGGATTTCATTAAGGCTTTTATGTTTCTAAGGATAAACGTATGATGATGGATTCAGTTGCCTGTGCAAACAGCATCCATAACCCTGAATTAAAGGAAATGGAATTGGTAAATTTAGAGGATTGGATAGCTAGTGACCATGATTCTCTCACCAAACCACATTTCACAGATGATGAAATCCTTGAAATGGTAATTAATAACAATAAATCCGAGTGGTGATGAAGATGATGAGCATGAAACTGTTAAAGGAAGACTACTATTGATGATGGTTTATAAAGAATCATCCAGTCATGTCGCCCGCGACGTATTGATGGGAGGCCATGCAGACGACACCCATATGTTGACATCCTGCTGAATTAGCTGATAAAGAAATCAAGCACAGTAGGAAATATGTTGTGCGAAGCACAGTTTAAGAAATATTAAATTTTATGTACCCTTTTCCGATAGTAATATTACACTTTTAAATATGCTGTAACATGATGCACACGATGCTAAGCTTATGTTATTTTCACCCTCTGCTCAAGCTTGATACTTTTAATTAATAACTTTGTGAATCAAGATACCATTTCTTTGTGATTATTCTCAGTGACTCTCTTTAAAGTCATGTTCAGCAAATGGCAAACAAATATATTTTGGTATAAATAATTGAATCAAAAATAGACCAGTTGCCATGTATGACCCATAGTCCGGCAAATCTCTAATCTGGCATTACTTCAGTCCCAACTGTACCGGATTAATGATACTGAACTGTACATGTATTTTAGAGTTACTAGTATTACCATAACAGTTTTTATGCTTGTGTTATGACTATCAGTCATTCACATAATTCTATGATGCATATTTATTAGTTGATTATCCAAATGTAGTGTTATATTTCTTACTTATGAATCAATGTTTATTACTGGAATGGTTATAAAAAACTCTTTAAAGCCTATAAGTGAGGTACTGTATTGGATATATTATTATTTATTAGATTCGAGTGACAGACATTCCGGAAAGAATGCAGTTGAGGGAAGTACCTGTGACATCTGTTCCTGAGGGTTCAGATGAATTGGATGATGAGGCAGAATGGATATATAAACAAGCTTTCTGTCGCCCATCTATTTCAAGCCAGGTGAGTTGATGTTAATGTCTTAAGTTTATAGGTAGTTGTTTTCTGACGTAAATTATGTGGTGAATTGCAGTTTTTGGTGCCTAAAATTCTATGTTTTTGAATAAGGTACATAAGGAAGCCTGAAAGCTCTGTAATTTTCTACTTTAAAAATAGACTCAGTTGCAAAATTTAAATTGACTGTAATGGTATGTGGTACATGCTGTTTTAACCCTTACATTTCCAAGTGGGCAATATATTGGCTGTGGCCTTCATAGCCAAAACTCCTAAATGGTTGATATATCAGCCATTAGTTTTAATATTGATTGCACATTTGCCTATTATGAGCAATAATTTTGTAATTTTTATTATTAAAAAATATTCTTATTTCATGTTTTTTCAGCCTCTATCTGCCTTTTGTGTTCTCTTATAGTACGGGGGAAAAATGACATTTTGAATCTATTAGTACGACAATCTATCTCTCTAATCTTATTTAGCTGGTCGACTCTAGCATAATACGCTGATGCTTTTAATATGTGCCTAACATATTCAGTAAATCTATCCGATTTAAATTTCTGGGAGAGATTTTATGTGTACTTTGACCTACGCTCTGATAATGATTCCCATCCTAATTCTTGTATGAATTCTGATACACTACTCAACCTATCGTAACAACTTTTAACGAACCTAGCTGCTACACGCTGCACACTTTCTAGTTCTCTGATCAAACCTAATTCATTCGGATCCCATACACTGACTACATGCTCAAGGTGGGGCCTAACTAGTGAAAAGTAACATCGCTCTTTTGTCTTCTCATCACATTTCCCAAGTACTCTTTATAAATCCTAGCTTTCTCTTCACTCGGCCAAATATTTCCCGGATGTGTCTTCCTCACAATAAATCTTTAGTGATTGTTACACCTAAATGCCTTATGGTTTCAATGCTTTCGATCTTCGTGTTACTAATTGTATACGATTGCTCAATTGAATTATTCCTCCTCCAAAAATTAATAACTACACACTTTTTAAGGTTAAGTTCTAACTGCCATTTGTCGCACCACTCTTGAATTACTTCAAAATCCTTACTAAGCAATTTCCTGTCTTCTTCTTTTAATATACCCCTGTACACTACCGCATCATCTGCAAAAAGTCTAATCTGATTATTAACTATGGTACTCAAATCGTTTTTGCGTAAAAGAAATAGAAGCGGACCTATAATGCTACCCTGGGGAACTACCGATGTGACTTTGATTCTGTCTGACATGATGCCATCTATGACAACCCTTTGCTCTTGCCCGCTTAAAAATTCTTCCCCAACATACAACGTCTATATTTAACCCAAAACTCTAACTTCAAGATTAATTTATCATGAGGAATTTTATCGAATGCATTTTTAAAATCTAAAAATATCGCATCAACTTCAGTACTGTTTTCTCCATAGACTAAAATATCATGTACAAATAAAGGTAATTGTGTCTCGCAAAATCTACCTCTCTGGAACCCATGTTGGTTGTTTATGAGTAATCCCTGACTATCCAAATGCCCCATGATCAAACTGACTACAGTGTGCTCAACTACCTTTTTACGCTTTTAAAAATAGGGGTATTGTTATCTACTTTCCAATTCTTGGGTACTGTGTGGTTCTTTAGTGTTTATTGAATGTTATTTCTAGATTGGGGGCTGTTTCGGAAGCTAATGTTTTTAAACTAGTACTCTTTCCGCGATATGAAATTGTTATTTCGGGCATTTGTTCACTGAAAGTGTTCGGTGGTGGTTTGACTGTGTTGTGTGATGATGAGTTGAATACGCTTTGGAAAAAGGTGTTTAAAGAATTGGCTTTTTCTATACTGCTGGTGACTCTAATTCCATTATCATTTTTAAGTGTGTGCACTGAGGACCTATTTCCCTGAATCTTTCTTACATATGACCAAAACCCTTTTAGGATTGCTATCTAAATAGTATCCTAACATCTTGCTCTTGAAATGTGATATGCTTGCCAACATGATTTCCTTGTTAATGCTCTAGATTTTTTATAGTTTTGAACTAACTCATTTTTTTCCTCTACCGATAGACCCCGTGCTGCATTCTTCATCCTAGCGTGGCATACCCTTTGTCGCTTTAGTGATTTCCTAACCTCCATATTATACCAGCTTGGTAATATATGGAGGTTATCTCTACCTCTGTATTATCAGTTATGAATTTACTTATATATATTTGTTAACTGCCTTACGGGACACCTCAAGAAATTCTCTCCACGAATCCTCTGTATCTAATCCATTGGTTTGTTTACTAAATACTAGTGATGGCCGGATCGGATCCGTCGGATCCAAAGATCCGCGGATCTCTCATTTTTTCGGTTCCGGATTCGGATCCAAAGACACGGAGTAAAATCGGATCCGGATCGTAGATTTTAAATTTTCGCGCCTTAGCGATCGAAGAGCCCCGTGAATGGAATGTAGTTGCGGTAGATATTGACACGAAGAGGTTGTGTAACTCAGGTCATGAAATTAGATGAAAATGTTACCGTGCAACTAGAAGCAAAATAAAGAAATATGACTTTTTTCCCCATTATCCCGGGATCGCGAGAAAAACAATACGTAAGATGTCACGCGGGTAGCCTACATTCGCCGGGATCAGGCGTACAACGAGAGCTAGTGTACTGTGCGAAGTTCGATCCCTATCGCAGTTTAATTTTTTCTTTCAGTCGTTGCATCGAAAATGTTATCCTCTTCAATTTCAACCATTAAATCTGAATACTCACTTTATCATACTTTTGTTGTTTAAATTAGATTTAAAAATGAACCATTAATAAATTAAGGATGGTCGGGGTCGGATCCACGGGTCTTTCATTTCATTCGCTACTGAAATCATATCCGAAGGCAGTAAAAATTCAGATCCAGAACGGAGATTTTAAAATTTCGCGGCCTCGTGATCGATGCGTCCCGCGAATGGAATGTACGTATGGTAGAAACTGACAAGGAGAGGTTGTGTAACTCGGTCACGAAATGAGAAGAAGAGTTGTCCGTGCCACAAAAACAAAATAAAAAAATATTCGTCGTGACTTTTTTCTTCATAGGCCCGGATGCGCGAGAAGAAAAATAAAGCCGAATGTCACGCGGGTTGCCTACATTCGCCATATTCCCGTGAACATATGATAGCGTAGTTGTTAAACATGAGGGCTAGTGTACTGCCGGTCTCGAGTTCGATTCTTAACACTGCCTGATGCAAGTGCACAGGGTGATGTAAGTAGGCAGCTAAAAAAAGTAGATTATCAGAAATTTCATGTCAATTTATAAGTCAATATAATAATAAAATTTGGCATTAGTGAAATGATTGGAAAAAATTTTTAATGCAGAATTAAATCGTGGAATCATTACGTTAACTTTACCATGTATTTTTCAGTGACGCATTTGTAAATGTAGTTTAAACGATAGAAGCACAAAAATGTTAGTATCCACACAAAGGTTGGAAATGAAGGATGATAAAGTTTTTGATTCAGTGGCTGAAAGAAAAATTTTAAACAGCGATAAGAATCGAACTTCATTACCCTGCAGTCACTACCCCACTCTGCTATTGTGGGCTTGCCTGATTTTGGAGAATACATGCTCCCCACATGTCATTCTAAATTTTTCTTGAAAACCCGAGCCAATGGAGAAAAAATTCGAGGCTTTTTTAAATTTTGCTTCTAGTAGCATGAAAAAAGGCTAATCTCATTTCATGATCCGAGTTACACCTCTCCTTATGAGTATAAAATTCTATAGATTCATTTTAATGGTTATTATTAATGAGACAGTGCAAAATTACTAGTTTAACAGCTTGAAATATTCTATAATAATTTTTTCGTCTTAAAAATGGAATTCCCAGATATTTCATAAATGGGATCTCTTGGCTGCATTAAAATTTTTTTGTTTCTAAAAAAGAATATGAAAGCATTCAAGGATTTGATTAATAATTGGAAAATAATTCCTTTATTAATAAAAATGAACTTATGTTTCTTTTAACTGCACTCTAAAGAATAATTGTATAGGTTTCAGAAATATAATTGTTTGATGAGTATGTGATAAGGAAGTTGATCTTTATATTAGAAGTAATAAGATATAGTTATTGCATCCGTAAATCTTGTTCCAGGAAAATATTATCCACATAGATTTGAAAGTTGATTTTTTCTACAATAAATTTACTTGTTTTTGGTAATTCTATTGTTGCTGTATTTATATATTTTAAAAAAATCTAGGTTCTGAAAATGAATGTCATTCAGAATCGAGTGTCTGAAACTAAGGATCCGAAACCGAGATAAAGATCCGAAACCCAGGCAAGGATCCGGTTCCGGATCCGGATCCGACAAAAAACCTGGATCCGTCCATCACTACTAAATACATTAAACAATTCCCTTAATTCCTCTTTCATACCATCATAATTAGCCTTGCCAAATAAGTATTACCTCCTCCTTGGTTTATAATGTGTTTCAACACCTACAGTAAATTTTGCATGCACTATTTTATGATCACTAATTCCTGTGTCTGTAACTATATTTAAAACTTTTTCGGGTGTATTTGTTGCTAATAGTCTAGAATGTTGTTTCCTCTGGTCGGTTCTATTACTAGCTGTTGTAAAGAACATGACGTAAAGGTGTTCAACAGTGATTCGCAGAGTTCCTTACCCTTACCTCCTTTTATAAAACTACACATATTCCAGTATATCGAAGGGAGATTGAAGTCTCCACCTACTATTATTGCACTATCACTGTTCCGAAAAAGTAATGTACCTATCTCTGTCTCCAGTTCCATTATAGAATTGACGCCTACATCCGTTGGCCTGTAATACGCATCTACATATATCCTTTTTCCATTACTACGTACTTTTACTTTTAACGGAACACCAAATACTTTCTAAATTGCGCTCTGAAATAAGTTTTCTTCTACTGATATATGGGTCCTTCACAGCTATTGATACTCCTTTGTTTCTATTTAATCTATCCTGCCACTCACCTTGAGGTGGCTCGAAGAGTATTATGTAGATGTATTTTGTAGTTACCAAATGCTCAGATATTAACAGACTCTATGACATTCGTGGCAAATCTGTGTAAATCACTTGGTGAAAAACCTCACATCCTGAAATGTATTTTCATGTTTCTACGGATACATAACTGTTATTTTATTAACTTAGTCTTTTATTACCTTTCGTGGAATATAATGCATTGAATGTTGGTAAGAACTTACCCCCTGACCCACACCAATGTGGTGTCTCACAGGTATTATGTTGTTATAGATGAAGTCCAAATAAATCTCCAGGTCCAAAAGAATTTCAAGACCAAGTGTACAGCTAGTAATTTCAAGAGATACCTCACGTATTTCTTTGACTGTGAGAATACATTTCATAAATTGTCAAATGGAAAGTAACATCTTAGGGGTTGGACAATGACGTAAACTCTTGCACCAGGGAATTCTTAATCGACTGCGGATAATGTGTTTTTTACCTATAGAAATGGGCAACAGATAATTATGGAAACATTCCCTAGGTAAAAATTCAGTAAAGACAGTGATCTTATCATTCATTGACGTCAATAACACCAAAAACAAAACTTCACTCAGTAGACTTGTGTACACATAATGAGGGAAGTGTCAGAAAATCACCCAGAGTTATTCAAACTTCGCAGAACCACCTAAATGTCACAGCAAGTATGCCATTTTTCCGACAGTCGCCCACTGCATTTTTACCAAAGTCTATAAAACTGTTATTTTTCATCATAGAACGATGATTAAAAGACGTACGTCCTCGCAAGATTACGATGAAAACTGGTATTTATTGCAATAGGGCGCAGCTGTTAAAGTTTAAAATTATACTGGTTATGGTCAGTTTTTGCTGTGTTAGTCCCCCACCGTGAGGGTCGAGGAGAGAGGCCAGCGTTGGGCCTGGGAGCTTGGAAAAGGGTCGTGGATTAGGTCCCCTCCAGAGGTGGGACACGCCCTTCTGGTGACTACCTGAGACATGGTCCCAGAAGATTACTTTTAACCAAAAAATGTAATGCAGTTAAGATATTCCATGCATGGAATATTTGGGGATTCCATTTTTAGGATGAAAAAGTTATGATAGATTATTTAAAGCTGCTAAACTATTAATTTTGCAATATCTTATTAATAATAATTGTTAAAATGGAATTAGTGAGTTTTCTATTCATAAGAAAAGGTTGTGTAACTTGGATCATGAAATGAGATGAGAGCCTTTTTTCATGGAGCTAGAAGAAAAATGAAGAAATATGCGTCTTGGCTTTTTTCTCCTTTGGCGTGGGTTCGCGAGAAAAAAATTAGAATGACATGTGGGGAGCTTGCATTCTCCAAACTTGGGTACACCAAAATTAGCAGTGTCTGGTAGTGTACTGCAGGTAATGAAGTTTGATTCGTATCGCTGTTTAAAATTTTTTCTTTCGGCCATTTGAATCAAAAATTTTATCATTCCTAATATCCAACCCGTGTATGAGGATACTGACTTTTTTGTACTTTAAACTAGATTTACAAATGCATCACTCAAAAATAAAATTGTAAAGTTAATGCAATGTTTCCACGATTTTAATTCTGTAATAAAATATTTTTCCAATCACTTTCATTGACGCCAAATTTCATTACTTTTATGTTTAATTTGTTGACATATAAATTGACATACAATTTCTGATAATCTACTGCTTTTATTTGCCTGCTTGCCTTACCTCAGAAATACAGAATGGAATGTATTCCTAGCCTGTGTTAAGGCTTGAACTCACGACCGGCAGTGCACTAGCTCTCATTTTTTACAACTACACTGTAATCGATTCATGAGAGTCAGGCAAATGTAGGTGACCCACATTACATTCTGCTTAATTTTTTTCCTGTGCATCCAGGCCTATGGAGAAAAAAGCCTAGACATGTATTTCTTTATTTTGTTCTAGTGGCACGAAAAAAATTTTCATCTCATTTCGTGACCCGAGTCACAAATACTCTCCTTGTCAGCATATATCATATCTACATTCCATTCATGGGGCACATTGATCACTTAGCCACGAAATTCAAATATCTCCTATCCGGATCGGAATCTATACTGTCTTCAGATCTGATTTCAGTAGCAAATGACGTGAAAGACACGTGGATCTATGGACCCGACCATCCCTAATTTTGAGTGATATACATATTCATAGATCTAATTTAAAAATTAAAAATATAAAAAAGTGAGTATTCAGATGTATGGGTTCGAAATGTAGATGATAAAGTTTTCGATGCAATGACTGAAAGAAAAAAATTTAACTGCGATAGGGATCAAACTTCGTACAGTACACTACCCTTAATTGTCCACCTGATCCCGGCGAATGTAGGCTACCCATGTGACATTTTAGGTTTTTTTTCTCGTGATTCCGGGGTGATGGGGAAAAGTCATATTTCTTTGCTTTGCTTTGGAAAAATTATTATCTAATTTCATGACCTGAGTTACACATCCTGTCCTGGTCAATATCTACCGTGCCTGCATTCCATTCACGGATTGCTTCGATCACTAGGCCGGGAAAATTTAAAATCTGTGATCCGAATCCGATTTTACTCTTGACTTAGGATGCAAATCTGTAACCGAATAAAATGAAAGATCCGCAGATCTTTGGATCCAACGGATCCGATCCATCCCTAATAATTTATAGTTATGTAACCCAATCAATACAATTTTTATTTACTTATCCATCTTCCCGGTATTGTCTTGATCGTGTTACATCTCTCGTGTTCGCGGGTGGCCCTTCGGTTCCTCATGGGTCCTCCCTCTCGATTCTCGTGAGCCTGGGGTTCCTTCCCTCTTGGACCCAGGAGTATTTTCCTTCACGTTACTCATTCGTGGCATCCTCACAGTTTCCAATCCTTCCAGCAATCACTTTTCCTCACTCCTGCTTTTCCTTCCACATGGCATCCACCCGTTCATGACGACAGACAAACTACGACTCCCCTTTCCCAGTTTCTTTCATTCTGTTCCCCTCAGAGTCCCTAGTCCCCGTTTTGTTGCTTCTTGACCCAAAACAGGCATCCCTATTGACAAATCCCAATGATGACGTTATTTAATACCCCATGTTGACCTTGAGAATAATATAATACATTGATACATTATCCATAGTAATTATAGGTGGAAAATATTTTTAATCTTTATGAAAATTACTTTTTTCTAGGATGGACCTCGGGGTAATGACAATCAAGAAAGATTAAAGAAAGGACCTCTTACAGTTGGTAAAATCAAGAAAGCATTGGATTTTATGAGGAATCAGCATTTTGAAGTGCCATTCATTGCATTTTACCGGAAAGAATATGTTCAGCCTGAGCTCAATATTAATGACTTGTGGAAAGTGTACAAGTATGATGAAAAGGTATAGTATTTTGAAGTTACTCTCATTACTTAAAGCAAGGGGTCTGATTTTTCCAGAAGTTCAGTAATGAAAGCTTCTTGGATGGCTAGCTTTTTTCATTCATTTTCATGCATTTTCATTTGCATGCCATCCAAACTTTTGGATGGCATGCAAAATTTGGTATAGCCTGGCACACGTCGTGTCTTCAGTCAATACAGATTAATTTAGAGTTAGATGACAATAAATATTCTCGTCAGAGGCTTTCGGGTGCAGCTGCATATAACGCGTTGTCGGTGAGCAAGCTTTCGCGGCCATTGCAGGACGCATCATCAGGCAAATGATGCATTTGCCTGATGATGCGTCCTGCAATGGCCGCGAAAGCTTGCTCACCGACAACGCATTATATGCAGCTGCACCCGAAAGCCTCTGACGACGATGGATTCCGCTGCGAAAACCTACGTTCCAAATAAATATTCTATTATGAGTATTATTATTAAGTGTACTATTAAGTGACAACCACCTCTGGAGTCTCTGGCTAGCATCAGGTTTCATTGATGTCATAATGACTGGAGACTCAAGAGGGGTTTGGCAGTTTTTGTAGCCACTTCCAATGCCCATCAGATGAGTGGCTATGCTGCTTTGGGATTGAGCGTATGCAGCAGACGGAGACAAGATGACGGCCTTCTGCATGAGTACTAAAAGTGATTCCGCCTGTGCCTTGAAGGCTGGAATACACTTGATGTTATCCACTAGCAATCCCTTTACTCCACCGAGCACTCCTATGATGAGGACTACTAATTTAACAGTGTCCCAAGTACATCTGTCACAGCAGGTCTTGATATTTGGTCAGTTTCTCCACCTCCCTCGCGTCCATGTTCGTTTCGGCAGGTGTCGAAAACTCGATCATGTACATGGAGTGGGAGAGGTGGTCGAGGAGAACGATATCAGGCTTAGTCGCCGTCAACTGCCTGGTGGTGGAAAAGGAATAATTCCACCAGATTTTACATTTATCGTTCTCCACGACGGACTCGATCTCTCCAGGTGCATATGGCAGCACAGGTACTTCTAAAAACACAGGTGCATCTAATGGTGCTGCAGGTGAAAATATAACACCCGCAGAGCCGTGTTGTGCCTAGCTAAATATGCTGAAACTACAGCCGGAGAGTAGATGACTCAATGTCTCCGGCTGGGCTCGGCACGCTCTGCATCTCATGTCCACTACCTCTGCCTTAAATATAAGGTGGCGGAACACGAGGGTGTTTATGACACCATCCTGGCATGCAAGGATGAATCCTTCGGTCTCGCACTTCAGACCTGCGGAGTGTAGGAAGGCAAACGTCAGCTCTTTCGATAGCCTATGCTTTTCCATGTTTCGATAGAAAAATCCATGCATAGGCTTATCAATGTGTGCTGTCAGCAAGGTTTTCTACTTGGCTTTCTTTATCTCAAGCTTGAGAGTGTCTGCCTTCAATGACAAGATGGACGTGTCATTGTTGCTTCCGTCGGATGACAGGTCGATGTCCAGACCAATTTCGTGTGCTGCCCTCTTTGCTGCCTGGAAGAGAAACACCCCTGCCCCAGCCATCTCATGTTCTCTTGCGAGACACATCAGGGGGAAGGGAAATGTGCAAGGGAAAAGTTTTGTCTCCATGTCATTTTTCAACAGTAGTGTCTGAAAGTTCTTAGTACTTCCTTCTGAAGCAATTAATAGGTATATCATCTGTTTGACCTCTACATGGTTATTTGGTAAATGCCTTGTTAAAATATTGTTTTATCATCATATTTTATTGTAAGCACCTTTTTGAAATCTGTGAAATGCATGATAATTTCAGTATTGCCTCCATTGTAAGTGCTCTAATTGATGAATAATGTAAAATCTTATTCTTTTAAATGAGTTCACAGGATTTTAAAGCTGCTGTAATGATACTGTTTTCTTTACATTAGTGGTGTCAACTCCGCTCTCGGAAGAATAACTTGCTGAAGTTGTTTGAGAAAATGAGAAATTACCAACTTGATCAACTTATGAAGGCCCCTGATGCTCCCATTGCCGACAATGTTCGTGTGATGAAAGATGAAGACATAGACAGGTTTGCATTTCACCCTGAGTAAATTGCATGCAACTTTATTACCACTTAACCCTTTCGCTGCGAGTGATGATAATGTCTCATCATGAGAGCCTATTGCTGGTATGCGCATGATGAGTATGTCTTGTCTTGATTTACGTTTGGGTTTTTGTTTTCTCCGCATATTTCAGTCTAATTCTACCACCTGTGGAAATGCAGAGGATGATAAAGCACATGTATTTTATTCACTAGATGGAGTCACTGTCAAATTTTTATTTATATATACTGGATTCAAATGTTATGAGTAAAAATATTTTTCTTGAGAGCACCCATGAAACTCCTTCGTGTACAGCATTGAAATACCATCGCAGCGAAAGGGTTAATATACAAATATTTTTAATCTGCAGTAAATGTATATTCGTAAATGATGTTGGTGAGTGATAGTTATCCTTGATGACTACATGAAAGCTTACTGAATGCAGCTTCCCTGGATTCCTTCCTGTCCCAAGATGGAAATGATCATGAACATTTAGTTACATGTAGCTCAATGCTTTATGTTTCTATAGAGTGAGGCTACACCCCCTATGGCAGCCCAATCCTCCCTGCTTCACTTGCTCTACCATCAGTTTACCATTGTTTTTCTTTTGTTGGTATGACAGCATTCCCCATTCATTTCTTATAGGCTTATCTTCCCCATTCAGTCTTATGACAGTCAACTTACATGATGCCTTTGGTCATCAAGGGGAAGGTTTTTCAAAGTAGCAAAGTTTTACTAAATTTTGGTACAGTGAACTCTCGTTAGCACATTTTTGAAGGGACCAAACTTCTGAATTTACTAATCAGGGAAAGGAACAAACATGTTAGGTCTTCTGAAAAAAAGGTCAAAGATGCATGGGTTGCATAACATCCAGGGGAAACTGTCTGTCATTTTAGTTCATTCTGTGGATAGCTGCTATTCATTTAGTGTTAAAAAAAAAGTTTCATTTCCACTTATTACACCTACCAAGAAAATACATATTAGGTTGATGAACAATCCATAGTTAATTAAATGACCAAACAGCTCGTTTTGAATGCAAATACTGATTTCCCTAAGTTCAGCATCATAGTTAGCAGAGCCCCTCAGTGATTTTTTCCTCGTACTTCCCACATAATTAGTACGTCTGAGGATAGGTGAATCCACAGTGGGAATGCCTCGCATTTCACTCATTTGCACTCCAGTCTTTTGCAAATTGTAGGCAAAAATAAAAGTTGTATATTATAATGGATGCATACATGGAAATACAGTAGAAACTCGAAAATACGAACTTCGAAATTACGAAATTTTGATTTTACGAAGCAAAATCTTCGGTCCTGACCAAAAGGGTATCTAAGTGTATGTAACAGTACTCGATATTACGAAATAACGAAGTTTTAAAATTACGAACCTCGGATCTTGGTCCCGACGTGAAAAAGTTACTCGTTTATACGAATAATGATGGATCACAGTAACGTTTTACGGCGCTCCTTGTCAGAGTTAAATATCTAATTAATCATCGTCGCTGAATACATTATGCACTGAATGTATTACCTGAACGATATCTCATTTTTCAATGCTACAATAGTAAGGACGACTTTGAATCGTAGGCATCGTAGCTCATAAAATATGAAACCAATCTGACATAAAATGGGTTCGGCTTTGTAACCACGAGTCCACAGAGTTGCCAACGAGCAGAGAAAACGTAAATTTGAAATTTAACTAAATACACATTCTCCCACATCACCCAGCCGCGGGTACAGGATGTAGACGCCTGAATGAAACCACCCGGCCGCATCGTCTAGCCGCGACGTCCAGACGCGACAGTTGGACGTGGCCGCTGGACGCCCCAGTGAAACCAGACCTTAAGGACGACTTTGAATCGTAGGTATCGTTGCTCATAAAATATGGAACCAATCGGACAAAAATGCGTTTTGCTTTGTTACCACGAGTCCACAGAGTTGCCAACGAGTAAAAAAATGTAAAGTAGTCGTGTACGGATATACTCGCCGACGAGAGACTAATTGCTACAACCAGCTTTTTTCCTCTCATGATC
The DNA here is from genome assembly GCA_933228895.1 of Platycnemis pennipes. NCBI lineage: Eukaryota > Metazoa > Arthropoda > Insecta > Odonata > Platycnemididae > Platycnemis > Platycnemis pennipes. The sequence continues at coordinate 73,265,889 of OW121847.1, read as the reverse complement.
CCTGGCATTTTTTGTTACCAGTTTTCCCAAACATAAATCCATGATGAATATTCCTGGTATAGAAATTGTTTGCTGCGCGTTTGCAATAACTATGACATGTATCGGAGATGGTGCTATGTTGTTCGAGCGGTAGATTCAGTCGTGAATATAACCCAAGGAAGCTTTTTTTCTTCTCACTATTTCAGACTGATTACACTCAACCTTGCTCGACGGCATAATTATTCCAGCTGGCAATAGTTGTCATCGAAGGACTCATGTTTAATTTACCGTCCTCATTGAGCGTTTTGATGTAGTCATCGAGCAAGGCTCTTCATACGCATTTCCCTTCTTCCACCGCCAACAGCAAAGAAAATCAGAGAAAGTATGAGTTCGCATGGCCATTTAGTTTAACGCACATTAATTCTAAAGGAAGACTAGTTCTGGGCGCATGCAAAATCAATGTGAAAAAACGCTCAAGCACCCATATATATATTTATATCGGAAAATGGTGTACCCTCCTCCCCTTTCACTCCAACATAGCGATCGAAGAGATATACTAAAAGAGAGATCACTAGGCAGTCCCCACCAGGAAAATTCACCCAGCTCTCCTTCTCCTTTGCTCCAAAACCTCGGCATACTCTCCCCCATCACCTTTCTCTCTCACTTGCAGCTAACCTATTCCTCCCACACTGGCTATATTTCCCCTTCAAGTGACCCTCTGTGTCCCCCCTTCCCGCTCTATGAGTGGGCACGAGCCATCCCCCTCACACCCAAGCCCCCCCCCATGCCCGCCCTCCGGGATATCAGGCCCCTTCGAGTGCTCCTCCGTCCCACTCCCTCAATGCTGAGATGCCCAACGCTGACATTGCAGGCCCCCCATACCAGCTCTTGGGCCCTCTAAGAAGTTCCCTCCCCAATCTCAAGGAATCTGTGCACGCCGATGGGTCTAACTCAGCTTAAATATTGTTTTGCGGGCATATCTTGATTCATGGTAAAAGCTCCACTCGCCAGAGTCATGTCTTCCCTCTCCGCCGACGCAGCAAATTGAGGTAAGGGAGGAGGAAGATAAGATGCGACTATTCGGCGTAAAGCTGATGATTCATTCGAGGTTTAGTCTTCACGCGCAGCCCTTGGCCTTGAATCCCAGGTGGATCACCCTCACAACAGACGTAAGATACTACGAGACCATGGGCCTCGCAGCTGTTTTTGTGAGCGGGCGAATGGAGTAACCCCCATCCACAGCGAGGGGGAAAGGAGGGAAAGAAGGCAGCTTCCAGCTTGATGCGTGGTCTGACCTGGAGCTGCAATGCTTGGACGCAAGTCTCCTTGCTTGATCGTAAGCAAAGGAAAAACGATTAGCAAAAATATCCCACATTTCAATTCAATAGCGAATGTTTAAAAGAATTCTGAGATATAATGAATGAAGAGCAGGCAGGCAGACCTAATCTGAATAGAACCATAAGTGAAGCTTTCGTGTAGTAGAGTGAAAAACGAAAATTATGGATTTGTAATGTTAGCATCGTTAGTAGCCGATGAAGTGTAAAAGGAACTATCAACCTTCACCGTTGAAGTGAGTGGCTTGTACACCCTACTTCTGAAAGGAGGTACACAGCTGGACTCTTCTATAAGCTCTTTTTTCAGCTCTATCATCTCGGAAATAACCACGCACAAATAAGCTGAATCCAAGGGAGAAAAACGATTGTTATTTCGGGAAATTAATGGGCTTAGCATTATTTATACAAAATACATAACGTGTATCCATCGCATAGCATCCGCGAGAGAATCTTATTTTCACTGTCTTAGCTTAACGTAGGTAGATACATATATTATGCCTGACGCTGAGAAAGGACCATCTTCTAACGAGATTTTATTCCACTAATTTCAATATTGGTGCCAATGATCGCGCAAGTCGCACACTTCCTTATTGTATGCATCAATCAGTATTACTAATGATTAAACATCGCTCACACTTCAGTTAAAGAGTTCTCCACTTAGGAAATAATATAGAAAAATGCGCAATGAAGCTTCATAGGCTTATTTCAAACTGCACAAAAAATTGGGCAAAAGACGCTTCATTGCCTAATCATTCATTGGAAAAAAAGAACGGCAAGTTAGTTGTCGCGATGTAAATTTCCGCGGAGCTTATACTTTTATGAATTATAACTTCGTAAATCATGCAAGTACATCGCGAGAGTTCATCTTAATTTAAGGAGACGACAAAGAGCTTCATCGCGATGTTTTTGAAAGATACTCGTTGACACGAAATTTGATATTACGAAGTGCCGATTTTTCCGGTCCCGTCGACTTCGTAATTTCGAGTTTCTACTGTATGTATTATATTTTCATATTGACTATGATGAACATCTTTACAAACAAGTATTAACATATTGTGAGGATTGTCAGAATACCTCCAAAACATGAAGAAAATGAGCACCTAGCCTAAAAACATTTCACTCTCCAGTGTACATTTGGCTTTAACGTGACCACTTGTAACAAAACACAAATGGAATTTCCCATTTGTTCTCTATAGATGTTTAACAAAAAATAACATATAGGTATACTTCGACTTACAACGTTTCAAGTTACGTCATTTACATAGATACGTTGGTTTTTTTTTAATAAATGGATGAAATTAGTTGAGATGTGCAGATTGCAGGTTGCAGTAAAGGTGCTAGAAGCACAAAAAAATTTGTAAATGTGATAAATTGCTCAGAATTAAAATGAATAGTTTAAAAGAAATAAATAAATTGAGTAAAAAGATAGGGATTAAATAAAGAATATGACTAAAATTACATTAGAATACGGCACTACAGGGAAACGTAGAAACTGCTCAACTGAAGAGATATAGGCATGAGAAATGGTGCGTTTGTGCATTCACGAAGCAAAGTAAAGTGAAGGAATATTCCATCAAAAACCTATCATATCCGATTTAGCACAGGCATAATCGAAGTGAAATGTCCAATTACCTGCAGGGGTTTGTCTCCATCGGAGGCGGCAGGACAGAAGAAACTAAACTTTCTTCAAAAGAGTGAGGAGAATGTCACGCTAAAGCAAAAGCATCAGTATCATTATCAAATACAAGGACAGTTGCACCTTTGTGACAAAACGTGGTGCGACTTTATTGTTTGGAGCCCATTAGGCATTTACATTGAGCTTATTAATAGAAATGATCTCTTTTGGAAACACCAAATGGAACAACCATTAGAAAAATTTTATATGGAGCTACTTCTGTCGAAAATACTTCGCCTAAATATCAATTAAAACGAATTATTTAATGCTTAGCCATTACGTAACCCTAACCTACTATTTTTCTTGATGTAATCATCCTTACGCTTTACCCCACACTATTTACCTTCAGGTTGCTTTTCATAAGTTGGTACGAGTCAATGGTTTTAATCTTAGTCTAGACCCAAGCTGTAAAATCTTTGCAATGGGTAACTTTTCTCTCACTGGGTGCTGGTAATGAAATTGTGATGTTTTGAGATAAAACCATGACGAATAACGAAAACATTGGTGGTAAGAATGAAGAAACAGTGGAAGGCAAGGAGACATTCTGGTAAATCGTGAGTCTGGTTATACTGCATTTCCCCATGTAAAATCACTTATTTTCACTGTGCGATACTGAAAAATATCGACCGTGGACATGCGGTATTCACGAAGTATTCAACTACTATGATATTAGTGCAACATTGTGGTCCACCAGGCATAATATCGCATTGTGCTGTAAATGCACAATGGAATAGATATTTGAGATAATTGCGACATCTAAGTTATGCGATCCATTCACATCGTAAAGCCGATGATATGAGAGGAATTCATTTTGCTATAAAGCCGTGTACACAAATTTCCACCGAATACGACACGAAGCAATTCGCACACTCTCCAGACGGTTGGTTTTTGTGACGAACGCCATCCCTGTTTCAGTTTAGTTTCAAGGGAGAAATTTTCACTCCCAGGAAAATTCCCCTCCCCAGGAATTTCACCATTCCCATCAATTTCTGTCGAAATCTCACACCAATTCGCAACAAAAACAAAGACGCAACTCGTAGCGATGTCCAAAAAACTGAGCCATTGGCTCTCAAAATTGGATTATTAAGCCGTTCAATGAATGAACGTCAGAATGACTTTCATTGAACAGCTCAATGAATGAATGTCGACATTCCCGAATAGCCCCCAGAGGCCGACGAACAGCGAAGTTGATCTGCGAGTGAATACCTTCGCGTATTTATTTGTCAGCTGACTCCCCTCTCTTTCCTTCCTTCCTGCGCAAGGAAGTCCACAGACACTCTAGGCTCGTCTACTGCCTAGCAGTGCAGACCTCCTCCCCTCCATTCCCTCGTTGAGTTCCCCTTACACGCTGTGAGCCTTCCCATTCCACCCGGGTCTGAGTGGGGAGAGACCCGACGAGGCGAAACTGAGAGCTAGGGAGCCACCTTAAGAAAAAGTAATGTGCTGTACCTTGACTATTTTGTGTGAAAGATGCTGATCGCTTGGAGTTGTCTATATAGCGTGCCTTCTTCCTTTCCCCTATGCAATTGCCAGCAATATCGTGTTTGGCTCAAAAGATTAATGTGGACCATGATTACTTCAAGTCAAAAATGCTGATCGCTTGGAATCGTCGAGAGTGCGTACCCTCTTCCTTGCTCGCCGGTCTTTTTGCGATGCAGAATGGCGACTGATTTCATCCCGATGCAACAGATTAAAATGGCCTGGCATCTCAAGTTTAGTAACGTTATCTTTCATTTCTTTCTTACACTTTGCATTGAAAATATTGAACATGAGAGGTACAACATAATTCTTCACTTTTTGTCAGATTACCGCATTTTAAATTTCTTGAAGCAAGCGGAACCTTTATGACATATTGATTTCTAATGTCATAGTCCACATACATGAAATGCTAAAGGCGTTTCAGTAAAGAAGCAGTGTGAATCAACACAGCAACACAGGAGTGTATGTCAATTTTTATTACCAAACGGATCATAGCAATAAGAATCTTATACCAGTAGATGTCAATGATGTTTAAAATTTTCATTCATTAAGAACCATCACTCAGGAAGGAATTAGTGCGATGTTTTGTGGATGATGAACTAGTATAGTTAAAAACAATTACAGTCGTATGTGTAAGCAATTTTAATTAATAAAAAACTGTTATGCTTTGGGGCGATGGTAATTTGTTAAGGATCTTTTCCGTTAATACAGATGATTAACCTCAAAAAAATCCTACGATTCTACGACACTCATAGCAAAAGTGCTGTAGTTTGGATGTAACGAAATCCCGTTTATAATGAAATGAAAATCGGATCCCCTAAAATATGTTTTAAGCGAGTTTTACTGTAATTATAATGTATTATATAAAGTCCTAGAAAGCAGAAACTAGTTGCGTTTATTGCTTTCAATTGATTTTAATTGCTAATATTGAATTTGGTAGGGATGTGCGAGTACTCATAAATTCGAGTCGAGTCGAGTAGTTAGTACTCGACTTGAGTACTTTGAGTATTTTTACGAAAGTCGAGTCGAGTAGTTGGTACTCGACTTGAGTACTTCGAGTATTTTTACGAAAGTCGAGTCAAGTAGTTTTTGTCGACAGAGCTGCTAAGGCCAATAGGTACAGAAATCTGCCAACAGGAAGTGCTATCATCAAAATCGAGTAAATCTCTGGTTACACGATAGATTAGCACATACGAACATGTACTAACGTATGTTCATTTACATTTGTGTGAATGGTTTCATGTACGTTTGCGTGAACGGATTCATGTACGTTTGCGTGAATGAATGGATGAATCGGTGGTTACAAGGTGCATGAACTGTATTCCTCCGAATATTCCCCCCCCCCATTGTAAAATTCCATCCCCTGAGTTCGAAGGTTTATATCACAAAAATGGTTAGTTCAATTTTAAAATAAAGTATATCAAACTAAATCTTGTTTATTTATACGTTTAATAATGTCAAAAATATATTTTTAGTTGGTTATATTAATTAATTTTCCCCCCTAGACTGATAAAAACGCCGGATATTTTTCAAGTTCCTGGAAGCAAGTTTTAACTTTGACGCCCACTTGAAGATACACAAGAAAAGCCACTTCTCTTTTCTTCACACAAGATATGGAATATATATTTATCTTACATTAAACAAAGTTTAAAATAGATTACTCAGTTACCAATTAAGTTATGACAAATATTTAAAACATGCGCTATCTCAGCTTGCGGAAGTGGGAAATTTAGTTCGTTTTGACGGTATTCTTCGTGTTTGAAAACTAAGCATTTGTAAAATGACTTAAAAAATTGGGATAATTAGATAAGCTTTCAACGTGTATATATTTATTTCGTAAATGAAGTTCCACGGGACAGGACTTGTGGCCAGGAAAGATAAGCTGCTCGAGGTTGCCAAGTTGTAAGCTATCGTAGGTACCGCATGCACCAAACACCACGCAAGAAAATTTCTCTAGTATGCAGAGGAAAAATATCCTTGCCTATGCTTGAATAAAAGTTTATACGTTGCAGTATTCACCAAAATAAAATCACCGATAAGAGAGATAGCTTTTGTCCCCACATTTCTCGGCTTCTTGACGAAAGAAACAAATTGCATTTTAAATTATCCTCAACTCCATCTCCAAAAACTTTGCGCGAGGAGGCATAGTGACGGTATGCTTCCAAAGATACCATCAGTTCTTAAACTGACACTGACTTGCATTCTTAAAGATGATACTTTTTTCCGCTATTGTTGAGTCCTCATGACTAATTCACAGCAATAGGGGAGCTGCTTGCAGCAGAAGATTCCACATGCGCCCTACCTTTCTCTTTCAGGCATGCTCTGGGCAGTTGAGCGTGCTTTTATAGCCTAAAATAAATATATATCGATATCAAATAACCAACAAATTCTACTGAGATTTCATAAGTGATTTCATATTAATGACTCGAGAGCAAGAGAAAGGTCCAAACAGTGATTTCCCGGAACAGGAAGTGTGCGGGACGGGAAATAAAGCAGTCTGACAAATTTTGATGGATTTGATGGATCCATCCGGTACCAAAAAAAATTCGCTAAAAATCCGTTCTTAAACAATTACTTCGGTACTAAAATTGTAAAAATATTTTAATACCACCAGTAAAAGTAGAAATAAACAAGCTTTAATTTGATATACTTAAATTTAAAATCGCATTAGCCGTCTTGGAGATATTGGTCTTCAAACTCGCGGGTGACGGAAATTTTGTAACAGACGTTAGGCATCCTATTAAGGACATTATGGATGATATAGGTATCGTATAAGACTTATAAATTTTTACTATTCCATTTTTTTATATCCTATTAAGGATTATTAATTACATCATTAATTGCCAAGTTCCTAGTCATATCTTATCTATAATAAATTTTTGTTCAAATATATTTCCTTAGATCTCGAAAACTTTAATCCACAGGACTCTATACAAAATTCGTATACCTGCTCGCATTAATCTGTGAATGAAAATTCATTGTTCAAACATTATTAACTTGCGTTAATTGATATCGGAAATACCAGTGTCGATTACGGGTGTTCATGCATTGCGCAAATGATTGGGTGATTGACCCAGGTCCATTTTATGATTCTAAGTTCTATCATGTTTGGGCAGAAATCATTGATTTTGAAGAGATGGTGTCAATGCATAATTAGAAGAGGAAGTAAAGTATGTGTTAAAAAACTAACTATGTAATGAACGGCAAATCATAAATTTGAGGCACGAGCTTATCAAATATTTACTGCACAAACAAGGCATTTTGTATGAAATTCACTGCAATGTTTGACTAACCCCGGCATACATGACATCGCTGAGATAGCATTTAGCTCTGAAAGGAAATAAATAGGAATGCGAAATACAAGGAATGCTCTTCTAATTAGGCTTATGTATTCCTTAAGAAAAAATATTTTGCTTCCTGGCTTACTTTCATTACAAGTTAATAGGGCATGTCACTCATCTAGGCCTCATATTATGCCTAAGTACACTATACACTCCATACTGCAAGCTAATTTACACATTTTGAGTAATCCTAGGAATTAAGGTAATTTTCTTATTTCCTGAGCTACTGGAATATTTCCATCAGGTCTTTTGGCCTGTGCTAAGTTTCATATTAATTTGACTGTTTTTTTTAAATTATGCATTAGGTAGGTAGACCTGCCGATTTGAAAGTTGGATTGCAGACTAACTTTAATTGGGGTGACTTAAGTAAAAATTTGGTCTCTTCACTCATGTACAATAATTTACAAACTCGACTCGACACTCACGAGTACTTACAACTCGACTTGATACTGGACTCGAGGTCAAAAAGTACTACTCGCACATCCCTAGAATTTGGTTTGGTTCTCCTCCAAATGTGCTAAAGAGGTAACCAAAACTTGCTAATCAGAATTATTTACATGAACAGTGACCCGAACTTGAGGTAATGAACATTCGAATGAGAAATACGTGCTATCAAGGAACATACTTACGAGAGTCCTGTGTATATATTACTAAATATTTTGCTGTTTGGAATAGAAACCTAAATTCATGATAAGGGTTAGATTCTCAATGGTATTCCCATCCTTTTGGTTCATGTCCAGTGTTTGTAGGTTAATAAATGTGAATGAAATTCTGTAAATAAAATAATACTGCATGCAGAAAAAACAAGTTAGCTGTGTATTCTTGTGGGAAAATGTAAGGGTGCTTAAGTCAAATCCAGGACTATCAGGTGAATAAAAAGTAGCCCATATTCTGCAAATTGATGATATTTAATTATGTCCCAAATTTCAAGTTAGTGCAATTTATGATTCTCTCAAAAAACTTCAGTGTTGCAAACAATAGTTGCGCAAAAATATGACAGTTTGGGCTTATCTTTACATTTTATAGAACAAATTACCTAGTGTACTGGTGAGGTTTGAATTAACCATCCTGCTATGAAATCTTGAGCAAAATAACCTTATCCATTGGCATACCTTAAAACGAAAGTATTCTTCTAACACTGAATCTTAACTTAATAATCTTGTTAAAATCTTCTTGCAGGCTAAAGAGTGTACAGACTGTTGAGGAATTGAAAGACGTTTACACTCATTTCCTCCTGTATTACTCGCATGATTTTCCTGTCATGCAAGAGGCTTGGAGGCTCAAGCAAAAGGAGGCTGCTGCAGAAAGGAAGAACAAGTCAAAGAAGAAGAAGCGTAAGAAAAAGAAGAAGAAGTTGGTGGATGGGGAGACTGGGGAGGAGGGGGTAGAGGAAGATGGGGAGGATGAGGAAAATGGTGAGGAGGATGGAGAAGAGGAAGAGGATGGTGAGGGAGAGGAGGATGTGGAGGGAGAGGAGGAAGAAGAGGAGGGGGAGGACGAAGCGGAGGATGTGCTGGAGAGCGAGACTCTTAAGAGGGCTGTGAGGAGTGGTCCATATGCCATCTGCAGGAAAGCTGGCCTCGGTAAGTTTGCATCTTCACTGTTTGAAAATAAGACATAGACTTGTGTCACTTAAGACTTGGAAACAATGGAATCACCTAGCATTTTATGGACAATTTGGAGGGTAGAGAACTCTTATGGAAGTTTGTAATTCTGTATCTCTCAGAGGAACTATTCACAATTACCTTAAAATTTGAAATTTCTGTGCAAAGGAACCAACCGTGTAAGTATTAGGTATCTTTTCAAAAAAAAGAGTGCCACTCTGATCATGTGCCATGCTCGTTAAACTAGCAGCATTCCACTCCTTGATACATAGACTGCTCAGTATTCCCATGACAGATGCCAATAAACACAAAAAATAAAGGAGATGTTCACCAATGATGGATATCCTATGAAAATTATCAATATACTTTACTAATTGAAAAAACAGATGGCAGATAGATAGTGCTAAACCTAAGGAGACTGGTGGGGTGAAGGGTTGGAAACTTCCTTTCCTTGGGAGAATTTTTCTGACAATCTACTGTCTACTCATCAGGAAGAAAACTAAGGGTACATTTTACAATAAGTGTTCACTTGGTCTGACAATGACTAATGTAATAGGAGCCTCTGCCACTATTTTCCATCAAGACATTATCAAGAATACGCCATGATGCCCCAGTTGAAAAAGATACTTCTTCCGAAAGAGGACATTAATTTTAATGCAGTAAAATGTATCATATAGAATGTTCATTTCTGTATTTATGTAAAGAATTATTTTTCTCACCTTAGATAAGCTTTGTAAAATTTAGAGAAGGGTCGAATCTAGTTTCTCTTAAATCTGAATCTCGAATCCAAATCTTAAATTCACCCTGGAATCTCAATTTGAATCCGTATCTTATTTTTACCTTTCATCTTAAATTTTATCTTGTTACCATTTCCTTGAATCCTAAGTATAAAGTCAAGGCGAAATCTTTATTTTTTCCATGCCTAGTCTTATATAATATTTTCAACTGTTTTTGTGACTTAAAATCTGATGACTAAGAATTGCATGCTTTTTATCAGGTTTATTTTAATCAAGTGGTAGCTTTTTACTTCAACAGTCAACAAATAAATTAACAGAATAAAATTTAACATATTGATTGCAATTCTAGTATTCGAGGTATTCCAAGTTTGAGATATTCCAGTATTCGAGTCATGATTTTATATTCTAATTTAAGAAATCTGCTATTTGTCCCATCCCTAATTTTATTCCGTTGAGTAAACTTTCACTGCAACTGGCAATTTAAAATTTAATCTAATAGAAAAGTCCAAATGAAGTAGACATCAAAATAAATGTTACAAACAATGTCTCATATCAACAAAGCTAATCCCACAGGTCTTCTAACAACCGAATATATCATTTTCATCATCTACCACAAGATTTCTCCATAGCTAATGACCTCAGACAAATGAACATGCAATTTGAGATTAACATTGTCTGCTTTCTTATAGTCAATGAATATTTTAATAATGCACATTGTAAGGGAAAAACCATATCAAACACATTATGTTTACAATGAAATCTGGTGAAAAATTGTACGAAATCTTTCTCCATGCAACCACTTATTCAAAATCTTGAACAGATGATTATGCAAAAATCTGTACAAGAAAAGAGAAATGAATTCAGACAATAATTTGTACAAAAAAATTGTATCGTGTAACCAGGCCCTAAGATTGGTTTGACATGGCTCTCCACTCCATTATATTATTGGATAGCCTCTTTGTATTGATATAATTATTCACTTTCACATCCTTTACAACTTGTTCCAAATAATAAATATTTTGTCATATGAAATTCAAGTCCTGTAGCTTTCTAAGTAATAAATTAATTCTTCATGCTCCTCACACAAAAAATAATTATATCCTTCCCAAATGTCAACACCTAATTTCTTTCCCCACTCAGTACCTGCCCACAATCCCCGAAGTCACCCAAATGATGCCCCCTCACCTTATCTACAATCTTCCCTTCATCACTGCCTATCCATACTCCTCCTTCCCTCTCCCTTTCCATAAGGTCTCTGACTTTTATATATACCTATTTGATGCTCTTAATGAAGTTTTTTCAGCTGATGATGGTCATCAGCAGCTGAACTAGGTTGTGTTGATGACATTTTTGAATGTGCCATTGCAGTGTTTTTATCCTTATTAATCCACGGTGGAGAAATGTGACCAAGTTAAGCTGGAAACAATTTCCTACCCCAACCTGTGGAAACTTATTTAATTATAAATAAAATTTGTGCTGATATTCTGTGGATGACATTTTAAACATGTATTTCTGGAGAAAAATAGTGTTGGGTGGAGATAAGTCAAGCCAAGGTTTTTTTTTCAGAATATCATGGTTAGGATTACCATAATCTATGCTAACCTAAGCATTAAAATGTGAGGGGAATTATTTACTGGTTCTGCTATACATATTTAAGTATCATGTAAAGCTATGGCCTCTGATCATATTTTCCCCATGATTATCCTAAATCATACTAAATCAGGTTTAACACAGCATGTATCATTCAAAAAGGCAGATTTGCTGTAGGCAGTTGAGCAAAATAACTTATAAATAAATATTAAAACTTTTTCCTGGTATATTAAATAGTGGATAATTCAAGTTCAGATATGGCTTTAAGGTTACATATCTAAAAAGACATTCCATTCATTTGAATAGCTCAAAATTTCTCTTTTGAGCTTTGATGATGATAGTGAATATTATGCTTGAAAATTTATCATGCATAATCCCTCTTTCTGTCAGATGGTTTGGCAAAGAAGTTTGGACTTTCCCCTGAGCAATTTGCTGAAAATTTAAGAGACAATTATCAGCGTCATGAAGTTGAACAAGAACCAGTAGAACCCTCTGATGTAGCACAAGAGTACGTGACCCCGTAAGTACCCTAGCTCTCATGAAATAAATTGCAAGTGAAATTTTTACATGTTTTTATTTGCACTAAAAAAAATCAAATGTCCCAATAATATTATTTGAAATTTTAATCTTTCAGCCAATTTTCAACGCCTGATGATGTGTTACGAGCTGCTAAGTTTATGGTAGCCACTCAACTATCCAGGGAGCCGCTAGTCCGAAAGTGTGTTAGAGAAACGTTTTTTGAAAGGGCAAAAATTACTGTTCGTCCTACGAAGAAAGGGACGAAGGAAATAGACGAAAGCCATCCCTGTTACAGGTATGTAAACTATCAGTGGCTCCATTGTTGTCCATTGATCAGAAGCATCGATTCATAATTTTATTGCTTATACAGTAGAACCTCGGTTATACGACCCTCGTTTATGCGACGACCTCATTTATACACCGTTTTTTTTCGGTCCGGTAAATAACCCCATAAGACCCCATGTATTTCCAACCTCTCTTATGAAACTTTTCATTTATACGACGAACTCGGTTATACACCGTTTTTTTCCAGTCCCTTGGTAGGAAAGTCCTCACTTATACGACTTTTCGTTGACTGACCGACGGAAAGACATCTACAGTAGAACCTCTGATATACGACCCTCTTTTAACGACGACCTAATTTATACACTTTTTGTTTTGGTCCGGTAAATAACTCCATAAGACCCCATGTATTTCAACCTCCCTTACGAAACTTTTCATTATGCGATGAATTCAATTATGAACTGTTTTCTTCCAGTCCTTAGGTAGGAAAGTCCTCACTTATACGACTTTTCGTTGACTGACCGACGGAAAGACATCTACAGTAGAACCTCTGATATACGACCCTCTTTTAACGACGACCTAATTTATACAATTTTTGTTTTGGTCCGGTAAATAACTCCATAAGACCCCATGTATTTCAACCTCCCTTACGAAACTTTTCATTATGCGATGAATTCAATTATGAACTGTTTTCTTCCAGTCCTTAGGTAGGAAAGTCCTCACTTATATGACTTTTCAGTGTCTGACCTTCGGAAATGCGTCGAATTTCAGTTTTTGTCAACGCCTATCATAAGTCTCGTATTTTCATTTATGCACCATTTCAATTATTTATAAGAAAGACGACTTTTTTCCCATTACCCATGTATCGCGAGATAAAAAAAAATACGTAAAATGTAACGCGGGTAGCCTACAATCGCCGGCATCAGGCGCACAACGAGAGATACGCGAAGTTCGATCCCTATCGCAGTTTCATTTTTTCTTTCAGTCATTGCATCGAAATTTTATCATCTTCCATTTCAAACCCTTACATCTGAATACTCACAGTTTTATACTTATATTGTTTAAATTAGATTTACGAATGTATTACTCAAAAATTAAGGATGGTCGGATCTTAAGATCCACGGATCTTTCATTTCATTCTCTACTGAAATCAAATCCGAAGACAGTATAAATTCGGATCCCGATCGGAGATTTTGAGTTTTGCAGCTCAGCAATCAAAGCGCCCCATGAATGGAATGTAGGATACTGGATACTGACAAGGAGAGGATTTGTAACTCCGGCCACGAAATGAGATGAAATATTTTTCCGTTCACTAGAACAAAATAAAGAAATAAGTATATGTCTTGGCTTTTTTCTCCATAGGCTCGGAGAGGCGGGAAAAAATGAAGAGGAATGTCACGCGGGTCGCCTACATTCGCCAGACTGGCATGAACCTATGATAATGTAGTTGTTAAAAATAAGAGCTAGTGTACTGCCGGTCGCGAGTTTATTCCTTAACACTGCCTAGGAATACAGTCCATGCTGTATCCCTAGGGTAATGCAAGCAGGAATTAAAAGAAGTAGATTATCAGGAATTGCATATCAGTTTATGAGTCAATAGATGAGTAAAAAACTTTAGCAATTTTCCACAATGTATTTTAAAATAATAAAATTACACAACACGTGTTTCGGCTTACTAAGCCGTCATCAGGTGTACACTTATAAACTTCCGTGACAGCAGCGCAATATATAGGAAACGGGAAGGGGATGGGGATAGGGGAATTGGTTGGGGGGGGGAAGAGGATGAAGCACTCTAAGGAGTTTGTCCTTGGGACTGTATTAGGTAAGTGGTGGGTTATTTGAAAAAGGAATAGCTAACAATGGGGAATGGATACGGAAAAGTTGGTCATTCAACAACAGGTTATTATCACTATGTATAATTTCCCACTGTTCCCATGCGACCAGTCTTGGGCCTTTTCTTTCAATATGCAGGATTTCCGGAACAAAGAGGCAATGGTGCGATGTCTCCAGGAGGTGTTTGGCCAGCAGTGACGATTTGTCTCCCTTATCCACACACCTTCGATGCTCTTGAAGTCTGGTGGTAAAATCCCTGCCCGTCTGTCCAACGTAATATTTATCACAGCTGAGGCACTTGACTTTGTAGACGCCTGAATGGAGTTTTGGGTCAATGGCGTCCTTGCTTTTGCACAAAATGTTCGATAAGGTACACGGATTGTAAAAACACACTTTAAATTTGTCCTTTGGGAATATTCTCTTAAGTTTGTAGGAGAGATTACCAACAAATGGTAGCCTACACCAAGTTCTTTTATCCGGTTCAAAAGCTGGGATAGCGGTTATTTCGGAAATAGCTATTTTTGTGAGCTTTTTACGCAGGAGTTTGTTTATAATATCTCTTTTGTACCCATTGGACGTTGCAATGTGGCATATGATTTCCAGCTCTTTGTTGAATTCTGGGTTGGAGAGGGGTAGGCTCACTAACCTATGGATCATCGTTTGGAATGCCGCAAGCTTGTAGCGAAATAACCGCTATCCCAGCTTCCCAGCAGGAAAATATTATCCATATAGATGATAGGAAGTAGATTTTTTTCTACAATAAATTTACTTGTTATTTTGGAAATACTATTGTTGCTATTTTTCTATATAGATATATTTAAAATGTAGCATTAGAAAAGGAATGAAATTCAGAATCCAGTATCCGAAACTAAGGATCAAAAACCAAGATAAAGATCCAAAACCCAGGCAAGGATCCAAATCCGGATCCAAAAAAGATCACGACAAGGTGAAAACACATGATGCTCATTCAAAAAGTCTTTTCTTTCGCCATCGAATCACTCGGGCCTATAATCCCGATGAAGTAATTAAATTATAATTTCAAAATGGCTGAATGAATAGCAATAACAAACTTCTAATACCAATTGCTTTCTGATATTTAATAGAAACTTAAAACTATATTCAGTTTGATTTTTGTTCTTATGTAGTGATATTTTGAAGAAAAATAGTTGGCAAAGGAAAAAAATTAACCTATTATTCACAGCCGATTTTTAGTATTCAATTCTCCTGCATAAGCTGGTTCTTGTATGTAGAAGATTAACTGACAATAAACACCATTACGAAATGTGCCAAGCATTAATTGAACCTAGACTGGTCTGTTGGTCAAAGTGTCAGGAATGCTAACTATTAGACCAAGAAATTCAACTTTGGGTACAGATCTTAGCATATTTCAGGATTGTAAATGCTCACTGTTTTTGTCTAGGTGTCACGTACATACATTTATTTGCATAGTTGCTTGTAATACAATAAATTATTAGGCTTCATTTGCCTGCATCTAAACATGCAACCTCAAACATGAAACAAAAAAGACTAAATTGGACATTTGAAAAGGGTTTCATGTTCCCTTACTATGAAACCTCAGTTATGAAACTTCCTCACTTATGAAACTTTTTTTTGGTGTCCGCTGAAAGTTTCATAAGTGAGGTTCTACTGTATGTATAAAGTTAGTCATGTGAAACTTTCTGCCATCCACTCTGAGGTAAATTGTATTACCCCATGCTCTTGAACTATGAATTCTCTTTGAATTAGTGCTATGTTCCAATGGATGTTTTCACCTTGGCCTTCATTTCCTTGTGGTGATGAGGTTTTTATGCTCATTTTTCATGTGTTTTAAAACCATTCCTGTTCATTTTAAGGGTTGGGAAATATTGAAACTAGTGATAGACGGATCCAGGGTTTTTGTCGGATCTGGATACGGAACCGGATCCTTGCATGGGTTTCGGATCTTTATCTTGGTTTCGGATCCTTAGTTTCAGATACTCGATTCTGAATTTCATTCCTTTTCTAATCCTAGATTTTTAATAAATATATAAATACAACAATAATAGAAATACAAAAAACCAAGTAAATTAATTGTAGAAAAAATCAACTTCCTATCATCTATGTGGATAATATTTTCCTGGATATAGATTTACGGATGCTATAAGTATAACTTATTACTTCTAATATAAAGATCACTTTCCTCACCACATACTCATCAAGCAATACATTTTTGAAACCTGTACAACTATTCTTTAGAGTGCAGTTAAAAGAACATTATAAGTTCATTTTCATTAATAAAGGAATTATATTCCAATTATTAATCAAATCCTTGAATGCTTTCTAATTCTTTTTAGATACACAAAAAACAATTTTAATAAGGATAAGAGATCCCATTTATGGAATATCTAGGGATTCCATTGTTAAGACAAAAAAATGATTATAGAATATTTCAAGCTGCTAAACTATTAATTTTGCAATGTCTTATTAGTAATAACCTTTAAAATGAAATTTGATAATTTATACTCCTAAGGAGAGGTTGTGTAACTCTGATCTTGAAATGAGATTAGCCTTTTTTAATGCTACTAGAAGCAAAATTGAAAAAAATGTCTCGGATTTTTTCTCCATTCCGGGTTTGCAAGAAAAAAAGTAGAATGACATGTAGGGAGCCTGCATTCTCCAAAATCAGGTAAGCCGACAATAGCAGAGTGGGGTAGTAGACTGCAGGTATTGAAGTTCGATTCTAATCGCTGTTTAAAATTTTTCTTTCAGCCACTGAGTCAAAAACTTTATCATCCTTCATTTCCAACCTTTGTGTGTGGATACTGTCCTTTTTGTACTTCTATCGCTTAAACTAGATTTACAAATGCATCACTCAAAAATACATTGTAAAGTTAACGTAATTATTCCACTATTTATTTCTTTAAATAAAAATTTTTGCCAATCATTTCACTAGTACCAACTTTTATAATTTTTCTGGGGTATAAATTGACATGAAATTTCTGATAATCTATTTTTTTTTAACTGCCTACTTGCATTACCCTAGGAATACAGCATGCCTGTATTCCTAGGCAGTGTTAAGGTCAAACTCGCAACTGGCAGTACACTAGTACTCATTTTTAACAAATATGTTATCATAGTGTCACAGGAATCTGGTGAATGTAGGTGACCCGCGTAACATTTGGCTTTATTTTTTTCTTCCTCCGGCCTCTATGGAGAAGAAATACGAGTATTTTTTTATTTTGTTTTAGGGCTCGGAAAAAATCTTCTTCTTATTTCGTGACCCAAGTTACATGACCTCTCCCTGTCAGTATCTTCCATACCTACATTCCATTCGCGGGGTGCATCGAACCCGTGGATCTGACCCGACCGTCATTAATTTATTAATGGTACATTTGAAAATCTAATTTAAACAACAAAAATATAATAAAGTGAGTATTCAGATGTAATGGTTTGAAATTGAAGATGATAACATTTTCGATGCATTGACTGAAAGAAAAAAATTAAACTGCGATTAGGGATGGAACTTCGCGCAGTACACTAGCTCTCATCGTCCGGCTGTTCCCGGCGAACGTAGGCTACCCGCGTGACATCCTGCATTTTTTTCTCGTGATACCGAGGTAATGGGGAAAAAAGTCATATTTCTTTATTTTCTTCTAGTTGCACGGGAACATTTTCATCTAATTTCATGACCTGAGTTACACATCCTCTTCTTGTCAATATCTACCGCACCTACATTCCATCACGGGGTGCTTCGATCACTAAGCTGCGAAAATTTAAAATCTACGATCTGGGTCTGATTTTACTCCATGTCTTAGGATCCAAATCCGGAACCGAGTAAAATGAAAGATCCATGGATCTTTGGATCTGACGGATCCGATCCGGCCATCACTAATTGAAACACTGACTATCATCCATTCAATGTATCTTTGTCTCTGGCTGTAGTGTAAGATCTGAACTTGTCGAGTGTTTTTTCTATGAGGGGGTTGGAAGGGAGGGCATCCTCAAGGGAGAGAACTCAGAATTACCATTTCACTCTGATTGCATATGCTTCAAAGCAAAGGCCCTGCATGATTCTGAAATCCTTTTAATAAATAAACTAAGATTAAACTAACAAATTTTCATCAAATGTATAGTACATATTTAAGATCACTATGTAAGTATAAATATTTTGTGCAATTTAAAAATTAATCCATTGCATTCAGTGATCAAATAAAGATTACAACTTGAAAAATAATAATAATTATTGATGCCAAATTGTTTTTAAAAATTGCATATAAGAACTACTGTTTTCTGCAGGTTTACACAAATTTTCAACCCTCATTGTATCTTGGATGTGATCAATTATGGAATGGTAGAATGCTGAATAGGCAAATTCATTTAGAAACCCTCCGGCTGCAGGGATGGATTTTAATTAAATGTTCTCCATGCATGGGGGATTAAAACCTGTTGGAAATAATGGTCATTGTCTATACCTGTCTGTACTTCATATATTTCAATAGAATGAAACTTAAACTTTAAATGCTGAAGGTAACAATTTTGGCCTGTCAGTAGGCGACCTTCATTGCCAAAAGTGCCAATTTCGAATTCTCTATTTCAGATGTTTCCTGATGTCATATGCATTATTTTGGTTTGCAACTCAGTGAAAATCTTTGCTTTACTCTTCCTTTCACTTGTTTACCATTGTATGAGATATCAGAGCTCTGCCTAGCCATCAAGGGAAAGAAACCTCCAGAATGAATTCTCAACATAATGGTTGTTGAGGAAAGGGTCAGTGATCAGTCACCACTGTTTACTCTAATCCCTAACCCCTATTAAGAAGGGAGATTACATTCAGAGGGAAGAGCATATCGATGCAGTTCTTTCTTCTTTACCAGTTTTTGCTCACCATATAGTTTTTTGGTAGTGTTCACTTGTTTCCAAACCTACAGGCAAAGGATGTGTTTCCAACGAGATTTTCTTTTCCTCGGCAGTTGGTGTTTTTTGTTCTTATAATAATTTGTTTATAATTCCATTGGTTACAGTAACACGTACATTTCATCAATAAACATTACCACATTTGTTGAAACCCTCAATAGGGTAGTTCCTATATTTTTAAACTGTCTTGATCAAAATTTTATAACATGGTGCATATTTGAAGCCGTTTGATTTAAAATGGCATAAAGTATTTTTCCTCATTAATTGAAAAGTGAAAAAAATACAATGTCGTGGAAACGCCAATGGAAACTATTGTATACTGATAAATTATGCATGTGACGTGACACTATTTCCTCTACCTACTGCTAGGTGGTGCTGCGGACGTTTCCAAGCAGACTGTGCATGCACTTTGTGAAAGATTATCAACAAGTACTATCATTTTCAAAAGTATGTACACACCCACAAGCCCCATTACTTTATTGAATGGGGGCGAGTTGGAAAAACTTTTAAGATTTGGCACAACCCTAAAAGCTCCTGCTAGTTCTGGTTGTGGCCTTTGCTGGAATGGTTTTACGTAGAGGAGAGCCGAGAAGGTTGGAAGTGGAAGCGACAAGGATAGCGAAACTGGAGTCAAATCAACCACAGGAACAAAAGCCCCAGTAGAAGGAATGCACTGAAGGAGTTCACACTCTTGACCTGAGGCTATTCTTTTGGGCTCGTCTCGACGTTTTTATCCAGTATGAAGTGATAGAAGCTAAAGAAATCAGTGTTTAGATAAGCATGGTGTAGTGGTGTGAAGGTTGTAGGATCGAGACTCCTCTGGGTGAATTTTTTAAATTTCCTTTCCAAGTATTTTGATAGTATTTCTTCATTGCTGAATAAGTGTGTACTTATCTCCATCAAATTCATAATTTTTGACCTGAGATCAATTCCAGCAATGGAACTCTAGACGATGTAGAGCCAGGGCAGCATGGTAAAGTTGTGCCTACCTTTGAAGATGCATAATCTGGTTAACTTAAATCTAGTACTTATTGATGGCTACTGGTTTACATGAATACCATTGATTTCACTTTGCTCCCGGCATCAAAATCAGTGTGAACACCTTTGAGTTCAAGAAATACGTTGAATTGTTGAATACGTTCTTCTCAGGAATATATTTATGGACATAGTGCTATTTTTCTGATTAATGTGGTCTTTCTTAATATTCCATCATCCAATTAGTCATCGATGACATTAGTTTTCCTTGCAGTATTAGTACTTATTCAAGGGAGGGAACCGACTGCTGAGGTCTTTTGCACAATTCAGGATAGCTTGTAGTTTGGGTAGGGGTAAGATTTTTTCAAAGACCAGAAGAAGTTCCCTTGCTAAAAGCACACTACAGTAGAACCTCTTTTTTATGAACCTCTAATTTACGAAATGACGCCAATTTACGAACCAATCTGCCAGTCCCGATCTTTTTATATAGGAAAACCATGTAAAAAGACCTCTATTTAACGAAACCTCCATTTTACTGATTTATGAAGTGAGAGGCCAGTCCCTAGGAGTGATTGACCCCTGTTTTACGAAGTTTTTGAAATGATTTTGTAGCACTGAACTCAGTACAATGGAATAACGATCGCTGTATACCACGACAGGAGCAGCTGAAGTCAGATTGGTCATGTTGAGAGGGCCCTCGGTCCAAGTATTTCATTTGGGAAAATGTGAAAAAATTGAATGTGAGTATAGTGCTTTTTGAAGTGCTTAAGGTCCCCAGATACCTCGGGGCTCCGCGCAGGCAAGCGCTCGACGTGAAGGCTGGCAGAGGGAGAGGCGAGCCTAGCAGAGCGATAGGCGATGGAGGGGGGAGATCTGGAGAGGGGTAGCCCGAGGAAGGGAAGGGGAAACCGAGGGTATGGGAATTTGACGGTGGTGGGGGCCATAGAGTTTTCGGAGGGCTAGACTACAATTCGAAAGCCGCAACATGCGTATTCTACTGTCCTACCTAATCGTCGCTATGACAGGTATAACGGCTGTAGTCGACTGACTGCTCATGCTGGTGGCAGGATCCCAAGGTAGTCACTCATCTAATGAACTGAAGCCTTGTTTGCGATGGAGGTTTCCGCTGGACGTAGAGAGTAGTTGACTCAACTGCTTTATGAATTTTCCACAAAGTCGTTTCATGTAAGGACTTTACCTGCCACCCTGAAGGCGTCTTCAGGTCAAGAAGAAGCTAGCAGGATACATATCAAAATACTGTCCTGTGCATGGATCGACGCGGCGTAAAACTTTTAAATCAGTTGAGCCAACCTCATGTGATTTAGACGCTCATGAAGATTCATATTTATTTGATGACCTAACAACAGCAAACATTACCATTTACTTGCATTGTTCTGCTTCATCTTGAAGTTTTTCAAATCTAGCATTCTACTAGCAGATTCAAACAAAAAATACTCTACTGTCTACCCGGTAAGAATATGAAACAATTGAGATGATAACTATCTATGGCACTTTCATACCGTATAGGGTGATTCTGTTTAGAGAAAACAATGGTATCATTCAAATTTAAGAAGCAACAAATCATATTGTGATGAATATTCATACTTCTGTAAGATAATTGGAACGGAAAGGATAGAGCCCATCAAAATGATGTATTCCATTGAGTAGGTTATCATTGAAATATGCTGCAATTGGTTTCAAAAATTATTTATTTTTTTCTAAATTCGTATCTCCGGTAGAAGGTGGTTCAAGTAAAATAATTTTAACTTCTCCACCATTTGATTTACCCAGAAATCCTGATCTCTCTGGATCTTTTCCACCATGAAACCATGTGTGGTCCAAATCATAAAGGTACAATAATCCCTTTTAGCTATGTTTAGTAGCCCATGAACTTGGTAGAAATAATAGGACTTTCTGTTCAAATACAAATTTCCCTCCCGAATATCGCAGTATTTTATTTCAGATGAGAAAACACGAAACCACGCGAAGACAATGTCATGGAGGGCTCGTATGCCTTACTCGGTGGCATCACATTGTCATTACTACATAGTTGAAGCCGGGAAAGAAGGGTCGCCTGAAAACCTCTGATGGATAGCGAGGGGGAGAGGTTCATTCAAATTAAACAAACAAAAACGTATGTTACAATGTGCCAGTCAGCGCATTGCCTTACAATGCCTGTACTCGACGACATTGCGTCGTCAACACATCAGTCCCAGTGAATCGCGAGAAAAGGAGCCCAGGCACACCCTCAGCATCTACTGTAACTATTAGCAGTTTCTACTGCAATTTTACAATCGCGATGGGTTACTTCACATCGCAATGTGGGGATCAATATCAAAAACTAACCTTAATGCAATCTCTACCGATCAGAACAATCTTTAGTGGCAAATTATAGACGCACCATGGGTCGTCAGTAGTCTTACATTCACGGCAACTTAAAAATCCGAGAATTGGAGTTCCTCCTCAGAAAACTCGCCGAATCCTTTCAGCAGACACTAGGAAACCTGACCAACAAAACTTTTGACACTAAATGAAATTACAGCGAAAATCTCCAATACAAAATTTTTAAACAATAGGATACGGGTGGAAGAAACCACGATGACAGTTTTCTGTGTTCACTTTGCTTGTGAAAACAAAACACCATGAAGGCCTCTATAACCACAGCATCTAATCAGCTAAAGTAACTGAAAAAGTAACTAATGATGCAAAAGTTACTTTTATTTTAACCTTAATCAGTTACTTTTTCATAAAAGTAACTTTTTACTTTAACTAGTTACTTTTTACAGAGATTAACTTTAACTTTAGTCAGTAAATTTTTTTGTTAACTTTCCCAACTATGATGGATACAATACTTACTGATATAGCAATATAGCAACTTGTTTGACACCATTGCGTAGCTACTTATGCACGACTAGCATATTGGGAAATTCGAGAGGTCGAAATATATATATATAGGGGTCCCTGATAATATTTCATGGAAAGAAAAGGAACTTAGTCATCATGTTTCTTGGTGCTCTCTTATGAAAAAAGAAAAAAGTAATTTGAAATAAAATATATTAATGACATTTTTCGCTGTCAGAAAAAAAAAATGTTTGGCATTTTATATCTCGGGAATTTACGGTATCATAAAAGTGAAATTTTTCACGTAATTGCGCATTAAACAGATTTTCAAATACAAGCAATTAAAACTCCTAATGATTTGCATTAGTAAACAAATTGAGTCTAAAGCTAACTTTTTTTCAAAACACTGAAAATAGGGCATTTTCAAACCAAGTCTATTTCAGTTCAATTCTCATATCGTCACGAATGCAGAATTCTGGTAGTGGAATTGTTTTCGTTTAAATTTCAAGATTAAAAATACGAATTCTTTGGGTGCTGATTTCCGTATACAGGGCGTTTACTTAGCTTACCTTGGCGTAGAAATGGTTCTGATACAAACAGTTGCAACCGTAAGGCTTGGTCGAAAACTTTAGTCTATGAAAATCATTAGGAGTCCAAATATTTTTCATTTGAAAAAAAATCTCACTTTCCTTCAGAATTATCAGTTTTTTTTTAATAAAAAAAAATCATAAAATATTCACAATATGCAATACTCATTGTATAGCACATTTTTGTAGGCAAAGCGTGCGAAATAGTTTTGTGTTGTGAAAAGCTTTCCACATTCTGCTTCGACTTTGAATCGGCCCCCGACTGCGAGCGTGTTGTCGGAACTCGAACAAACAAATATCTAAGAACCAATCCGCAGATAAGCCGCTCACGCCTGAAACTGGAGTACAGATGGGTCGGCGTCAGCGGGACCGGCCCCTATCACTCTCCCGTCCCCCTTCCTCTCTCACCTCCACGTACCGCTCTCCCCTTCCCTAGTGCTAGCTGGGACTCACTCACCAGCTAAGGGAAATTCCTCACCCCGAGAGAGCACGCGAAGGACAAGTGGAAATTGTGTTGCATTGCTAGGGATTACGGTCACTGTGTTGTTGTTATAAACAGTACACAAAAATACGATAGACCTACGTGGAGACGAAGAATTCCCATTTCAAAGGAGTGTCATAATCAGTCATTAGGTTCGGACTTTAACGTCATACACGTCATGGAAATCAGTCTATTTTCACCAAAATTAGCATTTTTCTGAGGCCAACAGAATTATGAGAAACGCAATGACTGAAAAATTAATACATTTATTTAATAGACCCATCCTTACTCTTGAAGTTTGCGCAGAAAAAAACTGTTTAAGTAGCAAAGCAGGGTCTTCAAGTCATGAGGTGTAGACGTCTGCGGAAGCATTTTTGACCGTGGTATCCGACAGCCTTAAACTGTAGCAAAAATCCCAGAGATATCATCAAAATCGTAATTCAATCCTGATTATATGATGCAAGAAAAAAATGTTCAAAGACGCATGGCACGACGCCTACTTCTCGAAAACAATGCTCCAGTTCATAAAATAATCAGATTGGTGCTTGGTAATTTCTATTCCTTTTCTATCATTTTCTGTATTGCGGATACCTAACTCGTCGGATCCATATTATCTCTTGAATTATTTACAATTAGCTTTAAGATAGCCGCCGCAACCCCAATTCAGAACTTTGTTCAGCCTTTCACTTGAAAATAGCATACCCGTAGGAAGTTCTTTGCTGCAGCTGTCGTGGAGCTTAGTTTCATTAAAAAATACTAATTTTGAAATAATAAATTACTTATATTCAAATCTTGATGCAATTTGATTAGTTAATTTTTCACTAGAAGTGTTTTACGTCGTTAGGTAAGAATTTGCGATTGCGACTTATCGATCGCGATCGCTTTCTGTATCCACGAATAAATAGTTCTCACTACTGTCGTGGAAAAAAGTCATGACACTCGAGTTTACAAGTCAATGAATGTTGTACGCGTAGTTCCACATGAAAACAAGTTATATCAAAAATTAGCAAATTTAATTCTGCGTTTAACTGTGGAAAGTGAAAATTTTTATTTTAACTTGTTAAAATTTTATTGTCTGCGAAACAAAAAAAGTGCCTGTTTTTTCACCGTTTTAAACGGAATGCTCACTTTAAAAATTCATAACTTAAAAAGTATTCATTGGATCGTAACCAAACTTTAATATGACATAAAGGAACCTGTTTTTAAACTATGTACAAAGTTTTAAGATAATCGAAGTTGAAATAAAATTGTTCTTGTAAATTTTGTGAAACAACTTTTTCTCAGTACTGCGTGGTCATATCGATACGAATCTTGTTCTGTCATGGAGCTTATGGTAATACAAGGCTAATCGGTTCTCCATATTTAGAATTTATTTAGTTGTTTATTTTATGTGCGCTTACATTTAATTCGGTGTTTCCTCGAACAAGAGGTGTGAAGCGAGCGGGAGGAAATGGACGCATGGCTTCGGAAATCCGTGCGACGTTGCCGCGTTCGACACCATCTGTTGCCATCGGACACCATTTGTTGCATTGTAACTTAAAAAGTTGACGGAAAGGGGTGTACTTTCTTTCGAAAGATAAGAATCCCATCTGTTTAAGTTACAATGCAACAAAAATGTATTGATTCTACATATGGAACGCGGGGATGGTGTCGAACGCGGCAACGTCGCACGGATTTCCAAGGTCATGCGTCCGTTTCCTCTCGTTCGCTTCACACCTCTTGTTCGAGGAAACACCGAATTAAATGTAAGCGCACATAAAATAAACAACTAAATAAATTCTAAATATGGAGAACCGATTAGCCTTGTATTACCATAAGCTCCATGACAGAACAAGATTCGTATCGATATGACCACGCAGTACTGAGAAAAAGTTGTTTCACAAAATTTACAAGAACAATTTTATTTCAACTTCGATTATCTTAAAACTTTGTACATAGTTTAAAAACAGGTTCCTTTATGTCGTATTAAAGTTTGGTTACGATCCAATGAATACTTTTTAAGTTATGAATTTTTAAAGTGAGCATTCCGTTTAAAACGGTGAAAAAACAGGCACTTTTTTTGTTTCGCAGACAATAAAATTTTAACAAGATAAAATAAAAATTTTCACTTTCCACAGTTAAACGCAGAATTAAATTTGCTAATTTTTGACATAACTTGTTTTCATGTAGGATTACGGGTACAACTGTCATTGACTTGTAAACTCGAGTGTCATGACTTTTTTCCACGACAGTAATCACTGCTAGATGATGAAAAAGAAATAAAAAACTGAGTCTGCGAACTTAGCTCAGAGATACATCCTCAAAAAACTTGGGTAAACTCTAATTCCGCAGCTACAACGTACAAATAATGGAGCCATTCCATGTCAAGTGTTTTATGCCCGCGTGGCCTTTCACAGTTTTCGATGAAATTTTGTGTGGATATTTGCATGCATGCCAATAAAAATTGGTGATGTTTTACATTCATTGATGCAATACTTGCTGAGATATAGCAACTTGTTTGACACCAATGTGTAGCTTCTGATGTACGTCTAACATTTTGGCAACTTCGAGAGGTACCTGATAATATTTCGTGGAAAGAAATGAAACTTAGTCACCATGTGCATTTGTGCCCTCTTATGAAAAAAGTAATCTGACATAAAATATAATAAGACATTTTTCCACAAAGAAAATTTAGTGTGCAATGTAAAAATAACTTTGCAGTCAGAAAAAAATCTGTTTGGCATTTTATATCTTGGGAATTTACAGTATCATTCAAGTGAAACCTTGCACATAATAGTGCATCAAAATGTGATTTTCAAATGCAATCAATTAAAATTCCTAATGATTTTCATAAGGAAACAAATTGAGTATAAAACTAACATTTTTTATCAAAATGCCAAAAATAGGGCATTTTCAAACTGTCTATTTATTTTCGATTCTCATATTGTCACGAATGCAGAATTCTAGTGAAATTGTTTTCTTTTAACTTTTCGTTTAAATTTCAAGATGAAAAACACAAATTCTTTGGATGCTGATTCCATATACAGGGCTTGTTTACTAAGCTTACCTTGGCCTAGAAATGATACTGATACAAACAGTTGCAACCATAAGGCTTGGTCTCAAATGTTAGTTAATGAAAATCATTAGGAGTCCAAAAATTTTTCATCTGAAAAAAATTCTCACTTTCATTCAAAATTATCAGCTTTTTTAAATAATAAAAATATCATACTCATGGTGTAGCATATTCTTGTAGCTAAAGCATGCAATACAGTTTTGTATTGTGAAAAGTATTCTGCATTCTGCTTCGACTTTGAATCAGTCCCCGACTGCGAGTGTGTTGTCGAACTCGAACAAACAAATATCTAAGAACCAATCCACAGGTCAGTCCCTCACACCTGAAGCTGGAGTACTTCTGGGCCGGTGTCGGCGTGGTGGGCCCCTACCACTCTCCCCTCCCCCTTTGTCTCCCCTTCCCTTGAGCGTGCTGGGACTAGCTCTCTGGCTACAGGAAAATCCTCGCCCCACGAAAACATGGGAAGGGCAGGTGGAAATTGTGGTGCATTGGTTCGGGATTACAGCCACTGTGTTAATGTTATCAACAGTATACAAAAATATTTTTGGCCCACGTAGAGATGAAGGATTCCCGCTTTAAAAGAGTCATAAGCTGTCATTATGTTCGGATTTTAATGTCACACACATCATGGCAGTCAGCTTATTTTTGCTAAAATTTGCATTTTTCTGAGGTCAGCAGAATTATGAGAAAAGCAATGAGTGAAAAATTACTACACTTAATTGATCAATCCTTATTATTGAAGTTTGTGCAGAAAAAATTGTTTTAAGCATCAAAGTAGAGTCTTCAAGTCAAGATGTGTAGACATCTGTGGAAGCATTTTTGGCCATAGTATCCGACAGCCTTAAGGAGGAATCATCATTTAAGGCATGCCAGATAACCTACCTTGATTTTTACATATGTTATAGTTCACTAACTTTTCTTTCGAATGGTGTAAAAATATTGCTATGTCATCGACCATTTAATGAAGATATATGGATTTGAAAATGAAGTTTTTTCACGTTGAAATGCATTGTCCTTATGGAAGTATGATAACCTTCCCTTGCAAAGCAATTTTTATCTCAATTTTGGCCCAAGAAATGTTGTTATAAAACTAAGGCAACGTGCACGAAATATTGAGGCACATAATATATTTTTTCAGCTTAGGTCATCAAAAGTTGAACACTAATATTTTAGTTTAAAGAACATCCTTCCGGTTTCCTTTGTGAAAAGAGCCGGCATGCTGCGGTGAATAAGGGAATGTTGCCAAGTACTGGGAGGTAAAATATAAAATATGGTATAAAAATTAAGTAGACGGCTTTTATTTTAATCATCATAATGCCTTTAGAAATTCAATTCTTAGTTTTAAAGAATTGAAATCGATTTAAGCATGGAATCAATATGATTCCACCAAATAAGATGATGGCGAAATGGGATGATGAATTTGAATTATGAATAAAGGTGAGAAAATGAATGATGCCACGAACGAATGATTGTAATGAAAACGTTTGGAAAAGAACCGGAAAATTTTGATATAAATTATACATTTTAGAGGAACCTGGAACACAGCGTAAAATGATGGCAAGAATAAGAATGATTGTAGCCTTGTCCGTTAAGTAAAGAATAAATGAAAGAAATATATTGCCATTTATTAAGTGAATTTATGTGAATGAAAAAAAATGTTGACTCTCTTAAATTTTGGTTTTCTTAGGATGCTAGAAACACAAAGAAGTTCACGGCATCTTTCTAGAACAAATCATTTCAGAGTTGAAAGGGAGGATGGATGCACCGCAGGATAGGCGGACAAGAAACAACATTCGCTATTTCTTATTATAGATAGATAATAAGGTAACGTATTTATTCAAAGTTACAACATTCTATGTTAATTAATCATGATCAATTTCTCTCGGTATTTGTCTTCATATCCTGACAAAAGTGGACCTAAAACTATCTTTTACACAGATCTTTCAGTAACAGCAGGCTTATGCCCGTGACGGATTTCTGTACACTATTCCTAACATCCTCGAAAAATTCCTACATCTGTCCAGTTATCCATACATTCTTAATCATGCAAATGGCCTCGGCTGTTGGCTACCTCGCCCGAACAACTATTATTGCGTCAAAAACTACAATCGTAATGGGAATAAATTCACGTGTCCACAGTATAGTATAGAAATTTCATCCTAATTGAGTAAATAGATAAAAAAAACTCTCCATTGGAAGCTAGAACTCCCGACCTAGAGCTTTGGATGAGAGTGCTGAATGGTAGCCACTACACTACGTGGGACTCTTGTACGAAAAGGCATTGTTTTTGTTTCATTCCCTTCTTGTATGAGAAAAATCCTCGAGACAGAGATCAAAAGTTAATGACTTGCGATCATCCTACCAACCAAAGATTGACCGAAGGAGATTACGGACTAGAGTTTATTTGGCAATGTATTCCTGCGGCAGGAGCTTCTGTCCCTTGAGTTTTTTTGACTCGTGCATAATGAATGATAGAATAAACTTTGCATTTCCACAACTATTTATCTGACACCACTACGACCATGGTTTCGATGATTAACATCATCATCAGTCCATCAGGTCCATAAAGTAACGCCTGAAACCATCAATTTTATTTGACTCATTTCGCTAGCCCTGTTGCATTAACAGTCTTTCCTACTCGTCGGTCCCCAGTGATGTAAAGCTATTCCAGCTAAGGCCAAAGCTGTATGCCACCCAAAAATGTTTTCCAAGTTGACCCCATTCAATTCAAAGGTAAAATGGGGAAAGTGGGTGTATACATCCTTATGCAAATGATAGTACATTTAGTCAGATAATTTATTATAATTTACTGCTATTTATTTAATTTGAAATTAGTTCATCTGTTTATTGATTTAAAACTGTTAGTATTCATTTTACTGAGTGTACTGTGAAGTTGGCCCACAATCACGCAAAGTTCACACCATGCTTGGCAGTAGCAGAGGACTCCATGAGCAGGAAGCATAGGAGTCTCTAAAATGACTTTTAATACCGTGTTTATAGGAGGAAACTTTCCGAGCTTTGATAGTTTTCATAGGCTATTATTAATACATGTTAGAGTTGAGGTGCTCTGAAATATAATGGTACATTCAGGAGACTAATATTTCTATGCCTCGCAATGTAAACGATGTAACTGTTATGTCAGCAACAAAGTAGTGCATCGCACAATTTCTGAACTTTTTAGGTGAACTAAAAATTAACATTTAATTTTCTAGTAAACTGTGATTTACAAAAATTACAAAATAACACAATGAGTAAATGGATGAATATTTTGTTACACCTAAAAAAAATCTTAATCCAAGATCCAAATATTTTGCGTTAAATGACTAAATTTATGGTAGTGCATGAATCGAAATTAATGAATTCTGATTCCTTTGTTGAAGGAAACTACCCAATTTCAGAAGTGTCACCCAAGCACAAAATGACGGATGTGAATATCGAGTCAGAACTTTTTGTGAACTGAATACTCCGAGGTTTAGAAGCCAGAAAATGCATCTAAGGAAGGAAGCCTGGAGTCGAAGGATGAATTTTGCCTCATCCACTACACATGTAAAAGTAGGGAACCGAATATTGTAGAAGATAAATATGATCGGGAATAGAAAATTATTACTCAAATTGACATGTTCTATGAACTCTATTGCAATTGATACTTTTGTACTGAGCACATGGCAATAGGTGAGGTTATAGGTGACAATAGGTATTTGATTGTAAGATACTAGCATTTAAGCGAAGAGAATTAAGTGTTTCAGTAATAAATAATTCAATAACTATGGCATGAAAGGATTAAAGAGAAGTCTTCATGGTGAGGACTCTGCAAAAGCCACCTAGAGAAGGTAATTTCCCATGATTAGAATTGAAATTCATGTCTGCCGGCTATAGCAGAGGATAATAATCAACATAATAGATATGTGGATAATGGAGACTGAATGACCACAACCTATGAGATAAGCTGTCACATGTGTAAATGGATGAATATTTTGTTACACATCAAGGCTATGGTGTTGAACAGCTGTGTGGTCTTGACCACATGTGGAGGACAAATGACTCAAGAGGTCTTATCGCCTTTCCTCATGAGACAAAGGTCACAAAGGCATTTCAGCTCTTCCCTTTGTAAATATTCTCAAGGGAAGGACCAAGTACAAAGGGAACAGAATGACAGAACTATGCTTTATAGAGGCCGAAGAAAAAAATAACAATAGCCGATAAAGGAATGTCAGGCTAGATCAAGGGGGTGTGTCAAAAAAGTGATGTACTCAAGATCACAAGTAAAATGTTTATTAACATACCACAAAATATTTTTTTTAAATGTATTTTTCATTGGTTTTGAAAAAATGTGATTATATTTTCTTATTTTTGAAATTTATCCTTATATATATTCATCATTTAGGCCTAACTCTGGCACAAACTTCACATACATATGCCCATACATAAATATTTCATGCAATGGTTTTTATTTGAATGATTTTGGTTATTAGTTTTGAAGATAAATGTATTTTTCTGAATTGATGCAGGAAAATTTTTAAAAGCCAATTAAGTCCAGCAGTGAAGGACCCCTGCTGAGATATAAATCTAGTGTTTAAAGGTTAATGAGTCGTCTTAAGAAAAAGTGTGGAAAATATTTTTAGTATAATATAATTAGCATTTGCATTATCAGTTGATTTACTTTTCTTAGTGATATCAATCCACATTCTCCTTCAAGTTGCAATGAATAGATTAATAGACTTTTTAATAAGTCTATTAAGTTTTTCATAATTAGACTTTTAATACTTATGAGTTCAAAGGCTAGGACTCTGAATCATCAGTGGTCTTTGTTTTCTTCATCATCATCACTTTCAGTTGGTAAATGATGTGCTCAATGTCTGCATTTCATGTTTCCTTTTACTCAACATTATCATCTTTGCTAAGTGGCATATGCATGTGGCTGAAGCCTCTATTTTGATTTTGTCAAATGCCTACAAAAGACCATGCAATGGAGTATCCTGCCCAAAGTGTCATTTCAATCGCATAACATTTCCTCATTTTTCTTTATTCTTATGGGTCAAACCTGATGGGTTAGGATTCCTGGTTCATTCAAGTTTACTGTACTATTTTCCTGTGAATCACATCTCTTAACTTGCAAGCAGACAATTATGTTGACAATTATGTAGGTCGGATTATGTTGACAATGGTAGATTGGCAGTCTAATGATGGTATGCTCGTCATCAGCATCTGTCCTTTCTAGATCATGCTACTTTATATATGATGTTGCCCATAGTCAGTTTTACCAATGACAACACCTCCACCCTAGTATGATCACAGGTGAAAAATAACAGGAGGCATTATAAAGTGAAATGTCAATCTAAAATATATAACATACCATTTAATGAGCAAAGAAACACTCAAATCCAAATGGTGATCTTTTCCCCTTTGGCTTTGAATACAAACTTGCATTATTTTAAGGATCCAGTCTACTGCTCCTGCATGGCATATAATAAGTCAGCATCACTTTCCTTTGAGAACTTCATTCTTTCTTCATTTAGCTCCCTCCATGGTGTACTGAGAGAGTTTGGTTCTGAGAGATTCTGGTTTGCCCATGTTTCATCCAGGAAAATATTGGCCTTTCCTCAATCCCCTAAAGATTTTTTACCTCACCGAGGAATGTTATTTTTGCAGTGAGATATAACTCCTTTCAATGAAAAACATCCTGCCATTCACGATCTATTTTAAAGGAAACTGATTTCTTTCACAACTGTCACAAAACTCCTACGACCTTCTTAGTTGCAACTGGAATGGCAACCATGTCAATTGACAATAACCAACTGGAATGGCAACCATGTCAAGCGACATGGTTGCCATTCCAGTTGGTTATACAAATAAAATTGATCTGATGTCAGGGCAGTTCCTTAAATTACAAACTGCATTGAATGTGTAAACGTGTGTGTTTGGAAGCAAGTGGTATGAGTATTCAAACGTTCACCCTGTGATTTAATTCATGCCAATTCCTTACCAGGGACAATTTCAGGTAACAAACAAAAAACCAATCAGTGGGTAGCTTTGAAATTTCTTTTGGAAACTTTGGTGAGAGCATGTACCTAAGCACCTCATAACACACAGATTAATGCAGAAATCTATCTCAATTCAGCTAAGATCACACAAACCTATAATCCATTCAAACTCTTATTCACACACTCAGCATATCATGAAGAGGTGCCAATTATGAAAAACTTTGGGATAATAAATACACTAAAACTGATTCTAAAAGAGTGCTGCAACAAAAGCCTGACTGAAGTCTCAGTAAAGGATAGTCAAACATGAAAACAGAAGAAGAGCAACAGAAAAAAAAGTGGGGGACATGGATTCAGAGCTAATGGTCATATTTCAGCCACAGCATTTAAGACAGGGCACACTTAGGTAATTGCACTGAAGGAAGAAACAGCTTTCAGCACAACATTGCTAGTGAATTGGGATTAGGACTTCAGTTGGTATTTTTAGCAGATGGTAGATATCCTAACATTTGAAAAAGTTAATTACAGTGCATATTTTACACTGACAGATCTCATTTGATGAGACATTAGTTATTATATTATGTTATCAAGTAGTATTTCCGAAAACTGAATGGATCAACCGAGTGAGTAACGATGAAGTCCTAAGAAGAGATGGAGAAAAAAGAGAAGTCTTCTGGAAACCCTAAGAAGAAGAAGAAGGGAAAACTTATTCGGTCACATCATTAGACTAGATCACTCACTCACTCAATAATTCAACCAGAAGGTTGGTTTTGGTAGGTGAGAGTAGAGCTCACCCTACTAAGCCAATGGCATGTGAAATTCACACATTCAGGGTAGGGGGGCCAGTTCCATTCCCTGGGCCACCTGCGATTTCCTACTAAGTTCTGACACTCAGAAAATCGAATCGCGAGGATTTTAGATTGTGGTGTGTAGAAAGGCTCTTGCCCTGGATTTGAACCCGGGACCCTCTGGTCAGTAGCTCAGTGCTCTACCCACTAGGCCTCCACGACCCCCTTACACTAGATGGACTGATGAAAACAATCATCGAAGAACAAGTGAATGGGGAGAATGGTAAAGGAAGGTCTCACATGAGATATGTAGAACAAGTGTTGAAGGATGTGAAAGAGAATAAATCGTAAATATGGCGAGGTTAGCTGATAAGATAATCAATAGGAAAGCTGGATCAAACCAATTTCAGGATTGTTGATTGATGATGATGATGATGGTCACTTTATTTTTTATTTATCATTTTCATTGTATGCTGATTTTATGTTATTTGTTTATTTAACAAGTTCCTAATCAATGGTATGTTATACCTTTTTTCCAGCATGAAATATGTTAAGAATAAGCCTGTTCGAGATTTATCTGGAGATCAGTTTTTGAAGTTAACTCTTGCTGAAGAAGACAAATTAATAGAGATGACTATTAGTGAGCAGATAGATGGAATAACCTCTGCTTCCTACATTGAAGAAGTTAAGCAGCTATATTATCGGGTAATTCCCTCATAATCCTTTGCTTCTAGTTATTGTGAAATTGCATATTTACCATTTTAAAACTATGGTTTTGCCTATGATTACAATACACTGCGCAAATTTGAATAAGCTCAGAGTAGATCCAAACTGGTTCTTGCTAGTTAATCCTCTGAAGCTTGTGTGTTAAATTAGTGATTTTTATGAGGCTAAGCAGTCACCAGTATTTTATTATACAATTATAATAATTTATCACATATTCATTTATTTGATATGAAATATTTAGCATATATTTTGTGCTGAATTATATCTCCAATTGCCATTTTAGATGCTTGATAATGTACAAAGGGACAATGGTGCATTTAAAAGGTTAAAATTTCAATGAAAGTCTTCTTTTATTTGTCATCAACACTGATGTATGCCTTCATCAGCTTTCAGTCTCCTCTATAAAAGAGATTACTGTACCCGGAATGTGATATAAATTTTCTTTTTTATACATTTTCTTAATTTCTAGATTTGTTCACGGGTTCAAATTAAAGTTTTTAGTTAATCATTACTTCTTACTGATGACAAATTTGGATGGCAATCAGGCCTAAGTATATGCATTTGGAAATTATTCAAAATTTTACTCAATTATGCCATTTTGTACTTCAGTGATAATACTTTTCATGATTTGGCATGAATTTAATTCCCAGGATGAATTCAGCAAGAATGTTCAAGAATGGAATGCACTTCGAGTGGAATGTGTGGAGTTAGCCCTCACTCAATTGCTGTTGCCCGTACTTCGTAAAGAGTTGCAGGCAAGATTGCTGGGCGAAGCACGAGACTCTGTTCTGAGGAGTTGCTGTCGAAAGCTTTATAATTGGTTGAAGGTAAATTCATAT
This sequence comes from Platycnemis pennipes, assembly GCA_933228895.1. Classification (NCBI taxonomy): domain Eukaryota; kingdom Metazoa; phylum Arthropoda; class Insecta; order Odonata; family Platycnemididae; genus Platycnemis; species Platycnemis pennipes. The sequence continues at coordinate 73,230,353 of OW121847.1, read as the reverse complement.
TGAGTGAATACAGATTATAATAGCTTTGCCATCTATTGTGGGGATAGGCTGCTATTCTGTATCTGGGGTCAATATTTCATGATCGCTGTATTACACAGGTCATCATGGCCTTATATTATATTCTGAATCGAAGTGGGCTATAAACTACCCAGTCCTGTAATAAAGCCCGCCCCTTCCGGTGTGAGAACCGTAAAGATTGGAAAACAAAAATTCTGGCAGTCAATGCCAAGCAATGTTTACATTCTTCTGGAAAGATTTACAGCCAACTTCACATCTTTCATCATGGCCAGGAAACAGCTGATATTGGTGTATTAAATTACATGTATATAATTTATTTCCTGTGTGGAAAATGTGCATATGTATTAATGTATCTTTAGAGTAAACATGGTTAAATTAAGTAACTCTCCTACTTACATTTACCATTGAAACTGCCAAGCATGCATTGTAAAATATATTCCAGCTTTGTGCCTGTACTTTATTTAAAACATTTTAGCTATAAATAGGAAATATGAACTTATCTTGGCTATTTTCACGTTAAATATCAAGTCATAGATTAGATCTTTCATTGAAAAATTTATTCATTATTATTATTCATTTGACGCATAAAACAGGTTTATGAATACGAGTTTTTTAATGACGAATAAGTGGAAATGATGGACTCTGATTCGGGGTAATCAACCACATTCATTATATTTATCTGACCATTACAAATATTTAACAATGGAACTTGCATTTATTACTTTTTCATTGTCAGAGACAGTGAATGGTATTAATTCACAATAAATATGTTTTGCTATAGTAGCCCAGGTATTCATACAAAAATGCTATTTATCATCATAAAAGTTCAATATTTTCATACTGTGTAATTTGCACATTAATAGAATGGAAATCCTTGTGGTTTCTTTACCCTTCAAGATTATTCTTTGGGATCACAAAATTGCTATGCGAGTGAAATCTTGCAATGATAACACCAGAGAATTGTCAGATGTAACATATCTCTGGAATTGTAAATGAAAATAGCATGACTATATTAAGAGCTCAAATGGAATGAGGTAGGCAATCAGTTTAAAAACTGTCTCTCAAGGTACCTATGTTATTGCCATTTTTATCCAATCACTTAATCAATTTGTTATTGCTGAAGTGACACTTTTCACACTACTGACAGCTGGGTCACGTTCAGCAATAAGTCGTTTCTGTACTGGTAGCTCCCTTGGTTATTTCATTGAGTGTACAGCATTAATTTTGTCAACTAAAATAAACACTTAAGCAATGGGTTACGTATCGGTGGATAGGGGTCTTTTTCTCACTTCTGACCTAGCATACTCAGTTTTCATTAAATCACTGTTGTTTGTTTATAATTTAAGTGTAAATAAAAATAGTTTAGATGCAAGTGTAACTATAGTTATTAATATACCAATGATACTATAATATACTGATTATAATTAAGAACTCCCCATTGAGGCATTGTAAATAAACAATGAAATGGAAAGGATTATTGTTGGCAGGATTTTAACTCATTTACTTCGCACTATTCAGATTGCCTGGTCTTGAAGACTATGCAATGATATAATGACCTGGCCATCCTCTGCCGTTCAGAATAGCAAATTGTGACCGCACTATGGGTAATCAGTAGAATAGTGACTTCTGGTGTCATTTCTGCATTCAGATTAGCATATAGTGATGGAGTCATAATAATCTTGAAAATTTTGGCTTTCACTGCTATTATGACATATAACGCGATCACTATTTCATTCAGAATAGCAGTCTTAGCATTGTTATTGGGCATCAGATTTTCCCTTTGTATTCTTAAAATGAGTGGAATATGTTATTAATTAGGGATGGTCGGATCGGATCCGTCGGATCCAAAGATCTGCAGATCTTTCATTTTATTCAGTTTCGAAACTGGATCCAAAGACAGGGTAAAATCGGATCGGGATCGTAGATTTTAAATTTTCATGGAATAGCGATCTAAGCCATGAATGGAATGCAGGTACAGTGAATATTGGCAAGGAGAGGTTGTGTAACTATGGTCACGAAATTAGATGAAAAAATTTCCGTGCAACTAGAAGCAAAATAAAAAAATACGACCCTTTTCCCCCACTACCCCAGTATCATGAGATGAAAAATACATAAATGCCACTGCATAGCCTACATTCACCGCGATCAGGCGAACAATGAGAGCTAGTGTACTGTGCAAAATTCGATCCCTATCGCAGTTTAAATTATTCTTTCAGTCATCGCATCAAAAATTTTATCAACTTCAATTTCCAACCCTTTAATCTGAATACTCACTTTATTATACTTTTATCGTTTAAATTAGATTTACAAATTCAGATCCGGATCATAGATTTTAAAATTTCGCGACTTTGTGATTGACACGGCCCACCAGTGGAATGTAGGTACGTACCATACGGTATATACTGACAAGGAGAGGTTGTGGAACTCGGATGATGAAATGAGATGAAAATGAGACTAAAAAAAATAAAGATATACTCATCTTGACTTTTTCTTCCATAGGTCCGGGTGCGCGAGAAAAAAATGAAGCGCAATGTCATGTGGGTCGCCTACATTTTTCCAGATTGCGTGACCCTATGATAGTGTAGTTGTTAAAAATGAGAATTAGTGTACTGCCGGTTGCGAGTCGATCCATAACCTGGTTTTAATTTTTCTTTCAGTGATTATATTGTAAATTTTATAATCTTTCTCTCTTGGAGCGAAGGAGCTTTGAAAAGTATAGTTTCGTTCCTGATAATGTATTTTCTTCCAAGATCTAAATAAACCCCCATAGTGCACATCATACTGTAACATAACCGAACAAAATGCAGACCTTCTATTTTCCTTTCAATAGCAGATATGAAATGAAACATATTCATTTAGTTTTAAACATAAGTCAAAGCATTTCATAGTTGAACATAGTTTCATACTTGAACAAGTATCTTTTTTTAGTTCACCACTCTCGACTTTTATAACTCGCCCAAATGAAGCCGCACATACAAAATTTCCATTCATCATAGTGAGTAACATACAAAAACTGATGACAAAAATCTCCCATGTTCATTACTTTAAAATTTTCAATTTTTGGCAAGAAATCTTCTTACGCCTTCACCACTACCCTTGTTCTCCTTGATCCATTGAGGATGAATGGGCTTCCCATGTCTAGTTGATGATGGTCATGGATTTATTCAATTTTTTCACCTAAATTAAAACGCAAGTAGGTACCTGAATTTTACCACCATTCAATATAAAGGACAAGATTTTGGGGATTTTCCATAGAGATACGAATCAAGTACAAACTAGATTGCCATAGTACATTCAAATTGGTACTTCTTTCATCACTAAGCAATCAAGGAGGTACCAGGGAGCTCATAAACAAAAATTCATCTGACTTACATTCTGTACTCTACTAAGAATGGCCAGAACTTCCATCAACACCATACTTACAATTCGTGATGCCTTTGTTGACTTACTTCCAAATGCACCAATGGAGAACCACCATGCCAAGTTTCAAAGTCCGAGTTAAAAAAAAACATTTTTTGAGTCTCAAAAGTTTTTTTTCCTTTATTTGAATCCACTGTGCATTGGTGTGAACTCATGACTAGGGTAATAACTCATGTATTCCTAGGGTAAGGTAAGCAGGCAATTGAAAAAAGTAGATTATCAGAAATTTCATTTCAAATCCATAAGTCAACCAATTAAACAAAAAAATAATAAAATTCATCTTTAATGAAAGTGATAGAAAAAATATTTTCTTGCAGAATTTAAGTTGCGGAAACATTGCATTAACTTTATGATGTATTTGTAAATTTAGTTTAAGCAATAAAATTATAAAAAAGTGAGTATCCTCGCACAAGAGTTGGAAATTAAGGATGATAAAATATTTTATTCAACAGCTGAAAGAAAAATTGTAAATGGCGATAAGAATCGAACTTTGTAACCTGCAGGACAGTACCCCACTCTGCTATTGTTGGCTTACCCAAATTCTGAGAATGCAGGCTACCCACATGACATTCTACTTTCTTTCTCGTAAACCTGGGCCAATGAAGAAAGAAGCCAAGACATGTATTTCTTTATTTTGCTTAGAGTTACATGAAAAAAGGCTCATCTCATTTCATGATCCGAGTTACACGACCTCTCCTTATAAGTACAAAACTCACACATTTCCTTTGAAAGGTTATTATTCATAAGACATTGTAAAACTACTAGTTCACCAGTTTGAACTATTCTATAATCATTTCTTCGACTTGAAAATGGAAGCCCCAGATATTCCATAAATGGAATCTCCTGACCACATTAAAAATTTTTTTGTGACTCTAAAAAAGAATTTGAAAGTATTCAAGGATTTTGATTTATGACAGCAACCCACAATGGAATAAGTTAATGTAAACCCATGCTGCACAGAATTAATTTTAGATTTTGATTTTGTTTATTATTTAATGTTCTATATTTTATTTTTCTTGACATTTGATACACTACGAAGTATTTTTTCTATAATTGCATTTATAATTTCTGTGTAGAGGGTGATACGATATGGCATCAGTGGGATCTTATATTTTGGAAAATAATTCAAATAGGTATTAATTAAAATTGATGGAACTTATGTTTCTTTTAACTGCACTCTAAAGAATAGTAGTACAGGTTTAAAAAATGTATTGTTTGATGAGTATGTGATAAGGAAAGTGAACTTCATATATGAAGTAATAACATCTAATGCATCTGCAAATCGTGATATAGGAAAATATTTTCCATGGAAATAATACAAAGTTGATTTTTTCTCTACAATACATTTACTTATTTTGGTAGAAATACGTGCTAGGAGTAGAAAAGAAATGAAATTAAGAATCCAGTATTTGAAACTAAGGATCCGAAACTGAGACAAAGACCCAAAACCAAGGCAAGGATCCAGATCCGAAGAAAAACCTGGATCCGTCCATCACTATTATTAATGTATAAATCAAGGTTTACTCATAACTTGCATTATTAATTATTACAATGTGGTAGTGAAAAGATCCAATCATCCATCATCCAGTAATCATCCATCCAAGTAATAAGTGATTAATGTATTTAATTATTAAAGTTTTTAATAAGCATAAGTGCATTATCATAATATTATGGATTTATGATATGAATGAAGTGTACAAATGTAACTTACTCCATAGGTTGCACCATATGCTGTGGAATTCCTTGATGAGGATGAAGAGGAATGGGATACTGGAAAGGGTGGTACACAAATAAGAGTGATGGCAGTAGCTTATGTTCCTGATCTCTCGCAAGCTGCATTTGCATGCCTTGTGACTCCAGACAGAGATTGCTCTGATTATCTTCGATTACCTCACTTGCTGAAGAGGAAAGATGCTTGGCGAGAAGACCAAAAAGCACAGAAGGTGAGTGAAAACTACTTCCCTTGTACTTTGATGATCATAGGAATCTATCATTTTTTCACATTCAAGCACAGTGTAGAAAGCTATTATTATAAGTCATTTAATACAATCTATTAATAAGTCATTTGGTAATTTTTGATTAGAAGAGGGAGATGAGAAGAATAAAATGTGCTAGGGTTGTATGTTCTTTAATCATCTACCCAATGACATACAATTGAAGATACCTTAAGGTATCTTCAAATGTGTGTCTTCAAATTAAAGTGTAGGTGAAAAATTCTTTACTATCGAATTCTTTCTATTCTTTGATTGAGCTTTTAACCAGGTAATTTTTTGTGCTCTTGTGTTGTTTTCTTTGACGAGTCCTAAACAGGTATATATTGATGTCTTGGGATCAATAAAGTTATTATTATTAGGTAATCCATTGGCACAATTTGAGCATGAAATTTTCAAACAGAAAAGGAGCAATACTGTGGATACCTTGAGGGATATGAGAACCCCTCATTCAGATATTGAAACTGTAACTTGTGGATTCCATTCTTGTTGCTGTATGTAGAGGTGGAGCAGAGCCTATTTGGATTTGCTTTATTTTGATGTTTTAACATTTTATCCAGTTTTGTGAGTATGAAGTGTCTGTAATTCAAATGCTCCTTTTAAAACTGTTTTAAAGCTCACTTTATTCTATTGAAATGTGTGTCATAAGATGAATATCCCCATTTACAGGGTGTCCAGCGCTCTGGAAAACCGGGAAGACCGGGAAATCTCAGGGAATTTTATTTTCACTGGAAATATCAGGGAAATCTCAGGGAAATATATAATCCACTCTGGAATTTTCGGTGGTGTCAATATGTAAAACAGCGACGGAAATAATGTGCCATTTCCGGCAGTTGCATAGTGAAATTTCCCCTGTGTTGTCGCATTTAGCATTTCTGCAATTACCGAGAGTGCAATGATTTCTCCATACACTGTGTACGATACATAGTCCGAACAAAGATTATATATTCCCGTCCCGTGAATATATAATCTTTGTTCTTAGTGGCCATGTCATTTCTCGACGAAGCGCCCGAGTGCTTTCGGCCCGTCGCAACGGCTTTCAACAACAACAACAAAAACAAAGTAGTTGTTCATGACCTCTATATTTCGAACGAAACCCTAAATGGAACATGTACAGAGTTGCCAGCAATTTATTGTGGGTTTTGATGAAAGCCTCAATAAGATTGCTAATAAATAGCAAATGGATCTTAGTAAGTCGAAATTTACGTAAGCCGAAAATTAAGTCCGTTCTCCAAAACTAAATCCGTGTTCCGGAGATTTCAATTGATGCGGAGAAATGTGGGGACATTTTTCGGACAATTTCCTTCAGTTATTTCCTGCGAAATTCAATAATTCTTATTTTTATCTTTGATTTAATTGCAGAAGTAAACGATAATGTTGCCTGGAAGTTGCACCCCAAATTGCGTAATATTGTTAGTCCGAATTGACCAATTGCACGGATTTGCGAAAGCACGGTATCTGAAGGTTAATTCACTATAATGACGACTAATATTAATTTTTTATGCTATCATGCCATTGAAGGAGCCATTTAGTATTGTGTAATTTACTAGCCTCTAATAATTACTGTATCTTTTGCCTTATAAGTTGAGTTGACTAATGGCTCTGGTGGTTTCATTGTCACAGTTTATTCTCATAAGAGGAGGGCAGAGGATTAGGTCACTGTGACGTCCACATTAACGCTTTACAATCACGCCAAAATACATACTTCATCCTGCACGCACGCAGACATTTTATTTCTCTCCCTGCGAGGTCGAACGCTGCACTGTGGCGTCGCCCTCTGCGTCAGCTGTTGATGAGGTTGAATGTGATGTGGCTTCAACTTTTTCGTGAAGTAACTGTACAGAGAGGTTTGTATGGGGGCCTTCTTTTCTTCGTGATAAATTTCCTCATAGCAAGACCACCTTGTGCCATGCCAAGTGCCCTGATGACCTTAGCGAACCTGCTGATGTTACAATCCGTTTGCTCAAGTTTTTCCACCGCCGAATTAATATACTCGAAGTTGAGTTGAGTTGTAAAGCATTTTTTTTGTCCACACACGTCCTTTTGAGATCTTCTCCATCTCCATCCCCTACTTCTGTCTAGCGTCATTTCATCTCTATCATTTCTTCGTTTGTCAACTCCTTGATCGAATATGACCGTGAATCGTGGTTACTTCTTCCCAGGATGATGCTATGTTTTTTATTACATGGTGCATATTTGTAGCCGTTCCAAAACTCACTACGTGTCTTTCCACCATCCCCATCTTTGGCAGCAATAGCATCAGCAAATGTCTTGCGCAAGTTATAAGCTTTGAAGGACGCAAAGACTCCCTGATCATTGGGTTGTAGAAGTGCCGTTGTATTTGGAGGCCGAAGAATGCAGTCATTTAAATCCTCCCAATTGTGTGTTGGGTGACCGGGTGCATTATCAAGCAACAGCAAGGTTTTAAATGGAATTTTTTCCCTAAGGCAGTACTACTTGAACTCTGGTATAAAATACGTGTAGTACCAGTCCTCAAATAAGGCAGATGTAACCCGAGATTTTGCGTTTGATTTCCATATGACCGAAATAAAGGATTTATAAATATTTTTCAATGCTCGTGGATTTTCCGAATAGTAAATTAGATGAGGTCTCAATTTGCAAACTACGATCGTGTTACCTCCTAGCAAGAGAGTCGCGATCTTTTGCTGCCTTAAAGCCAGGAGCAGACTTTTCTTCTTTATAAATATGCGTACGGCGAGTCATTATTTTCTAGAAAAGCCCGCTTCTTCAACATTAAAAACCTGTTCTGCTAAATAACCACCCTCAATTATTTTTTCTATTATTCTTGGAAAATTCTTTGCTGCCTCAACACTTAATCAATTTTTAGTGTGGTGGGGGACCGGGTTCATTATCGAACAACAGCAAGATTTTAAATGGAATTTTTTTCTTAAGGCAGTACTCCTTGATCTCTGGTATAAAATAGTTGCAGTACCAGTCTTCAAATAAGGCATATGTAACTCAAGCTTTTGCGTTTGATTTCCAGATGACCGGAAGAAAGGATTTATCAATATTTTAATGATTGCTTCTTTTGCTACTATATGCATCATTTTTCTTGCAATGCAAATTCAAACAATTTTTAAATCGATTGACCCACCCGTTACTTGCTTCACCAATTTGTAGAAACTTGTTGAATTGTCAGAAGACTAAGCGGTTCTCATTGAAATGCAGTTTAAGAGTTCAGGACGATGTAGACGTTCGTGGTTGGAGAATGTACGAGTCCATTCCTTCTCAATAAGTCACATTCCAATACACCGTGATACAACCGACTGCCGCTTTCATGGTACTTAATATTTAAGAGGTAAATTATTAAATTGGATCGTTAATTTCACTTTCTTTACGTAGAACTGGCGTCCTTGGATTTCGTGTTGGCATCTCAATCCAGCGGTTTGCGGATTACAGCAGCTATCAGTCACAATTCATCAAGTCCTGAAATAAACATTTACGGTACTAACCAAGTGTTTTCTGCTACATCATTTCTGTTCCAACTTTTTTTTATTTTATATCAACATGGCTTTTGGCTGCAATTTAAAAACTGATGACAATCGGGGCCAGTGTATTTACGTAGCTTCGTACTACGTAGTAAACCGTATCATAATGGAGTGAGCGCAATAATTTGATGCAGTCGTAGCGATATCGCTACGACTATATGAACTGTTACAAAGATTGGTCAGTTGCGTAGAAGATAAGCTGTTTTTTACGCGACTTTGCGACAAAAATTAATTAATAGCAATGAAAATACTGTAGATGAACGATAAAAATGGACCAGTTTCTTCTGTGTACCTCTTTAAAACCTCGACAGCTATTCGATATTTTCTCCGCCTGCAAGTATAAAAACGAACATTTTACTTTTTGGTGCTCGCGTTCTTAAATCTACGGCATCCCTTTATATAAATTTTTCACTTATGTTAGTACGGATTTTTAGGTAAGTCGAGACGTACGTAACTCGGGGACTGCCTGGAGTTAGGTGTTTAGACAATGAAAATATTGCGTTTTCTGAGCCCTCGATATTCTTCAACCCTTGCCAAATTATGTCAAGAGCTTTCAGGTTGAAGAGAAAAGCGATCATAAGTGCAAGAAATGTAAGCCTATGTGTCACAGTTTCAGATTAATGAAGTTCATCATCCAGGACAAAATGTTGGGTCCTAAACTGGCTTCCTTTGCCACAGCTTCAGCGGAGCTGGAACAATTTTTCTTGGAATTTCAATCCAGCAAGCCTATGGCTCGGTTTCCGTTTTCGGCAATTACTGAATTGTTTAAAACTGTGATTGGTAAAGCCGGAGGTTTTGGCATCTGGAATTGTGAAGCGTATTGACTTGAAAAGCTGTAAATCTGATCCCCACAAAAGATCTTAATGTAGGATATGCAACCAAGATAGCCTAAAGAGATTATAGTCACAAAGATATATTAGGATATTCTTCTCTTCAATAATGGATGGATTACTAATTTAAAGAAATTGGGGGGGAAACTCACTGAAAGAAGTTTAGCACTTGGCCTTCCATGTGAAGAAGGGAATTTCATGCCTGGATCCAGTAGGTGCAAGTTATTGATCATTTTGTAGGTATCAGTGATATTCATATTCAGCGAAGTCTGGTTGTATGTAACCTTGTTCCCGAGCGCCAGCATAATAATGTTTAACTCTAAGAAGGTGATGTAATTTCTCACGAACTAAATGAAAGTGTTGTATGATATTGGATTTTTTTGTTTATTATCCTCCAAATACGCAGGATTTGGTTTATTTTGCCCAAAATACAAGATTAGCTATAATACTTACTTTTATTCACACAAAGAACATACCCAACGTTCTCTTATACTTAACGAGAAAAATATATATTTCCTCTGGAAAAATAAAACTTATGTCTGGAAAACCTGGAAATCTCAGGGAATTATCAAATGCCCCGCTGCTGGACACCCTGATTTAGGATGTTTATTGGTCTTTTTCTTAAGTTGTATTTATATGAGAGCATAGTTATATTCTGTGAGGGTGAATTGTTTTTAATTTGTAAGGATATAGTTTTCTTTACCCAAATGAGATCAAATCATCAACTCTGCAATGTGGAAAACCTCTTTGCTATTTTTTTCCAGGAAGCAGATTTAAATGCTCTCAGAAATTTCATTGCCTCAAAGAAACCCCATGTCATTTGTGTTGGAGGTGAATCCCGAGAGGCATTAATGGTGGCTGCTGACTTGAGGGAAATAGTGGGCCTGTTGGTGGAGGATGATCAGTTTCCCCAAATTTCAGTGGAGATTTGTGATAATGAGTTAGCCAAAATCTATGCCAACTCCATCAAAGGAGAGGTAAGGGTGACTTATGTTTCGACCTTGTGTTAATGATTCAGTTTTCTCAGTTCTTAGATCACAGTCAAATTTTGTGTACTGTTTTTTTTATTACGTGGCAATTCATAAGAAGTTAATGTTTCTTTTATTGATTAGCAATGAAATGTTTTGTTGATAAAATTTCTTTACTTTTTATTATAATATTGTTTGAGTATGTAAAATGGAAATCTTATTTTTTTGATCATTCATTGAAAATATTAGGTGAAAAAACTGACATTTTTCTGTCATCAAGTGTATTATTATGACAGGAAATTGACATTGCTTTTTCTAGGTAATGTATTTAATAAATTTAAATAAAATAAAAACCTGCTCCTAAGGTTTGACTATTCCATAAGGAGTAAGCTTAGCAGAATATTTTAAATGTATGGATGACTGGCTTCATTAAAACAGTCAAAATCATTATTAGTGAATAGTGCTTTGAAAGGTGCTTATTAATTAATATTCATTTGTCTATTGCAGAATGACTTTAGAGACTACCCTATGTTGTTAAGGCAAGCAATATCCATTGCAAGAAGAATGCAGGAGCCATTAATGGAATTCTCACAACTATGTACGTCTGATGAAGAAATTCTGTGTCTCAGGTATCATCCACTTCAGGTAAATATTGAAATGCTATGATATATAACTTTTCATTTTAATGCATTCACTTATTTAACACTTTTGCTGCGGAGGACAAACCGGTTCATCCACCTAAATCTAGCCCCTTAAGTGGAGGACGCACCCGTGCATCCCCTATTCATGAAAAAAAAACTGCCACTCACAGCGAACATACTTCATGCTTGGGGTCCACAGTGAAAGTGTTAAGTGGCCTAAATGACTGTAAATCAATGTACTTTTTGGATTGATATTATACTTAATATAAGTAATCTGTTCCTCTCAATGGTCCCCTTATTGCCACATCATCATTTCTATTTGCTAGAACTGAACACTTCCTAATGGCAAAAAAAGGAAGTTTTTCAAAATTGTCTACTGCTGATGAGCTGTCAGTTCAGCCTTTGTGAGCAATCCTTTTGCTTTCTGCCATAAGAAATGACCCAATGTTCTTGCCCTGTAATCTCACCCTATGATCCCTATTATAAGACCCTCTTACTGTTGGTGGGTGGGAGATTATGAAGGTCACACCTCAAGTCGCCTGCCATGACCTTTGGTGTGTTCCATTTCTAATACTCCTTTTCCTTAAACCCACAGTATTATGTGTTTGGCTTTCCCAACAGTCATCCTCCCCTGCCTTTGTGTACTTTTACCAAAAGGTCTGAAATCAAAAAACTGGTCAATAAAGGGTCAGGGGCTGACTCAACTTGAAAGAAACAAATACCATATCTGTAGCATGCCTGTGAACCATTTTTATTGTCAGACAGTAGGATCCCAGTTCTTGAGAATTATTCCATAAGCACATCCATCTACTGTCATTACACTGGAAATTTTAAGAGGCTTGGCATAGGAGTCAATCATTCAATAAATACTTTAGCAATAAACTCCTTCATTGGCAAAATTTAACAAATTCTAAAAATAGTGTAGTGCTTTTGAGAAAGAAATAACAAAGCTCATTTTTAATTGGGGTATAAAATTATTATAATTTTTACCCATACCAATTTATTGGCATAAAATTATAGTGGTAGAAATCACAAGTATCCATTGGTATCCATGGTTGTTCATCATTATTGCAAGATTATAAGTTTCATGAAACCTTGAACATATTTTTTCTGCAGGAGCACATTCCCAAAGAAGAGTTGCTGGAGGCATTATATCTTGAGTTTGTCAACCGAACAAATGAAGTTGGTGTGGATATCAATGTAGCTGTACAACTGCCATACACTTCCAATTTAGTTCAATTTGTGTGTGGAATGGGCCCTCGTAAAGGACAAGCTTTACTCAAAGTAAGACTGCAGCTAATTCAAGCCATTTCCATTCATGATTATATAATTGTAATTAATAAGGATAAGTCAAAATTTATGGCATAAATATGTATTCTGTGGAAATTTTGTTTTCTGCCCAAATACGTTTAACCCTTTCGCTGCTGTGGACGTACCTAGTACAATCACTTGGTAGGCTGCTGTGAACTTACCTTTTCGTTCTCACTGTAGCACTTTCACTTTTCCGCCACATGTGACAAGTAGGGTTACGGAGAGTGAGCCACAGCGAAAGGGTTAACTCAGTTATGGTCATTTATGTTTCATGAAAAGAATCTGGTTTCATTCAAATAATGAAAATTGAAATATTCAGTTAGTGTAATGTGTGAGTTTTTGCAAGTAGGTGCATTCCAATTTTAAAAATAATCAGGCTATTATATTCTTTTATCATATGATGTTTTAGACACTGAAGCAGACCAATCAGCGACTGGAGAACAGGACTCAGTTGGTTACTGCTTGCCATATGGGACCTAAAGTGTTTATCAATTGTGCTGGATTCATTAAAATTGATACCAATTCCTTAGGAGACAGGTAAATATTAGTTCAATGAGGTTGTGATCAAACTTTCCCTCTGGAAATTATCGAGGCTGATCAGTAATTCATGATGATAATAATAATAATAATAAAAGGTCTTTATTGGGGCGAGATTGAGACAAAACTGTCCCTTCTGCCATCTAACCCCTAAATGAGATAATGTATCTTGAAAGCAGAAAACTTTGCAGTCATTAAACAAAATAATCAGTGATATAGACATTATATATTCAAATAATAGAGATGGGTTGGCTTAATAATTCATGATAGGTTTCCTTTAATTACTTTAAAATTTGTGTTTTCATAATCGTTTTCCCATTTCATAGCACTGAAGCCTATGTGGAAGTGTTGGATGGGTCTCGTGTTCACCCAGAAACATATGAATGGGCTCGGAAGATGGCTGTAGATGCTTTGGAATATGATGATGAGGATGCAAACCCTGCTGGAGCTTTGGAGGAGATTCTAGAGGCGCCAGAGAGATTGAAGGATCTTGACTTGGATGCTTTTGCAGAAGAATTGGAAAGACAGGTAATGAAATGTTTGCTTGAAATATAAAATACAGTAAAGCCCATTATAGTGAGTATGGCATATAGCAAGAATCTCGCAACAATGAGTGATTGGCAATGTACCATCAAAAGGCCCGTGATTAACATGTAAAAGAAAACGGATATAGCGAGGCCAAGAACCTCCGGCCATGGTATACGCTTTGTATTATGAGCGATATTTCTTGAAGGCGATGGACTGCAAAGTACAAATTAACACATGGTATTTACCTTTAGTGGCATTACTAGTCTACTACAACTTAGAATACAAGATTTGTGCCATCTTTACATTATTTTAAGTCCAATCAAGACCAGGCACTCATGATATATGGCCCGCCCTGGCAAACCTTGCAAATGCTCGCCCTTTTCAGTTGTTCTTTAGTTAAGCCAAGTTCACATAGTGGCAGAAGATGAACCAGCGGAAAGGCATCTAGCCAATCACACGGCAGCGGAGAGTGGTGGTGTGGGTAAGGGGTGGAGTTCAGCCCACCTATCTTCGCCCTCCCACCTCCATCCGCTCGTTCCCATCACTCCGCCTGCCCACTAGTTCCCGCCCCTTCAACCGGCCACTCGTTCCTGCCCCTAGACTGAAGAAGACGATGCTTGAATCATTTTTCAGCCGGGAATATGAATTGAAAGTACTGTGCTGTTAATGTGAAGCGTGCATAGTTGGGAAAGTTACCAAATAAAATTAACTGGTTAAAGTTAAAGTTAATCTCTGTAAAAAGTAACCAGTTAAAGTTAAAAGTTACTTTTCTGAAAAAGTAATTGATTAAAGTTAAATTTTAAAAAAATAACTTTTACGTCGAAAGTTACTTTTTCAGTTACTTCGGCAAATTTGATGTAGTGGTGATAGAGATCTTGATGGTTTTTTTGTTTTGACAAACAAAGCAAACACTGAAAAATGTCATTGTGGTTTTTGTGCAGAGCTTCTATTCCGGGATTTAAAGTTGTCGTGGATATAAGAATATCTGACAAACCATGATGCTCCTGTAATTTGCCGCTAAAGATTGTTCAAAGTGGTAGAAAGTGCTTTAAGTTTAGTTTTTGATATCGATCCCCACATTGCAATGTGTGGTATCCCTTCACAATTGTAAAACTGCATTGGAAATGGCGTAGTTACATAGAGTTAGTGTAGGTGCAGGGGGTGTGCCTGTGCACCCTCTTTTGCGATTCACTGGTAGCTGATGTATTGATGACACGATTTCACCGAGTAAGGCATACGTAGATTGGCGCATTATAACAGATACATTAGTTTGAATTAGGGATGGGTCGGTTGGGTTCTTCGGTTCTCCGTTCCACCGGTTCTTGAGCTTAGAACTGGAACCGGAACCGAGGCCAAAAATAATCAGTACCGAAATAATTGGCGCAAAAACCAGTTTGAAACCTGCTCACACTCTGAAAGTGGAGGCTTCACATTAAAACCTGGTGAAATAGTGTTCTTAGATGATTCAAAGTTGCCGCGAATTACTCTAATAGGGTGCATGAATTTTTTATTTCAAAGTTAATACTCAATTTTCGTACATAAATGATCACAGATTTCGGATTCGATGTTTATTTCATTGAAAAATGAGCAAACATTCATTATTTTAAACTTTAAAAATGAGATTCCACGCTCTCTTCCGAAAATCATGAGGAATCAATATATATCGAATCGGTAACTTCGTGACGTCAGAGTTCTGGTACCTGTTTGCTTCGAGTCTAATCTGAATAAGTCTCTATGGCCTCAACGGTGCAATTTTGGTTTAATCATTGCGATGTTTTTTACATTAACCATCCCTGGACCTGTATTTCGGTCTTAAGACGTGTTATTTTGGTGCGTTCCTCGAATTTATTTGTTCTTTGGCTTAGTAGGCGTGTTTTTCGCATTGATTTTGATCCTTGCCATCGACTCTTCGAAATTTGGACCTGTGATTTTGGCGTGTTATTTGCATTTTGAAATTTGCAAACATACTCAGGGTGTGAAGTTTTTCGGTAGTGAAACAGGAGGTGACTTTATTAATACAGGGTAAAGAACATGATGGACGAAGGCTTCGTCAAGGTGCAGTCTGATGATTTGCCAGCTGTTGACACCACCAGAAGAGTTCAGGGAAAAGTTTCCTTGGTTTTCAACCTGTGACTCTTTAGGACCAGTATCACAATCCTGCAAAAAAATACAGTAAACAACATGGGCTCTTTATAGTTTCTTGCATAATGAATGAAGACTATGTAGTGATTTAGCATAGCAGAGAGCATTTACAGATAGGTATTTTTAAATCAATAGAACATTTTTAAAACAAAGGGATACATATGATCCTCCTGGTGCCTTTAAAAAGGTTGATGTTTAAGTTTTTATCATGTCAAATGTAGGAATGGGCTAACATATGCATGAGAAATAAAGTTGTTTGTTCTTAGATATATAGGCTCTCATACATGCTCATGTAGGAGCCTATGTTGCCGCATATGAGCGTGGGGATTCTCCTATTTGGATGATGTATAGGCCTACACTTTTCTGCCTTCATGAAAATATTTAGGTGCCAGCAAGGTTCAATGAGTGCACGTATTGCCCCACCTCACTTCGAAAAGGACTTGAGTTACATGGGTAACCTTGAGTCTAGTGTCACATGCATCAAAAATACTTACGCGAATAATAAAACGAAGAATAGAAAGGAAAATTGAAGATAACCTCTCAGAAAACCAATTTGGATTTAGGGAGAACAGAGGAAACAGGGAAGCGATACTCTGCCTGAGAGTCATAGTACAGAAATCAATGCATGTGAACCACGGACTTAGAATAGTAATAGAATAGTAATAGAATAATAATAGAATAATAGATGTGAACAAACCACTATATATGGCGTTCGTGGACTTAGAGAAAGCCTTCGACAATGTTGAGTGGAACAAGATGAAGAATATAATTGAAAAGCATTGTATACCATATTAGCAATATTAAATTCTTTAAGAATGAGTAGGTAAAACAATAGCATTACGGAAATTCACTTCAGTAATCCGTTACTTTAAAATGTAAAATTTTTTGAACATAACATAGAATAAATCACATAAATCAAGCACTACATACGGCATGAGCTTTTTAAGAAGGTATCTAAATTTACCTACTATGTTTGTTATCTATCCACATCACTTGTGTGAAAACAGCCATGTTCATTCATACGTTATTAAAAATCATTCAATGAATAGAAACCGCTCAAGTGTAATACATTTGAGTAATATAAACTTACTTTTAAATGATCCTCGCAACAGAAGCTCACAGATTTACCGGTGAGTGGCTTCTCTCTTCTTGCTGCTAAGCACCATTTCTTTCACATTCCCGGACCTTTGGGCACATTAAAAAAACTTTTTCTGGTGTTCTAAATACAGTGTTAGTACATTTCGGCACGAAGCAAAATTTATACCGTTTACCCTTTCTAGGCTTACTTCCCTCCATCTTTCCGATCTTTCCTGGCGTCCCAACACAAGAGTTCTGTGCATTCCAGGCGAAGTACCAGAAACTGACTTCACAGCTCGTTGTCTATCGATATGGCGGCAAATGTTAGGAATTTAAAACGTGCTATTTTTCGGCCGGAATATTATATAACTAATCGTCACCGGAGAATTATGAACATATAATTTTTATGAATAGTTTTAATCGTGTATTCAGGCAAACCAATAAAAAATTCTCATGCACGGACCCTATTCAGTCGTTAAAATGACTATACGATTTATTTTATTACATCCAATTCTAGTAAGTGATGAAATACCACCGTAATAAGGATATTCTGATTGATAGGTATGTGTTACGTCCACCTCCTTTGGAGGTGCAAGTCCTCATATCATTTTCATAAATTATGTCATAATATAGAGTGTATAAGTTTTAGAGGATTTCATTCATGCTTTGGACATTGCTTTCGTTAAGTCAGCAAATTATTCGTCATTTGTTCAATAGCATTAACTTTGCTCATGCAAGAGAATGCTGTCTACTTCGCCGTGCAGTAAATAGCAGACGACAATCGACTATTTGAAAAATGGACAGCGCAAAGATAGCCGGAAATGAAAGGCACCTGCAATAGCAGGTATGCAGTCAATTACAACTAAATTGCTGGTGAAGTCTTCACGGGTTCTCCACCGGGTCAGGGAAACGGCTAAGGCCGACGTTTCGACGGCTAACACTGCCATCGTCCTCAGGGCATAGAGTGTAAGGTCCAAGAAAAATGTCGGTATATATACTCTTTGCCTTGGCTCAGGTCACTCTTGATTGGCTCTTCTCAGGTCACACGTGAATTGCTCCGCAAGGTCGCTCCTGATTGGCTCTTTCCAATCCTCTCTCTCTCTTCTCGTATGTTCCGGATCACCGGCTTCCACACGTTACTGAGGGCGTATCCTGTGTCGTGGTTAAAATTCTTCGCCTCTAACCTAATTTCAATTGCCTCCTTGGTTAAAGGGTCCCAATAACCATAGGATCTGCTAAGTAATTTAGCGTCGTCGAAGGCAATCAGATGGTCCTTATTGAGGCTATGCTCGGCGACGGTGGACTTCTCAGGGTATCCCAATCTGATGCACCAGGGGTGCATGTAAATCCACTTCTAACCTGAAAAAGCATGTGGAAAAGAAGCATAAAATAAATTTTATCGGGAAGAGTCAAATCGTGTCTCCTAAGAGATGGAATACTTCAGTAACTACGATGAAAATGTTTGTGGCCTACCTAAGGTGAGTGCCATCACTGGGGAAGAATTAAGTGAAGATGAAGGGGATCTTTCAACTGGTAAAGTTGCAACTATGGCTGAAACACTTCCACTTGAAATAGCTCCAGTCTCTAGCCTTGAAGTCCATTGTACTAGCAGCTCTCTTGAAAGTCTGTCTTTACCAACTGCTTCCACATCGGCTGCTAATTATCCTAAATACATCAAACCTGGGCCGAAGTCAACATCATACCACCAGCCTACTTTACCACAGGTCTTTGATAAAGTACAAAAATTTAAACACCAAGATCAACGAGCTCTAGCAATTGCACGATTAATTGCAGAAATGATATGCTTGGATTTGCAGCCATTTAGTGTAGTGGAAAACATATGCTTGAGGAGGTTACTAACTCACTTAGAACCTCGTTACACAATCCCTTCCAGAAAAACTATTTCAAATAAAATGATTCCAGAGATTTATGAAACAACGGTGACGAATTTGAGAGCAAAATTGGAAGATGTTAAATTTGTAGCTGTGACAATGGATTTGTGGACATTGTTGAGTAACAGTGATTACTTAGCTGTGACAGTTCACTTCTATGAAGATTCTGTTCTAGGTTTCCATCTTCAACATAAGAGCTTGGAGGTTATTCCATTTGTGGAAATCAGCCATTCAGCAAATAACCTCCTAGCCTTTTTAAGCCAGGTGATAAGTAATCGAGGACTCTACAGTAAAACTGCTGCTGTGGTGAGAGATAATGGGAGGGACATAACCGCTGCTTTGAATAAATCTAAGTTCCTCCACATATCTTGTATGGCCCACACCCTGCAATTAGCTATTAAGGATGGTTTTATGGATAACCCTAAAGTCACCAATGTCATTCAAAAGTGCAGAAAAATAGTAGCAAGTTGTAAACATTCTGTGAAAAATACTGAAATGTTGCGGCAATGTTAGAGACAGCTGGGACTACCAGAGCATCACATGATGCAGGATGAGCCCACACGATGGAACAGTTCTTTCCACATGTTAAAAAGAATGCATGAATAAAAAATGCTATTGTGCTAATCACAAATTCATGTGACATTAGGCTGGCTTCTGAATTAACTACGGATGAATGGAGGACAATTGAAGTGGCAGTGGATATATTAGAAATATTTGAAACGGCCATATTGCAACTTAGCAAAGAAACATCATCTGTTTCAGAGGTAATTTATTTATTTAATTATTCAAAAATGTTGATAAATGTTTTAAAGAAATACATTTTGTAAACTGCCAAAAGACCAAATCATTTTACAAAAGGGTTGTACTGACTGCCATATGTTCTGACTTAAGGTGTATTTTTTTTAGGTAATCCCTCTATTGAACTTAATTACACACCATTTGGAAGCTCCTGCCCCTAAGGGCTCTGGTATGCTGGGGTTGAAAAATGACCTCCTAGCTTCCATTAAGCTCAGATTCATCAATGTAGAGAATGATGACATCATATCCATGGCCACCCTTCTGGATCCTATATTCAAGACTACACCGTTTTAAAATATGGAATCTCTAACCTCAGCTAGACAAAATCTTTTGGATCAAATGGCCAATTTTTCTTGTCAGGGCCCTGCCAATGAGGAATGTAGAGTAACATCACGTGTTCCATCTATGTCACATAATATCTGGGTGAAATATAAAAATGCCTTTTCGATTCCTTTGGTAGAACACAATACACATCACAAGACAATATCAGTGCTAAAGATGAGCTAAATTTGTACCTCTCTGAGAAAACCATTAGTCCTAATAGCAATGCAGTCATTATCAGTTAGTACTGGTTCTCTACCGACTTCAAAAGACTGAAATGCTGTAGCAATGAAGTATATCTGTGTTCCTCCTGCTACTGTTTTTAGTGAGAGGCTGTCTAGTACAGCTGGCAATATATGTGACAAAAAAAACGGACTTGATCCAGAAATAGTGAAAATGCTGGTGTTTTTGAGCAAAAATTTGAAATGAGTACCACTTTTCCCATATTATTCAAATATGCATTTATTAATTTGTGCAGTATTTAAGCAAAAGATTTATTTAATGGAGTTTATTCCCTTAATATTATGAGGTGTTTTTATTTTTGGATACAGGAGAAGTTAATGGCAATGAGTACAGAACCAAAAGTGCTCGAGTTCTAAAAATATTTTCAAATTATAGTTCTAAAAATATTTCATTTTATAAAGGGTAAAAATGGATTAAAATTACATATACACAAAAATATAATGAAGTATTCTTTTGCAAGCAGTATGTCTCTGAAAATGATTATTGATTGTCTTATCTTACCATTGAGCAATGCAAAGTAAGTGGTAAATTAAGAACTGGAACCGAGAATCGGAACCAAGAACCGAAGTTAAGAACCGAAAAAAAGTGGAACCGACCCATCCCTAGTTTGAATGAACCCCTCCTTGTTGTTATCCGTCATAGGATTTTTAGGCGACCCTTCTTTCTCAGCTTCCATTATGTATTATTGACAACGTGATGTCACAGAGAAGGCATACGAGCCCTCCAAGACATTGTCTTCGCATGGTTTCACATTTTCTTGTCTGAGGGTGCATTCCTAAACTTTGGCGGTCACTCCCTTCAACACCGCTTATGTTTGGATGCATTCATCTCAGCTTATTCATTGCATTCTTGCACAACTATCCAGCTATATTTCATTCTTATATGTCATTATATTTTCCCCTTTGTCTGTTGGGTAAGCTTTGTGCTCAAATTCAAACAGGTCTACATTCGCCGAATATTAACGAAAAAAATTAACTGAAGTTATTTTGTATCAGTTAATGTATGATTTTAATGATTAAAAATTAAAAGTTAACTCTTCTAAAGAGTAATGATTAAATTAAATGTTTAACGTTTAATTTTAATCGTTAATCCCAACTATGGAAGCATATGTATGTGTGATACTGAAGGTACAAAATTTTTTTTGTTATGCTTATTATTCTCGTGACAAAGTTGTCAAAGTTTTCCGTTGACAAAGAATTATTTATTTCCTTATTTTACGATTCATATACATATCTTGGTTTCCATTAATTTTTTCTAATAGCAGAAATAATGGGAATACTTACGCTTTCTGGTGCATTTGTTAATTTGTGCATATTTTTCAATGTTTTCGTAAATATTTCCAGGGCCGATGTTATACAAAGAATTAAAATTCATCCCGTTTAACAAGTTTTTATTTTATTTTATGATTCCTGAATTCATGTGCACATACAATTTCGGTTGAATGCATCAATAATTCTCGGCAATAGTATTTCACGGGAATTACCTCTGTTTGCTCTAGATCCTCCAGATGGCAGCACTAGTACGACACGCGATGTTCCACGCAGCTGACAGAGGCATTTGCTTGTGTAAATAAATATGTTGTGACTAATTTTGGAGAGATAACTGAATCTGAATATTAGAAATGGCTAGGATAGGTAATCATGCATGAAATATTTTCGACCTCCGAAAAATGCCATATTTCAGCGAATCATTATGAAATTCCTAATCAATGGACATACCGGTTAACACTTGGAGACTTCAGCAAAGCGTAAATTATTGTTTTGGAAGATTTAATTTGCAAAATGATCGATGAATATGCAATTGTGCACAAAAATGGCTCTTCTACATGTTTCTAATATGTACTATGGTAACAAAAGAGAAACGGAAAGTAAGAATAACTGTGTGAAATGAGAGGCTCAATCCAGCACTTTTGAATATAATGAGTGCTCAATATAGCGAGTGATTTCCCTTGTGAGCACTCATCATACCGAGCTTCCACTGTAATTTTATTTTGCTCATGTCAATTGGTATTTTGTATTTCTAGAATTAATTTCATTGGTTACTGAAAGAAGTTGATAAGCGAAAATTCATTTCCAATAGAACATTTTATGCATCAGTTGTAAGGTACCACTTTACTGACATGGCTCTGGTAGCATCAATGATGTAGAGTGTGAGCATGAGCAAACATAGTGGTTTATCAAGTTATATGCACAGTTCAAACTTTAACTCAAGGGAGTAGGCTATGCTAATTTATATATTTGTTCATTTCCATGATTTTTTTCCCATTCTTATTAAAGGGCTTTGGAAACAAAAGTATATGCCTGTATGACATTCGTGCTGAACTGAACCACAGGTACAAGGATCTGCGAAGCACTTATCAATCTCCTAATCCAGAGCAGTTGTTTGATATGTTGACTAAGGAAACACCTGAAACCTTCTTCATTGGAAAGCTAATAATGGCCACAGTTGTCGGTAAGTGGATAATTTCTGATCATTTTTTGCTGTTTTTATTATTGATTTTAACAGCGTTATTGGAGTCATTCAATGTTGACACTTATTTATGCATTATCTTTAGAATTTACTACTTATAAATACTAAAAATAATCTCTTTAATATTTTGTTACTGTGCAGGTATCACACACAAAAAGCCCCAGGGAGATCAGCTTGATCAAGCCAATCCTGTCAGAAATGATGAAACTGGTCTTTGGCAGTGTCCTTTTTGTTTGAAAAATGATTTTCCAGAGCTTTCTGAGGTATGACTTTCATATGTCACTCCCATCAGATATATATTTTCAATATAAATTGCAATGTTTTGAATTACATCAATTCTGCTAATGTCATGTTCCTACCATATTGTATTCAGATGAAAAATCTGGAATACAGTTCGTTAAACACTATTTTGATGGAAATCAGTAGGAGTGATGATTTTCTTTGTTTAAGTGTGAATATTTTGGCTACCTTCTTGAATCACTACTTCTGTTTACCCAAAGTCAACATAAAATCATGAGGCAGACAGCTTATTTGCTATCTCGATAGATATGTATGCCTTCAAGTGTGATTATTATTTAATCATACCATCAAAAT
Organism: Platycnemis pennipes; assembly: GCA_933228895.1. Lineage (NCBI taxonomy): Eukaryota > Metazoa > Arthropoda > Insecta > Odonata > Platycnemididae > Platycnemis > Platycnemis pennipes. The sequence goes on along the minus strand of OW121847.1, from coordinate 73,207,064 downwards.
TTACATGATTACAGGTTCCATTTTCAGGGTTTGCCATATGAAAATATTTAATGTACGACAGTTTTACTAGCATCACAGCAGACATTTTCAGATCAAATGATTAAGGAAATCTGTTGTATTAAGGGGCCGTGATACATAGCTGTTTTTCAGACCTATTTTTCAAGGAAGATTGCTCCAACAGGAAGCTAGATATCGGAATGGGGTTTTCAGTAATTAAAAGAGAAAGTATCAAGCTATTACTCTATAATCCTAGATTTTACGTAATAAGCCTTGTTAAAAATATATCTCGATGTAAAAATAGACCTTTTTGTTGCAAATATTGGGAGACAGAGGGGCTATTTTTTTAACTTTCGTTATTATAGAGTACAAGATTCAAGCTTAGTCTGTTGGATCCTTGAAAATTATTGATTTTTATTAAAAGACACGCTGCTGAGATATTCTGAAAGTAATTTATGTTTTTCGCCAACTCCAGCCCAGGGATACGCCTCTAGCAACGTGCAAATCACGAAACAGTTCACACATTCTCCGCCTACTGCGCTACTCAAAAAGTGGCACGGTCCCTCTACCCTATATCCTAAAACGGTAACCTTGAGGTGTTGGAGCTAGGGGGAAGGGAAAGTGAAGGCGGGCGGGAAGCAGAGGCGAGTGAGACGGAGTGTCTGCTTTACTGACGGGTTATTTCTTGAGTCTCAGCTTAGGTTGTCGCTCTCGGGGTGTCTAGTAACAGTCAAACTGACTAATTGTCAAGTCTCGAAATTTCATCAGAAGCGTACCGATATCGGAAAATTAAAGTAGGCAGTCGCTTGACATTTTCGATGGCGAGGAAAAAAAGAAAGGGTGAATTTTTGGCCAAGCGGAGGGAAGAAAAAAGGTAAATATTGTCATTTTTTGTGAAAACACTATCTTAATGTAATGATATATTCATGTGTAAGTATGCAAATTTCTATTATCCGAAACAGGCGTCTCAAAATAATGGGAACAGAGTCGCACGTAGGAGGAACTTCTTGCGCTATTGAAGAAACCCCGTCCAATATTGACGATTCAGTAGCTGATGAAACTTTGCATGATTCATTTGACGATATGGCAATTGCCGAAGAAGGGAAAAACGAAGGTTTATCCGGTGGAGTAACGGGAAGAAGAATTATCGACTTAAAATATGCGACAAATCAGTTTCCAATTTACTGAAAAGGTTTAACCTAAATTTCAACCTGCGTTCTGATAGTAATTCCCAGCCTAGTTCTTCTATTAAACTCGTAACACTTATACAATTATCATAGCGGCCTTTAACAAATCTAGTGGATCTCCTTTGCACACGCTCTAATTCTTTTATCATACCTTCCTCGTATGGATCCCATATACTAGCGGCATATTCTAAATGAGGCCTGACAAGTGTAAAATAGCTTCTAGTACTCTCTCATCGCATTTGCCTAGAACTCTTTTTACGAATCCTGATATATGGTTTGCTACACTAGTTATTTCCCTGATGTATTTCCCCCACAGCATGTCTTCAATGTTGGTGACGCCTAAGTATTTAATAAATTCTACGTTAGATATTTTCTTTTCTTTGATGCAATAATTTTTCTGGGGAAAGTTATTCTTTTTCCCAAAGTTCATTATCGTGCATATATTCAAATTTAATTCTAGCTGCCAACTATCACACCAATCATCAATCGCATATAAATCCTTAGCTAAAGAATGACTATCCTCTTAATTTCTTATTTCCTTATACACTACTGCATCAGAATAAATACGTAAATATGAAGAGATTAGCCGACAGGACTCAGTGGAGAGCTGCGTCAAACCGATCTGAGGATTGATGACCAATGATGACTGCTGCATCATCGGCAAAAAGACGGAGCTTGCTATTTTTAGCTACTGTATTCAAGTCATTTACGGAGAGAAGAAATAAAATTGGGCCTATCACGCTGGGGAACACCCGATGTAACTTTTGCTTCGCCTGAGGTGACACCATCTAATACCATTCATTGAACGCGTTCATGTAGGAAATCTCCTATCCAGCCTACCATATTACTATCTATCCCGTATGATGCTAACTTCGCGAGTAAATTACAGTGGGGAACCTTGTCAAATGCTTTTCTAAATTTAAAAGCGCTGCGTCTACCTGTACGTTACCTTCTCCGGAAACTAAAATATCATGAACGAAAAGACCTAACTGATTTTCGCAAGACTGTCCCTTTCTGGACCCATGCTTATTTGTTATCAATAAATCCTGGCTATCGAGGTGTCCCCTTATTGATGTAACTATCATATGCTGTATAATTTTGCACGACAGTGACGTTATTGATATTGGTTTATAATTCGATGGATGTTCCCTATCGCCACTTCTAAAAATTGGGATCACGTTTGCTATCTTCCAGTCTTTGGGAACCGCGTGTTCTTCGAGGGATTTTTTAAATATTACTTTAAGATACGGTGCCATTTCGAGAGCTATTTCTTTATACACACGAGCAGGAATTTCATCACGACCTGAGCTCTTGTTCGGGCTAACATTTTTAGTAAGGATACGAATCCGTTATAAGATACAATTATCGATCGGGGGCATTATTTGTTGAAATCGGTCTGGTATTGTTTCGAGCAAACTACGCTTAGATTGATTAAAAACGCTCTGGAAAAATAATTCAACAAATTAGCCTTATCTAAATATTTCGCCCCTATACCCTTTCAAGGAATTAACCGTTGAAATTTTAGTTCCCTGTACTTCCCTAACATATGATCAAAATGCTTTCGGATTCCCCTCTAGTTGTTCTCCAAGTACTTTTCTCTTGAAACCACTTTACGCTTTTCTAAGGGCTATTTTTGCGGCTGCTTTATATGTAACGTTCGATAATTTTTGTAGATCGCTATTAGCTACATTTTTCTTAGTTTCGCGTGGATAACTCGTTGTCGTTTTAAACATTTTTTTAACCTCCACGTTGTACCACCCTGGTTCCCTATTCTCACTCTTATACTCACTCACCGTGTAATTTGGAGGAACTCTTTCCATGTCTGCATCACTATTTTTTCTGATGTTTAGAATTTTTCAAAAGAAGTCTGTAAGTCACGCCTAAATCCGTTAAAATCTGCTTTACTTAAAAGGCAAATCTTTCTTTTTAATTTTACATTTTTGTCAGTATTGAGGGATAATTTAACGTGTACTACCTTGTGGTCACTTATTCCATCGACATTTTTAACTTCAATAACTTTTTCATGGATGTTTGAGGCAAGTAAATCGAGAACATTCTCCCTTCTATTATGCAAATTTACTATTTGATGTACTGCGTATTATGCGAACAGGTTAAAAAATGACGAGCAGATTTCTTTTTCCCTACCCCCAGACTAATGACTACATGTTTTCCAATCTATCGATGTTGTATTGAAATCTCCACCTTTCAATAATCTGTCGTTCGTTGGTATGAGAATTAATGTGCCTGATCTGTTTCTCGAGTTCTAATACTGAGTGTACATCGGAATGGGGTGGTCTGTAGTAGGCACAAACGTATATTACTTTCAAATTACCACATTTAGACATTAACACGTGCAAGCCAAGCTACCAGCTGAGACCACCTCCTATTTGTTGCAGTTCTTACGGCTAAACTGTTGTCACAACAACCAATCAACGCGGCTACCCTGAAAAATGAAGTCTATTCATGACTTGGACCGCGGATGCGTTCTCCTGCAGCTACGAACCCCACTAGGACCAGACCGGCTCGGTTCTTAGAAAAACGTAGCGAACGCATTTCCGCGAATTCCACGTTGCCACATGGTATAATGTGGAGTCTGCCAAACAGTTTGGTCCCATCGTATGTTGAAATGGCAACATTGCGTCTAGTGGTCAGCAATGGAAAACTCCGCGGACAGAGGGGATGAGAGGGAAGGGTCGTTATTGCCTCATCACCTCTGCGCAAAGAATTAAAGCGTAGAGGAGACACTGAAAAAAAATATGGCTGGTTGGGTAGGCACCGACTCTGGTAACTCTACCGGTCGACGGAAAAACTATCTCCATCATCTCAGCACTCGAAAGCGAAAAAATAATCATGTACCACGGTGCCTTAAAGGGCAGCAAAAGCCTTCACACAAAAATGTACATTATTTGACATAAATGGCAATTAGAAATGAGCGAATGGTCACTTAATTATTTCCTAAGTCATTTTTATAAGAGTAAATTTCAGAAATGAAATGAAAATACAGCTTATTCTGAAAGCCTAACAAATAATTACATATTTTCATTTCCTGTGTCTTAAATATACATGGACCTATGTATGCAGTGTGTAAATAATCATATTATATTTAACAAGTTATGTGTTTTTGTAATTTGTTTCATCGATAGGTGTGGAATCATTTTGATGCTGGAGCATGCCCTGGGCAAGCTACAGGAGTCCGCTTACGTTTGGACAATGGTGTTTCCGGCTACATTCCCGTAAAAAATTTAAGTGACAAGCATGTAACCAATCCAGAAGAAAGGGTTACCTGGGGTCAGACCATTCATTGCCGCATAACAAAAATTGAAGTGGAGCGCTTTTCCATAGAATGCACTTCAAAATCCAGTGATTTAGCCGATAAGAACAATGACTGGAGGTAAATAAAAAGAAAAAATGCTGAAAGAAAATTTATGATTACATTTATTTTATATGGTAATTACTGTTAACTTAAATTCCATCGAGTTATGCTATTTCACTTTTTAACTAATAGGCCACCCAAGGATCCATTTTATGATACTGAGGCGGAAGAAAAAGATCTGAAAACTCTGGAAGATGCTAACAAAATGAAGCAAAGACTAACCTACATCAAACGTGTTATTGTTCATCCATCATTCCACAACATCTCATATAAGGAAGCAGAAACAATAATGGAGCGAATGGATCAGGGAGAAGTTATTGTGAGGCCATCTAGCAAAGTGAGTTTAATTATGGGCATGTTTATATTAGTATATGGTATATACTAATGAATACTTCTGTTATCTTTCACAACTATTGAATGCGAAAGGTTCTGCAGCTAGCACAGACTGCTTGATCAGCACATTTTAACAAATTAAATGAAATTGTTTCTGTTGTCACTATGTGGAAGTAATTTCTGTTGAAAAGAACACACTTTGTAATTCCACATAAATCATTTATGTGGAATTCCAAAATGTAATATTTCAACAGTTCAAAGTATCAAACAGTTCAAATTTTGATATTTTAATAATATTCTCAAAGTCACTGTATTTCTCATTTTGTTTTATTCATTCTAATTTCAAATTTTCATGCATGCGAAAAAGTATTTGCCATGTCTTGTAACTGGCTTTGGGCAGTTTATTTTTGAAGTTTAAATTGTCATTCAATGATAAGCTGATGCATTTTTCCTATTTCTCCCAAAGGGAGCTGATCATTTGACTGTGACCTGGAAAGTCACTGATGGCATATACCAGCATGTTGATGTGAGGGAGGAAGGGAAAGAGAATGCATTTAGTCTGGGACAGTCACTGTGGATAGGTAAATATGCTGTACATGAGATTTTTGTTTTTGAGTGAAATATGTATGTAATCATTCATGTGGCAATTAGTTTTGTTTTATTTGCCCGATTTTGGTGCATGACTGAGACTTAGAGGAAAATTAAGCCATGGCGAGGAAATCATGAAAAAGAGTATGGAGTATTTTTAATAGGGAATGGTTAGTACCATTGTTGCCAATGTTAAGTAGTCAATTTGACATGTATATATAGGCTATACATGTATGTATAGCCTTCCATTATGACTTGGATACAGAACTATTTCCAATGTAAATTGTTTGATGTTTTGAACGTATTTGGTTACAGATTGTTCCCATTCATTTGGAACTAACTTTACTTTAAATGACACATTTTTTTCCCTTAGAGGACATTATCACTAGGGAGTCAAAATACTGTCAGTTACCTTCTCACAGTATTTCATTAATACATAGTATATTAGCCCAATGTCACGAAGTCTTGTTAAACATAATTTCACTGTATGAGTACCATTGCTGCTACCATCATCTGCAATTTACTCTTACATCACCTAACTAGTGTATATTACTAAACCTGAATTGACAGTAACCACTTCCACAAAATCCATGGTTGTGTACATTTACAAGGCATAACTGAATTATCATGTAATATCTTGTTTCTGTTGTATTTTCTCTTCTACTTTTGACTTTTTGTAAATTTATTGTTGAAAGAATTAATTATTGAATTTCATCATTTTTGAGCAGATTGTGCCTACTATGTGATTATCATTTCATTCCACCACTAATGACATTCACCTGTTTTAATTATGGTATTGCACAGAAAAAACAAAAAAGCTTCGGTGCATAATGCTACAATGTGATGCATGGCATTGGTGATTGCTTTCGAGTATTAAAATTGATATCATTGAAGAATTTCAATAAATACTAGGTTGAAATAGTTTTTTTCCATTAATGTGCGCTAAATAATTTTTCCTGTTGTCCTATTGACATTCTTAAGATACAGAAATCCATTCCTTAAATTCTTTGCCTGTTTGCAGACGATTCTTCCATGATTAATTTAGCTATTTATTCCCAGGAAATGAAGAGTTTGAAGACTTGGATGAAATAATTGCTCGATATGTCAATCCCATGGCTGCACATGCCCGAGATGTACTTTCTTTTAGGTATTACCGTGAAACTGATGGAGGAAATAGAGAGAAATCAGAAGAATACCTAAAAGAAGAGAAAAGAAAAAACATGTCCAAAATCCACTATCTTATATCCGCTTCTAAAGTGAGTGATTGTATTTGAGTATATTTCAAAACATTGTTTCAAGTATAGGGATGCTTCTTGCATGTAGTGCCAGCATAAAGGCACCTCATCAAGGAGGTGGTCTTCTCATGAAATGAATTTTGTTTTAGTTAACAAATTTTATTTCATCAGATTGAGGTCAATAGGTTCAACTTGCATATTGGCGCACTTATCCACACGGTGGCCAAGTTCAAGTAATATATTATGAGCTGTCAAAAATTGATACATAGATTTTGTTTGTGAAAATATCGTCTGGTATTTCTACTTTAATTATGCATTTCTACCAAAGTAGTAATTTTGATGTCATTTAGTTATTCCCATTGGATGCTTTCTTCTGGGTTTAAGATTTTGATATGAAATTATTCACAGTGGAGACATTCAAATATCAAGCAAAGTTTTTTCAAATTAAGTAACCACAATTAGTGATTTTAAAGTTCTGCATACCCAATATACTTCTATCATGTACTGAGAATACTTGTACAAACGGGTAAAAGTATCCCTTCCCCTATCCTCAATTTTATGAATTAGAAAATTCTTTGTTATTCTATTTTGTTGAGATCCTATAAAAATATCCTGGAAGAAAGTAAGGGCAATTTCTAGGGATGCGTGAGTACTGGAAAATTCGAGTCGAGTAGTTGGTACTCGACTCGAGTACTTCGAGTATTTTTACGGAAGTCGAGTTGTGTAGTTTTGGTCGACGAAGCCGCCAAGGCCAATAGGTCCAGAAATCTGCCGACAGGAAACGCTATCATCAAAATCGGGTAAATCTCTGGTTACACAATAGATTAACACGTACGGACATGTACTTACGTGAATGGATTCATGTACATTTGCTTGAATGGATTCATGTACATTTGCGTGAATGGATTCATGTACGTTTGCATGAACGAATGGATGAATCGGTGGTTACACGTGCATGAAACCGCATATGTACCGTATTCCTCCGAATATAGCTAGCCCAGAGCTCAAGGCACCTAATGTCCGTTGTAAAATTCCATCCCCTGAGTTTAAAGGTCAATATCTCAAAAATGGGTAGTTCAATTTTAAAATAAAGTATATCGAACTAAATCTTGTTTATTTATACATTTAATAATGTCAAAAATATATTTTTTACTTGGTTATATTTATTAATTTTTTGACCGAGGCAGATAAAAACGCCGTATATTTTTCAAGTTCCGGGAAGCAAGTTTAACTTTGACACCCACTTGAAAATACACAAGAAAAGCCTCTTCTCTTTTCTTGGCATAAGATATGGAACATATATTTATCTTAGACTAAACAAAGTTTAAAATTACATTACGACAAATTTTAAAAACATGCACTATCTCAGCTTGCGGAAGTCAGAAATTTAGTTCGTTTTGATGGTATTCTGCATGTTTGAAAACTAAGCACGTGTAAAATGACTTAACAAATTGGGATAATTAGATAAGCTTTCAACGTGTATATATTTATTTCGTAAACGAAGTTCCACGGGACAGGCTTGTGGCCAGGAAAGATAAGCTGCTCAAGGTTGCCAAGTTATACGCTACCATAGGTACCGCGCGCACCTAACACCACGCGAGAAAATTTCTCTATATAGTATGCACAGGAAAATATCCCTGCCTATGCTTGAATAAAAGTTTATAAGTTTCAGTATTCACCAAAATAAAATCAGCGATAAGAGCTTTTGTCCCCACATTTCTCGGCTTCTCAACGAAAGAAACAAATTGCATTTTAAATTATCCTCAACTCCATCTCCAAAAACTTTGCGCGAGGAGGCATAGTGACAGTATGCTTCCAAAGATACCATCAGTTCTTAAACTGACACTGACTTGCATTCTTAAAGACAATACTTTTTTCCACCAATGTCGAGTCCTCATGACTCATTCACAGCAATAGGCGAGCTGCTTGCAGCAGAAGATTCCACATGCACCCTACCTTTCTCTTTCAGGCATGCTCTGGGCAGTTGAGCGTGCTTTTATAGCCTAAAATAAATATATATTGATACCAAATAACCAAAGAATTCTACTGAGATTTCATAAGTGGATTCATATTAATGACTCAAGAACAAAAGAAAGGTCCAAACAGTGATTTCCGGAACAGGAAGTGTGCGGGATGGAAAATAATGCAGTCTGACAAATTCATCAATAACAAAAATATTGATGAACGTAATAGTATGAAACTTCGTATGACTATTAGCAAAGCCCTTAGCTACAATATGTGAAAAGAAAAGTTTGATATCTCAATCTGTGTTGTTCTTACGATGCCCCAATTCGATGGATCAATCCGGTACTCAAAAAAATTCGCTAAAAATCCATTTTTAAACACGTACTTCGGTAAAAAAATTGTAAAAATATTTTAATACCATCAGTAAGCATATAAATAAACAAGCTTTAATTTGATGTACTTAAATTTAAAATCACATTAGCCATCTAGGAGATATTGGTCTTCAAACTCGCAGGTGACAGAAATTTTGTAACGGATGTTAGGCATCCTATTAAGGACATTATGGATGATATAGGTATCGTATAAGACTTATAAATTTTTACTATTCCATTTTTTTATATCCTATTAAGGATTATTGATTACATCATTAATTGCCAAGTTCCTAGTCATATCTTATCTATAATAAATTTTTGTTCAAATATATTTCCCTAGAAATCGAAAACTTATCCACAGGACTCTATACAAAATTCATATACCTGCTCGCATTCATCTGTGAATGAAAATTCATTGTTCAAACATTATTAACTTGCGTTAATTGATATCAGAAATACCAATGCCGATTACGGGTGTTCATGCATCGTGCAAATGATTGGGTGATTGACCCAGGTCCATTTTATGATTGTAAGTTCTATCATGTTTGGGCAGAAATCATTGATTTTGAAGAGATGGTGTCAATAATTGGAAGAGGAAGAAAATCATATGGAAAGAAACTATGTATGTCATTAACGGCCAATCATAAATTTGAGGTGTGAGCTTATCAAATGGTTACCGCACAAACAAGGCATTTTGTATGAAATTCAGGACTCTGTACTGCTGGACTAACCCTCCTGGCATACACGACATCGCCGAGAAAGCGTTTAGCTCTGAAAAGAAATAGATAGGAATGCGAAATACAAGGAATGCTCTTCTAATTAGGCTTATGTATTCCTTAAGAAAAAATATTTTACTTCCTGGCTTACTTCCATTATAAGTTAATAGGGCAGGTAACTCATGTAGGCCTCATATTACACATTTGTGAGTAATCCTAGGAATGAAGGTAATTTTCTTATTTTGAGTGTTACCGGAAAATTTCCATCAGGTCTTTTGGCCTGTGCTATGTGCCATATTAATTTTACTGTTTTTTTTAAATTATGCATTTGATAGTCAGATTGCTGGCTAATTTTAATTGCGATGACTGAAGTAAAATCTCTTCACTCATGTACAATATGTACAAACTCGACTCGATACTCGGTAGTAGCTTACAACTCGACTCGAGGTCAAAAAGTACTACTCGCACATCCCTAGCAATTTCAATCACTCCTTAGGGAGGGTTATCTATTTCTGAGCTTACAAACAAAATCATTTTTGAAAAAATGAGGCACAATGTGAAGTTACCAGAATAATTTTAGGATTTTATTTTTGAAATTCGTATTTTCTTCAGGAATATCCTGGAAAGTTCCTGCTCTCTTATCTACCTCGTGTTAAGGTGCGACATGAATATGTCACTGTAACTCCGGAAGGTTTCCGGTTACGTCAGCAAGTGTTTGATTCGTTAGGATCACTATTCCGCTGGTTCAAGGAGCATTTCCGAGATCCTATACCAGGAACACCTAGCACTCCAAGGGGTGGAACAACTGTGGGTGGTGGTTCAACAGGCCGACCCACCCCTTACATAAACACTCCTAATATTTCCATTGCCAGTAAGTATTTGACATCGTAATAATGTTTTGTCTTGTCATCATCATAATAATGGTCAATGATGCATGGATAAATTTAATTAAAACCTTGATTTATAATTGTAATGAATGGTTTGTATTTATAAGTAATAGGGTGGTGTTACTCTTGGTAGAATTCTGTTCCCCATCGACCTCCATGTGAGATTCTCTCCCTTGCTACATAATGTCCCTTTAATGTAGTTCCCAAGTCCGTCTTAACCAGTTTTGAAGCTCATATTGTGTTATAATATGGAATTTCTTCATTGCAGAGAACCAAAGAGAATAATTTTTGAATCTCTCGTAATATCTTTTGCTTCTCATTCATGGTTTCAATCAGTGGTGTGGTATTAGTATGAGATTTCATTGAAGCCAAGGTTAAAAAATTGACGTGTGTAGTGCATTAAATACCTTTTTATTGTTCACATAATATGTACGATATCATGCCTCCATATTTCCCTTCACTGCTTGTATCACTCATCATATTTTTTCTTCATTTATTGGCACCCACTGCTTTTGTGTGTGTCTGTTTTATCCTCCATGATGATTCTGAAACCATAGTTGAGTTTTGATAAATTTGTGTGAAATTCCATATGTTAATTTTAATCCCATTTTAATTAAGTTTCTGTTAATTTATTCCTCATGTTATTTGGCTTGTACATGGTTTGAATCATGTGGTTTCCCCATAAGCTTCATTCATATTTAACATAGAATACAGTTGAATCCCAATTTAAAATTTTTCTGGGGAGACCAGATTTTATGCTTGAAACGTGGATAAACACTATATAAGGAGTTGCTGTTTTTTAGAAGTCTTTGAGCCTATAATGAACCGGACAGTTTTCCATGAATGAAATAGGAAATTGAAAATAGCCAAAAGGTACAGCAGAGCATAATAAAAGCTACTTTCCATTTACAGTGAACTCTCATTAGGATGTTCCTTGATAGCATGTTTTCCTCGTTTGCACATTCATTTCCTCAGTACCAAGTCACAGTGCATGTAAATAATTCTAGTTTGTACATTTTGTTTAAGCACATTTTAAGGATTAGCAAACCAATTTTGTCATAGGAAAATAATCACCATATAGGCTAATTGTACTATGGATCTCATTCATGAGGTTTAAATCTCGCTTTGAAAAAGATTGCTAATGTTTACAAAAATATTTACATTCATATGTATATAATGGTAAATAATGTTTATGAAGAATTAAAAAGGGCACCCCCAAGCTGGACATTTTATATGTCAATAAGTATCAACTGGACATCAAAACTACACAAGCGCTAATACTTCGTGACATTAAAAGTGAGACAAGTGCTTTGAATTAGCCATGGGGAAGCCTAGGGTGAAAAGAAAAATATCAATTGAAAAGCTCAACCTCCTCTGGAAAGTAGACTTATATCCATGCATGAAGCTTGTTGAAATACTGTCAAAAATTAAAGTTTCTACAGTAAATACTAAGCACAAGTTTATACTATTCAGCACTTATGTTGTTAGGGGTGTCAGCCTTTGATCCAAATTAGTTATCAAAAAGTATTAAATTCGGATAAAGTATTGTGGCATGGTCAAGTGTTATGACGTTAATTGATTCGCTTTAGAAATTTTAAAATGAAGACAAAGGTGTTTGTCCCGTGCCTCCAATGTTCCATACTTATGGAGAAAATCCAGTTTCGTAAATTGAATAGAATAGTGTAACAATCATGTTACATTTATAAAAATAATATTCTTCATTATAGTTTGAATGTTAAATATTCTCCACTGCATTTTCTTAGTTATTATAATGTTAAACCTTGGCTGGGTTTTAATTTAGCAACCTGCTTGGAAACAGGTTGTTGGCAAATAAACTAAAAGGGAATGGAGACTTGATTGGTAGTTCTGAAAGGATTGAGATGTTTTTTTTTGTGGACACAAATTTTGTGAATAATAAGTCTGTGACTTGTGGATTATATTGTATTATTGCTTCTTTTATATATTTAGTGTACTTCAAACTTGGTGGTAATTTCTCGAAATTACCTGGTTTCCCAAGAATATAAAAAAAAGCCAAAGAACCCCCCACTCTACCATCAAGGCACTAAGCTGGCCAGGCCATTGTAGATATTTATTTTTTGATGTAATAGTTTAAATGAATAAAGTAAATGATTTGAAACTTAACCCTTTCACTGCGATGGTATTTTAATTCTGTATGCGAAGCATGGGTGCTCTCAGTAAAAATTTTCACTCCTGACGTGAATGCAATATGCATAAATAAAAATTTCAAAGTGACCGTGACTCCATCTATTCTATGTTTTATCATCCTCTGCATTTCCACACGTGGTACAGTTAGAGTGAAATAAGTGGAGAAGACAAAACCAAAATGAAAAAAAAGACGAAACACACTCATCATAGCAATAGACTCTCACAACAAGACTTTATCGTCACTCGCAGTGAAAGGGTAAAAGAATATCATGAAAGTACTACTCGTATTCTATTTGTTATGATAACCGCCAAATTGGCACTACCCTCCATGCCTTTAAAAATTCTATTTTTGATTTTCACTGAAAAAACTTGCCCCAATAGTAATTATTAAAAAAAAGTCAGTTGCCTGCATTAAACTCTTCTTCTTCCTTGGCGCTACAGCTTTTTGTCAGCTTTGGCCTTCATTACAATCTTCCTCCATTCCTCTCTCTTAATGGCCTTCTTTTTCCATCCTCTTATCCCCAAAGTAGCCAGGTCTACTTCCACTCCGTCTTGCCATTTTAGGCGTGGTCGTAGGCCTCTTCTTTTTACACTGAATAATTTTCCCTCCCAAACTCTTTTGGCCACTCTCCCCTCTGGCATTCTTATCAAATGTCCCATCCATCTGAGTCTCTGTGACTTGACAAATCTCACAATGTCTTGTCCTTCTATGATGTCGTCAAGTTCTTCGTTCCATCGTCTTCGAAAAACTCCATTTTCTTGTATAGGTCTGAAAATTTTCCTTAGGATCCTTCTCTCGAAACATCTAAGTGCGTGCGCCTCTGCTGTTGATAATGTCCAGCATTCACATCCATAAGTGACAAATGGTCTTATTAGAGTTTTATATATTTTATATTTAGTATTTCTTTTGTCTTTCTCATGATTGAACATGATTTGCGAAGTACACTCTGTTGCCATCAGTGATTCTGTCTTTTATGCAAGCACTTATTGAGTTACCCAAAGTCACCAATGCTCCAAGATATTTAAAGGATGAGACACCCTTAAATTTATCTCCGTCGATATCTAATGTCTGAGGTCGTCTGCGAGCTTCAGATGTGGATATACACATGTATTTTGTTTTATCACAGTTAACTTCCAGTCCATTTCTTCCTGCGCTTTCCTTTAGTGAGCCAAATATTTCTTTCAACTTCCTTGTAGATCTGGCTACAATGACTATATCATCTGCATATGCCAGTATTTGACTGCTCCGATAGAATATTATTCCCCCAGGGTCAACTCCCCTCACTGCCCAGTGCAAGGCCAATATGAACAATGTTGCAGACAAACCATCTCCTTGCTTTACTCCCATGTTAAATGGAAAAGCACTACCCATTTTAATACCAACTTTAACCTTAGCTATGGTTTCCTGCATTGTCATTCTTACCAGTCGGATTAACTTCTTAGGCAAGCCTAATTCGTTTAATGCTGCATACAGTGTGCTTCTCTTCACACTATCAAACGCTTGCTTAAAATCTCCAAACAATAAGTGTAAATCTTGGTTGTGCTTGAAGTGGTTCTCCATTATTTGACACAAAGTAAATATTTGGTCTGTTGTGCCCCTATCTGGTCGAAATCCACCCTGATATTCGGTAATGATGCTTTCCGCTCTTTTGCTAACTCTCATTTGTATATTTCCTGAGAGCACTTCATATGCAATGTTCAACAGGGTAACTCCTCTGTAATTGTTGCAGAGTGTTTTGTCGCCTTTCTTGTATATGGGACATATAATGCCAGTTCTCCATTTTACAGGCATTATTTCCTGTCTCCAAATGTCACTGATTAATTCATAAATGCATCTCATGAGTGTATTTCCGCCGTTCTTAATAAGTTCTGGGGCTATTTCATCTTCACCAGGTGACCGGTTATTTTTTAATTTCCTGACAATCACTTCCACTTCCTCCATCGTGGGCTCTTCGATTGCCTTCTCCCCCATTTCCTCTTGATATTCATGCACCTTGCTCTCTTCCTCAAACACTTCATCGTTCAACAGGTCACAGAAATGCTCTGTCCATCTCTCTACTATTTTGTCATGTGCATAATGCATGCATTGCAGTTGAATTGCTTAAGTGCAAATGGCTGAATAATCTCATGTAGCAGTAGTCAGTGCTAGGTAAAATATATTTTATTCTTCCTTCCTCTTAATAAGAATTAAGTACATAATAACCAACCTGAGTGACAGAGATGTCATTTTGAATGAATTGAGATTACTTGTTGAAATAACCCAGTTCCTTGTCAGTGCGTGTGAAGGAGGTAGAGTGACAGCAAAAACTCAACTCCAAATAGCAACTCCTAAATAAAATTAATTTTACTGATTAATTAAAACTGTAACAAGCAAATCAAGCTGTGTAGTGTTTTATTTACCCCTTGAATCAAATACTAAAGCAATGAGTAGTGAACTACTGTGAATTAGCCACTGATTTAATGCAAAAATTATCAATTTTCAATTGCTTCCTTATCCCTGAGCTATGAAAGACTGCTTTGGGTTGTTCATGTTGGCTTTCTGTAGGGGCAATGCAACACCCTTATGCTAAAGACCCTTGCATCACACACAACATGAATGAACTAGGTATTGAGTTAAAGATTATTATCATTATTTACATTTTTGAGAGTAATTATTTCTCTGCACAGTAATGAATATGTTTATGTGGACCAAAAGTTAAACATGTAGAATACAGAATAACACAAAATTCAGAAATGTTAAATACAGATAATTTTTTATTGCTTTAATATGAAATGAATCAGGACCTTAAAAAAAACCTACATTAAATGCAAATAAATGTTAAATGTGAAGACGTTAATTCTGGATTCAACTGTAATTGGTACTCTTATCAGTCATTAGCCATTCCAAAATGATAATTTATGTGTAAGGTTGGAACTAGTTCAAAACAACTGTGCCTTATTTTTGATGTTTCGTCTCTTTGTGTTGCTAATGTTGATTATTTCTTGTGAAATACTTGTATCAAATATATTTTCAGACATGAATCCTGAAACCATACAAAGGGTTGCACAAAATCTACCTAGTCACATGTTACACAGTCTATCTCAGGCTGCAAGTCACACACCTCATTATCCTCATACTCCTGGAGGTGGAACAGCAGGATACAGCAGTGCCTATGGCACCTATGCTAATACTGTAAGTAAACAACCTCTGTACTCATATATAAAAATTATAAGATGAATATTGTGCCTATAAAGACACACTCTTGATCAGACTCCCCATAAGAGATTTCAAAATCCAATTTGAACTGTGTAATCCTGAAACTGAGTTTATATAATTCAGAACTCACTAATATTTAGAACTAAAATGTCATGACTGACAGTAGAAGCCACTACGTCCTTGTGGAATAGGTTGATTGACCAACAAAATGAGAGAGCCAGCAGAATGAATTTTAGTTTGTTGGATATAATTAAGACTCAATTTCTCTAAAACAAAAGCTCCACTTGCAATTTGAAGCTCTGACAAATGTATGCATTCCTTGTACTTTTTTACCTCTGTAATTCTATTGAATATTGTTTATAGTTACTAATTTTATTTTATATTTTTATTATATTTTATATATTTTATTTATGTAAATAAACCAAATTTCCTTTGTTGTCATATAAAGAAACAAAATTTAAATGTAAGTTCTAGAATTCAGTTTTCAGGATGCATAAATTATGGAAGTAATTCCATAAGCTTCCCAGTACTTTTGCATAGTAATTGTTGGACCATGGATTAGTTAGTTATTATTATTATTATTATTAGTGCACGTTTGTGTTGGGGTCAATAAAAGTTGCTAGCATGAAATTCATGTTTTTTTCAGCCATACACGCCGTCTGGTCAGACCCCATTCATGACTCCATATCAGACACCGCATGGTAGCTCACAGACACCTCGTTATGGACAGCAGACCCCCAGTCACCATGGAGTTGTTGGAGGTGGGTTGACACCAAACAGCTCTGGTACACCCTTCCTACATCCCGGGGCAGTCACACCAGGACACCGGACTCCATCCCATCGTACTCCTCATCATCATGTGGTGCATCAGACACCTTCATATGTCAGTCAGCCGGCCACTCCACAGCCCAGGTACTAAATTAATTAGCCTGTTATTTTTGTAAAATCTAATTGTTTTCATTTCAGAAGTTGTGTATCAGTACTTTCTTTAATTTATTTTAAAACATTTTTGTAATATTTAATGAAAAATCAATGTTTATGGGGTTTGGGTTGGTGTGGTGGCTAGAGTACTGGCCTCCCATCCAGAGAGCCCAGGTTTGATTCCCGGCAGTCGTGGATTTTTCTGTGAAAAACCGGTCCCCACTTGAGTGCCTAGTGGAGGGCATTTCAAGTTCAGTACTCCATCCATCGGATGGGATGTTAAGCCGTGGTCCCCCTGGTGCCTTTCGTTAAGAGTAGGCTAATGCCGATGCTGGGTTTCTCTCCACCCTTCCTCTGTTCCCTTAAAACTCCTTCCATTACCCAATTACTCACCTATCCTATCTCACCTATTACTCACCTATAAATGGTGCAAATGACCTCAGCTGTCGGTCGCCTCCCCTGAATAACCAACCAACCATCAATGTTTAATACGTAGGTATATCTTGCTTGCTCTTGTATTTTTTCACAACTTCATACAAACATGAAAATAATCGATGACAGGAATATCTGGATGCCAATTAAAGTAGGAATTATATCTCAAAAACTGGTTTTTTCGTTGCCAGGTCAACCAAAAAACCAGTTTCAGAGATATAATTCCTACTTTAAATGGCATTCGGATATTCCTGTCTTTGGATATTTTCACTTAAGCCAGTTAGAAGTTCACCTTAATTCATCTAATCATATATGCATGCTCAGATATTCACATTCCTTAGTTAACTCTACTTTGTATTGTAGGTGGGTTTGGTATATGTCTTTGAAAGTCTTCTATTTCATGATCATTGTTTTTTATTAGAAATCTGCCTTTTGTGGACAAAATCCAATCACTATGCAATGTTTGAGTCAACGCAATATTACATTAATTCTAAAGCCACCCATCAAGTCACTGCAATGAAAGCTTTGTGTTGACTTAAAAACTTTATCAGATTGACTCTAGATAAATATTAAGTGAATTTCTACTGAGTCTTAGGGCACAACTTTTGCATAACATTATATGAAACTATGGCTAATCATTCCACTACTTAGTTCTGTACAAATAAATCTTTGGCCAAGATGCTCATCAGCGGTTATAAATGGGGAATAAGTGGTGTAGGGTGTTGGCAGTTAGTGATGTGGACTTGAAAGCAAGAGTTGAAGTGGCCAGAGTAGTGAAAATATCCCTGATTTTGTTGAAAAGTCAAGCAGCTATAGTTATGGCGAAGTTGGGGCATCTGTGTTGTAACCTAAGACGGAGTTCGAATGGACACGGACCTATTTATACAATCAAGTATGCAACACGATTTAAAAGGACAGATATTCAACACACAAATTCAAATCATAGAATATACTCTCCCATCCATGCAACAACATATAGCTACAAATCAATACATGTTCCGATGGCGGAAACCAAGCAAAATATCTTCAATACCTCCAAAACTATCCACGTCACTTTATCAACCCAAATACCATATGCTCCGCCACAGCACCGATCGGTCCATACAGTTCCACACTTCGCCTTCCCACTCCTGCCAGTCAATGCACTTCTCACTTGGTACTCCCACCTCCAAAACTTCCTCCTTCCCCCAATAAAACAGCCAAAATTCAAACACCAATCTCCGCCTCACTCGTGCGACGTGCCGCTCTCGCTCCTCTTCCTCGACTCCTGCTTGTTGATTCTTCCCCTAGCGACCGCGAACTACTATGGCGGCCTTGCGTTATGTTACATTTGCCCCGTCGAAAGAAATTTAGAAAACATTGAGAAATTCTCTTTCGAAACCTCTAAAGTGATCTATGGAAGGTGGCCCCGACACCTCTAATTTTGACTTAAGCTAAATTTCATAGATAAATCAAACCTCCTTATGGTACGTGACTGTGCATCTTACAAACATGTATACACTAATAACATCAAATAAATATATATATACACTGATAACATCAGATAACAAGCAACGTAAATCCTTACTTTCTAATTTTTACAAACACCAAATAAACACTTCCATTTTATCAACATCATCATCACATATCATTACTTTCACAAATTTCAGTGGTCACCAAGGTAACCTTTTGTCCTGCTCTATTCATTCATGTCCACTGTACAGCTGATCATTTGACATACCTCACTTTTATCACCACAGTTCACCAATCTCCTTCATTTCACCTCAACCTCAGTTACATGTTCATACACCCATACAAGCCTCAGAGGTAAGCCAGAACAATGTATACATTCTAAGACATGTCTCAACCCTTACAACATCAACTCCTATCCGTGCCAAAATGAACTCCTTATCTTAAAACATATCTCGAAAGGCATTTCTAATTACCTTGTAACTATTTCTTCCGCTACATATTCGCTGCCTAAGTCCTGCCCCTCTTACTATTCGTACTGTCTTTCCCCTTCCTATATCGTGACGTATTCACGCGAATAGCTAGTATTCAAAATGCATTGGGTGTTGTGTGGTGTGTGCGATTGAACTCCCCGCGATACGGCTTTAGATTAGATACATGGAAAACACCTCGGTCTGCTCCAGTCTCCGGATGTCGCAACATAAATGAAAATTTTCCCCGTGTGTCTTTTATCTCATATGGTCCTTCATACAATGGTAAGAAACCGTGGTAGATTTTATTTTCTTTGTGTGATACTGGGCAAGTACGGACCAACACTCTGTCCCCTACTTTTAAGTTTATTATCCCTCTTCGTTGTTTTCTTTCATTCCTCATTCTTCTTTTTTCTCCTTTTGCTGTGATACGGTCTATGCGGGTCAGGGTGATGCAATATCACTGATCTGCAGAATTCCCTTTTTAGTTCATCGAATATTCGTTGGTGGTCCCCATTCCATTCCCACTTTCGGTCCTTCTTGGTGAGATCATTCAGCATCGCAGTCATCTGTGCATGATCCATGTGGAATTTTGCGTAGTAGTTTATTAGTCCTAGAAATGACTTAACTTGTTTCCTGCTCCTAGGGCGTGGGAAATTTCGGATCGGCGCAAACTTCTCCTCCGCAATCGTTATTCCTTCTGTAGTAATCTCATGCCCAAGAAATTCTATCTTCTGTCTACAGAACTTTACTTCGTTAAAATTCATTGTAATTCCCGAAGCTTCAAGCTTATCCAAGACAATTTCCAAATGCCTTAAGTGTTCTGTAAAATTCCGGGAAATTATTAATAAATCATCAACGAAGTTTAAACAGAAATTGTTGACTTCATCCCCGAAAACATGATCAAGAGCTCTCACCAATGCACTGCTACTAATGGCACATCCAAAAGGTACTCTGGTGAATTGATAGATTTTTCCCTCAAATGAAAAAGCACAGTATTTGCGTGAATTTTGATCCAATGGGATTTGATAAAAACTTTGCGTGAGGTCCAATGAGGTCATGACTTTAGCATTCGCACATTCTTGAAATAATTCTTTCGGTGTCCTGGAGGTAGCATAGTCTGGCCTGATTATCTTATTAACAGCTCTGGCATCCATACACAATCTTATTGAATTATCCTTCTTAATAATGCAAACTAATGGCGAGATATAACACGACGTGCTCCTTTCAATTATTTCTTCGACTAGCAGCTCCTTAATGGCTTCCCTTGCCTTCGTACGTAGATTTAGCGGTATGTTATAATATTTATTATTAAATTCTCGTTTCTCCCTTATCTCTAACTTGTACGAATACCCTTTTATTTTCCCAGGCGTACTCGAAAATATTTCCTTCCTCTCCTTTACTATTTCCGCTAATAATCTTCTTTCTTCCCTGGACAATTCCGGTATTTGTTCAATGCTGCTCTCTATTTCCTCCTTCGAAATGCTCGCTTTCTCTCGCTTCGTATGGTTCTCCTTCATCCTTATTTCTTCAATGTGCATCACCAGCTGTTGTGAATATATTTTTGGATCTTTGAATGGACATACTACCTTCTCCTTCCCGTTCCGTAAAATTACTTCATGATTTTCCTTTCTATTCTCTTCTCGCAGTTCCCTCACTTCCGTGCGAATCTGACTCTGCCCCTCTTCTACTCTTGCTATGTAAGCGTAGACATTTTCGTTCCTTTCGGCTTTCGCTTCCTTTATTCTTTCCTCAAAATGAGCTGCTAGCCCTTTTTCTATTCTCTCTCCCAATTGTTCGGATTGTTCGACGAACATGGCTCTTAGCTCCTCTCTCCTTTTCTCTTCTCGCTCCATCCTTTCCTTCTTTCTCTCCTCTTCCCTCACTCTTTCTTTTTCTTCTAACCATGCAATAATGTTAGATCCGACTGCGGGAAACTCCATTATTTTAAATTGATGAGTATCGATATTTATTCCCTTCTCCTCAAATGCCGATCGTAATCTGTTAATTAATTCTTTCTTAATCCCCACGGTATCTAAACCCAGTTGTTTTAATTCCTCGACAATTTCTGTCTTCTTTAATTCACCCAAATATTTAACAACCGTGGCCATTTTTCCCAAAACGAACGCCTCGACAAGAGAATTTACTTTAATTGTTGTGAATGCAATTTTTTGTTGACTGGACGCGCACGAACCTAAGCGTCCTTATTGACAAAATGTCCCGATATTGTTGACTCGCCTAATGGTTGCTAAATTCCCGTATTAAAACGCTTCCATAAATTCCGCTTTCTCAGGTCTTCCGCGTGGTATATACTACTAACGTTTCCCTTATTAATTTTCCTCGCAAACGTTAATTTAATAAATCGAGCCCCACGTTGGGCGCCAAAATGTAACCTAAGACGGAGTTCGAATGGACACGGACCTATTTATACAATCAAGTATGCAACACGATTTAAAAGGACAGATATTCAACACACAAATTCAAATCATAGAATATACTCTCCCATCCATGCAACAACATATAGCTACAAATCAATACATGTTCCGATGGCGGAAACCAAGCAAAATATCTTCAATACCTCCAAAACTATCCACGTCACTTTATCAACCCAAATACCATATGCTCCGCCACAGCACCGATCGGTCCATACAGTTCCACACTTCGCCTTCCCACTCCTGCCAGTCAATGCACTTCTCACTTGGTACTCCCACCTCCAAAACTTCCTCCTTCCCCCAATAAAACAGCCAAAATTCAAACACCAATCTCCGCCTCACTCGTGCGACGTGCCGCTCTCGCTCCTCTTCCTCGACTCCTGCTTGTTGATTCTTCCCCTAGCGACCGCGAACTACTATGGCGGCCTTGCGTTATGTTACAGTGTCTTCACTTGAGGTAATTGGTTCAAAGAATGAGAAAGAAGAATGGAACAGTCGAAAACTGTTTGACCAAGATATTTTAAATTTTCTGCCACACCTTGGTGAAATAAACTGTTCTAACTAAACTGCAATATTCAACAAGTGAGATAAATTTTGTTTTCAATGATTTAGAAGCAGATTTTCGAGATTTGATGTGTAAGGAAGCTAACAGGTATGCAGACTACTATTTGAGGTCTCCTTCAACCAGCAAAAGTGCTTGGAAAAAGGGGTAGTTCAAAATTAGTGCTGATGTAATACAAGAATTTTTTTAAGTTGTGTGTTGTGATGGCACCAGTGAAAAAGGATAAAATAAAAAAATAGTGGAGTCTGTGAACAGTTTCCGAAACACCATTTGTCAGCAAAGTGATGCTATAGGTGGTTTCTACTCCTTTCAAGATGTTTCCATTTTGTCGATAATGATAAAATAGACAAAAACAGTGAGCTACAAAAAATGTCTCTTATAATTGAGTATTTGAACAGAAAGCCCTGCACTGTTTGAAGCGAAATTGTATAAAATCTGTGAAAGTTCTTTTGGTGATTGCACGCAATAAGGCGTAATTTCTGGTTATAATAACTAGAAGACCTATCTATGTTAAAATGGTCTAAGTTTTTGGGGAAAATTCTAAAAAATCAAATGTACAGGTTTTTTTCTATATATATTTAATATTTCACCAGATCCCAGCCAGTTTCATCAGAGCCCACAGACTGGAGGAAAGCAGCTGAGGCATGGGCTAGATCAAAACAGAGGGAGGGAGGCTGGACAAATTCAATCTCACCCAGTGGA
The DNA here is from genome assembly GCA_933228895.1 of Platycnemis pennipes. NCBI lineage: Eukaryota > Metazoa > Arthropoda > Insecta > Odonata > Platycnemididae > Platycnemis > Platycnemis pennipes. The sequence goes on along the minus strand of OW121847.1, from coordinate 73,184,082 downwards.
TCTATCACTCCTCGACAGGAAGCTAATCGCTCTACTCCTAGGTCCTCAAGGTATGTATTTATATGTGTTATGTAATAGGGGTACTTTACCTCCCTATTCATCTCTGGTAGTTAGGTAGGCAAAGATTTTATACAATTACTTCCAGTAATTAGTTGGCAATGTTTTTCTTTTGACAGCATGTTGGCTCTTAAACCCATTCATTTCAAATGAAAGTCAAGTTTAACAATGCCTTTGGTCATCAAGGCGAAGGTTTTTTAAACAGCAAAATTTTACGCAATATTAGAATATTTTATCAAAGTTTTCAAGATTAAGTACAGAAACTATATTTCAAGATAGGAATTAAATTCTTAATCATATTAAATTATATCAGGCCATCACGGCAATCATCATTAATAATGATTTTCGGGTGTCCCCCTCCGTTATGGTGTCTTTTGGCAACAACAGTTTCTTCAGCCATCCTGCTAGTGTCTTCAGGTCTGATGTGTTGATTCTCAGCCATCTTATTCAATTAAATTAGAACCTTAGGTTGGCCCTGATTTGTCAAGATGGTTCTCTGGTCAATGCCTTAAACAATCAATGATCATGACCATTAACCCATTTATTGCTGTCTGAAATTTTGGGTTTTTTTTTATAAAGATTCGGTGCCATTTTTAGAAATGGCAAAGCAGCGAAGTTCTGACAATGTGCTGACACAAAGCAAAAAAAAAGTCAACTCGTGAGTCAGCACTAACATCGATGTGATTCAGAAGCCTACACACCACAGATAATGAGGGCCTTGAGAAACATAACCAAACTCCTTCCCCAAGGGATTTTTCGGCCAAGTAGAAAAACTCGGCCTTCTGCAGTTTATGCATGAGTTAAATGAGCCGATAGATCAGCTCATCCGCAGTAAAAGGGTTAAACTTGAATTCTCTCTTCCAGTAATTAGACAGAGGATAACTATCTTTCCGGTTGTAAATTTCAGGGATTTTTATGATTTCTATTGCCTCCTGGATTAGCCTTGAATGGTAGCAGCTATTTCTCACTAAAAGACACCATAATGCAGAGGAATTCCCAAAAGTCATCATTAATCTTAATCGTATTCCTCTGTGATTCATGTGCTGTATTTGAAGGTTAATAATATATAGCACCATATTTAGTCATCTAAGCTAAGCACTTTTTTTTTCCTTAACTCCAGTGAAAAATGGGGGTTGAAGAGTTTGTGAATATTTCAAATTTTTGTACATGCCACACTCCCAAAACCTATTGCTTTTTTTCTCCCTATTCCTATTGAATATTTCTCCAGAATTTTGTATCAGGGAAGGTTAACCCCTTAAGTGGGCTAAGTGGCTATAGCCGCAGATGAAAATCGCTCCCGAGGTGGGGAGCACGGCAAAAACCACGCGGTGGATCTCGACCACAGTTTCAAGGAAATATACACTGGGCCTGAGTGACTAGCTTTGCGCCAGAAGAAGCCTGTTGATACATTTACACATTTTTTGGTGAAAATGTTTTTGAAATGATTGTCACCCTGGCCAATTTGTATGCAAATCAACAAAAAAAAAGAAAAAAGTAGGAGCCGACAGATAAAAAGAAAAAATCGAGAAAATGGGTTGGTTGAAACAGGCAAAGAGGAACCTAAATTATTTTATGGCATCTTACTATCCTCCTTTACTGGGGATAATAGAAAAGAAAAAAAAGGGGCCCTATTTTGCCAAAAATAAATTACCACTTTCTCCAATATTTGATGAAATAATGACCGAGAAGCTATATATTTTGCTGCTCGAGTTTTTGCACTTTGCAAACAATAAGGTTCATCAAACAGAAGGTCAAGTTTATGCAAACCTTTACAAGATAAATCCTATTATGAATGATATCTTGAAAAACCTTTGAGAGAGCTACACTCCTGATAGGCTGCTATCTGTTGACAAAAACCATTTACTTTGGAACCACCTACTCGGTTGGGTGTATTATACACCAAATAGTCAGGATTGGGTATGCAACCATTTAAATTATGAAATTCCAAAACCAAATGCATGAGAAAAATGCTAATGTACACCCGTCCACAATAAAATGTTACCACCTCGGAGGCCGAATTTTTCTAAGTCCCGAGTTGAAGGAGATTTGACAACACTGTCCCTTGGCGCAGAGTTTAAATGCCCAGAGCTCTCGCTGCTCTCGCCATTTATTGGGGGTACCCTTCCCCCGAGAACAATTCCCTTTTCACACTTTTTCAAGTGAACAACCAGGGCAGACCGCCTTGACTCAAGACCACTCTTCTCAGTGGTCATGCTTGTCCAGGATATCTGCTAGAAGACGAGTCGCCCGAGACACATACGTACCCGTGGTCACAGAACGGGAGAAGGGGCACGATATGAGTTCCAATCACTTCTCTCCACATTTCTACTAGAAAAATAATAGAAAATGACACTCGCTTTATAACCTCTTTCAAAAATACCTAACATTTATTCCGAGACCACTTTGGAGTCCTATGACAACCGGACGATTTTCCGAGGGTAATGATTAACGTGCTAAATGGTCGTTGCGCTTCCACGGGTATTATAAGACCATAAAATATGCAATGTTCTGGTTGAAATTTTATGTCCTCTAAACTTAACACTTCAAAACGCCTACATTTATTGATCTTTAAGTCACCAATTAACTCAGGTTCATCCACAGTTCATGTCGCAAAACGTAGGTGTGAAGAAAGTCTTAGGAAGGTGTAAACAGAAAGTCTTAGGTTTATTATTCCGTAGTTTTTTTCAATTGATCACTACTTCAACTGCTCATGTATTACGTCTATATGAAATTAGATCAGTTGCTAATATGATCTTCAGTATTTTTGTAACGCTTGAACTCCTGGAACTTTATTCAAAAGCCATTAATTTCTGAAAATCAATAGCTATCGGCTTACGTGGGCCGAGATTCTTACAAAGTAGAAGTTTTTCCAGCCTCATTACCTAATTCTCTCTAAAAGACATTTGCATAAAACGGCTTAATCAGAGAAGCCTTTGAGCGCTTAGCCGATATACCCTACCTTCGGAAATAATTCCGATACGTACAGAAGTCGGTCTATATTTTTTCACCCTCAGAAACATTCCCGGCATGTTTTATGATACCCACAACCCCAAACAGTAAGCAGGTGGTGAAAATAGAATCAAGACAGATCACAACAAAAAAAAATTCATCCGAGAAATGAACTACAGATCTACAAATGTGCTGTTATACGCGCTATTCCAAGCAAGGTTTGAATTTGGACAGGCTCTCCATTTCTTCACATTTCCACCTTCCGCTATTTAAGTAGTGTATTGGAGAAAAAGGGGTATAGCAGCATTGATGACAGAAGGAGGACAGGAGGAGAAAGAAGATTGTATTAGCAAGATAAGCTTTTAGTCGTAGACGTGAGCTGTTGACAGGGGTGTTAAGTAGGGAAGTAGAAAATACTAGCGAAAAGTTTGATATGGAGCGTGGCACTAAATGACGCTCGAACATAGGCTTCGTGGAACGAATATGGAAATATACTCAGAGCTTTTAAGATATGAGTATGGAGAAGGATGGAGAAATTGAAGTGGGTCAAAAGGAGGACAAATGATGAAGTATTAGAAATGGTAGGAGAGGAAAGAATTTTGATTGATCAATAGAGAAGACGAAAGGGGCTAGGGTGAATTGAAATATGTGATTAAGTGAAGAATATTGGTTAAACGGGGTAGAGTGAGGCGAAGAACGGGTACCTTGGATAAAATGATGGGAGGTATAGGGGGCTGAAGAGGGACAGTGTGTGGAACCAAAAATAATGATAATAATGATTCTCATCACTGCAATCACATCACGTGTTTAATTCCCTTGGAAAATATGAATTGATCCTCACCTAGAAATTCATTGCTCTCTTTTCCATACATCGATTGATGTTTATAAGCACCAACGTAGCAGCATGAGAGATTCAGTAGTCTTCGCATTCCCTTGTTACTCTCATTTTCGTTTTAGATGGCAATACAGTTTCTTCGAATACTCCGACAGTATATTCTCCTTGCATATCCTACAAGCGAGCCCATAAAAATCCTCCGACCTCTCTGCTCAGTAGTTCAGTAATTCCAAGTATTCCTTATAATTACGTTGAATGTGTTCTGATCATATTGCAGAATTACACGTCCTGTCATTTTTTTATATTTCAAGTAGCATATACTGCGATATGAATTGCCGATGAGTATTCATTCTAAGAAATAACCAGGCGAGTATGCGAGAGTGCGAGGATTGTATGTAATTTGAAAGAAATTCTAAATATATCCGCGATAATTTTTCCTAATATATTACCCAATTAAGCTTGGAACTTAATACTTATATGCCGTAAAGACGTTCAGTACGTCTTATCTATTGTTATTGAAATCTGCCTGTAACAGTTATAGCATTATTATTTTTACCATTTCCTATACAAGCGCATTTTTCAAGCTCTTATCTCGAATATTTTATGATCTCATTATTTCCTATGACGAAATGAAGGCAAAAACGGAGTATTTGTGAATATTTTGGGAACGCTTTTGACTAAGACATATCGACGGTGTTAATGACAACTCTTGCTTCAGCTGCAATCATATTTGGGTCGTCACTCTCTCAGCAGTCGCGAAACCTACACGATCATCTTCGAGGGAGGCCCTCGGAGCAGCAATCGAAAAGAAGGCTGCGTTTCGGGAGGCCTCACTCCTCGGAGCCGATTGTCGCAGGGCACCCTTGCGGTCCACCCCCCACTGCAAAACTCTCTGTCCACCTTTGTCAGTCCTAAGAGAGGAAAAACCCGCCATGCTTTACCTGCTCCTTAAATACCCATTGTGCTTGGGCCCTGAAAGAGACTTGAACCGGTAGGAAGAAGACCCGAGGTGTCCTGGATGGAGTGGTGGGTGTCATAAAACGTGTCGGAGATGATTCTTAAGGTGAAAAAATCTACGCATCCGTCCCCATACCCGTCTCGGCATTATTTAAGAATAGGGCCTCAGCGAAGCGGTCCGTGGTCACTTATCGCCCATATCTGGGCATGTAGTTTTCTTGGAGAGGGAGAGAGGGGAAGGAGACATTTTTTCTGCAGGTAAATTTATATTTTGTCATCGGAAAGCAATTTTTCAATCAAAATCATTGGAATGAGTGGAAAGGATTAGAATATAATCAGAATATATCTGCGTGTATTGTTAATTTCAAAAATATTTTCGACAGAGTGAAGAGGAAAGGGTTAATGGAACTATTGCGTAAAACAGGAATTAATTGGAAGAACAGAAGACTGAGCCAAAGTTCATGCATTACCGAGAAAGCGCTGGTGAGAGAAGCGGACGGGGAATGAGATGAGGTGGTATTAGAGAGAGGGGTTGCGTAAGGCTGTGCGTAGGCACCGGCACTTTTTAATTCACATTCGGAGGGTATGGTGGGAGGGCTCGATACAGGTGTATAGGTAGGGGAAAGTTGATAAGGTTTGCGGGTGATCAAGCCCTGGTCAACTAGTCACCCCTTAAATCATAAGAAGACTCAAGTAATGAAATTTTGCATGCATGGAGGGTGATTTTAATTTATTTAGAAGAGAGGGGTTAGATCATGGAGCAGGGAGAGTAATGTAGTAACCCGGTTAGTATTGAAAAGGAGTATTCTGCCAACATTTAAGTCCGAAGGAGAATTACGTTGAGAGACGTTTCGTCACAGAGGGGGATAAATGACAGGCTTGGATGACTCGTCCTCTAGCAGATATCGCGGACAAGGCGGCCTCATTCATTTATTACTCTCTTTTCCATACCTTGGTTGATGATTTTAAGCGTAAGCTTAGCAGTATGAGAGATTCAGTTGCCATCACATTTCCTTGTTACTCTCGTTTCCGTTTTAGATGTCAGTACAGTTTCTACGAAATCCTCCGACAATATATTCTCCTCGCATATCCCACGGGTGAGTCCATAAAAATCTTCTAGGCCTTTTTGCACAGTCGTTCAGTAATTCCACGTATTCCTTCTAATTACGTTGCATGTGTTCCGGTCACATTGTAAAATTATCCGTCCTGTCCTTAATACACATTTCCGTTCAACGATACGAGAAAATGTTATAACCTTTGAGTAGAGGTAGTAGTACTCCAGTACACACAGTACTCAAGTACGGACTGCTGGGTTTCGAACAGGGACCTTTGAATAGGAAAACACTTAGAGTTTTGACCAATGCATCTAAGAGACGTTGAAGCTGTTCCTAATAATCTCCTTAATACTTTTATTTATTGAGTTTTTTTTTATTTTTGCAATAGCATATACTACGATATGAATTGCCGATGAGTATTCATTCTAAGAATTAACCAGACAAGTATGCGAGAGCGCGAGGATGGTGTGTAATTTGAAATACATTCTAATTGTATCCGCGATAATTTTTCCTAATTTATTACGCAATTAAGGTTGGAACTTAACACTTATATTCCGTAAAGACGTCCAATAAGTCTTCTCTTTTCTTGTTGAAATCTGTATGTGCCAGTTGTAGCGTAAGTATTTTTGCCATTTACTATACAAGCGCAGTTTTCGAGCTCATCGCGCAGTCAAATATAATTCACCGATAATTTAAAAATGACACGATCGTTAACAGATATGTAAATGCTGATAACAATATTCATCTATGTTATTCATGTTATGTAATCAAAATTTTCTACGACGAAATAAAGGCAAAAATTGAGTATTTTGGAACGTTGTGGAAATGACATAGACTAAGAAATATCGACGGTGTTAATGATAACTCTTGCTTCGAGCTGCATTTACATTTCGGTAGTCACTCTCTCAAGAGCCGTAGTCGCGGAAACCTAAGCGACCCATCTTCAAGGGAGTAACTCCGAGCAGCAATCTAAAAGAAGGCTTTTTTCGGGAGGCCTCACTCCTTGGGGCCGACTAATTGTCACAAGGCACCTTTGCGGCCCTCCCTCTCCAACGCAAAAATCTCTCTCCAGGTCATTGAGGAAGGGTCACACCACAAACCATGGCAAGGGAAGGAGGACCGAGCCTCGGTGCTGGTGCTGCTCGGGGCATTTAAAAGGACAGAGCTGCACTGTTGTCAAATCTCCTTCAACTCGGGACTTTGAAAAATTCGGCCTCCGAGGTGGTAACATTTTTTTGTGGACGGGTGTACATGGGAAGGAACACTCAATTAGTTGTAAGACTTGAAGGCATTGATGTGTAGCTTTCACAAGTCCTTGGAGCTTGGTCCCCACTCTCACTCAGGATATGCTGATGCAAGGATGTGATATTGGTATGAACAAATACTACTGTAGGCCCAAGCTATTTGACATTTTAGCAACTTTTGAGATCAATGCAATCGGAACAGTGCGAGATAATACGAAAAATATCCCCCTGAATTTCATGCAAAAAGTTGAAAAAAGGGGAAGTAGTGGCGGCCTATTGTGGGAAAACATTTTCTGTGAAGTAGCGAGACAGCCGGGATGTATACACATTGAACAGCATGTGTGATGCCATGATGGAAAAACAGGAAAAAAATTAATTTTCTTCGGTAAGAAGTGATTTCCCTCTATGTGAGGCGACATGTTTTCAAGTATAACACCCGAATTCCAGCTATGAAATAACAGTTAAAAAGTTAATAATAATAACCTACTATTGTTTAAAAGTTAATATTTGTTTATAATTAACTGAATTCATCAAAAAATTAAGAACATATCCATCAATAAGGTATAAAAAACCAACTTGGATCCTGATAAATATGAATATTTTCACTGTTATCGTGTCATAAATAATGTAAAACGTAATATTTTATAATGGTTCAAACAATATAAATGCCATATTTTACTACATTTATCGCGAAATAATCTTTTAATGTCCAATTTTTATTTCTGACATGTTTTAATGGCTCATTATAGGCTAAAATCTAGTTTTTCCATATTCATACAATAATGGAAAAATACATTAAAAATAGAAAAAAAATTTACAAATTCGATGAAAGAAACTTTGAACTATACTCTAAGAGGTACCAGAAAACATGTGCATAGATTTTTATCCCATGAAAATCGGTGGATTTGTTCCCCACCAGGTGAAAGATAAGAAAAATTTAATCCCCGACCAAGGGATTCTATTTAGTGCATCTGTAAAATGCAATCAAGCTCGTTTATAATGAAGTAGAGGGGGCCGAATATTTACTTTGTAATAATAGAACTTCATTATATGTGGATCAGTTTTTCCGAGCTTCTCTTTGACAGGAATAGCCTTCACTTCGTTATAACTGGAACTTCATTATAAACAGGTTTGATATAAGTGGGCTTGACTGTATTCATAAATTCCAAGGACTGGATCAGAATAAAAACTTTCAGAAGATGAGGGAGTATTCACTTGTATTCATATTTTGTGTGAAACAGGAGAAAGTGAGGATCTACTGTACAGTGTATAGATGGTACTTAAGACGATACACTCCCTTATGTTTTCTAAATCAAAATCAGCTTATATTTCGGTATTGCATATCTGTAGCAACATTTGCCATGCACTGTAAAGCTGCTTATGAATATGTGTGTCCAGAAGAATTTCTTTTACTTATGGTTCTCCAAAAAAATTGAATTAAAATGTGATGGTTTTGGGCTTACATGTTTTTAGTATATACCCTGTTTTTCGGAGCTTAAGATTATTTTTTTACAAATTTTCAGCTGCCAATAACACTACTTGTCTTGAATTCGAATATGAGTTATAACCATGTATTAAAGCAATTATGTGCAATGAATGTATAATGTTTGATTAAGTGATTCATGAGAGCGCATTTCACAAGATATCGAAGTGAAAAATAATAATAACTACCAAAATATGTATTACAGTAGGAATAATAATTATTACCACTAATAGTGGTCAGTCGAGCTGGTGAAAAATGGTGAGTAAAATTCCTGAATTTTGGTGAATAAAATAGTGGATTTCATCACAAAAAAGCAGTAAATAAATGAAATTTTGGTGAAAAAATGTTTATTTGGAAATATTTTAAAACACAATAAAACGTTCACAGTATGTGATATTAATGCAAATTTTTATGTAATATCAAAGAAAAAGGTCATCAAGGCTTGTTTGAGTAATACAACAATAGAAAGGAAAATAAATTATTGGTTATTAACCACTTTTCGGGCAATAAGTAAAATTGATTTTATTCACAAAAATAGATTTCCATTAGAGTCTCCATATTCTCTGGCTTTATGGATGTCCTTTTTCCAAACATAATGTTACTGTATACTGAGAATGCTCTATGTGTCTTATTACTAGAGATGGGACATTCGAATCTTCGAATCCTCGAATCCCTCGAATCTTGAATAAGATTCGAGGTTCGAATTCTCGAATCTTTGTGCTATTTTCATCATTCGAATCTTTCGAATCCTAAAATATAAATAAACACCGAATCATTTATGTAATAACTTAGAACAGATTAGTTTCGACCGATAAAAATGTTCAACAAATAAGGTTAACCTCACTTTTACGTCCCCGCAGTTTACGTTTTCCCGCCATTAACGACTTTTCCTTCAAGTCCTAATAATTTTCATATGTCCGCAAATAACATCTTCCCTTTATTTACGCTAGCAAATTTTTGAATGGTTCGCTATTTGCGTTTTACGAGACGATTTTGCCGTGATTGTCGTCCTGGTTGCATAACTGGTGGATAGACTCAACGTTCCGTGAAAGACAAAGTGAAAACTCATGCAGTAAGTTACCACTATGAAAGATAAGTAAAATTTTCTCAGATGTACCACCAGTTATCATGACCTCAGTCATCTGTGGAATTGTAATGCCGCGAGAAATTACAGTACACCTACGTAATTTTAGCCGCGATTGTTGTTTGGGTTGCATAACTCGCGGATCGGCTGATGCTATCGCATAGGTGATGACATTTTTATTTATTTAAGAAGTGTATGCTTTGCATTTGCGGCCTTCTCTTTCTTTTTTGGTTAGGTATTAATACATATTTTAAAAAATCCTCCAGCCAAACTTCATCCTCATACACCCTGCGAACAAACCAGTAAAACCATCACATTCTTCTCAAACTCGATTCTTAAGTAGCTTTGATAGGATAACATTATAGTTTCTAACACCTTCTTTTCTCATAATGTTTACCCTAACTTACTAGCATGGCTGGACTCCTGGTCCCAGTTCATCCTTATCTATATCCTTCTCTTTTATTCCCAAGATCCCTTGCCTGTTGCTAGTGCCATGCAGTTCTTTCCACGTATTCATTACCCCTATGCCGAATCTCTTGTAAGTTCTATCAGCAGCTCTCCTGACTTAACACTAATGCACATTATCGCATTCCACTTCTTGCTGCTGAATAACCTTCTAACCTTTGAGTACAGGGCGGCTATTTCTCCCTCTCCCTGGAACCTCTCAACCTATTTACATTGACCTTTTTGCCACTTTTCTCTCACACTCTTCATACCCCTGCTAAGTCTATTGCTTGTTTCCTAAAATTTTATTTGGCCTTGCTGTGTTTAAATCTTTCTATTTCCATCATTCCTCAATTTCCTCCATAGTTTGTGCCAACACCCAATGTGTCCCACCCCACTCTTGTGTCTACTGCACCATACTGCTTGCTTTTCTGCATCTTTCCTCATACACCTGTAAACTAATTCCTAATATTCTCTCCAATTTACAACTACAATTTTTTCACACTCTTCCTAATCTTGGCCCAACCATATGTAATCTAGTTAATATATTTCCCCATGTCCCGCTGCATACAATGCAATACAATGTTTAACACATGAGGAATTGTCTCCTGCAAGCAGCTCGTCTATTGCTGTGAATGAGTCTTGAAGAGACGACAATATTGGAAAAAGATATCGTTTTTAAACATGCAATTCAGTATCAGTTTGATAACTTTTTGGAAACATATCATTCCTATGCCTCCTAGAACTTTCACATGCTTTCATTTCATGCAAAAAATGTTGTGTATCATGTTTATTACTTATCTATGTTAGCTCTTCAAATCTTATTTGTATTATTGCAATAAAGAGTTGTATTTTTGTAAACTATTCTTAAATTTGTTTTTCATTAAATGCAGCTACTAAACTCTTTTCTTTTCTGTTATTACCAACTTTATATGTAGGATTCGAGAGATTCGAGGTATTCGAGAGATTCGAGAACCTCTTAGGATTCGGATTCGAGAAAATTTAGGATTCGTCCCACCTCTACTTATTACTATTACGGGCTAGTATTGCATCTCAATATGATAAAAATTAAATCTGTATTTACAACTCTGGATTTCCCATAAATACTTTTGTTCTGGTAAATATGCATTATCCTTTTTGTGCTACTATAGTAGAATAGGTTTCCTTTAATGGCTTTTTTAAACATTATAGATAGGTGCTCGTAATCAGTGGGTGTATAATATAATATTTAGACTTGTGCTGATACCTTACTAAAAAAAATTTGATAAATTTGATAAGTGCTTTCCTTCTCGTGAAGTCAGCTCAGTAATCAAAAGTGTTGTAAAAGAGCACCTAATTATTGAGAGAAAGACATTGTGACAACTCCTTTATTTTGCTACTCTCACAATTATCACTGGAATTAGATGTCAGACTCTAAGCCCTCTTGCATTTGTAAATACTGAAAAATCTTATTAAGAAATAAAAGCTGCTGAATATGCAGCATTAGTGTCTCCTTATTCTATTTGATTTGCAGATCGAGGAGCCTTCAACTACACAAAAAGTATGTAATAAGACTCGACTTTGCGGTTTGATATCCCAAAAAAGGAAGAAGCGAAATTCATAGAGAGCATATCAGTGCGTAGATAATTTAGCCTTTCATTTAATGCAGGTACCAGGCTTTTTTTAATAATTACTATTGAGGCATGTTTTTACAGTGAGAATGAAAAATGGCACTTGCAGATGCCAGCGTCACGTTGGAGATTGTTATAACAATATGAAAAGCACAAATGAAAAGAAATTTTTAAGAGGATATGAATTGTACTTTTTCCATGACGTCCTTTAACTTTCAAATATTTACTTATTTTCGTTTAGGTTATCTAGTCAATTTACAAAACTGGGTTTTCTCCATAAGTATGGAACATTGGAGGCATGCGACAAACATCTTTGTCTTCATTTTAAAATTTATAACGTGAATCCATTAACGTCATAATACTTGACCAATGCCACAATATTTGAATTTTATATTTTTGGAAAATGGGGATTGGGAAATGGGGGATATATGAATTATGTACCCAATCCTAATAAAACTATATGTTAAAATATGAGCGTGGTCTGTATGTACTGCGGAAGCTCGGTATAACGAGTGCTCCCAATGGCCGAGAAATCACTCGCTGTATCGAGCGCTCGTTATATCCAATGGTGCCATATTAAGCCTCTCAATTTCCACAGTTGTTCTTACTTGCCATTTCTCTTTTGTTACCATGCTTATAGAAACATGTAGAAGAGCCATTTTTGTGCACAATTGCATATTCATCAATCATTTTGCAAATTAAATCTTCCAAAAAAATAATTTATGCTTTGCTGAAATCTTCCAGTGTTAACCAGTATGTCCATTGGGAGGAAAGTTGTAATGACTCGCCAAAATACACCATTTTCGGAGGTCGAAAATATTTCTTGCGGAATGACCTATCCCTAGCCATTCTTTATATTCACATTTAGTTATCTCTCGAAAATTAGTTGCAGCGAGTATATATTTACTCGAGCAAATGCCTCTGTAGGTGCGCTACACATCGTTTGTCGTACTAGTGCTGCCATCTGGAGGATCTAGAGCGAATGGAGGTAACTTGTGTGAAATAATATTGCCAAAAGTTATCAATGCATTCACTCAAAATTGTATTTGTCCGTGAATTCAGGAAACATAAAATAAAATTTATTGAACGGGATGAATTTTAATTAATCGCATAAAATCGGCTCTGGCAATATAATTATGAAAACATTGAAGAATATGTACAAATAACAAATGTACCAGAAAACGAAAGTATCCCCATTATTTCTGCTAACAGGAAAAAATAATCGAAACCAGGATGTATGAATCGTTAAATTATACGGAAATTAATAATTCTTTGGCAACGGAAAACTTTGATGACTTCGTCACGAGAATAAAAAGTATAACGTAACAAATGTCGGACCTTAGGTATCAGACATACACATGCTTCACATTAACAGCATAGTACTTTAAATTTCTATACCTGGCTGAAAAATTATTCAAGCGTCGTCTGCTTCAGTATAAGGGCAGGAATGAGTGGAGGGGTTGGAAACTAGTGGGCGGCTGGAGGGGCAGGAACTAGTGGGCGGGTGGAGTGGCGGGAACGAGCAGGTGGAGGCAGGATGGCGAAGGCAGGCGGACTGAACTCCGCCCCTTAACCACATCACCGCTGTCATGTGATTAGTTAATGCTTTACCGCTTGTCCATCAAACACACATTCCGCTCCTATATGAACTTGGCTTAGCAAAAGAACAACTAAAAAGTGCGAGCGTGCACAAGATACACCAGGGTGGGCCGTAAATTGTCAGTGTCTGGGCTTGATTGGACTTTAAATAAATTAGAGATGGCACAAATCTTGTATCCTAAGTTGTAGTTCACTAATAATGCTACTAAAGATAAATGCCATGCATTAATTTGTACTTTTCAGTGCATTGTCCTCTAGAAATATCGCTCGTAATACCGTGCATATACCATGGCAGGAGGTTCTTGGCCTCACTATATCCGTTTCCTTTTACATATTAATCATGGGTCTTTTGATGGTACATTACCAATCACTCGTTATTGCGAGATACTCGCTATATGCCGTACTCACTATAACGGCATTCTACTGTATATAGAGCGAGTACATAGAGCATGGTATTAAAAGGAAGTAGAATTATTTATTATGCAAATTTTAATTTTTTCCTTAAAATGCTCGGGATGCTGATGTACCAGCTCAAGATAAAGATGGGTTTGCTTAGAACTAAGTTTTATTTTTTTTTAATTAATTTGACTCATTGAAAAAATTTTAAATTAAGGTGAAATAGTACCATACTCATTGAAACTATTCTTGTTTTTCAGTGGTGGTAGCACTCCACGCTACGAGGATGGAAGAAAAACACCAAGAGGTGCAAATAGAACTGGCATGCCACTTACTCCCTCAGCATTGGTCGGTTATCAATCTGTCCCTGGTGCACAAAAATCACCAAGGGGCAGTGCCACCCCAAGATCCACTCCTGGTGGAAGGGACAGTGCAAGATCTACTCCTCACACTAATACCAGTCCACGCTCAATGGTTGAGAGTTCTATAGGAGGGGATGCCACTCCTCTGTATGATGAAAATTAAATCAGATATTTTGTGCTCAAGTCAATGAATTTTTTTTATTTCGATTGTTGGATTCAGTAGTAACCTTAAGGTGTTACAGTTTTGATAAGTGATTGTATCCATTCAAGAGATTGGATATATTGGTAAGCTGTGAGATGTACACCTTTTTGTTGCTCAAAACAGAACATACTCTCTAAGGGGCAGTTACTTAAAATGTACTGTGAGATCTGCTTACATTACTTTTTGATTACTTTCGTGGATTCCATGAGAAGGTAACAGTTTTGAGTTATACTACCTGAGATAAGTTGAGAATCCATTGTCTTTTGATTTCAGCCATTAAGTCAATTTTCAAATCCTTATTTTATTGGAATCAAAAGAGAGCTCTTTTGGAATATTGTTAATTAAGTATTTTTGTTGAAGTACCAGGATGTTATTTCCTCTTTACATCCATTTTCTTATTATAATGTGTTTAGCCATGGTTTTACTTTATGTAGACCACTTCGTCTTCCAAAAATTCATGACTAAACAGTTCTTGGCGAGTCTTTTCATGCATGGAAGATCTTTGACGGCTTATTATGGTATTGTCGTTGGTTTATATATTTCTCTTTTGCTTTAAAAGGGCTAATACTTCTAGGGAAATATCTGTAGAATTTTTTTGAAGAATGATGTTGGAGATAAAGCTGTGGGAGTAGATCAATGGAAGTCATTACTGCCAACATTAAGTACCATTCATTGGTATAACTGGACCCTTGTTTCATTTGCACTATCGGCAACTCTAGATCATTAATGTATTTTAACTCAATGCCCTGGGATACATATTGTATGCTGGTAATGCTTGGTATGTCGCTAGATAATATTTTTCTGTTTTCCACAATTTTCTTGCTGCTGACATTTTTTTATTCCCTTGAAAGAAAATGTGCTGTGAAATCATGGTAATTTTTAATTTTTTACCAAAAAAATGCTGGATGTGTTTTGTCAGCAATATTCCAAAGAATACCTGGTTCATAAGGAAGAATTTATATAGATGCGGCAAAATATTTTTTGTACAATTTGTTGAACTGCAGTGGTGAGGTGGTGTTCATTAACGTATTCTTGACCCATTCCTCATGCAATAATGATCAAAGAAATGATTTTAAAGAGGTAAATTTCCTTTCCCTACTGTTAGTGAGTTATTGTTGATACATTCACCTTCGATCTACTATTAAATGACTTATATGACCTACCTAATTAAATATAAGAATTTATAATATTAGGAAAGTAACCATATCTGTGGATCTGCATTTGAATATTTATTGTTGTTGGTATTGCTGTTTTTCCAATATTGGTGGATTAATTTCTTATGCCATGAAAACTTATGTGCACGTTTATTTAATAAAATATTTTTGTGATGCTAACTTGAAAAATTATTGTGATGCTGTTTTAATATAAATATTGTCATAATTCATCTTATTTTCATTGTACCTCCAGGGTTGAAAATAGAAAAATGGTGTCATCTCATGAATAAGAAAATTTTAATATTAGGAGTTGGAACTGAATGCCTACATATATGGGAAGTACGTATTTAGCAACTGAATTGTTAAGGAAGTTTATTAATTTTTGGAAGCAGTTGTGTTTGTGTAGTATTTTTTAACCCTTGTAATGGCCTTTTAAAAGAAATCTTTGGCACCATCTCCGTCACGGTTCAGTATTTGCTTTGATAATTTTCATTTGCCTGTTTTCAGGATTTCAGTTACCTTATTAATTCTTGGAAGGTTTAAACAAATTCAATTGTTTTTTTTCTTCATGTTATAAATAATTTAGAATATTGCAGATTATTAGTGTTAGATCATAGAATATTCGCTTGGAAAGAACAAGTTTGAATTTATTTGGCGATCTCTGGCAGTATTATGAAATATACCACTAAGGCCATTATAACATACTTAAATATACCTATTCATAAATGTTTAATATATGAAGTATTGCTCATGAAGCATGTTCAAAAAATTCAATCTGGTAAAGCCTTATGGATTGCATCTTCAATTTAGTTCGTGGTGGGGGATGTTTATGTTATACAAAGTAATGTGACTTCATATGAACAATACGATTGCAATGTACATATTTGATGTATAGGTCATAATTATGAGATTGTGTGGCTTGTAGGATATCTTTTCTTGATTATTAATTTCCAAATCATAATTAAATGAGGCTACTTCACAGTAAATCCCTCTCCTCTCAGAAAGACTTCCCTAGCCAATCAGTTACCTTAGATCTCAGCTATGATTTTTTTCAGTTTTGCAATATCAACCTTATTATTTGATATTGTTGGTTTTACTGGTAAATGCAATAATGTGCAACCATTTTTTACTTCAACTGATCCAATGAATTCTCCACAAAGTGATCCCTCCATTATGCTTGGAAAGTTATCATGGAGGAGCATGTCTATAGACATGCTCCTGCCATGCCAAATGTCCAAATATATTTGGACATTTGGCTCATTTCAGTCTTGTGCTTGATCCTAGAAGTTAGAAATATTCTTGTGATTAAAACTAAGTGTCTATGAATAACTTTTAAATTGATAAGCACACAGACCTTCAGTGCAAGTCATTTCCTGGTGAATACTTTATTTTTGTTGTTTATGAGTCGGTAGCTCAGTTACACAATGTGATCTCTTCCACCTGAGCCCTTCAATAACCCTCTCTGCACTGTGGCATTTACTTTGCTTTATGGTTCTTGTAAGCCATGGATTTGACTTAGGAAAGAGTGATACCTACTTGTGAGTAACTTCCTGAACACAATATGGCTTAAAATAGATACCAAGGGCATTACATAAATGAAAAAGGATAGAAGTTAATGCTAATGGTTTTTTAATGACTACATGTAGTCATTAAACTGCAGGTTTGTTTATTCAGAGCAAATATATGTCCTCTTTAAAATTTTATTGCCATAGGCCATTGATTGATCCATGAGCAGCATCAAAAGAGCATAAGGTAATGGTACCAGTAATTGACCACTTAAGGTTTTTTAAATCGTAAATCTTTCATACCTTGATAATTATTTGCCAATTATATGGTTTTAACACCTCAAATTACAAACCATACTCTCTACTACCACACAGTCAATCAATATTTTAAAAGTACCACTCCATCTAGTGTGTGTGGCTTTTTTAAAAAAGGACTATTTTATGTTAGTAATTGACCGTCTAAAAATATTTTTTTCTAGTATTTGACCATGCATTGTTTCAGTGGTTGACCATATGTTCATGGAGGGAAAATAAATACCAAAGACAATACTTGTTATTTTTCTTTAGTTTTATGGTATTAATTAGCTATTGATGACACATTATTTTTGAAGTAACTGCAAAAAAGTGACCACATTTTATTAAATACAAAATAATGAGTAAAAATTCATAACTGGAATAATGTATGACCCATAGTGAGAACACAATTTTGGAAGATGGATTTTCCTTTTTATCTGGTCCATTGTGTGGTAAAGCTTATCTTTCTTAACAGGCCACCGGTATGAAGAATGGCCACTCTTAACCATAGTGGCTATCTCATAACCATCACTCACAACTTCCACTATTTTTCCTGGAAAATAGCTCTCCTCATATTCAACTATCACAAAATCTTCCTTTTCCAGAGAATCCATATCATCCTCTTCCAAAAATTCTTTGTTTCAGTCAGAACCTTCACCATCACTCAGATCAGGAATGGAAATAGGCGATTCTGAATCAGACTCTTCATAACGTTTGTTTCTTAGCCTTCAGCTTATTACTTTCCTTCTTTTTTTCTTCTCATTCTCTTTCATTTTCTCTTCTTTTTTCATTCCCTTTCAGCTACTCTTTCTCTTTTAAGTCTTTCCATCTCATTCTTTTTCTTTATTTTGTTTTCAAAATACTTTTTGCCAAGTTCCCCAGACACTATAGCGGGTAATCTTTCCTTTGGCATTTTCTTCGGTGGTTTTTTCTTGCCTATAGGTGGACTGAACACATATTTTTTAAATGGAGATGGTACATTTGATAGCCCTGGGATGGCAGTGTTTTCATTGCCTTCAACCATGGGAGACTGTGCACTAGAAAATCCTGGATGGCAGTATCTTCTTTGCCTTCGACAATTGTATTTGATAGCCTTGTGATGGCAGTGTCTTCATTACATTCAACCATGGGAAACTGTACATTTGATGGTGGTATTTTCATTGTCTCCAACTAAGAGCTTGCTTCTTGCAGGAGATTGCTCAGTTGAATCACTTCCCATTGATATGTCCATTGGTCTGGAGATTGTTGTAGCTGCATTCTCTTCAGGGGTGGTGTTGTCAATTGAAGCAGTTGGTTCAGATGAGTCAATAAGGCTATTTAGTTCTAACTTAGTTTTCTTCCACAGCATAAAGAGTGATTGGTCAGAAAGTTCCCCTTCCCAATTACCTGTAGATTGCTCAAATAAGTCCAATTTTTCTTTCCCCATACTCTCATTCAGAAATTGTAATCCCTGCTTGAAATGGTCCAAGCGTGCACACAAGTCATCATCCTGCACAGTGTTCTTTGGTCTGACATTGCAATCAGTATGTCCTGGAATCCTAGGTACCATCAGATCCAAGGGATGGAGTCCACATTTACCGAAACCACTAGCTAACACAGAGTGAGTAACATGCTCATCCACTACCTCTTTCAGCTGTTTAGCAAAATCTTTTTTTTTTCAAGATGGGGTCATATAAATGGTTGATACGCCACTTATGGACATGTTGCTTCCAATTTTCTTTTAGAGTTCGAAACACTGCAACATCCATTGGCTTTAGTATTTGTGTAGAATTAGGATGTAAAGCTACCAATATGATACCATTTTTTTCACAGAACTGACTTGTATGCAAACTCAAATGAGAAACATGACCATCAACAAATAATAAAACAGGAAGTTTTATATTATTGTCTTTTAACCAAGGGTGGAAGAAGTTTGCTACGAATTCATAAAATAATTCAGAGTTCATCCACCCTGAATCACTTTTTCCAAGGGCCCAATCAGGAGGGAAATGAAGTGTTATTTCAGGAGGTAGACACTCATACTTATACACTACTAAAGGAGTTACAACACTACCATTGGCATTGCCAGTAAGAAGCACTGTGAGGCATTCCTTGTCATCTGAATTAACTTGTTGGTATATTGTCTTATCTACTTTTCTTGCAAGAACTTTATTCCCTTTTGGTTTAAGGAAGAATGCAGTTTCATCACAATTAAAAATTCGTGAGGGGTCCATCAATACTTGGAAGCAATCATTTGTTTTCAAATAATCTTCTACTTCCGCAAACCAACGAGAAATATTTTCTTGTGTCACCGATGCCCAAGATACTGTTAGGTTTTGGCTTATTCGTTGAGATGTATTGCTATTTCTCCACAAAAAGCCTTGGATCCATGTCCTCCCTGGACGGTTGTCATGAAAGGGATTGTCTCTACCAAGGTCTGTCATCAGACGCTGAACACTGTTTTGAAGTTGCTTCACAGTTACTGGAAACATTGCTTCTGCCATTTTTAACACCCAATCAGCAAGAATAGTTTCTTCTTCAGGACTTAGAATGGTATTGGGTCCCATTTTTCTTTCAATTGGTGACTTCCCTTCCACTTTGTACATATAGTGTGATTCTTGGTACACCATATTTCTTTGCTGCTGTATAGACTGGTGAGTTGTATTTCCTCACATCATGGATGACTCCCTTCATCGTCGCCTCTGTGTAACAACAAAACTGGCCTTTAATAGCAGGCATAGTTAAGCTGCAATATTTAAAATAAAATAGATTCAGAAGTTGACACACCAATAATCTAGTAGTTGACCCCTGGTCATCTATTAGTAAAACCTAATCTGTTACACAAATAATTATATACAACGTTTTGGTATGCTATAAACATTACAAATATGTCAATTATGATGAGTTTAAAGAGAGGGAGGAATCAGTGAGTAGTTGACCATCCCGGTCAATTACTGAAAATTTGTACATTTCTGATTCAGAATTTGACCACCCCCATAACTGACTTCCAGGTAATAGTTAACAGATGATAAACAACTTTTTATTAACATCAAACATCCCTATATCAAAGGTAAATAACTATATTGAAATATGAAGGTACTTACCACTTTAAATCAGCCTCATCCACAAAGGCTCCTTAGCAAATGGTGTTAGAAAACTTCAAAATAAGGCAAGAGCACTGCACATGAATACTGATTGTCAGCCACCTTAATTCTACATGCCACCTATGTGCACCGTGTTTTGGTTTTTTTATAGCCAAATGGCAGGAGTGTACTTTACCACTATTTTTACAATATTTGAACCAGAGTAAGGCTTATTTTGACAGTTTATATCCTAAATGGTCAACTACTGGTGCATGGTCAATTACTCCCTCATTTACCTTAATGAATAAAGAGAAATTGCAACTTTGATCATTCAAGAATAAGCCAATGAGATGCGAGAGCAATTTTGAAACACTTGTAAATTACTTTGGGGACATTCACTGGACATGAAATAATGGTTAAGCGAGCACTCATGGTACGCTTAAAAATGGATGCAGAACATCTCAGAATGGTTGCAGGAGCATTCAGTGAATGCTTTAGAATGGTTGCATGTTCATTGAACATTTCAGAATGGTTGCAGGAACACTCACTTAACGTTCATTTGAACGCTATATAAGCATATCAAGTAGTGACATTTTGAACATTCAGGGAACCATTATTTGAGCATTATTGCAATGGATTGATGAATGTTATTTCAACATTGCAGAACCGTTTCTGTGCAGCAGGGGGTAAATCTGATTGGGCTGCGTCATGTAGATTTTTTTACTGCAACCAGAAAACTCTGGTAGTTAATAATAGAATGAAGCCTCCTTTAGGACTTGAGATCGAGCCCCCAACATTCATACAGAGTATTATATAACTTTTAGAAATTATAAATAGAAGGCTTCATATGAGACATGTAGCCCAGGTAGTTAGGAATGTGAGAGAAGAATTATGTATGCATAAATGTAGAGGTTAGCTGAAAAGGAGAATGGAGTGGAGGGCTGCATCAAACTATTTTTTTTAATTGTTCACTAATGATGTTCGTGAGATGTTAATTATGATGCCAAGGTTACAAGTCATAAAACCAATGCCAGTTAATCATCAATTCTATATGGCACTGGCGATATATATTGTATACATAAATGACTTTTCTCGAGACAATTCAGTTTGGATGGCATTTATTTTCTTCAGTTCCAGGAAATGCAAGTTACATTCCAATGCATGCAGCTTGTTAACATGTACATACGTAGCCTAGCACATTGGTCCTTATGTGGTAGGCTAATTTGGATTAATTAATCGATGGCTTTCACATTTACTGTGAAAACTCGAAACCTACTACTTAAAGACGGATCTATTTTTTTTGTTAATTCCCGCTTTGAAAAAGTGTCATAGAAAAACAACTCATTTCTGAGCTAAGCGAAACGTTCAGGACACATAATACGTCAATTATTTCGTAGTACAGAGGAAACCCGTTCATGCACACAGAAACCACGGAAAGAACGATGATGTTCATAAATACTTAGAGAACATGAATTATCACCTTTCATTCCTACACACAGATGCACTTCATTACGAATCTTGCTGCTTTAAACGTTTACCTTAGTACAGAAACAGCAGTGGTTAAATCCTGAATATGTGAGGGTTGAATATTGCGCAGTCTTTGAGTGAACTTATGAATGTGCTGGTATAATCCCTAGCGGTAGTGTATTTTGGTCAGCGAGAAATATTTGCAAATAAGATTAACTTAACACCATTTGATGAACATGCAATGTATGAACAGAAATGATTACCGCTCAGTAAGGAGACAGCACTTAATAATCTATCGACTAATGTGAATTTGCCAACAAAAGCAATTGCCTTATATTCGTATGAGCAATGAAAACATAAGGAGGTCAAGGATTCCGAGCATCGAGGTCTTTTTCAGCACGTAATACTTCTCCTATCGTTTCGTCGATGATTTCCACTCTTCGTACGCGAGCAGGATACAAATATTATCTTCGACTTCGAAGTCTACTACGGACGCTACAGCTGATCAGCCATTTAATTGATTTTGTTTATTTAAGATGTCAGCACGCAGCGCATCAGCTGGCTGTGACAAAAGAAAGTGCATCAAAATGGCTTCGGTGTCATCCAAAGAACCTAATTCTCTCTTTAAAGCAGCTGTATCCGCGGTTGTTGAAAATTATATGTGCAACAGGAAAGAGCTACGAACACTTCCAGAAAATGTTCAATTTGATATTTATTACAAGGTATGACGACCTAATGTAAATACCATAACAGGAGTGTATAACTGCTCGCTACCCATCTTGTTATTATTTTCAGCGTTTGTTTTGTATGTACCCGCTTGTAAACATGGCATATTAGTATAAATTGAAATACATATGTCTATATTTGTGCCTTAAAGCATTCTCTTATATTTTTTATTGTGAGTTTAATGTAAAAATGCCTCCATTTCCTGTAAGAAATAGTTTTGTTTACTCATGACTGGATACGGTTGCTTCATTTTTTCACGCATATTGTGCCTTCTGTCAATAGTAATTAACGGTTTTCGCTCTTACTTTTCATGTATTCAGCTATATCAAGAGGATAGACTTTGTCAGCTCGGGGTGGAATTTAGCGATTTAGATGTATTTGCACAAATGTTAAAAGTCCAGAGTAAGCGGCTCCTGTTGCTTCACAGTTTTCAGGTATGTGATTTTCTTTCAATTTCCCATTTACGTGCTATTACCTTAGCCTATACCCCGCTCGATCGAAAGAACCAAGTCATTAAAAAAATATTTTTCGAAGTAATACTGCGCTTTCCACAGAGCGTTCATATACGAAATTACTCATTGCCAATAACCTGAGTACTATGAACTATCCACTTTTATATACTTTATCTGTGTTCTTTGACGGTTAAGGGCTTTGAACTGGAAAAATTACTTTCACCGCAGGCAATAAATGTTTTGCAGTAATGCTGCACCTTTAATTCTCAGAGCATTACCAAATGTCTCATTTACCCATGCAAAATCTGATTATCAATATTTTCAGTTTATATTCTATGGTAGTTTTTGCCCTATGTGTGGAAAAATGTACTTTCACCTCAAGGCAAAATATTTTTTAAAGCAATACCTACTGCATCTTTCACAAAGCATTCATATTCAAAATGTCTCATTACAAACCCTCTTATTACGTTCTAGTAATTCCCATATATATATATATAGTATAGGCATTTTGTTTAGTTTTAGTTTAGGGCTTGGGGGTTGGAAACATTATTTTGTTATATGGCAATTTAGTATTAACAAGTATTAATGGGAATTAGCTATTGCGTATATGTATTTCATTGTTTTAGTTTTGATTTTCTATAGAGATAATTTAGATTGAAATATCTGCTGGCATTTAACATTACTGTGACTATTGGTGAAATTCAGTAATGTGAGGTTATTATTTGCCAGTGTTGTTTCGTTTTGCATTTGGGTGACCTTGTTCAATCTTGTGGCATCATATTGATCACCGTATGTGAGTAATTATTTTCATTTTACCTATCAGAACGATGAAAACATGCTTATTCACATTGGCTAAAAGCGTGAAAGGTAAAGAGTTAAATCTTAATCTTTTCAGTCTCTCATGGACCATGGAACAAAAGTTGCCAAGGAATTGACTGCTGCATATAGTAGAAGATGTACTCAAGCTTTGGCATCACTTTCAGTAGGTTCTCGGGCATTTCAAGAAAGATTGATTGATTTGGGATTGAGATTAGGTAAGGTTTGGAGAAAGCTGTCCTTATAAATTATATATATCAATATACAATTATTCATTATGGGTAATTTGATGCAGGTGATGTTTTGTTGTATGCATCATAATAATTCATAGGGACATGTTGTCAGCATGTGGTATCATACCTTGGATATTAGATTAGTTACATTTTTATGACATGTTATGACTGATTGTAATAATAATTTCCTTTCTCATACCTGATTTGCTATTCAGGTGGATTTCTTAGTGATGCAGGTTGGTTTTCAGAAAGTGAAAGAGTCTTATTAAACTGTCAAGATCTCTGTCAAGCTGGAGAGGGTCCTAAATATTGGCGAAGATCATTAGAATGCAGTCACAAGTATGTGTATCATTTTTTTATTACTTTATTTAAATATCCTGAAACTACATCACCCTGTCAGAAATATTATGTTTGTAAAAAATTGATATTTTATGATACAGCAGTGCTGTTGCTTGATCGTAGTTGATCCCTAACCTGTTATTTTGTTTCCCTGGGCAAAGTCAGTAATATCTATTCAAATCCCATTCTTCTTGAGAAACTTATACTTACAACACTAAACAGGTTAGAATTTCACTTGACTTGTTTGAGTTGCTCTGTTGGCTCTCTCCATATATTTACTTCCAGAATGAATGTTGTTATACTAAAGTATTCATTATGAATGATAGGATAAACTTTGTAATTCCACGATTATTTTGGAGTAATTGTGGTATTACAAAGTTTATCCTATCATTCATAATGAAGACAAGCAAATTCCATGAAGTTATGCCTGAAACCATCAACCTTCTACTAAAGTACTTAATGCTTTCATGAAAGCAATTTTACTTGAGGTATTATTGTAAAGGCATTTTGTCCCATGGAAAAGTAACAGTCATTACAAATTGGCATTGAAGAAGCATGTGCATGCTGGCTTATTTCTATGCTGTGAACCATAGCAGAGCAAGAGACTCCTATTCCCTTTCTATTCCTACCCCTTCATCTATTTTGCAAAAGGAGCAAGCAAGGACCATCTTGTAATCAAGCTGTAGATAGAGACTATACATATTGTTGTTTTTTAATAAATTACATGGAGGTCCAAACATGCTTGGGATATGTCATTGGATTTGACTATAAATAAATCTTATCGTCTATCCTCATCTCCAAGTTATAATCATGAAGGTCACAGGTATATTGACTAAAATTGCCTCTGTCATAACTTTCCTTAAGGAATCACTGTCGTAATCTTACCTTTGAGGAGGGCTTGCCTTTTGCAAAGCGAGTGTGATTCTTATGTTTTGAGTGGACATCATAGGATGGCCTCAGGAATTGTGAAACAGGGTTTTCAGTTCTTCTATTTTCTCAGAAAAATTTTTTTCCTGAGGTGTTTCTTTTTTGGATGAACCATGCTTCTATAAGATAGTTGTACACTATGAAGTTAGGGCTGAGTGTCAAGGGTTTATCTCTTGGAATGACTCGTAAATGAACTCGAGGTTGATTTCTTGACATTTTTGTGTACATTTTCCAAGCTGAGTGTGCCGAGGGAAGCAGTAATAGGGGATTTGATGTTTGGATTGTATTTTTCCTTGACTTTGTAATTAGTTTTGTAGATCAATGGCTGTTGATGGTGAGGTTTTTAGACTCTGCAATTGTATCAATTTAAATTAATTTATTTATGAGCCTGTAGTGATGAAAGTGCTTAATGTATTAGAAGTTTTGTTTACGTTCATAAGATGTCTGAGAAGTTTTGGTATGTGCATCTCCTTCTCAGTGTACAGTGAGGCAGTTGGTTTGATAAATGAGGGTTGAGCTCACCCAGTACCAAGCCACTGGTGTGTGAAATTCACACATTTATGGCCGGGGAGCCAGTTCCTTTCCCTGTGCCACCTGCGATTTCCCAAGTACTGACAGTCATAAAATTTTCATATCTAACATTCATACAAGACCACAGGTTGAATTAGTAATGCATAGAACTGTAGTTATAGCTTCTCGACAGATTGTTTTACTTAGGTAGTTGACTACGACTATAATACTATCAGTTTCCATCCAGGATCTTTGGCTTATACTCTCTGACATAACACTTTCTCTTTGAACATCGCTCCCGTCTAGGGTCGGCTTTTCTTTTTAGTGGTTTAAATGGCCATATTTCACCAATTCAATTCCCACTAATTAGCAGGTACTTCATCTGATTCATTTGCTAGAAGTCCAATCTTGATTGCTGCTGTCTCTATTATTGTGCTACATTGTCAGCATAGGTGAGGTGTGTGATTTTTTTCATTTCCAACTTGGATACCATCATTCTTTTTGTATAGCTCTTCCTACATGGTCTTTTCCAGTGCATGGTTGAAAAGTACTGGAGGTAAGCCATTTCCTCGCCCTGTCCTGTGATTGTGTCCAAGATCCCTGTGATATTTCCCAGATTTCCACGTTCCCCTCTTGTCGCTCAGGGATGTTCTGATTAGGCTGAAAGTTTCTTCCAAACTCGAACAAGCGGTTAAGTAGTTTCTCCCAGTCAATGCTGTCATATGCCTTATTAAAATTTACAAAAAGTATATACAGTTCTTCTTTATGTTCCCATATCTTCTTCGTAAGGTGCCTTAGTACATACATACATGTTATTCACTGTACATCTTCAATTTCTGCTTTGATAGTCACCTATTACTTCTTCCATTAACAATAAGGGTTGGGTTCTATCCATTAAACAGATGGACCTTGTAGCAGATACTGAGAAGAGCAATTTGCACGTAATTGTCCTAGTCCTGGCAGTATGAATACTCGGCATCATTATTGTATTGCATCTAGTGTAAATTTTTATTATTATAAGTATTCTACCGGTGAAGGTAGGTTTAAATGAACATTTAATTCTTCCCACCCCCTAAATTTCACACGATGTCCCTCTTCAGCCCCACATACCTCCTGCCACCTATCATTCCATCCAAGCTACCCGTTCTTCTTCTCCCTCTTCCCCGCTTACCCAACGCTCTTCCCTCAATCACCTCCTTCAAAACACCATCCCCTTTTATTACCTTTTCCATCCACACCTTCTGCCTTCTCCTAATTTCATCTATCAAATTTCTTTCCTCTCCTACCAATTCTAGCACTTCGTCGTTCGTTTTCTTTTCGACCCACTTTATTTTCTCCATTCTTCTCCACACCCACATTTCAAAAGCCCTAAGTCTATTTTCATCTTCTTTGCGCAAAGCCCACATTTCCGCCCCATATAGTGCAACGCTCCATATTAAACTTTTCACAAGTCTTTTCTTCACTTCCCTACTCAACGCCCCAGTCATTAGTTCACGCCTACGAGTAAAAGCTTCTTTTGCCAATGCAATTCTCCTTCTCACTTCAATACTACTATACCCTTTTTCTTCCAACACACTACCCAGATAGCTAAATTGCTCTGCTGGAGGGAAATTATATGTTCCAATTCACGCTCCAAGCAGCATAACCTTTGAGAAATTCGAACTTCCAAGTTATTTAAGTTAAATCCATGCCCGAGGCTGTCTTCCATACCGCGACCTCACGGTTATCAGGCCGGCGCGTTACCGATCTGGGAATCGCGGCCGTGACTTAAGTTTAGTATTGCTTCGCTTTCTTGACAGAGCCTAATGATGCTCAAGCCATTTCCAGGTCTTTGATCCCGAATACTTGTTGTGCTGCAATGAGCGACATAAAAACTTCGATTAAGAAAGAAAACATAGCGTTTCCGCGTGCTGCTGTTTAGTACGATAGATAACGGATGCGCTATCAGACTAGGGTGACTGGTTCGTATAAGAGGGCAAGTGATTAGAAAGCAATAAGGCTTAAAGACTTCTCGGTGACTTTGTCGTACAATATGTTTATGATACGTCAGGACTTTTTCGTAGTTGAAGGAAGTGAGTAAATGTTCCTGTCGTTTCTTACGGTATTAGCGTAAGCGAACTATGCCTTAGTGGCCTCAGTCGTGACGATCTCATGCTTTTTCTCCGTTTTAGAGCATTGATTTCAAAGCTCGCCGAAGGTACCCTTAGAAGCCATATGGAAATTAGATAAGCAATTGGGAGTAATTATGTTGGCTACTTATCTGTTTTTACATGCGTACAGTAGAGCGCCGATTATCCTTGGTAATGGAGAGGTGAGCCCAATAGGATAATCGAAAGTGACGGATAATCCGTTCATGATTATTTTCCTTGTAGTTTTGACCTTGGTTTCAGTGCCATGCTTTCTCCTCTTGTTTTGCACCTACTTCATTGAAGCACTCGTTGTTACCGTACAATTTCATTTATTGGCCAATTGTTCGTTAAATTTATTTCTCCAAAACATTTCAACAACTATATATATTGTAATAAATTGTCAATTACGTGCATTGAATACGCTCCATCAATTCGCGGAAACACAAGTGCTGGACCTTGATCTTAGACGCGCAATTCGTCCCTTTTTTTATATACCTACTTATGATATTTGCCTAGCAGTAAGTGGTTTAAGTCATGATCGCAATGTACATATTGCGCTCTTCGCGAGTAATCTGAGGCTATGTCAATCGGAAAATCTGCGTCATAATTTTTTACTTCCGAGTCTCATACCAAGGTAGCTAACGCATGAGTAGGTACCGTTCATGTGAGTGGTCTGACAATGTGTCCAATGCCTACACCCCAATCTTCGCTGACCTCAGCATACTACTCTACGACGGCGATAAGAGGTCGCTTCTTGGGAGTTCCGAGTTCCCTAACCCTTAGTGCTTACTCAGCCCACTCTCGAAGTAAACAAGTCAAGGTTGCAGACCAGCCCAATTACCTCACATGATGCCACAGACGCTACAGCGTATGTGCATCATGTGTTTCAGCATGGCAGCGTGTATGGCATCTTAAGTTAACTTCTCGGAAATGTCCAATACGACGCGCTTCCTATTTAGCAGGGCTTGGAACGATTTGGAACGAGACAAAAAAGTCGTCCCTAAGACGAAAATCTTGCTGGAACGGAAATTTTGGGACGATTTTCAGAACGAATAAAGAGTTGGAATGAGACTGAACGAAAATCCTGGAACGAAGTAATTGTGCAGGACGGGAAGATATGAAAATAACGGGACGAATTATGTTGCGGAACGAGAGAAAACGAAAATTTCAGAGGGAAGAAACATTTAACGAGAAAAATCAGTACAAAGTCCTTTTAAATTTATGTGTCTATAATGAGAAAAAGAAAAAGAGAATAAACCGTTGAGCCAGCTTTAGATAAACAGAGTAAACATCAAAGGCATCTGAAAAAGAGATGAATTTATTAGTTTTTTGTTGAAAATTTAAAAAAATCGGCTAGGGGAAGAAAACTTGAAGAATACCGAAATCAAGACATTAATTCTAAAATGAAAAAATGAGCTAGACGTGAAGGAACGAGTAAAACTAGAGGAAGCAAATTTTGGGGCGTAAAAATTTACGGGACGAGACGAAAATGTCGTGAAGGTTTGTTCACTTTCGTCGCAAGTGCTGCTATTTAGCGAAGGATTAGATATTTCGAATCAATTAAATTTCCAACGGAAACTTATCGAATATAAAACGGCCGCAGAAGTAATATAACCACACCCACCCAGGGCGCGCAAATATTGAGCAGTGATTCAGGAGAATCACCGTAATGCAACGTTGTCATGAGCGTTATTAAATTCTCTGCCGCAGGAATATTTTTTTTGTGGGAAAAAGTTAGCAATATTGTAGAACGCGGCCGGCCGCTGTCTGCATGAACGGAAAGAAGCGAGAGGGGAGGGTAGGAAAGGGAGAGTAGGGGCAGGAGTGGGGGGGACTTGTTGAGAGAACGATAGACGGGTAATACGACGGTCAGTTAATCGAACGTAGGATAATTGGCGCTCTACTGTATGTAAATCATTGCAGCTTCACTGTTCTACGATAGTGTGACCAAATGACATGCAACACCAAATGGTAACGTATACCACTCCTAATCCAGTCTAGTTTCTTAATAGAACCTTCCTTTATAGAATTTCTCTACGATGAGTTGAAGTGTTTACACTTTTCTCCTGCCAGCCAAATTAATTTCAATATGCGAGGCACGGTGCTCTGATGAAGACTGTCGTCAAGGAGGACGGGAATAATGACAAAACGAAGGCTCTGTGTGAGATATATGGAGCACAATGAGAGGGGTGTATAAGTGAAACACATCAATATTAAGAGTTCAGCCGAGAGAAGAATCGAGTGGAGAGCTTTGTCAAATTAATCGTACCGATCGACTAGAGTTGATATGATGACGGGTCAAATTTTATGAAATATATTTCAAAGAAAAATATTTTCATACCCATGTACGGTTTAAAAAAAAGGTGAGCCATCATCTGAAAATAAGTAGCAGTAAGTAAATTGGAAGTCATTTTGTGGCGTAAAATTGAAGACTTGTGATTCGCATATCGTATTTTTACTCCCTAACCATCATAAACGAACATGGTATTCCGCAATTTTGACAGGAATACGAATCTATGTCGTGAATGTCACGTAGCGTACGTTATACCATAGAGTGGGTAGTCTGTGTGCTATACCCAATAACACTGAGTAATCAAGGGTCCGGAGCGGGTCCGCAGATCCATCCTGCGCGTTTTTGTTTTCGCTAATCGTAACGCGGATCTTTCCCAGCGCGAACTCCAGCGGAGACACCAGCGCGGTTGTTGTTACTCAACTTCGTAGTGTGAATGAAGTTTGTTTGAGGTTTTGGAGTACCAAATGGAAGATGAGCACTTGGGGAACAATTAAAAGAAAATCCAAAAGTCTTCTGGTCCTACGTAAGGGAAGTGCAAGGCCATAAGTCTGCCGTCCATTCACTTAAAAATGATAAGGATCAAATGGCCACAAACACTCTTGACAAAGTTAGCTTGCTAAATTCCTTCTTCCAAACCGTTTTCGACCCACCTTCCGCGGATTCAACTGTCGTGTGATACCTGACCTCTTTCTTCGGGTGATGCAACCAATTGAAATTTCCTGTAATGGTATTGAAAAGTTACTGAAAGATATAAGCCCCAATAAATCTCCTGGCCCTAATCAAATTCCGTCCCGCGTATATAGAGTTAGCTTCCGAAATTTCCCCCTATCTTCATATAGTATTTAATAAATCCCTGACCGAACACGTCGTACCGATGGACTGGAAAGCAGCCGATGTAACACCCATTTTTACAAGTGGTGATTGGGAGCAGCCATCTAACTACAGACCTATATCCCTCACATCCATTTCATGCAAGGTCTTGGAACATATAATTGTCAGTTCAGTCATGGGACACCTAGATAGCCAGAATTTATTGTCCAATGCTCAGCATGGCTTACGGAAAAACAGATCATGTGAAACTCAACTTGCTCTCTCTTCCCACGATATTTTAGTTTCTGGCGAAAATAATATTCCAGTGGATGCAATATTTCTCGATTTCAAGAAAGCTTTTGACAAGGTGTCTCATAGCAAACTAATTTTGAAATTAAAATCTTATGGGTTAGACAGCAATATTATATCATGTATAAATGATTTCCTTCATGATAGGGTGCAAAGGGTTGTTTTGGACGGCTTTACCTCCCCGGCAATTGAAGTCACTTCAGGTGTCCCACGAGATAGTGTGATAGGTCCACTCCTTTCCTTCTGTGCATAAATGATATCAGTAAGGTGGTCAAAAGTAAGCTTCGTCTATTTGCCGATGGCGCAGTAGTGTACAGAGAAATTCTATGCCCAAATGATAAAGAATATTTAAATGATGACCTACAAGCAATTGAAAAATGGTGTCATACATGGCAGTTAGAATTAAATATTCAAAAATGTGTGGTAATGAATTTTTGGAAAAAGAATTGTTCTCCTCCTAGCACGTACAAAATTAGTAATAATGAATTAACAAACGCGGAATCCATTAAATATCTTGGAATAAGACTGACACATGATCTTTCCTGGGGTAAACATATACGTGAAATAATGGGTCAAGCGAATCGTAAACTGGGATTCATCAAAAGAATATTTGGGAAATGTGACGATCATGAACGAGAAATCGGCTACCTTTCCCTTGTTAGACCTCATTTGGAATATGCTGCCAGTGTATGGGTTCCCTACGAAATCGGTCTTAATAATGAACTTAAACGTGTGCAGCGAAGATCGATAAGATTTGTAAAGGGACGGAACGATAACCTTATTAGCGTAACCAGTCTATTAAATGAATTAAATTGGAAATCATTGTCAGATCGCAGGTGAAATTTAGTCTTAATCTCTTAAACAAATTCCAAGACCACATGTTCAGTGATGATGATAAAAATATTTTGCGAACCCCAACTTACTATGGTAGACTGGACCATAATCACAAAATTAGAGAAACTGATTGCCGAACTGACTGATTCAAGATGTACTTTTTCCTCATACTATTAGGGATATGAATAACGGTAAATATATCTAATACGAGTGTAGTTATGGATAACATTGGTAGCTACATGTTGGTATAAGGACTTGAAGCTAACCCAACTAACAGCATGTTTTTGCATGTTTGCTTATCTTTTTTTAAATAGTGAAGTTTAGAACAGTATGTAAATACTAATCCTTTTTTATGCATGATGTGTAGTGCATGTTTGGTGAGAATTCACCCTTTGCCACAAATCTTTATGGTGGCTTGCAGGGTATTATGTAGATGTAGATGAGGAGCGGAGACGTCGATCTCTATTGCGCATCGAAAAAAATATAAGACAACGTGAGCTCTCGCGTTATCAAGGTCATCATCGGGCTCCACCACGGAATCTTCGTGACGCGGGCCCTCACGTTAAAATTATTTCATTAAACTGCGCCTAGGATAACGAAAACTTTTTCCTCAAATTCTGCCTAGGGCCTCAAATGACAAGGTTTAGTTGATACTGCGAGTCATTAGGGCGGTTATTGTGAGCAGTTTGTTTCAAGATCGTCTTTCGTCTTCGATAACGTTCTCGGTTCGGAGAAGCATCCACGATTTCGCCCAACGTTGTTTTTACGGCTCAAGGTACCATGAGCCAGGATTCTAACCTTGTCGATGGTACCATGCCTGCCCCTACGTGGGTGTGCCTGTAAAGAGAGCTACAGTTGGAATGCTTTTGAAGTTAAATGGGATGTTAAATCGTGGAACTCCTGTTGCTTCTAGGATATGCACCATATTCTAGGATAATTTTAGTCATCCTCACCCTACGTTCATTCCCAAAAACATTCTGCCATCTGCAACCACCCACCGAAATGAAATGGGGCAATTGATATCAACCTTCAGTTCCTACTCCTATCTGCGACAACACGAATACAATAATATCATTGTAACCACTACGCTGCCATGTGGTCCGAACAATCCCCCGATCCGGAAGCAGTGTTAGGGTAGATCACTTATGCGCTTTAAATATTAGCCATTTATGAAGAGTATTTTTTAGTTTTCTGCTCATAGATGAGTGTATATTACCCAGCAAGAATACGAAAGTCCTCCAGTCGGTAAAATTGCTATCATGGAACGTATGTTATGAAAATGAGACTCGTGCTGGCAGAAGAATTTGGTTTTTAGGTCCTACAACTGCTGAGGTTAAATGTACTGTCTACTCCAATTTTAAAATGAAACAAATGTAACGTTTTAAAACAATCATGCCTGAAATGGCATTTGAACCCACGATTTCTTGAATACCTGGTTTTTCTGGAATGCCTGGTTAACGGCTTGGCTACCGAGGCTGGCTGCCGGTGAGTTCCCACTAATGTAAGCCAATTTGGCTGACTAAAGCTACAGCGGAGAGTCGACTTTATTTTGCCCTAGTAGGTTTTTATGATTGTAAATGAATTAAAAATTTACGAAATGAAAGAATTGAAACTTGCAAATAGCTATTTGACTACGAAAACTTCAAGTCACTATATGGGACTTAAGTAATTTTAAAAAGGAAGAAAAAAGATTCGAGCGCCTAAATAAAACTTTTTCCCTTCTAATTCAAGTTCGAACTTAAACTGGTTCAAGAACAACGATGTAAAATTGTTATTAGTGAGTGATATTTTTCTTGTCAATTTTGGCCCAAGACTTGGCGTTCAAGCTAAATTTCATAATTTTGAATAGCCCTTCCGGCTTTATAGGTTGAATGGCGGAATTCATGCCCTCAGAAAATTGATAATTGTGTATATAAACATTTCATGGCTTTGTACTCGAGACTGCGAAAATAAAAAAATCCGGAATATTTTAGTTTGTATGATCATGTCGTAGTGTGCGGCATGTCACTACTCGACCTGATTCGTTCCTTATGGCTTAAGGGGGGACAGAGGCACTGTAATGTGAGTATATTTAGTACAGCCGCCCTATCCACGACCTCTGCATACGCAGTTTCAGGTTCCGCGGTTCACCTGGCTCGGAAGTAATTAGTGAAAAATTCTACAAATAAATGACAAACCTCATCACCTTAGTCCTCCCTAGTTTGTTACTCATCTCGCTGTCTTGTCTGTGCATTTCATCATGCTTGTTCGTGCACTCTTTCTCAAAAATGTTAACACCTCGTGAGTAGCGTCTCCCGCTTTGACGACCATTCTTCTCCAACTCTCCGACGACAACCTCCATCCTAATCGACGCGCTAAAAAGAAATACCCTTGCCTTGCGGAAGGAAATATTTGACCAGTGGTGCTCCAAGAAAGATGTGGTTTAGTGGAGTGTGTTGGAGCAGGTCAATGACACTCTTGGCGACCTTTGCCCTCGCCGGCCTTGAGTCATGATTCTCGTTCGGACCACAGGAATCGAGCTCTTTTGGAAATCTGAATCAAATATTTCTGAGCGTGGGAGGGGTATCAGTGCACATCTCCTCCCCCTAGCCCTAAGTACTGAATTACATGATCTGTTCTACTAACCCGTACTAACTTCATCCTTGCAAGCGTAAATGGAATGCAAATAATTGCATGATAGCAAATGCCTAACCGAATAATGAGATATAGATTACATCGTAGATTTTAGTGAATTGGTTACGTAGCTATTACGTTTTCATTATTAAGTTTTTTATGCTCCTTAGTGCGTGCGGGTATACGATATTGATGTAGTGTTCGCTTTGTGATGACTCTTCCACTGCTACACACCTTAGAGGTGGCTCGCAGTGTTACCCGTTGATGTAAATGTAAGTGCATCCATAATTCATCTCTTTCTGTTCATCGGCGCAATTTTTATTCCAGTACGCTCTTATGTGTGGTTCGTGCAATAAAGTGACGTTGCCGAAGCATTTTTTGCGAGACTGAAGTTGATATGACAACTCTCTTTCACGATTCCTTGGGTAAAAGTTTGAAACGATAGAAGCTCCGTCACTATGCGAAGAGAAATATTCGGCCACCAGTGACCTTCACAATGATTTCTCAAGGGAGGAAGTGAAGTGGTGATCTCAGTCCGCATAACTTGGAAGTGAGGACTGGATGATAAGATTCTTGACTGTCAGCACCCATAGAAATATCCCATGCATGCAACCTTGTGTTATCGATTCGAGGAACTCGGATTAAGCACAATCTTCATCTTGCTTACCCTTTAACGAGACGTGCGGAAGGGCAGGAGGAGAAACGGGAAAGGGAATCTAGACAAGGCGCGTAACGTAGTGATAAACGAGCTTGTTAATGGCTGTGTGATGTCAATATAATTATAATAGTAATTCGTTGTATTTTTCAGTATGCGTCAAAAACAGAAGTTGTAGAAGTTGTTTATTAAGAAATAATTGTGAAGTAATGATTGAATGTATGTCAAGGAGATGACTAATAAACGGAGTTCGCTGTTTACAGTTTCTGTTAACCGCGATCGAACTCATAACGTATCTCCTCCTGATCAGGAGGCTCGTCATTAGAAAGATAATGGTGTGGAATATGTCACCAAATGCGCATTTTTGTTTATGGAAACTGGTATAGTGTATTGCCTGCACTCTATGATGCGTGGCTTTCTAGTGTTAAGGTGTTTCCGCCAAAGACCCGGTACCAACCGAATCCCGGACGAATGACTTACAAACTCGAATTTATTCATAATATTATTAAACCAATTAATGGGGATATTGCATTGAATATGGTCAGCTAATGGCTGAAAATTTTCCCTTGGCCTAAATAAAAGAGGCGGAGAGTTTATCCTACGAAGGGGCGCATGAAATGGCATCACTGAAAGTCGAGTAAATATTTGCTAATATCTCAGTAATTGTAGTTAAAGATGTTAATTTGGTGGGCAGTGTAATAAGATACGCGAAAAAAGACCCGAAAATGTATCTTATCATGGGAGTTCCGGATAGTCGGACACGAAACTCTCACACTTTCTCCCAATTGCGTAATCGGTTGGCAAAACATTTGTGGTTCATCAAGACCCAGTTTCGGTTAAACCGTTTCGCGACAGGAGAATCGTAACAAGGATCTCTTCCGTCACAAGCATTCTTATCATCCGAAAGTCTGACTTGCTGTAGACTATTTTTACGCTAACTGTAATAGCCAACGGTACCATATCAACTGAATAACCCCTCCAACTCGCAGACCACGGCCAAACGTTAACGTTAATCAGGCGTTATGAAATCAAGCCAATGGGTATAGTGTCTAATTTAGAGGATAGAAAAAAATTCTTGATTTTTATCCTTCCCCCCGTAAAAGTCATGAAATGTTTCCATTCACGAAATTTCCTACTATATCATGAAGTATGAATACTTCTAAGGGCCGTTCATAAATTACTTTGCGTTGAAGTGGGGTAGGAACTCCTAACGTAACGATTGGCCCGACCCCTAGGGGCCCATCCTTCTGTTACGGTAGAAAATAATGCAATATGAAGGCATTATTGGCCAAATACAAGCGAAAAAATAGTAGTATTAGTTAATAAATAAGGTGTTTCTATAGAATGTCTGTTTTATCACTCATAAAAAGGAGTGGGTCCATTGGCATTGAAACGTAATTTAGGGGGTAAGGATGCCACAAAGTGTTACAACGGGGGGTAGAGGGAGGTGGGGGTTAAAAATTCGAAAATCAGCTTTAAGTAATGTATGAATGCAATGTAATGAATGGTGTTGGCATATCCACCGACCAGGCCGACACACAGTGGGCTGAAATCGAAAAAATCTGGCCAAAATTCAAAAAGTGATTTTGTCAAGCCAAGAAGCTGTAACTTTGCAGAAATATTCTCAAAAGATCTGTGCATGCGATGATGCAAGACATTTTCCTTAGTACTCAACAATTAACAATTTGCTTGAGGTCAAAGTTGCACAAATTTCGCAATAATGGTCTACACTCAATTTTCGGACGAAATATTCAAAATCAAGCCCTTGCTGAACCTTTATGGGTAATGAATTGGAATAAAAGGTGATGTAATTAGATGAAACAGTTTTTCATCTTAGTTTTAATGTACTCTACTTACATATTTGTTACTATTTACCAAAGATATTAAAGGAAATGGCGGACCCTCATTTTGATCATTTTTTTAAATATATGTAGAGAAAAGGAAATTGCATCGCCGAGCATCACGGACGTATATGGAGAGCATCAACTTATATGGGGAATCTCTACAAAGCTTCCATAGTGCGAATCCGATGTGTTTTGCTGCGACCGTTTGCGACGCCGCTTTTCACATTAGTTTTTCGATGGCGCGGTCGAGTCTGGTCGAACCCGCCTGCAACGGGGCGGCAAGTGTGTGGAATGGATTGTATATGGAGATTTTCGAGATACAAACATTGAAAAGAGCCTCCATGTATTACATTTTGAAGAAATCGCGGAAAAAATTACGCATTTTATCACGTGGAGTAAAGGTCTAGGAGGTCCTGAAAGACTGCTTTCTTCGGGTGCACCGCGGAGCAGAGAGCTGATGAACAAATATTCGTCCGACTTCGATTCTCAATGCCATATTTGCTTATACTGAGAATGGCCTGCGCTTCCGTCAAAGCCATATTTACAAATTAGTGTAATATTTATATTGCGCAGTTGTTGAATCTAGGGAAATGCATTCCAAGATATGTGATGCTGTATGATCAAATAGACGTCGATGTTTAACTTCACATGAGTCCTCTAAAATTTTGGCTTCACCTGGATAAGTAGTACTTTTAGCCATCCGTATTTTTTCGTAATTAGAATATAATTTATGGCCATGACATTTTGCTACTTTTCGAAGGCCTATGTATACACTGGTGAAAGCAATATCACCCTGAAGATGCGAAAGCGGAAGGCAGCGAAAGCTTGGTCTACAAGGCGCCACACGCTACTGCTCCCGACAATGACTCCTGCACACCTATATACTGGCTCTTCGAGAGTTGCATAAAAATAATTAGCAATGGAGCATCTTCCTCTAGCATAGCTGTAGGCATCAGGTCAGTTATCTTCCAATTCTAAAGTACTCTTCTCAGCCTAGTTGGTGTGGTCGTGGTAATTTCTTTGAGGAGCTTGGTGGCTGCTTCATCTTCCTCTTATCATTTTACTCATAGTGGCTGCGAACGGAAGAGTTGCCGCAGGGCGATCTCAGACTTTTTCTTCTTTCTCTTTGATCTTTCGCTGCTAGTGCGATAACATTTCTCCGGGGGGCGCCCAGAAGTGCCTAATAAGTGTTACAATGCAAGCATAAATTTGATTTAAAAAAATATTTATATAGAGTCAAATTTATTTCTCAGTAATCTTAAATTGCTCGGATATACTTACAGGGCGGCGTTGAAGACCCTGGAAAATTTTGCAGCAATTGTTCAGGAAAACAGCATTTACCTTTAGCCATTCGCCATAGCGCCTCAAAAATCTCTCGTTATTCCGTAAGTTTCGTTCCCACTGCGACGCATATCCGTTATGAAAGAACCTCTTCATTTAATCACTAAACTAAAATACTTTAAAACTTCATTTTTCACTTCCAAATGCAACCTATCGGTTAGACAATTTAATAAGTGCTTTGTCTTCATACGAAATGACGCATTTTTCACTCCCATAAATATTTTATACATTTATAAACGTGTGATTACAATAGTAGCACTTTCTTCATTCATTAACACCAATAATCTCTAAAAGAGAGCTGAAACTATTAGCTTAAAAATGGAATATGCGAGTACAATTGTATGCACACTCCAAAAAAAGAGAATATTCGAAAAAGCGAATTGACATGATATTAGGGATTCTACAATAATATTGATGCTTTGCATTCGAATCAATTGAATGTAAAAAAATAACGCCATAAACGTCATTAAAAATGAACCATTCAAAGAATAGACATAGGCTTAGTTATCTAAATAATTTTTTTATTGCGTATCACTTTTTTTTCTATTTGCCTGTAATCATATTTTTACTGTTTTTAATTTGGCATGGAATAGTGACTATCGTTAGAGCTATGCTAATATACGTTTTCATGCAGATTTTACATATAAGTTTTGGGATGATTGAGCGCGGAGGCGCTTTAAGCATAAAATTTATTATTTAGTCCAAAAACCCTGATAAAGACATTCCTTGTATTACTTTCTCTTGATCATTAGGAATGAGAGGAGTAATAGAATGCACAGAGATAAACGTGTAGCGTCTTTGGCGAAGTCGATAACATCCCATATTCAAGTCTCGATTCGAATTTCAACTTGGCTGCTGGTGTCGATATTGTCATAATATTAGTGATAGCTGGATGGTTCGATTTTGAAATTTTTCCCTCCCCTTTGAGAGCTCTTAATTGGCTACGTAATAACCTGATAGATGGTTGTAATTTAGTCAATAGTATGTGGTACTGGAAATTGTCCTTGAATATTGACTCATTCTAACTGCACCATCACATGCATGAAATCTTAATTGTTCTTGGGATATAAACAAATGCGCAAACCATTTGTAAAAATTATATACCACGGAGGGCCGGGACCGGGATGTTTATATGATATCAAATCATATGCTGTATTGGCAGTCCTGATAGAGTACACAAACCTTGAATAAGCGAGGAGTCTTGAAGTGGTTAGCAAGGCATCCACACCACTAGGAGTTGTAGAAAAAAATTTGACAGATCCAATCCAGAGATACCAACCCGAGTGATATCCGCGCTGAAGTTTCAAAAAGATTATGATTCACACCATTGCAAAAATGAAACTGAAACCTCCAGTGCATTTCTTTGGAGACTAGAAAACGTTCTCCCAAAAATATCCGCAAATAACCGCGTAAAGAGCTGCGCGGTGCAATAAGACCACTCTTCGCCGAACACCCAACCATACTACAGGGGGCGGGGGAGTTGCAGCCATGCGACACCAGCTGTGGGTTGGTGGCATCGAAAAGACAATAATCCTCTGTGGTACATATGCTGTCTCCATTAAAAGTGTACGTATTCGTCAGTATGCGATGTCAAGTTGGTAAGAAGAGAAACGCCCTTAGTGCTCCCGAAGAAAGCAGTC
Organism: Platycnemis pennipes; assembly: GCA_933228895.1. Classification (NCBI taxonomy): domain Eukaryota; kingdom Metazoa; phylum Arthropoda; class Insecta; order Odonata; family Platycnemididae; genus Platycnemis; species Platycnemis pennipes. Next base: position 73,143,852 of record OW121847.1, on the reverse strand, counting down.
TTTCAGGACCTCCTAGACCTTTACTCCACGTGATAAAATGCGTAATTTTTTCCGCGATTTCTTCAAAATGTAATACATGGAGGCTCTTTTCAATGTTTGTATCTCGAAAATCTCCATAGCGGAGTGGATACGGCTACAATCCATTCCACGCACATGCCGCCCCGTTGCAGGCGGGTTCGACCAGACTCGATCGCGCCATCGAAAAACTAATGTGAAAAGCGGCGTCGCAAACGGTCGCAGCAAAACACATCGGATTCGCACTATGGAAGCTCTGTAGAGATTCCCCATATAAGTTACTCCGAGATGCAATTTACTTTTTCTCTACATATATTAAACAAATGACCAAAATGAGGGTCCGCCATTTTCTTTGATATCTTTGGTAAATAGTAGTGATGGACGGATCCAGGTTTTTTGTGGGATCCGGAACCGGATCCTTGCCTGGGTTTCGGATCTTTATCTCGGTTTCGGATGCTTAGTTTCAGATAATGGATTCTGAATTTCGTTAATTTTGTAATCCTAGATTTTTAATAAATATAAATACAGCAACAATAGAATTACCAAAAAAAGTAAATTTATTGTAGAAAAAATCAACTTCCTATCATCTATGTGGATAATATTTTCCTGAATCAAGATTTACGGATGCAATAAATATGTCTTATTACTTCCAATATAAAGTTCAACTTCCTTATCACATACTCATCAAGCAATACATTTCTGAAACCTGTACAACTATTCAACAAATTAAACTACAAACTACAAATTCTTTGTTAGAAACAAAAAAAATTAATGCGGCCAAGAGATCCCATTTATGGAATATCCGGGGAATCCATTTTTATGACGAAAAAATTATTATAGAATATTTCAAGCTTCTAAACTAGTAATTTTGCAATGCCTTATTAATAATAACCTTTAAAATGCAATTTTAGAATTTTATACTCCTAAGGAGAGGTTGTGTAACCCTGATCTTGAAATGAGATTAGCCTTTTTTAATGCTACTAGAAGCAAAATTTGAAAAAGTCGCGGATTTTTTTCTCCATTGAGAGGGTCGAGGGTTTCCAAGAAAAAAGTAGAATGACATGTGGGGAGCATGTATTCTCCAAAATCAGGTAAGCCAACAATAGCAGAGTGGGGTAGTGTACTGCAGGTAATGAAGTTCGATTCTTATCGCTGTTTAATTTTTTTCTTTCAGCCATTGAATCAAAAACTTTTTCATCATTCATTTCCAACCTTTGTGTGTGGATACGGAGTTTTTTTGTACTTCTATCGTTTAAACTAGATTTACAAATGCGTCACTCAAAAATACATGGTAAAGTTAACGTAATGATTCCACGATTTAATTCTGCAATAAAAAAAATTTCCAATCATTTCACTAAAGCCAAATTTTATTATTTTTTTGACGTATAAATTGACATGAAATTTCTGATAATCTGCGTTTTTTAACTGTCTACTCGCATTACCCTAGGAATAAAGCATTGCCTGTATTCCTAGGCAGTGTTAAGGATCAAACTCGCGACCGGCAGTACACTAGCCCTCATTTTTAACAACTACGCTATCAGAGGACCACGGGAATCTGGCGAATGTAGGCGACCCGCGTGACATTTGGCTTCATTTTTTTCTCTGGAGAAAAAAGTGACGACGAGTATTTTTTTATTTTGTTTTTGTGGCACGGAAAAATCATCTCATTCCGTGACTGAATTACCCAACCTCTCCTTGTTGGTATCTACCATACGTACATTCCATTCGCGGGGCGCATCGATCACTAAGCCGCGAAATTATAAAATCTCCAATCCGGATTGAATTTTTACTGTCTTCGGATATGATTTCAGTAGCGAATGAAACGAAAGACCCATGGATCCGACCCGACCATCCTTAATTTATTAATGGTACATTTGTTAATCTAATTTAAACAACAAAAGTATAACAAAGTGAGTGTTCAGATTTAATGGTTTGAAATTGAAGATGATAACATTTTCGATTCAATGACTGAAAGAAAAAATTAAACTGCGATAGGAATCGAACTTCGCACAGTACACTAGCTCTCGTCGTCCGCCTGATCCCGGCGACTGTAGGCTACCCGCGTGACATCCTACGTATTTTTTTCTCGCGATACCGGATTAAAGGGGGGAAAATGTCATATTTATTTATTTTGCTTCTAGTTGCACGGGAACATTTTCATCTAATTTCGTGACCTGAGTTACACTTCCTCTTCTTGTCTACCTTCTACATCTACCGCGCCTACATTCCATTCACGGGGTGCTTCGGTCGCTAAGCCGCGAAAATTTTAAATCTACGATCCGGATCCGATTTTACTCCGTGTCTTTGGATCCGAATCCGGAACCGAGTAAAATGACAGATCCGCGGATCTTTGCATCCGGCCATCACTAGTAAATAGTAACAAATATGTAAGTAGAGTACATTAAAACAAAGATGAAAAACTGTTTCATCTAATTACATCACCTTTTATTCCAATTCATTACCCACAAAGTTTCAGCAAGGGCTTGATTTTGAAGATTTCGTCCGAAAATTGAGTGTAGACCATTATTGCGAAATTTGTGCAACTTTGACCTCAAGCAAATTATTAATTGGTGGTTACTAAGGAAAATGCCTTGCATCATCGCATGCACAGATCTTTTGAGATTATTTCTGCAAAGTTACAGCTTCTTGGCTTGAAAAAATCAATTTTTGAATTTAGGCCAGGTTTTTTCGATTTCAGCCCACTGCGTCACGTCGCCGTTTTACATGGTCATTGATGCTGCGCAGGGTGTTGCGAGAACACTTGGTCAAGAAATATTGCACCGTGTAAAACGACGACTTGCGAGGAGAGGCAGCGCCACTGCGCGAACGCTTGCGAACAAATTAGAACATGTTCTAATCTGATACATGCGTTCGCGCAAGTTTGAAGTTTATTTCTCTCACCAGGTGGTGCAAATGTAGCGGCAACTAACTGACTGAGGAATTCTAGCAAATAATTAGGTTGTTGACGATTGAGTGGGGTTTTTTTGTTTACACTCAACTCCTTTGGTAGTGATGAGCTGGGCGATTAATCACGTGGATGCTTAAATTTCGTTCGTAAAGGAAGAACTCGTTACCTTGACCCACAGCCGTTCGTTCGTCTTGCAAATTTTGGCTAAGTATAAGGGACTAGGGTCTCCACTATTATGTTTAGACAATGGCTGAAAACATACTTTAAAGTGGTGGTAATTTATCGCATCTTTCACGTTAATTAATTGCTACTAAACTAATACTGCTACTAATGCACTGACGATTGCACTGTGTAAAGCTGTCAAGCAAATGTCCTCACAATTTTCTACGTCACGGACCTTCGCGGACGACTGCTCAAACGGAAGCAACATCAAGTTGCGCCGTTTCAATAACCGTGTAAAACGGCCTTTACAACAGATATTTGTGGCGCGGGTTGCGGCGAACACAGGATACGTCGTATCACTCATTACTACTGATGCCCGTTTGAGCCTATTGTGGACCTAGAACACAGAAAGTTATGGCACCGTTTGGAAATAAAAATACCATGTAAAATTGAGGTGTTTTGTCCCTAATATTCTCAGTCTTCTCTTTCTGGGCACTTAGTTAACTGCCGATGGGGTGGTTTAAAAAACATATGATTTAAAAGGCCATAAAACCTTCTTTAAACTTATCCTGATATTTACTCAAAAAAGCATAGGGTATTGGAACGAAGAGTTGAATTTTGTTGTAATTAGACATTAATTGCAGCTATACCAAATGTGAATAAAAATTCCTTGTCATAACTCTCCACGCCTGAATGTATTTTATTTATTTTTATATTTATTGAAATTATACTTTTGGAAACAAAAATTCATCAATGGCTATTTGTCATTTATGTAAAGACAGTCTTATTCCAACACACTCAGAACAACAGAATGTGTAGTTAGAATTCCCTTTTTGATATTCTTGCTGAAAATGAAATATTATGTCATTTTTACATTGCAATTTTAGTGTCTCAAGATTACACCATGAATTAACATGCATGAAGGTTCAACGATCATTTTGAATAAATTACGGAGAAGTTCTTGATATTTGGCAACATTTTTGTATAGAGTCTAAAAGAATGTGTGCTGTGAAAAACTAGGAAAGTTGGGAGTGAAAATTAATCCTTCCATCTCTTTGCTCGCTGGCACTTTTTACATGTCAGTTGTCTTTTCTTTTTGTATAAATGTTAAGTCATAGTAATGTACTTTCATTGATCCTTCCAGACTTCTCCATGTGCAGACAGCATTTTGTCATTTTGATGAAGCTGATGAAACACATAATTATGCTTTAAAAATTCTAAAATGCCTACAAGATGCTGGGGAAGAGGCTAATCTTGCTGGACTTTATGCAGAGTTTTCAGTTCTCTATTTCATCCGAAGTCAGTATGATGAGGTACCTATTAAAGTATATTTGTTGGCTCTTTTTCCACTTTTTTCCTTTTTTGTTCCCTGTATTTTTGCCCCATTGAAACTAACACGGGCAGTAATTACATTAATACTTTTCAAGGCATACCGGTGGAGTGTTATGGCTCTTAAAGAAGTGGCACGCTCTTCATGTCAGTCATCGCCTTGTCGATGTCAGCATCATCACCTTCCGACTCGAGTAACAGTTGATGTTCTTCGACAAGCTGCCAAGATCTGTGTTGTGAAGAGAGAATTCACACGAGCTGAGTTACTGATTAAAGAGGCAGTTTATGTTGCTCGTGAAGTTTTTGGAAGTGATCATCCCAAGTATTCAGACAGCCTTCTTGACTATGGATTCTATCTTTTAAACTTTGACTCAATAGCACATAGTGTTCATGTGTACAAGGTATGTATCAACTTTTACTTCAAGGTAGCAACAGTCTTCTAAATTTATATAGGACTTTAAGTATTTTTTCTGCTACTAGCCCAGTATGAGGCTAACTGACTCAGTTTAATGTATTCTTAAATAAATTTTATTATTTCTTTATTTTCATGTCAGCATTGGTTCTTATTCTAATGAAATAATATGCTTCATATTAAAGCCTAATGATCTCAAGGTGTATTTAGTATATTTTTTGGAGTATAAATGAGGGGATGGCTTCTGATGAACGTTTATGAATGTTTACATCTCTTCCTTTGCTAAGTTCAATTATTACTTGATTTGTTGGCTGTTATTGATGCTGCCTTCTCTATGAGGATGTTGCTTTAACATACCTTATTCATTATGAGTGAGGATGGTATACAAAGCTGTCTTAGATGTTTGACTATCATGTCCAGCCTCTTTTAACACGGATTGCATCCAACTTTAAAAGAACGTTGTTTAATTTCTGCTAAAAATATTAACTTGTAACTTTGAATATTACTTGGTAAAACTGGATAACCATGAGGTTATTCTTTGTGGTGCCATTAATCAAGGAAATCATCCTGGCTGTGAAAAAAGCATAGCAGCAAGTTAAGTTAATAATGTTTTGAATCATTATCATTGCTTTGTAATATGTTAAGTAGGTAAAATAGAAGGAATACTTCTGTTTTACCAATCCTGTTTGCATATTTGTTTCAAACATTTTAAGTATTGACAACCAATCCTTGCATTCATTTGATGTTAACTTCCATAAATAAGCTTAGCTGAGTGTTTATTGTGTTGTGATAAATTATTATTTGGAATACAAATAAATACTCGTAGGTAGTTGATTTTTCAACTCTTTTGTTTCTGGGCCTTGGCAGATTATTAATTTTTTTGTACCAGTGATGACCCTATACTTGTCAACATACATTGAACAAATATTAAATATATATGTATTTGACAATGAAATGAAAAATAGGTATAAACAATAGTTTTATTCAAGCATGTCCATATAATAACATAATTTAACAGTAGTCAACAATTACTATCAGCATTAGCCAAGTAAACTAGCAGATAAATGCCAGAACACTAAAAATTATATTTCGGCAGCCCAGTTAACTTGTCCAGTGGAGGTAAAAAAAATTTGTTTTGATTATAACTTTGTCAAAATTAAAGGAGGTTATGGTCCAGATAATACCAGAGAATCAATGCTTTACTTGTACACACTAGCAGAAAAAGTTGTGCCATTTAGTGTGGATATATGCATCATCTAATTATGTTTGCCTTTAGATGGTCATCTCAATGTAACATTTTTTTTTTCTTTTCAGACTGCATTGGATATTAGGTTGTCTGTATTTGGAAAGTGGAACATTCATGTTGCTAGTGCCCATGAAGATCTTGCTTATGCACTTTATGTTCATGAATACAGCTCAGGAAGATTTGTGGAGGCCAGGTATTAAGAAACAGTAATTTTTAGTGCTTGTAAATGTTTTGCATTTTTGCTTATGAAAGGCATTTAACATCTATGATGCAAACACAATGAACACATTGTACAGTTCCACAGTACTTTTAATAAACTTATTTAACTTCGACGACTATAGCATCAATGTCAGGGATAAATGTGAAAGAGCAACTGTTTGCAAGGACCTTATGTTTTCATTATGTTTGTCTCATTGTTCCTCAATTTATTGCCAAACTCCCATCAATTTTATCTGTAATGCAATGTATGAAATGCTACTCGGTTGAATTTGAACAGTGCTACTATCTAGTTTTATTATGTAAAGGTATTTTTCTAATCCTCTTGTCTAATATTTTCCTTTTTAAAGAGAACATGCAGAGTGTGCAATTAACATAATGAAGGAACTCCTTCCAAGAGAACATTTACTTCTTGCTTCATCACAAAGGGTCAAGGCTCTGATTCTTGAGGAAATTGCAATTGACAGCATGGGTAATGATACAGGTATTTTGCATGTTAATGGAAGTAAAGTGTTTCTATTAGTCACTCACACTTCATGCAGAATTATATATGATTAGCCATTGGGAATAATGCTGGCTAAGTTCAGAAATATATGCATGATAGTGGTGCTAAGCATTAGTATAATTCTTGTGATTGGGATCCAGTATATAGTTTCTGAGTTCATTCAAAAGTCTTCATTTGTATTTAAAGAAAGTCAACAGTTACTTTTGTTACCTCCCTTAGTATCCTTAACTTCTTTGTTTGGAATTTTTTTAAACTACCTTATTTCATTTTTATATTTGCTGAATGCTTTAAAGATCTTTAGATTTATATGGGCATGTTATTATTTAAAAGTATTGCTGTTGTACCTGAGGTAAAAAGAATTTTGTTCTCTAATAATTGCCATTTTTATTGCCTGAGTTCCTCAGATATAGAGATATGGATATTTTTAGCTATTTTGCATAATATCCTCATGGTGCATGTTTCAACAGTGTATGCCTTGAGGTAACATTGTGTTAAACTTTTACTGGCTGTGGCTGGAAGAATTTTTATTTATGTGTTTGTTTATAAATATTTAGTTTATTATTGACACTTGTACATCAAATTCATGTGGAAAAATGTGAGTGCTTACATGGTGTCTAGGATAAATGCATATGACAATCAAATTTTAGAATACTTTCCCAATGTTTGTACAGTAGAAACTCGAAATTATGATCCAGGAAATTACGATATTTTGATTTTACGAAGCGAAATCTTCGGTCCCAACCAAAAGGGTAACCAAATACATGTAGCAGTGCTTGATGTTACGAATTTACGATGTTTTGAAATTTTGAACCTCGGACCTTGGTACTGACGTGAAAAATTTACTCGTTTTTACGAATAATAACAGATCTTGGCAGCATTTTTCAGATAATCCTTGCCAGAGTAGGTTCCTAATCATTCATTGTTGGCATGCACATTATGCATTAGAACGACTTTGAATCATAGGCGAAGTTGTACTTAAAATATGGCACCAATACGACTAAAAATACATTCGGCTTTACCAACAGCAAGTCAAAAAAAATGTAAATTTGTCAAGTACGGATATACCTCCCCACAAGAAACTAATTGCTACAACCAGCGTTTTCCTCGTATGATCTCTGTCATTTTTTACTACCCATTTCCTCCAAACATAAATTCATGAGGGTATTTCTAGTACAGTAATCATTTACTGCGCTCGTGCATTCAGAAACATTTTCACAGGCATCGGAAGAGATACTAAGGCGTTCGAGCAGTAAATTCAGTCATGCATATCACACAGGGAAGCGTTTTTCTCTCTACATATTTTAGACTGATTACCCCAACCTTACTTCACAGCCACATTATTCCAGCTGACAATAGTTATCATCGAAAGAATTGAAGGTTTCATTTACGGTACTCATTGATCGTTTCAGTGTAGTCATCAAGGAAGGATAACTTCTTCCTAAGTAAACATTGCTTCCCTTCCACCGTCGCCAACAGCCAAGAGAAAATATGAGTTTGCTTGGTTCGTACGATCACTTAGTTTGTCACATTAATTCTAAATGATGGTTTGTTCTGGGTGAATGCATAATCAACGGTAAAAAACATTCATTGAATCCTTGAATCCCATCTGGATCAACCTCCCAAGTGACATAAGATACTCCCAAGACTATGGGTCTTGTAGCTGTTTTTGTGAGGGTGAATGGAGTAATCCCCTCAGTGATGGGTAAAGGAGGGTAATACTTCTGATTCTGTTTTCGTGCGTGGCCGAAAATGGCACTGCAATGCTCAGATGAAAGTCTCCTTGCTTAATCGGAAGCAGAGGAAGAAGGATTCGCAAAAATATTCCAGTTTTCAGGTGTATCAAAACTTGAAATTTTGCCTGCATTTTAGTGGATGAAGAGCAGGCAAACTAATTTGAATAGAGTCACAACTAGAGCTTTCGTAGAGAATAGTGAAAAACATAATTATGGATTTATGTTTCCATCATTAGTAGCTGAAGAAGGGTAAAAGAAATTATCAAGCCTTCTCCGTTGAATTACGTGGCTTGTACTTCTTCTTATCTATATTCTTCTTCTATCTTCTTTTGGAAGGAACTCCTTTTTAAGCTCTTCTTTCAGAGTCTTCATCTCAAAAATAACCACGCAAAGATGGTTATGGTTCATGAAATTAACAGGCATATCATTATTTGTACAAAATACATGATTAACATAGCATCCGTGAGAAAATCCTGAGGCCTAGTCCAAACTGCACAAAAATTTTGCAAAGTCGCTTGATTGCCTCAGACTCATTGGAAAGAAGGAATAAATTAGCTGTGCTTAACTGAATGAACCGTGTTGATATGAATACACATTTATAGATACATTCATGAATTATAACTTCGTAAATCATGAAATTACATTGCAGGAGTGCATATATTCCAGGAAAGAAAGAAATAGCTTCATCGTGATGTTGGTGCCGGATACTCTTTCATGCGATATTTGATATTACGAAGTGTCGATTTTTCCAGTCCTGTTGACTTTGTAGTTTCGAGTTCCTACTGTTATTAATAACTCATTGAGATAACCTTCTCTTGTTTATGTGAAACAATTTTTTAATTAAAACTGAAAATAATCAGAAAAGTCTGATCAATGCACTTATGATTTAATACTGAACTGTATTTTTTTATTTATTTAATTAATTTCCTCTGTTCTCTCAGAAAAAGAACTTCTAGATGCTGCTGAGAAGCTCCATTTATCTGCACTGAAACTGGCTAAATTGGCATTTGGTGAAATGAATGTCCAAACTGCTAAGCACTATGGGAATTTAGGTCGCTTATATCAAAGCATGAAAAAATTTCAGGTAAATGTTTTGGAAGTTACTAGTTTATTCTAGCTATACAATAAACTCTCATGTACACTTAACAGCTGTTATGTTGACACAAGTTGAATGTTGTTTTCTAGCTGCATTCTTCAGGCAAGGTGTAAAATTTTAGAATTATCAGTATGTGGTATTCTGCTGGTTTGACTTGGTTTTAATGAATTTCTTGTACTTAGCAAAGTATGCCTCACAATCTTGAATACTCCCTTCTTGGACAAACTTCACCTTTCATCCTGGAATTTGTCTGGGGGAAATCCCCTTGAGAAGCCTCGTCGAGGTAGCCTTGATGTTGATGGTGTTGAAATGTGCTCTTTTTAACTCCCTTTTGAGACGGAAAACAAAAAGAAGTCTGGTGGTGACAAGTCCGTACTGTATGGTGGCTGCGGCAACGTTTCAGTGTGCTGGCCAGTCAGGAAGTGGGTGACAACAAAGGCTATGTGTGCCGGCGCATTGTCACGATGGAGTTTCCACCAATTCCTGATCTCGGGTCGGACATGGGTCACTCTGTGGGTCAATCTCATGAGCACTGACTTGTAAAACTGAGCGTTTACGGTCTCTCCATGAGGCACGTACCCTTGATGCACAATCCCTTTGGCGTCAAAAAAGACAAAGAGAAAGCTGTTCACCTTCGATGTGCTCATTCGAGCCTTCTTGGGGCGTGGCGATGACGTTGTGATCAGCGACATCCTCTCGGCTCTCCAGGATCGGGAGAGGCAATCTTCCCCGAAAGCTTGCTGAAGCATTTGAAAATTTTCCAGTGGCGTCTTTTTAAGTTTAACGCTTTACTTGATTGCTGCTCATTGATCGAGAGATTGCTCCAGTTTTACCTCGATGAGGTCACACTACAGGGGCTCACAAAATCACGCGTGTACACATTCCAAGAGCTCAGAGAGGACTGGCATGCAGATTGATGGAAAGCTTAGACCCCCCACCACCTACCCCACTGGTCCGGTCGGTTTGCGATGTACAGTCGCATCAGAAAAAAAAAGCGACGCATTACTTTTGGGACAAAACCCTGTATTGCTACAGTCCTACCTGTAAGGCTTTCATCTGGCACTTTCCGTCAACAATCCAAACCCAAGTTGGCGTCTGTCTCAAATGTATACTGAAAGTTGTTTCCCTATGCCAGGATATTTTACAGATTTGCTTGTTAATGTTATTTTTTTGCTGTTACTTGATAGAAGTTTATCTTTTTCTTCCTCCCTTCTCGTTCGCAAGACTGGCATGTCATATTTACATCCCTCTGCACAATTGCCGATCTCTTCCTCAACTCGTATGATCTTCAGTTTTCTGGGAACACTAAAAGAATGTAATCTTTTACCACTGTTCATTTTATAGAATGTTTCATAAAGAAACAATGGATTGGTGGCCATAGATAAAAGCATCTGCCTCGCGCACTATGCACACGACATTAACTGAAGGAGGCGTATGCATGTGAAGCAGAATACACATCTGGTAATTTGTTCAGGTGGGCTAAGCAATGGAAAGACTACAAAATAATCTTGGCTGGAACAAACTTAATCCATTTTTTGTTTCAATGTAATCCACTTTGTTCCTATTCTTGGGAAGTCTCACTTTGTACTGACATTTTGTATTTCCTCACGTAATCAGTGACAGTTTCGTAATTCTTTTGACAGACATGAATTTGCTACATGTATAAGGGAAGGTTTTTGGCCATATTGTATCTTTGGCTACAAAGAAATAAAAATTCCCCTGTAAGCCATGCATCCTCATGTATGATGCACACTGCATTTTTTGACATTGATGAAAGGGTAAAAAGGTGCACGTGGCACATGAGAATATATGCGGTAACAAAAAATCAAGAGTTTTAAAAAGTTCATGCAAAACAGGAGGCATTCTTGGTACAGTGTACCTGCAAAGGTCTGGCCCTGAAAGGGTTTATAAATAATGTGCTTCCATCTGGAAGGAGTAGAGATGGGCAACTTGGTAAATTACCGCGGTAATTTTCATAAATTACCGTGGTATTTTTCGTAAATTACCAACAACCCTGAAAATTACCGTAATAAATGGTAATTTTCAGAAAAGTTCTTTTTCAGAAAATTTCTTCTTCATGAAGAAACCATTGGAATTGGTAATATTATAAATTAAGAAGCTAAAACAATTTTTTGTACATTGTGTCCATGATTAGTTCCAATTAATTCAGAGTAAAATAACAAATGCACATTGCACAGAGGTATGTCTTTGGAACAAATATTTCTAATAGTGTGACAAAAGAGAGGCAAATTGGGTGTTGCTGCCAACTTTGTTTTATTTTTTTAAGGAGTTATTATTGATAAACGTCGTGATATGTTTGATATAAACGTCGGCATTTATATCTCAATGCTATTTGGTTTCATTTGGAGTCCTCTGATAAGGATATGCAGCTCAAAACTTAAAATTACCCGAAAATTACCGTAATTTACCACGGTAATTTACCTCAATTGAAAATTACGGTAATTTACCCATCTCTAGGAAGGAGGCATAAAGATAAATATGAAGAGTTTTAATGAAGTATCTGAATAAATGTAATTCTCTGAATAAAAAGGATTATGATAAAATTTTTGGAAGCTAGACATCCATGCATAAGAGCACAGGCGACACAAATGAAATACTTAGGGTAATATTCATGGTCAAGCATAAAAACAAATTTTAACCGCAAAAGTTTTTGTCCAATTTTCATGAATGTTCATTTAATGGTTTTTGTCATAAAACAATTCTAAATGATCAACAAAAAAATGCAGTCACAGGAAAGCGTGATAAAACGATGAATCCATCAACAGTTACCCTCATAGATGAGCTTTCAAATTTTGTCCTGGCTTCGAAAGTATTAATGTGAAAATTCTCCTTGTAACAGCTTCATTACTACCTTTAATTATCTAAATTATTCCATTAGTTCTACCCAATTTCACTTATAAAATTAGCTAAGAGCTTTCTTCATAATTCTTATAAATTTTATTTTTAATAATTAATTATCTTCCTTTTGCACTGCTTTAACATTTGGTGTAACTTTAATTTTATACCTTCCTCCTAGTCCACTTACACCATTTCCCTCTCGGTTTTGTTGAAGGTCCTTGGTGATATTGGTTCTTATTTTGTGCTCTTCTCTCCTCTCGTTACCTTTCTTTTCCTCATCATGAAGAATCTCATGTAGAATGATGCTGACTAACTCCTGATATTCCTTCATTTTCACTTGAATTTAGGCCTTTGAATTTGTCTAATCCTTCCTTCCACTTCCCTTATCATCTGTATTGTCATAGTATGCAGTAGAAGTGCCGAAGATTTGTGTAACTCAAAAAAAAACTTGAAATGAAGGGGTTTTAATATTTGATAATTACTGGATTATTATTGCTTATTTTTGATAAGTTCCAAAGAACTTGTTATGGATGAAGCAGTAAGAAAGTAGTCATAAAAATGGCAAAGGTAGAATCCTAATAGAAGAAGACTATACAAACAGCTGGAAGTACAAAGTTGGAAGGAAATACGTACGTACTTCAATAGAGCTATGATGCATGCTTTATTATTGCTTTGAGGCAATGACAGTAAGAGCTGCTAAATGAGAAAAATCATTTACTATGTGTTGTTACTGAAGAATGATGAAAACAATGTGGTTAGCCTGAATGGTATCCAAAGTTCTAAGAAGAGTGGGGAAAAAAAAGAATGATGAAAACTTTTTTGAGATGAGATAACCTTATGGGTCATATTGTGGGACATCATGGTCTTACGAAGACAGTCTTTGGGAAAAAAGTCAATGATAAGAATTAGACTTGGACTGATACCACTTTTTCCGATACCAAACCGGTACCTCGATACCAGTGGCCGATACCAATAGTATTGTTTGCCGATACCTTACTTATTTTTCTAAAAGAATTTGATAATTTTTTATAAGTGCTTTCCTTCTCGTGAAGTCAACTCAGTAATCAAAAGTGTTGTAAAATAGTACCTAATTATTGAGAGAAATAACAATATTGTGACAACTCTTTTATTTTGCTATGCTTATAATTATCACTGGAATTAAATTTCAGACTCTTTCCATGATATTTGAATTTTATATTTTTAGAAAATGAGCTTGGAATGTAGGCGGAAATGCCGAACAACATATGCGTTGAGCAGAATGAACTTGAGTTGATGGCAGAATTTTAATTTTTGCCACTATTTCAACATACTTTCTTCGTGCGTAGATTTTCGTCTACTTTTTGGAGGAGGTTGAGCTTTTCACCTCAGGCTTTCCCATAGCCAATTCTAAGAACTTGTCTCACTTTTACTGTCATAAAGATCGCAAATAACTAAGTAAACAAATACGTGACACATTGGTAAGTCAGTTGAAGTAGGTGGGATTTCAAAGTTACATGTTTTTAGATGATTTTCACCGAATGAATACTTTCGAATAAAAGTATCTGATTAGAACGAATACTTGAAAGTATTGAAGTATCGGGAAAATGACCGATACCCGATACTTGCTATCGGTATCGGCCCAAGTCTAGTAAGAATGGCGAAGGAAGGTCTTTATGAGATAAATGACTTGAGATCTGGGAAGAGCTGCGTCAATTCAGTTTTAGGGTCAATGACTTGTTATGATGATGATGAGCCCTTTTTCCTCTTTTTATGCTTTTGAGCCTTATATTTCTTTTCATTGCCACTGAGTTATGGTCAGAGTCAGTGCATGGAAAACTGCAGGGAACATTCCACATCAATGTTCTCACTTCTGTTACCCTACCAAGTCTTTTTATCTGGTGTTCTTGCCTCTGCTTCTTTGCAACGATTTCACATGATGAGGATAGACTAGGCCCAACGTTTGTCTATTGGGAAAGTATTGAGTCCCAAATCTGGCATTGGTGGTCCTACAAGGAGCATCTTTTATGACCCCCTTCAGGGCAGCTAATAGTCACAATAACACTTAAGCACTTACACAAAGTCAAGATCATAGTCCTTAAGGATGAGGATGTTAGCATTTAAATAAATATATAGCTTATATATTTAAGAAACGGAAGTTTCACAATATAGGTACTTGTTTTGTATAAGGCTTTATTCGTCAATTTAGTTAAAATATCTCAGTACTTCTCCATTTACTGATCAAAAAACTGCTGGTTATTGATTAGAAGTGACAAATTTCTTAAAGGAAGGACTAAATCCACTTTTTATTTATCTAATGAGCATTGTTGATAGACATGCTTTGAGCAGTGGGTTTGTAATGGTAATGTACCTTTTTGATATTTATTTTTTATTATCAATTAACATTTTTATGGCTTGTAATGTCTCATTTTGTGATGATTCTCAGTCTGAGGATAGAATTTCTCTCTGGATTTGACTCTGGAGGTTTAGTCATTATCAAAGGAAACCAATGCTCATAACCTAGAGGCATTGAAGTAGGATGACTTACAAAAGAATTCAGTGAGGTATAATGGATTTGGAGATGACATTTAGATTGAAAGCGTACATTTTGAAATCTGAAGTTAAGCATTGATCATGGTCTCAATCAAAAAATTGATTTATTATGACATTTTCAAAGAAATGAAGCTGCAATTTCATTTTTAAGAATGTGTTAAGGACTACGGTCCATCAAAAATTCATTCTTTAGTCAAATATTAATTTGATCAAACTATTCATTTCAAATCCAGAGAGGTACATTCTAGTTAGCAACATAAATTATTTAACTGGGATTGAATTGTTGCTTGCCCTGACCATCCTAATTCACTCTTTACCAGGAGGCTGAAACAATGCATTTAAAAGCTATTGATATAAAGGAGCAACTTCTGGGACCTGAGGATTATGAAGTCGCTCTTTCAGTTGGCCATTTAGCAAGTCTATACAATTATCACATGCAGCAGTACCGGAAAGCTGAGGAGCTATACTACAGATCTATTGCAATTGGTAAGACATTACTGTATTAATTACTATTTATTTGCAACCGTAAAAGATGGGTCTGTTTAAAAAATTAAATTGTGAATAATATCAGTTTTTATCACAACACTTAATTTATTGCATTGCCACGAAAGTAATTTTTTTAAACCATCCATTGATATTTTTTATGTGAATTTGAGATTTATAGTAATGACTAAATGGAACATAATCATTCGTTCTCATGAGGTAAAGATACAGAGTATGGACACTTACAGTATTTGCATGAATTTAAGATGAATCTAACTATAAAATCCCTTTTTTGAAACTCCACAATGGGAAGAAATTAATTTTCAAGCTTCCACTATGCTAATAGCTCAGGCATGATTCTATTGTGTTTGACAAATTTCCAGTATCAACCTGAATTCACATCACAGTAGGTTTCACAAGTGCAAGTTGGGGTTAGCAGTTTTCTGTAATAGCAGTCGACTATGACTGTTAAATTATACCTTAATGGGTGTGACTTTATAGTCTGATTGGCCAAAAACTAAGAAGCATTCCTAACATTACTCTGAATCCAATGTGCCAACATTATTGTAGTTTATACCGCAATGGTGGATTGTTAGTAAATTGATCTCATCAGTGGAAATCCAAGATGTGTTCGTAACATGACTCAGTATCCAATTCATGGAAATTATTGCAGTTTAATGGTGATGGCAATGATGCTTTTTACAAATCCAATTGAAGTCACAGAATTGGCTTCCGATTGTAAAATGAACCCACTTTTTTCCATGTCTGGAAGGGGAAAAAAAGTACGTACTGAAAAGTGGGGACCTCTGTTTTTCTCTAGCCTATCAAGAATGGTTGTAAAAAGATAAAATAGAAAATTATAAAATGCAGTATATTTATAAGCACATGCTCGCTATCTCTCCTTTTTTCTTTATTCTTCGTAATTAACTCCTTTGTAACATGTTTTCTGTGTAATTCATTCTTTTGACAGTACCAATCAAGCATTTCCTTTGAGTTCTGTCACTTAATGAGAGAATTGAGACTGATATTAGCATAGAGGTGACTTAGTGTAAAATTATAGCGTAACAATAACATTAAGTGTGTCTTTATTTCATGAATAAGGACCAGCTGGTCCTCTACTACAATTTTTAAAACAACAAAATACTTGAGGTTGGCAGATGCACTTACAGCTTTGTTTGTAAGTACATAGTAGCCCAGCCAAAGTTGGTCCCAGGTTCATTCCCGAGTCTTTTATTTTCAATCACATGAAGAATAAGATCGCTACATAAGTGGAAGTTTAAATTAATCAACAGTGAGTCAATCCTTCATACTTATGAGATATTGAGTACATATTCTTTCTATAAGAATCTGCAGAGCAGACTGATTTTAGGACTATTAATTTTTCCCTTATTTGTTTGATATATTTTTGGTGTATGTGCATAGTTGTAATGCAGCTCAGTATATGTTTACATTTGTTATACACTGACTGAAAATGGTTTATTTCTGAAACCTAGTGGGTGGATGTGAGAACAAAAATTAAACTGCAGTGTAGACCAAATTTGGAAAAGCAGCTAAAGAGCTGCTTTATGGCTTCCATTAGTGCTGCTTTTAACAGACTGTATTAATGTATGTTCCAAAAGCGACCTACTCATGCACACAATGTTGTATACAGTAAAATCTCCCATTAATGAAATTCAAGGGACCCAAATTTTCCAGTGCTCATTAATGGGGAGTTTGTTAATCAGAGGTGGGCTGCATGCCTCAATTTTTCCCTGGGGCTTTTCGTGTATCGAAGAAGCAGGAGTACCATATTCCTTTGAATGTAATCCCCCCCTTTTTTGGCCGAAATCTTCGTGGAAACGTCTGGGGAGGGACTATATTTAAGCTCAAGGCACCTGATGTCCGTTGTAAAATTCCATCACCCAAATTTGAAGGCAAATATTTTTAAAATAGGTAGTTCAGTTTTAAAATAAAGTATATCGAACTAAAGCTTGTTTATTTATATGTTTATTAATGTCAAAAATATATTTTGAAGTTCGTTATACTAATTAATTTTTCGACCAAGACAGATAAAAAAACAGGATTTTTTTTCAAGTTCCGGGAAGCAAGTTTAACTTTGATGCCCACTTGAAGATAAACAAGAAAAGCCACTTCTCTTTTCTTCGCATAAGATATGAAACATATATTTATCTTAGAGTAAACAAGGTTTAAAGTAGATTACTCAGTTAACAGTTATGTTGCGACAAATTTTAAAAACATGTGCTATCTCAGCTTGCGGAAGTCAGAAATAAAGTTCGTTTGGATGGTATTCTTCATGTTTGAAAACTAAGCATGTGTAAAATGACTTAACAAATTGGGAGAATTAGATATGCTTTCAACATGTATATATTTATTTCGGAAATGAAGCTCCACATGACAGGACTTTCGGCCAGGAGAGATAAACTGCTCGAGGTTGCCCAGTTATAAGCCTCCATAGGTACCGCGGGCACCAAACACCACACGAGAAAATTTCTCGAGTATGCACAGGAAAAATATCCCTGCCTATGCACGAGTAAAAGTTTATAAGTTGCTGTATTCACCAATATAAAATCAGCTATAAGAGAGATAGCTTTTGTCCCCACATTTCTCAGCTTATCGACGAAAGAAACAAATTGCATTTTAAATTATCCTCAATTCCATCTCCAAAATCTTTGTGTGAGAAGGCATAGTGACGGTATGCTTCCAAAGATACCATCAGTTCTTAAACTGACACTGACTTGCATTCTTAAAGACGATACTTTTTCCACTATTGTCGAATCCTCATGTCTCATTCAGAGTGATAGGTGAGCTGCTTGCAGAACAAGATTCCACGCGTGCCCTAGCTTTCTCTTCCAGGCATGCCTTGAGCAGTTGAACAAGCTTTTAGAGCAAAAATAAATATGTATCGATATCAAATAACCAAATAATATTTAGATTTCATAAGTGGAATTGTATTAATGTCTTGAGAGCAAGAGAAAGGTCCAAGCGGTGTTATCCGGAATGGAAAGAGTGCAGCATGGAAATAATGCAGTCTGACAAATCATCAATAGCAAAAATATTGATAAACATAGTAGCATGAAACTTCGTATGACAATTAACAAAGCCCTTAGCTACAATATGTGAAAAGGAAAGTTCGGTATCTCGATCTGTGTTGTTCTTACCATGCCCCTATTGGATGGGTCCATCCGGTACACAAAAAAATTCACTAAAAGTCCGTTCTTAAATACGTACTTCAGCAAAAAAACTTGTAAAAATATTTTACTGCCATCAGTAAACGTAGAAATAAACAAGCTTTAATTTGGTATACTTTAATTTAAGTTCCAAGTTCCTAGTCACAGCTTATCTATAATAAATTTTTGATCAAATATATTTCCTTATAAATTGAAAACTTTAATCCACAGGACTCTATACAAAATTCATATACCTGCTTGCATTCATGCGTGAATGAAAATTCATTGTTCAAACATTATTAACTTGCATTAATGGATATTGGAAATAACCTGTGCTGATTACGGGTGTTCATGCATCATGCAAACTGGGGAGATTGACCCAGGTCCTTTTTACGATTCTAAGATCTATCATGTTTAGGTAGAAATCCATCAATTTTGAAGAGATTATGTCACTAATTGGAAGAGGAAGAAAAGTATATGTTTTAACTGAAATAGCTGACATCAGTCTATTTTTCTCAACGAAGTTTATCTCGAAATATTATTCGGCCTCCAATAAAAATAAAAGAAGACACCTACAAATAAAATAATCAGAATTAAACAAATACCATCCTGAGTCAAGAAGGTAGTCAAAGTATGAAATATTTGGTAAATGAACCCATGAACACTAGTGAAGATTAAATGTCATACTGCTGCCATATATATACTTTTGAACATGGCTATTGTGTAATTATGTACAAAAGTGAGTATATAACAGAGCTTTTATTTGAAAAAACCTATCCATAACGTAAAGCTAAACTCAAAAAAGAAGATAGCAATTAAGGAATTTGTCTCCTTTAATTATATCGTCATTCCTTTTTAAAATAATCCTTCACTGCGATTTCAGTAACCTTGATTTCTTGCAACCAACACCAGTGTTAACTACAGAGGGTGGCATTTTAAATGAAAAACATTTGGTCGCTATGATTCCCGCGGCACATACTACTAGTGCTTACACTTCAAAATCATGATTTCTCACGAATTCTCTTTTCATATCTCATTTCTCCATTCCACCTAATTAGGGAAATATAGTTTCCCTATAAATACAATAGCTTGTCAACTTAAATAGGTGATGTTATTTGGAGTATTTTGGTAAATATTGTGCCGGTCCCACCTCCCAGGTAGGTTCTCACCTCCCCCACTCTCCAAATGACACGCGTGGGCGAGGATAACAGGTGAGGCCACACGCACAAGTAATTATCTTTTTTTTTCTTTGGCTTAGAGGCACTACGCTAACCTGATTCCACCAACCTCCAAGACCAGATGTGGGATCGTGAGATTTCAGACATCCCACGTCTTTTTAGCTCGCGTAAGGTCCTGAAAATTAGAGCAGCAAGGAGGAATCGCAGGGAGAGGTGATGAAGCCCCCCCTCAAATGACAGCTTACTAGGCCGTGTTCCTTTTGACATGCACACATTTAATCAGGCAAATAACAATCACATCAAATAAACCATGAAAAATATTGGAATGCCCTTTCAATTACAGTACACTGAATAGATCACAATATTGAACAATTTAAATTGAAGTACCTGGGGACAATACATGGAATCACTGGCAATAATTAATACTTGGAAATTGAAATACTTTGGGACAATACATTGAATCACTGGTATTAATTAACACTTGAAAATTGAAATACTCTGGAACAATACATGGAATCAATGGTAATTATTGACGATGTAACTTCCTTACTTGTAGTTTCGTTCACTTCTCTCTTCCTTTTTCTTTCTTCCTTTCCTTGGTTTACAATGTAACTTTCTTACTTGACTTCGTTCACTTCTCTCTTCCTTTTTCTTTCTTCCTTTCCTTGGTTTATGATGTAAATTCCTTACTTGACTTCGTTCACTTCTCTCTTCCTTTTTCTTTCTTCCTTTCCTTGATTTACGTCTGTTTCCTTCTTTATCTTCTTCTTTTTTCTTTTTGTATCGTCCCCTAGTTTTTATACTTCTGCTTCTTTCTTTTCGTCTACCCCATTGTTCTCTCCTGTTTACTCTCTTGCTCCCTTGGTGATCTTGTTTATTTTTTTTTATTTACTCTTAGAAACATTATGCAATTGTTATAACGATGATCACCTTCATTGAAGGTTTACGGTGAAAAATTACGTAGAATTATTTCCTTTCTTTCCGTCGACATTTACGGGATCAGGAAACACACCCCAACGCACTCATGTCAACTTTCTGAGGGATATACTCGGACAATAAGGGGCGAGGTCACTTTCCAGGTGTAGCTTACGCGGTCCTTCGTGGGTTGTAATCAGGTGGCGAGAGTTTGCTGTCGGGTTGACAGCACATCGTGTCTTTGAAAGGCAGCGGCAGGAACCTCTCTCCGAGCTGATCCAATTAACCCCGGAACAGGCGTCGTCCTTTGCTATGACTCCCGTTTTCCATTCTCTCGGATAATTGCACCCTCTGGTCAATGCATCCAGTTTTCCTGTGCACCAGTCTCTCTCTGAATAGTTGCACCAATTAGGCTGAAGCGTTCAGTCTCACTGTTCACCGTGCTTTCCTTTGTTTGAGCCTCTGCTCCACCTTTTTTGTCTTCCTCGTTACACCCATGATCCCCTGCGCGAGGGTCGTCTGCTCGATGCACCGACAGCAGTGACAGGGTGTGCACATTTTGAACTGCATTCATTCATCCCACATATTCTCTCAATCACATCGCAATACCCTTAATTATTGTAACATAAATGGGCCTTTCAGCTGTCATGCAATTGGGGCCCATCACAATATATTAACTTGATACTCCATATTGATAACTGAAACGATGGAAATCTTTATCACTCAAGGTGCTCAAGTTGTTAACCTGAGAAAATTATGTGCAAGTCCTACTTTGCATTTCAAAAAAAATTTTCCGAAACTGAACCCCAAAAAATGGGGGGTGGACTATATTCAGGGGGGTACTATATTCGGAGGAATACGGTAATGGAACAAAAATGCTATTTTTTATACCTTATTTGATAAGTGACATCATAAATGTATGCAGTAGTTTCTTTTACTACTTAGTGAAGAATTGCATTGTAAATAACTACCTATTATAGAAGAGGAAAATAATTGGCCGTCGGGACAATGATGTTTTTACATGATGGTGCGTGGCGAACTGCCTGGCTCTGCTGTTGTTTCGGCAGATGAAGTACAAATTGAATAGTTGTTCGTTGAACTTGCTGAGTTCTTTTAAAAGTAAATTTCATTTTTTCTATGGCATCGTTTGAATTGTTCGTTGTTGAAAATCCACTGAAAGTTTTATGAAAAAAATTACAGTCCATAACTCCAATAATTCAATCTTTGCGGTATTTAACATTTTCTGTACCATTTATATTCTCATCTCCATTGCCATACTGTTAATCACCGCTCTTGAAGAAGATATTTTTTAAAGAAAATGTTACATTGCAATAACTACGGAATATGCAGCATTTTTAACATTCCTTGTGTTCAATAGCAGTACACAGAGAAAAATATAATTCGCCTTGACTCGAATGATTTTGATGAACTTGACTCGGGAATTGAATCCGAATCCCCTGACATATTAAGCACCTTAGTGCTTCTCAAAATTTGACCTTAACCTCTTGGACAGTGGTGCCATGTGCACGGCATCGACTGCTTTCTGACATGATATGTCTAGCAGTTCGAGAACATCTTGTTCCTATAAGGCTTCTAAAATTCCACCAGGAAAAATGATGCCTCGGTAGCTTAATTGATTAAAGCGCCTGACTGGAAATCAGGTTATTTGGGTTCGAGTCCTGGTCAAGGGGAATGATATTTTTCTCTGTGGAACTTCTGATATTGTACTATTTCAGCAGGCAATGCCATTAAGGTTCTCGTGGTCAGTTCTTGGTCCTTTGATTTGTTCCTTATGTTATCATAATGCTTCCTTGAAACTTTGAGCTGCCATCTATATCTGAAATTGACATTCTCTTCCATAGCATTCCGGTGAATTAGATTCAGGAGAGTCAAAAAATTCAAACTTAAAAAATTTTTTTGTTATTTGCATTTGTTTTACTATACACGACTATATAAAATTATTCAAAGAAAGAGTCAATGGTCGCCCGCTTTAAACTATTCCGTGTCTCACAAAAAACAGCTTTCACCACTTCCTGGAATACTCTAATAGCATCCCAGTTACATTCTTCAGCAGAAAGTCAGAATTTCTTAGGCGTGTCCACTGCTGGAATGACTCGGGACTTGTGTTTCACAAACTCTCTCTCAAGATCTTCATTGTCCTCTTCGGTCTCCATCCTCTTTTTCACTCGCCTCACTTTCAGCAGAACACGTCCTACACCTTTGTCGACATTTACGAAGTCATTGAATGAAATGTCTCGAATGCTTAGCTTGCCCATCAGTTCCTCCCAATCTCCATCCCCTTGCGCTTATATTCACTTCACAGTTAGATTCAGTTTCATAATACCCTGTTTTCTAGCGAAAAAATGTCTTGTTGTAGCTGGCAAAACGGCATCCCAGCAAAGACACATACGCTGCAGAGCCTGGAGAATATTCCATCTGAGAAGAGTTGGGTTGCTGGTACCCTACACCCTTCCAAGTAAATACTGCACCAACTGTCGTCAGTACGCCCTCTCTACGTGGGATATGACTCCCTGATCCAGCGGCTGTAGCCGATTTGTGCAGTTAGGCGGAAAGAAAACCACAGTCACACTTCTTACATTTATAGCCTACGACTTATGGGCCAAGTAGTGATCAACAAACAACAGAATTTTTCTATTTTGACCTCCCATTCGAGCTTCAACCTCAACGACCCATTCCTGAAATATCTCAGCGGTCATCCAAGAATTTCTATGTTCGTAGGGACATGGTAGTTGACGTACATTTTTTAAATAACGAGTTTTGTTGGATTTTCCAATTACAAGCAGAGGTAATTTCACTGAACTATTGCTGTTGGCACAAAATAGCACCATAAATCTCAATTGTAGAAAAGTCCTGCTTCATCAGCATTAAAGATGTCTTTCGATTCGTATTGCCCAATCAACTTGGGCAACCTCTGCCTCCAATTTTTCTCAAACTCAGGATGTACTGATGCCTCAACCCCAGAAAGTTTTGTGGTGGCTAAGTTCCACCTTCTTTCTTCTACTATAAGTTCAATGAATCATAATTTATGCATGCAGGACACAAAAACATAATTTTTCCCTGCAACACTCTTACATGTACAAGAACCTTTATGAACTCGTAAGTTATCAGTTGAAGCAGAGAGCACACGATATTTAGCTTAACATATCTATGTCCGGCTTCTATGCAGTATATCCATTTCCCGTACGTCTACGTAAAAATATTGCACATTACATTTTTTCGATTGCTGATGTTCCGCGTGCAGCAAACTCCTGCAATACTTTCAAATTCCCACGGCAACGCTAATCCAGTCTTTGTGACTACGCTATTTGCAGCAAACCTATAAAAAATCAACGGTACATCACGACAAGAACGAAAGGAAACAATAATGATGACATGAGTACTGGTTCAAGGCTTATTTGCCTGTCACAAAAATATGCAAAAAACAATCATGTTAATAGATAAAATTCCACAAAAGACATGCAACCGATTTTTGACGGATGTTTGGGAAAACAAGGAACATGGGTTTCAAGAGTAAACACCAGCTCACGTACTTCTGAAGAAAACTGTTCGACAAGGTTCGACGGTTTACGTCTTTAGGACGAAAAATTCGTGCTAAAGAGGTAAACAAGTGCTCACGGGACTGGCTCTCCACCTCGTTGCAGAAAGGTTCTCGTTGTATGGGAGTTCATTGTAAGGGAGTCAAAATGCATGCTTTTTAATGGCAGCTTGGCGGGACCAACTCCATTTCTCGTTAATCGGAGGTGCTCGTTGTAAGGGAGTTCACTAATGGGTGGTTTTACTGTAGTACTTTTTTATATTGGAAGTTTTCAATTTTTGTTAGCACCACCCTGGCCATTTCTAAGGAGCTTACAGATTCCTTTGCTAATTACTGTATTTGACAGCTTATGAGATACACCTCTTTCCAAAATTTAGTCTAAAACAAATCACCTCCAGGTCCTATGTGAGATCTTTCAGTATTCCATAAGCAAAAGTTCACAACTAAGTGTTAATTTAATACCAGATAATCAGTACTTCCCATTCTGATAACATTACATTTATTTCACTACATATTTACTTGTATGAAATATTTATCAGTAACATGGAGAATATTGTTGTTCTAATTGCTTGTAATGTTTCTCTATGCTATGTCTGGCCCTAGGATATATAATACAGTTGAGCCCCCTTAATTCCGCAAACACCCATAATCCGGCAATTTTGCCATGACCACCTATGCGGTACTTAGTGGAAAATGTCGAAACATTGCTTCATAATGTATCAAGATATTATCCCATTCTTAATGTTAATTTTGCCCATTCTGAGATCAGAATAATTAATAAATAAATAATTTTGGGACCATGCACACTGGAATCATTCTGCAACTTGAACTACACATACAATGCTGAAGACAACGCCAAAAGGACTATGACTAGTTTACAGATCGGCCACTTACAATGGTGTACACATTTTTGATTGAGCATTAGATGTAATTGGATAAAGTTATTTGCTTATGTTTCTCCCAAATAATGTCTTTCAATACATTTGTGGCAACAGCAGAGGAGTGAGGCGTCAGTAATAAACGTTAACGATTGCAGAAAAAGTGCAATTTGTGAAAAAGCTTGACTCCATTGCATCGGTAAAGCCTGTCTGAAACATACTGCGTGGGATCTTCGATAATATAATGACATAACACTATAAGAAGCAGAAAAAGAAATTCCTCAAAATTTTACAGCTAAAATGACTTGAAGAAATGGATGACAGAGAGAAAAACTATGAAAAAAGATTTAAGTGCTGATTTAGATTGCGTCAAAGTGAAGGACTTACATTAGTATCTCTAGCCAAATGCTAATGGAGCCGGCTAAACTATTTCAGAAACAGATATAATCTAAAAGGCCTCATGTGGTAAATTTCACATGCATGGAGTAGTAATTCACAGTCAGTTCTAAAACATGCGTGGTTTAAATTGTGGCCTGCTTCAAGATTTGAGGTAAACGAAATAAGTGGGGATTTCATTAAGGCTTTTATGGGTCTAAGGATAAATGTATGATGATGGATTTGGTTGACTGTGCAAACAGCATCCATAACCCTGAATCAAAGGAAATGGAATTGGTAAATTTAGAGGAATGGATAGCTAGTGACCATGATACTCTCACTGCACGACATTTCACAGATGATTTCAAATGAATTACCATTTCAGTAATTGAAATGGTTATTAATAATAATAAATCCGAGTGGGGATGAACATGATGAGCCTGAAATTGTTGAAGGAAGACTACTATTGATGATGGTCATTAAAGAAATGTCCAGTCTGGTCGCCCACGACATAGTGATGGGTGGCCATACAGGCGACACCCACACGTTGACATCGCACTGAATCAACTGATAACAAATCAAGCACGGTAGGAAATACGTTGCGCGAAGCATAGCATACGATACTTTCAAGAAATTATTTTGTGAATTAGAAACTCTTTTTTTCTGATTATTCTCAGTGACTCTTTTTAAAATTATGTTCAGTAAATGCAAACGAATATATATTTTGTTATAAATAATTGACGCCTATCAATGAAAACATCCCAGATGTCAAAAATAGACTAGTTGCCATGCATGACCCATAGTCTGGCAAAATCCCTAATCCAGCATCACTTTGATCCTGACTAAGCCGGATTAAAGATGCTCAACTATACCTCTTTCCTAAATTAAGGCTAAAAAAATCACCCATCGTCATGTATGCCACAAAATATGGTAATTTGTTTGTAGTATTAGACACTGCTGTAACGAAAAATGCCAAATATTTAGCAGTTGAGGGGTGTAGTGATAGACCATGATAAAGTAAATAGACTTTGTTCTCTTGACTTTGTTTAAGCCACAGTTTAAACTCCTCTCTTGCGATCCACCCATTAGTTTTTCTTGGGAGAATGATAGAAGAGTAAGGCAATCCAGCCCTTTGAGAGGTAGTGCCCATTTCTCTGACAGTAGTGTTCGCTCTGCATCCTTTTTACCTGAGATAAGTTGGTTACATGTATGAATTGCCCTGAAACTGTCCAACAATGCAGTCAGTGACAAAGACAAGTAATGGCCAATGTTGCCAGTGCTTTTCTTAGAAGATTAACTTTGTTTTTTCTTTCATTAATTGAATGATATTACTCATTGTTTCATATGAATGTACTTTTCAGGGCACAAGTTATTTGGCCAAAGCTATTCAGGCTTGGAATATGATTACCGAGGATTATTACATGTCTACACTGAGTTGGGAGAAGTTGAAAAAGTGGCACAGTATACATTTGTGTGGAATCATTGGAAGATGCTGCGTGATTTGAATGCTCGAAGAGAAGTTCCTCCCCTTGATCCAACAGAACAACCCAGGCCTCTCTCTGAGGTTGTAGCCCGATTCTTTGAAGTCTCTGTTGAATCAGCAGCAGCAGCATCATCATCTCCCAAGACAGAGACATCTGCTGCTGATGATGATGAAAGTGGTGCAGAGAAAAAGTGATAAACTTCGTAATAAAATCAAAAAAAAAAGAAACCTCAAACACTTCTGAGCTCCATATGAAATTATTGCAAGTCGTGTGAATGGATATGATGTGTTTTTATGAGAAACTTGATTTGGAATAGAAAGGAGGGAAGATTCTTAGAAAGGTAAAAGGAGTATAGCTGTTAAATTTTTGATCGGAGCCCAAAGATCTTAACAGTGATTCCTCAAAACAGCATTTCTTTTTTTGATTTGCTTGGATGGTGAATAGCATTGACATTTTTTTTACAGTGAAGCACATGCTATTGATGGGAAGTGAGTGAAGCTATTGAGTTTCAGTGCAAAGGGCTATGGAAGCTCATGTAATTTTGTATAAAGCCAAACGGATTAACCTTAAGGATGTATTATAATTTGTGCTATTCATTTTATGTTGATGTATCTAAGATAGGGATCTGATAACTCATGTATTCAGTTTTAAATTATCTCATGCATGTGAGTTTCATGTAAGGCAATGGTTTCAAGTATTTAGTTAATCCATCATTGCGTGTGATTTATCATGATAGTCGTAACCTAAAGCATCTAATTTGAGTGAATGGTTGATGAGTGAGAGCTGGTATAAGATTACTACAAGTACTCAAAGTACTGCATTTTTATGTTTACTGCCATTCATTTATTTGATTTACTTTTAAATTCATTGACTTTGAGTCCTTAGCTATATCTATGCTCTATGTTTTATTTTTTTTTTCAATGTCAATGTGGTGAGCTTGGCATACTAAAATTTAATGTTCAGTTACTGACAAGGAGAAAAACCAAATTTCGGACAATAATTCTTGTTCTGGCTCATATTTTGGTTGGGTATTTAAGGCTCTATTTCATAAAAACTTCATTATTATAATCATGATTGAGGCTTCATGAGACAGTAACATTGCTGAATTATCATGAACATATAAAACCACCGAATGCATTTTCATTATTCTGGCATCGAGTATCATTAAGCTATCATTACCTTCTTTTGCCTATATATACAAGTGTTTCCAAAGACAGCTTAACCAGTTTAATTCCTTAAACATTAAGCTTTTGTAAAAGATTTTATATTGAGAGTAGTGTATTCAGGAAATATTTGTACATTGTTGAACAAGAATAAGGCAAGTGTTTGATCTGCTGTTAGTGAGTTACTATAAGTATTGTTCCATTCCAGATGTTTATATTGCTTTTTTACCTTCAGGAATGACTGATGTTCTACAATTTTCAACATTTGACAAAATACTATGATGATGATGGCATGGATGTACCATATATTGAAGTAACACTTTACAGTATTTTCTCATGAGCATGTGCTTCTTTTACTGTCTGATAAAATTCCAGCCCTTCTCAGAAATTCATCTTATCAGTAAACATTTTAATGTGGCTGGATCAAGACTCAAAAATGTACAGTTGTCTCTATGTAAAAATGTGTTATGTTTTTATGTTTTTGTACTTTTTCTATATTGCATTTTAAATCTCAAATTATTGGCTCTTGAGTTACAAAATGAATTTTTAGTCTATGAGCTGTTGAGTCTTTCGTCAGTTTTAGATAAAATGCTTGGAAAACATCAGAGCATAATTATCTTTGATGATTTGCTAGTCGATGGAAACAATTTTTAAAGTTATAAAATGGAAAACCATGGCTGTCAATAAGCTGTGAGTGAAAATCAAAGTTGTTACCCTTGGTGGCCCAGAAAAGGTGCCACTTCTGCACCTAGCACTTCACTTGTTGCCAACAAGTAGTAGCCAATGGATTCACTAGGTTATAATTTCTTACATTCCTTGCCTGCATATTAAAAAGGAAAGCAAAAATGTGGATGTAGTAAGGAATTGTAGATGAGTTTCCAGCCATTTTACAATTTTAAAATTGTTTCATCATTTTTGCCTATGAGCATTTCTCCTCGAAGCTTATTTTTATAAGTTCATAATTTGCTCATAGTCTTTTATAAAAATGAATGTTTAATTTTGTTGAATGGAATTTTTAAGAGTACTGTGGAATAAAATTCTTAGGCATGGAAATTTATTCAGTCATTATTTATACTATGCTTCTGTATTTTTTCCATGTGGTTTTAATCTAATTTCATAGCAGATTCTGGAAATTATTGGGTATTATTTTATTTTCTGAAACAGCTATGTAGATGTCCAGTTTTAATCGGATACTATGCTTTATAGCAGTGGATACAGAGCTCTACTACAGACGGAGGTGACTGTTCTAAAATTGTTTTGGTTTTAGATTCCTCCACTCAAAGTGAAATTCAAATATTAGTCAAGTCAAGCATATGGAAGTCAAGAAATGAGTAAATTAGTGTACATGACTTTAAAAGGTAATAATTCTTTATTTTAGCTTTGATTTACATCCTGGAATCCTCTTTTCTATCTTCCTCATCTAATTAAAAACATCTAGCAAGTTTTTGATGTTAGTCCTGTCTTTGATATTAGGTCCTGTGATTTCCCTATTTCAGATCACTTTTGAGTTTTGAATGGAGAATCATTTCTATTTTGTAGGATAAATATTATATACTGCCTGTGGAAAAAAATCTTTGCTTAGTTCCAATGGATAGGTGCTTATAGAAATATCCATCAAGTTAAACATACTGAAATTTTCGCGGTCAACATTATCAAGATATGTGAGGGGAGTTCTGGCATTTGTCTCAGGAGGACAAACAGGGGTCCAACCTTTTTGCCATAGGTAAGGTATTTTGTATTGTTTTTAATTTTGGCAATGTTTTTGTTTTTTAATGTTTTATTCGGGTCATTTCATCTATTCTCATTCTCTGTGATTAAAACTTCTGATTTTTTTGTGTGCTATAGCCCATGTAGATATGTATTTGTGTCCTAGCAGTCATACCATCTTCTTAATGATGACAGTTATTTCTTGTAATTTTGGTATTCAATGTGCAGTGAACAGTAATGGAATTGTAGTTATACTTTTTTCTTCCCATTTCCCTTTCATATTCTTTTACATGGTTAATAATTATCTAAAAAACTCTTTAAATTGGCTCCATAGCTGATGCATTCTATGTCAGGCTATGTTAATTTCCCCAAAACGAAGTGTGCATGTCTGGTTAAAGAGCATCTTTCGGGTGGGTGGTCTGTGGTGTCTTAAGGAAAAAAGGTTTTTAGTAATTCTACTGTTACCAAGAATGGGGTAGAGTTTAAAGAGAAATGACTTTAATCGGTGGATGCCAGGGAAATATGTAGTAGTGAGGTTAAGGGGGTTTAAATTGTCTTTCGGACAGGGTGTGAAATCAACAGTGGCTGGTAAAATCCTTCTGTCTAGGAGGTGTGAAGGATAATCATGGTGGAGAAGGGTGGTACGTTGCTGAGATAGAAAATGAGAGTGAATGGCAGAGGAATTTCAAATTTGGTGGCCACTGATGGAGAGAGAGTAGTTAATAGACCTTTTGATGTGAGGAGGATGATAACTATTAAACTGTAGGCATTCTTGTTTATTTTAGGTTTGGTGTGGACAGATGTGATGATTTTTCTGTTGGATAGATTAATTTTGACATCATGAAAGGTAATGGAGGAATCAGAAATGGCCTGTGTGAATAAAACAGAGGAGGAGTCGAGGGCAAGGAGGAAGGCGTTTAGAGAATCATGACTGTGCCCCAATAATGGAAATGTCATCAATGAAATGGAGGGAGAGAAGTGGTTTGAGGGCTCATGGATTGAGGAAAACTTCTTCAAGGCGACCCATGAATAAGTTGGCATAGGAGGGTGCCATTTTTGTACCCTCAGCCATTCCTTTTTTTTGTAAGTAAAATTTGTCTTGGAATTTGAAGCAGTTTTGAGTGAGAACCAACTTGGATCAAGAAACAAGGAAGACAGTGAAGGAATCATGGGAAGAGGCACAACAGGATAGGAAATGTCTCAGGGATTCAAGACCGTCATGGTTGGGGTTAGAGGTGTACAAGGTGGTGACATTCACAGTAGCAAAAGCAATGGATTGATTTAAGGGGAGAGGTGTGTTGTGTAGAATATCTAGAAAGTGGTGTCTTTTATGAAGGACGGCAGGGAAGAAACTGAAGGTTGAGGTGAAATTGACATATGCAATATATGTATATTGCATTGCATGTAATGTTCTCTGGATCCAAATGGTTGCAATTTCTATAGTCCAGACTTTTACGTAGATGGCGTGGGTGGTAGCCTGTGAATTATCGAGATTGAAGCAATCATCGAAATTTTTGCTGTGTGTCTGAGTGAGTTGGAGCGGGAAATTTTGAGGCCTGAGTTATTGTGACCACAGAATTATAGAATTGTAGTACATATATATAAATCATGAAAACATGCTTGGAGGCGAATACAATTATAACAAGGATAGTGTAAGGAAAATAGAAGGTAATCAATAAAAGGATGAACGCGAAGAAGGTTGTGAAGTTGGAATATATGGAATATATATATGTATAATAATGATAGATAATATACTTAAGCATGACATATTCTCTTTACTAGGAAAAGTAATAAGTTTGAGAATCTTAAAAGTTGGCTCTTGGGCCTCATGTTGTTTAAGTGCAATTATCGATGTTGGTTTGATTTCTGTAAAATGAATAGAACTGGGTGAAGGGTGTACTCCAGTGTTGGTCCATTCTTCTGATGATCAAAAGTGTTTTGTCTCCCTCACTTTTTTCCACTGATGGTGTAACTACATGCACATTCACTCTGCTTCAATTATTTTGAATTTGTGCCCAAGTAGTTGGCTCGCATTTGTGCAAATGCAAATGTTAAATGATATCCGCGAAGAATCAGAACTAGGTTTAGAAAGGCTACACATCTGATGTGCCTTCTCTCTCAAGGTCTCCAAGAAAACTGATTGCTGATTGATTGTGGTAGATGATGCCTTAGAAAGAGGAAATAAAGTTGTTCTACTGGAGGGAGAAAGAAGTGATGTCTTTCTCTCTATGCTGCTGCCAATGACATGATTAGTATAGCTGTATAGCCGACAGTCACGAGTGATAATGTCATTCTATGGAAGTAAATTGAGGTTAGAAAAGGTAAATGATGCGGGAAAACTTACGACAATCTGCAGCTTTAATCGAGTTTTCGCGGGATTTAAAGTAGCCGATTTCATGGACCAATTAGGTAACAACCTATTTCCGGTTAAACATTCTAATTTTCCGAGAACATGGTGGAAAATACAGTATCATACAAAGTGAATCGAATTAACTAATAAATTATATTGGGCATGAAATATAATTCCTCCGATGGGCAGGCCTGCGGGTATGGTGCAGGCCCCTGCATAAAAGTTATTGCCCTGAAGACTGATCCATTTTAGGAGTTAAAGGCGATGTGACAACACGGCAGTTTGATACTCCGAATTGGAAGGTTTTTAAGTTCACGCCGTTGGAAAGACTCTTGTTTCGCGATGGGAAACTTCGAAAAAATTACCTGCATGCGGCTTTCGGAGACTAGGAGTGTTCTCCTACGTCGGTAGGAGAACACTCTGAATGAGAACACTATGAATTGAGAATTATTAACTACGATAATAATTCCCTACGCATATCAATGTTCCGGAGAATCACACACTACGTAGCCAAGGGTACAAATCTGTTAAATTTTAATGGAGTAGTTCAAAGGATACCGTTTCAATAGCTTCCCGGAAGTTGGAACAGTTTTTCCGTTCGCCGAAAGAAAGCTACGGTAATGCGCAGATGAGAGAAGTAGAATGTCCTCAGACCATCTCACAGAATGTCCACCTTGTTCGGTGTTTCCCACTCATTTGCCTGAGAATTACCGGCAAGGCACTAGTGGTGTTTCGGAGGAAGGGAGAAGCGGAGAGACGAAACAGAAAGAGTGCTATCTAGCTCCATCCGTATTGGTGGAGGAGGAGGCGGTGCCGCGGACAACCTCCCCGTCCCACTGATCCCGTGCCCTAAAAAGCGTCGCCGAGCTCTTCAGTCGGAGGTGCACGTTCCCCAGGTGAGCCTAGACTGCTCGACCGGAATCCGTCTCGCAGTTGCTGGCACGAGCGCGCGTGCTCAGGAGCCGCGAGCTTCGTAGCTCCTCTCTCGGCGCGCGTCCAGTGCTACTAACCGTTACGTTACATGAATAAGCCCGTGTGGACTGGGAGGTTAAACTGCATCTTTTTTTTTCCTTCGTATCGCGCCGTCTACGAGCCAGTATTTCGGAGGTAAAGAGTTAAATAGAGGTGTGACGCTTCAACCTCCTAAGAATCATCGAGAGACACTCCGGTGTATTCGGTGTTAGCGGTGTTTCATTCGATGTGAGACGTCCGTCTCATTCGTCGGTGGATCTCTATCTCGAGGAGACCTCAACGTTCGATGTAGAATCCGGAATACTCGCTCGTTCTTGGAATGTGAATCAATATTGCCCAAGAGTAATTATGAGTGGAAATTGCGCGGATGAATTTAGTGCTAATCGGCGTTGACAAGACTTATGTGTGTGCGACGATCCTGAGACGAATGGTGTCTCCCCGGAAAAACTTTTTAATGTGAATTTGCGAGGTTATTGGATGTTTTGTGACTTTCGCCGTAGCTCCAGTTACATCCTTCATGTTAGTTATAAGATATTGTCAGTAATCGAATGTTCGAAAATGTAGTTGAGTGTTTTTTTCTAGCATTTAAACTGAGGTCCTTGAGTAAAAAGTTATCTTCGTGGCTAAAGGGGCTTGCATTACCTTGGTTACCTCTATTTTCTCCCCAGAGGCAAAATTCTGTTGTCCAAACCATTTTGTCTAGGAGGAGAAAGTTATTCCCCAAATATTTTTGGGAAGCGTCGGAAACCTCTGGAACCTTAGTCCTATCGGAACTGCCCCACTCTCACTTAAATCCCATAACTTTCTTCCGGAACCTCATCCGCTGCCCTAGCTCAGATGGAAGTGAGAGTTCAGCCAGTCAAGATGGGCTTCGATGTGCCGTACGTGGTTCATCGGAACCCTTTGAGTTTCGCCGAGAGGCTATACAGTGAGAGCACGGAGGGGTCACACTCCCTCGCGGCGAGAGGAGCAGCCTCTGCCGGCCTGGTGTTCGGCGGCGGCACCCTCGCCGTTCTCCTCTTCCTTCTAGCAATGGCCGGACTCTCGGACGGCCAGACCATCTTCCAGTCATGGACGCCTCCTCTACTTCCCAGGGATACGCTTAAGAAGATAAGTGGGAAGCCGCTAGCGACGGCCAAGTCAATCGGACGTCCCCCGATGGTCTACCACAACGGACAAACTGTTGGGGTGGTAGCTCTCGGCCCCGGGAAAACCCTTCTCGACTGCGAACTCATAGAGACGTAGTGAGTATACATCCTTTTCCACAATATGTTTTAATTGTGTCTGTCTGCCCTCTTCCCGCGCATTGGGTAATAGTCGAGGAGAGCTTTCTCACCCGAGGAGAATTTTGTTGAGTATCCTTTCCTCTCCGTTTCCTATCACCCTTGTTACCAAATTTCTCTGTGCGGAAATGTGATTTGAAATTTATGTTTCTTGTATATTCGTTTTAGTTTTGATGCTGTGACTCTTTATGCGTTAGATTGACGATTATGTTTGACATGATGCCTCTTCGTTGGCAGAAACTTAAAATTCACGAGGAACTCCTCTATGTTGACACCGTTACGAGATTCGCGTAGTCGTTATTCCGCCGCTGATGAGGAGTCGTCTAGCAGAGACAGACAAAGAGCCGTGCTAAGCCGAGTCTTGCGCTGAATTCTCACTTATCGGCCGAGGTCCAAGTGGTGACATCGGAATATGTACTGGGACGGAAAAGTTTTGGAGTCCTATCAGTGAGAGTAAAAGAAGTTTCGAAATCCAAATTCTCAGGGTATACCTGAGTTATGGGAATTGTATACTTTCGGAGGTAGGGGAGAGTACGAAGCTGGGCCAAGGTTTTCTATGTCCCATGGTATTGAATTCGATCGGGACCAACATGCCTATAAGTTGCTTCTTCTATGTCAGGCAGTTTTTGACATAAAGGCTTATAAATCATGAAAATTAACCGTAAAATATACTTAAAATTATTAATAATTTTTCGTATTATGAGCTACAATCTTTGCGCGGTGTCCTGCAGAAAATTGAGTGGCTATATTTCATGTTAATGAAACATTTCATTTACTTATCCCCTACTATATTTGAAAAAAATGCGACGAAACTCAGCGTAATAGGCCGCTAGTGCTTCTAGCGGACGGAATATGAAGTCATTCTAATGACTTCATATTTTCTTCGTGTTTTGCAGGAATTATGGGACTGAAGCTAAATTACATTTTTTTGAATGAACTGATGTAGGTGTTAGGGTGAATGATGAATTGTCTTCAGGTTGGAACGGTCACGCTGACTGAATATCATCTGTGCTTTTATGGGATTTTTGAAATTTCTGCACTTAAAAACCTGTAATCATTTCATGACGAAAGGACGTTAGAAGAAATTGTCTATTAATATAAGGCAAATCGGATAAAAGATCATTGCTGCGCACTTGTTATAAAATTATTATTTATGTAGGCCCCCTGTAACGTGGCATTAGTGGTTCGCTTCCCGTAATTCATATTTTTCATCAACAAAGGCTCTTATACTTGGAGATCACGCATCACTGATTTTACTCCACAGTCATTCTCTCCAGGATCGTAATCATATTTTCACGAAATATTACAGTAAACTGGAATCCATTAACCCAAGAGCGTAGGAACTCTTGTCGATTCTTTGTAATATTACAAGCAAGTTAGGTGCCGGGGGGGGAGGGGGACAAGAAAAAAACTGGGTCCAGTACCGGTCACAGCCATCAAGACGGCCGCCAGTTGTCCGTTATCACGGCGACCATACTCATGGTGCGAGGGCCATTCTTTCATAGTTAAGGGTCTCTGATGAGGTGATACAATCGCGCAGGGGAAGGGAGCTTTGGCCTTGAGACGAAATCACTTGGCTCCTGATTTGGGGGTTCCCATCGATGCCTTGGGGCACAGAACCCTACGTCGCGTGATTCCCTAGGTACCATTTTCACCAGGAAAGCATAATTTGGAGCGGAAAGGGAACTATCCCTAACCCGTGTCCGTGATTTTTTTACTTTTAAGGAAGAAGATTTATTGCGCTGCCATTAAATAGACCTCTGGTTGAAAAGCATCGTTCGACTTCTTTGCCCTAGCGGAATATATCCGAGGAAATTTTTCTTCCTAGAACGATCAAATCTCAGTGCTGGTCTTTGAAATGCATTTCCATGCAATTGATTTATTGTCGAATCATCATTGAATGAAGTGCGAGTTGAACGCATGGAAGGTGCCTCTTTTTTTCAACTTTTACGTCACGTTCTAAACTACAGGCTTCCAAGCTGTATTCCTCAATTATAATGGCCGCCGTTTCGATACTGTATTGTAATAGCTGCACCGACACAACAGGCCGGGAAAAATGATAATTCGGGTCTTACATCTCGAAATTCGACCTCCGAAGATCGAGAGGTCTTTAGCGCCTCCGCATTATTTTTTCATCAAATTGAATCGTATTTTGAAGATTATGGAGATATTCAGGTGGACTAGGTTAGAAAAAAGTGGTCAGGAATTTCTCGGGGAAAAATGCATGAATTATTGTTCGACTAATCTGTTAGGATTACTTCAACTAATTTTGTTTGCTGGCAAGAATCATCGTTTTAAAGTGGAAATTGTTTCACGAACAGTAATAATTGTCAAATGTACATTTTCCCTTAGGTAGGAGTTTTCTTCACCAGGAAACACACCGAGTAAACCGTTGTCTCTCTTTCGTCGGATGCGTCGGGTCAGTGATTTTCAACTCTTCAAGTACTCTTCCGGCGTGAGTGAGCTCACTTTCCACCCTCGCCCTAGCGAGTTTGCTATTCCTCTCAGAGTTACTTTTTTACCCGTTACCCTGTTGTCCCTTCTTCATTAAATTGTATGCCCTCAGTAAAGTTCGCTCCCTCATTGAGGAAGTTGTTCTCCCTCGCATTAAAAAATCAACTTATTCTACATGAGTTACGTCAGCGGTCGAATGAAAAGGCCTTGAAAGTCTTCCTCTTTTGCTAAAATTTCTCATTTATATATCTCCATACCCAATCAGCTTGTTAAGTGCTATTCTATTTAGAGTAATGGCTAAATTTCAGGCAAAGGGAATTATCGGTATGTTTTTAGATATTTTTTAAATAATGAAACTCACTTTAATCTCTTGCATTGTATATAATGGCCATATTCAGAATCTCAACTACAGTCTCGTTTCTACTACTGCCCATGTCCTAGAATCTCTAATTCCAGTCGATTCGGTGTGCACATTCACCTTGTGAAGTTGGAATTACCACGCTGTATGGCGGTTCGGACCATATCAAGGAAAATTTGTGTACCCTTTTGAACTCATAATAGATATGTTATGACGTAAGCATTGGAAGTGAGATTGTAGTTAAGATTCTGATAGGTCCCAACCATATTCAGAATATCGACTCAGTTCTCTGCGTCACGCTGAGAAGTAGTACCACCTTTGCAGGTAGAATCTGTGCACCAATTTGACTCGTTGTAGGGATTTTAGGACGTAAGCAGTAGAAGCGAGACTGTAGTTGAGAATGTGAATGTGGCCCTTAGCAGGGCCGGTGACAGGATTTTCGGGCCCCTGGGCAACTGAGTGGTCCGGGCCCCCTAAATCCCGGCAAACCTCCTCACTCAATTTAGACCAGAACTGCGAACTTTCGGGTTATTTTATTACGAAGACCTAATTATCAGCTTTTTCTGCAGAAGAAACTTGCACACTGTTTATTACATTATCTTTTGATTTACTATGAATTGTCCTTTTTTAAATTAAACACGTCAGTGGAATGGGATGGGGAAACAATTTCAAAATGAAAAATTTTTGACGGTGTAACTTTACTCTTTCATTTTACAGTAATCAAAACTAGGACTTATTTGAACTTGAAAATTTTATAATAAGTCGTAATAAAACGTACTTTTCTTTTTTTTCAAAATTAGCATATCCACAATTACTCTCATCTTTTCAAGATATGGAGATAGTTATATCACCACCAAATTAAAATGAATGCAAAGTAATCACTTCTACTAAGCTTTGCTTTCACTGCAACTCTCTCAATCAAACATAACAGCAGGGAGTGAGTAAGAAAACTGAAGTCGGGTGTAATTTTGGCTATGTTTGAGCCTCTGCATCTCGGTAACGGCGACAGAACATGACCAATGACATGCCATTCCGTGTTTGCCAATCAATTATGAGTATTTGTACCAAGTTTTATTATTCTCTCTCCAAAAAAAGCCATTTTGGAATTTCGTTTGCGGCAAAGAGAGGGGAGGTGAGTGTCTCAGGGCCCACGCTTCTCGCTCTATCGTCCCCATCACCCCAAAACCCTCGATGATCACAACAACAATGCTAACGTCATACTTCTCTATTGCACACTGACACACGCGCTACCTTCATTTGTTTTTTTTCACTTTTTAAACAACAAAATTTTGTATTCTTTTTGGCATTAAATTTATTCATACTTTAAATTTTTATTTTCAATTAATTTATTTTCGCCCGGGCCCCCTGATGGCCCGGGCCCCTGGGCATTTGCCCCCTTTGCCCCCCCCTGTCGCCGGCCCTGGCCCTTAGTCTTAAAACTCAGTGATTCGCTAGGGTTCAGCCGCGGTATGTTACGGATTACGGGCTACTACTCTCCCGCTACTACGCTACTAAGTCCCTACTCTCCACAAGCTTTTTTTGTGCATATTAACTCATATTTGTCGCTTCATTGGCCGCTGATCCAGAAAAATATTTTATTGTTGTCTACGTTGTCTGCAGAAAATGTCATTACTAGAATGTTATAAATGTCATATGTTTACATGTTAATGACATTAAGAAAGGAAGTTTTCGGTTTATTGGGCGTGTTCATCTCTCTCCCGAAACGTGTGGCTGACTTACATCTACATCTACATAATCCCCTGCTAGCCACCATAAAGGTGTGTGGCAGGAAGTGAATTCTCACCAAACATGCACTACATATCATGCATAAAAAGGATTAGTTATATTATACTAGTCTAAACTTCACCATTTGAAAAAGATAAAAATAGCAAAGCAAGCATCCAAAAACATGCTGTTATTTGTGTTAGCTTCAAGTCCTTGGACCAACATGCAGCTACCTATGCTATCCATTGATACTCTCGTATTGGACATATTTACCGTTATTCATATCTCTAATTGTACGAGGAAAAATTGTACTCCAGGGACGTGGGTATTGTAAAATATAGAATTCGCGTAGAGTCCATTTATTTGTGTGGGCAATCGTAAACGGAAGTTAAGATTCGGACCGCAAATGATGTCGAGGATTACGGGGGGAAGGTGGAAGCGAGCATGACAACCCGTGACTTCCAGAAGGTCACCGTTGTCGATGCCGTCTCAAAGTACTTCTATGAAAGCTCCTACGTCGTGTTGAACATAAACTACTGGCGAAATTTAGTTGACTATTTATGCGTAATATAATGTCCTCAATACAACTTTGAAGGTTTGAAAATAAAGAAATACTTCAAAGAGAACATAATATGAATCCTGGTTAAAAATCCTATCCTAGTGAAATTTCGAGTCTATATGGCTTGATTTGTGAAAGCGCTCTTGTGGAAGAGAGCTTTGGAAACTGACAATGATTAAGTGTATGGATATTATGGACATCACATCACGACGGGTTAAAATAACTGTCTGGATCATCTCCCCACTCAAAATATTTAATTTACATTGCATTACTATCTTCTTGACGCCCAGTACCTTTGCCCGTGAAAGGGCTAGCGGTTTCATTGCGCCTGATATGTAGGTATTCCGGCCCACTATGGTCATATATTCTACAGCTTCATGCTGGCGGAATACGTAAACCTACGAGTAAAAAGTACTATCTTTTAGTACATTTTAGCTCAAGGGCAAGATGACATCAGAACGTACGAATTATGATTTTTGACATACTTTCGAATGTCTGTAACTTTCTCCGAAAATTGAAAGGAGAGAAAGTGATGTTTGTTATTGCTGATCTTAAGTAGATTTTTCTCTGATTCTCATTTTATTCAAATGGTAAGGTTGAACTACATGGCCTCTAGTATAGTAAAGCTAGTAAAAAAAACTCCAATAGCTGTAAAAGTGTTGAGTATAATATTTGTTGTAATTTTAAATTTTTTTTGTTCCCGACGTGGGGTGCACAGTTTTTTTTACGACCATTGGAGTTTTTTACTAGCTCTATCACATATTATTGTTATTATTTTTTCTTTTCGCTTTACAATGAAGTGAGTTATTCGGAGGGAGGGCTCGGCAGCAAAGGTCACTTGCGCAGTTTAAAATGGGTAGGTAACAGGATTAAGGCAGGAATCTTTCAGGGAGTGGAAGAACGTAAAGTGCGATGTAGAAATTATACTGCCCTTAACGAAATATATCTACAGTTCAACTTCTCATCCGGGTACTGAACTTTGATTGCCCACCGTCACGGTTCACGTAAGGGTCGGTATATTAACGAAAATTCTGTCACTTCCGGGATTCGATCTCGAACCTTCGGAGAGGGAGCTTAGCTCTCCAGCCACCTAACCGACCAGATCCTCACTGCTCGCTGAAGATCTCCATCCTTTGATCTACGAACTTCATGCTAGTAGTTGATTGAGTTTTGATCACGTGAAAATTGAAATTATTATTTCCACCATTCATGCCTAGACAATGACTCAACATTAGTTTAACTGAGATTATTTTACCAAAAATATAACCGACACAAAGAACAAGAAAGCATTCCTTCATGTTTTTGTTATTTTGAAGCTGTACCAGCTCAATTTTAAGACCTGAGGAGCGACCAAAAATATAAATAATGGCTTTCGGAAAAATCCCTTGATGCTCTAAATGTCAAGGTCGATTCCCATAGAGGAGGCTGGGTGAGAGAGAAAATTGAACGTTCGTTTACTACTTGGATTCTCGCCTTCATCCCCTACATCAGGCTGCGTTCTGTCTGTTATCGTTATCATCTAGGGTGTCATCTGCGTTTTGAATTCCACACCCGCGATTAAGATCGGGAGGAAAAGCAAAAGGATGTGAATGGAAGGGTAAGTTGGGGCCGGTTTACCAATACTCAGCCACTACACTAGAACTAGTTCTCTAACCACTACACCTACCCGCCACCAGTAGCTCACAAAGTGTTCATCTCATCTGTGTTTTGAAGTCTGTATCCGCGTCAAAGATCTATTCAGAACGGGAGGAAAGGTACAAAGATGGGAAGAGAAAGGAAAAAGGGTGGAGAGAAACCTGGGGTCAGCATTAGCCTACTCTAAAGCACTCATGTTGGGGCTTGTTTTAGGTCTTGAGATAAAAGGATATGAAGATCTAAGGGTTCACTAATCTTTGCATCGAGTAGGTTAGGGAAAATAGCCCGTAAATTCATTTGCTTCCCTTGTTACGTAACGCATTTGCATTGTGACTCTCATTACGATCGGTTTGACATTTTGTGCATTCGCAGCCGTCGACATCATTCGCAGCCTTGAGGTGAAGGTTCTTTTGCGCTGATCGCGCGTCATCTTTATTTCAAAACTATGACTTACAGATTTTTTGCTGTGGAATTAGGTTGTAAGGTGTTCCAAATGCTAAGATTATTTCGCACTGCCTACCCCAACTGCATACTATGCATATTCGTACGAAAAACTCGACATCATGCAAGATGTAGGATACGAACACAACTTTTAAGCTGCTAGGCCAGCGCGTTGGTATAGAGTGGGAGGTTGAGGGAGACGACGACGACTCGGAGCATTGCTTGGCAAAAAAATGAATGATATTCCTCCCTCTTGGATATCCTTATTGGATTCAAACATCTCAAAAGGGCCCGTATATCATCACAGCTACTTCCCTTTCCTGTTGTTTTATATCGTGTGAGGGTTTTTTGATGTCGATGATCTCGGTGAAGAAACCTGCAGTCAATACTACCGATGATGATTGTCCGGGATTCAACACAGCTGACACCAATGCTTAAAGCTAGTGTTCATTCTACAATAAGATACTAGGAAATACTGATGGAACAGTGACGAATTGGAACTTCAAACAAGTCAAGGTAAAAAATTTTCATCAAAAATACATAAAATATACAAAAAAATTAATGTTTGGGGTGCCCTGTTATAGGAATATTTACCTCTTCTAGGCTGGTGTGATTCTTATTATGTATACAGTATTTGTAGCCTTCTTCTGGCTTCTTCCTCTTTGGCGGCACGGCAGTAGGGCTAGTTCCGGGAGTAATACATCCATATGGGGTAACTCTGGATGGTACATATGGATGGTACATTACGTTACTCGCGACAAAATATCTCTGTATGCAGTTTAACTACTTATTTCAAAAACTCTGGTGGCATTAAAGAGATATATTAAGATTACGGTCAATATTGTAAACCGAATATTAGGAGTATAACTTTTGCGAGTCTCTAAAAAGAAGTTGTAGCTTGAGTTAAGAAATCTGTCTTTTCCCACGGTGTTGATTTTAACCCAAGCTCATTTTCCTTTGGTAAAAAAATGTCTTTTGGTCTCATATTTTTTATCTTATAATGCGCTCCTGAGTAAGGTGTTCACCACTCAGTGGATTGCCAAACCATATATTGAGACAAACACGCAACGGCACCCATACTGTTGGTACTGTGCGTGTTGTATACTTTATATATAGGCTCGCTGCTTCCTACATAGAGTGACCTTCGACATAACATTATAGACGCTGTATCATCGTAGAATGAAGGTCATCGTAGCGATCGGCTTTTTCCTTAAAAATTATACATATTTCCTAAGTACTAAAGAGTACTAAGCATTTCAATGAACCCTGAATTTTATTAATTTAAATAAGAAAAAAAACACGAGCTGATATAAAATTCAGTTTTACTCTTCGATCTATAGATAAATTTCTCTGAGATGGTCGGTGACCTTGATAGAATACAATTTTGAATTATTTACGCATTCGAATTTCCTTTTTTTTCATTATTTAAGTTATATCCATGATGATGGAAGTAGAAGCAAATTAAATTTTCGGTTCTTTTAAATTTTTTCCAAGATTTCTTGAGAGGTGAAAATTTTGAAGAGCAGCGTATTTTCCCTTTGTTCAGCTTTAATTTTGTGCATCATATTCATTACAAATCAAACTTATGAATGCCTCAATGACTAATGAAGGTACTGAAATGCCATGGTGATGGCACTTCAGCAAGACGGCCATTATAGTGACATTTGACAAAAGTGCTTCTCTCGGACGGTAAGCAAAGAGCTTTAGCTTAATCGTTATCAGGTGACTCTTTGACTTTCTCAGCTCGTCTGAAAAATGGTGAGTTGCATTTCTAATGCCTTCTGCGCGGCCATGCTAGAGAACGCGATAGAATCGATTTCCACTCCATCAAATATAGATAACCTAATAATATTTCCTTTGGAATTTGTTAGGCTGCGGCTAATAGATCTACTTAGGGACCCGGTGAAATGGTGGTTCAAATATATTTAATTAATACTGCACCTATCGAATTCTTTGGCTAGCAAAAATGTTTCTGGTTCGCTTTCTTCTTGAGGTAGCAAAAGGGGCGTTTACTCGGAACCGAAATCGCAATTATGTATACGAAATCGTTAGATGGAAACGGAAAAAGAATTTTAGTGAAAAAATTAATCTAACAACAACCATTCACTCATGAATCAAAAATTAAAATATGCAAAAGGTGGCGCCCACCGAAGAAGCTGCTTTGATATCATTGACGTCATTTTCCTCCCGTCCTTGACTGCTTTTAGGTAAGGGAAGGGAGTGGAGGGGGTTCTCGGAAGGCCTGCTCGTATAGATGCTGTCACAACTGCTCCTATTGGTAGAGACAGCTGTGTCCCCCACTTTGCGATAAGGCGAAGTAGCTTCGCGGGTTCAGTTGTGATTGGACGAAGTCGTCAGAGGTGACACCACGCCCACTTTTCCGAAAGGGTTAAAAACATTAGTTTTTCGCCGCTTATAACTCTAGAAATAATTGACGGATCAAAAAACGGAATACTGGTCTTTTTATTTTACAAAATATCAGATTCGATAATAAAAAAATGGTGACCCCATTCTACACTGCGTATTTTGATTTGTATCTTAGTTGACTTAAACTCCACATCCCCAACAGATTTGAGGAAGTAAGTCGAAGAATATGTGAAGGTTACGTAGTCTATCGCAATCCTCATAAACTACATTATTTCTATTTTTATATGGACATTTGCCCAGTGATTTTCTTCGGCTGATATTCAGGTGTTAAATGCGTGGAAATGACTGTAATCAAAGTTCTGAGGGATTCATAATCAAGGGTCAACAATCCTAGGATTGGTTTGACGCAGCCCTCCACTCGATTCTTCTATCGGCCAACCTCTTCATACCAACGTAGTTCCTCTCTTTCACGTCCTTTACGACCTGCTCCATGTAACTCATACGAGGCCTGCCTCTTCCATTTTTCCCGTTCACTTTTCCCTCGACGATTGTCTTCATCAGGCTATCGTGTCTTAAGATATGGCCGATTAGGTTGTCCCATCTTCTTTTTATAGTTTTCAGCAGACTTCTCTTTTCTCCCACTCTTCTTAGGACTTCTTCATTTTTCACTCGGTCGATCCATTTTATCTTCATCATTCTTCGATAGCACCATATTTCGAATGCTTCCACTCTTTTCTTCTCCGCTGCTGTCATCGTCCATGCCTCACTGCCGTAAAGGAACA
This sequence comes from Platycnemis pennipes, assembly GCA_933228895.1. NCBI lineage: Eukaryota > Metazoa > Arthropoda > Insecta > Odonata > Platycnemididae > Platycnemis > Platycnemis pennipes. Next base: position 73,099,010 of record OW121847.1, on the reverse strand, counting down.
TGCTCCAGATATACGTTTTGATGAATTGCTTCCTTACTTCCAAGCTTGTATTTCCAGCTGTTAGTAGATTCTTTTTTTGATAGAAGCTGAGGGATTGATATAATGAAATCACGAAATAAACGGATTGAGCTATGAGTTGGAGTTATACTTCCCGGGAACACGTCTTACGAGTACACTCTGAAAAGAAGCTGTATCAGCTAGATTCTGTGCAATTAGGCTTGATCACCCCAAAAAAGAAATACCAAGTTGGTAGCTAGACTGTAAGACTTTTTCCAAGTGCCATAGGTATTTGGTGGACGGAAGAATGGTAATAGTAAGGACAAATCCGGCGGAAATATAGTGTAAATATCGATTCTCAACCTTTTCATGGTCGCCCGAAATAAATTTCTGAAAGTGAGAAATCTGCCATTTAAAAACTCATCAAACACCTTAAAGAACAATAAACACCAAAGTAGCACATATATTTAAGCAGACAAAGTACATATATGGGTTGCATGGTTACGTTTGTTTCCAGCGCTTCACAGTCGGATATTATATTGTTGGCAATGGTTTATGACGTACAATTCATTCCTTACGATGCGTATGCTTCCTTGAAAATCAGATCTCCTTAGCGTTGAAGCTCGGCTTCAGAATTCATCGGAGAGTGGGTAGATAGTGAAGGCCTTGAGTAGATGACTATCATATTTAGTTACGTCTGGAATATTCCATGGCGTTTCCCTCTAAATGCACGTCTCCGAGTTATCCGCAAATAAAATAACCGTTACTGGTGCATTCTAGGGGGAAAAAAAGAGGCTGTTTTAATCTGCGCTGGAAAGGCGTTTGGGCACTTGTTCACCTTTTCATATGTGACGTGAATGTGATTCTAAGGATGAGGTAACTGGTCGTGTACCAGCTCACACTCTTGGCTCGTGATGATATAGGTTACGAAGCCATTAGTCAGTCAGTCAGTTGCTCAGAGTGCATGTGAGGGAGGGAGTACATAAGACACGAACAGATACGAAGCTTTCATTTCACGAATTCATTAATGACAATTTTCTTTCCTCGGCCAGTGTTTTATTCAATTCATAAGACTTCGATGCTGATGGGACTTAAAGACCGGTTTGTTTCCGGATACAAACTCCTGATTGAAAAAAGCAGACGTTGTACAAAGCCAAAAATATCTCCTTAACAGTTGCATGTTTTACGTCTTTGTCTTTGACAGATTCGACAAAGCTTCCTAAGGACATATAGACACACTTGTCTTTAAAAACGTGGAATTCTGTAGACTTCAACAATCAACTTCGCCAAATCGCCATAGTTAGTCTTCTCAATGTTCGTTGGCGGGGAGGATGTGAAGTCAAAAGCTTATACGGGCTATAAAAATCACTTTACGTTATATTTTCCCCCTTCATTTTTCCTACCAGTGACACGCATAGCTGACTTCAGTTGACAAGCATCGCTAAAATCGTATTTTCCATAGCTTCATCGGCCATCATTCACCTCAAGATTTACAGCCAATTGCCCCCCATCCTGTCACGAGAGGGTTTCTCTTCTTTCGGAATCCGATTGTTACACCGGTGACCTTCTGATCTTTGGGAAGGAAGCTTGACCTTCGCAACACGATCGCTGAGCGAGGAGAATGAGGATACACATTTATCAGCATCAGTGTTTTCCCCATTCGCTACCGAAAGGAACGATACCATGTTCACATTCTAGATATGAACAATGCCTAAGGTTCACGCATAAGTTCAGGACCGAGACGGAATGGCATTTCGGTTTCGTGAACGTGAATTTTTGCGTTTACGCTCACAAATATGAAATTAAATAACTTGATATTTCCATGGCCAAATTAGTAAAATCCTCTTTGGACTCGTCCATCGAAATCCAAGCTGTGCGGTTTTATGGGCACCAGATCTTTCCGGAAACCACTAGCGGTCCAGAGATGGGAACTGATACCCCCCTCCCCATACTATGACGTGCAAATTTCGCACGACGTTGGGATTCGTTCGAAGTGAGCTCTTGAATTGATGCTGGGACATTTTTGTGGCGTTATCTACCCATAGTCTTTTTCAATAAATGGGTTTATATTCTTCCCCAAATTATTATCACTAGCCGCGAACTGGAAAAACAAGTTCGAAAAACTGTAATGAAATATAGAAGCGGCATTGTAGTGAAATTCATAGTAGGTATATAGCCTTAATCTCATGGATTTTAATTACAGCCAAGAATCCATTGATATTGTTTATAGTGATCCACCTCCAATAATTTTAACCCCAGAATTGCATCGAATCTGATACCCCGATAATGTGATTAAGGGAGCATTCTTCTCCGAGGCATCAGCATCTAATAGCAGATAATAATCCAGGAAATATATCATTCGGATAAGAGATGCAATACACTGGCGCTAGTGGTAGCGTCGGTTGCCTAATGTCCATTCGGAAATAACACCATAACATCCCAGTAAATTTATTATGCATATATCATATGTATTCAGGAAATCTGGTGGTAGGTCCTTAGTGTTCTTAGCATGGAAGTAATTAGCTCTATGCAATTTTGATCATTGACTTCTTCTACCATTATCACACCTTACCATTCTCAATGCCACAGTTTGTTTCTCTCTTAGAACTCAGTCCCGCTGACGAGTGCCGCGTGCCATTCATAGGTAGTTGGTCATTCCACCCCTCTCCCGCATAAGACGCGGTATGGATTGATTGCTAAGAAGAGAGAAACCTGGCAGAGAAATCCCAAGAAAGTCGCTACGCATTCCAGCGGGAATGGAAGGGTTATGGCAGAGGGACAGTGAAAAGTCGAAACAGTGACTAAAGACGCATAACGTTGGCATCGAAATCACCTACTCGCCTCGTAGTCAAAGGTCTCCGCGCTTGCGTTAGTCCCTTACTACTCCGCATTGACATTTGACGTTGAAGTAATAATGGGAAAGTCTATTAAGAAGGAATAATATAGCCTGGGACGGATTGCCAAAACGAAGCCTAAAATCATCATCACTGGTCGTGATGGTGATTTTGGGCGATGCAAATGTGACCGATGATGCTGTCCTTCCCTTATATTTTATTTATAGAATATTGTATAAAACTTATCTTTCTTCCAACTCACCTTCCAACCTCCTATTCAATCACAGAAAATATATATTATATTTATCGTTCACCTCCGCTTTTATTATTCCAGTTTAATATTTGCTTCTCCCTCCGCTTATCATTATATATGCCTTATCCCCTTGTAACCTCAAGCTGATTCTTCATTCATATATTTTTCAAGTGTACCAGCATCTAGATTTCTTCTGTTTGTGTTATAGCACCTTGTTGTCAGAAAAACGCAGATACTATTTTTCCCCGTAGTTACTTACCCCTGAAGCACGCTCCTTTATTTTATAATTGCTATCTCGATTTGGACATTAAAAATCAAGGGAAAAGTACTAACCCTAACTTACCACCTTTCTCCTAACTTGCCCTCCTTTTTCCTTTTCATTGTTGGACCGAGAATTAACCACAATCACCCGGTCCTTCAAAATTATAAGGCTTATTCCTCTGCCTTTGAATTGCTTAACCGTTTGAATCATTTTATCCCAATCGACATCATCAAAAGTTTCCTTGAATAATTAAATGCGAAGAATGTTGGCTTGCGTTTTTATTTCCTTTTTGAAAGCAGCCTAATGGCCAAAATCTTTTTCCTCTTCGAAATCAATGTTGTTCTTCATCCTAGACTTTCTCTACTCTTCGATCCATTCTTCTTAGGATGTTCCTCAGCAACAACCATAGAACCATGCAAGTATTTCAACACCCTTGTAGTCCTAAACTTTTCACATTTATTTTTTAGTTTATTTTCACAATCCTCGCTAAAATCCGATCACATTACCTCCATCCGCATTTCTCTTTTTTATTGGCACTTGCGAAAAAGGATTTTTAACTCATCAATTCTGATAGCGCAGCTAATGCTGTATTTTGCAAAACTTGAAGCAAGGCCCCTTAGAGTGCGAATTTCGCAAAGCATTTCATGGGTGATGAAAGCGAGCGATTAACATAATAAGCGATCGCAGCGGGGGTGTCAATGTTTTCTTTCCTTCCCATTATAACAGGCTTGGAAGGATAAAAAGATACTTTTTGTATTAAAGCGTCGATAGAAATCACGGTAATTGCGAAGCGCGTGAATATTCACGAGAGTTGAATCATAATGATTGCGTGCATCGCGTCGAGAAAAATGATGCGTTGTGATGACAAGCCGGGAGTTGGGGAAGGACGGGGGTCAATTTCACTGTTCCTCCGATGCGCAAGGATGAAGAAGCATACAGCCTGTGGAGAGAATTATCTCGAGAGCAAAAACTGCCTCGGGGGAAATTTATGTCATCGAAATGAAACTCAGGTCGTCGAGGTCTTGGTTGCGAAATTTCACTCTCGTTGTCGACGACCGGAAACGCAAAGAAAGTTCTACAGCGTGAAAACCTAAGGTTTCTAACGTGATAACGCGCTGAACTCGAGAAAACTGGCCTTCCGACGATATCTTACTTTTCCTTTTTCATTCATTCGATGTTTTCCTGCGATTATATCCGAACGAATGGCTGGAAAACAAATACTCGTAAATATTTCATTCAGCAGTGCAAACTGAAGAGAGGATCGACTCGAGGGGAAAAACTGCACTAATGCGCGACCTTAAAATTTGATAAATAAAAATTTGATCATGTTTTCCCGTGAATTTGGATATTTTTGCGATAACCTGAAGATAAAGGCTTTAGGTTGTTTCCTCAACTTGGTCGGACCCAAATGACCCCCACACCCGTCGTCCGTGCTGCCAACTGAATCTCTAAATCACCAATTACCGAGCGACGGCACATTCGTTTCAGTCAAAAAAAAAGGCTCCCACGATCTGGTGAATCCGTTATGAGGAAAAATTGTAATTAGAATGCCATTGGTCACGCGCTCTAAAATAGAGGTGAAAGGTTCAACCAGGAGGTACGAAACCTAAGAGAACCTACCAATTAAGGAATTAAAGTATATATGTGATTCATACTCATAGGTGTCCTATCGATTATATCAGTATTCTCCCAAACTGTATTATACAATGTTTCCATGTAGCAGGATGACATTGCCTTTCACATGAAATTCTTCTCTAGCTCCGCATACCTCTTTTCTCTCGCCATTCCATCCACACAACATCTCCTTTCTCGTACCCGATTGCTATATTCTTCCTTATCCTTCCCTCTACCGCATCTTTCAAGACACCAGTCCCTTACATCCTATTCCCTCAATTCAATCTATCTCCCCCTAATATCCTCAATCAAATTCCTACTTAACTATTCCTACTCAAACTCAACTATTTCTAGCACAAGCTCGTTTGTCTTCCTTTCTACCCACCTTACTATTTCCATCTCTCCGACGTAGCCGTTGTTTGTTCAATAATTTTTAACCGTCGGAACTTTTAATTTTGCAAAAATTATGTCAATCCCTGGTATTTACTAAAATATGAACACATCCGTAATATGTATGGTATTTTTTTATTTTCATATTTTAGTAGAATTATGACACGAGTGATTTCTTCACGGGTGGTCATCTGGATTAGGCGTTTCCATCTCAGCCGACGTTTCGCTCATCATCGTCAGAGCATCTTCTTGCCTAACCCGGGTTAACACCCATGAACACCCCACTCAATAGGTAAAACGCCCGGAAAGTGACAGAACTTTCTTCAAACTATAACACAATTTGCCTACGTTTTGCTACGCTGTAATGCGTTGGTTTTTGTTAAGGTCTAATGGACACAAAAATATAAACAGACGGGGAAAGAAAATGAAAACATCTAGTAAATCTCCGAAAGTCTCCGCAGCTTTATAACAAAATTCTAAAGTCTACACTATTGATTTTCAAGCTTCCGAATGCAGTGTAAAATATTTTATTCCGACGATCATATAAGCGCTGAGCTGTAGCACAATCCGGTATTGCTTCTTAAATAAATAGGCTACTTTCATTCATCTCCTCACCAGCAATCCACGAGGAATTGCTGGGGTCGGTTTTCAATGCCTTATGCTCCAAATCTTAACTACGGCAACCTTTCATCATGCACTATATTGACTACATATCTGTTGACTGTAAAGTTGGAATTTTTCCAAGAACATCTATGAATCTTCAGTTCGTCATTTCGATGCTACCACATTATTTCCTGTTGTCTTGAATAACGTTGAAAAAAAAGCAAACTAATTACAAACATGATGAATTTTCGTATTCTCAGTGTAGGTATAAAATGCAATTAATTCTCTAAAATATCGGATATAAAGTGGCTACATATTGCTTGCTGTAAATAATAAAGCGAAACAATTTATTAACTAAGCGGAATGACGGACGAGCGACTGTTTGGTCGAAATGGAGATTTAACATGATTTTTGAACATTTTACATTGTGCCGTGAACTGATTAACTTAACATGCTGTATTCATTCAGACCGATTACCGTCACTGTTATCGGCGTGAGGTAATGAGCAGGTCATATGATATTAAACAACTTGGAAATTTTATGCCTCTATTCTGACTCCTAACGGGTTATAATATTTTTTCACGCCCTAATCTCATTGTAACTTTACGTAATCTAATTAAGCGTGTCTCAGAGCGATAAATATATTCAAATGCCCCGCGAAACAACTACCCGAGGAATTCATTCGAAAGTTTGCAATAATTTAATTCTGAGGTGGATGAATCTTAGAAGTTACTGGGAAGACACGAGATTGTTGAAGGCCATGATAGGAATGAGAATGTGATGGGGTAAGTTGGGAAGACGGAGTTAAAACATAGGCAATTAGATTCCTCGAGAGGAGGTGGGAAGTATGCCAATGATATGAAACAGCTTCTTTGCAGTCAAACCTACTTAAACAGCAAGAAACGAAGCCAAGATTAATGCTCAAATTCGTAAAACAGAGACCAAGTTCATTTTTTGTGGATCTAGTCTCATCATAAAAGTGCTGATATTCTTGCGGAAAACCTCTTTTTTAAGCAAAGGGATGTCTATTCAAACATAAAATTCACTGCGCTACGATGCGCTTAACAAGAGCAACCAAACTCCACTGTTCGACATCTGCGAGTGACCAATGTTAACCGATGTGACTGCGAGCCACGCTTCCAAGTTAGGACTAGGAAAGCGAAAGTTAAACTTCCTACGTAGCGCTGTACACGAAGGAGTGTCCACGCACGATTACCTATATCAACTTACGAGGCATCGTTTTCGAGTTTTTTTGCTCGCAAAACAAATAAAGGCTTATAAAACGCTCTGTCTCACGACACTGCCGAGCACATTACAATCCTGCTAATGTAGATGACCGTAAGAAAGCTTAGCTCCAAGCGGTTCTCTGTTAAGCGAGCATACCCCTTTGGAGGCGAGCTCCTCTCCCCTTCACTCACTCAGTGATTCAACCCGAAGGTTGGTTTGGATAGGTGAAGGTAGAGCTCACCCCGGACTATGCCACAGGCGGGTGAATTTCACACATTCAGGGTAGGGGGGCAAGTTCCTTTCCCTGGGCCACCCCGCACACCGAGGATATTTTTTTGTTCGGGGGAGTCCAAGGGCTTCAGCCGGATTTGAACCCGGTCTCCTTCGATCAGTAGCCAAGCGCTCTACCCACTAGGCCACCACGCTCCCCTCTCCTTTACAGGGCATGTATTTTCACGAAAAGCCGGCGGCAGCCATGTGGATGCTACTCTTTTGGCGACCTACATCCCCTTCTCCGACCCGCTAGGCGGAAACACCGACACCGATTACGGAGATGTGGCTCACTTGGGAGTCAAGTATCTTGACCTCTTTTGTTTTTGGCAACAAACAAATCCTCTCTTGCAAGTCTCCCGATAACGAGGCCTTTGATTCGTTCGAATGGAATCGTTTCGGTGTATTGTATTCGTCGAAGTATTCCGTTGGGTTGTGAATTAAAATGCTCTAGGCCATGGCTGCAAACTGCTATTTGTACACAGATTAGGATCAATCTCTGGAGCTTAGTCACCATGGGAAAAAAATGACTTTGCGAAACTCTGGTGCTTTAAGTCGGAATTGGCCTTCTTCTAGCGTTATTGATTCTTGGTCGCGGCTGTGCCTCACATTTCTATCTCCTAATATATCTATATCCTCATTCATTTTCGTTCCCTCTTACTAACTGCGGCCTTGTGATTATGAGTTTTCTTTCCAAACAGATGCATTTGAATTTTCGATAAAATTGATGGATTAACCAACGGATGACGAAATAAGGCATTTATTTCCTCATAGTCTGCTTTGCTTGATTTCGTTCTCTCATGAATTTTATTTCTGTTTTCGAATCAATGACGATGAAGAGAATGGGTCATTGTCTGACTGGGAATGAGGTATATACATATCAGTCATAATAACTCAGAAAAAAAATCCGCGAAGAAAACTTGCACCCACATAATGTAGTGTGTTATGAACTTTACTATTCCCATTTTTGTTCGTGTTCAACATCGAGTAAAACTACACAGAACCGGACAATAAAATACCTGTATCGCACAAAATAAGGAAATAATAGCACTCATAATTTTGTTATGTTAGGAAACGGGGCTCAACGTCAAAGTTGAACAAAGAGACCCTCGATGCACTCGTTGTGTTAAGCTCATACATTTCGTGGTAGAACGTTTTCTTCATATCAGTTAGGAGACGTGGATGGAAAACTTACTCTCGAGTACGATTACACGTGGGCATCTCAAGGCTGAATCATTATTTTGTTACAATTTTAAATTTCGCTTGACCTCTGACATCAAGAAAGCACCAATTCAAATCATTGCGAAGGTTTTTTTTAAATGAAGAAGGATTTAATTCTCCCTGTTACCGCCACTTTTGTTGTCACCTGTGGCTGTAACGTGAGTTATGTCTGTGCTGTCAAACGTGGCTGTAACGCGGGGGAATTAAATCCTCCTTCGTCGGTATCAATTCTAACTGCAATAGGTAAATTATGAATGAGTTACCTGGTGATACCAATTCAAATCATTGCGAAGGTTTTTTTTTAAATGAAGGAGAATTTCATTCTCCCTGTTACCGCCACTTTTGTTGTCACCTGTGGCTGTAACGTGAGTTATGGCTGTGCTGTCAAACGTGGCTGTAACGCGGGGGAATTAAATCCTCCTTCGTCGGTATCAATTCTAACTGCAATAGGTAAATTATGAATGAGTTACCTGGTGATACGTCGGAAATAGTTCCGTTGAATTCAAAGAGGGAAACATTAGTTTGGGGGCTATTGACTGGCGGCCGCCAGGTTTTGAGTACCACATTTTCTACAACAACGGATTTTGCAGGAGTACCCTGATACCTTCTAAGCTGCAGAAAAGAGAGCACACTAGGGGCTCCGTCCATAGGAAGGGACGTTAAATTGTTGACCCCTCGACGCATTTCGCTCTAAGTAGGCCGATTCTTGCGCTGGGTTTCTCTTCTTCGCCGTGCCCCGGTCCTTAAAATCCTACCAGCGGCCCAAATACCCCACCTCTGACGGCTGTCACCCCCAACCACCCACCTTCCCGAAAGGCACATATGATCTCGGTTGTGGGTCAACGCCCTGAACAACTAATTCAACTATTAAGGTAGGAAAGGGTAAAAATATGGGTCTCACCTCAGTCGCTCTCGATGCCCGACATGTATAGGGATTTAAAAGCACTGCGGCCAATGCTGTGCCGGCAGCTTCCATTCCGACGAATTTGATGAGCCTTAAAACGTTCATTAATGACGCGGCAGGTGATGGCTGGAGTATTCAGCCGGAAGCTGGCCAAATGGAGTTCGAATACAGGTCAAGTTAATCATTTTTCTGATGCATTCATGCATTTACATTTATAGCAAAATTTAACTTTACAGGTCGTAGGAGCATTGTTTTCTAGAATTTATGCATCTCAAATTACGTAGCTTTCATTATGGATTACCTACCTGTAAAGCCATCAATGCCTGTGTCTCAGGAGATAAATTGACAGAAACGAGCCTATAGTGATGTGGTTTTTTGGGTTGCTCAGAGTTGTTGTAGTTGGCCACCTGCGTTTCCCCTCCGCTGCTGGCGGTCTCTTCAGGGTAGAATGATCCCTAGACATAGGCAAGGACCGCGAAAGTTTTTATCAAATGTAGATACGAGCCCTTATTCAGAGTTCAGTGTTCGTAATGAAACAACAGCCTAAGAATTTAGATTTACAATAATAGATAACATTTTTCACTATCGTGAGCTAATCAATGGGGTCGTTTACCATATTTTTTTTATTGCCGAATCTGATAGAGTTTGTAAAATAAAAGGACCCGTATTTTTCCGTTTTCTGATCCGACAATTATTTCCCGAGCTATAAGCGGCGAAAAACTGATGTTTTTAACCCTTTCGGAAAAGTGGGTGTGGTGCAACCTCTGACGCATATCTACTTCGTCCAATCACAACTGAGCCCGCGATGCTACTTCGCCTTATTGCAAAGGGGGGGACAAAGCTGACTCGGCCAATGGGAGTGATTTCGACAGCATCTGTGCGAGCAGACCTTCCGAGAACCCCCCTCCACTCCCTTCCCCCTCCCCTGAAAGCAGTCAAGGACGGGAGGAAAATGACGTCAATGTTATCACAGCAGCATTTTCGGTGGGCGTCACCTTTTGCTTATTTTCATTTTTGATTTATGAGTGAATGTTTGTGGTTAGAAGATTAATTTTTTCACTAAAATTCGTTTTTCGTTTCCATCTAACGATTTCGTGTACAAAATTCCGATTTCGGTTCCGAGTAAACGCCCCCATTCTATGATGACAAAAAATTGAAGGAGGATGTAGTGCTTTTCCGGCGGTGAGTTGGATGAATAATTTACGAGTCTTCCAGCGGCCCTGATGAGGAGGGTCAAGACTGACCTCGAAATGTTGGTAGAAATGGACCCTTTGAGCAGGTGGAAGACCTTAGAACTCATTATTCAAGTATATAAATTCCTTGTTATTTCCAATACCAGAAGATCACATTGCAACATCTCCTGCTCCATGGTCAGCTCCTGCGTATCACTCTTCAGGCAAGAGAAACTGTTAGATTCACCACGTTTATCTTACGCAACGTGTTAATTTCCCCCAGCACCTCGTGAACAGCCAATCATTGAGTGACACCGGAACGCGATTCTGAGATTTTGCTGCAAACATACTACCATTGAGCTATCGAAACCCGCTCATTCAGGCAAAAATGTCAACCGCTGTGACGAATATATATTTCTAATTAATAATTGAACCAAATCCATACTGATAATTCGATTAATCACTAAATAATATCTAAGCTCACACCTCAGTGCTGACCCAGTTTGACAAGTAGTCTGGTTTTCATTGCAGTTTGACTAAATACCTGCTTTCCCGTCTGTTCCGATCGCCTACCTAAATCTATGAGAATCTCATTGTTCTCTCCGAGAGGGTGGAGATTTACCCGATTATTTGGGAACAGTTAGACCCTGCCTTGCAAACTAAACGAGGTCAAATTGGTGTCTGAACTCTCGAGGGAGTGGGAAACTCAGTTTCCCCGAGATGTGATTTGCAACCTTGTGGGTCATCCACTCATAGTCCCCAACCGAAACCTCAAGAACGATTTGCGAACGATACGATTCCCCCGCCCAATGAATAATTTCTTACACGTGGTAGAATTAGATACCGAGGTTCTCTAGCTGCCTAGATTACATCGTACTGTCCACAATCTGCTTAATTCTAAGTCTAGCATACCCGAGAGGGATTAACAACGACCGAAAAAGTAATAAAACATGCCGTATTTTCTCAAGAAAGGTAGGTAGATCCCAATGATATTTTATGGTGTGTGCATAATGTGTAACCACAGTCGCCCGCATCAGTAGCTTCTGTATGATTCAAACCAATATTCAGCACTTATCCAATTAATAACGCTTTCATTATCATTCCATTGGCGCCCTTTCGCAATAATCCAAAGATAATCTCTTGAGCTTCGTAAAATTTCAGGAAAAGAAAAAATTTGGTGATATTCCAACTAGGTTCAACACCCTCTACCGGTTTCTAAGGATAGACATCATTTTCAAGAGGTTAATCTGTGAAAAAGGCAAACGCGGCAGAGGCTGTTCAACCGAGGGTGGAATATTTCCTTTCCTTTGTCGGTATAATGATCGATAGGGAGAATGGTAATTAATCCCATGAGGAATATCGCAGCACGTATCTCGCGTTCAGCATTGACTTCGCGTCGTGACGATAACCGAGGAAGGTTGTATAGCAGTTTGTGAAGTATTTTTGAGGCTTCTTAGCTAATATTGTTATTTTCGCTGTCAATTCTGACCTGGTAGTAGCAAAGCTTATCGCTCGGTAGGCCGTATTCTGAGGGACAGCATGGATTTTCAGACACGACATGAAACGACGTGCCCACGACAACGCGTAAGACCAAAACGGCCCCGCGACCATCTATTTAGCCAAAAATCATGCTACTTAGCTGCATTTGAAGGGGTCGTCTATAAGTTACGTTATGCTAAAGGGTATGGAGTAAGTTGTCACGATGCGCTGTTGATGGTGGAGGGGGATGGGTTGTCCTATCTTCCGTTACGTTTGGCGGTAGATAGATTGTAAATTCATTTATTTATCAAAAATGAATGATGATACCCATAATAATTAGTAAATAGATAATAGCATTGTGAGATTAATAGGTTATGTATTATAAATGTTTTATTATTCACAAAGATATGGTTTGTTGGCAGCGTTACAAGCATAATTTAGGGGAACATCTTGGATAATGTTACGGAGGGTTATAGGAGGAAGGGGGTGGTATAAAAATGAAAAAAAAATCATTGCTACATAATGTATGGATAGCCCCTAATTAATGTGATTATCCATCTCGAGGAACTAGGTGGGGATTAACAAAAAAATAACGCAGTGGCAAATGCGGTACTCATCATTTTAACGCCTCCGGATCAACACTGTTTACAATATTGTTGCAAACAGCAGTCCCAGTTTTCTTCTGTTGTATTGGGACTGCAAGACACGTTTCACCACGCCGCACGGTGGGATAATCCTGTGCGCTTGAATGACTCTCTCACAGCAGTAAAAACTTGTCATGCCGCACCAATAAACCTGTGGAACATTATTTTGTTTTTTTAACAACGCCTGAATATCGACTACTTCGACGATGTCGAGTCTGATTCAGTTCGAAGTTCTGTTGTCGCGATGTGCGCCTCCTGACAATTGCACTTGTCTAGTGTGTATTGCAATGAGTGGTAAAACGAAAAATAATCAAGTTGCACTGAAAATTACATTTGCAGAAGTGTTTCCAGCCGCACGTTCATGCTGTTTTTCGCCAGAGACTGGTTTAATACGTATCCTTTTCTTGTTTGATAGCAAGGCTAATTAAAACTGCCGGTCAACACCTAAGTGAGCATAAAAGGTTTGACTGCAAAGGCATAACAGGTTCCTTCGTTAAAAAGGGGCATTGGAGCAGTCCATCCAAAAATTTCTGCAGAGATTTTTCCGTAAAAACAATGGAATCCCGAAGGTTTCAACCAGAACTTCGGTAGAAACATTCCTGCTCTATAGAATTCCGCTGACAACATCCTAAAGAAAAAAGCGACCTCGGTGGAATTCTGTGGTGCCGTTTCTACTGAATTCTGAGTAGAATTTTGTAAGGCTGAATTAAGGTTCCGTAGATCGCAATGAAGCCGGACAAATTCACGAGTAGTTTTAATAAATCGTTCCTCTCAAACAAGGGCATTCAAGGGATGGATTTCTAGTACATATTTTGCCCACATGAGGGAAAGGCTTACTTTACAGAAATGTACCATTTGGCAGGGCAACTCAAGTGTCGCGGGCACTAACCATGCTTGTGTCGCTGAAGGACTTCATTAGGTAATCGATTGTAGCGCATCATTTTTCTCAAAGGATGAATTTTAGAGAGGAAATTCGAGAAATACAGGTATCTTTCGCTGGAAAAACTAAAGGCGCGGGCATTAAAATGAGGGTCCCTCCGTTCTACGTTAAGTGACTTCAGACAACGGGAAAACTGAAAATATGGGAACTATACTACCAGTAGGTATGCGATTAAGCCGTTGACTGGACTTGATCTCATACTTAAGCATTCGGTCTTCGCGTGCCTTGTTCTCCGAGATCACCATTTTACCACTATTAGAATTTGAGATGCTTGCTACCATCTCCGGGAGACCTAACTACCCCAGCCCGGCGGACTTATCTTCGGAGACTGGCAGAAGACACATCTCCGCCATCATATATGCCTCTCGCCAGATTTAAAGTTCAGATTGAGAATAGTTCACTTTATCAAACTCATCCATTTTGGTTTTTTCAACAGTTTGCTGTTGTCAACTTAATGGTGTCGTGGCAGAGATTAATCTATTCCATGAACCCACTCCCAAGAATAGAGCCATATATTCAACGCGACATTGGCTAATGGAGTAACCATTTGGAAAATAATCTACCCATGGGATATTACCCATGGAAAACAATAAAATCGTACTCTCTTCACGAAAAAAAATCTAATCTCAATCGGATCAAAGCCGCTGCTGTGACTAGCTGCGAGGATCCGCGGCCTGCCCGTCGCGTCGCACGAAAGTCGATCTGACCCCGCTGAGGAACTCCTCGACCTCTGGGAAACCTTTACTTACCTCGATGCTTCGACCTTCTCGCTCCAGAGCGTTTTACCATGGATCATGATCGTTAGTTTGTTTGGCTTTCACTTTAAGAATGGCCTCGGCCAATGAAGGAACTACGTATGAAATTAAATATTTTAGGAAGACTTTCATTTTCCAAGCGTCAGGCTTCACAAATTTTGCCGCTGGGGTCGTTACCTTCACGGCAGATGAAGTAGTTTTTTTTAAATCTCGGATCAGGGACATCATTTGGAGAGGGCAAATGGAGGGTAGATCACAGTGATATGATCCTTCCTTTTAGTCGAACTAAATCTATAAGGACGTTTCGGTTGCTATTTGCGGGATGGCGACCGACAGCTAAGGTCATTGGTGTCGTTGACCATTATTTTATTTCCGAATCTGATAGTTTGTAAAATAATTAGACCCGTATTTTTACGTTCTCCGATCCGTCCTCGAGTTATAAGCAGCGAAAAACTAATGTGTTTAACCTTTTCGGAAAAGTGGGCGTCAAAGGACTCGTACGTCATCCACTTCATCTAATCACATTTGAGACTGCGCAGCTCCTTCGCACATTTAAAATGGGGAACACACAGCTGACTCTGCCAACGGAAGTGGTGTTTAGACTCCATTCGGATCATTACGAAAGGCATTGCATATTCGATGACATCAAAATTGGTGAATAAGCAAATAAATTCTCGCACACTTTTACTCACGCCAAACTGCATACGAAAATATTTTGTTGTTCAGTTGTCTTGAGTTATTTGCAGGATGCGTCAAGATCTTCAGGCAGACTCCCCTCCCGTTCTTCCTCAAAAGAGTCTAGGGCGGGAGGTGAATGAAGTTTCAGGGGCGTCGGAACTATTTTCGCTGGGGGGGCAACCTTGAAAAGGGCCCGCATTTATTGCGGATAGAAGGGGGAAGAGACTAGAATTTCGCTAAAATATCATATAAGGGTGTGAGAATATGTCAGAATGGAAAAAGCAAGCTGGAAACAGGTGAAATTTAATATTTATTAATGAAGACTACTCATTTCTCAATGGCCCGGGGGAAATTCTGGGGGGTGGGGGAGGCTACACGTACACGGGGAGGGCCGCGGCCCCTCCTGCCCCCCACTTCTTACCCCGCTGTGACGTAGATATCCTTAACGCAGTTAATTCGGTGGGCGTCACCTTTTGCTTATTTTAATTTTTGTTTTATGAGCGAATGGCTCTGGTCGGAAGATTAATATTTTCACTAAAATTCATTTTTGTTTCCATCAAATGATTTCGTGTACAAAAGAGTGATTTCGGTTCCGAGTTAACTCCTCCATTGCGCCATTAAGGATATAAGGGTAGATGGGCAGCGGATATGTGACCTAAGGGAATGGAGATTTAACCATACTTGGGTGGAAACAGCATTAGCATTAGACAAGGAACAGTGTTCCATCCAGTGGATGGAGTACTAAATGGGAAGAGAGACAGACGATAAACTGCAATGTTTACTTGCATAATAATTTACCAAATCATGTTTGAATTTTCAGCAATCCTGGGGAAAAGGAGGAAGTACTGAAAAAATTGGCCGAGTCTCGTTTACGATCCCTGGAGGTAACATTCAATCAAATGATGGAGCTTATGAGGGGCTGCCATGAACTAGCCGAAATTCAAGGCTTTCAGGATATGAATCTTAGAGGTCCTCGAAAATTAGCAACTGGAGGCAATATGAATTCTAAGGATGATGAAACGACACGAAGCATCAGTGGTGCAAGTGCCCTAACATTGTTTCGAGGCATTATGCCAGGTGAGTAATGTGAGTAGTGAGCGAGAAATAAAAATAAGTAATTATTACTGCATGATTTTGAGTCATATGAGCTGCTAACAGATTAAGCTACTAGTAAAGATCAAATATTATTTTCACCATTGAAAGATGAATTTACTACCTAACATATAAAGTCAGGGACATTTAATCAAACAATGATCAATACAATATAAATTTTCTTCCTCACAATGGATATTCTTAAATTCACTACCAAACAGCAAGGAACAGGATGGAGGACAACATATTTAAATTAACCTCTTTTAGTTAAAAGATGACAGAAATCCTAAAGACCTTTCAAATGTGAATCACTTGGAATCAATAAAATGGTACAGGTTAGTTTTCTGCAGTAATATTTTAGACTGAAAACTGACATTCATGTCACTACCATGGACATATCTTTGCAGTATAAACTAATTTATTACCTAAGAATACTGAGTCCAATTATAGGTACTATAATTACAACAATAAATGTGGATTGATTTCTGAAAATGTAAAAATTGAACAAATGTAAAAGATTTTAGTACATAGTTTCAATGTCGAATATTATTAAAATCTGTCCATAAAAATAGTTAGCTTCTAAAATCTCAACAAAATAATGAAGCATGAATACATTGTAATGCACTCATTAAATATAAAAATTTAAATTAGAAAGGTGGGCGGGGGTCTTACGGAACCCCCCAGACTCTTGGACCCCTTTTGGATCCATTGCCCCTACCCACATTTTACCTTCCCGCTGATGCAGTTTGGGGGAAGAGCACAATCATAGAGGTATCGAGGAGGGTTAACCATCCTACCCCCATCCGGGCCCAACATGCTTTAATTCAGTGTTCTGGGAGGAACTGGTGTTTCAGTGGTCGTGCTCTTTACTCAGTACATGATAAAAAATATTGAATCAGTTGTCAAACACGCTAAATCTTCCTTGCTTAGAATTATTTTAAGGCTAAGTGGTTCATTTTATTCTGATAGTGGTTTTGGAGATGATGTACATGGGAATAGCTGCCATAAGAATCATTCCACCTTTATCTTCAGAGACCAAATACCTAATTGTTTATTCATTCCTTCCACAATTGTAAGTTCAATATCTGGCTAAACAATAATTTAAAAGGATGAAGTTGGAAAGCCATACAACATTCTGATAGCATCAGGAGTTTTACTTTTCAAGCACCTGAAATATCTCTAACCTTGCTGTAAGAGGTAAATTTCAAATTATTTTATGCCAAGTACAGTAGTAATTGTGATGAATAGCTGAATATGCATCCTGCAGGAGCAACTTGAAAATATCATCCTCAACCAATATTAAAGTATGCTACTAATTTTTTGTTTTCGCCTAACTTAATGAAACTAGCTTAAAGATGAAATGAAAGTTTTGTTATTCTACTAAAGGGGAAGATTTGTGTGTGGAATGACATAACTCTTCCTTTCATTTTGTTATGGCATTAAATTGCCGTTAAAATACAACTATTAGGTAGCAACAAAAATGAAACTTCACTGGGTTTTATTCACAGAAGCATGTACTCTAATTTCAAGGAACTAAATGGTGTGGCACAGGAGATCTAGCAGAGACATATTATGATCTGGGACCTGAAACAGAGCTGGATATTTGTTGCAGAACTCATGACCTCTGTCCAGCGAAGATTAGAGCTTTTACATCACGCTTCAACCTCACCAATGATTCCATTTACTCCAAGTAAGCATACATAATTCTCCAGAATGTAAATGTTAAACACACCCTCTTATCTAAATTTAAGTTGATCCATACCTATATTGTTAAGCTATCAGTGTCATACTCCATGCCCTTATTTCTACATTTTTTTTTAAATTACAGGTCTCACTGTGAATGCGATGATATGTTCTACAAATGTCTCAAAAGAATTGGAAATCAAAATGCTATGCTCATAGGGAACTTCTACTTTAACTTTTTACATGTTCCATGCATAGATCAAGCCAAAGGGAAAGGCAATGCTCCATTTGAAATGCAATTCAGAAATAGCAGGCACAAATTCTGATGTACAAGTGCACTTGTGACCAATTTTCACTTATAGTATTAATGCCTGCCACCAATAAATAATTGCATTCTAGATGCCAAGATATAGGTGGCTAAGAGGAAGCATATCTACCAATAATGAATGTGATAAAAAAGAACACGAACAGTGCGAAAATTGATAAATTCAGCATCTGGTGACTACCATGAGAATATTAGTTATGTTATTAGATTGAGGCAAGTAGCAGTGTGAGCATTTAAGAGGTGATAACCAGTTATTTTAAATTGACACTGCTCACGTTTTGATTATTTCTAATTTATCACCACCCTTGCGATGAATAATTGAACTTCAACTTCAATGAATTTCTAACTTATCACATGCCCTGAAACAGCTTACAGGGTAATGCATAGTATTTATTCAATCATGCACCAAATAAGCCAGGGATCCCGATGTTCTTATTTACACGATACAAATATGTGCCACATATATGAGCATTTCTTTTGCAAATGAGCAATTTACTGGGAATAACTTATTGCAAGCCAAAGGTATTGCTTCAATGACCCAGAGGTGTATATGTTAATTAGTGTATCACCCTGATGTTTTTTATTTCAACATCTAAACATGAACCAAATGAAAGACTCATTTATTATACTTATATTATTCTTTCTTTATCACCTATATTTTGTATCTGTTGCCCTTATGGTCCAGCAATAATCATCACAATTGATGATGGCAAACACAAAGGTATTAGTGACAAGGTGAACATGATCCATATTTACTAACAAAAAACCTCTAAACAAAAAGTTCCACTTAAAATATTCCAAAAATGACCCACCAGCTTGACATAGGCCTAACACAATTAACTTCAAGATCTCCAAGAGAGATTTCTTTGACCAAAAAGAATAGGGCACTTATTCATCGCAATCCAACTTCGTGCCAATATTGTGCCTTCATGTCAGGTCTGCAATCATGTGGACTCATGACAGTGTTATGCTAGGACACAAGTCATAATAGTGTAGATTAATCTAACACATCTTTCCTTCAAACCAAAAAGATTTTTGTTATCATGGATCAAATCTTGTCTTTCCCAGAAAAAAATTGCTGTGTTACTCAAATTTCAATGCAACACAAAAGTTGAATTGGTGAAATGATAAACCACTGACTGAAAGATTTAAATTATAAAGCTAAGTATATGTTCTGTAATAGATTTCCAAAGCTGTAAGGGCTGCATTGGTTTTAAATCATTCTATGAATCAAGAGGTACCAGAGGAATGAGGATGAATTGTCCCCAGATGAGTTCTTTTTAAATTGTCAATCACCACCAAACCAACTTGAAGGGATCAGAACAGTTAATAAGTATTTTTTTTTATTAGTTTGATGTGCACCTCTAAGGAGGTAGATTTTACATTGTGAAATACTAAAACTAAACCTTTGACGTTTTGATTCATAGATATGTTTTTCACCACAATGAATAAAACTGTTTTTCATTATGTAATACTTTTATTTTTCTTTAAAAAATTACCCATTTAATTTTATTAAAAAAATTATCCATCAAATTGAGCAAAAAACCTCAGGAACAAAATGAGCTCTTGTTTACTAATTATTGTGAATCTGTTCCAGCAGATATCACAGAGGATCCTAACTCCATTCTTTTAGCCTGAAGCTCTAAAGAAACATTCACCATGTGAGCTATGCTACTCCATGGGCACTGATTAACCACAAGCAATCCATTGCTCCACAATGAATATGGTCTGAGTAGATTCATAACAAACCAGAGAGTCTCTTTCAGTAAATACATAGGAAGATAAGGAAAAGCCTTCATAAAATCATTCAACATGGGAGACATTATTTCTGATACACTTTCAAATTTTAATCTCCCTCTTTCAGAACTGCTGATATTACCAAAAGTTCTAATGATGTATGTCAAAACTTGAATAGGAAATCCTGTACCACTGCAATTGGAATTTCCTTCGGATATAATAACTCTGATTTCATCTAATAAAATAATAACCTTGTTTACCACCTTTGACTCAAGGAAAATCACTTCAGATGATTCAGAGCAGGACAATACAAAGAATAAATACATAAGCCGTGCCAAAAAATGTGAATTTGACCTATCTAATAAAGGAATAGCTGCAGCCATCATTTCTTCAACACTTAAGGACCTGGTGGAATAATGAGATTCATTGAAGTGTAGAAAAGATAATGGATCCAACTTATAATAACAAACTACTATCCTGACATATTATTTTTCTGTCTACACTTACCCAATGTCGTTTGGTAAACCAGCAGTGATGCAGTGTGCAGCAGCATATAGAACAGCCTCAATAACTTTGATTTCTTGAATTTTATTTGCATTTTCTTGCAATGGAGACACTGTAGAAATAGGAAGGTGATATCTATGCATAATTTTAATAATCTGAGGGTAAATGCCCTGGACTTCCAAAACTTTGTAAGCCAAAATTCCACTTCCTGATAAACTCCCTACTGCCCACAGGCTTGCTTCCTAAACATAATAAAAAAATGATTGGAGTCAATGAAATGTAGATACTATGTAATGGAATCATAAATAAAGGCTGAAATTAACATGATTACAAGCTTTTTCAAAGTTGCAATTTTATGACATTGACATCAATAAAGCTATGTTTAAAAAAATAATGTCCTCCCATAATGAAGGCTACAAAACACCTTAATTTTGTTAGGGAAATTATTCACTAATTGACTTTTTTGATAAAATAGAAAGCAAATGTAAATGCACCATCATAAGTAATGAAAAAATGACTAGACCAACATCCAAACAATCAACAACACAAGTACAGCCTAATCGCAAGACCACTGGCTTCATTCTTGTTTTGTGAATGGATGTCATGCAATGGATTACCAGCATAGCCATGTATAGTTTTTGGACCAACATTTTCAGCTGAAAATTGAGGCTGGACCAAACACAAGTAACATGCACTTCTAAGGCCTGAAAAAATTCAATATCCCAGCAGTATGGCAACACCTGGTGTTGGCAATGTTCAAGCATGATATAATGCCTGGGTAATATTTACTGATTTCTCTTATTTATGCCCTGTTATGAATCAAAAACAGTCAAATTACCAAATTGTATTCATGCAGTTAAATGATTACATTGATTTCTTAGTGTATGTCCATCTGCTACACTTGTTTGAAAAGGAATGACTGTACTTGGAAGAATACTCAACCTTCCACTTGACTGTGAATCATTTAAAAACCAAATGACTTTAACGATTTAAAAAAATGATACAATAAACTATCGAATATATGAAACATGATAATATGAAGTTTCGATAATACGAATCCAAACGGCCAGTCCCAACGAAAATCCTTTAGTAATAACATGGCAACATTCGAAAATATGAAGTTTCAAAAACACTAATTTTTTGAAATTACGAACATCGTGCCCGGTCCCCAGGAACAAATGGAATTCGTTTTTACGAACCTCAGTGAAAAACTGCTTCAGCAAAACTATTTTTGACTGCGTAGCTTTCATTGTTGCCAATTTTGGTGCATCAAAAATGAAATGCATGAATATTAGTGCATTCACCTCCGTAATATGCCAGTATCTCCCCATCATTTTCAGCATGTAACTCCACGTATCATTTAGACCTTGCGTAATGTGGAAATTGTATTTAATGCCATTATTTATCCTGGTCATTTTTTTTAACTGTTACCAGCAATTTCATAATGAGTATGGTTCTCTTTTGATTAAAGCTAACGTGTGAAGGCACATACCCTAATCGCTGCCGTGCATCTGGAATTATGGTAGTTCAAATTATCCGTGAACCCTACCTCGTATTTTAAGGTGAGCAATCCTAGCTCAGCTCTCTGTGAAGGGGATGTCCGCACCAAAATCTTGTAGCATGGATGGGTTGAGTGAGGGTGGGTGATGCCGTTAGGAAATTTGGGCGGGTTGTGTTGGTGGAGGTAATGATTAAGACGGCTGGGGAGTTTGGGTTTACGGTGTGTGGGAGGGAAAAGGGTCCGGTTGTGGAGCTGGAAGGTCCCAGTAGAAGCCGCATCTTTTAGAGGCCTTCAAATGGGCACCAAATCCAGTTGACCCTCACCCACCCGTGCCGGGTGCCCACACCCATGTTACTTGGACGCCCAACCGTGCCCGTTCGCCCTGGGTACTCGCATCCTAGGCGGGTGCCCGGGTTGCTCGCCCAAACTGGCGGGGTGGTAAAAGAGTGAACGAAAAATGTTGCAAATGGCAAAGACCCTTGAGAAAGATACCAGGTGGTGCCGGTGACAATCG
This sequence comes from Platycnemis pennipes, assembly GCA_933228895.1. Taxonomy (NCBI): domain Eukaryota; kingdom Metazoa; phylum Arthropoda; class Insecta; order Odonata; family Platycnemididae; genus Platycnemis; species Platycnemis pennipes. Next base: position 73,076,411 of record OW121847.1, on the reverse strand, counting down.
GTGACATATCTCACACACAGGCAGGCGACCCTCGCCCTTATTTTGCAGCTGTGTGCAGGCCTCTAGCAACTTTATCTCTCTTGCCGAGCTCGTAGGAGGGGAGGGGGTGGGTGAATGGCATCATGGAACGTTTCTGGAAGGTTCTTCTTCTGGGCAACCCTGTGGGGTGCGTGGCGGTGGCTGAATGGAACCGCTCCGGGTGTTGAGTGGAATGGGGAGGGTCAGGGATGCAACATCCTTTGTTATCAGGAGGGTCTTCGGACCCTACCTCTCACACTCTTGACACCTCTACACCATCCCCTTCGCTTCCCTTCCTTCCCCTTCGATATCCCTCGAATATCCACCCGTAACCACCTGCACGCAACCCCCAGTGTTGCTCAAAAGAAGAGGAAAGAACGCCACAGACGTTATGCGATGCTATTTCCCCATCTCCTTCAAGCTCAGCAAGGCAGATAAAGATACACCCAAAACTGGGATCTTTCCTCTCCACAACCCCCCACTCATCGTAAACCCAAACTACCCGGCCGTCAAATAATCCTTGAGGAGACGATGTGGAAAATATGCTGAATCACACCCCATTTGTCATCAATGTCTTAGTAGTAGAAAAGAAACAATATTACCTCCCAAGATCATTTATTCCGTTGATGATGGATGGAAGACGCTACAAGTAATAACCTATGAATGATTTTTTTTCTGGAAACGGGCTTAGATCTGTGGTTTTTTATAGCTATGATTGGGCGATAGGAGAATACTAAAGCACGGTTGGTCTAACTGTCATCATAACAGCATAGATGTTTGAAGCAAATGTCTATTTTTAGCGTCCATACTAGATTCCATCTCTACTGACTATTCTGATAATAAAATTCTTATTACAAAATGTTCAACTTTTGTTTTCTAATCGTTTTTGATACTGGGACAAAAATTTTGCCAACACTACTTCGCAGACTTAAAAGCATTGACATAGTAGGTACTTATTTTACAGTTTTTTAAGACAAGCGTCTTTTAAGAATGCTTTCACGAATGACCACAAAAGATACACAGTGTTGCCACAGAGAACAAAAGTTAGAGAAACAATGACAAAATTATTTTCATGACTTTTTTTAAATGTTCGAAATTACAATGTGTAGATTTTCTGGTCATGCTGACTTCATATTATTGAGAGCTTACAGTAGTGAAAAAAGACCTAAAAAATTACATGATTAATATAATAATTTGTTCCAGGTTTCATCATATGTGCCACATTTAAATACTTATTGAGGATAGAAAAAAGATCATCTACAGCTTTTATAACAGAGAAAGAGCATAATATAACCAAAAGCCATAACCTTTAGTAGGGCACAATGTGATAAGAGGGCATAAATGAAGCCAGATTTACACACTCTACTTGGGCAAGTGAAACCACCTTGACATTGTATATCAAATTCTCATACTCTAGGTAGAGACCCGTAAATCACACTAAGAACCAGGTAAAAAATGAATTAAAGCCAAATTCATGCTAATTAAAGTTATCCTAGATAGCCAAATGCATGCAATCCTTCATACAGATATGTGAAACCACCTTGATCTTCATAGGTCACACTCACTCAAACACTTGGGATTTACAAGTAGTCAATTCTACAATAGGGATCTATTCCTGTGATTGGTCTGTACCCAGAGTAAGTAAGTGTGATCTATGATGGCCAAGGTGTTCTCTCATACACAAGCAGAGGAATGCGAGAGTATTTTTGCCTTTATCTTATTTCTGACTTGCCCCTATATTATTTTCTCACTGTCTGCAAAGACAGTGAGAAAATAATATAGGGGCAAGCTAAAAATTAAAAAAACCAAGACATATCCAGATATGTAGTTGATATTTATTGACAGGACAGGCAAACAAAATCACAAGATAGATGCATGAAGGATATGTGCTTTCTGAAGCCTCTAAAATTGTTTCAAGGTCCTCCTCTTTTAGAAGTCATTATATCAACTGTAACCTCACACTACTGAAATAGCTATTTTCCTCCACATATGTACTGGGTAGATTTAAAAAAATATAAATCTAACTACATCTAATTTTAAATGACATGTTATCTTTTTCTTTAGTCTTACCAGCAATACTTGGTTCATCCCTTTAAGGTGTGTCATTAAATAAGGAGCAGCAGCTTTGGCAACCTTCAATCCAACATCTGGTCCAGCCAATGCAAAGTTAGCACAGCAGTAAGTAGCCCTGAGTTGAAGACTAGAATCCTGTCCTAAAATTACAAATTAAATACTCCTTATCATGAGACTATAAAAAAATTAAGGAAAAATATTAACATTAGTTAAGTTTTATACAGTTTAAAATGCACAACTTCTTTTACATTTATTGCTTAATTAGTATTTACTAAAACTCTAATTCTTACTAAGCAGTGTTAAAAATAATTCGAATCTAGTGTATTTATGTACAAAAATAAAATTATTAAGGACTACATATACCAAAATATGATGATAAAAAATAAAAAGATGTCAAACATAATAATAAGTTGGATCTGAGGATTCCGCAGGATTTATCATCAACGAAGATGTTTCTTCTCTGTAGCGTGTTTATGCCGGTGCACCCTGCATTTGATGGACCTTCCTGCCTGTCCAATGTGCATTTGCCACATGTGCATTACAGCTCGTAGAACCACTCGGTGTGCGAACGAGGAACCTTGTTCTTAGGTTTGAGCAGGTTGCCTGTTTTTCGGCAGCAAGTGAATCTTGTCATCACATTGTGTGATCAGATACAATGCACTACGAGGGGGCATACCAGCTGGAATGCACTTGTGGCAAATGCACATTGGACAGACGGAAAGGTCCATCAAATGCAGGGTGCATGGAAATGAACATGCTATGGAGAATAAACAGTTCCGCCTCTCCACTGTCTCAGAGAAAGTGTGGTTGGAACCTGGCCACAAGGTGGAGTTCAATAATGAAAAAGTCATTTGCAATGAAAGCTGATTCTACTCCAGGTGGATCCGGGAGGTGACAAATCGTAAAACACCCAGAAAACTGCAACCGAGAGGATGGATACATTCTCGGCCACACCTGGAAGAAAGTTTTCAGTTTGGAGACCCAATTGCCCTCTCAGCTAATCAGAGCCAACATAGGGCCCCCGTGACCCTATATAACGGTTTCATTGCATCAACAGTTCTGACCTGAAGATACTAGCAGGATGGTTGGAGAAACTGTTGTCACCCAGAGACAAGTCAGCAAGGAGAAACACCCAGAAGCCCACTTCATTGATAATAATAACAATGTTGTTCTGCTTATCAGCGTTCATTTACATAGACCATACATAACCTCTTCCACCAATTTCTAATGTTGCTTTCCCTATACCTAGAACTGTTTCCGGCTTGAGATGGTGAAACTGCTCCAAAGTAAATTATAAGAGCAGAAATGAAAGACATTGAAAAATCATCATTTCCTCCCTCACATAATTTCTCTCCTCCGTTCAGTATACCTCCTACCTTACTTTTGAAATGCCTATCACAAGTCCCCTATCTCCTTCCTTGCTAGCTCAGCATACAAGGGGCTTTCAGTACCTGATCACTTGATTCATCCACACACCATGGGCCTAAGTCTTGAATCTTTCGTCACGCTATAACGAATGAAATTTGTCGTTATGATAATGTCATTCATTTCAAGTTATTCGTTTATCAACGTTGATAACAAAAGATGACGTTTTTGCTGGTAACAGAAACATCAAAATTTATTCGGCGAGTTACAAAAGATTCAAGACTCAGGCCACATATTTCCTTATTTCTTTCCTCCAATAAATTTCTTTTCTCCCCTTTTATGCTTAGACTCTCCATGTTTTGTCTCCCTTTCTCCCCCAGTGCCATTTTCATTTTTCTCTTGACCCTAATTTCAAACAACTGATTTTTTGTCCTCATTTTTTTTTTTAAATTCCAGGTTTTGAGATCATAAAATGCCATGCCACATTACTTTCCTCTCTAAGCTTTCTAGACATCTTTATTGACATTTCTCTCGTAAGCTTTCACTATTGTGGGGTGTGTTTGAAACCATTGGGATTACCAAGAATAGGTAAACAAGGAGTCACGCGATACAAACACGAATGGTTTGCAAATTTAGTGTGTCTGAATCGTTGGTTACCTATTAGAGATAATCCTGATGGTTCCAAACTTACGTCTATCCCGGTCACAGTTTTCAAAACAATCTTCTTCCTCCTTTCTTCCACGTCCTTATTCTATGCTTTATTGCTCTCCTCTGTCCGCATACGTCTTCTCCCCTTTTCTTTTCTTGTTATCTGCCCTCACCTATTTATTTTTTCCTGCATCCCTGACAACTCATTGTCGCGATGTTGATTCGTTTCAAAACACAACCCCCTTAGTTACATGATGCGAGAGCTCCTTCTCACGGACTTTGATCTAGATGCTGAGGAATGGCTAGGGAATTCCTATGACCACTAGAGTGACACTAACAGGAGCAGTGATACTAGCTTCTAGGTCATCCATGGCAGATAGTTCAAAAGGTTTAAGCAAGATGAAAGGAAGGAGAGAATTTTAACAATGGACTACGACCATAATGACTTGAATCCTGGCAATCATGGGATCCTGCCCCATTAGATCAGACAAAGCAAAAAAGGTTTACATGGTTATCATGGAATCCTCAATAGGAAACAAAAAAACTGCAGTTGTCTCCGTTTCCACTTCTATGTAATCACAGTAACTGAGTTAAATTAGCTAAGGAGGGAGCAAGAGTATTCTGAGAACGTACTGGAAAATCACTCATCCTAAACATATTAGGATGGATATTAGATTTCCTGATTTATTTAGCCAACTATAGAAGTACCCGAGTTTTCAGGTTTAACCACTGTACACCCCGAGGATGTATTTTTGTGAGCACATGTGATAAATCACCATAAAAAAGTCAGCATTCAATGAAACAGTACCTGAAAGATCTCTCACCAATGCAGAAAGGGCTCCATCTACTTTCAGGAATTCCTCCCCAAATCTCTCATCAGCAAAAGTCAGTGCTGCCTGGAGCAGGAACAGATCATTATGGCGACTCTCAATTCCTCCAGCTTTCTTCTTCAATCTCTTAGCAATAGCCTCTACATCAGCAACAGTAGGTTTTTCTCCACCAAGTTTACCCAAGTCAATTCCACGCCTCCCAGCAAACTCGGCATCTCTCTTCCCCTTCCTTATGAGCAAGTCATTTTCTCTCAACATTTCCCGAAACACAGACCTCGCTTCCTGTGCATGACTGGAATCCTCTAATTGTGCCATTGTCAATTTACAACAACTTTTCAAGGAGTTTGAAAGGGAATTCAAAGTGCATCATTTGATGTTCAATTCTGGAATGCAAGAAATATACAATTTAATAAGGAAAAAATGAAACGGTACATTTATACAGATCTTTGTATAAAAGGACAGCCTTCAAGCTTTGGGGAACTTGAAGCAACAATCAATGAATAAACAGAATTATGTTGTGAGGCATACAGATAATTAAAACAAATGGGTAATCAAAAAGTTCTGAAGTGCAGTGCTCTTACTCACAGAAATATTCTGGTCATTAGTAGCATATAGTGACAAGTAAATGTCCTATCAGCATCAATAATTTCATAATATAAGAAGAGCACCCACAAGGAATGTAAAAGTCCGCTATGCAGTCATGATAAATACATATTTTATGGGTGTAACACAATACAAAACCCCGTTAAAAATGGCCGAGTATTTAGTTTCTTGATTTTAAGTGAGACCTATAAGTACTGAAATTCAAGATACCAATGGACAAATCCAGGTTAGATGAAGGAGCCTAACTTACCTCAAAAAGCCAAAACAGCATAATGATGCTCTAGTAAGAGGCTGAGTAGCTAACCATTATATTCCAGAATAGAATCACAATTTCCACAACACGCAAGTCTCAGATTGATTTCACTTAGTCTCATCCATTCACTAATCCTCCAAATACATGCTCAGAGGGGAAATAAGGTTATCCCAGATGAACTTTGACACAACCTCAAAATGCTTGCAAACAAAGAATTCCTACTCGCGTAAATGTACCCTAAATAAGGTTACCTTAATTTGGAAATAAAAAAAATTCTAGAATTTTTATACCCGCCATTTAAAATATCAAATTTTATTCTTAGGCAAATATTATGGAAAATTTCTGGGAATTTAAAAGGTTGAGTATTAAAATTATCGAGAGCCAAGTGAGAAGTAACACTCCACTATCAGCTCATGTCTTCTATCATATATCAAGACAGGAATATGATAAGTTTCCTATTTTAGAAACATGTCTTTATGCCTTGCATTTGAGCTTCTACAATGATTTGCTGCCTATCGGTAACCACCATATTTGACTTCATATAGCAAACACTACCTTTTCAGTAGGGCATGTTTCTGAGGAAAATGTTTGTAAAAAACATGTTTTTGTTTGAACCTACAATTGTGCCAAACAACTTTGTTCGATATCCCACTCACACCACCTTCAATACTGAGGAACAAGCAAACCATATGCACTCAAGCACTGATTATTGAAAAGCGACAAAACAATAATAGTTACAACTGCAACATACTTCATGTTAATCAAGGCCAAACCTTCGCATATAAGATCTGGGGGTTGTTTTTGAGCCATAATTCTGAAAAAATATGCACCTTATAAGACCTCAAATATAATAATTTTGAAAGAAAGAATGCACAATAAAAAATATATTAAGCTATTTTTAACTTTTTCTTCACCATATTCTCACTAAATACATTTTTGCATTTACTCTATTTTGAGCCTCCAAGCAAAATGTAGTTAATGGTGGTGTTTCAGGGGAAGTCAGATATCAAAACTCAAGAACCTCAAATTTATTCTAGAATGCCAGAAAATGGATAATACTGGTACCATCTCTACTAAAGACTCGTTATGTTAAAATCAATTGTTCACTAACTGCTGGAAAAATAATTGACATACTCCAAAATCTGGCACTATGTTAAAAGAAAGGCCACAGAAAACTTAAACACTGATTACCTATATGTTTTCACAGAAAAAAACAAGAAAAATGACATACATGATGCTGAGCTACATGTACAGAAACGGTATCTCTTGGCTAAGCTGACTATTTAGGAGTATATCCAAACCTAAAATAAATAGCACGATTTGCAATAACACACAATAAATGTAATCAACATAATAGGTCTGCATTTTTTTCATTTTATTTTTTAGAGTATTTCAACCTGAGTTTCACGTAATCCAAGTTAATTTCCACAACAGCACTCTGAAAAACCTTTGGATCGCCCGGAGGATAACTAACTATAAGCACTAGGTGTAAATGGTAAAGGGTCAAGTGCTAATTTTATTCGACTATGCACATATTCTAGGAAAGCAGATGGGTGCACCCACATTCGTGAAAGAGTGCCATAATCAAGAGTGGCAACATGGTACCCAACTAACCGAAGATGACGTATTCGTAGCATTTGTGGTCCGATCAAAACTGTACTGTCTTTACAATAGTGTTCAGGAAGGTTAATCAACAAAGCTAGAGTTTGCTCACTCCTATTCAATGGCCACACCCTTTTTCCAGTGCGGATCACTACATCTATCATGTGTAATTCACCAATCGGTAAAGGTCGGCCAGGGAAAACCTTAGTATCTACTTCTGATTTCTGACCTATATCAGAATCTAGAAGTTCAGCGATCCGGCGTGATACTCTTCGGACACGCCCATCTTGCCATATACTGACAGCCTCCAGCCTAGATAAGATAGGCCTTCCATCATTCCACTTCATGGGCCACTCTACTGATAGAGCAGCATCAACCAATCTTAATTTACTCTTGATGGTTTCCACACGCCCACTCTGAGAAGAAATAAGAGCTCTGTCCAGGTAGGATGGTGTATAGACTCTGCGAGAAGTATTGAGGGGAGGCCTGCCTAACATGATGCATGAGAGTAAGACATCTAAGATATCCTCGGGTGAAAACTGGGCAAACTTCACTTCAAGAACCTCATCTAAAACTTTCCAAATAGCTTCAGGTGGATCCCAATTCAAAAATGCAAGGGCCCAAACCAAATCTCTCACAATCCCGGGGGGCAATTCACTTCCGTGCAAAACCAAAACATCAGCAATGGCAGAGAGGGTCCTCGGCGACCTGACGCGGAAATAGGCGCAGAAACGTGCAGCCATAGCAGCCATTGGAGGGACAGCAACGCAACTTCCTCTGGCAGAGAGGTTTTCTAGGGCACCGATTATCTGGCTATCAACATGATCCAGTTTAAGAAGACTGTCTAAGATGTCTACTAACGCTGCATCCTGTAACAATTTTGCATTACTATGTGCCCACCGCGTGACAGCAGCAACGACAGGCTTCGATGTCACACCAGCTTTAATAAGACTATCGAGAATCAGTGATGGTGAGGATGGTCGTAATTCCCACCAAATTGACGCCATTCTTTTCTCAAGAACAGAAAGGACAGCTTTTCGGCTCTTCCTGAGAAGGGGAAGGACAGAGAAAACGTCAACAACATTGACTGCAGTAATGTCAGCATGGCGACTGGAGATACCAATCCATAAATTATCAGGATCGATTACTCCTTCTTCATTGGTAGTTTCATGTTGGGAAAATTCAGAAAATGTTCTAATTGCCTTGCAAATTTGATCAATGGTAAGTTGCCCTTCAGTCGCCCTCACTAATATTTCCGAACAAAGCCTATTTCGGTACGATAATACATTTGCTTTAAAAGTTTCTTTGCCTAATATTCTCAGGCAACCTAAAATCGGCGCCGAATCTCTCCCCTCGACGATTACATCCACCAGTTGATTGAAAACAGCAGTGCGTGTGAAGTTCTCTTCACTACTCTCACTTATACCAATATCTTTGGCATCTCCAGTAATCAGATTTCGAAAATGTTTGTTGTTTTCAAGGTGAATAAATTTCTCTAGAGCACATAGCGCCACCTCAGATGTCACTTCACTGGCTGGTATCGTTTCCAGCAATGACAATAAACTCTTGATGGATGAACAACGGCCTAGGCCTTCAATGATTTCTTTAGTTTCTTTTTCGCTTATTTTAGTTTTTCCATCGCTTGAACACCCGTCACAGTTTCGGTAATTGGAGTCCTGGAATTTCACGACGACATCATTCTCACAGTCTCCTTTGTTACTGCACAAAAGTACAACGTCGCGAACTTTTCGGACAATTAAGGGTAACTCACGGATGTTTACACCATCTTGATATAAAATTGTCGTCCGCACAAGATCATTTCTTTTGGAGCTGAAGCCTGAGTAAGTGGCACAACATAATTTACTGTTCGAATTCAAAAACTTGGCAATAGTTAGTGACCGATAACTATGGCGCAGTAGCCACATATTCATCCAAGGGCAAAATATTCACTTCTATTTCACACGTTCAGCAATTCACTGGTGAAAACTTCGAAGTTATCAGACTTTTGACAAAAATTCCTATTAATTCCTCCTTAATCATCGTTTCAGCTGTCTGGAGATGAGGCGCTACGATAACAAATGAATATCAAAAACAATACGAGTATGTGCTTCTCACGATTATTTAAACCTACTTATGAGTTATATCAGCCATTAGGCCTTATGAGAACATCACGCAATTTGATGTGAACCTTACCTCTGCAATTGGGATGACAGCAAGGAACACAGGTGCTGAATATTCGAATAAAATTTTGGGTGCTTTGCGCTTGGGTGTGTGTTTTGTCAGTGAAAAACATACCACTTCCGTCAAAATGATATCTTATGTAAAGAAAGTTTTGTAATTATTTCTTTAATTATTTCTATTAGAATACGTTAAAAAGGTAAATATTTATTATAGTTATAAAAAATCCATAGTCGTAGTTTATTCGGTGATTATTTTTTGCAAGTACGTGCTGTACTTCCGCTCACATTTCTTCCATTTGCCTAACGGGTCGTTGAAGCAGCTGCCCTGCTGTCGTTTTCATCGGATTTACGATTATTTAAGTCTGTAAAATGGTGAGTTAGACTTTTTTCATTCTATTGCTAATTCCTGTGTATAATTTCCGACGCATATGATGATATCCCCCGCGAGCGTAAAAATTGGCAGGATACGTTTGACGGCTGAAATTAAACAAACGTGCAATAGAATGAGTTTTGAACAAATTCTTGCTTTTTAGGCCAAGCGTACGAAGAAGGTTGGAATTGTCGGTAAATATGGCACTCGCTATGGAGCTTCGCTCCGAAAAACCGTGAAAAAGATGGAAATCACACAGCATGCGAAGTACACGTGTACCTTTTGTGGCAAGGTATGTACTCAAATTTTTATGACATATATTTCTTGTTGCTGCTTTTATAATGTATTAACTGGTTTATCGCAAGTTTATTTGGTGGTTGTGCAAAAACTCCTGTATCTTGGATATCTGGGTTAGAAAACTTGTTTCTTGTCCATAGGACGCAATGAAGAGATCTTGTGTTGGTATATGGTCATGTAAGAGATGCAAGCGAGTGGTAGCCGGTGGTGCCTGGGTCTACACGACAACAGCTGCTGCGTCCGTGCGGTCGGCTGTAAGGAGATTGCGTGAAAACAAGGAACAGTAATTCTATGTTGATGTAAAATTATAAATAAATTCTTAATTGTAACCTTGGTGTTTTATATTTTGATTATCCAATCCCGCATAAGTTTGTCGTCTACCAGTGTGTATTCCTAGGCTTCTTCAATTTCGTTTTTAAAATAATGGGTTTGTTTATTTTCATTCAACTTCCTGAAGTCTTTTGTGAAAATTTAAGTGAATTTATTGAACTAGAACTTAACCGCTTTCTGTGAATAATGTCTTACGCGGCCGAAGATTAATTGAAAACTCAATATATACTCATCCCCCTATTAATGTGCTTCCTCCATCACTATTGACTTAGCTTAAATAATTGTATGACCATTCTGCTCAGTATTACATCGCCTTGTATACCATCTATTTGGAACAGTGGTTACTTTGTGAAATTAACTACCCACGCAGATTGTTGGATATATGGAGTCTGATTGACTGGTTGGAGAAATTGTTCTTTTGTATAAACCGTAGCTTAATTCGTCTCATTATTATTATTACTCTTATCCTTTTGGTAACATTGATTTTTCCTGTTTATAACATCCAGAGAATTCTCATTCTTTTCAACGATCATTGCATTCCTTAAACGGCGATTCTGATAGGCTTGCAGAATAATGTTCAATGTCATGAGGCCATATTATGTTACACTATCATCATTGTTGTTCTCTTAGGATAAATAAATAGCCTAAGAGTTAAAACTCAAAAGTAGGGGTGGTCTTGAACAATTTATTACTTAATGGCAAGGCAGTCTATTGGATATGGAAATCTTTGATTGAGGAAAATAATCCGATTTTCAATGTTGAGTTTTAACTACGATGTGGGTTTTGGTATATAGTAACATCAATACGGATGATGATACTGTGCATGCAATCGGGGGATAAAATTAAAATCTATGGGGGAATTCACAGTCTGCTCATTTTCCCCAAGCATACTAGGTTGATAAAATCACCCAAGTGAGGCCTGAAATCATGAGCTAAAATCTTTGTAGTTTCCAGTTGGTATATCCCATTACTTTGTTCTTGTTATTCATCTGTAATGAGCCTACAGCAATTTTGTACTTGTTTCATTTCTATTTACTTTTTTTCTACTTTTTATCCAGTGCTTAACTCTAGATTACTTACTGCAGTGTGTGGTTTGTTATTAAGGGCAGAGTGGGACCTCTATAGAATCTGTATTTTAGAGCTTAGGAGTAGATTTATCACTTCCTATTTATGGCCTTTAACAAAAATGCAAGTTCACATACCTGAAAACTAACATAATAATGCATTGCATAGAATTGTTTTTTGCCACAATGTAATGTAAAATCTTGTTACTTGGCTTGCATGCTTACTCATACTGTTCGTAAGTTAATTTAAACATAAGTTAGATCTTCATAATTTTTGGTAGGTTCTGTCAAAAATACCCTGCGCTTGCCATCTTTTTCCCAGATACAAACGTTTTGGAAAGCCCATTACAATTTAATCGCATTAAGATGTTCATAAATAGTATTATATACATTATATAGTCACAATGAAACTTAGCTTGCCTGTTCGCTTGACATTGTTGGTTTTTGTAATATTGTTCCAAAGTTCCGTTCATTTAAGACCAGTGAAAATGAATGTAGTTGCCACTGCTTTTGAGGTTTTGGTAACAGACTGATAATTGTAAGAGTAGAGTAGAGATGTAGCATTTTTGAGCTGAGCAGCACCAGTCAAGCCACTGCCAAATGCTCAGTTGTAGGTCGAACCATAATATGTCAAATATTCCATAATTCAGTGACTGACTGATTTCACAAACAAAAATTGTTTGCAGTGTTTCTGTGTTATTCAGACTACAGTTTTTCCTCCAGGAAATTGTGGCATAAGATACATATATGCATGTAAAAGCAGCAGAACTTGTAGCTTAGGTGGACACAAGTCGGGATTAACCATGAAGCAAAATAAGCATGTCCTTAGGGCATCAAGGTAGTACCACCGAAATTAAAATTTGAAAACTTTTCACCTATATATGAAGTGGATGCAGGTGTGCAAAAATAAATTATTTTCCTTTTAATAAATATAAATTTTGGTGTGTTGCATTTTACTGTATCGCTTATGCTATGAAATACATATATTTTTGGACATCAAAATGTTTTAAGTGCTTAGGACCTCTAATACATATGAAAGAGGACTCCAATGGCTCTTTTCAGCTATGAATTTTGATTCCTATAACAGCCCAAAGTTGGCCTTAAAGAATTTGCTAAATTGAAAGCTTCCTCCACCTTTCCCTATCATTGTTAATCTTGTATCCATCCCACACTAAGGTACTATGCCCGTAACCTACTCCCTATCCTCCCATTGACTCCATGAGATAATCAGATGCAATGACTTAACCCATCATCTCAAGGCCATAGCGAACCGGGGGGGGGGTACAAACCTCCCCTGAAATTTGGTGACAGAAAAATGAAACAGCTTTTTCTAATCATGAAAAAAATGAAATTAGCGGTTAGCAAGGCATTGAAAGAAACACCTGGCACAAAATATTAATAACTTGATGAAACATTTCAGTACAGTTATATCTTTATTACATAACAATAACGATAACTACCAGTCAGGGGCGGTTTCAAAGGGATTATAGTGGTGGAGCAGGGGGTCTGTAACTAACTTACATAAGATTTTTTGTCGTCACGAGACAACATTGCAACTATTTTTTAAAGGAATTTATCAGTGAGATTGAGCACCCACTCGCATTTGGCCTGTCTTTCGTAACTCCACTGCAGCATATCATATTGCAAGGTCAACACCATGCTCCTATTTATAGGCCCGACTTGCTGGCTACATTACCCCTGCACTCTGATTGCAACTGATGGCCAATTCTGCCGGAATTTTCCTAATAATGTATGTAACGTATACCTGGTGACTTGGGGAGGTAGGGTTGCCGAAAGGTTACATTGTCTTGCATGTAGGGGAGGGTCGAATAATGTGATACCTTGTTTCAAGCAATACATTAATGGCCCCTTGTCATTGCTAGACGGGAGTTCTCTTTTTCATCCATCATCCTTTCAAAGTAAGCATGTTTTTCAGTCCTGCTTAAATGAGAAGTAAAAAGTGTACATGTCCGAGAGCTATAGCAGACAACTAATATATAAGGCGCTCTAATATTTTGTTCACACTGCCACTCCCGCAAGATCCGAGGTCTGTGTGTGTGCAAAATATTGTTCTCTTGCCTCTAGTGCACAGATTCAATCACTGTCGTACACATGTCGAGTATAGGGATGCGCTAAAGCTACTTCAATATTAGTGTGCTGGTGTGTGAAGGAAGTGTACTGCTGCCTCAATGAAGTGTAAGCTAACGGATTACACTGGATGATCTAAGCAAACCACCAAGAAACTTTCAGGAGCCTGATGTCGCTTGTGCCAGACAATTGGAACTGTCAGAGGTATGTACATGTGTTATTTTAATTTTACGGATAAATCACATTATTGATTTTCGTATTTAACACTACAAGAGGTTTATTGAGTGGTAATTGTTGGCATTCACAATGTTAAAACCATTTTTTCTGTACTATTTTCTGAACGTAAACAAGTTATGTCTGAGGGGACGGGCGTAGGGATATCCGCTGGTCGATTTTAGGAATCTTGCATTCCATTTTTATCTTCTTATATCCCTGCAATCTTATATACCAGGGGGTCGTGGTGGCCTAGTGGGTAGAGCACTGAGCTACTGACCGGAGGATCCCCGGCAAGAGCCTTTCTGGACACCCCCATCTAAAATCCTCGCGATTCCATTTTCTGCATGTCAGAACTTCATAGGATATTGCAGGTGGCCCAGGGAAAGGAATCAGCCCCCTACCCTGAATGTGTGAATTTCACATGCCATTGGCTTAGTACATACAGGGTGAGCTCTACCCTCAGCTAGCAAAGACCAATCTTCGGGTTGAATCACTGAGCGAGTGATATTCCATTTACAGGAAGATAGATCAGAGGTGGGTATTTTTGAAAATACCGAAGTGGTGGGAGATATTGGAACCCTAGTAGCAAGTAATATCCGTAAAAGGTTACCAATATACAAAAAGCGTTAACTATAACAGCAGTTCATGAGAGTGGGAATGATGTGGGTCCCACGTGGAAATGTGTAGGTTAAAGGATTCTGGTGGAATCCACGCAGGCATGATGTGAAATTCACAATGGATCCCAAGTGGAAATTTGGCATCTTGGTGAAAATTTTGTGGATCTGATGACCATATTCACGTGAATTTCACCAAAGATTTGACAAGTCTCTCAAAGCTTCAGCAATTGTGAATAACCAGTGGAGAGCCTGAGAACAGTTGACTCATATTATTTACTGGGAAAGCTGTCGATCCTTTTTTTTTATAAAAGGAGTTGTTTTTAGAGAGGATGGTCTCTTTCTCTCTCTATCTCCAGTCAAGGCTGCAGCAATGACAGTTCGTCAAGTCAAGCTCAGTGAAAGTGGACTTCTAAAAGTTTCTTTTGTTTTGTGCTTGCCCACCTGCAGCGGAGGAAAAGGAGTGACGTTATAAGTACTATAACATTTGCCCCATATTCATTTGTGAACAATAAACCGTTGTGAGAAATGGAATTCTCTCGGGGTTATGTCTTTCTTTTTGCTGACGTCTTTCGGCGGAGTCATGCGGGAACCCTACACCAGTCCTGATTCCAATGTATTCCTGTCCTCCTTCCCCCCTTCTCATCCCCTTTTTTCTCTTGTCTTTGAAAAAGTTTATCCGGGAGAAGATTATAGGAAGTAAGGGGTGGTCCCCCTCTACACAAATATGTACATTTATGTAATAGTACATGCATAAAGAAATACGAGTGTTGAATCAAGATTAAAATAATCCTTTTATATTTTATCGCGCTATTTTTAATATATGTAAGTTACAGTGCTACATTTAACGAAACCTAAAATTTAATAAAATAGTGACCATAGATTATAAATATCCCATTTCAAATAAAAGAATTTTTACATAAAAATATAAGTAGGTATATATCATATTTTGACCAATTAATCGATGGTGACCGTCTCATGCTCTGAATCATTGAACACACTCCCAAAAGTTTTTCTTTTGCACTTCATTCCATGCTCCAAACCAGTAATCTAAGGCCCTACCCAGAAATATTTTTGGGGGGTACAGTCATATTTGAACCCCCCTGAAAAAGTCCAAAGTTTGAGGCTTTACTTCGTGGAACTACTCGATTGCAAATGAAAATTCACTTTGTATGTTCCACACAAAGATTTTATTGGTTTTGACCATGGTTTCGACAAAATATGTCATTATCAAGGTAATATCCTTCATTTCCCCCCCTGAAAAAAATTTTCTGGCTATGGCCTTGCATGGACTTAGCATTATTTCTTAATTCTCCTTCCCAAAAATACCTATTTATTTTTTGCAGAGTCATCTATTGATGAATATTTTAGTAATAATTATTGATAATGAATAAGCTATATTACAATGTCAATATTATGTATAACATTGCTAGAAAAATATAAAAGACAGGCGAATCACCAATCACTTTGTAAGCCAATGGGTTAAGTTGACCATGTGTAAATTTTCTTTCCTACATCTCTCCTAATTTGCTGTCCCCCCCCTATTTTCATCCCTTCCTTCCCTTTGGGTGAGAGACATGAATTCCAGGATTGCAAACTAGCCATGAAAACCCACTGACATGTACAGTTAGCAGAATTTCCACTGAAAAAATCATTCACCTTGATCAGGACCCCCTGAATTCCAGCCAAGTGCTTCAACCAATTAAGCTACCTAGGGATCCTTCTTCCCTTTGGATTTTTATTTTGCTTTAAAAGAACAAGAGGCTGGACTAACTGCAAAACATACAATGTCACAAGGCAGCTGAAATTGTGAGCATTGTAAAACCATCCATGAGATTAAAAAGGTGCTTTCTTGCCACAAATTCAAGGATTGCAAGTAAGCCTAACTGGAAAACTTAATTCGAGTGGCATTTTGCAGTGGAAAAGTTCAATCCAGTTGATCTTTGGATTTCAGAATTGCATAAATTTTCCACCTTCCTTTTGATGGACATGAATCATCTACAAAATGTCACTTATGTTATCTTTACATCTTTTAGGTCTTAGTAATTTATAATCCATGCACATGCTTGAAAAAGTAGGGTGGTGTTAGGTGGTATGAATTCCTTACTATACCCCATACTGAGGAAGAGGTCTAATGAAAGTAGAGGGTTAATGGATTGAATTTGATGGAGAAATTATTTGTTTTCATACTTATTTAGCAGATCAGGGATGGTTATACAGCAGGATGGTTGATATTGGAGAAGGGTTATCTGGTGATAGGACCCCTCTATTGCTGTATCAATAAGATTTCCATTTTCATGTAAAGAGTATCATTATGTTACATTAAATCTCCCTGACAGAAAAGTGACAAGCATTAACATTTGGAGGAGGATTTTCAGTGTGTGTTTGGATTGGGGAGGAGAAGAGAAGATGGATGGATAATGTATAAGGCATTGCTGTAAAATATGATGAAAAAAGGATGGGATAGACATTTAACAGCAATGTGAGTACACAGCCTGTTCAAGAGGAGGAACAATTTGTCAAGTTGGAAAAGTAATTTAGAGTGAAACAATTAGTGTGAGTAGGCAAGCAGTGATACTCAATGGTACTGATGTTCTGCAAAATTTATCATTAAATAAACTCAGGGTAAAATCCAGTGTTTATTGAGAGACAACTGATTTAGAATTTAACATGTTGAGTTCATTTCAACCTTACCTCACCAATGTTGTGTCATTTTCAACCTCAACAACGGCTGGCCTTTAGAAGGCAGTGGAAAACAAAATAGAAGAGGATTTGACTGTGAAATCAGTGGAAAATAGATGGGAGAACATCAAAATCAGGATACAGAGAGCAGCAAAAGTAGTTCTGAGGAGAAAAAAAGTTGTCAAGAAGAATCCATGGATTACAGAAGGAGTCTTAGAATTGATTGAAGAGAGAAGAAGATATAAAAATGTGGAAACTGAAGTAGTGCAACTTCACTACAAAAGAATTAGAAATGAAATAAACCATAAAGCGAGAAAACAAGGGAAATGTGGATGAAGGATCTGTGCGAAGATGTACAATGCAACCTCGCAAATGGAAATGAGGAGGTTGCCCCCAGAATGGTGCGAAATCAGTTCAAGGAACGGGCTGCAAGATGTAACAGCATCAAGGACAAGAATAGAGAACTCTTAATTGATCATAAGGATAAAGTGAAGAGATGAAAGGAATACTTGAAAGAGTTGTACAATGGAAGCTATCTTAGAGCGGATGTAATCGAAGAGGAAAATGAAGTCGATAAGGATGATTTGGGAGCCCCAATCTTAAGATCAGAATTTGACGCATCAGTAAGGGATCTGAGGATAAATAAGATTTCGGGAATAGATGATATTCCTGCTGAATTAAAAATACCGGAGAGAAGACATTTACTCAACTATACAAAACCATATGCAACATGTACTTTACAGGAGAGATACCCACAGACTTTGAGAAGAACATCATCATCCACATTGCCAAAATGAAGAGGGCTGAGAACTGTGAACATTTTAGGACCATAAGTCTGATGACACATGCCTTGAAGATATTGATGAGAATCGTCTATAGAAGAATAGAACGAAAAGCTGAAGAGTTTCTGGATGAGGACCAATTCGGGTTCAGAAGAAACGAGGGCACAAAAAAAGCGATTTTGGCCCTCAGGCTACTTATAGAAAAGAGAAGAACATTTGTAGAAGGCATTTGGCAACGTGGATTGGAATATGATGCTAAAGATTCTGAAAGAAATTGGAGTATCATACAATGACTGAAGAGTTATCCACAGTCTGTATAAAAACCAGGATGCCATAATCAAATCAGGACCCAGCAGTACAGAAGAAAGCATAAAGAAAGGAGTGAGGCAAGGCTGTGCATTGTCTCCCATATTATTCAGTGTCTTCATCGAGAAAGTCATCCAGAAGTCAAAGAAAAGTCTCTGGGAGTGCATATCCTCGGGGAGAAAATCAGCATGCTACGATTCCCCGATGCCATTGCAGTCATAGCAGAAACAGAAGGAGATTTAAAGAAGACACTAGGAAATATGGAAAGAAAAATGACCAGGTATCATTTCATTTGAAGGTCAATAAAAATAAAACTAAGGTATTGGTATGCAGTAGAAAAAAGGAAGCCAGGACCAATGTTAAACTAGGAAAACAAAAAATCTAGGAGGTGGAAGAGTTGTTTCCTGGGAAGCAAGTAACTGGCAATGGATGAAGTAAAAGAGAAATTGCCCGAGTGAAAAGGGCTTTTTACCAGAAGAATATTCTGCTTACAGCTGTAAATATAAGCGTGGAAGTGAGGAAACATTTCATTAGAACATACATCTGGAGCATTCTACTATATGGCAGCGAAGCCTGGACAACAACAGCAGCAGAGAAGTCCAGGCTGGAAAAATTTGAAATGTGGCGCTTCCGAAGAATGATGAATGGATCGATCAAGTGACAAACGAAGAAGTCTTGAGAAGAGTGGGAGAGAATGACTACTGAAAACCTTAAAAAGAAGATGGGGCAACTTAATAGGCCACATCTTAAGACACGATGGCGTGATGAAGATAATCGTCAAGGGAAAAGTGAATGGGAAAAATGGAAAAGGCAGGCCTCATATGAGGTATATGGAGCTAGTTGTGAAGGATGTAAAGGAGAGGAGCTACGTCAATACGAAGAGGTTGGCCAACAGAAGAATCGAGTGGAGGGCTGCATGAAACCAATCCTAGGATTGATGACCGATGATGTTTATTAAATATTGGATGTGAAACAATTCTACAAAGTGACACCTTCATCTACATAATACCCTGCAAGCCACCACGAGAGTGTGTGGCAGGGGGTGATTTCTCACCAAACATGCACTACATATCATGCATTATAAAGGAATAGTATTAATATAGTAGTCAGAACAACACTATTTAAAAAAAAGATACAAATTGCTAAGCAAACATGCAAAAACATTCTGTTAGTAGGGTTAGCTTTAAGTACTCATACCAACATGCAGCTACCAAGGCTATTCATTGCTACTCTCTGTTAGGACGTATTTACCGTTATTCGTATCTCTAATTGTTCGAGGGAAAAAGGACATTTTGAATCTATCAGTTCGGCAATCAATTTCTCTAATTTTATGAATATGGTCCAGTCTGCCATAGTAAGTTGGGGTTCGTAAAATATTTTTAACATCATCACTGAAAATATTGCCTTGGAATTTGTTTAAGAGATTAAGTCTAAATTTCAACCTGCGATCTGACAATGATTCCCATTTCAATACATTTAATAGACTGGGACTTCAGTGTTAGTTTGTTCTACAAAACACTGATTGGTGGACTACATTGTTATGATTCTACCAGTGGAAGTATTACATACTTTAATATTATCAAGACCTAAACAATGTTTTAAAAAATTATTTGTAAAAAAAACACCATGTGCGGTGAAACTTGCTTTCCCTGTTACAACTGATGATGAACGATTACAATGCTGGAATGACTTTTGAATCATATTATCGGGAAAAAAGTGTCTAATAAGGCCTCAAATGTAGTTGCCCTTTCAGATGTCTTGAGACATCAACCCATTCTGTGAATCCAATTTGAAGAATAGAATACAACAGTGGATGAAATTGTCCTCCATGCTTGCTGGAAAGATCAGTTGGTATGAGAATTTTCACCAGCACCAAGTATTTTCCTTTTAGTGAACACATTCTCACCTACCATCTACCAGTGCCTCAGTAGCTAGTGGACCAAAAGCTATATGACCAAGGTTGTTACTTAGGATTTTTACATTCAACTAATAGAAATAGTGCGAAATTTAGTTTAACCATTGACTGAATTATATAGTTTTAAAGTTATTCCTTCCACTACATACTTCCAAGTTTGGCTGCTTGAATGAATCCCAGGATATGTTCCTAAATCAAACCCCATGATTTTATCAGAGGGAATAAAGGTAAATAGACCCACAGGATTATAAGGGTGATAATTTACATGGGTGAAAAAGCTAGTTCAGTAAATAAAGCTATCCTGGATTTCAATACGCACAAACAAGCTCCAGGAGTCACCTAAGCCAACCCACTGACCTAATATCACTACTACCTTAATACCTCGAGCTCTCCATTTAGAATGTTGCATGAATGACTAAGAATGGGAATATGAATAATTCAAAGATACACACACAAAAAAGTAATTTAGATTTTATTTCCAATTCAAGAAACAATGTATACATACTCATAAACTCATGAATACAACTTTAAGTTTATGGGCAAGACTAAATTCAGTAATAACTGGATGGATAAGACGTAAGGTCACAAAAATTCACCACGTCCAAACATAACTTAGCAATGCTCACAGTAGACAACCGAAAAGGTAGAATGCTGTGCAGTTCTGTACTTCAAAATGCTAAAAATACAGTGAGTCCTTAAGTGAAGCCTTTTGCGCAGCATAAAAACAACAGTACAAGTTGAAATGAGGTCTGGGAAGAGAAAGAGTAGCTTCAAATGCATTCCATCCATGATCCCTTATGCCTCTTTTTCATATACAGGATTCTCATTACATGAGCCATTAAGATATGCTAATTAAGTGAGAAAGCATGTCAAATAATCTGGGCAACAGAAAATTCTTTTGCTATACCAAATTAGTCAGCTGCAGTATCTCAATTGCCACTTTTGAGTTAACACGTTACACATTTTCCAAAAGAAATACTTGATTCACCGCATATAAAAATAGGAAATGGCTTTATCAGTCATGCACACATGTATTAGATCAAACCATTCATACACTGCACACAACAGGTGAATCAAAACGCACTCATGCTATGACCAATCTCATTTTCTCTTCCAATAAATATCAACCCCTCGAGTGACCATGTTATCCAATGCAAGCCATAATTAAGAAAATGAAAGTAATGCTTTAACACTCGGCAATCAACAATAATTTTGCATATGGGTAACAAATTGCAATGGAAACACAGTTTTTTCTTTCCAAGAACATCCTACAAGTCTTCATCGTCTTCTGGCAATGCAGTCTCCTGAGCCTCCTAAAAGGTAAATAGAAACATTACAATCTTTGTTCTTCGGCCAATAGGAAGTG
This sequence comes from Platycnemis pennipes, assembly GCA_933228895.1. Lineage (NCBI taxonomy): Eukaryota > Metazoa > Arthropoda > Insecta > Odonata > Platycnemididae > Platycnemis > Platycnemis pennipes. The sequence goes on along the minus strand of OW121847.1, from coordinate 73,054,809 downwards.
CAGATGGAAGACGCTATCCAGCTAATACATACCCTAAGGTCCTTTTCAATTTGTTGCTGCCACGATGGATCCATCGTAACTTCTGGGGGCAGAAGAGCTGGCATGGCTACGAATTCTAAGTTGGCGTCACCAATCAGTTTCCTCGCAAGCCATAGGAAAGGTTTCTCGAAGTTGTAGTTGCTCTTTGCACTAATATCATAGTACTGTTGAAAGAAAATATTCGTTATAGAAAAGTAACAACATAAACATTGGAAGATTCGTCAACGACGTCAGATTAGAGGGACTGTTTTCCTCACAAGGGTCAGGAAAATAGATCATCATTAATAATGAACTTCCACGAGGTTTTCATTTAAATTACCTGCAGATTCTTCTTCCGGTGAAAGACAATGGTTTTTGCCTTCACTTTCCTGTCTTTGATATCGACTTTGTTGCCGCACAGTACAATTGGTATATTTTCACAAACTCGCACCAAATCTCTGTGCCAGTTAGGTACATTCTTGTACGTCACCCTAGACGTTACATCAAACATGATGATGGCACTTTGACCCTTAGATTAGAAAAATTGAAAAAAAATTACCCAAAATCCAACACACATAGTTAATGCTTCAATACAAAATAAAAATATTAAAATAAATCATATTCTCAAATGTATTCACCTGAATGTAGTAACCATCCCTCAGACCACCGAACTTTTCCTGACCAGCGGTGTCCCAAACGTTAAATCTTATAGCCCCCCTATTTGTGTGAAATACAAGGGGATGCACTTCTACACCCAAGGTGGCTACGTACTTCTTTTCAAATTCTCCAGTCTTGTGCCGTTTCACAAAAGTAGTTTTTCCTGTGCCACCATCCCCGACAAGAACGCACTTGAAAGTAGGCATATCTTGTCCGTCAGCCATTGTGCAGTTTTATCTGTTAAAAAAAGAGGCAATCATTAGTTTGGCTAGAATAAACAACGCATGGCTAACTTTACATATAAACAAAGCAAAATCTACAGTAACAATTGTACAATCAGCCTAACCATCAGACGTAGGGATAAAACAATGACCTACATCAGTTGAACCACGGTGGTCTCTACCATTAAAAGAAATAATTCTAGACGTTAGCACTACAACCCGTGTAATTGGTCTATTACGATAAGTTACGGGAGTGAATACTACAGATTTAAAAATCTATCCTAAGATAAAATTATATGTTAATCACAAAAACCTTCTGGAATGTACGGAAATGGCGCCTTTTCTCAGTACTTGGAAAATAGTTTCATTACACCGGCAATATAGCTGAGATAGTACACTGCCTGCTAGAAACCAATTTCAGCTATTGAGCAAATAAAACCTAATGACTCTGGGATATGTTACCGATCATTGAACAGTAAAACAAAGACCGATGAACAAGTAAATTAGGGATTTTACTTCGCTTACCGGTCTACCGCTGGATTTCAGAATGGCGTTCACCTTCGAGGAGGCGGAAGTAACGAATTGTATGGTGAAGTCGTTATTTCCAAAATTTTAAACAGTCTTTAGTAAAGTATAAAAAGAATGTCAATAAAATTCAAATAAATTATATACTCTCACTACTAAATTTTAAGCTTAATATAATTCAAGTTAGCAATTTCAAAACAATAAAGAAAATTTTACGACTACGTGACGTCATGGACTCAGACCGTGTGTCAGTACTGCAGGAGCAGCGATATCGTATACGTATCGATTTTTACGATCGTAGTCTGTTTCATTAGTTTTCGTGTCGTCTATGACAAAATTAGTGAATGGGATTTTTATTTAACCCAAAACGATTTGCCGTTTCGTGAACTATAAGGCCAAAAGATGACGAAGGATAGATTAGCAGCTTTGAAAGCGGTGAGTACATATTACCCCCGGAGTTCGTCTACTGCCGCGGCCTATCCCCCTCTGGTTGCTCATACTCATCGATGATGGGGTATGTAGCTTGAGGTTACTTAGCCGTTGAAATTTTCCTTCTTATTTTTGTAGATATGATGAGAGATTTGAAAAGGAAGATTTATGGTCTAGTACCTTTGTAATTTAGTGTCCCCAAGTCTTTGGTGATGATAAAACAACCATTCCGAGTCAATTTTGTATCCTAGACCCATACTTGGGTTAAGCAGAAATATTTCGTTACCTTAAATATTAGGGTCAATCTCAGTAGCGTTTCTCTCAGGGATATGATCTTCCACTTCTTTTTTTCTCTTTTTACTTAGTGTCATTAAACGTACCCTTCTATTCTCAATTTTTTTTGGGCTCCCATTGCTGTCTGCGCAATGCACAATTAATTTATACTTATGATTGTGGTTGTTGATTCACGTTTTTGGTCCCCACTGTTATGCTCTGAACGTATTTTGCCGATACGAGTGAATCTTAATTTTTTTCAGTTCATTTCTTTAAATACCAGAACAAATGATTTTCAGTGATTTTCCTCATGACTGGCCTGTAGTATAAGTTAACCGTAATTTATCCCCCCTTGTTTGCCAATCTTTCTGCCTCATTCCAAATCACAATATGTAGCCGGTTCGGCCGTCAACATACGGCTTTAAATGTATGTATTGATCTTTACTTAAATTATAATATCTGGGTTATGTTTAATCAATAGGCACAAAGCGATGATGATGATGTGGGTCCTGACGATGTGGCTGTCAATGTGGATGGACGAGAGGGATTCATGGATGAGTTTTTCGCTGAGGTGAGTCTTCACTGATGTTTATTCTAAAATGCCATATTCTCTCTGTTCTTCATTTACTTTGTTTTAATCTCAAGTGATCTTTTTAGTAACCAGATTTATCGATTATTTGGAGTAGAAATTGGGTTGCATTTGATGTCGAATTATCTCTCTAAATATCTAAGCTAGGTACACCATTCACAACATGTGAATAGTGTCACTCTCTTGACACAATCATTTATAGTGAAAAAGCCCAATAGTTCCTTTCACTGTTGATGCATGGCAAAACGTTGTGAGCATTAAATTTAAAAAAAATCATAACTTGATCTGGCTAACATTGTGTATTAATGATTACAATAATATTATTTCCATTCAATTTAAGAAAATCTGGTGAATATTATAAATATCCTTCCTGCTAGGCTTGAATATGCATAGCATTGATATTGTTTTGGAGATAGGCAAGGGAGGGATCTAAAATTCATCACAATTTTTATTATTCTCTGTTCTGTGAGCTCTGATGGTGGTTGAAACTGAATACTGATGTAGGAGAGGCTACTTGATGTTGAACAGTTTGAAACATACATGTATCAGTAACTTTCTTTTGGATGACGGAGAAAGAAGTTGTTAGTAAAATCATCTGTGAATGAGTATTTCAAGTCAAAGTAAGCAGTGCAGCATTGGTATTGAGTTTTAAGAGAATGTAATTACCCATATATTTTTCTAGGGATAGGTTTTTATTTTTTATTTTGGAGTGATAGCACCAAAGGTATTTGCTTAATCTAGAAAATTAATATGCCTTCAAATGAGTTGAAATGTATTTAAAGAATGAAACCAGTACTTATTCAGATGTTAGTAATTTGCGGATAAGCTCTGATGTCAAAAGGATTGTCTTTAGGCATGAATGTTGGTCAGTTGTGGGATGTTTTATCAAATAGGCAACCTACTTATAAGCATATATCTATTCTGTTAACTGTGTACTGAGTTCTATTTTTTGTCAGCCTCACTTTGTGTCAGTATTGTTATTATGCCACTCCGATAGACTCAAGATATTTTGTGGATGAGTAGAATTATTATTCCACAACATGCATTTCTATGCACATATTGTGTATAGTTTAATTCGATGAATCTATTTTAATTCTATTTGAATCAGAGTACTGTGTTCACCAGAAGCAGTTATTTAGAATTGTCATCAGAAGTGTCATTTAAATATAATTGTTCCTCTTTTGGATTTGATGTGCTTGTAGAGCACTGTATGATACTTTCTACTGATTATAATATGTATAGTTATTGCACATAGTGTAGTAATGTATGAAAATATGAAAGGATAGCAAATTTTATTAGGAAAATGACTTTATAAATAGTTGGGATACTACTTGGCAGTGTTCTCATAGTGCTATAGGTTACTAGTCTAGACTTGAAGGATACTAAAAGTTCTAGTTCTGGTAAAAATAAGTGAATAATTAAGGATAAGATTAAGTTAACCTCAATTCTTTGAGCTAAATGTTGCATTAATATACCAGGAACCTGCTGTTACTGGTAGACCACTGATGTGAACACAGGCCATGAACTCTAGTATATTGCTTGTTGAAAAATTATTTTATGATGTTAAGATGAACTCTTCATGAATTACTAAGAGTTGATCGGCCCTAGAGATAGAACATATGTTGTTGGCTGTACAGATCAGCCGGTGATTAGTAGAATATTATTCAAGTGTTGCCTGAAGGGAACATTTTTTGCTTGAAGTGAATGGTATTTTATGAAAAAAAAACTTTATCTTTTTCTCAGCAACAACAAACTATCCCTTACAAAGTATTATACAGCAGCAGGAACTCCCATTTCTGACCTATGGCATTCATCAATTGAGTACTCAGCAAGCATATCCAGGGACTGTGGCAGGAGATCTATCTCCTCTTTTCAATCATTATTTTTAATTCGCACTTAGATACTCATTTCCCTGTGAACTTGATTCTAGCTGGAGTTTACAATTTAAGCAATGATTTGGGCTGGTAAAAGGCTGAAAAATAGGGTTTTCCTGGAATTTCTGTGGATATCCAACCCCCAGAAAGTTCATGGTCTATGTTGTGTAATCCTTTTTTGTGAACTTGAGTTTTCATTTCTTTATTCACAAGGAAAGTAAAACTTTGTATTTCCACACAAACAGTTATGCACTCGCAAGACTGGTTTCACCCACTATGGCATCTGATGATGCCCTAGCAGTTGAAACTGGTCATGCAAGTGTATAACCATTTGTTTAGAAATACAAAGTTTTAATTTTCTGGCGACTGTGTTGGACTACCACAAATTTACGCCAGAAACAGTTAATTTAATTCAATTCTTTACTTATTATTTTGCTTTATCTTCAAAGGAGCGAGAATCTGTAATATTTTTTAGTTCAGTTGAGAGAGGAGAACTTAACTCTTCAAGCCTGGAGCTGATTTATATGAAACCGATCACATAGATTGTACGAGATTTAAATGGAATCTCTGGTTTTTGTCATTTTTTATTACTAAAATGCTCAGTTACAATGTTAAATTTAAAAAAATTATTGTAGTTACTATTACAGAAAGTCCCATTATTCCTCTTAAAAATTGTCCCCAAATGTAAAGGTTTAACAAATATTATTATGGATGCAAAACTTGGAGTATGAAGTTGGCCGCCATGCAGGTCTGGTCCGAGAGGATTTTTGCTCACAAGCAGGATAGCCTTTGGCACCCCAAGCATTTTTTTGGCTCCCCTCGCAAACAATTGTGTTTTTGTTGTTTTTTTACGATTTTAATATGACCTTTGAGCCTTAAAATAATGAAATCTTACTTGCACCTTATGGACATGGATTATTTATTCATTAAAATTAAATATTGTGAAGACATTCCACTGTACCTTTATTGATTTATTCAATGGGAACAAATGCACAAAGAACTACTTTATTGATTTTGATACATTTAAAACACTGAAAAAAGATGTTTGAATTCTAATTAATAAACTTATCAGAAACTAGAGAATAGATAGTGAGTAAAAAGAACAAATTCGTAGTTTTAATGAATTATAAGTGAAACAAAGTAATACAATCACTTATATTTTTTGTTAACATTTTTATCGTGTATATGCTAAATATTGTTGGTTTGAGTAAAAAAAATATACTGAAATTTTTCTAACCTTTAAATTTGCAGAATCTTTCAAAATAGAATATGTTTCAATTAACTTCAAAGTGTCACTTTCAATGGCTAATATGACAGCCCAGTCAATCTCTCTTGAGAGAGTTTTGATCAACTTCAATTTTGAGAAACTTCTTTTGCCAGTAGGTACAGATAAATAAAAAGACAGTAAGGTCAAGAGCATTCGCAAACTTACAGAAGTATTGGGGAAAATGTCAATAAAATTAGTTTTTGTAATATAAGATAATAAGCTTGGTGGAGAAGATTCAGCAGGAAGAGTGGGTGTTAGCATCAAAATTTCATCACATAGTTCTTTCCCGTCAATGTCACATTCATCACCATCACTTAGGACATCCTGAAGAGTCATGCATGCAGCATTTAGTTTTGCACAATCCCACTTCTGCAGACCATGAATATCATATAGAAAGATAAAATTATCACTATGATTGTCCATTTTCTCAATTCTTTCTTTTGGTGAGTTGATAATTGTATCCAGAATTGCATAGAAAACATTCACCTTAAAGTTGCATTTTAGTACTTCAATGGGGTTATTGTCAGATTTGCATGAAAATTGCTTTTTCACTGTCCTGGAATGGTATCCTTTTCTTTTTCAAAATCTGAAATCCAAGTTTTTCGGCAAGCTCTTTAGCATCTGTTATCACGATATTGAACCCCTCTTCAGACCTCATCTTCTTCAAAAAACTGCCAACACTTTCAACTATATCTATGGCACTTTGTAAATTTACATTAATCTTTTGGAGAAGTTTGCCTGTTGATTTTGAATAAAATTTCGTACCAGACCACTACTCAACAAAGAAAATTACATTCTTGTAATTTTTCTGCGATACCAAAAGCAGTGTTTCTTCCAAAAGCATCTATTTTATGATCGTCACTGGTTGCACACTTGATCAATTGCACACTTGATCAATATAGTATCGAAGAGGCTCCAATGCATTTATTCGGCTTTCCCATCGGGTATCATTGAGAGGTTTTACAGTTACATTAAATACATGCTTTTTCAAAATACCCCATAATAGGTAGGTGCAGAAAAAATTTGAATATCTCTTGCACCGAGCTAAAGAAATTGACAGTGACAGGACATGATAGCGCTGCATAGCTCACGACAAGGTTTAATGAATGACTTCCACAGGGAACGAAAAAAGCTTGAGGGTTAAGGTCTTTGATTCTTTTTTGAACTCCTATCTTTTCCCCTTTCATATTGGAGCCATTATCATACCCTTGTCCTCGCATATTTTTCAAATTAATCTGCCATCTTATCAACTCGTTCAAGAGAATGTCAGTTAGACCTTCACTGGTAGTGTCTGTAACTGGAATAAAACCAAGGAAATGTTCTTTAATAGCTATTTCTTCATCAGACATGCTTGAACAAAACGAACAATGATCAACATCTGTTCTGTACGACTGACATCTGGGGTAAAGTCTAATACAACTGAGTAGTATGACACTTTTTTAAGTTCATGTAAAATATCATCTTGAATGCGTGTTGATAAAACAGTAATGAATTCATTTTGTATGTTTTTACCAAGATGATGAACACTGGCTTCATGAGAACTTACTCTTCGCAAGTGCTCTTTCAAGACAAAATCAGATGTGGCAATGTGCTCTACTAATTACAAGAAATTCCCCTTATTCTTTTTAAATAGTGTATCTGTTGTTTCTCGAAATGCCAATCCCTGAATTCCAAGGAATTGTGTTACACAAAGCAACCGTTTCAATACTTCATACCAATGTTCACTGTCAGCATGAATGAATATTTGGTTTGCATTATCAACTGTTTTACTGGTGCAAACGCAGATGTAATTCTCACCATGATTGGTATGCTTTTAAATGGCTAGGGGATTTCTCGTGGTGGGCTAGAAATTTCGGCAACATTTCTAGGAGACATTTCGACAGTCTGAAAATCCAGATGTGCCTAAAATGAGATACCTTCAGCACTAAAATGTTTACAACAATAACAAAAAATTGAAATTTTTTAAACAGAATAAGTCAACCACACACTGTAGATTTCTTCTCCGTTAGATAATTTTCGTTTGTAGTTTCCCGGAGTAAATCGTCTTCCAGTATTATCGACTGGAAATTCAGCATTAGTTACTTGAAAAGGGCCACTGTCTGCAATTGTTTTTCGCATGCCATCAGTAATTTTATCAGGCCATTTTCCACAATCATCAGTAGATAAGTCAACAATAGGCACCATTGCGCGCGAGCTGTAGAGGGGGCTCACTTCTAGAATAAAGATTACTTTGTAACTTGTGCATCAAGATTATTTAGTATATGACCGGTTTCATTGCATAGGCGACATCTCAGGTGCCTATGCGAATAAACCGGTTGCATACTAAATAAATCTTGTAGGATTTTACAATGTATTCTTTATTAATGACTACGAATTTCCACCAAGTTGAGCCTGTGACATTGAATAAAGCTACAGATAGTTTGTTCTACGTCGCTGAGTGTTTGCTTGAAATGCACATGTGGTATCCCTGTTACTGCCATAAACACTATGGTTCAAATTTTGTTAATCACTTACTGTATATTTGCAAAAAGTTACAGGGTATTTTTATTCTTTTGTCACGCTTTGGTGCCCCTCTCAGCTTGGTGCCTCAAGCGATCTCTTGTGTCGCTTGGGCCTAGAATTGGCCCTGCCACCATGGCATAGTCTCTACGTCCCTCAAGGGCATGCACAGTTAGTGCCCGATGTAGTAACTACGTTACCTGTCTTTCAATGGTTAATAGCTCATTCTTCTCCAATAAGATGTGTTGTTGTTGATGTCTCCATCCCAATGTTCTAAAATTATTTTTTTCATTTGTTTTATCACTACTGAAGAGTAACAAAAATATTCATTTCTAGCTATCATTGCCACTAGTAAATGAATTATGCAATCAAAAATTAAGGCATTAATATGAATTTTTGTAATTTTGTTATGCTGTATTATGTTTATATTTCTGTGCTTATCAACTGGAGATTTCCCTATAATTGCTCTGATTTACACACTTAAGTTGGAATTGGCATGTAAGAAACACTCCTTCATTACGTGTACTCCTATATTTTCAATCAATGTTTGTGAAAAGATTTTATTTAAGAGGCTGGACAATAAGTTGTGAAATAACAATTTAGGAAAAATAATGCAAAATTAATTCACCATGAGAATAATCTATTAAAAATTTGATGTAAACTCCATGCTGGTAATGTTGCATTTTATTTAACTAAATATTTAGGACATGCATTCTTATGGGAGGTGATTGATGACTGCTACAGTTTAGGCATCTGAAGAATAGATTAGAATATGATGTGACAGGAGTGTAGTGGATCGACTAAGTAATTTAGGGGTTTTAAGAATATTATGAGAAAAAAATCTTGTGAATGACTCTGAGAGGAAAGACAGTTGGAAATATTTTGTGACATATTGGTGTCATGAAGACAGCTGGAAAAAAGCATATCAGGTAGAAGTGGAAAGAAGAGTGAGGCAAAAGATGAGTCATATGACTTGAATGGTGAATGATGTAGAAGAGAATGTGTGTATTAATTTGACTAGGTTAGTTGTTACAGAATCGAGAACAATTTTGTAGCCATTGTTAGAGATATTGAATGTTGAGATAAGAGATGTTGAAGTATGTATTTGTAATTACTCAATTATGGACATATGTACACGTTCAATCTGTAAGTTCAATCGAATCAAATCAAATCGTTCATGTAAGCTCAATCAGTTATGCCAATTTTTGTATGCATTTCAGGTAAATTTCAGGTAAATTCTCTCATGTAAAGAAAGATTTATTTTGCCTTATTTTATCCTATTTTGGAATTGAGCTGGAATCGAAGTTGAATTGGGTTGTGATGGAAGACCTGATTACTATTGATTGATATGAATTAATATTTTTCTTTTCATATTATTTTTCCTGCTGGATTTCCCTTTACTTGAAGTAATAATAATTTTTAGCTATATCATTCTGTCCCTCAATTTTTGTTTGTTTGTTACATGATTTAATGAAGTCTTAATATCACGGCTCATAGCTATCATCATTTTAGGTTCACAATACATTAACTACAGCATACAATGTTAAGCTTAAATACTTACACAGTATTTTTTTCATTCTGATCTTGTTTAGCATATTGCCTGCATGCTAACAAGTTCGTCTTCCATGGGTACTTGACTGGAGAATGCAGTTTTCAGAAGTGTATTTTATTTGTGGAATTAGATAAGACAACACATTGGTGAACTTCACCCCCTGCCACACACCCTCGCGGTGGCTTGCAGGGTATCGTGTAGATGTAGATGAACCCTAGAATTTTACACAAACATGCCCTTGAAAACGGGTACAAATACTTTCCAGTATTAGCTATTTACAGGCTAAAAAGGATATTATAAAAGACTTAGAAAGAAGAGTAAGAATCTTCATTGTTCCATCCTAAAAGTGTATGGTATCTTGTGTTCCTCAGCCAAGTGGTCAAGGGGCATTTCTGTATAGTTTTACTTCATTATATTACTGAATTTGTTACCAGCTGTGTGTGTTGTCTACCTATAAATAAATTTTTTTTGTATTCTCCATAATGATTAGTTGGAGAATGGCTTGTGCAGCAAGTGTAATTAATATTTTTGCTCATCTTAACTTGCGTAAGATTTTGTGTATTTTATTGGCATTTCTGATAGCATTGGATCTTCAATTAAGGATTGCTTGTATGGAAATGTCTTGGCATTTATCAGTTCTATAGTATTTACAGTGGACTATCTTTCTCTTAAAAGTTAAAATCTTAAATTTGGCAATTTTTGTAATATTATTTTATTATTCACATTAATTGTATGGACCTTTTATAAAAATACGACTGTTTATTTATGGCAGTTTTCATTCTCCACGAGAGCATATTTTTTGTTTCCATTTTTTTTTGTTTTTATAGCCTTATTTTGGGTTTCAAGTGGGGAAATTGCACAGTGTTAATATCTATAGTTTCAATGTAGAAACCATAGATTGTTTTGTAACGAAAGAAATATGAAAAAGGATCTCTTGCTAAATGAATTTGTGAAAGGTCTTCTGCATGTCAATGCTGGAAATCTACGAAAGTGATGTCTCTCTTTGAGTTAATATTTTACTCTCATTTTTTACATTTATTTATCCTAATTAAAGAAAATGTTGCAATATACATGTGAAGTCTCCTCAAATATATTTTTAATTTGGCCAAGATTTATTTTTAGCATATTCAATGGGATACACTGGAAATTTATCTTGTACATTTTGCCTAACTTTATATATAGATTGTCCCCAATCAATCTTGTTTTATCAAGTAGGAACAAAAGAATATAAGATTTTGGAGAAGAAAATATATTTTTAGTACGTGTAGGAAGAATGTATTTTACACTGATAGTGGTCTGTTTGTAGTTATTTTTTATCATTACCAAAATGACGTGTAGCCCAATGTGGTAATGTTTGGGTCTTTTCATTGTGTTATTTTTGACACCATTTGTGGATGTGCATTGTTGCTGGTTTTTGGCTCTATTTTCATTTTCTTCATATTAAGACATGTTACAAACCTTAGCTGTCCTAAAACGAAGAAATTTTTTGATACAGTTTTACTAGCACAAATTTTTAGTTCCTCATTTATTATGCTCATAATTATAGAAGGATATTGGACCAGTTTTCATTTCCCAACACTCTTGAATTGGAAATTGTATGGGCTAGGCTGGTAACATTGCTGGCTAAATAGAAATTATTTTGTCGACAGATGGCATACGGTGTGTTTGCCATGTATATAAGTGTAGTTGGAATGAAAATTAGGCAATTAATTACCTTAACTACCTCACATTGTCATAATTTCAATTCCTATTCATATAATTTGTCTTTTTAATTTTTTCCATCTTGATATATTGCGTTTACTTATTTATATGCTAATTTAATAATTTTAAAAAATAGTCTAAAATTCTAGTGAGGTCTCTCAGCATGTATACCCCTCCTTGATTTTGCACTGTCCCCCAAATTTTTTGGTCAGGGAAATATGCTTGGAAAGTTTTGCTTGATATTCAGATATGCGAAGGTATATAAGCATTTAAGTGTTTGGGTCAGACATAGAGTTGGCACTCTGCAGTACAGTGAACTTTCTGGTGCTACACAATCCATTATTGTCTCTAAATAATCTGTTGATTATCTGTGGAAAATATTTTTTTTATTCCATTCCATGGTATTTTATTGTCATGAATCAGGATTTGGATCAACCCATATTTGACCCTTCCCTTACAGTTTACTAGATTTTGTGGGAATGTCTTGTTGTGATTTGTATTTATATGAAGGAAATTCCCTACACAGTACTTCTATTTTGTCTATTATATGGATGTATAATCAGAATTGAATGTAGGGAATGTGGGAATGGGCCTTTATTCATTGTTATTAATTGGTAGCCTATATTCAATCCAAGTTGTACTTTTTATCCGTGTTTACATTAAATCCAAGGCTTAGAATGGGCTTCGTTATATTCCTTAAAGGAGTTTTCTGCTTCAGGAGCATAATTAAATGTAGTGAGGACTAGCAGAAGGAAACATGACCTTAGTTAAATATTTAACGCTTGAAATTGCAAATAAATCCCCATAGAAAGGCTCGAATTTTGTGAAAAAATACGTTGCCCATCGTTAACTTGGATGTCTCAACAGGCCACGCCGAAATGCTTTTATCTTCTGAAAACTTTAGACCTGGTTGACTGTTTGAAACAATTTCTTTAAGTCATTAATGTAAATTGTTTTCGCCCTAAAGGAGAACCGCAGAATGTTCATTATACGTCCCGTTTTCAGCGTTTCTTTTCCACGGACGTGATTTTCATTTGATTAAAATCTAATGTTCACCTAATAGTCAACGATATTTACCGTTATTCGTACGTTTACGTCCATTCTACTCATTGGCTGAAAACATTTCCTCCTGGGGGATTTGGTTGATGTAGTTGCTCGACTACTGACTTCCTGTTCTGGGTTAGAGTCCCGGCAGTACCGGTGATTTATTATCGGTCTACCACTTCCTACATGAATGCTCTATGGAGAGCATTTTTAATAGTAGTACTCCGTCCGTCGAATGGGACGTTAAACCGTTGACCCTTTCGCGCTTTTCGGTAATGCCAACGCGGGGGGTTTCTCTCCGCCCTTCTTTTATCCTCTGAAAAATTCCGACCCATACCCTATCACCGACCGATTCTCAAAGGCGTGACGGATCTAAGCTGTCAGTGTTATTCCTCGAATTGCTTCTTAAGCCTCTCCCTCCTTCTTCTGCATTCCGTAATGCTTTATGTTTTTCGAGGTGCTGATGGCGCGAAAGCTTTCCCCGTGTTATCCTTTACTATTTTTTATTTTCCTAATCACATTTTTCTTTACCCCAACCATAATTTACACTATTTCTACATTGTTTTTATTCATCTTCCTACCTACGCCATATGCATATTTTCAAGGCACGTGAACATTGTATGCTTCCCATTATTTACTGTACTCTGTGCCAGTATTAAGCGAACCCAAGGTTTTATATGAATATAATAACATTAATTAATATTAATTAATATGTAATTGCTTAAATCTCATTTGTCAAAAAAACCACAGTCACTTTCATAGTTTCACTCCTGCAGGTTTGTTTGGCGGTTTGAATTTAAATCCATTTTAATATGGAAATTAAAATCCACTGATAGTAGCCTGGCAGTGGAGCTCAGGTGGTTGTGGATTGTTATTGCTATTTGATGGCGTCATTCTGCTTCCGGGTATCTTCGTCGCCTAGTTTGTTTTGCGGGAGTCGGGGAGAAACCCTCCTCGAGAAAACGACCGACGCGACGGATATTTCCGGAAGTAGAATGAAGCCATTAATTAACTTCGCGGTGCCTCGAGATTAATTGTTATTTAATATTCTACCGGCTAGGGTTGGATCAGATGGCGTGCTCCTTTTTGCTTTTTGTCTTCATCTATTGCAGTTTTCTCGTATGTTTCCTGCATGGCACTATTTCTCTGTTCATATCATCGTACTCTCAACCCCTCTTCAATCCACGTAAAATTACTATTCTCCCCCTCTCCCCTTCCTCGTTTTCCTGGCATGTGTCCTTTCGTCCGTAGGACCTCATTATTCCTAATTGTTTCATCCGAATTCAGTCTCTCCTCCCACTTTCCTGAGTCTTCACTCCCTTTCACGCGCGATCCACTAACAACCCATAGAAATGGGCAATATGAAGTGCCTTTATATAGTGGTTGTAAGTAGAACATTAATACTACTGATAACTACAGTGGATTTGTTGCTCTGGCTTCAGGTAGGTGGGATAGGCACCTTAACGGTGTCCTTTTCATTAATATCGCCCGAGTAGAGAAAGTGTTGTCACAAATATATTAGAAGTAAATATAATTGGTTTCTCTCTTTTTAATCTGCTTTGTAGGATTGTCCCTGGAAAATTTCGTAAAATGTACCCAGGGTTAGAATTGAAAATAATTTGCAGAAAGATCTATTTTTGTGGACTCATCTCGCGCTTGATGCAGAAGAATTGTATTTATTCATATTTGTTGTAGCCGTTGTGGCTAAGCGATGTAGGTACTGATTGAAACTGAATCGGATTGAAGTGATAAAGTAAAAAAAACTCAACCCTCATCTTGATGGGAACTCGCGTAAAAGTATGAACGTCTGTCCTAAGTCACTTACGAAATGCATAGGTTAAATTGAATCGTGGTAATATCAAAGGGGAAAGGCTTTTTTACTTTGTCGGTATTAATCAGATTATTTGAGGGCTGAACAGAATAATGGGTGTAGAGTTATTTGAACGTGCAGAGTGGGAAGATAGTTGGGAAAATGGTTGAGAAAGGGGTGATGCGGCAGAAGGGGCACGCTTACACTGTAAAAAGTAGATCTGATTTTAAGGTACAAAAGCGATCTGAATTTCAGATGCAACAATTTTAAGACAGGGTATGTTGAATTTCAGCAGTAATATCTTGTCTAAAAATAAGGCAGGTGAACGACTGAAAATCAGACCATCCAGAATCCTGCTCCCTCTGCTTCCTGCTTAACTGCTCCTGTACCAACCATCCATGTTCCTGCCTCTTCCGTACCTTAAATCCGTGTTCCTGCCTTACAACCAGACAGCGCTTAAATTCAGATCGCACTGAAAATCAGATCAACTTTTTACAGTGTATTGTGCAGTGTTTTGCGACTTGGGGGACGGATATCCTCGTATCTACCAACCCATGCTTTCTGTCTTTATCCCTGGATCACAGGCTAAATTGATCTTCCTCCATCAAAAGAATCCTTATTATAGAAACAGAAATATGTATAATAAACTGTCTCTGCGTTTGCTGTACCGGAATGAAGCTACACTTCGCCATTATAGTTTAACCTCACTGGTCTGACCATAGCCTTTCCCAAATTATTTCTCGGAATTGATTGGGTGTTTGCTTGCTATACGATCGAAAGGGCGATTACTGTACGCCCAAGTGTCGGCGATAAAAGTAGCCTGTGGGTTGAAATTGATAGCAATCTAGAAGCGCAAATGTCACGGGAATGGGACTGTTTAAGCCCTGCTCACCCGCCTGAAGAAATTATAGAATCCTTTTTGCTGTATTCAGAACCGGAGCACGTCGCATAACCCAGTGGGTAGAAAGATGGCAAGACCAGGACGAGAAAGGAGAAGAGGACAGGGAAGGAATGAAATAGATCGAGGGAGTAAGTGGGATTAAATAAAACGATGGGAGTCTTGTGATGTCGAAAAAAATTATAACCTTCTATTACCCCTAATTCTTCGGCCAATGTTAAAAAAAATATTGTTACTTAGTACCATAAAGTGGTTCATGAGTTATATTTATGGTCATCTGTTTACTTGCTGGTTGAATTCCGTCTTTTCGACAGTACTATTTCAATTTTATTGGCTATCGGAAAAATTGAGATGTCGTCCTTTGTGTGTTATATGTGCACGCTTTCTAAACATTTCAGTTAGGTCCTACCTGCTGTGGTGCAAGTTGATATGCGACCGAAATGAGGGATATGTTAATATCGTATATAATTCAAACCGCTTCCTTTTTCGCACAGTGGTTGATGCATCCAGCATCTGATGGAAAGGTCTCGTCTTATTAATAAGTTTGCGGATTATAGAGAATATATCACATTGTCTTTTTTTCATCAAAACTCATCGTGGTTATTATTTTAGTTTTTCTTTTATACGACAGCCTGATTTCGTCTTTTGTGCACGCTTAGAACATACTTTGAACGATTGCATAAAAGTTAAGATTTGGACGTAACAAATGGATTCCAAGTGCCTTAGTTATTAAATGTTTTAATCAAGATTTTAATTGGGTATCGCAATGTTTATACTGTAGGAGAATTCAACAATTGTAATAACCGGGGGGTTCCAAATAACTGCTACCCACACGTACCGTGTGTGTACCGATTGAATAGATCTGAGGCGGAGGGGACGTGGATCCTACACTGCTCCATTACATTCCACCTTATTATGCATGTCTTAGTTATTCAAAGCATGCATGAGTGTATGTGAGGATATTAATTGTTGTTAATTTACTGCGTTTTCGCAATTATTTTTGACATAGTTAATCTTCGTAAGTTTTTACCCAAAGCCCTTGAAATTTTCCAAGGAACTTCCGATGAGATCCATTATGGACGTTAAGCAAGTGGGTTGATGCTGTATCCGTTAGCTACAATCTCAGGGTGGCAGTTCAAGAACGCTAATTTGTTGATCGTTACCTTTTCATGTGCTGCCGATTTTAGGTACGTTTGAGATGCCATATTCCTAACAAGGTTGAAATTCTCATAGTTTTATGTTTAAATTTAATTTTACTCTAGTCATCATTTTTTATTTTACTCGAAAAACATAAGCCACTCTGTGTTGAGTAATTTCATTTAAAACTATTCGTCAGCTGTGACGACAAATCTGAGCCCCTCTTTTAAGCGGATTGTGTTACTATAGCGCCAAAATGAGGATTTTGTACTGAGGTCAATGATCAACAAAAACGGTATATTTGTTAAATGAAAGATGGGAAGCAAGCAGTTATTTTCTTTGCTGATATTCGAATATATGTGTATCGAACTAAGGAAGTTCATTTCATTCGTTGCTGCATAGAATCTATGGTTAATTAATTGTTAGAACTCTGAATAATTTACCCATTTATATTTGAGTCTTCATATTTCAAGTACGAGGAGTTACCTTCTAATTTATGAGTAATTTGTTGGTTTAGTGTCTAAAATTTATTTGAATGGGTATTTTTTCTAATGACGCTGATGTAAAGTATTTATTTTTCTGTGTTGCTCCCAGAAAATATTTACGTAATGCATCGTGCTATGGGCTTCAAATACTCCTGTTTATTTACCTTACTATTTGATTAAAACTTTCGGTGATTTTCAGTGATTACAAAGTTTGTGATCTCTTTCGTCTCTCTAGAGGTGTTCGTTGCAGAAGGGCAAAATATAAAGTTCTACTCGTTTTTCAGGTGGAGGAAATACGGGAGATGATAGACAAGATTCAAGCAAATGTCGAAGAGGTCAAGAAAAAACACAGCGCCATCCTCTCAGCTCCACAAACTGATGAAAGTAAGTGTTACTATTCCTACGTCTTATAGTTTCTATGTTGGATATGGCAAATCCAACTCCTAACACTATTGGTTTTGTTGTGGTCCACCGTCACTGGCATATTTTCCTCTATTTTTCTGCCATCTTCACTTCCTCGAATAGTGTCGAAGAGTTCGGGAGTAGAATAGAGCAACATACACTTAATGTACATGTTTACCATTGGATAACTACGAGAACTCACTTCATCAGTTTGAATAGTTTCTTTTTACCGTGATAAGTCAGTCGGAAACTCCAAAAACAGATTTTTATATGCTGATATGAAAATTTCAATCTTATTTTTAGATTTTAATGAAAGGAAAATAAGTTTCTTTGGTATCCTCTTTTTTTCCATCGTTAATTAACGCGTGATATTCGTAAGTTGAAATGATGAAAGTGAGGTTGAAAAGACGGATTAACACCTCCTGCTGGGGATTTTAACGTGTAGTTAAAAGTTTTTTTTTCTTTGAATAGGTTCGTGTAAACGCATTAGTCGTGAATTTAAACTTCAGTTGTTGCTAGTTTATTTTAATAGGTGGGATTAATTCATTAACTCGTCATAATTCTTACGCCCTTTTTTTGCATGCATTGTGTATTTTTCGATGTTTTCGACATTTCTGAGATCTTTTGTAGTACAAAGATATTTACCTTTAACTGATCCATTGATGTGCACGCAGAGTTTGATCAACATAGGCTTCCGCCTTCTCAGTTTTCGGTGTCCTTTTATATTTTTAATCCCCTGCATGGGTTAAGGACATTTCAGATGAAACCTTTCCCAGGGAAACTGTCGTGGACAGACACGGTGCCATGGAAACTGTTGCTTATGGCCAAGTATGATTCGATTATGTGAAGCAGTTGAGCGTTTCCATTGACTTACGTAGAAAAAAAGAGTCCCAAGGGCGTTTTGTATCTTTCCGAACCGTGGCTTCAGTAGTTTCTACGTTCGGTATTATTCCTGAACACGTGTTTACTAATATGAGCAGTAAATGTACTGTTAGAGCATTAAATTATTAACTCATCTCTGTTAGTTACTTTGAACACGCATGTGAGAACAGCAAATTTTTTCTTGCAACGCGTAGGTTTCAGTGCAAAGGCATTCATATTAAGAGGGACCAGCCTAGCATGTCCCCCCTCGATGAATTTTGTACTTTCTCTCTCTCATTTCTTAAATGTTCTCGCGGGAATGCTGTGCCATAGATTTTCTTCGGTATCTCTTCTGGGTAAACATGCATTTATTCCATTCCGTTGCTTCTCCCTACGTTTCTTTGTGTGGTTTGACGTGAGAGGAGGAAGGGGCGGCTAGGATATCTCAAGCAGAATTCGGCCAAGAAAGGCTTTCGAGAAGGGACCGAACTTTTTGGCCTTGTTCACATGACCGGAATACCGGAAGGACTCAGAGAGCTCGCTAGGAAGCCTCTGATTTTCTTATTCTCCGCCCTCCCCCCCTTCCCGTCGACTTGTTGCTATGCGATTTCATCCATACCTCCCGACTCCACCGGAGCATCTCGCGGTCTTCCTCTTATCTCTTGTGGTGCTCCCCCTGCGATTGCCACCGTGAAGCCTCTCTCCCTATCATAACACGTCGATCATTGTGACGCTGATCCTGAAGTTTGCTTTTCAGATTAAATGTGGACCTTATAAGAAGAAGTTAGTCCTCGACCCCCGGGTAGTCCTCCCCTGTTCTTCAGACACTATCCTGTTTGTAGGCTTTTTTTAAGGCTTTTTACATCAGACAATGAATACGTGACTTGTGCATTCCGCGTTGTATCTTCTTAGTGATGAGGGGACCAACGATGATGACTACACATTTCCGTTTCAACCTCCAGGCGTTGTTGATATCCCCGATTGCGTTTTTACTTCTGTGTAAGGAGCAGGGAAGGTTCCGCAGAGTCCGCGGCAATGAGTTGGAATAAGTGTTATTACGGTGATTTTGTGTCTAGAGCATACCGTTTCTGACCGTATACCATTGATCCTGTATCATTTTTGATGCGCGTAGGGCGGATATATAGTAGGGTGGGCCGAAAAAAGGTTTTTTTTCCGGATCAAATTTGCCCTATGCGGGAAAGTTGTGTACTGATATCAGGATCTCGCATGCAAAATTTTTTCGAAATCGGATAATATTAACCACTGCCGCCCGAGCTCTAAAGTTTAAAATTTTGCGAAAATTCAGGCGGAAATGGGAAACAAACTGTTATGGAGAATAATTTGTTGCGAATATTGGTAAATATCAACGATAGATACATGTTTTCAGATTACAATACTGAAATGTGAAGTTTATTTGACGAAATCTATGGTTTATACGATGCCTAAGAATAAACAGCTAATTTAGAGTGTAGGCAACCCGCACAACGACAAAAATTTTTGCACGCTCCAAGCATCACTTCAAATAGATCACTTTTGGGAGCCGTATTTTGGATAAATTAATATTTTTTTGACTGCAGTTCCTTTATAAATGTCTCATGCTTCATTTGGGTATAGATAATACATTAAAACAGACGAAAACGCGGTACGTTTTGAAACTAACTTAAATTATGGCGATGAATCACGGCCTGGTATTCATCACAAAGGTGATTCAAACATTTAATTTCCTCGATATATACTGTAATATCCAATAATTGGTTCTTGCCCCCGTGAGCTGCAGATATTCTTCGCAAATCCAGCGAATTCGTGTGTCGTAAATGCCTGTGAATTAGATTGCAAAAGGAGTGGGTGTTCACTCGGAGACAAAGCGGGCTGCGCGCTGGTAAAGATACTACGAATAAGACATTTTAATACACTAGTGGAGTCCAAACGAATTCTTTTGTTAAAAAAGGCTGATATAGCTACGATCTACTCATCAGAAGATAGTAGCTTTTTCTAAGAACTTTGATAAATTGTGGTGGTTAACTGTAGGAAATGATTTATCTCTGTGTACGGCATATACGTGCTCCTCCAACCGGCACTTTCTTGGAAAACCGGGAGTTAACTAGTCCCTAAGCGATAGTAGGTACAGCTAGTTCGACGTGAGTCAGGTATGATAAAGATAGCCAGTGGTAGAGCTAAGGAAAGTATGAATGAGACGGAGGACGGAGGTTATCCTTATCTGGCCCCAGCGATGAGTTGATCGTGAATACTTCGGTGATAAAATGGCATAGAATTCTCATACAAGACATACTCCATAGTAAACCCCTATAACTGATGTTAAACTCCTTCATCTCATGCTGTTACTATCGTTACTCATTAACTCACCATATTCGTTGCAATATTTTATTTTCCTTGGGGATTCCCATCCGTTGTCGGACAAGATGCGTATTTCACTTCATAAGCTTGAGGTAGTCAGTCAGTTGGTATTCATTGCTGTGAGTGAATAACTACATTGTGCAGCGTACTGTGGTTTCGGTTGCAAGAAGATTAAAGCAATGGCAAAAATACAGAAAAAGCTTGAAAGGTGTGGATAGGAGTGCCTGATATTTGGTGCACCCGTAAAGTTCGCGGGTAATGTTTTGCCTTCTTATGAGGAGATGATGAAAATGTATTTGTACTCTCGGTACATTCAAGAAGAAAGTGGAAATACCGATACATCTGTGCCGGGAATCGCGGAGACGGTGGATTATGCCATTGAAGACATTTGAAATAGATCCTCTATACCAGTTGTCGGACAAAAGCAAATTGTGAGACGAATTATTCAATACTATGGAAAATACCGCAACAATCTTCGATCTGTCAACAAGAAGACTTTCGTTGATCTGAAGCAAGACTTTCCTCGTCACGCGTGTCAGCTGTTTGATGTTGCGGCATGTAAATTCTCTAGTGGAACTGATTGTGCTTGTGATAATACCGCCAAACTACCATTTTTAGAACGTGTATTCCTTCAGGACCAGAGAAGTGATAGAAAACTGAATATCAATGCCATTGAGGTCCAGGAAACTAAAAAGAGGGAGAGGAAATAGAATAGGTTAGAGAGAAAAAGATCATCAGAATGAGCCACACTAACTGAGCAAGAAGTTCGTGAGATTTGGAAATACTCAAGTGAAGAAACGTCTGCAGATGAAGAATTACGCGACGCAAGTGATGCTGATGATTTTTTTGGAAAAAATGTTGGTGTAAATAATTTATATTTGTCTAGATTTGCGTCTGCCTGTGAAAGATTCTGTATATCGAAACGAGCTGCTGCAGCACTCGCATCCGCGCTTCTAGTTGATATCGGGATTGTTTCTCAAGGTTACCACGTGCTATTTCAAGTGGAGAATGCCTGGAGAGTCTTTCAGCGAGAAGTCCGGGGAAAATGTTTCATTCCAGGTGGACCACTACAGCAATTCGTATTCTTCGATTTTATGTTTCAACCAAAACTCCTTCAAAAGAACAGATGACATTGGCAACTTCTGTGATGAAAGTATAAACTCCTATGTGGTTCGCGATAAAATTAAGACCACAATGCACGGAAGGCTCGAAGAATATCATTAACATGATACATTTCATGAAATATATGGATCGAGACATCAAATTACGCCTTTACTCAATCATTCGGTGAAACGCTTTTTTTGCTCGCCCAGAGAATGTTCTGCTTGTAATGCTAGCCGAAGAGAGAAGACCGATCCGTGAAATGGCCGTCGAAAAAATATTAAAATCAGAAGAAGGAATTTAGGAAATTCGAACTTCCAACTATGAATTTTGATGCACAAGATTACGTCTACTTAGTTGACTGGAAAACAATAGCGGTAACTCAACCACCTTTAATAGCTGATATCATAAGCAAAGATTTGGGAGATATTCTGAAGGAAGGGGCTTCGTTGAAAGTACCCCCATTTGCATGCCACACACAAGCAGTTGAAGGGATGGTACAAATGGTCACGGTGGCGTCAAAATCCGTGTGCAGTCCAGAAAACAGGCATGGATGGGCATTATCATGCATAAAAGGCCGAAAACTTCAACCAGAATTTGAAAATAAAGCACAGCATAAGGTATAATAAGAACCAGTGATAGGCAGATACCTAAAAACGTGCCCTATGGAAGGGTGGTTTGGGAGGGAACGGGTGGAACTCGATAGTAGCCACCTACTCGTGGTGAGTTCTGGGTAGTTTCTCCACGAAAATAGCAAAGAGCTACTTAAATAAATACTTGGTGATCAGGCTGTGCCTTTATCCTACCTTGATTAACTGATTTTTTTGTGATAATAGCTCAACATGCATAAAATTCTTCGTCGTAATTGAGGTTAGTTTAAAACAATTTAACTTTACCTTCTGTTTTAATGTATTATCTATACCCAAATGAAGCATGAGACATTTATAAAGGAACTGCAGTCAAAAAAATATTAATTTATCCAAAATACGGCTCCCAAAAGTGATCTATTTGAAGTGATGCTTGGAGCGTGTAAAAATTTTTGTCGTTGTGCGGGTTGCCTATACTCTAAATTAGCTGTTTATTCTTAGGCATCGTATAAACCATAGATTTCGTCAAATAAACTTCACATTTCAGTATTGTAATCTAAAAACATGTATCTATCGTTGATATTTACCAATATTCCAATATTCGCAACAAATTATTCTCCATAACAGTTTGTTTCCCATTTCCGCCTGAATTTTCGCAAAATTTTAAACTTTAGAGCTCGGGCGGCAGTGGTTAATATTATCCGATTTCGAAAAAATTTTGCATGCGAGATCCTGATATCAGTACACAACTTTCCCGCATAGGGCAAATTTGATCCGGAAAAAAAACCTTTTTTCGGCCCACCCTAATATATAGGACTTGCTATGAACCGTGCCTTTCTGAGAAATTCCCGGAGGCAGTGAAAGAAACTGTCTTAGTGCCCTAGTTTTATGAGCCACAGGGTGCTTGTATTTCACGCGTCACGTGGGCTCTTGCTATCTGAGCACTACCTCCTTTCTTGCTCGCCTTCGGATGGAAGAGACTCGTTTGTTTTGTATTAATTCTTATGAAGGTCAGGCATCACCTCGAAACCTTATTTATGCATCTCGGTAGTAGTCCATTTTAATTTTGATGAAGCCTGCGACGGAATTAAATATTTCCCCTTAGCCCCTTCCTTCATAGTATTGTGTAATTTTGATCGGATTTCCTCATACACAGTGTTTCCTTTTCTGCATTGCTAATTCATGTTGATGATAACAGTGCGCTTCTCCGATACAATTGAGGATCTAAATCCAGTAACTTAATCTCGTTTCCAAGGTTTACTTTTACTTTGTGCGCCCTATTTAAGCCGTTTCACTTGCTACCGTGGAAAAGCCGATGAGGCCCGGATGTGGCGGAAACATTTTGCGGATACGTGTGTCTCTGATGAGCCAGTCGATGTAGTTTCCTTCTAGGACATGAAAAACTTGGAAGAGGTGCTATTTACTAGAGGCTTCCGCGTGGAGCGCTAAAATTATTCTTTTACATCTTTATATCAAATCTGCGTTATTGTGTGCTTTTTCCCTTTCAGAAGCACTTGAAGTTTCATTACAATGCTGGTGAAGTCTTCACGGGTTCTCCACCGAGTCAGGGAAACGGCTAAGGCCGACGTTTCGACGGCTAACACTGCCATCGTCCTCAGGGCGTTGAGTGTCAGGTCCATTTCATTACAATGTTTACAAGACTTGTTCACGGTTCATTTCGTTTCACGACTGTGGTTTAATAGCTATGAGTTGTGGTGGTCAATCAAATTCGGTGGTGTTAAGTGCATTCCATTACTGTTCATTTGTTATTAACAATCCTTACCCTGAAGCTACTAACAGCCTGTTATTTTCTGTCAGCCGGCATTATCCTCAGTTTTTTCCTCATTTCTTGTCGCTATAGTTTCGCCAGGTTTTTATAGTTTATTCGGCTACCGGAAAAGTAAAAGCCCGTAACATAAAAGGTTTATTAGCTGCAGAAGATGAAGCAGTACAAGCTAATTTGCCTCCACCCATGAGGAATAACGTGTGATCGAAAAAGTGTGATTGAAACATGTATTTTTAAGGAAGGCTTTGAGTGACGCTTTGCTTCGAAAAAAAGTACTTCGATGTTACGTTTTTCCGTTTATGTTTTTCTATTACTCCTTGTTATTCAACTAATGTTCACTTCCAAATTCATTCGTCAAAATTAAAATTGAGTACCCTCTTTCGGTTCCACTTTCAACTTTTTTTCCCTCGCGGAAGACGTCACGTCGTTATGTTTGGATGGCACTTCCTTTTGATGGTTCTCAAGTGCTATCATTACTAAGTTTCTAAAATTAGGTTTTCCAATTTCTTTCACGTCTACGCACAGTTTTTTCCTGGAAAACTGGTAAATTTGCGGTTCTCTTAGGTCTTTACTACGGATGCTTCGCCTCACAACATCCTTAATTTCACCTCGTCAATTTTTAAACTCATACCAGGAAGAATTAAAAACATTTTGTATAACTGAAAGGACTTAGTAGACTCCACAGTAAGATTTATTGGAACGACACGTAGTGTTATCATTAGGTGATGATTACACGACGTGTGATGTGGTGATGATGACACTACGTGTCGAAGTCTAGGTCGTTCCCATGAAACTTACTGTGGAGTCCATTAAGTTCTTTCAGTAATCCATAATGGAAAACTTCCACCATAACTCGCCGGAATTTGTTTCCTCTATTAAAAACTTTTTATTTTAAAACATTACCCTGTCGTGGTTGCCATGCCATGCATTATGATATAATTACCTATTTATCTTTTGTGTATCATCCTCTGGGACGCCGAACACTCACGTTAGAAGACTTCCTCCTTTGCAGCCCCCCCCCCCCCCCCCCCCCCCGCCCCCCCCCCCCTCCCCCCCGACCTCCGGCGGGACCAACTCGATCTCCCGTCAGCACAGATCTGAGTTCTGTTCTTCGCGTCTGAATCTTTCAATTCTCCGAATTCTGTTTATGGCGGCATCCCAGGGTGGACGTCCCTTTCTCTAAATCAGTTCTGCCATATTCGCCGACGCTAGACTTATTTTTCTCAACTATACCACCCCAGTTGCTAAATTGTTCCTCGTGTTATAGTTGTTGTTCGTAAGGTTCTATGTTTAACCTGGCCTTATTTCTTTATTGCGGTTTATCTTCGATTCGTATTATTTCCCCTATTTTTGTGACGAATATAACATCAATTGTAACCCATTGGCTGCTTCAATGACTAACGCTGGAACATCTGCGCAGATTCCTTGATCAACTTTCCTGCATTTATGTTTACTCCCAACAAGCCTATCCTACGTAGCCTTCACCCCAATCATATCATGAGTACACGGAAACTAATGTCATCGCTTAAAATGTAATCTTCGGTTAATGTGCTGTTTTGCGCCCAACTCTATACGTTTTCTAGGTTCAAGCATAGCGCTAGAGATAAGTTTCTTTTTAATGCCGTAAAATTAAAGTTAGGATGCCTCTTCGTTTTCACCCAAGGGATCGCGAAAGTACTTTAAATTAATTTTTTTCAGCTTTTGGGTCTTCAAGGTTCGGAGCGTTGGATGCACTCCCGCCGTCTGCGTATTCGTGGTTCGAAAAAGTTGTATTTAATCTCGGTCCACGACGGCTCCGGTCTCCATCGCCTGTGCCCGCCGACCTTTCTGCCTATACATTGGTTCCCAGGGTGCGATCAACGCTTTCGTTTCCGTCCGGCCTTGCCTTCAGACCCCCTCCCCCCACTTCCCACCAGTACGCGTTTAAAATCCTTTCAGCTCGAGACGGAAGATCAAAGTAAAATGAGAGCCAGCGGGGAGGGGAGCGCGGATGACATGGAGTTTAACCCTCTCGGGGTTTTAGGACTGCCAGGAGAAAGAAGTGTGAGGGTGAAGGTGGCAGATTTCGGGACCAACGGAATGGCATATCCTTCCTCTTTCCTATTTTAAAATCCCCCTTCTCCCTCTGCTATCCCAACTTCTCCCTCTGTTATCCCAATTCCCAGTTAAGTATCGTTGCGGTCGTCCTCTCTTGCATATGTATGTACGATCCGCTATCTGCCAACTTCCAGGTTTTCCCCCTTCCTTGAAGTGGATAGTGGCTGGACTAGGAATGGAGGGAAATTCCATTTTTGATGTAATGCTCAAGATTTATATAGAAGAGTTGTGAAAATCAGCCTATGCGGTAGCTAGTCCTAAAGGAGGATCCAATCGTCCGCTGGAAATCAGTTTCTGCGCATTGCCTTACAGGCTCTTGTGAAAATGTGTACCGCTGATGGTGAAAACTAGATAATTAATTCTTTGAAAATAAATCAATTTGTCGATAGATAAAGAAGTTATTGGAATTGGAGTAAACTTGAGTGATCACTTGGAAATATAAGGTTGTTTACTTCCTTGTCTCAATGAGTTCTGCGTTATTTTCATCGATGACAATACTTCAATGAATCGCATTCATTGAAGTTCATACGCTTTTCTTCCTAGGCCCCTCCTGTGCTATTCTGTCTCTGTTGTCATCCCACGACTTTCTACCTTGCGGCCCTTCTAATCCTTCTCCTTCACGACAGATTATCTCCTAATACTATTCCTTCTAGCTCGCCTCCAGCCTCGCTGGATTACTGGTATGGAATTCCACAGACTTTGGTTAGGCGTTCTACCGCTTTTCCCCCTATTGCGACTGGCGACTGTTTAGGAAGTGGGCTGGATACAGTTCCGGAAGGCGGGGAATGAGGGGGCGCGGTGGTCTTTAGATCATCTCTTAGCGTGGTGCTGGACCGTTCTTGACAGACAAAGTGTGCGATGGTCCGATTCTGCCATTTATTTTCGTGATTCATCTTGTAGTAGGCCCCATTCATATGTGTAGCCACAATATTCCAGACATAACAATCATTGAGCGATGATTTTTCTGTCTCCAGTACTCACCTTTTTGTGTAAATAATGTTTATATTTAGTACTAGCGAAGGTTGGAAAGAAGTGTTTACCGTAAATTAGGGATTTCTTTCTTTTGTAATCTGTCAGTAGTGCAACTGATTGATGGGATCGTGTTGGTGTGGCGGCTAGAGTACTGGCCTTTGTGGGCGCTGGTTCGATTCCTGGCAGTGGCGGATTTTTTTCAGTGGTAAACTGGTCCCAGCTTGAGTGCCTAGTGGAGGGCTCTTTAGGTTCAGTACTCTGTCCGTCGGATGGGACGTTAAGTCGTGTTCCCCATGACGCCTGTCGTTAAGAATAGGTTAAAGCCGACGCCGGGTTTCTCTCCACCCTTCCTCCGTTCACTGAAAATTCCTACCATTTCCTATTACCCACCTATCCTAAATGGCGCAAATGACCTTAGCTGTCGGTCGTCTCCCCTGCTAAACTAACTAACTACAACTGATTGCATTGAGTATATGAATGGCCTACGCGTCGCACTCTATCTTATGTGACTCCTTTCTCTCATCTTCCCTTGATTATGATATTTAAATATGCGGTAAGTGTGGAAATGTGGTAAATAACTGCTGTAAGTCTAAAACCAGTGTCTCTTGTAAATTAATACACTCCCAGCTCTTATCCGTAAAGGGGTGCATAAATGAATAATACGGGTGGAAGATGGTTTACTAGATTTGCCTGTGGTTTCTCAGGAGGACCTCTTACCTCAAGAGATCACGACACTTTTGTGTCATTAGGTCTTCTATGGTGGTATATTTTAAAATCTGTCACTTTGAGTACAGGATATTCCATTTTTTTCATCCGTCAGGTACTTTTCTTTCTCGGCGCATTTTCCTCTACATTACTCTTCCTATACATAATTAGTACATCTTATGTGAGTACTGTTTTTATTTTATCTTTCTGTGCGTTACTTCATGCTCACATTATCCACTTTCTTCTATCGTCAGTCGACCCGGTCATGTCTTCTGTGTACCTTGCATTTTTGATACTTTTTGTATCTTCTCTTTTAATTGTTTTCGCTGTCACTCCTGTTATCCCCGTTTTTATTTTTCTGCCTATCCTAAATTTTTTCGTTGTCCTCTTATTATGGGGACAATGTCCTAGCGTTTCTATAATTTGACTACGACCGTTTAAAACTTCGACGTATGAATTCTTGTTCCTCCTTCCTTAACTTAACCATTGATTCTTATCTAGTTTTCCGTAACTACAAAGTTGTTATATGGGTCTGCATTGGAAATCTGGGTATCTTGGATTTTCGACACTTTTCCCAAACCTTTAACTATATAACCGAGTCATAGTTTCGTTGGTGTCTTTGCAACCCTAGTTATGTTCGCATTCGGTGTCCAGTGATGACAGCATAATTTCTCCTTCAGGCCGCAGGGTTTATTTATTTGACGAGATCGCGGTAATGTAATGCAAGGTCCTCCGCAACTGTTAAATTGTCAAATGCTAAAAAACAATATTCACCAATTCGTTGTTCATTGATGTAATAGGATGTAAGTGGATTCCAAATCCATGATCACGGTCTGTAACTTGAACCCGCGGATGATAATTACGCAAGGCATTGATTCTTTTCATTTTTCATGTTTTTGGTTCTTGTTTTACGATTTCACATTCGGATTAATGCTTGGAAAATGGGTTTTGCTCTAGAAGGGATGAAAATCACTCGTCTATAACCAGTCATGGTGGAAATGGCATTGCGGGGTTCGATCGCGAGTGAGGTAGTGGTACTCCAGATTGCACGCCCTTATACTTGTGGACGTAATGACGCCTCAAGTCCCCCAGAAAATCACTTGCCATGCCTTGAACACTTCAACTTCAGTTCTGGCGTAAAAATGACTTCCTATCGTACTCAATACGTTCCTCCCTTCACCTTGAGGGAGGTTTGTTGTCTGAGGAAATTAATCGTTCTCGAAGTTTCCCCATCCGAAGTCGTAAATTCCAATCTGATTCCCTTTGATAACGTCATCGTTGTCACCCGCAAATCGAGTGATCCACGAATGGCCGCCCCTCCCACCTCCTCTTTCCCTCGCTTTTTTTATGTCTCCAATGCTGTGTTGCGTTTCATTTTGGGACTACATTTATAGCAAACAAGCCAATTTCGTAACTACTATGTAGTAGTTACGAAAGTGTTACCTATGTAATATATGGGCTGACATTACTATAATTCTCCATGTAAATTTTCGACGGCCATTTTTCAGCGTTTTCAATGGATGTCCCTAACCATTTACCGCGATCGCATGAATGTATTTTCGGAACATCGAAATGATGTTTTTCGATTGAGAGAATTGGATCTATATGTTGGACTTACCACTAGTCTAACAGATTCGCTTTATGGTGAGTCCTTGTTTCATGGTTATAAAATTGAAGGTATATTGTATAATTTTTGGATTTTAAAGAATTTGATTCCACCGTAGTAATTTTTCATAGAGGTGTTGAAATCAGTTAATAATTGAGAAATTTTCTAAAATCTTCTACTCATTTAGTTCTCATCATTTTACCTTCTACCGATCTCATCTCTTCTCTCGACTGTGGCAGTCGGAACCGGGTCTTCAAGTTCTTCTGGTGTGTTTGGAACTTTGTTTTCATGGTTGCTTTTTGCCTTTGTAAAAATATTTGTTATTAGTCTATCTCGGTGAACGATGTTATATCGCTTAGAGGGGATAAACAGTGGTGATCATCTACTGTTGAGGGTAGAGGAACGTTGGGCGTCGATTGCAGTGTATCACTGAAAGATCACAGTGGTTGTTGGCCACTAAAGTCTTAAAAATATTGTATCAACGATAGTTTCATGTCAAAGTTCCAAAATGGCCATGAGATACGTACTTGGATCTTTCGATCCAGATGGGGCACGTCCCTAGATACTGATTTATCAGAAAAGGATTAGATCTTTGTGTCGATAAATTTTGAAGATAGTGTTGGTGATGTGGAAGTAATGTGGATCTGTAAGAGCCAGAACTGAATGTGTCCATGGATAATCAGGCAGAAATAGGCGATATTGGTCTGCAAATCAAAGATAGTAGTCAATCATCGTCCCTCGGTTGATGATAATTAAGGAATATTCGTGTTGTTTTTCATTACTTCTTGTCGTATTTATAATACTGTCATTATGTTAGAATGAAAACTGTAGCTTTGTAATTCCACGGAAATATATTTAGAAACTACCCAGATTTAGACAATTTCTTTTTCAGGTGAACTGAAGACCTGAAAATTATGTTAGTAACATCATCTACTGCCTAAAAACGATGTTGAACGTCGAAATCAGGGTAGTTTAAATGAATTTCCTTGGAATAATAGCTACAGTTTTTCATTAAAATATTTAAAGTTACATCTGAAGCCACCAATTGTAGTGTCCTATTTTTAGTTTTTACATTTTTTTCCCTTCCCCTATAAGGCTGACTAGAATACCTTGCTTTTCCTTCAATTTGATTTTTTGGGATCATTCTTTCAATTGGTGCGTAGATTTATTTTTTGTATGAGCTGGGTTAAGTACCTGCCTTCCCGGGAAAATTCGAATCAAGTATTAAAGCATTTAAGATTGTTGTTAGTGGTTTACTTCTTCGAGTATAAAGCTAATATACAATGAGCTATTATCATGTCGATGTTGATTTTTATGTAGTACTAAATGTTATAAAGTTATTTAAATGTTTTCGCAATGACAGCTCTACGCGATGCCATTTGCGACTGTGTATTTTACTACGAGTATTTTTCTGCTCCTGTATTTGATGATATGATTTCATGCGTATATGTTGTTTGCTGAAGGTTTATGCCAATTTACCTTGGATTATAATGCACGTCATAGTCCCTTATCCTCCAGGATGAATGAGCCGTATGCGCTTGGTGGTCGATATCATCGAGAGAAATGCTTTTACGCCTCTCTTTATCTTTGAACCACAGACATGTTACCACTCCCATATTTCCTGCCTAATGAGGAGTGTAATTTATTTCCTGGAAACTAAAATAGACAGCACTTCCTCCCCGATCGATTTGGTCTAATTCCCTTTCATTTATATTTCACGGCGTGATTTTTGGGAATACGGCAATAAATCTTTCTCACTTCTCTTTCTTTACTGAAATTCAGTCTTGGTCTCGTCCTTCTCGGAGTATTCCGTACGTTAGAATTAGCAGCTGGGCACTCGTTTTTGAATGTAATCCTCCCTTTAGTAGGTAATCATTTATGTTAATAAAAAAATAGTTCCAGGAGCATGGGTGCTGTTTTTACTAGGGGGTGATCGAAAGTAATTCACCCTCGGCTTAGGACAGGCGAGACGCTATGGGTTGGAGTGTCTTCCTCCCAGCCTCGTGGGTGATCAGGTGCACACCGGATGGCATTAGGTTTTTAACTGTGGGTAATACTTGTTTTTTTTTGTTTGATCGCCTTTGTTATGTCTGTATTGCCGATGTGTGTTCAGCTAATGTTGCGATCCATAGCGGGGCCTTTTAATATACGGCTTTAGTCCGTAGACTAGATGTGATAGCGGGAGAACGTCTCATACCGCGAAAACATATCTCTTTCCCCGTATTAGACGTCTTGGCTGCTGTGGGATCGCGCATCTAAGATGGACTACAGAGAACACTGTAGTGTTTATAACGGATCCGATGCTCGCCTGACGTTAATGTTCACGTGATTTGATTCATAGGACAAAATATTATCGTTTTTCCCTGAATTTTAATGCATTAACTTCCGCCTCTTCCAGCCAATGAATTCGCTTTCTGCGATACTGTCGTGACTTACGTCATTCCCTTGTTCCTAGCGTTCCGTTGTTAGTTTCCTAAGCATCAGTCTCTTTTAGCAGGTGTGAAAGAGAAATTGTGTTCCAAAGAGAACCTAAGTTTGGCGGTGGACCTTATCCGAGGAACAGAAGCGCGGGGATACTAAAGTCTCTTGTAATTAACATCTCATGATGTTCATATTGGAGGTTTACATCCTTCTCTTAACTTCCTTTCGAATGTACTTCTCATTTAATGCGCTGCTCTCGTCGCGTCCAACCGCAGTCGAGTTCCGGCCGCGTCCGAGGTGCGAACCCGGGCTTAGGGAGAAGCGGGCGCGCCTCCCATCGTGTGTGACCCCCTACAGGTTGCGGGGGGCTCGCCGCGGGCGAAGCTGCGAAACGGGGCGGCATGGGTGGGGGAGTTGGCAGCCACCCCGCGGGGCATCCCGAAACTGTTATCATTCTCCCATTCAGGCCCCATCACGGAGAGTGTCTGGAGGATGGGATGGATGGATGGGGAAGGCGTTTATTTTGGTGCGGGAGGAAGCGGGTCAAGGAATGCCGGGTTGCGTGGGTGCTCGGGTGTCGGGTGTAGGAGAGAGTTGAGGGTGGAGGAGAGAGAGAGGGCGTAGGAGGAAGTGAGGATTTCGCTCGTGCGTTATTGATCTGGGGCGACGAGGCGGGAGATGGCCACTTGCTGCTGCTCTGCTGCCGCTACCGACGCCGCCAACGCTGCTCCTGGTTCCTCTCTCTCGCCGTGGCCTTCCCTTCCATGCCCCCCTCACGAGCTTCCCGCTGCTCCCCGCCCAGACCCACCCACGCCGCCGCCCCTCGTCGGAATCCCCGCCGTCCCACTCCCCGTCGCCCTCCTCCGCCATAACTCTATCCCTTTCACCCGACGGCGCCCCCTCTCCACCGCACCTTTGCAACGACTCTTGCCGCCCTCTCTTCCTTCCCACCTCCCTCTTCTCGTTCCCTTTAACCCTTCCCCCTTCCTCTCTCTGGGTCATGCTCCTGCGGCTGTGGCCGGTTGGCTGGCTGTGCTCCTGCAGGAGACGACGGTTTTTTTCGGCGGACGGAGCTGGTTATGGAACTGAGAAATTGGGAGATTTCGATACAGGGTGAATTCAGGGAAATGTGAGAGAAATTCGTGTAGATGCGCCCGAACTCGTCTGCTCCCACTCCCAATGGGCCGAGGCTAGGTTGTGTTGGAGCGGCGGCTTGTCCCGTACTTCATTCATCATCGGAAGTTAACGGCTCGTGTGGAAATTTATATCGACGCCAGTAGGAGGGATGTTGGGGATCGATGCGTGGGAGAATAGTGATGAGGACTGACTTGGAAGTCCCGAAGAGGGTATCACTTAGGAAAATTAAAATGAGAAACGCATGGGGGCAATCCGAGTTTCCTGGATTTTCCACCTTCTGTCAGCGTCATTGACCGCTCGTCGTGCGACCCCTCCCTATCACGCGACACCGTCCTCCTCAAGTATCTAATAACCTGCGCTTCCGTCCCCCGCCCTCATATTCCCTCTAAACTTCCCCCGCCGTCCTCTCCTTTATGACTCCGCGACTCTCCCCCCTCGCAAGTGTGCTCTTCCTTCTCTCTGTCTCTTTTATTTTGTCTTTTATGCCTTCCCTCCAATTCTCCCTCCGGCTCTTTGTTTCGGGCCGCTTGCGCGGCGAGTGGTCTCCTCCACGCTTGTCTCTGTTCCTCGTCCTCTCGCCGTCGCAACTGCTCGACGCACTTTCGTCATCTTCTTTCCTTTCCTCCTGTTCTCTCTCCCATCGCTCCACACCCGGTGCCCACTTCGCCGTTCCTCCCTCTATCTTTACTATCCACGTTACCTGATCGCCCCTTTCCGCAATAGCGGATTCATAGATAGGAGGGTAGTTTTTTTTCAAAGAAATTAGTGGTTACTGGTACAGTTTACAATTTCAATCAACTTCCTTTCTGTTGAAGTGTTCATATTCATTATTGAAACATGCATAAGTTCTGTGTTATAATTTATGCTTTTTCTATGTTATAAAGCATAAATATTCTCGTAATTTATGATTTTCATCAATTTAAGTGCGTTAACGTAATGCGATATGCATTAAGCACGTTGTGCATGCAAATACCCTTCCTTCCCTTGAATCCCTGGATCCGCAAAATGCTCTCCTTCCTATCATCTCTCTTCTTGTAGTTTTCGCCCAATTTCTCCTTCCCTCCCTCTCCTAAACTGGCGGTCGTAAATTTTTCCTTGGGGAATGCTAGGGAAATAGTTTACTATGGAGGATTGAGAGGGCAGGTATGGTGGAGGAGGATGAGGAAAGAGTATGTGATCAAGGGAAGAGGAGCGCGAAGGATGGGAGTTGGTCTTGGGGGGGAGGTGGTTGATCCCCGCGGTGAAGGGCGAAAATAGGGAGGGATTCCACTGCGGCCGTTACCCCCTCTAACCTACACCCCCCCGTGGATGCTCGGCGCCCCTACCTCCTGTCGTATACACGTGGGAATGTAATCTCCCTCCTCGAAGCGCTATCGCTCTCACCTCGTGCTTCCGAGGTTTGCACCCTCTCGAGAGGGGTGCATGACATTGGCGGATTTTCCGTTTTTCGCCCTTTTTTTACGTTCCGTGGAAGATTGGAGCCCTCGACTCCCCAGTCGCTGTCGTCCATTCATCTCCTTCTCCGAAGCTCCTCCTGTGTTCCCAGGATCGGTGCGCGGTGACTGGTGGTTTACGTCTTCCCGCGATCACAAAGAAAAGATTCATATCCCTGCAGTCAGGGTTAAGGGGAGGTTTCATTGCGGTTTCTCTTATCGTGAAGGGGGTAAGAATGTAGTAGAGTTTTTGCTCATTATGCATACCAGGTTTGGGGATACCTCGGCGCATTAAATTTATTCAATCTCATTCAGGCGTAAAGGGTTCAAACGCTAAAGACTAGTTTTATTATTGTCGTATTAATGTGTCACTAATAAAATACCAAAAGTAGTTTAAAGCATCCATCCTCCCCTCTTTGAGTGTGAGGGGACCGGTGAAGGGAAACGTGTCGATTTCCTGGTAAAATAGGAAATAGTATTGATCATGTGGGTTTAATATTAATAAAATTTTGTCTGAGACGCATAAAGTATTGTAATTTTTAGCAAAAAATATAGAACTCAGGAATTTTTTAAAAATTTCCGATTATAAGTTATAATTTGAAGAATTCACACAATCAGTCAAATTTATATTTTCATATAAAGTGCCATTTTATGCGGAATATGTTAAGGGTTTTTATTTTGTGTTTAGAATTAGTTTTTCGTTTGAGCGTAATTCAACCCATCCCGTAGTCGGTGCTCCGTAATCGATGAACGCATTTTAGGAATCGCTGATCTCGCACGTTTTTACGGTTCGTGAACCCTGTAAAAGATTGTTTTGAATTTCTGCGCCAATTTTGTTCTGGTTGAGGAATCTGTCATTTGTTCGTGGAAATGATTTCCGCGGTATTTTTCTTTCCTTTGTTCTTCGTTCGCTGAAGAGCTGCGTTTGCCTAAGTTTCGTCGTTTGAAAACGATTGGAACGCCTTTACTGTCGCGTATTCGATTCTGTACGATCGATTAATCAACGTATAGGGTGTATCGGCTCTCCACGAAAAGACTCCGAATGGCTTTACAAGGAATGTTGTTAATGGAATAGAGCTTAAATTAAATTCGCTGGTTACGTATTACTTGCTCAGATTTGATTTTGCATATGTTACTTGTCTTTTACAGTGGAAGCTAAATGTGCCCTGGATTTTAGTCGGTTCCTTTGAAGAGTTCTTTCATTTCCTTTTCAAGTGAACGTTAATGTACCTACTGCGAGAATTAGGTGACACCGTCTTTGTATTCGATGAAATTGGTTGATTGATGAATTACATGTGTCATGCATGCATGATGGACTCGAAAGAAAGCTTTTTATTGTGTATGCCTCGGATAAAACTTATTATTTCATACTATACTCAATATTATCACTTTCCAATGGTACATCTATAAGTTACAAATTCCTGCTTTTAGGTGTCCACGAAGAAGTTATCTCTTTTTTCCAGCTGCTGCTTGGTCCCTTACCTCTCTTGGGGCCTGCGTATATATCCTCGCGCGAGATCGGACGAAGTCTTGTCTACGGCAAGCTTACATGGAAAGGATGATCTTCCTTACCGGAGGAGCGTTCTCACTCTCGCCTCGTCTTCTACGGTTCCACGCGTTCCTCTTACTTTCGATGTCCCCTGGGCGAATAAATATTTAGCAGCAGCGTTGCGATTTTATTTCCCCGGTTGGTCCCACGCAATGCAATTTTAAACTACCCCTTTCCCTTGAAGGTGGAACGATTAAAGTGGGAACGGTTGCGTTCAAGTCTTGCTGACCTTAGTGCCCTCTGGATCACGGAACTTGTCCTGTGATGGTTGAGGATCCTTTCGAGTATTCCCGCTTGACCTCAACTAGCAGATAAAATTCTCGAGCGTGTAGTGGAAAGGAGCTTAATTTGCGTAGTCCTCGTTGTATTAAACTTTTCTCTTGAGTTCAAAATAATGTGTTGTTTAGAGATAAATTTGAACCTCGTTTGATAATGGATTCCATTTCCGACTGCCATCACCTGAATTAATATTGTATGATTTCCTTTGTAACTATATATATACACTCAAATAACCATTCATACACAACGCCACAGGCGCAAATACACAAATATAAATGCAAACAGAAGGTGAAAGAAAGAGACAGTGAACATACATTAAACAGTGAACACAACGGTGGTGTGGAGATGGAATGATGGTCGAAAACACATGGAAAAAATTTCGCCTTGACCGGGAATCGAACCACGGATCTTCCGCTTGCCGGGCGACTGCATAGAGCATCATGCTACTAAAGTTACTCTAATCTCCAGTGAATTCGACGGGGGGTTTATAGCACCAAGTGCCCCCCAGATGAGCCCATAGAAGAAGCCAAGAGATGGCGCAGGGCGGTTTTGAGATAAAATTGTGAGGTTTGTTGCGTTGAGTGTAGATTCTCTGTCTGTATGATTTGGTAGTAGTTTTGGATTTTTAGCAGTTCGTGGTGCAGAGAGAAATGCAAGAGAAAAATTGTTTTTTTCCCTATCTTTTAACATGGGAAACCAGTTGCTATGCAAATTTGCTTATGTTGATAAGTAAATGTGTTTACGTTTTTGGTAAGAAGTTTTGGTCTGGAAGGGTTTTTGGTAGAAGTTGAAGACAGTGGAATTAGTTTCATCAATCAATTTTGTAAGCATTAAAATATTAATTGACGTTTTGGATGTGCAGATAGTGAAATAAAACCATTTTTGCCTACCGGCCCCGATCTTGTGTATGAATTATGAATTTCAAAGCTAGGCGTTTTAAAGTACTTTTCTATTGGTTTAAAGAAGGTTATAAAACGTTTATTATGTATTAATGTTTGTTGCTGAATCAGCAGCTTAATTCGAATATAATTTAATTTTGTAGCGTGTCAGTTATTCAGTCAGTCATTCTGTATCAGTTTTATGTTGCTCTCTCCCAAGTTTTGAGCTAAATAAGTGAGGTTTGGTGCGTTAAGTGTGGATTCACTGTCTGTATGATTTGGTAGTAGTTTTGGATTTTTAGCAGTTCGTGGTGCAGAGAAAAATGAAAAAAACATGGTTTTTGAGAGTGGAAGACTACGTATAATGGAAAAATGGTTTAGAAATAAGTACAAAAACATATAGGATAATTAGAGTGGGACACATTTCTCTATTTATAAAATAGCCATTTCCTTCTCTCTGCGTACGTTATGCTTATGAAAAGTGCCTGCAAAGTAGGCAGCAGGCCTGCTAGTAGTTTATTAATCATGTAATCGCTGCCGGTGATGCTCAGCGCTTGAAATGTTTTTTCCATTGGTGGAAGTGTTTTTAAGATCGCCTTGTGTCGCGGGATTTTCTCAGAGCATGATTTCCTAGGTAATATTTTTCTCGTTTCCCACGGTTATTTACAAACCTTATCTTTGGAAGGGATGCTTTTTTGGGTTTAATTCCGCTTTGTCTCCTTGTCGCACGTCTAGAGTTCTCCTACATTCTGTGCAGTTCTTTTTTCTGCGGGGAAAACAATGGAAGCGTTTCGCACGGCCCGCATTGCCATGCATTATGACGAAATTTCTGATGTCGGGGCATTGCACCTACGCCACTAGTGGAGGCGGTCTATCAGCCCCTCGCCACCCTTCTCGGCGCCTCCCCTTCAAGGCTCCTAAACCGTCTGGGTCCTCTTCGTGTCTCTCCCTCCCCTTCCTTTAATTATCCCCTCCCCATGATGGCTACACCGTTTTGTCAAATGCCATCGCGCTCGAAGCGTCATCTCACCTTTACCTAAGGAGCCGACAAACCCTCGACAGTTATCGGAATGAGTTGATGTTACCTCACCTACCCTCGGCGGTGCGAATAACTGAAGAATCTATGGAAAGACTAGCAGTAACAGTCTATTTTAAAGTTACTGTTCGGAGGAAAAAATAAATGAAGTTAACGGTAGTTAAGTAAATTTCAACCTACAGTCAACCCAGGGTAGTACGTTTTAAGATTTATCTTTACATTGCATCAATCACTGGTTCAAATTTTATTTCATATTTCTAAATCTAATGCATGCCAATATAAACGCTTGGTTAATGCCACTAATCTTTGTACCCATGTTATCAATGAGATCATTGTCCCATTTCATTCAATGTGGCTCGAAGAAAAACAGATGATTGCGAGGGGGAAACAAATCGAAACTGGAAGAGTTTTATGGAAACAATCAGGAAACGAGATAAAATTAGGGAAATTTTTCTTTCCGGTTTTCGATGCATCCGTGTCCTCTCCTCCCATCTCCCAGGCCCCTTAGTTTCCTCGATCCAACGTTCGACCCGCTATAAACCTTTATCTGTTTCCCTCCCTCGCTTCGCTTGTAAGAGCGGGGAGGGGTCGATATTTTGGCGGACGGTGAAGTTTCAGAGTGCTTTGGCTCATGTGAGAGTCGGGGGCGGGGAAGAGTCTCGGGTGGAAACCAATCCCAAACAGTTATGCCCGGTGAAAATTAATCATCAATTATTCCTCCCTCCTCCCCCGCCTTCATCCCCTTCTATGACTTCGCCTCCCACCTCTGTGGTTAGCAGTTTTCAATGGTGCGCAGTTCCCGCCCCGCCGTGTTGTATGCCTTCCTCTCACTGCCCTTGCTCCCTCCCACCGATCGATTTCGAGAGATTATAATGAAGCGTGAATGCTAACTGAATTTATCGATGTGCGTGTGTGCTTGAGAGGAGAGGGTCTCGGTTGGGCGGGAAGCATTTTTTTTCTGGGATCAATGTCCCATTTCATTCAATGTGGCGTTGCAATTCCGGCAGATCATCTCAAAATGAAAGTCGAAAGGGGCGGCCGGCTCTGGTGTTAGTCATTTTAAAAATTAGCGTTAACATTTTTTTCCGGCCATTCAATTCCATCTGTGTCCTGCTACGAGACTCGTACTTTTCCATTTATTGACAAGTTAGCTTCGATGGTTCAAACGTGAATATACTGTAATCTGCAATAGGTATAACAGTATTAGGTTGTAATCGAGGATTGTTGTCTCGCTATCTTTAATGTGAGTTCCCTTGATTATGTGTGTTACTTTTATTAAGCTATCGCTTCTTGTGGGTATGTATTTGTGGTAGGAGGTTTCTGTTAGAGCTTGGTAAAGAGGTTTACGGTATCACAGTATAGGATGCCATGAATGAAAGTGTGTGCCTGTCACGTAAGTTTTAACTGATATTAACCGGGATATTGAGAACTACATTCGTGCATAGATATATAACAGGATGAAGGGACATGAAGCGGTTTAGGATATGCCTCACCACCCTTCACGTTAGTTCATTCTTTGCGCACGTGTGCAACATGCATAGGGACACCTGATATTTAAAACCCTCGGTTTTTCCAATTGAATAAATTGGTAAATGCCAGAGATGATATGCAGCCAATGAGCCTTGTTGAGGTTTGCATTCCACCTGTGTGTGTGTTATTATTATTATTATTATTATTATTATTATTATTATTATTATTATTTTTTCCACGGTATGGGGTAACTTAATGCTCTCTCCGTCACCTCATTTATTCATCATCATCAATTTCATCTTCATCTTTTTTTTCCTTCTTTCTCATACGTCACTAAGTGGCAAACGGTTGGAAGAGACCGCCGAAGGGGCTGGGTACCGCAACCTTGGTCTCCTTAATCCTCCCGCAAATAGCCACCCAGTTCAGTATATATACGAAATAATACTTTTTACACCGTGTTTAAGTCATTTTATAAACATTTAGTTGTTCAACTGAGTCAATCAACAGAGAAGTGGGCACTTCTCGTTGATAGACAGAGTTTTCTTTAGGACAAGATAGTCCTTATACGCCCAACATCTCTGGAAGGATTCAAGCGTGTTATTAGCCTGATGGTAATCGGCTTCTCTTGCAATTCTCTTTTTAAGTGTGCTCTGTAGGGTTTGTAGGTAATTTATATGTTCTTTCTTGCCACGAAGAAAAAGCGTGAGGTCCTTATAGATGGAGGCTTTAGTCAGTGTAAGGAGGAAATTCGCGAGAATATGCCCTTGATTATCAAATGTACCCCTTGTTGATAGTCCTCCAAATAGATGTGTCCTTAGGATTTGGGTCATGCCCGTTAATGCTTTTATGGAGGAAATTACTTTCCGCCATATTTCCTTAGTTTTGGGGCAGAGGAAGAAGAGGTGCCACGTATTCGCTTCTGTTTGAGGGCACCACGGACAGTCATCTGTTAGGCGAAGGTGTGCATGTCGTAGGAAAATCCCGTCAGCCACGGCACCGTGAGCGAGCCTCCAGGCAATATCGGCATCGTGTCCAAGGGTTGGCGAGGCACGCAAACTTAGCCACCGTACATCCTCCTCCTGCTTCCCCTTAAGTGGCCAGGCAATGCGACTGGTGGCATATATCATTTCTTGATAAGTCCTTCTTTTGTGGAGTGGAAGTTGATGTATGATGCCGGTTCTTGAACTTTTAAAGAAGAACTTGTGCGTTAAAACCGGTGAATAGGTGAGTAGTTGAGTAGTAGTCGCCAGATCGTTATCGTTGGAGCAGGGAGAGGCGGTGACACTCATATTTTTCCATGCTTGGAGAAGAGATGAGTAGAATTGGTCGCCAATTACTATTCTACGCCCTTCTGTCTTAAATATGTCGTACATATTGTCTAGTCGAAGCTTTTTAGTTAAGCGGAGTTCTGCGAGGGATCTCCAAGGACAGGTAGGGGGCAAAGAGAGGAGTCTTTGTGCAGTGATGAAGCGGAAGGACCAGATTTTAGTCTGTATATCCACTAGTCCCATGCCTCCTTCTTGCAAAGGGGTCTTCATTTTCGTGGCATCTACCCAGTGTTTCCGATGGTTCCAGGCGAAGTGGACAAGCATGGATTGGAGTCGCTTGATGAGCGAAGAAGTAGGTGTTTGCACCTGAAGAGGATGCCAAATTTGTGGTGCAATAAATTGATTTATCGCTAGGACTCTTCCCCTTAGAGACATTGCGGCTAACCGAGGTTTCCACGCGTCTATAGCCTTAGTTATTTTGTTTTTGATCATTTTTTCTAATGCTTCTTTTTCAGCCTGGGGGTCGTTGTGTATCCAAACGCCTAGGAATTTTCTTCCTGTGCTAGTCCATTCAATTGAGAGCGGGGAATCGTTACGGGCTCTCCATGCACCCGCCCAGAGTCCGAAACTTTTATTCCTATTTAGGCGAGCTCCTGTACACTTGGAATACTGTTCAAACGCTGGGAAAAGATGGGCAAAATCAGCGTCGGAGTTCATGAAAACCGTTATATCGTCAGCATAGACACAAGTTTTGAACGTGAGGTTCAAATTGCGATCACAGTGTAAAGTGACTCCGGAAATGACTGCTTTCAAGCGACGAAGCATGGGCTCAAAGGATATGCTGTACAAGAGGCCCGAGAGTGGACATCCTTGACGTATGCCGCGCTTAAAAGGAATAGGTCCCGTAAGAGAAGAGGCCACCCTGACTAAGCAAACGGAATTTGAATAGAGAGTTCGCACCATTGCGCAAAAAGTGTCGCCAAAACCCATCTTGTGCAGAACTCGGAAGAGAAATTGGTGGCTGACCAAGTCAAAGGCTTTGCTTTGATCAAGTGACACTACCGCAAGGGGAAGATTGTTCTCGTTATGGAAGTGGACCAGATCACGAATAGTGAAAATAGTGTCAAAAATGGTCCGGCCCGGTACGCAGTAGCTCTGCTCAGGAGACACAACGGAGCCTATCGTTCTCGCCAAACGATTAGCGAGAAGTTTGGCGGCAATTTTATAGTCTGTGTTGGTGATCGACAGGGGGCGCCAATTATCTAGGGAGTCGGTGTTGTTGGACTTAGGCATAAGGGATGTGATGGTAATTGACGTTGTTCTTGGCAGTTGTCCTCTTCTAAAACTAGCCATCAACATGCGATGAAAAGGCCGTCGAAGAATTTCCCAAAATTTTAAATAGAACTCCACCGTTATGCCATCCATGCCGGGAGTTTTGTTTTTGTTCATACCCTTGAGTGCTTCATAGATTTCATTTGGGTGAATAAGGTCGTCCATTTGAGCGGCATCCTCCGGCGTTAATTGATTCAGGGTGGAGAGGAGAGCTTCTATCTCTTGTTCATCAGGATCGGGAGTATTTTGGGGATCGTAGATATCGGCAAAATGGTGCCTCACGTGGGAGGCGATGACTACGGGGTCCTCAATACGTTGGCCCTCAATGTTGAGGGATAAAAGGGGCTTGGGGCAGGCTCTGGCGGCCCACTTGGAGAGGTGAGCAGCAGCGGGGGCGTCATTTGAGAGAATGGTCTCCCATCCCGCCTTAGCGACCATCGCTCTGGCGTCTCTCTCAAATTGTCCGTCAATGACAGAGTCTTGGCAGGAGGTGCGAAGTATCCGCTGGTAAATTTTCCCGTGTTCTCGTATTTCCTCCTTGAGTCTCTCCCAAAGATGAATAGGGTCTATTCCCTCCAGTTCTTTCAAAATCACGCGTAGCATGGATTGGGCGTGCTCATAATATGACTGACTGGATAGAAGAGAGTTCTCAAATCTCCAATAAGGGGCCTTATTCCTCCGCATGTCAGCACGCAGGCGTAGCATCACTGCTGAGTGGTCGGAAAAAGAAGCTAAATGTTCCACACTACCAATGGTGGGTAGTTTGTGGTCCGAAAGATATATCCTATCAAGACGCGAGCCTCCACCTCTCGAACTGAGGTAAGTATATCCCTGTTTGTTGCCGTGATAGCTTGACCAAGAGTCTTCCAAGTCGTTTTCTATCAGCAGACTTTGTAGAGAAGTCGCGTATCTAGGGTGGCGTTCATTGCCCGTGGATCTATCAATTGCAGGTGATAACGTTGTGTTAAAATCACCTCCCATCACCACTGTGAATCCGGAGTTGACGTACTGCCTCGATTTGGATTCAATGTATTTTTTCACCTCTTCAGTGACAAATATAGCATGGTTCTGCTCATGGGGACCATAGAAAGAGATCAGCAGGAAGGTGGAAGAGTTTGGTGGCAAGAAGCGCGCAATGAGGGCATTGGCATACCCTTCAACAATAACGTCCGCCTCCAGTATCTGGACTCCTAGGCTCCTCTTATATGCGATGGCGGTGCCCGTATTTGGTGTCGTAGGGTCAGCGAAGTGAAAAGCGTAGTGCGGGAGGGAGTCCATTGGCGGCGATGAAGTGCTTGTCTCCTGAAGAAGGAGAATATCGGGAAGTTGTCGCTGGACAAAGAGTGTGAGTAATGCCCATTTATATTGGCTTCGCACTGACCTAGTATTTAATGTCATAATCGTAAGGTCTGACATTCCTGTACAATTAAATAAGTATATAGAAAATAAATAAATGGGGCAGGCAATATACCTTCAACTGAGGGTATGTGCGCAGTTGCATTGACTCCTGAAGGCACTATTTGGTGTTTAGCGTAGAAATGAGGCGTTGTAGCCGGGTTTTGTAGGTTCTATTAGACGTAGCCCTATGGATGTCTCGTATGGCTAGCGCTAATTCGGTAATGTCCGGT
Organism: Platycnemis pennipes; assembly: GCA_933228895.1. Classification (NCBI taxonomy): domain Eukaryota; kingdom Metazoa; phylum Arthropoda; class Insecta; order Odonata; family Platycnemididae; genus Platycnemis; species Platycnemis pennipes. The sequence goes on along the minus strand of OW121847.1, from coordinate 73,010,927 downwards.
GTCAGGCTCTTTGCCAAGGATAGCTGGTCGTTATGGCAGTAAGCCTTGACCAGGAAATCCTTAACAATGTGATCGGGGATGCTGGATTGTGAGTCCTCCGCTAGAATTTTTGTAACTTGGAGGAGAAAAGGTGTGGAGTATGGCGAAGTTACGTTTCTGTCCATGCTGCCCTTTTTCCTCGATGGAGATGAAGCTGGCGATGTCCTGCTGGAAGAGTCACTTTCAGCGGTTTTACGTTTGGAGGCACCAGAAGTTCTTCCGATGGGCGCAGAGACACCACTGAAGTGCGATATTGGTGAGGCCAGTGTTGTATTACCATCATGGTCGATGATATAGCTAGGTGAAGAATCATTGATGGGTAAGGATATATTAGTTGGAGGGGGAAAATACTCCACAGAGGAGGTGGGAGAGAGAGGGGGGAAATTGGAAGGTGTGGGAGGAGGGGAGGGTGATGCCGGGGGAGGAGAAGGGGGTGAGGAGGCAGAAGGTGGAGGAGGAGGAGGATTGAGGGGGACTGAGGCGAGAACGGGGATGGGGGGAGGAGGGGGAGGAGGGGGAGGAAAGCACGAGGAGGAGGAAGAGGGAGCGGTGGTTATGTCGGCGTTATGGGTGGGCTGCTGTTGATTTTGGAGTGTTGCACTATCGGCCCTTTTGTTATATCCGTGAACATTGGTAAAACAATTGGAGGCGGTGTGACCCTCCTTTCCGCACTTAAAGCACTTCATGTCGTCAATGGATAGGTATATGCGGAGAGTGGTATTTTCGTCCGTTTCAAGCAGGATGGAGTCAGGAAGAGTGACCCCCTCTCTCAACACGACGTATACCTGTCGTCTCCAACTATCGATGTGCGAGAAACCGTCTTGATGAATGCCAACGGAAACACTGCGAATCGGACTGACGATCCGCATAGCTTGACTTAGGATTTCAACTAAGTCTCCATCCGGGAATTCAGGGGGGATGTGGGAGATCGTCAGCTTGTCAACTTTAGATGTCATCCGACGGGCTGCTGAATACAGATCGCGGATGGTCACTCCACCGTAATCTCTCATGAACCTGTCGACCAATTCATCTGTTTTGAGGTATATACAAATTCTTTCAAAGGATAATTTTGTAGCATGAGTGATAGTATTCCCTCCGCCTAGCAGTTCCGCGACGGCATAGACATAATCTCTTATGGGGGTATTCGGGAGTGCTTGGAAGAGTATGCCTCTCTTCTTCGTGGGTCCTGCTGTCTTGAAAATGACGGGCTTGGTACGGAATACAAACGGCTTAGTGCCCCCTTCGACGGCCGCGTTACTGTTGTCGCCTCCGACAACGCTCGCGAATGTAGGTTCTATTCTGGAGGGTGGTTGAAGGTGAGTGGTTGGTGTTGTTAGATGGGAGTAGGAATTGGAAGGTTGAGGAGAGGAGTCGACCACCTCTTCGATTTGAGGCGTGCAAGCGGCGAAGGCGGAAGGGGGGGCAAGTAATGGGTGGTGGTGAGAGAGCGGAGGAGGAGGAAGAGGTGAGGGAAGACAATCACTTACGGAGGGGCCGGCAGAGTTAAAGGTGGCGGGCGGGGGTGCGCCATTGGACGACGAGGGCAGGGATTCAGATGAGCCCGAGCGACGTCGCTGGGAGGAGAGGGGAGAGTGTGAAAAACTCGCCAATTCGGAAAAGGAAATCGAACGTTCGGGAGGAGAGTTGTATAGCAATAAATTATTCCAGGATTTGTTACGTTTCGTGGTAGATGGTGTGCTAATCTGTGTGCTATTTATATCTGGAAACGATTGAATTTTGAGGGAGCCGTTTTCACGACTGAGTATACTCGGCGAGAGATAAGTGTCTCCCAGGGACGTAAAAGTTTGCGATTGTAGCAGCCTCGGTGCGGAGACCGGGGATTCAGAATTTGAGCTAAGTGAATATGGCACAAGTGGGCTTTGCCTTTCCGGAAAGGAATGAGAGGGCTTATGAGAGATCACTTGAGGGCGGAGTGAGGGGTCACTTTCAGTAGGAGGATATTGAGTCGCACTTGGGAGGATCTGAGAAGCTGTGATTAGCGACACTTCAGTAGGTACAACGTCGCTGAACAGATCCTGCGATGGAAACATGGCCGGTTGTTCAGGATCCATGGTGGAAGAGGAGTCTTCACGGGCTGGCGTGCTGAGGGGATTGCGTTGGGCCTCCATGGCGGTGAACTCCGAGCGGGCCCTCACCCCGGCGACGGGGGAGCAACCCTCGGCGATAGCGGCTGTCAAAGCCGCGGAGTCAGGAGTCACGCAGGCGGGAGGGGAAAATCACGAAGCACTCGCGAATGGGAAGGTCAAATTGCACTAGATGAGAAACACTATGTAAGGAAATACTTCACACGTAATATGATAGCACGTTTAATGCACTAAGTACACTTGGACCACAGTAATCACTGTTGAATCGGGAGCGCCAAAAAACACGTCCGTTCAGTTCAGCGTAGTGTGTGTGTGTGTCGTTTCTTAGGCCAAGGGCAAATGGGCTCGAATTTCACCGCACTCCTCTTTACGCGGTCGTCAGGCGTCAAAAATACGATGGGCGCTCCCTACAGTCGATCACCGTAGACGGGCAGGAGAAAAAAAGAGAATTCTCCTCGCGAGGAGCGCTATCGGAAATAAATAGCGCGAAAAAAATGACGCCCCTTGGCATTCCAGCGACGGGAGCCTTGAGAGTCAATTTCTTATTTTTCCGCAGTCGGGAGAGAGGGGTGGGTTAGTCCCCGAAAATACGGTGGCTGACGGACGTTTCGTTTTTATTCGGGGCCCCGCCCGTTTATTTTCGTTTATTCATCATGCCCGACGGACGGACTCGCTCGTAAAAGCCGTGGGAGAAATCGTGCTCGCCGCTCTCCCATCCTCCCTCGTCTTTCCTTTTTTCCATGTTTTGTTTTCCGTGCGCGCGACCCCTGAAGCATTGTCCCTTCCCCCGTGGGATTGCCCGGCTGGGTGAGGTGCTGCTGTTTTGTATTTTTTTTCTCTAACCTACGGGGAGAGAGAGAGAGACTTAGACGGGCTGAAATCGCCTTCGTTTCTTTTTCCCGCATTTTGTCTCCGTCGTCTCCAACAGTCTTGCCCCGCCCCCTCACTTCCGAGCCCGCTTTGCCGGTTTGAGGACTCTGTGTTGACGTCGGCGACGGGGTCATCTCTCTCCGTTTCCGCTGTGGTTCTGCTGCCGCCTTCTGTGAGGGAACGTCGAGGGCCCTTTCGTGCGCGAGGGTAGCGATGTTCCTGCCGAGGATTCGGGTCGTCCCGTCCACTCCGACGCGTGTTTATTCTAACTCCGTTGCAGCGGAGGGTGTGAGTTCGGAAAATTTTCATTTCTGAAACCTGCCTTCCGTTACGGGAGCATTTTTAATCGAGGATACTATTCCCTCTTTTCAGGCGAGGACGACGATGATTTCCGGAGTTTTAATACTTACATTAGCGCTGGGTTGCGCGGTACTGTCCGAAGTTTTTTTTCATAAATTGACCAAGTGTTGGAAATGGCCCTGGGTGATAATTACAAGATATGGTTAATGAGAATAGTCTCCTAGTTCATTTACCTCAAAATCTGCCGAGTGTTCAGCTCGCTACCTCAAGGGTGTGTGGCAGGGGGTGAATTAACACAAATCATTGAAATTCATGAATTAAACTTCAAATATTTTTTTAGTTTAAATTTATTGTGGGTTTTGCTAGTAATAAATTCTAAGATGGATCGAATTAACGATAGAGTTTTCTTCAAATGTACAATTGCTATGGTAAAAATACATTATCCTCTACATCAAGTGTGCTTTGAAACATTCGAATCTTCTGGGCTTAGTAAAGGGTACAACAACTGTTTTCGTTCAAGCGTGAAAGCAATTAGCAGTCAGAGGCGTATAAGTGATGTGTACCGACTATCGATTGATGTATTGTTTTTGCGTTCCAGCAATTCAGATCTCAAGTTTAAAAGGTTGCTTTCTATGGAGTAGCTGAAGGTGCCCGTTGAAATTCAACAGGAGGGGGGAAAATTATAATTAGAGACGGTATTTATAATGACAATTGTATTTTTTTTTAATTTCAATAAATGTGCGACGACAATCTTGTGTACTGCTCCAATCACTGGTTCAAATTTTATTTCATATTTCTAAATCTAATGTATGCCATATAAACGCTTGGTTAATGCCACTAAACTAATCCAAACAAATAGAAATAGTTTTCCTAATCTGTCAGGCTGCGAGAAACCAAGTACATAGATTAAAATGTACAGGAGGGGGAGTTCGCATGCTAGCCAATGGTTGAAATACAAAGTCAGAATGGGGGTGTTTGGGAAGGTTTAGTTCCCGTCCACTCGGCAATAAGGATTTGCTTTCTTCGACCTGTAATGGAACTATTATGTGCATTAATGGGCAAATTTTTTCGCAGTGGCGTCATAAACTTGCCTCCTAAAGGATATTTAAAGAAAGTAATAATGCATTTTTATTCGGTTCGGAGTTTTTTATAAAACCTAGTACAAATTTAATATACGTGTGTAACTAGACAAATGACGTTCGTTTGCTGATTTACACACCTTTCACAGTTGATTTGACGAATTTTAGAGGTACATTTCAATTTCACATTTTTATTATTTTGGTGACTTTTTTCGTGTTTCTTTCCATTTTCGCGTTTTTAGTGCATTCCATTATTCATTTTACTATTTTAAGTTTTGCCACGTGCGAAAACAACTTGTTACGTGACTAGCATTGAGTAGGTAGTAAGGCAGTATATTTATGTGACGTATAATATGACCGAATATGCTTCACGAATCAGATGCGATGCCGGCTTTAGTAACTTTTGATATCATTTCCAAATATCTACAAATTGTAGTTTACAGCATCCCTTTGAAAGAGCTTTTCGAGCACCGTCGATATTTTTATTCCAATGCCCTTGCAACGCTCGGAAAAGAACCGGTAAAAGCAGTTACCTTTTACATGTATTGCACATTTTAAAGAAACCTGGATCGCAAAGCATAAAATGATTGCAAGAATAAAAATATATGTAGCCTTGCCCATTGAATTAAGGGAAATGAAAGAAATTATTGAAATTCAAGCATTTCATGAAGTGAAAAAGGTTTTGTACTTATCATAAACCTAATTTAAACTAATTTAAACTAATGATTGCCACCAGGAATTGAGCCCAAACCTTAAAAAAAAATGGAAATGTTTTTCGGCAGTGACAAAGTTGTTCAGAGTTCAAAGTTCAGGATGCTAGAAACATATTGCAGTTACAGCATCTCTCTAGAACGAATCGTTTCCGAGATGAGGGGGTAGGGGAGGCCGACTCGCATACAGACGGATGGATGGGCGGACATGAAACCTTTCGACAATAATTTTTATAGAATGGGTAAAGACGTTTACCCTAATGCTCACTGTATTGATTCTAAATGGCCGATGTGCAATGCTTTTGAAACTTTCACCTCAGTTTAATGATGTTGAATGCTCCAAGATATTTTAACTACCCATTCTCGGAAGTGTAATTGGATGTGGTGGGAAAATGTCATGTCTGTTTAATTTTTCTGAATGCTACGTGGCAGCATTTGTCGAATATGTTAGCATTATCATTACGAGGATTCATTCTTTTAAGTCTGTAAGTCTGTATCCAATGATACGTCGACCATCCAGATTTTCGCTCTTGCTTCACTATTTTAATTCTTTGTATCACAGTGCCGAAGGTTCATTGTTCATGCTACTCTTTCTATAGAAGGAAAAGCAGTATTTACCGTATTTGGCGAGCAAAAGGGGAGAATTTGGTATTAAACGGATTCAGTGACTTAAAAGAGAATACTGTATTTACTAGAAAATATATGATAATTCTTTTACTCTCGTTAATATTTTATTGCTTCGTATTAGTTCTAAGTCTTGGAAGGAAATCAAAATCTTGGCTATCCGTTGAATGTGCCACGTAAGAAGGTTAAAAGATACTTTGACAATAGCATATAATGTATGAAGAGATGCGTCGTTGAAAAGTCATGTTATTGTTCCATTTTAAGTTTGAATGTGTTTCGTCTTAGAGTTTATCGAATTAATGTTCTTCATTCACTTAACTCCATGTAATTTTGTGCCCGCGATTATGTGTTTGCTATTCAGTATCATTTGGCTGAGCAGCTAATAGAATGACAGCAATCATTCTATTAGCCTTAAGTACTTAAGAAGTAATGGCTACCGGATTAAATACCGGTATAATAACGCGTAGCATGTGTCTTTTTGTGCGGTCCTAGAAGTAGTGTGGACGAATTTCTGTCTTAAATGATTTATTTATATGCATAGGTGACGGAGTCGACTCCCACGCCAACCAGTGATGAACTCACCTTATTTCTCGTGGTCAATGTGTAGAATTTCGTTTTCTTTGCTGAGTAGCCTCATGGTTACGTATAATTTTACGTAATAGCTCCAGAGTGTGTGGTAGGACAGTGCATCTGTTAGGAATGTTTGTCATGTTGCTCTAAATATTTATTTGGACTAACCTGTTTGAAAAAGGAATCCGAAAAGAATTGGCTTTTCGGTTAGAATGAAGCCGGGATGCTCTTCGGCTCCGCTCCTTAGTTCACGTGAGAACTTCTTCGGGTCGCTTGCATGTCAAAGAAATTGTTTATCTGAGTTCAAGGACGGCCGCCCCTGACTAATTTTCCGTTTGTGTGGCAGCCCTGTGAGTAAAAGTCAGCCTTGAGCCTCCCCTTTCCTGCCCTAGTTAACTAATTACGGAGTCACACGAGAATGAAAATAAAACGTAGCGGAGGGAGTCCGGCCATATTTTCACCTTCGACAATTTTCACTTTATCCAAGAGAACGGAAGCTGTATTGTTATTCATCGTCCATTTTTAATGTATTCGTCTGAAATATCCCTTTTGTCTGCGGTCCGTGATTTACGTCTCTGTTGCGTGGTCTTCGCTTTCCACCCCTTTTCCCTGTTGCTTACGGCTGCCACCCACCTGGCCTTGGGAGATCCTCTCCCCCTGCCTCTCTCCCTCTTTCTCACCCCCTCTCACTCTCGGATAAACGTCCTGATCCTGGCCATACCTTAATCCTCGCTACCTCACTCCATTTGCGTGGTTTTTATCTATCTCTCTTGCGGTGCATTTCCTCGTCTTTACGTTAGAGGTATGTGGGATATGTCGTTGTTTACGGCATTCCCGAGTCATTACTCCGCCGTGAATGATGCGTATCGTTTCGCGGAACCATGCATAGAATTACATCTAAAATTGCTCTCGCGAAGATTTATCCCCGAGTATTAGGCTAAAATAGATATTTTTCTCTTTTGAGAAAATATCTTCAGTTTTGGAGAAAGTATCATCATCATGCGTCAACAGTCCTAGGATTGGTTTGACGCAGCCCTCCACTCGATTCATCATGCGCTTGAAGTTTTAGAAAGTATGTTCCCTTTCTCTTTAGTGCCCTCGACTTGCACAAATCGGAACGGAAACTAGTGGATCTTAGTTCCTTGTTCAAAATTTATTTTACTCTTTAGAGATGAACTATTGTGCTGTGTATATTTTACTTAAATTCACGGTTATTTTATGATTTTGATTTTGCTGCACGATAGCTCCTCAGCGCGCCATTTATATTGAAAGGTGCTTAAGGGAATCGGTGGTTAGAAAGGAAGTGGTATCGAAATTTCATGATATTCTGTTTCATTTTTAATTTAAATAACGACTACTTTTGCTTGTACTCTTGTTGTTCGTGGCGAGTTGCACGAAAAAAGGGTAGAGATTCAAAACTAGGGCATTGACTCGTTCAGGAGATCGTTAAAAGCGTTCGTTCCCACAAGGCTAGACCCCGATTCTTGGCATGGTCCCAACTGCATTACAGAGCGGCTGGACGCCGTGGCCGACATCTGGTCTACTTGGTGATTTGCAGGGCATTTAAGTTGTCCATACGGATGCGGTTGTACTTGAGGATGCGGTCAATAAAACTTTCAGTAAAAACTTAGTGTGAGATTTTAACTGATTTCCCAAAATATTTTAAATAGTATATTTGGAGGGGAAGAGATGGAAGCAATGAATGTGGTAGAATAGAAAGGGATAGTAGATATCACGGACGGTTTTGAAGAACGTTTAAAAATATTTTTATTCCAGCACTATCTAATTTTATGCTGTAGAGTACTAGTGATTGTAGTGTAGAGTTTAGCCCTGAGAATGATGCACAGATACCTAAGGATTCTGGAGTTCTGTAATTGGGATTAGACATAAGAAATCGTTCTTGGCTTTACTGTGTGGAACTCCTGCATAATTCTACTCGGGTTCAAAATGAAATTTAACAATTTTTTTACCCAAGTGAGATAGTCTTGTGGGATGATGAGTCAAGCCTTTATTAAGGGCTGCCGGATCTCCTTCATGGTTTTGTCTTGAGGGCTCGAGTTCGCGTGAATGAAAAAAATAGGGTGGGAGAAAATTCCACTTCCCATAGGCGCGTTGTGCGACCTAGGGTGGATTCCCCGTGAAATTGGGACTCTTCCCGCGGTAACTTTTCAGCCGATGAAGTGCGGGAAGGAAGCGACTCGCTAACTCAACCTTCCTTCTTCCGTCGACCGTGAAATCGTCGCAAAAATGAGTCTGCGCGAGTGGCTGAGACTGCCGCGCGAATTTATTGCCCGAGAAAGGAACGTGTTAAACATTCCAGCGAATTCCACCGTGTCTTCGTTAAACGTCGCTTCCGGGAGGTGGGGATTTTTATTTAAAAAAATATTGTCGTTGTTTCCTTTCATTCTATTTATTTTTTTTTTTTTTTTTTACCGGTTGAAGGGTTTTTGGGGGGTGGGAATGGAAGCGCGAGAGGGGACGTGTTCAAGTGGGCTACTTGACGGTGCGACGTGCCCGCGCGGGGAAGGGGGAAGGTGGTGGTGGGATGTCGCAGGACGTCACTCGCGAGGGAGTGGGTTGAGCTTCCACCCGGTGGTATGGCTTTGGAGGGGGAATGGAGGGGGGGAGGAGGTGTTGAAAGGAGCGGTTGAGCGATGCAGTGCGTGCCGGTGACAGAGAGCGAACTCGATGGGCAGGAGACGGTTGTTTCTTCTGCGGATGGGAGCGGGAAACTCTCTATTTGTGGAGCGGTGGAGTGGGTGAGATCGAAAGGAAGGGGAAGATAATGACCCTACCCCCACCTCAGTATGGTTGGGGTCTTTCAGAGTTCCGCGAGCGTATGTGTGTGGAGAGCTTCGTGTGTTGCGGGACGGTGGTCTTGTAGTCTTCATGGTGTCATTTCGTTCCGCTTTGGTGGAGTGCTTTTTTGGTATATCTTGAGCTTTTTGCATTTTAGAATTTGTCCTACATCTCCCTCCCACATTACTGTTATTCATGAGTCGGGTTATTTTTTGTTTCATGTTGTTATTGTGAGGGCAGGCTACAAAACTCTTGAGGATATTTGAGCCATGAAGTTGTGGCAATGGTGGTTGGTAGTCGGGTATAGGTACAATTTTCAGGGTATGAGGAGTTGTAGAGAGATACTCGGCGTCGACATTTGCATTATCTTGGCGCCTTTGAGTATGACGCCAGGAGCTCCACCATTAATTTTTCAATCCGACGTGCGGAATGCAATAGAGGATCAATGGAAATAGTACCTACTCAATGTGGGGAAGGAAATTCACGGGAAAAGTTCCGCCAATGCCGGAATTCAAACTCGGTTACTTGAGATTTGAGGTAAATTCTCAAGCCGCCACACTGACCCGATCCTGTTTTGTTCTTTAAGAGAAAGATTTATCTTTGGGTCATTTGCCTTTACCCGGCTATATGGTGTCCGACTTGCCGACTCCAGCTTGCTGGTAATGATTGCAATATGAGTAGAGCCTCTCTAGTCACAGGTAAAGGTGTGTGTGTGTTTTTGTTAGTAACACGTTTTTTTCGGAAATTACGGGTGGCTTAGGGAAGTTAATTGATCCCCGTACCAGGATAAGTAAATTTTACTCTTTATAGGAGTAGTTTCTCGTCATATATCGTGGTAACTTCCGTCCATAGGATTTTTTCTCAGGTTTTTTTCTTCCGTTCCGGCGTAAACTGCATCCGCGCTTCTTCCCCTTTAATCGGAATATTGCCGCACGCGCGTGTTCGGGGGAAGCGAGTGCGTCCAGTGGTGCGTGGTTTATCATAGATATTACCTTGACCGTCTCAACGAGGTGACACGCGGACGCGCGTAGTCTCTCGCCGCTCCCATGGAACAAAAGGAGCTTGTGTCCGCTCGCTGGAGACCCGGGTGCAGGGGACAATTCAAAAGGGCCGTGGGGCCTTTCAACGGAGTTTCTTTACGAGCCGCCGGTACGAGAGTGGTCAGGCCTCAAACGAGTACTTCCTGTACGAGTTGTCTTTGAAATTCGACATGCAGCGAAGAGCGAAAATAGCCGTTGTAGTAGGTGTTTCACCTGGCATAAGTGTGATCGGACGCACATAATAATTCAAATAAATAATATTTTTACTAATTTTCCATTGACAAGATTTAATCATTACATTTTTGGTTTCAACGTTTGCGCGTTTGTTTCAAGGGTTCTCTGAACACATAGTAAATTCAGATTGGTGGATGTCGACTCATTTTAAGTCCACTACATTGAGGAAGGGGTGCGTTCTTAGTATGTATCTAACTATTCACCATATCTACCTCAATTAACATTATTCATTTTATTTATGTTTTTATTATATTTACGACCTTATCTCGAGATAACCATCCCATATATATCTAACGTCATCTACAAGCATATTGGCTTAAAATGTTAGCAGAAATGTTAGATCTAAATTTTAACCTGCGTTCTGATAGTAATTCCGTGCCAGTTCATCTAGCCAACTCGTAATACTAGTACAATTATTGTAACAAACTTTAACTAGATACCTTTGTATAACCCTTGGTGATCTCCTTTGCACACGCTCTAATTCCTTCATCATACCGTCCTCGTATGGATCCCATATACTCGGGGCATATTCTAATGCCGGCTACCTATAGAGCGTTCGGCTATTGTCGAATCTTCGCTATTATCGTGCTAGTTAGATGTAACTACAAAAAAGTACTAATGTAGAAAAATGTGTCAAATATAGATTAGGTACGTGCTATTACATAATTGGAAAACCACGCTTGTAAACATAACTGAGTAATGCACTATTTGCATTTTCAGTTCATGTTCAAAACAAAGGAGTCGAATTTCGTGTACTTACCAATGAAACCACGTGAAGGTCTCTCCAGCTGTTAAGCTCCGAGACTTCTTGTTAGCTAGCTTTACTTTCCCGGGCTCGGAGACTACGGACCAATTCCTTTTCTGATTGATTTAAGGGTCATGGAATCGCGAATCACTGCCCTCTTCAGTCCTCCAAAACATGTGGAACATGGAATTACGAATATTCCGAGGCAAGTCTTATGTTCGGGAATGATGTCGGTTCTTCCGTTTTTATGATCTAGTTACTCATCAGTCGTTATCTCCTATTTCATATTGATCTTTACCTTTCACGCATTAATAAACGGTAGGTGTTGGTGATACAATCCTTATATAGAGAAAATATTATGTTGATTGGGATTATGAAGACAAAGGTTGTGGTCAATTTCCACATCGGGAATTTTCTGGGCATTTCCCTATGCTTCGACATTTTTCGATGGCATGCGGAATGGCATAGGCTCGCATGATTTTCCATTGTCTTTGAAAGCATTAAATATGTCAATTTTGATGGTTCATGTTCCGTAGTTTTTTTCAAATCCATGACTTAAAAGTGAGGGTTAATTTTCATTTTGGAACGATTTAGGGTTTTACTGCGTGTCATTCTTGCAGTTATATGTTGGATAGTCAAGATGCCAAGGCAATGGCATACAGTGGTTCTAAGCGTCCCAAGTCATCGTATTTGATAATGTTTGCCCTCTCTCAATATATATTCAAATTTTTATCACCATGAAACAACTCAGTGCGTAGGTACATTAGCTTTCAATTTTTTTAAGGAACTGTTCTTACTAACAATATTTTCCTTCCTAAAAATATTTTCCTTATATTTTAGAAAGCATTCTGCATGTAATGAAAATATAATTGTTAATGAGGATGATATAACGTTACAGAATTAAATGAAATAGTTTTATTCTGGAACATATAATTGAGGATGGACGGATATCATTCCCTCAGCCACACTCCCACGATCTAAGATCGTGTACACTCCTAATTTACCGTGGAGTGAAAGGAATCGATGTATTGTTGTCATGTGAAAGAATGAATCACGCCTGAGAAACATATTCACCAGGCACGGGGCCGGATTCTGGCGAGTCAGTGGACAGACTATTATCGATTGTTTGACACCCAGCGTGTTCCCTTCCTTCCACTCCTCCCCCCATTCTACTCCCACTCTAAATGCCCCTCCGCTCTCGTGATCTTTTTCCCTTAAGACTGCCAATCTGCGGGACTCCCTCCAACCCCTTGTGCGCCCTTTCCTCCTCCCCCGCTCTCATTCCTCTCTCCTACTTCCAACCTTGCATTTTCTTTTTCCTCAGTCCGGCCTTCTCACACTAGACCCATTTCCTTTGTTCAAACTTACCACCCGAGATTGGAACATGGCATATGTCACATTTCGAAGGAGGAAGCACTTTTGAGAAAGAATAGGGGAAATGAAAATGTACTTGTAGGGTGAAGATATTTCTCACTGTCCTTACTTTCTCCTCTCTCGGTCTCATTCTTCGTCGCTGCTGTCATTCCTTACAGATATTAATTTTTTTCCTCAAATAAGGGGCCTTGTTCCGCGCTATGGAGAAATTGCATTCTTTCCTGTTTGAGGGGGGTAGGCACAATTAGCAGTCGAACTTAAAAAATGCTTTTATTTTTTTCCTCCTTCAACTCTCGTCTCTGAAACCGCTAAAAATTTGTTACATTTTTGCTGAGGCATAGCGTTTAATTTCCGTCACTCTTCTGTCTGGCCTCTGAGAAAACAGCAGAATTCGCAAAAATCCATTGCTTTGTGGAAGACTTCGTTAAAAAATGGTGGTATTGACACATTTTCACGAATCAGAGGGACGAAAAACCGTCCTTCAGGTCGTCGATACCGGTCAGGATACTTCATTGGGCTTGAAAGAAGCCACGGCTGAGTTTTTGGCTTTAATTTTTATCTTATGCCTTTTCCGTATTCCCTTCCAGTATTTTTTTTCTGTTAACGTCGTGTCAATTTCATGGGCCTGTCTAGACCAATGAATGTCCTCACGTGTGCGGATTTTAGCCGATGGGTCATTTTTAAATTTACGTGAAAGTTTAAATCAAGCGCGTGTACAAGTATTAGATTTTCTATTTTCATTTTCACAAGAATCCATCAATTAATGAACGAGATTTACCGTGGTGCCACTGTGGACGTAAACAGTCTCGTCCCTGCACCTGGAGACACGAGGAAATTCATTAGGAAAGAAGTATATTTCTCTTCCATTTGGAATATTTTTAATAGGTTCGATAAACGCGTTTCTCTTGTTCATGACCTTCGAGGGGAATCTGTCGACATCAGCTCTTGCCATTCATAGAAGCACCAAGCCAATATCAGCGAACCAAAAAAAAGCAGAATCTTCCCCGGAATACATCAGCCGTGTGTACCTTATAAAGAATATTTTACGTTCTGGTTTTCTGGTGTTCGGGGTACTTAAAAACGAGTGTTTATTCCCTCATTTTGCCGAAGAAATTAATTTTTATGAGTAACTAAGATTTCCTTTTTGATGAATGGCATATATTCCTGTCAACATTCGCGAAAGAAATTCATTTGCTATGATCTCCTGGATTTCAGTAGCCTTTCTTCTGAGTATGATAATCTCGAGCCAGCAATAGAAATCTGTGGTTCCATAACTCACGAAATCAATTTGGGATCGATACCTCTGTCGTCGCAGACAAAGTTTGTATTTTTTTGTTTGACCAAAGACGTCCGATTACCCTTGATTTTTCTCCCAGTGACACTTCTATCCCGGTTGTTTTGCGGGTCATAATTTTTCTCCTTCCCTTTCTTTAATTATTGTTGAGGGCTCAATTATTTTGCTGTAGGATTCTAGTTTATTTCTTATAGTAATTTTGGCTTCGGATTTCGGGAAGAGGGATTGATTTAGGCTGGAGCGGGGAAATGGCCGAGTGATAGAGCTGAGAGGCCGAATCATCTATTTTCGTCACCACTTGGCTGTTGAATGGACTGCGGCTTTGATACAATCTTCAGATATTAATGGGATGGCCTTGGCTTAGTAAGCGATGCGCATGGATCGAATTACCTGCTCTTGCTGCAGAAACTGTTCGCAGTGGCATATTAGAAAATTACTCATGTGATGCTGGCTCCGTTTCATATCATTATTTATCGACGAGCAATCATTTCCTTTATTTGTTAAAATCGTAACCTGCGTTTTGGGGAAATAAAATCCTCTCGGCATTAACCTTGTGATGCTCCAAATCAAGCAAGAAATGATTTTCACCAGCAATAAACTTTTGAATACATCACAAGAATGTATTGACTCACGCCCTGGGTTTCAATGATTGGTTACAACGAGCTGCGAGCATTAATCTCTGACGCTAGTTGCGCTAGCATTCACTAAATATTTGAATCATATCCCGTGCATGTGTAAACTCTTGAAATCAACTGTTGTTTGCCTACAGCGTTTATTCTCCGCCTCCATTGTTTCTTTTTCTGCTTGTCCTTTTGCTCAACTGTTTTTTTTAATAATAATCCATTGCAACTTTAGTGGTCCCACGAAACCCTTTAAGCATTTCACGTGAGCCATCGATCGATCCCCCAGCATAAATTAGGCGATAAGGTCGCGCTGGAGACCGACTTTCTGGCTGGATGACTGGAGTGCACACACACATATACTCATGCTCAAGCGCGATCAGGGATCTGCATCTCTTTTCATTGCCATTCGCTCTCGTGTACATGGAGAGAAGAAGGGTCGGAGGAAGGGGGTGTTAGGGGGGGAAGAGGAGGGGAGGGTTTGATTCCGCGTTTTTTAATTTCGCCCTCCCTCCCCTGGGAGGGAAAGGGCTAGAGTGTGGTTTGGGTGGAGAAACTCCGGGCGCGCACACACATGCACGGTTCACCAGAAGCCGTCCACCCACCTTCCCTTAACCTCCTCCCCCTCTTTCTCTCCCGCTCCACCCCACTTCCCTGCCGTCTCACTCACTCTCGTTCCCCTCCCTTCTTCTCTCTCTTTCCTCTCTCCCACCGTCCGACTCGGAGCTCTCCGGCTTCGGGTGAGTGGTTCTGCTCCGTTTCTGCCGAACACGCTCCGGGCGCGGAAGGACCGACAAGAGGGTTGTGGGAGGGATAGGGGGGTGTGTGCAGGAGTTGAAGGGTTAGTGTTAGGGGGAGTGAGAGAGGTTGGAAGGAGTGGGAAAGGGTTGGGGTGCGAGAGTTTTGAGGGGCGTGGAGAGAGAGCGTCTCATCCCACTATCGGTTAACGCATGTTCAGCTGCCACAATTTCGTTCCCTCTCACTCTTTTTTTCTCGTGCCCCTTCCTTTTCTCTCCTCATTTACTTCCTCGTCTGCCCTCCCCCACTTTTTTATCCTTTTCCTGGTCCCATATCGTCTCCTAGTCGCTCGGGCGATAACCACAGGTGACTGTCAGTTTATAATTTCCCCGATTTTTAAATTTCAGCTCCCACGATCCTCCAACTAATTTGTCCTTTGATATTGTATAACAAAGACGGTTGTTGGACATTGCTGATTTGGTCTAGGATTGTACCTTCGCTTATTAATTCAATAACATAATAATGGAGTCGTTTATGTGTGATGGCACACGTTCTGAGTTACTGTATTTATGCACCTGACATATCGCCCTCGACGGATAATTTGTATTTATTATATCTTCATAAATTATTAATTCAAGCTTAATCTTTCCATTTTCGGTCTTGGAGTCTCATGTGTTCTAAAGTCTTTTGGAGAAATTATTTCAGCTGGGCGATTTGCTTTTCGGTATTTGGTGTGTTGATACTGAAGGCGAAAATAAGTTGTGAAAAGTAAGTAAAAAATAAGTAATGAAAAGTAAGTTGTCACTGTTTTTTTTTCAATTTTTTTTACCTCTTTCCCAGTGCTAATCGGGCGCTATTGTACATTGAATTGACAGTTGGCCGGAAATTTAAATTCATTTAGAGTTAAGAGCCCGTTACAATATTTGCTGAATCAGCTTTACCATTTTAAAATGACTTAGCCAGAAATAAATTGAAATTATTGAGAATATTTTAGCCAGCTAATGGCATAATATGTGCCAAAAATGACTTTGGATGTTATAATTCTTAAACATGCAAATATTTACACGAAAGAAGCTTCACAGTAATTGTGATTTGCAGAAATACTTTATACATTTTTAATGTTATTTTTTGATACCGGTTTATGGTCTTGCATGCGTCTCCTCTTCGCGTAAATATTATTTACCTTTTCCTCCTAGTGCTTGATCCCTGCGATGCCCAAGTGCTGTCATCCCGTGGAGGAATGTTCCGGGGGCGTTGAATAAACTTCTCTCTCTGCTACCTTCGTGCCGCTTCCCCCTTTTTTCCTTTCCCCACCACTCTGCCCCTCATTCGTCTGCGCAGCCCCTCGTAACTCGCCCGACATTGCGCTGCAAATTACGCATCCAGAAGAGAGCGAGGAGGAGTCAGCTGTGTGACAGTCGAGTGCTCCCGCCTCTCCCAGCCGCTCTCTCTCCCTACCCCTTCCATCTATTTCTCTACGTTTCTTGTACCGTATCTTCTTTCATAAAATTTGCAAGAGGAGCCATTTTTCGCGTTAGGCGAAGTGACTTTGGTTACAAAACATGTTTTATTCTTTGCCTACGTCTATTGTTTCCCCTATGCTCATTTTATCTACTGCATTCGACTTATTTTCGGTTACTCTCGCGTATGGTTTGCAACTGCCGTCATGGCCGATGATAATGTAAACACTGAACAGTTTTGGTTGAAATATATGGGATTTGAAACTAAGTTAAATTTTACTTAGCTTGCTCTACATATGTCACGCCACCGGTTGTGACTATAGGGATTTGTTTGCTATTTTGAGAAATTCTGTGCACATAATTTATTTTTGGCAGGAAAAGGCAGGCCTCGTATGAGGTATATGGAGCAAGTTGTGAAGGATGTAAAAGAGAGGAGCTGCGTCAATATAAAGAGGTTGGCCGGTAGAAGAATCGAGTGGACGGCTGCGTCAAACCAATCCTAGGATAGTTGACTGATGATGATGAATTTATTTTTGATCTCGGAGAAATGATATCTATTTTTCTAGATTTTCACTCCAATCCTAATTTCTACTCGTCTACGCGTGATGTATTTTCATCAGTTTCATTTGTCCTCTTATTCACTTCGCTCCAAGTGTGACCGTCATATGTCTTTTTGTTCTTATTTCATCTATGTGATTAATTTCTCTGCGTCTGTTCGCAAATTAACTTTTTCACCTACTGTTTCTGGTTATCCCTGGCTTTGAATCCTTAGATAATTAGAGACGATGCGTGAGATAAATAACAGCCCAAGTGTGTCAGTTGAAAAGCATTTGCGGGATTAATTCATCTCCTCATTGATGCAATGGGATAAAGGTCAACTTTATAATTCATTTTCTATAAATATGCTTTGCTGTCTCGTGTACTCCGTAAGTTTCTGAGAAGCAGTGTGGTTTTGGTGAAAAATAATAGGCTGGTGGATCTTAATGTATGACTAACTCCAGTTGCATCGGAGTTGTTCATTCATTAAAATCCATGTATTAACCAAATTTAACTACCTTTATTTGTCAGCGACGTACATTTTCCATTATTTTAGAAGAGATTTCAATGCTGCTGGTCGTGATTATCAGCTGAGATCTGGCATGTCTTGTTCTTTTCTGGAACCAAAAAAAGCTAGTTAACAGAAGAGATCACAGTAGATATCCTTAAAGGTGAATTATAGCTTTGCTTGTGAAAAAAATATAATATCTCAGTGCACCGAATCAATTACAATTCATTCATGTCCAATTAAAATTATTAAAATTTACTACTGTATCCGTTTTAAATTACGATTCCCGGAAAATGATGTGCGTTTGAATTTATATTTGAGGCCCATGGATGGGCAATTTTCCCTTTTGAGATGACATCCTTTTGGGCTAAGTACTCAGAGGACTCGATGAGATAAGCGTCTCAGATTTGTGATGATCAGAAGAGATAATGTTGCTAACACATAGTGACAATAATTGAATTCTATATCGCCTTTCTTATGTATACATCGATTTTAACTCGATCATTTACATCGATTTGTTTTTATTGCTGATGATAGTGCACCTCACCCGATTGGAGGTATCTGTAGGCTAATGGAGAGTGTCGTAGCGAATGTATTTTACAAATATCTGCAGGCAGTGCATCATTTTTCCTGTAATAGTTCGTGAAATTTTATTCACGTCTAAATATATGCAGAGCGGATTTACCGAAGAAACCTCAAGTTTTCGTGCCATTTCTATGATCAGTATGGAGGAGAATACTTGTATGTATTAATCAAACCCGGGCAAAGATTTGGTGGAACAAGAAGTTTCAGATAGTTACCATTAAGATGGAAGGCAATAAACCACATACCGGAAGAATTGGGAAAACAAGACATGTCGCCATTCTTGAGAGTTGGTCCTGGAGCTGAGTCTACTGTCAAGTGTTCGTGAATGTTTTACGGAGGGAAGGGGGGCGATGAGGAGAGGATCGGGGGGAGGCATTTTGTTCCACCGTGTTACACATGCTTCTCCCCACTTCTTCCTTCTCCTCCGCTTCCTCCTTCTCCTCCGCTTCCAACTTTTCCTCCTCATTCGTCGCTTCCCCTCTTTCAGCATCCGCCCTCCCTGCTCACATTTCGTTCTATCGGTCTCCCCCCCACCCTTCGCCTTTCTCTCTTACTTTCTCTTCCCCTCCCTCGTCCGTTTTCCCCTTAAGTCCTCCACTTGCCTCACTTCCGAGGCCCATCTCATCTACTCTTCTCTCCATCCCCATTCCTCCCACCTCTGCCCTCGTGTTTCGCTTCCATTTCTCGACCGAGTCGAGTGAGTGCAGTGTTGAAGGGAAAATGGAGGGAGGAGGGAAGGGACGTGGCTTTTGGGGGACGGGGTGGAGTTTCCCCCGTGTCGTGGCGTGGAAGGAGCGAAATTAAAATTCATTTCGCGGCCATGAAAAGAAGTCTCGTTTTCGGGTAATTAGAGAGCTGAGGAAGTTTACTTTCTTCCCTCTTTCGCCCTCCATCCCTTCCCAGTACTCCAGCTCGTTTCTCTCCTAGTTCATCACCCTTCTTTCATTCCCTCGAGTCTTTTCTCCCCCGTTCCTTTAAGCTTCCTCTTGCCTCCCCTCGATCTTGGCTTTTTTCCTCTAAACCTGCCCTACTTTCCACTTTTTTCCCTTTCGGTCTCCGGATCATCTCATCGATTATGCACTCGCTTCTGTTAATTAGACGCTTTCTCGTTTTACGCATGCCATGACTTATTTCATGTCCGTATTTAGGTTCACGATTGCATATCCCCCATTAAACTTGTCAACACTTAATGTGGGCGTGTTAAAAATGAGTCATGGTTAGCGGTTGCTTAAATCGTCTGCCTGTTTCATTCGAACCTTGTACACTGTATGTTTTTTAAATCCGTGTCATTCATCATTTCTACTTGACTCTTCGTGTTTACTGGACTCGTCAGAGAAGAATGAATGAAGAAACTCGTCTGAGTTTCTTCATTCATTTCCATAAGGGATCTTTCTTTAATTTAAAAATTCCGTACGTTTGACCAGTTTTTTTATCAGTTAGGTCATCCTTATTAATAGAAAAACATGCCATCTATTGTTTAATACGATTTGTCCGCAAGGCCTAGGTATATGTTAATGGTATTATGGACTATGGTATCATCAATCATGACTCCTCTTTCATATTAGAACTATAAGGTTGTGTTCCTTATATCTCATTGTACCCTCGTTCTTTTACTCTTTTATCTTAATAACTCTTTCCCATAAATGACATGAAAAAATATAGTGAGTCTACACGCAGGCATGAAATATGGAACGATAAAATGTCGGTGAGTGTTCAACGCTAACTCGTCACTGAAGTGAGATTCCGTTACTTTCTTTTGTCGGCCCGACTTAATTCACGGTTGCGCGTTGCAAGTTTATCCTTGACCCCGCACGATCTGGTTCGCTGACGCTAGATGGGAATTCCAGAATTTCTCTACTTTATTTTGGGCTGCTGTGTGAGAAAAAGTTAGTCAACTGCGTCCATCGCTCCTGTCTACAACCTGTTTCGCCTATTCACCTCTGGTTCAAGGAGGGATCGAATAAAAGGCATTAATTATGCCACTGGTGCCGAGATGCGTAACGGATTGTTAGTCGAATGTTGTTAACGAATTGAAATCTGTTTACACTTGAACCGAAATCGTTTGCTCTGCTATCGTATTGGTTGGGTTAAAGGGCCGTATTCTACCACGCTCTTTCAGAATCCTTGGTGGTTTTAATCCCTCCGTATATAACTGAAGACTTCAAAGAGTGGGTTAAATTTGGAATCCACATCGCCCTTCCGATTTTAATTGACTTTTGTGAGTGGGAAACTTATATTTACGTAGAATACCAGGCTTATTTGTGGATCTACGCGGATACGTTATTAAGATTTTCTGGCGTATATGTGCGTGTTTTCTTGACTTTCTCATTTGTTCCCATTCATTTCGTAATTACATAACCGATAATTTATATAAGTAGTTGAAAAAATTCGTGTCGGGTCTCTCGGTTAGCAGCAGTCTTCAGTAATGTGACAATTCTCTCAAGTCCGATCGGTTCGAGCGAGACTGATATTCGGGATTGGAGAATGATGGAGTGCGGTCGCGTTATGATTTTTGTCCTCGTTTGCGGTGCCGACTCCTTATCCTTTCTCTCACTCTCATTTCCCCGTTCCCTCCTTTATCCTCTTCACGTCTGCGCGCTGCGTTCGTTCCTCCTGCAATCGTTCGTCCTCAACCAACCCTTCCCCCCTCCGTCGTTCCTCCAGCCGTTCCCATTCGTTAACGCGCCACCCTCAATATCATCGTTTGCGCTTGGCTTGCACCCGCCCCCTCAATGCCCGCGGACGTGGAAGTTTCCTTTCTTCCATTTCCGCCCCGCATTCTCTCTTTCTCTCTCTCCCCCTGCTGCTCACTGCGCTTCTCGCCTTTCGCCGAGAGGTGCCATTCCTCCGCGGCCCACAGTGTGTTAGCTTATATTTATTTGGGTTCAACGAACAGACAGGCGCCGGGACCCCAGGGGTAATTAGGTCGATGTCCAGTGGATAAAGGAAAGGCTGCCCAAGGGTGGCGATTTCGAACCGAAAGAAAGTCTCGCATTCCCGACAACGAGGGAAGAGGTGGAGAGGAAGGTTGGGCGATTCCGATTCCACGGGATTCCTTTGTTTCCTTCGAACCGCTCATGGACCTGATACTCGGCCGAGTGTGGTTTTAGGTGCGCGGTCGCCTGCGCCCGGGGCTATTAACTCGTACAGGTCTGGGTGCTTCTTATCTGGACAGAAACAACAAAATTTTTGATTCATCGAATTTGGAATAGGGGTTATCCATGTATTACGCAACGCTGTTAATGAAACGCGAGCCCTGTGAATGAAACCTCTATTCTTCGTAAATGATAAAACAGACATTCTTTATAAATTAAATTAAAATTTATTCTTTAATGCCATTATTCATTCATAAATTGTTTTTTGCACCATAATTATAACTTGAACAAAGGACGAATTGGTAATGCAACTTTCTCCCAACGTAACGTGCGGCTGGACTTCCCGCCCTTCCTTTTTGCCGACAGTGCATTGTAACAGTTGGCTCTAACCCTTCCCCCATTTAGCATTTATTGGTGCAAGTTGGACTTCCGCATATTCAATGGAAGGGGTCGCATTTGGAATAGGGACATTCATTTACGGGTTCTGGGGATCGGAGGTCAGACCTCCAGTATTACGCTAACCCAATCCCGAGGAGTCAGTAACTTTTACGTACCGAAGAATGCAGTGGAGCAGTAATCCTTAATGCGTGTGAAACCCTACGGTCGCGTCGATCGACGACTTGAAGTCGATAATTCGGTGTCGCGTGAATGCTTCACTTCGCTTTCGATTCCTCGTAATATCGCACTGGCTTAGGGGAGACGTGGTCATGCGACGGAAAATAATTATTGTTGCTGGGAGATGAGGTAAACGATGATCTCTACGCCTGTGTTGCAGCATGTCTCCACTGCTCTTGGCTCACGAATACATGAGCTCCTGCTTTTGTAACGCCATCATAAACCTGAGCATCCTCTCTCCTGCTCCTCCGTTCATGTACGTGGATGTGCCGTGGATTCTGCAGTTTTGGGACCAACATTTGCTCAATCCCGTGTGATGTTAACTCGAGAGTCTAGAATTCGATCGAGCTGTGACAGTTGGCTGCTCAGTTCCCTCACCCTGGGTGCAAGTCTAAGAGCGCTAGAGAGCTGCCTCTGATGCGACTTAATGCTCTCTTTCGGTTTGTATACGATCTTGTGCTTGTGATGGGTGGTGGCCTGTAACTTCGCTGCTTCGTCCAAAGAATAGCCGTCGCTACCATTTCCATTAGCTATTTTTGAGACGCTAGGTTATCGTGGTCAGCAATGTGGGCAGAAATTCCGGGAATCTCTGAATGAAATATTTGAGAAAAAACTAGAGATTATCTAATGTTTTGGGCCGCAGCAAAGGACATGTAACCACGAAATCGAATGTGCGGGACTTATTACTGTAAAATTAACACAGGCGAGCTTAGCCTCAGTTTGTGTGAATATTGTCAAGGTGATGGTAACAATGCGTGGCGATACCACAAGTGGCTAAATTTCAGGGAGCACAGAATTGTTTAAGTTTATGACTTTTATCTATTCTGGTTCCCCTACAGTTTTTATTTTAATTAATTACTCACTTTCTGGCCTCTTGTACTTACCGTATATGACTTGTTTGGGCTGTGTCAGACGATGTATTTTGTCGTTTTTATTTATTTTTAGTTTCTCAGTATATTCCTTCGAATTTCTATAATTTCTTTTAATATTGGTCCTACGTTAGCGGTTTTGTATGCATCGTCGCTGTATGTCCTTCGTTTGAGGTTAAGGGTGGATCTCAAGTATTTCCTCTTTTTTATCTCGAGTTTCTTCCGACTGATTTTGGGTATTAACCCCACACATGTTGATATATGTCGTATATACATCTTGCAAATTATGTGTTCCTTCTTTTCTTATTATCTTCGCTTAGAGAGCTGTGTGTTGTGCATGGAAAGACATGACAGAGTGTAGGTAGAATATAAAATTATCCTCCATAGTGCCTCTGTTTAGATCCTGGCAGTAAATATGTTTTTGATAGCATCCCTCGTGTCAACTTTGGTTGGATGTGGAGAGCAATAAAAGTTCCTTATTCGGTCCTTCAGATGGGATCTTAAGCAGTGTGCACCTCGGCGAGTATCTAATAGAGAAGGCCAGTCCGATGCCGGGTTTCACCTCACTTTTCCTTCTTTTGCCTTCTAATCCCATCGCAGCACTTCTCCCTCCCAGCGGCTTCCTGGAAACAAAAGTCCATCCTTTCTGTTGCGAAATAGAATGGAGATGATATTGGGGTCCCTTTAACTGGGTTTGGGTTGTTGTATCATTTTGTTCCGGGCCATCAGCAAGAGGAATATTGTCGCATAATAGTGGCATCTTGATGAAACTTGTTAGCGGGAGACCTCGCCGAATATCAAGACCCTATTCGCGTCTCAAGAGGCTGAAGTTTTATGTAGCGCTACGACATTTATTTACCGTTAACAGCTGCTGTACTGGGGTTGTGTCTCAGATAAAAATGCAGTGATAATTTATATGATGGAGGTTTGAATACTTACGAAAGGGCAAGCATGGCGGGACTTAAAACGTAGACAGCAAGTGAATTAAATGACAGGGCAAGGCAAAGAGATGATCGTCTTTCAGTGAGGGAATGTGGTTTTTTCTAAGGGTATAAAACGGTTTAATAATAATTTATTGCTTGTTTATACTATTTCTATGCACGTATTCCAAAATTTTCGAGCGTTTTATCCTATTTATCTGTACGGAAATATACTTGTTGTGTGGTAATTATATGCAAATCGTGTCATCACTGGATTTTGAAGTCAACAGAGGATGAGTTGCGTTGCTTGTAGCGGATGAAATAGTTATACTTCATATCCTCCTCTGCTATATTTTCAGATTTTCCTTCGATGCTTTCTAAAACTTAATATTTGTGGTGTCACGAGTTGCAGATCTTTATCTCAAATCTCGAAAATTTGAAGCGGGGAGAGGTTTTTCGCATATCCCAGGATATACCAGAATCTCCATCTCGAGGGACCTTTTTAAGAGAGCGAAGTGGTTCGGTTATTCGTGATAAGGAGTCGGTGGGAAATGGGGCGGGGGTCCCTAAGATGAAGGCAGAACAGGAAGATGGTTCCGCATCTTGCCTCGTTAAGTCAGTTTATCACCTCGTGGTGATAAAACGCGAAATTGCCGAGGTTTAGTGTGGGGGATGAGGGTGCCTACTCGGCCAAAAATCGAACTGGTCGGGTGGCAAGCAAATCCTCAGCATGTGGCGGCAGGGAGCCGAACCACGTGGTGCTCCTTAGCGCTGCGTCTAAACGCTTCTACGCTTGACGCAACTTAGTGAAGTTACGGAACTCGTTCTGGTTCGCAGTCTCAGAGTGGTTAAGACCTGAGAGGTATTAAATTTCTTATAATGAACGCGGCATTCCTGTCGAATCAGTTTTCTTGGCATATCCTGCTTTTCTGAGAACGAGTGCGCAGACCTCAAGGCAATGAGAGCTGAACCACTGATTGGTGAGGCATGGACTCATCGTGAGAAAGGATTAATTTGTTGGGCATCCTCAAAAGTTCGCGGCCTCAACGTTTGATACAATTAGTTTTAGCGGCAAAATGTTGAAATTATGTTCTCACACGCGTAACGTGCATTTTTCGACGCGGTGCCACGAAAGAAGTTATGAGTAAGTCATGGTAGCCATGTCTGCAACGTTATGGGCTGGTAACCCCAAAGGTCGTGGGGTCGAAACTCGTCTTGGGAAAGGATATTTTGTTCTTTTCAGTCGTAAGCGTATATTGTGCGATGAAAACTGATTAGTGGGTGGACCTAAAACAAATTTGAGCTGTTCCGTAACTTGGTGTCCACAATGACTGGATTGGTTACTTCCCGTATTTCTGCTATTGCATTGGAGTATACAAGCAGCGTTTCGTGTGTGATACTGGATGTTTCTGGTGCCTTCAATTTGGTTTTTGTTCTTGATAACTCGCTTGTAGGATGGCTATGGCGTCGACATTAAAATCAAGATGATCATTAGTGAGCGCACTCCACGATTATGGTTCGCGAGCTGGTGGTCATTTGTAATGATGGATTTCAACCTTGTTACTCTCTGAGATTGCAGCGGTCGTATTCCGGACAAGCAAACGCTAACATAGCCCCATTCCTCGGTTGTGGGTAATTGAATGTAGCTCATTATATAGCGAGTATTATTCCCCTTCGCTTAGTTGAGGTAGCTGGATAAAGAGCGGGTCTCTCTTTCTGTGCTGAAAAACTGATTTCTTGAGGAGGCCGTAGTGTTAGCGTCGCCAATGCTTTTCCGTTTACACTCTAAAGGAATGGGTTCTTTTATTTCGCGTGGAGATGTCTGGAGGATGGCCTCTCTGAACCCAGAGAGGCCAATAAAAGAGGTAATCTGGATGTGCTTCACTGCCACCCATTTCTTTCTTATGGTTGTCTATGGGATTTTTGCTCGGAATAGGGATAATATCTACCTCATTTAGTTCTCGAGGCTCGTCACCCCTCGAAACCTATGGCTTGTTTTACACTTTCCTTTGTCTAAAATGTTTTAGAAAGCTCACGTTTGTTTTAATGAATGTCTGCTCTTTCACTTTCTTGGTGTTGATGGACGTTGTATTTTTATTTTTTTTGCAATGGAATGACCAAAGATTACTTATTCCTCTAAGATGATGATGTGAATGATAAATATGAGTTAAAAACTGGATTTCGGAAAGGACAAAGTAACAATGCGGATATCCTTATCTTGGGGCAGAATTTCATAGGGCATCAGTCTAACCTTTTAGTGATTAATTAAACTTGTTAATCTTCGGGTTTGAAGCAAGGAGGTTAGGTTTGAAGCTTTCGGCTACGCGCTATCTAAATGATGGTTTGTGTACTGAAATCTCAAGACGCTAACGATGGCATTTTTGAGATTGACATCACTATTGATGTAAACAGGTGTTATCTATTGTTATAGAGTAGAAAACGAAGAATCTGTAAAAAGAAAACACTTCTTAATAATAGCTTGTCGTTTGACAATTTTAAGTTTGCATGGCGTGTCCTCATCGTATTATTAATTTGTGATTTTCCGATTGATGATTTTTCTATCCTGTCAGGTAAGGGAAGTATATGGCCCGGGCTCATAGGAACCTTCTATTTTATGATGGTATTAACGTTCAAATATTATCTCTAACCAAACCATGTTATTGTTTTTGTTTTCTCCTTTCCTCGCATACTCTTGAGGTGTTGCACCCAGAAACATGCACGAATAATATATTTGACTCAAAGGATTAAATTAAAATTTTCTTGCGAAACCATCACTCTCAAAGTATTAGGATGCATGGATATATAATGCAAAAATGAAAATGTATCGTTTGGATGAAATTAACGTGAATGTATGAAATCACGAAATGCGTGTTAATTTTATTTTATTTGTTTATAGTGTACATTATTTCTTTGAATTTCATATGGTGTCTTTAATTTGTTTCGGCATAGTCCAGGAAATGAGAGAGATGGTAGAAAGTGCGCCTTATTGCACCGTAGCGCTAATAGGCTTGTTCACTTCAATATGTATTCAAGTCATAGTCGTCATAAAATACATTATTTTCTTGCAGTATATGTAATATTCTTCAAGGATGGTGAATAGTTTCCATAATATCAATCTTCGTTCTTGGGAAAAAATATTTTTTCATGCCTATTTATAACTGCACTTGATAATGCATGAGAGATGCTTTTTAAGGAGGATGCAGTTTGGAAGTAGCATGTAATGATCTTACATTGTAGTAGACAATCTATGGACCTGAGACATGGAGCATGGGAAATGCTTATCATTAAAGAAAAAAAGCCTTCCAGAACTGTTGTTGTCGTAGGATGCTGAAGATTAAGTGGACGGATGAAATTAAGAATTGTACAGATGAAACGCGGAAGTGAAAAGTAGGACAGAGAAGAACCTGGTGGTTGAGGCACACACTGAGAGAAATTGGATATATCAAGACCATAATTGAAGGAAGGTCTCATGAAGAATACCAAGAGTTACATAAACCATAAAAATGGATATTTAGGACCAGGATGTGTAAGAAAGCTAGCAATGAATAGGGAAGATTGGAGATCTGCAGATAACCTAAACTTTGAAAAAAATAAACAATAAAATCTTGTTGAAACACCTTATCAATCATAGCAAAACTAAATTCAGTAAAGCAGCGATAGTTAAAGCATATTGTAACTTCCATTTCGGACTTCGGCTTCATCCCAAATCCGGATTTCCGCGTGAAACGGCGAAGTAAACGGCTTATCTGTACCCCTTCCCTCTCTTTCTGCCTCCTGCTCGTTCTTGTAAGGGCCGGTCGATGCCCACTGCTGCCTCCCCGCGAACCCTCTCTCGCCCGCGTATTGGCGGATCCAGGTAATGGCTAATTCGCACAGCGAAGCCATTCTCGGTTCGCCGCAGTGTCGAACCGACTTTTTGCCGTCTCTCTTATCTTCGAGCTCACTTCTGTTAGTAATGAATATTCTTAAGCTTTAATACTACTCTATCTGCTCTTCCACAAAGAGCATGAGGAATCAAGTTTTGGCATAGTGCTAGTCAGGCTGGTTCCTTTATTTTCCGGGACCATGCTTTGGGTGAAAGGCTTCGTAGCTTCTAACGGAAACAAGAGCTCAGCTACAAATTTCACAGTACCAAGAAGGATTTACCATTTACAGAGCCCGTAATGGTTTGTACATTTTTTGCAGTTTCACCAAAGCGGAATTTTTAATGACATTCTTCTGGGGGTCGTAGTGGACTTGTGGGTAGAGCGCTGAGTTACTTACTGGAGGGTCCCGGGTTCAAATCCCGGCCAAGAGTCTTTCTGCACACCCCCACCTTAAATCCTCGCGATTCGCTTTTTCGCGCGGCAGAACTTCGTAGGAAGTCGCAGGTGGCCCAGGGAAAGGAAGTGGCACCCCTACCCGGAATGTATGAATTTCACATGCCGATGACTTAGTACGGGATGAGCTCTACCCTCACCTATCAAAGACCAACCTTCAAGTTGAACACAACTCTTCTTTATTCTTCTCTTTAGGCGTTGTAAAATAATTTTTGATTTGCTATCCGCTTCGATGAGTTAGATTCGTTAGACGTAAGCGGCTCTTTAATGTGTCTGGCGGCGGCCAGCTGTTGAGTACGCTGGACGCAGAAACCAGGACTAACGCATTCCAATTACTTAACTGGGAACTTTCTAAGACCACGACACAGCGCTCGATTGCGTCATTCCAGTTTAATGAATAATACTAATAATAATAAATTTTATTAGCTTAAGGCAATATTACATGTATAGCCTCGTTAAAGAATACCAAAAAAAAATTAGGTACAGGGTATAAAACTAGTTACAATCTTATTTGTAAAAAATCATCAACCTAGTAAATGCGATTTAATATTAATACATCTCTTATAAAGTTCTTAAATTTATCAATGGAAAAATCCCTTACACAGCATTGGAAAAAATACGTATAACATATATACATATTAACAATACATGTAAAAAATTATAACATTCAATAGAAAACTTTCAAAACAATTTAAAGTTTTGCTTTATTTACTCTATTCAGTTATAATATTATATTTATTTCCTTTATCATGATTATGGACAAGTGTGATCTGTATATAACTTTATACTTTTTTGATAAACAACAGGGACTGGAACACATATATGGAAGGAAGAGACGAGTCGAATAAAAGGAGGCCTGGTGTGGGTTTTATTGGAAACTCCCCCATGACTCTAACAGCTTCCTTCTGCAGTCTAAGTATTCTACTGATATTGGTAGGAGTAGCCCACAATAAGGTACCATATGCCTGTGTAGGGCGTGCGGACGTATTTCCGAGACCACCACGTACTAATTACGTGATTTAGGTTAATAATGTAATTAACTAATTTACGTACTAATTACGTAATTTTAGCAAATTACGTATTTAGTACGTAAAATAGCGAAAATGCATCCCGGGTAAACAGGTTAAAAATATAACCAGGGACAGTCGTACAACGAAACTGCGATGAAAAAAAATTGGAGACGTAGTGTCGAACCAGCGACGTCGGAACTGCCAAGCGAGTACTTTAGCCCTAACCCAAACTCCATTGATGAAAAATGACTAATTATAAGGTTTACTTTGGCAATAAAATATTTCTAACTCGATTTTTGACGAAGTTATTGGATATATGTATAACCCTATATGGGGGTTGATTCGTAAATAATTAATCGTGGACTACCTGCCTGGAAAATTTTGTCAACATCCTATACCCGAAACTCGGACACTCCCCTTGTGAGACATGTTTTTATAGCAAATGAGGAAGATACCACTGGAAAATTGCCTAGATAATGATCTCAATGCCTTGTTGACGTGTCTTTCTTAAGTACAATATTTTCTAGGACATCAGAAAAAAATCATTAAATTTATGAGCTGTTGAGTTAGTTTTAGAATAGCTAACTTTGTTGTTACGATTGGTATTTTTATTGATTATAGACCAGGCACTTTTGGCTTTGTTGTCAGAATTTATAATTAGATAGTTGTTATAATTGATTTTGGCAGCTTTAATCTGTCTTCAATTCTGGCTTTTATAATAATGATATGCCTCTCTAGCACCTTTATCTCCTGTGTTCTTAAAACTTCTATAATTGTAGTCACAGATGCACCTCAAGTCCCAAAGATCATTTGTGTACCAATTACCATGATTGTTATTCCCTTTTTTAACAACCTTTAAGGGGAAAGCCAAATTAATGACATCTAAAAGAATATTGTGAAATGTCTTAAACTTATCTTGCAATGAGTGACAAGAGTAGACTTCCAACCAGGTTATTTGGTTGATCATAGAATAAAATAAATCACTGTTTGATTGATTAATATTCCTTATTAACTTTCTACGTTTTTTCCTAACATTGCAATTCACCTCAAGTTGAGCTTTAAAATAGATAACATTATGATCAGACAGGAGATTTTCAACACTGCAAGACCATCTGTCAGGATGAATAGATGTTTGTATATACAGCTACCCCCTTGAATGTTATCATTAGGCCTGGTTATATCCATTGTTGTAATCACTAAACAATAGCTATCAAAAAGAAAAATAAAATCACAGCAATCATTGTATTTACACAGGAAATCCATATTAAAATCAGCACACAAATTTATGCTAACTTTAAAAGAGCAAACAATACCTAGAATTTCAGTCAATATTTCAATAAATTTTCCAAAATTCCCTGAAGGAGATATATAAATAGATAAAATGACAACCTTAAATTCTGGTAAGATAACGGCAGCAGCCTCATATGCCATTTCAACAGAAAGCGAGGAGACTTTATCAATGGATTTAACATCATATTTACCATCAATAAATATGGCAGAGCCCCTGTGACTCCTGCATTTCCTGCTAAAGTGACTGAAACACTTGAGATCATCAAAAACAATGGTGAAAATTTCATCACTTTTCATCCAGTGTTCCACAATGCATATCACGTCTACATCATATCTTTGAGTAAGAAATGAAACTTCATCCAATTTATTAGTTAAACATTGTGCATTCCAATGAATGACTTTCAAGTTAGAATTTTTCCCAACTGCCACCGGTCTCTCATGATTGTCCGAAAAAATACCACAAGACTGACTGCTATATAGTCAGCTCGAATCCTTCAGCTTTTTTTGCATTTCAGTCGAACCGCGCTTGCTCCGGGTAACCCGATTTACCGCAGCAGATACGAGAGTTCCTGTTGTCGCGCTGTCAGTTGACTCCAACACGGATTCAGCAATCTCCTCACGATAGCTAGTACTTGATATGTTTTCCTTTGCCGCAAGTGTTGCGGTATGGTTACGGGGGAAAAAGAACGGCCTTACTGCCACATGCTCAGACCAGAATGATGCACTCATCAACTTATCTTTGAATGACTCCAATGCCGACACACGGAAAGACGCATAATCGCCTTAAGCTTGAAGCTTTACCACTTCCAAGTCATCGTTCACGGAACTGCTAAGGAAAGTGCATTTCCTCCTCCGACGTCGTCTTGGGTTGAATTTTCCAGACATGAATGTGGATCTTTTTAGCGGTACCTTTGAAAGCGTAACTATGAAGATCCTTTGCACTCCCGTAGATATTCTTCAGTCTCCTGTCGCGAGATGCTTCACGACACGAAAACCATTATCATCATTAGCGTTACCACTTAACAAATTTGGATCAACCAAACTCGCATCATTACACGTAGGTGGTGTAGGGAAAGTAGAGATCACGGTTCTTGAATCATTAGGTGGATTATGTACTTTGTTTGCATCAGGCACACGAATGGGTTCACCTGCGGTCACATGTTTCACTGTGTTACTAAAGGTGATGGATTTTTTCTTCTGGGAGGAAGTATTTGGAGGATCAATAGGTGGATTATGTACTTTGTTTGCATCAGGCACACGAATGGGTTCACCTACGGTCACATGTTTCACTGTGTTACTAAAGGTGATGGATTTTTTCTTCTGGGAGGAAGGATTTGGAGGATGATGGCGTGGAGTATTCACATCCACTTCACATCCAGTGTTCAGTCTTGCGGGGATCTTTAACTCAGAAAATTCAGATTTTAAAGTTTCAATATCGCCATTTTGGCAAACGAAAGCACTTCCAAAATATGTCTCTACATTCCTTCAAGGCTCGTATTGATAACTCTGTTAGGCCCGTACATTTAAAATGAAACAAAGATGGGCAAATATCGCATAGAATCACTTGATCCAGACGATCCAACGCAATTTCTCATGAGCCACATTTTCGTACGTTTTCATTAGCCGCCATCTTGAAAATAAAACTTTAAAAAATAATTGTTTTCAGTTGGCTGTTTCCCACTTTTAGTGGTTAAGAACTAACTATAAATTACTTTACGTGTCTGCCGTTTCTTGCTTCTTCAATTATATTTTACTAGCTCTCCACAGCGCTGTAGCCGTATTTGTGGTTCTCAATGAGCATATTACTCTTCATGAGAAACCCATGTAAGGATCGCAGTCTCATATCGAATTTTGGTGTAAAGCCGTGTTGATTTCGGTTTTAGATGCTCTAATAGCCTAGGTTGTATCGTCTAACGTAATATATTGTACCTAAGACAAATACAACATCCATGCTTAATGTGGGATTTGAACCCGCGACCTTTGATTGCCTGGACTCCGCGTTACCGATATTAGTTACCAATTTTAAGGTACGATATTGTTACCAATTGGATTGGACTCATGGTGTTCATTTTTTTGTGGTCGTGTACGGTGCGCGAGAGAATATAATCCATGCATTTTTGCGATCGACCTTCTGTCTCTGTCATTTTGTCTCTTCTGTCTAATGTAGTGTGGACGTAGACATTTACCTGTAGAATTAATGTGCCTCCCAGTCCGCCGTGAGGTACATTGCTCCTCTCTTTCGGAGGGCGACACCGCCTTGCACATTTCTGCCTAAGTCAGCACAGCAGAGATTCGCCTGCGGACTCAAAACCGGGCGCGAAAATTGCTTTGAATGTGTGGTATCGATTAAATTGCTTTGGCAGCCTATAACGGTCGTATCGCGCGATTGGGGATTCAAGCGTTCAAGTACTCCTATCTCCTCAACGCATCCCTCCGCCAACGTACAGACGTAAGTGTCCTCTGCGTTTTACGATCGGGTAGGCCGGGGTCCAGGTTAGGTCCCGGCTCGGATCGAAGTCTTGCATCCTCGCAGTCTTCCGTTTTTGAGTTTCGGTCAAGGTCCTCTCTGTTGGATGCCGCGGTTCTCCTGAGTCTGCGGGGGGGGGGGCGGGCAAAGGGAAGTGTGGGGTGGGGGCTTGTCGGGCGGTCATTTTGGAAATCTTCTCCTGTGAGCCTCCGACACGTGCGTCTCACCCTCTTTCCCCCGAACTACCCTGCGCTCCACCCACTCTGCGGATAATCCATCCCTCTTCTCGGCTCTCCACCTCCTCCTACTCCACGGAGCCCCCTCCCCGTCACAATGCGGTGTCGAGGGTGGAGTGGGCCCTCCCTCGAAAAGGGGAGGGGGGCGATGCGTACAAGAATGCTGGCGCAAGGGTTGGTGCTATGGCCTAGGCGAGCGGTAAGGTGTGGGTTGGTAAACTTTGACTCGTCTGCGAGGTACTGGATTGGGCTCCCAGATGTGATTTTGATTAGTTTCTTTTGTTCGGTGATCCTGCACTGACGGATGTGATCACATTCCGGATCTTCAAAATATACCTTGATGGGTGAAGTATGATTTGAATATTAAAGGGAGAAATGGTAAGATATGTCGAGGCGACAAAGATTACGTGTATGGCTGGAGTATGCGAAAAAAATGAAGACTGAGGATGTCGAAGGGCTATCATGGAAGGAGCATCTTGTGGGAACTAGTTGAAATGGAGAAGGTTCAGAAAAAAAAGGAATTGAACATTATACGGCCTCTAACCTGCGTTACTTGCTGCGTTCTCTGTTGCAGACTTCTCGGGCGTGATTTTGCACTACGAAGTTTATTCATGTTTTAATGATGAAAATTTAGCTATAAGGAATGGGAATATCCCCAATAATTAGTGAAGAAGTGAACAAGTTCTTTCTTGCTTTCAAGCAGCATATCGCCTTTATATGGCGATATGCTGCTTGTAAAAAGGATTTCTGCCCTGATAGCGTTACATCCTCATTTTGTTAGCGTTCTTCGCCAACCTGACTTATAATCATATTCAGGCTTTTTTTATTTTACCAACCCTCACTTTACTCGCAAGTATGGCTGGATTGATTTATGTAACAGTAACCCCTTCTCATATTCCTCATAGGGTATATGTGATTTTTGTTGTAAATAAAAGTTTACTCAATTTTTAGTGCTTGAAAATTGTTCAAGCATTGTAGGGAGTCGTCCCACAGAATAGATCACGTGCGCCACTTGGATACGCGGGTGGCGTGGCACAGCATGGGATTATAGAGAATGGAGGGACCGTGTTATTCGGACGGTAGTGCGCAAGCCTGGTAAACCCAAAGGTCCAAGGTTCCAATCCCGCTTAGTAATGGATTATGTATTCCTTTATGGATTTAGCTCAGAATTGCGTTCGGTTAGATGGTGCGAAATAACTCCTGCAGTTGTAGCAACGTTAAAACCGTATTCTGTATCCATGGAGGAATCGTGGAGAGAAACCCGTCGCGTCGTCGGCATTGGCTTCCTTGAAACGAGAAACGCCTTGGGATCCACGGTTTAGCGATCCTTGCGATGGACGGATGCACTGAACTTGAAATGCTCATCCCACCACTTAAGGAACGAGCAGTATACCGCTGAATAATCTATGCCACCTCTTGAATTCGCTCCTGGACCCTCGGGATTGGAGAGCTAGTACTCGTCACTGCACGACACCGAACCTCGAAGGAAGGAAGCGATAGCCCCCTTCGTGCGACTCGGTGCAACCTGCCCGTCACTCAAATGAGGTGTGCGTTATGTCAGGCGCTGCTTGACGGAATGAGTGGAACCCAACCTTGCCCCGCCTTTATTTTGCCTTTTACAACTATCCTCAATTCGTCTAAATTTTGTAGAGTAAACATTGTCCCTTTACAGGCTTTACAGGCTTAAATTATATTTTGGTACTAGAGGCTTGTTGTATTTAATTTTTTATTTTGACCTCAGATCTAAAAAAATCAGCATGAATATCGCTCGATATATTTTTGCAAAGACATTTGACTGAGCGTAATGTGCATTCTAGGTTAAAATTCCCAGCTGATAGCATTGTACACATCAGGGGTCTTAATATGCTTTACCTAGCATTCCAGTTGTAATTAAGAGTTTGCACTAGGAGCGACCGTAATAATCTGAGCTCCTGAAATGTTTGCCAATTTTTTCGTATCGTAGGTATGTACCTACCGTATTTATCTGCTCTCTTTGAACCAGCCCATAATTTCGAATCCCTTGCCATTATTCTTGAGAACCATCGCTCAATTCGGAAAGTATCCAATGTGTACGAAACTATCATTAGTATCTTATTGTTCACCACATATCTTAAATAAGTGAAGCCACCATTGAACCAAAATGACGAATTATTTTCAGTTTTTCTCGAACTTTTGTCTCCTGATGAGAAGTTAGTCGAAGAGTTTATATAAATTTTGTCACTCTTCTCTTCACATTTTAATGACCATTTGTCTAGCATCTAAGACTCTCAGATTAAGCGAAAAGTGGCAGCTCGGAGTTGTGTCAACCTTCGTGTCACGGGGCAGGATCGATTTAGGAGGGACCAGTCGCGCTCAGTTCTTTATTCCGTGGGATTGCATGGCAGCCGTGTGCGCGATTTTTTTGTCGTTGAAGCGGTTGGTATTAAGGGAATGAAGATTTTTATCTCTGGGGATCAATGTTTTACGGTGAAGGGAACGGTTTTACCTCCAGTTGCTTTTGAGTTGTCCATGGCCTTTCAAGTAGTATCGTTATTTACATGTTGAGGCGAAATATTTAAATTTGAACCACCATACTTCTAAAATATCTATCAGAAATGAAATGTTTGAATAATTCATTAGACGACTGATTTTATAAGAACGGTAAAAGGATTGGGTCAGACAATGGCAAACACTGTATTTCGCGGTTATTGTTATGTTCAGGATGCAGACTCTCAAGCAAGATCTCTCTCTTAGCTTGGTAATTCTGTCGATGTTGGAAGAAGAAGTGGGGAAGCAAGCTAGTGTTTAAAAGAGTCGAGATTAGTGATTGCGCTCCCTGCTTCCCGCAGCAGCAGCAGGAGCACTAGGAAGCGGAGAGTCCCGCGTTATTGACTTAGAAGTAGCTGACGCTCCTCGCCCACATTGACCCACCGGTTCACTCCCCCGTGCTCTCTCTCCTCCCTCCCCTTCGCTCGACAGAAACCCCTCTCTCGCACACTTTTGCCGTAGTCCCTCCCTTCCCTCCGTCGCCTCTGCTCCTGAGGGCCCCCTGGGGCGCGCGTAGGAATGGATGGTCCGTACTATATGTACGAGAGAGCGTGGTGGGGGTGTGTTAAGGGAGGGGGAGGAGGTGGGACTTGGGCGGGCGTAGGCGGAGCGTAGTATATTCATGTGGCCGGCTGGTGTTGTGCATGATACATTCAAGGACGGCACCGTACGGTAATGGCGGGCTGAGTTCTCCCAACCCTTTCTCGACGACTCTCTCTCCCACTCCATATTCCCCGCTTCGTTATGGTCCCCACTCATACTGTCATCACTATAATTTTTCAACTGGATCCGGAAGGTTTCGTGACGTTCTGGTGTGAGTATTTAGTATTGCAAACATGATTTTTTTGTGGGTATCTACAAGTACGTTCACTTTCCTTTTACCCAGTTTTATTTCATCTCATGAAATTGAGGAAAGGTAGGTCATACGGCAATCTGAAGGGTGAAATAGCTTTGGGAAGGAGGTAAACGCAAAGAATTGGGACACTAGTTAAACTTACCCCAAAAGTCAAAGATTATCAATCCGTCAATATAAACGTGTGACTGTATTTCCTGTTCTCCAAATAGCATTGGTATGTACATTCACAGATTTGGTGTCCGTGACAAGTTTTTAAGGCTCGATCGACGGTGTCAACTTGCTCTCGTCGTTTGAATGCGTAATCCGTTAACATCGCTTAATTAATTATCTCTTAATAAAGAACTTTAACGCTAGCAGATGACATCCGCCTTGCAAGTCCAGCATCAGATCGTGGTATTTTTATGGATTATTTAGGTATTTGTTGTGACATGCGATGCCTTTACACGCGAAAATAGAAGAAAATGAA
Source organism: Platycnemis pennipes (assembly GCA_933228895.1). Lineage (NCBI taxonomy): Eukaryota > Metazoa > Arthropoda > Insecta > Odonata > Platycnemididae > Platycnemis > Platycnemis pennipes. Next base: position 72,974,027 of record OW121847.1, on the reverse strand, counting down.
TCATAGGGGAAGGTTCACAAGTTTCCTCTAATCTGCGGTAAATAATTTATCCTAAAACCTTTGTGTAGAATCAGTATTTATATTCGATGAGAATGTGGTTTAACTCGCACGAACTCCCTGCTGGCAGTTTGGGGAATATACGCGCTGTAGATACCCCTGAAGTGAGCCATCCTAATTATAAAATGTTATAATGTCGCAACATTCTCCCTTCGCTGGAGGTGAAGGTTCACAATTTTAGGACTCCCCTGGGTTTGGCATGCCTTACCTTTTGTTGCCATTATATATTGTTGTTAAGGTAGTAATTGCTCCCAAGTCCTTTGCATACGAGCAGATCTGACACTTCAGTATAATTACATTTTAGGCGCAACAAGATATTCCCTTCTACCACCGTGCGTTTTCAGTTCATATAGAGCTTTTTAAACGGAACAAGACCCTTGTTTTATTAATTGAGGTATTTTGAGACTCCACGATAATGAAGCTCAGTTTCATTGAATGGAATCGATGATCGTAGAAATTATGGGAATTTTTTTTGTTGCGGAATATTTATAGTTGGTGGTTATAATGGAAAAAAGTGATTCCCAATTTCAAAACCCGTGTACTCTTCTTCGGCGATGGAAATACTAGCAAGGTAGGCCACTCGGGAGTTTGATCCCCGTCGATGAATGTGGTAGACGATAATTAGGAAAGAAAGGGAAGTATTTTGAGCGAGGGCGCAGGGAGAGGATGCGGAACGAGGATGAGACGGAGAACGATATGGATGCCCTTTTGTTTTATTTACGCTCCAAAATGCACGTGCGATTTATCCGGAAGAGAGTCCCGAAAGATGAATGGGCGGGTTGGCTGGGGCGGGTAGGCGGGTCGTTCCGCGGCTGGTCTGGTGTTTGGGGTTTTGGGGGAGGTGGGAGGGAGGTGTGTGGTGTATTACCCGAAGGGCAAAAATGGGGCGAGGGCGGTGGGATGCAGCAGTCACCGTTCGTCGACGGGTGTGGGAGGGGTGTGTTCATCGGACCATTCTCTTTCCCCTTCATCTCTCGTGATCCACCCCTCCCGGTTCCCTCGGTCCACGTAACTCTGCTCCGGAGTTGACGCCGTCGTTTCCGGGCCGTCGGAGACATTTTGGCGCCTTTCCTCCCTCCAGTTCATCCTCGGGTCGACTGGGAAAGATTCGCGCGGGAAAGGTCGGGAAGTATCTGCTCTCACAGTCAGGTATAAATGATTGCCGCCCATACCACACCACCTGAACGGTGTCAGTCTAAAGTTAGGCAAACGTCAAGACAACAAACGCCCCCCAAGTTAACAGAAAATCCATTTTCTCCGACCCCTGATCTTTCCAAAGTATACTTCGAAGCATTACCGAGTTAAGTTGTTGGTAAATCAGGCTTTGTATTTTTTCAGACAGAAATAAATGTAACGGCCCTGTAAAAGGAAATGCGTGCTTTTTTCCTCTTGTAGCATTAAAAATCTGCCAACATTTGTGATTTCTGAGTGAGTCTTCTCACATCTTCGCACCACTGTTGTATAGTCGCGTTCCCGTCCTGGAGTGACTTCGATGTTTTATTAGTGGATTCAAATATGTTTTTGTTTTAATATATATCTTCATTATATAGTTTCCTTTACGATTGATTTGAGTGTTATGGAGTAGTAGCCTGGCATATGTGTCTGTTGACAAAAAGTTGCTCGTATTTGAAGAAATCTTGAGTAGCGTTTGGGTGGTTATTTAGTTCCTAACCTATTAATTCGTTGTATCCTCTCTTGATCTTACCGGCGACGTTTTCTATTTTGCTGGTCATTTACTTATATCAGTTGGCTGGATATATATCCTAATTTTTATAGTACTGTCAGTCAAATGCCAACTCGGAATCATCTTGTAAAGACCCTGGCTATTATTCAAATAATTTTCAAAGTTATAGACCCATAATACTCTATGAAAATGTCGTTAGATGAAATAGTCTTAATTTCCTTGCCTAATGTGAATTTTATGCAATTAGCGGATAATCTATGTATTGCTTGGGTGTTTAACTCTTGGAGCAGCTGTAAATTGAATGGAATTGAATTTTAATCATCCTCTCCATGATGTGTTTAGAGATGTGCTTCATTGAGATGCCTCGATTATGTTCGCAATGCCTTATATTGAGTCTGCATGGTATGGGACTCGCAACTAGCTGTGTAAAGTTTACATACGAGACCTCCCATTCTTTAAACCGGGGGTTCGAAACAAATCCTCTTTAAAAATATCCCTAAAAATAAATTAGCGTACCAAACCATTGCTGCAGTAATTTATGGATATTGCTGGAAGGTGTTGAAAAAGGTGTGTGGAACGGTTGTTGTCTTTACATGATCGTGATATAATGGTTTTAGCTAGATTATCACTTTGCAGCGAACTGAAGTGGTCAGGTTTGTCCTCCGTAACCCTCAAGTAAAGAAGTTTTCGTGTACTTATTCGCGATTATGTATTGGGTACTTAGTACCTGAGTGTTTCAACACTGATATCGTTTCAATTGAGGATGATACTCATTTTTACGAAAACACCGAGCCCTCTGCATTATACAAAATGATACTCATGTGCTCTGGGGCATTTTTTGGTACCCCCCCTCTCTCCCCTCGTTGGACATAACCCTTCGGCGGACTAATTACCCTCCGGACTTTGCCGAAGGACTTAGCTACGCCTGTCATTGCACGACGCCAACAATGCCTACGATTTCAAAATGCATCGATTCCGGACTGCAGCGTTCCGACAAAGCGTGCCGCCATATCGCGCCGCCATTCCGCGCCGCCTTCCGCACCGCCTCGTCACCGGGGTTGCCCTTACTTATATAGACCCCAGACTGCAGAGGAATACCAGAAGTTAGACCATCGTACAAGCCGTTATTGGTGTTGTTTCGCCGGAGTCAAAAAAGAGTTCCTGTTGCTCCAATGATAAACTTCCACCTACCCCTCTTCACCCATACCACTTTCCCTCCACTCAAATTGTACCTATCGACGAATTCCACGTTAAACCCCATTCCACTTTGACCTTGCCGAAAATACCCCCTCCTTATGCCAGAAAATACCTCCCCTTTCACGCCCTCTGATCGAATCGAGACGGCAACGAGTTCACTTCTTGGCGACGTCCGTGTTCTCGAGTTAGTTTTGTCGGAGACTTCGTGATTCTCGAGAGTCTCCTAAGGACCATGGTCTATTGGTGAAAGTTATTAGGGTTTCCCTGAATTGGGAACAGTATTTCAAATTGTTGGTTTGTACTTGCTTTATCTATTGTTGTTGAAATACAGTGTTTGTTATAGTTAGATTCTCATACTTTGGTTTTTTCTTCTATATTTGACCTCATCTTGCTCACCCGTGTTTGGAAAGAATTTTTGTCCCCTGGACAAGCGTTTCTCGTAAACCTATTTCTCATTCGGGAAACGCTGCAGCTCAAATCATTAAGTGTCTCGGAGGAAATATTAAGAGGAAGGTTTAAGGTGATCAAATATTGAACCTCTGTTATATATATGCTTAGTATTTACCCCGCTATTTGATTCTCGCCCGAAAGTAACCATTATGATTTAAATTAAGCTATTAATACGCTGACGCCATCCATGCCACTTCCAAGGTATGACTCTTAAAATGGATTTTACGGGTTAGCATTTTGCACTTCATTATTTTTAGTGCATTCAGTTTCCTGTGCTCCCATTGTTATGAAATTCATTTGGATCTTTTAAATTCCCTAAACATCAGCCTTATTTTTATAGGGGATGAAGGGTTTGAAGTATTACTTAAAACTTGGTATGTGGGGTTATTATGATACATAAAATTACAGTTTTGTTTTAGAGTAGACATTATATCAGGACACAAATGTCTTTTTGCCAGTGTTTGAGATTGATATGGATGTAAAATGAAAGCCTATCCCTCCGTGAAATTATTCATGACACCTGAATACCATTTGATAGAAGTTTGAGCTGCATTCAAAGAATTAATGGGCTGTGGAGCGCCCCCAGAATGCTTTGGAGGCAAGCCTACCCATAAATACGCTTGATTTCCCGTCTTAACGGTTCGTCACTGTTCGTTGCTGTCGCGTTAGGTTGGTCGGTTTGAATGCTGCCGAATTCTTTAGCCTCATGACGCAATCCGAAGTGGCAGTGGCACGGAATTCCATTTATCCTATGCTGGAAAATGCCATTGTAGAGCGCGTCTCAACGGACCGTTCTGCGATCGCTTCGTTTCTACTCTAATTTTTCTGAGTTCCTTCACTTACATGACCTACCATTCTGTGCAAACAACTGTGCATATAATCGTGTGTGAATAATGCCGTGATTTCGCAGCCGCTCGTTTAAGTACATTGATTGCATTCTTGCGAAAGTCGTAATGTCGGAACCCATGTGTGATCGCCTCGGGGTAGTAAAATATTGGTTATTGCTCCATTACTTTTGAAGTAATTGTGGGTCTTGAATTCCCACTAATCGTATTCGTCCTTGTTACTGCTATCGCTGATTCCCTTTATAGTTGCCATATATTTCTCGTGCTTCTGTCGTCGTTTACTCATGGCCCACAGTCTTCACCCCCGTTACGCAGAATTGTCCTAAAACTTTTGTACGAGGTTTGGCGAGAAGACACAAGGAAAGAAATTTCATGCATTCATTTGCATCCTAAGCATTCATTTGATCCTTAAATGCGTCTCTGTGCATTGGCCACAAGTTAGTGCAGTTGTGACAAACACTAAAACGTTATATTTTGCGTGTTTGCATGTAAACTGAAGTTTATAGTGACAATCTGAAGAGTCATTATATGAAGGAAATGTAAAGAAGAGTTAGGGTACTCCATCAGAACCTACCCTGACCGGTATAAAACTATCATCCAAGAACACATGTATGAGGCAGAGGGAATATCGTGTACACGTGTCTGGAATTGCTCACTGCAAATAATAATAGATAAGTATCAATGAATTGGATGGAAATTTAGCACAAATATTCGTCATATTGACTCTGGTGATTTTCTTCGCTGTATTTTAGTCCATTAATCTATCTGCATTTCTTTGTTTTCAGTCCCTACCTTAATTTCCTCAGGCCAGCCGCGTTAGTAAGGTCGGTATAATTCCGGCCTGGCAACCCATAGGTTGCGGGTTTTAATCCCGCACAGGGCATGGATGTTGTTTTCTCGTAGGATGAAGTTATACTATGTTAGATATACATGTTTTGATACAACATGAGCAGTAGAAACACTTAAAAAGTAATTATTCATTGATCCGGAAATGGTGACCGAAAACTAGTGAGTCTCGATGAAGATATTCGACCTAACTCTTCGGTAAGGTAGCATAGAGTCCGCGATGAGCAGGCGTTTGTCGAGTCATGGTTTCTTCGAGAGTGCAGCGGCGGCTCCTCATTCCCGAACAAGGGCACCTTTATTTACCGTCCATTACGTCATTGGCCTAGAATTCGCCTCCTCGGAGTGTGTTGCTCAACGTCGAGTGCGAGAGGAAATAACACGGGAGAGGAGGCGTTCGAGAAGGATTGAGGAAGGAAGACGTGCGTGCTATCGTCGCCCGTGGGCTTAAATCGATTGGAGAGTCGTTCGTCCCCATTTGTTTGGTTTCGACTTTCGGCTTATTTGTCCCGACTTAAGTAGCAAAGACTCTTACTGCAAGCACCGCAAATGGACGGTGGGTGCGCTTCGCCTTGACGCGTTGGCTTTTCAAAACTTTTTCAGAATCGACGAGCGACCGGATGCTCGCTCCTCCCCCCCCCCCTCCCGCCTCACCCTCTTTTCGTCGTCAGAAAAATTCTTTCCATGCACTCTGTTGCTCATGAAATTCAACACCTAACCTCCATCCCGTATCCACCCGAAATGATGCTGCTACATCCGTGCGGCAAAGTTGGCCGTTGATTTGTCGACGCCTACGTTCTCGAGGATATCCGCGGTCGGATACGTTTCTATTGATGTTCCGAAATTGTTTTCCGTCGGCTTATTTCGTTTTTGGGAGAGAATCCCTTTGCACCCTCGTGCCGGTGTCGAGTGTCATGTGGCGGATGCAGATCGCCTGTGGACTTCAATTGTTACGTCCTCTCCCGAATTGTTCATCTTCGTTTTCATATTTCCCTCGAGTTGCGGGAGACAGTTCTCTGCTGTCAAGAGGAATTCGGAAAATCCGCGTATGTGCTACACTAAATCTTCCACGGAAGGGGGCGCGTGAATGCATCCAATCCGTGACTCGAGCTTAATGGTCGGAGAGAAATTAATACCGTAAACAACCGTTCTAATGATCTGTAACGGGAGTTGCCAGTTGTTAAAAACCTCATTGCATAATACAGCGTGATGGAGTAAGAGTATTACGAATTGGCAGTCGTCCGACGGCTGTTCTCCAAGCCCCCAATCGAGTCTCGTCACCGTAGGGGGGAGGGCATTGCCCGCTGGCCGGGTAATGAATGATAAAGCGTTCGAATCATCCCCTTGCCTGCGCGCTGGTGCTAGTTATATTTATTGTTTATTTATTGATGTCCAGAATGAGAGGGAAGGGAAACTGTGATGGTGGTGTTTTAATTGAGATGAGGATTCACATCTGGCTATGGATCTTCAGAGCTCTGAATTTGTGGCGTTCGTAGTTATAATGACCTCTGACGAAGCAATGATGCTTCCGAGATCTGTTAAATCGGTCTTTCTCAATTTTGTTCTTCAAGCAGTTCATTTAGTCACGCGATCGTTTAGTTATTGGTGTTAGTGTATTGTTGATCCTTAGCTTTGATAACGGCCGATTTAATTTTCGGCTGTACGCATTGTACCGCAATTTCCTGTTTTCTTATCGTATGAAATTCACTGAATTCTGTCTTTGGATCTGTCTTTTTTTCACGCTTGCATTTTATGAATTTGTCTTCGAGATGAAATGTGATGTGTTCTGGCTATAGTTTATGGATTCTATAGCCAATTGAGTCTGACTGGATTCTTAAATTCCTCCAAATCTGAACTCCCCCCCCCCCACCCCGCACACAAAAATAGGTGATACTGGAGCTCTCATTGTTGAATGACGGGTCTCTCCGTCCCTCATTAGCGTCTCGTATGTTATACTCTATTTAATGCACAATGCGCTCTAATTAAAGATCTGGATTTAATTTAGAAAAGTCCTAGTAGAATTATTTCTATCCAATCTAGTGACGGAGGACATCGTAAATTATTGTAATAATAAGCTCAATAATGATTTTTTCTGCAAAGGCTCCTGCAATAATTTGGAAATGACATCGGAGTTGACCAAGAAACGCGCAAGGAATGTGACTACCCTGGAGTCAGATATATACCTACGTATACTTTTTATTGCGTAACTTTCATTCGTCGCCTATTTCATTTTCAGTAATTGCATTTACTTATTATTTGTTTGCATTCTTATTTCATCGTCCTAGTTATATCTTTGCTCCCGAAAATGGATGGATTCGACTTTTTAATGTTAATGAATATTCCCGTCGTATTCTTCAAAATATAACTTAAGAAATTTTTCTAGGATATGAACGATAGTTTCCCGAATAATAATCCCGCATGCCGTCGTATTTTCCGTTCCCAACTTGGTGAGTATGCCGCACAAAAGGCTGGACCGAAGAACTTAGCGTGAATTTCAAATTTGTGTACGCACCCCTTGAGGAAGAAAGCAGTCAAAATTTTGATGGCGGTGATAAAAGCGTTATCATTCGTTTCCTCGGCTCGCAAGCATCCGTTCCACTTTTCTCCATTTTTCCGGAGTTACGCGGACTTGGCGGGGGGTCGTGCGGTAGGGGATACGTTCCTCTCCATTTCGTTCATTTTTAAGAAATAATTTTGCTCTAATATTTTTTGTCGCTTACTTTATTTCTCGTGGGACGTGTCCCGTTCATTCCCGTTTAATATTCCATCCTTGTTATAAAACTTCCACCCTCCTCCCACCCGTGTCCGCTCCATTACTTTCCCCATCATCCGGCTCGAGTCATCGTGATCCATATATCTCCCCTCTACAACAACCCCGCGTACCTCTCTGTTTCCATCCTTCTCTTCCTACCGTCCCTATCCGGATCTATTCCTCGGCCTCTTCCCTAGGCTTGTGCATACGATACTCCACTTCCAATATTGTCACTCGTTTATCAAAAACTAGCGATGTAGGTATTTGCATGGTGTTGGGAGTGTTATCAGAAATGAGGATGAATCGTTGCTCACATCTACAAATACGTATGCATTATCTCTGTGAATCAGGCTTCCCAGTGCCATTGGATGTCAGCTGTGTTCCTTTGCTATGAGATGACGATGCTAACTCCACCTAGCATTGATTAACGAGGGAGGATTGATTATTTATAATGGAATTACGTAAAATCATTTATTTTCCGAGTAGGTATATCATAAAAAGGCGAGTTTGAGTAAAATATGCTAGACGAAATTAATTATTTGCAATATAGTAGACGCCTTTTTTTCTCGGGTTGCTTTATCTTTCTGTAGCTATAATTTTAGCTCTCTATTACCATTAAAAATCTCAGCTTATCGAAACTCTTGACAGTATCTTAATATTGAGAGTTGTTAAATTTTATCGTTTTGCCCTTATCATTGGTCTCCAGGAAAAATCAAGCAAAACAAAACTATGAAGCAATAAATGTTTTGCTCATATCCAGTGATAACTACGCTGAAGGATCCAAATGAATTAAAATCTGTGTCTACGCTTAGGACTGAGTTAGCTATGAAGTGTGCGATCGAAACTTTGTTTCCTCGTTGTTGTTCGGAGTATAACTCTTTGAAGTGGAATATTCATTTTATTCGCTACCGCAACTGACAATCGAAGCTATCAATTGGCTCATGCTCGGCCAGCCATCAGGCTCGGGGAAGTCCGCCTCGGCTGCTGAAACCGGGCGATTGGATTTAGTGACCTACGATGCGATAGGTAGCGGTCCAGTCATTTCAGTGAAAGGATTGAGAGGGATTGGGTCGATGTGGTGTGTCGGCCTCCCATCACGAGTGCTTGGGTTCACGAGAGCAAAGGCTGAGATATTTCAGGGGTGCCACCGTACCCTAATTCAGTGCTGTATGGAGGGCACTTCAAGTGTAGTACTCTGTCCATCGGAAGGGAAATAAAATAATGGACCCATTTGGGGAATGTATTTTATTAGTCCTAAAACTTTTACGACAAAGTCAGCATTAACCTAACTCGCAATCTCTTTCCAGGCAAATGCTGAAACTGGATTTCTCCCCTCACTTCCTCCTATTAAAAAAGTTCAGCCTATTCCTGAGTACTCAGGTACCCAAATGGTGCAAGTCACCTCAGCTTTCGGTTACCTTAACTATTGACATTTGAAAGGGGTAAGATATATATTTATGAGGATAATAATTATGTTAATACGTAATAATTAACACATTCCACTCAATAATTGTACATAAAACACTATAAAAAGAGTGAAATTAGGCACCCCAGAAGAAAAAGTTCCCATGTTGGGTTTCTCACTCCGTGGATATGGTACTGTTTGGCGAATTCGTGTGTGAATCAAGCATACTAAGTGTCTATTTAATTTAGCTTAAAAGTGTGTCCCTACTTGTCATGAATATATTGTCTAAGCGCAGATAGTTCCATTACATACAGAGAAAATATATTTAGAACCATATTGACAAACTGAGTTATGTCAAAAAAGAACATGATTAAGGGAACCGTGATTTTAATGAAACTTAAATAATAGTTCAAAAATATATTTGTTCGAGTACCGCAAGTACGACTCATTTTCTTTCATGTACAAGGTCTGTCATAAGCGGCGATGAAGTAAACAACGTTGTCGATGTTACAAACAGTATGTTGGCGGAAGCGAGTCATTATCAATAAACGAACATGATAAAATAAACAATACGGATTCATGTAGTCCAATGCTTTAAATAATCTGTTGTCCCCGACGTAGTAACTTATTCCAGATCGTCCCAACGCCAGAGTTGACGTAAAACCAATGTCGACACGAGGATGTCAGTATGTTCTAATTTTGCACCACTCAATTCTTCTTTTCTCCGCCTCTTTCCCGGATGGAAGAGCCTGATGCGGTCTTTGAAACAGTGAGGAGTTATTTGGTAAGTTTTTTGGTGGGAGAAAGGAGTCCGCTCCCTAAGTGACCTTCTCCTCAATTTTTCCCGCCTGAGGATTCTCACGAGGTGCACCGGAACGCCAATGGGTGAGGAGAGTCAAGGGTTGGAGGACCTTTGGAAGCAGCGGCGCGGGCGTCGGTCGAGCGCGCGTTGCGGAGAGGGGGGTGGCGTTAAGTCGTTCGACAGAGGGAGGGGTTTGAAAGGGGTTGGAGAGTTTGCTAGAAGAGCGTGTAATTAAGCTCGTGGCAGAAGTTTGCGTAAGTAATTGAATGAGGAGGATAACGCCGGGGCGGGGAGGGTTGTTGGGGTGATGGAGAGGGTCGAGAAGAAAACTGGGAAGATAAAGGTGGTCGTGCTTGTAAGACGCAGTTGGTGGCTTCCGGGGGAAAGAAGCATTGGTTTTCGGAAAAATGTCACGGAAAAGAAACTGTTGAGTGATATAGCACTTTAGGTTGGGTGGTAATACCGTCTGAAGTGAATCGCCGCCCCTTTCTCAAAACTTAATGCAATTTAATTTCGCTGTCTCTAATATCCGTCTTAATAGCATGCAATTGAAAACCGCTATGGGACGGTACTAGTGTTGCTGAGAGCGGGTTGATTGTGTACTAGTCTCCCGCACCAAGAGCCAGTGCTCGAATCTCGGTAGTTGTGGAAAATGTTTTTTTGACTCTTAAAGGGAAATTGCTATCCCATTTGATCAGTCACAATACATCACTTTATCTCTCCTGAAACTTCCTTATTCATCGGTTGAGATTTTTCAGTGATGCCCCGGTTTCTCTATGAATCCTGTATGGAGTTCAGTTGAAATGGAACCCATCGTCCATCTTCGCTGTGGACCTCATTGCGCTCTCTGGTTAAGGGCTGGCTAAAGCTGGACCTGGCTTCATTACCACTCCTCCATCACCCCCCAAAAATCGTATCATGCCCGAATTTACACTAATTAACTCCGCATTTGGCCCCGGCTTTCGGGGGGGCCAATGCCAGGTACTACGGTCGTTTTGTCAGAAGAAGAATAAGCTTACGTCGTATTGTTCTCCACGGGATTCAGGCCAACACCGTACTGCTCTTACATTACCGGACGCATGATAATCGTTATTCATATATTCTACGAGCATTGTGACAATACCACGCGCTCAAAATTCGCGAAATAGTTTGATTGTTCATAAGTAACAGCAGCATAAGTCTGCAATTGCGTATCTCGTAGATCACCTCCGCTTCCTTGATACTGATGATTGTTTTGATAGAATTTAAAAGAATATCGGATCGTAGTTTAGATCTTCTTTTTGACCCGTGACTTCATCAATGGATGAGGTTCAAAATTGGCAAAATTTATTTTGTAAAGTAGTTTAATATATTTAGTACCCTTTGTGCCATTACTCTTCAAGTCGCGTTCGTGAGAGAGAAATTATGGAGTCAGCCAAGTCGTAGGTAGTTGTCCGTCATCAATGACCGAAACGGAATGGAAGTTGATGACTTCGCGGCACGCATTGGCCAATCTGTTTGGGAGGGTCGAAACCAAAGCTCAAAGACCGAGCGAAGCACATCGAATGGCCATCGGCGATACCGCATTTTTGTTGACAGCCTCGTCGATGCGATCTGTGTGTTTGAAAGCACGCTTGCGTTGTGGGAGGAGCCATTGATGTGGTGAGCGAATAGGGTGTCTTTGCTGTGCTTGGGCAATATAATTTTTTTCAAATTCATGTTGCATGAAAGGATTAGGTGTCGCCTTTTTAAGACATGCCAAATATCGGCAATCCTGGAGGTGTCGCCGACTACATTCGATAATTTGGACTTCAAAAGAAGGTTTAATTTTATGTTTCATTCGTCGAATTACATGCCGTGTGTATGTCGTGTTCGGTGTCCTTTCCGTCCGCTGTCCCTTCCGTTTCATCTCTCCCTATTTTCCCGTCAACATCTCTCATCTGTCACAGGCTCATTCGTCTCTTCCCACGCCGAACTCCGCGTTCTGTCCTTCCACCCCAACCTACCCCATACCTCCACTCACTCCTTTGAATCCTTGTAACTCCTCTGTTGGCAGCTGGCTCTTAACCCTGATATGATTTACGACTGAGTGTTCCAAAATTTTTTTCTGCCTCGTGATTGAAGCTCGTGTCGCTCGCATTAGGGCAAGTGATGTTTTGTGATTTCAATCGGTGGCTGTCGTGTTTCGCGTTACAGTTAACGAATATCTTGACGGTTTTAAGTGATAACTTAAGTGGATTTACTTGAGAATTACATATTTGTTGGATCTTTGTATTATGTGCTTTTACATGCTCATTTCTGGATTCTTTCGTTTTTACAGTGGTCAAAATGTAAAAACTATTAGTTAAATATTTATAGTGATGTCATTAACCGTTTTAAAGATTCAAAGGGTCAGGCACATGACTATATTTCTCTGCGTTTATATTGTTTAATTGTCTCCGAATAAGCTCTTCTCGGCCATTAGTGATGCCACGTCCTAATAGGCTTCATAAAAACTCTTATGATGTATAAAACAGACTATTTTTCCTAAATTTATCGCACGCATGTCGGCAAAAATTAAATTGTAATAAAATCGATGTTTCGATTTGATATGCCATTCGCTGGTGGATACGCCAGTGATTGTTTAATGCTTACTTTACGGGCCAATAAATGAAGGTAGGCAGTTGAATTTTATTGGCCTATCGGAATTTTTTGGGGCGTTGTAAATTTTCCGCAGTCAGCTGGATTTTTGATCGTTGAAACTTGTGCCCGCACTTAAAGTGAAAAAATGGCAAATTTATGCTTGCCAACAATTAAACATGGATTTTGTTGGCGATAATTCATTATTTTGAGAATGACTACCCGAGAAGTTCATTTATTGCTCGGTTATCTATTCTCTCTCCTGCTTAACAAGCTAGGGTATAATTGATGGCGAGGGACATAAAAAATGATATATATCACGTAAGTGGGCCAAGCTTTCCTGGTATTTACATTTTTAGTATGTTCACTCGGAAACGGTTAGATTTTATGACATTCATACACTGAAAAATATGATTTAAATTTAACACTTAAAAAATGACGTCGGAAAATAGAAATCTTCAGTCACTTATGGAGTCATTGACATCGTTTTTCTGCGGATCTTGAAAACACGAAACAAGTGGACTCCCGAAAGGTTTATCGATGGATTCAAGGATTTCCTCTTTCCTCCCAAAGTTTACGACCGCATGCCAGACAGCTCAACAATGGTTGTTGAGAACAAAACACATCTCCCTTATTTTATTTCTTCCGCGTCTCCTATCGCGTCTTATCCCTCCGCCTCACGGTGGTGACCCAACGGCATAGGCCGCACACCCTTGGAGTGGCTCCCAGGATAACATGCAAATGTGGATGGCGGTGTCCCCTTCGAACTTCGGCGGTTTCCTCGCGAGTTGTTGAGTGACTCATTTCCCTCCCAAGTTCTTCTCTCTCATTCCTCTCCTCACTCACTCTCTCTTCCTTTCGACAGCTCCCTTCCCTTAGTTTCCTTACTTACCTTCGCCCCCTCCGATAAACTCCCCTCACTCGAGATCATCGCTTCTCGATCGATTCCCTTTGCGACCTCTTTTCGATCCCTAAGGGCACGAGAGAGCGGTGCAGGTGGTTAGGCCGCGAGATTGTGTGTTGCTTTCTCCGAGAGAGCGCTTTTTAGTCTCGTCCTCCCCACCCGCCCTCCTATCCCTTCTTCCCCATCGCCTTTTGTCCCTCTCGACGCTGCGCGACCCTGCATTCCTTTTATCCTTATCGGATAATGTGTTCGTGTGTCGGAATTTTTGTTTCGCCAGTTGGTCCAAAAGAATGTTTTCGTTGGTGGCTATTGTCAGGAGAGTACGTATATATCCTGTCCTCATCCCTCCCGCCCCCATCTATCCGCTATCCGTTCTATCCGCTCCCTTTCCAACGAACAAGATCGGAAAGTGTATATTCCATTCGGGAATCGATCCCGGTGTTGTGTCACTTTCCGCGGTTTCCGAGTCCATTGAGGTTGATTGGCAACCGTGCGAATTGAGAGAGATAACGGTTGCTGGACTCATTCCCTTTCTTCGTCGTCCACATTTTTGAGTTTTGTTTGTTTAGAGAGGACGGAAAGGGGGTGCGTTTTTTCCATTCTTATCACCCCTTTCAGGGCTGCGTCTCCGCCGATTATTTTTATAAAGTTTCTTCAAAGTAAGGTTGTCCCCTACCATTGGGAGTTTTTTTTGGCGTCAATTTGGACTTTAAAAGTAATCTTTAGTATGCGTCCCACCGCAGTGGGAACGGTATCTTCCCGGTCAGTAAATGGAGCTTTAATTTGATCTTTAATCTGCCTATCTGGTTATTTCTTTCGATGCTTTTATTTTTTGTATCGTGAATGCTTATCATGGAACGTATCTATGTCAGACGCATGCGTGATGTTTGTTCCATCCTCGACTTCGTTACTACGTTGATATTTGCCGCGGAGAATTATATAAATAATCCATATGCGTGCGTATTGGTATATATGTTCGTGTTGCATGTTTTGTGTATGTCCCTCGCAAGCTAGTGTTTGGGCTGTGAAAGAGGACCCTGGATCGATGAAGTCTTTAGTGTGCAAGGAGTTTTTAATAGATAGGGGTCCATTGATGCCTATGCGTGCGGTTTGTCACGGCCATGCAAAAAATGCATATCCTCCTATCCTGTGATCTGGGCATGTTTCTGTGGTTGAACAGAGTTTTTATTGCTCCATTATTAAGTGAAATAGAATATGAGGTGTGCCAATTCAAGAGCCAATTGGACCTTGGTTACCGGGAATCATTTGGAGACTTAGGAATCGTTCGGAAATCAATTTTTGTGGCTTCAGGATTCTGCAGATCCATAATGGCGAAATTTCTGTAAAAAATCTGACCAAACACTGAACAACAGCTCTTGGTTATTCACCCTTGCCATGCATTAATCATGGGAAAGAATCGTAGAGTTTACACGAAATTGGACCATATTTGTTTATTCTGATGCCTTGACATTCGTAACTATGCCGAAGTCTCTTGGTGAGGGTAATTAACTTTACGTTGATGTTTATGTATCTCTTTTAAGAATATTATTGAAATAAAAAATTACCAAATTTTTTCGAGTGTAATGGAAAAAACCTAAGACTGTGATGATAGTACGCATATATGGAATTTTTTTATAGGTACATTTTATTCCCATTGGTAAATTAGTCGTCGTTTGAATCAATAGGCAAAATGCCTTTGTTGAATTTGAAGCCGTTCTCCCGTTTATAGCGTTCTTTTTATCATGTATGTTTTGAGTAAGCTAAACAACTGCGCGTTTGTGGTTTGGTATAATTTTATTTCAAGCGTTCTTCATAATTTGGAGTGACTTGGTCTTGCCCTAAAGAATTCCTAATCGATTTAAACTAGGCCAAATATTCAAGGGGATGCTCTTTTATTGTAACATGTATGTTTTCGTTAAAATATTGGTTCACATGTGTTGCATATCTTATATATAAAAACTTCACTGCTGATTGTCATAAGTAAGGGAGCTTATTTTCCGCTATCAAACGTTCTGAAGCGTTGTTAACCTGTGCTAGTGAACGATCTTGGCGCACTCGCAATATCAGTAAAGGCACTATTAGATGGTCCCTATTTGAATGAATTGATGGAAGGAATTCTTCGATATCTGTACGCTTGCCCTCTTGGATGTTTTCTATGATGGTGATCTTGACTCATAAAACTGGCGTTAGTACTTGATTAACTACTTAACTGTGGTGAACATGATGGGGAAATGAAGAAAGTTTTTAGCGGAATTTAGGAGGCGGAGTGAGTTAATGTAACTGGTTATGAGTGTCATTTTTTAAGGAGGAATGTTGGTGAAGGGAGGAGACGGAGGTAAGGAAAATGGCATTCAAGACATTTGAGAGAGAAGTGAATGAAGTACTCGAGCGATAAATATTGTCGAAAAATGCTGGGCAGATAAGGAGTTGCATTAAAAATGCACAGTATCCGATGTAAGCTAATAATAATAATCGCTAAATTTTTCATTTATTACTTCTTGAAATAACTAGTTTTCATATTAATCGATTAATGCATTACGTTGTCAACACCCTACCCACACCTCTCTTGCGTGAGAAACTCGTCAAGGAATCTACATTAACCTTTTGCTCCTGCTTGTAAAACTGCCTTGTAAGAAGCAAAAAAGAATTCGTTCCCTTTCATTTCGGTGGAATTTACAAATTGTCAAAAAATAAAAGTGTAGAGATATTATTTTAAACTTCTACATGGAAATTTTTTTCCATATCAAAAGGTGTCTGGCCCGTCGGTCGTTCAATCGGATTTAGACGCGCGCTACGGCTAGATCAAACGAGGCACTGCTGAGGAATATCTATGACCTTGCTGTCTGCGAGCCCAGTACTCTGTATCTCTCCTCGCCGAGTTAAATATACTTCTCCTTGGAATTTCTCAAGCCTCTTCAGATAAACGGAGCAACCGTAAGTTGTGTAGGGGCGGAGGATTCACGCATCTTGAAGGCCCGCTTCAACTGGGGTATGAGGGACTGTGTGCGTGTTCATTTTCTTGGTCCTGTAAAAGTAAAGCGTTTATTATTGATGATTCACTCTCCAACTACGACAGTAAATTCCATTTACTTCCCCAACAAAGAAGTGCCACAAACTAGCCGCCTTTTAGCAATTGGCACAACCGTTGCAACAAGAGCTGTGGAACGAGGAGAACGCGTGGATCTTGGCGGGAATATCTCTGCGTGGTGCTTATCGGCGAAACAAGTCCCCCTGTTTTTTTCAGTCTCGGGGAGCGCGGTTCAAATAACTGAGCGCCTCAAAAATATCCTGCGGGAGCACCTGTATCCGGGTCTCCGTCCTCGACGACGTTTTTCCTCTTCCAATTCCCATTCACGTCGTTCCCCGCGTTCATGCTCAGCCGCGTTCATTTTTGTCTCCCCCGTGCAAACCCTTCGCGATTCGATTTTAAGACTCCTTTCAGCCAATCACACCCTTTTCTTCCTCTCCTCCCCCCCCCTCCCGCCCCCCTGGTGAAGCTACTTCGCCGCCCCAACCCCAGTTTCCCTCCATCTCCCATCAGCCCTGTCTGCTCTCTACTTCCGGTCCCTAGGAATCCGCTCAATTTCAATTCATTCTTCGCCGACCTCGTTCATTCCCTTAGTGGTGGTGCGGTCCGCAGATCCTACCTCGTCCTCTTCCTACCTCCCCCTCTCCACGAAATCTCCGTCAAGTCCTCTCTCTCCCCTCGTGTCTCTCTCTGCCACTGCTACCTCGGGAAAATTCAATTATATAGTTCATCGGTGCCATGTGACTTCATTCGCTGTAGAGGTGAATTCTTCGTGCGGATGTTCAACCTTAACGTTTTGTTGTTGTGCCTTCTGTGGTCTCCGCGACACCTATTTTTAACTTCAGTTCCCGTCACTCGAGAGTTACAAAAGAGATGTTAATGGAGTGATGTTTGAAGTCTGATTGTAGGAAGTGGGTTATCGTTTTGGCGTGTAGCCGGGATGAAAGTTTGGAGAAGTCATTCGCTGCTCTGTTTTTTTGTTTAAATTGAAGCTTCTGAATTCGTTACTTATATTGGACATCTGCCCGCCAGCTGTCTGCCGCTTGAGCTAATAGACCTCTGTGCTGACTGGATGGAATACATTTATTGAGCTTATTCGCCGTGGATTGCCATGCTTGCTATAGCTTAATATTTCATGGCATTGCTTTGACAACACGAGATAACCCTCTGGGAGACTTTAAATTGATGCTCATAAGCCTCTGAAGCATATAATTTCGCCTCAGATCAGGAATACATTGTAACCTTAGTACCTGCTTTGAATGAAATGATATTGCCTCAATGTAAATTATATACTAAATACCTACATCTGCGTGAAGTTCGCCCATCACCCTTAATCATTGTCGTCGGAATGGGAGCGTATGGGATGTTTTGCTCGTCTGTAATTTTATTTATATTTGTAGGCAACCTGCAGGAGTGTTCTGCAGGAGTGCAACTGGTTCTTCAACAATTAATATATTCACAACCACGATTGATCGAACTGAAATGATGATATAAAAAAAGATATACATTACTGTCGATAAATTGGCGTCAAATAATTAATTAATTTTTATTTAAGAAGGCTTCAAGGGTCTTCCACCGGGATAAGCCTTCAATGGCTTCTATTGAAAGCTTATCCCGGTGGAAGACCAGTGAATACTTCTTAAGTATTATTCGCCGGGAAAAAACATAATCATACTTCACTAATTTTTATATTTATTCCCCACGGGGTATCTATTCGGCACTGTCTTTTCTTGCTCACTTTTTCGTATTTAATTTTCGGGGGTCTTCAGTTGTCTTCGAAACTAGGGAACAAGTCTCTTCTCCCTTATTGCCGAATAACCACGGATGTCTTGGGCCTATATCTTCGTAACGATTTGAACCTCACCAGAAGATCTCTTCCCCCGTCCCCGATCCATTATCTTTTTCCTCCCTCCCTACTCCACTCCCATCTCCTTAAAGATAGCTCACTTTCTCTCGCACTCCTCAGCCTCTCCCTGCTGAGAAGTACTCCGGATGCATTTTCAGTGGACCCTCTCTGCTGGGGCGATGAGTATCGTTTCCTGCTGTGGAGCACGCTTAACGTCGTTATTCTGCGTGGGATAGTTTTCGTGATGGCTCCCGAATCAACGCTGCTCTCTCGTCTCCCCTCGGCTTCTCCTCGCTTTCCGGGAGGGACGGAGTCCCATTGCCTTCCTTGATTTCCTCCTAGCTCACATCCGCTTTTGCCTCTTTAGGCCGTTGCCCTTGCGAATAAGTGAATTCTTCGATGCTTTTCCGTGGTGATCGTACTTTCGCTACCTCACCCCACCTTCTCCCAAGGCTTTACTTATGTGCAGCCCTTAATCATTTGTTCATTTATTCCATTGAGAACTGAGGAGGTGGTATCTGCGCCTTCGTGTACTTGGGATAAAATTAAATGTTGTACGACTCCGTGGGTTGTGGGGGATGGAGGGGAAAAACATCAGCTTAGCTAGAAGATTGGATTAAGTAGCTTGAACGACCTTCCTTCATCTGGCACTATTGCGAAACCGGACGCTGTTACAGCTTAGCACCAATTAGATGAGTCTTCATCAGATTACTATCCGGTGTAAAGTGGGTTAAGCGTAGCGAGGAATGGTGGCTATTGTAGAGAATGAGAGTAACTTATTGTTATTATTAATGACCTTCGTTTGTATCTCGGTGGCAGAAACGTCTCGGTTCCAGACATTAGATACGAGAGTTGGAGACGAGAAATGAGGCCCGATGCATTTCTTGTCTACATGCCCGGCGTGTTGCATTTCTTGTCTACATTCTCTCCTTGTCGTGATTGATCAAAGATATCGGTTCCTTGCGTGTGAGCACCCTTTCTTTGGTTAGTTTGTCTTTACATATAGAGGCGCCAATCCCACTAATTCGCGGCGCAGAGTTCATAGATATGATAAAAATTTCCTCCTGTCATCCATGCGGAATGGTAAATATATTGGTTTTTATCTGTTTTCTCCGTTGAAACATTTTCCAAGCGCTCTTGATCCTCCTGTAGCGTATGAGTCTCCGACGTTTTAATTACACTCTCCCGCTTTTACTTTCAGAGGCCGTCTCCTTCCACCAGCTCTTGTTTTCTGTTTTAGGAGCGTGCGCAAAAAAGGGAAAAGGGAAAGAGTGACTTGCTAGGTAAATTACGTTTTCACCCGCTTGTGGCCTCCACCAGCGCTTTCCTCGTGTTCCTTTGAGGCATTGGACAATTTTCGTCCTCCGCATAACAATATGAGGTTTTAATCCTATCTCTTGGATTCCTGTCCTCAAAGGAGGAGGCTTCAAAATGTGCCGCCTTTCTATTTTCGTCTCGGCCATAATTCATGGGTCCACGCGCCGTTTCTGAATATGGATATCGCCTAACTTAATTCGCTTCCCTCTCAGTAGATTCCCTAGTTTCTCAAGGGTACTAGATTTCGGCTATGCGTTAGGTGGCAGGCTGTCCTCCGTAACGTGAAAACGAGCTCAAAACGTAGTGCGAGAAATCTCAAAAAAAAGGTGCACTCAATTCTTTCTTTACCTGTCCACTTGTCTTATTTCCTGTAGTCCTACCCCTACCACTTGCGTCACAGTCGTCCTGGTGGTAAATAATATTTTTTGGCCAAAATGTATTGTTATTGCCATGGCATTAAATTTCTGTCCTCTGAAAATCTTTGTCGTCGGCAGCCATTCAATTTTTCCGATCGGTACAATTAAATCTCACATCTCGGGTCATAAAAGCGAAATGAACGAAGCTATAATACGCATTATTATAGTTCTGAAGCCTATACATTTTCATTCAAAACTTTGTGTGTTCAAATTCGGATCATATTTCATGAAGATAGTCGTAAATGTTTTTTCTTACGAGTTTTTGTACGAGCTCTTTTTTCTTTTTCTCTTGTCCCTAGTCGAATACTTTAAAGGGGTATAGATTTAAAATGTCTGTTTTGCTGTATTCCTCTTCTTAAATAAAATGACGAAGTTACATTAAATCTTATGAATCGTTGGCGAAAGTTTCAATCCACAACATTTTGCTCTTTCTCTGCCTTGCCTGCCATCGATTAGCAGTATTTCCACGCTGAACGGGAGTCGTGATTGAATGGGAGTCCTACTGCCATTCTCCTCCATTAATTTCCTGTTTTCACTGCCTGTGACTAAGAAAATCACAGTCTCAAATAGTATGGAACGGGCATCGAAGTGCTCGAATCGACCAACAGTGGGAATAACGTTGGCGCTTGTGAGATTGTACTGTTTTCACTGTGGACGTATTTAATTATTTATTCGTTACATACTCATTTGTCGGAAATCACGGCTCGTTAACCAGTAGAAATAAACTTGAAGTCGAATCCAGCTCCGGTGATAAATATTTTTTTTTGGATATGCGATTGGAGGTTGACATGACCACGGCTGTCGAGGCTGGGACTTGTTAAACCCAAAAGCGTAATCTCTTTCGCAGTGGTTCGTGATTAGGTGTCCTCGGTGTGCAAGGCTGACTTAATAGGTGAAGTTAGTGACCACGAACGGTAATATTGTTGACAATGAATAAGGTTTGATTTACATTTTGGAAACCTCCAGAACTGGTAATGGAATGTAACTCTCAGAATAAATTGTTTCGCTCTAATCGGTGAAATATATTCCATCATAAAATAAGATTTAAAGGAGCGAGTTGTTCTTTGATATCTCGTGCGACCTCTCTTTTTCAATAAACGCTGATTGCGCGGGGGATATTCATGACGTACGAGTTCATTCGGAGAAAGGCATGGAGTAATAAATTGCGGTAGCTCTCCTCATAAAATTGTGTTACATTATTGGTATCACCATGGCGTTTCATTATACATTTTTGCTATCAACCGCTGAATCTTAAATTGGGTGTCGTGACTCCATGGGTGTCGAGAAAAATCTTTTTTAGATTCTACTTGAATCTATATTTCGCAATATTTGACCTCTTTCATTTTCTTCATATTTGTTAATCAATAACAATAAGTATGCGGCATGATTAATGCTATTAGTAACTCCTAAAATTCTTGTTTGGTTCTAAAACTTTAGGTATTCTGATCGGTAACGTACCGGCCTGACTACCCGAGGGTCGCGGGTTCGGATCCCCATTTTTGCATCAAGTTACAGGAACTTAGAAAGAGTAGACCTTGAAAAATAATCTTAAGTTGTCGTTGGAGCGTCTAATAACAAAATCTCTTCTTCTGAAATGTAACTCGAAGTAAATTGGTAATAAATTTTTAATATTGAGGAGACAGATAAATATCACCGCTCTTGCCATGGTCCTCGCGGAAGTAGCCAGTCCATCGATGACTGATTCATATTTTAGAAAGTGATCTACGTTTCCGACTTCATATGGGTCTAAAATAGACGGAAGAAACAGCCTGTAGTATCGTTTGCGGAGATAGGAATATTTGTGAAATGCTTCCGGGCCAACTATTTATGTTAAAGCCCGTGTTCGTCGTTTTGTGTCACCGTAGGAGAATACTACTATCGTATGGAGAGTTTTTTGTAACGCTTTCGCATGATACATTCTGTCCTGCTCTGTGTATCAAGTTTTCATCATTGTCCTGCATATCAGGGAAGGTATATGTAGAATCGGATTACAAGAATCCTTTGGAGTCATTCATAAAAGTAAGGTGTGTTAAGAAATGCCCCCGCCCAACAGCATTCTCGTTTTTCACGAGAATTCTCTCGTTCCCTACTTCCCACTCACCCCAATTTATCTTATTCTCTGACCTTTCTCTTAGCCCAGCCTATCTCTGCCTTCCTTCTATTCGCTGCACGTGGCTTCTCCGCTTTTCATTCCTCCGATTTTCTCTTTGACTTCCTTGGCTGAAATTTCCACACTCGTATCAGACTCGCCCACGTCTCCCGGAAAAAGACGGAGCAGAAATCATCACTGTTTCTGTAATAGTTGCAAAGGGTGCTTTGATAGTGCTTTGTACAATGAGTATATATTAGTTTCCTCCTCTCTGAATTTGCGTGTTTTTTATTTTGTTCCTCCTTAACTCAGATACTCACGTACCTCTTTGTTAGCTAACCTATATATTGGTTGTTTCCTTAATCCTAACCCAGTATTTGATAGTTTATTGCTCATTCCGATTATGTTGTAAATTTCTGTCTTTTTCTTCATCACTAATTCACCCCACTTCATAATCTAAACTCGATTCTCTCTCATGTTATAAAATACGTTTTACCTCGGAAATGTTGTCGGGGAAAAAGCTTTTTCTTTAGTCATAAACTATGTGTTATTTCAGGAGGGCCACACCGAATAATTGAAAATAAGTCACGAATCTTAATAACCTAGGACTCCTATCAATTTTCATCGAGTTTCATTTTAAAGCCTTCAATAACAGTATCTTGTGACCCCTCTGTTTTTAGCTATTTTGAGATGAGCTCTTCCTTGAACACACTATTGATTTGGTGTTACAAATGTTCAATCTGCTGATTATTGGTTTTTCGTCGATACTTACTGGCAGAATTTGTTTTTACTGGTGAACAATTTTCAGCATATCGGCATACAGTATAAAATACTATTGCTTCAAATTACTGCCATATTTTACTGTTAGGTTCATGTATATTTTATTGCGGGCGCGCTGCAATGTGGATTGACCGTCCTTATTTTGGTGTGTCTGCTGTGATGGAATGTTTTAACAGGGTGGTTTCCTCACGGTTGTCACGCCCATCACGCCGTATAGAAACATTCATGTACCTAGTTAGCATGCGATAGAGAATTCTCAGTACAACGGACTATGAAGTGGTAGTTTCTGTTACAGCAACACCAGCTGTCTGGCGATAGCACAAATATATCCCCGCATTTTTGTAGCTACTAAAATGAACATCTTTGCAAAGATAAATTTCAGATTTTAGAATCCCAAACGAGAATAATAATGGCTGGTTGGGAGGTAAAGTTGGGAGCTTACCTTCAGCCTGTTTCCTCTGAATTTTTAATCACAAGAATTTACGTATGCACGTATTGGTTGATTGGCATGGCGAATTACCAAAAAAAAGTAAAAAACAACTATTATTTACCTTGATAAACATGAATCAACAGTGAAATGTGACTAGTTGACTCACTGTCAGTGGCCGACATATGTTTCATTTCATGCTCAGTATATTGGAGTAAAACCTCTTTTCTCTTGGAGCAAAGGCGTGTGTCGAGATTTGGAGAAGGCTCCATAATTTTAGGATGACTCCGGGTTTCAGTCAGTATCTCGAACTATTGAGATCTATCTCGCTGGATCTTCCAGGAACAACGTGAAAGCTCGATGTCATCTTTTTTTCTCCCTGCGATTTCCCATAGTCGCTTTCTCACGTTTGTATGTGTGCATATATGCATTAATGTATAATATACATTGTATATATGTATGAGCCTCATCCAACTCGATATGCCTCTTCGCCACCGTCTTTCTTCCCCACCCTCTCCTCGCCCCGGCCACTTTCCATTTCTCGCCTTCCCTCTGCTCAAACCCTGACACTAAGCTGTTCCTCTCCCCTCCAACGTCTTTATTGACATCTCTCAGCGATCCCTCAACCTATCTTCTGACCTTCTGCTGACGCTCACACTTCATCCCTCGCTTTTCTCTTTAAGATATGTTTTTTTTGCCCACCCCAGTTCCACCTCTCCGTGTGCTCTCCCTTTCTGTGCAACGAGCTTTCTTTCCTCTTCGCACCTTTATTTCATCCACCAGGATCTCCCGTCGACACTGGTATGGTTGTATTTCGAATCCCACCTCACCCTCCTGGAACATTAATAATAGCTTGCCTCCGTCTCCCTCCATTTCACTCTCCTCCAATCGTATCGAAATCCGCATTCTCCTGCACCTCTCCTCCATTTTCGTCCTCCGTTCACCCCTGGAAGCTTGGTGAGACCGATTTCTGTTGGCTCTCTCTCCTCCCTCGCAATTTTATACCGTCATTCGATTCTTTTCTTTCTCTTTTTGTTGCCACTTGTTAGCACCCTTAGCTTCCTGTAAGTTTCACCTCCTGTACCTCTTCCCACTCCGGTGCTAATATCATTAGCCAGGGTTGTCGGTGGTAATTGCGAAAAATACCTCGTCGCACGTTGTTTACTTTGTCAGTTTCTTTCTGACATTTTGTTTTAGTGGGTAGAAACTCTCTGAATTGTCTCTACCTCGGTCCTACAGGCCACTGACTTCTTCCCCTTATTCTCATTTATGTGTTCCTAACCCATAATATTTGTTAATTGATTTTGAATGACTTATATTTCAAGTCTAAAACAGTCACAACATGCTAATATGAGGTAAAAGGACATTGGGAATGCATTAACATCTCGTTTTTAATATAAAAAAATTTAAAAAATCTTTTTAAATATTATTTAAAATTATTTTTTATTCTTATCGAAAAAGTATAGGGTTGATATGATGTCCTTGCATGGTTATCTCCTTGTCGGAGAACCGAAAAATGAATCACGACAATGCTCACGAGTTGTTAACGCTTTTTTTCCCATTTATGTAGCCGCTGGGAACCGCGCTCCGTGCAAATTTCTGGAAAAAAAGGCTCTGATATGCGATGTATTCCATTCGAATATAGACGAATGCAGCGGGCGTCCTGTACGTGAAACTCAATCCGGAGCAAATCATGCTCATGGCCGCGGATTTCGTCCGCCGGGCTAATTGGCTTTGAGTTGGGAATCATTAGACCCGGGGAGCGACGTGTTTGAAATTCCTCCCAAGTCCGTCTACCTCGCTCTTTCTCTCCCCCCTCCCGAAAACAGCTCTAACCTCAATCCACCTCTCCCCCTCCTCGTGCACCCTTTCATCCTCCGCCAACCTTCTCTTTCCGTTATTTTCTAAACTTAAGCACTCACAGGGTAAATTATCGAAACAGCGCGCGCGGGGGTGAGCGAAACCTCGCCCACCCCTCGTGATGTTTCCCTCTCCTCCGGTACGGCACAGAGATGTTCTTTCTCCCTTTCCTTACAGCCGCCTCCTCTTCTTCCGCTGCTCGATTTCTACATCAAACCCCCTCCTGCAACACACTTTCCGTCCCTTTTTGTGTCATAGTCTCGTGTTCGAGTGTGTGTAACTTCTCGCCCCTTTTCCTCAAGCCATCGGCCGTTTCTTGCTCATCCTCTCAGTCCGATGGTTGAATGGTTTCTCCGTTTCTTTTCCGTGAAGTGATATTTTTTCTGAGCGTATGCGTTCGTAATTTTCCCCATTTTTCGTCCTCGTGCTGTTTTATTCTTTGATTTTGTCATTGTCAAGACTCGCTGTTTCTGGTTTGGAATTCTTTATACTTTTAATTTGAAATTTCAGTGCTTAATATGTTATCCGGAGTTTTTTTGTTTTGATTGGCTCTGTGATCTCATGATTTTTTCAAATGCGATATTTTTCTCCTCTTCGGTGTTCTCCGTTTTTTCGCAGCGTGGGCTGAATCTCTGGAAAATAATGGCAATATTGGTAGAAGGTTTCGCTTGAGAAATCATAGAGGTTCGATGTTGAAGTTCACTAATTCATTAATCGAAAGAGGTAATAATTATTATATTCGTAGTGCTTTATGTTAATTTTACTCTTAATTAATTCCTTTTAAAGTGATGTTGCTAAAATATTCTTCATTTTGAAGCCATAATAATATCCCTTGTTTTATTAACGTATCTTTTCAAAGGAATACAATTTTTTTGGTTATGTGAACGATTTGGGCAATTTTCTATTTGTGGCCAGTATAATTTATCAGTCGAAAAAAGAAACAATATTATCACTTTCTTCTTGTACTCTAAATTGTTAGAATACATGTTGTTATACTTGTAAATAATAATTATTGAGCGTGTGCCTCTCTTTTATCATTTCGCGTGTTTATATGCCTAAACCCGTTATACGCCAATTCAAAATAAAACTGCTTTTGTTATTTTTTATTTTTGAAGCCGAATTACTGTCAGCAAATAACCTCTTCGTACAAGCTCTTCTCCATTCCCGTTTATTCAACTAACCTCTCATTTGATGGCATTTCCCGTCGTGAGAAATGAGTAGTTTTGGAATGTTCAACGTTTACTCATTTCAAGAGAGTGGCTTAGAATTAAGTTTTTTTTCCGGCCCCTTCCCCTCACCCGACTCCCTCTCATCCCTGGCATCGCCCAAGTTATCTCCAACTCGCTACCTCCTCCTCCGCCCCGGCCTCCAGCTCCTTTTCCTTCTCGCCCGCCTTGTTTTTCTTGGTCTCATCCCTTTTCTTCGTCGTCTCACTTCGATCCCTCTCCTTTACCGCCCTCTCTCCTCTCATCGCACTCCTCCAACCGTTCAGAGCCTCCCACTCCTCTTCCACATCCCCCCTTAATCCTCCTCCCACTCTTCTTCTCTCCACATAGCCCTCTAATTGGATCTCCAGTCTCCCTCTCTCATTGTTTCCCTCCGCTGCTCCGTCGACTCTCCTTTATTCTCTCCTCATTCATCCCCCCTGCTCTCTCTCTCTCTTCTCTCTCTCTCCCTCCCTTTCTCTGTCTCTTCTGCGCTCATTCCCGTTCCGTAAGAATGTCCCTTACTTCCCCGTCAAACCCCCCGGCGTTGCCTTGAACGTCCCCTCTCGCACTCTGCTTCCTTTCCCTCCGGGTCTTGTTGATTGTTGCCGATCGAGTTGCCTATACGTCTTTCATGGCGGAGTGTGGGGAGGGGTGGATTAAGGGGGGGAGAGAGAGAGAGAGAGTACGGAATCTTAGGTGGGGGACCCGTTTCGACGGCGGAAGTTCCTCTGGGGAGGGTGCAATTTGTCTGATTCGGGAGGCGAGCCTCGGCCAGCCACTCCCCCATCTTGGCTTGGTCGTTTGGGATCGTTGCCTTTCGTCTTCGGTGTTGTTCTCTCACGCTCCTGGGTTTTTGCTTGCCCCCAAATTGGTGGGTGGGGTTGCATATATCTCAATCTGTAATGCGTCGCTCGAGCTGATGGTTCTTTTGACGGTGAATGTTATGTTAGTGATAAATCCATTACTTTTTATATTGTTCTACGTAAATCTTCCGTAGTCATATCTGGACAAGAAATAGCGCAAAGAATGACGTGGCAAGAGATGGCTAAGTGGAGTACTAAGGGTGTGAAGGATCGAGAATCTAGCTCGAGAACCTTAACGGCGTTTATCCGCTGAAATTGTTCAGTGGCAGAAATCCTACGGAGAAGAAAATATTCGCCTCGACCGGGACTTGAACCTTCCACACCTTCAAAACTTGCTCGGGGAAAAAGGACTCATCGGTAGCTTAACTGGATAAAGCACCCGACCGGAAATCAGGGGATCCGGGTTCGAGTGCCGGTGAAGGCGAACGATTTCTTCTCTGTGGAATTTCTGTTACTAAGTGTTCGTTTGAACCTCGTGCTATCAGCGCACATCCGTGCGAGCAGTGGAGTTCGGGATGCCTATTATTTCCGAGTTATAATCTATCCTTTAGTCCACGGATCTTCGTAACGGATTTACATCAAGGCCATCTCACCTTATATTTTGTTGTTCCAGAATTATTGCATTACTTGTCTTTGTTGGCATTGTATTTGAAAAAAAACGGCTTTGCGAGAATTCGATTAATCCATTTTATTGATTTTGAGCAGTTTATATGGATTTTTCTGTTGTTGAGGGCGCCGAAATAGGAACAAACGGGTAATGTCGAAGGAAGCCTTTTCAGCAGTGCGTAATTATAAGAATTACAGTAAGGATAGCCTTCTCCTGTTGACGGTCATTCCGCATAGCTTGAAGAAAAAATAACCGTGGGGAAGAAAGATCTGGTGCTTTCCCGACCTATCTGTTGTAAAAATTATTCTAGGGTGTATTTTGGCAGCCATGGAGACACTCACCCGGTGGAAAACCGCAGAATAATTCACATAACATTGGTGATTTTATGCGCGCACGTTATTTTTAATTTCTCTGTAAAAATACCCGATTTAAAACCCACTTAAGATCGTGTGGTGGTTTTCTTACGATTTGCTTTTACACCACAACGGTGCACCACTAACAATAAGTTTAACAGCTGAACTAAATATAGATTCCATGTAAAGGAAAACTATTTATCGATCTCGACTAAAATTGGAACACTCTTGCTCTGACCCAATTTTATTTTCATTCCTCGCTCGCCCTTTGCTCGTGGAGAGTTGAGCGTCCGTTACGTTCTCCTACTGCCTTTTCTCTTGCTTTGAGGAGGCCCTCCCTTTACATAGCTGTTTTCATAAGATTCCGAGACTCTTCCTTCAAATAGTGCCCGTTTTATTCTTCATCTCGCCTATATTTGTCTTCGCCCGGATGTTTCCCGTTGGAAATCGCATCGATCGCAGACTCAGCTCGTCTTCGCTCGTTTTTCTCCGGTCCCAGACGTCGTCGTGTCATGTTTTGAACGTGTCACACCACTCAAGTGATGTTCCTGAAACGGACATAGTGAAGATACGCCGGCTGTCCTTACTGATTAACGCTAAACCGTAGGTCAAACAAAATGCGAATCATGTATTCTTTTTGTCTCACCAACCCCTTTATACCTGCTTCTTTGAGGGGTGGTGTTATACTCACAAACCTGTCAACTAGTGCTACATTCTAGGCGGATCCATTATATATTTCATCAATGTTCATTACAAATTCTCACTGATGCGTGGGGCGGAATAGTTGGATATAAATTCTACTGTGCTGAAATGTACGAATTCACTGGTTTTGCATAAACAGGGCTTGACTATAAGTAACAACTACCAGACATAGTTCGTTCCTCACACGTTATTTAATGATGCAACAAGTTCAACCCTCTCGGTCATTAACATGCAGAAAGATAAAACTTTACAGTAGCTCGGTTGAATACTGTCCTTCCACAAAGTTACGCATGTATCAACTCAATAAACAGGGCTGAAATGTGAATTTTACTCTTGAGAATTTTGACCCTGTTATAAAGGGGTTTAGCGTAAAATTTGTTAAAATAGTCTGCCTTCTGTATCGTTGAAATAATCAAAGTTCCCATGTGAAGTTCAAATGGAGTCGCATGTCATCTGCTGTTTAAGATTCGCTTTTCTCCTGAAAAATTAGTCTGATGATATCTTGATGATTGTAAGATGTGCTCTAATGATATTGACGTTTGGAGGTAAATTACATTACTCTTGTATCTTGTACATAACGTGTTATGTAAAGTAGTCATGTATATGTTGTGTAATGATTTTTATGTATAGGTACTGTAAGTTAGTGTAGTTAGCTAAAAAATTGTGCAGAGAGGAATTCATTAGTTAGATTTTACACAAATAATATTAAATATAAATAACTTAAGATAACTTCCTATCAATTCGTGAGTCATGTGAACATACGTGTTTATAGACAATTTTGTTAAACAGTTAAATAACGTACCTACAGCGCACAATTTTTAGCTAGCTACACTTAGTTATTTACATTAAAAACATTTCACAACAAATAAATTACTACTCGGTATAACTCCGTTGTGCTTAGACTTTTTTTTCATGAAATATCACGAAGATATCAAAACAGTAAAAAATACTTGAGAATGACGCCTTAGCGTCGAAACGCGTTGTACCAGCAAAATAAAGTCTGTGAAAATTTACATAGGTTGCATCTTCTCATTCAGTAAAAAAATAATTTAAATAATAAAGGAGATGCCTCTTACGACTTGTCCAAGTATCAGAGTGGAATGCATTTCACGCGTCAGTCACGCCGGCGGTCGAACGGTCCCCGCTCATGTAAGTAGGGAGTTTGAGGAGGCTCCATCCCTTACCCGCCCTCCGGAAACGAAAGGACTATAACTATCCGTTTCACTGTTACTTTTTCAATGATGATTAAAATGCGTGGCTGTTGCGAGAAACGATTATCAGAAGAATATTTGAGCGATCCCAACTATCCACCGCTGTCTTATATACTCGCGAAAGGAAGAAATGGTTACTCCCAAGCAAGCGGAACAACTTCTCTTTGCTCCTGTTTGACGTCTGTGACGACCGTGGTGGGCGCAGGGAGGAGTCGGAAACCCTTTGGGAAGTTTCTAAAATGGTCGTGGGCTATTATTGAACCCTTTCTTGTTCTCCCGTTTGCTCGTAACGACCGCGAGGACTCGGGAACGTCCCAAGGATCGTTTAATTCATCGTCCGACACGCCTACCCACCGAGTCATGTCTTTCCCACCCTCCATCTCCATCCTCCTCTTTTCCTTTGCCAAATACGTTCGTACATAAGTACTCTAGGCATGTCGTCCTCGCCTCCGCAGCTCAAACGGCGCCGGCGAAAAGCCGTGTAATTGTGCGCCCGACCCAGTTTTTCATAATTTCGTTTCCCTCATTTGATCAATACTAGGAACGCCCCTCCGCGAGGAACCGCGTACGTACGACGGGGAAAGGGAAAAAAATTAGATGGGGAGGGAGGGAAAAAATTGGAGGGAGTAATTCAGTTTTCCGAGAAAATACGACGATGCTCTCTCTCTCTCTTCCCCGCGTCCCTCCTCCCTCCCCTTTCCGGAAACTCTCTCCCGCCAATCTTCTCCCACCCCTCCCTTACTCTCCTCTCGCACCCTTGCGCGGCTCCCCTCCACACCCGTCCCCTCGTTCTCTCTTCTCCCTCCCCCTCTTTACGATCGAAATATTCTGCGGGTTTAATTTTATTTGTGATGTGATATGTAATTGCGCAAGGGTTTCGGGGGAATTGTTGAGTGATAAGGCTTGGGCTCGCCTGCGTGTTATCTACCCTAATGCCCGTAATCAGTTTTCTTTAATTTGTGTTATCATGCTCACATTTCCCCATCTCGTTACCATTTTTCGTCGGTTAAAGTTTTCCTTGTGAATTATCGGTTTCGGAGGTGATAGTTTCTAATTAAGTGAAAATGTCATGAAAATGTTGACTAGTCGCTGAAATATTAAAAACAGCTATCCCTTATTTGTCTTTATTAATTAATATACACAGTTTTCAATTAAATTCATCATTTCGTTAAGGTTCTCGTACTCATAGTGATGTAATGTAATGTTTGAGTAAGAAAGCCTGAGGTAAATGTGAAATCGCTTGATATTGCATCACATAACGCACTTTCTCGTAATGCCATACACTCGAATGTAATGCAGGTTCTGGCATTTGAATGGTATGTGTCTAACTCGGTAGGCTAAATCTTAGAGGTAGTAGTAGTAGTTCCTCGGGGTAGACGACCGACAGCTGATATCATTAGCGCCAATAGGTGGGTGATTGTGTTAGGGTAGAACTTTTTCAAATGACGAAGGAATTTGTGGAGGAAACCTGGCGACGGTATTAGCCTACTCTTAATAATAGGCGCCAAGGATCCACTGTTTCATGTTCCATCCGACAGACGGAGTACTCAACTCGATTGTGCTCTTCACACAGCACCCTAGTGGGGACTGGTATACCAATCAAAGATCTACTTCACCCGGGAATAGAACTCGGGCCCTTGGGATGGGAAGCCAGCACTCTAGCCACCACACCAACTCGAGCCCCAAAAAAAAGTTAAAGGCACCCTCATATGCAAGTGTAATTTTCAGAATAAATATATGGAAAAAGAGGATGTGAGTTGGAGTTAATATAGTTCCATCTCACTCTTACTCATTTTTCTTTCTTCTTCCTCGCGCATTTATCCCGCAGACTGATGAGAGGGAGGGTGAGGTACTCGAACAACCTCTCTCTCTCGTGTTTGCGCCCTTGTTGCTCTGGTCGTGTGCGGGAAGTTCCTTTTGAATCGCTCGCGTTCAGTCTCGCTCTTCCCCTGCTCCGCCTCCGTTCCAGTCGGTGTCCGGCATCTCGCTTCTCATTCTCTTTCTCTCGGCCCCGACGTCCGCCGACGGGGATTTCAACCTCGTCTCTCCCCGGCATCCCTAGTGCACACATCAGATGGTGCCGAATTAACGACGGGTGACTTGGTCGATTCGCTCGGGGTCATTTTGTCGAGCTCGCGCCGACTCGAGGAGCTCACTCGCCCAGTGCATTTGGGTCAGTGCACTGCGAAGATGATCATGCAAATGGAAATTTTACTCTTCGGCCGTCTGTTTTCCTCAATCGGAAATGTGATTTCCCCTCTTTTTTAATTGCCGTCTCGATTAATCTGTCATGTATGTCACATTTTTAAAATTTCTCTGGTTACGAGACATGGCGTTGACCAATGATGGTTCCATTTCATTTTCATTGGTCATTCCTGTGTCCATCATGCCTCGAGTTGATTGGCTGTATCCAACAGAACTCCTGGGACGTGTTTTTTCCATATTAATAATTGTAGGTAATCTACCACCGTTAAAGTTTTACGTGATCCAATTAGGTTATTTCGTTGGAAACATTGTGGGCAGAAAGATAGCTAATTGTGGATACTGGAGTTTTTTAGTGAATCCTTGAAAATTGTCCTTTCCTGCTCCGGTAAGAAAATCCTTTTTAAATCATCATTTGGGCAATTAGCTTCAAATTATAGGTATACGTGTGCGTTTTACGTGTACGTTATGCGTGTTTACTGTAGGAATGAATGAAAATTTATCTTCGTAACAACCTCATTGTGCTTGGTATCAATATCTGGGGCGCGAAAGACCTTTCTTTCTGCTTTCCACCGTAACCCTTCACTGCCTCCTACTCAATTTCCTTTCCCTCCCATGATTTATTTTTTCTAGCCCTTTAACATCGCAAACTACGAGGTTGTCCCCGTGTGGGTTGGTTTCTTCCTCTTGTCTTTTTTGCCATCCTTTCTTGCCTCCACCCCCTTCCACTATCGTCCAAGGTTTCCATTAAAAATGCCTCTCTCTTTCCCTACTTCCTCACTCCGTCCTGAATTCCTTTTCGCGAGGAAAACATCAAGCGTGGAGTTGGAAGGGGTGAAGATTGTTCGCTTGGAGAGGGGAAAAGATGGGGTTTTGAGGAATAAGGTAAGGAGACCCCTCTTTCACCCTATCCGCCCTCTCCCTTTCCCACTCCTTCCGCGGGAGGAGAGCATAATAAATTCTGGACCGACCCCACCTATTTTGGAGGTTTTTCTTCACTTTTCTCTTCCTTTCACTCAAGCCGTCTATTTACCCCTCTGTTCAATTTCACTCCGTCGCGGTGAGTTGAAAGTAGTGAGATACTTAAGTGCCGAGAATAATTTGGTCATTTTTTTTAAATCCAAGGTTCTCCTTCTTACTACTCGCCCTCTTTGCTGATAAAAATTTCTCGCCGATAAAAATTTGTTAGCGATGTGGGCGCGCGAAAATGTGCACCTTTTTTTACGATGCTCTGGTAGCTGACCTCATTTCTTGATAAGAGTGTAGCTTTCGTTTCTCTCGCTGCAGTGAATTTACGTGAATAGGTAAATGAGTGATCTTAGGAGATGGACGTAGTGTAAAGGCGAGAGGGGAAAGCCAGGATCGGAAGCGAGCGATTAGGGAGGGGGCGGGGGGAGTTAAGGCGAGATATGGAAGAGAGGTTTTGAGATGGAGGGATTTGCGATAAATTATTGCCCATTCTTGCCTCCTCTGTTGCTGTTAATATTCATGCCCCACTAGCATGGGAGGGCTTGTTTCATTTTCGCGTTATTGTTATGTGTATCATTACTTCCACGCTTGCATTTATGGCTGCTATTAGATGCGAGATGTCCGGGTATGCTGCATACTTCACCATGTGTTTAGGATACATTGAAGAGCGTTTGGGAATTGACATTGTCTGAAACTAGGTGTAGATTTTATGGCCATTGGTTCTGTATTTCTGGGGAAATGTTTACAGGCTTTTGCCCTGCACGCTCTATCCTGCATAATGCCTGCCGTGGCCTTCCCTACTCTTTAGCTCGATAGAGGAGGCCATGGCCCCGTGAAAGCCGGGCGCTGCAAGTCTCATTCCGTCACCTCGATTCGTCGTGTGTCAGCGAGGTCAGAAGGAATAAAAAAATATCCAACTCCCTAAATTCCTTCACGTTTTTTTTTGGGCGTTCCTATTTTTAGTTGCTTAGTTGTCATCTTGATTCTCTCTACTTGAATTTCAAAACCACGAGGACCCCGCGAGACCCGTCTTAATGAACACCAATCCAATCTCCGTGCTCTTGCCCGCCCCTATCCGTCCTGAATCGTCACCCCGCTTTTCCTTCCTGCATAACTACGTTCGTGCGCCGTCTCTCCGTGTTGTTTTTTTTTTAAAGAGGAGGAAACCAGAGAGTTATTCAGAGCCCCGTTCCTGCCTCCCCCCGTCGTGTTCTTCTTCCTCCTCGGCCGGCGTACATTTTCTTCTTCTGCTCCTCGGCTTATTCACGATCGCTTGCGGTATTTCGGTTGTCGCTCCGTGTTCCTAAGCTGTACGGCAAGTTGAGAAATGTAGCTTTTCTTTAGCCTCTCTCCCTTCTATATTTCTCGCCGTTCCCTCAAACTCTACGTGTTTACCGTCGAACTCATTCCCTTTCCGACGGCACTGATGGAGCTAATGCTGATCGGTGTCGTTGGAGAGGTGTCGACGGAGTTATAAACCAACCGGTACATCGTCCTATGTTGGAATGTGTTATGAGCTGCATTGTAGCATAATTATCGATTCAAGCAAACCTCTTGGTTTTCTACTTAAGCAGTTTTAGAAGCTTTTTCTTACACTAGTCCATGGGTTAAGAATTATTGAATGTTTGGGGTGAAATTTAGGTCTTGACCTAACATCCCTTTCAAAAGAACAGACACTTGATGCAAATTAAATACACAGTATCGGCTATTGGTGCCGATCTTTTTTGATAGCTCTGAAAAATCGAATTCCGGTTATCTGAAACACTGAACATACGAGGAGATTTTTCTTTTCGGTAAACCTGTAAATGTTGACTGCTGCCTCGTAAAATGCCTTGAAATGAATTATTTTGATTCTACTGTTATTGCGCTATCCTCTTAGATTCTAATGCGGTGTATTGTGTTGGGATTTTGTAATGAACTGGAAATACTGGACGACTCATTCATTGTTCGGTGGTGATAAGTGTTACTGGTTGTTGCTTTAGGGCTAAATATGTGCAATGGATGTGTGATTCATCGGGCCGCGCCGAGAAGAATCGCGGTACTCTGGCAAACAAAGGTTTTGGGTTTGCACTCCGCCTCGGGCATGGACGTTGCGAGTCGTAGGATAAATATTGCTTTTGATTTTGTCCTCAGCAGTTAAAGCTGCGTAAGCACTAAATCCAGTGTATGAGATCTCTAAGTGAATTGAGAACGATATTTAATTCATCTACATAACACTCTACAAGCCACCATAGAGGTATGTGGCAGGGGGGATTGAAAGTAATCACAGCTCCCTACGACGAAGCGGAAGTCGGTTTTGTGAGGTGGCTTAAGTACTGTTTTCCTATCCCATGGAGTTAAGCCAAGTTTGAGTCTCGGTGGTAGTATATTTTTCAGTGAAATCCCAGTCCATACTTAAATGATACGTGGAGAGTACTTAAGTGCAGAACTCCGTCGGATGTGACGTTAAACCTTGGATTAATTGGCGCCTTTTGAGAAGAGTAGGATGCTGCCGACACCGGGTTTCTCTCCGCCCCTCCACCTCCGCTAACAAAATTCCTACCATATGCCAAATGCCCACCTATCATGTGGCGCAATTGGCCTCAGCTGTCGGTTGCCTTTCCTAATAAGAGTAACGTTACTGTGGAGTCTAGTGCCTCTTGTCGCAAGGCCACTGAACACGTCAGTCAAGTCCACTAGTTGCGCCCTTGCGTTTTCTGAGGTAAGCGTATTTTTTGACAATCTGTCTCACTTGTGACGTGCTTCATCTTTAACGCGTGGAGTTTGCCTCATCCGGACATCATAGGAAAGGAAGTGGATCATGCTTCAAAGTTGTGCCCTAGACGTTGAATTTCAACTGTGATAATAACTTTGTGTGCTTTGTATGACGAAATCCTGTTGATCGCGTGACTCTTTCATTAACGAGTGAACTCTTCTTAAGTACTGGTGCCCTTTATGAACGTGCTGAAGTCTTTCTTTGGGAATTGCGTCATGGAATTGATCGGTCCCTATAAGTACACTGTGACATCATTTCCGTAAGAATGCTCACCATGTGAGGAGTTCTCATGATCGGTTACAATGGGTCGCTTCAGGGATTTTCCTTGGCAACCTCATGGAAGAGGTGGGTGATAAGTTAGGGTTAACGAAAAATACGTAGTATTTACATACACCCTCGTCTCGTAAGAATGAAATGTAAACTTAAGCCATGAGTAGAGTATGGGTGTGTAGTGCATATTTAAACGTTTCACGAAGTTTTCTGCTGAACTAAAAGGCAGAGGAACATCTCTGCATATCGAAATTATCGGGGCATTAGGGGGTGAACTGGTTTTTTTTTGCGTTGTGTTGGGGGAGAAAAACTTTTTTAACAGTTGGTTGAAAGAGTGAATGCTAAACGGGTACATTTTCGCAATATCAACTATTCTACGTGAAGAATGCCATCGGAAAACCTTCGCAGTGCCATTTTTCTCTTTCAGTCGCGGTCCGGGAATTCCAGCGTTTTTGTCACTTTCGGGAATTCCGCGGCAAGCTTCCACTATGGTTATGACTTTTGTATTATTTTCCCGTGGTGCCCGCTACATCTTTAAGGAATGGAGCATTTACCGTGAATGCGGAGGTTTTATTAATAACTAGAGATGATTTGTATCCCCATTTTACGTAAATGTGGCTACGGGAAACTCGTTCTTTTAATTTGCGAGTGCACGCCTTATATAGTCAAGAAATTGGTAGCATCCCCTCCTACGTAGCTCCTTCAACCGTTGAAGGGCTACAAGCATAAGATAAAATGATATTCCCTTTCCGAGCCGGGAAATTTTTATTACATGCAATTTAGGGCGTGAATGTGTTCAGTTGTAATCATTTCGTTACTGTACCCGAATTCCGGAGGGATAAAGAGTGGAGACTAGTGTATTTAATGGCACTGACCAGCGATGCTTTGGCCATTTTTGTCGAAAAAGGTAAACTAATTAAATGACAATTAAGCAAGTTGGGTATTCATGGATAATTCTCCATTAATTAAGAGTTTTTCTCTACCTTTTCCGCCCTGTCCTACTCGCCTAATGCTCCTAATGCCCCTCGTATCCATATTTCTGTTAAGAAGTATCCATAGTCTGTCATGGCAGTTAGAGAAGAGGTGGGTTGATGGAACATTGGCTTGATTTTTGTTCTCTTGCGAGAAAGGCGCTTGCTTAGGTTTCTCAATGCCTCTCATTTAAAGGACTCGTCTCTGAAGCGCCCAGAGATACGTAAGCCCTAAGGTCTCAAACTTATAATTTCCGTAAATGCCTTCGTAGCTGATGTGGCTCATTAAGAAAGGGTTAACGTGGATGGAGAGCATGATTGTGTGCTGGGGAGGGTAGAGCATTATTATCCTTTCCCATCCCGCGAGGGGGTAGTTGGGGTGAACTTCCTACGTGTCGAGCCATTTCTCATGTTCCGGGCGGACAAACGGTCGGTCGCGGCCGCCGCCGGGTGGCTTCATCCTCTCATAACTTCCCGCCCGTCTCCTCCCACCCACGCAGCTCCTCTCCGCCCACTCCTCCCCCGCACCCGGGACGACTCCACGGCTTTTCATCACTTTTTCCTCCTTTTCCCGCTCGCCCTTGCTTCAGTGGGCTGTGGTGGGAGTGGGAGTCGATTCTCTGGAGCGATGACAAGTCTCGCGGATGCATTGCTCGTCGATGAATCGCCCCCATCTTCCACGTATCTATCCACTCGGCCTGCTCGGAACACCCCACGCAAGCAGGTGGCGTTGGTCGTCGGTGCGTGGGATGCGTTCGTTCAGCAGTTATCCCACCCGTACCCGCGGGGCTAAACCTACGAGTATTTCCGTGGAACACTTGAATCTTCCTCCACTCTAGAGATGAGTGTATACTACTGGCGGAAATGGGAGCGCGTTACGACTCACCTCGAGTTATTTGGGGTAGGTGTAAAAAAAATGTACTGCACTCTTAAAAGTAAAAAGTTTAATCCAGTCTGTCTTTCGACATAATTTAAATTCTGGAATAAAGTACATTTAGTCTAGTGTGTTGCTTCGGTTTCACATAAGATTGTGGCAAAGTATTAAAGTTTGTCGAGCCACGTAGTTCACCAGTATATTTTTCACTTGTTAAGATTGAGTATTGTTTGTTCTACAACCATTCATCCATTGATTCCGATTCCTTCCTGGTGATAGCTTACTTTGATGATAAAATATTTGTGGGGAGAGTATTGCACTGTCATAGAAGGCCAGTGAAACCGTGGGAAAACTCCCGCGCTCGTTTTGAGATCGCATTTTTCCTGCCAGCCAGTTTGAATTAGACTAACCTCAACTTTGGTTTCATGCTGTGATTTTTCAGCCCTATTCATCTTAAGGGCTAAATTTATGTTATTCTTGACTGAGTGTCAGTGTTTGGATTCCATTTGGAGGGTAGAATGTGAGGTACGTAGTTCAAGGAGACTTTTTCATCCCCACGGTGGCATCTCCGTACCTTTTTTCGTCCCACTCACCCCGGTGTCATTTCCACCTGCCCTTTTCTTCCCCCGCATCAACTGGGGCACCACCACACGCCTCTGTGCCAGCCACCCACCCGTTTCCCCTCCTTGCCCCTCTCTCATCCACCCCTCGGCCACTCTCCCTCGGCCCCCGCCCAGTTTTGCTCATTCGCACTATTCCCTCCTCGAAGGCAGTTTGCTTTCTGTCGTCCCACCCCTCTGTCCAACGGTCACTGCCTCCGCACTCATCGTAACTGGCCTTCATCGTTTGTTCTTTGCGTCTCGTCGCGATTGACCAGCGTAAATCCACCTCCCACTTCCTTGCACCATCACGTTTTTGTCGCCTCGGGTCTTGCTCGAGAGGAAGAAAATTTGCTCTCCTCTGTCCGTCTCCGTGTCATTGGATATACGTAATTTATGAACAAACATTGTACTTTCAACTCTTTCTGTGGAAAGCCTCAGTCAGTGTCCACGACTTCGCGTCATCTGATTGGCGAATACATGAGGAAATATTTCTGGATACGAGTTCTCTTTTGTACTCTCTAATGACCTCCTTCCCCAGCCATCACCTTCCACACTCCTCTCTCTTCCCCGTCATATTTGAGTGAGGTGTCCGCTCTTCCTCTGAACCATATCGTTACTGAAAATGTAGCGAAGGCGCTGAGCACGATAGAGGCTTTCGATGAAAAGTACGGAAGCTACAAAGTTGGTTTACTCTTAATATTTCCACCGCTCCACTATATTGAGAATTCGTATAAAATCCAGTTTATTCCTGGAACTGTGTTCCTCTTTCTAACCGGGCCCTCTCCGCCGTTTCATTCATCTCCGGATATCTCCTCCCGCCACCATCCGAGCTTTTACCCCTTCCGCAGGCCGCTCACCTAGCTCACTAGCTTAGTAGTCTCACCTTGTCACTTCCCTCATCCTGATACGAGCGTATCCCGATGCAGGCGTTTTCTATTTGTTTCTCCCATCACCTCTCCCCTCCCCCTCTCTCTCCCTCATCCTCTCGTCTTGTTCCGAAATGGGCGAGGAAGTCCCTGTTTGCTTCGCAAAAGGTCAGCGGTGTTTGCTTCGGTTTCCTCGTCACCCACGCGAGTTTCGTTGGTTTTCGGTCCGCCCTCTCTGCTAAAGGAAAAGCTTTTTTATTTTTTTTTCACGTCAAGTTGAATGTAAGGTTTTGTTTTCTCGTCCACTTTGTTGGTTGCCCTTTGGCTTCTGTTCTCCCTGCGACGGATTTAGTCGCCGCTTGAAGTTGATCAAATCTTGACGGGGCCCAGTCTTTTTTTTCACTTCCGACCTCTTAAGTTGAAGGCGTGACTGCATTAGTTATGCGAAAAGGTACAGGCCTCTTAGATGGA
This sequence comes from Platycnemis pennipes, assembly GCA_933228895.1. NCBI lineage: Eukaryota > Metazoa > Arthropoda > Insecta > Odonata > Platycnemididae > Platycnemis > Platycnemis pennipes. Next base: position 72,933,803 of record OW121847.1, on the reverse strand, counting down.
GCCAATTTTGCCTGAGTGCAAGTATGGATTGAGCTACTCAGACGAATCATGCATAGAAAGTCACAGCATACTGTTGAATTTCTTAATGTCCTAGATAAGCTGTGTGTAGAGCTTTATCGCAATGACTCTGTCTATTGTGACTCTTGCAAATGGTTTACATCGTCGCTTTTTCACCTTTCCAAGGAAACTTAAATTAATTAAGTGTGATTTAACTCTTTCCCTATCTCTGAAATAAATAAGTTGCCTGACGAGGAAAAATTGTTGCCCAATCATTTAACACCCCATCAATATTTGTGAAAGGGAAGAGTTTGCATTCTAGCGTAGATGTTATTCAACCCATATTGCTCCTTTAGTGGAAGGAAAGTATACCGTTTCCGCGCTCAATTTGAACTCGCGTGTTCCGGTCAGCTAGGTTATTTGATTTGATGATAGTGTATAAATTAGATTCAGCTTAACTTTGATTTTATACTGAATTTTCAACCCTATTCATTGGGAAACAGCACTCCTGAAGCCTAAAGCAACATAGCACCTTTTGTATTTTGTGAACCACCTCCACATTTCTATATTTAATGTACAGGTAACGTAACTCCTTTCATGTACTAACTTTGCCCATGATTACGGGCTGGTTATTTATGAAGTACTATTTCATTTCTATTTGGTGTTCGTTGTTCTACAGGTATAGCGTTAAGTAGATTTTTTTTAGTGTTTCCTGGTTGCTCGTTATCTTTACTGTTACAAAGAGTGATTAATGGTTCATTATAAAAAATCAAGACTAAAGAGCTCCGACACTCTAAAATGAGTTACCTCTTTTCATTTTCTTTGCCCTTCTCCTTCGGTAACTACTCGTCGGTATTCCGCGCACTCACTTATCAGTTTTTTTTCGTGAATGCTATGGATTTGTTGGAAGTTGCTAGGTGTTGCTCACGAAAATAATTTTAATGGTACGAATCAATGATGTGATATTGGGTTTCGAGATTAGCTGCATGAGGATCATTTGGTTCATTAAGTCTCAATGGTTCTCTCGTGAATTCATTTGGAGCCAAAGGAAATAATTCTTAATTTGGTGTTCCTACCGACTTATTTGCTCCTGAAAATAGAGAAACGTGTTTCGCGATGATTGACTTTTTATGCTATAATATTTTCCTTTTTCATGCCGCCAACCGTCTCTGTGGGACTACGGCCGAATAAAATCTAAATTTAATAGGTATATACTTCCTTCGCCAATTAGGCCAACGATTTTGTTCTGATGTTGGATATTTTTTACTTTCCGAACAATAACGTGGCATATTTTTTTGTTATCTCGTTTAATACGACCGTGGATTTCTTTCCTATTAGCCCAGCGGGTTTTATAAGAATACTTGGCTTTCTTTTGATTTTGCTCTTAAAATAGTTAAGGTTTTCCTCTTTTTTCGGCTGTTCCATTATTTAACTTCGTGCGGTGAGTTTCTTCGGGCACTTTTCATTCCGTTGTCTATTTTTAGGCTTTATCTTCCACTTCACCAAGCCATCATCCTTATACCTCTCGCGGGTTTAGTTTTTTGTCGCTCCGTGGGGCGGATGGTTTCTTTCCTCCGATCTCGTCGGTCGTCCCCTCGTCTCTCCCCTCGTTCCGCACTGTGTGATCAGTGTGTTTTTATATACCTTGGGATGTATGCTGCGCAATCCGCTCCTACGTGATCGACCCAGGACCTCTGCTCCGGGTCTCGGTGTTTTCTTCCCGGTAACCCTCGCTGCGTGGGATGCTGGGTAATTTTATTGCTGCGGAACTTTTTTGTCTGCGTTCACTGCGGCACGAAAGTCTTTTTTTCTGTCTCTTTGGATCGACGAACGGAAAGTCGTAGGCATTGGATTTTTTTCGACGTGTCACCCTCCGCTCTTTTTAATCTCTCCTACCAGTGCTCGGCTCGCGAGTAGCGGTGGCTCTCCTAATAAGGACACATGCGATATTCAAAAACCCTCAGTCATGCAGCTCCGTCACGCCACCCGGCTCAAGTCATTGGCATAGGTCGGCGTTATCGATTATTGGGTTATCTGCATAATGGATCTCTTTCCCGAGCAGTATTTTAAATGTGAAATCCTTATAATCCTACGAGTCCTCAATATTTTAAAATTTAGTGTCAGTTCGTATTTATCAAGAGTTTTATTTTTTCAGTTTTTTTTACTGGTAATACCCTAGAAAAATAAGTGTGCACGTTGTCCGATCGTCATAACGCTCACGCGTTATCGTTAGTTTTTCCTCGCATTAAGGAGAGTAGAAATGGTATATGATAGCCTTCTTCACAGTTTATCTGATAAATCTTGAAATCACTGGTTTTAGCTTAAAGAGCAGGTCCCAAGTGTATTGATTGGGAACGTGCTTTTGGAGAGGTTTCTTCTGGCGCACAGTGCTAGCAACAACGCGCAGGGAGAGATCCGTGATCTCGCCCCAGATACAATTAGCTCCGTAATACTCCAGTTACAGCAAAGCTCTAGGTGTCTACCAGTGGTTTCTTCGGTTCCAGAATGTCCCTAATTGCTGTCTCTCTCTAAATAATACTATACCCGCATCAACTTTTATGCCAACCGAGTAGTCTTGTTGTCCCGCTGTATGAAAATAAGATGCATTCTTTATTCTTACATGTTATTATATGTCCTTCTCTATTTAATTATTTATTCTTACTTTAAAACTCGAATTGGTGTTTTATTAAGCATTTGATCTTATGCACCTTATCCCTTTATTGGAAGTAAACACGACTAACACACGTACATTTTCACCCATTTTTCTAATATTGAAATAAAACCTTGATAATGACACTGCACTCATTCGTTCATCGTGCTGAGAAAAAGTTCAGTGCCTGTTTTATATTTGTAGGAATTTTAAACTGTAAAAGTAATCGCGCAGGGTCTACCGAAAATGCCCACTTTCTCATCACGAGAAGTCACGCACTTATTTTTATTGTGACCGTGGAACTTCTAATTGATGACATCAGGAGTAATCTTCAGTGACCTCTTTCTGTCTCATTGCTCATGGTTATCCCAGAGGATGGTAAATAATCGCTCGTCTCATTTCCTGACACCAATCACTAAGGAATACAAATCTAATGACGTGGAGACAGATTGGTGATGTTGCCGAAGGTTTGTATTTTGTTGGGAAATATTTAGTGCTGACGCTTTCATGGGCAAACTAATGTTTCGCCATCATGTTAATTAGATTTTTGACGTTTTTTTATGCCGTGTTTGTTCTTCCTGCATAATTATCAGCTTCCATTTTTGTAAAAAAAAATTTTATTGGTAGTTATATGCGTATATATTATCGTGTTGTTATCCTTCCTAGTACCCTCATAATTCTTTACGGCTTGTTCGTCATCATCATAAAAATGTAATATAGGTCAACAAATGTATGTTTTTCTTTGTTCATATTTTTTGATTTGGTGGTTCGAATGAAATTTAAAAAAAAATCTTTTTCTCTTTTCAGGTGAGTACAGTGTAACCATCCATCGACTGGGACTATGTTCCTCATTGGATTATGGAATGAAATTTCCCTATCGGTAGGTGGTTTCCTTTGCACGGTATACGCTGGTGCTAGTCGATTTTCGCACGTGTGTGATTAGGTCATCGAATCCCTATTATTTCATGCAAGAGTTTGCTAAGGATGTTGTTTTTTTATAGTTGCATTAGCCATCCTACCGGTTGAGGTAGGTGTGGATGGGCATAAAATTCTTACCCCAACCATTATGTTTCATATGAAGTTCTTTAGTCCGGCATACCTCCCACCTCCCATTATTTTATCCGTACTACCCGCGCTTCTCCTCCCCCTTTCCCACTTGTCGAACATTTTTCCCTCCATCACGACCTTAGATACGCCTCAGCCCTTTATTACAACTTACTTCCAGTCCCCCGGTCTTCTAAGTTCCTAAACCAACTTCCTTTCCTTCACTACCATCTTTAACAATTCCTCGTTTGTCTTCCTTTCCACCCAGATGACTTTCTCCATATCCATATAACGAAGACGTAAGTCAATTTTCATCTTCTTTTCTTGAGCTCTATGTTTCCGTAGGTACCGTACAATGAAGTATTAGCTAGTAATTGGTCGCCATAATTAGGGCGCGATAGGTAACCAAAGTAAATTCTCCAATCAAACTCTAACCCATGACTCCAATCAAATATTCATTCACAATTATCGGCCGCAGATATTGGAAATAATTTTAATTTTATGGTCACCCGTTTTTGTTATTGGAGAAGTTCTAACCTATGAACCGAGCGGTGCCTCTCCCATAGGTACGTCCGGAAAGTGCGAAAAAGAATCAACCTGTCCAGCTGCTTCCTCTATCTTATTTTCCAATTCACCCTGTCCTCATGGGGTTATTTCCATCGTTTGTGAATTGCTTCCCGGGAATGGATAGTGAATATGTCTTTAGTAGTGGTTTCTTTTCTCATTTCGGAGTGCATTGAACTATAAAACTTTTATGGCCCGCGAGCGGACTCACAAAAACCTCGTGCATATGGTGTAAAAAGTTTGGCGAGGCATATGTTCCCAGGATAACTCTAGACAATGCTGCAACGGGAGCGATAAACTGGAAGCGGACATGAAAGAACGCGTAGAATTCCAATCAGGTCGCGCGAGACCGAAACGTGTAGAGCGCATTGAAATGGCATCCCTGCCACATCTGTTTGACGCCGTCGTGACTGATCCCGACCGTTCTCATTGACAGGCGACGTGAGATTTGTGTGGTCCTTGATTTTCTCCGGATTCAGGAATATTGGACCGGACTTCTTTGTTTTTTCAATATAGTTTGAGTTTTCCGTCGAGGGAGTGGGATCGAATGGTTTTGTTGCAGGTGCACGTGCTTCAGCGAGTGGGGATGAGGAATTGTATTACCACCATGGACCGTGGCACCGGTCTTTTGGTCTCCTCTCCGTAAACGCTGATGCTTAAATCTCTAGTCCAAAGTGGCAATGCGATTTTGGAATTTTGGGGGTGGTGGTACAAAGGATTCGCTGTTATAAAAAATTGGCTTTATCTGTGACTATAATTTGGCAAACAATCAGAAAAAACCTACTTATAACTAAAATCGTTAAAAAAATTACCTTACTAAAACCTACAATAAGAGATACGAATAACGGTAAATATGTCCTATCGGAGAGTAGCAATGAATAGCATTGGTAGCTGCATGTTGGTATGAGTACTTAAAGCTAACCCTACTAACAGAATGTTTTTGCATGTTTGCTTTGCAATTTCTATCTTTTTAAATAGTGTAGTTCTGACTACTATATTAATACTATTCCTTTTTTATGCATGATATGTAGTGCATGTTTGGTGAGCAATCACCCCCTGCCACACACCCTTGTGGTGGCTTGCAGGGTATTATGTAGATGTAGATGTACTTCTTTTGATGCTCGGTGCACTGAGCTAGAGAGTAGAATAATGTAAGGGGACATTCATATATTAAGTGACGTTGATTTTCCGTTTCTTTCGACCCGCCGTCCTATACTACAACGCTTCGTAACATTCTCTGAGATCCCCTCCCCCTCCCTATATTATGTAAAGCAGCCCACAAACTCTTCTGTGAATAATAAAACATATTATTTATAAATACTTTATGTATTAATGCTATACTATGCTCACTGGATCACTGGTTAATTATTTCTGGGTGTGTGTGTGTTCTTATGCCTGTAATATTGTTGCAAAGAATATTACACTGATAATTTATTCAAAATCATTGTGGGTATCGTCATTATTATTTGAAGGAGGAATGAATTATAATGCATTATTCTCCCTGCGTAACGGATGGCTGGATCCTCCCCCTCCTATCGAGAGGGCATCGTAACTTCCCCCGTTTAGCGTATTACGTAATTTATGGGTGGCCCCTAATTACAATTCCACCTTGCTTGTCATATTTGTCCCCCTGCGTGAGTGACGCAATATATACGACCTGGGTCTTTTGTCTTGGGTCCGAGTCTTCCGGCGGAAATAAAAATAGTTGCATCTACTCAGAAGTTCAGTTTTGTTCTGGCGTTCCTTCCTAGTCTTAGGTTCGCATTCCCGCTTCCCCCCGTCCATATTTACATGATCCTCCGATTTTTTAATCGTGAACCTGCTGTAACTCCTCAAAATGCGAAAAGAGCTTCGTAACTTCACAAAATGGTGAAGTTAAGATGTTCACGCTGATGAAATTTGCTGTTCCTAAAGTACGTCTTATTTGGTGTTTTTTATTTAGTACAATATACAGATTTTGGCAGTATTTACGTCACGGGTTGAATATTTCTGGTTGAATAGGTTTCTTATGGCTCTAATATTGTTGCGAATAATACTGCTTACTGATTATCGAAGTTATTCTATCACCTCCTGGATGGCCGGTAGTATCCCAAAGAAAGTCGGAAAAATCCATATGCCCGTAAACTTGTTTTGCATGGTGCGAGGAAACGCATAGATTGTAGTTCGCAAAGCGTAAAGGCTAATTTAGAGTGTAATCATCTTTCTACCAGTACTGCATTGGATTGCTGACTACTGATTTTGCAGTAATGTGCTTTTTTCGCAAAGTGATGTTTCCTTTAACCTTGTCTTCAGTAGCAGCGCCATGAGTCCACTTTTTCAAGTGTTCTCTTAAATTCCTCAAAAAATAGTGTAGGCTTTCGCTATACTAAGTTTCGCTCTGAAACTAAAATGTATATATATGCCTTTCTTCCTCATGCCATTTATATTTATTAATTCATGTATTTGGGGAACGGATTTGTCTCTGCGGTCAGATTGAATCATGTTTCTGTGAATATACTTTCGATTGACTGATGATAAATAGGAATTGAAAATTGACGATGACTTTGTTTAATTATGGGGCGTTAACCTCCGACTCCTGCCCAAAATAACTTTCCTAGGTTTCGATTATCGATTTTGTTATAATATTTAGGCGTCGTTCTAACACATATTCAGTTTCCGACCGTCATAGGTAATCGATTTCGCATTCTGGATAGGTCATCAGGGTTCACAGCGGCCAAATGATTCAAAATTTCAGCATACCAAGCCCCACTATTCATCCATTGTGGGAATACCATATCCATCGCATGACATTAAAACCATTTATTTGTGTAACGAGACACACGGAAAAGATGATTAGGTTTCCAACGCTGATTTAGGGAAGCAATTTTAGGGTGATACACAATGAACTACAAAATGTATACTTGTTGAAGTGTAGATTAAGCCAAGAGATTGAAGCAAATTTTACTTATTAGTAATGGGTCTGTTATTGATGTTGCTCTTATTAAGGTTGAATTTAGTCTGCGGGTCTTAACCTGTCTTAAATTCATTCTTGCTTTTGAAACCGAATAAAATGAGAGAAATGTATTAGGTAATTTATGCGATGTTTGGCATGCTGATTTTTTTCTGAACTTGAAAAACTTGGTAAGCATTGGGTGTCAATGCAGCAGGAAGTGTGGTTTTTCGTTTATCTTCCAATTAGTGATTCTTGATTTATTTTAAACTTGTCTCGTTAGCCTCATAGTAAGAAAAATATTTTGTCTTTAATTGAGGTATGTGAGTATGCATTTTCGCTTAGTGGCTAAAAAATTATCGCTACCCACATATTGTAGATATTTTTTATATTTATTAAAACTTTGCGTCCACAAACGGTCTAATATTTTGTATGCACCTTTTCGAAACAATATTTTGACGACCTTCGAATTTTTTATCGGGTTGAAATAATCATAGCAGGTGTGAACGAAAGGTAACGTTCTTTCAAAGAGGATTTCCTTAGCGGATTGATTACCGAACTTGAGCAATTTTTAAATTTGAAGTTAATGAATTCCATTTCGTAAAATTCGAGTCATTGAAAACCCTCAGCCTCTTTAAAACATTACATAATTTTATCTGCAACTGCTAGTTTTTACCCCAAGCCTTATTCAATGATAGTAGAAAATAAATTCCTATTTGAAGTTTTGCATTGGTAATGTTTTTTATTCAAGTTTTACCTTTGTAAACCCGCTGGAGATGAGGTAAAATAATAGTTTTTCACCTTGTCTAGTCTGCTAGAAAAATATCAGCGAAGTCACCGCACTCCCGATGTCCCACGATCATATCCTAAGTCGCGTTTAATCGTTCGAAATGGACGGCAACTTGGTGTTGGCGCCGGCTTTAACCCGCCCGCCGCTTGTACGGGTGCAGGTAGAGGAGGCAGTGACTCTGCTGTGGGAGTCGGTGACCGACCGCCTCGATCTCCTTCCCCGCCCCCGGCTAGTCTTCCCGCCCACCGCGCGTCTGCTCTCCTCCGCAACCCGGAATCCCTCTCCCCTCGCTCAACCTCCTCCCACGCTCGCGGTTCCACGCCCTTCCTTTCTGATCTCCCCACTCATCCTCTTGTCTGCATTTCCGCCATCGGATGCCTTCCATTCTCTCCCTGATCACGCCGCGCATATATTCTCCCGCTCGTGGTGTGCTCTTCTATTTATACTCTCAGTTCCTGTCGGGATTGCCATATCTCCGACCCATCCAGACGTGTCGAACAGAAAGCGATCGATTGGTGGAGTAGCGAAGACATTAATTTCGTTTTTTTTGTTTCGTTGCCCTTGAATTCGTCTGGCATGTTTCTTTCATGCGTCCAAATTGATGGTGTAATCGAAGTAAATTAAAAATATTTCCGGCAGTTGTGCCGTGTGGTGGAATAGTATTTCTTGGAAATTCCTCATTACGACAAGTACTTAGAAGTTTGTCCCTATTGAATCTCTGTATCATCTTGTTATCCCAGTTTCTATTCGCTCACTAGTTTGATTAAAGAAAATATATCCTACTAGGAGACGAAAGAAGTATCATAATTCATTTGTGTATTCATGGTGTGTTCGCCTTAACTTCATCTCTTTTTGTGCAGTGTGGTCTTTCTTTGGAGGATGAAAGAGAATGGAATAAACGCCCTGTTCGTTTTTTCTATAGATAAATATCTCTTACTCGATGAATCGCGTAGTTAACCACCTAAGACCCCATTCTCTCGTTTTCACTTTGAGAATTAACCTTATTAATAGTAAAGTGAGTTAGGTGGTTGCGTCAAGCATTTGCGAAATGACTTGAGCTTCCGGCGCTGATTGGAGGCTGCTTTTACGAGATAAGCCCATAGTCATATCATGGAGTCATTTCTGGAAAACCGGGCGGAAAGGAATAGCGGATAATAGATTACGAACCTCAATATTTATAATTGCTTTCCACGCAGTTATTTACTTCAGTTCACCCTGTCAAGGAATTATTAATTTGTAATCAACCCCATTTATAAAGTATTTAAATTCATTCATATCGGCCATGGCCGGCCATGTACATGGCACACGGATTATCGAAAGAGAGTGGAATGAAGATCCTCAACGTAGTGGCTTATATTCTCGATGTAAAAACTTTCTCCGGCCGCTGTTTCTGGAACAGTGTGGCGCCTTATGCTCTCCGGTAGACGTATTGTAGGGAAGGAGTGAACTGATGGAGAACGTACGAATTAACGAGAGAAATAATGGAGCTTCTACCATATTTGCCCTTATTTATCCTCTAAAATCATATATGATTGCTGTTTACTGATTCGGAGTTTTATGGTGGAATTTATGGTTTGAATACATTTCCCATTAACTATTGTCCGGGCTTCTGTAACTCTATGTGTGCTGAGTGTTGTATTTTAGGAAAAATACACATGACACATTTTGTTACACATTCATTCGCCTGTCGTATGGTAAATCAGCGTGGATAAATCGTCATTCTGCGCATTTAACTTTCCGGTCCGTATATTGTGGTAGGTCATTGCTCTGAGCATCTTACGAATTTAGATCTCCTCTAACTTTATACTGCACGTCAGACGAAATTCTTATTTCATCGTCTCTGATTGCGTCGCCATATAAAGCAGATCTAAAGAGGGGACCACATACAGGTATGAGAGCTATCTCTCCGTGTCTCACCCGTTCAACACGTCTGTTGTGTTATCGGCCTGTGTGCTTTTGCCTTCACGTCATGACTCGGAATTCTGAGTTTCACCGTTGCATGGAGACGCCTCTCCTAATCCACCCTCACGGTCCTCGGCTCAGTTGAGAATTAATCCTCACGTTTTCTCGGAATCCGGCGTGATCATTGCCGAATGGCGTCACTGTACGGTCACAACCGCGCCACGAGGCAGTGCACGACGGAATGGGTCACAGAGGAGGCGGAAGTTGAGTGTGAATCACTCTGAATGGAAGAACATAGCCTGGCAACTAAGTTATGTGCCATTCATTTATTACGCAAAGCCGATTTGACGTATTTTCCCTCTCTTTTTTGCAAAGCAGATAAATACCTTATTTATTTATAATATGTATTCAGTAATCATTATTTGTATAAAGACCCCTTGAGCATTGGCTGATGCTCTCGTTCGTAATGACTTGAGTGCCAGTAGTTAAGCCTGCCGTGGAAGTCACATCGTGCCCAGAGTTACCAGTGGAAACAGTTTATTGCTAGAATTCTCTTTCTGCGGTTACAGTGTACTCTGGTGTTAATTTGCGAGTTGAATATCGGTGGGATAAAGCGGCATCTAAATCTGCGCCTACGCAGGACCGTGTAAGCATCCACAGTGATGATTGGCGGGGGGTGACACCCCTTCAGGCATATATTCTTTTCGAGTAAACGAGCTTATCGTCAGTAGGTACATTAATGGCTTTATTTTTATGCAATTTAAATTCGCAAGGGTAGACGATGGCTTCACAATTAGAGCGTATAATTTCAACCGTATTTCATCGACTCCTTATTCCATCGTCTCATTATCCTTGCGGGATATACGCTCACTCACTCAGCATTTAACCCGAAGGTTAGTTTGATTGGTGAGAGTACTACAGCTCATCCCGTACTAAGTCATTTGCGTGTGAAATTCATATATTCAGGGGAGGGGGGGGGGCAGTTCCCGTCTCTGGGCCACATGCGATTTCCCACGAAGTTCTGAAAATGAGAGAATCACTCCGAGGATTTTAGGTGGGGGCGTCCAGAGATGCTTCACCCGGATTTGAGCCCGGGACCCTCCGGTCGGTACCACAGCACACTACCCACCAGGCTACTGCGACTCATGTGACACACATTGTGCATATCTTTTTCAAATATTTGTTGTTACATATTGAATGTGCAAGATGCCTTAAACAATGGAATTATTTCGTTATACACTAGTAGTTACCTTCAGACAAGCAAAAATCTTTGTAGCTCTCTACTGTTAGTAGGTCGAACATGTTCTGAACGGGTAGATTTCACATGTTTTACTTCCCGCATGTATTAGGTCATTTTAATCAACATAAGAACTAGATAGATAGTGTAATATGAATAGTTTATAGTGCATCTGAAATGTCTTCAAAAGCACTAACTCATGTCAACTGCACCCATTCTTGCCTAAAGGGAATACCTAAATGATTTTTAGCAGATGCGAAACGCATTTATGAGCAATTTATTCTTCGTAGATACTAAAACTTCAGTCGTGGATATGTAACCAACGCATTATCTAATTTAGTCGCATTTTACGTATTAATGTATGTGCGTATTACAAGTTAGGTAAGTATTCACCTCCCTAGACGTGTTTTGTAGGATACTCCGTAGATGAAGACGAAAATGAAAAATATTTCATTTTACGACTCTCCTGTCAGAGGGGCGAACAGGTAATGGGAGTGGGCGAGGAACGAGTCAACGATGGAATAATACGTCCCCCGCCGTCGTCGAGGCGCCCGTGGTAATGCGCTGGTCCGCGCTGCCCTCGGCCGTAGGCACTCGCCTCATCCTCTTCTTCCGCTGCTGTTGACTGCCGGGATATAGATGGTGGAGTGCTTTAAATGGGCCGTAAACGTCTCCTAAGGGGAGGCCTGATGGTAGCCGTAACCATCCCTCATGCGAGCGTGCCTGTGTTTGCTTGCGCTCATCCACTTTCAGCGCCTCGGACGTCGTCGGGGGACGGTACTGGTAGGAGGGAGCGTGTCTCTCTCCAAGGCTGGAATGGGTTGTGGTCTCAAGACACGTGCTACCCGTGCTCCAAGTGCGGTCGCGCCTTCCGAGAACCTCGGTTTATCATCCGCAGACATTCGCCACGATCTACCCTGAGCATATATTCCAGAAGGTGTCTATGCCAGTGGAGGGGGATGGGGATTTTGAGTTCCCGAGGAATGGAGTAGTGACACCCTCGACCACCTCTTTTGAGTACCTTACTAGCCACCTCGAAGGGAGTGGAGATAAATCATCTCCAAGCATCCTCTACGCCAACTAAAATAAATGGTTCCAAGTAGTAGACATGGGTTTTAGGTGCTCAAACGGTTATGGTTTTATCATACCGGCTAACCTAGTTCCTTAAATTTAAAACAACTTCTACGCCCTGAAGAAGAGTTGAACCCACGGCTTTTGTGTTTCCAGGTCGGTTCGTCGCTGACTTAGCTATATCGGCCGACAATGAAAGGTTCTAGTAGAAATAATTTGTTTTTCGTCAGGAATTCTCCAGATACAGCTACTTAGTGGCTTGGAAACTACGAAAGGAATTAACATTCAATGAATGTGTGATGCACTGATTTTTATTCACTGTGTTATTTATTGCAACAGGCTGGTGAGTTCGCTCGTAGTTTATTGAATGAAGCACTACTATTTTGTGAGACTCCTCAAATTCATACTATTTTTTATAACGCTTATTCTAATCCCGCCAGCTGCGTAGTTTAGTCGTTAACGCATTGACTTTGCAACCAACAAATTTGCCAGTTCGAATATCGCCTCCAGCACGGGTGTTATATTTGTTCTTGGATTATGCTAAGGAAGTCAGGTAAAGTTGGACAGTACCATAAGACCGTAGTAGTTGGTGCGCCTTAGCCTACTTATTTCTATTCTTTATTGTTCTTTGTAAGTCATTTTCCATCTGCAAGCCTGTGTATTTATCCAAATTCCTATTTATAATTGAGTAGTGCGAAATTCTCAAAATACTTCTGGAAAACGAATCGGTTAAAATTTACATAAATGAGTGCATATAGTGATCAACTACACCGTGCCACGCTCCCTTTCGTCGGCTTGAGGGGTAACGTGCAGACGTAGAGACTTAACTCATGGTCTGATATTGATTCTCATGCTTGTTCCTTCAATAAGCCAGTGGCACTGACATGTTTCTCGTAATTACCTTTCTCAATGCCTGTCGATTTCATTTGCGTGTTTTACTACTTTCTTTTCTACTACGATTACTAATCAAGTGAATGCGCTCAACACTGACGCTATGTGAGATCATTGGAATGAAAAAATCCAGGCTTTAATAGGAAAACGTATTGTTCTGTGGCACTTTGAAAAGGTTGCCCATTTTTTTCTAGCTTTCTCCAGTTCGGGCTGTGTTGCGATAGGGGTCTATCCTTTCTCCCCAAGATACGTAACATATTTGACCATTATTTTCATCAAATTAAGGAGTCTTTTGATAATTTGTGTGGTTTTGTCCCGTGGTTCTGTTGATGCAGTTGAGTTGGCAGAAGTATAATTATTTGGTGCTCGGGAGTATATTAGTAATTTTTGGCGGATACGGTTTAACGCTATGGAACGAGTGTCATACCAGCCTTTTGATATCATAGAGGCACTTCATATTCCGCCTGAGCGCATTGTGTCACAACTGTGAACAGCATACTGCGATGCATGTTGTGGGATATATATTCTCGGTGCCACAGCCGACGTTTTTCTCCTCTCCCTTCCGTTTACTGCTTGAGAGAAGACTACTCAAAGGGTGCTCTCCCGTGCTAATGGGCTTCTTTTGATTCGGTGTCTACCGAGGTGTCTTGCTGTGTGCATGTCCGTTTTCTCCTCCTCAATTATTCGTTGTCATGTGCACTCTCACAAACGGACTGCCTCCCTTCGTCGGCGCCTCGAGTTCCGGCGTGTTCGTTCGCTCGTTGGCATTTAGGTGGTGGTCGTGTCTCCTGCAAGCCGACCTTGTGTCGTGAGCGTCGTGAGCTATGAGCCGACCGATTGCACCGCGGCTAGGAGTGTTCTTGGATTCGGAGAAATACGAAATGCATTTCTATTTCGTGGCAAATGAGAACTGCTAGATGGTTATTGCTGAGAGGCGACCGGTAGCTTAGGTAATTTGCGCCATTTTTCTTTCAGGGAATGGGGGAAGGGTGGAGAGACACGAGGTATTAGCCTGATCACGACGAAACCGTCAAGGAATCCACGGTTTAATGTCCCATCCCATGGACTGGTGTGCTGAACTCTTACTTTGGATGATAAGTTAATGTTTCGAACGGTATTTTATTTGTTAAGGTCGCAAAATCCAGTCCTAAGGATTTTTCGATCAATTATTTTCCAGTGGATTTTTTGGCGCTAATTGAACGAAATTTTTTCTCCGTATTATCTTCAGGCTCTACGTTTTTCGCTGAGTAATTTTGTTGGATTGCAAAATAATGAAAGTGCTCTTCACACAGCACTCAAGTAGGGATCAGTATATATACCAATGAACATTTCTACCACCGGAATCCGAACTCGGACCCTCAGGATGGAAGGTCAGTAGGTGAGCCACCACACAAAACCCACGGAAATTCCTTCTTCCCTGCAATGAAATATATGAGGAAGAGGGTTATAATCCTCGCCGGCGGGGTTTGGAGCATCGAAACCCACGTGACACCGGTGTGTTTGTCAGGATGGTTATATTTTTCATTGGCACGCGAATCACCCATCAGTTCTAATTTGTTTGGGAAAGCGAGTGTTCGACACGTGTACCGAAAGCGGCACGCGATAGATGATAATTTATTTCGGCCCCCCCGAAAGAGGTGTAAATCAAATAATCCGAATCCTTCAACCAAAGGAAGGAAGTTTTTGGGTAAAAATGTGAAGATTCGGAACGAAAAAGTTAATCTTGTGAGGGGTACAGGAAAGCATTTTTGTGAAAGTGAAAGGAGAAAATGAGAAAAGTTTACATAGATAAACGAGAGCTTCCCCATCCCCGGGGTTGTTGCTTGCAGATTTTCCATTTGAAACTTCCTCCACGTTATCCATAATCTACCTACGAAGCAAGAGCTTCTGCCTATTTTCCTTTTTTTTCAGATTTTAACCGGTCCTTCGCATTTCGCGTAACAAGTCTCCAAAATAATGTTGATCACTCGTGATGTACATCCATAATTGCGCGAATGTAAATTTCTAATATGTGCGCTCAGCCATTCACACACTTAAAAAAATGTATATTCATTCTTGTGGGTATACGCACGCACGCACATGCTTACTTCGGCTCTAAAGACGTTTCAGCCTACTTGAGAGGCTTTACGGAGTTTTTTTAACTTCACCCATGGAGTAAATAGGCGCAATATACGTAAACTGTGGAAGAATTTTTATGTGTTTAGTACTTTGCAGCCGTATAGATTGAACAAATTGAGCAGTTTTTATGAAGTTATTATAATTTTTTTGCAAAACGGGCATCCCGACTTCGACAGTGAGTATTAAACGGAATAATAATACATGCAATCCCCCTTGAAATAAAGAGCTAATATACTGCCCATAATTAAAAAAAATATTCTGAAAGGCAGGAATTGTTTTACTTACTCTATGTATTGAAAGTAAACATAGCTTTTTCTCATTTCCATGAATGTTATGAGAATGTTGAATACGCCTAAATTCGGAATAAAATACGTAAGCCTGTTCAATGTGTAGCAATTCGTCGATACCTGGTGTTGATGACCTACGCTCAGGGTAACGTTGGTGAAATGTTAAAGAAGCGAGAGTACCGTAAAGCGTAGATAATACATAGAGCGAGCGAGGTATCCTTATGAATCCGGATGATTTCGTTTTATTTCGAACCGCGAAAGATTAGTTAGAAATAGAACACGACAAAAAGGTTTAACGAAGGACCAAGTGGAAGAGAGATGGAAAGTACATATATGCAATTAATGGTAAAGAATGGAGGTGAGAACTACTGTCAGGGCAGTTTACACTAGATTGAGGACATGAGGATATTCCATTTAACCACAATTACAGAAAATCGTAGAATTAAAAGTAAAATTGTCCAAATGACGGTAATAATCTTTTTCTTCTGCGTTTACATTTTACTCTGCGAGCCATGCAGGTGCATGTGTGGGGGCGTTACCCCTGGTGAAAATGGGGAGAAGAGAATAAAAGGTAAGAGAAAAAAAGTATGAAGACTGAGATGTAATTTTGCAGGTGGTATTTCGCTTTGTTTGTATTGTAATCGTTATGGTCTTTGGAAATAACAAATTGTTGAAATTTCTGTCCCACACTCATTTTGACGACGATTTTCTAGCAGTGTTAGCAAATTAACGGCACTTTCCTCAGTTCAAACGGGAGATACTTTTTTTAGGCAGATTTTGATTAATTCTAGTGGCTTTTCGGCGCTCTCCAAATAAAACTTATCGACCGCTCACTTTATCATTCGTACGCCTTCGAAACGGTACGATCTCACTCATCTGGCACGCGAATCCTTCCCGCGTCAAGTTTTTCTTCTTTTTGTTTTGCAGTCCAAATTTTGGCACGCGAGGTGGCCGGCCCTCTTCCTCCTCCGCCGCCATTGCCATTGTATATATCCCGCATGGATAGAGTCAAGAGGACAAGGACGTTTACGTCCGTGTGCCTTACGGTGTGTTTGTCATGAGTGTGTGTGCTCTTGAGGGTGGGGAATGGTGGTGGCGCGCGGCCTCGTGTGTGTGTTTTTGGAGGTGGAGGACGCCGTTCCCCATCGCTTCCACCCTCTCGTCCTTTCTCCCTCCCACCTTGGCCCCACAATCACCATAGTTCCCCTCCCCAATCCTGCTCTCTGCTCGGCTCTCACGTGTTACCCTTTCGTCTCGATCCCTCCTTCTCCCTCCGCCATTTCCACCGTGCCACTGTTGCCCAACCATTCGTATGGCACATTTCGCGCCAAATCGATACCCCCACAGCGTCGGTTGTTCCCTCCCGTCCTCCCCCGGCCATCGTTTCATGACACATTCACACACTCGCCATCATGTTTCGGTGTCACGTGCCCCCCCGTGAATCGCTGCTGCTGCAAGCGCTCTCTTCTCTTCTTCTCCCTCCCGTCTCTCTTCCTCTTGCCCTCGCTCCACATTCCTCTCCTGCAGGTTGGTGGCGGCGTGAACGGGAAATTGTGGAGCCCTGCGGGATCGACGCGATTCTCGGTTGAACTTAGAGAGATTCGTGAAGGTTGTCCCAAAGTGGGCGAATCCCGCATCAAGGACCCGACCACCCGTATGGGGTTCGCGGCGTAGCTTCGGCAGGAAAGTCACCATCTGCATGCCGACCATGGCCTTAGTGTGATCCTTCTTTCTCGCTGTCGCTGATGTTGTCAATTTTACGCTAGCACCTCAAGCAGCGCAATGTCAGCAGTAACTCCCGACAACTCGTGCTACCCAGAAAATTCTTTGTTTGAAGCATCAGATGAGATTCTAAGAATGGCACTCATATTTGATCTCCAAAGCTCAGTTCAAAAATGAGGAATATGTGAGCTAGCACATTGTGGAGATCCTTGGTCGAACCCCAAATTTGCTCCTTTGGTTTTCGTTCAAAAATTTGTTGATTCATGCCGACGTCAAAAGGAAAATCATGCTATTATTGTTCATAAATTAAGAACAGAGCACCTCATTGCTTCAGCAAAACGGGTGCGCAATATATTGGAAGTCAGGAGGATAACACTGAAATGTTGTGGAAGTTTGTCTTCCAATTCCCGTCTCCAATATGTTTCAGCATCGCCTCCTGTGCCGTAGCCGCCCCGCTCAGGGTTGCCACCTTACATAACTTTTCTTTGGGCGGGGCAGTTGTATATTTCAATCTGGTTCTATCCCCGACCTTTCCGCAAAGTCCGCCCTCTCCAATTTTTATTCTTAGGGGACCGTGTTTTTATTGTTTTTCACTCCCGGTGTCGTTTCCATAACTCAAAGCTCAGCACATTTCTTCTTCCCCATTCTCGTCCTCGTGGCCAATCTCGTCCTCCCAGGGAGCACTTCAGTCTTTCTTCAACCTCCTTCAGCTGTTACCCCCTTCTCCAATAACTCCCCTCCCCCGTCCCGCCTCTCTCCTCCACGTTCGACCAATCCATAGTGTACAGGGTGCTCTCTCAGGTTTTTCATCTTTTGTTGTTTACGGCCTTGCTGACAAGGGTCTTTTTTTCGAGTGGGGTGGTTTTTTACCCGTAAACCGACGTAAGATATTCCTTCGGTCTGCTTTTCCATTGATACTTTGTGTAACCCCCCTGCCACACGCCACTACGGTGGCTGTCAGGGTAAAATGTAGATATCGATGTGGCATTGGACGTTCGCTCTTTTCCTTAGGGTGATATTTGTGAAGGCATGGGCTTTCGTCCAATGCAAGTTGGTAACCAGGTGATGATTTAAGGCCCTTTTACACGGTGATAGATTTTGTACTTAATCATTTAGACATTAATTCAATGAATGTTCTGCGCTGAAAGAATCCGCAGTGTTAGTCCTATCGATAGTACTTATCGATTCGCAGGAAATTTCTTACAAACGCAGCTGTTTCGATGGTCGGAATTGTTTGTTTGCGTCGTCTCATATACGTGAAATCATCTAGTGTACATAATTATTATAATTTCCTAGAAATAAAGCGTTGTAGTGACTGATATTTAGGTTAATCTGAATTGAAGTAGAGCTATTAATGATGGACGGTATTGTTCGATTTTCGCGTCCGCTGCCACAGTATCCGTTATAATGGTGGCAGCGACAATTTTGTCGCAGAAAACTTGAAAGAGACAGAGAGGAAGAATATAGGTCGATGTATGGTAGGCCCGATTCAAGATGAACTGTTATTAAAGGACTATGAGGCCTAAAGTAATTTTTGAAAAAAAAGGACGTAGGATACTTCTAATACTCTATTAAATATTGCCAGACATGATATAGGAAGATCACACACGACGACGAGAGGAGTAAATTTGCTGACTATATGCACATGCTTTGTTCACTCTTTGATCTACACGTTAATTGTAATAATGACATTTTCCAATTCATTTCTGGCTAGCTGTCACGCTAAGAGTTTTAGCGACGGTTGAATCGTATCCATAATTGTACAATAAGTTCACAATCGATACATCGTACAATAAGTCCAAAAGTGTACAAGGGAAAGGGTCCAAGGGCTATTTGCTTTAATTTTGTGCATTTCGTGGTAGTTGTGATAGCAAAAAACAGTGAAGTGAAACCCTGAACGGCGTGAGTGGCAACGGAAAAGTGCCGTTGAAAATATTTTAATGATTTTTTCTGTTCTAGTGTTCGTATTGTGTTCCAATATTTCATTGTTTTATTCGTGTTACAGGAATAATAAAATGTTCAAGTTTAAATAATAACGATAGGTATAGGATAATATTTTGATAAAGTCCGGTTTCACCAAAACGTGATTAATTGAAGAACTTCACGTGGGTGCGCCCAAGGATATTATAAGAACTATAAGGATCCCGGGATCAAATCCCGGGCAAGAGCCTTTCTGGACACCCCCATCTAAAATCCTCGCGATTCGATTTTCTGCGCGTCAGAACTTTTTAGGAAATCGCAGGTGGCACAGGGAAAGGAACTGGCCCCCCTACCCAGAATGTGTGAATTTCACACGCCATTGGCATAGTACGGGGTGAGCTCTACCCTCACCTATCAAAACCAACCTTCGGGTTGAATCACTGAGTGAGTGATAAGACTATATATATTCTTGGGCACTCAAATAAATTAGGTGAGTGCTCAAAGTACATCTAATTGGATAACGTCCTACCCTTGTTTCATTTAAATCCTATTCTACCCGCTCAAAAAAACCGAGACGGACGTCGTGCACTCGTATCAAGCGACCATTCACGGAATCATGCGATCACAAATAGAATATGTTCTAATTTCGACCGCATGATTTTTAATTTTTACATGAGGCATGAATTTCATGCGCATGATCATTCACAAGATTATTCACCGTCAATCTTAACTCTTGGCTTTGGAAAACGAGGAAGCACACAACTTATATACAAATATAAGATCTCTAGTGTAAATTTTCGTGAGGAATTGCGAGATTTTTTATACTTGTTCCTCAAAGCACACTCTAATACAATAAATTCTTAAGTAACTATGCTAACTTCAGTGATCTTTTAAGACTTGATCATTGGATTGAACTGAATTTAGGAGGGGATAAAACAGTTCCACTTATTTTAAAATCAGTCTTAAAAAAAATAACGGTGACAATTACTTTTGTGTGCTCCAAAATCTGAATTAGGACATCACCTAGTCTTGAAACTAATGATGGCATTTTATGAAACTCCTAATGTATGTGGAATTAATTGAAAAATTTTAGAGTTCCACTTTCATGTGGATATAGCGCTTTTTCTAGTTACCATTCTTACAAATACCACAAATAATCTAATGTACATCTACTGACTACCCTGCGAGCCACTTAGGGTATTTGCAAGAGAGGACTTGTAGCCAAACATTACACTGGAAATGAATTAAACGTTTGTACGTTCCACAATGTTATAGTAAAATCGACCATGGTTTCGACCCAATTAGTATCGTTATCAAGCTACAGAACGACTTCGGAAGCGTCTTTACATAGTTTTATCTGAGGGGCGAAGAGGATAGACAAAGTGAACAGAGGGGGGAGGGGGGGGTGGAGAAACACATCTAACGCCACGTCAGGGTTTTGTGACAACATTCCAAGGTCTTGAAATGCGAATGAGGGAGGAAGAGGGTAGGTGATGAGAGGGGGAAGGAGATGAGACACCCCTTGGAAGCATTATGTTGATTCACCGAAAAACAAATGGAATGTTCTGGACCTTTATGGACATTAACGGTGAATGGCCGACAAAAGTAGCTTCATTTACCAGTTTAAAATTATTATCTGAATATACAATTTCATATTATTCCAGAAAGTCGAATGTTTTACCTTAGCATTGTAGTAGTAGTCAATTGGGTTCAAAATGACTAGTATGGTTACATGCCAATAAATGTTTGGAAAACATGGAGGATACATCGCCAGTTAAATAAAATTTTTATGTTCCTTAATTATAGTAGTCAATTTTCGCCGTTTGGCCAATGTAGGTACCTAGCATTACATGCGTTACATTTTAAAACGCATGCTCCACTTTTGTCAAGCTTATTGTAACTCTCTTTGGTGATAAATAAATTTTGTTTCTTATAGTTACGGGTAAAACTATATAAGGACGCTTCCAAAGCTGTTCTGTACCTTGATAACGATATTAATGGTGTCGAAATCATGGTCGTATATAGCAAAGCAGTGTGGAGCGTACAAAGTTTTAACTCATTTCCTGTGAGTGGTTTCCATGAAGTAAAGCCTACAACTTTAATCGTATGCTGCTTGTTGTTTATCCTTTACAGTCAACATTTGCCTTTCGCTGAAAGGAATATCTCAATGAGATGTTTGTATTTTCAGAAGAGTTGAAGATACCTTGAAAATGTGGTAAAGAGCCTCGAAAACGTTGACAAGACCTGGAATATTTGTTTTCGACTTCTTCAAACACCATCGATAACCATAAGTATCATCTGTGACCAAATAAAAATTTCATTTTTCTTTCTTCTTGCAAGGAAATATTTAAGAGAGAGGGTTAGGAGGTACAACCTGTTAGTGCCCGACTACTGCCTCATAAAAAGGTTTGTTTGATTGATAGTATTAAAACGGTTAAAGTAGGATTTGATGGAATGTCCGTACTCTACTCTGTGGTTTATTCATACATCGGGGCCGATCGATATCCCTGCACCCTTTTTATCATAAAATCTAAACATTTCCTATCCCTATTTATTGTATCCACAGCAATTTGAATTCTTTCTTCCTCGCCCTCGCTTTCCCAGCTTTCCAGACAGCGACCTTCAGCGTTCCATCTTTCCAAAGTACCATTTCGCTCCACAAAATCTGCATTCTCCTAATTTCTACTAGCAATATTCTATCCTTCCCAACCATGTTCAACGCCTCTTCATTCGTCCGACCTTCCGTTCATTGCACTCTCTTCATTCTCCTCCTCACCCATATTTCTATGGCTTCCAATTTTTTTTTCGTCGTCCTTCCCTACATAGTCCAGGTCTCAGATCCGTATAAACCCACGATCCATGTCAAGCTCTTTCGTAACCCCCTCTTGACGTCCCTGCTAATGGTTCTTGTCATAATTTCCCTTCTGTTCGTAAATGCCTGGCTAGCCAGTGTAATTCTACTCTTAACATTCTTACTGCTACGCCCACCTTCGTCCAACATGGTAGATCCTCCTGAAATGTTTGCTAAATGGTAGAATTTGATGTCAGTTCCAATCTGTTGTTGGATTGCAACGTTTTAGTTCATGCTCTGTTTACTGAAGACCACTATCTCCACTTTTTTAGCGATTAAGAATGTTCGTGGAAACGATCGAACGCGGCGCAGGCAGGTTTTGGTTGGAACTCAGATCAGGATATCGTTTCTGTTTGCGTTGGAGTCGTCGGAGGCGGTTTGGGAAACCACGACGTGCTTGCCAGCTTGGAGTCATTAATCGTGACAATGACGGATCGTAGGATTCGCAGCCGGAGGGGGTGATTATTGAATGGAGAGGAATGGCACGGTCGGACTTGTTATTGTCCTCCATGATCGGCGGCCTGGATCAAGGGTCGGCGATGCTGGAAACGTTGCGCCCTCTCCTACGTCCTTGTATTTGGGCTCGGAGCTCTGTTTTTGGGCAAGAAATTCATCGCATCGCGGTGATCCACGCTGCGGTCGAGATTTAAAGTTCATCGTCGCCGGCACAGCCCCAGTGGCTGAACCTAGATCCACCGTTAATAGTTACCATCCTAGTGCACTTGATGTAATTATTCTTTCGTGATTTGAAAGGGCGGTTCAAATTCATGTTGTTTCCTTCATTCCCCTTCTGCAGCTTCTGTTGTCTTTGATCGTCGTGGTTCTCCTCTCTGCTTCCCGATTGGTGTCAAAGTGTCGTTCCCACTTGTTAGGCTTGTACGTCATTTTGATTTGGGTAATACAACCGTGAATTATCAGGGCTTAATGGCATTTTGGCCTTGTGCTTGAAAGTTCAAGGCTATTTCTGTGGAGGCGAGTTTCTAACGGACAATGCGTTTCTGACCATGTCTCTTCTTGTTAAATATGTTTTAAGATTTGGTGGATGGCCGTATGGTCATTGCTACCATTAGTATGAGGCTTTGTCATATAACAATTCACATCATATGGCATCAAAAGACTTATATTTGTTCATCAAGTACTTTATTTAAGATATTATTGGATCCACTACTGATAAACTCCTGACGTGATGTAGAATGTATCCCTTGGCAACCCGTATAGTGTCCATTTTTCTTTTGCGAATATTTTTTTTCCATTGATAGCAGTTGAAACATGTGGATGCATTCAAATGCTTCTCAAACCTCAGGATTAACAATTGGATTAAAGTTGTAGGCTCCCTCAGCTAAATTATAGAAGTTTTAGAACTTCATTAATTTGTGAGAATCCATCGGTAAACCGGGAACGTTAAGGTATCTGAAATGTGATCTTCCGCATGCTTTGGGCTAGCATCATGCGGAAATACTATGACCACCGGAAAGAGATACTAGTGTTTTTCATTTATTTATACGGAAAAAAGGCCTAGTGAATTAACGTTGCTGCAGGCAATTTTTCTTTCATAACCTTGTCTACGAAAATATTCTGCTCTAATATATTTTACTTAAGGATTAATATGACTATCCACGATTATAGTCTTATTCGACACAGCTTCCTGCTGCGGAACACAATATTTCATCAACGTCTGGGCATAGAAAGAAGTATATCGAGGACATGGTAATCAGTTCATGACTAATGATATGACGTAGCGCGAAGATAAAGCTAAAATGTCGACAGGCAGATTGTGAAAGGCTTCCTGACCACTTTTTGATTTTAACCGTTCCGGGAATGTATTGTCATTTCCCGGGGGTCAAGATATAACGCATTTTACTACCATATCAGGACTTTTTCTGCATTTGGAACCAATCTAGATGCTTCATAAATATTGCAGACCCGGCTACCGAGCGAGTGAAAGTTTTGCTGAGTCGTTCGCGTAGGACGGCTCGGGCGTCCGCCAGGCCGTCGTCGGCCCAAACGTCGTGACGTCACGGACCAGCGCTTTGGCCTTCTCTTCTCACAATCAGTGGTCGTGTACCACCCTCATCCCTTACCAAAATAGCCTTAGACTTATTTGCCTCTGTGGTTTTGTGGAATGATGCTTCGTTACGGGTGTATTTGAGTACATCATAGCCCAGGTGCTCTTCACATCTCCCAAATTTGTTTAACCTTGGCACTAATTAGATGTTTTTTATCTCTCTGTGCACGATAGTCAACTCTTCGCGAATAATCAGTTCGGAATGTAGTAACGAACCTTATTTGGTAAAAAAGGCCGGCCAACGCTAGGAAGGTCTCATGCGCTAATCTCATGTCCAGCATGGGTGCAGACACGATTTTTATCTTAACTGGATGGGACAATGGTACTGCTGCCTCAGCCGCTGCTGTCCTGTGGTAATCCAATCGCTAATACTTTCATTCGTCCATGATTACCATATCAGTGTGTCTTTCCTGAAATTAAACTGCATATATGTGGTTCCTGAACTTGGAGTTTCTCAAAAACTTGAAAAGTAAATTTTAAAGCAAAAGTCTTTTACCTTAACGTGATATTTATATATTCCGTTTCGGTAGGGCTGCGTATAAATGAAATAAAAATACTCTTTATACTCCACACTATTTTTAATTTGCCGACCCGGGTTTCTTCTACTCCGTAGACATTATCAGGGTAACAGGACAGAGAGTAGCAAGCTCTTATATACGTAAACTGGAAGGGAGTGGGGTAGTATGGGAGGGTGGTATGGGGAGGGGAAGGATGTTAGGAGGGATGTCGGTAGGGCTGTCTGAAAAATAAGTTGTTACTGACGTGAGTCACTTTGGATTTTTAACGACTCTTTAATACTACGATTGCTCTGAGTGCTTCCTTTTTTAAAATTAGAGTATTTTAAATATTTCTGGTCCCATAATTCGTTTATTTTTCTCTGTCTCATAACTTATTCGGGAAAGGCACAATGGAAAAACAACTTTTCACTTTCTATACGAGGCGTAGTGTACGCTAGTTAAAATCTTGCTATCCTCCACGAAAGCACGTTATAGCACCTGCCTTGAAATATGTACGCGTGGAAAGCCAATGTGTTTGTAAAAGGTAAGCTGAATATAATGGTGTCGTTTACCATATTTTTTTATTGCCGAATACGATAGAGTTTGTAAAGTAAGAAGACCCGTATTTCCGTTTTTTGATCCGTCAATTATTTCTCGAGTTATAAGCGGCGAAAAACTGATGTTTTTAACCCTTTCGGAAAAGTGGGCGTGGTGCAACCTCTTATGTCATCGACTTTGTCCAATCGCAACTGAGCCCGCGAAGCTACTTCGCCTTATCGCGATGGTGACACACAGCTAACTCTGTCAACAGGAGCGGTTGCGACAGAATCTTAGCGAGAAGACCTTCCGAGAACCCCCCTCCACTCCCTTCCCTTCCCCTAAAAGCAGTCATAGACGGGAGGAAAATGACGCCAATGATATCAAAGCAGCTTCTCCGGTGGGTGTCACCTTTTGCTTATTTTAAAATTTGATTTGTGAGTGAATGGTTGTGGTTAGAAGATTAATTTTGTTACTAAAATTCATTTTTCATTTCCATCTAACGATTTCGCGTACACAATTGCGATTTCGGTGTCGAGTAAACGCCCCAATTGTGTTGCATTTGAAAATGTTCGAGTAATCATCGATACTCAATGGGTTGCCGCGTGGGCTGCAACGTGGTTGCATGTGAGGTTTTGTTTCAGGCTCTCGGTCAGTTTCAATTAAATTTGGGGTTAGATAAATGTACCCACAATATTTATACGGCTGTAGAAATGCTTAAATATGGCGATTAAACCGACCTTTGAGCTTAGTTTTTTACTATCTGTTGAAATATTTCACGGTATTACGACTGCCTTGTCACTTAAAAGGTCAGTGCTTACGCGGAACATTAAGTCCTTGCAATGCCTGTTTAATACCGTAACCGCATTAACATCTGCTTCAGCTGTTTCTTAACCAAATTCTAAGATAATTTGGCCGTTTCAAGTACACATATTAACATCGCCGTAATAGCACTTGATTGGGTTTTTTTCGAGGAAGAGATTGATGCATAAAAAAACTTTTACAGTGTTCCTATTGCTAAGGCTCTATCGCATCATTTTACTTAATCCTAAGTGTAATTCCAAGACATAAAACAACACCCATGCCCTAGGCGGAATACGAACCCTGAACATTTTGGCTGTCAGACGGGCGCGTTACCGACCTGACTACCACCGCCGCGGCGCGCCGGCCACAGGAAGAACTAAACACTTGTGAAGTCTCGTCAGGGACGAAATGTAGCTCTCGGAAGTCTCGATCATTGCATAAAAAAATTCGGGTTTTTTGTGACCTTGACATCAATGCGTCGACATATTATCGAGGCTCGGCAATTTTAGACTCATTGAATGAAGTCCCGGTGCTTAATTCCTACGTCACCTTGATTACTGGTAGCAGTCCCCCCTCCCCTCAGCGGCACCTGCCCGTCCGAGACTTGGGAGTTTTCGCAGTCTTGCTTACGCCTCGCGGACGAGAATCGGTCGCCCTCGTCAACGTCGACTCGAGGGCATTGCGAGAGTGGTTCGCTCGCGGTCGCCCTCCTCGACGAGGGAGGAGGCGGAGCCGGTAGCAGGTGAATTAGCGAGCTCAGCCTCTCGGTCGGCGGCGGGCGTCGGCGGGGCGGTTGCCGCATTGGAGGGGACGAAGGGTTTTGCGGGGGCGGGCGGCAGCAGTTAGGGGTCGAAGGAGTGGAGACGGGATAGGAGGGAGGAGGGATACCCGGAATATCCCCTCGAGAGAGAGGGAGAAATGACGTCACCGGGAGGCCTATGTCATATTATCCCCTCTCCCTTCTCCTCCGTAGGGAAACCACCCTCATCCCCTCTTCCTCCTTCTGCTCTCCCTCCCTCCCCTCCCCGCCAGCGCCGTAAACCCTATCCACCATTCGACTCTCTCTCTCTCTCCGCTGCCGCCGTCGCAGCGTCACTTTCATTGGCACTTCCTCCTTTTGTCGGCTCCCCGCGTTTCGGTCGCCGCCACCTTTCCGTGCCTTTTTTCTGGTGCTGAACCGGAGGGGGGAGGGTATCGAGGAGAGGGGTCGTGTGTTTCGTCCTTAATTCGCCTTGACCCGGATTGACCTCGGGGAGAGGTTGCACGGGAGAGCAAGGTTAAGGAGGAGCTCTTTTGATGGGCATGGGGCCGGGCCCAGGGGGAGGGACCGGGAGGAGCTTTTCGCATGGGTTCATCGACTTTCTCGGGGGCCTCTCGTCTTGCTCGATCCGTGTCTTATGCATGCTCTGCTTGTAAATATCATGAAACTCGCCGAACGCCACATTCATGTCGCCCTCATTTGCTACTGCATCGTGATTTTTCTCATTTCCTTTCTGAAAGGAGGAGAGAGGGAGAAGTCATTGATTTTGGTATCCACAGAGGGCTGAGGAAAATTCCTTTTTGCATTAAAATGTGCAAAGTACGATCTTTCATTGTCCTCAATCCTTTCAGACGTAACCGTCTGGAAGTATATTCTGAATAATGAATGTAACAACTATGTTTCTATCCACATAGTTTCTACTGGTACTACTAGTTTCAATGCCACGGTGTCATCACCAGGTGGTACTTCATGATGACGCAGTGGCGTTGAAACTAGTAGTACCAATAAAAACTCTGTGGATTGAAACATAGTTGTTATTTTCATTATTCATCTTTCAGTGTGTTTTATAGCATATAAAGCAATTAGTGATTTAATATCTGTCAAACGTGACGATTAAAGTCTGTTATCAAACGTTAGTGAAATTTCCTCATGAAGTACACGGATGAAGCTTATGTTCATGTCTGCTTGTAATTAAAGTATTAATTTGAGAAAATTATTCTTACTTGAATACAATGTAATTTTACCCTCTTTTAAATTCATTCTTATGTCCTTTTGTTTTAAAAGAATTTTTCTTAACGTAAAAGTGACTGTGTTACCGTTAACCGCATCTATTAGTTTCTTGGCGACACTATCGGCTTCTCATGTAAAGTTCTGTTTGATGAAAATTGTTGTAGAAATGACCATTCTGTTATGGTAAAAGTATTGTTTTATTTTAATTTATTATAATATTTGCAGTGAATATCGTAACATTTGTAGTTAAACTGATTTGGGGGATTATGATTTATATGTAGATTTCTAGCAATATTGTTTTATTTTTCGGCATTCATCACACTCAGCTGATGTTTGGCTTGTCTTAGAGTATCATGTGAAAGTAAGTCGTATGGTAATTCTGTTTCAACTAATTTCCGATATTAGTAACACATGTTAAGAGATAAAGTCTTATGAATAAAATTAGGAATGTTGTTAGAATATCCTTAGGCATATAGGTAGTTAGTCGGTATAGGTAATTACATTGCTTTTTTTTGTGAACGCTGTGCGGAATGAGCTTTATACCGCGTATTGCATTGGCCCTTTACGCCTGGTGTATTTCAGTATAATGCCGGCCAAATTTTTCTCAGCATTTTTTTGGTATTTTCTGATAGCCATTTTCATAATTTTTACCCAGGTCCAGTCCTCGTTAAATTAGTTCAGCAGTCGTGCTTGTGGTAGTGTTGTAAATACTCTTAGTAACCGAGGATGGAGGGATAAGGAGGTTTCTTTTCCCACGGGAGTTGAATCGCACGCATTTTTTACTGAGGAGTGGGGATCGCATTTTAATTTCTCGGTCTTCATTTTTTCGTGCTTCGTGTGACGGAGTTCACGTCGTTAAATGGCCGTTATTATGAATTCGAACCAAGAAGCAAGCTTAGCGTTACTGGGGAGAGTGGTTATTCAGGCCTCGTTCGTGCATCGAATACGTGAATAGACTTCAGTGTCCATATCAGTCAATTGGACTCTCCTTTGACCCGAAGGGTGCTCGAAATAACCCCCATCACCCCGCCACGCTACTCGCCCTCCCTCCCCGATCCTTGTCGCTAATCGGATGCGCGTGATTGATTCGTGCTATAGATGAGTTAGTTATAAGAATGTATCGATTTTCCATTCAAAACGCTCTTGTTTTCCCTGCTTAGTCCGCCCCTAGGTCTAATATGCCATAGGAAATTCCGATAAAAAAAGAACGCCTCGCACCTGGTGCCAGAATCAAAAGCTTTTATTGTGTTGCCTGAGGCGCCTTGCGTTGCCTCGATTTCGCTCGGCCCTAGGAGATTCCTGGGAAAAAATTGAGCGGATGATCCATACGTGAAGTGTCGCACGGTTTTCATTATATCGTCTGAGGTAGTTTAAGTATCCCATTTGCCGAATAAAAGACTCTTTTAAATATTTTTCGGGACGCGATAACCTTCTGTCACCCTTTTACTTTAGTTCCTAGTATTCCATGCATTGTTCTATGAGTTTTATCACAGAACAGTTAAGTTCCTCTTCTTATTTTCTGCTCTTTCCCCACCCTTATTCCTGACAACATTTGATCCCGTCAAGATAATCATCTCCGCAAACGAGCAATGTCTATTTACGGGAAAGTTGCCGTTAATTTCCTTGGATGCTGGGTTTATCTCTAAGCTATGCGGACGGGAGACTTCTAATTGAAGGATCGTATGAAGACGATTAGTTATTGAGAGAGACGGTGAAATATGCCGCGTACACCTTTTAAGGTTCTCAGCCAGGAATTATTTCGACTTCATGCCTGCTCTCCAAAATTACTTCCGTATGAGAATAACTCTCCTTGAGATCAGAGATCTTAAAATTTTCGATCAAGTCTTTCCTGTGTAGGAGATATATATATATACCTTTCATGAAATTACTAACTACCTACCTACCAAAAACTTGGTTTGTACAAGGTTGCGGTTTGGAGTTTTCGTTTAGTATAGAGCCAATCTCTTACGCGTGCCTTGTAATCAAAACACTAAATGCGTGGGATTTCATAAGTTTTCTGGAAAATGAAATAGTAAAATAAATTAACCTCAGGACCGGTAGTAACGACCTAAAAGAGTTTTTCCCTGCCCTCCCTTCTTTTTGTAACTGTCGACCTTTGTCACATGACCTGCTTAATTTCAATTCCACTGTATGCCGTGAGCTGTTGAAGCCGCTTTCAGAAATCAAATCCCACATAGGATTTCGTTCATTTTCTCCGTTGCACGATTTTTAAAATCAGTTCTATCCTTATTTTCTTAAGTCAAGCTGCTGTAGTTTCACCAAGGATTCTCCCCATCCTTTCCAGTTATTTCCTCCCGCTTTCGGCGTATCATCTCTGACGTACTGGGAAATTGAACGCGGGAAAATGTTCCCTTCGTTCCCCTCACTGCGAGTAAACAGCTGCGTATTTTCCTGCCGTTCTCGAGATAATATTTTCGTTCAGAGCTCAAGGTAAATGTGTGACACTGGGATGCTTAGGCTTCTGAGGTTTCCCCTCTAGTTCCCTTCGAACAAGTAATCGGGATACAAGCGTTTGGGTGCATTTTCTCTGGAATCGCTATATTTACATCATTTTTCGTACTGAATAGGATCCTGCATGAAATGGATATATTCGATATTCTTACCTGAAGTAGGACCTTTTGTTTTGAGGAATTCCCGAATATTTTTACGAAAGAATGTGATAGTTTTGGCGGTTAGCGATCATAATTTTTCCTAGAAATGAAGGTCATAAAGGTGGAGTGGACTTCGTAAATCTTCAAGGTTCCGTTAGCGAATGACACTTAATTTAAAATTGTTTCTCTACAGTGGTTAGAATGAACGTGGTGTTATTCATTTCGAATGAAAGTCGTTCATGGTTCATCTCTGGAAAGCTAATGTTAAAAATGCTAATTTATAAAGCAGGATATAGGTTTTGTACCACAAGTGTGGTGACGAATAAAGCACGCCCTCGATACATCTTCCACAGAATTCCAATATTTCTGGTCGGAGGAGTGAACATAATGACTCGATGTGATGTCCACTTTCTGGAATCTTGGATTTTCTTCCGCAATACGCATGCTATGAATCGACACCTTTTTACATTTCGACTTCGCCTCGGCAATGTAGTCAACGCGCTTGGGAAGTTGGGAAGTATTATCTTAAGGTCTTGCGGTGTGTAGACTAGTTTCTTTACTTATTGAAATTGTCCCTATTAATCGTATGACTGCTGTTTCAAATTGTTGACCAATAAAGTTAACTTATCACTCTGTAGTAAGCAAAATAATTTTTTATTGCAGCTTATGCAAATTTACCTCGATTATTCTTTTTATTGGCCTTATTTTATGGTAAAGTTTAAAACATCCTCTGGGTAACTAGGATATATTTCCGTTGATTAACTATTGTCAAATAAATCCTGAGTTTTAACGTTCTACTCGTAGCTTTTTCAGTTGACTCGTATATGTTTGCCGAAACCACGAGTGAAGAACTGCTGTGGTTTTTGATGTTGACTCAAAACGCTTAATTTAACGCTTGACCTGCGAACCCTTGCGCTCAAAGTCAATATATCCGACTCGCCCTGGGTGTCATTTTCATGTCATGTACCGTTGTAGGTAATGATACACAAACAGAGATAAGGGGCTGGAAATTCCTTTGCTTCAGTTTTCGCTAACTATAGATTTTTAGTCCCTGTATTTATTGGAATACCCACTTATTTTTCATGTGCTCGAGGCCATGAACGTCCTCCTGCCGTTTTATCGACCTTATGAACAGTATGATATGTTAAACACGCCGTAACGAAGTCGAGTGGAAATCGTTGACGTGAAACTGTGTAAGCTTCCATTGTTATCCCTTCTTTTGATATTAGACTCGTTTATCGCTCGAGGGTAAGGAATCCATAAAGTGGAGGGAAAAAAATAAAGCGGTGAAAGGTGAGCGTATGGTTTGCATGTTCTCAGGAGTCCATTCGACCACACTCTCTATTCTTGGATTAACGAAAATGAATGAATCCTTAATCATCATCGTAACCTTGCATACTGAAAGCTTGCATGCTTAGACTTGCTTTTCACGGTCACGCTTAGGGTATCGTTATTCAAGTTCGTGTATCCTTGGCCTAATACTATTGGGTCGTCGAGTGATCTAGCATTTGACTTTTATTTGACCATTACAGGATGGAGAAAAATCGATTTTGCCTGGTTCTCGTAAGGCAACCATGTATTCTAACTTGCATGCCACGGCATTGAGGATGTATCAGGAGTTTGATCCTGAAAGCGAATAGCCTAGCCATGTTTAAAGTACTTCTGAAGATGTCAGCCTTTTTTTAATGCATCGGATAGTTTAATACCGTTGGTATCAAGTGTCGTCTCACATAAGTCGCCTGCTGCGTAATGTGAATGAGTCATTGGTGGAATACCGACTATTTTTAATAACGGGTCTTATTCTTCGCACCATAGTTTTCAGCGACTCCTACGTGATTTTTCACTGTCGTTGACCTGGGACAACACGGTATTGACATTTTAATTCGCGTTCCGAATTCTTGAAAATAATCTCAGAAAGTTGCATACATCGTTCCCTTTTTTGCATTAAAAATATTTAAAGGTCCCACTGCCTTAAATTTTCGTGTTGCTTTTTCTGAAACGTAAAGGGTCCGATATCCCCCGTCCTTTTTTTCCTCTTCATTTCTTGGAACCCTGAGCCACTCACCCACGTCCCACATCCCCCTTCGAATCCCTTCATTCTCTCACTCTAACAAAGCTTCGGAAGAGGAAAATCCTTCCTTCGCCACGCTGTGGGTCTCCTCCCTCCGTTCCCCTCTTCTTAAAAAAAACCTGCCCTCGGACGTCTCCGGGGTGATTCCCCCTCGGGCGAGGGGGGCTGCGTTCTCTCGTACTCCTCTCCCTCTTCATCTCCCGGCCATCTTCGTCGCCCCGCCCACGCAAAACTCAAACCCCTTTCCTATCCGGTCCACCCCAGCCTCCCACCCGCTCTGTTGGCCGAGGGTAGGGCATAATCTCCGGGGCCCCATGCTCCGCAAATACTGGTGCCACTCTAAGAGCCACTTGCAACCCATCGTGAAGATTCCTTCCCTCTTTTTCTCTCTCCTCTCCTAACGTCGCCTCAGAAAGGGAATCTTCCTCCGTTGACGGTTGCCCTCAAGCGTTATATTCTTTTTTTCCGTAATGCGAGCCACCCACGACTTCTCACGCAGCTTCTTCGCTGGCCCGCCGGGAGTCAACTCCCCGAGTCCCCAAAAGACAAACAACCACGCGGTTTGGTGTCATCTTGCAAGCAGTATTTAATGGGGGTTTCTCTCTCTTGGCGTTGTTTTCTTTTTAATCGACGCCACTGTGGGGAGAGGGATTTTAGTTAAGGTGGAAGGGATTATTGCCGTCAGTTTGAGGACCCATCCCTTCCCCTCAGAATGTGCCTCTTTACCTCCTGACCGCGCCTGCGGGCAGGTGCTTTATTTTGGGATTGGGGTCATTTTATGTTCATCAATAATTTATATTCTTTTATTTTCAACGCTCCGTTAATTGATAGTGTTAATGGTTGGAGATGGTCAAATTTTAATCGTATCAGCCGCTTCTACCTCTAGATACGATAAGCTTTTCACAAAGTTTTGATTATTTTTCGTCCTTGTTTTTCCTTCTTTCGGGTCATTGACGACTACATCAGGTACGTCGAGGTTCGGTGCGCGGAAGTATTAAACCTCTGTCATTTTATGAAATTCTCTTGATCTGTTTTATTTAAGGAATAAATTTGTCGGAGTACTTTCTTCATATTCTTCCTGAATATTATAACAGGCATCTTATTAAAATTACTTTTTTCAGCGCATTTTCGTTGACACAGTTGTTAATTTAGTTATTTGTTTTAATTCTATTGTTTTGCTTCCGTTTAAGAGAGTTTGAATTCGTGTGTCAAAAGTTTTTACAACTTTGGAATGACGTCGTGACTTTATGTAACTGTATGGCTGTGTTGATCGTTTATTATGTGGATCTCTTTCTGTGATTAATTTATCTGACACAATAACGTGGAAAATATAAACTTAAAAATGCAGTATTATGCTTATAGTCGGCTCAGAAAAATGTTATGGAACATTTTATGGCGAAATCCATTTTAGAGCTATTAAAGGCTCACCAAATTTAGTGTAACCGTCTCTTAAAAATTAATATTTCTTGTCTCCGGCTAAATTTTCCTCTCAGTTAAAAAGTACTCGTATGATGTTATTTTTAACACATCGCGATAATAGGTAGACCTTATATGTGTGCAATGCCCTTACATGATATGGTGTTATTTTAAAACAATTTCAAACAGTTTTAGGTTGAGATTCTTTTATACTTGGAAATCAATTGAAGGATTGCGAACTAGCCGCGAACATCTTATCGGAGTCACCCGCTGAAAATGTACAATTGCTGAATTTTCCACTAGAAAAAAATCCACCTCGACCGGGATTTGAAACCGGACCCCCTGATTTGTGGCGAGTTACTCTACCAGTTAAGTTTTCGAGACTTCTTACTACCCTGT
This sequence comes from Platycnemis pennipes, assembly GCA_933228895.1. Classification (NCBI taxonomy): domain Eukaryota; kingdom Metazoa; phylum Arthropoda; class Insecta; order Odonata; family Platycnemididae; genus Platycnemis; species Platycnemis pennipes. The sequence goes on along the minus strand of OW121847.1, from coordinate 72,899,439 downwards.
GGAACTCTCTTAAAGAACAAGATGTTATCGACGTGCCGTGCATCAAAAGTCTTTGACATTGTATGTATGGCATTATCCTTGTGGAAAATTCATACTTGGGTATGTTTATTGAAATAGGTAATATGGTTTGTTGTACGGCCGTAACCAGTACGTGATAATTTCATTTAATGTTCCATTATATACTTCGGTAATAACTCGTTTTAGAGGAAGTTCTTCCATTGTTTATTGTCGGCTCAATCGTGAATTTCATCGCCCGGTGTTCATCACGTGATATAATTTAGAGAACGCGTGTAATACCTTTTCTTTGGTTGCGGGAAAAGGAGCTTTTATAAGCCTTTCATGGAGCAAGCCTCTTTTGTTTCCGGGCTCATGGAGGAATGCGAGTGGAGGAGAAGGGCAAAAACGTGAATGGAATAACGAAGTTTATTTGGAGCTCGAGAAATTCCACCCGAAGCTAAATTGTCAAAGTTGATACACACTATCAAACACACACACACACACACTCGCTCATACGAGATCTCGCTTACTCGCGCCCCGCGTTAATTTTTTAAGTGCTTCCCATGCTCCGCTTTCGTTCATTTAATTTCTCTTCCGTCGTTATAATCCCGAGTTCACATCGCCGGGGCATATTTTGTTTCTTTCCTTTTTTCGCCTGCTCCCCCCTTCTCTTGCCATCCCCCTCCCGACCTCTCCCTTTCCTCTCGTTCTCTCCTCCCCCCTCGATCGCTTCCGTTTTCCTCCCTGCCTCGCGCGTAGCAGGCACTTCCCGGCGCGGCTAAAGAGTTCTTCACCCCTGCCTCGTTAGCATCGCGCCTCACTTGCGCCCAAGAAAAATCCCCTTTCACAGTCGAGCGCGGTGGGCAAGCCGCGGCGCCCCGAGTCGAGAGTGGTGGCGCCGTGAAGGGAAATAGACTTTCAATGCTCGGGCGGCGCTCCTCGTTTGATCCGCACGGGGGTGAGGTTGGGGGATTGTATGGGGGGTTGTTGGAAAGAATGTGGGGGAAGGGGTCGTTTAAAGCGGCTCCGGCGCACATTCACGCACGTGATTCCCATCGCCGTTGAGATTAAACGTTTGCATGTTGACGGTGCAGCCATCGGAGGAGAGTTAAATTGGTCTGCCTCCCTCGAAGACTTGCCCTGCTGCCGAAGTTATCATGCTGTCGGTGTGAATACGTAGCTCTATCCGTGCATCACGGTAATGCACCGCTATTTTAATGGAGATAAATCGCTCACATGTACCATGCTAGTCTGAGGAGGTTGCAAAGTTCATTGTGCGACGGCCCGCCAACGAAGAGCCTTCATGTTTTAATCCCGCTTCTGGCATGCTGTTCGTTCTGTTTCATGCGGAAATAATCTGCGCAGCTTGACGTAGCGTTAAATCGTGGAAATTCCTTGTAAATAGTCCAGAAACTATCTACGTACAGTATTTCTTGCATTTGGGAAGATTTTCATGTAATAACTGCTTTGGGTATTAACATTTTTGCTGCATAACTTCCCGTGCATTAGGCAACGTAATGTCATACTTCGTTTAAAACGAGGTTTGGGATTTAATTAGCTCCATGGGGTTGTATAACCTCATCAGTTGGATTGGCTGAAAACAAAATCTACTGCTGCTATTTCTGCTACTCCGTGAAAGCGGTGAACCCGGACCTATTTAAATTTTATTTGCCTAACCATCTGCCGACAAAAATATTATACCTTATTATCGGCATCACATAATAACCTTCAGTCTTAGACTACGTGGTCCATGCTCTCCCTATTAAAGAAATAAGTGTTAAGTTCTTGTTGTTCTCTTTAGGTTTGAAAGTCGGTCGTATCGTAGCAGCCAGTCTTGTTCCATTATGAAGGGAAGCCAGTACTTTGGTTAATTATACAAGTCATACTTGGTGGCAGAATCCCCTGCGCTACGGTCGCAAGCTCGCAAAGCGGGAGTTATTGCTAAAAATATGGGACCACCCAAGTCATTTATAGAGTTCAGTAATTACGGCCCCGCCGGGAATCACGGAGAGGATCATGGTTGGAGGGAAACTGTTAATCCCTCCCGTAGGAAAGGTAGACTCAAAGCCTGCAAGGGATCTCGCTACCGGTTGACTGAACTTGGGAAGTGTTTCCGTGTAAAATGCCGTCGGTTGGCTTCGAAATTTTGGGTTAATCTTCGAATCGTCGAAAATAGCGTCAATCACCTCTTAGAACAACTTGCCCTTTCGGAAAGACTTATTTTCCTCGTAGCTTGGTTTTGTGCAGTTTTTTCCTACTCCTTATTATTCTCTCATTCCCCAATTTTCTATTCATCCTTAATAGCATGTGTGGCGTTGACCCTAGAGCGGTAGTCCACGCTGCTACCGCAACCGGCTGTAATTTTCCAATTTCGTTTTTTCTCCGTTATGTTTGCGATCTCTTGGAGGTTAAGTCGGAAATTCCTTCCGACTCGTAATTCATTTTCATTCGTTGTAGATTTTCCCGTAAGCTTTCACAAAAATACGTTACGTTCAAAATCAGCTCCAAAAGAAAACAACACCGAGCAAAAATAACACCGAGCAAAAATAACACAGTGGCCATGCAGAAATGTTGTACTGTACTATACTATTTCATCCTGGGGTATTGTTGCCTTGCACTAGTTTTTTTTTGGCTGTTGAGCTCATCTTGTTAATAAGTAGGTCCAAATTATAGTCCCACTAAATCTCGGAACTTTTTCATTGGAATTCGGTTAGTAAATCCAATTATATCTATATCTACTGACTACCCTGCTAGCCACCTCGAGGATTTGTGGCAGGGGTGGCAATGGTTGGTTATTGTGCCTTATAACTCGATCGTTCACCTCGGAAGTCGATAATATAGTCATGGCTTTCCTGAAGAATATTTTATAGTCATAATTTAGTCCCACGGAATCTTGTTACTTTTTCATATTAAATAGAATAGTAGGTAATTGTTTTATTATTTCTCTTTTGTTATATTTAATGTTTTTTTTGTTTCTCAAGGTCTAGACGAAAAAGTGAAGACACACATGATCCAGCCATTTATAATGAATATTTTTGTGTCCGTATGTCACGTAGTCTGTCGATTTTGATATTTTTCTGCTAGTCTTTGTTTACATTTTGAACTCAGTTGACCACATAGACATGTCTTTAATATGTTGGTGTTAATTTTTTGTTTTATGTATAAGTGTGGTGGGACTGACCAAAGGGACGCCTCACCTCGATAATTGCTTCTCTTGAGAGACTCGAGGAATTATTATCCTAATTTCGTGCTCGGCAGATGTCGAGTTTCCGTTTTCATTGTTTCCTTATTCATACGGTTTTGAAGAGGAGAATAAATCATCCCTTAGAATGGGTCCTTCACTTACTTTCCCAAAAGTTTTTCGTTGAATATAAATATTTGGGAAGGTAAATGCAGTGATACCTACTCTTACATTTCGGTGTTGTATGATTTTTATTATCTTTTGCGTTTTGATGCCTATCGTATTTTATTGAAAATTGACCATCTTGAATGGGGACATCAAGGGAGTGACTCACAAAACCTAAGGCCGATAGATTATCCTGACCTTGCGTTTGATGAAGAACTCCTCATGTAGGGACCATAACTAATTGTAAGTTCAGCGGAGTAAGTTGGTAATAACTTCGGAATTTCTGAAGGACTGTCCCAATGGGATCCTCTGGTTATGATTTGTGATATCGATTTAGCCATATTTTAATTTTCATCTTACCATTCCCATCCTTAGCAGTTTTGTAATGGAAAAAAATGTTGAAAAAAACGTCTTCGTACAGAAATAATGTATTCAAAAAAGAGAATCGTGGATTCTTCGATTTGAAAAGGTACCCTCTGATGTTTATTTCAGTTTTTTTTGTTGACTCTGTAGGCAATTCTTGAAGCTTTTGAAATAGTGTGTAATTGTGAAAATTATGTGTTATAACGACTGCCTATTCAGTCTTGATATGTGTTGGCCAGTGAAATATTAGTGGAATACACCTTCTAAACCACATACCTTGAAAAATGCTCAAAATTCTCCGGGTTTCTCGTCCTATTTGTGCGCCCCCAAAAGGCGAGAAACCGTTGTCTTTTGACAACGGTTTGAATCCCGGAAGATAATGATACCATTGTAATGCCTCGAGGTGGAGGTGGCGGAAGCCGTCAGAATAGCTCCATTTATCCTAAAAGGTTAGATTATAGTGTTTTACCCACAAAACCTCAGCGTTACTTCTGCACGTTAAGTCATTTTGTAAGTCGATTATTCTTACTAGATTTTAACTATTTCGTTTACTAATGGCGGAAATGTCTAGCAGGAGAGTGTTTCGAGTCTCAGCGAGACTAATGGAATATTCTCCCTGCTGACCGTCATTGGCGATCGTTCTGTTGAGTTAATCATGGGTGAGGCATGCTTCTTGGGTTGAAATATTCGCTTGATGTTAATCTTCTTTTTCAAACTTACACCATTCAACGCTGCGCTTGTTCTTCATCAACTTATTTCATTGGCCAGAGGCCGCCATGGTTCCAAGGTTCAATGGTATGGTATTGATATAATTTTAAATGCATTAATGCTTTGCTTGGCGAATATGTATTAGGTAGATTGGCTCAGGTTACATTCCTAAGAATGTCTACCCTTGTCTATGAACGGCACAAGTATTTATTATAATGGGATAGATATCCCTATTGATCGATTGCTGTCCTTGTTCTTTTATTTGCAATTTACTTACATGGATATTTCATTAAAAAATATGCACATCCTAATTGATTTAGTGTTAATCTACTACCCTCAGCATCCCAAATACTAATCTGGGTTTATCCTACTGATAGGCCCATCTGCCCTGTTGTGTAATCATACTCCATGATAGTTTTTTTCCGGGAATATACGGAGGTGATGGGGAGGGAAATCCGACCTTGGAAGCGGTATTTGTTTTGCTTCCAACGAGATGCTAGGTAACTGCATGCCAGCTCAACCAGCTGGCCACACCAGGTGTACAATTTACGACGCCTTCGAACTATTTGGGCTGCTGCCGCATCAATTTCTCGAAACGTCAAAGCTAGACAATTGACGAAGGCATCACGGAGAGTTATTTTTACATTGTTGGATTGACTGAAGGTCATGTGTGGTGACCTACATTCGCTATTTGCTGAGGCACGCCTCAGTTTTGATGCATGTCGGATTCACGTATGTCTACAAGGACGGAATGTAGAACGTGTTCAAGTGACCGAGCAAGTAATGGGAATCAAGGCACTGGAATCCCTGTCATTGCCGTCATACAGAGCATGAACAAAATGACCGTGTGATTGTAGCCAGGTGATCAAATCATCCTTCCGAATGCGTAGTTGACTTCGGATCCTGTCGCTTCATTTATGATGCCTGCCTAACGTGCATTGCTTGCCCAGGTAACGCCCTCTCCCTCTGAGGAGCTTCTAATGGATCCGGGGAAGTACTCTGGGAGGCGAAGACAAACAGCTGAACCCTATCACAACGTTACCTCCGTAGAGGCAGTTTCTCGTCCGGCGTCGTCTCCACCAGAAGAGAGGGAGAGACTTCTTGTCCTTGAATCAAACTCCTTCATCCTCTCAGCTCCCCGGGCCGCCCTCCTCTCTTTCTCTCTCGCACTCGACCCTCTCCTTCATCCCTCTTTGCCACCTCTCTCCGTCTCTCACCATTCTCTCACTTCCTCGCGTCCCCAATTCCTTCCGCCTTGCGTTTCGCCACCCGGGCGGTAGCTGTCGAGTGCGGGAGAGGGGTCGGAAGGAGCCCAAGGAATGGAGGTGGGCAGCTGGGGGTGCGGGTGGATGGATAGAGAGGGTGAATGGGAGCCAGATGGAGAGGTCGCGGGAGGAGAGGGGAGAATGCTGGGAGGTGTGAGCGGTGCGATTCTTATTTTTATAAGAGTGCCTTCGGCGTTGTACATGACGCTTTTTCGTAGGGAAAGGTATTTTAACTTTTTGTGAGATTTTATTTCTCGGGGCAAATTAAAATCTGAGCGCACGCACGCTGTGTTTTCTGTCTTCTTTTTTCTCAAGACGTGTTGTGTATCAGTGCTATCAATTCAGACTTGAGAGATGCTTATTTGACTCACGTGACGTTCCAGGGCCTTCTTGCTTTAGAGTAGTTGTCAAGCCTCGTATAATATGTCAATGTGTTTGTTGTTGCGGGAAGGTGTACGCTCAACTTTGACGAAACTACCTTGTCGCTTGTAGGTGGTACTGGAAATGAAGTGGTTGGAATTGTTTTGTAGTCATCTCTGCAATAGGAAAATGTAGTGACCAAAAGGTACGTCTTTAAAGATGGCGCCGTTCATTCATGGTTCACTTACTTTCTATCACCTGAGGTCTGATGCATATCGACGTGTAATCTTAATTTCCTGATCCTGATGCAGTGAGGTGAGAGCCGGAAGCGTTTGGAGGAAGAGGAGTGCAAAGCTATTGATCGTTTCTGGGGGAAATGTTTTTAGGAAAAGCAGAGTGGATACAGTTTTCTTTCTGTCTTAGAGGAGTTAACTACTCTTAATTGCCGTGCGTATATTTGATCATTATTGCTTCAATATGTCGTTACTGTTTTAAGGACCTGAGTGCCATGACCGAGAAGAGTTATCAGGATTTTACGGTCGATTGTTGCCACGACTATGCTAATAAATTTCCTTTTTATGAGGAAATAAATATTTACCGACCTTCCATCTTGTTTTAGCTGACTACGCGATTCACTTTCATACCGTTCTGGGAGCAGTATTTGTCGCCCCACAATTTTGGGGGACGATGTTTTACATGACGGTTAATCCACTTGATAGAAAATGGTCGATTACGATCCGTAATGTTCCGTGGAATAAATATGAATAGCAGCACAGCTCGTATTATCGCTTGCTGCATCAGTGCCTCCTTCCCTTTCTTGCATGAGCTTATGGCCACAAAAGTCATATCGAGGCGCCAATTACGGGCTATCTGGTAGAAATGGTTGTGACTTGGTAATTTCTCCTCCCCCCTTCTCCTTTACCGCTGGGTTAGGTAGAATGCTTTGGGACAGAAATAGGACCATCAAAATCCCCCTAGTTAAACTCAGCTAGCTTTAGGGCGGAGGAGGATTGATATTATGTGAAGGGTAATACTTAATACGGTTAGAGGAAAGATGAAGTACGATGGAAGATGTACTGATCCCATTGTTGTATTAAACCCGCACATTGGGAGTCCCTTTCCCTGTACTGCGAGTGGTTTACCAGGAAAATCTCGTTTTCCGAAAATAACCCAGCTTGGGTTTGTCTGGACATGTCCAAAGGCCTCTCCCTAAAATTGAACTGGGGATCTCCATTCAACAGCAAACATAATACCGCAAGTGTGTGTGGGGTTAGAAAAAAAACAATGGGTGAAATCATGCTTTCCCTCTTGGAAAAATTACATTGATACGTCTCCTCATCATATAACTAATTTAAAATGTGATTAATGTCAAACGAAATAGATTAGGGAGAATTTATAATAACGAAATGCATTATACCAACGTTTTATTTCATGGACTTCTATTTTCACTTGCGTCGTGAAAACACAAGAAACCAATTTGAACCACGGGTTATTGCATTGCTGCTGGTTCTGTGCGAAATGAGTGCAGTTATGCACTGGAATTATGCAGTGGAGTGCAAGATGGGCAAAGACGGAAAGTGGAGTGGCGGGTTCGAGCGGGCCGACGTTTTCATCGTCGCGGATGGCAGCGTTGCGTATTGACCCCAGCCAGCCGTTCGACGCTCGGGAAACCCAAACTTCGCCGCCGTGATGTTTGTCGCGGGGAAAGGTACGAGGGCTGGGTTTTTTTCGAGAGCGAAAGGGGGGAAAATAAAAACGCTGGGAATGGTGCACTAATCACGGCCAATCGAATGCGCGTCATGGTAGTAGTACGCCGTGACGTGGTGATTCGTGCGGGGGTGGGAATTAGCGCCGGCGGAAGGCGGGGAATGGAAGGGGAGAAGTGGGAATGTTGAGGGGAAGGGGTGTGTGGGGGTGGAGGCGGTGACTGGCTCCCTTCTCCTCCTCTCTCCCTCATCTCCCCCTCTTCCCACTCCCCCTCATCTCCCCCTCTTCCCACTCCCCCTCCATCCCCTCCACCTCTGTCGCTCTCCGTATCGATCCCCTAGGCCCACCTGACCCCTCTCCTCCCCCGGGCCCCGTTCCCCCCTCACGTTCCGCGACCCCTCCGCCTCCCTCCCTCTTCGGCTTCTCCATATAACTCTCACTGTCTCTCCCCTCCGTCCCGCTTCTCTCCCCTTGCTCTCCTTCTCTCGCTCACTCAATCCCGTACACAATGCCTTCGCCTCTGTTCGGGTCTCCCCGCACTCTTCTCTTCCCTCGCCCCTCGAGTACGTGCATACTCTGCGGGCTTTCCGGAATGCATTATTCTTATCTTCGTCACCGCCGACATCATCGCTGCCGTCATTGACATCGTGAGGCCTTCGAATTGTTTCTTCCCTCGGCTCCGCTCTGCCCCTCTTTATTCCCTCTTCTCCTCCCGCGCTCTCTTCTTCTCCTCCAAAATTATACGTGTTACGTCTCCTTTTCCGTTCCGTCCGAAGATTTCCTTCGTTCAGGTTTCCCTCTCCTAGTGGACGATGTTGTTTCATTGAATCGAAGTTGTTTTTTGAATGTCGCCTTGGAGGCCGGTGTTCAGCGTTTCTCGTAGCTTTACGTGGGTGAAAGGACTGTTTTGAAGCAATTCGTTTCAAGTTTACCTTTGGTTATTCGTTTACTACTGGTAGTGCTCCCCGAAAATTTCCTTTCTCAGACTTTGTCCGTCAGCAGTGGTATTTTCCTCAGTTTTAGGCTTCCACGGTGCGGAGCGATGTATCTGTTAAATTTATGTAACTGTGGCTTCGAGTGAGAAGTAGTGGGATGATAATTTCTCAGTTGTGTTAATTCTCTGCGATTTGTTTAGCTGTCGAAGTCCGGAGGTCTGGTTGAGCTAATTGTGTGATTAAATTCCATTCTGGCCGGCAAATAATTGCCCCATTCTCTCCGCGCCATCGCGCATAGTTTTCCGGTATTCCCCCTAATCTGTGTAGCCCTCATTAGCGCTCCAGGCTCCTTTCTTCCGCGCGAAGCCTGTCCTTGGTTCATTCATTGGATCCCAGGGACTGGCGGAATTTGAAATCAGTTCCTAGAAGGATATAGGTTCAGTCTTAAGTGACGGGGCATTATAATTTTTTTTTCTGTTATTGATCGATGGAAGGTAGGTCTGGGGTACACGCACTTGTTTTAAGTTTTATGGATTTAAACCTATTATACTCTTTTATCTCGGCGCACTTTCTACCGCACCCTTATTACAACTAAAAGACATCCTTTTCTTCTCCTTATCTCATCCAAACGATATAATCATCGTCATATTATCGCGGCTATCAAGTCCAACGACCTCTTGTATATATAGTAATTTGTTCTTGCCAATATAACGGAAATGGTTTATGTTGTGTGAAGTAAAAATAGGGTCTAGACTAGGGAGTGTTGTCATATCTGTACTATGTTTAGGTGCCGGAATCTTATTACCCCAATTCGGAATTCTGCTGTAAGGACGATACCATGTTGGTAATTTGGTAACTAGGTAGGGGTTAATGCCATAATGTTTTTAGTTTTTGGCTTATTTTATTGCTTGCACAGATACCCTAAATGTCATTTCCAGAAGTCTATAACAAAATTCATTCCATCATGCAACGAAAGCAGATAATATTACATGTTTATCAGCAAATTCATCTTCTTTGGTCAGCGTGGAGTATCCTTTCTACGGTTCGATATCTGTACGTAGCTACTTGTTTCTCAGGCCTGTCTTCCAAGACCGTTGGTTTTCATATCTCTTTTTGATGCCATGTACCTCTCTTCTCCGCATTTGTCCTCGTAATTCCCTTTTTTTCCATTTCCTTGCTCAATCCTTCCTCCGCTTACGTTCCTTTTTCACGTCAGCTTGTGGCACTTGTTCACTCTCGTCAATCGGTGTCGCGTAGAATTCCTCCCTCCAACATCATCAAGAAAGCTTTCGACGTACAGACTTGTCTGGGATATGTTTGCTCAACTTCTACATTTTAAGAACATGTTGAAGATAGCCACATCCTACCATGAGGGGAAAAACTTTGAGTGATTTCTCGCCCCCCACCCCCAACCCATCGTAGGAGAAATGAAAATGTGAGTGGAATATTAAAATATAATACTCTCCATTATGCTACACGGGTTAGGATCGACAAAACTTTCTGATTGATACTTGAAATTTTTGGGGAAAAAGGAATTAGAAAAATGCGCAAGATAAACTGTAAAATATGGTGCGTGCTCAAATGCATAATGGAAGCAGCGTGCAGGAATTAGCCGGAAAACATTATTGTGCGTTTCTCATATAAATCGATGTGATTTTCTCTATTTTTATGAAAGGGTAAGGTTGTCGGAACGAAAATTGAAAAGTGATATTTTTAATCATCTGCTTCAGGAAATATGATTCGTTTTTATTCAAATAATCAGATACTAATGAAATGAAATATATTCACTCAAGCATCATGCTCTATTAACACTTGTAATTCAGGAAGTGTTAGCAAATTTTCCTATCAGTTATTTGCTGAAATAGGTGTTGAATGATGAATACATTTTTTTATGCTAGTCACTCTGAAGAGCTGCGAAGAGATAAGCTATTTTTCCCGCCCCTTTACTCCACTTTTTCAGGAGTCTAAATCTGGAACGATGGAACAACCTTTATCAGGCAATTTATCCAGAAATATCATCATAATGAGTCAGGAATCCTAAGATTGGTTTGGTCTCCACTCAATACTCCTATCAGCTAACCTCTTCATATTTACATAATTCTTCTCTTTTACATTTATAGTCTCGAGATGTGGTCGATAATTAAAACTCTTCTTATTGTGGTTTTCAGAAGGCTTTTCCCACCTATATTAGCATGGACAAAAAAATAGACTCCCAAATCATTAAAAATATGAGAGTGAGAATTCGAATATATTGCATCCCGGAAGCCTTTACTTTTTCCGAAGAAGGGTCTTATCCTCGCCGCGCCTTTCGCGCTGTCGTTCGTTCATGGCGCATTCGTGTCCGAAATATTTACTCGAGGAAGATACTCGAATACCAGATTGTATTCGGAGGCGATGTATTAGGGTGGACATAATTTATTCCAGTACCTTTATAATGTGTTATCCTATGTGGAAAACTCATGAGAGATACTCATGACTCACTAGTATGTTTTCCTATTTGGAAAAAACAAGACATTCTTTTCAAGATTCTTCCTTCGTGTGATTGAAAAACAAAGTCTCTTGATTCTTCTCTCGGTACTGTTCACACTCCGCTCCCCGGCTTCACGCGTTGTCCATGTTCTGTGTTGACCCCACGACGCATAGCTCAGGTGCGAGACGTTAGAACGTCACCCCTTCCCTTGCAATGGCTGTTGGGGAAGGAAATGGAATTAAGACGGAAGTAGGATAATTGACGTGGATAAACCGCCGAGACCGAAATCCTCTTCCCTCCCCCTCCACGGTAGGGCGAAAATATCCCCGGAATTTCCCATCTACCGGCCGTAAAATACGATCTCTCTTTCCTTCTTTCCCCGGTGCCTTGTTTTCGGTGGAATTAACGACCTTCCTCCTCTTTCCGACCTCCGTTTTTCTCTCTTCCTGCTTGTTTCTCTCTCCACCCTTCCGGCTAAGTTTTTCTGTTCTCTTCTTAGCGCCACATTTTCTTTCTGGCAACTACTGCATTCCCTGAATCACACCATGTTCCAGTGTCTAACTTGCGAATGCTATGCCTTCGTAAGAATACCCATTGGAACTGACGGAAAGTAATCGGATTGGACTGAACGGATATAATAACTTGGGATAATCGTGCGATTAGGTGCTTGTGGATCGGATGCATTAGCTAATCTGGGCTTCAGAGTTCCTTGCGAGCTTTGCTGTGTGTTTTTCCCGTCCCCATCTATCTTTGCCGTCTTTTGGCAGAGTCCTTGAGATTACCATCCTGTAATGGAATTCAGCGGCGTTTATGAGTCTGAAGGACGGGAAATATTATAAATGATTACAAGCGAGCATGTTCTTAAGGTGCTCGAAGGCCGGATTGCATTCAGATACGATGTATGGAGATAAGCATCGTTTATTCCTATATCTCTCCGTAGTTTTGCCATTTGGGCGCTTTATGTGATTGAAAAACTATTTTTCTTGATGAATCCTTAAACGTTTCCTTTATATGATTTAAATCCCTTCAACCTTTTTAGTGGTTTATTGGTTCGGTGTTATACGAACGGTGTTACGGGAAATATTATAAATGATTACAAGCGAGCATGTCATAATATGTTTCTTAAGGTGCTCGTCATAATATGTTTCTTAAGGTGCTCGAAGGCCGGATTGCATTCAGATACGATGTATGGAGATAAACATCGTTTATTCCCATATCTCTCCTTAGATTTGCCATTTGGGCGCTTTATGTGATTGAAAAACTATTTTTCTTGATGAATCCTTAAACGTTTTCTTTATATGATTTAAATCCCTTCAACCTTTTTAGTGGTTTATTGGTTCGGTGTTACATTTTAAAACAAAGATTTTCTCGACGTTTGCTAATTTTTCCGGCGTATACTGATGTGGAATTTGGCGTATTCAGTTTATTTCAATTGACAATCTTTCTCTTCTGTCAACTACTATTTAATCCCTTTCTCCACACCATATAGTCGTAATGATAGTTGGAAGAAATGCTTGATGACCCTCAGGGTTCCTTGCCGACGGGAAATCAAAATAGTCCCGTGACAAGTAATATCTATTCGTGCGTGGTGGTGACGAAACACAGGACGGATTCGCGGTGGTTTCTCTTAAAAGGATATCGGAATTCAGTCTCTTTGATTCTTTTAAGTCCAGGTGTGGCGATCACGATACGTTGACCATTAAATGGTGAATACGACTTCGCTTATGTGATATCTCTAACATCATGGCTGATATATCCTAACTTTGAAGTGGATGTACGCCTGTAAATATCCTCAGTGGAAATGCAAATTTTTTGGGGTCTCTTTCACAGCGAAATTAGAAACTGAGAAGTGTTCACGTCGTCGATGAAAAGATGGCGTCGTATGTACATTTTCGTCACGACTTTCATCTATTTTCTTACGTCCCATTAGTTTTTCCTCAAATTACGAGCCGTCGTCAGTTCTGAGCGACTTCACCCAAGTTTCCTCTATCCCACCTTCGTGCCCTTGACCCCAATCAGTTACACAAAGCAAAATGAGCGCAAGCCCGTATTCTTACGAACCTTCATTTATAACGCGTGGCCTATATCACGAGGTCGTGTATCAAGCCAGTGATAGATCGGCAATTGGATCACAAGGCTGATTATCAGGTGATCTGTTTGGTGGAAAATCCCGAAACCGCCTAATGTATTACCAGGAATGGAATGAGAGCATTTTAAGATCGCTTGATTCCCGGGAGATTCACAATAGAGATTAAGATAGAGGGGAAATGAAGAGCTTTCAATTACGTTACTCAATGTTTTGGAGTTACCCCGCAATAACTCTGCACTTAACACTTATTATTGACTCATCCCTCATGTGTCTACTTTTAAATTCTTATTGCCTTCGTGTGTGGCATCTTATCTAAGGTTTGCATCAATAGTTTTCGTTTAGTGCTGTCTAATATATTTTACAGTCTTCGGTTCAACTTTACGGTATACGGACAGCATTGTTATGCGATAGCCGCTCTCATGTTTATTTTAATCCAAAATTTGACATCAATCTCAGCTTTTATATTTCATTTTCATTGATTTACAATCCACATGAAGTTGAAGATTGTTCCAGTTGTCTTATCATTGTGCGCGAATTAATTCTTCCCTCCTCCCGAACAGTTTAACTATTTTACCATTTATTGCGTACTTGAATATCTCATGGTAAGCCATATTAAGCGTATAATCTCACTCCTATTCGGGAAACATGGTAGCGGTAAAGTATTTTTATTTACTTCATGGTCGCATGCTTAAAACCATTATATCGCGCCTGAATGTTGTCCTATGCGCATTTATAGCACCCTTGCATCATTTTGATGGATAAGGTTATCTGGTGTTATTGCCTTGAGGTATTCCATTTGATGAAGCCTGCCCATGAACAATTGATTCGTGTCTCCGGTTTGAGGTGCGTGTGTTAATCTGAGCTGAGTTAGCCCTTATTCATCTGGTCGTCAATCATATGATTCATATCCATTTGCATTGCCATTAATTGCTTGCCGCTTGTGAACAAGCTCCAGTTGTTATCATGATCAAATGTGTCCAATAGCCATGCTCTTGTTTTCCGAGCCTTGGCCAGGGTGCAGTCCAAACAACAATTTTTGTTTTCTCGACAACGTAATGTTTGCATTAATTATCTTCTCAGATATTTGCTTATGTATCGATAGGGCAACTCGAGATTGCTTCACCAAGTAGTCTCAGTCGTTGTATCTCACACACATCTCCTCCTGTCCCGATTCTTAAATGTAGCAGATCTCATCATATCCCTGTTTTTTTTATCTTTGTCACTGGGCGAGAAAGAGGAGTGTGCCCCTTGCATCCCTATGGCGAAAAATTATTGAAATGAAATTAGAAATAGTGTTTTTTCCATTATTTGTAGGACGCGGATCTGTTAATGTTGCGCAAGGTATTGCCTCAACACTGGTCACTTATTTTTCGGTGATTAATGAAGTGTCTGAAAGCATTTTTTTTGGTTGAATTATTTCATGATAAGTTTAGCTCATAAAATATCTGAATTATTATGTTGAGTGAGTTGAGTATGAGTTAGCATCCTATTCTGTAATGATCAGTTTATAACTGTCGGATTTGTTGTTGTAAGAGTCGTTCTCCTCGCGTAAATGCTCCTCCCCAACGAAGCATTTGGATTACTTATTGAGGAAATATTGGACGGAAAGATGTGTTTCTGAGTAAATATTTTTGGTGGCATTTTATATGTGTACGAACCGAAATTAAAGATGAATGATTAAGATAACACGCATCCATAAGCAAAGTAGAATATGCGAATATTCGTGGGTTATTTACCAAAATCAATTTTTTGTTATTTTAAAGCATTTATATTTTAAATCTATTATCTATGTGTATAAAAGTCAGTGTATGTATATGTTCCAGCATAACGTTCTAACGGCTAAAGCGATTATCTTGAAATTTTAAAATTTTATCTTGAAATTTTTTTATGTGTATAAAAGTCAGTGTATGTTGACGGTCTGACTACACGTCAGACCGTCTACAAAATTAGACGCTACAAAATTAATATAGGTAAGTATATAGATAACTGAAAGTTTTGTATTATTGCATTCGATTTCTGTATACACTTCGTTTCTTCCTAAAATTTTAGTTGCTGGGCTCGGATGTCTTAAATCTGTGCACTACTTCATCAATGGAATTGTTTATTTGCTTGGAATTGCAGTATAGGCGTGGAATGAGAATTTGTGTCTGAAGCACTTACACCTTACACTAAATCTATACTAATAAAATAGTAGGACCTTTTCTGCCTGTTATCCTCTTTGAGCGCTTTTCACGTGGTAATCGGTTGACGAATTTCCATGAGGCGTTTTTCATTATCTGTTGTCTGGGAGTGGGGATTTTATTTTTTTCATTCAATCACCAGCGGTAACGAAAAATTTTAAAATTATATTTACTTAAAATTTTGGCATTTATAAATTAGGTTTTCTATGTTTAGAAAATTCAAGTTTCTCTTATTTCATTCATTAAAATGGCTTAATTCAAATTGATTTTTTCCTTTCTTTTCATTTTCGGGAAAAAACTTCCAACTCTCTTATTCTTGCGATTCTTGCAACTTCTTTGACGCTGTGTACTCCAGATTTGTCTAAAATGTGTCAATTACGTCGAAATTTTTTTTTCGGTTAATTTCCGACCGCTGCTAAGGCATCCGTATGAAAACATTGATGATGCTCTTAACAGTTTTGTTAAAGACATGCCGTTAGCCTCACTGCATTTCGATCGAGGTTGCTGAAAGGTACTAAAGATGGCATCATATGTGATTAGTTAAGCGAGCTAGGCCATTTTATGTGGTACATATGGATCAAGTTGGTTTTGAAAGCAATATAGCTAAGAGAGGTAGGATAAGTAATGGAATATACTTTGAAGATTCGTCAAATAAATAATTTAAGGCGTACATACGCAAATAAATAGTAATAAACTGTCGTTTTTTGTGGCGAGTTTGAGACTATTCTTCCACCTAACCCCTAACTAATAGGTACAATAAAATGCCAGTAATATATTTAAATATGATAAATATGTATGTACCTGATTTTATTTAGTGTAATAAAATGCAGTAATTCTTCCCTGGGATATCCTCAAAAAGATTATCTGAAACCACTACGATCAATTTTGGGGTGAAAATGTCGTTATTAAGTTTTAAGATAAATAATATCTCGATAATTGACCATAGAAAACGCAATGTTTTGTGTCAAGAAGGCAGGATCTAATCCTTGTGAAGCCCACTTATTGTCACCCGTAGGCTATAATGCGAATGACCCCTACTATAGTATTTTCTAACTTCCTTGGTTTCACGCTGCCCGACGGATCCGAAAAACTATTTCCATTTTTGTAAAGGGCCGTGGACTACTCCTTGCAGCCGTATAAGTTCACATAGATTTAAATTAGGTTCAAAAATCCGATATGGAATTTAAGTCTTAGGTAGAGTCAGAACAAAAGTTCGGTTTCGTCTGTTATTGGGAAATACGAAAAGTAGGTACTAATTACCATGTGTATTTTTCATTTTTCTCCCGTTGAATTTCAACGGGCTCCTCTGCTAGTCGTATCATAAACAACTAAAGGTGGAATAATTTTTTACAGAAATGGTCCAATCAGTCTATTCGTGCAAGTTTTGCATTGCATAAAGATCTTATGTGTCTGGAATTTCATCTAACTTCCCATTAAACAGCCAGTGGCTTTTTTTCGGTCACATCTGTTAACAGTTCTATTTAAACAACTTTCATCCTTCCTGACGGCCTTTGTTTGTCGGCTGTGTAAGATAAATGAACTTCAAAAAGTTGCCAGAGCAGTTTTTTGCGTGCGTGATTTTAGAGGGATATTAATTTTCTATCCTTTTTGAGATAGTTAAACATTTGATCACATTATGTTATCATCTCTGGTCATCACTCCTAAAATTGTATGTAATGGTTTCAGGTAAGTCTTATAAATACTTCACTACCTGCTCCATTTAGTCAAACGAGGCCTTCCTTTGCCATTTCCCCACTACATCTGTCTTCAATAGAATCATGTTTTAAAATATGGGATGGCTGTGGTTGCTAGGGCCGTAACATACTGGCCTGGTAACCCAAATGTCGACGGCTCGAATAATGTCTAGAGCATGAATGTTTTGTTTGTTTTAATATTAAGACGTTATGGTAGACGGATGTAATATTAGCCGGTGGAGCACCTAAAACCTAAGACTACTATTTCAATACATGACCGGTTACCTTGTCCCGTCTCTTCAAAATTTTATTGATACTTCTCTTTTCCGCACTCTTCTCATTCCATCATATGTTACTCGGTTGCTCGGAAAACATATTTTAAGCAAAATAAATGAAAAAATTGCATTTAATATGCGTAGAAAAATATTCCGTTTGATTTGTGTATTTTTGCTTGAACCATGGTTTTTTCATGTTGTTTCGTTTCTCAACCCTTGAGTCGGTAGTTTCATTTACCATGCTATGAGAATGTGTTTCTCTCACTTACACGTTATATTGAATTGTTTATTTATCCGTGACGAGTATTTCGATGACTTACCGGACTTAAAAGCTATTCAGAAATATGCTTTATATCGTTGTTTGGGGTAATGACTTCCGTGTGCGTAGGTGGCAATCAGCATTTTTGTGTTTGGAAACTATTTTCCTTCATCATTGGAGTCTTTTATTAATATAATATTTCAAATACTCCTCTGAAATACGTATGACAGATATAGCTATGAAAAATGCCAAATACCCTACACACCTTATATCATCGAGCCCATTAACTGAAATATTTTTTTTGTAGAATGTTGTCCATTACAATAGTGCTGAAGGGTTGTATTTATTGTTGTTTAAATTTTTTTCTTGGGGTAATGACCATGTAAAATATTTCTCAGTTGACTAAGAGGATTAATATATATTTTTTAGTTTCTACGATACGAGTGAACTTATCTCAACCCGTGTATTTGTTGATTTTGCTTTTCGAAAGCTGATAGTGTGACAGTCAGAGGACGCGACAAAATTATGGTCATGGAGTGGACTTTTATCGTTCATCCAGGAAGCGATAACGCTGGAATGGCATATGCGTCGAATTCCAATAACTCATTTTGAAGTAATAAATGTCGTGATTAAAAAAATAATTTTTATATAGCATATGACGTTTTCAAGCCTTAATAATCGTATTACAGCTCTGCTTGATTCGAATATGTATTATCAAATGTGCCAAAGTTCCTGAAACACTTGTCACGTCTAGGTGTAAAGTTTGGTTAATTTTCCCCTCAATTGTAGCTCATTTGTCTTGTTTTGTGGTGTGGGATTTCATTTAGTTTCCATTATTAAAGGCATTTGCTTGGAATACTTTATGGTCTCGTAGTTGGCTGGCCGAAGGAGTCTGGCGCATAACAATCACGGAGTACATTGTGCGGAAAGTGGGCCGTATACATAAAAATGTGAATGCGATATCATGACCAGTCATAATAATTTGAAGCCCATTGGTCGCTCCTTGGCAGATGTGAGGGGCTTTCCCTCGATATACTTGAACTGGAGGTGTTAGTTCTTTTGTGCTCTCCCCTTTGCCCACCCGTTATGGCCGCGGCGTCAATACCATCAATTTATCCGACCAATTAGCTTTGAAGTGCGGCGGTCGCCACCCCGGGTCCGGGGGATTTAGCCGCTCCATCCAACCCCTCTCGTGAGTGTCCCCGAATCCCTTAATAGTCAGTCACCCCCCCGGACCACTCGGGGCGGTGGTGGTATTGGGTCACTGGGGCAGCAGCAGTCTCCTATACCCCCCACCGCCGGCCATCCACCCGTCGCTTCCCTGCTCTTTTCATTCCCCCTTTCCGGGGCCACCCCAGGCGCGCAGCCGGTGTGTTTTCTCCCCCTCCGTCCGCCTCCCATTCTCCCCGGCCCCCTCTCCGCGTCGAATCCCCTCGTGAAACACTTTCCACGCTTCCCGCCGGCTCCAAACCACGAGGGTTCGTCCCCTCTCCGCCCTTCCGTTCCTCACTCCGGGGGGTTAATTCGGGGGGAGCGTTCCGTCCGCCCGAGTTTGCTTGGGCTGGTGTGGAGGAGGGAGAAGGGGGAGGAGTCGGGGTGTGCGCGGTGAGGTTTGGGAAGGATGCATTCGCTATCCCGGGGGAGGTAGGTCTCAATCCCCCGTGGGTGATGCGCTCTCTCGCGGTGGCGCCCCCCTTCCCAGCGTCCTTTATCTTCATCTATAGCTTGCCCTGCGAGCGAAGGTGTGTGGCATGGGGTGAATCATAACCATTCACTCACTACATCAACATCATCCACCTACATAAACTGAGGAAGACAAATAAACCTAATGATGAAAACGTGTTAGTCATGGGGCAATATTCATTAGAATCTACGATGTAATCTATTTCTTATTATTCGTTTGGAAATTTGCTGTAATGCAAGTTTTCATTCCATTTGCGCCTGCAAGGATGCAGTTATTGTGCACTTCGCTGCCTGCATTACCCTACTTAACAGCGTATATTGCCTATTATGATCTCTAAAACGCAGGTTGGCCTTCTCCAGAAGGGAGTGCAGGGTGACGAAAATGATTCAGGGGCTTTTTTTGGAAAATGCTTAAATATTTGAACCTAGAAAATATCAAGGTTAAAATGACGTCAAGAGCTGTTTATATCGTATTTTTTCAATGCAAGGAGTGAAATAGTGATTTCTTGGTGCTTTGACTTCAAAGTGAAGTCGCCGTAGAGGTTCATGTGTCGACGCTTCGCTGAATAACGCTTCAGATAAGGGAATCCCATGGGAACTTAAGAACTGTTGAACACCGGCGGAAATTGTAGAAATATGCGTAAAACCAGAAATTCCTTAGTAAGGGCCCCGTCTGACCTTTAAAATTTTTTGTTGACCTAATCATCATCTCATGCCTCATATGATTTCAGAGTTGTTGCCTCGTGCGGGAATTAAAAGCATTGGCATTAATGGTCGCATTATGCGTGGAAGAGTGGAAAGTGAAGCTCGAATTTCCTAGCGCGAAGGTCGTCACAATCTGGGAAATTTTAAACGGATATAAATTGAATATGGAATGATGTGTGCTATATTTTACTATTTAAATTTTTTCTTTGGATTACAAATTAATTGTGCCTTGTATGATTGTATATGCCTATGAGATGATATACTACCGTTATTGTACAATAATAGCCGCTTAAGAGTTAATACAAATGAGTTATTTTTCAAAAATTGTTCTCTCGGGATTTTGCCCTCCATATCTTCTAGATTTCCGACATTATGATCGAGAACTGTCATTTAGAAAATGATTTTTCTAATCTAAGACTTTAACAATAACATACACTAAAATACCAAGAACGTAGTCTGTCGACGTTCAATATATTGCTCACATTTATTTTTTTGAGAAAGCTGTCGTTAATGGTAGTGGTGTTAAAAAATAGCTAATAGCGTAATTGTTGGCGATATTATAGCTTTCGACTTCTTCCGCTCAGGTTTTTGACCTTAGTGAGCTGAAAGTTTTTTCCGCGGTCTAATGGAGCCGCACACGTTTTTTCCCCCAGGCTGCATCCCAGCTCGCTTGCAAGGATAGCCCGTGTCGTTGAATATTTCGCCGATGGTGCGGAACGGGGAAGGGGAACGAGGTTTGAGGGATATGTGCGGCAGAAGTCGATTAATCCCCGCCACCCCATTTTTTCCCCCGATCGCCACCCTACTCCTCCACGCGCTGGAATGCCTCGCCGCGTTATTGAGCCTCGGTAGTTCCTCCCAGGGCTTGCCGATCTTTTAAGAGGAGGAGGCGTTTGAAGCCTAGGGGTCGGCCGATGACGAGAAGATCCTTCACACATCCACCCTCTACCTCCTCTACCCGCTAACTTTCCTCGCGCGCTCCTGCTGGAAGGGGTCGACTGGTGGCGGGTCCAGTGAACGTTGGCTTTGTGGTCGATAGGGCGAGATTACGGGGGAGGGGGCCCCCGACACGTGGTGAGAGGCGCGAGGAAACCACTGGGTGCCCCGGTGCTCGAGGTTGGGGCGAGGGAGCGTAAGAGGCTCCTGCGTCGATGTCCGCATCCCCGGAAGTATCGGCCTCTCCCCTCCCTTCAATCGGCGTAACTCCCGCATCTGACGTCCATGGCTTCGCAGTTCGCTCCATTCAGTAGTGATGCTCATCGAAAACTAATCATTGGATTACAATTTTTTTCTCCTCCTCAATTCGTATTTCCAAGAAAGAGAATGAGAAAATTTTTTTAAGGGATTCAAACATTCTCTCTTCTGAGACAGTAGACATGAATTACCACATTTTTCCATGCTAATATTGAATTTTCCGTTCAAGTTTTCATCTTTATGATGGCTATCGAAAGAGGAATTAGGAGGTTTCACTATGGGGAGACATATTTCAGAACTTTCCTTCTTTTAGCCCAGAATATCGGTCGAGAGGTGAGCTCATTTGATCAAATTAGATCAATCTAAACAATATACTTCAGTTTCTTTATTGGAAGAAGTACGTTTCAAGCTGCCATCTTTTAGCACACAGCACTTGTATGCTGGCAGATGGTTTCTCGTTGGATGGAATTAAAAGATGACTCGGGTATCCGATATAAATGTGCGCGCAGCTATTTTTTTTTGGTGAAAGTTAATTTGGATTCCCATAGTGTTGGCTTCACATATTTTTGTCTTCAAGTATTTGTAGGTTACCGATGGAGATCGTATTCCCGATGCCCTAATAAATCCGGTACTGTCCCCTAATAAAAATGCGAGTGGTCCCGAAGCGGTAACGTCGGGTCCCTGAACATCTATGGGAATTGATTTCTCATCGATGCACTCTCGGACCCCTTCGTGGTGGCAAAGCGTATTCGACTCCGAGACCCTCGTCGTCGTGGCTTAGTCGCAGCGCGGCGCGGGTGAGAGGGGGGGGAAAAGCGGCAGAGGAGGGCGGGAAAAGCGGCAGAGGAGGGCGGTAACGGGAAGCCGCGGGCGATGTCCCTTGGAGCGTCAATTAAGGCTGCTCCGATGCGGTTTAATCGGGTTTCACGAGGCGTGAAGGCAAGGCAGCGGCGGCATTCGGCATCCCGTGCTCCCTAAAATAAAGACCGTGCGGCGTGTGCGGTGTTATGGGTGGCCGGTCCTCCCTCGGACGCTTCGAGCCGGTTCCGTCTCTCTCTCTCTCTCTCCACGTAACCCTCTTCCTAACGATCTCACGCTTACCTTCCTCTCTCCAGCGTAGTCGTTTTCTTGGAGGTAAAGGGAATTATTACCTTCTTAGAATCATTAAACACAAAAAAATCGCCCATCACCTCGCATCCTTCTGTCAATGATTAGTTTTCCACCAGTCAATTTTTATTTTTGAACATTTCCCGCCTTATCTATCCCGTAGCCATTCATGTTGCCTGGCAGAACTTAAGCCCCACGCAATGCCTCTCTTTGACTCCTCGTATACCTTCCCCTTATTTCCTATTTCTCTTCGCCAGCCCCGGTGGCGGCGGAGGAAACCCCTAGCCTGCCAAGCCTATGGTCGCGAGTTCGAATCCCATCACGGGGCGTGGTTGTGCATGTGTCGTGGTTTGCCCATCCATATTTCGTCTAAATTAAAGCTGTTGTAACATGATATTTGGCCACCTAATAAACAGTGATATGCGTGGTTTGTCATTTGGAAGGGCCGCTCCATCTCCTCATTGGCTATTGATGTTTATTTTTTCTTCCGAAAGGGAACGTAATGGACACCCTACATCCTAAAGGTGAATTTTCTTTTATGTGGATTTATAGCTCGGTGGAAAAGAGATTTGTCAACGCCAAATGTCCAGGACAATGGAAGCGACGGATTGCTTTTGCAGATGTCTTTTCTTTGTCGCCTTTCCCCCCTTGGCGTTTTCTGGAAGTTTAATCGAGCATTGATATAGGGAGAGAGAATTTATCTGGGCCTCCAACTGACCCCCTCACTAGTGACCCTTTTCAGACTGGAAGTCGTTTGGTCTTCGTCCGTCTACATTGCTCCGATTAAATGAAAAATGAGAGCGGAGACTGTATATCATGCGGGAATTTTGTCATGAAAGAGCTGTGAGAAAATTCTTCCACTCTGAATTTGTGCATTATCCTGAACCTTTGGCTATAGGAGACACAATGGTGCCTCTCTTTCAAAAGCCAAGTCTTTGGAAGTTCGAAGAAAGTGCTCTTATTTCCATACTATTTCGACGGTCGTATGTCGTATAAGTAGTAGTTATTCGTTTGCTTGGTATGATTTTAAATTTTTTTCTGCTTTTATTTTGCATTCTCGGATCCTTTGTGTGATCAAAAAAAGCTGAGCTCTTTGCAAGCTTCAAAGCGAGCAGAAAATACTTTAAGGTGATGAAAAAAAATGATACCCCCTTCAAAGATCACGTACTAGCCGTGAAAACTTTAGCGGCGTTACCCGCTGAAATTGCACAATAGAAAATATTCCACAGAGAAAAAAATCATTCGCCTTGACCGGGACTCGGGTCCGGGTTCGAGACCCGGTCAAGGCGAATTATTTTTTTCTCTGTGGAATATTTGCTATTATATCCCCTCGTCATCATTGTTTAAACGCAACACTCCACTCTAATTTTACGTAGGGTAGTCTCTTATTTAAACATATTTCTAATTATTTCCTATATTCTTGTCGCTGTCGAGGAAAGTTATGTTAGTAGTACTGAAAGCCATTTCCAAAAAAGCTGAATTCTATTTTGGCAGGCAAAGACGTGGAAAAAAAGATAATTATGGATAGTATGAAGAGGGATAGGAAGTATACCGACTCGAACGTAGAAGTAGTTTAGGGATGGAGCCGATAAACGAATGCAATCCACCATTGAGGAGCACTTCATGAAAACCTATCCAAATAGTATAAAGTAATCAGTCAATTTTTTTACTATAGTCATTACTTTTTACATGTATAGGTACTCTTTTTGGCCCTTCAGCTGTTCTTCTTGTTCATTTTTACCCCTAACGATTTTGTTCATTAGACCATGATGCCTCAAGATAGATAGATTTGTGTTTTTGGGGTGCTTCGACGGCAGTGGTCATTTCGCACCTCCTGCATGCTCTATAAAACATAAGTTATTAGAATGCTGAGTAGGTTTGTTATTATTTGCCGAATTTTTATACCTTAGATAGTACTTAGCTTTATAATAATTTCATTCAGTCACTTTCATTCAGAAATTTAGTTAAATTATTCATCCTTTCTAAACGGTTACCTAAAATATCAGGCAGTTCTCCTCGTATGTTACAGAATTCCCGCGTGATGCCTCAAGATATGTCAGATAAATTTTTCCTGCTTTTTTTTCTCGTTCGTGAGATTTAATTTTTTTCAAACTCTTATTATTATGTTTTCTGGAATTATGATATCAATTTCATTTAAATAAGTGACGCGCAGACAGTGGTGCCGTAAATTTTTTTAGGATAATTTCCTTGACAATTACGTGGAAATGTAAAAAAATGAGTTTTTTGCAAAGTGTCTGCGAAGTCGACTACCGTCCTTTATTGATGGCGCATTTCGTATTGAAAGGGAGCGAATTTTGACAAATGGGGCTAATGCCCCCGGCACAGCTGCAGAGATAGGGTATAATGCAAAGCGGAAGAGTAAATTGAGAAATCGCAGAATTTTTTTCGGGAATATATATTGACGCCGCTCCTTCGTCTGTGGTCTGCCATATTTCAATGGTGTGCTTCATCAACCTCTAGAGAGGCACATATATTCTAAATCATGTTCGTACCGGAAGGTTCTTGAAAATATTTTCCGCAACCGGAAGCCTTCTTCTGTACCCCCATTGTTATATATTGTCGTTTTCCGACAAACTATTTGATGTCTCGCTATTTTATATTATTATCTTTAAATATTAGCAGGAATTAATGTTATATTGATGCCTTGAGTCTTTCTTCTTTGCGTCTGTCAAATAGTAGAACGCTTACTGTATACTTTAGCCTAGAAATTTGGTTTTATTTTGAAATTTTTCGTCAAAAAATCTGCCTTTTCCACTTATATAATTGTCAAATACTATACTTCATTAAGAGCTGCTTTTAGGACATTAAGATATATATGAAGGATACTGGTTCCCCAATCATTTTAGTGTGTTTGTGTGGAGTAATCTCTTTATTATTGCGTTTTATTATGAACGCCGAATAATTGAGACTGCCTTGGGTAAGGAAGTGCTCCGTCCTTTCTGATGTGTAGGTTTCACCTGACATTAGACTTAATGAGCTTTACCCTAATAAACAGACCGACTTTCGACGAATGATCGTGAAAACATAACTCACTTAAATGTTTAAAATGATTTAATAAATGGTTCCTTAATTATAGGTATTCGTGTATTCAGGAGAAATTATTTATAAGTGCCCGAGTTATCTATACAATTTAGAAAGTATTTAAATTTCGAAGAATTGAACTTTTAATATAATTAAATTTTTATTTAAAAATATAATTGGTTTATCTCTTCAATGGTTAATAATTTGTATCTTTTACGTACTTCACGCCATGCTCCATGTATTTCATTTAAAGCCTTCATTTCCCATTCTTCCCATTATCCCTTCCCTCGACAATTGTTCTCATTAGGCATCATGCCTCAAGATGTGACCGATTAGGTTGTCCCGTCTTTTCAAAATTATAACCATTCTATTTCTTTTACATTTATGAGACTTGAACGTTTGTGAATCGTCTATCCATTTTGTCTTGATCATTCTTGGTTACACCAAATGTCTCATGCCTCCAAGCTTGATTTTTCAGCTCCCCGTCATTGTCGATGCCTCACTGCTTTAAAGAAGCGCACGTAAAATGTAAATTCCACCGATCTTGGCAGTGACTTCCATGAAACTAGTGGTTTCCGTTTTGTATCCTATAGGAGTCGCACGTCGACAACTTGGAGACACTTCGAGTTTCGCCGATTAAATCTGCGAGTTTCGTGATCTACTCCTTCCTCACAGTTCCTCCCACCTCTTGGTCATACATTTCGCTCCTCTGACCCGGAGAGCCGGACTTGACTCCTCGTGTGAGTCTTTCGGCGTCCGAAAGATCGCTCCTCCCATCATTCGTGAAATATTCATGGGTCAACAGTCGTCGCGCCCCGCCCCACGCAATCCTCCTCCTGCGCTTGCTGTTGGCGCGGGGAAATGGCTGTCGAGGTTTCTTTCTCGTCGTACGTTCCCCGTACGTTCGACGGGGGGAACGGGTCGAGCCGCCGCCCCAGCTCCTTCATTCCTTCCCGCCTCTCTCCCTTTTCCGATCCGCCGACGACGGTGCGCCGGATGCCGTCCTGTGGCTTCCGGCCCTCGAGCCACCGAATTGCTTTTCTCGTCCCCATCTTTCCGCGCTAGGGAGCACGAGAGGTTCATTCGACTCAGCAGTTGGGCTGTGAGGGGTGTGGATTTAACCGCCCTCTCCAATCACTTATTAATTGCTCCCCGTGCTAGAAAGTTCACGTTACCCGAAGCTTGAGATTTCGATGCCATGGTACTAATGAGCTCTGCTGATTTCAGTAAAATGATTTCGGGTTCTCGTCAAATATTACAAGTCACTAATGTTCACGGTAGGGACCTAAATGTACACGGTAGCAAAAATCATGTAGTGTTAGTTAAAAGAATTGATTTCATTCATATTTTATAGTTGCACTTTTTTTACCGGCAACTTCCATTTAGCGTAAAGTCTGAATTTCCATCCAGTCAAAACTTTGACTGGACCCCATGAATGAAGACCCTATTCGTTTCCACTCATAGTGAATGATCTGTCATATTCCAATATAGTTAATCGCTTGGAAAACTATTAATTATTCTGTGAATGGAATTCTACTGTATTCATTGTTGGTGACGTGTGCGTAGCATAAATGTCTAAGCTAAAATTTATGTTTTTGGATTTCTCGCTTCATTTTCATGTAACGATGTGTACCACTTTTTCGTGTTAATTCACTAAATCCCTAGTGTGAATGTCTAAGAACAAATTGAGAACTGATGCCGTATTCCGAATGTATAATACAGTTGTGATTTGCCATTCGATAAGGAGTATTGAAGTTACCTTGATCCTCCAATAAAGACGTCTAGTAGTATCTATTATAGTGATGAAAGATTACTTCCTTGAGAACGTAAATCAACTTCCAGATTAGCGGGTATTTTATGCTGTGGAAATTAAATTTCTTATTTTAATTTTTAACGTTATATGTATTATCTCGTTAAATACGGTGATATTTTTTCTTTAAAAAAGGCATGGAGAATGATAGTAATTGTTTTTTTTTATAAATTCAAACGTCTTTTCTAAGGTATCAACTGTTTGCTCATCCTGATTAAGCTACAATTGATGACTTAGCAGAGAATGTGTATCAATGGAATTCGGACACCAGTCAAGTTGTCATTTTCCTCTTCCCTTCGAAGGGACCGTTTGTCTTTGACTGACGAATGAGGGAGTGACTTTGGTCCTCCTACCCGCAAACCTTAATATCGCCAAGTCATAACCTTGTACCTCCAGGTGTCAGTTACCTTCGGAATGTGCGCTCTTGCGTTACATGCCTCCCTCTCTAGGAATCCTAGTGGTTTTGGAGGGTTAATCAGGATTGCTTGAGTTCCGAGAGCAGCAGACGGTGCGTGAAAGCTCGTAAAAGTCGCGCGTTTGTCATATCATAAAAGGTGACATTGACGAATCGGTTCGAGTGAACGCGGATTAAACGGGGGCGAGAATCGTAATTGATTAAAGCCTGGTTCACACGGTGCGTTATTCCGGGAAGGATTTCTTGCGTGGAGTGCTGATGTGTGCCATGCATGCTCGCTTGTTGGAAACACTGACTGCTGCGGGCTGCCCAGACGGCTAGCTTGCTTGATTTTGAGGTTAGGTCCGGTACTATTTCCCTTGCATGTTTTGCTGATGGCTATTGTTGCCTGCCAATCATCGTTCAGCTTTGCATCACCTGATCAAAATAGAGGTTCTGCCTGGTTCTATTTTTGATAGCATTGCATGGTCGATATTTTGTTTAATAGTGAGTTCAAATCTATAGACTAGGGATCAATTTGTGGTGCTTGTCGAAGCATAGAGAGAAGAAACTTGCTTAGTTCGTAATGTAGTTCGTAATCGGAACTATCACAATAAACATCTTCGTGCTGAGGCTCTAAGAAGAGTAAGCAAGGAGGATAGCTCGCTACGTGTGAACCGACAACCATCAGCGAAGCCAGCCTAACGGCCACCTCCGGCGCCCGCTTAGTAGCACGCATGAAATCCAGCTAGCTACCACTCAAGGAAAAACTCACCGTGTGAACTGGGCATAAGTCTCGCCGAAAGGCCACTCCACCCTCTCCCGCCCTCGTTCCCCTTTCCTCGCCGCCCGGCATGGGTTTTCATCTCCGCTGCTATTTCATTCCGCGCTTTCCATGGAGAGATTATCTGCTCACACCCCTCTCGTGCGGGAGTGCGCCCTCTCGCATGACCTGCTTCCCTCACTCCGCGATGGAGGGAGGGAGAGGCAGTGGAGTTTGGAGAGCAGCTCCCGTCGCTACCCGCACGCTCACGCCAAGTCGGGCGGTGTTCGAGTGCCTTTCCTTCGATCGTGCGCCGCTCCATCCCCACTCCTCTCCCTCCTCCGCCTCTGCCCTGCCGCTGTCCCTCCTCCCACCCCCAAAATCTCTGTCCGCGGCCGAGTCCGGTCCCGGCTCCCGCCGGAGAGTGACCGACAGGAACGCGTCGGAGGTTGTCCACCCGTCTAAATCTTCCGAACCGGGTTAGGTTGAAATCGCGCTCTCAGAATGGGTGGTGCTGTTTGCGTTACGGCTTTCCGCCTTGAGATTCGGATTCTGGCGGTAGAGGTGCGCTCAAGGAGAGGAAGGTATCCCTGATGGATTATAATTTCGGCGAAAAAATTGTAAATCCTCGAAAAATGTGCAGCATATGAGTATAATTTTAAACTGTGCTTTGATAAGCCAGAGAGTGTCCATGAAATAGTACCACCACCAGTCTGCACAAATCAATAATGGAGTAAACATGCTTAAGGTATTGGAACGTTGGAACACGATAATTGAAGGAGACAGGGGTTGATAATCGAGTGATTTTCTCTTAATGATTACCTGAATGTCTGTTTGATGTATGTCGCTAGAGCTCACCTAGTATTAAGATCTTAGTCGCGTTAAGTTGACTCATTCAGATTGGGGTAAACAGTCATTCTCCTGAGCCTCCTGTATTTCCTATCCAGAAAATAACTCCTAAAATGCTTTAGGCGGAATTTCTATAGAGCCTTCACCCCCATCGCCGACGCCCTGTGATCCGTGCCCTAACGCTCGTCCGTGAGGGATGCCTGTCCACCCATCAAGAGTCGATATATTTCTATTTTTCGTTTCTTGGTTTTGGTAATTTTTAAGGGAGGTAGTTAGTTAGCTAGGTACCTCCTAGTGGCTTACTAAATCCTAGTGTGTCGACGGATGGAAGAAAAATAAAATAATTCAATTCGAATTAAAAGCATGGTGTTTCAAAATATTACAAATCGACTTCGGTTGTGAATCTGCATTGGGCATTGCTCATATTGTCATCTTTCATCTTCGCAGTTACTTGGGAGCATTGCAATTGATTATCCCGCTTAATAAATCTGAATCTTTTAAAGCACATAACTTTTCCCTGTGGAGGATTTTACTGTCGTGGTCAAGCAAATGGTAATCATAAAAATTCATGCTCATAAGTGAAATATGAAGGTGTTCAAAACAGGTATTGTCTTGTGAACATTAACTGTATTTTGATGTTGAAGTTATGCTTGTACGGTAGCAACGTAAAGAGGTGTTTAAGCATATCAGGCTTTCGATAAGTTAGCGTGAGCTTTCACTACAGAGAAACGAATACGTGATAATATTCGTAACTTGAATATACTGAACAAAGTGTTGTAAACATGAACATTAATGTCATAACTTCTTTAAAACTAGTCATAAAACCATTGAGTATATTATTTTGTGGGTGGGTGTGATTGTTAAACTTCGAGTCACTGTTATTAGTGTCTTAATGTAGGGTTTTACCATGAATTTTGATACCGTGAGAATATGCCTTGTTTTTTATGTTTCTTGCGGTATTTCTGAGCATAGTAATTAAGGCTGGGTGGTTCGGTCTATCTTCGGCCTATCGGCCTTAGGGGTATCCATATCTATATATTACGTAATGCCGATTTTCCCCCTTTTTTCCACCCCTTTCCCCCCTCATTAATGCTCCATAATATTCTCTAAAGTTCCCCCATCAATTACGTATTGCTGCCAATGAGCCTCTTGTGTTTTAATGATTAAACAGGCTTACTATATAAATGCCTCCTCTCATCTGAGGTTTCAAGTTGCTTCACTGGGTGGAAAAGTACAAAGTTGGGAATGGAAGGGTGAGGAAGGTGAGGTGTGAAAGGAGGGTGGTGTTAGCGTTAGTCTAACGAGAGGCGCCAAGGGTAACACGGCTTTACGTCCTATCCGACGGATGGAGTACAGAATTCGAACGAAGATATGCCACAGCCGGGATTCGAAGCAGTCGTGATGGGAGACCAGTATTCGAACCTCTCAATCATTATTATTTGAACAATGAATACAATTATAATGTATCTTGCTCCAACGTGACGGAAGCATGGACCTCCCTCTATGTCATGAGTGCATCTTAATGGTTACCCCATGCTCAAATTGCTTGGATTTTCACTTGCTGCACGGAAAAGGCTGCACTCCTTTGTAGCAGTTTAAGTAGTCTCATCGATTGTTGCGGAAGATCGATGATTTTTTACCTTGCCCTTTCATTTGATATGCTTCTCCAGCAAATTCCCCTAATTTTTATCAAGATTTTTGTCGGTTGGAAAGAAATCCTTTGTTTCTCTTGGGATTTCTTTGTATTTGTTTTCTGTGGCGGTTCCTCGTTAGCGTTGTACTTGATAAATTGTGAAATATCTTGTTCGAAGTCCACCTAAAATGTAAATTAAAGAGTCTCAAAAGTCCTGTCTCAACGAAGATATCAATCAGCCAGTCAATCACCCCAAAGGTAGTTTTTTTTTAGTTTTATTCGCCTCGAAAATCACTGCAGTGTATTTTGACACGGGGCTATTTGAAGGAGGAGGCGCCGTCGTCTCAATCTCACCCGCCTTCAACAAAGACGGAGATTAATCAATCATTTTTTCCCCTCCACTTTCTTCTCAGACCCTGTCCCCCATCTTTTGCCTACTTCTCCCATCATACGTTCTTTGTCCGCTCTCATTGCCTTTCATCATGCGTCCTTAATGCCTATTTCTACCGCCCGATATCTATGGTTACTTTGTACGCAGTATCGGCAATATTTCAATTACTCTCTCGAGCTAGCTACCCAAAATTCAATTGAGGTGTTTTTAAGAGGGTGGGTACATGCTTCAAAATGGCACATGGCTTCCGTCTGTAAGTTGGAATTCGGAGGAAAAACATCCTATCCTGAAATTTAATCTACTAAAGCAATATGTACCGGAGAAGGTTAAGACGTCGGCACTGTTTCCTGGTAGGTAAATTATAATTGAAATAATTTATAATTTGTTATGGAGAAGTTCTATCATCACAATCAAAAAAGTAATGTGTTTTATTGTGTTGGATGTATGTAAATGAACATGGTTACTCCGCGTTTTATTGAACAGAATTGCGTAGAAATCCTTTTTTCTGCCCTCGGGTATCTTCCCCTTGTTCATTTAATTAAATACCCTTGTCTTCTATCTACTCAGAACCCTCGTCTCTATGTAATCTCAAGTAGTATTCAATTTCAAATGCCAGTTAATTATTCCGATTGAACATCCTCTTACTTGTATTTATATATAAATGCAATTGGAATAGAAGTCCATAGCATCTTAAACATGTTGTTTGAAAAAAGCAAAAATACTTAAGGAATCTAAATAAATGCTGTCATATGATGGGATTCGTCTCATTTGTCTTCATGGCCTTCCTTCTTCTCGATTCGAGAAAACATTCACCGAAAATCTCCTTGTCTCCGAACTTGCGACTTATAAAAATGTGTTCATTTAAGTTTAAAATTGTATTCATTTGATTATTTTTTCATTCCGCTCTTATGGATTCCAAAGTTTATGCTTTTTTATTTTAAAGAATATATGATTCCGGTATATATCGTTTTGCAGTGATTGTATCCGTACCACATTTCGTTCGTGTAGTATCTTTTCAGTGTTACCAATTATCTAAGACTATTAGGAGTTTTGAGGTATAGCCTAATTCAGTTGGGCCGTGTGATATGGACTCGGCTTTCTTTTTATGCATTTATGTGCATTCCAACGGTTGAAGGGTGGGAAGAAGACCTCATTTTCACTAGGATGTCATGAACGAGCTTTCATGCGATTTCAAGTTGGAGGGGAAACTAACTAAAAAGAAGCCAGAGAAAGTATGGCGAGGTGAAATGTTGATTTTTCACAAATTTTACGTGAGGAAAAAGGAGTACTATGGAGGTGGGACGAACATTTTTTGATGAATCTATACATTCATAATTTTGTTCCCTCCCATACATATCAGGTAGAATATTTCTCGCCGTGCCTTGATTCTTGCTTCGCCTTATTACGCCTGTCACCCTTGGTACACTCATCCCGCGGTGAAACGAGAAAAAAGTCGCGGCCATTCTCTCCCTGTACCCTTCTCCCACTTTACCCTCCTCCCCCTTTACCCACCTATCATTCTACTTCCCTGTCTTCGCCTTCTCCCCTATCTCTCACTCCTTTCCATCCAAGCCGGAATTCCCTCCTCTTCTCTCCCTTCCATGCGTCCCCTGTGTATACTCCCCACTTCCGCTATTCATCTCAGCTTCGCTGTGGCTCCCCAAATTTTGAAAATGACGTCCGCGTGAAGGAAGTGAAGGGGCTCGGGATCCAGGAGGCAAAAGTGTGCTCGAGCTTGTGCTTTTCTCTCGTCTCCCCGGTCTCGGAGACCTTCAATTCTCTCCCTCTCCCACCCTTCCGACGAGAGTGATACACGCGAGGATAGGCCGCCGTCTCGTTGCAACGGATTCCGGTTTTGGGGTGTCCCAGCTAATCTTACGTTTCGACGAAGCGTTCTCGGGATTTAACACCTCGTGGTGTCGTTGACCGGCTCCGAGGTTTTGGCGGCTAAGTTCGCCATCGTCTTCAGGGTGAATGACAACTACATGGCGAATGAATGCTTATGAATTTTCTCACCTGCGATGCTAAACTTAACCGTAAGGCGAACCATGCTCAAAGTGGAATTCGAACCCGCAAACTCGAGCTTGACTAGCCCGTCCATGACCAACCTGAGGCGTTATCACGGATCATCATAAAGTGTGAGCTCGCATAGCGATTTTATATTGGGAGTAGTAGAGCGAAAACGCGGCCCTAGTCATCAAATTTTGACTAGTGCTACAAATACATAGTTTCGAGTGACAAAGTTAGTCGTAAAAACATTGGTTATAAAGAGTACTTTCTGGATATTAACAGCGAACATCTGCGATCCAGGTCCTGGTTGCTGCAGTGGTCCGCCACCCGCTTATTTGCGAGGGTGTAGAATAGGAAGGGATTCGTAAGGAGGGGGAAAGGTATTGGGGATGATATATAGCTTTGAAACTAGGGTTGTTCTGTTGCGGAGGGAAGGTAACATGGGGTGGAAATTAGAGCTCAAGTTGGAATGAGGAAGGAAGGACGCTGTATGTGTGGGCAATATATCCCTACATTCACTTTACCAATATTCGCAGTCCGAGGGTTGAAGTTTGAAAGTTTGGGATTCTCAGTTTTTCAAAATCATGCACTAAAAATCACGTCGAGTTTAGCATTCTGGCTTGTGGTATCATTTCCTTGTCTGCTTGATATAATATTTAGGCATTACAAAGTAAAATTACGTGGGTACAGTCTTGTTTTGTTTGTACCCTGTCTTTGCTTCCCTTTCGAGAGACTGCTGCCAACTGCTTGATTATACGATGATTGGTGTGATGTTGCTATTTTCATGTTGCTTCAATTTAACTTATGTTGTGTCGATGCAGAGTTCTGTACCCCTTTTCCATGGGGAATATTACTCTCGAAATAGCGAGACGTTCTAGGTCCCTATCCTTAGCTGATAAACGCCCTTGGCTGACGTACTCCTTCCAGTTGACGTGATGTTTTCCCTTTCTTCCTCAACGATTTATTTTGTGTGACGTGGATCTTTTCACTACCACGTATTGAAATGAAAAAACAATAACAAAGGAAGGACGAACACTTTTCCCGAAATTCAGTCGAAAATTCAAGGCATTGTCATCGGATTTCATTTTGGCTTCAGGCCTTACCCTCACGAGTACTGTTGTTTATTCCCTCCTTGTGAATTGCTAGTTGATCGTTAACCACAATGTCTTATGAGTAGGGACCCTGGAATTTCGCGAATGGGTTTTTTTCGCGAATTTCTTTTTAAGACCATAAAAGTTGCTATTTTGATGTTTAAAGCCCTAATAAGTTAAAATTAGCCATTTTAACGCTAGCGAAATTCACCGAAATTTCGCGAATAGGTTTTTATTTGCGAAATTTAGCGGTATTTGGCTGTTAGAGCGATATTTTGCACGAAATTTCGCAATTTTTAAACTTATTGTACGATATTTTGCGAAAAAAACATGATATGCTTTAAGTTTTATTTTGATATGTATGTAAAGACGCGTAATGTAAGACCATTCGGTGAAAAAATGTTTGCAAACTCATGGTGTGAAATGAATACATAATTGGTATTTACGTAACCATGCCGCTATCATCAGTCTGATGATGCACGTGACCATGATATCTGCATGTGTTTCCCTAGATCGCATTTATGGTGGTGGGGTCGGGGCGCATCGATTTCGTCGCGCCGCCAAAATGACTTGCATATATTTATCCCGAAAGATTCTTCAGAAAAGTTGCCATTAAAGCAATTGCGCTCGTGAAAGATGATTTCAGTAAGTCTGCGAATAGCATTAATGGGACCAATAAGTACGCTGGACAAGAGTATCTTAAATGCCTTAGCTGTTGGGCGAAAAGGAAATGTTGTCAAATGGACGTAATAATTTCATTCAAAGAGCGCTCCACCTAAGCTGTGACTGACGGGACGCAATTGCACCTCTAGTAGACAAAAATATTTATTTAAGGATAAACTATCGAATTCACTGACTGATATTGAGCATATGGTACCGACTTAATGATATGACTCCGGCGCGACGGCATTCCCGCTGCAGCAAACTTATTCGGCCCCCTTGGCGAAGAGCCGCCGGCGTGGCGGGGCGGTAAAAAGTATAAGATAGGGACACTAATATTTCGGTGTGGTGCGGCGCATTATTTGTCCGGAAAGTAATTTTAGAAAAATTACCTAAGTCAAGGCAAGCCGGCATTGTCACTTTGAATAAGCCGTGGCGGGGAGTTACCTGCAAAAGCAAGTCTGGGCAGGCATATATTTATTCTCAGTATCTCTAGATAAACTGGTGTCACCACACGCTTATAGTTCGATCGGAGCTACTGCTGATCAGAAAAAGTATCTTTGTGGGCCATAATGCCAAAAATTTTCAGCATACTTGATCGCGAAAAGGAGTTTGAAAGCGATATTTATATATAGTTGACGCAACAAGGTTTATATATATTTGACGCAACTTTGAATACGCAGAGAAGTAGTACCAAGGAAATTGGCCGTAGGCAATCCACACAACACCGTCCCTAGGCTAGGTGGCCATTGAGTCACCTTTGTTATGGCCTGTATTTTGCGTAATATATTTGTGTATTTTGTTAACTATCAATGAAGATTAGATAGAATAAGTTACATTTATATCAAGTTATGTCTCTATTACAATTCTTTGTTTTATAAATTGAGAAATATGTAAATATTTTTTTCACCGCCGGAGAATGAAATTCGCGATCTTTGCCACGCTGAGAGTATGATTTTTACATTGCTTTCCCTCGAGTTTATTGACCTCTTTTCAGGGTCCCTACTTATGAGTCACCTGTAACCTGATGGACGCACGCATTGGCATTAAATATGTCCCTCTGCGGGAATTGGAGGTTTTTTTAAAATGTGCTTTCATGTTGGATTAGTTCGTAACGGTTGAGCTCACCATCTAACGTAATGAACAGGAAATGAAATGAATGCTGTTAATTTTAAGGTTTGAGCCCAGTTTTACCAATTAAAAAAAAGCAATTGTGCGCCTTGTTCTGATTTAACTTTAGTTGACGGTTTTTTGAAGTCGAAGTTAAGAGCCAAGTTTTGTCATTTGGGTAGTAAATGGTCAAGTTTGACTCTTATATTCACGCACGAATGCAATTGTTGACTTCCTTAGCCGGTAACGGATTGAAATCAATTTGTAGCGGATGGACTGTCTATCAAGGTATAAGCGGTCGTAGAGGAGTTGCGAAAGTTCGTTCTCATGTTTATATCAGCGTGTCTTGAATTACTTTGGAGGAAATCTGTCGCAACGTGAGGGATTGTTCTGAGGGACTGCGCTTTCATGTGGGTGAAAAAATGGCGTAGGTTACAGGAGGGTTGTGAAGGGTGACAATGATCGTGGTTAGAGGGCTTTGGTACGTGAAGCGGTCGTGTCCCCTTGGTTCGAGGGATGAGTATAAGACGTTTATGGGGGAAAGGAAGGTGAAGAGAGGTGAAGGAATCGGGGCGAGTAATATGGCGGGTGGGTGTGGAGGCAGGTGTGAGGAATTGTGGAGGACGAAGAGGAGGAACGAAAATGATTTAAGTGAGGGAGTCAAGACGTACGTGTTCGACTTCCTCTTTGTGGGTCCTGGTGAGTGTTTTTTGTACGTGCGCCCTCTCCATGCCCGCCCCTTTGCTGTCTCGCCAACTCACCTAATGCTTTCGCCGAGGTGGAGGGAGTTTGCGAGATAGATGGAGTTTATGGTTGTTTTCATTTTTTCTCATCCGTCCGTTCTCCTGGCCTCGAGTCGGAGCCTAGTGCTGGAGGCAAACCTCTCCCGCTCTTTTTGGTACGTCCCCCACCCCTCCGCCTAGCGTGCCTTTCTTTGGAATTCCTCCAGACATATATATATATATATTTTCATTACGTTGGTTGTTGACTGTTTTTTTACCATGTCCTTGCCGTGCTCTTTACGGCCCCAGACTTGAATCGTGGTAATATTTCAAGGTCCGTTTAGTAACTGGCCGACAGGAGAAACCACTGAGTGGGTATACTGGAAAATGCAGGCTTTGTTGTTTACATGTGCTTTTTGTAATATATCTCTTGCGCATCCCTCTTTTTGAACGTTTTATTGTGTGACTATAGGTTTTTGGAGAAAGCTTTGCATGGTACCGGAATGCGTCTACATGCTAGTTTCATCTATGTGCCTGTAAAATTTTTAAGCTTTTGTTAGTGAAAATACTTGGCAGTTACAAGAAACTCATTTTTCGTTGGGTAGAGTGCTTTTTACATACTATTCGAAGGCTATTCACTTTTCCATGTATTCTCGTATAATTTCCTCTGTTAGGTAGAGGTTCCAATTGCATTGACTCCGTTTTTATAATTTTCTTTCGTATTCCGTAATGCCGCCTATGTCCTTGGTACATACTATTCTAAGGCTATTCATTTTTCCGTGTATTCTCATATAATTTCCTCTGTTTGGTAGAGGTTCCAATTGCATTGACTCCGTTTTTATAATTTTCTTTGGTATTCCGTAATACCACCTATGTCCTTGGTATCGAAAACGGCCGTTAAGGATATGTATGTTCACATAAAACTTGTATTTCTGCTTCTCCATTTGGTTACCATTAACTTGCATTTTTAATAAAGATTTATTTGTGCGAGTCTCCTGGTTTTGTATTAATAGTAAATAGCTGTAATTTCTTGAATGAGTTTTTATCATTTTGTGTGTGATAAATTAATTGAGCTGGTACTTGCTGATATTCCTTGTGACATTCCTCATCATGACATCTTGTTTTCACGGTCATTCACGGTCAAAGTGACAGAGACATTTTTCTATATGAATTGAATGAGTCATTCTGATACAATCTCTGTTTTATTTTCTGAAACCTTGTATTACAATGCTTTTCATTCTCTTTTCAGGTGAGTAATCGTCAGTGGGATCTGCCTATCCGAGAAATGGATAATAATGTCTGCATCACGGTATGTGGTTATCGAGAAATATGAGGAAACGCGGTCCCTGTTGGATTTGGTCGTAATAGGCTTTGAAACCCGACTTCATTCCTCACCCGGAGTCAATTTTAATTCGGAACTGGAAGAATTTCCAATTGATATTTATGGATGTTGATAAATATTTGCTACCCCACGTGGTTATTTTCAGGACATGGCGTTTTTTAATCGTGTGATTGAGAAAAAATATATTTATTGTGGATTTTGGTTCCATGCTTGTAAGCAACAAGCCGAAGAAATATTTCCTCTTCAATGACCGTTGCTACAAAGTTTAACCTTATAGTTTTGCCAGAATCAACGTTTTTTCGCGCCGTAGTAGCTATTAGTTTAGTCCAGACAACGTTATTACTTTTATTAAATGCATAAATGACTTCTTAATTTTATCATATTGATATGTTTTTGCGCTATTAATCAAGTGTGGCCCTTGAAGTACGAGAGGTTCTGTGTAGGCCTCTACAGAAATTGAATCTCTTCGTTGGAAGAGCTTCTGCTGCATTTTATGTTATAATTTGGTTGTTTTTCACCTGTTTTCCTACGTATTCTTTACGTTCGAAGAGAATATCGCTTGTTTCTGACCCATTACTGAAACTCCTTTCAAGAGCCACCTTCTTGGTTCGGCCAGGAAGTCGAATAATAATGTCCCTCAAATAGTGTCTCTCCTGAACGGCCTATTTCCCCTAATCAATGCAAAAAAAGCTAACCGAAATGATGTCCTCCCGTTTGCCTGTTCTTCATCGTCGAATTTTATTTTCACCGGCATCGACGGATGCAAGGATGGATTGGGAGACTGCAATGTTTCTCCCTCAAGATATCTTTTTCCTTACCGATACAGTTTTCTCTTATTTCTTCAAGTCGAGCTCGGAGTCTCCTGGACTGCAAAAAAATTTCCAATGTCTTGGTAGAGATATGCCGATTTTTTAGGCACTTGTGAAAAATATGTTGAATGTAAGCATAATGGAGTTTGGAGACGAAGGTGGGGAGGAGTGGAACTATAAAGATAAATTATCGATGCCTCCGTAGTGATGTAACCTGTAAACGAGGCGATGCCAGTTAATTTGCTAATAAAGAATTAGTATTTTGATATCAGGAATTTTTAATTTTATGACTGTATTAAGCGCTCAATGTATTGTTTGAGATGATTCATTGGCCCATTAACTTAAGGCATGGTATGAGTAGCATAATTACTGAGAACACTGGTAGGAACGATTACATACTGCACTGAAAAAATAGTGTGACTTGTGACTACTTGCGTAGCGTATTTGTTTGTGTGCCGAATGGTTGGACCAGGGGTTAAATAAGTCAAACGTTATCATGTGTGTTTTTTCATTGTGGGTGCTTACTGTTTCAAATAGTGAAGGCTTTTCTTATCGAAGCATCATCATCTATGGATCGTCGTTGCGTAATTAGATTCGTGATATATTTTCAAGGACGTTTTCAGGGCACATTTCGCGTCGGCAGAATTCCAAGAGATGAATGGACGTAGGAAAACTTCACCTTTTCTACCTCCTGGTACCCCTCTTCCCAGCGCCTTCCCGACATCCCCTGCCCGAACGCCCTCACCGGAGTCGGCCGGAAAGGCAGAAGCGCGAGGGTTGGGGCATGCGGGAGGGATCCCGCGAAAGGGGTGGGTGCGAGGGGCGGCGTGGGAGAGGAGACCCGCAAAGGAACACGCTGGCTCCCCGGGGATTTTTCCTCGTCGAGCGAAGGGGTGTGAGATCATCAGGGGAGAAGGGCGAGGGAGGGGGGTTTGGCCGTGAGGCGAGAAGTGGCGGTTACGGCGGGAAGGGCGAGGAGTTCGGGAGTGGGCCTTGCCAAAGAAAGCGGCCAAGGGTCGGGGGAGAATCCCTGGGTGAGGTTGGGAGAGGGCAAGGTACGTGGTGATGGGAGTTTTCAAGGTGGCGGGGGATGGGGGCGAGCGGTTTTGGGCGGGATAGGAAGGTCTTCCTCCGTTCATCGGAGCGAGATCGAGGCTCTCTCCATCTCTCTCTCTCTCTGAGGGCGTCTCACTTTCTCTCTCTCTTATTTTCCTGAGCGGAATGCCGAGCTGTCTGGGTCTCGCATGTAGTTCGTAGTAAATTCATCTGAACCACATATGTTTCGACGCAGGATTTCTGGAGGATTCTTAAAGTATTGTCGTGGAGGAGGGACTCAGTCTTCTAAAATTTTTGGGAACGATAATTTATCGCGCGGGAGAATGCAAAAATGTGGCAAAAGCCTTTTCTAGTCTTCAGACCTCCGTCACTTAAATTATTTAATGCAGTGGAGGAAGTGTATAATTCAATCCACTTCATTCATAATTTCCACTTCCAACATAGTTCCTGCCATTTTTATAATTAACTATAATTTAGTATTTTATAGCGTTATACATATAGTGTTGGGTACTGTTTCACAATTCATAATTGTAAATCTTCGCACCCCAGACTATAGCGCAAACGCCTACTTATCATTGGTAAGAGAGTGGATACTAGCGTTTTTTACGTGCGGTTCTGTCGTAAATTCTCTGCTGGTGAGCGTTCAGTGTAGGATGGAACACTCTCCGATGGTAAAGGGAACGAAGTAAAATCCTCTTTGACAGATCCACAGGTTCGTACGAAAAGTTCATTTCGGTGATTGTGGAACTCCAAGGCTATCCTAGCCTTTGGGATTAATGAAAGAAGGACCTCCCAACGTTCTGAAAGAAAAATCCGAGGGAGGTTGTAGGCGCGTGGCGGGATGCGGCGCGTTGGGGCCGCGCTGCGCTCTCTCACTCCGAGGAAGCGACGGCGGGTTATTGTGGACCAGGAGGGGTAGCCGGGAATCCGATAGGGAAGGGGGTTTTATGGGGAGGGTGCGCCGGGGGCGAGATCCGGCCACCTCTATCTCATGAAAGAAATTAAGGTTAGGGAGCACGCGCTTCCCTCGAACTCTTTAGGGGATCCCGGTCTGATGGGGGAGGGTAGGGAGAGGTGTCTGCGGGGCATGGGAAATGGGAGAGGAACTCGAGGGAGCGGAGTGTCGGCAAGGGGAGGGGTGGATGGATTAGGGATTTGTTAGCAAGGCTTTTGGATGAGGGTGTGTGTGTGTGGGCGGGTGAGGTGAGCGAGCGAGGCCTTGTGAGTGTGTGTTTGGGAAGGCAATGAGAATGGCATTTTTGTTCGGGTGAAAGGGGTAAAAGGGATGTGGCCATGAGTGCGTGTGGGAGTGGGAATCCGGAAAAGGGTCTGGCGCCCGTGGGGTGAGGGGTTTGATTCTTTTAGGATGTGGTGAGGGGATGAAGTAGTCGGGGAGGGTTGAATTGGGGTATGGAATCGAAGAGGAGGGTGGGCTTTGTGGGTAGCGGGGAAAGGCCGCGTGGTTTCTGGTCGATTTTCTCACCCCTCTATCTCTGCAGCCCTTCCTTCGCCCCGTCCCCCAACCTTCCTTCCCACCTCGATGCCCATCGTCTCTGCTTCCCAGCTCCCTTATCCACCGCCTTCTCTTTCACGGGTGGCTGCCTGAAAATCGAGCAATTCACGCCCCTGGGTTAATGAAACGATTCTGTGATTGCGAGCGAGCTTCATTGACATTATTCAAGTCTAAATTCTGAAGATTCCATCGACATCGCGTAAAACTTATTCATGCTAAGGAAGGTGGATTTGCTGTTTTCTCTGCTTTAATCCTTTATTAAGAACGTATTGTGAATGAGAATACCTTTAGCTACCAAAATTTTCTGGTGATGACAAGAAGGGCGAACCTATGAGTAGCTAGAAATTTCGTTCTAGTGTAAATAGAGTGAGTCCTGTGTCCTGTTACTTCATGGAATTAGGCCACCATTGTGTGAACCTGTTACGGTGTGGCAGTTACATCAGTGATATTAGAACCTTAAGCTTTCGTGTTGAAGACTTGTAGAGTCTGATGAATCATAAGCGCTCCATCATACAGAGAAAATATTTTTCAATTCATTCCATAACTTTTCCAGATAGGCAAACTTTTATTTATGTTAAATGGTATTCATTTCGGAGACCACATAGATGAAAATATGAGTTAATACGCTTTACTTATTTCTTCGGTAAGCGGTCAGAGTTTCGTTCCTTCTTTGTTTACTCTTTAGAGTGAAGCTTTTGTCAAGTCTCTGGTATCTATAAAGGGTATTATGGTTGTATATTCCACCCCGAAGTGTAATTTATAATGATCATCAATTAATATAACTGCATATTTTCTACCAGGTGAACAATTGTGTTTTGTTTTTTGAATGAAATAACTCTACGGTAATTTATACGTATTCGGTGTTACATATTGAAGGATTTGACCCGGGTAAGATGTCTGGTTGTTGTACTATAATATTATGCAACGCGTTTTAAAAGTTTTAAAAAAATAGACTGTTGCTTCGAGTGCCAGTTGACGTCCTTCCGAGTCGTCTGGCGTGGGCATGCGGCGCAGATAAATTATTGTGTGAATCTCGGTTGATGTTTATAGCGCGAGGTAATTTCCTTCTCTGGCATGGTCCAAGTTATTCGCAATAGTTCATCATTGCTATTTACTTTATTTCCCCGACAATTCTGCTAAATGTAATGAGTTCAGTGAGTTTGTTGAGAATATTAAATGAATCTCTGTACAGAGAATATAAGTATGTAGCCAATGCCAGGTCTATTTCCTTATTTATAATTGGTTACCATTATAACCGCATAGATTTTTCATCTTTTATTTTTATTTTACTAATTGACTGTTTTCTTAATGGCATTACCTGAATAAAATTTTTCGTATGCTTTCGTGTTCTCTCTTGTCTCTTGAAGCCTTTCTATCTCATTCTGAAGTCTTGCTATTCAGGTGAAATTGTTACGCTTCTTTTCCGTAAGCGCCTTACATTTGATGGAATGCACCCGTCTCGTTGAATACTTCCGAGCTCACCGTTTCTACTTTCATGTCACGAGCGACCAACTTCCTGACTTAGCACCTGTTGTCGTCAATCTATCAAATGGTGCGGAGGCCTTAGAAGGATGGAACCGCATGAATATGGGTTCTTTTGGGACTTACATGAATTACTAATTACCGTGGAATGCGTTCGCGTGAGTATGAAAGAACCTCCAAACAGCCCTGAGGATTTCTACGGGGGGGGGGGGGGGGGGGGGGTAATTCAGCCCCTACGTCCCATCTCCGCCTCAACTGCTTATTAAGCACTCTCACTTAATCGTACGCCTTCCCATGCAAGTAGGTGTGGGGATAAATGAAATGAACCGCACCAGGAAAAGGGGGTCTTTGATGTTTTGAGGGAAAAAAAATTGTCGAGTGTGAGTAAGGGAGGAGAGGAATGATTTTTTTTAAAGGATGCCTCGGGGAAGGAAACTCGATCCGGCCAAAGATAGCATAACTTGGTAGTCAGTCACTCGAGGCGGCGTGGAATTTTTAATTCGCCCGGCATTTTGCGCTCAGTGTCCTCGCGGGACGAGAACTCTTTCGTCTAGAGCGGGGACGTTTCCTCCTGTGACGCCTCTGGAGAGTGCCCTAGCGTGCGGTACAAGCGTCTTACTCTCACCCCTTTGTCTTGGGAGGATGCCTATGCACTTTCCACTCGAGACATTCCCGTAGACGGGTTTGCTGCCGCAGGTAACCTGAAGTGCACGGTCGCACACGAGAGTCATCAAGCCTCTCATGTGACGACACCAGACATCTTCCTGCTGGAAGTGAGCACAAGCTGATTTCTACTTCTTGTCACAGGATTATTTGTTCGGAATCGTTTCCTTTGTGCAAGTCAATTATTTAAGGTCTATTTGAAGTTTAATGGAGCAGCTTGGTTTCCCTTGTAGGTAGAAAGTTTGAATACGAACGGAAAAGTCATCGTTTCAACTTTGAGTGATGACTCTGGGCTCCACAATCTTTATCGCAAGCCTTGCTTTCCATTTTTTAACAGAAATTATTTAAACTGGTGGATCATTTGGTATTCTGTTATTTTTGTGAACTTCCCTCGTTTTAATAAAATTTAAACATGACATGGGTTCTCCTACTCAATACCAAAAGCAGGTTAAATATTATAGAAGAGATGTCGACTTTTCAGGTTATGATATTTCAATGGTGTGTGTGCCAATAAGTTATTACGTAAGAAATTAAGTTATTAGATAATGGAGTATGCTTTTCCTTCGCTATTCTGTTCGTCCTTTCTCTTCGCTGTTATCACGGCTTCCAATGCATCAGAAAACT
The DNA here is from genome assembly GCA_933228895.1 of Platycnemis pennipes. Taxonomy (NCBI): domain Eukaryota; kingdom Metazoa; phylum Arthropoda; class Insecta; order Odonata; family Platycnemididae; genus Platycnemis; species Platycnemis pennipes. The sequence continues at coordinate 72,855,138 of OW121847.1, read as the reverse complement.
GTTATAAAATAATTTTCCTTTACAATATTACGTCTCTTGTTTCATTTTAGCATAGGCAAAAATTGTCGCTTTTGCATTAGAAATCCAGAGTATATCTTTGAAAGAAGGGTATTTTTCAATAAATGGAAAGTTACATGTAGTAAAATGAAAAAATAGAAAAAGCATGAAAACAGACTATTCCAAAATCAATCAATATTCATCCATTCCTCTTGTGTGTCTAATGTCTAGCAGTTTTTTTTGTGGATTTAAAAGAGTGTTTTAACTTTTTATTTAAATGACGACTCGGTCTCCTTCTAATGCTATTGGAAAGCTGATCGATTCTATTATTCATGCACAGTTAAGTCCTCTTTGGATTTCTGTTCGTTTCGAATGTCTCAGATTCGCACGAAATGTGCTCGATTTATCTTTATTGTTTTTTCAGCTTGCGACGTCAAGCTTACACCTTGAGTGAAGATGGGAACGGAGTTCAAGAATAAGTAGGAAAAAGTATCGGGAAAAGCTAACTGGTCCATCAGATAGTAATTGTACGGAAATTCCAATCAGTTTAAATAATAGGAAGATTATTGACTTCTTCATCTAAGTTATAGCCTTTTAGGACTGATGAGGGTTCTGTTTTGGTCGAACAGAGAATTCACTCTCGATTGATGTGATTTTTCTACTTCCCTACGTAGTAGTGTGGCGTTACGGCTTGTTAATGAATAGCCGAAATTAAATATTTTCCTAAGTAAGAAAATGAAACTCCTGTGATATCGTTGCCATTGATTGGTGTTTGCTGAGCTCGAAAGTCATGTTTTTTTTTCGTCCAAGACGTCGCATATCCTCTGTGTATTTTACCGTAGTATATATCGTTGCTGTATATTTTTTCTTCTTTCCCTCCTCGCACTTCCTTTTTCCCCAGTTCGTGCGTGAGCGGAAAGATAGAGGTGCGGGGGTGGTCGGGGAGTGGGGCAAGGCGAGGGTGGCGCACGGGTTTGGAGGGACGAGGGTGGGGGGAGGCGGCGTAGGAGTGCACCCCGTTGTGAATATCGAGCCGAAAATTGAGGGCGCCAAAGAGCCATTCCGTCAACGTCTGTGCGTGTACGTGCCAGTGAGCGCTTCGTTTCACGAATACGGTGGTGGTATCGATTGCCATGGCAATGCTTTTCATTTGTCGCTCCAGCATCGGGTCGGGAGCTCCTCCCTAACCCCTTCGCCTTCCCTCCCCCTCACGCCCCTCACTCTCCTCCCCGCCCCGGTACCCGCTCCTACACTTCAACCCTCCCGTGAGGTTGTTTGCGCGTGTCTGTGTGCTTTCGTGTGTAGTTTTCGTGGGATCGGGTTGGGAAAACTCCATCCTCCCCTCACCCTACTTCCCTTCCCCTCCCCCCCATACCGCGGCCGCAAGCCGAAATCATTTCGGGGGCGCATCGGAAGGGTTTTGTTTGTGTGTACGTATGTCAGTGGGGGGAGAGTAAAGAGAAGGCGTGGGGGAAGGAATTGATGGGGTTGTCGCATGGTTGCCGAGAGTAAAACTTTGGCCCTTGCGGTGACGGAAATGCATCGGGAATCAACTTAGTCCTGTCTCGTGAAATTAATCATCTCGATTTCGAGTGAGTGCAGCGTGGGCCGTATTCTTTCTCCTCTTCGATTGAGGTTGGATGGTGGATGGCGTGTTCCGTTCGGCCACAGATGGCTCTGTCTCGCCTCCAGCTGCCGATGCTCAGAGTTTGACGTTATTTCGTACCATGTGTATTTCACGCAACACGAGTTAACATTACTGGCGGTGCCATTTTTCTATTTGTTGCCCAAAATTTACTTGGCAAAAGGCTCCTGGGGAAACTTATGTGTTAGTCGTTATTTGTCATTACTGTGCTTGTGAGGAAATGTTTTTGAGTACTGATGAAAGAGACGGCTGTTGCAATAAGAACAATTGCCACCCATTTATGCCCATCTTTGAAGGAGTAGATTTTTACTGATTAAATTCTCAGTTAAGTAAAATAAGTCAAGTATATTATGATAATAGTGTATTAACGGTTATAGCTCAAACTTATGTCACATTGTAATCCGCGAAACGAAACCACGTGAACTAGACTGATTCACATTGCATGAATAAAGCTTCCTGCATTACGCCTGGGGTTGAATTTTTGACCACTCATCATTTTCTCCATTATGACAGGAAGAGCTCCGCCGTCATATGCATAAGATATTTGGAAACATGAAGGTTGGAGAAAGATCTCTCTCATTGGTCTCCGCGATTTCCTCTCCGCCGTTAGTGCCCTGTTTAGTCCTTAGCGTTCATATGCACGAGGTAATCCGGTGATATGAGTGCCGACGTAGTAAATGGCGTCCAAATTTTTCATCAGCTTCCCGGGAAAGCACAATGCATTCACGGCGAGCTCTTTTCGTTTTTTCTTCTTTTTGGCGGACGAGCGAGGAGGAGGAGAGTAACAAATGGATGGAAGGTTTTCTTTATTTTTTTCTTCTTTTTTAATCTGGAGTCCCCGGGGAGCGTGGGCCCACGAGGGCGGCTTCCCCTCGCGGGGAACTCCCCTCGGAAAGTGAGCCCTTCTCGTACGGGGAAGCTGTCTGGTAGCGGTCCGGGGAGGGGTAGAAAGTGTTGATTTTCCGGCTTTGACTCGTGCCTTGGAGCCGAAAGTTTCACGAGCGGGGGTGGCGGGAGGATATCGTGGGCTCCGCGCTCCGTTGTCTCCCGTGCGTTCGTGTGTGTGTAGTGCGCGCGTGCTTGTTTGTTTGTTCCGGGGTGCCTCGCTTCAAATTGTTGGGAAGCTTTTAGGGTTCGATAAGTTTGCGGTGCAGAGCCTTTCTCGATCTTTCGCGTCATTCGACCCGGCGTATCCAAAGGAGTAGTGACGCATTTTAATTAGAAATTCGGGGTAATTACTTGGGGCTCTCCTGACTAAGGTTGAGGTGGGGAGGGAAGTTCTATGCCGGTTGATGGCGTCTGGTGTCGCCATCGGCTCTCTTCTCACGTGTGATCCGCTTCCGACTTCAGCGTTGTGTCGCGAACTAATGTCTTCCGCGTGTTGTGTCAGCTATGAGGGGAGGAAATTGGGTGGCAAAGCCTTGCCAGCATCTAATGATGACTTAAATTATGGGGCTTCGGGTCATGGAAAACAATATTAATAATAATTTGTCCTCTAAATCTTGTAGGAAACTAAATAACATTTAAAAACGACGTGGGCTCGTTAATTTCGTCTTTAAGCTCACATGCCTGAGCACTAGTCATCCATTAGCTAAGCAACACAATGGTTATAATCCATGGAATGGTACACAGTCGTTATTTGTATCTCAGCCCACCATTTATCATTTTTGTTGTTGTTTGTAATTTTGATGCTCATCCTTGGATTTCGGTGTGTCCTTTTTTTATCACTCGTTTAAAAATGTGAAGTGTAAGTTGGTGACTACATTAATATGAATGAAATTAAGGATATTTTATTGTAATCGGTTTTCCTTGTATGTCTTAAGAATAATTTCTTCATTAAGTCCTTGTTTTATTATTCACCTGTGGGAGTTAAAAATTTAAGTTTTGCTGCTCTCCTGTTAATTCGTGTTGGCGAGGCGGAATTGGTGATCGATCCTCATCGATCGGTATTACGAAATGGTACGCCGAGGAAATCAATCGTCGTCCCATATGAGGCCATTCGAATACATCCACTCTATGAATACTATCTCTCATTGACCACATGGTCGTCTGCTTATTCCTCAACTCTTTCCTGGCATCGTGTCATATTAAGCAATATCTGATTTGGAGTTTAGGATGTATGTCAGCGGAAGTTGTAAATTATGATGATCAAACGCATAAATATAGCTCACAAAAATCTTGTAGCGATTTGGTGGTTCCATTAAAATATGTCCTGGGAATGTGGTGGGTGATATACCTTCATTAACAGATACATCCCAAGTAACCTCCTTCTTATTCATGGGGAAATTTCGTATGTATCTGGTTGTGACAGCTGCCAAATATTTCCTACTTTTCCTTCATCACTTTTTTGTCGAAGGATGAAATTTTCCATGTCATAATTAAAAAATTATCGACATATCCAGCTCTTTGGCTACTTGAGTTCCTGTTACGGTGTATGATTCTTTGAATATTAGCCATGTAAAAGTTTTCTCACCTTGTGTAATGAGCTGCATAAAGTCTCGCGGAAATGAACGACTCCCTATTTCTAATCGTACAGTGTAGAGATGATTCGATTTTTCGTTGCCCTGAAGAGGTTGTGATTTTTCTTCGTAAAGAAACAATGAGTCTTATGGATTCCTGTATGTCGACCTACATATGTTAAGTCTGGATTTCAACTTAAAATTTACACCCTTAGTTTCTGTGAAATCGATATCTAATATAATTCAAATAAATCTTAACTTTTCTTAAAATATTTTGGGTTCGGTAGAAGCACCCAGGCATATTCTGCTCTACAAATTTAAGTTATCTTAAATCAATGTGTTTATTTAATATTTATTTCTGCTGAAAGTTATTTGAGTATTTCTTGAATATATATTATTTTATTAAAAAAAAGGAATTCCATATTTCTAATTGTACCTCTTTAAGAAACGGGAGGAATATTTTTTCATGTACCTCTTGAATTTCGATAAATTGATATATTCCCGCAGCGAATTTTCCACATTTTTTATTTTCACCGTCTCAAGGTTTATTTCTGGGCTTAAAGATCTTCTGCTAAACTTTTATGAGCTTTAATCTCCTTTTATGCGTGGAGAGATGAAATCGGACGCGAGAATTGAAATTCTCATTCTTCTCGATCTTCCTACTCCGTGTGCGGAATGGAGATAGGCAGCGCACTTCTTTTTCCGTGTTTGATCCTGACAAATAATCCCACTTTCCCTAGTTCCATGGAGGATGTCCGTTTGCCCATCCTTCACGTCGCATTTCGGACCCCTCTCCTTCGTTGGGGTTTCCTTAAAATCTTCGCTGGCCGTACGTGTGCGCCCGAATCTCCCCCACTCAACCCTCCCATTCCTCGCCTCTTACCCTACTCCTCAGCCTCTCCTCCCCCGTCTCTCGGGTCCTCCATTCCTAATTTAGCTCCATTCACCTCAATTGCCTCTCACGAAGCACCTCCCTCTTCCCCGCACGCTCTCCCCCCTACCGCAGTCTTCCGCACCTCAAAACTCTCTTTCGTTCCCACTTACCTTCCACAATGATTTTTTCCTCCACCTCCTCCCATCCTCCTGACCACTCCCCCAACCTTCTTCCCACCCTCCCTTTCTTTCTCTTCTCCCCCTCCCTTTCTTTCTCTTCTCCCCCTTGCCTCCTCTTCCCACCACATTCTATTCGTCTTCGCGCTGGGATTTTCGTGGGTAGAGCCTCGCGAAACGTGTGATGTTTTTGAGGGCTGCAAGTGTTTGGGCCATAGAGTTCATAGCAGCCGTGCGTCAGGGTAACGGCTGCCTCTCGGCCTCCAGGTGTTTCCCTTCCTTTGATCACGTTTGAAGGCAGGGTGTCTGAGAATTAGACTTGGGGGATTAAGTGAGTAGGGGTAAAAATAACTCCCGCCCTGTTGGATTTGAACACTCTTCCCCTTCACCGTTTGCAGGTACAGAAACACATACGTAAGACTCCGATCATGACGATATTTTTAATTTTTACCTTTATTTCATCGAGTTCCCGCCAAGATTACTTGTTTACCGCTTGGATCTCATTTTTCAAAGACATGTCTATCCAGAACTGCTCCTAACGTGTTCATATAGAGCGTGATAATGATGAATCTATTACGACGCCGCTTATCCTTAGATCATTCCTTGTGGCGGGTCGTTTTGGTTGAAAAGCCTATTGATTAAAATCTAAGAAACAGCTATTTCCATTTTAACCCAGTAGTAGGTCTGAGATACTCAACGTAAAATCAGAACTTGGTAGCCTTTCTCAGATCCAAAAACATTGTTGTAACATCCACTGTATGGCACTACTCATTGCTGTTTTATTAGGCTATGCGGAACATCCAGTGACTTGGAGAATTGATTAGCTAAATACCATGTTTTTCATGTTGTAGAGGAACCAAAAGTAGGTATTTTTTTGCTCAGGTCAGTTTATGTCGAAGGATTTACGTTATCACAGTATTCAGAACCGTTAAAACACCTCTATTTTTTTCAAAGTACTTGGCATTTCCTCGCTCCCAACCCAATGAAAGCCAGTAAAATTGAAGTGCCTCATGATTCATCCCTTAACAGCTTCGAGTCGACGGAGAACTGAATTCTCCCCTCTTATAAGAAACCTCCGTTTCCTTCCTCCTGCAGCTATCCGAAGAACCTTTTTTCTCTCCGCTACTGTTGCTCCGGTGATTCCACATCAACCTTCTTCTGAAGCTGCTGTCTAGTTTTATTTAATGATAATTTCATGCTGTTCCTCGAGGCCTCTTAGTTCTGTGTTTTAATCATGGAATCGTTGTTGAGTAATCTACTGTAACGACGATCGTGTGCTACACTGACAATCCGTTTCTCCCTGCGTTGCCCTAGTTGCCCGCCCTCCATATTTTAAGTGTCTACCGGTGGATATTTATGAATAAATGCCACCCTGTATGCTGTGCAGTTTCCCTTTAGTGTGGGAATAAATTACTGTGAAAAAATACTTGTCTTAGTTATCTTTTCAATACGCATAGTAGTTTTTCTTCGAGATTTTAGCGACTGCAAAATCTCTCCCCCGTGTAAAACCAAGGAACATCCCCTAGGGATTACGGGATTAACTTAATCGATGTATGTTTTTGTTCCTTTCGTGATCCCGGCCTACCGTTTTTATCCCTGGTGCATAGCTGCAGTCAGTTTCAGGTCTTTTTATATCTTAGACTTATCCGTCGTACCTCGGTTTCGTTTTAATGACGTAATTATGATTATCATCTCTTCACTAATTGGACAGTTATGTAACCTGGCAGTTACTCGCATCGGATGCAATCGCGTCGTGCCGTGACTTCCGACGGCTGGGTTCGCTGTGCTGCATTTGCCACGAGCGAGCGATGAGTCAGTTCGTTTACCGCCAGGGAAATTGGGCGTCGGTGAACACGTTGCGGCCTCCCCCGCGCAGCGCCTCCTTCACAAGTGGGCGGTGGATGGGGTGGGAGAATCCCATGATTCTGTTCGAATGGATGGGGAATCGGGGAATCCGTCGGGAGCTTTCGACTCGGCAGTGCTTCGGAGGTGGCCTGCCCCGCGCGCAACTATCCGTTAGGATTTCGGCCATGTACACACCCCCCGCGTCATTGGAGGGAGTCAAGCGTCCCACCTCTCCTCGAAACAGCTCCGTAGCTCTTTACCCTCTCGCATATCCTCTCACCCCGTGCATTAACCTTTAATTAAGGGCTCGGGAGGATGCCCAGGGTGCATTATGTAATATTGTCACGGTTTTATGAAGATTGCGGGCATCGGAACTCGAGTGACATTCTCAGGTGGCTCACCGTTCTCATCCTTTAACCTCTCTCTCGTCCGTCTCTCTCACTTCTCTCCCCTCCTCTTCATCTCATTTCCCCTTTCCACCGCCTTCACTCTTTTGTCTGCTCAACTCTCACGTTCGTAGGGACACGCCTTTCTTTCCATCAACCCCATTCTCTAAGGCCGTCTCTGCTCATCTTTTGTCTTTCCTCGTCGAGGACTCCGTCTCTACCCTTCTCTCTCTCCTTACATTCTGAACCCTCCTCGATCGCCTACCTATTTCGTACCTTTCTCTGTGTCCTTTCTCTCGTCCTTCTTCAGACCTCAGACCTCGGACTCAACGGCCGCGAGTGTGTGAATGCCTCGAAAAGCGTTGGACGTTTAAAGTTAAGCAATAAATGCTTCGGAGGTCGGGTGGCAGAAAAAACTTGCCTTTGTTGCTTGTACACTTGGGGGTTAAATACTCAAATGTTTGGTTCGTGATTTAGCATTATGCTACGTCGTTAAATTTGACATAAAAATTAATACGAAGATGTGGCTGGAACGGCTAATTCCCCATTGCGAATTATATCTATGGTTTCTTTTCCTCCAAGAACGATAGATCTGAGAACAGCAGCGTTCCATGCTAAAGATGCTAACCTTAAAATCTCTACCTTCTTATTTCTTGGCCAGTAACTTGGTAATTGCTGGTAGAGTATGCATCGAGGAATTTATAACTGCGTGTATCCAGTGTGACTTGTAAATCAAAGAAAGACTGTGGTGTTGATGCTCACGATGTGTTTTCACCAAAAGTAAGATAAAACGATTTTTTTCAAATTTATGAATAATCAGTTTTTGAATGTTCTAATGAATAATCTTTATTTGACGAATACGTTTTATCCGGTTACTTAAATAACAAAATGGTTAACTTCCGTGAGGGTATTATTATAAGTAAAAGCTATATTTGTAAGATTAACGACCTATATAGGTAGACGAAATATGTGTTTGAATGCAGAATTTTCGCTGTATCATGATGGCTATTTTCGAGGTATAAAGTGTAAGTTTCTCATTTCATTGTGGGTCACTTATGGGCGTAGGATACACTCACTTATCCTCCCATGTACCTCCGTCATTGTTTATTCCACCACGGCAGGCCCGCGGAAGTCAGAGAACTCGAGAATCTCGTGAGAATCAGCCCCAAGGTCGGGAATTCCCCGGGAAACAGTCGTTTCCAAAGAGGACGGAGCATTGCGGGCCTGATGTTCACCTTACGATGTAGGTCTGTACTACATTCAGCACAAACTCGGCAGAAAAATGAGATTCCGAAGTTGAATTCCAAAATAGTTCAGCTGTGTTCATTGAAGATTTCGGAAAATGACTGAGTTATACCAGGGTAAGAGTTAAAGATTTGTAGAGTGGATGACTTGACTTTTAGGCTTTTTAACGGTTGAGCTTATCTAGCACCGTTTAACCTGACTCATAAAACTAAGACAAACCCAACATACATGTCCTGAGCGGAACTTGAACCCGCGACTTTTGGAATGCCAAGCCGTCTGCGGTAGTCGTAAGAATTTTGTCATTACTGAAGAAATTATGGACATTGATAACAGGAAAAATTGTAGGCAGTTTTTATTTTAATTTTTCAGTTTCTCTCTTCCCGTTCATTTCCTTGCTCGTATTAGCTCACCCTGTTTCTCTCCTCCATTTCTTGTCTCTCTCACACACATACAGATACACTTAAACGAGTCTGGGGTCTCCTTTCGCCGAAGAGTGCTCATCTCCCTCTAAAGTCATTCGACTCGGATGCCGTCGCACACCAGAACGCCCTCTTTCTCAAAGCCTTTCCATTCGCTCCTCTCCCGGTCCGCCCGGGCCCGTTTAAAATGAGGCTGGTTGCCCCGAGGGAGACGAAATGGAGTGGGTGGATTCGGAAGGTGGCGCGACTCGGTGCGGTTGGCGAGGTCTTCGGGGAGGAGGGTGGAGGGGAAGGGTCTCATCTCATACACCACCTGCGTTTCCAGCCGAGACCTTTGAAAAAGAAATAATAAAGTGCACGGAGCGTCGGGAGAAGTTTCCTCAAGTTTTTCTTTTCCCCGGCCATTATTTTCGCAGCGCCGCGATTGCCCCCAAGGAGAACGTGGGAGAGGTTCCGTTGCTTCTTAAAGTCTCGCCGGGCGGTTTATATCAGTTTCACTAATTTGAGTCCAAGGGAGAGCCGGGGGCCTTATTTTCTAATTTGTCCGGTTGAAAGGGAGGCGCTGATACTCCTCATCATCTCGTATCCTCGAAATAAATGAAGTTATAGGGTTTTTCCTGACGCTCTGATGCGGAGACTCGGCCTTTTGCGCTATTGAAGTAGTCTGCAATTTCGTGGTGCGTGAAAAGTGTTTGTTAAAGTCAAACTGGAGCCATAAGTTCCTGCAAAGATTCTTGAGCATAGTAATCTTGGGTTTAACTAGAAGAAGGTGGAGCGTAGTGACCTGCAAAGGTGTAGCTAAACATTGTAAAATTGTGAGTGCCCTAACTTGTGAACGGGAATAGAGTAGTCAGGGGAAAATAAATTTTAGTAGCGAGAATTAATCAAATTATTTAATTTTCAGTCTTGACTCTTTTGATTCTTCTTGGCGTAGAACTTAAAATCTGCATTCGTATGTCATTTTTCTGCTTTAAAATTTGCTTTTAATATCCTGATGTGCATTCCACAAAAGTTTTCATCTTAGACTGATGATCACCTTTTCTCTTGATTTAATGCGATTTACACCGGTTTTCAAATGCCGAAGACTTTTTGCTCCCTCTTCCAGGAAGATCGGAAGAAATAAATCCAATGCTACTGTAATTTTTTCCATCTGTTTTCATTTTTCGCAGGGTAAAATATTTGTCTTTCCACTATTGCATCGGATGTACAGAATAATGTAAGACTGTGTAATCCGTCGATCCCCCTGGTTTTCGTCCGAACCGATACGTCAGGGTGAGTGGAAGGGCAACGAGGCATCAATGCACTAGCGCGAGCAAACCTCCGGCTTAGTAGTTTTCTAAGTTTACAGCGGTATCATTAGTGGGTTCCACCGCCTCGAGATACGAACGGCCAATTAAAGGAGATCCGAGAGGGTTTCGTTGGAAGGAATCCATCTCATTTCCGAGACGGTTGTCCTTCCGTTTCTTTCATTATTTTGGATTCCGTCTCTTGGAAAATCGGGTATTGACGTATTGACGCCAATCGAAGTCTGCGCCGATCAGCGGAGCGCGGCGCAGCCAACCAATTTCGCGGTGCTGAAAATAAAGTAGAATTCAATCTTTGCTTTAGATAATGAAGTCTTTGTAATATTGTTCAATTTACTGTGTTTGTTCTTCAATTTACTGGCGTACGATATAAAAGGAATCTAGAGTTATACCGATTAAGTTGACAAGATATCTCATAGAAGGATTGGGATAGTTTTCAGAGAAATATTCTCGAAAAGTATTATCTATTTTGGATGAAGCAAATAGTAGTTGAATAAGGCTTTCATATTGGAAAACGATATATATGTTAAGTTTTCTCGTTCGTAGCCAAGTTCAGGCTTTAGTTTACTTAATTCCTTGGTTTTGCCTTATAGATATTGAGTGTAAATGTTTATGATTTTAACAGTCCTCATTTCATCTTATATTAAAAATGTATACGTTCAGCACATCCTTTTGTGGAAACAAATTGTGAATGTGCCTGTCACCATTTCAATATAAAAAATGGTCTGCAATACGTCACACGTAGTCATGAATGATATAATTTATATATATTCATCATGAATATTTCTCAATGCATCTGATTCACATCTTTGTACGCCTCTTAATTATAAATGTACTTCCTTTCTGTCCCGTTTGAATTCGAAATGCATGTTGATTATTCAATTTCCCGTTACTTTCTGAACTAGTAATTTTCTTTGCTTGTATGGAGTTGCCTAATAGCCCGTGAATGACATCATGTATGCATGTATTCAATCTGGCTCCTCATTTTTTAAAGTAAGTTTTGTCAAAATATATCATCTCCCCTTCTCAATTTCTGAAACTTTTCCTATTTCCTATATTCTTCTCCTGCGCGCCACTCAACGTGTGTATTATTATTTCCTCTAAATCATATATTTGCCTTGAACCGTTCCTCCTCGCCCTCTGAACCTCCTTAGTTGCTATATCCTCAGTGCCCCACTTCGGGAATATATTTCCTCCGAAACAACTTTTTCAATTTAAAGAACGAACGGCACGAACCAAATTTCGGATTACCTTAAAAAAATGACTAATGATGAAGCACAAAATATGCTCGTACGGAAGTAATGACGGGAAATGAATCCGAAGTCTTATAAATGACAATCATGTCAAAGTTATTCTTATGGACGCTCGAAATTACATCTGTAGTGTCGTACATCCCGGTAGCAATAGTAGTAGAAGTTATTATTGGCGGGAGGTGACCGAAATGTTAAGGTCATTTACGCCATTTAGGATAGGTGGGTAATTGGAAATGGGCATAGGAATATTTTAAGTAACGGAGGAAGGGAGAAGAGAGTGCCGGCGTCGTTAAAGCCGCCAAGGAGTAGTCTTAACGGTCGGTGTTCCGGCATCCGACGGTCTGAGTACTGCACTCGAATTGCTCTCCACATCACTCAAGTAGGGACTGGGGTACCTTTGAAAAATGTCTGCCGCTGCCGGAATTCAAAACCGGGTACTTAGGATAGGATGCCAGTTCTCTATCCACCACGTCACATCAGGGCGCTACTCCAGTACTGCCAGACTTCTAACCCCCACTGCTAATGGTGACGGGGATTAAGGTGTAGGGGACACCTTGGGAGAGAAAAGAACGAGTGACCACGCTCGGGGAAATCGTCGTGTAATGCGTGTGGTAGCGCGTCAGAACGGCTCTATCCCTCCCCGACTTGGACCCGTGCGCTCGCTAAGTCCCACTACCCCCTCTCCAACTTCCTTACCCTTCCCGATCAGAGGAATCGCCGCGGAACTGGCGAGCGTTTCCGTGGGAAAACACGGCGAGGTGGATACGGTAGGGAGGTGGGGTGTCCGAGAAGCATCGTTGTCGGTTGGTGGAAGGCGCGGGATTCAGGGAGTCGAGAAAGGAATCCGATGAGTGGGAAATCAGCTTAGTGGGAGGGAGTAGTGAAGTAAGAGAGGGGTAGGTAGGAAGAAACGGAGAAGGAGAATAATTAAAAGGGTGTAGTCTGACTCTTGAGGATTGAGATGATGAAAAATGATGAGTGATGTATCGTGGATCTCTGCCGTCTGGGAAAGATCAACGGGGAAAAGTGAAAATTTCCCCTTCGCCAGTTTGGTGTGTGTGTCATTCGCGGTCTCTTACGAACTTAAGCAAGAGAGGTGGTGGGTCTGTGTGTGCGTATGCTGGTGGGTGGGGTAAATCTTCAGAGTAAATGGAGTAGGCGGGAGACCCTTAGTCGTGTGCGTGTGTGTATGTGAGGTGCGCAAGTGGGAAGGAGGGATGACCCTAGGATTGGGAGAGACGGTAGTCGGGGTCAGGATCCATGTTAGTGGGCATGAATCTGGGAATTATTCATTTTTTCATCAAGCCTTCCTCGCGGGTCGTTCTAATATTTGTGCTTCGCAAACGTGAAACCGCCGAGCGAACCCCCGGAAACTTAAGGGTGAAATTAAATTACTTTTGGGGTGAGACCCGGGGTGTGTGCGCATTAGTGTTTATTTTTTCCCCTTCGTTTTCATTTTGTTTCCTCTCTTCGAGAGGTTTCATGGTGTTGGGTATTTTTCCAGTTGCCCCGCGACCTTGTGAATTCTGGATTGGAAGAAGAGCGTCTCGCTGTTCGGGCGGCACCGCCGAGTGGGGTTTTTTATACGAGAAAGATGCGCCTAGCATCGGGTAGCGATTTTATTTCTCGTTCTCTTGAATGGAAAATAATTTGCCTTCCAAAAACGTTGAATTTATGGGCGATTGTTCGGCCCCCATGCTGGCGGAAACTACTTCTACTTATTCTTCATATGTGGCTCTCAAAAATCACAGTTCCCCCTGAATCTTCATAGTTTGATAGCTGCTTAGTTTAGGAAAACACAAATAGATACTAATAATAAAAAGATAAACATTTCTTTCGGCCTTCAAACCTCTCTTCAAAGTTAAAAAAACTTTGTTTATTTATTATGAAATATGGTGTGCAATTTATTTGAAGGAATTATACTTTTTTCGCGTTTATGTCGTGTTTCGTGCGTGGGAACAAATTCTTATATCACTCAGACCGACTGTTGATTTCTCTTAATTTGTCGGTTGTCTGTCCTGCTGATGTAGCTTGAGGGTAGAAATACGTATGCAGTGTCAGATATTCGAATCTGACGCTTCGTACGTATTTCTAAGTGGGATTCATGCGATTTAAATATTTCAAGTAGCTTTAATCTTGCGAAAAGCGTATAGTTTCTAAGCGTTTGTTTTTCAGTTCCCGAGATAAATCTTTTTTAATGCGTGAATATTACCTTCTTATAAATAACCTTGGCAAATGTCCTCTTAAAATCCAAATTAATAGCATCCAATTTCTTTTTCATTTCACCTGCTTTATCTGTCATCTATAAATACGCTTAAGTTTCACTAAATCTACTTACATCAAAGTGTTTTGATTTTTTTTATGCAATTTTGAATATCCAGGTTTTCCATTACAGTACCTACTAAAATGTTCGATGGCGCTGATATTCTTGTGTGGAACATCAACACAACTAGGTCAGTGGGTAAAATCGTGGCGATCATATAAGCCCTACCCTTTTGCGTGTAATGGTTACCGAAGGGATATAAGTGAGTGTCTCGGAAGCCATTGACTATTGACATCCTTAAAAAAATTGGAGAGAATCTTAAAAAGATGAAAGAAAACCTTTTAAGCTTACAAAACAATGCTTGAACGACCACGCAGGAAAATAACGGCACCTGATGATTGTTTCCATTTCACTCTAATATGACGTATTCTTTTTTTTCTAAGTTAAACTTTTTTGAAGTGAAGTGAATAGTAAGTCTCTCAAAGAGTCGGACTAAATATGGAAGTCCATCGATGCCAATTGTGGAGATTTCTTTTGCCCTCGCTCTCGGAGATACGTTGGCTTGATTTCGAAGCATCCAATCGGAATCAAACAGCGCCCTTCTAATTTATGCATATTAATTTTTAACTAATTCGGACCAACCAAGACTTGAGAGATGAGGGACCCACGGTTTCTTGCGGCGAACGTCTCCGTCTTCTCGATTTGTGTCTGAGGGGTTTCCGTCGGTACGCCGCTCCGGCGCATCAGTGCTAGCATTCGGGGGAGGTGAGGTGGAGGGTAAAGGCCTCTCTCGTCAGTGGGGACGGGAATTAAATTACGCCGAAATCCCTCCGGGGCGAAGCCGGGAAGGAAATGGAGGGAGGGTGGTGGGGGAACGCGAACCTTGTTTCACAATCCCCAGGTGGTCTTGTAACTGAAACGCCCGTAATTTCTCGCGGGGAGGTCGGGGGGAGAGGTGGACGGTGGGAGTGGAATTGAAGGGATAACTCCAGTCTAAACTTCGTTTTCTCGAGCGCAGACCTGACCGCACTCTTCTTCTTTCTGGGTGGCGAAAGAACTGGAAAATCACGAGTTTTTCAAGGCTTGCAAAAGTACGAAACGTTTATGAGGAAGTTCACTTAAAATGGGCGAATTTCTCGTCATGGTCTCCTCCATCTTTGGACGTTTGACATAGTTGCGGCTTGATCATAAACACCTGTGGGTGTCCCATATATTTACTTTTTATTTTTCCGAGTCACTGTCGAAGGGCATAGACACGAAAGCCAGTCTCTCCTGACGACGGTCGGTGGTAATTACACTAATGATGTGTGGAATAGAGGAGAATATTGAAAGCTATTTGAAAACATAAAAACTCTGTATTTGGGAAAATCTATGGGAACCTAACTTTCCTTTGTTTGTCGCCGTCAAGTATTGCTGCCCCTTATTCCTCCGCCTTAAGCTTGATTCGCCTCCCGGTCGCTAGGCCCCCCGATCTCCTCCACACACAGACAAACACGCACTCCATGGGGCCATCCATTCCTTTTATAGTTTTGTCCATAGGCTTTTGGGCGGAGCGAAAATCTGGATTTGAGGTTTTCCCAGCCTCGGGTGAGAAAGGGTTTTCTCAGCACGGGGCGGTGTCGGAGATGTGGCGGCGGTGGGGGTGTGTTGTAGATGGGGAGGAGGAGGATTGAAATGGCACGGGAGTGTTGGTGGGGGCTTCTGTGTGCGAGGTGGGGAGAGGTGGCCATTAGGTGTGCTGCCGTGGGGCGATGCGAGGAAGGGTTCGGCGTTGGTGGAGGACCGAGGTGGCGGAGGGTGAATGGCAGAGAGAGGATAGGTGGGAGGCGTCGGCGGTAGGCAGTCAAATGTGCGGTCTCTTTCTTTCTCTCTCTCTCTATCCCCCTCCTCCTCGCCTCTCCTCCTCACCCGGCTCACTCATCGATCCGGTGGCTGGAGATAAGAGGGTGAGTGTGTGGGTGAGAGAATGAGGGGGAAGGGTGGGGTGGGCTTCGGGGTTCTCTCTCACCCTCCCTCCTCTCTCTCTCTCCCTCCCTCCTCTCTCTCTCTCCCTCCCTCCCTCGACCATCGTTCCCACTACCCACTACCCCATCTCTTCCTCCTTCGCAATAGAGTTTTGTGGGAGTGAATGTGTTGCAGTGGAAGGGACGATTGTCGCCTCTTTCTCATCCCCGTTGCTTTCTTTCTCCCTCTTTCGGTCCCCAGCACTGTTCTTCCCGTTCTCATCTCGCTTGTTCTCCTTCCGTTCCCTACTGTCGGTTCTACTGCGGTCCTAATATTCACGTCCTGCTGCTTCGTGGCAAAAAAAATTGTTCCTGAAAGAAGGGAATGCGTCGAAAGATATGCGTTTGTCATTCCGCGCTTAGTGATGTTTCTTGCTCGAGCCTTCGCATTAGTTCGTTCCATTCAGTCTCTGGTCAGATATCAGTTTTTGTTCGTACGGATTATTGCCATCCGGGATCGAATGGCAGAGCCAGTTTGGGATCGTAAGCCAGAATATTGTTCTTTTGCGGCATATCTGTGCACATTGTTCCTAAAATTTTATTTCTCTTTTGTTCGATATGTTAATATCTCTCTTTTTTTAGTTCGCGAAAGTCGTGCCGATTTTTTTCCGTTTTCCACATTCTCTTTTAGATCCTAATCTTTGCTTATGGATTAATTTATCACCGAATTACTTTAAATCTGAAATGCTACTTCTCTAAAAAAAAAAATGCTGGATGGAAGATCGTTTTGGTCTCGTCTCTTTCTAGTAAGGGCCAACATTTCGATAGGTAAGCTCCTGCTGATCTTTTTAATCTAAAACTTATAGTTTCCCGTCTGATGGTCGATTTTTTTAAGTGTAGGTCGCCCAAATTGCCTATCTAAGTGGCGTATTAAATTCACATTTCGCGATTAATATGAACCCACGCTCCCCATTCAGTATCTATTGCTCTGCCTATTTAACCGTAAAAGACCACTACGTCTTTTTTATGAATGAAAAAGGGTTTAGAATATTGTTCTCTCCCATCGTGAAATGAGTGTGACGTCGGTATGTCGAAACAATCCCCGCCCCTTGTTCTTCCTCCTTCTTCTTCGCGTCCACTGTCTTGTGTCCCCTCTGCACATAGCCACCCCCGTTCCTCACGGTCCGCCCTTTTTCTTCCCCTTCTCAGCCCCCGCATCCTCACTATCCCTACTCCTAGACAGCTCCTCTCCTCACGTGCCCCATGGGCTCGCTCCCCTTGGGAATCCCGAGCAGCTCCATATCCCACTCGACTCGAATCGCCGCCTCCATCCTCCTCGCCCTTTCCCTCCTCTCACCCTCGTCCCTTCCACACCATCCTCCTCCGTCCAGCCCCGCCTCCATCTCCCCCAACCTCCCTGTGCCTTCCCGCGTAGTGCTGGGATACGCGACGCTTTAATCCCTCACTCAAACAACGGAGAGGCGGGGCCAACTGATGCGTCGCCGTGAGAACTCTTCGCGCGTCCCGGGAAAGTCCCAGCTTCGGTCAGTGAAAGTTGCGGGGGAGGGTCCCGGTGGGATTGTGTGGGTAGTGTCCAGTTTTTTTTTCCTTTCTCTAAACGACGAGTCCACTCCCGATCCCGTTTCGACGGCTTGATACACCTCGGTTACCTTCCCGTACGGTATCGCCGAGAATACCGGCGTGCTCTTCTTTTGGGGCGATGTACGTTTTGGCCATTTTGGCCGCACACGGCTCTTGAGTTGCTGAGTTGTATCGACGTCGGAGTTTCTACGCTAGTACGATATTACGCTTGTTCCAAAGTCTGAGGCCGAATGCTCGTTAATTTCGCTACCCCTATTATAGTTCTGGTATCTCGGGTAATCTAAGTTAATATTTGGTTAAACTTTTCTACCATTATTTGTCTATTTTACAATTATAAAGTTAGAAGGATAGTTACAGTGTACCAGTGGATTTCATCCTCAATTAAATGTGGGCCACAGTGGATAGGGAAGTCAATCGGAAACACCATTGGGGTAGTCCATTGGTGATATAATATCTATTCGTGTGATGTTAAAGTGATGCTTTAATCATTAGTTAATGCTCAGATAATTTGGAAGTGTTCATATATAATCATACCTTTAAATCATTTTTATCCCGTTTATATCCAAATGCCTCTCATAAGATTCATTTTTTATGTTCATTTTCACGGCGGTACTGCGATTCGAGAATTACATATATAACTGTTGAGGAACCCACTACTTTGGGAATTGATTCGAGTCTCGAAATGGGCTTTTCGCCCTTGTTCCGTCCTTCGCTGTTCTTCCCGTCGTGGAGGGGCACGTCTAAACGTATTTTGGCGGATTTGGGCGGGGTGACGATGTTAGAGATTCATCGTTCCAGAGTGTGGGCGGGGGGGAGGGGGAGGGTAGCGACAGGGGAGCAGGAAGAAGTGTGGGGACGAGGGGAGAGGATCTGTGATGAATTCGGGAGTTAGGCGAGGAGCCGTTAATGAAGCGTGGTAACTGAGCGATTAGGGGGCGCGATTTGCGGGTCTTTTTCCCTTTGGAATTTTCATTGTGGCGTCAGTCAACTCGCTTAATTCGATTTCCCGTTAAGTGAATTTTCTCGCCTGACATGGAAGATTATTCCCTGCCTGCGAATAAATCTATCGGGAATTACATTGGCCTTATTCTTGCTTGTCGTGGATGACGACGCGTATTTTTTTGCACCTATAAAAGGTTCCTTTGATGTTAGAAAAAAATTAATCGTCTCTTAGTTATGTTCAAGATTCCGGGATAGGGTTGAAGGTGAAGATGGCCGTTCTAGTCAATGACTCTAAAATTACCAGAAGTACCCCATCACTGTGGTTGGTAGAACCGGACTAAACTTTCCTCCGTGATTCTGATCTGCCTGAACTTAAAAGATTAATCCAACCTTCCAGGCATCCGTTCCGTAAAGACAACTATAGCATTCTCGAACTTTTAGCAAATTGTGTGGTAGCTTCGCATACTGCGCGAAAAGTAGTCTGGCATGAATGCTGGGCTCGATTAGTAAAATATTCAACCTTCGAATAACCGTAAAAATATTCCTCTTGCGCTGAATGTATTCAGTTTTCATTCATTCACTTGCATCATCACGGCACAAAGGTGATGACCGTGACGGTTATATTTATGTGAATAAAAAGGTCATCGTGTTCGAAGGCTTGAAATCCGACTGACTTA
This sequence comes from Platycnemis pennipes, assembly GCA_933228895.1. NCBI lineage: Eukaryota > Metazoa > Arthropoda > Insecta > Odonata > Platycnemididae > Platycnemis > Platycnemis pennipes. The sequence goes on along the minus strand of OW121847.1, from coordinate 72,836,108 downwards.
TGTGCTCGAAAAGACAAAAAAACATTCCCTCGGAAAAGGGGCATTAGATATAAGGCAGTTATATATAATTAATTAAGGTGGTTTGAGGTTGATTAAGGTGGAGGAGACAATCTATGCATATGGTACCGATGAAATAAACGGTAATTTTAATTCCTAAACGCGTTGTTTTTTTACCGAAGCTGCTGGCCACATGGTATTAAATTGCGCGATGTTTTGGGACTTGATATCTTAAGACACCGTCGGTGGTGATTTTTTGGTTTCTCACGTTCACAATCAAGGCTGTTTGACGGCTCTATGAAATAGGGATTAGAATCATTATCCCGAGTGATAAGGCATTTGAGAAATTAAGGTTACCCCCTTGATTAAGCTAGTCGACCATTGGCTAAGCAGATCTACCGACTTTTGGGGAAGCTATCCATTAGCCCCTTGAATGCCTGCAATAGGGCGTACATACGTTGTATGCGTTGTGCATAACTATCGGGTTGGAGAGAATTCCACCCCTCGATAGGGAATATTATTATGTATCGTCATTCCACGGCCCTACGCACACTCGTGGGATCCTTTTATATTCATTTATATCTGCTGAACCTTGTTTAATCAAAAAGATGGCGTGCATAATTCGTTCGTGATAAAATATTTGTGAACAGTTGCATGCCTGGATTAAAATTTAGGTGTGACGTATATACTTTTGTTTTCATGATATTCGATGAGTTGTGTAAGTGAATAAGGTCATGTATACCATTTAAGGAGTTTATTGATTTTTTACCAACTGATGAGACGCGTCCCGCTATTGTGAGTTCAATACCTTTTGGGTGGGACTCAAGCCGTCGGTATACGCTCCTTCCCCTTAACTTCTGTGAGGATTTCGTAAATAAGTACGTCGTTAAAGTGCGTATTAGCCAAAATACGTAAGAAAAGTTGGAATAAACGGAACGTCTCCTTGTATCTTGGTGGGACCATTTTTCCCCTACGCTGGAATGGAAAGACGAAAAGGTTTGGGAACCACAGATTTATAGCGTATATAAAAGCTAATTTTGTCCCTTTTTTACTAATTATTTTATTAAATATAATTACTTTATCGCTAATTCTTTCTAAACCGCGTTACCAGAGTGTTATTCCTTGAATGAATGAGGATATATTAAGTTCAGGACTTTTGTTGTGATAAGTGAGTTGTGATAAATATATTTTTTGTTGAGGTAGTTTTCATTGTATCTGCCAAGGACAAAAAAGATCGAATAAGCGAGGACTTTCCGGTGGCTCTACGTAGATTGCGAGCTTGATGCACATGCTCAGAGGCGTTCCAGAAAAAACATAGGTAGATACAACATTATTTTTTAGAAGTTACTGAGGTCTAAAAAAATCCTGCTCCCGTAACCCGCATTTCTGACCTGCTGTTTTTGAAAGTCAATGGTGTTTGTCTCTCTCACGCAAAAAAAAACATAATCCGACGTGTGAGATGTGAAAAGAAGAAGCGATCATGATACATGGCTGCAAACGACTTACTCGTACGTGGAGTGTGGCAGAAATATGTGATGAATATTTGGAGAACGGGTTGGAGGATGGCGATGAATAACAAAGCCATAATGATGGTACGATGCCTTTAATAAATATTTGGATTATGAATATGTAGTCTTATAATGTTTACCTACATTATTTTCTGGGAATAATGCTGTCAATATCAGGTTACAGCTTTTTTCAGCATATAGTGCACAGGAATAGAAGGGAATTTGTTTGAAATAATAACTCGGCAAATTGCAATGAATAATGATGTTTTATTATTAAATACATTTGTCACTGAAGTCAATCAATCTTTTCCATCGTATGTTTTAATTTATTTAACGTACTAAGTTTACACCAAAGAGTGGTGGAATACATCGAAGCCAAGGTTTCGACAATATGTAGTTTGAGTTGTTGGAAATGTGGGACTGATTTTTTTTAGTATTGCGCCAATTATACTTTTTCATTTTAGGGTACCGACAGAATCAGGGATAGCGTATTGTTTTGTAAAATCGGGAAGATCCAGTCGAAGCCTTCTGTCACCCTCAATAGTTATCTTAATAACGTAGGATAAATCCTTTTAATCTGTCCTAGCGCCCCTTCTGTCGTCTATTGAATGCTCACGCCCGTTGAGAGAGCTGACGCCGCCGCAGATTATTTCAAGGCAATTTAATTGTTCATAGAAAAAGAATTAAAAAGAACATTGATGAACTTTGCTTATACTGCGGGCTAGAAAAACTTATGGAATCAGAAAATCTTACGGAGTTTTGCTGTCCATCTTCATCATGTTTTGCGCGGCGTAATGAGATGGGAAAGGATGGAGCGTTTAAGAAGAACGAGGGTGTAATAGGAAAGGGGATTGAAGCTCGCAACGGGAAGGAGCGAGGCTTGGGTCAGGGTCGGCCCCCGATCAGGGGCGAGGGACGGTCGTCCGGAGCAACCGGAGGGAAGGAATAGTTGTGGAGACGTCAGGGCGTATGTTAAGGGCTTAGCAGGAGGTAGGAGACGGGACTCAGGCGAGAGGACGGCGTGAAGATGGAAAGTGTTTGAAGGGGAGAGGAGGAGAGAAGAGAGACTCCCGAGAAAAGGGTAGACTGGAGCTAGGAGATAGGTTAAATGGGAAGGGCCGAAGGGTTAGTGATAAAAGGACCGATGGTGCATAACATATATTTTGGTGCATGTTTTCATGTCATTACGTTACATGAATATATTAAATCTTTATTTAAGTCACAAAACCTATGAAAAATAATGCCGTGGTAAAGATATCATGTCGTGGCAATGGTGTTGTCTGTTGTACTGTGTTGCTTAAAGTGTGTCAATGTTAATAAAGAATCGAAATTTCAATGTGGTAATATGAGACTAACGAGTTATGCCATCGCTGTTCCTTGAAATGAAATGACGTATATCTTGCTTGTTCTATATATTATGTTGTCTATGATTATAAGCTATTTACTTAAATGGTTATTTCTGCTTGAAAGTCTTAAAGGAATCTATGCTGCAGGAATAACATTTATTATTTTATGCTGTGGTAGCCTCATATTTCGTATTTTTATAATTATTCACCGCCAGGGAATCAGTATGGACTTTGAAAGAATGTATTACCTATATAAATTGCACTGCTAGATAATTTTTGGTCGGATTATTGCCAGCTAAAACCATGTGAATTATACTTATGCTTTAAATTGGTGATGCGATCGGAGCAAAAATGAGGGAAGGGGTCCAAAAGGAATCAGAGGTGGGCATGCACTGCAGCCTCTCTTCTCTCGTCTTCTCATCTTCCTCACGGTCCACGGAGCGTGGTTTTCCAGCCTTAGCAATGAGGGAGAGGAATCTGAGGGTAAAGGTCTGCAGTCAGGATGAGGATCTTCTCGCCGGGCATGAAAAGAACGCAGGGCGCCCTATCGGGCCCGCGTGACCGTGGGTCGCGACTTAAAAAAGGGATCAGAAATGATCCTTCTTACCCAGGCTTAGGAGTGACATAAAATTTTAGAAGTGGGGAAGTCGATGGATTGAGGCTGGTACGGGATGAAAAGAGAGGTTAACGCGAAAAAGCTAATTGGCTGCTAAGGAGGAAATGATGGAATTATCCCATTTATAGGAAAATTGCTAGGCGAAGATTTTTTTTAGTTTTTAACCCGCCAAAATAATCATAACCATGCTCTTTCTCTGCAGTTTGTACCCAGGTTTCCATGGACGATTCAGCTCCCGTTTTGTTCAAGTTGCAGGAAACAATGAGTTTCAAAAGCCCTACGAATGAACTTGATTCCTAGGTAAAGTTCTTTGGGATAGGTAAAAAAATACTTTTCATCCAGCTGAGTTGTGATACAGCGTATGCACAACTCTCTTACTATGAAATCTGTTATGAGGTTTTGGAAAGCAAAAATAAAAGAATATTAAGTAATTCGGGCCAGTACCGGAATAATTATCCTGACATTGGATTAGAGTAATGTGGTAGGCCCTAATTTTTTATTTAATACGCTTGCCTTTCCAGTCGCATTGGTTTCTGGTGAAATGCTGCGTCCTTATAGTGCAATCGGATACGTACAAGAAATAAGCCAGCTATGTATCTATCGAATCCATTCGGAAAACTAATGAGTGCTTAGTATACACTGTAAAAAGTAGATCTGATTTTAAGGTACAAAAGCGATCTGAATTTCAGATGCAACAATTTTAAGACAGGGTATGTTGAATTTCAGCAGTAATATCTTGTCTAAAAATAAGGCAGGTGAACGACTGAAAATCAGGCCATCCAGAATCCTGCTTCCTCTGCTTCCTGCTTAACTGCTCGTGTACCAACCATCCATGTTCCTGCCTCTTCCGCACCTTGCATCCGTGTTCCTGCCTTAAACCAGACGGCGCTTAAATTCAGATCGCACTGAAAATCAGATCAACTTTTTACAGTGTACACTGTAAAAAGTAGATCTGATTTTAAGGTACAAAAGCGATCTGAATTTCAGATGCAACAATTTTAAGACAGGGTATGTTGAATTTCAGCAGTAATATCTTGTCTAAAAATAAGGCAGGTGAACGGCTGAAAATCAGACCATCCAGAATCCTGCTTCCTCTGCTTCCTGCTCAACTGCTCCTGTACCAACCATCCATGTTCCTGCCTCTTCCGTACCTTAAATCCGTGTTCCTGCCTTACAACCAGACAGCGCTTAAATTCAGATCGCACTGAAAATCAGATCAACTTTTTACAGTGTAGTCTTAATCGCCCAAGCTTGCTCGAGGAGATTAATGATTTGAGATTTCCGGCATTGTTTAGTTATTTTAATAGATGCATGCATGAATATCAATTCTCAGAATTAATGACTGAGAATCAGCTATTGTTTATTTATCTGCATTTACATTTATTCATGAAAAGGCCACCTTAAGAATCTACAAGTGACGGATATTATGCGATGCTCGAGTTCTCACCGCCAAAGTGGATGGTACTTTTTACTCTTAGCCCTGAGGCTTTGGTCTTCTCGTTGGGAATGTTGCACTTCGTTTTCCCCTTCTCCATTGCTCGAACAAACGTCGAATGGGCGTTTAATCTATACGATAGAACGGCGTCCTTATTCTCGCCTATATTCCCTGCGCCCCCATCACTATCCTCGTTGAACCATGCCCGCCCATTACTCCTTTCTTTCCTATTCCAAGTGGCCTATTGTCACCCATATCTTTACCACCGCCATGTTAGTGGTTTCTTTCAGAAACCGACTGGGAAATTCAGTATTTCTCAGTTTATTTTTATAACCCTTGAAATAATCGGTGAATCCTGAGGGAAATTCTTGAATTTGTTTTCCATGGAAAGTAACCGCCTTCGTTCGAAAAATACGGGCAAACACTTGCATGATTATGCCATTTACCTCTATCCCATGACTTAGTAATTATTAAAAATTCATGGTTGTTGTGTACATTATTTTTTGACCCAATACTCGAAGAATTGAAGAAAGAAATACTTCAGGTACCGGGTATCCGGTACAAAATACCGGGAACTTTGATCAGCAAAACCCCGAAAAGTTGGCTAGCATTAGGGAATTCAACGTTCCACTTTCTGTCGCCGCCATAGTCCGGAGCCTCATGCTGTTTCCCCCGTCGTGATGCACTCCCGCTCAATTCCCTCCTCCTCCTCCCGCATCTCAGCCACCCCACTCACCCTTCTACCATTCAGCATGTTCTCCCTCACCCCTCCTCAACTCCCTGGCATCCCCTCACAATGGCTGGACCACCCCTTCTCGCTCTTCCTCGTCCAGTCTCCGAGCCATCTCCCCACGCTGCTCCGCGCCTCTCCCAGTCCCCCTCATTCAATCGCCCCTTCGACCCAGTGTTCCCATTTTCCCGCCTCCATGTTGCCTCTCATTTCTCAACCGACATTATTCGCAGAAAGCCTGCGCCCGATGTGCTGCAGGAAGGCGTGAGAGAGAAAGAGGGAGGAGGAGGATAACGTTGGACCCCCTTTAATGGAGGAAGCGAAGTCTGCCAGAAATCACTCTCCGGGATCAAGATAGTCACATGAAATTCGACGCCTTAATTTAGACAAATTTTGGGAATGTTGAGGCTTGAGGATTGGGGGAACGCGTTTGTTGACAAATATTCAAGGAACGATTATGCTTACCAAATTCCTTACTACCGTAAATGGCTTCGCTTCGGTGATAGTTAGCTTGCGTTCCCTAAGGAATGTTGTTTTAGATTCCCTTTAGAGGCGGTGCGCTGGGGGAGTGAACGTTTAGTGGGGGTACGGAGTTTCTTCGTCAGAGATTGCTGTGGTTCAAGTTATTCATCGCTATGTAGGTCTGTAGTATCTCGTTGCGCAACACGTCTGCTCTGGCGTAGCCTCGTATGGTTAGTTTTATGCCTATCTGCGAAGCCCGGAGTTTGCTGTTTCAATTTCTAGGTCACGAATGCGCGAATGTTTTGATTGTGGTTTGGTGACATACACTGCGCCTCAAATGTGCTCTGGAGTTATATCTTGGACCAGCATTCTAGAAACACATACCGTTTGTATCAAAGCCGCATTGCTCTGCGTTTCTGAATGGCGTTATTCTTGCTAAACAGAATTCGCATTTACACATTCATCGTAATGTCTTTGTGTGCTCACATTCATATACTGTTACTATCTTATTTTTTTAATTACCTTTTTTAAAAATTTATGATAGTGGTATATGATACTGTTTTCGTTTCCGTCGCACTCAATTTTTCTGTCGCGTGCGCGTCTGTCTGCTGCCGTTTTTTCGTTTATTCCTCTGACATTCTTTGCTTTTGATTGTAAATTTCTCTATTGTTTAAGTAGTGGTGATCTACCGTGCTATTTAATAATTTTTTCCTTGGTTTCATTTTATCGGTCTGGTGCCATTTTTCTTCACACATTGCAACATTTATTAATCATGTGCTCCGCTTCTCGTGTCGTTGGTTTACCTAATGAAATTTCTTATCTCTTCCCTCCAAATTATCCTAACTCATTCCCTTACCCTGTCTACTTTCCTCTGCTTTTGTCTTCCTTATTTCTTATCGCTAGCCAACTTCCTTCCCTCAACCGTTTTCTCCGTTCTGCGCCCAACCTCCTCTTACGCACCAGTTCTCTAGTTCCCTCCTTCCCATCCGAATTTCTCTTTCGCGTCTTATCTCACGCCACCTTATGTGCCCCTCCCCTCGCATCTACCCCGTTCCCTTGTCACCCCGCCCCACCCTCCATGCTTTTCTATTCCGACTCTGGGGGACCCTCCCACCTCCATTCCTCAATCCCTCCCCGGCCCTCGACTCGGTCTTGGCGTATTGCCGAGTGGGTTGCGGATCCGCTAAGGCACCGGGAGCTAAGGGTTTAGGGCGCATCCCCCTAAGCCCTTCCGAAGGTCCCTTCTTTCTCCCTCCTTCACACAAACACACACACACTTAAAATATTCGTCTCATCCCCTCTTTCTCTCGCTATATTTCCTTTCTTTAGGATCGCGTCAACTCAGTAGTCACACCTCCCCCTCGTCTGTGCACTCCTCTTTTCGCTCTCAGTCCCCAGACTATTCTTCCCACGTTCTCAGCATTGCTACTGCGTTCAGCCCAGTCGTCAATCGTCACTTCCGTTCTCCTCGTGGGGAGCTGTCGTGAGCGACTGGGGAATCGTTTGACAGCATCAGGCTGCGCGATCTTCCCCGGCCGTCAGACAACCGCGAGCCCATATTGTAATAAAATTAATATTTACTGTGTAAATTTTGCACAATAGACTTGACAATTCAGGAATCGGTGTGGAAAGCATGAAAACTTCCCTATTGTGGTTAGGTTTGGTGATGATGAAAGCACGGAACCGAGGTTGTGGACATTTCTATGAGAATTTCACAGTCTCTGTAAACTATAAGGGAAAAGTAAAAAAAAAAGCGGAGGGGATTCCTCCGAAAGAAGGCGATCTGCATCGATAGTTAAGGAGGTACATTGGCCTAATCATCTCCATTTACGATTTGCCTCCTTTATTTTTTTGTCATCTAATTGTCAATGTAGGTATAGATTATAATTCTGATTAATATGCCTACAGTTCGCTGAGGGGAAAATAACTGGATGTACATTTGGCAGAATATACATTTGCGGGATCCATTATTTGCTGTTCATTGTCACTCGAAGTAGAATTCTGTTGATATTCGGAGAACGCGAATGCTCGTGGCTTTGCTTATTGCCCAAGGCATCGGAAATCGCGGAAGGGCTTCGTCCAAGAGGTGGAGGTGGAACTGAATTGCCTTTGTGCGCAACCTAGGTCGAAGTCGTGGTCAACGAGATCAGTGACGTATTTATGTTGTCTCTCGGTAGTTTTCATTCTCCTGGGAAGCCGGTGACTTATAACCGAGGAGCCGTTTGCCTCTACCTGAGCGTGGCCTTTCCATTTTTCTGAACTGTCCAATGAGTTCAGCGAAGAATTGAGAGTGCAGTCGGTTGCTCGTGCTCGCAGAGATACCATTGTTCTGATTTTGGGAACTCCCCTAGTTAATGCCCTAATTATCTATTATAAATGTCATATAATAATTATTCATGCTTCAGCCAATAGCTTTCCATCATCTTCTTTTCCTTGTCTGTGAACTCGCCTTGACCCTCCGCAAGTGAACTCCATTGTCCCAAAAATGGAACACTTCTGTCGTCAGTTTTGCTATAGATATTCATCTACTCATTACCCTGCAAGCCACCGCGAGGGTGATTGGCAGAGAATGAAGATCACCAAACATGCACTATTGACATGTAACTAGGCTACTACAGGAAACATGTTAAATAAAAGACTGCGGGTGGCCGCATTTGCCAAATGATACTGTCACCAATTTGGCAACCGATATATTGGGTGAGGAAGGAGGAGGTAGGAATTAACTTATCTTGATAACCGTTCCTTTAGGATGGTCTAGGTAATTAATGGCATTTTTAAAGGACAGCTTCATGACTTAAACATTTTGCTATATTCGGAGTACGTTGTATCATGTTTCTATGTATTTTAGAGTATTTCCAGTTTCTTATTTCGGGAAGCCGTTTAAATGTTTATGATTATGCTTGAATAACACTTGTCGCGGTTCCGTCCTCATCTAAATCTTCCGAGAAATATATATTTACTTTTTTCTACAAACAATTAAGATTCACTTGTATATGTATAACTACGCCTGTATTTTATTTCTTTATTTTTATCGTAATAAATTTTGTGTATATATTTATTTAGCTGATATCGATGTTTTCTCTTTGAATATAACATTGAATATTAGAGTCATACATACAATGCTAGCTCGTTTTTAAGCGAATAATGTTCACCCGTAAAAATTTTCTGATTTGATTTCAACAAAGGGTGATGCAAAGTAATGGAAGCGTAGATAGTGCCCGAATTAGCTGTTCACCATTAGCAGCGAATTGCTTTCTCCCTATCTTATCTGTTCTCGAGTGTCTCTTAAGAAATTTCTAGTCTGATAGCAGTATCAGTCTATTTATTTCCTCCTGCTATCTTGTTTGTTTCATTTATTGTGCATGAAATTATAATTATGCTAAATATGAAGTTAATATTAGCTGTGAAGTCTTCCCGTGATTCTTCTTCCTATTTTATTGAATGTGTTTGATTATCGCCCTGGGTTATCCTTCCTATCTTCTTAAGTGCTTCCCTTTCTTATTCCAGTTCATTAAAATTTTATTCGATGTCATTAGACTAGCTGATTCGATCGCTTATCGACAGCATTACACTGAAAATGAGGATCGTTTCACAAGTTTGTTCTGCTTTTTGCATAAATATTCACGATTCACGAACGCATTTGTACCGAGCGCTCTATTGGTGTGAGTTGGTAAGACCCTGTGAATCAAGAGAATTAGTTCTTTGAACTATGTGCAAAATTATTTTCCCTGGAATGATCTTTAAAGAATTTAGTTTAAAATACTTGTTCAGAATGATTTTGTATGGATTAAAAGGAAGATACTGGTAATATAAGTATTCACTTCGTAACGGCGGCGCGCCGCGGCGGAGAGTTCTCTAAGGCATGTCTTTTATAGGAGACTGCTCTCAGGTGATTACCACCGTCATTAGCTCTGAAGTTGGAGTTCGTACTTATCCTCATTTGGTTTAGTCGTGGGTGTTCCCCGACATTTTGCAGTATCACTTAAATTTCTTCGACTAATTTCTCCACTCCACCTTTGTCATTAAATTTGGTCTTATACCGTTCCAGTCTCTCGTTTTGGGTTGCTTAATTTTTCCATTGTTTCCTCTCCTTACCGTCTAACTTACATCTGATCTTTTTTTCTGTCCTCTCCTCAGCTCTTCCTTGTTCCTCCTTTCCCTTATCACCTTGCCCAATGTCTTCCGCCGCAGTAGAAGTACGTAGACTGTATTTCTTGCATCCATAGCCTTTAACTGCCGTCTTGATGGCTGGTCTTAAGATTGAAATATTTTAACTCCTTTTCTCTCTAATAGGTTTAATCTCCGTTTATATTTTTTCGTTTCATTCTTGTGGTTTGGCGTTTCTTTTAAGCCTCTTCGTGTCTCATCGTTGTACAAGCTTTAATTTGTGCGTTATTTCGCGTCCCTCCTCTGGTATTTTATCTAAAATTACCGTAAAAACTTCTTTAATAGCTGTCGTCGTTTTTGCTCATCCTTGGTTTCTCTTTATTGCTTTTATTTCTATCGTTTTTGTAGCAAATACAATTCTTACTCATGTCAGATTTTCCTGAATTGAGTTAATCTGCTTACCTCGCTGAACAGCGAACCGGATAACGTATCTGGCAATTAACCGACGTTTTTCTGTCCTTCCGGCATCGCGTTAGGTTGACGCGTAAAGGTTTGTCTTTCTGCTGATTTCTCTTTTCATCTCCTCTTCGTGTGGAAAGAGGCTAATTTAGTTACTAGTTATATTAAACGCTTTCGGGTGTTTAAAAGAGCTAAACAATGTCGACAAAATATGAGTATCCAGTTCCTTTAAGTTGTAGGAATGTTTACCGTCATAGTAAATGCCGCTGAGCCATTTTCACTGTTCAAAAGCCCGTGTTCCTATAGACACCTCTTGTCGTAGGGTCGGGTCTATGAAGGCACACATGGTCAGATTTATCTTGTTTATCTGACCTTGGCCTTCCGTTGGTGTGGGTATTTGGTTAATGTGGCCTGATTATTTTCCTGGTTATGAAAATATCAGACTGACGGTTAGTACGTAACATAAACGTTAACAGTAGAACAGCGTATCCGCAAGTAGTTTTCAAGCCCCGAAAATATATTAAGAGATCATGTTAAAATTTTATTTGAGTTACAAATATGTCTGTCACCGAATATGAATTTAGAAGCTGCCGCACGGATGCAATGCCGTCCGTTGTTGTGGTTATCTTTTTGAGAAGTTTCGTACCAAGGATATCGCTGACATAGTGGTGAAATCACTGCCCGTCAATCCTCTGATTAGTTTGACCCAGCTCCACACTCGATTCATCTGTCGGCTAATCTATTTGCATTAACGTATTTCTTCTCTTTTACATCCTTCACCGATTATCCCTACACTTACTGATTTCATACAAGTGTTGAAGGCCAATTCTTGAGTCGGAGGGATCGACGAGTGGTTCGGCGAAATCGGTTGGACGAAGCTGGTTGATTTCATATCCGGAGGACTGGTTTTTGAGTAGCAAACACCCATGTGTTTGCGATGTTATGATATTTTGGTGATTTATCGGACGGAGATAGGTGATCGGGGTGACACAATTTCGGCAACTTATTCCTAAGCTCAATGATGGAAAAAAATGTAATCGGCCAGCTGGTGAAAATGAGTGTGGCTTGCAATTTTTCTCATTCCAGATCATACATTATGAAATACGAATTGTTTTATCATATAGTCTCTGATTTATTTTTAAAATCCTAATTTCATATTCCCACATGTCTTCCTTAGGCCTTGGTGTCCATTGTAGTAGTTCTGTTGGGTGACGCGTATCTGTGGAAGAGAGGCGGTATCTTGTAATGGCCTTATCGTCTTCAGACACACCTGTCGTGCTGAAAATAGCCATTCCATTTATCTCAGTTTTATTTTATATCTAGCTGAAATCGAACTGTGATTGTGTCGTATTATTTTACTAAGGATCACCATGGTAAATGAAACTCGTCATATGACTTGATGTCGATTGACACCCTAATGTCGATAATGCCCGTGTGGCGGGTTTGAGCTTCCGTCGCCTCACATGCTCATAGCTCCGTGTCGGCAGTTAAAAAGGAAAAGGACAAATTTGATGGAGGCTAATCTTACGGGGAAGTCCTCGCATCCCCGTGTTCCCTGAAACAGCGATAAAATCAATGTATTATACCCATTTTCTATCGAAGCCTCCTTTGTGAATTTATCAAAGTAGAGAATGTGAGGGAGAATATTTGGAAGACTTGGAAAATTATGTGAAGAAAAAAAGGAGCCAATAAAGAATTGAATACGTCACTGGAAAATGTCTTCCGGAAGTGATCTGGAAACGAGCATTCCTCGAAGGATCATAGGCTTTCCCGGTGGATTGACTGGATATAGTCTTGTCGGGCCGTGGAAAGCCTAACCGGTGTAAAGCCCGACAAGACCGCATCCAGAACATTTCTTCCCTTTCCCATCCTCTTTCTCTGCCTGCTAACTTCCCCGCAAATGATGTGTCTCTCCTACTGATCCTAGCATTTCCTTTTGCCTTCCTTTCTGACCTTAATATGCAATCTGTCGCTCTCAAAACTAGCTCCACCATCCTTTTCCATTTTATGTTCTAATTTCTTCTCCTCAATGGAACCAGTTCTGGTGCGTTGCTAACGCGCTCCGTATATATGTGATATCTATGAAATAGAAAAAGAAGGAAGGGTGAGGAAGAGGTACCGTAACTCCTATCTTTCTACCTCACTTCCTATTTTTCTCTATATTCACTGTACAAATTATTCAGATACTCTTTTTAACTTCCAAAGCCGCCGAGTTTCATGAATACAAATTTAATGGCACAGTATACATTACCCGGTACAGATGTATTTTCACATTTACCCCTGTATATGAGCACAAATAAAATTACAGCGCTGTAAGCAAGAGATTTAACCTCGATAAAATACATGGGCAACGTGAATTGAGAGCTGCAAATATATGATAACAAAGGCATGGTCGTGGTATGGGTGCGCCTGGCTCGTGCTCTTCCGCCAAGGGGGGTGAGGGTGGGGCCCTGCGGTGTGTCTCGCGTCCTTCCGCGTCGTGCCATTGGCCTCGCCCCCGCCGCCCTCCACGTCTTCCCGCCGAATAAAACTTCCCTCCGAATAAAACTTCCCTCCTCCTCGTCCTTGTAAAGCTTCCCGTTCCCTGACCTTTCCCTCTCCCCCCGGCATCCTCCTACATGCCGTTCCCACCGCCCGCCCTCGCGACATCCCACCCCGCCCCCATCCCTCCCTCGAATCCAGTCGTTCATTTCCCTCCTCCCTCCCCCGGCTCATTCGATTTGCACGCTTTCTGTATCATGCCATAACCCTCCCCGCCACTTTTTCCATCGTCATCCAAACCCTTTTCCTTACCAGAAGCTTCTCTCTCTCTACTCCGCCTTCTTTCCTCAATCTCTCCTTTTCCCCTTTCTTCGATTCATTTTGGTTCTCCTGCCGTCTTCCCCGACGTTGCGGTGATTAAGACTCTTCTTAATGGTCGGATCGTGCGTTTGGAGTGTTTCGCATCGGAAGCGATGTTCACGGTTTCAATCACTCCCTATTTTTTTCAGTAAATGGTTATTTGCAAATGCTAAAAGTGTGTGTGTGTCTAAGTTTAACATGACTAATATCGGGGGTTTATCAGGCAGAGGGTAGAGTATAAGGTAAGGAAATTATATGAAGAACTAAACTGATTGGCTGGTTTTCAAGGCATTTTAAAGTAGAATATTAGATACATTTACAATTTACTGTAGTATGCCCTATATTGTTTATTTTTCTCTTCCTTTATCCGGTCTTCTTTGTAGCTCTTCATCGCACGTACTTATCCTTATTATGTCGTCGTATTTTTTCCACTCCCATTAAGCTCGTTTTCTTGAATCGACCACTTTCTGTCCCCTTTCCTGTCTTTCCTCCATTCGACTCACCCCTCTTTCTTTTCTTTCTTCTCCTTTCCGGTTTCTTCCTCCGTTTATTTCTGACCCCCTCTCCCCCACCAAACCATAAACAACCCCACAAGCACTCTCCCAGTCAGTTCTCTTCCGCCGTTCGCTCGGGCGTTCTATGAGGATTGTAAATCTGTAACATGAAAGTGTACGCGCTGTTCGAGTCTCTTCGAGTTTTTCCGATTCCTTGTAATGTTTCGTTTATATTCCGCAGCAGCCAAATATTTTTTTAGCCCGCTCCCGAGAGGAGCTTTTATATATTGCTTCCCGAGGGAGTCGGGCCGAGTCGTCGTGAAATAAATTCCGTCTCCGAGGTTCGGTCTGTTGCGGATCCTTGCGCTTTTCATTTTAGGGCGAAATATTCGGCTTTCAAAACCGATCCATGTAAGCATTAGTTTTCTCCCCAGAAACTTTCTCTCTCGCACTGTGTTGATTCATTTGAAATCGAAGGTACGATTTTTTTTATTTGGTCATGGTAATTTCTTTCCCTTATTTCACTGCGAAAATTGCCATTTCTGTCTCAACTTATTACATCTGGATAAGGGGAGTTCTTTCAGAATTTGTTGAAGAAGAAGCGTTTTTGGTTCTTTCCCGTTGGGGTCGATAGACTTAGGAATTGAGTCTGCTATATTAATTTATATACCCGTAAAGGCAGTAGTTTTTTTTCTGTAATTATACTTTATTACTCCACGTTTTTACTTTGCTATTGTTCTGAACTCTGTGTCCTATTAGTGACCGTTGACATAATTTTTCCATGCTAATGCCTCCTTCTATCGAAGAGTTACAAGTGGTGAATTTACGTCTTGATTTTTTATTTAAAACCTTCTAAAAAGCCAAGTTTCATACTCTATGCAACCTTTTATTTTTCTCATTTATCCTAAAATGTTCAATGCTAGAGCATTCACCCGATGCACGTTGATTTCGGACTCACGCTGCTGTTTTCCCCATGGAAAAACCCAGCAGCCAAATTTTTGTGTTTATGGATATATTTAATTCATCTAGTGTATAGTGCCTCCTCTGGAATATTCCTGTTTTTCATATTTCAATCGAAGGGATGCATGATTAATTCCTTCCTTAGAATATGCGCCACGTTTTGGTGAAATCAATCGTCTGCTTTATTACCGTTGCGAGCGTTATCCTTGCAAGACTATTGAGACTCGGAAAGGGACCAGTTTCCGTTCCAATTATTTTATCTTGCCTTAGCACTCCATAGATATAAAATGCGTGCTGCGGTGTTTCCAACGCAAATGCTATTCCATGTAAAATTATGCCACTGATGCAGCTCAGTCAGAGCGCTCTATGAAAATCTTCTTCTTTAACCCTTATCACTCTCCTTTAAGTTTTACTGGCTCTGCTGCCTTCGTGTCGTTCTGTCTTTGCCTATCCTCACCTCTCTCTCTCCATTCCTCCTCCTCCATGGTAAATTGACCGCTACTTCCTTTCTCACACCCCTTCGTCCCCATCCGTTCTCTCCATTCCTCATTTAACTATTCTCTGGTCCGCGATTAAATCTTCGAGATTTTTCCCTCCCCTCTCCCCCTTCTGCGTCGTTAAAGGAAAAGGGCGAGCAATCTTGAGCACCGCTCGGAGAGCTTATGCGTAATCCCGTTTGAATTGCCCTGGGGAGAGCGAGCGGAAGAGTGATAGAGAAAGGAGTTCCTACAAGAGCTGCTCTTTCAGAGCGTCGGACTCTTCACCGTCGCAGACGCAATGGGAGACGTGGGGTGAAGGGGAATCGGGGTGGGGGAGGAAAGGGAAAGGATGTGGGAGAAAGGAGACTGTAATTGAGAGAAGGAATCAGGAAGAAGAAATAACAACTCCACGATGTCTGCTTTCGAGGGCCTTTCCCAGTGATGAGTCGAGGGGAGGGGTGTTTATTTTCCCGGGGTCTAGTTGGAGGCTAAGAGGGGAAGACGAATGGCAAAGCAGTGACGTGACAAAAAGGCTCATCATCCCCAAATGATTGATTAAAGGAAAACGATGGTCAGAATGATTTCCAAGGAGAAAAGAGTAATAAAGGAGTCTTAAAAGTCACATTTTTTGCAGAATATTTTGGCAAATCATGTGTGATTACTGGGGGATGATTTGATGTCTCCTGAACGTAGCAGACCTAATTTCTTGGGGATAATTTTTTCAGTCCTGTGAAGCCCACTAAATCCCCACTTCTACTAAGATAGTGAAATCATTGGCCAAGAATACGTGGATGGATATTTCGCTGAAACCATATTAATATAAATATATGTGAGTAGATTTTCCTTGCAATTTAAAACTTAATACTATCATTTTTGGCTTGGAAGTAACTTCTTCGGAATATTATGTTTAGTCTATGACAGAAAATATGAATGGGGTGAAGAACCCGATGAAGGTTCTGCTAAAACAATGGTTTGTTGTAATTGAAGAAAACCTGGTCATTACATTCGTAAATCGCATTGTTCATTCTTTAAATCTTATTTTTTTCTTTGCACTTGGGAAGAATCATAGATTACTAATTAAGATTAATTGTCCGTACAATTTTTATGCATCCTTTATTCGAGCCTCGTTAGGGGATCGAGTTGGGGTGGTGGATAGTGTACTTAGCTTCTTTCACGAATTTCTGGGTTCAAATCCCGGTGGTAGCAGATTTATCATTGGTATATCGGTCCCTACTTAGTGGTATGTAGAAAGAAACTCGAGTGCAGTACTCCGTCGTTTGGATGGGATATTAAACCATGGATGCCTTGGCACCTTTTGTGATGATAAGGGTAATGCCGAGGCCGGGTTTCTCTCCACCCTTCCTTCGTTCCCTGTAAAATACCTACTTCTACCCAACTACTCGCCTATCTTAAATTGTGCAAATGACCTGAGCTATCGGTCGCCTCCACCGTTTAACTAATGTCACTGCTTTGGAATATAATAGACGGAAAATTGTCATTTGCCTTATTTCACTGCATTTCTTATTATTCTTTCTTATACTCCGATTTCTTATTAGTAAGTGGTCAAGGTTTCTAATTGAAAAAAAAACTTCCTTTTTTAAATTGACATATGTCTGGAATTGACATCTGGTGATCTGCCCAAATGACGAAGTAGGTTCTCATAACAGTTGTCAAGCATTTTGAGCACCAGTTGTGCACAAAAATTAACCCATTGTGTGTGTCCAAATGACAATCCTCGCTACCGCACTCAGAGCGCTCGTGACCCGGCTAATTCTGCGGACTTACTCACCTATAGTTTTCGAGTTTCGTCCGTAGCGTTGCCTAAGTGGTTCACCGTACACTCCATGGAGAAACATGGTAGAGCAAAGGTACGGAATCATTGTAGGGACGGGAGGTTATTTGGTGGGGAAGCGCAGAAGAATGATAAAAGTCTTCTTGTGGCCCGAGTCTTGAATCTTTCGTTACTCACCGAATAAATATTGACGTTTTCGTTACCAAACAAAACGTCATATTTTGTTATCAACGTGGATAAACGAATAACTTTAAACGAATTGCGTTATCATGACGACAAATTTCATTTGTTATAGTGTAACGAAAGATTCAAGACTTGGGCCCCTGGTCGAGTTATGGTTGTCGTGTGCCGATCGTCCCCAGACAGAGAACGGACTTGAATTGCAGGGCGGTGGTGGGGAGGGGCGGGACAAGGGTTGGGGCGCAGGGGGATGCTTGCAGAGAAGAAGGGGGAGAGGGAATGGAGCGGAGGAATGAATTGGCTGGGCAACCCACGAGATGTTGGGTGGGACGGGAGAAGTGGGCGTGATAAATAGAAACGGGCTTCTTTCTGCTTCTGGTTCTTGTAACGATCTCTGCGGGACTCCTTCCCAACTGATTTTGTGCTAGTGGCCATTAAGTTGGTGGAAAAAAGTTGCGGGGGAGGAATGAGAAAAGGAGGTTTTCATTGTATTAGTCTCACATGGAACTCGCGATCACCCTCATGAGCCCCTTTTCCCGTTTTTAAAAGCCATTTGTCGGTTTGGACAAAGAACTAAAACGACTGTTTTCCGTAATCCCATTGCCATTCAATAGCAGATAATTGCATTCAATTTTATCCCTTTGGAAATCCTGAGAAGCCCGCGGTGCTTCCTTGAAAATCGATTCTACTTTTGTCTTAATTTTTTATGAACTAATTGAATAGTGCATTTTTATCGTTTAAAGACAATAGATTTTTAGATGTTTAAAGACAAAGTTGATTTCTAGTCGTTGATCATCCACTCTGGAGACCGAAATTCATCATCTGAAGTCCTTTTCTGAATGAAATTTCAAGTATGCTTTTGTCCTAAAGGAAATGTTTGATAATGGTAGTTGATAAGTTTGATCACAATAGGTTTTTAATGTATATGTTCGTTTTAATGTATAAATTGCCTGAATACTTAGTACAGCTTAAGATGGGTTTCATTTGGTAAATTCTCTGGCTGTTGGTAATTGCGTTGAGCAATGCAACATTTCTGCCACCAGAAGCTGAGTTGTTTTAATAATACCACGTTGGATGAAATTCTACAGGGTATCTTAAGTGGTGGAAAAGATTTAGACACTATAAGTACCTTGTTAGCGATGTGAACTTTATTTTTCTTTTATCCGAGTTCGCAGTGGTTTGGCCCGATCCGTAAACTATGTAGTAATAATTCGGTTGCAAAGGAACTATTTTCTATATTTTGTAGCATTTAAATGTATTGATATTTAACCTGCCTAACGTTTTCTATCTCTCCTGTCATTTTCACGCGCAGTAAACTAATCGTTCTAACAGAGATTGATGCACGCTTCTCGCCCATCCACTTTGAAAGATAGCGCTATGAACCTTATATTTTTCTTACAAAGTAAAAGTAAAGATTACGGAAGAGAGCGCATGGGGCCTTCTTAAACGCTGTGCCAATATTTGTAGCCGTGCGAAAAATGCCCTTCCGGTACGACCTTTGTGAAAGTCACGCGACCTTTGCCCCAGATCATTCGCCGTACGCAACAATTAAGAATTCGTCGCAGCTGCTGCGACAAGTGAAGGGGGACATCCTCCGCCGCGGAAGAGCAAAGCGAGCGGCAATGGTGTGGCATGCGGCGTTTCCAAATGTCATAAAAATGTCGGCGGTCGTCGTCGTGCCCTGGAGAAAGTGCAACTGAGACGGGGAGGAGAGGGATTGTCGGCGCCGGCTGAGGATTCCCCTGGGGTTTTTCTAGGAAAAAATATGGTTAGATGGGGCTCTTCTATTTTTTATCAGGTTGAAATTAAGACTTGTGTCTCATCTACCACCCAACTTTCTCCTCTTGCCATGCTTATACGAGATGATAATCATTTTGCGTATTGCATGGTAATCGGCCTCAAGGCTAACAATAACAAGTCTTGCTTCATTAATGTGGATTTGTGACTTTTTTAAATAATGAGCCCATTAATCGTATTCACTACAATTTTATGTGATTTCAATGTTGTCAATAGGCGTACTCGTGTGAATATGGAGAGACTGGACAGTTAAAAATTAGCTTTTGTTGGTGAAAATAAAGACATTAATTCATAGTAAAATACGCGAGCATGATATAGGTACCGATAGTTTGTAAAACCTTCAGAGCTGAACGATGATAGATGAATTCGCATGGAGGAAGAAACTTTCGTATAATCAGCGCATAATTGATGATTTTTAATGTTTTGCAAAGATTGGAGTGAGTTAGTGGAATGGAGGGGTATTCCAAAAACTTCTGAATTTCAGATGTAGTGGAGAGAGTGTGAAAGTTTAGTGGTAAGGTGGTGTTTCGATTAATCCTGACACGTGATCGGTAGAATTCTTATGTGCTGCAAAGGAATTTGAGTGCAACAAATCTGGGACTTGTCCCCTAAACCCAAGAAAAAGTGTTAAAGACAGCCAAGTGGTTTTAACAGCTGTTGTGTAACCTAAATAACCTTAAATCCTTCATATAATTTTGAAGTGTCCTTCCCATTCGTTTGGGGCGCTTGGAACTAGAAATAAACTATAAGCTGCGTTATGTTTTTACCACTTCTTCGGTGTTGGGAAAGCTAGTCTAATTTTTACAGCAATATTTGGGAAGCTGGATGATAATGCTTAGTATTTATTGTAACGGTAGCTAATAATAGCTTGTATATGAAAGATTTAGATTTTCCATTTTTCAAATGCTGCGCTTTTTTCCTTTCGATCATTAAAATATGAAAATCACTTCGATTTTCTTTGATTTTTCATTATCCAACTGATCAAACTCCCTGTCTTTGCTGTAAGTGCAATGGTATAGTGCTCTATTGCAGACTTATTTAAAAATATGCTAGTTCTTTTTAAATTCGTCAGTATTTAGTAATAATTGAGTATCTCAATTGCAGCACATGCACTGCATTTAGGTACTCATTCATGTACTCTTTTAGGTATCCATGTGCAATTTAAAAGCGCTTGTTGTCGCTGGAAGTTGACGACGTACACTCCCTCGGTATTAGAATTCAGTTTGCCGGCCTCGTTGCTGGTGCTAGTAATACATATTTTTGTACTGTATGGAAAGGTGCAGTAGCAGCTATAATTCGTATCCCCTCATGAATGCGAAACAACGTATACGTTCGTATCAAATGACGCATGTATAATAATTTAATATGTCCTATGGATATCTCAAGTAGTCTTCATCACAACGACGCCTACTTCTCTCCGACCTCTTATTTGGCTTCTTTATTCTGATACTCCTTTCCATTTAATCGCATTAAGTTATTAGTTTGCTGATAGCCGTGTACATTTTCGTTTTGTGTAATATACCTACACTAAATTCAATTCTTTATTATTGATTTCTTTGATTGTGGAAATGGATTGTTTTCTGTCTTGCAAAGAATTACTCACCGAACTTCAAAAGGCACCCACAGCTAATTTCGTACTAATCCCATGAGGCTTTGTGATATTAATCAGTTACTTCATCTTTCCGCCATTGTCATAATTTATCGAAAGAAACGTTGTAATTAGATTATGGCAGAGAGTCGGAGAGAGTTAATAAAGTTATATTGCGTGTAAATTAGAATACCCAACGGTAATGAGTGTTGAAACATGATAGCAGAGTAAAACGCCGTTCTTAGTCAAGCGTGAACTAGTGGCGCTGTTTGTGGAGTGGAAAGGGATGGTTTCGTGGAATTCCGCGAACGGAGCAGCGTACGATGATGCAAATTTAGGCCGTGGAATGGAATCGGGAGAAAAAGTAGAGGGGGTGGGGGGCAGACGGGAGTCGGGTCTATGGTCGTTTTCCGGCGCCCTCTTTATCCATCAAGGGAGAGGGGCGGGAGGCGCAGGGAGTTTCCCCTTGGTTCCCCATCGGAAAGTGAGGGGGGTAGGCGGAGTCCGGGTCGGGGTGCCGTCCGTTGATGTGGCCTGGAGCGAATGTGGGAGGGGGGGGGGGCTGACGCCGCGAGGGCTGGTGGATGGGCTGGACGAGTGACCAGACGGAGGGAGGAGTGTGAGTGGGGGATGATTTGACCGAGTGGGAGTAGGGTGGGGAGTTTTTACCCCAGGGTTTGGGGTGTTGGAGGATTCTCAAGCGGGGAGAGAAGGTCCGTTCGGAATGGTAGAGGAGAGAAAGAGGGTTTGGGAAGGGGTTAAGACTGTGTTCGAAATGTGGTCTCTCATGTGTCGGCCTTCATTTCGGTGGTGGGGGAGGGTGGTGTGGTGCGGGATATCATTTCGGAGGGCGATGGAGGGTGGAGGGGTCGCTCTGGGTCCTTGAGGGATGCGGTAAAAGTCGTGGAGTTGTTTTCTTTCCCTCCTCCCCCCTCGGTCGGCTCCTTAAAATGTCCCACATCCTTTCTAGCGGTCTCCTTCCCCATCTGTCTTTTCTACCCCGTCCCCTCTCCCCATCTTGGTTCCCAGACAGGCAGCGCAGATCCATACCATGGGATTACCCCCACATCCCACGAATTTTCCTCCTCTCATCCCTTTCGAAACGCTGTCTGAGCTCTTTCGGCGTTCCGATGTTTTTATTTACGACTTTTCCGGAAGTTGGTCTCCTTAATGTGCGGGAATTATTGGTAATCGTTTAAATCCAATGAATATATTGCTTTTCGAATGTCGTCTCTCATCGGGAAGGAATGGGGTGTGTCTCCTGTATTCCGCTTGCGGGGGTAAATAAGTCATCTTCGGGGAGGTTGAACTTTGTTGGTTTTTCTTCGGGGGCGTAAATATTTAATAGGTCAAGCAGCAGTTCTCGCCATCTATTTCATGACTTAATCCGAGTGATTTCGATTGCTTTTACGTCGTTTCCTTCTGAATCTGGGCAGTTGATTACATGTTTTTGCTTCCTTCGCCGTTATCCTTCTCCATTAATCTCTGTTGTGAGTTGCGCTGTCAAGCTATGCCCTCTGAAATCCTTTTCAATATAATGATACTAGCAGGCGCGAAGAAGAAAAAATTATCGATCTTTACTATACGTGTAACTTTTTTATCATGCATTGCAATCCATGATCTCTTAGAGATTTCCTCTTCCTTTTTCCGTTAGCAGAACGGACTATCATTTTTAAATGAACTGTAAGCGATTGAACTGATATATAATCATTTTCTATCAATGGATGGTAAAAATTTTTTATTATTTTTCTATCGAATTTTATGCACATTATTCGAATTTCCAGGAAAGTTGAGTGTTCATCTTGGAAAATCAACATGAAAGAATGAATAAATATGATTGTACTGGGTTAGTATTCTTTCTTTCCATTTGTGATTTGGTAATCTCATATCAAAACCTGACGAATGGACGTGAATTCTTCCTCGTTTATCATTTTGTCTCGGTATGCCTTTCGCGTTTTCTCAGATGGCTTTCGAATCCTCGCCAGGAACGTTCTGTATCGTCCCGAGAAAGCCGTGGATAAGAGTCCAGTTCTCGAAGAGAAGAATGAGACCTACCAGCGCACTACGGGATATTTGAAATTTTATGTCGGATTATATCTTTTTATTCAATTCCGAATACAATGGGTGCCTTTCAATTTATCTCGGAGCGATAAGGTTGCTTCATGAGAATGTCGTCTTGCAGGGGAAGGTCACAGTGATTTAGAATCTCCGTCCACGACCCCACATCTTTTCCCCTGGCCTCTCCTCTCCGCGTCTCCCGCTTCTGGCCTCCTCCCCTCTCCCCGAATGGAAATTGACTGCCGCAAGACCTTGGACTCCTCAATCGCCCACAGGTGTGACACGGCTACGATCAATGGAGCGCAACACTCTCCCGCCCTTGGCTATGAGTGAGCGTTTATCTTTCCTCCCCGCGCGATGCTCTATCACTTTTGTGGAGGTCTCCATCGTCACCAGTTCCGTTTATTCGAACACCCTACTTGATGTTCTTACTAATTGATGCGGGTTGCAGGAGTAGGAGTTCAGATATATTATCCGTTAAACTTGCAAGCGTTCGCGATGTTTGACTCAATTCGAAACGCATTCCAAACTCGCTCGGCTCCTGAGGGTGTGTTCATTAATTTTATTGGGTCCATTGCTTTATAGAACGTGGTCAGGTTACAGCTTTTTGATCTATTTTGTGGCCAAAAGCCGTTTGCGTGGCGTTGGTTTTTCAGTGTCATGGATAGTTGGATGCGAGAGCATTCAGTAGAAATAAGAAGATTGAGCGTTGCATATTAATGAGATTTTTTTATCCGCTCTACTTAGCGCCCGTGGCTCACCCTGAAGCCTGAGCATAGTGGCCGCTCATTGAAACGCATGGCACAAGCCTGCGAAACGTGGTTTTCGCACTCAACGCTAAATTCTATTTTCCGGAAGAAATAAACGACGATTTGGATGTTGAGAAGAAAGTGGATATCAGCAGCTTTTCTGTTTCATGTCTTGTAGTTTTCTCCCCTTTGACAAGATGTCGCACTGGCTCTTATGTGAGACACGAGGAAATCCTTAATCTTCCTACGAAATGGGGACAATCAATCATCCACGTTAGAACTGTCGTGAAATTGGCACATATAAAGTCCGCTTAAGGTCGGAATTGCAAATCTCAGCAACATGGGCTCGTAAAAGTCGTATTCGTCGTCTAATCTTGGCCATTCTTACATGTTAAAATGTGTTGTTCCGATTTTTCTCAATAAAATTTTCCTTCCAAGGAACTGGCAGTATGCCGACTTCACACTCCTGTTAACGTAATATCTTCTTTCCTATCGTCATTTTTTTACCCTTTATGCTCTCCTACTCCCCCCCTCCTCCCCAGTTCTCGGATGGTGAGGATGAAAAATAAGAAAACATGTTGCGTTCTCCCGATGAAAATTTCTATATTTTTCATGTGTTTCTCACTTCTCCTTTTCTGTTTAGTAGATCCCTGCATTTCATTCTGCATTCTTGTTTCCGACCTAATAAGCGTAGCTTGGCAATTATTTCGTTTTCTGTTACATTTATGTCGGTAGCCATGTACGGCTAACCTAAAATTAGCTTCTCTGTTCATCTTTGCTCCTCTAAACTTTCATATTTTTTGCGTATATTTTAAGATTTTTGTTTTGCTGACTTGGAAAGGTAACCGGCATTGACCCTTTTTCTTTCCGTCCCTATAATTCATTACGCAGCAATCTCTGCCGCTGCTTATAGCATGTATTCTTATCCCTCCAAACTGTAGATATACAAATTATGACTTACTTGTACGCTCACCATATGCTTTCGTGCCATTTGGGTTGTGCAGTCGGAGTTTTGAAAAAAGCTCTTCCGCAACAAAATTTGAGCGCTTACAACATTCCTCACTGCGTAATTCTTGTTTGTTAACAAATCGTAGTTCGGCCAAGTAACGATTATGATAGCTTCAGAGCTGAATTATTGTGAATGCACTCTTTTCCTCCTAACTAGCTTAGTGGTTCCGGACAGAGGTTGGACGCACCGCCTTGTGCGGTGTGTACACATGCGTATCCAAAAGAAGGTGATCATACTTGATTTGGATGGGAAACGGAATTAATAAGCTAGGTCGAGACAGCCGAATCCTTTGAAGATTTCTCTTTTCGGAGGCTAAATCCCATGTCATCTCTCATTTTATTGTTGTCGTCCCTTCTCCATCCCTTCCCGTTCATGAAAAAATCTTTCTTTGGATTAAGAGGAGAGGGGGAAAGGGGGGGAGGGGGGGCCACAACGAGCTCACACGACGTGCCGATCCGCCGACCTCTCCCGCGCCGTTGCCACGCGTCCGATAAGGAGTGTTCTGGAACTGGCGGACACGAGCGAGGGATGTCTGCCAACCCTCCTCTCCGGTGAAAGCACTCGCCTCCCTTTCCCATTTCACCTCGGGTCCCGTTGCCAATGGCAACGCGATAGAAAGAGCTGGGAGGTGTGGGGATTGATGAAGTCAAATTTGATAAGGGAAGAGGACAGGTATGGCCAGGGGAAGGGGATAGGACTGAAGAGCCTGGTTGCCACGTGTCTTGAGAACCGGGAAATGTCAAGGAGCTCTGGAGTGGATGCCTAAGGTGGTTCACAAGATCATAGGATTGCTCGAAAAAATGCTATGAGAAAAGAGTCGTCAAATTTCAAAGGGGCTGCAGTCGCAAGGGTTCTGAGATTAACATTTTTAGATTGTCTACTTACGTGGTCGTTGTTTGGGGTTATTTCAGCAGCTAAATATTCTGTTACTGCATCGTAACCTAGTGGTTAAGGTTTAACTTCTGCGTATAAGCTGCTGAGAAGAAATGTAGCCGTACCTTCTAATTTCGCTGAATATTTTAAATTTTATCTGGTAAGAGTTGAGGTTTTTTTATTATAACGGTTTTCGCCGTTACTGGTAGAGGCATACCCCGAAGCGTCGTCGGAACGAAGAAGAAGAGTTGAGGAATCGCTGGGAGCGGGGAGGTATGCATATGGGCGAGGGGTGAGTGAACGAAGGGGTGTAGCGGGAGGGGTTGGAAGCGCCTCCGCTCCAGTCCGTGACATCCACCCTGGCGTAGACGGAAAGTGAAGGAAGTTAAGAGTGAGAAGTGAGGAAGGGTAGCAAGGGGTGGTGAGTAGATGGGGGGGATCTTACAACGGGGTGGGATTCAGAATCTGCCCGTCTTCCCGGGGCCTCAAATGGCCCTCCCCCCGATCTCTTCGTCGAGACCCTTGTCTCTTTCTCTCCTTCTCTCTCAGCCGAAGAAGAAGACGACCCTCTTCCCACTGTCACACGCCGGGGTTCTTTCGCCTTCCTCCCAGTGAATTGATGGCCCTCCCACCACTCTGTGTATCTGTATAAATTCGAGAGGGCGTTTATCTTTGTCGTTGATTCCTGTTGGGATTAAGTGATGACTACTTCCCTCAGAAAAACATCTCAAGAGAGTGTCCCGTATAGGTTCGGATGGGACCACGTATTATTGGCGTGAATAGCTTCACAAAGAATCGTAGCCTGTTCGCAGCGGTCACTGCCCCATTGTCGACACCCAAGTTTCGTTTTGTACCGGAGGTTGAACGTGTGTCGTCATGGGGAAATATGTGTCTTAATTTGGTGTGATCGCGCTTGGCTATACGAAAGCATGGTGTTTCCTGCGATGTCTCAGAGCAGTAGTATGAGTTGTTTTTTCTACGCGACCTAACGCATATTCAGAGGTTTTTTGAGCGGCATAAATTGGCCAATTAGCTCTGTTAAACTTTTCTAATTGACAACCTTAATCCATTATCGAGGAGCGTGGTAGCCTAGTGGGTGGGGCGCTTGGCTACTGATCGAAGGGTCCCGGGTTCAAATCCGGGTAAAGCCTTTGGACGCCCCCGAACGAAAAATCTTCGGACTGCGAGGTGGCCCAGGGTAAGGGACTGCCCCCCCCCCCCCCCCCCCCCTACCCTGAATGTGTGAAATTCACACGCCTGTGGCTTAGTACGGGGTGAGCTCTATCCTCACCTATCAAAACCAACCTTCAAGTTGAATCACTGAGTGAGTGAGTGAATCCATTATCATTCCTTGCGATTCATAACATGGAGGACGCTTCATTGTGTCAAGGCGTTGATTGCAATCTACCGAGCTCTTGTTTATATTACAATTCAGTTAGTAGGTATTCGTTCTTCATTATTGGAATCAGAAAGTGGTAAAACCTATAATGTGTCATAGTTTTTGTGTTTACTTGTGAACTCTGCCCTAGAATTGCTATTTATCCATACTCTTAAAGATACAATCTGTTTTGTCAATGCATAGCGTCAGCACGTATGTATCGTAGCTAACAACTAACAATGTAGTTCTTATAACTAGCATTATTAGGTTTTATTTACTATCCGTATCATGGCATTTATTTCCTTTTCTGTTCATTGGTCTTTGGAAAGAATGATGAACGTCTTCTGGTGAATGGATTTACGGTACTTATCTTTCAATTGTTTGGCAAAGTATACTTTAGAACGGACCAAAATTATTGAACTCACTCTTAGCAGTAAATAAGAACCCACGCATTACTAGATTTTTCGCGGTCGTAGACATAATTATAATTCTGACCTCTGTGATGACGATGTAGGTTGGCAGTATCAATTTGTTCACCATGTCGGTGACCAAAAACTTCCGATATCGAAGCGGAAAATTGCTGTAGGACTACGTTGTAGTGTGATCCTAGCCTTCTGCACTTTATAAGTTACGTACGCTCCGCCGTTGCCAGTGGCGTCAATTTTAATGAGAGTAAGTATTCCGCCAGTTAAGACGACTTAAACTGGAATCGTTTCGGATGAGGGATTGAAAAAGTCACGCCTCCTCCCCCACTTTCCTGCTCCCTATTTCCATCTTCCATCCCTTCCCATCCTTGATTTCCTATCTTTTCACGGCGGTCTCCTTCCTTCATCTTCCTCTTTGCCCCGCTTGCGAGTGTGTGCGTAAGGGAGAGATATGGTTCCATTAAGCTCCTGTCGCCTTTCGATCCTTTATTATCCTCCCACAGATCCTTCCAGTCCCCCTCTCTCTCTCCCTCACACACACACACACTCCTCCCCCTAGTCTTTTTCTCGCCTCCCCCACCCATCTCCCGGTGCCCCTCTCATCCTCATCTCCCCTCACTTTTTGTGTGCCCATCTCCCTCTCTCCATCCCTGCCTTCACCCCAGGAAAGTGGGAAAAGCTTCCCCCACTCTCGCGTCCGGTTATCCCTACCCATCTTCCTGACGACACCGTTCCCCCCTCGTTCCCCACCCGCAAGCATCCCTATCCTCCTGCCCTACCCCCCGCTCTACCCCGTATTCCCCGTTACTCTCCATACCCTTAACATCCAATAACCATATCCACTTATCCCATCTCCCCGCCCCCATCCCGGCGACCCCTCTCCATTCTTCACCCTGCTTTTTAGAAGGCCAGTTGCTGGTGACGGCGCTTTAACCTCCTCCCCCTGTCCTCCACCCCCCCTCCCCCTGGAGGCGGTAGGCCTCGCGATGTGCCAGACTCCCCGTCAACTCCCTCCTCCCACGTCCGCTCCTGCCGCCTGATCCGCTCTCCGCGGCCTCTCCTCCTCCTCACCGAGCGCCGTGCCGCTCCCAGGCCAACTCCCAGCCTCCAACCCGCACCCGCTCCCTGTCGTTTATTAGTCTTCGTAATTTCGCCGGATGGGTCGGATTTTGGCCGCGGGCGTCGAGGATCGCCGGGTCGCTCGTCCCCAGATTGGCGTACGCTGCGTGCACGTGGTCGTTGAAATATATTTTCCAGCATTATATTTCTTGCGTATGATCCAGCAGTATTCAATTTTGTACAACTTCTATTTTAATATAATGGTATAATAAAAATAGTTCAGGGAATGAAAAGCTAAAAGTGTGTAGTTATAATAAAATCTGGATGTAAATAATCAGAGCCATATTAAACAGCTTGATGCCCCAAAAAAATGAGTTGTGATGAAGAGATCTCTGCTTAGAAGGATATGAGCAGTGGGTTGCAGAAGGCTTCGTAAATCAACTTCTGTCATCTGAAGGTTGACATTTTTCTACGTAAGGGCAGCATCAACAGAGCGGATATGAGCCCCAGGATTTAGCCCCAGGATTCCGTGCCGCAGCTCTCCAAATGATTTCCTCCTCGGCCAGAATCATCGTTAACCCCTTACTTTCGCCCCGTATTTCCTCCGAGGCATGCTCCAATTTAGGCAACCTTGACCTTCTTCTGGTTTTTGTCATCATGTTTTCCTTTCATCCTTGTCTTAAGGAGGCTTTCACAGAGAGCAATGTCCAACATATTTGTCCTTTTTCAGAGCTACATCCTTTGTTTTTTTGCTAGTACGGCGATTTGTTGCTCATTTTATCTCCATCTTTTGAGTCACCACATTTCATTGTTCACCATATTATCCCCGCGTTGATAATGCGCATGTTTCACCATCAAACCATTTCATACTTCTAGAAAATGTTCCGGTGAAACGACTAGATGTAGAATGCCTTCTACCTTGAATGATAGTTCTGCCGTCTGGGTCAGACAATTCTTCACTCATTTCACCATCTGCTCTCGTGGTTAAACATCCACGTCTGTTTGTATCAATGGAATCGTATATGTATTAGTTGCATTCATTGAATTCGTATTTATTCTTTCGTTCTTCTTCTCGGTTTGAAATAAATTTTCTTTCTAAATCACCCACTACTTCTATTTGTGACTTCGTTGCGTAAATGTCCGACCCTAATTTGTATGTGCTTCATAACAGAATGTTTTTCCTTTTATTAAATTGCTCTTTTTCTTATGAAAGCGGCTATAGTTTTTATCTACGTCTCTTTTCTTCTCCTTGAGGCTTTGTTTTTGCTAGTTATTTGATGGTTACGGTATTATGACATTGGAATATTGAAATTCACTTGAGGTAATAACGGAAATACGTATGTTTTGCCTCTTAGGTTGGAAGCCCAAGTCTGTTTTAATATGGATTGGTGCAGTTTAGTTCTCATGACTGTCGAATTGTTCGACTCATTTTGTATTACCATCGTTTATTTCTTTTTTAACTCTCCAATTCGCAGTGGTCTTACAATTTTGAGACCGAGATGCAAAAGAAAAAATTCCTCTTCAAAGAAAATGTTTTTTCTAAGACCAGATAACATTTTCTTTCCATACTTTGTGAGTGATAACGGGTTAGCGTATTAAAGCCCAATGACTGTATATTTTTGGAATTTTCATATCATATTTATTTTGTCTAAATATATTTTACCGACTTTAATCGAAGCCATAATATCCCACAGTATTCATAGACGGTAACTTTGCCGATAAGCCACTAACAGATAGCTGAATATATAACTGGCAGTTTTACAGCTCGCATTTCGGTTATCTTTACGGTTTTCAATTCCATGCCAAAACTGAGCCTCGGAAGTTTGAAAGAGTTCTGTACCTCTGATCCTCTCTGAGACAGGTAATTCGCGTGCTAATATTTAAGAAGGTTACCTCACGTTTAAAAATTATCGTGCTCAACGAAATGAAAGTTTGTACTTATCTTTATGGATTTGAATTGTTTGAGAAACCCCTTAATTGGAGGAAAAGAAAATTCGTGTGTAATTTATTTACTTTTTACTTTCATTTGTTTTAATGTCTTTTTTTAATATTTGTATTCATTAAGCTCAGGTAATCACTTTCTTTGAGTTTTCTTTATTTTTCTTTATATATCAGTTGTTTGAAGCCAAAATTATTTTGCCATTTGCGGTAGCCAGATAAATGACTCGCCGGCCTGGTAACCATAAGGCCGTGGTTTGAAATCAGGATATATGACGTGGTGTACGTATCCGTCTGATGACTTTAAACACCTAATTACATCTCTCCAAATTACTTTTATCAATTTCAATCTCGCTAGAATTATAGATTGTGGACAAAATTAAAAGAGTAAAGTTCTCTGCCCACAATAGTATGTGTTTCTGTAGTAGCTGAAATCCATTTTATAAAAATGGAAATGGCATATTTTTCGCCCTCAGATTTTGTTCCTGAACTAGTGAAAAGGCTGTATAATCATGGCCTTGCGGGAGTTTTTACACTAAACGAAATTAGGTAGTTTAAATTCATTTTAGGTGATGTTTTTATTTAGCATTGCTATCTGTAAACGATGTATAACCCCGTAATTTTTTATCTCATGGTTGAAACGGCTTTTCCTAATGGTGATATCGTGTATTGCATGGTATTGGATGAAATCCACCCGAAAGGTATCCCGCATTTCTCCGATCTGCAAATTTATCTGCCGAAATAGATGGCGCTGTGAAAGAATTTTGTTATAATGAATTAGTTTTTCCTGCGTCACTTATTCTTGTTGACATTACCGACCTAATCTCATTACGGCAATCTGGTTATAGTATTTACTTTTTCTTGGGGAATACATTGTATTTACTCAATTGCGAAAGTGATGTGGAATTTAGTGTTGAAGTTTGCTAGCCATTCTAAAATCAGCTTTTCAACTTCTACCTTTTAAAATTCAATTTTATTGCAGTGAAAAGACCCATTTCAGTTCCGCAACTTTTATCCCGATGGAGTAGCCGTATATTAACCAATTATCGAAGTAATGGTAAATTGGATGTAGTGTAATTAAAATAGTATTATTTTCCAATGTTGGAGTGGTCGGGATAAAAATAGAGCAAATCAGCAAATCACCAATAATAGTGACCGCTGATGTGCTGGTTTGAATGACAGAGATAATATAGGTGAGGGGAACTCCATTGTATACGAGCTACGGGGCCAAGTAATTGTTACATAATTTTTTACCATCTTGTGAATCATGTAATCTACGCCGTCTTTGTTTTTCTTCTAATCAAGGACGAATCGGACATATTCCAGTATCCACGAATCGGATTATTCCAGTACTAGGTGATTTGGTGATCTCGTCAAACATCACCATATAAAATATGCAAAAATTCAGTTTTCCGAACATTATTTTCCCTCGCTCTGTGCTATATTTTGGTTTTAGTGGGCCGTAGTCAGACGTTGGAATTCCTGCAGTCCTCGTCCGTTATGCGGGACTGTATCTGTTCTCCGAAGTATGAAGAAGTCTCGCTATCCTCTTGACCGCCCGTTTTTGTTCCCTCGGATTAACCTCATACCCTCCGTTTCCCTTCCCTATACTGATATTACTAAAGAAGTTTTATTATTATTTTATTTCTCCCTCCCGCAGCCACTCGCCGCTCGGGTCGATTGAAATCGTCTCTCTTTTACCCTGCTCCTCTCTTTTACCCCATCCCGTTCGTGTCCTTCCCCCAACCCTAGTCTCTCTCTCGTTCTTCCCCTCTATGGGTGGCGTGGACTGATTAAAAAAAAAATCACTTCGATCCCGGGCCTCGGGGTTCATGACGTCGCCCTTTCACTCCCCTTATCTTCACTCGAAGCGCGCGGTTCTAAATTCAGACTCTTCTCGTTCTCGAGGTGGAAGCGGTCCGTCGAGTTGAGGCGAGGCGGAGAGGTGGTCGGTCGAGTTTGGGGGGGGGGGGGGGGGATTAGGGGTTGGAGACGAGTCGGATGAGGGAGGGTCGAGTGATGGGAGAGTGGAGCGGTGGATTGTGGGAAGGAAATGGTGGGTGGAGCAACGAATGGTCATTGTTTTGCGATGTGATGCGGCGGCTCGCCCTATGGTGTGGGCAACGCGATGAATGCGGATGCTGAATATTTTATTATTTGCATGGTAACATTTCATTCCGGGTCGTAATCGGTGGGATTGTTCGGTGCTTGGGAGATGTGTCTATTGATAGGCAAAATTCAGCCCTGAAACAAATCGATAACTTAGTATCTTGTCCGCTATTGTTTATTATCCCTATCTGACTTCTGCCATTGGAGGTTATTTCCATTTTCACGTTGAAAATGGCAATCATTTTCCAAAACCATCTTAGACTGTAAACAATTACAGAGAAAATACTTAGCTATTGATTTCTATTATAGTTTAGTTCCACGAAGCGACGCCCGAATCAGGCGTTGAAAAACATTACCTCTTTACATGTAGGTTTTCTTATCCCTGCTGATGCTTAATCCTTAGAAAGTTATAACGAAATTTACCGAAAATATAAAATTTGCTGTATCCAGAAGTAAGTGATGAGCAAAAATAATTACTACAAACTAAAATCTTTTAGAAGTTCAAAAATAGTATATAAAACAAAAAGATCATAAAGCAAGGATAAAACTTCTCACTATCAGCAATATTTAATTATCAACACCCCTTTCATTTTCATTATTCATTCCTGGTGTCCAGTTACTTAAACAGTTTTAAAAGTAGCGTCCATTTTCATTGCTCGGATTTAATAAAATTTTAAGTCTTCTTAGTTTCCACGCTGTCATTCCACAGCACCGGAAATGTTTTTTGAATGTTTTCAGTCATAGTCTTTGTGATTTTGGCCATAACGTCGAAGACCGAGGAGAAATAAATTTTTATATATAAGTGAGTTCCCGTGTGATGACTATCAAGTGGCTTAATTCTGTCGAATTTGTACATGTAACGCTTCGTTTAGGTGACTTCTGATAGTCCCTCGTATTTTGTCGGTATTGAAGGAAGCGTAAGCGGGAGAGGGTTTGGGGGAACGGATTTTGTGTAACTGTACCGTGATGTCGTGAAAACTTTGTCATTTGGCATTCGACAGCGACAGTGTCCTCTCGGAGAAGGACGCTGTCGCTATGGGAGGGGACGAACCATTTTTGGGGCGGGCGTGGCGCGAACGCAAAAAAAAGGAAATACGAAAAGATTCCGCTCCATTCTTCCTTGGCGTCCAGTCGAGACACCCCGTCTACGCCCCCTTTTTCTCCGCGAGTGCGGTCCCATCCCATCGTTTTGCTCCCCTTTTTTTTCTAGGAATTGCCCAAATTACTCTTTTCCCCGACGCATACCCGGCCAGAGCTCGGCCGGGAATCTACCGCCCACCCGTCCTTTTCTCTTTTCCCCATTCACCCACGAGCCCTCTGGAAGAACTCGACTCCCGCACTTTCCGAGTCTCGTCGCCTTGTTGGCCAATACAAGTTGCATCCACGGGCAGAGTAATTGGTCATTGTTAAAAATAAATCGCCTATTGTTTCGCAATGTTTGTATATTTTAATCTTATGGGTGGTTTGTATGAATTGTGAGCTGATTTGTGTGTATTTATGCCTGGAAAAAATCTCTAGGGAAATAGTTTTGAGATTTGAAAAAAGACGATATAGTGCCTTGCATTTGATGTTTATCTGAAGTAATCGTTGGTCTGATATATTTTATGTAACCAGAAGTTTAGAGAACCACCATTGCAACTTGACGTCTTCATGGACTGATGGTTAAATTTAACCAGATATTATAAAACCGGGCCATGTATATCGGTGAAAGAAGTGACAATTTCATTTCTGGAGGCTGCGATTTCCCAGTAAATGATATGGATAGCCAAGTAATGGTATCGACTCGCTATTTGAAAAGGCTTTTTATCTCACATGCTTATCTTTAGGGATGATCATGATGCTGCACCAATGAATTTGAGGAAATTCTCGATAGTGCAAGGAGGATAAAAGTCTGCAAGGAGGATACACTGATACTTGCGCTTACATTTTGGGGAACTTAGCTGCGTTTCACTCACGTTGGAGTCTTCTCTTGCCTCACCCTGTGTTAGTCCATGCCCTCTGGTTTATTTTTACTTTAATCTGTCCGCTTTAAGGTTTTTTTTTGTTTTCGTTTCCGCTGCATATCGAGGCGCTTGCGTGACCTGCACCCCTTCTGGCTCCCTCTTCGCGGTGGTGACGAGGATGGGGGAGAGGCGGGGTTAGAGAGGAGTGTTTTTTTTCTGTGCGGATTAGTGATATTAGGCCGCTTTCGTGGCTCGCTTTCCATGTAGGGTGTTGCCCGGTCGTGTCCTTCTCACAGTGGTGCGAAGCATATTTAGGGTAATGGAGAGTCGGAAAGATATTATTTTAATATCCGATTTCGGTATTCTAGTTTTGTTTAAAATCATATAATATACTTTTTCCATTCATCTTATTCGCCGAGGGTTAAACTACTAATTCAATTATTCTTGTTTCAAAAGTCAACTAGTTAGTTGCCGTATGTCAGGATATCTGTTCTCTTAGATTTCTTGTAGCACGGCCAAAGTTAGGCGGCCCTCATTTTAGGGTTTTCTCTTTTGTTGTGAATTTACCTTTCCAGTAACTCTTTATAAAGTATTTATATATTTATAAAATTTATTTATAAAATTCAGATCCGTTGCACTGAACAAATCTCCTTGCTAGCTATGCGTTCACACTGGCCGTATTAGTAGAAATGATCTATAACGACTAGCAGTTCTTAAATTACAAAAAAAACACAACTTCACGTTTTTATGCTCTTCGGATTATGTAGGATTACTTTGTTCAGCATCTAGTCGCTTTTGGTTGATGTTCCATGTAGAAAACTTAGTCATTTAGTTTTTTTTCTTCATTACTTGGTGTGGATCCACATTTCATGCGGAGGATCTCTGTCGTCCCTATCCAATCCCCCTTCCCCATGTAATTGACGCACAATGACCTCATGACCCTCGAGCACAATTTCACTCCTACCTCCATTTCTGGTATTTTCTCTTTTAGTTCTCTGCCGAGTATTTTTTTCCGCCCGTTTTAATGAACCGAGGGTCGAGGTCAGTAGTAATGCCTGAGAGACTGGAGAGAGAGGAGTGGAAGGGTCTTCGAAATCTTTATTCCTTTCCACTCCAATGATCAGTATTTCCTCCGTATCTGAAAATATGCTGATGTTTTCTTTCATCGGTAATCATCCCCATTCCTCCCCAATTTCCAGCCCCTTCCCTCCCTACCCCTTTTCCTCTCTCTAGGCAGGTAACTAGCTCTATTCAGCTTCGAGGCGGTCGATCTCGCTGCTTGACGTCGTTTGGCCGTGCGGTGTTTAGGAAATAGCGGTCGTTAGGGAAGGATTTTACTCACCCCCTACCATGTTTTCGAACGTTGCATTCATGGCTTGTGTTTCGGCGATAGGGCTATCGTCATAAATGTCCAAGGAGACCAAGTCTTCGCCGGCTTGTGCCATCGTGCTCTGGAGAGAATGTCGGGCTGCTAAGGATCTGAATTGCGGTAGCGTGCCGCACGGTAGTCTATAGTAGTCTTTGGTTTCAATGTTGCCGTTGTACTCCCCGCGAGGGAAAGTTAGAAACGTAATAATCGATTCCACGGACGCGAAGTATACGTAAGTTTATTTCAATCATTTCCGCTTTTGTGTCCATTGGGTGAATAATTGTGACATCCGTTTTTTCTCAGGCCGTCTTAATTGTAATTTTTTATCTGCACGATTTCAACTAAGCTTGATTTAACGAGAGAGGAAGTGTACTGAACTGAGAAAGGATAACCTGTGAAAGTTGGGTTGTGTGGGGAGAATTTTATGTCCACATAAATATGGCTTAACCTGTAGAAACGAAGATTAAAAGTACTATCTCCCTTTTAGTAGGTATGGCGGATGTACTTACATTGAGCTAATACTGACGCTGGTTTTCCGTTTTTTCTCCATTCATACTACCTTTTCTATGTCTTTTATAGTTTGTAAAGGCTCCTGGGATGGCGTGGTTCCAGCAGACGTGGGAATAGGCTATTTTTTTCCGGTCGTACTGGGCTCGCCAAGTTTTGGGCAACTTAGCTTATTAATTTTTATCCATATTCTGTCACAATCCTGAACGATTTCGTTCCCCCTCTTGCGCTATCAGTGTGTTCGGAAATCCAAGGAAAGTTCGGCTCTTTCCGAGGTCTACGTCATTGAAGGAAAAGGATGATGTCGTCATAAAAATCCATGACGTCGCTCTCAACTTACTTACAGCTGACATAGCGTGGGGCATTTATTTGCTCGGGAAATATGTGGAAGAACGGCGCGAGTTAAGCCCGCGCGACCTAGTCCATCCGACCTCATGAATTCTCGGCCACTCCTCCCGATCCAGGGTCCGGAGTTTTGTGCGGAGGTCCCGCCCATAAGTCTGCGTTAAAAGAAAGGCGGCCACCGGGTGACGTACGGGCTCGCCCTTTATATCCCCGTTCGTTTCATTCTTTTGACCCCATCCCCCACGTCAGCTTTTCCCCTCCAACCCCCGTCCCCTCCCTCCCGGTCGGGAGACGGCAAACATTTTGACGTTTTTGCCTCGGACTCAATCTCGGTTTGATAAAAATGACCCGCGGCGCCCGAGTCCCTCTACGTGTCCCCGAAAAATCCCATCTTTTCCTCCCCCTATCTCTCCGCCGTCTTCTCTCCCTTCACCTCCCGCTCCTTTGTCCTCGTCGCCGTGATGCTGCACTTGAGATATGTGCTCCGTCTCGTAGGTGACGACCCGAGGCCGAGCGCCCGACTCCCGCCCAATCCATCACAGCGGTACCCCCGGTCCCGCGGGAGTAATGGGCTTCTCCCCACCCCCGCCTCGCGTCTCTCTCCACCTCCCCCGAGGACGTTTCCTTAAGGAGTCCTCCGTTGCCATTCCTGCCTCGTCGTCTCCCTCTTCTTCCAGTGCTCGTGCTTTTTCCCGTCCGAAATCATTTTTTCTCCCTTCTTCGAATTCGCCGCCGGCCATCCCGACTGGCCTCTCCCCGTGGGTGGCTGGTGGGAGTAATTCTAACTTTCCCGCTCATGCGTCGGAATGATCTTTTGTCATGAAGGATTCCTGTGAGAGGTGGGTCCTCCAGAGAACGTACCACATTCAGCGTCTTACGTTCCTTAGCGAAAGGTTCGTGCGTGGCCATAGTGCTGGTGGCTCGTATGTGGGTGGAGATTTGGCGAACGAATTTATTTTAATTTATGCCGAGATTTAGTCAACGAATGGTTCACACGAGCGTAACCATATTGTTTTGAGCCAACTGCCTTTACTTACACCTGCAGCGGCTGTTGATGCAGCATTTTCTCCTTAGACCTTCTTGTGTGAGCCCTCAGTCTTCAGGTTGATGCGACTATGTAAAGCTTTCAGTGGTAATATTTACGTATCATCTTCCTTTTGGATCGAATATTTGACTGGGAATTCCCTTTGAATCTGACTCTTTAACTTAAGTGAAAATGTTTGCTGAGAGCGCAGTTTTTTCTGCTAATTCTGAGTGGTCCTCATTATGAGGACGCTTGTTATGCGAAGGGCCAGAAACGTTAGCCACGACAAGCGCCTGCAATAAATGCTTTGAGCTCTCTTTTGAAGGGCAAAATTTTCTGCATTTCAAAGGTTCTATTATGTATTTAATTTTTGTCGTCAATCATCCAGTTCAGTGACTTGAGTTTGTCGGGTGAACTAGCAGTAGACCTGGTGCATACCCAAAGTCATTTTTGAGTACAGTGCCTCCTTTTTGTTCCCGTTACTTAACCTTTGCATTTGGAGCGCATCAGTAGGAAATTACTTCTGATGTGTGGTAATGCGATTGGAACTTAGAATTTAGGCATAGGAACCTGAACTATGAATAGAATACCTCTAAACCTGCGTCACGTCGTGCTATATCATAATGGCCATGACCCGAATACCGACTCATCGTCTCGTATTTATGGTTAAATTGAGCAATGCGTGTCGGTAGTCGGAGTTATCTCGATTGTGGGTGTTGGGAGGGATGCACATTGGCGTTCTTTGAGTCCTGAATCATGATAGTGAGGAGAAATTTTGCATCGATCTCCTTTGGAGCATACTTTATTTATCTTTTCCGTGTGATCAAATATTGTTTCACTCGTAGGAGTGCGTGACAAACACACGGTCTGACGCCGGAAGTTGTTGGCCTGTCAGCCTAACGGCCTTGAGAGCAGTTTTCAGCGAGTTTCCTCATCTGAGCGGTTCTGTTGGACCGTCCTCGCCGAGTCATGTCCGAGATGTAACATTCTCCCAATCCACCCTTTTCCGTTCACCTACTCGCCTCGTGCCCCCTTGCCCTCTTGTCGATGTGCTTGCTCTTCATAGGGTGAGGGTATTTGCCGACGCCCCGATGAATCGATTATTTCTACCCGATTAGTGTCGTCGAAACGGTTCGTTCACATCGGATTCATCGGATGGGTCGATCAATTCCGTTCGGGTTTCTACGATGCGTGATCACAAGAAAGGAAGACTGGATGGAGAGACTTAAATTTTTCTCCCCTCGTTAATGCAGATTTTTTTAAGCCGAAAGCCGTTAGTTTAAAAAAAAAAGCTAGAGCTAAATGTGTCGGCTGAGTTTCATTTACTCGATTAAATGCTGAGACGGTCTTATCTTCTTGCTCCTATGGCTTATTTTCATTCCCCAATGGAATCACAGTTCTTTTTACTGGAAATGCCATCTCATCTTTTAAGATCTAATGGCAGAATACATTTCCATCTGAGGAGACGTGAGGCGTCATTTATTTATTTTATATACACCTTTTGCTCCATGCCGAAGACATCTCAGAATTGTTCCGACTACCTACCTTTCCGTCTTAATAGGATTGAAGGAGTTCTGTAGCACAACCTTGAGCAATTAATAACAATCCATTCAACCTCATTTAGCTAAGTATATCGGCCAAATCCGAGGACTTGACCTTGTGTCCTATCCGTTTCACTGGTAACGCATGTGTATATAAAAAGCTCGTTTGATCGAAGTAATCTGATACCGTAATGGTGGTGAGTGCCTTTGGTGAAGAAACAAAGAAAGGGTGCTATTTTGCTGTATTTTAGGCCACCAGTTTAGAGGACACTGCAAGTGTTACGGATTTATCAAATTTTTGGTGTAGGGAAATGAACTCGGTTGGGACATTCGACTCAGTAGCCGAAACAGCTTACGGAGAAAACGAGAAAGACGACTTTATTTGATGTATTTAGGGGCTACACCCAGACAGTAAAATACCATTAAACCTCACTCAATAGCCTAGTTATAAGGAATTGCAAATATGAGTCGGCTGCCGATGCATACTTATTTACCTCAAATAGTTACGGACGCAGCAAAATCTAGGACAGACTACAACATTCTTCATTCAAAGACTTTTGTGTGGTGTACCGTTAATGAGAATCATTGCGCACAATGGCATGTTTGTTGGAACAGTGGTGTCGTATCTCACTCCTACTCACACCATTGTGCTGGCAATATTCATAAATGCGTGTAGATTAAAGTATTAGCGTGTAATAAATAGGTTCACACGGGTTATGCTGGGTGATATGAGGCATTTCTTCAATCTTCGGATATTTCCGAGTATGTACTTCAAAATATTGAGGTATCTTCTGGTCTGTAGAATCCAGTTCGTCGACACGCTGTTCTGACAACCCCAAAGGTCGCGGGTTTGAATCCCGCGTGGGTTATAAACATACAGCGTTTGTGTCAGCTTTAACTTTACGTTGGAAAGTGCGATACAATCCAAGTAGCTGGAGTTCATAAAAACAGGATGGTACTATTTTAAATACTCTCGGGATCTTCAAGACGAGCCGAGAACATCGCGAAGTGCTCCCTCTTCTTTCAAATGCAGTTTCCGAAACTGGAGGAGTTTGCTGGGATCGGAGGGGAATGCATGTGTCCGAAGGCATGCATGTCCTTGTAGTTTCTCCATTTCATTCCTTTCTCGTTCTCTCTCTCTCATAGAGTGGTCTAGTCTCCGACGTCTCATTCCAGAGCTTTTTGGAGATTTTCCTTCATGAGGTGGCGTTTGGCGAGGGGTAGCGCGAAGAGATATCGAGGGTCAGGGGAGGGGATAGATACTCGGGAAGGCGTTCGACCGCGGTCTGAAAAAGAAATGGATGCGTCCCTTTCTACGTGCTGAATTTTAGATGCATGGTGGCTGGGAGTCTGGATGCTCCATTCGCCAGGCCACCGGCTTCTCCCACCCAGCAACCTCTTCTCATTGTGTGGGATTCGCCCCGCCACCAGAATAATGTTGTGCGTCTCGGGTGCGACCCGCCGCGCGTCAAGATTGTTTTTCTCCTCCTCGTCTCCGAATGCAAATAGATGGCCGGCGGCCGAATTTTACGACGCGAAAAAAATCTAACTCCGAATCCCAGACTCGTCTGACTCGATCGTTTTGCGTGCCGTGATTCGACGGTGTTTTCTTTATCAATGGGACTCGCGTGAGTCCGCCGCTGCCTCGATAAATATTTCTTTTGCCTCCTCCCGTCCCCAACGTTATTCTCTGTTTGAAAAAGCAATAAAAAATGTCTTCTTCGTCCCCCCCTCTCCCCGGTATGCGGGTTCATTCGTCACGCGCTCGCTTTGTTTATATTTTTTACTCGCGAAGGTAGCATTTTTTTACAATTGAAAGTCCTTTTACGAAATCGTCCGTCCGTTTTGTGAAAATATTAAGTGCTCGTCTGGACCTGTGGTAATGTTTGTGTTGCCAAAGTCTCTATTCAGGCACGTCGACTTGGATCGAATTGGTGTTTTACGGATGACTCCTGTGAAGAAAATTGGGGGAAGAAATTAAAAATCGATGAAGGAAAAAATTCAGTGTCTTAAGGTTTATCGTCCGCTCAGGGGCATTGGATGCCTCGAACCAACCCGGTTTCCCGATGCAAGGCCCCAGTACATGTCACTGCGGGTCTAGTCTAATTCGGCCCCTGCGGATTCCTGTGTGGAGGAATTTATTTGTGGAATATTGGAGTGAGGATGGGTTTGGTAAGGAAATTCATTCTGTACCATGAGCCGTGATGGGGCGAGAGGAGATTATTTTTTGTGATTTTACTCTCCCCACTTGTGGGAAAATGGACCCTGCGTAGTCTGTCGAGTTGGAGGTGAAAAGTTATACCCCTGGAACGTGAGAATGGCCATCCCTTATTGTCTGAGTAAGCATGAAGCTTTCGGCTTCACTTTTGAATTCAGGTAGTTTTTATTATTAGCTAGTGAACGGATACGAAATATCATCATTGCTAGTTATCAGCCCTAAGATTGTTTTGACGCCGTTTTCCACTCGATTCTTTTATCGTCTCTCCTCATCATATGAACATAATTCTTATCTTTGACATATTTGACCATTTGCTCTATTTATCTTAGCTGAAGTCTTCCTTAGCCATTCTTCCCATTACTCGACGACAGTCGTCATGAGGTCATGTGTCAAGATGTGTCCGATAAGAGTGACTACTCTTCTGTTCATAATTTTCATTAGACTGATAGTATAAAATAGAAAGCTATGTGCAACAATTATAACTGCCTATGACGGTATCATAATGCTTTTCATTTAATTAATATCTGGTGACATTTGACGTTTTTGTGCTTTTATTTCTAGCATACATCCCAGATACTCAAGTCCTGAATCTAGAGATATATACGTATTCTCCATACACGTCGAAATAGTATACCAGGCGCAGAACCAACATAACTTGAACTTTAAGACGATGGACTCCTCCCCACGGGTTTGTAGTAGCATGAGGCTATGGGCCTTCCTGAAGGCCGACTGAAAGTGCCCAAACTTAGGCACACGAAGTCAAATACTGTGGCAAACTGTTTTCCATGAAAAAAATTGGTTGGTTGTTTATTCAGGGGAGATGACCGACAGCTGAGGTCATTTGAATGAATGAATGAATTTGAATGAATTTATTTTCTCCAGTAGCATTACATAAAATATAACAAGACATATATGCATACACTTAGCACGTGGAGATAAGATTTGCGCCATTTAGGATAGGTGGGTAATTGGGTAATGGTAGGAGTGTTCAAGGAACGGAGCAAGGGTGGAGAGAAACCCGGCGTCAGCATTAACCTACTCTTAACGAAAGGCGCCAAGGGGACCACGGCTTAACGTCCCATCCGACGGACGGAGTACTGAACTTGAAATGTCCTCCACTAGGCACTCAAGTGGGGACCGGTTTTCCACTGAAAAATCAGCCACTGCCTGGAAAAAAATTGCTTCGCTTCTACATTCCTCGAGGTCACCCAAGAAATAGAAT
Organism: Platycnemis pennipes; assembly: GCA_933228895.1. Classification (NCBI taxonomy): domain Eukaryota; kingdom Metazoa; phylum Arthropoda; class Insecta; order Odonata; family Platycnemididae; genus Platycnemis; species Platycnemis pennipes. The sequence goes on along the minus strand of OW121847.1, from coordinate 72,793,550 downwards.
GTGAATGCACTCAGTCTTTCTTCCCTAATCCTTTCTCCGTTAGAGGTTATGTTCCCTTCGCACGCCAGCTTTTTGTCATCCGCGTTCTCGAACCCGTGTCGCGGCGGCTGCGGGCGTTTTGGATTTGTCAAATGAAGCCGTTCATTCCGTCTACTATTCATAAAACCTCGCGTGTCTTCTCCCTCCACCGAGTGATTGAAACCGGATGAGTACTCGGAATGAACCCAACAGCAAGGCATTTGCTCGTGGCAGCTGCTTTGATTTCTCCCAAGATTCATGTATTCCGCTCGTAAAATTTTAAATCTGTCTTTATGTGTATTTTTCTTGAAAATTGCTTGTGGATACTGAGATGTCCGTACATTGTAGTTTTTATTTATAGTATTTGGATGTTATTTTAGGGCATTTATCGATTTCCTCTTTTCCTAAGTAGATTCTGATTCCGAACGTGATTTAGTGGCATTGGAATAAATGGAATTCCTGAGAATTGAAAGGAGAGTCCATGTTTGTTTCCAATGTCGAGGTTTCCCTTCGGCTCGTGTTTCTCTTCATCAATTTAGTTGATACTTCACGCGGTCGAAATTTTCGAGGTCATGGGCCACCATAGATGAATAATGACTGTCTTGCAAGACATCCTTTACACATTAGTTGTATATAATCACTTACATATCCATGTTAATCCTTGGAGCAATGTAGATTTTGAAGATGTCCACATTCCTTGCAATCTTCGAGGTGTATCAACGGTGAGCACGTTGGGTCTCATAGACACATCTAATGTACTGTCTTGCGTTTGCATTTTAGGTATGAAGAGTATGTTGGAATACCAGTCCTAAAACGCATTAATTAGCCTGAAAGTGAATGTTTACTAATAGGTTTCGTGATTCTGGGGCACATTTCTTAATGCTTTGTCATTTTCTGGCAAGGTATGTATCGTTATACCTAAACACGTCCAATTATAGAAACATCCTATTTCTTACATAATAATTCTGCTCAATTTCCATCTCATGACATTAGAGAATAATATTCCAATTAACTCTCGTTGTATTTATTTCTCTTCAGAATGAAGGGATGCAGGTCGTGATAATTTCATGGTGCAATATGTAAGCATGAAAATTATTTAGAATTATCTATGTGGAAACAGTATCGGTCAGGGTTATTTTGAGGCATTTAATGAAAGTGTCTCCGCGACCGTGAGAGCTATTTCCTCAAATCTCGCTCGCGTGTTTCGTAATCCGCTAGGTTGGCAGTCGTGTTCCGAGCAATAACTTCCTCCCCCGCCGCTCGCCTCTCTTATAGGCTGAAGAGGCGAGAGCGAGCGCCTGAAAATTGCTTGGTGTTTTCGTGGGGTCATAAACACGTAGAATGATCGAATCCGATTATTTACCCCCCTAATGTCCGTAAAAAAACAACAAACGTTCAGTTTATCCCGTATCAATGAATACATTATCTCCGGCCTGGAAGCGGAGGGGAGGAGGGCCTTCCGAGGACTATCCGAAGGGTTTGCGTGAAGGGTTTGGAAGGAGTAGCGTCCGTCTCCCGAACGCCCGCCTCCAGTGCCTCGGCCAGCGATCAACCAGTCCGTGTGCGTTATGATTCAGCTCGGACGCACACACGTATGCAAAAAATTAATTTTTTTTTGTTTCTCACCAGGCTACACTGATGCTACATTGCCACCGCTCACCCTGACGCAACTTCTTTTCTTCACGTTCTCCTTCTCCCGCACCTCTCTTTCCCGTTTTCTTCTCCACCTCGGGGCCGCATTACTCATCCACCGCGGCGTTTACCGATCCCCCACTCGCCCTAGCCCCTCGTATATTCTCCTCCTCCTCCACTGCAGTGTGCCCTTCCACCGCGCTCCCACCCCTCCCCTCTCCCTTCTCCCCTTGCCCTCCTCACCCCCGCGCCCGGATCGACGTTCTCAAACCGGCACCCTTTCGCGCCACCCCGCCTCGTCTCGCCCTAAACGCTCCCCATCCCCGACTCCCGGCCCTTTCTCTCGCAATCCCCGCACCCTTTTCACATCATCCCCACTCTTCGCGACCTCCCCTCCCATCCCTCCAGCGCCGCACATCATCTCTCCCCCCGTCCCCTCATCATGCGACTCCTTGCCCGCCCTTTATTCCTCCCACGCAGTCTCCCCCTTCCCACCCGCCTTTCTCCTCGCCTCCCTTTCTTCCCTCCCTCGGTGGCTGCCGTCGATTCCGCTTTCCCGCCCGCCCTCTCTCTCCCTCCCTCCTCTTCTTCCCCGGGACGTTTCTGGTCTCCCCTTTGCCCCCGCTGCTGAAACCCTCCCATTCGCCATCCTTTCGTCCTCTTATCCCGGTCTCATCCGTCCATTTCTCACCGTCCCACGAATTTTCTTCTCTTTTTATCTCTCATCTCACTCGCTCTCTTCATTCTCTTCTCCCTCGCCCATGTTGGTTTCTTCTCTACCCTGCCCTTTCTCGTTTCCTTCTCGTCTTCCGCATACCAAGCCATTTTCCGGGTTGCACATTTGTTCCCTTTCTTATTTTCACACGCCCTCTTAGTTTCCTTCCCTTTTTCCAGAATGTTTCGCTTCTCGTATCAGTCTCCCTCGTTCGCCTTCCTGTTTCGTTTTTGTCCCCACGTTTTTGGATCGCATACCGGCGAGTTGGTAAAACTCAGATTGAAAGACGTGCCATATATTAGCCCCTGGCGGTGAGTTTTGATGGGAAAATCGTTCAATGAAATCGATAATTTTGCCTCAAGCTACGTGCGCGGCCGCTGTATTAGGATCTGCCGTCGTGCTGTGCGCTGCCATTCGTTGTTCGGGTTCGTAATGTAAACTGAATCGGCGTGCTGGCCGATTGGGTTGAGTGATCGGATGCGGACAGGAGATTCCCGGGCTTTCTGCATCAAGGCTGGTACTCAGACCGTACGCCGCGATGTTCTAGGGTCCTCATCCGCATTGGATAGTACCAGTGAATAACAGAACGCAAATGAACCTCTCATATGAGTGACTGAATTTTTATCTGGGCTTAGATCGTTGCCAAACTAACCTACGGAAAGTCTCCCGCACGATCACGCAAATGCCTGAGTTGGGGAATATAAATGACGACTTAAGTAATTAGTAATCGAGTCTACTGGGGATTGAAAGAGTAGCATCTATAGTATTTGCAGAAAGGTCTTACCATGCTTGCTAGTGTCTTGGGCAACAAAAGTTCGCCAGCTCACCCGATGGTCATTTTTGTAGAACTTGTGCACTTGAATTTGTGTTCTGACTTTTTTGTTTTTGTTTCGTCGAGGCATCGTTAGGGCGGATTCTTCGGCGGTTTAAGCAGACTCCTTGCCGTGGAGCTTTTTCACGCTCTATCCATTCATCCTCCCCGTACTTCTCTTGTTCCTCAGGCGGCTTATTTGATTTTCATCGTCATTTCGGCCCAAGCCTTTTCACCGATATGCAGTTAAAAGTTAGCGTGCTGTCGTTTATTGTGAGAAAATAAGGAAGTAGTACACACGTTAACAAATCTTGCGTGTTCTAAATGTGGAGCGGCCGCACTCCATGTGTTAGTGTTTTTACTGACAGTATGTTTTCTCAGAACTCGAACACCTCCGTCGCCTCCCTGTTCATCCTGGTCGTTTGGGTCGAGTGGTGACGTGCTAAATCAAGAAGTTGGCTCATATGATGAGATTCGTTTAGTTGAGTATTTTCTCCTGATTTTCCCCCCCGTTTTCAAAACCTTTTTGTTCTTTTTGATAATTATCAATGTAGGTAATTCAAATTAAGATTCTGCTATACTATCTGTACAATACAATTACAATAAAATTCTGAATATTCCTAAAATTTAAGTCAAGTCTCCTGACTGGTATTATTTTCAATTAAGACGCTTTTGTGCATTTTAATTATGTATCTGCTTAGTTTCCCACGTTATATCGAAGGTTATTTTAGGGTGCTAATTTTATATTTTATTTGTAAGATATGTCTTCGTCGCGGTTAAAGAATTTCTATATTTCTTATCCATTTTTTGTTGACATACACGAGATGAGAGATACCAAATTAGAAGTCACAGAGGCATATAGTAGGGGGGAAGTGAATGAACCCACTATCTCAGTTTTTTTCTGTCCGCATTACGTAATCCTTCCTCATTCCATTTTTTTGTTTAGTTTAACGTCCTAGTTACCGCGGTCGGCGGTCGTTAATCTAGTGCTTGGTATAACTGTATTATAATCACTATTTTGTTTTGCGTTTTTTCCGAAGTGATATCCAATTGATTCAGTGCTCATGTTCGTATGATGGAGCGTTTCACCTCGTAAGATTGGAGAGCTGTTGCTGGGAAAGGATTCGTCCGATGACCGAGTCTGTTTAAAATTCCGGTTGGTGGTGCATTTGGACTGACCGCAAGACCTTCCAGCTTCGGTGATTTTTTATTTCCTCTCATCGAGATGAGGAAAAAGGATAAGGAATTGACCGTTGGACCATCCATGCGTGGAATCGGAATCAGTCGGTGGTTAATTTACAGTGGGGTAGAAGCTTCTTTTTTTCGTGACGAGTCGAGTTCATTCTCAGCGTTTTAACTGCAATAGTTTGATTTTGCAGAGGGAGGTGGGGTCATGGGAAGGAGGTCGACTCTTTGGGAAAATTTCCAAAATTTACCATCGATACTTCGTATGATTCCTCTGTAGCGAAGGAAGAAAGAGAGAGGGAGGAACTTATTAGAACACAGTCGCCTCGTCCTCCTAAGTCGAAAGAGCAGTAGGTTGATGCTATAAAATTGCACTCTATCTGCGGCCAAAGTGCAACTGCCTCGTCTAATTACATTTCGGAGCCAACCGGAACAATTGTGGCCATAAAAGGGAATCTTCCCTCCATCGTCAAGGGCTTCATTTTCCTTTGCTGCTTTATTCCTCAACTAAAGACCAGATTGCTTACAATGCAACGTTTGCGGGGTAGGGTGAACGTAGTGCTCGTCAACAGGAGAAATTTTTGGTTGGCTTTAAGTTTTGGGAGTGATAATGGTAGTTATGGCACTAATTAAGCTCTTGCTTTGTGCTAATCTCGCTATCTTAGTACGTGATTTCGATCGTTATCAGGGTCCTCATCTGTAAAATTATTATCTCATATCTGTAAAATTATTAATTTTTGTTGATAAATATTCGTTGGTTTCCTAACGTGGCTCGCACTAGTCATTCCACTGCTCATTCACGTTAATTTTTTTACCACTCACCACCATGCATGTCTTGTTTAACAGGGATGTCTAATTTCTAAGAGATCAAATTATAAATCGAGAATATTGATATGTTCCAAAGTGAGTGAAGAATATATGTATACGTTGGCCGCCGGTGGAGTTTTTTCGTCTTTATTTTTGAGAGTCCGTTCTTATTTTGGTCACATTCTTATCTTATTTATGGATACTAATCTTTTAATCGGAATACTTCCTCTATTCGAATTTATTTCACGACCTTGATAAGAACGTGGTTACTATAAAAATAGGTCAGATAACTGCTTTTTTTATCCCCTATGACTTAAGTTTCTTTCCCCGAGCTCCAAGATTGTGGGTAGTTAACATCAATTTTGGGCAAACTATGTTTCAAAGTGGAAATATTTTTTTCTAGACTTTCTTGTTCTACATTCGTCTCCCGCCTGTACGTATATGTTTCTTATGGAGATGTTTACCATGGCTAGGCAGCTTTTGAACTTTTTTGGCACCCATTTTTTTAATCAACAGCTATACTAATTACCAGGTGCTTTTTTTATTTTTTGTCGACCCCAGTTTATTCGCGAACTAATATTGTAGTAAGGTTACCCTCCCATCTAAGTCTAGCTGACTTGTTATTTTCTTTCCTTAAATCAATTTCAATGAGCCTTTCAAGTGTAATTTCGATCAGTGAGAAGGGATAATGATTCTCTCGGCGCTAAAAACGCACATCTTGTTTATACGTTCGTTAGTTCTTTCTGGTGCCTTCCCCAGCCTCTCTTTCTTATCCACCTCGAGCATCCTCACCTTATCCCGGTCTCCACCTGCCTCACTCCTTCCCGCGGCCCCCTTGCTTCCAAGGTAGTTCCTTCCTAGCGCGCGGATTCCGCTTATTTGCTCAACAAAACCCACTTTCTCAATCACACCAAGCCCGTCCCCCCGCTCCGTATTTATCCAGCCGTTTCCTCCTCTCCCACTCCTTAATCCCGGCTCTTCGCCCCCTCTCTCCCGCCGGCCCATCTCCTTATCTCGCTCGCTTTCCCCCTTATGCCTTCCCTACTGCTTCCCTCCCAAATCTTTGCGCCCATAACCACTTCTATGCCGCTCCATTCACCCTCTACGCCTCCTCCCCCGAACCTTCTCCCCATCCTTCCAGCTCCTGCTCCATTCTTCTGTCCTCTCCCACGACCTCAGCCTCCTTGCTTGCCACACCTGGACCATCTGCTTACCTCTCTGTCCCATTTGCTCAAGCGTCTCTCGTGTGTGGAAAGGGAGAGGGTGAGGTCTTTCGGAAACGTTAGGAGCGCGGAAGGGGAGAGACTTCGGTGGCGCGGCCGGCGGTCCATCGCCCTTCTCTTCGCAATTATTCACGCGAGAGAGAATGGGCTACGGAGAGCTCGTTAAATATTGGAAATGAAGTTAAAATATTCCTTCCTCTTCCGTTTCCATTTTATTTAGGGTGTTATTCGGTGAATAATAAAAAGTGCTTAAGGGTGTTCAACACCTCGCCAAATAATGCCGCTGCAGACTATTTTTATTTTAAATGCCATGCTCGTATTATGATAGATACGTCCATTTTGTTTTCATTATATTATGCGCAAAGGTTGAGTATTTGGTCCTATCGAGGAAATATCTTCTCTGAGCCTTGAAAAATCAAGAAATCGCATGTTAAACTTTACTGTTTTTATGCGTTTTTGAACGCCTATCGCAGCGGTGTATCAACGTAAATGGAAAATTCCTTCGACACAGCCAATTTATAATCCTACATATTAAAGAAGAGACTAATGCCATGTGCTCGTCTTACGACCCATTCCTGCAGCATCTAAAATTGCGAGACGATGCATCGCGTTCACCGAACTAAACGCAAGCTGAGGCGTTCCCCTCATATTTTTCCCGCCCAATCTTCCCCTCCTCTCCCCATTCCACCGCTTCATCTCGCCTCCGAGACGCTCCGAGAGGGAGAGGCGGAGGGGGGAGGGCTTCCTTATCTCTAAGCGATCAAGTTTCATCCTCGCTCGAAGAGCAGTGTGGAAGGTTGACGGAGGGTCTGAGCGATCTTGGCGAGATATTCCACTGTGTCTGGGCGTCGAGAAAAGGATCAACCTATTTCTTTCAAAACCTCCACAAACTAATTTTTCTGCTATTTATTCACACCAATTTGTTTTTTTAATACGAAATATCGTGTCGTTAGTTTCATATTTTCACATTGCTATTTAGAACAATTGCAAAATATTGAGTTTTCGTATTGTTGGGCGATAATTGAAACTGATAATTAATTGAAATTGGATAATTAAAATGAAACTATTACAATGCTTCGAACGATTTTTATTTAGTTTTCAACTGCCAAATAACAATGACTTTATAGTTTGAAGTTCATTCAAAAAATGTAAATTAAATGTTAGTCTCATTAACATTAATAATTGAAAAACAATCCTACATTTTTGCAGGAAAATTTGTGGACTTAACTCACGCGTTCACAAATTAAAACCAAGAAATAACGATAATGCAGGGCGAGATTGTACTTCTTGCACATAAATATCTCTTGTGAGCCACATTTTAAATCTATTATAGAAATTTAAAACGGATAGCTTTACTGAAGATATGTTAGGCACATACCTATTAAAAACAAGCGTATTGGTTTAGATTCAACCGGATTAATAAGATTAGAAAGAGAGAGATTGTCGTACTGATAGATTCAAAATGTAATTTTTCCCCGTACTATAAGAGAACACAAAACGCATCATTGCAAAGGGATAGTAAGGTGAAATATTGTAGAGTTGTATGGAGTGCATAATGCATGTATTAACAACCAATCCCTTTATTACTAAGTAGTTAATAACAGTCAAACTCTATGTAGCATGTTTCCATGTAGTAGCCTATTGCATGTCAATAGTTCCATGCAGTAGTCTTGTGCATGTTTGGTGATCTCCACCCCCTGCCGCACACCCTCGCGGTGGCTTGCAGGGAATAACATAGATGTAGATTTGTTATACCATTTTCTACCGTCACCTGCTACAATAGTATGAGAAGCAATATCCTGCCTCATGGAATCTGATAGACTCTCTTTCCTGTGTGCGGCCCTATTTCGTGATTCTTGTTCCTTTGCTATCGCATCCAACCGTGATGTCCTCCGCTCGCAGTAGACCTAACGTCATGCATGATTGAAAATTTAGTAATGTAATGTTACTATAATTTACGATCCTGTGCAATTTCCAATTGTTGACTACGCACTTATCAAGCGCACTGTTAAAAAGTAGCCACGAACATCCTTCCCTCCTGGCTTTTATTTCGTAGTTGCCAACTCCGTTTTCATGGACATCCACCCCACCCACATTATACACCCCTGTTATATAATGATATGCTATTTGGTTAGTGCATATGCTCAATGTTTTTCGTGATATTGCCTTAGCTTTTTGCCTTGGGAAGAGGAGATTAGGGACCCACATATGTTATAACGGCGAACACTAAATTATCTTACCAATGCACTATGAGGATTTAATTATTTTCGTCATTTTCGCAATAGCAAGTTCCTATCTTTCTCTCACTTAACGTGCGATTGATGGTCAGAGATACTGAAATATAATATTTGTTTCTTGAACTTTGGCATGCTTTCTCAAATGATTTTTTACTCTTTGTCAGGATATTAGCTCCAATACATTTTGTTTATGGTTGAGAATGGTACCCCGTAAAAAATATATATTTGCCAAAAACCTTTCCGAGATTATCGTGTATTGTTTGGTGACTGTGATTCTTTTTTTATCACGAGTATATTTTCACTGAAAATGAAAATATAGCCTACGTCACGATCAAAAATTAAGAGAAAATGTCAAGAGGTGTCACACTTTCGTGAGTATTTTTAGTACTTCTTGAGAAATAGCCACGTAGCATGTTGGTAAAGCATATTTTTGTGTACCTGTAACCCAATGAGGAACTGACACACTTTTCTTCGTTTTTATCTTAATATATGTCTTATAAGATCTCATGAACATTTGTTCATGGGTCACTTAGCATGGGTTACAATGCGAACTGAGTCCAAATGAGATTCAGACCCATATGTAGTCATTATTTACAATTACACGTTAAATTAAATTTTTTCATAAAAGCATTTACTTAGTTGACTAAATTAAATATTATAACATGAGGCACAATCAACTTGTACGACATGATATGAGGATTTGAACCTTTACCGTACCATATCCACACTTATTGAACAACATATCCCGCTGTAAGGCGCTGCCCTTATCAATGTCGACATAAAATAGCATTACGAAATTTGCTCACACTATCGCCTGCATTGCATTTCAATAATAACATTCCGACCAAAAACATAACGACCAGCCATCCGCAACGCGGCGAACGCACTTGGTGGCTTTAAGCTCAGCCGCGAGTATAAAATATTGCATACTGATAAATAAAACTTCGTATAATTAAATTAAAATATTCTCAATGCACATCTTTCGCAGTAATTTTGCTTCATGGGTGCCCGATATGCACCGAAAAAGCATACATGAAGTAGTTTTTGTTATTTCAGTGTCATATGCGACTAGTGAAACTCTCCGGAAAAGACAGCAGCAGCAAGGCCAATGAGTAGGGAAAGGATACGGAAGGAAACGATTTTCAACAAACCTGTAGCCCTGTAGATACTCACATAATTTAGCTAACGGTTGCAAACATCCGGAACCCTTCAAACGAAATTTCAATGTTATGGTTTTGTTAAGGAATTCTCAAAAATTCGCCACTGTACGACGGGTGGATTTTTTTTAGTTTTGATTATCTCTTGAGGAAGGGTGCGTGTGGCTGTGTTCTCCAGCGTCCAGAAGTGACGGCGTTATGGAAGAGTCCACGAAGCCTTATAGAAAAGCGCAGTATCGTAAAGGATACAACAAAACGAAGAGGAGAGATTGCAACGTGCAGAATTCGATTCGCAGGGAAAAAACCGAAAAAGGCATTTATTTCGCAATATTAAATTTACGAGATAATTAAATGTAAGGGCTCCTTCGTAAAAAAATTCGTAAACAAATCGTGGATCCTTGTTATCCGAAGGGCGTGAAGATCCGGTAAACAGCTATGCAGTAATGGTGAATATAATCAGTGAACGTTAATAATTTGTTGTTACACTCTTTCTAAGAGTAATGTTAATATATTGATTTTATGTGCTCATAAACTGTATTTTCATTGTATTACTGCTTTATATAACCTTTTTGATTTCCTGTGCTAATGTTAGTTGGTAATTTGTATACGAATTTCTACTGCAGGCTGTTATTTATGCCATTTATGTTTCTGTTTTCTCAACTTTTAATTTTGTGTAACAATGCACAGAATGGAAGATATACCTTATTTACGAATGGTTAAGTTAATTTTCAGGGTGATCATACTTAACTTGCTCATTATAATTACTAATTGTAACTAGTGAGTGCATAGTAGCCCAGTGGGTAGAGCGTTCAGTAACAGATTCAATTCCGGACGAAGCACTTTGGCATGATATCGCGGTTTGAATTTCAGTATCAGAGTTGTGTAAGTCGGAAAACTGGCCTCTTTACCCTGAATGTGTGAATTTCACTCACCTTCCGCCTTAGTACGGCGGAACTCAACCCTGTCAAACCAGTCATTGGGTTTAATTGAGGGAATTATTGTAAATATGGTGAATTACCTGCGAAGAAAAAAGTTTTTTCACTAATAATCTCAATTTAAAACGGCGTGTTAATAAATGTGGAGCATTGACCATTAATACCGTTTAGTCCGTTTCGTTTCTGGTTTGTATAAAAGCGTATTCAATTTAACCGTAAAATCATATTGATAACCGAAAAACGTAAATGCACAACGTTCATAAACGAAATTTTTTGTTGCCTTCGCCATTGATATTCAAGTAAAAGTACTCTGGTAACAGTTAGAGGAAAATATGTGAGCGCTTTGGCCCTGTAAATAGTAGGAAACTGTAGAGAAATAACATTGAACTTTCACATTAATGAAAGACAAGAGTCATAGTTAGTCGCATATGCTAGGGGGAAAGACGATATTTTAATTAACCTCATTAAAAATGCTCACAATTACTTTACGAGGGCAACGTGCATCCCGCTAAAATAAATCATGGATGACTAATTTAATAACTTCAGTCCATAACATTTGACAACCACTAAAAACTGTACTACAAATCCAAGGCAACGCCGATAATCCCAGAACCCTTTAGGTGTTTTCAATTTTAGGTAATTGCTGACCTTTCTTACTCTCGACCACAACGAAGACGAGGAAAACAATTCACACTCGGCTCCGAAAAGAGAGCTCTAGACCTTATCTGTTTCTGAGAAACTTGACCGCCTTGCGGATTTCGCAAGGCCTCCTGTCGCCGCCCCCGAAAAATCCCAGCTGCGACATATCAGGTCCCTCCCCTCAACTCCCCATTCCACTTTCCACGGTGGCGACGCTGATGGCAACTCACAAGAACTACTAGAGCCGCGAGATCATGGTGAGATGAGAAGCCGTTAAATCGGACTATTCAAAATGCGTTGAACACCCTTAACTATTGGCAGTTTTTTCGTGCTTCGTGTTAAAAAATAATATCATCCTGAACTTGATGTTAATTTTTATTTTCTCATCCGGGTTTAGCTAGCCTTCGTAGTTTGCTTCGTTTTGACTTGGCTCTCATATTGCTGCTCTGCTGTGACAGAAGTTACCACGAAAAACCGAAATTACATCACATTCGTGTGAAATGGCAAACGTTTTTTTTAATTGCATTAATTCGTGAAATGTCCAGCGAATCAGCAAGCGTATATAAGATACGTATTGGAAAATTTGTTTATATTTGTAAAATGTGATCTAATTCATCAATTTTAACACTTGAAGAGATTTATATTGGGAAAAGCATATAATGAAATACTTTATTATCTAGGAGATTATAATAATGTAGTCGATGAGTTTTTAGTACATTAATTTTGTACGTAAGCCCTTTTCAAACGCGGTTCAATGCTTTTATTTGAACGCGGGGGCAAAATATTTGTTTTCAAACAGAAGGATGATTTGTTAGAGTGAGAGTAGTACGCTAAGCACTGAGTTCAACGGCGCTTGATTTTCGCTCATTAATGGCCAGTTTGGTTCCCTGCGTTACCTTTGTCGTCTCTAAAAGATATTTTACCAGTTGATGGAACAGCTAGGGTTTAGCTGGACGTATCCAAAGAGGCCTGTCTCAAAATTCAACCCCGGACTTCTGGTTGTTGGTACAACGCTTCAGCAACGAACATAACACGTCGTAGAAAGTTAATAGTGAACTATTTTGAAAACATGCATACACGTCGTTTGGTTCGAAAGTGAAATAGTTTTGGAAACATCAACAGAAATGTGAAACGGATGAGCGCACCCTCTCAGAGCCTTGAATTATTCTCGTTTTCGATTCATTTAAGTGTTAGTGTGTTTGAGATTCCAATCCACGGTAAGAGTGCGATAAACTTAGTCACGGGGAACTCCGGCTTTCCCACTTTTTTGTTCCCAAATTCTCCGGAAATCCGTGTCCTCTCCTGCTACACGCCGGTTTCTCGCAAACTTCTCCCCTCCCACTCTTGCCTCGCTGCTCGTAATTTTCCTCCTCCTGTCCTATCTGCCTCCTTATCCCTTTTCATCCAAACGCATCTACATACTCGCATGCCTCTCCAGTATAAGAAGACGGTATCATGGCTATAATGGCGCACGTGTGGGGATCTTTTCTCGGAATTTTCCGTTTTTTCATTTTCCTCCCCGGTTTCTTTTCCGGTTTCCCATCGTGTTGGGGCAGATGAAGTACTATCGACGACGCTAACATGGATGTAGTCCTCACCCGTTTCTCACCATATGGACGGGTCCATGCCTTTTAAAAGGTTGTGATCAATCGTTTTTAGGATGGCGATCGTTATCGAAAGCACAAGTTTCTCTCTTCGTGTGAAAAAGATAACAGAACCACCAAACGTTGCCTGCTTTGTCATCCTTATAAGAAAACATGCTTTCAGTGCTGTTTTATTCTGTTTCTCCCTCCTCCTCCCATAGCAGTTGTTATTAATCCCAATTTTTGTATGACTATAATTTATTGTAGCTAATTGTAAGACTAGTAATTTTTAGAAGTAGTTTTATTTTTTGCAGCTTGAGATTTTAAAGGTTATATAGACTAAATTTTTCACGCATTAGCTAATGCCAACCAGTTATCCAACTTTTAGGGGTGTTGAATCAATATATAATGGTTCAAGAATCATGTCTCTCATGTCTGTCGGCACATTCCGTTATTTGTATTATTCCGTCCTTTAATTCGGAAGCATTGTTTGCTTGACGTCTTAATTGACTTGAGTCTTGTAGTACGAAAATTTGGGTGGGTATCCTTTAATCCGGCTCGATGGTGTTCAAAAAAACAGCTTTCCGCCGTATGCTTTTTTTCTCGCTCTCCACTGTCTCGCACGGCGTATTTCGCTCACACTTCTGCCCGTCCGGGTGTATAAAGGAGTGGAAAACACGTAAAAGCTAGGGGAATACCTTATTAATCCAGCGAAGCGAGCAGAAATCGTCAAAATTCCAAAATCTGCATTATTTTGGAAAAGGCTGTCCCGGATGGTACCATTTGGGATTGAACGCACAATTGGCCCGATAGTTTTTTTCAATATATGGGAGAGTAGGTAATGGTTGTCGTTTTATTTTGTCGATTGGGTAGTTTGATGCTTTTGATGCCACGCTAATTCAATGGCTGGTAGTGACGCTAGTTGATTATAAATGGCGGGATTGAAGAGTCGAATTTCCTCCACTCCGCTAATGCACCCTCGCTGGGATTTCGGTCCATCCTTTGAAAGCCTGGGGAAAACTCACAAATTCGGAAGTGTAGTAACCCCGCCTCCCACACTCTGTCGACGCCGCCGACCTTGTGCACCACCCCGTCCCCTTCCATCTCTTTCTTTCCCCAACCCCTCCATCCATTAGCCCTTCATTCCATTCCCAAATCTTCCCTTGCCCCGACCCTCTACGTCCTCTCCTCTCCCTCCCCCGCAGACCTTTCTTCTTTCCCCTTCGCCTTATCTTCTGCACTTAATTCCACGCCCCCGCCATCCCTCGCGCTCCTCATCTCGCACCTCCCGCCCTCCGGCTCCTCTTGCTTCTCGCAGCTGCAAGGATCCCCCGGGGGCTGAGATTGTCCTCCCTCTCCTGCCCGCGGGTGGTTCGCTCATCCTCCCCCGCTCAGAGCTCCCCCCTCCTCGCGCAGTCTCCCGACTCCACTCTCTCCCGAGTCAACCCTTTTTCTCTCTCCGCCTCCCTCCCGGCCGCCTCCCCTCCACTGTCCCTTCTCCCCCACCTCTCAGCCTCCTCCCTCTTCCTTCCTCGTTGCTCTCTCCCAAGGTCCTCCTTCCCTCTCTCATCCCGAAGCTCCCGCGATCCTTTCCGGGGCTCCTTGTGTCCTCTCTCTCCCTTCTTGGCTCATTCACCCTTCTCCCCGCTCAATGCAGTCGTTCCAAATTGAAAAATAATCGGCTTTAACTCTTCTCTGGCTTCCTGCTCCATCTGTATCCATCGTTTTGCCGAAGTTTTTGGCGTCCCCCTCTCGTTTTCTCCGTCCCCTTCTTCCCTCTTCGCGTCGCCTTCGTATTCTAGTCTATCCCTTCCGGACTGGTTGTAGGTGCGCTACTGGGTGGAGATGTCGAAGCTCGGAGTTTTACGGTCGGTGTGCCTCTTGCACCCGCTGTGTGAATCAGAGACCCTCCGGCTGTGTCAGGAATCTTTTTGTCGTTTTTGTTCTTACCCATCTGTTTGAGGCTTTGCAAGTCATATACGAGTGAAGATGTTTTTACGTTGATGGGACCAACAAGGTCTGTGAAAGATGTCGTTTTCTTATCATTATTGCTCAGTACTTATCAGTTTTATAGTTTTACCAGTAAACCTGTGCGAAACTCGTACATTCAACCTCCCCTCTCACGCCGTAATGATTTTGTCTTTTGTTGGTTATTGCAATGAAATAGGAAATAGGAAAGTTTACCTACAAATAGCTAATACAGTTTATTAATGTGAGCGCACTTACAATTTACAATATCTCTTATTAATTATTTATTTGTATGTACGATTAAAACCAACATACGAGTCTCCTATCGACAGTATTCCATTCGCTTTATTTATTTACGGTGTCTCCATGCATCTTGTTTCGTAACGATTTTAATATTAACTTCATATGCGATGTCAGAAGTCTAAGAATGAAGAAAACGATAAGAACTGAAAACTTCATCATGTAAAAAACAAGACGTTCTAGGAAGCGAGTTGGGCATCTTCATTTGCGTTGACTAAAGTTTTTCGAAGGAATGCAGTATTTCACATATTGGCCTAAATGAGCTAACAATTTTGACCCTCGTCCATTGAGCCGATGACTCGGTCCTCTTTTCAATAAGTACCGTTATGCTTCGAAATGGCATGATGTGGGTATTATCTTTTTCTAGAGACAGTTGAGTTAATGTCTGCTTCGTATTAGGTGATGCTCATCTTCGGGTGAGCTCTGAGTGTTGGGATGTCATGGCGTTTAAAGTAGTGATTCCTAGCCTATGATTACGAATATTCATGTGCCCCACTCCCGTCATCACATTTTTTTCACTGAGCATGAGTGATCGAATCTTCTTCAAACTTTGAAAATGTATCCAAATCCCTGGTATCAATTTGTAAAGTTGGTTATCGGAGCAGTAAATTTAATTGGTGATCATGTAGAGAGATTCCCGTCATGGATGGGAGTAGCAGCAACGCGAAAGAAAGGGGCTCAAGTTCCTCTTTCACTTACATTTCTTGCGGTATATATCCACTCTCTGAAAGTAATAACAAACATTATACATTCGTAGTTCCAGAGCAGTCACCCTTATCTGAATATGCATAAAAATGTCATATTATGTCGTGTAATATATTTTACGGAGAACCGCCAGGACTGATTATTGTCATCCAGGCCGAAGGCGTAATGAGATTTTTTACTTGAAAACTAAAATTTTTAATGCATTGTGCACAATATCCCATCTCCCCTCGCATAAGTAACCCGTTATAACCTGGCAATTGATGAGAAATACGGTATTGCTCTTGGCTCGTTGGTCAACTGTGTACTAGCGGGATATGCTTAATGCTGGGAATCTGAAATCGTTGGCGTTCTAGTATTCCCGCTGTGGTTGGAGACCGTCCAGATAGTTGTCGTCGGCGGGAAAGAAACAAAATTTCAACGGGAAGCTCTGCCGATAATCGAGTCGTTGATACGTGATAATATTTTGCGAATGCCAAACGCCGAGCCGATAGGATCCGGGGAATTCCTTCTGCGGCGGGAGGGACGTGGAGAGATGTGTTGGTGAGCGTTAAAATTTGGCATGGGAACAAAACTTTGCAGACGCTGTGCGCGACAGATCGATTTGCGGGTTGGGAGTGAGAGAGGAATTCTCTTTTGAGGAAGGGGGGGAGAGAGGGTGGTGAGGTGGAGGTGGTCTCGTTTCGCTGGTGTAGTGCGTCCTGTATTCAAATTCATACGTTGACTGATTTTAGCATTTAGGTGGTTGGTGCTGAAATGGTTATTCATACTGGGTATACAAGAAGGGAAGTAAATGCCTATGAAGAGATTGTCATCGTTGTTATTCCGTTTGGGATATCCTGAGTCCCGATTCCTGGTAACGAGCCATGATAAAAAATAAACAGAGATATGTATGTGGCTAATAATTGTACTAATTTATGTGGCAAGTGCAGAATTAGGGTGTTAATAAATGTGTCGCAAGGTATCGGCCGAAAGAGAAGAAAAATAAGGACTAAAGCCAATTATCAAAAAGCGCATGGAGGTTGCGTTGCAAGTTCCAGTCTCGCCAGACATTTATTAGAAAGTGAACGTCGTGGTGATTTCATACCAGAAGTTTGCTTTTGTAATGTAAAGGACGAAAATTTGATTTTTTGTAAAAAATTTTAAAACCCTAACTCCACAAATGTCTCTGGTTAGTGATAATTTGTTTGATGGCCTCTCGATTAGAAATTTGGAAGTGAGTCAACCTTCGAGAAATTATGGCTTCCAAATCCACAATAACCACTCTGTCGTCAATTTAAGTAGCCCCTTCACCAATTTATGCCGGGCTGTATATACTTACCTCGTTGAAAACGCTTAACCTTGAAAATTACAATAAATTACTCATAAAAGCTCGGAACGGGAAAATAAAGTTTGGAAAAATACCAAGCTTATATATTCCACTGTCATTTTTCTCGAAATTTTAGTCAAGGTCAGTATAATTAATGACGCAGAAACTTTGTTTTTCTACCAAGAATATTTAATATATGTACTATCTAGCAATACCTATACAATCTCATTATCTGGTAATCATTTAAAGTCATCCTGATGATGATGTGGTATCGTCGAAACCTTGGTAGTATAGGTATTCAATATTCTACTCAGAAAAAGCAAGTTTTCTGTTTCAAAACAAATTATGAAGAACTGCTTCCAGAAAGTTAGTCCTGAAATCATCTACTTAATTCTATATAGGTAAATAAATCCAATGGGTTGGAAGTATATAGTACTAAGTATTCTCGTGAATTTTCGACCGAAAAGAGATAATTATCATCCTTATGAATGTTAGCGTCTGATTCTCTTTCTTAGAGGTGATTTTTTTGCGGGCGTGCCTTTCGCCATATTGAAATAAATTTTCATTCTTTAAAGGAAGTTATATTGAAAAAAATGCATAAGAATATTTAGCATGTATACATGCATAGCTGTCCTTGCAGTACTTGGGAAAACATGGCTATACGTAGAAGTTTGTGGATTATATTTTTCTCTGATAGCTTTCAGCCTGCCGCTGTAATGTGGAACATGATTTTTCCGTCCGCATCATTTGATAATTTTGCTCCAAAATTGTATGCATATTTTATTTTGTCACCGAGATTTTTTTCTAATATGACGACATTGTGAATAATCAAGGAAAAGCGCTGAAAATTATCCCTGCTGGAAAGATTTTTAATTTTGTGCCGTGCGACGATATATCCGAAATTAAATTCACCGATTCAATGTCAGGTTTTGTTGAATCACCCGGTGTAATGTTATTGGTCGCCGTGATTGGTCATCAACATTCTGCTGAAATTGTCTCCGCAACGCATTCAGAGTGATTTGGGGTTTCGAGGAACTGATCGCAAGCCGTGTACGCAATAGGACTCGGTTCCAAAACGTGGAATCCCTGCTTGCAACATCGTGGGTCCCCCTTTCGTATTATGTCACCAGCACTCTTTCACGACGTTTCGCCTCAACTCGGGTGATTTTTTTAACCGCGTGCGCCATGGGATATCGGCTCTCTACAGCAAACCATTCACCGAGGGGGTGGTAGAGACCGTGTGTGCACTACCGGAACCTTGCGCTCCCGAATTCCGCCCGCCTACTTATGTACACACGCAGCTCGTTCGTCCCGCCAACCCTCGCACCATCCTGCCCATCCTCTCTCTCCGCCCTCACGCCGGGAATGACTGTCGCGCTGCAATCAATAGATGCGCTCGCCTTCAATATGCACCGCTTTCCCACGTCCCCCCCACCCTCTCCCACACCCTCTTGAATTCCATTATGCATCCGGACTAGCGATATGTTTTTCTTCGCGTGTTCTGTTTGTGTGGTGAGGTTGCTAGGCCCTCCCTCCTTTTCTCTTAGGGGCTGCTACATTTTCCTTTTCTCTCCCCGCCCCCAGTCCTCCTCCTCCGTCGTCTCGCAGTCCCTCTCCGACTCCTCGAGGGTGTCGCGGCAGGGGAGCACGTATCACGTGATTCTCGATGGATCTGCATCGTTGATGGAGGAGGTGGGTGGGTAGGAGGTAGAGGGAGTCAAATGTGCCAGGGAGGTAGGGCTTTCGAATCGAAGACGCCGTTATTTTGTTTTTCCCCCATGCGGTTCTTCCTCGGGTTGACGGGGTTGGTGTTGGGGGAGAGGGTGTCAAAATCGGGGCTTGTATTTGTCATAAATTCTGTATTTTCCCCTGTCCCCCCCACTCCACTCCACGCTTTTCCCCCGTCTCTCTCCAGTCGGCGGTTTATTTGGCTTTAGCTCTGGCATCCGCTTATTTTGGATTGCTGCTTTTTGTGCAACTCTCCCTCCCCCACTCCTCCGTCGCGACTAATCCTGATCTCCGTTTTTTGACGCCGAGTCTGGTGGTGGAGGAAAGAGAGTGGGAGACCGAGATCGTAATAAATTGTTATGCATCGCTCGGACGTAATTACCCGTTGAATTTCCGCGGCCAGCTGAAATGAATGATAGTGGCCGCGTGAAACAATGCCCTGCAAGGATAAATTTCCCTCATTGTTTTTCTCCGTCGGCTCGGACGCCAGCTCCGCCTCTGTCACATCTCTCAGTCGCGATATCTATTCATCTTTCCGAAGCTCATTTAATTCCATTTTATGCTCACTCTTTCACGTGCACTTACTGTGTGCTTGACTTTTTCCAGGTGTGTGCACAAAATATTGTTTGCACATTTCATGGTAAAGGTTTGTGATTTCATACAGTACATTTCCCTTGTAGTCAAATATTCACGGTCTATTATTAAAATCTCTTTTTTACTTTGCCTGCAGTTATTTTCATCAAGATGTCGGTATAATAATGGTATCATAGCATACACACATGTGACTTATTTTAACGAATTTCCCCAGTGCTTGGATCTGGTTCGTTATTGAGCTTATAATTTTTACACCTGGCTGAGTTTATTTGTTGCCAAATGTCACTATTTTATTTATCGTCGAGATTAGGTTTTTTCTGGCTTTACATTTTGTAGCGAGTGTGGAATGCTTTTTTTATTTCTCCAGAACAGCGTACTTAGTCTTTCTGCTTATGATCTATGATGCTACTTCCTTTTAACATCCTTCCTAGATTACCTAGTGCTCCTCATTGAATCAGGGTTGTTTGTAGTTGTAACAGTGGTACTTGTTTGTGATAGGAGCCGGCAGCTACGGTTATTTGCACCGTTAATGATAGGTCAGTGATTTAGTATAGGTCGAATATTTTCTAGGAGCGAAAGGGAGTGTGGGAAGAAACCAGGCGTAAACATGAGCCTGCTCTTAACTAAAGGCATCATGATGCCCACAATGTATTCCAACAGACGGACGGAGTAATACATACGAAGTACTCAAGTAGAGGCCGGGATACCAATGAACATACCTGAATCAGAGTTAGCATTGAAGAAATAAATGCTAGTATCCTCTAGTATCCCATCGCCCGTAATTACTTGCCAAATACGTACATTCTACCTTCGCCTAATTTCTGCCTAATGTTCTTTCCCCTTCTACCGTGACTAGTACTTATTCCTTTGTCATCCCCTCCGTTAACCGTACTTTCTCTTTTTTCTCTCTCTTACGTCTTTCTCACATGCTCTGCTCAAACTCTTCCAACCCATTCTTGAAAATTTGAAATTCGTAGCCATTTGAATTAGCTTAAAATGTTTCCTGATGAAATCGTCAGGGCGCCGTAAAATTCGTGGCGGATTTTACTCGTGCTAGGTTTTTCGGTTTTGTTTTGGCGAGAAGCGCTTCCCCATCCGCCCCCTCCCTCTCCTCGCGCGGATCGTTTCACTCTTCCATGGATTTCATTAAGCCCTTTTAACTGGCGGCTTACGGGGCGTCATATGGCGTTTTATCTCTGTTGAAAGAGCAATAAAATCTAGATTGCAATTTGGTTGGCGCCCGTGGAACTTTTCATGCTTCATATCGACTCCCTTCTGCCTCCGGGTGTCCTTCTCGCGTCCCTCCTCGTCCGTGTTCCAAAAGCCTCCGGCCCCGTTTTCAATATCAGTTTTTGATTGGCGACAGTCATGGTGGTCCATGTTTCGGCGTGTGCGGCTGTTTCTTCGTGCACCTCTGCTCTGCCGAATCCAACGCGAAGGATTCGAGAATTATGTTCAAGTGATTTTTTTTCTGCCGTTCAAACTTGATGCAAGTGTAAAATCCTGGGGAAGCCGACGTTTTTGTTGCAATTTGGATTTTACATTTGCTCCCAAATGTTTAATTTTCTACGACTTCTGTATTTTTGTGCAAATAGATGTTGTTTTACGTCGGCTGATATAATTTTATTACTGAGCTTACAATTTCCTTGCAAATGTTGATGCATACATTTGTATTTTAAATTTAAATGCAATACGTGATGGCTTTTGGAAAAAGGCTAATTCCAGTCAAGACAGCAACCATGGCTCCATTTTGATCAAAACATGGTTAGCCATTTGACCACACCACGGACAGCCATTATGGTGTTAGCATCGTTTTTTCTACACACGGGCCAAGATCAATATGACCACTCTGCAGCTACATGGAATGTGACCACAATGTTGCGACACCATACTAACACATATTCCATTTATATTTATAATCTGTTGCCAAGCGTTTTTTTTTCATAAGTGCATGTATTCATGTACACACCCATACTTTAATTTGCAGAAAAATTACCAGATCATGTAAAAACTTAACATAATTCAACTGATGGCTAAATAAATCGAACAGTTTCAATGTGAACAATATAAATATTATATTTACTTTTAATACACATGTAAATACGACAAATGGCAATATATAATACACATCATCAATTAGCATTGCTGCACTTTGAATAATTTTCTTTTAATCCTCAAATCTGTCGTGTCATGGCCGATCCTTTACATAATTTTCTCCCAAAATATTGATTAAAAATCACGTTAAGCAGTGTACATTGGATATCACTAGCGAGGTTAGTGATAATGGTGAAATTCTTATAGGGGCTTGAACTCGAAAAAGTCTCAGTGGACAAAACTTTGTTTCATCATATTACAGAAGTATATGGCTGCTTAATAGTGCTGAGGCATCATCTCGCGTCTTACACGCGGCTGCTACGTTTTCATTGGTAATAATATTGATGGTAGTACATGTAGGTTTTCCCCAATCACAAGTGCTTCAATACCTTTCAGGTGATTGAAAACCTGCGTATCATTGAAGGTAGTATATGATCTATGGAGTATCTTGAGGGAAGTAAATTCCTGTCAAACCCGTCCATTAATATATTAATATTATCTAACAGTAATGTATAAATTAAAGCCCCCTTGTATTTAAGTTGCACAGCGACAAGTTGCAACTTTTCATCTCCCTAACTTAGTCTGGTCTGGAAGAGAAGGGCGAGTACGCCAATCCGGAACTCTAATGCCACTTGTTGAAAAATCATGACTGGTAGCAGAGATGAGGAAGATTAAACGAGGTCGGGGAGTGATGAAGGTTAAATCGGTAAGCTATCCGGGTCGCATTTTAGCATCGAAGGCGTTCGCCGCCTCCCTCCCTCCCCTTTACCCTTTCGCAGACGACCTTCGCTGCCACTCCCCCACTGCTGAATTTCTACCATCGAGCCGCTTGAAGTCCGAATACTCGGCGGACTGCATACAACGAATCGTCAGTGGGTCCTCTTTTACACCGTCGATGAAACGTTTAGGACGGAGTGGAGAGGCGGCTGGAGTGGAGGGTGGTCCGAGTCGGTCGCACCCTTTCATCGTCCCCGAACACACTTAAAACACTCCCATCTCGCACACCGCCATCCTGTGTCCCCAATCCCGCGCGAGCAGTTTTTGTGCCCATCGCCATCTCATCCTTCGACGAGAATTTTTTTCCGCTCTCTTACCCCTCCCACCTCGTGCGAACGCTCCTTCCAGTAAGGGCGAGGAAAGTGGTGCGGTGGCGTGGGAGTAATAGTTTCCCTGGACTCTGATCCCAGTTTGGAAACTGGCCATGGGGAAGTGTTTTAGGTGGACATTTTTTCGCTGCCCGGAGGCCCGCGGCAGCGAAGGGGGTGACCAATGTCAAACACCAGATCACTTGAGCCTACATTGGTAAATTCTTCCTTTGTCTTCCACGCACAAGCCCTTCCCATGCTCTCAAATACCTCACCAGGTTCCTCTTATCCGAACGGGCCCCATCCTTAATGGTGAGGTGTTTCCCACTTCTTTCGTGAATTACTTCACCATACCATAGGTACCACGTGATCATTATCCCCCACCCTTACCCTCAACCACTAAATCCCCACTCAACATAATGTATCCCTACCTTGAAAGTTACTCTTGAAAATGTTGAAATGCAAAGAAACTAGTCTAAGTAAATGCACGAAAATAATTTACCATGACATAGACATAGTTGTAGAAGGAAGGAAATTAATCTCAGTTACGCGATGGGGGCGAGAAGGGTGAATAGAGGGTTTTCTATGAGGCCACGTGAGTTTGAGGACTCCCATGTTTAATGGGAGAATGTTAAATCGGAGAATGTTAAATCGGAGAATGTTAAATCGAAGAATGTTAAATGGGAGGGCAAATGGCTATGGAAGAAATATTCTTGTGTTCTGTAAAGGAAAGGAAGCAAATTAGAATATATTTGTACAGAATATCGTGTGCAGTCAATAATCAGATTAATCTGGAATTTTGCAATATTTATGTATCAACTCAAAACGGTAGCGAATTTTAAATTGAGACCTCTATTATTTCTGCCTGTTACATATATCATTGGGTGATTCCATGTCAAACCAATCAAAATAAATATATTTTTGACCTCACCAATTCTGATTTTGATGAAACTTGGTATGAGGGACACATATTGCAAGGAAAGTAAATCTGCCCATTTTCAAATTTTTATTTTGAAAATTGTTTGAGATACAGACGTCATAAAAACTTAAGATTTCCATTAAAAATCACAAACTCACGAGCAAACAAAATACTCTTTCTAATTGTAGTAGAATAAATCAGGTATAATCCTCAGATTGTAAATTAGCTCATTTCCTGATCTAGATTTCATATCAGACCTGATCTGAAAATTCATAAGGGTGTGAAGCAAGATAACCCCTTCAATCCTGCACTGCGTTGCCATTGCGGTGCCAGCCTAATATTTGGTACATATGTAAAAAAAATGCTGTGGCAACAAAATATATTTTTTTATAATTTTCTGAGATGGCGTGTTTTGAGATATTTAAGGTCAAAGGTCACAGTGAATGACCTCGAACCTGACATCTGTCATATAAAGCCCATGTTTTGTATCATTAGAAAGCTCTCTTGCTTAGCTTTGCAATTATCTTTAAATGTTTATTCTACTACAATTAGAAAAAAAGAGTATTTTGTTTGCCCGTGAGTTTGTGATTTTTAATGGATACTTAAGTTTTTCTGACGTCTGTATCTCAAACAATTTTCAAAATAAAAATTTGAAAATGCGCAGATTTACTTTCCTTTCAATATGTGTCCCTCATACCAAGTTTCATCAAAATCAGAATTGGTGAGGTCAAAACGGTGATTGATCTGACATGGAATCACCATTATTATTATTATCATTATTAGTAATCTACCGGTGAAGGTAGGTTTAAATGGGCATTTAATTCCTCCCACCCCCTAAATTTCACACGATGTCCCTCTTCAGCCCCCCATACCTCCTACCACCCATCATTCCACCCAAGCTACCCGTTCTTCTCCTCCCTCTTCCCCACTTACCCAACGCTCTTCCCTCAATCACCTCCTTCATAACACCATCCCCTTTTATTACCTTTTTTCCATCCACACCTTCTACCTTCTCCTAATTTCATCTATCAAATTTCTTTACTCTCCTGCCAGTTCTGTTATCTATATATTACATATAAATTCATCCGCGTAAAAATATGATTCTCAATAAGTAATCATAGAAATATTATACCTAATTAGAAATTATTATATAAATAAACATGCAAATAAAATTCCCGTTCCCTCCTTTCCAAAATTTAGGATAGCGACTAGCAAATTTTCTGTCGTATTGTTTTTCATATTTTACTTACACACTCAATGAAACACCCACGTCTAAACACATTATTCCTATTTTGTTTAGAGTCAATCTAAAATGGGAAAACGTTGCAAGGAAGTAATATCGTTGTGAAATCCCTAAAATTCTCCTAAAATATTCAGCGTAAGCAGAAGTAATTCTGTAAAGGAATTGAGGAAGTTAATAGGTGTTGCTGATTAAGACATTTAGGAGATGCAAACGAACTTTGAGTAGATAAAATCGCACATCACCCAGAGTGCATGTCGGTCATTCAATATTTTGCTTTTCAAGTTGTTTATGATATCGAATATGTTTACTTTTGTATATGTAAAAGTCAAGTAAGACGCGCAAAGCACTATACTTGCTGGCGGGGTCACGTTTTTCTCGGTGTACTGGTGTTTTTAGACAACCGCAATCCCGCCCAGATTACCTATTTCACAGCGCGAGTACAACTTTCTTTGCAATGCTTATGGTAGGGGTTAAGGTATATGTTCCAGTAAATAGTATTTCGCACGACCGTGAGAAGGAAAGGGACGGGAACAAGGCACGAGCATAGTCCCTCTCACGCTCCTCCCTTCCATCATCGTTCTCCGATTTTTTCTACCCGCCTCCTCCTCCCTCCGCGCTTACCACCGTAGTTCGCACACTCCCTTTCCATTCCTTCCTCCTCGGAAAGAAGCCCTTCCTCTTCTTCCTCCATTTGCCAAATCCTTTTAAAAAGAGGAAAAAAAATCCTTTTTCCTCGCGTCCACCCCTCCTCCTCCTCCACCACCTTCCATGTGCCGGCTGGCCAGCAAACTTCCTCCTCCTCCAGCGCCCAACTCACGTCCCTCCCCCATTCCTTCAACCTGCTCTCCTTTCGGACTCCCGATCCCTCGCCCTCACACTCCCCCACCCCCGACAGACCCTGCCAAACTCGCGCGTACTTTTGGAAACCCAATATATATGCCGCAGTCCGTCTGTCATCGCAAGTCCCCCGAAACTTGAGGGGGGTGGTGACGAAGTTACCTTGACCAATCGGGATCGAGGATTAAGGCCACTGCCGTGTGGAGATTGGCGGGAAGAGCTGTCCTTTTTTTCCTCTCCACATCACTGTCAACTCAGTGTGCGGTGCTTATTTTTTTAATCTCCCTCTGTGAGGCCTATGCAGCTTCCCTGTACAATGTTAATGCGAGCTGAATTGCACTGATTGAGTTGGAAATTTGTGAATCCAAAGATCAGCTGTACCTCCATGAGAAATCAAGTTGGGCATTTTCGCAATGGCTCAAAAATTCTTTCATGAATTTAAATTGTTTATTATGTAATGGGGTGTAATGGGCTTCGTGTTTTTGGCTTGCAATCGTAGGATATGTTTTAGGAGTTCCTATTGAATACGATTATGTCAGGATACTCGTAATAAATATGAATAATATGTTGCTACAAACATATCAGCACCTAACAACACATAACAACGCCTTTCAGTTTTTTTATCGCTAACCATGATTTCGACATTACAGTGCCATCTTCAAGGTTACAGAGTTCCATTAGATGAATGAAGAACTTCGAGATTTTTTTAGGAAGCCTGATTTTATTCCGTAATATTTCACATGCAACAACACCTCAGTAACTAAGTCTCTATGATATCTACTTTTCAATAGAATCAGCCGGAGTCGTGAGCCCCAAAACCTTCTCTAACTTTTAAGCAAGTTAAATATAAGTTAATTTTTTAAATTTTTTTCCAAACTATAGGTCTTATTTTCTTCTTCCTCCATTCCGACTCATGTGCCTTTTATATAAGGTATTATAGTTTACGATATCAACACCCTTTGTATCAAAATAGTATTATCTGTCTTTTGTTTTGGGTTTCCTTCAAGTACTAAGTTATCAGACGAATCGCGGACAAGAGGGGTGGGAGTCGACCATTTACAACAAGGAAAATATGCATCATCCGGCCTTTGTGGTCAATGGATTGTGTGGGAATTTCGTCGGTAGTTATTTCGTCGGTCGTAGGCTACTCCAACTATATACTGAGATGGGGGGGTACTCTTTTCTCTCTCAGTCGAGTCTCATGTTTCGTTACTCGACAGCTACCAGACGCCCCTATCAACTCAGCGCGCCTCACTCCCTTGCAGGAATTAGAAAGACGAGCATTCCGGTGCTCCCTCCCTGGTCACCTCAGCCGCATTCCGGAGGTTGACCACTCGAAGTACGATTTTTCCGATGACGGTATTCGTGTCCTCGGCGTGAGGTCGGTTTGCTCCTTGCGTGTCCTTTCCGGGTATGGCCGAGGACGGGAGGGGACCCTCCCCGTCGGCCTGCGGACGTTGTGACGTGCGGAACCACTTTGTCTCGCAACAATAAAGTTATTCCCAATTTCCTCTCCGTCGGATGGAAATTTATCGACTCCGTGATGATCAGGGTGCCTCAGGGGCCCTGGCGGGTTCCTTCCCCACAGCGCCCTGCGAGAAGCGGCGACGGGTTTTTCTCGGCTTCGACGGGATGGGGAAGGGAAAACTCGATTAAATGTCATTTCGTCTGTTCGACTTCGGCCGGTCAACTCCTTCCCTCCGTCCCTCTGCTCCCCGCCCTCTCGCCACACTCCCACACCGCACCCTCCCCTCCGAAGCCAAACCCTCTTATTTAGGACGCGGTCGAGTGGGTCCTTTCGGTCAGCAGTCTCCATTATCTCCGAAATTGGCTCTGCCCGAGTCGTGAGGTGGATCGAGAGAGAGATGAGAGGGAGGGGGGTGCGTTGAGTGGGTGAAGGGTTTCTTATCCTTCGCCTGGCGTCCGATTCCCTCTCTCTCTTGTCAGCTTTTCCAACTCATACTCACCCTCCCTACCGTATCCCTCGGAACACCAACTGAAGGGTGGGTGGGCGGGCATGGGGTTCCGGTGGCGGATGGCCTCCCGGCGCGTTTGCGGGAGTTGGGTCCCCGGGACGATTTCTGCGGTTATCAGATGGAGCGGCCGTCGCGGGTGTTGTAGCGCGATTTGCGGTGTCATCGGAGATGGCAATTTTGCGGGGACACGGCGTTTTGGGATCTCATTTGGCGCCCTGGGAAACATTTCATCCCCCCATAAAGTTGCCTGATCCGCAGCGACTGGGGTGTGGACACCCTCGGAAGCCTCAAAATGCGTTTTCATGGGTGTGATTTATCCGGATGAGTCGAATGTTTGAGCTTAACCACATGCATGCTCTGATCCTGTTTAGGTCTGCTTAAGTTTTTGTTTAGTCCTTGGAATTTTCTTTACATTTGTGAGAATTAATTTTAGACTAAATGAAATTATTTTCACGATTTCAGTGGGATTAACTTTAATGCATTTGAATGACTGGCAAAGAGTCATTGTTATTTCCTTCTTAGTAGTCAGTTTTCTCATACGCCTCGAGTGAAATCTCGTCGTATCATTAGAGAGAGGGCGTGCCTACTTCAATAGCAGTCCGGAAGAATTATTTGCATACCGTCTTGCTGCGTATTGCGCTACTTATTACGTAATAAGTACGACTTGAGGATTTTAAATATAAGCTATGGTGTGTTTGCATAGGGAATTGATATCGTGACTGCATCACTAACTTGTTTTCGTCAAACTAAAAATTTTGGAAACATTTTTACTAGCATTCATCTTAAAAAATGGTGTACATTATTTTTAATAGGATAAATTGAGTGAATTTAACTGGTTAAAGATAAGGTAAATAGTGTAAATTATGCTTATTTAATACACTAACAGGAGAGTCCACCTAGCAACGTTTTTATCAAGTCTAAGAAACCCAGTGGTTTTTTTCTTCTCCAGAATTGCTATTCTGCTGGTGCTATTTGTGTATCGCTAATTACCTAAATAAGAGCTTTGAAGGTGTCCAGTGTGAAAATTGCCTTTGAGAGGAAGCTAAAGCTGGAACGAAGTGATACGAAGACGTAAACTTGTTCCGGCGAAATTGAATTGAAAAACAAAAACTATTTGCGTGAAGTTATATTTTATAAAACCTACTGGATGAGATTCAATTTCATAAAAACTTGATCTCGGAACGGTTTCTCGTTATTCGCCGCCAGTGGGAGTCTCCACCTCCTAGCGAGACGACCAACGCTGAGAAATGAAAAGGGTCTCTCTCCTTCTCTTGAGTTTGCTCCTTGGGAAAGAGTCGGGCATCATCGTGTCCCGCTTAATTCCTTATCTTATTTTTTGGGCAGTTCTCTCTATCTGCTGTCTCAGGATATGATGCCATTCTATCAGCTTAACTTCGAGACGCTACTCTTTCGTTGGCGTGGATGGCGGAGCGAGAACAGTGGGGGGGGTCTGGGAACGGAAAAATTAAAAGAGTTTTCTTCCTTAAATAAAATCCTCTCCGTCGGAATTAACCTTCTTTGCAGGCGATCCCGTCGTCGTCGTTCGTTGGAGAGAAGGGGGAGGGTGGAGAGTAGTCTGTGGATCGTCTTTCGTTCGCGCGTTTTGTTCCTTCTTTCGTTCATTCGTTTTCGGCGCAGGGGTGTGAGGGGTGGGGGGAGTGAAGGAAGCTGGGTGGAAGAAAGTTAGTACCGCGCTGCGTCGCGGCGTAAAATACACGCTCTCTCGCCCGTTGAGAGCCATTTATAAAGATTCTCTCTCGCTCCCCTTATCTCTCCTCGCTTCTTTTTTTCCTAATTCCAGTATCTTTGGTCTATATACCTGTCTATCTTCCTCATTAGACCCTTTTTAGTTTTATTTCCCGAAGTTCCGAAGGTTACCAGATATCAGGTAAATCGCCGTCTCATTGGAGGTGAATGAAGCCCTTGTCCGATTTTTTTGAGGTTACGACTTTGAGTTTGGGTGGTTTTTTCTTGGCATGGTATGGTTTTCTACTTGGCATGGAAGGGAGTGCTCGTGATGCGTTAATTTTTGTGATTAATTATTGGTTTGGAACATTCCAGTTTCAATCCCGAAAATGGAGATTGATCGTCCTGAGAAGCGCGGTAATGTGTTAAATTTGACTAAATTTCGGGATATTTCAGGGAAAAGACTCGCTAGACTTTACCGACTATTTCTTATGCATTGTTGATTTTCTTGAAAACATTGAAACCTACGCTAATATGGGAGAAAAACGGTATATTGCTTTTGCAGTGGAAGCCCTAACTCGGGGAGATATAAATTAATAATTGTCCTGGTAACCTCAGGAAATTTTACTTTCCCCTTTATGTCGCCACCGCGGTTCCCCCTTTCCCGAATCACCTTCCTCCCCAAGTCTCTCTCTGCTTCCCGTCTGATTCCACGTCCGCTCCTTACTTCCTGTTAGACGTCGTCGGGTTGCTGCTGCTGCCTTAAACTTCGACCGGCTCCATTCTCTCTCTCTCTTTTTTCTCTCCCCCACGCCACCCCATTCCTTTCTCGGGGCGCTCCCATTAGCTTAAATTTTCCCCTTGTCATCTCGTAGCCTTTTCCCTCCGTCCCCTAGCCCACACCCCGCGGCATACGCCCGATTCTCCTCCTCTCGCCCTATCCACCCTCCGCATTCCACCCCCGCCGCCCTTTCACCTTTTCCCTTTCCTTTCACGCGCAAACACATTTCTCTCCTCTCCTCGCCCCCGCCCGACTGCTTTCACTTTCCGGGCTAGGATCCCCTTCTTCTTGCACCCTCCTCCTGCTGCAATTCCTCTTCCTCCACCACCCCGCGCATCTCTCCCTACTCCCACTCGCGGGTGGCTTCCTCGTGCTTGGAGGGATGGGGCATAGCCTTCCTCGATCCCTCGCCCTTAGATACGCACTCCTTAGGATATTTCGTCTCCCCTGGCCGTGCGAGTTCAATGGAGCACCTCCTAGGTTTTCCTTTACCCACATAGAAGTGCCATAATCGTGGTCACTCATTTCCGCGCTGCTAATAAGGATTATTAAAGCAAAGGTAATGATTAAACATCGAGCATCGAGGGAATCTGAGTGAAAACATTCCAACGATGAATGGCTGTTTTTTTGCGTGCACCATATAGCTGTGGCCGAGGCAAGAGCAACGATGTTGAACCAATGCTGCTCTCACTCGGTCATAAATACACTTGAAGTCTAAAATACTTTAAATTTCTAAATCTGTAATTTTTGTGAGGTAGCTTAATATCTTTTTTCTGATAAATATGACATTAACCATTGCATTTATATTGATTATATTCCTTATCGATTGTTATAAATGATGTTTCATTCAAATCACGATTTATTTTTCCTCTTAGAAAAATTTACCTCCTCTCTAATGAAATATATACCCTTCCCATACGTTGTAGACTCTACATAGACGAAGATGGATTTATTTTGGCTGTCAATTCTCCAAGTAGATGGGGATATTACAGTGGGCGAAGGGACTTATTCACCCTCATAGACTTG
The DNA here is from genome assembly GCA_933228895.1 of Platycnemis pennipes. Taxonomy (NCBI): domain Eukaryota; kingdom Metazoa; phylum Arthropoda; class Insecta; order Odonata; family Platycnemididae; genus Platycnemis; species Platycnemis pennipes. The sequence continues at coordinate 72,762,360 of OW121847.1, read as the reverse complement.
AAAATGTCCAAATTCTGCATATCCAAGATCCGCCTTGATGCCTCATCAAATTACAGATGTCATGAGATTTGTCTAATTCTAATGAGAAAATATTCTTAGAATGGAAACGTTTTTTCTCGCCCGACCTTTGTTTTGAAGTCGAAAGCCGAATTAAACTTCACAACTACAGTACACAAATGTTACGTTGAGGGTCCGCAATGCTCAGTATTCCATCATATTTCTTCAAGAAATGGGAATAAGTTCACGGGACTATTGGCTTAAAAATTTGAGAGCGGTGTCGAAATGTTTCAAATGGAAACTAATCCATGTCTCGTTAACCATAGGACAGGTCTACTTCCTAATGGGAGTGACTTATTTCGATTACCAATAGGTGTGCCCACTAGTCCCGAGACATTGTCGTATAACACGTCCAATTTGTTAATCGTCGCTAAACGTTTTTCTGTCGTCCACGACAGAGTATTGTGGAAGTATATGACTTCCAAAATGATTCGTAAATTGTCCTGACCGTCCTACGTGTATGTGGCCGATTCAGAACCCCCGAATCCGTTAGACGGGATCGGAAAAGCGAAAGTCACCGTATGGTGGGTATTTCTCTCGTCTCAAAGTTTCCCCACAATCTCATCCCGATTCTTTCATGAGTCCTGCCTCTCGTACCACTTTCTAATCGGCCCCGTTGCCTCGCATGTTGGGCACCCTCTGTCACCAATGGTGCCAACGCAACCCACAAACGTCCTGCTTAGCATGCGCTCTGGCGCTGGGTCGGTGGGAACGGAATGGGAGGAGGTTCGGTTTCCCGAATTGATTCGTCCGCGGTCACACCGAACGCTCCTTCAGTTTTTTTCTCTATTTCTTGCTCCCGCTTCCATCCCCTCAGCGGCGCCTTCGGCTCCCTTTGGTCATGTGCCACGCCCACTCGTTCCTTCGCTTCCCTCGCCTCATCTTCCTTATCGTCCTCGTCATCCCAATTCCCCCGTCGTCCGTCCCAGCGCCTAATTTTCCCTCCTCCACCCTGCCCCTTTCATTTGCCCCCGCAGCAGCCTCCTGATCCTCGCAGTCCGCTCTTCTCGCCCTCATCCCATCCTTACCCCTCAACCAAATGTCTTTTCTCCCTTCCTCCGAACCTCTCTCCTTATTCCCGCTCATCCTTCCCCTTGAAAGCTCCCGTCTGCCTTGTTTATTTTGTTCATTCATTGTTTGCACGGGACCCATTGTACACTTTGACGTCATATTGTGCGTGTTCCGCACTCGGATTGTATCTCTCATTTGTGCCGTATAGCCTCATTTTCCTTTAAATTCATCCCCCGCCCGTCCTCTGTTTCCGTTTGCGGTAGTATTTCTTGCCATTTTTTCCTCTGCCACTCGCTTTGATAAGGTTAGCGGCTCCACCAGGAGGTCTTGACTCGAAGCCTACCTCGATTAATGACCCTTCTTGGTTTATCGGTAAACGCGAAAATGTTTTACGTTTCGTTGTTTATCGTTATGTGGTCGCCACTCGCCGTTGATTGTTTTTTACTTCATTGCGCCGTTGAAATACGCGCATTTAGAATAAATGGATGATGATATTATGACTTGTGAAAGGGAAGGTTCTAGGATAAAGTGTAAATATATTGATTCATGCTGTTATGTAAGAAGCTTATCTCTTCGACGTATTTCAAGCGGAGTAAAAATGTATATAATATAGAATGACGAACTCTGGCTATTAATTAAGTACATTTTAATCTAAAGGTCTCCCTTTGTATAGACTTACGTTGTTCTCCACACCAGGGTTCCAAGAATCAGACATCATTTAATTCATAAGTCACATCAATAATATCCTTTTTGGATATTCAATCACGTGCATTTTATGTTTGGTGCATAACTCATTCACTCATATTTATTCATTTTCTTTCGACGAGCGCACGGCTGGCAGGTGTTACTTGATGCCTTTTTCAGTTTTGGAAAGGTTTTTCTTGTTCTCTCGGCGAGAAATAGAGACGAATCCTCTCTTGACGTGATGTTTTTATCCTTGAATTTAATGGGGTTGACGACAGTTATCTCAAGTTTTAGGCGTTACCAAATAATTATCACTGAAATCGTTTTTGTCCAGAACTAATGACAATATTCTTCAGACTTTATTTTCCTTTTTTGTTGATATTTAAATTCTAAACTTGCTACTGAGTCCTTCCTGCTTGTTCTTAACCAATCCGTGTTTATGTCACCATTATTGCTTTAATTTCGTCATTATGTATCCAGTGTCGCTTAATTCACCGCATCGTTTTCCGTCCCATGGAATTTGATGCCATTCTGCGTGCAGCTTCTACCTTGATTACGTGTAACATGTCGTGTTTCTGCGTGTGATTCGATTTCCCCAGCGTGACCTGCCCTGACGAGTTCTTGTTTTGTCGTTTTCAGTGAACGGGTACAAACTTTCGCTGAAACTCAGAGAAACATAACTGAGTGAATATGTTTCATGGCACCTGGGACTCATTCTTTTTTTTGTGTGATTTAGTCTTTCTTTCATTTTTTTCATCTCGACCCCATTTGGCAAGCTCCCCTGCTCCCTTTTTCCTTTTCGTCCCTTGGAGGTTTTGGGAGCGAAGGATTCGAAATATGAGTCGTCGTGACTACTCCCGGCGTTTAACGGCGCCGCACCCGTTCGTTTGGAATGCGATTTGAGAAGTTGCTGCGGGAACGGCGCGAGCGGAGCCGCATCTCGTTTGCCAAACTTCCTCCCCGCACAGCAAACACTCCCGGGGAGGGCGCGAGGGAGGAGCTCGGGGAGATGTAATCTCGCGCCCGACGCCCCGTAAGTTTTTCCCTCTCACGCCCTCGATCCATTCTCGCCCTCCCTTCCTGCAAACATAAGGGTAGCGATCTTCTTTCTGCAGGGCAAGGGCGGCGTAGCGGTGCTCTGTTTGATTAGTTTCATATTTCCCTCCGCTAATATCCTCGCGCCGTAGTTTGATCCCGTGTTTTCGAACACTTACAATCAGTTTACCGTTTAGTTGCGGTGCCCTAAATTGCCACTCGGTAATTAAGAACCGAATCCCCGAAACTGATTTATTGGAAAATTTATCTTCCAATGGCAGTTACGAGCGAAATGATTGAGGCAAATATTGCGGTGCAACCTTCTTTTAATGCGAGTCGCTCAATTTGAATGCTTCTTTCCCTTTTATGGTCATCCTTATCGATAGTAGAAGTGGAGTACCCCGTTTCCTGTCAACTGCCCTGAACCCCTGCTATAAAATTTCGATTTGTAAGGAGCCCCTTGATTTTAGCTTGAAAGGAGGTATGGGCGGAACATCAACAAGCAAGCGAGTATGCTGAAATAATATCGGGGAATTTGGTTTGTGTGGTAGCTATATTAATGGCTTCCCACCCCGAGAGCTCTGGTTCAAATACCAGCATAGACAGAGATTTTTCATTGGTATACTTGCCCCTACTTGAATGCTGTGTGGAGAGTACTTCAAGTTCAGTATTCGTCCGTCGGATGGGACGATAAGCTGTAGACTCCTTGCCGCCTCTCGTTAAAGCAGGCTAATGGTTTGTTTATATTACCTATCTTAATTTTAGCTCGAATTTTGTGGTGCCATGTCTCATTTTCGTGCATTACCGTGCGGTTCTGACGCCTTTTCCGTCGTTCGAACCTAGGAAATGAGTTTTCAAGTGCGAGATAATCTGATTGTGGTATAATCTGTCGGCTGAAATATTAAGTACTCCGCGTTTTCTCCTCGAGTGTAGCATTCATAAATGATTTTGCCAATATTTTGCTGGTATTTGCTTAGGTAACTTGCTACCATATCCTTGGTCGCCATGGTACATTATTTCTAGCTGTGGAATCTTTGCTGCTTGGAAGAGTAGGGGAGGAAAATATGCTGGTGAAAATCATGAAGAGGAGTCAATCAAGTCGGATGCAAGTTGATACATGATCGCCTCGTGAAGACAGCCGTGAAAGGAAAGGCGAATTTGAAGAATAACAAAGAAAATCCTGTAATTAGATAGTATGTAGATTATTGAGCATGCAGTGAAGGGTGTGAATAAGGATATCTTTGTTGAAAGTAAGGGATTAGCCGATTGAAGAATCGAGTAGTTGAGGCCTGTCAAGACCCAAAAAACGTGAGCGAAACTGCCATCGATCTAAGGATTCCCTCCTTCCATCATTCTTGTGTGAACTTTACATGTTTTGGGTTGGTTTCCGGTAGCCTGTGCCTTCAGATATATTTAGTAAGAAGAATAGCCATGAAGAGTTGGTATACGCGCGTTTTGTGAGATAGGATATAGATTTATTTGGTCTTCGGGTAGATTTTTCCCTCTCTCTTGTAATATGGTAAAATTCCGGTCCAGTTTCTTTTATTGCAGTCTCTAAATGGTGATTTATTGTGAACCTTTCCTTAAGTGATAAAATGAGACTTATATTGAAGATAGCTCTGAAACTTAAATGAGTTAAGTTAGCTTAAATAGGTGATAATGAGTTTGCAAACAGTTTTGAGTTGCGCCTTTTTTATCTGCTAAAATCATTATATTATTTCGAATTTTCATTTCTCACACTTTTTTATTTCGATAACGAAGCTAGTCAGCACTTACGGTGGTTAGATTAGGGAGAGTTAACATTTCGCCAGATCCTTTTCTACCCTTCCTCCCCCGCGCCAATATCCTCACATTTGTTTTTAAATCCTTGAGCATAGCGAGCGTTCAGGAATCGCGGGGCGCACTGCTTTTTCCATTTCAGTTCATCCTCCTCAAGAGCTGTCGGGACGAGTTAAGGATCGGTGATAGCAGGAAAGGGAAAAAATTGGCAGAGAGAGGAGGAGGGAGATAGAGGAGAAGAAGAAAGGAACTGGGTCGTGGAGACCGTGGAGTCGCTCACTTGTGCGGGGGTCCGCGCGACGGGGAGTATGCATCGCCGTTCGGGGGTCCGTCTTCTTGAGTTGTGGGCGGTCCGACTTAATGGATTGCCGCCGGATCGGGGAGCGGAGCGAGGGACGCGCGCAGGGGAGGAAGGGGAGCGGGCGCGGAGACAATTCGGAGACATTGGGATGTGTTGGTGTGCGAACGCTGCCCAGTGGAGGACAAAATCGGAGGGGAGGAGAGGTTTGGTAGCAGTGGATGCCACCGCCGCACAGTGGTGCAGGAACCCTAATAATTGGTATTTTGGATTAAAAAATGTCCAATTTATATGAAATTTAGGATATATAGGTATTCGAGGTCGCTGAATACGAATTTGGATTCTAAAAGTTTGCAAAATAATTTTTTCGCAAAAATTTTAGCAATTTCTTTACTTAAATTAACTCATATTTAACAATTTCAGAAAATGCATATAGATTATGATAGATTATACGTATAGAACTTATATTGTATAGTGTATTATATATACATAAGTTATTTATCATATCGGGAAAAAAATGTATAATTATAATATACCTACCTTTTTCCCCGTAAAAATTATGTCATTGTTTAAATACTTATACTTTCAGAAATTAAAAAGTTCAATGAATCTTATAGATTAAATGAATAAATGGACATTAAACTAGGTTTTAAACTATTGATATAATTTTAAACAAAAATAAACATTACAAACCAATTTTACATTGAAAATAACTCGTGTTTACCCTGCCCCATTTCTATATGCATACAATTATACTTATTATTGACACAAACCCCACTTACTACATATAGACAACACAAACACGAACAACTTATATTTACAATGATATCTGTCATTGATATTATTAATAATATTTACAGTTAATACAATTTTCGTGAAAACAACAGCAAATAAAAAGGCGCAAATATGCTCCTCCAGCGATATTTTGTTTTTAATCGGTTCTGTATTTTCCACCAATAAAATAATGCAATACTCTTCTTCTCCGCTATTTCTTCTTTGTTCTCGATCTTCCTCAAATTCCCTTTAACTTTATTTGCACTGTAATCACACAAACTTGATCTTCTCCCTGTTTATTTATAATGTTTTTTTCACTACGAACATAATATATCACCTTGACTACGGTCGTATCAGGCCGTACATTACAATATATTTGTATCCTTTGTAACAAGAACTTGAAGTTCCCCAAGTTTTGATCATAAGTTTTTTTTGGGAGCATATTTTGACAAAATTTGCATAACTACTTGTAGGTAAAGCATTCAAGAAAAGGATAAAAATGGTTTCGTTCCTTAATATTGAAAAAAAGTTGCACTTTTGATTTTCTCAAAGGTAAAAATTTCTTATACACAGAAAATGGAAACTTCCCCAAGTTTTGATCATAATTTTTTTTGGGAGGATATTTTGACAACTTTTGCGTATTTACTTGTAGGTAAAGCATTCAAGAAATAGATAAAAAAGTTTGGTTCCTTTATATTGAAAATAAATTGCACTTTTGTTTATTTCCGAAGAAAATTGTTTTGAATTTGGTTTATAGGAAAAGTATAATGGTGATTTAAAATTTTTGGGGAGGTTTGGGGAAACCTTTTTCGGATCTGGTATATGCATAATTGTATACTTTATGAGGTACAATATATTGTTTAACGAAATATCACAAAATATATATACTTTTGTGAATTTTAACGTGAATTTTCAATAAAATTTTTCTTTATTTTTGAACCAGAAATTATGCAAAAAACATAATTTTTCAAATTATATTTGCTAAATATTAATACATATTTCAATAACGCTTACCTTCAGTTACAAAATCCATTTTTCAGAACAAGAATCGGGGCAATACACGTTATATTAGAGAGAATTGAAGGTGAAGCTGTGCCTGCTCGTTTTCAAATGATGTACTTGCTATCAGTGCAACATTTTCTTAACTTATCTACCAGAGGAGTAATTATAGCGATGATTACTTACCGGAGATGGTTTTGAATTCGTCAATTATCGGTGTATCCAACATATACACTCAAAAACCCTATATAGAAAATTTTTTTAGACTCGTAAATACCAAGTATTAGGGATCCTGCACCACTGTGCGCCGTCGTAGAAGGCGCATTTTTCGTCGCAGGAGGGCGGGGGGGAGAGAAGAGCCGAAGCGAACGGCTTGGGGGAGGCATAGTTTGTACCTGGGTGGTGCCAATCCGGAATTATTGTCGTAGAATAATAGGTCACCGGAGAACTCCCAATATCAGTGCGTGCATTGTTGCGAAAATTTTAAGTAATTAAAATTGACGGCGAGAAGGAATATTTATTTAATCCCATTCGGACTGAAGAACCCCATCGGACTGAAGAAAATGCATGTACCTTCAATTGGGGGGACGAAAAAATATGGGGGTTGAGTTAGTGTGGTGGCTAGAGCACTGGCCTCCCATCCCGACGGCCCGTATTCAAATGTCGGTGCTTAAAGTTCAGTACTTCGTCCGTCGGATGGAATGTTAAACTGGTTGACCCCTTAGCGCCTTTCGTTCAATGGAAGCTGACGCCCGACGATCTATCCCTACCCTTTCTCCGCTTCTTAAATCCCTGCCTCTGGCCACATATCCCCTCCACCCACCTATCTTTAGTGGTGGAAATGACCTTAGTAATCAGTCGCCCGCCCTCTTAACAATGAAAGTATATCACAAAAGGGTTTAAATATAAGGATAAGTTAAATTTCATGATTGTCCTCGACTTTAATGCCTGAGATGCGTACAGCAGCTCAGCTCTCTCTCTCTCAGTGTATTGAAAAGACTGCTATTAGCCTCCGTTGTCATGTTAGTAATTAAACCTTGTGGGCAGCATTGATATGTATATTTACTACGAGATTTTATTGCCGATTCAGCGTAGTTGTTAATCGATTGTTCGTCATTTTTTGTACTCTCATAGACACTCAAACAGCCCTACTTGTCTTTATCTCCGTCATCATAACTACAATTATATAACCATCTACCCTTCTCCTAATCCGTCAAAAGTCAGATTTAAGTTTTTTCAAGCTTTCTTTAACGCCAACCAATCCAGTCCTAGCTAGTTCATATTTGGAACAGCTTGATAAGGCGGTGGAACTTCATAGGGCTTTTTGAAGTCATTTACGGAAAAATGAGTATACTTTTATGCTATAATAATTCCAGCAATATTTAATTTCTGTTTCAATTCATCTGATTGACGCCTCTTCTTCCTGGACCCCACCTCGTACGTTTCTCCGCTTGGAATGATTAGTTACGTAAAGGTTGTAAATTTTTGTTTCTCTGTTTTTTTTGTTCTTGTCTTAACCGATGGGCGATCAGAGGATTTCCAAGAACCGTGCGACTCCGAGAATCCATTTTATGTGACAAATGTCCTGCTCCTATATTTTCAGCAATGAAGCGTCAATAGAAGCACTGGATGCGCTGCGATATGTAACGTGAAGCAAATACGTAGTTTTCTCACAATTGGTCAAATGAATGAATAATCTTATTGAGGAATAAGTTCATGATTGTATTTGCTTCCTTTGGCGCCCCTCTCATAAGATGAGAGAATCAAGAGACATCGCGATGTCTCTTGACTCTCTCGTCTTGAGCGAGGGACGTCGATGCATCGGTTCGTTACGTAGGATGACGTAGGATCCTTAGCGTGCGCGCCACGTAAGGTCTCGCTGTTTAGGAGTCAAAGTTCGCTAACCACTCGTACCGTAAATGCGAGTCTAAATTTTGGAAGCCCCAGCTCCTTGTAAATCCCTTGATTAAGACAGTATCTATCATCCACGAGTGTGTTTCTTTACGGTCTTAACTCAATCGCAGTCTTAACTCATCGCGGTCTTAAATCAAAACGCATGTGTAATTTTCAGTGAATTTCGATCGTGATTCGGCCTGCAGAGGTTTTGGCTTACTGAACACAACATAGCTTTAGGAGTGTGACCAAGTCGCTTGAGGCTGAGTCGCTGAGCTATTTCCGTTGAAATACCATGGGTAGGGTAAACGATGTGTCAGTGTGCGTCCATTCGCAGCCAAGAGAAGAATGCATGCTGCGGTGTTCCAAATGCTTCCACACAAGGTGAACGGAGATGGGAGTGAATGTATTATTGAAAAACTTGTTAGATGTAATTTTAGTTCACTTTATTATGAAGAAAAAAGAAGTATAACCAAGAAAGGTTAGGCGAAAACGCCAATAATACATTTGGATTCAACAAAAAATGACGTAAAATCCGCTATAATCATTTTCATGAACAATTTTTTGATTCGGTGCCGTGGCTGTGTTGATAAAATATCCTGTTGGCCTTGCCTTTTGTTTTTCCAAGGAGAAATGTGTCTGGAATAAGACTGGATTTGAGGATAGATTAATTTTCATAAGGCAAAAAAAGAACAATATCACAAATGCACATAATTATTCTGAAACAGCGAAAGCAATTTGTAAAAATGGACTTTGAATATAGCAAAACACAACGAGAACGTGAAAAAAATAGAAGATGTGTTAGTATTTTTGGGAAAGCAAAATCTTTCTTTTCGAGACCATCATGAGGCAGATAGTTCTCAAATAGAGAAAATTAAATTGAAATGATTCAAGAACTTGTAGATTTTAATAGTTTACTGAAAAATCACCTAAACAATTCAACTATTTTTCAGGAATGATGTTGAGTGATATCCAAAATGATTTATTATCGTCCATTTCAGAGCTTTATTGGTAAAATAAAAAAGGAAGTTTTTCTGGCCCATTTTGTAGCAATCATTCTAGACAAAACGAAAGATATTCAAACTGAATCTCAATTATTTACTATATTGCGCTATGTTACGAATAGTGGTAATATTGAGGAAAGGTTTACGTCTTTTGAGGTTGTGAGTAACAACCAATCAGCTAGTTCCTTGGCATGTGGTTGATGTTTTACTGGAATTTAAATGTGGAAATATACTGTGAAGTTTTTTAAGATACTGTGTGGCAAGCACAGTGGCCTTCAGACCAGAGCATTAGAAAAATGTCATCGAGCAATTTTTGTGCACTGTTATGCTCATAAACTAAATTTTGTATTCTTAATTTCTCAGAGTTACTAAGCCGGGTAAAATCTTTTCATCGCCATGTCCGGATTTGGAAGTTTCTTTTCCGAATCAACTAAAATAACGGCAGCACTAGACGCAGAGCTACAGAAAACATTTCTGAAGTAGGCTCCAACAACATGGAATTACTATAAAAGGCTGATTGAGGCCGTGTATTAATACAGAAATGAAAAACAAAATTTAATATATTCAATTGCAGAAATATCTGCCGCACCATGGCATTCAGAGGCAGTGTGTATCCTGCGAGGCCTATTATCAACTAAAAAGATATTGATTGTCAATTTTTGCTTCCGCTATTCTAATGTATTTCCTCAGTCTAGTTTCAAATACTTCGAAAAAGAAAGATGGTAGGAAGGCTTTCAAGGCAGAAAAAATTTCTGTTTATCTGAAAAACCTCAGAGAAGACTTTGTTAATGTTTGGAGAAAGGTAAATTTGATTGCTTTTGACCAGAATAACTCTTCAATTGGAAAAAGAAAGAACCGTAATATTATTTTGGGAGAAAACAAGGTGATCAAATATCAGATCAGTCACCAGAAAAAATAGTTTCGTTTAAAATCATTGATGTCACATAAACGAACATTGTGGACCGACTTACTGATATGAAAACATTCAAACTTGTTAACCTTTTAGACTCAAATCAGTTTAAAAAATTCCAAAACCAATTTCCGGGAGAGGAATTTACAAGTTCAAAACAAAGTTACGGGAACTTCTTTGATTTCACTAGTTTCAGACGTGAACTATGCGTCTTGTTAACCGACTCAGAAATGCACAAGGACAGTATTGTGAATTTACAACGTCACTTGACAACAGCTGATTTAGTGGAAGTTTTCCCGGAAGTTTACAAACTTGTTCAAATGATAGCCACCATCCCAGCATCTAGCTCATCTACCGAGAGGTCCTTCTCAGCGTTGAAGGGAATAAAGACATACCTGCGAAACACCCTAGACTAGAAGAGGATATCATACCTAGCTATTTTAAGTATTATAAAGGCGTAGCTTGCTGAGCTACGCCGGCTGTAATTGTTCTTTGATTACGTGATAGAAATGTTTACAAAAAAATCGAAGAATAGAACTTCGATACAAGAAATGACTGAAAGGTGTTTTCTACCTAAAGTATATGTTTTTTGTTTTATTCATATTTCATACGTACTGTCATGGTTTCTGCTAAAATTACTATGGCATGGTGGCAGTGCGGCGGTTTCTATTTACGGTTTCACATGCTAAATGGTAAGGGGGAAAAAAATTATTCTGGTAGGTTGCATAGTTTACAGGGTGAAGCTCCCCTAATTTAAAACACACGTTTCGCCACTGCTTTTCAGGTTAGTAATATAACCGATATAAAAATAGCCATCTGCTTATGTTTAGTGCATCTTCTTGAGTTCAATTCGTCGATTGGTTTATAGCAAATCTTCGATCCCTCACTTTCCAGTTTTTCTTTATATGTCTATATATCTACCTATAAATCTATAAATGATAATTATAATTTTATTTAAAAAACTCGTTTTTTGCTATTTTCGAATTAATTCACTTTAATTAAGTGGACCTTGCCTGGAGGCGACGTTCTAGATGGTCCACGGAGGTCTCTTAAAAATCTTCTTAAATACTTTCAGATGGAGAACTTGAGATAGCTGTACCATTTTGAGTAATTCACTTCGTTTACAAATGTAATCCCCGAAAGCCATTCGCTCGGCATATTTGGAAGACCTTTCTGCCAGGTAAGGAATGCGGGAGCTTGGACATTGGAGTCCTAGTGTGGAAGAGGGTGGGTGAAGAAAAAAGGACGAGATGGAATATTTAATGGCCCAGGATCGATACTTAGTCCATTGTCGTGGGAGCCCTTTTGCTGCCCCATTTCTCACACTGATTTCCCCCAAACCTCATGATTCCGCCCTTCTCCACGTCGGCCAAAAAATGGCGAAATTAATTGCTAAACAATAGGAGAATTTCTTTCCGCGTCATTCACGCCCTTCGGGAAACTTCCAGTCTTCTCGACACATTACTTCTTCGAAACCCCCAGCGTGGTGCCCCTCGGCTTGGAAGTTAAGACCCTTATAGTCTCTTTTATTTCTTTTCTTTCTCGAGTGGCTTGTTCCCTTTTCGCGTCCATTATGCCCACTTAGCGGTAACTCGAGGGTAGCCTGATCTAGGTGGCAATTTAGTCAAGAAGTGGTTTCACGAAAAGAAAATCACCGGTTGACTAGTCGTTAATTTTCTTGATGATTTATCCTCTTTAATGGGGAAATTACATTTGGTGAATAATGAGACATTGGAAATAAGAGTCCCTTATCCATTTTTGGTCGAATTGAGTCCTCATTATCTCTTAAGGTTATAAATTAATTCTTATAAACGGATTATTTTTGTACCGTGAGTTAACAGCTTGTGGGGTTGCCTTTTTTTATAAGTAGGAATTCAGTGGTGTACAGAATATAAATTAAATTCCATGCAGCAATGTCTTTCGATGTATGTACAACAAACGAGTTAAATCTTCTCAAGTGAATGCATTCGGTACCGGTATGTTCATACTGATGCCTAAAAATGTCGCTGGGGATTATTACACCGTATTTTAAAGGAACGTAATTTGATAAGATGGTGGCACAGCCAATGGTGCTTTTGCTGCTTCGACAGATTCTACATTGAACAATGCTTGCGGTCCCTTTGCCCCAAATAGCTTAACCTAAAATTTCTAAAAAAAACTTTCCTGCGAAGAAATTATTCGTGCTTGTGTGTTCGTATGTTTTGGGGCTTATCACACTGTCCCTAGAACGTGCATGACTTCATTCGAGGAGTTTATGGCAATTTTTTAGGCATTAGTTGAAATGCCCGTAAATACCGTGGTGATTAGTAGTTCTACCACACTAACCCAGCCAATTTCATGTTCCTCAGTCAATGAAGGTATTCCTAATAGTGTGTCGAGCGAATAATAGTCACCACTCTCGTCCATGTTAGGATTTATTTAGCCTTGTCAAAGGCAGTTTCTCTTTCTGTCAATCCCTAGTATGAATCGTGTGTTATTTTATTCTCATTGTTTTGTTATGTCTATAATTTATCTTTTTTTTAAGTCGGTACGATGAGCAAAATATAATGGCCGTGATTAACCAAGGGTCTGTCGTGTGCAGAATCATGCTTCATTTGAGTGTCCTGCAAAAGAGCTATCTGCCTTATCATATACACGGGGTTTATTGTGAGAAACTACGGAAAACAAGTCGAGCGCTTTTTAATAACTCCAACTTTTTCTATCCATTTCATAGAGTTCGTTAATATCCAGGAAATAAAATCATGCCGTTCTTACTTTTTGTTGCCTCTCCTTAAGGAATTAGTGACGATTTGTCAAACAACGATGAAAAAGCCCGCGTTTCATTTTTTCATGTCGCTTTGCTCATTTGTTCGGAATCTACTCACTTTCCTTGTTCCATTTTAGGTCTTCAATAAAATATTGGAATCATTGGTTTTGGAATTGAATAACTATCGACTGCTAGATTAGGAATGGGCGTGGGTTCCCATTACTAGCCTTCAAGCTAGGTTTAGTTCTGTATCGTCTTTTATTCTCTAAAATAATTGATTTTCAGGTTGTATAGTACCACTGCTGGCCCACAGGCTTGTGTCCTCATTCCGTATTTTCATTCACAAAGAGTGCAGATATTCCCAACCGTTTCGCTGAACCGGGACGTGTCTCATAACACTGTAAAAAGTTGATCTGATTTTCAGTGCGATCTGAATTTAAGCGCTGTCTGGTTGTAAGGCAGGAACACGGATTTAAGGTACGGAAGAGGCAGGAACATGGATGGTTGGTACAGGAGCAGTTGAGCAGGAAGCAGAGGAAGCAGGATTCTGGATGGTCTGATTTTCAGCCGTTCACCTGCCTTATTTTTAGACAAGATATTACTGCTGAAATTCAACATACCCTGTCTTAAAATTGTTGCATCTGAAATTCAGATCGCTTTTGTACCTTAAAATCAGATCTACTTTTTACAGTGAAGTTAACACCACAGGGGAACGAATCCTTTTCCTTTTACTTGTTTGGCCTGGAGCCAGAAACCTAACATATGATGAAATAATTATCCAAGTGTTATAAGACGGCCGTGCCCTTGGCGCGGTCCCAACCCGCAGACTCTTGCCTCAACCGAAGAGTATGTTACCGATGATGACATGGCCCTAGTTCCAGTTCTACGTGAAAGCATTACGTATACGCGTAAAAATTCCCCACCTTATGCCGCCGAAATGTGTCGGTGGTATTATGGTCACCAATGAAGAACAGTGCAAATGTGTAAGTATGACATTTAGGTAATTAGGAAGTACTCATGAAATTCTCTGAAGTTGAAAGTTCGTAATTGGAAAATCTTAATTAATCTCACCCTGGAGCATAAGAAAAGGGTCCATTTCCTTTGCTCCGTTGCATACTTCATCGTCGATTTTTTCCCGCTTGCCGCTTTTGAAATAAATTAGTTCTTACAGGAGATTTAGCCTGCAGAGCGGTGACTACCTGGAAAGACCAAAATTAATATACCTACTGAGGTTTTTTATTGTCAGATATTTGGCAACTCGATTACATATCACTACCGACTCGCAATAATCATCATCTTACGCAGTCAATGAATTTGAAATATTTCAACCTGGTTTGACAATTTGTGTCTAGTTTTGTGTCATCGGACTCGGGAACCGTGCGCAAATGTTAATCGATAACCCCCGGGTGTGGCATTGATTCGAACGGAGAGGAATGCGGAGAGGATTGATTCCATCTGCACTGTGCAAATGTCATGAGCGGGTGGGAAGGTCTTCCGCCGTCCCCTCAGAATCAAGAGCCATCCTTCAGCGTGAAGGGGAGAATATGCACGCTTTCCAGTGGGCCTTGTCCCTCATGCACCTCACGTTCCCCGCCCCCGCGGAAGTAAATCGTGGATGCGAAATTTCGTGCCCCTGGTCCCTCCCCCTCTCATTTACGGCCGTAAAATCTAGGATCGCGGGGAGATGGCTCGCTTCCTCGCCTCTGACCGAATTAATCTGCCCTTTCCCCTTCCGTCGCCTCACTCCTATTTTACCGCTCCCCCGCCACTCTGCCCCCGACTCCCTGTCCCCTCCGTGCCCACCCCCCCGGCCCCTTTTCCCCTCTTCTCCGCGTCATTCTCCCTCTTTCTCATTCAAGGGCGTGCGGTCTTTCCGTTGTCTCGGCCGACGCCCTCCCTCGCCGTCACGTGACTTCTCTCCCCACCTCTCCTCAACCTCCCCCACCGCCCACTTTTCCCGGGTCGTGACCCAAGGCCCGGAGCACGTCACCCTCCTTCCTTCTCCCCTTCGCTCTGCCCCTTCAAACCTTTTTCTCTCTCAACTACGTCCACATAGTACCCTGCTAACCACCTCAGGGTATGTGGCATGGGCTGAATAATTACCGAACTTGCATTATGCGCTAATAGTTGCAATGCTACTTAATCAGAGATTCCTATCATGATGATGCGGGACAGACACATCAAAATTCACTGTTTATACTACTTGTATAGAGATATTTGAAAAAATTGTACGCATGCAATGTGTATTGAATGGTTCATGTAGGAATAGAAAATCTACCAACCTATCCCAATTTACTTCTGTTTGATGTAGTATTTTCCATTATTTTACGCGGGAAGAATGACATTTTAATCATCTTATCCTAGTATTTATCTTTTGAATTTACCTTTATGATATAACCTGCGATAATACCCTGGGGTTTTTAATATATCTGTACCTCAATGTTTATTTCATCCTCAAGACGTTTCTCTGTCTCCTCCTTCCTGTTCAGACATCGTATTTTTGCGTCCTCTTCCAGCCGGATTCATGCCTCCGGAATAGGTCTTCTTCCTCGGCTACCTAGGCCATTTACCTTCATGAATGCGTTTCGTCGAGGAACGCGTCAGGTCGCGGGACGGTATAGGAGGCTGCTGCAAGTCAAAGAGGGCGTATTGTTGCAGAAGACCATGTACGGGAGATCTATGAGCATCTTCTACACCTATTGAGAATCCTGCTAGGGTCTGTGGCAAGAATGAATAATCAAGCATCGATTTCTTTCCGGTTGACTGTGACCATTGAGATGGCTCATTTGAAATCTGTACTGGGTGGTAATTGTTTGATGGTGATCGTTAGCGATATGGGATCTTGCTCGGCATTTTCATCTCCGGGATCGTGATATTTTTAATCCTCCAAGCTGAAAATAGCGTGTCCCGCTTTAAGAAAGCTCGTGCTGTTTTGGCAATAGCGAGGATATGGGACCCTTATATCCCTTAGATATCCCTTAAAATTAGGGAACTGAAGTGAAAAATGTCTGCATTGACTGAGCTCCCAAGTCACAATTCTCCGGCCGTTAATGGCTGATCCAACCCGGCACTTCATTGCAAAAGGAAAGAATTGCAATGGCAGTTTTCGCTCACTATAGTTTCAGGTCATTGCTAAACGCTATCTCACGAAATGAAAAATCAGATCGGAATTAAATATTTTTAGTTATGTTCTCTCACCTTAAGCTGTGCCTGATTTCAGTGGTTGAGTAGCTGGTTATCCATGGTGCTGCCTTGTTTGTACATGTATTTTATTACCCGATATGGTCATAGGAGTCATGTCCCAACAGGCTCTATCAGTTTACCTTCCTCAACGCGTGGTTTTTGAGTTTCCACTGCTGCACCACGGTGTTTCTCAAACACGGAGCACGATTTTTTTGTGCTTCACCGCGTAACATCATCCTACGAGTGGCAAGAAGAGTAGTAGTTAAGGATACATCTACAACTATAGAGTGTCCTGCAAACCAGCTCGAGGAGGTGTGGCGGGAGGTGAATAATTACCAAACATGCAGTAATCGGTGCAGTACTTGAGTAGAGAAACTTGCTAGTTATGCATCCATCTGAATGTGCCACTAAATGATTAGTGTCTACAAAGAAAATTGTTTGTAAATGGGTTTGGCGTCAATTTATGATTACAATTAGGCTCGCAGAAGTACAGCGATACATAATACCCTACGGCTCACCGCTTAAGCGTGTACGCATGACTAGTCACTGCATCGAGGAAGGAAGCTAATATGAGTTATTCCGCATGCGCAGCTCGCCATCGCGGGCTGTCTACCTTATTTTATTTTGCCGCAAATTAGCGCTTGATCCCTTTTCTCTTGTACTTGCGGATTGCATTTTTCCTCTCCATTCATTTTCACTCCGTGTCAGCCGTCGTGCTTGTCGAGTGGCGTCTCCCTCTTCCTGTTCGTCTCTCCTTGTTTCTCTCTCCGTCTTTCTCTCTCTCTCTCTCTCTTTTCCCTTCCTCGCCTTTAGCCCTCGAGCGCAATCGATAGGAGGCAAGCGGAGGGAGGAAGAGAGACGAGTGTGTGGTGTCTGTGCGTGCGAGTAAGAGAGATGTATATATGAACTCTGTGGTGGCGTGGAGCGAGCGTGTGTCTGTGTGGGGTTGGACTGCGATGACGTCACCACCTGACGAGACGATCCCATGAGCTCACTCCCCGTTTATAATCCTCTCGCTTCTTTCCTGCAATGCCCTCCCTATATTTTTGCCGCCCTCCTCCTTACCTTCCCCTCCGTCGAGTCTTGGCCTCCGTAGGTGCAAAATTATTGTGGTAGGCGCGCGGAATATCTGAGGTCGTTAGCACTATTCGAGAGGCGGTCGAGAATAGAAGACCGGATCAGTGTTCCGACTCGCGGAGGTCGCGACTCATCGCGACGAGGGATAGATGACATACGCCCGTCGTCGGCTTGGTCCAAACTTGTACAACTGCGCCAGAGCCGTGATCATAGCTGTTTTTTTAATAATACAACCTAAGAAGATGTATGAATGAGTAACTCAATAGCAATTTTTTGAAATTCAGGATGAATTTAAGGTAATTTAAAACTTAACATATCCCTTGTCGGCGATATCGCGCGCACTACAAACTATTATTTGTTGTATATGCGCTATCAACTGGAATCCATGATTAAACATTCCAAATTCTTCTAGATCGTCAGTGTAATCATGTATTTGATTCTAGTCTTGAGTAAAAATGCTAATGTCGATGATGCAGTAGCTCATTCCCACTAGCGTCATTAATTATGTTTTGATTGGCTCTCAGCCGCTCTCAAAATAGCAGTAACATTGCAGACGTAGCTGGCAATATGGCTTTGCCGCAGGAATTCTAATATTGATGTGTTCCTCCACCTTTAATGCTGCTGTTGAATAGCAGTAAGACTGATGTGCTTCACGCATAAGACCCAGCTCACCTCCACATGAACTTAGCCTCATCACCTAAAGTTTACCAGACTTAAGGATCTGAGAGTACTTATTGTGAATTTAGTAATAGCCACCATATAAGATGTTTAGAGACGCCACTTGTTTTCGTTTGTGTCGCTACTGCTCCCTATCCTAAAATAAAAAAGAGTGTAATTTAAGAGCCAACTGTTATCATCCGTTGCGGCGCCGTGGAAGTAAAGTTTCGTAGTACAGTTCCGTAAATTAACTCTACTTTTAGATATAATGTGTAAAACTTCCATTATTCTGTTTTGCTGAACAACCACTTGAATCGCCCGCTCAATGCTTAGATTTATGCAGAGCAATGGCTCTGTATAAATATTCATTTTGAATGATAGGTAGGTAGTGAAAAAGTCGCTGAATAATAGTACCCTTACCCCAAAATATGCATTCGCTTTCATATGCATGTAGATACATATCACTCTACAACCCACCGCGAGGCATTACCAGGTCTTGTGCTATCGACGAGCAAACAATCCAAAAAATTCCCATTGTTTGTAACTGCACGGATTGGGCTCTTTAAGTTATGCGTTGCGTATTAAATTGATCATTTATGTTCAGTCATGATGCTTGTATCTATACAATTAAGTTATCAATCGTAAAAATGTGCACTGTGGACTCAGGGGAATGCCCTCATCATTTTCTTCCTTGGAATACTCTTCCGCTTTATATTATTCCTCAGTAACTCGCCACATCAAATCATTTCCATGGCTCATGTTTCGCTTCGTGAATGTTTCTCGTATTCGAAGATAAATTCACGGAGCTCCATCCTTGCTAGGGGTTTCTGATATTTTATTAGTTCCATAGTGTGTCAAAGTAACTTTTCTATGTCATATCACGATATTCTTTGTGATAGTAGGATTAGGTTTTTTTTAATATTCCCAAATTACTCAGATTATATCGTACCGTCTATCCTAAAAGACGAGCACAGCATCCATGTTCGAGTTGGGATTCGAACCCGCGACCTTCGGGTTCCTAGGCCGGGGTGTCACCGACCTGGCTACCCGGTCGGCCGATAACCTTCGACTTTTGATCATTCGGCGGTGAATGTTTCGATTCAGCCTGCGGCGATGCCATGCGCGCCATTGCTCAGCTCTTTTCTGCCCATCAGTTGAGTCGACTGGGTGCGGCCGCGAAGTTTGAAGGAACCCGGCGATCTCGATCTCGCAATAAAAACCCCCATCACCGTCCGCCCACCCAACGTTTGGTCGTCAATGGCGAAGGTCGAATCTGTTTGCCCCGCTCGGCGATCTCCATCCACCTTCCCATTCCTCCGCGTTGCCTTCTCGCTTCCTCCCCCGTCTTGCCCTTCTCTCTCTCTCTCTTTTTTATCTCCCTCCCTCTTCGTCCGCCTTATCCTGAGCCAGTTGCCCTCGCGTGTTTCTCGACTCTCCCCCTTTGCTGGGCATCTGAATTTCGTCTCGCCTTCCCGAAGTCGTAGCCCGAGAGGAAGCTATCGGATCAAATGGTAATCGGCCGAGGGCGTTACTGGAGAAATCCGTGGGGAATGTGGAGGGGCTCTGGTGGGTTCCATCGCGTCAAGTCTCAGAAAGGTGGCCGAGTGGTTTGTGTGATAGAAAACGAATGGGAAGGAGGTCCATCCGCTCTCATCTCCTCGAATCCCTCGGTGGAGGGCAAAATGTGTTGCGTCCCTCCCCTTTCGGGTTGTAAAACTTTCGATTCGGAGTGAATGTGTGCCATAGCCCCGAAGATGTAAGAACCCCATTGGTCCTTGCAGGTGAAAATTTGGAATTTTCTGTCAGTCGACCCAAGTTCTCCTGTCTTGTGACAAGCCATTCCTTCTTTAACTAAAAACTTAGTTAATTTTACGAGTATATTAAAACACTACCGGTTTCGTCGAATAATCGACTTACTCAGGTGAAAACTTGCGCAGTCCAGACCGAAATGACGTCAACTATCACTTGCTCGGCGGAATTACTTCCCGTATCGCTCCCATTTCTTTGGAACATTTCATTTCAATGTTCAGTGTATTGAGAATCGTCAGTAGTTACCTAAAATTAAAGTATAATGTGCTACCAAGTATACTTAACATAATATTCCAATGTATTTTTAGCTCTGCATGCATTGCAGGAAAGAAACTTTACCTTATGTAACGCTGTGGTTATCTTCACTGTGGATTATGGATTAATAATAGCCACCACTGGACTATGCCATGATTTAAAATACGGGTTTAGAGCTGGCGACCTCTCGGAGTAGTCAAGGGTTAAAAAAGTTGCCAACAGATGACGTAAAACGATCGCATCCTAATCTAATGGTCTCGTCTAATTCAAATAATCGTCTCAACTAATCGTAATGGTCTTGACTATCCGCGTAGTTTTCCCCGCATTTTTTCCTCCTTTTTTTCCTCTTCCTACCCAATACTGACCCTCCATATTGCTCTCATCTCGTCCTTGCCCTTCCCTTCTTCATCTCACTCACATTTTTTCTCCTCCCTCCTCCTTCTAGCTGTGACCCTTCCCCCAAATCTTGCGAGCTCTGCCCATTCAGCTTTTTCACCTCTCCTTCACTCTGCGTTGGACCTCCGGGGCACAATTCAAGCCGCCTCAATCGAATCTTTCTTATTTTGATCCGCTCAGTAAAATTTTGATAATACTGGAGCCTGGGTGAAAGAAAACTAATATGTATTAAAAATATGGAATATATTTTTATCCTATTATTTATTCCTTCTCTCATTTTTAACTAGTTTGTATGAATTGGTTCTTATTCTTCTATTATTTGTCACAGTCCCTTAAATAATTAGAACCGTAGAAGCTATTCAAATGGTCAACATAAGAGTCGAACCCGCGACCTAGCGTTACTAGGTCATCCCATTACCGACCTCTCATTTGGATGGGTATTTTTTTCGCATGTGAGAACAAATTTCTTCTCTCCCTGCAGATACTCGTCATCCTGGTGTTTTCCTTCTCCTTCTGCTTTGCTTAGTCGACTACCTTCTCGAAAATAAGCGAAGTGAGGCGTAGCTAATTTCCGAAATACTCTCCGTCCATGTTCACCCCTAAATCACCCCCCCACCCCGTTCTCCCCTCTGGCACAGGCATCACCCACACTATGCACTTCTTCCCATCAAATTGCTACCACCCTTATACCTTTTTTCTTCCTTCTCTAGTGACCGAGAGATATCAACGCACTTGGTCCTCAATACACGAGGCCCTCAATAATCGAGGGGTTGCTCACTCGATCCTGTTGTCTGTTTCCCCTCAATCGGAACATTGTCCCTTCCATATCCATCCCTTTTCCAAAAAAAAAAGGTTTTCAATAAAATGTTTAAATTAAATTTGGCAAGCAATTGTTTCACGTGCCAGAAACAAGTAATCGGTGTGCCGTGATTGCTACGCGTGCCAAAGATTCCCCGCCTTGGTCTATTCAAGGAATACCTAGCCCTTAGAAATGTCGAAAGATAATGCAGACGGCTACCACCTCGATTGTTTTCAAAAAAACTTATGCATAAACAAATTTCATGGCTTTAAAAATTATGTGTAAATAATAGGTAATGGATCTATTTACTTATTAGTAATTAGCTCAATAAAAGACTATCATGTCAAATCAGCGTTTTCTCTATTCAAGAAAGTATTTTCACTCACAATTGCTGAGTAAACATGCATTTTTAGCGTTTTCCAGAAATACTTGTTGATCCTAGTCCATCAGAAGGTTATAGTTTTTCCGTTATACGATTAGCAGTTGCTAAAATAGGCTGCTATTTCGAACTGCAAATTCGAGTTAGCAGTAGCTGTTAGCAACTGCTATTAGGAAATAGCAGTTTAGCCCACCCCTAGATTTTAACGTGTATTGAGGCTAGTGAGCAGAACCATAAATATTTTCAGGACTCGTGGGGGTTATTTGAGTTCATTTTCGCCACATTTTTATACTTAGGATACGGTGAGGCATAAGTGTTGTATTTGCCATAGGAATAAGTTCTTATGTTAGACGCGATATAACTTTGACCGTTGGATCACCTATAAACACAAGTCTACTACTACCGTTTGAAAGCTAATTCAGCTACCCGTAGTCCCGAATTTCGTAGGTATTTTTGAGCTATCGGAACTTCCCTTGACTGGAGATGGAGCTCATCCACTAACCTTCATCAAGGTGTTTTCTTCGCCGCAGTGAATGTTTTACACAAAGATAATAGCACTTTAGGAACTTCATCAAAGAAAATCTTTCCCCTCATTGTATCCTCGCTAATAAACTCCAACAAAACAATCAAGATTTCCAAAGACAAAAAAATCATCCACCTTGACCACGATTCTAAACCGAAACCCTCGAAATCCTGTCCAAGTGCCTTAGCCAGTTAAACAGGAGGTTTCGGAGTCGAGTCTCGGTCAAAATACATAATTTTTTTCGCTGTGGAATGCTTGTTTATAGTGCATAGCAGCGGGTAACTCGGTTAAGTTTTTCGCGAATAGTTCGCTATCTTTGATGGGGTCGTTTACCATGTTTTATGTATCACCGAATCTGGTAGAGTTTGTTAAACAAAAAAACCCGTACATTTCCCTTTGGCGATCCGTCAATTATTTCTCGAGTTATAAGCGGTGAAAAACCGATGTTTTTAACCCTTTCGGAAAAGTGGGCGTGGTGCCATTTCTGACGTATATCGACTTCGTCCAATCACAACTGAGCCCGCGAGGCTACTTTGCCTCATCGCAATGGGGGGGAACCAGGTGACTCTGCCAATCGGAGCAGTTGTGACAGCATCTGTGCGAGCATACCTTCCAAGAACCCCCCTCCACTCCCTTCCCTTCCTCGAAAAGCAGTCAAGGACGGGAGGAAAATTACGTCAATGTTATCAAAGCAGATTTTTCGGTGGGCGTCACCTTTTGCTTATTTTAATTTTTGATTTATGAGTGAATGGTTGTGGTTAGAAGATTAATTTTTTCACTAAAATTCTGTTTTGGTTTCCATCTAACGATTTCGTGTACAAAATTGCGATTTCGGTTCTGAGTAAACGCCCCCATTGCGGGCCCCCATTTTTCGGTGGGCGTCACCTTTTGCTTATTTTAATTTTTGATTTATGAGTGAATGGTTGTGGTTAGAAGATTAATTTTTTCACTAAAATTATGTTTTGGTTTCCATCTAACGATTTCGTGTACAAAATTGCGATTTCGGTTCTGAGTAAACGCCCCCATTGCGGGCGGTGTATTTAGCTAACATCCTTAAATATATGCATCACTGTTGGTTACTTGTATCGTGCGTGGGGCCTATATCACAGGATGGATGTACTAAACTACTGGTGTTTTTTCATAGCCATATTTTATCTTTTTGATGTAAGAAGATCAGAATTCTGCATCAGTGTACGAAAATTGAATTAGCTAGTAGATAGTTCTTCTACGAGTTAATTATTTTCTTAGCCTGCTAATTATTCGATAAATTGTTGGTGATAATTAAATGTCAGCAAGATTTTAATCTACTGTCGTGGAAAAAAGTCATGACACTCGAGTTTACAAGTCAATGACAGTTGTACCCGTAGTCCCACATGAAAACAAATTACATCAAAAATTAGCAAATTTAATTCTGCGTTTAACTTTGGAAAGTGAAAATTTTTATTTTAACGTGTTAAAATTTTATTGTCTGTGAAACAAAAAAAGTGCCGGTTTTTTCACCGTTTTAAACGGAATGCTCACTTTAAAAATTCATAACTTTTAAAGTATTTATTCGATTGTAACCAAACTTTAAAACAACATGAAGGAACTTGTTGTTAAGGTATGTACAAAGTTTTAAGATAATCAAAGTATAAATACAATTTTTCTTGTACATTTTGTGAAACAACTTTTTCTCAGTACTGCGTGGTCATATCGATACGAATCTTGTCCTGTCATGGAGCTTATGGTAATACAAGGCTAATCGGTTCTCGATATTTAGAATTTATTTAGTTGTTTATTTTATGTGCGCTTACATTTAATTCGGCGTTTCCATCAACAAGGGGAGTGAGGCGAGCGGGAGGAAGTGGACGCATGGCCTTGGGATTCCGTGCGACGTTGCCACGTTCGACACCATACCCGCGCTCCATGTGTAGAATCGTAGAATCCATACATTTTCGTTGCATTGTAACTTAAAACGATTTTCTTTCATTGCAGTGGCACATCTCTTCACCGTCGATAACGATCTTCCTACACACTCGGACACTTTATGATAGACCGAATACCTCTTTTCATTAATCTTTTCACTCTCGCTTCTAAAAAAAACAAATCGCACTAGCAAACATGGCAAACTCGCCCTCCGTCAATGGTTTAGCAGGCATACTGTCAGATGTTAATCCAAAGAAAATCGGCGACAGAATGAGTGTAGGGTCAGACGGGTCAGACATACAAATACAAATGATTCATCGCTGAGACAAAGCGGGTCATTCGGCTTCGCCATCAGCAGAATGTAAGCATCACAATGTAATATAATGACAACAGCTTATTAGCGGTGAAGCGGTGAAGCAGCAGACGGTGAAGAGATGTGCCACTGCAATGAAAGAAAATCGTTTTAAGTTACAATGCAACGAAAATGTATGGATTCTACGATTCTACACATGGAGCGCGGGTATGGTGTCGAACGTGGCAACGTCGCACGGAATCCCAAAGCCATGCGTCCACTTCCTCCCGCTCGCCTCACTCCCCTTGTTGATGGAAACGCCGAATTAAATGTAAGCGCACATAAAATAAACAACTAAATAAATTCTAAATATCGAGAACCGATTAGCCTTGTATTACCATAAGCTCCATGACAGGACAAGATTCGTATCGATATGACCACGCAGTACTGAGAAAAAGTTGTTTCACAAAATGTACAAGAACAATTGTATTTATACTTTGATTATCTTAAAACTTTGTACATACCTTAACAACAAGTTCCTTCATGTTGTTTTAAAGTTTGGTTACAATCGAATAAATACTTTAAAAGTTATGAATTTTTAAAGTGAGCATTCCGTTTAAAACGGTGAAAAAACCGGCACTTTTTTTGTTTCACAGACAATAAAATTTTAACACGTTAAAATAAAAATTTTCACTTTCCACAGTTAAACGCAGAATTAAATTTGCTAATTTTTGATGTAATTTGTTTTCATGTGGGACTACGGGTACAACTGTCATTGACTTGTAAACTCGAGTGTCATGACTTTTTTCCACGACAGTAGTCAATGTTTTATTATAATGTGCTAAATTATGGGCGTAGTGAGATAAAATATATTTGGCGTATTAATTTATTGAATAATAACCTTTCGAACTATACAGAATTAGAATTATAATGATTTGAAACTTAAATAAGTAATTTGTTATTTGTGGTATAATTTCTGCATAAAAAGTTTTATTTGCCCAAAGAACTTGAGCATGAAAAGTATGATGAGAGTTTGGCATAGTATTGTTACTTCATCTTTTTTGAATGCATCAATTGTAATGTTCCTCTTCTTTATCATTTCAGAGGTCAAACAGGAGCTGGAGGATCTCATGATTGACATCAAGAAAACTGCCAATAAAGTCCGTACCAAATTAAAAGGTAATTCATCCCATACTTAGCTCTACTTTGTTTGAAATTAAAGTTTTGGAAATTGTTTGATTTAAATGAATTATGTGTGATTTTATGGAATTAAATTGAGTTCATTTGAATTACTTACTGAATATTGTTTATGGAGCCAACCCAAATTTTATTCACTGAATAGCTCAAATTTTAGACTTTTATATACTTACCATTATGTTTTTTTTTGAATCCAAACAATGATGACTTTTTATATCAATGTATTGTGATACTGCTGTAATTTAGAGATTTTAGCAGTCATTCTTTGTTTTAAGTTCATCATATTTTGAATTACGTGTATGGTGATTTTATTTCAGAAGCATTAATTGAAAATTATTATCTTCTTTTACAGTGATAGAGCAAAATATTGAACAAGAAGAACACACTAACAAGTCATCAGCTGATTTAAGAATTAGGAAAACACAACATTCAACATTATCTCGAAAATTTGTCGAGGTGATGACAGAATACAACCGAACGCAAACAGATTATAGAGAGCGATGTAAAGACCGGATACAGCGGCATTTGGAAATAAGTGAGTTCATCAGATTTACATGACATATTTTATGAAAAAGAAATATAATGCCATTGTTTAATTTTGTTTAAAGCATTTCTTCCAAATAAAAATTATTCAAGTGGTATGACTGAGATTGTAATCAATAATACTAATTTCAGCTGGGAGGCAAACAACTAATGAGGAATTAGAAGAGATGCTTGAGCAAGGAAACCCAGCTGTGTTCACCCAAGGGGTAAGATAATTATTTTTATATGAATTATAAGTTGTGGTTCATCACCAATCTTTAAATATTGAAAAAGGTAATCAGAATGATATTTGTTACTTGAAATTCATCTCCTCATAAGCTCTACCACATATTTTTTGATCTATTCTCTTTGAGCAGAAAGATTCTTTCTGATTTAAGCTTTGTTAATTTCTGATTTAATTTTTCTGTATCTTTTTATTTCCATTATTACAGAAAAATTTTAAACATTCTAGTTTTTGTTTTCATTGACCATGACTCAGGAATACAGTAATCAAAGAACAAAATATTAGTGAATGGAAAGTTGTTATTTACATAATGTGAAAATCTTGCTTAAGAAACATTGTAATATGTATTAATTTTATACATTATAAAAATCATTTAAACGGTTCCTTATTTTAAAGTAGTATATTAAAAATTAGTGCATTAAGTAATAAATAACATTGCTTGTTTTGTAAAACAAAATTCAGAGTTGTTCTCCATGCATGTTAATTTGTTTTTTTTTAATATTATGGAGATATATATGTTGCTTGTTAAGGGGTATGTGATATATGTACTTCATATTGAAATCTTTTTTATGGAACCATTAATTGAAATAAATAGTTATTTAAATCCAGTGTATATATATGACCTGTTTTTCATGCTGAAATATTACCCCATTACTGCATTTTACAGATAATAATGGAGACTCAACAGGCAAAGCAGACCTTGGCAGATATTGAAGCTCGACATGCTGACATCATCAAGTTGGAGAATTCTATTAGAGAGCTGCATGATATGTTTATGGACATGGCAATGTTAGTCGAAAGTCAGGTAATACCAAAATTTATTTGACCATGGTAATTTTTGTAAATTAAATATGTTTATTATGATTTTGTCCTTTTCAATGAAATTATGGCCAGTCGTATTGGTTCATTGGTATATATGTTTCATTTTACTTCAAAATTCAAATTAAAAATTTCTCAAAAGAATTTTCTTTGTCTGCCAAAAAATTCAATCCTATAATCTGAGTAATGAGTTAAAGTTTGTGCAGTCACCTCAGTTATTTAACTTTCATTGGAATTGTGTCAAGGCATAGTTACTTATTATACATTAGTTTTGTATCTAATTTTTCCATCGACTACTTAAGCTTGAAATAAGCATGTGTTGACAATAGGTGGTAGATGGAATTTCAATGGGTGTCATTTAAACTCATAAGTGTATTTATTGAAATAGTAAAAATTATATCTTATGATTAATTCACTGTGCTGAGCCAAAGGTTAATTTAAGTTTATTGAAATGCTCAAATATGTTTATAGTTAAATACTAATTCACTTGTGTTACCTACCTTTTATTATGCTATGCTACCAGCTTAATTGCTATTTCTATGGTACTTTTCCTTTTGGTTTATCATTGATATCTCTGAAATGTAAGAGTAAATCTTTTACTGTGTTATAATCTGAAGGTTGAACTTGTTTTAATTTTTAAATTGGCCCTTTGGACATCATTGAAGATGTCAATGATACACTACTTTCCTTGTAGGTTGCTAAATGTGGATCTGACATAATGTACAGAATCTCTAGAAAATCAATTTTTGTGGCTAGGTTTTCAGAAGACATTTCAGACATTTATATTAAAGATGATAAAGTGTCTTGGTCACTTCTTCATATTTTTAAGGATATGTGTATGTAGTTTTGGGAAAAGCTAGGGTTGGTCTTTTAATTTAGTCTTTGGTACTGTACAGAAGGAAAATAGGGCTTCTCTAATTTATGTATTGTGGAGAGACCCTTTAAATAATTGGTGGTTGACCTTTCATTATTCGTATTTGAGTAATTCCATTGGCCATTAAATTCTCTTGCGCAAGATAATATTAGTAGGCCATGACAGTCCCTTAATGGTGAAATGCCTTCCTATCATGGCTCTCAGTATCATCTGCCTCATTTTATGGTGATTAAATCCCCTTTTATTTTCTTCCTCTTCTACTCTGTATTCTCCCCTCTGTCACCCTAATCAGCTTTCAGTCACCTTACAGGACATCCTCCATCAATTTTGCTGTCTGCTAATTTTTCCCATGATTTTTTTCCCTCTCCTATTGAATTTAATCTTCTTCACCCAGCTTGCCCTCTTTAATCCTCTTTACATCCCACATCTGTTAAGCTGAAACATTTTCCTGTATGTGGTATGCCTGAAAAGGGTGCAACATTTCCATCCAGGTTTTGAAAAGACCATAAAATCGCATACAGCTTTTAATAATACAGTAATAGGGTTTCTATAGTTATTACTGTGTTTATAACAAATATCACATTTCCACACTAGTGGCAGCAATTGAGTCACTGTGGCAGAGGGTGAGAGTTGGAAAAAATAATTAGGGAACTCTTGGGGAAGTCTGGCATCAGTTGAAAACATCTGTCCTCCTCAAATCCCCTTGGTCATTCTTATACCTGCCTCTTTGATTCCTCCCCTCTTAGTTTAATTTCTTATGAAGACTCATTATATTTAAGAAACTCTCCCTATGTACTTTTAGCAAATACATTTGTCAGAAGTTAAAATTTGCTGTCATATTCATCCTATTGTTCTTTTTCTGGTTACTTCTGCTCTATTTTTGTATGAATTTCTTCAAATAATCTATTTATAATCAAGTGCAGAAGAAATCCCTGTAGGCTTGTAGTACCTAATTCATTTTAATGTATGTGTCAAACTATCTCAAAATGATCTGAGTTTTCTCTCTCCAAGTGATGATCCTCCTCCCTTTGAAGATCAAAGATTATCATGATAATTAATTTGACTAAATTACGAAGTGAATTTAGGGAAAATTGGAAAACTTATTATATTTTTGTTCCATTGGTTAGAGTTTTTTTTTCAATTTTCTTGTTACTGTGTAAAACACTCAGAAATCAGAAATTATTTCATATTGTGGTTTAAAAAGTTGTAAGGACTCTCTCTATATGTGGCCAGAAACTGAATTATTTTAACCTGTCTTCACATGCATTTCCTTTATTTAGCTCTTTTAAAATTTCAGGAGCTAAAACGCCAAGATTCATAATTACCCTTTAACGCCGGAATTTTTTTTTCCTCCGATTTTTTTCCTCTTTTCAGAAGTTGATCATCATTGTATTTAAAATTTATATCCCAAATATTATATAAATATGTGCAGTAGTTTCATGAAAATGACCTGTGTCCATATGATCACGCTAGGCGGATACCGTAGCAATAGCATCCCCGCTCGCGTACATTCAATTCTTCAAATAATCACTAAATTTATCTAGCTCCCCGGATAAAGGCTTTGAAATAATTAAACATATTGATTTTTCAAGTTATATTTATTAATTATTTTGAACATAAGGATTTATTGTATAAAAAATTAAGCAAACATATGCCAAAAAGACATAAACGTATTGTGAACAGTGAAGAAATTCATTTTTTGTGAAATTTTGCAAAACATGATACACACAGCCCTAAGTCACATTTTACACATTGGGTACGAATAGTACTTTGGCAATATTCACCTGCACAGCGGCGTCGATTGCATGGTTCAATCAAATGGCCAATGCCGTCAAGGCGAATTTCATCACTTTCTCGGACATGGATAAAACTATTCCTTGACTTTAAAGGCCGCCCTACACTAAGAGGAGGATTTTTGTATTTTGTCAGATACATTTGGACGATGCTGCGACGAAACTGTAATTGTGAGAGCGTTTTTCCTGACTTCCTATGGAGAACC
The DNA here is from genome assembly GCA_933228895.1 of Platycnemis pennipes. Lineage (NCBI taxonomy): Eukaryota > Metazoa > Arthropoda > Insecta > Odonata > Platycnemididae > Platycnemis > Platycnemis pennipes. The sequence goes on along the minus strand of OW121847.1, from coordinate 72,732,240 downwards.
CACGCATTGTTCAATGACACGTCCACTAGCTATGTGAATATGCACCACCACCATTTTTTACCTCTTATCCCTATTCTGTAGTAGGACACATTCTCGTCCATTCTGTCCGTTCTCCCCATGGTAACGGTTGTACTCCAAAATCACTGATGGGCGAGGAATGCGAACAGTCCTCTTTTCTGCCCATGAAAATCGCGGCACAAGAGCTACGGGCTGAATGTTATGACAGGTAGTAACCACGCGGACTGTGGAATTGCCTACCCACTTGACCAAAAGGATGTCGTCCTCCTTACTGAGGCATTTCTCATAAAAACTCCTTTGTTTCTTACGTATTTCGTTAGATGGCATTATTGGACAGTCTTTTGGAATACGGTTTTCTCTAATAGTTCCTGTGGCTCCATAACCCCTCGACCTAAGCTCTTTTGGAAGTTCAAACCCGGTAAATAAATTATCAAAATGTAGTTTATAGGCAAAGTTCCTTTTTTCTTGAGGAATTTCGTCCAGCATTTGCAGAAGAGGAGCAGTGCATTTCCCTACCATATTCCCATATTCGGAATTTGATGCAGGGTTTCTACCTTGATAAACCTCAAAGTTCACTAAATATCCGGCAGTGGTATTTAGAGACCATACTTTGTAGCCAAATCTAATAGGCTTGCCGTGTAGGAACTGTTTACATGGGTGTCGTCCAAAATATACAACCATGCACTCATTAAAATCCAGGTGCTCCTGAGGGTGGAACATAGCTATAAATCGGTTTTTCACCATATTCATAATTGGCCTTAGCTTCCACATTTTGTCTTCTGCATTAGGCTGGGAATTATTTGCACAGTGTAAAAATCTAGTTATTTGTAAAAATCTATCCCGGTGTACAGCATTCACAACAAATTCATTACGTAAGTCACCAGATGAATCCCAGTAATCACGTTTACTGGGAACATTATTATAACCCGAGAGGATCAAAATTCCCAGGAAGACCTTCATTTCACCAGATGTTATATTCAAATTATGAAAATTCTGCAATGCGGCATAATCTGTTGACTGCGAAATTAGGAAGTCAATAATTCATCATCAAATATCAACTCGAAAATTTCAGTCGGCGACTTCTCACAGATGTCACAATAATTTGCATCCAGAAATAATGAATTTTTTTACACAAAGATCTCTCCAAGTAGTCAATGCTCGTTTCACCTTCTTCCTCTTTGAGTTTACCCGTTTGTCACTCATCTCGAGTCCATCACTTTCACATTCCCCTCGTTGAGTACTCAATAATATTTCAGCACCCGCTCGAAGTTGACGACCGGACAGATTATCTATGAAGCCACCACCATCCTCCTCCGCTGAATCTTCATCAGATAACACGTTACTCTCCGGAGGTTCTATGTAGATGCCTAAAATTTCATCCTTGTCATCTTCCAGTGCTGATAGAACTTCTTGAAGAGTCATTCCTCTAAAAACAGACGCGTTGAATCAATAATCTGTAAACATTTCAATTATAATTGCCGTAGTAAATTCAAGCATACTTACCTATTAGAGTTCATTGTCTCCGATGCACGCGTATCCCACTCAAGTTCAATATTGAATATAAAGCGAGTGACGGTGATATAGCTCAGCTTTTTAGTAGAAGAAAAGAGCATCTACCTCCTGAAGGTACCCGCATATTAACGAAATTTCAGTCGAATCGTTGTAAAGAGAAAAAAAACTGTGAATCACCCTTGTTACATTGTAGAATTCCACACTCTGGTTTCATGGCTTTCTAGCTGATATTGATACATAATAGTATTGCATGACTTATTTTATTACTAGCTATATTGTAAAATAGCACCTGGATAAAATTTGTAGGGATGCTTCAGCCGAGAGTATTTACAGTTGTGAAAATGTGCAACAAAATAACTTCACTGCAGACTCGCTATACAATGATCGGTACACAATTCTTCTCTCGCAACCATAAAGTGAAAAGAATAACATAATAGCCATAATACAGCAGCGCCTTATTACATTGTCCCGAATGAGAAATATCATAATACCTTTATCGAAAAAAGCATTCGTAACGCTGCCTTCCTCGTGGAACCCTATTGACACGGTATCCGCCTAGCGTGATCATACGATCACGGGTAACATTTCTTCTAAATAATATTATTATTTATAAAAATTTTATAACAACATTCATCTGTAGGGTATATTGTAGTATTCTTAGCACATTTACTGAAATGTATCAGAATTTGAAGAAAAATATTCTTGTACTATGTAGTAAACTGAAGTCATGCATTCACACAGAGGAGTTAGGGGAAGACCGCCACTTTGAGAAAGCTGTGTATCAAAAACATTCAGTTGAAATGACTTACTATTTCGTCTTTTGGACGATACATATATCAAGATAAGGTTACCAAAAATGCATAACGGAAATTTGAGAAATGCGGGAAGGAGGGTTATGTAGAGCAAGAAATGTCTGCTGTGATCATATGAACACGCTAGGCGTTAAAGGGTTAAATCCATATCAAAAATATTTCTTAATGCTTTCAAAGTTAATATTTTGGTAGTTATGTTTTTTTAGGGGTAAAGGGAAGGTGATTACTCCATGGAATAAAATATTCATTATTTAATCATCATTTAGTCAGTGGGAAGGTGATCTCATTTCAGATTTGATGAAAAAGCAAAATTAACCATTTTGCCCACAAGGTGTCAATATATCTACATCCCATGTGTTCCTTAAAACATTTGGGGTGCCAATATATTGACTGAAAATAAACATGGTTTACCTTCAAACATAGTTTTACTTAAAAAAATTAATCTGACTCATGGAAAGTTTTTAACTAAACAGCAATATGTTTAAAATTTCTAGGTCATATGTTTGGTTTGCAAAAAAATTATTTGAACAAAGAATTAATAGTTTCCATATTTAGCCATGAGCTTTATGGGAATAAAATCCATAAATGGTATGAGATCAAAAGGGTCAATGTTCACAATTTTTAACTAAATTTGACATGGAATTATTGAGTTGTCTTATAGAAAAGAGTGAAAGCCTCTTTTCTGTTGGTTAATTTTCATTGCATATTAATTTTTTTTCTTTTTTCAAGCCTTCAATTTATTTCTAAATGTATCATAACATCAGTCACAGTGATAAATTCTTATTCATAATTTTTAACAAAAATTGAAGTTTATATCTACTATAAAAAGCTTTAAATTTGTGATAATGACTTGTCACATTTGCTATTTTTTAAGTAAATTAATTTGTTTAAGTTTCCCAAAATATGGTTTGGGTGATTTTGAGTTAGTATGGATGGGAGGACATAATTTTCAAAAAGTTTCGTTTTTTTTATTTTCTTTAACATACTCATTTTTTCTGATCCAATTTATTCTACATGGATTAACTAATAATTGGAGTATTTTGTGCTTTTGATTTATCTGGATATTGTTTCGCCAGGCCTTTGTGTTGAGCTTCTTTTGCATGTTGTGTAAGCTATTTGAGCAGGCATAAACTATTATACATGATGATATTATTTATTGTCTTGGCTTTTTCCTGGTGTTTAGTCATCACTGTGTGCAGGTTTAATTCCTTACTTTGATAAATTAATACTATGGGTGTCTGGTGGTAAAAGTTTTTAACCTTATTTATCACTACAGTAAACTCTCGATAATACAAAGTAATCAGGACCAGAAAATCGCGACTTTGTAATTTCAAACTTTTTAAAAAGTCATGAAAAAATGTTTATCTTTGTTTTATCTAACTTTTGTTGTCTTCGGTAACATTAAATAGCTTTTTTGGTTGTTTGTGAAAACATTCTTAAATTATGCATGTCTTAATAGATCATAAAAAAGTACCTATTTGCATTTCCTATGCCCATGCTTTTAAGTCGGAAATCGTAGTGCTGGAAAAATTTTGTTCCAGTATTAAAAACTTATATAAAACAAAAGTTGAACATTTTGTAATTGGAATTTTATTTTTGGAACCCAGTCAGTAGAGATAAAACTAGTGTGGATGCTAAAAATAGACATTTGCATCAAACGTCTACGCTGTTAAGCATGCAGCTGGCCCAACCGCACTTTAGTTGTCCTCTATCACCCAATCATAGCTAAAAAAAAGCACGGAACTAACTGATCTGAATAGATCATTCACTGAGCAGCTGAATAAATGATCTTTAGGTAATATTTTTTCTTTTCTACTACTAAGACCTTTATGACAAATGGGGCATGATTCAGCAAATTTTCCTCATCATCTCCTCAAGGATTAAATGATAGCCGGGGAGTTTGGGTGTACGGTGTGTGGGGGAAAAGGGTCCGGTTGTGGACAGGGAAGGTCCCAGAGTCTGGCATATCTTTATCTGTCTAGCTGAACTTGAATGGGGGAGATGGAGGGGGAGTGGGGGAATGGCATCGTGGAACGTTTGTGAGGTTCCTTAATTTTTTCTGGACAACCCTGGGGGGCACGGGCAGGTGGTTAATTGGAATTGCTTCGGGCGCTGAGTGGAATGGGGAGGGTCAGGGATGCAGCGTCCTTTCCTTATGGGTGTATCGTCAAGGGATATGCAGGGGGGAAGGGAAGGGGATCATCTAGAGGTGTCAGAGTGTGAGAGGAGGGGTTGAAGACACTCCTGAAAACAAAGGACGTCGCATCCCTGTCCCTCCCCATTCCACTCAGCACCTGAAGTGGTTCCAATCCGCCACCAGCACGCGCCCCCCAGAGTTTCCCAGAAGAAGAGGAAGGAACATCACAGATGTTTCATGATGCCATCCACCCACCCTCTGCCCACTTTTCCCCTCCCCCCTTCAAGCTCAGCAAGACAGATAAAGATACGCCTGCCTCTTGGACCTTCCTCTCCACAACCGGACCCTTTTCCCCCCACGGACCATAAATCCAAACTCCCCAGCCATCATAATCTTTACCCCCAAAAATGCAACCCGGTCAAATTTTCTAACGGAATCACCCACCCTCACTCACAGTCCATGGTACAAAATTTTGGTGCGGACAGCTCCTTCACTGAGAGCTGAGCTAGGATTGCTCACTTTAAAGGATGAGGTTGGGTTCACAGAGAATTTGAACTACCATAATTCCTGGTGCACGGCGCAGCACATACCATGCTCAAATTCCCATGTTATGCCGGTATGGCACGGTATGAGCATGGTATGTGCCATCACACATACATTGTAATCAAAAGAGAACAGAGCACATTATGAAAATGCTGAAAACAGCTAAAGTTAAAAATAACCAGGATAAATAATGATATTAACTACGATTTCCACATTACTCGGGGTCTAAATGATATGCGGAGTTACATGTGGAAAATGATGGGGAGACTGGCATATGTGGGAGGTGAATGCACTACTATTTACGCATTTCAATTTTGCTGCACCACACTGATTTGTTTGGTGTCTAAGCCATCAAAAATAGTTGTGCTGAAGCAGTTTTTCGCTGAGTTTTGTAAAAACGAATATCTTTTGTTCCTGGGGACCGGGCCCATAGTTCTTAATTTCAAAAAATTCATATTTTTAAAATTTTTTATTTTTTAATATTGCCATGTATTTACTATAGGCTTTTTGTCAGGACCAGCAGTGTTGCTTCGTATAATCGAAACTTTGTATTTCCATGCTTTGTATTATCGAGAGTCTACTGTAATTTCTTTTAAAAGGTTTTGAATTTTTGTCTTGCCTCTGGATTTTAAGACCTATTTGTGTAGCTGTGTGCTACCTAAAAAAACACAACAGATATTGTTTTGGTGATTTCTGTTACATTATTCCCTCACCTTAAGAAAAAATTACTAATTTTTGGGAATTGCTGAAATTATTTAGTATCTAAAAAAGAAAAGCTTTTTTTATCACATATTTTCGTTTGAATATTGACTGCCATGAAGTTAAATTCCTAGGTATTTAACATTCCCAAGCAGAATGTTTTAGTGGTAAAAAGAGTTCAGAAAAAGGAAATTTGTTACTCTTTCAGTTCAGTAGTATGTATTTGAGGAAGTCTATGAATAGGTGTAATGCCTCTGCTTCATGTGAGATATTTCGAAATGTCTTTGAAAAATCATGTATGCTTTCAACATTTAGGAGCCATTAAAAGAATAGTCTTCTTTCCATGACCAAGTTATATTTTCTCCATATTTTACGTATTTCATTAATATGGATTGTTTTTTTGTTAAATGTCTTCTCCAATTCCTTATCAAAATTTTATAACTATCTCTTTTGTATAAATTTCTCATAAAGAAACACTTGTGTAGATAACATCTTTTAATGAGCATAATGGAAGAGTGTTGCCCTTAAAATACCAAATTATTACATTTATTTAATGGAAAAATAACTTATAATGTACTCCATGGATTCACCAAATCATATAAAATATTACAGTATGGTTTCATGTTGATGATATGGGGTATTTCTGTATATTAGTCCCTTATGAACATTCTTGGCAACTTCATTTTATTTTGACAGGATTTGTTCGTTCAAAATTCTCCTAAAAAATGCTAAATTGATTATTGTGCCCCTGATTCTTTTTCAAGTTTTTAACTGACAACTAACAATTACTGAAATTACCTTTGGTGGTTTCAAAAAGAGTTCTTGCTCAGTTTAGTTTTCAAATTGTGATATGTGCAGAAAAGCTTAGCTGGTTTGGCTTATTTTCCTTTTCTTCATCATGAGCCTATATATTGAAGTTGAAGTGGTTTAATGAAGGAGTATAGAGCTCTCTTGGCATTAACCCCATATTATATTTAACTCACATGGTCATGTGATTCTCTTAACCAATTTCTTTTCGTTAATTACTAGTGATCTCTCAAAGAGTCATGATGCTCATGAAATCTTGCAGCTTGGATTTATGCAGAAACATTTTCCAGATCTGACCTTGAATCCCTCATGCCAGTTGGCAAATCTTCTCTCCCCCAGTCTTCAGACTCATCTTTCCATTACGATACTTTAATTCCTGCTCGTCTTTCATCTGGTCTTTCAAATTTAATATGTACCCATGATTTCAGTTCATTTATGAGGATAGAATTTACTTTAATCTCTCCTCAGTGTATTTTAGTATTTTCAGTAAAAATTTGGTAATCCTGGGTTCAGTTTCTCATTGGAGATTAATTTAATAAGAGCTTTTCTGAGTGAAAAAAATAATGTACAAGTATTTCATATCAGTAATTTCCAATGTCGTATTAGTAATTTGCAATATTTATTGTGTTTCAATTACCTTTCCTTTGCTGCTTACTCATTGTTTTTTGTATCATTCCATGGATTTAATATAGGTGGGATATTTTTATTGGGCTTGAACTCGTTACATCATGTAACATCCTGGAAATAATTCATTAGCACATGTCATAACAGGAGAAAAATGATTCCTTGCACTTTTAAATGTACTCTGACCAGACCATTTATGCCCATAGTCATTATGGAAAACTGAAAATCAACCTTTTATCATGTGATTTAAATGATTATCGCAGATAAGGGCTTACTGAGATTGGGGCTAATTTCCAAGATAAGATATATCAAATGCAGTTTGTGGGCTGAATTGCCAAAATGTCATTGCCAGTAGCCTTAAAGCTAAGTCAAATTTTGGCAATTACTAAAGTCAAACCTGGATAAGTGATAAGTTCAATGGACTAGTATTTTTTTGGTTTATAGAGGTTTCTCATGTACTCGATTTCTCACTTCTTGCTATTGAGACCAGCCTCTCTCACTTCTAGAGGTATGATAAAACAAGGAATGTACAGGTAATAAAGAAATAACGACTTAATACATAATTATATAAAAACTTTTCTTTTGTAACAGTGTTACACTTCTTAAAGAAATCTTTCTGTTTCTTCCTATGTTTTAGTTTTGGAATTTCAAACACACTTTTCAAAGTCATAGATGTTATCAAAAATTGACTGACCTGTTGAAAATTGATGAAAACCTGTGAACTGTCTTAGGCACATTCAAACGTTTTTGCTTCATTGGAAAGGACTTTTCTTCTATATCCTAATTACCATTTCCTCAGTCATCTTCATCTCAGTCTTCCTGCTCTCTAAGGCGCTCGCAATTTCAAGTTTATCTCTCAACAAAAACCCTTAATTTATTGTTTAGCCACCCAGAGGATGTAGCCATCCAGTGGGAATGTAGTTGATGTGTTAGCTAAAGAATTTTTTCTTGTGAGCTAAAGAATTTTTCATTGGAATGCTGGTGCCTGCTTAAGTGCCTTTAAAAGAGCACTTTGAATAAAATACCCCATCCATTTGATGGAGTGTTAAACCATGGATCCTTTGGCACCTTGTTATTATTGTTACTGCTGTAAGGAAGTTGAATTTTGTAAAGCTATTGATGTCATTTCACAAGTTATATATCAGTACTTACTTTAATTTGGTGCAAAATATTTTTGTAATAATTATTATAAAATCAATGTTTATAGTAAGGTATATGTATTTGGCTTGATCTCGTATTCTTTCATATCCTCATTTATAAATTCACCTTCAGATAATCCGTAGTTAGCCCTACTTTGTATTGTAGCTGGGTTTGGTATATTTTACTTCTTTGAAATTCATCTATTTCATGCTCATTGTTCTTGATTTGTTACAAATGTATCTTTCGTGGATTTGGTATCCAATCACCATGCAGTGCTTGAGTCAGCCTAATATTACATCAATGCAAATGCCACTCATAAAATAACTGTGATGAAAGCTCTGTGTTGACTTCAAAAATTCATCAAATTGACGTTAGATAAATTGTTAGCAAATTTCTATAAAGCCATAGGGCATAACTTTAGCATAACATTACATGAAACTATGGTAAATCATTCCGCTACTTAGTTCTTTACAAATAAATCGTTGGCCAAGATGCTCATCAACTCTTATAAATGGGGAATAAGCTGTGTAGAGTGTTGGCAGTTAGTGGTATGGAAAATCTCTTAGAAAGCAAGAGTTGAAGTGACCAGAGTAGGAGAAATATTCCTGATTCTGTTGACAATTCAAGGAGCTAGAATTACTTTGAAGTTGGGGCATCTCGGTTTTCACTTTTAGTAATTGATTCAAAGAAAAACAAAGAAGAATGGAATGGTCCAAAAATGTTGGACTGAGATATTTCAAATTTACTGCCTCACCTTGGTGAAATAAACTGTTCTGAGAAAACTGGGATGTTTGCCAAGATGGGTAAGTTGTGTTTTCAGTACTCAAAGAAACATATTTGCAAAATTCATTGAGTAAGGACACTGACAGTTATGCAAACTACTACATGAGGTTTCCTTTATCCTGCAAAAGTGCTTTGATGAAAGGGTAGTTCGAAATTTGTGCTAATGAAATATGAGTATTTTTTTGTTGTGAGTATTGATGGAACCAGTAAAAAAGAATAACAAAATAAACAGTGAGGTGCGTGTAGTTACCGAAACACCATTTGTCTACAAAGTGATCCCATACGTTTCTACTCCTTTCAAAATATTTGCATTTTGTCAATAATGAGAAAACAGACAAAATTACAGACTATGAAAAATTTCTCCATTAATTGATTTTGTGAATAGAATAATCAATGATCTATAAACCCTGGAAAATCTTGCTTCCATTAAGAGTTTGATAAAATTTCGCAGAAGGATAAATAAACATGAAGTACAACCCTAGTTAGCATGCATGGTTTGAAGTAAAATTGCATAAATTCTGCAATAGTTCTTCCTGTTATATGCCCCTAACTATAGTGCTTTTGGAATCATATTATCATATTGGGTACACTGTGACTTAAAAGAGTTGGTACTTATCAGCAGCCCTCTTCCAGAAATTGAGAAAAAAAATAAGTTCTCTACTATGCAAAGGAACTCCAGCCTATAAATGGAGGCACAAAACATAAGTGCAATAGGTTTAATCTGCATTGCAGAGGCAATAAAATACAAAATTACCAGAACATTTCAATGAAAACTTCAGAAAATAAAATAAACATTAAAAAGAAGTAATAGGTTAAAACAGTATTTTTATTCTAAGAAAAAATAATAGTATGCAATATGTATTCAAAAGTTAATTACTTCAAATTGTTTATATTAGATTAGGTAAAATGTTTACTTTATAACTCTGGTAACTACAGTACATCTCTTTCAAACAGATCCATAAACCAGTTGATGAAATTAATTTGCACGGTTTGATAGAACCAGGGATAAAAATAATTTCCAAATTTCAGATAATCAAATAGGCCTCCAAGAAAGCCTTGGAAAATTAATGGCTGAATGTTTTGAGAGCTCTCCACCCTGCCATCATTCCCTGGAAAATTCACACCCACATCCAATAACCCATGTATCCTAAAGGATTCAAATGACCTAGCTGTTGGCCACCTCCTCCAAATAACTAAGTAACCTTAGGACATGACAATCCTCCCTCAGTAATCAACTTTCTACTAATTTGCCATTGTCTGTGAGTCAGTTTTACCCATTTTGGACAAATAGCCATGCCCAAATAAATAAATAAACTTGCATGTGACCTGTTGAAATATGCACAAATCCTTGAATTTTCTAGAAGACTCACTTACTTAAAAGACTCACTTACTTAAAAAGAGTCATAGAGTGAGATGGTCTCACGTATATACATCTGGACATGAAAAAATAACTCTCTCTTGTGTAGATGTTTTCTTACAGATATTTTCAGTTGTGAAAATGACTGAACCCAGTGACTAGTCTCTCACAGTTTTGTCACTTATCCAGTATTTGCTTATCAAGGTTCTACTTTATATAAAACACAGGGTAAATCATATACTTTGAACTCATTAAGGAAAGTATATCTTATATGCCAGATAATGCAGTAGTATAAGGTCCTTTTTCATGTTCTACAAAGTTAAACCTGCCCCAGGCATTGGAGACAGTTATTATTTTTCTTTATTATTGACCAGGATAATCCATTGAACCTAACCTTAAATACATTCATCAATTTGCCAGTATGAACCAACTCAAGTGAACTTCCTTTTGACACAGAAATATTAGTTTTTCTGAACTTGTCACTGACTGTCCATTGGTAAACTAATAGCTATCAATCAGCATCGATTGTTTTAATCATAATTACTTTTACCATGCTCCCGTTTTCTGTGTAGATAGTAGTAAATTGGTACCATCATAAAATCTTTGAATAATGATTTTGTTTTTAATATGTATTGAATGTGGAGAACATGCAATAACTTCAATCTATTTTAGTATTAATTAGCATGTTCAATGTGGGCCGTAATTTTATAAACTCACCTAAAATCTGATCAATTTTGTTTCAATACCCAACTAAAATGATGACCACGTCAATTGATGTGGTCCACCCTGAATATGTTAATGGGATTTTAATTATGCCATAATGTGAGCAGTTTTTAAATACTCTTATTGTCCCCTATTCTGTGAATGTAACACATTTGATTGCAGCCTCAACTATGATGTAGTAATATGTACAAGTTCTGTCAGCAGCTATTGGGTTTACCTCTACTATTCATTGTTTGTTTCATGCTCACCTCTCTATAAATCTGTTAAGAAGTAATTTAATCATAAGGCATTTTAATTTCTTTTGGGCATTATTAATATTTGTATTTCATTTGGCTGACTTAATACTAAGTGAAATAAATGGTCTGAATAGCAGTATTAATTTAGTCTGTATATTTGCAAACTAATTCATTGGAGTTTAGTTGAGTGGTTACCAAATTTGTATTGGATTTTGGGAACTGACCTTCTTTGTGGATTGTCTTGCTTACAACTAACACTTTTTCCTTACCACCCTGTTCTCCTTCTTGTTTTTTCTATCCCTCTGGGGCCTAACAAAACCTTAAACATAAATCTTCGGCCTGTGAAATCTTCTGTGCTGCCTTGACCAGGGAGAAATGATTGATCGCATTGAGTATCATGTAGAGCATGCTGTGGATTATGTACAGACTGCAACTCAGGATACTAAGAAAGCATTGAAGTATCAAAGTAAAGCCAGGCGGGTAAGTAATTATTGTTACTATCAACATCTTGTCATCGCTATCTGCAGGGCCTCCCAACCATCATCGAAACACCCATCCCATTCTGGGTTTAAGCTAAGGTTTATTTTTAATAGGTTAAGCAAGACTAATGTATGTTTTCCTCTCTCTTTCTCTGTTTCTCTTTCTATTTTCTTGTTTCTAACCCTCAACTTGGCCTTTTGTCATTAATACAACGTATGCTTGTATTATCATTAAATGTTTTCTTTGAATAACCAATACCTTCCTTTGTCTGATTTTTCTTGACTGAAACTTATTTCAATCATTGTTTATGTGGTTGTCCACTAACAACTTTTTGGTGAATTTGGTATTTCCGGCTAATTTATTGTAATTTTTTTAACCATTGGTGGGCTCATTTTTTGTTTTACATTACATTTTAAAATCATAATGTTAACTTAAAATTTTCCTGGGTTGTTGTGTCTAACTTTTCCAATATGTGTAAACTTAATCCTCCTGTTTACTAAATGGTTTTAATATGTATTTTTTGTTTCTATCAATACAAAAAATGACATTCTCACTCATCAACTAACACATTATATCTGATAAATTTAATTCTCAATAACCATATTTCTCTTGGACCAATCTCTGCTCCTCTTTCCTGTATTCATACTAAATGGCCAACTTTGTGTTGTTATTGTGGCATTTGTTGTGCTATTTGGCATATACACATATGTCAAATTGATATGTGCTTGCATCACTTGTGTGGAACTCATTCTTTGGTGTGTTTTTGTTTCCTTGTCAAAAAATGGTTATTTGGATTAATTGCTGTGCGCTTATGTTCATAATGTGTTGTGGTTTATGTGTGCTTAATATGTTTGATGGTATTACTTTCCTGTTGGCTGCATCAAACATGAATCTGTGGTGTGTTCATGTTTCTATTTCATCTTTTTTCAATTCATTAACCCTATGCAATCTCATGTCTAAATCCTGTGAGGGTGGTGTCTTTTTTCCATAAATCTAATCAAAATCTCTTTCACCTGTTCAAAATTGTAATTATACATCCTAATAATATGTACTGTACCTTTCCAATGGAAATCTTTCTTGTGTGGTTCCAATTAATTCTCTGTAAACTTTTCTTCTTCTGCTTGGAAAAAAAATCTCTAAAAATCTTATGTCTATCCTTCATACTATTTCTATCCTTTCCTTCATAAAAACTTGTGTATTGTTGCTCTGGCTGGATGGCCCATGGATTTCCTCTCCTTTCCCATAATCCATGGTTGTGGGCATGTGTGTGTTGTGGGTGTGTGTGTGTGTATGTGTAGGGTGAGTTGGTGGACCGGATTGAGTACCATGTGGCTCAGTCTGTGGATCACGTGACAGAAGCAAGAGGAGAGCTCAAGCTGGCCGAAGGCTATCAAACGAAGGCACGAAAGGTAAGGACTGTAAATAGTTGTTGTTCCACTCTGTCAGAAATTATTTGGTGCTCTTAGACCATACTTGGTACCTTAATGATACTTGACACTTTTCTACTTTCTTAGTCTTTTCATCAGTTCTGTCAGCATACCTACTTCTATTCTCTTCAAACTTCATTTTTCTTTCGGCAGGGGATTTTGGTTAATGTATCTGGAAATGATTTACTTTAGGTCACTATTTTTGGTTGAGCTAGGTACCCTGCGGTATTAAAAAGTATATAAAAAATCATTTTTATTCTAATAAGTTTCTTGAAATAAAGGTTTTATGTTTACTCCAATTTCCACAATTATTTTTTAATTGGATTAATATTTTTATATATTATCAGTATTAGCTGTGTAATTTCATGGTGCACTAATATAAAGAAAGAACTTGGTGTCATAAATGTTTGATAATAAAAATTCACATTTGAAAATATCTTAGCCACAAAAAAGTTCTCAGTGAGACTGAAAGCAGAAATTGCCTGAATGTAATAGCTTGATCAGAAGTAACTTTTAATGAACATTTCACCTTCCCTTGAAGAAAAGTATTACTGAACAGCAGTTATAATTTCCTTTAGGGGTTTCTGTACTGTAAATGCATATTTTAATTTTGGTGGAAAAATTGGCATTCATAGATTACCTCTATTTAGTTTACATGTATAATATTTGACACCTCCACACTTTGCCTTAGGAATATTTCCGGTTTTCTGCCTTGATTTTGAATATGTGTGCAAATTTTCCTTTAACTTCAAACTGTTTTATCAAGTCAAATTTGATTAGAAGTTGATGAAATCCTTAAATTATTCAGCTGTATGGAGATGTCATTTCTTCCGCAATTTCTGGAATTATCTCTGGCATAATAGTACATGCTCATCAGTATGATTTCAAGTTAACTTTAGGTGATCAATTTCTATTAGATGGGGTGATCTTAATGTCTCTCTGTTTCTAATGTTTCATAGTTGGACAATTCTGCACAAAACATATACTCACCAGTAGGGATATTCTCTATTTTTCTAGGCTATCAGGGAGGTTGCCTTCTATTTTTTTTCCGTGGCAGTGTATTTATTAGCCTTGCAACTTACTTCATCCAGTTTTCATTCTCTATCATTCACTATCTAGTGTCCGATTCCTCTGGTATCAGTGATTTACTATGTACCTCTTAGCTTTGCATGATTTTTTAATATTAAATTATCTTGGAATTCATTTCTCTTATTGTTTTGAGACAAGTTATTGCCTTTTGATTTTTGACTTATACTTTTAATCCTGCACAGCAAATTTTGGCTTTTAACTCTTCATTTTCCCAGGTAAGGCAATGAAAATATTAGTCATTTCTGTGCCTTTGCATACCATGATATAATCATATTCTGGAAATTAAATTTCTGCTCCTTGCTCCTCCTTTAAAACTCTTAATGATCTTTTGAATTCATATAGGTACTAACTAAAATCAGAAAGTAAATGTAGTATCTTTTGTCACAAGTCTCTTAATTTTTTTAACAGAAGTGTCACTAACAGCCATGTGGCACCAACATCATCCCAGGTTAGTACCAAGATCGCATGCCTGTTAAGTAAATGTTGGCCAGATGTATTCCTTTCCCAAATTTTTCTACCTTGGAAACTTGTAAGTTTTATTGATCTGGCATATTTTAATAATTAATTTTTAGTTGAAAATCTTAAAGTACTTAAGTGAAGATGCTATTCCTACATGTCACTTGCCTAGCCATTGGACCTAAAATTTGTTTTTTAAACTATAAAACACTGAAACTAGCAAAAGGTTTTATTGTCTTCACTTTCATTGTAGGTTTTTCCTTAAAGTAAAATTGTCAAATGAAATTTATGATTGAAGTTAACTATAGAGGTTGATTATTTTAACTCCAGGGGTGTAGAAAGGTCAAAAATGTTACTAAGTTAAAGCCAGTCACTAACAAAAGTCGATGCAAAGAATAGCACATTAGGTGAATTATTAGTCAAATTAGATGAAATATCTGTGTGATGGAAAATGAAAGTTTGGTATCTGTTAGTCATGGATCAGTGAATTGGTGAAATTTCTTAAAGAGTTATTTGAAGTTAAAATTTGATATGAAGTCCAAGTGGTTAAAAAAAAGGAAAAAGGTCATGTGAAAATATATTCTTGTGAATGGAAATATAATGACATATTTTTTGCAGTGATTTTTTCCTTGACGGATTATCTCATATTAGGTAGTTACTATATTTATATTTCAGTGATGTTCTTGTAGTGACAAAATCCTAAAAAATACTGGCCATTAACTTCATATTTTTTATAGTTAACATTTGTATAATGACTCACATGAAAATATTCAAGAATATTTTATCATTCTTATCAAATATCTTCTCATACAGTAATAGATGTATTTTTTGACCCTTTTCCACTACATTTTGATGTATTTCTAAGTGAATGATGTGAGTAATAAGTTTTGCAGATAAAAATATGTTTACCTCTTTCATATGTTACACTGAGTCATATTGGTTAATTGACAATGCAAAATTATTCAGCCTCACAGAACAACTGTGTATAACAAATTCATGAAATTGTCTCCTATTGCCAATCATAACATTGGTAGTAATTCATTTGACTAGAATTTCTAGAATTTAGAAATTCATGAATTAGTGCTCAAATTACTGCTTGAGATAGTAAAATTGACTAAGGGGTCTAGAATATTTCATGGAAATGGAGGAAAAATATCAGCTTTGTGACTCGCCCTCTTATTGATCAACCCTAATGTATTTCACAATTATAGTGTGAGAAAATGTCAGTTATACTTGCTATCAAGAAATGACCCCAGGAGATGGCAAAAATTAAGCTCTTTAGAAGATAAAATACTCTGTATAATTTAATTGTGTTGATGTTAATTTATAATTTTGAAATTTTGTTGATATTAATTTCCTTTAATTATAAACAAATAAGTATTCATTGGAAGTAAAATAATTTTAACTCAAATGTAGTAAAACATTATATTATTTAGTTATAAGCCATTTACTTTTGGTTGATGCAGAGAGGATACATCAGCCCATGGCTCTAAGAGAGTTAAGAGCAGTAAATTGAGGTATCTTTGCATTGATTATATCCTTGCTGTAATTTCTGCTGCCTATCAAAGAAAAGCAGATAAACCCAAAGAGAGATTTCAGAAAATGTTAGGAGAGATACTAAATCTGAGACCTCTATCTACACCCCAGTTAGAGTACTTGCCTTTTGGTTTTAGGGTATAAAATTTTATTATTGAAGATTGAAGATAAAATAAGTATGTATACCCAGAATATATATTCCTATAAAACCTCATTTTCCAATGGTTAGTTCTTGTAGGCATGAAGTGGTAATTCTATGCACGGCTATTCAAGTAATGCCAAAATATTTATGCTAAGCTCTATTTTGCAAGTTCTTGTGCAAAATGTAAATGCCACTTTTTGTGGTCAATTATCATTCCTGAAAATGGATGCTAATTTTTATTTTGCATTAAAACCTTACCTTTGCACATTCAAAAGTTACGCACTCTTTTGCTAGAGCACTTTCACATATTATGCATTTATCTGGTTTCATATGTTCATCATTGCATGCCTCATGAGAAAGAGAAATGACTCAATTCATGTAAAAATTATCCTGATGCATCATTTGGAACCCCTTTACTCTTCATTTAGTCTTAAGAATAATCATTCTCATTTCTTGAGGCTGCAATGAGTAAATTTTTAAAGCAATCAATATTGCTACTTTGTGCAAGTCTCCAGTGCTTTGTTTTTAATTTTGTGTTTGTTTCCCTCCCCTTTACCTACTTACCGGATCCTCTTCACCCATCCTTATTGTGTGTTCCACAAAACCCCTAACCTTCAACCTATTGTGTTTCCTGCCTTGTTGATCCTCTCCACCATCTTATTTCCACAGAAAAAGATACTCATCATAGTGTGCCTGGTAGTAGTAGTAGCCATATTAGTAATCATCCTGGCTGTCACCTTCGGATGATGAGGTGGTGAATATTGACTGCCATATCTGCTGCCAGTGCTGCTGCTGTCATCACCAATGCTGCTGTTGATGTAAATTACACTTGCTGATCTTAGTTAACATCCTCTCAAAGAATGAGATGCTGCCATCATGATTGGGTGTTTTATTTAAGTTTAAGCTACAGCTCATGTACTTAAAAGGTTCCTATGTCACTTGTTTTATGAAAACACATCACTTAGTTTTAACCTATAGCCTTTAATATTCTTGGCTACGCAAAATGAAGTTAGTTTATTTCATGTAACTGCTAAAGACTAAAATTTCATTAGATATTTTAGAGTTCTTTCTCTTAAATGGATATGGGTATTTGCATGAAAACCAACTTCATTTTTTTTGCTCTTACAAAAAAATGTGGATTAACCCCTCAGTTTTATCATTCTGTTCCATCTAACAATTTGCGAATCGGATATTTTCCTACCTCATCAGCCCTATATTTGCCATTGCAAATATTTATGCCACCAGTCAGCATTGTGCTAATAAAATTGTGTATATCACGACAGCGTGTTACATTTTGCTTAAAATTTTAGATAAGCAATTTTTTGATGAAAAACTCAGTCAATAAGGTATTCTTAAAGATAATTGATTAATTTTGATATTTTACCTCAGTACATTTTTAAGAGGTGTGTAAACTACTTGTAATGAAATAATTTTATTTGACAAATAAGAATTTAATTGTAAGATAGTGCCATGTTAGCTGTTTTGGATTGTTTGAACTCATATTTCATGAATGGAAAGGAAATTTTGGAATCTCCGTCTCAAGATAAATATAGAGTAGATGGTAAAAATCATTGTTTTAAAATATCATTTTCCATGAGTTTCGCAAGGAAACATAGTTGACCGTAAAGTATAATAGGCCTAAATTAGGAATCTGACTCAATCTTCTTGTGGATTATTGCAGTCTAAATAGTTTCACATTTGAAAGAATCTCTCAATAGCCTGGTGAAATAGATAATTTATGTAATATATATTAACATTTACTGCTAAAGTTTGACTGAGTAGGATACATGGAAGGAATGGGTGTTAACATTAAATGTTTCTGTATTTATATATATTTATGGTATATACAAATTTATGTATAACAAACTCTATGTACAAGTATACAAAATCTGTTGTTGTTATACTGATCCAGGTATCAAATTGCTTTGTATAGTATCATTTTGCTGTTAAATTGGATTTATTTATCTGCTTCTTTAATAGGGTAGGATTTTTTCTCATCCTTTGATTATGAAATAATTTCAGTTGTCAATGCTGCAGTTAACTGTGTTATTGTCTAAAGCTTTAACTATCCAAATTGCAGTAGCCTTTAATATTTTTACATAGCTTTGGACTGGTAGTAACTAGTCAGGGTGGTGAGTTGTTTTTTCTTTTAACGCCAGGTAAAAATGTTTTTTCACATTAAATTATGTATGTTTTTATTGCTATATTTTCTAAAAATATTCAAATGAATTTCTATTCATATGCAATCTGAACTCCCTTGTCTTCCCAACTATTTAATCTTTCTAAATTCTTATAAAATATAACTTTAGAATTTAAAAAGCAATAATTGTACATTGAAAATATATTCAGAGACAGTTGATCATTTTACAGTTATAATAAATTGCCATAAAGCCTAATTATTATAAATATCACTACATAAGTAGATGAAAGAAGTAATATGAAGAAATCCAATATCTTTAAATATAATAAGAAGTAATATATAAAATCTGAACTAACTTTTTGAAGGTTTTCAAAAGATCTGATGAGTCTAGGTGATGATCTTAGCATCCGTTCTTTGAATGTAATTGTGAAGTCTACTATATTAATATTTTTGTGTGAAGTGACAGCCTACTTGTATAAATGTTTTGGTTGTGTATAATACTTGCATCAGTAAGTTTATAACATTCCACTCTTGTTGATGGTTGTACATTATTTTGGTGCTTTTTACTTCATCCATCATTGTTTCTTCTCTCTCAAATTATTTTAGCCTAATTTTGTCACTTTTGAAGTGGTCAGAATGGTCTTTTGAAATGTTTTGGATTATTTAAGCATGTTAATTATGCTGGTGAAAAAAGTATGAAGTTACATGAAAATGTATGTAAAGGTATAGTAGTGTTTTGGAGCATTTAAAAGTCAATAAATTGAAATTTTTGTGAAGATTTTTGTTAAATAGTTGAATACTGAACTTCTCATCTAAGATATTGTTATTTTAATATTCAAACTCATAATGATTTGACAATTGTGAAATAAGTTGAAAAAGTTATTTTAATGTTTGAATGCTTGAAAAACACATTAAACTCATGTTCAGAAATTATATAGGTATCTTTAGCATTGTTGAAATAATGATTTGCACATCACCTTTCTTTGTGCTGCTATGTTCATTGTGCTGTGTCAGTTGATTTTTGGAACATGTTTGACAAAGGAAATATAAAGTTATGCAAGTTGTTATTGTTAATTTGCATAGTCATGGAGTCCTATATTTTAAAATTAGTATATCAAGCAACTTGTGTGTTTTCTTCACAGTAAGATTGCCTATTTTTGTGGTATATTTGTATATATCCCAAATGAGGATCTCATTCTTTACCACTAATGTAAGCCTAAGCTAAATACTTGAATCTCATTTTTATGTTGTTTTACGTATTTTGTTTCTTAATGCACTATTGTTTTCTCATCTTTCGTTGGATGAAAAACTATTAAAATTATTTAGCTTGTTATTGTACACCATTGTGAATAAATTTATTTTATATGAATTTTTGTTTGTTATTTTTTTCATTTAAAAAATCATTTTACAATAATTTATTGATAATTTCTCACTCATCAAGCTCACCTGCAATTATTTGATTTTTTGTCATATTTTTCACCATCCATATTTTTTTCATGGAAGATTCTTGACTTTTGAATCCATACTTTTATTTATTTATTGGATGTTATAATTACTAGATGGAGTTACATGTATGCCAATAGGAATAAGAATTCATACCTGATCTCAGAAAATAAATTCAAAAATGTCAATTACCAAGGAGCCAATACCAGCCTTTCTCATTATTGGGCTAGGAGTTCTTTCATATGTCCAGGATATATTTTTTTTGGTTGATTTGTATTGAATATGGAAATGTTTTTTTTTCAAAAATATATTTCCAATCCTCAAATACATGTTCTGAATGTCATTTGTCATTTAGGCTGTTGAGAAGTTGAAAAATCTTTTATTAACCATGAAATATAGTTGACCAGTGAAGCCTGCTTTTTTCAATCCTTTTATTTTTCTCAAACATGTTCAAGACCCAGTTCATGCAATATAATGTAAATATATATTGTGTTTAGTAATAAGTCCACTTTGCCAGCAAGAAATTATATCTTCCTAAATAAGACAATAGGGCATATGGGGTGACCACCCGTCCCAAATTATGTGCCTTTCTCTATTTCCCGAAAACCTCGATGAGTGTAGAAATATACCCTCTATCAAGGAAGTGCAAAGCAGAAAATTGTTGAGATGATTGTTAATAAATGATACCTATGCTGGTATTTTCCTTAGGATTACTTTCATTTATTTATTTTCTTGTGCATTTTAATATACTCTGTGTTAGAAATAACAAAACAACATTCATAGTTTTTGTGCTCTATAGGTCTCACCTTCAAATGCACGGGGTCAATTCTAAGTTTTAGAAAAAATATTTTGTGCTGGACTGATAGCTCTTGAAACAAGTTCAACCTCAATATCTTCATTTTTTTATGGTGGTCATCCTAATTACTCCTTAAGAATTAGTGCTAACCATTTTCTATTGTAAATGTGTTAAAACTTGATAAAATGACAGTGCTAACTTCATTAGTTAATGTTATTCCTATTTTAAAAAATTAACGGTTTTTATGAACTTTTTATTGGAGTAACACTTCCCCTGATATATATTCTTGGTTTCAGAGGTATGTCAACTCACCATTTTCCTTCTGTCATCTTGAGTATTTCATACAATCAAACCCTGGATTTTTGAAATAAATTCTTGATTTCAAAATGTAATTAGTATTTATTATAATATGGAACAACATTGTGATGAGGTTTTTGTGGTGAATAATGAATCCATTTTGGCTGCCATTGTGGTTGTCATATTTTTGGGTGAAAACCTTGGCGAAAGTGAGATGAAATGTAATTTCCATTGTAAATACATTGTTAGATTTAAAACATGTAGTGGAAAATTAGCTAATGAGATTGGTCCTATTTGAGAAGGTGGTTGGTTACTTTTGTAGCCAAGGAGTGAGAAATGTCACCATGGAAGGTAATCTTTATTTTCAGTTCTTTTTCTTGATATTTTGGGTACTCTCCTACAATTTTATTTGTAATTACATATTTTATTATTCACTTATTGTTTGTATATTTTGATATGTCTCACACATGGAAATTGAACATACATTTTAATTTGAAAAGTTTAAGCTGTATGATCCATAAATAATAATGTACGTGATTATGAATGTGTCTAGTTATTTATTTCCCTGTAATTATGAACTTATGTTATTTGTGCAATGGGTAGGATGGATAGATTCAAAAAAACCTTTCATTTACCATTATCAGTTTTTATATAATCTTCTATATTACCTACGTTATTTATGGTTTTTGTTACTAAAGGTTATTCAACCTACCATTTCTGTGTAAATTTAAATTTGGAAAATTAGTCAGTACCTACTCTGAATCTATTTGCTTAATTCCCATTGGAATGGAAGATGCTTCAGAAGCCGATTGTTCTTATAAAGATGAGATAATGTGGGTGATCTCATAGCTCTTGTTTCAGCAGGTGTTTAGATGAGAATTTTATTTTAATCCCAAACTATTAGAAGTAAAGTATTTGAGTTATTTGAAATCATTAACCAACAATGCTACAATGCATAGTATTATGTTAATTGATGTTGCACATTTTTGTACATTTATTTTTCATAAGAACTTTCTTAGTACTGATGATATTTTTTGTCTGCTACATTCATACTTGGTGATAGGCTTGTTTCTTCGTTCAATTTTTATTTTTTTATAGGCACTTTTTAATTGAAATATTTATATAGTAAAAAATTCCCAGATTAGCCTTATTATTTTTTTAGCTCCTACTTTTCTAAGTATCTTTGAATTTCTTTGCAATACGACATGCTCATCTACTGTCATAATTTTTTTTTCATTCTTATATAAGTATGGTAATTGCCTATTTTCTGAGCTCATACTTCACTTGATAATAAAAAGCACTAGATTCATGTACTCCTGTTTTAATCATCATAAATTTTAACTGAAGTGGTTCTGTCAACAGATAGGTATTTACACTTCACATGCATGTTGACTGTATAGTTACTGCCAAGTCCTCAACTATTTTTTACCTGCCTACTTATTTTCTCATCATATTTCGAAGACGAAATGTTTCTTTGCTCACTGGTCAGATTACTTTGATTGTAATCACGATTTCTAAATTTGTTTCATCACTAAGTTCAGTAAACCTAGCCCTCACCGAATAAGTTTGCCCATTTTATCATGGCATGGATCTATGTATGATGTGAAACCTTATTGGTCCAATTTTAAACAAAATTTATTACTACTGGATTCAAATTTCATGGAGAAAAATACACATGAGTTGGAATTAATTAAACATTGGCAAGGGAAGTATGTGATTTTCATTATTCTCTTTAATGCCCCCTTGGATTCGTACAGATTGATATAAGGATCTTGCCTTATTGATCTTTTTTTAATGGGAATTCAATGTTTGGGAAATATAAGTTGTATTTTCCTTTATGCTGTTGCCTTTAATGTCCACATAATTTTATAGAAACTTAAGGGTATATTTTAAAAAATATAAAACAGCATGAGTCCATGTTGTCCAGGGAAATCAATGTATTTATCTTTATCATAATTGCATTGGGCATAATAGTGAGTGGATTTTTACTAGAAGATTTTGAGATTAAATTTGAAATGTGCCCACTTTTATATCATGTTGGAGCTCACTCCTCCTGTCATTCAATTCCTTCCTGCATCTCACTTCCACCCTTGCAGAAGAAGATAATGATCATGATTTGCTTGGCTGTTCTTGGAGTGGTGCTAGCCTCCACCATAGGAGGATATTTTGGCCTGTGAGAAGGGAAAGTCATTGTGTTGGTGAGGAACATCCAAAGCAGCAGCTCACTGACACATGTGGTGAGTAATGAATAGATTGTGGATGATGGATTTGTGGATAGTAAAATTGATAACCCAGGATTGGGATCATTCTTCTTAAAACAAATAACAGTTTTCAATATAGATAATTACTACGATTGAAACATTTCTTTTTGGCCTCCTTATGAAATAAGGGTACATTTCCTCCAATAGCTAACAATGATTCAAAAATATACCCCAGAAAACATTTGTTTTTAATTTTACTCTTTTCAGTATCAAAATCATGTAGTAACCATCACTTCAATAACCTTCTTTGGTGGACTCTCAGTCATTGAGAATGTAGGATATTGTCATGTGATTTTAAGTAGTCAATCGCTACTACAAACCACCAGTCAGAATTCTATTCCTCCAACTGTTCATGGAATTTAGTTGTATGTAAATTGATATAAATGTATACTCCAAGGTTTGTTCAGACTTGAGATTTAGTCATGCAGTATTATCCTTTTTCTATCACACCACTAGCTGACGGATACATGTCTATGTAAAGTATTCATAATTCAAATTTATTTGGCCAAATGTTTAAATGCGTACATCTTCATTTTGTTTGTTTTATCTTTACTCCCGACAACTCATCACTAGAGGCTGAATCATGGTTCATTTCTACACATTGTTATCTGTATCTATGACATGAGCCTCTCCAGAAGAGAACTTATAGCTGCCACTGCTCCTACCACTCTACAAATTAAAAAGAGCAATTCATAGAGAAAATCAAATTTGAACAATCATGCTGTTAAGTGATATGAAAAATAGTTGTAATATGAGCATCCATATGATTTAGAGCCATGATTCTGCCCCAGGATTGAATAAGTTGAAATTTTGACATACATAAAAGCCAATGCTTTTGGTCAAGGATACATTTTTTCTCTTAAATATTTATCTTTCTAAGTTTATTCTGAAAATCTGAGAATTTGATTCCCTGTTTCAACTATTTTTGCTTATCTTTTGACAAGTCTCAAATGCTCTTATGGCTTTCCTGTTTAAATTAATCTTCTTTGGTGGACTCTCAGTCGATGAGAATGCAGGATATGGCCATGTGATTTTAAGTAGTCAATCGCATGAACTACAAACCATTTATCAGAATTTTACACAGCATCACGCCAAACTTTGTATCATATGTGCCACTTTATTGAAATCTTTTTATCTAAAAATGTCCCTATTCTCTTTTCAGCTGCTTTGCTGCCTATTGCAGGTTGAATAATTACAGACATCAAAGAGAATATCATTACTTCAAGTATTAATAAAATCAAATTGAAAGAAAACTATATAATTCTGTTCAAAAGACTTCATAGATGTGTTTTGTAAAAAAGTACTAGGATTTATTGCTGCCAAAATATCTTGTTTACTTTTTGTGTAACACCTCCTCTGTGCTTACTGAGTAAGGAAGCATGCTCCTGGAAGGTACTTAGCAGGTTGGGTCTGTATCCACCATCTTCATCTGAAAGGAATGTGTATGTTTCTATTTCTGGATGTGTCATCGAGTCATATCCTTTTCCTGTTGATAGAATAATATAAAAACCCTATCTACAAGTACAGTATACAGTTTATATGTTCATAATGCTCACCATTTAAACTGCCATACCTGCTTGATGCTAAGTATGGCAATATTTTATGACCCAACTAATCCATTTTCTATATCTCTCATCATCTCATGCTTTGCATGGAGCTCTCAGTTAACCAACTTACCTAATGCTAACTACCCATTTTAAGAGCCAGCTGTAATTTGACTTTATTTATTTGGATTGGTTTACTCCTGCTCTGTAGAGAAGCAAAGCTGATGTCAATTTTAGAACTGCCAGAGATTTAGCCACCTAATTTCACTCACGTGTATTGGAGTCTCAGTGATGAATTTGTGTAACATGTTGAGCATATTTGTATTAGACAATACCATTTTACATGATTTTTTTATGTGTACCTCTTTGTATGTACTTCTCATTTAAGTTAAAATGAGCTTTATCATGAATAAGTTGAACTTTTATATTTATTTTGAAGTACCTACGTAGTGAAGTAAAATGCCTATTTATTTTGAATGACCTACGTAGTGAAGTAAAATGCCTATTTATTTGTGACATAAGATATTGTTAGCATGGATTTTTTTATTGATTTAAGCTTACTGTATTATTTTGAGTTATTACTTGACTTTTTGCTCATTGGCCATAATAGTTAAAAACAGAAGTATGTAGTGTTAGACGCAAGTGTTACCATTTTAAATCAAAGGCAAAAATATTAAAATTTTTTGCATGTATCCTTCCTCCCTCATATTAATTCTTTTTTTTACTGACCTTGGAAATGTTTTTCCCACTTGGTTGGAGAAAATAGTGGGGGAATTTGTTATGGCGGTGACTTTGATAAAGCCTTCATTTAAATGAGTGAACCATTTTGCTGTAGCAATAAAAATGGTGTGTAATTCTTTTCATGTGATATCTAGTTGCAGGTATTGTTTTTGTTACTGTATAGAATATTGTCTTTGTGTATGTCATGTAGCATATAAAAGATGTACAGAAATATAAAATGTAGTCACATGTAAATTCCTTACAAATTTTTAACTTAAAACACTTCTTTGGAAAATGTGATGTTGATAAAGTCTTTCTGACTGAATTCTTGTTCTGTATGTGTAGGTAAATTTTACCAGTGACTTCCATTGGTAGTGTTATATAAATGTCAAGCTATGATTTAAGTAAGGAAATATGTTAATTTTCTGGGGAGGTATTCCAGGCAAAGTTTAGTTTAATTGACTGTAAATGTTCTCTGAAATAATGTTTTGGTATGTTATTTTGCCTGGGTATCTGTGTATGTGTATAGTATATAAATATGAAGAGCTTGGACAAGCGAGCATTGTAAATTATTTTCCAAAAATGGATAATAGAGATCGAAAAATAGATTACAAGGCTTGAACAATTAGTGAACTTTTGTATTCATATTGATCACAAATTAAGGTGCACAATCAACATCTGTTGAGATGTAGGCCTAATGTAAAATTTATGTTTATTTTTACTAGTCTTTGGTAAATTCATTTTCATGTCTCCTGAAGATGTTTTGAATCACCAAATTCTAATTAAAGCATAAATTTATGAAACTATAAATTCCCCAATTTTTTTCTCTGCCTTATTTTCTGTGTTATTATAGTACATTAAGTTTCTTTGGTTGGAATGTGTGAAGTGTGCATGGTTTATTTGTCATTTGTGAGTATATGTGTGTGTGTGCATGTGTGTCCATTCTCTCATCTGTGTCATTCTTATATGTAT
Organism: Platycnemis pennipes; assembly: GCA_933228895.1. Classification (NCBI taxonomy): domain Eukaryota; kingdom Metazoa; phylum Arthropoda; class Insecta; order Odonata; family Platycnemididae; genus Platycnemis; species Platycnemis pennipes. The sequence goes on along the minus strand of OW121847.1, from coordinate 72,705,546 downwards.
GCATATGCTTGGTGCTGTCAGCTAAGAATTAAGTCTCACATTGGCATATGCATAGTCTGCAATCGCCTTTTACAGAAAGTTATATGGTGGAATGTTTGTCAGCAGCAGCATATCTGTATACCCTTTTTAATGGACACAGTTGTAGACTAAAGAGAAACTCAAGAGCAGGTGAAAATTAAATGAAAGGAGGATGCATTACAGTTGATATTCATTCGTGCCAACTTGTTCTTCCCTGCTTAGAGTGACACATTATAGTTATTCTATGACATTGTGTGATTTCCTGGCTAAATGCTGCCCTTAGTTAACATAAAGAGCAGGTTACCTGTGACACATCAGAATTTTTTGTCAAACTTACCTTTCAAATCAATAAACACCAAGAATGTGTCCTAATTGTCAAGTTAGCCATTAAAATGCGTTGTCGTCTTTGAAAATTCACACTGGCATTAAGAGTGATTGTGTTAAATAAAAGGAATCTGTTATTCTCCACCTTTTTGGTGATTCATATTCATTAGTTAGCTAGCTAGCGGCATTAATTCAGGCATTCAAGTCACTAAGGATGTGTGGTGCTTTAAGGTTTTAAAAATTCATCATATTAAGTGTATCATTATGATTATTGATAATTTGATGACATTAAGCATCTAGAAACTCTTGGCATTTCTGTCATGGTAATAATTGGATCATTAGAATGAAATTGCACTGCTAAAATGTGTTTGTTGTGGAGTACTTATGATTAAAAGATTTTTATATGTGAGGAAACATTTTGTAGTGAGTATTTTTCTGGAAGGAATTAGTTGGAGAAAAGAGTTTGTTGTTTAACTAAACAACCATTATATTTTATAATTCACAAAATTTGTGAGTTATGAAAGGATATTATGCAAATTCTAAGTGAACTACCATATTTATAGATAGTGTTTGCTTTATTGAATGTTGTTTCCCACTACATATATGAAATAAATATTAAGATCTAAGTTCGTTTTCCCAGTATTTCTTAACGATGTAGTCTTAGAGTCATTTTGGTGTATTTTGGCTATAAATTGAAATAACTTGTCCTCTCTTGTATTCATTTGTTCAAATACTTGAATGTGTACTTAAAATGTACAAATAAGGCAATATTTACCTCTCCCATAATCATTACTGTGCATATTCAAACTGTGTCCTAGAATGTCAGTAATTGTGTCATGGGTACTTGGATGTGCCTAATGTGTGTTTACAGACTTGACAGTCCAGTAGAAAATGTGTTCCTTCATTGTTGTTAAAAATCTAAAATATTCGAAGCCTTACTGTAGAAATAAAGGGATATTTTCTCTCAATTATCCATTGTGATGATTATGGGAGCTGAATTGTGATCAACATAATGTGTCCTTTCAAGTTAATCAGCACAAAATAACCTTTTATAGAGCATTGGTTTTACTTGATAAAAAGAGATGGTGCTCCTAAATGAAAGTTTAAATGATTTTGTATCTATAAAAAAAATTCATTTGGCTCTTAAATTAGAATAGTATTTTTTGTTAGCATATGTTTTATTACTGTTCCTTCATCCACATTCATTTCTCTATAATTTAATGCAATTCAGATTACTCACAAAAATATTGTCTCATTGTTTTTGCTATGTGAATATGTACTACTCTCCCAGCACATCTCAGTTTCTTATCTGATGAAACAAAAAGTTGAGAGCATGCATTGAATTCGTGCACAATAGCCTTGTCCTGGTCAGTAGTAATTTCAGATTTATAGAACACACTACTTTTTATGTGCATATACGCCTTTTCTCACAACCCCTTTTCCCATTGTCTTTGGGGCATTTTAAACAAGAATCTAATGGTGTTTTGGAATCAATCAGCATGTAGAAAATAGGGCAGGATTTCTCAACCATTGTATTACAGGATTTAGTTCAGGGTATACATTTATTTTTATCAATTCAAACCTTCACCCTATTCGTCATTTAATCTAGTCAGATTAAGTGGTTCATAATTCATTGTATTTTGTTGCCTTGGGGGCAATTTGTCATGGTATCATAATCAAGTAAGTAGTCATAATTGTCAATTATTGAGCTAGATTGTGAATATTTCTAACAAACTTATGGGATTGCTATTGAAGGTAATGTCTTCTCTGCATTGATCGATCACATGACCTGTCATCCATGGTTGAGATTTGTTGTCTCTGTTCCCAACTTGTTGGCGGAAGAGTGACTCTTTTGGCTGTTTATTGTAAAAATGACCTTTTAAGGAAAGTGAGCCGTTGAAACTTAAGCATCTGCGCACCCAATGCCTGTTGAACTGTGGGACAGAGCCATATCACCTGGCCAAGGGTTGTGAGCATCAGACGAGTGCCTGGTCTCACTCGTGTGTTGTGATCCTATAGTGTGTATTCATATTAGTCTGTGTCTCCTACATAGAGTGTATATTTCCTACCACAAGATGACACCTGTTTTATGCCTTTAAGTAGTAGATAGGATGCAAGTGTGGATTTACTTGTAAATACTGATACTCTGTTTCCTTAGAAAATGAGTCAAAAGTTAGACAATAATGTATGAATGACTGTTTGTTTTCTATGTAGTTTATTTTCATGTTATGTGATTTTTGCTCGTGTCATCGTGTGGTATGGGCTCTATTCAAACTAGGGAATTCTTTTGACATATTTACTGTAAAGTTTGAGAGTGGGAGTCAAATGCAAATACCTACCAAATATTCTGATTATATTCATTGTTTGTCTTGTTGGTGTTTTTTGGCTCCGTGAGTCATTATAATCTCTTAACCATTATTTTTGTCATATTATTTGGAAGGACATATCTAACAACAAATAGCAAAAATATCAAGTATGTAATAACAGAGATATACTTACATATGATTTATTTCACCCCATAACTATAATCATGTAATAATTTGTATATTAAGTTAAAATGGTTTCAATTAGTCCAATATTGCCAATGAACATGTAAATTTTTCATTATATAGAAGAATAAGATACTAAGAGTGTGAAAAAGTATTTTCTGATTTTTTCCTACTGAATTCCCTGCCCTTTTGAGCATTAGCAGTTGCTGTCTTCTTCCTTCAAAACGTCTTTAAAATCACCTTGATGCACCATTTCATTTGGTAAAGGTATGTAATTTACTCTAAATAAAACTTTTATCTCCTATAATTATACCTTTAATAGTACCTCACCACCAAGACCAAAGTAAATAGATCTCAAATGCCTCATCAAATTTGGATGACATTTATTTTTCTCTTTGAATTTTTACCAGAGCTGTGGTTACTCTATACAATATTTTGTGTTCACATTGTACTGTGCTGAAGCACAGCCTTGCATTCACAACTCATTTGCGTTGAAGGCATTTTTGATTGTATTTGTAGTCTTGATGCTTTAAACATTCGGAAACACTTGGAGGTGTATTTCATGTGCATTATTCTGTTGCTAAATCAAAAATACCATTTTAACTGATAGTCTAACAAGTTGTGCAAGGTAACCAAGGACCTAGAGAGCTCTATCCATCTTCAAAAATATTTATCTCCTGATAGGGCTAATCTCATGGCAAGAGACCTAAGTTGTTCCAGGAGTCAACTTATACCAGATTAAAATTTTATCTAAGTTTAACCTTTTCCACTCAGGTGTCGACTGATACTCGACACAGCACAGCTCACTACCAACTCACGTGTCAAGTGTCACTCGACATAACACGTGAAATCCAGGGGCATTTGAAATTGAATTCCGAGTGGACTAATGGTATAGAGGGTGAAAAAATCAGAGTGCAAAGGGTTTAGTGTTATTATTTCAAGAGTCAGTAAGAGCACTGGGACTATATCAGTATTTTCTGGCAATGACATGGACATTATCCTTAATAGCTGCGAGTTAATCATTGATGCGAATTTGGTGGTGAATAAATTCATGGCTAATGCAAATCCAATCACCCCATAAATGAATGAAAATAGAGGTATCAGGCATTATTTTGTGGAATTCCAACATAATACAAAATACTATTTTCCACCGAGAGACAAAATTTAATTGCGTCCTAGGTTTTGATGACCTAATTCATCATCATATGATTACCTGATTATGATGTAGTACATCAAAATCTAGGTTGCTGTTAAATTTTTTTATCTTAGTGGAAAATTGCATTACGTATTCTGTATTATCCCATAACTGAGGTCTGATAAATTCTTGAAAGTAAGTAGGTATTCATGTGATTTTTATTATAAGCTGTTGTATTTTTAATTGGAATTACTAAACCCTTGTATTACTACATTGTCAGTTGATATTTTGTTATCTTTTATTAGTCATCCAGTTTTCACATTTGTCTGTAGGTACATAATATAGTTTAGACTTCTTATTATTCTGATATAGTTACCTAATTTTTAGGCTCCAAATGAACTCATCTGTTCTTGTCAATCTTATTTGATGCTCATCTTATGCTTAATGGTCATTAAGAAGAAGTATGAAATTATTCCTATTTTTATAATCATGTTTCTGTGAATATTCTGGCCTATATACTAGGCAGAGTTTGAATCTAAGGAATAAAAAAAGCTTTAATAGTTAAGTTTATTGCCTATAACTATGAGATGTAGCCGAAAAGAAAGTAAACCATGGGAAGGTAATTGTTCAGAAGGATAATTAAAGTTAAATTAACATAGGTGTGTTTTTCTGCAGAATGTGTTGGATCTATAGATATCCCTATAGGGATTTAAAAGCATTGAATATGTTTTTTGTGGATATTGAATATTAAGCTATGTATATGATACAAATGAGTGAGTCTTTGATCTTCAAAAAGTGAAAAAAGTCTACTTCTGATGGGAACTGAAGCAAATTGTGTTACATGTCAATTATGCTATTACTGGCTGTGAAATTTTGCTACTGCAGCTTTTCATGTGATTTGTACCTTTAATTTAGGTCTGTTTTTGGGAGGATAAAAATAATCCTTGAGAAAAAACAATTCAGAAATGGAAATGCAAATGGGCATTATTCACTGCTTGCTACCTCTCTGGTTTGGTGTAATGTTCCGTAATTATTGAAGGGGGTGTAATGTTCCGTAATTATTGAAGGGGGTGTAATGCTCTGTATCCCTTGCAGAATTTTCCTCTCTCCATTTGGAAATGTCTGGAGGAGTTTATGTTGCGGAAGGAATCTAATTCTGTGGACACAGTTCAGGTAGTGAGAAACCTAAACAGTCGTGAAGCATTTGTGGTAAAAAGGCATTTATTGTCATCAATAACTTAAGTCAAAGATAAGAATTGAGCCCCAACAAGATCAGTTGGGTATATATTTTATGACGAAGCAGTCAGATTTTTAAATTTGTACCTAGTATCCTTTTCATTGAATAATCAAAATATCATGTGAGATCTTGGTCTTTACTCTGCATTTGAGCTTTAACATCCTCTAGACTCTTCTTATATGCATTGACCACTGCTGAAGACTGGTGTATGCAGGATTTCCTCCTGGGGGGTTTAAGTAATATTTATGAGCATCATCATAAAGTGATATTTAGATTATTATTCACAATAATTAAATTAACATTCTCTTTTTGTGAAGACAATTGAACTGTATTTTTCAGCTCAATAAGCAAAATTCTAAACGCTAGTGCAAAAATATACAAAATATAGTCAATTGCGAGAATGTTTTTGGGGGATTTAAACCCCCCATCGGTACGCCACTGGCTGAAGAGGTAAGTTTCGGGATTGGCATGGTGGATAGAGTATTGGCCTCTTGCCTTGATGGCTCAGTTTAACCCTTTTACTGCCAGTGGGCCGATATATCGGCCCTCTATGGTTGTGCGAAAACAGCCAAGGGCCAATTTATCGGCTTGCACTTACATTACATCATTGCATATACAGTGGTACCTTGAGATACGAGTTTAATTCGTTCCTTTACCGAGCTTGTAAGTCAAAATACTCGATTCTCGAATCAATTATCCCCATTGAAATCAATTGAAATGTGATAAATTCGTGCCAGACCCTAAAAAAGCATCTCAATGTTCTCAACGTAAAAAAATATATTTATAATGAACAAACATTGTATACAAACAAAATGAAACCTTATAAAATATAATGTAAAGCAATAAAGATATTGGCAAAGTCGATTAGCGTTTGGAACGTATGTATTGATTTTTTCATTCCCCTCACTTTTGCTTCACCTTTTTCTTCTTCAGTAGTTTTTTCTTTTTTATCACGCTTTCGTCACATTCATCCGCAGGGCATTTCAAGGGTGGTGTTGGGTGGGAGGTAGAGAACCTTTATAAAGTTGAACTCTTCTAGGATGTCGTCCTCAAGGTTTAGCAGGTGGCAAGTAGCACTGTCGAGGACGAGAAGGGCTTGTAGGGGTAATTCATTGACCTCGAGGTAATTCTTAACAGCAGGACCAAAGACCAAGTTGACCTATTCCACAAAGAACTTCCTGGTGACCCATGCCTTTGGGTTTGCCCTCCACATAACCTGTAGCTTCTCTTTTATAACCTTATGTGCCTTGAAGACTCTAGGGTTTTCTGAGTGGTATACGAGCAGCGGCTTGAACTTGCAGTTGCCACTCGCATTTGCACACAGTGCGAGAGTCAACCTATCCTTCATGGGCTTGTGGCCTGGCATCTTCTTTTCTTTTGCCGTTATATAAGTTTTGCTTGGCATTTTCTTCCAGAAGAGTCCTGTCTCGTCACAGTTGAACACTTGTTTGGAGATGTATCCATGGGCTTCAATCTATTCAGCAAAAGTTTTCACAAATTCCTCAGCTGCCATAGAATCAGAGTTCGCTGCTTCACCGTGCCTGACAACTGAGTGAATACCGGTCCTTTTTCGAAAAATTTTGAACCACCCCCGACTGGCTTTGAACTGCTCCTGTGCTGAAGTACCTGGGCTCTGCTGCAGCAAATCTGCGTAAATGACTCGTGCCTTCTTGCAAATTATACTCTCAGTCACAGTGTCTCCAGCAAGCCGCTTCTCTGTCAACCACAAAAGCAAAAGATTCTCCATCTCTTCATGGACAGAGTTGCGTAGTTTTGCAATAATTTTAACACCCTTAGCAGGAGTTATAGCCTTTATCGAGTCCTTCTGCTTCAGAATAGTACATAAATTAGAAGTTTTGCGATCGTACTGAATTGCCAAGTCCACGACTCTTACACCATGCTCATGTTTGTCTGTTCTCTCATGCTTTAATTCCATGGATATCACATTTTTCTTTTCTCAGCACTGTTCTTTACACTCATCTTCTTAGTACTCATGGTTATATAAAAAAAATTAACTAAATAACTACATAAGTTACAAAAAACACCTAATTAAAACAACTTGACAGAGATGCTTCTGCAGGGAAGTGAACACATGAATTCCATGCCTTCTTGCTGCAGTGCAGATTTGATCATATGATGTGTTGTTGAAGGCTCCCTCAATATCGAGGAAGACTCCCTTCCCATACATGTTCCAGCACCTTTCCAATCCCACATGTGAGATTGTGGAGTGCAGTTTCTACGGACTTTCCTTTCTGATATGCATGTTGGTGAGGGTGTAGGGAATGGTCTCTTAAGGTCCCATGTCTTATATACCTATCACCACCTTTTCTAATGCTTTAAAAAAGAAGGACATAAGGCTGATTCCACAAAAGGAGTCAGCCTTAGTGGGTATCAGTGGGGAGTAGCAGAATCTCCTGTGCTTCCTGAAGTAGTGCCGGAAAGACCCCATCCTCTCTAGCAGATTTGAATGGGCTGAAGCTTGTTATAGCCCATTTGGTCGCATTGTACGTTACGATGCTGGAAGCCAATCTCCATTCCGTCCACGTAGGACAGATGAGAGTCCTCCAATCGTGCATCTTCTCTGTCTCCATGAAGCCTGGAAAGTGGGTCTCCAGCAATAGCTTCAATGCTTCCTTGTCAGAAGACGTGTAGTCTCCTGAGGGAAGCAACAGAGTTCCCACTCCTGCCTCTGGGTCTTTTGATATAATCTTACGGAATCTGGAAAGTTGTGGGTCAGATTCAATAGTTCCACAAAAGGTTTTCCAGGATTCCCTTTTCGAGCGCTTGATGGACGCTTTATGCTTCCGCTGGTCTAACTTAAAGTTATCCCAGTCTCGTGATGGAGCGGTTCTCTTTGCTTTATTGAAGAGTTTCCTGGTCTCCTTGCGAAGGCCTTCTAATTGCGAGCCCCACCAAGGAAGGTTACTCCCCACTCTCCTGGTCCTGATGGGACAGCTGGCTTCATAGGATGTGATGATACTCTCCTGTAGATAATCCGCAGTGGCATCAATCACATCCACATTTCTAAACTTGCACTGAGGTGCCTGATCTAGGAATCCTCTCAGCTTCTCTCTATACTGTCCCCAGTTGGTGTTCCTTGGGTTCCTGTATGTTGTTTACCTATCACTGGCATCTAGGATAGTAAAGAGGATGTGTCGGTGGTCAGACAGTAATCTCACCCGACACCCTCCATTTGACCACGCTCTGCATCAGAAAGTTGGTGCAGAGTGTGACATCTATCACTTCCTCTCTCATGCTATTGGAGAAAGTAGGCTGTGATCCTCACCTCTGCCGTTCGTGTACCCACTGCCCCACACAATATAGTGCGAGTTGGAGTCACACCCTACTAGGAGGTCCCATTTCCTGCTTTTACAATGACTTACCAGTTTCTCCAACTCAACATTCGGTGGTGGGTCTGGTGCATTATAGGGGAGGTAGGAGGAGCAGATGACCAACCTCCTCTTGTTTTCACCGCCTCCAAGCATCAGCATAACTGCTGTCAGGTCCCTGGTGGTGAATTCTTCTAAATGCATAGCATTTAATCCATTGACATAGATACACGTTCTAGGTCTATGAACTGTGGTACAATAAAAAGTTTTTCCAGGCAACTTCTACAGCACCATTTATGAGCCTGGTGCCTTCGTACATTGGGAACTCTTGACCCTCTGGAATTTGATCCCAGAGTTCATCGAGTTGCCTGTCGATGTTGGCATACATCTTCTCCTTTACCAACACTTCTGGATACCCAACTAGCACTATGGCCATCTTTTTGAGGTCCTTCGTTAACTGTGCATAAGTCTGCTTGGGTATGGTCTTGGAACTCTTGTTGTCTCTCCACTCATTGTTGGGGGTATCTCCAGTAGTCCGTCCCCTTTTCTGTAGTGCTGAACTTGGGGTCATAGCGCCATCCCCACCATGCCTAGGACTTTTGTCAGTTACTTTGTCACCAGCATTGCCCCTGGCAGGGGGTGTGCAGAGACCCCAGCTGCACCTTTTGCCCTGAGCTTCTGCAGCTTCATTCTCGCTGCACCACTGAGCTTGTGCTCTGTGGATAGCATCTGCATCTTTGATGAGATGCTGCCCAGAGTAATGTTGGAGGCCCCAGAGTCTGACTCCATCCCCACGGGTGAACCTGGTGCCTCTCTTATTGTAGACTCCGAAGAGTCAGAGAGAATGCCTACCTCCTCTTCCCCCAGAGGGTTTGAGGGGTGACTAGGGAGAGTGGGGTTCCCAGAAGGGCCCCCCAAAGGTAGGGTTAAGGTAGAAGAGGAGGAGCTCCCATTGGGTTCCCCACCTGGGCTCCCCAACAGTGCTTCCTCCTCCATTTTTGAAATTAGACTGCTAGAGTCCTTGGTCGGAGTTTGTCCAGCGTCCTCCGCAGAAGTTTTATTTTTATTAAGGTCCATAATAGTTCCACGAGTAGCTAGGGAAATAAAGGGTCCACCCACACAGAGAGCCCTGCATGCATGGGTAAGGCTAAATAAAACTGGAGGTTGCTCAGTATCCCGAGTCTCTCTGTTAGCGACTTCTTACCCTCTGCCCCGTGGCTGCGGTCACCCTTGGCACAAAGACGCACTGTGGCGATGGGAGAAGTTTATTGACCACCAGGTCTAGATCCGTCATGTTCAGCAATACCAGAGGTACCTCGAGGAGGATGTGGCTCTTCACCACGCATGACGGTCTTGGTGGTTCATGGGCATGTTCTGCCCTTGTCCCATCCTGGAGTCACTTACCCCTTACCCCCTGCTAATTCCTATTAGTACTGCTTGGGAACTTATAAGAGGAGGTGAAATTGAACTCCCAAAAAGGTGCAAGTTTTGTTGGAAGGAGAATGATTTTTTTCATACGTAGCTGCCCCTGGTAGAAACAAAAATTATTTTTTCTTAAACAAAAAAAAAAAGAATTTTTTCAATTTTGACACCCCTCCCCCCTTTACAGCACCTGAGGCGGCCTCCCCGTTGGTACCCCCCTTGGTATGCTACTGCTTAGCATTATAGGTGGTAAAAATTTACAAGCCATTCTTCATCATGTTTCTTGCCATCATTCAATACTTCTCTGGATCACATATTTAATCAGGGAATTACATTGCATGATTTAATGCAATCATGGTCCTTGAAAATGTTTTTTGACACTAGTGGTGCACCCAGAATTTTTTTATGAAGGGGGGGAATCCATCTTCCCGATCTTTTGTAAAGTGTAACCATAATGTTATTTTAATCAGTACTATATTTTGAATGTTATAGTAGGACATATTAGTTATTACATGTATGATTCCTATAAGTAGCCATATCAGATTTACAGACAAAAATAGTCATTAAACGTTTAGGCCTATACTAAGTTAGTTGTGTTTCACGGCACAGATAAAGAGCCTTTCGTTTATCTTTGGTCTGGTCATACTAAAAAAAATGATGCAACGAATTTGTCCTATTTTTCTAATTGCTGCTACTTAACATGTGACTATGAGTTGTCAATTAAAGATTAATTTGGGTTTTGTAGAGAGCTAAGGGGGGATCCCAGGGGCCCTTCGTCCCCTCCCCCCCATGGGTGTGCCACTGTTTGACACAATCCATACCATGAAAGATGAAGTCTTTCCAATGTACTATTTTAAGAGTATACCTACCTGGAAGGAAGCTTAAGCTTCCTTATGCAAAATATTTTGCATTGATCATTAGGAAATGCAAATACACTTAATACCTGTCAAGTTAATGGTTAATCTCACTCAACTGAGTCAAGAGAAACTTAAAAAAAACTCCCTCAAGAGCCTAGCGTTTAAAGACGTGAAACACATCTAAATATTTTTAGTAATATGTAGGCATGAAGGTCTAGGCATGTAGGCATGTAGTCTAGATAACCATGCCCCCCCATCTTATCTATTAATGAGCTCCTATTTCAAGGGATGTTATACCTCTTCATGTCATGCTCTTTTAATCTGGCATGTTTTCTCAAAATAACCCTTTGAGAGATTTGTTATTACCAAATCCAACTTCTGAAAATGGTGGTTAATGATGACAGATACCAGAGGAAATAGGTCTTTTACTCCTCACCCATGTGATGCTCAACAAATTCCTTTCACTTGTGAATTGCCAGGAACTGCGGTTTCCTCAATACTCTCTGAAGCAGGTGAACTTCCTTTTACAGTCTCTCTCAGAGCTGCAATGGTTTTGATTATTCTTTTCTGTTATTTTGAATTCCTCATCAGTGTGTGCATATGTAAAAGGAGAAGAAATGTGGAGAATGTACTCAGTCTGGTCCTGATATTTTATGATCAGCCAAAAACACGAGATCTGTTGCGCAAGCTTTTGCTTCCTTCATTGATGGTTTGTAGTTCCTGATGGATAGGTGTCTACAGTGATCACATTTGGCGTTGATTAAACATCTCTGAAAAGCAACCAGTGGAAATGGATATTTAGGATCCTGTGGGATCAACCTCTCTCTTGCCTCTACACCTGTAATTCATAATTTGAAATTTTTTGTTCCTTTTTTTCTTACAATAGGAAGTTGGACATCAATCTGTTTTCTATCTGCCTCACTGAGAAATGGATACATTAGCCATATCTCATTTGCCTACTACTTCTCAACCCTTCTGACATGGATAATCCTATTAAGAGTAATATTCATAGCCGCTGATTTTCAGGAAAGTCCTCTGCATCCGTTCATCTCTGCAAAAACAATTTTGCCAGTATTGCAGAAGATATCTTCAGGTCTGAAGTGCTTCGTGTTGGTTTTTGCCCATCTTATAAGTATAAGCTTTGGTTATGCCTGGGTGCATCCTGATTGGTCCGTTTCTTAAACAGTTGTTTCCAGGTGTTAAGAGAGCAAAGAGCAATCTTCCCTATTGAAATTGGGAGCTTTTGCTGTCTCAAATACCTTCTGGATGAGTCTATGATGGTAATTCTTCTCTTTTTCCGATAGTGTGGCATTTTCAAAGTCTATGTTGTACAAGCTAGTTATAGCTTGGTATACCTTTACCATAGATATATGTGTGTTCTGCATTGACAGAGAAGTGAAATTCTCTTTTCTGGGCAGGGGCGTCGGAACTATTTTCGCTGGGAGGGGCGAACCTTGAAAAGGGCCCGGCTTCTATGAAAAGGGCTCGCATTTTTTTTTGCGGGTAGGAGGGGGTAGAGACAAGAATTCCGCTAAAAGTGCATATGACGGCGGTAGAATATGCATCCGAAGTGAAAAGGCAAGCTAGAAACCAGTGAAATTTAATTTTTATTAATGAAGACTCATTTCTCAAGGGCCCGGGGCAAATTCTGGGGTGGGGGGGGGGGGGGTGAATCTCCCCTGCCCCCTACTTCCGACGCCGCTATTTCTTGGTGGTCCTCTGGTGTTCTTTCATCCACATCAGTAGGAGTAATAATCATTGATCTACTCATGGCACAGCTCTTGGGATCATAGAAATGTGCCCTTCCACTCTTGTCTACGTTGTAATCTAAAACTGTGCTTCATTTTAAATATTCATTCTAAAGCTATCAGTCTTATCATACCCAAGATCGATATCTATAAATTACTGTATTGGACTGCCTATAAGATGCACATTTTTCTTGAATTATATTGATGAAATCCCCCCTGGGTCTTATATTTGAACATTTGACATTAGAAACTGTACTGCATATTAGTGGTTCATTCTGTATGCTATCAAATATGATATAGGTATCAATTGGTATTTGCCCCAAATGAAAGACTAAAATGAATAAGCTACTAATGAGAGAGGATGTAGAGGTTATATTCAATATGAAAAAAGGTGGAAATGGAAATAGGGATTGGTCGTATTTAGTGCACCTTATTCAAAATAAGGAGTGTGATTTGCATTGAATGCATATAATATGGGCTGGACCAGTTGCAATTTAGATGTAAGAAATCTTACTCCTTATAATTTAGAGGCAATGAGAAGCAGGGAGACATTTTATATTCTTCCTTCCATGCATGGTGAATGATCAAGTAGTTAATGCAGCATGCATGCTGAATGAGTACTTATGTGATTCCAACTCATCCATTTCTGTAATAATATGAAAACTTGAAAGAATTTATTCCATGGTTAGTTGGAAATTTATGCAGTGTAAGAAGACTTATTGAATTTTCCTAGGTACAATAAATTATAATGGGCATACCACAATTGACCTGTCTGTTAGGTAAGATTATTGATAATAAAATACAGTTATTAATGATTAATTATTCTACTGAATAAAGTTTTATCTTTTGTGGTGTACCTATAGGTAGGTAGGTACATAGGTGTATCGTGTATGATCAAAAAATACCTAATGGCCGAACTTTAATGCAATATTTTCATTAAAGATACTGGTGATTAATCTGCTGTTCTAATTCTCAGATAAGAGGATAATCAAATTGTTAGATCATAGGGTGAACTGTAGAAAATTGTTTGTTACAATGCCTTAATTTGAGCTCCTATTATACTCTCATAAATTCTAGTAAATGGGACGATATATCCTCCCATGGTTTCAAAGTTACATATATTTTTAGAGCTGAAAGTGAAACCAATAACAAGCTAGTTTTAAGTAGAATATCATATAATATCACGACTACTTTATAATGATTTTGGTCCACAATGACTACGGTCACCTACGTTGGTGATTTCACTTCTAAGGTCTCTGGTAACTTTCTAGTTAGAAGGGAAATCAATACTGATTCTGTGGTAACATTAGAATACTAAATAATAAACAGCGTTGAGGAGACTGTCTTAAAGTCTTCTTAGTTGGTATCCGTTGATTACCAATTAATAATAAAACGTCGTTTGAATTGCCGCTAGTCAAACGCCATCCACACGTCTTTTCACTGACGTCATTACAGTTGGTACCTTTGGTACACCACGCAGCATCCAAACTTCCTCGCAGTGCACGTGGACTTAAGTTTAATAAAGCAATATTTTAGAATATTCCCTGAATCGATGTACATGACTAAATTGTCAGAGTTTAAATCATACCTTACGTCTTTATGAAGCCATCAGCAATGTATATGAATAATAGTTATAACATGCTAAATTATTACCTTCAGTTCAGTTAAAGTACTGAACTGCATGGAAACAGAAGTTTTTGCTTAGTGGAATTGTATTGAGTTATAAAACCGACTAGTTAGATTTAAAAAAAATAGGAATTTGATGAACTTATTGCGGTAACATTTTCGTGTTGGTAGTGCCGTATGTCCAATCAATGAGAATTCCGTCTTCTGCTTGCAGCTTTAATTTTTTTTGGAGAATTAAGTGAGTACAGTATAGATGATGGTAAATTAATCCTGTTTTATTCTTGATTTTGTGGTTAGGATTTAAGTTACTAATTTGTAGCTAATAGTCGAAAATAAGACGTTTACAGCGAATGCAATTTGAATTTTTATGGTAACAAGAAAAGTTACAGATTTAGGCGGACTTGAGATGAAAATGATTCTCTGTTAAAAAACTTATTGTTTTTCTAGTTAATTTTTATGCACGTACCACCTTTCGTTACACCTCGTGTAATTAAATAGTTTGTGATGCCCGATGACTGATTAATATTAGTCATAATACTTGGTGTTTGTATACATTGTACATTATTGTGCGTCTTTCATTTGTATTCGCATTTCCCTCTTATTCATTTAATGTCCCGCATAAAATGGAATCTAGGGGCTAATCAGGGTTGGAAGAGTTTTGGATAGTTGTGTACCTATATTCAGCCTCTGGAAGGATTGCCCGTTCCCGTATTTTACGATCGTCTTTCAGCTTCATGTAAAAACCTTATTTGAATAGTAATTTAGTGTGATATATTCTTACTTTTTTCAGATTCTATCCGATTTCACATCTGATGTTTACCATTAAAAGTGACTGCATTTCTGATTACTGGTGTAGACATGGACAGCACAGAGAATAGCTCATCATTTACTGTAGCAAAATGCCAAATATGCTTTTCGCAGCTTATAAAATATGAATTCATTTTATTTGCAAATAGAGGAGAAAATTGTAGTCCAATCAAATTTTAAAATAAGGCACTAGAGCTGTTATTACTTACCTCTAAATTCCTGCGAAGGGAAAAAACAAAGCTTTTTGTAGCATGGCCTAAGAAAAAACTTATCAGGTAAGTTTATGGAATTTAATTATTAGTGGTTCATTGAGGTTCAGTTGCACTAAGAAATACTGGGTTATATGTAGCTATCTTTTTTGCAGGTTTGGAATTGGCATTTTTTTGAAATTTTGACATCTTCCACAATGGCTGCTGTTCAACAGCAAACTACTCAACTTGAATTTCATCAAGCTATGGCGGACTTTAAAGTTATGTTTCCAGAAATGGATCATGATGTAATTGAGGTAATTTTTGTTGCAGTACCTCTGTCATATATGAAAGGGAAAAACGGGCAATCATGGGCTAGTCCTTTTATGTCTATTGATGGTAGTTAAAATTTTGATTCTATGTTATAGCTCTTTAAATCAGAATTCCTTTTTGAACATTTTTGTAATCATTAATCGGGTGGCTTACATTTAGTCAATAATAATAATAGGTACATTACAAATTGCAGTCATGCTGTAGAGGATCTGGGTCTCAAATTGTCTTCAGCCACAATTGGTGTATTGACATGGTATTGGTGAAAGTTAACCGATTAAGCAAATGGTTCCGTATGAATTGATTTTGAGCATGGTAGCGTGTACCCAGAAATACTTAATACAGTCGCACTTTCTTCACTGTTAAAATGCTAATGGAGGCATCTTCATTGTTACACTACAGAACCGTAAGTTGTCCAGGTAACACAGAGTATGTTGTTGCTTATCCTTTTCTTCATAAAACTTACAGAAAAAAATAGGTATGCAGCGTACCATAAGGTATGTCCCTTACATAAGACATGGGTCATAACTAGGTAAGGAACAGGTGAAAAACATTGTCAAACCTCCCTAATAGTCAGTGAGCTGCTTACCTTCACAAGCACTGTGCGTAGCAGGTCTTCGAACTTAGACCTACATGTGGAAACTAGTGTCATCTTTTACCATTATAATTATGGTGAAACTTGTCTTAATAGGAACCTGTGCTACATGGAATCCTGTTGTATCCAGAAAAAATTTTTGTCCCAGCATGGGTTATAGGGTTTTAATGCATTATGACCTTGTGTGAAACGGAATCGATTCCTATACACATGAACCTTTGTTAAGTGGAATCCTAAAGCAAAATTCCACTCAGACAGTTCACCTTAAGCTTGTAAAATTCAAGTTTGTGTTTCACTTTCCTACTCCTCCTGAAAACCCTTTAAAAGATACTCAACTAAACTGCCTGACATTATTCCGTGACCATTCATTAGTTTTAGACATTCATTCAGTATCACTCCACAAACAGGAAATGATAACCAAAGTTGCCAGTGCCAGGAAAACATTCAGCGGCTCTGTAGGACAGGTCCCGGCATTTCTCATCTTGTAGTCTGTGAATACAAGCCGCAACACCATGCAACATATTGACACTGAAGAATAGACTATAATTAATTGAGGGCTTAGAATGGAAACTACTTTTGGTGAAGCAAATAAAAGACGGGTATAAATGCGGTAAGATGCAAGACTGTGAAGCAATAAAGAAAAAGGATGATGTCAAGGAGTCTAAAAAGGGTACGCTCTTGAACCGTAAGTTATTAAATAATATTCAGCAAAACAAGATCCAAGAAACCTATTACGAGGGTCGTTCAATAAGTCCTTAGAAAAAGGTAGAAAAACAAATTATTTTAGGTAATTTTTTTGTTTTTCAACATAGTCTCCTTATATGTCTATACATTATTCTCAGCATTTCTCCAAATTTTTTAAGCCATCCAAAAAATAGGATTTTGGAAGGTCCTCAAAATATGAATCTGTTTGGGCGATGACCTGCTCGTTCAGTGCGAATTGTTTTCCACCAAGCCATTTTCTCAAGTTTGGCAATAAAAAGAAGTCCCTGGGGGCCAAATCTGGGGAATACGGCAGATGTTGTATTACATTGAATTTTAATTCCATGATTTTTGCCATCGAAACTGCGCAGGTGTGCACTCGTGCATTAACTTGATGGAGGAGAATTTTTTTATTTGCCAAATGAGGACTTTTTTCTTGATTTCTTCACTCAATTGGTGCAATAACAACACGTAATACTCTCAATTTATTGTTTGTCCATTTTCCAAGTAATTATACAGATCCTGCATCACAAAAAGCCATTACCATCACCTTAACAGCCGATTTCTCCATCTTCTTCGGAGTTGAACCGCTTTTACAAACCCACTTTTTCGACTGTTCCTTTGTCTCTTGTGTGTAGTAATGTATCCATGTTTCGTCCACAGTTATGTATCGATGCAGAAACTTGTCAGGGCTGCGATGGAAAAGTGCCAAACCAGCCTCCGAGCTGATCACATGATTGCGTTTATTCTCCATTGAGAGCAAACCCGGCACCCATCTTGCCGAGACTTTTTTTATTCCCCATTTTTCGTGCAAAATTGAAAACACTGTACCTCGTGATATGCCTGTGGCCTCATCTATTTCGCGCACATTGATTTATCGATCACTCAAAATCATATTGTGGATTTTTTCAATTGTTTAGGAGGAAGTCCTTCGGGACGTCCACTGACGTCCCGAACGATGGTCATCATTTGTGGATGTGCGGCCACATTTAAACTCATTCCCCAATAGAAAACAGTTGCAAACACAGGAGCAGTTGTACCATGAACTTCATCCAATTCGGCTTTGGTATATTTTGGTATTAAACCTTTTAAATAGAAGTGTTTCATCACTGCACGAAACACTTTTTTCCATTTTTCAAAATAAACAAAAGTTTGTTGCTATGATAGCAAAAAAAATTGTTGCTAGAGATGAATATGGCTGAAAATTTTACTGCAGTCTAATGAGAGATGACCGTTACTAAAAGCAAACCTTTTGTGATTATATCATCACCACCGATTGGATTTTCTAAGGACTTATTGAACGACCCTCATAGTAACTAAAATACGGTTAATCTGTATTATTTCAGGTCTCAGTTTTCAAATTCAAACAGAAAACTTTTCTGTGAAAACGAAGAATTGAACAAACTAATTTTGAAACGGATGGTACTGTTATAGTCAATTTTTATCTGATCCAGTGCTACATGGGAGAGAAGAAATCTCAGTTGCTTAACCCTTCCAGCGTGTGCGAAACAGCATATGCGTCCTCTCAACCCCATGTCTCTGGCATGATTTTAATCGGAGGTGCATCTGTAAATTTTGTTCCAGGAAATATTATCCACATAGTTGATAGGAAGTTGATTTTTTCTACAATAAATTTACTTGTTTTTTGGTGATTCTATTGTTGCTGTATTTATATATTTATTAAAAATCTAGGATTAGAAAAGGAATGAAATTCAGAATCGAATATCTGAAACTAAGGATCCGAAACCAAGATAAAGATCCAAAACCCAGGCAGGGATCCGGTTATGGATCTGACAAAAAACTTGGATTCATCCATCACTAGTTACATCTCTTTTTTTAGAGTGAGGCACTGGTGTCTTATGCAGGCAGGTAGAAATAATTATGCATTTCTACTGTAAAATAATGTTCTTCTGCACATTAAAACTCTATAAATGAAGACACTCATTAATGTTTCACTCCTGATTTTAATGCTCTTCTAGAAGAAAAAGAATCATCTCTTTCCAAAAAAATGGACAGTATAACTTACTCTCAAATGCTATTTTAAAAAGAGTATTTTTATTTGGGAGTTAGGCAACCTGTGCATACAGAGGTGGGGTTTTACAAACATGCCCCTTATAAAAAACCTTCCTGATATGAATTGTCTGCTGGATAAAAATTGATGACATACTCAAAGTGAAAAGCATGAAAAACTTCAAAACTAAACTTTAAGTGTCACACCCAGGCAAGTCGTTGATGAACATTAACTAAGAAATAAAGGGGATATTTATTCATGCTGATGGAAGTGTTGATGTATGTAGCTGTTATATTAGACTGGGATTTATCCCACTTATAAATTTTATCCTGTTGATACTGAATATTGATATAATATTATAATCGCCAGGTTGATGGGAGTAGTTTAAGGGCTCTCTGCCATCAAGGATTATTTTGCTCTATAGACCTAGTTTTCATATAGTGAATTCTTTTTGAGTTCCGCAAGGTGCAAAGAGAACAATTACAGTGAATACAACAGGCCTGAAGGGGAAAATTCCCAAACAGGGCCACCGACCAGTGTTGTTATTTTTGTTACTATTTATTTGTTATGTTTTTGTTGATTTTCTTAGGTATTTTATTTACCTGGTTGGAATAAAAACCTTGAAATCGATCAAGGATATTTTAATAATAAAAACTTAAAACATGATGACAAAAACAAATTTAAAGTTGGTCTTTTGAGAGCAGAAGTTCTGTAGGATCGTATAGTGGTTAGCGATTTAATGTGGAAAGCCAAAGGTCATCATTCAATTCCCAGTCAAGAGACCTTTTTCTTTTGGCTATTATCAAGGCAGTTGATGGCTGTTTATAGTGGCAGTGATTATGTCTTAAATGAAGTATACCAGTTCGTTATTAAAACTATTTTATGCATAAACTATACTTTATTTTGCATGAAACAAAAGTGTCATGAAAGAATTCCTAATCTGAATGAATATTGAAACCTAGATTGTATCCTTAAAATGGAGTTAACAAAATTGAGGTAGTGCATAATTTGCTTTTGGTTTGAAACTTTCCACCAATAGGCGGTAGAGAGATTTCTTGTGGAGGCTGCCCATCTCTAGTTGTGTCAAATATGCATACATTTTATCCTGGCTTCTACTTTGTGTTGGAATGGTTGAGATGTGGAGCAGTACTATTTATTTCATATTACACTCTAAAATAATGGTCCTCTGAGCTGAAAGACAACTATTGGATTCAAGATCTCCGATTTATTTTGCTTTACTCTTCTAAATCTTATCGCATAGCTTCTGAAACTTACTTTTGGTAATGAAATTATTATTACAGTGGTAGTTTTGTTATAGCAGAATTTCCACAGAGAAAATAGCATTCACCTTGACCAGAACTTGAGCCTGGTATCCCCTAATTTCCATTCTGGTGCTTTAACTAAATAAGCTTCCAATGTATCCAGTTCATCTACCATCTTGTCCCTTTTAAGCCTTAAGAAATCAACAGGGAAGGATATAATAATATTATATTATATTATTATATCCTTCTCTGTTGATTTCTTAAGGCTTTAAAGGGACAAGATGGTAGATGAACTGCCAAACATACAATGTCATGAAGCAGCCGTAATCGTGTGCACTGCACCACCATCCTTGAGGTTAAGATTTTTTGTGGTTAATTTGCAATCCTTGAATTTGGTAGTTTTACCTTGAAGTTTAGCTTGGGTATACTTCATATGGAAGTGGGAGGGCTTAGAATTGATAAGCTATTATACCTACATAATGCTTCCATACGTCTGCTTCTAGAGATCTCCAAAAAAAACTTTGACAAGTGAATCACTGTTTAGTAGTTATATATTTATGTAGTTTGGTTCTTTTTTTATAGAATGTCAGCCTAGTGTTGCAATAGTTAACTATTATTTGGTGTAGTATTTGTCTTACATTATCCTCTTAATACTAATTATATAGGTAATTATTATCTCTTTTGAATTCCTTTCCTATTTAGAAATACATAGTTCTAATTATTGTTGGGTAGATTTATGTGGGTCTCTTTCAATTTTATCTGTGTTTTCAGAAACAGAATACTGCTATGCTTAATTAATTTTGATGTACTCACCTTTAAAATACATTCAGTTCAATTTTCACATGTTTTATATATTTTTATACTGAAATATTTTGTGCTCATTTGTACCATTTTCTTGAGAGTGCCACTCATTGGTCTCCTACTCCCCACGAGAGTCTGATTTCTCCACATTGGTTCCTAGAGCCGAACCTATTATTCATGTCTGATGTCCCAGTGTTGTCCTAACTCCTAGGGTTGACATAGCATATTGGTGCTATGTCAACGCTAGGAGTTTGGATGCTAGGAAGCACAGTGCCTCGTCGTATTTGGAAAGTTAGGAAAGAACTAAATTGCGTGTGAGCACTTCACCAACCTGAATGGGCATGTCAAGCTTAGTCTTAGATACCCTTCCTGTTCACATTATGTACTTACTATTCATATCATTTTAAAGCTTAAGCCCAACCAATTTGTCATGCTTGGCCATAATAATATCATTTGAAATTCTAGAGATTAATGCTTAAGTTCTCCTTTATATGAGATGTTGGAATAAGCCAGAATACCTGGGTTGGAATAAGTTAGGACAGAATTCAGCCTGTAAATTTCCTGAGAATCTTCCTGTAAATAGCAGAGTTAAACATGAAAAAGTTTACTATGTGAAGAGCAGTGTAAAGTTTTTCACAAAATAAATTTCTATATATTTCTCAAAATAAAATTTATTTAACAAGTGTGAAAAACAAATTAATCTTTCTGTTAAGGAAACCACAAGATGAAAAAAAATATCATTTAGGCCATGGTTTTATTGTCATATTTTTATCAATGGTGATGGAGATATGTATGTATGTAGGTATATCACTAATAAACTTTGGCATACTGGCTGGTTGTGAAATCTAATACAAAGCAAATTTTCAGTTGTGATTCTTGCTTGAAGAAAGCTATTTTCAAAATGCTTGCCTTTGGTACATGTTGGTTATCCATTTTATGAGTCAATCCTAAACTAATGTTTTTTTTTATTTTCTTTCTTTTTGTGGCAAAACCACTCTGCAGTTGTGATTGCATTGTGATTGAATGGATATCTTGTTAATGTGCTTGTAATATTATTTCAATTGTGTGAAATTATTATTGTATACATTTGCCAATTTTTTACATATTTTTTTAATAATCTTGTAGAAACAATAGTTTTTCACTTGCTAACCTTACTTTTTTTCTTATTTTGTAATGATTTGAAATTTTTAAATGGTTTACTTTCTCCTCATTTTTAATTGTTTTATTTATTTAAAACATTTTAGTTCAGTCAAGAGCAAGCTCCAACAAGTGACTACATGATGATTGATGTGGGTTATCCTCGAGGAAAAAGAAAGAAATGGAAAATCCTAAATACCAGCCTTGTATCAAGATGATTATGAACAAAGCAGGTCTGGTTATATCACTGGAAGCTTATGAACATGTTATTCACTTTTCAAGTGTTTTAATGCTAGAACATCCAGATTTTTTCCCTACAAGAATGTCCAAGGCAGTTTGATGGCTTTTTGTCATTTATTAAATTTAATATGAGAGTAATTTAAAGCAAATATCTTTTAATTTTTTAAGAGGATTATTTTGTTATTACATTCTATATAAATGTTATGTGATACATACCATTTTTGATTGCAACAGTGCACTTTTAATTAAAAAAAAGTAAAATTCTAATGTAAAAAAAGTAAATTTTTTGCAAGCTGAATGTGTTGACTCACCGTGATAAATTTTGGTATCATAATTTAGGTGTATGTATTTGATTTATATTAATTTTTGTAATCATATAATTTTCAAATACATCAATTGAGTTGCTCATGCATAAAAAATTTCGTGATTGTTGTGTAGGTTATTAGAAATATTAAGATTTGTTATGCTACAACAATGTTGTGGGTCACTTTCATGATTAGACACTCATAGCACTCGTGTCCCACACTGTCACTAATCTGCTACACTTGCCATGTGTATGTTTTACATTGTGTGCTTGAGAATTTGGTTATATTCCCATCAGGCTTATTCCACCTATGGCAATGAAAACATGATTGGAAGGTCAATGATTGAAAAGCTTTACTGAATTTTTATTGTTGTTTCATTATGTTGAAGTTAAAACAAACTCTGTGGTTAAGACTAGTGAAAGATAGTTGTGGAAGTTAATTAATTCTTGACTTAGCTTCAAATCATCATGACTGCGATTCTAGTGAAAATGGATAAAATAAAAAAAATAATTACTGTATTTGCACAAATCGAAGTCTTATGTTTTTTTCCCTCTTCTTTACTTCCAAGAAACGTGGATTTGTCTTACAATGGGAAGCCATTCACTTAGATTCATTTATCTTAGAGAGATTCAGTTACAATCTGCCGTTGCTGTATAAACAGCAACAATGTGGGTGCATTGGATTAAGCATGGTGCATCGAACATGTCATAGTTTTCTACTGATTAAAGAGGTTCAGTTATGATCTGCCATCACAGTACGAACTGCAACAATGTTGGCGTATTAGATTTGGAGTAATGTGATGAACAAGTCTCAATTTTTCACCGACTAGAGATATAAATTCAGTTATGAAAGATGTATTACATTTAGCAGTCGACTGCAAAGCCGGATTTGAATTTGTGAACACGTGCTGTGATGCAAGTTCAGGTCGATACTGGGCATTTTTCTAACGCTTTGTCCATGTTTGAGCTATTAACAAAGTAGAAGTTTCAAAATTCATTTTTATGCATTGTGGTTTCAAAACAGACGGGGTAATCTTAGAGTTGGGTGTCTTAGGATTTGTGCAAATATGGTATCTTGTCAGTGACACACACAACAAAACTTGAAATTAGAAATACTTGCAAGCAAAAACAAAACCAAGGTTTTGTTCTTGTCATAACTGGAAGGAGATGAGGAAGAGGACATTAATTAATATCAGAGAGATAAGATAGTGTGAGGCTGGTAAATCTGTTGGATGGAAGCGAAAATGGATCAATGTTGTCAGGAAGTGAAGTGAAGTTAGCAAAGAGAGACATTATTAGGATAATTTAATTGGGACAATCTGGGGATAGTCGTATGGAGTAAATAGTGCTTACTTGTGGGACTCAAAAATTGATGGATTTGGATGGATTGACCTTATCAATATATATGTTGAGTTATGAGGAACTCTGTATTTACTGTTTCGTCAAAAAAAGTATATGGTGACTTTGACAATCTTTAGAGTAGAAAGATTAGATGGAGCTGCTGTGGACCGTATGGGAGAGCAATATAAAATGAGTGGAAAGACTATAGCTGAAAATATGAATGTAATGCTGGTAGGGTTTGTGATTAAAACTGTTTAGGAAGGGCTTATAGAGATGTAGCTGTATGTTTATTGCATGATTGTGGTCAAAGAAGTTAAGGTTGTGGCCTATCATGGTAGCCACACCGGTAAAATGTCAGCCACACCGGTAAAATGTCAGCCTGGCAACCAAAAGGTCACAGGTAGAAATCAAACCCAGGGCATGAATATTGTGTTTGTCTTAGAATTAATTAAGATCCTAGTTTAGATGTTGTGATATAACCTTTACTGTTGGAGTACCTAAAACTTTACTAAGTACCAGTTAAGTTTGTGATCTGACAGAACAGTGAGATCCTTCAGGTATGTAACACCATTAAATGGTGCAAAATTTATAGAATAGTTGAAGTTGAAGGGTGATTTTTTTTACGAAATTGAGATAATATTGTATTTAAGCCTCCAAATATTGGCCCAATTAGTGGACTTGTTTAACCTCTTCCAGTATTTGAACAGTGATATTATGTGCAAAAATTTTCACCCAGAAAACATTTACCTCTTTTATATGCATTCTAAAATCAGTAAACATGAAGAAAGCTGATTATTTTTGGCTCAAAATTAAATAAAAACTGACACTTTGGGTTAAAGCATCCTGAGGGTCATTAGAGTCCTTGGTTTGTAAATTTGCTTGAAGAGTTTTCAGTCAGTATAAAATAGTATGATCTTGGAAGGATAGAACTGGGAGGTTAGGTCATCAATATAGATATTAAAAAGATATGGCCCTAAGACACTACCCTAGAGAACCCCAGATGTTACTGGGAACCAGTACAATGAAGTGCCAGAAAGTATAACCCTCTGACTTTTGTTACTGAAAAAGGATATTAGAAGATTTACGGTTTCGCAACGAGAAAGTTGCGAGGTAGTTTAACCCTTTATAGGGCGAAAGTCCCTAGAGCTTTTTAATTACTTTTTTTAATTGATTCATGTTATAGGGCGTCGAGTTAATAGGTTTATGTAAATAATTTACAATAATATTCGTCTACTTCATAAATGGGTGCTAATCCACTGTGCATTCCACGCAATGAAAGGGAAACAATAAGACTACGCAACAGCTCATGGGCATGGGATACTTGTGATAAGCAGCTTGTTCTAAATGCTTCTCACATTTTGGTCACATGATACTCTAGCAGGGCACAAGAGGGGCCAGAGTTGAGATTTATGTCACCCGAGAGCAAAACAATGAGCAGAATACTCATTTTGCCCTGGGCATGGTGTAGCTGCTGTCAGAGAGGGCTCAAGGAGTCATGGGGACCTGAGTGACAGGGTAATGAAGTCCATGGAGGGACAAGCCACATGATGAGAATCTGGAAAAAAGATATCTTCTTTCACTAAAGATATCTTATGGAATTGGGTATACAATAGATGGGCAGGATTCTCTGCACGAAATTGCATAAACATGCAGGGAAAATTTTGCTAACTGTAGCAGACTGGCCTCTGAAAAACTAAAAATGGAGGAGTGCGAGATATGTGTGTCCTCCTGCTAATGGCTATTTTGAAATATATAATTTTTTTTTGTAAACTGTGTGGATGGGATTGGAGTTTTATTAGGAAATATCTTCAGTATTAGATTAATTTATCACATGTATGAATGGAATAGCAAAAAATATTCTGGTACTCGGATATGTGGGTATTAGATGAAGAATTTTTCCTACCTTTGCCATGTTTTGAACTTATTGATGGTATTGATCATTGCTCAACAATGTCATAAGATTAATTAGTTTTGATGAGTTGAAAGGTTATGATGATCAGTTGAAATAGTAAAGTGGCATTTTGAAACATTTTTTTCATTTCATCCTGCTTGGTAGATATTTGATGTCATTTCTTGGTTAACATTTTGCAGTGTACCTATATCAAAAATAAAAAAAATGAGACCTAACTATGTAGTTATATGCATGTTACACCATCATATGATGAAATAGAAAGTCCAAATTTACAGTTGTTCTAGCTCTATCATATTCTTCAGATGCCTTTTCTTCTCCCTCTGATTTACCCTCGTTTCCATTCATTAATTTTTTTAAACATCACTTTTAATATAAGTACGCTCTAATGGGCCATATCTTGGGTCTATCAAGATATGGCCCTATGTGTTTCATCATGAGCAGAGATGTAGCAGAGGGATGTAGCTCTGCATTGCTCAAGAGAGACAGATTGACTGTATGGGAAAGTAAAGAGGTGGTGGCACATGATGGTGGAAGAAAGAGGATGATAACATGGGGTCAGATTTGTGGGCATGAAATGGGATGACAGATGAAATGAAGATTACGGAACGTGTCTACTACTGAAACCAGTGATTCCTTCATGTTTGTTTCCTCCATATCCTTATGACAAACTTCCTGTGGTGGGTTATGAAACATTTTCTCTGCTCATAACATTATATGCTATAGTTTTCCAAATAAGAAAATGGTATTCAATTTCTGTACATAATATTTATTTGCCTAATGTGATGGTATATGCAATGGAAAAAATAGTTAATTTTGCCATTGTCTAATTGACTGCTGTTGGCATCATTGGTTCAATATTTTCTTTGTAGTTAAAAATGCAAATTAATAATTATTTAGTTCCAAAAATAGTAAAAAAGCTCATCATCAATATAGAGCAGCCATAATTGAAAATTCCAGAGAAACAGTAAGACAAACCATCTAATTGATAGTCATGGGCATTCTTGTTTTATTAAATTAAAATTGTATCAGGAGACAACTAATGAGCATCTGACTATTAGCCATCACATGTATGAAATTATTCTTTGGGTGTGATGTTAGTGTCAGATGTTATTTAAATAATGGTAATGAGTGGTTGAAATCTCTCTCAACTTTAAGGCTGTGCTTCGTGCCAACCAAGGTGCAGTGGATGCCACCATAGATCAGCTGCTGGCTATGAGTACAGACAATGAAAATGAAAGACTGCGAAATGAAATGGAAAAAAAAGAGAAACAGCAATGGACATCACCAGCTTCATCTGCAGCAGCCCCTGTGTCATCAGCTTCAGCTATGCCTTCAGTCCAAAAGGTGAATCCTAGCCAACCTTTGCATCCATGCCAAACTCGACCGACATCTTCTTCATCTCCTCTCCTTTCCCTGCCTCAAAATCAACAGGCTGGCACAGCTCAGCAAGGGGGCCCTCCCCCCATCCCATCAGCTCTGGTGTCATCAGGCCATTCACCAAATCGGCGAGCTCAGGGTTCAGCAGCTTCAGCAACTTCTGTGCCTGCTGGGAGTTCTGTATCACCATCAAAAGCCAAGTTAGTTCAATCATTTTCTCTTTCATTCAATGTGTCTGAAATCAAAAAGTAGTGAAGCATTATGTGGCAGAGTAATTTGCATGGTTTTTTCTTAGGCGTTAGTTTGTCCCAACAATGAACCTTGCATTATTTTGCTGAAAACCAGCTTGATAGAGTGCTCCTTGAAAAATTACTCATTTCAATACAAGCTGGTTAACTAATGATAAGAGTTTCATGTAGTGATGGCCGGATCGGATCCGTTGAGTCCAAAGATCCGCGGATCTTTCATTTTTTCGGTTCCGGATTTGGATCTAAAGACACGGAGTAAAATCGGATCCGGATCGTAGATTTTAAATTTTCGCGGCTTAGGGATCGAAACGCCCCGTGAATTGAATGTAGGTGTGGTAGATATTGACAAGAAGAGGATGTGTAACTCAGGTCATGAAATTAGATGAAAATGTTCCCATGCAACTAGAAGCAAAATAAAGTAATATGACTTTTTTTTATCTCGTCTTCGTTGACTCATCTTGACTTTTATCTCCATAGGATGCGCGAGAAAAACATTAAGCCGCAACTCATGCGGGTCACCTACACTCGCCAGATTCCCGTAAACCTATGAGAGAGTAGTTAAAAATGAGGGCTAGTGTACTGCCGGTTGCGAGTTCGATCTTTAACACTACCTAGGGGATTTCTTAAAGTTGGAAATGAAGGAAGATAAAGTTTTTGATTCACTGGCTGAAAGAAAAATTTTAAACTGTGATAAGATCCGAACTTCATTACCTGCAGTCCACTACCCCACTCTGCTATTGTCGGCTTACCTGATTTTGGAGAATACATGCTCCCCACATGTCATTCTACTTTTTTCTTGCAAACCCTAGCCAATGGAGAAAAAATCCAAGAGTTTTTTTTTTAATTTTTGCTTCTAGTAGCATTAAAAAAGGCTAATCTCATTTCAAGATCAGAGTTACACAACCTCTCCTTAGGAGTATCAAATTCTCAAATTTCATTTTAAAGGTTATTATTAATGAGACATTGCAAAATTACTTGTTTACAACTTGAAATATTCTATAATAATTTTTTCATCTTAAAAATGTAATCTGCGGATATTCCATAAATGGGATCTCTTGGCCGCATAAAAATTTTTTTGTTCCTAAAAAAGAATTTGAAAGCATTCTAGGATTTGATTAATAATTGGAAAATAATTCCTTTATTAATGAAAATGAACTTATGTTTCTTTCAACTGCACATGAAAATGAACTCTAAGGAATAGTTGTACAGGTTTCAAAAATGTATTGCTTGATGAGTATGTGATAAGGAAGTTGATCTTTATATTAGAAGTAATAAGATATAGTTATTGCATCCGTTAATCTTGATCCAGGAAAATATTGTCCACATAGTTGATAGGAAGTAGATTTTTTCTACAATAAATTTACTTATTTTTTGGTAATTCTATTGTTGCTGTATTTATATATTTTTTTAAAATCGAGGATTAGAAAATGAATGAACATTAGGATTAGAAAATGAATTCAGAATCGAGTATCTGAAGCCTAGGATCCGAAACCGAGATAAAGATCCGAAACCCAGGCAAGGATGCGGTTCCGGATCCGACAAAAAACCTGGATCCGTCCATCACTAGTTTCATGGTGTGTTCGCATGATGCAAACTGTCACTCAAGATATTTGCAGATGCATTTTTCTTTGTATTTGAAAGTACTTTCTTGTTACTACTAATGTTTTATTGTTCTTGACATATCTCAGTTGATTGTTTTTTGAAGCAGTGTATACCTTGAATTTCCTCTCCAAAAAAAGCTATTGAATATAGGTATAGAAAGAGGTGTCTTAACTGGTATTGTAACAGCTTTGTCAAGTTCCAATGTTTTTTTTTCCCCATTTCTTTTAATGATTTTCTTAGTTTCGTTTCCTTAGTTATACATATTTGCTTGAAACAGTTGGGTTCACTCCCAGTTGTGGACATGTTTGGAACTGGAAAAATTTTCCGCGTTTGTGAGGTGTCTGCTGTTTAGAGGGGGTGGAATTTAGACATGTATGCAGTAATATATGGCAAATTTAAATATAAAGGCATTTAAATTGTTCCATTAAACTTTTATTT
This sequence comes from Platycnemis pennipes, assembly GCA_933228895.1. Classification (NCBI taxonomy): domain Eukaryota; kingdom Metazoa; phylum Arthropoda; class Insecta; order Odonata; family Platycnemididae; genus Platycnemis; species Platycnemis pennipes. The sequence continues at coordinate 72,676,066 of OW121847.1, read as the reverse complement.
TTTAAATAATTGAAAAATAAATTCCTTTAACAAAAAGACATGGAATGAAACAATTATTTGTTTTTTATCCATTCAGAAACTATTGGCTTCATCATGATCAAAACAAGAATCGTAAAAGCACTTTCCACTTTGCCCCTAGAAAAGAGAAGAGAGGTGGTGCAGTGAGCAATGATTGGAAAGGAAGCAGGCAGGAGCACGAACCCGTAGACAAACAATAGATTGCTCCCTTATTTCTAAGAAAAAGTATTTTTCTGGAAAATTTCCTTAGTTATACATATTTGCTTCAAGAAATAAGGTTTTTTGTTCAGGGGAAGAGAAATGTTAGGCAATAGCTCGTAGTGTTTGTCTGTTAATGGAGGTAATTGAAGAAAAATTGTTTCTCTCTCTTGTCTCTGCATCCGTTATTGAGTGTGTCCATTATTTGGCGGTGTTAGTTCCTCAAGTCTCCACATTCTGCTGCCAGGGGTTGAAAAACTGTCCATTTTTAGAAGGCATCCTTTATTTGGAGGTGTCCGTTAAGGGAGGTTCGACTTTAGTAAGCATCAGTTATTCAGTCATCAACCTCGAATGCAGATCATTATAGATGTTATCATCCTGCAAGGACTCAATAATGTATGAAGACAATATTTAGACTTAGCTCCGTAATATTACCATAATCCCATGGCAAGGCTATGCCCAGAATATTGCTCCTTTATATGAGACCATTGCTGCACAACAATAACACCATTGGAAAGAGAGAATTGCCTCTGAGATGCAGTTGTTCTGATAAATGTAGTATGTCTTTGAAAGTTTGGTAGGGCTGTGCGAGTCTCGACTTTTCGAGATTCGAGCGAGATAAAAGTGCTGCTCGAATCTCGCTCGATTTCGAGCTCAATACGCTCGAAAAACGAGTCTCGAACTTGTCTCGAGATCTCCGTCGTGGTGGACGTAATTTTACGGGGTCTTGCGTTAAAATGCGACTTGGTAAATTTATATTTATTCCCTTCCTTTTGCATGATAATTTCATGATGTCACGCCACAAAATGCAGAGATGTCTCTTAGTCCTAGGCGTAGACGCGAGAAGTTAGGAGACCCTAGGCCTCGGCGTGGGGCCTAACCGTGTCCCTGCTCTATTTCGTAATCGGAGGCCTAGTGCCTACTAGTAAATGACGCATAAAATAGGCACGTATGAACGTAGGCTACTTCTAGAACTAGCATAAACCCAATAAGTAAAAAAAAGTTACAGAAAAATCCAGTTATTCTTGCCCATCTTTAAAGGAAATCTTCAATATAATGCTGTACTACGGTGAATTTCAACCGTAACGAATCAATACATTGCATTTTAATGGAATATACATTATTATTTTATTTTCCCATCTTTCAGCACCAAAAGTTATGGGTTCAAGGTGTTTACTTGTTTACGCAATGGTAAATGCGCCGGAATCCCGGAATGCTCACGCAAAGCTGCTTTATGACCTTGAGATAGCAACCCTGTCAGCTGTTCCGAGAGGCGAGATGAAGGGCTAGGGGTCGCCTGTAAGCACGCATGTCTTGACACTTGCGCGCGTTGTTGAGCGGAATAAAGTAAATGTTTGTCCTTGACCGATGCCAACAACCGAGGCAATTGGAAAGATATGTGACATTGTAGAATTATATAAAACATCACAACTGATGGTATCAGATGGCTAAAACTCGCTTAAATGCTTGGCAACAAATTTTTCCGGTATAAACATGTTCACTCACTACCTTCCCCATGTCTACGTATATCGGTCTGTTTAAGCTGCGTTGTCTGTACTTTTCCAATCTACAGCTTTAAGCGGAATTCGATACACGGTTCGGGTTAGCCAAAAATTAAAATAAATTGAATTGAAGAACCAAGGAATGTGAAAATGATAGCGAACACGTACTGTAATTTAAGTCAAAGAAATTACAATTTTTAATAAATGACAATTACAATTGATGTTATCGTAGATGCTACCTGCGCTGTTTTTAAGTACCCTTTCGCGCCGGAGCCTTGCAATGAAAAAGGCTTCCCTTGTCATTAGTACCGTGAGCATATCCTTGTAGTATTTCTCCGTACGGAACTCACTCGGCAAGGAATCGCACAGACATACTCCTCGTTTATCTCGATTCACAAGTCAGGGAAGCCGGACCCTTTCCTCGATCACTCGGCAGACCGGTGATAACGACCCTCTTCTCAGTACCATTCCCACTCAGCCAACTATTCTTTTACTCATTTACTAAATATATTTGCCGCATAATATGAAAATACAGGCCCAGCAGTTCATACCGAATGTTCTGTTCTGCATTTATTAATTTTAAACGGAACTTTACCGTTATTATTAACAAAATTTTTGCTAAATGAACACTGGACAATTTTTTTTATAGAGTTCTGTTCAAAATGTGGAAATGCACAGAAAAAAAACTTTATAAATGTAACTCAGAGTTCATACTTTCCCAGTATGATACAAATATTGTGATACTTATTGTTATCGTTATATATCCACACAGTATGTAAACAAATGCTTGACCACGGACACACAGTGAAAGCATCTACCATGCTGAGACGAAAGATTGGAGATTACCCCTGTCCGCATGACACGGAAGGGTCGAGCGGGGCGGGGAAACGATAACGTTGTCATTTTTAGGGTCGATCCCTCAGTCGGGTCTACATAATTGACACAACTAAACCGGTTTTCCCCAGAAGATCCCCTTCACCCAAGAAGAGTTCTTCGTCTCTTCACGACGAAATTCATCTGGGCGTGACTCATTCAGTGAGAAAGAGGAGAGAGTAACCCGAGAAGATCTCTCCGCCTTATCAGTGTCTACCCCCGCCCAGCTTCGCTTCGACCCAGGTGGCCACCACTAGTGGGGGAGGAGTTGGGTCACATTTTGGGGCTTCTGCAGCCAACACTTTTCATGCTTGCTTGCATCTCGCTTAGCAGCGACATGCAAGCGATGTTGACATGCCGTTAGTTCACTTGCGTGGAAAGATCTACGCCATTTATTAATGACATTCTTATGCTTCAATTGAAAAATCTACGCGTGGGCGCGGTTAAGTTCGCTGCGAAAGGGCGGAATACGAAATTTTACCGTTCAAAATGTTGCTTGGATTTATTAGTTATCCCATCTAACAGACGAAATTTAATATGAGAATAATGAATTTTCCTCATCGAAATGGATGAACTGACAGATTTCTAACAAGTGCGAAAAAGTGCTACAATGTTCCAACATTTCTATGCATTGGTGCGACGTGTAGCTATTTCGCGGATAGATTTCAACGGGCTCTCATGATTTTTCATAAACACATTTGATTTATACTTGATTTCCACAAGTTTAAATGAAGTGCTGCGTGACGATGAAGAAGATGAAAGTGATGAGGGCATCATCTCAAAAAAGAAGACATCCTCCAGCCATTAAATACCTTGCATCATTTCCCATTACTTCACGAAGTTGATGATCATTTAATAGATAGTTTAAGAAAAATTTAAAAAGTAATCCACTCAAAATGGAATGGTAAAAAATGCAAAAAAGACATCACAAAATATTTTTTTAAAGTTGATTCTGTAAATGAAATTTTACTTTCAGAGGGGTTTCTCTTCATTATCATTTTGCCCAGGCAGTTTATTTGTTTGCTATGCAATGCTAGTTAACTTTCTTTGAGTGGTGTCCTTTTTCATTAAATTATCTTGGATAACTTTTTTAAACTGCCTTATTTTCAAATTTTATCTCTGTTCAGTTCATACTCTTCCACTTGCATGCCTTGATTAACACTTGATTGCCACATATTTAAACGCTAAATCTGTACTTTTGCCTGAGCAGCCAAAAAGCTAGATGATTAAGTTTTGAAATTCTATTGTACATTTTGATTTAAAATATAATTATCTCTCCACCATAATTAAAATAGTTTTAATTTTTACAGTGTAATATGTATGCAATAATGATCCCTTAGTAGTGAAACTAGTTCCAATGTCATTGTGTTCTCAAACGTTGTGAAATCTTTGCAAAATTTTCAAAATCCACTCATATCTTGATTTTATATAACACCCCATTTTTCGGTCCCAAGGTGTTACGTAAAATGAAGACTACTGTAATGCTTAAGCTTAAATTTATGTTTGTGTAAGTACAAAATTAGTACATGCATAGATAAAAGTCTCTACTGCAATTTCAGTGTGCTTAAATCTCGCTCGATCTCGCTCGAGATTCAAGATTTTTTCAAATTCTCGCTCGATCTCGCTCGAATTAAAAAAAACCCTGCTCGCACAGCCCTAAAGTTTGGTTTTTCTCTGTATTATTATTGGTGTAATTATTTATTCTCAGGGAAACACCAAACCCACAACTTATTCCATCACCTGCTACTTCCACAACATCATCACCGAGGAAGGTTGAGGAAAGAGATGGTTTCTGCAGGACAGGACCAAATGGTGACAACTCAGCAGATAAGGAAGATGGAGCTGAAATGGTGGAACAAAGTAGTGATGTGGGTGAGACTGATTCTGAAGAAAAAATTCCTTTACGAGTTATTCATGGATGGGAACCCCCTCTAATTGGACAACTTCCTGATGACTTTTTGCGCATTAACATTCCTCCCCCCACAGTGCAGTGGACTCCAACTGGCAAGAAACCTCAGGTTCGTGATGTTAATTATTGATTTAACGTAGATGTTTATGGTAGTGAACCAGGATGAAGTTTGAAATGCTGTTGCATCAGTTAGTGCTGTCTAACCTTGGAGAATAATCTCTCAATGGTATCAGCTGCGACTTGGTGGAAACGATTCTTTATAGTAAATCAGCAAACTCTTGGTTTTTCCACAATTTTATTAAACTTGACACATCTGGTTTTGACCTATCAAGTTGAAACAGTTGGGTTCAATAAAATTAGGGAATTTCCCTGATTTCCCTCATAAAATTAAGGAAGTTCCTTAATTTTAATAAAACTAGTTTAATAAAATTAGGGAAAACCATATGTTTGCTAATTTACTGTTGGAGAATAATGCAGCAGTCTGTGTTATTAATACAGTTGGCCCTCTTCAATAAGGCATCCTATAATCCAGCAGCTCTATTATCCAGCACATTTTGAATATGCTGTTTTTAAGTTTGTGGATTGTCCACTGCGCAGCACTTTAAGCAGTACTCACTTCACTATCCCTTTACTTTTATATATTTTAGCCATAAACTCATATGGACCTGCACCAAAAAGTATCAAGAATTCAACTGTGTGACCAAATTGAGGTGGACACTGTTAAAGCAAACTCTGACACTGGTTTTCTGTGTCAGAATGAGCACATAGTAAATGCAAAGAAAGCAAGTTTCTGCCTACTGGTTCCATTTGGATGCCTTAGCATTGTAACAGAATGAGACTGGACACAATAAATTTAGGCTTTCTGGTGTGGGAATTCTGCTCCACTATAATCACTGGAATGTAAAAATAATTTTTTCACATACAACTGCTCTCAATAGACTGCTGTATTGAAATAGGAGTGGATAAAACTGTTATTTCCTTGTAGCAGTTGGAAATAGCTGGTAAATTTAGCAAATGCCAATCGTAGCCAAGTCTTGGGAAAACTATTAATTTTTAAGTACTGATGGACTAGGCCTAATTAGCAGACGATATCAAACCTGGTACAATTCTACTCTGGCAAACTGTAAGAGATATTGCAGGAATTTAAAATAGTAATTTTTTTCATTTAGTCAATTTTAGAAGATTTACATCATAACTTACAATTCAAATATCATGATATTCATAATTTGTTAAAAAATTTGGTTAGCTTGGGGAAAAATGCTGTCAGAGATTTGGCCAATTTTGGCACACACTCTCAAAAAGGTTTCCCACCCCTAAAATAGAACAAAACGAGCTGGTCCCTTTGGAAATGGTCAAAATTGACACAGTCATCACCTGCCTGCAGACAAGCAGAACAATATATACAGTAAGTTCTCGACTTACGCGGTTAATTCTTTCCAAAAATTTCCGCGTAAGTAGAAATCCGCGTAAGTCGAAACACAACAACATGCCTATCATTTTTGAACCATTAGCGGTGCCGCTTTTACTGCGATTGGCGGCATTCGGCGACGATTACAGAAAATGCCATCTTTTGAGAGACCGGTAAGTTAACAGAATACGACAATTCCAAGAGTAGCACAAGTTCAATCTTTATTTCACTGGATATTTAAATCTAAAATAAGTATAATTACACAAAACATGAATAAATTGCAAATTTGTTGAAATTATCATACTCATGTGAATGCCTGATCATAATAGAATGAGTTCTTACTAAATACGTAGGTATTATGCTGAAACGTTTCTGTTTACGCAGATTCAGCTGTGGACGATTGCATGCCATTAGCTTCTATTTTACGTAGGTACTTGTCCATTGTTGTTTGTGTAGTAGCCCTTTTTTTCTCATCGTAAATAGTTTTGTAACAAGAAAGAGCGTCTTTTACTGCCTTGGAAACATTTCTGAAGCGTTCGGGGTTTGGGTCCTGCGCCTCAAAACCTTCCATTCTTTTCTCAATCAGATGAAAACATTCCACCATCTTTTTTAGCACGAATGTTTTCGGTAACTCCGCTTCCAGTTTTTATTCGGAAATTTCAGCTTTCTCTCTTTGATCCTCCAATTCCAGTAAATCCTCATTGAGCAATTCTTTTGCGTCATATCGCAAGAGTTCTTGAAAATAATCTTCTTCGACGTTTAATTCTAAAGTTCTGCCCATGTCCACAAGTTCACCGACTACATTTTCCTCTTCAAATCCCTAAAATCATGAATAAATTGGGGGTTGAGCTTCTTCCAAACAGCATTCATTGTGCATGACGTAATTTCACGCCAGGCAGCATCAATGTTCTTCAAAGCTTCATACACATTCTATTCTTTCCAGAACTGCTTTAAAGATATTCCATCGCCTTCTGTAGCCTTCACCGCTTGCCTGAAGGTTCTCTGTAAATAATATTTTTTAAACGTCTGTATGAGCCCTTGATCCATTGGCTGCAAGAGAGAAGTCGTGTTTGGTGGCAAGTACATCACTTTGATATTTTCATGGTAATCACTAAGAAACGATGGGTGACCTGGGGCATTGTCTAGCAATAACAATACTTTAAATGGAATTTTATTTTCTTCACAATAATTTTTTACCCCACACACAAAATTATGGGAAAACCAATATTTGAAAACTTCCTGAGTCACCCATGCCTTCGAATTAGATTTCCACACCACTGGGAGTGTTGCCTTATCAATGTTTTTTAAGGCCCTAGGGTTTTCGCTGTGATAAATTACCAGGGGTTTTATTTTGCAATCCCCAGCAACATTCCCTCCTAGTAGAATGGTCATCCTGTCCTTTGACACTTTGAATCCTGGCATGGTTTTTTCTTTTTTGGAATGCATAACCGATCTGGCATCTTCTTCCAATACAGACCGGTCTCGTCCACGTTAAAAATTTGATGTGGTCAATAATCCCCACTTTCGATTACATCAGCCAAAAACTTGGGAAACTCTGCTGCTGCTGTTCTGTTTGAACTGTCAGCTTCACTGGTGACTTTAATATTATGTAGTTTAGCACGCGCTTTAAACCTATTGAACCATCCTACACTCGCGCTGAAAGTACCACCACTCTCACCATGCCTGAGTTTCAGATCGTTAAAGAGACTCAAGGATTTTTCCTGTATCAGCCTAAGGCTTAATGGCATTCGTCGTTGAAACTGGTCTTCAATCCAAAAACACAATAGTTTCTCCATCTCTTCCATAACTGTGCCCCTTTTCTTCGTGATTATCGTTGACTGAATCGGAGCAGAACTTTTAAGGTGCTCTTTAATTCGACTTTTATCATGTGCAATTGTTCTCACTGTTGACTCATTCATCCCATAAGCACGTGCAATTTCCACAAACTTTTCACCTTTGTCATGTCTCTTAATAATTTCCAGTTTCGTTTCCAAACTTATAGCCTGCCTTTTCTTTTTACCTCTCGTAGAAATCTCGCTACTCTTACGTTTCTCAGCCATTATGAGGGTTCACATCCAAAACAAACACATAAGACGATTATAATGATTTTATGAGAAAACTTCCTCGAGCTTGATAAATAACGATCTTTACAATCTAATCACAACGGAAACCCAAGTTCGTCTGTCTGCTGCTAGAACATGTTCTATCTTTTTATTAAGCTGTGATGGACAACAGGCGTCATCTATGGAGTAGATAATTAACTACGCGTCGTCCTATCTTTCGTGGCAACAGAAATGCGGAGAAAACGCAAGCATGTCACCTTCCTAACTGAGCATCCGCGTAACTCTGGATCTGCGTAACTCGGATCCGCGTAAGTCGAGAACTTACTGTAAGTTGTTTACTCGAGCTGTCAGTTAGTGTACAATCAAAATGAGCAGTTACTCTGTTCTTAACAAATACTTCATTAAAAAGTACAGTGAACATTTATGCCTGCTATCCTAATAATAATTTTATGACAAATGCACGCATAATTGAAAGCATGAGACTGATAATCATCATTGGCTAAAATCAATATACGAGGTCTGTTAGAAAAAAATATCAGACATTTTTTTTCCGAGAACCTGATGAATTTGAATCAAGTGGGCTTGCATGAACCGACCTTGAACCTTCATGCACATGCGTGAATCTTTTCTCGCCTTTCAATAGTGTCTGTTGCTGGCAAGCAGCATTTGAGTGAGGCAGTGTGTAGTGCTCTCGTCAGTTTTTCGTTGCAAGGAAAATGACGGAATGACTGGAGCAGTGCTACTGCATCAAATTGTGCCAGAAACTGGGCGACAACCAGGTGGAAACCATTTGGAAGATTCAGATGGCTTACGGTGACGATGCTATGGGCATCACACATTAAGGAGTGGCACAACCAGTTTAAAGACAGCCGCACATCGGTGGAGAGAGAGCCACGCTCCGGTCGGCCATCAACATGCTGAAACGACCAGGTCATTGCCAAAGTGAACGTTGTGGTGATGCAGGACCATCGTGTGACTATCCGAGAAATTGTGGAAGAGGTGGGCATCAGCACTTTTTCGGTACATTCCATTGTGACCGAAGATTTGGCCATGAAGAGAGTGGCGGCGAAATTTGTGCCAAAGCTGCTGACGGCGGAGCAAAAGCAACTTCGTTTTGAAGTCTTACAGGACATGCTGGACTCCACAAACAGTGACCGCACCTTCATGAACACCATAATCACTGGTGACAAGTCCTGGGTGTATGGGTATGGCCCGGAAACCAAATCCCAGTCGTCACAGTGTAAACATTCCACGTCACCAAGACCAAAGAAGGCCTGCCAAGTGCGCAGCAACGTCAAAGTGATGCTGACTGCTTTCTTTGACTCACATGGTGTTATACACCACGAGTATGCACCACAGGGTCAAACAATCACCAAAGAGTACTACAGAGATGTCCTCTGCCAACTATGTGATGCTGTGCGGCGAAAGGGACCGTAATTGTGGTCAACAGGAAATTGGCACCTCCACCATGACAATGCACCAGCACATTCCCCGCACTTGATTCTGACTCTTTTGGTGAAATACCAGACTCCTGTGGTTCAACAGGCTCCTTACTCTCCTTATAAGGCCCTGTTCAGTTGTGTTTTCAAATTGTAAGTATGTCAAGGTTGAGCCGTGCCACCACTTGGCGGTGCCACTAGACTTGGATTTTCGTTTGTCTTTTTGTGTTTTTTTTGTGTGTCGTGAGTGAATGATGTATGAGTGTGTTGGAGTCTACCTGTGAACGCTGTGCAGGGTGCATCGCGATAGAACCGCCGGGGAGTCACCCTGCTGCCTGCCCCATAACCGTCGGTCGGTCGGGCCTGCGACTGGTGAGTGGCATACACCCGCAAGGCTTGTTGTAGCTCAACCTTTTGTATCTGTAGTAATTTTCCTCTTGTGTTTAAAATTTACAGTCCACTTAAATTTAGAATTCACGTTAGAAAGTGATCAGGCCCCCTGACACTTCTGGCTGTTCCCCAAACTCAAGAGGCTATTGAAAGGAACACGATTTCAGACAAGAGAGGACACTAATACTGCAACGACAGCCGAGCTAAACTCCATTCCAAAAGAGGCTTTCTTGGAATGCTTCCAACAATGGCAGCACCACTGGGAGAAGTGTGTGGAGTCCTAAGGAGACTAATTTGAGGGTGATTAGGTATCCAATGCTCCGGGTATGCCAGTGTTTTTCCCCGGTCAAAGGTCTGATACTTTTCTAATAGACCTCGTATGCAATCTTTCCATACAGCAGCTCTCTGGCAAGTTAAATAAGTGAGGTACTTCCTGTCATGGGACCGGAAAATTATGTTTCATAACAGAGTTTGTCGTATAAATGAAGTTTCATAAGAGAGGTTGGAAATATGTACATGGGGTCTTAATAACGGGACCAAAAAAAATCTGTGTATAAGTGAGGTCGTTGTATATACAAGGGTTGTATGTCCGAGGTTCTACTGTATTACACTAATATTGAGGTTCTTAAAACTAATTTTGAATTTATATAAAACTATTTTCCTGGATCTCTAGGCATTGCAGCTATTTCTGCCTGATGTTATCAGTTGCTATGCGCTAATGAATGAAGCAGCTGAAAAGTACAAGTTGCGAATTGGCAGCCCAAACCTAATTGTATAAGCTTTGGAAATTTGATGCTTTGGGAAGGAATTCACTTTTTGTACAATGACATTTTACTACATTCTAGAGTTCGAGGTTCTTTTTGTAATACTGATTTGTGATTCCTGCAGCAAGGTACAATTGTTAATACCTGACTCCTGAGAGTGCCCTATTACAAATAGTGATGATCCCCCCTTTTTGGAACTTCACAAAGGAAAAAATTTAATTTTGAATAGTAATTGATGGTGGTGGACTGCAACACCCATTCCTCACGGTTGTGAGCGCTGCCACAAGGGTCCACCACCATTCATGTTGTTGCAAGGACAGAGCAGAGTAGAGCTTGGAGGAGATATGAAGCAGAGTCAGCCGTCAGTAAAAGATAATATACATAGTCATCGCCTCCGCAGTCATCGTGTGTGAGAGCTCTGAACTGGAGAGTCATGCATTGTAATCAGGTGATTACTAAAAGTGGTCCACAAAAGTTCTTGGTGTTGTATTCCGAAGTGGAGATAAACCAATTACCCCTTCAATAGTAACAAATGTACAACAAATAGTAAAATACTAAAGAATTCAGTTAATCAACATTTGTTCATGTCTGTAGAAAAACATCAAAAATTAGTTAATGCAAACATATTAAGTTGTATTGGCAAGTCCTTGCTATATTGTAAAACTATAGAATGATAAACAAGATACAATTTAAAATAATTTTTAATGAATTTGCTTTCAATAGGTAACTTAATTTACATGCTCAAAATAATTCACATTCACAAAAAAAATTCACTATCACTCTTCATTTCCACTTGAATCTTTGTCACTGCTCTGCCACAGTTAATCACCCTCTCTAGCATCCATAACATTAGAAATACCATTTTTCTGAAATTCTTTCATAATGACTTCTTTTTTCACTACTTTCCATGCAGCTAAAATTCAGTGCACTAACATGAGCCCTCTTTATGTGTCCAGATGGTGTCAGGTCCCAGTCTTCAGATTTATTTTGGTTTCCAATGTCTAATATTACATTCAGAAACCCCAAATACTCTTCCAGTGGCAGGATTGGAATTTTTTTCTACAAATGATATAACTTTTCTTGTGAAAGCTGCAGTGTAATGTATTCTTTTCTCTGCCATCGCAATATTCTGATGTGTGTGATCGCAATTGAATCGATCTCTCTAATTGGCAGAAAACTAACATAAGATGCATTCATAACTGTTGAAAACCACATACAAGTCTTCCTTTATATATTTCCCTCTCTCATATATATATCTTTGTAAAAATGCATTAAGTATCCAACAGTTTTTCTTTCCCTGGTTTTGGTACAATCTTCCAGGTCTAACTTTCTTCTAAAACTCATAATTCTTCATTTACAGCAACTTTCCAATTTTGGTTGTCTTCCATTTCTTCCATCTGTCGATAACTTGATGGTGCATCATCTTGGTTAGTCATTAAATCATTAAAGCCAATAAAGTTTCATCATCCTTCTCACTCAAATTTATTTCATATTCCTCGAGCCATTTTGGTGTTTTTATACTTCTTTTAACTCTCCCTTTTTCTCATTCTTCCATGACTTTTTTCCTATGACACTTTCTTCTGTACTGAGTGAGCTTTGCTTCTTTCACTAATTTCCATACTCAACTGTTCTTTGCTTCTTTCACTAATTTCTGGTTCATCTGTTTATATCGATGACAGTAAGTAAAATACATAAAGAATAAGAAAAAATTGCTGAATTAAGTGAAGAGGAAAAGGTTAATTAGGAATTATTATCTATGCCACATTTGTATGAAGAAATTATCACAGCATTGGAAACCATAGAAAAATTGAAGTTAGATATCATGAAGACAGACTTCTTGGAGACGAAGGAAAGAAAAAGAAAAATTTGGAGGAGCCAGGAAGCATGCGAGGGACCAGTGCTTTCTGCTTTATTCTTTTCTCGTTGATCTAAACTTCGCTAAACCACGTAACAACTAAACCAAGCTCTGCTACCAATGTTGGTGATTTTTTCTTATTCTTTATATATTTTACATACTGCCTAAGATAACTTAATTCCACTAGCTCAAAGCATTTATTCTCAGTAAGTGACAATACAATTTACGAATTTGATTATTTGTGCGTTGCTACTCAACAGTAACATTGGTCTGAATACATTGGGCTCACATTGTATGTGGCAGTTTATGCCACGATGGCATTGATGCTTTGTACAATCCAATTAATGTAAATGGTAGCTAGTCATGCAAGCATTTGCACTATGCATGTACCTACACTGGTAAACTCAAATATCTAGATTTTTCAGTGCAATTGAAGTCAAGAATGTTGCTTCCAATTGTAAGATAAATCCACTTTACTACAGGAGCCAGAAGGGAGGGAAAAATCATCTTAGATTGGTGCAATTATGGTTTTGTTGTAGGATATCTGGTTAAAAGTCAACTACATATTTAGTCAATTGTCCATTTCAGCACTGCCTTTAAGTAACTTTGCATAGGGTATTGTTTTTATGGCTCAGTAGTAAATATATAGTACAATCTGAAAGGTTAGGCACTAAGAACTTTTCACTGACTTTGGTCATCTGAGACTTTCTATGAACCAGCATTTTTTGTGGTCTGAAACTTGTCTGGTCCCAAGGCTGCTGGACTGCGGGGTTCAACTATAGTTAATATTAGTTGGACAAAAAATTGCGGAAACACTCAAAACTGGTTTCCTTCTGTAGGTTTCATGTTTTCATTTCCATTTTCTGTAAACATTAAATTGCTCAAGAAGAAAAATATTATCTTTCATCACTGATATTTGTATTCTAAATTGGTTAGCTCTCCAAATAGCATAATAATTAAAAATATTTTTGTCTGTTTTATGGTTTATAAAGTATTATAACTTATTAAGTTTTAAAAACATTTTTACTGACTCACTACCAGATCTGAGTGTGAAAAATGATTATTTATGTAAGACTGATTTAATGTATTAACACGTTCACTGCGGAGCTGTTTAAAGCCCTACCTCTCACAGCGCGGCGTGACCCACCGGTGGGTCACACTCAGCCTTTTGCATAGGCGGTGTGACCCACCGGTGGGTCACAGTCCTTCCGAACTTCTGGCCACTGCCGAGGGATGGTGGTTGAAGCGGCAACACTCAGCTGTTTCCTGAGATTAGAGGAAGGCTGGGGGAGGCTACTCCCAGCTTCGCCCCCAGCCCACCCCTCCCCCGGCCACGTGGGGCACGCTATCAGCTAGACCCTGGCGTGGGATGGGGGAAGAGAGGGCCAACAATACAATGCATGTGGTAAAGATTTGCTGACGTTCGGAAAACCCAGGAGACTCCCACCCGTCTCTGTTTATTGTGCCTGCCCTTGTTCGCGCCCGTCTGTGAGACGTAGACGCCCGTCCGTGCGTACCGATTCCCCAGCCCTGCTCACACTATGAGAAAAGGGAAGGGGGATCCTTTGGAAAGAGTACATAGTGGTTTGTCTCACTCAGAAAAAAGTAGTGTCTGCATTTCGGAAGACGTTCACCCGGCAAGGGCCACGACCATCGAGAATACATTCATGTATTCTCGATGGTCGTGCAAGGGCACGGTCACTCGTCCACCACTGAGGGATTGGCTCAAGAACGCTACGCGACTCTTTCCCAATTGCCCTTCCGTAGAGTGGGGGGGGGGGGGGGGGTAGGGAAGAGAGAGAGTCAATCTCTCACACAGCCGGGCGAGTGCAGTTCGGACTGTTTAGTTTACGAGCAACTGACGGACAGCCAAGAGGTTGAGGAGAAAAAATTTTCCTAAACATTTTCATTATTTTTAATAAGTTGATCTGTTTTACTACATCGAGTATTGTTCATCCTTATGTATAAAAATCGCATAAACATGAAAAAAAACAAAAAGAAAGCAAAAAATAAACGTATTTTGGATATAATACGCTTTTATGTAAATTTGTTCGTGACCCACCGGTGGGCCACACCGCTCACGCTGAAAAAAGTTTCAGGAGGGGCGGCGTGACCCACCGGTGGGTCACACTAAGTGTCACATAGTAGTCTATTATTTGAACAGTGACTAACCTCTGGGTGAAGTCACTTGAGAAGTTCTCGATTCCTACTCTCACAATACTCCTCGCAAGTTACGACAATTCACAGAATTTTATGGCTGCGCCGCTAGACGCATCTGCGTGACCCACCGGTGGGTCACGCCGCAGTGAACGTGTTAATTGAAGCATTTTTACCATTTGAATTAGATACCTAGATTGTAATTTATGTGCTTAAAGAGGTAGTTACTTAAAATCAAAAAAACTTATATACAGAAGTAGTCCTCTATAATCAGTGCTGACAAAAGTTGCAAATCCGCTTGTTACTAAGTGCACTCATCATAACCAAATTGAATTTTTGTGCATTCCAATTGTCACGTATTGTACTGACTAGTTCGGGTGAAGATGAACTATTAATTATCTAAAAACATTCATCGGTAAAGGCGTTGAAAAATGTTATGTTTTATGGATAAATAATAAAATTTCATCTCCAATGTGAAAACATTAGCCTTCTGTGAGTTATGCAACTAGGACAACAATCATGGCAAAATTGATTAAATGTAATGAGACGAACAAATTAAAATGGACAACTGGTGAGTCTTACGACAGCCACAGGTAACAAACAGCATAAATAATTATTCATGGATATTATTACATTCAAGTTAAAGGTTTTTCTCATTTGTATCTCTCGTATCCTCTTCCATGACCATTGAGAGACAAACAATAAATGACACATTCTTGAATCCTGTGGTAGATGGCTAGCTGATAATATCTTTCAGCCAGTCAGTACTTTCCTGTCCACAACACAATAGAATGCCTACCAATTCCTTTCAAGTATGTGTCTTTTCACTGTTGGAGCACACTAAGTACTGAGCAAAACTGTATATTATCACAGGGCCCATTACAACCGATATCTATTGAAAATTGTAATTTGAAATTACCATAAAAATGTATTGAAATTTCACTTTTAATCAATTACTCCCATTACTGAGCACAAAGTTTGAAGCAACATTGTTACATCACAGCACCCAACACGGGGAGTACACCTTGGGTTCCATCCTTAGCCTGAATTGTCTGCTAATTTTGTAGTTTCGATTTGGATTTTAGCTATTGATGCAATCAATGGTCCTAGTCCTTGTCAGCTTTGGCTGTTGAATTGTATGTACATTTGTCTTGCCTGTTCTCTTAAACCAGTGTCTTCCAACTGAGAAAATTGTATGAAATCAATCAGTCTTAAGGAAAAGAGAAAATGGACATGATTTAGAGCAAAATATTGTGAAATAGTATCGTATGAATGTAGGTGCAATCTGGCATTTCCAGTGGGCTCTTTTCACGACTTTCGTTACAGTAACTTTCACAATTCCCAATATCACATCTCATACAGATGCTATACAGATGTTATTGGCAAGAAAAAAAGTTGCACTAAAGTCTCACATGAATATGTTTTTTAGAGATGAGTTGATACCAAAATTTATCGATTCTCGATACCGATTCCTGGAAAATCGATTCTCAATACTGATACCATCAACCTATACATATATACGTTTTTTTACTTAGTTTCCCTATATATTATTATTAAATGTTCCATGAAATCTAAAAATACAATTTTACGAAACAAAAATTTGAATACAGTACAGTTGAGCATCTTTAATCCGGCACAGTTGGGACCGAAGTGATGCCGGATTAGGGATTTTGCCGGACTATGGGTCATGCTTGGGAACTAGTCTATTTCTGATGTCCGGGATGTTTTCATTGAAAGGAGTCAATTATTTATAACAAAATATATTCGTTTGCCATTTACTGAACATTATTGTAAAAAGAGTTACTGAGAATAATCAGAAAGAAATGGTTTCTTAATACACAAAGTTATTATATAAAATTATCGAAGTTGCGGAGTGAGTGAAAATAACGGAATCTAAGCATTGTGCATATTGCTGCACATGTAAAAGTTTCATATTGTTATTGGAAAAGGGTATAAAAATTGATATTTCTTACTCTGTACTTTGCGTAACATAATTTCCTACCGCGCTCGATTTGTTATCAGCTGATTCAGCACAATGCCAACGCGTGAGTGTCGTGTGTGCGGCCACCCGTCACTTCGTCGCCACGGGCGACCAGACTGGATTATTCTTTAAAGACCATCATCAAGAGTAGTCTTCCTTCAACAATTTCAGTCTGATCATCGTCATCCCCACTCGGATTTATTGTTATTAATTACCATTTCAATGATTTCATCATCTATGATATGTTGTGTGGTGAGAATATCGTGGCCGCTAACTATCCTTTCGTCTAAATTTACCAATTCCATTTAATTTAATTCATGGTTATGGATAATGTTTGCAAACTCCATCATCATATTTTTATCCTCAGAAACATGAAATTTTTTAAATCCCCAATTATTTCGTCGATATCAAACCTTAAAGCAGTCCACAATTTAAACCACGCGTGTTTTTAGAACGGACGGTGAAATGCTATTGCCTGCACATGAAATTTCCCGAATCACGTCTTTTGGATTGATCACGTCTATTTCTAAAAGAGTTTATCCTGCTCCATTAGCATTTGGCCAGAAATACTAACTAAGGCCTTCACTCCGACGCAATCGAAACCAGGCTATCTAAATCAGCACTTAAATCTTCTTTCATAGTTTTTCTCTTTGTTATCTACTTCTTCGTGTCACTTTAACAGTAAAATTTTGATGATGTTTCTCTTTCAGCTTCTTAATGTGCCTTATTGTTGAAGATCCCACGTAGTATGTTTCAGTCAAACGCTATACTGATGCAACGGCATCAAGCTTTTTCGCAACTTGCACTTTTTCTGCGATGGTTAACGTTTTGTGCTGTTGCCACAACTGTATGGATGAGACATGTTTTGCGTGAAATATTAGAATATAACCAATAATTTTATCAAATTACGTCTAGTGGTCAATCAAAAATGCACGCACCATAGAAAGTGGCCAATCTTATTCCGTCTCGGCGATGTCATCAAATTTATATGTTTACTTAACCCTTATCTGGGCACCTCAAATCTCTAACGTAACCGGGCAAGCTGGGCCCGTTGGACCCTCCTTGTTCATTTTTTTTGTTGCTTTAGTGGGGTAACCTGCCAGCAGAAATATCATTGGGTTTTATCAGTTAATCCCAATTTATACAAATCACGGTTTTTAAAATAATTTTTAATGGCCATAAATGAAAAATATACTTGTCAATTAGTTACAAAAAATTTTAATCTGAAATAATAATGATTTATTCTTAATAAAAATGATCTCTGGTGGAAATAATTTAAATTCAGAATCAATAAACGTAAGAGATGCAATTTATTAATATATACTTGTCATATGAGTCACTTTAACAACATCATAACTTATTATTAGGGAAAAAACCAAAATATCATCAACAAGCCCAGAGTAGGCTACCCATCAAAACTTTTTGCAATTTTTACACACACGTTTTACGACACTATGTTCATTGCACACCGATTGTTCACAATTGTTACATATTTGTTTTTGTTTACGTGGTTTGGAATATGGGCATATATAACATCTCTTTTTTGTCATATTAGAACTTGATGAGTGAGCTGGCTCAGATATTCCTCCATCAAAAATGTCCTTTGCCATAATAATGCTCCTAGACAAACCCAAGTTGGATCGTCTTTCAATGTGGTTCTGAACCAGGCTCTTGGATACACTTTGAATAAATAATCTCCTTGAATAATGTTTATCAGCATTCCAATTTGGATGAGTATTCATCCACACCACATACGCTGCTACTCCACTCACATCCAAGCCATTCATGAAGAACGCAAAAGGCCATCGATTTTTTGCGCCTTTTACACATGTACGCATGTACCAACTGGTCAAGAGAATCGACTCCACCTTTGGTGCAGTTGTAGTGACTGATAATTTCAGGTTTAGCATTGACGTCCTTCATAATTTTATTAGTATGGTGCATGGTTGATAGAAGAACTACCGACCTTCTCATTTTGGGTACATATGATACTAACGTACTATTTTCGGTGAAACCAAGCAATGAAGAACCAACTTCACGATTTTTATTGGCTTGAAAATTGCATGGAATAAATCGTTTATTTTTCTTACAGTTCCAACAAAAGTGAGGCCATTACTCAGAAGGCTCTGTGCGAGTTCCATATCAGTGAAATAATTGTCACACGTTACATTTCTGTTCGTGTTTTGGTATGGCTCAGTTAGGTGCTGTACAACTCTTCGACCCAAACCAGGCAATGCTCTTTCCCCTCCCTCTTTTCCCAGATAAGGCATGGAATTTAGAAGGTAAAACGTTTCTGAGTCACAGGCCCACCAAACTTTCATGCCATATTTATCTGGCTTCGAAGGCATGTATTGTTTAAATGGACATTTACCTCTGTAAGAAATGAGCTGCTCATCTACAGTGATATTTGATCCTGGCAGGTAATATTTTTTAAAATTTGAATTTAGCCTTTCCCAGACTTCTCGAATTGGGGCGAATTTATCTTTCTGACGCCGTACTGATCTCGTTGCTTTGTCATCAAAACGGATAAATGCTAGCAAGAATTTGAATCTTTTCAGTCCCATGGTAGCCCTAAATATAGGAGGTCCATACAATTGACTCCAGAGAACATCATAGTTCGTATGGTTTGACCGCAGGTGGCCTGCTGTAAGAAGCAAGCCAAAAAATGCTCTGATTTCAATACAGTCACAAGGTTTCCACGTACTTTTTAACTTTTTTGATGAATTTACCCGTTCAGCTTCCTTATTTGTGAACTTGACAATGTCTGCCACCAATAAATCATCAACAAAGAGTGAAAAAGCGTCTATCGGGCTCACTAAAATTTTCCCGGGCGGTAAGACTACTTTGTGTGTTTGGCCCTTTATTATGTTGTGAGCTCTAGCTCGCCCCACTGAAAATGGCTGAGAATTCCATACAGTGCCATCCTTACCGAGAAATGAAACCGGTTTTTCAGATTCTGCCGTGGCTTCAGTGTCCGAGAAATTTTCAGAATCATAATCACTCACTTCAGATGCAGCACTTTCATTATCATCTTCATTGGAACTCTCCTCTTCGATTGGCTGGTAATCCAAATCATCGTCACTCGTTTCTCCCACGTTCAGCAGTTTTTGTATGTCATATTGAGATAAGATGAGCTTTTGTCTAGCCATGATCTAAGAAATAAAAAAAATATTTTAGTTCATAGAACTTCTCTAAAACTACGAATTACTTCCTTAGTACTTTCGACCATTGGAACTTACCTGTGCATACGATGTCTTCAGGTTCGTGAAGGAAACTTGTAAATATCTGCCGTCACTCCGATGGCCGTGTTTCTTTTACGCAATGAGAATAACACATTGAGGCGGTAGTTCCGTATAGAAACCAATTTTTTTCGGAATCAGTTATGTGCAACAGCTTATATGCCTTCACGTATGTTACTCAGTAACACTTTGTCAGCACTCTACTTTGTTGTCATGTATGCCATAGTTTATATGGGGAAGGAGGATGGAGGGGAAGGATGTAGATGTGATAGGGGGTGGTAAGATGGGCAGGGGGGTGCAGGAGAACGAGAAAACAGGGAAAGATGGACAGTCATCAGTGCATTAGGGTTGGAAAATACCGATGGAGGATTTTTAGGTGGGTGATAATGAACAGGAACGTTCAAATTCAAAGCGTCATTATCTGCATGCTTTCTGGATGGCTGGAGATATGCTCTCCTTGATTCCTTATGTCCTTGGGTGGACGCTGCAAAGAAATTCCGAGGGTCAATGAGTTTTTAGGAAACACATAGCTCGTTTTCAGTGACCATTCTCTACGGGTTTCTTGGTGACTCAACCCGACTGAGGGAAAAGTTCTCTTAGCATATGCCCTTCGGCGACCACCGCGGGACATTAGAAATAGGCGAAAGTATGAAAAACCGTCCCCACCCTTCGTTTATGAATGCAGATAATGATGTTTGTTCCGTATTGTTCATTCCTCACCCACCTCACTCTCCTTCAACGGGATTTACCAACCCTAATGCATCGGTGACTGTCTAGTGTCCACCCTTCTCTGTATTCCCTTTTTACCTTCCCCCGGTATCTGCCCCCATCTTACCACCCATATTACCTAGAATGAATTTCTGCGTACAGAATCTAGTTATTTAATTTACACTAGTTATATTTTCAAGCCTTGATAGCTAAAATAAACGGCTTGATTGAAGCTCACACAAACTGCATGTATGTGCACGTCAGCATCCAAGTGCAGCGTGTTGCATGCTGGTGAACACGCACCTCCTGCCATACACAATTTCGTTAGCTCACAATGGGTTATGTAGATGTATATTTGAATAGTCCAAAATAATACTTGTAATATGACAATATTTTACTATTTATATTAACCTTATAATGATGTGCAACTGATTGCGCATGTGAAGGGTCCATCAGACCCACTTGCCCGGTTACGGAAGGAAAAGTTAAAATTTACCATAAACAATGAAGCAATATTAAAAAAAAAAAAATTTAAATTTTTCTTATGCTATTTGTTCACATAAACAAAGTCATAGAAGTTCACAGCGGAGGAATAGTTTGTTCTCATGTTATAACCTGAAATAAAGGCAATAGGACCCATCTTGCCCGGATAAGGGTTAAAGTTCCAGAATAATTCCAGCGTAGGCGAAGTACCAGAAATTAATATGTTTAAATTATTCTGATTCTCGAAATGGGAAAATTAACGTAAAGAATGGTATCTCGGTATTAATATAAGAATAATATCTCGGCAGTTTATGAAGCAATGTTCCGGTTAAAAACGTTTCGGCATTTTCCACTAAGTCATGGCAAAATTGCCGGATTATAGGTGCTCCCGGATTAGGGGTTCCCGGATTAAGGGTGCTCAACTGTATATACTTTGGGAAAAAATTCTGATATTCCACTGAGGACATTATGAAAATAAAATGTTTGATAACACAAGAGTTTTATATTTTTTTACATGAGCATGTTTAATAACAAAACATGTTTGGTATCAGATAAAAAATGTCATAACAGATTCAATATAATACGACTCATGTCATAAATTGAATATTATATGATTAATAATTAGTTATAAGAGTAATAAAAACACTATTATAATTCAAACTTTAAACAAACTTTAAACTTTGAAATTAAAAAATAAAAGGTCATGACACAAACCCTAGAGCCTACTTTAGGTTTTTGTTCAAAAAACCAACATTTTTAGCCTCTCTGGATCAAGGCAATTTCTTTTCTGGTCACAAATGTTTCCTGCTGTGTTATGTTCTCATTTTTTGACATGAAACTCTCATGTTTCATACTCTTTTAGGATTTTAATCTATACCTAATCTATTTTAATGCTTAAAAACCTCGAATGCTAAAGAGTAGAGATGAGTCGATGCCAAAATTTATCGATTCCCGATACTGATTCCTGTAAAATCGATTCTTGATACTGATACCATCAACCTATACACATATACATTTTTTACCTAGTTTTCTCATACATTATTATTAAATGAAATCTAAAAGTAAAATTTTACAAAACAAAAATTTCAATATACTATACTTACTTTGGGAAAAAACTTCAGATATTCCGCTATGAGAACATTTTTAAAATAAAAACTGTTTTAAAAAAATATGTTTAAACATGCCCATGTAAAAAAATATATTTTTTTTACATGGGCATGTTAGATAACAGATGCCATGTTTAATAACAAAACATGAGTACGTATGTTTTTCGGGTGTGCCGCGTGATATTCAGGTATTGCACCGATGTTTCGTGACCTATGCTTTTTTCACTCATATCACTTTTTCAAAGGGATATGAGGTCCTTGTTGCCGGTGAGGGTATTATATATCTCAGGTGGGTGGGTCGAGGGGGGGGAGAGGGATGGGGGGTGGACGGACATGTCATTGAAAAATATTTGTGAAGCGTGAGGCTCCACGTGTGGCTTATTTGGAGGCCACCATCTCTGTTGAAATTTTCTCTGTTCTTTATTATTTCAATAGCTTCACGGTATAGCCTGGGTTTGAATTTGTTGACCTTCGTGATGACTTTATTTATTATTATTTTTTTTAAGTCAATCTCATGCCCCAGAGCTGCATGTTCTGCCACTGCCGACTTCGTTGTCTGTCCCAGTCGAGTGGCTCGTCGGTGTTCTTCCAGCCGGGTTTTGACGCTGCGTCCTGTCTCCCCGATGTATTTCTTCGCACATGTTCCGCAGGGGATTTCATAGACTCCCTCAATTTGCAAATATTTTTCAATGACATGTCCGTCCACCCCCCATTCCTCTCCCCCCCTCGACCCACCCACCTGAGATATATAATACCCTCACCGGCAACGAGGACCTCATATCCCTTTGAAAAAGTGACCAGCATAGGTCACGAAACGTCGGGGCAATACCTGAATATCACGCGGCACACCCGAACAACATACGTACTCATCATGAGCTGCGAAAGCTTCAACGAACAATAACAAAACATGTTTGGTATCAGATAAAATATGCCAAAGTAGATTCAAAATAATATGACTGTCATGTCATAAGTTGAATTTTAATGTGATTAATAATTATTTACAAGAGTGATAAAAACACTAACCTAAATTATAATTCAAACTTTCAACGTTAAGAAATAAGAATAAGAGATCATGACACAAACTCTTGAGCCTACTTTAGGTTTATGTTCAAAAAACCATTTTTAGCCTCTTTGGATCAAGGCGATTTTCGTTTCTTGTCGCAAATGTTTCCTGCTGTGTTAAATATTTATCTCGTTTATGACGAGAAACTCTCATTTTTCGTATTCTTTTCGGATTTTTAATCTATAAAGAAAAACAGCAACAATTTTATTTACAAAAAATGAGTAAATTCACAGTAGAAAAATCAACTTCCCATCATCTGTGTGGATAATATTTTTCTGAATCAAGATTTGCGGATGCAATAGCTATATGTTATTACTTCTAATATAAAGTTCACTTTCCTTATCAAATACTCATCAAAAATACATTTTTAAAACCTGTATAACTATTATTTAAATGGCGTTAAAAGAAACATTATAAGTTCATTTTCCAAATTTGAATTATTTTCCAAAATATAAGATCCTAGTGATACTATAATGTATCACCGTCTATCCGGAAAGGTATAAATCTAATTATACAAAAAAGACTTCCGAGAGTGTCACATGCCAAGAATAATATAATACAGTGAACTCTTGTTAGCACGTTTTTGAAGGGACCCGAAATTCTGAACGTACTAACCAGGGAAACGTGCTAAAGAGGTTTGACCTTCCAGGGAACGTTAAAGATGTAATAATGAGTTGCATAACATTCAGGGGAATGCTACGTTCGTTTAGTTTATTCTGGTAGATAGCTGCCATTCATTTATTGTAAAAAACGTTTCACTTCCACTTATTACGCCTTCCAAGAAAATACCTATTAGGTTGACGCGTTATTCATAGTTAATTATGACATAATGACCAAACAGCACGTTTTGTATGTAATTCCCTTAAGTTCGGCATCATAGTTAGCGGAGCCGCCCGGCGATTTTTCTTGTACTTTCCACGTAATTAACATGTCCCAGGATAGATGAATCCGCAGAGTGAATGCCCCACACCGCACTCTTTCGCACTTCATGGTTTGCAAATCATGGACAAAAATAAAAGTCTATTATTATGATGAATGCAACAAAAATTATTATATTTTCATATGAACCATGATGAAACTTTTTATAAACAAATATTAAAATATATTGTGAGGATTGTCAGAATTCCTAAAAAAAATGAACAAAATGAGCACCTGGCCCAAAAACATTCCACTTTCCGGAGCGTATATGGCTTTACTTGACCACTTGTAACAAAACAAAAATGGAACTTCCCATTTGTTCTCAACTTATATTCAGCACACAAAAACATACGTTCAAACATGAAACAATAACTTATAAGGGCGAGAAGAATCTGTGTAAAGTGCTTTGTTTCTTAATACTGAGCCCCAATTCTTTGATAGTTGAATCAATTTTTACTAAAGCATTCAGAACACTTTAATCAACTTTGTGACTTGTAATGAACTGTCGCCCTGTGTCCATCGCCTCGACAGCTTTAGCAAATTTTGGAGGCGATTTGGGCTCCACCTCGTCATTCTCATCTTCTTCTTCTTCAATTCGAAGTTCCTGCTCACAGACTTTGTCTATTGACATCAATCTACAGATTAAAATACATGACAATGAGATTCACCATCTCATTCAATCAAATTTTGAAAGACTTCAGAGTATGAAAGTTAATTTTTGGAGTAGTTATTGTAAATTTAATTAATAATTCTCTCAATAAATGATCCTCAGTTTTTAAGTTTCACAAATTCAACCAACCAACCTGCAAACTTCGGTGCCATCATCACAAGCAAAGTACTCGTCGAAGGACATCCCCTCCCCTTCTCCAAACAGCTGATCCCAGCCTTCAACGGGCTGCTCATCCGCTGTCTCATCAGTCAACGATGCAGTACGGTCCTCATTTGTGGTGCGAAGAAATCCAGATGCACGGAAGCAATTTCTTATGTTCTCGGGTTTGACTAAGTCCCAGGCATACTTCACAAAATGCATCGCTTTTAGGATACTTACTTTTTGACCTGACACTTGAAGGTTGGTCAATCTCTCGTTGACAAGTAGTTTCCTGTACTTATGCTTCATGCATCGTATGATACCTTGATCGAGGAGCTGCAAAACACTCGTGCAATTAGGAGGAAAAAATGCCACTTTAACATTTCTTAAAAATGCAGTGTCTATTGGGTGTGCTGTGCAGTTATCAATGAGCAACAAAACGTTACAATTTTGTCCACCCATCTTGGCATCCAGTGCTCGCAGGAACTTTTCAAAAATTGTTGTGATCATCCAGGCATTAGAGTTGCATTCATACGTGCAAGGTAATGTCCGAACATGTTTGAAGCATCTGGGGCGTTTTTATTTCCTGATTACTAATGGAATCAATTTTTCCGATCCACTTTTGTTGCAGTATAGGAGGACTGTCAGCCTCTCCTTACTCATTTTGCCTCCATGACACTTATCTCCTCTAAATGCCAAAGTTTTATCAGGCAGAAGATTAAAAAATAAGCCGGTCTCATCGGAATTAAAAACGTCATTCGGGCTGTAGTTTTTAATGATGCTTGGGAGGGTGACATCTTTCCATGTTTCTCGAACATTAGT
Organism: Platycnemis pennipes; assembly: GCA_933228895.1. Lineage (NCBI taxonomy): Eukaryota > Metazoa > Arthropoda > Insecta > Odonata > Platycnemididae > Platycnemis > Platycnemis pennipes. The sequence goes on along the minus strand of OW121847.1, from coordinate 72,650,362 downwards.
GTCCACGCTGGCTGCCTCGCCTCGAACGCACCTGTAAACTATGCCATGGCGTTTTTTAAATCCTTCAACCCATCCATTCGAAGCCTTAAAATCACTGATGCCCATTTTATCGGCTAAGTACGAGGCCTTTTCACGTAATATTACACCATCTAATGGCACATTGGATGAGCACGCTTGTTTGAACCACTTGAGGAGGACATCCCCCAACTCACAAAATTTGCCACCTCGCACTCTTTTCCTGTACTTGCTCGTGCCTTTTTGCGATGTATTCTCAAGTTTTTTCCTATTTTTCACAATAGATTTTAATGTTGACAGTGGAATTTTCATTTTGGCTGCTATTTCGACACGCTTCAGTGGATTTTCGTCCACTTCTCGGAGGAGTTTGAGCTTTTCGATCATCGATATTTGTCATTTCAGCACACGCTTCTCCATGACTAATTCTTATCACTTGTAACACTTTAATTACTTGTCACACTGTTAATTTCTCGAAGTGTTTTCACAGTTTGGCTGCCCAGTGAACATTTATAAAACAAACGAACATCGCAATAAAATCGTGTGCTTGTGGGTGCCAAACGCTGAATGGCCAATTCAAATGTTTGTGAATGCTGCATTTTTACTTCTTCATAAACAATTTTTAACCATAATGTATTTAACAAATTTTATTGTAAACAATAGCGATCTTTTTTAATGGGAGAATCAAACCTCTTGAGTGATATTCATCGCCATGTTAACCTATAGGGCGGTTATTTTGCTGGAACAAATTTGGTTTGGTCCTCCTACGAACGTGCTAAAGAGGTAACCAAAACATGCTAACCAGGATTATTTACATGCACTGCGACCCGGATCTGAGGAAATGAACGTGCTAACGAGGAAAACGTGCTATCAAGGAACGTACTAACGAGAGTTCACTGTAGTATTGAATATTAAATAATAAACAAAATCAAAACGTAAAATTAATTCAGTGCACAATCAGTTTACTTTAGCTTGGGTTGCTGTTGTAAATAAAATCCTTGAATACTTTCAAATTCTGTTTTTAGAAACACAAAAAAAGTTTAATGCGGTCAGGATATTCCATTAATAGAATATCTGGGGATTCCACTTGTAAGATGAAAAAATTGTTAAAGAATATTCCAAGCTGCTAAACTAGTAATTTTGCAATGTCTTATTAATATTAACCCTTAAAATGGAAATTGTGAGTTTTACACTCATAGGAGAGGTTGTGTAACTCGGATCATGAATTGAGATGAGCCTTTTAGTGCTTCTATCGCTTAAACTTGATTTACAAATGCATCACTCAAAAATACATTTTCAAGTTAACGTACTGTTTCCATGGTTTTAATTCTTTAATAAAATATTTTTCCAATCACATTCACTAACGCGCATTTTATTATTTTTATTTACTTTGTTGACTTGTATATTGACATGAAATTTCTGATAATCTACTCTTTTTTAACTGCCTGCTTGCCTTACTCTAGGAATATAGCATGACGGTATTAATAGGCAGTGTTAAGGATCGAACCCGAGAACGGCCGAGCACTAGCTCACATTTCTAAAAACTTCATTATCATAGGTTCATGTGAGTCTGGTGTATGTAGGCGACCCGCGTGACATTCTGGTTTATTTTTTTCTGCGCATCCGGGCCTATGGAGAATAAAGCCAAGACATGTATTTCTTTATTTTGTTCTAGTGGCATGGAAAAAATTTTTATCTCATTTCATGACCCAAAATACAAATCCTCTCCTTGTCAGTATCTACCGTACCTACATTCCATTTGCAGGGCGCTCACTGTGCCGCAAACTTTAAAATTTCCGATCCGGATACGATATTATAATATTTGGGTATGATTTCAGTAGTGAAAGATCCATGAGATTTGAAATTGAAGCGAAAGATCCATTGAATGAAAGATCCATGGGTCTTTGGATCCAACCCAAACATCCCTAATTTTTGAGTGATATATTCATAAATCTAATTTAAACAGTAAAAATATAAAAAAGTGAGTATTCATATGTAAGGGTTTTGAATAGAACGATAAAACTTTCGATGCAATAACTGAAAGAAAATATTAAACTGAGATAGGGATCGAACTCCCTTTAGTACACTAGCACTTGATGTCCACCTTATCCCGGTGAATGTAGGCTACCCACGTGACATTGTATGTATTTTTTTCCGTGCGATGCCGGTGTAGTTGGAAAAAGTCATATTTCTTAATTTTGCTTCTAGTTGCACGGGAAAATTTTCATCTAATTGCGTGATCTGAATTACACAAACTCTCCTTGTCAATATCTACCGCACCTAGTACCACAGGGGGATGCTTCAATCGCTAAGCCGTGAAAATTTAAAGTCTACGATCCGGATCCGATTTTACTCTGTGTCTTTGGATCCGAATCAGGATCCATGTAAAATGATAGTTCCGCGGATCCTTGGTCCCAACGGATAGGATCCGACCATCCCTAGTATCGACGGTATCAGAATGGACTTTAGGCTATCGATTCTCGATACCGATACCAATATTCAAGAATCAGTGATATCGAGAATAGGTATCGAGATCGACACATCCCTAATTTTTTTAATGAAAGAAAAAAGGGATCCATATATGCAGGGCTGCCAGGGGACTTGTTTTTTTCAAAACACTCACTGTTCCTCACTTTATTTGAAAAATGCTATCTATCCTCACTTTTTGAGAGTTTTTGTCTTAAGAGTTTCCTATTGACTAGTGCCGACAGCCGAATTGAAGACTTTCAGAATGTGTGCATTTTCCGTGCCAAGCAAGGTTTTCCAGGCATCCACAGCCGTGTGGATGCCGAATGAACTTGTACAGTAAACTCTCGATTTTCCATAGCATGGAAACTTTAGCACTAATGACTGGTAAAGGGTGCACGGATAATCAGGAAACACGGATAATTTGCTGTTTGGTTCTTTCTGGATTCACTTCTCTATGGTGTGCCTCCAAAATAAATAAAATTACCTAAGAATCTGCCAATTAAAATATCCATGCTGTACATAATAGCATTTAACCCATTCAGTGCTATGAACGCATATATGAATTTCAAACGTACTGTGTAAACTGAAATTCTTAGCACTGGAAGGGTTAATGACAAAAAAAGAATCCAGTAGCGCTGTCCCAGCCACAATTAATGTTCACAAGCCTCAGGTGGTGGCACGAAGCCTGGCGTAAGACATTGGACCAGTCTGTAGGGCTGTAGAGAAGATGCGATTGGAGGAAAATGACAAAAGTTTAATTACCTTTTAGACCACTGCCAATACACCAAATAAATTGGTGATGCATGCAAGTGGGCTTACAGATAATCGGGAGTTTACTGTAGTTTGTTGTGACTGGAGTACACGGCATATATGTAGCTGCTGGCAGGCAGGATGTGTATGCGTCTTTTCACCTTCTAGGAAAGTGTTTAGTTAAAGTATTATTGTCGTCTACTTTTCCTGTTTCTGAACGTAAAAACTGTACAGTAAACACCAGATTATCCATGCATGCATTATCCGAGCTGTGGATTATCCGTACATTGCCAATCTATGTAGTGGCAGTGGTCTCAAAGGTGAGTAAACTTTATCATTTTCCAGCTATCGCATCTTTCTCTACAGCACTACAGACTGGTCTGATGTCTTACGCCAGGCTTCGTGCCACCACCTGAGGCTTGCGAACACTTAATTGCGGCCGGGAGAGCTCTACTGGATTCTTTTTTTGTCATTAAATGCTATTGTGTACAGTGTGCACTACACACCAATGATCTGTGTGCAATACACCAATGATCTTTCTTCCGGGGCTCCTTACTCAAGAAACTCTTTTGTTTCTAGTGAATTGAGCTATTATTTTTTCATTAGTAAAGAAAACCCCTTTATATGCATAATTTATGTCGATATTTATGGACATCACCCATCAGTTGAATTATTTTGATTAATTTGTGTTTTATTTGTGTATGCATTATACCCGTCCTGATTTACAGCATAATTACCTTTTATATTACCAGTTTACATCTTATATATTGTTGACTCAAAATCTTTTGTGTTTTGTCAATTGAGTCAGTCTTTGTTTATGGGCAGCTGAATTTGATCTGCATACTTAGGGATGTGGTTCATTAGTTAAATTCTTCGATGACGTAATTTGTTTTTGTCTATGCTGTATTTATTTATTTCCATCCTGATTTATAACATAAATGCAAGCATAATGAGCGATATAATAAACTTTATAATTCCACAATTATTTATCTCACACTACTACTACCGTGGTTTCGACGATTAATGTCATCATCAGGAACTCCTAGTAACGCCTGAAACCATCAACTTTAACATAAATGCATTTTATGTTATCAGTTTACATTCTATGTATTTGTTGATGACTCGAAAAAATCTTTTCTCTTTGTCTTTATTTATCAGTAAATAAAACTTGTCTTCTATGTGCTATATTTTATTTCAATATTTACTGTTTTTTCTGCATCCTGCAAATCAAAACATCTTCATGTTGACATAAAAATTGCTAAATCATGTGACAACACTTGCTGTATTAAGTTTGTACTAGAATACGTTTATCAATGGTTCCAAACTCAAAATATTGCTGATATTCTTTAGTTATGTTCCCCAATATCGTCACTATTTTTTCACTTTTTCTATTAAAATCTCACTTTTTGCTCACTTTTCTCGGAGAATACCCTCACTTTTCGCACTTAATTTTGCAATCTACTCGCTGGCAGCCCTGCTGTGTACATGGTATCCATCCGAGGAAGTTATGATGAAGGAATATAAGATCGAGTGTTTTCCCGGCGAATAGTATGAAGAAAAGTTTCTCGGGCTTGACACCGGTTATTAACCGGTGTCAAGCCCGAGAAACTTTTCTTCTTATGATGAAGGAATTAGAGCGTGAGCAAAGGAGATCAGCTAGATTTGTTAAAGAACATTTTGGTAATTGTATTAGTATTATGAGTTTAAAAGAAGAACTAGGATAGGATTACTATCAGAACATAGGCAAAAATTAAGGCCAAACCCTATAAGTAAATTCAAATCTGATTTGTTTGCAGATGGCATTAGATATATATTAAGAACCCCCACATATTGTGGATGGATGTTTGCCCATGTAGCTGCGGCAGCCCCTTGCGTTGATTTGCAGCTATTGAAAACGTTTCAGCATGAGATCAACTGCCACAAGAACAATGATGCCAGGGGAAAACTGTGGTAGACTGCAGGCTACAAATCTCTGGAACACCTGTGGTATCTGTCTCCTGAGCTTTTGTGCCTTGCTCTGTTTGATCCCTATGTGACTTTAGAGGAAAAAAGGCTATAGTTTATGCTATCAAATCAAACCGCATCGATGATGCGAATGTGTACAAAGCTCATGTTAACAAATTGGACAACTCCATTCAGGGATTGCAGCTGTCTGATTTTGCCAATCATGGTTCACTGTGTTTTTTCTCGAAACTCATGGTGGAGCCCCAATTTCTCGAAATAGAAGCTATAGACTGGGAGAGAAATCCTAGTTTGTTTGAAACTCAAGCTCTATGTAAATAATATGCCATCCACAAATGATGCTGCCAAAAGAGGCGTCGCTTTAGGCAAACATTTTAATGATGTACTAGCAAAGGAAGAAGAGAAAAAACAGGTTTTTATGTTGTAGTTGCTAATGATAGGAAAGCAGTGAAATAAGAATAACGAAGCCTATACATTTTTCGTAAATTTGTGCCTTTCATTCCTAAACACCCAGATTACAAGCGATTAACACTTAAAAATAGGAAAAAAATAATTACTTTTCCTGGAAGGTAGGTAACCGGATGTTCTAAAAGTGCGACTGTGTGGTCCAGAATGGTTCCGGGTGACAACTGACCTCAAACGATGTCACTTTTGTTCAATACATTTTTTTGTACGGTCAATAACATAGCTTTGAAGTGCAAAAAGGTGCCATTTTTCGGCAAATTCGGTATTTCAAAACTTCCCGTGCCCTGTGCTACCAATAAAAATTATCGCACGGACTTCCAGTTTTGGATTTGAGATCTGTATGTAAAAACGAAACTTTTGACGAGTCCACCCCTCACAATTTTACCCACCTTGCGGATATGGACCACCCTAGTACTTTGTCCAGTCCACTTCCCAGGTTCCCATGCAATTAATTTATTATGGTAAGAAGTTCCAAGGCGGAGCAGGGATTACAGAAGAAGGATGAGTGAATGGGAGTTTGAAGTAATTTGAAGTCAGTGACAGAGGATGATTTTTGTTCTGTAAAATGAGAATTAAATTGGTCGGCCAGAGAACATAAATTTCTGACATCAGTAATATTTGGAAGGTACCTTTTTTGCGGTTGATTTCTTGTAACTATTTATGAGCTCCCAAGCAGCTTTAATTTTGTTATTTCTTATCATTACAGGTTCTTTTAGCCGTAATAAGGACTTAACGAAATGGTTTTTGAACTCCCACAATGCATTATCATTGGAGTATTTCAGTGATTGTGAACAGTTTTTAGGAATTCTAGACATATGTCAAATGTCACTTGTTACCCAAGATTTATGATTAACATTATTCCTTTTCTTTTTCTATATCAGAGGGAAAGCAATGTTAAAGTTACTAAGATATGTATAATAAAAGTTAGAGAAACCTTTTTCAAATGAAATTTCTGAATAAATACTATCCCAATTTGCTTCCAGGAGCAAGGACCTAAATATATTGATAGCTTCAACGGAAAAGTTTCTGGTATAATAGGTATTTACTTTTGGGATGGGAATCGTTTTTATCGATGCTAAGAGAGGTATGTGATCTGAAATATCATCTTTTAACTCTCTGGCATTAATGGACTTTGGATCAATATTAGTTATTATCAAGTCAATCAATATTTGAGAATTAGAGGTAACTCTAGTAGGATTGGAATAATTAATATGCAAATTGAAATTTGCAAGGACATTTAATAGCTCATAACCTGCAGTAGTATTATCGAGCATATTGCAATTAAAATCCCCCGTGATTATAATATGAGGCCATTCTTCAGCATCATGAATTCTCTCAAGCAACAGGGAAAGTCTTCTTAAGAAAACGTCGAAGTCCCCAAGTGGAGATCTATAGATACTTACAATGGTAAATATAGTATCACCAAGTGATATATTATAGCACATGATTCTAAAATCTTATCTTAATTTAAAGTTTTGTATTGGAATTTAACAGTATTTACTAACATATCTTGAATAGCAAGAATCATACTACCACCATTTTTAAATCTATGACGAGAATAAACATCATAGATTGAGAGTCCTAGCAGACATACAGAGTTACATTACTTAAGCCAATGTTCATTAATACATACAATATCAAGTTTATATTTTTCAAATAAAACCTCAAGTTAAAGCAGCTTATTACTAATGCACTGAACATTCAAATGGAACAAATGAAAATTGCTACACTCTTTTGTCATAGGTGCTTTAGGTTTAACATCATTAGACCCAAGGATAGAAATAATGTGATTACTTTTGCTGTCAATGTTATACAAATTAATACCCATTGTCGAGCCATCGGTCTCAAATATACCTTGTTCATTAAAAGACATTACTTTATGATTAAACTCTAGTCAGGAATTGCTATCCTCATTGATTGCAATATTTTTAGGATCAGTGTTATTGACCTTGTTGCTTTTACCAAATTTAAATTCTTGGATAGCTGTGTTTTCAGCAGTGATGGACGGATCCAGGTTTTTTGTCGGATCCGGAACCGGATCCTTGCCTGGGTTTCGGATCTTTATCTCGGTTTCGGATCCTTAGTTTCACATACTCGATTCCGAATTTCAAAACCTAGATTTTAAAAAAATATATAAATACAGCAACAATAGAATTACCAAAAAAAGTGAATTTATTGTCGAAAAAATCAACTTCCTATCATCCCTGTGGATAATATTTTCCTTGATCAAGATTTACGGATGCAATAACTATATCTTATTACTTCTAATATAAAGATCAACTTCCTTATCACATACTCATCATGCAATACATTTTTGAAACCTGTACAACTATTCTTTAGAGTGCAGTTAAAAGAAACATTGTAAGTTTATTTTCATTAATAAAGGAATTATTTTCCAATTATTAATCAAATCCTCGAATGCTTTCAAATTCTTTTTTAGAAACAAAATATTTTTTTGCGGCCAAGAGATTCCATTTATGGAATATCCGGGGATTCCATTTTTAAGACGAAAAAATTATTATTGAATATTTCAAGCTGCTAAACTAGTAACTTTGCAATGTCTCATTAATAATAATCTTTAAAATGAAATTTGAGAATTTTATACTCCTAAGGAGAGGTTGTGTAACTCTGATCGTGAAATGAGATTAGCTGTTTTTCATGTTAAAAATTAAAAAAGTCTCGGATTTTTTTCTCCATTGGCTCGGGTTTGCAAGAAAAAAGTAGAATGACATGCGGGGAGCATGTATTCTCCAAAATCAGGTAAGCCGACAATAGCAGAGTGGGGTAGTGGACTGCAGGTAATGAAGTTCGATTCTTATCGCTGTTTAAAATTTTTCTTTCAGCCATTGAATCAAAAAATTTATCATCCTTCATTTCCAACCTTTGTGTGTGGATACCGACTTTTTTGTACTTCTATCGTTTAAACTAGATTTATAAATGCGTTGCTAAAAATACAGGGGAAAGTTAACGTAATGATTCCACGATTTAATTCTGCAATAAAAAATTTTTCCAATCATTTCACTAACGCCAAATTTTTTTTTTTTTTACTTATAAATTGACATGAAATTTCTGATAATCCACTTTTTTTAACTGCCTACTTGCATCACCCTAGGAATACAGCATAGCCTATATTCCTAGGCAGAGCTAAGGATCGAACTCGCGACCGGCAGTACACTAGCCCTCATTTTTAACAACTACGCTATCATAGGTTCACGGGAAGCTGGCGAATGTAGGCGACCCGCGTGACATTCAGCTTTATATTTTTTTCTCGCGATACCGGGGTATTGGGGAAAAAAGTCATATTTCTTTATTTTGCTTCTAGTTTCACGGGAACATTTTCATCTAATTTCGTGACCTGAGTTACACATCCTCTTCTTGTCAATATCTACCGCACCTACATTCCATTCACGGGGCGCTTCGATCGCTAAGCCGCGAAAATTTAAAATCTACGATCCGGATCCGATTTTGCTCCGTGTCTTTGGATCCGAATCCGGAACCGAAAAAATGAAAGATCCGCGGATCTTTGGATCCGACGGATCCGATCCGGCCATCACTAGTTTTCAGGCCATATACTTACATTATATAATCTATCAACACTATCAAGATTAAGATCAACAGTTATTTTAAAATATGCATACGGTCCTTTGCTTTAAGGGTTTCAGCGTCCAAGGAACATTTCAGTAAATGCACAGGTTTGACAGAATATGTACCCAGTTAGGTGGGGGTGACAACCAATGGGGAAAGGGAAAAAAGGAGGGAATGGAGAAGCGAATGGAATCTTACGTTCGGGTGTAAGGCGGGGAGAGGGGGACGGGGAAGGGTGGTTTTTCTCCCGGTGTACCTCCGCCAATGGCATCCCCGGGGAGAAGGGAGGAGGGAAATCTTCGGTGCATAGGTATGGGGGAGGGAGAGAAATGGGAATGGTGTGTGACGTATTGTAATTGCAAAAGCGGGTGAGGAACAGTTGCTCGTTGAGAATGACACGTTCTTCCGAGTCCATGTGTTGCTAGGTTTCTAAAGAGTCTAACCGGGGGCCTTTATTCTCCTTTTGTAGGATTTTAGGGGTGAAGTCACTGCATTAGTAGTTTTGTAGTAGATACTTAGCGAAGAGGGAAGTGTGGTTGTTATTTCGGAAGCAGTTTTGATGTTCTCTTTCCCTGTTTTCGAGACTTATTCGTGTCTGTCCAATGTATATGCCACTGCAATCGGTGCAGTGTTGTCTATATATGACGCTTCGGTGAATGGGGTGTACTCGGTCTTTAGTATGGCATAGAAAGTTTATGAGGTTGGATTTGTGTTAGTACGCGCCCCTTACTTCCTTCCTAGGAAGTATGTGTTCTATTTTTCACGGATATGTTTCCTATAAATGAAAACCGTCTCCGCCGTGGTATGACTGAAGTGGAATGGTGGGTGTTGTATAGAGCTACTTTGGCAAGTTGAGTCTGTTTCCTCCTTTACAGTGTGTCGATCAATTTATCTGGATAACTGTCGCTGGTAGATTTTTGTTTTATTATATCCAGTTTCTTCTGCTTGCGTCTGGCAAGGGAATAAAAATCATTCAGGCTATTATTTTATTTGCTCCGTTAATTCCCTTACACAAAACAACAAGGAGTTTGCTCACTCCGAGCAGGCTATCAGGATAAGAATATTTTTTCTAACATTAGTGCACTCAAAAAATCTGTAACTTATTACATTTTCAATATTAGGAATGAAACGGTAAAATGTTGCGTTGTTATAGCTTACCCTGGAAGAAAAACACTGCCGCTGTAACGTCCTCTTTTGAATACGTCGAAACACTCGCAACATTTTCTTCTCTATGCGATGGAAATATCGTAGTGGATGTGATTGGTATGCCCGTTGTCCGCTACATAAATCTCTTCTAGGTGTATCCCTTGCTAAGAGCATTTTCTAAGAAATTACCTCTTTTAATACTATAGCCTGTTCTTCCAAACCACTTCGGATTAGCTGAGCAATAGTCATTCATTTGTAAATGATAAAAAATCGGCATTCAAGACGGTCGACATTTCTCGTGGTCTCCCCTTGTTAGTAGTTTTTCATCGTCTTAGGACTTCTTTTTTACACGGGAAGCATGCTTCTCCACCGAATTTTTCAGCAAAACTGAAAGAGCAAATGGCCGAATAAAACGTCTCCATCGCAACAATGGGGTGTAATTTGCGCGAGTAGGGAGAAGAATGACTGGGTATAGGTTTTTGGAAATTTCAAGGTTCTCTGTTGGAAAGGACGAAGTAGCATGTTAACTATTGGACACCACAGGTAAGAACGTATGAAAGGATAAACACACCTGGGGGGTCGCGAGGCGGATGGTATGGAGGGGGTTAATGAGACTGAATCATCACAGTCGTGAGCAGAGGTTCGATGGGAGATAAAAGATGGAAGTTTTAACCCATCCAAAGGATTGTCATTTAAGGTTTGCTATGGTCATTTACCTGCATTGTACCTTAGGGGTCGAGCTAAACTCGTTTTCTTTGGCGTACATACCCGGAGTGGCTTGGGTGGGTGGCACGGAGAGGGTAAACGGGGCTGAATTATCACCGCCGTGGGCAGGGGTTCGAAGAGAGGAATGGAATGCCATTTATAACCTAACCGAAGGATTGTCTCGGAAGATTTTCTGTGGTCGTTTACCTACACGCGTGGCATCTTCGATGTTGCACTGAACATGTTTTTCTGGAAGAATGCGTGCGCGTTGAATTTTTTTACCGATAAAGGGAAGATCTTTTTCAACAATTAACGGTGAAAATATATGCCCTTGGGGTATTTATGAACAGATAACTTGAAATTTCAATTTAGCGAATATTTCATCTGTATAATAATGCTCAATGGGAAATAGATTCAGCCGCGGTGGAAATAGCTTCGCTTGTCTGGTAGTCCTTTTTGAGTTCCGCGCGCATGGCGTGGTAACGCAGTAAATAGTCTTGCATATTTTGTAAATGCCATGATGTAATTTATATCAATACGTATAAATCGTATATTTTCGAATCATAGAAAAAATTACAAGTAAAAAAAGATGTCTTACTTTAATTTTCGATTCGGATCAAATTGTAGGATGAGATATTGTATAAACATTTATGTTTATAACAGCAAGAAGAGCATTTTATAATTGTGCTTTTGCACTTAAAATCCATCCTAATTCATCCTCGCAACTTTTGGTTGAAGTTAATTATTTTCGGTTTCGTACTTTTCCCTAGGATGAGATACAACACTCATAAAATTACCGGGACCTCTAATTTTAGAGTGCGCGGAGTTACTCATTGCATCGGGGTGTATTTATTTTGTATTTATCATAAATTAAAAAAATATAGCTACAATTGCAAAAAATACCTTTAAAACGAAGTATATCACATTATAGTAGTATGTACATGTTATCCGGTGTATATTTTCAAAGTATAGATTCACATAATTTTGACACCGACAGCAAGATGAGTTTGAGATAAGATGAATTTTTTTTGGTGGCATAATTAGGGTTTAAACTATAGAAATATGCATTTTTGACAATCTCTAAAATGAGCTGTTTTTACACAGTTTTACACAGTTATCTACATCTACGCAGTATCCTGCAAGCCACCGCGTGGCAAGGTATCGGATCGGATTTTCTAAAAAAATACTCCTTCGAATATCGAGGATTGACTGTGTTTTTGAGGATATCCACTCTCCCCATTCTATCAGATACAAAGTGTAATTATTTAAAAAAGTATCTTTAGCCTCACATACTCCCTTTGGGGCAACTAATTTTTCGGTACTCGATCAATTACATTCATCAGCTGTGAGTTTATGAAAAGAATGTCATGAGGTAGGTATAAGAAATTGTAATATAGGTATAGTTATTTTAAAGCAAAGAAGATAATTAGGTTTACTTCAAAGAATTCAGCTTCCATAACCTTTTATAAATAGACTATGACAAATTTCATCGTAAATCTTGTAGGTAGCCTGTAGGATTTGTTTTCTCTCCTAATATTGTCCTTATATATGTGTTAAATTGCATGTGTGACTGAGGCATCAAGGGTGATTGGTTTATATAAACCAATCTAGTAGAAAAGCTATTATGACATCTATATGGATGTCATAATAGCCTTTCTCTCACTCTTTTTTGAGGGGTTCTTCTGAAATTTTTATGCTTAGGTTTTTTAATATTTGGAATTAAATTATACCACACACCTTTATGGTGGCTTGCAGTGTATTATGTAGATATATATTAAAAACCCCTGCTTATTATGCTAGATTTTACCAGATAAATAATATCAGAGAGATAGGTTTTCGTATTGATAGATTCAAAATGTATTTTTCCCGCGCGCTATAACAAAGCATGATAGGCAGCGTCGTAAATGGAGAGGTGGGTGAAATATTGTAAGAGTAGTCTGTAGAGCATGATGCATGTATTAACATTACTAACCGATGCATTTAGTAGATACTAACCATCTAGTAGAATGCGACCCTATTATCTAGCATGTTTCCATTTAGTAGCCTGTTTGCATGTCAATACTGCATGTTTGTTGTTCTTCACCCCCTGCCACACACCTTCGCTGTGGCTTCCAGGGTATTGTGTAGTTGTAATGCTGAGAATTACTTTCAGTGCATTCATATGCTATCTCTAAAGTTCTCGTTTTCATTGATGATACAACTTTTTAACTGAGCCCCTGTTTTTGTAATACTTTATGGTATGGAAAGTACGAATGAGGCTTATTTGGTGTACACATTGCTTATATTGAAAGATTGAAAAAATTCTTTCATTGCGAAACAGGCAATTTATATCAGCCCGGTGGCGGTTAAAACCGCATGTTTATTCCAGACTGTGCGGACCGGAATGAAAATTATGTCAACGCTGTTTGTTTCCCATCATATTCTCAATGATCCTGTTTGCTTCGAAAATCAGCGTCGTCGAGTGGCCTCACGTTTCGTGGCTCTACAACGGCAATTAGCACTCAGTTGTGGAGGACACGCCAAGGAATTCTTAAGGGCTTATGCTCTTTGGAAGTTAGTCGTGACGTTCGAATTGGTCGGGAATCATGTGTTTGGAACATGGACTACCGTCATGAGACAAGGAACTTGCAGTTGGCTGAGGGGAGGGCGATAGAGTAATTGATATCCATCGCGAGTGGATACCTGAGTCGGAGGTAGTGCGTCGCGTGATCTGGAGTGAAGCGCGCGTATGAGGTCGACATGGTTAAAGGTGCTCCCGTGGTCAGCAAGGCCCTTGTTTTAAGGCCGGGCTTACTTTGCTTGGTCCGCGCTACAAAAAAAGCCGTCGCCGATGCTTTGGGGGACATCGAATCGTGGTGGGATGACACTATTGTTCGCTGGCATGCTCATCATGTTAGGGCAAGATGGGTTCGTAGGCAGCGGAGGTTCCTACAAGAAGAAGTAAGTAAAGTCCTCATTGTTTCTTGCTCCCGCCTTGCTGATGTTATATCTGTGAACCTTTCGGTATCACCGTGCATCGTCTTTTTTTGTTCTGAAGTTGTCGCTCCGGTATGACTCTCGGGAAAAAATGTTTTGACGGGAATATGGAATTCGCTTTGGTATCTTCGGTGGTGATTAGACACTGCGTTAGACAGCAAGCTATTTAGCGCCGTAATTTCCAAAGAGATCTTTTATCGTGGAAGATGTGCCACTTATGCAACGGCTTCCAGAAATTTTCTTTGGGCGGCTTGACTTTCGGACAAATTGATTGCGGAATTAAATGATCCTGGGTGGTGTAACGAAATATATTTCGTTAATTAATTTTAACAGTTGTCACTCAAAAGGCGCGCTGCACGTAAAACAGAATCGTTTAGGAATTCTTATCCTGAATAAGAAAGTTTGCTCTTTCTTTTTTAAATCCTTTTGGTGCAGACTGTAATGGACGTGGAAGCTTGGTCGTCGCTATATTTGCTGCACCTCCCAAGAGCGGCAGCTGGAAACCCATTCAATTAGTTTTAACACCTCATTTTTTCTCACTGTCTAAGATTTTATTCGTCCTATCAAAGATCAAGATAAATATGCATTATTGGTCTTGAAGGATACGCGTCTTATTTTCCAATAAGAGTTAACATTTTTTTTGTATTCCATTAGATCAAGACTTTTGTGTCGTAAGAACATGGTCTGCTCGATGGACTGAATCATAGTATGTTGTTTTCATTTAGATCTTAATCTTATCAAGTGGCGTTGATGAGGTTAGCGATAGCTCGTCTCAACGTTGCTACGTTGTAAACTATTATTCTGAAGAGACTGTGACATATTGTGAAGGTCACAAACACGCGAACTGATTAGGTGAGTGGAATACGATACGTTTCCGATACTATCAGTGATAACGTGAATTTACACGCCGCTGTAGTAAGCTAATTAATCTCATCTTCGGCTCTCGATTATCGTACATACAATCAAAATAACTTAACGGTGAAATTTACTTCGACCAGTAGTAGAGTACAAATTTCTGAACACCATAAAACATACGTTTTCTTTTTTCGCATGAACAGATGCATGAATTAAAGGTAAGATCGTACAACAACCGTACCTCGCACTAAAGCTCATTCCATAAGTACATTCAGTGTACAAATTTAGCAAGAATATTCATCCATGTGCTACGAGATTAGGGGATCTCACGGATTCTATATTCTCAAGCAATGCGATACTAGCCAATAGTTCCGCTTCGTTTTGCGTATTCGCCGACGCTACTACGCCAGTGAACGACAATACAAATGTAGGTGCAGGGTTCTCATGTTCCCTCCAGTTACGTCGCGATCGGTGGCCTTCGTCCGAAACCTATAAGTAGCGTCTCGTCATTCTTATCACGTCTCATGCCTGATTCGGGGGTAATTTCCGGCTCCATCCTGTCATGACCTTACGATTTATTCCTACTCGTCCTTGTGAATATTGTATCTGGGGATGCTAAGGACACAACGGACTCCTTTGGCTCACGACGTCGGACACGTAGTTTGTGGACTCTTTGGTGAAAGAGTGTGGATGAATGTTAAAGGGAGTTAGGAAGAGAAGGCGTGGGTTGAAGGACACGTTTTTCTCTATTGCCATGAAATAGTAAAACGTAGGCATAGGTAAAACGTAAAATGTTATAGTAAAAATACGGCACTGAAAAGTATCCTTAATGTTTGGGGGTCCAATGATCCATTGCAGGTTGTCTTTTTTCATTATATTTTTTTAGATTATGGGATGGCCTATGCAGTAATTTTAAGTACTCGGAAAGCATATTTCCTGTATGTCCTTTCTTCTGTTTTTGATAACCATTTGAAGTTTAGCTCACTTTAGAATCTGAAGTTTTTGTGTGTAACTTCTAATTTATATGAGAATAAATTTTGAATACCTTTTACCATGATGCTACTGTACATATTTGCATCCTATCTTCTACTATTTATTTCCATTCTTCATATGTCTCCCGTTATCAAGATCCAAGGAAAGTGCCAAGATTTTTCTCAGATTCATTCCATTCCAGAATATGTTTTGACCTTGTCTGAAGATATCAACATTGCATGTTAGGAGCAAACAAAAATTTCATGGATGTCATTACATAAGTAATGTGGGCAGGTGAAGTGCCTTGTTTTAGTTTTGTTTAGTGTTTTAGATGTAATACTGCTTAGCAAAGTGGCTTTATGTTGAGAGTACTTTACTATTTGAGTGCCATGGGTTTGAACCCCTGCCACTTCTGGATATATATTGTTTTATTGGCTTAGATGAATATACAATTTCTTGATGGGTCAAAATTGGTCTTCCTGTGTGGAAGGATTCACCTATCGTTCAGGTGATATTTTTCGTGAGCTTTGCGTACTCCTTGAATCTCACTCCTGCTTCTGAGCTGAACCAGTATTTCTCACTTCTTTGTTAGGACAATTATCTCCTTATTTCCAGTTCCATCCACTCACTCTGTCTCCTAATTTCTTCATTTAACTTCATTTCCCCCTCTACCTTCCCCAGCACTTCCTTATTGATTTCCCACCCCACCTTGACTTCTCCATCCCTCTTCACCCCCACATCTCAAAATCCAAGTGTCTAGTTTCATCCTCTTACCTCACAATCCATGCTCCAGTTCCATCTTATGCCACTCTCCCTATCACTCCCCTTTCCTAGAATTTCCTTAATCTCCCCAATCAATAGCTCTGTCATTAGATGTCTCCTTCATCTAAAAGCCTTTTTTTTGCTGATGCTATACCCCTTTTCCTCCGAAATACTCTTCAAGTATGTAACTAAATTGTTCCTCCTGATCCAACTTGTGATCATTGTGCCATTTACCGGAAACCTATGTGCACGGATTACATCATCCCATCTGACTCTTGCCACCTAAGGATCCACCAACTCGTGGCTTTCAATTCAATGATACATATCCCCCTTACTAGGGAACAATTTGACGAAGAAACAGAAACAATCCATTACATAGCTCATATGAACGGTTACAACGATGCTGTGGTAGACAAGATATTAAATTGGAAAAGAAAACTCATTACCACCCAAGCTATCACAACTCTACAGGCTAGTATAGATGTCAAGAAGACAATATGGGTGAGGCTACCATTCATCAATGTGAACTCTTACAAAGCCATGAAATGTATTCCAAAAGACAAATCAAATTTCTATATCCCTTTCACCCTCTGAAACAAGCTGGTTGAAACAAAAGACCCTCAGGCGAAAACTAGGAAGTCAGGAGTTTATGAGGTGAAGTGTTTGGTGTTTGATTGAATTGTTGTACATTGATTGACTATTGACGTACATTCATACCTGCAATGCAGTATACATCGGTCAGACAGGACGGAACTTCAAAACCTGAATAAGTGAACATTTGAAATGCTTCCTGAAAAACAATCTAAAATCATTTTTAGCAAAGCATCTTTTGGAACACTCCCATTATTGTGACTTCAATTTGAAAGTTATCAGTGTGGAGTCCAAGGGTCAGTGAATGGATGCATTGGAATGATGGGAGATCATCCAACAGAAGAAGACTGAATTATTGAATTATATTGATTATGAATTTCCTTCACCCATCCTATCCTTAGTTATTTAACAACAGATTGACTGCATTTTACCCCCCCATCCCATTTCCTCACATCTCCCTCATCCGACGACCTCACAATTGAATGAGTAATTCTTGTCCTCAACTAACCCCGAAACTATCCCCCCACACCCTACAACATACATCTACATAATCTACATCTACATAATACCCTGCAAACCACCACAAGGGTGTGTGGCAGGGGGTGATTGCTCACCAAACATGCACTACATATCATGCCTAAAAAAGGAATAGTATTAATATAGTAGTCAGAACTACACTATTTAAAAAGATAGAAATTGCAAAGAAAACATGCAAAAACATTCTGTTAGTAGGGTTAGCTTTAAGTACTCATACCAACATGCAGCTACCAATGCTATTCATTGCTACTTTCCGATAGGACATATTTACCGTTATTCGTATCTCTTATTGTGCGAGGGAAAAAGGACATTTTGAATCGGTCAGTTCGGCAATCAATTTCTCTAACTTTATGATTATGGTCCAGTCTGCCATAGTAAGTTGGGGTTCGTAAAATATTTTTAACATCATCACTGAAAATATTGCCTTGGAATTTGTGGAAGAGATTAAGTCTAAATTTCAACCTGCGATCTGACAATGATTCCCATTTCAATTCATTTAATAGACTGGTTACGCTAATATAATTATCGTATCGTCCCTTTACAAATCTTGCCGATCTTCGCTGCACACGTTCAAGTTCATTACTTAGACCGATTTCGTAGGGATCCCATATACTGGCAGCGTATTCCAAATGAGGTCTAACAA
Organism: Platycnemis pennipes; assembly: GCA_933228895.1. Taxonomy (NCBI): domain Eukaryota; kingdom Metazoa; phylum Arthropoda; class Insecta; order Odonata; family Platycnemididae; genus Platycnemis; species Platycnemis pennipes. The sequence goes on along the minus strand of OW121847.1, from coordinate 72,631,932 downwards.
GGGAAAAGTAGCTGATTTCTCGTACATGATCGTCACATTTACCCAATACTCTTTTAATGGAACCCAGTTTGCGATTCGCTTGACCCATTATTTCACGAATGTGTTTACCCCAGGAAAGTTTTTCTCACCTCCTCCTCCACAACATACCTCCTCTTTGAACCACCATCTGTTTCTTAACCTCCTGGAATATGCCTATAAAGGCCAGTTGGGCTAACTTGGCAGTTTATCCTGAGGATGACGCCTAGGTGTTGAACCGCATTGAAAATAAAATCAAAACTGTGGGCAGTACAAAGTTGACTTTTTTCTTCTTTTTTCAAAGATGCTGTACCAATACATCTCACCTAATATTATTGACTTTTACTTTTAGTCTGGCTCTCTTTCTCTTAGAAATTATCGTTACTTTTGTTTTTCAAGCTTCATTACAATGCCATATCTTTCACACTGGTTTTTTAATGCTTATAGCATCCTTTGTTAGCCCTTTGCTTATTGCCTTACTGGTGCTTGATCATCTTCAAACCTTACTCTCTTTTTAGATTTTCATTTGGTTTTTATCCCTGTATCAATCTCTTCTGATGCCTCTAACCATTTCCTTAGAATTTGGGGTCTGATCAAAAAGTTCCAGGACAGGTTTTTAAAAAATATGATATATATTTAAAGTCATTCCATTGGATGACCTTCAATGTGTTACTCTTCTATTTATTTACATTTTTGGTGGTGCTATTTCTACTTCAGTAAACAGTCTTTAAACGCAGTGTCCAGAATTGGAAATATCCCTGCATCAAATTTTATTTGACTTTTTAAAATGGTCTTAAAATGCATTCCTTTCTGCATTGATTTAAGTTTAGAAACGGGAAAAAGTTGATGGGGGTCAGGTCAGGTGAGTAAGGTGGCTGGGGTAAAACAGAAACTTTTTGGCCAGTAGCAGTGGACATGCATTAATGCATTTGAAGCCCTTGAGGTTCACAACATTGAACGTACTTTCAGTTACTTGATGCGATCAGTGATTCATGTATGTCCTACTTATTTATTATGCATTCCAATTAGAGTGAAACTTAATTTTTGCAATCACTGCATTGCAAATCTGATGTCTGAGAATGAGTGAATTTCCAAATTGTGTTGAAAACTTGCCTGACTTTGATCACTCACTAAGCGATTCAACCCGAAGGTTGGTTTTGATAGGTGAGAGTAGAGCTCACCTCGTACTAAGCCAATGGCGTGTGAAATTCACACATTCAGGGCAGGGGGGCTAGTTCTGACATGCAGAAAATCGAATCGTGAGGATTTTAGATGGGGTGTGCAGAAAGGCTCTTGCCCTGGATTTGAACCCAGGACCCTCTGGTCAGTAGCTCAGTGCTCTACCCACCAGGCTACCATGACCCCCTTATCTGAATATGATATGAAACGAAAAATATAAAAATACATACTACCTTTTTTTTGTTGTTATAACAGCATTTATTTAAGTTATTGTGAAAGTTTTATGGAAATCAAAGATAGTATTTTTTTGTTATTATTATTATATTATTGTTATTTTTTATTATTAAAATGAGATAAATTGAAATATAAATTGAAATAATTAAATCCTGTTTGTTTACTATGGAACCAAATGGCAAAATAGTGGAGCCAACAGATACAGAAAAACATTATCGTTTTAATAAGACAAAAATTGCTGCTCAACGAAGTTCAACTATTCCACAGTTATTAGCATTCATGTGATTTGTTATTATTTGTGCAGGTCCTTCATGCAGCAGTATTCAAATGTTCATAACTTCATTTTGGTTAGAATTTGAGATGAAATCACCCAAGCCTTTTGCAAAATGCAGATGGCTAAATGAGCGGGTGTACTGTCATGCTGGACCGCTCCCTCAAATATTTTGAATTATTCCTTCTGATTTTCCATGAAAACATTTAAGATAATATTTCTGTTTTATTATGTGACAGATATGTCACAATCCTCCGCTAGTTTCCTGATTGTTAATTGTCAGTTATAACACCCTGATCCACTTAAACATCATCAGTTGACTCTTAAGGTACTCCATTTCGTAGATCATCTGCAAAGAGTCCTGGCCAATTTTGAAACATGATTACCATTTGAAACAACTTTTTAAGTCATTATGTCTTTTCTATAAGCCATATCAACATTTCAGTAGTTTCTGAAGCCATCGCAAAGATTAAAACAAGGCTCTCACAGAAATGCTGTTCAGTATGACTGGTCATGATGATGATTCTCCACAGACAAAAAAATACTTTCAGAATAACTGGTGTAGCTCAGAAACAATAACATGTATCTACAAAGAAAGGATTTTATATTTCTTTTGAGATTCCCGGCTTTCACATAATATAATTTCGGCCTCAAAGACTTATTGTTTTTTTTACATTCCATTTGGTTTACTTGAAAGCCAAGTTGCCTTTGAAGAAAGAAGTAATATTTTCTCACCAAATATTTTCTCTGACTGTCTAGTATTTTAACATCTTGCTTAAAGTTGCTAAAGGCTACTTGTAGCATGCTTGTCTGTGTAAAAAGAAAGCTCAAATTTATAATTTTCGAGTTTTATGATGTCATTATGTTCCTTAGATATTCATTAGAATATAAATTAATTGGTAGAATTATTTTCTTCAAGGGCTTGATGCTGAGCCAGCAACTGCTTCAGCAACGATATGCAGAGAATCAGGAGCGTCGTGGAGCCCTGCTTGGTGCAGGAGGTGCAGTGGGTGATCCCGAATTAGATCGGTTCTTAGAAGATGAAAGAATTGCTCTCTTCTTGCAAAATGAAGAATTTATGGCTGAGCTGAGATGGAACAAAGACTTTCTTTCAACTCTTGAAAAAGGTAAAAAAGAGATGAACTGCTGACTTAGTTGGTATTGGCCATTCATGTGGTAGAACTGAAGTATCATTTGAATCATGTATGAAATCTAAGAGGTGATAGTCTGGCCTCTTCTTCGTACAATTAGTGTTGTGCTATCAGGAGTGGTAGTCTACTTGTAAATTGACCTCCATATGGAGTCCTGAGAAGAGCAGAATGGGAGTAGCTAAGTTAAAAGAAGCATATGCTACTAGCTCTGCAATCTTTGCAGTTTTGAGCCATTTTTGCTTGTTCATATCTGTATAAATTGTAATTCAGGGCTCTTAATCTCATCACTCTAAATGCACTCTTTTCAGTAGCATATCAGGTTGAGATAAACTTAAGGTGAGCAGAAATTTTTTGCTGAAGTCATACAATTTGCCTATTTTAGAATATGTTATTTCCAGTGTTTTAGGATCGGTAGGTGTAGTTAAAGCTAAAATTTGCTACTCAATTGCTCCTGTAAAAGTTATCAAATTATTCAATTCAGTGTACATAATCCTTTTTTATTCACAAAAGAGACCCATCCTTCGCCACAGTCATGAATGTTAAAACTTTGTATAGAAAATGATCTACTGCTTTCTTAAATGTAATGAGTTTGATGTATAATTTCAGATGGGCATTGAAATAGCTCCAAATACCATGAAGCTCAATTTAAATAAAATTTGACCATATTAATTCTTAAATGCATAAACGTACTGGTCCAGTAGACACACAGTGAAAATAGGAATTTATGCAGAAGAGCGGAATGCAATGAAGTTATAATGTTTTTTTTTCAGGTTATTTTGTGAGTTGAGACCTTTGAGTGTTTCTTCTGTAATTTTTTACCTTTAATTGTAGATCAGATGCAGCGAGGTGATTGTGATAGTCCTCCTGAAGATCACATGGGATCATTTCCTCTAGGCAAATCTCTATCTTCCTCAGGTCACGATGAAGATGCTCTTTTTAAGGAAAGGCTTAGAAACATGGGGAAAGGTAAGAAGATAAGACTTAGAGTTTACATTCCATTCTTAATGCTTGAATTTTTTAAGTGTCATTTACGCTAAAATCCTATAATTGTGCTTTTGAACTGGAAATTTGCCTGCATTTGCAGTTTTTAAAGGCAATTATAGAAAAATAAATGTCATATCTCATTCATTATTGACGAGTAAACCTCTTTGATAGTTCCATTCTTAAAAAGCAATACAAAGGTAGACCATCAATACTAGCCTACCGACAACTTGTTTCCTAGGGCCTGCCGAATTATTGATTTTTTCAACCAGCATTTGTCAACATGCACTAAACCTAAATTAATTAAATGCAGGTGTAATCGATACAAGTTTATACAAATATAAACAAAATAAGAAAGAAATTAAATACCATATTTACTCTTGTAGCTGTGCATCTTTTTTCTACAGATTCCTATTGTTTGCTTCACACATCTTTTCCCTAGTTCCTATTTGTTTAGCCTGTTTCTATTTCTTTTTACTGAAGAATGTGGTTTCAGGTTTTAACAAAAAATGCAGCAGGGTCAAGGGCAAAAAATTAATTTTTTGACAAAAATATTTTTTTTCCCTGTGAGCCTACCCAAAAATGGGGGTGTACAGGATACAAGGGCACAGCTCGCATAAGTAAATATTGTAAAATTCGACAATAACCACCAGCATTGACAAAGTAAACGATTAAAATGATATCTGGAACACTGTGACTTCTTTGTCCAGCCCATAGTCAAGTGGTGGCAGGAATTTTAAAGTTTTGACCAAAGCCTTTTACTGGATTTATAGATGTTTCAGGTGAGTGAATGCTGGAAAATGGATGGTCTACCTGTTTTGTTTGGGGATCTGGTTTTTGTAGGATTTGATGGAGTTATCCTACTTTTCTTTGCATTGCTTTGACTCATTCCAAATGCTATTTCTGTCTTCAAATCTGTTTATCTCCTGCCTCATTTCATACAATAACTTTTTTTCTCCTTCTTCTTCCTTGCTCAACTAATCTTCTATCCTTGATGATGGCCTTTGGTATATTTTTATACCTAATTACCTACTTGTTCCATCAACCTACTCTGTCTCCTTATTTCTGCCAACCACCTTCTTCTCTTCCATGCGAAGCTCAACAAGTAATAATTCATTCCTGTTTTCATCCATCAAACTTTTTTTCATTCTCCTCAAAACCCATGGGGTCAGATGTGCTTTTAAAAGAAATGAAGGCCTTAGAAGCTAACCAAATCCATCAAATTGCCCGTTTTATATCTTGCATTTGACTCAGCCTAAATCAACCCACAACTCCTCCACAGTGTCAAGGAAAAAGTTTGCCCAGCTAGCGCGAGTGTTCACGGGCCGAAAGAAACGCAGTGGGAGTGGTGCTGGTGGTGCGAAGCACATCCTGAGCCAAGGTCCTGCACCTTCAAGGGACAACCTACTCTTGAATGCGGAGCCATTGCTTCCAGATGAGGATGATGATGAGGAGGATGTGGAGCGTTTCGATGGGGATGTAGTGGGGGGCAGTGAAGCAGAGGAGGAAGCTGACCAGGGTGAGTCAGCTCGGTGTCGGCGGGCTCAAAGGCACACACGCTTGGGTGCTGGGGAGCGCAGGAAGAGAAGCAGTCAAAGGTCCAGTGGGGATGGCAAGGAAGATGAGGATGAGGAAGATAAGGGTGGGGGAGACTTTCATCATCACCATTTGCGTGAGAGTCACAACGGGGGACATAGTCGACGGTCTGAGTCTCGGGACTAAGAAAATAAATAAAAGGTTGGTGCTCATGTTGGCTTCCAGGAGAAGTTACTGAAAAAGTGTGATTATATAAATTGTTGAATATCCACCTTATGCCTCACATATCCTTCAGGTGAGGGTCCGCTTTCTTCTCAAAAGAGTTTTAGAAAAAAGTCTTCTTATGTCCCTCTGTTGAAACCCTCGTATTCCCACAAGTATACCATCATAGTGTACCTTTGAGCATTAGGGTTCTTATGAGGAATATGGAGAAATAAATCCCTGATAATGAAATATAGCTCCTTTTATGAGGATGTTACATGATGGAACATTCCAAGAAAAATGAAGGTTGTAGCTTAATTGGATATATTGGAGTAAATTGATTGCTCTCAAGCTAAAAACAATCAGAAAATGTTATGATGGTGTGGTCATGTTTTAGCAAAAAAATGTTATGATTTGTGAACTAGTTTTAGAAACTTATCATTTGGTATGCATGTATGCATATAAGTCAGTATGTGTACATAAATGTATATAACATATTCTGTACATGCTATATTTTCTTGTTGACAGTGCCAATTCAATTACATTAAAACCTTAAAAGATTAGTTATGGCATAACAATTTTCATGTATTGCTTCATTATAGACATTTTCTTTTTTGATTTAACTTAATGTTACAAATACTAATCATCAGCTTTGTTGTGCATTTGCTGTGAACTGCTCTCAGACTTGTAAAATATGTCACAGCTGGCATTGTGATAAAGGGCATTCAATGACAGCACATTGTTTAAAGTTCTTTAATATTCTGATGTCCTTCTTAGTTACTGAAAAGGGTTTTCTTGTCATTGTTGAAAATAACATTTGAACAGGAAAAAGAAGATTGATTTTGAATGGTTTTTCTGAAGGAAATATTCTGTATTGCATTTGGCGTCGATACAGTAAAGTCATGCTATGACAAAGTTGAGTGCCTTTAAAAGTTGAAATTGGAAAGTTTTATTTGTTTTGATTTTTTTGTTATTGAAATGAAATACAAGCAATTACTACATATCATCAATGTCAGCTCTAAAAATTTACCTTGAATCAGAATATGCATGCTTAACAAGATTTTCATGAGACTTAAATTTCCTATGGAGTCAAAAGAGAACATTTTATGGTTATATTTTTCTAGTCACTCTTCTTCAAGGCACTGTGAAATTTGTTTCATACAAGAGCAGGATTCACTGAAATATTGGGCTTTTAAATCTAGAGGATTTCATCCCTACTGTTTTGATGAGTGTTGCACTGATTTACTCTGTTAGAAGACTATTGTGTAGCAGGTAAACAGTATTTCACAGTCAGTTTTTTGTTTTAATTTGGGAATCATGTACTGCAGAAGGAATGAAATCGAAATGCGTTGCCATAACATGGGCATTGTTAACTAAGTGTTGGGTCTCCCTATTGTTCCTGGTACTGGAATCACATTGTTCTTCACTGCATATGTTAGAGATTTCCATATCAGTGAGAGCTTCATTAGCTTATGAGTGGAAGATTGTAAATAAGTCATTTGGTATGCAATAAATACTTTTATTGTCAGTGAAGTGATCAAACAGGCCAGTGCCAATTAGTCCATATAGTGAAGTACACTATTGGCCCCTAAATGTAATCTGTATGTTTCATTACCAGTTAAAACCATTTAATGTCCAGTTTATTGGGGAAGTCTTCAGTTTTCAACTTTTTCATAGAACTAAATGATTGCCATTTTACTTGATGGAAACTTAATTATAACTGATGAAATACTGCTAACCATTGATGATTTTAAATAATATTCTGTATACTATGGAGTACTAAGTTTGTATGTGCATAAATCTTCGTGGGTTCACATTCATGTGAATTTATTATTGCCCAACTTGCTATGAGCATGGTCACATCATTGATGAGGGTCGATTTTCTAATTCAATACATGATGACATTTGAAAATGAATTGGATTTGGATGGTGACAGAACTTAAAGAGACTTAAATATAGATTATTTCCTTCAATTTACATTTTGGGTCATTTTTGAGTGCTTTTAATAATTTATAATGTTATGTGAAATATATGAGACCTCTCCGTTAGAATATTTGATTACTTTCTCTAGAAAAGATTTTCCTGCACCATAGCTTGTCATACTGTGACTTAACTGTATCTCAAACATATAAGTTGGAGTGGGATAGTCACTGATGTATGTTTTTTCTTAGGTTATCAGATTCCAATACCTTTTTGTGTTTGAGGGGTTTATGAATAAATTCCATTTTACTGTGACACTTTACACACCTGAGTAATGATTTATACTCCTAACTCTGAGTACGTTATGAACAAAAAAATGCTAATTCAGCGTGGTTGTATTCAGCGAACAGGTCGACTAGAAAGATATAAATGGTACCAAAGGATTTTTGTACTGTACTATTTTTTTTACTCCTTTTGGTGTTTTTGAAGTAGATTGAATTAAAAAGTTTTGTAGGTGAGATTTCATAGTAGTATTTTAAAACTTTTGGAAGAATATGAATGTGTAACCATTTGTGTAAATAGAATTGGCGATGGAACTTTGTTTCTTTGTGTTTGCATTAGGAAGTAGTGAGTGCATATGTTGTCTGATTTAGAAAATTGTGGTGGAAAATGGAACTTCATGCAAGGATTTGAATGGATCTTTTGCTTGGCTGACTTCTAACAGCAGTTTTCTTTACAGCATTGCTGAAAATTGTTATACCTAAATGCGCCTTTCTTATTTTTTGGTAGTTTTCACCCAGACGAACTATTTGAGTATATATATTTATGTTTGTAGCCACAGTGAAGTTATATGAAATGAAGTAAATTTTGTGCCATATAAATTGTTTCTATCTTGGCATTTTATGTAGTTAGTTATTATATTTGCTGGTGAACCAAAAAGAAAATTGATTTTGTTCCTCTATTTTATGATTATTAAACACACAAAGTAATCATAAAAATGGAATTATACCTCGATTACTTAAGATATAATTCTCAAATCTTCCCTGGTTTGCAAAGAAAACAATCTAAAATTCTCATTAAAGCATATGCTTTGCATTTCTGAAACTGCTCTTTTTATGCCTCAACACAAAGATCAATAAGATGATACAGGTCAGTTAGGACTAGTACTTTTTTGGTCACTACACTTGCAATTCAGCAGTCAGCATTCTTCCTTGTTTATAGTTTTTCTATACATATAAAAGATTTACATTTGTATCATGGGTAATACAGTAAGGAGAGCATGGGCCTAGCCATGTTGGCACACCGGTTCCCTTGAGATCACTGAAGTTAAGCAATTTTTTTTTAAGTTAAGCAATTTTGGGCCCGGACAGAGGTTGGATGGGTGACCCTCCTCCATGGGTTGGCACAGTGACCCTCCTCCATGGGTTGGCACAATGGATCTAAAGAGGTCTAAGTGCCAGGGGGACCCCAGGGGGCTCCCACCCACTCCTTCAAATTTGGTAAGGATAAAGAAGCATTGACCCGAAGAACATTTTAATAGTTTTAGGACATAACAACACTCAGCTCTTTCAATCAATTAAGGTTGAAGGCCCTTTCTACATAACATCTACAAATATTTTCAGCCACTAAAAAAGGGATTAAATCCTTAAAAATTCACCCTCAAATCAAGAGATCTTCTGGGAGATGAGCATGAGCAGTACCATTTGCTAGAGACCAGTAGCGCCTTCTGGTAATATGGGCTGCTAATTTGGGCTTTCTCTCGCGAGTGAATACACCTTTCATGCATCCCCCTGGCCGAAAATACTCTGGAATGAAAATAATTCATAAATAAATGCCTTTTCTCTGGCTGGAATAAGTAATGTTAACACCAAACTTCAAACGTACAAAAGCTTAGTTTGATGCCACATTGATGATGATGGTATAAATGTCAAACAAAATATCTTCTAACCATCACAAAAATTGAAACACTAAAAAATGATAGCAATTTTCCACAGAAATATTTAATATAGCATACAATGTTGTTTCCACCTTAATTCTTTGCACCGACCTCGCCTTTCTCCCCTCCCCCCAAAAATTCAGACTTTTTCTCATTGTACCTTATGATGACCAAACAGTTGGAACAATGTTGTATGCTTTATTAACACCTTTAGTGGACTAAGCGGCTATAGCTGCAGATGAAAAATCACTCCCCAGGTGGGGAGCGTGGCTAAAGCCGCACGCCGCGAATGTTTGTATTTCGTGGTGGGTATCACGACTATACTTGTCTACAATGATTCTTTACGTTTTAAATGTGTTGTTTATGATTCAACCGACACTCCTCACTTTTTTATTTATTTCCTTTGTTTAACAACCGGAAATAATTGTGGAACTTAAGTCTATTTTATGCTTGTTTTCCCATTTTTAGTCCATAAATAACTTTTATTTTCACCATTTACGCCTTGGATTATTTACTCATTCTCTTGCATATGTTTGACCTGCCTTATTGTTTCTGTTCTTTGTAATGTTACTTGATTGTAATATGCATACATCTCTGCGTTTTGGTTCCAATGAAATGGTGAAAATACAAAAAAATGCATTTAAGTTTACTTTTTCCACACTCGATGGTGAATTGTTTATATAGTAATATATTGACAATTTTACACTGATGCTTGCTATATTTTATTACTTTATATTTGTTTTTACCACTCTAGTTTACTGCATGTTTTTTGAAGTTTCACCTACCTCGAATGATCACGAGAACCCTCGAATTGCCAGTTATTATTTTGAGAACTGGAACAAAGTAGCAACGAAATTTCACTCTTTAATCAACTGAGTAACAAATTTTTAGGATAATTTAGGCATAAAAATGTTTAGTGTAATGTAATTCACGGTTTCGAATATGCTTTAGACTCAATCACTGAATAATCCAATTTTACCAAGAGCACACAATATTTACCTCGGAATATAAGTTTCAATATTCTTAGCTCTAAGATTTGAGGGAGTGAGCTATGGCCACCCTACACATGCCATCTACCTTCGTTATCCTTTGGACTCCCAATCCCTCGGCCCACAACATCTTTGTTTCATACGGTAGGGTTACTTTCCACTAAGTGTGCACTGGGCCAATGGCTGAAGTCCATGCCTCTGAATCCCTTCAACTCATCTCCATAGTTTTTTTCTTTGAAGTTTAAATCCGAGCCTGCACGCGTGGTCCCTTTGATTGGCATGGTACAGGCACTTCCAAAAAAAAGTTAACACTTCAGAGCCGAGAATTTTCAAAGTCCCGAGTTGACGGTGATTTGACAACGCTGCGTCACGGCTTCCCTCTGGCGGAACCTCGAGAAGCTCTGACCGAAAACAAACCCCTTTCCCTCCTCCCCCCTCCTTTACCCTTTTACCAGATGGCACAGAGGGATTACTGGACGGTCGGTCTTCTCATATCCTAAAGAAGGGGGCTATGGTGGGCACTCTATTTTTCCGACTCGCGCTGAACGACATTTGAAGTCCTGAACATATCTCTACGCTCGTCGCATAGTGGACGGAAATCGGAAAAAGCTGGACAAAATTCAAAAATAGCTTTCTTTGATATATAACTTGAAACTTCACACAAATACTCAAAAAAGACTGCTAATTAAGGAATAATGCATCATTTGACATGCTTTTCATCTATTAGTCAGATACAGGAGCTCGACCAAATATTTCCAAATAAACACCTGAACTATTTTTTCTCCGAATGTCTTCCAAGTTGATCGTGACGTTATGTGAGGAATTTGATTGAATAAAGAATAGCATGATCTAGGAACACAAGACTTTGCCTTTAAATTACCAAAGCTTAAAATATTTTTGAAGCATTTTAGCCCAATTCCATTAAAAATGTCAGACGCTGTTCTCAGATAAAATGTTTACATAATATAGAGAATATCTAGCGTTTTTGGGAGAGACCTGTCAAGTGACTTATATCAGAGCACTCGTTGAAGACTCATAAATACGAAATTGAAGAGAAATTAAAAATAAGTCTACGACACCGAAAAATACATATGATTTTCCGATCGCGCGTCCGGGGCATGGCTCCGCGCGGCTGGGGCTGGAAGTGCCGTGACTCGCTTACTTTACACAAGTGACATGGACCCAAGGCTTCCATTTCGTCGTTTTTCAGCGGCACTCATTGTCACTGAACTTCACTGATCTATGTTGATGAAATCGTGAGAATATTGAATCGTGCGACCGGATAAATTTACGCGGAATCACTTTATTTTTCCTCGCGTGCGCTCCGGGAACTTACTTCTTATTCACGCCCTTGAAAAGAGTGTAGTCTTTCTGGGGCCCATGTAACATTCAGAAATACACTCGTTTTTCTTTTGAATTACTTTTGCCCCCTTCTTTTTATTCACGCGGTAAAAGATGCACCGACGATTTCAGAGCCTTTGGTCTTCGTTTTCCCTGCCACCTTTTCCCCTTTCCTCAAAGGAGATCTGAATGCCAAATGGCGAGCGGCATGTTCCCTCTGACCACTCTGTTCAGTCCCTGTACTGAGACAATGGGGATGGGGAGGACCGGTCTCCGCGAGGAATAATTTTCCCCTGCCCAAAAACCTTTATTGCACCCACGACCCCTTGCACACGGTATGCCTCGGGTCAACATCCTGAGTTTATACCCTTGCAGCCCAGTGCCCAGGCATGAGGGGTGTTCCGGAGGCAGGTAAAACATCGCAGACGTCTGCCCATCCACTCTTCAACCTGAGTGCTTTTAAGTTGGTTTCTACTCCCATCACCGAGCGAATATTTCAAAACATTTAAATGCCCACGAGTGAACACGTTTATCAACATGGTTTCATGATTTAGGTTTGATAGTCTCTTATTAATTTCATATGTGGTGTGAAGGAAATAACAATTCATTCACAAAAATTAATTAATTCCGTCCATTAAAGAAATATATCCAAAGCTTTTGGCGGTATTGTTTAGCATGCAATATGGTCGTTTCTGAGAAGGAATTCCCAGCTAGCCGTGCTTCTTCGCCGCCCCTCCCCTTTGGTAGGAGGAGAATAGTGGGTGGCGATCCTTCGGCAGGGTTAGTAGGACACGCAGCTCAACGCCACGGTCGGGAATAAGGGTAAGGCGAGAGTCGGGGGTATTTTGCGACCACCTGCAGGTGTCCTATAAACAATGAGTATTCGGGAATATTCGTATGTTGTCACAGTCCTCATCCTTTGAAGAACGGAAAAAGGCATTGAATAACCAATTATAACGTAACATTAGTTACAGTTTGACCAACGGAAATGTCTTCACATGCTTACGGAGCTCTTGCAATCAGTTAAATCTCATACGAATAATTATTTAGTTGTGGTCGCATGCGCGCGCAATTAGCTGTATTAGGACCTGTAACCTTTAGTGATCATAAAACAGTAAATGCGAAATTTATTGTAGGCGTTGAAAGACATTATAAACCAAGGAAGAGGGTATACTTATTTGGCATGGCTAATTACGACGGTATGAAAGAGGAATTAAGGGAATCGTTTAATATATTTAGCGAACAAAGCAAAGGATTAGATACAGAGGATTCGTGGAGAGAATTTCTCGAGGACACCCGTAAAGCAGTTAATGAATACATACCGAGTAAATTCATTAGTGATAATACAGAGCCAAGGTGGTATAATGCGGAGGTTAGGAAATCACTAAAGTGACAAAGGGTATGCCACGCTAGGATGAAAAATGCAGGACGGTAGAGGAAAAAAATGAGTTAGTTCAAAACTATAAAAAATCGAGAGCATTAGCAAGGAAATCATGTCGGCAAACGTTGTAACATTTCAAGAGCAAGTTGTTAGGAGAATATTTAGATAGCAATCCTAAAGGGTTTTGGTCATATGTGAGAGAGCTTCGGGCAAATAGGTCCACAGTGCATACACTTAAAAACGATAAAGGAATTAGTCACCAGCAGTGTAGAAAAAGCCAATTGTTTAAACACCTTCTTCCAAAGCATTAGATTAGATATTAGACCAGATTTTAGGGAAACGGCTGCGTGGTCAATAACAGATTTGTATTGGTATTATACAAACAATAATCTCATGGGCATTATTATTATTCAAATTAGGACTCCTAAATATAAATGCTAAGGTCAACTCGTGGAAATGCCACCACAATTGGGAACGTTATTTATTCATCCTGAAAATCGAGCATTTTACTGCGCCAATACGGCGAAAACGTTAAAATGTTCTAATCAGCCTGCTCCAAGTCTTAAAATTTGGGATCGCATATTTTCAAAGCTTCTGACCACATCGATGTGAGAATTAAATATACCTATGAACTCGCTCTGAAATGGCACGAACGTGAAACAACACCAATTAACCAAGGAATTAATTATTTAAGGGACACATACATATTGGAGGGTGATAACAACCAATGATGATATGTGATTTCCTCTTCAAAGTAAAACGTCGATTTTTAATGTTATGCAAATGCGTGACGACAGTTTTTCTGTGACGATGGTGGCGAGCATAGAGATATGTTCGGGACTTCAGACGTCGTGCAGGTCGAGTCGAAGAAAACGACAATCTCGGGACACAGAACCGACCCACATTAGTCGGAAATCGAAAAAAGCTGGACAAAAACCTAAAATAACTTTTTTTTAGATATATACTTGTTGAGATATATACGGACTCTGTTCTCAGACAAAACTTTTACATAAAGTAGAGAATATCTAACGTTTTAGGGAGACACCTTTCTTAGAAAAGTTTGTTACTTAAGGAATAATGCATCACTTGTCATGATTCTCATCCGTTAGTGCGACACAAGGGCTCAACATCACGAAATTTTAAAAAAATCCTGTAATAACATTTATCCGAATATCTTACAAGTTGATGATGACGTTGTGGAAGGAGTTTGATCAAATAAAAATAGCATAATCTATTAACACTATACTTTGCTTTTAATTGCCTGAGCTGCAAATATTTTTGAATCGTTTATTTGCTATTCCATTACTTATAATGACGGACACTGTCCTCAGACAAAACTTTGCATAAAGTAGAGAATATCTAACGTTTTAGGAGACACTTGTCAAGTCACTTCTATCTGAGAATTCGCTGAAAACTCATATACACGAAAGTGAAGAGAAATTAAAAGTAAGTTTGCGACACCGAAAAATACATATGATTTTCCGACCGCGCGTTTGGGGTTTGGCTCCACGCGTCGGGGGATGGAATTGACGTGACTCGCTTACATTTCTGAAGTCACATGGACTCTAAGGCTTCCAATTCGATGTTTTTGAGCTGTACCCATTGTCAGTAACCTCCATCACTCTTATTTGATGAAATCGCGATCATATTGAGCCGTGCGACGGGATAAGATTACGCGGAATCGAGTTATTTTTCTTTGCGTACGCTCCGGGAACATACTTCTTATTCACGCCCTTCAGCCCTTGAAAAGAGTGGAGTCTTTCTAGGGCCCATGTGAACTAGATATACTCTAGTTTTTTCTAAGTAATGGAATAGCAAGTAAATGATTAAAAAAATATTTGTAGCTCAGGCAAATTTAAAGTCATAGCATTGTTTTAATAGGCAAATGATGCAGGTGTTTATTTGGAAATTTGGCTATGTTTGAGCCCCTATATCTGGACAACAGATAAGAATCATGTCAAATGATGCATTATTCATTAATTAGCAATCTTTACTGAGTATTTATGTGAAGTTTAAAGTCTATATATCAAAGAAAGCTATTTTGGAAATTGGTCCAGTTCTTTTCGTGACGTGGCGAGCGTAGAGATGATGTGTTCAGGACTTCAGTCTCGCAGCGCGAGTCGGAAGAAACAACCACGTAGTGCCCACAATAGCCCCCTTCTTTAGGGCATAACAATACCGACCGCGCAGTAATCCCTTCTGCTAAACAGGGAAAGGTGAGGACGGGGGAGGAGGGAAGGGGGTTTGTTTTCGGTTAGAACTTCGCGATACTCCGCCAGAGGGAAGCCGTGATGCAGCGTTGTCAAATCACCGTCAACTCGAGACTTAGAAAAATTTCGGATCTGAAGTGTTAACTTTTTTTTGGAAGTGCCTGTACTTACAAGGGAAGGGTCTTTCCCTACATTTCCGTACATTTTCAGGAATCTATGCGGTTGGACACGATGGCTTCAAAGTGGATTGATAATGGTGGACCTCAACCGAAGTTTCAGGCAAATATACACTGGGCCTGAGTGATGAGCTTTGTGCAAGAAGAAGCCTCTTGATACATTTGCACATTTTTTGGTAAAATGTTTGTGAAATGATTGCCATCCAGACCAATTTGTATGCCAATCAACAAATAAAAGAAAAAAAGTAGGAGGCGACAGATGAATAGAAAAAACTGAGAAAACGAGTAGGTTGAAATAGGCAAAGAATATTCTAATTTATTTTATCGCATCCTCCTATCCACCTTTACTGGTAATAATAATGAAGCAAAAATAGGGGCCCTATTTTTCCAAAAATAAATTACCACTTTCTCCATTATTTGATGAAATAATGACCGAGAAGCTATACATTTTGCTGCTCGAGTTTTTGCACTTTGCAAACAATATGGTTCATTGCAAAGGAGGTCAAGTTTATGCAAACCTTTACAAGATAAATCCCATTATGAATGATTTCGTGAAAGACATTTGAGAGAGCTACACTCCTGATAGGCTGCTATCTGTTGACAAATACCATTTACTTTGGAACCACCGACTCGGTTGGATGGTTTATACACCAAAATATTCACGCAAACATTAAAAATAAGGAATTCCAAAACCAAATAGGTGAGAAAAATGCTAATTTACATGGGAAGGAACACTCAGTTGTAAGACTTGAAGGTATTGACGTGTCAGTTTTCACAAGCCCTTTGAGCTTGGTCCCCACTCTCACTCAGGATATGCTGACGCAAGGATGTGCTATTGGTATCAACAATTAATTTTGTAGGCCCAAGATATTCGACATTTTAGCAACTCTTGAGATTGATGCAATCGGAACTGTGCGAGAGAATACGAAAAATATCCCCCGGAATATCATGTGCAAAAAGTTGAAAAAAGGGGAAGTAGTAGTAGGGGCCTATCGTGGGAAACTAATGACTGTGAAGTAGCGAGACAACCGGGATGTTTGCTCATTGAGCAGCATGCGTGATGCCATGATGGAAAAACAGGAAAGAAGAGAATTTTCTTAGGTAAGTAGTGATGCCCCTCTATGTGAGGCAACATGTTTTCAAGTGTAACACACGAAATAACAATTAAAAAGTTAATAATTATAACCTACTATTGTTTAAAAGTTATTATTTGTCTATAAATTAACTGAATTCATCAAAAAAGTATGAATATGTCCATCAATAAGGTAAAAACTGACTTGGAACCTGATAAATGTGAATATTTTCACTGTAATCGTGTCATAAACAAATTAAAACAATATTTTATTACTGTCAAAACAATATAAATGCCGTATTTTACTACATTTAAAACAAAATAATGTTTAAATGTCCACTTTTTATCTCTAACATGTTTAAATGGCTCTTTGTAGGCTAATATCAAGTTTTTCCATATTCATGTAATGGAAAAATGCACTAAAAATAGAAAATATTTTTTTACACATTCAACAAAAAAAACTTTGAACTATACTTTAAGAGGTACCAGAAAATATGTGCATAGGTTTTATCCCATGAATATTGGTGGATTTGTTCCTCACCAGGTGAAAGATAATGAAAAATTGCTCCCCAACCAAGGGGTTAAATATTTCTGTGGAAAAGTACTATCATTTTTTTACTGTTTCAATATGATATCCTTCCACTATATCTCATCAGACACAGTTTCCTTCAATCACAAAAATTGATTGGTAGCCAAGTGAAGGAGGTTACTCTTCTCTTTCATATGTAGATGATGTTATTTTGTTGTTTCCATGGAATTCCGTCCAGCCAGCAAAATATTGAGAGCATACGGATTAATCATGACCAACTATTTTTTAGGATTATTATCTACCTGCAGGTGTAGCAAAATCAGCAAAGTTCCAAATCATTTCTCCAATAAAAAAGCCCTTGTGGCGAAGTATATCAAAGGCTTTGAAGTGCTCTTTTAAGGTAACTGCATGGTACTCTTCAGTCCACAGTGATGAAGGCTCCTAGCATAGCACGGAAAATAACATTCATGATTAAGAGACTTTATTGCGATACATATATTTGTTCTCGTGTACTAATACACCAGACTGAATGATATCTATGCATATATTTATAATTTGTGGTGAATTGGGCACTTCCCTACAAATCTGAAGAGCAAGGCCATAAGAATTAGGAATTTATCAGCCATAATGACTGGTTCTTATTATTGTCAATAATAAATGTGGTGACCATTCACAATGTGGTACTACATAATATTTATGATTAGTAGAGCCCTGCACAGATATGTAAGGGGCTCGATCCAGCTACAAGTGTTCATTATAAGGACTGCACAGTGAAAAGAGCATAGCTGGGAAAGTTACCAAAAAAAATTAACTGATTTCAGTTAAACTCTGTAAAAAGTAACTAGTTAAAGTTAAAAGTTACTTTTATAAAAAAGTAACTCATTAAAGTTTAACCCTTTTACTGCCAGCCCCTTTAAAGTAGACTGTGGGAAAATTGCCATGCCCATTATGCCCAGCCAATGTACAAGCTCATTAAGATATATTTGAAGCACTTAATTTTAATATATGAATTTTCATTTTTCTCAATTTTGATCATATACAGTAGAAGCCCGGTATAGTGAGTACGGCTTATTGCGATAATCGCGTTATAGCGAGTGATTGTCTTTGTACCGCCAAAAGGCCTATGTTTTACATGTAAAATAAAGCGGATATAGCGAGGCCAAAAAGTTCCTTCCACGGTATACGCTCGGTATTACGACAGATATCTCTCGAGGGCGATGCACCGCATAGCAAAAATAAACTATTGGGTTTTGTATTATCTGCTAATTAAACTGAAAATACAAGATGTGTGCCATATCTACAACACCTAAAGCCAGTTATGTCCAAACATTAGCGATTTACGGCCTTCAGTACGCTCTGCGCGCTCTCATTTTACGTTCTTCTTATGTTAGGCCCAGTCATCAGTGGGAGTGGGCAGACGACGAGCAAGATGAGAGTAGGAGAGGGAGTTAGGTCTAGGCATGGGCGATATTGATAATTCAATATCGGGATACGATAATTTTAGCATAAAATAAGGTGGCGATAACGATAACTCAGCGTGACGATAAACATCGTCTTATCGTGCCCCGATATGTTATCGGGGCACGATAAGATGTCGGGGCACGATAAGATGTCGGGGCACGATACTTAAGATGTCGGGGCACGATACTTAAGATGTCGGGGCACGATACTTAAGATGTCGGGGCACGATAAGATGTTGGGGCACGATAAGATATCGAGGCACGATAAGATGTCGGGGCACGATAAGATGTCGGGGCGCGATAAGATGTCGGGGCGCGATAAGATATCGGGGCACGATAAGATATCGGGGTGCGATAAATATCGCTATAAATAGGTATCGCGATAACTATCACGATAAACATCACGATAAATATCGTGACCATGATAAATATCGCGATAAAATATCATGATATCGCGCCCCGATAAAATATCACGATATCGCGCCCCGATAAAATATCACTATATATATTTTAATTCCGACTAGTTACGCTGTCTTTACAGCTTTCTTCGGCGATCGAAAAATAGAAGAACTGGGAGAAAAACATCGAAACTAGGGGAATTAATATTTTAT
Source organism: Platycnemis pennipes (assembly GCA_933228895.1). Taxonomy (NCBI): domain Eukaryota; kingdom Metazoa; phylum Arthropoda; class Insecta; order Odonata; family Platycnemididae; genus Platycnemis; species Platycnemis pennipes. The sequence goes on along the minus strand of OW121847.1, from coordinate 72,612,739 downwards.
ATAATGGAAAATGTCCTGTTTTTTTCATGAAATATGTTGATATTCTACCAGATTGTGCCTGAAATGACTTTTTTGCTGTTTACCTTCGTCAAATACCACGGAAACAAAAGAAAAACTGTAAATACGAACGACTATGAGAATTAGGTGGGTTTTTTCAACACCATCGGATATAACGAGCGCTCGATTTAGCGAGTGATTTCCGAGGGATTATGAGCACTCGTTATACCGGGATTCCACTGTATTTCACTTTCTAAGAGGATGATAAAAATTATTCATGCTGTCTCCGATTCGAAGGAATTGTAACCATTACAAAGACGTGATAATGTAATGCAGGTGGGCCGATATATCGGCCCTTGGCAGTTTTCGCACAACCATAGAGGGCCGATGTATCGGCCCACTGGCAGTAAAAGGGTTAAAAAAGTAACTTTTACATTAAAAGTTACTTTGACAAATTGGATGCTGTGGTGATAGAGGCCTTGATGGTTTTTTGTTTTGACAAACAAAGAAAACTGCCATTGCGGTTTCTTCCATCTGTATCCATTTGTTTTAAAATATTTGAAGAGGGGATTTTCGTTGTAATTCCATTTAGTGTCCAGAGTGTTGTTGGTCAGGTTTCCTAGTTTCTGCTGAAAGGATTCGGTGATTTTTATGAGGTGGAGTTCCAGTTCCAGGATTTTTAAGTTTTCGTGAATGTAAGAATATTTGATGAACCATGTTGCACCTGTAATTTGCCGCAAAAATTGTTCTGAGCTGTAGAAAGTACTTTAACCCTCTTAGTGCCACTGAATTTTGGTAGTAATAGTGAAAAGTGCCAGCATGATTATGCGAGTTTTGTAACTCCTTTTGAAAATTATAAACAATATGAAGTTACGTTTTAGATATTAATGTAATATTTTTTTTATTTAACTAAAAATGGATATATTGCTTTTTATGGTATTCTGATACATTGCATAAAGGATTAAAGTAATTATTACAACAACAATAGCTAAAACATTAATTCGCTCCTCGAGCCGATATATCAGCTTGTGGCACTTTTCGGCCGTGGAGCAAAAGCCGATATATCGGCCCGCGGCACTAAGAGGGTTAAGGTTAGTTTTTGATATCGATCTCCACATTGCGATGTGAAGTATCCCTTCACAATTGTTAAATTGCAGTGGAAACAGCTTAGTTACATAGAGTTACAGTAGAAGCTGTGGGTATGCCTGCGCACCTCCGCGATTCACTGGAGGTTGATGTATTGATGACGCAATGTCGGCGAGTAAGGCATTGGCGCACAGAAGGCAGCCATGGTACTTGAGGTTGTGAATCGGTAGAGTATCCCAGAGAAAATACTGCATTGCCAGAAAAAAGAATAAGCATGGCTATTAAAAGCCATGTCGAATTTGTGCATGATTTTAAATTGGGAACATACCGAGTGAAAGCCTGGTATGGAGCCAGCACCATATTCAGACATCATAACGGGCTTGTTAAACTTGGCATGCCATGCTAGCATTTCCGATACAGTTTGGTAAATGATGAGGTCTGTGTGTCCAGTGTCACCATACCAACTACTGTATCTGTTGACACAAATGATGTCCATAAATTGAACCTGTAAATGCATTTAAAGATAAAATATGCATTAAAAAGGTCTTAGAATGATCATTTTGAATATAGAGCAGCATTAAAAAAAATAAAACTATAACTAAGTTTGTATTTGATCAACAAGCAAAGGAAGTACATCAACTTACAATGATGTACAAATATGTCGATTTCAAGATATACTTTTTAATTTAACAATTTGAAATTGGATAAATTATAAATAAAAAGTGTATTAGAACATGTCTGGTTTTGTCAAATAGTCAACATCCTCTGGTGGCACATGAAGTACATATTTAACCAATCCAGTCGTTTCCTGTGTGAATCAGGGTGTTTAGTGGTATGTACATATGTATAGGCACCCTGCATATTTTCTGTTGAATAAGATGCAAAACATATTACAAGCACCCTAATGTGTACGTGTAATTTATTTTGGGAAAAATGCTTCTACTGTAGCCAACTTTGACAATAACTGAAAAGCAATTGTCTACTAAGTGATGTGAACAACTTGCCTAATGAGGATTTCAAAGAGAGGATAATTTAGGGTTCACTTTACCTCAATTACATCACCAAAAGTTCGTAACCCAGTATTTTATTTCAAAGGAAAAACATTCTTTACTATCTTCATCAGATTCAATTCACTGAAAACTCATTGGCATCAATCCTTGGGCTAACGTCCAAGTTTAACATTAACACAGCCTATATATAAGTGCTCGGGGCAGAGCTTAAAGCCACCGAGTGCGTTCACCAGGTTGCGGATAGTGGGTCGACCTCTAGATGTAGAGGTTAGCTGCGAGATAAGCGAGTTTTCTCATCGAATAAGCAGTCGTGGAAAAAAAGCGGCGGCACTCCGAGGTGGTATTGGTCTATCATTGGGTAAGATAGGCCTTTAAATGATACAGAAACCTATGAAGAGGCTGTGACTTGGCAATAGGAGGCCACCAACAATTATGCTTCCTAGCACCCGGAGGAAGGGCAGCAGCTCTTCTTCACATGAGTGAAGGTGGTGACCACAGTGGTCGGTACAGCAACACTAGAACACAAGGAAGGAGTGAGGCAAGGATGTGCACTGTCTCCCGTATTATTCAATATCTACATAGAGAAAGCCATCCAAGAAGTCAAAGAAAAGTCTCCGGGAGTGAATATCCACGGGGAGAAAATCAGCATGCTATGATTTGCCGATGACATAGCAGTTATGGCAGAAACAGAAGGAGATTTAAAGAAGACATTAGGAAATATGGAAAGAACAATGACCAGATATCATCTGAAGATCAATAAAAAGAAAACCAAGGTATTGGTATGCAGTAGGAGAAAGGAAGCCAGGACCAATGTTAAACTAGGAATACAAAAAAATCCAGGAGGTGGAAGAGTTCTGCTACCTGGGAAGCCGAGTAACCAGCGATGGATGAAGTAAGAGAGAAATTGCCAGTAGAATTTCCCCAGCAAAAAGGGCATTTTACTAGAAGAAGATTCTGCATACAGCTGCAAATACAAGCGTGGAAGTGAGGAAACGTTTCAGTAGAACATACATCTCAAGCATTCTACTATATGGCAGCGAAGCATGGACAATAACAGCAGCAGAGAAGTCCAGGCTGGAAGCATTTGAAATGTGGTGTGACTGAAGAATGATGAAGATAAAATGGATCGATCGAGTGACAAATGAAGAAGTGTTAAGAAGAGTGGGAGAGATGTCCACTGAAAACATTAAAAAGAAGACGGGACAACTTAATGGGCCACATCTTGAGACACGGTGGCCTGATGAAGACAATCGTCGAGGGAAAAGTGAACGGGAAGAATAGAAAAGGTAGGCCTCATATGAGGTATATGGAGCAAGTTGTGAAGGATGTAAAAGAGAGGAGCTACGTCAATATGAAGAGGTTGGCCGATAGAAGAATCATGTGGAGGGATGCGTCAAACCAATACTGGATTGTTGACTGATGATGATATATAAGTGATTTTCTGTGGACTTAATAGGGGAAAATGTATGTTCTGTAGGCAAGAAAACGTAATTATTCATAGGATATTCAATATTTTTCTTGGATAATTACTCTATCTTGAATCTTCCAAGAAAAAAGCAAATCTAATTTACTGATGTATTTATTAATTTTTGTGTGCCTATATACAGGGATATGTTGTAAAATTTACTACACATTTCAAGTTGATAGTGCCTAGTAAAAAATATAAATCACCTATCAACATAGTGATACTAAGCAGACAGAAAGTGATGTTTGTTTGCAAAAAAAAAACAAAGTAAAGGTATATCATAACATTTACACTCACAGCTTTATCGTTAGAGGACTTCTGGCTTGTAACGAAAGTGACGGGACGAGATGAATCAAGTGCCTTGGTGTGATTCACAAGTGTGCTGAAAATGAAATACTATAGAAAGGATGTATACAAAAAAACATTAATATTGAACAAAGGAAGAAGAAATTTCAAACAGATTACCTGAAATACAGATCAGCACCTTTTTCTTGAGAAAGAGGTTCATTACTAAGGGACCAAAGAACGACACTTGGACGATTTTTATCCCTCTGAATTAATTCTGTCATCACTTTTTTATGCTTCTGGAGTAGTATATTGTCTGTGAAATTGCTGAAAGAGAACAAGAAGATAAGTCAGGATGTATAGGATGTGATGACAGAATATACAAAATGCACGAGTGATATAACTTTATGCCAATTGCAGGGCTTTCATTGATGACCACAATCCCTCTGCGATCTGCCATGTCCATTATTTCCTCAGAATAAGGATAATGTGAAGTGCGGAATGAATTTGCCCCAATCCAGTGCATTAGATTGCTGTCTTTTACAGCTAATGGAAGGCTCTGACCTCTGCCAATAATCTAAGGTAAAAAGACACTTACTTACTTATACCATAAATAGCCAGTATCTTAAGTATGCGTACTAAATAACATAACCCAGGAATTTAAGTCAACCCCAGGGACTTACATTTGAATCTTCATGTCGTCCAAATCCATGAAAATAAAATGGCCTGTTATTAATCAGTAGCTCTTTGTTGCTCCATTCAATAGTTCTTATTCCTGCTGGCATTCTGTATACATCTCTCTCACCATCCTCATTTAATATAATCTGAAATAGCAAGAATGTTCATCTCTGGTTACATTCTACAGGAATATAATTTTAAATAAAAGAGAGGCATGGTGGTGTGGTGGATGTGGCAGTTAGGTTCACTAGACCGCATTTCAAATGTAAAGACCTTTAAAGCGACAAAAACAAAAGGATAACTCCTAGAGCAAGACTCGAAGGGGGAAAATACTCTCCAGCTAAAATCCTAACTCCAATCATATTGACAACTGACTTAAGCCAAAACATGAATTTGAAATGGTGGTGGACCAAAGATCACACCTTTAATACAAGGATTTTTCCACAATCGTAATTTTAGTGATATAAGTGAATTGTAAATGAAGTAGTTGTAAGTGAAATGCTTGATGACAAATATATGATTTTTTAATTAAACATATTCATTAAAGTACCTAATTACCTCCAATGTGTAAAGAAATCCAGGACTGGGATCCATGAGGAATGGCCACCACAATTTTACATTTGGTATCTCAACTTCAATTTTACATCCCATTTTAGTTGCTACCATTGACTTCTTTTTCATTCCTGGTCCATTAGAATCCCACCCTTCATAAACATTCACTCTGCATGTAGCCACAGACTCTACAGAATTTTTGGTATGTCCAGGATTTGCCACTGCTATGTCAATTTTAATCAGTCCTGTAACATGTAAACTGTTGTGATGATTTAATTTACTAAGGGTGTGTTGCATCAAGGAATATAGTGCAATGAATTAAACAAAGGAGTCATACTTAAAGCAAGGAACAGATTATATTTTCACAATGAATTTTCTGCCTTCCCTTTAAACATACATACTTCAATCGCCTTCTTACAAATGAAGGTAATGAGCACAATTTTGTGTTCCTTTACAATAGTGGTGCACAAACTATGGCAATCCAACACGTGTTAGGTGACCTATGTTTATGTACTCATATAGAATAAATGAAGTGCATTTCTGTCATTTTTCAATCTAACTTTATGTAACGCAAGGTATTCAATTAATAAGTTATTAAAAATATTTAATTTTGGTACTTTCATGTAAAAAAAATGAGACCCACATGCCCTTAGATCATTCCTATTTAATATCCAGAAAGCCATCTCAAGGGTGTGTGAACCATCACCAGGCATGAATTTAATCAAGAGCTCAAATCCTATGATACAGTATGTATTTTTGTTAGTCCTAAATATCTACAATTGAATGAATACGAACAATATTTAAATCATGTACGTCATCCAATCAGCAAGCTCAAACTATTTACTCAGAGCTTGAAGCGATTTATGATAAACAAGAAGTCAGGCTAGTATTTCAAGAGTTTCATAAATTCATGAACACAAAATATATAGCATTATTTATGGCTTCTCCAATACAACATTCAACCTAATATCACTATAAGAGGCACAAGTAGAGCACACACTGCAAGAGACTAAAGTCCAAAGACAAAACAAGCCATAAAAATTTACAGCATTGTCTCAACTACAGACTTATAATTTAAATCAAATTGCTATACAGTGTAATCCCGGTATAACGAGTGCTCATAATCCCGCGGAAATCACTGGCTAAATCGAGCGCTCGTTATATCCCGAAGGTGTTGAAAAACCCACCTAATTCTCATAGTCGTTCACATTTACAATTTTTCTTTTGTTTCCGTGGTATTTGACAAAGGTAAACAGGAATAAATCATTTCAGGCACAATCTGGTAGAATATCAACATATTTCATGAAAGAAACAGGACATTTTCCATTATATAAAACATTAATTCCCCTAGTTTCATTGTTTTTCTTCCAGTTCTTCTATTTTTCCATCGCCGAAGAAAGCTGTAAAGACAGCGTAACAAGTCGGGATTAAAATATTAGGTATACTGTGGAAGTTTGGATAATTTTCGAATATGTCATGACGAAAATATCAGCTTTGTCGAGTTTTCGAATGTTAACTGGTGGTTAAGGTTAACCAGTCCCATCAGTTGATTTTGAGTTTTTAAAATTGACGATATATCGTTGTTCGATAAATATAGTCTTATCGTGCCCCGAAATGATAAATATCGCGATAAAATACCATGATATCGCGCCCCGATATAATTGCATGATAAAAGAACGTGATATTGCGCTCATTCAAATATCGCATAATCGCGCCCGATGAATGATCGTGATATTGCGCCGGTTAATCGTGTTGGAAAGAGACAGCCATTGGGTTGGCCTTCACTTAAGCTGGAGCAAGTATGTCACCTATCTGTCCACGTAAGTACGTCAACTATCAGACCACTGAAATTGAAAGAGAGAGTATGAGAGAACTGCTGAGAATTTGAAGTGGCAGAATAGTAAGTTTTCAAAAGTACTTGCTCCAGCTTAAGCGAAGGCCAACTCAACAGCTGTCTTTTTCCGACACGATTAACCGGCGCAATATCATGATAATTTATTGGGCGCGATTACGCTACATTTGAACAAGCGCAATATCACGATCTTTTATCGTGATAATATATCGTGAAATTTTATTGGGGCGTGATATTTTATCGCGATATTTGTCGTGATGTTTATCGCGATATTTATCGTACCCCGATATCATATCGTGCCCCGATATCTTATCGTGCCCCGATAAAATAGCGGTATTTATTGTCACGATATGAGTTATTGTTATCGCCACCTCACGATATGCTAAAATTATCGTATCCCGATATTGAATTATCAATATCGCCCATGCCTAGACCTAACTCCCTCTCCTACTCTCATCTTGCTCATCGTCCAACCACTCCCCTCCCACTGATGACTGGGCCTAACAAAAGAAGAACGTAAAATGGGAGCGGGCAGAGCGTACTGAAGGCCATAAATCGCTAATGTTTGGACATAACTGGCTTTAGGTGTTGTAAATTTGGCACACATCTTGTATTTTTAGTTTAATTAGCAGATAATACAAAACACAATAGTTTATTTTTGCTGGACGGTGCATTGCCCTTGAGAGATATCTGTCGTAATACCGGGCTTACACCGTGGAAGGAACTTTTTGGCCTCGCTATATCCGCTTTATTTTACATGTAAAACATAGGCCTTTTGGCGGTACAAAGACAATCACTCGCTATAACGCGATTCTCGCAATAAGCCGTACTCACTATACCGGGCTTCTACTGTATTTACAACTTCCAAAACATCAAAATCTCTAACTTAAAACTAAAGACATGAACTGGAAAAATGTATGCAACAGTTTACCATTTAAAAAATTTAGCATCCAGGTATAAAATCAAGCAGGTAGGTACCCACAATATATTGACTGCTATTGAAAAACTTATAAGGGTGACTGCCACCTGACACATGGTAGGAACAATATGATTTCCAAGGAGGACAGTAACACACCAGTACTGCACTGATAGCTGTGACATGAGCAGGGTATTTATTGACAGTCATTAAAAAATTGACTACCTATATTACACATTAATGTACCCAATCTATGCAATACTAGATATATTGTATTAAAAGAAAGCAAGAATCATTATCTACACAGGCATAGTATTAATTAGTATAGTATATTATTAATAGCTGCAACTTTGACATGGCAATATTACCTCAAGCATGCCTAAAACTAGTTTAAAACAGATGTATCATTTGACCATTACAGGGGAAATTAAAATAGACACAACTTATGTCCCATTAAAGTCTGCCATTTCATTGCATCTACCAGTCATATTCAAAATGTTACTCTTCAGTTTTGAGTTCAAGGAAGACATGCCAGGATTAACATGCTCTGCAACAGCTGAAACACACAACCTAAACATCAACACTTTTTCAACCACCACTTAACCAAGATTATATGCAATCTGGGCTGCCAAGCAAAATTTTGAGTGCCGCTGTATCTACTATGTATAGTATAAGTAAGGAACAGTATATTTCTACTAAGGCCCTAAACCTCTCTCTTTTTTATTCTGCAACAGAACCCAAACATTTTTTATCAACTGTCCAACAAAAGCATAAAATGCATCGATTTACACTTTGGTTGAGAACACAAATTCCATGATTTCATTAAAAAACATGCATTCTTTTTCGGGCATTTTCTTGTACCACAATTACATGCAAACCCCAATAGGAAAGTTGTTCACCTTGAAATAAACCTATACTATCCCCTGAAAGCCTGGAATGCCCTTGTGATATTGACAAAAGCAGTACTATTGACTAATATTAGATGGAATCTGGTATGCTCCACAAGAGAGATAAATTGCTTTTTCTGAACAGCAACAAAACTAGTTGCTACACTAATGGTACTTGTATAAAAAATGTATCCCATCACAGTTACAGAAAAACCATAGCTGTTACAGTACATACCTAGCAAATATGATACTCATAGCTTCACTACCAGGCCCCACCCAATGCTATACCTACCCTAAAAGACTTAGTTTTTGGTACCTACCAAAGTTCTTATCTACAACAAATATATTACATATTTAATTATGAATCTATGCAATTGTATTTGGCGATAAAGGATATAAGTATGTATTATTATTATTAACTAATCAAAACTAGGGCACTTCTTGGTTTCAAATTACACCCTGTTACCTGTATTTTGATTTGTTTCTTCATTCAATCCTCTGTTGTAGCTGGTGAAAATGGAAATATCCTTGATATAGGTAGGTGGTGTTGTATACATTAACACAGATCTGTGAATTCCAGCATAATTGAAGAAGTCAAAGTTGAAACTCTGTTCTACGTACCCTTTTGGATACCTATAATTAACGAAAGGATGATAAAAAAAAGATGACTACATTATTAATAAAAAATACACAACAAATATCAATGATTGAGTCAGCTCAATATCTAAAATTTGAGAATCTTTCAGAAATAAATTCATATAACGTACCTAGAAAAAAATTAAAACATGTTATTTAAAGGAAATCTCCTATGAGTTGTTATTCAATGGAGGCAGCTGGCAACTAAAGACATGTGTGCCACTTAGGATAGGAGGATAATTGGGTGGGGGTAAGGAACTGTATTCAGGGAATTGAGGAAGGGTGAAGAGGTACCCAGAATTGGGGTTAGCTTGCTCTTAATGGAATGCACCCGGTGCCCCACAGTTTAACACCCCATCCGATGGATGGAGTACTGCACCCAAAGTGCTGCTCACACAGCACCCAGGTGGAGAATGTTGGACCACTGCAAAATCTCTGCCAAAGCCAGGATTTGAACCTGGGCCCTCAGGATGAGAAGCTTGTACTCTATCCTTCATACCAACCCGATCCCCGAACTCGCATAAAATGTGGGATGTGGCTTCATCCTCTTCTTCACACCATCTGCATCTGGGTGAATCTACACTTCCCAGGAGGTATAGGTGCCTCATCACTTGGTAGTGCCCAGTAAGGAGTCCTAATACCATTCGTAATTGACTCCTGTTATGTGAAAGAAGTCTTTTGGTAAGCCCAGACCAAGGTTCTCCTATGTGTAATTTGGCCTGTCGAAGACTTGGTATGGTTGACCAGATCTCAGCATGTCGAGCTAAGCCCCACATTCTAATTTCCTTTATCCCTATTGAAGTGGCGATAGGTATGACCGGCTCTGGTCAAATTGGGATGAGGCTGAATCCGGCCTTTGCCAGCTCATTAGCCATCTCGTTCCCAAATATGCCCTTGTGGCCCGGCACCCAGAAAAGTTCCACCTTGCCTAGGGTTCCCATTCATCCCATTTTTCCTGCGACAGTACCATTTTTTATACAAATATTCCAAGTTAATTTCAAAAGTCCCACTTTTTCTGAGTATCTTTTTTGAAAACTTTTATAGATAAATTTTATCCCGTTGTTAGTTATAAGTTCTCTTTCAGTGTTGATAATATTAATAATCACTGTTGCAATGCTGAGTTATAAGTTCAAATATTAAATAAAAAAGAAATCCTTGAACAGGTTCATAAATCTGATAAATATTTTTCTAATAAAATATTTTTTCATTAATTACCATGTAATTTAAATTAATGCTTGTTTTTTGTTTATTGCTGAATTAAAAATTCATCTTAAACAGCAGTTCTACTTTTGGTTTTCTTAATGTTTACATAGTTCATTTTTTTATGTCCCAGGTTATTAAAGTATGAACTTCAGAACGTCCCAGATTTTGAATAAAACACTATGGGAACCCAAACCTTGTTGCCTCTATTTACCTCATTGAGTGCCTCCCGACACTCCTGCAGCAGGTGCAATTTGCTCCATAGTGATGTCAGGGCTTTTAGAGCTGCCTAACTATCAGTGCATATGTGCATCAGTCTGTTGAACATCCCAATTTCTTTAATGGCATACGCACAGGTCAGAAGTGTATACCGCTCTGCCTGACATACTATAATAACATATCTTCCCTGAGGATTGCGCCTCTTCTTAAAACCATATTAAGAGTAAAATACCTAGGAGTCATCTATGGCTTACTTTAAATCTTTGAGTGCTGATGTTGCTGTGAGTGACATTCATAAATTTTCCCAGAAGTTCCATGGCTGCTCCCATTCACTTCTTTAGATGTTATCAACATAAATAATAATGGAATAATTTGCCTTTTGCAATTTCATTATCTTTCCTTTATATTTCAGGTTACACTTTGATATAATTTCTTTCTAACACGAGTTTAATTTTGGAAAATTTTATTCCATTTTTGGTATCTCTGTATTTTTTAAACGAGCTACATAGTTAATTTTTATACGATTTCACAATTACAATTTGTACTACTAGTGGAAGTTAAACCTTTGATATTACATTCTCATTTAGGGCATAACACTGGACAGTAACAATTAACATCAGTACATTCACATAAATTGCCATGTGAAAAAATTCAACTGGACCGGGAATCGAACCATGGACTTTTAGCTTTCTGGGCCACTACACTATCCTTTCTCCCTTGCGTTGCCATCATTGACCACTACGCTACCAGGATGGGTAATTCACATAGCAATTTTACCGAGGTTCAAGGAATTAGATTTTGAGTCCTCGTGGTCCATCAAGGATGGCAACGCAAGGGAAAAAGGGCTTCATAGAAGCCACGACCAAGGGTGAACCTCATTCCAGTGCTAAAGCCATGCTTGGCAGTAAATGTAGTAATATTTCAAACCTACCGTGTGAACGGCGGTGAAATTCACATAAATTGCCATGTGAAAAAATTCACCTGGACCGGGAATCGAACTATGGACTTAGCCTTGCCGGGCCACTACGCTATCCAGGATCCGTAATACACATGGAAATTTTACCGAGGTTCAAGGTACTAGATTTTGAGCCCTCACGGTCCATCAAGGATCAACGCAAGGGAGATAGGATAGCGTTGCAGTCTGCACAGTGGCCCGGAAAGCCAAAGGTTTTATAAATTTGTATTATTTATATTATATACTATTATACATTTATATCTATATATATATAAATGAATGTATGTGTGTGTGTGTGTCCTTTATGCATTACTACACCATTCATCGGATCGCTATGAAACTTTGGGAAGTTGTTGAGTACATTCCCGAAAAGAGGACTACGAAATCGATATTTCAATATCGATACTTTCTCGATATAATATCGCTAAAGTATCGATAAATCGATACATTATTGATGCAAAATTGAGGTTAAATTATTTAGTTTTTTTAAAAGGAATGTATCGTTGCAATATCGATACTGTATCGAATGTATATAATGTGTTTGTCCTTTATGCATTACTACACCATTCATCGGATCGCCATGAAACTTTGGAAAGTTGTTGAGTACGCTCCGAGAAGGTTTCTACAAAATCGATAATTCAATATCGATACTGTGTCGATATAATATCGATAAAATATGGATACATCGATACATTATTGATACAAAATTGATGTGAAATTATTTAGGTGTTTTTTATCAAAGTTTTATAAAGTATCATTACAATATCGATACTGTATCGATACAATATTGATAACTTCATGCATTACCACAACATTCATCCAATTTCCATGAAGCTTTGGTTAGTTGTTTTGTTCACTCCATGAAAGTTTGTACAATATCGAGAATACAATATCGACACTGGAGACGGGATGTGCATCCCATTGAACTTGCAATTCATTGAAACACTCACGTGCAACATATTCAAATCATCCGGCATGGGACAAATATTTCAGAAATGCCAACTTATTCCTTGGGATGAATGCACAATGGCGCACAAAGCATCGCTCGAGGCTCTGGATCGATCATTGCAAGATTTCCGTTGAATCCTGAGACCATTTGAGAACGCATTAATATTGCTTGCACGACATTTCAGGCAAACATTACCTGTAATTACAGGTAATGAGGAATAATCGAGGAATTAATTCCTCGATTGACACTAGCGGATGAAATAAATGCTTGCCTGAAATATTCTACTTTGTGACGACATGTAAAGACGTTAAAATTATATACAAATATGCGTGTCCAGCTCCAAAACAATCGATCAGCTGAGATATATTGTATACCCATAGGAATTGTGAAATTAAAATACTATAAACGTGCGCTTTCCATTTAACCAGATTGAGCCACAGCAATGCGTGGCCGGGTCAGCTTGTCATTTATAAATGAATGCCCCCAAAGACAAATGACATCCATGTTCAAGGCAAGATTCAAATGACATTTGGATTGACTGGCTTGCACGTTAGGTACCAACCTAACTACTGCTTCATAGCATTCATTTATAATGAACAGTATTACAAATCTGAAATAAGCAATTAGAACACCATACACCTTGTACCCTGGAGAGAAAATGTTCTAGTATACCCATTTATACTAAAGTATAAATATAATTGAATTAAGAAATTTGTAAAAATATAAAATATATTGAAGCTCACTCACCGGGTAGTATCATTCATTATTTTTACACTCCCCTGAGGAATTGTTCTTGGTGTCAACGTGTTATTTACAGCAATCGTGATCCGATCATCAAATTTACTGAAACTAAGGAATTTTGTAACTTCTACTTCGAACGGAAGATGGCCTCCTTCATGTGTAATCACCAGAACTCCATTAATCCACTGGAAGAAATGAATCCCTTGACCATTTCACATATCAAGCTTCTCAAAGCTTTTTTTTCATTTTTAAGGACAGATAGGCTAAAGAGGAAAAACTGAAGGCTGTCATCATGATGATAATTAACTCAGTCATAAAAGCCTGCATGCACTATTGAACATAAAAATTATATTTCTAGAATTTAATTTCTCCATTGATTCACTAAAAAAAAACCTTTATTCACGGCGACTATGAGAGGATGTTAAACAAGGCATGGTTAAAAAAATGGCAAGTAATCACACTAAAGTATAAAAAATGACCAGGTCTTACTATGCGAGAATAATAATGAATACTTCCAAATCGAATGAACACTCGCCTTCCATCTAAGGCCCAATGGCGAGGGGTAAAAAACCTTCGGTCATACCACACTACCCCAAGGTGATCTCGAACAGAATTTTTTTCTGATATATCATTGTAGCTTGATGGTACAGGCATTATTTCAGTGGGACCTGTCTGGGGAGAAAATGAAGATGGCATCAACAGCAATCAAAAGAGGAATTTCTTACACAAACTGAAATGCTTCCTACAATACAGAGCCTAGCTATTCTTGCAGCTGTGTAGTTTTTGCCACAACTTGCTTGAGTGCCAGCACAGACTGTGTACACTTGTATACAGGATACAGGTGGCCACCTGCATAATATGGACACAGCCTAGACAAGCATGTTCATCTAGAAGTAGTAATGTAAAAAACTCAGATTCTAAGGTGTAAGAGTCTGTACCTTAGAAAAGAAATTTTGCATTTTTATGGTGAAAATCCATGTTAATCATAAATCTATAAGTTTCACTGAAATTAATTTTTTTTAATGTTCCATTTAACATTATTCTTGGCATGAAATTGTGGATTAACTTACAAAGTTACAAAGAGTCAAAATCACGTTTAAAGATTCAACAAAATTCATTTACGTTGCCGAGCTTCATTTTTTTATTTCAGAAGCTCAGCTTTATCCTTAAGGATATTAATGGAAATTATTTAAAGTTTTTTCAGACAGTAATTTTCAGAAGTAATTATCTCTGAGCGAAAATTATACAAGTGGCTAATTCAATGAAGTGTCAATTGGCTCTTTTCTGTACTCTCCGACAATTATCGGGAAGTACAAAACGGGTCGACTTGTAGTTATTACTTAGAAGTATTGCCAAAGTGTTGATGGGGAATAGGAAAAGAACCACACAGAGTTTCATACAGAGCTCAGTGTGGGGTTTTGTGGTGTAGCCAATGCGTGGTTTCGTGGGATAGACAATATTGGGGTTTCAAGGGGTAGCCAATATTGGCATTTTATTGGCCAATGAAAGCCAACACGTGTTGGCTTTCATGTGCACATTTTAGCATATTAGCCCAATGTGGTAGACTACCTGGGAATGAACTGACTGAAATGCAAAGTTGTGTTTTATGAGCGATTAATGATTTAGTTACAAGAAAGGGGGTTCAGTGTGTTTACCTCCGACAAATCTGTCGCATACCAATTCTGTAAAGTTCCCAAATCTATCTCACCAACGGGAGCATCTCGAAAATTCCATAGTCCATCTAAGGTACGAGTTTCTCTCGTTTCACTTTCTCTCGGGTACAAGATGCCCACAGAAAAACAAATCTGTATTGACAGAACTGTCAGTAGCCTAACCATATGCTGAACCAGATACATTGAAATCGGTATTAACTGTAAAATAAAACCACATTACTATCAACATCAACCAGGGAAAAGAAAAATTAACTTATTGGAAAACTATAAATACAATCAGATTCAGAGAAACTGAAATATTTTTTACGAGCTGTAATGAAATGAGATCTGCAATTTAAATACATACACGTCAAATTAGAGAAAACCATAGGCATTTGCGCCAAACACATTCAGACTATCCGCGCCTCAAGAAATATCACATTTTTCGATAAACGAATAACCCATCGCGCACGTGCGCATTGTGTTACTGTTTTTATTATCGCGTTCGCTACGATTTAATTTTACTCATAGGTACACAGAATTCGACAATTTTTTGAACAATGGTTTTAAATTAATGGTGTAAGCCGTCGTAACGGAAATTGTTTTTTTTAGAAATGTCCATGTCTGTCCGAAATATGATTTTGTTCCCGAAATTAACATCCAATTCGCAGTGAGGAAATACAGCGGAATATCGTAGATTAACGTAGGGAGTTAATCTTTCGTGAGTACTTACGTATGTGCAGATGATGTTTTCTTCGGTTCTATATATATTACGTTAAATTTCAGGGTGGAAATGGATTCCGAGAAGATACTTTTTTTATCTGGAGTGTCTCTTGCTGTGGCCGTTGGATTGTACGTACTATGGGGACCAACAACTAGTAAAAAGAGAAAGAAAGCTGGTAAACTCAATTTAATTTTATAGTGACTAAACATAAATCAAACACCTTGTGGATGCGTTATTGATGAAATTTTCAATATCCCGGTGCTTCCTGTTTATCAACAGTAGTACTTAATGAAGACAATCCCATATTCAAACTAGAGTATGCATGAAAGCCTTACCTAAATCGTCAGCCTAAGAGATATTTTGTGTAAATTTTGGATGTATTGTGCCTATAAACAATTCAGCCTTGTCGGAACCGATTTGGGTAAGTTCATGAAACGAGTGTCTTAAGGAATCAAAAGTGGGATTATCTGTAATCGGTCATATTTTCGTACATGTATCCTCTTTGTTATCGCCTGCAAGTAACTGATTGAATTTCTACAGAGGTAATGGCCATTTTGATACATTGTGCATGTGAAACAGCTGGTTTTTCACAGATGAATTTGTTTTCTGCTTGATTATGCCGTCACACACTTGTGTTGATGAAATTCAATGTTACTTGTCAGTTCAACTTTAACTTTTGAAATCAAGTTGATATAATTCTTACGCTGCGTACAAGTATCGTACTTTATGTTAGTGAATATCTCATTTGCATTTGCAGGAATTGTTGGATTAGTGAATCTGGGCCACACTTGTTTCTTGAATACCTTATTACAAGCACTAGCATCTTGCCCAACTTTTATCAGCTGGTTGTCGTGGCATGCGAACAGGGAGTTCAGGTTTAGCGATGGATACTCTTCTCACAATAGAGCATTTTCTAGTCTTGCTGCTGCTATCTATAAAGTTATTCTTGGTGAGTACCGAGCTGATCTCTATTTTTGTGTTGTTATTAGTACGGGGACTAAGGTTTGGAAACAGACTCTCCTGGATGGAATTTGATTGTTTCATAAATGCATCATTTTATTTTCTAGTGTTGAATGGAAATGAAACCAATGAACAATCTGAGGATGGATATGCGTATGCACCATATTGTGTATTAGAGGCACTTGGTAAACGGGGTTGGGCAATCAGCCCTGGTGAACAAGATGCTCACGAGCTATTTCATGCTCTCTTATCAACGATTGGTGAAGAAATAGAGGTTAACAATGCAAAGGTGCCCATAGTAGAGCAGAATAATAGATCCTTGAATGGTTTGAGTGTTGACACTCATAAGCCATCCATTACAGATGCACTGACTCCTTCAGACAGTTGTGGACTAGGCTTGGAGCATTTGGGAATCCCTTCCAGTAGCCAGCTTAATGAAAGTATACTTACCCAGGCAAATGATGGAAGAGCGGATTCGTATAGTAGGAGCCAACCATTGAAGGATAAATTTACTCTGGTCTCCTTTGTTGGGAATGAAGCGGGAGTTGAGCCTATTGCACAAGGAATTGGTGAGGTTGATGATAGTCTTGACAAGGAGAACAGTAAGTGTGATGGTGGAGGTGAGGAAAGTGGGGTTAAGATCATCCTAAATGATTCAAATAGAGGATCTGACACTGATATCAGTGGTCAGATGACTGTGAGTGAACATGGAGATGGAGCTAAATGTGCTGACTTATTGGGCAAGGATTTGCTCTCAGTGTACGCGTCATCTTACCCAGGATCTCCCAATGCATCGCGATCTCCTGTCTCAGTGCAATCACCAACTCATTCAGCATCCCCTACAGGATCACCAAAAAAGGTAAACCAGCTTTGTCGAAGGGCACGATCCAGCATTGCAATCAACCCAAGGCAAAGAGTCCTTAGGTATTCCGATGGACGGTACACTTCACAGCTGTTTGAGAGTAGTAGCTGGGACAACACAGCAGGACTCGTGTCATCACCATCTGGTTCACCATTCAGGGGGTTCCTGACCAGTCAACTGAAGTGCATGTCTTGTAATTTTAAGGTAAGGTTGTCAGGTGGATGAATGGATTCTATTGATAGTATAATTCATTTTGTGGAACATTGAATTAACCTGATAAAGCTGTGTATATTTTGGCGGAGCTTCATGAAGCAATATTCGGGTTCTTTGCATATGTGGGCTCTTTCTGTTGTGGGTGTATCAGGATGGTTGAAAGAAGTTGGTGTCAGCATTAATGCCAGTAATGGACCACAAATAAAAAACCTTTAGAGATCTGTTGTGTGTTCGCTTTTGCTTGAATGTAGTATCATAGGTATATTCTGCTACATCTCAGGGGTAAATTCAAAATGAAATATAATGCTCTAAAATGGTCTAAACTTTCACCAAATTAGACAAGCTCATTGTTTTTTTTGGTGAAGTCAGGGTTTTGGTTATGTATGGCTAGGGCTTCACAATTGCTTTTGAGTAGGTAAGTAGCGGCATTTCAATCTCCAAGTTTTCTCCAAGGGGTTTAAATGTTGTGTGCTGAAATGTAATGGCAGCAGGTTGTTTAAATGCTTTGCTGGATTACTTGGACTTCTCCTCCCTCTGGAGCCTCAGAAATCCCCAATATTTACTTACAAGTTGATATAGTATCAACTTCTAGATCACAGTATTTCCCCTTATAAGAAAAATAATGTTCATTTCAGGACTCTGAAAAAGACCATATTACCTTGATTAGTGCCATTTCTATAATTTGTAAATTTGGGGAACTATCGAATTTTTCTCTGTAAGTAAACAGTTTTTCACAATAGATATTCACTCTTGATCTCCCTCCAAATTCCTCCAGTGTCCTTGTTCCAATCTTAAATGCTGCACGATAACAAATATGTTGGTGTGTTTATGGTTTCTAATTTATTTTGTGCACTAGAACTGTGTATTTCACTGCTTTTTTGCCCCTATAGTTCTCTGGAAATTAGTGGAGCCAAAATGATGCATGATATTTGTCCTGTGGTCCTCATTTTTTGGTGTATGTTAGGAAGTTAACTTAGCTGCTCTTTTGTTAAGTGTTATGTTTGGGTATCATATGTCCTGGCATAGAAATATCTTTGGATTCTCTTGTGAATATTTGGCGCTCAGGGCAGTCAGAGAAATTGTGTTACTGATAGAAGGGCATGTCATCTTCTTTCAAATACATAATTACTGGGTTACATACTTGACTTGAGGGTACTACCTGAGGTGTTGTATGATCATTTCATGAAAAGTTTGCTGCTGTTTGAGGTAGCCACTAAGATATGCCTTTTGGTTGATTTCCAAAAGAAAGCTGCTACTGCAGAATTTGTAAAACTCAACTGAAACTTTATTGACCTTCTCTTCAAGATTTATTGATATAACTGCCATTTGAGGTAGCCACAAAGATATGCCTTTTAGTTGACTGTTACTGCAAAATTTGTGAAACTCAACTGGAGCTTTATTGGCCTTCTCTTCAAGATTTATTATGCATTATGGGTAAATTTTCTCATATTAACCCATTGGTTTAGTATTTTTTACTACTACTTTTTGCCACCTATTTTACAATTTTTTATTGTAATCATATTTTGTAATTATTGTTAATCGATTAAAAAACATTTTTACAGCCCTTATCATGGATTTTTTTCCATTAAGAAAATATTAATCATTCATGAATGACACTAAATGTGAAAAATCTGTGAATGATAAAGAGAATATAATAAATAAATTAAGGGACCGGGTGATTTGCCGACTCTTTAATGGAAGGCCAAGTTCTGCCAGCTGGGGAATCGCCGTCTCTTTAAGCCGATGGGTTAAGTGACATGCTAGGAAGTCATTCAATACAGGTGACTTTCAATGACTGGCATAGCATTCTTGCTTGAGGATGGTTATTGTAGTTATTTGTAGTATAAATAAAAATAACTGCAATTACTTGTTGGGAGCAGAGGAGAATAATTGAGGCTAAAAACCCACCTTTGGCATTGTTTTCCTCTTTATGTTTATTCATCAACCCTTAATATGTATTCACATCTCATCAGACTGATGAATCATTTGCCATTGTAACATCGTCTTTATTGACATGGCTGCGATAATCACTGCTTTAAACAATTAAAAATCCTTGTCGGACTACCAATCCAGCCCCTGGTTTTATTCAGGTTGTTTTATAATTGTTAATCTTGTATGGCTTGTTTTGTGTGAGGTATTAGGTGCGCTGTATGTCTCTCAGAAATTCTTTCCTACTTTTATAAGTTCTGCCTCAAATTTATGAGCATGTGGGAAAATGCTTATGTGGTTGTATTGGGAATGTTTACATTTATGAAGCTGGTTTTATAACCATTTGCATGGTTATTCTGTAACTTGAGGGCGCTATATAACGCCGGTGCTATTTCCTGTCGGAAATTATGCCTTTTCCGATTCTTTTAATACCACCGTGCTTTATTACGCCCAATCCAAGGGTGCAATATAGCACTGTGGTGTAATCTCTTGACAGTATGAGAAAAGTAGTAGGGCAGATGCCAAGCGGCCAATAGGAGGTAGCAAGAACAAACAATTTTATTTAAATCTGTACTATTTGGGTAGAATTTATTGAATTATGCCTCAAGAATTTCTTAAAACTTTAATAAAAACTTTATTCTTGATATAAACTCACAAAAATGAAATACGCAAAATATTGTTTGCAACAGGGACAAAGTAGAAACAGTTGAATATCGTGGAGCAAATGTTGACTAAACTTTTGTTCAGCGGACGACAGAATTCAGGCACAGAGTATATATGTACTCTGTGATTCAGGTTGATGTTAATGTTGTTCAATCGTGAGTTAGCTGTGCTGATGGTCTCAATTTTGAATTGTTAATGGTCTTTTATATTAATTTTGATAGTTGGACAAATGTTTATGATGACAAATACATTGAAACCCTTCATCATGCAAAGTTTAGTTGTTTATGACGTTAAAATAATCGCATTCAAAGAAGTAGCCCATTGAAACGTTAGTAATTACACATTGAAGAGGGAATATTTTTTTACAGAACCAATGATTGAAATACGTGTTAAAGTCCGTTAATATTTTCATGATAGTATGTGACAAATGGTATGAAATCCTAGAATGACAGGATGTAGAGAAGGGATTTAAAAAGGGACCTCCTGTGACTTAGAGGATAGTGGCTGCAACGTTGCTGTACAGCATGCAGCCAAAATAATTCCTAAGAGAAATAGCCTCTTGATTGAGATAAACAGCAGGAAATGATTATCAGCTGCACAGCTTATTACGTTATGCCTATTTGATTGTCACTATGTCGTTTAATTTTTAATAGCCTATTTTATATTTTCCTGTTTCACATTTCGCATCAGTTAATTATGCAAAAAACAATATTAATTTGTTTAGCAAATGGAGTAGATATAAAAACAAAATTAAATTTTTTTGCATTCTATCCAAATATATACCACAACGTGAAAGGTTATAATGCTATATTAGTAACCAGCTCATCTAACGTATGTATTAATATATGTTCATGATTGCTGCATTTACAGCTTAGCTTTCATATGATATGCCTTGTAGGGAGACATGAAGATAGTTCACATGCAAGTATATGAATTCACTTAGATACAAGAAAATTTCTTTGGATACCAGGTAAACATCGAATATGCTAAATTTAACCAAATGAACGTCATTTCTGAAGCTTGGGAATCAAATATGAACGCGAATACAATATTTGTAGGTTCGTGGCCACAGTAAAATAAACTATGGCATGGTTTCCAAGTTGAGTAAAGTCATTGAAGGGGTCGCAATCTGGGGTAACGCGAGCCATAGGCTGGGATTATTTTAGGTGCTATATAGCGATCCTGCAGGGGCCGCTATTTTGCTTACAGAATCAGGAAAGCGTTATATTGCACCAATCTCTCCAAAATAATGCCCTACGCCATAATACCGCGGGCGTAATCTGTTACAGAATAGCCCTATATGTATTGCCAGAATCATTAATGTAATCAGTAATTTTTCTTGTGACTTGTAACTATACTGTGCACTTTTCTTCTTTCAGTCAGCGGTGAGGTATGACAAATTTGACAGTCTCTCTCTCAGTCTTCCTCCACGAGGTAGTGGGTCAGATATGGGATATCTCTTGGGTAATGCAAAGAAAGGAGTTACCCTTGAATATCTTCTCCACCGCTTTGTCTCCAGGGAAATAGTGGAAGGTGTGGCTTGTGAAGGTTGTACATTAAAAAAGAAAGAAGATATAGGAGCTGGCACATCATGTGATGACAAAAACTCTCCTCCTGTGAAGGCCACTTTCCTTAAATGGCTGAACTTTGGTCGTGTGAGTATAATAATAAAGTGAATGAGTCATACACTGTATGAATTTGATGTGTTATTGAACCATTTCTCTTGCTGAAGGTAGAGGCTTGCTGTGGGACAGCACATAGGATGTGCTGATCATTTTTTAGGCATTTTTTCTATGAATTTAAGAAATTAATTACTTAGCTGTCATTATTGTTGTGATAACATGTCTTTGGGAATTGTAACTTGGAAGAATTTAAAATTCAATGGTCTAAATTTTCTTGTCAACATGCTCTATTTTATCTGAGAACAATGAATGGAAATTTTCACATACTCTAATGGAAGTATTTCAAATTGTATGGTAAAGTAATCTCTGTTCACCAGTTTTTTTATCTGAGAATAATAATGCATGGAAATTTTCCTGATTTGTGGGATATTTTCCTATTCAATGGCTATGAATACTCTTCATGATATTGTATATGATTGACACAACCTGATTTCACCTGTGTATGGTTCTCTTCCTTTTTTAATAGCTACCCAAATGTCTCTGTTTTCACATTCAAAGAACAACATGGTTTGACAATGGCCAAACTTCAAAGAGGCATGATTTTGTTGCATTCCCTGAATACTTGTGTATGGAAATGTATACGTACCTGCAGGTCAGTGTTGCAGTTGCCTTTACCAGAATTTATTATTATTATTACCTTATAATCTTTCAAATATATTACATTTTTGTCGTTAAATGTTTATAATTTTCTTTTTTTTTGGGTGCAGGCATCTGTAAGAGAGTCAAAAAAAAGCAATCTCAAATCCCTCAAGGAAGAAAACACCGTCAACAATAGGCTTAGCAGAAGTCAGCAATCATTGGAAATGGAGAGGGCTCAGCCAAAACCTCCATTATCACCTCCCGTGAAGGCAGAAAAATCATGTTTGAAAATGGAAATGGGCATTCCGTCAAAAAGGTAGGTAATGAATTTCATATAGATATATAATATTATCTTAAGTGCTCTACTGCTGATGGAATGTTCTCAGGCATCTCCTCCTTCATCCAAGAGAATCAGTACTCTTAAGCCATGCCTGTCACATTAAGTTGATAATGTCCCTTATAATGTCTCTCATAAAAAAATTTATATATTTTTCCTTCCCTCATGCTCTTCTCAGAATTCCTATGCATTTCCTTTCTCACCTTCTAAACCAAAACTCACCCATGAATTAGTAGGAGTCCAATATCTCAACCCCTTTTTCTGCCTCCCTCAAATCCTTTCCAACTGTGATTCTCTTTTTAATATTATTTTTGTAAATTATATTTTCTGACTTTTTTGGTGGTACAAGTAACTTGCACATTCCTACTTTATAATTTACCAGTGATTTGCTCTGTTTTTCTTTGTCCATGCAAGGAACATTAAAGAAAAGTTCAGTTTGAAATAAGACACTTACTAATTGTCCACAGGTTTAATTGTGCATTTTCTGTTATATAGTATGCACCAGAGTCCTCTAGATGGCATTCTCAACACTACCTCACAAGGTCGAGTCGTCGCATACACTTCCACAATGGGAATTGCGATGTGGCGGGGAAAGTAGGCGTAACCTTCATTATTTTAAGAATACACGATTCACGATCCTTAATGGGCAATAATGAGGTGAAATCAGTATAGTTTGGAGCAAGAAGGAACTTTGCATCATTAATATAAAAGATGTAAATCATGAAAAATTACGAAAATCACAATTTTTTTAATGCACATAGGTTAAGTCACAATGGAAATAAAGGGACGCTTCACCTGACCAAAAATATTACAAATTTTAGTTTTGGTGCAGTTAAGTTAATGAACATCATTGATAATAATGTACAAAGGAAACCTATAGCATTTCAGAAAATTATGTAACAGCTAAAATAATCGCATCTACATAAGATATTGTGCGTACCGTAACCATTGAAACACTTATGAAAATTTTGGGATTATCTTATAAACCCGAGTACTGATTGGTGCTATTATAAATATCTACAAATTCACTATTTTCTCCTCGCCTTTCAGATGCATAAAAATTATGATCGAATAAAAACATCAACTGACGTTGTTCTTAACAATTAAGGCATTAAATTGATTTTCAAGTAGTCTCCAATTAATTAGACAATATCTGTGCTAAGGTGAATGAAATTGGTAGCTCAACTGGTAGAGCACCTGGCTGGAAATCAGGAGGTTCAGGTTCGAGTCCCGGTCAAGGAAAATTATTTTTTCTCTGTGGAATATTTGCTATTGTGCAATTTCAGCAGGTAATGGAGCTAAAGTTTTCACCGCTAGTAAGTGATCTTTGAATTAGAAGTGAGATATGCAAATACGAAATCACGACTTTTAAATGTAAGCACTGCCGTACGTGCAATGGGATCATGGCTACCAAATGTTTTTTTTTTTTCATTTAAAATGCCCCCCTCTGTGGTTATTACATGCGTTGGTTGAAATAAATCGAGGTTACTGAGAATACAGTGAAGGATTATTTTAAAAAGGAATGACGATAATTAAAGGACACAAATTCGTAAATCTCTATCTTCTTTATTGAGTTTTGATTTACGTTGCGGGTAGTTTTTTTTTTCAAATAAAAGCTTCATTATACCCGTGTTTGTGTATGTAATCACATAATATATTGGCTATAGCCATTGTCCAAAAGTACATATTTGGCAGCAGTATGAAATTTAATCTTCTCAGGTGTTCATGGGTCCATTTAACATATATTTCATACCTTTACTACCTTCTCCACTCGGTAATGGTATTTGTTTAATTCTGATTATGTATTTTATTTGTGTCTTCTATTAATTGTATTGGGGGCCGAATAATATTTCGAGATGCATTTTGTCGAGAAAAATAGACTGAATGTCTGCTATGTCAATTAAAACGTACACATTTCTTCCTCTTCCAATTAGTGACTCCATCTCTTCAAAATCTATGGATTTATGCCTAAACATGATAGAACTCGGGATCATAAAAAGGACCTTGGTCAATCACCCCCGTTTGCACGATGCATGAACACCCGGAATTGGAATGGGTTATTTCTGAAATCCATTAATGCAAGTTAATAATGTTTGAACTATGAATTTTTGTTCGCGGATGAATGCACGCAGGCATATGAATTTTGTTCCGAGTCCTGTGGATAAAAGTTTTCGATTTCTAAGGAAAAATATTTGATCACAAATTTATCATAGATAAGCTGCAATTAATAATCCTAAATGGGAAATAAAAAAATGGAATAGCAAAACCTAATAAGGTTTATGCGATATATCATTTGTAACGCCCTTATTAGGTTGCCTACTATCCTGTGCAAATTTCTTCCTGCTAAATACAGTAGAATCCTGATTTAAGGTTTTTCAGGGGGGACAAAATTTAAAACACTAAATGTGGAAAAACACTAAATGAGGACTTGCCATTTTTTTGAGGTTTTAGGGTTTGTAATGATTAGAACAGCTTTCTACGAAAAGAAAATATAATTATAATATAATAAATAATAATATAATAAATATAAAAATATAAAAGTCACTAAAAGGGGTCACATAAAACAATAAAAAGTTTTCATTAGTTTTATATGCTCTTCCCAAAGAAGGTTGGATTCAGTGACTAAACGAAAATAAATGAAAAATGAAAATGCCTTAACCATAAATACAATGCTTTAGCCTTCTCACTACCCAGGAATTCAATATCAATTTTAAAACTTTTAGGAGAGACTAATTATATTTCTGAACAGCTACTTTTTTAAAAAATCTGAAATTTTACTCTGCTTATTTTTTTTACTGTAACTAAGAAGTAGCTCTTTTCCAGTTTTGAAACCGTCAGTAAAGTAGATTGATTGTTCTCAATGGATGAAAAGTATGATTTCAATTTTTCAAGTCCAACCACAGCCTCCGAAAAGGTAGCCACTGTCGGCACTTCCTCATCCTCATTCTCACTGCAGTTAGAATCTGTGTCATTTGATGTACCACACAATTCCCCTATTGAAACAATGCCACTGGTCTGCAGGTCATCATCACATTCAACAAAATCACTGAACGATATTCTGAATTCAAAGTTTTCCATTCATTATCGTCCACAAAAGTTTGCAAGTCACATTCTGTTTCAGTGGTATTCAGGAAAAACAAAACAATTTTAGATGGTTGCACTATTCACACTTTACCATGCACTTGCAACGAAATGGATTGCCTGTGACAAATTTATTTTGGCTTGTTGCTGCCCACAATTTATTGATACATTGTCTTTCTCACCAATGCAATGTAAATGGCTCTCCAGTTCCTCAAACGAACTTTTTTGAGTGCTTACGACGCTTAGATAAAACACCCAATGCTGTGGATTCTCTTAAAATTGCTTCCCTTTTCATTATAATGTTGTTCAATGTTGTTACTGGAATGAGCAGCTTCTTCGCCAAGTCAATTCTCTTTAAGTGAGGATTTTTATCCACCTCCTCAATGATTTTTCTCTTCTCTTCGAAGCTAAGAGATTTCCTTTTCGAAGCCATCCCAAAATCAAAGCCAGCAGCCTCTGCTCTCTATAAACCAATAGCACCCAGGAGACTGGTACTGGTCGATCAGTGGTCTTGTTGAAGAGTTTTTTCTCGTAACACTGCCGAGGAGCATATGATTTACAATGAAGACGCCAACTCTCTTTTCTGAGCCACTGCTCACTGGCTTCAAATGTGGCTATATAATACATTGTATTTTTTTAAATCTGTTGGGCAACTAAATAAACCCTTACTACCGACCAACGTACCCTAACTCATGAATGCTCTAATTTGAACCTTCAGGCAAAACACATTGTAATTCAACCCTCCCGCCTTTTTTTGTGCGGCTGTAACTTAGCATGAGGCTAACCTCTGCATTTTCTGGGGTTAAATTTTACTGTCGTTGTCACTGCGGCACCTAATAGATGTTGGAAATTTTCCTAAGAAAAATGGAGTTAAGAAAAATTCCCACTGGGAATGTTAGTGTGGATGGTTATCAACGTTAAAAATTTCATTTTTACACATTTCTCAGTGGTCTCGATGCATTTTTACACCTATTTTATTCTGTAAAAGCGAGGTGTAGGCGGCTATGTACTCGAAAAATCGTCATCATAGCATCATTAAAGACGAGCGAAAGAAAGAAATTTCATTTCGCAAAATATTGATACTTTCCGATTATGAGAATATTATTTATGGTACGACATAATGAGAATGCCTTATTTAGCAATCAATTTTGATTTGTAGCTCCGAGAAATTAAGCTGCTGTTGCACATGCAAGTTTCTCACATGGCGCGCAGTTCCACATTCATTTTTTCTACACAGCGCCCAGGAAAATTTCGACGATTTCAACTGCCTAATATGGCATATCATCATTGGGTTAAACCTACTATAGGAAAAAATGCGGTTTTACATTTATGTATGTATTACCAAGAGCATACAATATCTTAATGTTCGTATGTTCATTATACATTCATTCATTGTACATATACAAGCATCTTAAAGCGAAACCTTAAGGACCGTCGACCTATTGAATGCTGGTGATAGTCATCACTGATGTATGGATAATCATTTGCATGAATCGTCATGAATAAACCTTAAATCGGGTAAAAAATCTTGTGCAGGAAAATTTTTTACGACCTAGAATGGGGAAAAACGCAGAATGCGGAGACGCTATTTTAGGACAATTTTTACATTGTTTTTATAGGGAATGAATTGGGACCTCAAAAAGTAAACGTTAAATGCGGAAAAACATTAAATGTGAAAACCTTAAATCCGGATCCGACTGTATCATAAACACAATGGCAAAGAAACTCTGGTTAACATCTCATTGATTCTTCCCACGTTCATATCATACACACAACATTGGCAGAAGGTGAAAAAGCATTCAATATTCCTGAAAGTAGGGTCAATTTGTTCATTCTGGGACAAGGTCACCCTTGAAATTACAATTGCCTTTCACTTCCGGATACGTCCAACCCACTTTCCCTTTTCGCGCACGGAGACGTCTGCCCCACGTTCACATTTCGTGCCCGCGACTCGGAGACACCCGACCCACTTTCACTTTTCGCACACGTGTTGAGGAGACGTGTACCACCCTTGCTTGCAACATTGCCATCGTTTCTTTACCTCCCATCTTCTCAGACAGTATAAAAGCGCGTTAAATCGAAGCGATATATAATCGCTGACAGATATTCGACACGTAAGGATGTCTCCCTTACTCTCCGTGAAAGCTGAGCTTGGTGGGAAGCATCAACTCCTCGTTCGCAAATTCAAGGATAATGTGAACAACATATATGAAGTGCTCCTCCCATTACCACTACTGGGCAACAACGAAGAGAACGATCTTAATCTCAGTATAGAATTTGAGGACAGATGCTTCACAGTGTTCAAACATATGAACAAATCCATAAATATCGTGGGAAAAAATGTAATATTTTCGGGGTTTGAGAATCCTGAAACAGATGAAGTGGAACGTTTCAACGTTTCCACGATCAAGCAGCTGAAACTCGAGGGGGATAAGCTGGAGAAGGCCAAGAGACAAGATCCATCCATCACGTGCCATGTCTACGATATAAAGAAGATGAAGAAGATTGCTTATTCAATGGGAGGATCCGAGTTCATTTCAAAAGGCGGGAGAACGTCAACGGATGGTGTCCAATTTGATTTCGCCCCACCTGTGACATTCACAACTGGAGAAAAGTCACGAATCAACTATTGTAATGTTTACGATCAACGAGGGAAGCATTTGGAAACGTATACTTTTATACTGAATGTTGTACCAACTGAATATACTTTGTTCTAAATAAAAATAAAATCAAATCTTCTCGCCTAGTTATCATTTCTCAATACCTTTTCTTAATATTAAGAGGAAGGGTTGTTCAGTAAATAAAACACATAGCATATAGGTTTGACAGATTTATTTCATTTTTTAACATATTTTATTTTGTGTACACCAATCTGCTAGCTTATAACAATTTTTTCTTGCACATTGCAGATTATTTTGAGAATGTGACTTAATTAAACAGTCCTCATTTGTGGCTAATTTCTTAAGTGAAGGACAGCCGTACATTTCCAAGTTACCCACACATATTCCTTTGGGAAGGAGACTGGTCAAGAAGGATGCCTTTTGAGCACCTTTTGTGAATAAAAACTGATATCCCTTTGTATATTCAAATAATATACTCTCCAGTTCCGAATAATCTACATCCCCAGAGTATTCATTCAATCCATGATAGTTGTTTCTCAACCAAGACGAGTCTCTCGCGTACAGTAATCTTGCAGGCGATTTGAAAAGCCACGTATTGCAACATCTCGTATGCATATTAATGATGGCCAATTCCTTAACTATATATTCACCATAAGTTGCGGTGAATCCTTGAAATTCGATAATGACACTCATGGTGTAATCTCTCAAACTTACAAGGTTTTTACACCCAATGCCAGAGGTTCAAGAGATTACAAGAGCTTCTGACTTGCAGAATTTTACCTCGTGCCAGAGGTCAGAAACCCTTTGCAAACACACGTAATCAAAGTACAACCGAGTTATACCTTTTGATTACAAGACACATCATTCAACATGAGTATAAAATCAAATTCCAACCTTTCCAGATCATTTTCAGTGATATCGTTAGATATCCTGCTAGCGAGAAATTGTCTAACCTTATCGTGATTGTCCGAAAGTCTCCGGAGGAATAGATTTATCAGATTGGAGATTTTTAATAGAGCTTCCCATTCACCGGCATTAAGGTTAAATGAGCTCTTTGGTAAAATATTTTTAATAGACAAATGTCGCTTCCCAAAGTAATTTGCATAGGATAAGCAATTTGAGGAGAGCTGATCTTTTAAACCAGCATATAAATAATTACTCACTGATTTTTCCAAATTTATGACATTAGTCCATTCACTATGTGAAACAATAACACTTTTCTTAGTTGTATGATTAAATTGCACTACTGGTTCAAAGTCTCTGCTGGGGTCGTAACCCACACAAACACTTTTTGATTTTACACCATTGAGATAATACACAGTCTGAAGCAGTAAGTTATTACTGTTAGAAAATGACGAGGGGGCGGGAGGATGTTCAACAGGTCTCTTCCTTTTCACTGGCGGAGACGCCTTCATCGATGATGACTGCATAACAACTGATGATCGACAGGATATTATCTTGCTTAAGAGGGATTAGGTGGGGGAGGGGAGGGGGAACAGTCGCTGGAGCAAGGCTCAACTTCTGCTTTGAGGCGGTTGTATTGCATCCATTGAGCGAGGGAATGCGCATCACGGAGTGCGCACGTACTGCTACGTAACTTATGACATGGGTTCAGACAGGAAAAGGTGGGGAAGGAGCATTTTTCAGGTGCCGGACAATGGAGTTCTTTCTTCAGGGAAATGAAGGTACGGTCTGTGAGGTCGGAGAGGAACTCACACTCGGCTTCACTATATGCATACAAAGAGGTTGCTCCTTCAATGATGGCTTCCAGCGCGGGTAGGAGCTCCACATGTGAGATGAATCCATGATCGAAGGTGGTCTCCTCGCAGTTTAGCGGATCATGTAACCGCAGTTTCTTCCCACCAGCGATAAGCTTTCCATGCTTCTGAAAACTCCCCCAGAACAAACGATTTGAGTCGACATCCACAGCTGCCAGCTCAATGACGCCACCCTTGGCGAAGCACACTGACGCAACGATCTGCATTTCGGAAAGTCTCTCTCGTCAATGACGTTTCTTCACCCGAAGCATCATATTTATTCTCGAGCAGCACCGTTGTGCTTTGGGATGACACTTGCTTTCACTCCTCAACTCGTTGAAGGTCAGGTGGAACCGCTCCAAAGCGCGACAGTCGTTGAGATGAGGGATGGTGTGATGGAATTGTGTGAGGAATTTGTGTAATGTGTACCCTAACGACTTACTAGCTGCGTAAAGACAGCAGTATTCTCCGCAAATATCAGAATGGAAACTTTGAATCTGAACGCTATTGTGAGTGTAAGCGAAAGGTTTCAAAAAATTTATTATACCCGGAACGAAAGGGGCCAATCCGTAAGAGTCAAAATACTCTCCTATTCCATTGAAAATATATACCGCGACCCAATGAGACCCGGGTAAGTATGAAGGATCTAAATTCACTACGTATACACCATTTCTAGGAGATTGAGGTAATTTATCAGAAGCGAAGACTCCGCGGAATATTTTAAACGGATTCAATAACCTATCAATCCGTACACTATCCATTGCAAGACTAATAATTTGTGATGATGTTCCTGTTTTTATCGATTTCTAGAGAGGCATCGTATTCTGCAAATACCAAGCACGTCACGGTGTTTGTCAATTCTTTCTCGAATTTCGCCTCTATTCGCACCACACCTCGATCTCCGAGACTTACATAATCTTCGTTTCCTGAATCGTCCGGGGTGAGATCGAACACCAGCATGAAATATCCATGTCCAAACATGTCATACGTAATTTGATTTCCTCTATCATAATGCTTTATTCCACTGCCTGAGAATATGGTATCATACGCTCGTGCCCAATACTTTTTACTGTAGAAATTACACTCCAACCCCTCGGAAGGAAACTGAACACCGTTTACAAAGAGTGAAAAATTTTCCAGGGAATAGTGAGAGAGAGCAAATGGATTCTTGTCAACCTTACCAGCGTACGAGTCATTATCAACCATAGCAAATATTATGGTGTTGGGTATTCGACCAACGATCGCATTATCAATGCTGAGAGTTCGTCCTCCGGCAGGAACCGTGAAAGATTTCATTTCGGTACGTTTGTAGTGATATCTAGCATTATTTTTTTCCAGCATCTTATTGTGTGCCAATAATATGGAAGGGTTGATGTCGAAATGTTGAACGTAAAGAGTCGCATCTAGTATTTTTATTATTCCCCCATCCACTCCCATCAGATTAAACGCAGGGTTTGAAAGCATCAACCTGATTCCTATATCGACCCGATCTAACAGCAATTGTGCCTGATTAAACACATCCACATGTAATTTACCATATAGCTCAACCTCAGCACTATTCTCGAACCAAGTCTTTCGCTTCACGTAACCTGCATTACTCACGTCAGTTTTATTAATATCCTCCCCCGTATCCACTCCCCACCCGACATTCCTCAAATGCGTTCTACTCGCATCCCCACCATAATTCAACACATTTTCAATATAGCTCCTATAATGATAATTATCTTCTGATGGGGTCACTAATGTCCCATTGAAATAAACGTTGCATTGTTCGAAGAGGGAGTGGAGAATATTGTTCACAACACCTGGTTGATTTCCATCGCTAGACGTATAATCTACCATGCTCGTCTTACAAACCTTCACTCTCAGCTTGAGAAATATGCTATTCAAATCCTTGTAAGCATCCCCAGAATCTTTGATCAGGAATTCAATCACCGATCTATTATCCAGCGATGATATAGGTTTGTAGGAGACTAGCCGCTTTGATAAAATGTTAGTCTGAATGGGTGGATTGGGTTGGAATAAGTCCAGCGAGCTCAGCATATGCTCACCCATGACTTAGTTGGAAAAAATATCTCTGTGCACGACCTTCTTCCCTCTTCGCCTTCTCTGCGAATGCCCTTTCTTTTTCCCAACACTAGTTTTTATTTTATTCAATCGTGGGCGTTTAACCAGTCTCATCCCACCCCCACTCATATTTTTTATCTTCTCCTCCGCTTTCCGTTTCAAGTTCTGCCCCGCCTCGTTTAATCTACTACGCAATATATCCTTAACCGGTTTAGTCCCCAGATCGCTCAAGGCTGCTGCCCCAGCACTAACTGCCTCCTTACCAACCGTCTTCAACCCGCTGTAAAAAAGAGGTCTGGCAAAACGCCACAAACCAGCAAGAAAACTTCCTATACCCCGACCCTTTTGCACACGATACGATGCTCGATATATTGGTCCAATCTCCCCACCCGACTGCTTTAGGTAGTAAGATAAATAACGATCCGTCACCGGAGCCATCTCGACGCTCAATGATCAACCAACTCATATCACATCTTTTTTATAAAATGCAATACGATGATGGAAGATTGCCCCCCACTGCGAAATGGTATGGACTCGCCGAGTTTGTCAGTCAACAAAATTTCTATGCTCTCGATGTTGTTTTTTTCGACGTGGTAATAAAAGATGGGATTGAATGTCCAGTGTAAGACTTGAGTGTTTAATATACGCAAGCATCGACTGAGCGAATCACCTACCAGTTGGGGTTTAATTATATCCGTGTAAACGTAAACGTTTTTGGGAGGAGACAAGATTTCTCTTTTCGTTCTACCACTTCGCAAGTTGCGGTATTCAGCTTTAATTCTCTTGAAATTCTTTACGAAATCCTCCGCAAGTGTTGACGAAGATGAATCCCACTGATAGAAACGGAGAAGAATGCTTGATAATATCAGAATATCTTGTTTTATTTCAGCCTGCTGTTCGCCGTTGAAATCTTTAATCGATTTATCGAATAAATCCTTGAACGAATTATATGTTCCTGGCTTTAACGTATACTTAACATCATCGGTAATAATCTGCACTGAGTTTGGTGATAATCTCTCATTTATACCACTCTTTTTATCATTCACTCTCATTCCGTCTGCGTAAATCATTACATCATTCGCTATGTCAAACCTTTTCTCCCCGCTAATCTCAAAAAATGATGGTTCGAAGGCAAAAGCTATACTTTCGTACCTACCATTTGGAACGACGAAGAACGAACCATCCTTCAACTTTACTCTAACAATATCTTTATCCTGAGGCCCACCAATTTCACCCCGGACCACTCCCTCCTCATTTCGAGTCCTATTATCTTTTGCTGGTGAGCCGGAAGATAACGCTTCTTCTTCCGCCAGAGTTCCCGGAGTCGCGGTTTCTTCTCTAACATCCCGCGAGAGAATACTCCCATCTATGGGAGGAATAGAAATCTCAGCTAAACCTACCATCCATTCATCATTTTCCAAATCGACACGATGTGATAATCTCGTACGGAAATGTGATATTGTGTTGTGAGGAAAATATGTTTTGGAACTATCACTAGGTAACGTAATGTAAAACTCGTTCATATTTCACGCACCGAAGAAGCGAGGATCCAAGAATTAAATGATTTTGGGTATCCTTCCCACTTTACAAAATATTCTAAATCGCCCTCCTGCCCCCTGCGCTTCAAAATTTTCTCAATCTTATATTCCGCCTCGGGGGAAAGGTTAACCCTCACTAACTCCTGCTCATAGAAACTACCCTTTATATCCTCACCGTTTAGATCTTTCAACTCGTACGTGGGTATTTCCCTTGATTGATTCACACCCTCGACTTGAAATATTTCGCTGGTGTAATTAGGTGTATATCCTTTTGCAAATGGACGTCGTTCTTTACTGATTCTGACGTAATCACCTACTTTAAATTTAACCTTTTTGATAACAAGAGGTTTCCTTGAGCGACTAGCGATGGAGAATACATTTTTCTCATTCACCGCGACAGGTTTAACACCTAAGCTGGAATGCACGCTATTATTATAACTATTCACCAATTTGGGTAATATATCCACGTAATTGTACGTTGAATATCTCGTAAAATACTTATACATTTTAGATTTTAGAGTACGATTAAAACGTTCAACGAGACTAGCCTTTATGTCCGGATTGTTTGTTGTGTAAAACCTTACACCGCGATTCGAGAGAAAAGTTTTAAATTTACTATTTACAAATTCGCTACCCTTATCACTTTGAATTTTCAACGGTTTTCTTTCACGAAATATATCATTAAACGCCTCGACTACCTCCACTGGACTTTTTTTCCGCAAAGCTCTCGCCCACGCATACCTCGAAAATAAATCGATCACCGTCAAAATATAACAATATCCTCTGTTGAATTTTTTCAATCTCCGCATATCGTTCAGATCACATTGCCAGCATTCATCAATGTATGATACGCTGTAACGATTTCGAGGGAATTTTCTCCTCATCGGTCTGTGACGTGTGTATGCATCTTGAGAATTTAACCACTCGCGTATTGTATTTCTCGAAATCCCAGTCTCTCGGTGTAATTTGTCAACGGACGAAAAACCTGCAGAATTTTCAGGATCATTGTACACACTCTCGATTACATCGTAATCCACTCGTCCCCGAATTTTTTCGGTTTCCTTGGTCGACTGCTTCGCCTCGGTATTGCCCTTGACGGCTTTTCTTTTTCGCTTTGTTCTGACCTCTTTCTTTTTCTTCTCTTTAGCTGTTTCGATAGATTCCCCACCGCGTCTAGTCTTCCCTCTATACGTTCCCATGTCTTATCCAAATCAGCATTCGCTCGTTTCACATCGGCAAGCGATTTCCTCAGTGCATGAGTCTCCCCCTCCTCACTGTCCTGCGACCTTCTATATGACTGGTTCTGACCCAAGGATTTCACTATCGGAATATGAATGGGTGATTTAATGTCGGTAACAGTGTTCAGATATTTATCCAGCACGCGCTTGTACATGTGCCATTTATCTACGTCTTTGACACCTCTTTTGATCAATACAGCTTTCATTTCAACATCTAATGCATTCAATCTCCTCTTCATTTGACCTCGCTCAAAAGCCTCAGGGTCGACTACGAGCATTTTTCGCAAACTCATTTTCCACCAATGAGACTACCAATGACGCCGCTCAATATGGATCCGAGTAGCATTGGTAGAAAACCCCCTTTTTGTACGAGAAGCGTGCGCTTTTTTTTAATGCTTGTACCACGCGAAGCCAAGTCTCTCAAGGTATATCGATGCTTGAATAGTTTTCGCTTTAAGGAGTTATTTATCTTATGTCTTCGTTTAAGCGTATTCAGACAACATTCAGAGATGGCTTTAATCAACTCCGCATCCGATTCTTTTACTATAGCCGAACGTAACTTTGGTTTGGCAGATTTCAACACATGTAGCAAATGATTATTGCTCTTCAATCTTTTCATCATTCACAGGCATGTAGATTACAGTGGTCTCGTTTTCAGGAAAGATTTTAGTTCGGAATCTCAACCTTTCGTCCGTGTCCTGCCCGAGGTCTAGGACTAAATAACCGAACGGTTCTTGCGTCACCTCTTTATATACCCTTTCCAATTCCTGCGATTTTTCAGGATAGACCTGCCGAGCTAAGTGTCCAAATTGTAACCGATCTCTAGGATTTTTAAATGTTACTATATACTTGGAATTTAGGGATATATTTCTCGCTTGCGGGTTTTGATAGAATATGTTTTGTGTGATTAAGAAAACGGAAATGTTAAAATGATGACTTCCTCTTGTGAACAATTTGCATACGTCTTTACTGTACGCACCCTCACTCATTAGATCATCCAGCACATATAACGTTGGCGCGCCTTCGAATTCTTCGAAAGGGGGTATTTCGGTTCGAAATTGAATTGGTGTACTCGAACGTATTCTCGGCTCACTCCCTCGACTGCAACACCATACAATCTCATGTATTGGACTATCGATCATGTGTGGTAAATTTTCCAAGAATTTAGTCACGAACGTAGTTTTTCCACACCCTGACGGACCGGCGCAGATGCAAGTGAAAGGGTGTTTCCAGACCAAAGTCATGATTGGTACTGCTCTCATTAAAACCTCTAATGGGTATTAATAAGTATCAAGTATCTTCATTACCAAACGCCTCATGATGCGTTCTCTTCCGCGGAATTTTGTAATGACCCCATGCCAAGGTGTTGATGCCACCCTCACAAATATACCGTTTGTCATCGCTCGCGTTTAGCGTGACTTTGTTTATTTGTACAGTGTATAATTCATGTTTTTTACTACGAATGATCGTCATCTTTCTAAATTCAGTGGAATTTTCGTGCAGGCAACGGACATAGTCATCAAATTTCAGACATTTCTCTTTCACCGGTTTTGTTATACCCTTGGCTTTCTTTTTTTCTTTTCCCCCCTCGACTTTGAATGAATATAGTTTGCTTCTTAGACCTACGAAATGAGTCATAATTTGAGCATCACATTCGTCTTTAAATTTTCCTATCACCTTCTTGTTTTTCTCAGAGTAGCAAGGGTGATCTTTTGGATAATTGGAGGTATCGAATGCTTCAATGTTTTTTAACATATCTTGGTATACGTCATTTGTTCCTATGTCGTACAATAGACTATCTGTGTCAGTGTACGCAAGGGAGATGTTCTTACCATATTTTGGTAACATTGTATGATAGTGAAAGTCATACATTAGAGTCTTACTGAGGTCTAACACACTGAAACCTATGTATATTGGTTTGTTCATTTTGATAGTCGCCTTACGCATGTGAACGGCCACTAGAGACTCGTTGAAAATCGTTCTGTCCAAAAATGTCGATTTATTGATTAATTTTTGCAATTTTTTTTCGTCAGTCACTAATTGCATGTTAATTCTTTTGCGTACATTCTCCATTGTCTTTCCAAACACGGAATTATTCATGAGCTTGAAGAAGTCTTTTTGGAAATCATTAGTGGCTAATTGTCTTCGATTAGTGTTCAAGTCAATATATGTCTTTAACCAAGGTGATTGACTAAATTCGATAATTCTGTGTACTTTTTTGAGATACATGCCTAATGAAAAAGCCTGCTTCAGGTTTACATAATGAATAACATATTTAGTTCGACCCTCGAGCGTTGTAATTAACTTTTTATGTTTTCCACCGGGTGGAATACGGTTTTCGGGACATAGGGGTAAATCAGAATGACTATCGTGGAGAGACTGCGGATACTCAAGATCAACTTCCAAAATATATCCCTTTTCGTTTTCATTTGATATTTTATTGACATCCAAATTTGAAATTTCATCACCAGAGAGCCATCGAAAATTAGCATATGGAAGTGGCTGGGAGAGCGCCCAACCATAGAGGTTATTTGCGTCAAAATAGGTTATGAATTTAGACTCAGACTCGGGCTCATAATTTTCCATATATTTGTTGTTTGCCTGACAATATCTTTTACAGCATTGTGAAATACCACCGCGAATACCAGCCTCAAACATTAGGAGCATGTCATAGTCTGTTAAAAGTTCCAACTCAATTTCTGTATGCTTCAGCATAGCATCAAAAGCTAACCCTGGAGCAGTATAATACCACGCGGGATCTAGCTTGTATGCGTCAAAACAAACGTCTCGAAAGTTTTCAAAAACGTCAGCTAGAAGTGTGACATCACTTTTAAGATAGATATCACTATATTCTCCTAATGTCTTACATTGGAAAGAGTCCCAAACGTTTTTGGCATGTGAAAAATCTGAGTCTGAAATGTGCCCATCGGTTAGGTGGTTGTAAAACATTTCTTTCTCTGGAAGATAAGTTTCTTCTAGCGTTTCAAGGTTTTTTGTGTAATCGTATGGATAGACGCCCTTGCGTGTGACTAGATTTGTCTGTTGACCGAAAACACCACTAGTATATTGAAACGTGTCCAAATTTGAAACCAAAGAGGCCAGAGAAGCTGGCATGAAGCGGCAAGTGTCAATAAACCGAATGCTGAAGTTGTCATCGACAGACTTTGCAAATGTAATATACTTTTCCTCGGAATTTGGTATGACAAATATTCTCCTATCGTCGTAATCTAGCTCACGAACAATAAAATGACCATCGTATGAAGAAAGGTTGTGAATGAAAACCGGAAGAAAATTCGGCATTTTGTATTGCATGTTACAAATAGAGTGCGCAGGTCCTCTATACTTGCCAGTTAGGCGGTCATGATCCCTCACTCGGTCCTCGTAAAGTGGTTTCCCGCAAATGTGACAATGAGCGTTCTCCTGAAACAAGTTCTCCTCTTTCAGAGTGAAGGGAGTCATAGGAACGGTATTTCTATACAAAGCGCGTATTTTATCCGCCTCGGCTTTGACGCGTTCAATAAAGACACGGACCGCGTTCGGTCCCCGATATAACTGAGGGCATTGACAGCCATCAGGTGTGATTACCATATAGCAGAAGCTAAAAGGTGTGTGTTTTTGTATCACGTTCGTGTAGGACGTATGTGAAGAGGGTTCACAAGTGCTAATATTTTCAAGGAGACACTCAAAGTCCGCGTATAAGACAAAAGGTACTCGGTTGGAATGATTAAGGTGTGTAAATTTTAAAATATTATCACTCTCGTCAGGCATTATAATTTTAGTTGGTGCTCCCACCCCTCTGCATAATTCCTTATGTTCTTTTAGTTTTGTCTCATCGTGATAGTGTGTGAGGCAGCGTTTGCAGATGAATACCTTATTATGGTGGTTAGTAATTTGCAAGTGAGTTAATCTATTGAAGTTTTTAACCCAGCAAAAGTGTGCAGTTTCGTTATTTGTAATGTACAGAAGATCTCGATGATCATCTAGCTCGTGATCAACAATTTTAATCGGATAAACCTCATTCTTATCTGTTAGACCAAAAACATTAATCGAAATATTGTTAATACGTTCAAATTTTGAAATATCTTTTAAATCTGCTGGGTATTTGATGCATGACCAATTATACCCCGAGACGAATTGTTCTGTTTTGTACTTGGAAACTCGCTCGGGATGAATATCAATATTCTTTGCCCACACAGCGTACTTGAAGCAGTATATATCGTTATTTTTTACGTTAATAACAGCTTTGGTAACTTTTATTTTACCTGGAAGCTCTATATACGACGATCCCTGAAAAGGTACGTATTTGTTTATGCGCAATTCTAAACCTACAACTTCGGATAAGGTCCAATTAGATCCCTTGGCTTGAAACTCTGACTTTTCCTTGAGCAATTTTGAAAAAGCCTCGTTTATTACTTCCCCCATTTCATCCGCAAATAATAGGCGTCTATTGTTCGTCTTGAAAGATGCATTCAATTCCTCTTCCTCGCTTTTGCGGAATTTACAAATTAGAACAAGATTAAATTTAATGCAATTGTTAGCAATTACCAGTTCCCGTAATTTTTCAGTTACCTGTTCTTTAAAGTCGTCGAGGAAAGAAATTACGTCCCCACCTTTATCTTCCTCTGGAGTGATCCAGTACGTTTGAAGTCTAGATCGGATTGCCGATTCTATTTCATTAAAACCCTGACCTAGTTGGAGCGTTACGTTCTGCCGGTGTAAATTCGTATTCTCGTGAGCCAATGTATTGTGAACGTTGTAATATTCTTCACAATACATGCAAAATCGCCTACTTTTGGCATCGTCTAACGCGTCTTTCATTCGTGTGTAGGTTTCCATATCATTTATCACTTCATCATTAAAGACAACACGTTCATGGATGTCTGTTAGTGCCCTTTCTAGTTCCTGTGACGTGTGGTAACGATCTGCATTAAAGTTGTCGAAGATAGTTGATATGGGTGAAGACATGTTTGGAGTTTGAAATTCCTGTGTAGAGAAGAAAGAACAAATAAAATACAATATTTGAATGTGTTATTTCAATTCAAACACTATGGATAGGAAAAAGAAAATTTTCATATTATGACGTTATCACGGTGCTTTATGTATTCATCCTTTATATTCTCCCAAAATGATACGGTGTATTCCAAAAACTATCCCTTTTCCTTTATATGCCTATATTTAATATTCGTGGAATGGAGCGGTTGAAATGAATGTTTACTGTTTGGAAGTTCCGTTGGAAATGACGTTTTGGTAAAGTATTTCCGTGTTTAAATATGGAACTTTGTAATAAAGGGTTCAAATAAATTTAATGAAAATATTAAAGAGATGATCTATTTATGTAAAAAAATAACTATTTGTCAATGCATTCAGCTAACATTCGGTACGAAGGTGTAAGAGTTCCTAAGAGATCTTTTTGTAAAATGAGAATCAAGTATATGTAATAGTTTCAAAGTTATTAACGAATAAAATTTCTGGTGTTACTTCTTTGTTTATCAATTATTTCAAATGAAATTCGGTACGAAGGTGTGAGATAACCTAAAAGGTTTTTTTGTAAAATATGGTCCTGGTAGAGTTAATAGTCTCAAAGTTATTAAAGAATTAAATTTCTGATTGTACTTTTTTGTTTATCAATGAATTTAAATGAAATTCGGTACGAAGATATAAGAGACCCTAAAAGATTTTCCGGTAAAATATGGACCGGGTAGAGTTAATAGTTTCAAAGTTATTAAAGAATAAAATTTCTGATAGTACTTTTTTGTTTGTCAATTATTTTAAATGAAATTCGGTATAAAGGTGTGAACGACCCTAAAAGGTTTTTTGGTAAAATATGGACAGGGTAGAGTCAATAGTTTCAAAGTTATTAAAGAATAAAATTCCTGATAGTACTTTTTTGTTTATCAATGAATTTTTCTGAAATTCGATGTAAATGTGTAGGAGGCCCTAAAAGTTCTTTCCGTGAAATGTAAACGAGGTGCGAGTGGTAGTTTCAAAGTTATTAAGGAATAAAATTTCTGATAGTACTTTTTTGTTTCTCGATGAATTATGCTAAAATTCGGTGTGAAGGTGTAGGAGGCCCTAAAAGTTCTTTCTGTGAAATGTAAACGAGGTACGGGTAGTAGTTTCAAAGTTATTAAGGTTTAAAAGTTCTGATGGTACTTTTTTGTTTATCAATGAATTTTTCTGAAATTCGGTATTTAGGTGTAGGATGTGCTAAGAAGCTGTTTTGTATAATATGGGTTAGAAAGATTTTGTAGTTTATGATTTAATGAGATTCGCGATGTTTTTAACAGAAAAAAATGACTTTTTTGTTTACTAAAGGATTTTTTTTAAATTTGGTACAAAGGTAGAACAGTATGTGAAACGGAAAAATCAGAAAAGTTTGACCTGTTCCTGTTGATAGTTTCCGAGTTATGCTTATGTTTGTTAGTCTAGAAATGAAATAGCCGAATGTCCACTGTGGGTTAGTGGTTCCTATTTACCCCTAAAGCCACCGTCCAGTAGGGAGCAGGATCTGGGAGCAGTCCAGAACATCGAGATCTGACAGTAGTCCAACCAGCGGTATCTGAGAAGAGTTCATCAGCTGCGGGATCCGTTCGGTAGGTCTGAAGTGTTTGCTGTGCTCTGATAGGCAAATAGCCGAAGTTCTCGCTTCGATTTAACGCGCTTTTATACTGTCTGAGAAGATGGGAGGTAAAGAAACGATGGCAATGTTGCAAGCAAGGGTGGTACACGTCTCCTCAACACGTGTGCGAAAAGTGAAAGTGGGTCGGGTGTCTCCGAGTCGCGGGCACGAAATGTGAACGTGGGGCAGACGTCTCCGTGCGCGAAAAGGGAAAGTGGGTTGGACGT
Organism: Platycnemis pennipes; assembly: GCA_933228895.1. NCBI lineage: Eukaryota > Metazoa > Arthropoda > Insecta > Odonata > Platycnemididae > Platycnemis > Platycnemis pennipes. Next base: position 72,570,562 of record OW121847.1, on the reverse strand, counting down.
ATCCGGAAGTGAAAGGCAATTGTAATTTCAAGGGTGACCTTGTCCCAGAATGAACAAATTGACCCTACTCCTGAAATCAATATAATCCATTAATGTCAAAGTCCTATGCATTTACATTAGGTTTTCACAGACTTGAGTATGTACATACCCACGGAGAATTTGCAGACATAAACATGAAAATTTAACCAGATGCACAGTATCAGTCGACACATCAGATCAACTATCACCAATGTCTCGAATGAATCCCTCCAACCATTTTTCCCAGCAAAGAAACTAAGCTTATCATCTCATTAACTCCTCTCAGGTTCATTTCATACGCACGCCATTGGTAAAAGGTGAATAAGCATTCAATATTCCTGAAAACGATAAAACCATTAATGTCAGAGTCCTTTGCATTTATATTAGGTTTTCACAGACTTGAGTATGTAGGTACATACCCACAGAAAAATTGCAGACATAAGCATGAAAATTTAACCAGACGACCTGTATCAGTCAACACATCAGATCAACTATCACCAATATCTCAAATGAATCCCTCCAAACAGTTTTCCCAGCAAAGAAACTCTGCTTAAATCCTTGTCAATTCTTTCTCTTTCAACCATAGCCTTCATTCCAATGCCTTGATTTTATCCAGAAGCTTGGCTTCCTTAAAGATATTTGAATAATTGCAATATTAGAAACAATGTTTATGCAAGATAAATATTTCTGCTTGATACTCCAATGTTCATGAGTACTGGGCGTCGATTCCCGTTCTCCTTTCGCCCGGGTCTTCGCTTCGCCACGGCAACTCGAAGCGAAGCGAAAATTTTCTCCGCGATTATTCTCGTTCTTTTCGCCCCGCCTATCGCTTCAGTTCGGGTATCTTCGTTTCTTGGCGAAAGATTGTGACGTAAGCAATGACGAATTACCCAAAAGTCAATGGGCATGATGACTATTTATGGGAAGGTATGAAAACCTATGATGAAAACCCAGCGGGAGTGTAAGAAAATTTCAGCAATCAACACACTTTGTCTCCGCAGTCAGAATCAATTGAACAGCGCGAGGCACAGTGTTAAGTTTAAATCATATTTCTAGAATATATTGTCATGTTTTGTTTATTTGGTGAAACTATCAAATTGTTACACTTATTATTGTTGTACAATATTTTTAATTCATTAGTCGTTTTCCGTAGTTGAACATAAAACCATTCTCTTTGTTATTCATATTTTACAGAGATATACACGATGAGTGTCACTCCGGTGAAACTTATGGGTTAGTATTTTCAGTGTAAAGCTAAGTAGTTCGTGAATTTACCATTTTTATTTTCGTGTTTGTTACTGTTAACGATGGTATCATTCATGTATGTAACACTTTTCATGAAGTTAGAGCTGATTGAAACATATTTTATAGGAACGTCAGTAAATGATTTTGTTTCTTTTGTGTGCGTGTGTCACCGGTGTTTGATGTGGTATATTCACTCAGAGAACAACTATAAGGCACGAGATCCTTATACTTCCAGAAGTTATTATCATATAACCTATTATAATCCTATCCATAATCTAACAGTATCAAGATTCGTTCCCAGTGTTTGTCCTTATGTAGTAGGTGCATACGAGTTTTGACGAAATGTAACAAACTTTAAAAGCCAATTTTGGATAATTTTTTGACTAATCATGAGTTAAATACTAGTTTCTTATTTTTTTTAGCAAAGACAGAGCGTAAAAACGCCCGAGCCTCTGGAGCTCAGCTGAATTATTTAGTTGACTACATGTTAGCACATAAAGAGTTTGCTGCCGGGCGCCTGAGTGGTATGCAAGGAAAAACAAGTCAAAAACTTCAATGGGAGAGGCTGACAGATAGCAGAAATACAGATAAACCGCTCATTTGAGAGATTGAATACGTTGCTTCGATCCCTCAGTGAACGCACAACGGCAGCCTCTTCATTTTCTTCCACCTCCACGGCTAACGCCTTTAGCATTGGCACTAGGGCCGCCATTCTCGTCCTTAATGCATAATAGTAAAGTTGTAGATCCAAATGCTATTTCACAATGTCCATCAAAACTTATACCCATAAATAAACCTCTGCTTCTTGCCTTACTTGTTGCGTTCCTATCTTTCTACCCCCGCGTCAGTATCTTTCTTATTGTTTCTGGTGAAACGTTCACAATCAAAAGAACCAAAACAACAAGTTATCTCAAGCAATCCAACGCAAGAATACGCTCAGAAAAAATAGCACACCCACGGTGTACAATACGCTTATCAAACAAACGCTTCGCGGTTCATTCAAATGCAAACACACTTCTATTCCCATTTATTTAATTGCATAGAACGACAAGATGAGTAAAGCTACACACTGGTTGTATGCCAAACATATTAATAACAATTAGACTCATTGGGATGAAAAATGTAACATAATAATGGTGTATAGCGGTAATTAAATCACGAGTCGGTCTCTCGTCAATTCTTTCGCTAAGCCGCTAGAGCGACTTCATTGTCGTCGCTTGCGAAATTCGCTCTTGGCGAATGTTTACATTCGCTATATGTTCGCCAGACAGAACGAGAATAACTTTTTTGTCGCCAGGGGGACGAAGCGAAGCATTCCTGGCGAAATAGCTAGCGAATGAAAACGAGAATACGAATGCGCACTCCGTTCGCCAATATTTTCGACAAATCGCGCTGGCTATAGCCAGAAAGAACCAGAATCAGGCCCCTGCTGTAATCTCAGGTGATGGTTAATGGTAATAGTATCATCAAAACTCCGAACGACTCTCTTGTCCTCGGCAATAATAAGGGACAGATCTATTCTCTCTAGATCTTTTTGGTAGTGGGTTGCGTTCCAATCTTTTCTTATAATACTGTTATACTGTTGGTGAATACCTTCACCAAATTTAAAAAAATAAAATAGTGACATTTTGGTATTCTCTATAAATGGTAGTTGTATGGTAATTAAATAAAAAATATTAAAAATCATCTAGTAACCAATTTAGCTTTTCTCGACCATTTCACATGAATATACCCCCATAGGTACTAAAACTGGCATCCAAAGTTTTGAAATTACTATTATTGCATACAGCAGTCCATACATGCACAAGACTTTTAATTTTCAGAAATGTCTTAAATTTAATTGCAATGCCATGGAAATGTAGTGAAGTAAGCGTTCCTTACCCTTACTGTAATTTCAGGTTCTTCGGTTGTGTCTGAATGCATGCCTACATTGGATGACACATTATAAATCTCCATAGAGAGAGAGAAACAAGCCAGTGACCTTGAAAATCAAATTTCTTAACTTATTCAAACTGTAGTACCAAAAACGACACACAAATAAAATGAAAACATAACATGCACTTGTAGCCTGCTGCTTCTAACCTCTAATTCAGTGTACCATTGTTGTATTTCTTGAATACCCCTCAATTTTTGGACCCATAGCATTGCTAAGATCTTTTCCAACAACCCTTGAATAATTACCATATTGCATTCTTTATTATTGGCTGTAAAGCTGTGATACATACCTCATTTAATGGTTTGGTGACATTTTGAACTTTCAGGGACACAATATGTTCAATAGTCACTGCTACATTCCCATTTTCAACCAAAGAACCTCAATCAAAACTCCTCCGGGGAGTAATAGATTTGGGACATTGAATAAATTCGGAACTGAATTGGCCTTCAATTTCTTCCACCCATCATGATGAGATGACTCGAATTGCGACTCTTCAAAGTGCACCTTAACCCTTTTGCTGCCAGTGGGCCGAATAATCGACCCTCCATGGTTGTGCGAAAACTGCCAAGGGCTGATATATCGGCTGACTTAAATTACATCATAACATATTTGTAATATGTATTGCTATTTCCTTCAAATCGGAGACAACATGAATGATTTTTTTCATCCTCGAGTAAACTGAAATATATCATCAACCTTAAGAAAAATAAATATTTCATATTTTAAAATTAAGTGGTTCAAATTTATCTAAAGTTCATAATCTTATGATTTTCACGCAAATGGGCTCGGCAGTATTTGCACAGTCTACCTTAAAGGGGCTGGCAGTAAAAGAGTTAAACATGGAAATGAAACAAACATCAATTAACATTAATTACTACAAAATGAACTCAGTAATTAAATGTCATGATTCCATATCAATGAGGCAAAGACTAAGGTTCATTACTGACTATTCAGTTGAGTACAAATAGCTTACATTATTATTCAATGGCTATGGAGTCGGTGATGAAAAATACTTGTATGTATTGGGAGGAAGGGTGTTGTTAAAGTATTTCCAATGGCACTTAACAATTGTGTGCATTTGTACTACTATAAGCACCCTACGACACAAAGCCTACATTCTATAATGGATAATATACTTTAGTGGACAATCAGAGGTAGATACATATAACTTTTTAATAGCTTTCATGGGTCTGGTTGACAAAATCCTTGCCAATTTATCCAATTCTTACCAAAAACTTGACGTACTGATTCTTTCTGATGTTTAATGTAATAACAGTCTATGTACCTACCTTATGGCAACAATCATTACCTAATAAGACGAGTTACTGAAAATATTTAAACATTGACATCGCATTTATCACGGCTCATAACTTTAAATACAACTCGCAGATTTAAGAGATATCAAACACTACTCAGGAAACTCTGAGAGTGGTTTGCCGTGGTACTTGTGCTGAACAAAAACTTTTGCATATTTCACACCCTAAAATCATCACATTGTGACAATTCGTTCAACTATACTTTAAAAAATTAAATAACATTACAGTAAAAGGATAATCTTCATCATTAGTCATCAATCCTCAGATTGGTTTGATGCAGGTCTCCACTGAGTTCTGCTATCGGCTAATCTATTCATATTTATGTATTTCTTCTCTTTCACATCCTTCATCACTTGTTCCATATATCTCACTCGAGGCCTTCCTTTGCCTTTCTTCCCATCCATTTGTCCTTCAATGATTGTCATCATCTGGCCATTGTGGAAAAGGGTAAATGGACCAAAAACTTGCCTCACAAAGAAGGGAATAAGGCGTTGGTTGCCACTTATCCCTTCGGCACATTTGAAACCATTTCGCTCTTCTTTGGGGGTTTCTTGGGAAATGAAAAAGACGATGCCTTGTCCTAGTGCTATTCACACAATTTGGAGCACAACAGCCACCCATTTCGCCGATTTTTTTATGCTTAAGTACAAAAACCTGCTTCAACACAGATTTCGGTTCACCTCACAACACAGTTAACTAGTAATGCCGTGAGTAAAAATGGCAGAATGCGACAACTCCACTTTATAGTTTATTATTGGCAATCCAGAGGACTCTGGTGTGCACATGACTATTCTGCATCATGTCGCCTAAATAAGCCTATTGAAGTTTTTTATGCCTGTTATTTCAAAAATCAAAATTGAAACTTGCTTTAAGTCAAGCCTGATTCATTTTAGTGTATAAGATTACTAGGCAATAAATTTACAATATCTTCCTAGCTTCAGGTATTTTTTATCTGAAAATGGTTCTTGAGTATGGTCTATATTTCCAGTTTTTTTTAACTATTGAGCGTATAAATTGGTAAAAAGTGTTCAAGGAAGGTATTAGTTTGATGAATAGTTTCTAAACAACTCTGTCATCTACACCTACAGGTTCCCTTCAAGTCACCTTGAGAGTGTGTGGCAAGGACTGAGTCATCACCAAACATGTACTAAGTACATGTATTTGCAAATACGTTTGTAAATAATGAGAAAATCGTGCTAGTTAGGCATGCAGCCGGCACATGCAACTAAATGATCACTAACTACAGATAATAAAATTTGTGTAAATGGGTTAGGCAATGGTTTGAAATCATTTAGGATGCTCTTACATCAGAGGCCATCTATATATTACGTATCTATATGTTACATGACGCTGAGAGGTCTGGCCATCTGTTAAGATACAGTGAAATGGGTTGAACCGTATTATGTTTGCAGAAAGATACATATGAATTCAATTTCTCTTCTAGTAATGATGATGATGCACAATCATTTAGCATAAAATAAAACTGAAAAATAAATAAGGTGTATATAGAGCTTGTCTCTTTTATCAGTCACAAAAATGAGGGATTCATTCGCAATGTTATCTTAATTGAGGGAAGGAAGGAGGGTTAGAAAATGCTACGGATCTTCAGAATTGGGAAAGGGGTGACAAAAGTGGAAAATTGGTATTACGTAATGTATGGATGCCCTCTTAGGCATGCAAGATTGCATTTTGCTTTAGTTGGTAGAGTTAAAACCCTTTTTCAGATGCACTAAAAACCTAGCTCTACATACATCACTCATACCTATTCAGTTATCTTATTGCCTCTCATGGTAATTTATTGTTCACATGAAGGACATTTTAATTGTGTGTGGCAGGTTATCACTTTTTTAATTTAATATTTGAAATAAGCAAAATGTATTGGCATTAGCAGTGTATTTCTATGATCATCTGGAAACTTCCTTATTTTAATTGCTTAAAAGATTGTCTAAATTTTATCCAACAATCTGATGGAGATTCCTATCTAAGTTCCTATAGTAAGCTGTAGACAACTACGTTATGGTATACATATCGTAATTTCCTATCTTAAGTCTCATTCTCTGATCCTCCCTGTACAAGCTCTAACTTTTAATTTTCTCATAATTCAATCTCCCTAATATGTACAGTTACCATATTGAGAAATATATACAGCTAGTGGAACACTACAAGTGAGGCCTGTCAATAGAAAAGTGGCCATATCATCTTATTTTGATTTTGTACCATACCTTTTCAATTGTGTATCTCAAGTCCATTTTACAAAACATAATCAATGGTTTGCATCTTGATATCATGATTTGCCTAGCTGTGGATTTATCAGGGTATTGAACTTTTATTATTTTCTTAGCTGTTTTGGAAAATTATTGTGGGATAATTCAAATTTGTCCTTCGTCATCATAAAATCCAAATATTTCAACTAAATTCTTTTTATGCCTTGTAAATTCTCTATGCCTATGATCCTCCATCAATTTTTGTGAATTTGATATTGATTTCCATTTTTGAGTCTGCAATGAAAATAAGTCAAGCAATTTTTTTATGTGAACCACTGATATTTGATATGTGAGCCCACAAAATTGTAATCCATAAGATAAAGGCTAAAATTATACCAATAGGTGATTCGTGATTATAGTGGTGTTGCTGGTTAAAACTTTGAATCAAGCCAATCCCTAGCCATTTCTTTAGTACTCATTTCAGAGATAGGCAATGCTAAATACGTATATAATATATAGGAGTCATTTCCTCATTTATAACCTTTTTCTTATAATGTAATAGCCTCATGGAAATTTTGAAAAGTTCTCATCTCACCTAATTCTCTTTTTAATAAATGACTGGCCTAAAAATTAGCTGCATGTTTCCTAGTGAATATCAGTAAAAACTTGTGCTACTTTTCCATATCCTTAATATTTTTGTATGCATATTTGTGATTTTCATCCCTAGATAGCAAGACCCTCCATTAGTTCACCATTTGAAAAAAAAACATTTTTTTTTCAGTGAAGGAAGGCTTTGGCATAGGCCTTCAATTCACAAACGAAACACATTTAGATTGACTGCTGTGGTAGTTCATGTTGGTGATAGTAATTCTGGCCACTTTGTGACTTATCGTCGTGGCCCACCCCAGGCATCTTGCACCAGACAGAAAGGATTAGGCTCTCCCTTTAAACGAAATGGGTAAGTTTTTTTTTACTGGTACGCTGGAGAGTATTTGCTGGTGAATTCCACAATTATTGTATGCACAAAAATGATTTTGTGAATTTAATAAGTATTTTGTGAAAAAAGTATTTTGGGAAGCCTTACTTGCATACCATGTAGCCATTTAGGCATAAACCAGAATTTCAGTGACTGTATTTCAAGGAAGTTCTAATGAGTATAGATGTATTATTTAAGTTGATATCTGTGGTGGCCTGGGGAAAATAGAGTTTAACAAAGAGCAGTGCATGTCTTTTGATGTGTGACAGTATCCTGTAAGTGCTCGCATACAGCTGATTACTTCGTTAATAACTGTAAAAGGTAGCATGTAACAAATTTTTCTATCTTAAGCCTGTTTCACACAATACTTGATCCAGCACAAGACCTATAGTGTGCTGGCCCCTACTTGATATTGAGGATGGAATCTGGCATGATTGGAACCGTTCTGGGAGGTTTCACACGACCTTGTGCTTGCTATGAAGCGGTTATTCCATATAATTCCATACTAATTAAAAAAAGAGAGTTTGCACAGAATCTATAATGTGACTTGATTGGTTGATGGCTACCGGGAGCTACTAGAAATCTCTTACCGCATCAAGTATGAAATCCAGTAGCTTTACACACTAGCGAGTATAGTGAGCATGCTTGCTGGCCAGCATACTGGTTCTATTATCACGATACTGGAAAGCTAGCATACTTGCTAGTTTACTTGATCTTGTGCTGGATCAAGTATCATTTGAAACAGGCTTTAGATTTGTAGGTGTTTCATTCTGGCAAGGTACCGGGTACTGAGATGTCATCAGTCACCTAATCAGTGTTTAATTGCTCATGCACAAATAGATGCCTCAAAGGATCATAGAACAGAGTTTCAAAACATATTATAATGGATAATTTGAGCCTTAAAATTGTTCTCATCGCTGCAGATGCATTAAATCAATTTTAAGGCAGCCAATGTGCTATCCAGTTAGATTTGTTCCAGAGAAATATGTGCTGTTTAAGTGCATTATTCATGGAATGAAAGACATAAATAGCTTAAAACTTCAAGAAATTTCTGAGCAAAAACAAATGTTTTAATAGATGTAAATGCCCTGCATCTGCCAATTGACCTGCTTTTCGGTGTTGGTAAATGAGGACTCTCAGATCCTTGTCTGTATGTTGGTTGGCAATATTTTTTTAAAAATTTTTATTTCAGAATAACCATGGATATCTTATTGCGTTTTATAAATTGGGAAAATTGTGGAGAAATTTCTTAAAATTAAGCTAAAATAATTCCAATTGAATAACCAAGCAATCATAACAAGCACATTGTGATTAAGGACTAAATTATCTATGAATGTAATTATAATGGTTTATTGTCATTATGCTAGGAGTCCTATCTTTTAGGCCTTCTTGAATGTTATTAGCTTATGCAAATAAAATGCTGGTTCTGACTGACAGAAAAGTATTTAACTAATTATCTCTATCCTCATTGAAGGATATGACATGTCCACATGTCATTTCCTTCCTTTATACCTCTAATTCAGATTTTGACATTTTTGTCATTTTCATGGCTACCTGTCAAGGACATTTCTTCGGTCAAATAAAACGCACCAAAGTAAACCCAGAAAAATTGTTGGAAAATGGTTCTGGAGGAAATGGAAAAAAGTGGTTTCCTTTCTTTGGGTTTAGTTTTCAGACTCAGAAAAAATTGTCATGTCTTACTCAGGAAAACTTTAAATTTCGTTGCACATATTGAAACATGTATATTGTAAATATACAAATATTAGTCAATGTGGCATTGGTTGGCTATAATGATAGTACTGTTGCCGTCAAAATAGTATAGACCTGGACTTTGATGCATTCCTCAGTAATATTGCACGTTGGGTATAACGTATTAGAAATGGTTGGAAAGAGAATTTATTTGTCTTTAAAATGACACATCGTTTGGACTAATATCATCTCCCCTCTTGATGTGTTGTCATAAATCAAAACAAAACATTGTTAATGTTATGTTTTGATTTATGGCAATGACAATGAAATTTATGACATTTACACAAAACAAAACATTGACAATGTGGTAATAAATAACCCCCTTTATACCTCAGTCCAATTAAGTTTATGAAAAATCGCACTCGCTTATTTTTTCCTAATTTTACAAAGTAGAGCTCGTTTAAATTTTACGTCTCTCAAAAACAAATTGTAGACTCCAATTGATTTTTAATTCAAACACGTATCAAAACCTAATTAAAAACAGACGAGTCTTGAAAACGCATAGAATGCTTTAAGACTATATATTTTAATTGAGATAAAAGTTTAGCTTTCTTGTGATGCTCTGTCGCTGTTCCGCAATGTTGTAAACATGGCCAAGTCTTGAAATCAGGTGTTTTTACCGTGTTTTGTTTTGATTTATGACAACTCACATCAAGAAGGGAGATGATATCAGTCCAAACGATGTGTCATTTTAAAGACAAATAAATTCTCTTTCCTACCATGTTTAATACGTTATACCAAATGTGAAACGTTACTGAGGAATGCATCAAAGTCCAGGTCTATACTATTTGATGGTGACAGTAGATGCTACAATTACTACATCAAGTGATTAAAAAATGCTTAATAATTAATTGTGGTCCATTCAAATTTCTTGCTGCAAGGACCTGTGGTTTTCTTTTTAATTATCAGCCTTTGTCAAAAGTTTGTAATGACAAGTTTCTGCATAAGAAAGGGTAATACAGTGGAAGCCCGGTATAATGAGTGCTCTCAATGGATGAGAAATCACTTGCTATAGCGAGTGCTCGTTATATCCGAAGGTGCTGGATTAAGCCTCTCAATTCCCACAGTTGTTCTTACTTTCCGTTTTTCGTTTGTTACCATGCTATTAGAAACAGGTAGAAGAGCCGTTTTCATGTGCAATTGCTTATTCATCGATCATTTTGTGAATTAAATCTTTCAAAACAATAATTTATGCTTTGCTGAAGACTTTTAGTGTTAACCAGTACATCCATTGGTTAGGAAAGTTGTAATGACTCGCCGAAAAATGGCATTTTCGGCGGTCGAAAATATTTCTAGCGTAATTCCCTATTCCTAGCCATTCTTAATATTCACATTTAGTTATCTCTCAAAAATTAGTTGCAGCGAGTATTTATTTACTCAAGAAAATGCCTCTGTAGATTGCGCTGCACATCGTGTGTCATACTGGTGCTGCCATCTGGAGGATTTAAGGCGAACAGAGGTAGCTCACGTGAAATACTTTTGCCGAGAATCATCGATGCATTCACTCAAAATTTTATGTATTCGTGAATTCAGGAATCATAAAATAAAAATTTGTTGAATGGGATAGATAATTTAATTATTCACATAAAATTGGCCCTGGCAATATTTACGAAAACATTGAAAAATATGCACAAATTAACAAATGTGCCAGAAAACATAAGTATTCCCATTTTTTCTGCTAACAGGAAAAAATAATCGAAACCAGGATATATGAATCGTAAAATTACAAGGAAATTAATAATTCTTTGGCAATGGAAAACTTTGACGACTTCGTTGCGAGAATAAAAAGCATAACAAAACAAACATTGGGCCTTAGGTATCACACATACACACGTTTCACATTAACAGCACAGTACTTTCAATTTCTATTCCTGGCTGAAAAATTATTCAAGCGTCATCTGCTTCTGTGTAGGGGCAGGAACGAGCGGAGGGGTGGGAACTAGAGGGCAGGCGGAGTGGCGGGAATGAGTGGGTGGAGGCGGGATGGTGAAGGCAGGTGGGCTGAATTCCGCCCCTTACCCACATCACTGCTCTTCGCTGTCGTGTGATTGGTTAATGCGTTACCGCTTGACCATCTAATGTACATTCCACTCCTATGTGAACTTGGATTAACAAAAGAACAACTAAAAAGTGCGAGCGTGCGCAAGATACTCCTGGGTGAGCCGTAAATCATCAGTGCCTAGACTTCAATGGACTTTGAATAGTGTAGAGATGGCACAAATCTTGTATTCTAAGTGGTAGTTGAGTAATAATGCTACTAAAGATAAATACCATGAGTTATTTGTACTTTGCAGTGCGTCGCCCTTAACAAATATCACTCGTAGTACCAAGCATATATTGTGGCAGGAGCTTCTTGGCATCGCTATATCCATTTTCTTTTACATGTTAATCATGGGCCTTTTGATGGTACATTGCCAATCACATGTTATTGCGAGATTCTCACTATATGCCATACTCACTATAATGGGCTTTTACTGTATTTATTTATGAAATAAAAGGAGATAATTCTCTATTTATGCAACAATATTGGTTTGTACAAAACTTAAGAATTACTCAAACAGGAAGAAATTTTCCAGCAGAGTAAGTATTTTCCATTTTTTAATCTTGTCTGCGTAGGCTTAGTTATTAAAATTTTTTGGGTAAAATATATATCCAAGTAGGTGACTAACATAGTTGATTATAGTATCTCATTTCTTTACATATTTCTTTTTAGGGAGTTGAACTATCCTCTCTCTCGAACTGTTGGTCTGGATGATAGCAGGTGAGTCTACGCATGAATAATATTTGCACATGGAGTCATTTTTTATTTTGTTCCTTCTTCAGAGTCTCATAACCAGTAATTGATATTGAAATAGTTTTGTTGTGCATGCTGTGTATGAAACAGTTGCTCTGCACCTCTGTGTATCAGATTATTCAGCATTTATTCAGGTGGAAAGTAATAGCTATGCTCTGTGTTCATATATTTATTTCATTGTAGCTTATTGACTGTTAGTCAATGAGCAAAATCTTCATTCTCATGTCTCTTTTTAATCAATAATATTTTACTCCCATGAAAGTTTAGACATGTTCTTTTTACAAATGTTCTCTAGGTGGTCATTATCATCACTATCTGTATGCATGAAGAGTTTAAGCCACTTCTTAGTTTTATGTTAGAGTTTCTTAGTTTTACTGTATTTTTATTGTGTTTTTTATATGTTAAACAGAGATCAAATATGGCAAAACAGCCGAGGGTTAAATTTAACCCTGTTTTAATAACAAAACTAACCTTCAGGGGAAGCAAATGCATTAATACCTCCCTTAAATAGCCTTAGGAGAGTAATTAATGCTGAGTAAATGAAATTTGGGTACGGTTTTAATATTATGGTTTAATAAACAACAACAGTCTCCATAAGAGGCATATATGACTCAAATGCAATGATTTGTAAGGAGGAGGCATAACCTAATCGTTCCCTAGTACCCCCATTCTGACTTCATTGTCACCCATAGGTTGGAATGCCAACGCCTCCACGAGTACATTCTAACCTCCTTGAACGATACCATCCTTGACATTGTGCTCAACTTTTCCTACTATTATTTCTATATGGGCCTGAAATGCCATTGAATTGTTATAAAAAAAACCTGGGCTCAGATTCAACAATCGTCAAGGGTGCTGAAAACTCAAAATATGTGCAAACATTTAGTGTATTTTACAATCTTCTCGAAATTCCAATTTGTAAACAATCCATCACCAGAATAAGAATCTTTAATTCTTCTTCCCTCTTGTGGTACTTATCTTCATCTCATAGGATTATTATTTCTAATTTGCAAAAGAAATACAGCCTGTAAGGGACAAAAAGGAGCTCTAAGTGCATTTCTTATGGGCTTCACTTAGAATCAAGTACTGCATGTTTTTAGTATCTTATCAAAATTTTATGTATGTGAGACCTGGTTCATTTGATTTTTTATGCCAAAATACCCTAGAGTACCTATGTAATTTGATGCCAATATCATAGGCAGTTTTTGAAATAAGCTATAACATTTAGACACACTTATTATGCAATTTATAATATAGTATTAACACAGATGCACTTGTTCATAAGATATTAGAATGAGCTCCAGGTTTCCATAAAACAATTTCAATTACTGCATGCAGATTGAAATGACAATAGCAAAGAAGATACCTAGAAAAAGATTCATTTATGCCATTAAGGCAAGAGAAAGGGAGAATTTTGCACCTTAAAAAAATACATACTAAACTTAGGATGAGGTCTCATTGACATTCAATGTGTCTTCAAGCAAAACAGTAGGCATCTATAGAAATGGCAGTATGTTATTTTTAATACTTGGTGACCTGAGAAAATACATTTGTGTTGTCTTAATGTGCTGAAACAAAATTGCCACCTCTTTTGATTCTCCAAAGGAAAACTTTGCCTAAGGAAAAACTAGAAAAATGTAGAGAAAATTTTTTACTTCTGAAAAATATGCATAAAAGAAATGCATATGTGCATATCTTATATGCTGGTGCATCCTATAAGCTTACAAGTATGATAATTACTATAATCATTATTGTTGTGTTATTTACATACCTTTCATGGTTTCCACATATTTACTACCTTTTTGTTTTGACTCAAAATTATCTCAGATGAAGCCATTCTCACAGGTTATTTAAATCTGTGATTGGGACAAACTAACAGCTTCCAAATTATTCAAATTACGTTAACCTTTTCCACTCGGGTGTCAATTAGATTTCAGACTCTTAAGCCCTTTTGCATTTTAAATACTGAAAATTCTATTTAAAAAATAAGAGCTGCTGAACATGCTCAACAGCTCATATTTGACTGTATTGCTCATTGACATATTATTGACATGGCTGCTGAACATGCTCAGTGGTTGAGATGGTTCTTCTATCAGGACCAGTCTCTGAAAACATTTGCTCAGGTTCTCTAAACCTGCAGGTACACCCAAATACAGTGGACTCTTATTTTGCAAACTGTTGTAGGGACCCGAAATCTTGAACATGTTAAGGAGGAAAACTTGCTGAACAGGTTAGGCCTTCTCGGGTTATGTTGAAGACATGTGTGAGTTGCATAACATCCAGGGGAAAATTATGCATGCCATCAAGTTAATTCATTACTGGCGTTAATTAATTTAACAAAATTTTATTTTCAATTATTACACCTTCCAAAAAATATGATACCTTGCTTTGATGCGCACTCTATAATTAATGATGACTATATGACCGAATAGCACGTTTTATGTATATTACTCATGCCAAAAGTTATATAAACTTGACTTTGAGGCTTGATATCTAAAAGAGGAAGAAGCTAAATTCATAGAGAGCATATCAGCATGTAGATAATTTAGCTTTTCGTTTAATTCAGATCCCAAACTTTTTTAATAATTTCTTTTGAATAGGGATGGGTCGGTTCGGTTCTCGGTTCCTTCGGTTCTTGAGCTTAAAACCGGAACCGAGGCCAAAAATAATCGGTACCGAAATAATTGGCGCGAAAACCAGTTTGAAACCTACTCACACTCCCAAAGTGGAGGCTTCACATTAAAACCTGGTGAAGTAGTGTACTTATATGCTTCAAAGTCGCGAATTATTCTAATTCAGTCTCTGAAAATGATTATTGATTACCCTATCTTACCATTGAACAATGCAAAGTAAGTAGTAAATTAAGAACCGGAACCGAGAATCGGAACCGAGAACCGAAGTTAAGAACCGAACCGGAACCGAAAAAAAGTGGAACCGACCCATCCCTACTTTTGAAGCATGATTTTGCAGTGACGATGAAAAATGGCACATATTTTTAAGAGTCGCTAAGGCCAGCATAACTTTGGAGATTGCCATAACAATATGAAAAGCACAAATGAAAGGAAATTTTGATAGAATATGAATCGTACTTTTGCCATAACATCCTTTTAGTTTAAAATATTTACTTATATTCGTTTAAGTTATTCTAGTCAATTTACAAAACCGGGTTTTCTCTGTGAGTATGCAACATTTGGGAATGCGACAAACACCTTTGTCTTCATTTTAAAATTTCTAATTCCAATCCATTAACGTCATAGCTCTTGACCATGCCACAATATTTGAATTTTATATTTTTGGGAAACGAGTTTGGAATGTAGGCGGAAACACTGAACAACGTATGTGTTAAGCAGAATGAACTTGAGTTGATGGCAGAAGTTTGATTTTTGCCACTGTTTCAGCAAACTTTCTTCGTACATGGATTTTCGTCTACTTTTCGGAAGAGGTTGAGCTTTTTGCCTCAGGATTTCCCACATCCAATTCTAAGCTCTTGTCCCACTTTTACTGTCATGAAGATCGCAGCTAAGTAAGCAAATATGCAACACGTTGTTAAGTCAGTTGAACAATGCAGGATTTCGAAATTATATGTTTATAGATGATTTTCACCAAACTAATACTTTCGAATAAAAGTATCCGAAAAAAATGAATACTCGTAAGTATCAAAGTATCGGGAAAATGGCTAATACCCAATTCTTGTTATTGGTATAAGTGTAATATGTTCTCTAGTTCTCATTCTTAAAGTTAAATTTGTCGAATAAACACTTTCATACAGGGGTATTGAATTTCATTTTGTAAGCTGTTCCCATTCTTAAATCTAGGGCAATTTAAGTATTAAATTCCAAGTGGGTTACTGGAATCGGGGCTGAAAAAAATGCAAGTGCAAAGGGTTAAAAATACTCTTTTATTAAGTAGTTTTTTATTCTTAATGCCATGTTGTCTTTAAGTGTAGTTAGTTTTGGTAATTTTAGTTCATCCCTTCTAATATTTGTACTGCTGATGAAATCATGTATTTTTTATCTATAATTTGTTGGAACAAAACACCATGTTATGTACAGTTTACTCTCTAATTTCATCGTTGTTGTTGATTTTCAGGTGGTACTATACTTCTGACACAGAGATAGTTGAGTGTTCCTTGAGTAAAGTGTTGGAGTCTGTTGCTTACATGCTATTTTATGAAAAAGTTCTGCCCTCCCAAGGATAAGAGTTCTGCTGTGTCTTTAAGCAATGTGGTCAGTCAGTATTCAAGGTGAAAAACTTGGTCTCATGAATATTTTGAATTCTCATGAACTGCATTTTTCGTAAGTGCTATATGCCTCTAATATTTATGTACTCTAATGTGAATTTTGTCCATTTTATCCTCACGTGGGATGCAATTTTTTGTGTATTTATGTGTGATAAAGGAATGATGAAAACATTCTCTCTTTGAGCAATAACTCTTTTATCTCATGATGTTAATGAGATGCATATTCTCCTTCCGACTTGTATGCAGAGAAATGAATTTACTTCCCTGATAGAGTTGATTAACCTCCCAAATAGTCATAAATAGAATGGCTGTAACGACATGATACAGCCATTTGTATTGACCCAGAATTATTGGAAGTAGGTCATTATAATTGATCCAGTATGATTTTTAGTTCAATTTTTTAGGTATTAATACCTCTTGTTGTTGCAATAAATTTGTCTCCTGCAAACCAATTTAGGACTGGAATACTATAAAATATTTATTACTTGATAAAATTTCATGTAGCTTATTGAAATTAAAATGAATGTTTATGTTATTTATGCTCTGTACTTAAATTAGCACTAAATGAGCTAATAATTAGTGAAATTGAATATTTGGCTCATAACTATAAGGATCTGAATACCCTGCGCCTCAGTCTTAATTATTCATTGTCATGTAAGTTCCTCTATTGTTATTATTCCGGAGAGCAACCGAGAGTGACAGACAATGGTATTGCAAACTTGAGGCATTTTCAATCAATGTGGTTCCATTGTTATTATTTTTCTATGATGTGCATTGCATTTCGCTGTGACCTCTCTTATTGTTTCAAAAAAAATAAAGTCAACCATTTGCTATCTTAGTCTTCATTTTATGTGTGATGAATTGGAGCTAAATGGCCTTGATGCTTCTTCTTTTATCATGTGTTCAACTTCGTGTAAATTTACTTTGAACTTAAGTTGTGATTAAGGAGAATGTGGTGTAGAGTGGGGGGTAAACCTGAACTGCTGTGTCCAACTCTGGAGATTTTGAAGCTCCAATATCAATGATCCATGTGTCCAAAATTACAGAGAATTTTATTTGCACCTTGGAGAGAGTTAACATCTTGATCATTAGAAAAGTGCCTGTGTTCCTAGAAATACTTATAAGTTCTCCCCCAATCATTTAGTGATTTGACATTTTTGAGTGTCTAAGAATTTTTGAGTGAACGCATCCAAGCCCGGGGTAAAGGGAGAGTAATTCTATACCTCTGTGGGAGATGATATGGAGACTGCAAGGTCCTCTGAGTCAATAGCCAATGGCACAATTATCAAATATAGCTGCTCTCATCTCCATTGGTCCAATACTTATTAAGGTATCGCTGACCTTTCAAATACTTTGATGACCTCTGATAGTCATCTATAGATTTGACACCTGTGATTTCCTGAACACCTTCAAGGATTGCGAACTAGCCATGAATACATTAGCAGTCACCTACTGAAATGCACAGTGTCAGAATTTTCAGAAGGAAAAAAAATCCACCTCGACCAGGACTCGAACCTGGAACTCCCTGATTTCCGACCAGGTTCTCTGACAATTGAGCTACCCTGGCTCTCAGTAATTTCACAAGTGAAAGAACCAAGGAAGCATTCTTAGAATGACGGCAGTGCTCTGCCATCAGACAGCAGGGCATGTGCATGGTAAATTAGGCTGCAGATAACCTGAGATTATAATGGAGACTAGCATTCAAGTTTTTCATGTGTTGTAAGGCGAGTTTCCCATACTTCATCACACACTGTCAACCTGCCATTCATGATTTGGTCATTTCAGTTTGAATATTTCGTTTGTGAAAAATACGAGCAATTTCATTAAAAGGTCTATTTATTGCACAATTCCTATTTAAGTATTCAAGATTTTCTGCTGATTGACTTTAGTAATCAAGTGAGTGAGTAGGATACAATCACGTTTGAGAGCGACTTTAAATAAATCGAGAAGTGTCCTAACTGTTATGTGAGAAAAAAATTGTTTTGGTGGTTTCAGAGAAGACCAGCAAAAAAATCTGGAGGTCAGAATCGTGACCAGGCATGATGAAGACATGCTGCCGAAAAACGGGCGACCACCTGACAAACCTAAGGACAAGGTTCCTCATTCTCACCATGAGGGGTCTACCAGCTGGAATGTATATGTGGAAAATTGTACATTGGAAGGGAAAGAATGGAAGGGTCCATCAAATTCAGGATGCACAAATGTAAATGTGCCAAGGAGAAGAAGCAATTCTGCCTCTTTGCTGTGTGGTTACAACCTGGCCACAAAGTGGAGTTTAATAATGCAAGAGTAATTTGCAATGAAAGCTGATACTACCCCTGGCTGATCTGAGAGGCAGAGTGGAAACACCCAGAAAACTGCAACCGAGAGGATAGATACATTCTTGTCCATATATGGAAGAGAGTTTTCCACTTGGGAGACCCAGTGGCTCTCTCAACCAATCAGAGCCAATCTAACTCTATAACATTGACTGTTTCAGTACATCAACACTTCTGACCTGAAGATGCCAGCAGGATGGTTGGAGAAACTGTTATTACCCAGAGACGAGCCAAATGGAGGAACACCCGGAAGACCTCTTCATTTGTAAAGAGTCATAGTTGACAGATGCTCTTCTACCAATTAGAATACATTTTGATGGAGTGTCCCTAGTATTCTTTGCATTTCATTTGGCTATCAGTTCTATCCCTATGCTATCTCTCTTTTTGAATTGGCATATTTCCTTTCTATCTTCACAATATTCTTAATACCTTTTATTCCATCCAGAAGCCATTATATGTTGGGTAAAAGTTCTACGGAGATAATATTCTAGATACTCATTGTGTGATAGTATTGTTGACTATCGATCCGAAGATTGGTCTGAGGCAGCTCAATATTCTTCTGTTTTAACCTCTTCATGTTTACTCATTTCTTCTCTTTCACATAATTAATTGGGGTTGGTGTAGTGGAGTACTGGCTTCTCATCCCAAGGCCTTGGGATCCAATCCTGACAGAGAGAGACAGATCCATTTTTCGTGGATTTGCAGTCCCTACTGAAGTCATATGTATGTAATAAATTCAAATGCTTTTGGATGGGATGTTGAACCGTGAACTCCTAGATATGTACATGCCTTTCATAATGAATAAGCTAATGCCAACACCATCCTTCCTCATACTTAATGATAATCCAATGTATATCCTGCCACCAGCGTAATGACCTAAGCTGTCGGCCACCTCACCCAACACCATATCCGCCCTGAATTTATCGTTGTAACAGGGTCATTACCATTAAAAATTTTTCACAAATCCCTTGCTTCACCATATCAAATTTTGACAAAAATTGGTGTATAGATACAAGCCTTTCTCTCTCACAACATTTAACTTTTCCCTTCCATAAAGCATGGTTAAATACAGGAAATACTGTAAAACCTCGTATTTATGTTATCGGAATTTGCATTTTCCCACAATTTACAATGTTTTTATCGGGTCCCATCCAATTTCCTATTTCTCCAACGTATGTAGAACCCCATATTTACACCACGACTTTTCCGTTTTCACTCTGTTAGCGTTAGATGCGGGTAAAAATGCAATAGATTGAAAAAAAAAAACTCCCTTCTATGACATTTAGCCATACATACCAGTGTATATAAAACCTCGTTTCGTGCTTATACACTTCAAAAACAAGAGAGAGAACAGTAATTTGCTCCGCTTTACAGAAGAATTTGAATTTAGCGGCACAGTACACAACGCCACTAGTGACGGAAAGACGAAATATCACTCGCGAGTTTCCACCATGATAGACACTCCCTATCCTTTTGCTGGAAAAAGATTCCTACTAGGAAATGAATGCATATAGGACACGATTTATAATTCAGGAACCCCTGGGGGAGTATATTTAAGCTGTACCGAGGTTCATATTGTGAGGAATGAAAATGAATTTTTACCAAGACATTATGAAATATTAAAAATGCATGAAATGAACTGGTGGACATTAACAGGGGATCATTCGTCCAACCATCACGCTGCATTAATTCAACAGTTTTACTACACGTTACTACAAAAATACTTATTGAAACTAGATTTATCACATGAAAACATTATTAAATAATTAAATTATTTTGTTGAGAAATTTTTTGCCTTTGGATAACTGCTTGCGCTGGCCGACCAGCGAGATCAATGTTCTCATGTGTTGTTTATGTTATTCTTAATTACTCTGGAATGTAAATTTTATTTTACTTGGAAATGGAAAATGGATGAGAATTGCAATATTTTCAGATGACTCAAGGGTTTTCATGTTGGGTCACCGCTCTGGACAACTGTTTGCATGTGAAACTGAAAATTTACCTTTTCCCACTATGTATTTACATTTTCCAGCATTTTACACTTCTTTCTAGCGGCCCCTAAAAAAAGCGTTAATAAGGGGTTTTGCTTTATTAACTTTTTGTTGAAAAACATTTTGTGCAAGCCAAACATGTTACCTAGAAGTTTGAAATTTTTAACATATTTTGAGCTGAATTGAAACTTTTTTCATGTGTGAATTTAATGTTTCTTGTTCTTGATAAGCAATGCTTGAAGAAAAACAATTTTTGTCTTGAGCCGATATAATGGCCCCAGAACATTTTAAGGAAAAAACAGGAAGGAAGAAAATGATGAACACTTGGAATATATTATCAGAAATCTGTAAATCAAAGCCTACAAAAAATGCTCCATGGTGCCCCATCGTGATATTCACACAATTATTTGCACCTACCAGCCTTTTTTTAACTGTCTTATTTACTGAGGTTATCACTGTACATGCGAAACTGGCTCCATGTGTCACGCATCGTGGTAGATGCCGCTTCTTGTTGCAAGAGACAAGAAATTGATTAATGTGAATGAAATGAATTCACTGTAAATTAATCTTCTCCTTTTTCCCATTAATACTAATCTCACCACGGCCACCCGAGTCACAGGTTGCTGCTCTGCTGATATATGTTTGAGCATAATGACTCTCACTTAACCCTCAGGAAAATTTACTAAAGAAAACTTTGTTTACTTAAAGTTAATTGAAACATCCTGAAATAAACGTTAAAAAAACTTAAGAATGCATCTATAAGTTTTGAAAAAACTATAGGAAAAATTTAGGATTGGCTCAAAACTTTAGAAAAAATATAAGAAAACTTTAAAATGGACTCATGACTTTAGAAAAACTTTTCAATTCATAAGTTAACTTTAAATGTTTCAATTCACTTTGTACCCCTACCCCTTTTCAACCTTCGGGTACCTACCTTTGTTTTCTTTTTCTTCCGGCTAGCTCATTAGGTTCCACACACACCCTTATACAATTAAATATTTCACACTTTGTATACGTTAATACCGTTAATTTAATATTAGGGTCAAGAAATCATACAAGGAAACAGTTATAATTTCATGCACAATATTTCTGTATTACTATTTGTTTTAACCTTAATTGGGCCCAATTTACAATTTCATATCAAATATACTTTAATCAATGATCTTGATTCAATACTTATTGTTAACTCTATAGTGGGCTTTTCCTTTCAACTAGTTACTCCAACGTCTACAGACTTATCGTGACCGCCGGTTCTTGTGATTTCTGTTTCCCGCCGATGCCTGCCTTATCACGGGCCCGGGACTGCTTCGCTGACGCGTGCACCTTATCCTCCTTTTTTTTTTTCTGTTATCTCCCTCTGGGTCCTCGTTTTTCTTTCTCTCCTTTCCTCTTTCTCACTCTCACCTCCTTCTTTTCTCGCCACGTAACTACCGACTTTGTTTTTTGATTGTTGCCTTGCTTACTTTTTTTTTTAATTTTACCCATTGTTACGCCGCGCGTGATGCCAACTCCCCGTGCTTATCTAATCATTCATTGATATTTTCGCCGCGGGTGCTGCCAACCCGTGGCACTTAACCCGTCGGTTTACACTAGCCCCATTAAAAGAAAGATTTCTTGGGCAGCAAAAATATTTCTTTTAAAGCCTTCAATCGAAATATTACAAGTTTTATCCATACCTATCGCTCTCGCTCTAAGCCCCAACGCCTTCAGACCTTTAACCCTCTCTCTTCTTACAATAATACCCTTAAAATTAACAAAGAACGCTTAAAATTACATACAATCAAGGCAGGCGTCTCATCAGCTCTATAGCTGGGCACATCATATGACACCTGTTGTCACAAAAAAAAATCACTTGAACATTTCTAAATATAAACAAACAATAACATTTTGAAAAATAAATAAACACTGTTCTCACAGCTGATTGTTTCCACGTCGCTACGTACACACATTTACATTCGCACTTTCTGTGTTGCACTTTGTTTATAGGCCACGCCCCCCTTTCACAGGTTGGTGTGTTTCAGTAGCACCGTCTCTCCTTCCGATCATACTTTTTCTCTTTATCTTTCTCGGGAATCACACCACTCATATACACATACATGGAATAACCCTGACATTGTATCTCTTAAACATAAATTACACAATTGCTCCCTCCAGTTAACACTACTTATAATGTAACCAAGTGTGTGTGGCCTGCTCTCTCTCTCCCCTCCTAGATAATTATATCTCGCCTCTCGGTTGTCCGCTTCGCGTCGCGTTGTAGTATGGCCTAAAATTCGACACGTGGAATGTCCCTCGTATTTCCGCGGAATATGGATTCTCAACAGTACAGGTGGCTGGACCCTTAAACTCTACGATTATGTATGGTCCTTCATACACCGGGAGGAAATCATGGAATATTCCTCTCCCCTTGTCGGACATCCCGCACGTACGTATTAATACCTTATCCCCTACTTGGTACTCAATTCTCTTTCTTACGTGCTTCCTATGTTCTCTCTCTATCCTCTGTCTCGCCTTTTTGGAGATGTTGTCTAAAATATGTTTTATCAGCTTGTTGACCATCCCGGCCTCAATGCATATTCGGATCGATTCGTCTTTCTTGACTACACACACTATCGGTGATATATATATCGAGGAACTACTTTCAATTACTCCCTCAGCCATCATTGGCCCAATCGCCTCATTTGCCTGCCTCCGGAAACTCAACGGGACACCATATCCTTGATTGCAGAATTCTTCCTCCCCTATACCTTTACTATATTCATACCCTTTTATTTTCTCGGGCGAATCATAAAATAATTTTACTCGTCTTAATGCAACTGTATTTAATTTCTGCTTCTCTTCTTCAGATATGTCATCTGTCTCCGCGGTTCTTTCCTTGGCTTCTTGCTTTGGCGTGCAATTTTCCTCTTCTCCTTCCTTTCTTTCTTCTTCGTGCTCCTCGTCTCCGTCGATGCATAGGACGATCCGTTGCGATCCCACGTTCGTCTTTTTGAAGGTGCATGTAGCTTCTTTCATCCCTTGCTTCATCGTTATCATCCGATGGTTATAATCTATCTTCGCCGATAGTAGTGCCAACGTATCAGTGCCTATTATAATCGTTTTCACTAGCTTGGGCACTATCGTACAGGTTATATTCAATTGTATTTCGTCTATTGCCACTTTGGGACAAATCTGTTTCGTTATCCGTCCGCTTTTCTTCCTGATTGCTCCTATTATCTTCATCCCTTTCACCGGCAATTCGAGGGTATTCTTAAATAATTGGGCATTGTCTCTATATAATTCCTCGCTCATGCGCGTTAATTCCGACCCCGTGTCTATCAACGCATTTGTTTTCAAGCCTTCAATTTCGATTTCTATTTCCGGGCATTTAGTCTCCTCCGGAACATCCGTCTCTCCCTCCATTAAAAAGTCCCTCGGTGATTCAAATACATTGAGCACCGTTCTTTCGTCTACTCGTTGATCTTCATTAGCGTCCCTACTCTCGCCACCTTCGGCCTTTGGCACGATGGGACTACGCATGTGCCTAGCCGCCCTTAGTTTTCCGAATCTGCCCTCGAGTTCTCCACCGTTAGCGAGTGAACTGGGAATTTATGTTCGGATCTAACTCCTCCCCTTGGATCGCTGCGTCCTGGTTGTCGGCCTCCCTGGCGTTCGTCCCCCTCATTTTCTCTTTCTCTTCTCAGATAGTATCCGCGTTCCTCATTTGGTCCTCTCTCGTCCGGTCTCCTTGGTGTTCTCCTCTCGTACCTTTGGGTTGGCGTATTTTCCCACCTTCTTTGTCCTGATGTTTCGGGTTGCCTCTCATCCGGTCTCCTCGGCCATGCGCGTCTTTCGCTCTCTTGAGGGCCCTGGTTCCTCCATCTACGCTGTCCCATTATTTTCGACCGCCACTCCTCTTCCGCGATTCTGTCGTATCGTCCTAACAACGCTAGGAATTGCGGGAGCGTCTTAACGTTGTGAGAGATCATTCCCGTCTTCACTTCCGCTTCAAAATGTTGTCTAAGGAGGTACACCAAATTCTCATCTGCGATCGGTGGTATTAATTCCTTCGCTGACCCTATCTTAGCGGTAGCGTACTCCACCCTCGTTTGACTCCCGTTTTGTTGGTAACTTCCGGTGTCCAAGGCTCTCCTTATTTCCATTTGCCGCTCATCGCTCCAGTATTGCTCCCTGAACGATTCTTTGAATGACTCAAAGTCCCGGTGTAGGTGTGATGTGGCGTACAACCATTCTCCTGCCTTGCCAACCATCCCCTGCCTAGCAACGCGTAACATCTCCACCCCTGACAGCTTGTACATATCTTGATATTCCTCTAGGTCAAAAATAAACCTCATAGGTCTCGACCCATTCCGTCCATCGAAATTTGGTGTCTTCAAATGTACCGCCGGTACCTGCGCGGGTGTTCGGATATGGTCTTCCTTCAGCCTTCCTACTATCTCCTTCAATGTTTCTTCATCGAGTTCCGCTCCTTTGCTCTGCGACTGTTGCGTCACGATCGTCGATAATTGCTCTATTGTATTACCGTTCTCCTCTATCTTACTATTCATTTTCTCTATCTCCTCCTTATTCCTCTGCGCATAGTTGCTCACGCTCTCTTGGCTCTTACGCAGCTGTTCAATTTTCTGGTCGCTCACTTCTGCCCTCGTCTCCAGCTCCGTAATCTCCCCTCTTACCCAATTCTGCGTCTCTTCTATTCTCTTTTCTTGCGCCGTTAATCTCCCATGGCATTCTTGTCGGAAGATCTGTAGAACCTCCAATACTTTCTTGGCACTCTCCTCTACTTGCTTCTTCTGATTTTCTATCATCTCCGTCCTTAGCTCCTCGTCCCTCTTCTTCAGTTCTTCTTTCATTTCCTCGTCCCTCTTCTTCAGTTGTTCTTTCATTTCCTCATCCCTCTGTTTTTGTTCTTCTTTCATTTCCTCATCCCTCTGTTTCTGTTCCTCGTCCCTCTGTTTCTGTTCCTCGTCCCTCTTCTTCTGTTCTTCTCTCATTTCCCTCAAAATGGCTTCGATGCCACCTTCAACGCGCTTCTCCGTCTCAATTTCGACCTCATAACGTTCTACATCTATTCCCTCCTTTTCCAATGCTAATTTTAATCGTTCCTGCAACTCAAACTTTGCCCCTTGCACTGGCATTTGTCGTTCCTTTAAGCAATTCTGCAGCTCCGATTTCTTCAACTCGTAAAATCTCTTTATTACCCCCGCCATTTTGTGAATCTATACCCTGACCGTCCTTCACTCAAGTTACTCGTGGTCTCTCTCCAAGAGTAGTCGTGCTCGCACGTTGTGGTGCCAAAATGTACCCCTACCCCTTTTCAACCTTCGGGTACCTACCTTTGTTTTCTTTTTCTTCCGGCTAGCTCATTAGGTTCCACACACACCCTTATACAATTAAATATTTCACACTTTGTATACGTTAATACCGTTAATTTGATATTAGGGTCAAGAAATCATACAAGGAAACAGTTATAATTTCATGCACAATATTTCTGTATTACTATTTGTTTTAACCTTAATTGGGCCCAATTTACAATTTCATATCAAATATACTTTAATCAATGATCTTGATTCAATACTTATTGTTAACTCTATAGTGGGCTTTTCCTTTCAACTAGTTACTCCAACGTCTACAGACTTATCGTGACCGCCGGTTCTTGTGATTTCTGTTTCCCGCCGATGCCTGCCTTATCACGGGCCCGGGACTGCTTCGCTGACGCGTGCACCTTATCCTCCTTTTTTTTTTTCTGTTATCTCCCTCTGGGTCCTCGTTTTTCTTTCTCTCCTTTCCTCTTTCTCACTCTCACCTCCTTCTTTTCTCGCCACGTAACTACCGACTTTGTTTTTTGATTGTTGCCTTGCTTACTTTTTTTTAAATTTTACCCATTGTTACGCCGCGCATGATGCCAACTCCCCGTGCTTATCTAATCATTCATTGATATTTTCGCCGCGGGTGCTGCCAACCCGTGGCGCTTAACCCGTCGGTTTACAACTTTAAGTAAACTTAAAGTTTTCTTTCGTAAATTTTCCTAAGGGTTATACCAGTCTCGGGAGAAATATCTTCAGGCTAATAAGAAGTGAACCCATGTCATGAGAGGCTCAAGAGTATGGGTAAAATAGTTGATTTAGGGTGGTACATGTATTGAAGTATGTATATTTTTAGCTAGGGAATTAATCTAATTAGTGAATAAAATCACGTCCTGATATAGATGTGTATGCCACACTCAACCCCAAATTCTTGTTGTCTGCTGGAAAACATGAGAGAAAGGTGCCTTATTACAATCCATATTTCCAAGTTAATTTTGTATGTACCCCATTATGCATATCACAACAATATGTGAAAATAAATAAAATTAAGGATAAAATACCACCCTAAAACATACTTCGACTCTGATAAGTGTTTCTCATTAAAAGTCTCTCCTCATCCTCAACCTTTCAATGATAATGGTTCTAGGTGTTAACCTTGTGAGACTGCAGCTAGGATAGCATATAGAGGAGGCTGATATAACTTAAAAAATTTGTATGCTAGCGCTGATGAGGAAACTTGTATCAAAAGGTTTTCATGCATTTTATTAGTTGCTAATTCCCTTAATGAAATGATGTGACATGTGTAGGATGGATATCTGGAGGAATTAATGCGAAGTTGTGAAGCACTACTCTACAATCACTGTTTCTTCTAGCACTGTTGTCATGTATCTTTGTTTAGTAACAGACCAAGATTTCGGAGCCATTCTTTCACTCACAGTATAGCATATCAGTAGCTTCAGATGTACCAAATGTTTTCACACCACCATGAAAAATTGCAATGGGTGGACTTATTTAGCTCTAATAAAAAAATCACTCCTCAGGGATAATGCAAATTTGAAAAATAAAATTCCAGGGGTAAAAACAGCATGCTTCTTTACAATTGTTCTAATTTTTATCGATAGCTTGTAGTCCGATCAGCATTACTAAAGTTTGGAAAAATTTGAATTTAAAAATAAAATACTACCATCAATGACAACTTTAGTGCCTGCAAAAACAACTTTTAATCCTAATTTTCAAAGTTTACGATATGTGGAAATATATCGTCATCACATGTTTAATTGATTATATTGATACAATCAATTCAAACTAAATATGGGTGAAATCCAATTTTTCTCTAATTCAAATCTTAAATTTGCCCTCGAAACTCATATGGAATCTGAATCTTCCTTTACCTTTCATCCTAATTTATCTAAAATCTAAACATTACCTACCAATTCCTTGAATCCCAAGTATGATTTCAAAGCCCAGTCTTTATTTTCTCCTTAATCTTATATTTTATTTTGAATTCTAATATTAATTTTACAATTGAATTAAACTCACACAGTATAATTCATTTTTTTTCTTAAAAAAAATGAGCATTGTAACACATTCCGCATCAAGCCGATTTCTCATTTTATCACAAATTAGGTCCTTCTTTGGTATTTTTTCTCATAACCAATTTCCCCTTACATGTCCACAATGCTAACTCAGGGTGTTTTGGAGGACTTTCCCTAGGGTGGCGGACAAAGTCTCTTCTGTGTGGCGATGAGTTTAATGACGCCGTCACAGTTGAAGTTCCATGGAGATTTCTCTATTTCGACCGCCTTTCTCACCAATATTGGGTAGTAGCAAGGTTCTTTTGTATTACCTGTGCCTTTTCCGGTAAAATATTATATACTCTGCCTGGACCTCCAGAAATGTAGTGTTCTGCGTCTACGGATTCCTTAATGCTCCTGTGGATGATTGCTCTCCAGTGCTCTTTCAGCCTGAATGACACAGAGGGCCCTGACATGACAGAGTGCCATCTGATGAATAGGGCACCTGCAGAATCGATTCTCTCCATGCTTTTGGTTATGATTGTGGGCGGTGGTGGTAAAGTTTTGAAAGGAATGCAAGGATTTTCATCTGCTGAGGATGTAGTGACTCGGAATTTTAAGGATTCCACTTATAGGTGAAACTCAATGGATTTGAAGATTCGAAGAAAGTGGTATTATTCGAGAGATTCAAAGATCCCATCTCTAATTCAAACGCAAAGCATGGAGTGTACATAAAATTATAATATCCATGATTGTGGGACTGAGGACCTTGCTGAGTTTGAAGGTGTGACCACAGAAGCTTACTCTGATAATGGTATGAACATTAAGGTATGGTGCTTGAATTTATGCTATTACATATTGATAATATTTATGACACATACCATGATTTTTCATTGTTTTAATCTGCCTTCAATGTTGCCTTGAATGAATTCCTACCATGGTAAGTAACGGTATTTTGCCACTTTCAGGCATGTTAAATTATTAACTTAATGGATAATTTGGAAATGATGTTGATGTCTAATGATATGAAATGAAAGAGCCTCTTCTTGGGAAAATCTCTTAGTTCTATTGAGATGAGAGTGGATGTTAAAGGTACTTGTGAACTTTGTTGCTGAACTTTCTTACTTTCCAAAATGCAAGAAAAAATGATCACAATAGGTACTTGATTCTCATGTGGTGTGATGCTGGTGTACTTTGTATTTGCACTTCTTAAGATTATGCCTGGAATATTGAAATATCACCCTCATTTGGCACATCATGAAGTGATAATTATCGAAATTTGACGTAGTTTTTATTCCCATTTAAATTCGAGGCCATTATTGTTTAAAATCATCTCCAAATCCTATTGTTCTCAGTAAATATTATGAATTCACAATATAATTTCAAGAAATGCTAGACATTGACAAATTTGGCACTGGCAATTTTAGTTTATGGTTCACTTACATCAACTCATGAATAATTGGAACTTGAGTCAGCGCTGGGTAGCAAGTTGTGCCTAGAACAAAGACTCTCGAAAATTTTAATTTGTGGAACTTTGCATTTTAAATTGTGTTGTATCAAAAATGGCTGATTTTGGTGTGCTTATGAAAACATCCATAATGATTTATTAAATGTGTGTATTCATGTAATGTTTCATATATTTAATTCCAGAAATTAATTATACTGCATACAAAGTGCATATAAAGGTCCAAGTTTTTAATTAAAGAAAAGACAAACTTTGTTATTTCCTCAAGTTCATTAGAAATTATGTCTACAGTCGACTGTGTGATCACATTTACATGAACGTAGCAATCAAAAGAATTTTTAGTACAAATAAATGTGTATTAAATACTTGGCAACAATAGATCACCTCTTCAACAAGTGATTACTGAATTTTATGACATTAACCGCATCACATTGCATGGATACTGCCATGCATTTCTGGTTTGGGTCTTACTGTAGCTGATAATATTAATGCCACAAACCAAAATAGCATCTTAACATAACTAGGTACAATGAGAATAACAACAAAATATCAAAGCCCTAATTAATTTAATTATATAACTTAATATTTTATGAATGGTTTGATTTTATTGAAGGAATTTGAGGCATCAATTTGCAGTAGTTAAAGCTGAAAGAAAGATCAGGAAAGTTGCTTTAGCTGAAATTAAAGTAAGTTATGTGTCTATCAAATATACTGAGACTAAGATTAACCATAGTAAACTAAGATTAAACATAGTAACACTAAGTAAAATAATTATATAACTTAATATTTAAATGCAAAAAAAGTTCCTCCCAAATAAAGGCTGACATATTAGCTCACTGTTTATTTTTGTTGTAACAATCAAATACAAATTGACACATTTTGAAATACGGCTTAAGATCAAATTTAATGAAAGTACTATATTTTCCAGCTTATAAGATGCACTGGTGCACACACACACACATATAGGTACTGGCGTACGCACTCTAGTTTTGGCTACACACATTAGAAAGACAGCATAAGACCATAAAAGACTCAGGTTGATTTACTGAGAATTCCCCTGGTAAAAAAAGGCATCTTATAAGCCATAAAATACAGTATCTAAAAAAATAAATAAACATTCGCACACATACTGGTTAGCTACGTAAAACTTACCAACTTCAACTTTGAGACTGCATCTTTCAAGGCATCCTTGAACTCACCTAGTGACGATGGAACAGTCATGCCAAAAAGCAATGGAGATGGTAGAATATTCAAAAAAAAGAATTGGATAGATATTTTAAGATAAATAGTGTAGTGTTGAGAATGTTGTCCTTACAGATCTGCTTGTAATGAGAAGAGGAATCATTCTCGGTAGCTGTCAATTTATCAGCATTCAGTGGTGTGCCTTGCCAAATCTCCCTCTCATCCACAGACAACTTCCTTTCTTCTTGATCAAGAGAAGGTAAAGTTTCTATAATAATAACATTGTGAATGGAGTAACTGTCATGTCTCACATGATTATAAGGTATGCATTCATGTAGATGCCCAAGTGCCTGCTCGTGGCACCATGGAAATGGAAAAAGCTTTTTTTTTATTTGGGGATTTAGAATTTACTTCATGTTCAACAAGTTAATTTACTACTTAATTTTTACTACATTTAACTGAAGAATATGTGTTACAACAGGGTTTGACAAGTGGGGGGCTGAATGAAATGGTGTAAGAAAAACTTGACAATGTATTTTTCACACTTTTTATTGAGTAAAACCTTACTGGTTTCCACACTCTCGTGTCATTGTCAATGGTACTCTGAGAGTGTTGAAACCAGTAGGGTTTTACTCAATAAAAAGTGTGAAAAATACATTGTCAAGTTTTTCTTACATCACTATATTGGCCAAGAATTCTACATAATGTATAAATATGGAAATTTACAGCAATTATACAGTAAACCCAGTTCATACTATAATATGACTGACATTTGATACGGACGTCTATATAGAATAATGGAGATTATCGGAAAACATACCACTGGGTTTTGTAGTTGTTATTTGGGGTAGCCAACTGATAACTACAGCCATTTGCACCAAGGAAGATAGGTGGGTAACTGAGTTAAGGTAGGAGCTTTCAGGGAACAGAGGAAGGGTAGAGAGAGACCCAGTGTTGGAACTAGCCTACTCTTTACGACAGGTGCCAAGGAGACCACAGCTCAATGTCCCGTCCAATGGTCAGAGTACTGGACTCAAAGTGCTGTCCACAAAGCATTCAAGTAGGGACCGGGGTACCAATGAAAAATATTCTAGTGCCGGGATTTGAACCCGTGTCCTCAGGATAGGTATGTGATACTGCTGGCACCTTTGATACACTAAGGCAGTTTGCTAAAAGGTCGCATGCTTATCTCTTTTGGTCAACTGGTAGTCTTTTTCAGGTGATTTGGAAAAAGATGCAGATCAGTCTTCCTTTTAATATTAGTAATTGTGAGTGGAGAAATATTTAGGCAGTCGCTATTTTTTTCCAGATTTGTACTACATACTGTGTAGATAATATATATGCACATGGTAATGGCAGAAGCTTGAAAGATTTCAAAAAAGGGCTGAGAGTGCAAGTGTGGAGATTCAATCTATTCCCCAGTGTCGATCTGTCTCTGTACAGCAATACTAACAATTTTTAAACATTGTGATGTCACTGAATGGTGACATGACATGTAAATGATGAATTAGGTACTGAGCAGGGATGAGACCTTCAAATTGGAAAAGCTATTTCTTAAGGTCCTTTGAGAATAATATACCAATGTGATACTTACCATTAGGCGCTATATTTCCCCAGATTTGTTCACCATAAGCTCCTTCATTGGTTGAAGAAGAAAATGAGATGGCCTTTATGCGGCAATTTAAATTATGCAGTACTTCAATGCTCTTTTCAGAGCTGGTTGGCAAGCAAATGACAAGACTCTGAAACAAATCAGATGTTAATTAGATTAACTATATAAAAATTATGGTGAATGATGCGATGATAACCAGATCTTTGTCAAAGATGCACTATAAAGTGGACAACAATATGCATAAAACAAGGCACCAAATCTCAAAATTGACATTTCCTTGAACAAACTTTATTTTAAAATTTAAAATCTATTGCCAAGGGTAACCTGCCTCCCCCCTTTTGAAAAATGCAATCATTGCTCCTATGAAAATGTGCAGAAGTCATATGGAAGGGGGATAAGCAAAAGGAAAACATTTAATTCCAGGTCAATATAATCACAAGTCACCAGTAACACAGTCTGTGGCTATCATTTCACATGACTATTTATGAGAACTTAGAAAATAATGTATGGGCTTCATGATGCTACTTTTACACAACCACACTCTTCAACCTCTCGCAAAATCTTGGAGCGAACTTGTGTCATCACCATTATGAACGAACTTACATCATCACTCAATTTCTTGGAATATTGATTTTCCAAAATGTAGTCTTCAGAGCCACTACCTATGCTGGATGACTCACCTATACCTCGTGAAAAAGAGAATTACATTGTTAATCAATAATAACTAAACACACTCAATGGATACATCCTATAGGAACTGGAATACAATAGTGATCACATAAAAGAGCCAGCACAAGGGGTTAGTGAAGGTTGAAATGAACCGGATTCCAACACAAAAGAATTGACTCTGCTGGGATTGGAGCCACGCATCTCTAGCTTTCCGGGTTGGCGTGCTTCCAGTTACACATTGATCCACCTAGGTGCAGTCTAAACCCACATTTTTACACTGTGGCCCAAGAGCTAGTATGTCAAGAACAATAACCACATTTGATATTTTAACATTTCCATGAGTACCTAACCAGTTACAATACTGCTTGCGAGAAATCCTTCCACGATCAATCTGCTTGCTAACACGTTGCTTCATTATTCGGAGAATTTCATCTTCCATTCCAATGGTTAGTTGACAGCCGAAAGGCACGATACAGTGACAGTACACATTTTTTCAATTACTTCCAGATTTTCTTTACATATGATTCACATTCTGTGGAATGATGATACACAATATTTACGATTACTTGAAATGGTAGTAAACATATTCAGAAAAATGTAACATTACGAGTAAAATGCATAGTATTCGAGCATAATAGAATGTCGGCAATGTTTACGTAGCATTTTCATTTAAATATTAAGACAGTCAAATTCCAGGGTTGTTACATACTTGTACCTGTACACGTAATGTGGTGTATGTAGATTAGTATTCAGGGATATTATTACTACTCGAATGCTTGTTTTGACTTTGTGGTTGCAACTTAAAATATACACATAGCAACTGCGGGGTAAAATCCGATGTAAACAAACATCTCGTTCGCGCCACCAGTTATGTCGTAAACAAGAAAATTGGGAATTGCGCAAGGTCAGAACCCGGGGAACCAAAATGCGGTGAACTGATTTCACGGAGGTTGTCTGATATCATGTGTATACACGTGGCCTCCTATTAAAGGAGGCCATGGTATACAGTGTTCTTGATCATGTGGTTAACGTAAACACGTAGCGTAATCAAGAAGCTCTGAAGAATATTCAAGTGTCACATTTCCATAATATCTTGGCTGCTGTAGTATCATCGATTAAAGCAGTCTTGGGAAGACGTATGTATTATTGTGAAATGGTAAATCGGTAATTTATTCTCGTTGCGTGGCACGAAATTTTTACCACCCTTGAGGCATACAGTAAATTCATTCGTGTTACTCTGATGCAGCTATAGTTCAAGTATCTCCGTTCTATCATTGGATTAATATAATTTCAGTTAGTGCTATTGAGATTTGAGAGTGACCTTCCCCTTTTGATATGAGAGTTAATTTTTACTGAAGAACTTCTTAGTCATCACTACGGGTGGTCGAGCTACGGCTGGTCCGACACTGGGAAAACTGCTAGATCTTGATGAAGCCTTCACGGAAAAATTTTGCGGATACTGCCGGCATATAGGTACCTTTAAAGGTAATTTAATACATACTACCTTTAATTAATTAATGAGATGGCTGAAAAACCGTTCAAAATCTTTGGAGGTAGGTATTGCTATGGTGGTTAATTTATGTTCCCCGATGAATAGAATTTAATAAAACATATTGTACCAATGTAAGTTTTTTTTTTGTTATGTCCAGCCATTCGTAAATATAGGACTTAAATTTAACGTGATACATTCGCAGTGGGTTATCCCAACCCAATAAATTGCGTCGTTCTCAGTCATGTATTTATTGCTTTTGTGGAAAGGGATTAATTGGTAAAAAGGGACAGAAATAATTTCTTATAAATGAAACTAGGAGAAGCAATTCATACCCTTTCTTAAAATAATGGGAGCGTTTACTCGGAACCGAAATTGCAATTTTGTAAACGAAATCGTTAGATGGAACGAAAAAAGAATTTTAGCGAAAAAATTGATCTTCTAACCACAACCATTCACTCATAAATCAAAAATTAAAATAAGCGAAAGGTGTCGCCCACCGAAAAAGCTGCTTTAATATCATTGACGTCATTTTCCTCCGATCCTTGACTGCTTTTAGGGGAAAGAAAGGGAGTGGAGGGGGTTCTCGGAAGGTCTGCTCGCACAGATGCATTCGCAACTGCTCCTATGGGCAGAGTCAGCTGTGTCCCCCCATTGCGATAAGGCAAAGTAGCTTCGCGGACTCAGTTGTGATTGGACAAAGTCGATGACGTCAGATGTTGCACCCCGCCCACTTTTCCGAAAGGGTTAAAAACATCAGTTTTTCGCCTTTTAAAACTCGATAAATAATTGACGGGTCAAAAAACGGAAAAATACGGGTATTTTTATTTTACGAACTCTATCAGATTTGGCAATAACAAGTATGGTAAATGACTCCATTGCCTCATTTCAGGTGTCATATCGTGGAATCCCATAGTTTGCTGGGGTGATTCTACTGATCGTTATTTCATCTAATCCTGCATTGCATTAGATACAAGTTAACCTATTGTTGTAAAGGATTTGTGTACTCAAAGGCATTTGAACTTTCTGTAGGGATTCATTACATGGATACTTCAGGAGTGAAGTAAGGTACAACGTTGTGCACTTTCTACTGTACTATTCCTTGTCTACACGAAGAAAGTCAAAAAATAGTCGTCGGGAGCGAATATTCACGAGAAAAAATCAGTATACTAAGATTCACCGACGATATAGCAGTCATCTTCACTGAGGTTCCCCTGAAGAAAAGAAATGCATTCCATTAGCTCTGCATGGAGTCCATCTTGGTTTCATTTTGCTAACAGGATTCTGAGGGTTACAAGTCAAGAGGGGGAGACAACATTTCAACCAGTGCCTTCAGGATGAGAAATTTCTTTTTAAGCCTTGACAAAAGAGCATCTTGAGGCAACTTTCTTTCAGAACAGTCTAATACTAATGCCAGGCAGCTCTCCAGCGGCGTCGGAAGAGGGGGGCAGGGCGGGCATCCGCCCCACCTCCAGTAAATGCCCCGGGCCCTTGAGAAATGAGTCTTCATTAATAAAAATTACATTTCACTTGTTTCCAGCTTGCCTTTTCCCTTCTGACGTACATTCTCACATCTTCATATGCATTTTTAGCGGAATTCTAGTCCCTACCCCCTCCTATCCGCAAAAATATGCCGGCCCTTTTCATAGGAGCCGGGGCCGTTTTCTTAAGAGCCGGGCCCTTTTCAAGGGTGGCCCCTCCCAGCGAAAATAGTTCTGACGCCCCTGCAGCTCCACCCTTCTACTCTCATAATTTTCTTTTAGGTCTTTGATTCTTATCGTTTCCATATTTCCTAAGAGATACAATGACATTTCTGTTAGTTAGTTATTTGAGGGAAGCAGCGGGCAGCTAAAGCTATTTGTGCCATTTAGGATAGTTGAGTAATTTGAATAGGGATAGGAATTTTTGAGGAAACTGAGGCAATGGGGAGATAAACCCGTCGTGGACACTCTTAACAAGAGGTCCACGGTCTAACGTCCCACCCGACGGACGGAGTAATGCACTTGAGTTTCAGGTACTCCAATAGCTAAGATTATATCGCACCCCCTAACATAAGTCATAAAACATAAGATGAACAAAACATTGATGCCCTAGATGGTAATCGAAACCGCGAGTTTGCAGCGCATCGAATTTGAAGCACTACACTATTTCAGCTAACGCATAAATGAAATATTTTCCTTCGAGCATCGAATGGGGTCAGAGTATGACGCGGATAGGCTTCGCGCATTTGATTTGATGGTACTTACGCCGTTCACGAAGGATGGATGGCGTCGTTGGTATGGTTTTTCTTCAAGTTCCCCTCTCCACCCACCCTGCCTTTCCTTGGACTTTCAACCTCCCAGCTTCCCTCCCCCCTCCCTCTCCCCATACTTGACAACTGCCCTCTCGCGGTACCCAGTCTCGTTGGTCTCGTTCTTTCAACAGCTGTTCGGGCGTCGACGGGGTCGAGCGCAGTTCCTTCTTCGCATAGTACTCCTATGCTCGCTTTGTACTCTTATACGCATAATACTGATAATACTTCCCAATGCTCTTCAGTTACGTCGTGCAAGTGGTGCAAGCTTGTTCTCGGAGGTGCTTGCCGAACTACGAAGTCAAGGGTGAAGTTCACCGCGATGATTTGGGTGTTAAGGTATAGTAAAAAGTTCCTTCGTACGTATCGTAGTACTGCAATTACGCTATGTAGTTGTCTGACTTGTTCTAGCCGTAGCCAATCATGTAATTACCTAATATTTTAACATGTCTTCAGTGAATATGGATTTGCGAACCTTTGATTTTATCGTTGATAAATTATTGAAACTATCAATAACTCTGAAACCAGTTAGTGTGCGATAACTTTTCTCGCGGGCATGGAGCGCAAGTGTTCTGGGTATACATATGAGATTTTTCGTGCTTGAGATACAGTTTCGTGAATGAGTTCAAGCCACTACCCTATGCCGTATATGAAGTTGCATTACCTCTACTTCATGAAATCTTGGTCGCTGTAGTCACGTAGTTATTTTCGTTGAGTTGCAGGCCGGTTCGATATTTAACTGATAGTCATCAGTCAAAATGAACTTGGCCGATTCGCGTTGGAAAGGAAATAGTTGGCCATTCAAAATGCTATGAATGGTTCCCATCTAAATGGCCCTGTAACTAACTTGAGCTGTCCTAATTAAGATTCATTCATCACTAGCTCTATTCTTTGCCTCTACATTGGTCGAAGTTTTGTGTCTATGGAGCTCTTTGTCATTGCGTGAAACTTGTGAAATTAGTAAAAGTCGATGCATTTTGGGATCTACGGGTTTAATATACGGCTGGTTCAATTTTTCGTTGAACCACTATATTTCTTCTACTTCGTGGAAGGCAATCTACCATTTCATATCCTCATCCATATTTCATTCCAGTCAACCTGCTACTTCCGATTCGCCAGAGAACTCACTCCACCAGGATGCTGTGCAATTTCGCCCGGGAGATCATTGGCTCAACTTCTCTCTTCAGCATGACTGCGTGGGAATCGAGGGATCAGGATTGTATACATGCTCAACCAAGTCTTGAGAAGAAGCTAACTGCAGTGTTTCACTTGAAGTAGCTCACGCTGCCTTGGTGCAAGGACTTCGAATCATTCTATGGATGAAAGATAGTAATTATGGGAGATAACTGTCCATCTGTTTTGTCTCATGAGCATTCGTTATGGTAAGTCTTTGTCTTAGTTTCTCATTATTCCAATTTCATGTGGTTTTAACGTGTTTTTTTTTTTAATTTTATGGCTCTTTTTTGCTCGAGAGTCCAGTGAATCTTCTCGTGTAATCTTCAGATAATGAATTCTCTCCGTAATGGTCCTTCTTCATTCGCATGAGTTTAATTTTCGACCAATAAAACTTCATTGCCGTGTTAGGTACTTCCCAGTTAGTGTTTGCTCTTAAAAGAAAATTCGCATATTGGCTATTGATAGCAACGGGTTATGTCCATACGAGTGGGTTCATGAAGAGCCTCGACGCCATACTTCCCTCAGCTTTCAATTCCCACGGAAAAACGGAAGCGATCGGAAGTGTTGGTGAATGCTTCAAAATTATAAATCCGAAAACAGTTTTGGGAGGTAATGTGAGGCAATAGCAGAAACATCTACGAATAAATATTTCATCTTAAACGCTGTTTGGCGACGATGCTAGGCGCATTTTTTCTACTTTTCGACAATCCATTCTCACTTTTTGGGATCCTTCAAAAATAATCTAAGGGCAATTCTTTTTGTGCTAAACAATTAAACCGATATATGTTATCAGATGACATTAATCTGTACTAATATAATAACAAATGTTCCATTATCCCAGCAATATCTAGGTTGGTCCAGACCGGGTAAAAGTTTTAGAATCAATAAATTTTCTAAATTTTAATAGTCGCTGGAATAGTTTGTGAGGATATTAGTAGTTGAACGTATGATCCAGGAATGTAGTTTTCTTTCGACGGATTTACTATCAATGCTTCTAAATATTAACTTCGCGTGGGTAATATTTCAGTGATACGAATTCGTTGAAAAATGATAGTGAGGAGCTTTAAATTGTACTATTGCATGTCATTTAACGTAAGTGAGTTAGAAGCAGAATTAATCAAGTCCGCCCACTATGAGGCAGAACTATAATTTTGTTCCATCTTTTTTATTTTCTCTTGACCAGTGGTATTAAATGATTTCAAATAATAATATGGCAAACGGGCGAAATTATTCAAATTTTATTACATGGAATCAGCTAATTTTTAAGAAATTGAGATACGCAATTTTAAATATTACCCTATTCTACATTGTTATGTATAGATTCATTTTGATCGATTCTAATAAGGAAGTCTATTTTAGCTGCTCAAGAGCATTTAAAACAGTTGTTCGGCAGTCATGTTCAAGAATGTGCGTAAACTCGTCGCCGCCTCTTCTTTAATTCTCTTTAGACAGTTACTCTACAAAGCTTAATT
Organism: Platycnemis pennipes; assembly: GCA_933228895.1. Lineage (NCBI taxonomy): Eukaryota > Metazoa > Arthropoda > Insecta > Odonata > Platycnemididae > Platycnemis > Platycnemis pennipes. Next base: position 72,531,102 of record OW121847.1, on the reverse strand, counting down.
ACCAATGGTGATTAAGGAATTCCGTTCGTAGCACTAAATTTTATACTTTGGTGTAGAATTAACTTTGTCGTATTTTGGATATGTTGGTTGGATATTAAATCCTCTTGTATTGACGGCATCATTTCATCAGTAGGGGCTCATGCTTTAAGATTACTTTAACATTTTTTTCAATGTGTTCTCTACTAGGTAGTTAATCCTTACTTGGTTTAATCGAGGAAAACTAGATGCAATTCAAACCCTGGCTTTTTGTTTACTAGTTTCACTCTCCATATTATAATTAATCACGGTTTACTTCAATTAAAATTTATATTCGTGCTTCAATTATTTTACGCAGGCTTCATCATCACCAGAAGTTTCCTGTGGATATGGTATCTTCTAGTATTGAGACCGGACGTAAGTTTACAGCGGTCTTCGAATGGATGACTTAAATTCCCTCTCGGATAATTATTTTCTATCCATCCTCAGATCGGGCTGTTTGACCTGTCGACGATGGAACAACTTAATTTATGACGGGCGAGTATAACCAAAGGTTTTATGTAGAATTGAAGTAATCTCCTAATTATCCTGGAATTCTTCTTTTGTGGCGATTAGTTGAAAGTTGCAAGGGTTTTCCAGTGGTGCCTTGGTCTCAGCTGCAACGGGATACTACTTGAGTAAGGCATTAGTTTCCACTTTCATCTCTAGTGGCACGGCAATGTTAGCTATTGTTTTCGCTTTCATATTTTAATGTTAAACGTAAAGACCTTACTTTGTTTCGTTGATTGGGTCCTAAGTATTATCTATTGAGCTGTCCGCCTCGCCCGTTAGCGACCGCCCCCCTCCTTCGAGCTTGTGTTGCCGAGACGCCTAGAGGAGCTCCCCCTCGTCAACGGCACGACACGCCTCGGTGCACGGTCATCGGCTGCCCGGTCCTCTGCAGGTACCGCCGCCTCACCTTCCCCCTCCATTCACCTTTTTTCTCTCTCGTTTCCACACTCCTTACGATCACCCTCCTCTCCTCTGGCCTTTAGTATGCTCCCTTGTTTGATAATTTCAATAAATCGCCTGGACTACGCGTGTTGTTTTTGTTGGTCCCCCGCCCCACGAGCTCTCGGGCGGTGTACTATTTTTATAAGAACTTGAAACTTGGTTGTTCGAGTATTAGTGATAGCCATTTCTCTCCCAATTAGATGTTTTCTTCGTATGAGAATTTCTTCAGTCGTCCATTCTTGTGAATTGCATTGTGGCCATTTCAAATTCTACAGTGAAATCAAGTAAACTTTGTTATTCTACACCGTGCATTGGGTACTGCCAGAAATGTCATTGTCCCAGAGTATTGTCCCTTGATTATTAGTTCAGCGGTTATTGTCCCTTGACCGCGGAAGTGTTCAAACCTGTCGGGTCGTGATATGAACTTACACAAAGTAAGCTCGCGAACCATTGGTTGTATTTCAAATTCAGTCCATGATAAAGCCCAAGTAATTACGCACTAAACTTATTCTCGCGTTTGCGTTCTAACTAATTCATTTCCAGAGAGTATATGTCCTTCAACTTAACCATTTGGTCTCTCGCTGATCTCGAAAATATTACTCTACTAGATTTTAATCTCTCGTCTGAATTACTGCTATTGGAAAAGATGATTAAGAATACATTTTATATTCCTCAACGAAATATCAGCATCATTAGTGCTTGTTTTGCTGAAGGACCCCGATTAGGCTATGGGCGTAAAAGAAACCGTGGAGGGATGCCGGTAATTCTCGTTGAGGTCTTCTGGTTATTTTTTCGCGTGCTTCCATTTCGGTGAAGTAGTTTCCTCTCCTGAATATCTTCTCCTGTGGTGCGTCGGAACGCTAAATGAGATGAACATTTTCGTAGCACATCAAAGGACTTTCTTCTCCACAGGCCCGGGTCCACCTCGTAAAAAGTAGAACTTCACGTGGGTAACCTAAATTCGTCGAACTCGAAAAGCCGATAATGGCTGAGTTGTAAAATAGAGCGAATGTACTGAGGGTCGCGTGATTTCGTGATTTAAATCAATAAAAAATATTATTCCAATCACTTCATCTTACGGAGACTATTGTAATTTTTGTTTATTTAATTGACAAGTAATTTGACGCAAAAATTCTGGTGTATCTTTTTTTACGTGCATACTGGTAATACTGGATAGGGCTGTATTCCAAGGGTGAGACTTGAGTTAACAGCAACTGGCTTTCCCGAAAACCACTAACGGTAATTTATAACGGGCAGCTGTGTTTTTAAGCCTCAAGTAGAAGTCTCAAATATTTAGGGTATTTTTTGGGTATGAGTTTGCGAAAACTATGCAAGCAACTTTGGTTTACTCTGGAAATTCATAGGTTATGGGCAGTGAATCTACGTATAAAATTTGTCGGGCAGCGCGGACAATCTACCTATCATTTGCATGATGTTCCTCTAAATCTCCGCATGTCTCGTATGTATGAACTGTAAAAACAGCTTATTCTCTTCTCCCTACCCTACTCAGTGCTCATTAATCATTCTCCTTTACGACTGCATTACTCATTATAGCCTGTTCCATCAACCATCCCCTAATCTCCTCTTCCTACTATCTCTCCTTTCTTGCCATTCCGAAGTGTTAAATAATACTTTTCATTCATCTACCCAACCTGTAATTCCTAACCCACAAAATCCACTGGTGTATTTTTATTTCCTTCTTCTTGATAAGTTCTTCGATAAGGTTGAAAAGGGTCTTGCATCTCATGTTCGTACAATTATGTTAATAAATGGAATTTCGCTTCTATGAATTTTTGAATGAACTTTCATTGAGAAATTGGAAAATGACATGAATCTAGAATCTAATGTAGATTAATCATTTCATCCATTCCACAGGATATTTTGCCAGTTTCATTTTAGCATGAATTTTTTCTTGATTTTACGCGAATGCATGAGTAGTGGGACAAGAAAACTTCAATTGAGCTTTTAATTGCATTTTTGTGTATAAAATTACTAAAAATGCATTGAAAATATAAAACAGGCTGTGAAAAATATTTGATGTAAAATTAAGTTAAATTTATTCCAAATGCGAATCATAAGGTAAATTTGAATCGCTAACTCAATTTAGTGCATTGTTGGCCTATTTGCATAAATTAAATAAGTGGAAGAGAAAAATGATATTTTTATTTATGAAGTGTTTCATTGCTTCTCTCATGGAAAATCTTTATCGCGAACCGAACAAATTTATACTGAAGAAATTGGGCTTTCATCGTTCAAATTTGGATCAGACTAACAATAAGATAAATTTCCTTATGGTTGTTTGACGATGTCTATTCACAAGTTTGAACTTTAGTCAAGCATGCTGAATTCGTTACTAATGAGTGAGAACCTGGATAATTGAAGTAGCTTAATTTTAAATCTCATTTTTATTTCCAAAAAGTGTTTGATTAAAGGGTAAATTTCTATGAAGCGTTGACTTTTCTTTACTTTCTATCGCAGGTTGCCGGTGTTCAACTGCCGCTGATGAACCTTCGATGAATAAGCACGGGATATAAGCGACTTCATTTCACCGCTGGAAGAGAGAAAAATGACAAATCATTGCAAATATTTATATTTTAACTGTGAAATATTTTCAAAATGTATTCGTCTGAAACAATAAGATTTAAATGAATAAAAATGTGTAAAACTATCCGTCATGTTGCCCTTCTGTTTGGGTCCCTTATACCTTCCAATTTTAACAAGGAAATTTATCAGAGGAATGGCCGCAGAACGAATGAAATTTCTATCTGTTTGCCTTCCATAACAGTCCTTTTGTTTAAACTAAAAATTATGGTGCGTAGAAGACGCAAGTTCTGAAATAACTTTTCTCCTTTTCATATAATTTGTTCGGGATAAATTCAATTTTAGCAAAAGTTAACAAGTAATGAAACATTCTCTGCTGCAATTATTATAAATGAATTACCAATGTGGTAATTCAATTTTGAAATTAATTGCTTCATAGGCAATTGTTTAATATCGTGGGCAGAAAAGCAGCTAACTGACTTTCACTAAATGATAGGAAATTGCGGGAATGGAATATTATTATCTTTCTGGCAAACATGGTGGCTGCTATGAAAAGAGCACGAAACATTTAAATTAAGTTATTGATCAATGAAAAGTCAAAAAAATGCATTTTCTGTAGACAACGTGTTTGCGATCATTATCGGCAATTACACGGAAAGGGTAAATTAGTAAATTATCAGTATCTGGATGAAAGTAATGCCATCAAAGCATTGAAAGTCCCATTTCGACTCCATATCAAGAATTTAAGTCCTGATGTAAGATCAGGGTCAAATTAACTTATTTACATAAAGAAACACTGAACAATCCCCAAGTCATCAAATAGATCATGCTCCTGTACACATTTCCAAGTCCCAGTTAATGGGCCAGGAACCGCTGTATGTCACACGACTGCGGAGATTCAACGAACTGTCACGGGCCGAGGCCCAAGGTGAGGTGTTCGGGTCGAAGAAAACCCTATCTCAAATAAATTCTAAGTCCATGTCCACTCAGAGAAAAATATTCGAAGTCCAGAGACCCTTGCTAGTGAGAGAGGCGATCAGCCAGGCATATACCTTGGATCACTCGAGCCAGAGCCCTGCCGACGCTGTCGAGAGAAAATTTTAAGAAAAACGACTAAGTCCCCATTTTTCAAAGTCAAGTATAAGTTTTGAAGCCTCTTTTCACAAGAACCCGCTTAGCTGGGTGGTTAAGAGGCAAGATCATCTGAAGGAACTATAGCAGGTTATACTTCGATTCTTTTGGTCGGTGATTTTTTTTTTATTTTGCGGAAAATTTTTTTTTGCCCTATTCTCAGAAAAATGTTCTTAGATATTTACACAGTAGACTCAGGACGACGCGGGACGCCAAGAAAACAATAAATTATTGAACATTTTTGTTGGATTGGCTGCGATTTTCCCCGGCCGGGCGCCCGGCCGGCCGGAAAAAAATTTTGCCAATCACACAAAAATAACCAATAATTCATTGTTTTCCTGGTATTCCGCGTCGTCCTGAACCTACTGTGAAAATATCTAAGAACATTTTTCTGTAAATTAATGGGAAAAAATTTAATTAAAGGGTTAGTTCAATTTTTAGTCACTAGATGGCACACAGCTTCACAATTGGCAGCCACTCTCTTTAGAAAATGTCATATGGTAACCATCTTCACCACCAGAGGCTACACATTTTGATGTTCATTCTTTTAGCATTAAGAACAAATGCTTATTTCGATCGTCGTCCCGCGAATCGTACTGGATATCCCAATGGAATTCCCTGCATATGGGTTTTTCAAAAGCCCCTGGTATCCCTTCCTTATTTCATTGATTAAAATGTGCTCTTACACCTTGTCGTAGCTTTCATCTATATTCGATATTTTTATACTACCGAATTAAAATTTCAAAATTAATGCGACTTATTAACACACCACTTCTGAACTTTGAAATTTTTTTTTCACTGGATTTCTCACGTATCTGTATAGTTTATTCTTACCATACTATTACCATATCAAAATGTAATCTTACGAATGCGACCGATCAACTTAATTCCCAGGAATCTCTTCTTTCCAGTCGTCATATCCTTTTCCTTGGTCTAATATTTTCCCAAAAAGTTTTTGCATAAAAATAAGACATTTTTTCAAAATCTTTTATTTACTTTAAATTTTGGATTACATGCAGGTTTAAGAGGGAAGGACACCTCACTTCACAAAATCTTTATCTAGAGCTCACAATTTTACAAGTTTTCTATAGATTGATGTGGCTGGCCTTTAATTAATATTCTATGAGCATATTTCTTTGGAAGTGAATTATTTTCCGTTAGTTTCCCGTGAATTCTTTGTCAGGCATTCAAGTCGTCTTCAATCTCTTATTTATTAAAGCGTAATCGCCACGAGTTGGGCAAGTTATCTCTCATGGGACTTCGGAGTCAGCATACCTCAATTAAAAAGTTCAATTTCAGTGAATCAAGCTAAAAAGTGTCATGCATTAAAGTTATTAGGGTTGAGTGAGTTATACCGAGGTACTTTGTAACCTTGGCAGTGTCTGCGATGGCAAAATTCTTATAAATATTGCTAAATGTGAGCTCTGCTCTCGTGTGGAGTGTACTTTGTTTTCCTCGAAGTTTTCTGCGGATTTCATCATTTATGAGCAATAATTTGTGTATTATATGCATATTTAATACCTCCGCTGATTAATTTGAGTGGCTAGTGATGTTAAAACTAGCATTTTTCAATGTCCATGTGTAAAGCAGACGCATGGGCTCGTGACGTGCTCTCATATTTTTCTATTTTCCTCTGACAAAGGCCTCGAAAATGACAAATAATGTGTAATAAAGGTTTGTGATGTTGATTTCATGTGGGAAAAATGGCAGGAAGTGGATTAATTGGGATTTAGCATGAACTGTAAAATTTGTTTCGGTGTCGTACGAATTCATGCTCGGCGTGACGACAGGTATATCTCTGATATTAATGAGTAGCTGATGCAGCCAAAGTTACAAAGATATTGTGATAAGTCGTCGTGCACTGCACTGAGGAAAAGCATAAACCATGGTGTTTTCCGTGAGATAAGTACAGTTGGAAAAACATTTAGGTTCCGTGTCAATCAAATTCTCATTGTTGTTTTGATGCAAATGTTTTTTTTGTGATTTTGTGGTGTTGCATTTATTTTTCGAAATAAAATGATAGTCAGTGTCATAAGGAAATTTTTAAGCCGCATGGTAAGAAATGAATAGTTCACATATGTGGTTGATGCCCATGATGAATAGAGTGCCTTGAGTCTGAACTTGATTTTCTGAGGAATAACTGTATGTAGGTATACAAAGTAGAAGCCTTGACTTTAGTTCAGCGTAGAATTTTCTGAGCAAATTAATTTCAAAGGTAGAATCAGCTTATTGAGTGAGGGAACCATTACAAAATGCATGCTGAGGCAAACTAAAGAGAAGGATGTAGGTGCACCAAGATTTATCGTTATGGTTTAACACATTTATTTCAGTATATTTGACGATTTTTAATGTCTTGGGCAAGTTATCAGATTCATAGGGATCAAAGTTTGAACCTAGTATTAGTGTACACTTAAAGACGTCTTTTTCAGTGTTAACTTCCTCAAGCCAGTTTTTCAATTCCAATAAACTTATCATAGGGAGTCTCGTAGGATAAGAGCTTTGAACTGCTTGCTATCCTCAGTAAGCTTGCTCTCGCTTCTGCACGTGCATAACCATTTTTAAGGAGAGACAGCGGCTTTATTCATATAGCAAGAAGGAATAGTCAGGGAGAGGGTTGAGGTTGCTGTAATAAGAGTACGTAGTTGAGAATTTGATAAGAATCCCTTCATGACGTAAGACAATTACATTATTGTCTACCGTTGCCGTTAAAATCTTGTGCTGTAAACCATTAATAATGCATTACAATTCCATGGAAATAATTCCCTTTCAGACGAATTGAAGTTCCCGCAGGGTAATTCGCTGTAGCCGTGGTATTAAACGATGTAGCGACAGTAAATTGTTCCGTACCTCGTAAGTTGGCAAAAAACTTGGCAACGTGTGTGATTTTTAGCATCTGTCATTTGGGGGAAAATGGATGTGTCGTCATCAATTTCGATGGCGTCACTGCCATCTAAGGCCGCACAGACTATAGAGCTCAAAATTTTACAAGTTTTTCTCAAGATTGATGTGGCTGGCCAGCAAATGCAAATACTTTCATGTACGGAAATAAATAAGTGAAAGGAGGCAAAAGCCATCCAAAATAGGAATCGATGAAGACACATAAGTGAATTCCAAACTTAGGTTTCCGGGGCTATACCCCAAGTACTTTCGTTAATTTCTCAGATAAGTTACAATTAATTATTACCCGTTGAATAATGCATTATCCACTCATATGGATATATAGATACAATGTTGGGACAAGGACTTTTAACATCAAAATATTGCTGCATTATTATGAATGGATATTAAATTGTCAATGCTCGGTAACAGTTGAATGACTATGCAATCCTGACGAAAGAATTACAAATCAATACTTTTACTATAATTTAATTCTATTATCCCATACAAATTTTCTGATAATTTAAAAATAAAATCTACACTCCATGAAAATGAATTCTCCAAATACTAATAGTTATTAATCAGAACAGGATATTATATAAGTTTATATATTTTCAATTTTAAATAAATATCAAAATGAAAAATACCCAAATGAATTTTTTTGAAAACTGAAAACAACATATTGAGTTTACTGTGCCGGAAAATGCAAAAGTTGAAATAAAATAACGATAATGATGATTTTCCTTGGATTTGGTTTTACGGTGGGAACCTATAGAAGAGAACTGGAAAGAAATAAAAAAATATACTATAAATTTACTCTTTTAACAAGTAATTATGTGGATACACACAGTAACTGGTGAATAATTAATAGTATTGGGAAGCCAAGTTCTTGATAAAGAATTCGGTTTTATCATACACAACAAAAGAAATGATCCGTTAGCAGCATTATGTAATTTATTCAGAGAATGTTGCGGAGCGTTACAGGGGGAAGATGATGTGGGAATTAAAATATTTAAAAAAAAGTGGTAGGTTATATATGTATGACCTCTGAGATTGCAGAAATTGGTGATAAGACGAAGTCTAAAAAAACTCAAAATCGCAAAGCACTATCGATCGTTAGCACATACCTTTATCCTGTAATGTTATTCCCGTGGCACTCGAGTGCCAGATCTGGAGACACCAAAATTAAAACAGCTGGTATTGCAAAAAAAAATAATTTATAACACCACAGTACAAACTACATTGTGTTAATGTAAACATTACGGGCTATTGACACGCTGTTAACATATAATGTAAGCAATGATAGTTCAAAATATTAAATTATTGATCCAAAAAATGATGCAGTAACGAATTACCACGCTCATGAACCAGGTCCTCGTAGGGTTTCCTTTGGTAACATGTACGGTAGTTTCTCAAGTCAAGGAGTTCAATTTAAACACTACGATTTCAAATTGGCAAATTCTGAAAAATATTATATTCTCTGCCTATTCTTAGTATTAAAATTGATTCCACATACTAAGAGACCTTAAAATGAGAGTTACGATGTACCACTGTAGAACTTACAACTTAAAAACTAGAACCTTGCTTCCCAATTGGCAGGAACATAAAAAGTAATATTTGACAATCTGTGAAGAAGAATTGCGTGTGATGATGAGTTAGCTTCACTTGAATAACGTTCTACCTTTTCAACTCCGAAAAATGACGTGGATGTAAGATTAGTGAAGACATTGATAGGGAGTGTAGTACTATATGATTGTGAACCACCTTCTCCTAGGATGGAACAACGTCTTTGGTTTGAAAGCTTTCGAATGAGGGCTGAAAGACAATGAAAAGGGTAATCTGGGAGGAGTTAAAGACATACCAAGGAGTATTTCTTCATTGAAGCATGCGCGGCTCATCGTGAGGCAAAAGAGTTTTCGGGTTTTGCTACGTATTGCCTGGTATCAGCCGAACGACTTAGCTGAACATCTAGCAAAAATCTTATAGCCCACGGTGGAGGTTCCCAACTCTTACCTGAGAAACCCTGAACATTTTCTGCGGATTGTCAAAAACATCAAAGTCAGAGAGGAGGGCATACTCGTCTGCTATACTTCATCTCTTTTAACATTTATACCCAGCGATGAGGAAGCTAAAATCAACAATGACCAGCAGGGGTCACGGAACGTCGGGCTGATACCAGACAAGACGAGGCGAAAAGGGAAAATTCATTAGCCATACCAAGTGGGAAATGAGAGGCTGGGCAGTCGAATGTTAAAGACGAGCAGCAAAGAGAATTTACAATATTAAGGTGGCAAAAATTCTTGATCAGGAAAACTAAAGGACACATACTAGCGCGGGAGTAGGAGTGAGTGGAAAAAACACAGAATAAGTATTTTTGACTCGTCTCGACGATCGGTAGAGCTTTCTTTAGTCAGAAGCCACTAGAAAAAAATGAAAAGTCTGTTTATTGTTTTAAAAAGATTTATCATTTACGCAAAACTGAAGAAAAAAATTTCCCCAAAGCCGTAATCTTAAGGGGCGGAGGAAAATAGGGGGAGGGGTTTGAAGAAGTGCATACAAAGTAAGGGAGCTCTCAATCACTCGCATGAAATTAAGAGAAAAATAAATGAAAACAAATGACACACTCGTACACTCACTCGTTAGTGTTACCATAGTAACCTACAAACAATTGTCTCACACAAAATTAAGGGAAACAAGGTAAAAATAAAAACGAACATTGACTTACGCAATCATTCACTCTTTCAGGTTTGTATACTAAATACAGTCACCTTCGCGGGTTCAAATACACACACAAGCAGGGTTTACGAGGATTTCTCCAACGCCAGTGACCCGTCACACAAAAAATTAAAATAAAAACGGGATGATATAATGATGAAAATGGAAGAAAATAAATAAAATAAAAAATGGTAACTTTCAAGCACTCATTCACGTGGGTTTGCATACGATTTATAGTCACCTTCGTGATTCTCATTCACACATTCACATACAAGCAAGGTTCATGGACTTTTTACTCACTCACACGCTCTGGTTTGTACACACACACGGAAGAGGCCCCCACGTGAATCACATTCACACACACAATCAGAGTTCACGAGGAATCTCGTTCGTCACATACACTGGGAAAGGGTGTCAAGAATGCGGAATGACGGAAGGATGCCCTGCGTCAAAAACTTTGCTGTTTCCGATTTATCAATTACACTGCCGAGTGTTTTCACTGCAGTTTCCATCCACCACCCACCGGCGACCATTGGCATATCTTTGTCTTCTCTAATCCAGGAAAAAAAGTTACTAGAGCCAAGGAAAAAATTATAATGGCACCCAGCTGAAAAAACCTACCTATTTCAAAAGTAGTCTCACTACATATTTTTCGTACCAACATTTCCAATTAGACAAAAAACTAACAAAAATTATCAAATGTTCCAACTGGTCAATGAAATATTAAATCACACATTTTCCATTATCATCAGTATCGATTGGCTTGTGGCAATTTGGAATTGAATGATGTAAAAAGCACGACATAAAACGAATTCCATGATAGATCCACGGCCGTTGAGGCCGTGCATCTATCATGGAATCATCTTTACGGGTTGCGTCCAGGTGCGTTTTTCTACAACAGTTTCGCCAGCTGGCGTCCTCGGGCGAAGGATGTCGAGGGTAAGCTTTTGCCTGACGGGTCGATTTCTGGCGAAAAAAATTGACAAATCAGCGGCCTATCCCTGGTGCTTCTCCATGTTTATGCAGAGCATTAATTATCCTTTTCCATGCTCCATGTAGGGGATATCCGTCTTCCCTGTTGAAATTGTGAGTTTACTTAATTTCCATGGCTTCTCTAATTATCCTCGGAAAGATACTGCTTTCTTTTTGGCTACTGTTTTTGCTCCTTCGACATAGCTGGCGAAACTGCAGTGGAAAAACAACACACAAGGACGCAGTCGGGTAGGATGCTGGCCTCAACAGTTCGACGCACTGGAAATCTGAGATTGGACTAAATCCACGGCCATTTCTTTATGGCAATATTACAGCACCATTTAACAGTTGTCAAATTAAAAGCAATATATTTGGTCAAGATATTAAACATATTTAACCACACTCAAGGCAACAACAATCTCATTGTGTTTCAGTTCGAAATAAGAAGGAAACAATATCATATTTTGTACATAAGCTAAAATATAGCAAGCAAGCTATCTTGGAAGAAATGGCATAAGCCAGTTCTTTTCGACAGCATTACGAGACAGGAAAATTGTAATTTGAAGTAACACAAAACTACCGACGAAAACTCTAAGAGTTTTTAAACTCATAATCCCATCAACTAAAATAGCGAGGCCAAACCATTTCTATAGCATCATAACTGAGCCATCATATTAACAAATAAAGGCTGCAAAGCTATATTCAAACACTAGATAATGACTTGTCCAATTACGTTTTACTCCACATTCCAAGAAATATGCGAACGTGATATGCTGAGGCTGTAAAACTAGCTGAAGGAAAAGGAAGTCGAATCATTTTAAAGGGACAAAGGAAGTTTTATTTCCGTAACAACGTAAGAAATGGTGCTCACGACAGTATTTTGTGAAAGCAGAGTATAAGTTATAAAATATTAGCCTTTGATACTTATAGCCCTCTGTGGTCGTATTACGTACAGTAGGTCCATAACATTCCAACCAAAAGCACAGAAATGCAGCTATGTGGACAATCAGAAAAGAGTAAAAATTATCAGAGTTAGACCCTCAAATGTGTCTTCATAGTTCAGTGGTGATCAGCATAGTTTACGTCTTTTCAATGGAAAGTGACGTTTTATGAAAAAGAAAATCTGGACCCTGAGGAAAGAGGACGCGGCCTTTGAAATGAGTGCTTGGATAAGAATAGAGTAAGATAATGAACAGAAATGAAATAGGCGTGTTCGGAAGTTCTTCAGATGGAAGAGGTTGTGATAAAGAGAATTAATAGCTAAAAAAACTTGAAACTTGAATACGATGTGGAACATCTAATTAGGAACAAAGAGGTTGTGAATCCTTGGGAAGAATAATATGAAAGAGTGGAAGCGGGAGGAAGAGAATGGTTGAGGATGATATAAAATACGGAGAAAGACTTTGAAGTAAAAGAGTGAAACAATGCGCGGGACATGGAATGCATGTAGGTAAGCTTAGATTAAACGGATCGTCGACAAACAAGATCATTTTGCAGCCCGCACAATTTATGATGCGTTGAATAAAACTTAATATATATTCCAGAAGGCAATATAGGTAATTTTGGCCAAAAACCTTCGGTATTTCAATACAATGGGTTGAATTAATCAATAAATGTGAGAGCGAGAGAGGAAGGAGGGCAATATGCGAGTACTCCAAAACCTACCCCAACCTGTATAATACTATGTAACGATAAATAATGCACAGATACTAAACACGGAGTCTGGACATCAAGAACAAACATGATGACATTGAAAGATCAGTAATTTAATACCTGGGCGATGTTTTGACTGCGTTTCTCAATAAGAGAGCAGCAGTAGAAGAAAGGGCAAGGAAAAAGAATTTCGTATCAAAACTATGCCAGGAGACACACCCAAATGCTTATGATATCAGATCAAATTAAACCACGACAGAACTGTGTTCAAACCAGAATGTTTGTTTGCAACAGACTCTGTAACTAGAAAGGGCCCTTCGAAATAGAAAAAAGTAAGGTAAGTGCTGAGACCAAATAAACAACCACAAGTGTAGGACAAATAAATGCATATTCCACCTGATCATTTAATCAAGATTATCAACCAATTAAGAATCAAGATTACAGAACAGAAATAAACCACGATGAAAATAAGACGAATGGTTTTCCATGGACTAATCAGAAGAATGCAACCAGAAAGGATAGAATAGTAGATACTCATCTTCCAACAGAAGAGAAAAACAAGAGGCAAAGGTTAAAGAATTGGATTGTGATCTTAAAAATACGGGAAATAAGGTTCGACGATATAGGGGACAGAATGGTGCAAAAAGAGTATAGAATGAAGAAATATTGTAGGAAGTGAAAATGAAGGTAAAGGAGAAAAATGAATGGAGTTGAGTTAAAATAGCCCATGGAGAACTTAAGCAATTAATTATAAAAATAAAAAATAGTGTCATTTAATGAAGTTGAAAGTGTGCATTAACGCAAGCAAAGGTTAACAGGGATAAATGACAAAATTTTGAACGTAGCCAGCAACTCTCTAAAAATAATATTAAAATTATGATATTAATAATTTGATTAAGTTAAAGTGTTCATCGACATCACCGTTGTAAGGTCGCAGTAACACACACTATTATCTCAACCGCTCCCGCGATGACAACATTTCAATTGTAGCAAACAAAGCTTCAAAAAAACAATTCATAATATAAGATAACACATGCGGGAAAATAATATAATGGGTGGTAAAACTGATCCTTCCTGCGCGTTTCCACTAAAGCTATACTCGTACCCCGCCAACCTCTTCAAAAGCATACCATTCGGGTCACTGCAATTGAAACTTTTCCTTTAATGAAAAATTAGATAATTGAAACAAGAGATAACATTCAACGAACCATAAATTCGTCAATCCACCAAATTCCCAACGGAAAAGAGAACGACAACGAGAAGAAATTTTTTATAGAAATTGGAAATCGAGAATCTACCCTCCTGACTTCTTAAAATATATTTGATTATAATCGTGGGTCATTCCATGTCAAATCGACCAGGCGATTGCCCTTAGGGTCACAGATTTTGACCAAATTGGGCATAACGGCTCTATTTTTGTAAGAAAATGAAAACCCCAAAGTCGTATTGGCAAAAAACGCAACAGTTTTCGAAATATTGCAACGTTACAAAATTCGAATTTTACTAGTTACTACACATTTTACGGTATATCTCAGATAATATTTGAGTTATAGACGTGCTTAAGGACTTATTTTAAAGGCTTTGAATTGGACAAATATAACAAGGGATTATATTGTGAAATATCAACAAATTTATAAAGTTTATAAACATTTTAAAGTTTAAAATCGATTTTAGCCACCGGCGCAGTCGACTGGACAGAGAGGAGTAATAAGTATTTTTGGTAATGCTAATCAATCGGAGTGATATTATATTATGCGGATATATGATTCTTTGAGATTTCTGTTAACTATTTCAATCGTAACAAAAAGTCAAATTTCTCGAGAAGAAAATATTTCATGGTCATTCAGAACTCATTCTTTTAGTATTTGTACTCGACATAAAATTTGGTCCATCCTAGTCGGAATGCTACTAACTAGTCAAAAACAAACAAATCATATTGAAAAAAATACCCTCGCTGATACAATCATCCATTGTTGTATCTTCTAATCTCGCATTTGTTATTGAAATATTCGTTTATATTTTCAATTTTTCTTGATTTGTACATTTGCAGCAAGAGATAAGTGGTCTACAATTAACTGCCATTGTATTATTTGCGCTCCTGGGGCAGTCTTCAGTGCGGTAATTCTTTTCGCGATGGGAATGTCTTCGGTCCTTTTGAATCCCGCACCCAAACTACTCTCCTTTCGCCCTTCTGTTCTTGTGCTCATCTGCATAAGCTCCAGCGGACGACCAATCTCCCCATACCACAGATGAATCACACGCCACATAGCATGCCGTAGTAATAGGAATCAGCTGCTTGTACCCTGCCCGCACGCACAATGCGCTATACCGCCTTTACCAGACTAGTTATCTTTATGAAGAAAAAGCAATTATTGGATTAAAGGAGCAAAAATAATACCTCACGTAACTTCGGGTCAAAATAAAAGAAAACTAATGTATTATTAAGAGGAAAAGGAGCAGAAACACTATGATTTTGAGAAACTAATTGAAAAGTTACACGACATAGATGCACACACTGAAACGGAATCACATTAAAATGCATACGATACTCATTCCCATGAAATATCAGAACTTAGAACTAAATAAAGATAACGATTAGGACGTTGCTGAAGGCAGAAGAACATTGAGACCTAAGGAACAACGTTATTGACGCTGCTGCGCCTCTGATGCCCTCGATGTGATTTTTTGTTATCCAAGTTACACATCGTGAAACCACCCAACAATGACAGCTCATCACGACCACAACTTTAGGGGAGCGGATTTTGAGATACTTGGACAGGGGTCACCACCAATAAAGGAATGTACTACGAAAGCGCGGAGAAATGGGACAAAATATGCAACGCGTACGATGCCAATCTTTACCTTAAGTCTTAAACGCCTTGCGGTGGGCGACAAAGGCATGTGGGATCCCGGGTATTGAATTGCACAGGAAAACTTTTTGTGAAAAAACATCAACAGAATCCACAAACTACATCCCTCGTCTTTGTAGAGGTACCTATCACTCAAAATTCATACCCCAAAACGCAATAATGGAGTTATTTCAAAGTTCACGATTACCTGATTGACCTTGATATAGTTTCCCCAGGTTGCAAAACTCTGCAAACGTGAGACAAGCTGCTTTATTCCAGTTCATGCAACGTTCTCTTCCTCCTCCCAACACCTCACCCAGCGGTAGTTTAAATAATTCCGAAGCGGTGAATATCTGTCACCTTATTCCTCCACAACCGGTACCACAGCAAATCCTCGGTAGTTCAGAATCTCCCACTAAGAATGTAAGAAAGGGTAAATCTTAAATTACAGACACTAATACTACCTGAATGTCCTTAATTGAGTTTCCACTGATAAATTTAGCTACGTTTAAGAACGCGAGTTGGAACTGGAGTGGAAGTTTTCTCGGTTGACGTCAAATCTTTAAAATATCCTGCCGTCACCAATCAGCATCTAACAGAATAATGGGAAGTTTAAGCTATTACAACTACATAGCTATGCAGGAGAAAATACGCCATGAAAAAATCAACAGATTCTGAAAACCAACCATAACTTCAAAGATCTCATCAGTAAACTCACCATGCACTATTTGAACAATCTCTAAAAACACATTGCGTATGTTACCTTCTACCATTGCTGCTGATTCGGTCCCGATCGAGGAGAGACATTCTGAAAATTTGCGAAAGTTATTTCAGTGTAGCACATGAGGAAAATTAAAGTCATTTTTGATTAATTGCATATTCTTGATGCACGAGAGATGACCCACTAATGGATCAAAGAATAGTATTAACAACACAGAAGAGAAAACCACGCATAAAACTAAGTTACTCGCCTTAGTTACTTTCAATGGATGATTCACAACGTCACACAGTCGCAAAATTCACTCACCAAATCAATCAACGTAATGATTGAGCACTCGCGGTTTTTATAGAGGAATTCGAGAATTTCGCTTGAGCCTTCCATGCATCAGCTTCCGCCGCTAAAACCCGTGCTCGAGGCAAACTTCTTTACACGCCTTGCCCATGGCACTTCTCAAACTCTTCTGGGACTCGTAAAAAAATGAATCACGATTCACCACGGGCGAGGGGGGTTGGTGAAGGGGCGGGGGTGGTGGGGAGAAGGTGCAAGGAAGGCGAACGAAATGGAAAGTGAGAGGTAAGGAGGATTATTCGGGAGGGAAAAGGAAGACCGAGCAGGCACTTCCAGGAACAAAAAATCGAATGGGGATACCACATCCAATCCTCATTGCTGACCTTCGCTCCTTACCTCACGGAAAGTTGACCGGCGTTGGCAAATTAATCTCACTGCCTCAGCGTACGATTAGAAAATCTGGCAACGCAGAATGAACTCTGACTGACCGAGAAAGCATTTCGCTAAAAGCGCTAAAAGCTACCACTAAAAGAGGGTACTACTCTATTTTAATGTTCGTTCGCGTTGGCACATTGCATCCCAAAAGATTTCGTCGTCTTGTAGATATGGATGAGACGGGACCAGGAACACAAGGTAGTGAGGTAAAGAAGCCATTGCGAGAAATGAATGTGGGGAAAGCGGTGGGAATTGATAGCCTCCCGATATTGTTAAAGAAGGAACAGGGAGAAGACATATTTTACGCCAGTGGTTGTAGGATACAGGAAAGAGTTTCGGCGGAGGTTCCTGTAAAATCTGCATTGATACCTTTACCGGAAATTATAATAGAAAATGTATGCGAAGAGTAAAGGATTGAAAGTTTTATATCACATGTGGGGAAGGTCGTAATTACTATTATAAACAAAAGGATGGAATTGAGGGCGAGCTAATTTCTAGGTGAAGATCAGTTAGGATTTCATAATGGGAGGGGGCCTAGCAGTGATGAAAAATCTAGTAGAAAGAAACTTAGACTGTAATCAGGATATATTTGCATATTTCGGAGAAAGCGTACCACTATAGGTAAGCAAAGCATAGCAAAGTAAGCATGCAAAAATGTATTGTTAATTGGGTTACCTTCATGTCCTCATACACACATGCAACTATCTATGCTAAACATTGATTTACTCGTATTGGACATGTTTACCGCCATTCATATCCGTAATTGTACGAGGAAAAAAGGAGATTTTGAATCTGTCAGTTCGGCAATCAATTTCTCTAATTTAGTGATTATGGTCCAGTCTACCATAGTAAGTTGGGGTTCGCAAAATATTTTTAACATCACCACTGAAAATATTGTTTTGGAATTTATTTAAGAGATTAAGATTAAATTTCAACCTGCGATCTGACGATGATTCCCATTTTAATTCATTTAATAGACTGGTTACACTAATATAGTTATCGTACCGTCCCTTTACAAATCTTGCCGATCTTCGCTGCACACGTTCAAGTTCATTATTTAGATCGATTTCGTAGGGATCCCATACACCGGCAGCATATTCCAAATGAGATCTAACAAGGGAAAAGTAGCTGATTTCTCGTACATATCGTCACATTTACCCAGTACTCTTTTGATGAATCCCAGTTTACGATTAGCTTGACCCATTATTTCACGTATGTGTTTATCCCAGGAAAGATCATGTGTCAATCTTATTCCAAGATATTTAATGGATTCCACGTTTGTTAATTCATTATTACTTGTTTTGTAAGTGATAGGAGGAGAACAATTCTTTTTCCAAAAATTCATTACTACAAATTTAAAAAAATTTAATTCTAACTGCCATTTATCACACCAATTTTCAATTGCTTGTAGGTCTTCATTTGAATATTCTTTATCGTTTGGGCATAGAGCTTCCCTGTGCACTACTGAGTCATCGGCAAATAGACGACGCTTATTTTTTACCACGTTATTGATATCATTTATGTACAGAAGGAACAGGAGAGGACCCATAACACTACCTTGTCAGACACCCGAAGTGACTTTAATTGCCGGTGAGGTAACACCGTCCAAAACAACCCTTTGCACCCGATCATGCAGAAAATCATTTATCCATAATATAATGTTACTGTCTAACCCATAAGATTTTAATTTCAAGATTAGTTTGCTATGAGATACCTTGTCAAAAGCTTTTTTGAAATCGAGAAATATAGCATCCACTGGAATATAATATTCGCCAGAAACTAAAATATCGCGGGAAAAGAGAGCAAGTTGAGTTTCACATTGAAGTTGAGTTTCTCTTCCGGAAGCCATGCTGAACATTGGACAAACAATTCTTGCTATCTAGGTGTGATTAATAATTTATTGCTATCTAGATGGATTACACGTAATTCAAAGGCGGAGACTTAATACTGCACCTATATGCGTTCATCTTTGATGCTCCGTTTATCCGTTCGTTGGTTCAAAATTAACCGTGTATCTATCAATAATTTTCTAATACACTTACCATCCCTTGACCAGACAGATTGAACTTTATTTTTATCCAAGTATCAGTCCCAGATCATTACAAGAATATGCCGCTAGATACAAGGGTCATGGGATAAATGAAGGAAACGCCAAGAGAGGACCGATTTAGGCCCAAGAAAAACAACGTGTGTTAGTCTTTGATCAGTTTACATGCCTTAATCGAGGCACATTACTCCCCAAGAAATAATCATGGAGATGTGATTAACATATGTGAAGAGGAAGGAGAGCCCAAATAACTCAAACTCACATAACCAGCTATAGTTCATACATTTCTTATATTCCTTGTAAGCACAAAAACTGGAGAAGAATATTTTCACACCGATTTCATTCCGAAACAAACATGAAGACTTGTTAAAAAAAAATCCACTTCGAACTTTTGAAAGCGATGATGACGAACCTATCAATAATTAAATCGACCATCGACAGTGAAAACCGAATGTTGAATCATTGACGAAAAATCAATGAACTATTCAGTGAAAAACTTGAATAAAAATTTGAGAGAAAAATGGTGAAGCTTCACGAAAAAAGTCTTTTATTGGACCTCATGTGAGCTAATAACCATGGTTCCAAGGTAAAAACATTTGTTTTCGTCAAATGAATAGTTTTAAATGACTGTGCGATCATAGGTTGCAGTACAGACTAAATCTCCTTAAAGATTTTAACACAGTACCATTACTGAATATGTTTTAAATATATTTAAAAATCATTTATTACTAGCACTATACAGCGTTAGATGTTAGTAATAAATGGCTGACCCTAATAAAACCCTAACGTCATTCGTCAGTCAGCTTCTCCACTCAGTCTATAATCTCCATTCTTCTACACAACCACATGCCATTCCTACTTAGCTTTGTCCCATATTTCCAAATTAGACATTCAGCTACAACTCATTGCATTATCCGACAGCGTTTTCTTCCTCCTCCTCGTTGAAACTGTCAACTACCTCTCCACCCTCTACCATATTTAACTAGTCTTCGTTTATCTTCCTCTCCACCCAGCCTAAAGTATCCATTCTTCTTCATAACCTATCTAAAAAAACTTCACTCTGCCCTCAACATTATTTCGCAATTATCAATTTTCTGAAATGTAGCATGCCACGACACGTACCAAAGTTTTCACTTATATTTTCCTTACATTCTTACTCATGGATATTGCTTGTGGACCATAGGTTTTTCAGTTATGCGTTATAAAGTCTTATGACCATAAATGACCATAAATTTTATTAATTCACGATGAAGACACTAGTGTAAAGGATTATGGTCTGCAAAATAACTGTAGAAGCCTTTCATTTAGCATCGTGCTTGATCGTACATTTGAACGAATATTTTTCTCACGGTGAATGAAGTGGAAATCATGTTACGTGGGGGGATTCCTAGGGAGGGAGTAAGGGAAAGTGCATTATTGTAGGCAATGAACGGACGACGAGAGAAGTGGAGGCATGCTCAGAGAAGGAAAATTCTGGTGCCAAGTCTCCCAAGATCCCAGGTCATTGTCCCAGTGTTACCAGCCTTCAAAATGACGCTCGGCGTATAACAACGAAGGAAGACGATGTCGCCATCCTAAACATTTTGCTATTGCTCGCGTAACATTCTACTTCTCCGTCCTACAAAACGAATTTACAAAGGTTTTGTGTCGGGGATTGGAATCGGTGAGTTAATGGGAAGGAGGTAGTAGCTCGTCCCTCTCTCTCTCCCGCACTGCGTTCCTCCCGATCACTGCTTCTTTTCACTCGCAATTGACTCGCAACCCGCGAATTCTTCCCTAGCTCTCCACGAAACTCAAGAGGCTCGCTATGCTTCCCGAAAAAGAATCGACCACCACACTGCCATGCATTGTTTATCTCTCCAGACCCTAACAGCAGGGTTACATAATTGTGTTATCTTCAGAGCTCATTTAACACTCGATCCATTCGAATAGTCATAGAATTCGTCCATCCCTAAGGCGAGATCGTAGGGGTGGGAGGAACCCTTCTTGGTAACCTCCAATTCTCGTCCTTAGGTGGTATTATTTCGTGCCTATTACTTCCCAGTGCCTGAAGATTTAAAACATATAACTCAACACTGACCTTTGAATTACCGCACCTTTCCCATGCCTCACGGCGGACCCATCCTCACCTCTTCTAACCATTAATCTGATTGAGGAAAATGACTTCACGGTCCTCTCAAACTACACGTAATAGGAACCTAATTCCAATGTTCATACTATGCCCCAAGAGGGCACGAAATACAAACCGTATTTAAACTGCCATGAAATTACCCAAATGTCTCACTTCTATATTTTAATGTCATTTTATGAAACCGTAAGAAAAGGAGAATGTGTCTGGGAAAGTCTCGTTTCATTTCATTTGCTTGAAGGCCAAAGGAAGGGGGCTTCGTTAATAGGCACAAAGGAGCTCAGGCCAACATTCATACAGTATAATTACTTGTCACTGGAGTAACGATTTCCCTCAGAAATTGAGTATGGTAGTTATTTTATTCGAGGGAGGTGACCGACAGTTAAGGTCATTTGCGCCATTAAGGATGGTAGGTAATTGGATATGGGGAGGAATTTTTCATGGAATGGAGGAAGGATGGAGAGAAACCCGGCGTTGAAATGAGCCTAAACTTAACGGAAGAACTTCAACTGTTGCAGGCTCTACCTTGCGGAATGACGGCATGATGGGATAATTGATTCAATTTGTACCTATTCCACGAATTTATTTTAACCCAACCGGTTTCGACGTTAGCACGTCATCATCAGGGGTGCAATCTCCGAAGTTTCTGGGAGTGCAAGTCACATATATACAAAATTCTTGGGGGTGGGGATTAGGTGAGACGTGGTTGAGGGAGGGAAGAGCCACTGAATCGGCAATGTTGGGTCAAAAGGAGTTGACGTAGGGTAGTGGCTTGGGGTAGTGGGGGAGAACGGGGACCGGGGGAGGGGAGGGGGGGGGGGGGGAGAATAGGTGGGGGCATTGCTAATCACCGATGGTCAAGGTGAAGTGGAAGCGGCTGCGGACGGTCATGGTGCAACACGAAGGTAAAAGGAGAACATTTAAATTCGGAAGAGTCATTTAAAACCAATACATTAGGAACACCTTGTCTCTCAACAATTTCAAAATTCTCTAAAAAATCCAGTTTAAAAACCCTTTGTCATTTATATATAAAATCTTGGGTGAAAAATTACCATCGTGTCCAGTCTCAATAAGATATTTTACAAACCCGGATTTTGGGTCATTATTTAATAAATAGTTCTTGTGTTCTTTTGCTCTGATGGTGAATTTACGACCTGTTTGTCCAACATAAACACCATTACAATCATCACACTCTAGTAGATACACGCCACATTTTTCGGAACTATGAATCTTGTCCTTGGAGTTGAAAAGAAGTTTTTCTACAGTTACCGGATTGTAGTAGCCAATTCTGAGTCGGCTAGCAGGAAATTGTCTAGCTATTTTGTGGGTTATAGTACCTAAAAATGAGACTTTACTCTCTGCAAAAATGAGAGTTTATCCTCTCTGCACGGCCCTCAACTAGGATTAGTAATTCTACAGTAAACTCTACGCCACTGCTGGGATTCTAAACTGGGTTCGCAGAAAGGGAGTCCGGTATTCACACTACCGCCGCTTCAGCGGTCCGTCCGATTCTACGTCCGACCTCCCTCTTGTCATATTCATACATATAAAACTCCTCCAACATCAAACTCATTTTAATCGGTCAGGACTCGGCACTGAACCCTTACGCCTCTCTCTCTCTCTCTCTCTCTCCTACTCTAATTACATCCCCTGCGCAGTATGGCCCTCGAACCAAAATGTTGCCGCGTGCATGCCAGTGAAAAAGATGGAAAATTAAGCCAACCTTTATCCGGAGAAACCCTGCATGACATTCTTCCGTTAATCACGGAGAGTACTGCGTGACAACTAAAACGATATGTATGTACGCTGATAGCATTTCTTGACGTAACCTTTTGAACATATAAGTAGGAAATAACTAATAAAGATTTTAACCGATAGAAATACCAAGGACATAATTGCAGATATCTAATAAGTAAGCTCACATCTCGGCCGCAAAATATAAAATCCCTTCTTGTAACGTTGCGGAATTATCGGAAAATTGCTTCGATTATCTCTTGATTCATGAAATAATAAATTTTTTCAGTCACAGAATCATGTTTCTAAAAAAGCTGAATTTCATCTTTGACTACTTGTCTAAAGAAACACTTGATGGTAATTCCATAAGAGGTATTAAATTGATTCAAGTAACTCAGATATAGTAATTCACCTTTTTAGGATGAATCAAATATGAAGCGCATTTTTCTGACCGAAGGCTGCTTAATTTTTAGCAAACATTTTCTCAACTTATCATTCCGAACATCACCATGTGACTTAATGAATCAATACAACGACAGCAATGCCCGTATCGTTCAAACCAAGCAGCAATTAAACCACTTCCTTTTATAACTTCTCCAGAGAAGAAGCAATTTCGTCCAATAGTTTTCCCTCCAATCTTATCCAAATCATTAAAGTAAACTCGTTTGCGACCAGATTATGGGATTTATTAAAGTTATCAATAGCCTTGACTCATTTCATTCCGGTATCCGCAATGGGCAGAATTCAGCTTTAGATGAAATAATCGATAAAATACCACTATCTATGAGCACGTGTATTAATTAAATATAAAATAGAAATTTTTTCTTCAGTTGTGAATGTGAAATTGACTTTTAGTGAGAACTAGGCGTCACTTTCTCAAGGAGGAACGAATCAAGTTCAGCCTCTCGTATACCCTTGCCATCTATAACCTAGATTTTTCATAACTCAGCTACACTTCATCTTTTTTCCCACGATCCCCGATAATCCACTTCGACACTTGTTCCTCTTAAAGCATAATTCATCCTATTTTTTTCCTCTTCCTCATAGCGCCTGACAATTGTATTTCCCACTTTCCCCCGAAATATAAATAACACATCTTCCTTGGTTTTCCTCTTCACCCAACCCTCAATCTCCATTCTGCTAAACAACCACGTCTCAAAAGCCTCTATATTCTGCAGTCCACTTCTTTCGCAAAAATCAAGTTTCTGTACCATACGATATCAAGACTCGTACAAGAGTTTTCTTCATTCTTTCCTTATATTTCTTATCAAGGCTCGATCAAAACCATGGGCTATAAAGCATACTCAGATCGTGGTGTTTTCTCCCAATAGTAGACATGCTTGTGATCGGGAAAATTATTACTTATTGAGAGGTGTCCGCAATTTAAAGGTGGCAGTAATTACGACATATTTTTCCATGCTGTAACTGCGATGAATTAAATTATAATACCACTTAATACGTTGCATGAACTATTATTTAATAAAACTTTGATAAATAAATCTATCGAAGATACTGACCAGGATCATATGCAGGAGAATAGAACGAAAAGCAGAGGAGTTCCTGGATGAAGATCAATTTGGATTCCGGAAAAGTAAGGGTACAAGGGAAGCAATGTTGGCCCTTAGGCTGCTCATAGAGAAGATAATGGAGAATAAAAACCTACCTTCATTGCATTTGTGGATTTAGAGAAGGCTTTTGACAACGTGGATTGGGATTCAATGCTTGGAATTCTGAAGGGAATTGGATTTCGTACAATGACCGAAAAATTATACACAGTCAGACAAAAACAAGTAGCTGTGATTAAATGTGGACCCAGCTCTGAAGAAGCAAGAATAAGGAAAGGAGTAAGACAAGGCTGTGCACTGTGTCCCGTAATTTTTAATGATTACATCGAGAGAGCCATCAATGAAATCAAAGAGAAGTCTTGTGGAGTGACTATCCACAGAAAAAAAAAAGAATGCTGCGATTCACTTATGACATAGCACTCGTTGCAGAGACAGAGAGGGATCTGAACAAGATTCTAGTAACCATGGAAAGGACAATGTCCAGATATCAGCTGAAGATAAATAAGAAGAAGACGCTTTTCGCTCACCATGCCTTTCTCTATTGTTGTTTTTCCTAAGCGGTTCTATTTTTTCGTGTACATGACAAATTTTAATTACAGTAAACTTTCCACTATCAATTTCCAAATGGCAAGAGTAGAGATTTCATCCACGAGGTCTAAACGGAGCGTACACTTTAGCAATGTATATATTTCCCTCGAATTCCAGCGAAATATATTTGTATGTGACTTTCCTACGATACGTTCATCCCCATTAGAGCTCGCTCCTATTTCTTACGCATGTATTTCAGTCAAAGATTAACGTCTAATACTCAAATTTCCTGAAGATCAATAAGAAGAAGACTAAGATATTGGTGTTCAGCAAGAGAGAAGAGGCCAAAACCAACGTTAAACTAGGAAAACAGAAACTGGAAGAGGTGAAAGAGTTTTGTTACTTGGGAAGCAGAGTAACCAACGATGGACGAAGCAAGAAAGAAATAGTTAGTAGAATAGCTCAGGCAAATAGGGCATTCTATCAAAAGAAGAATCTTTTTACAGCTGGAAATACAAGCGCAGAAGTAAGGAAACAGTTCATCAGAACATACATCTGGAGCATGATTCTTTACGGCAGTGAGGCATGGAGGATGACAGCAGCGGAGAAGAAAAGGATAGAAGCATTAGAAAAATGGTGCTACAGAAGAATGCTGAAGAAGATGGAGATTTCTGAAGATTAAATGGATCGACCGAGTAAGTAACGAGGAAGTCCTGAGAATCGTTGGAGAAAAGAGAAGTCTGCTGACAACTCTAAAAAGAAGAAGGGACAACTTAATCGGCCATATCTTGAGACACGATGGCCTGATGAAGACTATCGTCGAGGGAAAAGTAAACGGGAAGATTGGAAAAGGCAGGCCTCGTATGAGATACATGGAAAAGGTTGTGAAGGATGTAAAAGAAAAGAATTACGTCACAATGAAAAGGCTGGCCGATAGAAGAATCGAGTGGAGGGCTGCGTCAAACCAATCCTAGGATTGTTGACCAATGATGATGAGATAAATCCCAATAAAAAAATTATGGGATGAAACGAATATAAATTTTTTATTAATAGATCAACTATTGGCATCATCCTGATCAAATCAAGAATCAAAAACTTGGCCTATAGAAAAGAGATATGTAGCAGTGTAGTAAGCAGTGATTGGAAAGGAAATTGGCAGGAGCACGAATTCGCAGAGAGACGCCCAGATTACTCCGTAATTGCTAAGAAAACGTTTTTTCTGGAAAAGTTCCTTGGGCATACATTTTACTTCAAGTAATGAAGTTTTTTGATCAGAGGAAGAGAAATCTTTACATAATAGCTCGTAGAGTATATCCGTCAATTCGTTCTACTTGGAGGAAAAATGTGTCTTTCTGCTCCCCGCGTCCGTTATTGAGTGTCCGCTATTAGGAAGTGTTAATTCCATAGTTCTCCATGGTTGCTGCAGAGGATAGGAAAACTGTCCTTTTTTAAGGAAGCATCCGCAATTTGGAGGTGTTCGTTAAGGGGGGTTTGACTGTGATAGAATAAATAGATAAATTGATATTCACGCGACATGGAGGAACTCTTGGCGAGGAGATAAAAAACGGAATGGATATTGAAAGTGAATGGACGACAAGAGAGTCGTAAGATACCTATGTTTGGGAAGGAAATTTCCAGGGCTAAATCTCTCTATCCCAACTTAGTGCGTCTTTGTTATCCATCCCCTGAAATAACGCTGCATGTATAACTGCTAAAATGAAGAAGACTCATCCATCATCCTAAACACCTTGCCGTTGGCAATGTGATATTCCAACACTCCATACCCAACAGCGGCGTCGGTAGTGGGGGCATTCGGCCCCCTCACCCCCAGAATTTGCCCCAGGCCCTTGAGAAATGAGTCTTCATTAATAAAAATTAAATTTCACTAGTTTCCAGCTTGCCCTTTCCCTTCGTACGCATATTCTACCACCTTCATATGCACTTTTAGCGCAATTCTAGTCTCTACCCGCTTCTATCCGCAAAAAATGGGGGCCCTTTTCATAGGAGCCGGGCCCTTTTCAAGGTTGGCCCCTCTCAGCGAAAATAGTTCCGACGCCCCTGGTACCAAATGATGAATTTTCGAAGCTACTGGGCGATGTGCCTTGTGGTTGGGCCTGGTAGTTGAAGGGGGAGGAGTGTAGCTGGCTCCTCTCGTTCCCCCATGCCTACGCTTCTATATACAATGCCTTCCGCTCCAAACATCACAAACATGACTTCCCTTATCTCGTATTTGACTCGCAGGCGCCCGCGAATGCTTCCCTCATTCTTGACATAATCCGCCTTCCTCCCTTTATCCCCTGTGACCTTCTACCAATGCACCAGCCGGACTCCTCGCCATTTGCCTGATCACGATGGGTCCGTGTATTGCGATAAGCTTTATACGTATGTTCTTGTTGAGGTACAGGGATTTATGATTATTTGAATAAAGCAAAGCGAGCGCTAGGAAATCGATGATGTTTGCGTAATCCTTGGAATTAACGGGGCCTTATCGCGATAGACTGGTAGGTTTCTTGATGGATCGATGCACAAATGAAGATAACACTTGCAGGATTTAGTTTGTATGCAACATTTTTACAGCCATTGAAACTAAATACTTAGTCATAGCATACGTAATCGAGCACATAGCTACGGAAAGCTCTGATGGATGATTTATGAGGATGAGGAAATTTATGCGCGAACGCCATGCAAATTGTCACCAACGCTATGAATTTCCAAAGGGCCAAAGGATTGAATCGTCACCAATTGCAGGAATTGCTTAAATTAATGGATGCTTACTATGGGAAATCTTTACTTTTCGGAAGTGAAAAAAGTTAGATCGAGGTAAAATGTTGAAAATATATTAGTTTGAGAAATGATAATTAGTGTGGCTTTGCATTTTCTGGGCCAGCCCGGAGCCTACGTTTGTTCTGGGCCAAACTCAAACAATTTACATAATGCCATTATATTTCGCACAGTACAGTCAGTTCCCAACCAAAACCACTAGACTTGGTGCATTTTTAGAGGCTGATCGCTAATAATTCGTAATTCCCTCACTTTTTATAGATAATTTCCATCTCTGTATTCAGAGATTTCATCTGTCCCCGCAATCATAGACGTTTCAGACCAGAAGGATAAGTGTTAAGCATGGGGGCATTACCCTGCTCTTCACTACCCAGGTAGAAAAATCTGTGCTGGAACTGTACTAGGTAAGTGGACTGTGAATTTGCTATGAACTGTAATGGAATGTTTCAATTCCAGTACAGTTTCCACAGTACAGTTACAGTGGAATTTCCTCAGTACAGTCACAGTGGACGTGCCACAGTACAGTCACAGTTAGTTAGGGCTGGGCGGCTTTCCGGTTCACCGGTTCGGTTTTTTTTTCAGAACCGGCAGGCCGGTTCATATTCAGGGAAAATACAGTGCACCGGGGAATCGGTTCTGAACCGTTGCATCTGGGAATGGGCTCTGAAACGGTGCACCGGGGAAGCGGTTCTAAACCGGGACAAAGGGGTATCGGTTCTGAACCGGCTCACTGGGGAAGCGGTTCTGAAACACCGATGATCGTAGCTGCTCGGCTTTCACGCCGCCGTCTCTCTCCCCGTCTCCGCTCGCAGCCAGGTTGGCTGGCGACCACGCCTGTGAACTTTAGCGTTCATAGTTATCCATAGTGCCACTGTACTGTGGCACGTCCACTGTGACTGTACTAAGGAAATTCCACTGTAACTGTACTGTGGAAACTGTACTGGAATTGAAACATTCCATTACAGTTCACCCTTCTGCGTTATAAGTTGTCCTCCTGACTATCGTCTCACAAATAATCGACCACTAGAGAGAGCAGAGCGATCACTCGCCCATGTAAAGCATCGTCACATACGTAACTCAAAGGGATTTTGCGTATTTTTCATGTTAATTCGTGAACGATTACAACGGATAATAAATAGTTCATAACCTTCAAGTTAGTGCAGTAGCAATTTTTATTAAAACAATGCTGTTGGTTTTGGGAGACTTAGTGGAGGAAGGAGAATTGTATCAAGTTCCTATCTACCCCTGCCACACACAAGAAATGAGAGGATAATGCAACTTCTTACGGTAACTTCAAAATTCATGTCCGGAGTGCAAGCATGGATATGAATTATCGTGATAAGATGTGCCAAATACAAACAAAGTTTGAACATTTTGACGTTGATTATTAATACACAATATTTTAAGTTTTTCCAAGAATTATTTTATGGCAAAGGATGATTGAGATGTTTTTAAATGAATAATATTTAAAATTATGGTAAATTTATGGGAAATAAGGTTACCTAAGAGAAAATTTGATGTGACACCCTGCATCGCCAGAAATTTTCGGGTGGTCTGCGGGCTGCCTATTTTCAACACTTGTTTCAAAAAAGGCGTCAGAATCAGACACTCTCCTCATAACCGTTGCCATGATGAAAGATAAAGGAAATGTCGACTAAGAAAGGCAGATAACTATGAACCACAGATAAAAGCAATCAGCCTCTCCACGCATGTCAACTCTCTGGAAGCACGTAAATCAGATCACAAGTAGAGTGATTTCACCGGACGCAGACACTAGTCGCTCTGTCTCTCGAGAGTTCATTCACGAGGCTTGAGTTATTAACTTAGCTCGACGCGTTTTATTGTTATTATGCTAATGTACAGCATCATCATCAAGGCTGGTCAAGGAACTTGATGATGTTGTGCTAAGTGAATAAATATATGTTAAAATATTGCTGTCTTTCTTCAACAATAATGAGAATTTCATCGCCGTTAAAGCGGCGGGTTCGAATTCGGCAGGTCAACACATTTAGGTGCATTTTTTGACACTTAAAAAAGCTAATTTATATGTACGCCCAGGCCTCGCATAAAACCCATTGGCCCACGCAAACATTCTTACTTTTTACTGTTTAGTTTAGATAAGCATAACGCGTTATTAAGAAGTCTCTTCTTAAAAGAAAAAAACAAGTCTTCAAAAAACAGGTTAAATAAAAATTTTGGAAAAAAATCATTTGGATGACAAAAACAGTTCATTAGAGGAAAAAAACAATGTAGGAGAAAACACGGTTCACAAAAAAAACGATTCAGTAGAAAACACCGGTTCTGGAGAAAACACCGATTCAGGAGAAAACACCGGTACAGTAGAAAACACCGGTTCGATGTATTGAACCGGTGCACCGACGTGGCCAACGGATTCTAAACCGAGTAGCGGTTCAGTATTTCCTTCACCACCCAGCCCTAGTAACAGTGGACATGCCACAGTACAGTCACAGTGCATTCACCACATCACAGTTAGCGTTCATTAGTGCAGATCCAGGGATTGGCCCACCGTCACCTACTATTTGGCTAGAATTTACAACATTTGTACCATGGTGACTTTAACTTACAAAATTTGAAGTAAGTCAGGCCAACCTCTTTGAATTCTTTTCTTGATCTGTCCCCACTGCATTTTTCACACTATAGCACTCTATAGAGTGCATTGGAAACGACACACCCACCCACGATATTACATATATAGCATAACAATTACTCAAGTTTATCAACAAGGAAATCATCACCCACATTCAATGAAAGCATTTATTCTTTTAATGAATACACAAATTGTTTAGCGACAAAAGATCAGGAAAAAGGAAGAAGACAAAATTCTCTTTTTAATCTCATCGAAAGTCACCACTATACTGAGGAAGACACAAATACAAAAAACATTTTCACATTTACCGCAGAGTTGAATCATCATCATCAAGGGTCAACAATCCTAGGATTGGTTTGACGCAGCCCTCCACTCGATTCTTCTATCGGCCAACCTCTTCATATTAACGTAGTTCCTCTGTTTCACGTCCTTTACGACCTGTTCTATGTAACTCATACAAGGCCTGCCTTTTCCATTCTTCCCGTTCACTTTTCCTTCGACGGTTGTCTTCATCAGGCCATCGTGTCTTAAGCCCTGGTTACACGATACATAAACACGTACAAGTTAATGTCTAAATGAATGAACGCGAGAATGAACGCGAAAATGCACCGTGTAACCACACCAAAATGTACAAATGAATGAATGCGTGAACAGAAAATAGAACCTGTTCTATTTGGTTCATGCATTCGCACAAGTTGCGCTGAAACCATTCACGCAAATGTACATGAACCCGTACGTGTAAATGTATCGTGTAACCAGGCCTTTAGGATGTGCCGATTAAGTTGTCCCGTCTTCTTTTTATAGTTTTCAGCAGACTTCTCTTTACTCCCGCTCTTCTTAGGACTTCTTCATTTGTCACTCGGTCGATCCATTTAATCTTCATCATTGTTCGATAGCACCATATTTCGAATGCTTCCACCCTTTTCTTCTCCGCTGCTGTCATCGTCCATGCCTCGCTGCCGGAAAGAAACATGCTCCAGATATACGTTTTGATGAATTTCTTCCTTACTCCAAGCTTGTATTTCCAGCTGTAAGTAGATTCTTTTGATAGAATGCCCTATTTGCCTGGGCTATTCTACTCACTATTTCTTTCTTGCTTCGTCCATCGTTAGTTACTCGGCTTCCTAGGTAACAGAACTATTTCACCTCTTCAAGTTTCTGTTTTCCTAGTTTGACATTTGTTTTGACTTCTTCTTTCTTGCTGCACACCAATATCTTAATCTTCTTCTTATTTATCTTCAGCTGATATCTGATCATTGTCCTTTCCATGGTTACTAGAATCTTGTTCAGATCCCTCTCTGTCTCTACAACGAGTGCTATGTCATCAGTGAATCGCAGCATGCTTATTTTTTCTCCATGGATAGTCACGCCACAAGACTTCTCTTTGATTTCATTGATGGCTCTCTCGATGTAAACATTAAAAATTACGGGATACAGTGCACAGCCTTGTCCTTACTCCTTTCCTTAATCTTGCCTTTTCAGAGCTGGGCCCAGATTTAATCACAGCCACTTGATTTTGTACAGACTGTGTATAATTTTTCGGTCACTGTACGAAATCCAATTCCCTTCAGAATTCCAAGCATAGAATCCCAATCCAAGTTGTCAAAAGCCTTCTCACAAATCCACAAATGCAATGAAGGTCGGTTTGTTCTTCTCCATTCTCTTCTCTATAAGCAGCCTACGGGCCAATATTGCTTCTCTTGTGCCCTTTCATTTCCTGAATCCGAATTGATCTTCATCCAGGAACTCCTCTGCTTTACGTTCTATTCTTTTGTATTTTATCCTTGTCAATATCTTCGACGCATGTGTCGTCAGATTAATAGTCCAAAAATTTTCACATTTCTCCGCTCTCTTCTTTTTGGGAATAGGAATTATAATGTTCTTCTCGAAGTCCCTGGGTATATCTCCTGTTGAGTACTTGTCGCAGATGGCCTTGTAGAGATGGGCTAATGTCCTCTCTCCCGCATTCCTTATCAGTTCTACGGGCATATCATCAATTCCAGGAGCCTTATTCATCCGAAGGTCCCTTACTGCTGCGTAGAATTCAGATCTCAATATTGATGCTCCCATATCATCCTTGCCGACTTCGCTTTCCTTTTCAACTACTTTCGTGCTGATTGTTTCCGTTGTATAACTCTTCCAGATATTCTTTCCATCTCTTCACTCTGTCTTCATTTTCAATCAAAAGTTCTCCATTCTTGTCTCTTATAGCATTGCATCTTGCGCTCCGTTCCTTGAAGTGGTTCCTCACTATCCTATAGGCAGCTCCCACCTTTCCTAGGAAAGGTTGTTTTGTACATCTTTGCATAGATTCTTCATCCACATTCCTCTAGCTTTCCTGGCTTTGCGACTTGCTTCGCTCCTTATTCTTTTGTAGCAAAGCTGCCCTTCTTCAGTTTTCACATTCTTGTACTTTCTTCTTTCTTTAATCAGCACTAAGTCTTCTTCCGTGATCCATGGCTTCTTCTTAACAACTTTTCTTCTTCCAAGAACTTCTTTTGCGACTTCCTGCAGTCCACATTTAATGTTTTCCCAACACTCTTCTACTGGTTTCTCAGTCAGGTCCTCTCCTATGTTGTTTTCTACTGCTTTCTGAAATTCCAGCTGATGTTGAGTCTCCTTTAGTTTTTCTACTTGCCAAATGTTCTCTACTGTTTTCTCCAGTCTCTTGAATTTTAGATGGCATTTCATCATCACTAAAGCAGAGTTGAATGCTGAGTCTGAATTTTCATTACCTCATTCCTAATTTCCGGATACAATAATGATATAACGTGCTTGTAAAAATAAATAAATGCGGTCACTTCTTCTGTCAAGAGTTCAATCAAGATTGTATGGAAGGCAGATCAAAACAATAACAATGGCAAATTCGTGAATTTTATTCGTCTCGCTTTGTAAAGATAAAAATTTACTAAGCGTACCTTAATCGTCAATTCAAATTTTAAAGTAAGCTTCTTATGATGACGAACTTCATAAAAACGTTTTGATTCGAGATCAATTTCATTCCAGACGCTTGCCTCCGTGCTGACCTCCCATGCTCACATAATTTACAACTACCATTTTGAATGTCGAAGTGGACCTTAGCAGTTGCTGCTTGGGACCAGCCAATTGCTAATAGTAAAATTTTTCCCGTAAATTATAGGGTGTACTAGAGAGATCAGGAGGGTCGGCCGGGAGGGAGACTATTTATCGCAGTTACGAACACAATAGACAGCAAAATAGAAGTGATTCCCGAAAATATAATAGAAAGTGTATGGTGTTCAATTCAATATGCTAAATCTAAAGTAATATACGTTTGTGCCTACTATAGACCTCCCCATTCCGATGTAACTCAGTATTAGAACTCGAGAAACAGATAAGGACCATTAATTGCCATAGAAACGAACGACAGATTATTGGAGGTGGAGATTTCAATACACCATTGATAGATTGGAAAAATGTAGTCATAAGTCTGGAGGTAGGGACAAAGAAATGTGCGAGTCATTGCTTGATCGCACCTGATCGCATCGTGCGCGCTACATCAAATAGTAACCTTGCCTACATCCAATAGTAACCTATGAATAGCGGTAATTGTATCCCATGCGAGTGTATCAATTGATAGCAAAAGCAGTTGCACGTTTGGTATTGGAACTTTAAGGTAACTCAACTAAGAGCATTATATTGCATGCTTGCTTTGCAATTTTTATCTTTTAAAAAATAATTAAAGTTTAGACTAGTATATTATTACTAATTTTTATGCATGATTTGTAGTGCGTGTTAGGGGTGTGAATTCACCCCCTGCCACACACATTAAAGGTGGATTAGGGCGTTTTATGTAGAAGTAGATTTAAAATGTCATTTTTCCCGCGTACCATAAGAGTGCACAAGAGGCAGCATAGTCTATATATACTATCACAATAGATTATTATATGCAGTGCATGATGCATGTATTTTCTACCGATCCCTTTAATATTAAGTAGATACTAACTATCTAGAGTATTACGTAGATGTATCATTTCATGAAATATCAGTAATACAATGAACAGGAGAAAATTTGTTTTCACTACCGACGTCATATCAATTGTATGAAAGCGAAGAATTACAACTTACTCGGAAATTATCTCACGTTACAATAAATTTTTACGTACAGTAGTGGAGAAAAACCAGAATAAATAGTAGATACTAACCATCCAGCTGCATTTTGACCTACAAGCAATTGAAAAATGGTGTGATAAATGGCAGTTAGAATTAAATTTTTTTTAATTTGTAGTAATGAATTTTTTGAAAAAGAATTGTTCTCCTCCTAGCACGTACAAAATAAGTAATAATGAATTAACAAACGTGGAATCCATTAAATATCTTGGAATAAGACTGAAACATGATCTTTCCTGGGGTAAACACATACGTGAAATAATGGGTCAAGCGAATTGTAAACTGGGATTCATCAAAAGAGTATTGGGTAAATGTGACGATATGTACGAGAAATCAGCTACTTTTCCCTTATTAGATCTCATTTGGAATATGCTGCCGGTGTATGGGATCCCTACGAAATCGATCTAAATAATGAACTTGAACGTGTGCAGCGAAGATCGGCAAGATTTGTAAAGGGACCGTACGATAACCTTATTAGCGTAACCAGTCTATTAAATGAATTAAAATGGGAATCATTGTCAGATCGCAGGTTGAAATTTAGACTTAATCTCTTCCACAAATTCCAAGACAATATCTTCAGTGATGATGTTAAAAATATTTTGCGAACCCCAACTTACTATGGTAGACTGGACCATAATTACAAAATTAGAGAAATTGATTGTCGAACTGATAGATTCAAAATCTCCTTTTTTCCTCGTACAATTAGGGATATGAATAGCGGTAAATATGCCCAATACGAGTGAATCAATGTATAGCATAGATAGTTGCATGTTGGTGTAAGGACTTGAAGGTAACCCAACTAACAGCATGTTTAGTTTGGTATTTTTATCTTTTTAAATATTGTATTGTAGACTAATATATTAATACTGATCCTTTTAAATGCATGATATGTACTGCATGTTTGGTGATAATTCACCCCATTCCACACACCCCTGATGTGGCTTGCAGGGTATTATGTAGATGTGGCCCTATTGTCTAGCGTTTCCATGTAGTAGCCTAGTTTCATGTCAGTAGTGCATGTTTGGCGATATTTACCCTCTGCCACACACCCGCGCGTGGCTTTCAGGATATTGCGTAGGCGTTATGCTGAAGAATAATAAATGATATTTGAAAAAAAACACACATTCGGGCAGCTCAATTGCCCTGCACAGAAAATATGAGATTCCGCGTAACAAGACTTCGCGAGAACAGGTACGCGAGGTAATTTCGGTACACTACTCAAAAAATTAAAAATTTGATGATACATAAGTACCTATCTGATTATATTATGTGCGTCCAGGCCAAATCTATAATTTTTTAAAAATCTGCTTGGAAATGTTCGTATCTGACATTAGTCAATATAGACACGGAAGCCAAATTATGCTGATCCTCTGACGTTGTCGTAGTTGAATTTACCTTAATATGGGAGATTTTATAGAATGTTGCTGTCAATTCATCCCCTGCCAAACACCCTTGAGGTGGCTTGCAGGGTATATTGAATATCTGAATGTGCGAATGAGAGCAAAACGGAGGAATGCAACTCATCTATATTTTATCGCATTCACAACCGAAAATCCGCCCTTCAGATTTGCGCCACGGACATATGTCCGGGTTGTCCGCCCCGAGAGTGGGTCCTAGCTGTCCTTATTGTTTCGTATGGGATCAACTGCCTTGAACTTCCCATAGTGTATGAGCAAAAAGGATTTGTTTCCGGTAAATGCCCATAAGGTGCGCAGTAGTGTAAAACTTTGATGATACATGAATATCTAATTATATTATGTGCGCCCAGGACAATTATATAAAAAAAATTTTATCTGCTTGGAAATTTTCGTATCTGTTAACAGATTCTGTTAACTGTTTCGTATCTGTTAGTAATTACTACTCCTTATCGATCTCTCCATCGTATAAAGTGACCGTGCTTCAGACATAAATTGATTAGGTTATTTATTGATACACAATTAAATACAATCCTCAAGCTAGTCCCCAGCATTAAAGCAATAATCACCCTTTATTACTATTGAAACACTTTCACAGCCTTCCCCATCACATCGAAGATAAATACGTATGAAACTCACTTTTTTAAGTCCGTTTTCCGCCTGTCTTTAGTGGTATTTCTTGTAGAATATATGATAACCTACCGTGAGATGTATAAGGCAGCATTAAATAATTTCCACTATTTCTCCAGGCACACAAATAAAGGATCAGTCCTATGGCTAATGACATCAAGGCGAGTGAATGAAAAGATTATCTTTTGAGTTGGCAAAATTTACTGAATAAAGCAATGCGAGAAATCATATATTGCATAAGTAGACAAAAATCATCACCCCTTTCACTTGGACATAAACAACCACAGTCACAATTGAAAAGACTCTCAAACAACACAGTAATCCCTTACGAGGGCAAATCGTTGCTAATTAGATATAACCTGCCTTAAACGTAGACGGAATAATTATTTCAACACAATCACATTGGACACCACAACACAATGAAATAAAAAGATGCCACTTGGGGTGGATCGTAATTTCCCTGAATGAAATAGAACAAAGCACTACACTGTTTATCCTTTCACTGGGACGTAAACAATCACACATACAGGACAAGAGAAATCCACCTAGTCACGAACTTCAATTTGCGTAGATTCCAAATCTTAATTTAAGGCAATAGGTGAAACAACGAAACAATAAATTCCGACAACAATTTTCTCTGACATCTGTAAAGATACCATAATCACACATGCAATCCATCCTAGTTCATTAAAATAATTTGTTAATCGCTGAATTGCCACAATGTGCAGTCACAACAAATGCTATCTTCACATTATGTAATATTCTCACCGTGAGTGGCATTGCTCAAGTGAAACTGTTGATGATTAGGTATCTATGAACCAGTAATAGCGGTATTTGCGCCCACTTGCGCCGAATGAAGTTATTCTCATTTTCCAGGAGCCGTGCACGCCATCTCGCGAAGAGATTTGTTATTCGAGAGTAGTATTTGTCATGTAAAACATTCTTATTTTTGGTTAACTGTTCGATCATGGTGGAAAGCGATGTTTCGGGTAAATACTCAATAGTAATTTTGCTAAAGTTCCCAATAAAATTTATGATGCAATACCATGCAAACTGAGTGTGACTTAAGGTTCTCATGTTATGTAATATGCTTTTAGAAATTCGACCCACTAACAAGTCTTCTCGACATAGACGTCGTTAGTATAGTATGGTAGAATTGAAATTAACAAAACGTCAATATCTCTTTGAAAAAGGAGCTAAAGGAAAAAAATTTGATATTTACCTTCCGTACCACCCTCTACAGGAGTCGTTCATTGAATCAGAAACCTTAGCGGAGGTTAAATTACAAAATTTATTAGATCATACAGCGATAAGTCTAATGAAAGTACAATAAGCCGCATTTACTCAGTCTTGCTGCGGATATGACAAACTATCTATTCAAATGAGTAATAAATGGGGCTGCGATGGCAGTTCAGGACACTCCCTTTCAAAGTAAAGATTTTCCGAAAATGGGCAATCTTCGGATTCCGTCGTTCTTCTGACGTCAATTGTTCCCTTACAACTTCAACTAGAGGAAAAATAAAGAATCAAAAAGTAAATGTATGACAAAATCGTCCTTCACGAGATTTTTCAGACCTATTCGTTTTCAAAATGTGAAGGAAACTCCAGATAAAATTAGAGAAGAATCCTCTAAATTGAGAAGCAAATAGCTAATTTGATACATATTAAATTAAACATTGCAAATGAAGTAATTGAGAGAATTATTGAGCATTTGCTGTTAAATACAATGGTAGATGGCAAAGTCTGCAACTCGTTGACGGATATTTCATCAGCGCAATGGTGCTACATTTGTTGTGCCTCTCCTAAAGCCATGGACAATTCAGAAACTATTAAAAAACGACCAGTTAATATGTTAGAATTTAACTTTGGATTATCTACACTGCATGATCTGATCGATTTTTCAAGTGTCTTCCATATATCCTACAGGCTGAAAATTCAGAAATGGCAAGTCCGTGGAAATCAGAGAGTAAAAGTGGCTTATCAGCTAAGGAAAAGAGAAATAATAAGTAAGTTTAGGTCGGAAAGGGGCCTCCTAGTCAGGCCCGGTAAGAGGAATTTCGGGCCCCTGGGCAACTTGAGTGGTCCGGGCCCCCTAAATTCCGGCAAACCCCCTTACTCAATTTAAACCAGATCTGCGAACTTTCATTTTATTTTTAACCAAGACTATTAATACCAGCCTGATTATCAGATTTTTCTGCAGAAGAAACTTGCACAGTGTCATACATTATCTTTTGATTTACTATAAATTGTCCCTTTTTTAAATTAAACACATGTCAGTGGAATGGGATGGGGAAACAATTTCAGAATGAAAAATTTTTGACGGTGTAATACACTTTACACTTTCATTTTACAGTAATCAAAACTAGGACTTACTTGAACTTGAAAATTTTATAAAAAGTCACAATAAAACGTACTTTTCTTTTTTTTTCAAAATTAGCATGTCCACAATTACTCCCATCTTTTCAGAGATACGGGATAATTATATCACCACCAAATTAAAATGAATGCAGAGTAATCACTTCTACTAAGCTTTGCTTTCACTACAACTCTCTGAATCAAACATAACAGCAGGGAATGGGTAAAAATAATGTAAGTTAAGGGTTTTGACGAACAGAATATATTTTGTTGTGTCTTAATATTAAGCTATTTTCGATAGTTTGTTTCCTTAAAGTGTGCATAATTCAAGTAAAGTAGAAACTAAAGTTATCCTAGATGAATAAAGTCTAATGTGATGTATAAATCAGGGATATGCATATTGTAACGCAGGGAAAATGAAAGATTTGAGTAGATTTTCTCGATGAACAACCAAAAGCTCCGCGGTGTCCAAAATGTACCTTTCTGCATGAACCTCCTAGTAGGGTCAAAGGCTTGGACTGCTGGGGCGAAGGGGCAAAGAAACGAAAAGAAGTCCTTGAGAGGTCCTTCTGGAAGTCCTTTCGCACGAAACATAAAATAATGTTTCGTGCGAAAAATACAGGAATTTTAAGGCTTTGAGGGTGTCAATGAGAATTTTACTTTTGAGAGGAGAAACCTTGAACGCGATTTCGCGTACACTTTAAGACGTTAATATTTTTATATCCCCATGATTTTATACGCGTAGAGCTGGTGGAGATCAATAGCAGTGCACACATTAAAAAAGGCGAATAAGAATCGTTATGTTCCTTATGGCTTGAAAAACCTTACTCGCGTCACGTCATTTCCATCTCCCGGTACACGTCTCCGGCTCCACACGCGCGTACGAAAAATCAAATGTAATTATTGGCGTCGCGAACGAATTTTAAATTGCTTCAGATTTACCTTTAAAAAGCATCAACAATTGATTAAATATGAGTCACTTGACAGGCACTTAACATGCCAGATATTTACTACTTAAAATGAATTTTTGTGTGAAAATAGCGTCCGCCATTTTGTTACTTAACATCTCCTACATTTAGGAAAAAACTCCCAAAGTTAAAGGCAGTAAAGTAAAAGAGTGGTTTTAACAGACCTACTCGTTTTTTATCCGACCAAACACCTCCCACAGCGTCACCCTCAACTTAAATAGGAAGATTTTCATAGAAAACTGAAGTCGGGTGTAATTTTGGCCATATTTGAGCCCCTGCATCTCAGTAACGGCGACAAAACATGACCAATGAGATGCCATTCCATGGTTGCCAATCAATTATGAGTTTTTGTACCAAGTTTCATGATTCTATCTCCAAAAAAGCCATTTTGGAATTTCGTCCATTTTTTTTCGATTTCAGCCTACTGTGCATCGGTTCAAATTTTCCTTCCTCTCCTTTCTATTAACAAAAACCTCACAAAATCACGACAGTGCGTGCATGGGCCTTGAACTTATTTA
This sequence comes from Platycnemis pennipes, assembly GCA_933228895.1. NCBI lineage: Eukaryota > Metazoa > Arthropoda > Insecta > Odonata > Platycnemididae > Platycnemis > Platycnemis pennipes. The sequence continues at coordinate 72,490,546 of OW121847.1, read as the reverse complement.
AGTAAAACAAGGAAAAAATTTAGAAAATTTTCAGAAGGATAAATTATGCATCATGTTTAAGAATTAATAACTTTATGAAATAGGTATATATTCACAAAATTTTAAATATAAAATATTATTTTGCTTCCCTTTTTTATTTTACCTGGGAGTTAAGGATTGCAATCCCGGATGAAATGACAATCCCGAAATCTCGGGATTTAGTATAAACGAATCCCGGAATTCCGGGATTGACGTACACCTTTTCGGCAACAGGCAGCGCTAATAAGTAAGTTTTCTTGAATATGAAATGCAACACGTTAGACGCCTGAGTCCATTGACTAATACATTTTATTGTAATAAGTAATTTGTCATCATTTGTAATACTTACATAAGAAAAATGGAAATGAGCTTACGGTGCGCGTGTTAAACACATAGTGATCGCCCGCATTAAACAAGGTGGACTAAATTCCAGAAAATGTTGTCTAACTTTTGATGATGACCCCGTAATTTAAAAATCTCTCTGGGATTGCAATCCTTACTGGGAGGCTTGGTTAGGGGGCCGCGGTCCCTCCCTACCCCCGTGTATGGGCGCTCATGTATACAAAACCAATGACACAACACTAGAATGTGTAGCTTGCTACTGATAATCTGTAACTTTGACTGTAGAATAAACGATTATTTACAGTCCACTAACAAGTAAACAATAGACTTTATGTGGGGTGTGGGGGATGGGGTTTCTTGTCGTTCAGGTTACAATTTGTCACTGAGTAGCGAATGTTCGCGGCAAAGGGAGGGAAGGTGAGTCACAGCACCCGTGCTTCTCGCTCTATCGTCCCCATCACCCCAAAACCCTCGATGACCACGACAACAATGCTGAAGTCATACTTCTCTATTGCACACCTATGTTGCACACTGACACACGCTCTACCTTCATTCGTTTTTTTCACCTTTTAAACAACAAAATTTTGTATTCTTTTCGGAATTTAAATTTATTACTTTAAATTTTTATTTTCAATTAATTTATTTTGGCCCGGGCTCCTGGTCATTTGCCCCCCCTGTCGCCGGCCCTGCTCCTAGTTGATGTAGTAAAACAAGGATGTGGAACCACCTACGATGGTAACACCTCTCGCCGATTCTTTGAAAACCCAAGGAAAGCTGCGGAAATTACTGGAGTTGACGAGATGCTGAACGGTTCTCCGTTATTTTGCAAGCCATAACAAGTGAATATGGACTTAACGCAGAAGCCTTTGGAAAGTATGCCCATGACACTGTTAAACTATATGTTAGCCTTTGAAAGTAGTTTTAAATGCCCACTAGTGTCCATAAAATTTTGATCAATGGAGCAAACGTGATAGAAATCATGGTTTTACCAACTTACCAACTATCATAGGATGTGCATGAGGCGTGACACAAGGACCACCACTTTCGAAAAATATCAAAAGAGGACACTAATCAAGACTTGTTGAATCTAATATTAACATGTTCCGACCCAATAATTTCGGCCCTCAGAAAGTTACCAATTGAATAGTGTAGTCAACTGCCTAGTGCTGTGATAATTAACTGAAAATTCCTGTACATGTGGTAAATGACGACGCAATGGATACGGGGAGAGAATGAATATTTTTGAATGAATTTTAATGTGATAAAATTGATTAAAATATTTTATGCATTGAACAATTTGCAAGAAAGCATGTAAATGTTACAAAATATATTTAAATACCTGTATTCATATTTTTTATGAGTAACAAATCATTTCTTTTCTGTTTGAATACGAAGCAGAAACATTTATTACTCCAATTTTTAGATGATAACTCAGGCAGTGAAACTTAGCAACGTAGAATTATTCATAGAGCCCACTTTTAATGCTATATTTTCATTTTGTGCTGCTATTACGGTTCACAATTCCAGAAATTTCCACTAAAATAAGGCTGTTCGATCGCTTACACTGAAAAATAGTTTTGTACCCCTAATACTCGAAAGTCGACCACTGTGCGCCGTCTCTGCTCGCAGCCTGGCTGGCTGGCGACCACGCCTGTGAAATTTTCTGTGCTATAAGTTGTCCGCCTGACTGTCGCACTGTGGGCTGAAGTCGAACAAATCTGAACAAAAATGATTTTTTTCACTTTTTATTTCGGAAAAAAATCAATATTTTCTGAATATACAATAATCATTGTCCAAAATAAAGGAAAGAATTTTATTTCTATGTGCTTCGTTTAGACTAGCAGACGTCTGTGAAGTTCATAAAAAAAATTTCGAAAAATAATTTCCAATTTTTCGTGAAAACTGACGGAAGAATTTTGCTACTGCTGCGTTTTAATGGAAGACACGTAATTTTTAACCATACCAACATAATAATATAAATGTCGTAAATCAGCTATTGTGAAAAATTAGATTTTGTTGGTATGTTTTTTAAATTTTATTAAACAATTAATATATGCTATTTTTCACGCATTTTTACCATAAAGTAGGAAAAAACTTAATGTGAGAGGTCTTCAGCGACAAAAATATTTATACCAAGTAATAAAGTATAGTGTCAACTTAAATGTTCTAAAGAAAAATCCTTCCCCAATCTGCCCCCCCCCCCTCCTCCGATCAAGTTATGTACACAGAGGTCCAACCGCGGGGCGCGGAGCTGAGATGCGGAAATTCGTTCAGAATTTGTTACAGTTAATGATTACTCAATAAAAATGAGGCAATACCAGCATACATTATGCACTCTATCTGTATCTATCATTTGCTCACTAAAATACTCACAATTTTAGTGAGCAACTTAGTCAGATTTTCGTCGTGCGAACGAAAGGATCTCAGTGCTGGCTTATTGTTCCCTTTTTTCAATGAGACATAGCGATTTTAATTAGAAAGATAACATTTGCAAGGTTAAACGCGTGTGCCGGCAAGTCGGAAACTTGTCTCGTGGAGTGGACGGCTGCAGGGGAATATTTTCTCATATTTGGGAAACCCAATTTTTACCATTATGCACCCACATATTTTGCTTTTCACTCATTCCTGAGTCTTTTAACTATCAGCCGCTCAACCCTTCGAATAAGGAAAGGGTATATCAGTGGCCGCGGTCTCTAACCGGCCGACCGGGATAATTATCTTTGGACCCTACCTTAGTCTTTTGATTTTTATCTAGCGTTTGAGAGCTTTAATCCCTGTACGGCTGAGTGTTGGTCAAGATGGCATTCGATGCTTTGGTATTCGTATGTGGGAATTCCGCTTATTGCTTTATTGCCTCGTCCCAGAAAAGGGGAATTTGCACTTTTGCGAATCGCCTCTCTGGGACACGTGCGCGGACTAATTATGCGAAGTAGGTAGATCCCATGGGTTTTTTTACAAATGCTTGTTTCCAATTGGTTGAAAAAATTCTCATTTTCACGATTTTAGTGAGAAAATTAGTCAGATTTTCGTCGTGAGAACGAAAGGATCTCGAACGAAGGGAATTTTATTATAATTTTGATTTACCTCTCCGGTGAATCAGATTATTGGCATTTCGGATTAGGAAAAAATGGACCCCACGAAAGTGACTCGACCCGAAAAGAAATGCATGACGTGATTTTCAATGAAGTGGAAATTCGGTGTATTCCAAAAGAAAATTAACCTTGCAATATCTTCACAATAAGTTTAACCTAGGAAAAGACATGGAAATGAAGGAAAATTTGACGAATGTCATGAACGCACTATTTTCTGGGCTTGAAATTAACTACGGTACTTTCAGCGACTTATATTGCTCAACGACCGCTTCCCTGCATATGAAATTGCATCGGTGCCAATCCATTCCGCCCACGGTGCTATTTCATGGAGTATCAATTGCAAGGGCAGCAGTGCTTCCCATTAGCCAGCTGTCGGAGGAAGCTTTGGAATCTCGGCATAAAGATATTAGAAGGTACCGAGCAGACCATACGAGAAAATATTCCCGTTTGACTGAAATGGAGGGTCTTTTCCGAAGGTTCCTCCAAACTTCGGATCTCCTAGTATCTGGAATTTTTATTAAAAATAATATAAGAATAATTGTCTCGAAAGACACACGAGATTTGCGTGTGATGGAGGAGTCAACTTCGGATAGGAACAATGATGATTTGGAATCCAATGCAATATTATAATGGGTTGTTGATTTAATTTTTCGGGATAAATCAATTGTAATAAACATTTTTACATGTTTTATTTTTGATATTACCTATTTGTTTCAAAATTTAAATATTTTTAAAGTTATTTCTTGGGGATGTAACGACAGTATAAACGCCGACCCTGATGCCTTCTGTTAATCAATTATTACATTTGTTTACAAAAATCATTTTATGTATTTAATACGTAATATTTGGTTTAAAAATTTAAAATACATTTGCAACGGCTTACTTTTTCATCAAAAAACCAAAAATTAAATAATCACTATACTGCAGCGGTATGTCTACTCGATTTTTGGATTTTTTCAGTCTCCACTAATTTGTTTTAAAAAAAGGCCACGGATAATTGTTTGGCAAAATATCATAAAATTTGTGTTTAGAAGCCTAAAAAAATATAGTCGGGAAGATTTCGTCGTTCTATCTTAAAAAAATATGGAATATATGATTTTTGACCATCTTTTTCGATTTCAGCCCACAGTGTGTCGTCTGCTACAGCGCACTCATCCATGTAAAGCACTGTCACAAACGTAACTCAACAGTTTGCTGCGTTTTTGCTAGTTATTTTGCTTTTTCGACGATTACAACGAATGAGAGAGAGAGAGATAATATTCCTTCAAGTTAGTGCAGTAGCAATTTTTATTAAACCAATGCTGTTGGTTTTAGGAGACTTCGAGGAGGGAGGACCATTGGTTCAACTCCTATCTACCCCATCCACACGCAAGAAGTGAGAGGATAATGCAACTGCTTACGGCAGCCTCAAAATTCATGTCCGGAATGCATTGATGGGAATTATCGCGCATAAGATGCGCCAAATGCAAACGAGATTTGAACATTTTGACATTGATTATCAGTGCTCAATATTTTCCAAGAATTATTTTATGCCAAAGGATGATCAAGATATTTTTAAATGCATAATATTGTAAATTTAATGAAAATACGGTTACCTAAGGCAAAATTTGATGTGACACCCAATGTCGCCAGAAATTATCGGGTGGTTTGCGGGCTGTCAATTTTATTATTTTAACGTCTCAAAAAAGGGGTCACAGTCAGACCATCGCCCCATAATCATTACCAAAATGAAAGATAAGGGAAATGTTGACTAAGAAAGGCATAAAGCTATGAGCTACAGACGAAAGCAATCAGCCTCTCCACACAAATCAACTATCTGAAAGCACGTAAATCCGATCTTAATTGGAGAGATTTCGTCCGTATGCAGACACCAGTCGTTCTGTCTGTAGAGCTTTTCATTCACCATGCATAAGTTAGTAACTTCCCTTTAAACCATGTATGTTGCCACAACGCTGCAGCAACGTCTCACTGCAACCTCTTGGGAGTTGCTGCAACGTTATGGCAACGTCGTAAATGCCTCCAAATGTCCTCCCTACTACGTTCTGGCAACGTCTTCACAACGTTATTGCAACCTGACACACAACATTATGACAACCTTCCTGCAACCTTTACATAATACTCATAATTGTGCCATTTCAAAAATTATATCCTTCTGATAATCGTTTTCTCACTCCAGATGATAATGAAGTGCGTATGATAAACTTTTTCCAAGTTACTTTCTGGCTCAAAAATTTCAAACTTAAATTTTTTCTGAGTCCTCAACACTATTGGAGACGTAATTACTACGTAGCAGGAACGTTGCAATGCGACCTGAATAGCGCTTCGAGTGGGGAAATTACGACGCTAGGTTTCTCATGCAAGATTAAATGAACGACTTAAGTGGAAAATACTTGTGCCTGGGTTTCTCATGCAACAACAAATTAGGCTTACAGCGGAACGCTCTATTGATATCCCCGCGAGAATATTTTCAATGCCCTAAGTCTTCTCATATAGGGAGTTAAAAATATATCCTTCTGGCAATTGTTAATTCACTTCTGGCAATTGTTAATTCACTTCTGGCAATTGTTAATTCACTAATGACAACGAAGCGCGTATAAAACAACATATTCTAAGTCACTTTCTGCCTCAGCTATTTCGAACTTATAAAAATTTTGTTCTCGAAACTATTGGAGACGTAATTATTACGTTGCAGCGACCTGAATAACGCTGCAACCTCGCACAACCTGTCTGCAACATTTCGTGTTTACTGGGTTAGTTCGACTCGTTTTGTTTGTACAACAGCACTATCATCAAGGCACTTGATGTTTTTTTTAACAAAGAAACACGTAGTACTAAGTAATATCTTTGGAAATTTTTCAATGTCTTCCTTCAACAATAATGCGAATTTCATCGCCGTTAAATTTACAAAAAGCAATTTATATGTACACCCAAGCCTCACAGAAAAATCAATGGCTGACGCGAACATTCTCACTTTTTACTGTTCAGTTTAGGAAATCGTACCCACGTTATTAAGTATCTTCTTGTAGGGAAAAACACGTCTTAAAAAACAGGTAAAGTAAAAATTTTGGCAAAAAACCTTTTGAATGACAAAAAACGCGGTGCACGAGGAAAAAAAGAGGTCAGTAGAAAAATGGTTTGAAAATACCGTTTTAGTGGAAAACACCGGTTCGATCTATTGAACCGGTGCACCGCCGTCTCCAACGGTTTTTTTCAGAACCGAGAACCGGTTCAGTATTCCCTGCACCGCCCAGCCCTATCACAGACCATCCACCCACCCTCGCCTTCAAGATAGATAAAGATAGTAAAATATGGGTGAGGGTCGCCCATGTGTGTCTCGAGAGATAAAGAGAGAGGATTAACCCGAAGACATTTGACTGACTTTTCCGAAGCATCACGAATAACGGAGAACTTACAGATTATAGGTGGTTACCCGTCGGCTGGGCGGGCGACCACCTTAAGTTCGTCACCGCCGTCTCTCTTTCTCAAGGGTCTTTACCGTTTGCAATATATTTCGCTCACTCTTTTACCACCCCTCCCCTCAGTTTGGACGAGCAACCCGGGCACCCGCCTATTTAGTATGCTGGGATCCGGGCAGTGGCGGATCCAGTGGGGGGGGCACAGGGGGCAATTGCCGCCCTCCCCCCCCCCCCGAGAAAAAAAAACAATGAGGTAGTCAATCAAGTATGTACTGAACGTCTTCGTCAATTTACCGAAAATCGGAGGCCTATTATTAAAACAATTATCTTGCTTGGACATCAGAACATCCCTCTAAGGGGTCATATGGATGACGGCCCCATTAATCCTGTGGCCGCAGCATTAAAACAAGGTAATTTCAAAGCCATGTTGCAGTTCAGGTTAGAAGCAAAAGACAAAATACTTGAGGAACACCTAAAAAGTGCATCTTCCCGTGCTACTTATATCAGTAAAACTACTCAAAATTTATTGATAGAATGTTGTAGGGAAGGAATAAGGGAAGAAATCCTAAAACGAATTCATGAAGCTAAATATTGTTCCACGAGACACCTGATCTGTCTCACAAGGAACAAATTGCCTTAATTGTAAGGTATCTGAACAAAGAAACTATAAGGGAAGATTTCATTACATTCATTGATGCATACAAGTCTGCTGCAGATATGACTGATGTGCGATTGACAGAAAAGACGGAAACAAAACTTACTGGGAAGACTTGGTAAAATAGTTTTAGAAAATGTGAAAGAACTGGGTTTAGATTTGAGGCTCTGCGTAGGAATCGATACAGATGGAGCATCTGTTTTGACTTCGGAAGAAGTCAGTAGTATCACAGAGATCCAAAGAGTCAATGCAAAACGGCTATCAAGCGACAACCATGGCTTGAATAATTCTCTTTCGATGTCAACCAAAATCCAAACCATCAAAAATGCTGTTGGAATAATAAAGGAAGTTATTTCGTTTTTCAATCAGTCATCCAAAAGAAATGCCATTATGAATTCATTCTTAGGAGGTCAGCTTGTTAGTCTTTGTGAGACTCAATGGATGGAAAGGCACGATGCAGTAATTTTATTTTACCTTGCCTTACCGGAAATAGTAATGCCTTCACAGAAATAAGTGAATGGAAGGAGCCTGAATCGGCCAAAAAGGCTACACTATACTCAGAGACTAACACAGATTTTATTTTTTCGTGTGCTTGATTGACATTTTGAAAAGAATGCTTCCTCTGAGTAAGTTACTGCAAATTCCAGACGTAGACCTAAACAAGGCTTCCAATGCTGGACAAGATACTCTGATATCTTTGAAGGACAGTAGAAAAAACTGCGATTTGTCCTTTACAGAGATATATTGTGAGGCCAAAACCACTGCCGAAAAGCTGGGAGTGCAGCTAGTAATGCCAAGAATCGTGAAGAAGCAACGTAACAGAGAAAGCCGTGACGCTGACACAATTGTAGACTACTACAGAAGATCCATGTACAATCCACTTCTGGACAATGTCATTGTTGATCTTCAGACACGGTTCTCCCAAGACAACTTAATGTGTTTGGATCTAAATATATTGTTACCGGTATGCATTCTGAACTCCAACACCAATGCTGCAAATGAAAAAGTAAATGTAAAACATAGGCTTCAGAAAGTTGTTAGGAACTTCAAACATCTTCTACCTGTTCAATCTGAAGCTGTAATCGATGGGGGAAAAATATTTGAAAAACGAAGTGGTTGAGAGAGAAAGAGGAAGGAAAGAAAATTCCGGTTACTGTTAAGTGGTTGAAGAGCTGTGATGAAGATCTATTTCCCACCGTATGAAATTTATTGAAAATTCTTATCACACTACCAATCAGTGTTGCAAGTGCTGAAAGGTCATTCAGCAGCCTTAAACTTGTTAAATCATGGCTACGAACCCGAATGGTTGAGGAAAGATTGAATGGCTTTTTTCTTTTATTTATCCACAAAGATATTGATATGTTGATAAGGTGCTTGAACGTTACGCTAAAGGAGAAAAGAGATTAGTTACAAGTATTTATTTAGAATGCATGTAATTTGTAAAAGAGTTGTAGGTAAATAAATTTCTGAATACTAATTATTTTGTGCTTTTACTTTCTTAGTCTTTCATGAATTTGGGCATAATTATAAATTATCGTTGCAGGATAGGTTTATTTACTTATATCAGAACCTTTGTCCTAAGTTCTTATTAACTACAAAGTATTCTCATAATCATGTTATTTTGCTTTTTAGTGAATACCACAAAGCATTTAGCTCAACTTTCCAAAATTCAAACTGCTTTACTGTTGATGACAATACCTTTTTAAGTAGTTCAGAGTAGCGTAAAACAGTGTAGTAGTTTGGTTATATTAAATACAAGCAAGAGTAAGATTTTCAGGAAAGAAAGCAAAATGTCTCTGAACGAAGGTAAACCAAAGTTTTTAGCTGTCTAAGTCATAAGGCAATAGTCAAATAGTATAAAAATTTAAAATGTGAAAATATGCTGAAAACCAGAAAAACTTGCATGCAAATTCACCTTTCTTTTTCTCATATTTTTACAATTTTCTGGGTGAGAACCCCCCCCACCTCAGTTAGGTGATATTCCATACCACCAAAACATCATATAGTAATTTGGCAGATATTGCCCTCCCCCCCGAGATATGGGCCTGGACCCGCCACTGGATCCAGGGCGAACGGGCAAGGTTGGGCATCTATGTCACACGGATTTGGCGCCCGTTTGCAGGCCTCTTAAAAGATACGCCTGCAACTGGGATACTTTTCCCCCCAACCACCGTAAACCCAAACTCCCTGGCTGTGATAATCCTTACCCCCACCAACACAACCCGCCCAAATTTCCTAACGGCATCACCCACCCTCACTCAACCCGTCCATGCTACAAGATTTTGTTGCGGACATCCCCTTCACAGAGAGCTGAGCTAGGATTGCTCGCCTTAAAGGATGAGGTAGGGTTCACGGAGAATTTGAACTGCCATAATTTCAGGCGCACAGCAGCATGGTATGTGCCGTCACAGGTAAGCTTCAATTAAAAGAGAACCGTGGACATTATGAGAATGCTGGTAACAGGCAAAGCAAAAAATAGCCAAGATAAATAATGATATTAGCTATGATTTCCAGATTACTAAAGGTCTACATGATACACGGAGTTAAATGTGGAAAATGATGACACTGGCATATGTGGGAGGTGAATGCACTACTATTCGCGCACTTCATTTTTGATGCACCAAAATCTGCAACAGTGAAAGCTAAGCAGTCAAAAATAGTTTTGCTGAAGCAGTTTTTCACAGAGGTTCCTAAAAACTAATCGCATTTTTTCCTGGGACCAGATCCCGAAGTTCGTAGTATCAAAAAATTCGTATTTTTGAATATTGCCATGTTATTATTGTAGGATTTTCGTCGGGACCGGCAGTTTTGCTTCGTATAATCGAAAATTCGTATTATCGAGAGTTTACGGTATCACACACCCTACTGGCAGTTCGTAGTACGACATGTAGAAGTGTACATGATGCTGTGAATGCCAAAAATTTGATAAATAGAAACCACATCAGAAGTAACAACAGATGTAAATGAATTTGGGACATGAATGGAATTCTTAACAGAATAATCAAAGAGAAGTTCAAGAAAAAATTCTCAAAATAATACGGTCACAGGTTATGGGTTGGTGAGGGCGAATAGTATTTGACATTATCATGTCTAAACATATAAAATGAATTTCCAAAAAAATATTTCATTATATCTTTATCCTAGCATAAAAAAAACAAAAATATCCAATTATAACAAAGTACTCATTAGAATGGAGATTTCAAAGGTTGTTCAAAATTTGAACAATGACCTAACCCAGGCTATCACAAAGTAATATTTTGAATGATAGAAATGTAGGTTGAAGACAGTGATTCTGTACCTATTTTCACATTTTGCTCGAGTGGCCCAGAATAGTTCACCAAAAATAACAGCAATAATACAGTAATCCAAAATGTCACTCACTGATAAAGTACATTTTAAATTGAGTAAAAAGCACACAAAACCATGATAATCACAAGAGTAGAGAACTAATACTAAAAATGGAAATCAGCTAAACTTCGATTTGATGTGAATAGGTGAGAAAGGCTAGGGAAACTAGGTATCCATTATACAAATGTCACTTACATAAAAGTAATACCTATGTGTATTTATTAAAATACAATATCAGTAAAAAATGTATAAAAACAACTGTTAAATATCATACAAACACTTGATTTAAAAAAAATATTCTTCTATCATATATCTCAATATCTCTCAATAAGGTCATCTTAATATCTTAAGATTACCTTAAATACAAATAAGGAAAGTCAATTAATGAGAATCAGATAGGCCAAGTTTACTTTGTTCAAAGAATGACTTTGGACTCATGGGAAGAGTCAGTGGTTTATGTGCAGGCTGAATTGTTACTTCTTTATATTGCCTGACTGGATTGGCTTTATGAACTATTTCCCTTCGCAGAAGAGAAACTTCCTCTGCTTCCAAACGCTCCAGTTCCCTTTGTCTCTGCAAAGAAAAGAGGAGTCAAATATATGAACATTCTCACAACAAACCACTCATCCATACGGCTGAGAATTTAAATTAGATTCACCAATGTAGAAAGTAAGCCATTTTCACTGTCACTCATGTTGTGTACACAACCTAACCACAAGTACATATTCAATAGATTTTTCAAGTTTATTCAAGAAGTAGGAGTTAAAAACCACAATTTCATCACAAAGATGTAGGTTGTGGTTTTTGGTGGAGTTCTTCTCAAGACTAAAGCACTTAGACCTATTGGTCCTTTGTGCCAAATTTCATTGCATAAGAACACATCTGAAGAGGTAGAAGATACATGCACAGAAGCTCTAGAATATTTTTGCAATAAAAATGCGATTATCTATGAAGCACATATACTTGCAACAGATCAACAATTTCACCAATAACAAGACCTAGATGACTTCGAATTCAATTTTTAAGCAAATAATTGTGAACAAGTGTAATTTATTCTTAGTAATTTTCAAATAATTAGCAAAACTCGAGGCCCAAATAAAGCTTAAACTAATTGAATTATAACTACTCTTGCACACATTCTCTAATCCTAACATGTATGGTACCCACTAAACACTGATTATGCACTACAATATATTTTCATTCCAGTGATTGAGGAAAATTTGATGTTTAATTTTGAGATCCAACCTTGGAGATTTTTTAAATCTAAGTTTTGCAGTGGAAATTCAACTTCACCACTCTTATCTCAGCATACCACCACACACACACAATATTAATTTTCAAATGTATCACAGTTGCTTAGTCCTGAGCACAATGATGTACATACATAATAGATTATTTAGCTTTCATACAAGATGACACTGCTCCTATGGTTATTGATTCGCAGTGTAACCCGAAATTTAAGGTTGCCAGTGGCCGAGCATGCCAATTCTCATAACCTTCCCTTCAATGACTGCTTCGGAGTGAAGGTAATCAGAGCATTCCCACCCGACACATCTACATTAGAGCTCCACCACTGGGAGCTCGCCTATATTTCCATATTAAAATCAACCACTTCTTCCGGCATCAACATTCACTAGCTTTCTCCACCCATCCAATTTCCCTCTCCCTTTCCCCTTCCCAGTCCAGCCTCTTCCCCCTCCCTCCTTTTTTCCCCAGCCAATCCCCTTTTCACACACCAACCGAAACCCTTGACTCCAGTGTGACACCCCAGTAGTGATCTCCTCCACCTGAAGAAGGGTTCGTGACCCGAAAGCTCCAAAGCACAGTGGGCACCGGGCTCTCCATGGGTCATCTACTGGTAAGTGTCCACTGATTACCCTATCCTTCACCCCCACCCTCAACACCTTGTTGCTAGCATTTATATATATATATATATATATATCAATTACAGGAAAGTATGTCACGTGTAACACATGTATAATAGTCACTAGTTGCGACGACATAAAAAATATAGAAAACACAAAAAAAGGACTCAAACGAATAAAAAACAGGAGCTTTCGAGCAGTGTTGCTGTCTTTCTCAACCAGAAGGAAATACTGAGAGCATTGGGGGGACAGGGTATTTAGGAGTGGAAGGGGGATGGAGGGGAAAAAAGGAGAGGCGGGGAGGGGAAGAAGGAGAGGCGGGGAGGGGAAGTGGTGAGGACACATTGTAGTCACAATGAGTACAAGTGTCGGTTAAAAGGACACATTGAGCCTAGGGGGGGTGCATGCTTTGAGAAGGAGAATGCAAGTAAGTTCAAGGGTGTGCAGGTTGACGGTGGAATCTGAGGGGGTGGGGGGAGGCAATAACGGAAACATTGATTGAAAAGCATGTCATGAGAAGACACGTGTTTAGGTACTGGTAGGGATGAGTGGGGGGATGACAGAGTACAGGAAGCACGGTGATTGTTGATTCTGATGTTAAGAGGGGTGGTGCATTGTCCTACATAGATGGCAGGGCAGAAATTGCATTGGAGGAGGTAGATGATGTTGTTGGAAACACAAGTAGATGAAGGAAAAATTGGCAGAGACCTGAGTGTGGGAAGGTAAGAGGCAGGAGGAGAAGAGAATATAGGGCAAGTCTTGCATTTCGGACGTTTGCATAGAGGGGGGACGTAGGTGTGTGGCATGGATTTGAGAAGCGGGCGGGTAGTTTTGAAAATAGTGCTTAAATTAGGCGGTCTTTTGTATGTAATGCGGGGACATTTTGGGAAAAGTTTTGAAGTGAAATTGTGGTCTGAAAGAATAGGGAAAAGATCTTGTAGTACTTGTTGTAAGGAATGTGCACCAGGGAAGTAGGTGGTGAGTAGAGAAGGGGAATTGTGTTGTTTGGTATGAGATTGTTGTGGGGTGTAAGGTTTTTTTAAAATTCTTTTTTGGAGAAGGTTTTCTGGGTACCCACAATGGAGAAGGGAGGTGTGTAGATTAGAAAGGTAAATGTGCAAGTTGTCGGGATTGTTGCAGATCCTATGTCTGCGGATGGAAAGAGAATAGGGGATGGAGCGTTTGGTGTGGGGTGGGTAGCAGCTACTGTGGTGAAGGTATTGTTGCTTGTTGGTGGCTTTAATGTGTACCGAGGTTTTGAATTTACTGCCAGAAAGGGAGATGTCTATGCCCAAGAAAGTGATGTTGGAACAGGAAAAGGAAGAAGTGAAGGAGACAGAGGCTGAAGAATTCAGGGAGGAAACAAAAGTGTTAAGGGAGTTGGTGTTGTGGGTCCAGAGGAGGAAAATATCATCAATGTATCTGAGCCAAAGGAGGGGTTTGAGAGGGTAGTCAGTCAAGAATTTATCTTAAAAGAGACCTAGAAAAAGGTTGGCGTAGGAGGGACTAAATCTACTTCCCATGGCGCAGCCGGTCTCCTGGAGATAATGTTTATTGTCAAATGAAAAGGCATTGTGTGTGAGGATAAAGCGGCTGGTGTGAGATGCTGGGAGAGGTAATGGTGCAGAGCAGCAACACCTCTTGAATGTGGAATGGATGTGTAGAGCGAAGTGACGTCTATGGTGGCCATGATGATGGGTTGATCGGGAGGGAGGGAAATGGAGTTTAGTTTCGAAAGGAAATCGTGTCTTTAATGTAAGAAGGAAGGGAATGGACAAAAGTAGAAATCTACGAAAGCAGAAATGCATTCGCACTTTTCAGATATTCTTTTGCTAAGCCAAGTTCACATAGGAGTGGAACGGGTGGAAAATGGGCAAGTGGAAAAGCATCTAGACAACCATACGACAGCAGAGAGCTGTGGTGTGGGGAAGGGGCGGAGTTCAGCCTGCCTGTCTTCGCCCTCCTGGCTCCACCTGCTCGTTCCCGTCACTCCACCCGCCCACTAGTTCCCGCCCCTTCACCCACCCGCTCGCTCCTGCCCCTTGACTGAAGCAGATGATGTTTTAATCATTTTTCAGCCGGGAATAGAATTAGAAAGTACTTTGCTTTTAATGTGAAGCGTGAGTATGAATGATACTAAAGTTACGACGGTTGTTTAGTTATGCCTTTTATTTTCATGATGAAGTCGTCTAAGTTTTCCGTTGACAAAGAATTCTTTTCTGTTAGCAGTAATAAAGAAGATACTTATGTTCACAGGTACAGATACACAGGTATATCTGTGCATATTTCTCAGTTTTCGTAAATATTGCCAGGGCCGATGTTATATGGAGAATAAAAATTTATCCCGTTCAAAAAGTTTTTATTTTATATTAATATTCCTGAATTCACAGATACATACCATTTTGGGTGAACGCATCGATAATTCTCAGCAATAGTATTTCACGGGAGTTACCTCCGTTCGCTCTAGATCCTCTAGATGGCAGCACTAGTACAACACACGATGTTCAGCACAACCGACAGAGGCATTTTCCAGTGTAAATAAATACTTGTTGCAACTAATTTTCGAGATAAATTCCTCCCCTTGAAATATGCGATCCACAATGCACACATTTTGCATATACTTTGTAGTCTTCACTGACAGTAAAATGTTTCCAAACCTCCAACGAAACAATGTTGTTTCACAAAAATATCCTCTAATGTTTTATCAAAGACATGATAAAATGCCAGAGGATGGGGGAGGGGGGGGGGGGTTAGGTAGGTAGTTAGGGGGAGGTAGGAAGGAGTGTAGGTGGATTTGAGAACCCATCTCTAATGTATAGGAATTTTGTTATCGACTCATCTCTAATATATATATATATATATCTTCCTCAAAAGATTAGAACGCAGTCTGCATTCTAATCTTCTGAGGAACGAGGTGCATGCCTCCAAAAATTTAAACAAGTATGTATTATTTTGTGTATTTTCTTTGTGTGTCCCTACTATCTGCTGTGTGATTATTATTGAGTATAGTGATTCCACACTCACCTGCAACTTTATTTCCTCTATCTGCTTCTGTTTCATTTCCATTCTTAAATCAAAAAGAGCCCTTTCTTTAGCCCTAATTTGGGTGTTCAGTTGAACATCTAGAGCCTTAACTTCATGGTTATCAGATTTTACAGGAACAAAAGGTTTTTTTTTAAGAACCACAGGTGGTTTCGCTTTGAACTCAGCAGCTTTCTTCATCATCATTTTTTCTTCTTCTAGCTGTTTCAATGACAAGAAACTAAATTAGTAATATTCAATGATGCACAAACCACTTCAGCAATTGAGGGGTGAGCAAACATCTATTAGAATACAAGAACAAGGATATAAATCATTATTTTGCATAGCAAGTTCTTTGTAACAGGAGAATTCACGTCAGGAAGAGGTCAAAGCAGAAAAGAAAAACATATTCACAAAAAATAAATCACTAACAACAATTTTATTACAAATTTAAACTGCACCTTACTGGTTTAACTGATAGGAAAATTAAATTTTACATGCACCCATTAGTTACTTCACAGCACTTCTTGAACCGTAAGTGCAAGAAATGTTAATGGCAAAAAAATAAGTACATTTGTATATGATTAAAAGAAACGTAAAAAGAAAATAAATACTTCAGTCATTATTACCTTTTTTTCCCACTTTTCTTTATTGGCTCGGCCCTTGTCATCAGCACTCAATCGAAAAGGTTGCTGAATAGTCGGGATGATTGTAGCCTTTTCCTGGAAGGGCTTCTCAGGGAATTTTGGCAGGGGATTTGCATGGAATTCATGAATTTTCTTCTCTGCATCTAGTTGCTTCACAAAACAATACTCACTTTGAGTGTGAATAATTCAAATGGACAGGTCAAAATATTCTTGGTATTACATCTTACCTCTTTGATCTTCTCCTCCTTTTTTCTTAAAAGCATCATATCACGGTCAGAGAAACTAAAAGGAGCAGTTACAATAGGACCCTTCCGAGGTGGTTTACTTATGACCTTATTTTCTTTTTCTTTGTCCTGGAGAAAAATTACAAGGCAGTTAACTAAAAATTTCAAAGCACCTTGTTCAAAAGCGTTACATATAAGCTTATTTGTGACTCCTCAAGTATACTAAGCAGAATTTCATTTAACCCATTACATATAGCAATACCAAGTGAAGTTGGTAGTTTAACAGATTCAACCTGCTGTGACCCACCTGACGGTCAGTGTCATCAGCCTATGTGTCAGCTTGGCACATGGGTGAGTCATTCCTAATTTTAGACTCGTACATAAAATTTAAGAGGAGCCTTTGGATAGTGATGATAATGGTTTAGTTCCTTGCCAGAAAAATATTTGAAATATTTCATCCCCATTTGACAAATGACATTTTTCACCCATGTCTACAGCATGTAGTGGAAAATCAAATGCCAGGTCGAAAGTGTTACTAGTGACTTGAGCAATGAGTGCCAGCAACTACTGTGAGGTCAGTGTCCCAATTTGGTTAGGTGGCTTATTATTGGGAGATATTCATGGATGCGACTTCTCAATGTTCACCTATTCTCCTGCATGCATCATCAGCCTAAGCTGTAGTGGACATGACTTAAAAAAGTACTACCACACAGATGGAATGTATCCCACCCAATGTTATATAAATACTGACCGATGCAAACTTCATGCAAGAAAACAAACTTGACTGCCTGGTCTGAGGACATTGCCACTAGAGTTGCATTAACCCTTTCACTGCCAGACTCTTTATGGTAGACTGTGCAAAACACTGCTGAGCACAATTCCATGAAATTTGTAAGTTTATTAATTTTACATTATTTCAGTACTTAATCTTAATTAATGAGGTATGTATTTATCTCAATTCTGACAATATATTTCAGGTTTAGGAAGACAAAGAAATCATTTATGCTGTCTCTGAATTGAAGGAAATTCTGGAAAGCACCATAAAACAAGTATGGCATGTGACGAGAAGCTCAAAATAGAGAAAGGGTGGCCTAGGGACCATTTATTACACTATGATTTGTATGTAAAATGAATCGCCAAAAATGAGAGCAAAAAGTTGTAGTGTGGTAGAGTGTACTTTTACAACATTCTGGGTATATCTGCATGTGCATGAGTGGTTACTGGATGGTTCATCCCCTTTTAGTTGGTTTTTGCTATTCTGTTAATTCTGCTACCACTCTGAGAGCCAACTTCATGGCTGGGAAACAGGGTAGTCAACACATTTTAAAGCAAAACTTCATTTAATTAATGAATACGAGAGTGGTGAGGTGGAAGGAATTATTATCCAACAGATGCACGCAGATGCTAGAAGTCATTAAGCCAGGTTATGTTTAACTCGATGAAATTCAATTTAGAACTTTTAATTGTTTGTGTGTAGCCTTGCTAGCAACAATTACGATTTCAATTGAATAGCTTGAAAGATAATTCCAATAGAGGTATGACATTTTTTCTGGTTCCTTAAGTTTTTGCCTGTTATATTGCTATATTTCTAGCTAGTCGTATTAGGAACTCAAGAAAGTATGGGTATTTGTAGAGTGCTTAGAGTCAAAAGTAATTATTTTATGTTTCAAATAACACGAAATTTTATGCTATCGACAGTAAATACAACCACTGGTCAATGAAATACGCATACATATTTTAAATAGCTATCTTAACAAAATCTTCTCTCAAAATATTCACTCAAAACACCTACAATATTGATGCTACTAGCATTGGGCTACAAAATGATACATAATTTAAAATCTCTGGTTTTGAATGAAAGTTTGATATATTTATTAAGTTTTTGTTCCTGAGAGCTCTCATTACATGGAGCTTCTACTGTATGATATTACAAATATGCCATGATTTGATGCAAGTCTCCTCTATATATCGATCTGCTGGCAGTTTTCACACAACCAGAGAGGGCAGATGAATCAACCCACTAGCAATGAAAGGGTTAAGCAGATATCTACTGGTAAAGGACATCCCCCATAAAAGGTATTGAAACTTGGTTGGATCTCTAACATGACATTAAGCCTTCTTCACCAGCTGTGAAGATATGCAATATTTCTATGACAAGAATACAAGGAACTATATATAAAAAGAAAATCAAAGCTACTTATATCACAGAATAATTGTGCAAACTCCAACAAAAATGGGATCATGGTAATGCAATGAAATCGGACATTATTTCCTAGAAATTTATTAGTGATACAAAACTAACCTTCCCAGCAGGAACCCTTAATCTCACAGGCCAATCAGAACGGTGAGATGGTAAGGACTGAGAGGATGTATTTTTCACATCAACTTTGTTGAAGAGTCCTTTTGGTACGGGTCTTGCAGTGAACTTGACCACTGTTGGCTGAGGTTCCTCAACCTGCCAAGTAAATAACAAGCTTATTTTTTAGTTTGGGTGCTAATAAAGCAATTTTAATAAAATATAAATACCATATTTTTAACTACATATATATTAGATACAATTTTTTTTGGCAACTTTTAATTAAAAAATAAAAAATATCACTCTAACATCCACTATTCATTACTAACTACATTTTTTTGATAAAACTGAGATGTTAAGATTTATGATGTCAGCAAATATAAAATTTTGAGTAATGTTTGTGTACATTTCAATAGGTTTTTTCTGAATATCATTTCAAAAGATAATATTGGATGTTACATTTACCACAATGGCAAAAACAAAAACTAATGGCAAGTAGACTTGAAGATCACTAGGATAACACCACCATTGACCTCAATCCTTCACAACTAAATGATTGTTCACTCAAGACATAGGAATTATGTGAGTTAAGGCAATATTTCATAAGAATATATACTCTATACCTTCTTTTTGAACTCTGTGAGGTTAAACGGCTTGCACTCAGTGAGCTGGAAGCTTCTGTGAGATAGGTTATGGCTGGGAGGCTTGAAAATTTTCTCATTCAAGGGCCTTGCTTTCACCTGATGCCTAGAAAAATAATTAATAACACAATTGTAAAATAGCTTGACAATAATAGGTTAAATAGGTACACTCTCAAATAATAAACACCATAAGCTTCATCCATCCATACAAGTACACAAACAAACCAAGGAAACTAAATATAATCACTGAAAAATGTTCATGTTCATGGGTGTTTTCAAGTCTGTTTCCGCACTAATAGGCGCTTCAGACCGGGAGGAAAGGTATAAGGATAGGAATGGAAGGGATGGGGATAGGATCGGGTCCGAAGCTCGGGATTGGAAAGCACTGAAAAATGTACGCACACGCCCATGATGTATCCCACTGAGATGTACAATTATCTACATTATAAACATTATACACGCATGGCAAAAATGACAAAGATTCATAAACTCCTGTGGAGTTTATGAATCTTTGTCATTTTTGTCAATCTCCACTCCAGTTTATTATGTTCTGTATCAAATAAAATTTTGGCTCTCATTCACAATAATGACATGCGTAACTGACAAATAAAGGAAATTATTGGATGCAAGAAAAATTATTCCCTATCATCCGCAACATGTTGCAATAATCCCGTAAAACCCTTGATTTAAATTAATGATCTGTGCACACACGAGTTTTTTATGATGTGCCGGGAGGCAAAAATTCCAATTGGTGGCCCTATTTTAATGAAAAAGGCAGAAGATTCAGCAGATGAATTGAAAATTCAAAATTTTGAGGCTTCTTCAGGATGGCTAACCAATTTTAAAAGTAGGTATAATATCACATGCTTAAGAGAATGTGGCGAAGAAGATGTGGATATGGCTGCAGTTAATAACTGGCATAGTGCAAATATGTCAATACTTAGTGCATACGATCCAGACAATATCTTCAACTTTGATGAAATGGGACTTTTTTATAAGGCTTTGCCAGACTCTACCCTTGCTTTGAAGGGATCTAAGTGCCATGGAGGGAAAAGGAGCAAGGTAAGAATCACAGTAGGTCTCTGTGTAAATCAACCAGGGAGAGAAAAACTAAAGCCCGTGATGATTGCAAAACATAAGACCCCAAGATGCTTGAAACAAGTAAATATGGATGGGCTTCCTGTATGCTATGAGTTCAATAGGAAAAGCTGGATGACCAGAATTATTTTTGAGAAAACAGTGCTCCGTATAAACAGAAAAATGGCCTGAGATTGGAGGCCAGTAATACCTGGGTAAGGAGAACTAAGGGAAAGGTAAGGTGGACTGAAGGAGGATGACCAGAGGGGTACTAGGAATGCTAGAGGAAGGAAGTAAGTTATTGAAACAATTCAGGAGTGGGTATATGGTGAAATTAACAAGAGATGATGGATACTGAAGACCATGATATAAGGGAAAACTTTGGGTAAGCTTGGAGGTTGTAAGAAATGGATGAGTAATATAGATGCCATGAAAGTGAAAGGAAGTATGTATAGTAAAGGAATGAACAGAGTACAAAAAGTTTTTTAGTTGAGTCTATTCATTGATAAATGGTTTCCTGAAATTTTATTCTTACCTTTCTAAACCAAAAGGATACTTCCAGGGCTTCAAAATTTACCGAATGAAAATTATGATGAAATCTTGTTATAACATAATTTGATATAGTGTAAAGGCACATTTCATACCCCCTTGCCTTTACGTTATAACAAGGTTCTACTGTAGCAGTGAAGATGACATAGTGGAAACTATACTAGCAAAAACACAAGGATTGGTTGAAGACGAGGAAAGTAATGGAGATGAAGTATCACAGGGTAGCCAAGTGACTTCTGCAGAAGCCAGGAAGTTTATTGATGGGTTGCGATGCTACCTCATGCATGAGGGCAACGAAGGTTGTCCTATGTCATCATCAGATGCCTGTGCCGACTTCATGTGCGCAACGAGGGTGCAGAGAATGAAGCAGAACATCCTGGACAAATTCATTCAATAAGGAGCAACACATTAAATAAATACTCCCTGGTTTCTATGCAAATGAAGCTTTAGATCATCAATTATTCTTATCTAACATTCAATCGTGAATTCTACATCTAATCACAAATCATTCTTTTGCAGGATTTCGTAAAGGGAATTTATCCAAGTAGATCGAAGCCAAGAGATTTTTTTATGACACAAGGATTCCAAAAATGTTTAAAATGTATGTTTTCTTATCGATTTATTGTTTAAAAACTATGTAATTAAACATTTTGCATTTTTAGTAGCCATTTAGCTTATATTGGGCAAAGTTCACGGTCCCGATGTGTCCCAATTAACCGGAATCTACTGTATCACTGTTTTAAATTTTAGATTATTTCTGAATTTCAAAGCAGCCACAGCCTACTGATTTTCAACCCTTACTCACGTCTTTCTTTGCAGGTCCCGGCATGGAGAAAAATTGCCGAATTCCGCCCTGTTGCTCACTAAAGCCTAGACTCTCCACCTTTCCTCAAAACGACCCTTTTACACCCTCTAAAAAGATGTGTTGGGGATGCAGCATTGACTGTTAGCTGGGCTTTCGACTGTGCTGCCACCAGATCACAAGAAAGAGGTCAGATTTTTTTTAGCCTACACCTTTCCAAATTCCCTAATATTCAAGCTTATTTTTACAGTAGAAATTGTTCTAAAAACTTATCCAGAACTCATCTAATTGCTAATGACAGGGAAAACATAATATCAACCTATTATTATTAATTAAAAAAACATGGAATTTCATTTTCAGAACTGCCAAAATGTCAGTACTCTACATGGGAGCATTTCTATAAATTGCATATTTCTACTCTGCTACCACAAACAACACTGTAAATATCAGAAATCAATGAATGGGGTATTAGCACCTTCTTATGTGGACAGATTGCAAATGAAAGGAGAGACAGCCTGACTCACCAAGAGAAAGACTCCCTAGGGCCAAATGGGAGACCAAAAGGGAGGAGGTAAGAATGTACTGGAGGCAGCATTGCATGCTATCCTACAGGTGACCATGAACCCAGAATAGGTTGCTTAGGATGGATTAGGTTCCAGCTCCTTGTCATAAAAAGACTGAACTTTATATGATATTTTATGGAGACGGTATTTTATAAATGTGTATTGTACAATGTGTATAAAAACATAAACATCAATGGAATAGTTACCACATTCTATCACAGCACCACGTGCTAATCTTCCTATATAATCCTTTTGCTGTGACATTTAGATATATCTGGATGAATACTTCTATATGGTGGTGTAAGGTCACCCCATAAGCCCTAAAAAACTTTTCTGTTAACAGTGGAGTTCGTGCATATCCCCATCGTACTTGAATGCATTATTAGAGCTTTTAATTTTTGATGGATTTTTGGCATTTCTGGCGAAAAACAAAATTAAATGGTGCAGTGGTGTGGTTAAGGGAACTAATTTGGCATTTGATTTGACTGGGAGCGAGTTTCAATACTAAAACTGGTTCAAATGTAAACTATTTGAACTAGATAGTTGGTGTTTGTTTGAATGTTTGCAAACTTTCAACAGTTTGCAGGATTAATTTTAATACAGTAGAAACTTGAAATTATGATCCTTGAAATTACGATATTTTGATATTACGAAGCAAAATCTTCAGTCCTGACCATATGGGTATCTAAATACAGTAAGACCCCGTATTTGCATTATCGGAATTTACGTTTTCCCGCAAATAGCAAGATATATTTGGGGTCCCATCAAATTTCCTATCTCTGCAATGTATGTAGAACCCTGTATTTACACTGTGTTTTTCTCCGTTTTCCCGCTACATATTTGCATCATGATGTGCTGACTAAAAAAAATAATTTCCCTCCTATAACAGTTACTCATGCATATCAGCCCTTACAAACCATATTTTGGCTTCCTTTCATACATATATACTTAAAAATACAAGAGAGAGAGAGAGCAGTAATGAGAACTATTTTCGGGAAGAATTTGAATAGGTTGGGACACAACCACTAGTGTCACCACTTGGGCCACTAGTGTTGGAAATTTAAACTACATCATCACGTTATCTGTCTGCAAGGAAAAGATTCATGATATGAAATGAATATATTGTAGGACTACCCAGCTAATAATAAATTCAATGTAAGAACTCCAGTCTCAATTTTGACAATATTGATTTAGTACAGAATTTGATATGATTAACACGTTCACTGCGGCGTGACCCACCGGTGGGTCACGCAAATGCATGTAGCCTTCCACTTATCTCAGGAAAAGGCTAGTGTTGCCGCTTCAAACACCATCCCTCGGCAGCGGCCAGAAGCTCAGAAAGACTGTGACCCACTGGTGGGCTACACCACACTGTGAGGGGTAGGGCTTTAATCAGCCCCGCAGTGAATGTGTTAAGAATGAAAGTGACTTCTCAACCAGACATGATGAAACGTTATAAATGCCGGAACTATATAATGTGACCGACAACTGGGATCATTTGCGCTGACTTGATTCAACAGTTATAACAATGATGGGTTACTTCAATATAAAAATTATTGAAACTTTTATTATCCCATTCAAGCCACACTGCATTGCAAATAATTATAATATTTAAAAATTATGAAGTTGCACGACAGTTTGCACTAGTAGAATGGCGAGGTAGTTCAGATGCTCGTGTGTTGCCAAGTTACCCTCAATTAGTACAGAAAATAGAATTTATCCAGCTTGAAAATGGAAAGGCGAGGTGAAAAACTGACATTTTCAATTGAGGACAAAATGAAGATTTTAGGGCAAGTTGATTCCCATACTGGAACCCCTATTGATTTGGCGAAGCAACTCAGATTGCCGATCTCAAATTGAATACCATAGTGAAAAATCATGATACAATTATAAAACATGCAAATCAGTGTAACATTTGTCAAAAAAGAGAAAATATGTAAAGAATTACAGGCATGAAGAATTAGAACAAATGCTGAAAGAGTGGTCTTTAGGTGCAAGATCATCAAATGTCCCTGTGAGTGGCGTCATCTTATGACAAAAAGCATTGTACATCGCCACAAGATTGGGAATCGAAGATTTCATGGCATCCAATGGTTGATTGGATAGATTCAAAAATAGGTACAATCTTGCATACAAGACTGTGAGTAGTGAAAGTAAAGCTGTTAACATTGAGACTGCAACTCAGAGGAAAGTATTTGAACTGATTAGACTTCTGGAAGGCTACATCCTGAAAGATGTATTCAATGCAGATGAGACAGGATTATTCTTCAATGTTCTTTGATATTACGAATTGTTGATTTTCCTGGTCCCGTTGACTTGGTAATATCGAATTTTTACTGTAATACATTCCATGATACACCTTACTACTCTAAATTTCATGGGTCCCAAAAACAACTTCAGCCACGAGTATCATGAGTAATAAGTCCATTTGGCAATGCCTACCCAGATGGCTGGGCTTTCAAATCAGCCCCAATGCCACCTCAAGCACATTCTAACCCCCTTGACCAAAACTCCTTTTTAGTCCATAAATCTCAGGACAGGGAAGATTCCCCTTTGGGAGAGGGAGGAGAGAAAAATGCTTTCATTCTTACCAAGCCATATTTTTTCAGGGTTCATACCAACTTTCCATTTTCAATTTCCCTAACTTTTCCCTGATTTCCAGTCCCAATTTTTGAAATTTCCCTCACTTTATATCAATGGCAAAGCAGTCGTACATAGGGATTTTATGGAAAATGCAGCAAGGTATATTGTGTAATAAAATTTATTTACTCCAGGAAAGTAACATATTCCAGTCAATATTAAAAAGAAACACAACGGACGAGCAGACTAAGCAGCCAGATCCTGAGCCCTAGCGAGCCACCAAGTCGGTGCTACCTCGTGCCGCCCAGCCAGGTCGGCAAGCTGACACTACAAAATGCGCACCTCGCCACACAAGCATCGCAACCACAATTTTCATCTTTTTGCTGCACCTCTAGAGTTTTTCCCTGACCAGAATCTTCTTTCCCTGACATTTGCATGACTTCCCTGACCGGTATGAACCCTGTTTTTAACTCAGTGATAATGTTAACCCTTGCAGTCAAAGCAATTAGCATTCACCCTGGGCTGAGTATTTTCCACTTCTGATTGATACCTATCAACACTATTCGGAATAGAATGACCATGCATCATATCAATAAATGTCATCATAGCATACCTCTTCATTTCTTCCACTTCTAAATCTTCCAACTGTTTCCTTGAAAGGGCATGATTTGGTCGGTTACGCTGCAACACTTTCAGGTGTGGACTAACAGGAACTGTATGTAGGTATCTCCGAGCACCCATTGCATTACTTTTCCTGTGAAACGTCTCGTTACCTATGAGAATGTAAGCAGAGTAGACATAATGACAATCTACTGTACTATGATATGATCAGCAGGAACTGATACAAATCACTAGCCATAGAGACATTAAAATAAAATTCTCCATAATTATTAGACTTGTACCAACACCACTTTAAAAGGTACAGAAACATGAACATTTTGATAATGGGTGAGTAAAATATCATTATCAACATTATCTATTCCATACTCTTACTGTGAAACAAGCATGAAAACAATATCATCTTTCTGTTATGCATTTTATGTGAAAGGACGTGACATATAAGATACATACATGTAAATGGACAATTTCCACAAAAAATCTTCACCTATGCACCAGAAGATAACTATAATAAAAACTATGCGGAGTGATCACCACTATTTAAACAAATAATAGCTGCTTAAGTATGTGACCACTGCATGGAGGCTAAATTTAAAAGGTGACACTTGGGCTTTTAAATCACAAATAAACTTTTCCTAAGACCCCTTCAATTACCAGTTAAGGAATTCTTTACAAACATCCTTGTTTAAATTCCTTATGAGTATAATGGCCATAATTATCCTCCAGCTTTAAACATCCTTATTCAAGAATTGCAAACTAATACATAGTGAAAAACCTTAATAAAGTTACTCACTTATATGCAAAAATGTATTCCACAGGATTCCACAAGAATAATAGAAGTGGGTGATATTTTCTCTGTGTTAACTAACTGTTGAACATGCCTGCTTCATGAAGAAGGGATGTGATACTTTTATTATGAGTTTTTAAGATATTTTCTCTGTGTTAACCTATCTGTTGAACATGCCTGCTTCATGAAGAAGGGATATGCTATACTTTTAATATGAGTGTTTAAGAGTACTGCAAAAAATTATATTATCATAAATTCCTCCAGGTATCAAATCAAAGACTATAAGATAATAAATGGACCACAGGCATTCAACATCATTCAAAATTCCCTGTTAATGAATTACAAAAGTACACAATGAACTTCAACAACCCTTCTGTCTGCTAAAATCAACCTATGAATATAAACTCCAATTAGAATAGAAAAGAAGGCCTTAAAATTACTACAGTAAATGGTGCAAGAAGGCATCATATTTTAGGACCCACTAATATTTTTACACAAATTAAAGATTTGTTATGACATTTGAAGCAACTTCAGCAGTTCCTAAAAAAGACCACTGTGCCTATTAAAGTATTCCACTGAGATGCTCCAATTTTAATTTCATTCTAACAACCTTAACTGCTATTCCATAGCTGCTTACAAATAGGACAACTTCCCAAGTTATTAAAAAAGGTAAATTTGGGAAGTTTTCAATAACGATAAAAAAACAGCAGTATTCAAAATTCTAACTCACGTGGCTTGGTATGAAATCTAGCAGGAGTGACTTTATGAAACCGTTCAACAGCTTCTGCCAAGCACATATACTTCTCCGGAGCATCACTATGCTCAGAGTGCTTCCTCTTCCGCTTTACATCTTCTGCCTCATCCTCAATAACATTCTCAGGGGCAACTGATGCCTATAAAGAAAAACAAGCAACACAATACAGATCACAGGAAACAACAGGAACACAGAAACAACTAAGACGGAAAGGTAAATTTGCCAATAGGGTAGTTTCCTTCATCAAAGAAAATGAAACCCATTATGTAATTATAATTCATGGCTTCAAATAAATAAATTAATTATATGCGAATAATCAGGACAAATAAATCGCAGTTTACAAGAAAATTAAAAGTTAACTTCCTTTCAAAAAGCCCAGAAATGGCAGGACTGGAAGATATGGCTCAGTTCCCTTCATTAGGATAACAGGTAGCAAAGTTGCTTAGCTTTAATACCTTTAGATAACAGTAATATATGGCACAATTATTCATTGACATTATCTTTTAATTATATTAATCAACAGTTTACAAACCATAAGTTAGAGCTTTTCAAGTTTGTGACACATTTTTCCTCCATTTTTTAAAGTTAACTTCAATAAGTGTACGTCATACTCATATCGGAGCAATGAATTTTGTGGCACACAAAGAGCATCGGCGCATTGAATTTTGTGGCCATAAAACACTGCAAAGTTGGAAATTGGATCCCCTTCTTAAGAATTAATCCTGGCTTGAGAGTTACCTTCTAACCAGCATTTTTTTAACAGACATGGGACAACTATTGCTCACTCTGCAAACCACACATACATACAGGCTGTGACACTAACAAATTCAGATATAAAGACATACAGTATTCAAGATCTCACCATAAATGACTTAATTGGGTGTGTTTAAAAAAAAACCTGGTGGATTGCGAAAATCACTGCAGTGTCTCGTTTATGCATCCACATGGTCCATCGAATGGTTTCAGGTGGCCCAAATTAGAAGACTTAAGTGAAGTGCCATTGAAAAATGTTCTGCACAAATTGCCTCATCCACCGTTTCCAGTTAGGTAGTAGCAGTGGGCGTTTGCACACAAGATTGAACTTGCATTCAGTCTGTGGATGTAACCAATGATTCAGGTATGTACTATTTATCCATTATGCATGCTAAGTAGAATGAATCTTCATTTTTCCCCCTCGTAGGTATGCAATCTTGGTGTATGAGAGGAGTGCATTAATGGATTGGGTCGAAAACATGCCTGACTTTGACATGCCTTAAAACAAAAAATATAAAAATACTACTTTTTTTATTTTTTTATTGATAGCAGAACATTTAAAATAGCCACTGATAAAATTTAAAGCAAATAAAAGGTGGCCTTTTTTAGTAATAAATTATTAAATAATTACTAATTTTTATTGTTTAAATAAGTCCTATTTGTTTATTATTTCTTCAAATTACTTGAAAGTTATGTCAGAATGTGCATAAATTCATTTTCTTCAAAATGAAACTAAAACCACTGCTTTATGGGCCATGGTTCCTTAGTTATTAACATTTATGTGATTTTTCACTTTTTACTTTGAGGCCTGACTCAGCAATGTTCAAAGGATCATAGCTTTATATTGGTGTGGTTCTGAGCTGAGAAAAAGTTATCATAATTCATCATAAGGATACTGCTTTCACATATATAACTTATAAAGAAATCGGTGATGGTCACCTGACATGATTTTGCACTATCTGCCTGATTTGAGATGAAAAGGCCCAAAAGCTATAGTAAACTCATGGATTTTGTTAATGTGATGGAAGTAAAATTATCTAAAAGAGAGCAGACAAAAATTACCTGTCCCTCCTGATGTCATCACCCACATCATCTGGGTTCCTTAAGATTTCCGTTTCGCAAACGATATACAAATTAGTATGATACTATAATTCAAAACGTATGGAAAATGTTAGTCCACAAAAATGTGAGAGCAGCAATTATATATAATGAACAACCTGGTATACAAATTCATTGTTTGGGGGGACACTTTAAACCCACTAAAACAATTGTAAATGATTTTGCTTCCTTAAAGCCATAAAGTGCTAAGCTGTCCATCAACGTGAAAAGCCAACACAATTAATATAAAAACATGAGAATACACTAATTTCCAAGTAAATCCATTACACAACTCATGACATCAAGCAGTAAGCACTTTAATATTACCCGTATGACTTTTCTGGATCTCAGATAAAGTGGAGGATTTTTTATGGCGGAATCCAGTCTTGTTTCCATAGGATGTACTTTCATAGGTGTTGTTACATGTAACGCACTCATATCGGCCAATAAATCAATTTCGCTCTTCCTCGGAGTCTTTTTTGGTGTTTTGAGAAGCATCTTAGGAGTCTTACTTACTGTCTGTAAACCTTAAAACATAATAAAAAAATACACAACAAAACATTACAGAAATACTCTGCCAAGGAAACTTGGTAAAAAGTTAAACAATTATTTTCCCATTAGTGTCAATAGTGAAACAGCAGCCATTTACACAGAAATTTGATCATCTCTCCCAAAAGGCAGAAACTATGTGGTAAAATAGCAACAACAAGACAACTGAGAAGTATAGCACATAGGGCACAGAAATCACTAGAAAAACTAGGCAATATTTGAATTAGCCGTAAAACATCCACGAAAATACGTAAACCTACCAGAGTAATTTTCACTGTCGTCTTTTCTCTCGAAGCCATGACAACAGGACATGCTTCCAGCATTGAATTGCACATCACATTCATGATCAAAATCTGAAAACAAACATTTCTTCAAGTAAACGGGAAAAGCTGTAATTTTATACAATATTCCTGAAATTCTTACACACAACCTTCGTTAAGGTACTGGAACAATTCCAAGCGCACCACAGGATTTATGTTCCTTACAAACAACAAAACATAAAAAAACAACAAATACTAAAATAAATTGATGCAACTTATTTTTGGAAGTTAAGCACATTTTTGTTGAGAAGTTATTATGACCAAACAAAAACTTACCGAAATACTTCTCCACGTCTTCTTCATCGGAATCGGAACATGAATTAAACGTTGTGAATCTTGGGACATTGAATTCAAACTTATCCATCTTCGGCTATTTTCTAAATAAATCAAAACATAAATATACCACAGCAATATAACACAGAAAGGCGCTTTCAACTATTATTTCTTTAAAAAATGAAAATATTCGCTGCATAAATTATGAAGCCCTTTTATCACCTTTCCCACATCAGTATAACTCTCACCGCTGACCGCAAACCACTTTAACTCAACTGCCAGTTTGAAAACGAAACAAATCGCATCCCAGCCAATGAAAAAGGCTGGAAAGTACAGCGGGTACAGCACCAGACACAACTCTAATGGTAAGAAATTAAGTACCAAATATTGACCATTGCCTGCTGAAAGGAAATAAATAATATTCGGCCGTGATTTATCTAACAACAATATTAATATAAAAAAAGTTAACACTGTTACTGACTTTTAAACAAATGCAGAACGAAAGTTTAATTTGAGCTGTTCCGTACTTCTCTCCGAAACGGTTCATTCGAATCCAAGGAATGACTCAGTATATTTACACACCCCGGACTCAATAATGCTTCATGATTAATAATAATATTTTTTAATTCACTCCATAGGTATATAAATATATATATTTGTGGACCAGAATCTCTCCACTACCGTATAAGGCGCTTTCCTAAGTTTTAGTCCCAAACACCGTTCGAAGGGTGCGCCACCGTCGTCATAACGGCGCCGCGGCGCGCAGTTCAAATCCCAATATTTTTAAATTTTCTTTTCTATAAATTTAATACTTATTACGTGCACGCGATGGTACAAATCCTCTGATGCACTTCCATGTTGTCCATCCTCTTCATTTGATGATCGTTTCCTTACCCATATCAGGAAATTCCTTGAAGTCACAGTGACAGTACACAAACATCATCTGAAGCATTCCCATAATACTGCATGAAACCGACACGACGAAATAAGATCACATGCTGTCGGTAGGCAAGTACGCTTGCAAGCACGGCATGTGCAGCAAATATCATAAATATATTTTTTCTGTAGTCAACATCCATTTTTCCTTACTCATACAAAGCCGATAGCGAGGAATTAGGTGTCAATTAATAGAATTTTCCATTGAATTCTGACATAGCGTACACAGTTTACATCAAAGCACATATTTCTTTATTATTTATATTAAAAGAAAAATCTTTTAGTCAAAACTGTTATGAAACAAGAATGTTCCCATGGAGGTATTGTAAATAAACAATGAAGAAAGTCAAGAAGGAGGCATGTATGTTGCAGTGCTGTGTAATTGTGAAAACAGATAACTAATAAGAGATATTGTTAATACATTCATAATAATTAATTGTCTTTACTATCTTGTACAAACACCTCCCTATTTCATTTCCACGACTCAATAAAAGACTAAATCATATTCACAGGGGAGGTTTGCACAGGTTTACTGTATCACTGCTGAATACAGCATCTGGGAATGGTTTAATACACCATTTAATAGTGTGCAATACAGAAAGTGTGCTGCATGGTATTAACAGGATGGGTACAACTTTTAATGAAAATTTAAATTTTTTAAAACAAGAAATGGAGAGTTTGAGGTGGCTATGTTTAATAGGATACTTACATATCCCAACCACCCTTTAATGCAATGTATCTCTCTACCTTGGGAGTCAAAATGCTACCTACTTTCATCCCTTTTGACAGATATCACTCTTGGGTGAAGGGAACCTCTGAAATAGTTAGTGTTGATGCGAGTATGTGTTCCACAGGAACAATTTATAGGTAGAAGCTTCAAATTGAAATAAACTGTAAAGCTGGATTAAATTGAACTCGACAAATTGTACTGTCCACTAATATTCAATGTACCATTTAAAGCACGTATTGAATGTACTTAAATGCCTTATTCATCATCATGAGGTCTACTGACCTAACTGGTCAGAAGACTCAAGACATTTAATATAAGTGGACAGTACAATTTGTACAGTTCACCCTTAAAAAAAAAACTATATATCGTGATTATAGGAATTCTTTAATCACTATAGAAATTTCTATAATCACTATAGGTTAGAGTTCTATAGTCCTATAATCACTATGGGATATAGTACTATAGTCCTGTAATCACTATGGGGTATAGTTCTATAGTCCTATAATGACTATAGGGTATATTCCTATAATCACTATAGGATACAGTTCTATATAATTACTGTAGGAAGTTTCTATAAATACTATGGGTATAAGTTCTATATTTTATACATACATAACTTACGTAGACCTCCCATATACGGACATATTCTCCTGGACCATGCTGTCTATAAGAGAGAGGTTTCAAATCATGTATCTGGAAAGCAAAACATTCTGAAAATTATATTTTTTATTCATCTCATATGGATTTAAATGCCACATTTATCTCATAATGGATATCCATGAATGGATGATTTTTCTCAGTCCCTCGTAGACGGTATCGGACTTAGAGAAAATGGGTGCGCTTGCTAGAAAAATCTAAGGCCAGGAGGATCGGTAAGAGTGAAAATACATCAGAAATGTGGTTTCAAACGCGATTCACGATCTTTAAGAGCGATTGAACATTAGTCCACAGATCAGATGATTTCTCAGTCCCTCGTAGACTTAGAGAAAATACTGGTGTGCTCGCCGGGAAACAGGTTCTCAGCATTATGGAGGAAACTCTTATTTATCTCTCCTGGAGTTCAAAGAATATCAGTTACGTGTATTTATAATGGTCATGATTATTTTTAACCACAAAATTGTTATGAGGGAAATGCTTTAACGGCGCAAATTATTCGTGTCAATCTGAGAGTAAAGTTAATAATCACAAAAGACTTAATGCCAGCCAGCAGCTGTATACCTATATATGTCCTTAACTAAAAACCTTGCCCCCAACAAAGCCCCTGGTTATGACAACATCTCAAACAAAATCCTCAAGAACCTTCCTGCCGAATACCACTCCATCATCTCCCAAATCCTTGACTCCTGCCTAACCCTCTCCTATTTTCCTAAACCCTGGAAGGAGGCTCGGATCATTATGATTTTGAAACAAGGTAGACCTTCCTCCGACCCCAACTCCTACAGACCAATCAGCCTCCTATCCTCCTTGGGCAAGTTGCTGGAAAAAGTCATCTCCTACCGCCTCAACCTGCACATATCTGAATCCTCACTGCTTCCACCTTTCCAGAACGGCTTTCGAAGTTACCACTCTACAACCCACCAGTTAACCAGGTTAACAGATAATATCTCCGCAGCATTCAATAAGAGCAGGACGAAAATGGCAGCTTTCTTAGACCTACACAAGGCATTTGACAACGTCTGGCACGAGGTCGTGAATTATATACTTTGTCAGTTGGAAATCCCCAATCACCTAGTCAAAATCCTCTCCTCTTTCCTTACCTCCAGATCATTCCACATCCGCCTCCAGGACTACAGCACCCTATCCTTTCCCATATCCTCCGGAGTCCCGCAAGGATCTATACTCTCACCAACTCTCTTTAATCTTTATACCGCAGACCTTCCTTCATCAGATCACCACCAAACATAACAATATGTGGACGACCTGGTAGTCTCTGTGGAATCGCTAACCCCCATTTACGCATCCAGGAAGTTGAAACCTGTGTTAGAAGATATAGAGCGCTGGGCCAAAAACTGGAAACTGCCCATCAACCACCATAAGACAAACATCCTTGTCTTCAATAAGAGAAAGAGGCTTAAAGCCCCTAAACCATTAAAGATTAACGGTCATACCATTAAATATGCTCAGTGTACCAAGCACCTGGGCATAGAAATTGATAATAAACTAGATTTCCGAAAAATACGGAAAACCTGGCCACAAAAGCCAACGCCTGCTTCAGCGGCCTCAAAAGCTTATATAACAATACCTCACCTCTTTCTCTAAGTAGCAAGATGTTACTCTTCAGAGCAACAACGGAGGCAATTTTAACGTACGCCTGCCCAGCATGGGCTTTCAGTAAAAAACAAAATATCAAAAAGCTCAGAGTTTGCCACACTAAACAATTACGGAGAATAGTAAACGCCCCGTGGTTCCTAGCAAACAGGTCGCTATACAAAGATCTGCAGATTCAACCGCTGCCGCATACCATACAAAAGCTTTGCCGAAGTTTCCAAATCAAATTAGCCAGTACCAACAACCCTCTCCTAACACACCTCTGGTCCTACTCCCCGAACCCTCATGACCGTTTTCCCAGACCCTATTCGATCCTTCAAACACCCATAGAATCCCAATAATTCCATAATAAACCCCCCCCCTCCCCCCCCCCCCTCTCCCTGACAATCACCTATAAGCGGCCCAAGGCTGGAAAGTAGGTAGGACACTTTGGCAAATGCTGAATAATATACTGGATTGGATTGGACCTGGATTGGATATATGACCTACCAGTCTCCTACCCATAATTGGAAAATGTGTCAGGCCGTATATCAAAGGATAATAGGATACACAGTACCTAGATCAGTGTAGATTGTAAGGTAGGCATATCTGTAGTATGCGAGGTACAACTAGTCATCATACAGTAAATAAGCACCTCGATCATTTCCCTTTTTTTTTCAATTTTTTTCCATTGGGGAGCAGTTGGTTGGAAAAACGGACATGAATAATGCTTGGCCAAACATTGCACCTAACCGTTCCCCAACCACCTGTGCACATGGGAATGTTCCAAATACCTATAGCCATAGTGATTATAGTAAACTATATATAATCACTATATATAGTTTCATAGTATTTTTTTCTGAGGACAATTCATCCTTGAAATAATATTCCAACACGTTACATTGGATATATTCAGCTGAAGATCTTCTTGAGTGAGTATAGGATAGGTGGAAAAAGAAAACTACCATAGGGTTCCGTAAGAAACCCGACAATCAATAACTTAAGAAGTCTGATGAGCAGAAACTGGGTTTATGACAAAATACAAACGTATTCCAGTCTACAGGAGAAACATCACAGCACCGATATAGCTCCTCACTTTTCGCTTATGCCAATGGTCATGTACTGAATTTTTTATAGTTTATTATTCAAGGAACTTTTTGAGCTTTGATTTTAGAGATGTGATACTGATGGCACCTTTTATGCACTAAGGTAGTTTGCTTAAAGGTCACATACTTATCTCTTTTGGTCAACTGGCAGTCTTTTTCAGGTGATTTGGAAAAAAATACAGATCAGTATTCTATCTAATATTTTTAATTGTGAGTGGAGAAATATTTAGGCAGTGAACATTTTTTTCCAGATTTGTACTACATATTGTGCAGATAATATACCTATATGCACATGGTAATGGTGGAAGCTTGAAAGATTTCAAAAAAGGGCTGAGAGTGCAAGTGTGGAGATTCAATCTATTCCCCAGTGTCATCCTGTCTCTGTACAGCAATACTAACAATTTTTAAACATTGTGAAGTCACTGAATGGTGACATGACATGCAAGTGATGAATTACTGAGCAGGGGTGAGACCTTAGAATTGGAAAAACTATTTCTTAAGGTCCTTGAGAATATTGTACCAATGTGATACTTACCATTAGCTGTTATATTTCCCCTGTTTTGTTCACCATAAGCTCCGTCATTGGTTGAAGAAGAAAATGAGATGGCCTTAATGTGGAAATTTAAATTATGCAGTACATCACTGCTATTTTCAGAGCTGGTTGGCAAGCAAATGCTAAGTCTCGGAAACAAATCAAATGTTAATGTGATTAACTATATAAAAACTCTGGTGAATGATGGGATGATAAGCAGATCTTTGTCAAAGATGCAGCTATAAAGTCGACAATATGCACATGATAAGGCACCAAGTCTCAAAATTGACATTTCCCTGAACAAACTTTATTTTAAAATTTAAAATCTATTGTCAAGGTGAACCTGCCTGCCCCCTTTTGAATAATGCAATCATTATGCTCCTATGAAAATATACGAAAGGGGGATAAGCAAAAGGCAACCCTATTGGAAGTATTCAGTCAATTCAATTGAAAAATTCAATTGAATTTGGAGAATTAAATTGAAAATGTCAATTGAATTCAAGTGAATTTGGAGAATTCAATTGAAAATGTCAATTGAATTTCTTGAACTCCAAATTCAGTTGAAAATGTCAATTGAATTTCCTGAATTCAGTTGAATGTTATATGAGGAATGAAATATAAGGAGGAGAATAAAAAATATAAGAGTGAATTCGTAACACTCACAACAAATTTCGCTGAGGTAGCTAGAGTCAACGCTCAGCTGCACAAGATACTAACGGGGAGTCATGTGTCAAGAATTCTCAACTCCGGGCGTAGTCAAAATGGTGAGCAAAGTAGTGATTCAGAGATTGAGAAGGGGTTTGGACGTTAACTGCATTTTAGTTTTGTATTACTATTTATTTGCTGTAATACTTCAGTGTGCACCAATCGCTTCCGTTGTATATATTTGTTTTTCTTAGCTTTCATTCATTTACTGTTACATGCACAGAGAATAAGTTCATTTAAAAAAATAAAATTTAAGTGAGGAACCGTGGTGTGTCTCAGAGGACATGAGGGTCATACCGTATTAATGGCCGTCATCTTAGATTTTGATGGAACTTGCAGTTTCTTATTCCTTCTCCAAGTATCACGTAATTGGATTCATCTGACTCAACAGTTTTCACTTCATAATGTCTCAGACGTTACGTGCAATCTTAATTTCATCAGCTGCAGAGGCTTGCTATGTAAGGTGCACCTCATTTAGAAAGTCTTATTCATTAATCATTCATTATTCCAGAAATCTGCATGTTTGTGGGTTCTCACCTTTTATGTTAGCTTCAGCAAGCAACAATTTCTCTAACGGCAATGCCAGTGAAACTGTTGTCTGCTAAAGGAAATGCACGTGGTGAGAACCCAGAAAACACACAGAGATCATTGAATCAATGCCGCGAAAAACCTTCAAAACTAGCATCTTCCAGAAATTTTAGAGGTATATCATTATAAATTTGAGCATTCCTTAAAATATATAATAAACACTAAGGGATTCGAGTTATGGACTGGTTGAGGTGCCATGTATTAACCCAAATGCTTGGTCTCATAGTGTGTTGACTCAGTAACCAAGAGTGAATAGATATTATGTTATTTTGTTATAATATTTCATTGATAAGTTTCATCTTTCTACTTTCATAGATGATGTTATAACTCAAGCTGATGGCAAGGAAAAGAAATGTATATCGAAGTGTCCTCAGTAACACCCGAGGACACTGAAGGTATGGAGAGATGGATAGTGGCAGTGGAATTGTTTGATACTGTAATGGCGAATGCAAAGCCATGCAATAATTCTGATGTCATTCTTATTTTAGGTTTGCATGTGGCTCAGCCGAAAGAGGGCACTTGCCAAATTCCAGTTTCGAGACTTGAAACTGAAATGACAATGGAGGTGCACTCATTTCCATTTGAGGAAGATTAAGGTAAGTAATAATTGATAGTGGGAAGAAAGTTGTATGCTGCCGTGGTGGGTGCTAGGCCATGCAATAATTTTCATTAAATTCTTCTCGTTTTTAGGTTTGCTCATTGCTGTGCCTAATGACTGAAGTTACGATATTGTAGGCATTAATGGTGAGTTAGATAGCGATCGTTGTGTGTTACTGATATGGAGTATGCTTACATTTATAGCCTTCTTTAAATAATATTTCATATAATTATTATAATAGCTACCTTTAATCCCATTCTTTCAATTGATCAATTAAGATGCTGATATGGTAGAGAAGGAGCCGGA
This sequence comes from Platycnemis pennipes, assembly GCA_933228895.1. Lineage (NCBI taxonomy): Eukaryota > Metazoa > Arthropoda > Insecta > Odonata > Platycnemididae > Platycnemis > Platycnemis pennipes. Next base: position 72,452,510 of record OW121847.1, on the reverse strand, counting down.
AGTGTGTTCCCTAAGTGAGGACAAGACTAAGGTAAATTTAAAATCTCTTCTACTGCTTTGAGGACCATCAGCAAACCCCTCACTTATGATAATTAATTACTATGCCTTTCAGGTGTACATGGGCCACAAAATCTGGCTCAGCATTGAGCAGTGGAATGGATTTAGAAGCAATACAGATGGCTCCAAATTTGTCAAAGATTTGGCATTTGCCATTTATGGACCAAGTTTAAAGGATAGGAGTGTGACTGGGAGGAAGTGCCCCTGGAAAGATGAAGCTGCAAAGAAAGCAATGACCCCCACAAAGATTGCTGTGATAAGAGGTATTTATATTTCTTTTTCATTCCAGCTGATTTGATTCTAATGAAAATATCCCTATAAGGCATGCCTTGGGTAATGTAAAAGCTTATGTTAAAGCCTTAAAAATACTTAACCTTGGAGAAGTAGTATAGTTTAGGGGCTGCAATATCGAGCTTTTAGGCCCATGCTAGCACATGGGGTAGCGAGGTTGCCATTGGCACCCAAGTATTAAAGCTCTGTACTGCTGTACAATTAGGGGATTATTATTTATTTGGAATAAATTTTAATTTGGTTTTTGTTGCCAACTTAATATTTCTTTCTTCTGGATGATTCCACCAGAAATCAACCAATTTTAATAAAGGTGGTTATTGACCCATTTTTAATTTTTTAAATATTTTGTACATAGATATGTAGCTGATTTGCAATACAATGGTGATGCTTTAAGATACATAATTTTTGTATAAGCTTTTAAATGAAGTCCTCAGTTGTATCAATCACAGTGACTAAATCACAGCGGTCAGTAGTAACCCACTGTGTATATTTTACTTCGCCTCCTAGAAGTTCATCCTCATCAGAAAGTGTTAACATATCTCGTACTACTTGAGAACCCAGGCACTCCATACAAGTGCCACAAAAATATAATAGGACTAAAAAATTTTTATCTAAAGCTAAAACAAATTGATTGAAATGAGATTAAGAGTAGCGATATTAAAAATACAAAAATGTATGGACATTTTATAATGTAAATTTATAATTAGTGCAAAACACGATTTCCATCAAATTTCGGAAGGCTGTCACACTTAAACGGCTTTGAGTATCAACTCCAAATTTAAAGTCGGTTTAGGTTATTATGATAAGTTAGTTATCTAAGATTGTCACATTTTTACTACGCCTCATTGTGACATATGTGACCTAGAAAATGTCAAATTTTGAGTTCCCTCCCATTTTTGATTTGTTTTGTGGGGTAAATGGGACTCAGGGTCAACACAAAATATTGTTTTTGTGAAACATGAGTACCTATAGTATTAATCCCAAAAGGATCTGCTGTGATAGCTGATCCCCATTTAAAATAATTGGCCCTCAAAAAGTGAAAAAAAACAAACTTTTGATGCAGAAAGTTGATGCCCTTGTTTATGATTGAATATTTTTTAAAATTTAGTTTCTCTTGCATGTTTTATAGAACAATGTTTTTAAAAAGTATTTATATAAATATGGTTGCTGCAACTTTAAAAGCATACAAATAATAGCAATAATTATTATTAATCTCTAACGTCAAAAAGTGACATTTTTACTTTACTGCCACATGCGATAATGGCCGTATTTCGGATGTGGTTTGCCATACAAATGTAACGGGAACTGATTTGTAATGTATATATAAGCACTTATTTACGTAGAAAATAAAAAAATAATAAAAATGGGTCAATAACCACCTCTGGTTGATTTATGGTGAAATGACCCTTCTTTCTTACATAATGCCATCACTTTACTTTGAGTTCAACTCATTAATAACACTTTTATCTACATTTCCAACTTTTATTTGAGAAAGGTGGAGGAAGAAAACAATTTGTTCACCATGCATTCCAAGGGGAAAATGGTGTAATAAAAATCGATGATAAGAAGGTAACAAAAAACCTCTGTCAGTAGATTGGAGGAAAAGTGCCAACCTGGCAAAGAGAAGTAAATTAATGTAAAAATGATGTTATTACTTAATAAATCGTTGAAAGTTATCATTTTTTGTATTTTTCTTATTAGTCCAACCTAGGTAAGGTAACCTATTAATTAAACTTTGTCTTTCAAATGCCTGCTAATAATACATTGACTTTTATAATTTCATTATTTCTTTAGAAATTAATATAACTAGCAGAGAAATGTTATATAATTTCTAACCTTGGCATTTGGTAATTCGATTAGGAATGTAAAGTCAATTGAAAAAAATTTCCATTACAGAAATTCAATTGAATAATTTTCAATTGAAAAGCTGCCAAATTTCAATTGAACAGTTCAATTGAATTTTTTTCAACTGAATACTTTCAAATGTTTGAACATTTAATTCCGGGTCAATATAATCACAATTGTCATCAGTAACACAGTCTGTGGTTGGGAGGCAATCATTTCACATGACTATTTATGAGAACTCAGAAAGTTATGTATGGGCTTCGAAGCCCATACATTATGATGCTACTTTTACACAATCACACTCTTCAAACTATTGTAAAACCTTGGAGCGAACTTTCGTCATCACCATTATGAGCGAACTTAAATCATCACGTGGTGTCGGAAGTGGGGGTCAGGAGGTGCCAAAGTCCCCTCCCCCCATAATTTGCCCCGGGCCCTTGAGAAATGAGTAGTCTTCATTAATAAAAATTAAATTTCACTTGTTTCCAGCTTCCTTTTTTCCATTCTGACATATTCTCACACCTTAAGGTGTATGAATTCATATGCTCTTTTGGCGAAATCTCTTATGAATTATCTTATCTCTTATCTCGTATGAATCTCATATGCTCTTCTCGTCTCTACCCCCTCCTATCCGGAAAAAAATGCGGGCCCTTTTCAAGGTTGGCCCCTTCCAGCGAAAATAGTTCCGATGCCCCTGATCATCACCCAATTTCTTGGAATTCTGACTTTCCAAAATGTAATCTTCAGGAACACTACGTACGCTGGATACTCACCTAGCTCGTGAAAACATAGACTTGCAATGTTAATCAATAATAAATAAACACACTCCTCAATGGATATATCCTATAGGAACTGGAATAGGATATTGATCAAATAATTAAGACCCAGCAGAGTGGGGTAGGGAAGGTTGCTTTCCGGGTTGACATGCTTCCAGGTACACATTACTTTGCCTACATGCAGTCTAAACCCACATGTTTACACTGTGGCCGAGTCAATATGTCAAGAACTATGGCCATATTTGCTATTTTAACATTTCCATGAGTAACTAACCAGTTACAATACTGCTTGCCGGAAATCCTTCGACGATCAATCTGCTTGCTAACACGTTGCTTCATTATTTGGAGAATCTCATCTTCCATTCCTATGGTTAGTTGACAGCCGAATGGCACGATACAGTGCCAGTACACATATTTTTTCAACTACTTCCAGATTTTCTTTACATATGATTCACTTTCTGTGGAATGATAATACACAATATTTAAGATTATTTGAAATGGTAGTAAACATATTAAGAAAAATGTAACATTACGAGTAAAAAGCATAGTAATCGAGCATAATAGAATGTCGGCAATGTTAACTTAGCATTTTCATTTAAATATTAAGACAGTAAAATTCCAGGGTTGTTACATACTTGTACCTGTACACGTAATGTGGTGTACGTAAATTAGTATTCAGTGATGTTATTACTAGACGAATGCTTGTTTTGACTCTGTGGTTGCATGAATGAAAAATTAAAAAAAGACTTACTTGAAAATACACATAGCAATCTGATGTAAACAAATATCTCGTTCGCGCCACCAGTCATGTCGGAAACAAGAGAACTGGGAATTGCGCACGGTCGGAACCCGGGCAACTGCCATCACGGAGTATGTCTTTTATCATCATGTTATCATGTGGTTAAAGTAAACACAACGTAATCGAGGAACTCTGAAGAATATTCATTTGTTACCAATAGAACTCATATTCACATTTCCGTAATATCTTGGCTACTGTAGTATCACCGGCTAATGCAGTCTTGGAAAGACGTATGTATTATTGTGAAACGGTAAATGAGTAATTTATTCTCGTTGCGTGGTACGAAATTTTTACCGCCCTTGTGGCATACAGTAAATTCATTCGTTTTAATCTGATGCAGCTATAGTTCATGTATCTCCTTTCTATCATTGAATTCAATATAATTTCAGTTAGTGCTACTGTGATGTGAGAGTGACTGACCCCTTTTGTTATGACAGTCTTTTTCTACTGAAGAACTTATTAGTCATCACTATGGGTGGTCGAGCTAGGGCTGGTCCGACCCTGGGAAAACTGCTAGATCTTGATGAAGCCTTCACGGAAAAATTTTGCGGATATTGCCGGCATGTACCTTTAATGATATGGCTGAAAAACCGTTCAAAATCTTTGGAGGTAGGTATTGGTATGTTGATTAATTTATGTTCCCTGATGCATATATTTCATGATTTCATTAACGTGATACATTCGCAGTGGGTAATACCAACCCAATAAATTGCGTCGTTCTCAATCGTGTATTTATTGCTTTTGTAAAAAGGGATTAATTGGTAAAAGAGACCGACTGAATTTCTTATAAATGAAACTGGGAGAAGCAATTCATGGCCTTCTCTAAAATAATTGCCTCGTTTCAGGTGTCATGTCATGGAATCCCATGGTTTGCTGGGGTGATTCTACTGATCGTTATTTCATCTAGTCCTGCATTACATCAGATACAAGTTAACCTATTGTTTGGTAAGGATTTGTGTACTCTCAAAGGCATATGCACCTTCTGTAGGGATTCATGACGTGGATACTAATTAGGGAATCTGAATGATATTACGAAGATAATACCGTTAACGATGAAGTACCTAACAATTGGTGAAAATTTGTGGTAGAGCCATGTAGCAAAGTCATGTCAATGAACGTTGTTGTTGAAGAGGATGATGCTATCAGTGGCATTGTGGGGCTCAGAAAAAAAATTGAGGAGAGAGGAAAATGGAATGGGTATTTTGGTAAATAAATTTGGAATTTGGAAATAATGGGAGGGCATATAATTAAAATGACCGACCAAAAAGAAGAGCAATCTGGGACAGAATTTCCTAGGTATATCCTATAGATAACAAAGTAAGATTAAAATCCACAAAGTCGTAACCATAAGGGGGCAAAGGAATAAAAAAGAGGGGGGGGGGAAGGATGGAGTTTATGCAAAGTAAGGGAGCTCTCAATCACACATACAAAATCAAGCATACGGAGAAACTTAAGTGGTAGTAAATGATACATTTGCACACTCACTCACATTTTACAAACAACTGTCACACTCAAAATCAAAAGAATCAAGGTAAAAATAAAAACAAATAGTGACTCACACAACCACTCACTCACTCAGGTTTGCGTACAAAATAGTCACCTTTGTGAGTTCAATCACACACACAAGCAGGGTTTATGAGAATTTCTTTGTGTAGGCTTCCGCGGGTTGTCTTACTTGAAGATGCTGGTCTTTCGGGATTTCCTCCGCGTTGGTCCATAGTTCCTGGGATGACAGTTTTGCCGGCATTGCAGGCGGCTTCTTCAGGTCAGTGAAGTGTACTAGTGTACTTACTTCAAGTCACTTCACTGACCTGAAGAAGCCGACTGCAACGCCGGCGAAACTGTCATCCCAGGAACTATGGACCAACGCAGAGGAAATCCCGAGAGACCAGAATTTTCAAATTTATGGCAATTTCTCCAATGCCAGTGACCCTTCATGCACACAAGATAAGAATAAAAATAAAAGTGGGGGAAAAAGGAAAACAAATAACTAAAGTAAATAAAATAAAATTGACAATAACTTTCAAGCACTCACTCATGTGGGTTTGCATGCAATACACAGTCAGCCTCGTGATTCTCATTCACACTTATACATGCAGGGTTCAGGGACTTATTTCACAAGCATGCAATCGGGTTTGTACAGTCAAAATGTACAGTCACCCTCGTGAATCACATTTACACGCACAATCAGGGTTTATGAGGAAACTCCTTCACCAGTGACCTGTCACACACACAGGGAAAGGATGCCCAACATCAAAAAACTGAAACTGGGTGTTGCGCCCACCAAGCAGGCCTTGGCAGAGGAGAATGTCAATCTGGGAGAGGAATAGGAAATACGCAGAGTCAAGAGGGGAAGCTAGAAGGAGGGGGTAGTATGTTGTGATTGGTTGGGTGATCAGGAGGCAGATGATAGAGATGTGGGGGAATTAGGTGAGGGAAGGGGGATGGGGCACTTGGTTGCTTTGTGCACGAAGAGAAATAAGCAGTAGGAAATTGGCCATTAGTTGCTATTCATGGTGTTGCTGCAACTCTTCTGTGTATGGATACTTTCGTATGCGTCTAACAAATGGTCTGGGATGTGTTTCAAGAGTTTTACATTATTAGCAGTGATGCAATGTGCTTCTGAATGCATATGTTGGGCTACTGATGATTGTTGGAAATGGCCTAGCCTAAAGCAGGCTGCATGCTCGAATCTAATGTTGAGGTTCCTGTGGGTTTGGCCAATGTAAGACACACTGCATTCCAGGCAAGAGATTTGGTATATACCTGACTTGTAAAGGGGTTCTATGGGATCTTTGGGGTTATGAAGGTTATATTTAAGTTTATTGGTGGACACAAATGTGGATTTGAAATTATGTTTTTGGAAAATATATCCAAGGCCTTTTGTTAATTTGGGATGAAAAGGGAGTTTTACATATTTCTCATCATATCCAATAGAGGTAAAATGTGTGGAGAACTTATGCATTAAAGACAGTGGTGTATATTTAAGGTCATCTATTGTAGAAAGAGGATGTTTTGAAGCTGGGATGGTGAGGAAAGGGATAGATGCAATGATATATTGGAGGTATATATAGTTAAAGGTATCAAATACTAAGCAGCAAAATGTGAAATTTAAAGTTAGATTTTGTTTTGGCCTCTACAAACTTTTTAGATTTAGAATAATTTAAATCTTTTTATAAAAAGTAGGCATTTGAAATTTCTCTGAAGTTGACTGTACACACAATTTTTAAACATAAAACCTTCCTTATAGGTTCCTTTCTGATACCACTTCAGGCACTGAGTGTGACTCATCTAGTGTGCAAGTAGAAACTAAACAAGATTTGATCTTACCCTGTTGAAGTTTCTCATGGATGCCTGAATAGGATGGTCCAAAAAAAATGAAAATGCTCAAATTTTTCATGCCGCCCCCCCAATTCAATGGCAAATGACTATAAACCTATATTTGTAAAATATCAGCTTGATAAGACCACTAGAAGCCGTGCCCCATGCAACTTTATATTTGGTCGTGAACGCCCTTTGAATCTTATAGGATAGGCAACTCTCTCTCTTCAAAAAAATTTCTCTCGGATGAGAGAAATTTTTTCCCCTTCCACGAATACTCGAGGTGTGAGGTGGTATTTGGTGCTATGCATGCTAAGTTACTTTGTTATGTCGACTTTCCTGGGAAATAAGCACATTGTCCATTATAGTTGGTTGCTTTTTTATTTTTGCCACTTACGAACAATAAATCTCTAATGTCATGTCTGTTCAAAATCGTTTTCTAAGTTTCTTAATGTTACAGGAGGGGTATTTTTTTTCGTTTTACTGAACAGCTTGAAAAACTCTGTGCTTCTCTTCTTCATTTTTAGCATATGTATCATGGAAATCTAGCATGAGCATTATGGCACGCTCAGCCTCATCGTTTATCACTGGTAACCATGATATTCTTGACATTCCCCTCTATGTAGCATTTCGATGAACTCCATTCCTGAGGATCACCATTTAAAAAGTCGCATGGGATCAATAGTTGGCAGAAAAAGTTTTTTGTGGGGTTGCTTACAAAGTAGTCAAGAGACATATTCTCCCCTACACTTAGTTCTCTACTTGTCAGGAAAACTCTATTCCGTGAATATTCTCAAATGTTTTGAAGTGCTAACTGCATTTTTCGTTTCTCATCAAATGAACCACCATTGTCATAGAATGCCAATACCACCATATCTTCACTTAGGTACCATAAATGTCCTAAAAACTTTTTCATAACGGCGTTAGCGATGTCTGCATTGACAGATTTGTAGCGGATAAGCTTCTTTAACAAATCTAAATCATTTTTTGGAGCAGACAGAAGAGCAGGGGCACTAATCCACTGAAAATTGTAAATTATTACAATAAAAATACACACTTCACGGAGGCCATTCTCTTCTTCAATAGAGATTTCACAAGTTACTCTTCCTAATTCATCACAGAACATACAGTTTTTTGAGGAATAGACTACTTTTGACATACACCTTGAATTGGATTGGGCTCCAGGGGCTCTTCTCATATCTCCCTGAGAAAAATGAAGACTATGTAGTTCGAGGAACTCACGATAGTCATCCCGAGGTTGAGAAATCTGCAAGCAAAAATAGAATAGATGGGGAAAACTAATTGTAGAACTCAGAGACACACTATAAAAACGAAATATTCAAACAGGTTCCTTAGCAAAGGAAATCACAAATGAAGAGTTGTCATCAACTGTTTTGCAAACTACACTGTCTGCCATTCCGGTTCGATAATATCTACAGTTCACATTCTTCCAAGCATTTTTCACTTTTCTGAAGAGAGATTCATCCAGAGCTCACGATGGTTCCATGGCAGTCTCGTAAGCACCTTTAATTAGAAGTTTGCTGATGTGGTGCTGGCAGGCCAGGTGCAACAACTTTTTGCCCAGCCTTTTCTCAATTGTGGAACAAGCGCCATTTTTTACTCCAGTATTTGTGCCGGTGGTGTCAAAACGGAGTCCAACAATTTTGTCCGTCTGATAATGCATCATATACCTATGGGCGGCGTCATTCGTATTGATGCATCATCAGCCCGTGAGCCTTCCCCATGCCTCAAACAATTTTGGGTATCTTAATTGTTTGATTGATCCCTTTTCCGGACTCCGAAATCAGCAAATGATCCACTTTCTCTCCATCCACTTCCGTTATCTTCCCATCCCAATGGACAACTAAGACATCACAGTGAACGAAAAAATTGGATTTTAGACTGGTGTGTTTGTTTTACAGCCCTACGTCCTCTTTTGATGCTTGATCTACTAATGCTTACATTACCGGGTTCTTCATGAATTTCCTGAGCCACCTGAGCAATTATCCTTGTCGCTTTCCTATCACTTATTTTAGAGGCGTCGAGAGTTGCCACCATTTCCTGAGACAACAACTTGATTGTTTTCGGCTCCGCACTTGTAAGGCACTCTGGGACATATTCTTAGCTGCTACTATAGTCAGCCTTCATTTTTTCACTTTCGTCTTCACTTTCAGATAAATTAAAATGTACTGACTCTTCTGTTGCCACTCTCTGCAACTCGTTCGTTCTGTGATCATAAACCTGCTTCTCACGTTCATATATCCTCTTTCACTGCAGCAGCAAAAACTCCTTGTCCTCTCCAGCTGGAGTAAGTTTCATTGTATCTGCATGAGCAATATCAAAGATGTTGTCCAAGGATACCTCAAAAGATTCTTCTTTCTTGATTTGCGCTCGGCTTCTTCTCTTTTCATGCCTCCCGACTCCTCTCCATTCTCGGTACAGGTTTTCTATCTCCTGTAATCACCTGTTTTTTTTTTGTTACGATGCCTCCTTTCTGCCAAAATGCTATAAGGTTTTCATACACATAGTGCGCATTTTCACAAAGGCCTTTTTGCAACCGGACACGTAATAGATAAGATTTATAAGGACTTGTCTTTTCAGTGGAAGTTTGTTTCCAAACATATTTTCTGACTGAAAGCCAATTAGTGGAATAGGCACACGTAGAGCTAGTACAACCCAAGGTTTTTCCGCACGCATTGCGTAATCACTTACGGCCGCATGGGTGAATCAGCTAGGATAGCTATGAGGCAATGAAGGTCTTTGTCATCAAATGAAACAGTAGCACTGATATAATTTAGGTACCCCATAACATTGTAGAGGTGAGAAGTGGCCACTAGTTTGTTTTATCGCAGGGTTTCAGTTATAATCACAGAAGAAGAGAACCACAAGGTAGTACAAAGTGATTGTTGAGTGTAAATAGGAAGAACTCGAACTCGTAAATGAATTGGAGTATACACTGCACATTATGAAAATAGACAACATACTTATTTCATAGGCAAGCAAACATAACAAAGTAGCTTTGCAGATACACCACCGAATTCCAAGTCACTCCTCGAATACTCATGGAAAGTAAAAAAAATCTCTCATCCGTGTTGCATACCCCATGGGATTCTAAGGGCATTCACGCAAAATTATAAAATTGCATGGGGCGAGGCTCCTAGTAGTCGTATCGAACCAGTATTTTGTAAAAATAATTTTATATACATTTGTCATCGAATTGGGGGGAGGGTAGGGGGCGCGGCATGAAAATTTTGAGCACTTTCATTTTTTTGGACCACCCTAATGCCTGAACCTGTTTTCTTGAACCCTATTTTCTAAATTCATTATTCTTGTGAGTTCTTGGTTACTAAGTTGGGAATTATTTTTAACACCACTTGAAAATACCACTTTGTAACTTGATTTGAGAATCATTATTGCTTGCATATGATTAAAAATGGAAAATAAATGCAAGCACTGTGAACTAGTCACCTATAACCTTATGAGAGTCATTGACACATAGTAGCAAGATTTCCTCAGAAAAAATCCTCTTCGTGTAGGATATGAAACTAGAAATCCATATTTTTCTCTGTGGAAATCTACCTGATGGAATATAAAGGTTTGAATATCTTTTCATTAACATGGTTTACAGGTCATTGCTGGGTAATAAAATGGCATCCAATTTTACAGGTTTACTTGCTGATGTCATCCTAGTCGCTGTTATTAAGGCATATGTGAGAAGACGAAGACCTTTGAAAAATCGTGGGGATATGTTTGCAACTTTCAGCATTGACAATTTTTCTTTCCCTTCAGGACATGCATCAAGAGCTGTTTTGATAACTTATTTTTTTACATTTTTATGCCCCTTGCCATTTGTTTTTATATTTCCAATGCTTATGTGGGCGATTTCAGTGTGTGTGTCTCGCCTATTATTGAATCGCCATTATTTCATGGATGTGTTAGCTGGAGTTGGTCTTGGATATATTGAAGGGTTGATGTTAAATGTTCTTTGGCTTAGTGAAGGTTTGTCATGCTGGTTAATCTCATGGCTCTCAGATACTATTTTTGATGAAGCCTAAGACTTGTATTTTTAATTCATCACCAACAGAAATGTGAGATTGATCCCTTTTAAATTTCATTATGATATAATGTTATTTTGTTAATGTGCTGTGAATATTTTGAAATGTTGCCATTTTAGAATAAAATAATTTTTGGGAGTCGCCTCTTATTTATGAATCCATTTTAGTTGTACTCCTGATCAATCATACAAAGTTGTATATTTGATTGATATTCTATACCAGTAGTAGAATATCCATCAGAGTACTAGAATAACTATAACAATTTGGGAATGGTTTTGATTAAGGAAATCTGCAGCTTGCTCATTATTTTTGTTTCTTCCTTCATTAAGAACCATCTGCCCCTTATTACTCATCCCAACTATAATATACTGTGCCTTCTAATTTCCTCCAGTAATATCCTTTCTTATTCCCCCCCTTGTCAACTATGTACATCATCAAAATATTCTTTCAAAGTTGGTGGGTCCTAGGATAACTCATCTGTATTACGGTCAGCTTTAGCTCGTCTAACTTTAATGCCATGCAAAATCCATAATCTCTTCCATGAAGTAGTGTATCATTTTGTAATACATCCCTTCACTCATTATTTACTACCTTTCCTAATTTCTCCAGCTTCCAGGCACTTCCTCTCCTCTTTTAATACATTAACCTCTGCCTTACTTGGAACCTAGCTTACTCTTTCAATTTTCCTTCTCACACTTATCTCAGAAGTATCATATTCATGCACAACCTCTCTTCCCAGAGACAATGTTTCAGAGCTATATGGCCATGCTCTTGTGTTCAGATTTTTAAACACTCCTTTTTGTTTTTTGCTGAAGCACCCTCTTCTCGATTTCAAGCTGGGATGTACACATACCCAACTTACAGTTTCATTTGTCTTATCGTCCCTAATCTCCTGCAGTAGAAATCTGACTTGCACTTTCTTGACCACCCTACAATTTAACCTGCTAATTATTAACACTTCCACTGCTGGCTATGCAATTGGGTAACTATCTAAGAATGCTGGTAGGTATTTCTCAAATTTTTGCTACGGGAGTTGAACGTTAGATAAAAATATATTTTTGATATGAGTGGAAAGATCTGATTTTCTACTTTTAAGTTCTGTATTTTGATTAATGTTCATGGTTTTTATTCATCTTCTAAAGAATTGGTATGTTTTCTGGAAATAAAAATATTGTAATGCAGCTTAAAGCCATGGAGTCTGTCAACTGGGTTGTAGATGAAGGGCCAACCTTTAGATATAGAGGTTACCTGTGAGTTAAAGAAGTTTACTCATCAAATAAGCAGTTGTGGACAACAAGCGATGGCATTCTGATGTGGTGTTGGTCTATCCTTTGGTGAGGTTGGCATTTTGAATGAAACCTATGAAGATGCCATGATTTGGCAATGGGAGGCTGGAGGAGAGGGCAGCAGCTCTTCTTCTTATAAGTAAAGGTGGAGACCACAATGGTCACTACAAAACCACTTATTTCACTACAGGCATGGTGACATGGCTGTAGATCTGAATTTATTGAATGGCTGTAGTACTGTGATGTCGATGGCAGGAGGAAACCATCACATTAGTGATGGGAAAATATGACTCGTTTAGATGAGCTGACTCATGACTCACCGCTCACTTCAGTGAGCAGCTCTCTCAGAGTGACTCCCAGTGGAGTCATTTAGATTGGGAGGGGAGAGTTGTTTGAAGGGGAGGAAAGAGGGAATGAGAGTAACAATGATAATGGATTTTTGGTGGTAATATGATCTACAAATGTTTATTTAGGAATAATAGCACAGCATATAGAAATCGTAACACTTTTTTTTTTACAAATTAGCATTAAAAAACAAAATCTGCGACACTTTTCTCCCTACCAGTTTATTTCTCCTATAGTAGCAATTTTTCCTGCTTCAGATTCCATTGGTTATTCATTTTATTACTGCACAAACATCAAATTCCCAGTAGAACTCATGGAAACATTTCATATTACTCTATCGTAAAGGACTCCCTTTTCTCGCACCATAGCCATGAGTCTATGAGATGAAGCCACTTTAGATTGGTCAGCTCGGAGACTTATGAGCTGTGAGCTCAAAAACTCTATTGAGATGGTAGTTTGAAGACTCTCTCGAGTGGGTGTCGCGAGCTGTGTGGTGATGGTGAAGGGAGTCGTGATTCACTTAATATGACTCGCAGCTCAATCTACAGAGGCACTCTTTTAAGCTGACTCGCTCACACATCGCCCATCACTACACCACATTATTATCCTGAGGAGTTGCAACTACTCCGCTCTTTTCCTTTATCAAGAAGTGATGGAGCCCTCTTGAGAAAAATATTCCTTTGGTAAAATAATCCCTCATTTGGATCTCCGAGCAGGGACTACCTGAGAGTCAAACTTGATAAAAAATTTAGGGTAGGAACATCAAACCTAGTATCACTTGCGGAATATTGGAGAACCTGAAGATGGAAATGAGGAAAATGGTCCGCGGCATATTGGGAATAAGTGAAATGAAGTGGCTTGAAGGAGGCTATGGAAACAAAAGTTTCGGGATAGTAACCTCAGGATTTTTGAATAGTAGTACTGTAGTAGGCTTAATGTTCAGGAATTGTGCTGTAATGTGTGTGAAGAGCTTCCTACAAAGAAAGGATAATACATAATGGTGAGACCAAGCTTAGAGATGTCATTGTGGTACAGGTTTACATGCCTATGTCAGACTATGAAGATGAAGTGGAAGATGTCCATAATGATATCATGGTTGCAATAAAGAAGGTAGTAGGAGAAGAAAACTTAAGTCATTTTAGGAAGAGATGCAATGACATTTCAGTTAATTAAGAAGAAGACGGGACTACCTAATCGGCCATATCTTAAGACACGATGGCCTGATGACGACAATCGTCGAGGGAAAAGTGAACGTGCGGAACAGCAAAGGAAGGTCTCGAATGAGATACATAGAACAGGTCGTGAAGGATAGGAAAGAGAGGTATCACGTTAATATGAAGAGGTTGGTCGATAGAAGAATCGAGTGGAGGGCTGCGTCAAACCAATCCTAGGATTGTTGACCAATGATGACGATGAGTTATTTGAGGGAGGCAGCTAAAGCTAGTTGTGCCATTTAGGATAGTTGAGTATTTGTTTAGGAGTATGAATTTTTGAGGCAATGGGGAGATAAACCCGTCGTGGACACTCTTAACGAGAGGTCCCAAGAGGTCCACAGTCTAACGTACCATCCGACGGACGGAGGAATGAACTTGAGTTTCAGGTACTACAACGGCTAAGGTTATATCGCACCCTCTAACGTAAGTCATTAAACCTAAGATGAACAAAACATCGATGCCCTAGATGGTAATCGAAACCGTGAGTTTGCAGCGCCTCGAATATGCAGCACTATACTATTTCAGCTTACGCATAAATTAAATATTTTCTTTCGAGCATCGAATAGGGTGAAAGTGCGACGCGAATAAGCTTCGTACATTTGATTTGACTGTACCTACACCGTTCATGAAGGATGGATGGTGTCGTTGGTATGGTTTTTCTCCAAGTTCCCCTCTCCTCCCACCCTGCCCGCCCTTTCCTTGGACTGCGAAACTCCCAGCTGCCCCCCTCCTTCCCCTACTTGGCAACTGCCCTCTCGCGGTACCCCGTCTCGTTCTTTCAACAGCTGTTCGGACGTCGACGGGGACGGACGCAGTTCATTTTCTCTAGTTTCGTCGGGCAAGCGTGTTCTCGGAGGTACCTGCGGAAATGCGAAGACAAGGGTGAAGTTCACCGCGATGATTTCGGCATTAAGGTATCGTAAAAGTTTCATGCGTATCGTAGTTCTGCAACTATCTGTAGTTACGCTATGAAGCTGTCTGACTTGTTCTAGCTGTAGCCGAACATGTAATTACCTAATATTTTAGTATGTCTTCAGTGAAAGTGAATTTGTGAACCTTGATTTTATCGTTGATAAATTATTGAAACAGTTAATAGTTCTGAAACCAGATAGTGTGTGATAACTTTTCTCGCGGGTGTGAAGTGCAAGTGTTCTATACCTTTCTTGAGATTTTTCGTGCTTGAGATACAGTTTCGTGAAAGAGTTCAAGCCACTACCCTGTGCCGTCTATGAAGTTGCATTACCTCTACTTCATGAAATCTTTGTCGCTGTAGTTACGTAGTTACTTTCGTTGAGTTACTGGCTGGTTCAATATTTAACTGATAGTCATCAGTCAAACTGGACTTCGCTGATTCGCGTTGGAAAGGAAATAATTGGCCAGTCAAAATGCTATGTACGGTTCCCATTAAAATGGCCCTGTAACTAACTTGAGCTGTCCTAATTAAGATTCATTCATCACTAGCTCTATTCTTTGCCTCTACATTGGTCGAAGTTTTGTGTCTATGGAGCTCTTTGTCATTGCGTGAAACTTGTGAAATTAGTAAAAGTCGATGCATTTTGGGATCTACGGGTTTAATATACGGCTGGTTCAATTTTTCGTTGAACCACTATATTTCTTCTACTTCGTGGAAGGCAATCTACCATTTCATATCCTTATCCATATTTCATTCCAGTCAACCTGCTACTTCCGATTCGCCAGAGAACTCACTCCACCAGGATGCTGTGCAATTTCGCCCGGGAGATCATTGGCTCAACTTCTCTCTTCAGCATGACTGCGTGGGAATCGAGGGATCAGGATTGTATACATGCTCAACCAAGTCTTGAGAAGAAGCTAACTGCAGTGTTTCACTTGAAGTAGCTCACGCTGACTTGGTGCAAGGACTTCGAATCATTCTATGGATGCAAGATAGTAATTATGGGAGATAACTGTCCATCTGTTTTGTCTCATGAGCATTCGTTATGGTAAGTCTTTGTCTTAGTTTCTCATTATTCCAATTTCATGTGGTTTTAACGTGTTTTTTTAAATTTTATGGCTCTTTTTTGCTCGAGAGTCCAGTGAATCTTCTCGTTTAATCTTCAGATAATGAATTCTCTCCGTAATGGTGCGCATCGAGGGATCAGGATAATATACATGCTCAACCAAGTCTTGAGAAGAAGCAAACTGCAGTATTTCACTTGAAGTTGCTCACGCTGCTTTGGTGCAAGGACTTCGAATCATTCGATGGATACAAGATAGCATTTATGGCAATTATCATGATAGCAATTTTTTCTCATGAGCATTCGTTATGGTAAGTCTTTGTCTTAATGTCTCATTATTCCATTTTCATGTGGTTTTAAGGTGTTTTTTCTGGCTTTTTTTGCTCGCGAGTCCAGTGCATCTTCTCGTTATATCTTCAGTTAAGAGATCTCTCCGTATTGGTCCGTCTTCATTCGCATGAGTTTATTTTTCGACCAATGACACTCCATTGCCGTGTTGGGTGCTTCCCAGTGAGTGTTTGCTCTCTAGAGAAAATTTGCATATTGGCTTTTGATATCGCCGGGTTTTTATTTCCATGCGAGTGGGCTCATGAAGAGCCTCGACGCCATGCTTCTTTCAATTCCCACGGAAAAAAGGAAGCGATTGGAAGTATTGGTTAACGCTTCTACATTATAAATCCGAAATCCGTTTTGGGAGGTAATGTGAGGCAATAGAAGAAACATCTACGAGTAAATATTTGATCTTAAACGCTATTTGGCGACGATGGTAGGCGCATTTTTTCTACTTATCATCAATCCGGTCTCACGTTTCGGGATCCTTCACGAATAATCTAAGGGCAATTATTTTTGTGCTTAACAATTCAACAGATATTTATTATCATATAATATTAATTTGTACCAATATAATAAGGTTTTTATTATCCCAGCAATATATAGCTCGGTGCAGAGGTTAGTTACCGGATAAAAGTTTCAGGATAAAAAATTTTTCTAAATTTTAATGGTCCCTGGCATAGTTAGTGAGGAAATCAGTAGTTGAACATATGATCCAGGAATGTAGTTTTCTTTCGATGGATTTTCTATCAATGCTTCTAATGATTTAGTTCGATGGGTAATATTTCAGTGATATGAATTCGTTAAAAAATGATTGTGAGGAGTTTAAATTGTTCTATTACATGTCATTTAACTTGCGTGAGTTAGCAGCAGAATTAATCAAGTCCGCCTACTATAGGAGGCAGAACTCTAATTTTGTTCAATCTTTTTTTCTTTGCTCTTATGACAAGTGGTATTACATGATTTCAAACAAAAATATGGCAAACGGACGAAATTATTCAAATTTAATTTCATGGAATTAGCTCATTTTTAAGAAAATGTTGAGAGACAGAATTTTAAATATTACTATTCAACATTAGTATGTATAGATTCCTTTTTATCGATTCTAATAAGGAAGTCTATTTCAGCTGCTCAAGAGCATTTAAAACAGTTGTTCGGCAGTCATGTTCAAGAATGGACGTAAACTCAAGTCGCTGCCTTTTCTTTCTCTTTAGACAGTTACTCTAAAATGTTTAATTACCAATTGTGATTAAGGAATTCCGTTCGTAGTACTAAATTTTATACTTTGGTGTAGAATTAACTTTGTCGTATTTTGGATATGTTCCTCTTGTATTGACGGCATCATTTCATCAGTAGAGGCTCATGCTTTAAGATTACTTTAACATTTTTTTAATGTGTTCTCTACTAGTTCATTAATCCTTGCTTTGTTTCCTCAAGGAAAACTAGATGCAATTGAAAACCTGGCTTTTTTTGGTAGTTTTACTTCATATTATTCACGGTTTACTTCAATTAAAAATTATATTTGTGCTCCAATTGTTTTACGCAGGCTTCATCATCACCAGAAGTTTCCTCTGGATATGGTATCTTCTAGGATTGAGACCGGGAGTAAGTTAACAGCGGTCTTCGAATGGATGACTTAAATTCCCTCTCGGATAATTATTTTCCATCCATCCTCAGATCGGGCTGTTTGACCTGTCGACGATGGAACAACTTAATTTATGACGGGCGAGTATAACCACAGGTTTGATGTAGAATTGAAGTAATCTCCTAATTATCCTGGAATTCTTCTTTTGTGGCGATTAGTTGAAAGTTGCAAGGGTTTTCCAGGTAAGCCTTGGTCTCAGCTGCAACGGGATACTACTTGAGTAAGGCATTAGCTTTCACTTTCATCTCCAGTGGCACGGCAATGTTAGCTATTGTTTTCGCTTTCATATTTTTATGTTAAACGTAAAGACCTTACTTTCTTTCGTTGATTGGGTCCTAAGTATTATCTATTGAGCCGTCAGCCTCGCCCGTTAGCGACCACCCCCCTCCTTCGAGCTTCTTGCCGAGACGACTAAAAGGAGCTCCCCCTCGTCAACGGCACGACGCATCTGTGCACGGTCATCGGCTGCCCGGTCCTCGGCAGGTATCGCCGCCTCACCTTCCCCCTCCATTCACCTTTTTTCTCTCTCGAATCCACACTCCTTACGATCACCCTCCTCTCCTCTGGCCTTTAGCATGCTCCCTTGTTTGATAATTTCAATAAATCGCCTGGTCTGCGCGTGTTGTTTTTGTTGGTCCCCCGCCCCACGAGCTCTCGGGCCGTGCACTATTTTTATAAGAAAAACCGGTCGGGTCGTGATATGAACTTACACAAAGTAAGCTCGCGAACCATTGGTTGTATTTCAAATTCAGTCCATGATAAAGCCCAAGTAATTACGCACTAAACTTATTCTCGCGTTTGCATTCTAACTAATTCATTTCCAGAGAGTATATGTACTTCAACTTAACGATTTGGTCTCTCGCTGATCTCGAAAATATTACTCTACTAGATCTTAATCTCTCATCTGAATTACTGCTATTGAAAAAGGTGATTAAAAATTAATTTTAGATTCCTCAACGAAATATCAGCATCATTAGTGCTAGTTTTGCTGAAGGACCCCGATTAGGCTATGGGCGTAAAAGCAACCGTGGAGGGATATCGGTAATTCTCGTTGAGATCTTCTGGTTATTTTTTCGCGTGCTTCCATTTCGGTGAAGTAGTTTCCTCTCCTGAATGTCTTCTCTGGTGCGTCGGAACGATAAATGAGATGAATATTTTCGTAGCATTTGAAAGGGCTTTCTTCTCCATAGGCCCGGGTTCACTACATAAAACGAACTTCTCGTGGGAAACCTACATTCTTCGAACTCGGAAAGCCAACAATGGCGGCGTTGTAAAATAGAGCGAATGTACTGCAGTTCGCGGTGGTATCGCGTTTTAATTTTCTTTCAGCCATTGTATCAAAAGTTTCTTCTTCAATTTCCAACCCTTGCATTTGAATACTCGCGTTTTATACATATGTCGTTTATACTATATTTATAAAAGAATCACTGTAAAAATCACCGTCATGTGAACGCAACTTTTCGTGATTTAAATCAATTAAAATATTATTCCAATCACTTCATCTAACACAGACTTGTGTTATTTGTATTTATTTCATTGACAAGTAATTTGACGTAAAAATTCTGATGTATCTTTTTTTACGTGCATACTGGTAATACTGGATAGGGCTGTATTCCAAGGGTGAGACTGAGTTGATAGCAACTGGCTTTCCCGAAAACCACTAACGGTAATTTATAACGGGCAGCTGTGTTTTTAAGCCTCAAGTAGAAGTCTCAAATATTTAGGGTATTTTTTGGGTATGAGTTTGCGAAAACTATGCAAGCAACTTTGGTTTATTCTGGAAATCCATAGGATATGGGCAGTGAATCTACATATAAAATTTGTCGGGCAGCGCGGACAATCTATCATTTGCATTATGTTCCTCTAAATCTCCGCATGTCTCGTATGTATGAACTGTAAAAACACCTTATTCTCTTCTCCCTACCCTACTCACTGCTCATTAATCATTCTCCTTTACGACTGCATTACTCATTATAGCCTGTTCCATCAACCATCCCCTAATCTCCTCTGCCTACTATCTCTCCTTTCTTGCCATTCCAAACTGTGTTAAATAATACTTTTCATTCATCTCCCCAACCTGTAATTCGTAACCCACAAAATCCACTGTTGTATTTTTATTTCCTTGTTCTTGATAAGTTCTTCGATAAGGTTAAAAAGGGTCTTGCATCTCATGTTCGTACAATTATGTTAATAAATGGAATTTCGCTTCTATGAATTTTTGAATGAACTTTCATTGAGAAATTGGAAAATGACATGAATCTAGAATCTAATGTAGATTAGGTAATCATTTCATGCATTCCACAGGATATTTTGCCAGTTTCATTTTAGCATACATTTTTTCTTGATTTTACGCAAATGCATGAGTAGTGGGATAAGAAAACTTCAATTGAGCTTTTAATTGCATTTTTGTGTATAAAATTACTAAAAATACATTAAAAATATAAAACAGGCTGTGGAAAATATTTGATGTAAAATTAAGTTCAATTTATTCCAAATGCGAATCATAAGGTAAATTTGAATTGCAAACTCAATTTAGTGCATTGTTGGCCTGTTTGCATAAATTAAATAAGTGGAAGAGAAAAATGATATTTTTATTTATGAAGTGTTTCATTGCTTCTCTCAGGGAAAATCTTTATCACGAACCAGGCTAACAATAAGATAAATTTCCTTATGGTTGTTTAACATGAAGGCCTGTTGTCTATTCAGAAGTTTGCACTTTAGTCAAGTATTCTGAATTCGTTACTAATGATTGAGAACCTGGACAATTGAAGTAGATGAATTTTAAATCTCATTTTTATTTCCCAGAAGTGTTTGATTAAAGGGTAAACCTCTATGAAGTGTTGACTTTTATTTACTTTCTATCGCAGGTTGCTGGTTTTCAACTGCCGCTGATGAACCTTCGATGAATAAGCACGGGAAACAAGGGACTTCATTTCACCGCTGGAAGAGAGAGAAAAATGACAAATCATTACAAATATTTATATTTTAACTGTGAATTGTTTTCGAAATGTATTCATCTGAAAAAATAAGATTTAAATGAATAAAAATGTGTAAAACTATCCGTCATGTTGCCCTTATGTTTGGGTCCCTTATACCTTCCAATTTTAACAAGGAAACTTATCAGAGGAATGGCGACAGAACGAGTGGCATTTCTATTTGTTTACCTTCCATAACAGCCCTTTCGTTGTAACCTAAAAATTATGGTGCGTAGAAGACGCAAGTTCTGAAATAACTTTTTCTCCTTTTCATATAATTTGTTCGGGATAAAACTCAATTTTAGCAAAAGTTAACAAGCAATAAAAATTTCTCTGCTTGAATTATTATAAATGAATTCACAATTTGGCAATTCAATTTTGAAATCAATTCGTAGGCAATTGTTTAATATCGTGGGCAGAAAAGCAGCTAATTGACTTTCACTAAATGATAGGAAATTGCGGGGATGGAATATTATTATCTTTCTGGCAAACATGGTGGCTGCTATGAAAAGAGCACGAAACATATAAGTTAAAATATTGATCAATGAAAAGCCAAAAAAATGCATATTCTGTAGACAACGTGATTGCGATCATCGTCGGCAATTACACGCAAAGGGTAAATTAGTAAATTATCAGTATCGGGATGAAAGTAATGCCATCAAAGCATTGAAAGTCCCATTTCGACTCCATATCAAGAATTTAAGTCCTGATGTAAGATCAGGGTCAAATTAACTTATTTACATAAAGAAACACTGAACAATCCCCAAGTCATCAAATAGATCATGCTCCTGTACACATTTCCAAGTTCCAGTTAATGGGCCAGGAACCGCTGTATGTCACACGACTGCGGAGATTCAAGGAACTGCCACGGGCCGAGGCCCAAGGTGAGGTGTTCGGGTCGAAGAAAACCCAATCTCAAATAAATTCTAAGTCCATGTCCACTCAGAGAAAAATATTCTAAGTCCAGAGACCCTTGCTAGTGAGAGAGGCGATCAGCCAGGCATATACCTTGGATCACTCGAGCCAGAGCCCTGCCGACGCTGTCGAGAGAAAATTTTAAGAAAAACGACTAAGTCCCAATTTTTCTACGTCAAGTATAAGTTTTGAAGCCTCTTTTCACAAGAACCCGCTTAGCCGGGTGGTTAAGAGGCAAGATCATCTGAAGGAACTATAGCAGGTTATACTTCAATTCTTTTGGTCGGTGATTTTTTTTTTATTTTGCGGAAAAAAATTTTTTACCCTATTCTCAGAAAAATGTTCTTAGATATTTACACAGTAGACTCAGGACGACGCGGGACGCCAAGAAAACAATAAATTATTGAACATTTTTGTTGGATTGGCTGCGATTTTCCCCGGCCGGGCGCCCGGCCGGCCGGAAAAAAATTTTGCCAATCACACAAAAATAACCAATAATTCATTGTTTTCCTGGTATTCCGCGTCGTCCTGAACCTACTGTGAAAATATCTAAGAACATTTTTCTATAAATTAATGGGAAAAAATTTAATTAAAGGGTTAGTTCAATTTTTAGTCACTAGATGGCACACAGCTTCACAATTGGCAGCCACCCTCTTAGAAAATGTCATATGGTAACCATCTTCACCACCAGAGGCTACACATTTTGATGTTCATTCTTTTAGCATTAAGAACAAATGCTTATTTCGATCGTCGTCCCGCGAATCGTACTGGCTATCCCAATGGAATTCCCTGCATATGGGTTTTTCAAAAGCCCTGGTATCCCTTCCTTATTTCATTGATCAAAATGTGCTCTTACACGAAGTAGCTTTTCATCTATATTCGATATTTTGCCTTTAGATATTTTTCGAATTAAAATTTCAAAATTAATGTGACTTATTAACACACCACTTCTGAACTTTGATATCTTTTTCTCACTTAAGTATCTGTATAGTTTATTCTTACCGTACTATTACCATATCAAAATGTAATCTTACTAATGCGACCGGTCAACTTCATTCCCTGGAATCTCTTCTTTCCAGTCGTCGTATCCTCTTCCTTGGTCTAATATTTTCCCAAAACTTTAGCATAAAAATAAGGCAGTTTTTTGATAATCTTTTATTTTCTTTAAATTTTGGATTACATACAGATTGAAGAGGGAAAGGCACCTCACTTCACAAAATCTTTATCTAGAGCTCACAATTTTACAAGTTTTCTCAAGATTTATTTGGCTGGTCAAGTACATGCAAATACTTTCATGTGCGGAAATATATAAGTCAAAGTAGGCGAAAGCCATCCAAAATAGGATTCGATGAAGAGACATAAGTGAATTCCAAACTTAGGTTTCCGGGGCTATACCCCTAGTACTTTCGTTAATTTCTCAGATAAGTAACCATTAATTATTACCCGTTGACTAATGCATTATCCAACCGTTATATATAGATATAATGCTGAGACATTAAAAACATTTAACATCAAAATATTGCAGCATTATTATGAATGGATATGTAATGGGAAACATGCACTATTTTTTATAACTCTTTGAATGTGAAGTTTATTAGCTAAAATGTGCATGGCGAAAATTTTGATGAAGAATTAAGTTGCGCTACAAAGATATTACTCTTTGAATATTGCACTTTTGCGGCAGCTTAAAAACACGACGTCACGGCACGGTATCACTAAGGGCGTTGTTTATCTGTTTATGCGTGGAGGTAAGTTGTTAAATGAATAATTGGCGATAATGTATGTATTTATCTCATTTGTTTATTTCAATAAACGATTGTATTTCGATTTTTTATTTACCTACGTAGCATGGATGGTAACGATTAAATCGTCCATTAATTATATAATGCATTTTTAGTGCTCGAGAATTTCTACTACGTCTATGCAATCGCTGGTTTTTTCAAGAAGAACGCCGCCATAAGGGAGTCAACGAAAGGAAATTGTCGATATGTGCTTTTTTAAGTATTTTTTCAGCCATCGTTTCTTCCAAGAAACGGCTAAAAACCTCCAAACAACATATTCACTTCGTTTTCTTTTAAATGTCAATGTCTATCTCCGTAGCAATATGGAACATATACCGTGCAGTGACGTCAGAAGGCGTTTCAGCTCACGTGACTTTCGTCGATTTTCGGGAACATTTTAATTCATTTAATAATCTTTGTGGTGGGCGCAGAAAAATTTGGCTTATATATTTAAAGCGGCGAGAAAATTTCGCATCAAGTACATCATTAATCTTCGAGAAACAAATTTCATGCATATTCCCCATTGTCAATGCTCAGCAACAGTTGAATGACTATGCAATCCTGACGAAAGAATTACAAATCAATACTTTCACTATAATATAATTATATTATCCCATACAGATTTTCTGATAAATTAAAATTAAAATCTACACTCCATGAAAATGAACTCTCCAAATACTAATAGTTATTAATCAGAACAGGAGAATATATAAGTTTATATAATTTCAATTTTAAATATATATCAAAATGAAAAATACCCATATGAAATTTTTTGAAAACTGAAAACAAAATATTGAGTTTACTGTGCCGGAGAATGAAATACTTGAAATTAAATAACGATAATGATTTTTCTTGGATTTGATTTTATGGTGGGAACCTATAGAAAAGAACTGGAAAAAAACAATAATATATATTTTAAATTTACCTACTCTTTACTTTATAAATTACTTTTTACAAGTAATCATATTGATACACACAGTAACTGGTGAGTAATTAATAGTATTGGGAAGCCAAGTTCTTGATAAAGAATTCGATTTTATCATACACAACAAAAAAATGATGCGTCAGCAAAGTTACTTATTTTATTCGGAGAATGTTGCGGAGCGTTACAGGGGGAAAATGATGTGGGAATTAAAATATTAAAAAAACAGTGGTAGGTAATATATGTATGACCTCTGAGATCGTAGATATTGGTGTTAAGAGAATGCCTAAAACTCAAATCGCAAAGCAGTATCAATCGTTACCACCTACCTTTATCCTCCAGTGTTATTTCCATCGGCATTCTCGTGATACCAAAATTAAAACAGCTGGTTTTTGCAAAAAAATAATTTATAACACCACAGTACAAACTACATTGTGTTAATGTAAAAATTACAGGCAATTGACACGCTGTTAACATATAATGTAAGCAATGATAGTTCTAAATTTTGAATTATTGATCCAGAAAATGATCCAGTAACGTAATACCACGCTCATGTACCAGGTCCACGTAGGGTTTCCTTTGGTAACATGTACGGTAGTTTTTTAAGTCATGGAGTTCAATTTACACACTATGATTTCAAAGCGGCAAATTCTGAAAAATATTAATTCTCTGCCTTAGTATTAAAATTGATTCCAGATACTAAGAGACCTTAAAATGAGAGTTACGATGTATCACTGAAGAACTTACAACTTAAAAACTAGAACGTTGCTTCCCAATTGGCTGGAATATAAAAAGTAATATTTGAAAATTCGTGAAGAAGATTTGCGTGTGATGATGAGTTAGCTTCTCTTGAATAACGTTCTACCTTTTAAAGTCAGCAAAATGACGTGGAGGTAAGATTAATGAAGACTTTGATAGGGCGTGTAGTACTGTGAACCCTCTTCTCCTAGGAAGGAGCAACGACTTTGTTTTGAAAGCTTTCGAATGTGGGTTGAAAGACTATGGAAAGGGTAATTT
This sequence comes from Platycnemis pennipes, assembly GCA_933228895.1. Classification (NCBI taxonomy): domain Eukaryota; kingdom Metazoa; phylum Arthropoda; class Insecta; order Odonata; family Platycnemididae; genus Platycnemis; species Platycnemis pennipes. Next base: position 72,426,960 of record OW121847.1, on the reverse strand, counting down.
GGGAGGAGTTAAAGTCATACCAAGGAGTATTTATTCGTTGAAGCATTCGCGGTTCATCGCGAGGTAAAAGAATTTTCGGGTTTTGCCGCGTACTGCCTGGTATCAGCCCAACGACTTAGCGGAACAACTAGCAAAAAATCCTACAGGCCACGGTGGAGGAGTCAAACTCTTACCTGAGACACACTCGACATGTTCTGCGGATTGTCAATGACGTCAAAGTCAGTGAGGAGGACATACCGTCTGCTTGTACTTCATCTTTTCACAAATGCACCTAGCTATGAGGAAGCTTAAATAAACGAATGAGAAATTTGACAAAAACTTATTAAAAAAGATTATGTCAATTTATACTACACATAATATGACAAACTTTCGCTATGTTCACTGAAATCTGCTTGACCTGCATCTTCTTCTGATGGAGAAACAAGTTTTATGAACAGACGTTCGGAGGAGCAATAATCTAATCTCATCAGCCAATATTCACATGGAGAGCCTAGAGCCTAAAAATGTTCCCCAAGTAAAGGTAAAAGGTTCCCCAAGTAAAAGGTCCCAAAAATGCGGAGAACAAACACAAAACAGTGTAAGGCTTAGATATAGCGAAGATCTTTTTGAGCGCATGATCGAAATAAGCTAAAAGAATTTTACTCTCACTTAAATGACATAGACAGGCACATTTAGTTCACCATGGAAGTAGAAAAAAGAAGTAAAGCTCTCATTTTTACGTCTTAGTGGAGAAAAAGATGGAAACTTATTCCACACAATATATAGGAAGCCGACGTTAACCAACCGGTATCTACCTGTCAATTCACACCACCATCCGGCTAAGATGAACACACACGAATACCTTAATTTAACGGTCCATCCGGATAGGCGAAAAGACGAACTTTCAAGCAGAAAATAGTTTGAAGCCATTTTAAGCCAGAATGAGTACAACGACAGAACTAGAAATTTCAGAATATGACAATATATCGAAAATGGAGGCTGCACAAAATGGAGAAACAGACGCCACCTAGAAGAAAGCTTACCTACCTTACTGAAAGGGGATCACAGATGAAACAGGAAACTTTTTCCGCATATATGAAATCAAGGTTATTTCCAAGTCAAATTGACAAGTCCAAGTTTAAACATTTTCTTACAAGCGAGAAGGATCTTTTCAATTCGAAATTCGCGGAATTACACGAAAAGATATGAGATTCCCTGCGATACATGCGGAAAGAATTATATTGGTAAGACTGGACTTTCGGTAAAAATTCCACTGTAAAAACACCAACCGGGGCAAACATCGAAGTTGGCATTTGCGGAACATGAAGACTCGGGACACGCGATTGAATTCCAACGAACCAGAATAATTGCCAAAGGTGAAAAATTCAAACACCGGCTGATCCGTGAGGCCATCAAGATAAGGAGAAACAAAGAAAATTTTAATAGAGATGGTGGCATCAAAACCACCCACACAAGGGACCCAGTCGTCAATAAAAATTCCACACCGTACGCGTCCCTCCAACCCCACACCCTTCCGTCTCTCCCACTTGAGCACCGAGAATGAGCAACGTCGGCAGCGGGGTTTCATTCCCTTGAAACAATGACCAGCAGGGGTCACGGAACGTCGGGCTGATACCAGACAAGACGAGACATAACGGGAAAATTAATTTGCCATACCAATTGTTGTTTACCATAGTGGGAATGGAGAGGCTGGGTACTCGAATGTAAAAGACGGGGAGCAAAGAGAATTTTCAATATTGAGGTGGAAAAACTTCTTGATCTGGAAAACAAAAGGACACATACTTACGCGGGAGTAGGAGTGAGCGGAAAAATACACTCAGAATTTAATAGGTATTTTTAAGACGTCTCGACGATCAGGTCGAGCTCTCTTCAGTCAGAAGCCACTACGAAAAAATGAAAAGTCTGTTTATTTATTTTTTAAAAGATTTATCATTTACTCAAAATTGAAGAAGAAAATTTCCACAAAGCCGTAATCTTAAGGGGTGGAGGAAAAAAGGGGGAAGGGTATAGAAGGAGTATATGCAAAGTAAGGTAGCTCTCAATCACTCGTACAAAATCAAGCATACAAAGAAAAAAATGGAAAGAATTAATGAAAACATATGACACACTCGCGCACTCACTCAGTGTTACCACAGCAACCGACTAACAATCGTGACACACAAATTTAAGGTAAACAAGGTAAGAATAAAATCGAACAATCACACACTTTCAGGTTTGTATACTACTAGTAAATACAGTCCCCGTGAGTTCAATCACACATCCAAGCAGGGTCTAAGAGGATTTCCCCAACGCCAGTGACCCGTCACACACAAAAATTGTGGATAGTATAATGATAAAAATGGAAAAAAATAAAAAATGACAATTTTCAAGCACACATACAGGCGGGTTTGCGTACGATATATAGTCACCCTCGTGATTCTCAGTCACACACGTACATACAAGCACGGTTCAGGTACTTTTTACTCACTCACGCACTCTGGTTTGTGTGTACATTCACAGAACGGTCACCCTCGTGAATCACATTGACGTACCCAACCAGGGTTTACGAGGATTCTCCTTCGCCAGTGACCCGTCACACACAGGGAAAGGAGCAAGGATGCGGAATGGAGGAAGGATGCCCAGCGTCAAAAACTTTACTGTCCGTACTGCCCGTAATTAAGTTTCAGCCGTAACTTTGTGGTAGCTCAACACATTCACAAGGAAATTAAAACTTTGTATTTCCACACAAACCGTCCGTACTGTTTCCAATTTATCATTTACACTCCAGAGTTTACACTGTGTTTTCGCTGCAGAGTCTTCATTCATGCACCGGCGACTATTGGCAAACCGTAAACCAGAAAAAAAAAGTTACTAGCGCCAAGGAAAAAATTACAATGACACCCAGCTGAAAAAACCTATTTAAAAAGTAGTCTCAATACATATTTTTCGTACCTACATTGCCGATTCGACAAAAAACTTACAAAAATAAAATGTTCAACCTGATCAATGCAATATTAAATCACGTATGTTTCATTATCATCGGCAGCGGCTTGTGGCGATTTGGCATTGAAGGATATAAAAGCACGACATAAAGCGAATTTCAGCACAATACGTTAAGATATTCCAAGATAAATCCACGGCCGTAGAGGCCAGCATCTTTACGGGTTGCGTCCGCGTACGTTTTTCTATGACAGTTTCGCCAGCTCTCCTGCTGGCTTCCTCGGGCGAAGGATGTCGAGGGTGAGTTTTTGCCGCTCTTATATCTAGGCCTGACGGGTCGATTTTTTGGCGCAAAAAATTGACAAATCAGTGGCCTATCCTGGTGCTTCTCCGTGTTTATGCAGGACATTAATTATCCTTTTCCAAGCTCCTTGTAGAGGATACCCGTCTTCCCTCTCGAAATTGTTGCGAATTTACTCAATTTCGATGAATTTTCTAATTATCCTCGGAAAGATACTGCTTTCTTTTTGGCTATTGTTTTTGCTCCTTCAACGTCCTTCTCCTGAGGACACCAGCAGGATAGCTGGCGAAACTGTTATGGAAAAATAACACTCAAGGACGGAGCTCGAAAGGAATCTGGTCACAACTGTTCAACGTCGCGGAAACCTGAGATAGGACTAAATCCACGTCCATTTCTTCATGGCAATATTACAGCTCCACTTAACAGTTGTCAAATAAAAAGCAATATATTTGGTCAAGATATTAAACATATCTGACCACACCAAAGGATCATCAATCTCATTGTCTGTTTCAATTTGAAAAAAGAATGACCCCATATCAAATTTAAGTCACCTAAAACATTGCAAGATAATTTCGAAGGAATGACATCAGCCAGTTCTTTTCGACAGTATTAAGAGACAGGAAAATTGTAATCTGAATTACCACAAAACTACTGATGAAATCTGTAGATTTTTTTAATCCCCTAGTCCCATCAACTAAATTAGCCGGGCAAAACCATTTCTATAGCAGCATAACTGAGCCATCATATTAACATATAAAGGCTGTAAAGGTATATTCAAACACTGGATAAGGATCTGGCCAGGCCATATTACGTTTTACTCCACATTCCAAGCAATTTGTGAGCACGATATGCTGAGGCTGTAAAACTAGCAGGAGGAAAAGGAAGTCAAATCATTTTAAGGGGCCAAAGGAAGTTTAATTAATGTAGCAACGTAAGAAATGGCGATTACTACAGTATTTTGTGAAAGCAGAGTATAAGTTATAAAGTATTAGCCTTTGATGCTTATTGGTCGTCTTGGTATTGGTCCTTGGTCGTATTGCGTACAGTAGGTCCATAACACTCCGCCCAAAAGCAGAAAAATGCAGCTACGTGGACAATCAGAAAAGAGTAAAATTTATCAGAGTTAGACCCTCAAATGTGTCTTTGTAGTTTAGTGGTGATCACCATAGTTGACGTCTTTTACCAACTTTACAATGGAAAGTGACGTTTTATGACAAATAAAACCTGGACCCAGGATAATGAGGACGCGGCCTTTGAAATAAGTGTTTGGATAAGAATAGAGTAAGATAATGAACAGAAATGAAACAGGCGTGTTCGGAAGTTCTTCAGATGGAAGAGGTTGTGATAAAGAGAATTAATAGCTAAAAAAACTTGAAACTTGAATACGATGTGGAACATCTAATTAGGAACAAAGAGGCTGTGAATCCGTGGGAAGAATACTTTGAAAGAGTGGAAGCGGGAGGAAGAGAATGGTTGAGGATGATATGAAAATTTGGAGAAAGACTTTGAAGTAAAAGAGTGAAACAATGCGCGGGACATGGAATGCATGTAGGTAAGCTTAGATTAAAGGGATCGTCGACAATCAAGGTCATTTTGCAGCCCGCACAATTTATGATGCGTTGAATAAAACTTAATATATATTCCACAAGGCAATATAGGTAATTTTGGCCAAAAACCTTCGGTATTTCAATACAATGGGTTGAATTAATCAATGAATGTGAGAACGAGAGAGGAAGGAGGGCAATATGCGAGTACTCCAAAACCTACCCCAACCTGTATAATTCTATGTAACGATAAATAATGCACAGATACTAAACACGGAGTATGGATATGAAGAACAAACATGGAGACATTGAAAGATCAGTAATTTAAATACCTGGGCGATGTTTTGACTGCGTTCCTCAATGAGAGAGCAGCAGTAGAAGAAAGGGCAAGGAAAAAGAATTTAGTAAAAACTATGCCAGGAGACACACCCAAATGCTTATGACATCAGATCAAATTAAACCACGACAGAACTGTGTTCAAACCAGAATGTTTGTTTGCAACAGACTCTAACTAGAAAGGGCCCTTCGAAATAGAAAAAAAGAAAGGTAAGTGCTGAGACCAAATAAACAACCACAAGTGTAGGACAAATAAATGCATATTCCACCTGATCATTTAATAAAGATTATCAATCAATTAAGAATCAAGATTACGGAACAGAACTAAACCACGATGAAAATAAGACGAATGGTTTTCCATGGACTAATCAGAAGATTGCAACCAGAAAGGATAGAATAGTAGATACTCAGCTTCCAACAGAAGAGAAAAACAAGAGGCACAGGTTAAAGAATTGGATTGTGATCTTAAAAATACGGGAAATAAGGTTCGACGATATAGGGGACAGAATGGTGCAAAAAGAGTAAAGAATGAAGAAATATTGTAGGAAGAGAAAATGAAGGTAAAGGAGAAAAATGAATGGAGTTGAGTTAAAATACCCCATGGAGAACTTAAGCAATTTATTATAAAAATAAAAAATAGTGTCATTTAATGAAGTTGAAAGTGTGCATTAACGCAAGCAAAGGTTAACAGGGATAAATGACAAAATTTTACATAGTGAGCAACTCTCTAAAAATACTATTAAAATTATGATATTAATAATTTGATTAAGTTAAAGTGTTCAACGACATCACCGTTGTAAAGTCGCAGTAACACACACTATTATTTCAACCGCTCCCGGGATGACAACATTTCAATTGTAACAAACAATTCTTCAAAAAAACAATTCATAATATAAGATAACACATGCGGGAAAATAATATAATGGGTGGTAAAACTGATCCTTCCTGCGCGTTTCCACTAAAGCTATACTCGTACCCCGCCAACCTCTTCAAAAGCATACCATTCGGAATCACTGCTATTGAAAATTTTCCTTTAAAGAAAAATTTGTGAATTGAAGCGAGAGATAACATTCAACGAACCATAAATTCGGCAATACATTTAAATCCACTAAATTCCAAACGGAAAAGAGAACGATAACGAGAAGAACATTTTTATAGAAATTTGAAATCGAGAATCTACCCTAGAGACTTCTTACAATATATTTGATTATAATCGTTTATCTCTGATACACAAAAATAGTAACGAGAATTACTTACACGCCACCTTATCTACTGCATTATCAAACTTTCTCAGTTTCGAAAGAATTGAGGTAATTCCTCCATATACACCACCATATGTACCACCTACTCACCCATCCCCCATCACTTCACACACTGATCACCATCACGCAGACTTTTGGCAGTGAAAAGTGGACTTGATTGTGCCGGGAATAGGTAGAAATAGGGTTGGTGAGATAGGAAATAGGAAGATAAATCCCTCAGCATTAGCCTTCACTAGACGAAAGGCGCCAAGGGCTTTAGATCTCCACATACCATTCGATGCATTACAGCTTCTTTAATAAATGACATAGGGGGACATTTTTATTATTAAATTTTATCTCTATCTCCAAACCTCGCCACAGGGGTAATTTTTAAGCCCACTTCATTCAGCATTTAAGTTGAGACAGTATCTTCACCGAAAATAATTGCCACTAACCATATTCGAACACGGGGGTCACCAACAAAACCAACACACCAACCGATTCCCATGCGTGAGCTAATAGTGCTTGATACCCGCTGGAAGGTCACCTTCCCAATCTGAATGAGCATAGAGAAAAACTGGAAGGTTTTCAATGCCACAATTATCACATCTATATTTTAAGGCCGCAATAACAACTAGAATGAATAGAACAGATAATGCCTTACATTGTGGTGGAGCTGCGTACGTTCATTAGGAACAATTTATTTGTCTTTGTTGCCGAAAATAATTTGGAAATAATTTGCAAATCCTTTCTCAATTTATATTTAAATAATATAGATTAAAGATATTAGATGTTACTCACAGAGCTCGGAGCTGAACTTAAAGCCATTAAGTGTACCCACCAGGTTGCGTTTGGTGGATCGACCTCTTGGTACAAAGGCTGACTGCGAGATAAACGAATTTACTCGTCGAACTAGCAGTCGTGAACAAAAAGGGAAGGCATTCAGAGGTGGTATTAGTCTATCCTTGAGTAAGATACGCGTTTCAAATAATACGGGATCTTATTCCGTGACTTGGCGACTGGAGGCCATCACTCGGAGTGCAACATTCTTTATAAGAGTGAAGGTGGGGCCAACATAGGTCGGCAGAGACAGACTCATTTCACTATAGGCGTACGAACAATTACTTAAACGGATGTGATACTGCAATGTGGAAACCAGGAGAAACTACCGCATTATTACCACGAGGAGTCGCAGCTAATTCGCATTTTCCTGTTATCAAGACAATGTATCCCTCTCGAGTACAAGATACCGAAGGTAATACAGCCTCCATCCGGATCACCTGGTTGGTAATACGCGAGAGTGTTTACCGTTCAGGTCTGATAGGCAATGTTGGGTATACACTTAGGGTAGGGAGTGTAAGATCCTTTTCGTTCCGGTGGAATCCTATTCCTATTACGAATCAGCAAAATGAAGTGACTAAAAGGAGACTGGAGGTAAAAACTACAGGATCATACTCAAACGATCATTAAATGGTTAATGTTTTAAGTACGCGTAATGCTTAATGAAGGCCGAAATTCGAATGAAGAGGTTCCTGCACCACTGTGAAATATTTGTAACGGTGAAAATTGAGACTACGCTAATGAGGAGGATAAAATATATGAAGCGAGTGAGAAACGATTAAGTCCTGAGAAGAGTATAAGGGAAGAGAGTCTGATGAACAACCTGAAATAGAATACGGGGCAACTTAATCGGCAATATCTTGAGAAACAGTGGACTGATGAAGACAATGACGAGGAAAAATATACGGTATGAACTAGAATTAAGACTTTATATTAAAAACATGAATCAAGTAGCGAAGCATTTAAAAGAAAAGGATTATGTAAATGCCAACAGAATATCCAATATGGGAATTCAGTGGAGAACTGCGTAAAACCATCTAGGATTGATGATGATGACCCAAACTATCGCTGAAATATTTCAATTTCATTGTCATAAAAAGTATTCTCTATCTGTGGAACATAATTTACATTACGATGTATCAATGGAACGTCACACAAGCATAGAAAACTAACCAAAGAAAGAATGACATGCCTTATTGCATGTGCAGTTACATGTACGTCATGAGATTCACAGGAAATGAATATAAATACCTACCCAGTAATAATTAAAGTGGCGCTGTGAAGAAAAATTATGGGGAGGCAATAATATTTGTCTACCTACGGTTTTTTATTTGAAACATTTATGATTTCCATCATTTACGGACATTTTTAGTTCCATCCTTGGGTTTGAGAGATTAAATCCTAACTGTCTTCCTAGCAATGCAACGTAGTAAGGTCATAATTGTCCTGCGCATATGCCGTCAGCCAGCCAGGGGGTCGAAATTGCGTCTATTGTGAAGTAGCCATAGTGCTCTATCTAGAGGTCGGTGTGAGTTGTGTTCGTAGGGTCGAGACCCGCTCGGACTGAGTCTACTGACTAATTGTCCGTATTTGGCTCGGAAGTTTTTTGAGGACTTGAGGTTGTGAAAAGTGTTCTTTCATTGTGTGCGCGCGCTCGCCAAGGACTTCCACACTCCCTTGCACCCAACTAGCCACCGGCCGCAGTCGATTGGACAGAGAGGACTGATTTTTTGGTTATGTTAATCAATCGGAGTGATATTTTATTATGCGGAATGATTCTTTGAAATTTCTGTTAACTATTTCAATCGTAACAAAAAGTCAAATTTCTCGAGAAGAAAAGGTTTCATGGTGATTCAGAACTCATTCTTTTAGTATTTGTACTCGACATAAAACTTAGTCCATCCTGATCGGAATGCTACTAACTAGTCAAAAACAAACATATCATATTAAAAATACCCTCGCTGATACAATCATCCATTGTCGTATTTTCTAATCTCGCAGACTATCGCATTTGTCACTGAAATATTCGTTTGTATTTTCAACGTTTACTTGATTTGTGTATTTGCAGCAAGAGATAAGTGTTCTACAATTAACTACGATTGTATTATTTGCGCTCCTGGGGCAGTCTTCAGTTCGGTAGTTCTTTTCACGATGGGAATGTCTTCGGCCCTTTTGAATCCCGCACCCAAACTACTCTCCTTTCGCCCCCTCTTTTCTTGTGCTCATCTGCAGAAGCTCGGGCGGGAAACACATCTCCCCCCACCACAGAAGAATCACACGCCACATAGCATGCCGTAATAATAGGAATCAACTGCTTGTACCCTGCCCGCACGCACAATGCGGTATACCACCTTTACCAGACTAGTGATCTCATGAAAAAAAACACAATTATTGGAATAAAGGAGCAAGTCAATCAAATGTGAATAATACCTCCCGTAACTCAACTGCCAGGTAAAAATAAAAGAAAACTAATATATTATTAAGAGGAAAAGGAACAGAAACACTATGATTTTGAGAAACTAATTGAAAAGTTACACAACGGAGATGCACACACTGAAACGGAATCACATTAAAATGCATACGATACTTATTCCCAAGAAATACCAGAAACTTATAACTAAATAAAGGTGACGATTAGGACTTTGCTGATGGCAGAAGAACATTCGAGACCTAAGGAACAACGCTATTGACGCTGCTGCGCCTCTGATGCCCTCGATGTGCTTTTTTGTTCCCCACGTTTCACATCGTGAAACCACCCAACAACGAAAGCTCATCACGACCTCAACTTTAGGGGAGCGGATTTTGAGATGTTTGGACAGGGGTCACCACCAATAAAGGAATGTACTACGAAAGCGCGGACAAATGGGACAAAATATGCAACGCATACGATGCCAATCTTTACCTTAAGTTTTAAACGCCTTGCGGTATGCGACAAAGGCATGTGGGATCCTGGGTATTGAATTTCACAGGAAAACGTTTTGTGAAAAAACATCAACGGCATCCACAAACTAGGCACATCCCTCGTCTTCATAGATGTATCACTCGAAATTCGTGCCCCAAAATGCAAAAATTGAGTTATTTCAAAGTTCACGATTACCTGATTGAACTTGATATAGTTTCCCCAGGTTGCAAAACTCTGCAAACGTGGGACAAGATGCTTTATTCGAGTTCATGCAACGTTCTCGTCCTCCTCCCAACACCTCACCCAGCGGTAGTTTAAATAATTCCGAAGCGGTGAATATCTGTCACCTTCTTCCTCCACAACCGGTACCACAGCAAATCCTCGGTAGTTCATAATCTCCCACTAAGAATGTAAAAAAGTGTATATCTTAAATTACAGACACTAATACTACCTGAATGTCCTTAATTGAGTTTCCACTGATAAATTTAGCTACGTTTAAGAACGCGAGTTGGAACTGGAGTGGAAGTTTTCTCGGTTGACGTCAAATCTTTAAAATATCCTGCCGTCACCAATCAACATCTAACAGAATATATGGGAAAGTAAACTCACCATGCACCACTTGAACAATCTCTAAAAACACATTGCGTATGTTACCTTCTACCATTTCTGCTGATTCGGTCCAGATCGAGGAGAGACATTCTGAAAATTTGCGAAAGTTATTTCAGTGTAGCACATGAGGAAAATTATAGCCACTTTTGATTAATTGCATATTCTTGATGTACGAGAGATGACCCACTAATGGATCAAAGAATAGTATTAACAGCACAGAAGCGAAAACCACGCATAAAACTAAGTTACTCGCCTTAGTTACTTTCAATGGCTGATTCACAACGTCACACAATCGCAAAATTCACTCACCAAATCACTCAACGTAATGATTGAGCACTCGCGGTTTTCAAAGAGGAATTCGCGAATTTCGCTTGAGCCTTCCATGTATCAGCTTCCGTCGCTAAAACCCCTGCCCGAGCCAAACTTCTTCACACGCCTTGCCCATGGCACTCCTCAAACACCTCAAACTCTTCTGGGACTCATAAAAAAATGAATCACGATTCACCAGGGGGAGGGGGGTTGGTGAAGGGGCGGGGGTGGAGGGGAGAAGGTTCAAGGAAGGCGAACGAAATGGAAAGTGAGGGGAAAGGAGGATTATTCGGGAGGGTAAAGGAAGGAGACCGAGCAAGCACTTCTTGGAAGAAAAAATCGAATGGGGATACCACATCCAATCCTCATTGCTGACCTTCGCTCCTTACCTCACGGAAAGTTGACCGGCGTTGGCAAATTAATCTCACTGCCTCAGCGTACGATCCGAAAATCTGGCAACGCAGAATGAACTCTGACTGTCCGAGAAAGCATTTCGCTAAAAGATACCACTAAAAGACGGCACTACTCCATTTTCACGTTCGTTCGCGTTGGCACATTGCATTCCAACAGATTTCGTCGTCTCCTACGAGAGATATGGATGAGACGGGACCAGGAACACTAGATAGTGAGGTAAAGAAGCCATTGCGAGGAATGAATGTGGGGAAAGCGGTGGGAATTGATAGCCTCCCGATTTTGTTGAAGAAGGAAAAGGGAGAAGACGTATTTTACGCTGGTGTTTGTAGGATACAGGAAAAAGTTTAGGTGGAGGATCCTGTAAAATCCATATTCATACATTTACCTGAAATAGAAAAGAAAATGTATGCGAAGAGTAAAGGATTGTAAGGATCACATGTGGGGAAGGTCGTACTTACTATTATAAACAAAAGGATGGAATAGAGAGCGAGCTAATTTCTAGGTGAAGATCAGTTAGGATTTCATAATGGGAGGGGGCCTAGCAGTGATGAAAAATCTAGTGGAAAGAAATGTAATCAGGATATATTTGCATATTTTTTTTATTTCGGAGAAAGCGCTGACCGCGGTAGTCAGGTCAGTAACATGGCAACCTAGCAAACCTTTAAATCTCCAGGACGAAATTCAAAGCGGGTTAGTCTCAGGAATAATGTCTTCGGAGATGCGACGTGACCTTAGCCGTAGGAGCACCTGAAAACCCGAGTCTCCTGGTACCACTCGAAGATAGCGTTCAACAGGTTGAGGTAGGAAAAGGTAATGGAAATTTGCGGTAGACAGGAGAAGATTGGAAGGACAGGAGATTGCTCTGGGTACATGACATACTGACCAGAAAGCCCAAATAAGGGAGGCTGACGGAGAACCCTATTTGGCGGTAATTGGGAGGGGATGAGGTTGCTAGTTATCACCGACAATTTTAATATAAAATCGGAGGATATGATGACGTAAGGGTAAGATGAGTTTCATCTAAGCGTAAAGGCAAGGGAAATTTGACAAAGTATGTGCGTAAGGATCGCGGGTGATCAAACGCAAGTTGGCCAAGGGATCACAAAAAATCTTGATAAATACGTTATGAAGTAAGTGCGAAAAATGTTAAACGAAAATAAACTATTAGGAGACTGAGGGACTGAGATTTTTCAGAGCAAAAAGTCTCATATAATTTAAAAGTAGGAATCAAAATCAAGGCAGGTGGAGACATTTTATAAATTAGCTTGTATGCAGGTGGAAGAAGAGTAAAGCAGCAGCGAAGTTTGAAGGAGAATTTCAATGGTAAAAGAGACGTTTACTCATAGAAGAGAACTAATAAGGCCATTAAGCAGGGTGGTAAGTAAAACACTAGTAAAAAGTATAATATGGCGCGGAAACTAGGACTTTGAGGACAGAGGGTGAAGAAGGGCGAAGGGTCTTTACGATGTGGGCGTGGGAATGGATAAAGAGAATAAGGTGGGTGGAAGAAAAGTAATACGAATAGTGAGGAAGGAAAGGAAGGAAAATGAGGAAACAACGGATGACAAGGGGCGAGGGAGTTTTAAAGTACGTGATAGAAAAGTCATTGCTCGGTAAGCGGGTTGAAGATATGAAGAGAACAGGTAGTTTGAATAAAAGGATGAGTGGTAGGGGATAAGCGGAAGTAAAGAAGGACATCATTTAATTGATAGTGGTCGTGGGAAGAGTTAAATATTTATCAAAACTTGCATTGACCGGCGGAACGCTCGCGTAAGAAATAATAATAATAATTTCTTACACGATAATAAAAGGGTAATATTTTGAGAAGGTACCTTGATCTTTTAGGTTCTCCTACTGCTTAGGTTATATCGCACCATATAACTTAAGATCCTGAGACATTAACTTGAAACACACACAACATCCAATTCCAAGGTGGGATTTTTACCCTAGAGGTACCTTTGAGTTGCTATGATTTGCCAAGTTTCTAATTTGGTAATAATTAAGGTATTTTTGACCAAGCTATCCATAAAAAGAAATTTTCGGAATACAAATGGGTTTACTGCCGCTTTTAGCATAAAAGGACGGGGTGGAATTGGTGTGAGGAATTTTAAAAAGGGGAGTAGGTCATCTAAGTGCCGGGAATGAAGGAAATCGGGTTGGTGTGGTGACTAGGACACTTTTCATCCCGAGGATATGGATTCAAGTCACGGCTGAGACGTCGATTATTCATCTGAGGGAGAGGTATTATATACTGGTTCCCCCTTTGGTGCTTTGTGAAGATCATTCCGAGTGCTGTGCTCTGTAAGTCGGTTGGGACGTTATATCGTACATCCCTTGGAGCCTTTCATCAAGAGCAGACCGGCTACTGCCGACGCCGGGTTTCTCTCCTTTCCCTCAAAATGCCTACCATTATTCAACAAATCACCTATCCGAAATGGCACAAATGTCCTTAGCTCTCGGTCGCCTCCCCCGAATAACTAATTAAAGAGAATTCTCGCTTTCATTTTCTCTCTAAATTGGAATTGAAATGGGAGCATGCTTGGTAGAGTGGATAAGCCCGAAGGAATATTTAGGCATATTTCTCAATTATACCGTCTACTATTACTCATTCTTTTCCTTTCTAACGTCCTGCTAATGAGCTCTAGCTGTGCTGAAATTTATGAACAATGTGATAAAATTTGCAACGTATGGCAGCGTTCAACTTATTCCCTATAATTTCTAAATTTCGAGAGTAAACGTCGGAAATGTTTTAAATACTTGGGAGTATCATATAATTCAAAGGCGGAGATTTAATGCAGCACCTATATGCGTTAATCTTTGTTGCTCCGTTTTTTCCGTCCGTTGGTTCAAAATTTTATCATGCGTCTATCAATCATTATTTAAAACACTTCCCATCCCTTGACCATCCAGATTGAACTGTATTGTTATTCAAGTACCAGTCCCAGATCATTACGAGATTATGCCGCTGGATACAAGAGTCATGGGATAAATGAAGGAAACGCCAAGAGAGGACCGATTTAGGCCCAAGAAAAACAACGTGTGTTAGTCTTTGATCAGTTTACATGCCTTAATCAAGGCACATTACTCCCCAAGAAATAATCATAGAGATGTGATTAACATATGTGAAGAGGAAGGATAGCCCAAAACACTCAAAGTCACCGAACCAGCTATAGTTCCTAATTTCTTATATTCCTTGTAAGCACAAAAACTGGAGAAGAATATTTTCACACCGATTTCATTCCGAAACAAACATGAAGACTTGTTGAAAAAAAATCCACTTAGAACTTTTTAAAACGATGATGACAAACTTTTTAGATGACGAACGCTATCAATAATTAAGTTGACCATCGGCAGTGAAAACTGATGCTGAATCATTGACGAAAAATCAATGAACTGTTCAGTGAAAAACTTGAATAGAAATTTCAGAGTACAAATGGTGAAGCTTCACGAAAAAAGTCTTTTATTGTACACCTGGTTGGCTAATAACTATCGTTCCAAGGTAAGAACATTTATGTTGGCCCAATGAATAGTTTGGGAATGACTGTGCGATCATAGGTTCATTAACTGGGTTTCATTAAAAGAGTATTGGGTAAATGTGACGATCATGTACGAGAAATCAGCTACTTTTCCCTTGTTAGACCTCATTTGGAATATGCTGCCAGTGTATGGGATCCCTACGAAATCGGTCTAAGTAATGAACTTGAACGTGTGCAGCGAAGATCGGCAAGATTTGTAAAGGGACGATACGATAATTATATTAGCGTAACCAGTCTATTAAATGAATTGAAATGGGAATCATTGTCAGATCGCAGGTTGAAATTGAGACTTAATCTCTTAAACAAATTCCAAGGCAATATTTTCAGTGATGATGTTAAAAATATTTTACGAACCCCAACTTACTATGGCAGATGGACCATAATCATAAAGTTAGAGAAATTGATTGCCGAACTGACCGATTCAAAATGTCCTTTTTCCCTCGCACAATTAGAGATACGAATAACGGTAAATATGTCCTATCGGAGAGTAACAATGAATAGCATTGGTAGCTTCATGTTGGTATGAGTACTTAAAGCTAACCCTACAAACAGAATGTTTTTGCATGTTTGCTTTGCAATTTCTATCTTTTTTAAATAGTGTAGTTCTGACTACTATATTAATACTATTCCTCTTTTATGCATGATATGTAGTGCATGTTTGGTGAGCAATCACCCCCTGCCACACACCCTTGTGGTGACTTGCAGGGTATTATGTAGATGTAGATGGGTTGCAGTACAGAATAAATTTCCTTCAGGATTTTAACATGGTACAAGTACTGAATATGTTTTAAATATATTTAAAAATCATTTATTACTAGCACTTTACAGCGTTAAATGTTAGTAATAAATGGTTGACCCTAATAAAAGCCTAACGTCATTCGTCAGTCAGCTTCTCCACTCAGTCTATAATCTCCATTCTTCTACACAACCACATGCCATTCCTATTTAGCTTTGTCCCATATTTCCAAATTAGACATTCAGCTACAACTCAATGCATTATCCGACAGCGTTTTCTTCCTCCTCCTCGTTGAGACTGTCAACTACCTCTCTACCTCTACCATATTTAACTCGTCTTCGTTTATCTTCCTCTCCACCCAGCCTAAAGCATCCATTCTTCTTCACAACCTATCTAAAAAAACTTCACTCTGCCCTCAACATTATTTCGCCATTATCAATTTTCTGAAATGTAGGATGCCACGACACGTACAAAAGTTTTCACTTATATTTTCCTTACATTCTTACTCATGGATATTGCTTGTGGACCATAGGTTTTTCAGTTATGCGTTATATAGTCTTGTGAACATAAATGTTATTAATTCACAATGAAGACACTATAGTGTAAAGGATTATGGTCTGCAAAATGACTGTGAAATCCTTTCATTTAGCATCGTGCTTGATCGTACATATGAACGAATATTTTTCTCACGGTGAATGAAGTGGAAATCAGGTTACGTGGGGGGATTCTTAGGGAGGGAGTAAGGGAAAGTGCATTATTGTAGGCAATGAACGGACGACGAGAGAAGTGGAGGCATGCTCAGAGAAGGAAAATTCTGGTGCCAAGTCTCCCAAGATCCCAGGTCATTGTCCCAGTGTTACCAGCCTTTAAAATGACGCTCGGCGTATAACAACGAAGGAAGACGATGTCGCCATCCTAAACACTTTGCTATTCCCCGCGTAATATTCTACTTCTCCGTCCTACAAAACGAATTTACAAAGGTTTTGTGTCGGGGATTGGAATCAGTGAGTTAATGGGAAGGAGGTAGTAGCTCGTCCCTCTCTCTCTCTCCCGCACTGCGTTCCTCCCAATCACTGCCTCACTTCACTCGCAATTGACTCGCACTCCACGAAACTCAAGAGGCTCGCTGTTCTTCCCGAAAAAGAAACGACCACCACACTGCCATGCATTGTTTATCTCTCCAGACCCTAACAGCAGGGTTACATAATTGTGTTATCTTCAGAGCTCATTCAACACTCGATCCATTGCAATAGTCATAGAATTCGTCCATCCCTAAGGCGAGATGGTAGGGGGTGGGAGGATCCCTTCTCGGTAACTTCCAATTCTCGTCCTTACATACATACGTGGTATTATTTCGTGCCCATTACTTCCCAGTGCCTGAAGATTTAAAAGATAACTCAACACTGACCTTTGAATTACCGCACCTTTCCCATGCCTCACGGCGGACCCATCCTCACCTCTTCTAACCATTAATCTGATTGAGGAAAATGACTTCACGGTCCTTTCAAACTACACGTAATAGGAACCTAATTCCAATGTTCATACTATGCCCCAAGAGGGCACGAAATACAAACCGTATTTAAACTGCCATGAAATTACCCAAACGTCTCACTTCTCTATTTTAATGTCATTTTATAAAACCATAAGAAAAGGAGAATGTGTCTGGGAAAGTCTCGTTTCATTTCAAATGCTTGAAGGTCAAAGGAAGGGGGCTTCGTTAATAGGCAGACATGAGTTCATCCAACATTCATACAGTAGAATTACTTGTCTATGGAGTAACGGTTTCCCTCAGAAATCAAGTATGGTAGTTATTTTATTCGAGGGAGGTGACCGACAGGTAAGGTCATTTGCGCCATTAAGGATGGTAGGTAATTGGATATGGGGAGGAATTTTTCATGGAATGAAGGAAGGATGGAGAGAAACCTGGCGTTGAAATGAGCCTAAACGAAAGGAGGTTAACGAAACTTAACTTTCTAATCTACATCTACATAATACCAGCAAACCACCATAAAAGTGTGTGGCAGGGGGTGAATTCTAACCAAACATGCACTACATATCATGCATTTAAAAGGATTAGTATTAATATATTGGCCCAAACTGCACTATTTAAAAAGATAAAAATAGCCAACCAAGCATGCAAAAACGTGCTGTTAGTTGGGTTACCTCCAAGTCCCTATACCAACACGCACTACCCATGCCATGGATTGTTTCACTCGTATTGGACATATTTACTGCTATTCATATCCCTAATTGTACGAGGAAAAAAGGACATTTTGAATCAGTTAGAACGGCAATTAATTTCTCTAATTTTGTAATCATGGTCCAGTCTACCATAGTAAGTTAGGGTTCGCAAATTTGCATTAAATAATAAAATTTTTCAGTCACAGAATCATGTTTCTAAAGACACTGAATATCAATCTTAACGTCATCACTGAAAATATTATCTTGGAATTTATTTATGAGATTAAGTCCAAATTTCAACCTACGATCTGACAATGATTCCCATTTTAATTCATTTAATAGACTGGTTACGATAATATAGTTATCGTACAAATCTTGCCGATCTTCGCTGCACACGTTCAAGTTTGTTATTTAGATCGATTTCGTAGGGATAATTCCTTTTTATGCATGATATGTAATGAATGTTTGGTGTGAATTCACCCACTGCCACACAGCTTTATTTTGGCTTGAGGGTATTTTGTAGATGTAGATGAAGAGGCCAAGGAGTCCATGATATAAAGTCGCACCTGGTGGACGGAATGCTGAACTCGAAGTGCTCTCCATACGGCACCCAAGTGGAAATTGGTATACAGATAGCTGGGATTCGAACCTAGACCCTAGGGATGGGAAGCAAGTACTCTAGCCACCACGCAAACCAGATCTCCGAGATTCATAAACTACATGAGGATGAGTGAGTGGTGAATAGGTAGAGGGGGGTCATTTATCGATTTTCCACCTGCCTTGCGCTCTACACAGTTAGTAAAATTTACTTGAATGCCAATCTCTTCCAAACTCAGTTCCACTCCGATCGAAACCGGTATGACAGGCTCATCTGTGTTTTCAAATCAGTACCCGCACTTACAGTTGCTTCACACAGGAAAGAAAGGATCTCAAGGATCGGAATGGAGAGGTAAGGAGGAACGGTGGAGAGAAACCCGGTGTCGACATAAGCCGACTCAACGTAAAGCGCCAAGGAGACTACGGCTAAACGTCCCATCCCATGGACGGAGTACTGAACTCGAATGCTCTCCACAAATATTGAATATTGTGTTACTTTCTGCAACACCTATGAGGTGTATTTTCATTGCTTTTTTATTTTCTTGTTTTTGCTTTTCTGTTGAAATTATGCAAAAAGTGTATTAATATTTTTGTATCACCTATGTATTCATTGATATGCTATACTCCTTGAAATCTCGATGTAGATTTAAGTAAACCAATTATGTTCTTCAGGGACACCTTGTCCTGGAATAATAAATTTCATTTCATCTTCAAAGCAGTCGAGTCGGGGCCGGTTTGCCAACGAAAAATATGCTTCCTTGCCCGGATTCGATCCCAGGACCAAACCGGGTGAGAGGCCAATACCCCAACCACAACACCAACTCCACCGTCTCCAAATCCGGGACACAAATCCTGGACCTCTGAATCCAGTGTTCTGACCACCAAACCAACTCGATCTCCAATTGTAAAGGAATATTAGTAATCCAATTGAAAAATCACAATAACAATGCCGAGGCAGACGCAATTCCATTCACTTTTATGACGGATCTGAAAAACTAAACCATACATGATTTCATTTAAAACCTCAATTACTTTTGAAGTAATGCACAAAATATATCTAGAGTCCATTCCACTCGCAAAAGATGTATGCCAAGAAGGAATAGGATAACTTCATTTGAATATTTCCCGAGAAAGGGCAGATTTTCAATATGACTAGAAACAAGCCGTAGACCACACTTTGGGGAACGCTGCTCTAAACGAATACCGCCATAAAACAATAGTTGTACGTCCCATCCAACAGATCTTCTCTGCACGCCCCTCAACTAGGGTTCGTAATTCTACGCCTCTGCTGGGATTCTTAACTGGGTTCGCGGAAAGGGAGTCCGGTATTCACACTACCGCCGCTTCAGCGGTCCGTCCGATTCTACGTCTGACCTCCCTCTTGTCATATTCATACATATAAAACTCCTCCAACATCAAACTCATTTCAATCGGTCAGGACTCGGCACTGAACCCTTACGCCTCTCTCTCTCTCTCTCTCTCCTACTCTAATTACATCCCCTGCGCAGTATGGCCCTCGAACCAAAATGTTGCCGCGTGCATGCCAGTGAAAAAGATGGAAAATTAAGCCAACCTTTATCCGGAGAAACCCTGCATGACATTCTTCCGTTAATCACGGAGAGTACTGCGTGACAACTAAAACCATATGTATGTACGCTGATAGCATTTCTTGACGTAACCTTTTGAACATATAAGTAGGAAATAAATAATAAAGATTTTAACCGATAGAAATACCAAGGACATAATTGCAGATATCTAATAAGTAAGCTCACATCTCGGCCGCAAAATATAAAATCCCTTCTTGTAACGTTGCGGAATTATCGGAAATTTGCTTCGATTATCTCTTGATTCATTAAATAAAAAAATTTTTCAGTCGCAGAATCATGTTTCTAAAGAAGCTGAATATCAATATTTGACTACTCTTCTAAAGAAGCACTTGATGGTAATTCCATAAGAGGTATTAAATTGATTCAAGTAACTCAGATATAGTAATTCACCTTTTTAGGATGAATCAAATATGAAGCGCATTTTTCTGACAGAAGACAGCTTAATTTTTAGCAAACATTTTCTCAACTTATCATTCCGAACATCACCATGTGACTAAATGCATCAATATAACGACAGCAATGCCCGTATCGTTCAAACCAACCAGGAATTAAACCACTTCCTTTTATAACTTCTCCAGAGAGGAAGCAATTTCTTCCAATACCCTGCTGAACAATTCCGTACACATTTTATACGGAACGTAAGGAATTCTACAGAGTTTCTGTAGAAACCTTTCCCTTTCTACGGAGTTCTACAGAAAAAATTCTACGGAACAGAGGTATAGTTTTCCCTCCAATCTTATCCAAATCGTTAAAGTAAACTCGTTTACGACCAGATTATGGGATTTATTAAAGTTATCAATAGCCTTGACTCATTTCATTCCGGTATCCGCAATGGGCAGAATTCAACTTTAGATGAAATAATCGATATTATACCAATATCCATGAGCGCGTGTATTAATAAAATATAAAATAGAAATTTTTTCTTCAGTTGTGAATGTGAAATTGACTTTTAGTGAGAACTGGGCGTCACTTTCTCAAGGAGGAACGAATCAATTTCAGCCTCTCGTATACCCTTGCCATCTATAACCTTGATTTTTCATAACTCAGCTACACTTCATCTTTTTTCCCACGATCCCCGATCATCCACTTCGACACTTGTTCCACTTAATGCATAATTCATCCTATTTTTCTTCCTCTTCCTCATAGCGCCTGACAATCTTCTTTCCCTCTTTCCCCCGAAATATAAATAACACATCTCCCTTGGTTTTCCTCTTCACCCAACCCTCAATCTCCATTCTGCTAAACAACCACGTCTCAAAAGCCTCTATTCTGCATTCCACTTCTTTCGCAAAAATCAACTCTCTGTACCATACGATATCAAGACTCGAACAAGAGTTTTCTTCAATCCTTTCCTTATATTTCTCATCAAGGCTCGATGAAAACCATGGGCTATAAAGCATACTCAAATCGTGGTATTTTCTCCCAATAGTAGACATGCTTGGGATCGGGAAAATTATTACTTATTGAAAGGTATCCGCAATTTAGAGGTGGCAGTAATTACGACATTTTTCTACGCTGTAATTGCGACGGATTTGACAAATGACAATGGCATTTAATACGTAATCAACTATTATTTTATAAAACTTAGATAAATCAATCCTTATAGCAAAAAATATGGAAATGAAACAAATATATATCTTTTATCAATAGAGCAACTATTGGCTTCATACCTCAAATCAAGAATCGCAAATGGCCTCTAGAAAAGAGATATGTAGCAGTGTAGTAAGCAGTGAGTGGAAAGGAAATTGGTAGAAGCACGAACTCGCAGAGAGAAAACCAGATTACTCCGTAATCGCTAAGAAAACGTTTTTTCTGGAAAAGTTCCTTGGGCATACATTTTACTTCAAGAAATGGAGTTTTTTGATCAGAGGAAGATAAATCTTTACATAATAGCTCGTAGAGTATGTCCGTCAATGGAGGTACTTGGAGGAAAAATGTTTCTTTCTGCTGTCCGCTTATTGTCAGTGTCCGCTATTAGGAATTGTTAATTCCATAGTTCTCCATGTTCTGCTGCAGGGGATAGGAAAACTGTCCTTTTTTAAGGAAGCATCCGCAATTTGGAGGTGTTCGTTAAGGGGGGTTTGAATGTGATAGAATAAATAGATAAATTGACATTCACGTGGCATGGAGGAACTCTTAGGGAGGAGATAAAAAACGGAATGGAAATTGCAAGTCAATGGACGACAAGAGAGTCGTAAGATACCTATGTTTGGGAAGGAAATTTCCAGGGCTAAATCTCTCTATCCCAACTTAGTGCGCCTTTGTTATCCATCCCCTGAAATAACGCTGCATGTATAACTGCTAAAATGAAGAAGACTAATTCATCATCCTAAACACTCTGCCGTCGGCAATGTGATATTCCGCAACTCCGTACCCAATGATAAATTTTCGAAGCTACTGGGCGATATGTCTTAAGCCGGATTCACATGGGAGCGGAATGCGTGCGGAAGGCGGAAAGGCGTTTAGCCAATCAACTTGCTCTAATGTGGGAACGGACCGGAGGAATTGAGATGGAAAAGAAAATTCAAAGAGCTCCTAGCCAATCACAAGAGAGGGTGCGGAAAAAAGGGGGCGGAAAGTGTTGGTGGAAATTCTTAATATTTTCCGCAGTCCGCAGGAGAATTGTGACGTATGCTCAAAAGTAGCTCGAAGTGATTTCAAAAACAATGACACAGCGACACCCGACGCATCTTGCGGGAAACTTCAAGCCGAACAAAATATCAAGTCAGCACACTTTCGAGTGACTAGCCCACATTTTGGATAGCTGTCGCACGGAAGAACCCCAAATTAATGAGATCAAGACCTATTCATGACGAAGGAAATCAAAATTTTCCCCTGATCAATCGCTCAGCTGATAATTATAGCATTTCATGAACAATTGAAAAATTTGAGAGCAAATCAAAGCCCCTCAGCTCTTTTAAGCATTTGAAAAGTGATTCCAGAGGTTATTGTAGTTTCTATTTTTGTCATGTTGGCTCTAATTACAAAATTTCCCATACTGAATGAAGGAATTGTCATTTATGTAATATATGGGTGATTTCAACTCAAATCAGCTGAATGGGTGATATCAACTCAAATCAGCTGAATGGGTGATATCAACTCAAATCAGCTGATTTGAGTCAGGGGACACTGCCCTTCCTAGGAAGGATAGTGAATCGTTGATCACATTATATATCCTGTAACTGAATACATGTTAAATTTTGCATAAATCAATGGCTTCCAATGTATGAAAATGTCCACTATTAATGTTTTATGTCCAGGTTCTCAAATAAAGGTATCAATATTCATCAAGGGAATCCCTACTGCTTTCACATAGGTAAACTTTAGGAAAGTGCTGAAGGTCACCTAGGACATGATTTCGCTGAATCTACCAAGTCTGAGATGAAGATGCCCATATATAACACATTATTATGTTAAAAGATGATCAAGTGATCCAGCGGAACTCCATTATTTTCAAAATACAATTTTTTTGTTCTCTTGCCTTCTTAACGAAATAAGATTTCCTATCAATGAAAGGAATGACGTGATCCATCAAAGGATGATTAATATAAATTCCAAAGCGAGGGTCTGTCAGATACAGGATCAAATTAGTGGTCACATGACAAATACATCCAGAGAGTAAATACAACATCGTAAATTCAATCGCGATAGAAGAAGACACGAACATGCATATCCATGTTCATGGAAGAAGAGTTGATCGTGACACGGCGTCCAAGTAAGAATTGGTCCGCTCTTTTTCGTTCCGCGGTTCCAGTTCCAGTCACTATTCCTTCCATTCTGCCTATCTGTTGGGCGTTTCTGATTGGTTTCCGCAATTTCCGCCGTCCGCACTTTCCGCCCCATGTGAATCCAGCTTTACGGTTGCGGCCTGGTAGTTGAAGAGGGAGGAGTGTAGCTGGCTCCTCTCGTTCCCCCATGCCTTCGCCACTGCATGCCCTCCGCTCCAAACATGTCTTTCCTTATCTCGCATTTGACTCGCAGCTGCCCGCGAATGCTTCCCTCATTTTGACATAATCCGCCTTCCTCTCTTTTTCCGCCGTGACCTTCTACCAGTGTACCAGCCGAACTCCTTACCGTTTGCCTGACTACCATGAGTCCGTGTTTCGCGATGAGCTTGAAGCGTATCTGTTTTCGTCGAGGAGCATGATTGCTTGAATAAAGCAAAACGAGCGCTAGGAAATCGATTATTATGGCATAATCCTTGGAATTAGCGCGGGCTAATCGCGATAGATTGGTAGGTATCTCGATGGGTCAATGCACAAATGAAGATAAAAATAGAAATTTTTCGTTTGTATGCATCATCTTTACAGAACCATTGAATACAACATTGTCATGGCATACGTCATCGAGCATATCGCTACGGAAAGGTCTGAGGGATAGGGAGGGAAAGAGGGATAAGCCTGAGGGACCCTTCTCGGTCACTCAAGATTATGGTCAATTCATTGACTACGCTGTATGATTTCGTGAGCTCTACCTTACACTGTGAAAGTACTTCCAAGATAAGATATACCTTGACGACTTATTACTCGTTTCTCTGCCCACACTTCCACTCTTCAATCTCCCAATCATATACCAGATTAAGAATATGAATTGAATACAAGGTCCTCTCCACTTCCGCGAAATAATAACCTACCTATTGATAAATTACTTCTTTCTTCTAATTTGAGGAATTTTGCCCGAAGATTCCAGGTAAAATTGGATGTATTGGCATTAACATAGCATAGAATGATCCAAATGTATTGGCTTATATTTATAAGCTTTAATACCATTGCATAATTCATATAACCAACGATCAACACCTTTTTGGAAGTCTATTTTCACTCCGTTTGCTTCGAGTCGGAACGCGAGAGATCCGTGAAAAGCCCCGCAACGGCCCTGGGGAATGAGAAAGCAGTCGAATTTCTCGTCAAAGGAAAACAATACCTATCCCTTACAAAGCTGTCTGATAGCAGGCCAGAACAACCGAACCGTGCACATTATAAAAGTGAGTGGTAGGAAGGAGGGGTAGCGAGAGGGAGTACCTATTAGTTCGTTAGAGGATCGGTGCATTGGTTCGAGTACTGGCCTCTCATCCAGACGGACATGGTTTGAATCCCGGCAGTAGAAGGTATTTTTCATTGGTAATCCGGCCCCTACTTTGAGAGCTTTGTGATTAGCATTCGAGTCCAATACTCCGTCCGTCACGTTTTGTTCAGAGAGCGCTAATTCCGACGTCGCAGAGTGGTCCGAAATCGAAAAAAGCGGAAGCTAAGGAAACTAAATAACGCTTTCGTATTTTAGAGGATATGGCCTACAAATTGGGGTACTAAATTGGTCTCTCTATTGCACACAGTAACCCGTAAAAGTTGGGTAAATCAAGCGTTAAACGTCCGCCGCGTTGAATATGTTATCAATTTTAGTGAAATTCACCTTGATAGAAGATGGCTTTAAGTGCATAGATGTGATTCACCAAACTTTTCAAGGAATTACGATGACTTTTAGAATAAATCCCCGGTAATATTGCCAAGGAATTATTTATTCCAATTGGACCCTTATCAGAAAAACCATACAAAGCTGAAGGTCGTGGGTTCGAATCCCGTAAATGACATGGTCGAAGCATTATGCATTTATCGTTTTCGTAAATATTTGGAGTGATAGGATCTAAATAGTTGAGGGTCTTTTATACCCCGATAATTACTTCCGTAGAAGATTTGGAAATTATTTAAATAATTATGTCTTTAAAGTGTTAACATTTACAGATACAACAAAAATAACTACAAAATCGGATTTAGCACCAACATGCGAAAAATTTTTCGGATTGCGTCATTCCGCACCATTGATGAGTACATTATTATTATTTATTTATTGTTCTTGGACTGGTCCATTAAGAACATAATGGGGTTATACAATACAATAGAGCTCATAACAGACAAATAACAAAATTTATATGGGGAAAATATAGGGATGGGCGGATACATTGAGTATATATATATACGTATATCCAATATATGGGTCATATATAGACCATATATGGTGCATATATAGACCATATATGGTGCATATATAGACCATATATGGTGCATATATAGACCATATATGGCTTCATATATGGTCCATATATAGACCATATATGGATACATACATGGCCCATATATAGACCATATATGGATACATACATGGTCCATATATAGACCATATATGGCTGCATATATGGTCCATATATGGGCACATATATGGTCCATATATTCGATTGGGCCAATTTTTTTATAGATTCCGTATATATTTCCATATATGGTCCATATATGTGAGAAGTATGGACAACATGTATGTCCCATATATTTCCCATATATGTCCCATATATAGGGCTTCAGTGTGGGTAGATCTCAGGAATTGGACCGATTTATACGAAATTACTCACCTCTGAATAGATTCGGGTATTTAAAAGAAGCCATGTTCTAGTTGAGAATTCGCATATTTTCATTTTTGTATTTCGAATAATTTAACATTGAAAGCCCATAAGACAAAATTTGGGCTTTAGGTTGTACTTTATTTCTGGGGTCAAAAGGTCATATTTCTTAAATTTTACTTACAATTAGTCTCCACAAAACGTACCACATATTTCTACCCAGGTACCAAATTTCATCCTTGTGGCATGAAAAAAGTGCCTAAAATCACGGGTCAAAAATGACACACGATCAATGGGACACTCTGTATGTGGAAAACATATAGGTTAAAAATATATGTGAAACCAATATATTCCCCATACATGGAAAATATATGGGCTGAAAATATATGCCGACTCCATATATGTAACATATATGAAAAGTGCCACATATCTTGAGGCCATATATGGGGAATATATGGGCTGAAAATATATGCCGACTCCATATATTTTCCATATATGTAACATATATGTAAAGTGCCACATATCTTGAGGCCATATATGGACCATATATGGGGAATATATGGCCATATATTTCCCATATATGTTCCATATATAGGGCTTCAGTGTGGGATAGTAGATATATTTATACCTAGTATTGTAGTGAGTCATTGAGTAATATTCTGAATGAGTAGCCCATCTTCCAAACGCTTTTAATTCCACATAATTTCTTGATCAAACTGGGTAGGTTGCTTCGATGTTCATTTTACTCACAGGTTACTATTCTTCATATTATTTCCGATTTCCGTTTCGTGACAGACAAATTAAAAGTTCGCCGTAGGAGCATAAGAAAAGGCAGATAAATCGCGGTAATTAAGAGGAGGGCTATATTGGTTTTAATGTGTTGAACAATTTTGTTGATAACTTCGTGATTTTAGGTACCCATTGTTATAAGCAATGCTTTTTATCATGTGCAATTTCGCATTGTAATCATCAGCAGACATAGGGATGGATCTGTCGATCATAGAATAGAAAGTGGATAGATTATGAGTTTGGTGTTGGTAAAAATCATTTGGGATTATTACATCAGAATATGCTGTTTTCTAAAAATGGACAAGGAATGGTGATCATAGTACAAAATTGTGCAACGCGTTAAAACCAAATTAGCCCTCCTCTTAATTACCGATTTATCTGCCCCCCAACATGAGATTTCTACAAAACGTTGGTGCAAAATCGGCCATTTATTGGTAAGGTTTCTCATTGTATAACTAATCACATCCCGAAAGGCAAACTCAGAATATCCTTTTCCAGCCCCTATACCCTAGGTAAGCTAATTTTCTATTTCAAGTGCACATATGATGTCTCAGACAGAAGCTTCAATGTAATAACTGTGATGCCTCTTACATTGGTCAAACTGGACGAGCTATTCACACCCATGTGAAAGAACACAAAAACTGTTAAAGAAAAGGGGATTATAGCTCCCAATTTGCCAAACACCTCATTGAGGAAGACCACACCAGTGACTACAGCCTCACAGTGCTCCACACCCAGTGCAAGGGCCACAAATTGAACTTCCTCGAACAGTTGGAGATAACGTCTGCTACCAAAAACAACTTGGATTTGTTAAACGAATATATGCGAATACATATATAATAATAATTCCCCCCATTTCCCATTGTTGCCCCAACCCACGGTTCACGTGAACACTTTTGCAGGTATATAAGGAGCTCGCTGACTCTTCGTGCTCACAATACAATTCGGTGTTACAATAAAATTTTGTGGAATCTTACAACATGGTTTTTCTATTTGCTTACCGATCAGTCAATGTTTTGAGTTGCACAAAAACCATGTATTAGTTTGCTTCGGGTTGGTAGATAATTAATAAAAAATAATCGTTTAAACCAAGACATAATTAAAGAATACCTACTTTTGTGTAATAATGCCAGATCACCCAAGCTGAGAATAAATTTCACTGTACATATGCCTGCCAATTGGAAGTATGGTCATTAAATCGTGTTCCCAAGGTCTCCACGCAGATGAAACGATAGATGATCCCAGCATTGATGAGGTTTCTGGGGTAAGGGTACCCTTGATGTGCATTTATAAGTTTTCTGGTATCATGATCACTTTTATTAATGGGTAACGTATAATATTTTGATGCACTAGATTTTAACAGAATATACCCTGCTTTGAAACATGATATTATTCCCAAAAACAGCGGCATCGGAAGTGGGGGCAGGAGAATCCGAGGCCCCCCCTAACTCCCAGAATTTGCCCCGGGCCCTTGAGAAATGCGTAGTCTTTATTAATAAAAACTGAATTTCGCTTGTTTGATTATATTTTATACCATCACTTGTAACACTCACCATTAGGGGTGTCTGTTGAACTCCTTTTCTCCTACCTCTGGCTTCACTCAACAGCTCTGAACTACTGCTTTAACCAGTGTGAGATCTTGCAGCCTCAGTAATACTTCCTGAACTACTTTGATATGGATTCCAATATTTAGTAGCAATGTATGGAATTCTCTTGCATGGTCATGTCAAACCCACGACTCTTGACAAGCCTCTGCAAAGAAGTGGGAAGTGTTATTTTTCTTGTCAACACCAGTTAAATAAGATTTCAAGACTTAATCTGTAGCAATATGCCTAAAATACTTTCTTCACTTTGGAATTGCTAAGTACATAGCTCTACCTGCTTCGTTTAGTATGAAATTGGGAAAAACATGGTAAGTTGCTCCATGTAGCAAATTGAATTAAGCTATAAAATAAGTTCTGGGAAGAACAATATTTGCCAGGAAGTCTTAAAATTGATTGAAGATAGGAGAAAATACCAAAATATGGAAACTGAAGAAGGGCAAATTTGCAAAAGAATAATTATATTCCAATTATTCCTGATAAGGAATATTAACCAATATAAATTTAGGAAGATTAACCATAAATTGAGAGAAATGTGGATGGATACATGCAAATGATGTACAAAACAACCTTTCACATGGATAGGTGGATGTTGCCTACGGGATGGTTAGGAACCACTTCAAAGAATGGATCATTAATTTGTAAGATGCAATGCCATTAGGGACAAGAATGGAGAACTTTTGATTAAAAGTGAAGACATAGAGAAAAGATGGAAAGAATATTTGGAGGAGTTATCTCATAACGGAAATAATCTCAGTGTGAAAATATCAAACAGGTAAGTGAAGTTGAAAAGTATGATATGGGAGCCTCCATCATAAGATCAGAATTTGATGCAACAATAAGGACCAGTGGATAAATTAAGTTTCTGGGATTGATGATATTCCTGCTGAGCTAATTAAAAATGAAGGAGTGAAGACAAACTCATCTATAAAAACCATAAACAGGAGAGGTACCCACGAACTTCAAAAAGGAACATCATTATTTCTATTTCCAAATAAAAGAGCAGAGAACTGTAAAAACTTTAGGACCATCAGCCTGACGACACATGCATCTAAGATATTTACAAGGGCCATCTACAGGAGAATAGAACAAGAAGCATAGGAGTTCCTAGATGAAGGCCAATTTGGATTTAGAAAAAACAAGGGCACAAGAGAAGCAATTTTGGCCCCCGAGGTTGCTTATAGAGAAGAACCTACTCATGATTGTTGTGTTTGTAGATTTGGAGAAGGCATTTGACAATGTGGATTGGAAGTTAATACTGAGGATTCTGAAGGAAATCGAAGCATTATACAATGACAGAAGAATTATCCACAGCTTGTATAAACATCAGGTGGCTGTGATATAATCAGTACCCAACAGTAGATAAGCGGGAGTAAGGAAAATCATGAGACAAGGTTGTGAACACTCTCCTGTACTATTCAACACAATAATAAATCAAGAAAGTCATCCAATAAGTCAAAAAATAGTCTTCAGGAGTGAATATCTACAGAGAGAAAATCAGCATGCAGCAATTCACCTAAAACATAGATGTCAAGGTAGAAATAGATTTAAAGAAGACACTAGGAAATATGGAAAGGACAATGCCCACCTAAAGATCAATAAAAAGAAAACTAAGGTATTAGTATGAAGTAGGAGAAAAAAAGCCAAGACAAATGTTAAACTAGAAATATTAAAACTTGAAGAGGTGAAAGAGTATTGTTATCTGGGATGCCAAGTAAACAGTGATGGATGAAGAAAAAGAGAAATTGTTACTAAAATAGCCCAGGTGAAAAAGATTTAAAAAGCATAAAGTATCAAAAGACTAACAAAAGAAGATTCTGCTCACAGCTGCAAATATAGAGTGGAAGTAAGGAAATACTTCACTAGAACATACATTGGTTCTATGCTTCTTTGTGGCTGTGAGGCATGGATGATAACAGCAGCAGAGAAGTCGAGGCTGGAAGCATTTGAAATGTGGTGCTATTGAGGAATGATTAAGAAGAAATGGATTGACTGAGTGATGAATCAAGAAGTCTGAAGAAGAGTAGGAAAAAAGAAGTCTGCTGAAAACTTTAAAAAGAAGATGGGACAACTTCATCAGACATATCATGAGGCATGATAGCCTGATGAAGACGATCGTCAAGGGTAAGGTGAATGGGAAGAATAGAAAAGGAAGGTCTCAGATGAGATATTCAGAACAAGTTGCTAAGGATGTTTAAGAGAATAATTCTATCCAAATGAAAAGGTTAGCCAATAGGAGAATCGAGTGGAGAGCTGTATCAAACCACTCTTATGATTGATGACCGATAATGATGAAGCTCTTATAAAAACACACTGTCAACACCAATGAAAATTCTCAAAGCTCAGAAAGTCTCCACTGCTAAACGTGGTATTAATAGTAGTTTTCTAACCTCCTATGCTCCCAGTTAGTAAAGTCTTCTGATACTGTGAAGTTATGTATGCCAAAAATGTCTACATTAAATGTCAACAGTATCCCATTTTAAGCGGATTGAGGATGTTATCCTCATATATAACTTTCGTCTTGGTGATGAAAGATAATAACAAGGGGAAAAATTGTTTAGTAACTAAAGTGGCAATTACCAGATTGCTGCTTATACATTCAATGTGCAGAATACAGGTTTTAGTAAGCTTCAAAACAGGGGGTTAAAAGGATTTCTTTACCTCCAAACATGAAAATGATACAGGTACACAAGCCATTGTATGTGGCATTTGTGGACTTGGTAAAGGGCTTTGACAACGTCGAATGGAACAAGATGTTCAAGATGCTGGAAGCAATTGGAATAGACTACAAGGATAGAAGAACAATCTATACCCTCTACAAAAACCAGGTCACCATAATGTGAATGAAAGATGGAAGGAAGATAGAAGCCGAAATAAATAAAGGAGTCAGACAAGGATGCAACCTCTCCCTGAGCTATTCAATATATACCTGGAAGAAGCAATAAGAGACATAGAGGAAATTGATATCAAGAGCATCAAGGTATATGGCGGAGAAATTAACATTTTCTGGTTTGCTGATGACATCGCAGTTCTGGCAGAAAGTCGAGAGACAACTAGCAAGCATCCCTGACAACAATGGACCAACTACTTAAAGAGAATAACATGAGCATCAGTAAGAAGAAAACTAAAATCCTAGGGTGCGGTAGAGAGGGCAGATATCAATATTCAAGAAGTGAAATTAGAATAAGTGGAGAACTTCACCTAATTCAGCAGTACTGTAACTTGGGATGGAAGCAGCTCGATGGGCACCAAGCGAAGAATAGCACAAGCTATAAGGAGGCATTCATGAAGAAGAGAGAACTACTGTGCTCAAAGAACCTATGGCTGCAAGCACGGAAGCACTTCATGAAAACATTCGTGAGGAGCATGGCACTCTCTATCTAAGAGACATGGAACATCGGGAAAGCAAACTGGTGAAGAATTGAAGCCTTTGAAACATGGTGCTGGAGGAGAATGTTGAAGATTAAATGGATGGAAAGAGTGAGGAATGAAGAGGTGTACAGAAGAGCAGATGAAGAAATGACAATATGGAAAATCCTATTGCAAAGAAGAACCAGATAGATTGAACATACCTTGAGGCACAATGCATTAGTAAAAAATATAATGGAAGAGAAAATTGAAGGAAAGGTCCTTTGAGGAAGACCAAAGGACAAGTATATAGGGAAAATAAAGAAGGACATGAATGAGAAAACAACAGGGCGTGAGGGAATTAATGCTGAATAGGGCAGAATGGAGGGCTTCAGTGAACCAATCATAGGATTTAAATATTGGTGATGAGCTCTATGAGTGTATTGCTGATGACAAACATGCAAAAATGCTGTTTTCAGTCCTTATTAACTTACTTTAACTGTGAACTAACGGATCAAGACCAATTTTAGGGTAATACAGTTGTAACCAATAGCCACTAGGATAATAGGCAATTCATTTCACACATGAAATTTTCCCACAAAAATCTTGTTGTGAGCCGATTGTCCATCATAAGCTCACATTACTTATTGCAAGTAAAATGCACATTAAATTCTAAGACATCAGAGAAATGGTTCTTATCAATTTGCTAATGCTCACAGACATTGCTGAAAAACATCCAGCTTTAAGAAATATGCTTTACTGATGTTATGCATGGCATAAACTAGTTAACTTCAGGTCCAAGATATGCCTCAGAATTTAAACTTTTCCACTCGGATATCAAGTGATACTCGACACAGCATAGCTCACTATAGTATTTCATATATGAACTCTCGTGTCGAGTGTCACTCAACACACGAAATCCAGGGCAATTTAAAATTTAATTCCGAGTGGACTCCTGGTATAGAGGGTGAAAAAAATCCGAGTGCTAAGGGTTAAGTATCTTAAGTTAATCAAACATGTTTTCTTGTGATTTGCATGCATCACTCTTGTAATATGAACGCATTTCACATGGCAATTCCTTACTTGATGTAAAGAGCATTTCTTTGTCTAAGCACGTGTATACCAACAGAAGATAACTTATTTTGAGAATGTTAAGCAGGTATGCGCAAGGAAAAGGTTAATGATGAGCTTGATATGGAGCATGGACTTATAGGGATCAGTGACTCAAGCTAAGGACAATTAAAAGATTGGAAGCTATTGAAATGTGGAGGAGAATGGAAAAAAAGCAATGGATTGATGAATGAAGAATGGCAGAACATGATTGGGGAGGGAAAAAGATTGCTGCCAAAAATTGAAATAAGTAGGATAGAATTCTGTAGGTTGTTTTCAAGGGTAGAATGTTGAGTAAGAAAGGACAAAGAAGAAAAGGGGTGAAAGAGCATGAAGAGGGGTAGGAAATAATTGGATTTGAAGAGATAAAGTTTAAGGATGGAGCCAATAGATGAATGAGTTGCGAAGTTGAGTAGAGGCACTACGTTAAAACCTATCTGGTAGAAAACCATGAATGAATCAAATTACTCTTTTACCCATAAACATTTTATACAACAACATGAGCTAATGACAATAGAATAAAACTTTTTAAGTCCACTTAACCCCATTACTGGGGAATTAAATTTTCCTCTCCACAGCCACAATATGGAAAGCAAGGTGGTTTAAATACAGAATTGGCAGATATATGTGCTCCCCACCATGTGAATGAGGTTAGTGTATATATCTGCTTTCCTCATGTATGGAGTTAAGAGAACCTTGGAACCCTCCAATTACAGCTGCTCCAATACATTTATCAGGTCAATCAATATCAGTAAGGAGAAAACATGAGGAGATCCTCCTTACCTCAGTTCCATCGACATTTTGAAAACTGATTTAACTGAAGCATTGCCATGGGGGTTGAATGTTGAGTGTGCTCTTCAATGATCACTCCAACCCAGCTGTAGAAGAGTTGAATTCCCAGGGCAAACCTTGCAATTGCAATGTTGAAGCAAGAGACGTAATAATATATAAATAATGTGATTAACGTGTAGATATCCTCTCCAATGCTTAACTGGTAAATTAGGAATACTGTACCTGATAATGCCATAGCTGGTGAATCCTGTTGTATGCTTTACAATAAATTATGAAGCCAATTCCATAAGGTTCAGTCCAACATTCAACTTACATCTCATGCCATCAATTTTGTGAAGTTAACAAGTCTTATCATTCAATTTAAAAAAAAATTCAATTCACATTTTAATACAAATGTTTAGTGAATTCCAAGGTGAAAATAATTTACCAGTTGGTAAGACTCATATTCTGTCTTAGGAGGAAACTAGTATGAGTTAAAGATACAAATCCTTCAAAGAATTATTTAAATCTTACCTTTAGAGACACACCAGGTCTTTTATTTTCACAAATACAGTCAAGATAATATAGCTGAAATATTTTTCCAATCTCGACACCCTTTTCAGAGAATCGAATGACCCAATGACCACATAGGGACATTTGAATGAGATACAATACTGTTATTAATGTGCATGACATCCAGCAATTGTTAAAATCATGCCATGTATATCAGCTGATTGGAGGTCATCGGTTGACCACTACCACCACTTAAAGTTGATGTTGTTAAGCTAGTAGGGACTGAACTAAATGGTATAGGTTTTACTTATCTGCAGTAAACTCCCAATTATCTGTGTGCATGTTATCTGGGTTTACGATAATCCATGCATTGACAATCTAATCAGTGTATTGGAGGTGGTCTCAAAGGTAAGTAAACTTTAGTTATTTTCCTCCAATCATGATTTTCCCTACGGCCCTACCAACTCATCGGATGTCTTACGCCAGGCTTTGTTCGGCCATCCAAGGCTTGCAAACATTTGTGCCTGGTACAACTTTACTGGATTCTTTTTTGTCATAAAATGCTATTATGTACCGTGAGAATCTTCCCATTGTCAGAATGTATTTTCTTAGGGATTTTATTTATTTTGGCAGTGCACCATAGAGAAATGAACCCGGTAAGAACCAAACAGTGGAGTATCTGTGTTTCCAAATTATCTGTGCATCCTATACCCATTATTAGCATGGAAAATCGGGAGTTTACTGTAAAATACTTTTCTACTTAATCACAATGTTTTTCTGGTAGTACCTAATTATTAATGACAGGATACAGGCTACATCATTAATTACAATTATTATTTTCCAAGTATCATGGATATTAAATAAAATAGCAGGTTATAAAATAGTGATAAAATCAGTATCATGGTTGATAATCACTTTGCGGCTTAGGTAAAGGAACTGAAAGATTATTTTTGTTTCCTGCTTAACATCAATAAGTTCATTCCTTAAATCATTCACGAAATACTATCCAAGAATAGTATCGTTTTCACATTATGGGCATGGCTACCATGAGTGAGAATCATTCATTAACTCAATACGGTGGTGGATGGTCGAAATGGATGACATTTTTCCTAAGTTGGGACTGTATGTAATGAATTGAAATACATAAGCCTCACAAATTCACCCCCAGCCACACACCTTTATGGTGGCTTGCAGGGTATTATGTAGATGAAATGCAACAGTATTTAAAAATAATTTCATTAGATAAAGCAACTACATTTTTACTTGTTTACTAAATACCTAAAGTTGTATTATAGCCTCAAATGTAATTTAAAGTCTAACGAGACAAAACATTTTACTCCATAGTCAATGTAAGTTTATTTTACCCCTCTTGCCAAGTTTAACCTAGTTTCATGCCTTATTGCAAAACGTTTTTTTGGAAAAAGATATTAAATAATTTCCAAATATAACATTTCACACATTAAAATTGCAGAAACTTCGAGTTCTTCTGAAAATGCCACCCATGCATGAATTTTCGTCTAGATACCACATGCATCTTACAAGGCTGTTTTAGAAAGGTCCAATTGCAGAATCCTCTTTAAGGATAAGACCTACTCAAAATGAAACAATTATTTGGCTGCTCATCAACTTTCCATAAAGGTGATGTCCTATCCATTCTTAAACTTTTAAATCCACTTCCCCTTTCCACATAGCTTTATGTTACAATTGATGACAAAACTGGTCTAGTAAAAATGAAAAAAAAAACTAAATTTTTTACGTGGTAATGAGCTCAGTGAGTATTGAAACAAAATGCCAACTATAATTATTACTTATTAAGTAACTGGTAAAAATAAAAATTCCATTGTTTCCAGACATTGTTTGTTTTGTTTAATTACACAATACAAAGTGTTTTAGGGTAAGGTGAGTAGATTATTGGGGTAGTAGGGCAGTACACCATTAAAACCTATAGTAAGCCATCTGTTGCACCACCAAGCTGCCATCATATTAATACTTCAAGTCTGCTTGGAGAGTTTACTTTCTTTTATACATGCACATATAAACTACATATCCACAGTTAACAACATTCATCAAGAATGATACTGACATCGTTTCCAAGCAATAATTACCCAAGATCTGATTAGTCATAGCTGTACTAAAATGTATCATCAATATATGTTTTCTCTTCTCCAAAAAAAACAATCCAATAATAACATTTGACAAATAAATAAAAACATTACACAAATAAAACAATAGTTAACTAGGAACATGTTAATTCCCATGATTAAAGCTCTATACCACATGGTAATTACTTGTAAATGAGTGCATTTGTAGTAGGTGAAATAAATTAGTTTTAGCGAGGTCATTAGTTTTGACAAGTAGTTTTTTGGTGGAATACAATTACATAAAAATTATGCACACAACAACCAAATTATACACACTAACCTTAGTATAAATTATAAACTTAACATTAATCACAGCTGATTTACAGCACATATTACAAGTATACATAAATAGAAAGCCATTGAGTTAGAATTTGGTCATGGTTAATAATTAATAATAAATCACACTGAATTCTAGATAATGTTATTACTAATGAGTGCACTCAATGTTCATACTAATCAGATTATGATCATAATTATGAAAAAAATTGTCAGAATCCTTTCTGATGATACTCATTTGACGTAATGAAAATGTTCAATCACAGTTAAAAATGATGAAATGCACTGGTATTAAATGATGAAACAATGTTATGAAGGCATTAATAGACTTTGTCCTTGAGGTTTTACATATTAAAGTAAAATTTAACTCTGAGTTCTTAATAAAATACTTTATTTAATATGAACATGATTTTGTTATCACATGTGATAAATATAGAGCTATAAAGGTATATATATTTTTACAGAAAAATTTGGCCATTCTTGATATTTTTTGGATTGACATTATTATGCACAAAGACTAGCCCAGCAATTTTGAAAATATATTGGCTACATTGTTGTCAGTAGAAATCAAATTAAGGCCACTAAATACAACTAAAACAATTTTAGGTGTCCACAGCATTAGAAATAATAAAGCTTTCACAACTCAATGGCTTTTTAAAATACTGTGCGTACTAGGAAATCTTAAGTAACGGGGGAGGGCATTCTAACAGACCCAATAGAATTAACATCAACATTCAAGTAGCAACTTTAGCACCAAAGAGAACAGACTTTTTCTAAAAATCAGAAAAATGAATATTCTGAACCATAACAACATCTGAATTACAACTCAAGGTGATGACCACCATCATTTGGAATGATAAAAATTTGGAAAACTTGAATCAAATAAACTTCTTAAAGATAAATTTTTAGATGATAAATATTAATCTGGTCTCAAATTGTATAAAAGTAACAAAATGATCACCAGAGCGCTCTGTGCTTCTTATGCAGAGCAGTGAATGTTGGCTGGAATTGAAAAACAAGAGCACACAAAATTTGGCCTAACTAAGGTGAAAGTTCTAAATTTACCACAAAGGCTCATGATGGAATTTTAGATCCCGCTTCACCACTGCCATAGGGTCGGTATCCACTACCTGCTGGGCACAGTTGGCAGCATTGGTATTGCTAAGCTGAATGTTTTCTACTTCTTGATTCAGCTTTTTCTCTGGTGTTTTGGGTGACAATGAAGAAAGTAGCTTCTCCTGGTGAGAATGGTCCCCATTGGAAGCTGAGATTTGATAAACATCATTTTCCTGTGTGACAATGTCACTATTGGGGAGAATAATTTTGTTTTCAGCAGCTCTTGGAAGCTTTGGTGTGTGTTCTCTGCTGGAATGTGGAGTACTTTCCTTGGTAACAATAGAGAGCTGAACATCTGGCTCCAGTTTGTTGTTTGTCTGGTTTTGAGGTTCTAGGTTAGGTGTGCTGGAAGCCAAGAATTAACCTCACATATGGGGTCATCTCGAGATGAACCATATTTTTACATAATAATATTATTACATTTACTCAATAAATTACAAAATGTGACAAAAATATATTTGTAATATAAAAATTATTAACAGTTAATAATGCATTAACAAAAACTCAGGAGTAAAAAGTGAATAGTAACAAAAGATCTTTCCGAGAGGAATATAATATCCATTTAAGATCATTTACTTCGGTGCTTATCTCCGAATTCTCCTTAATATTTACGTCTAAAGAAAAAAATGAAAAAAACAAAAATAAACAAAAATAAAATATAAGATGACCAATTTACGAAGATAACTCACGTTAATACAAAATGTAAGTACCTCAAAGGTTGATTTGCAGCCAAGTTAGCAGAATGTTGAAGTATTTGACCAATACTAGAAACTGGCCGCTGAGCTAATACGGGTGCCTTCCATGTATATTGCTCCGGGATCCTCTGCCTTGATTCACTTTCACGGCTATGGAGACATATTTTACATTAGATACACAAAACACAGCATCTTAAACAAAATGCACAACTCGGTAACTTAAGATACAAACTAGGCAATAGAGCAGTGGCCCATTCAAAGAATATAACAATCAATAACAAGTCTCATGAAATCCTTGCATTGACCAACACTTCACTCAATCCAATGTTAATGAAATACTATTGGGTTCCAACCAGAATTATCATTTATAAAATATACTCATGCTTTTCAATACATTAGTATGCCAAGCTTATGATGATTCAGTGGTTACCTGATCTAATCATGCCTTAGTAGCATAGTTACAAATAGTAAGCAATACAAACTAATTTATGTTAAAGCAATGATGAATATACCTGCTACTGCTGCAAGATGAATTTGTAACTCCCACTTTGGGTGAATATACATGCTTAGCTTCAGAAGAATTGTTAGTATTTCGTGAATGCGATGGCGAATCTGCCAATTTAGGAAAATTAAACAATAAGAGTATGTTCAAATGACAAACACAACTCTCCAATATGCTTGACTTACCTGAAATATACTTAAAGAATACGTCAAACACTACAAAATTGTTCATTTGAGGTATGATTTTTTCCAAACCGTAGTGTTTGTACAGAAAGGCAATAAATTTTTCAGATGGTCTATCGATTGCCAGTTGTCCCGGTGAGATATTTTCTTTCTGAAGAACAGAATCCATTCACATATAAATACAAGCTATGTGCATACGTCATAATTTAACATAAGGAAATAAATAACACTCACCTGAAGCATATAATCAAATAATTTCCTTCCACAACCCATTCTCTGCTTGGTTTCATGCACATAAAAATCTAATATACATTGTGGAACTATTTCATGATGCGCTCCACTCTGATCAAATACATACAACTTCTTTCTTCCAGTTTTTAACATTCCAACAACAGTACCTTTACCACTAATATAAAAATTGAAATTTAGCAATGGAACGTAATAAACTCTCAGGCTGACAACAGTATAGAGGCATTTTCATGAGCTACTATTTACATACTTACTCTTTTCCATTTTTGTCGATCAACAGATACACAATTTGATCAGAATTCTTGAGACGATCGCCTGTAGTAATAGCCACATTCAGCCCTTGCGCGGCAGCAGACGCTTTGCCCATAGCATCTAATATTGTTGATATATTTTCCTGGCAATTCCTATGGATGTAAACATTTCTGGTTAGTTATCGGGTTACTTAGAAGAAACCATATCGCGAAAGAGTAAGTACTCATATCATGTGCAATCAAGTAAAGCAATAAATAATTTCATTGACAATCAGTTCTACGAACAAAAGAGAGTAAAATCAAACTCACAACACTGATTTAATTAACTGAAAGACTGTCATATACCAAAGTTAAACAATATCAAAACAATACGGTCAACATAGGACAGTAAACTGACTAAAGAATAAAACCTTGTAATTGAAATTAACACAAAGCTACTTCTATAATTAGAGAAATACTAGATTAATAATTGTTGTTTACGCTTAAATCAAAGCAATTTTGCGTAACATAACCACTCACCACACAGTTCTTCTATCTCCAGTGAAACCCTCCGGTAGCAATGTATTATCGATCTTGGTGATTTCATACTGTAGAAAATCATTCACCACGAAAGGAAACTCCATTATTGACACGTTCACCTTAACTTTTTTTTCCCAAATCACAAACCCTACTAAATACGGTAGTCGTATAATTTAATATCACATTAGCTCATGTCAGGGACCCCTTCTCCATGGCCACGATAGATGTTTCGATGAACAACCACAGACGATGACTGACGAAGGTACGACTACTGGCAGTTGATGGAACTAAATTCTTGAACCTTGCGTGCTTACGTCACACAAAGAAAAGAGGCAGTGACTTCACCTACTGGCCATTTTAAAAACTATCATCTCCGCATTCCAACTTGGGGCACGAAACGTACGAACCTGTGCGAACCGTGTAAACCAAGAAATAATTGAAAATAACATTTAAAAATGTGTACACGGTTATATCCATGATTGTTTTCGCTTTTCGAGGCAGGACATTACAATGTGCGAAGAGAGACTGCTGGTTGGTTTGTCTCTTGTTGGTTGTTCTCTTGGTTCCAAAACTTTTTTCTTTTCTGGAGTTCACGGTTTGTTTCTCATGTGTGAAGCACATAACGGTTTATAGCTTCCGGCGTCCTAGGTGTCCTCTCCTT
Organism: Platycnemis pennipes; assembly: GCA_933228895.1. Classification (NCBI taxonomy): domain Eukaryota; kingdom Metazoa; phylum Arthropoda; class Insecta; order Odonata; family Platycnemididae; genus Platycnemis; species Platycnemis pennipes. The sequence continues at coordinate 72,385,779 of OW121847.1, read as the reverse complement.
TCACTCATTGGTCAAGTATTATCTTTCTGCTATATTAAACAATTTGTTGATTGTCTCAATACGGTAAAGAAGGCTGCAATTTTAGGACAGCGGAAGTTCAACTTTCCCCGAGTCGGTTAGAGAGGGGGGGAGGAAAGATTTTTGCGCTAATTGGGGAATACTTGAATGCTACAAATCAATTACGTTGACAGTTCCTTTCCTGATTATTCTTCAGTTAAAATCTTCTTCCGTGGCTGGATGATAACTTATGGCCTGGGAGCCCTCTCGATAGTGAAGTCGTAATACTTCTTGGAGAGTACTGACTTCGTGGCTAGGAAAATTTAGCGATTTTAACGGAAAAATTCCTGTTTGCAGCGAAAATACTCACGTGTGTAAAATTTATTCCAGGAGTCTTGAATAAAAAAGCATATTTAGGATTACACTGAGAATAATTGAGAGGTCACGCCACGCCAATGTATTTATTTTTTTGTGGCTCCGAAGTTCCCAGTCGGTGGCAGTATCCCGAGTTTCTTTATATTTGTTGTTGCAGATAATTTAAATTCGTGTGTGCGAGCCAAGCGTACGAATCACATAGCTATTTGGTAACTGTTCATAATGCGAAGATCCGTTTACAAATCAGGTGGTCGGGCTGAAGGCATTAATTGTGGCCCTCAATATTTATTTGCCACGAATATTACTCTAAAAGGAAATTCAGTGCGAGCGGGATATCCCCGATGTGTCTTTGGTGAAGAAAATTGAATGAATCTTTACCTTGAATACTGCCACGGAGGGTAGTTGTATCCACAAACGCAGAAAATGTCACTAAATGAAACAGTGAGTGGACACCGAATGAACATACACGATTTTCAGGGCAGGGTCTGTCGGGTTTGTATAAGAATGGTGACATTACAATCCAAGCATTAAGTCAAAAGCCGCTGAATCGTTCTATCTAAAATAATTGAAATGAGCTGCTTCAAATATCAGCTTCTTCTAGATTTGCTCAAGCAACAGGCAGAGTTTGTTTCGTTCCTGAAACCTGAAGTTTCCATCGTTTCAAAATAAGAATAATGAAAAAGAACCATTCTAGATTGGCAAATTCACTAACTCATGGTATTAAAAGGCCTTAATGCCAGTCATGCGTGGCAATATTGCAAAATGCAGCACATGCGACCACAGAAGACCGCAGTTCCCCACCTCTGATGTAGCTAATCAGGAATGGGTGTAATTACTGACCTTCTAGTTTGGATTGTTCCTCAAGGGTCCCGACCTTGATGAGAAATATCAAGTGAAATAGTGTGATCCAATAAAACTCAGATTTTTTTGTGACATACTAGGTTTTTCCTCAAATACTATATGTGTTAGAAAAATCCCATTTCCACCTTACTGCGGTGTCGAATCGCAGGAATTCAAGTTACAAGCAAGGATATATAAGTTTTTAAAGCTTTTAAAACTCAATCTGCTCTCAAGATTCTGTTGTCTGCAGTATTTTGAGAACAAATATGCATATGCAAAGGAGTGAATAGTATTTGTTCGAATAGGTGTACATTTTATGCAAACGAATAAGTTATATTGAAACTTTTGTTTGAATTCGAGCACGATCCTCTTCCACCACCGTTTAATGCATACTGAAAGTACTGTCACTTTTATACTGCTGAATGGCATGCTGAAAATACTATCACGGTAGATAGGTATGAGTAACAAGTATATTAGATAGACTATTGAACAGAAAATTTAAAATACATTTCTTTCAGAGAACTTGAATAGATATAAAAAAAAACCTATTCAGACATTACACAGAATACCTAGTTTGTGATACACATGAATGACACTAAATTCTACTTAACAGCGCCTCTCGTATGCTATTTGTATTTTCAAAGTTAAAATACCGTTATGTATGTATATAATTAACTACCAGCCTAGTAATTTATTTTTGTTATTAGTGTTTCACAATCCTTTATAAGTATCTAATAAGGTGATAGGTACGTGTGCATAACTAAAAATATAATAATAAGCGATTTCGTCTAATGGCGCGGTTTTTGTTAGGTCACAAAATCCAACATTTTATTTACTTAAAAGTGAGTTCCTCTTGTCACTCAATTATCTTATCAATTATTCTACATTTTTTTAAAATCATATTACTTAGTATTTTTATAACAGTATTTTTATAGTTTATAACCTGAAAATTAATTTATTTGTGAAAACATTTTTATAAATATAATGTAGGGAGCACATAATCAGCTGATTATTTAATTACTCTTCGCCACCTCTTTTTACATGTAAGCTAGACTGAAGAATCTTTTATTGAAAGCGGGTCAAATATATATGGAAGCATTTTTGCGAGAACATCTAGTAGTGGAGGTAGCAAAATTCACATATTTAATCCAATTATCTTCAAGTTCTGTAACCTGTGTATTGGAGAAGAAAAGCAATAGATTCTTAAGGGTATTTACACTATGATAGTGTGAAAACATACAAAATATTCAATCCGCGTCTCTTCAAGTCTGTAACCTTTGTTTTGGAGACAAAAACCGATTATAGATTACTCCGAATATTTTATACCATAGTAGATTATAAAACGTACCAGTGATGTAACAAAAAGTAATGGACCCGGAATTATATCTCTGCGATGATTTTTTCCAACATTTCCGTTCCAATGGAATCCATAATTGATTCATTTTTAATATTATCGATAATCGATCAGTGGTGAACAGATCTGTGGTTGTCATGAGACGTATGGATATCAAACGTGAAAGAAAATTTATTGGAAGATCATTCGGAATAAAAAAGGTGTACTTTTTGGAACTGGATTGGTGACTTACTACCAAGAGTAAATTAACACAGCGTCTTTTAGGGTATTTTGGATATACAAACAAAATAAAGAGATACGAGATAAAAATTTTAATATGTACACTTTTTAATATGTACTCATTGCACTTACAAATGTGACACTTACGAGGAATCACCTTTTTGGGTGATACATATTCCATAAAATACACTTATCATGGTCCAAAATAACTGACCTTAATGGAGGAAAAAAAAATTGTCGCACCAAGCAAACGTACAAAGTTCACATAAACACTACGTTACATGCTTCTGTTTCTTAGACGTACAGGTTAACTAGAATGTTTTCACCGGTGGTAGCTTCGTAAAAGCTATGCTACCCCATGCCAGGTTAGGGCTTTGCCTAGTGATTTTTGACTAGTCCCGCTATTTAATGAGAACGATAATACTCCGGCAATTGCACCCTCAAAATAAATGTTCCTACAGGAGAAACGGAATATTGACCACTATCAAGTAGACCCGCATTGAAAACGTGTTTTCTCAGAAGCCTTACTTAGAACTATTCTCCACCGAACCATAAGCGCATAGAGCTCCAATGGAGTTTCGATAGCGTGTTCGACACTGGGAATAATTCAAGGCCGCAACTCCGCTTATGACAACCTGCCTCGTGGAAGAGTGACGGGATTCCAGTCTTGCGTGACACAACTCACCGATATTTGGTCCTTTTTGGCAGGAAATTTCGTGAAGCACACTTCGAGAAACACCCATAAAACTAACATCAAAATGAAAGAATAAATTAAGGCTGGTTTAATACTGACTCGAACAAAAAAATAAAATAAAATTCCACCCTTCCAACACGCTCGTGACGTTTCACTCTCTTCCGCCGGTTCGGACATTTCGACGAGCTGCCGGTGATTCAGCCCTTTCCTTTGGAATCCGATCTGTTGTAGATCACGATAGGGTTTTCGTCACTCGCACTCACGCCCGCGTAGACGTACATATACCTACTGCTCCAGTGGAGGAATACGTAGACGAACGACACGAACGCTGCGACGGCGTTGAGCAAGCTGGACGCAATCAGAAGATAGAACAGTGTCCCTTCAACGTCGTCACACGAGAGGTCCCTGTAATAGTAGGTCCTGCCGACGGAGTGCATCTGGTACAGTTCCTCGACTTTCGAGGCGATGGCCGGGACGTTGGAGCAGATGCAGGAGAAGTTGTCCGCGGACGCCTCGTCGGACAGTTTGGTCGACCCGCAAGCCATTTTCGAGAGGAAAATCACGTGCAGAAGAGCGAAAACGCTCGCGCACAAGCAAGTCACGATCACCACAATGGACAGCATCACACTGATTACCTGTCGGGTAAAGAAGGGTGTTATTATGGCCTGGGAAAATTTTCCTGAGGGATCAAATCTCGAACTCCGACGCTAACATTTGTTCAATGGGAACCAGGCCAACTAGAGCCTTTCTAACGTCTATTTTTAATGTAATTAATGAGAAATTTTCGCGAATTCCTTGTTATACATTATTGCATCGTTAAATTAAGAATTTGCATCCGGAAAGCTTATTTTATGGATATATGAAATAAATATTTATAAACATTATTTTAATTTTGGAAGAATAGGCCAGTTTTCTCAATATATTTTATAAATAACATTCAAAGCATAATTCAGGATAAATTATATGTTAACCATTAAAGATATAGTATAAACTAAGTACTCGATACGTATTCAGTGGCCCAATGAAATTCTTTCTTTTTTAATTTCGCAATTGTACTTCGAAAATACCTACATCGTTACTGTGATGTATTTTTCGAAAACGGTGATTTTCGAATTAGTGTTGACTTCACGAATGATTGGTAAATTGGAAAATTCTACTTACTAGGTATTGTACCTTAACTGAAAAAATACAGCATCCAAGAGGCATTCCCGGATAGTCCTTCCGGCAGCAACACAGGAGAAAGACTCCAAAACATCCGCTGAGAAGCAACTAGAGAAAAAAGGTAAGCATGAGTACAACTTATGTAGCTAAATTTATGACGGCTAGGTCTCATCTCTGAGGAAGGCTTGTGTTGAGGGAAGTCAAAAGTGACGATATATCATTCATTTCAAGGGTCATCATGTTACACATATCAACTAAGGATTCTCAAATGCTGCGAGACTACCTTGGTTTGACCCCATTAAAATTTGGGATATCCATTTTGACAAGAGCCTTTAAGCGGCGGAAGTCATAAATCAAAGAATCTAACCAATTCCTGATTCACAACTGAGTGAATTTCACGCGTTCATGGGAATCTGAATGGAATTTATTTTATGTAGATACATTGTGGTGAACAAATAACAGAACATGCACATCCGTAGGGGATGGGAATAAAATCTATTTATTTAATTTATGGTGTACAAGTAAATGAACACGAAGATCCATGCCTAGGGAGGAGAAGAACCCACCCGGGCGGGATTCGAACCCGCGACCTTATGCTTGGCAGCGGAGGCGTCCCAATTCTATTTTGATTTCCCGTAATGGTCCGATACTCAGAATAAAAGACAGCTTTGGTTTAGCTTCCAGATCTGGACTTTTCTAGTTACTGCCAAAATCACACGTTCTTTTAATTTAAAACGACTCTTATATCTAGCAATTATCCGGACAGCAGTCTTATAAGGCTCAAAGATCTGGTCAGCGGCTCTAAACTAAACACAAATTCATGCTCTTCAAATTCTGCAGCACAAAACAAAACGCAGCACCGGTCAGGTGGTTCCACACCAACAAACAACTCCAAAGAGAAATCGGAGTTGATTACCTGACTCACACATGATCCGAAAATGCATGACTTTCAAATAATCCACTGACCGTCATCCAAATCCTCTCATTTACTTACTCTGGAAACCCATAACCAACTCATTAGTTCATCCACCTCATCTCGACTAAACCGTTAACTTTCTCCCTAAACTTAAAAATGTAAAAATCCATCATTCTGTAACCCACCTTGACCATAACCTCACTAACATTCCTCTCTCATCAAAGACTCAGAATCCTTATCAATCCATAGCTTCTCATTGCAATAACAACGATTCTATTGAGGTCCCTCCGAATACTTCTCAAATTTCTCATCGAATTTCCCCAGTTCCGGACTAATTTAATTAAGCAAAATAAAACTCCCAATTAATTATTTCAATTCAAATGAAAATAATTAAAAAGAAAAGTAATAACAATATCAAAATAAATAAGTAAAAAATCAAATACCTATGCATTCATAATATAGAACTGTCAAACCCCTCTTTAGTTTCCTTCCATGCATATATTTATATTACACTTAATTACAGGTCAGTAGGATTACATTTAAATTGTGCAATTTGAGAGAGAGTAAAATCGAGACTATAGTATGAACGAATGCCTGGAAAGGGGACAGGGGTTATTTTACTTTCACAAGACGCAATGTCACTTGTCTCAGAAATTCAATTTAACTCGAATTACTCCTTATTAATTAATTAACTTAATTCGATTTGGTTTACGCTGATACCAGTTTCTCTTCAACTTTTTTCACTTTCATTTAAGACGGGATGACTTGATCAATGACTTGATTAGGGACTTAAATGTCGAATTAATTCCTCAAAAGGCTAACTCTCTGCCTTCGTAGTTAAACCAGGCAAGGATTGCCCGTATCTCATCAGTTGACTCCAGAAAGGAAACCTCTCCATCTGTGGGTACTTGTATCATATGTACATCTGTAGTACTTGTAAACTCAGATCGTAGATTTTCGCAGCGCGACGAATTGTCTTTACCTTGAGGTTCTGGGTTACTGCTGCTTACATGATTTCTTATATCTAGCTTTCGCCACCATTGCAAGGAGCATCATTAGGGGTATTGGGGACTAATAATTCAGGAGAACTCCTGAAGATTCTCCGTGCCATTGTGGCGAAAGCTAGAGATAAGACATCTATGCAGCACATAGCTGCATAGATAGACCTCGAGACAGAATAAAAACTGTGTTTTCAGAGCTACGAGTCAGTAGATTAAGCTACGTATATCTACATCAACATCTACGTAATACCCAGCGAGCCACCACGAGGGTGTGTGGCAGGGGGTGAAGATCACAAAATTGCACTATTGACATGAAACTAGGATATTTAATGGAGACATGCTAGATAATAGGGTCACATGCAGCTAGATTGTTAGTATCTACATAATGAGAAAGGGATTATTGTTGTTATTACATGCATCATGCACTACAGATTACTCTTACTATATTTCACCTACCTTTCTATATTTCTACCTCCTGACCTACCTGACTATATTTCCCTTTGTTACGCTGCCTATTGTTCTCTCTCATGGTACGCGGGAAACATGACATTTTAAATCTATCGGTATGACAATCTATCTCTCTAATCTTGTAAATCTGATCAAACCTAGCATAATACGCAGGGGTTCTTATAATATATCTAACGTCATCTGTGAACAAATCGGTTACGAATTTACTTAAAAGGTTTAACCTACATTTTAACCTGCGTTCTGATAGTAATTCCCATCCTAGTTCTTCTATTAAACTCGTAACCCTTGTACAATTATCATAACGACCTTTAACAAATCCAGCGGATCCTTTGCACACGCTCTACCATACCTTCCTCTTACGGATCCCATATACTAGCGGCATATTCTAAATGAGGCCTGACAAGTGTAAAATAGCTTCTTTCTCGTACTCTCTCATCACATTTGCCTAGGACCCTGTTTACGAATACTAATATCTATATCATTACCGCTGACAAGTTAGTGCTAATCTTAGATTGAAAACATTCAGAGATCCCCGGACGAACGGATATGGAATGGAGGAATTGAAATTTTAATGGGTAGAATAAACGCACTCATGATTCACTTCACAGCTGAACAGGACCACCCCTTAATCCTAAGTACTGCGATCAAGCAAACTGAACAATTCTCATTTGAAGACATCCATCTATGACGATTGCGGCCATTATCGATGCCATGAACTTCAATTATATTCTTGTGAAATTGCAGTGTTCCATAATCGCTGCAGATATCTCGTGAGACTGAGAGAAAGCAGATGGAGAAAGATACCTCAATCAAAATAGGATACTACATATTAAGATTGTATCTCCTCTGATTACACACGAAACTCATCGAATTCGTGAGAACTATTCTAAATTGGATACGACTTCATTAACATCTACGGATACAAGGCTTGATATGCCAAGCGAATAAGCGAATTATGTCGTCTCCAAAATTAAGGAACTAGCTCAATTCGCAATTGAAAATTGCGATCACAAGTTATACAGACCCTCTTCCCAAATCGTAAAACCCCCATCAACTACGATATGCGTAAGAACTTGAAAACCACAATTATTCACTCCTCAATTACTCTAGAAGAGAAGCGTTAGTGCCGTGAGAGAAGAAGGCAACAGCTAAAAAAACAAAAGGAACTATTTAAAATACATACGACACTTGAAATAACAGGAAATTATTTATAATATATTCAGGAATTTTCCAGTAACCGGTGTGGTAAGAAATTATACATGTATCCCAGAGTGTTCTGTTGATTTTCTGAACCACTTCAACTCCCCCATAAAAATTATAAATTAGTATCCGGAAATACTGCTTAATATTGTTCTTCAGATGTCTATTTCTTGAAAATTGAAAAAATTGTCCTGGTCCACTCATAGAAGGGCTTTCCCTTTTACAAAAAAATAGAACTTTTGGAAATTTCAGGCTGTATCTTTTTGTAGAGGCAATGTTAAGATCACAATGCCAACCAAATTTGCACCTCAAAATAAAAATAAGTCTCTTTCAAGTGTTTATACCTAATCAATAGATTAATATTCCAGAAATGGAGTTATGCTGTAATATCATGAAACGCGAAATTAAATTCTTTTGAAATATTAGAGGATGGTTGATAATGATTATGCTTAGAACCACATATTACTGATTGCACAATGGAAATATTAGAATATGTTAACAATTCCGGGTCGAACGAACGGAGTTCCGCGTTGTCGTTATTGATGATGACGCGGAAGACTCCCGAAAGCCCGCCTGATTCATCGTAATCCCGTGAAAACCTTCGCCAGAAATACGTTTTCCCTTACCGGACCACCACTCCAGCATGGATTATCTCGCAGTCTGAGGTCTGGGGTCCAAAACAGCATGAATATCCCGAGGGAGAGCACAGCCAGACCTAACAGTAACTGCAGGATGACCATCGCAGTCGCAGCCTTGTGATGACGCATCACCGGTGGCAAATACTTCCTGGGCACTGGAATACATAGCATGGAAAATACTGTAAGTGGATAAAAGTGATGTAAATGGTGGGTGGAGATAATTTTATAATTTTAATGACCATAACAGATATTTCAAAGGTTTTTTTCATATTCATCAAGAAATATAGGTGGCGCAATGAGTCAAATGGGAGTGGAGGATTAGGGTAATTGAAAAATCAGCTTATTAACTCTAAATTAGAAATTTTAAGGACATGGAAACACGATTTATATCAAGGGAGACGACTCTCGCACACAGCCCAATGGTGCAATTTAAAAATAGTGCCCAGAGAACTGAGTGGTTAGGATATTCTTTCCTTAGTACACCAAGGTAACTATCTTACTTGTATTCGAATATCATGACTTCACCGCGGAAGGCGTCTAGAACCCTTGGGGTCTATGGCTTCGGACCTTATCCTATCCCCATCCCTTCCTATCCTTATACCTTTCCTCCCGGTCTGAAGCGCCTATTAGTGCGGAAACAGACTTGAAAACACCCATGAACACCGCGGAAGTGATAGATATAAACCTCCTGACGTTTATAGCTATCATTGCTGTCATTCAGTAGAGTAAGATTTACTGTACAAATTCTGTCTATGCTCGAGATTTCACTCGTATACGAATAGGCAGCTTCGTTCGATTCACGTGACTCTTTTTCCTACGAAAAGTGACTTTGGTGTGCTTGAGCCGTCGGAACTCTTTTGTACTTTTTGATGAATCCCAGTTTACGATTAGCTTGACTCACTATTTTACGTATGTATTTACACCAAGAAAGATCATGTGTCAGTCTTATTAATATTTAATGGATTCTACGCTTGTAAATTTATTATTCCTTGCAAGCTGACCCGGCCACGCGTTGCTGTGGCTCAATCTGGTAAAATGGAAAGCACACGTTTATAGTATGTTTAATTTCACAATTCTTATGGGTATACAATATATCTCAGCTGATCGATTGTTTTGCAGCTGGACACGCATATTTGTATATAATTTTAACGTCTTCACATGTCGTCACAAAGTAGAATATTTCAGGCAAGCATTTATTTCATCCGCTAGTGTCAATCGAGGAATTATAGGTAATGTTTGCCTGAAATGTCGTGCAAGCAATATTAATGCGTTCTCAAATGGTCTCAGGATTCCACGAAAATCTTGCAATGATCGATCCAGAGCCTCGAGCGATGCTTTGTGCACCATTGTGCATTCATCCCAAGCAATAAGTTGGCATTTCTGAAATATTTGTCCCATGCCGGATGATTTGAATATGTTGCACGTGAGTGTTTCAATGAATTGCAAGTTCAATGGCATGCACATCCCGTCTCCAGTGTCGATATTGTATTCTCGATATTGTACAAACCTTCATGGTGTGAACCAAACAACTAACCAAAGCTTCATGGAAATTGGATGAATGTTGTGGTAATCCATGAAGTTATCAATATTGTATCGATACAGTATCGATATTGTAATGATACTTTATAAAACTTTGATAAAAAACACCTAAATAATTTCATCTCATTTTTGTATCAGCAATGTATCGATGTAGCCATATTTTATCGATATTATATCGATACAGTATCGACATTGAATTATCGATTTTGTAGAAACCTTCGCGGAGCGTACTCAATAACTTTCCAAAGTTTCATGGCGATCCGATGAATAGTAATGCATAAAGGACAAACACATTATATACATTCGATACAGTATCGATATTGCAACGATACATTCCTTTTAAAAAACTAAATAATTTCACCTCAATTTTGTATCAATTATGTATCGATTTATAGATACTTTTGCGATATTATATCGGTAAAGTATCGATATTGAAATATCGATTTCGTAGTCCTCTTTTCAGGAATGTACTCAACAACTTCCCAAAGTTTCATGGCGATCCGATGAATGGTGTAGTAATGCATAAAGGACATACAGACACACACACACACACACACATACAATCATTTTTATATATATAGATAGATGTAATGTGTTAGGAGAACTAAGATAACTTTGAAAAGAGTGTTTGTTGCTATTTACCCCTTATCATTTTAAAGTGAATTGACTGAAGGCTTATAGTCTTGTCTTATACCTCCCTTACGTACGACCAAAAGACTTTTGAATTTTCCTTTAATTGTTCCCCAAGTGTTTTTCTTTTGCATTCCTCAAAAGTGTTTCTAAGGGCTGCCTTTGCAGCGGAATTTGACATTTTGTAATAGTCAATGTTCACGTTACGCTTATCGGTGGGCATGTCGTCTCAAGGACTTTCTCACTATCGGCATTGTACTACCTTGGTTCAGTGCTTTATTTTTTAAATTTACCTGGGACATATATATTGGTCCCAGAGCGAGTGATATTAAGGAATGAACCCTTTGCACATAAGTTGTTGGAAGACTTTTTAAAATCCGTAAAGGAATCTCTTAAATTTTTTTAAAGCTAGCAAATACTGCATTTAAAAAAATCAAAATCTTTCTATCTGGTTTGAAATTCTTGTACAAAATTAAAATAACTTTGCCAAATTGAAAGAGTTTTGCTAATAACGTGAAATTTGAATGCATTATACCGAATAAAAGAGATACCCCAACTTTATAATCTATTCTTAAGAAAAAAACATAGAATACTGCCATCGCTTTAAGACAAATAAATACGCCAGGTTTCGATCATCGCTCTGTCATGTTTTCAGGTCCGAGCATTTTTTATGCAAGATTTGGTTGTTTAAAAACCGGTTGTACGGTTGTTTTTTGCTTACATCCTGTCTTGCGCAATCGTACAGAGGGCATAATCGGAACTCCACATTAAATTTGTGATAATAGCGAAGCTCGTTTATCTGACTATGAGTAAAACAGGGCAATGCAGACTGCGAATATAACAGACGCTTTATCATTTTCTTACTCGGTATCTTCCATAGTGTGAATAGAGTAAATATTAGAAGAAAGAGACTTTTCGTAAAACTTTGAAATATTCCACATATTTTATTAATTAAGGTATTGGTACGCTTTAGTATCATAATTTAGTGTTAAACCGGTCGTCTTCGATAAAAGCAGTGGAAAGTTATCATTCTTTACAATCACTTATATGGCCTACTCGGTTAAGTCATATTCCAATGATGCGGGAACGAATGAGTCAACATAAAGACATATCAATAAATATGTCTTTTCCTCAATACGTTTCCCAAGTAGGGGCTCCCAACTCACTACTTATAGCACCCGAAATTGGGTCGTAAAAAACAAGTCCGAAAAAATTTTATATTGATATATTTAGTGCATTTAAAAATTGTCTGATTAGTCATACGAAGAATAAAAGTAAAACCCAAATTGATTCATGTCATAATTCAACAGTGATGGCAAGTATGTGGACGCGAGAGTGTGGCGCGAGAGTATGGCTGGTTGGAAAGTTAAAGCCTGAGGTGAAGTAAATCGGATTTTAGAATCTTTTAAAAAAAAACCTAAATCAGAAGACCCAACAAAGCCGTCTTCAGGTCGATTGTCGCAAACTAGCGCGTAACTAATTCATCCTCGTTGAGGAAATATTACCGGGAGGCGAAGATAGCACATTAAACTACTTTTAATAGAAAAATAATGATAAAGTAATCGAGTGCATTATTAAAAGCGGGGTAATTTAACGCGACAATCTCTCGTCTTCAAACCGTGGAGTCCCTATTTTAAACCTTGATAATGGCTCTGGATCAACCCAAATTTTCTCAGTATTTGAGTTTTTCTGGGTAGCAGTTTTTCCTGGGAAATCGTAGGTGGTGCAGAGAAAGGAATTTCCCTCCCCTGATTTGAGCGTAGGAGTTCCGCAGGTCTCGAGGCATGGAAAAATATAACAGGAGAACTCTTCTATCACCGACGACCTAACCGGCCTTCAGGTTGAAGACTGGTTGGTTTTGATCGCACTGGATATTTTTTTCTCATTCTCCTTTTTCTTGCTAGGGACTCGAGGCCATTAAAAAAAGGCCATTCTTGTGAAAAATATGCACTCGGGGACACTAACTGCTTCTAAACTCCGCAATGTCGTTCTTCAGTAGATTTTGAATTTTAACACGCAGAGGAATAGATATATTAAAACTTAACGAGAAATTACGGATTAGCTGCGGATTTGGTAACTACGTCACAAATAAGACTGATCTCTTTCGTGAGACTCTTGTGTAGGGGTTTACCAACATATTTATTGAATATTGTATCTTATTTCTTGTTAACAATAAATAAAATTATGAATAGTTAAATAATATATTTAGAACGTGGCAGTGTTTCGTTTGTTGGACTTATCCCCGCTGACGAAAAAGAGTTAAAAAAAAGAGGAAAACGGTTGGACTTGGAGGCTCTCGGCCGAGACTGGTGGGTCGGGCAATAAATGAAGGCCACCAAAGACGAATGGGAGACGAAGTCCCGGGATCGATGAGGCAAAAACTTTCAAGTGACTCTACCGGGTTTCGATATTTCCCGTCCTGCGGCACCGTCACTCCAAACGGGCGCACCTCGTCGAGTGATCCAGTGTTGTTTCCGAACGGGACGTCATCGAGGTGTCCGGGGAGGAGGGGAAAGGGGTGTGGCTGGGTGACGTGGAAGGGGGGAGAGGGAAGCGATGTGACGCGAAGTTCCTCCGGAGGAAGTTCTTGTGGGCTGGGAGAGAGGGGGAGGGGGCTTTGGTGCGCTGACCTCTTTCACTGAAACAATGGAGGGAAGAAGTGCCGCAGCGAAATTCGCGTGCTCGGCGGGAAAGGTGATTCCGAGGGACACGCTAATTGCGGGCGGAGAGGATTGCGGCGCGGGGAGGGTGGGAGGCATGACGCGGGGGAGCATACGGCCCTCGCCGGCGTGAATCATCCAGATCGATATCTCCCGACAAATGTTTATATGCATCCCAGTCGTGTTCTCAAGTCTTAAAAATGGTACAGCGGCGTCATTTCAGTTTACGCCCATGGGGGAGTCTTTTCCTTGTAATGAAGCAGTCACCTTCTCTTGAAAGGGGTGGTCACATTAGTTTTACACGCGCCTCTATCGACACACTCAGCTCGAATATAAGTATATTAACTTTCGTTTCTCAAGCACTAGTGAGTTTCATTTTTGTGACCAATTTCCTGCATCCAATATTTCCTAATCGTTACACCGATGATAGAATCATTACTGCGCCTACTTGGAACGGGCGGCGTTTAGCTATTCGCACCAGCCATAAGAGAGGAATATTTCACTTCTATAAAAATATTTTTTTTTAATTTTTCTTAAGTTGGACATGGGGTTTTCACGCAACTATCCCAAACTCGGTCGTTGGGGGAGGAGGGAGGAAGGAGCTTTTGCGCTGATTGAAAAATAAATTATGCACCACAGCCTCATACCGATCTTGAAAAACATCACAAATTAATGAAAAATTACGAAGCCATACCGTGAATTATTATGTTTTACATTAAATCAAGAGATTGTGTATAAAGGTTGCAGAGATTTTATGTGAATAATATTTGGGCATAGATATTTTTTCATATTCACGCAGAGCACCATGGTTTAAAAGTAGGAATTGAATAATAAATGTGGTTTTTAGTTTTTTCGATAGCTTCAATTCATTCTCAGCCATTATAGGCGAACTCTCCGCGCCCTGAGACGGCCTATACTAAAACTTAACTTTTGGCATCGGAAAATATGATTTCATTCCCTAGAAGATGAACGCACAAAGTATTTACTATTCAAATATTTTGGTCAGGTGTATATAATCACCATAGTAAAGTGGTCTGGTAAGGAGTATGTAAGGAGGAGATGAAAAACTGTGATGCATCTAATGAGTAGTTAGGATATCCATCAGTGCGTGCAAGGTCTGCAGAATCTAATGGGAGGTTTTTAAATAAACAGACGAATGACTCTTTCGGTGAAAAAAATTTGCACCTGTTACATACGACCTCATTTACGAGAGATGATGCGTACTTGGAAATCAATTCGAGAGAAAAGTGCTGTGGAAAAATATCCATTTTTAGGGATTGAAAAAAAAGGGATGGAGTGGAAAAAAAGCGCTATGCGCTAAAATTTAACTACACAAAATCTGTTGCACTACACAAAAAGCTGGAAAATCAGTAAGGTCCTTGAAAATAGTTTCCAGTACCTGGAACCATGGATGGAAAATAAACAATGGTAGCTATAATACTAAGTTATTGATGTATCATAATGGCTTGGTCCCACACCGAGATGTCTGAATCAGTCCTTCACAGACAGAAATTTAGTGTTTGCTCTAAGATGAGAGAAACGCAAAATTTTTCTCAAATCTTGCTGTTGCTTACTTCATACTCTCCTTAAAATCATTCGTGGATTTTGTACGTGCTACATTTAGACTCTCTACAATCGAAGGGAAACCGTGATGTTGCCACTAAAATCTACGACGGGAATACTAATTTATAGTTCTATAGGTCTTATGATCCAATGTTGACGGTATTTGGGGTGGAAGAGAAAGTATAACACGCCCACAAACAGCTCCATGAAAACATGTCAACGCCACGCACGCTGCAAATGCTTATCTCGAGATAGTATACAGGAGCAAGACTCCATCAGGTTCTTTGCGACAGATAACCAAAGCACTACGGAAGCATTTTGTATTTTGATCTACTTCTTCTACGTTTACACAACACACAATGCGCATCAACAGCGCTTGACTCATCGAGTGGAACCCGTTTACCTAAGCACGTTGTGGAAATCAAGTCGTTTGAATGAAAGAGACGGAAGGTTGAGAGAGGACAGGCACGAGGAGCACCGTATATGCAAGCCGCTGACTTCAAGCCACGCTAGTGGCAAGGCAATACCTTCCTTGTATGTATTTGCCGCTCTCTTTCCTATAGAAAGCTTTTTCAGGGTGAAGGGCATTCCATTCAGAGCAGGCTGTGGAGGGAGGAGGAAGGATACATCGAGCGAGCCGCATCAATGGAAGCTATACGGGTGATTAAAAAGGGCAATGAAGCTCATCTAAGCTCATCTCCGCAAAGTATTGCCCTGGAAGAGTAAAATTTTAAACAAATGTCTTCTTTGGGTAGCACCCTCAAGTGAATTCTCGCCAGTATGAACTCAGATCAAGCGTAGTCTTTAAAAGAACAAGCCATATTCATGAAAAAACATGAAAGGTGATCAAGGCCAACGTTAAACCACGTAAAACAAAGCAATTCTAATAGAATGAAATACTAATTTTACTCTTGAGCAATGGACGGCAAAGGCAAAACCAAGGTTTACCTCTAAATAGTTCAGATGGAACGTAAAATTATTCGCAATGCCTATTACGAATACATAAGTAAGTTTATAGGTACAGAGAGATTTGGTGCCCCACTACACGTGATCAGAACGTTAAACATCGCGTAAATCGGTAATAATTATAGAGGTTATATTCAGAGTAGGTCGATAGTTTTTTTTTATTACCTGCATGTTCAAATCAACGTGTGACTTGCAGGCAATGCCTTTTTTTTGCATGCATGAGTATCTATGAAATTGGTGTCGGGTTTCAAGGCATGCATGGTATTCATGGGTGTGTCCTACATGATTGGGATTTGGTAGTTTTTCTTCTTTTTTCCCCATTACTTTTAAAGGTGTAGTGCTTGCTTTGTAGTGTTCATTTTTGTTTGTTGTGCCATTGTTCCTGGTGTGGATGCACCCCCTGCCACACACCCTCGAGATGGCTTGCAGGGTATGTTGTAGATATAGATATATACACTCTGCCAAATGTCGGTGAATCGGGTCGGTGTAAACACAGTGTTTCGTGTTGATTAGAGTGCTGGCTCTCCATCTTGAGTCTTGAGAGAATTCCGTCCGTGGAAATTTCGATCTTGAGTTTCGAGCGGAGAGCACTTCAAATTACCGTCCGCCGCCTGGGATGTTGAGCCTTAGACCGCTTGTCGCCCCTCGTTAAGGATACGCTAGGACCAACGTCTGTTTTCTTTAAACTCTACCTTCTTTCCCCTACAGTCCCATTATTAAACTTCATTTGCCTTAGGTAGACATTTTTTATATGAAAGGCAGACTTGAAATCACTCACTGAGGCGCCTTGATTTGAACGCCGAAGAAATCTTTTAACTTCAGGGCGACTAATTTCCTAAAAATCGCATGGGATTTACATCGCACTGAAACGCTGAACCCAAACTTAATACCGCCGGAACTGGATGCGCCAATCGGGAGTAACAAGATATCGTCATATCGAGTTAATCACTCTCTCGATCAACTAGCACTGGCACACTAACCGATCGTTTTCAGAACAGGATAATCATGCAATTTCCATTATCAGCTGATCAGGGAAATTACAATACTTGACCAAATGCAGTGTACCTTGTACGTTCGAATAGATGTAGTTTGTCAAAGTGTAAACTGGTTTGGCGCTTTGGAAAAATTAATCATAGAATAAATAACTCCTTAATATAAAAAAATTTGTTTTAAATAAAGAATCACACTACTCCGAAATATAAGAAAATAAATAAGACAACAAATAACAATCAAATTAATTTCCAATTTCAATACTTTAAGCTATTCTATTTATGTCCAAAATTCCGCCAACAACATCTTGGTATTAGAGACGTAAAATTGGATACAGTTGTAAGATAATGGAAGGGCAGCATTAAATATTTAATCATAAAGCGAATAAGAAACTACGCAATAAGCAAAAGTGGTGTAAAAATCTGGCAGTCACATTTTACCAAACCTAAATAATCAAAATAATACTATACAAAATAATTCAAATGTGTAACATGCATCTAAGTCGACTCCCGACGTAACTACTCGAGAGAAATCTTAAATGCATATGAATATATTATTACATCGTTTTCAATATTTAAGGAAAGGCAGAAAATACGGTGTAAACATTAATTTCAAAGGATAAGTATCGGAATAAGAAATTAAACAATTGGAAATAGCAACTTTCATCATACTGATTGATTTAATTAAAGTAGTAAATGGCCAATTAGAAGGACAATGCATTCTATAAATATTCTCCAAAACGAATCTGAAAGCATTAATAGAGTAATATTATATGTACTTACGGCTACGCGAACATGATTCCAAACACAGAACCTCCGCGATCAGCCAAGGGCAGTCGTGAGGGTAGGAATCGATATAACAATTCTTTAGTGAGCACCGACTGCCTCTCGCATGTGAGAATTACTTGTCAGTTGAGGGCATATGTATAAATAGTCATTAATAAGCTCCATACACAAATATCTTGTAGATCTTTTAGCTCCACTTGAGGGCACGCTGCCCCAAGATGATCATAGAATAACTTTAGTCAAACTAATTTATTTTCTCATTATTTGGAAAGACGCTAATAAGACTGAATGAATAATCTTCTAGAATACAGAACCCTGAATCTATAGTTTCCTAATCATGACGCAGCAACATATTTGACCTCTCACAAAAAAGCTACAGGACGCTACCACACAATATTAATAATTTCAGTCTTATTGGTCGTGATGTAAGTCCCTTGAAATTATTTTCGGCGACAAATGACTGCTGTTCGCTAGTCCACTTTGAGGGAACATGAATGCATCGAAGGTATCACTCCATACCTTGACGGCGAGGAGAAGTGATGACTAATTTGAGTGAACGGATATCCTCGTCATTAATTCCATGGCGAATCCAACGAGTATGAGTCAGAGAGTGAACTAACGAGAGATATTGAGACACCTTGTGCCGCCATGTCTACGCCTCGTTAGTTCCGGAATGCATTGCCGGAATAAATGCCTTCGGGCGAAGTTTCGTCTAAGATAACAAACACGCACATATTTAGGCGATTAATGCGATCACGGATGAAGGATTATCACCGTAATCATTATTAAATCAATTCTTAAATAATAAGGAAAATTTTGATGCACGAAAAAATTGGGTTAGCCTGATAAAAACCAACAAATCTGGTAAGTGACATATGGAAAGATTGAATAGTTCGGATTAAAAGAATAGCTTTCGCAAACATTTGAGCTATTAGATGATTTTCAAATATGTATATATATATGTATGTAAAATATCCTCGAAAGCAATTCACTTTTACAGATAGTGACTGGATGTTATTATAAATTGGTCTGTGTCTGTGAGAAGAATTACTTAATTTTCACCTAAATCTTAATTTTTTTCATTTATATGTGATTCCAATGCTCTTTTGTAAGCAGAAGGTGATGATAATGCATGGAAAGAAAGGGAAATTAACTTGGCTCACTTTAACATGAGCGTCTAAATTATTATCATTTTCTTTCGTTCCGATTAATGAGATAGCATCGTCAAAGCCGGAGTAAACATCAGAATGGTGAATATATTTCTGTTTCGACGTCGATACTTGAGGTAGAGAAGTCAGAAAGTAAGTCGAGGGTTCACGCAGCACCTGTTGCTTGCCCCGGAAATCCTCTGAAGCAGCGCTGGCGTTCGGTACCCTACCGCGGTTGATTTAAACACGATGACTTCCAAGGCAGTGACGTAAACACTGTTACCAGCTGACGCGCAAAAATACGAGAGATTGGCGGTGAAAACATATTTTAATATGTATCGCTTGCTTAACTAGCTCGAGAACTCGACCGGATTCGGAGAGTTCTTTTCCCGGTCGAAATCAGAGATACGGCCCGTTATTGCAAATATATTATTATTTCAATTTCTTTTCTTTTAGGAGATAGGAAGAAGGTTCATACACGTGGCAGATTTAGTAAATATCTCCAAAGAAGATTATAGCTTCATTATATTATGTTTTAAATGTTATGATTGTCGAGGTATTCAAATAAAAAGAAAATGACCAACCATGAAGTACATAACGAACCTACGAAGACGCTATTAGGAAAATACGCAAGATCCTTACCGATATGATGATAAATGGAAATAATAAATTAATTTCACATACGTTTTGACCTCCCTGCGAGCCAAACAATGAGTGGGTCAGTCGACCCGACTAGATAGCCGCAGGCAGAGTCGAGACTGGCCAGCTTATAGGGACTGCCAATCATCGTTTTAAAAGGCCATCGCCGGCCCTGTAAATCACGACCATAGCTTTCAGCGGAAGCGACTGATGCGATTGGACGAGCGCAAGCCTCAATCACCATCTTCAGCTTAAATGGGATTAAATGGGATTCCGCTCGCAGAAAAAAAACCCGAGGTCAACACTTGGTCGACCACACAAAGCATTTCAGAGCATTTATTGGACTCACGAAGGGTGTGTTCGTCCCCCTCTTGACCAGGCAAAGAGGCGACTAAAAACTACAAAGGAGTCGGTCATTTGACTCCATGGAACTGAATGCACCCCGAGTGGCTCTCCGGAAATTCGTAGCGGTGAAAAGCCTTCTCCATCGAATGAAACGATCAATCAAACAACGAAACAGTTAATGCAATTAGTTACAGGCACTCATTAATATGTCGAGCCGAGCAATTATGATACTGAAATGATCCCGACAGCATTCCACCAATCTTAGGCGCAGAACAACTTTGGAAGAAAATGAGGACAGTGAAACACGAATTGTGAACAGAAGGAATTTCTCTAGGGTGTCGGACCTCTCATTTGAAATTTCTGGTTCGATAATTAATGAGTATGAAGTCCGAGGTTGGCAGGAAAATTGAGATGGGATTGAGATCGGTGGTTAAGTTACTGGCTTTCCGTACAAAATGTTGCCAAGCTCTCTGAAACACATTTAACATAATAAATAAAAGAATTAGGGTGGGAATCATTATCAGAGCGTAGGTTAAAGTACAGATTAAATCTATTAGAGAAATTTCAATCGGATAGCTTTACTGAAAATGTTAGGCACATATTAAAAAAACCAGCGTATTATGCTAGATTCGACCAGACAAATAAGATTAGAGAGATAGATTGTCGTACCGATAGATTCAAAATGGCATTTTTCCCCCGTACTATAAGAGAACAGAATAGGCAGCATAGCAAAGGGATAGGTAGGTGAAATATTTTAGAGTATTCTGTAGTGCATGATGCATGTATTAACCCCTTAAATACTATAGATACTAACAATCTAGTTGCATGAAACTCTATAGTTGCTTGTTTGCATGTTAGTAGTGCATGCTTGGTGATCTTCACCTCCTGCCACACACCCTCGCGGTGGCTAGCAGGTTATCGTGTAGATGTAGATGTAACAACAAAAATGGTTAGAACACTCTCAAAAATGACTTTACTTTAGATATAAGAGGATTATCATACCAAATTATTAATTTTGGGAGGCCCTTATATCCCAATCAATTACAATGAATCAGAATATTGAGTCAAAATTTTGCCTTTGTTTAATTTTTCATAAATATTTTTCCTATCAATGATTTCTGTATTTCTATAACGGAGAAATAGACGAAACATACACGATTAAAAATATACCGGGGAGAAGTCAAGGAAATACGCCGATGTAAAGGATTGGCGAGGTGAGGGATTGATTCATTACGCACAAGGCAATGATGGAACGAAAAAAGCAAAGGAGGAGAACAGCAACTACGGGCGGAATGCAATAAAAAGCCTTCTTGGAGCAGTGACACAAGAAGGTACGGAGACATCAAAAGCTCAACTGATAAACCGATGCAGAGTAAACTTCTATTGCTATCTTTCAAATAAGTTCAACTTGGCACCGATTAGAGGAACCCAAACACCCTAAAAATGCCGACAATAAAGAGCTGGAATTTGAGGTATGGATTATTTTTAGTCATGAAAGTTAGAAATATTTTCATTCAAAGAAATAAGGAAAGGTGATTTAGTCTTCCTGCAAAGATTATATTTTTACCACCTTGATTACATTGTTAAACTTAGATAATAATGTTTTATAACGATTGAGTATCCAAACATTTATCTTCCGTTATTCCAATGAGAAACAGTTCCACCCAGTTACGCCTAGTACCACAGAACTCATTCAACGACTTGTTTCTTTTTTTACGCCAACCCAATGAATCTAGTCAAAACATTTCCTCGTGCATTCCGTCGCTCGGGAAAGGGAGAGGTTAATTCATCAAGGCTTCTGATGATCTAGCAAAAAGCAACACTGAGTAAATTAACGTGACACACTATTGTTGTTACTAGTAAGTGTCTGCTCGTCTGAGCGAAGACGTTTAGAATCGGAAACTCCCGCGGATCTAGCTCCCAGTAAACTTAGCATGACGTCCATCCCCAAAGACAAGGTACACTTGCTCTGATACACGTTCGAACGCGAATGGCTCACTGACGATTTGTAGGGGCCGAGTCGCGGCCTTATTATTGTGGCACATGTGGTCGAGTAAACGAGAGAGAAATCACGGCCTGAGGATAGAGAGAGGGGGGAGGGGGCGATGGGGTTCGCTCTGGCAGATGGGTATTTGCAGGGGGAGTTTCGGCTGAGGGGGGGGGGGGGGGGGGAGGGGAGAAGAAGAAGGGGGGGAAGGAGTGAAAAGAGAAAGAAGAAGGGCTTGCACCTTTTCCCGTCCTGCTCATCACGATCATCCGACTGTGTCGGAGCGAGTTCCTCGTCGGCGTGTGCCTGCCCGAGAGGGAACTCGCAGGCGCGATCTTCTGCGGTACCGTGGTGGCCAGCAGCAGCTGCTGGGCCGCCGGCGTCCACGCATCCTTCCCGTTGAGGCCGTCCCCGGCGCCGACGGACGAGGGCGACACGCGGTGGTTGTCGTAGACGCTGAGCGGACGACCGGTATCCCTCGGGGAGTGACCCTTGGTCCGCGGGAGAGTATTGCAATTGCCCCCTCCTCCATCCCTCGACGAGTTCCTCTCGTTCGAGACCATCCCGGACGAAAAAAAGACCTACGCCCGGGGGGGTAATTGAGGAAAAAATCCTGGGGCCCTGAGATCGGCGAAGATGCGGTCGACGGAGCGAGATGGAACAGGCCCACCGAAGGAAAGAGACGAATACTCAAAGAGAACGAGGTACACGACGCCGAACGTAGATTCTTCCTTTCTCTCTCCTTTTCCCGGCGGAAGGAGAAGGATGCTGGGGGAAGGGAAAAAGAACAAGAGTTGGCGTCACGGTCTGTCACAGTCGGCGGGTCACTGAGGAGGGGGGGGGGGGGAGGCGAGGGTGGTGGGGATAAATAATGGGAGCGGCTGAGTGGATCGGGAGAGGGAGGATATTGCTCACTCGGATGAAGCAGCCGAAGATAATTCCAGGGCACTCTTAATGACCGCGGCTGAAGGAAAGCTGTCTCGGAGACGAGATAAGATCCGCGAACACCGCCTCACATCAACATCCCTGTGCTCTTTCTCTCTTCCCTCACTCTCCTATCTCAACAACACATCATCGCACGAAATAAATGCTCCCACGATCGGCAATTTTTTTCAAATTTCCGAGGAAAATACACGTGGGAGGGGGGACTATCTTCCGTGACGCTCTTTAGCCCTTCTTTTGTTTCTGTGACGAAGTAGGAGAGGGATGGGTAGGGGGTGTTAAATAAAGCCGCCGAAGCACGTAGAAAGGAGGATTTTCGGTGATTTGCGTCTAGTTCAAGAATTCTTTCCTCTTCTTAGCTTTCCACCTTCAATCTTCCTCTCCCTGTCCTCTCGCCTCACGGGTTTTTCCCACCACGAAAACGAGGCTAGGAGACCGTCGGCTGCGGCAGGAAACTGGGGCGGAATCCCCCCACTTCCCAATCGAGCGGGCGAGAGAGCCTCGTCAAGAGCCGGCGAGACGCCGGGGTACCCTCTTCGAGCGGTCCTCCGCCGTCGGAATCGGTGACCGGAACACCCACTTCTCCAGGAGCACGAATGGGGAAGCAGGGGGCACGACGGAGGAGAAGAAGAAGCACCGGGGTGTCGGGAGGAAAAGGAGCAGGAGTCCCGAGACGCCTCACCCCACTCTCGCACCTGAGATGCGGCGGCGGCCCGTGGAGAAACAGATCTTCCGCGGTGTATCCGGAGTTGAGTCGCGGCAGCGGGCGGGGAGACGTAAGCGATGCGTGGCAAGACGTGTTTTGTTTGTGGGGCACCTCGTGGGAGAGCGGATGGGGGGGGGGGGGGAGAGGAGGGGGCGGAGGCGCTGCACTACTTCTCCACCTAGAGGCGCTGCACTACTTCTCCACCTAGAGGCGTCTCCCTTGAAAGACGCAGTCGGAAGAGGACGCCACTTCCGAGGGCGAAACACACCGCGGAGACGAACGAAAGCGAAGGGCTCCTCTCGCCGGGGACCAGGCCGCTCCGCCGCGTCCGAGCCACGCGCTCGCCGTCCGTCCGTACGCTCTCCGCGTGAACCTTGCTAGTTCTTCCAACCTCTCCTCCGATCGGCCCCCGTGTGCTTTCCCTACCACCGTCGCTCCCTCTCCCAGCAGAGGCCCTCCTCTCCCTCTCTCACCTGGCCTCCCTTTTCCCATCTCCCTTCGGTTCCTCTCCCTCCTCCGCCCTGCACAACCCCGAGCGGGCCGTCACGCACTCAACCAAACGCCTTCTCCTTCCTTCCTCTTCCCCCTCCGCCTTCGGGAGAGCCGGGAGGGCGCGTGTATGTTCGCCAGGCACCGAGGAAGGGCTGAGTCGTGGCGGACGAGTGGAAGCGGGGGCCCTGACGGTCACCAGCGCGGAGGGAAAGGGGAGTGCGTGAGGCACGCACTAGCGTAAGGATGAGAAATATACATACGTTGGAGTGGGGGGGGGGGGGGAGCTGCGTAAGGGCATGCAGACGTCGGAGTGAAAGGCAGCGTAGGGTAAAGCACGGTCCCACCCTCCGGAGGGGGGAGGATTCTTAGCCGAAGGCGATGGTGGGGAGGATTGCCAAACCGACAAGGGAGTGGGGAGAGTGCAGCGAACTTGACTCCACAAGTTGCGAGGAGCTGTTGCGCTGTATCGGGACGATTTTCGGCCCCCTCTCACGTTTATCCCCTTCTTCCATGAGGTTACGCGCGCCCCGCGCAAGCCGTCAGGGGAGCAGCACATCCGGGAGAAGTGGAAGCCCATATTTGTCTTGATTACCACATGCTGACCATTGTCCCTGATTAGAATTCCCCGGAAACGTTCATTGACAGACGGTGGTTACGGTTCAGCTTCTTCGTTTATAAATTATGGGCAAGCGATGGGTTTCAAAGAAATTAGTTATGAATAGGAAATGTTTTCGGGAGCGTACAGGAAAGATTGGCTCTGGAAATAAAATCAGTTGCAATTTGTACATATTTTGTGCCATCTTTGCCCCAGCCATCGACTAGTGTCAAGTATAAAAAAAGGAAGGAACATACATAGGTTTTGCTCGTAATTACGTCGGCTAAGTTGAATATCGGTTATAATAATAAAATTTTCGTAGTTGCCACGACCGAGAACGTTCACGCGCCTTGCAAAATTAGAACTGTCTCTCAATTTAATGAAGATTGAGGTTCAAAGCAGGGAAATATGGTTGGTCTCCATGATAGATCTTTCACAAATGATACGCGTGACACAAAATATGAAATAGAATTTTGAATATTCCCACTAACAATATTATTAATAAAAAGATACAAATACACGCTAAAAATATCACTAGGTTCCATGATTTTAACCGAACACCGACTCAGTTTTCAGCAACTCAGTGCCATTTTCAAGGTTATTTTAAAGCTACCTTCTTTTTTACCTTGGATATTCGTACTGAGCATGTTAAGAAAAATAACTTTGTACAATTCCACAAATTTTATTTAAAATGGACATTGAATTGTATTGTGTGAATTGTATTGGATTGTGGAATTGTACAAAGTTATTTATCTTAACATGTTCACTGTAACTGAGTTCCACCACGTATCGCCTGCCTCCATCGACATAATGAATATTCGTAGTTTCCACGATTTTACCCTTAAAAACCATTTCCTAGATTACAAAGATGCAGTTTTTTTCTTCTCCATCTTTACAAATAGTTGAGTCAGAAGTTATCGAACTTAATAACAGTGAGAGAAATGAATACGAAGGATTAAGGGACTTCAGCGTTCACAGTTGATCGCTTTGTTCTCACGCTCATGACTAACTGTTCCTGTGGCATTGAAGCTTGCGTTGGATAACCAATTGCCACTATACAACCGCAGGTTAGATTCTTCCTTGATAGACGCACAAATGTAAAGAGTTATAGTCTTGTAATAATAATATAATATATTTTTGTGTGTAGTGGAACCATTCAAAATTTGGTGCTACCGAAAAATGATGAAGATTAAATCGATCGACCGAGTGATAAACGAAGAAGTCTTACGAAGAGCGGGAGAAAAGAAGACGGGAACTGCTGAAAAATCGGTCATATCTTAAGAGACGATGGCCTGATGAAGACAATCGTCGAGGGAAAAAGGAACGGGGAGAATGGGAGAGGCAGTCCTCACATGAGGTGCATGGAACAGGTTGTGAAGGATGTAAAGGAGAGGAATTATGTTAATATGAAGAGGTTGGCCGATAGAAGAATCGAGTGGAGGACTGCGTCAAACCAATCGTATGATTGTTGACCGATGATTGTAATGATGTGTACAAATATAAAAATAATAATGCAATAGCGAAAACTTGAGCACACTACAAGGAAGGCAAGGGAACCATGATATGTGGGGCGAGATTTTTCAGCTGGACCAGGCATAAGACTGTCGTTAAAGTGACTTTACGTAGTTTATTCCGCAATTATTTCTCTCATATTTGGATATTTGATAGGCATGCCGTGAGGAAACATGATATCATCATATGGTGATCAACATGAAGAATATTTCAAAGACAATGTAATGACAATATTCTAATTTCAAATAAGTATAATACCTATCTCACACATGCTATGAAAATACGAAAACTTTGCGAGAAAGAAAAGCGAAATAAAGAAAACATCCTAAGATTGGGAACTCAAGGGCACAACTTTGAAACCGGAAGCTACGACACTAAACTACCTTCGTGGTACTTGAGCGGTGAGAATCGTGAACCCTAGCACCTGGGCCCCGAGGCTATGACCACCCTGGTTTCGACCATGCTACCCAACCATACCCGTGCCAAACACATTTAAAGGACGACCGTTGAAAATCTGAGGGTAATAATCACCGACCTAATGAGACCTCCCTTTCGAAGTTTGGAGCCCCCCCAGGTCGTCGCAGGCTCGTCGCACTTCATGACTTCTTTTTACCAACCCGCTCATCGCTAGCGGCGGCGGTGGATAGTCAAGTGGAAGATATCCGTCGTTTCCCTACGGTTATCCGCATGGAGAAGCTGAGACGTTTGATACGTCTCGAGAAATATTATCTCTACGTTCTCTACCATATCCGAGATACGCCTTTCTTTCATAAATTTACACATGCATTCAAGGGAAACTAGAGCGAGAGAGAAGGAAGGAGAATAGTCGCCATTACAATCGGATAGGAGGGACAATATTTATGAATCGCGTAGTGAAGGTGACACCCAGGTGTCCTCCGGCCAGGGGAGACCCATGTCTCCCCTGCGAAAACGACTATGAATACGGGCCTAAGTCTGTATTAAGTACGTAGTATAGAACGTAGTATAGTACGTACAATACTACGTACGTACTACGTATATTATAGTACGTAGTAGCTCTATAAGTAGCTCTCAACTTTACCAACACATGATGATTTCATTCAGCTAAGTAACTTGTATCTCGCACTATCCCAACTAGCACGAGTTTTTTTTATGCGTAAACGTAAAGCGTTTTGAGCGCTCACGTTGATTCATAATTCCACGTTGCGTGTACAAAACAATTTCTTAGTATTAATGTTTCCTCCCTCCCCTATATCTCACCCTCGCGGACACTAGGTATCAAGCCTGACACCGCGGGATGTAGGCACAGAAAAATTCCTCAAAATTCATACCAACCAACGACAAGATTGACGCACTCTGGTTCACTATAAACAGTTTTAAAGGTAAAAAATGCTTATCTCATTAAAATCAAAGCCCTCATGGGAAACTTCTTTTTACAGCTTATATAGGGATTTAATTATAATGAACTACTGGTGAACTGGATGCATTTTCAATACAATTTTCGAATAAACCTAGTGTTGACTTCCTGCAAATAGAACGTTTTTAACCTCATCTCTGATGCTTGAGTAATTTCTTACAGTGGCAAATATGTAGACCCATTCACTTTTGCAACGACTGCTTTCGAGGTCTCGGCTTGAATCAATGATGCTGGTTATTCTGCAAGTGATCAAATTGTGCCTGAGTCAAAAAATCGTCCCCTAGTTCCTGAAACTGATTGGGTGGCATCTATTCAAATGCACTCGATGGTCAGTTTTATGGGACAGAGCAAAGATCATATAGTACAGACTGATGAGCCCAGTGGCGAGTGAAGTTCGTATTGGCAGTGAACCAGTTCTTCCCCTCCCACTGGACTACCGTCCGTCTAAAAATGGTCTTGGGATGATTTGCCTAGCAAGCCCCGCTTTTCTGTCGATTAATTAAGTCGAACGATAGCCAAAAGAAAGGGCATGTCGCATTGAAGCCTCGTATAGTAATCGCTCTAATGCAATAAAACTTTCGCTTTAAAAAACGAAACTAATAAAAACAAATTTCAAGAGGAAAACGCCGGCGTGAACTGCAACTCATCAGTATCAGATATTAACGCGGGATTTCGGCTTTGTTTGGATTCAAATTTCAGGTTTCAGGCAAAAAACATTCCTTTTTAACGGGACCAAAAATCAAGAAATAGATATAGTTCATTCTACTACGAAATAACGGTTTCGTTTTTTTGGTGCTAGATTCAGGTCTTCCTATTAATTCGTTTCCGGTTTCAGCGGTATCAGTTCATAATAATGAAACCAGTTTCTCACGAAGCACGAGAAGCATGGGAGAATTAAATAAGTGAAGCTCAGTGTGCAGTGTAATGCAGTGTTGGTCTGGGTTGACTTATCACCTGGGGAGCCAAAAAATACCCCTTTACTATTTCGACAATGGCCGACTCCTTACCCCACGGTATTTATAATTTACATACGTCTCAGTGTGTGTTAAATACCCTCGCGGTGGCTCGCAGGGTATTACTTGGAGTTAGATGTAGATGAGAATGGCAGACGAGTATTTCTTCGGTACCGAGAGAATTATTAACACTCCACAGAAACCTCCTCGAATCGCCGTTGTTTAATGGGAAAAGAGTTCATTGATAATTATTCTGATAATTATACTGATACATATACTGATACACTATATACTAATTATATTGTTAATTAAACTGGCAAAACACCATCAGTATGAATAACGCAATAGCTCCAAGAGAGATAGACAATTTGATAAAGTATCTCGGAGATAAGAGGAAAAATGTCTACTTACGGGACTAAAGTGGAAATGTATTCATGATATGGAGGACGAGAATTCTGCAGGAAAGGGGAAAAAAGACTGACAACAGACGGCGAAGCCTCTGCAGCCCAAAGAAAGTAATTTCAACATTCCTGTGAGCGAATGGGGTTATCAATATCATATATGTCAGAGGCACAGCGTCATCAAGGAGACATTATTGAAGATATTGTTTGTTCAATTTTGCTAAATCTTCAAACGTATAGTAAAATTAGAATTTCTGGCTTGATTAAATCGGATATTTCCGACCTCATCCAAAAATCCTGAAATATTTCGAGGGGATATTGTCATAGAGAAAGCAAACAGAAAGGGGAAGAAGATGCTCACGTTAGTGAGCATAAAAGTACTTGGTTGATTCCACAATTAATTTTATCTTTACTATGTCAAAATTCCACCAAGTACATTTGTCGACCATCGATTTTATTATGTTCACGTTCCTTATATCGCTGCTGTGAATAAAATATTTCTTGGTTTCATCACTTTATAGTAGAGGAGACGTTTGCAATTCACCCAATACCTAAAACGAATCATACTCATGCACTCAAAGAGTGTTGTGTGACGTGTCCAGTAGAGGATTCGATGATATATACCATACTAAAGCTTTAAAAATCGAAAGGAAGGAATAAGAAATCATGATATGATGGGACGAACGCACTCTTTAATTACGGAATGAAATTTCCCTACGTGCGAAGGGAAAAAATTGAAATACTGGTACCAAATGTCGGATTTTAGGGCCACTATATTGATCATTTCTCTCTCACTTGAAGAGCCGTCAACCACACATCACTTTTCGTGTGATTTCAGCATTTTCAGGGTCAACGAACGGGGTATTTTCTACGTCACCCCTCTAAAACAAATGTCGATCAATTGAGAAAAAAATGCCCCATATCCGGGTGCTGACTAAGATTTAATCTGGAAAGCTCTCCCAAAATTCTTACAAAACTGACCAACTATTCGAAAGCTATAAAAGCAAAATTGTCCACAAATATTAGCTTGCCATCCTTGTGCGTTGAAAAGGGAATGCATTCTCATTTATCGGGTACTGGTGTGGATGAGGGGATGGATAACATATGAAAACTGAACCCTTATTCGAATGAACTAAAATTTGAGGACCACTACTTTTGACAATCCAGCCGAACATACGAGTATGGCGACGGTGAAAAACGGGCCTCGCAAGCACATCAATTACGGTCTGCTGGGGAAATGTGGACCGGTGTGACGGAAAACGGTGTCGAATTAGGTGTAAGGCGATCGACCCCCGGGGTTTTGAGACCCAAGAGGACCAAGGCCTTTACCTGCTCACGCACATTTCCCGCGCCCAGCTGGACTCACCCAAAAACCTCAGTCAAGAGGATGCGCACGGGAAACATCAGATGTGCTCGAGCGTGAGGAGGAAGGGTAGGACGGTTAAGAGGCCGGAGGAAACCTAATTCGTACCCCGTCTCTCAACGCAGAGCGACGGGAAGGAGGGAAGGCTGAGAGGTCGGAGGGATTTCCTGTCCGTGGGTCTCTCTTCAGCTGCCGATGGACCCGAGGGGGGGGGGGGGGGGGAGGAGCACAGGCTGAGGGAACAGAGAGGCGTGTCCCGGAGACCGGGAGAGAGAGGGAAGGAAAGTGAAAGGAGAGCGGAGGAAGAAAGACTAGACGGAAGGGGGAGGGGAAAATGTTTTTCATTTATTTTTCCCCCTAAGGCGAAAGAGAGGAAGGGAGGGATTTGGACGGTGGAAAAAGGGATTTCAAGGGTGGCAGTGAACCGGGATGGGGGCGGGGAGGAAGGGAGGCGATCGTGGGTGTTTTTGGAACGAGGAGAGCTCCGCCGCGCGCGTGTGGAGGCAGGAGACCATCCTCCTGTCTCGCCTCTCCTCCCCCGCTCCCCCTCCCTGCCTCGAGACTGGCTTCCCTCTCCC
This sequence comes from Platycnemis pennipes, assembly GCA_933228895.1. Taxonomy (NCBI): domain Eukaryota; kingdom Metazoa; phylum Arthropoda; class Insecta; order Odonata; family Platycnemididae; genus Platycnemis; species Platycnemis pennipes. Next base: position 72,354,726 of record OW121847.1, on the reverse strand, counting down.
TCACTCATGCACCATGCACTCGTTTTTCCCCCCGAGGTCAATTCACTCGGGCGGACATTACGAAACAATCACTCTTCTAACGTACTTTGGCGAAATATACACACAACTCAAAGGTAAAACCGGATTACGATATGAATGTAACGGAGGATGGGCACGGATATCACAATCTTGGGGAAGTGTTCGAATCCAGAGTCGAAGGATTAAGGTACATACATACCATGAGATGTATATCGATGCCAGCGAAGATGAAAAATCCACATAAAATGGCCTGCTCTCCGAGTTGAATTATCCCCATAAATTTCCATGCCTGTAAATAGAATTCATGCCTGTGATGAACGGAAATGTTTGTTTATAACAAAAAGGAAAATTCCGGGCGAAGTTAATATGTTGTCAAACAGTACATGAATAATCAAGAAAACAGTTTTCGGAATTTACTATTTATGAGCTGAACATCACGTTACCATGTGATAATTTCCTTGCACTTAGGCAAGCAGAAAAGTATAAGGAAATGAAGCTTTTACGCGTAGGCGTGAACCAATCACAAGGGGGGCTGAGTAGGAAAGACAGGAAAAGATTAATGAAAAGTTTAGTATGGAGCGTGGCACTATACAGTGCGGAAACATGGGCCTTAAAGAAAGAAGATGAAAACAGACTAAGGGCTTGTAAGATGTGGGATCTGAGAAAGATGGAGAAAGCAATGTGGGTCGAGAGGAGGACGAACGATGAAGTGCTAGAGTTTTTAGGAGATGAAAGAAATTTAAGGAATTTAGGAGAAGGCAGAAAGTGTGGATGGAGAAGGTAAAAGAGGGGGGAAGGTATTTTGAAGGACGTGATTGAGGGAAGAATGTTGGGTGAGAGGGAAGAAAGAGGAAAAGAGTGAGTAGTTTGGATAGAATGATGGCATGTATTTCTGGATATAATGTAGAAAGTATGACGGACGGAAGAGGGACATCGTATAAAATGTAGGGGTGTGGGAAGAATGAAATGCCTATTAAGAGCCACTTTCAATTGTAGAAAACTGACTAATAATCCGCATAAATCCGCATATTGATAATTGCATCTCCTTAACTACACCTGGAAAATCTAATCAAGTAACCTATAGTACGTAGGAGATATAGTGATTGTAAATTTTTAATTAAAGAGGGGCAAAACAGTGATTTTACTTATCTGAAATTATCCTCTCGCAAAATGCAGGTGGCAAATTGGATATTTCTCAATAACGGGCATGTGCGACTATCCATTTAGTTTCACGTGCCTTTAGGATGAATAACTAATACGACCTCTAATATAGTAATATAGCGTCCATTGGCTGTATGTCCATTCTCCCCTGCCAAAAACCCTCGAGGGACTTGTAGGGTACTCCATAGATGTAGATGTATAGTTATGGTACACATGTGGCGGTAAGAAAAACATCAGTCCATTAAACGATTGGATGGATGGATTTCCTTCCCATAAATGGATTACCTTCCCCCTTTCTTTGGTTTACTATCACTCTACCTCCCCCTTCATTTCCTGAACCGAAATTATCGTCGCACATCTTTTTTTCGCTGACCACCCATTCCGCGTTTTGATTCACTCGAATAAAAGTTGTCTTCTACTCCAAGGTTTACTTAACTGGTTAAATACAACCTTCTTCGATCAGACGTAATCAACGTCGGATGATTGTAAGTGGAGATTTCAAGACAGCATCGATGAATTGGAAGACGTGTAGTCATAACCTGGGAGTAGAGACTAAGAAATCTGAGTCACTATTGAACCTGTTAGCATCATACGCATTGCATCAAATAATTGAGCATAAAACTAGGGAAATGGATGATCGAACTGATAGATAAAATGTATTTCTAACCCCGTACTATTAGGAATATGAATGGTAGAGAATATATTCCATTTTTACATATAAATGTAGCAATGGACAGTTTAGGTAGTTGCATGTCGGCATAAAGACTTTAAGCGAACGAACTTATAGCACTTTTATGCAGGGTTGCTTAGCTCTTTTCTTTTTAAATCGTTATGGCTCGACTGGAATACAGCTACTAACCCTCTTATAGGTAAAGAATGCTTGGTTTGATTCACCAACTGCCGCACACATTTATGGTAACTTTCTAATATATATATGCAGATGTACTTTCACTTTCCTATATGATTGACTCGTGATGCACTTCCCTTTGACCTTAAAATGACTGCATAGCTCAAACGTAAGTGCCAACAGTTATTAATTATAGAAATAGTATTAAATTTGTGGATTTTACTAATTATTAGATGTAGCAAATCGGTTGCAGCGGCCGGGTAGGTAACGCGCCGGCCAGACCACCCCAAGGTCTAGGGTTGGAATCTCACCTCACGCATGGATGTTGCGTTGGTGTTAGTCTTAGGTGTTAGTTGAGAGTAATATAAACTTTAGCTGTTAGGGTAACTTAAAACTAATGAATACTACAACGAAGGAATTTGTTTCATTGAGAAACATTTCCTTTAGAGCTCTGGGGCGGGGTGATAAGTTCACGCCGGGGTCCAATCCGGACCAGGCTAATTAAAGAAGGTAAATAACAACATGTGGTGCGATCGAAAAATAATGGGAGTAACTTCTCACTGATTTCTTCAATTTCAATGGCGTAGTGCATCATAAGTTCCTGCCATATAGTCGTACGGTCAATAATGATTACTACCTGGAAGTTAGGTACCGTTTGCGTGAAGTAATCCGACGAAAACGCACAGAATTGTGGCCATGATATTGCACTCGGACACACCTCACTGCTTTTCGTGATGTTTTGGTAAAAAAACAAATGTTATTTTGCCTCAGCCACCGTATTCGCCGGGCATGGTCCCCTGTGACTTTTTTCTATTCCCGAGATTGAAGAGAACGATCGACGTTTTGCCAACAAAATGATGAGATAAACACAGAATCGGTGAAAGAGCTGACCTCTATACCGATAAGTGAGTTCCAGAAGTACTTCCAATATTGGAAAAAACGCGGGCACGAGTGTATTATAACTGAGGAGGAAAAAATTGATGCAAATGAATATTCTTTTAGAAAAACAAACTTTCCCGTTATTTTGATCACACCACGTATAACGCCTATGGAATATGAGGACGCATACATTCAAGCAAGGATTGAGGTGTGATGAAATGTGGAACCATGTTGGAAAACAAACAAATTTTCAAGAGCATCACCACATAAACATCTGAATCGAGGTCCCACACTTGAAAACAGCCCACAAAACAGCATAAATTCTGAGGTTTAATGAAACTGAAGTGGACTTGGGTCGCACTACATCAATCATAAACGTTGAAGTGTCAACTTTAGGTTATGATTTTCCTCTCCCACGGAGCGCCCTCGGAATTCTGCTCTCACCTACACGCCTTTGTTAACTTTCCTTGAACAGCGCATTAATCTTTCGCTTCCATTGTCCTTCCGTTCCACAAAGAAGGGCTGAGTTCACGAAGGCTGATGGTTCCAACCTTGCTCCAATCAAGTCGTTTGTCTCCCCCAGTTGGCATTCTCTTCCTTCCCTGGGAAACTTATTTCCTCTTCCCTTCACCCTCCTTAATTCCATATTTAGGCTCCCTCCTCGGGCGAACTCATCAAATGCCCGGCCAACACTCTCCCTCCCCCGTCACTTCCTTCCTGCTGTGCCTCCACGTCGAGGGCCCTGATTGCCCTCCCCAGTGTCGCCCAACCAGGGCCCGCATGCTCGGCAGTCAACAGACGACAACTGCCGTCCGCGGCTGCCAAGTTGCGGGGGAGGACGGCCCTCTCCCCTTCGCTCTCCATCCGACGGAGATGCGAGGAGGTTCTCGAAAGCGGGAGGATGAATTGGTGGGTCCACGTTTACATGAAATCCTCTACAAACGGATAACGTTGGAAGACGAGGGGTTAGTCGGAAGAGAAACTTCGGCTGGTATCCAGGAGAAGGAGCTCTTGGCGGAATATTCTTTCGTTTCCCACGGTGGGGGAAAGTGATTTCCGTATCCACGGGCAGCTCGTGCTCGTCAGTGGAGATTGAAAAATGCTTGACATTTTTTTGATTGCATTGACATTGCATTTTGTTGCATTGACAAGTTAATGGTGAGATCATGGCCATTTCCTGGCCCCGTTCAATATGGTTGGGAAGTAAAAAAATTGTCGCGGACGTGAGAATGCGGAGGAAAATATGGTAGCCGATCCACTAATTCATGGATTATTTTCATCAACTTTCATTTCGAATGGATGCAATTCAAACATTCTGTAATAATTTGACAAAGTTTAACTAATAATTATTAGGGACAGCACATATTAACAGCGTCTGGTGAATATAAACATTATAAACGTTGATGTTTATCTACGTTGAGGAGGCGATTTGATTAGAGGTTTTTTAAATGCACCTCTTGGTTCAAATACTAATTAAGCACGACATCATGGATTCACGATTGAAAGAAGGAAAAAAAAGAGCCTGATGAAAGATGGATGGTAATGAATCTATGTTTCGATAAACAAACTTCAAGAACTCTCATGATACTTGTGATGTTTCCGAGTAGCCTCTATATTTAACCGTCTAGTTTGCTGACACCAGTTCCGAATAATGTCGGTAAATTTTGTCGGACATTGTTGCTATTTACAATAAGAGTGAATAAATAGTCTCTGAGTTGCGTATTACGGATCTGAGTACGACTGACGTGTGAGACGTATGCCAGCGGCAGGAATTCAAACTTCCGGTATGAGAGATGATCAAATGAATGGAGCGAATCGAACGAAAAAATAGGTATCATTACATATTCATATTTCAGCAAAATATAGCATACCTCAGTGCCTGACGGAATATTACCGGTCACGAACGGAAATATGTGCCAAGAAGTTTTGTTTCTCTTACAACAAAACAGAAAAGAAAAGTGCTAGTAGGATAATCGAATTCAATATATAGAGCTATAGCGATCAGGGCAGAAATTATAAATGGACTTTTCGATATCCAGCATATATCTCAGGTTAAATATGTGCTAAATATAGTATATCGAACGGTATGAACCCCAAAAATATCTAAGTGCCTACGCTGATAGAATTCACGAGGAAATTAAGGTGATGATAGCGGAAAATCACCATATCGTCAAGATAACATCGCATGAATTGATATCTCCTTGAATTGATATCTGCACAAGCGTGACATTACGATGGGAATGAGCGACGATGTTCATTAACATCGCCATGTTTTATGTGGAAATACAAAGTTTTTTCTTCCTTGTGATAGATGAATTTCCATCAAGTTACCGCCGAAACTGTCGATTTAATCGCCATTTCTGCATTGCTATTTTAACGACAGGCATTCAATTCACCTACCATTGCAATGCTTTAAAGCGAACCATGCTTTGGAGGAACATTTATCGACGTGCTATCCGCTCGTCAAAGATCGTTTTTGGGCGTTGCCTTCGCCGACGGGACTTAGAAAGCAGCTTCATAGTGTCCAGTGGTTTGTAAAATAATTACAGCTCAAGGCACGAAAGTGAGACCGACTTTCTCCGCGACGTTCGCATCGATCGTGAAGGTAAAGAGTAGGTGAGGGATTGCCGACCGTATCCCAAGAAGGCGTATCCCGTACCTACTAAGCTGCGGCTCCTCCCTTTTGTCAGCTCTCTTGTCGAGGGGAAGAGGGGAGAGAGATGCGGGAGGGGAGAGAGATGCGGGAGGGGAGATTGTATCACGGCTGGGATGAAGGAAGTGGGACAACGTGCCACGTTACGATTTAAATTATGTATAATAAATCCATTTTATTTCTTTTCCCCCATACTTTTACCGCAAAAGTAGTTCAAGTGCCAACATATTTCGCCTAAATTAATAAAGGGAATATAAATACCAAGACGCTTTGAAATCACGTGAGAGACGTGGCAAATAAAGGGAATTAGTTTGTCTTTGGATTAAACAAACGCTTCGGTTGCATAACTCGGTTGGAGAATGACGACATTCACTGTTGACACCCTCCAATTGAGAGAGAGGAAAGAACACAAAGGAATTATTTCGGCAGCCTTAATGATTGTAGGAAAAGCAACATTTTTCCCAGCGGTCTCTTGTTTTTTTTTCTGATCTCGTCGATCGGCTGGCACCTATTTTTTCCCAAACATTTCTTTTCTTGCGGTCAGGGGAAGGTTCTTGAGTCAGACTACCCAACGTCTTGGTAATGGTTCCACGAAATATTGGGTGTCTAATTTTAGGAATTTTTTGCCGCCTCATCGCCGGAGCGTATCGAGTGGTCTGGGAGGTGGAGGGTGGGACAGAAATGAGGAGGATGCTCTTTCTTCTTCTTCTCTCCCTGACCCTTATTCTCGTTCTCAACTCTCTTTCTCGACAACAGCGATCGAAGGAAAGGATGTTTTTGCAAATTGTCTTTCCACTTCCTCGCGAAGGCCTCCCTGTCCACACCTACGTGAAAATCTGGTAGCAACCGCTGAGGTGTAGAGCAGGCGTGATCAAACACTGGGCGTGCCCTATCCACAGCTCGAATTTTCTTTATTTAGAGCGGCGATTAGCTGGGTGAAAGAGAATTATTCTCCAAGATAAGGATGTGAATGCAAATGGGGAGGATTTAAAAACTGGAGGGGGGAAAGAAATTTGAAAATTTCGCCTGAGGAGTAGGTACTATAGTGTAACGCGAGTATGGTGACACGTGGGAAAACTTAGAGTGAGTTCAGCTGGTTACTCAACGGACTCGGATTCAAACGATGGTGGTGCCTCCCGATACACCGGCTCCGTACTTTTAAAAGTCCCTGATTCCACATGAAAATCATACGCGGCACGGGGAAAGGAAATCTCTGCCGAAGGTATCTGCTATACCTGCTGTGGGGCCTAGAGTGAGGTGGGCCGGAGGTCTCAGTAAACTGATTTTTTTCCTTTTTCTCCCAAGATCACACTGATTTTTCAAAGTATTTCTTAACTAAACAGGGTACTCTGACAATAGCAAAAAGAATGAAAAAGAAAAAATATCATTATGATGCATCAGATAAACATCCACTTCAATAAAGATATATGAATGCTATAACTGGTTCAGTTGGAATAGTACTGGTAAAAATTTTTACCTCCAGGTTAAATGCTGTATACTTTTTTTACTGTTATGGCACACATATTTACTTCAGCGAATTGCTATTAGGAAAGAAACTTTATCCACTCAGACTTGATTTTAATGTAAACTTCACTTGTAACAACGTACCACGCCATGCAGGCTAGGAGATCCACTAGATTTGTTAAAGGCCGTTTTTATAATTGTGTAAGAGTTACGAGTTTAATAGAGGAACTAGGATGGGAATTACTATCAGAACGCAGGTTAAAAATTAGGTTAAACCTTTTAAGTAAATTTGAAACCGATTTGTTCACGGATGACGTTAGATATATATTAAGAACCCCTGCGTATTATGCTAGGTTTGATCAGATTAACAAGATTAGAGAGAGAGTCTTACCGATAGATTTAAAATGTCATTTTTCCCGCTTATCATAAGAGAGAACAAAAAGCGACGTAGCAAAGGGATAGGTAGGTGAAATATAGTCAGAGTAGTCTGTAGTGAATGATGCAGGTGATAACAACCAATAATCCCTTTCTTATTATGTAGATACCAACCATATAGCTCCATGTGACTCTTTTATCTAGCATGTCTCCATTAAATATCTTAGTTGCATGTCAATAGTGCATGTTTGGTGATCTTCACCCCCTGCCACACAGCCTCGTTGTGGTTCTTAGGGTATTACGTAGATATAGATGTCATATTTTGAGCAATTTATTCGAAATTCAGTGGTAACGCAAAAGATGAGTTTTTAACGCCTGAGGTTTTAATGTCAAACTCAAATACAAACTCAGCCTGATTCGACCAAACAAAATATGAATGGAAAGAGGATTATCATGTAAGAAGTGTAAATTTTTGTCATATCTATCATTACAATAGATTTTTCATAGAAATCTCTCGTAAGGTACGTAGTAGGTATAAGTGAACTGAAGTGCAAATGTTTTGGTAACTCACGCCCTGCCACACACCCTGGGGGTGATTTCCTGGGAAACCTCACAGTTGACATATATAGATAGAAAAGTTTAAATTAAAAAAACTATCTTCTTATCTATATTATCGTTTTTCCAATTGCTGTATGAGCGTTTCCAACTTTAGGACCTTGCTTTGATGAGAAAAAATAATAAGGTTCATGAATAAACGTTTCTATTTCAGAATCAAACCCTCTCTCCGTATTGTGAACTGTTGTTGTTGTGCCTAAAGTAGAGAAATGCCTGGAACCCAAGGCCACTTTCACCAGTTTGGACTGGTGGAAGGTTCCGAATCGGTGAGGTCTTCGCGAAACGGAGGAAGGGACAAGAAAAACCCAGCATCGACATTAGTCTGATCTCTTGGATGAATCCCGAGGTCCACAATTTCAAGTTAACACCGAGGAAGGAGCACTTGCCCTAAGGCACGAATTACTCTGAGGTATCCCCACGGCATTCCAGCACAGATTTCTCAAACACACGGCTCCATCGATAAAGGTGCTTGGATCTCAAGCTCTCGATATGGGAAGTCACTGCACACAGTTAAATAATGAAATGCAAATTCCGGCCTTCAGTTTATGTTTCGTAATTTCTTTTTATCACCGATGGCCTGACTGTTCTCCTCACCAACAATTCCTAACCTCTGTTTCTCCGACCCTCCTGTCGAGCCCAACAATGAAAGTGCCACGTTACGACGAGCCTTTCTTCCGCACCGTTTCCATCCCATTTTAGCTAATCGCCAACGCATTCCTGAATGCCTTAAGCCGACCTCAGCTGCCAAGTGTCTCCCTCATCAACCATTGTATCCGCCTCTCCTCCGTCTCTGACTATTTAGTTCCCTCCTCGAGACATTTGGGCGTCGAGTTAAAGACAAGAGAAGGCATCGTTCCGCAAGGGCGTATTTATCTGGTAACTCCAAAAATTACCGGCCCGAAAATATGGAACGGGTTCAAAATCCGGGGATTCTTTTCGCGCGAAGGGTGGGGATGCGGACGCGCGGTCCATCCGAGACGTCGACACCTGTCTCGGTAACACGCTTTCCAATTCTGGATGGCGCATAGTTTGTGTTGCCGTGTCTGCTGAGTGGGCGTCTCCGACAGAATATATGGGAAGGCACCGGCGGCCGGAGCCTGACTTAAGTCGACTTGGATCGTCAGCCTTGATGAGTCTACGGATTTTTTTTTGTTTCAACGATTAAAACGTGGGAACATCACATTGCCTATTTAAAAAAAAAGCAAGAGGAGACGCTCATTACTGGCTATTTATAGGACTTGGAACTTATATTATAGTGCTATTAATTTATCCGCAAGGAAACTTCGGACATGGGTGGAAAATGTTTAAAATAAAATGAGAATATAATCAGGAGAAAATCATGAATGACCTCTCGTGAAAATAAAAATGGAGTATAATATGCAAAGATATTACGAACGTCTCCAGCGCATTTGGCTTCTCTTCTAAAAAGACCTCGAATGGCAGTATAAATGGGACATTGTGAGTTTGACGATTGGTTTTAGGAACCAGTGGAGAAGTTTCACTTGAATCAGTGCACATGAGATGGATAGGCTGTGAAATGACAGAAATTAAATCATATACTAGTACAGAATGACCACTGAAAATATAAAAAATGAATGATGCTGTGAAATGGGATATAGGATTCCGGCAGCATTAATGAAGCTGATGCATTGCCGCATTCGGGATACTTAAACATTTAGCAACTAGATATTGTATTCTCCTCCACACAACTTAAATTTTCAATTTTAATTGTATACATTCCTTCATGAATATTTAAAAAACACCTTCAGAAGTTTCTATGGGTCATACACTCAAATTAATGAGCTAGTGGATTCTTCCTGTGCCATCGACCTGAACGATGTAAAAAGATAAGTGAGGCAACAAGCACGTGATAAATGCGAAAGTTTTGAAAAGGTAGTTACTTTTTATTGGTGAAGTAGATAGTCAATGAATGACAATGCTGTGTCGATGTTGTTGTTGTGTGACGATCACGTACGAGAAATTAGCAACTTTTCCCTTGTTAGACCCCACTAGGAATACGCTTCCAGTATATGAGATTCTTACGAAATAGGCTTAAATAATGAACTGGAGGGTGTGCAGCAAAGATTGGCAAGATTTGTAAAGGGACAGCATGTCGTCATGTACATTAGCGTAACCAGTCTATTAGATGAACTAAAATGGGAATCATTGTCAGGTCGCAGGTGGAAATTTAGACTCAATCTCTTAAATAAATTCCAAGGTAATATTTTCAGTGATGACGTTAAAAATATTTTGCGAACCCCAACTTACTATGGTAGATTGGACCATGATTACAAAATTAGAGAAATTGATTGCCGAACTGACAGATTTAAAATGTCCTTTTTTCCTCGTACAATTCGGGAAATGAATAGCGGTAAATATGTCCAATATGAGTGAACCAATGTATAGCATAGGTAGTTGCATGATGGCATGAGGACTTGAAGGTAACCCAACTAACAGCATGTTTTTGCATGTTTACTTTGCTATTTTTACCTTTTAAATAGTGAATTTTGGACTAATATATTAAATTTAATCCTATTTTATGCATGATATGTAGTGCATGTTAGGTGAGAATTCACCCCCTGCCACACACCTTTATGGTGGCTTGCAGGGTATTATGCAGATGTACATATAATGATGCCCAAGAATCCCCGGTTATCATGGCTTTCCAACAAACTCCAAATCCGGTTCTGGTGATCTCCATTGTGCTTCACAACTGGAAGTCGAAAAGCGTCTCAAAAGAGAACCTTTGCACAAGGCTTTACCCGGCGGCCCGAGAGGCAGGAGTTTTTTTCTCCACCGTCTCAATCTCTGTTCAGAAATACTTTCGCTCGACCGCTTAGTTCGTGGATGCACAAGCAATGATGGCTATGAAAACCTTTCCAGCAGTGAAAAGGACCCTGCATTCTCGAAAACCAACCTCCCCTCCTTCTTCCGAAAACACGAGCTAGGCCGTCTCCACCGAGCGTCACATTTAAAGGCTACATTCCTGAAGCGTGGGAGCAAGAGTGGAGAGGGAAGGGGAACGGGGTGAGGCGAGGCGAAGAAAGGTGAGAGAAGGTATAGCGTAAGTAATTCGTTCCGGATGCCGAGAGGAAATGGAAGCGGTACCCGGCCCGGTGAATAAATAGAATGCCATAAGCGCTCTGGGGAGAAAGCATGTGGACGGGAGCTCGGTCTCGGTAGCTCTAGGTATGACAAGACGGGTTGAGAGCCGATGACATCATTACGAGAGCTCGCGGTAGTTTTCAATGCCACCTCCACGGGAAAGGAAGCAATGCGAAGAAAGACGCATGGACACTCCCTCTGTCCGCGACGGTGAAAAGGAACTGTGATGAAGGCGTCGCCGTTCACGTGGGGGCGGGACAATATCTCGCGTATTTTGTTAGTTCCCATGGCCGCAGGGATAAAAACAAACGCGCCGAGGTTACGTAACAATGATGCTTCGCCTCTCTACCTTTCGTGCGCCGTCTTCCCTCTCATCCCGTGCGTGCCTCCACAAGCATGCAGACATGCACACACATGTTCCACCTCAGACGGCAAGACAGATAACAACATGCGCGTTCCTTTCCTCTGGGAAACTCTCATTTTTTTTTTTTTTACTTTGGCGAAGAAAGCCGACGCACGATTCTCCTCATAGGAATTTGAGAGCTGCGGTCTGCGTGGGCTGAGATCCGATGCCAATTGACATGCGGGCCTCGCGGGTGTTGCAATCCTCATGCATTGTGTCATTTCTCTCCGTTTTATCGAACGATTATTAATGGCCGAGGCCGGATTCCACGCTGTCTCACCATGTTTGGCCGGCGGGAGACTCGTCAAGAGCTCGCTTCCAATCCGGAATATCTGATTGACCTCCGCCAGTGAGTGGGTTTGAATACCTCCAACACGCCCTTCCCCGGATAACGCTAAAGACAAAGCAAAGTTGACGAAGCGTCTCCTCGACCATACTTGACACCGCCAGGGATTAAACACGTCCGAGTTCCTGCCGGCGTTTTGTGCAGTTGTGAGGGGGCTGGGATGGGTGGAAGGAACACGTCCATATAGAGACTTGTGGGGTGTGACATGCATGCGGAGTGGAGTGATTTGGCTATGCGCTTCCTCCCCCGTGCCACGTCATTCCACGCCAAGCTTTTCTGCGTAGCTCGTCCAATTTCAGGGAAATCCTAGGAAGGATGCAATTTTGTCCTCGAAGTGAATCATAGACTCTGTGGTTTTTCACGCACCCTAACGTCTATGGTTACACGTAACGTAAAAGTTAAGGAGAAATGTTATTTCGTACTAGTTAGGCCAAAAGTGGTAACTGTAACTTCGCTGCTTGAGACAAAGGGATGGGAGAACCCTCAAACACCTGGGAATACCTTCAAACAAGAAGACAGCAAACCAGACTATCGCTTTTACAGAATTAAAGGGCAGACGAGTTCACTTTCGACACTGAGTCAATTACAAGAGTCCCACACTACATTGGTAGGCAGAACCACAGGGATGTGATAAGAGAAACACACTGCACCACAGACAGATTCAGATATCCGTTCTTTTCGGAAACATTCAGTGGCCATAGCAAGTTTAAGACCTCTCTCACAACGAACTCAAAAAATTCATATAGATTAACATGAAAATGAAATTGCGTACAATAAATTATTTTTTCAATGAAATTATGTAAACGATTTTTCAGCGGGAGTAGCACGGTTTATTTGTGAGAATTATTGTGCTTAGCATGCTTCACTATGCGGAAAGCTTGTTGTGCGTAGCCCACCATTGGATGGGTCGCTATACCGTGGATCCCTTGGCACCTTACGCCAAGAGCATGGTTCTATTCTCTATTCCTCCTCCATTTCCAATATGCCTTCGTATACCAAACTACTTTCCCATCTTTTATGATAAAATTGACGTTATCAATGCTGATCAAGTTACGAACCTAATGAACACAGTAACTGGTGATGGCTCACCCCCTAGCCACAAAACATTGCGGTGACTTGCAAGGTATTCATCTGCATCTACGCAATACCCTGCACGCCACCATGAGGGTGTGTGGTTGGGGGTAAAGATCACCAAACATGCACTACTCACATGCAACTAGGATATTTAATGGAGACATGTTAGATAAAAGGGTCATATGCAGCTAGATGGTTAGTATCTACGTAGTAAGATTCGGATTATTTGTTGTCATTACATGTACCATGCACTACAGACTATTCTAACATTATTTCATCTATCTATTTCTCCAGCCACACACCTTTATGGTGGCTTGCAGGATATTATGTAGATATAGATATATCTCTTTGCTACACTGCCTATTGTGCTCTCTTATGGTACACGGGAAAAATGATATTTTAAATCTATCGGTACGACAATCTATCTCTTCAATCTTTTTAATCTGACCAAACCTAGCATAATACGCAGGAGTTCTTAATATATATCTAAAGTCATCTGAGAACAAATCGATTTCAAATTCACTTAAAAGGTTTAACCTACATTTTAACCTACGTTTTGATAGTAAATCCCATCCTAGTTCTAATAAACTCGTAACGCTAGTACTATTATCATAACGGCCTTTAACAAATCTTGCGGATCTCCTTTGCACACGCTCTAATTTCTTCATCATACCTTCCTCTTACAGATCTCATATAGCTAATATGCCTGCATATGCTAAATGAGGCCTGGCACGAGTAAAATAGCTTCTTTCTTGTACTCTCTCATCGCATTTGTATTATGTAGACGTAGATGATTAACAACAAAAAATAGCCACAGATGAGGCTTTTAAAGTGATATCAACGTAGAGTCCCAATGCCCCTTTACTGCCTCCGGCTGCTGTAGAAAAGGTTATTGCTTCAGTAGCATGCATTCTGGTGACTACTCACGCCCTGTCATATACACTGGAGGTGCCTTGCTGGGCGTCATGTAACTATATGTATCTACTAATTGTCGATCTAATAAACAGTGCGTATTCCGTGCCAATGTGCCTTTTAAAGATATGGTAATTGTGCATGCTTGTTCAGGATCCTACCACACACCAAGGACGTGCAATCATGCAACGAATTATTTAGATTATAATTGTTGCTATTGCCATGAGCACATTTGGAATATAACACGAAAAATCTATCCCAATACTAGTTAAGAGTAATGAAAAGGAGCTAAATAAAATATTGTAACTTTAAATCCTGTGATTTATATCTTAAATACTTTTTTCCATCCGTTCTATTCGCTCCCTCGCAGAGGTCCCATGGTGTAACGGTTAGCACTCTGGACTCTGAATCCAGCGATCCGAGTTCAAATCTCGGTGGGACCTAAATTTTTCTGTTTTGAGACAGGTTATGGAGGCCGTATAACTTTCATCTGAGGCAGAACAAAAGGTAGCCGCATAACTTTCGTCGTGAATTTTTTAAAGACCCTTGCCATAAGGATGTATCGTATTTTAGATCGTAGGATACCGCAGCGAGGGCTGCTACTATAAAAAGCTTGCTTCTTATTGCTCGTTAACAGCGATCGGCTATTGTAGGATGCATCTTCAGGAAATCGTCAGTTGATTGGAAATGTATTTGGGGACCCGAACCAATTCCTTTCATGTTAGTAGGTTTTCCATAGTACATATTTGATGTTTGGCCTGCCACACACTCTCGAAGTGGCTTGAAGGGTACCCGGTAGTTGAACAACAAGTCGGGTTCTCGGTGGTCTAACGGCCAAAGTTATATAATCTTCCCTTCCAACCTTAGCTCGGAAAGCGGGATCTGAGCCTGCGATCCTTGGATTATCTGGCCGGGGCGTTATAGACCTGATTACCGCGGTCAGCTTGAATCTCTATCTTCCAAGATTGCACATCAAAGCATCCCTAGGTAAACATTTGAAACCTCATTTCCTAATAAACATGGTGATGATCTAATTTTATTTCAATGTGGAGTTTAAATGGTATTGCTAATGCTTAGAACTTCACCTCCTTAAGAAGAGCAAAAAAGATTCTCATATATCCGCTTCAAGATTTCCATCAGGCTTGTTCTGCTTGTACTTGACATATTCCATACGATTGACATTATGTGATTCACGCATGATTGTACGAAGTAACACTTGCGAATTGTATTTCCCCGATGGTGGTAAAACAACAAGATTTATTTAATAAGGCTACGATACCATCAACGCTCAATGAGGGAAAGACGTTTTCCGCAACACCTACTGTATTCCATTAGGTACATCTCTTTAGTTTAACACCAGTCAATAGAAAAAAACTAATAACTATTACATGACTTATAAAAATCTACATTTCTGAATGGCCGTAAAAGAGGCAACACTCAGCGGACAGCGAGTGTGAAAAACTAGCATGAGCCTTTCCAGGCTAGAGACTGTTACTTCAAGCGCTTTGAAACAAACTTTACTTCATATTTTTACTTAATGTCTAATCCATTACTTACTTTTATATTTAGCAAAAAAGAACCTGTTAAAAATTTTCATTCGTTTACCGGCACACCTTTCGGATTCGCTGTTTTCATGAAAATACAACTGATTAAATTCATAATTAAATTTATGGATGGTTGATGCAGTTTAATATAATTGTTCCCAATTAATGAATTCGGTAGAGAACAACCAGGAGACTTTAATCTATCAAATATATGCTGCGAAAGAAAAATTTCACAGCGTTAGCATCATTTGAAAGTTTCTTTCCGACACTAATCAACATATTGAGATAGGAGAGACGGACGCTAAAGTGGTGAATACGAATCAGGGGACTGGTGAAGAGTAATTAATCGATATTCGCTTGAAGCTGTTGACTTCCTGCGGAAGACGCATTGGTCCGTCTCACCTCTCGCATTACTAGGAGTTAAGGCGATAGAAGCTAACCCTTATGAGAGCCACACTTTTGAACGGGATTATTTCCGTAACTTCCAGGTGCAATGGAACCTCTTCTCTGCGAACCGAGACGAGACTTTTCAAGTGGACTGCATGACGATAAAAGGTAAATCCTTCGGCATAGACGCGGCACTAAGGAGCCCTACCGAGAAACAAAACCATCACTCACCTCCACTGGTTCCCTAGCACTGCGCGGTCGTTGCCTAACTCTGCTGAGGTTCCCGCCGGAGTCCTCGTTCGTCCACAACAGAGAGTTCCAAACAAACTACCCACTCCGATTACACTCAATCGAACACTCCCGCGACAAATAACATAAGCAACGTGAAAAAAAACAATCAAACAAAATGAAAGAAACGGTGTGAGATTATTCGTTCCCGGAGAGCTCCACAGAATACCGCACTATTGGCGCGAACAGCACCGTGTCTATCTCGCCGTAAACCCATAATTTAAGGAGGAAATTGGTGAGATAATTACCCACCAAGTACTTTTCCAACTATCGAACCCAATGAGCGAGGGCAAATACTCCTTGCGCAAACACAGTCTACTCACGTTGGTGCGTACTTACGCTCAAATAAACCGACACTGATAGGCACTATACACCTCAAAAATCACCGTCCCGAATTAACGGGGATTTTGTCTTTCCAATTTTGTAGTCAATGCTTATCAGCAAAAGATAGAAAGTACGCAGGGAGCTCGAAAGTTTAAATATTGTGGGTTTTGCATGAGTGTATCTTTATCCGCTTGTCAATATAATCCGAATACGGCGTTTAAAAGTGTATGGAGGAGATTCGGCTGGGATGATGACCGAGGAATCCTCCAGCCCCATGCTCTTGCTGGATAATAATAGCTCGCACTAAGTCACGCGAGGTGCTGATGGAATCATGATTAACGAAGCAAATTTAAAAGAAGTGATTTTACACTGCGCCATCATCAAACCATAAAAGCTTCGTTTCGGACACCATTATTTGGAGAGAGAGTTACCATTATTGTTAGCAATAAAAAGAGTAAGCTGTGGATAAATGAGTTTTGGGATGGGGCGCATTCACTCTCTCACCTGCGTATCACTCGAAACGTTCTCCGTACCTTGGGAGTAAAAATATGAGAAGAGGACAATGACCTGTCGTCTTCTGTGTAATTATCACCATACCGTTGATGGTGATGGCTTTCACTACAGTACTACATGCGAAAATAATTTATTACGCGGGAGACGATCATTTAAATGTAGATGTTTTGGCAACTAGCCTAGGATTTTACCTCATGATTTAAATACATATCTGGTGATGTCACCCTGCCACACACCCTTGAGGTGAGTTGCACGTTATTATGTAGTACATGTTAATACAGCATTTAGTCATATATTTAAAGCAGATATTCGAATTACAGTATGTGACCTGAACTGGACGACGAAGATTAAAAAATCCCAGTCTAGACTCTTGAGCAGTATGGTTATCACGTTATCCAACTGTGAAGAGGAGAGTGAAATAGTATATTCAAAACAAAAATGAAAGCCATAAGCAGCTTCCCATTAATAAAGTGGCCATTTTACAGCGGGAGATGACCGAAATAACAGATGATATCGTTCTACGGTTTGCATTTTAATGCGGAAGAAGATGAGATCCAACCTCTCACGTTGATTTTCCAATACCGTCACATTGTTCGGAGAAACATGTTTGCATAAAATATGCAGGCAGTTGATAGCGCAGTCGCCAAATAAGCGCCGTTCTGGTTTGGGGTCGTAACTCAAGAATGAAAACATCCTGGGTGTGGTTAGATTGTGCATGATGTCTGCGGGCGATGTGATTAGCTTACAAAGGATACCATTATGCTGCCATCATTAACCCAAGGTTTCTGAAACCAAATGTTTGCTAAGTGAACGGGACGAGTGAAATCTCCATGCTGTTTGAACGACAAGAGTTGAAAGATAATATTTTGTATGGCACGTTGGAGGTGAATGAACCGAAGCCAGCAGAATGTCAACATATGAATTAAGATGCAGGCGAAGCTCAAGTACATGTGTTCATGTATGTACTATATTTAAAATACTGTTACGACTATCTTAAAAAAATGGAAATTTCAGATTTTCCGCATTTATATTTTTTATCATCATCGGTCATCGGTAGTAAAAACAAATCACCAGGTCCCATCGGTCATCCTAGGATTGGTTTGACGGAACTCTCCACTCGATTCTTCCATCGGCCAACCTCTTCATATTGACGTAATTCTTCTCTTTTACATCCTTCACGACTTGTTCTATATATCTCATACGAGGTCCGCCTTTTCCATTCTTCCCGTTCACTCTTACCTCGACGACTGTTCCTTCAGTCCCGTCTTCATTTTAGGGTTTTCAGTAGGCTTCGCTTTTCTCCCACTCTTCTTAAGACTTCTTCGTTTGTCAGTCGGTGCACACACTTAACAAAAAAAAACATTAGTAAAAACAAATCACCAGGTCCCAATCAAATTCCTTCCAGAGTATATAAAACATAAGCTTCTGAAATAGCCCCCTATCTAGAAATAATATTCAATAAAACACTAAAGAACCACACAGTACCCAAGGATTGGAAAGTAGCTAACATTACACCTATTTTTAAAAGCGGTTATAGGGAAGAACCTAGTAACTACAGACCCATTTCACTCACGTCAATCTCTTGTAAGGCATTAGAGCACATTGTAGTCAGTTCGATCATGGGGCATTTGGATAGTCAGGGATTCCTCATAGACAGCCAACATGGGTTCCGGAAAGGTAGATCTTGCGAGACACAATTAGCTTTATTCGTACACGCTATTTTAGTCTACGGCGAAAACAGTACTGAAGTTGATACGATATTTGGCATTCGGTAAAGTTTCTTATGATACATTAATCTTGAAGTTAGAGAGTTTTGGTATAAATTAAGATGTTGTATGTTGGGTAAAAGAATTCTTAAGTGGGCGAGAGCAGAGGGTTGCCATCCGTGGTTGTCATAGATGGTATCATGTCGGACACAATCAAAGTAACATCGGGAGTTCCCCAGGGTAACGTAGTAGGTCCACTTATATTTCTTTTATACATAAACGATTTGGGTACCGTACATCTATATCTACATAATACCCTGCAAGCCACCTCAAAGGTGTGTGGCAGGGGGTGAATTCTCACCAAACATGCACTACATATCATGCATTTAAAAGGATTAGTTTTAAAGGATTAGTATATTAATCTAAACTGCAATATTTAAAAAGATAAAAAAATAGCAAACTACGTATGCAAAAACGTGCTGTTAGTTGGGTAACCTTCAAGTCCTTACACCAACATGCACTACCTATGCTATGGATTCAATCACTCGTATTGGACATATTTACCGTTATTCATATCCCTAATTGTACGAGGAAAAAAGGACATTTTGAATCTGTAAGTTCGGCAATAAATGTCTCTAATTTTGTAGTTATGGTCCAGTTTATCATAGTAAGTTGGGGTTCGCAAACCGGGTTTACCGTAAAACAGGTTTACCGTAGTTAGTAGTAAGCTTAGACTTTTTGCAGACGATGCGGTAGTGTATAGGAGTATATCAAAAGAAGAAGACAGGAAATCGCTTAGCAAGGATTTAGATGCAATTTAAGTGTGATGCAACATATGGCAGTTAGAACTTAACCTTAAAAAGTGTGTAGCTATGAATTTTTGGAGGAGAAATAATTCGATAGAGCGATCCTATAAAATTAGTAACACGAAGATCGAAAGCGTTGAAACCATAAGGTATTAAGGTGTAACAATCACTAAAGATTAATCTTTGGGAAGACACATCCGGGAAATATACGGCCGAGCGAAGAGAAAGCTAGGATTTATAAAAAGAGGACTTGGGAAATGTGATGATAAGACAAAAGAGCGATGTTACTTTTCACTACTTAGGCCCCACCTTGAGTATGCAGCCAGTGTATGGGATCCGAATGAATTATGTTTCATCAGAGAACTAGACAGTATGCAGCATAGCGCAGCTAGGTTCGTTAAAAGGTGTTACGATAGGTTGAATAGTGTTACAAAATTAATAAAATAATTAGGGTGGGAATCATTATCAGAGCGTAGGTTAAAGTACAGATTAAATCTACAAGAAAATTTTCTATCGGATAGCTTTACTGAAGATGTTAGGCACATATTAAAAACACCAGCGTATTATGTTAGATTCGACCAGATAAATAAGATTGGAGAGATAGATTTTCGTACTGATAGATTCAAAATGTCATTTTTCCCCCGTACTATAAGAGAACAAAATAGGCAGCATAGCAAAGGGATAGGTAGATGATATATTTTAGAGTAGCCTGTAGTGCATGATGTATGTATTAACCCCTTAAAAACTATAGATACTAACAATCTAGTTGCATGAGACCCTATAGTTCCTTGTTTGTATGTTAGTAGTGCATGCTTGGTGATCTTCACCCCCTGCCACACACCCTCGCGGTGGCTAGCAGGGTATCTTGTATATGTAGATGTCGGTCGATCTAGTTTATCCTCATCTTTCTTCGGTAGAACCACATTTCAAATGCTTCTATCATGGACCTCTCCTCTGCTGTTATCGTCCATGCTTCGCTGCCATATCGTAAAATTCTCCAGATGTACACTTATTTGTATGGATTCGAATACTCAGTGCTTGCCAACATTATTATAGGGCCACAAGGTTCTCTTTGCATACTCGGGCTGACTATCTCAATTTCATCAGTATAGTATACGTACCAGGGATTTCACTTCTATAAAGGAACCCAGCACTTTCGCTCAACGACCTCTACTTATATTCCTGATATTAGCCCTTCGGGACTCTACCCTCCTCTTAACCGTCGAAGAAGTCCAAAAACTCTATTAAATCACCGTGTAGAATACAGACCATTTATCACTTCAAAGAAAAATTTCAAAAAAATTCATATATCATGTTCGTATAGTAATGTATAATGATTTTTGTACCAATAAATCAAAATAATATCACGAAACGCCAGAAAGCACTAAAACAAGTGAAAAATACCTAAGTATAGCGCAATAGCACTCGAGAGTGCATTCATCCCAGAGTGAGAGTTTTAAATAGGTAGAACAAACAAAATAATAACATTTGTATTTTACGAGTACCATCAAAATAATGAAAATATAGCTTTTTACCGTAATTAAGTTAAAAAATCATAAGCTGATAGTGACTATGAATATGGAATCGCGCTAATTCTCAAATGGATATCAAGAAAATCTTGTGACAGTAACTATGAATACGGGCGATGATGGTCCGAATCTGACGGAGAAAACCCTTGCAACTTCAATCCGCTGTCAGATCGAGTAGGGATAAAAGAACCTTGTCCACAACCTCTTCCTGCATCATTGCCAGCGTGTTGAAGGCATCCTCCATTAAGTAATATCAAAATATCTACGGATCGAGGAGGTATTCCAGATGAGTCTGGAAAAATAAGCATCATATTTCCAATAAATTGGAAAGGAGAAAATAAAGGAGCGGAAAGGGCGTTGTGTGCGTCTAGAGAACGGACATTTATCGAAAAATATACATTCAAGACTGGAATACATACACTCACGTTGAAATGCTTATATATTTATGCACAGAAATGTCTTTGTACGATTGCTGCTGACATTGATGAACTCACTAGCGGTCTATCCTTGAACCCGAAGCTGCTAGAAAGATTTCCAGGCCTCATGAAACAGATAAAATACCATGATATTTTTTATCAGGAAATATTATTGAAAACGTCATAATAAATTTCAACACACTTTCTACTGAGCTAGGAGAAAAGTAAACTATTCATTAAGTGTTGAATTTATTCGTGGACGTTGAATTGCAGTATATGGTATTAGGTATTGGTATTGGTAATTACAGTGTATTGTATTAGTATCACATTGGACAATACGTGAAAATTTTCAGTATTTAACTTCACAAGACATACGAATTAAATAATTTAGGAAATGTTGAATGGCAAAAGCATATATTAAAAACATTCTCATTTAATTTATTCGTGGACGTTGAATTAAAGTATATGGTATTAGGTATTGGTAATTACGGTGTATTGTATTGGTATCACATTGGACAATACGTGAAAATTTTCAGTATTTAACTTCACAAGACATACGAATTAAATAATTTCGGAAATGTTGAATGGCAAAAGCATATATTAAAAACATTCTCATCTAATACAAAGGTGCAAAGAGTCGTCATTTGGTTGAGAGATTTTGATATTAAGAAACAACTACGTTTGATAAAAAAAACGAGTCGTTCGAAAATAATTCGATACGTTTTTACCAAATTATAAAATTAAAAATGACCTTCACCATCAAAGGGTCCTTTCGTTCAATTGCAAATTAGAGGTGACTCAAATTTAGTTGATTTAGAATTCACGTTCCGTCACTGATAGACATAGAGACATCAGGAACTCCAAATATCTTCGCTGTTTCGTTCAACACTTTCGAAGTCTCAAAGAACATATAGAGCTCCTCGCGCACGCGGTAATCAGCTTATTATGGAAATCAGATAGGGTGGGGCGATAATGGCAGTGCTCCTTGTTACATTTACATTTCTACATACAAAATCATTTAGAAAAATATGACCAGTGTATAAATCGCAATAGATGAAATGAAGAGTGAACAATCGATGTAAATCGATTAGGGAGCATTGCTTCAGTTCAGGGACATAATTGAGATACCTGGAATTTGTGCGCACCATTATCGCTAAGTAAGTAAATGAGGAGATGTCGCTTCCCGACGACATATTTAAGTTGGCAATCGTGTAAACCTCGGGGTTGAAGCACTCGCTCACTCTCTGGCTGCCCGGAAATCGTCTTGGGGGCCTCCTTTGTGCGACTCGCGGGCTCCCGATGAGGGCCCGGGGGGAACAGGGAGAGGCCGTGTCGCTGGGGAAGAGAGGGAGTACTTCGCGATGGAAGGGGAAGAAGTGTTCGACCGAGGCGTGACGAGTTACAATTGGTATTCAAATGCGACAGGTCGTGAGACCGCATACGCACACCTTTTCCTTTCCCCTCCACGAAAGCTCAAGGCACACGGCACACCGCCCCCCGTGATAAATCCACCCCTTCCTGTCTTAACCCGGCCGCCCCCGGAGGCGGGACTTTTTTCCCACGACGACGTCCCCCATGTATGGTCACCGCCCATCATGAGCCCATCCGCTTTTACCGCTGCGAACCGCGCTCTCCGAAATACATCAACTCCTTCTCCATTCAACCCCCATCCCTTCCATCCGTCGGAACATCGATCGACGGGCGGAGAAGAAAGATCTCGATAAGAGACCAATATTTCCCAACGATGGGAAACTTATATTTCCCAACTACTTTAAATTCTCCTCCATGAGGAGGATTTAAAGGACCCGCCGGAAATTATTTTCACGCAGATCCGCTGTAGGCTAGGACAGAGCTCGCCTAAAGGTACGATAAATGTACACCTGAGAGTATAAAAGGAATAAGAATCTCCCTTTAGACCATCAGTAACTTCCAAAAAAGGTTTACTACCCAAAATATTCATCACATATTCAAAGCTAAACTTTATTATCTTAAATACCATTACCTTCACTCAACGGTCCCATGGTGTAATGGTTAGCACTCTGGACTCTGAATCCAGCGATCCGAGTTCAAATCTCGGTGGGACCTATATTTTTTCCGATCTGGTTAGTTATCGATGCAGTAATAGTACGGTTTGCATATACATTTAGAGTATTTAAGGATATCGGCAAGAATTTGCGATGATTATGTTAATGTAGATAGACCAGATAACTCCGGCCGTAACACCGAAGGTTTTAAGTTAAACTAAATGTAGTAGGCGAAATGGAAGATATAGTTTTTTTATGTAAAAGATATTTCGAGAACCCAATCACTTACAGTCGATTCGATCATAAAACTAGAGAGATATGCTGGGTAACAGATATGGAATACTTTAGATTGACTTTTCGGAGAATTATAAGACAATATAATAGGCATCGTAATAACCCGATAGGTTGGTGTATCTACAATGTAGGTACCTAGATTGTAGCACACGTATTTGAAAAAAAGTTCTAAAAACTCTAGCAGCATCTGATATCTGAACTCTTGTATGACTACTATTTTCAATGCATCACAAATGATATTCATAGTAATCTCTCATGACATAAGCTATATATTTAAACATTAGTGCATGTATCATCGAATGAAATACATAGAGCAAGTAGTGAAGGACGTAAAAAAGAAGGATTACCTAAATATGAAGAGGTTAGCTGATAGGAGAATCGAGTGGAGAGCCTATCCAATTAAAAAACCAACATTAGGATTGTTGACAGATGATACTGAGTGTATGTACTTGGTGCAAGGTTGGTAATAACCCACCTCTAGCCAGACACCCTCGAAGTAGCTTGTGTGAAGACAGTAGATATATAGATATAGTAAGAGTAAATTTAATTCTCATTTGATATAAATGCATGCCTGGTGATGGTTCACCCCCTGCCACACACTCTTGTGATGTCTTAGGGATGTAGATGCGAAATAACGAGAAAATTGAAAGGATACTTTATACATTAATATTACCTCTCACTTTCTAGCCACTTAGTAACATGTGGCGTGCCTTTCTTACTAAGAAAGTATCTGAACAGCTTTTTCCTGTACATTTGGCCATAGCAAGCCAATATGTCAGTCCCTACCAAGAAAGCCGACCTTGCTTCTCAAATCAGTCGTAATGCCGCCTCCAGTACATTGATCTATTTCTACATCCCTTCGAACCACTGCGAGGGGATGAGGCAGGGGCGGCAGGGGTTGCTCCTAGTTGCATGTAAGTACTGCGTACTTACATGCAACTAGGAGCAACGATGCTACTACTTCATGGAAACATGTTAGATATAAAAGTCACGTGCAACTAGATGGTTTGTATATACCTATGCAGTGATTGGAGTTGCTCTAAATATATTTATCTGTATTTTCCTAGCATGTATGGGTTAGCAATTCCAAAACATGCATCATACACTACAGACTACTCCAACAATACTTCAAAAACATCCCATTACTATGTAGCCTATTATGCTCTCTCTTGGTACGCGGGAAAAGTTACATTTTATATTTATCGGTACGACAATCCATCTCTCTCTATAAACTATCTAATATAATAATCTATCTCTCTAATCTTGTTTATCCGGTCAAATGTAGAGTAATACGCAAGGTTTTATAATGTACGTATATCTAACGTATTCAGTAATCCTATCCAGTTTAAACTTCTGCATGAGATTAAATCGGTATTTTAACCTACGATTTGATAATGATTCCAACCTAATTCTCCCATTACATTTGAGACACTGCTAAACCTATCGTAACACCTTTTAGCAAATCTATCTGCTCTACTTTTACATTTCCCTAGTACTCTTTTGTTAACTTCTAACTCTTCTTGTTGATCTTAACTTCTTGTTAACTTCTTTTTCTTGGATTGGCCGCATATTTACTGGATGTGCCTTCCCCAAGAAAAATCTTCAGTAATTGTCCACAACTCCTTGGTTCGAACAAACTTAACCTGGGTTAGAACCCGAACCCAATGGAAGAGCGTCTTACTAAACTGTCCCGCCGTCGTTGCACTTGCACACATACTTCTTTAAGCGTTCATAAAACGATAATTTGTAATTGAATGCAAACTGCCCATGCTTCAAAGAGATGTCTACTAATGTGAAATTATTTCTACCAAAAAAGATGGAGTTGATGTTTATGTACACAGTTTGGGATGACTTGGCAATCGCATTACGTGTATTCCCGTATTAAAACGTGGGTGATGCCACTGCACACCCTAAGCCTATTCCAGGCTGGGACGATCTGTGCAAATGTTCTTCCGCGTAGTCACGCGCGGCGCCACAAAGAAATATATGCATACCAAGACGTAATTTCTCTTTGTATCCGACAGGGCAAACTCTGTTGCATTGCCTTGTAATTAGTTGCAGCGCAGGAGAAAAGATTTTACTCGTTTACGAAAATTCTCATTTCGTAAGAAAGTTCTCGATATTTTACGAATGTCGAGTTTCCAAAATATTTCTTCATTTTCTGCGCTGACTTGGGGAGAGGAATTCAGACACAAACTCACTACACTGCATCTATCATAGCACGATAGTCGAGATAAGCATTAAATATGTTCTCAACTTGTTGAGTCAAGTATTTGCGAGTTATTTCCCGCGTTAGGTATTCACGTTCAGCACCTTAATTCAATCGCAAGTGATGTAATAATGGAAAATGAAAATCGATTAAGGAGTAAACAAATTATTATATACTTACAAAAGAGACAATTGTCACCATAAGATACGGAAAGTTGTTTAATTTTTTTCGAAATCGCTCAGTCACCCAAATTGCTCATCAGCGATTAGAGCTTGAGATATATCTATGATTTCTAAATTATATATATGATTAATTACCAAAAATTCTTGAGTAACTGCTAACCTGTCACACACCTTTATGTTGGCTTTCAGGGTACTATGTAGATGTAATCATGTACAATCCTCACACATTACAAAAACAAAATACGCATGAAAAAGAATTAATACTAGAATTTTTGCAAGGTAAAAGCACTCTCCGCATGGAAAATTAAAATCGCGGATTCTCGATAATTAATGTATTTTGGAAAAAGAAAAATCTTGAAACTTGTGATAGTCTCAACCTAACCTAACCAGAAGAGTCAAAAGGAGAATATTTTGACTGGAATTGTTTTTTAGATAAACAGTAGTGTGTATGCTTTTTACGCATGGCAGACGGGAAATTGGATCTTTATAAAACTTGATATACAACCTGTAGGTTCAACACATGGTGAGTATGAAATTATTGCTCAATTTCATGATTTTCATCACGGCAAGAGAAATTAATAGAGTACATACATAGAATACATTTGCTACTTTCTCGGGCATTGTATGGCATTCGATTTTCAGACACCCTAGAAAATCATAATACAGAGTCGGGTGAAAAGGACCAGCACTCGCAGGTGTTCATTTCCAAGCCGCAGGTCGCATACAAAGCATTACACCAGAATCATATTTCTCAAATGCCTACATCACCAGCCGTATTTGAAGACTGTAAGCAACGAATTACAGAAAAAATGTAAGTAACGCTAGAGTTACTTCCAGAAACGTTTTCTATGAATCATCTTCAGACAGGGAATACAATTTTGAGAACTGATAGCGTTATAATATTTAGAGTTGATAACAAGGTTTGTGCGTTCTGATACTATCAACTTTATTTTTATTTCAATTCATTCAGCCTCCCACCTGGTCCTATTAATCCTCCTGGGCGTCGTCGCGACGCGTCGGGCGAATAGGATCGTGCAGTCATTTCAATAAATCGTTCCAATGTTGTATTCTTTAAGACAAACATTCTGCAAGTACCATTTAACACTAAACAGATAGCAGGGCTTACTTTGGTTATAATTTCAAAATTTTCTCACTCACACCGACGGAAAGTTCGATGATTTTCTAGTGTGTTATTGTTCACCGCCTGCCACACAATGTGGAGATGGATTGCTGAGTACACACATGATATAGATGTAGAACATCGGAGAGTGTATAAAATCAAAATGTGATTATGCTGTATGTAATAAAAGTTTCTACGTCAGAGTTCACTAACCTCGACTGAACAGAAAAAAAAATTAATTGGCCTCTAATGCTCGCGACTTATATTGAGCGCAAACTACTTCGGTGAGGGATTACAAGGAGAATGATGATTGGCTAGGATCAACTTTGAAACGGTAAAAACGAGTATTTTTAGATGAGAAGGTGATTATTATATTTAACTGCATGCCATACCAGAAGGCGTTCCATGGGTAGAGGTTGGTACGTTGATAAAATATGAACCGACCGAGTGATTGATAATACATGTCTTCATAGGAAAAGCGAAAGAATACTCCATACCAAACACTGACAAAAAGAATGATAAATATAAATAGAGTTAATATCTAAGTTGAAATACGAATTACAATAGGCAACTGATGAAAAGCACCATCGCAATAAAACATGATGTTAATGTTCCGGAGCAATGTAATAGCGAAGTTAGAGAAATAATCAAAACTATCTATAGAATAGCATTATTTGATGGCAGCAGAATGAATTTCATCACAGAAAAAAATCTTGTTGTTCAGATAGAAATAAATAAAATAATAAAGACGATATGGTAGCAAGGATCAAATTTTAATACTAATGGCCAAATAAAACTCGAGAGATTCCTAACTCTTGTTTCGCGAAGATGACCTTCCACCGAAGGGGCTTGAACTCCACGAAGTAATGTGCTTTTAAGTCTCCATGCGTCCGAGACCACACGCATCAATGCGAAAAATTCAACAGCGCACGTCAGGTAATGACGTGACGCTCATTCCTGAGGAGAGATTTACACCCGCGACCTTCGAATGAGCCGTCGCGTCGGGCACTTTGCCCACTTAACGCCTTGCTACTGATCCCGGTAGGTGGCATTACAATAACATTCAATCTAACACAATTTTCGCATATTTTGCATACCAATACTTGGACGTCATTGATCCGATAAAAATTTGACGCCAGAATAATTTTCGTGATTTATTTAACTATTCCTCCGAAGAACTTTTCTTTTGTGTAGAAAAAAAATATCTCAGACCACCGTTGACAGGGCCCAAATTCTGACAACAGAATCTATTTTTACATGCTTTTCTTTAGTTCGCTTTTCCTTGGTTCCATTGTTCCATCCATGGGTCCCATTCCCAAGGGTTCGAACCCCCGAGACGGCAATTTTTTTCCACTCGAAAATCTTAAGATTTCAATGTGTTGACTTTCATAATTATAAAAGAATCTTTACACATAGTTCATGAAGCGTTTAAATGTGATTTTATCCCAATATATGGGAAACACTTTCTAGGAAACCTGTTCAAAACGAAGATTTCTATGTGCCTTTTGTCTGGTCATATTTCTCTGAAATAAAATGTACTTCGCGTACGATTACTTTTTAGTCTTGGCAAATCAAAAGTTTATTTGTCATCAAGTTATCTTAGACATATTTAAATATAACGTATTTAGCATATTTATAACATATAACAGAAAGTGCAAGCATTTACTTTTACAATAAAGTAGTGTAGTTTTATAAATATCTTAATGTTAATACGTTACTTAAAGTTTAGCCTAGTACTGGAAATAATTAAATGCAATTCAAGGAAATTACCCACACAATGAATTATTTATGAACATTAATAGGAAGCAATTTTGGTTTCAACGATATAACATATTTAAAGTTGTCTATTTATCAAAGGCCACAACGAAAAGCACGGGGCGCTCTCATTTATATTTCGCTCCTTAACTTTAGCCCATTTAAAGATTTTCTAGAAATTATATAATGAACCGCTCTATTCCACTGCATACCAATATCTTTATATTTAATTAATTTATATTGATATCGGATATGAAAGAATGCCTCACGCTTTTCGTTGTGGCCTTGCATAAATAGACACATTTAAATATGTTATATAGTTGAAACCAAAATTACTTCCTATTAATGTTCATAAATAATTCATTGTGTGGGTACTTTCCTTGAATGCATTTAATTATTTCCAGTACTAGGCTAAAATTTAATTAACCTTAGGATATATTATTTTCTTCTTTTTTAGTACGATGTGAATATATTTCTTTTTCTTAGATTTATATTTCATCAGAAAAGCCTGCTTAAAAATATTTTTAAAATTTTTTTTTATTAATTGGTAAGTCTGCTCTTGTTTTAAGAACTTTGTGGATAGTATTGGAGTTCAGTATTCCGTTCGTTGGATGGGACGTTTAGTCCGTATTTAATTCCGTGAAATGTCCTATTAAATATAAGCGTTTCCACGCCCATGACGAGAGTAGCCCAGGAAGCCACAGGCAACAGTTACACGGAAATTGAGACTGACATCAATAAGATAATGCACTAGGGCAAATTTTAAAAATAGACAGCTTATTGTATCAAATTGTATATTGTATAAAAATGTACCAATTTATAAAATATTTTTGAAGGTTCATCAGGGAAAATAGAAAAAAATTATGACCTATCATTAAAGAGTTACATTCTTTGCAGAATCATTGCATACATTTTTTACGTTCAACTTCTAATCAAGAAACTGCAGAGTGTAAAATACATAAATAATTGACATTTCAGGTAGTAAAGATTAAATGAACCTAATTATGTGGACAAAAAATTAAACGTACGACTTACCCACTCTATTTAGAGAACGGTTTGAGATGACACCTCTATGGTATGCGAAGTAAAGGTGTGGGCAGTCCTAAGAACCAAAAATTCAGCATTAACTAATGATGATGATGACGTTCAATATAGTCTCACCGGAACAAACATTATTTCGAAAAAAATACGTATCAAACTACGAAATTTCATCGGATTTTTCGTATCGTCAACAACGCAATGCATCATCCCACGTAAATCGCACGTCGCAACGCGCCACATCGCAATTTCCCAAGGCCCGCGGAAGTCTGAGGCGGAAGTTGAGCTATTCCAGGGAAATGAAGGAAAGATGGATCGTGAAATTGACTCGCGGTGAATCGCCTTCCCTCAGAATAGAAGAGAATCATCGTGGTATGAAATCACCGCGTTCTATAGAATTGGCAGGGGAACTCAGGTTCCCCGTTTACGCCGTTTTTTTTTTAACTTCTCCCTTGCGTGTATTCACCCTCCTTTCGAGCAGTGAATTCTCTACTCAAGCAAAGTGATGCCTTCACGAAAGGACTGAGCGAAAATGGCAAATATCGATCAAAATGGGCCATTTCAAAGACGGAACAAAGGGGCCATTTCAACGACGGATTTTTTTGGAAGGAATGCAACTGAATTTCAAATAGAAAAAAGAACAAAAATGTCATACTCAAGAGTACAATATGCACTCAGAATGAATATATTTCAATTTAGTGGTTAGGAGACGCTTCTGAATGAGAAAATAATTCAATTTTCCACAACGCGTTCATATTTTGCAAAAGATTCTAACCTTTAGAGAAAGAAATATTTGAAACTCATCCAATCACGAATAAAAAATTATAATACTTGGTTATTCCCAAAGTAATTTTCGAGGATGAGTAGAAGCATAGCATTTTTACTCTGTGGTAGAAGTGACGAGTACCTAGGTACAGTTTATCTTCTCCCCAATTGTTTACAACTTTCCCGCTAAAAGTTTCGAAAACCATAGGTTTTAAAAGAGACAACTAGAAGACAAAAATTGCATATACCGCATATCTTCCAATACCGCTGTTCAGATGTTGCTCCGAAATTTCACGTAAATTGACTAGGTCATCTGGCAAAATAAAACCAATCCAGAAGATTCTCCAAAGGAAACGTTTAAGTGCAGTTAAGTCGAAGCACTGAGAGAGTTTGGCAGAAATTTATACTTAATATACCATTTCTACATGCTAACAAAATGCGTCGGTAACGTAAAACGATATTTTGAAGCGGAATGCACGAGATGTATTGCTAAATCGGTGACTTAAATTTAAAGCAAGGGCAATTAGAAGCGTTAAAAAGGGATAATCGGCCGTAGCAAAAGGAATTATAATATTGTATGTCTTGGAAGTTATTAAGCATGTATTTTGAGTGGAGTCTTCAATTATATTATAAACAGATTCATATTTTTAGTATTAGCGGATAATTTTGAAGAGAATGCGCAATTCTGCCATTATCACATTATATCAAAGGAAATTCTTCGTGCTGAGAGTTTTTAAGTTTCCGAAGGCGATAAAACCCTGAAATCATGTTTATTTACTCTTATTTGCCAGTCGTTGCCTGATTTCGCTTACTCCAAGCATTATCTTATTATTTCTGCAACGAAATCACACGGCATTTAACTTCCCCATCGCCGCCTTCCTGCCGTCTCCTCCACTTAACACCTAATTAAAGGTTTATATCTCAGCTTAATAAAAAAATGACACTTTGCACTTATAAATGATATGTTGGATTGCAATTATTAGTCAAAGACATAAAATTAATGCTGGGTGAGATGAGGTAATGTTTGCTTGCAATGAGAAAAGATATGTCAGCGAGATGTGCATTGAATGTGAGATCAAGATGGAATGGAAAACGCAAACATACTACCTTTAAAAACAAACTCGATGCCTTTAAAGTTAACAAGCAAGAAGCTTTTGTTACCAGATGCCTTATAAATTTCAAGGGGAAAAAGAAATTGAAACAATTGAACAGGGAACAACCTGAATTATTAAACATCTGTCCAACTGGAAGATTGTTTCTGTGTTGATGACCCACCATTGCCTTGCGATAAAAAAAACGGATTTTAATCAAAGGCGAATATTTCTGAAAGCCATGTTGCGAGGATAAAGGAGCAATTTCAATAAAGGTGTAAAATCTCTCCCAAATAGCTAACAGCGAAATCCTGCCTTATCCTACATCTCCGAAAACCAGTTCGTCCATAATATTATTGTTCAACGTTCTAATTTCATCACTGACCACCAGATTTGTAAGCATTATCTACGGATAATAACCTAATATTTTTGCTAGAATGCTCAGGCATGTAAAGGGTAGTTTTGTTCTCGGGTTTATTTCTGACTCCTAGTGTGGAATAACGGATGCATCTTTCGCGTTATCGCAATCTGTATCGATAACGCTTACCCCTAAAGTAGCTCAGGGTTAACAATAACCATCTATAAAATCCGCTCCACTGATTGTGATAAGCAATTTGAAGTGCTGAAGAAAAATTAAAAATGAGATCGCGTTCTCTCTGACAAAAGTTAAATAAAAAAATAACGACAATGCTAGCGCACGCCTTATGAAGATCCATGATCGAGGCCCAGGTTAATTACCATTAAACTCATCATACTCCAAAAAACAATAAACTATGGGTAGGTATCACCTCTAGGAGTTACAGAAAATAATACCAGTCAGCTAAAAATAAAATATTCTGGCATTCTTACATTCAGATGAAAATGTGGCTGCTATTCTTCCATTTAAAAAGTCCCTCTATATTCGTGACTGGGTAACAATTGGGCGGGTCAACAGCGTTGCTTGGAATATTTGATCAGCTTACTAACATACGTGCTAGCATGATTCACTTGGAATAAAGGCATGAATACGAGATTGCCGCTTCCTGTAGCTATAAATAAAGCCAAACATAAACCTTTAGGCTCATCCTCTTCTTGGAATCCTTTTCAATAGTTTAGGCATCTCGATTTTAGCATTGCATCTGGCTATAAATTCCGTGGTAGTAGTTTCTAACGTGGAATCACGTCATTCTACAAATATCATTCGCATATCAGTAAAACAAGGACCGTTCGCCCTAGTTAAAGGGAGTAGAATTTGGGCTAGTTGTGGAGTAATCTAAAGACGAAACAATCAAGCCTCTCCTCGAATTCAATCAATAAATTTTACTCATAGGTGACTGTCTTCTGGCCTTTACGAATAAAAAATAAAAGCTAAATACTTTAAATAATATAAAAACTTGAGTAGACCAGTATTATAAGATAAGTGCCAATTTTATTAACATCGGCATTATATATTTTACACCTATCGCTTTGTGAAAATTAATTTGTAGTAAATTTTCGTAATCGTAATCTTTCGTAAAAAATTCTTAATTTTAGTAAATAACCCTTAGTAAGATGAACAGTCTATGAATTCAATGATTTCACCACAGAACAATTTACACAATTTAACGAGTCTAGAAAGAACAATCCACCACTTTTAATTCTTGCCCCAACCAAACCTGAGATGATAAGTCACATTCCTTTTACGAATTCATATTCCTTCCTATTTCATATGGAGCAAGTAGTGAAGGAAAAGGATTACGTAAATATGACGACATTAGCTGATAGGAGAATCTAGTGGAGAGCTAAGTCAAACCATTTCAGGATAGTTGACTATGATGATGATGATGATGAAAGTCTTCATTATGTTACAATTCATAAGGAGGGAATTAAGTTTGCATCCCTCCGAGCATAGCTTTCCATGAGTATCGTAAGTGATGCATGTTTCTCATTCTTACGGGATGAGATGCCCTTCAGCTGCGGAGGAAGCAAGCCAGAGTACGGATTCTGTAATGGTACTGGGCTGTCGAATTTTCCTCAGAAACCGAGAATTATTAAGAACCCACAATACATCGTCGGAGTAGATCACACTCATAAGATCTGAGAAAAGACTATTATGGATTTATTCAAATATTCTCTCGTGCAATTCGGGACAGTGACAACATTGATATTTATCACACTAATATACCTTCATAGACAGACCTTCCCTTCACATGATAATACAATTGCACACATAACATAAACTTTGATACAGATTAAATCGAAGTTACTTGGGAGATAATTATGATCAGCATAGTAGGTTTTAACACTGTTTTGCGAGTGATCTTAACGACGCCGAGCAGACTCTCCACATACCTTCGTTGCTCAGCTGAGTTCTTACTGAGTGTACTATCTATTTAGCTCCAACCCACAAAGTATTTTATTTTCCATCTTGCCCAATATTTTCCTTTTTCAATTGTCACCATAATCGCAAATACTCTTGTACATAATTTCTTCTCCATTCACCAGCAATCTCTCCAGTTATTTAATTTTGAAGCTCCCTTTCCTCCTCTAGCACGCTAGCCATGCCTTCATTTGCTTCTTAATCAGCTTATCGTATCGCATTTTCCCATACTAATCAAAGCCCACATGTCACACGACCGAAATGACGCCTGTGATCACAACCAAATCCGGGGTTGAATTATTCACACAAACGTTTACAGAATTTTACGACAGAAAGCTTCACTGAAGGTATTGAAAATATATTAAAATCCCAGTGTCCTCCGGTAAGCTATAGAGTTAATATTAAGGAAATAGATGTAAGAATGAGAGGTATTTTAAAATATGTTTTTTCCTCGCATATACGTTGAGAACAATGATACACATAATACAAGGTGCTGGGGAGATAATAAGGTAGTTAACGTAAATTTTTGGCTTATCCACAGGAACCTGAGGAGCTGTGTAAAATGTGAACTTTATTGTGTCGGCCTCGTATGTTGTTAGCAACTAATACCTAAATGTATTCTATCATTAATACTATCCATTATTTACATAGAGCATTGTTATTAATTGTTCTACCCTCGTCATATACCTCAGGGTAGCTGGAAAGGTAGTCGGTACATGATGTAGATGACTCCAGTCAATTCCCAATCTGTCCGCGAATACTTCTAGAAAATAGTTCGCCATCCTTCTCAACGAGGACTTGCCGACATCATAGGATACATCACGGCTTCGAGGGCTCCTATCTCCGTTTTGTCTCCTCCACTCGCCCGTCTGAGCATTCCATCTCGAGTGTCCGCAGTGGCCCGACGCGTCGGGGCGGCACCTATTCCCCACTGACATCATCACAAACCGAGCGAGTTGGCGTCCTTCGACCCACGCTCCCCCGGATCTCTCTCGTGGGACGCCCACACAGGAGGCTGGAGGAGAAGCGAGCCATGTCTGCGACCGGGTCCATTCAAGAAAAGCCAACATTCCATCACGCGTTCACCCGCCCTCTCTCCTAATTTCTCTCGGGATCATCTTCGCCGCGACGTCGAAGCGGGAAGAACGGGGCCCATAACGATCGACGTCGTCCGAAAAGAAAAACCTGGCAGAGAGGGAGGCTAAATGCAATGTATTTAACTTCTCGGAGGTTGAAATCCAACTGGCGGGAATCTCTTTCTAATGGATTTCTGCGATGGAGAGCTATCTGGTAGGATCTGGGCCACATCCATTGAAGGGGGTTTACATAGCGCGTCTCACGTCACTATAAATTCACTCTGACTCAAACGTGGATTGGATCAAAATGTGAAATTATACGGTTGATTGAACGTATCTTTCAACACAACATACACGCCAGCATACAGAGAAGAAGATTCCATAAGGATGGCGAACCCCAACACTATTCCTTGAATCCGTTTCTGTCCAACTGGAAGGAATGAGGGAGCGGCGGAAAGATGGGGAAAAGGTATCGCCGCTCGGTTCGTGGGGCAAGCAGTGCGTCAGTGAGTTTGGTTGAATCACCTTTTCCGGGATCTCCGAACGAGGGAGGGGACGAAGGAAAGGCGGAGCGAGGGAAGGGCTCTCCGAGTTCTACAGTCGCGATTTCTATCCCGAGGAAAGCTCACGAAATCCCGCGAAAAACTCGGTGTGGAAGCTTGCATGTGCGTGAGAGTGAGTCTGCGTTTCGCAATCTGCGGCGGACACGCTAATGTGGCTCGCGGTGGAGTTGTTTCCAAGGTGACAAGGATGGCGAAGCAGAGAGAAGATGCGTTGCGCGAGATGGCGGGGAGCAGTCGAAGTTTCCGGTGCCACTCCAGTTTTTTATGGCTGGGTTTGTTGCGCTTGCTACACTCCGTTTTCGGTCGTCAACGTCTCCATCTCATGTACTTCCGTCTGTTTCTCTCCTCTCTTAATCCTACTGGATTGGAGACTCTCATCGACACTTGGTTGGTTTTTTTACTACATTTTGGACATTTCTGTACAAAACACAGATTGTCTCTTTGATCTTGCCCTTAACTTCGCCTTCAAAATTAAAACAGCTGACGATTTACCTCCAATTTCTCTAAGTCACTTAATTAGGAACTCTACCACTTAATGATCAACTAACCTCCAAGTATTCGTTTGAGGCATGGAAAAAGGTTGAAATGTCATGCCATAACAAATACCACGCTCAATTTCTGGCTTAATCACCGTCTGACCCAAGAACGGAAGTCATTCTCGTTACATGAAGTAAGAGCTTGTTTTCACAGCTGTTATACATAACGACTTGGTCCAATTCTGATGTTTTTTGTACATCTATATCTACTGACTACCCACCAAGCCTCCGCGAATGTATGTGGCATGGGGTGAATAATCATATAACATGCACGACGTACTCGTAACTAAGAGGAACAATAATACTACTTCATTGGAATGTGATAGTTAGAATTTTATACTTAGTAACTCACGTGCCACATATATATCTATACCGGAAAGATTATAAATTTGAATTAAGTATTTGTACGGATGTTTACCATCAAGTATGAAACTTATCAAGTTCATGAATACCAGTGCAGTCGAGCTCATGTATGGATAGCCTCGGATAGATAGATAAACTCGGATGAGAAACCATCTTTCTGCAGAAATTCTGCAAAGGTACACATGTAATTTACTAATTTATACCGGTTTCATATCCATGGCCGTTTTGCAAAAAAAAAATTCCATTAATTTCATTGCATAACAAAGAGTACATTTATTTGACGAGACCAAAAAATTAATGTGTTATTATAAGTGCATATATTTCATGTCACATTATATCACGAAAAACTTTCTCTTAAAATGTGATTTTTAAATTGTGTGCAATCACTACTTACGGAAAAATAATCCTGATGATAGTAAAACGCAAAACTTTACTAATTTTTAAGGATTATACATATCATCTAAAAAAAAGAGAACCTCACTTCTTTGCGTGCCATGACAATGATTACTACCGGGAACTTTTTGGTGATATGCTTTGTAATAATGATGAAGGCTTGCATAGTTAGAACTGCTCTTATGCGAATAACGATTTGCTCTTTTCCACTCGTTGTTAGGGTTATTTCCTGATTACTGTCTTTGCAATGCAGCTAATTGAAATAATCAATGCAATGAGAATATGACGGTGTACATCTATCAATCAATTGAAAATTAAAAATCGTCGATTCACCGACCTACCTGTTTCGCATTCCGCAATAGCCTAGTGGACAATGTAACTTTATTACGTCACAAAAGTCGCGTATTCGTATTCCACTCCTGAATTCCTGCTACAAAGCTCAGTGTAGGGAAAGTATGATGGCTACAGAGGATGAAAGGGGATCGTGAATACCAACCAGCCTCCACCAACAACCAAAAATCAGGGTATAACCGTACAACTGACAGAAAAAGGAAGGTACTCCTCACAGCAGTGGGAGTGAAATATTTAATTCGCCTCAGTGACAAAAAGCCTGTTCCATACAAGATTTTTTAGCCATGACAACCATGCAGTACTTGTTGGACAAGCATTACTATGATCTACGAAGAGCCTCTAAACTTTTTTGGTCTTGATTTCTGAGTTACCTCAGTTAATGGAGTACAAAACAATACACAGCATACCGAAGACTTAGTTCAGCACTTGCGGTTTATAACTTTTCATTTACCCACTTTTTATGGTGGTCAGAAATTAGAACACCGTGAGACATCGGCAAAGAATCCCTCGAAGATGTTTTGAATTCCATTGCCTCACCTTTCTTTCGGTGCAAAGTGATGTAATGGAATCTGAGAGTATCGCTTACCACTAAATAGTAAAAAGGAAATGGATATATCTCTATATGCTCTCTTGTTGTCCCCTCTTATTTTCTTTCTTCCTCATTGCTACCGAACAACCAAGACACAAAACTCCTGGAGCACAGGTCATTCAATATCGAACTCATCGTCTCTGAATATAAAATTCTGATATCATGGGGTCACTTTTCGTGCCCTGCGGGAGATAAGAATGTAATTTGCCGACTGAACAGGAAAATATCCGAGAAAGATTAGACTCCCACGCATACGTCCCCACCGCTAGTTACGAAATACCGCCGTCGTTATGAAATAGGGATTGTTTGCGTTTGCGGCCTCGGATGCAGCCCATGACTTCATGCCATCGTCCTTCGGTTGCACTTCGAGTTGAATTTCGAGTGTTCACTGCGCATTAGAGTAGCAGTTTCCTTTGACACAGTATTGTGGGAGCGGAAATCATGTCACCCTTCACTTTGCGGTCTCACCGTTCCACAATGCAAAGAATTCGTGAATCCATTCACTCGTTGAGAACATGCACTTGCCGTAGATCACAGTAAAACACGCAAGTTAAGTAAAATTGCAAATAAATGAACACTGAATTCTCGAGAGAAGTAGGTCGCATGCAATTTCTGTAAAAAAATACTGAATTTCTAATACCTGTTCCACTACTGCTACAAGGGAATCAACTTTTTAGTTCAACCTGTCAAGTTTATATTGCACTGTTGATTATAGCTTACCTCAAATCTAAGGCAAATACGGCAATACTGTCAACGCCGGGATTTTTACAATTTACGGGGACAACAATTTTCAATTTCCACATTTTCCAGAATTATAGACGTGGTTTTTTACATAAAAGTTCACGCAATAAAGTTATGCTGCATCGTGTTAATTAAAGCGTTTTCTTCTAGAATAAATCTATTGAGTTTTCGGTGACACGGTGCCGGTAAACTGAATTTTGAACATGTCTTCAAACAAGCTTAAATTTTTCTTTGTTTACCATTTGTGAATGTGTTGTCGATCTCTTTACATTATTATCGATGACTATAGCGATAGTTAGAAGGAAATTCAACATGACCTCAATGCGAATAAAGTTAACATTAAAAATTTCACCTTTCTTCCTCTGTCAAAGGTTGAAAATTGTTTCAATTCCTTAAATGCTACAGAAGAATTATGAACATTAAATGGATTGACCGAGTAAGTGATGAGGAAGTCATAAGAAGATAGGGAGAAAAGAGAAGTCTTCTGAATACCCTAAGAAGGCGGGACAACTTAATCGGCCATATCATGAGACACAATGGCCTAATGAATATAATCGACAAGGGAAAAGTGAACGGGGAGATTGGAAAATGCAGGCCCCGTATGAGATACATGGAGCAGATTTTAAATAATGTAAAAGAGAAGAAGTACGTAAATATGAAGAGGTTGGCCGATAGAAAAATGGAGTGGAGGGCTGCGTCAAACCAATCCCAGGATTGTTGACCGATGATGATGAACCACATTGCCACGTGTGATGAAGTTGCACCTCTTCATTTTCTGGAATAGCTACATCCATAACATTATGGAAAATAATTTAATCCTTCGGGAAAAAACTCGTTTCTTTCTGGGATGGACCTCTAAGTAATGTTTATGAAAAAAGATTTACGAAAGGAACTTTTACAG
This sequence comes from Platycnemis pennipes, assembly GCA_933228895.1. Taxonomy (NCBI): domain Eukaryota; kingdom Metazoa; phylum Arthropoda; class Insecta; order Odonata; family Platycnemididae; genus Platycnemis; species Platycnemis pennipes. The sequence goes on along the minus strand of OW121847.1, from coordinate 72,315,032 downwards.
CAGGTTAAAATCTATGAAGATTAGGATTTCATAATAAAACAGTATTTTTTAGTATCATTCATTGTATGCTATCGGAAAGAGCAAACAAAGTTCAGCATCAATCACAGGTGGAAAGTTTACAAAGATGATGAAAATGTTGAAGTTACTTCCATTACTTAATTCAATGGGTCTATTTTTCCCCGCAGTTCAATACTTACAGTCATCTCCTTATAATGCATTTATTCTATATATAAGGTCTATAATTGAAGACCTGAGTGCAAGAACAAGATAATAACCAAAAGTGAAGTTTCGAGAAAACTCCGGCTTGCTGGAGCATTATTATTAATTATCTGGTTCTTGCACTCAGAGAGCAGAACGTAAAATTCCAACAATGTCTGCTGAACTTATTTAGAACTTACCATCGAAAATGACTATGTCTTCTGGTAAAGGGCTTCATGTCTTTGTGGAAATCTCATTTTCGCAAAAAGTGGTCATTATCTGGTTCTTGCACTAAGGTCTTCAATTAGGTTAATATGTTTGAATGAATGTACTCGCTGAATGGGTCCAGGGAAAATAGCACGGATGTGAGTCAACCAAAATAATTGTTCCATGGTGGGTTTTATTGGTTTACGTAGAAAAATATAGAAATGAACTCCTCTCCACTGGCTCCATATTCAATGTTAAAATGTATTTATTAGGGAGCCTATAGTTGGATTTTGATTTAGTAATATGTAATATTTGAGTAAGGTCTAAAACAGTTTTTCTTCCTTCCGAATCTCGAATCCAAACCTTAAATTTACACTCAAACCTCGAATCTTAAATTTCCCCGTAATCACAAACCTTAATGAAATATAAATGTTACTTTTTGAGATTGTTAGATTTAAAAATGACGCTGAAAACAATGGGGCCCATCAGATATACCTAAAATTCGACCAATTTAAAAAAGTAGAAGTGAAGTCATTAGTTGCTTATAAAAACTGTTAAGGCATCATACCTCACGAATTTACATTCATGAATCACCCCGAATTAACTTTCCACTTTCCCGGCTCCACGTCGTAATGCATGTACCAAGCCAATTCATGAGCGCATTAAAGAAGCCGCGGCTACAAGTAGTTGATCTTGAAATGGCCGATTAAAAGTGAGAGTGAACACCGCCATGGATGTCGCTCCATTTCGAGATAACAAAAACAGCATTGTGATGGAGGAAAAGTATAACTACTAATATGCAAATTAGGAGTGAGATGTAAAGCCGTGAGGAAAAGAAAGACTTTTGATAAATTCATTGCAACCTCACCTCGACATTGTACGCATTGAAATAGAAGAACGAGTGTTAAGTGCAAATGAGATGTCGGGGTAGGTAACCCATCGACAGAAATGGGAGAAAAAGAGATCAATGAAAGGAGATAAGCTAAAATATACACAGAAACGATTGGACCAATACTAAAATAGGAGATGGAAACTAATAAAAAAAGAGGAAATGAAAACGACGAGGATGAAAAGATGACAAAATTTTTATGGCAACACATTTTAAAGAGCGAGGAGAGGTGATTATAGGAAATTACGATGTAAGAGGACATTAAGAAAAGAGCAAAGAAGCTTTTAACTAGGAGTGAAACAATAAAATACAATAATGGAAGAATTAAACATAAAAAACTAAAAGTTACAGGACGGAAGAAATGATTCAGTGAGACCACGGAAAGGTTGTGCTATGCCAGTGGGTGGAATGAATCCAGGGTTTTACCGTCGGAAATGGAAGCCGAGGGAGAAGGAAGGAAAAAGAAAAAGTCAAAGCGCTAATTAAAAGAACCTGAATCGAAGGCATCGCTCCAGTCTAAGGTGAGTATTTTAAAAAGAGAATTCCATGTAGCTGCAAGTTGAGCAACCCATAATTCTGATCGTCACATTTTCATAAGTCACATTTTCCCACGAAACTGACCTAAGCATTTTTAGGTTTCTCACCAAAATCGCTACTTAATGAGAAAACAGTTTCTTGTTACAAATTTCCACCCGCGTCTTTACGTCCAGGTAGGTGCCTACGAGCAAGTATTACTAAAGATGGCTTCTCCTTGACAAAACATCTTCTTTAAGTATCCAATGGGACCGCGCTTTACGATATGAGTAATTTGAAGGGGCTTCCAACTTGCAGATTTACTTATTTTCAAGTAAAAATTGGGTTGCCACAACCTGGGTCACGATAATAATTCCTCAGAAGCCAGTATTGCTATTTGTAAAGCTTTAAAAATTTTATGATATAAACAAGAGAATAAAAATAATATTGATACACCTCATATAACCAATATTCATAGACTACACACTGCAATTATCAGGCCATACAAAATGACTTTTGACGCTTGATGTAAGGGCCTTTAGATGTTAAGACGATAAGATTATCAATGCTATAATAGAAGTCAGAATCATACTATACCCAAGTCCATTGAATTTCGTGTTTCATTCTCTTTTTAAAATTCTAAATCCTTAAATATTTCACATGTAATTAACAAAATTCATGTCGAATATATGACTCTAGGCGTGGGAATTAGTGACGCTAGACCTATAATGCATCTGATAAAAATATAACATCTAGGATGAAAACCAATGAACAATAAAATGATCATTCCATATCAACGGCCCTGGGTTTTAGCAACGAAAAAGACATCAAATTTCGGACAAATGTTCAAATCTTGGAAATTACCAGATCTAAAATAAGGCATCGGTAACAAATCAATGAATGACTGGAGAATCGAGAAATTACGAGCCTATAAAAGGGATTACATGAAGTAATAATAAATTTCTAGTTCAACAAGAGAGGATAATATTTTATTGAGTTATATTCATATAAGTGGCAATTTCGGGAACGCGATAATGACAGTACTAGATATGATTAGCGTAAGGTGAATGAGCCACTTAATTATATTGAAAGTCATCTGAGGGTGTGGTTGCAAGAAGATAAATTTTTAAGTAGCTGATGACGGAAGCAGTGCGCGTGGTGTAAGCTGATCAATCGTGACCGACGCCCGAACTCGCTTTCGTTTCCTCGCGAGGAGGAAGACAACGATCGATTGGCAAAGACTCGCCCACTCATCGGCGCTCGGCATTCTCGCCCCGTCGACTTTTTACGAGTTTCGGCGGAGGTACGGGAGCCGGGGCGGGACGGTCGTGCCGGCGAAAGAGGAAGAGAGGGACACCGCCCTTCCTTCTTCTTCCCACGCCCTGACGCTTCTACCCCCGCGAAAACACCGAGAGGGAACGGTGTGATAGGAACCAATCCTCCCAATCCTTTCATCCAATGCCATTTGGTCCTCCCCTCGATACGGGAAGGAGAGTCGCCTTCCCGGCCCTCGGGTCGGCAACCGACGAAATTCCAATTTCTTTCCCCTCTTCATGTCTTTCTCTTTCTATATCTCTGTCTTTATCTTCTCTCTCTCTCTCCACACCTCTATCTTTCTCTCTCTCCCCACTCCTTTCACTCTCTTTCCTTCTTCCTCTCTCACACGAGCGAGGAAAGGAAAGTTTCCGTCGATAAAGCGGCGGCGCCGCAGGCAGACCAACCTCCTGAATTTTTCAAACACTTACTGCTTCTGAACTTCTCATGGCACAGTAACAGTTGCCTTTTTTTGAAACTTGTTAAGCCAGATATATGAATTCCATTTACCCATCGCCGTTGCAGACTTCAGGGTTTGTAATTTACGACAAAAAAAGGACGATAACACAGAGCCCAATTTCAGCATGGTGACTTTAATGGTAGCTTTCCGTAAACCATTGACTTCTTCGGCTCCCGTCCTACCCTTATGGTTCTACGGGATGAGGATTCTATAGCGCACCGAGAAATCTGTTGTGAGCTAAAAGGATACGTGGTAGGAATGGTACGCACATTATACGGATCTATTACAGCACGGTGTAGAGCAATACGCGAGAATGCTAAATATGTTAATAATGAATGAGACGACAAAATATCTGTGGAAAATCCCAAATACTGCAATTCAGGGCATATCCTCTCCCTATTTTTTATTGAAAACGTATTCATGGCTTTCGGGAAAATATTTTAACTTAATAGCATCAGTTTAAAATAATTTATAAAATATAAAGGAACTTTATAAAAATTAATTTCTAAATTTAGATATCTCGAATTAATTGAAAATCAAGATTCGTGATTAAAGTTTTTGTTAAATTTGGAGTGCGAAGAAAGATAGCACCTCGGCAACCAGAGAATTTTGTGAACACCGTGCTGATACCTATACAGAAAAAGTGGGTGACAAAAGTATGCGAAGAATATTGAACGATAACTTCGATTTCTCATGCGGCAAAGGTGTTTACAATCAACAACAGAAGAATGGAAAACAAAGCAAACGAATTTCTACAAGAGGAGTAGTTTTTGTATCAGTGAGGTGTGAAAATGGGAATATTGCGGAAGACAGAAGTAGACTGGAGGACAGGAGACTGATCCGGAATTTATAGATGGAACAGAAGGCGCAAGTGAGAGTAGCTGATGGAAAATCGGATTGGGCTACGTTCGGGAAGGGAGTTATACAGGATTGTCCGATATCACCGGTACTTTTTAACATCTACTCGGAGGAAATAGTGAGAGAGGCTTGGGATGAGCTGGAGGCTGGAGTAAAGGTCGGGGAGAAATTGATAAAATCGGTAAGGTTCGCGGATGACCAAGCGCTAGTCAGCCAGACAGCCCGTGGCTCACAAAAATGCTGGATGCGTTGCAGGTGCAGTGCGAAAGATACGGGATAAAGATAAATCAGAAGAAAACGAAAGTAATGCGATATTCAAGAACAAAAAAGGCCAGTTTAACTATAAAAGTAGGTCAGAAGCTAGAGCAGGTGGAGCTATCTAAGTGGTATGTCGAGGAAAAAGAGTATGGCAGCATTGAAGTGAGAAGGAAAATCGTATTGGTAAAAGAAGCTTTTACTCGTAGGCGTGAATTAATGACAGGGACGTTGAGTAGGGAAGTAAAGAAAAGACTAGACTTCACCCCCTGCCACACACCCTCGCGGTGGCTTGCATGGTATCGCGTAGATGTAGATGCACACTTGGGAAAAGTTCAATATGGAGTGGTGCACTATATGGGGCGCAAACGTGGGCTTTGCGGAAAGAAGATGAAAATAGACAGAGGGCTTTTGAGAAGTGGGTGTGGAGAAGGATGGAGAAAGTGAAGTGGGTCGAAAGGTGGACGAGCGATGAAGTGCTAGAAATGGCAGGAGTGGATAGAAATTTGATAGATGAAATTAGGAGAAGGCAGAAAGTGTGGATGGAGAAGGTAATTAGAGGCGATGGTATTTTGAAAGACGTGATTGAGGTAAGAACGTTGTGTAAGAGGGGAAGAGGGAGGAGAAGAACAGGTAGCTTGGATAGAATGATGGGAGGTAGGAGGTGTGAGGGGCTGAAGAGGGTCATCGGGTGAAATGTAGGGGTGTGAGATTTTGTCTATTTAGACCTACCTTCACCGGTAGAAATATAATAAAAAAATTTAGACCTTTGAAGTTTATAATCGTTATTAGGATGTTCCTTTTGCATAAGTAACGCAAATGTCATATAAACATTCGAATCTTTCTTTATTGCACGTGCCATGTGATTGCAGTGGCCAAGGTAGCTAGGACGGCGACGGCTTGGCAAATCAAGAGTCACTGGCTCGAATTCCATGGGCATGGGTGATGCCTTTGCCTTAGGGCTAAGATTAGAATAATGTTAGGCAAGAACATTAGCCATTGAAGCACCTAAAAACTTAATTTTACTACTACTCTCTCATGATTTTTGGGGTGTCGCTCCCTGCCAAGGACCCTAATGATGGCTTGTAGGATACTCTGCAGATTTAGATGTAGATCAGGTGTCACTATTTAAAGTTAAGGTCAATGTGCAGTTAAAACAAGAATGCTGGGTGATAAACTTCAAGGTCACGAGAAAGCCTTAAAATTACGGCGTATTTCATATTGACGAGCTCCTTAAGTTTTTTTTTTAACGAAGCACTGATTGAGAAGATTTTGACTTCCAATTACGAAAGATATCACGTGAGAAACTTTCTACACGGTACGTAAATATGTTCTAATCTGTTTATCTGCTTTTCTTCCGTCTTTATCGTCCTCACGCGTATTCTATAAATGCGTGTTCAATGAATTATTGCCGTCAATTTATTGCTGTCTTGAAAATAGCAGATGGGGGAAAGGGCGCGCCAACACTTCATCATTTTCAAATTACCAAACTCATGCGTTCCCGGCGTGGGACGATCCATCTTTCTTGTTTTGAGAAAATCCCTCTTTTATTCCAAGCGTTCATTCGTGCATCAACTCAGCCTTACACCTTCATTTCTCGGGAGGAATTAAACCTCACCTGCTTTTCCGCGAATGGGCATTGTTAATGGTGAAAAAGTCTACGTTGTGGAAGAAGGAAAGAAAAATTTCATCCCGGGTAGTTGAATTTCATCGCGCAAAATTATTAAAGTAGCGTTTTTGGCGATTGATATCGCGAAGATTCACACTAAGTGACTCAGAAACTTTGTCGAGTTGAATCCATCACAGAATACAAGGGGCGATGAGACAGAGTAATCCATGATTGCAATTTGAGAAGAAAATCAATTTATTTTGATTAAGTCCCAGATGCTGTTCCCCGGAGTTTCACGCAAAATGTGGAAAGAGCAAGTAGAAGTGTATACATCTTACGCCTCGACAACGTAACGTTGAGTCGGGACTCAACTTTCCTTTCCTTCATCCGCCGGTTCCAAGTCGACAGATGGAGGTGAGTGATTGCGATTCACTCGACAGCAACAAGTCTTCTCCTTGTCCCTTTAAAGGAAATCGCTCCAATTCCTGAAGTTCTCGGGAAGAAATCGCCTTCGTCCGTCCTCGGGCAGGAAGCGATTGCCTTCTTCCATTTCACAGCACTCCACCAGCACTTACGGTTTCCATGACATTGAACATTCCGATCGCGCAATCTAGGCCAAAATCTCTTCAAATGGAAAGAATCTCTCCCCACTGCCTTGAAACTTTCACGCTAGCTTACTCGCAGTCGCTGAAGAAGGTAATGATTGACGTTTCCTTTAATTAGAGGGCACGTGAGTGATCCACAGAGATCCCAACCAACGGAATATGCGAGTTTTGCTTTCGCTTTCACAACTACACGGATATGTCATTGGGCAATTAGATGTATAGTTAAATAAAAAAAATAACTGCGAAAATATTGGCGTTTTTTACAAAGGGTGGTGAAACTTGGGGTTACACGTTTAATTCATAACGTTAGGTTCTCTTGTTTATATCTCACATCTGTATTGAACAGTAAGTTTCTTACCCATGAGCGCGTCAGTCACTAAGTCATTATCCTTTTCCTACTGGGCACGATAATCTCCGGACATTGATGTAATGAAGTCTGTATGAATAGTATTTGGGACACTGTAAAAAGTTTGTCTGATTTTCAGTGCGATCTGAGTTTAAACGCTGTCTGATTTTACGGTAGTAGTCTAAATTTAAGACACAACATGCGTGAAAATCAGACAACCTCCGTCTTATTTTAAGAACTTAACAAAAGCATATTGAAAATAAAATGGTTGTGATCTGAAATTCAGATCACCCGGGCTTAAAATAAGCAAGCCTTGGTTGTCTCCGCAATTGGAACTAACCTGCCAATATCAGAGACTGATGGGCGGAGCGTAACCAGGGAGATGGAATTTGACAAGGATTACGAAGCGTACAGAAGTAAAATTCGAAGCCCAGACAAATTTCATTGTAAGTAGGTGAAATATGTTTCTTGCGATGAGTTAATGGTGTGAGAATGTGGCGATGATACTTCGTTTGTTTGCAGAAGGGAGCCAGTTGTGTCTGAGTGACGTATCCTGATACTATTCGTCCTTATTTTGACTACGTGGCAGGGTTGTAAGAACTAAAAAATAGTCACCCTCGTCAAGTGACAGTTCCAGGCTTGGTTTGTAGATACTGGCACATATCTTTGGTATCGTAGACTTTGTATGGATTACTTTTTTCCAATAAAAATACAAATTTTCATATTATCTTTGAAATTATTGTCAATGTGTTCCCATTTCAGTCCTGAAATCTTTTTCAATGGAAATTCTATGAATTACGTTTGCGCTATCGAAGAATTTAGTCAGTTCAACGGTATCATCGAATAGAAATATGAAATTTTATGGTATTGGTTTGTGTTCGTGTGAAGTGTTTAAATATGTAGTGTTTATAATTAGAAATCGCATAAAAGCAGGATTCAATTTCAATGGCAACCTGCATTGTTACGTGGTACTTATTTTCAGATAGGCCCATGCTGAATTTAAGACAGCCCTGGTCTTAAATTCAGCGTGGGATTATCTTAAAATAAGTCCCACCTGGTGTGATTTTCAGTCCAGCACCTGCCTTAAAATAAGACATCCCCTCAGAGTAGCTTGAATTTCAGTAGCAACCCGCATTATTACCAGACCAGGGCTGTCTTAAATTCAGAATAGGCCTATCTGAAAATAAGTCCACCTGGTCTGATTTTCAGTCCAGTTTCTGCCTTATTTTTAGACAAGATATTACTTCTGAAATTCAACATACCCTGTCTTAAAATTGTTGCATCTGAAATTCAGATCGCTTTTGTACCTTAAAAAATCAGATATACTTTTTACAGTGGAAATTAAACTATCAATTCGGTCAATCACCAGCATGTGATTTTATTATCAGCAAGGTTGAAATAATTCGTATTTACTTAGGAAAATTAAGATAACAGAATAGTTTGTTCCACAATAATAAGTTTAAAATTTGTGGTCAAAATAAACAACAAAAGAAGACCTAATTTTCTATTTGCACTACCATACTTTATTAAAAATTTCACTGTAATATACATTTATTACGCAGCCGGTTTAGAGGCTTTACATTATTTTAAAGAGTTATTTTTACATAGAGCGGGAGCTTAAAACTGAAATGAAATCTGTTTAGTCAGCACATGAACGATGGTGAAAAAAATTATTGGGCATGTGAATAAAATATTCCCCAAATTTTATAAATCCTTGAAAACTATATATTCATAGGTATCTTTCACCATATTCCGCAGAAAACGATTCATGCTGTAAATCAAAATGTATTCCAGGTACTCGTACTAAATCGGATATCATAAAATTTATAACCCATCTCGTCACCAATGTAGTAGGCATAGTGTAGAATTGTGGTGAGAAATGAGTGTATGAATATTCCTATACTTTTACCAACACCATGCGGGAAACAGGACTTTTCCTTTGAGAGATTAAGATTTCAAACAGTAAGGGAGATGATAAGATTGTTAGCCTTCTGAAACTCCCAATCAATGCAGTACATGTCTGTACAATACACAAAAATTCAAAATCGACACCTCCTAACCGAGTGGAATAACTAGCTAACAGTGGGGTAATGAAGATTAAAAGTATAGAAAGAGTAACTAACGAATTCCTTTGTTACGCATTCCCGAACTCCCACTCTTTCCTATTAGGAAACAACGACTCAATGGCCTTAGTTGACGAGAGAAACCCAAGAAACAACGATTCTAAGGTGGATTACCAATAGAGATCTGAATCACACCTGGAAGCAAGAAGTTCCGACCACTGCACCACGGCAGGACATATGATTTCTTGACGCTAGAATGTAATCCTGTTTGATTTAGGGACGATTTGATAGTACCGATGAGTCCGGAAGAGAAATTCCGAGCGTGCTCATTATATGTAGGTATATCTAGTAGAGTATTATCAAAGGCTGGCGTGAATGCCATCCGAATTTCCCTTGTCAGGTAAAACTAGGGACGTTTTATGGTCTCTCTGTTTTCAAGAAAAGGTGCTGAGAATTAGGATTTTTCCATTTAAAATGAATCTTTTCATGTCATCAGTGCTACGCCTCCTCTTTCTACACCTACTCTTAGGAGATATTAATCATAATTATCTCCATCTGTTCACACTATGGCCCTATTCCTACTCCATCATCACACCTCTATCAATGTCTCCAATCCGGTTGCAGCAATTGTCCAATCCTCACAGTCATTGAAAAAAGTATGTCCACAATCGTCCCGCAAAGTGATTAAAATCCTCCAGGATTGTAGAGGTTTAAATCCACAGCACATGAAGGTGATCAGTTCCCATGCTCGGCATCTCGAACGCCCTTACGAGTGGAATCAATTTGGAAGTAAAAGGCACGGGAATAAAACACACCTGACCAGTCAAGCAACGTTTATGGCCTCTCGGATGTTAGCGCACTGATTTAAGTGGCGTGAAAGTTATTGCCCTCATCGTGGCCTCGAGGGAAATATCCAGCACTGATGCGGCGAAAATGTTTTACGGGAACTACCACTTAATATTTCCTCGTTTGTATTCTGGTTGGATCGGGATGCAGAAAGGACTATGTTCGTTTTGTGAGTATCTGTCTGAAACTAAAAGCGGAGTCGGGGCCTCTCAAGTAAGAATTTTCAGTCAGTTCATGTATTTGAAACACTTGAGGCGAAATCACTGCGGTGTTAATGTACACAAGGCGTAAAACAGGCAGCTGCGGTGAATAATCAGAACAACACACACTTTTTCAATGCTTCCATTCATTCAAATTCATCTTCAGGTCATTCAAACTTAAACAACTCATGCCACACGACTGGCAGTCGACAGCGTGTTTCATTTTTTTCATTAAAATATCTTACAGTCAACGAGAATGGAATGCGAGGACACTGTAGAACAAGAAAGACATTATGAAATGAAATCAACTAAATAGATTACACACTTTTTAATTACCTCGACTAGTTTCAACGCATTGGAGACTTCCTCAAAGCAAAGTAGGTACATAATTTTTTCTCATTAAGGGGGAAAGACTTTACTTTCATATTTTTGACCAATGTCACAGTTTATAGAAATAATGTTTCACATGAAATTTTACCCACCAATCTCACAGTAAAATTAAGGTCTTCTGAAATAATTCACATCAAATCAAATCCCTAATTGACCGTTGCTGAGGCATTTTTCCTGCACTTTGCCTAATTAACGAGAACAGAAACCAATAACTTACATATCGAATTGCAACTGTTATTTCATCAAAATGTTTTATTAAGATTATATTTCTCGAGGAATATAGGAACCAATTCGATCAAACACTACACAGTGAACAGAGGAGGATTATAACTAATTGAAAGCTTTAGGATAATGATTTATCCTGATACTAACATTGCTCATGGCTCACTAGATACTCCCACGACGTTTCTTCCTTATTGATCCGAGTCTTGTACGCCTAGAAGGTCTACAAGAGCAGTGTGTGCATAGCTAGCGCGTATGAAGCCCGTTTAAATGACGAAGAGGGGTATTGCGTGCGTGCTGTTTTCCAGCGGCTAAAGCTCTTCCTCCGTCTTGCGAACGGTAGCCGTCCAGACGCACTCAGCCAGACGGTGACGCATCGGAACATAACGCACCCCGCAATGCAGGGGTCGCGGGGATTTTGAAAACACGCCATCGCATTGATCTTCCCGAAAATGCTGGTCTCTAAAATCATTTCCACCACGATTTATTGTCAAGAGTATGACGAGAATGGATTGGATGAATACAACCATTAAAAATCACGGGAACGGGTTTGTGGTGGATGTATGTTCGGCTTCCAATCCCTAGGATCCAGGTTCGAATCCGGGAGGTGGTAGAAATTTTTCAATGAAATCCTGGTTCTATTCTAGTTCTGTGCGGAGAGCTTTACGAGTACAGCACTCAGTCTATCGGATGGGGCGTGACAGCAAGCAAACACCAACGCCGGGTTTCTCTTAAAAATGCCAACTATTCTCAAATAGTCTCTCATACTTAATGGCGCGAATCATCTTAGATGTCGGTCACATCCCATAATAACGAGAAGTGTGGGCTGAAAAAAACAAATATTTGTGTTAAACAGAGGATGCTATTTCAGCTATGAAATTAAGGAAGGTAATCCTCAAAGGCATTCCTTTTCAGCAGTATTAAATACGGAAAACGATCAATAATTGAGCCATTAGCAATATGCTGGCATTAAAATACTGATACGACTTAAGGGAAGGCCCCCTGAGCGGCAAGAAATTTGCGTTTCTTCCGAGGGAGAGGAGAACTACCCCAAAGTGTTCTCCAAAGTGGCGTGTGAGAAGTGGTCGGGAATCCACTCGCGAAGCAAGAAAACTTCGGTCCTCGGCGTGGGAAAACAGGACAGTGAACAGCATACCGACTCAACCATCAACGTTTGTTTGAGACTCATCAGATAATCACGATTGGGTTCACGGCTCTCATCAATCACTCCGTGGAAGATGCGCGATCACTATGCGCGATACGGTAGCATGTGGATTCCAAAATTTCTTGTTTTTCTGAAGATGCATCCAAAAAGAATGCAAATTGCCTTCCCGCACTTAGGGGAGCGAATACATTTTCCAAAACGTGCGGTCCATTACCATATAAAAATTCTACCTTTGAAATTACATCGAAACAATCTAACGGAGAATTGGACGCAGAAGGGATCTGCTTGTCAAAAATTGCTATGGAAACCGGGGAGCATAAAACTATTTTTAGAAGATAGGGAAGTCATTAGGGGAGAATTGCCGTGGGCTAAATGAAAGCTCTTGGGAAGAACCAGATCAAAGGAATCTTCGACCAACGTTTTAAGGCACCGTTCGGAAGCAAAATTATAACGGAAAGTCTCATTCGAAATAGAAAATCAAAGAGAAGCAGTTATTTTAGAACTGTGAAGTTTAATTAACTGTGAAGAAGAAAAATGCAATCCGTTCATAGAATTTTAAAATGAGTAAAAATATTTTCTGAATGAGGCGGTCAACAAGTGTTTTTTGAGAAAGTGTTGATACTGGAAACGAAGTATGTGAAAAGTTCGTTGATGTAAGTATTTTATATTCACTAAATGAAACTTTATTTACATCCTCAGAGCGTTTACAGCGAAAATATTGTTGTTGAATATTGAAAATATTCTACAACATATTGAAGTATTGAAAATATTACTTGTTTATAGCAACCATCGGTTTCAACAGTTCTATTTAGCTTTATAGAATTATTAAACCAACATTTTTCACGACTAATTACCTCTCAGAGATATCCAAATTGATGTAGACGCACATTTCATTCTGATGTTACCTATCCATTTGTTTTCTTGATTTTAATTTCAACAATGTAGAGAATTCTTTCCTTGAGAAGAAATATTTTTGCATAATTAAAGCCTATTTCTGAAATTAATTTAGTAGCACAAAGCTCATGATTAAAGTATGAAATAGGACACAAAATGGATACTTTACTTCCACTCTCGACAGAACATCTTGTAAATTGGATCTAATTTTCACACTTTTTCAAGTGTCTCATTATCGCCAAACTAATGACGCATTATATTTAAAACTGAAAACTTCAATTAGAGATCAAACCAGGTTATGTGTATTAATGGTTATTAAAGGTTCAAGCAAGGGTTCACAGGGAAAAGTAAAAACTATTTGGTTTAAATTAATCGCGTTAAAATACTCGCGTTATAATACAACAAGATTGATCGTAATATAATTTTCCTCGCATGTTTTTCTTAAATGCCACTCTCAATCGCATATTTCCTATGTTAGAAGCACACAATTGTACTTACGCCACCTGACAGCCAGTCTCAAGAATTTTCTCAACATTGCAAGCAAATGCTGAGCCACTCCATCCACTTCTGAGTTTTATTTTTCACAGACAATCTGTTAGGAAAACAAAAAGTTACCTTTTACCACTGTTGAATGGAAAGATGAGGATAACGATTAAACCCATCCCACAGGTTCGAATGCTTTTCATTCGTCAAGAAGCAATCGATAGGCTCGCGTGCCAATGATTATTTTCATAAACTCCTACTTAAACCTTCCACTGATACGGAATTCAATGTAAATCGGATCTCCATACACTTCAACGAAACCAGGTAGTGAATAAATAAACTTTTACGTGGAATCACATAGTGTGTTTTATGTTAATTGAATCTTCATACACTTGCCTCCCATCCCGAGGGTCCGGGTTCGATTCCCGGCAGTGGCGGATTTTTCATTGGAAAACTGGTTCCCACTTGAGTTCCTAGTGGAGGGGATTTCAAGTTCAGTACTCCGTCCGTCGGATGGAACGTTAAGCCGTGGTCCCCTTCGTGCCTTTCGATAAGAATAGGCTAATGCTGACGCCGGGTTTCTCTCCACCCTTCCTCCGTTCCCTTAAAACTCCTACCATTACCCAATTACCAACCAATCCTAAATGGCGCAAATGACCTCAGATGTCGGTCGCCTCCCCTGAATAACCAACCGAATCTTCATACAATTCCTATGTGGAAGAAAACCTACTTGGGACACTGAAAATATGTGTAATTTCTCGCCTCCTAAACTGGAAAATGTTGAAATTATCACGACATTTACAGAATTGCACAGGAAATGGTTTTATCGTTATATATCAATTATCAGAGGGCAGTAGGGAGAACTAACAATCCGGACGAAACACGCAGCGGCACGAGACTTCCGTCGCCGGACACGCCACATTATTTTTTCACCCTTTCTCGCCTTCGAAGACACTAAGCCGTCCTAAGCAGGAGTTTTATCCTTTGAGACCACTGGAGGAGGATGCTACTCTCATGATAACTTCCCTGAGATGCAACATGCGTAGCCTCAACTCTCCGACGCCCAAACGGCGCTGTGGATGGCTCTCAGAAATCAAATCAGGGAATTCCACGGGAAATGTCATATCCATCCGACAAAAATAACTATGCAAGTGAGTGTTAAGAGGGGAAAAGGGAATGAGTTGATTTTTTATGGCATCCGTAAATCATTAATAGGAGAGGTCTCTCAAATTTATATACCGGATTTGAACACTTTGAAATAATAGGAATGCCTGAAACTCACACACCAAATTTCAGAGTTCTTTTAATCCATTTTTACGGGAGATATACAGCCTTAAAATTCAACGCGGAGCCGTAAACTCGCTCACTCCGCAAAACGTATTCCTATTGGCTGGCTCCATCGTGACGTGGGAAGTGCATGAAGATCACAGGAGTAAGCAGAACGAACGGTCTTGAGAAGGCTGCCAAACGTGAGTAAACAAATTATGGCCTAGAAACAGGTTCATTTGGGGTTTCACGGTGAATTCTGGGCCGATTCAAGGAACTTTCCGGATGTCTCTCAAAATATATTCATCGGGTGCTTTATGCAACGCTGATTTACAATTCGGCACGCAACGGTATACATACGTTTTTCTCGCACTCTTTTAACCAACACGGCCGAGCTACCCACTTTAAACACTTAAAACTCCTGAAACCCAATACCGCAAATAGTCCTAGACGGGAAACAGTGATATCATGTAATTTCCACGTCATCAACAATGCGTCTGAGAAATGCGTTTTCGGCGGGAAATGTAAATCGACATATCAAACGGTTCTAGGAGTGAGTTATTTGGTTCTCGGGGGTCAAACTTAGCAAGTTACCTATTTACATATAAAAGACCATAAATCATTAGCAATCCGAAGTATAAGATCCATCCTATTCTTGTGATTTGCATACGACTTTTTCTGATTTGTGCACATTGGTGAAATACTTGCCACTCGCTAATGAACGTGACTATCAAAATAAATTTGAAAATGTACTTACGATGTTAAAAGGGTTTGCGTTACATGTAAGACTGAATCTAGGTTACTTTGGACGTTCACTTGCGGCTTAGAGAAATGAGCTTCAGGATGACACAAGCCACGATAGAACTATCTATTAGCTATCCCCCGCACGGAAAGTCAAGCTATTAATTCACTTGCACCACTTCAATGAGATGCTCTCCCTACCTTTATATATATGAGTTCTTGCGTGAGAAAAAAGTCAATCGAAAGCAGCCTTGTACCTTTTTACCCCTGATGTGTTTCGTACGTACTCTAACTCACTCTGAACGTCAGGAAGCCAATCGCGCATTGACCGTCCCCGCAGAGTTAGCGATTAGCGTCCTCGGCCCGCCTGCAGCGTCTGCTAATCGACGTCGCTCAGGGAAACTGACAGGGGAAATAAAAAGAGAAGGCACTCGGCACGAAATCACGTCCGGGGGAGAGAGAGGTAAACGGAGCGCGGGAGGCGACCCCGCAAGCCCTCGGTCCTCCCGTGCGTCTGGCAGACGGGATGAGCGCCGAAGCGGAGGGTCCCCGGCAAAGGGAGAGATGCAGAGGAAGAAGCGGAAATAAAAAAAAGATCATTTTCCGTCCCCGTCTATTTCTATCTTGCCCGAAGCCGCGTGTTTTCAATCCCGGCACATGCGGTGAGAGCAGCCGAGAGCAGCAGTCGATAGCGTTTGGAAGGGGTCCAAAGGAAAAAAAAATAAATGGCGATCGGGGCTGCTTGAAGTCTTTCCCGTTAAGTCGTAAATAAAGCGGGGGCGGCGTAAATCAATGGCTGGGGATAGCCTCCGCGTAAACCATCCGCCTCCTCTGACCCAGCCCGCGATTACACAGGCGAGGCAGGGTGTGCCGAACTCACAGAAGACGAAGGGCAAACGGAGGAGGAGGGTTCACTTCTTCCGTTCGACTCTGGCGTCTCGAGCGAGGGGAGGTCGGGTGTTGAGAAGGAAAAGTGCCACTTGAATCGCTTTCAAAATGCAAAATTAACACGAGGCCTGCGCTGGTGTAGTTAATTCGATGATTCGATTTCCAAATCGAATCGTACGAAAACAGGAAATTGCAGGAATGTAAGGAATCGATCCTCAAATAATATCCGCAGTTAAGCTAATCGTGTGCATTTGTTCTCGCATTCACATTTTTCAGACTTGGATATTCGAGACCTCGCATATAAATAGGGGTTAGATGTAGATTTTGTTTCCACTCCAAAGGAACGCTATTTGGTTGAAGATACCCTTTAATAAACAGGCACGTGAAGAAAATGAATATTTCCGATGTGCAGAAAAATAGCAACCTTAAAAACAAAAATTATCCTTACTCGCGGAGATAATTCCACCAGAAAGACTAGAGTTTTGTAAAAATCAGCCATAGCAAAATAAAGGGGAAAAACAAAAACTATATGCATGATCGAACTCCTTCTCCAGAAAAGTCATTGTCAGCGGAGCCGAAGAAACATCGGGCCACGCCGACTAGACAGGAGACATAGTCATGTGTTTCATATTCAGTTTTAATGAAATTTTCCCTTTTGAATTCACACCAGACAGACTCATATTCAAGTTTTATATTCAGCGGTGACGAAAAAAAATTGAGTCGGTCAAGACAAATATGTCGCCCACGCGAAAACTTTCGCCGTAAGATAAGATCATCCTCCAAGGCGCGGGTAGGACGGCAAAGGAGCGAGTGAACGCTCGTCTGTTTCACGATCAGAAGAGGGGATTGGGAAGGGGGCCAAACTGAGGAAAGAATTGCGAAGTTTCTTTACAGTCGATTAGAGTGTCGGATTCGACCGGTTGACACCCGTGCGCCCGTCCGTGTAGTCCGTCGGCGACTCCTCACGGGTCGGTGACGAAGCGCGAAGAGAGATTAGTCGTCGCCCGCGGGTGATTTAACGAGATCCTCCTTTCCCCCCAACCCCCGAAAGGCTACATCCCGTCACGTTTCATTTTTGGCCCCGCGTCGTTCATTTCAATCCTCGTCGTGAATTCCGGTAAGCGCGATATGCGCGGCACGCGGAGAGGAGGGATGAAAAATCGCGCGGCCAATGGTGGAGCCTGATTCTCCTTAACCGGAACGCTAGATGGGACGGACACGATTTGTCCCTCGAGGACTAATTAAATGGGAAAATTACTGCAGGACACTTGGTTGAATAATAATTCGGAACTTACTCGTTGAACGGGAGGAGATATTCCCGCATTCCTAGCCGAAAGAATTTATGCCGAGGAAAACGTTTTTTGATGCTACTGATAAACATAAGCGAGATTCTTGAATGCATCATTCTCTTCGTGAAATAGATTCTAAATGCGAAGCTTGTTCGAGGTGTAAGAGCATCATTATTGAAAAAAATTAAAAACCTTTTTGTGACTTCCACAGTTTTATATCACCTGATCATGGACTAACAGCCGAAACCGGTCGTATGTGATATTAAACTGTGGAAGTCAAAAAAGGGTTTTTATTTTTTTTCAATTATGACACACTTCGTGAAATTATCGTAACTCGATTGACAAATAATCTATCTGAATAATGCGCGAAAGTTACCTCGGATTAAGGAAAGGCTTTCCTTAAAAGTATATCAGCCATGCACGTCATCATGAAATAAAGTGTCAACATGTGATTATTGGCTGTACGCATGCACTGTGGCCAGTTCACCGAAATTCTACGCGGAACGCATAGGAGTGGCGGCTTTCGCGAAAGAAATTCGTTCGCGTGATGAATCAAGGTGGGAGGCTTTCCCGGACGACTCATTAGCTTCCCGCTCCACGCGTCAAGTGGAGCGAAGGGTTGAGAGGATGTAGAGCGAGAAAAACGCGCGTAAAACGCGAGCGCGGGGGAGGAGGAAAATGACTCTTCGCACCAAAACCACGGCCATTTGCAAGTAGGTTACTACGCTCTCCGCGGCCCGCGATCGTAAACAAAGGAAGGTGAGCTAGGGGGTAGTCGATTCGAATAGGGATTGCGTTCGTACTCACGGCTGTAAAACTGCAGGAATGAGTCCATGTCCACGTATCCCAGTTGACCGCTGAGGACGAGGAGAGCGTCCCGTCCCTCGCGGCTCGCGTCTTGGCTCCCCATCTCGGTCGTAACCATGGCCAGCGCCGCGCCGGTTCTCCCCATGGGCAAGAGGAGATCTAAAAGTAAGCTCGGAAATATGAGGCCCCGGAGTACTAGCGCCGGGGATTCACGAGCCTCGGCTGAAGTCGACACCGCGCCCAAAGTTTTCTTCCGCCGAGCAAAGTTTTCTTCCGCCGAGCATGGCGGCGAATGATTTCGTTACCAACGCCGCCCGTGGAAATTCCTTTTTTTTTTAATCCCCTCTCTTGAAAACAAACGAGACCAACGAATTCAAGAGAGGGGGGGACTGGCTCGGTAGACGTCAAAACACCAGTGATGACCGATAGTTTCTACTCAGGGAACAGCGACTCTTTTGAGCAGCAGCTTAAATCAATCCAAACAATATCAAATACCTTGGCGTCCGAATGCTTGTTTACATACCACTCGCTATGGCATATTTTTGGAATACGCATTTAATGGCTAAAATAAATAAAATATTTACGATAGTAAAATTTAAATAAAAAGGACTACTCCCTAACTTGTTCCGTATTTTATGTGGGGGAGCACATCCATCACGACAGTGAAAATTATGAATAAGTTCGCGAAATAATGTGGAAGAAGAATATCCCAACAAAAAAATGAAACTAATAATGCAAGAATAAGTGGTTCCCGGGCATTTCATTTTTCGCGTGACCTGCCGTAAAATGTTGCCCAAGCTTTTTCGGTGCTTAAGAGGTTTCATTACGATAACTTTGGTTTTCAAAATGTGAATTCCCCCAACATATTTGGAGAGAAAAAAATAAGTTTATGCGCAGGAAAATACAATTTGGCTCACATTTTTCTGCTTGTGTAAAATTTTATTAGTAGTCTAGATACGGAGACGCGAGGAATATAATCGAAAGAGGCAGATTAACCAGCAAAAAACTACGAAATATAAGACAAAAAGTATCCGACCATGGGTCAGAAAAATGTTTAATATCTAATTGATTAAATTACCCAATCCCCTGCGAAGGGAGCGCCTCGTGATTCCACTCACTTGGTCCAGCGATCCATCTTTCCATCGATGAAGCAACACTGAAAGGCCTCTCTTGGGATTGCGCGCAGCTGTGCCGTGTATTCTGCATTATCTCCTCACGGCTCTCTTATGATTAAGTTTATTTGTCCTATTTCTTATAATACAGTACTCTTCGTGTCGGTTGTATGATTATTTTATGATTCATTCATAACATGTAAGTAAAGACATTAAACCATAACAATGATGCTGCATTTATTATCGTAATCAATTGAAAAACCCAGGTTTCTCGCGCTCCCAAAAGGTGAATCTGAATTCCTGTAATTATTTTATTCTGACAAGACTGCTTAAACATGGACATAAAATGCTCTACAAGAGCATATAATGCGTTTTTCAAATTGAACGTGATGTATTTTCAGCTCCTAGAATTGATTGAAAGAAAAACATAAAAATAACATATTTGTGCTGCCTTAGTGTTCACTTTCAGCTATGTCCGGGGAACCCAGTTTGTGATACATTATACTTCTTAGCGGCTTCGGAAGTGGGGGTTGAGGGCCCCGACGGCCCTCTGTAGTAGAGTAGTCTTCATTAATGAAAATTAAATTTCCCTTGTTTCCAGCTTGCTTTTTCCCTTCTGACACACATTCTAACACATTCATGTACTCTTTTAGCGGAATTCTAGTCTCTACCCCCTTTTATCTGCAAAAAAAAATGCGGGCCCTTTTCATAGGAGCCGGGCCCTTTTCTTAAGAGCCGGGCCCTTTTCAAGGGTGGCCCCTCCCAGCGAAAATAGTTCCTGATACTTCCGTTTCTTCAATTCCTAGTCCACAACCTCATCTCACATCTATCTTGCTACAACGTGTACATTAACTCATTGGAGTTGAGCAATTTTTAAACAATTGAAAATGTAATCATATTTTGAAATTTCAAACACATTTCGACACCATCTAACATTAAATTACTTCTCTCTTCAACAAAAATTTACCTGAAGCACTTCAACGGCGTATCTAAGCGCAATCTGCCAACATTTGTCGCTGACATTTTAGAATAGAGTGATTCCCTCATGTGTACAAACCACCGTTCTTTCTAATCATTCACTTTTCATCGGAAATGACACATTGAGAAAATAATATTTATTCCCGATCAACATACTTACGTGGCATACAACCTCCATGTACTTAATTTTCCATTTAATTTCTTTGTGAAATGACGACTGAATGCTCCTTCAAGAATAGTATCTGATGAAACTTAGCCGCTAGGCTCGAATGACGGTGGCCATGGCATGACCACTAGCCAACCACGGTCAGACGACCGTGACAGCCATTAAATCAATAGTCTTGGCCTTGGTGGCCGCGAGATGCCAGAACCGGAGGATATGCGGATTTTAGCGCTGAACATTTCCCGCCGTTGGGGCCTTAGCAGCCTGTTGGGAGACTTCACAAAGGAAGCGGCACGCTCATAACTGAAAACAACGACGTCTCCCGGTCTCTGTAAATAGGAAAATTGCTCAGCGGACGTCGAGGGACGTTTTTATGTGATGCCGGCGTAGGCGTAACCATACTGTACTCCCAGATCCACGAGAGGGAGTCCTCCAAGGCCTTGGGCCAACGTTGGCCTCTAAGCGCTGGAAAACTTGTTTTAGGGCGAGGCGAAAAGAATTTTAAAACTCTTCCGCTGACCCAAGTGTATAGCCCATGCACTTAAACGTAAACACCGCGTTGAAGCTTATTGTGATCCGAGTAAAACCCCATTAAACACAGAAAAAAAAACAAAATGATTAGGATATTAAAGTTATTTAATCGAATCAATTACGTTATTGGGTATAACAGTCTCTAAAGATTGATTCAAGAGGACCTTGTGGAGGGCCATTTTATGAAATGAAATAATTGTGTAGCGCATGTAACGTATCACAAAGGCAAATGCGCAGAGGAGATTTATAACTCAGCACATTAAGCGGCATTACAAGCAACTTCGCTTAGGTGTTAACCATATCTCTGATATATTTTTATTCTATGAAATTCATCACTTGCTTTGTAACGATTTCATTACTAAATATTTACCTTTTCTGTATTATTCGGTCCACATTTAGCCCTCGTTTTCTAAATTTTCTTCGACTGAGTTTATTTCAAGAATCCTTTTTTTCTCTTATCGGCATTTCTTGTGATACTACGTCAATTGTTTATGCCTTCACGATATGAATTTACCGCATATACGTATTAAATGATCAAGTTATATACTGCCTTGACCACACAGATAGCATCGCCGTGCAGCAGTTTCCATTAAGCATCAGCGCATACAAGAGAAAAACCTAACGTAACAACGAAGACAATAACTTCATACGATGCAATGTTAATGTAGGGTGCTTCTAAATTATATCCCGTAGCAGGACGAATGAAAATCAATCTCTACTTCGTCGAAACCAACAGTAAGGTGCGTTGTCAATTTCGCTCCGAAACTAATACTTCCTGCCGACTCACAAAGCTCAAAAAGCCCAATATGCCTTTTTACTGCCTGTGACAAATTGGTTCTCTTAATACAGAGCATTTTAAGATTTCCACTAGAAAATTAACCCAGAGGTCAAAAGAACTTTAAAATCTCAATTGAGGCGTTTCAGTTGATATAATATGAAAGATCACTTGAATCAATATAATGTGCTTGAAATTATTAAAATATTCGATTGGTGCATTCTTTAAGTCCAAAGCTGAGCAACACACAACTGTTCAATCACTTTTGATTTCACGATCTTCAGCCAATAAAAGTTACATTTTCCAGCGTTACTTTGTGGAACTGCGTGTTTCTAGATCTAACTTGGAAAAGTCTACACTTACAATTCATTAACCAACTTGGGTTTCCTATTTACACAGTCATTTTCAAGGTATACAGTACAGAGTATAAGAGTACAGGCCACTTAGCGCCAAGCTAAACCAAGTCATAGTACTTATTTCTATCTTCAGACAGCGGACACATTGAACAAAGAGCACTGTAAAAGTAAAGAGCAAGATCTGGCATGACAGCCGGTGAATATCAGGGATTTTATTCAGCCACATCCTACAGCACTGTTGGTACACACAATAACGGTCACAATCGCTTAAATACTGAATGTTCGAGTGTCCTCTTATCATCATCGTGCATTGGATTCGTAAACGATGCCCCTTAATGCCAAAATTTTACTTTCCACCATCGTCCTAGATTTAGTCAAAGAAATGTGTTACCTATAAAAATCGTCGACGGGATGGAATTTTAGGAGCAAACCCATTCCAAGGCTCTGCATGGACAAAAGCCTCCCGAGAACATCGATTGATGCCACAACACAATCTCGTGCGAGAAGTGGCACGGAAACTGTCTGCATTGGAGAGGTGATAAATCACGTCATAGCAGGTGTATAGAGGTGGAGGGTGAAGGAAAAGAAACTACTAAGCACTTGGGGCTTCGCCGGACCACCCAGAGCGAAGGCCGATGGGCCCCACGGAACGAAAAGATGAATAAAAAAGGAAAATTCGGAGAGAATATCTGACGCGAGCAGATACATTCCGGGGAAGGAACGACGACATCAAAGTGAACTGAGGAATTGCGTGGGCGTTATTTGTTCTCGGCGACGTACCTTCCTTCCTTCCGACACTTGACGGGCTTCCTGTGACAGAGAGGGGGGCTGAAGTTTCATACCCTATGACCCCCGCCTCCCTCCTCTTTACTCCTCCTCCCCGACTCCCTCCCTTCCTTCCCCACACTCGCCTCCAACGGCATGCTGAATCCAACAATAATATCGTTCCCTCAGCCGCTCGACATTGTTTTCAAGCAGCCAAGCGGATCGATACCTCGAGACGTGGTTCCCGAAACGACTCAGGCATGTTCCCCTGCTTTGGGATTACACTTAACCCATTCCATCATCTCGCTCCCCGAATGGGGGCTTAAGCGATCGAGAGCGGATGATGTCGGCTGAGCGTGACGTTCGGCTCTCTAGGAAGGAACAAAAAAATAAAAACCCGAGGAGGAAAATAATGACGTCGGATATATGGATCGTGCTGATCCTCAAATTGTAAGATCCGACCATTTGCGATGACGCAAGTGTCGTCTGTCTTGGTATTCACGTCAAACATTCGGGGCTGACGAGCGACACCTTATGTCGCGAGTGACCGAATCGATCGGGGAATATTAAAGGAGCCTTCGTCGCGTGGAAATTAGATAGTAACTCATTGGGGGAGGGGGATAGTGTTGGGTGTGTGTCAAAAATAGTGAGTACAGTATGAAATTTCAGCGATGGCTCTAGGAGACTCAGGAGTGTTGATAGAACGAAAACATTGCAAGGATTCTAAATTTTTTTCCCTCGAATCTCTCTCTCTCCTACTCCCCCGCCAACGAAACCGAACCAGCTTCTAGCCTTCTTGCGGCAGGAAGAAGTGAATGCAGGCCATTCTTTCCATTACATTCACAGTTCATGATTTGATAAGAAAAAAGTTTCACGATTTCACTCATCAAGTCCAATTTTGGTTAAGTGAGGTAGCCACTACATATAGTCGAGTGGAATCGTTTCTATCCCCATCAAGGAAACCGTGACTCATTACAATATATCGCATGAAGGAGCCTCTCACGAAATCAGGAGGGAGATGTTGCACGAATAATTTTAGCCTCTTGCAAGTGCCGACTGCGTCCGGCGGTCTCACGGTACGTGCACCCTCGCGGGTTACGCTCAGCGGCACGTAGCAACCCTGTTCAATACGCGAATCGGAACACAAAAGCTTTTCCTCCCGAGAGCCCCATATTGGGATACGGAATACGACATCGTTAGCGTCGAATCTGGGATATACTTAGGTGTCATGATTACCATATACATATCGTTGGGATAACGCATCCGGGGAAAATGCAATGGAGCCAACAGAAAGATAGGACCTCCGAAAGGAATGCTCGGGAAATAAGATGAGAAGACGAAAGAGCGGTATTACTTTTCACTATTTAATCCCCGCCTAGAATACGCAGCTAGCATACCTATGGGATCCAAATGAATTAGTCCTCATTTGGAATAGATCAAGGTGCAACGGAGAGGAGATAGATTTGTTAAAAAGATACTTTGATAGGTTAAGTAGTGGGCCCAAATCGATAGAAGAATAAAATAGGGAACCAGTACCCGATCGTAGGTTGAGAGCATTTGCAAACTAAATCCGAGGCAGAAATTGAAGACACATACCTTAACTGAAGATTTTATAACTATATTAACAGTATATCTTGGTAGGAAAGATCATAAAGATAACAAGAGAGAGAGATGTGTATGAGAACGGAATGGTTTAAAGTGTCATTCATTCCGTGTAAAATGTAGGATATCAGCGAAGAGAATTAGGATAGGTAAGTTAAATATGGTTAGACTTTAGGCCTCAGTTACTTGTATGTATGAACCTCTAAATGTAAAAATGAGATTATATTTATTAGGCATCTCATTATATGCTATGTAAAGAGTGAGCTTTGCAGAGTCTATCCCACATGATATCATTAAGCAGTCTCTAGTTGAGTGGAATTTTATTCATTAGTGAATTTTTGGTAGTTATTTACCCCCGCCACACTTTCGGCGTGGGTTCCAGGGTACTTATTGGGTGTATGTACAGTCATTTGCAAAAGTCTGTGGGCAACTTCCGCCGCGTCAATAGTGGCCAAGCTTTGAATCCACCAAGTATGTTGGCACTAACTGTGTGGTAGAGAAAATTTGTGCTAAGGTAACGGTAATACACGATATGTAAAAATGGCGGATTTTAATGCCTGGGTCCTCAAAAAAAATGATCGGTAACGAATTATAATGACGTATAGGATCAATGTTGCGCTATAATTAAGGCCCTACCACTTTTATTATGCAAAATAAATCTCGACAAATGCGTGCGACTGCTTAATACTCTGATTACGCCTGTGATATTGCCGCGAAGTGTCGTGCCGTAACACGTTATAAGATTCATTTTTCTCACTTAATAGTTCATTTTCAGTCCGTTTCTCTTTCTCATATGATACAGTTTCAACGGCAAGCTTGCTGAATGAAACTCCGAACGTGCCCAGTATGAAATAAAGACATTTGTCGTCGTTGAAAGTTACTTGGCCTAGTCAAGGCATACGCATTCATTACGTAATTTATGCTCCATTGCATGAATAATTAAATAATGACACTGCTACATAAAAAAAAGATGTCTTACTCGCTACGTGGATTCAATTTCACTATCCAAGACATCTCGCGCAATTAATTTGATGCAGTCCAATCAGTTCACCAATATAATTTAACACGTATTCGTGGTAGGTTAAATAATCATTTGAATGTATGCGGTTCATAGAATTTATTAAAGAAACCACTCTCATACACAATACGATAACAAATAATTTGCGGTCATAAGTATTTATGGACATTTTCAGTCATTTATCTTCCGATGAGTCTTGCTTCAATCAGGGTCCACCACCAACAATAGGTATCACCGTAGTCGGCTATTTTACCAGCAGCGCACCGAATATTCTTCTGTCAATCCTCATTATCACTACACCAGAACGTTTTCACTAATCATTTAGCGAGTATTCCTCCAAATATTTTACAAAATAGGATTAATGCCATACCTATGTATTCCTTGGGACCGGACCGCCATTCCAATGTTCACAGATATCAAGGTAATGTTTATTTACGTCTTGTTGTTGTTGACGACGAAATAAATACACAAAATTTATGGAATTAGAGAACTGCTCGTTGTTGCAATGCATTTTATGCCTTTAATTTTCATGTAACGTATTCGTGCTTGAACGTTCGTAGGGAAACCATCTCTGTAGGAGTCATAGGCGCTTCTGAGGTGGGTTTTATGTTAATAATGTGTCGTTTGGACTCCCATAGCATGTTTTGAGTTATTTTGTGCTTCAGTTTTTTGCAATTGTTTTTCGGATGGCTTTTGTTTCACTTGACCACGTCATCGACTCACCGATCATTGTTGAATTCGAGCTACTGAATTACCAGTGCCGAGGGAAATCGAACTGGGCATGGAAAAACAACCTGTTGATTGTTATCATTTGTAGTCAATAAGCAAAATAGCCATTTGAACAATTTCTTCAAGGAATTTTTTAAAAATGTTTTCACTTTGGTCAAGAAAAGCATATTTACTCGCTCTTAATCCAGCTCTCGTGGATTATTATCTGTATCTTTGTCATCACGCATGAAAAGGTTCCATTAAATCCTTGAAGTGGCTAGTAATACTTTCAATCATTTAACGTAATTGTAATTAAAATTGTCAATTTCGCGTAATATTTTGTGATGGTCAAGTCAAATGATGCGCCAGTATCATTTACTTGCCCATCATCCGTTATAAATCTTGAAATTGACGCAACTCTCTACTAAATACTGTAGAATAAGTGTAATACAGTAGTAAGTGAGAGGGGTACTGTCTGAGAACATCAAGAGAAACCTAGCGCGGAGGACGCGAGCGGATGCACATGTAAATGTAATCTGGAGGCTATCGTCTTTTTGGCGTCCCTCCTCCTGCTCCAAGCGCAAGATCCTACGGATTGGTATCATCATTGATGATCTTGGTTATCCAAAATGAAAAAACGTCTAGAATTTCCGGCCATTTTGTCGGCAATGACACCCGAGGCTCGCCGAATCAAAAGAGGTGGATGCTGCATTAGTAATGAAAATAAAAAATCTACATAACTGTGTATGAAACCGCGAGAGTCAGTGACATGCGAGATCTCTGCCTGGCATTAGTTTCACGTCAGAAGGTATTATATACTCGAATGAATCAGACATGCGAAAATACTAGTCTGCACAAACTGCCTACATTTAGCAGAGAATTATAGTGCTATTGATTTGTAGTATACATTAGATATGGTTCCATGAGACACGTGTAGGTGAAGTTTTATTATATGAAAAGTAATGTTTATCAATCAGGAATTTATGGAACTGAATTATTTAGTTAACATTTTCCGAAGCATGCATGAGATGGTAAAGTTAAAACATGAACTTGTTAAATCAATTCAGACTCTCCTAAATAACGTTGCAATATATATTCTAATTTCCACATTTATTTTTGATATTCTCTATTACTACCCAAATCGTTTTCGAAGAAAATGAATCTTTGAACCGTCGCACAGTAGGGCCAAATCGCATGTTGCCGGACAAAAGTCCAAAACTGCTTTTTATGAGATTACGTCTTGAAATTTGGCACATATACACAAAAATGATTGCTGATTATGGAATGGTAAGTCATTTTTTATAGGAATTACTCGTTACTTAGATACAGAGGCTCAAACACGACCAAATTTCGAAAAAAGCGCCCGCTCTCATTTTTCTTCGAAAATCTTAAAAGTTGAGCAGATATAGGAGGAAATAAAGGATTTTTATGAAATGAAAAACATTTCCATTTGTAAACAGGGTACTTTGCCTATACTTTGTATACGTTTCAGACACTTTTTCCCATATTTGAGTGCTATTACGTCACAAAATGGCGGACCCTTTTTTTAGACAAAATTTTACATAAAGTAGACAATATAATCCTTATTCGGAAAATGGTCTCTGGGATACTTCATCAGAGTATAAATTGAACATATTTCTAGGTGACTCTGTAAAAATATTTGAAAAAAGTTTGCGACGCCGAGAATAAACTCGATTTTTCGATCGCGCGTCGCGGCCCGACTCCGCGCAGCGGGACCTGGAAATACCGAGACTCCGTTGGATTGTTCATGTTGTGTGGATAATAACTTCTCGAATATAGCTTTTTCAGGCTTTGCATGCTGTCACTGATTTCTAAAGATTCTATACTGAAGATTTTTCGAGGATATTGGTTCGAAAGAATGGATCAGTTTGTAGTGTCCATATGTTCTTCAGTGCACTCCATTCAGTTCACTCGTAACTGAGGTAAATTTGTCATTTGAATAATTTTCGGAATCATTTTCAATAACAACCACTCTTAGTAAGGCAAGGAGAGTGCTTTCAAATATAGGAAAAGTCCTGATGTGGTGACGGAGATGTCACCTGAGGAGGTTTTGTTCTTACTGATCACTAGGGGGCTGACTTATAGTCAGTATAATACACTTAGAAGCTCCGTTCTTAGTCACGGACAGGAGTTGTATCCCCGATTCGGATTACTCCGATGAAATAAGTATAACCGAAAACATGTGCCAAGTGAATCTTCAGTATTTATTAAATCACATGGTCTCACGGGTACTGCAGTGCGTATCTACATCGCAAACCTCCATCGATAAAGTTAATTCCACTTTAATATGCAAGTACGGATTTGATGGAAGTTCGGGCCACGCCCAATATGAACAACTGTGGGAAAGAGCAGATTCGTTAAATGAATTTTTATTCATGAGATCCCTAATTCCTCTTACTTTGGTAAATGATTCTTCGGGTAAGAGATTCGAGCGTATCTATTTTATTTTTGGCTAATCCGCATATAGAACAAACGGGCAATATTAATACTTTCCCTGTTTTAGCTGTGATTATCTGGGCAAATCCGTGGCCGTCGTCCATCAGATTTTGCCTGCTCATTCGCCTTCAGTAACTCAAAGAGACGAAGGAAATAGCCAAGACAGAAAATAATTATTTGCAAAGGCAGATTGACGATTTATAAAATTGGATTTCGGGATGTTATTCTTTGTCCTATATGCCGACCACGGTCCATAAAGTACTCATACATGGCGCGGATTTTTTGAAAGGGGCAATTTTTCCCTTAGGCCAGCTATCCGAAGAGGCGATGGAGGCCCGCAATAAGGACGCCATGAAATTTCGAGAAAGATTCACGCGGAAACACTCCAGGAAGGCCACCATTGAGGACCTATTCAAAAGACTTGATCACGTTCGATCCGTTGCTTTTCTCCACCATATCATTGACTGCGAAGACTGATAGGAGGCTTCCGAAGGAATTACGAGAACTATTACTAATAGAAAACAAAGAAGAAGCATAGAATCAAACTGAGATGATGGTTACGACTCGTCCGAGGACTAAGAATTTTTCTTGAAACGAACAATCGGCAAAGAAAGTTTGGTCAAAGGACGAATTGTAGTGACGAATTCGTGGGGATGGATGAGTGGTTAAGGAAAGGATAGTGAAAAGGCGATCGCATTGTCAGGAGCCCGCTACCAACCACCCTTTCCTTAACCGCTCCCTTACCCACCCCTCATTTGAACACCGCCGACCTAACTTCCTCTGTCGACCCTCCTTTCATTCTCTCCGGGTATTCCCTTCTTGCGTTTTTCCCTTCATTGGCGCAAACAGACCTCTTCTCACCCTTATCTCTCTCTCAAGGAGCGTATCGGTACACGTACGAACAACCCATCTCCTCTAACTGTTTCTTCGCCTTCTTAACCATTCCCAAATATAAACATGGTGTGTGCTTTCAGAAATTTGTCACTACCTGAAGAGGACTCGGTGAGTTAAAACTAAGAATGCTCTGAGGGTGAAAATCATTTGGGATAATGATATTTATGTTCTTTTCAGTATCTTACAAGTTATGGAATTTCATTTACATTATTGAATTGATTTTATCGGTACTGACAACATCAAAATGAATTTAAGTCATTCTCGTTTATTGCCATCCTCTTTTCAAATTACTTTCTCTTTTTAAAAAAGCAGCAAATTCTATGCAAAACAACATCAGTTTTCCAGTTTTATTTAATATATTATTGATTAATCTAATTGTGTTTCATCTATATTACTTTACTTTTCGTCGAGAGCATTGCAATTTGACATTATTACACTGTGTGATCAGCATTGCGAAATAAAAATGTAAAACCACAGTAAACTCAAGTTTAAATTAATCCATCCCTCAAACCTAATGATCCAGTATCTCACTTTATACAAACAGATGATAATGCGCACAACAGAGCTTTTTGTAAACACTCATGAAATCATGCTGATTTTAAACAGAATATTGAATTTCATTGTTCATTTTCCGAATAAGGATTATATTGTCTACTTTATGTAAAATTTTGTCTAAAAAAAGGGTCCGCCATTTTGTGACGTAATAGCACTCAAATATGGGAAAAAGTGTCTGAAACGTATACAAAGTATAGGCAAAGTACCCTGTTTACAAATGGAAATGTTTTTCATTTCATAAAAATCCTTTATTTCCTCCTATATCTGCTCAACTTTTAAGATTTTCGAAGAAAAATGAGAGCGGGCGCTTTTTTCGAAATTTGGTCGTGTTTGAGCCTCTGTATCTAAGTAACGAGTAATTCCTATAAAAAATGACTTACCATTCCATAATCAGCAATCATTTTTGTGTATATGTGCCAAATTTCAAGACGTAATCTCATAAAAAGCAGTTTTGGACTTTTGTCCGGCAACATGCGATTTGGCCCCACTGTGCGTCGTGCTCCCATCCGTCTCTCTAACTTATTTTTACAATATTACTTGCCTTGGGACGCAGGTTTTTTAATATACTTGAATCATCTTTAGACACAGTTGTGCCAGAACGCATTTGAGTGCATGTGTGTGTGGCATATTATTTGTCACTTAAATACTATCCTAACCTTCGTGTTTTACGAACTTTGATCTGCATTATCCATCATCAATTTACTTGGTATATGTTTGTGAACCAATTAGCGTGTGAAATTATGACATTTAAGGTGATATTTCTGTATCTAATGTTTGCCTTGCTCCCACAATTCTTAAAATGAATTCCTTGAACTCCTCTTTCGTACATACAATTGGAAGTTTTCTTGCCAAAACGAGTCCTCCTCTTTGGTTTAAAATGCTTTTCAACCCCTAGGATCAATTTAGTAAGCAAAATATTTTATTGCCATTAATTCCAACACCTATAACTATATTTTCAGTTTGTTCGGTTAATGAACAGTTCGGTTTCATTGCTTTCGTTTTCTTCTGGTTTATCTTCATCCCGTATCTTTCGCACTGTCCCTGCAACGCATCCAGCATTTTTTGCAAGCCACGGGCAGACTGGAATACTAGCGCTTGGTCATCCGCAAACCTCACAGATTTTATCGATTTCCCCCCGACCTTTACTCCTGCCTCCAGTTCATCCCAAGCCTTTCTCACCATTTCCTCCGAGTATATGTTGAAAAGTACCGGCGATAAAGGACAGCCCTGCCTAACTCCCCTCCCTATTGTGGCCCAATCCGATTCTCCATCTGCTAATCTCACTTGCGCCTTCTGCGCCATATATAAATTCCGGATCAGTCTCCTGTCTCTCCAGTCTACTCCTATCTTCCGCAATATTTCCATGAACTTGTCCCACCTCACTCTGTCCAACGCCTTTTCAAAATCAACAAAGCACGCGAATACGTCCTGATTGTATTCTAGATTCCTTTCCACTAGTATTCTCATCACTGCAATCGCATCTCGAGTGGCCCTCCCCTTCCGAAATCCAAACTGATCCTCGCCTAGGAATTCATTTGCTCTCTTTTCCATTCTCCTATTGATGATTCTAAGCACTACCTTTGCCGCATGAGAAATCAAACTTATCGTTCTATAGTATTCACATTATTTTGTCACCCTCTTTTTCGGTATAGGTATCAGCACGGTTTTTACAAAATCCTCCGGCCAAGCCCCCTTCTCGTATATTCTACGAACAAGTTCATAAAATCTGTCCCTTCCCCCTTTTCCTAGGTTTTTCATAAGCTCAGCTGGGATGCTATCAACCCCCACCGCTTTACCTGCCTTCATTTCTCGCAGTGCCTTCTCTATCTCACTGTCCAGTATTCCGGGGCCCACGTCATCCTGATCTACGTCCTTTTCCTCTTCTATGTCCAAGTTGCTAGGCCTATTTTCACTATCATACAATTCCTCAACATATTCCCTCCAACGACTTTGGATCTCCTCTGGCTCCATTGCTAAATTTCCCTTTCTGTCTTTGATGCACGGGACCGTTTTCCATTTCTTGATTCCCGATAACATTCTAACCTTTGAGTACAGCCTGCCTATTTCTCCTTCTCTCTGGAGTCTCTCCAGCTCCTCGAATTGCCGACTCCACTACTTTTCTCTTGCTCTCTTTGTTTCTCTCCTAAGCATGTTGTTAATCTCTTTACAACGCCTTTTGCCTAGCTCTGTATTTACATTTTTCCATTTCCTTCTTTCGTCTATCCTTTCCATCATTTCCGCTGTTACCCATGGTTTCTTGGTCCTCCTAGCATCTACTGTTCCTATTGTTTTTTCAGCTGCTTCTTTTATGCCCGTCTTTATCATTTCCCATCTTTCATCTATTGTTCCTCTTCCCTCCTCTTCCCTCATGCATCTATCCACAATCTCCTGGTATTCCCTCCTCTTCCCTCCAATCAGTGCTCCTACATACTTGTTTTTTATTTTCCTTCCTACTTTCAACCTTTTTAGTCTCATCTCACATCTCATCACCACCAAGTTATGATCGGAGTCGGCATCTGCACCTTGGAAACTGTGCGAATTCTTTACGCCGTTCCTGAATCTTTGCCTAATCATGATGTAGTCTAGTTGGTACCTTCCAGTATCCCCCGGCATTTTGCACGTGTACCTACGCCTAGGGTGGTGTTTAAACCACGTATTTGTTCTCACTAAATTATTCCTCCTACAGAACTCCACTGCTTTCTCGCCCCGGTCATTTCTTATGCCCAGACCATACTCCCCTACTTCACTCCCGTCCCTCCCTTCCCCTACTACAGCGTTCCAATCTCCCATAACTATTAGATTCTTCCTGCCCTTTACTTTCCCCATTAATTCTTCCAACTGGTCATATACTTCGTCAACTTCCTCTTCTCTATGCCCCCCTGTCGGCATGTAAACCTGTACGACCTGTACTAAGACTACATTTTCCGGCTTAGCTTTGATTTCGATAGCTAGTATTCTATCGCTTACCTGTTCCACATTCAACACCCTTTTTCCTAATGTTGCATTCAATACGACTGCTACTCCCCACTGGCTCTCTTCCCCTCCACTGTATATAACCCGGTGCTTTTCACTCCAGAAGTCCCCCTGGTCTCTCCATCTTACTTCGCTTAGTCCCAACAAATCGATCTTTCCCCTCTCCATTTCACGCTTAATGTTCTCTAGTTTTCCTGCCCTTAACATAGTCCTAACGTTCCATGTCCCGATCCTTAGCATTGGTCCTCATTTCTCTGGTTTATTCTTCGCCGCCGCTGCTGCTGTCTTTCTCTTCGTGCAAGGATTTCGTGAGATGACGACCGCAGAGTCCTTGCTTACCCTGCTGCCGGGCACGACACCCGTTACAATAATTTAGTCCCGGGCCCCGTAGTTGCCAGGATTCAATTCTCTATTGCTCAAGTCCATTGTGATCTTGAGAGAGTTTAATTGAGGTGGTTTCCAATTGCCTGCCTCAATAGTGTTTTTAACGTGACACCATCACTTAGCGATAAAAGTGGGAGGTCAGAAGCTAGAGCAGGTAGAGCAATTTAGCTATCTAGGTAGTGTGTTGGAAGAAAAAGGGTATAGCAGCAATGAGGTTAGAAGGAGAATTGCATTGGCAAAAGAAGCCTTTACGCATAGGCGTGAGCTAATGACAGGGTCCTTGAGTAGGGAAGTGAAGAAAAGACTAGTGAAAAGTTTAATATGGAGCGTTGCACTATATGGGGCGGAAACGTGGGCTTTGCGAAAAGAAGATGAAAATAGACTTAGGGCTTTTGAAATGTGGGTGTGGAGAAGGATGGAGAAGATAAAGTGGGTCGAAATGAAGACGAACGATGAAGTGCTAGAATTGGTAGGAGAGGAAAGAAATTTGATAGATGCAATTAGGAGAAGGCAGAAGGTGTGGATGGAAAAGGTAATAAAAGGGGATGGTGTTTTGAAGGAGGTGATTGAGGGAAGAGCGTTGGGGAAGAGGGAGAAGAAGAACGGGTAGCTTCGATGGAATGAAAGGTGGCAGGAGGTATGAGGGGCTGAAGAGGGACATCGTGTGAAATTTAGGGGGTGGGAAGAATTAAATTTCCATTTAAACCTACCTTCACCGGTAGAATACTCATAATAATAATAATAATCACTTGTTAGGCCGCCCCACTGGGGTCAGACGTCTTCTCACAGCCGCCTCATTGAGGAACAGACGCTGCGAGTACGGTACGTGGACTACCATTCGTCAGGCTCCTACCCTTCGACCTGTCTGGCATGGGTGACCCTACCAGGAGCAATATTAGTTACTCCCGCCAGTGTAGCTGTAGGGATCACGGGAACACGCAAGCCCGAATCCCACCACGACAAGGCGTAGTCCATGGGGAAGGGAAATTATAATAGAAGAAAAGAAAAATGTAGTGTAAAAGATTCACATTTGTGAAAAAACGTGAGGATTGGAGCAAATATCCATCAACGAAAAAACCCACTGCAGGAAAACATAGGAAAGTGATAAAAATAATACATCGAAGAGCCCCATCACGCGCCCAAAACACTCAAGAATTCAAGGCAGAAGAAGACGAACGGGGCCCCGAGATACTGAGAAGCGAATTCGATAGATCCGTTAAAAACCTATAAAACTAGTGGCCAGGAGGGGTTAAAACAAACGGAGAAATCATCCAGTTACTCGGAGTCAAGGCAAAGGAATACTCTTTGGAATAATCAGAGATAGTAACTATTAAAAAAAGGGACATGATCATAATTCAGAAGAAACCAAGGATAGAGAAATGCGAAGAACTAATAACATTCCGCCTGGTATCACACACATAGAAAATACCTACTCGGATAGTTAGATAAAGAATGGATGGAAAGATATAAGGGAACCTTTCGGAAAACCAAGTCGGATTCAAGGAAAATCTCGGAGCTAGTGAGACAATACTCAGCTTAAAGACACTGACCGAGAAAATGATACCCGTAAACAAGGCGTTGTAGGTGGCGTTCACTTGGACATTGTCTTAGTCAGCGTCGAATAGATTAATATTTTCTAGTTATTTGTGGAAATTGAAATAGACTTCAATAACTATAGGCAAAATCTCATTTAATTGTGGTTTGAAAATAAAATTAAAACATGCGACCAGCTGCGGAGAGCTATTTGACTATGCCTCTTTGCTGCAGAAGGTTTCATAGAACTGCGAAATATCTCTAGATCATTTACGAAAATAGAGGTCGTAAGTTCATTTGACTGCATTTTGCTACGCTGTTATTAGATTGTTTGAACAGAGTGACGTTCGCATGGGGAGGAAAATTTTATCAAATAGTAAAGTACAGAGAAAGGATATTTGTGGGCAAGATGATGAAAAAATTCGTATTCTCCATAAAAATTGTAGATAAATTTATGGACGAGTCAACAACACAGTCAAACTAGTTAAGAAGAACGTTTGGAGGAAGTATATGATACGGACGACTGGATATAGAGCACGTACTTCACACAGACAAATAAACCACTGGGTATATAAATATTGCATTGCGATACTGAGAAAGCATGGAATGAGAAAAGCAATAAAAATATCAATATCCAAAAAGTATTTCCAGAGTATAGGAAAATTATCAATATCAAACTATCTATTGATATTTTCGTCAAATATTTAACTATTAGCACTTGCGCTTAGCTCGACGTAGTATGCCTCTTCTATGCCATGTGTGTTAGAATGCAGTTTTTCAATTCTACACTCACCTAGAATTCATTTCTATATAAAGTTTAGATAAAAATTATCATGGCATACTTTGAACCCTTCTTATTCCTTTATTTTCATGGAGATAAATTACCTCCTAATTGCATTTTTTCACTTGAGTCTACAAAGAACTTTAAAATACGCGAAATTGACAATTTTAATTACAATTACGTTAAATGATTGAAAGTATTACTAGCCACTTCAAGGATTTAATGGAACCTTTTCATGCGTGATGACAAAGATACAGATAATAATCCACGAGAGCTGGATTAAGAGCGAGTAAATATGCTTTTCTTGACCAAAGTGAAAACATTTTTAAAAAATTCCTTGAAGAAATTGTTCAAATGGCTATTTTGCTTATTGACTACAAATGATAACAATCAACAGGTTGTTTTTCCATGCCCAGTTCGATTTCCCTCGGCACTGGTAATTCAGTAGCTCGAATTCAACAATGATCGGTGAGTCGATGACGTGGTCAAGTGAAACAAAAGCCATCCGAAAAACAATTGCAAAAAACTGAAGCACAAAATAACTCAAAACATGCTATGGGAGTCCAAACGACACATTATTAACATAAAACCCACCTCAGAAGCGCCTATGACTCCTACAGAGATGGTTTCCCTACGAACGTTCAAGCACGAATACGTTACATGAAAATTAAAGGCATAAAATGCATTGCAACAACGAGCAGTTCTCTAATTCCATAAATTTTGTGTATTTATTTCGTCGTCAACAACAACAAGACGTAAATAAACATTACCTTGATATCTGTGAACATTGGAATGGCGGTCCGGTCCCAAGGAATACATAGGTATGGCATTAATCCTATTTTGTAAAATATTTGGAGGAATACTCGCTAAATGATTAGTGAAAACGTTCTGGTGTAGTGATAATGAGGATTGACAGAAGAATATTCGGTGCGCTGCTGGTAAAATAGCCGACTACGGTGATACCTATTGTTGGTGGTGGACCCTGATTGAAGCAAGACTCATCGGAAGATAAATGACTGAAAATGTCCATAAATACTTATGACCGCAAATTATTTGTTATCGTATTGTGTATGAGAGTGGTTTCTTTAATAAATTCTATGAACCGCATACATTCAAATGATTATTTAACCTACCACGAATACGTGTTAAATTATATTGGTGAACTGATTGGACTGCATCAAATTAATTGCGCGAGATGTCTTGGATAGTGAAATTGAATCCACGTAGCGAGTAAGACATCTTTTTTTTATGTAGCAGTGTCATTATTTAATTATTCATGCAATGGAGCATAAATTACGTAATGAATGCGTATGCCTTGACTAGGCCAAGTAACTTTCAACGACGACAAATGTCTTTATTTCATACTGGGCACGTTCGGAGTTTCATTCAGCAAGCTTGCCGTTGAAACTGTATCATATGAGAAAGAGAAACGGACTGAAAATGAACTATTAAGTGAGAAAAATGAATCTTATAACGTGTTACGGCACGACACTTCGCGGCAATATCACAGGCGTAATCAGAGTATTAAGCAGTCGCACGCATTTGTCGAGATTTATTTTGCATAATAAAAGTGGTAGGGCCTTAATTATAGCGCAACATTGATCCTATGCGTCATTATAATTCGTTACCGATCATTTTTTTTGAGGACCCAGGCATTAAAATCCGCCATTTTTACATATCGTGTATTACCGTTACCTTAGCACAAATTTTCTCTACTATACAGTTAGTGCCAACATAGTTGGTGGATCTAATCTTGGCCACTAGTGGCGCGGTGGAGGTTGCCCACAGACTTTTGCAAATGACTGTACATGTAACATTAACAGGTGTGGGGTCCACGCGGAGTATTACCTTGACTCATTTGCTAGTTACTTCGTAGGTAGTTTTAACGTCTATTGACAATGAGGAAAAGAAATTCACGGATTACGAACTAGTCGCGACTACTTTAACGGAGTTGGGTCACCCGCTAATTTGCAAATGACAGAAATGACGCTAAAATGACAGAATTTCCCCAGAGGAAAAAAAATACATACACCTCGAACAGGTTCCGGGTTCGATTTCCGATTTCGATCGATTTTTTACTCTCTGGAAATTCTGTCAATGAGCACCCGACCCGTTTAGCCTCGAGGAAGTCAAGCGATCTTTTCGTCGCCACCAAGCGGTTCGACAGCACAGCCTCATCCGCCTCGGAGTTTTTTCCAGAGACTTCTTTGGGAGAAATCTGCCTCGCCTTCGGAAGCTTGGAGATATGGCACAAGGCAGATCGGCTCTCAGGGTCGAGGCCCTCAGGGTCGAGGCCCTCAGGGTCGAGAGGAAACGAGGAAGGGGGAGAGGGAGGGGTTCGCTCTTATTCTCGCGACGCGAGTTCGCGGTCAAGGTCCTCGTGCCTCTAATGGCTCGACGAGAGTTTCTATCTACGGTCATGCACGGGACTCACCACGCACATTTCAGCGGCGTGACCGTGGGTGCGCCACCTTTGTGGATCACGACACAAAGAAGCGGCGTTTTCCTCCTCATTCCAGAGCTATCATGAAGGGTTTCGATTAGTTGGAATTTCACGGAATGCACGGAGCTCGGCGGATCGTCGAAATGACCGAAATATACTTCACGCCAGTTTAAATGGAGGCATAATTATTCTCGTCGTTAAATGTTTTTGGGCACAAATATTCGAGCAATATTAGCGTGATTCGTCAATTTTCATCTCATGAAAAGCAGAGTTAATTCTTATGGTGGAAAATCAAATGATTGATTGATTTTAGTAGGCACTCAACAGAATAGTTTTCCATGCTTTAAATAATTCCACTCAATAAAATAGCTTTCCACAATTCGGCGCGGACATTGTTTATCGGAGTACTCCGCCGCTTATGTAGAATAATTATTTACGTGTCCTATTCTTACGCTCTCCTCATGATAGGGAGTGGTTATTAAAGGAATTTATGGGTGGGGTCGGAATAGCCGTCTCACTTTTATGATGGTCCTGGTAGTATCTGAAGAAAATGCAACTTAAAAAATTCACGATTGAACAAACTAACAAAGGACATCAACTTTCTAGGAGTTACTAAGATTCTCATTTAGCACATAAAGAAGGTCATGGCTTTAAACGCAGAGTGCGGATTGCCTGGTCATAATAAATTAATTATCCATTCGCCTATGGTTTTGCACTCAAAACAATCAGTTTGATGTTCGAGAAAAATAACTATATCTCTAATTATTCAATGCAGTGGATCTATTCGCGCATTTCTTTACAAGTTAAGCAGGTCATAACGAAGGCAATCAATGGTTCGGACTTAATTTTGAGAAACAAAATGGCCTACAGGAAATTTAATTTCGGCTGATGAACCAGTTCTTCGAACAAAAAAAAGTGATCGAGTCGCAAAATGATTCCTGGGAGTCAGCTGTGATTTGATGCATGCTTCTTATGCATGGGCACTTCCAATGAAGTGCTAATGTAGATGGGTTTACCATCCGTGTGAATATTTCTCCATTCACACATTTGCTCTCGCCGGTAAAAAATAATGCAACATGAAAGATAGGGAATGACCTAGACTTGCAATTCGATTTGAGCCATCCGTATCTGAAGGGACACTGAAGGGGTTTCATTTATGAAAGGATTCATGACGCAATCCTTTCAGCCATTATTCCACGCGCGTGGAGCAGATCTCGAATGAGAGAAAAAAATCTTTCGCGCCACTATTCAGAACTGGACGGAGGAAAATTACGATGAAAACATCAGCCAGTCTTGCAGGTAAGAGAAATTATTCCACAAGAAAGAGACACGCAACATTTCCATTCGTGGAGGAGGATTTGAATATCTAGTTGAGAAAATAAGGACAAATATGGGTTAAATGATTTCTGGGCCATGTATGACTCAAAGAGAGACACCAAGTTACAAAGTACATTTATGAAACATGTTTTTTTTCTGTTCACATAAAAAGACTACGCTGCATACAAGATTGCGTCAAGTTTGTGATGGGGTAGGTGATACGTTATCATAGTTCAAGAAGAAGTGAACAATTTGTAATTTTCCACACTTTTTATCATACTTCAACCGGTTTCAACGGTTTCTGAACCTCTTGAGAATGACGTGAAAACGTTGAAACCGGTTGATGTATAATAAAAAGTGTGGAAAATTACAAAATGTTCCCTTCTTCTTGAACTATGGAGAAATTCCACAAAGTGAACTCGTCGACGATTAATTTTTTTGATACGTTATCAGATGTTCTCAACGGATTTAATACGGTTACTTCAATAAAATTATTTAATGCAGTGACTTAACACAGTATTCGTATTACGGTCATCTTTCGATGAAACAGATAATGTTAAAAACACAGCGTTGAACCATGACGAGGCTGTTCAGAAATAACGTGAACATTGATAAAATAAGGGGTTAAGAAGATGCTAAGGGTGGTTTTCTAATTTCCAGGTGTTCTTGAGGAAACAGTCGTTCCGAGAAGGAGGAAAGATGACGGCAAATATTCCACCTTTCTGAGTGAGATGTTTAACCGAGAGATTTGATGAGCGTCTCGCAGAAAATATTCCGGTTTCCAAAGGACATGATGCGGCTGAGACACTCGGGTATGAAAAATAATCAGATGACGGCGCAGGAAACCGAATACGAGACGAAAAAACTAATTTTAGGGCATCCAACGGAGTTTCAAAAAAGTTCCCGCATATTACATCAGGATTGTCCCACTTTCTCAAGCTAAATGTTTTTATCTCGTCGCAGATGGCAAAATCTCAGTGGCATGGGAAAGCTCTGGAGAATGAGAAGGCCCTGGAGGGCGCTGACAATGCAAAGAAAAAGGTGTCCGAGGACAATGGAAACATGAAGCTTTAATGAGATGTGAAGTTTTATTCGAGAACCTTTTGGAGAGCAAATAAGTCAGGCATTGATCTTATGGAAATCAAGAGAGAATATTTCTATTCCTAAGCCATATGCATTTTTTAGTAAAGAGATTAAACTGAAAAAACATCTACATTATTTTTAGTGATCATCATACTGAAGAATGTGATGACTACGATTTAAAGAGTTCATAGGAAAAAATAAATATCTAATTGCCATTAAAGAGACGTTGAAAGTATTCGTAACACATATGTATATTGTAAGTTGATTAGCAATGCAATAATTTTCCAAAAAGTTCAATTAAGAATAGGATCACATATGTGATCTAAGATTAGATCTATGTAAGAATTAAATGTGATATAAAATAAAGATAATTTGTTCACAAGTAATGATTGATGATGAATGCACTCACTAAATTTGCGATTGAAGAAAAAATGTTTTCACAAGTTTACATGCCATGGGAATTAGAGGGAAACGAGAAACTTACGCCATAAATATTTTGCAATAAATTTAAACAATGATATTCATTTTATTCTTTTCGCCCTATCTATTAATCATCATTATGAATTTAAGCTGCTCGTAATAGACTCACGGCAGCAAAGATAAACTGGGTATTTAGTAGCTAATGCTGTACAATTACACTTAGAACATAACTTGTCGACAGAAATTGATATTAGAATCTTGAAAAGTTCAAAAAAATGAAATTTTATTCTACGCTAGCTAAAGGACAAACATTTTTACTGCTTTGAGTGTAAAGAACGTACATTAAGATTTCACCAAATTTATTTCGCTAAAGGAAATGTTTTTACAGGACTCGAGGAAAATATTAAATAAAAACAACGGAGACTGACATTAATAGATATATTTTCCGTGGTGTGCGTTTATTCGCGTTATTATTACAGATGCTCGGTGAAATAGGAAATAATGTAGAGTGACGGGTTGCACAAAGAATTGAGGCACAGCTATATTCCCGAGGGGATCAGCACACCACAGACATGTTCACCATTTTCAAGATTCAGGTAAAGGCCCGCGGATTTTGCTCACTTCTTGAGGTTTTAACCTTGGATTACAGATGGCAGAACACATCAAGTTGAACAGCGCCGTTAGTGGCGCTCGCTCTCACTAAGTGGAACATGCTTGGGAGTGGGGCAACGTATGAATGATGCATTTAGCGGCACGTTTCTTGTAGATAAGCCTCAAGTAACATTTTCTGATCTAATCTGTATGCATATTTTTGCATGGGGACTCAAATTTTAAGGGCTAAAAGTGAGAACACAAAGAATTTGCATTAAGATGCTGTATGAAATTGGCTGACGATGTAAATATAGGGCAAAACGCCACCAAGTACTCACTAAAAGACTTGCAATTTCCGTACGAATGGCCCCTAATGTAAAAAATCAAGAAAATTAATGCATTTCAATTTATAATTTATCAGTGAATCAGTATATTCCATTGATAATATTGTCGGACAAATGGAAATACATTCATTTTATAGTTTTTAGGAAGTGAAAAGAACAAATAGTTTTCTCGTTTAACGCTTTCAAGAAAATACAGTTTGACTAAGTAATTTCTTAAGACCGAAGTATATCTTTCAGTGGCCTATCTTCAGAGTTCTCTTTTTTCTGTGGCATAATATTAAGCAGCATGAAGGCCTACGAAGGGGTACTATTTGTTTTCGACTAAGGGAAATATGATCAAATGCAGGAGAACCATGAAACTTGAGGTGAAAATTGAAAGTGACAGTTCTACTCCCAACTAAATCAAATAAATAGTACAATTGGACCTTAATAAGTTTTAGCCAGAGCCAAACGAAGAGTTTGCATTAGTAGAAGCTTCAAAATGACGGCAACGACTTTTCTTTTTTTTTAAAGCTTCGTCCTCACTAAATGCCCAAGTTGACTTATGGAATAAAACTTCGAAACGATGGCTATGTTTTTATGATGTTTAGTCCGTATCAATAGCTTAGTTTCGGATAAAGAAGCCGACCGGGTTACCTGGACGGAAAACCTACTCTTCAGCTGAGCAAAAGATTTGGTGCTCGAAGTCAACATACGATGTACTTTCATAGCCATCTCTTATCAGCTGAATT
The DNA here is from genome assembly GCA_933228895.1 of Platycnemis pennipes. NCBI lineage: Eukaryota > Metazoa > Arthropoda > Insecta > Odonata > Platycnemididae > Platycnemis > Platycnemis pennipes. The sequence goes on along the minus strand of OW121847.1, from coordinate 72,272,010 downwards.
GTTTTCTGGAACCAATAAATAAGCTTTCATCGGAAATTGTTCATTAAATTTTTCATTTCCGACTTTGCAGTGTCAAATTCCTAATATAAGCTCCATTTCATTCCCTATTCCTCCCTTTTCCGCTGGTGATAAGACGCTGCTGTGAAGTTTTACAACTTTAATCATCCCGTGATCGAAGCTGCAAGGGGCGGCCATTCTTGAGAGAACGAATGAACAATGAGTCTTGTTTTTTATCTCAGCTGATTTTCAAGTGAGGTGATCCTTTTTCCCAATTTCAAGGTACTTATCAAATAGTGATTCGCTTCCTACCTCTAACATTCATCCTTATGCATAGTTAAAAAAAATGATTTTTTTCATAGATTTTAATAATAAGTCAAGGTGCACCGTGTGAAAAATATATGTCGGAAATCTCCATAAAAATGCAGTACGTTCTTTCATTTGGACATGTGCTAAACAGCTGATACAACCAATTAACATAGCGCAACTCAACGTCGTGAATAAATAATGTATAGATTTGAATAAGTTTGGCGGATATGCCACCAAAAAATACTACATTTATTTTACTGCCGTAAAAATTACTTATTCGCTCGAAATAATTGTTGTTTCATTGTTGCAGAACTGTATATAACTTTATCATCCCTGCCATGCTCCACATTTGAATTTTATCGCAGTCCTTTCTCACTTATTTAGTATTTATTTCTATGAGTAAGTGGATTTTTTTACATTATAGACGACTTAGCTCCTTTGCTATAACATGTTGACACGCTCCCCTTTTTGATGCCTCGGTGTCATGCTTGGTCAGTTTTTTTTCTGAAGCAAAAAATATTTCAATTTTCCTTGCAATGATACTTAAGTAATGTATCCATTTTACCGCAATAGTAGTAACCACGGCTAATTATTTTCCCAATTACCAAAATTGCCAGGACGTAGCAAATTTGCCAAAAAATAGAAAAACTGCAAGCAAGCAGCCGGTGAATTGGAGAACAAGATATTTTTTTCTTAGACTTTAACGTCACAGTAATAGCGAATTTAAAATAATTTTCGTTTTTGTCTGCAGTGGCATCCATGCGTCTAGCTCTACGTACTACCGACTCAGTTCTCCATTTACATGCATGTGAAAGAGGGCCAAAACCCGCATATTTCTCGTCAGAGGAAGCTGGGAGACACGGCGACGGAGTTTGATAGAACTATTTGCATATTCACTTCTCTCAAGGAGAGCTACTATACACTCTTTTTGCTGCGTATTACCTGTAACGAATAATTTACCCACTAAGCTTACTTGTTTCCTGATTAACTGGTGATAAATACGCCCATTCACGATTCGCAACTATGTGAATGCACTCTATCATTATTAGACCTATAATTTTGAGTGAATATAAATGTAAATTAACATTTTTTTTCTGAGAAATATAAATCCACCAAGCACTCAATTATGGAACGACTGACCAGAGTAAGTAGAAGAGCAATTCATCTCCGATGGATATAAAACGGCTTTGAAATGATCCCTACTTTTGGAGAAATTCATGCGGAATATGTTCAAGTTGTTAGGAGAACACAATACATGGTAAGATCGTGAAATATTGTGATATATCGGCTGTTATTTGAAATATAAATCAGATATTCTTGGCGATATGGAGTAGCCAACGCAGTAAGTATGACTGGCGGCAGTATGATAGTTAATGACAAGCTTCGTTTGCCATTCGAATAAATGCAAAAACAGTTAAATGCTACTATCGGTTGCTGACGTATATGATGGATATTGATGGAAAAAATCTCACAAAAGATAGAATCGACGGGTTTCGCACTCGGACTTCTACACTGCTTCATTCCCGTAGGTATTCTCAAATGATTATAACAATGCAGGAGAAAAAACGCGGTGGATTTATTTGAATAAATGATTAAACTAATAATTTATTCTCAAAATATGATAAAAGATCTAAGTTACAGCCAGTGAAACTGCGATGATTAATCGGCTGATTTGACATTTGTTCGAGTGACTGATCTTGGATAGATAGAGAATGGATAGAATCTAAAACTATAAGTATTTAGCATTATTAGTCTCGAATCCGTTCCCTTTTCACCTCTTCTAAATATTTTTTTAAGACGCAGTGCATTACATAATTAAATGCATGAAAGAAACGAATTAACATTCTGGATATCGTCACGCAACAAGTTAAATAAATCACAGAAAACTCTTTAAACTCATGAAAAAATAAAAACACAAGATCTCCCTTTACGTTCAGTCATCAGCGCATCCCATGAAAGTGGTGCTGCAAGACATTTCATAATGTATTACATCGCTTGAGACTATTTAAATTGCGGCTTTTGGTGACTTCACATCTTGGTCCATTTACATCATCATTAGAGGCCCGACGGCCTCTAATCACCCATTTTCTTCTTTCTACTTCACCCACTTTGTGAAATCCTTCATCTTTACTCAGAGGATATTAAATTCTCAACTTCCAACGAAAGTCAAACGTCTTTATTCCTTACAGCCTTCTCTGGGGAAAGAAATCAAGAGAAAAATGGTTCGTGAACTTGGTATCTGTGACGTGACAAAATGTCATAGGCCAATTCGTCAAGGACACGTCTTCCGAAGAAGTATTGTAAGCAGAGAATTAAATGGATTCTTCGTGAAAGCCATTTATTATTCGCCATTGTTAAATGTTACTTTTATAAGGATTATAGATGTAAAAAAACATTTCTGTATATGAAGGGACAAATGGAAATTCCAGCCACTCATCCGCCAGAGAGATGACGTGGTCAACCGAGCGCGATGATTCCACGTAACAACGTAACTTCATTGGTATGCCACGGGCAGCTCAATGATTTGAAATCTATCGGTAATCTAAGAGGCTGATTCTATCATTTATATCAACTGCGAAAAACATGCACTGACCTCAATCCTCAAAGAGAAATTTACATATTTTGCTCGAGTAACGCCCATGAGCTTGTGACACATATATTAACAAATCAAATATTAATTTAAAAGCCCCTTGGAACTGTAACAATCCCTCTTAGAGCCTACTTCAATGAGAAAACTTATCTGAAATCTTAAAAGGACACATGGATTAACAAAATATAGTCATCTAAATGACGAAGGAGAATGTTAGTGATGTTTTCCAGGGTTTTCGCTCCGGATAGTGGGAACTTTGGCCGACCATTAAAATTATTAGTTTATCTTGAACTGATCGTACTTTTGTAACGTGGCCAATAGCAGGTCACGTGGCTGGAAGATGCGCAATTGATACGGTAAGGTAAATTGAAGGATCTCTATGACACTCAAGTTCGGTCAAAAATTTTAAAGACTTTTATATTGAACTTATTGGAAGCAAGGAGACATTTTTGAAAGGGTAAATACCAGCGCACTGCTGAACGAGCCGAACATCAGTTATCACAATATTTTTAATTCGTAGAATTAGAAAGAATCTAATTTATGTCGTGTGAATTATTACGTAAGAAAATAACTACTTGCTCGTCTCGTGAAATCTTCCACTTGTGAATAATAAAAGACAGTTTCACATGATATAAACAAAAATACCCACCGATACATATTTGCATTACGATGAGTAGTTATGAAGCTTGGCGTGACAGATTTGCCGTTCGATAATACTGAATTTGGAAAAAAAATATTTTTAATCTGCCTAAACCTTACGCTTCTTATTCATGCTAATGATTATTCTTCTAAAACAAGCCAATAGGCCATAAACCGTATCGACTGGTGTCTTTAAGTGGTTCTTCATGGGCCCCTACCCTAAATTTATCTTCCGTTTTGTGCCAAGGACCTCTGTTCTAATCTGTTCCTGTGACAAGTAACTCAGACGCGAAGATTACTTAGGTGTGGATGCAATGAAAAGGGTATAAGCCAATTTTTTCGTGATTTAATCATGAATATCAACTGCTATAATGGTAGAATAGTGACTTACTAAACCAATATCTATGTAATAACTATAGAAACTCCGAAACACGAGGAAGAAACAAGAGATTCATTACCGTCGCCACTTTGAGTTCAGGATAGTGAGGGGTGCATTGGAGCTCGGAGATGGCGTAGGGGAAAGGCACCGTTCTCCCCACGATTGAGCGTCCTCTGCTGTAGCTCTTAACGACTGCTCGGCATACGCTCATTCCTCCGTACTTGGCGCTTCAGAAATCTCCCTCATTATCTCCTTCCCCGCTTCGAATTAGTACATGTATTTACTCAGGCCACAAGACTCTTCCCACGGTACGTATGAAACAGTATACCCACCGATACGATCAAATTAGTTGCTCAGGTAGTGATTACGGACGCTCCACGAATGGCACAAATAAAAGAACTCATTCATTCCATCCCCGATCGAATGATTGGGACGTATTTGAATTCACCAGCCCATTTCAAATTGTTTCAATTTCCAAATGAGGGCGACGTGAACGCGTGGAACCTGACGAATCACGTTGACTCCGCTCGCAGCTCATCAAGGCCACGAGACTGAAGTCCTCCCTCCCGAGGATTCGGGCACGGATAAATAAACCGGCGAAAATATGCACACGGCGAACGTCACGTGGCTACGGAAGAAAACATGGAGGAAGTTTGCGGCCGCTGGGTCATTTTCATAAACATAAAAAAAGTTAACAAAACCCCTTCCGCTCCTCAGAGCGAGGAAGCGAGAGGAGGAGGGCTCTCGTTATTCAAGTGCCAATGCCCTGAGGAAATAGCCTTGAGGGCAATCTCTCTCTTCCGAGTAATCGCTGACGACGAATTAGCATGCTTTCGGAGTCGAAGACTTAGTCATGATACACCCCGTATGAAAAACGATCTCGACTTGAGGCCGACGTTTTTTAAGGAATCGCACAGCTGCCAGAATGACAACTGACGCCCAGTCAACCACTCGCGAGATCAAAAGGAATGAAACAATGCCTTTTGGGGGAGAGAGGGATGCAATGATATTCCTCCATCCCTCTCGTTCGAGGAAAGATCGTTGCTGGGCAAAAGTAGGAAACAGATTACGTGGATGGTAGAGATAGTAAGGGGCAAACGTATATTGAAGGTCGGGAGAGAGTGGAAGACATGATTATGTCGGGTAGACGGGGCAGAGGGCGGAACATAGTACCGATTTTAAAGGAATGATGAGGATCGGAAGGATTCCGGAGGATTAAAGAGGAATCGGAGTCAATAATCAGGTGTTTTTCGTTGTATGTCAGCATGTACTAAGGTATGCAACCTTCAATCGGCAACAATCCAGCAAAAATTATAACCTCTCGATCGCGAGCATATTTTCTTTCCGCCCTCGGTCGGGATATTATTTTATTCCGGCCTGTCTCCCCCCTGTGAAGAATCGCAATCCTCGTTTCGGCATTCGGCTTGACCTCAAATCGCAATGGAACAATGGAATGTCTCAATGGCTGTTCCCAAGCCATAGGGGCATTCATGTTCCAACGCCAAGGAGGAGAACTTCACGCTATACTAACAATTTGGGAAGCAAGCACGCGTCAATCACTGCTAGTATTTTGAAATGTATGTTCATACTAAGATCATTAAATTGGTCCCAGGCTTCACGTGACTTTAGGTCTAAATCACCAAAGGAGATTACATCTTCATCAACAGAGTATTTTGCAAGCTGCCGCGAGGGTGTGTAGCAGGTTAATGGAAATGGAAAAGACTTTACGGGAACACATTTTCTCATATTCCTTTTCGTGAGATATTCAAAACTATCCGCAACACGTAATCAAGTATCAAACTTCGTATTTGATAACCAGAATATACTTTCATTCAGACTTTTCCATTTCTATTATTTATATTTTCCTTCCTGTGTGCATTCATAAAATGAAATCCAGGGGGCTGATAGTCCGCATTCGCTAATCGGTATATTATTTCACTGAAGATCATATTCACTCGAAAAACTTACTAAAACACCTAAAGGCTCCTATAGGTAGGTAAGCTGATACACTCGCCCACGATTAACTGGTTAGCAATACAGCAACGCTGCTTACAAAGGCTGACGCATATCGGCAATAGCATCTAGAGGTTACGAAGCACTATTTCCGAGAACAGGAGGCGACGTAATCAAATAGAGTGACTTCGCTTCTTCCACTCTCCGGACATAGCAAAAGCGAGAGTAATAACATTCGCTAAGCTCCTTATAGTACGGATATTTTTGAGGACAGCGCATCGCACGTGCATTTCCACTGCGCGAGTGAAAATAAGGAAGTCACCATTAAGATAACTGCTTTCACAAATTTATATCGCTTGCATCTCCACTTGTTTACATTCAAATATGTGAAATTTTAAAACAATTTATAATGGACTAATCATATTTTTGCACACTATTGATTTCGAACTTGAAAAGGGTATTGTGGAATTAAACTACATTCAGATACATTTATTCCGATTTTACACATTTCAAGTTGACTTGTAATGTGGCTTAATAAATCCTAAGCATAGATTTATCAATTATAGGATTTGTGAATTGAAAAATGGTACTTCAATCACTTTACCCTTTTACGAGGACTTTTCTGAGGATTTCCCCACTTTTAAATCATATCCCTGAGTCGAAATTGCCCGGGATAATATTACATTTACAATAATGGAAATCATTGCTTCCCCAGAATGGTATAAATAACAAGTGTATAACTTTCAAGCTTAATATTTCAATGACTTTTCATTATTTGGCCCCCCTCTACTCAATATACACTTACGCACATCCTTATAATCAATTCGTTTTGGTCAGTTTTTGCAAAAACCAAGTCCTAATGATAATTATTACCCTTAATCTACATTCATAACTTATTTGGTCTTTGGCTAAACTTGATTTTGTGAAGATAAATCTGCAGGACGGAAGGTCAGAAAGCTGCCGACGCATTGGTCGTATAAACCTGATGCGGAGTCGAATGAAAAAAATGCACTTATTGGCAATTTTCGGAAGAAAAGTTTCTTAGTGAAATTTAAATCATCCTATCGGCTGGCTCCAAAAGGGAATAAAGACATCGTTGTCAATTTCCAACCAGTTTATCACAGTAATACCAATCTCGGTTGTGGCATGAGATCCTACTATCACCTTGATATGGCATTTTATGCCAAAATATATGTTGGTGTTAGCTGCTCTCAAATCTTACCTTTTGAACCTTCCACCAACATAATAATAATAATAATAATGGTATATCATGGCGAAACCTGGGAATGAAAAGTAGGTGTTAGTATAAAATGCATTGGAAATTAACTACGTTGTCTCTCTTCCCTAATGGTGCATGAAAATCAAATATTTAAGCTACGTAACATCGGTAACCATAACCTATCAACTTTCGGGTACAATATACCGCGGAAGTAGTTTCTTGAAGGAAGGTTCTCGAAAGAAAAACAGCCTATGAGATGATGTTAGGATATTTCAGTAATCCTCAAGTACAATGAATCTGAAGCGAGCGATAGACTGACTGCGTAGGTTCCCCGAAGTTGTACCGACCTATGGACGTGATAAAGAGCGACACCTCTTCAAACTCCGGGTTTTCATTAAAGACAGCATTTTTCTCTACGGTGCAACGTTACTCAAAACAAGCGCTTCGGCAGCTTCTACAGAGCAAGGACAGGAAACCCAACTGCAAGCCTTTCGAGAAGCGGACAAGGAGAAGTTTATTTTTCGCCGGGATATAGCCGTAGGGGAGGGTGGAAGAGAGCAAACACCGGAGGGCGGAAATGGAGGAACTGCGTGCAAGTTGGGAGGCATGGGATTATTTCTCCCCGTCCCCCACCCCCACATGATGGAAGAAGGTGAAGTCCCTGAGTGGATGGAAGGGAAATGGAGGATGGCTCCCTGACAGCGTGAGTGGGCCTTTGAGTAGGGTCCAATGCACTCGTTTCGTCGCATCAGGAAAAAACCACGCATGTTCCCTCGACCGAAAAAGCCGGGGGATGCTTCTCCAGAATCAAGAAAGAGACCCAAGAGATCGTTACTTTATTTCAGAGATGAAACTTCAATTAGCCTCTTTCTCCCATCAACTTTTCAGCAGATTTATCTTCAGCGTTGATATCCGCCCTTCCTTTTCCTCGTATTTCCTCGTAATCATATGTGCAGGTTAAAACTGCAGACGATATCATGGTGCCACCATATTTCTGATAATGCAATTCAACATACCTCACTCAACGTAACTGTGTCCGGCGAGACGTAGTGGAATGATATCATAATAAAAAAACACAAGAGATAACACTTATTCCTCAGTTTTAATGGTGGTACTATACGTTTCAGCCGCTAAGCCATCGTCAGGTGCCTGAGACGTGGTGGAATGATATCATAATGAAAAAACACAAGAGACAGCACTTATTCCACAGTTGTAATGGTGGTACTACTTTTTTTCAGCCGCTAAGCCATCATCAGGTGCCTGAGACGTAGTGGAATGATATCAGGCGCTTGATGATGGCTTAGTGGCTGAAACGTGTAGTACCACCATTAACACTGTGGAATAAGTACTATTTCTTATGTTTTTTCATTATACCTCACTCAACTCAATTGACCTAGTCACCGATTTCAAATTCCCGGTTGAAACAACGGTGTCTGATCCAAAGAATATTGACTCACTCGTGAGTAATCATACAGCATTCTGCAGAAAGTTGCTATCGGTTCCTCAACTGTTGAATCTGCTGAACATGACCAATGACTGTGGAAATCTCAACAGAAATACGGTAAATATATTGCTTTGATCAATTGTTAGTAAAACGTCTGATAGCGTGAGCAGAACTGTCCTTAGTTGTCTAAGGAGCAAAACGTAAACCACAAGTATATATAGGTATATACAAAGACGTTCATTTAAATTTCATCAAAAAACGCCTGTTAATCCGTAACTTTTCTCTCGGTTCTCCTCGTTATTTTTACTCACCACGACTTGCTCGAAGGATAATCCTTAGAGTAAAACTGTGGCAATACATTACTCAGCACTGATATAAATTAGAAAAATATGTTTGCAAAGTTATTTAGTTTCTTAAGTTCCTAAATTTAATGATTTAGGAAAAATCATAATTAAGATCAATGATTATCAATCAATAAGCCACAAGGTGAGTTTTTCGCTATGTAAGCGAGGAGTTTAAGGACTACATTCGATTTTATCGGGTTTAAGTCCACCTTGTCTTCAAATCTCATATTGTATGCCAAAGTGAACAAATGTATTATTGCTGAATTTTACTACTTCACGCATACGGTCTTTTTTCTCACTTCAATTGGATGGGAACGCGAGTAACATCAAGAACAACACCGGGAATACATTGCCATTATTGAGTCGGAGAAGTAGCTTTGAAAACTCCAGTGCTTCAGGAGAAGAAAATAAGGCAGCAAATTTCGTTGTCTTGGACTAAAAAATAAACGTCAGTCATTTTCCTAGTTTCCTAGAACTGTTAAGTATTCGGTGGTGTGAATTCATACGATAGTAGGGCCATGCACACAAATCAGACGGCTGACTTATTCCGTGCGGGTGAATATTTTGCTGTAATTAAGCCTAGATATATTATAACACGTTGTCTCCGGCTAACTAGCCATATGCTTCAACGTGAATTCTGTCGTCACAACAAATAAAATACACCTTCATCTACGCAATACCCTGCAAGCCCCCGCGATGGTGTGTGGCAGGGGGTGAAGTAAATAAATAATAAAATAATCATACGTTAACGCAGGGTTAAGTTGAATCACGAATAGATATTTGGAGGATGATTGTGTCGTCAGACTCCGACGGTAACTTTCCATGAGTGCTTAGACATCATATGTACAATTCAATGCGCTACGAAGGATTTGACGTTAATTCTGAGAGGAGGGGCTTAATGTTTCAAAACCATGTCCATTTTTTAATAATATCGAATCGCTGCATAAGAATGGAATTCCCAACAGAAATAAAGCCTGTGTAGTACCTACGCGAGATTTCTGGGGATATAAAATATTCGTTTTAAGATAACAATACTGTGCGCTTCAAATACAACCTCCTTGGTAGATAATTGGAAAACCAACAACCCTCCTGATTGAAATTATTTCGATGATCTTCATTCGTGAACCCCAAGAATTTTCCTCTCGTTATCGAAGGTGTGTCAAATGAGTTTACATACAGTAAAACCACGTATAGGTACTTCTGGAAACGGTAGTCTTCTCGCTCCAGTCATAACCGCAAATGTGTGCCAATTTGCGTATTTTAATGGAAATATTATCAAAAAATTCCCAATTGATGCTGAACGACGAGAAGGGGAGTTCGGACCAAGCCATACTCGATAGAGAAAACGACTTTCATGACTTCATCGAGATGACTGAGGTGACGTAAACAGGAAATCAGTAAAATCGATGGATTAGCATTGGAGGGATGACTGAGACGCCTCGCTCCGAAGTCGCGGTGGGATTCGCCCCAAGGGCCGAGCACGACGAAGAACGAATGTTGACAGCTCTCGGAGAGAAAGAGAGAGGGAGCGCACGGCCCTTCCGGTGGCGGTCTGGTTCCAGGAAACACCCGGAGCGTCGATAAACACCGCCAACGCCAAGCGGTCTGGACGTGTGGCGTCGCGGTTTTCGCACCATGCAGCTCCAACAGCTTCCCATCCGTCACCGCCTCCCGTTTACGCATTCCGCGCGATTTCAGCGCTGGAGGAAACGCTCAGCAGACGCCTTCGCACGGCGATTTGTCGACGAGCCTCCATCGAAAGTTGGAAAAGGGGGGCGGGAGACAGAAAACGCCTCCTTCCCATCATAACATTTCGCAGATGGCACGGAGGGCTGACCGTTTAAGATCACAAGCAACCTTTTTATGGTCAGGAAATCGGTGAGTCACCACTTGCGAAAGGTTGAGCACCAGGGATTGACGATAGCGTGGCGGGATTTATGGAGAGCGCGGGCGGGGGAAACCATTTCACTCATTGTCATACTAAATACTGTCTCACGTGTCTTGCCGGTCTTTCTTTCTGTAGGTAGTCTGTGCAGAAAAATCTCAAACTGGAAGAGCTACTAAGGGGGCTACTACTTCAGCTGAGAGAAAATGGCGCATAAAATTTGCTAAAATATGTGGTCTAAGGCACTATTTATTTATGAGAGGTTTCATGACATTATTACTAAAATAACTGGCATGAAAAAATATTTTGAGAGCGTAAAGGTCGTATCACACTAGCCGTTGCCGGTTAGTGTTGAGCAGTCCACCAATCTGCGCAAACCAGCTCTCAATGGTTGGATAATAGGAGCGCGTGTATTTCCAACTTGCCGGTTGTGCAACCGTGGCCAATAGGAGTTCGCCTCCCAGTCACGTGCTGTTTGTGTTTACATTTTGCGATTTTTTTATTGATGCCATTTCAATTGCTCCCCAAAACCTAAAAATATTAAGAATACAATTAAAACAGCATTAAGCTGGTTCCAGGAAACACCCGGAATCAATCTTTGGTGAAGGATGTCTCCAATAGTGTAAATTTTATTGAGGTGGGATTAAATGCACTTATTTAATTTGTATAAATTGCATTTGAGGCAGCAATTCTGTATTTACGGCAGCATATGTTCGAAATGTAAACACAAACTGTACGTGACCGTGAGGTAAGGCCCTATTGGCTAAGGTTGGAAAATCGGCCGGGTGGATTTATCGGACAGTGGAAAAGTTTATAGCAACCATAAATGACAACGGCGACCGTAACCGGCAACGGCTAAGGTGATTCGGCCTTAGAAGGAAGGCAGAAGATAACCGAATTCGAATGCTTCACCAAGGTAAAAATCTTTCGCATTTCATAGTTGCAAATTTATCATTCCATGATGGAGATTTTAAAATATCTAGCAATGATTCCCAATGTACTTTTATTTTTTTAAATTATCGAAAGTTAAAAGGAAAAATTAATAGGTATTTTCGCTACTTACCGTCTCTGGATTCGCTCCCTTCTTACTGTAGTGTGGAAAGGTACTGAATTGAACTCTTCAGGACATAAATGAAGTTGCCTTCCTGCCCCATCCTATATTGAGAGACAGAATAAGTGTATTTATTATTTATCCGTTCGTAATTGTACACGATTCGCATTAAAAATTATTACCACAATAAATATAGTAAGCCCTCTTTAATACTCATTCTTGACGTCATGTGTTTGCCGTTATGTTTTACTTGAAGACATATCTCGACGACGACATGTATCTCATACAAATGGGATAACAGCAGACTAAACGAAGTGCAAAAATAACAGGGTATATCTCCATATCCCCAGTTATAATATGTAATTCTTATGTACATACATCGGTAAATTAAGAGTTCCTCTAGCAGCTTGAAATTCATTATATTGGTACACCGAAACATTTGAAGGTATGTCGTAGAATAGTGAATTATTTTTCTTAGTTACCTCATAGATAATAATTTAGATACTTTTATTCATCCTCCCTAAAATGAGATTTTCATTATACCCTTTAGTGGTACCACCATTTTCATTTAAGTGCATGGTTAAGAATGAAATTTAGATATAAAACAGTATAAAAAGCCAATCATTTCATTTGCATTGAAATAATTATATTAGAGTTCACCCTTCTTATTAGGAGGATAATTTTAATTTTTTTGGCGTGATAAATGTTTAAAATATATCCAATTTTGTTCCGGTACATTTTAGTTTAAAGGATTTCAATCGCTAAGGCGGCTGCTGGGCGGTAAATCTCGCACATTTTTCCTTACTGTTCCGACAAGGGAAGTGTTAACATTTTTTAACTTGCCTGCTGGCTGAATTGTTCATAAGTAATAATTGAAATTTATTCCTGAATTTTTGTAAGACTCAAGTAAATGCCATACAATGCATTACCTCAATGGCTGATTTGGAGACGTCTTCATATTCTCCACAGAATGGAAATGCATTCAAGCAGTATTTAGTTTTGGCTTCGGCCTACACCCAGAAAGTTATACCGAATTCGTCCGGTTCATTAGGCATGACCTGGATAAATGGACATCTGGATTTCACAGGAAAAAGTTGCTCATTGGCCGTTAACCATTTGCTAGGATAACAGCTGGTTCGTGAATTGGCAATAAATATATCCCATGGCTCAGAAGCCAAAGCAGATATATCCTCCCATAGCCTTTGACTACGAGTAGCCCTTGAATCAAATCGTAAATGTTTCATTATATCTAAGAAGCGATCTCTAGGCATCATGTTCGAGAATATGTGGTATCCCCAGGTTTTACCCAACAACTTTTTATCGGCATATGCCGCTGGTCTAATTCACCTTTAGCATACACCAACACGATGAATCTGAGAAGGATCTGCTTAGATGAGCACCATTAAGAAATCAAGTATTCCATGTTCGGCAGCACACTTTATAATGTTGCCGATAGCAAATCACTCACCAGCAGCTTGAATCTACTCAATGTCGATACCACTTGCATATTTATTTTGGCATAAGGGGTGGGGCTAGGTAATGAACGTAAAGTATTCTGGTTTGTTCGCCTCTGTACCAGAGATTGTTCAGCCTTAATTTCGAACCACTCAAGCATTGCTACTGCATATTCCTACGCATAAAACTATCATATTTTACGTAGCACACTTTGTTAGTATACATGATAATTATGCATACAACGATAGAATTAGCTGACCAAATATCAATCACATTTCCCTCTTTTTCAGTTATAAAAGAAAAGTTGAAAGTTGAAAAGTTTTACGTGAGTGTGATAAGTCAAAATCAAGAGAAGCTCCGCTGTTGAAGAATGGCAAGCAAATCACAGAAAAAGGCTTCAAGTATTGATCCAAATATTCACCACTGTATTTTAGTAAATGCTAATAAAAATCAGGGGCCTAAAGAAGAAGACAAAGGTGATAAAACTTGTTCCAATACAAATAGACAAATACGAATAGAGTAGAATGTGGGTCAAAATGACTCTTAGCCGCCCTTATAGATATAACTTCAATTAAAGAATTGCACAAGAGACATTTCGGAATTCCCTGTCATTCAAAATAAAATGTGGGTAATATGCACAAAGTCACCAAATTTAAAAAGAATCAAGTTATAAATGAGTAGTTAAATTTTATTTATAAGTCGAAGAATGGGTTAAAATAACTCTTCCCGTCCTTCTAATGTTCATCATCCTTGGTTGAGTATTTTGCCCTTTTTTTCATCTATTTGGTAGACGTCATGACAATAGAGATCTCAAAGAAAAGTATTTTTAACAATAAATAAGTGATTTCGGTGAACAATTCTTAAGTCTCAAGCATATTACTTTGAAGGGACAGTGACAAATGAATGGAAGACGCTTCCCTATGATTTTTGGGAATTTCCGACATTTAAACTACGGATTCTCCGAAGAACACGAGTTGACGCTTGTGTTTCAAGCGGTAAGTAGGCTTTTCCTCTAACTGAATGGCTTCTTTGTCTGGCTTATCCCTTCAATTACCCATGGAGGATGAAGTCAGGCAACGATTGGGATTCAGAATTATGATCTTTGGACCAAACTATTTCGATTCTCCTCCATTCCTCCATCTCAAAAATTGGACAAACAGGGCTAGAAACCTCTGTCCTTGATTCGAGGTCTTAAGAACAATATAAAATCATACTATGTAAGGTAACGAGCTTGAATCTACCACAGTAGTATGCACCCTCTATCCCTTTCATCCCAAAGCTACGGAAAAAATCGGAAGAAACCTTTTGCAGAACGTTAATATGCAGAACGGGAAATTTGGTAGTAGCCAGGCACCTAAGGAAGACGCCGCATGAAGCGTTTCTTACGAGTACTGTAAGAGAGAGAAACTCCCATCAGGATGTGTTGCATCTCTCTTCTAAATGCAGTCCTCCCACCGCGTCGAAAAAACATTTAAGACGAAAGTGTGACTACCAGCATTGAGGGGCGGAAGTGTCATGGAGGCAATATCAGAAATGGAACCCTGGAGCGCAATTCATGTAACTTTTAATTGCTATACTCATTCCCTTTTTTGGCATTCGCCAACACTGTCGATCCACGCCTAGATAGCTTACTGAAAACTCTACAGAGACTCCTTTATAACTGCAGGTTTGATTGGAAAGTAAGTTGCCTAGCCATAAGACAAAAACAGCACTAATGCAAAAGGCGGTATTCGAACCCGCGATCTTCAGGCTGTCAGGTCCACGCTTTACCACCTGATTGCCCCGGCTAACACCCCCATCCGGTATACGGAATATCGGAGTGCACATTAGCTTTCAAATTTGTGTGCCCATCAAAGTTCCTAAAAGCGGAACGCAGTCCAAATTGAATTATCATCCTTTGCCAGATTCACAAACAAGCTACTACTCAACTTATGGTTCAGGTCGAACACTATATGCGGTGAAACTCCTGTGCCTTTCGACTTACATATTACTATTTTCCTTTGTCTCGTATCTCTTCCGTGGGAAACCAAAAATGAAGAAATAAATTGAGATAAGAGGATAAGATATTGATTGAGTAAGGTATTAGTTATTGAGATATTGTATTGATGTTAACATTGTGATTGATGAAGTGAGTTTGACGAGAAAGGACGGAGGAAAATTTAAGGAATTATGTTTAGGGCAGAAAAAATGTGGAGTGGAGCTTGTATAACACTTGCCTTGTACATATAGGTATTTATGTTTGTGTACTAAATATTAAGGAAAATCTTTCTCTCAATGTAAAAAACTCGGCAATTCGTTCATATAATACCAGACTTATAGATGATTTTCACAGACATTTTGTTCGTACTGGAGCAACTGCAATAGGTCCCAACTAAATAGGGTGATGCAACAAATTAAGTGGTAAACTTAAATCAACTGACAGTTGTAAGAATGGAGAGAAAGAGCCATTTCGGGAAGCGCTACAGCCCTATAGATACAAGACCCGATGTAATAGTTTTCATGTCCAAGGTTTCATTTCCTTAGATATCCTTCATATTATGATAACAACGGTAGATCGGTGTTGGATGTTTCAGTTCAAATAAATGAGAAGGAACTTCATGACTGGGGTACTCAACAATTACAATCCACCCCCATGTAATCGACGAGAGAAGTGGCTAGGGCTTCTTTGCGTCAGATCGGTCACAACGAGTACTGAGATTTGCCCACGCATCTTGGTGGAGGGAGCGGATTAAGAACCTTGGCGTCGGGGATCTACCCTCTTCTTCTATCTAAATTCTTCCAGCTCCCTGAACCCTCGACCTACACGAACAAGCGGGCGCTGACTTCTTCCTTTTTGTGAGGGAAGACCGCGCGCTCTCCAGAGCCAAGTGAAGCCCGTGGCAACCAGCCCCCTCGCCGCGCCGTTGCGGGGCGAATGAAAGGGGTAGGTCGGGGTGGTGCGTGTCACGGGGACGCTCGCTGGATCGGGGCTGAGATGATTGAAGAGCCAGCCGCCGCCGCAGCCGCCTCTAACTCGTCTCCGGATTCCGAGTCTCTCGCGGTCGCGCGGAGGGACCAGACGGCGCCGACCTCGCTCTTGGAACCCTCCCTCGCCACCACCCCAAGGATTCCCGCACGACCGTCGAAGTGAATTTTTCTCGTGTCCGAGTCCCACCCCGCGTGACCCCCGGTTAACGATCCCGCCCGGGAAAATTTTTGGGTGAAATGCCACGAAAATTCATCAGGAGGGGTAGTGACTTTTTCACATAAAATCAATGCATACGTGTTGAAGTAGACTTCCACGGAGAACAGACAATTACGATTTTTCGGATTTTCCTCCACGTTTGTCCGACGACATCAGTTTTTCTCAATATAACTACACCATAGTACATTATGATTCGATTTATTATCGAAGCTAAGATTAGCAATATATATCCCCTACGTAGAAACTGAAATCAGTTTTTAATTCATGATATTAATATATGTCTGGTTTTTGCTCACCCCCTGCCTCACATCCTGGAGAGGGTTTTCAGGGTATTTAGTGCATGTGAATGCTGACCATTTCACCAACGTTTCAGCAAGAATCTTCAGGTTTGAAGTGAAAATGCAACTGATGCGCAAATGGCCGATTTATATAAGAAAGACTAAAGGCATCATTATTGCTTCAGACCTGAAGTATCTCTTAGCTGCACGTTATTAGTGTATTTTGGTGATCTTCACACCCTCATGCCACTCAAGCTCGCGGTGGCTCGAAGGGTATTGCTTAGATGTAGATGCGTAGAACGCTGGCGACACTTGTCGATAGACTTGGACCAACGAGGGAGAAAACCCGAAAAACCTTCACATTTCGTACGTACGTATCACCATTGTCGGTGGAAAATATACCGTCTCTCACGAATAAAAAAGAACCAAACATTGCAACGGCAAAACCACCGTGCTGTCCAAAATATCGAAACAGAAAAAATGAGTTTTGGCAAAGTGCAACCACGCGTATAGTGGAGAGATTGAAAACAATCCTCCGCCTTTCCTTTAGAATTTGTTGTTTCTCCCGAAGCGGAAGCTGCCGGAAGCGAAGACCCTCGAAGCTGCCTTAGGATGATTCAGACTTTTCGGAACTGTTTACGAAATCTTAAAGAAAACTTGTTTCAAAGTCACGTCATTTCACAATTTGCCAGAAATGAGGCATATTTCGATTACTCATCTTCATATAAAATCTGACTGATCGAGTGAAGCTGAAAGGTGTTCGGGGCAAATTCTAAATGTTTAGGAAGCTTTCTCCGGAGAAATAACATGGCCCATAGTTTTAGTCACATTATATGAGACACTACAAGAACTTTGGGAGACATTGGTAAGGAAAATTAACCAGAGAATCCGCTAGGATTCGGTATCGCCAAGGAAAATCATTCGCTGATTTGAGCAAGGTTTGCACTTTACGAACGTATGTAAACAAAACTCCAAAGTGAAATTATCAAAATATTTTTCTGAAATGCACGTAAAACCACGAAGAATTGAGAATATAAAACCCAATAAAAAAATTATAGTGAAGATCAAAATACATGAAAATAATAACTGATTAGTAAAGATAGAGGAATGGATATTATCAAAATTCCAAAACTGAAGCAGGGGAGATAATAAGGGATGGAAAATCGAAATAGGGGATGATAGACGGGGGGTGAGACAAAGTAGCAGAGTTGGCTAATATTATTTATCTTAAACAAAAATGTGGAGGAAATGGTAAAAGGGTCATAAGGAGAGATAGAAGAGGGAGTTAAAGTAGAGGGTAGATTTCAGTCAAATTTCCATATTAAACGTTATTTGGCCAGTCATTCAAATTACAGCATTAAATGAGAGGAATAGAGGTGTAAGGTGTTATTTTTTGCTGTTACGCTCAACCGCAAGAAGAATAAAGAAATGAATTTCTAAAAGAAGGAAGACTAAGTATATTAAAGATGGATGACATAATCTAAAGAAAGTTACACATCAGGAGTATTTCACACAAATATGAGTTAAATAAAAGAGACATCAGCAAAAGAAATACGATAAGAAGGGAAGCCTTTACGTAGAAAAGGAAATTTACAAGGCTCTGAGGTGGAAATTTAAAGAAAAATAGTTACAACTCGTCTATGGTGCGTTTAATGTCTAACAAAAATTGTTTGAGACATTTAAAAGGAGAAAAAGGCCTTAAGATAGAGCACAAGGCACGTTGCGACACGACAATATATTGAAGAAATAAAGAGAGGATGCTCGTTTACAGGGGGATGATCGAAATCAAGGGCTATCCTAATACCAATAAATACTTTAATAATATTATGCAAGTATCATGCGATTGCAAAAAGAAAAAAACTCGTATGATAGAACTAGCTCATTTCATCAACATCATTGTAGTATTTTAAACATTGTGCCAAAATGAAATGGTTTCTTGTACAGGTGTGACAATTGGAAGGGTGAAAATCATCGAAATGTTTAGACTGGTAGATTTGTAGAAGACTTAAGTTTTTGGTAGATTTGTACTAGACTTAAGCAGTGGTAGATTTGCTAGTAGACTTAAGTTTTGTGGCACTCCAGCTACTAAGGTTTTATCGCTACGCTTAACCTAGCTAAATCCTAAGATTAATTTTAAGAAAACCTCGACATCATTGCCCAAGGATACGAAGCGTCGACATTTTGGTTGTCAGGCAAGCAGGCCACTGACCTAGTAGGTTATAGAAATACGCGTGAACTTCAAAGCTGCGATAGCAAAATGAATAACGTCATTACGCCACCTCCACTTATTATAACTCGCTTAACATTTCTCATTAACATTCAACACCGTTGGCTAACAACATTTGGCAGCTTGAAGAAATCCCTTTTGAGCTATTCACGTTAAATTTGCACAAAATATAGTAATAGATCATGCACGTATTAAATTAATTGACGAGAGGAGGACATTTTTCAGATTAGATATTTTCTTGCATTAAATTAGACATTAATATTTATTAACAATGCTACTAATGACTATCTGTGACTTTAAAATTGAATGAATGGGTGCAACACACGAGTGATAAAATTATGTTGAAATTAAACTGAAAAATAGCACGTCACTAGATTTTAAAAGAAATATAATTACCAAACAATATCGTATCATTAAACCTTTATTTCACTTAGCGTCACAGAAATATTCTTAGAGTTCTGCTAAAATGCTGACCAATCATACCTGAAGCAATAAAAATGGTGGCATCCGACACAAGAGTCGTTTGATGACGCAAAGTACATATAACTCAATCATTAATTTAAAAAAATAAGTTTTGTAAATTCACTTCCAACTGAAAATGAAAGGAATCATCACCCTTTCACTATTCCATTTTTCAATCGCCTTTTTCAACCCGAGCGCTAAGATAAAGTTACAATTAAATTATTTACGACCACGACGGAACACATTTATCATGAACCTGCCAATGATTCATCTAGTTGTGTAAGTTGGGGTGCAGCTATTTTTTTAAAATGCCGTTGATGTTTTTCTAAGCGTGTGCTTATGGACCCCTGCCGGAGCCAATAACTCACACGTTGGGTAGCAGCTATTGAGGAGAAAGCCTGAAGTTTTTATATCTACTTGAAATAAGACAAAAATAAGTCAATGAATATGTAGTCTTCGGCTGTAAAGTAGTAGGTACTTAACAGTGCAAGGCATGAGTGTCATTTACTCTGAACATACTTAGAATATCCCTTTGGAATGAAACCAGTTTACTCTCATGATTTTTCTTCGTAAATTATTTTACTAAAGTCATAACAAATCTAGGCATCGCTTAATACAGATTATGGAATAGGCGCCAGACGTTCATGGCGCCAACAAGTGTCATCAAGGCGTCTGTCGGATCATTTAAATTTTCATCAGTAAAAATCGAAAACTGGAAGCATCCCGATGGCCTATTTTTTTACGACAAAACTCACGCTCGATCGGGCTTAAAACGAATGTTTACGCCCGCATGTCAAACGGATAATTTGAGGTCAACGAAGACAAGACCACTCCATTAACCGAAGCGTACGACCAAGACCATAAAAGAAGTGACGAATTAATGCAATACCAGGATTTTTTCAATGACATTATCTAAGTATATAACTCGATGCTGCCTTGGTGTTTTCCGAGTTAGTACCGATTTATTAATGAGCCGAGACCTAAGATCTCGACGAGAAATGCCATGGACCCAAAGACTATCCGTTGGGTAAGGAATAATGGAAACATGCCATTAAAAAGGCGGGGATTTAACGATTGTATTGATTAAAAAATAGCCCACCCGCTGGTCAAGGAATCATATTTATAATTGGAGTAAATGATCTTAACATTCTTTTTTCTCTATACTTACTGAAAGAAATCAGTTTTATGATAACTTGGCAACTTGGTTGTAGATGATGACACCTTTGGACAAAATACATATTTCACAAAAATATTCCCTGTTTTTGCAATTTCGCCACACATGGGTGGACGAGTCAAACGAGAAACGAAATTTCTAACGAAATCCTATAGGAGGTCTACATTATTCTTATGATGTTTTCGCGAAAAATATTTGGAAAACAATTTCGTTTCTCGTTTAACTCGTCCACCCATCACTAACTAATACTGAATGTTATTTTTTTATCCTTTCAAGTTAATTTCACACTAGAACCATGCGTGACATACTGCTATATCCATTTTATTTTAGGCTATGCGGTTTTAAATTAAATTTCCCAAATATCTATAGGCATCAGGCTGTATCTAATATAGCGATAAATAATCCATAAATACAGTATCTATACAGAGTATAATTGAAATTTTTATTTAAGCATAAAAACAAGATAAATTTTAATGGTAAATATACATAACAGATACATATTGTAAATGTAATCCGCAAATACCTGCTTCAACCAGCGAGAGACTAACTAAAGTGATGCTGAATTCCTGAACAATTACAGAAAATAGTACACAATGCCTAATAACTGTGCTAAATGCAAGAAGTGTACGTTTGTTTTTAATGATTACTCTAAATAAACCGCATTCATGAAATAACATAAAAATCAATTGAAAGAACTCATGCTAGTGATTATGAATGACTAATGGAATCACGCATTTTAAGTCGGTTCGGTAATTTTTTTTAGTTGATGGCGTAATTCTGGGTACTTTATATCTATATCTATGGGTTTTAATTTGCAATGTGTTTCCCCACGGGAAAAATACTTTCATAACTACTGAACCATCATAATCGATTAAAAAAACTCCTTCCGTAAAATTATCGCTTAGAGTGCACTTTAGATCATGATTTTTGGAACTTTCAAGAGGGTTATCGGGTACAGTAATTTACTATAAAACACTTCCTCGGCGCCAGCTGACGTGAAGACCCAAACTTTGGTAAACAGAAATAAGTTGATAGTCTCTAAAAAAGAAAACAGCGGGTACTTTAGTGAGACTCCTCATTCATATCAGTAGATTGATTACACTTCTCTGATAAAAGAACCGAAATAGACGTCCGAAACGATAGACTCAAGTACTCCTTTTTCTCCTGCTGACTAGAGCAAACCAAGATAAAGACACCAACGTTTTTTCTATTAGTGCTGCTCTGGTTTATATCAGTATGTTTACCTTACGAGACTTTAACAGGCACTAAGAATTCTTATTAAAATAGGTAATAATTGTGTCATCGCCGCACGACACAAATATTTTAGAATGTTTATTAGAGGACAGATCAAATAAAGTATTAAATATTTACTATGGTCTGATTTAGGATATTTCATAGAATCGAACGAGTTTCGAAAGCTGAGAGAGAACAGGCAGTAATTTCTGAGAATAACTTCAATTGGTCAGGCCCGATGTCCAAAATATGGGATAATAAAAAGCGTTGCTAACTTTATTCTCGACAAATACATTCGAAATTCATGAAAAAATATGGTTTACATAACGTTCCTGTCTTTGTGGAACAGAAATCAGTCCCCTTCTAATACCAGAGCCACATCAAATCTTGTTCTCTTCTAATACCCAAGTTATTCTGTGCGGACAAATAAACAGAACGCTGAAACAGTTTTTTCTTAAAGTTATGAACTAAAAAGTCTATAACGAAAAAAACACCATTGATTAAACTACATGGGTAGAAGGACGTCCACCGGTTTCACAAGTCGTTTCTTAGCTGTGGTCTCACGCCGGTGTTTCCCGGAATTTTCGGAGGCTTGGTCGTCAAGGAAGAGGATTGAGATTTTCTTTCCACCGGTAGGGAGAGGGTTGGGGCCGGGCCGTGGGAAGCGGAAGTTCCGCATCGGATGGGACATTGGTGGGACAACCAACCAGAGTTATGGCGCCGATCTTGCGGTCCGCGGATCATGTTCCGCTTCCTATTTGTCCGTTTCGCGGCGACGATGACGAGGGGGCGGGCTGGAGAGACTCCGCGACGAGGAAAATGTTCTCTGCGAATCAGATGTGGTACCGGTGGACGCTGCCGCGCAGGCTAACCATTAACAATTGCGAAATTAAAAATTTTCCTGGTCTTTTTCCTCAAAAAGAACTTAGCATTTTTTTCCGCTAGTTGACCAACAGATGATGAAAGATGTGTAGACGAAAGCAATTTTTTTTCGGAATAACTCAAATTTGAAATTCGGAACACCACAAACAAGGAGAAACCGGTAACGAAATGAAAAAGCTTATGAAACCATGAATAGACTTGATGATAGGTGAGGTATCTTCGTAGACTTATGACACATAGAGAAAAATTGATACCTTTCATGTTACTGCTATGTTATTTCTAAGAACTTGATTGAATTGGCACTATTC
Organism: Platycnemis pennipes; assembly: GCA_933228895.1. Taxonomy (NCBI): domain Eukaryota; kingdom Metazoa; phylum Arthropoda; class Insecta; order Odonata; family Platycnemididae; genus Platycnemis; species Platycnemis pennipes. The sequence goes on along the minus strand of OW121847.1, from coordinate 72,248,997 downwards.
CTAATATTCCCATATCTTACGAAACCCCTACAATCATACGGAATGTTACGAAAGAGGTTTTTCTAAAGGTAAAAACATAAATCTGGATTTGTCCGTTGAAAATTACTTGAAAACGTTACGTTACACACGAGAAATTTTAAAATTATCAGGAGATGAAGAAATTAGTAGAAAGATACACTAGAAATGATGGAGATTAAATGATAGGAAAACTCCTCAAGAGTAAATTGAGTATGGACGAATAAAGAAACCCAAGGAATAGTGTATCACGGAAAAATCTCTCTGGTTGTATCGTGGAGCGATTCGATGAAAACATAGATGAGATGAATAACGTGGCACGTTCAAAGTTGGAATCAATTGGTTAAGAGAATATTCACAGTGGAAGAAATATTGGATGAGTAAGTGGGGAAGTTCTAAGTTTAGAGTTATCACAGTACTAGTCTTTTAGGTAGTACTTCAGATGGAAACTAGCTGAGCGCTAACATAACTAGTCGAATAATCGCGAAGATGAATGAGTCGTTTAATACCACAAAAGAGCTGATGGCATGGACTCCAACCAAGGATGTAAAGAAAATACTTGCGAGATGCCTGATATGGAGTGCTACATTACATGGCGCCTAAACTCGGGAATTCTAAAGCATGGGGATATAATTAGTTTGAAGGCATTTCGCATAGTCCAACGCATAGATCGTATCCTGTCCTCCCTCGCCCCTTTGGTGTACACGGGGGCGACGCGAGGACGCGCCTCTGGTGCACGCCCGTTCTTGAGATATCTTTGATTGACACTTTTTGGCGAGACGGAGACGGTTGCCAGTCGGGGGAGGGAACCCACGGGGAAGCACGGCGCCGGCGGTGAGAGGCCGGGTGGACACACGGAGCGAGGGAAACGGAAATCTAAAACTCCTCCTCGGAAAGCTAGGAGAAGGGTGGGGTAGGGTTGCGTCGGAGGGTGGGCGAGAGTGAGAGAGAGAGAAAGATATAGGAAGGGGGGGAGAGGAAAACGAGACGTTGGAAACAGGCTGGCTGCCTTGGTTGCCAAGGGTCCAGAATGTTCGACGGTCTGCTTTCCACAGACCGGCATCGGATCGTCTCCACTGTTGTCTCTGATTTGTCCGTCAAAGATATTCGTCGGGTACGCGGAGGGGGATGAGGGTCGGGGTGGGAAAGAAAGAGGGCGGGGGGGGGGGGGGGGGGGGTAAAGAGCGGCAGGCACAGTATTTTTCAGCGCAAGAGCCTTACGGATTCCAGTTGAGCTGAGATTACGAAGGGGTTTCAACGGGTCGGCGGGAAATCAATCAGTGTGAAGAGTCATGGAAGAGATGGGAGCATCGCAATTAATTGGACATATCTCTTTCTGTTTTGCTTATCCAATCTCTCGCTTTTTTCTTCCGTTCCTTGTCTAACATTCCGGAGGGAGCTGCAGTTTTTCCTCCGTGTCCCTCACGTGAGGAGTGTTTTTGAATATAAGAATAATCTTTCACCAATTATGGTCCTTCGAAATTGTCTCCATGAATAGTTAATTCGCCAATAAATGTATTGTACAAGTAAAAAGAAAGGTGCAGTAACACTAAAAATAGTTGAGCCGGAGGCCATACTTGTAGTTATATTAATATAGGTATCAAAACTATCAGAAAATGTTAATTAAGAGAAATGATTGCAAAATAGTGATCAGATACATACGACAATATCTCTCAACAATGATTTCAATTTGTCAGTACTTCGGTTCTCTAAAGCTCAACTGATTAAAAATACATCGACTCCTACCACACCCAGATGGGTGAGAAAATATATAATTTCATTTCTAAATTTTTTCAACAGAATATGTTATTAACTAAGGATATATTCAACAGCTGCAACGGACTGCAACGCCATGGATCTTCATCCTAAGCATACACATCATCCGGGGACTTGGAAAATTATTCTCAAGCACGAGAAATACCGGCTATGTACAGTACAGCATTAACGGAGCTCGTAACTTCTTTAATGATAACAAGTACGTCCTGTCATGGCAATAAAAAATTCAATTCCGTTCATTGCACTTAAATTGGGAGAACAGTTTTTTTTTGCTATTTCAGTCCTAATACCCTGTCGTTAATGTTAGAGTACATACATTTCGGAATACGCAAATAACTATCATGTGCGGGCAGCGATTGATTTACTATAAAATTAATATTAAAGTGTGTTGGACAAGGAGTATAAAAATATCACTATCTATATCTACGTCTGGTGAAGGATATTCGTATTGCATGGCTGGGTACAAATGCGATATTAATTACACCTGATTGAAGATTGCATTGATCGCAGGAGTTTTTCAGCCTTAGCCAGCGTCGTTCTTACATCATTCCTGATATCTTCAGAAGTCGCAACAAGTGCAGCACAGCACCTGGGCTGGCTCTTTCTTCAAACTACGCCCTCGCTCCCATCGGAAACTTACACGGAAGGATTTCCGGGAAATAGTAATCATAGATGCGGACGGGAAAAGGAAACAGACGGAAAGAAGACTAATGGTTGCAAACATTTTAATGTCTCGGATACGCTTCATACCGAGAGAAAGAGTGTGAGCTAAAAATCTGTTAAAGCGTCCGTAGCGTAAAATTCGGAACTAAAAATAGCATTATAATAATTCCGCTTTTAAATATTCGTGTTTTGGAACACTCATTGAGCCCAAAAATAATTCAAGCCAGGACACGGGAAAACAGTTCATTAATAACTCCTACGAACAATAAGAGGAATCGGGATAAAATAACCAATTATGATAAAAACGATTTAGCTTTGCACAATTCCACTTTATTATTTTATAATATCATCGATATCAACGTCTTAGTTCTAAAGTTACGGTCAAAGGCTGTGACAGTAATGTTTCGAAAACGATTGGCATACAAAAATGACAAAATGGAATAGTAAAACGTTAATTCATTTATAACATGAATACCGCCAAGAAATGGAACCAAATATCGCATATTTCTATCAGTTTTATCATATGATTCATTTGAATGCTATCGCTTCCACTTTACACAATTACTATTTTCAATATTCTGGCCGCCTTCATTCCTAGAGGCATCTGGGTCGACGCTATGTCTCAAACATGAGAATGAGAATTCCACAACACTAAGTTTTTGGTCGTACATTTTTTTAGGAAAAGCAAATCCGCAATTATCACTTCCATTTCGTCCATGCCTTTAAGCATCGTGTCACTCACTCATGAACTGAAACAACCAACCCTCGCTCATCTCTGGCGGAAATTCCAGGAGCCAAATTTCCTGGATTCAACAGAACTGGGAATCACGAGGGTGGGATCGAATGGGAACAGGCGTCTTCGCTCCAATAGCGCTCACTAATTATGTTTCGACCGTTTCCCGGTCATCGCGCGCCGATCGCTCCGTCAACAGTCCGTGACCCTGGTTCGCCTCTCGAGAAACAGTCCACAGTCCGTTCGACCCATGGAAGCCCTTCTTCTAGGTGCATTTTTAATATTTTTACTGCCCTCACTCATGGAGTCTCCTCAAGGATCTGTTGGGAAAACATCGGAGGGGTAGGGGGTTTGTTCACACGGGCGTGATAGCCAAGGAGATGGTTCGATCCATCGGGCGGGAATAGTGCTGTCGTGAGGCTAGGAGGTCTACAAGCTCACTCCGGCGGAGGTCAGCCTTCTCCTCTCGGACCTCCTTGCGCCACGAGGGCGGCTCCTGGGGATCCGTCGCGAGGCGATGGGCCACGGAGGGAAAAGGAATTAGAAAGCTGATTGAGAGTCACGGGTTCTCAGTGAGAAGCAGGACTAGCAGCGAGGAAATAAATGCATGCAACTGGATGATTTGAAAATTCCACCCTCAGAGCATATTTAGGCACGCCGCAATTTACAACTATAACAGCCACTAAGCCAGTTTTTCCTTTTTCATTTTCCTTTCCCTCCCCACTGTTCATCTCCACTTTCATTCACAACTTGGCATTAATACCACGGCGCGAGAAGGGGATATTGCGAGAATCTGTCTCTATAATATTAGAACAGAAGGTAGATTTCATGCGTGATAATCTACCTTCTATTCTACCTCGGTGGTAGTTTGGTAGTACATCGGTAAATTGTGGAGTGCGTGGGCCACTCGGTCATTTTACCCCTTTCACTCGCATGATTGCATTATTCCGCAGTCACGCGGTAAAATCACAATGTCTTCTACACGTCGCATTCTGAGTTCAAATAATTAAAATAATAAATTACATTGGTCTCTTTTTAAAAAAAATCGTTCTTTTTCAAAATAAAATAACGTGTATGAGTCCCAAGGAGAGTAGAGAACTTCTCTACTCTCATCTACATCTACATAATACCCTGCAAGCCACCACAAGGGTGTGTGGCAGGGGGTGATTGCTCACCAAACATGCACTACATATCATGCATAAAAAAGGAATAGTATTAATATAGGTAGTAGTCAGAACTACACTATTTAAAAAAGATAGAAATTGCAAAGAAAACATGCAAAAACATTCTGTTAGTAGGGTTAGCTTTAAGTACTCATACCAACATGCAGCTACCAATGCTATTCATTGCTACTCTCCGATACGACATATTTACCGTTATTCGTATCTCTAATTGTGCGAGGGAAAAAGGACATTTTGAATCGGTCAGTTCGGCAATCAATTTCTCTAACTTTATGATTATGGTCCAGTCTGCCATAGTAAGTTGGGGTTCGTAAAATATTTTTAACATCATCACTGAAAATATTGCCTTGGAATTTGTGTAAGAGATTAAGTCTAAATTTCAACCTGCGATCTGACAATGATTCCCATTTCAATTCATTTAATAGACTGGTTACGCTAATATAATTATCGTATCGTCCCTTTACAAATCTTGCCGATCTTAATGCCGAAGCTCTCCTTGCTGAGGACACTGGGGTCATCGTTAGGAGGGATCCTCGTTTTACCCTCCAATGGTCCGGTGTTTGTCGCAATCCGTTAGAATATGTCAATTGCTGACATTGAGACTGGAGGCGCATTCATCATGATAACACCTTAGTTTGGCCCATAAACTCCCAAATACCTAAACTTCCTCTGATCTCGGCTCTCTTTACCATTAATTCCTTTTCGATTTCCATCTGATTCTCTTTTAATTTAGAACACATCTGCTCATTCGATAGGATAGTACTCCCTTCGAAGAAACTGGCAGAGGAGTTCTATGAACTATTATCAAGAATATGTGCACTAATTAATCCTGTTTTAAGAAAAATTACGCATTACCCTCCTTTTTTTCGATAAATAGACAAATAGAAAGTCTTTTACACAACTATCGTTGAATAAGCGTCACGAAAGCAGAGAGGCTAGAAATTCCCTTCACTATCGCAACAAAAAGCGTTGCTTCCTCAAAAGCTCGGATTTTATTAAAAATAATAAATCAGTGGTACCGAAAGGGAAGCAGAAATTTAAAATGCAACAACGCATTGAAAATATTAAAATAAAAGCCATTATTCATGAATTTGTTAAGGGTACGGAGATTATTATTTACTTATTTCACTTTGATTTTGAATGAACATTAGCAAGTAAGTCGACATTAAGGGCATCAAAAAACAATTTTTTATGTGTAGCTCAAGTTGATGGCTAATCGATAAGTGTAAGAAATTATGAAATGAAGATAGAGAGCAGATCAAATTCACTAAAGTTGAGCTCTTTTGAGGATAGCTGAAGAATTTTCCTTTGAAAATCTTGAAATGCATAATTTGACGATATAACATTCACATTAGCTCTTAGTGCTACAAAAACTTTGAGAGTGATAGGTAAGGAGACATTGTTGCATTGCTAACTTCCTCAGCTGATGTGCTTGGTTAAAATCCCAGAGAGGATCATTATTCCCATCTATTTCTTGTAAGTGAAAGTCGAGTATTACCGTATAAGTTTAATGCCCCCTTGAGTACGACGAGAGTGAGCCATTGCGGTTGGAATGCTTGAGTCATTTTAGGATGTGGAAACCACGTTCCGGAAACAAACAATCATAATAAGAGTGCACATCTACGCTTTGATCATGTTGTAAGAATGGATTCAATTCAAATAGGCAAACAAATATAGGATTGCAGATTTTACTGGTAGAAATCAATGGTGAATGAGGTGAATAAGGGACACTAAAACTGGAGTAATACAAGAAATATAACGATATTGGGAGTGTGAAGCAATGAATGGACGAAACAAAGGTGAGAGATATTTTAGGATAGTTCAGAGAGGAAGAAATAAGTTGAGCGGACGCAGTTTGTTTCATATTACTTACGAATCTAGTTGTGTAATTGTGCCTGCTTTAGAAGGAAGTGGGCGATGCGATGAGGCACTACAATTCCTAATTCAGTTTTGCACGGAGAGTTCACCAAGAATTTTCTTTTGAATGGGACATTTCAGTTAAGAATTACGTCAAATATATCATTATACTTATATAATTATGATAATTTATAACCATGATGAGTTGTTTGATTCCATAAAGTCCAAAAAGTAACTGAATTGCAGTATATTCTTCGCGGGTTTTCCCCCGGGTTAAGTGTTAAACCTAGGATTTACTGCATTAGTTCGCCGGGAAAGAGTTAAATCCTAAGTAACTGAATTACCTGATTTCGACCTTGGTCTAATAGTACGTGTAAACAACAACGCAATCTCACAATTCAACTAATGCCTTATGCCCGAGTACGAATATCGACAGTAGGGGAGCGTTTTCAGAGGATTACGAGTCCTTTCTTGAGTCCATAGAGGGGAGTACTTCAAGGTCATTATTCCCTCCTTCGAATGGGCATGGGAGTAATCTATTGACCTCTTGGCGCCTTTCATTGAGAGCAGGCTAATGCCGACGACGTGTTTCTCTTCGCCCTTTCTCAGTTCTATACGTGTCTCATAATTCCTTCAAATACCCCACTAACCTCCTATCTTTAAGATCGTGCAAATGACCTCAGCCTCCCCTTAATAATTATTAACATTTACAGAAAGCAAATAACTACATTTTTTCAACTGTATGAGGCACTGAAATCGCTGTTTCAATTGGGTTTATCAATAGTCAGAAGAAACTTATCATTCATTGCTTGTGTTCTCGACGGGTAGAGCACAACAATGCAAGAATCGGGATCTGTCCTCTGTAACTTTGTGATACTTCATTGTCAACAGTATGTATTGAGCAATATAATTTTTTTTTACAAAATACCATAGAGAAAAACACACCCACGACCCGTTCTCCATGATATTTTGTGCAAGTTTACATTACTCAACAAATACTGTAGCAAACCAGGATTTAAATGAAAGCGTCTCTTAAGAGGAAGAGACCTCACCATGGTGTACTATCATAAAAACATAATTTCGGCATGTCCGGACGACTACGAGTACTGGTGCGAGAATGGAAAATCTAACCTTGAATTGAAAATGACGAACCATTTGGAGAGGAACATATATTCTGGAAATGAGCGCGAAGATCCTTCTGGAAAATAAATAATGAGATTTCACGCCGATACAACAGCGAGAAATTATTAATGACTCAATAGAACGGCGATAATCTCGCTGGCCTCATGCCCATTGACGTCACACTCAAGAACGAAGGAAAAGATACCGCCGGCGATCCGCAATGATGTTACCCCGGCACTTGCTTCTTGATCGCGACGTTCGCTCGGCTCGCATTGATCTCCGGGCCCTTGTGTGTCGCCAGGCACGGAAGTGCCACCACCGAAGTCCCACCTACTCCACCCACAAAGGAGGACTTCCCTCAGGGTATGGAAAAAAATCGAAGGTAGTACCATTGTTAGAATCCGGATCTCCACGCGCGAAATTTGTCTCGGAGAGCGTAGTGGTCACAACTTGCTCCAACTGGTGAGGTTATATCGCGCCTTCCGACCAAAACTTGGTTGGAAGGCGCGGAACTAAGGCAAACATGGTTTGCATTCCCCAGATGGGACTCGAATCCGTGACCAACTGGTTGCCAGGCAGGCGCGTTTACGACCTGGTTACAACAGCTGGCTTTGTGCCTTGAGGTCACTTACCTCGTACTCTTCCCAGCGAAAGAATTCTAAAGGATTTAGGTTGAACAAGCCAATCGCTGATGGCAAGATGAAGGGTAGTTTAAGTTACTACTACTAGGATAGAACGAATGTAAGAACGAAGGTTTCCGCGGTGATGGTTCGATCTCTGTATTGTTTCGGGTTTCCTTCCGCATCAGTTGGCTAGTAGACAACAGTTTAGCTTACGCTAGCTAAACTGTTTTCTTTCTGTAAACTTTAGCTAGCTTACGCTAAACTGTTGTCTACTAGTAATAAATTGTGAAGACGCTTACAGAAGAGTCAGCGAAACTGTTGTCTACTAGCCAACTGACGCGGAAGGAAACGCGGAACATGCAGAGATCATACAACTAAGGTAGGCTTAAAAGTCTTCTTTAGCCATACTACAACTTACTATTGACACAAAATTAAATCAATAGTCATCATAGCATTAACGCAATAACAACAGCGTGCTCAGTACTGGTTTCTGAGGCAGTGAGTGAAGATTTCCGCAAGCTCTTTCAGTTACAAAGCTCATTAGAAACCAATGCAGTTTATTATCTAACGCGAAAGAAAGGTTTGAATATTTGCTCATGAGCGAATTTTCTTTTTCGCTAAATTCCAGAATTTAATTGTTCCAAGATCTTCCCGAGCGAATTTCAGCTAAGTTGGAAAATCACAATTCCCGCTCAGCCCCTTCGAACGATGAAAATACATAATTAAAAAAGTTCATCGAGACGATGCTTGCCAGAAAACAAATATATTTTAGTTGCCTCACTTGGCCCATGCACGTTAAATTTATTAGGAAATAATACATAATCATCACTCATATGCACATGAGCAGAAATTACACCGAGAAAATGAACTGTTGTTGCAAGTATCGGCCAGTCAATATTATGAAGTGCTCTATTTTTTCTAATGACTGAGTGGAGAATTTAAAATGCCCAAGTGAGATGAAAACCGGCTGATGGTAATTAAATGCAACCATACTTTACTCAGTAAGTCATTTGATGTCAGGTCACCTTTGGGTACAGATAATTCTTATTTCTTCAGGATTTTCCGACAGATTTCACGAGATAAATAGTGAAATTGTCTTGTTGTCATTTCAGTGGCTAAGGCTCTCAATAGGATGACACACTCTGTTATTCCCAACCACTTAATATAACAACAGATAAAGTAATACTCGCGCGTAGTTATGATTCATCTTATTAAAAATTATTCTTCGTACACAATAAGTCCCTCGTGTAAAGCGACACTCATTAACTGTCAAATTAGTATCCTCTCTTTATGTACACATCAAAACATCGCAAGAGAATACCATTCCGTTTGAAGTCCCAAATACTATGATTCAAGAGAGGAAGTGAAAGATGAACGGGCCTTCACCTTTCGCTTTAAGTGCTAAAAGTTTGTTTTTATTTATGACTCCTCTAGTTATGCCCCTCCTCGGCATACCATCACGAATTCTTGGCACTCGACCGATTCCATTCCAACCGTTTACCTCGGTTCGGTTCACCTAAATACCTATCCGAAAATATTTTCGATGAACGATGGTGAATTTCGCTGTGAAACAGAACGAATAAAAATATAATTCCATCTGGTGAACTTATGTTACGGGGATATTTACTCATTCGTGAACAATTATTTGCATACCACATTCAATTATTTGCGTTTTTACGAAATTCCTCACCCTCGTTTGTAATACTATGCCACTCAATCCAATTCGTTCCTCAAAAACGGAGGTTGTACTGAAATTGACTCGGTATACATATAGTTTCGTATGGGATAATATTCTAACTAGTAATATTTGATCTAATATTTGTCTTACGACTGAGATAACGATCTTGAAGTTCAATCATTCGAATCAGAAGTCTCGTCCTTCAGTCCTGACGCTTCTGTGACGCTCCTGTAACTGCGCAGTCCACATCATTTTGCAGATCTGCTTTCATATATTTTTACTTCGAGATGGTGAGGTGGGTGGAAGGGGGACAATTGAGGATTGCTGGTAATGGTTGGAAAGGAAAAGGAAGTTGGAAAAAAATTGAAGAAATTAGGAGAAGGCTCGAGTGAGTGATGGAACAGGTAATAAGGGGAGATTGTTTTTAAGTACGTTTTAGAGGGGAGAATGTATAGAATGTAGGGTAAGTGCCATTGAACGGTAAGTTTGGATAGAATAATGAGAGGTAAGAAGTATGCGAAGCTAAATGGGGATGCCATATGGAAAATGTGGGTCACGGGCAGAATACGCTGGGTTTCAGCCCAATTACACGCAGGGATACGCTGAAAGAAAACGACAAAATTTATCTGAGGTATCAGCCTTCCCTTATTGGTAAAGTCCATATATGCCAGGCATAACGTTTTATTCCTTGTGATACAAAGAATTAAATAGTTACTGAAGTACGGAACGGAAAGACAGTCCTTCAGTTAAGATGGTTATCTCACTGCAGTCAAAGACGAAAGATATCGAGAGGCAGAAAAGAAAAAAGCATTGTAAATGTGGAAAAAAGAAGGGGATTAGATTCTGTAACCTTGCTGCCAGCAGTTTACTGTCGATGGCCCGACGCGAAAATGACGATGACGGGAATCTTCTCCGATTTATCCACTCCATGCTACTATAAATCCATTCGACAACGCGAAATCGAGTCAAATAAACCGTGAGATTCCTGCCATGAAACCCGCCTCCACCCCAGCTCAAAGGAATGCCGGAGTAGCATTCACCTAAGGTCCCTCCATCCACTCTCCGCCATAAGGGGCCCATTTCCACCCACCCTTTGTCCCCCGGGGAATTACGACCCAGCCACCCACGAAGCCGCTGCCGTGGCGGGAGCGAGATGGAGACCTAGCACTAAAAAAGAAGGGGAAGGAGGGCGGAAGAGAGAGAGAAAAATATATCGACGAGTTTTAACGGCTATCCTGGGGGGTCCCATACTAAAATGCACACTTTCTATCCACAGGCATACACATGAAACTGCAGCAGCACCTCCCATTCCTCTTCTTTATTTTAATTGCCCGTATCTCCAGCCGATTGTTTACCATTCCTTGGACTTCTATGAGGGAAGATGCGGGGAGGATCGGTGCGGGGTTGCAGATGGATGAGGGAAAACGGACGTTGGTTCAGGGGGATGAGGTGAGCGGTACTCTGTGCGCTGCGATTGGCATCCTAGGGGCGGCCCTGCCAATGGAGCACACACCCGCGAGCGTGCCCCGCGACCGCGATGGGGAGAAGGGGATTTCTGTAGGCGCGAGGTGAGAAGGGAGGGCGGAATAAAGTGATGAGCGCCAGGGTTCACACCCTTTCTTTTTTTGCCGCCCCGAACAGAGGGGTCACGGGGAGGGAGGAGGTGGGAAAGAGCGAGAAGGAGGGGGGGAAAGAAAGACGGAGAGGGGCACCGTGGAGTTTTCTCGTCCGTGGCGCCATCCGCCCTCGTAAAACCGACTGAATCGCCCGTATTTATTGGGGCTGCCGAGCTTTAGGCGCCCTGGCTCCACCAATAACAACAAGACCGGGCCCGTCCGACTACCGCGTTAACCCCTCTACACTCCTCCTCTCCCCTCCACATTCCGCACCCCCCTGTCGTCTCGCCCACCCCGCGACCCTCCCCTACTAAAGATTCCTCCCTCGCGCCTTTTGAGACGAGAGTACTGATCTGGAGGCTACTCGCAAGCGGATGCATGATTATATATGTTTTCCCTCAATAGAAGGGTAACATTCATGGGCTTCGCTACACATGTAAATAACCAGTAAAAATATCTGCACAGAACAAAAGAAAAATACAATATTATGCAGTTATATTTTGTCAGTATTGTAGTTAACAATTGCAGATGCATTCACTTTATGTAGATATAACACATTTTTTTTTAGCTTGCTTAGCTATCGTAGCAACAGCTTTTCAAATTTTGCGTGAAATCACAATCGATTTGCTCCTGGCCCGTCTTAAAATTGAATATGATAGTGAGCCCCAGACATGTTGTTCCTCTTGGGTAACTACATTTCACCAAACATAGTTTAATTTAATATGTATGCAAGTAAGATATGAAAATTATAAGATGGAATAAATATTACACTAATATTATAAAATTATTGCAAATAATAAATTGTAATTGTTAACTGTACAACATTTTTATACGGGAAATATACCTGTTAGAATTTCATTGAAAATATAATTGCACTTTTCCATCGATTTCTTAAAAAATAATTTGCTTAATTTACTTCAGGTGAGCTGGGGTGAATTCGACCTCGGAGTAAGTGCGGCTTCGGCTTTTATAGCATAACAGGGATGCTGACATAATGGAGGCTGTATGCAATGTGTTGAGTGGATTCAATCTTGCAAATTTTCATCAGAGAATCATTGACAAGTGGTTGTCAATGATAATAAATAACGTCAGCACGGCAGTAAACAACTAACGCTACAAAAAATGTCATGAAGTGAAGATATTGTTGTCACGTTTGTCATCAGTCCAAGTGGAAAAGACAAAACCTGTAATAAAAAATTATAGTTTGCTATATGTCTGCAATTACCAATACTTATTGATATTTTTCAAATCTTTAACTACAATTAAATTATCGGATTGTTTATTCTTCATTCATTAAAATCTCACTTGGAGCGAGTGTGACAGTGAATTTATCATTAATTTTTGTTTCCGTGAAACTATTTTTTGTTTTTCTGCAGTTCATCTTCAGCCTCTTCATTTACGGATATTGTTTCTTTCGCAGAGTATTCTTCATCAAATCTTACTAGGCTACCTTCTAAAATGTAGTCGGAAACATACAAGAACGAAAGTATGCACGGCACCTTACATTTTCTTCAGTCTGTATAAACTTTAGAATATAAGGTTAAACATTTGGCAAATTTAGGGCTACCATATATAATCTGCTTAAACAACGGTGCGGAAAGAAGTCACCAACTTTTTCCTAAGCCTCCAAGCGAAGAAAAAAATTTAGCGGATGGAATTGAGATCCAGACAAATATGGTTGTAGCTTATCAAAAACCAAAATTTAGTGCTGTCGCGGAATATTATGGAGAAACAACAATATTCCCACTTCATTCAAAGAAAGTTATGAGTGATATATAGTGATATATCACATATGGTGATGATTGGTTGATCCAGTTTTAAAAAACGCCACAAATCATCCTTCACGGGCTCTCAAAGCCAAGAGACAACGCATAGACAAAGTTGGGATCCATATTCATTAATTAATATTTTTATATCTTTAATGAAATAATTTAAGAGCTATATTTATACAAGAGTTCTCAAATAATTTGGAATTTGAATGATACATCACTTTGGAATGATTCAAGCAAGGCAAAGGTTGTGAGAGCTGTTAGCGAAAATACGACAAAAAAAACTAGCGCTCCAGGAAGGTAAAACGTATCTTGTTTTACGTGCTATGCTGGTGAGGAAATAGCACCCACAATAGTCATGTCATTTAAACGAAAACATGCTTTGAATCTGAGAATGGTACCTAGAGGAGATGTCTTTCTGAATACTATACACACTGCAACTGACTACGAATGGATGGTGAAAACTCTTTTAGGAAAATCTTTTGAGCACACTTATTTGAGCATCATTGAGTCTATAAATCCAAAACTAATCTTACTTAACAATGATAGACACAAATCTCATGTCAATTAACCCTCTTTGAGGAAGATCGAGAAAAGTCTACACTTTGCCATATTTGAATGGTATGAGTAACAGCCGGAGTCGCACCTGCCCCGGTTTTGGGAGGAGTGCACCATCGATACGGAATTTTCTAAAGTGCGATTGTTTCCTCATGCTTTATTTTTCTTACTAAAATAACCTAATACATATATAAAGTACAGTTTAAATATCATGTTGCCAATGTTTCAAATCTCTTCCGCGTTCAACGTTATCTTCACGTTACAAATCTCTTCCTTAAAATTTCAGTGCTTAATGTTTATTTTCACAGCGCCCATTCCTTTCTATTCTCACTGGTAAAGTTCACTGCTTACCTTGTTGTGAAACAGTTAATTTGACCGGCCCCAGAACAAAAGTTCAACACATACATACCTACTTATCAGATTGAAAATAACAATTATTAACCACACGAATGCATCAAACTAGTAATCACGTATCAAGATATTTAAGATTTGAACTATACGCAGTGTAATCCGAATTATCATGTCCAGTTAAAATCTGAGCAACAAAATTATTGGAAGGGGGGGAGGAAGGGGGGCTTCAGCCCTCCCCTGCCTCCCCTGGCTACGTGCCTGATGCACCCAAAACATGATTTCATAGACAGAAGAATATGCATTGGCATAGTGGTTTGAGTACATCAATATGAACAATAGAAGGGAGTTTTAGAATCATGCTTTGGCATGCTTGCTTAGAATTAGCTTTGGGTAATATATTCGGCTAATTCCAAGACACACAATCACCAGTTAATTCGATGATTTTCTCTCTCCTCCATTCCGGAACTAATCAACGACGCGCGGAAGTCCAATCATAAAGATGACTATTTGAGGCGTACCTCCTCAACACTGTGATCAGTAGCGTGGGTACTTGATAAAAGGTATAAAAATTTTGGAATACTTACGACTATGAGAGGGCTAGTATATCACAAAATATCAATGCATCACTCAAATTCCTAAGATTTAATTCGCCTCTCGGGATAAATTTCCTCCCATTGCTGTGCGAGGCGTATTCTTGAGCTGAACTTAAGAAACGCATTGGCCACTCGGGAATAAAGGTTAGGCCCTCATTAAAGTCTAATGAGGCAATTACTTTTTCTTAGTCACAAAAATACAGGAATAAAGCATTCCATTTATTTCTTACAACCAATTTATTCTTCCAACGACGTCAACATTACAATGTCTACACTTTGATAAACGAAGAGGGTGAATTAATAGAGGTATAAGATTTCTTAGTGATTTAAAACGAGGGAGACTAACTATTGTTTTAAATCTTCTTGCGCCAATGGCGAGGCGCTGTGTTCCCAAGTAAAAAGCGGGGATCAAAACGAGACTGTTTGGAGTGCGATATTTGGAGCCATCTCGAGAGAGTACAGTGTTGCCGGATCCCTCTTCATGTTTACGCATACCTCTCATACCCATTCACTGATTTCCTAACGAACTCTGGATGTGCAAATAAACTAGTTCACAATCGACAGCGAAAATCGCCATAAAATCCGCTTGGAAGTCCAGACCACAGCTAAGCGTTAAAGAGCCTCAAACAAATCGCACATCATCAAAGAATTTCCATTAAGCAAATCGCCGAAGAGAAACAACGCAGACAAGATCAATGAAAAGGAAAAAGCCGAGGTCTAAAGGGAAGAACTCGTAGAATTCACGCTGCCTTTCCCCAAGGGCGTATTTTGATTTATTCCTGCCGTTGATCTGGTCAGAGTTCGGATGGGAAGCAAGGAAAACGCAATATTGATGGGTCACTGGGGAGCATAAAACCGTTATATCCAAGCAACATAAAAAATAGAAGGGTTAAAACATTTTTGGGTATGCTGTGCACAAACAGTTCCAAATGTGAGCACTGCCATTTGAACATATTAATACCAACCTTTGAAAATATAAAAATTATAATATTCACTTCTGTTTAAGTAGGTACCACATGGTTCCCTTGTAATATTTTTAAAGTGATGCCATGAACAATTATGAAACTTGAAGCACCAGAATTATTATTATAATTATTCGGTTCACTTTTTAATTCGAGCACATAGTCCATTCGTTCCAATTTACATACCTTATTGTATAAATGCATTGTGGCCATGTAATGTAACTGGTGGAATTTTATAGAGATATTTATACAATATGTAATTACTACATTAATTCATTTATTCATAAAGGTGCTTAACTGATTCCAAGTCATTTGCTTTTATCTCCAGTGTAATGGAGTTATATGGTAAAACTCAGGAAACTCAATACAGACAATGCGAAAAATATAAACACACCTTTTAGTTACTTTTCGAACAGAAACTTGACCCTGACACAAGAGATTGCCGTTAGGCAATAGTCCTGATGTAATATCGAACACCTCACTGGAAGTAATAGTGAAGGATGTTTTTCCTGTCTCGAAGAACAGCATTACCTCCAACGCCTTAAAAATGATTACAACGGTACTGCACATGCTAGCTACTCGACCAAATTCTTATGTTTTCTCGGAGACGACTTTTCCCCGGAAGATTTGCGGCCCGTCCGCATTCACTCTCTTCCTCTCCGCCCCCAATCCTATCCCTAGGCCCTAATGTCAAGTCACGGAGAAGTCAAAACAAAAGGGCCGAAAAGGGTTCCCTAGTCGGAGAGAGAAGACCTCCGCGGAGCATCCACGGGCCCAAGGCCCATTTCCTCTCACCCACCGGACCCAGATGGGAAGGAACCTCAGAGAGGGAAGGGGGGGAGGACCCACCGACACCTCTCAATATGCCACTGACAGCACGTCACCTCCCTCGAAGGTCCGCACCCACACCCACCCACCCGCTGGAACACACACGCCTTTGCCATCCCCTAAAACACGTCTCATATGCTCGCCCTCCCCCACCTCCTCCACTTGCACCACCCACACCTCGCCTCCCTACACCTCCCCCTGCACTCCCCCAATAGCACCAACACCACCCACACGACCAATCTCCCTCCTCGCCACCCCCACCGCCGGGAAACTCCCGAACATTCGACCAGTCTCCTCCTCTTTCTCTCGTTCAAAAACAAAACACACCTCACCAAGTGTTTCCTCCCCTCACGGAATTTTTTTTTAACGGGCGCGGGTGGGCGTGGGTTCGACTAGTTTACGCTCGCCCCCGGAGGAACACTCTCCACTTCGATGCGGAAGAGAGGGGAAGGAAGACATTGAAGAGAGCTGGTAGGAGCGCGGGCCGGACCACACCAAAGGATGGAACAGAACGGAGAGGGAGAGTAAAGCACGCGTTTGTGGTGCGGGCGAGACGGAGGAGAGATCGGAAGGGAGGAGGAGACGGAACGAACGGTCGAGAAAAGGCGGGGGAGGGAAAACGTCCTCGTCTCTGTTCGCGGAAACGATTGCTGGCGGTGACGTACGCTACGGCACGGACGCTGAGGCGAGCGGATAGCCAACGTGAGGTGCAGCCGCCTCCAGCGAGGCGCGCGCAGTTGCGCTGTCCGTTGCCCACCGAGAAGACGCCGTCGCCGGACATCCTCGTCTTGAAAGCATCCCGGAAGGGAAGCTCCGTGGCCAGGGGGCGGGAGTGGACGGCGATGTTTTGAATCCGACATTTCGAGTGCGGTCGAAGACCGAGAGAGAGAAAGGGAAAGAACTTCCGCGGCCCCTTAGACTTCTCCTTCAACTTGTCCATCTGAGGCTACGGTGGTGACCGCGGGCTTTACGGGGTGCCACGAAGAAGAAAAGGAACGGAGGGGGCTTCCCAAATCCGCGTTCGCTCACGAAGGGAATCCCGCGTTGCGGGACGTCATCCCTTATTCTGCCGAAGCGTCACGCCACAGCTGTTAAGGATTCAGGAAGGACCACCGTCAGAATCCGCGCTCGAATGAAGCTCGGTAATGACTTTGTTGTTGAGCCTACATCAGATGGACTGATTAGACCGCTGTTTAGGTTGTTCATTGAGATTATGTTAAATTTTCCGAATGCATAGTGCATTTACTTTAGCTCAGTGTGCAGCATCCGTTTAGAATCCAAATGGTAAATTTTATTGATTGGGTATCCTAATTTTAGTCAATTCCGTTTCTTTGCTTGCGTAACTGAACATTATCATTTCTCAGAGTGTAATAATTCTCTTGTAAAAGATTTCCTTGAGGTTCTAACGCCTATTTCTGTCGTTAGAGAGAGTTTCACGAAAGTCAAAAATACAAGTGTTCAGGGGAACACGATCTTCCAAAGCCACAATTTTTTGGAAACTCGGACGACGCAAAATAAAAATACAAGCCCGAGCATCCAACCAACGACTGCGTCCCCTCTACATCTTACCGCCATTCTTAGGAACTGAGGCTCTTCCTGAGAGATCTGCGACAACACCAACTGCCAAAGGAAACACCGTAATCGACGACCCCCAGAACTCATATCCTGTAAAAGGGGTACTCTTTAATCCCGTCCGATCCTATCAGTTAGAAGAGGTCTCTACATCATCCTTGTGATACAGGAGTGGGAAATGGACCAATAACTTTCCATAAGGCTCTTTGTGGGCGTCCACTCCCACAAAAAATTTTACGTTGGTCTCCCTCCATTCTTCGCTGCTCTCGTCTGCTCGCGAATACGCGCGCTTTGCGTTCAACACCCCCTGCGCTTACCCTCGTTCCTTCCTCCACCCCCTTCTGAATCGTCCTCCTCCTTTACCCCGCCTGACGCCGTGGGAAGGGGAGGGGCTGCGGCGGTGGGAGGAACCCACCACGTCACGCCGGAGGCATAAACCGCGGGTCGACTTCGCGCTGCTACCATCGCACTTGCTGCCGCCGCGAAACGAGGACTCACCGGGAGCGTTGTTGATGGACGCAGCGGGATTTAAAGAGGAAGAAAATTCACGTAGGAGAACTGGAAGAGAATCAGGAGAAGAACAGGAGAGAGGCACTGACGGGATCAGAGAGGAAGAAAGTCGAGAGTGAGGAGAATTTGGAGAGGACTTCGTCGAGGGTCGAGACTTGGTGGACGGTGTAGGGAAGGATTTTTCGGAGGCGTCCCCATTTTGCTTCCCCTCTTGACCGAGAAAAGAGAGTTACTTAAAAATTTCGCCATTTCCGTCACACTTCAGCCCCCTTCACTGGGAAGAAGAGAGGGAAATAAACACACCACGCGGAAAAAAATACACAATCCGGGAGCAGAGAGCCGAGCGCGTGGGTGTGGTGAATCGTGGAACGGTGAACACCAGCTTTTATCGCAGGAGAGGTTCTTGGCACTGCAGGGGTTGTGTGAGGGTGTATAAGGGTAGGATCACCGGTATCCTCCGCTACTTTCCGGCACTCCTGGGGGGGAATTGTTTCCGGAGAGGTCGCGCGATCCTAACCGGTTGAGACGCAAATCACGCCCGGGTCACGTCGTGCTGTTTGGGTTCCCCTACAGTCCGCACCGCGTTAATTCTCTCCGCAGAGTTTGGACTTGAGCGAGCGAGAGAGAGAGAGAGGGTGGGGAAAGAAGAAAAGTGGGAGAAAGAGTGAAGTGAGGAGGGGAGGGAGGAGAAAGACACGCCGGGAGGAGTTTGAGGCGGTTGTGGTGCCCGGCTTGGAGCAGGGAGGGAGGAGAAAAAGGGGGGCGAGAGAGTGGATCGGGGGGAGGAAGACCGCAGAGGAACCCCGCCGACTAAGGAACGGCCCCGCGATGACCGCCTCAGAAACTCCTCCGACACCCCGGAGAAGACACGGACCGTTCGGCGCGAGAGACTTCCCGACAACCCTCCTCGCCATGTCCGCCATCCTGTACACGATCCTCGGCCTCACCGTCGGCACTCTCCACTGCTCTGTGAGGCGGGAGATCTCCCCGTGCACGTGCATCCTGTCCACCCCCTCGACCGTGCGTATCGAGTGCGAGAAGGTGGCCTCCTTCGCCCAGGTGGTCGAAGCCCTGCGTGGCCGATTCGCCGTCCCCGGAGGGCCGGGCTCTGAGGCGGCGACGGCGGACGGAACGCGCGCGGAGCCCCCAGACGGCGCGGCAGCCGCCGTCGCCACCCCACGCCAATCAGTGCCGTCCAAGCTCAGCCTCAAGATCACCAACTCGAACCTGGAGGACCTGGGGAGTCGGTCGTTCAAGGAGTTCCAGTTCGGTCTGCACGAACTATGGCTCAACTACAACAATATTACGTGAGTGTTGCAAAGAATCCCCGAGGACTCTTATCTTTTTTCACCCGGTGCATTAACCCACCCGAGTCTTCCCGTGGCTCTTTATAGGCTCTGTCTGCTTTCGAAAACTCTAAGATCTAAATCATGAATTTTTACTTGTATGTGACCGAATGAGTCACCAGGTATAGGTCGCCAATTGGGTTACGTAGTGGTCTTCAACGGGGTGCGCCAAAGCCATTTTAACGCACATTGTATAATGAATGTGTATGGAAATATCTCACAAATAAAGTTAATGGTTTCTTCATTGATAATAATCCACATTGAAATATATTTCCGAAAACTGCGCCTCCATTCCTCATCATGGCTACACTGAATGCTGGAAAATCTGATTCCACTAACGAAGTATCATCTCGCGTGCTATTATACAATTCTACGTATCTCCGTGATTCCAATGTTTACAAAAACACACTGCGCTTTGCTATGAAGTCCGCACCTGGACTTACTTGTTTCCTGATCTCAAAAACTAAAAAGAAATAAGACTTTCGTCAGAAAATATAACTTATTTGTAGACACCTCCATTAGAAAACGGTCGAATGACACTCTCAGCGGAGCTATCCCATTTCCCCTGGGCGGGCTTACAGCGTGAGCGACTGCCCTAGACGGCCCATCTTCAGGAGAGCGACCACTCATCCCTCACGATGCATGTTTACGAAAAGGGACTGTGAAATACGAGCCGTACCCTCCGTCCAGTAAACTAAACTTGGTCGTTTTCACCGTCCTCTCAACTTCCTTTAAATTCAACAACAGGAACCTTATTTTTGTCCAGAGACGCCTGTTTTCCTCGTCGTCGCTCTCACCTCGTTTAAGCCCGGAATTAAGGGAGGGGGCCGGAAATTCAAATTAAAGACTAAACAGTTACGAGCTCATGGACAACACTCTCGTTTCCTTAGGGAACAGGAACCAAATCAGCTGAGTACGAAGTGATATGCATGAGCAGAAATTCGGATTTATTTTGTAATGCGGTGAGATTTAGGACTTCAATAATTCAGAAGTCCTTATTTTTTCGATTGGATCTCCTTCACAACTCAATAAATATCAAAAGGTATCTGATGTTTCAATACTTTACTCCTCATCCATAATGCACGAAAGAGTTTGGTTCTAATTGAATGAAGCTGGCACCCCGCCCAGGGAATTATCGACTTGTTTCATTATCGGGGATACCAAATTACACCCGCAACCATCAAGTTCATACGGTAATACACATTTATCGTGGTTCACAAACCAAAGTCAAACGTTAAGTACTTTTATGAGGCTATCGATAATGGCATGTTCAGAGTAGGAAGGTAAGGGAACTTCCATAAAAAGAAAGCAATAATACATTTAGAAAAGAGGAAAGGACCACGCATGGGAACTACGTATTAATGTCGTACTCTCAATATCTTGGCCCGATTGAGAATGAAATATTTTCATGATGGCAGAATCAACGCATCACCATTAAGATGGTAATGCATAATAAGATAGATGCAGAGATATTTAGACCTCTGATTCGTTTACAAAAATATGTTTCCGAATATTACTTGTTACTTAAATTGGTAATGTGCTAAATTAGAATAAGGAGTAATGCATTAGCGATCTAAAGAAAGACAAATTCCTTAAGTTCTGAAGCTGAATTGATAACTTTATATATGGTGGTTTTATCATTAGGACTTACATTCAGCATCTTTTTTTTTGTAATTGAAATATTAAACAGTAATTTAACGTCGCAATGGAGATATTCATCACTGAAGCAAGAATTTTAGCACGTGTGATGTTGTAGATCTATAAGCTTTAAATACTTCACAAATAGGTATAAAAATACAGAAAGAAGATTCTTAGCCGCTAAGAAATTGTCGATCACCTGTGCGCAATTATTATACGTTTTGATACCTCAAAAATTACATTAATTTATTTATTTAATTAAAAATATTTAATTAAAAGTATTGTATTATTGGTTCAAATAAATGTTTCTTCAAACTATATTACAACCAAAGACAAGTTCAGATCCTTACCGGTATTAAACGGTAATAACTTGACGTTTCTCAGAACTCCGAAAAGGTTGAGTACTCGAAGCTAAAATCAGTTAATTTACTAATTTAAAGATACAATACTTATTTTTTCAGTGCTTAGAAATAAATACAATAATTCTAAAACATAGGCAGAGAATTCCTATGGCACGAAATCACGCTTTATATGGAATAATCAGAAATAATTTCGCAGAAATACGTTGAATAATAAACGACACTCCATGCGTCAACGCCCTGAGCGTAAACACCGTCCCTTTTTTCGGAAACGCCGACGAGAAATTTGGGGACATCATATTTTCCCGTTCACGAACCACCGAGGACAACTCGCCGACTTTGATACTAACAGCTGTTCGAGCGAATATGGTGAATCAGCGACGCGAGACGTTTTTATATGGCAAGAGTAAGGTCGAATTTAAAGCCAAACAGTCACCATGCAACACCTTATCTGACGGGCGATGTGACAAGGTTACTTGGCTTAACCAAGCGGGAGCGACAGCGGCGTTTCGACTTTAGCACGCCCGCCTCATTTCCATTTCCAGCTTGATGCAAACAAACATACACGCCCCAGAACACTTTTTTTTAACTTGCTCTCTCAACCATCCACTTGCAAGGAAACAATGTTACTCGCACGGCTTCAGACCCGAAAGAAAGCGACAGAATCGGCTATTACCGTTCCACCGCTACCTTTTACAACATTCTAGCTTCCGGGAGATGCAATGAAAACACGTCGTTCACTCTCCGCGCCGAAGGCAGTGAGTGATACCATCCCGCTGTGACCCAATCGATCAAATCACGAATCGAATGTACGCATTCGCACATGCTTGCATTGCCATCGTGTGCGTGAAGAATAAACTTAAGAATTATTTGCGAAAAGATTGAGAGCACTTCGGGTGCGATGAACTTCACCAACATATTCATAAGGTACAAGATTGACTATTCAACGTTACGTCGCTCCGCTCTTGATTCGCCACGGACGATCAGTTACACTTAGCTAAATAAACAATGAGGAGTCACTTCGTGCCAAAACTAAGGAATTAGAAGCATGAGCGTCTGCATGGCTCCATTGTTTTGGGTTCATCAGTAACAGGGGCTTTTGGAAAACAACACCTCTCTCATGCGTTGTAAAAAATGGTAATGCTGCACAGTAAGAATATGAGATGGTATCAACTTTGACATGAAGGCGGCACGAGCCCAAGACGATTTAAAATTCAGATGCGACTCCCTCCGACCTCGTCGATCACGGCACCAGCGCGAGGCCGGAAGCTTTTCTGGCCATTGTTGCTCACGTATACATTCATACATGTATTATAACATACACGGTCGTCGAATGATATACAATACCCCTTCAACTGAAATCAATCATTATTCGGGGCGGATTACGGCGGCGCAAGAGAGACGGCAACGTCGCCGTCCGACTCGACTGCTGCGAATAACATTTCAACCCCGATCCCAACATTTCTCCGCTCCCGAGCACCCGATTTTGGTGTTTACACGAGGAGAGACGGCGGCGGCCATGTTCGGAGGGAGCCCGTCCCGACATCGTTTCGTCACACAGGCTGATACGGGAGGAGAGGGGAGGGGGTTCGAGCGGGAATTTCCCGACGAAAAACCTTCGCGCGAATCGTTACTCCGCGTTCAGGATCATCATCAGATTATCAATCCTAAGATTTATGAACGGAAAGCTTCCAATCTTGATGCTTTTTACCTCCCTGAAATTATTCATACCATCATCATAATTTGTCCCTTGGTCTCCCTAGCGGGACTTTTTCTTCCTTTTAACTCTCCAGTACGTCATAAACAAATCCGTTGTGTCTCAAGGTATGTCCAATCCATCGCGTTCTTCTTTTCTATCAGCTACTCCAAAGAGTACATTCTTATTTGAAGTCTCCAGTAGTATCTTCTTTGGGCACAGAAACTGTCACTTCATCATGCGAGCCTTAGCGTCAGCTATTCTTCGATGGAATTCCTCCACCGAATGCAATGTTGCTCCACAGGTCTGTTAATGTTTCCACCTGCTCAAAATTCTCCGAAATGTACTTTATTCATTCTTTCTTTTCCGCATTAATATCTCAGTTGTCTTTATACTGATTTTCATATATTATTGAAGCCCTTTCTCGGTTCCATTCAGAGAAAACTGTAGGTATTCTTGGCGCTGCTATCATTGAAATAGGTATCATCTGCGAAACAGAGCGTTTTGATTTCTTCGCAATTCACTTCGCTTCCTATGGGTCCCATATCTTCTGCTTCTTTGATCGCTTCCTGCAAGTATACGTTGACGAGTATGGGTGACATATACAGTCCTTTTATGAATCTTAGGTTAATTTTTGCTTCAATGTTTTGGTCCATCACCCATCTTTCCCACGTTCGGGAAGGGGAAGCAAACTGGGGCTCGCGTAATGGGACCTCCGGCCTTCGACAGAAATGGGGTTAATTGTTGTCACCTATGCTACTCCCGTTGTTTCTGAGGTTTTTGGCGGGGAGCGGAAAAAGCGGCCCGGAGCGTTCCATTCCACGCCTGCCCTTATGCTCTTTCGGGAACGCGATGTTGCTTGCACGGCGGAGAGCCGGCCACTCCGCAGCTGACACGTTGTCGGGAATGACGAGAGTTAAAGGAAGGTTATCGTGCGTCTGACATGAAAACAAGACAGAATTTCATCTTCGGACCGAAGAAGACGCGGGGTGTATCACGTGGGTGGGTGCGATAACCTGTGACGGAATTGCGCGACGAGGAATCTTTTGAGGAAAGCAACGAGATTGTTGCAACGACTTGAGGACCCCTGCGGAGCCGCTACCCGCGATGACAGCTTAATCAGATGCAGGAGAGCCAACTTGAGCGTATTTTGCAGGGAAAAATCGACAATCCGACTCCACTCACCCTATGCTTTTAGAAGAGTTCTGCCGAAGAAAACGGTAGTAATTCACCGGACCCTATCATAACTACCCTTAGACTTTTGTGAGACTTCATACACAAGGGATGAAGTGCATTGATAGGGATTGAAAAAAGTGCACCGAGCGCAAAGGATAAAGACTTGTCACGCTCGAGGAGGAGGAAAAATAATAGAAGAAAAATGGGAGGGAGCAAAGTAGGTGTGAGGAGTAGTTATATATAAGGCGTGAGGCAATACTATAGACCATCATGCCTTTATAGCAGGTAGACATCTGAGCAGGGGAGGAAGTGGGAGGAAAAAGAAATTTCGGAGATGGTGAATAGGATACATGTTGTACTGAAAATGGAGTAATAAACGTTCAAAAGTTGCAAAATAAAGTTAAAGTGGTCCATGAAAAAGTAAACAAATCGGAAGAATAAGATTATTTTTATTTAAGGTAGTGCATTTTCATTACGTTTCCTCAAGAAATAGCATGTGAAAGTAGTCTTATTTCATATTAAATCCCATAACCCCTGATCAACTTATTTCC
This sequence comes from Platycnemis pennipes, assembly GCA_933228895.1. Lineage (NCBI taxonomy): Eukaryota > Metazoa > Arthropoda > Insecta > Odonata > Platycnemididae > Platycnemis > Platycnemis pennipes. Next base: position 72,223,824 of record OW121847.1, on the reverse strand, counting down.
AGTAAACGTCTTAATTTTCCGTAGGTTTCCGTGGATTTTCCTTAAAATTCCTCCTTGTATTTTGCTCTCATGCCTAGTTCACGTGAATACGTGAATCTCAAATGTGTGCTCGACTAATTTGTTTCTTCCTTTATACATGGAGTTCAGTTATTCACCATTAAATTTTGGGAAATAAGTGTGTAGGAATCCAATATTTAGAAGATGTAACAAAATTATTGGCTGCAGTTCAAACTACCGAGGTCTTCTATGCACTCTATTCCAATAATTGTACTTTCTAAACAATATTAACGGCATTTTATAGCTTCACAGATTATAAACGATTGTGATAGATACTTTTTACACTCTAGCAATCAAAAACTAAAGAAAAAACAAAAAAATCATATCATTGAGGATTGTCTAACAAAAGAAGGCAAATGTACGCGAGAACGACGAAAATGACGTAATTTTAAGAACTGATACTCATTAAATGAAACAGTTTATCTAAGCGTTGAAATCTCACGTCAATGTGAACGATAATTGGAGCGTACTGAGCGTTATCATGTGTTTCACTCCTTACGGCTACTGGGAATTTAGGAATAACTACAAAATATTACTTTCAATTTTTCTCGGGAAGAGAGGTAAAATAAGTATTTTGTTATTTTCGTAATATTAATACATTTACGCCGGTATTATTTCGAAAAATATGTCGACGACGTCCACGCGGAGGTGGGATTCGAACCCCCTACCCTCGAATTACCAAGCCGGTACGTTGCCAACCCGGCGACCGCATCCAACCCTGGACTCTCTCCGAAATTAAAATTCAGACTGCAAATTGCAGTTCTTTACACAGAAAAACGTCCTTGAGTGATCGACATGTTCACTTTTTTCAATACAGTAAACTCCCGATTTTCCGTCCTAATGACTGGTAAAGGGCTCACGGATAATCGGGAAACACGGGGAATCCGCTGTTTGGTTCTTTCCGGATTAATTTCTCTACAGTGCGCCGCGAAAATATAGAAACTCCCTAAGAATATAACACAATCTGCCAATGAAAAGACCCTCGCTGTATGTACATAATAGCATTTTATGACAAAAAAATAATCCAGTAGAGCTGCCCCGGCCGCAATTAAATGTTCGCAAGCCTCGGGTGGCGGCACGAAGCCTGGCTTAAGACATCGGACCAGTTGCGAGGGCCGAAGCGAAAGTCACGATTGGAGGAAAACAACAAAAGTTTACTTACCTTTGAGATCACTTCCAATACACTAAATAAATTGGGGATGAACGGATAATCCGCAGCCCGGATAACGAGCGCTCGGATAATCGGGAGTTTACTATACAATCTTTTATTGAATACCCATATTCTTTCTTCGCGTTACTTCGTCAAAATGTAGCGTAGACTCTGATGCATTGTGACACAAAGATCATTTCCTTGAAGTAAGCATTTCTATTTCTAAGACGACAGAAAAACCCCGAAAATTGTAATAGTTAACTCGTCGACGATTAAAGCGATTTATTAACTTGACACTTTTTCAAAGCGGCATGAATATGTTTTGTCAAATTACCTCGAACCGAATATAGATTTAAAAAGTAGGGGCAGACTACCGAGAATTAAACCCAACAGACTATGAAGTTCACATACCAAGGTATGGTGGGAAGGTCCTGTACCTATGCCAACTGTTATTTCCCGGAATTATCTGGCTTTTAGAAAATCACAATGCGAGATCTAAGGAGCCATCTGGGTGAACAGAATTGAGGCTTTATCCGAAACGGCGTCCTCTCATTGGGATCGCAAACAAGGATATCAGTATTTGCATTGTCCGTTGGTTTTGGTGTATACATTTCGCAACGTTGGCGACCTTTGTCGTAGCTCACCTTCTCGCCCGCAACACGACCCAACTTCCGCAAACTGAGCGTGGGACCGATTTTGACCCTTCCTTACATGCTAAATACTTCTTTGGTTAGTAAGACACTTCCGAATGAGCCCGAGGCGATGCAAATAATTTATTATCGAAAGTGATTCCAATGAAAGATATACACCGCATTTTTGGATCAAAAGCTCAAATGGTGGTGAGATAATTATTTCCCTAGTTTCGCGCCAGTTAGCGGCTTAGCTAAGGAAAAAGATCGAGTAATTGCATTTCATGGGTTATCCTTTATCGCTCACGCCAAGAATATCCGTTCCCTCTTCAATGACGCTTTACTTATATCAGTGGGATAAAGTACCTTAAGGACTATGTAGGATGTAAAAGAGAAGAACTACGTCACAATGAAAAGGTTGGCCGACAGAAGAATCGAGTGGAAAGCTTCGTCAAATCAATCCTAGGATTGTTGACAAATGATGATGATGAAGGACTGTGTACCTGATTTATGATTACATAGCTTCACGATACAAATTTTGGAATACCCTACAGCACTGAATTTTCCTCGTAATTGTACCATACTCTTTAATTTTTCACTAAGAATACAAGAGAAAGCGAAGAATACAAAAGGCGTTAGAAGACAACAGAAGGGCGTAAAGGCAAAAGTTTGAGCATGGAGGGGAAATCTTCGAATCGGTGTATCCTTTAATAAGGAAAAAAAAGAAAAATAAAAAAGTCCGCATTGAGGGCAAAAATGTTAAATATGCTTAGAAATTTATAAATGGTGAAGTGGCAACGATAATCAGAAATATTGCTTTTCAGAATTTTGGAACGAAAAATTACACGCTAAACAATTTCAGGAAGGATTTAATTTATTCTAATTTCTACCTCAAATTATTTTTCAACCCAAAGGTTGTCATTTGAAAACGTTACCAATAAAATATTCAGGTTTACGTCATTTTGCTGTGAAAACGTATAATGTAGCTAATCAAGAATAAGTGAGGTGTTATTCTAAAATTCTAAATATAGCCTGACAATATTGTTCACAAAAAGCAAGGGATTTCATCTTGTCACTCAGCCAGCAATCGATTTTAACATAAGTGTCCACAGTCGTGCTTAACGGCGATTGAAACGACGATCTGTCGTGCCGGCAACCAGAGGGTACTATTTGAAGGCGTTGCAGGAAAAATTGAAATCTTTACGCTGTTTCTACAGGATACCACCCTGATGGCCTACAAAATGCACTGAAAGTATTATCCGACGGAAATTACTGGGGATATGATAAAGTTTGGCAACCTGGGGATAACTCCGCTAATGTAAAGTCAAGAAAAAAAAAACTTCAGCTATGAGTCCAACCGCTATTGGAAGATTAAAAAGACACCGAGCTCCGAGTCGAGAGCCTATTTGTTGGAGTGATTGAAGCTATTATATGAAATTTTGGTAGTTTGTTCCAAACGCTTATTGATTTGGGTGTGACAGTCTCTATCTGCTGGTCTACCTCTCCGTCTGCGAGGAGCAAATCTCAAGCACCGGAAGAGATACAGACATGAGATAAAGTTTGTCTGAAAGGTCGAACCTACTAGATGATCCTCTGTAAATACTGTTTTTGAGTTTTTGGGATCTATGGGTGCCATGTGTAGTGGCTCCCATAGATCCCAAAAACTCAAAAACAGGGTAGCAAGATACCTTGAAAGTTCTCACGCTTCAATGCATCAAAGTCGACCAACCGGCGTTTTCAAGGTCTGAAATTCAAGCCAGTTGCATTCACTATGAAGTTAAAAATATTCAAGTTCCATGAATGGAACAGCGGGGTACTTAAAGCCGAGGTTGTGAGAGCAAATAATTATTCGTAATCTTTTATAGGTAGTAATTAGCGATGCGCCATGATATAGTTAATCTACGAATAGAAGTGGCCATAGAATCATAGAAAAATTCATCAAAAATATTGTTCTTCATCCTGGTTTCACAGCAAATGCCACAACCTGACGTTAAGCCATAAACAGACATCCAAACATAAGAATAATAAAAAACCGGTGTTAATTTATTGACCTTTAAGAGTGGAGAACAAAGCAATGTTGCATACCGATGAATATTCTGAAAGGATGCGCTTAGGGGAACAGCATGAAGAAAACGAAGTTTCTTAAACAATAATAATTTCGCAATTAATTAATTGCGAAATAATAATAATTAATTTCGCAAAGTCCAAAACATGTAAATGTTCAAGTAAATTACTTCAATTAGTAATTAGTCCAAAACATGTAAATGTTCAAGTAAATTACTTGAAAATGCTGAATCTCCACGAAACTAGTCACGAATAAATTATTTTCTTCTTAAAACAGTGAAAATTTGCAAAGTTATTATCTGCTATGAAGCAGCTCTACCACCTCAGGTCTAAAAATGTAGTACAAAAACTCATAGACTTGAACACTCCCAGTTACTTTGTATAAAACTGATAAAACACAGGGTGGAGTACTTATAATGCTGAAATGGAGAGATTTCTATTCTTTAGCCTTTTGTTGCACTTCCATGGAACCAGGTAGATAACGCGATTAATCTGATGCCATGACCTATCAGCAGCAGTAAATCGTCGTACAGGTATGTCAATATGGAAGATGACATGATATTTCTTTTTTCTTCGCTTCCGTCGTAAATTCTTCCACCTGAAACGTTTCAAAATTTCAGACTGTTCGCGGCTCACATAGCGCACTTAAATTCTACAGTGTGCTACCTACATACTCGGAAATGAAAAGAGACTTAGGGCTGTTGATATATGGGTGTGAAGGAGGTTGGAGAGGTGGTGTGGGTGGATAAGAATACGGGCGTGGAAATGCTGGAGATGATAGAGGAGGAAAGAAAGTTGACTGAGGAAATTAGAAGGCAGAGTGAGTGGATGCCGCTCGTTTTAAGGGGTGAAGGTGTTTTGGAAAACGCGATATAGAGAAGGGTAAGAGGGGTAGAGAGAGGAGAAGAAAGGGTAGTTGGTTGGGAGAAAGTATGCGAAACTGTAGGACATCATATGACGCAAAGGAGCCTTGAGAAGAATTTATTATTCACAAAAACCTTCTTGCTGCCGCCAGAATACTAATAGGAATATGTTTACATGGTAGCTCATTGGGTCGACTTTTGAGCTGTAAAACGGAGTTCTCAGGAGAAGCGTCTGTAAATTCCCATCCAAACCTAAACTGTGTTATTTAGTGTGAACCAGATGTTCCTCGGAAACTATAGACGACACAATTGTTTTCCTCACCTGATGCGAACATTTCACTCGTCACTTTAGTATTTGGTGAGATCTACACGCCAACTGGTTGAACATAGCTTTAAATTAGTTTGGCGTCGATTCGTTTATAAGTGTGCTCACTCATTCCTATAACTTTAACCATCAATGTGGCTGAATGAACCGAGGCATTTGATGGTCTTGGAGACCTTAATTACTCTTATTATTTCGATAATAATAGTCCGTCCACAGTATCGACAATGATAGACCATAAGGGTCGTTTACACATGGAAGTACCGATAATATTCCTATATCGATATATATCGGTACCTTCTGTGACTCGTATTGCTTGCACGACAGTTCCACTCTTGTGATGCGTCAAGCGACGAAATTGATTAAGTCATCATTAAATCAAATGTCTCATATCATTTCGCACTTCATTTCTGGACCTGTTCCGATCACGGCCAGAAGAATCTCCGCCCTTGCATAGCATCAACAAACTAAAACAATCAATTTCCAAACTTATTTACACATTCTAGGCAACGATTAAAATAACAAGCAACAAAATTCACAATTTACAAACTATTAAAGAAAACAAAAACTTTCTTTTGATTTTGTATCTTTCCATGAATTTATCTATGCCTTCCTCAGGCATATAAAACCTCTTCATGCATTTCAATATCTCGCTAATGACCATTTTCCTCGTAATAACGCCGGATGTTGTGCGATGCAATACGATAAACACTTTCAAGCAAAATAGCAACGTTTTTATTTCACTGGAAGCTGGAAATGCATGCATCGATGCCCTTATCGACCCTTACTGCCATAGAAGTCCATGGAAGTGATACTTTTAAGCAAATTCCATGGCAGCGTATTTCCATGTGTAAAGGGGCCCATAGGCTTGAGACAATATGTCTTGATGAAGACGATCGTCGAGGGAAGTGAATGGAAAAGTATAGTCTCGCATGAGCAAACTGATGGAAGTACTGAAGTATGTGAAAGAGAAGAATTATGCGATTATGAAGAGGTTAACTGATAAGTAAATCAATTGGAGAGCTGCGTCAAACTAATCCAAGGTTTGTTGACTGATGATGATGATTCAATTCGAAGTGAAGTTATGATGGCCCATTTACATACGGTTGTGCCCCTTCATATGTTTATTTCCTGGCAGTAATAATTTCCTCCCCTCAGTATACTTCTTCTCTCATTCCGTCATGCTTAGTCTAAAAGAGCCATGCGAATTCTAAAATGCGCAAACTTTTCCTTCCTCCTATGCTCCTTGTTGTTCTTCCTCATATAAATAGCATAAAAATTCTATCGGCCTCATTATCTATATCGAAATTTCTGCCATCTTATTTTCTTCGACAACTTCTTTTACAAACTTAATGCTTTTTTGGCCCACATTCCCACCTTCAAGCTCTTCTTAACCTCTCTCTTTCATTATTGTCCGACTTTAGGAACACCACACTCCATACCAATATTTTCCTACGTATTTTGCCGATGTGCCAAATAAAGTCCCCTAGATAGTCAAAGAAATTAAATTAAAAAAAGTTACTGAGGTACTTAGCGGTTTATTCAGGCTGATAAGAGTAAAAGGCAGAAGATACGTTCATTGAAAAAAGAGAAAGAAAAACGAATAAATGGTGTAAATACGGAACTACGGCAACTTTTTAAAATCATTTAGGGGCAATCATCAACTGTTTCATAATTTTTCATTGAATTCTGTTTCATCGGAAGTGGATTTATTTTTTTCTTCGGATGATAGCACTTTATCTAAGAGTGATAAAAGCAGTTTCTTTTGCTCTCGTAAGAAAAATATCGACTTTTTGAAAGTATTTGAATTGAAGCATGATGTTGCATTGCATTGAAAGGAAAGAAAAGTATATAGAAAGGTATCTATTCGAGTTGAGAGGGTACAGCTGTTTACGGGAGTTTCACTATAATTTTCGCCGCACATTAGAACACACCTCCAATGATGACCTTCTTCTCATAAAGATTTTCATACTTACTATGAGAATTATAATATTTTCAACCAACGAAATGAACAAAAAACAAAACCTTCAACCAACAAGCAATGCCAATTCATCATTTGCAAACCCATTTGTGTAGCAATATCACTGGTCTGTGGTGCCGATATATCAACGGACATTCCTTCCGCTTGGATAGAAACAACAAGGGCACAACCTCCCCCGACATTGAAAATGGTCCATTCATGCCAAACTGTTGCAGCTGTCCGTCACTCGGCACGCGAGCTAGCGCAACGCGGCGCGCTTGAACGCACGGGAGACGACACGGACGAGGAACGAAGGAGACGCGCGCCAAAGCTGGTGCAAAACCACTGTCTTCGCCTTGGAGTGGGAAGTGGAGAGACTTCGGGTAAAAGGCCAGTGCCAGCGCCCTCGATCTCTCTCCCTCCGCTCATAGGGGGCGCGACCCGGAGGGTAGGGGCGGTCGGGAAGGCGAACGGGCGATGGAGAGGAGGGGGGCGTGCCGGCCCTGCCGCGCGCAAACGTCTCCCGGAGACATCTCTCTCTCTCTCTTCGACTCGCGCTCTTCATCATGGGAGCCGCGGCAATAAATAATAAAAACGTGCTCGGAATCGGCTAGATCCTCGCGGCTGGGAGATTTCTTCCCTCTCTCCCTCTCCGATGATCGGCGTCACGGAGAGACGTATTCTCCTCCCCTTCCGACATCTTCGAGTCTTCTCTCCCCGAATAGTTCCACTTTCCTCCTCCCCTCTGCAGCGCCAATAAGTGTCATTGGAGGCCGTTGCCGGGTCGCGACCCCTCGCACTTTATCTCTCTCTCTCTCTCTTCTTCCCTCTCGCTCTCTCTCTTCTCCACCGAGGGCGCCTCGGGACACGGGAGAAGCGAGATCGGTCGGACGAAGAAGATACGAAGATCGCTTAGTTCCCGGCCGCAACCGCGACTCTCGCTGTTTCCTTGTGCCCTTTAGGTGGCGGAGATCGTTTAAAATGTCTGTGCAGCGTATTTACGTCGGGAGTATTAATATCGCGCAATTTATCAGACTGAAGCAAGGCGAGAAACGTGGAATATTAGGATGAGTGGTTTCTGAAGGAAAAGGCGGTGATGTAAGAGGGATCAGACAAGCATAGGTGCCATTAGACAAGATGACTTGATTAAGGATCATAGATAACGGACGGGTGTGGATAAAGCTTGAGACTGATTGGCCGAGGAAAGTGGAAAAGAAGGGACCCGTTTTTCAAAGTTGAAAGTTAAATGACACGAACTCCGAAGACAATATTGCGCGAGTTGAAAAACCTGATTTTTAAAATTTTGAACGGTGGAAAAGTGAACATAGCAATTCTATTTATTGTTGTCAGAAAAAATGCGAACGAGTCTCCATGAATCACGATTAAAATTGAGTCATAGTATAGAAGTTGCAAGAATATTTTTTATCGGAAAAAAATAAATAGGAGGAATAATAAGCAGGAGATAGGTCAATGCAATCACATTTCAAGAAAAAACAATACACATATATGATTTGCGTAGTCCAATAATTTAATGGGTGATGTGCCATTTATTGCTAAGAGTTTTATCCAGAAAATGTGAAACATCTGGAACAACGGAGTCGCTTACGAATAATACGTAATCAAGGCCTAGAAAGCAGATCGCCATCTAAAATAAGTGATAAAAGTACTATAGGAAATGATGTTCAATTTTAAATATGCTGGAATTATATTTTCCAGTTTCTTATTGCTAAAAACATTCTTACAGACATTTTTCCGAGGCACGATACTTATTAGCTCACGGGATAAAATTCGCAGTGAGTGATATCCTTGAAACTAACTTTGCATCGATTGCATAGCTGCCACCCAATACTTTAACAGTACGTAACACCATTTTTGAACCCAAAGAACAGTTGGATAGGTACTGGGAGCTTAAACTTCCTCTTGATGGAGCATCTTGTCTTTATATAGATAAATAATAGATTGAAAATACCCTTAACAAGGAATCCATATGTATCAGACAATAGAAACTGATAGTGGAACACCAGAAGCGTTTCTACTAAAATTATTCTAATTGTTTATCGCGTCACTGAAGAACCTAAAAAGCCAGAAACCCAACTATACCCTTTGTAATGAGGTCTCAGTGAAAATAATTCTTTCCCCTGGCGAAAGAGTCAATATGTTGTACCGCTTATAACAAATAGAAAAGAAGGCAGGATCACATCCCGACATTAGAATCACATAGAATCCCTCGAATTATTGGTAAATACACACGAAGAAAGCAGGATTCCATACCGCAGTCCTCTGAAAGAGCGGGAGCTTACGCATATTGGACGAGCCAGGTGTACTAAAGCGTCGCCTAGAGTGCAAAAGAATTTCCTACACATATTTATTTTGTCAGAAAGCAAACAACAAACCTCAAGCAAAGATTTAAGGCAAAGAATTGGATATCTTACTTATATACATGGATGAGATCTGAAGAAGATTCCCAACATCACAATTTTAAGATAAAATTAAAGGTACGGCTTGTTCGTCGTCGATTTCTATAATTACTAATAACGACAGGTAACATCTATGTCTAAATAAAACTCTCGAGCCACCGCATGGATATGTGGGGATCTTAGGGTTAAATGGATCTACGTTTGCTTGCAATCGATGCATAATGTGGTTAAATTTTTATTGCACAGATAAATCTTCAAGGCACTCTCCCCGTAATATACGCATTAAAACAAGTCTGAATAGAATGAAATGTACATCATACACCCTGTAATTACAGTTGTCTTCGACTTCAGAGACTGAGTTGTCAACTTACATATTCGATAAACTAAACAGCAGCATTACGTAGATACTTTGTCCATGTTGCATATTCCCAACTTTCAAAATATTTTAGGCAATGTTTGTATTAAAATCTTCTCTGGGCTTGCATCCATGAATGCCTCTATTTAGCAGATAATGATTCAGCCGTGTGTTTTCAATAATGTTTAAAAACCCAATTAGGTATTTGACTCAAAATAAGTTGAAAGCATAAAATTTACAAATGTTTTATTCACTGGTCAATTTCCGCAAGCAGCTCAAATTACCCTTCCCCTATTGCCTATAACAACTGATCTACAAAATTAATTTTCTAAATAAGCTCGTATGCATATGTTGGAGTTAGTAAATTTGCAATCTCGACGAGCGTTACTGAGTTTTGTATAAAAGCTGTTTCAAAACCGGAGGGAGCGGGAAAGGAGATTGTGAGGGGTCAAATCATTTAAAGGCCTTTGGGTGAAAAGGGCGATAGGTAAGAGATAGGGGCAAATGGCGACTAAGGTCAAAAAAGGGAGGGAAACGAAAAGGTGTTAACTATGACATCATCTCCATGGAATGCAGGCGACCATGGGTTATAAAAGAAGGAGTGGTGAATTTTGGCGGCGGTGGCCTGACTTGCTTGAGCCCTTCCTGCTGCTAATCGTCAACCTTGGTGAAGGACATTCCTGTTTGTTTGTTTATGAGGCCAAGTAATATTGCCCAAGAAAGGAAATTAGTGAATTCGTGGAAAAATTCAGCATACACCGCTACTGATTTTTTTGGTGTAAAGAACAAAGTAAATCACCATAAATGTAAAATTTGCTAAGAAGCAATGTTCGATTGCGCAAAAGAAAGTATTTTACCTCAAATCTCATTGTAATAAATAAATTCGTGTAGTCGTGAAATTAGGCCTTTAGTCGTTTTATCTGCTCAGATCATATTACACCTAACTAAACACTACACAAAATTCCAACAGGTACGCAATTGCCATACCTCATGTGGAATATGAACACGTAACATTTGGGCTACCAGGACGGCAGCTTATCTACCAGCGAATGGCAGGAACCTATGTGTAGGGTTAAATGAAGATATTCATAAAATAATAAAATTGCTCTCTATGAAACAAGCTTGAAGAATTAGAAAAGATTAATGATTACCACTTCCGAGAACTTAACGTTAAAGGTGAGGAAATGAAGCCAGATGATGGATAGGGTCTGCAATGCATTAAATAAAAGTGAGATTAATCATTGAAGGAAAGGATCAAAAAGATACACCGAGTAGTGCCACGGTGGGGAAATTCTAAAAACTTCACAGAGAAAATCTTTTAAAGAATATCCTTTACAGAAATCCTACGACTTATCTAAAAAAATCTAGCTTGCAATTTTTCCGACAATTATTAATTTTTTCTCTCCTTCTCTCATTTCCAATCGACCGCAGTCTAAAAATTATCAGAAAATTATGCCGTTCTAACCCATATAAAGCATGAACAAAAGTTAGATCCGCAGATAAAAACGGTAATAGGGATTAAAATTTCGTCCGTGGTGGAACGTCCAAAATCTAGGACTCCGCATGAAACATCTCTATCCCTATGTTTCCAACAACTCCATTCTATCTCTTGGCGAAGGGATGGATGCCTAGCGTGCGACACGGCATCCCCAAATCCGGTGTAAACTCATTCGGCGCCGAATATTAACACTCCGCAGGTGCAGCGCAATGGAATTTCAGGGATGGGGCGGGAAATCCCGCCGTGTGGAATTGCGACACCGACAAGTAAATAACCACGGCGTCAAGGCGGAATCAGAACACACTTCACCTCTCCCCTTTCTCTCTTCCCCCTTCCTAAACCCCTCTCTCCTACTCCTCTTCTTCTCGAATCAGATAATGCATCGAGAGGACGAATTCATGAGGCCCGAGCCCTTTGCGCACAATTCGCTGATCTCCGATTCAAATCTCGTGCTTACGCCGGTGATGAAATTAAATGACGATTTGATCTCGACCAAGATGGCGGGTATTCGACAAGGACAGGGATCGTATGAAAAAAAGAAGTTTCATCCCAGCCGAGGGCGATGGTTCGCTCGCACCACGGCGTCACGTTCCCGCTCAACGTGACGGGTGCACGCGTGCGTCGGAGCCGGCGACGGTCGTGTGAACGGATGAGTTTGCTGCCGATCGGAGGAGGGAGAGGTTTTTATCACTCGCCGACCGGAGTCCGGGGTCGCCCGGTAATTAATTCGTCGGATAGGGTGATTTCTCTTCCGATCGGCCGTACATCCTCGAGGGATGTTTCGGCACCATATTCTGAGGCTTATGTTTACTCCGTGATTTTCGGACACTTATTTATTCGCAGCTTTCCGCGCTGCGGATAAGACTAGTAGTGATTTACGGAGCTTTCCACGCCAACCGTCGTTAGTCGTGTGTGTGGTCGATGACAGTGAACCATGCATGTACAGCTACTGAGGGGATCTTCTGCCGTTTTTTTTCACACGCTATGACGAGGAGGAGATGCACGGGTGTTAAAGATAACTCTCACGTGCCAGAACATGAGGAGGCAGTCTTAGTAAGGCATAGATGAATGAATGTTTGTTTTGGTTTGAAAAATATCATTGTTAGAAGGATTTACTAAGGGTAAGACACCTCACCGATCACAATTGGCCTGAGTGCAATACATCATGTGACGATGCTTCAGGAAAATAGACTGAAGTAGGGGAAGAATCGGACTTAAGTTGCTCCAAATTCTCTTGGTTAAACTACATCTTCTAGGCAAGACTATCCACGTTTGATGGATAGCTGGCCGAAACAGACCTGGCAACCGCGTTGGCATGAATCAACTCAACTAATACATAGACCACAACATATAAAGTCAAATGTGATGGATTATTCAGCCACTTATAATTTATACTTTGGTCCGTTAGTTAAAAAACAATTTAATTGCGAATGACGGTGGAAAAAATGGTAATGCCGATTCATTTTGGAATTTTCAAAGGATATATCCAGCATTTCAACGCATTTTGTTAGCCCAATGACAAACTTTGGATTAATTTGACCTCATTTTGTACAATAATTAAATGCCCATCAAAATATCAGATATTTCCATTACAGGCTGACAGCGCGGCTCAAAAATTTTAAAACGAGGTCAATTCAATAGTTGAAACTTCGACCGTAAAACTTACATTAGTCAAACTTCGGTAGTCATGAATTTTCAAGTCAAAAGATTGCCAATAATAATTTATCATCTCTTAATAATTTACTAAGAAATTAAATTTTCCTTGGGGAAGTACGCCAGGAAATGCAATTGCTTAGCATCTAATTTAATAAGAAGAATAAATAAAGGCTTCTACAAATCTGAGGCACAGCCGCCACTACCTCCAAAGACAATAGCGTGAGGTGAAATCCTAATACAGGCAAATATGTCAAAAATAAATTAAGAAATCCTAATATGTATTTCGATTTTCATATTTCCTAGTACAGCCTCCAGCATATTTTAACGACGCTGGCAATTGATGCGTCTCATTCATTATATTAATGTTTTTACAACGAATGAAATGACGCGACATCATTACGGAGTAGCAAGTAGTAATTTAATCAACAGAATTTAATTTAATCAGCATGCCAAATAACGGTTGTAATTCCGATGCCTTCCAGACGTCGCACAGTGTGGTCAAACGTCGTCGTACGAAGATTAATCAATGGAAGAATTGTGCATACGAATTTATTGAGATTTTTTTTAAAGGGTTGACGATACCATTTGAAAAAAGTCTCTGTTTGTAAAAAAATAACAACGGGGCTCAGTAATTACCCAAATGAATAAAGTTTATATTTTTTCATGTTTTTTTCCCAAAAGCGCGACCATCCTTCGGCGTTTCAACGAGAAAAAGCTTTCAACAAGGAAAACTAAAATTAGTGATAAACGCGGAAGTACTGATGAGTGTCTCTAATTGACGTTCCCCGATTTGAAAATGTGCGATAGGATTGGGTTATCCATCTTAAAATGGGGACGTCACGTCTAAGGAAAATTCTAAATAACTCCATAAGGGACCGTCAATCGATGTTGACTTCAGAGTCATCCTATTTGGCATTAACATATCCGCACCGCGAAGGATTCCACTGTTGATGGATGATCCAGAAACGAGAGTATCAGCGAAAATAAACGATATTCTGGGTGCATTCTTCATCGGTCACTTTTACCCATTTTTCCTGCAATTTTCTGCCGCTGAGATTTATCATATCAGGAATTTCCGGGGAAGGAAGGGAGATTCTAAAGGAAATGAAACACCTTGAATAAAAATTTGCCTAAAACCGTCAATCTACGGATACCCATGTCATACACCGTGATTAATAATACAAAGAATTAAAAGCTCAGAAACTACCATAACGGAGTGCCAAATTAATGAATATTTTAAGGATAGAGCATACAGTATGATTATTTATTACAAGTATCAGCATAAATGTTGGAAATTGGCGACTGCATATTATATACAGAATGCTCATTCACCGATTACACTATTTTATATTAATTTATCATGCCTTATAATAATACTCTTTTTCACGCTTAATAGATGATTTTTTGGTGTTCATTGTAGGTAATTGTTTCAAAGAGTAAACCTTATACGTTTTAAAGATGATAGTTACCACCACAAAAATTTGGAGTAAACTGCTAGCCTTTAGTCTAAATTTGTTTTATCAAGGAAAGTTTTATCAATTTAATAATGTGTAGATTGAATACTTAGAAGCAAGAAAGGTTATCGTTAGCTAGAAGGAATCTTTTAACTTATTTGTGTCTCTCTGAAGTTCTGGGGTCACCGTGAGTTTAGGAATCAGAAAAGAAATTTAATGTGAGCGGATAAGCGACAACGTTGAAAAAACTTCTCTCAATAAGACCGTAGGAACGAATGAATGCTGGGAGACCCGTAATGGCAGTCAAAACAATAGTAAATGACGAAAAACGCCTTCACAGTCCATCGCCGTTCGAGTCCGAGCAAATTCAAGAGGATGGAGTTACGACCGTGGAGGGCTCAAGTGGATTTGCGGAGAGATGTCCGAATTTCACCCGAGGGGCGAAATGAACTTCCCGAAAGGGCACAAAAAAGATATTGGCAAAGGTTGCGGCCAGTCAATCTCCGTCGAACCCTATCCCTCCGGGCCACGCCATAATAATTCCTTCTGCGCCGTGCCCCAACGAATGGGAGGGGAACCGATGGCGTCGGTTATTATAGGCGGCGGTCAATCGCTGATCATATTCCCTTCGTCTCGCGCCGGTGCCGCCCGTTCCTACGGGGGAGGAGGGGGTTGGGAGAGAGAGAGAGGGCATCTGTGCCCGCAGGGTCAAGTGCGCGGGGTCTTTCTCCCTCTCTCCATCCACCTCACGAGCGGTGTTATGCATCCGAAAACACCGTAGCGGTGACTGGTGATGCCTAAGCTGTAGGATGCTCCGACAACCTGGAGGGCGGGATCGTCTCCGTTCTGTAGTTCCTGGCGGGGGAGCGAATGGAACGTTGCACGTCAGATGCAGCTCCATTTTCACGTTCTGGAACAGTGCCGTGGATACAATTCGTTATTGAAGCAAGTAATGCGGTGGTCGTTATCAGTTTGAAGCTCTGGAGTAGATACCAAAATCAGGTACCTCAAGGAGAGGCAGAGGTTCAAACTAGGGATGACACCTTTCTCGGAATTGGGAGTATTTAGATACGCCTTTCTCGGAAATCTTCCGGAATTAAGGAATGTGCTAATTCGTTAATTTTTCCTAGCTGAATGACACCTTTCTCGGAATTGGGAGTATTTAGATACGCCTTTCTCGGAAGTCTTCCGGAATTAAGGAATGTGCTAATTCGTTAATTTTTCTTAGCTGTAAATGGTGTTGAAAAGACTTTCAACCCTCCTGTTTTTATTCTTTCGATGCGAGTAAAATTTCCAATAATTTAGTGTTTTTAGGAGATTTCCACAGCATTCGTTTAGGTTCCTGAGTTTGTAACCATACCAGAGATACGTCTCTAACCTCATTCTCCCCAAAAACTGCCATAATATTCACCATCTAAATTAAAAATCACATGGACCGCTCACAAGGAGGCAATCATGGGCTCAACCCTTGATAATGCCCATTTCAAAGAGAGGTTTCGGATCGCAAACAATTTTTAAGCAGTTATGTATACAGAAAGCCGTATGTTTGTTAAATTACACCGGTTAACTGGATCATATCCTTCAATCTAATGTCATGTAACATCAAGTGAAGAGGGACGAACAGTTCGCTTGAGGTGCGCTTCCCTCATTTTTGTGGAGAATTATGGGAACAAGTAAATGATTGATTTGTTTAATAGAAGTGATGACATTCAGTGATAAACATTCAAATTACTCGTACACCCTGATGAAACGTGATTTTTCATAGAGTTTTGACATTTATATACAGAGTATGTGCTATAAAGTTGAATACAGAGGGTAAATAGAAATGAAGAATCCAAAAGTATTAATTAGCTTTCAAGAATATGCCAAATGGTCACCTGCATTAATCTCGATTGTAATAAGATAGTTCCGTGAAAATAGCATTAAGAGACATAGTTAAAAGGCTTTCTCACGGTAAAATAACTTAATCACGGTTAACATACAGTGTCTTCACATTTTAAAGCGCTTTAGATTGACTATAACATAAAGAATGAAGAATGACATAAAATTGCGGAAATATTTCCACTCCCACCAATAACAATGAGGACTGACTCAATATTTTCCTTGTTCATGAAATGTGTGAGTAAATCTGAGAAGTTTTACGTCTATTCGTACTTAGATATGCCTTGATTGGAAGGGACAGGAAGAAAAGAAGAGAAAAACCGGCGTCGGCATTTGCATGCTCATTACGAAAGGCGGCAAGATGCTCGCAGATTTGCGTTAAACACGACGAAAGAAGTATTGAATTTTAAATTCTCCAAACGCCTTTCCATTAGATTCCTCGACGCACTAATCCGTTTCTGCCAGCAATCAAAGCAGGGCCCTTGAATGGGAAGTCAGTGCCATATCCTGTGTTCTCTCATGATCGCCTAAGTATTGAATACAACCTTCGTTGAATTTCGGCGTCGCACTGACGCGTCATGACAGTTGGAGTCTTCAATGCTCAGCAAAAGTTGTTTATCTCCAATTACATATTTTTTTAGTCTCTGCCAAGTTAGTACCATCATACCTTCGTAATAATAGTTTTTTTCTTGAAGCAAAACAAGCAAATGATAATATATATTCCAGATACAAATGTCAGTCTTTTGATGACTAGGGCGCCTTCCGATTTACGCTGAAAGTTATCCTTTTCACTAACTTGTCAGCAAATATCAACACTAAGTGGGAAGATGTCTTTCGTAAGGTGTTTTAATAGTTTTCTACAAATGCCACACACCAATAAGTACCAACGTAATAAAGAAGTTAATGGTTGCACAATTTTGAGTAAAACAATAACTTGCCAGTATCATTCTCCAAGACATCATCCAGCTTTTATTACCAAATCATAGAAAAACGAGATTTTTCATTTTAATTAGAAACTGAGGAATCGTGTAATAGCAACATTTTCACTAATTTGGCGTCTTGGTGGAACTCGCGAGTGAAGACGGAGTCAGCAAAGCAATGATACTTTTCAGCTAAAGACGTTGTGATCTAATTGCTGCTCTGAACCATCGTAGTATGCTGAAATTATTTGTTTGAGCCCGAAAGCTTTAATTCACATATATTTATAACGGTCTAAATGAACGTCAGTTTCAGAGGGTCTCCGACAGAAAAATACTACGCAAGTGAAGCAATAAGGAGGACGGAAGTAGGACATTCGACCATCACAGTTCCCGCAAGAGATCTAGAGTTTCCCCAGCGTTACGGATAAGATTCGAAATGACGCAGTTGGCCTAGTTCCGCTCTCTTTTCAGAGAGCCAGGATGAACTTCGTGGCAATCCCTTCGGAGGCCATTTCTTTGATGGCGGCTAAGGGCAGGGAAGACTATAGCGTTAAGTTTTATGCGTTGCGCATCGACCAATTTCCTGTACTCTCGAGCTCCTTTCCATGCCCAAATGTAAATTAGGACAGGAGAAATACGAGAACTAAAAAAATATACTGAATCCACGCACAGCAAAAACATAAATAGGCCATACAACCAAGCATAAAAGAGTCGAATGAGCATTTTAAATTTATATCCCTGCCATTCCCTGCCAGTTCCTGTCCCTATATCCCTGACAGTATGTGCACATTCTTGAAGAAGACAGGTATATGCCACAGAGAAGATTTAGCTGGGAATGAAAATTTCTCGGTCGAAGCGATGACTTTAAAAAAAAGCCATTGAAAAATTAAAAAGAAAGCAAATGTGGAAAAGATTAAGAATTATTTAATTTAATTGGTAAAGTAACTGTTCATCTCTGTCACTAATCATCTGTCCTGATGCTGGTTAGACGCAACTCACCACTCAATTCTACTGATGCCAAATTAGGAACTACAAAAATAGCTAAATCTTACTTACTTGAGAAATGAGACAAATTAATGTATTACAAGTCTAAGAAGTGACCGACACCAATTTTTTGTAATTCAAAGATTCACAATGAAAATGTAAAACTAATCTACTGACGGAGATAGTAGCGTGTGACTTAAATATTACGATCAAGATGGAGGATAAAAAATAAGTCTTAATCTGTCATTTGACAGGAAAAAAACAAATAAAAACCTATTGATTAAGAAACAACGAAGAGCCACCAGAGCAGTTTTCTTTGATTGCACCAATTGTCTCATTTCATATAATAAAAAGAGTGAATTAAAAATATACACAACCATGAATAGAAACGAGGATTACAAGTAACACACAATTATGGTATTATATTAGCAAATCATTTGTTATCTTCAACGTTTTTATTCTTACATTCTTTTGAGGCGAGAAAAACAGCATGGGTAGGTATGAAATGAGGTGCGGGTATTCTATTGGGTGAACTGATTATAGTGTACTCGGGGCGCAGTCACAGTTTTACATAATTGTCACGAAAATGTCCAATCATGATTTTTTAGCGAGTAGATGATTAGCTTGGCATCAGACTTTTCTATAATATTGACATCAGTCTGATAGCACATAATGAAACAGACCACATGATATTTTCAGTGAATAGGGAAAGTCAGTAGTGAATAAACTGGAAAAATAATCCATCAGAATAATCGGACCACAGACTTGATAATATTAAGCATAGCTTGGTTGGATGGTAACCATGTTACCGACTATAAAAGCGTTCACTTTTCACCATGTACCTATGCATTATATACATATCGAAATATACATACATAAATAGATAAGCTTTGAGTATAGATCATATACACATATATTGTATTACATATATAAATATACATTGTACATGGGTAGATATTTTTTCGAAGAGTGGAAGAAGGATGGCGTGAAATCCGGTCTATGGTCAATGGACGCAAGGCCGGTTTAAGACAAAATTTTCACACGGGCTAGAGAGTATTTCGGCGCTCCTTCCCCCCGGTAATAAACCGTGTTATAACACATATTCACCAGTTGAAGTAGTAGTAAACATTAAGTAGAAAAAAGTAGTAAATTAGTTTGTTGTACAAATTGTAAGTTGTCAATCCGCGAATAAAAAAAAGCTTTTTCCGTTCCCACGATACCCCTTCCACAAAGGAAGGCATCAATCAAGGAAGTCCTAATACGTCACGAGATCACATGATGCAAACAAATCAGGTGCGTTGTGTGAGAAAGTTGCTAGACTATTGTTCTAAACGCAAAAGTTGATGTTTACATGGGATTAATTTGTAAGAATCATAGAAAATATTAAATGGTGCAGTACTGCATCGTCGTATACTGCAAAAGCTCGGGAAAAGTATTTATAAAGTTTAATATTTGAAAAATATTGGGGAGTATTTAGATAAGAAACTTTCGCAGCGAGTACTGCCGTTAAATATGTTTATCGGGTTCTGCTGCTTGTAACGCTTCGTAAGCAGTCTACCTTTCGCGGCCATTGCAGGGTGCAGCATTATCCGGGAGTATTCCTCGACAGGGTGCCCTAGGAAAAGGAACATATTTTTCATTGAGCAATTGAAACTCGTCCCGAAGGAAAGACGTTGAAAATTTCTCCGAACATGGGATTATACTCTCGAGACTTTTCAGCCAGTGACTTCCGGACAGTAATGTCTGTCAACATTTACTCAAAAAGTAAATAATTCTAACCGGCGTTTTAATCTCATAGTTGACATCAAATGCACTTGCATCGTTGGAGATTTTGGAGGTAGCCGACTGCAAAGGGTAGGACAGTCTTCGCGGCGTCGAAGTATAGTAACTTACGGACAGCTGAAACAGAGTTTTAATATTATTCTCTTTTCTAAGTAAATGCTATCGACTACTTGCCCATTATGTCCCATCCGACGGACGAAGTACTGAACTCGAAGAGCTCTCTCAAACGGACCCTAGTGGGACCCGTATAACAATGAAACGAACTTTGACGAGCATGGAGCATGTCCATGTTCGTCAACGTTCGTTTAAAGACGTTCGTCAAGGAGCACGGTTGTCATTTTTCACAGCGGTAAATAGAAGTATCCTTGCAAGGTTTAGGTCCGCAGCATTCCGTAAATTCTCTTAAGTACTAATTATCATTCTCAATTCCAAATAGAGCACTTCTATTCTTCCACACCGCCCACACTCCATAAGTTTACCACAGACTTCAAAGAAATCATGCATGAATGGTTAATAAAATTACCAACCCAGATTCACATTGGCAAAAGCTATAAGCTATTTGAATGTATTTTCCTTGTTTTCTCCTCAAGTACAGTAGCCTTCCCTCTTCTTTCGGCTAGGAACGCAGCACGCTTTTACATGAATTCTTCCATCTGTTTCAGCTGTCCGTAAGTTACTATACTACGACGCCGCGAAGACTATCCTACCCTTTGCAGTCGGCTACCTCCGAAATCTCCAACGATGCAAGTGCATTTGATGTCAAAGTTACTTCTCCGATTCTTCGACCACTGGAACCTCTTAACATAACTTCCTCCATCCAGAACACGGCTCCATTAAGTAAAATTAGGCAAAAAGGAAAGTCTGGAAAAAAGTCGCTGATAAAATAGCATGTCCATAAGGATGAAATCAAATGAAATTATTTTATGTTTCCCTATTTTTCCTACAGTTATATCCCTCACCGTTCGTCGATTATTCCGATATTTAACAAAGCGTTACTTGAATCTGTGAAATATGTAAACACGCCTAAGTGTTGTCTGTAAGTAAACAATGTTTATCCCACATGAACGCTAGAGTCACCTGGCGTCTTAATGGTTAATTACTAAGCCACGTCTATCGACTACTTGTCCATTATGTCCCATCCGACGGATGAAGTACTGAGCTCGAAGAGCTCTCTCAAACGGACCCTATTGGGGCCCGTATAACAATGAAAAAAATCTGCCTCAGCTATGATTCAATCCAGAGCGCTCAGGAAGCTAGTAATCTGGACACCACACCAACCCGGTCCTCTAAAAATATTTCCAATTCGAAAAATACTCACAAGAAACACCGAAATGTTAAGTGGAAGTGCTGCGGGAGTTTTTTTTACGTCAACCGTGGAGGTGATTTGGAGGAAACGTTCAACGCATGATCTGGGTGCACAGGTTGAGTAAATCTTTAAAATTTAATTAAATTAAACTTGTCTTTATTAAATATGCGAATTTAGGACTCCAAGTCCTCTCGTACAATTAGCAGATTAAACATCATAAACATCCATCCCCGGACAGTGAAAATCCTCCCCGGGCGGAATTCAAACCCGCGACCCTGGCATCGACAGGCGAGGGATTTATCCAACCGCCACCGGGGCCGGAAAGAGTGCCAACGGTACTTGGTGTCCCAGGCGATCATCCATCTAGTATATAAGTACTACTTGGGCCCAACGTTGCTTAACTTCTGTCATCGAGCGAGAACCAGTGTTTTCAACGTGGTATGACGTTAAGATGGAACCATGAACTAATCAGTGGTGGCAAAGCCGAAATGCTTCCCCACCGACCACCACGAGTTCACAATCTCAAAAATCGATTGAGAAATAGGAATGCTCTGCAGCGTAAAAAAACCGCGGTATCTACTTGAAAGCTCGGGGTTTGATCCCCAGGGCAGGCGTTAAGTTCCATCGGATAAATTAACACCCTCATTGTACAGCCAACTGATAACCCAAAGGTAGAGTTAGAATTCCCTTTGGCAGTGAACTTTTTACTTGATTTTACTGCCACAATTTTTTCCCTTAAATAAATTGGAGGGTTGGGAGGGGGCCTTCTGGAGCCCCCTGGCACTTAGACCTCTTTAGATCCATTGTGCCAACCCACATTTAACTTCCAGCCACCTGCAGACAGGGGACAAGAGCGCTGCGGTTGAGGTATGGAGGAGGGACACCCATTCAACCTCTGTCCAGCCCCAACGTTAACTTCGGTAACCTCACGGGAACCGGTGTGCCAACGTGGCTAGGCCCTTGTCCATTTCTTCCCTTATTGTATGATATAATAAAATCTCAACTGCTGAAGTTCCTTAAAAGCCCTAACACTACAATAACTGGCAACACAAGTCATACGACTACCACATTAACGACTATAATGTGATCGATAAATCATAAGACGAAAGAATTGTCAGTTTAAAATGTTTGGACCAAATGAAAATTAATGACACTTTCGCATGTATATAATGTATGTTCGCATAATGTGACTGGTTTCTCTTCCACAAACAGAAAGGGGGCAGTCAAATCCAACGTCACGTCATAATCTAAGCCTGAGTTTTCAATAATAAATTATTAGCACGATAGGTGGAGGAAATTTACATGTAGAGTACAATACTCTAAATTTTTACGCTCATTATGCAGTGGACGTTCTCGTTGGCGTGGAAGAAATGTTCCTCCACCGCCATCACGGATTTTTTTCCTATAGAGGATCATGATGAAAAGCCGATGGACAGACAATGATGAAAATCAAATGCGCGTACACACAGAGAGCTCACGAATACTCATACGATATTCAAAGTGTCATGGGAAGGGTTAGAAGAAGGGATGCAGCGAAAATTGAGGCTCGGATCACGCGTGCGAATACTCGAACATTATACCCTTGTTTTGATCCCGTCCGAGAAGTCAATATCAGTAGCCGTCGACTAAGCGTTTTGGAAACATTATTCCATCCATATGGACGGCCTCGTCAATCTTCCATCTCCCAATCGCAAATAGTTATCAGCCACCGCAAGGCCACCGGTCGGACGGATGAACAACCTTCGGAGAAAGGATTTCCTTCCTGCATACATAAAGTGTGTTGGTTTCGTTGCCGTCGGGGTTCCTCGTCTCACTTTCATGCAACCAAGCCTTGCCGAATTTCCAGTAAAACGCAAGAAAGGTAAAATTCAGCCATAAGTTCACTAAATAAATCCTCCGAATCTCCACACCGTGATTACTACCTCAGTCGCAAGTGATCCGCATTCTCCAACAAAAATTGCCACAACAATTTTACTATAGATATCGGTCCTGATAATTTTTGGTTGAACAAGAAATAAATCCCACATGAACCAGTTTAAATAAGAAAATTCTTAAATCCTTAAATCGTAGTCTAATGATGCGAATAATCAAACAAAAAAAAACAGAATTCTCACACTAAAATGCAAAAAGAATCAAGAATGAAACAAGTGATACTTTCGATAGATTCGGCTTTTACTTGGTGAAAATTCATGTTGAATAAGAAGATACAACCTATGCAAATTTTAACAGACTTTTATTTGCTGGTACAACGCGATTCGACGCTAAGGCGTCATCTTCAAGTACTTGAACTACTTGAAAGTACTTGAATTACTTTGTTTATCACATTTTAATTCGTTTAAAAAACAAAATTATGTCATCCAGCACGCACACCTAAATTTAAGTTTGTGAATTGGACTCGATGGTATTGAAAAAGAGCAAAGTTTTAGTGGATATAAAAGTTGTCGTGATTATCATATTTGAAAAATATTTAAAAAACGATTGTGCCTCGGTAAAATAACGAATGAAAATTTAAAAAGAAAAGGTTATATTAAAATAACGAAGTTTTCCATTAGTTTAAGGTTAACCACGATATGCAACACCGAAAATGCTTCTCGGATGAATAAGTCTCGCAAGTGATAACCAAGCCAGTCGGCTATAAATTACGCAGGGATATAAAAACACGTGTAAAACCACGTGACGCCACCCGTAGTTAATGGGAAACACCACATGCAGGATAATCAACGACATGGCTGCGTTTGGAATCTAATCCCCGGTATGAGCACTCAGTTTTCTGATATCAGACCATGGAGAAAGGCGACCGTGAGATTGTCCTCTTGCATAACGTGGAACAGCCGATGGAAAAAGAAGACAATTGCTGACGAACAGATTCGACACCATACTAGGAATATATGAATCAGAGAATGAAATACACGTTTCCTACGAACATATATAATACTTAAATCATTATCTAATAAAGGTTATTAACAGAGAGTTAATTGTTTACGCATTGCAAGGCATGTTTGCACTAATATTTTAGTGCTCCATTAAGTGGATACAAATTAAAGTAAAGAAATGTCAAAGGCAAGTCATATCTCAGAAAGCTGCGGATAAAAGAAAACGTAACATGGAAATATAAATAACAAAAGCATCGATAAACATTAGCAATTGATGAACCGCTTGCACAATAACTAAAATCATATTTCAACATCTGAAGACAGGTGATCAGAGGTGGAAAAAACCGGCGTTAAGCATTGTAAAATTGTACTCCATCAATTTACAGCGATCTCAAAGATAAGACATCGTCACTAGGATACAGAAATTGCGTACGATAGACCGGTCCCCCACATGAAGTTTCCGCTTATCTTACAATCAGAGTGTTCATTCACAGACATTAAATTTAAGTAATTGAAAACAAGAAATATTTCATTATTACAAAAACACCGATCGAAAAAGGCAGTCCAACACATTTTTATGAAATTATATATTTATAACAAATTAAATTTATAACCGTGATAATCACGACACCGAGTTTATTGAAAAGAAATTAAAGTAACGAGATTTTCCGGGTAAAATAACATTAAAGTAGGAGGACCTAAACTGCAATTGAAGCATTTTATTTACTCGGGTAGAATTTTGGACTATGACCGACAGAGCACCTTTGTACTATCACAAAGTAATTAAAGTTTTTTGCCTTTTAGGCGAGAATTTATGGCAAGAACTCCTGGTAAATATGCTGAGAAAAATAAACAGATGAATCTGCGTCGTGGATTTGTATGCTACTGAATTATAGTCTTTGGAGAAATAGAACATAGAAGGGATTGGAGGCATTTTAGACTTGAATATACATGGAGAAGGTGCAATTGGCGGGAAGAAAGACAAATAAGGAGTTGAGCACGGCTCGGCAGGAGAGTAAATTTCTTTGTAAAATCACGTAGCAGAGAGTGTAAATGGACCAAGGCGACGCACGGTTCACTAAAAAAATTACGGAAGGTAGAATTTTGGGAAAAAGAGGAAGATGGAAGAAAAGGCTTTTTGGATGAGACGCAGGAAAAAATGATGAAAGAGAATAGACGTGATCCATTAAAACCTAACCATGCCGTTAGTATGCCCCCAATCTAACAATAAGTATTCTTCCGCAATTACACATCATGATTGTAACATGGTGCTGCTATAGCCGAAGGGCATAACTTATCCACAACCAATAATTTGCAGTTCACATTCATTGGAGTAAAGTGATAGGATGTGAACAGTTTCCGGAATGCGATTTCAAATTGCATGAGCAGCTATTCTATGTTGGATCGTAGTAGCAGCTATTCTAATATGAGTACATTGTTGCCAATCAGTGAGTAGCAATAAAATATTTAAAAGAAAGATATAAGTACAGAGATTATTAAGTACTCATATTATTCCTAGATGAAATGGCTGGCGAGCCAAAAATCATTTTACCGTCACTAGGAGAGAGACTCAACACTCATTAGAAGATATCCGACTTGATGTAACGACTTTAATTTCATGTGAACTGCCATACTTACGACTTCGTATGACGCAAAGGTAAGATAAGAAGGTTAATGGGTAGCACTAAATATGAAGAATGTTGAACACTAACGTTTGGTCGTAAATTATACAGTGATTAGAAATCATGATGACTTATACAGCTTACAACTATTAGACCTGGGGAACACTAAAGTTTAAGCAGCAGTTCTCAGCAGAAGAGAGTTGACTGCAAAATTGAACAATATCACATAAGAGAAAACCTCATGCACAAAATATGTTATCATATCGGATACATCATCACAAAAATCAGTGTAAAATAAGCTCACTCAGTTGGAATGCCAATGGAGCAAGTAAGAAAATTGATAAAGCAACAAATAAGGCCTATCCTCAGACTATAGTTTGAAACGGGTGTATATAGTGGAGGCTAATTGGGTATATTTTATGACCTAGTCATTAGATTGCCCAAGAGAAAAATTTATCACATTGATAGAGTGAAAATGTAACTGATTAAAAGGGTTGTAGTTGTTATTTCAGGTGGAAACCGTCAGCTGATGACATTTTCGTCAAGTGGCTGGGTAGTCGATATCATCACCTTTAACAGTCAATCCCATGATTCGTTTGACGCAGATTTCTACTTGATTCTCCCAACGGCTAATCTCTCCTTATTAATACAAGACTTTCCTTTAACATCTTTGTGGCTGGGTGGTCGATATCATCACCTTTAACAGTCAATCCCATGATTCGTTTGACGCAAATTTCTACTTGATTCTCCCAGCGGCTAATCTCTCCTTATTAATACAAGACTTTCCTTTAACATCTTTTACCATTTATTCCATATACTTCATAGGAGGCCTTTCTTTCCCTTTCTTCCTGTTAACTTTTCCGTCCACTATTGTCTTCATCAGACCATTACGTATCAAGATATCTCCGATGAGGTTGTCCCGTCTTCTCTGAAAAGTTTTTATCGAACAACTCTTTTCACTCTTCCAAGGATCTTTTTGTTTGTTCTTCCGTCAATCTATTTTTCATTCATCTTCATCATTCTTCTATGACACTACATTTTGAATGCTTCCAGTCTTGCCTTCTCTGTGGCTATTATCGTCCATGTCTCACTGCATAAAGAAAAATGTAAAACGCCAAATGCAAGTTCAGGTAATGGATTAGCTTACTTTCAAGCTCGTATTTCTAGCAGTAAGAAGATTTTTTTCTGGGTAGATGTCTCTTCACCTGGGCTATTCTACTGACGATTTCCTTTTTACTTCGATCACCGCTGGTTATATGCCTCCCAGATAACAATACGATTTCACCTCCTCAAGCTTTTGTTTTCAAGACCAAAAAAGCTGGTCTTGGCCTCTTGCCTCCCATTGCTAACCATTACCTTAGTTTTCTTTTTAATATGGGTTGGCACAATGGATCTAAAGAGATCTAATTGTAAGTGCCAGTTAGTTTAACAGTAAAATTTTATCATGAATAATACTCCATTTTTTAAATTAAAAACAAATAAAAGCATTAAATATCAGGAGAAGAGTGGGAGAATAGAGAAGTCTACTAAAAACTATTAAAAGAAGATGGTCAGCTTAAACGGCAATATCTTGAGACATGATGTCCAGATGAAGACAATCGTCGAGGGTCAAGTGAACGGGAAGAATGGAACAGGCAGGCCTCCGCTGGAAAAAGTTGCAAAGGATGCGAAAGAGAATAATTATACCAATATGAAGAGGTTTGAATTGGAGGGCTGCGTCTCGACTGCGACTCGATTGGAGGGCTGCGTCAAACCAATCTTAAGATTGTTGACCGATGATGATGAATATTCTGATTCCATGCCTAACTATCGATTTATAACCATCGAAAGGATGAAATGGGAAATCCATGGGTGAAAATACAGAATATGATAAAGCTCCTTCAAATACGAGTTATTTTTAGAGCACTTAAAAACAACACAATATTAACGACTGTTTCTAGTTCATTCATAGTATATTCCACAATAAGTTTCATATAATGTAAATACTGATAATAATAATAATTTTAATATTACTTAAACTTAATATTTATATATATATAATAATAATTGTAATAATATTATAATAATTATAATAATAAAATAATAATTGTCTGAGCTGAAATTTAATAGGCATATGACATTCGAAATATAAGGGTTAAATAGTTTAGCCTTTCTGTTCCTTTTACTTTTGGCTGCGGATAACAAGGCATCATTCACAGATCGAGCTGACTTGGATTAAATTAAATCAGACTTTTCACCTGGTAGTGGTTTTGGCTGACTGAGTACCTCTCACAGCCGCCTTAAAAACTGATCACCAACCCCGCCTAGTAGCAATAAACTAAACGTAATGCTTCAGTGACTTACGATGCTGAGCTAATAGATTTTGATAAAGAAATAACCTGACTTCGGAAAAATCATAATGGATCATGAGTCCAGAAGACAACAGGAAGAGTGAAAGTAAAAAAAATATACTGAGCTTGTTCTTAGTTAGTAATCTCTGATGCAGAATGCGCACACTTCCTCATTACTTTACTTTAACAGCGTTTGCATATGCCATTCCATATAGAAATAAAATGTATTCCAACATAATTAAACGGCCTAAATGACAAGACAGCCGGGACAGAAATCAGAGATTTCCTGTGCGCATACGCAGTTTTTCGGGTCACTACGTACCTCTTCACATATCCCACAGCAACAAACATACATATGGTGTCTTCGTTAAATCCAATATCGTTTTCAATGCACCCTCATCTTCTTTAACATGACATTTTTTTCTTTAAATGGCTCAATTACCTTTTCCCTTCATTGTGATCGCCAAATGTATGAACATGACAATACAAACAAAATTACATTATCGGTTAAAAACTACAATTTATTTCATAAATTGATTTCATTTCGCAAATATTAGTTGATTACTATGCATTAAAAGGCCATGAACGTAGGATAATTTGGTTGGTAATTTCATCATGTTTTCCGATTCACAGAAGATCTCTTGGCTCTAGTTCGAGGTTATCGCCGATTCATTTATCTACTTAAGGCTTGCCTCTTTCAGTGCCCGCTACAATTTATCTCCGCCTTGAAATGCCAAGTTTTTTGAAAAGCGTCCTTGAAAAGCTATAACAAATTTTAAAACAAGGATGCTTTATTTCTTGCATGGGTAATTGCTAAAATATTAAAATGCATCAAGAGAGCTCGCATCAAATTGGACGAAAACTGCGGTGAGAAATCTTTAAATCCGAGAAATTACTTTAAGCACTTCGTGGTATTTATTAGCTTTCAGTAGTACATTACCATTAAAATATTTAACTTTCGCAACTTGCAATAAAATATCTATTACTATAGACCGCTGACTCAGCCAAATAAACAATGTCACATAATAATTATAGTGTAATGTGTACTCATAATTCCTCTACTTGAAAGAAATCATAAATCAAGATATCTGTACCATGCTTCCACCATTAAAACGGGTTGGATTCCTGGCGGAAATCTCATTTCATCCACCACTTGGATTTCCTGTGGAGAGAAGTCCAAGTTCAGTGCTCCGTCAGTTGTATGGGACGTTTAACTGTAGACCTTTTATTGCCTCACGATTCTAGTAGGCTAACACCGGCGATAGGATTCTCTTCACTTGTGTTCCTCCCTATCCTTTCCTCATACGTCTCCTCATCCCTGAGAGAATGACATTTTTTAGCACAGGAAAATCTATAAAAAAACTAATGAGGAACTATTACCAAATTCTGTGTTTACTAAATACCCAGTACAATTATTTTAACAACAATATGTGAATTGTTACCCTATCCATAACTATGCTATGCAATTACTATGCAACTAATTACATTGATACCGCAAATAAACTTAAAATGTTAAACTTTTTCTCGAGGTTGCGGATATTTGGCTCTATCAGAGTGTGTGTAGCCTTTTTTTACTTCAGTTAAACGACACATACCTTCTTAATCTATTTCCACAAGGAAATGCCTTCTTCAGGTTATTTGAATGGAACAACTGACTTTTAGATTTTCGTTTTCGTGCCGGGGGCACGTGACAAGACCACCTCTTTTCCTTGAGAAATTCTGGATATTTATTAGTAACTTCTTAAGCATGACTTTTGGAACTAGTTATATGGAATCACCATTTTTGATACTTTATTCATTCGACACGTATATTTGTCGTCAAACACGGTGAATCTAAATACTACTATAGTAAGAAATATTTTCCCTGAAATGTTATTAGCGCTTTTTAAACCTCTTCATTCCTTGAAGGATACTAGATTGAGCTTTGCGTGTAGCCTTTGAACTCTTATTAAGCCACTCAACGATCAGGATTAAATGAATGAGGTTGGATTCCTAGAATAGAAATTCTTGCACCGATCCAAACCCTGAATCTAGGTTAGAATGATAGGGAAATAGCAAACAGAGAAAATATTATTACATACACCTATTCCGGCTATTATACTGAAAACAAGAAATGACATTAATACAATGTTAATGCTATTAAGTGTCGACACTTAAAGCTAATAACAAAAAATATTGTTCACGTATTTAAGGATATAATATACCTCATCTCTTCATAGGGGTAGATGGAAGAGGGGACTTACAGTCACATTCTCCCATTAAAGACGCTTATATATCTATCTCTGAACTGCAGCCACTTCCAATTAACTGAAGCTCTAGAAAAAGATAAATGACTGGCTATGCTAGAGTAGAAAAATTCTCGGATCTCATCGCTGGGGATGAAAGCGGATTGTTGGGCATTAGGTGAAATTTAAGCCTTATTAAATCCTTGTGTAGGCTTCCGCGGGTTGTCTTGCTTGAAAATGCTGGTCTTCCGGGTCTTCCTCCGCGTTGGTCCATAATTCCTGGGACGACAGTTTCGCCGGCGCCGCAGTCGGCTTCTACAGGTCAGTGAAGTGAATATGTATCTAAGCCTTATTATTGACCAAATTACTACACCAACGGCGTTCATGACAGCTTGAAATGGCATAATAATGCCGGGAAATGAAACTCTGAATCTGGCGCACCATCCAATATAATCCACCGACTCATTCTCTTTTCCCCTGTATTTCCCCTCTATCCCGTTTTCCCTTAAGAGTATGAGCATTCCAAAAAGTTCATTCGAGTTTGAAGCGAGAACGCGATCAATATTCCACTAATCGATTGGAAATGCGTAGCTTTCGCCAGTCATGCGATCTCTTGACTGGTTGTCGCGAAGTTCTCTCTCCCTCAGCCAAGAGTGATAGTTCACCGATGCTTTTTTATTGCGAATCCCAAGATTTCACACCCCTTTGATTTTGATAACGGCGCGAGGAGTGAGGTCCACTTCGCGGAATACGCAATATAACCGAGGGTCATTTACACAGTGACCAACGCAACGATTCTGTAGCACACTATCCTCCTTCCCCTAACGGCATGCCGTTCGATACGCGAGGACACGCGTTCATTGCCGCTACTTGTTCTCACCCTGGAAATTATTTTAAGTCATAGTTATTATTCGCAACATGAGGGCATTACACCGGGATAAAAAATAAAAAGCAAGCGCAATAAGCACAGGCAAGGCTGTAATCTAGCCGTCACTTTTTCTCGATAGCGAAGAATATTTTTCATCATGATTGTTAATTATTAATTCACTTAAACTCAAGCATCGAGTCAATTCCAGGCCATCAAGACAATTTTGGCATCACATCACATTCTACCATTATAATACTTTTCTCTAAATAGTTTTAGTTTAGTTCCTGTAGTAGTACCCCGATGAAAGGAAGATGGGCTATGAAAACATCGCAAAACGTTGTTACCCATAAAAAGCAATAATCTTCCCATTTCGCTTCGCATCGTCTAAGGTTTTCTACTCACCTTCCTCTTCTGGGAGTTATGTTAAACTCTACAGTTTGGTAGCCTTCTATGCCTCTCTTCTACTTCCACCTTCTCCACTCGAGGTCGCCGATACCTATCCTTGCCTCTTTGACAATGATTCTCTCAATACCACCAATCTCCTACAATCCCTATTCTCGAGCTCAACTAACGAAGGGCTCACGTCAGGGGGGGGGGGGGGGGGGTAAGTCTCGTGCAGCGTAACTTGGAACAAATCGGCCTTGCCCGTTCGCTGCCGACATGTTACAAATCTCTTCCCTTAATTTTACCGGCCCCAGAACCGAAGTTCAACGCATACATACATATCAGATTAAAAAGAACAATTATTGACCACACACATGCATAATACTATTGATCACGTTCCAAGACACTTAACGCTTGAATTATACGCAGCGTAATCCATTTAACATGCCCAGTTAAAATCAGGATAGCAAAATTATTGAAAACAAAATTATTGGAGGGGGGGGGGGAGCTGAAGCACCAGAGGCCCCCCCCCCCCCCCGGGCTACGTGCCTGGCCAGTTAAAATAATACTCGCCCTTTCGTCCTAAGTATTGCCCCAATCAGTTGCAAAATCCACAAGTTCTGATTGGTCCTCTTAAATTAACATATTACACTCATTTTCTAGAGATGCGCTGGTAGATATGATTACTCTGAATATTGACCTAGTGCAACGATACATCGCTTGATGCATAAAAGGGCGAGGAACCTACTTTGCATCCTGTTTCTTCTAAGGCCCAGTTGAAGATTAGCTGGCATGATATGATTGCAGAATATCCTTCTTTAACAAGGTCGAATGATGTTTGGGGAATGTTAAAAGGCAGTGGCAGCATCCAACTCTATATTAAAACGAATATAATGACACTTTTAGAGATAAACAACACAGTTTACTAAAATATTTACGGAATATAGAGACGTTGCAACCATTTCTGGCTTCGTTTTTATGCAAGTGTTAACATGAAGGTGACGAGAAAAGGGGTAATTCCTTTGCGCTGCGGAAGTGTATGGTGTCCTTGGTTTACTTTTGTTCGAAAGATAAAAGCCTCAAATTAATCCCAAGCAACTTTATTTTCTTATTCATCTTTTTTGTTAGCCTTTTATTGAGAGTATTGTGATCGATACATTTCGCAAATTTTTGTGAACGAAGAGAACTGTATCATTTGCATTTACAGCCAAGGAGCAATTGAAGAAAGCCGAGTAATAAACAGATGGTGTATGAACATAGGCAGATTTTTGAGGAGAGAATTAAGAAAACCTGTCCACAACCAGAGGTACGGGTCCACTGACAAAAAATAGATAATTTTCATCCAAACTATAAGAGGTAGGAACGCGATCCAACTACATGAATGTTGAAGAAATGTGTTCCAACACGCTCATTTTTTCACTAGATCAGCTCAGAGGCTGGTTTGTATAAAGTCTTGATGCCTGACCCTGTGAATCAACAAGACGCTGAGGATATGTGCGAAGGTATTTCTTATAGTGCGATTCTTTCGTTAATGGGGTCGTTTACCATATTTTTTTATTGCCGAATATGATAGAGGTTGTAAAATAATAAGACCCGTATTTTTCCGTTTTTTGATCCGTCAATTATTTCTCGAGTTATAAGTGACGAAAAACTGATGTTCTTAACCCTTTCGGAAAAGTGGGTGAGGTGCAACCTCTGACGTATATCGACTTCGTCTAATCACAACTGAGCCCGCGAAGCTACTTCGCCTTTTCGCAAAGGGGGGACACAGCTGGCTCTCGATTACGACAGGATCTGTGCGTGCAGACCTTCCGAGAATCCCCCTCCACTACCTCCGCTTCCCTAAGAGCAGTCAAGGACAGGAGGAAAATGACGTCAATGTTATCACAGCAGCTTTTCGGTGGGCGTCACCTTTTGCATATTTTAATTTTTGATTTATGAGTGAATGGTTGTGGTTAGATGATTAATTTTTTCACTAAAATTCTTTTTTCGTTTCCATCTAACAATTTCATGCAAAAAATTGCGATTTCGGTTCCGAGAAAATGCCCCCATTCATACCCATCACTTCGAAACACTGAAGCCAATCAATGTTAAATTTGATTTTAAAATTAGTTTATGTCGACAATCTATTACCATCCCATCATAGATATACACATTATAACTCCGCTAAATGCTAATAAGTGATAGCTCACGACCAAAATTCTACAGTAGAGAAGGTGACGAGAGTTTTTTTTAGATACCTACATAAGAATTTTAGACAACATCTCATCATTGGTCAGGTATAAAAAGGCATATATGTAATATAATAATACTAAAATGTCAACACTTCCTCTTGACCCTTACGTGCTGACCACCACCAAGAGATGAATAAACGAGCCTTCCAGAAAGTTTTATCAAGTGTCTTTTTTTCTTTGAAAAATGGCCATGGCCTGAATATTAATCAACATGCTCTTCGCCTTGTATTTTTCCGAATGTTGGATGCAAAAACGATTTACCAATTTTCACATCCTAGTTGTGAGCTCCTGCCTGCAGTTTCGGGGGATAGCAAGTGCATTCTGTAAAACTACGGATATCAAATGGTGCCAGTCATTTACGTAAAACATCCAGTTAACTGATAATAATCTTAGATCTCCTAGGATTTTTTAAAGAAGATTCCAGCCTCCCATTACTTCAAATGACTCTCAATATTTCCCTTCCTTTGTTTTGACATTATTCATTTTATTTTCAGATGGATAAACGAAGATACGTTTGCTGGTATGACGAGTTTGAGGTTTCTTAGTTTGGCAGACAACCAGCTTACTGATTTCCCAGCGAAAGCATTGAAGCATATGCCGCATCTTGGGACCCTTGACCTTGGACGGGGTCGCCTGACTACCATATCGCAAACAGATTTCGAGGTACGGTAATGGTGAGATGGAAAATTGACTAGTAATATTTATGTATTACACCTATTAGAATATTATTTATATCCTCGGATTTGATAGTTCCTCTTCCAGTTATACTAAAGCTCATATCATATTATCACCCTACAAGCAACTTGTTCATTACATTAGTTTAAATATGCCATTTCACTGGAAGCAATGGCTTTCCGACTCTTGATTGATGAGCGCTGGATGAAACAAAACTATATTAGCATACAGATACAGATATGTAATTAAAGGCTGTGCTCTACCGCGTCACTTGTACCCTTGAAATGACGTAAACCCTATTAATACAAATCTTGAAAAAATATATTATCTATTAAAACTGAAAGAGCCAGGCAATGAAGTACGATTTAAAAGCATGAGAGGAGAGAAGTAAGTTGGATTACGAGAATACTTTCGCGTAAGAATGGTGATGCGATAATCGATATGAGGGCTAGTAAAGATATATTGACGTTTAACTTTTGGGCTTCTCCTCTGACTACTGGAAATTTCAAAGTGATATAGACGTTATTATGTAAATGAGAAACAATCAATAAAATAAAATCTTCGAGGAATAATTAAAGCTTTTAAAATTTTTCGGCAATTTTCGATAGTGTCCAACCGCCGTAAATACGCTGTGACTCGATTCCCTGTGGGTGAAAACCACCGATGGCTACGTAAAAGGTGAAGAATTTGGAGTCGCACTTCTATCATCGCGGCGTGTAAATCGATAAAACGCTACCAATCTGCAAAGGTCCCGCTGCAACAAGGAGCCACAATACACAAAGCTTTCTTCAACGCCAAATACGGAGTGTTTTGATTCTGTCATAGGGTCTGCAGATAAGCTGCAGTTTACAACTATTCTTCTCCTAGTAGCTTCCGCTGATTGAATCCCACGTTATCTCATCTGTGGCTTCAAGAATCCCCCGCACTTAAAGGAAATCCAGACCAGGGGGAAAGGAACAAGGATGGGAATGGAAGGGTAAGAAGAAAAGATGGAGAGAAACTACTAGGCATCAGCATTAGCCTGCTCTTTACGAAAGGCGGCAAGGGGACGACGGCCGTCCCATCCGACGGACGGGATACTGACCTCGAATGCCGTAAAAAAGTCGTCGTGAAAAAATGCCGTAAATCCCCAAAAAGCACTGGGTAGTTTTACCATAGAAAAATATCAGACTCTCGGGACTCCAGGTGTTTAATTCTCTAGCCACAACTAACCCAGCCTCCGCTGATGTCGGATCCCTGTAAATCAATACTACCTAAAGTGGTCTTTGTATAGGCTCTACAAATCGATGACCAGGAACTCGATAATTGTTCCCATGGCGATTCCACGCATTAACCAATTTTAGTTCCCAGCCGAATGACTTCCTACTCTTTGTCATGTGGCTTATCACGCGTATGATGGAGTTGAGGATGGCAGCTTCCTTGAAATCTTCACCGTGGCATCAAGTTCTGCGAAATTCTCTAATATTGCCATAAGAATCAGTATTTCGGGGTCGCGAATCGTCAAGTTTTTTCCAGGCAAACTATTTCGCAAGACATTTATACGTTTTTAAATATAGTAGTTTCCAGTGTTCACGTTGAATGCAACAGCACAACATTAGTACTAAGGAAGTTTATATAATGGAAGCGGTCATGATACGTCCTAGCAGTAAACTTGACGCAAATAACGATTCACGCTAATCTTTTTCACAACTTACGAAGATGTACGATGCTTGAACTCCATCCTCGAGATCACCCAGAGTCGTCCCAATCCAATAAGACCGCCGGTTTCCACTTCTCAACCCCTCCCTCTCTCTCTAAACACACAATATTCCACGGAAAATGAAATTGATTACAAAATTCCTCGTAAAAGCTGAGTCTCTTAACTCATAAGTAGTATCGTACTTACTTTTAAATATCCGACAGTGTAAGCCTCTGCATTGCCCTCAGACACTCATTTTAAACTCATTTCAATCAGTGACGAATTCCACACGAATGAATGGTACAAAACATCTTTTAATGAATGCTTTAGTTAGCTCATGGTCATCAAATCACTTGGGAGTATAGCATATATTCTCAAGCATTTAAAAGAGAAATGTAATTATTATTATTGTCTTCATATGCCCAAAGATCTGTTACATTGATATGAAAAGATATAATGAAAAAGGAAGACGAAGAAATTTGCCATATAGGAAATTATAATAATAAAATAAATGGAAAAGAAAAAAGAATAGGAAAAGGATCTATGCGAACACAAACAAAAAAATCTTAAGAAGAGAACAAAACAAATATAATGTAGACATTTTGAAAGCAAGGAAATTATTCCAGATATAGATAAAATGAGAGACAAGAGGAATTAATTGAAGCAGGAGTAAGCGAATAGCAATTGAATTTGATTAATGTGAGATCATAGACCTTAGGAGGGCTTTGAAAATTTAAACAATTGATGATCTGCACAAGTTAGGATGCTGGAATGTCATTAGGGAGGTACCTATAAATTATGCGAGTGACAACGAGACGGCTACAGAATATTTAAAAAGGGAGTCTAAATTTTTCAACATGACATTTAAAGAAGGGGAAGTCTGTATGTGAGTAGATAGGATGCATATCCAACGTTATTTTCAATTTGTTCTGAGAAACTTGTATGAACATACCCTTCATGACTGGGAGAATGCAATGGATCAGTGGATGCAATATTATATTTTCTTGAATAGAGGAATTCCTTTCCCTCAAGGGACAGAAAGAACAAAAATATGAATTACAAATGAAGTGGAAAGGGCTAACATTTCAATGAAAAAGTGAGGAATATAACGTTGGAGATAATATGAGGAGCGAAATGAGATGTTTTTTCCAGGGAAATAATTTGCAAACATACAGATAGCATTACAAACAAAATCATAATCTTCCATAAGACGTGTATGGATGCATAACGTAAGAGAGTTGTGTTTTTAAATGGCCTGGAAAAGTCAAAAAACAATGTAAAGAACAGTAAAATGTGGATAGTTTTTCGCAAATAAGGTTTGGGTTAACAGTGACAAAAAGTTACTCAGGCAATACTTGATAACACGTTAAGTAAAGCAAGCAAAAGAATCAATAGGATTGACAGACTTGAAATGAATCAGACCCTACAGCAATTCTAAACAAAATTAATCTTGACTAGTTGATAGGCTGGGAGAGCAGTGAGGGAAGGAAAGGGGTAGAAATGTTTAGGGCCATTAGCCTAGCTACAACAACAGGCCTGGTGGGATACTGTGGAGCACAAGCTGCTCAACAATATCTTACAAAGCCACTGTGAACCGAGTTAGTAAGTAGACAGTCAATGTGACCAAACTCTGAAAAAGGTGAGGGCTTGAGAGCTACCATTATTCTTGACAATTTTAATGAAATTATAATGACTCCTATCACAATGCCTCACTTTTGTCCCTTCACAGTGACATTCATATAATTTTCCTCATAGTGTTTCACTTGTTAAAAAAGATGAAAAATATGACTAAATAAGACCATGAGATTTCCATCAGTAAGTTGTCAGAGATTTTTAATAATCACACCATATTATAGCTAACTATAAAATTTTATACACACATATTGCTAACCCTTCAATTCCCTGGCTTTTGAAAATTAGTAATCCTATCTACAAAAGTGGAAGAAACTTCAAAGCAAGTAGTCCAAAAAATATATAGTTAGTCAATTTTAATTTTTGTTAAATTTTTAGATAAAATATAAATGAATGATATAATATAATAGAGTTATTATACCTGTGAGACTCCTCAGATTCCAAATACGATTCTCTAAGTATGAATCACATGAATTACTTAGACTGACTACATCAGTTGAAGTATTGTTTTTCCAAGATCATGTGTAAAGACCAGACAACAGCATTCAACTATAAGGTGTCTTAGCATATTCATAATTTAAAACTGAAAGAAAATGTAGTGGAAAAATCAGTACTCTCCCAAATATCTACTGATGAAAAATTAACATTAGAATGAGATGGTCACACATGAAGTGAAAAGATGATGAAGCCAGTTAAAATATTTTAGGCATAGTAATAATGCATATAAACATTAAAGTTTTTACTATACTAAATACTAAACTTATAAAAGAACAATTGAAATCTTGTGATGTATATAATTTGTTAGATAATCTATCTGATCATCTATTTGATAGATATATCTATGTGATATGTGATCTATACGGCCACCCCTGGTGCTGTAAAAGGGGGGGGAATGCCAAAATTGAAAAACATCTTTTTTTAGTTTAAGAAAAAATATTTTTTTTCTACAATCTAGTCAGCCCCGGGTGCCAAGTAGCCTTGGTATGCCACTGTAAATACCTTCTTACTTCTAAATCAAATCTAAGATAAAGCTGTATTATAAATTACTGAAGAACATTATTTTGTTTTAACTGACATTAACATTCTTCAGGGTCTACCAGAACTTCAATCCTTATTTCTTGTAGGAAATGCTATATCAAACATAGAGCAAGGCTCATTACCAAGAGGCCTTCAAAATCTGCACATTGGCAAAAATCGGATATCTGACTTGAATGGATCCATTAGGTGAGTTGATGACATTTAAGTAGCATGAAATAAAATAAAACGACGTTGTGCATGAACAAACATATTCATGACTATGATTGCTTGAAGTTACATTTAACTCACCCATTGAATCTGAGAAATATCAGTTCTATGCATGTTTCTTTAAAACGTTTAGGGAGGTGAGTATGCACCAACATGCTGAGATTGAATATTTAATGAATAATGAACTTCCATTGAGAATTGCATTTTTACTGCCACTCAGGGGAAAAGGTGTCCTTTAAGTTCACTTCAGGTTTCTACTTTTCACAAAAAATGTCATTCATAGACAATTATGGTACCTTGCCCAGATCCAACTCCAAGTAAAAAAAGACAGTGTCTCTCTTAATTTCATATTTCACCTTATAGGTTTATTCTCTTTAATTATCTCATTCTTTCTAACAAATGGAGTTCCCCAGATTTCAACACAGGGCAATAACAATGTCTTGTAAACTCTTGAATTGCCAAGATAAAATTAGTCCCCATGAACCAATTTGTGCTGGAGTGAGTTCCCCATTGTTCTCAGACTCCTATCTGATCCTTAATTCACATCTGGACTAATCCACAGACCTCAAGCCCAATTATACATTGGACTGGATAATTCCTAAGCATCTATTACATGATTCTAAACGTATGGAATAATATGGTGGCCTTCTTACCTATTGTTACATCACATGGCCTTTAGCTTGAGAGACAGATAAAACTTCAATAAAAATGGCCACAAAACTAATCAATACAAATCAGCCAATAAGATCTTTAACTTATCCTAGTTAGTTCGGAGATCCCTGCCTGCATGTAAATAGAGCATGCAGTATAGGAGAATCAATGCAGTGTACTGGATCTCCTCTGATGCACTATTTCCAAAGTTTTTTAAATTGAGCAAATCTCTTGAATTGGAGCTTGATACTAACCAATTAGCACTCGAAAACAAAATAATAACCTACTAGAGGGTGCACTAAATTTTTCTCTCATCTTGAGCATGACACCAATAATATTAATTGAGTGACTCCTTTTAAATCAATACCTTATTCCTACACTTCTAAGTAATCTTACTTAGCCCTCTACTAGCCCTTTACTATCATTTCACATTAATTTCCACGTGAAAAAATTCACCGGGACGGGAATCGAACCATGGACCTTTGGCTTTCCTTTTCAAAATCTAGTACCTTGAACCTCGGTAAAAATTGCCATGTGAATTACAGATCCTGGGTAGCATAGTGGTCTGTGCAGTGGCCCGGAAAGCCAAAGGTCCATGGTTCGATTCCCGGTCCAGGTGAATTTTTTCACGTGGCAATTAATGCGAATTTCACCGCCGTTCACGGGGCAAGTTTGAAAAAGGTATACTACCTTTACTAACATTGGTTATACGAATTAAATCTATGATACATGCACAGAAAAATCGAGAGTGGTGTAGAGGCAGTCAAAAAACTTGCATTATGATTGTAAAAGCAATGGAAATGAAGATAGTGGTACAATAAATGTACCTTCGTAGACGTCATGTATCACGGGGCCTTCATGTTTCACACACACTCAGAAATAGATATTTAAGAAAATGCATATATTTATGCAATACATGCATTTTCTATAATACATTCCCACAAACGCAGATCTTTTAAATAATCATTCAGTAGCTGGTTGCTGTCTACTGAAACAAATAGAACTGATAACTTCTCCTAAGAGTACCTACTATAAAAAAAATGATTTCTGTCGAAGTAAGAATTATATACAAGGAAGTAGAATTATTCTCCAACTTCAACACTACTGAAAATACTTCCTTTTTAACTAAAATACAAATATAAGGTGTAAAATATGAAACAAAACATTGGCCATACAGTGTGTTGGCACCAAGTTTGTGAATATTATAGATGCTCAACTTCAATTTGGAGAAAATGTTAGGCACTGGTTACAGTTAAATACTTTTATTGTTCACCGACCATGGTTTGGCACATTATGTCATCATTGCCATAAGCAAAAATTAAATGTCCTAATGAAATATATATTATTTTTCAGAACCCTCACCAATTTGAAGTGGCTCTTCATGAATGAAAACAATCTCACAACACTCGACAACCAAATGCCTCCAGATGGAGTGAATCTGTACTTGCTTCACATCAGTGACAATCAGTTAACTAAATTGCCCATGGAGCTGAATTCATATCCAGGTCTACAGTCACTGTTCCTGCAGAGCAACAAGTTGAAGTCCTTAGATGGAGCAATTAGACACCTAAAAAAACTGCAGCGGCTCCATCTCACAGACAACCTACTTGAGACAGTAAGAATTTCCATTATCATACCAATAGTGTAAATATCTATGTATTTTTCTACCCTTATAAAATAATCATAAATAAATATTTCCCTAGTTATGATGGATTTCAGTAATCTATTGATTTATTCATGGAAATTCATATAATCTTCCTACATGACCAGTCAAACTATATAGAATAGTATTTTCACATTGCCCCTCTGCTAATGGTAGGTATCTCAGGTCACGAGTAAGAAAGATAAAAGGAATAAATAAGCAAAACCTAATCTCCAATCTAGTGCAAAAATGACAAGAATTATAGGTTTTTCCCGGTATTTGTCCAAGGGAGGATGAACGCAATATATGTGATAGACTGCAAACATGAGACCAGTTTTGTATCCCTTAAGCTATAAAGAACTATTTAAAACTTTTAAAAAATATGTACAGGCCATCCTCGATTCAACTTTAAGATTGAATGGCATTACAGTAAATCTATTTGAAAAGACGTAAAACTGCTAATAATTTTAAGGTGTCAATGTAAAAAAAGTTATTGCTGGCGCAAACATGGAAAAATGAATAATTATGGAAGTTTCTCAATACAGAGAGCAGAGATAATAGTTAGAAATGTAAGAGGAAGTTGGAGGTTAAGAGACCAATTTTGTGCTTGCAATTTAAGGTTAATTACCAACACTCCACAAACATGTGTTACTGCGAAAAGAATACAAAATTTGCAAATTACCACAGTATGCAATCTAGTGCACCATTATGAGACAATATGTTCGAATACCACATAATATCGCCGGAATCTACTGAATTTAATGTCATTGCGCAGAATTTTATTTGTAGCCTGACTTAATGGTCTTCTCTACTATAGGTTCTCAAGTTCTGCATCAATTAAGTAACTGTTCTGGTAAGGTTTAATCCCAAGTATTAAACAGTTCTGGGTTTTAAATTTACTAAATACAGGTTTCTTAGGAAAACTAAGTACTTTTAGTTTTCTTTAAGAAATCTGTTATAATCAAATTCCTTAAGTAAAATTCTTTAAGCAAACTTAGCAACAGTTTACTGTAAGAAGTATTAAATAACTTCCATGTAGCACATGAAAACTCACGAGAGACTGATTCATTACAGGCCTAGGATACCTTGACAAGGACACTAAAGTGTTGAAATCGATCAGTAGATTAAAATTAAATTGTGGAATTGTACGAAGTTATTTTCTTAACATGTTCAATACTCTAGCTATTCCAATGTAAGATGGAAGTGTATCCACCATGTAAACATTGCATAATCATACAATGAGCTAATGTACCTTTAAAAAAAGCCCACTTAGTCTCTCAATTTCCATCACATACAAGAACTGTTTGTTGACAACTTTGATGCACTTTGCTGTACATGAGTTTAATATCGACAGTTTAACCAATGAACCAAAATTTAAAACTATTTTTACAGATTTCAAGCGATAATTTTGCAGACCTGGAATCTCTACAGCATCTAGAAGCGGGGTTCAACCGTCTGACATCCCTCAATGGCTCTTTGCAGCCTTTGAATTCATTAACTACACTGAACTTAACACACAACCTTCTGACTGAGTTCTCCCTGCAAGAAATCAAGGGGCTGAAAAAACTTCATACAGTAGACCTGTCTCATAATTTGATCAAAAAACTTGATGGAAAAATTGAGGTGAGTACTTATGATTGAGTGGGTTTGTAAAACCACCTTCCTCAAAATGTAGATACTCTGTTCACATATATTTGCAAAATTGTGGTTTATCACAGTTTTTTTAAAGCAAAGGCAACTTTAAACATTGTACCAATGACATGTTAATAAAAACAGAATTCATTACCAAATTAACACTCCCTTTAACTACTTTTGGCAACCAAAAATAATAGGAATTGGTGCTTTCCCGGCATATCTGCTTCAAGAAGTTTTCTTGGGTTGTCTACCGGGTAAGAGCATCCATTTTGGCCGATGTTTCGATCCTCGACACAAGGGTCATCTTCAGTGAAGAATCTTCAATTAAGATGACCCTCGAGTTGAGGATTGAAACGTCGGCCGAAATGGATGCCCTTACCCAGTGGACAACCTGAGAAAACTTCTTGAAACCAAAAATAATTTAAGCTTTTTCCCAAATGAAAGAACTTGGATGAGTTTTGCTGTGACAGGAAAAAAGATATATTCTACTCAAAGTCAGGCATGTTTTGTACCAGCTGTGGTTTGGATGTTACACTGTTGGATGAAAAGTAGCTCAACCCTTTGAGTGCCACACGACAATATATCGATGTTTGCAGTTTGTGACATAAGTGCCAACAACAATATACCATCATCTATGACGAATTCTGTCAGAACAACTCATAAAGTAACATTTAATATAACATCAGATTTTTATTGTAATGCAATAAGTAGGGAGTCTTTACTTTCCAGAGCAAAATAAATTAGGAAAACAGTGTAATAAATGTATAAGAAGTACATTTTTTTTAAATGTATGCATTCCCTCAAAATATCTGTGGCACTTCTTGCAGTACCCTCCAAAACGTTGTGGCACTTAAAGGGTTAAATATCAATAGATTAGGCCAAGTAAACTGTCAAGAAATATGAACAAAATTTTCTCTACTCCTGTTGGGTGTTAACTTATGTAGCGACTCAATTCATATCTGGGCCTGAAAGCATCAAGCCACTTAACTAGTCCTTGAAAATCTGTTGAAAATTTAATTTGAACCCTTCAAAATTGCATTGAATGAGATGGAGGTCATGAAGAGAGTCTAAAAAAATTCATTGCTATTGGATTTCTTAGCATTAATCACATAAAGGGTATGGAAATTAACTGGCAACTTCAAGAAATAAGCCCCCGAAAAAGGAATTTTACACACATAGCTGATAAAAGCTCTATGTTACCATTTACTGAGAACAAATCTTTACTAGAGGATTAAGAATAACAATGCTCTCTTTTTTTCACAGCTCCAGAATCATGTGGAATCACACACCAAAGTTCTGGAATTACGTCTAGAGTACAATCAACTGGAGGAATTAGGAGGAGTTTTAGGTGGGCTTTCAACACTTCAAAAGTTGAATCTTTCTCACAATCTCCTTCAAAAAATTGCTCCAGATGATCTCATAAATCTAGATGATTTGAAGATTCTTGATATATCCTACAATAAGCTTACTACTCTAGAAGAAACTTCCAAGGTTAGCTAAAAATTACAACCGAATTTCACATTTTATAGTGTTTTTTGTGATAATATTCATAATATGTAACTTTTCCTTTCCCAGACCGAACTCCCCAAATTGGAAGAACTTATTGCTCACCATAATCTTCTGACAACAGTAGGTCCAGATTTCCATGGTCTTCCACGAATATGCAAAGCAGATTTACAGTACAATATGATTACCACCATAGGGATTGAGCTGACAGCTAAAACTCGATGTAAATTGCATGATGTTGCTGGGATTCTTAGGGTTCATTTTGAAGGTAAATAGCCACGTGAGTCATTATCAGCACTAGCTGAAATGTTTATCACCACAGGTATGCCG
This sequence comes from Platycnemis pennipes, assembly GCA_933228895.1. NCBI lineage: Eukaryota > Metazoa > Arthropoda > Insecta > Odonata > Platycnemididae > Platycnemis > Platycnemis pennipes. The sequence goes on along the minus strand of OW121847.1, from coordinate 72,178,996 downwards.
GAAGTATGTTGACTTTTTCTGAAATAAACATATTATGCTTATTTTCAGGAAATCCAATTGTCTGCACAGATGAGTTAATGTCAGCAGTGACTGCGATAGAAGAAAATCACACAAAGCTTTATGGTGTGCCTAAATGCTTCAATAGTACAATTTCACCCGAGTAGTTATCAGAATACAATGTCAGTGACTATGATTAGCTAGCTACCCACATGTGATGGTGTATTTCTCATGCTGGATTGTCAAACAAATGGTTAAATGTTTCACAATACAGCAAAAAGAACTACAACGACTATAGTTTACTCAAATGACTCACTGATGCAGCTACACCTAACTGCCCAGGAGATAAAAATCAATGGTCTAATTGCAAAAGCATCATATAGCAAATGGGAGTAATGATGTGATTAATGCTGAAGTTCATTGGAATAATAAATTGGTAGCAAGGATACCAATTACACCACACCATTGAAATGACAGTGCTTAAGAAAATGTAGATATTTAATATGATCACCAAAGCTTGAGAGACAACTACTGATATTGTAAGTTGAAATAAAATAAGGATAAGATGGTTCTGAATGTTCTAGAGGAACTGTCAAATGGATACAGGGTAATTGACCTAGAAACCTAAGATACAGTGTAAAAAAAATTAAGAATATACAAAGGGAATCTGATTCCTCCTCTGTATTAAATTAAAATGCCACCAGCCACTCAGTATTTCCACTCAGGGCCTTATGCAGTGGTTTGAGATTATGGTGGCTCTGAAAAATATTTATGATTTTAACATTTGTAAAGTCCACACAAGGTCTAAAAACAACTCGCCCTAGAATACAATCAGGCATATATGTTAAAAAAATTAAATTAAAAATTGTAAAACAGCACAAATACTTGGAAAAATCATAATTAACTTAACCAAGCTGACTTTATTCTGACCACTCAAAATAAATTATTTTTTTTAAATGGTGCTTATTTTGAAAAATACTTCGAATAGTCTTACAAATTAAGCAGAAAAGAAAAATGCATTATCTCACTATAATAAGAAGAGAAAAGAGCTTGGAGCTTTAAGTTACTGTAAATAGTTTTTAGGGTAGTTAATTCAACACTTTTGAGACTTTTTGAAGAGTAGCCATTAGGAAGAAAATCACTTTAATATTTATTTGAAAAATGTTTAGTCTTCAATAAAGAGGCAAATAAACACAAAAAATTAAACCATTAATCTATATTTACATTCATAATTTTAAAAGTTAAGGGATATTTTCTCCCAAAAATTAGTTCATAATTTAATATATTTGTTATGTAATGTATATGTTAAGTTACTTATTGCAGGTATTTTACCTTGTGTTTACATCAAGAAATGAAAGCAGACAACATGATGCATCCAATTGGAAATTTAAATATCAATGTACATAATTAATTCACTTCCCATCATCATTCAACAAAAATTTAATCATCATGGAAAATATCAAGAAATTTTACAAAGATCATGTGAAAAAAGTATTTTCTTAGGGATTTCAAAACTTGTTATGCTGGCATAGAAGATCGACAAATGAAATTATAATGTTCAACTAGTGACACTTGTTAAATAATAACTAAGATTAATAATTCTAAGTGTGACATTCTTTGTATGTTTCTCAAGGGAGAGCTGACATTTTCCAGTTCAATTTTATCCATATTTATTTAAAATAATAAAGTCAAATAAATCCAACTAAATCTTTTCATAAACAAGGTACACTGAAAGGTTGATGCTAATTACTATAAGGCAAAACTAGGATTTTATCAAAGAAACAAATCTCAATCCTCGCATACATTGGTGGATGCATATTTCTGCGACACCAAGATTGACATTGGTTGCAATTTTCCTCATGTAATCTACACAGTGGATGGGTGAAGATGTAAAAAATAACATATTCCTTTAATGCAAAATGCTTTTGACACATTGCCTCACCTCAAATGCATTTCACCACCGAGAGAAATTACATTAAAAACAAGTGTGTCAATATGCACCAAGATGCTGTTTTAAAGGATGAACATTAGACTACTGGTCAAATGACCTCCTTGAGATACCAGATAACCCATGTGTTGAAGTCTACTCATACCAATAATTCTTTCAATGCCTCTATAAAATGATGTCTATACTGAATGTGTTTCACAATCATAAAATATTCCAGACTAATATATTTTACTCCCTAAAACAAGAAAATGCCAATGCTGAGAAAATTCTCACCTTTCTTAAAAACCATCAAATGAGAAATTTTCTAGTAAAAAAGTTTTGACCAGTCAAGGAGAAGATCAGACAATGTCTTTGAACTGCACATCAACGTAGAACTGTGCTACATCAATTATCCACACAACTTTCTACAGGAGGATTAGGTTCGGCTATTGTCCACACGAATATAAATGTCAATTACCAGCTTGGAGGTAAATAACATATTGAGCGATTTTTTGATAGGCTTGCCTTAATTTGATAACTGATGACTCAATCACATCACACCTTCAAGCAGTAAAGAGCCATTTAATGCACTTTCAAAAAACACACTAATAATCATGATGTGATACACATTATGGCCTTGAATACCTCACACACCTACATATAGTATTTATTAAAAATATCACAGTGTATTCAAGTATTACTTCCGTTTAATATGCTAATACTGAAGAACAGAGAAGTAATTCTTGGTGCACTCAACAGTATTATTTAAAAGTAAGATGATAAGAACTGGTACTCAAGTTGTTCCTGTTATCAAAAGTTGCAATGAAATAATGAAGTGAACATCTTTAAATAGAAGTTTTGTCATTAGCAAAATAAAATAATTTACTCACTTTAAATGAGTTTATCAAGCATTTTTTATACGAAGCCATTTGAAAACATCATCATAAAGGAAAGTGGATTATCATTGTACTAACAATGATTCTTTGGCAATATCACTTAATTTAGCTAGGATGACAGCTGGAAAAGTCATCAAAAAACACAAATTTGAATGTAGAGAAAGATGAGCACGTACTATGCAAACAAACCAGCATAATTAATTACGACTTCTACATGCAAAAATAATGGCTAAACTTGACCCTAAGTAGATGGTTATACAAATGTATTAATAATAGCGTTATTTTATTCTCAGTGGGGTTCCTTTTACCACCCCCACCTAAAAACCTGGACAATTTAATAGATATCAGAGTGTCATTGAATAGTGCAGGTAGCACAGGGATAGGTAATGTTTTAATTTCATATTTGGTATTAACACCACCTTCACCAATTGTAATACAGAAAGATATCCATCATATTTCGTTCCTTTGTAGGTTTACGAGAGCTACTAGCAAGACAACAAAATACTTAGATACACACCTGTTCAGCTGATGCCCTAGTCAAATTTGGATACAATTTTTTGGTCAAAAATTGGATGAAACAAAAACGGGGTTTCCTACGGTACACTGTGTTGCTCGGAAATAGATGTTCCAATGAAATACAGTAAAATTGTAAACAGTGAAAATGGGCAGCACAGCTGAATGTGAAGAAGTCGTGGTCTTGCCAGTTTTAGCAGTGGGAATCGTACAGAAATTTAATGAAGTTCAAATAAACAAATTGCACATTTGGTATAGTACATAGGGACGGATGGATCTAGGTTTTTCGAATCCAGATCTGGATCCTAGTCTTGGTTTCAGACACTGGGTCCTGATTTTCATTTCTATTCTGATCCTAGAGTTTTTTCAAATATTTACAGAAAAACAGCAAGATTATTATTTCCACATACATGAGTAAATTTATCTTGGAAAAAATCAACTTCCTATCATTTATATAGAATATATTCTTCAGGATCAAGATTAACAGATGCAATATAGGCATGTTATTACTTCTCATTAAAAGCTTACTTTGTTTATCACATACTCATCAAACAATATATTTTTCAAGCATGCATTACTATTCTTTAGTGTACAGTTAAAAGAAACATCTTATGATCATTTTCGATAATATCTGAATTATTTTCCAAAATACAAGATCCTGTGATGCCATATTGCATCAGCCTCTATCCAGAAAGCTTTTAGTATAATTACAGAAAAAAGATGTCCAAATCTGTATCATATATGTCAAGAATAATAAAATGATTAAATAATGAACAAAATCTAAATCCTAAAATTCATTCAGCACATAATGGGTTAACAATAACTTATTCCATTATGGGTTGCTGTTGTAAATCTAATCCTTTAAAGGTTTGAATATCTTTTTTTAGAAACAAAAAAAATTATGCAGTCAGGAGATTCCACTTTAGGAGTATCTGGTGATTTCATTTTTAAAACTAAAAAATTATAAAGAATATTTCAATATGCTTAACTATTAATTTTGTACTGTGGTAAGCTGACAATAGCAAAGTGGGCTAGCACACTGCAGGTCATTAAGTTTGTTCCTTATCGTGGTTTTATTATTTTCTTTCAGTATTTATATCAAAAATATTATCACCTTTAGTTTCCAACCCTTGCATGTGAATACTCACTTACTGTAACTTTTATCACTAAAACTTAATTTACAAATGCATCATTCTGAAATACAATGTAAAGTTAACGCAATGTTTCCACAATTTTAGTTTTGTAATAAAATATTTTCCAAATCACTTCACTAAAGCTGACTATTATTTTATGCTTAATTTATTGGCATATTAATTGACATGAAAATTCTTGAGTCCATCAGCACCATAATTGTAACATTCCAATCCAAAGAGTTATATAAACCACTCTCACAAAAAGGATAGCTATACAGACTCTTTGGAAGTCTCTAATTGTTTGACTTCATACATTTGAATGGAAATTTAGAGCAAGTTCCTTCTGTTTGGACCAAAAGCGCTTTGGATTCAACACCAGCATATCAGATGGTCCCAATCAGTTTTATCATATTTGTACACAAAAATGGTATCCAAATTATACTGCGGAGCATCAGCTTTAATGAATTGGGAACAACTGTTTATAATTTCTGCAGAAAGAGGGCAAAACTGAGATGAACGGAAATGTTCTCCCAAGAGTTTCATCCAATGCATATAAATATATTCTATATTTTATGGCTTATACGATGCACCCTAGTTTAGACCACATATATCAGAAAGATATCATAAGACCATACAAGACACAGGTTGATTTACCACGGATTTCTCCAGGAAAAAATCTTGTCTTATAAGCAGGTAAAAAATGTATAATAAAACTGCTACATAAAATGAATCAGACAATTTGTTTCTAAACAACAAAGTTACCAATATTCAGGTCCACAGGGATCCCAGAAAATGTTGAGTTTTGAAAATATCCAAGCAATAGGATGGGTTATATGGGGATGGGAAGATTATGGGGATAAGTGGGGATTGTAAGGTTAACAAGTAGACAGGTTGAAACCTGGTCTAACATACACAAGAAAAATTGAATGAACGATTCAAGCAGTATTTAATTCACACATTTTTCAGATCTTAACCTAGTATAGAATCAAAACATTTGGTATACATTAGAAACTGCAAGCATCCAACTGGAAATTAATAATACATTATACATTGCTGGAATAACAGCAGGTAATGAGATAAAAATATGAAATGGTACTTTCATTTGAAGGTAGCAAGTTGAACCACTAAACCAGGTGATGGGTTGTGTATTCAGCTTGCATTATTGACTTTGGTCAACAAAACCTCACTATAACTGGGTTGAATTACATGACTACGTAAAACCATCTAACAAAAATAGGCGTACATTTTACATGATTTCATAATTTTTGTATGGTTATATACATACAAAAAGGTGCCATCAAAAACATATTAAAACCATTAATATATATCAATATTGATAAAATATTTAGATGAAAATATAAACAAAAATCAACATTCAAACAGCAGCAACATTAAAATTATTGTGCTATGTAATAGAAAACAATAAAAAACTTAAACAGCAATATCAATGGCATAGATCAATACATGATTAAATGTAAGGTACAAATTTATATGGAGACATAATAAACCTGAGATGTGTCACAAAGAAAATATACTTGGAATGACCAAAACAATGGTCTAAAACAAAATGTTCACCATTGACTAAGTTCCAGAGCACATATTATGTCACCCTCTCTTCTATTTCTAGAAAAAATAGTTTCTTTATATATTAAATCATCATACTAACATCACCTACAGAAACTCTTTGAAATAATTCTCAATATCATGAATATAGTTCTGCAATTTAAAGTTCTTTATCAAACTGATGATGGAAATAGCAATATGATTTATGATGGCTTCCTTTAACACCACAAAGTATGCATCCAGAGACCAATGACTCTAAAAAACTTACAAAAGAATTAATTGGTTGCTTTTATTACACTCAAGCTCTCAAAGTGGAAGCCTAGAAAATGAAAAAATTAACATTTGTACCATTATCTCGAACAGTGAAACTCAATCAACACTTGTCATTTAACTGCTGAGATTACTCCATATCTGTTCATAATATAATAGAAACTACAAAAATCAGTGTGATGTAAAATGTAAAGTGGTTGTAACTTTCTGAGTACAAATGCATTACATCCTCAATGCTGCAGACTTCCTTACAGAGAGCAATCAAACTATTTCCAAGTAGTGAACGTAAGCAGTCAATATCCTGAGTAGCACACTTAATGATGATCACATTGATGGATATCTGCATGAGAATACATGAACTCTTACCATAGATACAAAGAATGAATAACTATGAATGATTCCTCAAAAATACTTGAATTTTACAAACACATTTCCCTATCCCTCTGTTAGCTAATCAATCCATTGCTAAGTTTCATAAACGTAGCAAATTATGGCAGATGGTATCTGGATGCATAAAAAAATGCTAAGCCTACACATATTTCATAAAATTCAAAATAGATCTATTACATATGACCACTAGCATTGAAGGAAACTAATCACAAGAATTCATTCTACAATTAAGCGAAAACAACAGCACAAACATGCTATGATACAGCAACAAGATTAAATGCTATACTCATTCAAGGAAAGAGGGACATCAATATCATCAGTGATTAAAGACTTTGCTACTTGGATAACTTTAGTCACCGCTTATTTTCTTTCGAGAATTACCATACCTTATATGCATATCATATAGCATTCATAATAGCAGAGAATATTTGAAGCTAAAGTTCTATGCAAAATATCATGTTTTCTTGAAAATAGGTTTAAAAAACATACTTTTGCTAATAAGGCAAGTTATTAAACCCTCACTAATTTCTTCATTAAGGGGCACTTGCTGATTCATCTTAACATTAATTCCATTCAAAATTTCTTTCCAACAGGAGACCAAATTGCAATGGACCAGGGCAGAGGCAATAATATGATTTTATTTGTTGGCTCTATTTCCTGCACGCATGACAAAATGATGTCCTCTCTTAGTGCACCCACATGTAAACACTTGAATCTGAAAACCTCAACAACAATAACAATACCACACCAAATAAAAATCAACCATTTGGGTATTTGCCACTAGCCCTTTCACAAAAAAGTCATATTTGACTCTCATAAAGCTCAAGTTGTTCCACATTATCTCCATATTTATACATTCCAACTCCACCTAATTCAAGTGGTACAAGGCACCACATTGAAAATGAACACTTTTTAAAAATAGAGCTGCACTTCATTAGGGAAATTTTATGTACTTGAAATCAAATGAGGAGAAAATTGATGTATGGGAGATGACATGTTAATTATTATTTGAGAGTATTACACAGACCTAAAGTACTTGAAGCGCCTGGTGACTTTGGCTTGTATAGGAAATTAAATCATAATATGACACTGTAATGAAGACAATAGATGAAGCTGCTCCCTGAAGTCTGTAAAATATTTATGCTGCATGAACCGACTGAAAGAAAGTCATGAAATTATTAGAAAATATCTGAAAATGTGGTTTAAACACAAAAACATGAAATCGTGAAAGGCACATCAAAATTTTGGGATCATTTTTAATTAATGCAAGCCTATAGTTAGAATTTTCTGGGACTCTCTTTTTCATATTTTAACCAGTCTTATGCATGGTAAAAATATAGCATCAACATTTGCTGTTCAATGTCTCATTGTGGATGGCCACGAATGCAGGAGAGAAAATAGTACAGAGTTTGTTACTTTGTTTTGGCATTATATTGGAGGCAGGACATGGAATAGAGAGATTTAATAAAAATACCACTGTTATATCATATAAAAGTATGTTCTATGAGTAAATATAAGAGCTACTCAATTAGCAGCCTATGAAAGGCTTTATAAGATTTCAGAGCACTAACTTGAATTTTCTATTGGCCAGCATTTGCACAGCATTAATCTTAAAAGAGACATAAAAGTAAAAAGCTTATAAGGTTGATTTGACTTATAAGTACAATTAAAATGATATATTTTCAAATTTTAACTTTGACTGAGCACTTTTCCCCCACTTATTTAATACCTTACACATGGAGTAAAGCCGGTTAATAAGGATATAAATATAAGATCGAGTGTTTTCCCGGCGAATAGTATGAAGAAAAGTTTCTCGGGCTTGACACCGGTTAATAGGCTCCATTACTGCCAACGTTTCAAAGAGCGACTCGCTCTTCATCATCAGGGCTTCTGAGTGCTTCTGAGTGCCGTATTTTATTATTGCGCTTATATATATATCTTTCGCCCGGGTCAGGTGTCTCCTGATTGGCCGAGACGTCGGTTTGAATTTAACGGGCCCCATTGTTGGCCTCCTTGAACATTCGCCGCCGGGCCGCCCTTCCTCATCTCTCGGATGCAATTTATAACTGGCCTCCAGGTGTTACTGAGGTTGAAACCAGTGTCTCTATTTAAGTTATTGTTTTCCAGACGGATCTCGATGGCCTCCTTAGTGAGTCTATCCCAATAGAAATTTGATCGGCAAATTTCTATTGGGATAGACTCACTAAGGAGGCCATCGAGATCCGTCTGGAAAACAATAACTTAAATAGAGACACTGGTTTCAACCTCAGTAACACCTGGAGGCCAGTTATAAATTGCATCCGAGAGATGAGGAAGGGCGGCCCGGCGGCGAATGTTCAAGGAGGCCAACAATGGGGCCCGTTAAATTCAAACCGACGTCTCGGCCAATCAGGAGACACCTGACCCGGGCGAAAGATATATATATAAGCGCAATAATAAAATACGGCACTCAGAAGCACTCAGAAGCCCTGATGATGAAGAGCGAGTCGCTCTTTGAAACGTTGGCAGTAATGGAGCCTATTAACCGGTGTCAAGCCCGAGAAACTTTTCTTCAAGGATATAAATGTCTTCCCAGAGTGAGAGAAGGAATCAAGATAATACATAAATACTTCAGTATATATTCAACATTGTAAACAACTATTCATAACTAGTGGAATAATGACTTTGTACATAGCAAGCACATTCTATGAATTTCAACTCTTAGTATTCACCACATAAAACGATCAACAACTTCAGGGCCCGTATTCTCGTTTGAAACGCAACCTCGGTTATCTCCCCAGCAACGAAACCGAGGTTGCGTTTCATTGATTTCCTCATTAGAATGTTTACAAAAAGTTAACGCGAGTCCCGAAAAACCTATGTTATCCCTTGGATACCACGAGAGTTTCAGAAAGAGAATAAGGACCCAGGATCATAACTATATATGAGATACTGTTACCGAAAGCAAGAACATATAAGTAAAAATATGAGGGCTTCAAAAACAGACATAATTCTTACTTTGGGCTATATTTTTTCCAAGAATTTACTTTTATTGCCTTTTGAAAATTTGTACCCAGGAAAAATCTCTCTCAATGAAATTTCTTTCGTATTAACCCTTTGCACTCGGATTTTTTCAACCTCTATACCAGTAGTCCATTCGGAATTTAATTTTAAATACCCCTGGATTTTGAGTGTTGTGTGTCGAGTATCACTCGACACCCAAGTGGAAAAGGCTAACAGCAATGTGAAAGAAGTTTCACCCAAGAGGGCAAAACAGCCTATTATTACCAGATTTTTACAATTATCGTCTGATAAAAATATCAAGGAAGAAAATAAAAAGGATTATAAAAACTAGCTAAACAAGTTAATTAGCATATAGCTACTTTATCTACCAATTTATTCAACAGGCTGGTGGCTAAATATGTGACTACACTGCTATGCCATCATCAACTACATCAAGAAAGTTTCTTGTTCTATCACTTCTTGAGAGGGGTCATTAGCCTAAGCATACTTCTTATCCTACCATGTTTGCCAAATGAATTCACCAATTTTCACTGCCATAATTTTTACATTTTTGGTACTTTATTCAGCACTTTTTACCAACACATTGCTTTGTTTCCTGGGATCTGATGTGAATTCAACTCTTTATTTATAACCTGGAAACCAGTCATGGTTTTTATATCTTGGAATAAGCATCTCATTCTAGGAAGACATAACCCTACAAGGAAAACTATAGGCCCAATACGTATTTGACTTGTGAAAAAAATCAACATATGCATTTCTAAATAACATAACTGAAATTCCAAGACCGATGCAAATAAGGGCAAACCTTTATAATGTCCACTCCTGTCAAAGATCTCACGACTTCAGGCACTCTGGCAACTATATCCAAGACCTCTCCAGTAAGTTTAGCAGCACCAACTGGCCCATTACCACTTGACACCATAGTCACCTTCTTAGCCTGCGACAAAGGAGCCGCTACTTCAGCCGCAACCTTGATGAAAAGAACAATAATGTTAAAAATGAGAGGACATTTCAGACATGGGTGAGTTTTATGCATGACATTAAAAAAAAGTAAATTTAAAAAGTGAAGAGGTATTGGAGAAGTAAGAAATAGGAGATAGAAAAAGAGGAAAAATAAATTCACTCTAAAAGTTTCTTATTTTTCCTTTTCCTCAAATGCAATCAGTTGTTGCTGTTGTAACTTTGTAGAATTTATTCCTGTAGGTGCGTTAACCCTTATAGTGGCAGCTGGCTGAACTATTAGCTCTTGGGGAATGGGTTAGAAATGCCAGTTGGCTAATCAATTAGCCCAAGAAATTTTTCTCTAATGCTGAAAATAATTCAATTCATACTCTTTGTCTTATCAAGAATATTCTTGCAAAGAGACATTTGAATATCTCCCACAACAACAATCAATGGAAATATCCTGATTAACATATAGAGCTCATTTTTAAAGAAACAAAAATGAGTGGAGTACGGCACTTCAAAAGGATTAAAGAAAATTGAGAGCAACGACCGAAAAAAATTGACAAGGCACTAACCATATTAAAATTACTAAGGCTGTTTTACACGGTCATTGAAACTGCGCAAGTTGATGTTGATTCCATTTGAGCAGTCGTCTGTGAAAGTCCGTGATGTAGAAAATTGCGAGGACGCTTGCTTGACAGCTTTACACAGTTCAATTGTTGGTGCATTATGTCAGTATTAAAATATACCATTCAGTAGTGGTAATACCGTCAATATATTGCATAACATCAAGATCTGTTAAGTAGCAATTAATTGGACGTGAAAGATGCGATAAATTATCACCACTTTAAAGTATGTTTTAAATGTTTTAAGCCATACTCTAAACATAATAGTGGAGACCCTAGTCCCGTATACTTAGCCCAAAATTCGCACCAAGAACGAACGGCTGTGGGCCAAGGTAATGAGTTCTTCCTTTACGAATGAAATTTAAGCTTCCACGTGATTAATCGCCCAACTCATCATTATTGCACTACCTAAGGAGTTGAGTGCAAACAAAAACACCCAACTCAATCGTCAACAACCTATTTAATGGCTAGAATTCCCCAGGCAGTTCGTTGCTGCTACATCTGCACCATCTAGTGAGAGAAATAAACATCAAACTTGTGCGAACGCATGTATCAGATTAGAACATGTTCTAATTTGCTCGCAAGCATTCGCGCAGTGGCGCTGCCTGTCCTCGCAAGTCGTCGCTTGACACGGCGCAATATTTCTTGCGCAAGGAGCAATGAGAGGAAAAAGCTGATAAAAATAAATGCAGCTGGAGAATGATACGAGCAAGAAAGACAGACCAATCAATTAAAATATTGTCCTCAAGGAGCAATCAAAAGTTTTACTTTTCATTTTACCTTTGGTAAAGTTTCAAGGAGCATGTCAACCATAGCTGCCTCTTTGTATTCCTTCCAGGCATCAGCCTTCTTCTTCATCTGCTCAGCTTCAGCCTTGCCTTTAGCCTCCACAGCAAATGCTTCTGCCTCTCCTCTCACACGAATAGCCTCAGCTTCTGCTTCTGCCTCAAGAACAACCCTGTGGCGATTTGCTTCAGCCAATTTTTCAAGCCTAATTTCATTAATGAAGAAAAAGTTAAATGAGAAGGAATCATCATTTCCATTTGAAATTAAAAACAATCAATAATAATTAATGCAGAAAAAAACCTGAATGTAGAGAAAGTCACCTATATTTTTCAGCTTCGGCAGGTCTCCTGATGGTCGCCTCCAACTCACGCTCTCTTCGCTGAATTTCTTGCTCCTGAACAGCAATTTCCTGAGTTCGTTCAATAACTCGGATTTGCATCTGTTCTTCCTTAATGCGCTGTTTTGTTTTTGCCGCTTGTAATTCATAAGCAAGCTCTGCTTCAGCTTTCTATGGTGGGAGGATAAAAGCAGTTATGATAAATTATGCTGCCTCTATCTAATCTCAACTATTATAAAAAGTACAAGCAAACCTGTTTCATGAGATGGGTTTTTTTCTTTGTTCAATTCTGATCTTTCAGGACTAATATACTAAGAGTTGATGGCTAGGAGTAAACATGCATGTACCTTAGTTTGGACCTCCACATCATAAGCAGCCTTCTTAAGCTCAAAATCACGCTGTGCTTTTGCAATTTCCGTGTCATTCAGAAATCTGCAAGAAAGAAAATCACTGACTGCATTCCATGAAATAGGACAAATCCATAATTCTATGTTACTGCCCATTTGCATTAACCTGGCCAATAATAACTTGCGAGAGGGTAAATAAGTGGTGGAGAGGGGGGACATTTGAGGAGTATCTACCCTCTTCATATCAAATGCAGTAAGCGATTTTGGTTCAGACTAGTCCAAATTTGTGCATGTATCCTCTCCTTCAAAGTGCTGCCACCTCTTGTCTCTGAGTTGGACTAGGCCCACCTGCACAGTAGACCACTGACTGCCAGCCAAGTTAAAGCAAATTGACTGTACGTGCATACATAACAAATACAAAAATCTTCCGTAAGATGGGTCCTCAATTACTGTGTATTTCTACAGAAGAATGATACAAATATTAGTTGGACCAGGCTAGTTGTTGAAAAATGTACATATTTTAGTTAATAAGACTGAAAATTACGCTCATTACTTGGTGATATCATGAATGTCCAATGCATTAAGAATATTCTCGCTTGATTAAGACAAAAAAACTCTCCTTGAATAAAATGTACTTTTGCTATGAGCAGTCTCTAACAAAATATGAGGCAGTAAATGGTCACAAAAACAGCTAAGGATACACTCCTAGGCCAAAATCCTGAACTTGGTAACGAGGAAAACCTACTAAATAGGTTAGGCCTTCCCAGTAAGTTGAAGACGTATGCGTGAGATGCATAATGTTCAGGAGAACAATATGCTGTCCGTCAAGTTAGTTCATTTTGTAGATTGGATGGTGTCCGTTTATTGCAACAAAGCTTCATTAGCAATTATTATGCCTCTCAAGGAAATACGTACGATACCTTACGTCGATGTGCACTCAATAATTAATTATGACACAAAAAGACTCAAATTTAAGGCTTTATATCTCAAACGGTAGAAACAATATTTATACAGAGCGTATCAGCATGTAGATAATTTAGTCTTTTGTTTAATGCAGGTAACAGATTTTTTTAAATAATTACTTTTGAGGGATGTTTTTGCTGTGAGTATGAAAAATGGCACAATTTGTTTAGAGTCGCAGAGGGCAGCGTCACTTTGGTGGTTGCCATAACAATATGAAATACACAAATGAAAGAGAATTTTGATCTAGAATATGATTTATAATTTTGTCATGATGTCCTTTAACTTTCAAATGATTTACTTATATTCGTTTAAGTTATTCTAGTAAATTTATGAAACTGGGATTTCTCCATAAATATGCAACATTGGAGGCACGAGAACACTGTCTTCAATTTCCCTCCACCATCGTAATTATTTCCTAAATATTAACCGTCGCCAAAATTCTAATAAGAATCCATTAATATCATAAAACTTGACCATGCCACAGTACTCTATACTCAATTCGCGTTGAGTATAATGATGGAGTACACATAGTTTATTAAAATTATTATAATATCCAAGAGAATGATCTCGAGTTTAGAATTGATGGCAGAAATTTGCCCCTATTTCAACAGGCTTCATTTTTGTCTACTTTTAGGAGAAGGTTGAGCGGTTCAATTGATAATTTTCTTCTAACCTCAGGCCTTCCCATTGCCAATTCTAAGTACTTGTCTCACTATCACCAAAAATATTTGTGTGAGCAATAACAATCTTTTTAATGCAAGATTTAAACCGTTTGCAAGATATCCATCAACAAATCAATCTTTACTGTGATTGTTTTCCTGGGACAAATTTGGTTTTGTCCTCCTCTGAACGCGCTAAAGAGGTAACCAAAACGTGCTATTTACATGCACTGTGATGCAGTCCTGAGGAAACTAACATACAAATGAGGAAAATGCGCTATCAAGAAACATCCTAAGCAGAGTCCACCGTATATGTAATCTTACTTTTCATATAATTGTAGTTTTATTTTCTCACTATTATTAATTGTTTTAATTGGATAACATCTATTACATGTAATTTGTGCAACAGATGAATAAAGATTAATATTACCATGCATATGATTTGGATATTCATTTCAGGACATGAAGCACAGAATTCCAAAACTTCAGACTTGGATTCCTTCAGTATTCTCTTTTGTATAATATTACCCATTTAAAGTTATACAACAGTTGCAAATTAATTTTAACTCCAAAAAATGGGAAACCAACCTGGATGCCATGCGTTCCTCTTCTGCTATAGCTTCTTTGATTGTTGCATCTCGCCTTGCTTCAGCCTCTCCAATACGAGCATCACGCTTGACCTCAGCTGTTCTGGCCATACCAAGACTTTTAAGATAACCCTAAAAAGTTAAATGAGTATGAGATACAGCCAAACCATAATTAGCGAACATGAAAACCCAAGCTCACTTATTACATTCCAGGTGCATACATTTTATCAAAGCAAAAATGGCAGCAGTTCGACAAAATCATAGCCACCTAGACCACAGGATTCTTTGAAGTATGCCAATTATTCACATTCCTGTCAATAAGACTGAAGATTATGTGATCCAAAAAATTTTGCATGAAAATCTCACAAATTAATAACCTACTTGAGATTACATTCCTCTGGGAAGAAAAAAGGCTAATGAACATATTTATTTAGGAAACCAATGCATACTGATCATGAAATTACATGAGTAAATTCCAAAAGGAATGTCAAATTTTATTTAACTTTTGATTGCATAATGTCCAGTATGATGAGCAAAACCTTCACACAATAACAGCTGTAAAACTTCCATGAGAAAAAGCACGAGAATAATTACTTGGGGTTCAGGAGCAATATTAAACATGCTAGATACCTAAAAGATATTACAAAAACAACCACTAATACAAAGCCACCTCTGAAAAGTAGACATGTTTAGGCGAACATATTCATTTGATGAAAAATGTCATCTCTCTTAACCATCAACATTAAACTTCCACAAAAATATTACCCTCTTTTCTACCACAGCCAGGAAAGATTTCAAAAATGTCTCATTTGGGTTGCACCAACATTACCACACACCAGCATTATGGTAGCCCCCTTTTGAAAACAAAAGAAATGCCACATTTGGATGAATCTTGGATATTATTTCTCTCTTGGAGACTTCCAAAAAAGGGAAAGTTGTCTTAAAGTTGTAAGTATAATTATGTGGTCTCTGCCAAATATATATGCATTTCTATTTATGACCTGATCATTTGCACTATTCACAGAAAGAAAGAAACCACTGAGATGTCTGTTCTAAAAATTTAACACAACAAGCATTCAGATAGTTTTAGAACTTAATTAGAAAAGAAAGATTACAGAATGACACCAGGCACTACCCACACAATCACGTTCACAGGCTACTTTTACATAGTTGTTAAGCACAATTAATGTAAAAAATTAATAACTAGCAAGTGAATTTTTTTGAATATTGAAAAAATAATGAGTCTAGGTGCATATGACATAATACAAGGTACACTTTCACAAAACATATTAAGTACAGAGCAATCTCATGTATGACATAAATATTTCTCCTTTTCATACACTTAGTGCAAATGGTCTCACATAAAAGTTGAGATGCATGCCTTTTTGATGTTTGCAAAGGCCACAAAAGCCGATACATATTTCAGTTACGTCATGTATAGTATGAAGATTATATTCAATTGGTTGCAGTTCAGCTTCATTGGATTTAAAACAGTGCACCAACAATGACAGCATGAACAGCAACCTTACCAGAACATAGGATTTAAAGCAACAATAGAAACAAATTCCAATCATGACCCAACCATATGAGTTATTCATTCATTATGTTCTGAAATGTACTGTGGCTACAAACAAACTAAAATATTATACGATTACATTTAGATGGAAAATGATTCATAGATGATAATTCAGCTTCTTCTACCTGAAGAGTAATTGGAGTTTCAAGTTACTTACATTTTACAATACTTACTCAAAATAGGACAAAAAATACGTTTTCACATGAGCAGTGACAAGGAAAGCATTTGCTATGCCTCTATAGGAAGGATGGATGAAATAGAATAAAACTTGCTATTAGTGTACCCTACTAGTGACACATATCTGAAGTGTTCATTATTTATTTGTTTTTCATTTTCTCTGTACTGGCTGTTTTCTGTACTTGCCTCAGTCTCTCTCTGCACTTTGTTGCATGAAGTCGTAGTTTTTCTTCACTGTATAAGACTTGTCCCTTATATCGGCTGTGCCTGAAGCAACATGCATCAACAGGTAATGGGGCCAGTTCATTGCTCTATTAATCAATTCATTGCTGCTATAGACAGGCGTAATTTCACCTATCTGGTTAAGTTATAGAACTTATTGATATATCCACTATATATATGTGTGTACAGTGGATAATATATCCACTCCAGAGAGGGACATGTTTTGAGCAATATCATACTTTAATTGATTACTCTGGCATATAATCTCTATGCATTCAACATTTAATTAAAAATATCCAGTAGTTCAGGAGTTGTGTGTGTTTTATTTAATGCTTATAACTTTCATGCGGAGAGACAAAAAATGGTTGACCTCATCGGCTGGTAAATTTAAAGGGCAACTGGCACACAAGAGTGTTAATGAAACCTGTGAGCAAAGCCGTGCAGTATGTAACGTAAGTGAAGCAACTGTTTGCAGTGAAGTTGGAGGAATATGGGAGTATGTCTGAATACGTAACTAGAGTCATGACATTTTCCCAAAAACTGGCTGATTTAGAATGCAGCTGTTGATGATGAACTAATGGTATATGTCTTATTGAATGGCCTGCCGTTATATTATGGCCCGATGGTTTAAGGTGCAGGATAGTTGTGGTACAAAACTCTTTAGTGGCTATGTGAAGACCAAAGCTATTGATGGAAGATCATTGGAGGGATGACGGGTTAAGTCACTGCCCTTGCTGGCAGAGGACAGACATCAGGTGCATGAGGAAAAACCAAAAATTCAACCTGGAAGCAGCCCAGAGATTACGTACATGCGCAGTAAAGGCAGAAGAGGCCACAAGTATTTTGACTGCCTTGAACATGTTAAAGGTGAGGGTAACTCCTACTCATCCAGGTAATTACCAAAGAAAGTTTCGGTGTTGCTGTCAACATTGGGAGTGCAAGCGACCTCAACTGGAAGGTATATAGATTCAGGGTATACTCAGCAGATCTTGAAGCATCAGAAGTGGATAAAGAATTACAAGGAAAGCAATTCTGATTTAGAGGTAACCAAAGTTAATAATAAAACTATTTGGGCCAAAGGTGTTGGTGATGTGTCTGAATGTACAAGTGATGGCGTGAAAACTATATCTGAGTTTATTCAAGTACCTACATTATCCACTTATTTTTTACCTGTACCTAAGATGGTAGATAAAGGGCTTGTAGTGGTTTCCTCTGAAAAGGGTTGTGAAATTTTTCATAAAGATAATTCTTTTATTCGAAGTACAGTAGAAGTAACTGCCTCTCATGTTAATGGGCTCTCTTGATTGGATTAGCTGTCATCAGGTAACCCCTGAATGTGTCATAGGTGGAAATGACCGAATGGTAGCCAACACATCAGCCATTGGAGTATCTGGTAACTTGTAGCATAAGCACCCTGGGCATCTTAACCACAGAGGTATGCATGGAATAAAAAAATATGGTATCACATTGATTACAATGGTTCATGTGAACAAGTGTGTTAGTTTCTGAGAAGGTTTCTAGAAATCCTTTTAAAACAAAGGGCAACAATGCAAAGGTAGCTCTGGAAATTGTGCACTCTGATTTCTGAGAAGTACCATCTATGGGTAAGTATAGACATATGCTTTAATTCATTGATGATTGCACCATAAAATATTTTGCCTGTTTTCTCAGACATAAAAATGAGGTTTAAACTCTCCTTATGCATTTCAGGGCATCATTGAAAAAGACATTGGTAGAAGCATCAAGGTCCTAAGGCCTGACTATGGGGGGAGTATTTGAATGCAATCTTAAAAATTTCCTCCCTTAAGAAGGCATAAGACATCAGCTCACTATCCCTCAGTTTGAACTCAATGGAGATGCTGAGAGGAAATACAGATCCATATGTGAAAAGGCCAGGGCAATGATGCAGGATAATAATTGCCCTAAGAGACTGTGGGCTGAAGCCTGCAACACTGCAGTATACATGAAAAATAGGCCACTTGCGTGTATTTGGCTCAAAACACTTGTTCATGTTCCTGAAGTAAATAGGCACAAATGGGATTCTAAAAGTGATGAGTATCATTGAAACACCAAATACTACTGTAGGACAGGTATATAATAAAGAACTTAGTTAAGGAAATACTGTATTTTTGTATAACTTGTTGCCTTCTGGTTCAGATCAACACAAAATTCTAGAATATCCTGAGTCAGAAGCCTGTGGTGATAATATTGTTCAACAGGTTGAACATTGGTACCCTGTTAGGAAATGAAAAGCAAATGAATTCCCCGATTTCGTGTTTTAGAAACCCGTAATCAGAGAGAGTACTATCGAACCAATCTCGGTACCAGATACCATGTCTAGATGTGACTGGAATGAGTGCCATGCTGTCATGGGTGAAAAACTGATGTCCTAGCATGAGATCTGAGCCTGGACATTAGTTGAAAAACCAAAGAATCAGAAAAGAGTGCACGTAGATGGATTTACCAAATAAAGGGTGGATCTAATGGTAAATCAATATGATATAAGGTGAAGTTAGTAGCTAAGGGATTCCTTCAGATCCCTGGTTTAGATTATGATGAAACATTTACCCAGTAGTCAGGGATGAAACAATTAGAAAGTTAGTTGGCTTAGCAGCCAACCTAGGTCTACAAATAGATAATTTATATGTAAAAACTGCCTTTATAAATGGTGAACTATGAGAGGTTGCGTACATGGAGCAGCCTGATAGTTTTGTTAAATAAGGGGCTGTGAATATGGGAACAAAGATCTCTATGGAATGAGCAGACACCGATAATGTAGAACATAATGATTCATCCTGCTCTGGTCGACACTGGTTTTACTCAGTCTAGATATGAACCTTGTGCATACTATAATATTAATAAATTCATGATGATAATAGGATTGTCTTGTTTAATACATTTTCTTGTTTTCTAACAATACTGAGGATAAAGTTAGGATTAAAAGGTTGTTAATGTCAAATGTCGAAATTCAATTGCAGGATCTTGAAGATGCAGAGATATGTAGGAATGAGGATCTGTAGAAAAGTGTCAAAGGGTATAATCACGGTAGACCAGACACACTATATGCTGTTTTCCGTAACTTGTCTCAATCTGTCTCTGCCTTTTTTTGAATAAAGTTGTAGTTTTTATTCACTGCATAAGACTTGTCCTTCATATCAGCTGTGTCTGAAGCAATATGCAACAGCAATCCTGAGGGTCTAAAATAAGTTAATTCTTCTCATAGGGTCCAGAAAATTCACATACTATTGAATGTGTTTTACCTCGGATTCAGACAACAACAGGTAAATATGAAATAGATTCTATTTATGGCTGCATTTAATTTTGAAGAAAATTTATGCACACATGATATCCAAGGATGTAAGGTGAATCTAACTGGCTCAATTTGACATAAAATATTCTTTACCACTGTAAATGATCATAAAATTACCATACCCAAATAGAGAATCAGGTACATAGATATACAAGGAGTTTTATACAGGTGCCATAGAGAGAATTACATAGGTACCATAAAATCTACAGAAATATGTACCAGTGATATTTTATGTAAGATTACTTAATAAAGAAATGAGCATAATAACAAGGGTTTTCAGCATCTAGCAATGAGACTAATGGCATTAAAATTATGGTGCTGAGTACATTAAATATGTCAAGGTAATAAAGGAATTGATTACAACAAGATGTGATTTGAAAAAAATTACTGAAATGAAAGCAAAAGTTTAACCAGTACTAAGGATTCAACACACCTTGAATAAGCTAGTGAAATCAATGACCTTCCAAACTAATGGACAAAAACAGATGACTAAGCAAAATAATTGAGTCAAAAGCAAAGGGATTTGAAATCAGTAGTTGATATTTGTCCAAGAAGCATGATTCCTATCAGCTGCTAAAGGATTTCTAAAGTAACAGTAAAAAATATGCAGCTTACATGAATCGTTAGTCCACCATATGGCTAACTTTACTAAGTAGCCATCAATGGAGTGATTGAAGAGATTTAGTTATGCACCAATTTAATAAATATCCTCAAAGAAAAATGAGAAGGTATATTGTGTTGGGATGTTAGCCATAACTTTATGGCCAACATTTAGAAAATAAGATGAGCCACTTGAATAAGAAAACCAGAGCCTGAGATAGCTTAATTTCCATAAGATGCCAAATGAAGTGAGGTTAATAAGAGCCAGGAGTCCAAATGGGAAAAAATGTTAGTAGGTACCCCCTAAATATTATGAGATTTATGCACAGCAGATATAGCTGTTCCATTGGATTAAAAGAGTGAGTGTTTTAAATTCACAATGAGTTATAGGCACAAGAAGTTATTAGACTGAGAAATCACTGCAGACATGCAATGATAAAAACAGTAGCGTACCGTGGCTCGTGGCAAGTTTTCTGAGTTCACACCGGCCCGTGGCCATTGGGGGCCTGTGGATTGGTCCTGAGATGATAAGACGAAGAAAAAATGATAAATAGATTCATAGTTGACAAGCTTACAGGAGCTCATTAGAATAGGCTGGACACAAATGTTATGTTTTATTTTAGTATGTGGAATGGCATTACTTTGTTGATTACTTTCCCCATTCACCGGAGCTTGGGTTGGGAAATTCCCAGGCTTTTATGTGCTTCTTGCACCCAGGCCCACATGCACCCTCCTATGCTGCTGGGTAAAGTATAGGGTTAATTTACCTAGACTAGATTAGTTATAAAACACAGCTTAGGAACTTAAGCCTAAAAACTGGCCATTAATGATATAGGATGTTCAGCATTAGGTTTTTTCTGAAAACAAGTTTCTGAATATCATACGAGCCAACTTGTTAAAACACATACCTATGTATTACGGTTTCCACTGGTTCTAACTAGTGATGGACGGATACAGGTACTTTATCGGATCAAGAACCGGATCCTTTCCTTGGTTTCGGATCCTTAGTTTCAGATAATGGATTCTGAATTTCATTTCTTTTCTAATCCTACATTATTAATCTATATTGAAAAACAGCAAAAATAGTATTTCTAAAAAACAATGAAATTTATAGAGGAAAAAATCACTTCCTATCATCTGTGTGGATGATATTTTCCTGGATCAAGATTTACGGATGCAATAACTATAAGTTATTACTTCCAACAATAGCAGAGTGGGGTAGTGTACTACAGATGATGAAGTTCGATTCTTATTGCAGTTTAAAATTTTTCATTCCACCATTAAATCAAAAATTTTATCATCCTTAATTTCTAACCCTTGTAGGTAAGTGGATAGTGACTTTTTTGTACTTTTATCAATTAAACTAGATTTACAAATGCATCACTCAAAATACATTGTAAAGTTAATGTAATGTTTCCATGGTTTAAATTCTGTAATAATATATTTTTCTAATCCCTTTCACTAATACCAAATTTTATTATTTTTGTTTAATTTGTTGACTTAATAATTGACATGAAATTTCTGATAATCTACTTTTTTTAACTGCCTGCTTGCCTTACCCTAGGATAACAGCATGGATGGTATTACTAGGCAGTGTTAAGGATCGAACATGCGACCAGCAACACACTACCTCTCATTTTTAACTACTATCATCAGCTATCATGGGTTCATGCAAGTCTGGCGAATGTAGGCGACTTGAGTGACATTCTGCTTTATTTTTTGAATTGTGCATCCAGGCCTGTGGAGAAAAAAGCCAAGACATTACTTCTTTATTTAGCTCTAGTAATACGAAAAAAATTTTCATCTCATTTCGTGACCTGAGTTACAAACTCTCTCCTTGTCAGTATCTACCATACCTACATTCCATTCATGGGGCACTTCGATCACTAAGCCACAAAATTTAAAAATCTCTGATCCAGATCTGAATTTATACTGTCTTTGGATCTGTATTTCAGTAGCAAATGAAATGAAAGATCTGTAGGTCTTTAGATTAGTTCCAATAATCCCTAATTTTTAGTGATACATTCGTAAATATAATTTAAACAATAGAGGTATATGAAAGTGAATATTTAGATGCAAGGGTTTTTAATTGAAGATGATAAAGTTTTCGATGCAATGACTGAAAGAAAAAAAATTAAACTACGATAGGGATCGAACTTTTCGCAGTACCATTTCTCTCGATGTCCGCCTGATCCCAGCGAATGTAAGCTGTAAGCTACCCGCGTGGCATTCTACGTACTTTCTCGCGATACCGGGGTAATGGGGAAAAAGTCACATTTTTTATTTTGCTTCTAGTTACATGGCAAAATTTTCATTTAATATAGTGATCTGAATTACACAACCTATCCTTGTCAACATCTACTACAGCTAAATTCCAGTCACGGGGTGCTTCAATCGCTTAAGCTGCGAAAATTTAAAATATACTATCCGAATTCGATTTTACTCTGTGTCTTTGGATCTGAATCCTGATCCAGATCCGAGTAAAATGAAAGGTCCACGGATCTTTGGACCCGACAGATCCAATCCAACCATCCCTAATTCTAACTCACAAAACCAGAATTGTGGTTTCCAGCCCAAATTTACATTGACATTGATACGAGACTTTATAATAGCTTTTCTGAATGGAAGTTTTACAGCGAAGCTGAAAATTAAACTCATGTTTACTGTCATTTTCGAGGTGAGTGGCTAAAATTTACAAAATCTTGATGAGCTGCATCGCCAGTGGCAAAGACTTGATCTTGCCAATGATGACCCACTCTCCCAGTGCAAAATAACATTAAGATGTCCACCAGTTTCTATGACAACAATACATGCCTCGTGCCTGCAAGTTTAACACATTACTATCACAAAAAAAAACACAAGCACATGACAACATTAACAAGCAATGTAAAAAGTCAAGAAATGCATTGTAGATAAGTATACCTAAGATTACCAGTCCAACTATATGTGCACAATATGATAAATATATCAAGTAATGTGGTAAAATACGGAATGGAGTGAAAATATTGATAAGTGGCTAACATAACTGAATTCAAAGCAGAGGTGCAATAAACATCATGATCAACATACCCCTACTAATTTAACACATTCATTGCAGAATTGTAAATGGCATTATCCTTGTCTTATGCAGGCTGTGACACCAATTGGCATTTGGTGGTGCTAAGGAAAGCCTCTAATCATGATGCAGCTGCTCAGTAAGAAAATTTAAAGGGATTCTGCTTGCAGTGAATGTGTTAAAGATTTCCAATACTTGAGATGGAAGTTCAAACATTTAACCCCCATATTTTCCAAATCAGATAAATCAGTTCTGTTTAGGCTGTGGATAAACTATATGAAATGAAATAATTCTGATTAAATTCAAATAAGTGCAAAAAGGAATTTTTGCTGCTATCTCCAGCTACGTAGCCACCCACAGAGTTCACTGCATTGCTTACAAAAGAATTTACTAATGCTAGTGCTATGGCAAGCTTATAATTACAGTGACAACAGCTATGCTCCCAAAACAGTTAAGTCATGGCAAAAAGTTACAAGAAATTAAAACATGCTTCAACTTCTTATTAAATGTCCTTCATGTTTTTTATTTGA
Organism: Platycnemis pennipes; assembly: GCA_933228895.1. Taxonomy (NCBI): domain Eukaryota; kingdom Metazoa; phylum Arthropoda; class Insecta; order Odonata; family Platycnemididae; genus Platycnemis; species Platycnemis pennipes. Next base: position 72,154,584 of record OW121847.1, on the reverse strand, counting down.
AATAAAAAGAGGCTGAGTAAGCATCATATTTTCCAGCATTTGAGAAGAGATATTAACCTTCAAAAAGTTACTGGAAAATAATAGTAGTGTTTACAGGATTGATGGAAATGTCATTATCAGATTTAACCTCAAGCCTACAGATAAGTTTTTGATGAGAATGTGGAAGAACACTGAATTTATAGCAGTTTTCTGTTTAATAACCAATTTAACTACATAAAATAAATAGTGTGTTCAACCCGAAGGTTGGTTTTTGATAAGTGAGAGTGGAGCTCTCCCCATACTAAGCCATTGGCTTGTGAAATTCACACATTCAGGGTATAGGGGCCAGTTCCCTTCCCTGGGCCACCTGAAATTTCCTACGAAGTTCTGACATGCAGAAAGTTGAACCATGAGGATTTTATGTGGGGGTGTCCAGAAAGCTTCTTTCCAGAGATTTGAACCCGGGACCCTCAGGTCAGTAGCTCATCACTCTACCCACTAGGCCACCACGACCCCCTTCACTTGACATATTTAACTATTTGTTGCATTTATTTGTGCCATTCAGGAAAAGACAACATTCTCAACACTGGGGCTGGTCTCATGTACCAGAAAATATATAACAGAAAGATGTTGATTACACAGCAAAGCATGATCAATATTCCACTCTTTTTGCCAGACCAAGAAGGGGCATTTGTGAGAGCACGATCAGTGGCAAGTTCACATCAAGTTGGATCAATCAGCATGCTAGATTTAAACAAAGTTGAGTTGGACATACCTTGGCCCCCTTGTAGCAAAACATAAAGCCTCTAATTAATGAAAAATAATAAGGATAAATCATTTAGCCTACATAACCATAGTAGGAATTATCAACTTATCTCATGAAAACTTACAATTGCCTTGGGTTGATGTAAAAATAATAGAATAAATTGCATTTTCCTTCATGGTGAGATGCTTTTCATAGTTCTCTGGATTTATTCCTATTTTTAATTTATTCCATACTCACATAGGAATCACTTTTTGCTGAAACTTAAAACCCTGTTGACCTTTGGCCTTTCAAGTTTCTTCACAGACCCAAGAACAAATCCCTCTTTAGTAGTCCCATATTTTTAAAGCATCTCCCATTTATCAGAAAACACATGGAATATGAAAATGGCATGCACATAAAAATATGCAGAATGGATTAAAATTCAAGTATAAACACTAGATTTTCAAATGAGAAAAAATTAATGCAACAATGACATCTGTTCACAAAGATCAGGAAAAGCATACTTCTTATTGAAAAAAGGATAAAATATCAAGATATAATCACCTATTAATCATACTTTACACCACTGAAAGCAAATTACTTTCAAAATGCAGAAGCATAAAAATTCTATGCTTGACTGGATTTCTCAGCATCATATTAGTTGACAAAAGGTGGTGCTTAATTAATCAATTAAAATAAGTTGCACTAAGTTAAATGTTTCCCCAAAAGTAGGGGAAAGTGTCTCTCAAATGCATTTTAAGTGGAGACAAACAAACAAGTTAACAATGACATCTGTAATACTCACCATTTTCACTGAACTGAGTGAACAGGTTTGAATAATTTAAAACTTATGTATGAAAATAAACAATCTGAAACATTTACCCTATATTCTATTAGATCCACTAAGATTTCATTTCCTTGGCTAGAGCATACAGTTTCTATCTGGGATCATGAGCAGGATCTAACCTCTAACAGTTTGAAACACTCATTCAAAAGATAACATTAAAAATAGAGATAAAAATAATAATTACAAGAAAGTCATTACCTCTTCATCTCTGATATCCTTGAGAGTGTATGACACAACAGTGATTCCCATGTTGACTAAATCAGATGAGGCCACCTCAAATACTTGCTTGCTGAATTTCTTTCTGTCCTTATAAATTTCCTGTTGGAGGGCAAATGGGAATATTTGACTAATTACGACTATTTATTTTTATTCAAAATATGTACAGCCATGCCATTAAATTCCAAATCAAATGCCCAGGTGCTTTCAGTGTGTGACAATTCAATCACAGCACACAGTAATAGTAACATGACTTTTACGAAATGAAACATCTGGTGAAGAATTACAGTAGGAAGTACTGATAAATTCTTATTGTGAACCATAGGATTATTCAGAAATAGCTACATTTAATCATGGAATCTGTCATTCTTATAAATAAAATAAAATAATGTAGACTCAACAATTTAAAAATTATTCTATGCAGTTAGGACTAAAAAGGTTGATGTTGTGCTTCAATGATTCAAAGTCACATAGCTCTGGAAGTTAAACATAATTTTTGGTCTATTTCCCAGCAATATGTATATAAGGTATCGTGTGTTAAATGTAATTCAGAATTCAGCACGAAAAAAGGGACAAGTATAAAGTATCAATAGGGGCATTTACTCAGAACCAAAATCACAATTTTGTGCACAAAATCAATAGAAGGAAATGAAAAATGAATTTTAGTGGAAAAATTAATCTTCTAACCAGAGTCATTCACCCATAAATCAAAAATTAAAATAAGCAAAAGGTGCCACCCACCAAAATAGCTGCTTTGAGACCATTGACGTCATGTACCTCTGTCCTTGACTGCTTTTAGGGATAGGGAAGGGAGTGGAGGGGAGGTGTCGTAAGGTTTGCTTGCACAGATCCTGTCGCAATCACTCCCATTGGCAGAGTCAGCTGTGTGTCCCCCATTGCGATAAGGTGAAGTAGCTTCACGGGCTCAGTTGTGATTGGACGAAGTGCATGACGTAAGAGGTTGCACACAAGCCCACTTTTCCGAAAGGGTTAAAAACATCAGTTTTTTGCCGCTTAATACTCAAGAACTAATTGATGGATCGAAAAATGGAAAAATAAGGGTCTTTTTATTTTACAAACTCTATCAGATTCGGCAATAATAAAATATGGTAATTAATCCCATTGAGGAACAACAGGTTTAATTCTCACCTTTACTCAAAAAGAGTAAACTTATGAGACTCTTTTCTCTCTATATGTAAAACGGAATGTCTTGACTGACTGATACACATCCCAAACTACTCGTGATAAAAATATGACATTTGAGGAAATACCCCTATTGTGGTGTAATATTAGGGGTGCACTAATAAAGGAATTTTGCATAAAGCAATTTTAAGGGTTGTTTTTACCCTGCTATTGTTAACTTTTACTCCCATGAGAAAAACACTGAATTCAGTGCAGTCGTTTCTTCATTTGCTTTTTTAAATTAGATTCACCTAAGATATTGGATGGAAATTTTTATCGCTAAACAGATAAAAGAATGCAGTAATTCTCTGAATGCAATTCTCTCATTCAATTTCCTTAGGTATATGGTTCATTTTTGACTAAACATTGCACCTAAATCTCCAAATTCATCATTTTCTCTTCCTTTACAACAAACAAAATTTCCTTTCCATCAGGCAAGAATATTCATTTAAATGACTTATGTTAATGGTAAAGTAAGAGCTTTGAAGGGATAATTTACATACCAACCTCTCTTTGAATGGCAAAGCTCAAGAACAACAGGCACCAAGGGTACCCTAGCATTGAAATTGTGCTGGAAGGTCTGGTATTCAACAGAAGTTTTAACACCACAGAGTGAGAACTAAGTGCAATTGCTAGCATTTATTTTGCATGAATACGACTCTGCAGATAGTATACCTGAAATACTAATGCATACATGGTTCTTATAACTGCGAGCATCAATGAAATTGTTGGGAGGTTCCAATAGCGACAGTAGTGTGTGGTTCAGGAGGAAATTTGTAAGATGCTTGAATACTACAACATGGATTATTTTTTTATTGACTGTTACCCTGTTGAGTACTTATTTTTCAATTAATAAACAACCATTAATAGTGCATTAAAATTATACTTATACATACACTATACCTTAGATATAATGTATATAATATTTTGAAAGAAGAATGTGCTTAGTAAGCATAAAAAGATTAGTCTGCCCCTTCATGGTGTTGTAATGAGACCTTTAGGGTTCTAAAGCTCTCCCTAGAATTTGAACTTCATCCATGATGCTGAGTCCTACACTGAGAGCGCCAAATGCAAGACTTTTAACTATTATGAAAATCGTGCAAGCCCTCAATCAAATTTTTAAAATCTTTATATTTTTAACCTTGAAAACCAAACTTAAATTAAAATTGTAGGAATTTCTATTTTTGCAATGGGTATGCTTCTACTTAAAAATGGTAAATATGAAAATTATTTTGATACTTGTTAATATCTTTAGGTCGTAAATCAATTTTTATATTTTTAACGTGCATTGTTTAGAAGCAAAAATATACAGTGCACATAGCTGTGGAGGTATAATTTCAGGGGTCCAAATGTAAACATTTTTTCTGGATAGAAACCGTACCAAATAGTTAATCAATCCCAAAGGAATGTAATATACCTTATGGACTAACTTGGGTGGGGTCGGCATATTTAAGGCTATGGTCACAGATATGGATATTGAAATGAATATTTTATGTTGCACTGGAATTGAGGACTTAAAATGTTTTCAACCTTGTATACTGTGGTTAAATTTATAAGTTTTAAGTCATCTGAGTAGCTTAATATCTGGTCATGCATCTTCAATATCATATAGAAAGGGTTTATTTCACTATGCTCTGAATAGTGGACCAAAGGTAATCACAGCCCAATAAAGTATATAACATGCATTTCAAATATTTGATAGTATATTACTGATGTGAGACTGGAAATTAATGTTTCACATGTTGGACACTTTAAGTCAACAAGAGTCAAATTACCTCAAGAATTACATCCCCTGAGACTAATTCAAGTCACCTTAAGAGAGCATGGGACAATAATTGCCACCCGATGCGCACCTTCTACTTTTGACTAAATGATGTGACAGTACACGATTAAATAGTGGAACAACTGATGGCAGTCATTAGAGACGCAAACTGACACAAAAAAATACATGAATACAAAAATTTTATAAATATTTGAATATTTTCATACACATCAGATTTTGAAAGCACACACTTAAATGAAAACAATAGAATTTCTTAGGCTTGAATAAAATACAGTTAAGACAAATTCAAAACTTTTGCCATGTCTCTGGAAATATGTATGTGAGATAGTATGTATGGAAATATATCATGGATTCAAATATCTTATTATCACGCCCTGGTGAAAATAAACCGTGACAGACAGTGTGACAGACAATGTGACAGAAGCGTGAACACAGTGTGCTTAGAATGTGACAAGAGTGTGATTACAGTGTGCAAACACCGTGACAAAAGCGTAAATTGGGACTCAAAAGCGTGCAGAAAGCGTGATAGACACTGTGACGGTACAGTGTGTTCACAGTGTGAGGACACCGTGCACATAGTGTGAGGACACTGTGCACACAGTGTGAGGACACTGTGCGCACATTGTGAGGACACTGTGACTAATACCCATGTACAGTGTGCAGCACATTGTGGTCACACTGTCCATCACGCTTTGAAGGGAGCACACTGTGCGCACAGTGTACATACACTGTGACTAATACACTTGCACAGTGTGATACACGTTGTTGTCACACTGTCTGTCACGGTTTATTTTCACCAGGGCGGTCATGAGTAAACCTACGCGATAAACAGGACTCGAGAAATGAATACCCTCAATGCTTCGACGAAGCTTAACCCAAGTTCCGAAATTTAGTAACTTACTTAACTCCCAATGAAACATTATCACAGAGGTAGTTTCCTTCACGTGATATCAAATACACCATAGAATGAGTTATTCAATGAAATGTGTATTTACCTCTACGGTCATGCTTCCCATGATTGCACGCTGATGCCCTTCAAGCGTAACAAGTGCGATATGCTGGATTTCGTGCTCAGGCTTACCAAGGAATTGCTCGCAAGCAGTCAATAGCATTTCCTCATTTTGTCCTTGAATCTTAACCTGTATGAAATAAGCTGTTGTAATTATGCTGGTTCCGTTTTAACTCTAATGGAAAATGATTTATAAACACAATATACACCTGTGCTATTCCAGTGACCGATATAGGAACACCCTGACTTGTGTACACAGTAGGACTTTCCACCTGCAGGGTCATGGTATTCAATGATATCCTGAAAGTTAAAGTGACACGTTATAAATATTTGCACAGTTAGAAAGTTAACAAAAGATTAACTACACTTATTAAAGGTAGTAAACAAGAATGGTGGCACTGGTCTTCATTTAGGGATGACCACTATCTTACATACCTCTGAACACTTTGAATCCATGGCCAAACAAATGCTCTGCCTCCAGGTACTAAAAGCGGTTTATTATAGCAACAACCTGAAATTATAAACACATATATGAATTCCACACGTTCCTATAGCCAGGATACAAGGAGTATCATTGGCTGTATCATTTTATATAGGAAAAGTTGTCATGCATGTATTTCACAATCCACATTCCCAGGCACCCATACATAAAATTAGACAAAATATATGGGCTAAAGTCGAAAAACAAGTTTCAAATTGAGTCGGTGGATTATGCAATGTTTACAAGGGCGAGCGTCGGTACCTCGCATTTGCGACCACTCCCACTGAATCGTGCCGGCTTTTAGCCGTAGTATTCCTCACCTGATACTACTAGGGCCTCATTCGGCCCACAAGTAACAAAACCCCACGTCATTTTATAGCATGAATACTACAACCTAGTAGGCTCAAAGTAAAATATTAAATATACTAGTCTACTCAAAATGGCAGCAAGAAGACAGGCGCTTGTTGACATGCAGGGCGTTGGTAGTTCCGAATTCGCGCCGCGGGGCGTTGCCATCAAGAGGAAAAGTTCAAAATGGGAAAAGAGCCTGCAGACGCTGCGGCGCTGCGGACGGATCGTAAGCACGTACACCTACTTTACGAGAAAGCGCTGCTTTTCAAACTCCGGGAAGCATGCCTCTCGCTTATAGTTGGTGTGCCCAATTTAATTTGCTACTATATAATATCATCACAATCAAGCGAGGCGTCAACAGTAATACTTCCTCTTAGGAGTTCCAGGAGGAGCAGTCGAATAATTTTTTAAGTCGTTAAAATATAGTCCATTTTAAGTTCCGCAGGCATTAGTATTTTTTTCACGCATCTGAAAATTTCAAGCATATGAGTTGATAGAAAGCTGCCATTTATGAAATTCAATACAAAACTAATACAAGAAGTGAACCCGCATGCTAATGAAAATCTAAGTTAGAAAATTTGAATAAATAAAGCATAAAAAATGATTTTTAATAATGGGAAATGAAAGTTTGCGAGGCACTTGAATTACTATTATAATAGAAGATAGCTGACTATCCTACCCTAGACATGCTTAGTAGACTGTCTCAAATCCTTAACTTATTTAAAAATAGGCTGTAAACAGCTTTGTTTAAGCTCAGAGTGCATAAATAGCTTCGTCAATATTGAAGCCATTGATGAATCATCTAAAAATGTACATAATTTTGCGGTTCTAAAATAAAATATTAAGATAGTAACACTTCATATAACATAGAAGGCAATGAAAAGTTGACTCCCGCGGTGATCAGCTCAAGAAAGAGACTCGACAAAAAAGTAGTATGAATAGATTTTATCAAATCCTGAACGTAGATAAATCTATGTAAGTAAGTCTGAAGTGTTCAAGAGGTGCTTATGGAAATCCAAACAGTCTCCATGTCTAGCTATCTTTAATGAAAGTGACAACAGAAGCTATTTAGGGATCATCTTTACGTCGAAATTCAGCATTTTCCCTGATGCTATTAGGAGAAGCAGGAAGAACAAAATAAAAGAATAGCAGCTCAAAATGAATAATCAGAAATTCCTTCGATCATCCGAAATAAAACTATACATCAAAACAAAGATAATTATCAAAATAAGTTTGAATAAATATGGAACTAATAAAAGGAAAGGAACGATATAGTACTTGAACAACATTGTATGGGGCGTGATGAGCTGACGAAGCATCTATGTTGGTGACACCTGGGATAGGAACATGCCGTTATCTCCATGAAGCGTAAGATATGGTTATCCCATCCCACTCTATCTATGGTTATCCCATGTGATGGGGATGACCTGCTGTAGAGTTTTCCAAGGACGAACTTATGGTGGTCACTTGGACAGAACCTCACAGGTCTGCATACTGCATTTATGTGAGAGAGTGACTCTGATGATCTTTTCTTTAAAATGCAGAGAAAAATGGCATTTCCATGTCTGGCTGGAAATTAGCCTTTTGCCTGTGGTACTTTTCATCCACGATTGATATCCATGGATGAAGTTAATGTCTATTTGCAAGCAATCGGTAGCGATGATAGCGAGCTTATTTTTTAAGCCTATTAACTTTTATCTTAGGATACAAAGTACTCAGCTCCAGTTGAACCATTTTCGCTTAGAATAGGATTCATAGTTTTGTTATTAACACCCATCTATCATAGTTCATTATCTATGTAGACTTCGTGTGGGCACAAAATCCCTGATTTATTCAACTCACACATTCATACAGGAATGAGACAGCCAATGATTTGGACGTCCAGTTGGTCCAAATTCATTTTTTTTACATACGACTAAAACTAAAGGGGGAAAGAGGGGTGAAACACAATTCAGATGCGCACCGATTAGATGGTTTTTAGAGAGAAATAAAGTGAATTGCTAAGCTCTTAATTTTATCATTAGAGACTGACCAAATTTTTCTCTGCTAAGGTCTCATTACAGCCTGCCGGCGATATGTGATCACGAAGCTTTAATCGTCATAGAATCGAGGGAGAAAAAAGAAAAGCTATGGTTTGGCTACGCCCTCCAATGTAGAAAACTTGGGCTCGGATTACTTCGGACTCGACAGCGGCAGAAGTGATCAAAAATGTCAGAATAATATTTAGTTGATCAGAAAAATCAAAAATTTATGCCTAAACATAAGTACCATATGGGCATTTTTAATGCAGTGCTCCGTCCCTCGGGTGGTGCATTAAACAGTGACTCTCTGTGCTCCTTTCGTTTAGAGAAGGATGATATCCCAGGGGGTGATGTTTTTTCATAGAAGCAGTACTGCATGTGAAAACACCTTGTTTTAAGGTGAATTCCATTTATTTTAGAATTTTAGATTGAAAATAATACCAGCATTTTAGCGATTCGTGGTTTTAGGCGTTTGAGCGTTATACGGGCTTTGTGGAACCGTATCACGCTTAAATGAAACATTTAAACTTGATGACTCCGTGGGGTTTTAATATCGTATTTTAGTAATGAACATGAGATATGATTTCTTGATATTAATGCATGATTGGTGTTGGTTCGTCCTCTTCCGTGTGCCCTTGCGGTGGCTTGCAGGATATTGTGATGTACATATAGACGTTTTCGACGCCGATTCTTTTACACGCAACCTTCTCTCCCAAAATTATTACCTGTTATCCAACAAGTCACCCATCCTTCCCGAAAAACAACCTTTGCTGTCGGTCGTTTCTCGAGATAACTGTTACGAAGAAAGAGAGCTAGGAGATTTACCTGGTAGGATAAGTGATCGCTATTTATCAACAAGAAATTAACTACAAATAGTTATTTATTCAAACCACCCACCACCTCTCAACTATGTGTCTAGGTTATATGGGATTTGATTTTCAGCTTTGTAGTGAGTGAAACATACAGTCGGTATGACGCAATGGTTAGAAATATAAAAAGGTAACAGCATCATCCAATATATCGGGATAATTTGTTAACACAGAAAAGAAATGAGACGCTTAAGTATTTTGGATTCAGTGCATGCGGTAAGATATGTTACGGATAGAAAGAAGTGGTGATCAGTAATAAGTGAATCATCTTAATGAGTAGTAAGCTCTTAAAATGAAAATAGAAGTATCAGGCGTTATTTTATGGAATTTCAATATAATACAGAATAAAAATAGCAGTTTTCCACTGAGATAAAATTTTATTACGACGAAAGTTTCTATGTACTACATTCCGACTCTTGTGCCATTATTTTTACCTCATTATAGAGTAGTACATCGAAACCTAAGTCACAAGTAAATTTTATCTCAGTGGAAAATTGCAATTATTATTCCGCGTTAGCAAGCTCTTATTTTTAAATAGATTTTTGCTTCTTTGAGGGAAAAATTAGCGTCGATCATCCTCATGGAAAAACCCTACGGTGTACTGAAAAAACCAATAATGAAGGGATGACGTCGATGTTGCGAATGGTAAGGTAATTTTTAATAGCCTCTAGTACTTTGACTTTCAAATATTATTCTCATATTCTGTTCACAAACGAAAGTGAAAGAAAGATGGTAGATGCAAAGAAGGCAGTATATAACCAAACTACATCATTTAATCCAAAGGTAAAAGGCGTTTAAAAACACGACATGTAGCCTTCAATATATCGGGATAATTTGTTAACACAGAAAAGAAATGAGACGCTTAAGTATTTTGGATTCAGTGCATGCGGTAAGATATGTTACGGATAGAAAGAAGTGGTGATCAGTAATAAGTGAATCATCTTAATGAGTAGTAAGCTCTTAAAATGAAAATAGAAGTATCAGGCGTTATTTTATGGAATTTCAATATAATACAGAATAAAAATAGCAGTTTTCCACTGAGATAAAATTTTATTACGACGAAAGTTTCTATGTACTACATTCCGACTCTTGTGCCATTATTTTTACCTCATTATAGAGTAGTACATCGAAACCTAAGTCACAAGTAAATTTTATCTCAGTGGAAAATTGCAATTATTATTCCGCGTTAGCAAGCTCTTATTTTTAAATAGATTTTCGCTTCTTTGAGGGAAAAATTAGCGTCGATCATCCTCATGGAAAAACCCTACGGTGTACTGAAAAAACCAATAATGAAGGGATGACGTCGATGTTGCGAATGGTAAGGTAATTTTTAATAGCCTCTAGTACTTTGACTTTCAAATATTATTCTCATATTTTGTTCACAAACGAAAGTGAAAGAAAGATGGTAGATGCAAAGAAGGCAGTATATAACCAAACTACATCATTTAATCCAAAGGTAAAAGGCGTTTAAAAACACGACATGTAGCCTTCAACGGTGACATCTCGTACTTTTTAAGATCAGAATACAAGTATATCTGGGAGAAAAATATTTTATTAGGAAAAAATAAATTCCTCTGAAGGATGAATCAGAAATGAAATGGTTAAATGCCAGAAGAGAAGGTGTATTGGAAGACATTGGGGAACGTTATAATTAAATATTCGATAATCCCAACATAATTAATTAGAAAAATTAAAATATAGTCTTACTTCTGTTTATATAATAATCATATTTAAACTCCCCACTCATTCACTCTAAGCGTGAAAGAAAAGTAGGTTTTAAACAAAAGTAAGGTTCGAACGCCTAATCATGATCCAGGCAGGATACACGGCTTTACAGGACTTGGATGGATATATTTCCCGCATCATGAGTGACAAATGGCAAAACGCCACTTGATAGAACTATGATGTGTTCGGTGCATTTATACGAAAGAGCGTTTTAGAGAAAGCAATGAAACATATGGAGCAGAAAGTCGTAAACTTTATCGCCTCAGGTGAAATAGTTGAGAGAGAAAGAGGAGGATTAATAATTTATTTCTCATCACTCAAAAAACTTAGCAATAGCAATGACTAGCATTTAGACAGTAACTTTTGCATAATTTTATGAAGCTTTTAACAGCATGCAAATAATTTCATTTTTTGTTTTTCGGGCTTCTGTCTTTGAATCTTATTGAAAAAAACTGAGTATATAACCAAAGCAGGTGACGGTAGCCAGGTCGGCACCGTGTCGATCTGGCAACCCAATGGTCGCGGGTTCGAATCCCACATCTGGCATCGATGTCGTGCTTGTCTTAGAAGTAAGTTTATGTGCGATGTCACCTAAACTGTTGGAGCACCTGAAAATCTAATTCCACCACTTCCACGATATTACCAATGGTTTGAGGCTGGTGTGAAGTGATAATGTATTACGCATGAGGGCCGTGTAAGTATACATCTCAGCAGGCGGGACATGCGGTGCGGGAAGCATGCCCTCGGAGGGGTCGGCATATAAATATTTCTCCAGAGGAATTCGGTACTTCGGAACTTCGTAGTCCAGAGTTTTCGGTGGACAAGGGTTCATCACTGCCTTTCATATCCCTTGCTAATCGATGCAAATAATACTTCGAACAAACGTCGAAGTTCTGAGTTGGCTGATATTAGTATCACGACATGATGAATCCAAGAGAACAATTCTGACTGGATATCAATGCTTTCAGATGCTTTCCCGTTAAACACTGTAATTGATATTCTTGCTCAGTATTTTCTTTCAGCAAAATTCGAATGATAGGAAATGCAGCGAAATAATATCTTAGGGGGGTTGCCGGAAGTTTTTTTTGAGCATATTTGGTTTAGTTTGAATGTGAAGTAAAAGCGTTTTTTCAACTTTCGGAAGACTGCCATATATGTTATACGTTATATGTTATACGTTATAAGTTATACAGTTTAGGGTTGATTTTTATGGATGAGTGTTACTTTCATTCACCAATTTCGAGCGTTCTTATCTAAAACAAATTCACTCTTCAGTTTGCCACACCGTCTAGGTTGCTTAACGATATTGAAAAACCAATCCTTTGTTTCAAGTAAGATTTACTTTTGCCATTGTGAACTGCAAGTGTGTTGAAAATTGCCAGAAAAATGTTTTCTGACCCGGGAATTGAACCACGGAACCAAAGGTTTGTGGTTCAATTCCCGGTTCAGGAATACCTTCATTTAGCTTCAATATTTACCTCTTGCCTAGAATTTGTCTTTAAAACGGCCTTTAGCATCGTTCCATCTTTACGCATTTCTTCCCATTATGCACCAAATTTACTAGCAAATCGTTTCTTTCTCCATTAATTACAATACAGGTGGAAGATTCCCGAAAGGAATCCCGAAGCTTAACTTTCTTTCCATATTTTTACTCAAGACGAGGAAAGGCGCTTATTCTTTCACAAAATTAAAATATGTAATTCATTTTAGTTCAGGTTGTAGTCAGTCATCGACTTCGTGACCATACCGCGCACCGTTATCGTCTCCGTTCTTCCGAGGCGTAATGTAACTTTTTTTGCGAGGCATTAGCATGAATGAGCTTCCATTCAAACAGATTGCTCCGATAAGAGATGAAATGGCCTTTTAAATTTGTATTGATATTATAATTTGTAATGATATAGTAATATATTGACTAATATATTACCATATCATTAGTCGACAAAATTATCATTTCTTAAACATGATTGCTTGAGGATAACAATATATCAAGACATTTTTTTTCTTAAAGAGGCATGTGTGAAGTTTTATTCCACGCATTTTTTACTATTCTAAGATGAACAAAATTAGCGAACACAAAGTTTAAATTATCACTGAACGGGCATACGCTATACGGGCATACCACTCTCGTTCTTTACTGCATTGTTACTTTGGAAAGAGGTTGATAATGAATTCTTCTTAATGCGAAGTACTGTGAAATTTCGTCGTTGGAAATAAACATGACCAAACGTAAAAAATGTGTCACTGTACTCAATATTCCGGGAAATGAACGAACTCAAAGGCGAAAGAAACTCATATGGAGGAAGTCACGCAAAAATAAGTTTTATTGCATCCAGTAGGTTGCTGAAGAGTGTGGCGTGAAAATAAGAAAAGAAGCGCCTCGTTATGCAGTGAAAGCAAGTGCTTCAAGACATCATGAGTGTGTGTAGGATTACAGCTGATTCCTGATTAGTATCTAATCAGAAAAGTATAAAACATAGTCATTAGTGTAATCATATGCATGATCAATTCCGCAATGTGAAGAGAAGAAAATAACGTTATCCAATCGGGGTTATACAGAGCACAAAAAGTCCTCTGTGCGATGACCAGTGAAGGAGAACGAACTCAGAGATTGAAAGAATCTTCAATATATTTCAGACAGTCTATTGCTCTATGAGTAGAGTTCCATGCACCATCGGTAACGCTAGTTGAATTAGTACATCATTGGCTCCACTAAGGTAAAAAGTTGCACCGAGGTCTGTTGAGGGTAGGAGAAAAAAAATCAATTTGGATGTACTCCTCCAAGAAGCACCTGGAGAAGGATCAGTCCACTGAAAGGTTGCACAGAGAAGAGATTGGTATCAAGAGACAGAGAGAAAAAATTGAAATTAACGACTAGGAGATAGAGTGGGCAGAATATTTTCATTGGATAATGGTAGAATTATTGGAATGTTGATAGTATAGTATCTATAATAGTATTACCTATCATTAATGTTGGTAGGTAACTGACACGATACCTTTTCCCGGCATAAGCAGTTAATAAGCCTCCTCAGGATTTCCTTGGAGCGGCTGTTTCACAGTCGCGTTCCTTTCTCCTTCAACGTTATTGTTCTTTCGTCACCAATTAGATCCACTCCCCCGGAGTCTAGCATTTCTATTATCCTTAATTAATTTTCTTCCGCAACATACATCTTTGGACCGTTTTCTTGTCTGGTCACATATTTTCACGGCTTGAGATGAGTTTAAGAAACTTTTCTGCGCCTATTTGGCTCATGACAACCAACCATCAGCGAGATTAGTCTTATAATAACACATAACTGAAACTGTGACATTAGAATAACGCTGATACAAAATGTGGGGCAACGTTAACCAAACGTTGTAAAGCGAATATATGCAATTACCGGATTCTATTACTGATGGAACTAATTGTAATATTGGAACCCAACAGAACGGTCGGGAGATAGAACAACCAGGAGCCAGTAGAGTGGGGAATGCTGAAGGCGAGGGTCCTAACGTAGTACATGCGTAACTGTTTGTATCAGTCAAGGGAGTAGTTCGAGAATTCTCAATGACCTACAGACAAGGGTGACCTTACTGTGCGATACGATATTACAGCAATAAGTGATAGTGTTAGGCTAACATTACGCTGAAGAGATCGGAATAGGGCAGAGATTAGAGTAACGAGGTCCCACAGAGCACGCCAGAGTTCGTATTCCGACAGCAACCTAAGACATTCATTGTGATCCCAGTGCCCGCTAGTGTGTCGTGCGGAAAACACCTAACCTAACAAGTGCATAATGTCGTCCGTAGGATTGTAAGTTAAAAAGAGGACTCTATGACCCCATTCGTTCATATCAGGCCAATGGCGACGCCAGTGTTTTCTTCCCCTTTCTTTCCACACATTACTAGCATATCTCCATTTGTCCGAAGTATATTTAAAGTCGGCAATGAACAACGTGACGTTGAAATATAGTGGAATTATTATTTCATTGCCTTTTTTCAATCATTTCCGCACCAATTCCGTATCATTATATCCTCGTCCAAAATGAGTACCTACACGAGTTACATTACAAAAAAGCATTGGTACTCTCTTTGAGTTTACATTAGATATTTCTTTCTATTACATGCTGTAAGATCACCATTTCTATCCCTTCCTTTGGTTTCCTTCCATATAATTTCGCCCCAATTTAGGAGCTGAAATCCTATATGACGGTGGGCAGTCGGCTCTCATGTGAATAAAATTAATATGCTGCGATATCAGATAAAGTATTAGCCTTAGGTAGCTAAATGAGTTCCTAATATATTGTGATTTTTATTTAATTATTTTTATACGTAATTGTGGTACGACAAAACACAGTGAAATTCGCCGGATAGAGAAATAGGAGAGATGTAAAGGCTGTGTTCATCTCCTCATCACACGAGAAGCAGAGAAAGCATAAAATATCATTAATTATCCAGGACTGACACCAGCTCTTAGCCAATGGATTGCTCTAAATAATTAAGAGCAGATTTTTGGGCTATGCAGTATTTTTCCCCCTCACGGATAAGCAGCCCAAAACCACCCACTCATTCCCTTGGATAAATCAATCCTTGGCAACCTGGAGTAGTTTGATGAAAACAAGAAAAAAGGAGATTCTCACTCTTGAGAAATTGAGGTATGCCCTACATTATTTGACCAGGAAGTACCATTTTAGATCAACACGTTCGTTCCATGTATATTCTTTGAGCTGGCTTCCCTCGATTACTTCATACCTACATATTGAATATAATTACTGTATGAATGAATGAATACCGTTCAATTGACAATGAATTACTAATGAAAAATTATACAAAGGCTAAATGACTAGTCAAATTATGTACATTTTGCGTACCAGCTTGTCTGCACACGCTTTTCCCAAGTGAGTCGACCGATAAATATCAATAAGGGATTGAAAATGACTAAATTTGTCGAGAGGCCAAAAGCTGTCATGTACATAAATACGGGGTAAAGGTTTTCATACTCCGGTGTGGGAAAAAAAACAGTAAATATGCAGAAATCAGTTCCCGTAGTTCTCCATCACTCTAGATGATCCCCGAAAATACGCTCTTGACGAATGCCACAGAATTACTTCTTACAAGTATATCCTGATTGATATTTGCAACGGAGATTATAGTAGGAATGAGTTAGAAACTAATTCGTGGGCCAACATGATGAGATCCTTGCGCAAGTCGTGTATTTTCACGAGTTTCTTTTATATCTTTAGGATTCCCTGGTTTGCAACGTATTTCCCGCATGGTTCCAGGAATAACAGTTAATCAACCTGCTTTTTACAAAATTTCCATCCTCCTGGGGCGAATAAGAGCCGCGGATGATGATTATCTTGCCTTCCTCAGTTTCAGGGAGAATCCGGGACGACGGATCACTCAAAAAGAGAGTGAGAGGGCGAGCGAAGGCGAGCGGAAGAGAAGGAGAAAGAGAGAGATAAAGAGTGTGAGAGTGAGGGAGGGAAGGAAAGAAATATAGAGGCCCGACGTTTACCTTTTCTAACGCGCAACTCCACCCTGTGAATTTTTAAAATCCCTCATTAGTCCTCGTGCACGCGATTCACGCGGCAGAAAAACAAATCCTCTTTCATGTCCCCTCACCTCCCACCCATCGCAGCCTCTTCCTCCATTTCCCCACCACTTCTTTTCATCTCCAACCCCTGCCACTACCCGGCGTCTCTCCCCCGAGGCTACTTCGCTTCCGAGGCGACGGGCCCCTAGCCGGAGCTCCTCTGCCTCCGGGAGAGGATCCGGAGGAGCTCCCGGAGGCGAGACTCCACGTGAGCCGTTTTCCGCGGAAGACGACGGTCGAGGGAGAAATTACCTTCCCGCCCACGCTCCCTCCCCCTCTCAACCGCTCGGCCGGTCTCGATCTCTCCGAGGGTAGCCGGGGTCGTCTCGAGCTCAGACATGGGGTCTCCTCACTTTATTTTGGCCGTAAAACCCCAACGACATAGTGCCGTATAAGCGCGCAGCGATGGAGCCTCCTATGGGCTCAGGTGGAGTAGGTTTGGTTTCTGGGGTATGCGGAATTCACTTCGATGCTTTTCCGGAGACGGAAATAATGATGATGCCAATCAATGAAATCTTCGTTTACCGAGGTGGCTCACCAGTAATCAACAGAAACTTACGCACAAAAATTGACGAACTCAATGAGAGCACAGAAATCAGTCCGCGTCATTTAATAATAATTTCATTAATGTTCGTTCAAAATTCACAAAAGACGGTGTCACATTTTGCAGTTAAGTTTTTATTGCTGTCCTTAATTGTGAGTGCGATATTTCATTGCTAGATTCAAAATGTTTACATCACTTTCATTTCTCCGTTTAGGTCTCCATTGATCGAATAATGGAAGATGCTTTGTTAAAATTAATATTACTTTATTACCACCGGGAAATTTTTTGACATAATATTACCGACAGGTGGAAAAATGTTTCATTATCATTGCGTGTTAATCATTCCATTAATTTTTAACAACTTTAAGCCTAAATAAAATTCCTTATGAACATACTATCAGTCTACACAAATCACATGGGGTTCTGATTGTAAATGTCATGAGATATTTACGATCCATGAAGCTCAATGCCTCCTAATCTATTGATTTAGAAAAATGTAAAAAAATTCCCTCCACTTTATATGCGCGCGTGAGCGTGGTCGATACTGTGATGAAGTCTCCATTAGACAAGGAAGCTTTGTCCAGAGGAATACTCACAGCGACAATTAAACTTATATCTTTGTCCCGAGAGCCTTTATTTGTAAGTGCTGAGTGAAACTGAAGCCTTTAATTTTAAGTGTTGTAGGAGAAGAGAGAATTGACGAATGCAAGGCATCTTACCCTCTTTTCCACATTCTTCAAGGAGGTCAAAGACTGAGATCACAAACAAAGGGCTAGAATTGGGTTACACCACATCATTTTTACTCAATCTATTTTTTCCCTAACGTTAATGAGGGAACCAAAAAGTAATCTTCTCCTTAACTTGAAACAACTCTTCAATTTATTAGCTTCAGTTATAAGGGTTAAGGATGATAAATTAGTGCGCGACGTATGATGAATAATTGTAAGTCAAAACACGCCGTTGCCCTTACATAACATTGATAGAACACCACAGCTCACGAAAAACAGATAAATACGAATTTAGGTTGGCATCGATAAGTTAGGAATGTTTCCCACGGAAAAAAGTTCAAGCATACCACTTCGACTGGAAAGGAACGCTTTCCCCTAAATATTATAATACATGGAGACAAATTGCAAATGAGGTGCAGCAAAGAAAGATATTTCGCATAAGTATACAATGAAATTCCACATCCCTATATGTGACTGACAGATTCCGAGCAGGAACTGACTTGGTAGTCCACGAATAACGTGATTTTATGCACCTAAATTATATCTTTGACGTAGCATATTTAGCCAATCAAAACTTTCTATATAATTAATAAGATTATTTATCATGTTATCGTAAATTCTTAGGAGTACAAAGATTGATTTAACAGTTGGTATAGGAGCTGCTGACTTTAATAAAAAAGTCGCGACCTTTTTAATGCCAGGAATATTATTTTTTTAACTAATTTTTAACGATTTGAAAACTCCCTAATTTTAAAATTAATAATTAATTAGTGCTTTTACAATAGAAAGATTTCTTGGAAACTGCGAATAGCGATGCACTCGAATCTTTAGGTGCGTAGATGTTGATTTGAATCCAGGTAGAAGAGTTAATAGGTTGGGAAAATAAATATATGAATATCTCCTAACAAAAACGAAAGGGAATTTTGCAACATAACGTAAAGTAATAAAAAAATTATTGAGTGACTACTAAGCAGAGGTATTTTTCAGACGGTTTTTACGAGATGGTAGGCAAACTTTCTTCAGGCAAACTTTCTGAAGAGACCTGCACCATGGGAAAAGATTTGCTGCGGTTATTCCTTCTTCGGTTTTACAATATTTCGTCGCAAAGTCATAACTTCTTAGATTTATTTTACATATTAACTTGCACTTGATTCATAATCTCATTCACATGACAACCTTGTCGATACGCAATATTACTAACAATATTTTTAAGCGTACTACCTCCTCCAATACCTTCTCCATTCAGTTCCGTTTCTTTAATAACGAATTTCAAGCAACAACTTCACTTCTTGATCTTCCCCTGCCATTTCTTGATTTGCCGTTCTGTCAAAGCAGCTTATTTCTACCATCGCTCACCAGAGCTAGAACTAAAACCCTCGTTCTATAGTAATATTCTTTACTCAAGGGAAAAGAATCTCGTCCTCAGAATGTACCACACACGACAAAGAACTTATTTTTTCTTTGCTTTTCGATTCACAGATTCAACTGAAACCACTCCCATTCATTTAGGAAAGGCTTCATTCTTTCAAAGGTATTACCTCTTCTATGGACCTAAAAGCGGACCGTCCCCACAAATATATGTGATTATGCAGTGAGTAGCATGTTCAATGCATTTGTTGCCCGTTTAGAAATGATGTAGAGCAGAGCCATTGTACTTGGATGGAAATTTTTCAAATGTCAACGAGGGAAAGAGCACGGCATTTGCAGTTTTTCCATTAAGCATGCTCCAGTTCGATGAGCACCATGGGGCTTTTAAGGGAAGCACGAGAATGGCTTGAACTACGCACTTAACTCCATACCGCTGAATAGAACATAAAACTGTATTACGTTACGTGCACTCGGGATGCTAAGTGCATTATGGGAGTGCTTGGATATTTACGCTTCGAAGTGAGAATGCAGAAGGGAAAACACGGTATGGAAAAACGAGAAGATTGATCCCAGTTTTAGGGAAAGAAAAAAATTCTGAAGGTAACGGATTAAAAGTGAACCTATTGGTTTTCCCCCCCGAATATTCGCCGTGTTTGAGAAAAATATGGCAAAACAGTCCGCTGAGCCGAAATTTAACGGAGAAATATTTACTATTGCTTATATTTTTTCTCGAGGCTCAAAACTGAATCGACGCAACCATATTTCAAAGACAAATACTACAAAATAAAATATTAAAAACGCAAAACTGAAATGAAATTAAACGCAATATCGTCACATTGTACGTCAACGAGGAAACAACGATGCTTCAAAAAACCTCCAACTACTGGTCATGAAAAATCCAAGAAAATCTATAACTGCGCTAGAGTTTTCGTGCTTGAAGCGAGGCGATGCACAACTCAATGACTGTCAAAATTTTTTACAGAAGTTTGAGCATGCTTCTTGGTCAACACTACGGACGAGATCAAGGAGGTTAGTTAGTACTGGAGTCGCATTCGCGGCTAATTTGAGAATCAAAGTATTCAAGGCAAGGGGAATCAATGTAGACTCGGACATACGGGCTCACTATTCACGATACTCACGGATGGAGTTGCTTTTGCACGTGGATTTTGCACTCAGAGTAGTAAGATGAAAAACAGAAGGCAATTTCAAAACTCATCAAATGAACGGCGCAAAGTGCGCAAACAGGCGAATAAATGCCAAATATGTAGTTTAATTAGGTAAAATTCGTACTAGTTTATACGGATGGAATTACCTCCCAGTGAAATAAAATGAAATAAACCTCCATTAATTTGCCTTAGGAATGCTAACTGACACCTTTACAATGAAATTTGGGTAGGATTTCATTGTTATTAATGTTTTAATACACTTTCAGCATTCATAAGAGACTGAATGTGTTTTAAAACATAAATAACAATTCCACACACCTTATTGTGCTGAGGAAGCGGGGCCTAATTCTTCCCAAGCACCCCATTTCTGGCTTCATTGTCACCCTTAGGCAAAAATGCGTATGCAGCCTACAGTGCATTCTAACTTCCTTGGTGGGATTCATTGTTGGGCGACAACATTTAAAAAAATTGAAATCGAAAAGAGAAATTGAAAGATTAATTGAACATCGTATTTTTATAAACAAAATTCTGATACCGACGGACTTGCTTTAACCATTGCCTTTACATCTGCGAAATCCCGCGTATTTATTGCCGTTGGTGCTTTTACCTGGAGGATTGTGTTCTTCCATTAAATATTATTCGTCAATAGGAACAACTCGTCAAACCAATTAACCTGTGAAATATTCACAAAGATAAAATCTTCTAGAACGAAACACACAGGAAATCGTTTTGCATTTTTAACCCAAATCTGAGGTCTGCCGATATGAGATGATAGCGAGCATGATGGATTTCGCAACAAGCAGATCTGATAGACATGATTCAGATATGAGACCCATTTTACGAAATTCGCAACAGGCAACACGCCATAAAACATTTAAACGCTGCTTGCATTACGGATCTTGAGGAAACTCATCCACCCTCTCGTATCTAAGAAACGTGCCGTCACTGTTTGCTCGAGTCGTCCATGTGACAACGCAAAATTTGATTTCCCCGAAGCTCCTACCCAATGAAGACGGCCAAATAAAAAATCATGAATCCTACCATGTATGATTAAATAGTAGTCGAAGAGGAAAATGTGGCTTAGAACTGGGCTTACAGGAAGAGGTACAACGCAAAGGTTACGCCACCAATATATCCGGAAAGCAATCGGTGATAGCAGCCAGAAAGACTAACTGTAACATTCAATTGCAGAACTGTATTCCAATGGAGAGGTTAAAAACAACAACAAAAGTTAGGCTGAGATAATGCTTAACCTTGCATAAGAATCATGATGCCACTCCATTAATGTCTAAATAAAGTTTTGACTCTAAGGATAAATAAAAAAACAAAGAAGATCATAGAAGGAAGACATGGGGTAGTATACTGTGTAAACTGTGCATGATTTATTCCACGACTAGACTGAGGCGAAAAAATAAGTTTACCTACGTACTGACGGTTAAAGTGAGTAGGTTGGAGAGAAGAAGAACAGAGTACCTATAGAAGTACATCGCATAACTTAGCCTCACATTAATAACTGACGATAGCCTCAGAAATTTGTTTCCATCCAGTTTCTGCTTAACAACTCCCAGTACGGAGTTCCTTTCCGGGCCAACGTAGAGTAAATGGGTCAGGTCACGCGATTTTGGGCGAAAGAGTAGCAGGAAGGACGTTTATCTCACGTCTGACCCATTTCTCTGCCAGGATCCCGACCTCATTCCTGCATTCCCAAGGACACGGCGCGAACCCGGCCACGTCCCTCCGCACCCTGGAGATGGAGGGGAATCGGGGTCAGGGCAGAATGGCCCGGGAGGATAGAACGAAACGAACGGAGAGAAAATTGCGAGAGGAGTCGGCAAGAAGGTAACTTGGGGACCCGTGAGATAGTACGTAGTATAAAAAAAACAAGAATGCAAGACAAAAATAACCGTACGAGGAAGCGGAAAGGCAACTCCGACTACATTCGCGAACGGAAAAAAGTGAGTTTTGAGAAAGAGTTCTACACAGAACCTCGCATTCGTCCTTAACCCAGGAGGATCGTGTTTCGTTCTTCCTCCCCTCTACCCCACAAGAAAAAGAACCCTACAACTCGCGAAAAAAATGTATACCTGCGACCCCCACGTCCCCATTACGCGAGGGGAATCATCGGCCGGCCGAGTTCCCGGGATCGATACCTGGAAGAACATCCGAAGCGGCGGCGAAATCCTTTGCCCCCGTGGGCTTTATAGTGGACCGGCCCTCGACCTCTCCTCGGGTGAGGGTGGGAGAGAGAGGGAGAAAGACAGAGGGAGAGAGAGAGGGCAATCACGCCCCTCCACCTTCCCCCCGGCCGACACCTCCATCTCGCGCGGGCCCCAGGCCGCCTCTCTTCTGGGTCCCTCCCGATGATGACGGCGGCGGCGGCAGTCCCGCACCAACACGTGGAGGAGCGCGCCTGCGGAGGTCGGCGGGGGAGTGTGCGGAGGGAGGCGGGGGTGGGGCGGTGCGTGTGGGAGGGAGGGGATAATGATGATGGAGGGGAGATTTTCGGGGAAGGGAGGCACGTGGAAAGAGGTTGGCGGCGTATCGGGCCGCACGATACGAGGATATATCGACGCAAATCGATATTTTTTCGCATCGAACCAGTGGATGAGGACACTTGGATGCGACCAAGGGACAGACTGACCGATAATTGACATTAGAATTTCGGTGGGTGAATTTGGGGTCGGTGAAAACTGTCTGCTTTCAAAGATGAGTGTTACGAATATGTGGAGTTTATAATGAGCCCTACAAACAGCGTAATTCTAACGTGGGAAGTGGGCAATTTGAAGAAATTAATGTTGTTACTACAGTAAGACACCAATAGCGGAGGTCATATTGGACATTAACCGATTCTCATCTTCATTCAATTCAATAATGTACATAGATATTAAGCCACAATTTTAATCCACGTTTTTTGAATTTGGATCAGAATGTTTACCCACGCTACTACACTATCTACTATACACAAAGAACGGTACGGAAGGAACAATACGGTGTTAGTCGTTAGGAGAACCTCTGAACCGAGGTAGTGGATAAATAGTGGAGGGCAAAAAATGGTCGATATTTTCGATATGAAGATATTACCATCGATAAGAGATATAGGCTAATTTCGATTAACCGATAATTACCACCGTTAAAATGGGATGATATTCCCGATACGAAGTTGGGGCGATATTATCGACAGTACGATTCAGAACAAGATTATAGATAGGACTAGATAAACTCCACGTGGTTCGGTGTAGACTATAATTATCGTCGCAACCTCGATAAATTTTCTATGCCGAGAGGGTCGATGTCGTAAATTGAGTACCGCACAGCCCTAGTGACATAACTTCCGAGCGGAGTGGTGGGGGGGGAGCGATGTGGAGAGGGGGTAGTCAGGTGGGGAGGGAGCGGAGGCGTGCGCGTTCCCAGCCCACGCCCTCCCGCTCTGCGCACGCCTTTCCCTCCTTCTCCCTCCCTCCCACTCTTTAACCCTTCCCCCTCCCACAAACACTCACCCGCACCTCCCCACCCTCTCCACCTCGGGAACCATCCCCCCCTCCCATAACCCACCTTCCCTCCCCATGCAAAACCATCTCATAACTCCCAACAAGCCGCCGCCTACGCGATCTTCGTCGGCTTGACCGCAAGGGAGGAGGAACAAGAGGAATAATATTCGAGCGTCAGTCTCAAACGGATCGTTTCTTTGTTTTTGTTTGCTTCCCGCCGGGTGTGGACGTCAACCTCCGTAACTGACTTCATCCCCCATCCTTGCACCCCTCCCACAAGCCATCTTAGATTCGGGACGGTTAAAATAAAATTAAATACCGTAGCGCACTGCTCTTCGCTCTACCAGGAAGGGTATTTCGCGTTAATTACCAAGAAATAAAGACAGTGAGCCGAGGAACCCAACCTCAATTCAATCACCTCTCTAGGGGGGGCTCGAAAACCGTGGTTTTTCGATTTCACGACGTTCTACCATTCCTGAATTTTGAAGTCCCGCGACCTCTTCCGCGCAAGAGACACAAGAGAAACTCCTCCGAGGCGGTACCACCCGCGGTATCCCTCCCAGACCCTCGGTGATTTACGGTCCTGCCCTATCTCTTCACCCCTCCCTTCCCGTCCCAGCTCACCGGCCGGCATAACCCTTACCCTGACCGGGAACCCCTCTTGGAACGGTCAGCGGAGGACCTCTGGCACAGCCGGCCTGCAGACGACGGACGCTCCGACGTAGCGGCTTGGTACCTACACGAGACGACGCCCGCCCCACCCCCGTGGACGCGATCCCACGACGCCGACGCCGTGCACGGCCCCGCTCAGCCTCTCCCTCCCCCTGTCCCTTCGCAGCCCTGCCCACCAACGCCAGCCGCTCCCCCCTCGGGCGGCACCCCGCCTTCCCGCCGCGCCGCCACACACACCGGCGTTCCGCTCGCCACAGTGAGAGACGGGCGAGAGAGAGGCACGCACAGAGGCGCGATTTTCACATCAATCCAGCCGGCCCCGAGGAGAGAGAGGGAGAGATTGCTTCGGAGGGAAGGACGGCCAGCTTCTTCCCCAAAGCGTGAGGACACGACCCGTGAGCAAATGCCCCCCGGAGGCAAGACGAGGCGGTGGTGCACCTCCATACCCACGACGGTGGATGGATCTAACCGCTGCCTTCTTCGCGAGGCGCGCGAAGCTTGAGGAGTCGGAGGCTCGTCGAGCTCCTCCCGGCAGGTTAGTCTTTCATCCTTTACCTCAGCCTCGGATTTTTCTTTTTTTCTGCCAATCCCGAGTGTTTGTAAACAAGCATGTTCGTGCATCCCCACGCCGTGTCGCGAGTCGATGCTTGGGGGTGTGCCTGTATCCTGTATGCCCGCCCCCTTTGTGTAATGTTTCCCGGCGTCCCCTGTGGTGCTTGTCGTCCTCCGACCAAGCGTGTTTAGCCAGGGGAAATTGGTACAATTACTCGCTAGAGTTCCTCATGCTTCCCAGCGTGTTTTATCGGCGAGCTTTCGCCGACTCGTCAGGGCGATTTCCCCACTAAAATTCCGTACCATTCCCGGAGTCCGTCCGTCCGTTGTTTTTTATAAATATCCAATCAGCTCCCAAGTCCGATTCCCCCAAATATTTCCAAAGAAAATCTTCTAATTAGGAAAGCTGGTACGACCCACGGTAGAAATGCTATGCAAGATATGGCCCTTTTTTCCGGCGATTGTTTTCGTAGCTTATATCATGACCAAGGAGGCGTGATCTTTTGCGTGACTTACGTGCTACGCACAGGTGGTGTCCTGATTCTTGGAGCGATTCCCTTCTCTACGTTGCGAACACTCGGAGCGACTCCATCGAATGTAAGTGATGGCGAGCGTGGGAAGATTGCACTCCCGAGTGTATACATTCTTCCACAAGATTCTTCTCTCGCTATCTTTACCGTGCTGTGCTTACAAATGCAATAGGAATGCATGGCAGGAAGGAGATGATGGGCCGACGTAGGGTGAGGCATAAAGCAATTCAATTACGTATCATCACGCCGCATCACCTCTGAGTAGAGCCCTGAGGAAAATTCCGTGTGTATTTACCTCTTGCTTTATTGCCGTCATGGCATGACACAATGCTCGCGCGATAGCCTCCATTTAGACCGCGTCAAGTCGTATTTCGATGAGCAAACGAAACACGGGACGATTAGGCGCTAACGAACACTTGTCATCTCCCTCCTTGCTCATTCTCTCCGCGCTCGTCGGCCGTGCTCCCGTCATAATGGAGCTCATAAAAATATATCGGGGTCGAGGGGGAAGGGAAGATATGATTCTTACGCGGAGGGTTTCAACAATGGGATACAGGTAAACAAGGCGGTGACGGCGGCGGAGAAGATGCGTCGTGCTCACGTGCTCCGCCATCGAATTTTTATTGCTTATCCGTCTCATTCCTCTCCTCGTTTGTTCTCTTTTTTCGAAACGCTTTCAGGAGGGGGCAGTCTTGAAGGAGAGTCCCTTCCACCCATCTTCCTCGTATTTAGTGAACGCAAGAGAGTTCCCCCACCCCCTACTACCCTTCCCACCAACCTTCTGAGCCTGCGTAGTTGCGCCTTGTAATTACGCACGACGTGATCCGATAGCCGTGAATCACACTTAGCGGGGGGGAAGAGATCTTCCGTTTCCCCCAGCAGGTGGGGAAAGATATAGGTCCAGTTAGGGAGGAGACGAGGAAAAAATAAACAAGTAGGGGGTGATGGGAAGAAATTTCCTGCAACCCTTCGCGAGGAGGTGAGTGCCTTCTCCCCCTCCACAACCCCCTCGCACGCATGAGGTCTGGCGTCGCGGCGGGCCTGTTACCAGGGCCCCGGGCGAGGAAGGCGTCCCTCTTGGGCGCCACTCTGCGAGGGCCTAAAACGTTGGGAGCCCATCGTAATTCCTGCCGGCGATATGAATCAATCGATGAGTGCGTGGATGGGAGATGGAAAACCTGGGAAAATGTTTTGGGATCGGCCGGCTTGGGAGTAGTCGCGTGCGGCAATCCCTTTTTGCGAAAACTTTGGATTCATTTTTCATCTCATCCAAATCCCACGCTCCTCTCCCCTTCCGACCGAAATTTCACGCCCAACGCCCTCCGAATAAACCAATTACCTTCCCTTTCCCCCTCCCACACCATTCCATCCAAAATCATCGTCACGTGAGAAAGAGAGGTGAGTTTAGTGCGGCTGGACGAGGAGAAAGTGAAACATGAATAACTTCCATGAAAACGAAGATATAACTTTCAAACTGTCAGGCATCGATGAATTTGCCGATACGCACAATTCATTTTGTCTCTTACGTTTATTTGTAGCGGGAACTGCACGAAAAAGTGTTTTGACGCTGGGTCATTTTCTTCAGCAAAAAACGTGAACGGGACTTCATTTCTGAGAATTGTTCCTACGATGACAGAGTCCATTATATTGTTCCAACATTCACTGTAAACAAGACGATGATGCTATTTTAAGAAATACAAATGATTAGGTACGTGAATTCAGAGTGAGGCAAAGGAGAATATGAGGGAAAAAAGCTGAATGCGGGACAGGAGGAGGGAATGGGATAATAAAGAATACAAACACTAGTTTTCGTGTTTACATGTTGCTTTTGACAGTTTTGTGCGACTTGAGTCATCCTTGACTTGAGAGTCATCTCCTTACTTTCGTCTTGCCTTCTTCATCCTCTCCCTACTCTCTTTTGTCCTGACCTTGTCAGCATTTTCGCGGAAAACACAAATATTTTGTCCTGACCTTGTCAGAATTTTCGCGGCAAACACAAAGTCGTGATAAACCGCAGGAAAAACACGGTATACTAACAAAATAATACAGAAATATAATTTAAATCGAAAATCACCTGATGAATTCATGTGTTCTCTCAAAATATAATGGGAAATGGAAGTATATTTCTTTATCTGTAGAAAGTACCCTTGTTTGAATACAAAAAAGAGTTTAGACTCAAAGCAAGCAACTCAGTCTATCATTATCGAAAATTCACCATGTGCTATTTATCTTTCCAGTGAGAAAGCATTCTTGGTACGAATTGGAATGAGCCGCGAATTGCCTGATTCAAGGTCGCAGAAGGTACCTAGCAGTATGTGATATATCATGTTCCTCCAGCTCTCTCGCACAGATTTTCATAAAGGGACCACATTGCCAATGTAAATAGAGATTATACCTTAAGATTCACTATTATTTAGTAACAATGAATACCTGCAATCAATACCAGAATCTACACTAGAGATGTGGAAAAAAACTCTAGCGAACAGTTGAAAATAAACGAAAACACAATTGATAGTTTTTATCAGTGGAATACTGCCGACGTTCTTTGAGCCTTAAATTTATCAATACCTTTAGCACAACCCTCATTTCATTCTATTACAAAAAGCAGAGTGAATTTCCCATTGAGTGCCAATAAAAAATACGTGCAGGAGAGGCAATCAGAGTAAAAGAGTCAGAAAAGGAAAGTGGAGCGAAAAGTCAGATTTTTACCGCTCCTGCACGAAGGGAGAGAAAGAGAGCATGGGATTTTCGTGGCATTGTTTCAATAACGATAAGGCAACTGGCTTTATAGTGAGCGCATCATCGCCCGCCGCCCGACGTAGGTGCCACTATCTCTCCAAATAAAAAATTAAAGGGGCGTACGCCGCCGACGAGGAAGCCGGCGAGTGAGAGAGAAAGAGAGAGGATTTTTTCATCTCTCTCTGTACCGATAAACAGCGCAAAAGGATTCACGGCGGAAGTGAGGGAAATGGAGGCGTATTCCACCCTTCCTGCCCGTCCGCCCTTCGAGAGAGAAATGCCCGTTTTGTCCGATTGCCATTCTGATACAGTCCCGACCACCTCTTTGCCCGTCGCGGCACAGCGGCCGGCGAGAGCGAAACGTGGGACGCCGGGCGATAAAGGGGAACGAAAAAGAGCAACTCGGTGGGTCTGGAGGGAGGGTGTAGGGGGAGGGGGGAGGAACACGAGAGGTGACCGACGCAATGAAAAGAAGCGCGCGAAATAAAAAAAAAGTGAAGGGACGATTCTGCCGCATGCGGAAGTAGAGAGGAAGAGAGAAGTCCCCCTCCCCACCTCCTCTTTTGGGGAAAGGGGTGCACAGCGAAGGGGCGCACATATGTGGTGCGTGTGTGTGTGCGTACATCGTTTCGGGGAGTGTTTGCTTTAAGCGCAAAAGGGGAAACGTCCGGGGAGCTTATCAACAAGCGGTGTATTTTTCCATCGCATTAGTTTCATATTCGAAACTGCCCAGCACCGTTTTGGTGGCGGGGAGGGGTTTCAAAAGGGGTTGGGGGCGGGTCGGAGGACGATTGGGTGAGACCTGAAGGCGAAAGATGGAAACGAGGGAGGATGTGGAACCAACCCCTCCTCCTCGGCTCGGGGTGAGAAACAGGACACAGACGCCCACTTAATTTTTTTTTCGCGTTCCGTCCTTCGCACACACCCCAATACCACTCCTTTCTTCCCGGTCTCTCAAGACTCCCACACCAGCGCCCATGGCTTTCGTGCCCGCCCACGTCTGGCGCGCAAACAAAAACATCCCGAGGGAACTCTCCATATGAGTATGGGCATACCTGTCAATGTAAACATATGCCTATGCATACAAATTGCACAAATATTTACGTGATTATGTCCGTATACAAGCACTCACTGGTATAAGGAAATACGCCGATAGGCTATAATTTACTCACTCCAGGTTGAAAGAAAGGGATAGGTTAAGCAGGAATGTATGTACGTACAAAAGGGTTATTGGTGAAGGTAAAAGGACGCCGCACAAAAACTTTCATCTCACTCGAGAATCGAACCACGGATATTTTATGTACGTACTTGTCCCTTTCCCCACTTTTATCCAAGTGCAAGTGCATGTATAACCCGAAAGGAAAAAAATAAATAGACGAGCCAATTATAAAAAAACTCGTGGCGAATTTATATGGCTTGCCATTTGTGAGCATCCTTCTCCAAGCGTCGGTTTATTTTTATTGCTTTTTTTGTGCTTTGTGCATGACAAGCCATCCCGCGCGCGACAGCGTTTCCTCGAACGAGAGCGTACATACGTGCGGGTTTTCGTATACACATGATGCCCTGACACCACATCGGATGTTTTCGCATCGAACGAAATCCGATGGTGGGCGACCCATCGCGGACAGATGAAGGGGAGGAGGGGTGGAGAAGGAGGAGGAGAAGGGGTGGATCGGCCAAAGAGATAGATAGAGAGAGAGAGAGGAGTGGAGGAGTTGAAACGACGGACGGACGGGGGTGGATGCGCAGTCTCTCCCGACGCGACTCGGGGATGGAAAAAAAGAGACGAAAGGAATCCGAAGGTTCAGGGTGGACTAGAGACGATCGGCGGAGACGGAAAGAGCGCGGGACTCTCCTCGGCAAATGTGCTTTGGGGATGTGCCTTCTCAACCGCGTGCGTTCCCGGCCGCGCCGGTCCGCTCCACGCGCGTGCGTTGTCCCCGACTTCCCCGTGGCCGCGTCCTCCACACTCCGAGTACTCCACACGCGGCAAATCCCCGCTCCCACCCGCACCGTGCTCCCAGGGTCGCCGGCGGTGTCGGCGGCGAAGAAAACGCCATTTGCCACGCTACAACTGTATGGCCCTTTTTAGCCCTCCGCTATACCCTTGGTCCTGGCGCGCTATTGATTGCCCCGGCTACTACCTCCTCCTCCACCACCGCTCTCTCCCTCCACGTTCCCTTCTCCCTCCTCCGCCGCGCTGCTACCCTGTCCTCCCTCCCTTGCTCTCCTGCAACGCACCCCCGTTGCCCACCCTACCGAAAACATCACCATTTCCGCCATCCCTCCCCTACTTTACCTCCCCTCCTCTCCATCCCTTACTTGCCCCTCCCACGCCATCTACCGCACTCGATCCGAACCAGAATCCATTACATACCCTCCCCCCAAGCCCTCCCACACCCTCCTCCCTCCGTTGCAACCACCACCGCCAAGACCACCCTCAGTGCACCAACCAACTCTCCTCTTTCTCTCTCTCTCATCCTCCCCCGTTGCCCCACCTACTCCTCCCTCTCCTTTCCTTCCCCAGTCAGAGCCTCACCTTCGACCCAGCTTCCACGACGGAGGGGATGGGCAACTGGCGAGAGAGTTAAGGGAGGGAAACTCTGCCCTTGCTCCCTTCTTCTTCTTCCCTCGCGTACACAGCCGGAGGGCTTCCCGTGCCCTTCCCTCGCCCCATCCGTCGCTTCACTGAAATGTTACCTCAGCCGTCTCCCTCGTTCCTTGAGACGGTGCCTTTATATTTTTCTCTTCTCTCTTCCTCCCTTCTCTCTCCGCACTCCAACCTCCCTCGCATATATACGTTGCTTGAGAGGGTTTGTAAACGCGAAGGGGCGTGAAATTCACAGTAAATAATCGTACGTCATGTTTATATAAATGCATGCACAAGCAAATACAGGTACAGGTGCACCTGTACACAAGTGGATGTATTTATTTGATTTTTCGGTTATAGATATAGGCGTTCAACCTTTTCCAGAAATATTTTCGAGTCACATTCAAGTAAGTATTATCTAACTTTTCTCTAATAGAGATTTGGATTCTCCTTAAGCTTTATCAAAGGTATGTAAGTACTTACAAATGCCAATAAATAAAGATAGACGATTGAGGTGCACTACTATTGGAAGCATAGTTGGTTCTCAGGAGAGAAACAACTTTCTGTATTATACGGAACTTGTTCAGGTATGCAAAACGGAATCTGGGTATTTAAGAGCCACCCTCGGATAATAGGATAAGAGGCATGATCTACGAGAACATAAACGTGAGCAAATACCTATGTATGCGTAAGTCTGAATGTACGGGAGTGTGATTATATTTTCTGACGGAGTAGCGTACGTGAAAAGGAATGAATGGAAAGATGTCTGAAATGGGGGTTCAGTAGGGGAGGGGTTTGCATTCTGATGGAGAGGAAGGCTTTCATTTATTATTTTCTTTCCGCGTGCGTTTCAGGTGCGCACCTTCCCCTACAGCCTCTCTCCTCCCCCACCAACCCGCGTGCCTTCCCTCCTCACACGCTCTCCACTTTCCCACCCCCATCCCTTTTCATTACCCCAGCACTGCCAACCGGTTAAAAAATAATTATTTCGCATTCCGTGCGAGGTAGGTCAAAATTATAGCGGGGGATATTTATTTTTCCAAGGTTGCATTTCGTTTCACACGCATTTGGGAACTCACCGATAAATTTCGCAGCTGGTGATTCAATTGCAACTTGCAATGTTTTTATTTTTTCCCTTCGAAAACTTCCTTACATTGGTGGCAAATTTTCGTGAGGAATCAAGGAATATCTAACTACTACCGACCACATATTTTAAGTACGCTATGAGTCCAATTGAATTTTGAACTTGGAGTGACCGTTGTGCGTTCGATATATCCAATGAAATCCAAATGCCTTTGCTGTATATGGCATAGCATTTGAACACATATTTGGAAAATAGATAAAAATATACGATGGCTTGCTATGAGTTGTACTCGCCGCTTTGCTAGTGGAATTGGAACACCTATTGGAAAGCTAAACAGCTGCGGAGACAAGGTAGTGTAGGTTAGATAGACCTCCACATAATTGAAAAAGTGAACAGGAATCTGAACAAGTTAGTCTGGTCGTCTGCGCTTTTCGTAAGTCATGCAGAGAATTTCAATCCACATACAGTGGACGGGAGCCATTGCTTTCCTTGATGTCGAGGAATTGAGTTGAAGTGGTCATTGCGGCCAGAGGGCATGCATGTCGGGAATTTACGAAAAAGAAAGTGTAGGTAATTCTTGTTATCTTACTATCGGGCCCCATATTTACATGCGTAATTGCAGGTATAAGAGAAGACTTTCCGTGGAGTCCCCGAGAAACGTTAGCCGTCGTTGATTGAAATCAAGCTTGTTCATTAGCATAGACGCAAAACCCCAAGGTTACAATTTCAATTCGCAACGAAATTTTGGTGGCCGAATTTAAATTTCTCTGACGGTTAAAATTAATTCTCAAAATAAGCACAGCATGAATTCGCGTCTTGGGTTAAAAACATCGGAACAAAAGAAGTGTTTTCCCGTTGGAAGATAGGTCTTCATGACAGAAATTCTGGAAAAGGATGAAGAAATTTTCAATTAAAATGATACAATGAATGAAGCTATTATAAGGCTTAGAAATGCTGGATTTAAAGAGGAAAATAAAAATGGAAAGAGAGAACGTACCGGCGAGTGCCGGAGGGACGAAAAGAAGAATAAACAAAATGCTGGCTCTGGTTGAAATAAAGCTGGTGGCGTATAATTGGAAACGATGTCTTTGTAGGATTTGGCCAAAATTGAAAGAGGGGGAACATTAAAAATGTTACTTTTTAAAGGAATGCTAGGTAAGTAGAGATGATGGAGGAAAAACTAGTAATTGTTTACCAAAGGGATCAAGAAGGGGAGCAAGAAGGCAATTAACGAGAATCGTAGGAGATTGGTGAAAGATGAGCATGATTCCCCTTCAACATAGTCTTGAAAGAAAAAAGTGAAACCTACTATCAACAAACCATGATTTAAAATAACTTCAAACCAGGATAAATGGAATCTAATTCTACTCCAAACACACATAAAGGATATCCATTACACTGCCCAAGAGAGAGAGAGTGACCATTCCGTGGGGTTGATTGCTTTGAATCTAAGGAAATATGTGAATTTCGTGCCCTAATATATTTCGCAAGAGCATAAGAAGAAACTGCATCAAAATTTTATCGATACACAGGAAATTCAGGGCTTCTGAAACAGCTCAAATCGTAATCGTGAATAACACACTCTTCCCATTGCATTTTAAAGGCGCGATCAAAGATTTTTTTGCCAGTCCTCCCGCCTACTCAGCAAATTCGGGTGAAGTTGGTACCATCGCCCTTATCCCTCTCGGCCCTGAGGAAATGGGCGGGGACGAGTTTGGGCGAATGGAAAGGAAGGAGGGGGCAAGATGCTTCGGTCCGACCAGGCAATGTCGACGATTGCGATAAGAAAAATAAAATAAAATCCGGCCGCGACGGAACTCCTTGCAGGTTATATCTCCTGACGAAAATTGGGTTCCCCTTCCCCGCTCTCCCATTCCCTCTCTCCCTACCCCCTTTCCCTCGCACCCTCCGCCTCAAAATAAGGTCCTTCCCACTCCAACCCCTGCAATCCCTTTCCTCCCGCTCTCGGCTCCCTCCCTGCCGAACAAATATTTATTACGGGGACGGGTTCGCGTGACGATTGAATTTTCCTGACCTCTGTCGTGAGCGGGTGAAGAATGAAGTAAGCTAGGTAATGGTCGTTGGGCGGAACGGGGGGGAACGGGTCGAGGGGGAGAAAGGAGGAATGTTTTTTCCTCTGGACTCTTTGAAAATGGATTCGTGTTTTCAGTTTTGCACTTTCATCCGCCTCTGCGCTCGAAGCTGAATGACGCGGAGCCGGCGACACGGGGCCCCCGCGGATATTTCGGGCCCGCCATTTGCATTAACTATTTACAAGGAGATAATCAGTGAGGCGGCAAGTCAGGCGAGGCAGGGATCATGTTCCACCTCCCGGACCTTGATGGCCGATCCTTGGGAAAGTGCCGGTTTCCTCGCGAGGCCGTGCGTTCCAGCAACGTCTCTGCTTCTTACTGCGCCTCGGCTCTCTTATGGGCTTGCGGCACGTCTAAAAAGCAGTTAGCTCACGCAATGCAGACGACATTATTATGGTGACGGAAAGTGCCATTCTACGCATCTCGTCGATCGAAATTGGAATGCAAATGATAAAACTGTATTCTACGCCACAATGAAACTATTTAATCCTTGGAGTTAGACTCCCGGTGCAGAAGCCCATTAATTAAAAAGAATGTAGAAAATAGAAAAGAAGAAGAGAATTTATCCTCGTGAGTAATCGGCTTACCGCCATTAGGCTCATTACGGCCAACTGCAAATATAATTATTAGAGTAAGGGTGGATCCGTTAGTTTCAGGTGCGTAATTCACACGGAATACACAATAAAATTCCTTTTTTTTAAGTAGTTGGCAATGTTATAAACACATATTATGGAGAATTTCTATCGCGGAGCAAATATTGAAGCAACGCTATGACCAATCCAAGGGAATGTTGTAAAGCCATTATCAATTACAGGGACAAAGAAATATTCCATTACCTTTCTGCGAGTACGACAGATACACTTTACGGGAACTAAGACAAAATATTCGCTTTCTCACTGTGAGGATTAGCATCACTTGAACTCAAAAAATCTAGTACCAAAATCAGAGGTCAACTTTTTCCCAATACATTGGAGTCCTTTTTCATCGCTATGTTGAGTGACACGGGCATACCTGGGATGGAATAAAATCAGGACTCCAAGGCTGAATGGGAACTGAGTCTCTCTGATCAAATCTATCGAACAGGTAAATCACTCTGGTCGTGTCGCAATCACGAATGAATATTAAACGATATCATCGAATAAGACGGCGAAACGCACTCCGATCAGTGACTATAGTGACTATCACCCTCGCGATATTCCCTTAATAGACGAAAACCACACGTGGTTCAGGGTCTAAAGTTACTTATTAGACTAACCTGAATGGCCCACATTTTGCTCCAGGGGAGAGTCAGCAAGATTTACATCAAGGCACAGTTTTACAAAGGCTGCTTGAATAGGTTTTTCATAACACGAACAAAATCGTGAATATTGCTGGAATTATTAACTCCCATCAACTAACAGACTTATTGACATGTTTTACAATTTTAGAACAGTCGGGTACCAAGGCATCAACTTAACGTGCACATAAGCTGTCAGTCAATAATTAACAGACGTTTTGCCGAGTTACTTAAGGTGAAATGACGGTTTCTTAAGGTCGAACCAGAATAGGATTCCGGAAAAACTGACGTAATTTCACTATAAATAACGCAGCGGAACACGTTATGACGAAAAACTTATCCCATCAACACTCCGGAAACTTGCATTCAAACAACAGATATTATAAAACGAGGCCTAAAAGAATCTTACCATGATAATTACAACCTATTACACTTCAATATCTAGGAAATCATTTAAAGGCCTAGCAGTATCTGCAGATTAGACAATTTAATATATTTCATAGCTCATTATTCTATCATAATTCTCAATCCAAATAAAAAAAGGACAAGTGACATATACATTTTTGCTGCTTTCACTCTTATTTTAATCGCCTTTTTCACAATAATTCCTAATTTGATTAATTCTTTATCCAATAATAGCGGTACTAAATGAAGTGGAGCAGACAGTCTGTGAAAGATGAAAAGTTCAATGATATTCAGTACGCGATTCCAGCTTCCATAATAAAATTAATACTTCCAGAGAGCAGCAAAAAAGAGGCAAAAAATCCTCCGCTTACGTGAAAAGTAAACACAGAACATTATTGTAATAGTGTAGAAAGTTAGTGTATTAGTAAACAATGATTAATGTAAACAGAGGGCAGAGAATAACCTTCGACAAACTCAGCTAAATGTTTTTTGAAAACATACACATCTAGATCAAGTTTTAATACGTTTAGGTGATTTATCTATCAACTTGTGGTAAGATAAAATTTAGAAATCTTTTTTATTTGAAATTGGGATTATGAGCTAGGTG
Source organism: Platycnemis pennipes (assembly GCA_933228895.1). Lineage (NCBI taxonomy): Eukaryota > Metazoa > Arthropoda > Insecta > Odonata > Platycnemididae > Platycnemis > Platycnemis pennipes. The sequence goes on along the minus strand of OW121847.1, from coordinate 72,117,962 downwards.
AAGGGGAGAAATGGAATACGTACTACATAGGCTGGATGATCGGAGCCTTTGTATCCCCATTCTACAACAGCTCATTTACAAGCTAATTCCTAATCATCCACATCCATCATCAAATATCTTAGCGCTAACACGAGTGATACTGAGTAATGCTAATACACCCGGCGGCAGGGCAACGATTAAGTCATGACGTGAAATATAAGGCAGCGTGTGCACTGATAAATCATATCCCATGGGACGTGTGTTGTTCGCTCAATTCGTCCTCTAATCCAATAACTAGGTCAGAGAGGGAATAGCAACAGTGGAAGACGAGTATCCGCGTCCGTACGTAAATACTTAATATTGAATATGAATTTTTCATGCATCACAAACTATAAATATTAATAAAAAACATGGTCCATCAGGTGAGCACACCCCATATATCTATTATATATATTTCCCCACTTTACAAGGTATTCGGCACTTTCGCACATTGTTTAAGCAGGAAAAATGAAGCAAAAACTCAGTGAGTGCACGGAGACGAAACTCCCGCATTTTCGATCGGATAATCTCAATTGAGTTCTTAATCTTCGCGGCCATATTCTGCCCGTACACGATTGAGCTCCGAGGTGTGATTAAGCTACAATACGACCGGGAGCGTGACGATCGAGATAATGAACACACACTCGTCGTACACACATGGGGAGAGGGGTAACGGTCATCCCCCCCACCCCCCTAGGGAAAGACAACCCACCCCACGCGGAAATTACCAAACCGTGCTGAGGCGAAAGGTGAGCGAGCAGTCGTGGTGGGAAGGACGGGTTGCCTCTCCGCCCGGGCTGATTATGCGTGTATGCGCGACCTTAACGCTCGGGCCTGCGAAGTAATTCCCCGCGCATCCCATCAATCGTAACGATTTATCACCTCCACCGACACGCCTACTCCGATCCCCACCCCCTCCCCCTCATTCCGTTCCCATTCAACCCTCCCCGCCCCCATCGCACCTCCTCAACACTTTCCTCGCCTGATCCCGTCGGCCGGCCACTTTTCCGACCACCCCCTCGTCGCAACCTCCCTCTCAACCTCCACCCTCCATCCCTCCCTCCCTCGCGCGCCGCGCCTGACCGCATCTGGTGCGAAATGCTGCTCCCCGTCTGGCCACCCGTCTGCCGCTTCCTCCCTCTTCGCCCCGCTCTCGAATGCGTCGATGCGTCGGCGATCGACCGACGTTGCGCGCTCCAGGTGCTGCTGCTCCGCACACATTGCATCACGTGAATGCGGTGCACCGAAGTCGTCGCTTCATACGCTGCACGTGGACGGAGTTCACGGGCTAGATGCGCAGTTCGACTATTCAAGGGGAACGGAAATGAAAAAAAGAGGACGCTCGCCGTTTATTTCTTCAACACTTTGGCGAAGCATTAATCTACTTCATCAGCAAGGGGGGAGAATTAAGATACCTGAGACAAAAAATGCCCCGTATAAACAAAGGCGTTCGAGAAGATGACTCACGATAGAATAAATTAATTTCAGGCCCAATGATTCATCTTCATTTGAAGAGATGGGTAAGGAAATTGAATAACTTTTCTAGCTCAGCTTTTCCGCTGGATAAGGACCTACCCTTAAGCTCCGAAATTTATCTCACTCATTTTGTTTTTTTACGCTATACTTTGGTCAAGTGAGTGCTGCCAGTTATACCAACAAAGAGGCTTTCCAAGCATAAATGTTCAACGAACAATTGTCTTGATAGCAGCATACATCTTCAACACCACAGAAAACCAACGTACGTATAGAAAAATATGATTATAGGTCCCAATCCAGGATTGCGAACTGTAACAGCTCCAGGGATAAAACAAATTCAATTCACAAATCTACAGTGATTTCGATATATTACTGCCCTCTCGAGCAAATTATCTCTCCAATATTAATGCCGTAAAACTGTGCTAATATTCGGCAATTCAAAACCTTCACTTTTTTTGAAACGGATAAACTGACCTTCATAGAATCCGAAACTGATAAAAATATGTGTCAGAGCAATGTGTTTGCCGCGATGATTTACTTTTGTTCATTACGGAAGCTTTCTGAAAGCAATCTATGGTATTTCAGACCATTAAGTTTCTATTTTTTGCAGCTGGGGTCACAATTCGATTAAACACAATATATTTTGCGATATCACATCCTCCTTTTCGCTATGAACAAATCAAAATAAACTAACCTCTGCGAACAATTCATATTCAGTTGCTTCTAGAAAACTTTCCAACCTTCCGCATTTCGCCTTACCTTCACAAAACTTTATTTATTAACACATATTTTACTTAATTACATCTTAACTTGTCTTAACTTCGTTGTCTCGAATGCTATTGGTCCATTGTGCTTCTCCGGATATCGTTGCGCCGAGTGATGTGTCCAATCCACTTCGTTACAGAAATAGGCCGAGGTAGAGCTTCGCGTCCCACGGGGACCCTCTCCGTCACCCATCTGATAGCTCTTATTTAGAGGATAATGGAAGCCAGCTTTTGGGATGAGATCTGGCAACCGATTTCGAAATCCCAAGCCTTCTCATTCTCTTCCAGTCTCTCGGCATTCATTCACGATTCACAGCCAGCCTTTCAACGAAATATTGGATTGCGGTACACACATCTAATCACTCTTACAGAATCTATTGAACCGCATTGTGGGTAAAGTCAGCGCAGTTTGTACTTCCACACTTATTTTGAATGCAAACTGTCTTCCGAACAGAGAGCGAAATGAGGACAACAAAAATATAATGACCTTGACACTTTGCTTTTCCATCTAACATGATGAGAAGGATTCGCCCCAACGTGCAATAACACTTATCGAAATGCGTAAAAGTTTTACTAATAAGGTCACAGGATACTTTAAAGGATACATGAACCCAATAGCCTAGGATAATTCTGTTTCAGAGGCTTTCTTAAAATCCCGACGACGATTTCTCATCATATATACACATCATTATTTATTAAATGACTCCATCTCTTGCGCGAAATGATAATGCAATTTTCCGAGATCGTGTCGACAGTCCGAAACACATTGGAGGCACGAAAGTTACGAGGGAGACTTCAATAGAAGTGCATTTTTACATCATATGACTTATACTCCAGTATGGAAGAAATAATCCTAACTCATTAATTAAAGTAGTGGGAAACATCACAATGAAGAGGTACCAGAGATTAGATTTAGCACATACTTATTGGAGGAATGATTTTCCATGCATGCTTCATGACAGAATGAAAGGAAAAGTCTCAATTTGATTTCACACAGCTTGCCAAAATAATTGAAAAACGATTCAATGCCCTAATTTATTTGGAGCAACAAGATGAAAAAATTACATTATTAACTGGTCCTGAGTCACTTTTCAGCATGTTATTTAGCAGAAAAATATGCAGGATAAGAATCATTTCCAAATATTGGATGATTGAGAGAACAAAAAACAAAATTAGAAAAGTGCAAATGATGCATTAACGAAGAAAAAAGGGAGTCAAATGAGAAAAGAATAACAGGAAGTTGAAGATATCCTACGTGAGCAATTAAAAAGAGCAGAGAAACTAACAGAGCACACGCGAATATATTTTATTATACTGACAGTATACGGCGATTGTTGGAACTACAGTGTAAAAGGTATGCTAAAGGCTGAGGATAACTAACGAAACGGGAAGGATAGAAGGCTTAAACGCAACGGAATATATGAGAATGATAAAATATCTAAAGGTTCATGAGATTCAGAATAATAACATTATACTGAATAGGCGTGGAGCGTGGTGGCCTAGTGGGCTTGGCTACTGATCGAAGGGTCCGGGTGAAACCTTTGGACGCTCCCGAACGAAAAATCCTCGGAGTGCGAGGTGGCCCAGGGAAAGGAAGTGGCCCCTACCCTGAATGTGTGAAATTCACAGTCCGGGGTGAGCTCTACTCTCACCTATCAAAACCAACCTTCGGGTTGCATCACTGAGTGACTGAGCATGTGTGTTATGTCCATTGTACCAATAAAAGTAAGAATTAAAGTAAATAAAAGCACTTTCGGGCACTATTTTAGCACGCTTTAATTGGTTTTCCCAAAGTTTAATTTATTTTATAACATTTTCCGCTCACTTTAAATGCACATCGTTTTCTTCCCCATCCATGCTTAATCCAAGAACTTAATATTCCCTCTTACAACACGGTCTACAGCATCATACTGCTGCTAATTTCCAGTTCCATCCATTGTTCAGCCAACTTCCGCTTTCATCCTTTGCTCCCTTGCCACGGTTGTCACTTCATTGTTCGTGTTTCTCCCCGTAGGACCTAATACTCCAAAACAACACCTTTAATCCCTCGAATCCATTCTCGTCCTCTTCATTCAATCCCCAGAATACCCAGGTTTTATAAATACAGGGCACCCCATTCCGCGTGAAAGTAATTAGTATAGTTTCGGTTCAGCCATTTTTTTAGCATCGCTATTGAACGCTGCTCAGGATTTAGTCAAAATTACTTACTCAGAGACGCATAAATTTTAATGCCTCTGCATGTGAAAATCTAGGATGGCGACACAGTATTTCTCCCAATTTTCCGAGCTAATGATTGGTAAATGGTTCACGGATAATCGTGAAACAAGGATAATCCGCTGTTTGGTTCTTTCCGGATTAATTTCTCTACGGTGCGCCGCCAAAATAAATAAACTGCCTGAGAAAATGACACAATCAGCCAATGAAAAGATCATCGTTGTTCATAATAACATTTTATGGCAAAAAAGAATCCAATAGAACTGTCGCGGCCGCAATTAAATGTTCGCAAGCTTCGGGTGGTGGGACGAAGCCTGGCTTAAGACATCGGACCAGTCGGTATGGCCGTAGTGAACGTCACGATTGGAGGAAAATAACAATAGTTTACTTACCTTTGAGACTACATCCGATACAATAAATAGATTGAAGATGCACGGATAATCAGCAGCCCGGATAGCGCGCGCTCGGATAATCTGGAGTTTACTGCAGTGTAAGTAACACACAGGGTTGTAAGCAGATGACCGTGTTCCTTCGGGCATGCTCCAAGACGAAGTCCTGACCACCCACACGTGATGGTCACGTGCTGGGGCATGGTGTGGGTAGTTGCGGTCACCCAGTCTTGCTGCCACGAGCAAAGCGATTCCGAAGGGAGAGTTAACGACTTCGGCTCGGGTGAGGTGTGCATCACGCTGTTTGCTTTGGTATTTTACGTTCGGTCACATGCTGGGATGATTGCGCTCGCTGCGAGGACACGATCAACGGGAAAGTAACAGCCAAAAACATGGAAGTCGAAGTGGGGAAGTGATTATTGTGCGAAAGAGAGAACGGAGGATATCAAGCTGGAAACATCCACGGCAATCCTAGGGAGTAGGTGTGATCGACAGTCAATACAAGTGGTGCTGAGGCCTTTAATTTGGTCAGGTTTCGCATCACTTGTATTTAGACAGACTATACTTTTCATCTACATGTAGTTTTCAAGCATGTACCCGCACTAATAGGCATTTCAAATCAGGAGAAAAAGTACAAGGATGGGAATGGATGGGTGGAGAGAAACCCGGCGTCGGTATTAGCCTAAGGCAAAGAGGAGAACACGGCTTAACGTTCCACCCGACAGACGGAGTACTGCACTTGAATGATTTCCACTAATCACTAAAGTAGGGGCCGGATTACCGATGAAAAATAACTTCCACTGCCGGGATTCAAATCCGGACCCTTTGGGTGAGAGTATTCTAACAACAACACTTGCCCCACCCCTATACTTCTCATTCGTACCCATACTATGGCGGCGCAATCCACCTCGCTTCGTTCGCTCCTCCATTAGTATACTAATGTTTGGCAATGTTATTCTTTCGGCGGTAAGTCGGCTATTTTTCCCATTCATTTTTATACGCCTATCTTCTACATTTATTCTTATTAAAGTCAACATTAACAGTGCATTTGGTCGTGAAGACTAAAGTTTTTTTTTTAAACAACTAGAGTTCAACAAATATTTGTATTTTTTATCTAAATTTTCGTGATTTGAAACAGAAAACTACATTTCATGATTATCATTAGATTTTTTTATGCTGTATCTTTTCTTTTGGTTCATTTTCGGTATTATTAGCTCAAAATGTATAAATTTAATGCTCGAAAATAATATATTACTGCATGCCGAATAACCGATTTTACCGCGTATATTCAGGAAGTAATATATATAAAATGGAGCGAAGTCGAACTCAGTACTATTTAGTGAATGAAGAGTGACCTATTTTGTGTGGATTGACGACATTTAATGATTTATCACGTTTCAAGTTTGCGCAACAAATGATTATCGAGCACTGTGTCCAAACGTTGAGCAAAATCGTGACAGGGTTCTGGACTTATTTTTTTATATTAAAGAATACAAAAAGCAAATAATTAAAAAAATATTGCTGTATATTATATGTTTAATCTACTACATAAATTACGATTTACACATGTATCTTTATAATTGATAATAATTTACCTCATATATCATTCGTAACTTCATCTACTATATGTACTTATGGCTTACGCCACAAATATCTTCTCTAGACGAATTGAAACATGTAGCGGCCGTAGTTTAGTTTATTTACTATTACCTAATTTGCTGTAGTTTCACCACTGTCCGGACTGTGACGGCTCGACGTTGTCAATGAGAATAGCTATGTCTCCATCATATAACGATCGGACGAAGGGAGATATTTATCAGAGAAAATGAGTATTTAAGGTTTCTCTAGGACATGATTTTTGGTTGCACAGTGGAAGGGAGCTCGGAATAAAATCTTTCAGTGACCTCAGAAAAGACCTTAGGCAGTACTGTATAGTGAAAAACAAGGACAACTACACAGAGATAGAAAAAGGACTCTATCCGACGAGGGGAGATAAAGCAGGACGGGATCTCTGAGAACTTTTCATTTTTCTAATTCCATGAGAGAGCCAGGCGTTCACTCTCGCAGAGAGGATGGTGCTCCGTATCGTACTGTTTGCAATGCTGATATTTGTTTACATAACTTGATGAATTACGCTCCTGCCTCTTTGGAAGGACGAGAGTATCGACGGAAATAATAAATGAGAAAATGGATAGCATGGTGATGCGCCACATCAATGACGGTCAAGGTCGTGTTGAACGGCTGCAATAATTTTTCCATGCCACAGCATCAAAAACACGGGGTCGATTATCGGATGAAGATACTTCTTTGTGCTCAGAATTGGATTGCAAAATGAGCGTCGAATATAAAATACCCTAATGTTAAATGCGACTTCCGGTAGCGTAGTACTGAGAAATATTTTCAGCACTGCAAATGCCGCCTTAAATGAAACTTATTATGATCAATATGATGACTATAAAATTACTGAACAGTAATTGAGAGACGTAGGCTTGGCAGTTGAAAGTCATTTAGGACATCATATACACGGGAAAAATATTTAATTATAATAACACCAGCTGAGGCTACGAAAATATGCGAATTCAAAATGTAGCATCTTTATGATCATCGATATGCCCAAAATTAGTCCATATTTCGTTATTTTTAAAATATTTATAAGGTTGGGATTAAAGAGAAAAAATGCTTCCCAACTTATTTTATCTCCAATTCCGCTTCATAAGGATAGCGAAATCAGCAGATAAAATTCAGCAAAATTGAGCGATTCGGGTTTTCAGTTTATGTCCTACTCGAATGGAAACCCTTTTCTTCACAGACAAGGATATTACGAGCTCAGACGTGACAGGGAGGAGAGGAAATGGGTGCCGTCGACTTCCTCCTCCCCCGCAGGGGATTCGGAGTGGCGCCGAGTCTTACATAACGCCTGGGGAGCCAATGGTGCCAAGACATTACCTCAATATGAAGACATCCAGACGATCGGGCGCCACTACGGATTACTCATATGAACTGGCCTGTGCAGCAACCGGTGAATGATCAAAACTCAACTCATTCTTATAAGAGAGCTCTAGGTACATACTACATTTGAATATCCGGCTTAGAGTAGTGATTACTGTAACGCGCTTTTCCTTGCACGAGTGTTATTTGAACGATATAGAGACTTCAAAATTTAGTAATTTTTAGATAGTGAAAAGGGAAGAAACTATAAACTTTCACCAAGAGTCACTGAGTTAAACGGCCGCAAGCCCATTGCATGACTAATTCAATACCCCAATCTACTATTTTCTGCAACGAAACGAGAGACTAGAAAAATTATCGTCAAGTATACCAGGAGAAAATTGTATTCTAGCCGATTTATCGGGCAATCTACCCACAATGGAAGTGGAAAGGAAGGAATACAGACAAAAGGGAGGAGAAAAGGTTTTCGGATCCCATATAAAGGAAAAGATGCCAAGTTATCATTGGTTAGAGGAAACCAATCGCCATGTGTGACGGGCGGAAGGAAGGGGACTTGGGTCTGGCCTTTTCATTTTTCTCTCTAAAAACACTCTGGTATTCCCCTGCTAGCGAACTTCAGAGATTAAATCTTGCATATAAATAGTTTTTAGGTGTTGTTCACGCTCACATACTTCTTTTCGGACTCAGCCGACTAACCTAGGGACGGATAAAGAAACTTCCCAAGAGTGTGGAGAATAAGAGGACGACCTTGGATCTTTTACCTGCGCCAATTGAATTGGAGAATATATGAACACAAAGCGATCACTGCTGCTAAGAAGCGGAACCGAAGTCAGTTTGGTGGGAAGATATGTGTTTACCGCGTGGAAAGCCCTCAGGTGCGCGAAATTCCCGCATTTAAAGGGAAGAAGAGAGGAGTGGCTCGATTTCCTGCGCCATCTGCGGTTTCCCAGAAACTCCAGTATCCTGGAAAATCGCTTCGATTTGGTCTGCCTGAGATTATACAGCGGCATCAGTATGATTCAAATCGATAAGCAATCGTCAGCAGCCGAACACCCACTGAGCCGCCACGCTGCAGGTGGAGATTATAATTAATGCCATTCTCATATTGTATATGTTTCCTTAATTATTTCTATGAAAGAGAGATAGCCTGCAGGTCAGCACGAAGACGGAATCAATTTGGTGCACCTGAAAAATATTTAAAAGCGGGTACACATTTTCCTCATCATCCCCCTTCTATCCACATTTAGCAATCATACTTCAGTACGTATACTTCTGCCATTCCTTCCGACTCTTTTCGTATCAGTTTTGCAGTCTTTAATTCAAACAACATGTTATTTGCTTGGCCTTTAGCAGAAAACCAGTTCCTACATCTTTGATTACAGAATTACTGGTTTTCATAATTACAATGAAAAAATGACTCATTGATATCTCAATACTCGCAGTCTTTTTTTTACTTATCCCATTATGCAGGACTATGAAGCATTAATTCAACGTTGCATATAAAATTTGAAAATTCAACAAAATCATAAGATTTCTCATTTCGGTGAATATTAAATTACTTCTACTTAAGAGCAATTATTGAATCATTCTGATTCAAAAGAGGCCAAACAAATGTAACAGAAAATTTCGTTTTCGTTTTAAATGTTGGTTGGTGATGAAGTATACCCAAGCGGAAGACCATTGATTGATGACCTACCTCAAAAAGGGAGTGAATTTTTCACTCGTTTTTTATCATTGTTACGTACTTCACCAAATTGAAGAAAATAGCTCAATCCTTAGAGCATTACCCTTCATCCATCAGCTCTGTTTTGAGGATTAAGTTTAGTGTGAGTTTCAAACTCAGCGGTCAACAATCCTGGGATTAGTTTCTCATACTGCTTTCAATCCTTATATCAGATAACCTCTTTCGGCCGAAGTTTTAGTTCGCTGTTGCATCTACCAATGCTGAATCCAGACTCCATGTATTATGAGAGAAATTTCCCATGCATTTTTTTCTGCTTTTTTATTGCCAATACCTTGAGCTAAATTTTGTTCCTCAACCTATATCTGATGATTTTTTTCCCCGTTCGTATCCTTTCTTTTAACAGAGCAACTTCATTTGCCCACATTTTGAAGAATTACATTTCCATTGCCTCATTATTCCATGACATTGACTACAGTAAAATGAAGAAAGAACTGGTGCTACAATATATTGGCTGCATTAAAAGTGTTTAAGGCAATAAAACATTTCCATTATACTATCTTCTATGTGATTGGCTAAATTAAATACGTTTCCTACTTTTCAATTTTGGTACGATGTTGCTCAGAACTCCACAACTTGGCCTTTGAGAGAGATAATGAAGAGCATACCAAGGAGATGAGGCTAAGGAGGGATAGAGAAAATAAGAAAGATAAACAGCGAAGTTGGGAAAGAGATAAAGTTTACGAGTAAAACTCGAAAAAGAGGGAAGAAGTGGGGAGAAGAGGAGGATGAGTTGTAACGGATTGATATAGGCTGTGAGAGTCAGGAGAATGCTCGGTATGCTGCAAATAGGGGGGAACGTCACTATGAAGTAGCAAGTATGCGAAGGAATAAGAAGGGCTGGGATAAATGAAAAAAAATACTGTTCACATTGTTTTACAAGGCCCGCTAAGGCGGTTTATACTTCTCAGGACCTTCCATCCAACACTTACCCGCAGGGTAAACCACAGCCTTTGACCTGAGAGGCTGGGGATTAATAGGTGAGGTCAGAGGACGGGTGGTGATGCGATGCGAGGACAGAGGAGGGCACGGCGGTTTACGCATGGAACTAAGCCTTGTGGCCAGGGAAATTCACACGCACAAGGTCTGTGGCTTTGCTCCTTCCCCTGCACCTCCTCATTTTCCCAGGAAGATTTGACGTCCGTGGAAATCGTACAGCTGGGGCATAGTCCCAGAAGTAATGATGTTTACGGTATTAAATCCGCTAGCCAAATCCCGGAACCACAGTCAGCAGCCGAATGATGCACCTGACGCGGAGAGTACACTATGTGCAATAATTGAGTGTCGCTGTCATAAGGGGAGGTGACCACTAACTATAATGCAATGAGTAGGTTTTTGGGAAGAGGTAGAATTTATGGAGTGGTGGTAGGGTGGGGAGAATATCAGCATCAGTATTGTCTCATCTGAAAAAAAGTGTCCTCCGTTTTACTTCCCATCCGACGGACGGGATGTAAAACGGTGACGGACGGGACATCTACAAAGCATTCAGTAGACCATCAAAAAATCAACAACTCCAGGTATTCAAACCCAGACCCTTGCGCTTACCTTAGGAAGCACATCAACCCGATCGCCTACGCTGGACTAAACATTGGTTTATACGTAAAAATATTTTTGTCAAACTCGTTAACACACAAATAAAGCCTGGTACCACAATATTCCTCATCACACCTTCGCGTCTCTCATGGCTATACTTAGATATAGATGAACAGCAAACCTCTTCCAGAAGGCAATGATTAAATTTAATTCTTTCACTCTTCCTTAGCCGGGAGAATACGAGATATGCAAGGAAGGAGAAGGAAAGAAAAAAAAATGTTGAAGCGGAAAACGCAGAAGGGGAAAAAATGTAAGGGGACAAGCGCTGAGGAGACAACTCCTCATTCTCGGGTTCGTGCCTCTACCGTATTCCATTTCACGCCTCGGCGCATTCTCTTCCTCCGCCCTGGTCTTCGTCCCTCCTCCCGACTCGCACTTCTCCCGTCTCTTTGATCTCCTCTCGTGCTTCTCCGCCCGAGGAGGCCGGAGGTGGCGCCTTAATGAGAGGGAGGGAGGGAGGTGGGCTCGGGGGAGGGGGCGGGGGATGGTGGCGGGGTCGGGAGAAGCGTGCGCCTTTCGACACCCGAACTTGGGGAGCGAAGAGAACGTCAAAGTTCCTCCGTCTTCCTCCCGCTACACCGCAATCACTCTCCCTATTCCTTCAAAATTCCGAAAGGGGATAATCGGGTGGCGCCCACCGGATTCGAGAGCGGGGAAATATTCTCGCTGGGATCGAAACGGAATCCGTTTATCGATCGCGCCCGAAACGTTGATGCGAGTGAGGGCGGGATGGATGAGGAAGGGATTACGGGAAGGGTTGGAGAGGGGGGAAGAAAATAAAACCGATGGGCCCGGCGGGTGGGTCGATGGGCAATAAATTTGGGCCGCTCTTGAAATTCATCGAGATAAATGGCCGGGAATAATGGTGCGGGATTCGTTGTGCGAGTCGCTGTGTGCTTGATGCGCTCGCCGACTCTTTGGCGACCGTCATGGCTCTTCCATAGGGACTAAGTGATTCTCTGCAAAAGCAACAGCTCCGCGGATGAACTGTTCCGAAAGTTTTCTTTTGCGAGCGTTAAAAAAAAAATACTTCGATGTTCGCGAAAAATGGCATTACCGGCTATAAGCGTCTCAATCAATAGTAGCTACAAATGTGAATGGAGCTCGCGGTACAAAAGTGGCAGTCAAGTTTGAAATTTATGCCAGAGGTGGCTTATTTCAGAGATGTTCCTATAGCGAAATATACACCAAGCCATTAGCTTGCGTAATGAAAATAAAACTTCACTGTACAACTTCCTAGCCGGGTGTGATATCCAAACCATGGGACTTCAGGTCGGTCGGCGAGCTCTCTGAAACACCGGTATCCCGGAGATAGCAATCTCTTTAAGTTCTGAAGTAAAGTATTCATCACTGGTTACTAACCAATTGGCGATTTACATCACAAGCAGTAATACCTGTCGGTAGTCGGCAGACCTGTCGTCACTTAAAGCACAGAAATCTGTCTTATTTTCTTTTCTATGTTTAAATATTCACGTCTGATCTTCGCTTTTTAAGCATCAGGGACGTGAGCGAAGGCAGTTAATACAATTATCTCTCAATTCGCCAAAATCTTTGAAGGGATCGATGGATAAGGCCTTGTGCGGTTGGAACATGTTAAAAAGCATCCGTAATTCAATGCGTACAGCAATTTCAAAACGGTGTCTGTCAACACACTGCAGCAACCAAAAGCGGTCGACGTTTTTTCTTGCGAGTTGGCCATAAAATTCCTCATGTATCATGAATATAAAAAGTTTGGCATCGACTATCTTCTCGAGCTCTTTTACTGATGTAAAGCTTTGATGTCGTCATAAAAATCGTCTATGCCAACCTTAAAAAACGACGTATGTACCTTAGTTGTGAACGACGCTGGATCAAAATCAACGGCGTTGCCACTCGGGCGCATGTTGATGTGACATACTTTTCGGACAGCAAAAGCTATTCCCATCATCAAATGTTTCCACGCGATATAATTTCTATTCATTCAGAGTTTTCTGCTGAGCTACAGCTGACAAATTCAGTCCACTGTGTGGGCGAAGAATTGGAGGAGGAGAGCTAACTGAGGAATTTGATGAACCTCGGAGATTATTTTATAGAAGTAAATATGGTGAGACACTACCTTTCGTGGTCACAAAATAGCATCAAATTTCCCGGGCTTTTAAACGTGCTTATGGGCAGAAATAGGATTTCAGCACAACCTACCTTTGCAAGGTATTCATACTGAAATTCCCTAAATATGCACGAGTTGAATACAACGATTAAAATTCTTGTTATCATGTTTTGAAATTCAACTTTCCAAATCATTAATTCAAGTATTTTAATTTCTCGTAAATGAAAATACACCTGAATACCTTTAACAAATTCACCATGAAATTGGTGTTCAAGAAATTTGATATGGAGCTATTTTGCTACTAATTATGTGTGAGGTACCGTCGGCCACGAATTGCTATTGAGCAAAACATTATGCTTCATTACTGAATGTCCAATATAGCTCAAATATTGTCTATACACAGTAAAATATATTCAAAATCAGTACAAATCGTTTAGTTTTATTCTTTAGAGTATGTTAATTATTCATTGAATGATTTACCTCATTATTCCAGAGAAATATTCTCAAATTTACTCATTTTAAACTGGAACAAAGGAGTCCCGTGCCACTCATCTTCTAGCAAGAAATCCGAAGGCGAAAGATCAGAACATGTAGCAATACTTGGAACCAAATCCCTGGCAGTAGCATGAAATATTTTCGGATACTAGATTTCTTCCATCTCAGGAAAGGTGCGACGAATCATAACATAATCTCTGACTGTAACGTGAAATTCTTCGGCCAAAATTTCGATTTTTACTCCACCCGCCATCACAGAGCAAACGGTATCTAGAGGAAGGAGTCGACCGCGTGACGACTTGGGAAATGAAAACCTTGCCCTTGCGGTTTGTAATCCTGCCCTCCTCAACTGTATCGATGGCCTCTTTGGCATGCCGTAAGATTTGCCCTCATCGCAGTCAACCAACATCGCGCTCCGACCAGAAGAGGGGGAGGAGGTGAGCGGAAGGGCGACTCAGAAATTGACGAGTAAGCCAATTGCGAGCCGTTTCCCAATTTTGATGCCACCGCTCGTTAATTAATCAGAGGATTTCGTCTCCAGGGTACGCAATTTCTTCCTCGCCGCCGCTCGGCGTTTGCCCGTTGGTTAATCACATTCCCGACAACGGCGTCAAAACGAGAGTGATTGACGAGGGCAGGAAATCGTGTACTGATCTTAATAACGAGGCAAACAACACGAGGTAACTAAAATTTTAAGCGCTCCCATTGATGCTCATGAATTCGAGTTCCAAAATATCTAATCATTGTTTACAATAAAAGAACTTGCTTTCCATTTAGCAACATTGAGTGTACGATGAATTGTTTGCTTTTGACTAGATTACAGCGCATAAAATAACATTCAATTATGAAGTACAAAAATTACTGGTACACATTGATAACGAACCTCAAAGTGATAGCGCGACTTTTCGACCCTAGTCTGGAGACAAGCCTCAATCCGTCGGTACAGCTTTTGAATGAATTATCCATGAGACTGAGGCAGACAGCTCATCGAACAATATTGGTGAAAGTTAAGAGAAATTTAAGTTGGTTCATAAAAACCGTGAAAACTGTAAGAAATTTAAATGGTCGTCTGCGTTGAGTGATCGTGCAATATTTCCGTTAGACTGACCCTTTTTATGCAGAACTTCAAAAATCCGGAGAAATCAGCTTTGAAAATTCTCAGAACTGATAATTACTGACTAATACTAATTGATAATTTTAACGATGTAATTATAGTCTTTAAAAATACCATATGTATAGAGATGAAAAATCGATCTCCTCCGGATGTTGTGAGACCTATTTCACGAGCTCATAATGTTTTGTGAAAGGTAGATATCTTAAAATATCCAACTAGAAATTAAGTAGGGGAAATAGGGCACAAGCCATTTTTGATCTAGCCCCTATACTTATTTATTTGGTTCTGAATGTTTCGAATAAGGGTCCTCATATTATAAGTGTCAAATCAATTCTGTGTCAAACCACTGTGCGTCTACTAAGCTTTATGTTTCTTGCAGAAAGAAATAAACCAAAATAACTCTTATTTTTAGAGCACGATCTCTCACCATAATTTAACCCTAACACCATCAGCTCAAAGACTGATCATCGCCGGAAGGGGTTTAGCTTAATGCGACGGAAGTGGAGCTCGGAAAAAGTCCACGGAAAGGCCCTCCTCAGATTAAATGGGTTTATTCTTAATTAACAAGGGTAGGAAGGGCGAGATTAAGGGCAATAGCTACACCGCGGTATCTCTTCTCAAAATTTTCCATTATTTTGACCCGAATCTTAACGCAGAAACATCATTGCGTACCCCTGTGGGTATAAACGACGACAAAGGAGCATTATGGCACAAGCGCAACGTACTTGCGTTCACTCGAGGAGTTCGCGGGTTACCTCGACAAGTGATCCCACTCAGGCGTCAAATTTCGACTTGAACTCGTTAATTTTTAATGCATTTGAGTTGCTCGAAGAGTTGCTTGCCGGGCGACTTCAGCTCTTGCTGCTTTCATAACACAAAATCACTACGATAGCGCGAGCTCAGCTCAACTATAAATTACGTCCACGGAAATACTAAAATTTTTAGAGCCGGTAATAATTCAGGAGAATCATATGACTAGGCAAAGCCCTCAATCAAAGCAAGGACTGTTTACGGCATAAATCGCAACTCAAGTTCTCAACTCCAAAGTTGTCGTGACTGGAATGTTCAGCGTCCCAAAAAGACGACTAAGCATTACGCACATTGCCAAAGCAACCGCAAGGAATTGCACTTAAAAATTTCCGGTTCATTTATGAAGCGCTCATTGTTGTATTTCCCCATGTAATGGATATGATTCAGGCTAAACATGTCTTTAAACTGTTTACTTGAATATCCATGTCAATGAAGTAAGATAGGATAAGAGTCAAACATTTTATAATAAAGCATACCATAATTATTGTTTCTACAACAAAAGAATTGTATCAGTATGAAGAGATCAGATGATAGAAGACTCTAGAGGGAGCTTGGTCAAGGCAATCTCAGAGAGATGACTGGTGATGTTAAATGAAAATTTCTACTCAGATCTGTTATTCTTGCATTCAGTTTACAGCAATGTTTGGGACGGAGTTATGGTTGAAATGAGCTTATTTATAATGCAAAAAATATTTGGCATATTTCTTGGATGATGACTTGGAAATCTGGCAGTTATGTTTTTAAATGAAGGTAGTTTAATTTACCGGTAAGCGATCCATCATTCAGAGTTCATATAGAGACTGGCTCTTCAGGTATCTGATAATATAACAGCCTTGATGTGATTAAGATGATCACGACAGTCTCTGTTTTTCACATTAATAAGCCTAAATGAGGATTTAGAAATGGCAATGAACGTCCTTCCTCGAGCTGAACTTGAAAATTTAACACAGTTATGAAGGTAGCAAAGCTACACTAAATGATCATCTAGCACGGCCTAGTGGGATCAATTAACAGCCTATTGACGAAGCATTTAAGTTGCGTACATGTTCAGAAACAAGAGGATCCCAAGGTTGATGACATGAGAGAGAATAAGAACCAATATCAGAAACCACAAAAATTAATATGGCGGTAATATACATAAACCTAAATATAGTAACTCGTGAAAAGTTAGGTCAATGCGTGTACATGTTTCTTAGGTTTCCCGATGAAAATAAAGGATTATATTTTCGCAAGTGTTTTCGGCAATGTATTGCGAAGTTCAGCCTGATGCTCCTGCGTTAATCTGGGTAAAAATAACACGACTTAGGCAAAAGTGGCGGCAGGATTCCGGGACAGATGTAACTGAATGAGGAAGGTGATACGCTTACATTTCAACCTTGGGTACGGGGAGGGTCGTGCCCTTGGCTCATGATGCGTGCTAGGAGAGACAGAGGTGTGAGCACACTGTAAGCAGAGCGTTAGCTCCGAGGGAAAGATCCACAGTGGGGATGACGCTCGAGTCAATAGCGATATCCATTCATGTCCTCGGTGGTGTCACGCGCGATCCTCCCCTAAACAAGTCACTACTTGATGGAATCCCGGCCGCGTCACGCCGGGAGTTGACGCCCCACCTCCCCTCATCCAGCAGACGGCCGACGTTTCACGCATGTGTTCTCGCTAACATTTATCCTCAATACCGGCCTCCTCCTGCGTTATGCAAGCCTCTGCCCCTCCATCGAAGAGCAAGGTACTCGGTACGTCCGGAAACTGAGGAAGGCTCTGCCCTCTAGACTCCTGCTCATCACCATCATCGTCAAAGGCTTCAAGTCTGTTCCGCACTTAACAGCACTTCAGACCGGAAAGAAAGGTGTAAGGACGTAGGGAAGAAAGGGAAGGGAGGAAAGAGGAGAGAAGAAAGGTGGAGAGCAACTCGGCATCAGATTTAGTCTACACCTGAAGAAAAGCACATAGGTGATCACGGTTTTACTTCCCATCCGTGGAACGGAGTGCTGAACATGGAATGCCTTCCACACAGCAAAAAGGCAGGCTTTCAAATGAAATTTTACACACAGGACTCGAACTAGTAGGGGATTGTGGTGCTTCATTCCATCCAGAGGACCGGGTTCGAATCCCAGAAGTGGAGAGATTTGCCGTTGTGATACTGGTGCCGAGTTAAAGTGCTTCGTGACGAGCACATGTTTATGTAGTACTCCGTCCGTTGATTGGACATTAAACCGTGGACCCCATGGCGACTACCGCAAAGAAAAGGCTAATTCCGACACCGAATTTCTCTTCTTCCTTCCTCCGTTCTCTCAAAATGCCGATGCCTACCGAATTACCCACCTATCTGAAACGGCATAAATTATCTTAGCTCACGGTTTTCTCTCTACCTAATAATAATTATTATTACTCGAACCCGGTCCCTCACTGTAGACGGTAACGAAGTACTCTTGCTGCTCCCCCTTAAAGCACCCGCACTCGCCACTACTTGGAAACGTCGTTGAAGGAGCGCAAGAGGGGCGGAGACGCTCGCCCCGTGTGTGAGAAAGAGACTTACTTTCGGGGCGGTTGCCAGCTAGCGAGAGTACGCTCGCACACGAGAAGACGTTGCCCAACGCCCGGCGCGCGTATTACGCGACGTCACGCGCGCCCTCCCTCGAGTTGAGCGCGCTTGTGCGTGTCTGCGTTTCGAAAGAGAGAGTGCTCCTCTTCGCCGTGTATCAATTCAGTTAGCGATCCGCGACTTATTATCCCCGCACACGCCTCGAAGGCTGGGCGAAAAATGGCACACCCGCGGTGCCATAATATATCCGTACAGCTAGCTATACACGTATACCACTCACGTGATTCTCTTTCGGGGAAGGGACAGCAAAAGAAAATTATAATTCGTAAACCTAGGATACTATAAGAACTACTGCTTGATAATTCTTCCCAAATTCTCTTCGTAGCATAACTCATCTATCGGCAGGCCTTGGCGAAGTAGTTCTTCGGGGGAGGCAACCGATAGCTAAGGTCATTTACGCAATTTAGGATAAATGAGTTATGAGGTATGACTGTTTACGGGAACGGGTGTGTAAAAATTTGGCGTTGGCATTAGACTATTCTTGACGAAAGGAGTTAAGGAGTCTGCGGTTTAACGTCCCAACCGACGAACGGAGAACTAAGCTTAAAGTGCTCTCCACACAGCACTCATGTAGGGGACCGGTATACTCATAAAAAAATCTTTACCACAGCCGTATTCTAACGCGGGTCCTTGGAATGAAAGTACTCTATGCACCACACCAACCCGATCCCACTGAAAGGTCTTGCTTGGAAAAATGGAGAGTAGAATGATTTACTCCAGTTTAAAGCTACTCGATAAGCATGCTAAATAAAAATGACACGAGTAAGAAGCTGACAGTGCGGATAAATGTGTCTCTCCATAGTAGATCAGTAAGGCAGATACAAGGGAAAAAATTGGGGAGATCAAATGCCAACTCGAAACATTCAAGATTCTGCTTTTCCCTCGCATCATCCACGACTACAATGCAAAGCATAGTACTTCACGGGAAAGTTGCGTCTTCATTTTTAACAGTTTGTCCCCTTAACCTTATCAACTTTATTTTTCCGAATAGCGACCCACCACGCCCTGCAACTAAACTTTGCGTTGGCTAACGGGATAGCATGAACGTGTGCATTAAAATCTTTCGCTCCCCTGACATTCATGAATTGCTTACACGCAACAGACTCAGAATAGGTATGTATTCAAGGAAGGGTACACGTGTACACCGCATGCATACCCTTGGGGTGTGCCGCGGGCAACGGTGTGTCAACTGTCGAAGTTCTTTCAGAGGGGATTCTCGTTTGTGCAGAATAGTGAAAACCGGCACTGGGCATTATTAGCCTTTGGCTCCTCTTGTGGTACGCATGAAAATGCCACTTACCTGAAAGTTAGATAGCCATGTCTAGCTGTGCCATCATCAGGGATTTTAAGAAAGAATAACTAAGTTAGCATTATAGAAAAGACGTTTTTTACATTGATAAAATTATCACTTCAAAATTCGTACTTTTATCATAAACCAAATATGGTTTCAGCATACACCATTTACAGAAAAATGACGCATCGAGTTTAAGCCATGAGTAAATATCAATTAAAGTGAAAACTGAAGAAAATGACTTCATTCGATTTGATAAACATTTAATACTGCACTTGAGATGGGAACTGCAACGGATTTCATCCAAATATATGATCAATTATAAAGTACTTGAATTCAAATAAATGTAGAGGTGACCCAGGGATTCGGTTGGTGTGATGGCTTGAGTACTGTCTCCCAACCCGAGGGTCTGGTTTCGAATCTCGGTAGTGGAAGAGATATTTCATTGACATGCCGGTTCCTACTCGCGTGCCTTGTGGAGAGCATTTAGAGTGAAGTACTCCGTCCGTCGGATGGGACGTTAAATCGTGGACCCTCTGCCGCCTTTCGTTAAGAGCAGGCCAATGCTGACGCCGGGTTTCCCTACTCCCTTCCTCCATTCCCTGAAAAATCCGACGCCTCCTGACTTGATGATGTCCACTGTTGGATGAAACTGGTCGTTTTTAAATGCACCCAGGGAAATTTTACAGAGTTTTTATTCTTGTTAATCCGACGCCTACCAAATTACCCACCAATCCGAATATGGAAGTAATTACCGTTCTCAATCTCGCACATTCACCCCATAGGTGAGGTGTGTATGAATAGGCGATGGCGAGGATAGGCCTCATCATTCAGGGAGAGTTCCTCTCTCCAATCTTCTCCGACCCTCCCCTTCACCGTCGCCGCGCCCTTCGCTATGAACAGCATTGGTCCACTTGTGGCCGAAATTGTTCGTCACCGGCGCGTGACGAATTGATTACGCTCATCAGCCATGCGCATCTGTTTATTCCTTGGAGGAGGGGGAAAGGTTTTCGGGTTTGCGAGGAGACCCGAGGTCTCTTGCGAGGGAGACTCTGGGAGGGTCGCAACGGTGAGGTCGCCGATGCATGATACGACGGAGGCTTGGCGCATCGTGACCGTCGCACTGATAACCGCCGCCGCCGTCGGCTGCGGCATCTGCAGCGCGACGGGGAATAAAACAATCTCGTTTAATTTTGCTCGGTCCGAGAGTCGATGCGGCAGTTCAACTCCTTTTTTTTCGGCCATTGAAATAATCTCGGAAGCTGGTTTGAATTTTCCTGAGAAGTGCGAATGTTACGTTCTGCGACTCTTCCATTTCGACCAAATGCGGTCATTTACGTCTGAAGTTTCTTTTTGCAACGTTTTCCCTCGATGGCGGCTCACCAGACATAGGAATCTTTTTTTTTACGACGCCAGAAAGGAAAAATTTTAGCTTGACAGAACAGAGCGCACGGTTATTGAGAAGGAGGCATGCGAATAGAAACTGAAAATATAAGCCAAATAGCAAAACATACTATGTGATAACTAAACTTACACTGCAACGTGGCATTTGAGTGAGAAACAACTAATTTTGTCAGTCCCCTTAATGAACGGTAAAACCATCGAAGATTATTTAATCTTGCCTCAATAGGAAATATATTCTGCTTTAAAAATCGTATATATCCACATAAATTCTAGAGTACCATGCTCTTTCCACTAGAGAAATATTTTAGAATGACAAACGAAATAGTTTTCTGCGAGTAATCCTTTTATCATGTTCATAGAAGTAACGATTTACTGCACAGAAATAGCCGTTTTCATGCTTAGAACCCTTAACGGATGAAAAGGAATGAAGGTGAAAGCAATGAATTATCCCATGAAGTCATGCATTTAAAGAATGCATGTACCTACTTTCGGTACATGAGTTCACTATAGAAAGTGAAAGCTCTTACGCCGATGGTACATACTTTGCTCAGCTGGTGCTGCCTGGGAATACCGCTCGCTATTGGAATTGTAGGCCTCACTCCAATAACGCCAAAGTAAGACGATACGCTCCATTTTACGTGAGGTCATAGAAATCTATTTTTCTGCGGAAATGGTTAGGAGATCATTCAAAAAATTCCTAGCAAAAGATAATACCAGTCGATTGCCTTCGTTTCAATTTGTTAAAGATAAAATAAAACTAATTAAAAACATTCGTAAGTCCATACATTAATAAAACTTTATTGCTGACCTTGGCTTCCACTGCTATACAGTCATTATTACTACCGAGAATTTCAAACCCGGATCGGCTATAAAGTTTTATATATGTGGACTTGACTCCGTTTTTTCATAATTTATTGAAATGCAGTTCCATAAAGTAACGTCTGCGTACAACTTAGACTGTAAAGTTTACTTAGTTTAGGCTGAGTCTGAGAGAAATCATAAGTTATCACGATTATCAAAAGACTCAATTATTCCATAGGGTTGATATTCAACTGGCATTTATACTTCCACAAAGCGCATGAAAGCCTTCCAATGTATTTCGATCCCCCCATCCCAGTTTTTGCTCCGGTCCCCCTTTCATCACCAACTGGACGGCTCGTTCATGACGTTGGTCACCCCTCGCTGAGAGCTCGGATAGATTACCTATCACTAAATTAGCTGCGCTCGAGTCAGCCAGTGACAAGCGCACGCAAGGTAAAAGGAGGAATTCCAACATCAGGCCATCATCCTTCCCGAAACTGCCTTTGGACTAGTTGACAGATTCATTTCACTGACTCGTCATTGGATGTTTCCATCACGCTTGGTAGCTAAATCCCAGCCATTCAAGCATCCTCCCAAAATTTGAATCCTTCTCGAGTCTGTATATATTTCAGGGTATTATTCCGAAACTTGTTCTCTCCCTATGAAAAAATACACTTGTCCAGATGTAGCAGATAATTCCAATAAGTCAACGAGATCCTTTGAGCAATAAAGCGGATTCAAGCAGCACCAAAATGAGGACAACTGGTATCGTTTTCGCACTTAAAGACTATAACGCTTCAAAATCAATGCTGTTGTAAATATACGCCATCTTCCTATTCTCCGAGAGGAATCACTAATCTTAAGTCTCCTGTTTCATTTTCATCAAGATTTTTTGGTTAACAACATTGAAAGATCTCGAACCAAAAATTTTTGCCATATTTCTTTTGAAGCCATGGCTTTTGAAGAATTCTGAGAACTAACAATAAGCCACCAATGATGATTCCATCAAATCACGAGGTTATTATGAAATGCGCCACCTCATTTCCAATGGACGGGTGGACGTAAAACGTCACGAGATCACTTGATGTAAACAAACCAGGTGGATTGACGAATAGAGGCGCTAGATTATTGCTGTAAACACTGTAACTGATCTGTTTACTGCGAGTGTGCTGTATCTGATGAAATATTCCTTAGTTCTAGGCTAAGCTAGTTTTTTCCAATGCTTACGAATCCTTTTCTGACAGAAATTAAATTGTGCACATTACTCCTGTTACTAACGTTAGCTGTGATACTGAAAGATTCCGCTGACATTTGTCGTGAAAGGGATACTGGAAAATAATCACTGGTAAAAAAGAATAAACATAAGGATTAAAGTCTGACATGCCTGTCTGTTTTCCCTACCCTTCTTACCCTCAGTTTTCGCTGAATTGTACAAAACGAAGCATTCATTTACATTGGTGTAAGTATAAACGCTTGCATTAGTGCTGTCTGTAAACTAACATTATTAATCCAACACGAAAGCTAGCGAATACCTAGCGTACAGCTGGTGAATTACTAAGCCACGCCTTTCATCTACTCGTCCATTTCTAGATCTATGGCAACACATATTTGGTCCCAAGAAGACACTCACGCGGCGTAAAATGGACCCTTAATATGGAGTAATCTCCATCTTCGGTTCAAGCAGATGAAACGCTAGAGGTCAGCATAAACACAAAAACTGAGACGTACCTTCCCGGTGATTTTTCGCGATGCGTCCTGAAAGACAAATAGACCTATTACTAGTATTGCTGTAGCTGGAGGATTGGCTTGTCATCCTGATGGACATAGGTTCGCATCCTGGTAGTGGCAGAGATTTTTTGGTGTAATCTCAGTCCCTAATTGCATGCTATATAGAGGTAATTCCAAATTTTATCACATCGCACGTTAGAAGGGACGTTAATATCCTTTAGCGCCTTTTATGAAGAGTAGGCCAATGCCGACGCTGGGTTTCCCTCCTCTCTTACTCCTTTCCCTTTCGATCTCATCCTTACACCACTCGTTTCGGTTCACATGTTATTTTAAATTCCACAACATACGTTCCCCATAAGGAGTATTTCCATCATCCCAGGGCAATAGCACACAATGCAAGAGCGCTGACATTTTATTCAAGGTGATAAACGGCAGTAAGCTGACGGTGGACATTTCCGTTGCATCAGCCAGTCGAGGCGCTGTGATGGACAGAATTTCACTGAAGAGTAATTGGCATTCATCGCCCGCGTCCGCAAGCAACATCGTGCAATCCAGCCGCGCGAAAGGTAACTCGTGCGAAATCGCAACCCGAGTTGACGAAACGATCGGGTCGATGTCCACTCATTGGCTCGAGACTCCCTCCGCGAATCGACCGAAAGTCTACGTTCCTGGATCTTCCAGGATCCTAAGAATCGAAATTAATTTAGATTTTGAAGTTTTATAACCCTTCCAAAAGTTGCTTGAAAACACTCGTGGTTTCTTCTACTATTCCGGATCTTAGAAGGTTCGATTACAACATCCACACCAACAGGATTTTCCTACCTCCAAGCCACCTCGCGGGTGCGGGTAAATATCTACCTGATATTCACTTGAATAGTCCGACTGAGAGATAGAGAATTACAAAATAAAAGGTCTTCATCAGTAACTCTAACTACCCCTTTCATACACTGATTTGCTTAGTCTCGGAAACTACAGCACGAATGGAAGGAATAAAGTCAGTGATGAAGCGCTCTCAAATTTCCCACCAGGTAATGGCATTGATATGCAATGACGTTTCGATAGCTGCGTCTGACATCCTCTTCAGTATGGATCAACCTTGAAAACGATGAAACTCGGCTATCAAAACGTCGTGGCACATCAACGCCGTCACCCGGTGGGAAACCCTAGAATGCTTCATCATCAGCAATCGCCGGAAAAACCTACGATCTTTCATACAGTCATAATGTTAGCGAAGTTAAGACTTCAACAGGTTTCTTGTTATTCGGCTAACCGACTACACACCTTTCCGTTTGTTCTTCAGGTATTAATTATCATAATCAATTTTCTCCGAGTTTGCGACATTAGTTTCAATACCGCGCCAGCAAGGAGTTAGGTCGAAGTAAACTTGACCTGATATCTTTGACCGAAGGACGCGTCCTGCGTTCTTGAGAAGGAAAGACCACGAAGATTTAAGAGGGGAGGGAACCATTTGCAATTGACAAAAAGGTGCGCTGATTGAAGTACCATCACTGCGCGCCTGAATTTGGGTCGCTCGGATGGCGCCACCGAGCGACATCACTCCTAAGAGCGTTCACCCTTATTGCACTTATTGAAGCGTCTGGTGACATGGCACGACATAGAATGAGGGCGGTTTCAAAGTGGAACGACATGAGTGGTGAAATTCAAAAGTGTTTCTCAACGAGAAAAAATTGAACAAAAATAGACGCCTGAAGATGCTTAACTTCCGACAAAATTTCACGGCGTTCGGTCGTACTACCGTTGCGGACAATACTTATAGTGTTATTCCCATTGAGAAAATAATGATAGCCTCGTTATCTATCAACTACTTCATAGCTTTCAAAATTATTTTTTTCTAGAGAGGCACTTTTTCCTACGATCATCCTTAACTTATAAAAATTATATCGAGTCTTGAGGCCATTCGATATTTTGCATAGACGGTCATTAAGAATTACAATGGAAGAACATGCGCTCATAGGGGTAAACAACGACTAAATGTTCTCGAACAACGTCTTATTCCTCTCGCTTGTGGAGGTAGTATGATGGACAACGCGCTCCCTTTGCTAGTCTGGCTGCCATCATATTTTCATCGGCAATCAAGCGATTCTTTCTTCACCTTGGCTACGTTGACCTTCGCTGATTGAAAATTAGAATCCTTGAGTCTAACATTATTCGCCCATCTCAATAATGCACGGCAATCATGTAGTGACCTTACGTGAGCATTCATGAAAGAAAATAATTGGATGCATTGGGAAATAACAAACTTCAGGAGTCGAGAACATGTAACTGAAGGTTTCTTGGAGACACTAACTGCTTTTCCCACTTACTTGATGATTCAAGTCTCATCGTGCTGACTCGGGCTGCTCATTCTATCTCTTTGTCTCAGCTCCTTCCATCATCTGTCGGCTGAGCGCTGTCCACCCGAGAGTGATACCTATAATATAAGAAGGTTGATTGTAAAGAAGTAATACAAACGTTCTTTTTCGTTTTTTCCTCCCTAAGAAAGCGAATGATATACAAAATAGTTTGTTTGCGAACCATGTCTCATGATGCAATAAACACATTTCTGACTTATGTAATCATTTTTGTGAGGTTATTCTAACAGATCATATTAGCAAACTGCAGACACATAAGATTTTGGTGTATTTTCAAGATCAATTATCTTTCCACAGCATAGCATAATCACATAAGTAGACAATACTGTATTTTTAACTCCGTGTATTTTCGAAATAAAATATCCAGCAGAAAACCGAAAGGAGGGGTACTTTTAAAGCTATTTTTAAGTAAACATATTGTGGAGAGAGATGCACATTAATCTGGAGGATTTTCATTAGCGACAAAGATCAATGATACATGCAAACCCATTGTTTCAAAATTACAAATTATTAACAGCACAGAAAACTTGGCAATACACAGCGATACCGAGAAGATTTCCTTATACAAAACGATAATATGTTTACTAGCATGCAATAATTCTATTAGAGAACTAAACGAAAGTTCGACCGAGAAAAAGTTAGCTAGTTTATGCTGGAAAAGGGTAAAAACAGAAGGGCCAGATGTGGTCCGAGTCTTTTTTCAGATGCAATTTCACGCTCTGGAATTGAAGTGATTCAGAATAATACGTTTCTCGTTTTTACTCCAGAGATTTCCTTTCCCACTTTTTCATCCATGACGCTTCCTCATATATAGAAAAACCTATATCTAGGAAAAAATCCTGGCAATGTTTCAAACCAGTTAATTTTCTAGGCTACATTAAATAACGGATATTTTTAACGGCTAGAAAGAATAGTTATTTTTTGAGTTTTAAACGAAAATACGAAAATGGATACTCCATGGAAAGCGTTTAATTCTTAAGGGAATTAATTCAGCGGCTCATTAATTTTTACTAGTAATTACTGATTAGTAATACTAACTTTTTCTCATATTTTAATCCACATTTCCATATTTTCCGCCGTGAATTATGAAATGCTCTCTTCCTCCTTCGACCTTGTTACCCGGTTTCAATGAAATGCAATATCGTATTCCTTTGTTTACCTATTACTCTACACACCCACTAATAACATTCGTTTCCATATCTCTAAGGTCACCTTGCTTTATTCATCTTTGATTCCTTCTTCAAGTTGTGTCGTTGAATTACCCACTTGGTAGTAATGAAAACGAACTTACTTCAACTATCCTTCAGTTTTTGGCACTTCTTTTGCTCAATTTCATTCCCCAGCGGCTTATTTGTGAAGATAAGTTCCCAATATTCACTTGTTGTGTAGCATTAAAGAAAGAAAAGGTCCACCGAATCCAATTCATAACTTAACTCACCTATAGAGAACGCATTCAAAATCGTTACCCCGGGGTGCGAAATCAATCCATCGCAACGATTCAACGGATTACTTTCTCGCCGTATCATTTAGTAAGATCCTCCATCTACAGAGGCTTCACCCGGAAATCCATCATCCCGCGGCGGGTTATGGGTACTCGTCAAAAGAAAAGAAGGCTTACCGCGCGGCCCAGCAGGACAAAATGTTTATCCGCCCTCGCCCTCAAGCGGCTTGCCATAGGAACTGATCTCCTCGACCGTTATCGGCCTTTATGCTCCCCATTAATTCACCAGCGTAATCTGGGGGAGAAACAAATCGCTATGAAAAATGAATACACCCCACCCGGATTTTTCTTCCGGAAACTGCTTCCCACTAGGGGCGAGAAACGCCGAAAATCACGTTAACGACGGAGATATAACGAAAAAAATACGCGACGGAACAGCTTGGAATGGTCCTAGGGACTGGGAAAAAATTGTCTCGGAACGACCCCCAGGACAAGTGCTGCGGTGAGGAGGCGAAGAGGGATGGGGGAAGGTCGAATACTACCCCCACTCTTTTCTCCCCACCCCCCGCCAACATTTCTTTCGTCACCAAAAAAACTCCCCTCCCCTCGAATTCCCCATCGGTCCCCGCCCTTCCCAATCCCTCACCGGGCCCTTACCCGCAACGTCAAACGTAACCCATTTATGTCCTTCGTGCGAAACAGGATGGTGTGGAAATCGACTGCCGCGGTTGTTTCGGCGTGGGAGGGAGGGAGGCAATAAATATTTTCGGGGAGGGACGCCCTCTCTCCGCACCCGTTCCCATTAACCGGCGAACTTGCCTCCCCATGGCCGCACCCACGGGGGCCCCAATCGACTCCCCGCCGATCCCACCAGTCATTCGCCTTCCCCGCTTCCCACGGATTTCGCAATCTGTTCGGGTGGGGACGTACGGACACCTTCGTCGGCGGAATGACATAATCTCCGCACCCGTTGGGTGTTTACTTCCCCGCTGAGCCGACTCGCTAAGCGTTCCGTCCTTGCTTCCGTTTAATCCGCGGTGAATTTAGGTGCAGAAGATGGGGTGGTACCGTAGGGCATCACTTGTACTAATAATTGTCAAATAAGGTTTTAATGTACTCCAACTCCATAGGCTATATCGTACCAACTACCCATACTTAAGCTTGAGACAAAAATAATACCTATGCTCGAGGCGGAATTCGAACCCGCGACTATTGGGTTGCCATACCGGTCTGACTACCGCGGGTGGCACGTGAGTGTAACTAATGCAATGAGCAATTAATCAGAGGAGCTACTTTCATTTCCGAGATACGAGTCCGGACACGTACGGCTGAACCCAAACTTTGATTTTCTGGGCACTAGATCTTCCTGGGAAACCACAGGTGGTAGTGGGAAAGGAAATTCCCTTATCCTGATGTGTGAGTTTCAAACACAGGGGAATCAGTAGTAAATGAGCTCACCTCACCAATAAGATCGACTTTCCGGTCTAACACTAGATTGTTTTGATACAGCACTGCCCCTCACCAGAGCTCGTGTATGACTTGCATTGAACCTCGAGACGTACACTCTTTCTAAGGGCCTCAGAAGGCATAAGCGGCATAAGCGAAGGTATAAAATCTAGTATGGTTCAGTTGTTCAAAACAGATTGTCGTTGGAATATGAAATTAACGGGGACAAAAGAATTTTTTAATGTAAATTACCCATGCATTCGACCCTTCAGTTTGATTATATGGAGCATTTAAATACCAGTAATTCTCTCAGACTATACTAATTTGAATTTCGTCATGATAACTATTCAATGAAACGGTGCAATTCCTCACATGAAATTTTATGCATGGATACACACTGCTTCCATTATAAGTTAGAATTTTTATGCCATTAATTTAACTCCAATGTTCTGTTAAGGCTGGCGAGATGAAAATAAATACTAATGATATTTTGCCATTTGGGAATTTTCAAGGGAGTGTTAAATTTGCTGCTGGCTTAGGAATGAGGGCCCATAGCTTGAGATTTTCAATGGGATTGAGATGCCAATTAGAATCGCATTGATGACAAGTTGTATCCTCAGAGTAGTTTCGTACATTCGGTAAAGCGCTCGATTTTTGACTGAAGCGTTCAGGGATCAAATCATGATCTGGCGCGGTCAGCGCTGTCCGGTCGACGTAAATGTCTCCGGTTCGAATCCCGTCTCGGTTTCCAAAACGTCCTTGTCTTAAAATTAAGTGCCTCAATCAGAGGGAGCGATGCATAAACTGGGCATGTGGAGCACCTAAAACCTATTCTATAAAGCCGGGTGATAACTCCGAATGACCCTGCAAAAATAAATTTTGTAAAGTTAACTGCTACCAGAGCTTCCTGGGAAACCTCACGGGGAAAAGAACTCCACCCTAACCTCGGTGCGTGACTTTCACACGCCATGAGGTTCCGTTCCAGGTGGGCGCTACCCTCAGATTTCACGCTGACCTTCAAGCATAGGACTGGGGTGGCTATCGTCTGAATTACGTCCTCAGGAACTAGCCTATTCCTGGACATCAAGGTAATCTATCCTAGATTATATACTTCCCCTCCATTTGGCACGGAAACTTCAATAGTTAGGAAATTAGACTTTAAAATGGGGAATATTTAACATCCGACTTTTCGCAACGAGAGAGCTTAGATCACAGGGATATTTTAGTCCGGGCGAAACAAAATCCAATGAGATTTGCTTGTCGGCTTTTACATTGAACTGACGTTACGCTATTTGCTGAGGTTCGAGTGAAAATGGGGCCTATTACATTTCAGAAAATCCGTACGGAGGATTGCTATAGTTATAATTCGGTTTTAATTTAATAAATGGGCAGGATGCCTTCATGAAAAGCTATGTAGAGAATTAGAGATGAGAATACTGAGAGCTTCTTAAGCAATGAATGGAAAACTACTGAAAATAATTTAGGATTTACACAGATTGAATATTAGGAAGAATGAAGAGACTTATCAAGCAATGCTGAGATTGGAAAACTATCGAATGGTGCCGGTAACCGTGCTATTCTCTCTTTTATTGCGGTGGCGCCTCCCATTCGATGAAAGTATCACCACTAAAATTTAAGGCCGTTCGGCTCCACGCCTGTGAGCCCTCTCGCGGTCCTGGGGCTCTGAAACGAGAGATCAATGAACACGAAACAAAGACAAACGGGGGGAAGGGGAGGCAAGAAACAAAGACTGGAATTTAATCAATGCTTAACATGTGCCCACAGAGGAAAAGCTGTCCATTGAGTTCTGACGCTTTCTGACTCAACGGGGTTCACTCGGCTTTCACATACGCCAAGTTTAGCGTAGCGTCCATTGTGATGACACCTCCGACACTCCGATTATTATGGCAGGGACAAGCGCGCAAAAAATCGTAGATTACGAGTCAGTCGAATGAGAACATTAATTAACTGAGGTTACTTCAAGCCACGAAGCCCCGAGGAGATAGGGAAGTCCGGAGAATCCAATATTGCACGAGATTAAGTGACCTTTCCCATCACTTGGGATACAAATAAGGTAATAGCGCAAGTACATGCATGTCAATAAATTTTTTCACGACTTTATGACGTGATAAATTAGCTTGATATTTTGGAGAGACTAATCTAGAACGAAATGATAACACCTAAGTATCCCACGCCTTGTACACTCGCCGAATCTGCGTCTATTCATGAGTACGAAATCACGGTAACATTTAAAACACCAATATTATGTACAGTTCTTTTATAATTTTTGGCAGAATTTTAAAAACTCTTGTTCTAGGAGCTTCTCTCATTAATCTATTATACTTCGGATACTTAATCTTTACGTTAATGGACGAGACTACCATGAATATGGCTAATAGGAAATTATTATAATGCCATTCTATATTTTTGTCTTGAATAACTTTAATTTGACATAAAGCTGTTCTTCACATGCCATTGAATTCCATAAGTTTCTCGATACTTGCGTTTGCATCAAAGTTTACCTCATGATTGTCGTATGACCTTCGCCTCGGCATATTCAGGAGCCTACTTAACGATTAGGCACAATGGATCGATCGTTTAGACGTAATATTAACCTGCGGACCACGGGACGTTATGCACCTTTGTACGATTTTCTCTTTAGCTATTGCGAATTGCATAATCCCAGGGATAAAAAATTAACCCACTTTCTTGTAAATTATCCTTGAAAAATATCATTTAGGATGATTTTAAACAGAATGGCGCAATCTTTTTGCAGGAAGCAGTTCAGCCAAATTTTGCAATGGCGAACAAATCTAGAAGTTTTCTGGAGACAACCAATGCTAGAACTCACACCGCATTCAATGCCGCAAATGATATTTATCATATATTTTAAATGCTTTGTTTTCACAATAGCTAGATGGAAAGTAAGATCGTCAAGAGGTGGCAGCCAAAAACCGCCATCAAATTTTGACGCCTGAGGTAGGCGGATAATGACAAACTCACGACTTCGGTCGTGAGTTGCGTGGAATGACGTCCGCGGCAAGCTGCTTCAGTCCTATACGTATTCCCTTTATGCCTGCAGCAGATTTGAAGTTAAGGCGAAACGCTAATCCAGCATTTAGACGTATCTTACTTCTACTGCTAGTCCCATATCCCCATTACCGGGGAGTCAAAACCGTAAATGAACACGTTACTAATCTGGGTTCGTCGAAATAGCCAATTGTTAAAAATGAAATATGATCAGGTCCGTCCATCAATTAACCATTCCCGCATTAAAATATTTGGAAATTTCGAAAAGATCTTATGACTACATGAAGTAAAAACTGATTGAAGGAAATGGCTAAATAAAGTATAAAAAATAGGAACAAGTCTCAAGAGGAGTGGATAACTTTTCCATTCACATGCTAAACCTTGGACAGGATTGCGCACTTTTTATGCTAATGATGTTACATGAACTAGGTACTATTGTATAACGAAGGTTCATTTATAATAGGAGTATCCCAACTCCGTTTCTCTCCTATGCGAAGAATGCTCCGCAGTTTCGAAGTCACAATCTCGGGAATTTTCGCCTAAGGATGGGACGGTTATGAAAGTTAGCCGCGGAAATCATAACGTATGGCATAGATCGCGGGTTCGAATCCCGCCAGGATCATGGACTTTTAGTTTGCCTTCGGTTAACTTTGGGTTTAAGCTGAATGATAGGGGGCGTTATAGTCTTAGCAGATTAAATTCACTAAAATAACCTTAAATTCTAATTCTACTACTATTACAACTATTCTACCGCTCTCCCTACTTCTCTACCACTGGAGAAAGACAACGTGTCATACACTAACATAGAGTAATCTTATAGAAGGATAACCTCAATGTTACGAGTGCTATCTGTTTTGAAGTAGCTCAGGTGGATTGAAGTAGTTCATTTTACTCTGTGACACTAGCGTTATAAAGCACCGATTAAACGCAAGATGACACAGGCCACTAGAAAAGTGAAGTGTTCTTGACTTGCCCATTGATTCTTTACTCTTATCTGCGTAATAACATAGTTAATTCCTTTCATCGCAAATGCATGAAGACTCTGCACTTGAATGCAACCACCAACGAAAACGATGCGACCACCATCCATGACATAATATTCATAAACCAAAAGGTTGTGTCCTTTTATGATAGTTGTTTTCTCTACCTAGTACTTATTTGGGTACTTATAATAATTTGTGGTTGGAGACAACAGTTGAAAACCTTTCCTTAATCTGAAAAACATACTGTTAATGAGTTGAGCTGGATGAGGTCTATAACCGAATGATAATCGGATATCTTTTATTAAGGTCCTACCAACAAAGGACTGAGAATGGAGTTCCATAACATTATTTTGCAATGGCGATCAAACACTTCATGCAATAGAAATTTTCCGTCTAAGACAACTACATTATTAATAATTTATAATGACATCGTCAATAAATCACTATTGGCAAGGCGCTCCGCACTGTAAACGACGCAGTCTTGAGTAAGGCCATGCTCGACAATCATTCTTCCCCGCTAACCTCTCATTTCCATCTCCATTTCGTTCACTTATCATGCTCTCCCGTATTTCATCGCGACCATGATTTAATGCCGACCGTATCAGCAAGGGGATAGCAATATCGGAAGCTGACCCCAAGGTCGCAGGTTCGAGTTCCGTCTCGGGTGTTGACTTGCAAGGTTCTCCCCTACGTTACGACTTCACGGTTCGATACGACCTCGGCCTCCGAATCCGCCGCAAACAAAAAAACGATATAATTGCAATCGCTGTTGCCTACTGTTTCAGCAGGAGCAGTAAGCTCAGTCGTTATCCCTTACGACCGCTGATCACCTCCCATTATGCGAAGCTCCTCGGAGCGCCAGATGCAGAACTTCGCACACCGGATAGCGACCGCGAGGCGGGGGAATGGGTCTCCATTTACCTACATTCTAGGACGGCCGCGGCATTCGGGGTAATGGGGCACTGTTCTACTAATACGCCTATCCCTTTCCATAACCCGCATCTTTTCACCCCACCCGCCGCTCCCCAGGTCGTCCTGCCCCGATCCTCAGCGTCTATTTCCCCCCCCCCCCCCTCTGCAGCCGCGGTACCGCACCATCGACCGGCCGAGAGGAATAGAGGCGGCGGCGGTGCACGCGACGGCGCACGCCTCCTCCCGCGCCGCGACGCGCGTACGTCGAGTCCGAAACGAGGGGTACCGCTTTTGTTTATTGACGAGAGTCGACTCCTCATTCTGTCTCCCTCGCAACACGCGTGCACGTGCCACGCCCCTCTTCACGTCCTCCCTCCCCGGCACTCACGCGAAGCAGCGACGAGGAGAGAGAGAGAGAGGACCCGATGAGAAAGAAGAGAAGAGAGCGCGCGAATGAGCGCGTATAAATGATTCGAGCGAGCACAGGCAGCGCTGTCTCCTCACAGCGGTGGTGTGGGGAATGAAATGGGCGGTCGCGAAATGGACTGGTGCGTGCACGCATACCCAGGCGCGTAAAATGGTTATAAAAAAAGTACGGATATTAAAAATATGCGAGCGTGCGTCTCCGTTGCGTGCATCCCACGCACGTGAAATTACTCGTGCCGCGCTCAAAAACATTGCAAAGGTTTATGGGGATGGAAGTAAATCCGTGAATAACACACAAAAGGGCAAAGAAAGCTTAGGGGCGTGTGGGAAAAGTTGGGGTAAGTCAGCCCTGTGATTCTATTCGTCGCAAGGTAGACTTTTTTTGTACTGGACTTGGCACTACCTCCTGTATCAAAAACCATGATACCCTCCTCTCATATTAACTTAAATTTTCTGAAATATTCCACTGTTGACACGCGAGTTTATCAGGGTTGACTTGGTTTAGCGCGACATTCTCGTCAATTCGTTCACGAGAATGTACTGGAAGCGAAGAAGTATATATCAAAGATTGTGTAGTGTTAAGAAGGAGCATAGAGACAGTTTCCTTGGCCGACCTGAACTCATCAAGATATGGGGGATTATACCTAACAGAAAGGATACTGCAAAATGAATAGAAAAGTAATTCCTACAATAAAAAGGATTTCAACCCGGATTTAGACGTAACCATATCACATTAAGAAGCTGAATATTTAGATGATGTGGTAACGCCGAAACCCAGGTCGAAATAAATGTATTTTTACCGTGGCAAAATGGACTCTTAGTCCTTTTCTAATCTCGAGTTTCACCACATCATGCCTAAATCTTCACGGTTCGTGAGAAAGGACACGACCTGATGGCTATACGCGGATGTGCCGGGGTTTCTTTGAATAATTTTCCTCTTATAAGGGAAACCACTCTCGTCATTCCAGAATTTTCCCACTTACTACGGTATATTCCCTCGACTAGATGAAGAACCGTGAAGCAGTTAACCCTCTCGGGTAAGGTAGGATATGTGCACTCATGTACACGCATACCTTAACGTTATCCCCCGTTCCTTCCCTTTTTCTTCGCTCTCAGCGTCTTTCTCCCCCTCCCTCCGTCCGTTCGTTCGTCCACACTTCCCTCCCTCGCCTCCTCTTCCTTCCTTCCCTCCTTTTATCACGTCTTCCCACCGCCAACCCCCTTTCCTTCCTTTCCCACCTCCCACTCGCCTCCCGAGACTCCTTTGCTCCCTCTCCCCTTCCGTGCTCCTTGCAGGGCCGTAAAGACATCTCGAGGGTCCTCCTCTCCCTTTCTCTCTCCACGGCCCCTTCTCGCATGATCCCCCTTTTTCCCTCAGCCACTCTCATTCCTCTCGCTCCCATCCACCAACATACCACATGAAATGCAAGCCGGGCGACTCGGAACCGATTTACTTCCCGGGGACCCGATTCCTTCCTCGGCCGCGATTCACGCGTTCGTTTTTGGGGGCGTCGATATACACAGAGGTATTCCGACGTCACTAAGTAGTCCGTGGGGCGAGGGTTTTGGGGAATACTCACGACTACTCAAGGTGCGCGACAAATGTTGCAAAATATTAAATACTTGGATATCATTTCGATACTTAACATGCAAGATTATAGTTACGACCCGTCCAGATGGACTGATTCATATTATACCTCAGACCTATAGTCGCCAACAGATTTTGATTCATTCCAGCCTCGTACATTCAATTCGCATTCCAATTTCGCACTTATAAGGCCTCACATGGTGTGTACGTTTGGGATCCAATGAATATTGATTTAATTCGAGAACTAAACGAGGTAACATACGAAAGCAGCGCGTTTTGTAACGAACTCCTATGAATGAACGGAAATTATGTATTGCTCGGCTATTGAAAGAACTTGGTTTGTATACTCTAAGGACTAGATGGCTTATGGCGGGACCAGATTAAAGTTAGATGAAAAATTTAAGTCTCGAGGATACGAATCTGACACTACAAACATATTTATACCATCACACTACATCAGTAGGACAGGCAAGTGATTAAGGGAGGTCAACTGTAGGACCGAGCGATACAAAAGATTCATTTTCCACCCCATATTACTCGACTACAGTGCAAAGTGTAGTCCTTTCAAACACATAACACACAATTCTCTATTATTCATCAAGTTTTCTACAGTTGAACTCGACGGCTGGTGACCTATAGCCCTCGACCACGAACCCTTGCGGCGGCCCACAGGGTAGAATGTAGATGCTAAGTGAACCTAGCACACGAGTGCCGGAAAAAATGAAGACTTCCGTGCTAAATCCTTTTGAGTTGACAGCCGAGGTGTCGGAATGATGAAGTCACCAAATATGCCAAATTCATTACGTAGTATTTATCTACATCTATTGACTATACTGCAAGCCTCCTCGATGGTGTATGGTAGAGGGTGAGTTATCACGAAACATGCAATATGAATATACGCTCATGTTTACGCATACTACCTCATGAGAGAGTACTATCATGCGGAAAACACACTACAAGTTTCACTTTTCATCAAACATGCAAGAAATTTACAAAAACTACTACGAGCATGAATTATTTGCATTAATGGTTCATGCAGATATTCTTATATCATCGAAAATCCAAATGAATTTATCAAGGAAGGCGACCTACAGCTGAGCTACACTTTATTTTGCATTGAGTAGTAGCAGGGTATAAGAAAGATTAATAGGGAATATGGGAATGGTGAAAAAGCACTTGGCGTCCGCCTAGTCTATCCCCAACGACAGGCGCCGAAGGATGCAGGGTTAAACTTCCCATTGGATGGATGGTATACTTGAAGTGCTCTCCACACACCTCTCAAGTAGGGATCGGCATCCAACTGAAAAATATCTAACACTACCGAAATTCGAACTCACGCCAGTTGAATGGGGATAGGAATTCAGTACTCTAGCTACTACACAGCCACCCGATCTCCCACCTCCCTACTCTATCCGGCCAACTATGGCAATAGGGAACCTTTTAGATTCCGACGTACTCCCGACATTCATATCCATTTCATACATCACCGCAGTTAAAGCATATGTGAATCCTCTGGCACACGGGAACTAACCACACCAGCCAGATATCGTTTTAGTCGGGAAGACCATAGGGAAAGACCTGTTAATGGCTTCCATCCATTGGCCAAAAATTAGCCTCGACGCATTCACAAGCGAAGAGGGCTCATTTCGCCGGAAGTGGCGGCAGATTCATTTTAATGCCTCCATTTCATCGAGTCCGGACGGCTCGGATAGTCGAGTCGCCCGACGTGTTGAGAGAATCAAATAGATGCACTGGACCAGTAGGGGTCGTTAGCGCCGAATCGATCGATGGCTTCGCTTTCATGAGTCGCACACAGCCACTGCTCCGATGGACGTGACCGGCTCCCCTTCCCTCCTCCCAGAGGAGCTCCCCTCACCACCTCCGGCATTATTATTTTTTTCGACGTGGCTCTCGCTTTGATGGGATTATCTCTCTTCCTCCTCCCTTCCGCGCCCGCCCACTCCTTCTTCCTTCCCTCCCCTTCTTCCTTCCCTCCCCCTTTTCTCTCTCGACCGCTCTCCTCTCCCGTCAAACAGGAGCACTCCACTTCCCGATCTTGACATATCCTTCAACCTCCATCCACACCCTACCCTTCTCTTACACTTTCCATCCGCCCGCCATCCCTTTCCCAGATGCGCCTCTCTCTCTCTCAGCCCTCTTCGAACGAATACCCTGCTTCAAACCCCGCGAGACTTCACCTTCAAGGGCTCGGCCCGGGTATTTCCGTACCACGCACCCACAGCCTTCAACCAGGGTCGCTTTTCGCTGCCTTCTCGGGCCTCTCGCAGCCGGTGTCAAAATGGCTTCTTCAAGATAAGTCTCGTCCCTATGGGAGGCGAAAGAGAACGTCGCCGGCATTTATCATCATCTCACTACTCGTTCCCAAGTTAGTAGCGTCTTCAATGCTCCTCAGTTACATTCTTCTCGGCTCCTCTACCAACGCACTTCGTAATCTCTAACCGGTATGGAAACATCCTGAAAATGGTTATTACTTCGAGAACGCATTTGATTTAATCATCATCAGTAAATTAATCGTAAAATTGGTTAACTGCAGCTCTCCATTCTTCCGTACTCAATTCCTATTCTTCTTACTCCCCTATAATTCTTTCTATCAACATCCTTCTTGGTTTGTCCTAGGTAAATTGTTCCTTGGTCTACCGCGAGGGGCTGACGACCGCGACCGGCGGTTTAGTAAGAGAAATACATCGCAAATATAAGCGAAGCGAAGAGAAAAGTTGCGACTGGCAACAGATACATGATGAGGCCAATAGCATTGAGAAAGCAGTTAGCGACCTTCATACAGAAAATAGCAGATTAGATCCTTGAGGGCTGAAAAAAATGCTAATATTCCTAGCTCGCTGTTTGAATGATCTCTTTTCAGCCGAGTTCAATTTGATCCCTAGAGATGTAGATATAGATATAGGTCGTCAAGTACGAATGAGAGTATCACTCTCCAAAAAATACAATACTGACTTATTTTTAAGAGTCCTTACTCATTCAGAAATAAGCTAACCATCTCATGCCTTCTATATGATCCAGCAGTTTGCATTTTTTCCAAAACGTTTACGAGAGTCGCGCGAGAGACGAGAGAGAAAGTCGCGCGATATTACTCGTTGTATGTTACTCCAGCAACCTGAAAACGGAAAAAATGAACACGCAAAATGAATCGTTGCATATTGCTAAGGCATGTTAAAAACGGAAAATTTTCATTAGGAACTCTTTGCTATATTACGTCAAATTTTCTACTCTGAATGGAATTATGGGGAAGCAGATTTCAAAATGCTTTTATTTAATTCCCCTCAACATCGTTAAAATCGCTCTTAGGCAGACATCAAGGCATATTCAGAAAGAGAGAATTGAAATCTCGGGTTCCACCCAGATCAATCCCGTTTTAAAACTTGACTTGTTTAGTGACGGGATGTTTTGCTATTTGGCTGAAAAGAAAATAAGGGGAGGTTTCTTTTATAAAAATATCCCTAAAAAGCCCAAAAGAAGTTTTGTACCCCACAGTTTCAGTGATTCTTCAAAGGGACGCGCCAACAAATGGGTGATTTTCAGTCTCGGTCATCGGGGACTCTGAGAGCAGCAGGACTCAAGCGATCATGGTCGAAAAGGAATCTTTCCTTATCTGATGCCTGTTTCTTGAGCGACTTCACTCTTCTCATCCCGGGAGGGAGTAGAAGGGAGGCAATGACGCCACTGCCAAATCAGGGAACAATCAGCGTCACGGGCAAAGACAAGGAACGGTCCTCGCAGGGACGAAACGAGAGATGGTTATTCGTTCACTCATTTTTTTTTCCAACTCCTCCATCATCCTATCAATCGCGACGTGATCAAACGGTAGCTGGAAGCGGGTCTCCTTCTCGTTTCCCTCCATCACTCCACTCTCGTATTCTCATTCCTTCCTCCCTTCATCCATTCGCCCCACCCTCCCTCACACATCCTCCTGTCCTGATCCCACCCCACCACCCCCTTCACTCCCGACCCTCCCATCTCTTTATCGCGATCACATTTCGCGTTCGGCGGCGGTCTTTCCGCCTCCTATTTTCCTCCTCTCCCCCCTCCCTTTCTTCCTTTCGTGATGCATTACGCTGATGGGTTTTGCGGGAAAATGATCGCTCCCGTAATCCGCTTATATATTTGTTCCGACGATGCCGACAGACTGCTGTAGCGCTCGAGAGTTATTACGAACGTAAACAGCGGTGCCTCTTGTTTGGCTTTTGGAAGCACGGGCATTTACAGCGGAGATGTCCCCCGTCCCGTCTCCCTTTCCTCGTCACGCGTAGGTCCTCGTTGGTTTCACGGCGTCCGTGGCGAGTTTTCGTGCGCATATTTTGTGCGCGTGGATTTTTTTCGATGCGGATCAAGTGATTTAGGGAGGAAGATAGGGTGGGCGGGTGGGATTGTTTCCGAGGGGAGTGCAGGTGAGGGATATCGCATTACGCCAGGACTAGGAATTCGCGGTCGCGCCTGTTGACATCAAAGTCGCGAGAGCATGACGGGGCCATTAGCGCAATTAGGATACTTTGCACTGCGAAGCGATTGAATTACGGCCAGATGACGCTTGTGTTTTCCTTCCGTGGCGTGTCTTTGTTCTTCCGGAAAGTAATCTGAAAAAAATACCATGATAGCGCATGGCTCTGCATCAAAGCCGGAGATGCACTCAAAGACAAATAAGCGAGATATTACCTGGCAGGGAGACTTGAAGCTAATCATTTAAGCATGCTCGTTCATATATAGGAGTACCTTTTGCGAATTTGATTCGTCCAAATGAGAAATTAAAATCGTCGGAAAAAAAATAAACGAAGAAAACCCTCGTCTCCGAGGAAGGAGAGCGTACTTGAGGACTCCAATGGTTTTATTTCATGCGCAATGAAGTGCATTACTAATTTTACTCTACTGAGATTACTACTGACGTTTTTCCAGTTATTTTAAATGGAAGACGAAGAGCCTCTTTGCAGTAGTGTATACACTTACTCTCAGCTACACTATTAGCAATAACAAGCTCACGTCTTTCTAGGTAAAAATGGGCCTCGGTTGTCGTTTAATAGGAATAGTGGGCGAAAAAAGGCCATTACACGAGTGATTAGACTTTCTACTCTACCGTTTTTCGATGTTATGACATTCCGTACGTTCACAGGGGTTGAAGAGTATCTAAAACAGGAACGCTATCCTGGCTAACATCAGAACATAATTTTGAAACAGACGCAATGAGAGAAAGTAAATCAACATTCTAAAATTCACCGCCTCAGAAAAAAAAGTGTTAGTGGTATAAAACAAAGGCTCTAAGTTTTTACCTCCAATTCTGCACAACTAGATTCACTAAATCTTCACAAAAAACCATTACCTATATTGCGAATCAATTTCGCTTCCGCCATCAGCCTATTACATTCTTGTTGTTATGTTGGACACCGTTGGCATGGGATGTCATGCATTACCTCAAGATGTCATGCATTCAATACAGAGCGGAAAATCAATACGTTTCCGCACAGGATAATCCATTCCGTCAGAACAAAAGCAAAAGTAAAACATACGTACAAGTCCAACAACTTCAATGAATCTGGCCCATACAGGCGCAAAGGGGTTGCATGCAGCTGATTGCGTTGAAAAATACTAAACAGGTGGCAAACTGAAATTTTATTCAATGCGTAACTTCAACGATGGTATGTCACAAGTAACTGGGCTTTACCACGCATTACTCTAGCAGCATCATAACTGGAATGGTCAGATTAGTGATTTGGAGCAAATGTATGTTAGACATGTACAAAAGAGACGGGTTATTTTATCAAGAAGTATTCACGTATTTCGGTAAAAATTTCCTTGCAGAAATTAAAATGATGTACGTTCAAATAGCCTCATGCATTCCTCAAAAACTGGTTCATCTACTACAGTGGTCTTATTAAAAGATCTGCTATCTGTGTATCGAATGTATTTTCTTGGTAGCGCCGGGTGACTAAGAAATTATTAGTAATAATTGGTAACTCTCCACACTTCC
This sequence comes from Platycnemis pennipes, assembly GCA_933228895.1. Taxonomy (NCBI): domain Eukaryota; kingdom Metazoa; phylum Arthropoda; class Insecta; order Odonata; family Platycnemididae; genus Platycnemis; species Platycnemis pennipes. The sequence goes on along the minus strand of OW121847.1, from coordinate 72,076,294 downwards.
GAAGCAAGGGCAAATGAGAAAATTCTCTTCAGAGTTCAGAACTTACATGCAGCCAAGATATATTCCGTGAAGATGGAGAAGTGGGAAAAATAGAATTCAGAATAAAATACCATTTTCGCAAGTATCCCATAAAAAGCGATGGAAAGAGCCGAGTCGTCCAATGATTATATTCATCTTTTAAACGACTAGGTTTCGAGAATCCGCTCATTTCATTGGGAATCCTGAGAAGCGAAAATTTTGTCGTGGGTTCGAGGAAATTTCGTTTCATCATCGGCGGACGTTCGCGAGAAAACTACCGATAACCGGGCCATCAGTGCTGTCCTCGTCCGAAATATTTTCGCAGCGGGAGTAGCGCTGCAGGCGCCACGCTTGTTCCTCCCCAAGCGACGACAGAGGGATGAAAAAACGAGGGGTGATCGCGGGAGCGAGGGAAAATTGCCGACCAGCGACGACAACTGAAAGATTTCTGAGGAAGCAGCGATCCCATTGATTTTTTTCCATTTCCCCGCCGGGGATCGTCGAAGGAGCCAACATACGGGGGAGCCATGTAGGAAGAGCGGTGGGAAAGTGAGGTAGCTGGGATGCCTCCTATGCCCCAGCTCCTCCACCCACGCTCCGTCTGCGAGGTGATTTCTCTCGCAACGAGTGTTTTTTTTTGTTATTTACAGATACACCTCATGTGTTCCTCCTTTAAATCACACGTCACTAACCCAATAAAGCGAATGAACGTTCTACTTTGACTACTAATTTCCAAACATAAGATCGATAAATGGATTCTCGGTAGGCACAATCATAGCCATGCCATTACTCGTATGAAATTTAGTAAGAAATCTATCGCGGTCTGATTTAGTTAATTTAATTCAGCAAATGTTAAAAATTTGTTGCTGAACATTTAGTACCAATTCGCATTTAAGGTTCAAAAGTAATTGGAAGCCTTAGTGAGATTTTGATCATCGCCTATACATTTTCTGACGTTACTGTTGGAAAAACAAGACAGCCTAAGAAGTTGTACAGGAGCTCGTGGAAGGAACATACCTCTGCACTGAGTATAGTATAAGAGCAGTAAATTTTGTAAATATCAAGCTAAAAATGTTCATTTCAAGAAACAAACATAAGACAAAAAACTGATAGCTATCTTTCACAAACACTACAAATTTTAATATATCCATGATTAAGTTTGCACTCAAATCTGAGGGCCAATCATAAGGACATATAGCATCCTCTACAGCCCCCCACTACAAGTTATAATTCTCTCGATAGAAATAGCACCATACTAATAGAAGTGTAAAACTAAAATAATAAAACGAATGAACAGATAAATAAATAATAAATGTTATACCTCGTCCCTGATAATTTATTTTAAAAGGTCTGGATTCACATGATTAGTTCGACAAATCCCTCTCTCTTGCCTGACGAGATCTTTCTCCACCACCTTTTTCGTTTCACGAACCTTCACATTCAATCGAAAGCGATTGAGATAACTTATGTGGATACTTGAGGCAAATATTCGGCTATCGACCATCTCGGGATAATCCGACGCATTAAAGGGAATGAACCTATCGCATTTTACGTCTCCTCTATCCCGGTAAATGGACCGGTCACGACGTCAATGACAGACTGATTCCATCAACGTCTAGGGCGCTCAAGTGACTAGCCATTGAGCCCTTCCGAAACCCCAAGCGTTCGACAAGTCAGACGATTGCTACGTTTCGCACTATGGTGCCATTTCCTTCTTACCCTCCCTTACCTACATCCGCGACCGGATAAGCTCACCAATTCTGTCGAGGAACAGGAATTTCAAAACTGCAAAAAGCATCTTTAAGTGAGTAAGAATATATGAGTCTCATAAATTTACCATCAGAGTGAGACCATCCCATTTTGGCGTATTTTAGACCATGCTATTTTCCTGAGGTTATCAAAGAACATACATTTTTGATAAAGCCAAAATTGACTAATAACGAAATTGGTCTGATATCTCAGAGGAAAATAAGCACTTTCGCTAGGCAAAACTTTTCCCTGGGGATATTTCGGCATCAAATATTAATAATTTCATCGCTAAAACCTAAGTGAATATTTACCTTCTCCATTATTTAACAAATCGCACTCGCGCTCTTTGTAAACAGGTGACGACCAGTTTTGAGATTCCTCTCGCAGAGATAAAATACGATTTTTCACTGCTTCCGCCTAAAAAAAATATCTACTAAGCTAATTTTACAAATTTTATGAATGAAAACTGCGTCCATATAAGTGAGAGGTGATCACTCTAATGATGGTTACAAATTTAAAAGAGCTACGAGGCCGGAAGAAGGTGATTCTATGGGTTTGAGAAGGGTTTCTGCAATGCCATCAGCAAATTAAACCGCAGAGAAACGTCGCAGTGGCGCAGCTTTCCAACTCGCTCTATTTTGGTGGAAGAGTGTTCTTATTCAGCATCCTTTCACGTTATCCAAAAATTGGGAGATTTTAGCTGTATCCCAGCAGCCGCAGCTAGCGCCCCGAGGCAAGATGACTCCATGATGATCTCGTCACACAATGATATCTGGAGACGGTGAGGAGTGACTCCCTGATATTGGCATACGTGGATTGGCTGAATCCACTTAAGTGGAAATGGATTCAATCATTTCATTCTCAGGGCTTCATGAAGGAAAAATTTTAAGAATTTTCATGCCGCAGAGGTACATGGCGCTTAAGATATAAGGTGACGTTCCACTTAGTAATTTTTGCATGAAATAACGGCACTATCTAGATGACATGCGATGAAAATAATAACAAGGTATGCAGAAAGTTTATCTATATTTAAAAATTGACTCTTTACGGTGACTTCTACTTTCTCGTTTTTAAGACCTGATTTTCATAATTGCTGACAGACATTTATAGTTAATGTATTTCAAATGTTTAAATACAAATATCTCTATTTACATTTGACGTTGAAATAAATATTACAAAAAAATCCCAATGCTCATTTTTATTTAGCCTAAAATATCTTCAATTCGTAAATCTCTTTTGCTACTACTAAGCATCTACTCAGTACTGCGTATATGGGGATTGGCATATAAAGGGGTGCTATTGGCTGCGACAATTCAATCTTAATTTTTTCTAAAGGCGAACGCATTTGCAACAATTTGCAATGTATTATAATACGCAGGGATATGTAAAAATGAAAAGAACTGGCCCCGATTTGAAGTAGCGAGAAGGATGTGACTGAATTAACTACACGGGCCGTGCTTCAGATGCAATTTTCACACACTGCTGCGAGGCATTAAGCGGCGGAAATATTTCTCCACCACGCATGCATACCAATCTAGGTTTCGATGCCAGAATGCGATAAGCAAGGCACAACGTGTTCATTTGCATGCACGAGGCAACGACGTTTACCGATTTGTCCAACGCCAAGGCTCCAAATCCATCCCAGTCCGTGGGAATCACCTCGCTCGATTTGGCGTTGCATTTACTGCAGCATCGACTTCGCGATGCAGATACGGCCGAAATCAAAACAGCCCTCCCCCCAGTACCCACTGTGGTGATTCCCATTCCAGTCCCCTCTGCTCCGGCCGAAGGCGTCGCCGGAAGAGGAGGAGGCGGCGCCTCTCCGAGTCCCCTTCGGGGTACATGCGACCGATCAACTTAACGGCCACCCCAGAGTTATAGATCGCCCCCGCTCGCCTGCGGCTGTGTACCCTGCCGCTCGACTCCCTACCCTTTGGCGCTCCGACTCCCTTCCTCGGAATTTATGAGAGGAGAGTTGAGAGAATGGGAGAGAGAAGGGACAAATAAGGAGAGGGCAGAGGAGAATGGGATACATTGATGAATTTAGACGGTGAGGGATGGGGGAGAGGTGGCAGCGACTACTAGGGCGTAGGAGAGAGTAGGACGTATGGAGGGAGTTCCGTGGAAGCCGTGAGTAGCAGTAGGGTAGGGATACGCAGTGAGTGTATTTCACCGATGTCAATACATCAGCATTGTAATGAAAATGGTTAATTTCGCCTTTCTAATCACGTATTATACTCATACTGGGTATCGTAAGGTATAACACGATAATGCAGTGCATCGCATCGCATTGGGCTGCTTATTATTTCTCTCAGTCTTGCATGATTACGACTAGAGGGCTTGGGTTGGTGTGGTAGCTAGAGTACTGCCCGACGGTCCGGGTATGAATCCCAGCAGTAGCGGAGATTTTCCATCAGTATACCGGTCTCTACCTGAATATTGAGGACTTAGAGATCAGTGCTTCGCCCGTCGGAAGAGACGTTCAGCGACCTTTTGGCGTATTTCGTTAAGAGCAGGGTAATTTTTTTAAGAGCAAGGTAGTTTTTTAATATACCTCATGATGGCTTGACAGCCGAAACCGGTAGTTCGTTTAATAAAATTGTGGAAGTCACAACGCTTTTCATTGCTATTATGGAATCCTTCCACTACGTGAAAGCTTCAAATTTCAATTTAATTTCAATTTAACAGGGTAATGCTAACACTGGTTTCCCTCCACATGGAAAAATTACTAACTCTACCTAATTGCCTAATTGATCTTCAATGACGAAAATTCCTTTAGCTGTCAGACACTTCCCCCGAATAATTACTATGATTACGATGGTATTAGAGCGCAGCGTTGAGGATGTTCGGTCGTGAAATGGACTTCCTCTGAATACTATTGAGTTATGGGTAGGTATTTATCATGTTCGAATTTCCAACGTATGTAGCTTCAAGCGAGAGTAACACGAATCTGGAAACCAAAATGTTTTAGGTTCAAATCTCACTTCGGGCATGGAGTTTTGCTCATGTTTTATTTTAGGCTTAGTAATGTGATACAACTACCTTAATTGACGCAAATACACATATTGTAATACTTATATCCTTATATGTCAAATTTAATGAGTCACAAAAGGTGAATAAGTAAATTGAACTAACAATAAGACAAAGACAAGAATTAAGACAAAGAAATGAGTTTAAGCATGGATTAGAAAAAATAAAGCTTCTGGAGGAAATTAGGTGGCATTCGATATAAGGGAGAGAGGATGAGATTAAATGGTATGTTGAAGGACGTGTTAGATGGGTGAATTACGGGCAAGAGTTGAAGAGGAAGGAGAATAATAAGACATTTTGGACGCCTGAATAGGAGGCAGAGGCATGCTAAGCTGTTGGAGGGAACAGCGTAATGTAGGTAGTGATTGAAATCATGGTGCTGATGGATTGTCACGTAGTACCTATATTCAAAACTATTTGAAGCGGTGAAAAACCTTCGTCTTTCCTATTACATACACACCATAAATGCGATGTTATGGCGATAGCGCAAATCGCAATCGATGCTTCGGGGAACCAAACGGCCCTGGATTCGGAGAAATAAGGAAGGGAGAAATGGGAGAATAACGGGAAAAGAAAGATGAGGGGACGGAGGAGGAAGAATGGGGAAAAGCAATGGGGAAAAGGAGTAACAGGGAGATAAATGAAAGCGATGGAGTTTACTACTCCGGGGGCCGGAGAGGGACGGGGGCCCGGGACCCCGGGAGCTTTAATGCCATCCGTGGGACCCCTCCCTCTCACTCCGTGAGCGCGGAGACAGGAAAAGGAATGGGATCATACGAATAATGGCGAGGGACCCTTTCCGTTCCTTTTTTCCGCCATCATTGTCATTATCATCATCACAGCAAGTATTTCCAACGGCTTTGTTTCTTTATCATATCTCTTCTCTCTATACTTCATGGCTTCCGCATGGAGGGATATATTTTATTTTCGCTCACGGACGACGAAAACGAGTATCGGGTATGTGTGCTTGTATACGAGGGCACGTCCGTCGGCGCATGCACGAGCGGATGTGCTCCAGCATGCCGGGCCACAGTCATTTGTTTTCGACGGCGGACTCGGGCTAACAAGTCAAGCGAGAGGGAGGGGAGAGACGAAGAAAAACAAGCCAGCAGAGGGCTGATGGGTAGGCGGAGGCACTCCTCATTCCCCAGGGTAAGGTTTCAAAGCGCAGTCGATTTGTCGTGAAAATATGGAATATTCACAAGTGTAACCCTCTCCTGCGCCCCGTTACGGGGTCAACGTAGGTCGGTGGCTAATGATACGTGAGAAGAATGAACTGGAAAACGCCCGCCTCGCAATACATCGAGGGTGAGATTGGTGAATTCCGCCATCTCGAGAGCACCGAGGCAACTTCGTCCCGCCCCCTTCACCAAACTCATTATTTTTTTTTTCAAACTTCTAAGTCGGGATATCCAATGTTTCTTCCTTAATGTCCCTACATAAATTATCATACTCTTTCCACTAAAGGAAGAGACTTTTAATTCATCTATGCGTTGTCCCTTGAGCCAAACTCACTCGAAATTCCTCTCCATTAACAATGATCGGAATGGAGGCCTGCGATACAAAGATTTAAAAAAACGGGAGTTGGCCCAATGAAATACTGAAGTACACCCTCCAATGAATATGAATACGAGCGTATGAAAAAATCGAGGGCGAGGAGAGAATTATTAGCAGGTGGTGTATTTTTTAAGGGAAAACGAAATTTCCAGAGGACCCGAGACGTTTCTCCACTGAATCTTACCGAGTATCGATGCCCTAGTAGGAATGCAAAGTCAATGCATTTAGTCCCTACCTAGGTAAATACGGTGCTGCATCTAGAATTTAGTCGTCGGTATTAAAATTGTTCCATTAGCTAAAGGGTTTGTAAAAAATTAAGCGATTTCCTCGATCACTCTAACGCTATCTCTGAAATTTGAACGAACTAGCCTACGCATTGCCACGCACGAACTTCTAAAAGCCCCTTTCACTTATGTGCAACAGGAAAAAATATTTAAAAAATACTTGGAAGAGCAGGCAAAAAAAGCATTTTCCAGCCGTGAAACGGCGGAGGCTTTTCACCATTCACTTACAGAACACTACCATGTGAGTGTTACCATGTGAGTGTTACCATGTGAGTGTTACCATGTGATCCTAGAGCCATTTCCACTTGACGATCTTCCAATACGTTTATTTTACGAGGCTAGAATTTTCTTCCTTTTTAGGTCGCAGTGACCGGCGATAAAAACTAAGTCCACAACATGACCACAATGGGTGATGGAGAAAGAGATTTTTATGTGAAGCGTCCCTACACATGCAATGGTAGAAAAAGGTTCCCTTAACTTCAAGATACAAAATTTCAGAGTGTATGAACGTTCAAAATGGTTTTAGGTCGGTAAATGAAACCAAAATAATGAAAAATTTTATTTCATAGATAAGAACTAACTTAAGCAGTAGTTATGCGCAATTTTCCAGGGAGTGTTATAGTTACAACATTCTAAACAATTTTATTCAAATAAATTTACCAAACAATACGCTGCTAAACTGACTTTAAAGACCAACAGACCTTCATCCACCATCATCCTAACTGCGCTTTTCATGGTACCAGATCCTTCTTGGAAACAACAAATTGAAAAAGGAACTAACCTCCTGAAGCGGAAATTCCACTCGCACTGGCCGTCAAAATCAGCGATCCCCAACCTCACATAAAACAGAACTTTGAATTTACGCTAGAGATTTTCTATCACCCGATGATTTCTTTGTGATATTTATCGATGGAATGCGACGTTCACGAGTACGCGCTATCCTTAAATCATGGGAATGACAGGTAAAAAAAAATGTGGAGACTACATGTTGAAATTTACGTTGAGCTCTAAATAACCCACATTCGTTTACCCTAGAATACCTCAACCAGAAAAGACATGTCTATCAAAGACCTTATCAATGCGAGTGCATAACATGTTTGATTTAACAGGTGTGTTGATCCATTTTCCTCACGAATTATTTTGAACCTCCAATTATAAAGTTCAATTTATTTCCTAGATTAATGCACTTTAAAGTTTTAAAATAAATTATAACTGTAGTGATTCAAAACTTGTAATACCAACATGCACAACATATTTAGCCATGCTAAATAACGTACGTAGGTTTTCTAAAACATCGCAAAACTAAACAAAAACAATATTTTTTTAATACGTCACTAGTGAAATCCAAATATTTACCTTCATTAGCGCAATTTCAAGAGACATAAAAAAATTGGCCTCAAAGTCACGAATCTGTGAGAATTGGAAATCTCGCACTCAAAATCAGAATACGGTTCGCTCTATTGAGGAGGAAATAAAAAGCCATATCGATACATTCCGAATTGAACGAATACAGCAGCGATGTAGGCACACGATGGAAGCACTCATCGCACGTGTAGGCCACGGATTACAAAAAAAAATATACAGCCCAAGAATTCTCATATTTCTCAACCACTCTGATGCCTCACCCTTATTATTTCACTTAATCTTTATTCTTTATCTCGGCTGCAGATCGAAGACACCCTACGTAATAATACGATTTTAAAATAATGTAATAGGTCTCACTTTTATTCAGCCAAATCGTAAACTTCTGGGCGGTCGGGTCATGAAGTTAAGGAGAGAATGAAAAAAAAGAAATACGGGAGTCGAAGGCGAGAGTCGGAAGAGGTCACCGACCCACTCACGAACGAAAAAAAATAATACGACGATAAAACAAAGATGGTTCTCATAAGGTTTGGCTGCGGGAAACCCAGCGAACACACACGAAAACACGCAGGCACGTGTTCGTTCCGTTTCCACGCACACCATCGGCATGTGCTGGTGTCGCTTCCTAGCCGAGGTGTTCCGGAAGCCTTCACGAAACGGGAAGCTTCTTCGCCGTGTCGGTGGGGAAAGTGAGGCGACGTGACGAAAATAATTGGACAACGGCTTTTGATGAAGGAAAAAGTGAGAGGGCGAAAGGGGGAGAGGGACGGAGGGCTGAATGTGCACATTTTGAAGGGAGGCGACACGTGACCACGGCCTCCTCTTCTTAATCCCTCTTCGGCGACGCCTCCCTCGTCCTTCCCAAAGCCCTTCTTCCTCCGTCCGGCGACCTATATCCCACCTCCTCTTAGTAAACCCCTTTATTCAATACCCCCACTATGCCCCCCCTACTGTCCGAGCTAAGTCCCCGCGATGACCGAGCGCCGCATCATTTCCGCTCACCCGATGAGGTGACGAATTTCCACGAGGCGTCGTTTCAGTCGTCGTGAGAAGGGGACGCGGAGGACTAAAACAAGATTTGCGCTCAGTGGGTCCTCGTAAAGCGAGCGGTTCCACGAGTTTTTGCACCCCGGGCCCCAGAGGGGTCAGGGGGATTTTTACTCTCGCGCCGATAGTGGGCAGTGCAGGACCCAAATGAACTTGAGTGTCCAGAGGGCGGGCAAAAAATTGAGTAATATTTGGGTGATTCTCCGCTCCGATCCAGGCAGCTGTAGGATGGGCCAATTTACGCGAACCATCTAAAAAAATTAGAACGCATCTGGTTCCCGCTCAATAAAAGCAGACTTGTTTCATCACCCTGTCATGTCTGGAGAAGGGAATTTTTCAAGATGTTTTCAGTTTTGGTTGGCCGCCGGAGATTAACTTTTCCATAACAGCGTGGGGTTCATAGGTATAAAGATTATTCCATGGGAATAAACTAAAAATTGATAATATATATTTCTTTTGGCTGGGAAATTATATTCACTGAGCATCTAAAATTACAGTATTTTAACGCAGATAAATGAGAAAGAGTTTTTAACAAAATTACCAAAATGTTAGTCATGAAAATGCCACAGCAGTTGAAATTACTGTCTTATATTATCTTCGACTGTGATAAATTTTAATATGGAATAAGAAATGCCTTGAACTAGTGTGTGTAACCATTTGAAACCAACCAGTCTATCCTCGGGTATTTCGACCTCCGGTTTGACTCTTGGCTGACAAAAAATTTGACTCAATCTCTGAATCGAGATTCATAATTAGCTCGAGGAATTCAAGCAACTCAAGGACTCCGATAAAGACACTCACATTATTATTTGAAGTATTTAAGAAGTAAAGGTCTAATTTTTGATCCCGACATTTCACTTCCGCAAGGGCAAACTTTCATTGAATTACGCTCCGCTGTCGGATCCAATTAAGCTCTTTTCGAAGAAATGCAGCCTCCGGATGACTGGCTCGGAAAAGGGCGTAGGAAGGCATTTATAAGCCGTTGTCTTCCGCAGACATCCACCGTAATGTTCAACAGCGGGTTGAGATATTTCCGTGGAGGAATTCCACGAGGCCGAATGGGAATTGATTACGTGGCAGGCTAAATGCTCAAAATTTTCGGCCTTACTACGTAAGTGACGGTAAAGAAGGAAGATGCAGTATTCCTCGGAATGAAATTCTCTGGATGGTATAGCAGAGGAGGGCAGTCCTGAATCTTTGATATTACGAGAGATTTATGTCGTAAAACATGCTTAGGATGGTTAACCAAGAGATGTTCGGGATGAAAATATATTCATTTGGATCCCATCCGAATGCAAAATTACTTATAGAGACGACAGAAATTTCATATTCGCCCCGACCACAGGAGCAAAACGCAACCGAGACCAATCCAAAACGTAGTTGAACCGTAACATCTGTACCATCGCGTTCATATAACGGTGCCATTCCCTTACAGCTGTCCCTTTTTCGGAATTGCAATGACCACGGATTGGAGAACAATACCCATTTGTCCACCATAGGGTTTGGGGTTGGAGTAGATAGATTTAAAACTCCCTTGAGTAAAAAAGGGCAACCATTACCCTAGGGCTTTGTCGTGTTTTATGATGGGAAAATGGAGTTTCGCATTCTCCTGCAGGCATGGGCAACACCAATTACTTATTGACTAAAATGTGGGAAATACTATGGCACCATCGAGAAAGAATACTATCAGAAGTGCACTGTCGTGTAATGCATGATTCAGGTGTTTTAAAAAGGGTTCTAACCACCTGAGTGGTTTTATTGTTTGGAAAATATTTCTTTGGATTCAATAATAATTCTTATAATCCCCTGTTTCACTTGCTATATGAAATTTCAACCATATCGGCTGTTGGTATTTGCAAATTAATAAGGTACCCTAGAATGCTTTAGAAGGAAAATCAACCAGATTTATAATGCTGGAGAAAAAGAATATGCAGCTATTACTATTACGAAAAGTTTATGTTTGTTCTGTGAAAGCATTACCTTATCTTTATGATTGTAAACTAATGGCAAATAATACTAGTATTTAAAATTATTTTCCGTTAATTTCAACCAAAACATATTCAAATCTGATCAGGGGCCATTCCAATGAACGCGAAGATTGGAGAAGGGTCAATAATCAACACTTACGCGCAGATGGAGATCAAAAGGAAAAAAAAGAGAGCATCCTAAAGAGCTAACACAGTTATTTTAAACTTTTTCAAAATTAAATAATTCATAACTTAAAATATTTGAACATTTAACTGCTTATTCGGATTAAAATTACTATCGCCAACTTATAGTTTTACCAATGTTATTGCCCTTGTGGAAAATAAAAATATTATCAGGGTTTCAGGAGCATGCAGGGTACCAGTAGTGCCCCATAACCTAAAGTAATTCCACCACATCACAGCTAGGGGCTGTATTCAGAATCTCATACACAGTTTCAATTGTACTACTTACGCCATAAACACTCTATTATGAGTTCAAAATGGCATACAAATTCACCTCAACAAGGTTCGAAGTGGCATACACATACTTCTCCGCGTCACGCGCCAAGTTACGTTTGTATTGGTAGAATCTGTGCAGAGTTTCGACTCGCAGTAGAGATTTTATGACTTAGCAGTAAAACACTGTAGGCGAGACACTAAAATGGCCCAATGTCTTAACCTTCTAAAGCTAAGCGGTAAGTGGCTTAATATTGCTAATACAATAAAATTAACTCTTTAGTAATTTATAACAAGGACGATACATTCTCGGGTATTCATTTTGGACACGCAATGAGTCGGAGCACGAAATCAAGATCTTAATCTCCGTTAGCTGCACGACGTGAGCTTCTCTTTTCTCCAATAAGATGTGTAAGATGGACATGCTATCTATATAAATAACGTGGAAAATCATGCAAACTGGTAAAGCCGGCCACGTTAGCCAAATATAACGCTCGAACCCACAATACCCAGGTAACCAAAGAGATGCGAGTACGAATCCCATTTCGGGCATGAAAATTGTGCTATATTTCTTCAGATGGAGGTTAACTAAGATAGAATATATAACATCAGCACCTGAAAGGCCAATCCTACAACTGCCAAATATCACCACTAGAATTAGTTTAAAAAATACGACTATCCTACCATTGCGCCTAGAGGAGAAGGGCATTGGAGATGGATTTTGGACGCCGTGGTCTCCATTTAGACAGGGGTCGCGGGATGGATGACTCTTTCACAGCGCCGAGGTGCCAAAAAACTTTCGCTCCTTCCATTACGGGACGTTTCTCGCGGCGTTCCCCGCCGCGAAGATCGATATTATATGTACGCGATCGAGGACAATCCGCACGATCGGTGGGGAAGGGTTTTCCAATTTACTCCCTCTCTTCTATCTGCTGCCTCTATTGGTTCGGCTTCGACATCGTCTAGGCACATTGATTGCCCATCCATCTAGTTCCAGAGAGTAAAGGAGGAAGGAGGTAGGAACGGAGCGTAGGGAGGGAAGGAAGCGTAGAAAAATGCTTAGGGAGGAGGAGAGAGAGGAAATGGGGAAGACGACTGTTCCAATCCAGTCCAGTCCGACACTAAATGCACGGAGGAGTGAGAAAACGAAGGAGAGGAAGGGAGAGGGGAGGCGAGAGACGGAGATAACGCCCGTCGTGACCCGTCCCCCTAAATTTACGACCGATGACGAAGGTCTCCGGCCAACCCCGTATGTCCTCTCCTCCCGAGATTCCCCGTCCTGCCAATTGATATCTTAAATTTTTACTAGGGGAGCATTCTCCACGCACGGACGACGTACGACGGCGCGCACCGAGGTCAACATAAATCCCCACGGTACACAATTACGAAATGTCTTCTTTGCTCTTCGCCCGGGGACGCATGACATCGGTGCAAGCCAGCCGAATGCCAGGTTTTACCGCATACTATGGAAAATGCATGCTCTAAGAAGTTATGCCTTACAAGCGAATGCTCTTTACATTTCTTTAAAATTAGTGTGCGTGTTTGTTAAAAAAAGAGTGTTATTCATATTTTAAAAAAATTGTGTGTTATCTTGTGGAGTGCTGACAATCCAAGACATAAGAGGCACTGGGTGAGGCGATCGACAGTATAATAAACTTGGACCACCAAGGATAGGAAGGTAATAGGGTGTGGGAAGAGTTATAGGGAATGGATAAAAAGTGGAGAGAAACCCAGTGTTGGAGTCGTTTAAAGTTTTACGTCCATCCAACGGACGGAGTACTGCATTTTCTGCAGTGCTTTCCACACAGTCAAGTAGAGATCCTGATTACACTAACTCTAACATTGACGGCATTCAAACCGACGTCCTCAGAATGGGAGACCTCCAGCTGCTAACCCAACCAGAACATATAGCATTTCAACTTTTAACTAACAGCCGGAGAGAACCAGATTCAAATACAGATGAAGACTCTAAATATCTACATAATACCCTGCAAGCCACCCTGAAGGCATATGGCAGGAGGTGAATTCTCACCAAACAAGCACTACATATCATGCATAAAAAAGGATTGGTAATAATATGCTAGTCAAAACTTCACTACTTAAAAAAGATAAAAGTAGCAAAGCAAGCATGCAAAAACACACTGTTAGTTGGGTTAGCTTAAAGTCATTATACCAACATGCAACTACATATGCTACACATTGATATTCTCATATTAGACATATTTACCGCTTATTATATCCCTAATTGTACGAGGAAAAAAGGACATTATGAATCTGTCAGTTCGGCAATCAATTTCTCTAATTTTGTGATTATGGTCCAGTCTACCATAGTAAGTTGGGGTTCGCAAAATATTTTTAACGTCATCACTGAAAATATTGTCTTCGAATTTATTTAAGAAATTAAGTCTAAATTTCAACCTGCGATCTGACAATGATTCCCATTTTAATTCATGTAATAGATTGGTTACGCTAATATGGTTATCGTACCGTCCCTTTACAAATCTTGCCGATCTTCGCTGCACAAGTTCAAGTTATTTTTAGGCAGATTTCGTACGGAACCCATATACTGGCAGAATATGCCAAATGAGGCCTAACAAGGGAAAAGTAACTGATTTCCCGTACACGATCGTCACATTTACCCAATACTCTTTTGATGAATCCCAGTTTACGATTAGCTAGACCCATTATTTCACGTATGTGTTTACCCCAGGAAGGATCATGTGTCAGTCTTATTCCATGATATTTAATGGATTCCACGTCAATTCATTATCACTTATTTTTTAAGTGCTAGGAAGAGAACAATTCTTTTTCCAAAAATCCATTACCACACATTTAAAAAATTTTAATTCTAACTGCCATGTAAAGGATGTAGATATCCCTGACTACGACCATGGTGAGTCGTCATTTTGTCTTCTTCTACTAAATGTTCGACAATATAGGGAAAATATCGACCACTTTGTCCTCATAACTACGATAATTCATCCAGTATTACGTTTTGCTGACATCTCAACTATCATTCCAACCTGCCAAGACTCTAGTTCGCATTCTTTCCCGTAAGAGTACCGAATGAAATCTTCGCCTTTAATGAGATCCGAAGTCCATACCATACCGTTTTGTGCGTAGAATCCCCCAATAATCCCCCACACACCTTTATGGTGGCTTGCAGGGTATTATGTAGATGTAGATGAATAATTTTACCTTGGTCGGATCGAAGTTCCTCCCGGATCGCATTAGGTCTGAAGACCAAGGGTTGAGCACCCGTTCTTTTTCTTGCAGATTTTTACACACGAAAACAGGCCAAAATTGTTCTACCTAACAAAATATGGACATGAAATTCTTAAAGGGCATGTGGCACATCGCCCGTTTACCGGATGTAAAATTGGAGAAAGCTTTATTTTTAGTTTTAATCAATAAGGTTCAGGTAACTTTTAAAGGAATTAACTCGAGTGAGTGAGTGACGGGAAAACTGTGATTTAGATATATTTTTTGGTCAACGTTTCGTTTAGTTATTTCTAAATTAGACCCAGCGTCCGAGTTTACTTTCAGAAGTGAATAAATCCCCCCGAAGTCGACGCCTACGTGGTCAAAAGACTAGTGGAAGCATCGGCCGAACGTCAAGAGGCTCATACTAAGAAAATTATACCCAAATTTTGACGAAATACGCAAAAAATGTCATTTCCAAGCCGCGGAAATTACTGAGGGCACTGTAGTTACTGCACTATGCGAAGTATCTCTTCGATTTTACCACTAGAAATGAGAATGAGTTGAAGGTCAAAACTACTTCCCGAAATGGACGTTCATGAATTGTTATCACTATGCCCGGAATGGGATCTTAATGCAACTTGACATGGTGCAACGTCAACGACAATCGCGCCGAATGGGCTTCGACAAGATGAAAAGACAACGTAACAAATCATCCAATCCAGGGAGTTCAAAGTTCACGGTCAGCCTCTCAATTATCTACTTCATCCTCAAAATAAAATGCCAGATACAATATCTAATTCCAACACAGCCATAACTTCGTGGAGTACGCATATTATATTTTGGAGTTTCGGTAACAGGAAGAAGAAAGTGGGCAATGTGAGATGTGAAGTA
Source organism: Platycnemis pennipes (assembly GCA_933228895.1). Lineage (NCBI taxonomy): Eukaryota > Metazoa > Arthropoda > Insecta > Odonata > Platycnemididae > Platycnemis > Platycnemis pennipes. The sequence goes on along the minus strand of OW121847.1, from coordinate 72,060,729 downwards.
TATACCTACTTCCCACTGAAACATACAACGAAATGGCCTGTAAATAAAAATACTCACCGTAAATCAGCAGCATGTACGCACACAATCCCGGTGAGATAGACCGATACACAAAAGTATTGCAGCAAAAGCGCTTATCCTACTTGCATAGTCTGGGAATTTATAATCCATCCATTCAACAGTCTTGATTCCTTACATTTCTTCCAACTTTAAGAAAAGGTTATTTTTACTGATACAATCCATCATATATGCTGAGAAAAACGTTTTTTTGAGGCTGCAGAATAATTGTAGTTTAATGTCCTTGCGAGCGAAATTCTCCTTCCTTCGATTTCTTGAATCACTAACGTCGAAAACTTAGGGTAGACATGCATGCAATGCACTGCTAGATCGTTGGAACTGGTAATATCATTTCTTTTTATTGTCGGTCTGAAATGGAGCGTTATCTTACGATGGCCGTCATGTTTCGGCGTCGCAGTCTTACGCCACTTTCCGTAAATGGAAAAAAGAGCGATGACATTGGTCTCTCTCCTCTCGCTTTCTTCATATCAAGGAAAAACTCTCGCCATTGACGCAAAGAGACATTTCCAAAACGCAAGAGGAAATACGACCACGGCATTCGGTCGTAAATGAAGCGTTCGTCATAATTTGATTGCGCAACCGGAAAATGAGGACTACGTCAGAGAGGAGATTCACGGATAGCGCGCAGCCGTCTGCATAAAATTTTGCCAGACCCTGGACTCGGCATTCTCGCCGTAGGAGTGGACTTTATGGGGGTCGCGATCCCAATTTTCCACGAGAAAAACTACGGATTCCAAATTAGGATCGGCGCTCTACCGTCTGGTCATTGCATTAAACATCCACCATTGGGAATAGTCTGGACGCCATCTGGCGTTGAAGCCAAACCACACAAAGGCGTCATATGCTATATCCTCCCACGCATATTGTTCCGTAGATAAGGTAAGCCGTCAGAGATTATTGGATGCAAAGGGTTTAAGATTCAAGGGAATGCAAGGGAATTTAAATCCATTTTCGCTAAGGAATTTTTTTCAGAGATCAGCTGGGATCAGCATGAGAAAACAAACGAAAGTAAGAATTGCTGGGAGAAATTTCTAGTCGTACCCCTTTTAGGAGAACAAGACGAAGACAAATATAAGGATGAACTTCATGGAAAATGATCATGAATCAAACGCATTTAGAAATAAAAAAATTGAGGAATCCAAAACAAAAAATGCACAGTGAACGTCCATGCGTCTGAAGAGGCATCAGGCGCTTTTTGTGAAATTTCAACATAATACAGAATACAAAAAGTAAGTTACCACAGATAAAAGAATTTAATAGCGACCTAGGTTTCGAGTTACTTCATCATTATCAGGTCAGGCACCTGATGATGATATAGTACATAGAAACCTAGGTCGCTATCAAAATTTTATCTCAGAGGAAAATAGATTTTGTAAATTCTGTATTTATTTCATACGTACGTTATTAATATTGAGGTACATACCTTGCATTTTTGCTGAGGCATATTTTTACCTTATATTTTTAATTTCTTGCGTAAGAGAGTCTCTCAAAGAATATTTTTCTCAAAATTATTGTTTTTTTTTCTGGTTCATAATTAATCAACGAATTATTAAAATGTTCAAGATACATGCTTTTTTACATTAGAACAAAATTTCGTTTTTAAGAAGACATTATTTCAGCTGAGAATTCTGTGAAGTCGCAAAGGAGTCACGAAACCATGGAAATGATGAGGCGTGCAGTCCAAAGCAGGAATAAACAAATAAGGTCAAGGACACTGACACGAAAAAGCTTACGAAGACAATAATGAAAGGAAACGTCAGCAGAGAAAGATCTCAAGAGACGTTCCCGGGAGAATTCGTCTCAAAATAACTGAATGACGAAATTTTGAGTACATAGATTGAAAATAAGATTATGGTCAGGCAAGGAGTAAACTTCAAAGATAAAATTCACCAAATTCATGTCTAAAATCCTGGTAGCACATTGCATGACATAGTAACGTATTCTTCATTAGTTTAACATTCTCTGTTTTGGTTCTGTCAAACCGGATAACAATTTTCTATCAATGAGTGAAGCATGGAGTTATGCAGGTGAGAGATCGAGTCCGACGGTGTCACACACAAGTGATTACGGCATAGAGCCTCTGAAGTCATTGGCTTATCACCCGATGTTTTGCGTTACGGCTTTCGGGCCTCGGTTGCCAGACAACCGTTGTGAATCACAAAAAAGGGGTCAGCTAAGCTATTCCAATCGAGCGCTTGGACCCTCCTCGAATGGTACGAGGGACTGGACGACAAATACTAATCTGACGGTCCGACGAGGGATGTTCGGAAAACCGCTTATCGTCAATCGGAGATAGGGGAGCGCAGGTGTGGGAGAATCGCGCCGATTCAACTTCCTCATCGTGCTGAGAGAAAACGAGAGATGCCATCACGGGGAGACGGTGAGAAGGGCGAGAGGTAGGGAGGAAAAAAAAGTATATGCACACGGCCGCGGACCGGACTGGAAAACGGCAGCAAAAAGCAATCTCCGCGAGCCGTCAACGCGGCCGAAGGGTGAATTCACGACCCTCGCGGCGTGAACGACATTTAAGATGATTCGGAAACACACGCACTCAACCCCATCTCCCTTCATAGTCCCCTCTCTCCTTCATCCCCCTCTCCTTCATCCCCCTCTCCTTCATCCCCCTCTCCTTCATCCCCCTCTCCTTCATCCTCCTCTCCTTCAGCCCGCCACGTATTCCGAGCGTCGCACATGAACTTAACGAGTAATTTTAGCTCGAGCCGACCCAACCCTCGTCCCCTCTGGCGACGTCCAATCGGCCGGTTGACGCACCCATTCTCCTTTCGCTCCAATTGGAGAGAGAGTGGGGGGGGGGGTAGGAGGAGAGAGTGAGCGGGGAAAGTGGAAGGGACGTCCCACGGGACGACGCCCTCGCCAAAGAGGGAGAACGAGGATCGAGCCCAGGCTGACCACAATTAACCGATGCGTTGCGGGAACGCGCGCGTCAAAGGCAAAGCACCGTGGTTCGGAGTTGACCCCCAGACGCGCGGTCGTCACGGGCTTTGCCAAGGGGGCATCGGGGAAGGGGTCCTTTCAACCCTGTGGGGTGAATTACGGGGCTCGTTACATGGGTGGTGTGGCGCTGTCATTACGTGCAATACGCAGGCATGTATAACGCGAGGTAATCCGTGAATAATGCCTAGAAGAGGGTAAGAAAATGGAATGTTTACTCGGGATTGACATTCACATCACCATAATCGAATTTACGGCTAATGAGTATAATAAAATACTTGTAAAATATTAAAACGCTCCCCCAGGAGCAGGCTCAAATAAAAATTTATTCATCGCTAAACTTCTCCATATGAGAGTTATTTTTAATCTGACAAAATCCGTCACGGGACACTACACCAGGTGTTACGGCTGCCTATAAATATTTATAACGATATCATTATGATTGTTGGCCACTGAGAATATCAATAATTGCCATTAAAGGGAAGAACCATTTAAATAATGTGAAAGTTCTTGAAATGGTAATTAAGATAGAAGTTTATTCTTGTTGAAAGTATCTTTTGCCGCAACAGTCATTTATTCTAGTTAATTTTATTCCGATACCATGAAGAGTCATATCTCTATGACATCGGGCTATGCCAAGGAGACGTAGGACTGAATAATTAAAGGTACCGAGTCATTCAGGCCAAAATACAAAATTTTAACAATCCGGTCTTTCATCCATTCAACAAAACGATTGCTACAATTAAAGAACCTACTTCATTATCCGATCTTTGTTTCGAGCATAAGTTATCTTAGGAGTTGGCTTTGGATTAAGTTAGGCTATACAGTGCGATATAACATTAACAGTTGGAGACATAAAACCTGACTATTACTACTCTCAAATATTATTACACCAAGGTTTAAATATATTCTCTAAAACACGCCCAGTGAATTGAATTCTTCGGTCTATGGAACGATATCTCCGCTTCCAGTACATTATTTACAAGGACCAACTTTTGACAGAACTCTTACTTTTAATAGAACTTTTTTACTACTAACAGAAATATCGTGGAACGCGTGGCATAGAGACTTGGGCGATACGACGAGAGAAATATTGCGATACAGTTTCATTAATTATGTTAAAGTAATTGCTAATGGAAAAGAGGCAAAATCCTTTCTTAATAAAACACAGTAGGTACATTATGTCTTCTGCAGAGTTCCGTATGTAGCTTATGCGCAGGTATGTATTTTTCTACTCCCCTAGTAGGTTCGCTTAACCCAAATTCCTCCACCTCTTCCGACTCGTGCCAGGGTGTGGGGGAGAGGGGAAACTCTGAGGACCGCTCCGCGCATGCATCGCGTAAGTGCTCGCCAACTTCGGTCGTAATTACGAGTGCTCCGATCGTCACCGAGGAATTCCGCTGATGACTCGGGCCAGGCCGCAACTCCCCACCGTTACACGCGGAAGGAACTGCTTCCCATGGAGGCAGGAGAAGAGTGTCTCGGTCCCGGGAGGAGGAGGAGCCGAGACGGCGAAAGGAATTCCGCCGTGTCCCCGTGAGGAGTTGGTCTCGCCCACGTGGGTTAGCGGGCCGGGGACCGCTTGAGGTCGGAGGACTGGGACCTACAAGCGTCCGCCAAAGGCACGGGAGGCCGCGACCGCTTGATGACACGAGCGATGAGGAAGATAACGCTTCTGGGAGAGGTGATTGCGAGAGGCGGGGAACATTGTAGAGACTTCGACGGGGAGAAGGGAGGGCGGGTGGCTATGGGGAAGTCGGGGGAGGCGAGGAAGGAGAGACCGGGGGAGGCGAGGAAGGAGAGACCGGGGGAGGTGAGGAAGGATGAAGACGAACCAACACGCCACTCACGCCACTCCCCGCACCGAGGAAGAACGCGCGAAACGGCAAGAGTTCTCGGACATGGCGGAGGGGGTGCACGGAGTACGCGGAAGCACGTGGGCGGGGGCGTGCCGTCACGGTCGCAATCGTGAACGGAGTGGGGGAGGGGGGCACAATCCGAGGGCCAATTTGGGTCGGAGGTCGAATTATCCTGAGGGGAGGAGGAGGCGGAGCGGCAGGAGGACATGCCTCCTCACTGGGTCGCCTTTGTTTTATCCTCCTTTTTCAGTCGTTCGACGCCACTTCAACGGATCGGGAGCCCCACGGGGGTTCGAGTGCCGTCTCGGAGAAAAATGGTGCGCGCGCCGTGCGCCGTCCACCCTTTTGTCGTTCTTTTTTACTCGGAAAGAATGAAGTGAAGGGGTGGTGGAGGAGAAGAAGGGGTCGGTGGACCCTGGCGTGTGTACACTAGTGTTTCACTTAGTGGTGTCGTCCTCGCTTTCCGCGACTGGCCGCTCCGTGGATTATCGGGGTGCAGGCACCGGTGGTGTTCCTACCGACCCCGCCCGAATCGGGGGCGGGTGCCATCCATCCCCTCGTGTCCCTGTCACTGACGTGTGTGGTGCATAAAATGACAACGCGGCTGCCGTGGCTTTCGCCTCCGACGCCGGCACCGTCAGCCCCCAGGGGGGTCTTCCGAAGGGGCGGCCAGAGGCGGTGGTGCTGGTGCTTTCGGCCCCGACGCTTCGATGCCTCGACGTGGACGCCAGCGAGTTCGCGTCCGGAGCCGCAAGAAGGTTGGTCCGGAACTCGAACCCGGTTGAATCACTTAGGGAAGCGACAGAATGAAAACTGAATGGCAGGGGTATTCTCTTGGTGTGGTGTGGTTCACGATTGACAGTGAGTCAGCTACTTGTCCAATAAGCGAAACCAGAGCGGCGGATATCTGCTTTGCGCAATATCCTTGGTATTACTCTCTCGTACGATTGAGAATCTATTGCGAGGGATTTATCTCAATATCCGCGCGCTTTATGCGTGGCTAAATCGGTGCATGTTCTCTGCGCCAAGCATGCATCAATTGGAGAACAAAAGTGCCTGCTGCAAGGCAAAGGTCACGGTTTCTAATTCATCATAGGAAATGGATGTTGTGCTAGTCTCAGTTTAGAATCCAGGTAGGTTAGAAGGTACGGTTTAACTTGGGCACTAGTAGCACCTAAATACTAATACATCTTTACTACTAGTGCTCCCTACTATTCTTCCATTACTATTTAAAGTACCTGTAGGTAATGTGTCTGGCGCGAAAATTCAAATATCCGTCGTTGGGAGCTATTAAGGTCAAATTTCATAATTACTGATTAACGTAAGCCGACGGTTTGAGTGGACGTTGTGTTAATGTCATGTTTACGAACCGACACATATAGGCGCATCAGACTGTCAGTCAATTGACAGAGCTAATTTCTAAATACCTTAAAATGATTCTTACGCTCTGAATTAAATTTTATAAAACCGGTGCTGGACAAAATGAAATACTAGACACCACAGATTATTACCATAAGATCTTGGTAGAATCCATTTATTCTGGAAACGAGTACCGATCAAATAAAAAGGCTGAGTCAGAAAAAAAATGCCTCGGCATCTTGATGACGTGATAAAAAATGACTAAGGCATTGAAGCAGTCATCGCTTACGGATGAGTTCATGCGCATGTAGTCATAGCGCGCGATATTATCTCATTTTAAAAAAACCAATCCATTGTCGAAACGCCACGAAGCAAATTAACTTACAGGGTCAAAAATGCCAAAAAGAGGCCACATTCATTTACTTAGAAGTAAAATTTCCGAAGTAATGACCAGAAAAACTCCTTTTCTCGCCATAGTAAAAATGAAAAAAAAGCCCTCTCACATCACAGTCAACGCTGCCAAAGTATCCAAATGGGGACAAGCTTCCTGTTCAGGAGGAAATGGAAACACAATTGAATATTCACTGCTGACCCACATTATCGGTCATATAGTGATCCGATTTCGAACAGATATTAAATGTCTTAACGATAGAGAGGTAGTGAAAAACATCGGTCATTGTAATGGGTGAGCAGCAGGTTGTATTCTAGATTCCTCGGTAAAATATCACAGGTGGGACAATCGAAGAGGAGACACGTATAATCGTAACGTATTAAGTAGCTGTCGTGAGGAAATTTCAAGGTCGATGGATATCCCGTCGGATATGACGTCGTGCTTGGCATGAGTGCTCACCTTCCGAATTGTCTGAGAGCACTCCAGCAGGATTACAGGTATTTGTTATTCGCTAATGGATAGCATATACAATTTCAATCGTTCTGTCATAAAATTTTCACCTTTTTAAATCGCTTGGGAAGTAAATTTTATAAACTGTTATGAATTGCATAAGCGTTCTTTTCGGAGATTTCGTTAATTAAATTTTGATAATCTGGTCCTGAGAATCAGGTTCCAAGATAAAATCCAATCATTCCCTTACAATTATTAAGTTTATAACTAACCCATTTATTTGCTATCGTACTATTTTCATCCGTTTTCACGAAACACGCCACGTGCAAGTATTAATATAATAACTACCGCCTAATAGAGATGCGGTATTAGACAAATACTGTTTTTTTTCTATCCACGAGAAAAGAGCATTAAAAAAAAATAACTCAATGATTTGAAAGGTTGTGATTTACCATTAGTAAATCAATCCATTGTTACCCATTTTGGTCGGTACACGCCAGGAGTTGGTCTATAAATGTACAGTACCTACCTAAGATGCTGTTAACTAACAAGATGCTCCCGCAACTACCGTCTTTCTCTCCGGTATCTCCGTTAGGAGATAATCTTGAGGCATACCGCTACGTAAGCGGTAAATTTACATCCCCGTTGAATAATGCAAGCCACCAAAATCTATATGAGAGTTGGAGGTAGCAGGAAACCAATATTCAGTTCCCTCTATTCCCTCTAGGACGAGAGAGGCAAATGAATTGAAATTTGAAACAATCCTGGGAATTAAAAAATACTAGGTGGTTCATGCAGCTCTTGTAGTGATTGTGACTTGTTCGAGAGACATATTGCTTTCAAATTTATCATCGTAGTCTATTTCAATCATATGAAAACAGTTGGTTCAAGCTGCTATCATGTTGCGGGATCGAAACAATTTCCATTGTGTCCATAGCAAATCAGCGCGCCTTGACCCACTGTATTAATCATTGTCTTTCACTTTTCGTGACTCTTAAAGTCTTTCCCACGGTAATCTCTCCCGGAACCTCGTGACACTTTCTCTCCGTGATAATATCCCACACATCTGGAGGATCTTCAATGTATCTTGGCAAATTTCATAGAAATGAATATCCACGATGACTCCAAGACACATGCCTCACGCTGACTATTTGAGAAAAATAAACGTGGAGAGAGAACAGCATGCTTTTCGACTTTATCATTCAATCTCCCCCTCCCCCAGTTTCATGAAAAACGGACCCGCTTATTTTGTTTCCCGCGAAAGGGCGTCGCGAATGCTAGCGGGCGTGATGAGTTTAGCCGAACTTTGATTCGGTCCCGTATGCATGCCGAACTATAGATGGCCCGGCGTCCACCATCGCACGCCACCCCGACGGCGAGAAGGGCAAACAATAACATAAACAAACGAGGACCCTGTTTTTGCGTCGCTTCGTAATCAAAACATCCCGACGCGAGGAACTCAATTTCCGGCGCCCTGACTTCGGTTTCTGAACCCGAGGGTGTCACCCCCACCCCCTTCTTTCAACAGACCCACCCCCATGCATAATTGGCGGAAAAAATAATGGCTCCTTTCCATCGCGCACCCCAAAGGTTGTCGTCCAGGAATTTCGTCCCTCGCTCACGACCGGCAAAGGAGGAAAACAACGGGTCAGCGTCCTCGGATTATCTTGGTCCGCCGCTTTTGTATCGTAGGTTGCCCACACTCTAACTCCGTGGGGGTCGGAAAGGCTTCCAGGATGAATCATTTATATGAACCCTTGTGGAAGAAAACGTTTGGAATTGGAAACATTCCTGATCGGCTTGAGAGAACCTCCGAATCCAATTCGTTCCGCGTCTACGTTTACGTGGGCAATTCACTCTTATTGTTAGCGTCGGCTTTCTCGAATCGCACGCCATACTGTGTGGGTGCGTGCCTTGCAGGCTTTTATCGACTCGGGCCACGTCAAGAGCTAAGTGGATACGTTAAGCCCAACTTGGCGGAGAGTGGATGAGAAACTTGACACGCGATACTTCACATTTGTTAGCACCTACTATTTGGTTCGTTGGGAGATGAAAACACATGGAAGATCAGGCTGAGGTATAGTGCGCATGCCTTCCTATGAATTACGCAACGTGAGAAAGTAACATCCGCGATGGTCACAGATAGGCAAGAAGTAAATTATTCTCCGTTAAGAGCGAGAATTGAAGACCTATGACGAAAACCAAAAAGCTTTTTTATAAGGTACTACGCACCTTCGCATTTACCAAGAATGAATTATAGGGGAGACCATTGGCATCGATATCCTAACTTGAAAGCCGGATATAATAGCATGAAAACAACATAATGATCACACTTCGCGTACCGTTTAAAAAGTGAGTCTAATATGAAGGTGAGATCACGTCACTGCCTTTAATTATGCCATCGTAAACAGCTGCCCGTGAATCCAATGAACACGTTAAATAAATTTCAAGGTTTGTTCTATCCTTATATTTCAATGAAGATATGACAAATCGAAACAAATGGCGGACTGGCATCATCCACGACCCTTCTTTGCCCAGATAAATTCAGTGCTCTGACCATTAACTCTCGTAAAAAGACGCAAATCATCATTAAATCATAGGTTGGCATAGGCATTCAGAAGCCAACCACCATTGCATACAACTGATCCAATAATTTTACGTGTCAAATAAAGAATAATGATATGTCTATCGGTGAATAAACTTAGATCTCTGCTCATAAAAAAAACTTTCTACTTGGGCAATTTTCTCTTCAGTTGCATCAGCAAGTGCAGTGGAAGAGGACAGAACGATGAAATGTGGCAGCGCGCGGGATGGGCTAGGAGGGCAAATGGGGAGTATCGATTATTTATATATAATTCCATTGCTACCTTATGGGCCGTAAAAATCGCGATTAACTAATTTAGTGATTTGATTTCAAAATACTCGCGAGTAATAACTATTATGTATCACCATTTTACAGAATTCTATTTAGATTATTACGTCGAATACAACTCGTAAATATATCCGGTATTTGACCCGGTAACGTTTAAGTATGATGTAGCGTTTTCCTGGCATAAGGCTTCCAGATATAAAGGTCTCGGCTGTTCCCCCGGGTGAATCACTAACACCCTTTTCCCCGAGGAACACCCGAGATACCTTTATAAAGTAACATTAGTTTCGAAGTAAATTAATTTTTCAGCCACAATCGATCCCAGAGCTATCAGCAAGGGCTTTAAAATTTTAGCACGAATGTTACGATTCGTGCAGACCCTAAATCGAATGATAAAAATAATATCACTAAAATCCGGATTAAAAAATAATGAAACTCTATCGAATAAAATATATATTTGTGGGTATAATTAAATTATTGACAGTAAATTATTGGTAGTGTGGAAGAACTCTCGATAAAATTACGAGAAAAATGCCGGTTGACAGAAAGGATGGGTCCCATTTGAGAAAATTATATGGGTGCAAATAGAAGTCAAGAAATATATAATGAAGTCTTACCACTATGTTGCTTACTTGCATCCACGTGATTATTAAAGCCACAGAGCGCCAATTACGGGTCATTTCGGTATATAGGAATCGAAAGATATGGCTAAATTGTTTCCTGATTTCATTGCAATGGGGATAAGTCATATTGCAGATTATCGTGTCCATATTTAAAAAAATGAGTTTCTATCTTCTCATGCTACTGGTAGCAACTTGCATTCAAACCTCCTCTGATTTATTTTGACATGATAATTGATGGAAATACCATATAAAACCATACATTCTCCAAAGATGGATTTAATAATATCATTCAACAGTTAATGATAGGCCAGTATGATTACTTGAAATCCAAAAATAAACATCTTGCTCTCCTTTGCAAATTTCGACATATTAAATATGTGATCATGTCTGGTAAACCAAGCATAATTAGTTTAATTTAATAATGGATTAAGAATTCCTATGCCCGTAAATATTATTCTTAGAATGATAAGGCGCCATGCAGAGGTAGCGACACTACATGGGGAATGTAATAGACTAATATGTTGTGTCTTTAACTGCTATGCCTTTAGCAGTACTGAGGGCAAGAGGTCTTGGTAATCAAAGCCTCAAGCCATTATCTTCACTTACCCAAACGTTCGAATGCCCACTTATAATGTTAATGATACGAAAAGAATTGTTCATTTATTCAATCAGAAAATAATTGGCAAACATAAATTCTTCTGGATTTAATAAGAAGTGAAGTTAAAATTTAGTTTAAATAATTAATGAAGATCGCACTGGCAGTAATAATCGTAGTTTGAGATTGGTATATACACTTGTAATCTACATTTATGACACGTCATTTAAATTATCATATTTTGCCACCATCATAAAAATAACTTCCTCCATTTTGGAAACATACAAGAGGAGGTCGTTCCAATTACCTCCACCAAAGGGCGTTAGTGTGTGTCGCTCTGTTGCGATAGGCGCTAATTTATGCAGGTTGATCGGAAGCACCCTATGTCTCACTTCTACATCTATATAATATTCATCAAGCCACCATAAAGGTGTGTGGCAGGGGTGAATTCACACCTAACATGCATTAAATATCAAGCTTAAAAAGAATTAGTAACTATAAGTATTCCGCTGGACACATAGCAATTTAATAAAAAGATTAAAATACCAAAGCCAGCATGCAAAAACATGCTGTTAGTTGGTTAGCTTAAAGTCCTGGTACCAAAATGCATCTATCTATGCTATCCATCGATACACTGGTATATATGTGCTATCGAATATATTTACTATAATTCACATTCTTAATTGTACGGGGAAATACGGGCATTTTAAATCTGTCGGTTCCGTAATCAATTTTCTAATTTTACGATCGTGGTCCAGTCTAAAACATTAAGTCTGAGTTTCGAAAATATTTCTTCTTCTACTACGTGAATCCAGATCTTGTGAGCTTCTATTAAAAAATAAGAAATTTCTGATTAAAATAATAATTATGAGAATATCGTACTAAAAACGGCGTATTTGATTGCCATCTCAACTAAAAAGTAGTCGAAGACCCATACCCATTTTAGAGGAGGTAAGAGCGGAATACTACATACCTAAAGATAAATGACCAAGGCATGGAAGGTGCTCAGTCGAGATGAAATCACTTATCTCTCATTTTTCCGTAATGGTCGAGATGGGTACGATGCATATGTCGGTGAGCGACACGCTTAGTCGCTCACGAAAAGGATAGGGGCTTCAGGTGAAGAGATCACGTATTCTCGGTTCAGTTTGACCTTTATGGACGGTTCTCTAACTGGGAAAACCTTTTACGTATGTACTTACTCAAACATACAGCAATATGTACTTACTCAAACATATCACAAATGGGTGTGATTCAGGAAGGCAGTGGTTTACAAAGCGCAGGTTTATTGGCTTATGTTATACAGCAATGAAATTAAATATTTTAAGTGTTTTGGAATAAAATTATTAATTATTTTCCGCCCAATTCCCAAAAATCTTGATGATTTTTAGTAAACTTAGATAATTGCAGGAAAAATAGTTTTCTAATTAAAAGATTTCAACACAACAACGATTCACGCACAATCATTCCATAATTCCAAGAACGACTTAATTATAGCGTAATTTTCTATCCTATAAATGAACATGAATTGGTTAACTGATAATACCAATGTGAACATTGGAGTTAAAACGAAGTACATTAGAAATCAGGCCAACAGCAACTGGCTGACCGTTTTAGAACAATAAATGCCCTTCCTTCTTCACTAATTATTTGTAAACAAACAGTGCTAAAATGTTTCTCAGCTAAAATAACGTAGAATGCGTGAAAAATTTCGACTCATCCTGAAAATTTACAGCATATTTTAGCACCACAGAAATTAAACACCAGCAGAACGGCACACGAACGGTCAGCTGACCGGAAAATCGAAACCAAAACGAATTTCATCTGAAAGCGAAAATTCGTTTAAAAAAGTGGAAGTTTTGTGATCACGGAACGGTGAAAGTCGAAATGTCTTCCCATTATTCTTGGCCGCGAGCACAAACGCATTTTTTTGTCGAGAAGAAATCGCGTTTACGATGAAACCAAAATAGGATCCCGACTCGGAACGAAATACCACCAACTACATTTAGAGCAATTCCTTCGCTTGAACGGACGCCTTAAACAAATTTTATGCATAAATTTTCTTCCATTCGTGCCTCGGACGCGTCGGCGTGAAATGTATGGGGGAGGTGGAGGATCGGATCCACCCGTCACTCGCGTTTGCCGATGGATACTTACTACAGCGGGCCAATCACTCCGGATTGCTTTTCCTCTCCCGTCCATTTCCAAAGCATCCGCCCAAACCGGACTCTACCCGTCCGTCACCCGGTTGTCCGACTGCGTCCGGGGCAACGGCGACGCTCGACATGGACCCGATCGCGACGCATTGATTACGGGAGCGGGGCGGCTATGCCATCGAATGCGGCGATCGAAAAACAAAACAAAGCAATGAGAAACAGCGTGATCTCCGTTCGGGTTCCCGATCGTCAATTGTCCGGGGGGATGCTTTTTATCTCCCCGGACGGACACCTAGTGCGGATCGTGGGTGAGACGATGGTAAGTGTCCTACTGTGGACCTTCATCATGGAAACGTGATGGAAATTTATACATCATTGATTTATGAGTTCAGAATAGAAATTAACAGCTATAAACTTCGACTAATGAGTATCATAATGAAGAGAGGAGTAATTCCCATAGCATTACTAACAGAATTTAAACAAGATAGGGTAGATTAACTTATCTTTTATTTCTGGTAAATTATTTCACGTAAAACGGAATCGTTAAAAGAAGAAAAAATAATTTTTTCTTCATATAATAATCACAAATTAGTATATTTGAGGAAATGGTAGTACTCCATTAACAATTGCCTCCAAATGTTAAAATATTTCTACGATTCAGGATAGTGAAAAGCCATATTGTTCCTGAATCATTTAAAATTATCTGCGTGGAGAGTATTTATTTTAAAAACAATGATCAAGAAAGCCATGTCATGGAGTGAGTAAATCACTTATGATGATTTCTATTGGATATTTAGAGGAAACAAACTGATTAAAGGGCTCTTGACTACTTGAGAGAAAAATTCTCAGGACTAAGAGACGTTGCAATATTTTTTTTCGAAAAGATTGTGCTACGGTAAGAAAAACTCGGTGGGCTTTTAGAATCAAACTATATTTACATATGAGCTTCGTATTTAATGATCAACAATGACACATGGGTGTGAAACAAAAAATAGCTATTTTTAAGTTGGCAAAAAAAATGTAAAAGAATTTCTACCCATTATATTATTCCTACTTTCCTTACTGATTTTGCCGCGAAAGTTTTCGGGAGCCAAATACATATATCCTCCCTCTGCCAAGTAAATTTTCAGTAAAATAGCCGATTTCAACACCGAAAATAACTAGAAAAAGGTGACCACCAACTGGAAAAAAGTCGCTTTGTAGAAGAAATGAAAGTAAATTTGAAATATTTAGAATTCATAACATTAAAATGACGATACACAAAACTGTATGAGAAGAATACTGCTAGAACGTAATCCAATCTCCTCACTTCCGAAATGATTGGCGAGAGGAATCCATTTGGATACATTATCTATTTTCCATACGAAGAGGAAATGTTTCAGGCTCACTCTTTCCAGTGACGTGAAAAAGAACGGCCCTCATAAGGAGTTTCTCTTTTTCTGTGCGGCTGCCTCAAGCTCCATCAGATCAACAATCAATCACCATTAAAGCAGTATAGCAAGGGACGTAAACAAAAATTTACACTTTTATAGGCGCTTGAGTGTTTGTGTATTAAAAAAATAGACTTGTACAGGCATTTGAGTTTTTTTTACAAAGCGGCTAAAGGGAAATATGTCCGACAGCAAAAGATAGTGAGAGGGAAGGATGCTGACTCGTTCAAAATATTTTGCGTTTACTTTCATGAAGTTACAAAAAAAAAGTTAGCATCCAAAATGACCCGCCATTACGATATATAAGTGTGGATATGGTTTGATATGATTAATAATCCTTAAAGACATGATGCATCCACGAGAATTTGAAGGCGACAAAACCTGGTAGAAATACAACTATCACAATCACTAAGAGCTTACTATGTATTTTAATTCTTTTTCACTCATTTATCAACGGCGAGAAGGTAAACAGGTATTTAAGTACGTAAGTTGTGCATATTCTTTACAATTTTCACCGACTAGCCTGGAAAGTGAGTTTTGCACGGACTTATAATAATTCACACAGAGATAGAAGTTGAATCGGTGGTTTATTTATGATTAAGGTATTCAAATATTAGCCAAACAATGCTTCCTGTACGTTTTTTCTTTAAGCATGAATAATATCTTGAAATACTAAGAACAAGTTAGAAAAAATCGAGCTCGAGGAAAATAATATACTCTGATTGATTCTGAGGGCTTGCCTACGCCGTTAAATGAACGAAACTAGTTTTGACCGCTTTCAACTATCAAAATCATTCACCAAAATGCTGCTGAACCTATTACATATTCCTCAAATATCAATGGAATAATGAAAGTTTTTACCAAATGTACTAATCTACCAGTTCCAGAAAAATATTAATTTTCTGCAACTACATATTTTCAATGCTAACCTTCCGCAGAAAAATATATCCTGAAAGATATACAACACACGTAGGTGCCTCTTAGCGTCATCAATCCTTTACAGAGCTAGATGGCCTCATTTTCTATACCACTATTAAAGTTTAAGATTTGTTTCGGGCCTTAATTAAGCCAATTATGAGTGAATATATGCATAATGAGCTACAACTTGAGAAAACAAATACGTGGATATCGTGAGTACGAAAAATAAGCGCACTACAATTTTTTCATGGTGATGACTACCCAAGTATTCCACCAACAGTAATTTCACTTATATTTTCATAGGAGAGGGCTCTAATTAGCATATATTTTATCTGTCTATCGTTCTCCTCACAACTCATTCACAGATTTGATTATTTAATGAATAGCGAATACATAATTATCATATAAAATCAATAGTGATTACCGAAGGTCTAGATTATATATTTATGCTATAAATATTATTAAAGAAATACTCAATGAATTAAAAAAAACAACGCGTCCCTTTACTCATCGTGAAGCATTGTTCCCAGGTTAAACATAACCTCCATTAACAAATGGTCCAAGGGATTTATCGGCGCATGTACCTACCTCCCGAAAGGCTATTTCGGGAGTTGCCTGGACAGTGATAAACAGTGCTTTAAAGAAAGAGACCCTGGGGCGTCGTGCGATGGTTTCCTCCTATTGATCAATTTGCTGCAAGATCCAATCTTTCCGTATATCAGTATTCCTGAGAACTTTATCGAACAGTCGAGGGGTCTATATATAGCGCAGTAATCGAGTAAAGAGGGATGCTGGCTTTTAAGTGCAGGAGAGAGAGAGAGAGAGACACGAGAGGGACGGAAAGAATATAGAGATGAGCCACTTAAAAATCAAGAGCGGAGGTTCTGAATAAGGTGAGCGTTATTCCCGGCACTTAGGTGGTTTGAGTCCTGTCTTCGCCGCTTCAATACTCCCAACCTCTCCCTCTTTTATACCCTATCCCTCGGGAGGAAATCCAGCTCACAATGCTGCAGCGACTTCAAAATCAATGGAGCCATTCTGTATACACACACATCCACAGTTATACCGCAGAGTTGAGACGGAGAAGGAAAAATAAAAGTTCAAGGAAATCAGAACCATTCAATCGCATTCCACTTCTCCCGTCTCCTCTCAAGACAAACTTGAGCCAATCGTCTTTTGAAAGAGAGGGCTATGGAATAGAGAGAGAGAGAGAAAAGTGGTCTCATTGCAAACGGTTATGATCCCGCGTCGAACATAACGAGATTTGCGATTCGAGAATACGCTGGGCGGGTAGGTTGGAGAGGAGGATATCTAAGTGGGAGTCGAACTTATCGTTTTAGGTTTCCGCTCGAAAGAGGCGGATGCAAAAACTTCGCTCGAACTGATCCTTCTCCTTAATAAGGTTTCGTTCC
Organism: Platycnemis pennipes; assembly: GCA_933228895.1. NCBI lineage: Eukaryota > Metazoa > Arthropoda > Insecta > Odonata > Platycnemididae > Platycnemis > Platycnemis pennipes. The sequence continues at coordinate 72,043,640 of OW121847.1, read as the reverse complement.
GGGGTTTAATTTCCGCGACTTCCCTCCACCTCCCCTTCCCCCCCCCCTTACAATACCTTCCCTTTCCCAAGGCACACACCGCTCGTTAGAGTGTAACCGGAGCGGACGTAAAGCGACTAAAAACTATGAAAAACATCCCTCTTCCTTTTTCGCTGCGCGAGTTGTAAGCCGAGAGCACACGGTCCACGGGCAATTTCGTTTTAATCAAGGAGCCCGCTCGCATCTCTCAGCTCCCCCACCCATCCCTCCTCCTCCCCCTCCCCCCGCCTTTGCAACGACGCAACCGAGGAGAAGAGGAGATAGGCGCCGCCATCTTGTTTACCATACGAAAATACGTCCGCTCCGACATCCCCGCCCATGAGGAGTGCGCCTCGTCTGCTCTTTCGTGAGGGAAGGGGAGGTGGAGGTGTCGGAGTCGGGGGAAGGGGGGAGAAAGTTCCGTCGACGACCGCGGAAGACGTGGCAGCTTGCCAAGGGGTGGTCTCCGGCCATTACCAGGGGGGGTCGCGAACTCAGGGATCGCCCCACCCCACCCGAACCCTCGGAGCAATATTGCGGAAATTTTGGTACCCGTCCTCCGCTCTTGCGAGGACCTCAGAACTCATCATCGATGGCGACGATGGGCGGTGAAACGGAACCGAGGGGGATATTCGCGAAAAAAAAAGATACAACGGCTAGGGGAAACGATACCCTTTTCTACATCTTTTTAGTATATGCACGGTCCCTATACCTATAGGGTGGCATACGTGCACCGGTGTTCAATCACATGTACGCAAAAAAATAGGAAGGTAAAAATAGGCGGAATTTATGTTGCGGATAGACTTTTTCCGGCCTTACAAAAAAACTCCCTTATCCGTGGTGACAACAGAAAAAAAATGATCTGACTCGACTGTGAGGAGAGGTGACGGAGATGTAGAAGTTTATTTGGTGAAGGCGAAATATGAATTTTCCAAAGGCGAATACTCATCCACTAGAGAGATACCATGAGTCAGTATCAATCCACTCTTAACGAAAGGCACCAGGGGTCCTGAGTTTTAGTGCCCCGACCGACGGATTGGGAACTACAATTAAAGTGCTCTCCAAACAGCGCATTAATAAGTACCAAGATTTCGCCGAATATTCCATGCCACTGCCAGGATGTGAGCCAGGACCCTCGGGATGGGTATCCATTACAGTAGACACCACAAAAACCCAGCCCCCAAGGTGAGGGGGACATTGACAAAGCGGAGAGAGAGAGAGAGATAATAAAGTGCACTTTACCGGAAAGGAGAGAACGATTGGAATGAATTGCGGATCGATTTCATGATTTCCTCTACTCTGGGGATTGAGGAAGACGATTTTTTCTTCGGGTTGCCAGGAAAACCTTGACTGAGGATTAATGAATTCCACTTGCGCTCTTACTGCAGCACTAAAGAGTTTTTGGGAAAAAAAGGATAATGGCGAAGAGGCTGGGAAAAAAATACACCTGCCCGAGATGCATTTTCCTCCGCGTCGGCAGATTTCCTTTTTCTCTCTCTCTCTCTATCTCTCTCGGGCTCACGTGAATTAATTGCCTCCGCTTCGCCATTCCTGCCAACCGGGAGACTCTGCTCATGTGGAGCTCTCGGGGAAGAGGAACGTGCACTTTACCGGAGAGTTTATTGACGGCCTCTTTTCAGACATCTAGGCGCGGGGGACTCGAATCACTTCAGAGTGATGCGCGCTCCGTATTTTTTGACAAGGTCCCATCTAATCATGTACACTCAAAACACGAGCTAAACAGAAAATACGGCTGTCGATTCGACCATATTCCTTCAAGGAATCTTTAATTGCTGTCTGACGATCCAGTGAAAATATCTAAAAATCGAAGTTGAGATACGGATCCAATAATTCATGTCATACCAGGGAGTGTTGCTAAAAGAAAAGTTGGGATAAGAATAACTTCGTCATATAGTCTAAAATGTTTTCTGAAGTAAAATGAATGTGTTTGACTTTAGCCAACCCATACTCTACAATGTGAACCAAGTGACGATATCCGAATACACTACGATAGACACGCATGAAGCGTCACTTTCAGGGAACTTGAGACGAAAAATAACCAAATGGCTATAAGCTATATTTTTAATGATGACTTAAATGCTAAAACGCATAATTCTGTCCTGCATCCAAACGGGACATGCACCATAAACACACGGATATAGGCAGCACAACTAGTGAACTCAGGCGCAAATGAAGGCGCATCGCTCTCAGGGAATTATTTTAATAAACGATTCAAAACATTTTCCACCAGTAAATTTAGGTAAAAGTTGGTTTTAGGTACCGTTGAGTGCAGAGGTCGAAAGACATTTTGCTTCCAGAATACTTCCAAATGGAGCCAAACACGCCCATATCTGCCAGACACCGGCGCCAAAAAAAAACACTCAGGCAGTCATTAACATCCTCTCCATTGCGGCGATAGCTGAAGAAAATTCCCTACGGGCTATTAAATTTGTCCTTTTGGGTCTGCTCTGTAAATATTTTCTCCGGTAGATTGAGGGAAAACTGAAGTAACTCATGCTGCCAGACAGTTCTAAAATGGGAATCAGTAACCGTCTCCTCTCCGAATATTAGGCTTCCAATTTGTTAATAGTGCTGAATAGTATGAAAGCTGTAAATGAGAAAAACTAAGTAAATATGAATAGGTTTACCGTAATAGTTATTTTATGCTTGTTATCGTTTAATGTATGAAAATTTCAATGATGTGTCAGCTTCTTTCGTTAATCTTGATTTTTAGGCCTTCCTAGGAAAGAAAAGTGGTAGAAGGATGGGATGCCAAGCAATTAATATAACCATTCAAAGTATGACTGTTTCTAAAGAGATTCTCTAACGAAGGAAGACCAAATGGGAGCTGCAGCGTATTCTCTTCATTAAACATTTACTTCGGCACCCACACTTGAAAATTGAAGATATTTCGTTAGGTCAAGTTCAAATGAAAACTCAAGATAAATGTGAGCTTGAGAATTCGCTTTTGTTATCATGATTGCGAATTCTATCTATGGATATATCCTATCAATATCCAGCACGAGAGGAATTATAGGCATGTGATCTCTACTGCAAGTGGGAAATGAACTGTGTTGAGAGAAAAAACTGGTGATGGAATCGGGAAAATATAATTCGATCCAGACTCTCATCAAAATGTGAGAACAATCGGCGGCAATCTTTCCTCTGCCGTGATGAAAGAAACACGTTCATAAAACACATACTGAAAAATAATCGATGGATTACTGACTGTTGAAGGAAAGGCATCACAGAGTTTTCTTCGTTTACTTAACGCTGCCTACCTACATAAGGAGGATCGGGTTGGTGTGGTAGCTGGAGTACTGGCCTCCTATCCCGAGGGCCCGGATCCGATTCCCGGCAATGGCGTATTTTTAAGTGGCAAACCGGTCCCCACTTTAGTGCCTAGTGGAGGGCATTTCAAGTTCAGTACTCCGTCCGTCGGATGGGACGGTAAGTTAAGTCTGTTGTCCCCTTGGCGCCTTTCGTTAAGAGTAGGCTAATGCCGACGCCGGGTTTCTACCATTACCCAATTACCCACCTATCCTAAATGGCGCAAATGACCTCAACTGTCGGTCGCCTCCCCTGAATAACCAACCAACCTACATGACCTCACTGTCAATCCTACGATGCTTTCTTCCTCACTCCGCGTTTCTATTTACGCCGTGAAGTTCGTGACGGGCATCTCTTTAACCTTTCGCTGCTATCCACAGCAACATACCTTTCCGCTCACGAAACTGATACGCTCGATGTTTATTTGCGGAAATCCACATCGCGGAAATAAAACGTCCTCTTTTCCTCTATACATTTTTTCTGAACGCTCCCGACCTGGACTTTGAGCCCACATGTAACTGGCAATTGTTCTTCTCGCGCAATGAACATAAATTGTCGATTTATTCGCCGCTGGCAACCGATGCAATGCAGCCGTCCAGTCCGTGGAAATTCCGCATCAAATATATCGCGTGGAATATGCCGCTACTTCTCACATCTCATCTTTTATTCACATTGTTTATTCTTCCACAACGGAATACTTCTGGTTATATTTCAGTGCTGTGTGTATTTGCAAATTTATTCCACTTAGTGTGCTCTTGTCAAGATCAAGAAGAGAGTTCCGAATCAATTTCACCTATTGCACTCCCCTCCCAGAATTTCTCTCGGGAGAAAACAGGAAAGTATAGAATACTACAGTAATATTTTGGTGAAGCACGCCGCTGTTCCCCAAGAATCATAGTCCTCTAACTCCCGATGATATCTTGATAAAGATTTGTCTGCTTTCCAATCGCACTGTATGCGTTAACAAAGATTATGTTAAATAGCTGTACAAACAAGAAAAAAAAAAGCCGAGCTTCTAAGCCTAGAAGCGGCAGCGACGATGGACCAAACAATGTTGCAAAACAGATGAGACTTCGTGCAGTAAACGCTGATGGGCGATGATAGCATATTAATTGCATATATTTTTATTTTTACATAACACCATTAACATCGGTTTTATCTGAAAGAGCCTTGCGTCCTCGAGCATTTTCAATGGACAAGACCATGTAACTGAAAAATGGAAAGGAACAACAGGAAAAAACCATAATAATATCAAATGCTAAGGAGAAGGTGGAAATGGATCTACTTTCGCGCATTACTATTGCTGCAAACAGTCTATAATAGATCCGTAAAAATATTTCGTAAGATAATATAGTCCATGACTTTAAAATATTTATTTAAGCGACTACAATTTGCTCAGCGAACAGAATATGTTTTAATTCTAAACTCGTGCAACTTAGATATGCTTGAAAATATTAAGCTACTCACGCCCACAAAATTTCTGCTCCTGGCCATTCATCTGTTATGTTTTGAACCAGTATGAGTCGATGGCCGTTCGGCAAAGACTTAATCGCGAACATGCTCTTCAATGAGTGGGCAAATTATATATTATATTGGGGAAAAGGTTTTCTTAATATTTTACTCAACCATGATCAATTCAGGGACGAATCTGTCTCTTACATTGCTTGCTCAATGAGTGTCATTCCAGGCTTAGTCTTTTATCAAGGATGTGTGGATAAACCATGATCAGAAGAGATAACGGAATGGAAATGTAGTGAGCATTTTAGGTATGCGCAGAAAGATGAGGTAGCGAGAAATCGCAAATAGGTCACGCTTCAGCGAAAGACAATACAATAATGCATCCGGAATGAAGAAGTCGGAGGAATTTTGTATGTTTTGAATATAACGCGCCAAACCAAGTGAGACGCGAGTAAAAATAGAAAGCAAAAAAATCGTCACCAATGCCATCGATCTGAAATCCTAAAACACACGTCAGTAAATATTTGGACGCCAAACTGGACTTTACATGCAATAAGTTTTATTCAAACAATAAAAACCCGTAAACATCATAACATTCTAATTCCCAGGGCAGAGAATGACAGGAACAAAATTAAAGAGCGTACAATTTTCAGTGCACAAGAATTCCAAAAAAGGAGAAATCGAGTAAAATTGAGAGAATGTTTAAAATCGTATATCTTTATGATGGATTCCATGCTTCATAGATGCAAGCTTAGATATTTTTTTCATTCATTTTCCCCCTTACCAATATTTTTCGTTCTACAATAACCCAAAACTTTCCACCACTTATCAATGTACATACTCACAACATTATTAAAGCATCATATAATTACGAGTATGTTACTTAATCAAGATCAAGCCTTTGCGATATATCGATCGACAACCAGTCAACCTAACAACCCAAGTTAGTGGGTTAGGATACATACTCGAACACTGATATGCGTTTATCCAAGGATTAAGCCAGACAGCACGATGTGACACGAGTTTTTCGCGACAAACCAAACGATCAAACAATGCGATAATAATGAGTTTTAATAATGTATATCAGCATATTGGAGAAAAAAATATGATATTTCAACGTCGTGTTCACGCCAATATCAAACTACAAAGCCCTGGAACATCATACATATAATGCATCATTGCTGTATGGATTCGAAAAAAATGTTTTATACAGAGAAAAGCATTGAACTTTTGTTGTAGCCGTGAAATAATGATCGAAAAATGTTATCAAGTCACCAATATGACCCCAGAATACTACTTACAGCTGTAAATAAATGGCAACCATTTTATCCCAACGCGGTAAATAATTATTTGCACTGATTAAATGCCTATCATATCACATCGCTTGACGTATTCGCGTAACGGGTAGAAGGAAACATTCTTCGTGGTGAAAGTAGTTCCGTACTCCCACAGAATTCTTTTCGTAACATGTAATCTAGTCTGAAATAATAGCAGGTTCACGCCTTGTAATTACTTTACCTTGAAGCAGATGAAAATAAAATATGAGCTTAATTTTTTATTTCGTAGACACACTATCGTAGAAAATCGTCAATCGTCATCGATATAATGGTTGGCTCATATTCCACTGTCCACCATGGGGGAGGACACCAACGAAGAAACCTTCGCAAAAAACGTCTCCCGTTCAACAATAACAAGTGTGTGAAGGGGATTAATCAATCTCCATAAGAAAACATGATCATATAATACATCGAATGACGGGATTGGTAGCATTTATACATATATATATTGTATACATGAAGCAAAGGATGCCAAGGAAAGGGAAACGCTAAGGATTTTTCCGCTCGAGGGAGAGAGGATACTGAACAAAGAATCAATTAAAGGGGTACGCCTGCGGGAGAAAGGAAGGGAAGATGGGGTGATAAGGCACACTCAAGTGATGGAACAAAGAACTTCTGCGGCGGAGAGGAGAGAGGAAGAGAAATGAACATCGGATGCGGATGTTTGAAGCAGATTTTGAAGGTCGCAGGGACGAAGATTTACGGAGACTTTGAGAGAAGGGGATATAATACGTACTGAAAGCGAAGAGCTCCAAACTCAACGAGATGTTAAATTCTTCAAGAAGCATTAAAGAATGGCATTCGCCTAAAAATGAATCAGCTTAAAGGGCGACGGTAAATCTCAGTGTCTCCCGTGGAAAAAAATGCTTTGGAGTTTAACGTTCTTCCTCCATGAAATTCCCACTTGAGCCAATTTACTTGAGAGTCCCATATTATAATCATAATTTCTTAACCATAGCCATCCCAATCGCCAGAGTTGCCGTTTATGCTAAATACCTATCACTTTTCAAGATGCGGGAGAGACTTATGTTTTACTTCTACTGATGTCCTGGACTTTGATACAAATCATAATGAGAATAGGCTATCAGTATTATATGTTTTTTCTCCTGGGATCAAGAAAATGAGACAGCACGTCGAGAAAGCAAAATCCATAGTTGGTTGTAGCTAAGTGGAAGTGGCGATATTCAAAACAAAACTGTTTGAGCCGATTGAAGGTCACCTCGAGATAATCGTTGCGTCACAAAGGCGAGATACCATCTCTCTCTCTTTCCTCACAAGAGTTGACAAGACGCTGCAGGAGTCATGAATTCCCGTGACGGAATGCCGAGATCTCGCTGTCCGATACTCCACTCCCCGTTCGGAGATTTACTTTTCATTTTCGTCGGGTCGTCAGACCTTTTGTCTTTTTCTTTTCCGTAACGGCACGTGGGATTCCTTTCAAGGTCGTTCCCCTATCGACTCCATCCATTAATAGCAGTCGCGTGTGAAGTCGGAAAAGGGTCGAAACCTTCGAGAGGTGACAATGAGGGCGGTTTTGTCCGATTTCACCCCAACGCACGCATTCTTTCGACGCCCTTGCTCCACCTCCGTTCGTACGCAAAATACGAGAGGCAATCGCGAGCCATGCGACCGTCATCAAAGCGTTGAGGGTGGCTCAGGAGATAAGGATATCCGAGCACACTCAAATACTTTGACAATAAAAAAATACGGGAAACTGTTCCCCACATGAACCATTCCGACCGGTCGGTGCTCAGCAAAGGACTTCGACTTTTTAATGTTCTATTTACTGTCGTGGAAACGACGTGGCCGCAACGCGAAACGACTCCTGAGTAAATATAACAAAAGGTCGGGCCCACAACACTGAATATTAGGTGTCCTTGATCAAAAGGAGTCCCCAAGACCACGAAGATATTGTGCGGATGCCAAAGTCATTCGGAAGTATTTCAAAAATAATCCGCGCATAGTGTGTCCCGTATCAAATAAGTGGCAAAGAATATCTTCCTCCGGGGCAAGGCTTTGAGCTAAGATGTAAAAAGGAACGAATTTACTATTATTGGTACCATGCAAAACTACAGCTACAGAAATGCCAAATTTTCAAAATCACCTGCACAGATGGATAATATTAACCGATGTTTCTCAACTGGTGGCATGCGCATCACTGATGATAGATTCTTGAAAAAAGATTTGGTGGCACGTGAATAAAAAATTAATGCTTTATTATCTAAGAAATTATGAACGATAATGGAAAAATTATTATTACTGCATTTAATACGAAATTAAAATATAAATCAAATCTATAGTATATTTATATTAGTAGAATCCTTGGGTTTCTCTCGAAATAAATATAATTAATTGGTGGCACTGATTGTTTATTCTAATGTTGTGTTCCACGCCTTGGAAAACATAGAGAACCCTGGTATAAATAATACATGAGAATATAATTAGTTGTATGATGCCCCAGCTTCTCAGGATACTACGTGTCACACCATCCATCCTAAACTTAATCCTTGGACAAACACCAAATCCATGACAGAAGCGGTAAATGGACATGTGATCTTTGCGTAGCGAGTCGCACGCAAGAAACATGGCTACCGCATCCGGCAAGTTAGCAATAATTTGACCAACAAAACGCCAAAAAAAATTTGCGGAATGACGGGCATGGTGTAACATTAACTTTTTCGATCAAGGCATGAGCCAATTTAAGCGTAACGAACAGACAGGAAGAGCCGTAGCTTGCAATTTTAAATGCGATAAATTTACCAACTTTAGTCATATTTTGCCATCCATCGATCAGACTGCAACTCGAAGGTCAAATCAAAGTACTCAAATCTAGGATTATTATCCTATATTTGCTAAGGTAATAGACAATTATCGTTCTGTTACCTGGCTGTACTCAGGAAAAAATATACTAATCTAGTATTCCACTCAGCAGCGGTTAATTTGTAAATTTGTAATAAAAGATTCAAGAACTAGGAAGAATCGGAAGCTCCCGTGAAATTATTATTTTTACAAGGAATCTCTGATTTTATTCTATTCATTTTTACATACTTTTCCTTTCAAAATTGTGATTGACTAACTTGGAGTCTTAGAGTGGTTTTTAATATTCTACCGTTTAAAAGAGGTTTTTGCGAAGAAATCCCACTCTGCAATTCAGCTAGCCAAATTTAAGTCAGTTCCTTGATTCGGAAAATTATGTGAGATTATCTCCAATCCTCTATCAATGACCTCCTTCTATAAGAACCTATCCCAAAATAAGATGAGAAGTTGAATGCGTATGTACATTTCAGTGCGGGATAACTTTCTTAGGTTTCATCTTTATTTGAGGCCCAAGTCTCATCAGTTACGGAAATATTGCCGCTCTTAGTCATTCCTCTCGAATGAACCCTATTTAACATCACTTTAGAACAGCCTAAGATAGATTTTGTGACGGAATCAGGAAAGAGTTCGATGAGGAATCGGATTTTAATAACGTATCTCCGTTGGCTGATGCGACCTTTACCGGTTAATGCGAGAAATGCTTCACGGGTATACCATGTCTATTCCATGTGGAAGAATTCATCGAGTGTAAGGTTATTCCGAAACCCTGGAAATGATATTTGCAACAACTATGGAATATCAAAACATATCCTTATTTTCCCCTGCATTAAATAATCTGGTGAGAAAAAGACGGATAACTGAAGTAGTTCACATTAAGGACAAGCTTTAACCATGAGAGCCGAAAGTAAGTTTTTTGTGAAATTGGAATCATTCTACGCATTAGTAGTTCGTTATTAGCTATAGTGTTTCATTCCTCCAACATTGGGAATATATACAATTAATAGAGATTATGTCGCAAAAATTCCAAGAAACGAGACCTGAGAGTTGATTCAACCCATAACTGACTAGTACCTTATTTAAGAACAGGGTTTCATTAATAAAGAACAGGAATAAATTAATTTTCCAGTTAATTTGGTTGGGCCATTATACTGGGACTTTTTAGAACAGGCTCCCTTGATTAACCGAATATCCTCTCTCGAGTGCGGTGTCGTGACTTGTAAAGCAAAGGGAAATGGAAAGATTTAAGACGATAGATTTTCCAGTCACCACCCTGTAACGAACGGGAAGAGGTAACTTCTCTGATAGCAGGAAGAGGAACTAGTGAGATGTGTATATATAAGACGAAAACGCCTCTTTCCGTGCCGGAGGCGAGAAAGAAACCAAGACGCGAAATCTCTCCCTTTCCCTCTCGCGTCCCGTAATCGTCTTAACGCAGGTGGAGTCGCGATTTTCGCAAATCCTTTTTACGCGCGCGAGAAGGTAGGTATATACGACAGATTCGAGACCCTTTTAAGGCCTCGGGAGCAATGGGGGAGAAAAAAGGGAGGCTTCCCGGGTGAAGACGGAGAGGGAAAGTTTTGTTAGAGGAAGGGTGAGTGGGGCGGGGGGAACGGTATTTGAGGGATAGGGGGGGGGAGGGGGTAACGGTTTCCGAGAGCCATTAATAATTTACGTTCCTCCCTCTTCTTTCCCTCCGTTTTCGGACGTCCTTGAGGGAATGAGGGGAGTGGCGCGTGGGCGAAGGGTTGAAAGGAAGGTGGCACCTCTTTTGATCAATAAGACGGCTCCCAATTGTTTCCATCACGAAATCCCTCTTCCCTTCTGTTCCTCGCCGCCGACGCCGATCCCAATCTAACGACGCCGATGTCGACGGATTCTTCGACGTCCCAAATCGCGGCTTGGCGACAAAGCGATCGCTCTATGCTCCATCGCGCACTTAGCTGACGCACATCGGAACCCTTTTTTTCCGAACGCTCAACTTCCAGTGATATTTGATCGAAGGCTCGACGGAAATTATTTCCGCGATGACGACCAGAAGTTGGAAGCACGATCAACATGTATTTTAAAACTATCAAGTGACAACCATTAAAGGAACACAGGGGAAAACGCGACCACGCTGGGAGAACGGAAGACTTGCCGCGAGGTATTACATATACTTTCTTCTGGGTCTTATCATCAGTGTGTAAAGAGTAGATCCATTCAAGAAATAAATAACATACCAGAGTCGCTGCATTACGAATAGTTCAGGTAGTGATGTGGTATTATCACATCACTACCTCAAATATTCGAAATATTGGTAATACATGCGTGGTTCAACATGTATAATTAAGACAGGAGAAAAGTTCAATTTAATACAAAATAATTGTGCACATTTTATAACAAAATAACGAATATCCATATGTATGACATGATTACACCTCTGCAATCAGCGAGAACGTAAAATCGTTACATGATTAAACTCTGAATCCATCAAATGATCAAAAATTTTGTGTACATCTGTCGTGACCAAAATATTGAACTGAAGTCTGAAAAAAAATTAAATATGTGACCATTCATGATTTCTTTTGCTGAGAGCGGACCTGCACTCCTCCAAACTTATTAGAAAAACACCGGTCTCGCTGTTTCCTTTACTTCTTCTTTTCATCTTCACTCCCTCCAGGAACCCTGCCTGACGCCTAAAAAAAAACGATCGCACGGGAATCCAGATGCGATGTATTGGATACAACCCTTGCGTGGGAGATAAATCCGCTTCGTTCCTTATCCTTTCCCCGACCACCGATACTCCCCGCCGCCTTTTTGTATTATTATGCATAGAAGTCGTGGTTGGGAGGCAGCCAGAGTTTCTCTTCCCTCTTCCATTTTTTTTTCGTCGGTGGAACCAAAAGCGAGATAACTTGCTTACGCTGTTGCTTTCCGCCTCCCCCACTCGCGCGAACGTCGATGTTATCGCGGACAATGGCACATCCCGATCGACCGCTTCGTTTTAAGAGCAAATGCACTCCCCCCATCCACTCTTCCGAAAAAAAAGGGGATATTCATGTCCCCTCAAGTCCGAAAAAAAGTCGGAAAAAAAGTTGCGGGAATATTTAGAGAGCGGGACATTTCGCAGGGGCAAAAATAGAACGGGAAGGCAAATACAAAAATTGCGCGTTGGATTCTGTGCCGTAGGAAAAAATACCGCCTCGGAAAAGAGAATGGATAAAAAATCTGGGGGATGAAAACTCCGTGGACTATCGCTATTTAATCTCCCGCAGAGTATAAGCTAAATATTTGATCCCGGAGCGTTATCACTTCACTCCGACTCTAGGATCTCTTCCCTTGTGTTAGCGCCTACGTCGACATGAAAGCGGGACCCTCTTTGGAGTACAGATTTCACGCTTCAAATAGACACGCCCTTGCATTGCACAGGTTCTCAAGCGAAGAAGTCATGACGTTGACTTCAACTGGTTCGCTTAATCTCGCTCGATCTGAATGAGATTGTTGATCCAAAAAATTTGATGGCGAGCAATATTTCTATCGATGAATCTCTTTGGCTGATTCTGATATCTTCATAAAATTTAATTTTTTATTTTTCTGATACCCGCGAATAAATAAATAGTTGTGGAGAGGAAAATTGATATAGTTCTTTTCACTTGGCTTAAAAATAAACGCTGAGTGAATATACTAGTAACCTTCTTTAATACGATACATATTATAACTTCTAAAGAGAAGGTTTTATTTAAGTTCCCCACTAAGTAAATATAAAAGGATGCATATAAACACAGCAACGTACCTGAAAAGTATCAACTTTCTTACGAGGAATGAGTGATGAAAGTACCACCAAGCGACTTGAAAATGAATGATATTAGATATTCATAAAACGATAGCTTAGATAGCAGATCAAGAACGCATCGAAGATCCATGAGTACTAAAGTAATTGTGCCATTTGAGGTTTTCGATAAATTAATATGCGTTTTTGAATTAATTTATTGCTTAATGGAAATTTATCTTATGAATTTTTGAAGAAAAGCGATACAACAAATGCTTTAAAATATATATTTTCTCAACTTAAAAAGCATTTTGCCTGCCAATTTCAATCGGCTATTGATGTTTCAAAGTAGAAAGCAATCACATTAAATTAATAGAGCTGAATACATTAAAGCTTCCAATATTTACGTTAAAAATTATCGTGAGACCATATATGATCCTCCATTGAAATCGACCATGAGTGAATCCATTTGAATGTAATTCAATGCTCCTAAATAACACGCTCCTCTGTAAAATGAGGACTTCATCCTCAACAAATTATTGAAAACGTCAGCCTTCAATTATACACTACCAAAGAGACCAAAAATTTAGCGGGCTGCGATACGCTTGGGACAGACTTCAGTTATAGCAGATGATTACATCACTGATAAAAGATATGACGAATACCTCTTGGAACAGGCCAGAATGATGACAGTAAGCACAAATGAGGTAGTGAAGTGCGCGATTCTCAGAAGTGACCGTCAAGGATGTACAGCGAAGTCATGTGAGCGAAATTATCAAATTATTTTATCCTACATATGTATTAAGAAAGAGGATAACCAGCGAGAAGTAATACGTCCCTAGATAATAGCAATGACGCGATTTTTAACGAAAAAAAATATACGCCGCCAGATTTAGCGAGTAAAAAATCCTGTAAATCCTGTAAACGCTTTGTGAAAAAATGTGCGTGAGTCGTTTCGATGCCTACTGAGAACATTCGAAAGAGACAGCAAGTATTCGATCAGATACAATGTCTCATCAACTCACACGCACAACGAATACTATGTCCTCTTTAGCAATCCTAGGTCCACACTACGATTTTGGAATGATGAATTAGAATTCAGAAATTATTCGCGATACGAAAATTCGATTGCGCAGGTTTGGAATGCGACGTTGATTAATTCATTGATTCAAGAATACTCATCCGTGCAGCAATTATAACGCTCAGTTCATTCTATTAAATTAAGCCCCCTATACTTTGATGAAAATGAAATCGCTAAAACCTAAAGGCTTAATTAAAACTAAATGAATTCCAACTGTGAAGATTCAAGGTGGTTCTTGCCTCTGCTACACCAACACACATTGATTCTCCTAAATTAATCAAGAATACGTATGATGCAAGTAACACACACTCCTTTACGAATACATAGTTAATAAGAGGGGCGAGTTGTTTTTATGAATTTTATTCCATTTCATTTTAATTGACAGACCATAGTTTAATCAATTCAAAATTATTCATCAATCGATATTGATGCAATTATTGCAAGTTAAAATAACACAGGAAAATACTTTGGATAAAATTGATTTTTATGGATTTATCAGCGTGGAAACATAAACAATAGCGAATACATGTTCGGCTAATAGGCTTAATGTTTTAGAACTAGCGCACTTCAGACAAACTTTTGCACTTGGAGCAAGCGAGTATGGAGTGAACGTTCCAACAGGAATTTGAGGATGGCCCAAGCTCAGCAACAAGAGTACGACTGGCACCAAAAGCATCGAGGTGCATTCAAATGAGCGCATTTCGTAAGTACGCCGCTCATGTCGCCGTTGCGTTCGCGTCAAAAGCAAGCGCTTATGCCACCTCCCATTGCGGAACCACAGGAATCGTATGCCGATGACTCCATGCCTTCCCCACCCACGCCCTCCCTACCCGATGCCTTTGAAGAAAGACTAGGTATTCCCGCCTCCTCCCTCTCGTATGCAGGGCAACTCCTGTCGCTCGGGTCGCGACGGAAGCCGTCTCTACATCGCGGACGACACGCCCGGGCTGGAAGGTGACTGGGAGGCGGGGGAAAAGGAAAGGGAAAAAACTTCAGTCTCCAGAGAAGCCAATCGCTCTCCATGGCGTCGGCGAGGCCCATGAGACTCGGCCAAAGCCTCTTTCATGTCGAGGGCAAAAACCTTTTCGGTGGAGTCGGTGGGTCGGATGAATGCATATTGCATTAACCTCGCGGGCGGGGAGCGGTTGGATCTCGATCATTCCTTTCCCGGGAAAAATAAGGTCTTCCTCAGAATTCGCCCACTCTCTTTTGGGTGATCGCGTGCGTTTTTTCTCCTTCCACCGTCAGATGTGAAAGCAAACCGGCGCGGGGGGTGGTATACGGCAACGTCTTCTGATCCGCCGTTGGGCCCACACGAACGTTTCTCGTGAGCCGTGCGCGAGTAGAACCGGCGCAGATGCGAACCCTAATCATATAGAGAATAATTCAGAGATACGACTGAAATGTGCCAGCCGAGGTGGCCAAGTCGATAACGCGTCGACGTATTCGGGTTAGCAATTAGGGTTCCAGGCTCGAATAACGCATCGGGCATGGACGTTATGTTTGACACAGGAATAAGATTAGCACGAAGTTAGGTTAGACAGTGCGATGTAATCTTAGCAGTTGGAGCACATCAAAACCTAATTCTCCTTCTTCTGAAATGGTAGTCGCAGGTTACATTTTCCCGGCTAACCTAACTTAACCCTGATACAAACCTAACCTAACTAACCTAACCTAACCTAACCTAACTTCACCCTGATACAAACACAACATCCACGTAAAAGGCGAGATTCGAATCCATGCTTTTAAGGTTTTTAGACTTGTTTGCAAAAGAGAAATTTTTACTACAAAGTTGTCCAATTTCCAACTATCGTTACGGAATTTAACCCCTAAAGCTGACAGATGCCTTCTTTCGTTTCGAAAGCATCTAAGTGAACGTGAAATTAAGGTGTGACTGCTTCATTGGAATTTTTATTTTTAGTCCTATCTTAGGAAAAAAAACTCCAATTATAACGGTAATGACCAATAAGATTTGACAACTATGCCGTAGAGTCTTAACTGTGCCAAAATATAAGACCGCTGTTTAAATGGTCTCCCTTCCACGCGTAGGAACTCTTCACCTAGACCTCGCATTGACAGATTTCCTCCCAGAAGCGAAATAACACCACACTCATCTCTTTAAACGCCTTAGCAGCTTCGCTCAAGGAGAACTTCAGAAGCATGTCCATAGGGAGGTCACTAAGACAAAGTTAGATAATTTCTCTAGTTTCCCTTGGCATGCGCCAAAAATCAATGGAAAAATACTCGGGCGGTCAGAACCCCCTAACCAAACTTTGGGCAAAGTTCGTCGTCATGGTTCGAAAATTTTGAAACTCCAGCATGTCTGACGGTCATACCTAGATAACAGGCCTAACACACACGACCCAGATCGTAGAAATTGTGGAAGGTTAATGGCTGGTAAATATACCAAAGGTATTTTCCGAGGATATACCAACAACTTGATTTTTAGGATGGAACAAATGAGAAAACTTCGTTGAATGAAACAGCTTCTCCGGCAGTTCCTAAACAGCTTCTCCGGCATGAGTACCTATCTAATTTATACGTAAATTTGTAGAAACATAGCAAGATTAGCGTTAATTATTTCGCTTCCCGGCATAATCATTACTGTAGTATATCCTGAGTCTAAAATATATAAGATATTCCGGAAATGATTACTAATAATTACTGTCATGATGCATGAATGAATGAATGTAACCAGTTCAGCCAAAGTGAATGTAACCAGTTCAGCCAAAGTCTATCTCTCACAATAATTCTTTTGAGCATTTTTTATAAGCTCTACCCATTATACGAGTATAGTTCGAGGAGCATTATGCATGATGATCCCAATCATCAAAGTATAACTGAAAAACAGCGTTTAACATGTATTGAAATACATTGGAAAATGATTGTAACCAATACATGGTAGGCGACCCATACATTTTCAGATATGATTTCTAATAAAGGAAAATAACTCATGAATTATAATATCGATTTATAGCCAGTCATTAGTGACGGGCGAAAAGTAACTATTCGTTACTCACTCGGACCCGAACTAACGATTACTCAACGTGAAAAAAACCGAGTACGAGTACTCGTTTGAATACCTACTCCAGAGTCCTCTGGATAGCATTCTCACCACTACTCCCTCACCAGGTCATTCTCACCACTTATTATTTGGCAATCCATAGGTCTCTGCCTACCTAAGATCTTCTTCCTCAATGTCTACTCGAGGTAGGGATTCGGTACCCATGTATGGGTGTACCCAAAAGTAACCTAGATCAGTTTCGGTACACCCATGGGTGTGCCGAAAAGGAATCGATGTCAGCTTAGGTGAACCCATATATTGTGTACCGAAAAGTAATTTAGGCGATGATGGTTAGGCATTATTTATATTCATATTTGGGTGGGTATGAAGAGGTACTGATTGATTTGCATCATTTACATAAGTATTGATATTATGATAGATATTTGATTAGACAGAAAAAGGTTTGGATCGTTTTGACCAAATTGAAAAACAGCTGCCTTATCATCATTATCAAGACGTGACGAAAGTATATTGTTAGGACTTACTTTATGAAAAAGTTATTACGTTATTAATTTCAGCAACATGACAAATTATTCCACTGGTTAAATATGCACCCACTTACTATCAATATTTACCCCATCACACGTAAGGCAAAAAGGAAAAAAAATCCTCAACAACTTGGTGACATGTAAAAGAAATTGGAAATTAAAACTATCCCTCAGCCGCACGAACGCATGATGGGATCACCAGAATTATTAGGTAGCATACAAATTTTTTTCAAAGACATCCCTAAATGTAATACTCCGGAAACAATTTTCCCCGTCTTCCTATAACAACATCAATAATTAAAAAAAAAGGTTTTATGCTTTTTATTATCTACAGAACGTCTTCTGCAAAACTGGGGTCTCAAATGTTGAAGAAGCAAACTCTTCGTCTACTCATTTCAGCCAGCTCGTTCCCTGAAGAAATTGTTCCCTTGTCAGTTTCCTCTGGACAATGAAGTTACAATACACAGGTTGACGTCTTAGGAACACTAATATTTAATTATATCAACGCCTGCGTACATATTTTCTCCCTGGCTTATATTTTTCTTATTTATTAGGTTTGGTATATCGTATTGTTTGCCCTCGTATATCGTTACTCATTTGTCTTAATACCAGCTAATGCTAGTTCCGCCTGGCGCTGGATTCTAACCTACTCCTGAAAATAGGCAACCATGTTGAGAAAGCAAATGAGATACGAATACCAAGTAACTACTCGAAAGTAACGTTTACTCTGCGAGAAAGAACGAGTACTACCGATTACCGAAAAGTACCGATAAAGCCCATCACTAACAGTCATGTTCTACGAGAAATGTTTACCTGAGAAAGGGCTCAATACAGAGTATTGTTCTACAATTTCGAAGTCCCATCCCGTAAAATGTTTAAATTAATTTTGTTTCTCTCCCGAACATTTTCTAAGAATTTTATAATGTATTCCTTTCCCAAAAGTAAAAACGTGAATGTCTCGTTCTCGATATTTCGATACAGTAATTTTGACATACAACTATCGAAAAAATTGCTACAATTATGCAATGCGCCTCAGCAATGATAAAAGCCATGAAAATAGTCAACGAGGATCGTGATCCCATTCTTGACTTCGTAATAGCGTGAGCTACTGTTCGAGCGGTAGCAGTTACATGGCGTGCCACCTAGTTACAGAAAACTTCGCTAGAACTTGAAAGATCACGCGAATCGAGTGAAATCACCGGTAATGAAACTAGGTGAGGTAAAACAATGATACTTCGAGACAACATTTTAGCTGATCACACTCACTGGTAGTATCTTGAATAAAGAAGCGAACTCAGAGCACATTTATGTTTGTCTATCAATCATACTCATTAATGTGTCGATCGAATATCTTTCGCGAGGTATCTTTGGTGCACATATACGACATATAGTAAAACCCTCTTATTTGAATCACAACGGTAGAGCCAATACCCAAGTGTATTCCACTCAGAGTGAAATTGAGCAAGAGAAGCATGTATTCTACAACAAGATGAGGTATATCGCTGCGGTAAGTCAACCAGGACAATTTTTGGGTAAGGACGAATGCCAAATTCAAAATAAAATGTATACGGCTAATACACCATTAACGCTCCGCGTGAAGTGTATGAAACTAGTAGTGGATGACGTAGGTAAAAGAGAGGAAATAAACCTGTGAACATGAAGACGTACGTCGTGAGAAGAATCGAGGGCAGAGTTACGTCTAATCAATCTTCGGATTGATGACTAATGATGATGGTATTAAATAGCTTAGGCCATGCAATATATGTAGTTACCAGGGGAAATTAAACAATACATGTTTTCAACTAACGGTCAACGATGATTACCATTCACCGTCGGCTTTGTTGTAAATAAGTAATAAGGCTTCATTCAAATAATATCGAGGTAGTAAATACAGCTTCATTAATATTATATCTCTAGGTTGATACACACAACTTTTCGATATTTATCACCTACTACACTGTTATAGTTGCTTCGGATAGAGATTTTCACATGGGTTGGATACTTTAAAGATTGCGGGGGAGAGAATCCAGTGACTAGAGACCGGAGGGGAATTTGATTTAGATGTTTGCAAATTCTGTTCTCTGGGGAAACACATAAAGGTACTATGACAAAGTGTAGGGTAGACTCATGCACCCAATATGAATTATTTGCATGAGTGTAATCCATGAGTATTAGATATTGAGAAATACGAAGGGGGAGTGAAGACCCTCAAGCTCCCCTCCCGCTCCAGGGAATATGACAATAAGCTCATGTCGGCAGACACGAAAGGTTTAGGCGCGGTGCGTGCCGATAGTTCCACAGGCATTTCAACCCACTCAGTCGCGTGCTCTTTGGGTGAGTGGGGGGGAGAGGAGGTGGAGGATAAGTCCCTCCGCGACTCTCTCGGATGGCGTGAGGAGGTTTCTCCGCAGTTGAGCCGGAGGGGTCGGTCAAAGGTCGCGATTCCCTCTGACCCCGTTCGCCTTCCTTTCGCGACTCGCCCACTTGGTAGGGCCACTCAAGTGGGGCGCAAATGGGATCTTCGGACGTGGAATCATGAATGGCCAACCCCATGGACGAAGGGAAAAAAGGAAGAAGAAGAAAAGATGATTATCTCTCCCTTTGGCCTTAAACGCAGGGGATAACTACCTTTTTCCGAGAGGGCGCGGCGAAAAGGGGAACAAGGACGCAAGGGTTCAAATGAGAAAACACGGAAAAATTTACGCGATAATAACATAAATAACCTGCAATCGTGAAGACAGTTGATCGGTGAATGTAGTGATAATGAGGAAATATGGGTGGGAGTTCTACGCCCATTTTTCGCCACGGAATGCGGCGATTTGGGAGACAGAGAGGATTCTTATTTGGGTAAAAGAATTTCTTAAGGGACCCAACCTTAAATATGAACATGAAATCCTAAGTGTGCAATGCAAACCATTCGCTTTGGAATGATGTTGTCGGGGTCAGCGTGAGTGATTAGCCAATACCTTCACTGAAATTGCTTGCTTGAAATGAGGATTTACATAGCAATTTCGTTGTTGCTATTGTGGGAGACGGTAGTCGTGGTGGCCTAATGGGTAGCGCGCTGGGCTACGGACCGTAGAGTCCTGAGTTCAAATCTGGGTGAAGGAAGGAAATATCTCTAGACATCCCAAATAAAATCCGCGAGGATTTCCTCAATGTCACCAGAATGTCAACTGCACCTAAAATCCCCGCAGATTTTTGGTGCGGTTGGCAGTCTCATGGCACCTTTAGGTTGCACATCCCCAACCATCACGAATTCCTGACACCCACACCTAAAATCATCGCGAATTTTAGGTGAAAGTGTCTGGACTTCGTGGGAAATCGCAAGTGGCCCAGGGAAAGAAATTGGCCCTTATACTGAATGTGTGAATTTTACTCGAACATTCGCCACTACAGACAAGTTAGCGAAACCAGCTTTCGGGTTGAACACAGAGAGTGCGCTGACGACCAACAGCTGGGGTAATGTATGCCGCTTAGGATATGTGTGTAGTTCGCTGTAGGATGGACTTTTATGGATCGCAGGAGGAATGTAGAGTAAACAGGCGTCAACATTAGCCTGCTGCAAACGGAAAGCTCTTACGAGTACAAAAGTTTTTTCAAAGTCTGATCCGATGAATGGAGTGTGGCAGTTCAGCCCTCTCCACGCAGCATGTAAACAGGGACTGTGACTACAGCAAAACATCCTACGAATATCGGTAAAGAACCCAGGCCCCAGGTATGATAAGTCATCCTTCTTGCCACCACATTTATTCGAAATTCAAAACAATCGAATCAGCTTGGTAGAGTCATAAGGCATGACATTTCCGCGGAGAAGGTAAAAAAGAGCCAAGGCGTACAAGCGACCACATAACACTAATTGTGATATATACAACTGCCGCTGTAGCCACTGGGGAGGTGTGCTTGAAGCAGTCGGGATTATCTCAGATAGGTAACCAAGGATTCACGTGGTACAGGCATGAATGGTTCGCAAGTTTGATGTACTTGAATCGCTCATTACAACCTCACTCAATATTTTCACGTGAGTCACATTGTAATGAGCGATTCATACACACCAGATTTGCGAATAATTCGTGTTTACACCACGTGACTCCTTGATTACCTATTCGAGATAATTCAGACTGCTTTAGACACACCTCCCAGGTTAGTAACGCATCAGCCTAACAACTGAAGGGTCACGGGTTCGAATGCTGCCACGGGCATGGATTTTGCGTTAGCTTGAAATTTAAGAATTAGGCTAGACGATGCAATGTAACCCTAGCCGCTGGAGCACCAAAAAATGGAATTCTGTTACTACGATTAGAGATACGTAAAATAATAATGATATCAGGACAAACCTGATGAAATGGCTCCAATATCAGCAATACAGGGCCTTATTCAGGAAGGATTAGACGTCATGGAACTTCATCACAACCGACCAATCGATATATTGCTTATCGTTCATTATTTTCTGACGCCAGAGTGTTCAACGCGCATTGGCTTCATAAAATAAGGAGATTGTGATATTATCAAAACCATGGCAACATGTAGTAAGAGAAATGTTTAGGTAGAGATATATAAATGGGTTGGTAAGATGGCTGACTGCGGCACTCAAAGGCGAGATTTGTTGAGCCCCTGCGGCAACACGACTTCGATATCATCGAGGCCAGGCTATTTCAATCCCTTCCTGAATGGAGCGGGAGTAGAAAAATCGACAATCTCCGCCATTCGGATGACGCCAGAGGAAGGAGCAGAATGAAGTCTCCTTCATTCACTCCGGGACTCGACCGTCGTGGGTCGATTCGTCAAAATTTCAACTCCACTCGCCCTCCTCCTCTCGGCGGAGCAGCGGACGAACTCGCCGTGGGAAGTTTGCGGGACCGCCGCCGTCCGGTCGAGCGTTCGTGGGACAAGAGCTCTCCCGTCACGGCAGCGGAATCGAGACGCACAAAACCGTGGGGGTGCGTCATTGAAGCTACGGCAGGAGTTTTCCGGGGAGGGGGTTGGGGACGGAACCTTAGGGGGGTCAGACGGGACGGGAGGGGGCACTTTATGTATATTTTCCACCAAACTCACCCCTACTTCACTCCATAATAAAGGGACGTTGAAGTTTGACAAGAGCGTATAAATTAGGCAGCCGAGGGGATGAGTGGGAGAGGGTGTCATGCCACCTCACCTGAGGCGGCAAAACGCTCAGACGAGGCCTCACTCCGCGTTAATATGCATTAGGGAAACGGGAGGCGGGGAGGCTTGAAACCATGCCAGCAAAATTAGCTACCCCGTCGGGAGGTCTTTTATTCATAATCCTTGTTTTATTTCCCAGTAAATTTTGAATAACGCGAAGAATATCGCCCGGCATATATATCGCTCGGCAAACGGCTGACGCCGCAGCAGTTTAGGAAGCTACGGATCGGTTAATCCATAATTGATAACCGTAAGGATCCCAAGCGTCACGGCTGTCGTCTCGAGTTCAATTAAAGTTCTATGTCAATTATTCCCAGCTCCCACAAAGCTGGCGGTATATTACACGTCATAAAGATTCGTTGAATGCCGGGGTAATATAAAATGCTAATTTCTTACGAGAAAACTTTCGTCTTTATCGTAAATAAACGGACGAATTCAGAATGACATGTTGTAAAATAGACCACGCCGGAAAAAAATCAGCTTATAACCAAAGGAGAGCAAATGCCAAGAAATATTAAACAATTTTAGAGTCCATAGGTTGTTAATAAGCGAAAGGAAAACGGCTAACAAAGGAGGTCACGGAAAGTCACATAGCACGAGAAATGATAGAGACTAAACTTAATTTGATATTCATTAACTACTAGTTGTGTTCTAACTAGTATAGTAGATTTTTATGGTCCACTTACACTAACTTTTGGCACTTCTGAACTTTTATTTCTCTTCGCAATTTCCCTCCCAAATTCAAAATATATTCTACCACACTTTGACTTACCCACAAAACACATAAATGTCCCCATCTTTCCCAGCATTCTACCCTCATTATTGCCTTCGAAGAACTTGCATTTAAGTGCTTGGCCATCCCATCCATCTACCCTGCCCCCCCCCCTATTTATTTCAGCAACTTTTTATCCACTTCAACCGCGCCACAAAAATCGGTATCTACGGAGGTTTGAAGAAATTGTAACTCTCCTATTTCCAAATATAACTTTATTTTTTCCATGGTTTCGTTACGTTGTAACATTATCAGGTGACATAATAGTGAAACATATCAGCATGCATGCATATGCAAGGAAGGTGATGGGGGATGGAGTATTCGGGGTAAGAGGATATGCAAGGGCACGGAGAGACGTTAAGTGGCGGTGGGAGAGGGAGTAGGGGCTGGGCAAAGGTGCTATGGGCAGGCGTCGCGGCGTGCGGGGAATAGGAAGGGCTGGGGGCGTAAGAAAGAAAGGAGGGGGGAACGTGAAGGATACAAATGGATAATGGTCGGAAAAAATAGAGTAATATGTGGAAAGAGCAGAGTTAAAGTATCTTCAAACCTCCCTAGGATAAATGATTCCAAAGAAGTTACGCCCGCTATCATTATGTTTTTAAAAAATTGATTCAAAAACGCATTTTTCTTATTTAAATTAGTATCTCAAAATTGTATAAGTAAAAAGCTACTAAAGGGACAACAACGAGTGCCGTATTCAACTAAGAGATCATTTTTTCCTGAGTAGAGTAGTCAGGAATGTTTCAATCGGCACCACACTATTTACATCAGGTACCTTTAAAATAGATCGTATAAACGTATTATTGTTCAACCAGGATTAAATAAAGATAAACTTGAGTTTTTGTTCAGGAGTGACTTTTGTAACAATAAAGCAATATTTTTTGACATTGATAACGCTTTAAAAATGTTTTATGGCGCAAAGTGAGGAAATTATTGCTATCAATCTCAAGTCAAGTTTAAAACTAAGTTCCTCTAATAGCTTTGTGCACGGTAAAATGTATTCAGGGTTGAAAACATGAGAAAATATTTTATTCTTCCTACTCCATATGAAGAGAGCAAGCAAATGACGCTCGGGCCAAGGTCACTATTTAAGCAAGAAGGTGACCTTGCTAGAGATACTCTGCGGACAAGCTCTCACCATTCTTCTCTTACCGACTCTCACGAATTCACACGAACTGATAAAAAATATAATCCCGATTTTTTATCCAAGTCCACTCAGCATCTCCTGCACTTGAAACTGAAATTATACGATATGTTTTAACACGAAGGATTCTCAGCTTGAAAATTTTATGGAAAACAATTTGCATTAACCTTGGCGAAAAGTCATCGAAGCCAGTATATCTCTGAAAAAATCTTGTGACGCGCTATATCAAGTTGTAGCTCCAAGTATGGGGTGACATATATTCATATATTATTAATTTGTTTATAGTACGATGAAACTGCTAAGGATACCGAACATAAATGATTGGAACTCCAGTCTTCCCGTAGTGCAATATTAATTTTCTGGTAAATTTGCAGACTCTAAGAAAACCGAATATCCTGGTACTTGGACCAAGCCTCCTTCCATTTAATGCCAGTATACATTTTTAATGGAGAACATTAATAATATTTCGCAGGAGCAAGAGCTGCGCTCCTTTTAAATCACTGCTCTTAATATGTCAAGTTTTCAGTTCTATTTCGTTACTAATCATTGATTCTATAACTACTTTTTTTAGGAAAGTAGGAATTCTGTTCAGTAATGGAATTTAAGAAAAAACTGTAGCTCTAAATCGCTCCTTAAGTTAAAGCCCCTGGTCTTGTTTTCCTAATTTTGATCTTTCAATATTCTAGTATATTAAAACTATTTTCTAACGCCACCGTGCTTCCTCTTTTATATAGAAACATTACACAACAAGCTGCAAGTTGTGACTCCTACTTTTTCATTCTTCAAATTCTGTTTTGCATATCAATTCACACAATAAAACTATGAGACTGACTTAGACTCCACAGCAATCTTAATCTCAGCTGCATTGTAGTATAATAAAAGCAAAGCCGGTCGAAAAGTAATTACGCTCTTCTAATGGGAAGAAGATATATAATCACTTCCATAATACAGGAGGATGATAATTTCAAGCCTCAACATGAAAACAGCATTATTCAACCTAACACTTACGCAATAACAATTTATTCATTATTTTCCTTTGACGCGGCATTAGCAGAAATAATGTATCACAATCACTGGTTATTCATTTTTTATTCTTTCTCTATTTCGAACCCTTAATGTCTTTCCTGAATGAGATGCTAAAATTAATTTAGGCCATTGGATCGGTGGCTAAGCCATATATGATCGTCAAGTCGCATTCACATGCTTACGGGAAAGTGGCACGACTGCGAGATGAGAGAAACTAATGATGGACATCGTATCGGTGGAGAAGAGGAGACAATTTGAGAAATGCGTGAATAAGACTTTTTCGCTGAAATCACATAAAGTCATTGGTAACACAAAGTCATGTCAGCTTCGGAAAAATTGAGAAGTGTTTATAATTATTTGAGTGAGAAGCTCCATTTACTAATTCAGAATATTCCAGCAAGACTGAATGCAATTTACACTTAATGAAGAAATAAATACACTTGTGAAATTTTTCACAGGGAAAAAACTTACACACGGAATAGGTTTCAATGTAAACACGCCATCATGAAGAGATTTTTTTTAAATCTCATAATACCTCTACTTTGAAACCTGGGTCGTGAGTAAAGTTTTATTTCTTTGAGGAAAACTGAATACGTTTATTCCTTCATTAAGTATCACGTAAGCCGCACAGCCATTAATCTTGGAGGGACACGGAGGAAATCGCTCGTCAAATGACGGCTTATTGTCTCGATGCCTTGGAAATTGTTTTCGCGGATTGACTGCAAGATTTCATCACGGCATTCGGATTCTACGACTCTTCCAGTGATTCATGCAGATGAGAAGGGAATTGACCTCAGAGCCGACCCTTCCCAGAGGATGATTTCTTAACCAGTCCCCAGAAACGTGAATGGGACGCGGTCAAGTAGATTCTCAGTCATCCAATCGCAGGCGGGTCCATTTCTACAGCAACTTCTTTCTTAAGACAGAATATTATTTATATTGTGTTCAAGCAGATGGTTTAGCTACAGCTACAGGTGGTTCTGAGTTGCTTCAATAAATATAATTTTATAATTATTCTATGAGATGAAATGAAAATGACTCAAAAGTCCACTTCTACTCTTGCCATATTGATCTAAGAGCACCTTTATGAGCTAAAATGTAAATAAATAACTAGAAATCGCGCAGCATGCGATGCGTTTTCAAGTACATCACATTAATGACATTTTTCCGTGTTCTGGAATATACATCTCTAAAAGGAAAGAGTTTTACTCGAGTAATGCCTGATAATTGAGATAACATAAATAATGTTATACAACTGTATTCCGTGAATTGTTTATCGTGCACAAAATCTGATCATGCCTTCGCCGAGAAAAATTGAAGCATTAACAGATGCATAAAAGTAGGTATTATTAGTTTATTACATGAGAATGGGTTCATATGTAATTAATGCGAGCCAATCGAAATATACTGATCAACTACCTGTTTTGCTATATTTACAGGCCAAAAGCAGGATTATAATTAATTAATATGTTTTGGCATATTAGTGTAGGTTACTTTGAAAAGAATACTTTTTCCAGGTATCTTTCCCCCGCGGGCACGCTACAATTCATTAATACAAATAACACTAATGTATTTTCACCTCATTCACTTCAGTGCCTTTTCTAAGACAGTCACGACCATATACTGTATTTAATGAGGGGGTTATCATCCACATCTTTCTAATACATATACTATTTATCAGCTCTCTATTTAGAACTGGAAAACGTCTTTCCGTTTAAATGAGAGAATATTATACGACTGATCGATACTGACCATTCTTTAATAACCTGAGATTGCATACGCGAGAGAAATTTCAGGATTTAAAAACAACAGCAAGTTTTACCCACTTTAAAGCAGATGTATGTCATCGAAATCAGACTCACATAAATCGCCCTCTTCAATGGCATCTTTCTGCCAGTCAGGCGTAGGAGGTTGGGCCGACCTTCTCCGGCAATGGCGATGTTCCATTCTGTTTCATGTGCTAGTAAGAGAATACTCATCTGAAGTTCACGGAGTCTCATTCCAGGGCCATTTGTAATACAAAGCGCCTGTAAAAGAGAAATAACGAAGGGCATGAACAAAGAGGACAACCGACGGAATCTAGATATCTCAAGAACAGACTCCAAACATTTAGCGACAACTGACGCCTCGCTCTCGGTCTGTCGTGATTGAGGGCTTGCCACTGTACACTGAAGGGGAATGTTACTCAGTGTCATATACTTTCAGCAATACACTTTTATGGATTTAACGGTCTTTGTACATGATGCTTTTAATTGTGCGGTCTGAAGCACGGAGAGATGCGCAGTGAGAATTGCATCGTGTAAAGCAACGAAACAGATGTGAAACTTTCCAAATAGATGAGCTACTAGGTGGAAATTAATCCGTTTCATTTCCATGCATCCATTGATGCAATAACCACGATTCGATACTGCGTCAAATAGTCATTTATTGAACGTGCAAAAAAGGTCTTAATGACTATATTATCAAAATCACTTATACTCCAAAACCAAGAATGTGGGAGAACCATTGCTTGAATACTATGGATTTGAGTGTGTAGTGCTTTTTATACCGAGGGGTCGAGACAGCATCAATTTTTTTTAAAAAGAAAAAGAATACAAACTCGCTAACGAACTAGCTGCGAAAACTTTAATGAGTTACCCGCTGAAATTGCGCAATAGAATTATATTTTTCACAGAGAAAAAAATCATTCGCCTTGACCGATACAGAGCAGAAATTGACAGAGCACCAGAACCGGAAGTCAGAGGTTCCGGGTTCGTGTCCCTGTCAAGGCGAACGATTTTTTTCTCAGTGGAATATATTGCTATTGATATTAACTATGTTAGGAATCTGTGCAAACTTTCCCAATGGATCACTGAATGGTTGAAGAGAACTACGATCACTGTCGGCACATAAAACATCAAGGACTTCGCTTTGACTCTGTGGGGAATTATTTAAAGAAAAGCTATACTCTTTAAGCTTTCACCAATATCAGAAACAGTAAGCAATAAAAATGTCCGAATTGTAACTTCACTACTGCTCAGCCACCAGGTTGTTATGTAGTCGAAAATGGTCAATTACATCTGCCCCTTTAACCTACCTCAAAATATAAAGCATTCCATGAAGCAAGAAGGTACAAATATCGGGCTGATCATTTATAATTGCGAATAATTATAGGGATTCGGGGAAATACCTATTTCACTGAACATTATTTCTAGCGATAAATACTGGGTTCACAATCGAGACACAGCTTTCTAGAAAAAAGGCTAGCCACAGCATAGATTTTGCACCCCGTCTTGGCCTACAAACTCATTTTGCTGCACGCCTGTAGGAACTGCCAGAACAGAATTTCTCCTTGACACGCAGTCTTCCATTTTATTTGAATTTAAATAGTGAGCAATACTGAGGACTTCCTATCCTCGATCCAACATTTACTCGGTGACGAATGGAGGTCGGAATGAGGAATGCGGTCTTTCCGGGAGAAGATAAAGACTACTTAAAGAGGGTCCACACGTATTCGATTATCTTGGCTCATTCCTTTGCCCTTCCCCATTACCCTGATTAAATTCGCAGCAAGGTTGTCGGGCGACTCTGAAACTAATATAAACCACGAGTTAAAATGAAGTATAATAAATTATCATATTTAAATCATTGATATAAAATTATCACTCAATCAGTCCAATTATCAGTGAGTTGAAATAAAAGAAAGAGAGAAGTTAGTTAAAAATAAAAGAAAGAAAGTAGAGATATACATAACTAGAGATAAGTGATGAACGGAATTTACCATAGTTTCTCCTTTCAAGCTCATCTTTGAATAGTTTTTTGAAAAAAAAATATGAGTTCCACCTTTTTTTCCAAAAAAATCAATAATAAAAGCATATAAAATCTTACATTGACCTAACAGTAAGACTGTAGGTCATTCTTGTAATTAATGCATCTACATCTAAGTAATACCCTGCGAGCCACCGCTAGAGTGTGTGAAAGGGGGTGAAGATCACCTAACATGCACTACCTGCATGCAACTAAGAGCTACAATGATACTGCTACATGGAAACATGCTAGTTATAAGAGTCACGTGCAACTAGATGGTTAGTATCTACCTAGTAACGAAGTGACTACTGGTTAGAAAGGTTTCCTCTAAATATATTTATCCCAAGCATGCATAGTAATAGATATACAACGCATAAACTTCGCATAACAATGTGAAGTCATTAGTAGAAATGCCAATCAAATTTAGTATGAAGGTAGGACCTCTTTAATTATCATATTTATTGACCAGCGGATAACTATTATCACAAATAATAATAGATGAGCTTGACTGCAACCTTTCTCTTATTTCTGGTCGAGTGGAAAATTTGTAGAATTTTTTTATCGATGACTTTGGCGACATAAATCTCGCTCCTTCGACTCTGGATATATATGGTAGAGAATTGATAAATCAAAGGATGATTCTCAGTGAAAATAAATCCTGATCTAAAATGCTGAGCTCTGTGATGTTTTTCCACGAATCCCTACTATGATTTTAGTCAAAAATGCCCACATTTAGTTGGCTCACACGGGGATCGCCGTATTTTAACTAGGCACGAAAAGACTTCTGACGCTTTAGTAGAGCACGTCGCGTCGTCTTTGGCGTATTCCCATCACTGCTGCGTACCAGTAACCTGTGCAGCACATGAAAATACCGAGAATGAGACTACGAACTGAAGGGGCTCTGATCGTTCTGGGGAATTCAAAGGAGACGCCCATTGGAGAGGAAAAATTGGAACGAGGAATCGCAAGGGTGCTCACATATGGAGGTGGGACACACGTGTTCAGACTATCATTCTACAAGAACCGAGAGTGGCCCACTCTATGTTTCTTGGTTACTCAAAATCGGCAGACAGCCAAAAACCGGTTCATTCACATTCAGATGACGCTCCAAGCCTTTCACGCTAGTTGCATAACACGGAGAAAAGGAATAATCAGATTTTCGTTCCAATAGCACCCTGATTTTCAACTAGTTCGATGTAAGTGCGTTAGGAGAGTTTTTAGCAAACAAGAGTAAGCTCGAGAGAGAGCAACCGCAATACAAACGTAATTTACAGAACTGGTCCGAAATTTTCGGACAAAAAATGTCCTTTTTAATGTAAGTATGGCGAGTAAGCCTTGATGAGTACTGGATCAAACTCATGAATAGTATATGCTTATGATCGGGCCGTCCTTGAAGTTTCGACTTACCTGACCTGATTTACTTTCCTCGTCCTTTAAAGACTTTTATTCCGACCCGCAGAAAAATTTACTCCTCTACGGGCCACCATAGATTGCAGCAGTGCTAGGCAGAACGCGAGAGATTCCGCAACAGACGCCTCGTTGAGAGAGAGAGAGAGAAGCGTATAGAATTAATCGATAAGCGTGCAGATAAACGGTGAATATAGATGTTCCTTTCTTGCGTCGGTTATGAGAATTCTTGGAATATATCCCTTAAATCTATTCCGGGCACGAAGTACCGCATGCATTACATACTTATCTCAATAAGACGGAAAATAAAGGATGGCATTGTTATTCCCTGAGAACAGACATCCTTCAGGCCGCATTGGCCGACGCTTAGTTTCGAGGCTAATCCGACAGTTCTATTTAGTTTTCCACATCATAGACACGCATCATAATCATATCAGATTATGCATCCCGACGGAATGGGGGGACGGTGCCCAAGGGTTAGATCCCCAAGAGAGCAAATTGTTTTTAATTAAATTTCCTTCCCCTTCTCTGACCCCAATGGATCGAATAATGAGTATCGCTCCCCCGAGACCAAAATCATGGGTACGCGACTGATTTCATCTCCGCATTTTACGGCAGGGCGGTTGCATGATCGGGAGGAGTGATCAGCAGGCTGGCTCTCCAGCCGATGAAGTTTACTCCGCGCCACTTATTTGTCTCGGACGCAAAGTTGCCAACAATATTGTATTGTCACTCTAGGGGGATCGATGTTTTGAATGATCGTAGATAATTTTCGTCCTGGTAGTAAATTTAAGATTATTTAAAACCATCCTCCCCGTGTCGCCCTCTTTAACTATTTTTAATAAATCATTTTGACTATTCTTCAGATTTCAATTCTAAACCTCAACGTAAAACAATAGTATTATATTTAATGCATGCAAAGGAATTTCAGAGCTGTTTCCATAAAAAGCTGAGGTTAAAGAAACAAGGGCTAATAAAGCAGGTGCGCAAATGATGAAAAAAAACGACATCCGACAAACAAAGGGAAGGGGTTTTTACTTTATCTGAACCTTAAATCCCCACTGATTTTGTAAGGAATGCAAAGTTAAAAATAAAAATTCTGCACAAATTTCCGTCCTTTCGATTTTTGCGGGGGCATTCACCCAAAACTTCCACGCGTAAGGGCTAGGGGAAGAAAGCATTCGACTCCTGATAAGAATTTCCATTGTAGGATGGTTGGGGGAGAGGGCGGGTGAGCTTTGACTCGGAAACCGCGAGCTGCGAAAGAAAAAGGAGTCCCGATTCTTATCAGCCCTGAAAAAGGGAGAGAAGGCCGAGGTCGATAATCCTGTCAGCCCCAAACCCCCTTCCCTCCGTCACGTCCCACCGTCCAAGGTGACTCCTTCCTACGACTTCCGATCCTTCGGGGGACTCGGGCTGAGCGGTAATTGCATGCACGGGCCCCCACGCACGCGAACGACGCATAAGTCTGCACCGACCCCCTCCTCGGGGCCCTTCTTCCGGTGACCTAGTGAGAGAGAGAGCACGCCGGGAGGTCTCCCCTGATTATGGCGGCCTCCTCACCGCACTTCCCCAGCTAGAAGAAGTCTCAATTACGCACCTCTCGTCGGGCTGATCGGAAAACGATCGTCGATCAACTGGTGTCATGGTACCTTGAGATATTTGGCGACGAACAGGCCTCAGATTGATTCACGAAGATGAGGAACGACTGCGAGCCCTCATTCGGTAGTCGATGACGCCGAGTCATTGATGAAACGAAGACCGTTAGTCCCTTCAATATTTAACCAGTGAATCACTTAACTCCGATAATGCACCGTACCCACAGCCCCAAGGTTCACACACAAGCCTCATGTCCACCAGGTTAATCTCAGAGGAGGAGGAGGGAACTTCGGAATCAGATTAGTCCATTCATTACTTCATTCCTATTTTGAAGAGAGAGGTTCGACTCTTCTCGATTGTGGATGGGATTCAACCCAAAGAGGTTAGAATGTACTTTCGGCGGCATCGTGGCTGATAGGAGAAGCAAGGTCGGCCATTTTGGTGGGCACGGACTTGAGTGCTTACTACTCGCTGCTCTTACGGATGAAATTGTTTTTTGCACGCGGTAAAACTTAAGCCATAGTAAAGTAGTGCAGCGTAGTAAGTACGAGTAGTGAGATGAATGATGGAGTGAATTTTTAAAATTAGTCCAATAAACAGAGGAAATTGCGAAAACACGCGAGCAAGCGTCAAGTATGATTATTAAATGAGTTAAAATTGAACCAGCTTGTTAGGATTAAACCAGCTTTTTAAATTTTATTCTCGGGGGATATAAATACATACCTTATATCGCCTTAGGAAGATTAACAGACGCCGCTGCGATGAAATTTAGGCACGATATCATTGTTATTAATGTTTAAATGCACTTTCCCTAGATGCTGCATAAAACGCATTGTTTTGTGCCGAGTAGGTGGGCTGTAATACTTCCCAAACATCCCTATTCTGGCTTCATTGACACCTGTGACGTAGTTTGCATAAGCCACTCCCAGTACATTCTAACCTCATTGGATTCAACCACAGCCAACGACACGATTTAGAATAGTGTATCTCAATCGGTAGGATAAGTCCAACTAGTAGGACTTCAAATCCTTCACAGTGGGAATCGACTCCGCTGAATTCGCTCTCTGCCCTTAACTTCTGCAAAGGTATTGTAAATAGGCACGAATACAACTTACGTATTTACTTACATACGTGCGGTAGGGAAAGAAAAACTAAACTTCTCCGTGTTTCTAGGATAGCTATGTACAGAAATTAAGACGGAAGATGCCAAAGGCAGGGTACCTCTGATCTCGAATATTTCTAACATTTCAGCACACTGCCTTCAATTTGGGCCCTTATCAACGGAGCCTTCAGTTAAGTTTTAGTTTAACTGAGAGTTCTTGTTTCTCGATAACACAAGCCGTTTGATAATTTTCTCAATTATTCCAGTGTCCCTATTACCTTTACAGAAGTCTCCGCTTTTCCGTCACATTTGATTCCGCAAAACCGCAACACGAAGCAGAACGACGGGAAAGCGTATCGCTATTTTCCGTACATACTTTACCTATACTGTTTAAAAGTACACAGTTTTCACAGGTGTTCTCTGATAGCCCATTTGCATATAAAAATCTTTATTTCACTGTAAACGCATCAATGCGCGATGACATTTAAAAGAATTAAAATTATTATGCCATTAAAATTTATTATATATTCAGTATATGAAATATCATAGTTGTAAAGAATCAATGTGCTGTAAAAGCGGATCGAGATGACGGAATAGCTGATCACTGGTATCATATTATTCGTGATGTATCGGTGAAACGATGGAAAGTGATATGACGTAAAGCGGGAACTACTGTATCATTGACGAGTCAAATGATCGCAACTGTGGAAGAACTCACGCAAGAATTAAGTGCTGCTCAAACTGCTGAGGTTATATCGCAACTGAGTTTAATCCTGAGACAAAAAGACATCCGTATGCAGGATCCGAATCCACGATATTAAGTGCCGAAAAGTTAGTTCCCTGAATAAGGCGTTCCCGTCCTAGTTACTGGGGTCGGAATTTAAATAAAATAAAATAGACGTATATGTATCAACTTCAGCAATGACAAATAGTCCTGGGCACCATCGCAAGGGCTAAGGGTATTTGATCTTGACAGTGGGAGGAATGAGAAAAAATGAGTTATGGAGGAAATACTTTTAACACCGAGGATGAGCTGATTGAAATCCTTTGTTCGTGATGCATTCTCAACTAGTGATTATTTCCCATCTCTTTGCCGCAGCCACGAAACTAGCGTTCCCTGCATTATTTGAGACCTCCGTAAACTGGTAACCATGGTCAGCTGACCGTGATCAGCTACTCAACAACACGCAACATTTCTACAGCAAAACGAAACGCGTAAAGGTCTGACGAACGATTAAGTGTGTGCAATGGAAATAAGCGGCATTAGTACTACGCGACGGAGGAACGCTATGGAGGTCGTTGGAGGAGTTGGGCGGAACTTAGACGGAGAGGGGAGTGAAAGGGAATTTGAGCCAGGGGGAGAAAAAGAGGGGAACGAAAACATTCTAATGGCTCCGAGAAGGGGACTCAAAACACACAACACGGGCCGCGATTCAGTGAAGGAGGAGCGCGCCCTGCGGTGGGTTGGTCAGTGACAGGCATTCATGGAATCTGGGAGGAAAGGGAGGAAGATGGATTTCTCGGCCTTTACGGCCAATCGGACCGAGGGAGCGAGGAGGGGGAGGAGATGGGGTGTTGAGATAAACCCAGAAACCCAGGATACAATATGAAAGAGTTAAATGAAACCTCGTGTGCCTGCCGACGCGTGTTCTCCTTGGCGACTCCTCGCAACTTTTCCCGCCGCCCACCCCCGCCTCCCTCCTTCTTCCTCCGCCCGCAATGCCAGTGGTATGGTGCAGCTCGTGTCGCGAGGACGGAATGTGTCCCGAGACCGAAGTCCCCCCGGGGCTCTCACACCTCACGCGTGCTCGCCGCATGGTTGCGGACGGTGTCTCCTCCTCCTCCCGGCAGGTTGGATATTAAAAAGGAGGCAGGAGCGGCAGAAGAAAAAAAATCGGCATGGATCCGCCTCACCCTCGCTGAATCCCCCTGCCGACAGTGAGAAATCGAGGAGCGCCGAATGAGGAAGGATTCTTCTGCCCGGCTGATTTCGGAGATCGCAACGTCGCTCTCGGGGTGTTAGGCTATTTGCTCCACGTCGATCAATGTTAAGGTAACGGGAAATGATGTCTGCAGGGTAAAGGGTAGCTGCTCTAAGGGAGGGGTGTGCTGGAGGGGTGGGGGTGCTACGGAGTAGGATGCATGGGGTGGGTGTAGGGGGAAGGGGTGCGGGAGGGGGAGGAGATAAGAGGGTGCTTTCGTTTCCTGCTCCCGTTTTCTTCCCCTCGCTCCCCAAACCCCTTTTCCAACTCCGCCCGGAGTCCTCGGAAGTGCGTCGCAGAGGCTCTAGGATCCCACACTCACCGGTGGATAGGGTTTTGATTGATGTCGCTCTGCCGCTGTATTGGCTCCGCGGAATATGAGTTCGGTAGTTGTCCATTGGTGTGTACGTCTCGTCCGCTTTTGCTGTTGTGAGGAAGTTCTTCGCCCGTGAAGCGTTTGAGGACATCTCGTTCCGACGCTGGACGTGATCGATCGTATGGACGGAGGATCCTCTCGATGGCCAGTGGATCAGTGAAACCTCCGCAACATTCGGGGGCGTCAAAGCGGTTCGAACGCACGGGTGGATTCAATACGGTCTCCCGCGGAGTTGGAGGGACGTCGTGTTCGGTAAATAAATTTTTAGGCGGGCGTGCACCGCTATTTTATTGATCCGCGAGAGCAAAGGGGAAGTGATGTTTTCGACTCGCTGCAAGGAGTGGATTTATTTTATTTTCGAAATTGTTAGACCCGATCGCAATTGGCGCGGCGCGGTGGAGGGAGGAGGCGAGAAGGCTTGGAAGCCTGAAGGTGACGATAGCAGTGAATTTTTTAACACTGTTAAATTTTCAACACCAATGTATCCATTTTCGAATGTTAAATGGCATGATTACGTACCCTCCCGAATGCTTGTGCTAGTGAACAATAACCACTTGGGTACGCAATGTGCCGAGGAACGAACCCCCTCCTCCATGAGGGAGCCCCTCTCTACATTTTTACTCGATGTATAGCGTTATTTCGTCTTTTAAAATTGCATTCAATTCGAAAACATATTAAGAAAGATTAGCTGTCTCCTTGACCAACCTTAAATCCATTTTTTCACCATAGTTAGTTGGAAAATTAACCTGGAAAGGGAATGGACTTAATTTAAATCTGGATTTAAGTGAACCTTATTTTAAATCTTTGATTTGGTTTTGTTTTGTGGATGTAGGTGATAGCCATAGTCTTACCTTACTACCTTAAATTCAAAATAATCTAAACTTCTTCAGAAGTATATGTAAACCCTAAGTATATATAAAACTTAAAAAATGTAAACCCTATGTGCACACTCATCCAACGTCTAATCCTGTCCAGAATACTATTTGTGAAAAATGCACCATTAGCTCTCCAGAATTTTCATATATAGGTACTCCTCTCTAGAATATTTGGCTCTTCAAGATTTCATGGTCACTCATTAATTGCTATTCCCTGCACCTATTGACTTCACTGTCGGCATACACTCAGTGCACTGGAAACTAAATTTAACCCAATAATAATATCTATGGGAATTTTTAATAACTGAAGAGTAAAACCAAGAGTGTACAGTAAAAAAAATCCTGAGTTTCAGCTAGGCTAATGAAAAATGGATTCAGATATAGTAAATTTCATTGTCCTGCATGGTATGCAAGGTTATACCAGTCAGGTATCCTTTACGATCTCAATGAATCTCACAAAATGAATAATACATCAATTCACCCATGATAATGAATGCCCATTATTTTGTGAGCATTGGCATCCATGTAAAAACACCTAATGTGCCTAGGATTCATGGCACAAATTGGGTTCTTCTAAATCAGAGACTCTCATTATTATCTGCCAATGTTTTCATTGAATGATGTAGTTATGTGACCATAATCAGTCAAATCTCAATGGGATGGAATCCTTAGGCCCAATGGCTAAACCTTTCTCTAGGAGCTTTTTCCTCACCTATTTATTTTCATGATGTTTTTAATGGAATTTTGTTTGCACTTGCACAACATGAAGAGGAAGTGTTAATTAGAAATGACAAGAAGATTGACATGTCAGGCTGCAAAATAGGGTGAACAATGACTTCCAAAACTTCCCAAATCCTGAATATTGTCCAGGCTTCTTTGGCCCCTGGGTGAGAAATCATAGTCATTGGCCGTGGAATAACCTCAACGGTGGACATTAGTGAAATCAAGTATTTTATGGTCCACAAACATAAATGCTGAATCCATATATCTCATGAAAAGATCATTATGGTCAGAGAAAATTTTTCACTCTTTACTCATACTGAAGTGCTCAAAATCTTAAGTCTAAAAATCTATCTATCTATCTCAAAATCTAAAAAAAATCCATTTTGCATACAGAGTATGGGCAACAAGTTGGCAGGTCTTGGGAATCTAGGTGACAATTCATTAATATATGTTATGCTCCACCAGGAAGTTAAATTGAGATTTTCAATAGCAGATAATATAGCAAAGAGAAAAAAATGCTCTATGCTTTTCATGGAATTTCATATTTCAATGTTTTAGAAACCACAATAAACTTCATTACTGTCAGCTGTGATATTACTGTCTATATGATGGACATAATTATTTAATTAATTGCTTTGAAAATTACTTTTCATTATATAACCTTGAGTTAACTTGCTTTAATTGGAGTTTCTCTAATTACATTACGCAGTATTCATTATAGTTACTATTGTTTGTATGCTGGTGATGGATTCAGGGAAGGTTTATATACAATATGCCCTTTCTGCTTTATTTCTTTCTCCTCAATTCCCTTGAATGCACTCCTGTACACTATTCTTACAGATGAAGATACTTGTCTCATTTCAGCTCATATAAAATCCCCATTATCTTCCTCCAACTTTGCTGCTTTCCAAGGGTTCTTCTCTCTTTAACAACCTTCAGAATCCCAATTCTGATTCTTGAGTGATTATTCCAGCCATCTACTCTACCTCCTAATTATTTTCCTCCAGCAATGTTTCTTCCTATCACACTATCTACTAACCAATTTGCTCTCATTTCCATCTCTTGAACTTCCAAAACCTTCTAATCCACTTCTCAAAAGCCTCCCAATCTTTTTCTTTTTGTTCCCTCAGTGTTATAGAATACAGAAACATATAATCCTGTTTGCATATCAGACTCTTCACTAATCTTTTAATGCCATCCTTGCTCAAGATTCTGATTATATTTCCTCAGCTGTTACTATATGGTCCTTTCATACCATCTTTGCTCAAGATTCTGATTATATTTCCTCAGCTGTTACTATATGGTCCCTTCATACCATCTTTGCTCAAGATTCTGATTATATATCCTCAGCTGTTACTATATGGTCCTTTCATACCATCTTTGCTCAAGATTCTGATTATATTTCCTCAGCTCTTACTATATGGTCCTTTTCCTAATGTAATATTTTGCCCGATACATTTAGTACTGCAATTCACTCTTCTCTAATATGCTATTCAATAATGCTTTTAACCAAAGTAGAATATATAATAAACTTTTTGAATAAAGATGGCAGCAAATTAACACTATTAGATACTGCTTCAGGTTATTTTAAAAAAAGAGCAAAAAGTAATAATAATTTGAATAACTTACAAGAAATTTTTATGGCCAAATTCAGCCTCCACCACAAGAGTCATAGGAAATTGTAGCCTGCATATCCATTGGA
Organism: Platycnemis pennipes; assembly: GCA_933228895.1. NCBI lineage: Eukaryota > Metazoa > Arthropoda > Insecta > Odonata > Platycnemididae > Platycnemis > Platycnemis pennipes. The sequence continues at coordinate 72,004,642 of OW121847.1, read as the reverse complement.
CAACGGCTGGAAAGAATAAGGGAGCTCATTAATTCTTCTACTTTGATTGATAGTCAGACAAGTATCTTAAGTTACACAATAATTATAATTAAAAAATAATAAAAAATTCTTAGATACATTTTAATGATACTGTCAAACCATAGTGGAAAGATACTCCACTTCAGCAGGACAAAGCATTCAACCAAAAGTTACATAGCTGCATATATTTTTTTTTAAATTGCTTGTTAGGCATGCATCGGAGACTTACTTTCAATTTCAATTGCCTAAAAATACATTCATTTCAACATAGTTTACCGTTGAGGCTTACCATTGAATAACCCTGAAAATTCAACTCCATTATTTATCTTATGTGATCTTTCTTAACCTTACAGTAACCTCAAATGGCACCAAACACACCACTTCTTGGATGCATATGTCTCAATTGTGTCTAACATTAGATTTACATTAATTTAACGGTAAATCTTTTAATTCAGAAAATTAATGCATGCATAAACACATGGTGAAATCTAAATTAGAGCAATTCAGCTAGAAAAACAATTTAACTGTAACCCATTTATCTGTGGAAATGATATTAATAGAAGTGCAGTGTTAAATTGTTAACAATGCAATAAGGTTAATTCAATTGAAATCTTGAAGCTGATAAAATATTGATTTAATAGTTACAGTGGTAATGGCAATGAGTTGATAAAGCTAAGTAAGTCCATGTAAAGGTTTTACGGTAAAGTTACCATTGATCCACTAAAGAGTAAACAAAACTTATATGGGCATTATCATTGCACATTTTAGTCGTAAATCTTGTACAGAGCAAAGTAAAAGCAAATTTAAGTAATTTTAGAGGTACATCAATCAAGATTTTCTGGAAATGCATTCATTTTATAGCTGTCATTATTTCTTTACAGGCCTACCAATGTGTATATCGAAGAGGGTGTGCACAGTATGTCACGTGCTATGGAGTTTTATATATATTGGAGTAGGCGCAGTACAATTTGTTATCGGCTTATTCTTTTTGATATCCCTTTCTATGCTAAAAGTTGGATCAAATATTTGGACAGGAGCATGGGTAAGCTATTAATGATACTGAATTTTTAGTTGTCACAAAATCCTAGATAATCAAATTTAATGCTGGTATAAAAATCTGAAACTTGATCATATAAATAATGAGATCTTACCATATACATGATCAAGTTCCTGTAAAGGTTACAATTAGCTGTCCATATGTTAATTAGAATCAGAAGAGGGGATGGGGAGTTATGCCCTACAAACTCAATGATGTAGCCATCATAATAGTCACTTAGATAAAATAATTGGAAGGGCTCATCACTACTCCTAGAAGGTTTTGATGGCAACGAAATGGTTTTCAAAAGTATCTTGCCATATCCTGGACATTTTTTGATGAGGAGAAATCACAGTCTACTATGATAAAAGTAATTACAAGGGTGATATAAGTGCCACTGAAATTGTGATAGAACGTATGCACAGCATGAGTCTTTTGTATGAACCATAAATACTGACCCAACTCAAGTCAAGCTCTGCTGGATTTGAGGGCAAATATTCCACATTATAGAATGGTTTATTTACTAATGAAATTTTATTCTTCCTTTCAGAACATTTTTATAGGAATCTTGAGCTCTATGCTGGCCTGCTCAGGAGAGTTTACAGCAGTAAAACAGGAAGGCTTATTATTCCTTACCATTTCTATACTGGCAGTCAATACTGTAAATATAGTGGTTTTAGAGATAGGAGAGTGGTATTTATTTATGACAGATGATATGAAAGCCTTCATAAATCAAAAGAGTTTGAAGAATATAGTTTTCTATGGTAAGTAAAAAGGAAGCAATCACAATTAAGTTACATTATGAAGTGCTTAATGACCTACTTAATTAATGATATATGACCATTATTCTTTCAGCTCGCATGACCACCAGTATTAGCACTGGAGTAGCCATTCTGGCATCATTTTTGGACAGCCAGTTCACTTTCTGCTCAATGCAGAAGGCAAGAGAGCCAAAGAATGCCAGAGAAACAATTTCCGACATAGAATACATTATGCCTAGGGTATGTTGCCTTATATTATCTCATTTTATGATGTGAATCTTTTTTACATATGCCTAGTGATTAGCATTTGAATAATCATGGCAAAGTATTCCGTTTAGATGACTAAAATGATCCAAGTGCCAGACATTGTCTATTAAATAAGACAAAGAAATAAATAAAATGGCCTCTTAAAAGGCAATGAGTCAGTTGTGATTTTCCATATTGACAATTTTCCATGAGTAGCACAGGGATGTGTTTGTGGAAGGCAAATGGCTTAAAAGGCTTACAGGTAAAAGTCCATCCTAACTTAGTCGAAGTTCAAGCTCCATTTTCTCAGCATTTACTATCCTAATATCAGCAGCATATGCAAAATTTCACTCCAATTTTTAAAACACCAGGTTTAAAGAATGATTGCATTTTTTTATATCTTTTTCAGAAACAAGGCACTCCATTGTCCAATCAAGCACAAGTCGTTCATGGTAATTATGCTCAATCCTGGGTATTTGACATGGATACATCCGGTCCACATACCAATGCATACCTCAAAACTAATCAAGTGCCCAGTGATGAAAGCAATAAGACAAAAGATGAAGAGGAGGAAGAGGATGAGGAAGATGAGACCAGTGATTCTGGAGAGGAAGCAGAGCCGGCCCAGAGCACATTTGTAAAACCAACAGTTCACGTTGAGCCAGCATCTGATGAGACCTGTGCTGCTGTGAGGCATCTAAATTACATGAAGAGTTTCTCTAGGACACCCTCACCAGTAGGCGTTTCCGAGAGCTCTTCCCAGGAATCAGAGATGAACCATCCAGCCATATACGAGTGCCTGGAAAGGATTTGCGAGCCAGAAATATATGCTGCCCATTTAAGTGCAGCCAAAGCGGTGAGCAAAGACCGCAACATTCCCTCCAGCAAGTCTGCCATAAAAGGCATGGAAAGAACCATGGGAGATGGAAGGACTGACGATGTTGGTGATGTAGAGAGTAGTAGTGGTGCTAAGCAAGCAGGAGGTAACTATGGTGATAGACTCATTACCACACACTCAGAGGGTGCCGAAAAAGTGCAGTATGCATCTCTCATGCTAGAACTTCAACAGAAGATAAGGTCAAAGAAAAAGGACACAGTTCAAACAGTATTAGTTAAAGGGCCAACCAATCCAGTGCATACTGTTACCACTTCTGTGAAGAGTCGTGAAACATCAAGGGGTAGTAGTCAACAGGACTCTCCACAAGACAATTCACAGAAGACTGACCCCAAAGATAGTGATGCAGAGTTTTCGAGAGAGTTGGAAGCAGCTCTTCAGTTCCTTCAAGATCTCGAATCTCCAAATACTATAGACACTCCTTCGGAGACATGTAGGTCCATTGATGGTGCTGAAGTGCCTACACTTACAAACTCACGACGGGGATCTAATTGCCCCGTCGCAATGACAGTCAGGTGGCGAGACAGTTTAAGTGACCATTCCCTTGAAGAGACTGCAAGAAAGGCCACAAATCGGTTGTCTATGTCACCTCCAAAGGATAATTTAGGAAATGGCTCAGCTGGTGCACACACACAAGACACAGGCCGAGGGGAAGTTGGAGAGAGTGCTGTTCACACAAACGGTAAGGAGGCGCAAACTTCCTTTACTAGTAGTACGTCAACAAGGGTTGAGAGGAGTGGAGAAAGAGTGCCCTCTGATTCATCATCAGGTTACAGCTCTCCGTCAGCCACCACCTCGAAGCTCCCAACACCTTATTGCTCGAAACCATCATCGACTCATGGTAGTACCAACAATTTGGCCACGTCAGATGACCATCTATCGTATGTGATTAGCGAGAAGGGCTCAACAGCAGTAATTTCTCTATTTTCTACCGCAAAAGGGGATCGAGCATCCCTGAGTCAGGATGTTTCTAAGAAACCCAATGGTATTTTACAGTTGAATGTAGTCAGTGATGATGTGGCCAGATCTGGATCTCATAGTCATAGCTCATCAGGGCTCTACAAAAATGTCATAAGGATAACTGGAGAAGGCAATACCAGCAATGTCCACAGGCGGTCACACAGACAATATTTACCCCACACTGAAACAATTAGTGAAGTGGTTTCTCGAGAAGATGCTTCCCTAGCAATTAGCAGGAATGAGGAAAATAATGTTAGCTTGTATGGTGAGGCTATTTCCTCTGGGCATAACAATGCCTTGCCCAAAAGTGACCAGAATGTTAGCTCTTCTCATGATTCCTCTCGATGGAATGTAAGAGCCTTGCTTGGAAAGAAGACTTTTACAATGACACCGGAATTAAAAAATGCAATAGTTCAATCCGAAAGTCTTGCTTACCTTTCTGAGCTTGAGCTGCTAGCAAGGCACAGCAGAATCAAGTCAGAACAGAGGGTAAGATGATAATTTCATACTTTTTACTTTAACGCACCACATTTTCACAATTAACCTAATGGTGGTATGATATGTAACATTGCTAAACTTAGCATTGGTTGAGGGAAAACATTTTGTCTTTACATTAACATCTAACAGCTTCTTTTCTGGTTATATATATTGGTACCACTATTATCATGTACCTAACAGTTCTCATTCACTCATTTAATAATAATCATTGTCATATGATTTGCCATTTTCAGCTATAGAATTGAATGCAAAGTAAGTAGAAAGATAGATTAGTTCCTTATATTTCTTAATTAATTTCTCAGCATCAAATAAAATTTTAGTCTAGCAATGGTACAAAATTTAAAAGAATCAATGTAGAAAAAAGCTCATGTGAAAATCAGTAGAAATTGTTAAATGGGTGCAATGAAAATGCTCTAGTGGCAAATTTTTGCATGTCTAATGGAGATCATGCTGAGGTTCTTCAGTAGATTATTGGCTGTGGTCCTTTAGAATTGGGATAAATGTTCATTGAAAAACACTATAATGTATCATTTGAGCAAGTGATTCTTTACCCATTGTGATAATGAATCTCATTAGCATTTTACCTTTGAATGCCTGATAAGCCATCAGTTTTATATAAGTTGATATCAATGTTTATAAGGACACATCATCATTAGGTACATAATTAGTTCCAATGATATAGCCATATCTTTGTCTTAAATCTGCATCATTAAGTCGATCAACATCTCTCTCTATTTTGGAAAACTGCAGCTTCTCATTGACATTAACGAATCTGAGTTATCATTACTGTTAAGTAAATTGGATCATTTTTTATAAAGTTTGTGACACAGCGAAGACCTTCATAAAAGATTCTTAATTAAATTCTAAAATATTGTACAGATTATTCACATTACTAGGTTCAACTCATTGCCAACGAACATGGCCAATCTCCAAATTAGTCTCTCCACTCATCTCATCATTGTTTTTAAAGTTAAGTATTCCTATGGCTTAAATGTTTATCATCATAAATATGTTGTTTAAATAGAATAATATTTTACAATGTTCCTTGCCATTAAAGTTAAAGCATGAGCTGAAGGTATGTGCATTATGTTTTTCCTCTGCCCTTAGGATATCAAAAGGTTACAGGATAGGAACCTGAGTAGTTTAGTTTAGAAAATCCTAGTGTGGCTAAAGCTGCATCAAAAGGAAAATGATTTTTAACATTAATTAACTTATTTCATAGAATCATCCATTAGAAATTGCTACCAAGATAATGAATGTCCTAACTTTAGTAAAGAAATGTTCGTCCTAACTTGAACAAAAAACTACTGTTCAAACTGAGATGTATGATTAACACTCACAAATAGTCTTTATATTTCATTTTGTGCTTGTTGATTAAACTTTGTATATAATTGAGTACTAGGTGTAATTATGTATTAACAATTTGACATGAAAAATCTCACATGCAAGCCAGTGAGTTTACTTTATTGAACAGGTCCAAGAAATAACTTTGAAATGAATCTCATTAGTTAGCACCTATGAGAGATTTGGGTGAAATAAACTTCTTAAGGAACTTGTCACAAGGTAGCATGATGGTATTGTTTCACGGATGTTAATTTATATAATGGAAACTATTAGTGCATGAGGCTCTTGATTTACAAACACTTTTCTTTTTGAGTACTACACAACCAATTAGAGAACCTTTAGATTCAATATGTGATTTTGCAATGCATTTACATACACAGTCGGCTCCCAGCACTCCACAATTGTATACAATCAAGTATTGCAATATAATTGGGAATCAGTTTAATTAAATAATTTAGCAATCAATTGATTGCCAAATTAAAATGTCAGAACTTCATTAGCATACATCCTAACAATGTTTAGCATTTAAAGTATAATAATATGGAAGGATAGTAATTTCCAGTCAAATGAATAATTAGTTCTAATAATAAATTTTAAAAAATGAATTGATGGTAATATTTAAATTATGGTTACATTCAATGAGTTGTGATAACAGTTGGGATATTTCTGCACAAATAGCAACAGATTTGTTAAGTCAATAAGGTATACTGTTTCATATCTACTAATTTCTTTGCTCAATGGGTAGGAATTAATTAGAATGATTGGGAGTCAACTGTATTTTTTTCCAAAAAAGTTTTCAAAAAAACTTCCTGAAGAGTGTCTTAGTGGATAATGAACAAAAATATGATGCCAATGATTCTCGATTCCAAGTGGCGCACAGCATAGATTACACAAATCCACTTCTACTCCATGGAAGTTTTAAATAATTGTGGCTACTATAATGTCTATTCTTGGGCTTTGTGGCTTTGCATGTAAAAGTGCACAGTGCAACTCTGCTGCTGCCAATTTGAGCAAATACAATAATATAAAAAAAGTAAACATCACTCTTGAACTCTGCATGAGTTATCTCTGTTTGCATTCATAATGGAAGCTTTGGGGAAAAAGATTAACCTTGGTGCTAATATTGGATATTAGTTAAATACGTAGATATATTTGAACATTCATAAAATTTGAACCATTGTAATGCTCGGACAATAACAGCATCTGACTTGGATTTCTTATTAACATTCTTTCTACATTCTGTTCCTTTGTATAAAAACTTGCACCTTCTTATTGTCTGATAGAAATTAAATTTTCCCTGCGGGAATTGTTAAATACTGTTTTTAAATGTTTTGTATTATCATTCTGTTGAAAACTTGCTTCTTCATTAAAACCGTTTTCTAATCGGAACTTCTACTTTTTGCAGCAAATTGAGCAGAGGGTTCATCAAAAACTTTTTGGAAAGCCACCAGAAGAATCGGATTGTTGAAAAAAATTTCTTTTTGAAAAGTAATGTTTGAGAAAAAATTCAGTTAAAAATTTGTTCAGATTGGATATATTGTACATTGAATATGTTACTATTGTATATTGATTCATGTTTCATTTTTTGTACAAAGCCTTCAACTTTATTTCACTTAAAGCAGTTGTTGTACCATAAGTCACATTTACATAAATTCTATGTTTCCTAAGAAAGTGTTATTGTCATCAACTGTAAAGAGTTTTCTCAACTGTATAAAGAAAGCATACAGGCAGTTGCTAGTGTGCATAACCAAGGTTTTGTTTAATTTATATTGCATCAAATGCATAATTTTAAAATGAAGGTAAAATACAATTTCATGTACGTAAACTCCTTATTTTCATAAATGTGATTTCTGATACATTTGAGCGTAAGTGTAGAACATTTTTTATGAAAATCTCATACATATATAAATTATTTTGCATCTACTAACTCAGAAAATTGTAATTTACTACTTCAGTAAAATTCATAAAAGTTCTGCAATAAATAAAATGTTGTATTTTTTTATGAAAAGAGTGTTGATTGATACCATGAATACCATTCCCATCATCTAATCTCATCATCATAGCTCCATCTTAGTGTGTTCCTTGCTCAATTTAAGCCAATAATTATGGTTACCTCATTTCTAGAATGATGTGATGACTGCAACAACATTTTAGAACTTGGTTAATTTATACAAATTGTACTTTAGCATGAAAACTGAATTCAAACATTAACATAAGATTTACTAAATTGAAATGGAAATGAAAATGTTAGCAGTTAAATGGGCACCTTCACTGGTATTAATGATGCAGGCACAGCCTAGTGAAATTTTAGTGAGGGGAATGAAAAACCTTGGAAATTTCATGAAATTTTTATACTAGGTACAGTAATGACTGTGACTTTTAAATAATGTTTACACTCGAACCCTACAGAGTTGAGAGTTTTCATTGACGAAGGAATTTTTGGTTTTCATAACACACTATCTACTCTCTATTGAGGGTCAACTATCAATCAAAGCAAATTATTAGAAATTGTGATGCTAGAGATGCTCACATGGCGAAAGAAATCAAGATAGGATTTAACTATAATCTTTTGTTTCATAATCCAATTCCTCTTCTGCTTTCATAAAACAATTTTTCTCCACCATAACGAAAATATGTGTACTCTATTTGACCACAAGAGGCACCAGCATGTAAGACAACCCTGCATTTCATTAAGGTATGTTTCTGAGGGAACAACTTTGCGAGCAAACACATGCAGGTTTGTGTGCCATTATATTTGTTCTGACTAAGTTCCTTCTATATCTTGCTCACGCCTCCATCGATATTGTGGACCCATAAAAATAATATACCTATGCGCTATTTCTGGTCACAGTGATGAGATGAAATAAGCAATAGCAATGGAAGCATTTTTTATGTTAATTATAAACATTATATATGAGTAAATAAATATATAATTGAAATTAATATAATGGAGGAGAAATGGGAAGTTCTACCCAATTGGGGTTAAAATAGCATTTAGCTCTGAATTTAGCCTCTGGAAGGACCAAACGTCACATGCTTGAGGAGGTTTTTTGAGTCATAATTTTGGAAAGAGGTGTGTTTTGTATGCCATCCAATACAGTAATTAATATCACAACTTATAAATGAAGATAAATACATAGAACTTTGATAACATCTAATCCATGTGCAATATCTAATTCACTCATTCATAATGATACAGATAGCATAAACATAAAATGATATTCCATTCACTAACCTAATTCACTAATTAATATTTCTTGAGCATAAGACATTCCTTTATTAAGATAATCCAATCAATAAATGAAAGTTTAAAAATTATACTTTAGAAAAAATGTTTATTTTGGCCCACTTACGATGATACTGGGTTAATTTTATGCAGATCTCTTTTATATATGAGGATATGAAAAACAATGCTTTGTAGGTAATTTTATGGCAGAAGCCGAGCAAGTAATGTAAGATGGATTGCTGTAACTAAAAGTATAACACTTTTGGAAGAAATAAATGCTGGCAGCAAACCTCATACAGATTGTAAACTGTAAATAACCGTTGCAGCCATGAATTCCAATACTGTAAAAGGGAAGCATTAATTGCCATAAATAAATATGAATGTAAATCTTAAAATGCCGGTGCCTGTTTGTATATGATCTCTAAGTACTCAACAGACTTCAAAGTATTACTGAATCAGCTTCTTTAATTTTCTGGTTGCATACTCTAATCTGCTAGTACGCTGTAGTACCTAATATATTCCCAGTTTTCCAAGAGTTTTTCTGATATGTTTTCATTTTCACTGGTTCAACCATTACTACCAATACAAAAAGTGTGTTGGAAAACATATATTTAGTATATTGGTCAGAAAATCTCAGTGTTTATGCAACAAATTTTTAGAGAAACAGGAAATGCATGCTAGCTGCATTCTAAAACCATGCAAACGTATTTTTAAAAAACTATGTTTTATATGCACATTATCCAGATAATAATATTAAAACATTGAATACATTTCAATTAAAACATGGAATATGTGCCCAAGGCATACACAATCAAATTAAAATGGAAAATAATTTAATAAGTATTCACCACTTGCTTATAGCTCTGTTTCTAAAAATGAAAACTGAACTTATTTTATAGCTATGCACCTATTACAATTCACTCCAAGGAAGCGTTAATCAGCGAGACATTTATAATTGATTGTATGGGTATTACCATGTGGAGTAGAGGAAAAAAGAAACACACTGAAATGATATCAACAGCAGTAATACTGGCTAATAGTACTACCAACCAGATTAAAAATTAGTGCAGCATGGCAATAAATATATCATTCCCCCATAGCCTACACATTTGGTAATTTTGTATACGAAAATTTGAACTCTTTGGATTGTTCAACTACATGGAAAGTTGTGGGCATGATTTATGCATAGCTCATTTTATATACTTAAATACTTCCTTCAAACTCTAGCTATGATGGATATACTCTGAATACATGCTACTGAAATCTATATCCTGGGTTTGGAAATGAATATTCAAAGACCTCCAGGATAGCATCCAGAAATAGAGGACTAACGCATATTTAAGCTAATTGTTAACATTGATGGGGTTTTCTTTCCCAAAGAGATCACGCTCATTATATACATGAATAAAGTGCAGCTGCAGGGTTCCCCATAAGGGTTACTGCAGTTAAACATTATTTTGGGACAATCAAGGCTAGTGGGGGAGGTCTACTTGTACCCAAATATGATTTTCAAACTGTAGTGAAGATACTGTATTTATTCATGCACTGATATTAGTGCACTGGGCCAATGAGTTTTAAAATTATATGTGCTATCACATAGCTGTCCATCAGGAAAACCATTCAATAAATTCTTTCCACATCATTCCAACCTTGATTATGATTGTATTTATGGTAGATATTTACTTAGTTAACTAAAATTCAACATATGCATTATGAGTTTGATGGCTGCCTCATAATTTTATTAATCTGCTATGAATACCCTACTTTTATACCTTATTATAAATACAAAAAAACATGTGTACCTTGCTGAAATGCAAGACACACATTGCTCCATGTTCTACATCTACACAATCCTTTGTGAGCTGCTGCAGTGGCGTTTGGTAGGGTGCATTAGGCCACCAGCCATTAGGTTAATGGAAAAGGGAACAAGGGACAGAGGATAGGATAGTTGGAAATACTACTGTTTATTCCAACGTAATTGAGTTAGGATGCTCCACAGAAATTATGTTGCCCACAGGACCACGTGAAAAGGATGTGACATAATGAAGCACTCTTCAATATCTCTTTCATCTTCCAAAGTCTCATAGAATTATTGCATTAGTAGGTTAATCTATAGTTCATGTATGCTTATTTATCACCAAATAGAACCTGTCTAATTAAGTAAAGTTCCTTGACATTAATCAAAGTGATAAAATCTGCTCAAAAAAATTAAAATACTAACTTCAAGTACATGGTATTATTATTTCATAGTTTCAACTGAAAATTGTGTGGATAATTATAAATCTTCATGCAACACAAGTCAGCACTAAATTAATACCACAAGTGAGCACAAGGGTAAAATGAATATGAACTTATTAAGTAATTCAAACGAAATTGTATGCTAAATCAAAGACAAGTTAAATACATATCTTGGGGTAGAAATCTGCTGAGTATGACAGAAGTACATAAAATATTAAGTATAAAGTGGTTATTACAGTTTTCATTGAAACTCAAGTATGTATCAGATATCAGATCATGTTACATACGAATCTCCTGTCTGACACAAGAAAATTTTAAACATACGATTTAATGGAGCAGCTCCACTTTGACTAGCTTATCATAACCCTAATTGGCATATTCTCTCACTACCTGATAAACTGGGAAACCACAGGTGATACAGAGAAAAGGAACACATACACATATCATTAGAGTTCAGAGAGCTGTCTTGCCTCATAAACTAGATTGACCTTTGGGTTGAATGTTGTGATCATTAAACCCTCCTGAAATTTAATTTCAGAATGTCCACCCTATAGACGAAATCTCTATTATGGAAATGTTAGCCTGAAATCCAGTTTTATGCACCAGATTGGGTACATTTCTCTCTTCAATCATCTCTTTTTTATGTTGTTGACAAAAAAGTGAATGGATGAGGTCCCCTGAAGGATGGCATATTTATTGTGTAGTATGTATGCTTCTTGTGCTACAAATCAGACTTGTTTTGGATGGAAATAGTTTTTTTTAATGGGTAAATGTAGAATCCAATATGTGGTGGTACTAATGCCAAGAATAGAGGTCTCCTCTAGATTTGAAATCAGGGCCTCCTGTTAGAAAGGAAGTGATTTAGTCAGCCTTAGTTAAGCTAAACGTAGCTTATACCAAGCAGAATAAGAAACGTTGGCTGACCAAAAATCTTTACCTGAACGATAGTACACACAATTTTATTAGAGCTATTCAACATCGACTTCAGATGGCAACGCAAGAGAACAATCCTTGATGCCAGCACAAACTTAAGAGTTGAAATTTATAGGGTTCATAAATTCCAATGAAGCTCCTACAGAACAACCCTTGGACGCGATGCCGTTCTTCAAATGCACGATTCCAACGTTGCAGTACTGTTCTGGATGGTCATGAATTCAAATAGCATTAGCATGGTACACAACAGGACCGCGCGAGATTTAAAAAAATAGGCATTCATATAAAATAAAAGATTTGTCTCGGGTTATCGCCGCGTACGTGGTAAGGTAGCCACAACGTTTCCCGACCGATGCTGGTCGCTTTTCCAGGATATCGTACCACTGACACGGCAACCCGAGACATATATTTTATTTAAATAATTGCGCCCGCGAAAGTTTTAACGTTTAGTTTAGTTTTAAAGTTTAAATACGTCGGGCATTCGCTACTTTCTCAGGTAAAGAATTCGAAACCCGCTCCTGGCATATCTCCGCAGTGCTTTGAGTTTCAAACTATATGTACCGAAATATATTTCTAGGTACATGAAATAACACGGAGGAAGGAAATTCTCTCCAACGTATCACGCCAAGTAGAAAAGGAGAAGGAAATTTATCACGCGTCCTGCGGCCATTAAAAAAAACCGGGCAGAGAGTGGACTTGAAAGGTGGCGAGTATCACTCAGCTCCGCAGATATTGCCGTAAAAAGCTGACCAGAGAGGGAAGTTGTCTAACTAAGGAGATCGATCCGGGGGAGGGATCATGAGGGACCTTGGGGAGTGGTTGATCACGAACAGGTCGCGCAGGTCACGGAAGTGAAAGCGAGCGTGCCTGTGCCGGGCGTAAGGAAGGAAATACGGGCAGACGAGCTGCTCGCAGCATCACCCCCATATCCTTCTCCCCTCCAGCGGTCCCTTGTCGGGGGTGTCCGCCATCTCCACCGCACCCGCGAACGCTGACGTTCCCCAATTAAAGAGGGAAAAGGATCTCTCATTTTTCCCCATTCCCCGTCGCCCTGTGTCACATTTCTCATCATTTCGAGCGAGCGAAGATTAAAAAAAAAAATAATAATAGCATTCATGAAAACGTTTTCATTTCGTATACAGCGCGGTGGTTGTGTGTGCGGTTCGTTAGCCCCGAAGCGTGCCGGCTCATTACGTTATTAAGAGCGCAGCAGTCCCATTGAGAGTTAGCTTTCATGTAGCACGTTTTTTAATTTAATTTTTAAAATTTTTGGTACACGGGTCTCGTCTCGCGGAAAATTACCGCTGAATTCATTCGCTCGGATGTAAAAATGTATTTTTTCAGTCACTAGCCGAAGGGATTTGCATCAAAACGAGCTTAACACTAAAATCGACGACAAAATAAAGGTTCTGCGATTTTAATTCACGATTATTCCGGTTCTTTAAATGTAATGCTAGGGGTTCCGAAAAAGAGAATATTTCAATTCCGTGACAGGCTGGGAGCAATGAATATCAATGAATCGTTTTATAGCTCTTTTTTGCGGCGCACTGAAATAGCGCAGGTTGGCAAATGGTCAACGGTGGGCACTGAAAAAACGGGATAGTACAGGAGAACGAACATTGGGGTGAAGCATCGTCAACTGTGCAAAAGAAGTGTGTTAACAATATCTAGGTAAAATGCCATAATCGGTCCAACATAATCGAGTGGAGATGAATTCTATATTTGACTGTAACATCAAGGGTACGGGGTGAAATCAGTCGCCATGATACGCAAGGCGAGCGACATTTATAGAAAGAGGAGTATTAGGAATGAGACGAAATGGCAAGCAATTAATATGGACATACGAGAATCAAATAATCGCAATGGAAGAATACCACATACTACCACATAGTAGAGGTTTGCCATTTGCCAGAGGTTTGAGAAAAGCGGACGAGAGTCGATACTCTTAATAGGCGCTTGATACGTTTATATCTCTCAAGGATAAACGAGCAAATTGACAGGCGGAGGGAGGCTGAGGAAAATATGAGCGAATACGGTCGATGAGTTCATTCGAGAAGGAAAACATGCCTCGTAAGATGGACGTGATTGGATTGCATTGTGTGAGCAAGGACATGAAGCTTAGGAGATGAATAGCTGGGCGAGATTGGGGGTTGATTCGCTGCATACTGCGATCGATTTACTTCGCTGGCAGGTGGTAAATATAAGGATGCTGGGGTGCTGACATGGGGTTCTGAATCTCCCTTTCGAGGTCGAAAAACAAATAATCAAGCATTCTATGGCGCGTTTACCCAATGAAGGGAATAACGGCAAAATTCTCTCCGAGGAGTGGATATCAGCCTCAAAAACATAATAATAACCTAAACTCCAATGTAATATGCGTAATGAGTTCCACCCTCAAGCGACGCAATAGCAGGGCACATCATATTTAATGATGACTGCTATCTAAGGATCGGTAAGGAATGAGACACGGTTAATATACATTTGAGTTTATTGGTATTGACCATGCATAAGAATACGACGATAACGGTAATTCTTGGAAATACTCAACATGAATATTGGCAGTTTGGCGCAATATGGCTATAGATACTTCATCGCGCACGGTTACGACACTAATCACGTCATTGAGTGAGATTAAGACTTCTATCTAGCTCCTCATCGGTAGTGGTGGAATAAGAAGGGAAGAAGAGGGTATAAACCGAGCGTTAAAATCAAACGTCTTAAACTAATGTTTTAATTAACTAGCGGAGACATAGAGAAACGTCAAAAGCAACCAATGCCGAGGATTCTTAAAATAAATTACATCAACAACAAAATATGTGCCAAGGCGCTGCCTACGAATAATAGCTATAACTTTACTAATATTTTTTGCCAATAAGTTTTATCGTGTATCACAAATATTGACTTTTAGCGCATTATAAGGAAGTAGTCTAGTAGTACAAAAGGCTCTGGATAGATTTCGTACTGTGCACTTCTGAGTATTCACTGCAGCATATTAAATCCCTTCCAACTATTATTACAACACCAACAATCTTTACACATACGAGAGGTAAGCCTTATTTCCGAAGGGAAGAGGGTGAGAACATTTATTGGGACATAACGGAGAGTACAAAATAAGGGAAATAACTAAACATCTTGAGGGCCCTGATAAAGTTCTTTTCGCCAGAAAAAGTCCATTTATACCCATTGCGGATCGTATTCTTGAGCTTCAGTTAATCGACTTCTCAGAATCCAGCTTCGTCCCATGAGTTAGAAGGAAAATCGTGAGACGAAAAATTAACCACCATTGAGTTAACTTCGACTATGATCAAACCGAAACCGGGTCAACCTAGCCAATGGGGTCTATTAAAATAAGATTCTCTTTGGAGAATATGATGGGATTACCTCGTGTTACATCGAGGAAAGGTCTGTCATCTACCGTGAGACACTAAACTTAAATCCAAACTTGTGCACGACGTCGGGCATGAACAATCTAATTCCAAGCGTGATGGGATGGGGAAATGAAGAGAGCCACGCGATTAATACGGGAGTTTCGTTTCGATTCATGAGTAAATTCCATGTTTCCGCCATCGATGAAAGTTTCATCTTCATGAAGTACGAACTGCAGCTTCGACTGCGGACCTCGTGCGATCCATTTCCGTCGAAATGTTTTATTCTATCACAACTGGAATTTCAATTTGACCGCGTCATTATTCTGGCGCGGCAATCTTCTTCGAAAAACCTTTTCAAATACGTATTTAATAATTCAAAAACATATATAAGAGGGTAGAATGTATATATACGTTATTACCACACCCATGAAGATGACATGGCCATGTTGATTGAGGAACTAAGAAAAAAATAAGAAGATATTCATTAAAAATTAGAGATAAAATGGATAGTGCTCAATCACTTTTAATTACTTATGACATATATAATTTCCATGAAGTCATGGACGAGTGTGTTGATTTTTAATTATAACGCAGTTCGAAGGAGACTCGCAATACCGATTAATGAGTTCGTGGATTATAAAATTCAATGCGCGAGCGATAGGAAATATTCGTGCGGTGAAAAGAGCTCTTAAGAGTTAGCAATCCCATAATTCGACGCAGATAACCTGGATCCGACGGATTGAAAAACAGCGGCATAGGACCCGAAACTTTACCTTTTACTTGCTTTTATAATAGTGTAGCAAAAGGTTAGGTGAGGATTATCTCTCTCGTTAAAGCAATGCTTGGTTTCGGTTGGTAGTTGGATGATGGGTGGAAGCTTTTCCAAGTATAGGTAGTGAGGCTGAAATGTACGTAGCTCAATGTTGCGAAATAAGGGTGGCGACGTCAAGTAATCAGCTTACTACTGATTACTCTATGCACGCTGAAAAATATCGGTAATAATCCGCCATATCTTTAGACACGATGGCCTGATGAAGACAATCGTCGAGGGACAAGTGAACGGGAAGATTGGGAAAGGCAGACCTCGTATGAAAGATAGAGAACAGGTTGTGAAGGATGTAAAAGAGAGGAACTACGTTAATAGGAAGAAGTTGGCCGATAGAAGAATCGAGTGGAGGGCTGCGTCAAATCAATCCTATGATTGTTGACCCATGATGATGATGATGATGAATAACCCGCCCGCAGTACCGTCTTTCAAAGTTTGCTCCTTATTCCCCACGTTATTCTAAAACCAATAAAATTAATAAGTACTTAATTTTTTTAGCTACTCAATTTAAAGTCTGGATTTTCTGATGGTAAGCGGGAATGAACCACGAGCAGAGATTTTCTATTCAATTAAAACGCGGAGCGATAACCAAATGTTTGTAACAAAAACTAAGATTTACCATCGTCCATTTTCCACGAGATGAGGGAAACAACTCCAGATAGAGATCCAACCGAGAAATACCGTAAAAAATTTAACAACCTCTAGTTTATAACCGAGAGAAAACTGGCTGGGGTGGGAAAGTCTCGAATTATCTCGTTTAAAAGGCGTCTCAAGAACTACACGGAAGTCATTCAATTATTTTGTTTTTCTTTTTCTCAATCCAAAGTATTTGGTAAAGGTCTTTATCTTCTTTGGTCTTCCACCGGGTTAAAAAATTCAAGAGTCGACGACGTTTTAAAGTTCAACTCGAACTCCAATAGAAACTCATGTCTCCATGACGAAGTTCGAGGCGAACTTAGAAACGTCGCACCGCATCGGCCACACTGACTTTTTACTATTTGCTAGGAAAGCACCATATGTCATTCCACCAATGTTAGTGGATAGGCCACAACAGCTATTTTCTCCCTAAGGGAATACCTGGTGAATTACTATCTTTCCGCTCCAATCCACGTTTCCTACGTTAAATCTCTCTTTCGACCATCGTATCTTCTATTTGGCTTCATGCCATCCTTGAAATCTATTATTTTCCTGCTTCACTGAGCTTAATAAACACCCTCACTGACGAGAAAGAATAAAAAACAGAGACGGAACGTAAAAAGTAGTCTCCGCCGAGCAGGCACCGGAATAAATGTTAAGCACGTAAAGACTTATGATATGACCGATTGAGTTGTCCCATCTTCCTCTTAGGGTTTTCATGACTTACTCGTCACTCACTCCGTCGATCCATTTAATCTTCATGATTCTTCTGTAGCACAACATTTCGAATGCTACCACTCTTGACTTCTCCACTGTTGTCATAGTCCATGCCTCACTACCATTCATAGAAGCTTTCTCCAGATGTAAGTTCTGACGAATTGTTTCCTTACTGCAACGCTTATATTTCCAGTTGTAAGTAGATTTTTCGGTTGGTAGAATGCCCTCTTCGCCAGGGCTATTTTTGATCTTTGCCTATTTCTTTCTTGTTTCGTCCATCGTTGGTTACTCGGCTTCCCAGGTAACAGAACTCGCTCACCTCCTCAAGTTTTTGTTTTCCTAGTTTAACGTTGGTTTTGGCCTCCTCTCTCCTGCGGCATACCAATATCTTAGTCTTCTTCTAATTGATCTTGAATTCCTCGAGTAATTTTAATCTTCCGAAAAACCTTCTAGTCTTCTAGTATTACCCTACCAAGCTCTTTCCGCAAGTGACACTTTCTGTATGTTCGCAGGAATTTGTTACAAAATGCGTTTCTTTGTTTCTCATGTAATTCATTTCCCGAGTTAGATCTTTGATCACTGGATTCCAAATGCTTTAGTGCATACCGTGCATACTATAGGTTAGACCTTACAAGGGCGAAATAGCATCTTACTTTGCCTTTCCCATATGAACACTTTCCAACAATTCACTCTTCAATAGTATGCAACAAACATTTCGAATATGATTCCCCCAGGATATATTTGAAGTAATGGTGATACCCAGATATTTATTTCCACTTACATCGTATATTTCTACTCCGCCAATATTAATATTTTTAAGTGTTTTTAACTTTTTCTGCCAGAACCGTATTGTGGTGAATTTTTTTAAGATTTAGTTCCAGCCCCCAGTCCTTGATACCTAGAATTGATGCAATTAAGATTGGCTGTGATGCCCAAAAATAAAGTCCTATGGACTTCTATTCGAATTCAAGGATTGCGGACTTTTGCGAAAACCTTCACGGAGCCACCCACAGAAATTGAACACTAGCGGAATTTTCACAGAGAAAAAATCATTCACCTAGACCGGGACATAGGCGAATGTTTCTTTTGTCCGTGAAAATTCTGCTATTGTTCAATTCGAAGAAGAAAACCAAAATAAGATAAAATTGGGCATATAATTGGATGGAACAGTAGGTACTCTATTCGGAAATAAAGTAGAAGTTCAAAAAATGACAACACTCGCGCAGAAGAGCACGCCAGAAACTGTCGTAAACGATAAGCTGCCCCATCGCACATCACAATGAAGTGCGCCTAAACAAAAAACTCCTGATGATATCACACGTAAAAATATCAAGGAAACTCGCTTCAAGAGTAGACCCTAAAGGAAGCTTGAGGAGTGAGATAAAGAAATGAAGCAATGGAGATGGGAGGATTAGGTGGATGGCGTCGTCTCGAGAAAGCCTTTGCAGGGTGATATCAACCTCGTAAAAATCCTCACGCTGGTTAGGGAAGGGCTATCTCAGAGAATTAGCTTGAGAAGGGGGGAATATGTGAGCACGTGGAAGGCAAATTAAAACTGGCACATTACCATTTCACCAACAGATTCACAGTTTTTGTACTTCGCGACAGATAGTGGATAAATCTGGTCGGTCGTAGATCGGTCAGTTTCTCAGTTCTAGCCGAAATCTGAAAATCAAAAGAAATTACTTCAATTAAATATGAAACTCTAGATGTTTTCATGCTTTTATCGAGTAAAATCTCGCTAGAACACCTCAATATGGGCCTATGGGCTTCAAAATTAGGTTTCATCGTAATTACGGCACGCTTGTTAGTGGCAATTTTGAACGAATAGGTAAATTATTCTCAGAATTTAGCTAAATTCAAAAATGTATATTATTGCGCAGGAGATCTATTTCCCGTGGCTAACTCAAGATGAACCCTGACTGATAGAAAATAGTATTTATCCTTCTCACTCGTATACTTTCCCACTGCCTATTTTATGAACATATCCTACGTAAATAATTTGAACATAAAAAACATTTTACACCGCGAGCCACCGTAGGGACGTGTGGCAGGTGGTGGTAGGTCACCAGCCGTGTATTTCATTTTTAGCAGAAAAAAGTTTGATTAATAATGAAGTACGGTGTATAATGTGTTTAAAATAGTTTTGTTTTGATTGCGTTGTAGCCGTGTATTATGCGAAGGAAAAACGAATGCCAGTACGCTCGGTCCGACAGTTGAGTCGCCTTTGTCTGTCCTGCTGATGTTGTGTAGGGGTAGATATACGTATGAGGTGTCAGATTAGAATTAGTGTGATTTAAATCTTTCAACTAACTTCAATCTTAACTTCTAGTTTCTAAGGCTCTCCAACCAACCTCTTCCAAAGGCCGAGTGGCACTTTCTGTACGGTCGTGGGAATTTGTTACAAACGCGTTTCTTTCTTATTCAGTTCCCGAATTAAATCTTTATTCCTTGAATTCAAATGCTTAATACTTAAACCACAATACTAAATTCGCACTTTAGGTTAGGCCTTACAATTGCGAAATTATACATTTCTCATACTTTTCCATTTGAACATTTTTCCACAGTTCGTATGTTAAAACCCAGTCTCTTCAGCGCTATATCTACGCTTATTGAAGTATTTTTAACTTTTTCTGCCAGAAGTACATTGCGGTGAAATTTAAGATATTTTTCTATCCTCCAGTCTTGACACCACGAATTGATAAAATTAAGAGAGGGATATAAGTTACCACAAGGGGTATAGAAAGTGACGTTATTTCCTACGTCTTACATCGGTGGAGACAACATAGAGTAACGGACGAAGGTAGGCGACGGACAACGCAAACAACGGACATTTACATTATAAAACATTGCCCCGAAAAGACTGAATAGCAACTTCTATTCCACGTGGAATACCCTACCATAAAATAGATTGACAGCTCTCTTCATGGACTGGAAAACAAACATTAAATGGATTCATCATTCATAAAAAAAAGAGAAAACTGCGTTTTTAAAGGTCTACTTTTATACAATACTTTTAGCAATGACGTAAAATCCATTCAATGCGTTTACTAATTCAACGGTAAGGTAGAGATGGGTTACGAATAATGATGTTTTTCAAGTACGATATAATACATGCAATCATAAGTGTCATATTTATACTATACTTGTCATTTTAAGTGTGTTGTTGAGTGCAATTATTGTTATACACTAAGTAATAATGTAAACTAAGAGAGTTCTGTGATTTAAGGCAACTTGTACTAACCGCATTGCACTGACCATGGCATGGTATTGACAATAGAAATGTTAAATAAAGGCTGCAATTATTATTATTTTGGTATTCTCGCCCAATTTTATCAGAGCATATTCCCTTCGCGGGAAATCTCGCACGTCCACGGGTCACACCCTTAAGCATCCACGTGAGATATCTCGAGGGAAAAGGGTAAGCATCCAAATAATGGCGTACCGTAACGTGCCGACAATAGACCATCTCGACAACAGATCATCTCGAAGACCCAATAGGATTCACCGCAAATTTATTGAAGGGAGTGCTTCAAGCCATTAATCACGGCTACTTCTAGGGGTTCCGAGGGCAATAGGAAATGGATACGCGACTGGGATAACGTATGTATTGGGATTCCTGGGACCGGTTCTATATCGTGACACGTTTCTCCTGGGACGGCTTTTAGTCCAAGCGCTCGAAAGTGCGGAGGTGATAGTTCCTTCCCTTCTGCAGTTGTAAAGGTTCGACAGTGATCGCCTAGGAGACATAAACGATAGTTAAGTGGGACACGGAAAGGTTGGGAGAAAATTTCTTCCGAGTTGACTGATTTATTAAACGTGAGATCGACAAAGCTAAAAGCCGTCCTTCACGGGATCTTCTCATTACGGGAAGGAAAGAAGCAAAAACTATGTAAATTCCGTCATTACAGGTTCTTACGCAGGTTTCGAAAACCTGTCTTAAAAAGGAAGAAGAGCTAGAAAGTTAATAAATTACAAGTCTACTGTGACGATCATCGCGGAGCTGGGAGGGATGTGGGAGGTTGCGAATTCTAATTTTGCTGTGGGTACTTGGGATAGGAGAGGAGAAGAAGTTTGAGAATATGATATATACATTGAATGCGTACATATAAATACAAATGGAATACGATGATACGACCAACGGCTATAGTAGCTTCAGACCGTAGATGAGACTCCTAACACGAGTTTCACATTGCGGAAGGGCCACTTGTTTCTCGGTTGTCTTTGAGACATGAGCGGAAATTCATTCACTACGCTCATGCAACCTTTTTTTTCTCGTATTTAGTTTCATTTCACCGTCGTAACTGATGATGGTTTCGGTTCTATAAATTATCCAACTTCCAGTTTAAGTAAAGAGCGGGTCAGCATGGCAAGAGTGACTTGAAATTAATCTTACCCTGGAACATGGCCAGGGGGATTGACTCGATAGAATAGTCTTAGGATATTAAAAATATGAAATCACTCCGATGAATTATTTCTCCGTGAAACAATTTCGGCAGAAAATATTTATTTAAGGTGATTTGTTAAACCATTTTGATGATACTATGTCATGGTTTGAAGGACAAGAGTGACCAAAAACTACTTTATGGAGTGTTCGATTTTATATAATAGGGTTCAGTAATTTAACAGTTACATAAGAGGAATCACACAAAATTGATGAAAATTATTTCGCTTTGACACATGCTGATATACAACCTATTTTCTACCAATCCACATCACTCGATATTCCTCTGAACACAAAAGAAATTTTGGAAAACTATGTCATCTCAAGATATTAACTTAAAGGCACATATTATATTTTTAAAATAACATCCAGATTAAACGGTCGTCCGCTCATTTGCAACCATATATTCACAAAGAGATTAACCAAAGGTGACCAAAGGGGTTAATGTACTACGGACTTAAGAGAAACTATTTATAAATATCTGGTTGAGTTTCAACGGTCATCCTCAGCATGGAATCAGGGGAAACTAATTTTCTCTTGACCGGTGCTACATACATGCAGAGGCCTCCAAAATTCTTTAACCAAAAGGTTGATGCATGCTGTAGACACGAACAAGATGATAACCTTTATGAAAATGTTTTCTTTGTTCCCTAAGCTCAGCAACTGGTGCCACTTCCCGGTACAGTGAATCTTTAACTTCGTTGATCACACCCGTTCCTGGATATGTAAACAAAGTGTCACACTGTACAAATTCAGCATTTCTTTGAAGTGGTAAGTTCGTCCGAAGCGTTCGTTCACAAAATGGGAGTAGAGTACGTTTGATTTATTTCTCTGGATTAGGCTAAACGGACGATGATTTTTGGGGTCTTGACCTTTATGAAACACTACGGGCGGTTCTGAAAACCTGATTAAATCATGAATTTTTCGTGTCGCTGGACCAAGTATCAAGTCGGCTCTCATTATTTTCACACTCAAAACATTCAAAACGCTTACTAAAAATTCATCTGAAAGTGGCAGTTAGTGGAAAAGGGGAAGAGAAAATCATGTTTCACTTCGTGGAAGTACTCAGTGTCAAAACTGAAGAAATAATACTTGTTCTTATGAGCATGATTTATTGGGTACCTACCTGATGATACCGTTAGACGGCGAAACGAGTCGTACTCAATATATTCCGTGAAAAGTACGGTTCAATATGATTATTACTCTAAATAACATATACCTATATACGGTAATTACTGTCAAAAATGACAGGCAAAAAACACTCGTGCCAATATAATAGTCTCCAAAACCAGCATTTACAAAAATGAAATTAACTTCAATAATACGTATGAGCGGTGACTTCTCTACTTTCGCATTTACACACTGAAGGAACCCGTAATATGCAAAAAAATATTGGCCTCTCTTTATTTTTAATATTTTTCAATAACCTAGTAAAATACTAAGAATTGTCTTTGATTTTGACTATGAAACCCACTACCATGCACAATTCTTGGTCGCTGTTCCCCTTAAACTGGTTCACTTGATTCAGGCGAATGGAAAACTGACGATAGTGCTCCTTAACTTTCCACGACCTACGGAGCACGTATTGTAAGAAAAACTTAATTTTGTATTTTTCACACTTTTATTGAGAAACCCTACCGGTTTCGACACTCCCGTGTCATTGTCAAGGGTGTTCAGAACAAGTTTCTCAATAAAAGTGTGAAAAATACAAAGTTAAGTTTTTCTTTCCCTATGTCAATTTTTCATAAAGTATCACCTTATTCTATTCAATTTATACGGCGCACTTGCTTGTGTCCCAACGTACTCTCGGTCTAAGTGATAATATAACTATGCAGGTATTAAAATATACCTTCTTTGGCGCTCCAAAGTACGCATTCATCATTAATTCATTCCTGAAGCGAGGAGTAGAATGATCATCATCAACGTCAGCTCTACATTAGCTTCAAGTAGCTGCGTACAATCTATCCCGATACTTGTTTGCCATGCAAATAGGAGGAAAAAGCCTCCTTAACTCAATTTTCCATTTGACTGAATCATAAAGTTGAAGGTTTTCTTTTCTTATAATTTTTCCAATTACTTAATACTTCTTTTTCTGTCCCATTACTTTATTTTTTTAAGTCTTTCAAACCCTGATACCTTTTGACCATTCTGTCCCCATTAGCGATAATTATTAGAGATTCTAAAAGTTCGTTCGGCAAATGCCCCTCTTCATTGGCTTGCACACTTATACCTGAACTTTCCTTAAGGATCCTCTCCGAATATTTTGTACCCGATTACACCCCAGAAAAATCGATTTTTCTTCTGCCCACATCCAAATCCATCTGATCTTTGGTTTACGTTTGGTGCTCCTTAGGATCTTTTCTTCTTTCATTCATCAATATTTTTTCTAGTTTTCACCTGCCATAAAGAATATCCAACTGTGGCAAGTACCAGATTTGTATGCCTCCTTCTCTTCCATGGCTCCGTTCATTTTTTCAAATTTCATGCATCCAATTAATGGAGTACGACATTCCTATGATACGGAGTACGAAACTCATTTCAGCAATGGATAACTCTTTTAAAGACGCATCTTCAAGGATCAACGCTACCCCATTCACCGTACACGCCTTAATTGTTTGAACTGCTCCTTTTTTAAACGACACCATCGCATTTGTTTCAGTAGAAAGTCAATGAAAACGAAACAAATATGGATGAAGGTAAGGAAATATTGGAATTACTGAGGGAGATTTCAGTTCGACCCTGATTTAATGGACTCATTAAGTCAGTATTATTTTTAAATCAAGTATTATTTTGTACTGAGTCAATTCGAATCGAGACTCAAATCCTCGAATAAAAGTCCGCGTCGAAATTTTTACAAATGTAGATGAGTGTTTCCTGATACGTATGTTACAATTCATTAAGCTGAAAGTTATCAGTTTTACGTTACTGACCTCCATAATGAGACAGGTATGGTAAGATGGACGGAGTTCCGACTCTCACGACAGAGATGGTTCGTGTATTTGAATTTCTCTGTATTATCTGCCCCAATTCAATCTGCCTATCCTCGACTATCCACTTACGTTGGGGCAAGCAACGAATAATTATCCCAATTTCAACACTGTCGGGGTATCACGCTGAAATTTTCAGTTAAGGATGACACTTTTCGCCATTGTTTACTGTAATCACAAAATTAATGAGAATGTCCACTGACACTTCGATTAATTCACGAGAATAAAGTCGTGAATCGCAGGAAAACAGCAAAGAGGTTTAGGACAAAAAATTTCGAGAGGAGACACCCGTAAAAGCTTCAATTAATCATTTATCATAATGCTACATTATAACGGGAGGGGGGGGGGGGGGGGTCGTGGTGGCTTAGTGGGTAGAGCGTTGAGCTACTGACCGGAGGGTCCCGGGTTCAAATCTCGAGAAAGCAAGAGCTTTTCTGGACACCCCCACCTAAAATCCTCACGATTCGATTTTCTACGTGACAGAACTTCAGTAGGAAATCGCAGGTGGCCCAGGGAAAGGAACTGGCCCCCCTGAATGTGTGAATTTCACACGCCATTGACTTAGTACGGGGTGAGCTCTACCCTCACCTTTCAAAAGTCAACCTTCGGGTTGAACACTCCTTACTTTATAACGGGAGAGGGTTGGATGGCTAGCTGCGATTCATTTATCGGAAATGGAATAAAATCGAGGAAATAAAGTAGGAAACTAACCGCCAAAACGACGGCACCGATACGTTGGTAAATACCTTCCCTCGCGAGATAAATAGATTGTTGTAAAAAAATTGATTTATTACAGGTAATGCACTGAGTTCAGTGAATTATTCTGCCATATTTAGTATCGTGAAAGGCACAAGCCGACGATAGGAAGAATAGAATACCGATGAATCTGAGATATGCACAACAACTGGGATGCCAAAAAGGACGCAGTAGACCACATAAGCCTAGTGCTCGGCGAATTTTCCGGGTGGACGGGCGGGGAAACGGAAAACTACCGATGCGGAAAGGCCGGAGACTCTTTTTATCCGGAGAAAGTGGAGTTGGTGCACTTTGAGTGCGGGAAAGGGGGAGGGGAGTACGAGGAGATGCTTTTCGACTCTTCTCCCACTCTATCGGCTGGGATTCGTTCACGCAAGCTTACTCGCCACTTCCCCCCATCCACAGACCGTTACGAAACAACGCACGCACTCCTGGATTCCTCTCTACCTTGTCGATGGTCGGGGAGAGCGAGAGGAACTGCAAAAAAGAAAAAAAAGTAATCACCCGACAACATATGGACATTCGTACCCGCGAAGTTCGCACGGCGCCCCCCCCTCGACCCCCCTTAGTGGAAAAATCATCGAACGCACAGCTAACCGGTTTTCAGCTTCCGTCTCCGCTAAGAATTTTAATCATAAAGCGCGTTTGTGGAATTGTTGAATCGGGTAAAATTTTTCTGAGGTTGGAATTCCACCGTTCGATATCATCTGGGATTTACTCATCAGTGGTGGGAACGCCTCGGAAACTTTAGTCTTAGAGCAGGGGCGGTCAATATTTCTCACGAGAGCAAAATAAAAATCAAAAATAATATGTGATTTTTCTAGTTTTTACGCGGATATCATTAAGTGCCTTATGTAAGATAAAGGATCCGAATATGATACCCCAATTTTTTAATGGAATATACTTTAGAATAAATCAAAAAAATTGAAAAACACGAAAATATAAATGCATTCAGATTTTAGGAAGAATAAAATCGATGGTCGGCAAGTTTACTTGGTGGAATTTGGACATAGTAGAAATCCTGAGGATGACCTGTAAAGGTTGAAACCGGTAGAATCTATCTAAATAAAGTGTGGAATCAACCAAGCACTTTTATCTTTACTAGTAAGGAAAAATGTTTGAAAATTTTTAAATGATGAAATGTAACGTGTAAAATTGCAAAATACAAAAAGAGCGAACTCTGGGGTTTGCCTTCACGAAATTATAAATTACTTTTAGATTTAAGGGACAATGTATGAAAATTTTTTAATAACTAAGTGGAACACATAAAATGGCAATATCTAAAAATAGAGAAATCTGGGGTATGTCTTGGCATGTTGGAATTGCGCAAGTGCATGGCAGGTTTCTAAAAGCTTCTTCGGTAGCGTTTAGTGCCACGCTCAGTTGGCTAACTGGACTTTAGGAAGGAGTCGGCTATGAACAACAAAAAACCTAAGGGTCTCACATTCAGCGCATTAACCTTACTATTAATTTTTTTAATAGGGAAAAACTAATAAAGACCGCGGTTATTTCAAAAGTCGAATTTCAAAGACAACATGAAACGCAAATAGAGATCTTAATGCACACTCTCGAGATATCGTTTATTTTAAATTACGCTTAGGAGAGCTTAAGCGTGTTAGCAGCCTTCAATTTCTGGCATGTTCTCCAGACTCTTAGTTTCAATAAGTTGGGCACATGGTAAGGCAGTTTTTGACGGACATAATTCAATAGACATCTTGAGGAAGTTTTCTTGGGGGATAAATATAGCGTCAACGCTCAAAGGGAGATCCATATTTCCACATCGGCCATCAGGATGGGGGTATAACCGTGGCGCTTGTTCTATTTGGAGGAAATAGCCCTGGATAGTCCTACAATGAGCGGCATTACAGGCTAAACAATCGTACATTTCGCCAACTTTTATTCATGTAGAACACAACGTGGCAGTAATATATGGTAACGACTTAAAGTTCTGAATGATTAAAAGTTTGCACATTCCTTTTTCACCTCTGGTTATCACATATAAGATTGGTTGGCAGAAGTTTGGTTGATATACGCCCTTCCATCTTCACGTTCCATCATTTTCATTTCTATCTTTTCATAATTTCTGCATCTCATATCTTTCATAATCTGAGGTCGTAGTTTTACCCTGGACCTGTCGCTCTATTGTTTACTTCCAGGAAATAAGAATCATATCGCCTTTCTCAATATCAGCGGGAAGCTTTTATAAATTGTACACAGCTTTTCTTTCGTTTTTATTCCTCCTAATTGAAGAATACCTGCTGGAACATAATTAACGCCCAGATCCTTATTGTTTTTCAGCTTTTTCGGGTCCTATTCCGACTCATCTCAGGAGATAGATTCACCCATACTCTTTGCATTTAACTCCGTATTTACAATGCTATCAATTGTAAAAAGCTCCATTGCAAGCAAGTTGGGCCATACCACCCTTTAAAAGCCTCCCATGGGTTGGAGTTAAGCTTCTTTCAGAACGGTAATGCTCCTGACGAAGAATGAACTCTGGTGTTGACATAACTATTTCTAAAGCCGCGTGGCCGATATTCACGGATCGAGGACGTGCGGTGAAGAAACGCAGGGGATGGAGCGTCATAGGCCAAGGTCGCTATCCAAGCATCCACGGATTGGCTGTGAGACGAAAGAGATGGTGAAAGACGATGGTGGGGAGTAATCCTCTTCCTTAGCAAGAGCTTCTTTATGAGCGCTGACTGTAACCGATGCGCGATTGAGAGAAGTGGCCAAAGGGTGTCTTAATCGTTACACGTGAGTGACTCAATGCTCTACTGTTATTACCTCGGCACGAATCGACGCTTTGAATTATTTGAGAATAAGGACAATAAAATTACGATGACTTAGTTCTCAAATCAGCATATACTGCCTAATAAAAGTTCCTTCTACCAACAAAAGAAGTGCATATACATTGCCTAATAAGCTTCAAGTCGGGTAAATGGCTAATTTCGGAGTAATTTTATACCATAAATATCTTATTCCTAAAACCCTCTCACGAATCAACCAAGCACCGTAAAGAAAGACTAAAAATGGTTCCTTTAAACAAAGTACCCAAGTCATTTTCGCAAGCGTATCTTCCATTTAGATTTACTAACTTCGGCAGAAATATTTCCCCGAATGACACCATCGATATCGGAAAGGTATATTCATATATAGTTCACTAAATAAAGCTCTAGAGAAGTATTGCTAGTTAACTGCTGTTTCACTACATTAGCCCAAATACACTGTCTCGAGAATTATGTTTTTATTGTATCGTTCACTGTCAATTTCGGCACGTCAATGGATCTCTACATTCTACGGTCTACGTTCAACGTTGTGCGGAAATAACACTTTTTCTCTGTTGAACACGAAATGAATATGCTTACACATTACTTCCTCTGGTAATACATTTAGACGACCACTCTGAGATTTCACCCTCCACATTCTTAGCTTACAGAGGGAATTTTTGGAAAATCTGTAGTCTTAAGAATTTAAGTTCCTCTTAGAGATTTTCTCATATAAGTAAACAAAAAAAAAGATGGTAAGCGTTCAAAAAATATTGCAACCTAAAAAACAGGAACATTCAATTTCCGACTGAAAAAGAGAGCAAAGTACCAGTACGACCGTGTATTCTATTTTTAATTCTTCAACCAATAGGTGTATCATGCCTGAGAATGACGGACAGCTGGATAAGAAGGAACTAAAAAAGGCAAAAGTAATTGAGATACAAGGAGTAGTAGTAAGTTCTACGACTACACTATACAGATTTATGATAATAAAATAAACTAAAATAAATATTTCATTCTTCCTAGGGTAAATTTCGCCAAGTTTCATGGGAAAAGAAGACGGGTAGAAGTGAACAAATATTTATTGCCTGTGCAACACTTTTCTTATTATCATATAAATACACGTTAAAACATAATTTTACTTCCTTTTCTACGAATGGATATACGCCCACTTTTTAACGATGTAAAAAAGTGGGGATAATCCAGAATTACTGGAAGGACTCGTTCACTTCATATCCGCTATCATCGGGTTAATGCACCGGAGTACACTGCGTATAGTTCAAGTGTTAAATACCTTGAAAGTTGTTTGATGCATGTGTGTGGTTTATAATTGTTCTTTTCAATCCCGACATGTATGTATGCGTTGAACTTCTGTTCTGGAGCCGGTCAAATGAACTTCTTCATAACAAGGTAGGTGAACTATGCCAGTAAGAAGAGGTACTCGTAGGAATGGGCACTGTAAAAGTAGATACCAAGCACTGAAAATTAAGGGAAGAGGTTTGTAACATGTCGGCACCGGACGGGTAAAGCTGATTTGTTTCACGTTACGCTACACTAGACTTAGCCCCCTCCGAAACAAATTTCTGGCTACGTGCCTGCCTCAAACTACAACTGTTTCCTCAGCCAGCATGAAGTAAACAAATACAAGGTACCGTATGCCGGTGTACTCACTAACATTTCTTTATACACTTGAGAGGCGGAGCATTTTGGTGAAGCGATTGAGAAAACATCTTGAGGAGAGGGATAAGCGCATTTTTTTGTCACCGAAACAGATTTTAAGATCTCCTCACAAATCTGTTGGGTAATTTTCTCTTACCGCGGAGGGTGGTTCCCTGTGGTTTTGCATGAATTCTTCCGATAATGGTTTGGTCGCTACACACTGACCGCAGAATTTCACGAATGAATGCATCGAACAGATACCCGAACCGAGAAAGTAGCAAAAAACACAAGGCCGAAAAATATTAGCGAATGAGACGAAGCAGTTACTTACCAAGACGAAAACCACATACCTTCCAAATGTGATAGTCAAGACGAACGATAAATTTTAGAATCAAAATGCACAATTAAGTATTCCTGCTTATCATTCAAATACCAGTGCTATTGGACATTTCGAATGTTTCTACCCTTGACTTCTCTACTGCTGTCATTTTCCATGCCTCTCACTGCCATGAAGGAACATGCTCCAGATTTAAGTTCTGATGAATGATTTCCGTATTTCCCCGCTGGTATTTCCAGCTGTAAGTAGATCCTTCTTTTTGTAGATTGCCTTCTTCGCCT
The DNA here is from genome assembly GCA_933228895.1 of Platycnemis pennipes. Lineage (NCBI taxonomy): Eukaryota > Metazoa > Arthropoda > Insecta > Odonata > Platycnemididae > Platycnemis > Platycnemis pennipes. The sequence continues at coordinate 71,973,708 of OW121847.1, read as the reverse complement.
GGGCTACTCTACTGACCATTTCTTTCACACATCGTCCATCGCTGGTTACGTGGCTTCTAAGATAACGCGTGCAAATCTATTACGAATAGTACAAATGGTACCACTGGTTAAGTTATCCCTACAAAAAACGTACAAAAATATTTCAAGTTCCCAAAAACCTTCCTCCGCATATGTGTCTTCACCATTTTCAGCAGCAAAAATGTAGATACAAATCCCATTTTCAGAAAAAACAAGCAAAGAGGTCTATCTTTCTTTTACATTACTATTTACATTTCTCTAATACTTTAAGCCAGGCCAGGTGTACATGTGGTAAACCTTCCAATGAAATAAAATCTTATAATGCCTTGGAAATATTAATAAACATAATTTTAAAGTGAAATACATACACAGGAGAAAAACATTAAGGTTTGATAAGGAAGAGTGGAAACGTTGCATTCAATTAATTAAGGTTTTCTACCCATGAACATTCATGAAGCGAGGCTCAAACATCGCCCATAAGCTACACTGGTCTGCCATCTGATGAGCTGTGTGCTTTTATGTTCCGATTGCAGAACTTTAGAGCCTCTCCATCTCCAAAGAAGCTCTTGAGATTTATTTGAGGGAGATTATGCAGTCTTTCATTCAAATGATTTAATTTTAATCGTTCAGTCCCTGCTTTGGAGAAAGACAGATCGGAAGAGAATAGGAAACAGTGTGAGTCAAATGAATAGGGTCGAACGTTGTTTCTTATTTCCAGCAAAATAGGAAGGGAAAAAGCTCTTTGCCTACAAAATAATATGCAGGCTATTAAAGCTTAAGGCGCCTTTGAAGTGGAAAACCACGTTAAGAAGGGAACTCTCGGGGAATGGGAAAGACGCCAACTTCCAACTCTTGATTACATGGCCTGACAAATCTAATTATTCAGGTTGCTCGTTGATACTTACGATCGCCAGATAAGCACAATCGCCTTTTTCGCATTGTTTCCCATCGTTACACACGCCTATGAGGCTATTTCATATTACACCACTCACCAAGTTGGCGGCGATACTAAGGCATTCCGAGTAGAAATAAACATAAAAAATCACAAATTGCTTCGTAGCAGGTCCTCATGCTTACAACGCTTTTCATATCGCCAAACATCCTAGATGGTAGGATGCATCTTATCTTCGCCTCACAGTTGAGTTCTTTTGATTCATTTATCACTTCATAACTGTCTTTATCAGGGTGCCCCACCTCCAAATGAAGTGGGTGAATTTGCCTCTGAATTTCCTATGGACTGATTGTTGTGCATCCATCCGCCACCTACCCTTAGTATAACTTTCTTGTTGGCATTTCATTTCCTCACTCTCTTCGTTTCGTCGGAGGTAACTGAGATTGTGCCTCTAACATTTGTCTGAATAACAACGTTATTTACAGTCTTATCGACCTTTGATGCTGCCACTTTCACTGGAAAACTATTATGCTCCCCTTTAATTCCTTTTCTGGCGTTAATTACGCATAACTATATCATCGAGAAGACATTCAAACCTTTTTCATGGCTGAGTACATCTCAAATAGCGGCGTTGAGGTATTCATGATTTATATCTTTGAAAAAAATAGGGATAAAAAAACATGTGATACCAGATTTAAACGCGATCTTTGTATGACTAATGGCTCAAGTGCTCGACTGCACTAAATTCATACCGACTAATACGCGTTAATCAACCAAGATATTAAGATTTAAACCCCACATAGGCTAACAGGTGAAAAGCTTTGGGAAACTGGAGGGGAAAAATAGCAACCAGCAGGGTACTAAGGAGAGCTCGTAAGTCCCAATCACGTAACCGGCCAGTGTTTGCGGAAGCGTGGGGATTAGGGATACCTAGTTTCATTTCAACGCTCGTGCTACGCAACAAGCGATTTTCTCCATAAGCGTTGAGTGGAGAGAAACGCACTCCTTCCGATCGGCATGCTTCCTGATCTAGAATCCGGTCCTGAGCCATAGCTTTATTCAGTCTGGATTAATCCATTCCTACAAATGGCCGTTTCCTATACGGTTAACGACTCAGAAACCGCTTGGAAAAGATCTTCGCTCTCTTACATTACTTGGGTCTCTTTTGGGGGGCGAAGACGTAACACTACTTCATAATAACCACCCTTTTGTTATGGCAAAACGAGATCGTAGTAGTTTAGTAGATAGAGCATTGGTCTTCAAACCGGAGGTCCCAGGGGAAGGCTTTTGGAAGGCTTCCAGAAAAACCCAAGTGGGATTTTTCACACAAAACTAGATCTCTCTGGGTACACAGGGTAAGGAATAGGGTAGTTTCCTTCATCAAAGAAAACAGAATTCATTAATCGCGAGTCGTGCACTATACCATAAATGTATTCATTTTATGAAAAAAGTTTGCATCGAGAAATCCCAGTTTACCAGAGAATTCAATGTTAATTTTAAGACCATTTGAAAAAGCTCAGAAATGGCGGGGTGCGCTGCATTCATGCTGACGTAACAGGGCCTCGATCATGGATCTTCATAAGGCGTGCGCTAGCGTTATCTATTTTTTGATTTAACTTATGTCAGAGATAACGTGATCTCCGTTCTTCATTTTTCGCACAGCATTTCAAATCGCTTATCACCATCAGTGGAGCGAATTTTATAGACGGTTATTGTTAACCCAGCGCTACTCTAAGGGTAAGCGTTTAACGATAAAGATTGCGATAACGCGAAAGATGCATCCGTGATTCCACACCAGGTTACATAGTTTACGTTCCGAGGTATTGGAAATATTCGTCTCCTGAACTTACCATTGCATTTCATATCCCCTAATCTCTAGTAAACATGTATAAATAATCACCTATGAAAATTGTAAAAGCTCTGAAAGTCTCCCCTGTCAAACAATTTATTAACAGTCGTTTTATAGGATCTTATGCGTCCTAATGCGTCCTCTGCTATTGCGAAGCTTGGCGTGAACTTCGTTCCTGCACTGATGAACGAATTTCAAACGCCGTTCGGCTTAAGCGTTGTTGGTGATCTTTACCCTCACCGACCAGACCAGGTTGAATATATCTTATGTCGAAATGGGTAGGTAAGCCCATGGAGTTATTTTACGGGAACTCCTCATCGCAGGGTCCTCCCATTGTAGTCTTTCCTTCATTGCATCTCCCCTCATCTCTTCTGATCTTCTACTTACCTTCATACGACCTAAATTATTTCTTTCCCTCCCTCTTCCTCACCAGCCCAACATCCTTCCTTCCTATCTTCCAATACTCACTTCGTTAACCTCGAAATATGACTTCAATCACTTTGCTTTTTGCATTGAAATACTCTGATCATCTGAGGTTTCCGCGGGGTTTATCATCAATGAAGAGGTCTTCCGTGTGCTCTTCCTCACTGGCTTGTTTCTGGGCAACAACAGTTTCTCCAGCCATCCTGCTGGCGTCTTCAGGTCAGAAGGATGATGACAGGTCATGAGGATGGCTGGAGCAACTGTTGTCGCCCAGAGACAAGCCAAAGCGGAGGCTGTGGCGGAGGCACACCAAGCCCTCTTCATTTTTGAAATACTCTTGTAAGTTTCCTTCCCACTAATACGTCTCTTCCGCTTCAACCATTTCCTACCACTGAATTCTTCAGAATACTGCAGACTCTAAAGCTTCGAGTCTACACCCATCAACTTCCCACAAATACTACATCTACGTAATACCCTGCGATCCATCGAGTGAGGGTGTGTGGCAGGGGGTGAGAGATCACCACACGTGCGCTACTTATATTCAACTAAAAGTTAAAATGCTACAAATTCATGAAAACATCTTAGAAATGCATTCAATATTTACGTGAAACTACAAGGTTGGTATCTACAAAGTAAAGAAGTGGTTACTGAATAGACAGGCATTTCTTTGAATTTATTACTCTATATTTTCCTAGCGTGCAGGAGTTAGCAATGCTAAAACATGCTTGCTGCACAACAGACTGCTCTAGCAATACTTCTCCTACCTATCCCTTAACTATGCTGCCTTCTATGTTCTTTTATGGTCACCATCATTCATCATCATCATCATGACCATAAGAGAACATGGAAGACAGCATAGTTCTTATAGAACGCGGGAGAAAGGCATTTTAAATCTCTCGGTAGATTTAATTAAGAATTTGTTAATCTAGAGAATTTTACGGACCATTTTAGGGGGAAAGAGGGAAGTGTAAAACGCAAAAATTTATCATTACGTCATAAATGGATAAAAAATACAACTCTGCGATCCACATTGGAGTTTTAAATACGCTTTCATTTATTTTCACGAAAAACCCCTCAACACTTTTTTTTGGACTCATCCTGAGAAGAAGTAACCATTCTCCGTTAGTTGTTAGTATTGCATGAAATCTCAACTGAAACTTTCCCTGGAAAAATAAAAAATGGCAATATCTATCAGGCGAAATAAATTTAATGTAATTTTTACTTCAGATTCAAAGCTCTTCAGGTAATAGTGAAATACCCCTAATTAATTTATTAGATAAAGTTAATATATTATTATTAATAGATAAAGTTAATCTATTACATAACGGCTGTATCCTGGAATTATCTCGCATCTGCGGTTACATTAATTTGTACTGAATGAGTCGGCCACGGACAGTCAGAAAAACTTAACCTTGAATAACAGGCTACTACTCTTAATGGACGATGTCATCACGTTCGATGATAGTGATTTCTTGCCCTATGAAGTCACAATTTATACTCACCGCTTTTAAGATTTACCTTGCAGTACACATTGCGATTTAAGCTCTTAACGCTTGTTGAATATTTCGTTATCTCCCCGCTCCACAATGAAGAGCAGCATATTGCGACACAACCTCGATGTCTGTCATTGGTAAGGACGCTCTCTACTAAAATTGAACAGGTAGGCTAAATATTCGAACATACTTCGCAACAACCACTTCGTTATACCATGTCAATGTAAGTTACGAGTCTGGTTTTTGGGCTCCAATGAGTAAATTTTAGCAGTTGCATTTTTCTGGACCTGACGTTGGTACCTCCGTCTACGGGCAGAAATAAAATATCTAGTCACAACTCGAAAGCCACAAATGCAGCTATCACTAAAAGATAAAGAATTTCACAGATGCGTATCTGAGATGAATATCTCTCATAATTTAACTTAGATGAGAGATAAAAGTATGCTTAATACAATGGGAGATTTAAGGATTTGAAGGAATATACAAAATGTTATCCCGCTAATTGTGATCTAAATAGAATTACCCACCCATGATATGAGTTTAACTCTCTTTCAAAGTGGATGATTTTTTTTCACGGAGTAATTATTGCCCTCGTGTCTATTAAAATCTGCAATCGCTGCATAATTGCACTTAAAAATATATATGACGTTACAATAACTAGCATTATGGAATAAAAATGTTTATTCTAAGAGCTCCCGTTACTGACTTCCCATGAAATTGACAAAAGTTTATCCTAGTAACAAACTACGCGACGCAATGTTTTATTCTCATGCCTATTCCGGGCTCATTCCAAATTTCCATTCATTTCAACAAAAGCGAGGTAAGAAAATTTAAATTGCCGTCGTTATCATTTTCCGTTCAAGTAGGAAGCTACACCTGGAAATCACTAATACAAGAACTACAAGAACTAATTTCAAGATAAAATCCATAAAGAGGAAACTAAGGGTTCATTGTGACACGAATTCATTTCTTCCATGATATTCCGCGAGTCACATGAATTTTACAGATTTTATAATAAAGGAGGAAGAGAGTAAAGGACGGCATTAGACGCAGTATTCATTCTGATACACTTCCCAAAGCGCAATGAGGACCAATTGTAAGAGCTGTGGACTTTCTAATAACTCCACTCAGTTGCCTAGGCAAACGCAATACTTAGTCGCTCAACCCATATTTTTCGGCACTCCTTCGCAAGGCTCAGAAAGCAACAAGGGCATTAAATCAAACGGCAAAAATGGAGGTTAATACAAGAAGAAACAGGGTGTCCACAAAAGTCAAATTATAAAATTCAAGCATAATTCAAGGTTTTCAAGGCTAAATTAATAAAAATTTCCAGGCTAATATATCGTGGTTCTTGTACGAGTCAAAAGTGATGTTTTTCAAGTTCTATGTAGAATATGGATTTATTGTAGTTCAACCCATAGCATAATATAGATAAAGTAATTAAATAAGAAATAATTGATAAATTAAAGTAATTAAATATGTAGTTTTATTGGTAGTAAGAGACTCTCTTTGTTGGTTGGGAAAGATAAACTACTTTTTGATTGAACACCCTCCTTCTAAATTAGCATTTCCATGAGAAATTACAAATTCTTCTACAAGAGGAACTTAAAGAATCAATTGGCTAAAGTCTTCAGCATTCAACCACTGTTCTTGGAATGATGATTTTCTACGTTAATATTTTTTGCCATGCTTTTCTATTTTAAGTCTCAAAGCCTCAATTTTCTGTTCACTCAGAAACAGAATGTAACATTTTTGTACCGGTAGACTATATAGAAAAAAGTGAAATCATAAGTCTTTAGTATCCTACACCATCTTTTTCTAACAAAAAGTAATGTAATAAAAATCCTTATTCAAGTAAGCGCATCCTGAATATATCTACAAACATCAACAATTAGATTTCTCAAAAAATTATAGAAAAGTTTGTAAAAAATATATTGCAAAGCCTACCAGAAAGCCAACTTACATTGTACTTACAGTAAAGTATCCGATCACATAAAATGTGCAGTTAAAAAAAACATAAGTTCATTTTCATTAATAAAGGAATTATTTTCCAATTATTAATCAAATCCTTGAATGCTTTCAAATTCTTTTTTAGAAACAGAAAAAATTTAATGCGGCCAAGAGATCCCATTTAAGGAATATCCGGGGATTCCATTTTTAAGACGAAAAAACTATTATAGAATATTTCAAGCTGCTAAACTGGTAATTTTGCAATGTCTTATTTACAATAACCTTTGAAATGAAATTTGAGAAATTTCTACTCCTAAGAAGAGGTTGTGTAACTCTCATCTTGAAATGAAATTAGCCTTTCTTCATGCTACTATAAACAAATGAAAAAAAAGACTGATTTTCTCTCCAAATTGGCCTGAGTTTGCAAGAAAAAGTAGAATGACATGTGGGGAGAATGTATTCTCCTAAATCAGGTAAGCCGACACTAGCAGAAGTGGTAGTGGACTGCAGGTAATGAAGTTCGATTCTTATCCCTGTTTAAAATTTTTCTTTCAGCCACTGAATCAAAAAGTTTATCATCCTTCATTTCCAACCTTTTTGTGTAGATACTGACTTTTTTGTACTTCTATCGTTTAAACTACATACATAGACAAATGCGTCACTCAAAAATACATTGTAAAGTCAACATAATGATTACACGATTTTATTCTGCAATTAAATATTTTTCCAATACTTTCACTAACGCCAAATTTTATTTTTTAAATTACTTATAAATTCACATGAAATTTCTGATAATCTACTTTTTTTAACTGCCTACTTGCATTACCCTACGAATACAGCATAGCCTGTATTCCTAGGCAGTGTTAAGGATCGAACTCGCGACCTGCAGTCGTACACTAGTCCTCATTTTTAAGAACTACGCTATCATAGGTTCACGGGAATCTGGCGAATGTAGGCGACCCGCATGACATTCGGCTTTTTTTTTCTCGCGCATCCGGGCCTATGTAGAAAAAAGTCACGACGAGTATTTTTTTATTTTGTTTTTGTGGCACGGAAAAAATCTTCTCATTTCGTGACCAAGTTACACAACCTCTCCTTGTCAGTATCTACCATATGTACGTACATTCCATTCGCGGGGCGCATCGATCACTGAGCCGAGAAATTTAAAATCTCCGATCCGGATCTGAATTTTTACTGTCTTCGGATGTGATTTCAGTAGCGAATGAAATGAAAGACCCGTGGATCCAACCCGACCATCCTTAATTTATTAATGGTACATTTGTAAATCTAATTTAAACAACAAAAGTATGATAAAGTGAGTATTCAGATGTAATGGTTTGAAATTGAAGATGATAACATTTTTAATGCAATTACTGAAAGAAAAATTAAACTGCGATACTGATCGAACTTCACACAGTAAACTAGCTCTCGTTGTCCGCCTGATCCCGGCGAATGTAGGCTACCCGCGTGACATCCTACGTAATTTTTCCCGCGATACCGGGGTAACGGGGAAAAGTCATATTTCTTTATTTTGCTTCTAGTTGCACGATAACATTTTCATCTAATTTCGTGACCTGAGTTACACATCCTCTTCTTGTCAATATCTACCGCACCTACATTCCATTCACGGGGCACTTCGATCGCTAAGCCGCGAAAATTTAAAATCTACGATCCGGATCCGATTTTATACCGTGTCTTCGGATCCGAATCCGGAACCGAGAAAAATGAAAGATCCATGGATCTTTGGATCCGACGGATCCGATCCGGCCATCACTACACGTTAGGCATATGTTTGCATATCATGGGCTTAGTTCGATGTGCAATGAATGAGAACAAAGGGCACTTGACGTGACGCTGAAGGCATCCGTTCGACAGTTGAAATTCTCCGATCCACACAGCGCTGACGATACATTGAGCCTAACTAGTTTTCCGTCGTTTATTTATTCATTCATACCAACGGCAAATCCATATCTTAAAGTCATCTTTATTTATCCCATTTATAAAAATAAGGATTTTTTGTCTTGAATTAAGAATTTTTAAAATTCCCGGCTCAGACCAGAAAATCACGAATAATCCACGAACAATTCCCTGCATTGAAAATTCACGAATAATTCCCGATTTTCCAGGTTTTCCCGGTCAGTGGACACCCTGAAGAAACAAAGGAGGTTAGGGGGGTGCATACGAATGTCTATTGTTGACAATGAGACCACATTCGGTTTTTTGGGAATGAAAGCACCCGCTTCTTCGGCAAAAAAAATTTTTCTCTACCCTCTTATGTATGTTATGCTTGTCTCAATTCACCAAGTTCATGATTTGTCATCAATGAACTTCCTACAGATACGTATTAATGAATTTTATTGCAATGACAGAAAATTCTATTCTTATTACCTAGTACAGATCTTTTACCAGGTACTTGTCGTTCGGTAGCGCATATTCACACCTTCTAGTGTATATTTGACGTATAACTATATCACAATTTTTTTTCATCTTGCTACTCTTATTTTTGATAAGACTTCATAAGACTTCATTTACGTTTTTTATCACGTCCTTTTGTCTCAAAATACAACATTTTTGAAAGCGGTCCACTTCAAAATGCGGCATAAATCCATAAAATGTTCACCTTCTGAACCCCGCAGAAAATTTCGCTTCACTTCTTTTCCAACCCTTCTCAAGTAGTGCTACCCTTTCCTGCAGCATCCCTTTCTTCAGATAAGCGTACCTCTTCCCTCTCTTCCTCCTATATAAAATTCCAATCTTACCCTTCCTCAGATCTAATTTTCGGGGTTACCTCCTTACACAATCACCTTCAGTGCTCTCTTGCTCATAATGATTTGCTCCGCTCACTTACTCTGGCTCCACCTGTTTCCTCCAAGGGACATCCTCCTCCCCTCCGTCATCGGGGGGGGGGAGGAGGACGTCCTCCTCCCCCCCATCATCATCCCCCCGTTCAAGCTTCGTCTATTTGCCGATGACGCAGTTGTGTACAGGGAAATTCTAAGCCCAAACGATAAGCAATATTTAAATGATGACCTACAAGCAATCGAAAATTGGTGTGATACATGGCAGTTATAATTAAATTTTAAAAAATGTGTAGTAATGAATTTTTGGAAAAAGAATAGTTCTCCTCCTAGGACATATAAAATAAGTAATAATGAATTAACAAACGTGGAATCCATTAAATATCTTGGAATAAGACTGACACATGATCTTTCCTGGGGTAAACATATACGTGAAATAATGGGTCAAGCTAATCGTAAACTGGGTTTCATCAAAAGAGTATTGGGTAAATGTGACGATCATGTACGATAAATCAGCTACTTTTCCCTTGTTAGACCTCATTTGGAATATGCTGCCAGTGTATGGGATCCCTACGAAATCGGTCTAACAATAAGTAATGAACTTGAACGTGTGCAGCGAAGATCGGCAAGATTTGTAAAGGGACGATACGATAATTATATTAGCGTAACCAGTCTATTAAATGAATTGAAATGGGAATCATTATCAGATCGCAGGTTGAAATTTAGACTTAATCTCTTAAACAAATTCCAAGGCAATATTTTCAGTGATGATGTTAAAAATATTTTACGAACCCCAACTTACTATGGCAGACTGGACCATAATCATAAAATTAGAGAAATTGATTTCCGAACCGACCGATTCAAGATGTCCTTTTTCCCTCGAACAATTAGAGATACGAATAACGGTAAATATGTCCTATCGGAGAGTAGCAATGAATAGCATTGGTAGCTGCATGTTGGTATGAGTACTTAAAGCTAACCCTACTAACAGAATGTTTTTGCATGTTTGCTTTGCAATTTCTATCTTTTTTAAATAGTGTAGTTCTGACTACTATATTAATACTATTCCTTTTTTATGCATGATATGTAGTGCATGTTTGGTGAGAAATCACCCCCTGCCACACACCCTTGTGGTGGCTTGCAGGGTATTATGTAGATGCAGATGTAGATCCCAGTACTTACGGAATGTTGTTTTCTCTCTTCGTACTTTCTCGATTCTCCGTATCTACGTCACAACCTACAAATATCATCCGCACTCTGTCCTCAGAATACAGGTCTCAAAACCATATCATTTCACAACTCTTCGCTCGTTTTTACTTTACATCGCCTTATCCTAGGTTCTGATCATAAGCTCTCTTCACCTGGTGAACGTCTATCTGGCGAAAGCAATCTTAACCAAAACTTTGCAATACTTAACCGACCCTTAAAACAACGACTACAATACCGACTCTTTTTCATCCCATATCTCTCACATTAAGTCCGAAATGCGTCCAATAATAATTACTGTCCTTTAGTAGACTATCACTTGGATATCCGCTAATGTAACAAATTTCATCAATCACCACTCCGGCGAAGTCATGTCAAGAGTGCTGGAGATAACAGCCAGCCTGTCAATATAATCTTACACGACCGGCAGGACAATATAAGCGAAACATTACGGAACGGAAAATCAATTACTTGGAATTTATGATGCGAAACGAAGTTTTTACAAATAAAATATTACCTGGAATGAAAGTGACCATCCTGGAGTGATTTACTCTTCTAAAGTTCATATAACTACTCTCAGTTACATTTTTTCCACGTGCAAAATTTATACCACATTTATCGCAATATTATTCTTCCTAGGTCTTAAGAATGGGAGTTAACGTCGTTCTGTAGGGGAGGTGACGTCGCCATAATGATCTTTTTGGAAGATTTATCATAGACAGTTCAAAATAAGGTTAAAATGATTGACCAATCACATCCCTTATACTTGTGAGTTTGTATCAATCGTGTAAGGTAGATGTAATGATGCATGAAAGTTTATAAAAAGGAGAATTTGCATAAATGTAGAGTCCAAGGTTTCCGCTATTAAAGCACGTTTCTTGTTGAGACTCATTCAATGCCGAGTCCATGTAAAATTATCCCTGTCATGGCCTAAAACAATGTGAAGTATGTAACATCACCGTAGAAAGCTTTTGCGTTTACAAATAGTCATCTGCGATTTTTTTCATTAGTTCAGCTCACATGGTAATAACACTGGTTGCATCTTAGGCACTTGGGGCAATACTACTCACGCAAGTAAAAAGTATTACACAAGATATAATCGATTGTTAACCGCTTATCATAAATTAAATGACCCATCCACCTCTTTGTTTCAGAATCAGCATGACGCGCGTAATTATGGCTCACAAAAAAATATACGTACATCGTTAGATGATGCGACATCTTCGACACAGTAAATTACCTTGCCGCATTACTGCTTGTATTTTTGACGCAAATCAGTGATGGTTGAGTGGCGACAATGAGCCTTCTTCTGCGTTAATACAAATGCTTTGCGAGGGCTTGGATTCTGATGTTATTACCCATTTCATTCTAATACACTTGGGATAGGCGGAATAAGGCATGGCCTCTATGAAAAGTAGTAGAATAATTCCCAAAACAATCGATAGTTTTTACAATAGCAAAGTATTCCAGAGAGAAAAAAATCATTCGCCTTGACTCGAACCCGGACCCCCTGATTTCCGGCCAGGTGCTCTACGTTGATCTACCAAGACGACGTATTTCTATGCGGAAATATAGAGGCTTTAAAGGAACAAGTTGTTACCGGACCGCTCGACATATCATGTCACAAAGCAACCGTAGTCGTGCGCATGGCGCCACTGTCCACGAGATTAAAGCCGACATTTAAACGCTAAGGTGCTTACTTACAATAATTTCCGCGGACTATGAATTTGTTGTAATTAAGCACCTTAGTGTTTAAATGCCGGCTTTAACAATTCGACGGATTTGAGTTGCCGGCTACAACAAATTCCGCGGACTTTGAATTTGTTCTTTAAAATGGGAATCTACCTGATATTGAGTTGACTCATACACTCATTCGTTTACTACGTTTATTCTATTACGGAAGAATAAAATGACGTGACAGAAACTCGAAAACCTTCTTCAAATTATAAGAATTAATTATTCAATTTAAATTTGAGCGTGCATATTTAAAACATTAAATAGCTTCACTGAAGTGAGAATGGCACAAACAAACCATCAATAATAGGTACCTACTGGTAATATATCGAAGAAAAGAAATTTATTACATGTCCCGTAGATAGATGAAAATCAGTGCACCAACTCCGAAATCACCGAAAGATATCAGTTTCAGATTAAACTCGTTTTCTTTGGCGAAAGAAGTAGGTAATGAATTTTGCATTTTATTGCATAGGCACTATATGGTAAAGATGAAACGTTGATTGTAATAATTTTACGCCCAATACGTTGTGACTCGATTACAATGAACGCTTAAAAAATCAATGACTAAGATGAATAAGATAAATGATGTGAATGAAGATAAATAAAAATAAAACTAGTTGCTTTCCTTAATATGTCACTACGCAACTCCAAGGATGTTTCATAGTTGATTGCAGCGGTTCACTTTAGTAAGGATATTAAAAAAGGATTGACATAACTATTTCACCACCTTTTTTACATTTAAGTGTCTCCGCCCCGGGAATAATCGCAGCGCGAAAGAGGAGTGCAGGTTAATGATTAAAGTAAAAAACATCCTCCATCGACATAAAAACGATTCTAAGCCCAACGTTTTTACTATAAGTGTTTACGGGTGCCGATGAAGCCAATGCCTGTTATTTGTCTAATGGGAAATGGGGTGAAGGTTAAGCCACTATTATTCAAATTGATGTTTCAAAATAGGCACTTAAATACTTTCCGAGTCAAATGAAGCAAATTTTTTCGCAGCTTGCGATCAATGGTATCCCTAGTGAAATGGTCGCCGAGGAATTGACATGCTCCTCAAAAGACTTTCAACAATGTAACAACATGTAAGAGCATTAACGAATTTATGACGTAAATAAATCTCAATTAAATGCCATTACGATAAGATGCTGATGTTGATGTTAAGCAGTACGAGCCAATACATTAAGTATATGCATAACGAAAACACCGAATAAAGAGTACAATTATCATTTTCCGTTACTCACACTCAAAATATTATGTTCCTACTCGTAGTACCTAATTTATAAACCTTCTCCCAGTAGAATGAGTGGATAAGGATAAATGTTGGAGTTACACTTGAGGATACTTCGGCTTAGAGTTACAATAATTTTAGAAAATACTTATCAAATGAAGCATTAAGTTCCGATTTTTCTGTTTTACAGCTGCTTAGGTTATGTTGTGTCACCTGTACAAGGCTTAAATCTGAAGAGGAAAACAATATTGCCATCATCATTTAATTATTTTAATTTATTAATCATACACAGTATCAATTCTCCAGGCTAGCGGGATTAGAAGCAGGAAGTTTTGTGTCACGGAGGCCGACGCTCTACCGACTTAACTACAACGATCTCATGATGTTATTCCCATGATTTCAATTCACTGTCAAAGGGATCATTATTAAGGAAGTGAAATGGTACATTTTTGGTGATTCGTATTCTGTGTTTTTATTCTACTTAATTATGGTCCATGTATTCCTGATGTACTTCCAGTAGTCTTTGCTGAAAAAATATGAACCCCCACAAAGTAGTGTCTGCTTGTGTTCACTTCATCAAAGAGTCCGTTACATTTGCGTGGCCTTCCTAGAGAGAGAACTAGCATTCCGCGAAGAATTTTTCATTCTCCCTGATGGCCGCGCAGCATAGAAAGACTAGAGGTCCTTTAAGTCTTTCCATGATCTAGGGAAGATCAGCAAACACGATGTGAAGAAACATTATATGCCTTGTGGCATGAACGAAAACGGAAGCAGGGTTCACACAAAGTTTGCGCTTCGTTGGGGGAAAGGATTAAATATCAACCCATGACGAAAAACTAAAATCGCTTAACTCTGCATCAATGACAACTTTCGTACTCGGACGAGGAAGAGAGCTATTCAACCGCGACACGGCACGTGAGTGCCTGATCCAAGTTTCATAGAGCTATGATTTTTAGGTGCTCCTACTGCTTAGGATATACGCACCTTCTCACTTAACATAGGTAATCCTAGGGTGAATTCAATATTTACGCCGTGGGTGGGATTCAAATTTACCAGTCCGAAGCTTCAAATGACTACCGCGACCAGGGATTATTAAAGTTCTCCACCGTTGAGGAGATCCTAGTTAAAAGACCTAGATGATACCAGATAAGGAGTTTGGAGCGCAATTGTATGCTAATGGCAAGTTCTTTAGCTCTCACATCACCTAAGATTTTTTGATGAACATCGCGGTCACCTACCTAACAATAAGATTAAAAACACAACGGGACTCTCAAAACCGACCTTAATGGCATCATTCCTCGCTGCCAAGACTGGGGGCTAGAACGAAATCTAAAAATATGCACCGTAATACACTCCTACATAGAGAATTATAAAGAACCTCAAAATTATTATGTTGGCGGGGTGGACATAATCGCGGTAAGTAAAGTTCAATATCTGTGCATCACTCTAGCTATATTGGCTATTTAACGGAGAGACAGCATCTGAGCCACTGGTTAAGGCTCTCCGCTATTGATCAGACCCAAGTTAGAACACTCTTATGCGCCTGAAGCTTAGAATAACCCAATATATTACCTTACCCTCTTATGCGCCTGAAGCGTAAAATAGGGTGTTAACAGAGTGATGGCATAGTAAAAACCTTTCTCATCATCGAGCGTTTGATCACTACTTCCACTATTGCTCGATACTCGAAGGCCTGCTTACAGGAGGGTCTTCATTCGCGAAACTGTTATAGCGTGGGAAACAAGAGCGTCCAGTCAAGTCAAAGTCCACGCCTCCTCTTGAATACGCAAAACCAAATAACTGGAGCATTGCGGCAGGTCAGGATCACTCCTCGTCGGAGACCACTTCGCGTTTTTCACTCGCACATCGAATGATAGGGAAGGCAGCGAACGTGGAGGAGTTTCCCAGTTGTTTTGAAGTCCGACACAAATACTTTCACCGCGGAAGCGAGGGAATCATCTTGTTTCCGACGCCGAAGCGGCGGCCGGCTCGTTAACCATGGCACGCCATTGCCCTTTCCCCCAGCTGGTCGCAGTAAAGGAGCCTAGCCGGTCGCCTCAAATGCGAATGTTGCATAGGCAGTCCCGTCCAGCACATCACGAGGGAAAGTGCATATCGTTAATTAATACAACCCCACTCGCTTTATCCAAACATGAATCCTCAGGTATACCGCATATAACCTCATAGATTTCCGTGAGGGATTAGATTAAAAGATGTGAATTCCCACATATCAAAGTAGTTTCTCCTAACCTTTATTTGCATTGAATCTCATCAACCATCACATCTTGGAACTTTACAAGCATGAAACAAACGGAGAATATTGGATGCGTGTGAAACAAGTTACCTTAACAACTCCTCGATTTTCTGATCATATGACAGAGATTAAAAACGAATATGCCAACTTATTAGTCGATGGAATTAGATTGAAGGAACTTGTTTCGATTATCCCAAGTTCTACATCATTAATATAAGTAAAATTCAGCATTTTAAGGATAACATATTAAGGAAACAGGTTTTCTCAATAATTCACATATTTACAGCCAAGAAACCACTATGCGGAATAGAGGCGGAAACGTAACACTGGAGGCTGAGCTAATACGCAATGCGAGTATTTACTTCCCACTCTTACATCTCTTAAAGCAAGTTGCGTCACTCGCTGGCTCAGAGAGGGCTATGGAAGTAATTTCCTCTCTTTCTCTTTCAAAAAAGGGGAATCTTTGCAGGCGATAGAAAAACTTATTTGAATTTCACCATCCGATCGCCTTAAGCACGTTTTTCTGTCCTTATATGAATGTGAGTGAAGAAGCAATGTAAGTTCCGGGATTGCTTTCATGCCCGTAGAAGTATTGTTACAAGGTTTAAATTATAGTTACCACAAGAAAAAGTACGGTGAAAACTACAGGAAATACTGATAGTGAGTGTAATCAATAACTCACCAAAACCGATAAAAAAAACTTCAAAAGATCACTTATTAATTACCAGAGTAGGTATTTCGTGGGAAGCAATAAATCCACTTTTTCTGATGCACACTAATACAAAATCAGACTTCGGTATAAATAGTTAGGTGTTTGAAGTCTGGTGGACACATAAAGAAATGAGTTACAAACGCGTGTTAAAATAGTGTTCATGAATCTGTTCTCAAGATCCACTTGGAAGTTCATGATCTTTAATACCTATAGGACGGTGATAAATGCTGAGAAAATGGAAGTACAATCATAATTCCCAATAAATCAACAAAATAAAGAACGGTCATATTCAAATGTCACATTCATGCATACGAAGAAAATACCAATAAAACTTAATAGGCAGTTAGATTTGTAAACGAAAAGCGATTTTTCAGCATGGTGGGCCCCATCGCTGGGAAAGGTGATTATCTGCATGTGGAAGGGAGTTAATATTAAGTAAATTTGGAACGTAGGTTTTCGCAGCGGAAAATCTTGCCTGATGATGCGTCCTGCAATGGCCGCGAAAGCTTGCCCACTGACAACACGTCATACGCAGCTGCACCCGAAAGCCTCTGACGACGATAATATTAAGTAATTTGTCGCAGAGCAAGTGACGGCTATGCGAAAAGCGGAATAAAAGATTGCAATTCACTTAGAGAAAACATTTTAGATTATTCAAAACAGTTTTCTTTGCGCAGATAAAATGTAAAACAAAATGTATCATCAAACTGCTTAATAATACTACTTTACACAATCTATTCAGGATATTTTGACCCATTAGTAAGAATTTCTTTCACAGCTTAATCCAAGCTCGAATTTTCAAGATACAAATAAATATCTAGTTAGATAATTTTCGCATTAAAAATACGGAAAAATCTTTCAGAACCATGTAGATATGATGAATAGTTAGTATTAAAAGAGAGGAAACGGAGAAAATAAATTGAGTCATATATCATTACCAACCGAGAATTGTTGTAAAACTCCAGAGTACGACTCCGGGAATATTACCGTGAGAATAGAAGGAGCATCGCAACGAAACAAGAACGGCGCTCTTCAGCCGAGAAACACAGAGCCTACCCTCACCATCGGCTTGCAGAGGCGGAAACGTTTGTTCCCTGCTGAATGATGCGGGGAGTAAAAGAGCACGGCGGCGGGGGCAATGAACACAAGTGGTTTGAGAAAAAGGAATCTCCCCTTTCCGCTTTGGCCTGCCGCTCCCATTTTTCCCACAGTAATTTCCACGGCGACCCAGCTCACATTTAAAAAGGGTAGAGAACGGTGAGGGACGCGCTCTTTCCGCAGCACGAGGTGCGACGGACTCCCTCTGTAGTAAACAACCATGGCATTCCAATGGGAGACCGGCAGGAACAAGAAATGTTTCCATTAGCGCAGGGAGTGTCAGTATTCCAACTTCCGCTTTTGCCGTTCGGCTAAAGTAACACTGAATAGAAGGGAGTTGTTACGTATCACATCAAGGTTTAAAAATCGTAGTAACCTAGATTATGGATTGAAATGGATAAATGCAAGAACAAAATTAAACAAGGAAACAAAATATTTAAGAAGTAGATGTATTTTGATAATTAGGAAGCAGAGCATTGAGGGATGGATGAAGCATAAAAGGATATAATAGAGCGTTTACCTCTATGTAACTGAGTAACCTTGGATGTAATGAGGCAAGATCAATAAATTATGCAGAAAAGACTAGAGTGTAAGCATTTGAAATGCGATGATACCAAATAACTTTTGAGATCAAATGGATAATGGATGGCGAGTAGATAACGATGAGGTGTTAAGAAAATTTGGAGATGAAAAAATACACAAAAATTCTGAAAAAGAAGACGGAACAATATTATCTGACATATTTTGAGACATGACGGTCTCACGAAGCCATCATCCAAGGGAATGTCTGCGAAGGAAGACCTAGAATGAGATATATGGAGAAAGAATCAAAATTTGCGGAAGAGGAGAGTGAGCTAGGCATGAAGAGGTAAATCGATAGAAGAATCAAGTCGACAATCACAGCAAACCAATCTTAGGTTTTATAGCCAGTTGTTATTTCATTTTATAGGTAGGACCCTTCTCCAATGTCAGGACAGTAGAGAGGTACACGTCAGCAGTATTACGACTTACTCTTGTAACATTTTGCACATAAAATACTGACCGGCTTAGAACATTGTATTGTGCTCCCGGAACCACTACCACAGTAAAATAGTATCCCATAAATGAAAGGGATCAATCAATCCTTGAAATTATATAACTCAAGCGCTATTTAATAAATAGTCCACTTATAATTTCATGCGTAAGCCTCGTGCGTTGCATGGGGTATTTATTTTCCTTTTTCATAAACGATTTCACCTTTTTACGGTATGCATATTAAACAACTTCCCTCTTGACAACTTATGAACGCAACGCATGCTTCACTGATACGTTGATAACAGATAATTGAAAACATAAAGGTTTGAGTGTTAAAAATCCTTGTTAATCTGAAAGTATTATTCTAATTCCCATACACCCTTATGGCAACACTTTCCATATTAATTTAAGCTGTGTTGGAATTCATTCAAGCATTGCCAATTAATCAAGTTCCATAAGTCATCAAAAGTCCCCAAAATATTTTGTTCGAAATAACTCGTAGTGACAACTATAGCGATGAAAATTTACTTCCAGAGGGAGAAAACAACATCCCCTTTTAGAGCTCTGATTGTTCCATTGTTTCCGTGTTAAAATACTGTTTCCGTCTCTTGATTGATCTCGGCTGACGAGTCAATCTGGCAACACTAAAGTGGTGGACTTGAACCGCACCGAGGGTATGGACGTTGTTTACGACTAAGAATTAATCTAAGTATTAAATTAGGTAAGACGGTGAGATAAAACCTATGCGATCAGAGCCCCTATGAGCCTAATTATACCACTACTGCTACCGTATTGCATTTGCGAGACTCACACATAAGCTGTGATTCTGAAGATGATAAACATTTAAAAGAAAAATCACTGGTGAAACGAATTCCGAGACACCATAACAAAAGACTACTTTCACCCCTAGTTTTGCTGACGGCAAGAATAACCAGGTTACTAAATTGATGCACAGCACATTCGGACATCAATGTTCTTTAAGTGGCGGATTCAGACACCCATTCAGTCCAAAGATGTGTCCTCTACATTGGTTTCAATTGAGATGCTTCAATCTTTATACTTACAAAAACTCTCAGGTTTCGTCAATTCAACTCTTTTCCTAAGGATTCCTCTTGGCGGGCCGTCCCTCGTTAGCTCATTTGTGCTCTTCCTCGTAATTGCCCATTTTGCCATCGAGGAAACTCTCATTAGAGCCAGATCTAACAATTTAAAGGGTGCATCCAGCCTGTCTCTGGCCACGTGGAACCATTTGAAAAATGCAGCACGTTTTCCTACAAATTAAAATGAATTTCTTAAGTATACGTGAATATCCCTCCGACCTTAGCCGTATTTTCTTGAGTTTTGTGATATTTATAATAGATTTTATTTAACCTGACAAATCTGTTTGCCTGTCCTTCCAGGTGAAATCTAACAATTCAATTTTCACCCGCATCCTGTTGTTAAATTGCCTTGAAATGTTGAACAGGCACTCATGATCAATGACAATACAATATTCTACCGGATAAATACGATTTAATGAAGAAATTATAGAATTTGAATCAAATTAATTTCCGAAATGGAGAAAAGTTTCTGCCCTAAGCTTGGTATAAACTGCCCTAAGCTTACTAACTTTAACTGCAAAAGCCATTGTCACGTTTTTTATGTGGGTGGTGCGAATAGAATTCGTTCATTTGAGCTGGGGTTTGAGTTCCAGGCGAACTATTTTATGCTTTTTTGGTCGCAGTGTTTTCATACAGGATTTAAGAGATTTTCTTTAATATTTTCGGAGAGTCTTGCCGAGGAATTATTTTTTTAACTCTGGTTTTGGAATTATTTTTAACGTGAAACGTGTCTCAGCGACCCTACGCGAATGTTTTTTCTAAAATAATGACTTTGAATTGTATTTTTCACCTTAAAGATTATAGAATTATATTAAAAATTTAACATAACGCAATAATTAAGCGAAAAAAATTTTACTTGAACGAGAAGTGCGCAAAATTTCAACAGTTTTCTAAAGTTCTCATAAGACTAAAAAGTCAAGAATAAAATTTATATAAAAATACTTTTCAAAATCATGTTTTATTTTACAAGTGCACTAAAAAGTTGGAAATAAATTTTTTCTTACCGATATTTGAGCATTTTCAAATTCGGATTGAAAAAATAAAACCGTGAGCGCAAAGTGAAGATACTATAAATACTTCTATTTGCAATAAATAAATTTTCACATTAATTGCCACGGGAAAAAAATCACCAGGACCGGGAATCGAACCACGGACCTTTGGCTTTCCGATGGTTCGTGGTCCGATTCCCGGTCGATAGCATTCAGTTTGTTTCCGTGACGATCCGTCATCTCGGAAACGGGGTTTCCGAGTCGATCGGACACCGAAACACGAAAGTTAGCTAATAGGCCCCCTGGTGAATTTTTTCGCATGGTAATTAATGTGAATTTCACCGCCGTTCACGCGGCAGGCTTGGAATATCCTACAATAAATCAATTTGATTAAAGTTTAAAATTATTTCCCACCATTAAGTATTTAAAATATCTTTACTTTGCGCCCACAATTTTAATTTTTCTCTCCAAATTTGAAAACATTCAGATATCGGCAAGAAAAAAATCATTTCTAACTTTTTGTGAACTTATAGAATAAAATTTAGGATATTAATTTTTTTACCATATTTTGCCTCTTAACATCCGTTCTGCTTCTTCAATCTGGCGTAAAGTGTCTTCTGTAATGCTTCTTCCATTCAGTGTGCACGGCTTCCCAAGAAGATGAATAATTCCACAGGCACTATTTTCTCTCTTTATGACCTAAATCATTCTTTAAGTCTTTACCCTATTTAACAAGGCCAGTAAATCTAAATTCTTATCCCATACTGGGATTAATCCGCGAAATGGGGCCGCGAAATTCTTTCCCGGTTTGAATCACATCCATCACGACCATTCATAACCTTTTAACGCATATTTTGGATAAAATAAAGAGACGTAACATCAGTATTTAGTTCCATATAATTTATCTTCAATTATTCTTCCGTCCATCAAAATATTTCCTTCACTCAAAATAAATCCCGCGCCACTGAAGAAATTAATTAAAATTTATCCAAATTATTATTAAGCTAAGGAAAAGTTTAAAGCATTAGTATCTGAATGACCAATCGGTGACGGTGATGGACAGACTATCTCACTATCAGAACCTTTTGTGCATATATAAAGGATATACGGAATGTGTGCATGGAATATGCCTTTCCCCCTCTTCCCACCTCCTATTACCATTTAACGAGTCTTTCTCTGGAATAATTCCTCATTCAAATCCCTAATATACTAGTTAAGTTGAGCCTCAGGACATCTTGCTTCACAACAAATTTATTCCTGTTTAAGAATAATCTGGTGTTTTTCCGGCAAATATTATGAAGGAAATCTTCTCGGGCCTTCCACCAGGTTAAAAAAATCGGAGTGCTCTTATTCCTGTCGTGTTCACGACTACCACATCCATACTTTGAGGAAGTATTCTTATTTAACCCACGTATTCTTCTCATCATCATCATCATCCGTCAACAATCCTAAGATTGGTTTGACGCAGCCCTCCATTCGATTCTTTTATCGGCCAACCTATTCATATTGACATAACTCCTCTCTTTTACACCCTTCACAACTTGCTCCATATATCTCATACGAGGCCTGCCTTTTACATTCTTCCCGTTCAATTTTCCCTCGACGATTGTCTTCATCAGGCCATAGTGTCTTAAGATGTGGCCTATTCTTGGTTAAAACTTAGTTACAGACGACAATTTCCTATTGTTTTTATCTTAGCTTGTAATTGTTTTAGGTATTGACCATTATATGATTTATATATTTATTTTGACGAGGGGTTAGATGGCAGAAGGGACAGTTTTGTCTCCATCTCGCCCCAATAAAGACCTTTTATTATTATTATTTGATTAGTTACGAAAACGTAACTTCCTCCTCCGAGTCTCCGGATAGCATCAAGTTTCGTTGCCGTCATAATTGCTGGAGACTCGAAAGGGGTCGTGCCTAAGGGTAGCCACGTCCGCCACCGTTGGATAGGTGGCTACCCAGCATTAGGGTCATGCTAAGCAGGCGGAGGGACCCGAGAAGGACAGCCTTCTGCATTGGACTTGCAATTGCATCCGCTCGCGCCCTGCACGCTGGGATGCACTTGAGATTCTCAACCAGTGAGCTCTTGACACCACCAAGCACGCCCACGATGAGGACTACCAGTTCACAGAGTAGCCCGCGTACATTTGCCGGAGTTCACACAGCAGATCTTGATATTTAGTCCTTTTTTTATCTCCTTCACTGCTATGTTCGTTTCGGTCGGTGCCGAAAACTCGATCACGAACATGGAATGAGAGAGATTGTCGAGGAGAACGATATCAGGCTTCGTCGCCTCCAACTGCCTGGTGGTGTAGAAGGAATTATTCCACCAGATCTTACACTCATCGTTCTCCACGACGGACTCGATGTCTCCAGGGGCGTAAGGCAGCATCGGATTCACATATATGCAGTAATGGTGTCTTAGGTGGTAGTACAACACCCGCAGAGCCAAGTTGTGCCGGTTTATGTATGCGTTCTTCGCATAAAAGCTGCAGCCGGAGAGTAGATTACCTAAAGTCTCCGGCTGCCTTCGGCACGCTCAGTATCTCGTGTCCGTCACGTTTGCTCCAAAGATGAGGCGACGGTACTTACACGAGGGTGTTGATGACACCATCTTGGCACGCGAGCACGAATCCCTCGGTTTCGGACTTCAGACCTGCGGAGCGCAGGAAGCCGAACGTGAGCTCCATCGATAGCCCATGCGTTTCCAAGTTTCGGTAGAAAATTCCATGCATGGGCTCGTGTTTATTATTATTATTATTATTAAGTTGTCCCGTCTTCTTTTTAAGGTTTTCAGTAGACATCTCTTTTTCCCAATATTCTTCTCATCGTGAATAATTCGGCTCACCTCAAACGAACGCTACCTCTCTTTGAGCCACTTTGTTTACTCATACGACACTCACCAACTCCACTTTACCACAACCACTTCCTCTCAAGGTCCAAACATCCACCCATATGCAGAACCTCGTTGAGGCAGGTCGGCACAACTCTATAAGCTGGACTCACTTCGAAAGCGAGAGGGTCATCCAAAGCCTCAGCTCCAAGGAGGGTCATCGCTCCCACGACGATCCTCTTGGAAGGCGAGATTATTTCGAGCGAAACTGGTCCCGGCGAAGGCATTCTAGCGACCCGCCACGGTTGCACTCAACCTCTGCAGCCGCAAAGGCGGAAACACGTGCGCCAGATTTACTTTCTCGGGAGAGGGAGGAGATGAGGGCCACGGCAATTGCTGTTGGCTAATCTCCTTCGCATAGAAAAACTCACAGAATCGTATAAAATCGAATGGGGGAGCATGTTTCGTACGATAGGAACGAAAACTCACAAAATTCCTTTAGCCAGTAAACAAGAATTCATTGATCCAGCGGCAACGAAGGCCACTAACTGAAATGACCAGATACCAAGCCAATACAGTAATGAATGGATCTTCTAAAGCCGAAATGATTGTTTATTAGGTTGCCTTCGTACATGAAATTCATTCATCAATACTTTCGAGCCATGAGATACCTTCAATTTTCATTCAAGCCAAAACATGCTCGCCTCTCAACAATTAATGCTCATTAGCGGGTCATTTCCATCGATGTGGAAATTTTCGCTCAGCGTTAAAGAGGATAGAAAGTTTCGATATATGAGGTTAAAAAAATCATTAAAGTATGGAAAATGGAGTCAATTAGGAAACTAAAGGAGCACTTATTTTGCATCATCCTAAAAGATTAGCAAAGTAGTCTAGATTTAAAAAATGAAAATACTGCAACAATCATTCATCACCATCGACGTAAATTTGGGAGAAAAACTCCACGCTTAGACTATAAACAATCAGCGTCATATTTCCTGAAAAATACTCCCTACAATGCAACAAAGGATTGAATTGTGCATCACAACTTAGTAATGTATATTGCATACACAACGTCATGACAGTGTATGGGGAATTAGTTCGGACCGAAAGAAAACATTTGATTAACGGTTGGAATATTTTAGGTTTGTTTTCGTCTACGTGAAAGGAGGTTTGGTAGAAAGTGGATTCGCATAAAAACTGTAACGTCAGGGCACGAATTCGCCCCCGATTCTGGAATCTTTTTGTCTCCTCCGTTCCGCAGCAGTCACGAAGACCGATGAATGTAAAAAAAAAGCAAGCAGACACCGGGAAGAGTCTCTGGGAGTCGATGAAGACCGAGTGAGAGAGAGACCCTAGACGTTCATCATCGTCCCGAGCCAGTCAGACGCGGTGCAGTTAATTGCATCGCCGCGACCAACCCAGCCGCCGCTGATGCGTTTTCGATGGAGGTTCCCGGCCCGGTCGATAAATGTCACGGCGACGCGCCACCCTATTCCGCCCCCGCAACCCCTACGTACCGACTTGCGTCGCGACGCCGCCGGCGCTCCCGTCTGCGGTGAGGCTTGCGTGGGTGGAGGAGCCGTCTCGTCCTCCCGTCGAATAGTTTTTCTGAGGCGGCGGCATTCCCCATCCCGTTTGTTCGATGGCAATCTGGGCTCTCGGGGAGGGAAGAGACCAATCAACCGCCTTGGGCCCGCCCTCGTGCCTTCTTCCTCTCCTGCCCCGAGGCTCCCGTGTTTTACGAGCTGCTCCGCTGATTCCTAGCCCGCTTGGCGACGGGAAGAGGAAATATTTTCCCCTCTTCACGTTCCTCGTCGCGTCCCCTGATCCATCTCTCTCTCCCTCATCCCCCGTCCCCCTCCGAATTCACCGCTTCCTCCCAATCGACGAGATATGAGGAGATATTCCTATTGAATGGGGGAGGGGGTGTGGCGAACCGCTTTCCCATGATCGGACTGTAAATTACGAGCCACCATTCCGCCTCGCTTAACTGTGATGGTTATATAGAAGACCCGATCCTTGTTCGTTGGCGATGTTTGAAGATCTCCATCCAGGGAAAGGAAGTAATCGCACGTGAATGAATGAATCTCGTGAGATTCTTAAGTTTACGATCTGTTCCTGTCTGGAAAAAAATCTTACTCGGAGGGAAATTATCATTATTACTATCGGTGTAGTACCGATCGCAACTGTATTTAGATCAAGGAGGTTAGGATATACTGGAGGAGACATCGCAGCTGATTTCAGAAGGCAGTGGCCATCTTGGTAAGTACGATATATGGGCTTACTACTCAAGATACTCGAACTACTGAAGTTTTCTTTGCTCGCGGTAAAACTTAAGAGTAGTAATATGAATAATGGAATGCATTTTAAAAATTCGCCAAATAAATAGAGGACAGTGTGAAATAACGCAAACAAGCCCCAATAAGTAGTTTAAACAGACTGAATTCGAACCAGTTTTAGTAATAAAATTAACTCCCAGGGGAATAAAATGTATTAGTAAGTCACTTAAATAACCTTAGGAAGATTAACTGATGCCGCTGCGATGAAATTTGCGCTCAATTTCATTGTTATTCACGTTTTCTTGCAATGCAGTCTTTATGAGAGGCCGTATTAAACGCATTAGTTTGTACCGAGGAGGCGGGGCCTAATCGTTCCCAAGCATCCCTATTTTGCTTTCATTGCCACCTTTCGACTAGCACGCCAATACCTCCTGCAGAACATTTCAATATCCATGGTTAAGATTGACTCATAGGTACTTCCATATCTCCCGCGTTCTCTGTCAAAAAGGTTGTTCCAAGTGATATTGTACTTCAGCTCCATTCATTCCATTCAAAAAGGCAAATATTTTCTATTATTCCCCGCTTGACCGACACCCTCCCGAGGGCCTCCCGTGTCATCATTCCTCCCCGCAACTTCCTCTCCGCTCTTATCAAACCTTATAACTAATACGTTTGTCTTCCCCTCAGTCCATCTCACGTCCATTTTTATCTCACTGATGGAGCCTAGCATAAGGATGCCTCTATGTAAGCATTCTGATTTTCGCTTAGGCTAAAAGTAAGTTCGTAAGGTTAAACGGGAATACCATGCCTATTCGATCCTGAAAAGGAAACAAAAAGGAAGGGGAGTAAAAGATTTTCCAATCTAGGGTCGAAGTTTTCGTACTCTATGAACATCACTTTACCTGTATCTCATTAGTTTCGAGTTGCTTCTTCAACGCAATTAACTCGAAAATTAAATTAAAAAATAATGAGAAGATAATGCAAGTGTATTATATAATATTGATAACATCAATTTGAAAACTACGTCTAATGTATGTGCGGAATGATAAAATCCGGAGCAGTACGCGTGACTTTCACCTGCAAAAACTGAAAAACGAATTTTTTTAAATTGATAAATCGTACCGAAAGACATATTTTTTATCCTTCAATTAATTTCTACCAAGATCGCCGAGCCTCATTTATTTCAATGTTTTGGAAAAGCCATTTATTGAAACAATAACGAAGGATATCACTACTAAACCTCTCGCGCACGATTCTTCGATATTGTTTAGTGAGAGCAGCACAAAAATTAACCTTGCCATGAATCTAAACTAAATCGTTGCGAAAATATAAGTTTCATGCAGCACATCTTTTCCCAATATCTCCGAGCAAGGAAGCCCATGCATAAGCATAAAAGCTTTATTCCATCTCACAATTCACCGTAACTTTAGCGGAACTTCTGGACTTGGTGTAACGCTATTTTTGAAGCCCGACAAAAAAACAAAATCTCACCGGGGAGTGGGTTCCGTGAAAAATTAAGCAGGCGCGGGGGATCCACAACTGCTAAAGAGTTTTGACGATCACTGGACTTGGTGACGTGCACACGGAGGTAAAAGCGTGAATTTCACGCCGCTCTCTTCTCCGCGAAATCCCATTCTAATTTATGGAATGCCTCGGGCGTTACCTCGAGGACGCAACATAACGAAGGTCGCGGCGATGCGACGCCGGGTCCCGGCGACTCGCTTTGGACCGTAACTCCTCCCCGCTTTATAAATTAATAGCGTGAATTCATATCTACCGCTGGAAGGCGGACTCGTCTGACTGAATAAGCTTCCCTCCGCAGCATTTCAAATCAACTGCTGAAACATTTATCAACTATATATTTCCGGGGATGGCTTTTTTTTAGTTACAGCACTACGGTGTAATAAAGCTGTAAATCAAAGCAATGCATGCAGTAATAGCATATGCCTAAATACGCGGATATTAGTCAACATTTAACTTGCACACATCACGAGATAAACACAATCGCCTATTAACCACGCTCTCGACTTTCTTGTCGTCATTAAAAATGGAACCAATCATCACATTAGCTGCCAAAATACAAACTTGCAGATAGAGAAACAAATTGCGGTTCATAATGCTCTCTTAAAAATAATATACATTTCAGTACGAAATTTTACTTGTTGAAGATACAGAAAGACAAGCCAAAAGAAGAGACAAATCGGGATTAGCAATTTTTTCAAAGACTACCGCACAAATTTCAGAGTTTTTATGCATATTATAGATAAGTGGACTCTTGAAAAATGTTTATTTTTGTCCTGCGAGAACAGTTTACAGCACACTGCAATGTGGAAATGGATATGAATATTTGTTTCTTTCTACATTCATAAGAAATTATTTCGAAGCGTGAGCTCGAGTTGGTCATTAGGTTACATTTACTTAGGTCAGTGCTTAAGCCCTGCGGGCCGGGACGTTTATCGCAGCGAAATTTTTTATGTCGTTTATATATTATTTGCAAATCTTTTGCTCTTAACGACCTGAAACGCGTTTTTAACTTACAATTTTTTTCAGAAGGGGGGAGGAGGGTCACAAAAACCGGGGCCCTCTGAACGGGCAGCGGCCCGGACCCCTGAGCACCCACGCCGCCCCTGGCCATGACTAGCATGATATGAGCAAAAGATCACTACGCCTGGATTTCAAAAATCCATGCAGAAAAGGTTTTACCTCAAGTAAAATTTTCCACCCCTAGACCACGATATCAGAGTACACTCTCCTTGATGTTAGTGAATATTTACGAATTTGCACCGTGACTGCCATGACCTTTCCTTTAACGGACCTTCATTACGGCGATGGTGGATTCCGATTTGCAGGATTGCACTGATTCCATGCTGAACTCCTGGGACCTGGAGCCCTTACCCTTGATATTTACTAAGAGCGAGGTAGAGAAGCATTGTGATATGAAAATTAGAATAAGACTTGGAGATCACAAAATCAGAATGAGGGCAACCAGAATGAACCACGAATCGCGCCCGGTATTTCATGCGATAATACCAACAAAGGATTTCAACATTTGATCAGCAAGCTAACAAAAGCGCTTTAGTTTATGCTGGTGTAGTCATAGAATACCGTTATAAGAGGTGCTCTAGCGATATTGAGTAAAAGTATACAAATCAAATAAAAAAGTCACCATTTTCTACGAAATGGACAAAATCTCAATCCACTCTTCTATCGACCAACCTCTTCATATTAACGTAATTCCTCTCTTTCACATCACTCACGACCTGTTCTACTATATATAACTCATACGAGGCCTGCCTTTTCCATTCTCCCCGTTCACTTTTCCCTCGACGATTGTCTTCATGAGGCCACCTTGTCTTAGGATATGGCCGATTATATTGTCTCGTCTTAATTTTAGGGTTTTCAGCAGGCTTCTCTTTTCTCCCACTCTTCTTAAGACTTCTTCATTTGTCACTCCGTCGATCCATTTTATCTTCATCGTTCTTCTGTAGCACCACATTTCGAATGCTTCCACCCTTTTCTTCTCCACTGCTGTCATTGTCCATGCCTCACTGCCATAAAGAAACATGCTCCAGATGTACGTTCTGATGAATTGCTGCCTTACACGCGCTAAATATTTTTCTCTCAAATGTACAGAAAGATGCGAGTAATTCTCTCAACAAGAATCTTTCTGCTGGTGCTTAGTTAAAAGAGTTTTTTTTTATGAAAACTAGACTCAGTATTAACTGCAGTGTATTTAGCGAATTGCAACTTTGAATCCATTATAGTAAGTGACATACAGAATCTAAATTAGAGACAATCACTATTCAAGGCTAAGTCACAATATAATTGCATTAATTTTCTTAAAGTGGCCATTATCTACTATTTTCACAACTGCTATAAATGCTGCTTCATTCATGCAATCATAATCATGAATGACATTCGGAAAATAAATCTATCAATGAGGCGGAAACGGGAAAGTCATATTTGAAAGTAGAATGTAAATATTGTATCCACCATTTGTAAAATTAAATACCAGGTAAAGTCTAAGTTTTGATGCGATAAATACCTACAATAATCTGGCCAATGGATTATCAGAAACGTGTCACTTCCTTAGGCTACATTTTGACTGATTCTAAGAAATTTTAGTCCATTTATCATGGAAATTCACGGCAATAAGCGATACTCGCAATGCTTTCAGCTGCCAATTACCGAAAACTATTTAATACGTAATGTTCAGGCCTTGGAAACGAAAAGTTTCAGATATCTATGTTGGTCAGTTATTAGAAAGTGAGAAAAAGGTAATGATCTGATTCATACTACGATTACAGCATTTTATAATTCATGAAACGGCCACCAGTTCATCAAGGGTCTGAAAATAATAAGATTTTCACAGCGAAAAAAATCATCACCTTGTCCGGGAATTATTTTCACGGAAAATGTTCTAATTCAAATTTTCGCGCTACTTACATGTATCTTGATATAACTAAAAGAAGATAATTCCAGTGACTCAGCCACCGTGAAATAAAAAGACACCCCCCAGGGGAAATTAATTTTAGGCTCTTCGGAAAACTTTTTTCTAGGGATGAAACGCAAAAATCGTTACTTTCCTCAAGAACCTATCCTTAAAACAGAAAGTAAAAATATATGGATAAATATTGCTTCACTTCATTCTCATTGGATTACTTCACTGTTTTCGTAATGTATGTTACCATACCAGTTCCTCATATGTAACGCACTGGCCTCATCTCATCCCCCCAGAATACCATGGTTCGTGGCATAATACGAGAAAAAACTCATCGTTGATTCCAAAGATGATCGGGTCATCGTTCACTCCAAAGATGAGTACCTACTTGAAAATAATCTCGTTGGTAAAGACGACATCATGGATTCACAAAAAAGCGATCAATCAGAGGAAAAATATATTTCAGTGAATTTATTTTCTTTGAGTAATTTTTGAAAAATATCTTCCAAATTTATGCCTGCTTTTTCTTCTCTTTCTCTTTCTTAGCTTCATGCAGATCAATTTTGTACAACTCTATGTACATAAAAGCAAAAATAGAGCCGATCGCTGTTAAATCGATCAGTTTAGAGGTTATAAGGCATAGGAATCGAAAGAAAATCAACCACAATCATCCATGATACAGACTGTAAACGTGATGTCCCAAATTTACCTTATTCGAACCTCCGAAGAGGGAAGCGATTTGAACCGCAAGATTAAACGAACCAATTAATTTTCCAACGATTTCAGTTTAACTGTAATGAAAATATCTAGGAGTTACTTCTCAACCGTTGCATGAAGCCTGATAGCCAATCTTGAGGGGGCATTGCGCCGAGACCACTCTCGTTTGGTTGCCAACATCATGCTGCGTTTTGGGCAAGCCAATTAACCCAAAAACTGCATTTTCGAATTAAAAACAAGGATTTCACATTCCCTAAACGTGTTTTAACTGACTGGTGAGTGCAAGTCATTTAAACTGAAAAAAATCTCATTCGCTTGCGAACCGTGACGTCGTCGCAATGCAGACGTCGAAGGCGTCCTCGTACGTGCCTGGAACGGAAGACGCGTTCACGGGAAGCATTTAGGCAGTGTTGCTGCTTGTAGTCATTCAGCGTCGCATATTCGTGGTGCTGTCATATTTCATAGTGATTAAGCTAAGTCTCCAGAATTTATGCGGTTTGATTGACTCTATGGTGTGATTTGGTGATTAGAGTAGCTAGGACTGTGTGGAGGGACTAGTGACTGAGGAAAAATTGTGAAAGAGAAGCTTACAAGAAGAAGTTATTTTGATAATGCAAATATATTTCGACAAAAAAGAACAATCCCCGACCTGGCCGTGTAGAATATAACCTATTCTAAAAATTGCACGCAATTCCAACAAGAAGTTGACGAGTTATCAAAAAATTCGCTTATTTTATCGTTTATATCACCCCAACACGGCACTTGAAGACATATTTCGAACTTAGGGCGCTACGATTTTCATATTGAACCAAAAGCGTCAACGCTCTACCCAAATACCCTACCCTACCGCAAATTTATTTTCACCAACGTCATCATCATCACAATTACAGTTTCTCCAAGTCCAAATTGAAATATTTTTCCACCACAGCACAGTTACCAGGAATATTTCTGGAGCGCCGGTGTCCTCGGGCAGAGTTTCTCAATTTAATACAGATGATGAAGTACCTTTTATTTGTAGCTACATCGGTATATATAAGATAGAGAGGAGGGTGGCAATGCACTAATCACGTATGCAAAGACAATTTATCCAAATAAGCTGGCAAACACATTCTAAATTGTTGTTACAGTAGAAGTATAGATTAGGAATGATAATTCATAATGATGCATTTATAGCGCGAAAAAGAGTTGGATAGTAAAGGTATAAATTGAATGTAAAGTGGAAGATTTACTGAGATTTAGATTTAAATTCAGGCAATAGACACGGCATACGATCACAAATAATCTACAAGATAACATTTGAATTTGCTTATCGTGCCCGTAACGTGATTACTTTGGATTTGATTGAAGGAAATCGTCGCAAGTTGATACCGGATCAGAGAAAATGAGATTAGTATTTTTCACAGTAGAATACTACAGATTGCTATGTATACATTAGTTAAATTCACTCTTAAATATTTCAACTATTCTATGTTTAAAGAAGACTGCCGAGCACTGAGAATTACATTGATTAAGGTAGTAGCAAAATTATGCGACAAATACCCTTTATATCCTCCCCCGTCATGAAATTTTTAACAAGTCGACGTTTTTATTCATTGAACCTAGTCAACTTTTTCATTAAAATGAGCTAAAACTTGGCTGAATTAAAGATGCAGGTAAACGGGGTAAATCAGAAATGCTATTGGAAGGAGCGCTCTTCGGTAGCGAATTTCATCAAGTGAAAGCAACCTGATTAAAAGAGTTGGTATACATACATAGTTTACAGTGGCGTAAATTCAAACTCGCATGAAATAAGAAACTCTTTAGGGAATTCGCAAGTGTATATTTTCCGCGGATTTTAGAATAAAAAACGCGTTAATACATGACACATTGGGAAAATCCGTATTTAAAAAAGTAGCGTAGAAGAAGTAATGAGTCTTTCATAGAAAATCTGAGCTTGCCAGCTTTCACACATTAGTAATAAAATATATCCTAAAGTAGGCAAAAGCAGGATGTTCGCAGACTTTTAAAAATATCATCAACAAATATTTTCCTTAAAACGAGTTGGAAAGGAGAAAATTAATCACTTTCCATGCATAAAGTAGAGCAATTTCGATCTTCTAGGAGCAGGTAAGGTTGAATTTCTGTTGCTTTCACATACCTAACGGAGTTTGCTGTTGGGGCATTCATTTTTTCAAATAACAATAGCTGCATTTATTTTCTGTAATAATTACCTGGTTCACTCCTGCCATGCTGGCATATCAGCAGTCGAGCACACATGACCATGAAGCTCTATATTCAGTGAGAAAAATTTCCGAAGATTGGAATTTTCTATTGGTTGTCGAAGATAAGACTGAGAATTAATTTCTAAACGAATATTTTCATACATATTTTTCAATAAATAGGTATGTTCCTTAAACTCAGCAAGTCCAAGGGTTGTTGCGGGTACGTAACGGTTTATTATCCGCTGCAATTGACTTATAAATGATATCATAACGATATACAACCAGGTAAGCACTTAGTATATACCTCTTCAGCAATTCCTTTAGTTTTGAGTATTTTACACAGCATTCCCCACTATCTTTAGAGCTGGATATGTAGCACCCCTGATAAATGGGATTCGGATATTTATGTAAAATAATAAAGATTTTTTATTTGGTTAAAGGAACGAGAAATCAAAGGAAACTGCGGCAGCGCAACATTAACACTGAGTGGCGGTGAAATTTTAATTTAAAAAATTATGACGAAACCTCACTAAAACGTATATTCTATTTGTGCAAAGATGCACTTTAATCTTGCAAAGATACATCATAGCAACTGACACTACGACTCTCCTAGATTTAGTATGAATAGCTCCCATAAATATATCGCCGAGGATACAAAAAATGGAATATCGGAATCAATCGTGATTTACGAGTATCGGTGAATACAATATGTATATTGCACAAGGTAGATATGTAACGATAAATAGTTACATATCTAATTAGTTGAAGAGTTACATAAATAAAAATTAACGGGATTAATTCATTTCTACTTTAATTTTTAGGTTCCGATTAACTCTTTTCCTTTTCGCTTCAAAAAAGAGAAAGAAATCAGCCTAACTAAAACAAATTTTGGATTCGATGAAAATTTATCATGCAATAAAAAATACAAAACTGGTTTTTTTATACCTCATATAAAATACTGAATTGTTGATTCTAAAGAATAAAGATGATTTCTGAGTTTAATTATAATGGCAAGGAAATATATTCTGATCTTAGCTGATGATTGGGGGAGCACGGCTATGATAACAGTAATTTCATCCACAATACACAGGAATACGGACAATATGACATATACGAGCGACATTTTCACCAATTCTTTCACATTCCGCAGAAAAGAGTTTCCCTTTCATTGCAAAAGTTCGCAACTGGCTTCGAAATACTCAATAGAATCTGTTGTGACAGTTCCAACTTTATTTCGTCATCGTAGTTGTTTTATCCTTAGGACGCATGTTTATGGAACCGGCATGCCTGAGCTACGCCACGCAACATTTTATCTCCTTTCGAAGAGCATTCATGTTATTCAATTGTTAGCCCTTCTCTTTATACAACCGCCTTCCTCCAGACTTGCCCTTTGCTCATGTTCTTCTCCCACTTCTTTCAACTCCTTCGCACTCCCAATATTAATTTACGAAAACTATTATTCCCGGGGAATGAGGATCAGTAATTAATTTTTGTTGCGGTGTCGCCTCGCAGATACTTTCAAAAGATATTCTTCAGAAGGATGACTACATTAGCGATAATATTCACTTGAAAGTATTAATTCCTCATGGGTGAAGTTGAGGAGTTGCGTACGACTTGAAAGTACCTATTAATTAAATAGCTTGTTCTGCGTTACGACCTTGAGGCGCAAATCAGAGACTTTCCTAAAATTTCTTAGCATGTAAATTAACTCCGACTACGCAATACAACTAAATAGTAGACAAGTTAAAAGGTATGAATATTTCATGTCAGATTATATGTCAAAAACTACATACGCACTCGATCAATTTTGCCCACTACCGCGATTCTCGGACGAATGGGAATGAAGGAAAAGTCAATCACAGTAAATGCACAACAAACAGTAGCGAAATAAATAAAACTCATGATACTTTAGGCCATAACCATGTTGTTGTG
Source organism: Platycnemis pennipes (assembly GCA_933228895.1). NCBI lineage: Eukaryota > Metazoa > Arthropoda > Insecta > Odonata > Platycnemididae > Platycnemis > Platycnemis pennipes. Next base: position 71,938,538 of record OW121847.1, on the reverse strand, counting down.
GTAGTGGGACGGCTAAAATTTTGCTAATAATACTTTCAAATTTCGTGTGATTTTCGTTTGGTCACGGAAATTTTCCAGACACCGCTTTTAACGCGAGTCATCCCCCAGACAAAGGACCTCGGGTCTCACTCCACTCCTATCCCACATCTCAAAAATCAAGTCCAGTTTGCAACATTTTCAGTTTTAAGACGGCAACACTAAGAGCCTAAATTTTTGGAATTATAAAAGGATACGAGAAATACCAAAAGTGGCTAATCACCACACTCCAAATTACCTAAAAATAGTATTACGCATGCTGGTACGATGACTATGATTATATCTTAATCATAGTCATCGTACCAGCCTCCATACTCCACAGATCCACACCCCTCCAACACGCAAAGCTTTTTGGAAATGTTCAAGAAGGCATCGAAGTGGGTTCGAGCTAGATTGGGTGGCATAATGGAATCACGCTCAAAAACCCTTCTCCAGAAGAGCTTTCAAAAAAACAACGATTATTTTTGAAAGCCGAACAATAATAGCCCTCTTTCGAACTTTGGTGTTTCTGGGAGTTCGCGCAGCGAAATCTTTTCGCCGAGTCTTTTCCCACCCACGGGTTTTCACCTCTCCAGTGAACAGAAGTGGCTCCCGCCTCACGTCCAGCAGCCATTTACGAACCGCAAAAATCCAATTAACCTTTTCGGGGAGACCCGTGGAGACTGCACAGGATTTATCCAGATTGGGTAACGGCTAAACAAAAAAAAACTAGTAGGTACGTGCGTGTTCAACCAATCAGCCGAGAGAGACATTCCTGTGAACGCATTTGATACGGAGACAACGAGGGAATCATTTATGTTTTCAAGCCTGTGTCCGCACTAATAGGCGCTTAATATCGGGAGGAAAGATACAAGGATGGGAATGGGAAGGAAATGAAAAAGGACGGAGAGAAATCCGGCGTCGGCATTAGCCTGCTCTCAACTAAAAGTACCTACTAAACTAAAAGTAACTAAAAGAGGACCACAAGTACTGTACTCAAATGTTCTCCAAATACACTCCAGTACGGACTGGTTTACCATTGAAAAATATCTTTCTCTGTCGGGATTCAAACCCCCACCCGGAAAGAGGCCAGTACTCTAACCACTACACCAACCCGTGCCCACACTGTAAAAAGTTGATCTGATTTTCAGTGTGATCTGAATTTAAGCGCTGTCTGGTTTAAGGCAGGAACACGGATGCAAGGTGCGGAAGAGGCAGGAACATGGATGGTTGGTACAGGAGCAGTTAAGCAGGAAGCAGAGGAAGCAGGATTCTGGATGGTCTGATTTTCAGTCGTTCACCTGCCTTATTTTTAGACAAGATATTACTGCTGAAATTCAACATACCCTGTCTTAAAATTGTTGCATCTGAAATTCAGATCGCTTTTGTACCTTAAAATCAGATCTACTTTTTACAGTGCACGAAGTTAACGCAGATCAGAAAACAACACTAAAGAAGATTGAAGGAAATAAAGGAATCCATCACAAACAAAGCGACGACGCTAGAAAGGCGCGGATGAGCTCTGCGTTTATTTAGATGTTATTAATTTAGGTTGTTCTCATGAAGATTCTTGAAAATTCAAATTACACCAGTACGAATCTGAAACTGCAGACATATTTCTACTCCCACAGTACATGGCATGAGAGACAGAAGCGACTAGTTAAGAGAAATCGACTGAGCGATACAATGATTCGTTTTTCCCACACACAATACACGAGTGCAACGCAAAAATAGTATAATATTTTCCGAACACATTGCACATGAATACAATACTAAAGATGCACATATGCTGCGCCTGCATGCTGCAACCTGTATGCCGTATCTCAATATTAGAGAAGTGCAATGGTAATATTTAAAAAAATAAACATTATAACAATCATTATTCATAAATCTTGAATTGGTTTGACGGAGCTAATCTCTCTTTCTATTGGGTAACCACTTCATATTAATACTCTCATTTACACCTTTTATCGTTGGCTCTTAATATCCCGCTTGTAGGCTTCCATTGCATTCTCCATATTTACTAGATAGCCTACTGTTATTTATGAGATTTTTTTCTCTCAGCCCTCTTAAGTTTTAAATTATGAACTCAGTCAATCTCTTGTCTTTCTTCTTTATTCATCAGTGACACCACATTTCAAATGTTTGCCTTTCATGAAGATATACCGTCCAACCCTCTCTTCCATGAAAGAACATGCTCCAGATATAATTTCAAATAGTGTGTTCATTTCTATTTATTTTTCTCTCTCTCTATCATGATTTTTCTGAGATCAGTAAAGAGCAACGCTCTATTTCTTCCACGGATTTATTCCCTTGATCCCTCTCTTTTACTTTTTAACCTGCTCTCTCGAATTAGAGAAATGCTGAATTATATTCCCTAGATGTAAATCCTGCTTCGCGCTTTTCCTTAACCCTGCTTTTTTTTGCTGATTATAGCTAACAGCCTTTGTATAAGATATGGATAATTCTTCTTTCATTGAGCAACACCTTCATGATCTCATGAATTGGAGGTATATATTTTGTTTAGAAAAGAAACAATAAATCCTTCAAATCCACAAATGCAGTTGACGCATGGTGATAATGTTCACCTCCTCATTCCAAGAGCGAACAGCCTAAAGGCTCCTCTTTTGCCCCAATTCTCCTAAATCCAAAATGGTCTACATCCAGGAACTTCTCTACTTTTTGTTCTTTTCTTCTATACATTATTTCGGCTAAGACCTTCGATAACACATTTGAGGCAAGCTTATGGCCCAAAAGTTTCCACATTTATTGCCCTCTTCTCCTTGGGTAGGTTAATAACAGCTTTCTTCTGGAAGTCAATTGTTAGCGTACCAATTCAGCAAATGACATATATCATCTTATGAAACAACGTGAACATCCCCATTCCAGAATTATTAATGAACCACGCTGCAAGAACGTTGAATCATATGTTTGCAGCTCCATAGCCCCTACGTCACATTCTGATCTTTATCTGCTATTTCCCTCATTGCTCTTTCCAACGTTACTTTCCTCTTTGATTACTTCGCCTCGTTCTATCTATTGATTGTATGTGTCTTCAATTAGGTATTAAATACCCCGATGTCTTCCCTATAAGTATTACATTTCGCAATGCAATCATTGAAATGGTTTCTACCCATCCTTGAGGCGGCTTCTCCAATTGTCAAGTTGGTTTGTGCTTATTCACGTAAAAGTATCATCCGCATTCCTTTTGTTTTTTGCTTTCCGACTAATTTCACTCTTTCCTTACCACAGTTCACTTCATCTATGCTTTCTAGTATTCTCTCCTTTCTTCAATCAACGCCGTCACTTCCACTGAAATCCAAGGCTGGTTTCATCGCCGCATTCCTCAGGCCGATTGCTAATTTCGCTACATCCATTCAACTACGCTACAATGCTACTTTCGCTACATCCGTTCAAAATGTTTGCCGCATCCTGTCCACTCTGCCCTTGTAATCATACCCTTACAATTTTTTTCATTGCCCGTTGGCAAGTCTTCCTTGGATCTTCTTCAATATATTCCCACATCAGATTATGGGATATTTTCGTTCCATTACAATAGTTCATTTCTACAAACGAAGAGGAGGACTAAGTACTGATAATGGTGGGAAATGGTTTGATCGATTTCGATGGAAATGGACTAGGTAGGGCCACACGGCGAACAAAATCATGTATAGCTATGAGGAAAAGCATGGCCTTACACCATTTTTTAGAAAAAGTTTTTGGTGCATTACGAAGGGAAAGTTTTGAAACGAATATAGCAACAAAAACTGAATAAACATTACGTCCTGCAGAAAGACCTTGACAGCAGAGACAAATTTTTTTAGCAGAAGTGATTTTTTTTGTTTTCCCAGAATTTTTATTACTTGCGTGTTTGTTGATGATTCACCCCTAACCAACCACTTCAAAATTTATTGATTTGTAGGATTGTAGGATCCTTTGCAGATGACGTTTCTCGAAAATTGTAGGGAAACCTAATGCCAGACGTACTCAATAATTTTCATGTCATAGATGCAAAAACGCTACTGAGGAATAACAGCATATTCTGGAAAAAGGATAAAAGATTTTTCTATAACGAGGAATTTTTTCCAATCGTCACACCTCGACGCACACACATTTTTTGCATACATTTGAGAAAACTAAATATTTTACCTTAATTTTTCCTTATGGCATGATTTTCTAGCATTGATTTCAGCCAGAATGATATGGCAATTTATGAGGATATTTCAACTCAATAATTATGAAACGCATATGAAAATATGTGTGCGGTTAAACGTAAATTTTGTTCATATAATTTTAAAGTATTTATCGAATTCTCTCGAAAAATATGCGTCTGCTATCACTGCTACGCTACAGATAATTGTGATTTCCCCTAGCTCTGTAACAATGAACGAGAATTTAAAATATAGCATATTGTGTCCCTGCTCATATTAGCCCTCTGTTTTAAAACATATCTCATTGTGAGTTGCTGAACTGCAACTGGTTAATTGCCGACATAAAAACTGCGTGGGATAACAATGCAACATTTGGCATTGGTTTCTGAATACTTTCTTCACAGTAACATGAATCGTAAACATTTATCGTAATTTCGTTTTATAGTAAATAATTTTAATTAAATGATAAGTGCACATATTTTCATAGGTACCTACTATTCCTTAGACTTGACTGAACCTAAATTCTAAGTTCCTTTTGGTGGATGTAACTCTTTTCCGTTGGTTTTATAAAATCAATTTTACTTCAAAGTGGTTTCGCAATAATTTTATTCGGAAATTTTGAAAGCTACACAAAAGCTTTCATACAGAAACTGAAAAAGGCAATGGTAGTGGGTATAATATTTCATAAGGAATTACTTAGAGAGCCATGGGCACACAAAAGGCTCATAATTCATTAACGGGACAGACCTGCCTCATTAAGCAACATTTTAGGATAATGAGAAAACATTATTGCGCCATGCACTTCATTTTTTTATTTCAATGGTTAGGCTTGGCCTGAGAAGTGTTTTTGGGAAAATTGAGTGAAATATAAGCAATGACAAGGACATGAAATAATTCAAATTCTATGCACCAATAAATGACAAGACTATTTGTTAGTTTGGTCATAAAGAGGGAAGGGAATGGAGTCATATCGCATATCAATTTTAGCATAATAGAGCAAATTATTCAGAAGAGAAGAGTTATCGGAAACAAATGTACATGACTATGCTCTAAGTGTACCCGAAAGGGGATCGGGTTGGTGTGGTGGCTAGGGTACTGGCCTCCCATCCCGAGGGCCCGGGTTCGATTCATGGCAGTGGTGGATTTTTTCAGTGGAAAACCGGTCCCCACTTGAGTGCCTAGTGGGGCATTTCAAGTTCAGTACTCCGTCCGTCGCAAGGGACGTTAAGGCGTGGTCCCCTTGGCGCCTTTCCTTAAGAGTAGGCTTATGCCTATTTCACTCCACCCTTCCTCCGTTCCCTGAAAACTCCTACCATAACCTAATTGACCTCAAATTGAGCAAATGACCTCAGCTGTCGGTCGCCTCCCTTGAATAACCAACACAACCAGTGCACCCGAAGGGAGGTAAATTTTGAGTCTTGGGAACGGAAACATTTAGGAGCAATAAAATAGTCAAACAGAGGCAAAAAAAGAGCAGGATAGGGCATTGTAAAGGGCATTGGCGAAACATCCTGCTCTCTATACCTAAGACCGTTGAGTAAGATTTTCTGATAGTGCCTTTTTGATAAGGAAGCTTGGCACTAGAAATGGGTTCATGTATGAGATTTTTTCCAAGGGTCCGATCAAGACCTTTTTGGCGCAAGATGGAGCGTTACCAAAAGGTCGCGGGGTTTAAATCTCCCCTTGGGTATGGAATTTGTTTGCCTTCGGATTGATCTTAGATTATACGGCGCGATATAACAAAAGCAGTCAGGGACATATTCAGCCTCAATCATTTTTCCCAGAGAGAAAACACGTGAAAGGTGAGAGGCAGAGAAATACTTTTAATGGACGAGAGCTCGATACTGGCCTCCACCACCATCACAAGGATAACAAAGAGCATCGCTCGTCCGCTCGGAACAATACAATACCCGTGATTTCCAAAAGAGGGGCAAGCAAAATCCTCGCAGCCGTCGACATGACGCTCACCGCCCACTCGTCCCGAGTCTTTCACCTCACCGCTCTCTTTACACTCCAGACCCACGGCTCCGTAACCTCCAACTCCCACTTCACCAACCTCCCCCGTCTCCGGCTAACCGGCCTTCCAACCTCGCGCCGTGTCAATCGCGGGGGGGAGGGAGGCAAATGGGGCAGAGGAGAAGGGAAAACACGCCCCATCCCTCGGCCTCCCACCCCTGCCACCACCCCCCAGGGTCCCCGCAGGTCCCCCTCCGCCGGGAAGGCGAAGAAAACGGGCGGGATAGGCGAGGGGGCGGACGGCGGCGCCTTGTCTTCGGCGAAGGGAATTAATGCGAGGAAGACGGAGGTGCCGGACGCAGTGCTCCTCGGAAGGCGGACGGGAACGAGGCTGGGGGACTACCAACGCGAGCGGACCCCTCACGGCGCTAAGGACTGACCCTTAAAGGAAGCCGAGACACGGTCCAGGATCGACCAACAGGTGACGGCCCGAACGAAGAATTCCCGGGAGAAGGGAGAGAATATCCCTGAACGAACGCCGGCCGTCTGAGCAACAAATACGGGTACTTCTCCGATTCTCACTAACTTCCCGAAGACGTGAGCGACAAGAGGGTGTGGGGACGGTAAGGGTAACAGAAATCTTCCACCTCTCAGCATTCGTCTACCAGAGATGGAGGCTCGGAAGGGAGCACATGAGGCCGAGACTTCGGCGGAGAGGTTTCTCAGTGTGGGCGAGTTCTACCGCGGCAAGACCATCTTCATCACGGGAGGTTCCGGGCTCATGGGAAAGGTCCTCGTGGAGAAGCTGCTGAGGGACTGTCATGAGCTGGATCACATCTACATCCTGATGCGCTCCAAGAGAGGGAAGTCCCCTGAGACGAGACTGGAGGAAATGTTCAAATTGCCGGTGAGTGCGATTGAGGCGGAGTTATTCTCGGTATGCAAAAAGACATGCGTCGGCACGGACGAGGTTTGTGGGAGGAAAGATACCTCGTGAGGTATGACCGAGTATTACCTTAATATCTCAAATTTCTAATTTTAATCCTCTTTGATTCATGCCTGTCGAAGGTGATATGCAAGAAAAAATACGCATTACGAGAATGCAACCTCTAAAACAAAATAAAACCACGTGTGATACCATAAATTGAGGGCAATTGTTCGAAGATAAGACATTAGAGGAACATAAAAAATTCCAACCCAGCCACAATATCCAAAATTGCAATGAAGAAACTTTGTGACTTCCACCGTTTATCGCAATAACTACCGGTTTCGGCTGTCAAGCCATCTTCAGGTACATTGTAAGTATGGATCGTATGGATGTACCTGAAGATGGCTGGACAGCCGAAACCGGTAGTTCTTGCAATAAACAATGGAAGGCACAGTTTCTTCACTGCAATTGTGGATACCTTCCACCACGTCATATCTTCAAATTTCGATTTAATCAAATATCCAAATGAGCACATTTGATGTGGAAACAAAATTAGACAGTAATTTCGATGGATGGCATAATTCAGAGAAGGCTGATACGTCGACTGACCGGTAATCATCCGATTCACTCTTGAAAGTACAGCCTTTAAATTACATTCTGGACCCTACTTTGCGTAAAACATCAATTTTCAGGTTTTTAAGACCCAAGGTTACAAAGCAGGTTTAGTTGATGGTACTGATATTATCTTATAAAGCGCTCCAACTACCCGGGTCATATCGTAACATAATGACCTAAATTGAATCCTAGAATAAACACGAATTTACGACCGAGGTGGGATTCAGGCCCGCAATCTTCCAACTTCCAGGCCAACGTGTTACCATTGCAGTTCTCTTTCGCTAAGAAAATAGCCTGCCAGGTTGTTTTCATTGAGGCAAACCGTATTTCACATTTGTCGTTGAAATACTATTTCATGAAAAACTAATGCTCTAATTTTTTCGCCTCATAACATTTTCACTTGAATTCTAAACACCTTCACCTCGAAAGAATTTTTAAGTATGGCTCTAAACCCGTAGTTAAATCAGGTAATTCAGAACAAAAAGTCAAATTTTAACGTAAAGCTAAAGAATGAGCACGTTATCTGCGGTAAGAGGTGAGGCACTTATTTATAGTTTAAATCGTATGCCATAAACGTCTTCAATAGAAAATGTATTTCCGACATCATAATTTTGGGACAAATTTATAATGCTTTATAGTGGTCATTTTACATATTAAAATGACATTCATGAAAACATCCTATTTATAAGTTATGTGCTCCCCAGAATCACCTCCTATGACAACACTATGTCTTATTACGAATGAGTCATAAACGACCCCTGATAGATTTATAATGAATGTTAGAGTATCAACTATGACTAGGGCTCCCATTCAGCCAAAATAAATAAGGCAAGCAACTTATCAACGAGTTTTGCGAGCTGCTCTTTGTTTCTGTTTCGTTTTCCTTTCATTGCAAACGGAGATCACTTACTGTCGATGAACTTCATGGTCCTTCCTTAACAGTTTTTTCCCTGGGGTTTTATTTTAATGAAAGCTTAAGGAAATAGACTGAGAGCACACTAGGATATTACATATTTTCAATTGGAAAGGGATCTATCTAATATTTTATATGATTTTAATTGAATTATTTCACGGGGTCTTTCCACCTTCCTATCGACATATATCCCTTGATGGTATTTTACAATCAATTTCATGTTATTTTTTTATTTTTCCGTGTTTTTTGTTATTGTTCCGTTCATTTGCTTCTTTTCTGCTTCCAACCACTCAAAAACTTATTAAAACTTCTTGGAATTACCACCAGGTCATGAATTTACTGCTGACGTGTCGATGGCTGACTATTCCATCGTCCTTCAGTCTTAGAGGGAAACATAATTCTCTCGTAGTAAATTAGCGAACTTCCTGGATATCCTGAATTTCATTTTAATTCATGTGGACAATAGAATTCGAAGCGAAAATCTTGTCGCATAACGCAAATCTCTTTATTTCGAGATCAGGTAACACAATATTGGTCTATGATTTTTCTACGAACATCAGCCCGCTAATTAAGTCCGTATAACATTTAATATTTCGCTAATAATACGAATGAAAAGGAAATTATTAACTGTTAACTGGAAGTCAGCTACGATATGATGTCCAGAGTCAGATGAGGTCAGGCCCTAATGATTGTGTGGTAACTAATGAGTGACTCAAACTTCAAGCATCGACGCAATTTCTACGATGAGGCGGAGCCCATCAACCTCCAACAGCTATTTATTTCCATATCCCAGCAGTACAGTAGAAAGTAATGACCTTGGCACGGGAGGAGGCTGCTTTCTCCGCATGCGTGTTAGATAAAATCCACTCAGGTCACCAGGTATTGCTTTCACAACTGTAAAATGATAGGGCGAGCGTAATGATACACGCGAGGATGAAGTAAGCGTTCATAAATACAGCCTAACTAAACAAGCCTTTAGGATTCAACCCGAAGGTAGGTTTAGAAAGATGAGTTCAAAGACAAGGAACCACGAAGTAGCCGCGATTTACCTAAACGGAGTCAATCGCCGATGAAGACACCGGTGCGAGAATTCCACAGGGAAAAATCATCCATGCATACAAGGACTCGAAACCGGATCCCTCAATACCGTATCCAGTTCCATTACGGTTCTTAGGAAACAATTTGAGAGTAGGACACTACGGCATTTTAACTCGATAGAGCACTCAGCGCTATATCGACGAATCCCTCTTCGAGTCCCAGGGGAGGCGGGTGATCTTTCTTCGGTTAAACTCCCACCTTTGGTCTCGTATGAGGTAATTTACCTCACAAGTACTTAGTCTAATGCGTGAAATACGTAAATTCACGATAGGAGGCAGTTCCCTTCCACGATCAGTGCATGGATTTTCAAGTAGTTATGGGGCTCAGGAAATTAACCACAGTTCGGGTTTCGATGAGTGTCAATATTTTTTGTAGCGATCCAGCACATCGCAAAATAAACTATTCAAGGTGAGACATGAATGATGAGGGATAAAAAACGTGAGATGATATGCTGCTTTAAAGATCCACAGCTACCTCAATTCTCATAAACTCACTTCAACTCAACACCAATGCCATTTCCCTTGTCGAAAGATTTACTCATAATACCAAGCCAAGTGCCCACAGAAAAATGTGGAATGGTGGACAGGTTATTAGAGTTCATCAAAGATGAAAAAATGTCAGATTTCATCCCAGATGACAAAGGAAGAAGCACGTATTTGCGTATGGAACCTTATTATCGTGTCGCGTTCATGCCTTTGGCGAATATTTAATGAAATTTGTTTCCAACTACATCCTACTCACTACATCTCCTAAGATGCACGATTAATTTTTTCTGATAAATCTTGACTATATGAAACAAAAATGTCACAAATAATTAAGAAAAATTCGTTAGTTTATAGTGCAAGAATGCCATCTCGGAGAAAAAAGTGCTCTCTCAGTTTAAAAGAAGTCGGGTTCGTACGGGGCCCAACGATCTCAACAAAATGATTGAGAGGTCTACTCAGGAGTACAGTTCAATTAAATGGTGTAGCATGAGAGAGATCCCCATTTTTCCATGTCATCAACGTTTCAACAACTTTCATCTACGACGATGTTAAAAATCATTTCCCGCTCACCCGTCGGAAAAAAAAGTATGGTGTGCAAAGCAGAAAAACTTAGAAGCTATATCTTGCTTTTATTTTAATTGAGACATTTTCTCTTGGATTCCGCGCATGAGTAAGCATAAAAAGAAAAATCCACACACAAATCCGCAATAATTGACGTACTTGTGTAAGAAAATCGTGCGGAGTGCTTGGTATCACTTTTTTGTAAGGGATTTTCCGTCCTGCTCCACGATTTGGCCGAGCTGTAGATTAGAAAATTAGATTAGAGGTGAGGGAATAAGCGAAGTCATGAAGTACGATTTGATGCTCTACCGGCGAATCGCTGCTATGAAGTCCATTCGGGTCTTCCACCGGGTCAGGTCCTGCATTTCTGCCAACGTTTCGGAGACCGAGTCGCTCTGTATTATGTCATGTATGGCTATGTCAGGTCCTGTATTTCTGCTAACGTTTCGGAGAGCGACTCGGTCTCCGAAACGTTGGCAGAAATGCAGGACCTGACCTGGTGGAAGACCCGAATAGACTTCATAGAAGCGAAGTCATCATTACTGTGGGGGTCCACCCACTGAGAACGGTGTTTGGAATAACTTTTACTCAGAGCATTCGTTGAGACCGGTGAAGGGGAAAGATTTACGCGAATTTTGTCTCACTCCAAGAAAGAAACCGGAGGACTGTTTAAGCTCTAGCCATCTCAGAATATTAATCGAACAATGCACGCTTTTTATATAGATGATTTCTACAACAAATAAAAGCAGCTGAAGTTCACTTTAGCGCAAAGTATAGTGTAAATGAATAGGTATTTATATTAATGTAACCCTACTTTTCCTTAAAACATTGAACTATTGGCTCAAAATCTTTACTGGTGCAGTTTATGGAACACACCGACAGAAAGTTTTTCACGCATGTATGTGATAACCGCGAGCCCGTTTCGATGAAGTAAATTAGTAACAAGGTCTATGGCTCTCAGGAAATATACTCTTGAATATACAGAACAAAGTATAAAAATTCCAGTCACTGATTCATGTTCCATTAGTGTATAAGCTTTGAATGTTGGGAAGGGAAGTGTCCTAACGTGTGAACAACGTGAAGGACAGGAAGTAGACGAAACTAATAGTTTACATAGCTCCTCGCATAATTTCCGATATCTTCAGAGCATTCGATGAGAATACATGAACTGTCAAGAAATAAAACTTTTACCATTTTATCTAAATATCTGAGACTTGCTATCCTACGTAAATTATTATAACGAACAAGTGGTAATTAAATTAGACTACATCATGTTTTACTTAGTAGAAGTTGTTGTCAATTTCGAAATAATGGACTATGAACCATCTAGGTTCGTTAGGCAGCATCATCCGTTTTACCACCCTATGGTAAAATTATAGGCACCTACATGATTATTTCATAGTTGGAAAACGTGTCATGATGCCTAATAATACTGCGAGAGGTTACCAAGTCTATGATTTTCTTATTAAAATGTAATTATATAGATGCTTTAATCAACTCAGGAAATTCAAAAGTCCTATAGGATACAATGGGAAGTCAGGCATTCATGCAGTAATCAATCACTTAAACTTATTATTAAAACAACATGCTATAATTGCTAAGAGTTTTAAATTCCTTGAATACCCTAAATTTACTAGCTTAAAATAATTGAGTCTACTTTAAGTATGATCAGTTCACTGGCTTCAGGCAATGAGAGGGAAAGGTATGAAATTATTCCAGTATTTTGAAATAAGGTTTTCACTGACCTGTTAGTAATGAAGGGAAGCATATTCATCGCAGCAATACTTTCCGTGACTACATTCAAATGGATCACTCTGCAGTCAGCCGACGATGATATTTTCCTCTGATAATGCCATTACCACAGCAATTGGAGATTTATAATATATTTTGGAGATTTATAATATTTTTTATCCTGGAATTAAGAAATGGAACCGAGTGAATTATTATGGAACAGAGATTAGACTTTTTACCAGCTAGGGTACATGTGTTTCTTCATTTCCTCAGAATGGAATAATAAAAAATGCAGGTAAAATTCAGTGTGATTGATTTGAATATAATTTTTTTAGAGGACATATAGATGCATGGAAAAAAACATTCATTGGATAAGTCAACTATTTAAGGGTCTGTATAGCTACTGCAAGGTCAACTACAGTTTAAATACTTCAAATAGGCATTCCTTACTTAAGGAAAATACTCGACAACTGAAAGGGTTGGGGAATAAGAATTTCAAGTCATATTTTTTCAACTGCAAAAGAGATCAACTCGGTGCAATTCTGCACATTCGTAAAAATGCCATGGGCAATTTGAAATTTGTATTCACATTCAGGTTCGCTAGCGAACATTTTACCTCCACATGATTTGTTTAGCAAGCGTAGAATCGTTAGAGATATTAGCCACTCTAATTCAGGGTCTCTCTTGGCCCAGACATCTTAATAAAGCAGGATGCCCATATTATACAGTTACCGTGCATGTTCGGAATGATAAACTTTCTTTTGCCCAGGGGAGCATTACGGCATCGAAATGTCAATCATGAGTGATCCATTAATTAGCAGATAAAAGGGGTATAATTCAACAACTTATCAGTTCAGGACGTTCAATCCATGCCGAGTGCATTCGGAGCTTCTTATTTCCCCTCCTCAGAACAAAGACGAGCAATAACTTCGAGAGCTTGCTTAAATCATTTGCATTTTTACCAACTGATTTTCTTTTTTCTGCGAAGCACCACCAACCATTTCGATCCAAAGGAGGATCTGGTTGGTGAGGGTGGGTTACCCCAACTGAGAGCAGCAGTTTTATTACATCGGGGTAGAGAGCCCTTTTTCTTTCGCTACAACGCCCGTGATTTACCAGGAGTACCAGAAACCAGAAAATAACACAACATTGGTTTAGTTGTGCCGAGTTTAGTAAAGATCTCTCCAGTAATTGAACCTGGGACCTCCAGCTCTTACTTTATCTGCTGGTTAACTACACCATCCTGGTTAATACGAACAGCTAATATTACAAAAAACAAGACGGGCAATAAAGACGCGGGATCAATGTCCTGATATCGTGATAGTCGTCAGTTAAGGGCAAACTTGATCGGGCCTAGCTTAAAAAATTAAATCCTTAAAGGAACAATGCCAGCAAAAGGAAAGTACGATTGCATCATACTCTGCAAGCCCATTTAGGGTGTGTCAATCACCAGGCATGCATTTTAAATCAAGAGTTCAAATCCAATGCTAGTTATTACAATACGAATTTTTATTTAGTCCAAAATATCTAGAATTAAATGGAATTCTCCTGAGAAATAATGTATTATCACTGTCAATACTACAGTGAAAGCCACCGACGCCTGGGTCGTGTAACGTACATGAACAAATATTCACATATTTTGCCAATCAAGCAAAAGAAAATGAAATTTACACTCACTATCAAAAAATCATGCAAAAATAAAGTAAAAAATATATAATATCTATTCTTATTTCCCCCAAGTATCTTCGCTGTATTCTATACTATTACTCTATTACTATCCCTGGAGCTCTTCATCAATAGCCAACAAATCTCATGACTTCGCTCCCTAAGATTAATTCCAGGTGTACAGGTATTTCTTATAATTATTATTAAGAAGAAATGTGTCCATGGGCAAAAACCCATTGAATAGCGTACCGTATCCGAAGGAGAAGAGAAAGGTTAAACGGTAGAAATCCGCCATTCAAGTCCTCACCTGATGGAGTGATTCTTTTTCAATTTGTCTCGCCTGCGGCCTCCATCTATACGGCTCCATAATGATAAAACTTTTCAAACGCGCCCACGATCCCATTAAGACCTTAGTTCATTTGTAGCTGGACAACGGATATTAATTCGTCACTCGTAGTTCTCGTTTCCGGCACAATTCCCTTTTTTTGATACGTTCCAAACTAATGGTCACTCTCTCGCTATAGGTATCTCGAATTGATATCAGAATGTGTTATTTCATAAGAGAATGAAATATACATAAGCAGAATGGTTGAGAAAGTATGAGGAAGGAAGTGCGCTGGGGGGCAGTTAATGCTTATTCGTAAATGCTGACCGTGTGGGACTTTCTCTTTTACCCACGACCGTATCAACTGATGGAGGTTAGAGGCTATAGTGGAGGAAAAAGATCAGCCATCCATTAAGAAGGGATAGAACCCTAGAAACTCACGATCACTCGAGCGATTAATGCTCATTTACTGGTAGAACGAAAAACTATTATGTTCAATTAGGCTGGATTTTTTACGGGCTCCTAAATTCACGAAGTAAGTGAATTGCTGAGGAACACTAGCACCTTTTCTCTTCAGCGGCTGCCCTCCACTGTCATTCATGCGTTGGAAATATTTCGAGACTTCTAATGCCTCCAAATGAATATATGAAAATGTCATGCCTATGGTGACCTCCCAAAATGTAACTCCGTTGACCAAAAATTTGTACACAAATACGAAAAGCAATGAGCCTACCATTCCTCAGACTGGACACATAAATTTGTACGCATAGGATTCGAATTTTTAAGCTATGTCATCCAATCCAAGTATATCCTTCCCATAAAAACGGTACCATTGCATAGAAGAAATGATCATCTGAAGCGTATGAGAGGGAGAACATGCACCGTGCGGGCTATCTGAGCAAGGCCAAAGCATTCATAATAAATAAATAATATTTATCCGCAATGGTAGACACTCATTAATTCTTTTTTCTCTTTCGATATGTTCTTCAAATGGTGATTAATGGTATTTACCGTAATTCAAACGTACCAAAACTACAGCTGATAGGGGTTCATAGAAATAAATTGAATACGCTATTTTTATAAACCATAGATTCGCCATCAGTGACTCGACCATTTTGCATAAAATGAATTCTAAAAGCATCTAAAGCTCGCTTGAAAACACTCGCTCGAAGCAGCCGCTGGAGCCTGGCAACACAAAGAGCGCGCATTCGAATTCTACCTCGGGCTCGGGTATTTTCCTCGGCTTAGGTTTAAGATTAGTTTTAAATTAACGTTAACTTGTGTGGTATAGCCTAAGAAGAAGGAGTAAATTAAACCGTATTTCTACTACTAATGAAGACATTTCTTCTTTTTCAACTAGAATATTTTGATTAAACTCCTTTTTAAAAAATGTGACCAAATTCATGTCTTATTTTCTATGATTTAAGACATGACCTGAACTCCATGAATACGCCTAAAATAATACTATATTAAGGAAAAGGCAACAGAAATTTTCCCACCCAAACCTTCCGTAGACTTTTCACACTCCTCAAATTGTATTTGTGACACAACACTTACAATAGAAACCTACAATAACAGGATTTCCTACTACTACCGGTATAAATTCTTCTTCCGCGTGACTTTTCCGTCACGGCACAATAAATATCCAACAATAGCTATGGTAATGAGAGAAAATGAATGCGCGAATTTCTCTCCTAGTAACTGCTCCACTGCTCTCAGATTGAGTAAGAGACTAAAAGAAGGAATGTGTCTATAAGCATTCTCTGCGGCAATGAATGCCAAATTTAATAATGATATATTCTAAATTAGGGAACGACACCCAGCGGTGATGGAAAGGTTTTTCTAAATCAGACACCAGCCGAATTGAATAGGTTACCACTTGAAATGAACGCCTATTAAAATTGGGTCATTCATTTTTGAAAGGTGCTGAAAAAGTGAAATATGGGCTACGCCATGCTTACTAATTACTAGCGTTCTAATTCTGTCCATTAATTCACCAAGGTCGCACTATTGAATATCCCTCAGAGCTCCAAATCACAAAGGGCCTAGAACACCACCTTGGAATGTACATTAAACGGGACTGATTTTTCACGTGAAAGACCTTTAGTCCAAGATTTTAGTCCAGGGAGGTCAAGGAATTTTGCATTCTAAATTTCATGACTCCTCTCGAAGATGTTGCCATAAAAATGCTCCCAAAGAGAAGGAAACCTATCCTTACAACATTTCATCCTGCAGAAAAATAAAGGTTTCCCATACACATATAAATTCCTCCTGGAGGCAAATTGTGACATAAGATTAAGGAAGCTAAGCGCAACTTCCTTATAAAAAAACTAATATCACCAACAAGCCAGTTGGAGAAGTTTAGAAAAAGTTATGCAAGTATTTGTACAGAGATAAGGGGATTTAGTTTTCTAAGGAATATCTAAGACTCTGAAGAAGAGAGATACATTTTAAGAAAGTTTGTAAGAAGCCTTCAAGAAGGTTCTCATGCCTCTCGCATTACTCAAGGATTACAAATCATGATTACCGTGGCTAATAATTGCCATGCCAAATAAAACAAGAGGAATGGATTTACAGAGAAGACATTTACAGGTAAAAGCTCTGGAAAATATGTGCGCACTAATTGTAAGACATGATACGAAATGCAACAATTAAAATCCGGAGAATTCTTTAGAAACTAAAATAACTAATTAAAAAGTAATTAATCTTTTATGGCGTTCAAAAGTTTCACCCATTCAGTCTAAACTTTATCTTTATACACATCCGTAGTAAAATCTAATTTGCATCCCAGATCTTTGAAAATGATTAATTGTCCTGCAAGGATGAATGGGTTCATAACTTGGCGACATTTCATCCGACTTGACACGATCATGCTTCAAAGTATACGAATATTCTATACGAAAACAAAATTGCACAAAAGAATCAAAAGTTTGAACGATAATTAGTCACAGAATATTCTAGCTAAATGTAAATCTAAGCCCCTAATCAAGGTTACTCATTCCTTGCTTTCATCCTATCTACTTTTCTTCGCTTTCACGTTTACGTTTCACGTTTCACAACTACATTTATGCTTAATTAGTCTTTTCAATCGCGTATTTAAAGAAGATTCCAAAATTTTATTTATTTTATCACTACTTTCTGGGCATGTTCTTTTTTAAATCGCCAATTTCGTTGATTTTCTAGGACCTTGGCAGTTTTTTTTTAATTTTCCGCACCCAATTTATTAATTTCCTATTCTCAAAATATTTCCAATGACTTTTCGGAATTTCCTCACTAACATGACCACACTTCCTTAACCTTTGTTCGTACATAAATCGAACTGAAAACACCAAAACATCACTTTCGACGATTTGTTCATTATCTCAAAACTATTCAGACAATGAGATTTGTTATTGCAACGAATAAACATGCAGTAAACTTGAAAATGCAGAGTAATCGCACTCGATTGCTGCAAAACAGTGAATACGGATGGATTGAAACTCTTTTTTCCACAAGTAACGAAATCTCTGGCATTCCATCACCGAAATCAACTAGCAGGTGGGCTTGATAGCAATTTTTACGAAGGTGGGTAATTGAGATATCCAGGATAAATTAATGATATTATTATTAAATAATTAAGGCGGTTAATTCTTTTTCCTACCACATTGGCGATTGGCCACAGATTTATGGTATTCAGAGGCTTATTCAACTTATTAGGGTTCAAGTGGTATTCCAATTAATAGACTTCTAAGGTTTCAAATGGTAACGCCCAGATATATCATTTGGAGAATAAATAAATATTCAATGAAATAACACATTTGTCCATAGTTTTAGTTTTTGATCCATCTTTTAATTTAAGTATGGGAATCGTGGAAGCCCAGTGGGTATAGCATAGGGCTGCTGGACGGAGATCCCGGGTTCAAATGTCGGGGCAGGTCTTCGGACATGATCCAGAAAAACTCAGTGAATTTATTTCTGGAAACCAGATCGTTTTGGGAAGCCGCAGGCGACACAAGGAAAGCAGCTGGACCCTCGTAACTTGTGGCGTAAATTTCATACACCGTCGGACTTCGTAGTTGGTGATCTCTGTCCTCACTTACTAGAACCCTTTGAGTTGAACAAAAGTTTTAACATAAATTTGATATCCCTAGACAAAATTTGTCTTGTGACTGAAGATAACGTTGTGAGTTGAAACGCGCAGTGCATTAAAAACTCTGTGGAAACGTTCGAGAGTTAACAAATTGAATACGTGTTCCTTCCACTTTATCAAGCCTGAATGCGTTTTAGAACACATACTTAATAAAAGAAAATCTGAGCATTGTAGAGCATACCTTCACATTCCATCGCCATGCACAGAAAGTTCGTTGACTGGCGGCAATCTATTTATAAGTTATTTCTGAAAGAGATAGGGCAATTAGCAGCCCCGGCACGTATGAAAAAATCAGTTTGATTCACATATTTTCAACCACCCAGTGCGATTCGGCTGTAACTTTCCCCGTTCACCCCTACTGATTTTGCTTTTGATGCAATCTTAAAAGCAACAGTCTCGCCCAAATGCAATGCAGAGATATGCAAATTTTCTACATCTTAATGTCCATCAGGCTAGCTTTCATGGAAATTATCCTGTTCGCCCTGGAGTACCGTAAAACGTGTTTCCCAGAGCACAATAGAATGAGCTATTAGATACTCCAACTGGCTTTGTCGCTCCATCCAAACTGAGTTTAATCTCTGCAAACGTGACGTATATGTCGAAAGTGGGTCTCGAACCCGAGATCTATGAGTTGCCGGTTCGATGCGATACCAAATTGGCTATCGCGGCTGGCATGAGCTAAGAATTTTTCTATGATTTTCGTCCGTACTCAGATTATTCGGCCCAATTATAATTACAGAATTACAGCTTACGTTAATAAAATTAATGAAGAATTCACATTTAAAGGACGTATAAGTCAATAAAGAGAGAGTGAAAAGATCTTTCGAACAACCGAACGCAAATCACATGGAAACAGGCAAAACGCAAAGACAGGTGAATGGGCACTGAATTGCGATTTCTGAATGTATCGTAAAAATAATCGTGGTGCACTGAGGCTATCTAACACTGGCATCGTCGCGTCCCCAGTACAGATGCTGATTTTCTACAATCACTCAACTGTCCCTTCGTTACGAAACAATGACTCCGCTCAACAACAATTTGCATTTTTGTACCTTAGAGAGAACATAAAGAGAGTGTCTTTTGGTCTCTGGGTTCTTTTCCTGCGTAACAGAGGCATATCAATCATGCCTACTGAGGTAACTCAGATTAATATCGTCTCCTTTGCCGACGAAACGGGTTTTGGGGTAATGAGGGATTTGACCTATTCCCAATTTGTTCTCTTTTGCCCTTCTCCACTATTATTCTTAACAAAAACGCTCTCGGTGAGAAAAAAACGGTGCAAGTCATCGGCAGTAAGACGGGTTATGAAATGCAAAGCCTCCATCCTAAATTTTTTTTCGCGATCGTGGTCTTAAATAACTTTCGTTTCATTGTCTTCCCCAGCTGTTCGAGCGACTACGCAAGGAGAGGCCGGGGTCTGAATCGAAGGTCTCCGCCGTCTCGGGTGACATTAACCCCGAGGGCAACGGCGGCCCGAATGGCTTGGGGATCAGCGAGGAAGACGAGAGAGCGTTCCTGGGCAAGACGTCTGTGGTGTTCCACTGCGCCGCAACACTCCGGTTGGAGGCGAAGCTCAAGGACGCTATCAACACCAACACCGCGGGCACGTGGAGGATCCTGCAGTTGTGTCGCCGGATGCCGAACCTGGAGGTGCGGTCAAGCTCACCTCATCCGAGCCCACTCGGAAATTCACTTCAATCCCCCACGTCTTTCAGATCACCTATTGGCAAAGAGGCCAGCAGCTACCAGCGAGTTATCAGGTCATGTACTCGGTGCGAGAGTACTGAATGATTTAATATTTATCAATACCCATTTAAGGGTTGCACGGTAGCCCAGTAGGTAAAGCTTTGGGCTATGAACGGAGATCCCGGGATTGATATCGGTTGACGCCATTGGACATATCTACAAATAAGAAGATATTGTGCCAGATCTTTCCGTCACATGGAAAGAAAACTGTCTTACCTCCCCTACAATATGTGAATTTTATACGTCTTTGAGCTTCGTATGCGACGAGCCCTACCTTCACCAACTAGATCGACCATCGGAATAGACGCTGAGGTAAATGCCCTAGTAGGTACCACATGCGGGGATTCGCGTCAGCTAAGGACCCTTTAATGCAGAGAGAATTGATGAGGAAGGTAGCTCATGACCCACAAGACATTCACGGGATCCTTTGCCTCGCTGTGTGATGTCGCGCCCGACTCAGGGTCTCGGGTTACGTCACGTCGGTAACTTCTTTTTCAAGCCGCTAAGAAAGCCTTGGAGTTTCGTGTAGCATCAATACCACGAATCACCATTTCAAATTTCCCAGTCGAGGTTTCAGAAATGCTTATTTTCATCAGAAAAGCGATGTTGTTAATTGGCGAATTTTGACGTAGGAAACTGCTGTTCCACCAAGATCAACGTCTGTAACAATCCGTAGTGGTAACCCCAAGGTGCAAAAACCAAAATCACTCCTTTCCTCTATAGGAAAAAACTTCTTCTGAGGGATTTAACAATATCTCACGCGCGCATAACAAGTTTCTCTACAAAAGGTAACAACGTCTCCATTACAGAGGCAATGCGTGTAAATGTGAAGACACACAACAAGGTCAAAGTTAGCGTTTTTCTAACAGCATTACGAGCCGCCAAATAGAGAGGTGGGAGAAATCTCATGAAGAAATATCTGATGGTTATAAAAAGTTCAGGTAGACTTGAAAAAAATCATCAAACATCGCAGTCGTTCCGTGACGGTCCCCTGAAGACAAATTACTAAACAGTGTAGTTTCAAAATTTTGGTTACGACGGGGCAATGGCCTTCTTTTTGAATTGTATCGCAATTCATCCGTGAAAAGTAACGCAAAAAGGCCACACCATAAGAGGTGCGAGATAAATAAAAATTCTTCCTTCGCATATTGCTGGACGTCATCAACAACGAATGCCTGCAGTTTATATTACACAACAACATACCAATTATAATACGTTTATGGGGACACAAGTTTATGATTTGGATTCACCAACTCAGTTTTTAACCATTTAGCTCTCTTTGATTGGTGAGGGTAGAGCTCAGTAATTACCAAGCACGGCAGAGGGATTCATGCATCGCGGTTAGGGGAGCAACTTCCTTTACTAGTATCAGATAGAGAAATTGTTGATTACTAAAAAGTAACTCTTTGATTCAAGCATGAAAATAAGCAAATGATGTCCGCGTTGTCGCTCAGCTTTCATAACTGTGCAACACCATCGATAGTGACTCGGGTGGAAGCGCGAAACTTGGCAATGTTTAGGTGTGCTAGGAAAAAAAAACTTCACCTAAGGTAATTTGGTAGTGCTTTTCACGCACATGTTTTGCGATGTCATTTATTTCGATTTAAAATACTTTGATTAAAATTACAATGCCTGTAATAATCGAATTTGATAAAAACTACAATGCCTCAAAATCGAAAGGAAAACTACATCACGGATTTCGCAGGGAATATGTAAAAATGTACTCAGTAAGGTAAAGAGACAAGCTCAAATGCAAAAAAGGAATGTTCTGTCTCCTTTAGGTCAACTTCCTGTATACATTGGTTCACTGTAAAAACACCCTATTTTTACTCGGGTGACGTGGAGATGTGTTTTAAAAAGTATATCGGAATTTTCTTCTCTAATTCATTCAATTCGTAATTCTCTGCAACTTTAGATGCATTGTTGAAGGTGTTTATACATGAAATCACAAAATTATTCACAAAAACCATGAGTTAACCATTTTAAAATCATAAATGGGAGCAACTAAGGTGGATTTCATGCAGGCATGACTACAAAAGAACGACCTTGAAGACAACTATTTTAAAGAATACGACTAATGAATGGCACTGAATGAACCGAAAGCGAATCAGTTTAAAAAACTATGGGAAGATCAAGATAAAATCTCGGCAAAGCACAATTGGCGAGTCGCGATCATACAAATTGTCGTCATCATTTGTTATCGATATCATATATTGCAACGGAACATAGGGTGAAATTGCATACACCACGTAGGATACATGGCTAAGATGCTTTTTCAGCTAACAAAGCTCTAAATAAGTTCTATACCGCTAACGATAATCAAATAATTAGCGTATTTCCATACTGATATTCATAGAACAACCTACCACGGTTTTCACAGTCATCATTCGAAAAGTTGTTATCGACATTTGATAACGACTCACGTTTCCTCAGTGATTCTAACTGCAGCACGATGCATTTTATATTTTACCGTCACTTTTCTTTTGATATGCGACATCCATCATCAGATGAGGCCCCAGTATGCGTAAACACGATCACGTAGGAGTTGCATGTGTGCATACGGTATACATGCATATGCTTGTCCCTTGAACGCGGATTCACATAAAGGCAAAGTCGTTAACGGTGGTAGCTCAAGCGAGAGTATTCCCCTGCCAACCTTCACGGGAGTAAAATTCTACCACCGTCGGGACGCCATGTGCTGCTATCATTATATCTGCTATATTACTCCCTCGTACTGTCGTGCGCGGAAAATTCCTTCCGCGGATGCTGAGAGAGATGGATATGGAAGAGAGGAGAAAGAGAAGGGCGATACAGAACTCGAACCCAAGATAGCGAAGGCAGCGACGCGACGGGTCGATCGGCGCGGCAACCTAGGTCAAGAACTTTCCACGCTGAACTAGGGCGGCAATGCGGAGGAAAGTAAATAGCAACACGGAGGAAACCGGTTATGATAGAGAAAATTTGAAACCGGAAGGGGGGAGATAAATGTGAGTGAGTGCGCAGAAACCTACGCACACGACTTGCATCAGTAAAAATGTGGAGAAATGTTGCCAAACTCACTGTAGCTTTCCTAGAAAGTAGCCTGAAGTTTTCATCTCCTTTTACAGAAAGTCCGGGAAAGATGTCGAATGCCATTCGCGAGTCATTGCATTAATCGCCTCTAGGAACCTGAACTGGAGAGAAAAACTTCGCTACCTTCACCAAGGTTGTATCCCTAGTCATTCGCAACCTACCGGCAAAAAAACACCACCGTTACGAGTGAATTTTAAATACAAGTATACAGACACCGTGACTAATTTTATCTTGATTTTGTACTACACATATTATTGGTAAGTTTGGCACTCAATAATACATAATATGACATTCTATTTTGAATGATAAGCATTCTTGGTACAACGAATTAGGCAATTAAATTATTTATTAATTCTTGATAACTAATGCAGACCGAATGCAGGTTGATCGAAAGCTCCTCTTCCCATTAAAATATTCAATTCACAGAGTAAAAACTCAACATAATTTTACAGCGGGTACCAGGACAACAAGCAGCAGGACCTAAGCTTCGATTCTACTCTTTCGCTTCACTCACCAGTACGCTCTAAATCACTTCCTACCAAAAGGTCGCTCTATAGTCGGTACAAAGGAACTTTTAGAATCATTGCAAGGCCAATAACTTAAAATAACTTAACGAATAGTTAAGGCAATTTTTCATTGAGATCCATTTAAGAAATTCAATTATCATGTGGCAATTGCGACAATCGCAAATGGAATGAAACTCACTGACTATAAGTAATTCAAGGTGGGTCTTGAAAGCAATTCCTCCTTACCATACTCCTAATACTCGCCTCAAGGTAAGGGCCAAACTGTCATGAAAATTTAGCGCGTTCCTTCTGACTAGCCCCGTCAAAGGCCCAACAACCATGGAGAAGACAACTAGTGATCTCATTCAACTACGAATGAGACCTGCCTTCCGATGACTCTACGACTAATCATGGTCGAAATTCTCACCGTTCACTTCGTCACGCTACGTTGGTCTCGATATCATCAATGGCTTTCAAACCGCCAAGAATTTTAATCGATCATCTCGAAAGCGCGGGAAAGAAAGGCGCTTAGCGTAGCAGGAAAACGACACTTCCGTGAGTACAAGTGCCCCTTCCTTCTCCTGAAGAGGAAGATAGCCCACTCGGCGCCCCGCGGTCAATAGATGCAGCCTACAACATGACGATTGGCCAAGTCTCTTCTCCACTCGGACTTACATTGCTCATTGAGGCTTGCAATGATTTCTGAAGGAATGACAATGAATTATGTCGTTGAAAATAACGCTTAGCCACTGCCCAGCATAAGGGGGGCAGCCCTCAGAGAGAGCCCTAACATAAACTAGGGCCATCGTAGAACTGAAGGAACTAGGTTAGGTACCAATTACGCATAACTATCAGCCTAGTCTATTTTGTTTGCATAATCGGCGAGCTACTTAGTTCTTCGGCAAAACCGGAAGAGAGAACAAATCTGGATACATGTCTCGATTCGTTCGGGGGGTGTACTGGCTTGCCGCACAAAAGGTGTGCGTATATTGTGAGAGATGTTGAAAAGTGCCAAAAGAATGCGATGAAGAAAAATGAAATAACCCTAAATATTTCTTTCTGTCAAAACAAGCGAGCAGCATAAATAATTAGATCACCTGCTTCATTTCTCTTGGTTTAAGTTATACGCCCACGATATCACGTTATTACACGCGATACCACGTGCTGACCTCTCCACATCTGAGCACCTGTGGATGCGGTGCATATTTTCAGAAAGGGTGAGTGGCAGGGTGTGAACCATCACCAGGCATACATTATCAATCAGAAAGTGCACTTACTACCATGCAGGCATGAAAAAAAGGTACTAATCTGTTTATACACTACTCGCATGAAACCAAGAATCACAATGCTACCACCCCGAGGAAAATATTTCCTGGAACATGCATTACATAGTAGCGTTAAAAAATGAACAGGTAAAAAAAACTACATTCTTATTTATACATCAAAATCTACAAATATCCATTCTGATTCCCTCTTGTATCTACGCTGTAATCTACTACCGTCCTTACCCTACCCATGTTTATATCTTACTTTGAATTCCCTGTGTGTCCTGTAACCTAAATATTGTGGAAATTAAGCTCAATTTCTAAGGTGTTCCCCACATGCGCTAAAATTTAATTTTCCCTGTGAAATTGGACCATGCATTTCTTCCACTGAGTGCTTGTGATATTTAATCACAAAATGTCGACGAAAATCCCGGATAGGGGTGAGTACCTAGCCTCATTCAAACGACATGGGAACTTATCCCTAGAGTGATCCATTTTCTCCTAGGATTCAGAAGTATTGTTCGCGCCATAAGATGCAATGCAGCAAGGTTGGAACGTCAATTTTGCGAGGGAGGGAGAGCATCGTGGCCTGAAGTCCTTGGAGGAGGAGAAAATCCAGGGCAGGGGGAGTGAATGGCAAGGGGGAGGCATGAGAGCGAGAGACTAGGACGGGCAAAGAGACTGCAGGAAACGAAAATAGCTCGTATGTCAATAAATTGGTCCTCACCGTGAGACCGGAGGAGTGCTACTTAACTTTTTCCCCTCCCACTCTTGCTCCACTCCTCACGTTCTTGCTTACTCTATGACTATCCGCGGCCTCTCCGTCCGAGCATCTCCACTGTTTGACGGCCAGGAGGCGAAGTGCTAAGGGCAGAACGACAAGCGAAAAAATGAGGCTTCTTCAGAAGTTACTTCACAATTTTTCAGCCCTTCCCTTGGCTTAGTTTAGTTCAGCTGAAGGTCGGCCGACAAAGAGAAAATTGACCACAAAACTTAAAAGCGATTTCGGGAGATAACGTGTATTCATTGTTTGAAACCGAGAAAGTGAAAGTTGACGTTGTTCTTCATTATGTGCAACGTTCATCTGGGAAGTCATCTGGAAAAAGGAGTTCGAAATGGGATTTTCATTAGCAATTAAACACACCGTAATCCATTATGTGCTGCTTGTTGTCCCACCATCAATCGAGAATCACATGGATAATTTTGGGTTTTTCAGCCTCATGACAGACTCACTAACACAACTTCAAAAGCACTACTCGGCTCTTTTAAGGGGATTTAACAGCAAGTGAATATAGTGGAAGCAGATTAATGATCCTTTTCCTCGAAATTTAAAAAAGCCTTAGAGAAGGTGGAAAAACATGACAGTCGAATTTTCACGCTATTAGAATTGCGAGGTGAATTTCGTGATTTGAGAAACTTTATAAACTCTTACTCGATAAAATAAGTAAGTATTTCGTGTCCTCTTTCTCGTGAGATTTTCCCTCAGGCACAGCATAGACAGTTTTTTTTTGCAAAAAAGTTAATAGCAAATAAGGGTAGATGATGGATATCCTGACGATCACATCTGACTATCCATAGTTTTAAGGATAAGGAACTTGCAAAACCGTCCCCACAAACTGCCAATTATAAAAACGAAAAGTTAAAAAAAAAACACGCGTTTAAAATAAACGAGGAGTGAAAAAAGCAAATTACATTCGCATCTAAGATATCTTTTGGTCTCCGAATGATTATTCCGCTTCCCGTGCGCTCTCTCAATCTTCGATCCTCTATATCCTGTAACCTGTTCTCTTCCAACTACTCTTCAGCCCTGAACCACCAACCGCGAATTATGAAATACCGTCCGACTGGAACGCATATTCCACCCACAGTCGGGCAGTCTCCCTCAACTTCACTTCTCAAACAAACATTGAGCCGACAGCCTCTCTAATTGTAAGAGGAAAGCCGGGGAGAAATCAATCATCGGGATGCTTCCATCTTTGTTCCATGTCACCGCCGCCCTCGAAGGCCTTCATTCATCTCTCGACGGCCTTCTGCCATGTCGACCACGAGGTGCTGGAGGAGAAGACGTATCCCACCCCAGTCGATCCGGAAGAGATCGTGCGCTGCATCAAGTGGATGGACGACACCATGCTGGATGCCATCACCCCCAGGTACGGTTGCGCAACTCTCACTCAATCCCTTAAACACATATAACGTCCATTACACAAGGTTCGACCCCCGGGATGCAGACCGATCACTGCGATAGACGAATGTGTTCGCAGGCATGCTCGGAACTGGGAACGTCTAAAGGAAAAGGAGAATTTCGCCCTCGGGGAATCTTTCTATCGAGCGCACAGGGATTGAGGTGAATCGTAAAAATTTAATTTGTTTTTAATCCCGTAATAAGCTCGTTCCAAAGTAACCACCCTCCTCTTGCTACGCTAGTACACCCATCTGCGGGATCCTGGTTCTTAGTTCTTCCGACCGAAGGTCACTTCCTTTATAATGGGATGTCTAGCGAGGACGAAGAAAATCACGAGGGTACGAACAAGTGGTGCCTACTTTGCAATACCTACAGCAAATAATGATCGCACGGAAAAATAAAATTTTCGCACCAATTTTTAGATAGCATTAAAAATTCTATCGATGGCACCACGGGTCTCCATCGATGACTTCTTTCCAGAGAAAAAAGGCGACTTCCTGGCTCTAAACGCTACGCTTCTCAAAGGCAAGAACAATGGCGACATGCACCACTGACATAACGGTTTTTTTCAAATAGGAAAAGACGTTTATACGGTTGCACAAGGTACGGAAGCTTGAAAAAAGGAAAGTCACAACCCCTGACAAGAACGAGACCAAGTACATAACAATAGGGAAAGCTGAGTGAAAGGTCATTTTTCAACCATTTTCAACGCAAAAGCTCTGATCTAAGAAAAGCCATTTCATCCTTCTACTCTGGTACCTTTTAACAGCCAAGTATTTAAGGTCCAAAGCTAAAGGCATTTCTAAGGACTGGTGGCGTTTTGAACCAGCACATTGCACTGCTACTCTATGATACTTTTCCTCCTTAATATTCCAATCAATATCAGAAATGTTAACGAAGGCTCAATTAAATCTGCATAAATTTACATTCGTGATAAATGAATACTGAAATGAAGGATTCATACTTTTCACCACACTATGATCTAGGAACACTGATGGCTTACATAGGGCTACAAATTTAAAACAAAAGTAAAAATGACAAATGTATGAAAGGAGTTCAAGGGCCTTAATGCAAGTGATAAAGTCATAATAAGCTGATTTTTTTCATTTGCTACAATACTCAAGGGACTAAATCTATTTCAAATGTAGATATGATTTTTTACATTCTTTGCCCATGCTTAATTACAGTACCAGGGCCGTAAGCTTGCACAAGTTTAAATACACCAGTTTCCACAGCGCAATGCCAAAGGATGGAACTGGGCTCATTACAAAATGAGAGAGATTGTGATCCATTAGATTCATTATGATACAGAAAAAAGTTAGAGATCAAATATCATAAATTAGGCTACTCCATGCAGAGCAGAAGTACAACAATACAATAAAATTCCTGATAGTCGTGATAAAGGATATCATATTTTACACCTAAACTACTTCAAGTTTTTACTCTATACCTCCTTGCCTACACTTACATAATAAATGTTATATCTCAGCTTGAAAGAATAGATCATGCAATTTTGTTCTTTACAATGAAAATTGACAAAGGTAAATAGCAAGGATCACTATAATCTTCTGGTCATCAAATTTTAAAATCACAGAACAGGCTGTGTCCATGGTTAACAGGAGAACACCTAATAAGCCTACATTGATATCATGGCCTATAAAGGTTACTAAAAAATTGAGGTGTGTAGGGATTTACGTATGTGATACGCAGCCTTAGTTGAATTCCATAAATGATATACCCAACCATCTCTCCAGATCTATTGAGACTAGCTCATCTCCGCACCAAATTTATTTTAGCGAATGAATTTTGCTGCGGCAAAAACTATGGTACAAAATTAAGTTCCATATAGTTTTGTCTCCACTTCAACCCAAAACATTTTTTAAAAATACTGTAAACTGGAAAATCTTGCATTGATTCATTAACATAAAGTGCCATACGTTGAATTCATTTACGAAAGGGAAATCCTTCATGGCCGCTTTAAAGGGTAAAATAAACCATTTTGATCCAATAAGAAGATTAAGGATTTCGGTAAGCTGTAAAAAAACAAGTAGCAGTGATTGAATCTCAACAACGCTGTAGAAAAGCAACAATAAATAAAGGAGATAATGAGGAGCAATAATAATGATTTGGCTGTGCCGTCTTTGGTAATTTTTAATGTTTACATCAAGAAAGCCATCAATTAAATCAAAGAGAAGGCTTCAGGAGTGAATATGCACTGAGAAAAAATGAGCGGGCAGTGATTCACCAATGTCATGAATTGCAGAGGCAGAGGGATTTGAAGAAGACACTAGGAACCATCAAAAAGACAATGGCCAGATATCACCTGAAGGTCAATACATAATAAGGAAACTAAGATATTGGTATGCAGCAGGAGAGAAGATGCCAATAATAACATTAAACTAGGAAAACAAAAACTTGAGGAGGTGAAAGGATACTTTAACCTGGGAAGCCAAGTAACCAGCGATGGATGAAGCAAGAAAGAAATAGTCATAAGAATAGCCCAGGCAAGGAGGACATTCTATCAAAAGAAGAATCTACTAACAGCTGGAAATACCAGTGTGAAAGTAAGGAAATAATTCATCGGAACTTACATTTGAAGCATGTTTCTTTATGGCAGTGAGGCATGGACAATGACAGCAGCAGAGAAGTCAAGGGTAGAAGTATTTGAAATGTGGTGCTACAGAAGAATGATGAAGATTAAACGGATCAACCAAGTAACACAGAAGTCCTAAGAAGAGTCGAAGAAAGAGAAGTCTTTTGAAAACCCAAAGAAGACAGGACAATTTGGTTGGTTGGTTATTCAGGGGAGGGGACCGACAGTTGAGGTCATTTGCACCATTTAGGATTAGTGGGTAATTGGGTAATGGTAGGAGTTTTCAGGGAACGGAGGAAGGGTGGAGAGAAACCCGACGTCGACATTAGCCTACTCTTAACGAAAGATGCCAAGGCGACCATGACTTAACGTCCCATCCAATGGAAGGAGTAACTTGAAATGACCTCCACTAGGCACTCAAGTGGGGACTGGTTTTCCACTGAAAAATCTACCACAGTCGGGAATCGATCCCATGCCCTCAGGATAGGAGGCCAATACTCTAGCCACCACGCCAACCTGATCCCCAAGATAATTTAATCGGCCATATCATGAGACATGCTGGCCTGATGAATACAACTGTAGAAGGGCTGGTGAATGGGAAGAATAGCAAAGGAAGGCCTCTTATGAGATATGTAGAATAAGTGATAAAGGATGTAAAAGAGAAGAAATACATAAATATGAAGACATTACCTGATGGGATATTTGAGTGGAGGGCTGCCTCAAACCAATCAAGGACTATGGACTGATGATGAAAGTTTCTGTTCTGTTTGCAGGTTACTACAACCACACCCTAACACATACACATTTTCCAAGCGACTGGCAGAGACACTGGTTGAAAATGAACGAAAGTACATACCTGTGGCTATTGTGAGGCCTTCGATTGGTAAGTATTTATGTTATTTCACTCTCCCTTCTTAGTACATATGTCAGTGTACTACGTTTGTTATAAGCATCCCAACTGCCTAACTTTGGGGTTCTTGATAAATTCCATTTATCAAGATCCCCAAACCAGAAGGAGAAATGGTAACCAACTGCATTCTTATACCCTCTCTCAATGCAAGAAGTCCCCTTCACTCCATTTCTATGATCTATAATCATCTTCACCGTGTAAAAGATTTACCCCTGAAAAGCTCAACTGCAAATTAGGCATATGTTATGCTATATAATAATGCTCTTGCATTGAAAATTTTATCATGATGTAAAAGAATAATATAGTGACAAACTAGCAATTTGACGAAATGTACAGAGATGTTTAACCTGAGTTTATTATTTATGTATTTTTTATTTATTTTTCATTATCTTTGTGATGTACTTAGCAATCAATGACGTGCTCCATGACTTTTGAGGAATAAATGTTATTATGTATTGTTAATATTTGCACAAAACTATGTAAAATATTTTAGCAACACATATGTTGCAGTTAGAGATGCTTCCATTTTAGAAAATAAACCTCATGAAAAGGTAGTGAACAAATAATAAGAATCTTTCTCCTCAAGATGCAGAAACCACAATACATATTTGTCTTAATTGATGTCATTGCATCCACATCATCTACCTAAGCTTTTCTCAATTACATCAGTTGCAATTGCATGAGAGGGATTTCTAAAATGTTAAAAAACATACATTCAAACTATCATTACTCTTTTAAACATTAAGTATTTCAAAAACATTATCCCCATTCTTAAAAATTTACCAGGTACCTTAGTTGCTATATTCAAACTATAGACTAAGCCACAAAAACTTAAGATTACAATCATTGCAACATTTAAAATGGGAGAAATTCACATTTTGAATAGCTTTAAAGACAGTTTGCAAGAAAGACCATATATGTAGTAGGTTCCTCCTAGGTTAGATAAATTGGGATGTGAGATGCAACAAAATCATGCAAACACAACAAAAAATCATTTAGCCAAAATTTAATATGAAATTTCACTCCATGCTCAGGATTTTTCATCCTAAAATAGGAATGAATATAATTTTTTTAAATGTATCCAACAAAAAAATTTCTTCATAGATTCACACAAATATATTAGAAAAATTTACGGTTGGGAAATTATGCATAGATATGGAATTATAATGGCAAGATGAGGAAAAATATACCACATTCAAGTCATAAAACCTTAGAGGATTATATTTTTAAGCACAGCTAAATCAAACATCCTAAAATAATTGGCTGCAAATACCTAAATCAATGATACAAAAGGTGATCCTGTGATATCTAAAGTTCTGACTCTTCTAAAGTCATTCTGAATAACAGGTTTTGTTAGCTAACAAAGGAATCTAAGCACAATGTACTATATATGAATGATCAATAGTAACACAGAAATAACAGTGACTCATCCCAAAGTCAAACGGGTTCCTGGTTTAGAAACGAGAAAGATTATACTATGGCAAAAACCCACCAAATTAAACAGCACAATGGAGACCAAGTGGGGCAAATAAGTATGTACTGATTGTATGCAATGAAACCCAGAAAAGATCCTAAATTAACAGGAGCAAAAGGTGAAAAGGGCAGTTTACTACTTTTGAGTTGGTGCTTATATTATTACCAAGGAAGGAAAGATATGGTGCAGAGAGAACAGCACTCACTCTCATTTCAATTTTAAACATCTATCCTGATTATTACATTAACTAGTTCATGGTGGGAGCCTGAGTCCCTAGAGTATATAGTTAATATGTAGAGTATCCTAACCACATGGGCCTATTTATTTCATGCTCTAAGAAATTGAAACATCAGTATTCAACACAATAATTTGCTTTTAATTACTGTCCCTATCCTAACAGAAAGCAAACACTTCCAACTCCAAAATTTAGATGACTATATTTTGACCAAACTCTAGAATAAGGACACAACTCATCTAAGAAATTAGTAAAGCATATTCACCTTCACTATTATTAATTTTCAGTTACACCAGTGTGGCAAGAACCTGTACCAGGTTGGGTGGACAATCTCAATGGGCCTGTTGGTCTTATGGTTGGTGCAGGAAAGGGTGTGATAAGGAGTATGCATTGCAAGGGCGAATACCATGCTGAAGTTATTCCTGTGGACATGGCCATTAATGCCATGATTGCTTCAGCCTGGAAAGTTGCAGTTAACAAGTAAGATGATTCAAATATTTGTAATAACTGAAATACAAAATTTTTTACCAGCATGCAAAACATTACAGCCATCAAGCAATATTTTAATCCTGCTTAAAAATAAACCAAGGTGCATACAATTTGGATTATTAAAGCTACCTATAGCTTAGTAAAGGGCTCTTATTAAGGTTGTACAGCTTCAATAAGAGAACCAAAACTCCTACATTTATTTCATATAACTAGTAGTGCCCAACTATTAAGATCGGCCGGCCTGGGTGGCGGCGGGGTAAATCCCTCGCCTGTCAATCCAAGGATCGCAGGTTCGAATCCTGCCTGGGGAATGGATGTATATGTTTGTGTAATTGTTGTTAGTT
Source organism: Platycnemis pennipes (assembly GCA_933228895.1). Classification (NCBI taxonomy): domain Eukaryota; kingdom Metazoa; phylum Arthropoda; class Insecta; order Odonata; family Platycnemididae; genus Platycnemis; species Platycnemis pennipes. The sequence goes on along the minus strand of OW121847.1, from coordinate 71,905,150 downwards.
AAAGTACCTGTTGTAAAGACCGCATGTGTTGTTTTTGGGTCAATGATAAATAATAAATAATCAACACCAAAGTACGTATGTACATATAACTAAATTTACGTGCACCATTTGTGACTGAATACACCATTAAAGCTTGGTGGTTATCATGAAAACTTCATTATCATCATCAGTCAACAATTCTAAGACTGATTTGACACAGCTCTCCACTCAGTTCTCCTATCAGCAATATGCTGTCATTACTCAAACACCTTATCAGTGCTAAATCCAAAATAATAGAACCATTTTAGAATGAGAGCATTAAATTTGAATAGCACTATTACCAATGTTGTTTTTAATTGTTTCAATGAATGTATGCAGATTTTAAAAAGTTCAGACATAAATAATTTCATCCAATGATAGTTTAAAATGTCAAACTGAGACAATCATCTTTCTTTCATCAATTACTATTGTAAGCACTAACCAACACTTATATTTTTTTCAGAAATAAGGACATTCCAGTTTACAACCTTGCTCAAGCTGGGTTAAAGCCTATTACATGGACAGAAATCTTGAACATAGCCCGGAAGTTCATTAATGAATATCCATTTGAGGGTGCTGTATGGTATCCAGATGGCAACATGCGAAGTACACGTTTGGCTCATAATATATGTGTCATTTTCTTACACTTTTTACCAGCATACTTCATTGACTTCATCATGCTACTCTGCCGCCAAAAGCGATTGTATGTTTCTCAACTAGAATTAAAATAATATAAGTTCTCTCATGGAATTTGAAAATTAATTTCCATTCAACTTCTCTTAATAGCATGGTTCGAATTCAACGAAGAATACAGGATGGCCTGGAAGTACTCCAGTATTTTACAACGCGGGAATGGAAATTTGACAACAAAAATTTTATTGCTCTAGCCGAGTCATTGACTGGAGAGGATCAAAAGAAGTTCTACATGGATTATACAGCTCTGGACGAAGAAGAATATTTGAAAACTGTACTACTTGGTGCACGGCAATATTGCATGAAAGAGGATTTGTCAACATTGCCTAGCGCAAGGAGGCACCTGCGAAGGTAAGATGAACTTTAGGAATGAATCCAACGGTACCATCAGTAAAAATTACATAAATATTTGGTTTAATTTTCTTTCCATTCAGAGTAGATCCACAGACTCCAATCAGGCAAAATTAATCACCAATTGGACTGGAATTAGCACTTTTCAAAATTCAATTTTTCTCAACTTCTTTCCACTTTTTTACAAGCATATTCATAACCATTCCCTGACTTTTTATACTCAGTAGATTTTACCCTTTTAGTCTAACGCACTTACACAAAAAATGTCCAACAATTCCATTTTTCCTAAATTTTTCCTTTTCTGCCTAAAAGTTTACATTCAACTTCTCTTAATAGCATGATTCAAATTCAGCGAAGAATACAGGATGGCCTCACCTCTGTAGCATGTTAACTATACTCAATTCATCAATGTTATACCAAGATTTATAGAATTTAGATCATTCACAACTTACATGGGCTAGAATGGGAGTTACACTACACTGGCTGTAACTTAAATTAGCCATCTGCTGTTTCTGGCAGGACTGTGGTAAGCAGGAGGGTATTCCAAATTGACAGTTACAGGGATAATGTAAATTGAATTACATAAAAGATAGCCAAGTCCAAAGAAATTACCCACGCTAACTCAAGAGAAAACAAAAAATTACGGAGGTACTATAATTTGACAAGCAATGACAAGTAATTAAGGTTCATTTACTTTTGATTTTGTTTCCTAAATAATTTTTGTCATTAAAAATATTACCTAAAACTTACTTTTATTCACTACACAAATATTGATTCTGAGTTTCTGGTAGCATAAGTTTTCATTTTCTTCACTTTAATTGATCTCACAGTAGCAGTTATTTGAGGGAGGTGACTGACATCTGAGGTTATTGGAACCATTTAGGATAGGTGGGTTATTGGATTTGGGTATGGAATACTTCAAGAAACAAAGGTAGTTTGGAATGAAACCCTAGATTAGTTTGTCCCTGGTTGACATTACCCTTGGTTAATGAAAAGTTCCAAGGGGGCAACAGCTTAACATCCCATCCAATGGTCAGGGTACTGAACCCAAAGTGCTCTCCACATAGCACCCAAATGGGCACCGGTACCATCATCCTCAATCAACAATCCTACGGGTTTTATGCAGCTCTCCACTTAATTGTCCTATTGGCTAACCTCTTCATATTGATATAATTCTTCTCTTTCACATCCTTTACAACTTGTTGAAAATATCTCATCCGAGGCCTGCCTTTTCCATTCTTCCCATTCACTTCTCCCTCAACGATTGTCTACATCAGATCATCCTATCTCAAGATATGGCCGATTAAGTTGCCACAACTTCTCTTTCCTCCTACTCTTTTTAAGACTTCTTCATTTATCACTCAGTTGATCCATTTTATCATCATCACTCTTTGGTAGCACCACATTTCAATGCTTCCAGCCTTGACTTATCTGCTGCTGTTATCGTCCATCTCTTACTGCTATAAAGAAGAATTCTCCAGATCTTCCTCAGTCAGGATTCAAACCTGGGCCCTTGGGATGAGAGGCCAGTACTCTAGCCACCATACCAACCCAAACCCCTTTACTGATCATATGTGAAGATTAAAGTAAGTGATTATGACATCCAACACTTCCAGGTTACATAGTGAAGTCCAGACCAGTATATTTACTTAGGTAAACAGGTCCAGTAATGTACACAGAGTAAAAGTCAAGGACCCATAGGCATATCCAGGAGGGTTTTGGGGGTTGTAACCCCCCCATTGATGAAAGACGTGAAAATGATGTGTTTAACACATGCTAATAGTGCAATTATATCATGCATTTAGTTTATAAGTTTTTTATATCTTTTGTTACACAACAAACCAACAAATAAGATCGCTACCAAACTACTGCACTACACTTCGATTTTTCCAGAAACATTACTAGGCTTCTACATTTCAACTATAACAGTAGACATACAGACAGCATAGGACTTCGCTGAGTATTTTTTGCGGAAAGATGAGTCCATTACTTCAGTCAGTAGGGGTGTACTGTATAGACATGGGTGCCGAATACGTTGTCGTCGGTGGCCGACCCTCTTCCAAACCGGTGGCGTAATCGGTGCGGACCTCTACATTTCTTAGACTTTCGTGTACGATACTTTTATACCCTTCACTATTTTATTTACTCAAACGCTGATAGAATATGTAAAACTTTAGAGTCAGTAGAGTAGCATAGCTGGCCAATCCTCTGTAGCTAGTCTCAAGAGCAAAGCAAAGAGCGACCTCCTAGAGGCCCGCGTTGCAAAGCTGGAGAGCCTGATTGTGGAAACACACTCAAATGTTACGGGATGTGTATTTTCGTATGCAGTATCATAGCCAGGGAAGGAGCAGGGGGGGCGAATATCCCCCCTGTCCCCATGTCCTGGTGCCCCTAAGCCTGTGAATGTTTCCATTCTAAAGTCCCAAATACATATGTACGTGAATCAATGTCATAACTTAACTATCAACAATAAATTCTACAAGGTCTACAAGTTGGGATCATAGTATATCACAAACAAAATAATATGGTAAAAGTATATAACAGTATGTTAAGTTTAGTAAACTGGTGAATTTATAAGTCGGCGCCCCCTAGAACCAAAACCTGCCTACGCCACTGTCCGTATGGTCTTTTCATTGGATCCTTTTTCATAATCAATGACAGAGGAAATTTCCAAACGATGAAAGCCATTAGGTCACTGTTCCTTGACTACAACTGAGAATGCTGAGGCTCTAATGTCTTCTAACATGCAAGGCTGTGAACAAATTTGTCTACATGCTTCCTACGCAAATTGAATGGTCACACCACAAATGGGTACAAAGTAATCAAAAAGCAGAGTGAAGGGGCTTCTACCTGGCCCCTAGATAAAGCACTCTCCCTTCAAGTTAGTTCGCTATTTGTACTAGGTATTATACTTAAATTTTTTAATAATCATTACTGAAGCCTACTTAATAGGTACTTAATAGGCCTAATTACTAAGAATCTGAAAATGTTGTACTATTTGGTTTCCTTGCAAACAAGGTCCTATTTTATTTAAAAACTTAAATATAAATGTTATTAATTAAAAAGAGTATAATTTAAATCTCCTTTGTAATTAGACTTATAAGTATGATTTTCACCCATAGTGTGTACCGCAAGCGTGTAGTACAAATAAAATATATTATATTTATTAAAATTTATGTTTTCCCAAGCCTAGTTGAACTAACATTACTCATAAGATTATAATATGAATAACATAAAGTGTTTACAAATATCCTCATGTTTCACTAATCGCTCAAGTTATAGCAGGTTTTTCTTGAATATAAAAAAGAACAAAGTTACCCTCGTACCACCTTCAACCTTGCTATTTTGTGGCTTACTTTAAAAACAATTTTAAAAACTTTGATTCAAAATATGCAATTACTAAGGGAAATTCAAGGCTCAGAACACCTTCAAAATGTCATTTTAAGATGTAAATTAAAAAATTCCCGGATCCCCCATTTACATGGGGGTATTCCACACCCTGGTTGTGACCTCCCCCTTCAGAAGCTTCTAGATACGCCTACGCAAGGACCCAAGAGGTACAACAAGTAAGCAACAAGCATGTTAAAATTGAATTCGCTTTCACATTTCAAGCTGGGGGGTCCTTGGGAGTGGAAATCAGTTAATCTTCAACTCTATCAAGAACTAACAAATATATATGTGACTGTGAACTAATTTTCAGCATTGTATAGGCTCCTAATTATGGTTTACTTGTTCATTTCAGGATGTACTGGGTCGATAAAGCGTTCTCTGTGCTCTTCTATGGACTACTCCTGTGGTTCATACTGTCATGGTTCAACACAGCCAAAGAACTTCTAGATGCTGGAGGTTCTGTGGTTAACAGCAGTCTACAGAACATTCCTATTGTCAGAGCAGTATTCCAGGGTCAGGAAATTTGACAATAACAACAAAAATTACAAACTAACATTTACTCAACAATTTTAAAAGATCAGATCATATTGGCCTAAAATGTGCCAGGAGGATGAAGAATGTCCAAGTAATCACAGCATATGCAGAATTCATGAAAAACTTGGTAATATTTTAAATATGTAAATACATATGAAGATTTGGAAGCATCATATTAAACAAAATGAAATTATAGCTGGTACAATACAACATACTTGGACAACACAAGCAACAAATGATGAAGGAAATTTGTAACCAACCATATCCAAAAATACAATGAAATACCTTTATAGAATTAAGTATCAAGTGGAACAACAGATCGTGATAAACTTTGCCCATTATATATTTTAAATGCATTTCATTACCCCATTTTTGTGAAAATGAAATATGATTATGAAAACAACAGTGGAGGGTGAAGATTTGTCCTTCTTAGGATCCACCACTTTGAGCAATATATCCTTGAGTTTATGCATACACAGATACATGTATACTTTCACAAGTACATATAAATAAAGGAACTCCCACTTATGGATCAACCACCGTAAAAATAAAGTCACTGCACATATTTGTAACAAAAATGTCATGTCACTTTGATTTAATCATTCTTACATTCCTCTCCCTTCATACGCTTGACAGGGGATGGATCTTTACATGTCTTGAACTCAGAAGTTGATTCTCCTTCAGAATCATCATGTTTAATTTTGCTGCGTTTTAGCCAAGATTCCATTAAAGTGCTACTTGCAGACTTGGACTTTGGAACTCTGCAAAAATAAACATAAGAGTCACAATGTTACCAAAAGTTTCAAAGACACCATCAATTTAACTAATCCAGAGATATATAACAGAGAAGTTCCAAGAGTTGATGGCTACGGTAGAGGGATAATCAAGGAGGAAGGTAGGTATTATGTACTTCGTAGTGTAACACACACTTGTTCATTAACACAGACAGTATTTTCTTTTTATGCAGTGGGAATTGTATGCACGAAAAGCATGGCAGGACTAGATTTTGAAATTCATGTACAATGGCAGCTGATCAAGTCACATTGAAAAATAAATGAGCAATAATTAGCCAGCTAGACGAGTTAACACAGTCATCAATTGATGCTTCTAAGGGAATGAGTCAAAATTATGGAAGGCAGTGAGTTTTTGAGTGCAAATAATGTACAATCAAACATTGATCTACTAGGATTTTCCAAAAGCAGATGGTAAAATTTATCTATTCTTTTTCACACCATAACAGGTAATATTTGCATGTCACTGTACTCAACCTCTCCTAGGTCTCCCTATACTTCTTTTTGCCATGAATTTAAAGCTTAGGACCTGTAATGGACCTATCTATAGCCATTTTATTTGCATGATATTTCCTATTTCTCTTACTTTCTGGCCCTCTAAAAATGATGTGAGTGTAGCAGTGAATCCAGTTACGGCCAAATATAAAACTATAGAATATTACTAATGTTAATTCATTTGTATAATAATCACGGTGCAGATCCACAAAACCAGCCTATCAAATACCAACTTTAGATTAAAAAGTTGATTCTTTTCCATTATTCCATTTAATAATCATTCCCTATACCCTGGTTGCCCTGATACCTACGCAAGATCTGTCATGCCACATTCAGAATGTGGTGCACACAACACACTGGTAGTGCACTAATATAAGGACCAATGATCTCAAAGCAGTATTCCGGTTTTGCAAGAGCTTTTACAACGTAGCCACAGATCCACTTTTCAATTTCTGTGACTGTTTTCATGACTCACAAAAAACATCTACTACCAGAAAGTAGCAAAGCCAAAAGGGAATTCAAAGTAAGCATTGGCACACACAAACTCATGTTAATTCTTGTAATAATTCTCAACTCATATTAAAAATATTCATAAAAATGATTAAAGAAAGGAAAGTTATGCCGTGAGAGTTTATCTGTAAAAGAATATACAGAATGAAAATAGAGACATATTTAACCCTTTCGCTACGAATGCCGTTTATAAACGCCGCTGATTTTTCACTCCTGTGAACGAAGGCCGTTTATAAACGCCGCAGATTTTTCTACGCAAGAGAACGAAGGGCGTCTTAAAACATCGCTGGGGTCAGATAGGCAGATAAGGATAATTACATTTTCGCGTGACAAGCCACTTCTGAGTGCCAGTACATCTACATCTACATAATACCCTGCAAGCCACCATAAAGTTGTGTGGCAGGGGGTGAACTCTCACCAAACATGCACTAAATATCATGCATAAAAAAGGATCAGTACTTTTATAGGTACTGTTCAAAACTATGGTATTTAAAAAAAGATAAAAATAGCAAAACATACATGCAAAAACATGCCATTAGTTGGGTTAGCTATAAGTCCTTATACCAACATGCAGCTACCAATGTTATCCATTGCTACACTCGTACTGGATATTTACCGTTATTCATATCCCTCATATTGTTGTAACCATTGATATGATGCCTATTGTGCTAAATATATTAATATTTACATTAGAATTTCATTTAAAATCTCTAATTGGTATTTACAACAACAGGAATTTATATATGTATTAACCCAAACTTAGTGTCTTACTATTATTTATTTACCAAAAATCACTGAATTAAAAATAGTTGACCGCGGACAGAGGCCGAGGTGGGTTCTCATTTGGAAAAGGGCGAAGATAATCTCTGGTCAGTGGCCGAGGAAAGGGTCGGGAACCCCGCTGGGTCCGGTCCCAAAGCGGGGGAAAGACATACCTGCTCGAAGCCTTGCTTCAAGAGAGCTCCGTACAGGGAGTGGAAAATATTCTAGAGGAACCCGTGAGAAGGAAAGCATTTTCCAGAGTAGGACTCCGGCGCGAAACATATATAACATATGTTATAGCCTTGCAACCTGGCAGCTTGACATAAGACTTTTCCTGCCATATTAAGACAATACATAATGAGTACAAATGTCTGTCACTATTAATGCTCTGCTAGCAAACTCCAGGTTATTTATTACTATATTTACTACTCTCTTCCAAGGTCACCAGCGCTCGCAAGGACCCCAGTGGCCACCATGTACGCCATATGGTAAATAAGGACCTGTAAGAAAATATTCTGAGATCGATCCCGAGTGGAGAGGGAGACTGCGGGAAGAGCCCCTTCAGGTTGCAGTGTTTGAGTCACACTATGATAGCTTTGCCAAAGGAAATTTATAATGACTCACATGGGTTAGATTAATAATTCATATGAGTCTCGTATAACCTTTCTTAACTTTTACATGACTTCAAGATGAAAAATTATTTCCCATGACTTTCATAAGATTTGGCCACTTTGAGTTTAAGTCTTAAGTTGAGGCAGCCCATTCTAATCGATGTCGGCAAGCATTTAAAACAACTTGCATAGTATTCCTTAAATAGAGCAATTAGGAATTAAATTAATAACAGATTATCACGTAATACTATCGTAATCAAGAAAGACAAAGATTTTCCTCATACTAAGGAAATTGTAAATATTTCAATGCAAAATTGCTTATTAATCAAAGAATAGTAAAGACTACTTTAAAACATGGAGAAAATACCAGTCTAAAAGTGTAATGGGTTATTTTAACAGGCAAAAATTGCAGTTCAGAAAATAGATAAGTGGGGAAATTCATACAATATGAGCAATATTCTTAATGACATCAATTGCAAAAAGTAAGCACGATATTAAGCTACAAGCTTACAACAGGCAAATATTTCCCTCCGACATGCATACTGTCAAAATATCCTGGATTTCATCCTGATATAAAGAACATGAAATAGCTTAAGGTATTTCAGAGTACGTTTCTCAATCTAATCAGAGCCGATCACTCAATGGCATAACTGACAAATATGGTATTCTTACTTTTGTTTATTACAACGTTCATCTTTGTTTCTAGCATTATTGACAAATGTATCCACGGGGTGCCACAACAAATGCTTAGTTGGCTGAAGCAACTGGAGGGCTGCTTTAGCAGGTAGATTTCCATAATCCAACCATTTCTGAAAATTGTAATAAGGTTGAAAAATTAATCAAGGAAATTGAATTATACACCGATAATACCTAAGCCAAGAACAATTACATACCATAACATCTTCATCATCATTCAATACTGCAGGCATCCGATGATGCAGCCAATTTAATGTTTCATTAGATTCCATTGTTATTACTGAATAACTGTATGTATTACCTTCCTAAAAATGTCAGAATTTATGTCACCATAAGTACTTTAAAAATCAAATAAAAGGGGAAACATAGTAAACTGTGAAAAATATTGTAGGTAGGTACTACAGTATGCCAATAGGCTTCCATTACAATTGTATGTTAACGTAAGAAGTGGTACAAATAAAGAGCTTCACTTCTCAGAGTAAATGTACTCATGTGAAAGGTATTCCTACCCAAATATCAAAGAGTGCAGCCAACTTCAAAAGTTTAGGGCCATGCCAACCAGACTCTTCACTCCATGATTCCTTCCAAGTTGATCTATCCTCAATGCGAATCTGAGTATAAGAGAAATTCTGTTGAAATGGCATATTACACCTCATCTCATAATATCTTGGTTATTTTCGTATATATTTTGGTTTCCAGAAACCTCTTATCTCTAAAAATATCAAGATATTAACAGTTTACTAACACTTTCTGGTTGAGGAGCATAAATGAAATATGGTTGCTTTTGTGACCCTTTAGTTGTCTGCCATTCATAAAAACCATCACATAAGACCACACATCGTTTCCCCTTCTGTAGAGGGGCATTATAAAGACGTGATTCGTTGACATTTTCTATTCTACAATTGTTTGTTGTCAGCTTGTGGTTGTTGTAGGCTCCCTGGGTTAAATAAATCAGATTTATAAAAATAATGGCATTATTCTACGAAATAATTTCTTTGCTCATAACATTAACCATAAGGTAGTGCTCTTAATTAAAACCATAAGCAATATTTACTAGCTGCATTCATGAAACACTGGTACGCTCACACCAAAAGGTGTATATTCATATGTCGTGCAAACCAAAACCACATACCTACCTTGTGCCACGGAGGAATCATTCCCCAAATCATTGGATGAACAACGGGCTTTTTCACATCGGAAGTAAGATCAGGAAAATGCTTTCCAGACACAAGAACAGGGGTTACATCAGTTGGAGCCACGTTATACGATGGTTGGTAACTCCACTGCTCGTTAGAATTCACCCACTCAGGTGAATAATATTTTTGTCCTTTATCATCTTTAAAACTGCAAGCTTTGCATATTCCGTCAGTTGACAGAGTACTAAAAGCAACGCAAGATCACTGAATTACTTGTTCACCGAGAAGTATTTCCCGTTATAAACGACTTCGTTGAAAGCATCAGCAGGATACGTACCAAGCTAACCTTCCACACATTTTCAGCTTTCAGGTAAAATGAATATAAAACACAGATTTCACCAATATTGTGGGTATCTTCAAGTTTAAATCTTTTAAACTTACAACACATTCGCAGACGACGCCGCGGAGAAGTGAGCGCGCGAAAACAAAAAATTGGCGCGAATGTTGAATGTCATTTTTCCGATTTACAGCAATTGACGGCAATAACCACAAAAATATCATCAGCATATTCCAGATGTATAGTAAGTTAAATGGATCATTAAATTTAAAAGAGCCCTAAAAGCAGTAGTACTTGCTTTCTAACTAAATTAATGTAAGAATTATGAAGAATATGCGTGTGAAATGACGTATTGATGGTGTTATACATTCGTGGGGAAAAATATACATTTCTCATCGTCCTAGAAGAGTAATGAAATAACTATGAGTTTAATATGTATTTCAGTGATATTAAACAATCTGCGTGTTGCTGAGAAAGAAACTGTTATACTTGCACGTAAAGTACATTTTATTTTTACAATACATAGGCTCCTTCTCTGAAAGCCATCATCAGTGTTCATAATTTCAAACACTCCATGTCTTACAATTAGTATTCAACTGCTCCCTCTGTAGCCACAAGCATTACTGACGTCATCATGGTGACATTCCTGCTGATTTTTCATCCTACTATTGGTAATTCTGCTCAATATGTACAACATATATTATAGGGTCTACCCTTCTTGCATCGCCCATTACTACATTACTTGCCTTCCTACAAAGCAATATTTTCTCACCTTGCTCAACTTTTGTTACCCAAGTTTAACATGGCCAACATTTCAAAAGGTGACCCCTCTTAATTCTTAAGGCTTGATATGTAGGTACATGCTTACTGTGTGTCGGAACAATATACCGTTTGCAAGAAAAAGATATAGCAAAAACTTCTGTGAGAGTCTCAATATACCCGAGGTCTCACTGAAACTGATTGTGTTTTGAGGTAGTTCAGGAAATGGGATCACAGAAAGCTTTCTTACTTGGATCTGATATTGTATTTTCAAAAAACATGTTTCAGGAGGAGTAAGCGATGCCTAAATCAATATTACTCCTTATCAAGTTTGACATAGAGGAATTTTGTGTATTGTGATTTAACAAGATTCAAAACTGCTCTTATCACTTTTGAGGAAATAATGAGATTTTGTCCAGCAAAATGGATCTCAAGAGGAGGAGAAAATGTGGCAAAAAGGTACTATAGTAGTAATGATTCAATTAGGACTTACCTTAAACGAGGCTACACCCTTGCCCGAATGGCATTAAAAATCCTTCTGATTCTCTGTGAGGTCCCCTCCCCCAACTACCTCAAAACATACAACACTTTTGGGAAGGCAGTGAGGTTAATGGTATATACTTACTCCATGTTAAATCAATGCCACCCCGTAAGTTGGAAATTTTTCAGTACAACCAGCAAAAATAATAATAATAAACTTTATTCATCTTATCAATGTGTCACATTACAGATGTTGTCAAAAATAGGAGAAAATAAAAATACTAGGGCACAACCATACATTGTATAAGTTGGCCATTATCATTCAAAACCATAAGAAGACAACATAGAGCAGTTTTTAATAGAGTTAGACAGTAGGATATATTTGGTCCCTTGGAAGAATAGGTACTTAAAGAGAGTCAGTACGTTTTGGAAGTAATGTCTTCCTTCATTTTATGATCAATGCTATAGTTTTACATTTGTAGCCAGGAAGATTTGCTCAAATATGAAGAGGTTACTGATAGGAGAATTGAGTGGAGAGCAGCGTCAAACCAATCTAAGGATTGTTGACTGATGATGTTGAACCATGTTTACAGGGGCAAGGGCCTAGCCTCGTTGAATCACCGGTTTCCGTCAGATCACCGAAGTTCAGCAACGTTGGGCCGGGACAGAGGTTGGATGGGTGACCATCCCCCATACTTTTACTATGGTGCTCTTGTCCCCTGTCTGCAAGTGGTGTACAGGTTAAATGTGGGTTTGCACAATGGATCTAAAGAGGTCTCAGTGCCAGGGGGGCTCCAGAAGGCCCTCACCCAGGGATTCATGTTCGCGTGCCAAGATGGTGTCATCAACACCCTCGTGTACCATCGCCTCATCTTTAGGGCAAACGTGATGGACACGAGATGCAGAGTGTGCCGAAGGCAGCCGGAGACTTAAGGTCATCTGCTCTCCGGCTGCAGCTTTTATGCGAAGAACGCATATATAAACCGGCACAACTCAGCTCTGCGGGTGTTGTATTACCATCTAATTGTAAGACACCATTACGGTATAGACGCGAATCAGGTGTTGCCTTACGTCGCTGGAGACATTGAGTCGGTCGTGGAGAACAATACGTGTAAGATCTGGTGGAATTATTCCTTCTCCACCTCCAGGCAATTGGAGGCGACGAAGCCTGATATCATTCTCCTTGACAATCTCTCTCATGCCATGTTCGTGATCGAGTTTTCAGCACTGGCTGAAACGAACATGGCAGTGAGGGAGATTGAAAAAAGGACTAAATATCAAGATCAGCTGTGTGAACTCTCGCAAATGTACGCAGGCTACTCTGTGAAACTGGTAGTCCTCATCGTGGCCATCCTTGGTGGTGTCAAGAGCTCACTGGTCGAAAATCTCAAGTGCATTCCGGCGTGCAGGGCACGAGCGGATGCACTTGCAAGTGCAATGCAGAAGGCTGTCCTTCTTGGGTCTCTCCGCCTGCTTCGTGCGCATGACCCTAATGCCGGGTAGCCACCTATCCACCGGTGGTGGATGTGGCTACCCTTAGGCGCGACCCCTCTCGAGTCTCCGGCAATTATGACGGCAACGAAACCTGATGCTAGCCGGAGACTCAGAGGTGGAAGTTACCACTTGTAACAATATAATAAGTTTATTTGTCCAGCAGACACAATGCACAGTATTACAAATACATATGGCAGGTGTATAGGACACGTCAAAAGTAAAGGCAATAGTAAGACAAAATAAAGATACATCAAATTGCAGGTACACACTTAGATAAGTATTCATTTATACTATAATAGCACTTATTGACCAGATAATCAAATAACATTTTCTTGAACAGTGGAAATCTTTGTTCATTTTTTAAATAATTAAGTAGGTTATTGAACAATTTTGTGCACATTGATATTGGCCCCTGAGTTAAGACAAGGATATCAATTGGTATCATCTGCAGTGAATCTATTAAGAGCAATGGAGCTAGAAAAATAAATGGGGTTATATAGTTGATTCACCCCATAAGTTTTCGGCCAAAAGTAAAAGTTTATTGTCAGTGCTTTTCAAATGTGTGCATATATCCTGCCCTGCTTTACGTACCTGCCACTGCACCACTCTTCTTAATATCCGGATGAGTATACTCATATTATAACCACTGCACATCTCGTAACCCTTCTTCTCCACACTCCTCAAGCATGTCTTTGTAAACCATTCTGTCTTTAACAATTGTTTCCGGGAATCTATTCCTCCCTCTCTCCCTCCCACAGATTCGTCCTTTAAACCTTAAGTTAAAACTTGCATGTATATGGCACCTTAACATTTTCAAATTTCCCAGCCTCATTGTGATACACTAACTCCCCTACCCTTTCTCCCACCCTCCCATGATATCAAGGGCCGCTCGTTCTCTCCTATCTTCAGTATTCCTCTTCCTGTTGAAAAAGGTGGCTGTCACAGAAATATTCAAACATGACATGTACCAACAAGTGAGTATTCTTCCTTTGTGTTTTGTTTCCCAGCCTCATTGTGATACACTAACTCCCCTACCCTTTCTCCCACCCTCCCATGATATCAAGGGCCGCTCGTTCTCTCCTATCTTCAGTATTCCTCTTCCTGTTGAAAAAGGTGGCTGTCACAGAAATATTCAAACATGACATGTACCAACAAGTGAGTATTCTTCCTTTGTGTTTTGTTTTTATTATTCACACCTGTGAACATATTTTGTATACATATAGTTGAGTGGATGAAGGTGGCTGCTCTGCGGTACATTAAATACCTAGGAGAAAGATGAGTGGAACACGCATAAACAGAGATGTAACACACTTACTGTGGCTATTTTTAGGGTTTTTTCAACCATTCTTCTAGGCCTTTGAGATGAGTCTGCCTAGTGAGTGCACCTTGGTGGTGCTGTTGTATGAGCATGGGGATGGGGAAGTGGTGGGAAAAAGGTCTGGAGAAGCTACCGAAATTGGATTCTTCTGTCTCTACCATCTCATTGCTCGCCATGGAGTCTGGGACAGGTGCTGGAGGGTTGAGGAGAGAAAGCATAAGAGAAAAGAGGGATGGGGTGAGAGATAGGAGGAAGGGGTGTGGTAGTGATTAATATTAAGTCGGGGGGAGGGAGATGGGTGAAGGCTCTCCGGATCCAAATCGTGGCCATTTTCATGGTATGGACTTCAATGGCTTGGTGCTGTGGGTGGTAATGTGGATTGTCGAGACTGTGAAGCAGTTGTCGAAATTTTTGCAATGTGTTTGTGCATGAGTTGAAATGGGAAAATTTGAGAGGACAGAGTTTGAGTTGTATGATGCTATGTGGTTATTAATGCAGATGGCATGGGTGGTGGGATGGTACCTTCTTCTATGTAAAAGGTGGTGCAGCGTTTACATTGCAAAAGGTATACAATGTTTGTGGACATGCAGGTGACAGAAACTTCTATGGGGTAGGCGATTTTAGTCTTGAGGCTGCAGAAACTGGTGATCTGGAGGAGGATGTTGCATGTTTTACCTTTTGGTCTTCCACATTTCTCGGGAGTTGGTTGTGTGATGACTGGTAGTGAGAGGATTATGGTTTAGGATGCTTCTGAGGTTGGGTGAATGTTAATAGCAAAGGGAAGGCTCTTTTTGGAGGAAATCTGTGGTGGTATTGAAGATGAGGATTGGGGAGAGAACCCAACACTTGATGTCAAGAAATATTTTTATAATCAACAAACATCTTCGGAGAGTTACCCATAACCAGCTGAAGTCAAACTTTTTTTTACTCATAAATGTCACAATAATAAAAGTTTATTTATCCAGCAGACACAATCAATATTACCTACAGGCAAAACATAAAGCAGGCATATAGGATACATCAGAAAATGAAATTGAAAGACATTAAATAAAATAATCAATTACACTGATCAAAAACAAGCTGATATCAAAGTAACATTTAGGTTTTATGCATATACTTATACACACTAAAGTAGGACTCCTTGACATGATATGCCAATAACATTTTCTTGAAAAATGGTATTTTAGTTCACAAAATTCCTTTTGTTATATGAATATTGTTCATATATTCATAAGGTTTTGATCACAGACTTGAGACTGCTATAGGGCTCACTAAAAACCATATCTACTAAACTTACAAACACAAAATATGAATTTTACCATTTCAAATATATGTATAGTAAGGAATTAACCACACACTAAGAAAATAAGCCATTAAATTAAAAGGAGAGGTGTAACCCAGTAGAGAAAGGTAAACCCATTAAAAATAAATTTAGTGTCATTACCCAATTAAGAATTCTATCTTTACACAGTGAAAATATTTTTGCTACAGTTGTAAGGCAGTCATTTAAATGCCATCTGTTGAATGACAGGAACTAAAACGTGAGTAACTTAGCAGGGTGCCCATCACTATTAGTTTTTTTATTTTCCCTGACCAAAATTTACTACTTTCCCTAGATTTTGAACTGTTTCTGGGTGCATTTTTTGTACAAATCTGCATTTTCCATGGTGTCATCATGAAAAATGCAGTTCCATGCCAAAGAGGAACATAAAGTTACAGTAAAAAAATCAATCATAAAAACATTGAAACATTTTTTAGACCTCAGATCAAAACTTTTAAACAACAGGGAATCAATCATGGAGATCTGTAGGTTCGATTACACTAATAGACATGTTTAATTACGTTTTGGACCTTCAGATGATTTCTATGTACAGCTTATCAAGTGTTTCTTGTGTCTTCTTTTCTAGCTTCAACTGTTCTAATTCCTCCGCCATTCTTTCCTTCCTCCCTCTGGATTGGTACTCATTCTTTCCATCCCATTTTACCTGAGCCTTAGTGCTGAAGGCAGCTTTACAAAACATGTGCGCTAATTGCACATACCTCACCATGTCCTTAGTAATTACGATGGATTCGATATCACCATCTAGATGGGAGATGTTCAAATATGGCAAAGTCCTATTAATGTATCTCCTAACATGTTATCAACCATTATGTCTTGTTCACAGAGAAGCCGATCTCAACAAAGGCATTTCCATGAGGCAATCAATATAAGCAAAATCATGACACAAATGTCTTTGTGGTCTTTTTTTGCTCATGGCTGAGTACAGAACGTGATCTTAACGGTCTTTTTCTGTCAAATACTCCTGGAATTTTTCTGAGCACAGTTGTGTCATCAAGAAAATTAGAAAACTGAATATTTGCATGTTTAGCTGGAACTGCAGGGGTATGTTTGCACCTTATTAATATTGATAGACAAGTTTTCACAGAACGTTTGCACTTCTCAGGTTCATTGGGCTTAACAGATGGTTTAAGATGGTGCACTGCATTAACAAGTTTATACTTCATGGGACTTCTTTCCATGATCTTCTCAGCTGCTTAGACTACAAATGTCCTGATAATGTAATTTCTATAGGGAAGTTTGTCTTTTTCAGATACATCTCCTTAACGTTATTCCTCACTAGCTGCAATACCAATGTCAACATTCTTGGCGGTCATCAAGAGGGGGGGGCGGAGGCAACACAGCTTGAGGCTCAAGCTACCGCAAGCCACGTCGCACCGGCCAATAGTCAACCCAGTGCAGCAGGCTGCTGGCTCAATAGGACATTTCACCGAAGCTCGAAACAGAAGTAATGTGGGAGAGGGGATGCTGGCTGGCACATCCACCGCTGCAGTATCAGAGCAATAAGGGCCCATTTAAATATGCAGGACACCACTACATCAAGGAACCAGATGCCAACTCAAATCAAGGAAGGTCCAATCCTTAATTAAGGGTGCTGAATGCTCTGTAAGGCTAAGGGCCTTCGTATCTCACCCCTACCCACTGCCTCAAAGATGCTTAATCTCCAAACCTGCCTCAACCCCCTACCTCAAGACAGGTATTTAAGATCTGATATTGCTGGTCAGGTGGGAGTCTCTCACTTGCAGGTAGGGGGCTGGAGAATACTCCTGGATTCAGAAATTTAAGAAAATCCTGGGAATAAACCTCAAAAACAAACCTTACCTGTTGAAAACAAATTCCTCCCCAAGCTAGGGTTCAGTCAGGCCAGAATTGTAATGTGATAATTACGAGTTGTTTCCAAAATACATTGTTGTTAACAAGGGAGTTTAATATTCTAGAGGGAATAATCTGCGGTAGTTTGGAGGTCGATTATCCATGCTAAGTTGATATTAGTAAATTTTAATGCCAACCATAGCCCACGAGGAGTATCAATCCAAAGTAGTGAATATTTTCGTGAGCTTCTCGTCCTTTTTATATCTTTGATTAATCTCCGTTGGCCAGATGGACTGGTTGAGTCGCTCAAATTATGGGTCCATTTTTCCTCTTTTCCAAATTCCCTGACTGCTGGGCACCCTGCTTAGAAGTTGCCTAAATAGAAAAATATTTTTCTTATGGTTCACTCAAGGTCAAACCAATAGTTCACTCTAGCAATTTTCATGCTTACCAATCATGAGATTTTCTAATCAACCCTCACAGGTCAGGGTAAAAAAGTGATAAATCCCAAACATTTTATTTTTCACCTTCAGCAATGAAATAAGATTAACACTATCAACACCTGCCCCTGCCACACACCCTCGTGGTGGCTTGCAGGGTATTATGTAGATGTAGAACACCCAGTGTCATAGCACCATTGGCACAAAGGGGCATGATATCAACAGGGCCCAGTGGTAGATAAAATTAATAAATTTATAATTGATAACTAACAAAAGGTTCATTACAATAGGCTGCACACGGATTCTTTAAATGGGTGATTTTAGAACATGGATAACATTCTTTAAGTGAATTTTATGCCTTATTCTCTGGAGCTCAGGGGTGCAGTCTCTCTGGTCTTCCCTGTGTTTCTTGAACCTGGGCCCAAACACACATTGCTATGTCGCTATCAACACCCATATAGTGATAAACCTCAAGAAATATTAAAGACACGAGTTGAACTTACACTGTAATAAACCTTGCTACATACACTAAGAGTAGGCTAGTGGTTTTTTTCTGCCACCATGAGCCCAGAGAAATCTAGTATTCACGGAAGTTATAAGGCTTGGGTGCACAGGTTTTAACCCATGGATTCCAGCTCTGTAGAAATGCCACCCCATAGCTCTTCCATAAAAATGCTCCGTCTTCTATTGCATTGTGCAGTCTTGAAAATTTTTCTCACAATCAGTTATGCGCAACATTAATGATGCTATAGAAGTTTATTTTAAATTTTGTGATAATGTCCTCAAAGAGATTGGAAGCCTAGTTTATTAAAACAGAAGATTATGAAAATAGTTTTAAACTGCTCATCCTTTCTTACTTTTTTCAGTTCTATAAATACCAAGAAATTTTTCTCACTAGTGATTTTCATCCTAAAAAATCTATAAAACCTAATATTTCAAACATATATTGACATGACCAGGAACATCAAATCATTGAACAACATACAATAGGTAATTTTAAGTTTTCACAGGGATTTATGAAGACTACACATATGCAATTACGCTCCGAAGTACTAATTTGATAAAAAAATTGTTTACCTCCATATTGATATTCATCAAAATATAAAAACCCCACAACACAATTGGGGTAACTCCCTACTCACACAACCCAATATGGCTGTAAACACATTGGGTGGAAAAATTTCTGATGAACAAAAACTCCACCCCCAGCGCTTTCTGCACTCCACTCACCCTAGTATAACCCATCTTGCAGTGGACCCTGCAATAAGCTCCATGAACTTGGCTTTTTTCTTAATTATCAGGCTTATGACATGGCTGACAGAAGAGGTATCAATCAAATATGATAGCACACTATTGTATTTTGTCCTATGAAAATACTAAGTAGAATGTTTTCATTCCAAAGGATAAAGGTAATTATTTAACCATACAAACTTAAGCAAAGGTTTAACTACAGAAACATACTTGCTGTAGACCTCTGTAAGAAGTGTTGAAGGCAAATACTAGGCGGACCTTCAGTCACAGGGGGAATGTGGCAATGACAACTATGAATTCATATATACTTGTATTCACAAGTATGACTTTATTCGAATGCTTCCTGGAAATTTAGCACACCAAGGCAAGATGTCCCAGATGTCTTAAAAAGTGCCACATATCACATGTCCTTGCTAATGTACACAGATTCCCTAATAAGACCCCTTTCAGAGAAAGCTATCATCACAAGGTACATACCATATTCATGAAAAAGAAATCTCAAGGCTGTTTAACATGTAACAGTAACTAGTAGTGATAAGAGGATATAGTTTATACACCTACTTACCCAGCATACAGGCTTAACTGAGCACACCATACTAGCACTAATAACAAAGCAAGAGCACATCTATATGATGATTCCCATATGGTGAAAAGCTTCCCCAGATCCTTTAAACTTCCTACTGCACACTATCTATTGGTTCCAGAAGTAACTCTCGAGTGAAGATTCAAAATCATTAGAAAAAAATGTTGACTTCACATCTATGGACTATGATGAAACTTAAGGTGAACCATTTATTTCGCTATGTACTCTTATGCATGAAGCAGTGAATTTTAAAATATTTTGATCCCTCACTCAGATTTACCATTTCAACAAAATTTTATTCAACAGTAAAAAAAATCATGTCATTTGAATGAGGTGGATACACCACAGGACCAGGATAAGCTTGAGAAATCCTGTGCTACACCCACTTATCCCTAACACTGGACTTAAATTTGCCAATTTACAGCCAATGCTTTACTCAATCTTGGGGAGACTACAGAAAATGCACAGCCTGTTAGGCATTTAATGGAAATGAGTGAAAATGCAACATTACCATGGATGCAATATCAGAGGCAAGAGACAATTTAGAGCCAAGTTTCACTTCAACCCCAACAAATAAAACACGTAGGGATACAAATTAGTCAAGACAAAGGCACTAACTGTAGAGGAATACTGATTACACGAAAACTAAACAAGTATGAAGGGCAACCATTCACACGATTGGACATTTTTAACACCATTCTCTCATTCGGTTCACTAGGGTGTCAGGTGGCTATATTTCACGGACGCTAAGAAAGAGATACTACTCCTTAAACAGAGTTTTATTGTTAATGGCCATACATAGTCTTTTTTTCTTCAATCCAATCACCTCGTTGGACACAACTAATATAACAGAACTAGGTTAGTTTTAGCTACAACAAGCTATATATGGGACACATGACAGTTCTAATAAGGGATTATGCCGAATTTGGTTCCCATGGCGCATTTTACACTTCCAGGAATCTTCTTGCCACGGGATCCACCGGAGAAAGAAAGGCATCACTATGGTATGGGCTTCACTTCGGCTCCCAATCCATCCACTCCACTGAAAATTAAATTGAGCAATAGATATACACAGACGTACTTCAACGAGGAAAATAAAACGAAATACAAAAAAATATCATGCTTACAGGTAATGTGAAGAGAACCATACCTTTCAGTAATTGGGCACCAGGCGGTGATTTAAAGCTCAGTCGTTACTGAAAATGTCGATGGATTCCATGAAGCCCTTATCACTTTCCCGGTACTTTTTCATCTATGGCCAAGTAATTGCGGAGCTTAGGCTTCCAAATCCAAGGCCAATCCAACCTTGTGTCCTCCTTGGTTTAGGTTTTTACCGTCAATTAGAGCGGATAGAGTCAGCGTCACTCCATCTCTCAACTCCTGCTGGTAGCCCAACCCCACGCAGCTAGAGTTGTCCACTTTAGCTCGAACAGCAGCATTTTTAGCCAAAGAGTATTTACATCCCATTTCGAATCTAGTATTAGTGGAACCAGCAGACCAGGCCAATTGAATTCCAGTCTCTAATTTTGAGTTAACCTTCTGGTACAAGGAACCCAAGTATTCCTGCCCATCATTAACACTGGTGTGCAGTACAAAATCTCCAGCGGAGTAACCAACAGCGAAGTTATTCTTGGTAAATTTTGATTTAGCTGAATCGAAAGTCATCTGATATCCCGCGAGCCAACCATTATAACAGAAAACTGAACTTCCATTAATGAGAGGGCCGGCAAGATCGAGGTTCACATCCATGCTCATGGCAATGCTGTCATGCTTATATTGTGTTTTAACTCTTCCAGTCTTCTTTCCGCTTTGAGGGGAAAATGTTGAATCAAAGGACAGTTTCAATCCTTTAGCCAGCTTGTCCTCGATTGATACTTCAGTCGAAAGGGAATTGTCCGTATTCCATTTCTCAGTAAAAACCATTCCATAATCCTTCACCTTGTACTTGGTTTCCAAAGTTCCGAAAACTTTACCGGAGTCTTGATTCAACGAACCACCAGCAGTTATGTCGACCGCACCCTCAGTTTTCGTTTTCAATTCCAGTTTAATTAGACCAAAGTGATAACCTTTGCCGAAAACATCACGGCAGGACTTTCCCAAATCTCCATATGTCGGAGGAGCCATGGCTTTTGCGTAAAAGTTGTAAAAGAAACTAAGAAATTAGCAATGCACAACGAGGTGCGAACTCACATGGAACCACGTCGAAAGAGGTCACGTTAATCACGCAATTGGATAGTCAGTCTGAAGACAACTGAACATCGGGTGCGAAAGGATAGGCTTGGCGCGCGAATTTGCAACTAAAATGTAGCAACATTATAGGAACGTCACAGTATATATTTATGTTGTTCCTTCTCTTCAAAATGTCATCATTTCTTCGCTTCTAGCATTAATATTTCGATATTGTTTCGCCCAATACGTCTACAGAGGACTAATGTGTTATAATTCGAAATGGCATCACAAAAATCCACTGATGAATTGCTGGATGTTTTTGAAACCCTGGGCCATGAAGAGTTGAAAGAAAAAACGGAGGAATTACTCCCTGCTTTGATAATATCCTTTATGATAGTGCTGTTAATATTATGTTACTAAGAATTGTGTTCTTTTGCATGTATCACTTCCTTAATTTTACTGTCACAGCTCGCTTAGTCTTGAAGATGGAAATTGCAAAGCTATTCAAGTACTTCGCGTGTTACTTCATTCGTGTTTACCAGTGATACAACTACACGATGTAGAGGAAAAAATATTTCAACACGCTATTCCAGCCTTAAAGAATTTGTTTCAGGAGGTACTGAGTGATGATTTTTGCAATGGCATTTTTGTGTTGCAAAGTTAGTAGGAATCATACTCACGTTGCCACTTTTATTTCAGACTTTAAATGGCATCATTTTCAAACTTCAAAGTGAAGAGTTTATTCAACCAGAAGAAGTTAATAATAATCTTGAGGGATTACTTAAGGTAACTTAGTTGGAAAACGTTATTTTACGGTGGAATGTATGCCCTTTTATGTACTGGCGCTTTGTATATTTTTTCAGGTCTGCCTTGTGTTACTGGAATGTATCGACAGCACTCTTCAGTATGTCACCTCTTATAGTCAAGTGAATGCCAAAGAAATTCCTAGCTTAACAAAAAATGTGGCAGATATTCTGCTGTATTCATTCAGACACTGTAAAGAAAGGTAATAAAATGGATTTTTGTGTATCATTTTTGAAGAAAAAGAATGGACTGATTGAAACAATGCCATGATTTGTAATTGTGGTGAATTTTTGGCGTTGTAGTGCTAATTTGTATGGAGATTTCTTTAAACCACTGAGTGAAACTTTAAGGCTGCTTTTCAAGAGAAGCCAAGCAGTTCAGGGCCTGTTTATTTCAGCATTGACATCTGTCATCAAATACCAATGCTCATATGAAGAAGATCTCATCAATCTCATTGATGGTAAGGATGCAATGACATTGCCTTCTTAGGAGGAACATTTTAGATTTCATCTCAGTTGAAGGTTCACTTTATCCATAACCAGTTATAGAACAATTGTGTTCATTTATTGTTTCTTTGTATACTTGGTTTTGTAGGAGTGATTGAGCCCTTACCCCTTACTTACGTATACTCCTTCTATCCCCCTGTCCCCCTTTTTTCCTTTGACCCTTAATATTATGGCTTTGGGGAAAATTTCTTACATGTTGCATAGTTATTTGAAATATTAATGTTGAAGAACTCTCTTAGTTTTGTCCTCTTTATGTACTTTTCTTTTAACAAATTCACAGTCCTTGAAGTCGTGGAAGAAATCGCAGAAGTAGTGACAGGATTGGATATAAAAACAATGGCCAATCAATGGAAGTTTTTTGCCAAAGTTTTGCAAGAAAATGTGGACCACTTAAAGCAGCGAATCAACATTTGTCGCCCAGTCAAATTCCTTTCTTCTGAGTTAGAGAGTGGGGTTAAAGCTGTGCTGCAATCGGTATTTACAGTATTTTTAAAACCACTAAATTGAAAAACATGATCTCTAATGTAAATATTATCTCATTTATAGGACATCAGTGATTCAAGTAGTGTGGTAGGGAATCTCAAACTCTTGAATTTTACTTTGAAAATATTAATGCTTCTGTGTGAAATGTTTGTTGGCTATCTTGGAGACTGTCATGAGAAACTTCTTAACCTCATTATATATGTATTGAGGTAAGTGCACAATCATGATTAGATCATTACAGATGAATTTTCTTTTGGCAAAATATTTTCAGATTCAACTTAAAAAATTTCTTGTTTTGCAGTTATTCTCACCCACGCCTAGAGGTGATGCAATTGCAGAGGACAGTTATTGATGATATAGAAAGCTATTTGATTACTGGAGTTGAGCCTCTTGTGTCACGGCTTGTTGGAGAAAGGGATTTGGCTCAAGTTTGTGAATTTTCTGTATCTGTGATGTCTTGTTTGAGCTTTTCCTCATATTTTATCTCTTTGGTCCTTTTACTTTTCCAGGAATATTTTCAGTTTAATCTAGCTAAGAATGAAGTGGGAAGTATGAAATTGGGTTTTATGTTGCTGTCAATGATGTTAATGAAAAATCTTTTGCACTGCAATGATGACATCAGGAGAATTTGGCTCAAAAATGATCCTGGTTCTAATATAATAACAGTGGTTTTCCAAGCTATAAGTCACTGTAAGTACAGTATTATTTTCAGTGCATTCCTTAACCCAAAATTAACTTGCAAATCTTGGAATTTTATTGGAAATATTTTGCCATTATTCGTAGACATTAATGGTATTTTATATTGAATAATTAATTGTATTAATATTTTTAACTTATTTTATTATTATTTATTGATATTTTTCCTTCTTTGAAATTTTACTGAAATTTTTTTTGAGAAATGCAGTTATACATTTACAAATTAGGTGGTGATCAGTTACTTAAGTCAAACTGGTAAAAATCCTCTCGATATGGCTCCCACCCTCAGCATGTTATAACATAATAATCTAGTATTTTTATATTTGAGTTTGAATTGCTGCAAACTGAATGCTAAAACCTGGAATTGGTCCAATAAAATAAGGCTTGGGCCAGGTTAATTACTAGAATTGGATAGGGTACTTTTTTACCTACTGTGGTAAAATTTTAATATGAGAGAATATTTAAGCAATAAGTGTGAGTACAGTGATGTACTTAAAAGCAGTTTAAATGATAGAGGGTACTGAAAAATTCTATCCCAAATTTCCATATGCTATGTGAATTTAAACTTTATTAAGTACAGTTTAAGAATACATATTCTTTAGACTAACATCAGAGATTGGGTCATACTTATGGAATTAAAAAAAACTTACTCATATTGTCCTCAAACTTACATTTTGCTGCATGGTTCGGTGTAAGTGGAACAGATCAGGCTGATTTAGTGGAAGGAATGCATATTCTTTCAAACAACACACTTTTCTACATAATATTTAATGCACTATGCATTTTAACTCTGAGCCATCTTCAGATACAATAACCTGAAGATGATTATGGTCCTTAGGTCCAGGAGTTAGGCAAGGTTATTTATCATTCAATGCACTCTCACGGGAACTGGTGAGAGAGGTGGATGTGGCAGGCAAACATGCTAAATCACATTTGCAGGTAATCACATCTTATTCTGTGAGAAAAGGAATCATAGGCAATGATTATTAGTGCATCACATATGCAGTGTGAAAGATTTGGGATGACAGTCAAGCCCAGGAAGCCATACATATTGAAGCTCTAGATCAAGAACAAAAAGGTCAAAATGGAAACACTGGCAAGCATAAATTAAAATAGGTAGAATAGTTCCCGTATGATAGGAGTTCCTGATTGCAAAAGGTGATGTCTCCTTTTGGCATGGACACAGATTATTTCAGTTGGTAGCTGCCTTGCCTGATGACAATTACCTTGCTTAAATTTCAGGTCATGAAGAATTGAGTCAGGATTTCAAGATTAAAGGTAGTTGCAAAGGTCCTACAGCAGGAGGAAGTGGTGCTACCCATGGTGTATACGAATCATTGATCATCCATATGTCTGCATTGGTCACCACCATCCCTGCTGAGAATATGCCTCTAATTGAACAGACTCTTCTAGAAAACATTTTGTTTAGGAATGGAAATATTTGGCAGGCCTTACTTGCTGCAGATGTGTGGTGTATGATTGCTAGGTGAGATATTGTATCTAGAAATTGTTTTATGCAGCATTAAAAATAATAAGAATTGGCCATGTGGTTGGTAATACCTTAGGATGGGTATTATTGAAACGCATCGTAGCTACGATGCTGTTCTCACTCTAGAGTGAGAGTCAGTGTTGGCTGACCTTTTTTTTTCTGTCAATCCCTTTCCTTCCATCTCCTTGCAGGAATTGCATGGAGAGTTTAATGCTTCGCAATATTCATATTTCTCCCATTAATGTTCCTAAATTTGGTCAATTTTGCTTTCAACATGGTTCTTATTCAGTGATTAACAAATTTTATTATGTGAACCATAAACCATGGAGGTCATGAACATGGAAAACCTTGTGTACTGAGGAAAATCAGGCACAAATAATTGAGAATGGAAGTATCAGGGAAATATTTGGGATTTTGAGAAATTGTGTGGAAACTTGTGAATGAAACATTATTGTCAGCCTAATATGAAAATTCTTCATAATAAGTTAACCTCCTAAACAAGTTTAAAATAAAGTGTTATCACGCCAAAATTACATGGTCATGATAGAGTGTAATACAATAGTTATGCAATGGGTATAGTGTTGAGTTGTCGATTGGGGACACGTACAAAGGAGACCTTTTTTGTGTATTCAACTGAAATGGAGCTAATTGAATTTTGGGATTCTGATCCTTTTGGATAATGACAATTGGCTTGCTTAGAAAATGGGTCATTGCCCTGATATGCTAACTTTATGTGGAGTCAAGCTAATTACTTGAGGAACTCAATGTTTGCTAATGTACCATAGTGTTAACGGAAGTGTTGGAGTAAGTAGCTGAGTCAGGGAAGATAATCTTTGCAAAGTTCTAGTGGCTGGCTAGCTTTTCCATTCCACTAAGTATTGGCCTCAAAAATCCATTTCTTTTTCTAGCATGGTGAGATGGTCTGCACCCAAAACCATTGGTAGTATTTGCATTCCAGAGGTCCTATCTGTTGATAAATGGCACAAGTCATGTAATCTTATCCTTAACTACCTAATAATACAAGAGCTCAGTGTGATTATGTTAAGGTCCATGAAATTTCCCTTCTCCTTAACAAGTCATGCAAAGTTAACTCTTTGATTGCAGCGTGACAAAAAATAATCATTTGATTCTGGTGCTGTAATCATATATATTTTTATTTATTTATTTTTTATTTATTTTCCACTACCACCGAAAACAGCACATGTGGCCTTTACATCGGGGTATTAACAATGTAACAACAGACGAGCACACACAGCCATGTCCTGAGTGGTGAAAAAACCTACTCAGGCGGGACTCGAACCCGCGACCCTCAGGTGAGCAGGCGAGGTCTTAACCACGCCGCCACCGGGGCCGACAAAATTTATTTTTTCTGGAGGCTGATCTAAGATCAGAGTGTGGCTGAAATGGATAAATTTTATGGAGAGTCCAGAAGAAATAGATCTTTATTTAAGAAAACACCTAGAAACTAGGCCTGAATTGATTATTTCCTTACCCACCACTTTTGTTGTGTCTCACAATAGAGGTTAAAAGCCAGAAGCTTGCCATTAAAATTGTTCTTTGGCATGCTTTTGTTTCTCTAGTCTTGGCAATACCTAAGTTCAGAGCCAACATAAACAGTAATGCTAGGGTAGACAAAAATCTTTGTCCAATGACTCAGCCTAGCTCTTTGTCCTTCAGACAACCAACTGCCTTCCTCAGGATCCAAATGAGTAGAGGCTCCCTTGGAGGCATTTGAACTAATGCAATTGACCTTGCATTGTAATTGCTTAGAAAAGTTTTGAAATATTATAATTCCTGTCATATTCTGTTGCTGAATACAGTTTCTGGGAAAAATCCATATCCCAAGGGCTAATTACAGTCTCGTTTTTGTGGCTGCAATCTACTGATCACTGATTGCTTGCTTGTTACTTACTTGATAATAAAATCACCTAGTCATAATATTGCTTTGAAAATATGACAGACAGAAATTATAATCATTTGATGGATTGATTGGTTAACCAAAGCTGAAAAGTGAAGAAATCTGTAGTACATGCAACTAAGAAAATTCACCTTACCTTATATTAACCTTACCTTACATTCAGTATCATTGGCCCATTGATGGGCCAAGCAAATATAGTTTACTTTTGAGATGTAAAATTGCCAAAAAACCACAAAAACAGAAAATGCATGTAACTGAAGAGGAGTCATATGATGAAGTATTTGATACAATGAGCAAGCAAATACAAGTTGCAAAATCAACTTAAGATGTAAATTATTATTATGTACCATGACAATGGAGTGCTCTTGTGAACCAATCCTATGGTTTTTATGTGGTAGCGCTCATGATGCATTTGCATAGATGTAGTCTTCCTCTTGTTCATCGAGCCTACTTTTATCTTATATCTTTAGGGGTATCCCAGGTAATAGTCAACATACCTACTTCATTGAATTTCAGATGTGGTACAGCTGAGCTTTGTTTCAAGCATGTTTGCCAGCTGGCTGTCCTAAGTATGAAGATGCTAGAGGATAGAAGCTGTCCTGAGGCTAGTTATATGAGAATGTTACTTCGCCGCCTCTTCTCACTGTTATCAAACAAAGGATTGGTGCAAATGTGTGAGAAGTTCCCTCCAGGTTCCAATCCAAGGTTGTGGCAAGTATTTGGCTTGAGGAAACTCCCAGAGCAATTGAAGATGACGGTACGGATTGAACTCATCTCTAAATCTATTGCAGAAATCGATAAGTTTACTTCCAATCCATCAAGTATTGAACACTACTGTATCATGGTAAGTTGAACCAAATTTCACTTTTCATTTCATATTGGGTTAGTATGAACCTGCTGGTTAACACTAGAAGGGTGGGAGGGGTAATTTTACCCATTTTCAGAATTCAACTTCATTTTTACTGCGTAAAATATTTTTAATTTGGAAATATTTTTAATTTGGAAACTTTTTTACTTTGTTCATTTTCATATGGAATTCGATCAAACAACAAATATTACTGTCATATTTTTGCTTTATTTTTTTACAAGAGGTTACCCCTTTGAAGCACGGCTAGGGGTCATTAGACCCACAACGTGTTTTTGCACTATATCTTCATATCCTTCTTACTTGAAGTCTCTTAATTTTTTATGAAGGTGTTTTTACCCGATAGTGTGATAGCTCAGTGGGTATAGAGTTAGGTTATGGATGAAAGGGTACCTGGTTACAGCAAAATCCAAGCGGAATGATTTTCTCTGTACTGTATCTTTTTGGGAAACCACAAGAGGCACTGGGAAAGTATATATTACCCCAGAATGAATTTCACATTTTGATGGTATTTTTCTCACTATGCAAATCTAATATTTTTATCCTACCTCCGAAATCACATGTGCTACCATGGATATGTATATCTTTATCCAGGTATGTGTCAGTCAGCTTCTTTGCCTTTCAAAGGCTTGCAGGCCTTTGAAAACTGTTACAAAATATTCTCTAGAGCAATGCCAAGGGATCGTTACTTGAATATGACGAAACATTTACAATTTAATAGCATCTCATAATCAAGTGCTAAAGGCAGATGAATTTTGTTTGGCCTCTGAATCTTGGAATGATTTTTTTTACAAATACTGACCCTCAGTCCAAGTGAAAGTTTGACAGCCAATAAACAACTTTATTCATTGAAATATATGTATCCTTTTCTGTACTGTGTGCAGAATGAACCAGAAAAATTCTGAATCAAGTAAAAGTTATTGGCTGATGTCAAATCTAAATATGTTTTGTCTAAATGCATTTCCGTATTTTGGGAAAGATGAAGAGAGGCCATCAAATCAGCCAATGGGTGAATACATTTAATGCGAATGACTGAGCCATGCACGAATTTAGATGTATATGCTATGTACAAAAATTATTTTTCATCAATCCACCTGCATGAAAAAATTCTCTTGTTGGAACTGTACATAAGAAAAAATAGACGAGTCACTTCCAATGCCCATGAATAATAAAATTCATTGAACTGAAGCCTATAAAAATACCCAGGGCCATATTCTCTCAAAGAACAAAGAAAAAAAGGATAAAAAAGTGCTTTTAGTAAGTACAATGCACTCTGATGTCACAATTACGGTAATAATATAAGTGAGCTAGACACCATCCTACTTGCAATCAAGTGGGAGATTACGTTATGAAAGGCATATACCGGAAATATTCCACCCGATCAGCTACTTGGAGGTGGCCTGTCCATGTATTTTTCAATGTACATATTGGGTCTTTGATAAATAGCCTGGTGCTCTACAAGAAAACATTGTAAAATTGTAATCTGAGTTGTAAGAAGGTCATCCAAAAATGAGTTGAAAAACTACTGGTAACCTCTTCCATGAAATATCCTGTACCTTCTTGGACCAATGAAATGAGTAAACCCTCATTAGCAACCACTTCCACACCCCTAAGAGCACAAAAGAGGAAAAGATGCCAATATATCTCAGTTATCAAAAACAAATATTTCAATGCATGTTTTCAAAGCAAAAAAAATATTTTCTGTAAAGTAGCTGTGCTGAAAAAGAACCATGTGTATAAAATTTATATTCTTTGTATATTTCTAACTATGAATGCTAAATCATAATATTGTTTTTTTTCAAGGAAAATTTTTAATGACAATAAATAAATGCAATTTCATGATTACAAAGACTACAAATATGAAACATGACCATTGGCTATAAATTAGTTTGTTTAAGGAAATGTTACCTATGTATTTTAAACCATTGGAGTGTGCTACTAAATGCTATGTCATATAGGTACATATATATTATCAACATTGCTAAAAGAAAATCGTCCATGGGAATATAAAACAGCATATAATTTGGTATGAATCCATGTACATATTTCCCATCTCTCTTTCCCTCTGATGTAAAGGAAAGTATATGTCCAAAAAAATTAATTTTATGCACATGTATTTTGATACACAAAGGAAAGCTAATGCATAAAAAAGGACATTTCTCTGGTGATGTGTTAAAGTGCCTCTCCTATTTCCTCATTTTGAAAAATTCACTTCCATGATATATGTGATTCCCACAGACAATATATATAAGTTGATAGACCTATTTGTGTATAGTTGGTCAATATGAAGCCATAAAAACCTCCATGTTCCACCAGAAGGTTCGTGAGGTTAGAGCTCTCGATTACTATGCTCATGAGCATGTTAAATTCATTGTTATGTTATAAACATAAAGAACTGCCCCCCATACTATAGTGTGGGAGAGACTATAATGATCTACTTTCTAGTAATGATGGGAAGATAGAAGAGAACGTGACTGTATTCACACACTTTGCATTGCTGTTTTACTACAATTATTTTTTTTATTAATTGAAAATAAGTTTTGAAAGATTTAATGCATAAATAATTTTAATTAAAAAAATTCCAAGTGGAAATTTTCAGAAAATTAAACAGTTTAAAGGGCAGAAAATCCATGGAAAATTAAGAGTCGAACGGGTTAAACTCTAAGACACTGAAGTATGATTAACTTGTAAGGTTGGTGGAATTAATGCCATGAGAGCCCTGGGGAAAATGCAACTGTAAAGTTAAAAAACTTGTAAATGAGGAATGGAATATTAAATTTAAATGCATATACAATATAATTAATGGACTAAGCACTTTGTTATCTTTGGATACGTAATAATTAAGTGCACTATTAGCCAATGGTTGTGAGGCAACAGTTGACATCAGCAACTTTCAAATTCATTCTAATAACATGGAAATGATTTTTCTAGATGGACACAATTGTTGGCGCAGCTGTGGCATTTGATTGTGCCCCAATAGAAAAGAATGAAGATATAGCCAGCCAATATGCATTGAAGATAACTGAAGTGTGGGCTTCAGTCTGTCCATCAAAGTTTTCATCTGAAGGCATAACTTCTCAGAGGTGGTTGAATAAATTTTTCAATGATTTGACTTCTGCCACTGTTTGTGTCGCTCCTATATTAAGCAATGCCAACATATGTCAGGTATTTGTTATTGACCAACTTCATTTGTTTCTTGTATTGGTTGATGTTTTGTTGGTATTATTTCTTGCTGTTTTAATGGTGCTCATAAAGCTCTTAAAAATTTTAGGTGCTGCGTGTGTTGCTGAATGAGAGATTAAAAAGCTTATATTGTGTAAAACTTGCATCTCTAAAGTTTTTGAGGAGTTTGGCTACGCTGTTCTTCAGTTGTGACCATTATCAAGCCAAAGTATGGCAGCAAATTGCTGAAGTATTTTCGTTATTGTTGAAGGACAAACATTTTATGATCAGGCAGCTTTCTCTGGAAGCTTTCACAAATTTTTCCCAAGTCACTAAGCATGAACAAATCGTTTCTATGTCCGTGGGTGGTTGCCAGGAAGTAAGAGAGATGCTTGCCCATTACTTGAAGAAAATTCCATCAGTGGTGCCTCAAGAAAAACAAATAACTTTTACCAATTACTTGAAGAAACAAACTTATGTTGAACATATTCATGTATGTGATCAATTTACTGCAACAGCCTTTCCAATACATCATGAAGTGAAGAGATTCCAAAATGCAGGCCAAATGAATGAGCGAAGTGAGAACCCATCAAATGGAGATGATCCTTGCTCTAAAGCTTTTGATAATGCCAATTTATACACTACTGATGAACCTGAGGTGGATTTTAAGGCAAAAAAACGTAAGGTAGAAGGCTGTATTTTTGCCAAGATTAAAAAGATGAAAGAAGATATAAATTACCTCATAGAGCATCGCAGAAATGAGATTTTATCCGATGATATAAAAACTGAGATTAATGTGATGGTTAACCAGCTTCAGAACTTGGTCAGTTGACTAATACTATTTGATGTTCATGTGTGGAGTGACATTGTTAAGATCCTTACCATCATGTTTTCTGGTAAAAAATCTTTGAAACATCTCTCCCATTGTTTATTCTTAACCCCACAGTATTGAAGCTGTAGAAGAAGTGCTAACATGCAATCTCAGTTTTTATTTTATGTACATATGTATATGATTTTAAATAAAAATGTTACGGTAAAATTAATATGAATTAAACATAGCCTAATGGGTAGATTACTGAGCTATTGACCGGAAGTTCCTGGGTTCAAATACTGGGCAAGAGCCTTTCGGGACACCCCCATCTAAAATCGTTGAGATTCGATTTTCTGAGTGTCAGAACTTTGTAGGAAATCACAGGTGGCCCAGGGAAAGGAACTGGACCCCCTACCCTGAATGTGTGAATTTCACATGCCATTGGCTTAGTACAGGGTGAGCTCTACTCTCTCCTATCAAAACCAACCTTCGGGTTGAATCACTGAGTGATTAAATCAATGTATATTCTTCACCCTTTCATTCCTATTTTTCTCTGTATTCTTCCCAGGAGCCATAAAATCAACACTTACGCTATTGCAGTCAATACATGTTTCATACTATAAGATAGGAGGGAATTGTCATACAGATGTTTTGATGTGATTGGTAATGTCCATTAATTGTATACATACCACATTAAGATAGCTCCCCTTTAAAACTATTCACTAGGATTCACCAATATCAATGGGAAAAGTCCCTGCCCGTTTTTCCAGGGTTTTGGATCACATTTCAATATTTCAGCTAAATATTAAATAAGCCCTGGGTGGAATGCAAAAATTGAGCTTGACTAAGCTTAAACCTGACCTATCATTAATAATGGAGAAGTATGCCCTTTGATCAGAAAGGTCTCATTGTAGATCAGCACACCAGGAAGCAGAGAATTTGACAACTGATCTGAGGGCTCAAGATTAAATCAGTGGGCAACCTGAAAGTGCAACCAGATCTTTTTGGTCAAGAGCATGTGGTACATGGAATGTGCTATCCCAATCGTCTGAAAAAACTTATTGTTATAATTGAATTTTGTTGTTGTGAGAAGTATTTTGTCCACCTAGCAGTAGTACTACCTTAACCTGTAGAATAGTGATATTATAGCATGTTATTAACGTGAAAATGAAAAGTTTCCACCATCCAAAATAACAAATAATAGCCTAGGAGAAAGGAAGGAACTGGCTTTACAATGTCGAATTGACAAACTAGGACTAAGAAATTTAGAGTGGCTTCAAAACTTTCAATTTTAGTTTTTGCAAAAGATTTTAAGGAACCCACATTTCTCTCATAATTTGGTATTTATGACTAAGCACAACAGAATGTCTATGAAAAAATTAGTGTGTTTAAGCTGTAGTTCTATGACTGGAATGGGATTCAGTAAATATGTAGTAGTCTCAAAATACATACTCAAGTTGAGTTGGCTATGAGAAGCATCGCAGAAGACAGTACAAAGGAATAACTAAGTTCGCAAGTTGCATATTTATGTTTAGCCTTAGTACTACTTTTTGAGATATTAAATGTTCTTTCATATTATATCAAAGAAAAGTGTAGGACACATTGACCAAAGTAATGTGATAAAAGTGAAAGGGACTACTACAGGACTACACCATTTTGGTGAGGCAAAATTCGCCAACTTCTTAACATGTTAATGGCAAAATTTGTTCATGTGGAGCCTTTGTGGTAAGAGACATCAACTAGGAAAATGATCAAAGTGGTACATTTATGCTTTATGTGGCTATGGAATTTAATCTTACATTCACTACACATGACAAAGAGGCTTTATTCATAAAGATGGTTTCATTGTTCTAACACACCACAATGAATTACACTACTGAATGAGTACTAAACCCAATTTAAGTAAAAGGAAGAGTTTCCTGAAATTACTGATTAAGAGCAAGTCTTTCTATATATGAAATTAACTTCTATGCTCTACTTTTTGTTTTAAGTTGATTTTTAAGGAGATAATGCATGGCATAAATATAGGTGACTAACGTAGGGGTCTTCCTACATCTTAATTGTGAAACTGTGAGCTTTTACCTTAATGCAATGGCCCCACATAGCAATTGCATTCCTGCAGCAAGCTTGTCATTGCAAGATAGCAAGCTTGCATCAGCAAGGTTAAAGCTTGCTGTTATCTGACTACTGCAAGGTTGCACTGCAAGTTGCATGCAAGCTTCAACCATGGCAAAAATAGTGTAGGTGAAGGATAGGAAGGAGTTCATGAACCACACACAAAAACGTTGCCTAGAGCATGCAATGGTAGAGAGGAGCTGTACCCGTATACCTAGCAAAACTAATTAGTTATCACCAAAAAATCACTACTTGCATGGGTGCACCTAGTATCAAAATTTAAAAAGTGATTATATCAGATTTATCTACATTTGTAAATATGCCATGTATATTTCCTAACCATTCATGGTACACGTATATGCCAGCCCTACGTGTCAAATTTAACAAGGCGAATCGACCTGCCGTACTACTTGCAACGACAGCTACCAATCACTTATCAGTTGATGGGAAGCCGTATATATACAGCTGCTGGCTTGCATTAATTGGTTAGTGATAATTAACTTTACAAGGTATACACGCCGGTATTTTGCAACCTTAAAACATTTCCCCAATTACCGTTTTGTGGCTAAAAATAAGCATGACCATTATGAATATACATAACTGGTATTCTTTCAATTCCAGGAGAGATAAATGTTTCCTAAATAATGTGCCAATCCCCGTATTCGTCGGACAGGCTACGGGATCCTAAGCGATACAAGTAGGAACCCTGACATCAATACCACTGATATAAACAATCTATATTGACAAACATTTCAACCTTGTTCTTCTTCCATATTGTTAGTTAATTTATCGTTATGTGCTTAAGTTAATTTCGTGTTAATTTTTTGTATTAGCTTGCCTTTCTTCAATATAGCTCGAATTGTTTTTCTCCTAAGGGAAATAAGCCGTACTTGCTCAACCAAGGGTAGAGCTAGTATAACTCTACTCCTTCCTTATTAGGAACCCTATAGTTGCAATTGCCTTGGGCCTTACACTATGCTACCATATTGCCAAGTTGCTGGAGTCCTGCAGCAAGGTTGGCACACTTCATGCAAGCTGAGTGCAACTAGCACGGAACGTGTCAGTATTGGCAAACGTGCAGCAGGCTTGCATGAAGATTGCCAATCTTGGCAAGCCTTACGCTAGCCTCAAGCAAACTTGCATACTATGTAGGGCTGAAATAAAAATGTTTACGGAAGTATTTAATTGAAAGTTTAATTTTAATCAGAAAAGGGCTGACACCACCCAATGAAGTAAGCTGGCTTGCGTGAGAGAATGCCTGAAATTATTACAATCTTGCTTTTTCTTACAACTTTTCATGGTGAAGTAAAAGAAAAATGCAGTGATAATGGTTTTCATACTTACCATATCATCAACCATGTAAGCAATGACAAAAGACATTTTCCTTGACTTTAAATTACTCTAATTTTAGGCGAATAAGATAGGGTGGTAGCACCAGTAATGGACAGGTTGACAATCTATTTATAATAAGAGTACCATGTCACATTTTGTGCTGAAATTCTATCTAGTGATAGACAGAACTGATAATAAGTACTAGGTCCAAAAAGTACCACCAGGTAACAGGATTTTCCACAGGTTTGGATACATGTGGTGGCAGGAAGAAATACCTCTTACTTTGAACCAGATGTAAAGAAATTTGTTAAGGTGATTGAGCAGGAATCTGCTGCAAATACAAGGCATCCCATGGTATAAATTGGAACAGTTTTTACTTATTTATAAAGTATCTTGATAAACATTATTAGAGTTGTATTTATGCATATTCAGAATTACTTATGAGGTTTAGAGCAAATGTTCATTACTGGTTTAATTTTTTCCATATTCTCCAGTAATGGACATGGTGTGTTCATTATTGGATTTAACAAAATATTTGTGAGATGGTTAGCTATTGAACTATATAGTCCAGTTTTGGTGTACATAAGATGCTATTAAAATTGTGTAGCAAAATATGCTTAAAATCTAGTACTGGACAGGGGAGTCCATTAATGGTATTGCAAATATCCATTATAGGATTAAAAATTAGAAATTTTATATTTTTAGATACTTTCATATTTTATTAGGACAATGTCTGCTGCAGGCAAAAGACCCTTCTTTAAATACAAAGAAGAGGATATGGAAAAAGCAATCGATGCTGTGAAGAAGACACAAATGTCTTTTGCTGGTGCCAGTAAAGCTTTCAATGTACCTCGTGTGACACTCATGCGAAAGGTGAAAGAAGGCAAGAGTGCAATGAGAAAAATGGACCATCAACTGTTCTATTTGAAGAGGAGGAAAGTCACCTGATACAATGGATTTGTGACATTGGAGAGCTTGGTTTCCCCCTTAATAATGGAGATCTTTTGTGTACTGTAAAAAAAATAATGGACAATTGTCAGCGAGAGAATCCTTTTAAAGATGGTAAACCTGGAAAGAAATGGTTTGATGCACTCTTGAATCGCCATCAAGAAATTAAAGAGTTGCAGAACAGTTAACAGCAAGTTGTTGTGTGACAGAAAAACAAATCCGGGATTGGTTTGAGGAGGTGAAAATATTTTTTTAGACAACTGTCATGATGCACTTTTATATCCAAGACGAATATTTAATGCAGATGAGTCCTCATTTAATGTGTCCAAAATCGGGTAAAATATTTAGTGTGAAAGGTGAGAATAATGTCTATGAAGTGATTAGTGGTTCAGGTAAAGAAGCATTAACAGTTTTAGTAACGGTTCGAGCTGATGGTTTAATGGTTCCTACTTTGATTCTTTATCCATATGTATGTATTCCTGCCGAAGTGATTATGTGTGTTCCCAATAACTGGGGTATTGGCAAAAATGAATCAGGATGGATGACAAGCGAGACATTTTATGAGTACATTTGTAATGTACTTCAACCCTGGAGAACTCATTAAGGAGAAAGTGAAACTACCTGTTGTGCTGTTTATGGATGGACATAAATCACATCTTAGTATGCATTTAAGTGAATTTTGCTCTAAAAAACATAATTTTGATTGCCTTGTACCCAAATACAACACACATTCTACAACCATGTGATGTTAGTATTTTTAGACCAATGAAGGCTTCTTGGTAGACCACTGCTCATAAATGGAGAGCTGAACATTCATTTGAGGCTGTTACAAAACAAAAGTTTGCACCGTTGTTCAGCACTCTAGTATCATCAATGAAACCAGAAACTATTCAAAATGGTTTCCGAAGTACTGGACTATTTCCATTTGATGCTGACAGTGTCAATTACAACAAATGCAGTCCAGGTGAAATTGTGACTCGTGCAACAGTTCCAATTTATAAAACTAATCAGATAACAAGAAGTAATGAAATTAAAATTATTCAAGGACATCTTGTTTACTTGGAATCACTGATTGAACCTGAAAAAATCATCAAATTCAACGACTGCTTCAATGAATCCAGAGAATGGAATGGTGATGAGTGTGCAAAAGATTTGTACAAAGTATGGATGAGCGCAATGAGGGAAATTCATTTCAACTCTCAAGATTCATTTCATGTGTCATCATCAGTGATACCTGCTGCACATCAGTCAACATCAATGATCCTTACAGACAAGTCACAGTCAGCGTCAGCAGTCCAATCAACTTCAGCAGTTCAGTTAGCATCAGTTGAACGTCCATCACCTGGAAGTCAGTCAACTCATGTCCCTAATGAAACAACACCTGCCAAAACAGGATTGGAAGTTGAAAATGAAGATACCATGTCTAGTGTCAGCAGTCCCTTTGAAAGAGCTCTGTATTGGCATGAAAAGATTGAAAAAAAACAAAAGAAAATTGGAAAAGTTACATCAGTCATCACATCAAGTGCATGGAAAAAAATTTGTATGAAGAAGAAACATGACAAAAAGGAAAAGGAGCAGGAAAAGTTAAAAGAGGAGACTCATCCATGAGGCAAATAAAAAGAAAGAGGAGGATCAAGAAATTGAGAGGAAGAAGTCCAGACGATGTCACAAACAACTTAAAAAGACTAAACAGTCAGAAACTGAAACAGTGACTAAGGAGCACTATGTCGACATTGATGATTCTAGTGACACTGTAGTGATGTCTGATTTTGATGATGCTGGAAATGACTATGAATTGCCAACAAACTGCACAGATGTAAAACTAGATTCATATTGTGCAGTAAATTATGATAATCACTTGCCTTCTATAGGATGCATGATTTCAAAACAAGACAATTTGTGCAGGATGAAATTTCTACAAATAATGTAAAATACGTTCAACTGGCCTGCTAGGGATGATGTCCAAGATGTTGGCATTTCATTCATTTTGATTGGTCCTATTAAATTGATAGGTAATGGACCTTTCACCATTGATAAAAATCAACGGCTAAAAATCAGAGCAGCATCTAGGGTATTTAAACTAAAGAGAAAATAATTGATTACAACATTTGTCTACATAGGCCGTATAAAAATATGCTAGTCCAATCACTCATGTTTTTTTCCCTGAGAAAAAAGATATATCCAAAAACTTTTTTGTGATAGTCCTTGATTCAGAACTTTTGTATACTTAACATCATATTATACATTGTAGTTCACTTTAGGTGTTTCTTTTGTGAAATATTTTGGAAAATGGGTGTTTTTCTTTAATGTCCATTACTGGTTTTAGAGTGTGTCCATTACTGGAAATTGAGATCTAATAGCCAGGCCATTTCAGGTGCCGAAACGCATGATTAATTAAAAAAAATATTATAATTAAATTACTGTTTTTGTGAGTTTATCATTTTGGGGCATTGTTGTAGGGATGTGTGCAAACATTAACACATGAAAAAAGATCATGTAAATGGTGATTAACGGTTAGTATAATGGGGTCGTTTACCATATTTTTTTTATTGCCGAATCTGATAGAGTTTGTAAAATAAAAGGACCCGTATTTTTTCGTTTTCTGATCTGACAATTATTTCCCGAGTTATAAGCAGCAAAAAACTGATGTTTTTAACCCTTTCGGAAAAGTGGGTGTGGTGCAACCTCTGACGTATATCAACTTCGTCCAATCACAACTGAGCCCACGAAGCTTCTTCGCCTTATCGCAAAGGAGGGGACACAGCTAACTCAGCCAATAGGAGCGATTTCGACAGCATCTGTGCGAGCAGACCTTCCGAGAACCCCCATCCACTCCCTTCCCCCTCCCCTGAAAGCAGTCAAGGACGGGAGGAAAGTGACGTCAATGTTATCACAGCAGCATTTTTGGTGGGCGTCACCTTTTGCTTATTTTAATTTTTGATTTATTAGTGAATGGTTGTGGTTAGAAGATTAATTTTTTCACTAAAATTCGTTTTTCGTTTCCATCTAACGATTTCGTGCACGAAATTGCGATTTTGGTTCCGAGTAAACGCCCCCATTGAACTAAAGATAATTTGACCTTAACATGTTCATTACTGGGGTAACCACCTATCTCCAGAGATATGACTAGATATTTTAGAAAAATTAATGACCTATATATCAACGCCGAGTATTTCTTTGGTAAAATGATTCAATATTTTGACTCAAAGTCACATGGCAAATAGAGTACAATAGGCGTGAATTACAAAAGAGATATTTTCAGGATTAGGTTTACGGGTGCTGTCAGCAAAACTCACAGGCAGTACCCTTTTAACTAATATTAATAGTGATTTTGACCAAATAAGATAGTCATTTTCTAATAACTGTTAAGGGTGAAAAAAGTCTTACGTGGAAAACAGTACTCAGTGAAGAAAATATGTAAAACAACATTAAAATCCAATGCTGTGTTGAAAATGGAGAAAAATTTCCTTTAATCAGTCAATTATACCACTGAATATCCCCACTTTCTGCTGTTATTCAATTTTTTTCATTAGTAGAATCTTCCTTCACAATGAAGATGCAAGAAAATATTAAATACTTTTAAAACAAGGATGTCATTATGCTGATAAGAAAATTGAATACACACATTATAGGATTACTACAATATTCAAGCAAGATGAATGTAACCTTGATGTCAGAAAAGGATTCTGGCACTGAAATATAGAGATAAAAAATTTAAAAAGAAAGTTCCATGAGAAATTAACGGCAATGAGAATGTTCCCAAGAGAAGTAAGGTGATTAGGTAATGAAATTCTTCAAAGTAAGTTCAGCTAGCAGAAAACATTTTATGTAATACAGATGATTCAGGGAGGAGAAAGATATTTTCTATATCAACAAAATGAAATAAATTGTAAATGAGAATAAATTTCATGCAATGGATTGGAAGTTTTCTTCTATCTACATAATAACCGATAACATTTGAAGATACGAAAAATTAAATGAACTTGAAGGATGGAAATCAAAGCACTGAGACAACACTAAAGAAATCCAAATATTTCACTGATAACCTTGATCTAGATGAAGATGTTAACATGCTTAATCACAAACATGAGAGTGGCTGAAGTCTCATGTTCTTTAGGAAAATAAGAACGGGACAAATAATCTTTTCTACAACTCAGGGAGCAACATTACAATGCATAAAAGAGGCTCCATCTAAGCAGCCACAAATTTACAATAAAGATGCCACAACTATCTTGGGAAAATATTATTTTCAACCATTAAAGGTGACTCAAGAAAACATTGGCATAAAACACTTTTCAATGGATAAGGAACATTTGCAGAGAAGATCATTTGAATATTTGGAAACTAGGGCTTGAGGTTGATGTTGAAGATTGCATAAATGAATAAATTAAGACACGTTAACGAGCACTAAATAATACTCCTACACACTAGTAGGAGTACTATTTACTACCAGTAAAATAACGACATTAGTCCCAATTATGATGCTTGGAGATGTGGGAAGTATTTTGTCCCCCTACCAGTAGTGCTACCTTAACCAGTAGAACTGCAATGTTATAGTGTGTTATTAATGAACAACTAAAACGCGACTATCCAAGGTAACAATACACAGCCTTGGAGAATGGGAAACAGGCCTCAACAGATGTCTGGTACGAAACTTGTCTGCCTCAAAAAAGACCTTTAATGACAGCTTCAAATAGATCTTATACAACATTATCCTATTGGTTGCATGGAAGTACCTAACTCAAGTGAGTAAATAAAGCTACATTAAAGTATAAAGGTATTACTCATGTGTGGTCAAACAATTTTTTCCCCCAAAAAAGTAGACCTTTTTTAAGCCCACACAATCTATATAAGAGTTTATACAGAACTTTGTTATAAACAATCAATGAAAATCATGAAGGATGCTCTCAGCATTGAGACAAATCCTGCATTCCATATTTAGTGGAGTAGTGAGGTTATATGGTAACTGGAAAGAAAAAATATGAGCTATATTGATAAAATGGTCAGTATAAATATATTTGTGAAATAATGTACAGCTATTAGGCAATTAAAGCTATCAACAATCTGTGCTATCTTGGAGCACACAGACAAAATAAATTTCCTTAAAAAGCTTATTTACAAATACCAATTACATGAGTGCTTTAAACTAAATTAAGCTCCTTGAATCCAAGAACAAGGTAATATACTCTTGCTTTGGACAACAGCAGACTAAGGTACATTTTATTTTGATCAAAACAATACATACCATACCGACAAAGGGAATTTACATAATATTTTCATGGTAAACAGTACAAGGGAAACAAATGTTCTTCTGACAACAGCAACAATCTCTTTTCGAAAACTACAGCCAAACACCATAGAATAAGTTAACACAAAACTGACTTAAATTTTATGTGGAGAATAATTCCATAAATACACATTACCCACTCAACAAAATACAGCTTTTTCAAGGTCGCTTCACATAAATTCTTTTAAAAAAAAATTAAAGCAGAAAGCTTGAAATCACAGCAACTTAACATGCTGTCCTCCAACAAAGTGCATAGGGAAGAGACTCTTATCCTAAGAAATAAATATTGGCCTGTTTGAAAATTGACAACTGTAGCTACCTAAGTGAAAAATGGACATGATTTCATCATAGTGGCAGCATACAAAAATTAATTTATTAATTATTAGGAATGAAATTCCAGAAAAATTACCACTGCTAAGAAATATATGATGGACTTCCACATCCAATGACTTTGTTTAACCTGAATTTTGCCACAATCAATAAGCTAGCAAATTAAACACTACTTCACAACAGAGGAATATCTAATCAACTTCAGTTGTTGACCCTACACAACTTCTAGGATATAAAATTTATATAAATGTGCACTTAGAAACATGACTAAAAATATGAGTTTCATTACCTATTAAGAATATGTCTTTCAGAAACATTAAGAAGAAAATTCATATTGCTGTTGAAATTATTATAAGGGTGAATATAAAGTATATTGTAGTAAATAACAAGCATATTTCACTTATTTTTCTATGAATAATATTGTACCCTTTCGATTGGGAAATGAAAAAAGTAACAGAAAGAGTATGTCTCATACATAGAAATAAGTAATGCTTAGTGGAAGAACTGATGCGGTCTTAAAATATGCTGATAAAATCATTCTTTTGTTGAACTTTCTCCATTCTCCAATAAATAAATGTTTAACCAATGTCTTTATAACATTCTAATTGAACACATACGGACTTTTTTTCATGAACTAGGCTACTATTTCAATTACCTGACTCCAACACCTAAATTTACACTATTATTTTAGACAATTTTACACATTACATATACAGTATCACTAACTGGAAGGAGCATTTGGCCTTTTCATTAGCTGTAGCTTAGCATTAACAAACCAATAGACTCCACTGCAAGGCTATTGAATTTTACAAGAGACTGAAGTGAGGAGGATAATTAAATATCGTGATTGTAAGCACATTTTAGGAAGAATATATATATTCCAATGGCATCATGGATAAAAGCAAATTAAAAAATTCTGGCAAATATAAAAATTATGCATCTTACTTTCTCTTGCTATATGAAGAACAAGCATTTAAACAACCCATGGACCACGAAAGAAGAGTCCTGAAAATTAAACTAAGACAAGAAAATGGAATAGGAATACTCTAGAAACAGTGGAGTGGGATCATTCACCTTCCATCAAGTTCCACTTTCCATACCTGAGAATCAACCAAAACGTGCCTTAGTTAAAGGCGACCACAAGGTATTAGGATACCATGAAAATTACATCCAAAAGTTTAAGTTGATAATGATTCAAGGCAGTTGAACAATACTTTTCACAAAATCATACCAGAATTACTAGGAATGAAGATTTATATATCATAAGAGATTCAAGTAAGATTTGTACAACTTAATTGTATACAAAAGAAATGAAGTGACTTACATTTAGGAATGATTCATACGTAGTGTTTACAACACATTGCCAAGATACAAAAATAAAATCTCTGTATGGTCAGGCTATGATGAAAAAAATAATGTAAGAAACTCTGAAATACAACAAATGAAAATGTAAAAGAAACTCAAAAGATAAAAAACAAAAATGCTAATAGACTGTTTGTGATCGTCTAACATCATGTAACATCAATAAAAAATAGCAGAATGTGTAATAGAGGTAAAAAACCTAAAAACTTCAATAAAAAGTGTAACTGGGTATCAAAGCTGGACTGAAAAAATCTTATAAAAATCTTGTGGAAGGATTTGGGGTCAATTTCACAGCTTGTATGTCAAATTCCAAACAAACTGCTTTTCCCAAAGTCCTCACTTATACAATAGCAACAAGGCTGTTGGCATTAGTGCATGCCAGCAAAAAACATACTTGAAGATATTGCCTCTCAGGGTCATATTCTTAAGTGGAAGCTTTTTTTGAGTCATTGATGCCAAGTAAAAACCTCAAAGGTTACGAATATGCTTGGTCCGTCTGAATAATAAACAACATGAGCTAAGGCCACTGCCAGCCTTGGCAAGCTCGGACATGCTCAATGAGCGGCGTTGAAACTTAACAACATCTTCAAACACCTGAAAGGATTTAAAAATCATGAATAAAAAAAGGCACAGGATATAGCAGAGAAAAT
Source organism: Platycnemis pennipes (assembly GCA_933228895.1). Taxonomy (NCBI): domain Eukaryota; kingdom Metazoa; phylum Arthropoda; class Insecta; order Odonata; family Platycnemididae; genus Platycnemis; species Platycnemis pennipes. The sequence goes on along the minus strand of OW121847.1, from coordinate 71,860,423 downwards.
GTGTTTTCTAATGACAGGCAAGACAGTTCACTCATTTTAAATAATGAACAGTACCTTAAAAGATTCAGGAATTTCCTCTTTTGACCTATGAATCAAACAATTGTTTATATACAACACATTGGCAGCCTCATCTTCAGGAACAGTTATGGTTTGGTATGTAAAAGTTGCTTCTCGTTCTATGCGCTGTAAGAACAAAATTCACATTAAATAAATTACTTATCATATATCCATCATTAATTCTTCATTATGACCAGAAGATGCACACACCTTAAGCACCTCTTGGGAAGCTTTTCCAGCACCAACACAAATGACATCAGGACCAGCCATTGTCACCATTGCTTTCAGATGTTTAGATTGGCTCACCTATTCAATAATATAAACAAGGCTGAGATATTTTGATCTTACTTCACTAAGAATTCCATTCACAGGCATTGACAAAAATGCATGCAGTGGCAGATTATTAAATAAAAATGGCGTTGAGCCATTGAAAACCATGCCAAAATTTGAAATGTTTTTCATAAATATAATGTCATTTCAAGTTGCACCATGCATTTTACTCACTGCATGTTCTGCTACAATGCATGAATAACAACTACAATTTGCTGAAGAATACAGCTGATGTGCTGAAGGATCATATCATTCAAGCTTATTAAAGTGTTATAAAAGATGTTCTAAAACTTGAGGGTTCTTAATAAGGAAGACTAAAAAAAGAAAACAATTTCAGTAATGGCTCTTCAATGCAAACAATGCAAATGTACAATCTGTTTGGAGGGTATATCAACAACTCTAAATGAGCTAAATGGTTTGATTTAGCATTACTATTAATAAATAAGGCAAATGCGATAAGCCTGGTTTCAAGACCATAGCTACCTTGAATTTGCTCCATTGGTAAGAGTTGAATTAAGCACATGATGTCTTGATGATGTCTGGACAGGGGTTGAAAATATTTTTTTCAAACTACAATGACTAGAATCCTTACATAAGGACAGTAAAGGAACAGATGCGTTAATGTGAAAGCTGAAACAATGTGATACGAACCTTGGATAAAATAAACTTAAAATGTAAGGCCTCTTTAATTATATGATTCCTAACATTAAATTTCATAATATTTCTAAATGAGGAATGGCCATGGGGCATACCTATATATCTGGAAAGGAAACTCCAGTAAACATCTTTTATGGAACTATCAAATATCTGAACCAGATAAATTAGCACAATATAATTTCAATTTCAAAATTTGCAATCAAGTATTCTAAAATGTAAATTCTGATTATCTATTAACATTTCAAACATACTAACATAAACCATTCACTAAAATAAACAGTAACCAAACTGATTTCATTGGGGTAGAAATGAGCAACACTATGAGATTGGAACGTTCAGCAAGCAAACACTTGATTGCAGTGATCTTAAAATTATCTTTGGAGACTTCATTATATAAGTTACCTTAATAAATAACATGCTAATACATTCCATCACCAAAAATGATACTTTTTCATTTGTAATGTGGTGGTAAACCTCTACTAGTGCCCAAAAGGTTAGAGTGCTCCCTAAGAGGGGTGATCAAAATGAATTTGGGGTGATTTATGAAATGTAATGGAAACACATTCTTGCCATGGGATAAGGAAAATAGCATTCGAATGATACTGCAGGATTCAAGTAAACTCCAAGCTCTCTTTCAATTAGGATTTTCATAGCTCAACAGGCATAATGTTATGCTTTATTTATTGAAAATAAAGGTATAATAATTAAGTGCAATCATTTCCATTAAGGATGCAAGGGATTTTCATACACGAGCTAAAATTTTACCAGAGCAAAAGTAGTTTCAAGAATTATGAACGCGAGTACTCTCACCTGGATGGGCATAGAGGAGATGTCAAACACTGGAGATGGAGGTCTCACCTTAACAGGAGTACAAGGAAATTCCGGAAATGCAGCTGCCACAGCCCTTGCCCCTGCCTCATTGGTCCATTCTGACAGGCCCACAAAGAATTCCCTTCCTAGAAACAGGCATGCAGATTTTTCAGATAAGACTAAACCTATGCACTTGATTTCAAACAATATACACTCAAACATTTGTCTATTATGACATGATATACTGTCCCAAAATGGAGAATTGCAGTAACATACAATGGTAATTGATGCATGTACAACCATTTTAAACTAATAGAAAGTAAGTTGTAAATAGTCTGCTTAAAATATGGTGAAAAGGAAAGAAAATGTTCGCTGGAAATAATGTCAAAAATAAGATACACAGGTTATAAATGGCAATTTGACAAAAAAGCATTTCAGCAGGAGTACCACATGGAAACATCAAAATTAACGCAGTGGATGTAATAGTTGTGTTATATCTCAGACCTCAGCACACAGCAGGCAAAAATCTTCCCCTACATTCGTTACCCACACCCTTACCATATTTTTTACCTCAGGAAGTTAAATACCTACAACAACGATTTTTATCACTTATTTTGACACTAAAATTCCCTCCACAACGTTGAAAATTATGCACATTTTAAATCAACTCCACGAATAAGAGAAATAAACCCTGACCCTTATAAAACAGGCCCAGGTAATTTAATAAAATGCCAAAAAATGCTGCACATTAAGTGTGTAAGGGCGCATGAAGTAGAGCAGAAAAACTCACGATTTCACAAAATTTATATCTCTGAGAGAGTATATAGAAGCCGAAATACGAAAGTGAATGTTTCCAAATTCTGTATGGTACCCTTTTTGCTAGTTGAAGTATAATTATTCATGACTTAAAGTTGACGCGCCTTGTGGGAATTTATGGTCACTGGGAAACATAAGAAAAAAACAAGGAAAATAAACGCATGAACACTTTCAAAGCTAGATTCCATTCAAAATAAGGAGCGTAAAATAAAATACGTCGTCTCCACTAAATACATCACACAACAAAAGATGGGCTAGATTCTCGTCGAGGGATTATGCTTCAAACATCAGAGACTGCACATCCTCAAAATTTAACACTGCTGACGCAGAAACCACTTAACTATTTGGGGAAATCACCTTTACGCGGCAAAATGATACAAACTATCTTACCTGTAAATAGCACATCTCCACCATCTAATTTCGCTGACTCGTCTGCAATCTCGACAATTGGAAGATCAAGTTCTTTCTTCAGTACCGCTCTTACAGTCTCTACCTATAAAAAAGGAAAACAATGGTATGCTTTGGTGAAGTAAAATCGTTGATTCCAGGTCAAGCCTCGGTAAGGCATGACATCATGCAATATTTATACAGCGGTGACATCATGGAATATACCGCATAGATATTTCATCCCACTACGGCGACACTAATTGGAAATTATTCTACTCCATAATGACTTAATTAGGTACGATACACGTAAGCAACATTGACGTGCATTCAGCCTTAACGTAATGAAGATGACGGAGACTGAAAATGCCTACGTGTGCAATCATTAAATGACATTAAAAGCAAGAGAAACAAATAAACTTTGGCGATACTGACCTCCTTTAAGCGTGTCTGAGAACCTGGACGAGTAATGAGAGCGATACCGTTGCAGACAACCGCGGTGTCTTCAACATAAACACTTTCAGGAAGTCCTTCATCGGGCGGTAACTCGATGACATCTAAACCTATTTCTCGTAAAAGGCGAACAAATGCTTCATGTTGTCGTCGTGCTTCTTCTAATTCAATTTCTCCTCGAGTCCTAAATGACAAAGGTATACGGCACACAACAGCGTGCGTGAAGCGAAACGACGCCATACCTCACCGATATGAAGTTGAACGAAAACAACCGCCGGACTCAACGCGAGGGCGTGGGTTGTCGGCGGCGAACTGAAGCTGCGACTAGGCATGTGCGGTCCCGCGCTGCATTGCGATGAGTAGTTTCCAAATACGAACTTCCCATTGAGAGTCTCCGACGCCTTCGCTTTCCGTATATAAGCGTGATCTAAAATTTTCTGCCTTAATATGTAGGAAAAGCGTTATTACTGATTCGTTCGTCATCAAACATAAGGAAATATGTAAAATAGTTAAGAGACAAAATATTAATGACAGCGTCCCACGTCTATTTATATTAGCAAATTTGAATCCCTTGAGGCGCAACAACTGATGATGCTGATATATTTTATACAGAGTATGGTACGTTCTGAAACAAAAAAAAAATGAAATTTATTGCGTTATAATTCCCGGTCTGTGTCAAGTAATTTAACCACTCTTGCGCAGATTCGTAATTGCCGCCCCAATAACTTCTCTCTTCCAGGACATGGATAGGTAAGTTGGAGGGCCTCTTTTCGTATTGAAATCGTTGTGATGTTAATTTTTTATTTGGGCTGTTGTTAAAAATATTTGGAGACATCTACATGAAAAGGTTACTTGCTGGCTCAAGCGCTAAGTGAATTTGGGGCTAATGAGGTTTTTAATTTGGATCCATAAATCCAATCCATGGATATCCATTTTCTGCGTAGCTCTAATATTTGTCCAAGTTACTTGCTGGGACAGACTGGCACGCTCTGCAATTCAATTACTACGTTCTCTCAAGTATAACCACGTTCCATTGCATACATAGCGGCGACGACAATAGGAAATGTGGAAGAGGGATTACCTCCTCAGAAGATCTCAATATTCCTGAGCTCATTTCCATCCATGACTGATCGCAAGGATTTTCCTGAAGCTATCGCATAAATCCCTATCAAACTTTTGCTAATACTTTTTTCGGAAAATCATGAGAAATGCCAATTGTTGGGGGAAAGCTTTATGGAGGAATAACGTTTGTCTCCGAGATGTGCGGTAATTAAATTATTTTTGTGTGAAAAATCTGTCGCTCGGGTGAGGGAACACCAGGCTACAGGTAGTTAACGAAACATTTTCTAATAGAAGGCCATCATATGATAGAAAAGAATCGAAGGAAATGCTTTATGTCCATTAAAACCTACCTTAACCGATAGAACAGTAATAGTGATAACGAAAGGCGCCAAGGGGACCTTCGTTTTACGTCCCTTCCGACGGACGGAATACAATACTTGAATTGCTTAGGTACCACACAGCACTATAGTGGGGACTGGCATATCACCATAAAATCTTCCTCTGAAGAAATTCATATCTGGGCTCTCAAATTGGGAGGCCAATGCTCTAGGCACCACACCAACTTACGATTTTACCCATCCCGGAAGGGAATGGCATGAAGAATGCTTTAACAGTATAACGAACAGGAACGATATCCATTTAAGTTATATATCCGGTACGTCTAGTCTATATATATTAAATGGGCCTTGCTACAGAATCTCGGGTCGTGGCACCAGACCTTGTATTTTTAGTGGAGCGAAAATTGGCGTTTTGAAGGAGTTACCAGAAACACCAACCATGTTTCGTGTGTGCTGTGCGGATATCCGGCGATACTCACGGTAGCGAAGGCAAATTGGGACCTTGTCGCGACGAGGTGGCCGCGGAATGCTATTTCGGTCATCCACTCAGCGCTCTCCGCTTGTCTCACCTGAATTTCCTCGGTGCGCCGCATCGCTGCCAATAAACCGAGCCGTTGAGCACGCTATCGGTGCAGTCACTTCGTTGTTGAAGAGTGCTTTTCCGATTGCGGCTGACAGGAGCGCGGAGGACTGCGTGATTTGCTTCGCAACACCGACCGCGGAACCTTTGTAACACACTAAAACATCAATTATTGGCGTAAAAGACTTGTAAGACGCTTCCGTTCCAGCTATCTACGGAGCTCCCTGTTCATGCAACTTCATTCCCTTCCCGCGTAAACATCGGTTTGAAGGGAGAGGGAGAGAATATCACTCAGCGGGTCAGGGACAAGGACAGACGGTAAAGCTGAGCGGAGAGGAACAGAAACATATTGCCCATCGTACTGGAAACGACCCATGAAGTCCAAGCGATGAAATAGACATGAAGTAGTCTTAAGGAGAGTAGGGGAAGGACAGCACATCTAAACCACTCGTAAAATAAAAAAGATACTCTGGACTGGGCACACTCTTGGATGCTATGGATCTGCAGGAGGCAAATTAACAGGGAAAGTAGAAGGCTCCATAGGGAAGGCCGAGAGGAAATATTTGGGAATACAGGAGTATGTTGGGATGTCAAGTCTGAGAAAGTCAATATTGGATAGTAGGAAATACGCTTAGCCGTTCTGCCGATTTAAGCAGGTTTATATGGACATAAGTACTTCTATGCGTTCCACTAAATTGATGCCACCCAATTCTTCCCTTGCATGTGCTACGTGGGAATCGAGTTTTGTGGTGGGCAGAATTCTAGTTTTCGATCCTGAGGAGCTGGGTTACAATTTCGGCGATGGAAGATATTTTGAAGTTTTATACTGGTTTCAACTTGAGTGCTCCGTCAGGCCGTCCGTCGAATGTGATGTTCATCAGTGGACCCCCTCGGTTATTTGCGTTAGTTAATTAGTTATTCAGACGAGGCGACCGACAGCTAAGGTCATTTACGCCATTTAGGATAGGTGGGTACTTGGGTAAAGGTAGGAACATTTCAGGTAATGGAGGAAGGGCGGAGAGAAACCCGGCGTTCGCATTAGCTTGATCTTAACGACAGGAGCTAAGGGGACCACGCTTTAATGTCTTATCTGACAGACGGAGTACTAAACCTGAAATTCCCTCCACTAGGCACTCAAGTAGGGACCGATTTGTTACTGAGAAAATACGCCACTGCTGGGAATTGAACCCGGGCCCTCGGGATGGGAGGCCAGCACTCTAGCCACCACACGAACCGGATCCCGAGATTTCGTTTAGAGTAACCTAATGACGACGCTGTTTTCGCTCCATCCTTCCTCTGATCCGTAATAAAATTCCTTAATCTCCCCAAACAGCCACCCAACTAAATGGAGCAAATGAATTTAACAGTTGATAGCCCCCCTACCCAAAATTCCTACATCCACTACGTTTTACAGCTTTCGTCCGCTTAGGGGACGTCTATGAATTACGTAAGTACGTTGAGGGGAGAGGGGTTGGACCAAATTACTTCCTTTAGATCCTCCCCGATCGGGAAAAATGCTCCATTAGGAAAATATGAAAGGAAGGATGAAAGAAGAAAAAGAAGCCTTTGTGGAAGAGATCCAGATGGGTCGGGCCCACTGTAACGATGCACTATGGACAGGGAGGGGGGGAGGGTCCAGCCCTACGTTGTGTTGGGAGATAATATTATTATTAATTTATTTCTCGTTAAAAATAATAATATCAGATAGGACTGAAGGCTTCACTTTGTGGAATTTAGTTACACTATTCATGGAAACGAATAAAATAAAACTTTTAAGACCTTGAGAATGATAAAAATTAGTCGAAACTTACGTTGGTTATTAAAAAGTTGTGTGGAATAGAATAAAAGTTTTATTTTATTCGTTACCAGGAATAAAAATAATAATGATACACATAATAATTACTTAACAAATAATAGTATTGATATATATAAATTAGGCATTTTTAGAGGCATTCTGTTTTATCACTCACAAAAAGGGAGAGTAAATTGGCAGCGTTACGTAATTTTGGGTGGGTCATAGAGAATGCTACGGAGCGATGTAGGGATAGTTTGAGGGAGGGCGGAAAAAGGGAAATTCAGCGTTACATAATATACGAATGGCTCATTAACGTCGTTCTAACGTTGCCAGTTCCGTTCCGTATACATATATTTGTCCTCATAGCAGCCCAAGAGTTGCCTTTGCCCGAGGTGGGTTCGAATCCCGCCTAGGGCATGGATGTGGTATTTGCCTCGGATTCAATTAAATAGATTTAATGGTGTGATCTTAGTCGCTGACACACTTAAAGCCCAAATCTACCACTACTATTTACCCTCTTCTGAATCTTCATACACCTCTCTGGTGTCCATACAGGGCTTTCGTATTATGATCCCAAGAGGATTTATGCTTCTGGGTACGATACGCGGGTGGGTGACAGGTCCGACACCCGCCTTAGTGGGCAGTGTTCTGTAGTTGGCCTGATTTAGTAATAACCTACTGTCTATTTAAAACATACCACCTTGAAATATTATTGAAATAGTTTCCCTTTTCCTGCCTCAATATTATGTATAATATAATGCCCTTATTTCAATGGCCACCAAGTTCGGGTGTCTTTTTGCAACCGCTCCACTGAGACTCAGACGTTTTGTGGACTTTATTTTGTCTGTATCCTTATACTTCGGTGTCTGCCAGTCTAACATCCAGGCTGTAGTGGTCATCGGACCTCGTGAAGTCATTCTACCTCGTAGACAACCGGGAGAGGAATGCATGAAGGCGACCGACAGTCCTAGTATTGACATTCCAATAATGGTGATCCCCGCTCACTGTCAGCTCATCTCGTAGTGAATGGTGTCCTGCGAATGACTAAATGCAAACAGCGTGGAAAGCTATTGAAATTGGTCGAAATTATGTAGTCCTTTCATACACTCGGGTGTCGGGTTTCAAGTCCCATTGTTGATCGCTTATCATGCATTCTCATGCTAAAATTTAGTCGACGAATTACAACGAGATACATGTTAGGGAAGTTGGTGAGGTTGACTTACCAAACGGAGGTCACGCGTTCAAATCTGGGAGAGGAGTTGACTGACCGCGCACCTTGAGTGTAGCGTGCAGCTAAACCCAATGTGCGCAATTTACGGGTTATGTGGTGTGGATGTGAACCCCTAAGGTGCTAAAAGTCTTTCATCGAGGAGAAGCAATAGCTTCTCCATGAACTGTATCATTGGAATTTAATATCCAAGGTACACAAATTCAAGGAATTCGTTAAAACCATAAAAGATTTTGATATTCCGCCAAGACTGTGAAGTAGATTAAAATCTGTTAATGCTTCCATTTCTTGTGTTGTGAGATAGTTTATTAATTGTCTTAGGCCCGGGTTGAAGGAGTATTTATACGCCTTATTACGTCGGAACTGTGGACTTCAGTTTTTGCCGTTTGTCATGTAATACATTGCGGTTTTATGTCATGGGACATAACAGCGCCCCTCCTCACCAGAGTGCCAGCGCTACCTGGGCCATTTTCATCTATGAAGTTCCTCGCAAAGGATGGATGTGATCTCGAGCTTCTTTGATCTTTGAAAACCGAGCGCTGCCCTCAATTCTCAAAGTAATTATATATTCACTAATTAGCATTTGTTCATGAGGGAGTTTGGGAGATATGGCATTGAAATGCAATTGCGTGAATCCTAAAAATCCGCTATTCGTCGGGCGAGCAAGATAGAGCAGAGCCAGAAGTCATTTGGCGATAGATTTCTTGTAATTTTTATTCCTAGCAAGCAACGGGAAAAGATTTTTCTTGGAGCACTCGCGCATACACAATTCTCACCGCTTTGTTCACTAGATTATTCCTCGGGCAGACAGCGCAGTGTGTAAAAAATCCTTCTTTTACTTACTATTGCTCAGTTCCCATGCAGATACAAACTCAAGCACTTTTGTGACCTATTCCTGCACTTCAGATAACACGATCATAAATCTTATGGAGTCATCATAAAAACAGCTCCTCTGTATTCACTTTACATCTTCTCGAGAAGAGAGGCTCCGCTCCATCATCCGCTACTTCTACACGTGACGGGAGTTGTGCCTCTTCAGTGACGTACATATTACATACGGCTTCGACCAATCTCTAGTATTGAATTCATAACTTAAGAATTTATCGAGGCTTTGATGCATTATCCTTGATAACTTTCGAGGTTCATCTGTTCCGGGTCCTATCATTATAGGGCCCTGAATTTTGTTCACGCGAAGATCTTGATCAGAGGCGGCAGTTGCGACATGAAGTATTTACATCCATTAAAAATTCTCTTTTCCTATCCACGTCAATCCCGCCGCGAGTGCCCCTCTTCCATATACTCGCTATGCTGTGAGCAGAAAGCATTCGAGATATTCCGCGCGACCGGTTTCTGCCTGGAACGTATTAAACTCCGGAAGGCATTCTGGTATTTTCGATCCAGATACAGCGGGGTTTTAATTTGAGATCAACCAGAATCAGCAAGAGAGAGAGAGAGAGTTGAATAAGTTACCAAGTGAGTTCGGTCATTTATTCTAGCGGCACAATTAATATTTGGTGGCTCCAAGAATCTTCTACGGGGAATGTGCGGCTTCTAAGTGCCCCGTAGCTATAGAAATGTTTCCTGGAAAGCAATTATACTTTCGAGTTGGCGGTTAAAATCTCAGTCATCATTAGCTTCTCTTTTTTGATGTGATTTCCGGTAATGGCAATCAGGTCGGTAATGTACCGGCTTGGCAGCACACATATTAATTCGAGCGTGGTTATATAAGAAGCGGGTAACCTCAAGTGCCTACAAATTTCATTTTATCCCGCAAGATTTCCCGCGAGTTCTCTACTGCGTGACCCCTAAGTCGAATTCTACGGCTTATCTATCCCTGTTATCCTGCCAGATATAATAATTCAACTACAAAAAAATGCTCCGTAACATTTTCAAATCGAATTACATTTCAACTTTGAGGCAACACTGTTATTAGCTAAATCTTAGCGCATGCAAAAATGAGGCAATTAACAAATGCAAATCATATTTTTTCTCAGCAACGCGATGTACTTAAAGTCAAGCCTTATAGGTAATGTCGAAATCGCTCACTTAAGACGCTTCGCATTGAAATACCGTTACGCTTTTAAGGGATTGGATTAATGTGCCAACTAAAGTAATGGCTTCTTATCCAAAGGATCCGAGTCCGTTTATCGACAATGGAAGCAAAATTACACGCGACGTTGTGTCCACACATCAATTTAGGGCGAGCACCATCATCATTTCATAAATCCTTCACGGCTTCAGCTTTGACCACGCGCGATTTTTGCCAGTACCATTCAATCTCAACGAATCCGCTAATCAAATAAAAGTTCCTGCAGTCCATCGTTGATAAAGTCAACAGTTCAATCGGACAGACCTGGAGGGCGAGTGGGAGCCCAAAAGAATAGCCTCACCCATGCTCTCATGAGCGTACGCAACTTCCCAACCGTACGCTCGCCGTGGGATAAATGTCCTGCTAACCTGTTACCCCGCCCGCCTGACCGCAGCCTCGAGGTGAGGTCATCGTGGGTCCGATGTTTTCTCTCTTCAACCGTGCACTTCCATGCCGCCATCTCGCGCTCTCAGGAACGCACGCACTCAAAAATCCGCCCACTAATGGAGGAGGAGGCATCACGTACAACGAATATCATGGCTCCGATACGGGGAAGAAGAAATAGAAACTGTCTTCAAACATCTTCTTGCATCTTTAGCACATAGCCAGAAATATTTGTTTAAGATTTGCCCTGCATCTGTCCTGAATGATGCTAACTTGGGACGGGAAGCTGTAGTGGATGTGAAACCGTAGTGTTCCCTTGGTGAATTAGTTGTTTACAGGAAAACGATTGTGCAATCAGTAAATGTGGTGATATTATCAACAATATGATTGCTTAGTCATCGAATATGCATGTCTGGTGGGAAGACACTTTCTGCCACACGACTTTATGGTGGATTGTAAATTGAGCAATTCAGACGTTAATGCAGAGAAGAAAGCACCCTTTCTTGGCGGCCGAGAAAAAAACTGGCCAGCTCATTGTAAATAGATTCCCCCTTTTTGTGGACGTTTGCGAAATCTTACGATTCTGATATGAGCGAGATTGCCCATGCACTTTCAGTCCTTATACTCTGTTATTTTTTTCTAAATGATTCTAGGTAGCCATGCCGACACCGAGCTGACCTGATACCCCAAAGATAGCGGGTTCGAATGCTTCCTCAGGGTTTTGATGTTGCGTATGTACAGCGATTAAATGCTTGGAATGTTGAGGTGAGATTATGCACGCGAGTCATCAAAATAAAAATAGCAGTATGGATTTTAAAATTTGTCTTTGAAGAAGCAGAATGAGAATTTCCAAGGCGTACTAATTAAATGAAAGAAAGGACTGGATAGAAAGTAACATCGACATTAAAAATTAGTTGTAAACGAAAATTCATGAGCTCTCAAGGTTGCAAAAAAGCCTAAAATACTCCCAAAAGTTACCTTGGATTTTAATATGGTGTAAAGAAGAGAATACAGCGGAGAGATTTACAGCATGGGTCAGGCAACAAGAATTATTTCCCAAGGTAATGGAAAAGTTGCTTTGGGAAGGTTCAGACACTCACGCACACGTGCTTACCAGGGGACATAACAGTAGGTGCGTGAGTGCTTTACCCCTTCCCAAATAAATTTTACATTCTCTTCCCCTCGTAAGTAATAGTTGCAACATCGCGCAAGCTTATCCCTGTCGTAATTCTCTCAGCAGCTTACTTTTTTAACACCCTATAAAAATGAAAGGCATTTTTTTCGTGCCTGAAGTTTCTTTCGGCGTTTCTCTTAAAGAATAATTGATAGATAAGACGGAGATAAGATGCGGAGGGGAAAAATGGTCAATGATAATCTGGGAGGCAGTGGGATTTTGAAGGGAGGGATATCTAGTTTTCAGCGGGAGAGGTATAGGGAAGTAGAGAATTTGCGGATTTTACGACGTGAGGACAGAGAATTCAAAGCGGATAGCTACTCTAAAAAATAGTGGAGGGAGTGGGACTCCGCACTTCTACAGAGCGAAAGCGTTTAGGGGCTTCCTTCAGAATATCTTCGACAACATCAGACCTCATAACTATAGAAGTGTGGCTTAATTAGTGTGGCCTCGTCAAATTACATTTTAAAAATCCAGTATCGGGAGATGGAATTGGCTATGACATTGAAATTTCCCCAGTACTCAAGATATGCATTGACGAGACCTTCCTTAAGTATAAATAATCGATGCAAGTTTTTCAGGTGTCGCGACATCTTGCGGAATATCATCACGTACATGAAAAAAAACAGAATATCAGCAGAATTGCCCAGGCCTAGAAGATATTATACTAGTGAAGAAAACCACTTACAATAGGTTTTAACACTAGCCTTGAACTAAGGAAACACTGCGATGAGCATAGGACGAGCATTAATAGATGTACATCTGAAGTACATCTATTAATGGTAATGGTATGGAAAACAACTGTAGCAGAAAATTCAAGTATGGGAATATTTGAAATATGGTGTTCCGGTTGAATGACAAAGAGCAAGAACGGTAAAGTGATTCTAAGAATAGTCGTAGGTAAAATGATAATATGAAATTTATGAAAAGAAGAGTCGACATTAAGGGGTAAATTATGAGACAGTGTATTCTAATAAAGTAGGTCGCCGGATAGAAGTGGAGGAGAAACCCTGAAGGAAGAGACCACGGGTAACAAGAGATAATATGATATCCTTAATAAATTGCCCATGAAGAGGAAGAGCAGAAAGACCAGTTGAAATGAAGAAGTAAATCATCGAATGAATCAACATCTAGTACCTTGAACCTCGATAAAATTGCCATGCAAATTAGGAATCCTGGATAGCGTAGTGGTCTGCGCAGTGGCCCGGAGAGCCATAGGTCCGTGGTTCGATTCCCAGTCCAGGTGAATATTTTCGCATGGCAATTAATATGAATCGAACGAATCGACGATTGAAACGAGTAATCGCTTTTGAATAATTTTAAACCCCTCAAATGGTTTCAGGTTTCCGAACCTCTCAATTTAACGTTACGTTAAATAATATGAGGAATGACTTGCATTTGTTTGCCCACGAATGAAGCATTAGGTGTATTGCCGTTACTATTAGGGGAGTTCATTTGCTCAGCTCATGTCATTTGCGCCATAGGTCGGTAATTAAGCATGGATAGGATGTTAGAGAATGGCGTCATCATTAACGTACTTTACCTGAAAGGTGCGAATTTTAACGCTCATTACGACGACCGGAGTACTAATTTTGATACATTATCCACGGATCTCAAGCAGGGACCGGGATACCAATGCAAAAAAACCTCCACGACCGGTATTCGAAACCGGGGCCCTAGAGACGAGACATCAGAAATCTCGCCTCAACATCAACCCGGTCTCCGCAATATTTTGGAACTGAGCAAAAAGCAGAGTTCGAGAATTCACCTCCCGACGACGCCCTCATATGGATAAACTAGGGCTGCGGCTCCGATTCGCGCGCTCGGCGGACGATGCTACAGCATCGCAACCTCGCCGGGCGCACTGGCGTCCACTCCACCGTGGACCGTGGAAGTTGCGGTCACTTTATCAGAGGAGGAAGGAGAGATGGAGTGCGCGACCTTGCCTCTCGGTCGACGACGAAGAGGAGGAAGAAGGAAGAAGTAGAAAAAGGAAGAGAAGAAGAGAGCGGTAGGGAGGGCGGAGACATGAAGGGTTAAAAAGCGGGGAGGGAGAGGATTAAGGAGCCTGAGAACCAACCCCTCCTACCCGAAAACAACTCCTTCCTGCCTTTTCCCCAACCCTCCAACCGTGCGGACGACGACGGCGACGAATGCGAGAGCGATGTCGTGTTCGTGCGTGTGTGTCTCTCCGTCCGAGACCCGGAAAAAGACCATTAAAAATTCACGGTTCCCTTTCACGACGACAATGACGACGAGGAGATCTCTACCGTCCCCCTTCCCACTCGACGAGAACCTCCCCCGCGACTCTCTCGTCACGAGATTCCTGACCAGTCGCGGCGAGGGGGAGAGGGCAGGGTTGGTTGAAGGAGCTCTGCTGCTACCGGAGGGGAATTGGGACCTCCGTGGCCTCTTGCCGTCTGCGGAGGCGGTTGTCGGGGTCACGAGAGTCGGCCCGATGCGGATGATGGGCATGGTTGATGTTTCATGCTGCCCAGGTCTTCTTCTCGTCCCTACCCTACCGGTATTCTCCACGAGTGTGCGAATCCGTATTTAAATTCAGTAAAACCGTAATCATCCGACCTCAAAGTATTGGGAACAACTAAATTTAAGACCTAACATCATTCCTATGAATGCCATAAAAAGTAAAAATTTTTGGAGAGATCTTCCTTGGAATTTAAAAAAGCACACATCTCCGTATTGTTCCACGATTGAATTTTTAGCCTCGATAAGTTTCTAGGTAACTTTCAAGAGGTTTTAAGCAATAAAAAGTGAGCTAATTTAAATCAGTATGTTTTGCTTGATCATGTCACAATGTCGCAGATTCAGCACTCCATCAATTTATTTTTTCCACTGTAGATACTCAAAGGAGAAGCACTATGACTCGTTGAAGAAAAAGGAAAAAAAACTATGGTCTTACTATGGCAGATGTATGTAGTACAAGAACCAAATGGTAATGATTAAATATGGATACGTCCAAGGGAAAAAATTAAAAAAGGAGCCAGGTACGGATGGACACAGTTTCTCTTGATTTCCATTGCCTGGTTTTTAATCGAGAAAGCGAATAATGAAGTCAAAGATGCAAAGAGGTGAGTATCCAAGTGAGTATAGGAGGAAAAAAGTAGCATTTTGTTATTTGCTAACTATATAGCCGTCATGGGAGAGATGAGGGAAATGTAAGTATACATAATCTCCATTGGAATTGTAATACGTAGCGACCAGATGAAGAAGTCCTTATTCACATTCACCGGAGCTTACCATTTCATCCCGTAGGTGTATTTATGCTGTGTATATTTTCAGTAGATTTATCATCTCCCTATCGTTGGTCTACATAGTCTTACTGGGTTCGCGCGAGTTTCATAAAATTTTGGAGCACCGAAAGAGGGATAAAGATTTATCGAGTGCGTGGTAATCGTGGAGAATATCGGCGCAATCCTATTGGAACTTTTAAATACTTAATATTCTCACAGTTATGTAACCCAGGGAGACTTTTTCCAACACTTCCCACATGGTTGAAAACTGAGGTCACGTAATGGTTCTGCCCACGGGGGGAAGTGGCGAAAACTCTTCATAAAAAAACCAGGATAATGAAGGAAGTGGAGCAATGAGGGTATTTAGTCCGACCTTTTTCCTCTTCTGTGATGTGCCACGATCTCCTAAAGCACGTGTCACATCCCACGCGGGCACTTACGAACCTTAAATTTTTTCAACGAGTGCAACCATTTTTCTCGGAACATCTTAACGAAAGGGAGAGGAAACTGCCGCCTTAATTTGAGGCAAGGAGCTCCACATTTGATGATGACCCAACCTCGCGGGAATCCGTGGTCCTTGGTGGTAGGAATCGGATAGAAGGACGAGGAACTGTTCAACGGGGTAGTCTTCCCTAATTATGAGCCTTGCTGCCCTTCTGTAAGTTCGTCGTCTGGGTAGAGCTTTCTTACTTCCACCATCTGAATTTTTAAGCCTAAGAGAACCAATTTTTTCCTAACCTAGGATCGAAAATAACTCCTCAGTCCACGCCGAGAGAGATCCTTTGGTGCACAATTAAATGTTTATTTAGTACAGAAAATCGTCATCATTACTGGTCATCGATCTTGAAATTAATTTGATACCTACTCTATAGATTCAACGGCCAACCTCAGCGGCCTAGCATTGCTCCCCTTATGTGCATCCTGCACTGGGTTCTCCTAACATCCCACCCAGGATTTCCTTTGTAGTTGATCCCATTCATCTTTCACACCATGACTGCCTTCGTGAGACCATTAATTCTCCAGATGTGTCTGGTATTCTCTTCCCTTATTCGTTTTGGAAATTTTATGATACACACTTTATTTCTCACTCTCTCGGAACTCGAAACTTTTGATCCATTTCATTTTAAAAATCCATTTGCTCTCTCCTTTTCCTAAGGAACATCACACACCAAATGCTTCCAGGCTTAGCTTCTCCGCATCTGATACTTTCCATGCCAGAATGTTATACTCCAGATATTTTCATATGAGGTGAGGTGGAGGCCAGAGTGGTGGGTGCACTGAATCTCATTTCTCGACAGGCTTTGTCTGCACCATTTGGATGTGAAAGTTTGGAGGATGGAAATCTCGGTATTACATTTATATAACCTACAAGCCACCACTAGGGTGTGTGGCAGCTTATATTTCCTAGAGCATGTATGAGTTAGCAATTCTAAAACATGTGTTTGTTAAACAAATCACCACATAATACCTACTCTTCTGCATTGGACTCTACAATATCTATACTAATTTCCCCATGTATCTTCGCTGTAATCTATTACTGACCACAGTTGTGTGCGGGAAAAATGAATGTTTAAACTCTTCGTCTCATTATTTATCTCTCAAACTTTATTTTCATTATAAAACCTGACTTAGTACGCTGGTGTTTATAATATACTTGTAGCATCTTCAGAGAACCTGTTTTATCCTCCTCTATGCAGGAAATTTATTCTGTGTTTTATGCCAGTATCTGATAATGACTCCAACCTAATTCTTATAATATATAGATGAATACTATTAGGTATTATTGTTTGAATGAGCCACAGTGCGGGAAATAAGGCACATAAAATACGATCATGTGTGGTAGTATCACTAAAATAGGGCATTTGTATTCACCTAATGAGGTTCTGCAAATGAGTGCCTCAGCTTACTGCCCTCTGACCACGATTCCGAATTCCGACGATGACCTGGTGGTAGGTGTCTATGAGAGATTTTATTCGATATGATCACAGCCTTAGGGATCGGTGTTGGAAGTACCGTAACACTTGTCACACGCCAATGACGTGAGGTTGAGATTTCTCACATTGGGACTCTTCGTTGAGGTGGGTGTCTGGAATTCCACCCTTCATCGAACTTCGGCTCACGTATCCAATAACGCCTGATGCATTTTTATGCGGTTGCACGCTGAGTTGCGCTCAGCGCAGAATATATCGGATGAAACCCCAGAGGCACGTACTGGTACGCTCATAACCCTTCAGTTTTTGTATTACTGATATTCCGAAACATTTAGGTCCACTGCTTTGAACAGCTGCTTTCATCGCAGCTCTGGATACAGCCATGAGAATGGTGTGATATTATGCAATTCCTGATAACCTATAGCTTGCTGGGTGTAAGTTGCTTAAAGGTCGGTGGAATCATATTTTTTGCTCGTAGGTCGAAATATAATACAATTAATATTCCGTGGTAGTCGGTAGTGCCAACTGAGTTGCTCAGATGAAAAGGAAAATTTTGCATGCCCTTTCGAACGACGCGCTTTTCTGTATCAAACCCTCAGGTTTTGCCAATTAGGGTTGGTGGGGTTGGTCAACTAACCATTGATTGAATTACTAACCGCTCTGTTGTAAAAATGCTCTGTAACAGTTCCTCAAATATATACTGTTAATTACCTTTTAATAATATTTATTCATTCTTATTTAACCATTAATTAATTAATTAGTATTTATTCTTTATGGTTTTACATTTATTATTTAACTATTATTTTAATAGTATGTGCGTTATCATGATTATGAAATTTTTTTGTTACCGCAAAGGTACACTCACAATTTTATGCTACATTAAGTCAACAGAAACGTTTGCTCAATGCATACACATGTATGGGAAAATTATTATCGATATTTACTGTGAAATATTTTGAGTTGCTCCAAAAGACAGCAGTGCTAGATCAAAAAATATCCTTTTTGTAATGATAATATATTGATTAATTGGTTGATCGCAATCAGGTTGACCATAGACTTGAAGCAACAACCTAGATGAGGCCAACTGGAAAGCATAAAAATAAATACTGTAATATTTCCCCATCCGTCTCTGTCCGTTGGAAAACGAAAACCAGCCAAACTTCCTCAATTTGTGCCACCAACGCATTCATTAAACGGCTCACGATCGATGGACCGAAAGCCGTAAAAGCTTTTTTTTTTTGACTGAAAAACAATCCTCCTCACTTTCAATTTTCCCTCGCTTCGTTGATCCCGGGTCTTCTCAAGCCTTTCGTCCGTAAACAGTTCTGGCCGAAATTTGTTCCTTCGCAAACATCTTGGCGGTGGGTACACGCAGAAGCGTTTTATCAATTCACGACGAGGGAGTGAGGTAAGGGCTTCCCTCGTTTCGTGGGTGGTCCCTGCCAGCGTTCGCGTCTGTTTATTCATGCGTATCCGTAACTATTACCAGACATGCTGGTCGGTACTTTTGTGGAGGCCGACAGTTATCTGCGGCTAGAGCGAGTTTTTTCTCACCCTTGCAAGGCTGCTATGCATCGCGTTATTTTTCGTAGCCATACCTTTCTATTGAATACGTGAATACTTGATAATAATGAGCTACGAAAAGAGAGAAGCTTCATGGTTTCTCGAAAAAAAAACCAGCTGGCTGGATGAAGATGAGCGAAATTGAGCAACACGCAGCACGCATTCCGTACTGTTTATGGAATCCACGAGTTTCCTAAATAAATGGGACTACGAGCCGACTGGTAAGTCCCCGAGGCTTGAAAATAGTCGTAGAGTAAATATTTTACGAAAGGATGTGTTTTTTCGACCAAAAACAAATAACGATGTAGAATATTAGAGAAGCTTTTCTGACATACACCGAGTTATTTACACTTGATTATTTCGGATCACTGAAGCGAAAATGAGCAGAACTCGAAATTCTTTCCCTTGAAAGGCCTTGAAACATTTTCTAGAAAGTGTAGAGAAAATTATTGTCCTCTTCACATTTAGTGAGATTGAAGAAGGCACTCAGGCTCGGAGGTCAATGTAATATATCCCGAGAAAAGGGTTTACTCCCGACGACGGTGCCTCTTAAGTTCCGCCACTCACAATATAATTTTCCTAGATATAAAATGACGGGACAATCTAATCCATATCTTGATGATATGTTGGACTTATGAAGATAATTGTAGGTCTCCTATCGGGTATATGGAGCAAGTAGTGAAGGATGTGAAAAATAAGAATCAATTAAATATGAAGAGGTTAGCTGATAAGAGAATGGAGTGGAGAGCGGCGTCAAACCAATCTTCGGATTGTTGACTCATGATGGATATTACAAACGGAGTCAACTTCCAAACGATCAGTGTAGCTTGAAGTATTTTCCCTCCACAATTTCACGCACTCGTTGAAGGCAAGTGAGTACTAGGTATCTAAGCGTTCAGAATATTGTAAGATCAGCATACTAGATCTGAAAGAGGCTGCCGCACAACACTTAAGGAAGAAGAACAAAGGACTCCTCATTTCGCTGCTCAAGTTTGCATCGCAGAATTTTCCTTTGGTCATACTGGGTCGGAACCCCTATTATTAAGGCCCTTCAACAGGAAATAAGACTATTTCGTGAGAGAATTGAAAAAATTTAATGACCGGCCGAGGACTTCTGCGAAATACTTGGAGATTCGAGATCTGTTGTAAGAATGAGACATGAGCTATTTTGGAATGATGATACTTTTTAAGGAATATTTTAGTATTAAATGATTTTAGAATAAAGGATTATTTTAGTATTATGTTATACAACGAGTTTTGGTAAAGCCTTTTTAATAGGCTCGAGAGATTTACGATTCTATCAATTCCAATTGATAATTTGTCCCTGTATCATTGCATCGAATATATTCATCGCTTCACGTAAAACTATCCATCTCCATAATGCTTTCTAAGAAGAAATAGTTTAATCAAAGTCTACGCATTCGGAAATTGCATTAATTTGGCTTTTGTTCTCGAACATAAATGTATTTCCCGCTTTGGATTTTGCCTGTGAAAATAATTCTCGGTCGTTTGTTCCGCGAACCATTTGAAATTTTTGCCTTCGGCACCAATAAGTCGCGCGACACTAGTTTTCCGCCGATCGTTACTCATGCAAGGGAGGAAACTAAATGGAGACGACTGAAATCCGCTCGCTCGGGATCTCCTCTTTAATAAGCCGAGGGAGTCAAGAGTGCTCAACCGCTTGACGCCCTCTCGAAAACCACACCTTAAATGAAGCCGTTAGAGTTGAACCTAGAGACTCTGTCAAGGAATAAAATTAATCAGCGTGGGATTCGACCGAGAGGACACTATCGTGAAATTTAGCAGTCGTCAGTCCTTCGCCGAGTTCACGTATCAATCGGTATCAAGTCGGTATCGCTCGGTATCGGTATCAAGTGGTATCGATACCATTTCCGGAAGCATCAGACTACTGGGAAATCTCGTGCTAATCAAATGTGCCCGATCGCATCTTCAACCACCCCCTATTTGGATACAAGCTCATGAAGATGAGTGCTTATGTTCCTGATGATTACATTGAATCCTATCGAAGTCCCATATGTCAATTTAAAAAAATGGACCAAGTCAACAACTCATTCCGAAGATGGCTTCAGTATACGTTGCGAAAATTTGAATCGGGTTTACTTAGATTTAAATTCAGTTGTTGCTTACAAATGGTTCTTCACGCCCGTGGTCATTCGCGAGCGAAGAAACAGGCTTCCAAATCGAGCGCGCGGTACGCCAGATCGCGAACTCCGTCGAAGGGAATTTCCGGGGCATGCGGAACTGTCTCCCTCCGCCTCGTCTCGAATACACTTCGCTCACGCATGCAAATGCATGCGGGCACTCCCACCACCTCCTCCTCGCCTCATATTTTCGTAAGTTCATTTCTTTTTCAAACGCTCTCCCGCCTCTCTCTCTTTCTTGCTCTCACCTCACCCGCGGATCCTAAAAATGCCGCGTTTGCACCCGAAAGGGGGCGAAAGAGAAACATAGAGAATAATGTCCAGCACCCGCGCGGAGGTGTCGGGGAGGGGAGAGGTTGAGCGAGAATCTCGCGGAGACTGCCGCCGGGGTGCGGGAGTGTGCCGGGCGAGGGGAGGGGTGGCACGAGGGTGTACAACTGGGCCGAGGTCGCATGCACCGCGCGGAGGAGAGGAGGAGAGAGGGCGGGGTCCGGGGAGAGGATTTGGAATGGGTCATTGACCCCGGCGCCCACACCCGCCGCCGGCCTCGAGAAGGGATCGAAAATGGCGCGCGTGGTGGATGGGGAGAAGGAGGGAGGGTGGTGCGGAAGCTGGGGAGGGCAGGGGGAAGAGAGAGAGAGAGGAAGGGAAAGGAGATGGAGAAGAAAGCGACTGGCAGCGTGAGTGACTCGAGCGAAGTGTAAAGGCAAGCGGAAAGGGAAAGGAAGGTGGGGGAGGATGAAAAGCGAAACGAGAGGTGTTGCGGGGAAGGCAACGGGTGCATGACGGGAATGATGCCGACTGAGCAGCTTCTCCCGCGGCACTGATCGAAATTCGCGAAGATGCACTGGATTGACGGCATTGACCTCGGGACAAAATTGTTGAGTAAATAGATTACCCGCGGTGAAAAAGTGTTACACCCGTAATAAGAATCATTTTAAAACAAATTAAATCACGAGAAAGGCTGTTGGTTTGTTATTTCTTAATCGCCCAATAGATTCCCCATTATTATTTGCGGAGACGACGTTTGAGTCCTTCTTTAGTTTAGGCGGATGTCGAATGCATTCAGCTATCTATTCTCAACTGACGATACAGTTTATTTTGTGATGATGATGCTAATGGTATGACATTCGTTTATAATCCAAACACTGAAAACAATCATTGTTTTTGTATGAAATGCATACATCTTAATCGAAGGAATAGGTATATTCCTCCTAATTTCAGATAATGTAATAGGCATGAATGATGATTTATAGCGCATTTATAGTATATTAAGCTTTCGGAAAATATAAAGTTATTTCTTTTGGATATAGCTATATTATTTTGGTAATAGCTTGTCGAGTATGGCTCTAACTTAAGCTCAAATGCCCTGGGCAAACAAAATATATTATTTTCGTTTCTGGTAGTCTTCTCCATTTGCATGCTCTAAATGAGTTCAAAAAATAGAGCAGTGTCATGTGAGAGCAATATAAACAATTTTTTCACGTGCTTTTTGAGCCTTTGTCATCGATGTGCGCGTTCTTTAGATAACGATTTACTATACTTCCCTAATGCAGATGCAGTTAGCTTCCTTGCTTTAAAAATTAACTTGTACCTAAAAGCGATAAGTCAGTGATTCAGGTACGTTCTTTGACTTTTCTCGTTTGGAGAATGGGACTAATGTGAAACTCAGGGCCTGTTGTAGTAGAGGTGGCAAGCCTGAATATAGCAGCCGTTGCGAATGCCTGATGAGTCGCTTTGAAACATTTCAAGACGTCAGTCACGTGCTTGTGTGCATGATTAAGTGCTTAGGAGGGAATAATGGCTCATCAGATGGACGTTTTTCCAATCATGGGCGCAGTCGTCCAGTAAAGGAAGGAGCAGAGAGCCATGCTATACGATGCATCACCTTAAGAGGGTCTCTTGTCGGAGAAGGGATAGAGACGAGGATTGAGACGTGGAAGTGAGCGTGAAAGAGTTGCCATGATCTTCGCTCGGCCAGAAAAAAAAAACGCGGGAATACGAAACCGAGATTGTTTTAATCTTGTCCTCTGATAAATGCTTAATACATCACGATTTTATTCATGCTCATGCATTCCTGGTTGGAACCAAATTGTTCTCCATAACGGATTACTCTTCAATTTCTAGTGAAACAGAGGTGAATGACTTCCCGATACAGAAAAGAACAACACTCGTCGGGTAATTACTGGAAATGTATCGATTACAAATCCCGGTTAAGTTTCCGGGAAGTTATTGGTGCCTGTTGTAACTCACATTTGTGCTAACTAATGGAAGGACGCACGATGTGAATATAAAAACAGGAGGTAATTAACGACTCAATTTCTTAAACACCCCTATTCATATTGGATTCATATCCGAAACTATAAGCTTAAAGTTCAACAAAAACTTAGCGAATTCAGTCGTTTTTCGATTTTTAGTAACTAGCCCTAAAAATATCTTTTGCGTAAAGTGAACGGAGGAAGACTCTGAGGTAAAACTAAGAGGGAGTACAAATATACCTAATATTTATAATTTTTTGGAGTGAGGAAAAATACTCCATAATTGTAATAATAATAAATTTCTTTCATTTTAAATTAAAAACGTTGCGGAGTAGTATTGCTTAAGTAAATTTTCAGCAGAGATCGAAGAGTCGTAGACCGTTCTGTGGAACCGACGCATGATTAGGCAATGTAACTCTTCAAAATGATGCTGACCGACATACGTTGTGAGTTTCGGTTAACCGTATTTGCAATGATTCCGCAGGGAACTGGCTTGCTTTCGGCAGTAGGACGATTTATGATTTGTCGATGATGATAATTTTCTGATTTTTATCGATGGATATTGTTGAATTTGGGTTACAGGAGAGGGAATATTGCATCTGTTAATATAGGGTTGGGAGGAATTTTCGAGTTTCGGATTTTTTGGTAGTACCGCGGGAGGGTGTAAGAGGAGGGCATCAAGTAGTCAAGTGTGCAATGGAAGAATCTGACTGGTGCTAGGAGGGAGACATCTGGGGCAGGAATTGGCAGTATTTCCAGTCATAGCTCACTAGGAACCTTCTCGGAGTTAGACGCCACGTAATTCGGGGAACAATATATCTGAGGGTTCTCCAGGGGAAAATGCTAAAAAGTTACACACGGGTTTATCTAAGGTAGTATATCAACACTAAAATCATCCCCTGCATTTTTAAGCCGGGGTGGCGTGGCCCTTGGTCGCCTCAGATGAAGTGGAAATAAACAGAGGTGAAAGATTTTATGAAGCAAAAATTACTACGATTTCAGAATACCTTTTGACAAATTCACTCATTAAACTCTGTCTTAGGACCTCCAATAAAAGTTGCATGCAGTCACAGTGGATACTTCGAAATTTTTCGATTAGCTCCAGTTGCAAGTTGCGATTGCGTGCTGCACACGTCACATAAGCATTTAATCATGAACTCCTTTCGTTGAAAAGGACAGATAAAAAATTATAACTCGTCAATTCATAAAACATTGATATTGATATTGGCGGCTAGTTCATATTTATAATAATTATATTGCTGAAATTCAAAACTCCTACTTTCATATATTTCGTAAGAATTCTTGTTAAGCCATTTTCCTCATCCAGTTGCTACTTAACCATGATCTCTCAATTCAAAGGAGAGCGAGTAGTGAGAATCTGTGCGAGTTTCAGTACGTTTGTGGAAATGGCTAATTTTATAGCAGTTTTATCACGAGCTAAAGTTATAGTTTGTGATATGTTGCGCACTTTTCCCGGAAGGAAATGAAAATCTCATGAAACAAGCGGGCTCGGCAGCTGATAAGCTGATTGGGGAACTGTTTCCAACATCACTGCAGCTGTTAGATGACGGGGCGACGTAAGCGAGGGAAAATAACTTGGGAATTTTAAAGCTAAATGCTGGGGCACTTCTTTCAGTCTTCGTTTTGAGACATCATCATCTTCTTTGAGGAAAGGGTAAGATAGCTCTCCGAGGGAAAGGGAATTAACTTTCCGAGTATGAAAGTGAAAGATTGTATTATCAATTTTCTATTTGCATAATTTTACTCCAATCACACTTATTGTATTGCTATTTTTTTGCTGAATTCATTCGTCATGGGGAACTGCAAACAAAAAGGCGAGGATTGAATGAAAAAAAACTAGTATCTAAGAATGAGGCTCTTGGAGAAGAACGTAGAAAGAGGACAGAAAAACATCTGCGAACACATCATTAGAGGTGATGATCTCATGAAGAAAGTCTTTGAGGTACAAATGAAAAAGAACTTTAACGTACGGCACACAACTATGAACGCGCGTGGCAGGCAATGGAGGACATAAACACAGGAAATATGTTGACGTGGGAATGTAGCGGATGAAAGATTCGAGTGGGCAGCTATATCGAATCAATCTCAGGATTGATGACCGGAGG
Organism: Platycnemis pennipes; assembly: GCA_933228895.1. Taxonomy (NCBI): domain Eukaryota; kingdom Metazoa; phylum Arthropoda; class Insecta; order Odonata; family Platycnemididae; genus Platycnemis; species Platycnemis pennipes. Next base: position 71,834,975 of record OW121847.1, on the reverse strand, counting down.
TGATGGCTATATTTGTTCACAAAAATCGTAAAACCAACACAAGGGGGATGGCGATCGGTCTTTACCCCCCGTCCCACTTAAAAGGACGTGAGGGAGAGGGGAGGATGGGAGAGAGTGAGAAGGAGGGAAGAGAAAGCGAAGGAGGCTCTGAGGAAAGGGAAGAGTAGAGAGTGAAATGTGGGGAATGGGAACAAGCGGACGACGTGAGCACGCGTGCTGGAGGAGGAGCTGCAAGAGGAGAAGGAGTGGGGGGGGGGGGGGGGGGGAGGGTTGAGTGGCTAGGGGTGGCACAGGGAGCGGGTCGCGCGAGAAGCGAACGGAAAGCTGGCAGAAACGTCGATACCGGGGCAAGAGCGCAGGAACATATACCCCCTCGCCCCTTCCTCTCGCCCTCCCAGAAACAAACGTTTCCGCACACGAACGGATCGAGACGACGACGCGGCGGACACGGAAGGAGGGCTAGCGTGCTCACGCGGCCGAGCGCACGGCAGCCGCCCCTCGAGGCGTGATGCCTCGTCACGACCCCTTCAATACTCCAACAGCCTCCCCTCCCCACGATGCACTGCTCGCAAGGGGAGGCGGCGCGAATTCGGACCTCACTGCCGCTCGGGAAAGAGGAATGCCAAGATAGCACGCGCAGGGAATGCACTGCACCAGTGCATTATGTAACGATAATTCGACGTGGTCGATACATATTAGTTCCCATTTCCCGATTCATCGCTTTCTTTATGTTAAACACTCTGACTGGGTCAATTTGGATAGATTGTATAAGCTGATGTGCATGGTTCAATATCTATCTTCGATATATCCAACCAGTTACGATAGGGTAATATGGACGATATTAGATGGGCCCTCATTACAATTACTCTTAAAGTACAAGTTTGGAAATAATTCACCCCCTGCCACGATCCCTCGAGAAGACTTCCTTGGAAACTCAGTCGTGCAGATATACGAAGAATTCATGGATATTAAAGGTAGGATATACGTAAGGGTTCCGCCATAGCGTAAAAAATGCTGTATCTTCTTTGATAGAGTTGAAAAACCAGGCGAAGTAAATTTCATATCTTATGTTAATACTATAATCACTTTTAACCATTGGTTGATAAGAGTTGTTGTCACTGTCTTCTTTCTAAGGCGAATTTTGGAATTACGATCTCCTCAACCAGCACAATACACTTGCGTCTACACCTTGAAGCCACAGTAAGGGTGTGTGGCAGGAGGCAACCGTCACCAAGCTTGCACTTTATATCGAAATAGAATTAAATTTACACTTACTATCATGCAGTCATGCAAAAATACTAGTCCGACTAGTACTATTTACGTACACAGAGACGCATATTACTGCTGCTTTGTGGGAAATGTTAGATATGCAATCAAAATTATAATGATCTCCTCCTTCCATCCGTCCGATCATAAATCCTCAGTTTAACCCTTTATTTGCTACATTCTTTCCCAGTTTTACATGCTCTCAATGCTGAATTATAAACATGAAAATATTCACCCACTGCTGAATACTTTTTTTGCATATCTTTCTATGTTAGGTAGTTTTTTTGCAAAATATTTTTTTAAAAAATTATTAACTTATTATTTTAACGAACTATTGCGGATTACAACTTTTGCGCGTATTGCGTGTTGCATAACACCGTATTTTATTTCCACCTGATTTTTAAGCTGGAAGAAAAAGTAATTTGTAAATAATAACAATGATAAACTGATAATGCATTTAATTCTTAATATGCTGATGCACAAATACAAAAAATGTAAGGCTTATCCAAATGTTAAAATGTCTTGTGTGTGTGATAGTTTTTAAAGCAGGGAATTACACACAACCCCACATCAGAATCAGGGCAACAATACCTGGATTCTCGTCTCTTATTACTCTTTTTACACACAACACACCATTTCCTTTTTCCTTCAGGAACTGCATCAATGAAGTGTCTTTCCGTTAATCTGAAAGGCATTTCTTCAGATGATCTTCTCCCTCCTCCAGCCTTCTTCCTCTCCCTCCAAAATTTTTTAAGAAGTTCTCTCACAACACTGAGTTGAAACTTTGACAGTGGAATTTTCCTCTTCGTGTTAATTCTATACAACGTATATGCGTTGAGAAGTGAAATGTCCAACAGATGAAAAAATAGTTTTCTATACCACTTTCTCGATTTTCTTATACATTCAATGGAGCTAATCATCATATCACTCCTATCCACAGCCCCCATTGACTTGTTGTAGTCTACAACTATGTTGGGCTTCAACACTTCAGCTCCTGTTATTCTATCCATCTTACCCGTTTTCACAAAACCTGGCTCGTGGTGCGTGGATAACATCCAGACCTCCCTTTTGTCACACCACTTAATAGAAATTAGATCTTTTGATGTCTGGAAGGTCAATTCACCTTTCTTTAATTTTTCTTCCATTTTCGGCATCTCTTTTCTTGTACGTCTTACAGTTCCACAAGCATTTGTTGCTCTGTTATAGAGCCAAGAAAATAGCACCGGACTCGTATACCAATTGTCCACAAATAATGTGTGGCCTTTATTTAGGTAAGGGCTGATCAGGGTGGCAACAACATCTCCCGACTTACCAAGCTTGTGGTCCTCTGTATCAGTTGTAGATCCGGTGTAGACAATGAAATCTAGCACATATCCTGTCTCACAGTCGCACATAACAAATATTTTTATTCCAAAGCGATGTCTTTTGCTGGGAATAAACTGTTTCAAAAACAAGCGACCCTTGAAGAGCATAAGACTTTCGTCAATGCACAAGTTTTCCCCTGGAGAAAAAGATTTTTAAAAACATTCCTTAAGTGGTTGATGATTGGGCGAATTTTTACCAACCTGTCCCCCTGATGAGGATCACTGTTATCAGAAAAATGAATGAATCGGAAAAGTAGGAAGAAGCGGTCTCTGGACATAATCTCAGAAAATATCGGTGTCAGCAATAACTTATCCCTGGACCAATATTCATTGACGTCAAGTTTTTTTACCCTTGCCATCAACATGCATACAGCAAACAAAATGTAAAGCTCATCAGAAGATGTCTCAACCCATTTATGAACTCTCGACTTCGCAGTCTTCTGCTCAATCTTAGTTTGAGAAACATAGTATTTATTTGTTTCTTCCGATATTTTGGCCATAATTTGTGGAGGATAAAATACGAGGAAATAATCTAGAAAACTGGATACCTCAGGAATGTTCACAATGCAGCCGCTCGCTCCACCTACAAATGCGTGTCGCTTAAGTTTTCTCCTTACATTTCTCCAGATCCGCTCTTCTGGTTCCTTTGTTGCTTCAGTATCAGCACCCAAATCATCATCAGAGGAAGATTCCGATGATGAAGCTGACGAAAATCTTGATCGGGATGTTGGAGTACGCTTGATGATGGCAGAAGACGTTGAAGCAACAGGATCAGAAACATTCTCTTCATCAGAATCAGGTTCAGATGAGGGCATATAATCATCATCGCTATCACTTTGATCCAAAACATCAAGGATAAATGACTCGGAGGTAGATCTTTTCCTCTTGGGAGCCATTTTGAAGCTGAAAAATAACATGTTAAAATATATAACTGCAGATATTATAGTAATAATCTATGATTAAATTAAATATTTATTTATATAAAAATATTAAAAATGAATCCAATTCTCTTACTTTACAAATATTGAAAAGTACTCACATTTTAAAATACCTGAAAGAGGAAAACGCGTTCCAATAGACCCAAGCGTCCAGCAGCGCCGTATTCGTTACTCCTTAGCGACGCAATCTTCTCAAAATTTCAACTGAAACTGAGGAAAACTTTTGCACACTGCGCTAGCCAAATACCAAGAACCGCTAGGTACTCAGAAAGATAAGGGCAGGGGAGGGTACTACGTAAAAACCCGTGGTAATCAGTCCAAGGAAGAGGACTTAAGAGAAAGAAGAGGGCCCTCAAATAGGCACTCAAAGGGTTAACCCTTTCGCGCCGAAGCCTCGTAGAGGGAAATTATTCTTCGTTACGAGGCTCTAGAAATTTTTCTGCACCCTCCTCAATGAAGTTCTCTCGCGTTGACCGAAGGCAGAGGTTTGCTCCCTTATCGTTTTGGGACCCAACCCAGCGGGACGCCGACCTTTTTCCTCGGCCGCTGTCCATGACCCTAGAAGGATTAAAAGACTCCCCATAGCTCCAGTCCACGGTCAACTGACTGAAATTTCAATGTTTTATGTAAACAAATATTTGATGTTCGCATTGACTTTTATATGTTTTAAATGAATTCCTAGTGTTTATCTGGGCGTGTATAAATTTTAAACGAAGTTCTAGCGTACATATTGACGGATTTAGTTTACTTCTATATGTTGAACCACAAGTTTTTGCAAATGCGTACGTTAATGCCTTTGTCGATTGACATTCTATAACTCCGTTGATATTAACGTTAGAATTTCGTTTGAAATTTCCATGTGATTAGCAAAAAAAGAAGATTTCATTTCTAACTTTAGATTTCTAAGGTAGACAACAAATATTTTTTTAGAAAAAACACTGCAAATAGTTGACCGCATGGAGAGGAATCGGCCGAAAAAGGCTCGCGCTAAGCTGGGTCTCGAAACCCCCGAACAAGCCGTCTTCATGTCCTTGGGAGCATAGGAAAGGCCACGCGGTGACCATACGTCTCTACGACTATAAGCGTGCGTAGCATTTCTGAGGAAACTCCGTTACGCATAAAAGCGTGCATAGCAGTAGGGGCACCAAAACGCATTTACGCATATAAGCGTGCATAGCATTAGGGGCACCGAATCATACTTACGCATATAAGCGTGCATAGCACATAAAGGGTTAATTACATTCTAATTTAAAAATTTCCAATTTCTTAGAAAACCCGTTCAATTTAAAAGGGGTTTCCTAAAACGTAGCATGCACATCTGGCATTTGACTATGAATTGATGCAATGACATTCCGAGAATTCATTCCAACCTGATCATGGTACACAAGCTTTCAGCCTTTGCAAGGGACATATTTCACATTCACGGCTTTCTCCCATTCTTTTTCTCAAACATCAATGAAGAATTAAACTATGTGAAATCAAGTTAGCTAATAGACTCGCCACATTCATCATTGGAATATAAATATCATCATCATCAGTCAGCAATCCTATGATTGGTTTGACGCACATCTCCACTCGATTCTTCTAATGCATAACCTCTTCATATTCACACAATTCTTCCTTTCTTAAGTCTTTACTACTTTTTCCATTCATCTCATCCAAGGTCTTCCTTGTCCATTCTCCCCATTCACTTGTCCCTAGACGATTGTCTTCATTAGTCCATCATGTCTCAAGATATGACCGATTAAGTTGTCCCGCCTCCTTTTAAAAGTTTCCAGCACTCTTCTCTTTTCACCCACTCTTCTTAAGACTTATTCGTTTGCCGCTCGGATGATCCATTTAAAATTCTCAATTCTTTGGTAGTAGCACCTCACTTCGAATGCTCCCAGCCTTTATTTCTCTGCTGTCGATGATGGTTTCAGACCTTACTTGATGGAATTCGTTAATCTCAGGAAAAAAAAGAATTAACACTGCAATTCCACATGGTATTAAAGTGGAATTGCAGTGTTAATTCTTCTTTTCCTCATGTTCTCTGCTGTCACTCTCGTTCATGCTTCACTACCATAAAGAAGTATGCTCCAGGAGTAAGTTTTGATGAATTTTTTCCTTACTTCCACGCTTGTATTTTCAGCTTTCAGCAGACTCTTGTTTTGGTGAAATGCTCTTTTCACTTAGGCTATTCTACTGAAAATTTGTTTTTTGCTTCGTCCATTGCTTGTGACTCGGCTTCCCAGATAACAATACTCTTTCATCTCCTCAAACTTTTGTTTTTCTAGATGTATATAAATATAAGAAAGTGAGTTTCTGAAATTTCTTCCTTGTTTTGAAATGAAGTAGAAATCGATTGAACATTCGTCTCTGATTTTAATCAAGCGTAATCACTGATTAGCATTTTACAATTTCCAGTCTCTCGCACAAACCATGCTGACCCAGTTCCTTTCTCTCTCGTGTTTCTAAAAACTCCGTCGCGGAGATTGAAATCCCGTGCAAGTTGGCAGAGCCAGACGCAATTTCCATATTATTAAGATGAAGGAGCACCTCCCCTGTTTCATCAACAAGCAGTCCTCTTTTAGCTTCGTAAACATATTTATGAATTCATCCACGGCTCTGATTTACCAACTGCACCACTCTGCCTCCAAAAAATAGCTAAAAATACTTGACGCCTGGACGACATGGAGGAAATGCTGCGTGATAAATATTGAAGTAAAAAACAATAATTAAAATTGTATGCTTTATCATTATAAATAACTAAAGATATGATAATGATATGCTGCTTCTTTTGATTGTGGTCCTGTTCAACTGTCAAAACCAAACTGACATTAATTTCTTATAGCTGCTACAGTAGCACCATCTTTTTTCCATCTGATCATTTTTATGGCTAGTTCACATCACCTAACCACGATAAAATATTAAAATCTTTATCTTGAAGCTTGGTTCACGTTTTTCGATGACAGTTGTGAACGAAAGACCACCACTCTAAGATTTCATTAGTCAAAGTAAAACATCATGTTTAGGTAGAATTGTCGAATTGGGTATTGATGCTATTTAAATATCATCTATGACCTTATTTTGATAAAAAAATTTAAAATATACTAATAAAAATTGAGGAATTAAAAGATCTTCTGGTATAACTGTAGATAAGTAAAATCACGCTGAGAGATTCAGAGTATGTCTCCACAACTTCTCAATAATTTTACTCTAGTCCACAAACCATTTTAAGAGTCAATCTGAGTTGAATATGATTTTAATGATCCTTGCTCTTTTCCCTCAGCGCCATTCATTTTACTAGTTGGATGGTGCTTTAATCCATCTAAGCAAAAGTGTACTCGTTTCAAAAGGACTAATCATTCTTTTTGCCTTGCCATCCGGAGAAGCTTCATTTGGCTGACTTAGGCTCTGCTAAAATTGATTGTTACCTTTACACGTGTTTCTGATTAAAAAATGAGTTACAATTGTTACATTGCACACACCCTCTAATAGCCATCGCCTCATATGTCGTATTTCTTTTATTTTCCCCACCGTTTTTGGACCCTCCACGCTTGTGTGCTCTGATCTCTGTAAGACTAAGTCTCTTGGCTCGAATCTTGATGCTTTTCCCAAGGAAGACCCAAGTGCTCTTGTGTTTACATTACCTGCAGCTAATAAGAGCGGTGTTCCATCATCTTCTAATACTTGTAAGTGCTTTAACTTTTCACGCTATAACTCCTTCCTCATGCCTAAGCACCCAGCAATTATTAAAAAAAAAGATTTAAGCTTAAAAGTGTTGTGAAAATTGTCCTTTTCAGGAATGAAACAATCAAATTATATTTCTCAATTTATTTCCAAGTACAGCAAGAGCGGTTTCATTCCAATTCAAACAAGAATTTTTTCACCGTCATTTTCAAGTAACGACGAAGTTATGACACGACTGCGAAATCGTTTCTTCAACTAACGTGTGAAATTTCATTCTAATGAAAACAAGATCGGATTAAATTATTTCCTCGTCATTTTTGAAAAACGACGCAGTTATGACACGACAGCGTCATCTTGTCTTCAACTGACATGTGGGAATGGAACCGGGTTGGGTTGGACTGGAGTTTAAGAGGGAAAACTCCATAAGCTCTTCCATTTTTAAAAACTATACGTTTGCTTAGTGAACGTGTTCCAAAAGAAATTAATCTATGAGGGTCCTGTACTTGACTTGTTGTCATCATCTTCGGTCAACAATCCTAGGATTGGTTTGACGCAGCCCTCCACTCGTTTCTTCCATCGGCCAACCTCTTCCCGGCGCGGTCTCCCTGATGTCTTCACGGGTGCCCATATAAAATGAAAATCTCATCCAAAGTTCCGCGGGCGCGCGCCCATTACGGCGTAAATGCTTCACGCGGTCCCTCGTCTCACTCTGTCCGTTAACAAGGTCTCGTCGGTCGTCGTGTGGAAAGGTGGATTTTTATAGAGAAAAGTTCAGGAGTAAAGCTGCGGTTAGAGGAGCCCCTAAAAGCCACTAGGAAGCGCACGGGATGGAGGCATCGCTCCGTGGAAGCAAGGATGTGGAAGACGGGCAGCTGCTAAACGCGGGATATTTACTTGGAGATAAGGAGGAATGCGGAAGTTATGGCTGCACCTGGGTCCGGCGGTTTCGCCCAATGTTTCGCTATCTTTCCCGTCGTGAGTCCCCAGCAAGACTCTTTAGGGATTTCTCAGTACGACGTGCAGCAGAATCAGAGTAACTCTTATCTTACAACAGGTAAATAACAAAAAGCTTGGATCTATAAGAACGTTCATCTCTGCAACTAAAGCTCTTTAGCTCTTCTTTCTGAATTCGAGAAGCAAGTTTGTACAGTGGTATACACGTTCCTACGTACGTTCGGTGTGGAAAGCGCTTCAAGTTCAGCAAATCTACATCTTCGTAATACCCTGTGAGCCACCGTAAGGGTGTGTGGCAGGTGATGAAGATCACTAAACATGCAATACTCACATGCAGATGCGACTCCTTAATGGAGACATGTTGGATATAAGGGTCACATGTTGTTATAGTTGGCTGGCATATACCTATTTATGAAGATAATATGCGTATGAAGGTATGAAGGTGTAATGAAAGGAAGTAAAAGTGTGTGAAGGATATAATGTGAAGTTACTAAGCATAGTTCAGTTCGTCTGACGGGACGCGAAACCGTGAACCTCTTGGTGCTTTACGTTTAGAGCAGAGTAATACCGACGCCGGATTTCCTTTACCCTTACTCCGTTTCCTGAAAATTTCCTACCTCACCCCATTGACTCACGCACCCTAAATGGTTCAAAAGAATTTAGTCGTCGGTCGCCTACAGCCTACAGCCAGTATGTTTGCAAGTGGCACTAATAACATTTGGTTCTGCCTTTGACTCAGTGATGATACACTTTAATGAGCGACAAGTTGACTGAATTCTGGAAGCATATATTCTTCGGTGGTTTTTATTTCAAATCATTACAATCATGAAGGAACGATCAGAGTATTTTAAGACTCCGCGGAAGATCCATTAGTAATTATAACTGTACTATACTACCGATAATTGAGGTCATATTCAACCCACGAAGCTTGTTTGATTATTGAGGATGGCATTCGTATCCTAGACACCGACACGGAGGGAAAATACGCATATCCGGGATGAGTTGGATACGTAACTCACTCTCTTATGCCAATCACAGATGGGATACTTCTTCTCGTTGTCGCTGTCGTTATAATAATTTGTACACCTCTAGAATCGCGCTGCAGAATTCAGCAACCGTCCATACTAATTGCCGCAGCAATTGAGACAAGCAATACAAAGGACAAAAGAAAATCTGGAGAAAGGTAATCACATTTCCACTCTTGAGCATAGTAAAATAAAACAATAACGATATTGCGTGCGTAATAAAAACCCATGATAGGAATTCAACCAGAGAATCTTTAGGGTCGGATTGGTGCAGTGGTTAGAGTACTGGCCTCTCACCCGGAAGGCTTAAGTTCGGATAACGGCAGTGTAGGTTATTTTTCATTGGTTATCCGCACCCTACTTGAGTGAGTTGTGGAGAGCTTTCGAATTCAGTACTCGGTTCGTCGGATGGCATGTTAACCTGTTGACCCCCTGGGTGTCTTTCGTCAAGAGCAGGCTAGTGCCGACGCCGGGTTTCTCTCCAACCTTCCTGCTTTCCGTTCTAGTCTTGTCCATATACTTTTCCTCCCGGTCTGAAGCGCGGGTACTAAAAACACTGATGAGAATCTAGAGAAGCCCTCATAATCAGAATATCCTGTCATTGTGACTGTTATGATAGGACTGGAGATACCAACTGGGTTTAAGATTAGGGCGACACGTTGGTTGGAAATGGGACGCTCTATCTTCCCGCCAACCCCCACGGTTCCTCGTGAAGCACTCAATCACCACATTACACCCCACGAGGCATCGATCCTGACAAAACCACCGATTGTTGAGTCATGGAATGGTGTTCAAACTCAACGCGGAGGAGGTGTTCCTGTTCCACTCCCTCGCCCCTCTTCGCTCCCTTCCATCCATTTGACCACATCCCCTCGAACAAGAGGGGCTGACGTTATATTTAGGGAGATATACAGAGAGAGGGAGTAGGGACGATGATGATGGAGTGGAAGGATCATTTCATTCACACGATGCCTTCCACGCCATCGCCTGGCACCCTTATTTCACCCTCTCCTTCCCTTCAATCACGCCGTCGTTGTCCTGGAGATGCGAACGAGACAGAAATGATGAGAGGTTACTGTGGGAAGTGGAAGCGATGGAGTTGGATTTTACGGTGCGTTTAACCATGTCTCATGCATTAGAAGTCGGCATGTACATTCATTTTCCCTTTTTTCATCTATCTCTCGCTTATTTTCGCTATAAAATGCTAAAGGGGTGTACTTAATCTTCAGATTTCGTAGTATGGGAGTGAAATGGCTGCGATGCATTCAATGCATCCGAATAATATTCCGGTGCTCACCCGAATATGAATTATATTTCTCGTTTCGATCCCGCAGTGCATAGGAATGGCTCGGTAAACCTGGAGGAGGCCTTCCTAAGTTGAATGGGCAGAAACTTACTTTCTTACTACAATTGCTCTACCAAATCGCCTCCATTTTGTGAACCCGTTAATTCTATATTTTGAGGACTCCTGATGAATAAAACATTAGTTTGGAACATAAAAACTACTGTTACGTTTTTATACACTATAAGACGCATCCAAAATCAGTTCTCCCAGCTTTCGAAAACTCACTAGTCTCTAGTTCATATGCGTATCTAAACATCGGGAGCAAAGTTCAACCTCATGATCTCTCGGACACCAGAGATTTTAGGAAATTATCTGTTTGTGATTGAGAATACAAAATACTTGACACAGACACTAAATGTATACATTTTTTACGCCACATTTTATCAAGGTCTTGTTTTCTATCAATGGGATGGACGAATCGAGCATTCAACTAGTTCTCTTGGTATGGGCGAATCTTCCCAGGTAACAGATCTCTTCCCGCTTGGGAGGTCCCAACTTTGTGGTGAAGATGCATGAGGAAGAACTAAATGTACAGTATTCACTGAGCGTGGAGCTGAATTCATCAGCAATTTGCGTGCTTCCCCACGGATAAATTCTATCTCAGGGGATCATCTCTGGGGACATGGATTGAAGCCATTGTCGCAAACGTTAAATTCTCTTCCTTCACAAAAAATAACAGTGTGTAGAAGATTTTCAGTTCGTATTTAAACGGTTGAAAATAGAAGGGGAATTTTGGGGATGTTATCGAGATAGTTCTACGAAGTGACGTCGTTGAGTTTCTTCACCCGTGACCGAGGAGGGAACCATGCACGAAGGAATCACATCGCACAGAATGTAGGATACTGATTTCATACTGAAAGCTCAGGCTTTCTTAGCTCACGCTCAAGAATATTTGAGCAAAGCAAGCTACGGTATTTACATTTACTAATTATATCAATGAATCTATTTCCGGATTTTCCCCGCGTTTATTCCCTCCCTAGTACATTTGCCCTAATCGACGAACAAATATGTTCTCAGGCATAGTTAAATACAACACAAAAAGGTCACATGCATTTCCTCATAAACATATCCGTTCCCAGAGATTTGACACTCTCTCCATTGCTATCTTTTTGCCCAGTAAGGAATAATATGTGAGGTTTGGAAAGGGTGGGGACCTGAGGAACCTGAGAATATGATGCAACCAGTAAGTAATTACATAAGTCTCTGCTTTATATTCAGACATCCTCGGAAAAACTCGCATTTGAGGATGCATATTTTTCGAAATTTCCCATATACCATGACTTCAAAAATTTGACTTCTGTTCAAACACCCTATGCCATAAAGTCTTTTGTCGATATTTTAGAGTGCGATGAATGTTTATGCAAATGCCAATGTTCCAAAGGTTCATAAGTTTTCCCCTTCGCTCACTCGCTAAATCTCATGCAAGGGCAGTGGATACAATGGGAATCTTTTTGTTTTTACATCCTCTTCCAAGTATTTCATATTTTCTCAATTTATCCTAATCGATTTTGGGCGAAATTGAATATTGGCGTTGACACTCAAACATTCGTTTCAAATATGTGCTCATTTTCTGTTAACGATGTTGGATGGCCGAAATTTTTCATAAAAAAAAACAGTAAAAGCAGTCATAAAAGATAAAGAAAATAGCAGAAAAATATTTTCTGAAAGAATAAGTTCTTTCACTGAATTACAATTCTTAAAAATATATCAGATTGCTCTATGCTGCATATTTATCGGATTTCATTTCTGCGTGATCCAATGGCGTACTCTGGATACATCCTTGATTACCGTTCCAATTAAAATATTGTGATTTTCCCAAGAATAAATGTGAAATCATGTGATAAAACCTTCGAAAAGATTGAAGGAGGATAACTTATTGCATTTCAGAGATCACTCAAGTTAAAAATTCAATTACAGCCTCTAATAACTCGTAGGATCTCTCCAGAAAATATCGTCATTCAAAAGATCCCTACTACGGCTCATCTATTCCGTGAGTAATCATCTTCCCCTCGTTTCCCCCCTCCCCTCCCGCCACGGTTTCCTTTGTCTGGTCGGCGACGCTTTGTGCTCCGTCACGGCAGTTTTCTAACGAGCCCTCATCCTACGTTCGGCTCATCCTCCTCCCGCTTCCAGCTTTGGTATGAAACCTATCTTCGTCCCCGAAATGGCAGTCTGCGCTACGGTGAAGTAAAACATTTTCCCATTTCGTCTTCTTTCTCTTTCCCGAATGAATTCCGGAGCGCGTTGCGAAGATAAGGACTACGTCTCCTCCTCCTTCACTCCTTGGCGATGAAAAATTCATCGGAAGAAATTGAATTTCCGACGCGGGGAAAAGAATCCTGTGTGCAGCCTGTGCTAACCACGGCACAAACCTCGTTAATGGTTCCTGTCATCTCGCTATGGCTTATCAGATTTCTCCCCTGGTTGAAAAAGGCATTTGCAAAAGCGAGGCGGAGTCCCTTCGTACGAAAACGTAAGATTATCTCTATATTTCAATTTGCATACCAAAGGAATCACGAGCGAACAGCATTTCAGCTAGGCATTCACTCTCCGAAGAGGAAAAAGTACTCTATAAGTGAGAAAATTTCCACTTTGCTTCGGTCATTGCCTTCAGAAATCAGGTGAAGTGAATAAAAGATTTATAAGAAACCGAGGTAGAAAGCCCGAGGAAGACACTAACAAGTCGAGAAAGGATTTGAAAGCATTTGAATATATTCTGAGGGACGATTGCTTGAAGATGATCTAAATGAAAAAAAAGACAAGGAGAATAGCATGAGTAGTTTTGAGGCCCTAAGACGCAAGGAAAACCTTTGTTTTTCAACATAGAGGATATATAAAGCTCCGGATGGCATGAGTACGTCTAAGCCAATACAGGAAACTTATTATTTTGCGAGTATCTAGAAGGTATTGCGATTTTAATGACTAGTTCGAATCGTGAGATAATTTTCAATCCTGTCAGCAACTGTATTAGTATTTAACAGGGCTCTGTGGCAAATATGTTAAGCCTGGTAAACAGTGTGATTCTGCTTATGCCTATTTAGAATTTTATAAAAACGTGATTAACTTACTTCCTCCGTCATAATTTGCAATTTTACATTCCAACGATTTGAGAAATCCTTCTAATGGACATGAAAATTATACGATTAGGACTTATTATACCATTAATATTCAATGCTAGAACAAATTCACTTATCAGGTCGGCAAGTTTCTCTATCCTCTTTAAGCCAGCTCGAATGAAAATGTTTTTCTTTCTCACGCGTGTTTACTTAATGTTTCTTCCGCCTGAAACGACTGTCAACAACATATTTCCTCTATATATCCCAATTCACTTTTATGACTTGTTTGAATTTCATCCCATCTTCCGTTACCAACGTTACTAACGCTTAACTATCATTTGTTTGACATTCTGCTCGGAATCTTGTCTCTATCCCCTTCCCCAACCAAAACTCAAAAACTTTGTCTTGTTTTTACTTGATCCTTAAAGTTACTGGTTTAGATGTTAATCTAACACCACGAAAATGTATGCGCTAAGTTTGTTTATACACCTTTGTACTGTTCTTTGTTATTATTCATGGTCACTATTATTTACCGACTGATTTTGATGCCCGAGGTCATCATCTTGAGTCTTTGGATCGTCACATTAAACTAAATGTGTTGACTTCAATCCTTCTGCGTTCATATCGTTCAATTACCTCTCGATATTGACGGTCTTCACATAACATTTTCGCTCCATAGTTTTTTGTGATTTAAAAAAAGACCAGCCTTGTATCCGAGCGGTCAATGAGTGTGACCCTAAGATGCATCATTTTAGCCTTAGTCTTTATATGAAAAAAAAAGGTTTCAGAATTGGAACTTATTTTCGCCGAAATGATCATCACAGCTGCTCAGAATGCTTGTGAATTACTAGTGTAATAACTTGTGTCGCTTCAGTTGAAAGTTGAGAGATCAAAACTTACACCGAAAACAGTAAAGGATAAGTTTGGTACGGTTTTTGCAGAATTCTAAGATAATGTTCTTCTTTCTTCACGATTTCCAAGGAAAAGGGAGATTTTCTTTCAGATGCTAGCTAAAATCCCTGACTGCAACTCCACTGCATAATTTAAAGAATAGCGTTAACCTGTATCTTTAGTGAAATGTTTTGGAGTTTAAGTTTCAGTAACATCATCTCCACTTGCCGAAAAGTCGTATAACCATTATTGTTAATATTCCATTATTAGTCGTATAACCATTATTGTTATTGGTTAATATTCAACATTTAATAAAATTAAATATCCCTTGTGGGATACGTTAAAAAGTAGATCACTCAGAATTGGGTTCCTCTTAGAATTGCACAAATATGGCCATTCAAACTCTCAATAACTTATCTTCCAGATTAATATACAAACTTGAGGTGATTGCTACTTACTCAATTAAAATCATTTTATCAATGTCCCTCAGACTAGGAAATATCCCACGGGATTGATTTTGCTCGAGGTTTGTATGAGAGAGCCAAAGACCAGAAATTATTGCTCAATTTATCGCAATTAATGCTCCAAATCCTTCCCTTGCTTAAACCACATAACCTTATGTATTCTATTATATCTCATTTGTCAATATCCCGTTGCTGTTGAATATACATATTGGCAAGCACCTACGAAAACATTTATGTGACAGGCAAAAACTTAGGCCTGAAGCGACAACACCATCAAATGCCCTCTGTTTATTAATTGGAATGCTTTTTTTGTTGATGAAGGATGCGCAATAGATTTTTTGCGCAATTTTGCCATCCCAAATGAGGGACGGTAGGCAATAAAGTCGAGGCATTGTGAAAATTTTCCCTTGCTATTAGTAGTTATGAGTCGGAGACCCCTTAATTTGCGCCATACATGCTGTGCGAGCGACGGGGATCTCGGTAGGATTCATCTACATCTACCTCTATATAATTCCCATAAAGGCACCCAAAGGGTATGTGGCAGGGGGTGAATCATCACAAGGCAGACATTTTAAATCGAAAGAGAATTAAATTTACACTTAATACCTATCATGCAGGCAAGGAAAGATACAAGTCCGTGCATGCACTACTTACACGCTATTTATTTAGGTTTTGTACTATGCGGAGTATAGGCGATACCATAAATCTTGCATCGATAATAGCTTACTTTCTAGTATCTAAAGAAAATACGGCACTACCGGGATTCGGATACGGGCCTTCGGAATGGGAATCCATGCTAGCCACCTCAATGACTCTATCCTCTTGCCCTCGATAATTCAGGAATAAATGTGTGTAATTGAAAACAGTGCTTGACGTGGGATATGCTTCCATTGATGTGTTTTATTCTCCCGAACTAAGGCGCGATCTTTTTTTTTCTCGGACGAAAAAATGTGGTCACGCTTTTGTTGCATTTTAGAAATCAAATGTGGTCAGGTAACAATGACGTAATACTGATAATCACTGATGATATTTTCATCAACCCACTGACGTGAGCTTACCATCCAGAAAGTATTATAATACTAATAAATGCAATATAATGAATCAAGCTACTTTTTAAATACCTGTGCTGTTACAATTATAGATTACAACACTATTTGAAAGCATACAGCTAGCAGTTAATCAAGATGGTGGGAAATTATGGGAAGAAAGGAAATTTCCCTCTCACATTTTTATATAATCACTAGGTATATGCTGTTAGATACAGAAGTGCTGTTAAATACATATCTTTGGCTCTTTGGTATCTGAATAGCTCATAATTATCAGTGGTTTATCCTTGGATTGACATGGAAAAAGATATTTTGGTAAATTAATCAATAGTTCAACAAATTGAAGACATGATTTCGCATATTAGCACTATGGAGATGGTTAATTACATTTTCAGAGTTTATGAGATATATGAAATGACTAGCATAATTTCCCTTAATTGTCGCATATGATCGATTTGATGGAGAAAGCTGCATTGGTTGCTGTGATGATTCAGAAAATGACTATGGAGTAGTTGGGTATATAATTACGCTCAAAGGCAAAATATAAAATGAATATTTAATCATATATCTTTGTACTGGAAAGATCATAGACCGTATCATTAGTTTATTAGTATACGCTTGCATTAGGATTGTGGGTCTCTGGCTTTCCGATAAGCGTTCCTTCCATTTTATTGACAGAGATATTTTTACAAAAGCTACATTCTACGCTTTCAGCAAGAATTAAGCCACAAATTTAGCATCCATGCGTTAAAATGTTGCTCACGAAAATTCTAATTCGAAAATGTGATTTTTAAATCCGTATCCGTAGCCAGTCAAGTCATCCTACGCAACCGATACGAAGTCTCGTCGCCCTCCTCGACTTTCAGACGTGAATTATTTCTCTGGACTCGGTGCGTAATGTCATTGATGTCACTGGCCGAGAAAGTTCGGCTCAGCGTTGCCCCCGCCGCCGCCGGTCTTCATTTAAAACTTTCGCGGCCGCACGAAAACTTTTCCCGGTCGACGCCACCCCCTCTTCACCGTGCACACACGGGAGAGGAAAAGTTCGTCGTCAAACTTGTTTTTCTTTCGTACCGTTCGATATGATGTTCGGGTTATGGAGCGGGATGTGACGAAGAAGAGGTCGGGTGAGCGAGGGATGAGGTTGCGGGTGGCGAAGACGGCCGAATAAATGGGATTTGTATAGTTCCCCGAAGGCAATGGACACTCGCCCCGCCAATGGAGGGTTTTGGACGGGAAAAATAGATTGCTCGCGTTCCCATGGAATGAAGTTTCCTCGGCACTTTTCGTCCACTTAGGCCACGAGATGGGCCTATTCCCCACCCTCCCTTCTGCAGCGTCCCTCCTCCAGGTAGATGTGCTTCTCATGCACGCAAACGCGACGGAAATGCGCAAAAAATCCAAGGAAACCTGGCGCGCAGTTTGCGAGTCAACCTCAATCAAATGAGTTGCAATGCCGCTGGGACAAGTAATGAGGCTCCGATCAGTGTAAATCAAGCTTCGCAGTTGACGATGCTTGCTTTAATCTCTCTTTGGCTATTTTATGAATCAGAAACCCAACTTGAGGCCAACAAAATACTCGTGTCAGTATTAGGTTGGGAGTACATCGTTCGTTGATGATTGACTAATTCATTCCTGCGAATAATTGGTGAAAACCGAAATTTAGACCAGTGATTCGAAGCCTTGTCCTCGTTCCTATATAAAAGATAGATTCTGTGACGGGAAAATTTTTCAAATTATTATGTACCTCATAATCGATTCAATAGCACTCTTCAAGTTAATTAGTGTTTTGTAATTAAATAGCAGAATACTCTCTACAAAGCAGGGTAATCATGGTGAACCATTTCGATTAACTAGCATAATTCAAACGGCCCTTCTACTCGTAAAAAAAGTTCGTAATCCACTGATCAATTTATTTAATTTATTTCTCCTTTAAACTCGGAATTATATGCCCTTATCACCCTAAGAATATCAAAATTTTGTTCAAAATTCGCCACCGTAGAAAATACCCAGAAAATTCAGTTTTCGTCGACTAGGAGCAGCCATTGACCTCTTGACTGACAGGGGTCGACTGTCTTCGGCATTTCTGTTGCGCTTGCGAAAGTATTTCTGATTTCGTGTGCAGGGAAATGGAACATACCGGAGAGACGTATTTCTTCCAGGTGACGCAAAAGTCAAGGGTGACTGAGATTTTCACAGTCTCTCTGTGTGCGGGCAGTTCAAGTTATCGAAATCATTATGTGCTATTTTTTTAATGAATTTGGAAGAGCCACAGAGTAATATCACAGAATAATAATATTACAGAATAATTAGTATTCAGACGAATAGGGCGGACTCAAAATTATTTTAGGATCTCGACTCGGAGTAAATTATACTCATTTATTTAATAACATCACCATTGGATTCTAATAAAAACTAATTCACGATGAGTAAAATTGTCTACGAATATGGACAATTGATAATGGCTATTGGAATGTAATCTCTTTTTTGTTACATTCGTAACCGATTTCCCTATCCTCCCTTTACATTATTATTTAAATATAAAGTCATATGCTCGCGACGTTGTTAATGTAAATAGAGCTTCATTGGTCTTCATCCACCTGGATATCCTTCATAAATTAGCACCACTCACCTTACTGCGCTTTTTTATGACTGCAGCCATTCCAGTTTTTTAAAAGGCTATTTATCATCACGGGTCCTAAAATTATACTATTTTCCCCTCAGTTGTGGCCCATAAATATTATTCTCAAGATTATGGGTAACATTGTGGTCTCCTTCATAATGCGACCATTTCTCTCGAGGAAACACCTCGAGCCCCTCATCAAAGGACGCTTGGCCAATAAACTTGGAGGACTCCCGAGACAGGAGGGTCACGGGCGACGTGAGAAAGCGCGGAGAGAAAAGCAAGCCTTATTGGGGACCACAAATGATCACGCCGAGGCAACGTTGCCGATTTCACCGGAGAGCAAACACGGTAGCATCCGCGTCGTGGGGAATAAAGAAACCGCCGGGACTTAAAGAGTGGCAGGGAAGAACATTCTGGATGGAGGCAAGGAAATCTGGCACCGCGTGTCGGTTATGGCATTCGCTCCACTTACGGTCGTGCCAGCCGTTATGGCTCCGAAACTTTCCGAGGAGAAACTCCGGGGAATTATGGAGGCGCGTATATTCAAATCGGAACTATTTTCTCCACCGGAGGAAACTTTTATTGACGGGGGACACGAAGTTAATGGACGGCAAACAATTCCTCTGGAGGCTTCCATGAACGAACGCGATGCGCCGGTGAATTTCAGGGATTCCGGCAGGATCGGAGAAACGCAGTCCTGAAACTGACTAGTTTAAAACGAGTTACTCTCTCATGGGAGCAAAGGAAAATCTCTCCGACTAGTTAGCTATGCATGAATAACATCTCCTCACTCCTAAATATTCAGGCAGTGTTGACGAAGTAGTATGAACCGAAGGCTTGGGCTAGTCGCCGTGAAAATCGAATTACATTTATTACTGTCCAAGTCAGCACCCACCCGGAAGTCATACAGAGAGAGTTCGGGGATCATTGAAACCATGACGGATCCCAGAGGATTTAACTCTATGAGATTTCAAGTTATCATCATTCTCTTCATCAGTTGCCACAGTATGCAAACCGTATAGAGATAACCAGCCTCGCCTCCAGAATTACTTCGTGTTCTGCGAATTATTTCAAGACATTTCCACTCAGCGGCTATTCTGAATGAAAAACCCGGATTCTGGTTTGTTGGTTGGTTGGTTATTTAGGGGAGGCGACCGACAGTTGAGGTTATTTGCGCCATATAGGATATGTGGGTAATGGTAAGAGTTTCTAGGGAACGGAGGAAGGGTGGAGAGAAACCCGGCGTCGGCATTAGCCTACTCTTAACGAAAGGCGCCAAGGGGACCACGGCTTAACGTCCCATCCGACGGACGGAGTACTGTACTTGAAATGCCCTCCACTAGACACTCAAGTGGGGACCGGTTTTCCACTGAAAAATCCGCCACTGCCGGGAATCGAACCCGGGCCCTCGGGATGGGAGGCCAGTACTCTAGCCACCACACCAAATTCTGGTTTGTACTCACTGGATATTGAGCATGGGAATCCATCAGCAGCTGAGAGATAGTAGTTAGACAGAATTATAATCGTACAATTCATTTCGTGGAAACAAAAAGTGATCATTTCTTGTGAGCGAACTTAGTTGATTTAATCTTCTTCTTCTTCTTGCTTTCCACGTTAAGGCAATTTGCCTGTTCCGGCTTCACCATCGTAATTTCGGTCTCCCAACACTTCTTCTCCCTAAAGGCTTATACTCTAAAACCTTTCTTGGACTCCTTTCTAGAATCAAGCGCTCAACTTGTTTTTTCCATCTTTCTTTGTAATTTGTCACTACTTCAGTTACTCGTTATACTTCTAATTCTTGCCTTGTGTCTTCATGTTATATTTCCCAGATGTGTACAGCCTTTCACAGTTTCATTTCTGACGTTTCAAACCGTCTCTTATTCTAGGTTTCCAAGCTTCAGATCTGTATGCAAATGTGGGTACAGCCATTATTTCGTAAAATTTTATTTGCGCTTCTTTTGCAGTTTTTCCCTTCAATGCTCTTCTTGTAGTCCCACATATTATTTGGTAATTGTAAGTTTTATTTAAAATGTTTTTGTCCTCTTCATAGGAGATATCGCATCTCAAATATTTAAAGTGTGATATCTGATCTATTATATTATTTGAAAATCTAATTTTATCTCGGATTGGGTATTTTGTACCTAATGGTTTCATTTGGACTGATTTAATTTAACACACGTTTTCCCTAAGGGTTTCTTTATAACATTTTTTTTCAATTTACAGGTTTTACTTAAAAAAATTTAAAATTATTACGAGAACTACTTATGATTGCCTACAGAAGTAAGATATAGAGCCGTTGAAAGTATTTACCCAAAGTACATACATTGCATAATCCAAAGCCTTGACAACAAATTTTATGAACTTCACCTCAATGGATCATTCTCTCAGTTTATGGGTAATTTTGTAAATTTTAAAAACACTTGTTTTCTTGCTTAATAAGTCGCTGAAAATTACTGACCTGCAAAAGTAACTAATATCTACAACGATCTGTTATAGCCTTGATGGCATTTATATCCAAAAAGCGATTTATGGAATTTTCCTGATACTAATATTCTGTTGTAGTACGGAGATCCACTTACTCGAGAAATGTATCCGCAGAGCTAGGTGGATCTATCAAAAATTTGACGGAATTATTATTATTTGAGACTGCACTCCGTGGGTTACTTGAAAATCGACTGAATTATCTTTAAATCCTCGGCTTAATTGGAAGCTGTTTCTGCAGTGCGTGCTAATTTTTCGGAAAAAACACTGCCGGTCACACTTCACAGGAATTAACAATTTTAATGTCGAGAATATCGAGGAAACATTTCTATAACCAGTTAAATCCGAAAAAAATGCGTGAATCAATTACCTTCCACCTTTTTCCTTGTTGTTCATGTTCAGCTTATATTATTTTAGCAATATGCCATAGTTATGGTCTGGAGTGAATAGCTTGGAGCAAAATGACCAAAAACGCATCCTAAAGAACAAATACTAACTATTAAAACTAATATGAAATAGTAGTAACTTTTTTTTAACATTTGAGACTTTGTGGAACCAGGAGATTGGAAAAGAAACGTCACTATGTAAATTCCACACTCTCTCTTGAATTCGATCATAGTTTTAAATTATCGAAACCATGGTCGAAGTCAATATAGTGTGTGTGTGGAATGTACATAGCGACGTTTCTTCCCCCAGTTGTAACTTCTCCCGTTCTTCCAAACCGCGGGCTAATTGTCATTGCGTGACCTGATTTATGACAAATCGGGGAGCCTTGGCGAGTGCACCGAGAATCTGCAGGGAAAAAAACCACGACCTGCCGTGGAAATATAAAATGCTATATTGTATACATCGCTTGTCGAGTTTCGGACGCTCAAATTTCGCCACACTGCGGAAGGACTCACTTTTCCCCCATGGACTCTTGCCAAGAGACTGGCGCAGAGAGCTCCGAAAGGAGCTGAGATTTTTCGTTCGACACTGGTGCCTCTTGAGGGATATTTTATATCTAGCTCCATTCTCACAAAACGAGGAGATTGCAAGCGAAGTGCGGCATCTCGGAGGCCTTTCTAATGAACCAGAGAGGAGTCGTCGGATGCAGATGCAGTAGGCGCTCACTTCAAGGGGCGCTATTTTTTCCTGGTTCGCTGATGAACGAACGGCTCGAGTTGGGAGCATTCATTCCCTGAGCTCAAGGGGAGAATCGCGGTTATCAAGCAAAGAAGTTTGATTTGTTTTACGCGTCAACGAATACAGTTATCTTAACCGTGAGAAACACCGCTGCTAAGCATTTATTAACATTATTATTGAAATAGCAAGTTAGATTATTTGGAATCCTCCTATTAGGATGTGGGTTATGCACAAACCATAGTATTACTACAATCGTACTTCTTGCAATAAATATTATTCATGCGCAATGCAATCAATCATCGATCCGAAACTTGGTTTAACGAAGCTCTCAGGGGATCGGGTTGGTGCTGGTTACCCATCCTGAGGTTCCGGTTCGAATATCGGAAGTGGCAGAGATTTTCATTGGTACTCTCTTGGGTTGCTGTGGAGAGCACTTCGAGTTCAGTACTCCGTCCGTCGCACGTGATCCGTGGTCCCTTTGGCAACTTTTGTTGAGAACAGGATAATTCTGACACCCGGGTTCCTTTACCCTCCTCCCTATCCCCGAATAATCCTAGTTCTATCCGATTCCCCATCTATGGCTAAATGACCTTAGCTGTCGGTAGCCTATCCCAAATTAATAATTAACTAACGAATCTCTCTTCGATCTCCTATCCGCTAACTTATGCATATTTACGTATTTTTTTAAACCTTACTCGAAGTCTTCATTTCCCCTGATTCGTTTTTAACACAGAGGCTGTCTCCGATTGTGCGTGATGCATCGAGATGCAACAACGTTTCATTCTTGGAACGAAATACACTCCACCTTGGGACCGCCTCTCGAGGGAGCGTCTAAAAAGAAGGAAGATCATTGAACTAATAATTATCAATAATAATAACGCTTGTATTCTAACCTCCCGTTTAACTCCTTTCAGGGATTTTCGGCGGAGGCATCACAAAAATACATAGGTCCTTCCCAATACTTTTTTTAAAAGAGAAACTGCTGAGAACAATCTCGGCTGCGGTAGTTGTCCACGATACTCCAGATTAGGAGCAGAGGAAAGGTATCATTTCGGAAATGCGTTACGCTAGTAATTTGTATGAAAATATTCGAGAAATTCCTTCGCGCAATGCCATGATAATCACAAATGGATGATTTTTTCAGTCCTACACGGGATCGATAAAGGACCCCGGTTTCCTCGGTTGCGTAACCAGATACTCACCTAATGGCGTTAATGCATGACCAGTCTCCCATCATTATTCATCTCACTCGCACGGCGAGAGGCACACCCGTCCGAGTCGATAATTTTATGCTTTAATTTACGAGTTGCTCACAATCTTCGCCACACTTGCGTCGGCAAGGTGACGCTGATTTATGCCTCGGCATATTCGAGTTAGCCCCGGCCGGCCTTGCTGTTTCGCGGAGAGCGTTTCGGGCGGGAAAACGATCTGCGTAAATCCTCATGAGCCATCGTCCGTTATATTACCTCCCTCCTCGCTTCCCCTCCCCCAGTTCATTCGAACTCACGCCCAACCAACCGACACAACTCCTCGATCCGCCGCTCCCTCATGGCAAACTCAAACGATGGCGAGCGAAGTCTTGGACCACGTGACGATGAGGTCATGGAGTGAATTCGGAACCCTCGGCGGATGAGGGTGTCGAGAGGGGGGCGTGGTGGGAGGAGAAAGTCCCCGTCCAAACACCCGCAACCACCCATCTCTCCCCTCCCCGCTCGTTCCTTCCCAGGGGGTGGAAGGACCTGGGGGGATTCGACGAGACTCCAATGGGCGACGACGTGACGAAATTCGATTGATCGGATTCGGGATTTCGGCTCGAGAGGAAAGCGGCCGCGATTCCCGTCGTCTTCTAGAGCGGATGAGGGGGCGGAAAGGGGGGGGGGGGGGGGTCGCCGGAGAACTGTTTAGCGGTGCAAGGTCGCGGGGGTCACATCCGGCGACGGATAATGGAATGGGTATGCAAAGTACGAGAAGGGAGGAGGAGGAGGTTTCTATTGAGGAAGCCACTGGGGGAAAGGGTGCATGAGCATCTGCTGTTTATTTATGCCTCCGCTCGAAATTCAACGAAGTCGTAGTAGATATATTGCGAGTCATTGCACAAAATGGTCACACATTGTATCTTCGGGCGTGCGACGATGCGAACGATACTGACAAGAAAATCCCTGCTAGTGAGACAGCCATTTATTGGCACACTTTCTTAATGACTCGCGCATGCGACAAACCACAACCTTCTTATTTACTTTCTCTTTTTCAAGATTAATCACCGCATTTATTTCTCTCGTCCAATTTTCATATCACCGATTACTCCAGCGCCGAATCAAACCTGAGCTGTGAAGCCAATCAATGGTGTGAGGGGAATGTGTATCGTCTAACTATCTGTTTCATTATTTATCCCTTTCATTTCATCGTTACTTTTGAACATGCCGTTCGATGGGAGAAACAATTCACTTTGTACTTATTCCACGAATTTATTTTAAACCAACCGGTTTCGACGTTAGCACGTCATCATCAGGTCATCATGATGACATGCTAACGTCGAAACTGGTTGGTTTAAAATAAATTCGTGGAATAAGTACAAAGTGAATTATTTCACCCATCATGCCGTCATTCCACAAAGTAGAGCCTGCAACACTTGAAGTATGCCGTTCGAGTTTGGGGCCAAAATTTCATCGACTGCGACGACGAAAGTCTCCCGATTAATACGTCAGTGACAGTTTTCATGCAGGCTAGAGCCTCGTCGTCTCCAACGATGGTTGCAATCTCAGAATTCCAAATGATTGCGCGAAGCTTTGCCTTCCGAGCCATTCTTATCACGGATCGCTGTCATTTTTTTCTGTCAATTTAATTTACTCATTTTGTTAAGTTCTTCTTGATTTGGTCTCAAACGCTAGCTATATGTGGGAAGTAGGGCCCGAGGTTTTTTAATTCCACATGACGTATTCTTTACAATATTTTCCTAGCATGCGCTTATCAAGTACTGACATCTTATATGGTTGGCACTTTTATTATAAGTGATAAACGCCTTATTCAGGATCATTTAAATAAAATTGTAAGTACTGATGTCACGCGTGCTTGGTGATTATTCATCCCTGTATTGAGCACTTGAGGACGCTTGTAGACCACTCAGTACGAGTAGATCCGTTTTCCACACGAAATACTCCTTGTGCCACAGTATTGAAGAGCTTTTCTGCTAGAGATTGTCGGAGATTCCGCCGATGACCACGACTCCGCGAGCATGCTCGACGACTCAGAACTACCGGAAGTCCTGCATATTGCCTTTATAGCCCCTCTACACCTTTGTGCTACGTATTTTCCGCATAGCCAACATCAATACGGTCTCGGACTGGCAGATAAGTCACACCTGGAGATACCCAGATGTTTTATCTGAAAGTTCTGATAACGCTAACTCAAAGAAAGCTCTGATTGTACTGACAGATTAGCCTGGATATTTGAAGAAAGTCGCACGAGTTGACTCAGGAGGTTGCCTATAAAGCCATTGCCACAGCAAGAAAACGCAAATAACGGAAATATTTTGAAATTTTCTTGTCCCGAAGTTTCTTTTCACTGACAAGTTACTTAAACGCAGACAAACAATTTGTTCATTTATGTTCATGTGGATTAGAGGCTAGAATACTTTTAAATATTCTCTAAATCCTGTGCAAAACCGGCATAAAGTTACAACATTAGAGAGTGAAATGATGTTACTTGACTATTGATGTCGTCGAAAACAAATTTATTGCAAAACCCATTAGTTAAGGCAATTTTATCGAAAACAAGTTGACCAGGAGAACGCCTGGTTGACAAGGGTTGATGAGAAGACAAGTGGCTTTTTTATGCTCTGCTGTACTTTGTAGTCGGAGATCCTCATTTAGCATCTCAAGTAGGTCTGGGCCATAGTCCTGGATTTTGATGAGACAAATATTCTATTGATTTGGAAATATTAATTCAATGAAGTAGTCATTAGTCCCACGGGGTGGAGTTAGAGAAACATTACTTTTGCTGGCAACATTTCAATGATCGTCTATCCAAAATAATTTTAGCATGATTTAATGATTTTACGGAGACATTTTACAAAAATACGATGGTGTACACCCAGTAGAATGGTGATGCAATGAAAAGTTTTACTAGTTATAAAGCTTGCGAAGCCACTCTTTTCTCCTTTACATTCATGGAAATCCTACACACACGTATACAAATACACTCGTAATCTTTTAGTGTGATTGGGCAAGGTTGCTGAAAATCGCTTCGCGCCGTTGAGGGACGATGAATTCGGGCTTGAAAATCCCGGCTCGTCTGGCAGACACTAATTGGCGTAGTGCATCACACGAGTGTGGCACACTTAATGACTCGCGCACGCGACCCGCCACAGCACCCTCTTTTTTTACGCTCTCACTCCCTGTTTTTATCCCATTTTTCTCTCCCAGCCCATTTTCGTGTCGCCGAACACACCCGCGCCGTCCTAGGCCGCGACCCTGCCTCCAATTAATCATTCGCCCGACGGCAGCCCCACATCTACCGGCATCCATCTCCAAATCAGCGGATTTCCTCATTTTTTCCACGTTCCCAAGGGGAGAGAGGGGATTTCATTTTCGAAAGGGGGGCCGGGAACGGGAAAAAAATGAAGGGGAGACCCCGCACCCTTTCGGGAGAGGAGCGGTGGGCGGTAATTGGAGTAAATCCGCGGAAGGAACCCTTTACATCGGGCATGATTATCGCTCTTATCAACAACGACGATTTTTTCTCCTCTTTTCCGGTGTTGGAATCACGGGGAAAAAATAAAAGAATCTGCAAAATTCCCTCGCGTTCCGAAAAAATTGGCTGTCGACTGGTCGTGTTATTTTCTTTTCATTTTCCCCTCCCTCTTTCTATCTATCCTCGGGTACCCGCCATACAGAAAAATAAACATACTGATGCGGAGGCCGACAAATGGACGAGGACAATGAAATCCGTGGAAATGGAGGGTGGAGCGTACAGTGTTGGGGAATCGGTCGTGAAAGAGGCGCGCCCGATCCAACGAGACGGACGGACACTGTGTCGACCATCATTTGCCGAAGAAATAAAGCCCTCGCGCAGGTGATTGCGCCGGGGGAAATAAATTCCCCTTCGGTCCCCTTCGCAGTAATCACTCACGGAAAAACTATTTGGAAACGGAGTGCTAGGCAGGCTGCAGCCTCAGCTGCCTCCGTAAACTCGCAGTTTCTCGACATCTGCTGGAGGGAATTCAATGCGCGATGTCGTTTGTTACATCTTGGTGTCCAAACGTTAGCATTTACACTGGCGTACCCTTCTTAATATCATTGATTATTTTTTTAAATGCTTTCGAGCGCAGTAAACATCTTCCACCGTTCGAGAAATGACGGTGGATAAATACCGGAAAAGGATTTAAATCAGTAATTTAATACAGTTTTTTGCTAAAAATAGCTGCGAGGCATTTTAATCCTATGATTGACCGTTAAAGTATCCATAATAGTCACCGAACTCAGTCAAAGTTTCTGGTAATACTTATATATTAGCATCAATTGCGTGGGATTACGTCCAATACAAAAATGAAATCTTTTTTTTAGGAATACCGACACTGACCTCAATAAATTGAAAAGTGCCATGAAATATTTTTAAATGTTTATAAATATTCTATAGTAGTCAAATGGAAAATTTGTAACTGAAGCAGCTGAGACCAAACCCGTAGTATTATAGCAGTAGTGATGCATAAAATGAATTGACACTATCCTGCTTTTAGGCAAACAGTTAAAACTCACTATTGTCTTTACACTCTCAACCTTCTCTCTTCTTCAGATGATTTATCTGTTGTAAATACTACCCACTGAAAGAACGAATGTATGATTTACAATGACTTTGGCACTTATTACCGCTGGTGATATACTGTTTACAAAAAAGTATATTCGCCTCTTAATCATAAGGGGACGATTCTTAAAGTAAATGAAAATAGCAAACATTGGATACTATCGCATTACCCACCGCGAGTGTATAATCATATTCTTTTGCAGCAATCTTCTTTGATATTTATTTTATTTATTTAGTCTTCACCACATTGTTTTTAAAATAAAATTAATTATTATAACTAAGGTTAATTTTTTTAACTAATACAATTAAAATTCCGAAAATATGGGTGAGGAAAAGGCACCACCACTAGCAAACAACTTGCTAAAACTTTCAATCCTGAGATTGAGGCCGCAGTGAGCCAGTCACCCTAAATACCAAATCATTAAATTATTAAACACATTGCCGTAGATAATTTATGGACAGGGAGGGAAAAAGTCTGGGTGGACAGTCTTTGAGAGGGCAAGTCATTCTACGGTCTCACCACCCTGTATGAGATTGAATGAGTATGTATGCATTAACTGCCCTTAGTTTCTAAAGGTGTTTGCACCCTTCCATTACCGCTCTCCTATTTGACAATTCACAATTCCCATCCCTTGTTCGAAGAAAAATGTATCTTCCATGCGTACGTAAAAAAGGGCTGTCTGATGTGGATCAATGTTGCGTGAAAGGAGCCTCATGTTGAAAATTTCATGTGGATTGACTTCAAATAGTACAGCTACTGTATAATCTAACGTCAAAACAGTTAATTTTATTGCTATATTCACTTTACTTGATGTAAATTATAACAATATTTTCATCAGGCACTTTTGTTGTTGGAGCATTAACGCCCTATTACCGGTTTTGTCTTTGCCGACGTGAAATGAAAGTGATAGGCGATGTGAAAGAAAAGTACTACAAAGCGGATCCCAATGGATGCGCTCCACAAAAACCCCTGATACGGGTCCTTTATTATCCAAGATGCTGAACATACAGTACGTTTTGGTGAGGAAAAGTAATGAACATAAGGATGTTAACGTATGATATGGGAAAGTATATAGGATGTTTGGATATTTGATATTTTGTTTATTGAACGAGTGTTGCAGGGAATAATGGCCACCAAATAAATTAGGTTTCTACATCTCTCTAAGGGTGTGAATTTTAGAAAATAATGGCTTAAATAACTAAAAGAAATTTGGATAAAATCATTTTTCCTTTGGCATTG
This sequence comes from Platycnemis pennipes, assembly GCA_933228895.1. Lineage (NCBI taxonomy): Eukaryota > Metazoa > Arthropoda > Insecta > Odonata > Platycnemididae > Platycnemis > Platycnemis pennipes. The sequence goes on along the minus strand of OW121847.1, from coordinate 71,805,683 downwards.
ATTTTATACCGCCACTTACAATGACGGTTTAACCAATGAAAAAGTTACCATTCGAAGCAAGGGAATATAGTGATGAGGAAGAAAAATCGCTATTATATCAGTCCCAATCCTGTTCAAAATTGGAAGCCAGGAATTCTGCTATATCGTGCCGGAGGAAATGATATGAGCATAAGAAGCTGGTTTGGCCCACTACTGTACTAATGCGCAAGTTATTTTGTTTTTATGTCGCTCAGCCATTGAATGGTAACTTCGATTGACTCCATAAGGGACATTTTAGTGAATTTAGAATGGGTGACAGGGTGAGAGACAAAGAATGGGAAAGAAATGGATTGGACGTGAAGCAGAAGCAACATGACGTTACCGTGTGCCGATAGGAGAGGTCCGAAAACCATGTGTTGCGGTGAGCTCGTTGGCCTTCCCAAAAATTGATCCCTCGGTTGCATTATTGCGGCCAACGGGATTCGCACCGGACGGTGAGTGTGGGCAGACGGGGGAGGGGCTGTGGGAAGAGGAAGTTATGGGCAGGAAGAGGCCTGTGACGTTATCGTGGCAATGGCGAATACAGCAAGAAATCAACATTTGCGTGGAACCACAGCAACCGCCGTGTTGCCCATGGCTTGCGGTTTATGTGCGCCCGTACATAATGCTTCAATTGATCTACCTGACCACATGAGTAAATGGTTACATTGGAAAGAATAAATTCGATGATTGAAATTTTTAGGAAGCTACAGTCATTCGTACGCTTTTTGTTACTGAGAGAATAAAGAGTGAGCAAGTACTACCATCGAATTGAATAGCCATATTTGCTTCACTGAATCAGCTCTTATCTCATTGAAAACCTACACAGTGTACCAACTACAGAGATGTATTTGTATTACAGAGGTGTATTTAGCTGAGTGGCAATATTGTAAAGAATAAAATCCTCTGGCTGAACATCTAAGTGATGCATGAAGAACATGAGCTGATAAGGCGAGGTGAAACAATTTGTTTACTTGAGAATAAATTGGCGCTATCTTTACAATAGCTTGGCGTCATTTTCAATTTATCACCATGTAAATGGGTCAGATTTCAACAGTTTGTCAAGAGTAATAACAGCTCGCGAACCTTCCAGAAACAGCTCGTTGAAAAGGACAAAATGCCCTTAGTCTGTTTGCCAGGAGCAAATGGTAACTTCCAAGTCAAAATGACTGTGTCGAGCAGGCAAAGCATCGAGATACCCCCCATGAGCGAGAGGTACCTAGGGTAGTGTGCTACTCCGAAGACCTAAGTTTATGAGCATTTTATCAGCAGTAATTTCCGTAAATTGTCACCATTTGTGCTCTGGGCATCATGTAGTTTATTTCAATATCCTTCCTGGATCGAGATTCCGACGACTTATTTGCCATGCTGGTGAGGTTATTTTTTCAATTAGTCTAGCATGAAAACGGTGCACTTTCAACTTTGTAAATTGTAATATATTTCATATATCACACCATCCCAGGCCAAAGTTTCAAATGTCTAAACCCTTTTTCTATCGTCTTTTTATGCCTCCATGTGTCCTATGATAGACATCTCTGTATAAAATTCATTAATTCACGTAGCAATTTCAACATCAAGCCGAGGATTGAAATTTATTTTATACTTGTTCCTGCTACTCTAACTTCCTGCCAGTTCCCGACTGCTTTTCAATATTATAAAATATAGATTTACATCTTCGATATATTATTTTCTTGAGAACCGATTTTCTATTTTAGACCGATACTGTTGCTGAGAGTGACTTCATGCATAAGAACGAAGAGGAAATAAGAATGTCATTTACTCTCTTGCATTTGCATTAATGCTAATTCAGTTAGAGACTTGGAGAGTCAGGACAAAGCCAGGTGACTAGTTATTATCAAAGCAATTGCCACGTTGTCATAGATTCGCGTCTGCGACTTTTACCGGAAATAAGACCCTAGCTGATTCTATCAAATTATTTTCTCTAGTTTTGGAGAAATCAGATAGGGAAGAAATCTCAAAAATAAAAATCTTAGAGAGTCAATATTTGCCTCCAAATCCTAGAGGTAACGCGAAAATGAATTGCCCACTTTTTTTTACTCATTACAATCAAAATCAGTTTACAAAAGGAAGCAAAACTTCACTTCACTTCAGAAGCAAAATAATGTTATTACTTGATTTGTGACTCAAAAGACCATTTGATTAATACTTCTCTAGTGATTTAGCGATAATGGTTCCGAAAAACTAATATTTAAGATTTTGGAATCACTCAAGGGGATAAAAATCCTTTGAAATCATTCGAATCCAGGTGACTTCACCTAGAATCCCACCCAGTCTACACCTTTTACCCTCCGTGGAATATTGAGATTAAGCTAATTCACACAATTTGTCTGAGAAAGATTGTGAAGGCAACATTGATTGTTGGATCTAATGACTGCGTTTGAAAACGTTCGACATTCAAACATACGACAGTAATCGCGACGCAATTAAACGGAATTTTCGCTCGACTTCACGGAAAACTTGCGCTGGTTTGGGTGAGAAGACTCAATTCCACTCAATAATGCGGCCGGAGAGCAAAACCAGCGATAAATGACGGTGCTACACCGATGAATGTTACGCCAATGCGAACCTCGGTGGCTCGTGAACGCGGCCATTGTGTCGGCTTCCGTCTTTCTACCTTTCTCGCCTTTGTCCGACCGACGCAGACTAACTGACTGCGCGGCGGACTGTCGAACTCAAACGTGACGATTCCTATGCCCGGAAACAATCCATTGTGATGAGTGCCGCAGGGCTTCGTTTAAGCCCCTCCCTCCCTTCCTCGCTCCCTCTCTCCCTGGGCAACGAATACAAGGGCGCCGATTCGTTTACTCGCTGTCTAACTGTGGTTGGCGCCTGTGGGGAAGGCTCGGTAAAATTGAGTGTGTGAACGGGGCGGGGGCATTAGCGAAAAGGGACGGTCGGTGATGGCTCACGTTGGGAGAGTAGGGACTTTTCTCCCGGCATGTACCCCTGGTGTGGTAGCTTAGTAAAAATTGGGTTCAGCAATTGACGAGAAATCCCGGGTTCAAATCTAGGATGGGCTATTCCGAGTACGACTAGATGAACTCCAGCTGTGTAATATTGTCTGGGTACAGGATGTTTCTGAAAAAATTCAAGCAATACAGGAAAAATAAGTAACCTTCTCACCCGAATGTGTGATTTACGTGTTCCGGTGAGTTCAAAATGTTATTTTAAGATCGGTTGATGGTGTGGTAGCTTCAGCGTTCATCTTGACTTTGGAGTTACAACTCTTGGGGACTCGAGTCTTTACGTTCCACCTCTTCGGCAGATAGCATTTTTAAGAGTTTTGCTCTTACGCCTCATTCCGTAAAATACTGCGCGAAAGGAAACAAATCCGCATTGATATCATGAACGACTGTGATAATGCGGTGCATCTTGCCTTCCTTGCCCCTGAACTGCCTAGAAGTACATATTTACATAATATTTTCATGCCTTCCTCAACATCTGCCTTGAGTGTGCCTTAGCGTTCCCTTTCATCGCAATGATGAGAGCTATTTTTTCCCATTCCTCATCCACGTGCCACAGCTATTTAATGTAAGGTTTCTTTAAACGCAGACCCGTTTTCAGTGACGTACGCAGGATTTCCTTCTGCGGGGGGGTTCATTAATATTCATGTGCATTATCATAAAATGATATTTAGATTATTATTCACTAAAACAATAATTAAATTAACATTCTCTTTTCATGAAGACAATTCTGCCATATTTTTCAGCCCAATAAGCAAAATTCTAAACGCTAGTGCAAAATCATCATCATGGGTCAACAATCCTAGGATTGGTTTGACGCAGCACTCCACTCGATTCTTCTATCAGCCAACCTCTTCATATTAACGTAGTTCCTCTCTTTCATGTCCTTTACGACCTGTTCTATATAACTCATACGAGGCCTGCCTTTTCCATCCTTCCCGTTCACTTTTCCCTCGACGATTGTCTTCATCAGGCCCTCGTGTCTTTAAGATATGGCCGATTAGGTTGTCCCGTCTTATTTTTATAGTTTTGGCTAATATTTTATAGTTTTCAGCAGACTTTTCTGTTATTCCACTCTTCTTAAGACTTCTTCATTTGTCGATCCTTTTTATCTTCATCATTCTTCGGTAGCACCCAGTGCAAAATATACAAAATATAGTAAATTACGGGAATGTTTTGGTGATTTAAAACCAAAAGCCCCCCCGTCGGTACGCCACTGCCTGTTTCATTTACTTTTTAGTCCGAAGGATTCTACTTTGCAGGTCTGACCTCATCTACAGATTATAATTGACTCAAGAACTTTACTGTTATCGAAAGCACAGTTCACATCCGTAAACCAAAATTGGGAATGGGATCATGGATTTTATAGATTTTGGTCACCAGGCAGTTGGAATATGTTTGAAAACTTCAAACAATGCATAAGCTTCATAATCACATGAGTTGGTAAATACTTCGACGCTTTTTCTTGAAGTCTCAAGTACCTACCCATGTCTGGGTAAAAAAAAACAGCGAAGTTAGAAATTCATTCTTTTGGACGAATTTGTATTCCTCTTCTCGAAAACATTCCGCATTTGTACCTGGGTGGATATTCCGACGGTATTATTTCATGGGAAAAGCAAACGCTACCTCGCATTAATTCTAGTCGTGACCGTAGGTAAGGCAATGTGGGTCTTGAATTATTCCCTCCTGACTAAAGGCACGCCCACGTGTCTTGCATGTTCCTTGCCCAAGTCGGCCGTACTCGCCTCTGCCTCGGTTTGTGGGGACGCTAACGAGATTCGTTATGCAGGACCTTCGCCATGGCTTAATTTTTTTCCTCCCCCGCCCCCCCCTCCTATTTGCATCTCGCTTGCTCCCCAAGCGTGAATCCTGGGTACGCCCCCTCCGTGTAACCCCCTCTCTCCCGCACCAGTGGCCCCTATACTATCACCGTCTCCTCACCGTCTGGGACAAGGGCAAAATAGAGGCTCAATTTATTCTCCAACAAGGGAGGACAGAGGGCATGCGTGGGCGGCGTGGCCCCTAAGCTGGCCACTCCAATGAAAGAGACCCTCCTCCTCCACGGTCCTTTTTGATGCGCATTATATGGAGGAAGTATGTACCTCTCTTCAACCTTTTTGTCTACCGAACCAATTTGGACTGTGGAACTTACGAACGAGACGGAGTGGTAGCCCAGTGGGCAGAGGGTCCGGCTACTGACCGGTTGTCCCGGGTTAGAATTCGCGGGAGACCACTGGATACGCCTACCTGAAGAAACCGTGTATGAAATTCTGGCCACCAACTATACTTTTTTACCAATGATTACTTTTTTATAATTTATAATTTTTTATATTTCGACTAGAATATATGTAGCTAGTGATCCTTTTTAAGCTTAATATATATATTTTGTTTGACGTGAATTTAACCCCTACCCCCCCTACCACAGGGTATTATATACATGTACATAGATTTAGATGTATACCCTCCTTGGAAAATTAAAGGTAATCCTGTGAAAGGAACTGGCACACCTGCGCTTATCTGTGAATATCACCTGCCGTTGGGCTTAGTACTCGGTATTTAGTACTACTTTCACCTACCAGATCGACCCGGGTTGAACATTGGATTGTATGTGAATGAGAGGATTGCGAACCAGCCACGTATTCCTTAGCGGAGTCACCCACCGAAATGCATAATAGCCAAATTTACACAAGGAAAAAACCACGTACTCGAACCGGGACTAGAACCCGTAACCCCCTGATATGCAGCCAGGTACTCCGCCAATTGAGCTACTGAAGCTTCCATCTTCCCTGTGGAACTCTTGTTTTCCTTATAGAAATTCTGCTATCGCCAGTTAAACAGTTTGAAATTAGGGTCGTATGACTAAAAAATGGTAGAAGTGATTGAAGTTAAAAGGTCATTTTATAACAGTGGAGATTCACCCAGGATACTTCCAAAACCAGTACCTTTTTGTTTTAAAAAGATTGCGAACTAGCCGCGAGGAAACTTAACGAAACTACCCGCATATATTCACAATAGAAAGATTTCTCAGGGAAAAGGTCATTCACCTTCAACAGAAATCAAACCTGGATCTCCCCAAATTAGCGCCAGGTGCTGTAGCCAATAAATATACCAAGGCGTCCTCTTGGGCCATTTTAGCTACCAAGGACGTCTTATTGTTAATAGCATAAGTGTCTAAAGAGCGCGTGTTTTGCTGATTTCTCTTTCGCCAACTAAACGTGGGGGAAGTCGGGGGTACAATATCCGAAGTTTCTGGGAGTGCAAGTCACATACCTATATACAAAATTCCTGGGGGTGGGGAGAAAGTGAGAAGTGGTTAAGGGAGGGAAGAGCCACTGAATCGGCAATGTTGGGTCAAAAGGAGTTGACGTAGGGTAGTGGCTTGGGGTAGTGGGGGAGGACGGGGACCGGGGGTGGATGGGGGGGAGAATAGGTGGGGGTATTGCTAATCACCGATGGTTGATAGGGGCTGCGGACGCTAATGGTGCAACACGGAGGTAAAAGGAAAACATTTAAATTCGGAAGAGTCATTTAAAACCATACATTAGGAACACCTTGTCTCTTAACAATTTCAAAATTCTCTAAAAAATCCAGTTTAAAGCCTTTGTCATTTATATATAAAATCTTGGGTGAAAAATTAACATGGTATCGTCTCAATAAGATGTTTTACAAACCCGGATTTTGGGTCATTATTTAATAATTATTTCTTGTGTTCTTTTGCTCTGATGGTGAATTTACGACTTTTTTGTCCGAATCGTTCGTCGAAACCGGTTGGGTTAAAATAAATGCGTGGAATAAGGACAAAGTGAATCATTTCTCCGATCATGCCGTCATTCCACAAAGTAGAGCCTGCAACAGTTCAAGTCTTCATATCATCTCTGCCCTTATGTCATTCAGAATCCCTGTCCGTATCCTCTCTCTCCCATTCCTGCCAATTATTCTCCTCTCAATCGCTACTTTATTGCCTTTAAAATCTTTATTCCATGCACTTCACCACCATAATATTCCCACCTTTCCTCGAAAGCCATGTCTTACACATCTTTATTTTGGGAGGAAAAGAAAACAAGCTTGATCATGCATTCCACAAATTTAATACTTAAAACAACATATATTTCGATACGTGGTATCATCTTTGGGGCAGGGGTGACGTCTTCATATGTCTTCCTCAATATTTGGGGACTTTCGCCCTACTTTCTCAAATACAAAGTCCCGCTACTATAAAATGCCACTCTCCTTAGCATCATTATTACCAATCTTGTATTCACGTCATTACTTAAGGTCTGTCTCAATAATTGTATTGTTTGTTTCAAATGCCTCTTTTGCCGATGCAATTTATTCCATATGTCTTGCCCGGTTTAATTTAAAAAGGCCGCAAGGATATGTAAGTGCCTGCACCTTTTTTACCCTGCCAACTTAAACGTTTTTCCTAACCTTCCTCTTCTTACCACAAATCGTTAATGCGAAGGAATGGAAATCGGAGTTAATGGAAAAAAGTCAAAACGATTTGCTAGTGCAAAATCATTTAATGTAGATAGATTGACTGAATTAAGAAAATAAAAGCAAAAAGCCGGACAGCTGCTTGCTAGTGCAAAATCATTTAATGTAGATAGATTGACTGAATTAAGAAAATAAAAGCAAAAAGCCGGACAGCTGCTTGCATGAAACTCTCTCCCAGCCTCAAACTCGCAAGATTTTCCCGTATGACAGTGACTGCCTACACTGCCATCTCTAGAGAATCGCGCTAATCGTTAGCCGCTCAAGTGTTCCTTACATACATCCTTCCTGCTCATGATGAGGGCAGAGAGATATATACACCACAGCCAAGTACAGTTTGTGTGCGTGTTCACTAACTTTTAAAGCCAACTTATCTCTCAGTGCAGAACAAATTTCGTTCCGTAAAACAATTCAGAAGGATCTTATTTTTTTCTGCCGGAAAACAGTCAAAAGCATTTGCTCACGGGTCTTACTTATTGGCCCGTCAAAACTGATTTCTTAACTACCAACCGCAGGAGTCGTGAACTTTGATTCCATCATTTTTTTTAAACCTGCCATTTGATCCAAAGGTGGGTTTTGTTGTTGATTTTGTCTCTAAGAGCCTTGAGCTATATGACTCTGACACCGAGAGCAATGCAAATATGACGAAAATTGATTGAATTAAACTATATTGCGGACTTATGTAAACGTTTAAGGTTATTCGCTAAAAGGCATGTGCTCAAATTGGTTCTGAGGTTTCCGCGGCGTTTCTCAACACTGGTAACGGCTTTCGGGCGTTCCTCCGCGTCGTGTGTTGTCAGGGTGACGACAGTTTCTCCAGCCATCCTGCTGGCGTCTTCAGGTCAGAAGGGTCTTCTGACCTGAAGACGCCAGCAGGATGGCTGGAGAAACTGTCGTCACCCTGACAACACACGACGCGGAGGAACGCCCGAAAGCCGTTACCAGGCATGTGCTCAGTTGGGAGCAGTATTGAATATCTTGCAATCATATTCTAAAAAATAAAATGTGGAAATGAATTACGGCAGCTTCCTCACACTGCGTATTCTCCCTGCGAATCCATCGTACAATTATTATCTGGCGGACGAGTTTTTTCTGTAGACAAAACTCACAATCAACGGGGAATCTTATTTTAATAGGTTGTCCGGACCGAAGAAAAGCGGTGAATATTCATTCATCCATTTCTGCTAAAGCTCGAGGGTAGAGAGAGCTCACCAAGTGCTCAACGGAGTGTGAAATTGACACATTGAAGTCCTTTCCTACTTACGTCTGTGGATTATTACTACCAAGAAATATCTGGTGTTCATATGATAATTCAGCTTGAGTTTGAAAGAACACATCCACAGAAACATCTCCCAGATATGAACCCGTGACTACGGGCCAACAGCTGAACGCTTTAGGTACCCACTTCGATGACACTCCGTCCTTCTCAAAACGCGATTGCATGATGCGAAAAACGTCAGGAAAGTGATTTGCATATGTGAACAAAAATATAAGAATACAAACATGAATGAAAAGGTTGAATCATTGTACGAATAAATTTGTTACATTCTTCGCGATACAATTGATTTAAAAAACATTTGAGATGAATTGTGTGCAATGCATGTGAATAAAAAATGTATTGATATTTTGTGGCCGGAAATGAAGACCTAATTAAAGAAATTATTACGCCTTTATAATTTTTTTTTTAATTTCTTCAGTTCACAAACCTGCGTTTTCCGGACCAACATAAGTTTGGATCGAGTTAATTTCTTTACTTTCATTTTACTACGTCTACACAATCTATACTTTAGTGCAGAACCAGCCTTAGCCTCAAGATGATCCTTTGAATGCAAAAAAATACTTTCACGCCTAGAATTTAAGCTTAAATAGGGCTCAAAACAGTAAATCGCCGCGGGATCCCTCACAACGTTCACCACGTGTCCTCCGGCTTCCTCCGTCCGAACTACCGAAGTGACTCGCCCCTCCGGGCCCCATTCCCAATCGCCCCCGCAACCCAAGTGTCCCCAGGCGGGCCCTCCTCCATCATCCACGTCAATCTCCCTCCCCCAACCCCCAAAAGATGCCTCAGCTACCTCCCTCTCGCAACCAATTTAAGAGACTGTGGATTATTAGAGTGGAGGGAAGAATAGGATGGGAGTACTCGAGGCGGTAAAAGGCCCGCCGAGAGAAGGGGAACGGAAGGACAGGGGTGGTGGAGTAAAGCGGACGTTCTGCCGGACGCAATGGAGGCGGGGAAAGAGAACGCAGAGAACGGAAGAAGGAGGAGGGAGCGGGGGGGGGGTGGGGGGGGGGATTGCGCCGGCCACAGTGGTCCCTCGTGGTTTTCGTGGCTGGACAGCATTCTCCCGGTAATGACAATTACTCGGTTATTACGGGGAAGGGCGCAGCCATTTGGACGGAAGAGACGCGTCGCGGTGCCGTATTTCATTCCGTCTCGGGGAGATATCCGTCGTCCCTGTGGCTGAAGGGGTCATTCCCCCCGGTCCGCCCGGGGCGGTTGTGGTGACCACAGGGAAGATCGAGGGCGAGGAAGAAGAAGGGAGGAAACAACTTTTCTTGAAGAGCGGATACCTTTTCTGAAGGTGATGAATATATATTATAAACCCCAGCGTAGGTACGTTTGACCATAAAGATAAAATTGGAGAGGGGCAGAGGAATGTCGAATAAATAAAATAATATCGAACGACCGAATGTCAAACGAAGAAGTTCTAAGAAAGAAGGGAGAAAAGAGGTCTTCTGAAATCTCTAAAAAGAGAATTTTACTATGTGGCTTGACTTTGTGGTGGAGGAGAATATCCTTAACAACAAAGCCACCCATTTAAAAGCGCAATTTTCCTGTAATCACCAGAAAAGAGCCCCGATCACGCTATTTGGGCTATTTCACTTAGGAAGTTTGGATGCTGGAAATCACAGTTCACACACCCTCCTTCTCCTTAAAGAATTATACTAACAAATGTATGAAATTATTACTCACATTGAGATACCTAATTTTAATGTCCATCATGTTTCAATGACAAAAGAACATCACCATTACGGGAGCGAGATTTTACGCACTCCATCCATATCTTGTCTTGACAGGAATATACGTGCAGCGGCGTCGGAAGTGGGCGGCAGGGGGGGAATTCGCCCCCCCCCCAGAATTTGCCCAGGGCACATGAGAAATGAATCTTCATTAATAAAAATTAAATTTCACTTGTTTCCAGCTCGCCTTTTCCCTTATGACGCATATTCTACCACCTTCATATGCACTTTTAGCAGAATTCTAGTCTCTTCCCCCTCCGATCTGCAAAAAATGCGGGCCCTTTTAATAGGAGCCGGGCCCTTTTCAAGGTTGGCCCCTCTCAGCGAAAATAGTTCCGACGCCCCTGTATACGTGTGCCTACAAATGTAGATCCGAGGAAAAGATGATGCCTTTCAAAGCTCTTTCAAAGAATGAGATTCATGCGATAATGCATGAATATCTATTTCTCCTTAAATGGGCTGCCAATGCATCACTTATGACACTTCAACTGTTTTGCCTCTGCTAACCCCTTTGGCCTTTCTTAGCTATGTCGCAGTTTTTCGACGCCTCGGTAATATTTCTCTCTCCGCTACCACTCAGTGACCCCTGAATTTATTTTAGCGCACGAGCCGATAATTTTTGACCTTTCAACTGGGCTCGGCATGCTTCATTAATGGTTCAAATGTTATTGGAAAATGTTAAGGCCAGAGGTTTCCAATTTGTCTTAGGTTTTGGTGGGATGGTTCTACTTTGCCTTCACCTCTTTAAACTATTCTCTCATTGCAGTAGCCCATTCTACCGCACATTATTTTACCTACCATACTCATACCAACTAAAATGAAGATCATGTATAGATCATCATAGATTCAGAGATCATGAATTATGCTCCAGGACATCCCGCTGCCGACTTCCAGCTACGGATCTCAAAGTGCCTACGTGATCTCTGATTTTTTTCTTAAGATTAAGTCTATCCTTTTCCTTACTCGCTTTACCTCACGCTGTCTGTCCTTCCATAACTCCTTCATTATTACGTAACTTTCTTTACAATTTCCTATCCTTTTTGTTTTTTCATCCATTCTCTCAGACTACTTCCTGCTCCTTTTTTTCGACTCATTTCTTCCAACTGTAGTGTTGGTAGGGAAGCCTTGAGGCGCACATCAGAGCAGCGCTATTTTATTATGCCTAATATTAACGTTTATTTCAGAGATTTCAAAAAGATAGTCACTGAGAGCAATCGTTTGTACGTACCTCCAGCAGTTCCTACATTCTCGTTCAGAGATCATAAATTATGCTCCAGGACCTCCCGCTTCCGACTTCCAGCTACGGATCCTAAGGGGCCTCCGTGATCTCTGATTTTTGTCTTAAGATTATTTCTCATTTAAAATTGGATGTGAAACAGCCCAGTAGCCTTCTTAGATACCTGGAACGAAATGATGTTGTATTAGAATACACATTGACCGCATGTACGAATGTACATTAAGGCCAGTAAAAATCTGTGGATAAATGAGACCATACAAATAAAAATCATATAGCTATACGGAAGAGGAAGATAACAGACGGGATGAAGGATGAAGATTTTTAATTTTTTTTCTTATTTTCATGCATTACATAAGGACTCATAATTGTAAACTGAAATGATGAGAAATTGGAAAATTAATCTAAATGTCAGTAATAGTTTTATATGTATATCACCTTATATGTCTATTATTACAGTCAGCGCATGATATCAGCGAGTAGCCAAAATTGAATCAAACAAATTCATACTAAAAATATCGAAAAATACCTAATGATACCGGGGTTAAATGCAATTATGAGTCTGATCATACTCTTTGTAAGTCATGACTGAAGGATATAAATGAGATTTTAAGAGAAGTTGCAGTTATAAAAACGTTCGATGGGAGGGATCACAACAAAAGTGCAGCAGGAAACATCTCGCGGGATCCAACAATACTGAAGTAAATGTGAATATCCAGCTACAAATTACGAAACATGCACCCTGAAAGAATAAAATGAAAGACAATGGCACACGGGAAACCGATTCAGAAAGTCGCGTTCACTCCTTTGGTGTCGGTTTCGTCGCAGTTTGACTAGCTTCCATGGAATTCAATTGTGTATCGGTGACAACACAGTGCTCCGAAAGCGATTTCCTCCATTTGAAATCGAGACACTTCGGAAGAGACCATTTCGAAGTGAAAAGCGTCGTGAAAAAAAAACGCTCAAGAGACGCAATGCGACTGGACCGAAGAATGCTTTTTGGTACAATTATATCTTTCCGTCTTCTCTTTCATTGCCATTTATATGGACGTATATACGGCAACACCATATATGAATTTATCTTTGCACTGTTTGCATTCGTGCATTCTTGCTAAATGTCACAACAATTATATTGACGAAATACTGATTTATAAGTTGATTCAAACTGTCAATAGAGCCTTTAAAAAGAGACAAAAAGATTTAGATAAAAACGATATCATGCTCAAGGCATATCAAAAACTGTAGGTAGTTTCTATGCAATGGGGTCGGGTTTATTGTGGTGGCTTCAGTCATCTACAGGGCCCGGGTGTGAATCCCGGGTTTGTCAACATTTATATTGGTTTTCATGTCCCCATTTGTACCATGTGGGTACCATGGGACCAGGCCCATCCGACGTGTCCCTTGGCGCCATTCGTTTAATGTAGGATAAAGCAGACACCGGGTTTTTCTCCGCTTCTCCCCCACTCTCTATCATGTCAACCTTTTTTCAAATACCCACTTATCCTCTATGTCACGAATTGTCTCTGGTTGTTTGTCGCCTCATCCAATGACAACCATAACGGCATCCGAATTCCACCGGAACTGACTCTCTCTAGACTGTTTTAAACGGCACTTATTTTAGTACTGAAAATCAAATTCAATGCAGCATACTCAAAAATGGATATTGTGAAAGTCTTGGATACGACCCTTTCACACAATCCAGCACTCAGTTTCCATTTCTGACCGACGCATCCGAAGAAGCTGTTGTGTTTGTTTGCATCGTTTTGGCTATTTCTTTTCACGATCTTAATAATGATTACGGATTGAAAAAAATCTTCCTCATCTCAGCCGAAGAAACGGCTATAGCAGGGAAAGTATTAAAAGCCCACTAAACTTGATATTAACCAACTTCGTGATAGCAGTAATATTTTGTTGGTTCCAATTCGCTTTGCTCGCATGTGCTCGGTAGTTGAATGCGAGACTCGGAAGTAAAATAAGTGTCATACTAAATTCTGCTTTCAGTATTGAAAATGGAATTATTAGTACGGTCTTTCAAATTGCATACGTGGCTAGTAGCCACGCATCTAATGTGATAGACGATACTCATACACTGGCCACCACCAGCACAAGCTTAGATGGGGCGTGATGGCTGATGTGGCGACGAGGATCTCCAATAGGCGACAATGACTCGTGGCTTGGGAAGTCGGTAGGGGGAAGGGATCATGAAGCCCTTGCGGACGTGACGTGGTGGTGACCGAGGACGTATGTACTTACACATATTATAGTCGTTTGGGTGCTGAGATGGTAAAGGGGGGAGAGAGAAGGCGAGGGGAACGTGTTGAATGAATCTCGGCTAGGCGGAGGGGGTTGAGAAAAGCTATTGAGGAGGATGTCATTTTTTCCCGGCCGTCTCCCACGACCGAATTATCCTCTGAGCAGTGATGTGGGATGTCGAGGGTTATATCTACACCTATTTCCTTAACGTTGGTATGTGTATAAATTGTTTTCTTGGAATTCTTCTTGCATCGAGAGTCGCTGGTTTCGTCCTGAGAAACAAGGCAATTGCAAGTTATGATTCACTTTTGAGAAGAACATTTGCTCCTGAAGTCACAGAAGATTGCATTCAAGTTTGCTTTCTTTGCATTACATACTGTGCACTTTTGAGAAGGCGAGTACAAATTAAGTGGGACAACTTTTCCCTGATTAAACATTAAGTAAATCTCAAAAGCAATATTAATATACCAAATTCCATACATTCCTTGCAGAAAGTAACATTTGAATTTTGACGACTCTAATGGTTCAAATAAAGTAATCATCTAACCGGATCTTACGTTCGATAATTACAATGAATATTAATAACATTCTCCCATAAATGTTTCTATGGAAAACAGTATAATTAATCAATATAAATATTTTTAAATGCTATTCCATGACTTCTTCCAAATTCAACCTCATTGCAACTTAATTAACGATATAATTTAAAAATATATGCCTGACACCAAGTGACAAAAAAGTGTTACAGGCAAATTACCAAAGCAATTGTATTTAAGGACTGGGTTTAACTTACTCTAAAGACTTTTTACGGGCATATGCACACGCACCTCTGCAATAGATTATTACTAATTATTTAGACAGCAAACATGAAACATACTCTTGGTGAAATATCATATAAATGATTTGAGTGAAGATTTATTTAATTTCTAATGTGAAAATTTCGCGAGAAAACTGCTAATCGTATTTCCTGAAAGAAACAGCTTGAGCAACTGCAGCTTTCCGAACTATGGTCGCCTTTCAAGAGCGTAAGAACAGCTTCGGAACACCATAGAGCGGAACTCGTGAAAGCTTGGTGAGTAGCTGGCGAATAGATTGTAGAGAACCTAAAAGAACCTAAGAGGTTGAGAGCGTGATTAAAACAGGAGAAAACATAGTTCGGGAGCATTATACTTCGTAACTATAAATTGATAATAAACCAGTCTCCTCAAATTTTTAAAACCGTCACAATTTCAAACTAGGAAAGAAATATTTCCCGAAAAATTACGTTATATTTTCGTCATTCATTTTGTTTCGAAAGTAAAAATGTCAATTATGACCACGCACGGGTCATGAAATTTAAATTTTTTAGCTGTAGGGCTATCATGCGCTACAGCAAATATTTTAATTACACGACTACCATCGTACGAATACAGTTATACTATACGGAACACCCACGGTTTTTTGAGCAATTATTCTAAGTCTATCTTAGAAATTCAAATACCCATGGTGCTTCCATTCACCTATGAAGGGCACATCTTGTGAACCGTATTTATAAATGCCGGACGGAGAATCCGATCGATGAATATGCAACGGAAAGATTAGCATTCAAACAATCCTGCATATCCCAATAGTAAACTCCCATCTCTTTCTTCAAGATTCTCTCCTACCCATGTTTCACCTCATCCTCAGAACTTTGGCTGGCATTTTCATCGGGATATCCACCTGGCGGATTTTATGTTTAATTCTCTAAGATGTACTTGGCTTCATCGCAAGTTTTTACGAAACACCACGGCGTGAAGTCTCTTGATACTGCATCCAAATCTTTTTATTTTTGAAAGAATATGCACGTTTTTAAACTTTCACCCTTGCTCTCCATTTCTCTCTCTCTACTGCTAAAGTTTACAAAACTTAACAAATCATGCTTCAATAAACGATGGCAATACACCAATCAAACGACCACATTCTCACCCTTCCTACAGACGGGGAATCATCAGATGCGAGCTTCTGTTCTCTGAAAGAATCTATACCTCAACCAAAGTTCTGACTGCAATAACTCTATATCAGGCTTTGCTGGATACCGATTATTTTTCATTTAAAAACATAACAGTATGTATGTATTTTAGGTTTAAATGTGAATCTTGTACGACTTGATGCATGATTCTTGTTCGATTCAAAAATCCACATCACCCGCAGTTCATCCTCAGCCCCAACTCCGCTCTCAGACTGAACACGATTTTCACACTCTTTCACTTTCACTCCATCCATTTTCTCGGAGGGGATTGATGTCCCAAACTTCATACTTGCTCTTATGGGTTGGGAGTGGAACATGAGAAATGGAGTATTCTATCCGAGAATACAAGACGTCCAAAGCATGTTCGGTGAGGAAAGAGTGAGAGGAGTTATACATAACGGGGACTGTTTGAGTGGCTGTTATGTTAGGAAGGTCGTAAGAGCGAGCGTTGAAGAATAATGGCACCGAGGAAATTTGCTCTCTAGAGAGGGCATTTTGCCCAAATTCGAGAACAACGTGTCGGAGAATTGAGTGTACCAACAAATGATTCTTTTATGCCAGCATGGGAATGATTATTTTTTCTGCCTGCTTGGAAATCACAAAGCTCAATAACAAGGTGTTTTGAAGATCTCTAAATGTTGACGGTTTTTTTAAATATTCCCATTACTGATGTAACCATGATATATTTCTATGCTGAATACAAAATAAATTATTCCTTTGGTTAAGGGAAATGGGAAATATATCCACGAAAGTTATTTGTGAAAGAATCGCAATATAGTCATTCAAATGATATTACATTGATTGCATTTCAGCCATAAGGTGTAAATGATAACCAATATTAAATTAAAAACTTACAATAAAATAACTTTTCTGATCCATATCATGCTCCCTGACCCTCTAATGTCATGCTACCTGACACTCTATTGGTGTAACCCGAATAATATATCTGGGTGTTTTTGATACGAGTGCTCGGCACAAATTCGACGAAGTTATTAGGAACACTCTGCGTTGAAATCAAAGATGTTTCCGATTACGAATTAAGTTCACTCTTATGGCCGCCAACGGTTATGAGTCTTCAAAGTGTATCAATTGGTGATCTGGAGAGTATATACGAGGGTCATCCAGAAAATAAGTTCCGTTTTTTTCTTATTAATCGAGTTTTTATTGAAAAAAATTTAAACTTACAGAAAACATTCTTGAAAATATGTTTTATTTTTCCACATAATCTCCGGAAACCTCAATGCACTTCGTATACCGACAAATGAGCTTTGAAATCCCCTCCTCGCAGAAGCTTCCCGCCAACTCCTTGATCCATTTGGTGACAGTTTCTTTTCTTCCTCGTCACTTGTGAAACGTTCTCCGACTAATCTCTCCTTCATTTTAGTGAACAGATGTAAGTCTGAAGGGGCCAAGTCAGGATTGTAAGGTGGATGGGTCAGAACATCCCAACCGAAATGGTCCAAAAGTTCCGTAGTGGAACGAGCGACGTGAGGCCGTGCATTATCGTGGAGAAGGCACATACCAGAGGTCAACATTCCTCTTCTCTTGTTCTGGATGGCCCGACGAAGGTTCTTAAGGGTCTCTCAATACCGGAAGGCGTTAATTTTTTCTTCTTGAGGCAAAAAATCAATCAGGAGAATTCCTTTTTTGTCCCAGAAAACAGAGGCCATGATCTTCCTGGTGGACTTCACAACTTTGAATTTTGAACAGGCACAGAGGTGGCGGGACGCAACGTAGAGGGCTCCATTTCAACGGCCTGCTGTGACCGTGTTTTCAAGACTACTGCGGCCCTTCACCTCTCATTCTATTCATACGGTTCCCCTCTTTCGTAAAACGTTGCCAGAATTCAATAAACAAAAGCCCTAGCAACCTACAGACCAAAACGGAACTTATTTTCTGGATGATCCTCGTATTTATAAAGGATCTGCACTCCGTGACCTCCGAAGAGAATTAGAGCAAGGAATCATCGAATACTTCTCTTCATTTGTAAAACTACTTATTATCAGCCATCAGAGGATATAGTTGTCAGTTATCAGATTTAAACAGGAGGATTCCAATTCAAGGGCGAAAAATTCTATTTTTACAGTTTTATATTGTGGTGTTGGTGCTCTGTTCATGGATTACGAGACGCACGGAGCATACTTATTTCTTCTCGAATATATCTTCCCTATATTCTAGGTTGCAAAGAACAGAATTTTAAAATGGAGCGGGGAGTCAAAAGGAATGCTGAAGAATGAATTACCATATTATTACTGCCATATTACAGGAAGCATGAGTGCATAGAAGGAAGTAAAATACAAAAAGTGATGTAAATTTGAAGAGCATTATGAGAATACATGAAGATCGTAGGTTCATGATTAGATGTGACTTTTACCTACCATTCGGCAAATGTGGGCTTAATAAATTTCAAAGCCATCTTTTATATTAGATAACTAACAGGTAAATAAATATTAATATTCTTTCTTGATAAAACTGTGAAGATGTAAAACTAAGGAATCATCAGGTTTAATCTATTTTTAATTTTAATTGTAATTTTTCTAATGAATAATCCCGGATATAGGTTGCATTGCTGTAATGGCTGGGAATATTGCGAATTATATTTCAGTGGGAGGTGCTTTGCATTGTTAAAACATAAAAAAATCATGCTTTTACATAGGACACTGCAATTCACCGCATACACGAGGTGCAATATATTAATATACTATTTGCATTGAAAGTTCTAAAGTGAAACGGGTGTATGAAAAGATGGAGGAATCGGAGTCATAGACAACTTTTCATGTGACGGGGTATTTATACTTTAACATATCCTTCACGCTATTCATTTTAAGTTAAGCATTGTCATGGAGCCCAAACTTTGCTTCAAAGCCAAGGAAAATTGCTCACATTCCCTACCTTTCTCATTACTGTCCCACCATTACACGTTTCTTTGACCTCAGTCACATCCGCATATTTATTCGCACACGCTCTCTTCCGAAAGTCAGCAAGATACCTAATATTACTCCCTTGATCTCGAATGATGCGTGGCAAGGCGATTCCTTGCAGCTATCACTTATTTGGCTTCTCTCTCATTTTATTGCAATATTCTGCTCAGCTTATCGTTTGCGCATTACCCCTCGGTTTTATATGGTGAGCTTACAATGCTGTTTGAACAGCCTAGATAGAGCGGAAGTTTATTGCAGGCGTAACACTAAGTTAGCGTTTGACCTCCCGTAATAGCAATAGCCAGGCTCCGAACCCTTTAGTCTCCGAGCAGGTCGGCAACACGGCTTCTCCCAGTCGTCGCTTTTCGGACCATAGCTCTCGAGATTTCGTCCCCCGAGCCACCGCGAAGCCGGACAGCGGTTACCCCCCTTTTATCTCAGCCCCCAGGGAGACGTCTCCCTCCCTCCCCTTTGACCCTAGCACCCCCTTCCCCTCAGCCCCCTTTCCTCACTGTCTGGTGATGCCCTGGTGCTCTTCGCTGCGGGCCAATTCTTTGATCCCGCCGATGAGGAGTGGGCGAGAGGGGCTATTTAAACCGAAAGGAAGGAGGGGCGTGGCTCTGAGTGGGGTTGACCGCCACTTCTGCCCTTATCTCCTCCCTCGCGACTGTGGTGGTGGCGCGGTACGGAAGCGGGAGGGACATCGGGGGACCTTTAAAGCGGCCCCGCATTTCGGAAGGGAGTGGAAGACGGTAAGCAGACGCAAAACCCCCGCTCGCTAGCCCCTCTCGGTGATTCGCGTCAAAAGGAAGGAGAGAGAGAGAGAGGAGCTGGTGCGGTGGTGTTAACCTCGCGGAGATGCGACCGTGGAGATAACTTTTTCTCGCTTTTCAGGGCGAAGGAAGGAGGAATACGCTTTAAGCAGTCACCGGGGCTCGGCGCAGCGTTTATCCGAAGATGCGAGGGAAACTGGATTGGTGTGGAGATGGAGATACCAACTTATATAGTTGGATAGGTCTCGTTTTCTGGAGACGGTGGGATTTTAATAAATTGACTTCCGACCCTGTTTTGTGTCGAGTAAACTAAAAGAGGAGTAATATGCAGGGTAAACGTGGGCTAAACCCTTGCTCAAAGCCCTCGTCTTGATGGGCAAAACTTAGTGGGGTACCGAAGGGGGTTTAGGGTTTAAACCCCCCCAAAGGGCGGGTAGGGGGGGTAAATTCCTTTCCGTGGCTGACCTGAGATTGCAGGTTCTGACACTGAAGCTGTCTGTAGCCGAACACTCTACCATCTACGCCACTGCGACCCCCCCAGTTCGAAAACAAGAAACTGCTAAATGAAACTTTGGCCATTGGAGTAAGTAACGAGGAAGTCCTAAGAAGAGTGGCAGAAATGAGATGTCTGCTGAAAACCCTAAAAAGAAGACGGGACAACTTCATCGGCCACATCTTAAGACACAATGGCTGATGAAGATAATCGTCGAGGGAAAAGTGAACGGGAAGATTGGAAAAGGCAAACCTCGTATGAGATGTATGGAGCAAGTTGTGAAGGTTACCAAAGAGAAAAATTACGTTATTATGAAGAGGTTTGCCGATAGAAGAATCGAGTAGAGGGCTGCGTCAAATCAATCCTAGGATTGTTGACTGATGATGATGATGATGAATTAGAGTTAAAATCAGAGTAATCATAAAGTAGATAGGAATTTTATTTTGATTTCCAGCGATAGGTAATAATATTTGCTTAAATTATAATTAAAAGCCTAATTCATTTATTCTCCACAGTAATCCTAGCAGATCACCCCTGGGGTGATTTGCAGGGAATACTGTGATTGTCAATATTAATTACCCGCTCATCCACTTCAGCACAATGGATACGGAGTATCTCTCGAATAACGAACCGATGATTCAGAGCTTGTTCGGATTGAAATGGTAACGCTGGAGGAATGAGTGAGTAGGTACACCGGAATGAAAGGAGAGGGCGTAATGCGGGGCTTATCAGGGATTCGATGACCGTGGCTCGATCTTCCTCTCGTAGTCGATCGATCGGAGTCATCGCTCTCCCTGCGTGCGAGAATCGACACAACCCTCGATGTCCTCCCCCCTCCACTTCCTCCCCCCTCCACTTCCTCCCGCCTTCACTTATCTCCGACTCCTCTCCTTCCCATCCACGCGCCCTCCCCCCGTCTATGCCACATCTCTCCACGGAGGCGTATCCTTCGTCTTCAACCCTTCTTCCTGTCACACTCACCCCTCATCCCCCACCCCATTAACCCTTCCTGTCAACCCCATCCCACCCTTTCCCAACCCTGGGCACCGCAGAAAAAAAGACCCTTCCCAGTTCATCCCTTCCGCCCCCTTTAACCCACAGTATCACGCGTGATACCTCACCTTCCATACTCCTCCCCTGCTCTCGCCACCCACCCACCCACCTACTCACTCATCCATCCTTCCAATACATTCGCCGTGCTAACTCATCGTCGGCGCACGCGTTCAGACGTGGGACGGGATAATGGCGCGCGGATTGGGGCTTTTTCTTCCCTTTTTTCTCTCCAGTTTGCTGTCCCTGAGCTGAATCTAGTCTCTAGACCAGTGATTCCCCACCTTTTACGTTGACGACACACTTCAAACTGATGATACAATCTTGGGGTAAATCAAAACCATTCTTAGATTTTTTTATCCATCCGACTGGGCTTCCCTCTTCATTGCCAAGGATAATCGGCGCGTAGAGTAATTTTTCCTCGGGTTGAAAAAGTGCTTTCACCATCTGTCGGCCGTGAGAGTAACCAATTCAGAAGTTGGTCCTGCTACAATACTTTTGTTTTCAAGCAATAGTCTCGCGGTACCCCTAGCTATTTTACCGGCACCCTTAAATATAGCGGCACACCGGTTGGGAACCACTGCTCTAGACCACCGAAGATTCGATCGGAAAGTTGCTAACAAACCCCCGATTCCACGCGTCCTATTTGAGTTTTTGGGGCGGTGGCGGAGAGGAAATACCAACGGGGGATTTCACACGTCCATTTCCAACCTCCGTCACGTCGTTCGTTCGTTTTTTGTTCAAGCGTTTTCGAAGCGGTGAAAACGTGACGCTGAAGAAGTAAAATTAGTTAGGCATGTCTTTCCTTCTTGTGAGATCTTAATTTTAACAAAAACAATTCGATCTATTTGGTTAGTACTCGCTTATTCTGTGGAGATGTGGATGTGGAGATACCTTAAGCCATTTGCGCCACAAGGTGGGTGATTGGGTAGGGGTAGGATTTTTCAGGTAACTGAGGAAGAGTGGCGAAAATACCCGATGTCGGCATTAACCTGCTCTGAGCTTAAGGTGACAAGAGGTCTATGATTTAACGTTCCACCCAACGAAAGGAGTACTGCACTAAATGTACTCTCCACATGGGCCGCTCAGAATAAGTTTCTGGACAATTTACGATACCTGAGTGAGGAGTCGCTGGGACTTGCTCTATTCGACACTGGACTCTCTGAGGTGGAGCGGCAGACTTTGGTGCATAACATTATCGGTAAGGAAGGCGCTGAAGAACCGGCAAAGAAGAGGATTTTACAGGTGCGCGACGTGCCTGGCATGACCATAAGCAGCTTGGCTACTAAAAACACAGGACGTTTCTTCTCCATCCTCGACATCGATACTTCATTTTTCAATGTTCCTGCGCAGTTTTGGAAGAAGAGGGAAGACTACATCAGAGGCGAAGAGAAAGTGCAGCATTTGAGGGTGGTTAATGATCATGCCGAGCGAGCAGTGAAACTTATGACTGATTATAACAGAAGTGTGACCAAGAATGAAGAGTCCCACCAACATTTATTATTGAAAGTACAGAACCACCTCAAAAGCTTTCCCGATGACAAATAGTTAACTTTGATTGTTAGGCATGAAAAGTAACGAGATTACATACAGTTGTTTCAACTTATTTACATAGACCCCCTGAAAATCCTAGTTTCCCCCCCCCCCCTTTCCGCTTGATGCGTACTTTAAAAAAATTGAAATTACAAATGAATCACATTTTTCCCAACTTTTCATTGTTTCTCACTCAAGCTCCACTCTGCCAGAATGTGAGGGGAAGGAGGGAAGTGCCACGGGACCGAGAAGTGTCGCGCGTATCAAGTATTGGCCGCCCGGCATCAAACGGCTGAGGGCAGGGGCGGCGGGGGACATGCGGCGGGTGCCTTTGAGGCAGAGTTTTGGCATGAAGGGATCGAGATACGAAAAAACGACTTAAATTTTTGTGCAAAGGGCTCTAAAATACCTACCATGTTTACCTTAGAAAACGTATTATCAGGGTCGGAAATCTCAGCATTCAAAATAACTGCATTAGAAAACCCTTTAGGCGCCTCAGGCACGGCCATCCGTCGTCACACGAACCTCTGGGGCTTTTTTTATAATTTTTTATCACCGATTCGCATTTCGAGACATTTTGAGACCACGAATTCTTAAATCGGATCATTTTTTTTAAATATAAGCACCGGCCTAGCGGAAAGCTGCCGAGCTGAGTAGGTACATAACGCATTGATATCTTACTTTCAAGAACTATGCCTACTATACTAAGAACTATACTATGGGAGAGCTCATGCAGGGAGCTGGGAAGAAATCACTCTAGAGAAATCAAGTCTGCTACTTCATATGGTATGCACATATAGATGTATGAAAATAGATTGAATTGCAAACGTGGAGAGTGTTTGTTCAAATGTACAGGAGGTTTCAACATGGGAAGCGTATCTTCAGGATTATTTTCTGTGGAAAATAAAGGAAATTCCTCTTGTCAGTTACGAATCTGGCATCAAAGCACGCTGCTAAAGACACCCAAACAGAATTTTATGCATGAAGACGCATCATTAAGGGTGTTCTTTTAATGAAGGTAAGCGTCGATGCCACAAGCTATACCCTTGTGTACTACAGTAGACAATTCCTTCGCATGATTTCCTTCTTTAGCCCGAATTATTCAAAATATCCTTTCATCTCTTCCAAAATATCTTTCTCCTCTCTTCCCTCATCACATTCTCGCCTCTGTCAGGGCCTTACCTGCTGCATACACTTAATCTGCTTCCTAATACCTTCCTTTCCTCTCCAACCTTACCGAAGTCTCGCTCATTTATTACTTTGTATATCTACAAAATGTTTTCCTCATCCTTTTTCCGCAAACAGTATGTTAACAGGCATATTTTCCTCACAATATGTACTAAATCCTAGGTACAAATACATAATCTGCCACTATCTCTTCTTTCTACATCAATCGTTCACTCTTCTCATCTCCCTTTACCCTCCGCCGTTCCTCCACATCGGTATTTTCGGTGCTCTCTTCTATCAGGCACCTGTCCCTTCCTAGCACACGCCCAGGCAACAACGCCCCTATCTTTCATTGCCCCCGATAACCCCAACCCACGTGTATCCTGCCCATCCTCCCCCTCCTACGGCGCCACCTCCTTCATCCCTTACCCCCTCCCCCGCCCGAGGTCCAAAAACTACCCCCGTCGCACTCCCTCTCCCCCGAATCCTCCCCGGCCATCACCTGAGGGGGACGGAGCGCAACCTCCTACTCCCCCCCACAGGTATCCCCGCTCCTCCCGTCCACCTCTCCCCCAGCCCCTCCCGCCCCCGGAGCCTCCGGCAGGAGGGGGCGGAGTAATCGAGTGAGCATCTGGGAGGTTTGCGGAGAGGGGGAGCAAGATCGATGAGGGAGTCGGCTGACGGAGCATCCAGGGGAGGGGAGGGAGTGCGTGGGTGGGAGGAAGGGAAGGGGTGGTGGTAGAGGGAGATATGCACGGGAGATCACAAGGGTGGTTTTATTTTTTCCTCCAGTATTGCTCGAGCCAGCGTCCCTTCCCTCCTCCTCCACCTCCCTTTACACAAACGCTTCCTCAGATTCTCTCCTCCTCTCTCTACCCATCCTCCTCTCTTATCCCCGTCCTTTCTATTTCTCCCTCTCTCTCAACTACCCCTGCCTTCCTCGAACACTTCCTCCTAACTCCTCCTCTCTTCCTATTTCTCCATCCTCCTCCTCAGTCACGTTTCCTCCACCTTTCATATTTGGACCTTTACCATCATCTCCATCTCTCCGAGACCCCCCACACATGTTTCTCCCTTCGTCTTTCCACTTCCTACACATCTCTCATTTCTTCTACCCTCACAATCACCCCTCCACTCCTTTCCTTTATCCACCATCTCTCCCCGATACTATCTCTTCCTCAAGTCTGACATTTTTCTCACCCATGTTATTTTTTCCAAACGCGGAGCTATTATTTTTATAGAATAAGTTTTGAGGCTTTTCACCTTTGTTTATTCAACTCCGCCATGCCTTCAACCTGCTCTTACTCTTTTTCTCTATCTCGATCACTGTTTCCTCAGAGGAGGGGATCGGCCGGAGGCCCGATGGATCCCATTCGTCCGACCCTGGCGAGATGGCCGCGTGTTTTCCGGAGCGGGATGTTCACTCCCCGCGGCTCGGCGACCGTTCCCGGCACGGAAAGAGAGGCTTTTATTATCGTCGTCCCGGGCGGGAATTTGCCATCGCAAACAAAGAGATCCATCCATTATGCCGGCAGCTTGCATTGTGCGGGAGGTGATATGGTGCTCCGATTCGGGCTCGTTCTTTTTATATTTTCAGGTTCTTTTGTTCTTGCTTCGGAATGGAAAAAAGATTGGAAATTGCGAATAACGGTGGGGAAATTTCATTCTTATTTGCGCGTGTGAGAAACGGAGCCCTACTCAGCATGAGGGTGGCTTAATAGAGGGCCTTGTCTGCTCAATTTACCCAATTTGTTCCTATACATCCTTTTACCTTCATTACCCACCTATTTCTATTTTTCAGTGGTCTTCGAATCAGGGTGCCTTTATGTGCATTACTCGTCGTAAATGTGCAATACTTTTCAACGCCTGAGGTAGATGACTTAATGCAAAAACGAGACACGTATTCAAAAGCTCATTCGAAATGGATAATTACTGATCAAAATAGTTCATGTTAGGTTAAAATGGAAGATTCATCAATATCCTGGCAAGCAGAATCCCTGAAAAATACTGAGCGAGCAATACTATAAACCAGATTGATTAAGCTGAGTGTGTGCAGAGAGTAGAATATGTATAAGAAATCATTTCAGGATCTCGCAAGCCAAACTTTAGACTTGTATGCCTTTGGTATGCTTCTTCGGGTTCTCTAAAAATTAGATCGTTTTTATGGCCACGGCTGTTAAAACCTCCCCACGCTAATCAAAATAAAAGCATCAAGATTTCATGACAGGATACTGACGAGTACAACTTTCAGCCTGGTGCTTCGAAACATTTTATTGTTTCTATTTTAGCAGTGCTTTTTCTATCGATTCGCTTACCGCTTAAAGCCAAAATGAAGTCCCAGCAAAAAAAACTATCGTAAAGGTTTAGCAGTCGCTCACATTTAATTTTACTTTAAGTCGAGAACATATTTTTTTGAATAACTACGTTCTAAATACGGACTGGAGAAATATAAAATGCAGAGGATATTAGCAAATTAAAATTAAAGTCAATGCATCAAATGTGTAAAAAAGAATAACCATCCATGAGTACTTTCCAACTAAATTTATAGATACACCGTAGCACACGAACTCTTAAAACTTTCAAGGATGCCTGGCATATCCCTCGCAACATAATGAAATTGCAGTTCCTTTAGAAATCACTCGAAACCCAACTTCGATTTCCAATAATTTTAACTCTTCGGCGAAAATAGTGAAGACTAGTTTTCTATTAAGTGAACCTTCCGATAGAAGCAATCATTCTTAGAATTTTTTTTATATTTTCATGACGGATTGGTTTCGCTTTATTTTCATCCGGAATTCTATCGTGGAGCAGCCATCCTCATTGGACCACGGCGCCTCTGGCCGCGATGAAATCGGAGTCAACGCCAACGGTTGCGCGGAGCTATAGACGAGTCGAAATTTACCAAGGGATTGAAGAGGTTATGCGGGCACGGCAGCGTCCATTGTACGCGACTACGTATAGGTTCTCGGTGCTCCCGCCCTCTTTGCACTTGCCGCCTCTCCCTCTCCCTTGTCCCTCACCTCAGTTCCTTTTGTGCGCGACCGACCCCCGCCAATGCCACAATCCGAAGTGGGCACCTCTCCCCTCCTCCCCCACCCGCCCCTTTGCAGATGTTGGGAGTCGATCCGGGTGTTCCCCACCCAGCCCACTCCCTCCGCGCATGTATGGGCCCTCCGGTCCTGCTGCGAGAGGGGTTGGTGGGAGTGGTGATCGCTGGGTTGAAGGGGTAGGACGCGCGACGTGCCAGGGTTTCTCTAGGAGGAAGAGGGGGGAGGATGCCGGATTTATTTTCAAAGAAAGTCCTCTCTCTCTCTCTCCCGATCCTTTTCCCCTCAACACGCCGCTCCGCACAAAACCCCTCGACGACGCCGGCCTAATCCGATCCACGTCACGATCCCTGTTTCCCTGTTCCCCTTACCCTTGTGCCCACTTCGTCAACCGAATCTCCGTCCCCCCCCCCCTCCCTGCGGTCCACGGTTGCACACTGACACCCGTGGCGATATTACTGGATGTCGGTGGTGGGCGGAGGAACGTTTTGTGGCGCCGGTGATCCAAGTGTCGACACGCCACCTATCGTTCTCTCCCATGGCACAGTGGGGGTCTGGTTGGTGAGGTGACTGGAGTAATGGCTTACCATCCCAAGGTCCCAGGTTTGATTAAAATCCCGAAAGCAATATGAATGAAAATGAAAA
This sequence comes from Platycnemis pennipes, assembly GCA_933228895.1. NCBI lineage: Eukaryota > Metazoa > Arthropoda > Insecta > Odonata > Platycnemididae > Platycnemis > Platycnemis pennipes. The sequence goes on along the minus strand of OW121847.1, from coordinate 71,778,063 downwards.
CATTTTTCATTGGCATACATCGTTAGCTACTTAATTACTGTGTGGGGAACATAACAAATGAAGTAATCTGCTCGTCGGATGGGACGTTAAACCGTGGATCCCTAGGCGCCTTTTGTCAAGAGCAGGCAGACGCCGACACCGGGTTTCTTTCCACTGCGCTACCTGAATTCCCAGGTCATCCCAAATACGCATCTATTTTAAGTAGCGTAAATCTGCTGTCGGCCGTTTCCCTTGAATATCTCTGATTGCATAGCACAGTATCACCGAAGAATCGGAAATCATCGCTGAATCGTTCAGTTTAAGACAAAATACTTTATGAATACCTTTCCAAAACATTTAAATGACGGAAACCTGCTTATGAACTTTCCCTGCCTCTCTCGTGTCTATTTTCAACAGACACAGATAGAACAGCAATTCATGGCATGGACGAAGTTTAGGAGAAGGAGGTGAGTGAACTATCCTATTCCATGTTCTAGTCTATATCTAAAAGAGGTAAATATATTCTACAGTTATGAGATTAGGGTCAGTTTTAGTCTCATTACTTTATTTACTACTTCATATCTGATGGAAAAAAGAGCGACCTTGTCAAGGGAAGCATGAAGTAAATTGGTCCATGAGAAATATAAGATCATATATAAGATTTTATTCCTCTTGGATTAAGTAATGAATGCATGACATTTTGAATACAAGCTAGTTGGTCCGTTATGGGCCTCTCCAATAATTTGTCTCATCATCTTCAATGCTCACGCCTCGAGGACATAATAGTTGTTATATGAGGAATGATGCAAGTGAAATCTTTTCGAAAATAGCCTAGTAGGGAGGAAGTTGCTGACCAGTATTTTGACAGTTGGCTCCACCGTCGTTTTTAGGGCGGCGGAAGATTATTGCTATCGTTTAAAAAGGGGTCACCACAAGTGTAGAGAAGCCAACGTGCTGCTGCTGTACCTAATGTTCTTTTATTTTACTGAATAAAAAGCTTTCCGTTGATTTAATCGCAGGAGTCTGCCTTCGTTTCAATAGTGCTAGCGAATGCTCCACCACTCCCGGCGTCCCACACCCTGCTTCCGTCCTCCCTCCATCAGGCTTATTGTCTCCTCGTTCCCTCGAGAGGTGTGCCCCGTCGACGACGCCGCCGCTCAAAGCCAACTCCACATGCGCCGGGAGAGACGACACACTTGCCTCGCGAATGACGCGGAGGGAGGGGGAGGGTTTAGTGCACAAAGTGGAGATCACTGCGGCTGGCTAACGCCGCAATTGCCAACGGGAGAGAGCGCGTCTTCGTCGCATCGCAGCGTCACTAAAGGGAAAGCATTCAGACCGCTGTGGATCTCGCCGTTCCGGTTCTCCCGGCGAGCACAGCATTTCCACCAAATATTCGCGGGCATTCTTCAAACAGCTAAAAGCGGCTGCTTTATCCCCGACTGAAAACCACTCGGGCGGCAGTTTAGCATGAAGGGAACCTTCCCTCTAAAAAGAGCTTCATTAAACCCTAAGCTTCAGATAAATTCTAACGCATAAGCTGGTCTTGTTTGCGCTTGTTTGTTGAGTGAGATAAAATGATTCCATCCAAAGATGCGAGGGCAATGCTTGGGAAATATGTCTTAGTATAAGATATAATTCTTTTCCCATCGAAACTAATCTAGAAAACGAAGTAAGTACATGAAGCAAAACGTTCCCGAATGAAAGTAACATCTGATATGTATTGAAATTTATGAATCCCAACATGCCTCTTCACCAGTATCAAAGGATATGTGTGAGGCTGCAAGGCTTTACGGACTTAAGCCTTAAATCGTAAACCTAAAGGTAGCTGCTAGAAAAAATAAACATTTTCAGAAACTTTTAGTGGAGAAATTCAAATATAACGAGTTACATTTGTGAAAGATCGCAGTTTCCAGTCGGCGAACTCCTAGAAAATGAAAAGATCTGTTCATTTTTTCACCCTTAATACGAAAAAAATGAAGAAGGTTTAAAATATGGTCAATAAAGAAAGAATAAGTACGCAACTGTAGAAGTGAATGGTTGGGTAAATACGAATGGGAGAGAGTAATAGAAAAACGGTGTAAATATGAATCGAACCACGACATCCGTAGATTTTACAGCTGTCAATAAAAAAATGAATAAACAGGCAATACAAAAAAATGTGTGGATGAACTAGAGTGGGGGTGAGAGAAAAGAGTCTAAGAGAAAAAAGGCCGAAAACACGAACTGGACCATAACATCCGCGGCAGCTACTGCTATGAGATGAAGAGTGAAGCGACGTTATTGCACACTGAGTGTGAAATCAGTTGACGGCCTTCCTACCCCCTTTTCCAAACACCCGTTCCGGGATTCCCTCTGGGTGGCACCCCCTTCCCTCCGCATTCCCTGTCAGTCATGGACCATGATTCTCGGAAATCGGAGCCGCACTGGAAAGATATTCGATAGGAACGGAGAGAGAGAGAGAAGGGACGCTGGGGGAGGGGGAAAGGCATTGGGTTCCGAACAGAATGGGAAATGTGCGTGCGTTCTCTCGCACGAATCAAATCATGAAGCGAATCGGATTAGGATGAAATCGTGGAAGAGCATCGGGGAAAGGCCACTACTCCGGTGACCTCGACCCCGAGTTCAGGGTGGCACTGAAATAATGCCATAACACCCTCGATATATTGAGAGAACAAGAACATGATTTTTAAGAAGTCTTCGCGGGTCTTCCACCGGGATAAGCTTTCAGTTGAAGCCGACGTTTCGAAGTCCGTCTCGGACTCCATCCTCATGGCAAATGATGGATATTTATTTTAACGTCGACCTTCACCATTGTTGTGCGCGGTCAAGGGAATTGAAGGGTCAACAAGCCGGCCCACAGTGGTCGGAAATCGAAAATACCTGGCCAAAATTCAAAAAGTGATTTTTTCAAGCCAGGAAGCTGAAACTTTGCATTAATATTCTCAAAAGACCTGGGCATGCGATGACGCAAAGCATTTTCCTTAGTACACAACACTTAACAATTAGCATGAGGTCAAAGTTGCACAAATTTCGCAAAAATTGTCTACACTCGATTTTCTCACGAAATCTTCAAAATCAAGCCCTTACCTAAGCATTATGTGTAAATAATTGGAATAAAAAGTCATTTAATTAGATGAAACAGTTTTTCGTCTTTGTTCTCATGTAGTCTGCTTACATTTTTGTAATTATTTACCAAAGATATTAAACAAAATGGCAGACCTTAATTTTTGGTCATTTTTTTTCATATAGGTAGAGAAATAGTTAATTGCATCACCGAGCATCACGAAGTAACTTATATGGGGAAACTCTACAAAGCTTCTACAGTGCGAATCCGATGAGTGATGCTGCGACCGTTTGCGACGCCGAATTACACATTAGTTTTTCGATCGCGCGGTCGAGTCTGGTTGAACCCGCCTGCAGCGGGGAGTAACGTGGCGCGGTAAGTGTGTGGACTGGATTGTAGTCGCATCCACTCCGCTTTGGAGATTTTCGAGATACAAACATTGACAAGATCCTCCATGCATTATATTTTGCAGAAATCGCGGAAAAAATTACGCATTTTAACACATGGGGTAAAGGTCTAGGAGGTACTGAAAAACTTCTTTCTTCGGGTGCACCGCGGGAGTTTCTCTTCTTACCAACTTGACATCGCCTACCGACGAATACGTACACTTTTAACGGAGACAGCATGCATACCACACAGGATTATTGTCTCTTCGAGGCCACCAACCCACAGCTGGTGTCGCACGGCTGCAATTCCCCCGCCCCCTGCACTGCGGTTGGGTGTTCGGCGAAGGGTCCATTTTATGACACCGCGGAACGTTGTCGGGGATTCTGGGGGGTTACGATCCAGATGCTTAATTATTTTTGTTATGTTAAATGTCAGTGTCATTTTTTATTCAGTACCAGGGAGAAATACTGTGAAGAGAAATAGTTTGCAATACCCTATTTCATCATGATTATTTATCTATCCTTTTTCTTAAAATGTAACAAAATATGCCCTACAAAATTCAGTTTTTGCTTGTATTTCTACTATTCGCTATCTGAATATTCACTGCCATCACACTCTGAACATATCAGGTATTTTTCTTTTTCACTCGATAATGCAAATCCGCTAGGCCGCTCGATATTGCCAGTAATATTACAGAGAATCTGTTAATCAAGTTTATGTCGATTCCTGTAATGAAATTAGAAATTTGTTAGAAGAAATCAAAGGTAACCTAAAGCAATGAAATTCCAATGTAGCATCAGAAGGTGCCAATGAAGAATTCAGAAAATTAGATGTCTTTCACACCTGTTATTTCTGAAGATAGTGAGGGATTATCAAAGAATCGTCTGGCAGTATTTCCGTCATTCGTTGTACCATACCCGGGTCTGGGTACATCCACATTTAGCCCCATCTTCTCTTTGAATGATTTTTGCAGGTGAATCTTCCTGTCTTTAAGCATTTTTCTGTATTCTCCACGTGCCTATTGGAAGGTTCTGAGGGTGAGTTTCGCAATAAAATATTTTTGAATGAGAAAGTAATGTTTCGTTTACTTTTTTACCTACCTGCCAGAGTTTGAAATCCATCCGATAAGATACATGCAACAGACACTCAAAAAGTCTTATCTGACAATGCAGTGTAGATATGCCAAAATTGTAAGTGCCCTTATTAACTGATCTTTGGGCCAATTCATTAAATTTATTCATACTTGAAATTTTTGCCCCACAAATATAGCATTTCATGCTACCACTCTCCGTCAATGCGTTGCATACCTAATTTGGAAGTTTTCTTTTAGTTAACACATAAAAATAAAATTATGACGTTTTTTTGACAATTTTAAACTCTTTACCTTTCCGTTTATCATGGTGAGAAGCAGAGAAAAATTAATGGAGTAATTTTTCCATTTGAATACATTTAAAGTATCACATTGCCTCTTTATATACATTTCCTCAGCCTTCGCCACTTCTTTCGTCTCTTTGATCCATTGAAGGCGAATGGGGCGGCAGAATCTTGTTGACGATGGCCTAGGGTTCATCCAAATAATTTCACCTAAAGTATAAGGAAATGTCTTTGAACATCAGAAAATATTATGAGTAATAATTAAATGTTTTTACAAGAGATTGCGGAAAACATCTATTATTCTTTGTCATTGTTACCTGTCTCGTCGTTCACTAAAAGCAGTGGCACCAGGGAGCTGATGAACAAGCATTCACCCACATCGATTCTTGATGCCATCTTTGCTTATACCTAGAATGGCCTGAGCTTCCGTCATAACCATATTTACAAATTAATGTACAATTTATATTATGCGCGGTTGTTGAATCTCTGGAAATGTATTCCAAGATACGCAATGCTGTATGATCTAGTAGACTTTGAAGTTTAACTTCACATGAGTCCTCTAAAATTAAAGATAAAAAAACGCCAAAAAGGTTATTAAAAATAAAATATTTAAAAAGACATTAGCTTGTCCTAATAGAGTACACTTACCTTGAAAAAGTGAGGAATTTTGAAGTGGTTAGCAATGCATCCTCACCATTACGAGTTGTAGAGAGAATTTCGGGAGATCCAATTCTGACACCAACACGAGTGAAATCCGAGCTGAAGTTTCAAAATCTAATGCTTCCTACCACTACCAAAATGAAACTGAACGCTCTGGTGCATTTCGTTGGAGATTAGGAACGTTTTCCCAAAAATATCCGCAAATAAAAGCATAAAGGGATCCGCGGTGTCATAAAATGGACCCTTCGCCGAACACCCAACCGCAGTGCAGGGGGCGGGGGAATTGCAGCCGTGCGACACCAGCTGTGGGTTGGTGGCCTCGAAGAGACAATAATCCTGTGTGGTATGCATGCTGTCTCCGTTAAAAGTGTACGTATTCGTCGGTAGGCGATGTCAAGTTGGTAAGAAGAGAAACTCCCGCGGTGCACCCGAAGAAAGAAGTTTTTCAGTACCTCCTAGACCTTTACCCCATGTGTTAAAATGCGTAATTTTTTCCGCGATTTCTGCAAAATATAATGCATGGAGGATCTTGTCAATGTTTGTATCTCGAAAATCTCCAAAGCGGAGTGGATGCGACTACAATCCAGTCCACACACTTACCGCGCCACGTTACTCCCCGCTGCAGGCGGGTTCAACCAGACTCGACCGCGCGATCGAAAAACTAATGTGTAATTCGGCGTCGCAAACGGTCGCAGCATCACTCATCGGATTCGCACTGTAGAAGCTTTGTAGAGTTTCCCCATATAAGTTACTTCGTGATGCTCGGTGATGCAATTAACTATTTCTCTACCTATATGAAAAAAAATGACCAAAAATTAAGGTCTGCCATTTTGTTTAATATCTTTGGTAACTAATTACAAAAATGTAAGCAGACTACATGAGAACAAAGACGAAAAACTGTTTCATCTAATTAAATGACTTTTTATTCCAATTATTTACACATAATGCTTAGGTAAGGGCTTGATTTTGAAGATTTCGTGAGAAAATCGAGTGTAGACAATTTTTGCGAAATTTGTGCAACTTTGACCTCATGCTAATTGTTAAGTGTTGTGTACTAAGGAAAATGCTTTGCGTCATCGCATGCCCAGGTCTTTTGAGAATATTAATGCAAAGTTTCAGCTTCCTGGCTTGAAAAAATCACTTTTTGAATTTTGGCCAGGTATTTTCGATTTTCGACCACTGTGCGGCCGTTAGATTTTGAATCTGCTTATCGAATCATACTTCAGCATGATTTTTGTTTTTTTTTTCGTTTTCAACAGGGGTGTATTTAATTATTTAAATTATATCCACGTGTATTACCCGTCCTTGAATAAATCTTAGATCAATCGTACCTCGATTCCCGAAATATCATTGCACAAAAACGTATCCTCTTAATTCCGCCACAAGAAATTAATTACTTTTTTTATTATGTAAGGGATATCTTCCCAACCTTCACTCACAATATTTCATTAATTTGATCTGATTCGATTACGTGCAATCACTATTTAAGTTACGTGACTAAAGATGCGATAGCATTATCGGTCAATACCGACGTTGTTATCACTCAGTTAACATGTTTAACAATCTTCTTAACATTGCAAAATTATTTATTCACGGCAAATATAATCTGGCCATTACTATTTGAGGCAATAGGGCGTGACTCTATCGCCAAAAGCAACCTAGATATCAATGTTGACACTTCACTATCGCGTATCTTCCGAATCCTCCGGCACTTTATCTGTATGTTCCTCGTCACACATTATGATTGGGCGTGACGGATGTCGTACACGTCAGCCGACCGACTCGGTCGCGTGTTCGACTGTTGCCTTGGGAGATGAATCTGCGAGGCCTCATTAATTAAGACTGAGGCCGGAGGCGAAATCGCCCAGACCGTGGTTAAAATTCTACGGTGGCCAGTGAAATGAATTCCTAATAAACCCCATTCCCGATGAACTAATTTCTTCCAGCTGTTATTTCAAACAAAGGTCGATAGTCTCCAAAGAATCGGGAAACGTGAGTTGATTTTATTGATTTACAAAAATAAACCTCAGTTAATATGAACCCGGATGATTTAGAATATAATAATCTGTTTCTCCCCTACCTCAGAAGCTGTCGTACTGTATTTCAATTATAAAAATTATTTTCGGAGTAAAATACATCTTCGGTCCATTCGAACTCTTCCTTCCCTCTCTTCCTCAATCACGGAACTTCCATAACTCAATTAAAATACTATCAAATATCACTTCTTCCCTCTTTGTGCAGATAGAAATATTTCATATGCATGTCATTTTCATGATTGCATGATTCACGAGCTCATGTCATGTTCTCCTTTAATAGTTGGAGAGCATATAATTCTTGATCTTCTGGATGTCCACATCTCAAATAAAATTATTTATATGAAGCGTTGTGATTCATAAAAAATCGGATGCTGTCTTTCAGAAAGCTCATTCAAATAACATTTCAACCCATGAGACCAGGGAGTTCAGCTAAAGTGTTATGATTTAAGCGACTATGGTCACCACTAATGGAGTGTTGTCATATATAGTTGTGAATTAAGAAATCCACTTTTAAATTTTCCCGAAAATATATACCACCTACATTAAAAAAGAATACCTACGTTAATAAAACGAATTTTCCGATATTACTACTGATGAGTAAGCTTCATTTGAAGTTACTGTTTCCTGAATGTGTTTAACAATAGTAGTGAGGCAGGGTATGGCTCACTTAATTCGGAAATACTTCCTACACAAACCATTCAGAACCCGAGCTCTTTTCCACTGAGGATTTCGCATTTTCATGAGGCTTTTGTGTCGCGAGGAATGAAATTCATTCCATGCATCATGAAAATGCGAGTTCCCCGCACAAAATGTTCAGTGTTGTCGCGGGACGACAAAAATACCTCCTCTATTCAGGGAAATATGCGCAGAGGAATTATTCTGAAGCAAAGGCAACGGAGAATTTACATTTTTCCATTTTTCCTCTCTCGAGAGAGAGGGCAGAGTGGAGAACATGGTGAAAGTTGGTTGTGTGTGGGATTATGACACACTGGACGCGTGATTGGAAGGAAGTCGCTGGGGAAAAACTCCGAAATAACATTGGAGAAGAGGGTTGAAATGGTATTTCTGGAAGGGGGAAGATTACGATGTCAGGACCACTACCCTCCACCTATTCTCTTTTAAAAAGGAAAGTAGATGGAAAATTTGTCCCATTCCTTTCCGTTTGCTTTCCCCATGTAAGCCACACTCTGGAGAATTAAAGTTATAATAAAAACAAAAATCCTCCTTCATGGTGGAGGTCGCCTCGAGTATCGCAACCAATTCGATGCTCTGAACGCGAGTCAAGACTTGCATCGGTATTGTTCTCTTTCGCAAATAACTTGGAAAGATATTAAGGCAACATGATTGTCTGGGGGGATTGTAGAACTTGTTTACAAATAAAGTCAGCGTGAAAAGAGAACAAAGATCAATTAATCTGTCCCAAAGACAAAGGGAAAACCTCAATTGAAATTCGAGAAGGATGCAGTTGATTATTTTGAATATATCCTCCAGCACAGTTACCGGTGACGGAAAGTAAAGAAGGTCCATTACTTCACAGGATGCTATAACCATTCTATCAGAGAGAACAATAATAACGTCGTCCATCAAGGAAGACCTACAATACGTACGTTTAAGGCGACGACCCTGATAGCCTAAGTTTTCTTTCATTTTTTTATTTGAATGAGACTGGCCATTTAACGCAATTTGAATTTTTCGAGTTCTCAGTTTTCTTCAGCGTTAAAAATCTTAATTACATATTACTATCTATTTTCAAGGACCTTATTATTTAATGAATAGGCTAGGCTTGTGACGATAATGACCTTGGTTGTCGAGGCACCCTAATCTTCCTACCTGTCGTATAGCCCGGAATAAAAACAGTTCTTCAAAATCTGCCTGGCCTGTACTACCGTGAGATGTAGACAATTGAGCCAGCAGAGAGAAGACGATTGTAAGCATAAAACATACTCGGTGCCACCGAAGGTCGAAAGAAAAGATCAAGACATGCTGAGTGACCGTAGAATAAGACAAGTGAAGGAGAAAGAAGTCTGAGAGCATCGAGATGCAAAAGTGATCAGCACTATTGGCCGTATTCGGAGCCATGCATTTGGAAGAAACGTTTCACACGGAACACGAGGGAGAATGACAAACAATATAGATGAAGCACGAGAATCAACTACTGCATTAAAAATTCTGTTAGTTACAGGATAACTGAACAGCTGCTATAAACTATCCAATTACTCGAAACATTAAGGACCAGCTTTATGTCTAGTTACATTCATGTTTTCATCACACTAAACGCCTCATACACAATATTCAGTCGTTCACACTCTACCAAGTTTTATGTGCTTCATCACGCTCCAATTAACTATCGGTAACCATCGCCGTAATGAAAGGTTAAGACTAACCGAATATCGAGAGTGTGGAGTGGAGCCAGTTGATACCTACAGGTAGGGTACTACTCGTAAAGAAATTAAAAGCAAACACAGAAACAAATCTAACAAAAAATAACGCGATGTCAAATTGTTGAAAATAATTAGCTACCATGAAAGTATGAATTATACAGATATGTGCGAAAGATACGATGAAAAAGAGCGGCAATGATAACTCTTGCTGAAAGAAGTCCATTGGAGTTTGAAAGATCACCACACTCCACATTCAGATTATTCCATCGCATACAATAAAGCACATGAATACTGTTCGTTCACAGAGTACGAAGACCAACCATGCGAACCGCACAAAAAAAGGGGAGTTTCAAAATTTTTTCACCTGTGGTTTTGCCGAAGGAAAAATCCCGGTTGCCTTTGCAAGCAGTCAGGAAAAGCAGAGTACGCGCGGACACAATTGCTCTTTTATACTTTTATTCCATATTCCTTTCGTCCCGAGCGAGAATCGTTGCGTGAGCGCTGTCATTGAGAGCGGAGCGGGCAAAAGGACATGCGAGGCGAAAATTCGATCCGCAACGCAATGAACATGTGTTGGAGTGCATTATTTTATCGAATATGTGCTCCCATGCTCGTGAATAGTCTTCACTCAGCAGTTAGTGTTTGCGGGAAAACTATTCCACTCTACTGCGATAATCGTGTCTCGGCTGAAAGAAGGGAATTTCAGACTCTCAATGAGGTCAGCACACTGCGTTTTTAGACTTTTTTTCCCGCTGAGTGGCAGCCCTAGTCAAAGGTTCATTTGGGAAAGAAGTGGAGTACGAGTGCACTGAGACTTTTTATGCGAGCATGAAAGGGAAACTATTCAGGAAAGGTTTATTTTCGAATTTCTGAAAAATGCTAATGGTAATATTTATACAGCTCTTGAAACCGGTAACGACTTATCTCTTTCCCTCGCATGAAAATTTATTACACACTTAAGATAAAATAATTATTCGTGGAGAGAAACATAGCTGAACTAATGCTAAATTCTCCAAGCTTTCAATTTTGTAATGACAGCTCATCTGGAAACATGAAGTCATTCCTTAGATCGATCGATATCAGATATTAGGTATGTATGTATCGATCGATATATACATACCTAACCTCTGTATATTGACGGACTTGGTAGGGAAACTAGTAATTACACTGTTTTCACATAAGTAGTACGATAGTATCGATCCAATCCCAGAATAGGTAGATGCAGTGAGTTCAGAAAATCACACAGCCTCAAAGAAATGTAGCCCTAAAGTTTTAAGCGCTAAGCTGAGGAGGTAATTTCTTATCCACTACACAGTTCGAGTCACATAAAATATATACATACCTAATCTCTGATTATTGACGGACTTAGTAGGGAATCTAGTAATTTCACTGTTTTCACATAAGTAGTACAATAGTAGTGAGGAAAATTTCTACATTTGTTACCAAATTCTAGCATTAATTTGATTTCAAACTAATGACCATCGACTGTACCCAATACTGCATTGAAAATCATCGAGATCACACACATGTTTAATATCATAGTAGCAATAATGCAACGAAAAGTAGGGACACTCCATCAAAACTTAATCTAGTCGATAGATAACTATCAATTATAAGTATTAATCCTGCTACTACATAATGCCAACCCTTGGAAGGGGAAGAAGTAGAATTTGATTTTTAGATCCTCCAACTTATTACATCAATACAGCTTCCTCTAACCTAAACTTCTGCAACCTCCATCTGCAGAGTGGGATGCTCCCGACAGACTTCTTTTCGATAGGGTTCGTCTTCACCCTTTTTGTTTGCTCAAGCTGTCGTCGTTCTCTACCGCTTTCTTCGTGGTGATCGTGTTGTATAGTTTATCAACCCTCTCCTCTCATCTCCCCTTTCGCCAGCGATCCTTCGCCCACCTTGGTCTTTCCCGGGGGACGAGAGGGAGGTTGGGGCAACGGCTGGATTTTTCACCCTCTTTAACTTATTTACCATGACGCGCTTTAAAGCGGGCTCGATACCGACATGCGGTCAATTTTGCCACTCCTTTATGAGATCATCAAGGCCATTTTACGCTCCGTTAGGGTTCCGAGGGCCATAGGGAGTGGAGGGTGCGGGGGAAGACCCGTGTGAGGAGCTAAGTAAGGCATCTCAAGCAGAAATTGATCGAATTAGGACGAAATCGAGTTAAAGAGACCTCTCATCTTGCCTCGTACCTGCGGCAGGTGTTTTCATAATGAGGAGAGAGATTTATTACTCTCGTCACTACTTTAAAAGATAACAGACAATGCTGCAGGAAAAAAGTTGCCCTTCGTCGTGGGAATAGAGTATTTGTTTTGCAATAGTTCTTCGGAAAACGCGTTTAATGTTTTACGACATGGTGCGCAGATTGAACGTAAATTCATTAGGCTAAGTAAACGTTAATTCATTAGATGTAAACGGCTAGTATTTATTTTTTAATTAATGCCATTGAAGGACATATTTTTGACTTTATTAAATTAAAAGTATTAAAATACGTTTTTAATGAATTGATAAAAGCAAAACTTAATCAGCAATCTGCGGAAGTTAATCCCAAGGAATTTCTTCTCTCCAAGGATTTTTATTAAAGGGTAAAATGGTTAAGCAGAAATTTATAACGTTATGAAACCTCTCCAAGCGGCAATCAACTTCACTTGTGAACAAACTTTTAAGTCTGCAGTGATGTAGATCTCGTATAATTTAAAATTCCTTTCCATTTTAGTTGGCAAGGTTGCTAATTCAATTTTTCTTTAAAAGAACACAGTAAAAACTCACAAGGGGGAAGAATTCGCCTAATTGTGGACTTAGAGCGTAGTTGGTTTATGGCATTGGTACGGCCTCTCTTGCGGCTTAAAGCTATAAGGATGCGGACGTTTGAGGGCGAGCAGTTTCTGCTTGGAAACCGACGTATTTAAATGGTTAAAAAGATGCTCGTTGAGTGTATTGTATATACATTCAGCCATTCCTCAAATTGTATGAATGCGTGACTGACGCGTTTAAAGGCCTGCTTCAGGTTCGAAAGTTACTGCTTCGGCTTAATTTGTAGGTAATCAGTAAATAAGGGCGATGGGGCTCCGGGAATGTGTAATATGCGTTTACTGAGACAGAATCCGTTCCTGTGGTGACCATTGCAACTTTTTCCAGTTCTTAACTTTCACGTGCTTAAGACACCCTTGAAGACATGGACCGTGAAGTGTTAACTCCCGTAACTCGGCCATTGAGACAACACAACCTCAACAGGGTGCCACAGTTTGATTCTTTCGATGTTCAAGGACGTGAATACAGCCGAAGGATGGACGAAATGGGCTACTTATGAGCCTGCAAATTGATTTTTTCCACGTATTTTTTGAAAATAAAAAACACTTTCGAGCGTGTGATATTTTAATATTACATGTTAAATATTGCAGCATACTACATCTGAGTGCGATAATATGCCTCAGGATACTCCAAGCGTTCAAAAATCAAATTTTTCTTTTCAAATGAAGTTGATTTTTGATATAAAATTAATCTCTATTCATAATGCTGTCAGATGACCATATTTTTCTCCTGATTTCGGTAAAGAACACTCATGATTATCACGTGAACATCAATGTTTCACAACGACGGGATAACAAATAAAATAATTAAACTCATACAAAGCTTGACGTAAAGCCGAAGAGGCAATGTTTCGCAACGACAGGATAACAAATAACACTATCGAACACATATAAAGCTTGACGTGAAGCGGACGCAATGCAACGAAACATTAAAACGTGGGGAAAATCCTCTGCCAAATCCCAGTTTAATTACAAACACTATCAATGGCCTATCCCAAATAAAAACGGACCATTTTGGTAAGAATCTCAGTTAAGCCATCCTGATCGAAAGAGATTAATGTTGTTTGTTCTATAAGGTAAATACAGTGACTCTCACTAATGTGCAGTCACCTTTGCCAAATCTTAAAAGCGATCATGGAATGAAACTCCGTTTCCCTCCCCTTAGAGGACAGGAGATCGAAAGTTTCATAGCGGGTGCGACGTCCCTGGGGTACAGTGGAGGGGAAGAGGTCCTCACTTCGAAGAGTCGAAGATAACCTATTCCTGCGGTGAGTAATGATGCTGGTGAAATGTCAGTTTTTAATCGGATAGCGTGAGTATTTTTAAGCACGCTTCGTAACCTTCCTCTTGGTTCTTTGAAATGACGGCTGATGCCCCCGGATAGAGGGGCGGGGACAATTATCGCGACGGTGGAAACGGAATGGAATTCCAGAGCTAGGATGGGGAGAAGAGGAGAATGAGAGAGTGAAGCTCATTCTCCTCCTATGAGAATTTGGTATCGGGAATGAGCGCAGGTTCTTTAGAGGTTCAATCTTGAGATTAGTCGATTGTAATTATCATTTAATCTCCATTCAAGGTCGATTCTCTGGAACGAATATCATTATTATTTTCGCCGTCCTCTTTCCATGTGCACTGTGTTTCCATGAATCTTCTTTACGGAATATTTCTTTCCATTTCACCTTGCATCTTGTTACTAACAAATCGGTAAAATATCATGATATGTCCGATTTATCTGGACTTTCTCTGATCCTTCCCTATCATGTTCCTCTGTAAAATTCTTCCATTCTTAATTTTTACATCAATCAGATCCTCTGTATTAGTCTCGGACACTGGATACCTTGATACCTTTCTGATGATATCTGACCCTTTAACCCACAATTCGTACGAATTTCCCACAATCCGCTTCTTTATCTCTAACCATAACTGCTCTGCACTTAGGTGACTGCATTTTTCGTAAGAAAGCCTCACCTTCAGCAGTTTTTTTAAAGCCTGATTAGTAGTTTAGATCATGCAATCTCCATCTCACGTCATGCCACTACCAATGTAAGCGAAATATACATCTCGGTCTCATTTCTCTCTTTATAAGTGAATTTTACGTTCCCATTCCAGGTGAATGATTAGGATTTGGGAGTTTCACACTTTCTACATCTCCCCTTCATCTGTTACTGATTAAATTAGTCCAGTAAATTGAAGAAGTGATTCGCAACTGAATTTATAGGGCTTTGAGGTCTTACTGCGATCTTAATTCACTGTAATTTATTAAATGGAAGTGAGGAAACATGCTTAAATATGGAATCACTCCGTGAAAAAATTCAGTAAGAAGAAAAGAACCTTGTCAAATTTTCAATAATTTTGTGTTGATTGTTTTCACAGCCATCCATTTTCTGGCATAATTATTGTCATGGCATTGGAAATCAGAGATGCACTAAGTACTGAATATTCTATGACAAGAAGTATTGCAAGTCGGAGTGATAAGTATTGCAAATCGGAATCATATGGTTTGTACCTGATCGAGCAGACTGACTTTATCGAATTCAATGGGCTAAATCCGTTAGCGGTTAATAAAAAAGGTCCATATTCACGTTTTGCATGTATGCGCTTCACAAAATGTTACTTCAGTGAAACAATTATCTTTTGCTTTGCCGACCACGCTCATCATTACCCTACCTCACGGACGATGAGTTTCATCCGGGTACTTTATAGTCGAAAGGAAAACTATACTCGCTCCCGGCCAAAGTGCAAACTCAATAACCCATTAGCTAGGTTTCCCTATTTACTAAAGAAAAGAGAGCATAGCGAGAGATCGAAATAATTTCAGGAGGTTAAACCCACTTTAGTGCCCAATTTTATTTGCGAACGGCTGATAAATACCTCGATGAAACTAGAACCGACACGTGGAAAATTAATTTTGAGATTCCATAGTGAAGCGATGGACTGGGTGAATGGTGAGTTGAATTCACTTATGGATTTGAACTTCAATTTCCCTACAGTCATAATTGGGATGTAAATAAATCTATGAAAGTTAGCACTTCCAAAATTAGATGGCAAATTTCTTGAGTCTAACGAGATCAGGCTTTTCCAGCTAATTACATCGATCATCGTTCGCTAGGAATGAGACCAGAAAAGCCAGCAGAATTCTGCGCTTGGAACAGAGTGCTTGCCCCAATTACTCGTGTGCATTGCTGCATAATTGGTAGTGAGCCAAGAGCCAACCGCCAAGTAGGATATGCCCAATCATTCTACACCGTAACGGTTTTACCCTACGTGAACTTCATCAATAATCGGCCACATTCTGATTGGTTCGCCTGGCCTCGCGGCTAGGTATTAGCTTTCCACTACCTCCTACCAACAGCATGCCGATGTTAGGACGATGGGACTAGGGAAGCTATCTAGTGGCCTAATAAATGGCATAATTTGGAAATAAAATCCGTGAGATAAATACAATGTTTACTAAAGAGGTCTCGTCCCTTAATTTCCAAACTCTTATGAATGTGAAATGGCAAATAAAAAGTTTAAAAAATAATCATTGAACATAATTATATGGATTATCGTTTAGTTTCCCATTGATACTATGAGGATTTCATCTATACCTCATAATGGTTCATACCATGTCCAATTCGGAGGAATCGCTCAGATAACAATACCTTAGACTTTATATAATGAAGTTATTATCAGTGACAATGGGGTAGTGATAATGTCATTTCCTGAATAAATTATCGGTAACATGATTATACTGAGGAGTATGGAGGGTGGAGACGGAGGAAACCGTCATCAACAGTATATTAACAAGGAAAGGAATTCAAGTGTGCTATGAAAATTTGTCGGAAAAGTAAATGGAAATTCAGTGAAACGGAGATGATGGATCATCAACTCGCTAAACCATCAAATCGATGTGAAAAAATTAGATTTAACTGAGTAACGTTGAAAATGGAAGCTGTTAAAATTGTAAATTTAAATTCACCAAGGCCGTTAGACTTGCACAAAAGCTGCAGAGAAGGGAAGACTGAGGGGGAAGTTTAAGTCACCGCAGATCAATAGATTGCCGACTGTTACTGAGGAAAAAATGTGCATATTCTTATAAGGTTTACTTAAACAATCCCTTTGCTTTAACATTGCTATGGTCTTTGCGTTGATTTTTTTTACTATTTTTGAACTGATTGTGTGTAATATGGATATAGTCAACGAATCCGTTCCGAAGACGATAGTATTAGAGCATAACTTATTTTATTTCTAGCATGGGCCGAGACGTTTTTCTTCTCTGCATCAACCAAAGTTAACCTTCAAATATCACATGAAAAGTCGCTTAGGGTTTAAATGGGTCACGTTCCTCAGAATGATGCTTGAAGCCATACCATTACTGCAGTTTTAACACGTTCGGCGACGGCTGGAAAAGATTCGGAAAAAAAGAAGGGGGAGTTCAGAGGAAGTGATATGGCAGAGGGGAGTGAGATCGCAGGTGGACCAGAAAACGCCCATCGTGACTTTCGAGGGTGATGGAGAAGAAGGGAGCTTATCCGCAGTCTCTCGCGATAAGATCGAGCCATTGCGTCGGAGATAAGTGCACGGGAGCCCGGGAATGGCGACGTAGGATGGTGAACCTTCGGAATCGCTTCAGCAGGAGGACAGACGCGCGTTGGGAGCGCTCCGATTTGAAAGGGCCCGTTTCCGGAGGGCGTCGTCGGGATGTTAAAAATCACGACCCTGTCTTAGGCGATGGAGTGATTTGACAACGGTTGCTCGTTCTACGGAATTGCCTTGAAGCTCCATTTTTCGTAAGCATAGCTGCCGGATGATTTTTTTTACCTCTTAAGGCGCGATGAATAAACGGATTTTACACCTTGGTTTATGTTCTACATGCCGTACTCAACTCCCTTATGATGAGGATGATTCCGTATGGTTGCGCTCGCTTTCATCTCGTTGGCGAGGTAGACTTCTTTTAAAATATTCGAACTGTTTCGCCTCATGCCAATTAATATCTACTCTGCTTAATTACTCAGACAGAAGGGAGAGCTCGATGGCAGTTATCGTTTACATCCGGTCAAATAATCCCGGAAGCATGATTAATCTAGCCTATGGCGGTAATCAACTCCGTAAAGTGTCGGCCTGGCAACCTAAAGGTCACAGGTCCGATTCACTTCGGGTAAGGATGATATGTTTGTCATATATTAAAATATTAGGTTTGATGGTGCAATAGAACTCAAGGTGTCAAGGTGCAATAGAACTCAAATAGGTGCAATAAAACTCAAGCAGTCGGAGAGCACCTGAAGCTCGAAGACCAAAGAATTTATGAGAAATGTAATCAATCACCTAGACTGATAATGGCCAATTACAGTAAATTGAATAAGAAAACCCTCTCTATTTCATTATTTAACACCGATCTATTTTTTTAAATGAAAGTCTCTCAACTCAGTTAAAATCAATAATTTCACCTCACTGTTTTCAACACTCAGCTTGAAAGACAATTCACGATCATTGAATTGTGCTTGCTACTGCTACCCTAGGGTCCGAAAACAACCACCCTCTGAGTGGGCCAGCGAACGGAGGATCGTAATTGAGCATTCAGGGGAGGAAGTTTACTTCCGGAGGCCTTTGGAGATGGATCTTATCCGAGACATTCAATCGACATCCGGATAAATCGTACATCGAATGTTCGTCCGTTCATCCGCGATGAAGTCGATGTTTAGGGCGTGCGAAGAACTCAAACCCACACACCACCATATCAACCCCCGACCCTCCTCATTGTGTAAAACCTTTCCTCGCTCTACGGCACCCCACAATTCCTTCACTTTGCTCTCGAGTCCGTGTTCTTCATTTCCGCCAATTTCCCGCCGGGGAGGGAGCTCTCTCGTGCGTGGCTAAGGCGACACGGGAGGCGAGGACGTGCTTGCTTAGGGGAGTGATAACGTCTCGACAACAAGGTAGAATAAAGATCCGTTAGCAATCTTGGGCCTTCCGGAGAAGCGAGGCACCTCACCCGTGGAACGGGAGAGGCGAGGCGAGTCAGTTAAATTAAACAGAGTCCGCATAATGAGCTGGAATGTACGATGACGCCAAGCTCTGCCCCCTTCCCCCTTAATTGCCCTTCCGCTGACTTCGGGGCGAGTGGGAGGGGGGCAACCCGCCCCCTTCCACCCATCAGTGACGAGATCCATCCGCCGAGCGAGATAAAGGAGTCACTCTAGGAGGAAAATTCCGTGAACTTCGCGTAAATATCCTAAAGAAACCGCACCACGAAGGTTTCCGAGGTAAGCAAAAGACGGGGAATCGAAAAACAAGTGATGTTATCGTGAAAATGACGCATGAGTGAATTTCACTTCACGCGGCGAACATGGTGGAGATGGAGCCACGATCGTACAGTTTGGAAAATTATTCGCGCGAGTTTCCGAATGAGGAGTGAGGACTTGACGCGACTAATTTAAACTTGCTCGGATATCTTCCAGAGCATTCACGTAGCTGCACGCCTTAGGAAAGATTTAAGAACTGGGAGATGGTGAGAGAGGTTAGTCCGTACTGCCGGAACAGGAGTTTGGGCAGTAGGAATGAGAGGTGGGAGGGGGAGGTGAGGTGACGTAACTGGATGACCTCAAAACACGAACTTTGGAAAATGAGAAATAACATTTCCTCCGGAAAAGCGGTTATCACCATTCAAGATCTAAATATCATATGCCGCGTTCAGTTCCAGCGCTACGAATGAGGCATTTTCTCCTTGATTCAATGAAATTTTTTCAATCAATTGAGAGATTTTTTTTTTCAATCTACGTTTTGAAGTGTGTGCAGATATCTTTTTCACTCCCGTTTCCTAAACAGAATTTTGTCATGTCTCTCCTTGTTAACGTAAAGAAACGATTCCAGAAAGTAACATTTCATATTCTCTAACTAAAGCGAAACGAGAAAAATTTAACCCCACTCCTAAGATGCTGGTGCGTGGTACAATCTTAACAAATGATGAATGATTCTTGAGGAAAATGAACTTTTTAGGGCATGAAAATTAGATGATGAAGTGTGTAAACCGCAACATTAAGATCTAAATAATAATCATTGATCACATGAAATTAAGGCTTTGCTATTGAAAGTAGAAACAGAGGGCCATTATGCATAAATAGTTTGTTAGCAGAAGGAGATTCAATACGCAAGAACCGGAAAAAATACAAACTAATGCATTTTTCTTGTGAGGAAGAGTGGAAACCAGCATGCTAAGAATCACTCAAAGGAAAAAGAGGCGCTTATTTATGCACGTTACATATTCTAAAATCTTAATCAAAATCACCATGACCAGGAAGGAATGCGATACGTGAGAAATACAAGAATGAAGCGAGAAAGGAAAAGAACATGAGAAACTCTTAGAATACTTATGTTTTTTTACGACAAGTTAAGATCAACAGTTAAATCTAAACTATACTTTTAGCTAATACAGCCTTCATCCAATAAAGCTAAGTGTGGTGAGTTCTAAGAAAGACATTACCGTTATTAAAATAGGTAATGAAAACCATTGTAATCGAACATTTACTGAATTGTTTCTGTTGATTGGAGTTTCATTCTTATTAGAAAATGGCTTATTAACTAAATGACGTAACTTTATGGGAATGACGAGTATCCATACGGAAAAGATAATTGAGTAAATCTTAGACCATAGTAAACCTTTAACCTTGAAGATGGCACTGAGCTACTGAAGCCTGGGTCGGTGTGGTATTAAATGTGATTTTTATTCAATGATTTTTCTCAATATGGCCATTATAATCAATTATTTTTTTTACATTTACAACACTCCACAGCTCATATTTTCATTCATCAGTATGAGGGGCCCCCACATTGTGGGGGTCGCTCTTGAAAGACACTCGAATTCAATTTTAATTTTTTCTCTCTTTACATCAATTTGAACGCTGAACCGATGAAAACGAAATTGATTTTATAGCTTTACGATTGACTGCCATTGGGGAGGAACGATTACAGGAATGTAGTAGAAATCGGCAAAGAGTCGTCTGATGTGAACACCACAGATTTGGGGGATGCCTCGGAAAAGTGCTCGGAGCATGAGAAGCGCCTACTTTAGCCATTTTTGCTTTTAGTCGTATTGGTGATCGGTTACTTTACTCATTTCAACGTAAAAAATAGAGCAACCATAATCCACCCCTCTCTCAGAAATCTCTAGAATCAGTGCTTTATCGGTGGGAAGGAACAGCAACAAATGACAATTGCAACATTAAGAATAGTTTTTTTTGGGATGGGGAAAAGCGTAGAGAGAAACCTGATGTGGCTATTAGTGCACTCTAAATAAATAGCGTTACGGGTTCCAAAATATAACATCCTAAAGTGTTGACCTTGAAGTGCCCTTCACTCAGCACTCAAGTATCGCCTGAAAAAATCTGCCGAGGAAAAAACCCGGGCCCCCATGAGGAAGAAGGACCATATCTACTCCACGACAACCCCATCCCCGACAAATCTCCGCTCAACTCATTACGTGTGGTATTCTCTCGAAGGGAAGTCTTGCCGGTTTAAAACAAATGCTCCCCATTAACGTGGAAACGGATGATGCCATGTTCACCCCGCCTACGCTGAAATTTGAAGGAGTACACGCAGCAAAAACGACAACCGTCAGCTTCAGTTGTCTTCTTAGGAAAAGAAAGGAAGGGAGGCATACACAGAGAAAGAGGAAAGGATTTCTCCTTCCTTCCAGTCCCTCACTCTCTCTGCTTTCTTTCTCGTTGAGTTTTGGCCCTTTGTTTTAATGGGATGACCTACATTTTAGCCCGCACTTGTGTTTAGCTTCGACTCGCACACCAAACGCGCGGCGGAAGGAAAGCGACTAGGAGGAGGGGTCTGAGAGGGAAGGGTTTAGAAAGGCTGGCGGAGAGGTCTGGTCGCTTTATTTTCTCATCTCGGGGCACTCCGCGCCAGCGGGAAGGAGACGCACGGAGAAAACGACTCACCGGCACGGCAGCAGCGGAGTTGGTGGGGGAAATTTCCTCCTTCCTTGCCCTGAGGCAAAGGAATTGACTCCCCTATCTCACTGCGCCAATTGGACCTCCGAGAGTAAGGAGTTCAATCGTCATAAGCATTCTACTCGTCTAGGTTTTTAGATTGTCCATGTATATAGCCCACCAAATCAGGTCGTCTCTTATCAACCTTAGTATGAAATACAACTTTTTTTTTATTTTGGGCTCCTCTTTCGCGCATATTTACTGCCCACCTTCTTGCATTGACAAGAAAGCATGCCAAGCATTTCCTTCGCCTTTATGCCTCTCTCTTCTGCTATTACCGTACATTATCTCCGTTCCATCGTCTTCTTAAACATTCCCTTAACTCTCACCACGTCCTCTATCCTATTTTGTTGCCGTGTCAGATTTCCCCAGCCAACCCCGTTTCATCTCACATTACTTTTTACTCTTCATCGTTTTGGGTTTACATGACAGAAGGAGAGTTTTGTCTCAATCTCACCCCAGCATTTTTGCAACTAACTTAAAGCATGTAGCGATGAATAAGTTACCTATCAGTGGATAAGAATTGTACCAAATTTTAATATCAAATACTTAAATAACTACCGAATTGTTAACGATAAAGCACATTTTGTCTATAATTTAAATTAAAAGAAAAATCTTTTAGTCAAATGCTTAACAAAACAAGAACGGCCTATGGAGGCGTAAAAATTGGAGGGTAGGGTAAAGGCGCTCTGGAGCTCCCCATCAGCTTTGACGACGAGGAGCGGATCCATTGTGCCACATTTTCAAAGCCCGCCACTTGCAGACTGAAGACAAGAGCACTGCATTAGAGGCATGGATGAGGGTCACCCTTCCGACCCCCGTTCGGGCCTAATGCTGATAACTTCAGTGATCTGACGGGAACCGGTGTTTTAAGGTGGCTGGGCCCTTGCTCTCTGGAGATGTTGTAAATAAACAACGAAAATTTAATGATAATTATCGGTAGGAGACATGTATTTTGTTTTAATTGTGCAATAAATAACTAATAATTGGTATTGTAAGTCATTAATGCGTACAAATGCGTAACAGTCTTTGTTATTTTGTATGCCACGATTGTTATTATTTGTCTTCCTCTCATTTTTCTGGCCTTCTCCGCACCCACTTCTCATAGACCTTCGATTTTCACTCGTTATCTTCAAGCAAGGAACAGGTTTCTGGACCAGTCAACGCAAGAGTATTGGAGTTATGAATAATCTTTTCCCCAATTTTCTACTGTGAGACCCCAAATTAATTCGTTAGTCTTCGCGAGCACTTCCTTGACTTACATAATTCTTCCCCTGCTCCGAAGTACGAAAGTATTTAATCTGAGGGGAAATGAACTCAGGAATATATTAGGCAAACAAAAGACTGCCTCTTTTGTTTATTCTTGGGGAAGTTTAGAGTCCTCATTTCTTCCAAGGTGTTATAGGTAACGAGGATTACAGAAAGAATAACGGAAGGTAGGAATAAAAATAAATGAAAACTGACAAATACCAACACCTTCATTCGGCATACTTATAACGATTGCTGCTTCCATTGGACTTAATTAATATTCCCACAAAATAGCGCAGAATTTGCTTAGAAAGGCTAGATCATGAAAGGAGGAAGTATTTTGCATTAAAAATAAGTTACGTTTCTATTGTGATGGAATAAAATACATTGAAACTCACGAAGCATCGAAACCCAGAAGGTGAAAATAGAAAAATAGTGCGTTTTTGCACTGCCAAATGCTTTCTCTTGCGTGGGAAACATAGTGACAGCCTTTCTTGAGGTCATTTCACGGCTTCGTTAATGGGAAATTTAATGGAAAAAACTATTATCTCTTATGCATCATTACATTTCGGCACCTTTTTGATACCTATTTCCCTTCTTGCCCGGGAATTTTGAGGTTTCGTGACTTCCTGTAACTCGATCAATATTAATGCGACGCGTATGTTTATTTTCCCGTCATTTAAAGGAAATAAAGGAAGGATATCTCCTCTGAATATAGCATGACCAAATATTCCACTCTCACGGATTTGAGCTGAATTCGTGTCCGAACCGAAGATGAACGATATAAATGTTATGTTTACTCTTTGATTACATTTTTAGAATTTTTAAATAAATAATCATGCATGTAAAACATGAATGCTTGACTTCATGAAACGTTCACGAAACAACAAAAAATAAAACGGAATTGAGTGACTGTAGGACGATGAATTCTGCTTTTACTCAGCTGTTTTTAAAAAAAGGAGGGCATTTAAATTATCCCCTCTTAATTTACAAATACAAATGAATCTATGTATATTATTCTACATCAGTCTCATTGGAATGTTTTTCCAAGTAATTTTAAGGAGTCTTCGAAAAATGTACTGAAATCTGCATTTATAAACACATTCTGGGTATTCTATATTTGAGATGAATTAATGGATAAACAACTTTGCTTATTTAAATTGAAGACGAGTTAATTTTTTTATCTAACATGGAATTCCTTTAATGTTTATGTATCTTTTCATTAGAAAAGTCTTAGCTTATCTTACCCCGTTGACGAATTTTCCTCCTCCAATCATGTGCGTATTTTAATAAGTACTTAGTACAGGATTAATGTAGGTATTTCACAAATGCAAATTCCACATATGAATCGTTATCATGCTCATGCTGAGAATCTACGTAAAGTGGTACTGGACAGCGCGTAATTAATATTTTTGGCGACAATCCTTTTCCGCAACGGTCACATAATAAAAAAACTAAGCCGTGTGACAGGGTGGAATAAGCCCGGAAAACTGCCATTCGGACCCATGATCTCACCACACGGTTTTCCGGCTTGCCGAGGTATTTCTCTGCCTTCTATGCTTCGCGGGTATTCTTTCCAACCGTATTTCTGAAAGTAGAGCGCATATATTAGAATTACACGCTGGCGCAGTTGCAGCTTTTGGCGGAAGATACTTTTGAACCGCGTGAATTCGGTTCCACCCCGCTACGACGGCGCCGCCACGATATCTGAATTAAATCAAGGACGCGAACGCGCTGCGCTATTTGTATGAACTTAATAAAATCTTCATTCAGGACCAAATGAATCCCACAACAATTCTGTGAAAAGTATTTCGCATCAATTCTGTAGGACTAACACGTTTTAAAACCCGGTTAGTAGAAAAAATAAGTGCCATGTCTCAACCTTGTTTGAAATTAGATTGACCTTGTATCAAAGACGCCTTGACACAAGAAGGTGTCTAATGGAGACATTCTCCTATGCCTTATATGGGGGTGTCTCATCAAGGGTATTGCTTTGAACCCCAATGAGCAAAAAAATCATGTTCCTTGTCTAGCAAACCCTTAACTGTCTTATCGTAAGCAAGATTTATACCAACGGTAATTTGAAGTGGATTGCTGCCGGGACTTCTCCCTAAATTACTTTCAGGAACATATGCTAATGAAAGATAGCAGAAAATGTTTAAATTCAGCATCAGTGCCTATATTTTGAGAATTTTCACCCAAGAAAATCACTACCCATTTCATAAGCTAAATAAATTTAACATAATTGTTCACGACTTTGAAGTCAGACAGTCTCAGAATTTAGAAATCTAAATAATTTTCCGACCCATTCCATGAAAACCCTTGGGGAATTTTTTTTTACGAATTACTTTATTTAAACAGATATCCTCAATGTTTAGCATTATTATTGCTAAACTCTCATATTGCAAAAAAATTCTGCCGACTATAAATAACAAATCATTTCACATGACGTTGAAATAGCTTCACTTTTCTTTCATGCGTTTTATTTCTATGAGGTGTCAGTCGAGGTAAGTAAAAATCGACACTGTCCAAACGACAGCAGCCATCATTTCATGGAGGAGCTCAACGCTAAGTTTTGGGGAGCCCTGTCCCCTGGAACCCTCCCCAAAAAATGGATACGCCTCAGGGTAAACATCGGGGGACGCCGGCGCTAAGCCCCCCCTTTTTTCTCCTCGATGACGAGGGGAAGCGGTCGGCGTAAGACCTTTTCAAAAGACTCTTGGGCTGGATCCAGGCACGAGTTCCAGGGAGAGTTAAGTAATAGCCCTCAATCACAACACACACACGCCCACTCCTCGACTTGCCCCCCCTCAGACCACTCGAGGCACCACCCGCCTCCCTTCCCGCCGCCCACTCGCTCGCCCCGGGCCGGCCCTGTTGCTCTGCCCCGCCCCCATCATCCTCCCACACGACCCACCCCCAAAGAGCCTCCCGAAAATCGGTCAGTCTCAACTCCATCTACCCGAACTCTGTCTCGCCAACTAGTCGGAAGACTCGCCAACTATCTGGACTTTTTTAAGCTTCGCCTTGCCCTAGCAAGTGTTTATCGCCAAAATGTGGGCATTGTGGGGATGAGATGTAAATAGACCGCACCGAATCTCAAGTCGCAATATCGTAATATTATACTGCCGGCTGCGGTTGCCAGGTCGGAAAGTTTGGGGATTCGACTACCGGCTTGGATATGAATTTTGTGACTGACTTAGGACTATGGTTAGGTAAGCTTTTGTGATGCAACATCGGCAGTTAGACCTCTGTCAATCTAACTCTATGACTATAATGTTACGCATTCTGATCACGCACTGCATTTTCAGTAGGATCACGATGCATAAAAATGATCTCTGTGGTGAGTTTTCCCCGCAAACCGATTACCTGATTGAAGACCACTCGACCTTACAAATAACCGGTTAGCCAGTTAAAAAAGCTTAATCAGCCAGATGTACTCTAAATGATAAGAAAAACTCCAAAGGCCGTAATGTTTGACGTACCAAACGACGTTCCAAATGTTTGGTCCAAACGTGGGCCACCTTGTGGCCGAAATACGCGTATTCGCCTCGCACCGCACGTCATTTCCCCTTTTTTACCCTCAATTAACATACGCCTTAGCCGGTATAGTTTGACTCTCTCGTTACGAGCCTAGCCCTGAGTGACGTTTCCTGGATCTTCGGAGATACCTGGGTGAGTGTGAGTGAGCTTGTGACTGAGTAAGTGTGTTGTGTGAGTATTCCCTTAAGTATCGTATCCTTTCATGAGTCCTAACAACTCAGACAGGATACCACTGGGTGAATGAGTGTCGTCTGAGGGTGCATGTCGTGGCGCGGAAATACTTTTCCCGTAAACAGTCTCAGTGGGAGTGATTGTATACCCAATTATTGTATCCCATAATCGGGGCACCGAACTGCCCGTGAAAGGCCTAGAATAGGGGGTGTGTGAATGTAATCTGGAGTCGTCCCTGGCGTGGAAGATCTTCTCGTAAACAACCCATAAGGAGTGATTGGAGTTACCCACTTATTGGTGTTCCTTGACGGGACCCCCTGGAAATCCGCGGGAAGGAATCACTAAAGGGTGTGTGAATGTAGTCTGTGGTTGTCACTGACGAGAAATTAAGTTTTCCGCGAACAACCACATATAGAGCGAACCTTAATGTGTGCATGAATGTGTGCCTGTTTGCGTGAATCTTTCTTGGGCGGTCAAATTTCCCTACCCTTCCACGTTTGGTGCGTCAAACATTGCGGCCATTGGAGTTTTTCTTTTCATTTAGTAAATGTGAGGCCGTAGATTTCCATTGAAGCCAAATATATCATTTCCGATCAATACAACCTATCGGTTACAAAGTTAACCGTGCTAATTGGCCGACCATTCAACCTTTCTCTTCTACTAACGAGCGATGACTTTTCTAAATAACCAGAGCCATTTTTTAATGTCTGATGAAACGCTAAGATCTCATAAACCACCATTTAAATATGACCAGGTGTTTTCTTTGAACATTTCTCCTCGGTTTAGCCGAAATTTGTTTCTCTTATCCTGGCTATGGAATAATAGTGTTGCGTACCCCAGATTGCAGCCCTCAAATTATGGATAGCTGAAATTCATGTGGATAATGTCATAAAATATACTGTTGAATTTTTAGCAGGAACAAAACATAACATCTGATAAGGAATGCGCGTTCCAATCCATGAAACATCGTAATCATTAATTTATGCTTGCCATTTTATAAATTGATTGAAATTCCTGCAGCAACTCCATTTCACGAGTTATCTCTACAAATATGATGTGCGGCGCTCTTCCAGTTGAGGACTGGAACGGTTCAGTTTTCAACAACAAGGCACTATATGTATGCTAGTTTATGTTGTAGTTATAATCAAAATATTAGCCAAAACTATAAAAATAAGACGGGACAACCTAATCGGCCATATCTTGAGACACGATGGCCTGATGAAGACAATCGTCGAAGGAAAAGTGAACGGGAAGAATGGAAAAGGTAGGCCTCGTATGAGTTATATAGAACAGTTCGTGAAGGACGTGAAAGAGAGGAATTACGTTAATATTAAGAGGTTGGCCGATGGAAGAATCGAGTGGAGGGCTGCGCCAAACCAATCCTAGGATTGTTGACCCATGTTGATGAACCAAAGCCATATAAAATTCGAAGTATATAATTAATATATTAATATTGTTGCTGTTTAACCACGTTTCAACGGTTAAATCTCTGCCCAATTTTCACAAGCACTTAATTCCATCTATCATTGCATGATATTGCGTTTCGATCAAAACTGAATTCGTATCGTAGTCGATGTATCGCAATATTACGCGGTCCTGCCACTGACGTCACCCCGTCACGGTCCGGTCTCTTCCTTTTCGCACCATACAAAAATCATCCCCATGGTCGCACTCCCTATATCATCTTCCGCCCATTCGCACCCACGTGACCCCGTTTGAAAAATTCACTCGTCCGCAAAGGCCTCCTACCCCCATTTCTCAATTCGTTTTGACGGATAACGGTCGACTCTCCTGACCCTTGATCTTACCCCTGACACGCAGTCACTCGTGTCCGTGCCCTCTTTGCGTCACTAAATCCACTCCAACTGTGGTAAAAAAATCCTAATGATTCCCTAATGGGAGGCCAACTCAACGCAACGCCAGCTACACTGACATAGCTTTTATGAGGTGACCCGCCGATTATGGAGCTCTAATACGCCCGATAAGCTGACAGTGGCTTGCACGTTAAATTTTTGGCAGCTGAGAGGATGGAAAAAGAATTCAGCTTCCACAACACACAACATTTTCTATTTTTAACCGCTGGTTAAAAATAGAAATGGTTGGTATCATCCGACTGTCCGAGTACTCAAACATCATTCTCCACGTTATATTCAAGTATGAATCGAGATTCCACTGCCAAAAACCTACACCACTCTCAGGAATCGAACCCGAGCGTTAGGGATGGAAGAACTGTAATCTACCATGAAAATAACTTCACTTCTACTACAATAGTACTACGGAATGTAGTTACTAAAACTATGGTACAGAAGTAGGTAACTGGATCTTTTGTGCGAATTGTTTAGGAATGACTTTTGGAATGCTTTTCAATTGTTTATAAGGAATGTTTTAAGCGGAAGTAATACTCGTTAAACGGCTTGCAAGAAAAGGTAGGGTCATTCATCATCCGCTTTTACTCTGGCGTTTGCGTTCCTAACTCCTCGACTAGTGCTGGGAAGGCGCCACTCTTTGCTGTGTGGGAGGGGAAGATGGCGACGGGCGATTTCGACGGAGTGAAAAGTCGCCCTCCGTCCTTCTTTTATTTTATCCCTCTCCCTAATGCCTTCCTTCCTCGCCTTTCCCTCTTCCCTCGCCCTCCCTCGGCCACCGACGCCGCAGTGTCTGCACGCTTTTTATATGCACGCCCCTCCCCCCCCCCCACTCACCCCCGCAACCGACTTGCCTCCGCACTTCCTTCTTGGATTTCTTCCACCAAAACTACTTGCGCATTGTCCATCCATTTCAATGCCTACTCTAGTAAATACAAATATATTTATTCATCATGCAGTAAGAGTTGCTTTCCTTACGGAGCTGAAGGAAAAAAAAGCGTTTTATAGTAGCAGAAACGGCGGAAATTAGCTTCGTTTTCGTCGACGGTAACGGCAACACGGCCTCGCATTCAAAACTAAGTAGTGCCCTTGAAGTGTTACCGACGGGCAATTTATAACCGACCCACAATCATAACTTTGAACATTTTATGGTCCGAAAATGAAAACGACGCAAATAAAAGTGACTCACCGAGAGTGATCCAAGTTTCCTTTCAAGAATTGATTTCCACTATAATCGTACCGGCTTAAGAACACACGATCCTACTTTCTGTCGGAAACAAAACTCACGGCCCATCCACAGGTGATCTCATTGAAATGTATTCTTTAAAACAAACATTGATCCTGAGGTACATAATTACAGATAGTTTTCTGACGTAGGAGTTGCTTTCCCTTCAAACTTTCATTTGTGAGAATATTATGTAATATTACATCGTGAAGATCTAAAACAATGACTTCATTCAGTATATCACGATCCTGAACAAATCATTCCACTGCACAACCTTATTGGTGTACATGTAGTTGGTTGGTTGGTTATTTAGGGGAGGCGACCGACAGCTGAGGTCATTTGCGCCATATAGGATAGGTGGGTAATTGGGTAATGGTAGGTATTTTTATGGAACGGAGGAAGGGTGGAGAGAAACCCGGCGTCGGCATTAGCCTACTCTTAACGAAAGACGCCAAGGGGACCACGGCTTAACGTCCCATCCGACGGACGGAGTACTGTACTTGAAATGCCCTCCACTAGGCACTCAAGTGGGGACCGGTTTTCCACTGAAAAATCCGCCACTGCCGGGAATCGAACCCGGGCCCTCGGGATGGGAGGCCAGTACTCTAGCCACCACACCAACCCGATCCCCGTGTACATGTATGTGCGTCGATTGTCGTAAAGGCGTGATGGACTTATGAATATTATGTTTGAAGACCATAGGTTTTCCACGCAGTAACGCATTCATATTGTTCGCATTTTCTGGACGACATCAACTGGTATAGTCATTTAGATTTGCCTTTGATTTCATATCGTCCATTCGCATGTACCATTTATCACCACAATGCCTTACATAACCTGCCATACTAAAGAAACTTCGGCCTTAGGGTGATTCGTTTTTAGCACTAAGCCTTTAGAACTAACCTCTTACAAAGTGAAATATGATAACTTTATCGCTGTTTTAAGTAAAGCATCAAAGGTCTCACACAAGTGACTTCATCACCTCCATTCACTTTCTTGCCTGTGGCTATGGAAGTTTTTGGTAGGTATTTATTTCGCGCAGAGCAGTTACAAGAGAAAACTTGACACCATCAAACACCTTCCCGCAGTAATTCCCGTAGGTTTCTCGCTCTTCTCCCACTCTCTATTTATAAACTGTGGACATTAGAACTGCGTGGAAAACATGATTGATTTTTGCAAGATAATGCGACTGATAAGGCAAGACACCACGGACGATTTTAATAAAAAAAAGAAAAGGTTCAGAACTCATGATTATAATCTTAAACTCCTAAAGGTTTAATTGTAAAAAAGTGAATCTCGTGCCAATATGTTTAAGTTATTACAAATTACCGAAGATAAAAGAATGTAATTTTATGGTTAGAATACCCATATATTCATATTCATTCCGCAAGAAAAATCCTTGTTGCAGCAACGAGTCCATCCTGTTTCTCTGTTGAATTTCTGCCTGTAAGAAAGTTTGGCACCGAATCTTGTTTTTATGGCGCCAAAGCGGTTTCATTACGGTTCCCTATCTTATTCCCTAAAAACCTTTCCTTCTAAGCTACTTCAAGAAAGTTTCCACCATAAAGGGAACCGTATTTACTTAATGGTTCTACTCCTCAATATCTAGATTAATCCTACACGTCTTTGATAATACATATATGCCGGCTTTATTCATACTTTGCTACACAGGGTTGAAGACAATTTCAAAATGACGGATGTTTTAATATGTTTCGGGGTGAATAATAAGTGAAATATCCACGCCACTGTGGGAGGGAAAGAAAGCGAGGAGAAGACAGATAAGATAGTGATCACTCCCTCGCCCTAGGACAGTCAGAGGAAAATTACTGGCAACTCATAATTGTTCAATAGAGCCTGTATTAATGTAACTTATTGAAGCGATCACGTTAAGGAATGAAGAATTTAGAGGGTTTTCAAGAGGTTCCAAATCTGTGGCGTGCGTTCCAAACTTTGACTTATTTTGGGATTTCGTAATTTAAACTGACTTATTTGGATGAGGTCGATGAATTTCATTTCATGTGAAACTTATGTACTCGACTCAATTTTAATGCAGATTTAAAGGGGCATCAATATGGATTCGCAGCGACAACAATCTATGAATTATTGTTTATGAATATATGAAAAACTAATTTTATTTGGATTCAGGACGCATGAACTATCATGCAAACCTTGTACAAAATGCTACCATGTCTTTGTTATGAAAAGGAAATTTACGTGACACCCTTTAGATCACAAGAACTAGGAACCATATTCTTCCATCAAAAAGATGAATTACTTGAAAAAGGAAGACTTCACCAAGTGCTTAACCCAACGGTGTGTGAACTTTGCGCCTCAGAACATCACACAGGGCATCTTATGGCACAAAAGGGTTGCCCAAAATTATTTGATTACAGAAAAATCACTCAGTTTTGATTTAGCGAAACAATTTCAGGCCATTCTCCCGACTTTAAACCCAAGACCTATTAGTATTCCTGTTAGTAACTCCGGCCAATGGGATATCATACTGTTGATTACGAGACGAAAAAGGGAAGTATGTTAAGTGTAGGGGCCAATGCTTTTTAACAATGTTTTTATTTGGGCACTGCCCGGCAGGAAGAGGTGGACCGCAGTGGCTTAAATGTTTCCCTTCGTTGCGATTCATTACTGTACGAGGCAGTCACGATTCTTCACAGAATTTTTTTTTGCCATCAATATTCTTGTAATTTACTAAGAACAGAGGAGGTAATATAAATTAAGTTTGGATTTCACCTAAGGTAACATAAGAATTATTTCCTCGGCTAACGCTGCGAACGGAATTCTAAAAATAACATCAACGAGTAAAATACAAAATAAATGTTCCTATTGTATGAACAAACATCATCGATCACTGTACCGCGTACCAAGATAGTATTTGAAAAAACATTGTTGTAACTGGTCAGGTTAAAATGGAAAGAAGGTAAAATATTTCCCTTCATACATTTTAACTTAGGTAATCTCCAAAACTCGGTGAAAATTATCAAAAAAAGACACCCTTTCTTTAAAGAATCACACTTAAGGTATCTAATCACAAAGTTTTCCTAATGGTAATGATTTTTAGATTGAAGTCCGTGAAAACTAAGAAAAATTACGCCATTTATATGATCCATGTCATTGATATGATAAAGCTCTCTGAGTGGCTCTGCATTTCTTTCGGGAAATCCCCGCGCATGTTGGCTTCACTTGACAACAGCTTCGCCAGCTGGAATGCCGGCGAAACTGTTGTCAGGTGAAGCCAATATACGCGGAGCGATGCCGAAAGAAATGCAGAGCAATTCATTGCCACGCCGCGGAAACCTTCGAACGAACAAAGCTCTCTGAGGCCAGTTTTACCATAGAGTAAGTATAAACATAGTATGTATATATACTTACTCCATGGTATCACTCATTAAAATACTGCTCGTTGCGCTGCCGTTCTGGTACGAACGCAGTTACGATCCATCCTGAAGCATCATTATTTACTGTGATCTTCGAGCTCTTGTTTATTTCTCTAAATCATGGCAGTTATAATTCTGCTTAGTTACACTCTTTCGATATTTATAATAAAGTATAATTATCGAAAATTTAATGTTTTTCATCAAGCCAAGATTAATGCGCGTAATGCAGATACTAACGCGGCGTATGCAGTCCCCTATCATTACTGACCTCTCAACAAAGAGATGATAAGTCTACATAAGTGCGTCCATTGAACCTGTTGCTGAGCTTTTGCAGTTCCTATTACACTTAATAGTTGCAGCCAACTTGTTCATCCTAATTCGCCAGGTAGGAATATCCTTGGCGATATGCAATTTTGGTTACTCCGGTGTCTATCCCACCGTCATGATGTTACGCGTGAGATCACGTGCCAAGAGGATTGCGAGTGCTCGGATTCTCGCTGACTAAAGGAAAAATGGTGGAGCTGGAGAAAAACGAGTCGCTGAAAATTATCAGGAGATATATCAGCTTTAAATGAAACTGAGCCAGCAGTAATGTTAAATATTCAGATTCTCTTTAAATCTCCAGACGACGCTGGAAAAAAAATGCTTGCTTGCTTTCGGAACGACCTCTGATAATAATTTTTAAATTGTGAGAGCCTCGAGCATTGTCCTCATTCAATTTGATTTAACTTCCATATGGACTACCGTGAAATCAAACATTTAAACGACTGCCCCAGGAAATTAGTCTCTTTTACTTCTTTATTTTTTAATCACCACGAAAGAAAAATTAGGTATCCAAAATTTTACTTAGTCTGCCGGTCTATCAAATCCCTTATTCAGCATAAACGCATATTAAGCTGTCGGACAGTATCGCAGAAGGTCAACGTTCTGCGGTGCTTGTGAGTATCGTAGTGCCAAGTTAACCGATAATTGAACAATGTTTTGAATTAAAGGGGATCAGTGCACATATGCGAAGTAATGATAAGTTCAAGACCAACAGAAAAAAATATCACCGCCTTCAATCAGTCCTGATGATTTTTCTTAGAGGTAAAGGAAAGTAAAGGAAATATATATATATATAATGGCGTTGTGTATGAATGGTGCTTTGTGTACATATATATATATATATCATAGTTAATACGGTCATTGAGATTACCAAAATTATAGCCTACAACCCAGCCAGCTCGGATTCGAATGTTAGCATAGATAGATATTTTACGAATACTGAAGTTCTGGTATTCCTATTCTCGATGAATGATTCCGGGATAATTGAGGAATTCCGATAACTATTTGTTGTTGGTGAATTAAAATACGTTGTGGTAGTAGTTATTTAGGGGAGGTGACCGATCACGAAGAAGTCTAGAGAAGAGTGGGAGAGAAGAGATGTCTACTGAAAACATTAAAAAGAAGACGGGACAACTAAATGGGCCACATCTTGAGACACGATGGCCTGATGAAGACAATCGTCGAGGGAAAAGTGAACGGAAGAATGGAAAAGGCAGGCCTCGTATGAGGTATATGGAGCAAGTTGTGGAGGATGTAAAAGAGAGGAGCTACGTCACTACGAAGAGGTTGGATGACAGAAGAATCGAGTGGAGGGCTGCGTCAAATCAATCCTAGGGTTGCTGACCGATGATAATGATGATGATCGATAACTTACGCCATTTTAGATAGGAGGGTAATTGGGAAGAGGATATTTCAAGAAATGGAGGAAGGGTGGAGGAAAATTCGGCGTCGGTATTAGTCTGCCCTTAACAAAATATGCCAAGCATAGTCAAAATATGTCACTGCTTAACGTCCCATCCGACAGACAAAGTACTGAACTTGAAGTGATCTCAACACAGAACTCAAGTGGGGACCAGTATACCAATGAAAAATCTCTGCCACAGCCGGGATTCCAACCTGGACCATCTGAGTTAAAAGCTAGCACTCTAGTCACCTCACTAATCGGATCCTCGTAAATTAAAGTGTTGAAATCCTTTTCCTGGATGGGGTGCTATATAACGGGCACTTAGACGTCCTTCATGAAGATTAGGCTTACACCAATGTTGGGTTTTCTCTCAACCCTTGTTTCGCTCTCAAAAATCCTGCCTGATCACGCCTCACCAATTCTTAAAGCGCAAAAATGACCTCAGCTATCTGTCATCTCTACCGAATAGCAACAATAACAAAAAATCAACGTGTCTTCGTCAGTGATGTTCGTTGAAAAGAAGTCTACGTACACACACTAACGCTCACTTTCACGAGGAAATAAGATTTCCATAGGCACTCAAAACGACGACTAATCCCGAAAAATATCCGCTGGGGGAGAAGCAACTACACGGTAATTCCCATGAGCCAGGGGAGAGACACCGAGGGGGAAAAGGGGGAAGGCTGCTACGAAGCGCGTGACGAATATTATTCCGCGCGGTGGATCGAACCCGGGTCGGAAGAATGGAGGAGAAGGGAGTGAGAGGGAGGGGAGTAACCCCCTCTCGCCTCGCACGGGGTGAATGCAATTTCCCTCACGCGCAATGAGCCCTCGAAATCCTTGGGGAGACCAATTGCAATGAGGGGACGAGTGAACTTGGCAGCTTATGAGCTGGGATTCGCAAATTATTGCTCTCGACGGTGATGATCCTTGTGGATTGAAATGGAGGTATTTTGTTCCTTTAGTTCGACGCAAAAAATTATCGTTAGCAGCAGTAGTAGATTTCAATTGTAGATGCTCCAACGACTAAGGTTATAATGCATCATCTAACCTAAGATGTTAATCCCAGGAAAAACACACTACGTTTATACTCTGGACGGGATTTGAACCCAACATTAAGTTTTCTAAAAATGATCGGAATATAGAAGATTTCATAAGATATTTACAGAGCTTGGTGCATTCCACACTTTTTAGACAGTTAGAAATATTTGCGTGTAGTGAACAGAGATGAGCAGCTCTCATATGGTGAAGAACGGTACAGGAGTTATTGATAGAAGCAAAAAATATATATTTGCCAGTTTTAAATTGTAGTGAGTTTTGCATAGTAACCAGAGGAGAAGAAAATCATGTCCTTAAACTTTAATAGAGGGAAAAATTCGATAAGCGTATATCGGCTCTATTATTCTGACGTCATCGATTGATAAATTACAACTTGACTGAGTGTCAGACTTGGCGATTTGGCAGAGTTTGGAATCTCGTCAAATTATTGTCAACTCTGGCCAAATTACCCCCAGAATTACAATGGTGACAGCATTTTTGTCGCACTCGGGTACAATTTTCTCACTTCCAGAAAACTTCCTACTCTGACAAGCCGTCATGCTACTGGCATTGCTGATATTTGCAGAGGAGAAAATCATTAAAATGACTGTAAAAAGTATTTTAATTTAATGATTTTAGTAGGTACTGCCAGCACTCCGGAAGAATTAATTTTTGCCGTATAATTTAGGCGTTTGTTCAGGGATATTCCGGAATAAGCGGATGCGAAACAAAATTTCCTCTTTGTACCTATAGAAGCAGAAAATACACTCGAGTCAAACATCCAGTCTGTTGGTCATTGTTTCTTACATACATACATTGCACCCTATAATTCGATAAAAATGGTATCCAATCAAGAAACATAAATATAGATTCAGTTTTTAATTGGAAGCTTAGCCTGAGTTCTCGCAGTGTGTTGACCAAACTGAAGAACTATCCCGATAGCAAGAGTAGTTTACAATTGGGCATCAAGACGAGCTACAATTTGGTAAAAATTATATAATATAGTGGATCATAGGATAAAGATGAAACCATTTGTTTTATAGCAAATAAACACTCATATGTTTACTCGTAAAACGGTGGTTGACGCATATCATCACTATTTTATTTACCATCGGGAATACTCACAGAAAAAGCATTCACCTGTTATCTCCAAACTCACCAGAAATGTAGGAGTTCTACCCTATTCAATGATATTTTATCGCGAAATGTGGAAATAACACCCTACTTCGTGAGCGGTTACGAAGGCAACATTGAATTATTACAAGGAGCTTTCACCGAATCAATCAACTAAATCCAGATCTTGTAGACAGGGACGTCGAGATGTCCTGACGAAAAATAAACTTCTGTGCACGCTACCGTAGTCACTTCTGAAGTTCAGGACTTCATTTGCGGTTTGAGGGAAGGCAGTGGTGCACTCCTGCCTTTCCACCCTGCACCATCTCCGAAGCCTCGTCGGGCGGACGAGGGGAACGGAAGGGATTATAAAAAAAAGGAATTCGGGGGGACTCCCGAAGTCGGTGGCGGTGATGTCGGGCGTGGGGTCGGATGGGATAATCCGGGGGGTTGATTTCAGGGTGGGCAAATGACTGCGAGACCTATTGGGAGGGGTAGACAGAGGAGAGGAAAGAGCAGAGCAGCGGGGTAAGAGTAGAGGACGAGACGGGGGTATTGGGGAAAGGGTGCAACGGTGCGTTTAGTGAAAGGGTTCGAGCCGGGGAGAAGGGTGGACGACAAATTCGAGCCCCGAGTGAGGGGAGGGAGGGTAGAATTCTGAAGGGGTAGTCGAGGGAGGGTTTTTTGGGACGGGGCTGCGTTCCAAAGTGAGGGGGTGGTAGGAAAATATGTGGGGAGTCGCAGCGGGTCGGTCGGGGTGGGTTCAGGGAGGGAGGAAAGCAAAGCGTCTCAATCAATAGCGATCACGAACGTTCACGCCACCCACGGCCTGCCTTCCTCCCTCCCTTCCCACTCCCCCGGATAAGCGATGGACGCCGGGCATTTAATTCTTCTCGAGTGGTTGGGAAAGGAGGGATTTTTGCCGATCGGCCGGGGAAGATGATTTGGGAGAGACGTTGGGGTGGCTGGTCGGGGGCGCATGATCGTTGGAAACCCTCGGAAACGATGCTTTTGAACCGTCCCCGCTAGAGGGTTTCACTTACTTCAGTCCTCGATTCCATCCACCCGCCCCCGAGCGCTGAGGAAAAGCAAATTTTCGTACCTTCGACGATCTCCGCTAGCCTGTTTAGCGTTTAGAAATACACGACGATCAGGAAGGTTATTTTGTAAAGTCGGAAGATATTCGGCTCTCTCGGCGATTACTAGCTATCTTTATAGAAGAGGTTCAGCTCTTTCGTTCACACAGCAACGGATCAGTATATCAGATCAGTAACGCAAATCGTAATATGCTGTAAACACAGGAATCGATTTATTTGTGACTACAAGGAATATATGTGCATCACACTGCCTTATGCACAGCGATTTATTTTCACCAGTGTTGTGCTATTCAAAATTGAGTGATTCTTACGCAAAACAACACTTGCTCGGCATCTTTGACGATTAATATAATTGAGTGTAGCGAAGATTGGCGAAAT
Organism: Platycnemis pennipes; assembly: GCA_933228895.1. NCBI lineage: Eukaryota > Metazoa > Arthropoda > Insecta > Odonata > Platycnemididae > Platycnemis > Platycnemis pennipes. The sequence goes on along the minus strand of OW121847.1, from coordinate 71,739,577 downwards.
ATATGGTAATATCGTCATGCTACCAGCGTCAGAATGCTTAATGATTGGCATTTGGAAACGGAAAACTTGGATTAATGGTGAAATAAACCAAATGGGACCTCTTGACTCATACGTGACTAACCTAAGAGCTGGTCCGGGAGACATTTTCTGCCACTCTTGCAAAATAGGACAATAATCGTGAAGTTTTGTCCACACTTTTTCCGAGTCCATGACTTGAACTCGACGTGGATTCACTAAAATATGTAAAAATGATAAGTGATTGCCTTATGAATCGTGAATAAATGGCGAAGAATGACTACATCTCGTTAGTTATTCAGGGGAGGCGACCGACAGCTGAGGTCCATTGCGCCATTTAGGATAGGTGGGTATTAGGGTAATGGTAGGAGTTTTCAGGTGACGGAGGAAGGGTGGTGAAAAACCAGGCGTCAGCATTAGCCTACTCTTAACAACAGGGGCCAAGGGGACCAAGGCTTAACGTCCCATCCGACGGACGGAGTACTGAACCTGAAATGCCTTCCACTAGGCACTCCAGTATGGACCACTGCCACTGTTTCCCACTGAAAAATCCGCCGCTGCCGGGAATCAAATCTGGGCCCTTGGGATGGGAGGCCAGTACTCTAGTCACCACACCAATCCGATCCCGACATTTCGTGGCTCGATCCCCGATATTGTCTCGTCTACTCATGAAGCAAAGTTGTACCAACTCCTGGAAAGGCAGATAGATTGGTTCGCGATAGTTTACATTTTCCGTTTAATGACAGGAAAGCAACAAAAGTATATCATGCATTCCTATACCAAGTATGGCTGTTAAAGTCTGGTGAAGTTCATAGACATGCATAAGTGAGTTGTGGGGAGAGGGGATGATTACCTTTCATAGCTAGTCGTAATTTTCCAGAAGGGTCTGATTCAGCTGGATGTATCTAAAGAGACCTCGCATAGATTGGATTCTGGAGACTTTGGTCAGTAATCTTGCGTTCCACCCAAAGGAAACACCGACAATACACAGAAGTGTAAATAATTATACTGGGTATAAAAATGCCATTAAATTATGTATGGATGCTCGATTTTAGGGCGCTAAAATAAGACGGTATAAAACATTACTGTTGTTGATTTGAAAACAAACTCATAATTTACAGCGATAAAGCTGTAAGACCATGATCTATGCCATTAGTACATTGGTAACAGTCTAACCTAGCACTGTATCCTATATGATTGTTTGGTAACCGGCAGATATTTTTATTTTGCTCACGTAAAATGATTACGTCGGGACATTACTCGTCTTAAAAACGTAAAGAACTTCTGAGTAGTTTATTTCATAACCAGAGTATATAATAAGGGTACAAAATCTAATACCATCCATTCAGGTCTACCTAGATACACAAACCTACCTGCTCTCACATTCGTAAGTATACACATTTGTAATCGCCGTAATGCCTAAAATAAACACATTGCCTAATTTATGCGAATTACTCCATTGCTCTCGCTTTTGAATGTCAACTTCAGTACTAAAAATTCGACGTTTTCTAAAAGAAGAGCATATCGCATTACTCGAACAGCTTGAAGAAAAACTTAATTTTTCACTCCATTAAAAAACCAAAACTTGAAGTTTTAACGAGACATTCACTGAACACAGTTTACATTGCATCACTTAATTAGATCTATCTACTAATAGATTTATGATTGGGTCATTTTCCATGACAAAAGAGAACAAATGTAGTTTACTCACCAACAGAAAGCTATATGTTTGACTCTTCTCCTTGGATTTCCCAGATTCACATGTGCCACAGAAAGAACTGAACAGAATGACAATATTATGATTTAGGCAAAACGGACACTCTTTTTGGCATGTACTACTCGTGGTACTCCTCTAAGCCAAACAGCTACATTATGTCAAACATGTTTGGTTCCGTCACGTTTCACTTGTTACGCGTATGTAGCGCCAGCTGTCACTCCGGTGAACTACGTAACTCCGTGCATCGTGAGCCTATTAAGCAATATGCCATGGCTGCCTTTATAAAAAGTAGGCCATGGCTCTGCTCATGCTAGGCAAAACCCTGGACGGATCTTCATGACCTTTTACTCATCTACAAATGACTTAAAACATTGAGCAAAGGCATAGAAACCATCTAATAAGCGACAGAAATGGCCAAAACCGTAACAGGATGAAGGGAGAATATTTCTTCACCTGAATTTGTTCACATATCTCGATATCGCTGCCAAGTATTTTTCTTTGGTGATCTCAGAAGTTCAGATTGCTGAAAAGGAAAGCTAGAGAACAGAAGAAATATTTCACTATTTACAGCTCCAGTGAAAAAGCCATACCGTTCGCAGAGAAGGATGAATAATGCGCATGGTGTAGAAAGGAATTGAAGAATGATGTGATTTTTATGTTCCCATAGAGAAAGAGTGGAAATGTGGAAGACATGCTAAATATCCTATTGCAAGAAAGAAGCGGATTGGGCAACATTGCACGTGATGAAGACGTGAGGTACACGATGGAAAGAGCCGTATCTTGCTATTTTTCCTCACTACTGGGCGAGTACCAATGAATTAACTGACTGTTACAAACCTCAAGGTCAAGAATACAATGCATAAATGCACCTGATGATGATTCCAATGCATTGAAATCCGTATTGTGCCATTGTATTCTTGACCCTGTGGTTTTATATAAGTCAGTTCATTCATTGTATAAATGGAATTCAACAAAGTTACTTCAAGTCTCATCTCATTAATGGGCGTACCATTTAAAATGTATATCTTTACTCAAGGCCTGGTTATTCGAAATTCATGAGTTTGATTGAGATCAACATCTGTGAGGTATTAGCTCAAAGCTAATTACATCGGAAATTTCCATAACCAGCTTCAAAGAGAATCCATATGTTTACCCTTTTATGGGTACATATATGCCTTTCAGTAAGCTTAAAATATTTACTTTCCTCTAACAACAACTTTGAGGGCGAATGGATGGACGAATAATATTTTTTTCCTCAAAAACGAAATAAAGTACACGGATCGTCCTTTCTCATTTCCTCTATTATGGAGAAGAACCAAAAATAAATTTCGGATTTTTACAGCATTTCGAATCAAGCCCCTCCGTTAGATAACATCCTCGGATAAAAATAATAACTCGCCTTTGCTCTCTAAATCGGGTTCCCCTCACGGTGTTTCATCTCTAAAATGGAGAGGGGTGGAGCGTTCCTTAGGCTCTTCCGATTTAATTGAGTGAAACATTGCATTCCAATATTGACGGGACCGGAACCCTAAACGATCGCATCCAAATATTTATAGAGTCCACGGAACGCGCGATGGAGGCGGCCTCGTTTCTGAAAATAGACGCGAGTCTTCGACATGATAGATGGATGGAATAGTGAACCCGCCATTTAACGGTCGGGACCATTTTTAAGACTCAACTCTCTTCTCCCGAGCAAAGGTGATGTGTCCCGGCCACCCGCCGGACGGCTAAACACGGCTTTTGGGAGTGAATTCGGCGTCCTCAAGTGGACAAACGCTGAGACAGCGGTGGCCATGTACCCAGAATTAGATTGTTGAAATCATGAGTGTTCCATCGGTCAGGACGAATATCGACAAAAATCAGGATAGTCTGCTGAATACCGCCATTTCTTTACACCATCTTCTGCTTTAGGCACGCATATCTATTTCCTCTGCGGGAACACAAGGTGAATACATTTCTGTATTAGAGACATATTTTAAAAAACGCCTATGTAGTATGGGGGCTAGATCATTGAGACGAAACCAGAGAAATAATAGCAACACGGGGATGTGTTGAAAGTCGCTTTTAGTCTGTATTTATGCATGCGACATGTAGCTTTAAATGTATAATGCATTAATGTAATATCTTTAGGTATCTCTTTGCCTGTTTGGCAAGCTACCAGAAGTGTCTGTACAAGTTTTTTTTGCATTTCCTGACCTATATGATATTAGTTTTAGGTAGTAAGCTCTATGTGACATGTTGAAGCTTCAGTGTTCCCTCCGTGAGTTCAGTTGATATTGAAGAAGGAACTGATCCTAACACCTGTCTAATTACTGCAAACAGGATCGCTCAGCCGTCTAATTGCCTGATGTAGGACCTCTTACTGGAAACCACCCTTGCGGTGGCTGCTAATTTGTTCACGTAGATGATACCTAGGCCGTAGCGAGCGGGGGGGAGGGGAGGGGTCAGGGGGGTTCAAACTCCCCTCCGAAATTTGGAGACAAATATAGAGTAGGTATATTTCATATTCTGACTAATTAGTTGATGGGGATCGTCTCATGCTCCGAATCATTGAACACACTCCCAAAAAAGTTTTTTTGGGGCCTCATTCCATGCTCCAAACTAAGAACCTAAGGCCCTAGCCAGAAATATTTTTGAGGGGTACAGTCGTAATCGAACCCCCGCCGAATAAAGTTTCTGGCTGCGGCCTTGGATGACACCCACGATACTTCCCACCTCACCACTTTATCCTAATCAAAATGTCTTTCCCTACCTCTTCCTCTCTTACGTTACGTTCTTCTACTTACAAAATAAGCCCTTTAATAGTTCCAATATTTTCCTCCTGCGACGTTCCTCCTCTTTCCTTCCTACGGGAATCTATTATAATAATATTCAGGATAATCTCCCTTCCAAAATGCTTACGTTATTTTCATCCTCACTTCATGGATAGGAAAATATATTTCGCTCAATCGCTCTCGGAGCGAATCGCGAGAGTTGGAAGAATTTGCTTCCGGGATATTCTGAAAGGAGACAGTCCATTGATGTTTGCATCGCCGTCGACCTGGAATAGCGGTTTAATAAAAAAAACAAGCGAGATAGAGATCCTCGTGTCTAGTGGCCTCCGCGGCCTATATCAATTTACACCGTGAGCAGTCATCGCGGCATCAATTACCCGTAGGCACTCGTCGGTCTTTCCTCCGGCCTTGGCGGCCTTGCTCAAGGTAAGCACCACGAGACTGCTGGTGCGATCTTAGGCGGACGCCGCCCTCTCACTTAGAACTATATCCCAGTCATCGTCGGTAACGATAACCGCAGGCCATGATAATTCAGGATAATGATTATGGGGCAGAATTTACCACTAGAGCATCCAGGTCGGTAGTCCTGTGAATCTGCAACCTGTCAGGGTCGGAGAAAAGAAATAGCATCCCTTACTTACTTACTTACACTACTCTCCTTAAAGCGGAAGAGAGTTCTCTTACGCTTCCGCTACCCACTTTCAAATGCGAGTACATATCATTTCCCCGAGATGAATTATTTTGCGTGATTGTTCTGCTATCAGCGGGTCGTAAAATGATATCAAGACGGAAAAGTGTACTTCGCGAAATAGGACAGTCGGTGCCTTACGCAGAATCGAATAAAAAGTAGGTACTCTTAGATGAGTAAGGAAGGGGATATCTCCAGAGAGTAGGAGAATAATTAAATTGGGGAAAAAACATCGTCGGTATTTACATACGGACCCAAGAATCCAAAGGCCGTGAGTTTACTTTGCGCTACAGGAGTTTGTTCATTGAGAAAAATCCATTAATTGGATAACAATTATTGTTCGGTTCGTGGCAAGTAGAGAGAGATCCATTGGTTGTGACCATGAGCCACTGATACAGACATCCAATGAGCTAAAAATTGGCCAATGTGCGCGACAATCTTTGCAGCGACTGTGTAAAATTACCGATTCGGCCGAATACAGTCAGGAGGATAACATGTGATGAACTGCATTTCATGAGAGAAGAGGCCAAAACAAACGTTAACTAGGAAAACAAAAACTTGAACAGTTGAAAGAATTCTGTTACATGGGAAGCCGAGTAACTAACGAAGGACGAAGAAAGAAAGGAATGGTAGAATAGCCCAGGCAAAGAGGGCAGTCTATCAAAAGAAGAATCTACTTACAGCTGGAAATACAAGCGTAGAATGAAGAAAAAATACATCAGGACGTACATATGGAGCAGGTTTTATTATGGCTGTGAGGCATGGACGATGACAGCAGCGGAGAAGAAAAGAGTGGAAGCATTCGAAATGTGGTGCTAAAGAAGAATAATGAAGATTAAATGGGTCGACCGAGTAAGTACTTAACGAGGAAGTCCTAAGAAGAGTGGGAGAAAAGATAAGTCCTCTGAATAACCTAAGAAGAAGACGGACAATTTATTTGGCCACATCATGAAACGTGATGGCCTGATGAAGATAATCGTTGAAGGTCAAGTGGACGGGAAGAACGGCAAATGAAGGCCTCGTATTAGATACATAGAACAAGAGATTAAGGACGTGAAAGAAAAGAAATACATAAGTATGAAGAGATTAGCTGATATAAGAAGTCAGTGGAGAGCTGCGTCAAACCAATCTCAGGATTGCTAACTAATGATGATGATGAACTGCACTTGGTAGTCTTGATGAAGTAACTGGTGATAGAATTGGGCCTTTGGAATAGTGTTTAACCTCCGCTGTGTAATGTATACCATTTTAGTCCTTAGGGTTTTATCATTGTTAGCTTTATTTCATGCCATGATTTTTCTCAGTTTACCCTTCTTTTTGACAAATATTTGCGGTATTTCCCCAGAAACACATAATCAAACGTATATGATTTTTTTCTGTTCTAAAAATTTCTATTGGGCCATGATTGAGACATTTGAGGAATTAACATGAACCGTAACAAGTCCTGAAAAAAAGTCTCTACGCAAAGCGACAAGAGGAGAAATAACGATACCACTTAATTTGTTTCCATGCACAAATACTAGTTGCGATTGATATACTTCGACCCATAAATGGATCAATGTAGGTATCCGACGAAAAGCTTTACATGACCATGATTTTAAAGCTATTGGTATTCAGTGTTTCAAGGACTGGATAAATACGAAATCGGATAGCAAAACAGATGAATTCGGACACGCTCACTCATTAGCACCGTTCCAAATCTAAATCACTACTGTTTCGTTCTGAACTGGCAAACAAGTAAAATGAGTCAATTTCGTCGAAAGAAAAATAGATCTTGCGGAGACGGTAGCTGCCTGTTACGGGCGCCTTCAGTCGCACGCGAGGATAATCGTTCTTGCCCGACTTTTCTCAAATTTAAAGGAAATTGTTTTCGATTAGGGTATTCCTCTTCCCCCCTCAAACTCTCGTAATGAAAAATCTGGTCCCACGCATCCCGCTTTCCGATTTCTCATCCGGATTCAAAGAAATTGAGAGTTTTCCTGTTTTATGGATTTTTGTCCGTTTTATGGAGGCGAAGCTATGAGAAATAGGGCCTTCTAGGATCTGTTTAATCTTAACTGGGCCGATAGTAATTTTTTCCTACAGAAGGCGATGCAGTTTATGAGACAAGCACTATTAATCCGTGACTAGATCATATGGTAGGTATTCATTAATTTGCACCTCAGAATTAGGATTCCCAAAAAAGATATTAATATGAAGGAAACATATACGTAAATGCAAATCTTTTTGTTAGAGCATCACACAGGTGATAACTTATAAAAGGAATGATTGAATACTGATCGAGCAACCTATGAAAAGACTACTGCATCTTCAAATACAAACTATCCCTTATTTCATCTCAATTGACACTCATGAAATAAGGATGATAATGCTAAAAAAACTAATGATAAAATAAATAAATTTCATCATGCGCTTTCACTTAAATAATGGAATCATATACGATCCAATGCTCTTCCCACCAAAGATTATCAAGGTTGCCATCATTCCTCATCTTAATATAAGAGAATAAATGGAATGTTAGAGAAAATTCTTCCAGCCTGTAGAAGTCAATGAAAAGGTCATTGGTTAATGATAAGTGGAAACGATTTGTTGCTCCCTACAAAATTAATCTCCATATTGTCACTCCCAGTATTTAGTCGCAAGCAAGTATTCTATCTGCAATTGGAGTTTTATGTTTGAGTCATACCTTCAGTCCTCCACTGCTGTAGATCATCTCTAACCTTCTAATCAATATAAATTTCTGATATTAAACTCTTACCCTGCCTTCATGCCATCCAGTACTGATCCCTGCATTACATACACCTAATGGTTTCTGTCTCAACACCCTCTTCAAACTCTCCATCCCCTCTCTTTATGTACCCCATTTATATCATAAGACCTTCAATTTAATCAGCCTCCATCCCAGACTTGCTTTAAACTTCCTAATTATTCTTTCTCTCAATCCAGGTAATCTTCTTTTTTATCCTCTATTTTCTTTAGCATCTTTATTCATATGGTCCCTCGAAACATACCTCCTTCTTGCAAATGCTTTCTGATGTTCCTTGCAGTAATGTTAATTCACACATTCCAACTAAATCTAACTAAAGGATTGCTGTGAATCAAGGATTGCTGTGAAGCAAGGATTCCCCTTCTTCAATTTATGATTCCCATACTTCACTAGAATAAGAAAAAACATCCTTTGGTGGAGAAAAATACCCATGTACCCAAGTGCAAAATATGAGATTATATGATGGAGTAAAAATAAAAGGAAGCAAGTGCTTGGAGTTCCTCCTTTGAGCAAAATGGTCTTGTTACCTAACACCCCACAGATAGTTGAGAACTTCATCACTGGAGTTACGTCCAATCTTAATTACCTAATCCTGAAACTGTACACACAAATATTTCCCATATAATCAGTAAGGAATAATGATAAAGTCCTAATATTTATCAAAGCAACTTCACAACTCAGTCATCAAAAAGTCATGGCAAAAAGTTTTTATTATTGCCAAGAGAATTCTCATCTATTACAACTTAGATTATAAAAGGCCACAAATATAATTCCTTTTTTATTTAAGAATTAGAATTCAAAGGTTCATTTGATTGTACATCATTTTATGTTCCAACAAATTAGTACAAGGCTGTCATCAATATTCATGACTTGTGGTCTAGGGCATTTTTTGTATGCAAACGAGAATCTCTCAAGCAGTGAAAATAAATGCAAGATAAACTCAGAAAGCTAGATTAATTATTTTAAATGTAAATTTTAAGAAACAATTAGATCACCCTCATAAATACCTTCCCACGTAGTAAGGTATTTTGGTAATAAATTAAGTTTCAGCACACAGAATTTTGACACGTTGTTGGGACATCATTTATAAATGGCTTAGTAGGACATTGTCAACCCTTCTGCTCAAGATTTTCTTATAAAATGTTTGTAACTAAGCGCTGCAGTGTAAAAAAAATGTAGAAACTTGGTAAAAAATATCCTTTTTTTGATTTTTCCATAAATGAAATATAAGATTTGGACAACAAGGAAATAAAAAAAATATTCTGGCCCTCCCCATTTAAGGCTGAAATGATGTTCCTCTACCTTGTATTTAACGAATTATTGACAAAAAAACATCATATTTGCCAGGAGCAGTTGAAGATATGTCAAATCTACCAGGTACAATCTAAATTTTCCTGGTATCAAAGTGTAAGAGTCATGAGGTTATTAAAAAGTAAGAAAATTCATGAAGTGTTCCAAGAATCAAGAAGGAGGTGTAGCAAACACTATGGGTTCAAGATACTTGTATTGGACGAGAACTCTTTAAACAAACTTATAGGAAATCACAGGCTTTAATACAAAATACAAATATGGAAAATTGCAGATGATGGAATTGTAGCTTTTAAAATGTAATAATTGTAGTTTTCTTGAATAACACGGGGCATATATTGAGTTGTTCTATTCCAAGAGAAAATTGAATGCTTCTGACAAAAGAAATGCCCTTTCTGGTCATTGAAGAATCAATTCTTATTTTTTCATTATTCCTTCATTTTAATTATGAAAGTAAACTGTACAAAGCAATATATCCATGTAATAGCCCAGCAAAAAAAATTAATTTCTTATTGTATCTTGGCTTCATTGAATAAGAAAATTCAAGACACTCCTTTGATCAGATAATGTCAAAATATTCTGCAGTATCATAGGTAGGTAGGTATGCGTCAAAAACCTGATTTCAAAAATAAATGTCAACCAAGTAATTTCCTCAACAAAAATTTCTGGCAACTTGAACGTGAATCAAATCTGAATTCTTATGCTTCCTCATTTGCTATGCAGAACAAGAGTCCACATTCTTAATATTTAATTCCAGTTAATGCCATGACTACATTACCAAAGCATGAATGCATCACACATAATCCAAGCTATCAATAAAATTCTTTATGCCAAAATAGGTGTCATGAAAACACATTCAACAATAAATACATAAACCACCAAGAAAATTCTGGCCTTAAAACTCATTATTTATACAAAACCTAGTTTGACATATGGACACATATGCAACCAATTTTTTTCTAAGTTACTCTAAGTGAGTTAAGACTATTCTTTCCCTGTTGACTTTGATTCACATTGAGATATTTAAATTTCTTCTTCAGAATGAGGCATACTTTTGTAACTTTTAATTTTTAAGGTCATGGCTGATATTAAACTCTTTCACAATAAATAGATCCTTAGATGAATTCTTGGTTTTTAATGAGTCTTCTTACTATCAAGAAGGTTATTAGTGTAAAACATATTGAGAGTATGGTTTTTCAAGCACATATTTTTCTTAGATATAGGATAGAACCTGGAGATACTATGCTATATGGAGACTACAGCCAACATTTAAGGCTTTCCATTTATGAAACACAGTCCTTCATAGCCATCAGTTAGTGGAATTAACAAATATTACTGAATATTTAACCATGCCTTCATATATTTATAATTTTCTTATCCACTGGGAACCATCTTTAGGGTGCAAGTGACTTGTGAATAAACATTCACCAATTGGCAGATGAAATGTTGGTCTAAGTTCAAGTAACTTCATGTTATGCCACCATTTCATTCATTTCTGCTCCTTTTTTCAGTGAGTCTAGGATCCCTACTCTTGCTTTTGGCTCCTAGTTCAAATTTTCACTCGAATGAAGTATTATCCTCAATTTTGCCTACCTATTACATATTTTATTGGCACAGTTCAAAACAAAAAGGTTTGATTTGGGTTCTAGAATAATTTTTACATCTAACAGATGCAAGCAAAGGCACAAGTTGTTGAATCATTTAACCCTCTTAGTGCGGTGGGCCAATATATTGGCTTTTGCATCTTGGGTGAAAAGTGCGGCGGGCCGATATAACAATATATCATTCAACTTTATGACACTAAAAACTATCATTTATTTTTCGGTCAGTGTAAAAAAAATGTCATTTTTAGTTATATCCACTTAACTAATATACAAAAACTGTATTTACATATTCATAACTCCATAATGTTTTTTTTTCTTAAGGTGATACAATTTATTAAATTAACCTCCGCATTTCTCACTAGTACCCCAGGAGAAAGGTTAGCAGTAAGATGGTTAAATATCACTGAGAATATTTTTTAAGGACTAAATTCTTGAATGTAATAACACATAAGGATAACATAAAGGGTGGATGACTTCATGATTGTAGAGTGGTATAACAATTTCATGTAGATTAGTCATTAAATAACTAGAATTCTGAAAGAGGTTTTCATAATGATGATGTATCTACCTACATTCTTTTATCTTGTACCAAATGAGGTGTTTTGCAATGGTTGCTGAAGACCATAATGTTTCACGAATAGCCTGTCAAAAGACAAGAATCAATCTTCTTGAATTCCCTTAATATCAGATTTGAATATTTTAAAAATATAGTCTGGTAGTTGATTTTCTATACTATGAGAATAGTTTCCATTTGCAACACTAAGCTAATTGCCTTTTCTTTAGAGGCCATTCTTACTGTGGATATACATACATTAATTAAATTCAATTGAATTCAATGCTAACACAATCATGAGAGATGGTCTTTTCTTCGTAGACATAGATTCTAGTTCAATATGTGTTAGTGTGTACTTGGACAAAAACACCCCCACACAGCCTAACCAGCAAGTTGGAAGATCATCTGCTGAATAAGTATTATTCACATTTTCCTCAAAATTTTAGTGAATGGATGACCATGGCATCATTTAATGCTCCCATTATATATGGTACTGAAGGTCACCAATTTACAGGCATAAAATTCATTCAGTCAAAATTTAAGAGCAAAATCATTGAATGTAAAACAAATTGAAACATCTTAATAATGTATTTCTAAGTCTACATTATTTTTGCAGTGACATCATCACACACAGCCCCTTATCTATAAGAAATTCTCTAAGTGGATTGGTTCTATTATTTTCAGCCAAATGGGGTTGAGATATGGAGGGTGCTTCTTTTCAAGGTCTGAATATCTACTTTCCATATGACTTGCAGTGAAGTTATTGTTCTGCACAGATATGTCTGCAGCCTTAAAATTTGTCCACTAAGGACAAATCTGATAGCAAGTTCAACAGCCACATCTTTTGGAGGCTAGCTCTGGGCAAGACTTGTTACATGGAAATGCAATTGAAACTTCTACTTCATCACAGTAATAAAAGGGATTGATCATGATTGACACTATGAGAAAGTGATATGAGCTGAGATTTGATTCATATTTAGATTTTTAATTATGATAAAAATGTCATTTGGAACCTTCCCTAAACATTTCTCCATCTTTCATATCTCAATACAGAGACCAGATGGCCCATCAAATGTGAAAGTCCAGCACAAATAGACAAATTCTTGAACTTTATTGACGTTAAAGAGGCCAGTTCATCAGTGGCGATTGTTGCTAAAGTAGACTTCTTTATTTTAGCCTATTATTGCCATCTGTGATAATGAATGGATCAATTAATTACAAGGAAACATAGAGTAGGTAGTATGATTTTGATTGAAGAAGTTACTGGATGAGATTAAAGGAAATTGATTCAGTATAGGAAATATGTCACCCAAGTGATCCCCCTTATAGGCTCCGCTACCAATAATTTTGTTTTCTAACATACAGAACGGAGCAATGAATGTGATTTTCTCAATCTTTAATAACTTGCAGGACAAAATAATCCAATTATATTAATCATATTTCTTAACAAATCAGTTACAAGTATATGCTTCCAATTAAAATTTATAAAATGTCATGACATTTATCTGACATTTGCAAATTTACACTAGAATGATTAAAATGCTAGCTTCATTCTTAGTTAATGAAACATCAAAAATTCACTGATGCCATTAATCTTCTTCCCACATAAATTAACTCTCAACTTTGCTTTGAAAATTAAAACCACATCAAGCAGATAATTTTCCTTTATTGGGCATGTTTTATGTTACAGCTTGTAAAGCACAAAGCCAAGATATTCACGAATATGAATATTTATTTATGAGTATTTAAGACATGTATAATAGAAGGGAAACTACGAAAAAACTCATTGCACTTTAGATTCCAAAAAACAAAACCAAAATTTTAAAATTTTTTTCCACAACCTCCAAAGAAATTCAACCAGCTGCATGGCAAGACAAAAATCCTTGATATGCATTTATAAATTTCATTCAGGGGCATGCTTGTGTGCAAAATCCCTCTTCCTTTTGTGTTTCTTTTGCATTAAAACATACAGCACAAACCAACACACTGTTTTTTCCAGTATATAATTTTATTTTCCATGTCCTCAATACTTGGAATCATAAAATCTTGGTATACAACTAACTATGACTAAAATGATGATGGTAAAAACAAGCTGGAGTGGTCAAACATACTATAAACAACATATCTCATGCAGCTCGAGTTTTTTTAAAAAATCTTATACATAGCTGCCTCCAACCTTGTGTTTTCTCTCTGGGCACCGTCTTTAATGCTGACAAATTTTACACCAAAATTTGCACCTCGAAACAGAACACACATCATAGGCCAGAGAATGCCTCACCTAACATATATAGTATCAATTTTACTCCATTCCACCCTCACTTTTTTTTCTTGTTAAATTCATTTCTTTTTAAAAGTGATAATAATAGTCCTTGTGCCTAGAGAACACCACCCCACCCTCCTCATCCCTCCCAACATGTACAAGGTAGTAAATACCATCTTCCACTCCAGCTCTGGCAGTGTGTGCAGGCAGGAAGGTGGGAAGGGAAAAAAAAGTCAACCGGGAGGGGTGAAAGGTGAAGGGATGGGGCTTTCCACAATGATGAATTATACATGAGAGATGACAAATACAGACAGAGAGAGAGAGGAAAAGTATTTAATTGCTCAGAGGTCTCTTTTTTTCATTTTTCGGGGAGACTGGAGAAATGGAAAAAATTTGATTTTTTCATTGGTGTAATCATTTTTCATTGTGTGTGTATATTTTTGAGATTTTTACGTTTTTGAATGGAATTATCCTTTTTTTTTCTCCTATGGTCGAGGTGAAAAATGTAAGCATATGCAGGGGTGGGGAATAGAGCCATGGTCAGGTTGGCCTCCAATCCCCACATTCGTCATCGTTTCAAATGGTGCACTAAAAAACATCTTCCTGGCCCACAAATCCACACAAACGCACACCACCGTCCCCCACCCTCCCACAATGACATCACTGCTGAGCTCACTTCCATTCGTTAGATAAAAGAGTTTTTCTAATCCATATACACATACACGTATGCATGTACTTTTATTTATATTTATATATATATATTCAGGATTGGTACAGATTGACCAGTCTCTTTCATGGGTTCCCTCCACAATTTCTCTTTTAATTTCGTTTTTTTTCCATTCCATCTTCCTGCTTGCAAATACTCCCGAGAAGCCATCCATACCCTCCCCTTCCCCAATTCCTACACCCTCCCATTCATCCTGGTTAAACGACCACCCCTCTCTTCCACACTCTCAACACACTGGCAGAGAAAAAAAGTCCAGGTTGAGCATCTTTTTTTTTCCGTATGGCTTGCACTTAAAAAGATACAGGTGGCTTTCTAATAGATTTCATTGTACATATGAACAATTACAATACTTTCATACATGACATGCCACTCAACCATATGAAATGTTAACATTCATCAAATACTGTATATTAACACAAATTGGATAGTATAAAGGCAATTACAATAATAACATGGTTGAGTGTCCATTCTAAAAAAAAACAAATTTAAAAAATGTGTGAAATTTTGTTTCTTTCTCTCCTGCTCGGTCGTTGCTACGAATATGTATGCTGTATAAATTTGTTCTCTCTTTTTGCTTTGGTAATGAGCAGCACCCAAAGCTTTGACAAAAAAACAATTTTTTCCTCAAAGGGGAGACGAAATATAGCACTACTTTCAAAACGGGACACATGGCCCGAACTCTCTCCTCTAGTAACTATTCTCAGGGTAATATACTATAAAATCCCTTCCAATCTCCCCCTCACTCAAAAAGACTTGCTGGCCTAATAATAATAATATAATAAAATGCAACGAGTCTTCCCAAGCGACCAAATTCACCTGCATCCTCTGTAGCCATTCACTTCACTCCACGAGATCCCTTTATACAATTTCCTAATTCTGGCCATCTCCCTAGATTAAGTTCATTGCATTATATAAACAGACTCTTTTAAAAACACAATTCTTTGGGTCACATTTTTCTTTTTTGAGCCACATGGAAAAATCACATGAACAGCTAGAAAAACTTCACTAAACCTTTTCTTTATACGTGACACACCCTCCAATACCCACCAAGGGCTAAAAGACCTATTGTTTTATCTACACAATTGTATAAAATATACTCAATAACATTAAGAAGGCATAGTGGAATGAACATCGGGAATAATTAGCTCCATTTAAAAACACATCTTGCAGTTTAAATCTGATTTTTAAAAAAATTGGAAAAATCTTCAAGCCTACCACAACAAACTAAGACTGCATTAAAATTTTTTTCTTTCATTTCTTTAGAGTTTATCATATACATTTTTTTTCAAAAAGCTACACAAACTGCTTCCAATATATTCTTACAAATGTTATATAAAAGAGGGGACGACTTACTGCATCACAATGTGAAACCTAAAAATGATTTATGCAGTTAATAGAGAGAACCTTGTTGCCGAAAATGGGGAAATATTAATTTTTTAAATGTTTTTTCTTTTCAGGGTGACCACTTTTTGGAGGGGACAGAAATCTAGTGAGTAAAGCAGCAGCACATCACACAACACACATGCACACACAATCAGACATCGAGTGAGGAGAGAGAGGATGGGTAGGTCGACACATTCATTGATGTACTCTTCACGCCTCTTCACCATTCGAGTTGACAAGATCTTAACAATTTCACTTTGTTTCCTTCTCTTCCTTTTGCTTGTTCTCCTCTACATCTTTCTCCTGCTCTTTCTCATTTTCTCCCTGCAAGCAACAGAAAATATATTCGTTAAACACTTGCCTGTAAATGTGATTAAAGTCTATTTATAATATCAATCTGCTTGACTCATTTAATTGTTCCTGGGCCAATTGAAACCTCCATTTGGCTGTCAAATACAATGTGCTTTTATTGGGGTGATCCTGCAGGCACTTGCAGAGGTCTAGTACAGCACAAAATGGTCATCATATACAGCCAAACCTCCCAATAGTGGACATGTTTGGGAACGGAAAAATTGTCCCCTATCAAGAGGTGTCCACTATTTAATGGGGTCTGGATTTTGGATAGGTTTTTCTATGCAGTTATTGCAATGAATTAAAATGTAAAGGGATTTAATATTTTGCATTAAACTTTTATTGATTAAATCTTTGAAACATAAATCCCTAAGCACAAAAATTATGGAATGAAATAACTACACATTAATACCCATACAGCAACCATATATGTAGCTTCATTACGATCAAAATAAGAATCCTAAATTTGGCCCCTAGAAAAGAAATGCATAGCATTGTAGTAAGCAGTGAGTGGTAAGGAAATGGGTGGGAGCACAAACTTATAGAAAGAAAAGCAGATTGGCTCCTAATTGTCAAGATAAAGTTTATTTGTGAAAAAATTCCTTGGTATATATATTTTAACCAGTAACTGTTTTATTTGTTCAAGAGAAGAGAAATGTTTACAGGATTGATGATACAGTGCGTCTGGAAAATAAGTACTTTAAGGAAAAATGCTTTCTGTTGTCTGCATCCATTATTCTGAGTTTTCTATGTGGAGGTGTTAGTTCCATAAGCCTCCATGTTCTGCTGCCAGGGACATAAAAACGTAATAGGATTAAACCCCTATAAACCATTTATAGGAGGCATCTGCTATATGGAGGAGTCTGCTAAGAGTAGTTTGACTGTACCTACTTTTCAACCCTTCCCTAGAGCAATTACATTCGGGAACAAAACTCTACTACAGTATAAAAGTGTCAAAGACCTTGGAAGGCCTTGGAAAATGGAATTGTTTCTACCATCTCTGCCCATTAGTTCCTCTAAATCATACATGAAATAATCAGTTTTCTCCTCCCAGCTGCAGTTGCTGAGACCATTGTATTACACAGACTGTTGTAGTTATAAGAACAGTGAGGCATGGTGGGGATACACAGCCTTACTGACAGAAGAATGAATACTGCTACTGAAAACTATCATGCTTCAAGTTCATCATTATATTTTGCAGTCAGTACACCAAAAATAAATGAGTTACTCATACTAATACAATGATAATACATTTAATAGTAATGGGTATGAATTTCCAGATGGATAGGGGGTGAATTCAACCTAGGGGAAGTCAAGACTTAGGATGACACTGGGCAATCCCATTTGTTCACAAAACTAACTAGTGGTACCTATCAAAATTAGCTGGCAAGTAACTTGAATAAGTTGTAAAAATAATCAGGTAGTATTTTCCAGGTCAAAGTTTCTAAAAACACAGTAAACCCTCCAAGGACTCCAAGATGACAACCATAGTGAAATGACTCTCATGTCTAGAGCACACAGTCTATATAAATATAAATCAAAGAGATTTCCTGAATACCCAACTGAAGCTTATTGTTTTGTAAGTATGTATTTCACTTTGTGGTGCACTTTGGAGGCCAAGAGAAATTTTATTTAGAGGGCTACAACGAGTTTCAAGAGACTTAAGTTTAAAAAATTATTTTTGTTCGAAATAAATTTGCTGGCACAAATTCAGTAACTACCTTCTCTTTCTCCTTCTCAATTTCCTTCTCCGTTTCCTTGTCTCCCTCCTTCTCATCCTTCTTCTCCTCCTCCTTTCCCTTGCCATCAGTGGGCTTCTCCTCAGGCTCTGGCTTGGGCAGATGGCTGTTCAAGTCCAATGATTTGCACATATCTTCCCAGTCAGGGTAGCACCTAGGATAGCAAGATTAAATCAGTAAAAAAACATACCTACATAATTTATTTTAGAGTTTACATAACTTTACATACATTTTAATCCGTAAAGAGCAGATTGTTGATTACATGAAAGTGAGTGAACAGAAGTAATGTACATGCCAAATTTTCACAGCCAAGATGAAAAAGGCAAGTTTACCTTAACTCTCATATCAAAAGACCAAATTTAGGTACTTCAATCACACTTGAAAATAACATGCCTTGCCTTTCTTGAGCCTTCTTACATGTACATTTGGAAAAAAAAGTTCACCCTCTCTGGCTACACAGACTCTCAACTATCATTGTAAAATAGTTTTTCAGTTTATCCTTTTTCATATTATCAGGTTTTTTGGCCCTTTAAATGATTATGAAAGCAACTTAATGACAGGGGGCTACAATGATAACCACTCTAAATGCAGAGGGCTAACAAGAGGAAATTGCACTTTCTGAATCCCTTCCTTCTCCCACACTTTACCCACCAGAATCTTGCTTCTGGCATGATGCAACTCATGAACGTGCACAATATATATTTAAGGTATTCTTCAATGAACTATTTTATTGCCTAAATTATTGCTGCTTTAATGCTAAGTTTTTTCAGCAATGCATTGACTGACACCTCATAAGCGCACTCATGCTTCCAGTAAGTACTTGCTCATATCACTGAAATGCATCTGGTTTATTTTCTGGCTGAAAATAGGGATCATTGTAGAGCGAATGAAAATAGCAAACAGTACTCACATAGTACATAAAAAGGAAATCTTAAAGGCACGGAAATTTGAAGGTTCATTTTAAATTCTCATATGCATATCTCTAAGTAGCCCATAACATTCTATTAGCTATGCTGTCTGCCTTTAATGATTTTTTTATCCAAGAGCCATGAAAACAACTATTTGCATTACAATAATGAAATTTAAAACAAATCAGCCATCACATAATGACAAGCAATAGTAAAGTTAAGTAAATCAATACCACATTAGGATGTTGACATAGCAAGTAGATAAATATATTTAGGACAATTTTTACAATCTCTGGTTAACATTAAACATCAATCACTCACATCAAAGTTAAGTTTTTGTGACATTCACTGACACTTATAGTTATGGAGTATTTATTGGATAGAAGGATTTGTTATAAATGTTAACATAAGTGTATCCACTACAAATTTCTAAACTTGAATATTTTTATCTGATATTTTAAAATAAGGACAAGAGTTTTCTTAACATGCCCATCATTCACAGAAAATGTATGAAAGTGAGTGTAATCAACACAGCTCTAATTAGGAATCATTCATTTTTTACAGATTATTGAACAGTAGGAAAAACTTCCAACATGTTTTCAGGTTTTTCTCTTAACAGCCACAAATGGACAGAAAAGATGAGAAACCGCCAGAAAACTGACCCTGAGAAATCTACACCCTTGTCACAAACCCTGAAATTATGAAGAGGAGATTCTTTCATGGCACTCATTAAAAGTCTAGTTTCAATTACCTGCACAATAAATGTACTGCAGTGGTAAACATTTTGCCACACATGATAAGCAAGGAAGTGTAGTAGATATCACTATAGTAAGGCTATTAACCAGAACCTAAAAAGCATACTACATATTCCCATTGATTTGATGAACATTTTAACATTTGAATAACATTGAATAAATGGATAAATTGAAATAATGCTAATATTGAGTAGCAAAATAAATTTTACTCCTACAACTTAGCCTCTCCACAGTCATTCTCCGACATCTTGTGGTTAATGCTTCAATAGGAAGTGCACAAAAAACAGAAGTCATTTACATTAACTCAAAATGGCAATCGAAGGACACAAACACAATTTTATCCGGCTGAAGATAAAAAGGTGTCTCTAGTCTCTTGACTATGATTCAAATTCATGTCATCTCACTTCTAAGCAGGCAGGCCAGATTTGCGGAGGGCAAAAAAATCTCATATGAAGTGTTTCACTTTTAGTTATACTGTTGAGGATTATCAGAAGGGTTCAGAGGGGGATCCTTCCAGGCTTTAGGTTTGGTCACAACAAACAAATAATGCAGTTAACTTACCTCTCCTTCATTCTGTTTACAAGCCCAACCAGGTTTGCACAGTTATCCTGCATGTAATCTCTGAGGGGGAACTCCACCTCCTTGTCAAAGAAGTAGATCTGTGCTAGGTTAGCAAAAGCAACAATGTCCAGCTGGAAAGAGGAAAGGTAATATTAATATACATATCATAACACCAACAAAAGTAAGTAAAACTATTGACTATTTCTGACAGCTCCAAAATCTTCAAAAAGTAATTACAATCAAACACTGTGAGAAAATAAAATATTACACAATGATACAACTTTTTAGATAATTTAAGAAGCACTAGATCAAGTCATAACATATCAAAGTTTTTATAGGAGTAAGAATTAATTGATTTTGTTACCCAGTCACAAAAATGCCAAAAAACTATCTTTAACCTTGTGATATTATTTTACTGGTACATAAAAAATAGCCAAACATGGAGAGGCATACTTACCAGTGTTGGTTCATCTCCGAAGAAGAATGGCTTGTCAGCCAGGACATCTGAGAGAACTTTAAGGTCTCGCTTGCCCATATCAATGATTTCCTCAGGCTTATGCACACCAATTCCTTGCGCTTTTACCTTCTTGGCACCCTTAAAATTGAAAGGAACAAAGTTATCAATACGAATGATTTTTGTTTTGGATAAAGCCTAACTTGAAAAAGGATTAAAAAATGAAAAATAGATTCCTTGGTTACCTTGCGACTGAAGGCAAACTTGAAGATGAAGTTCAAAATGACCTGAGGAATCTTTGTGCCATATCCATGCTGGAGATTGAGCTTGTAGCCCTTGAGGACACCATCGGTGTTCTTAGATCTCCACCAGAGGACAACCCTGGATAAGAAAATGATCAAAAATATTATTGAAAATGAGGCTAGTTGAAATGTTTTGGTTCATTCCTAAAACTTAAAGAGATTGGCCATAATTCTTCAATGAAACAATTATGTTCCTTATAAAGAAAGCATCAAGGATGAAATGTCAATTTTTACAAGCCATTTCCGTAAGTGATTTTAAAATGCATGAATGTATCCCTCATCAGTATATTTAGAGCTAATTACTCATTAATGGCAATCATTCATTTATGTAGGGATCTACCCCCACAGGTAAAATCAATAAATCCCATAAAACAAACCAACTCAAAACTATTATTTACAAAATTATGTAAATTTCTCTAATTTACAAAACTTAGAGGAAAAGGATCACGAAAACTTAAGTTATTTGCAGAGTTTTTCTATTCTCCCTTAGTAGAGGCATAAAATAAATTCCCAATCAATTTCACCAAGCTTTGGTAAAGGGAGAAAAGAGAAATTTTTACAACTTTTATAATACGATACTTCATTTTAACTATACATATTTCCAATGTTACAGGGTAAGGGAATTGACACAAGGGAAAGGTACTATAATCCCTCACGTTAGGCATCAACCAAATGCATGAGGCCTTAGTCCAGAGATTTTATGTCGTGTTTGTCAACTTTCCTCTCCCTTTTAAAATGATCCCTATGACTATTTGCACTTTAATTATTTCAGTACCATATCCATATTTTTATGATATACATATTCTTTATTTTATAATCAGAAGGAAATCATGCAACTTTTACTATTTCTCCCTTTTTTGCACTGGCCTCAAGCTTCCAAGGTCCTCCCCATAACTCTCCCATCTGAACACATGGCATTTTCACCTTCGCTAACACTCTCATTCATCTCACAGCCTCAACAATCTATATGGACACTCGCTCTACATTCACCGTATTCATCCAATCAATCATTCAGTTCATAAACCATGTCATTCATCACAGGAGTTACATTAGAATAAATAAAGATTAATGGAGAATTGGAGCTGTCATGAATTTGACAAGTTGATGTAATAATAGTGGAGAGAGAGGCATGCACCTTGGTATTTGCATACATATGGTTGGAAGTGCCTGACCACTTCTGGCTAACTACAGAAATATCATCAGAATATTTTATGAATATCATGCGTGATTAATAATGATATGCAATACCTAAACCATAATGCTTGTGCAATTATTCGTATTTCTTTTGCGAGCCACAAAAAATCTTTGATGTGCAGCGAATCCTAATTCACAGGTTTCCAGTCAAGGAGACTTTCTCATGCCAGTAGTTCCATAGAATAATAGCTATTCCAAATTACTAACCCCTTACACTATGGATTTCACTCTAGAAAACTCAGGTGATTATGTGATATCCAAGCCTAGTTTAAAGAACTCCCATAATTGAAATAAACCAACACTCCTTATGCAATAAATCCTTCGATTAACTAGGTGCTTTGACTCTTTTATAATATTATAATAGTCTATTAAATTCCACCCCTGAACCCTAGTCCATTGATACTTATTTGTTCAGGAACTTGCCCACGTTTTAGTGGTGCCTTCATCCTACTTACTACTACATACTTGAACACAAGGGAAGGATTTTGCCATGATGGCTACAATCGGAAATAAATCCTCAGACCACAATGCTGATGGTAAGAATAACCAAAAACATGAAGCAACTCACATCACAAGGCTGTTCTCAATCATGGAGATGAGAGCATGTGAGATGCTCTTCTGGTAGTTGTCCAGACCAACATCCAAGTCCTTGGAGAACCTCTGAGCCAGCTCCTTCACAATGATGCTGCTGTCAGCAACCTCTTCACCGTTCAGCTCAATGAAGGGCAGCTGTCCCTTCTTGGAGCGAAGCTTCATCTTGTGGTCCACATTCTGCAAGAAAGAGACGGGGAAAAATAAGTTTCACAACTCAAATATCACAAAACTGCGGTTTAGAATTGAATGCAGAATTTAAATCTAGCCTGATACAGGCAGGTTTTGAAGTAAATGCTTTGGATACTGGATACAGCATATTTTAACATTTATTTTATTCTCTCTCACTGAACACTGTGAAAAGATTTCTGTTGCAAAAATATCCTTGCAGGTGATTTGAAGTCGCCCTAATAAGGTTAGCTCCAGATCACGTGAAGGGTGAATTTTACACATAATAAGCTTCATACAGATAATAAAAGTTACCATATGGTGAACCTTTACTGGTTCCTCTTCCAAACTTCCCTGATGTTAACGCATGTTATTTTACTTCTATAAGGAACTGAATAAGTACGATTGATGCACAAAAAGCTCCAAGGATGGATTAAAGATGCAATTACATGGGATATCTTGGACTTCAAAGGATGAAAGTAGTCGAAGAAATCGATATGGTAATAATGGTGTGTCATTCCAAGAAATACTATGGTATCACTATGGAATCATAGCATTATCGTCAAACACATTAGCCAATGGATTTCTCCCCTAGACCAGAAATAATTTAAATTTCTTCGGGAAAACGGAGGGTCAAAATGAGGGCCATGGATTCAATTTTGGCATCCAGAGATAAAATTTGTTTAAAGTCATATTCTTGAGGTGAATGATCTGTATCAATGGTTCACCGAAGGAGAGGCCGGAATTCGTGGCAGCATGCAATTTTTGACCTCCAGAAAGTAGTCTCTTTTGGCGGATGAAATTATTCGCTAGACACCAAACAAGGGAGGTTTAATCGTTTGCGCGATAACCACGGGAAAGAAAAATTCATTCATTTTGGCGACCCCTTGTGATTCCGCTTCACACATGTACAACCAATTCAGTTTAGCTGACCAAGATAGAGAGAGGGAAGGAAAAAAGGAAGGAAAGAGAACTCGCCGAGACTCATTTAAAATTCCGCTTAACCTCCATAAAACCGTATTATTTCTATGAAGTAACATCGCTGTCTCTCTACATTTCGGCATTCCATTTTATCCCATATTAGAGCGGTGGAGGTGAGATGGAAGGGAATGAGGAGAGCAGGCATAGAGAAAGAGAGAGAGAGAGAGAGCCGGCCGGCCGGCTGCCTCCCGCGTGCGGAGCGCCATGGAGCCCACAGCGGCGAGGGGACGAACGTCCGGACCGCCGGTAAGTAACCATGGCAACAGGACTCGTCTGGCGAGGGTGGACGGGTGAAGGAGGGGGAGGAGAGGAGCGGGGTTTGGGGAGAGCGGAGGTCCAGGAAGGAGAGGGGGGAGGGTTTGTCAGCAGGGCGAGCGGCGGAAAGCCGGGGGATGGGAACGAGAGGCAGCGACTGGAAGAAAAGAAGCTTGGAAGCATCTCCTCAGCATGTCCATCGAGTGAGGAGAGCAGGAAGGGGGGGATAATATGCAGAACAGATGGGCGTGGGTACAGGGAAGAGGCTGGAAAGGGCGAGCTACTTTTTTTATTCTTCCTCCGAGAGGGCCGGGAGGAGAAATGGCGTGGGGGTGCGGTGTGTCGCCGGCAGCCGCCGCCTCCGCGCGCTGGGGGAGCGAGACTGCGAGAGCGGCTGGGCCGGGCGCGGAACTGGGGAAAGGAAGGATGAGGAGGAGAGGGCGAGAGAGGAAGAGAAGAGAGGGTCGGATGGGGAAGTGAGAAACAGGGGACGCGGAGAGGAAACGTTGATAAAAGAGGCGAGCGAGGGGGGATCGAACGAGGACCACGAAGGAGGGGAGAGGATGCAGGGAAAGAGAGAGAGAAAACGGGGAGAGGGAGGGGCGAAGGGAGGAGAGAATAGAGAGGGAGAGAGAGATTCAAAGCGAGAGGCACGGGAGGGAACGGTTACACCCGGCGAGGCACCAAGCACCCCGCTACCACTATTGATCCAATGCAGCAGACGCCGATGGAGGGGGATGGGGCGAGAGGAGGGCGTGGCGGGGCGGTTGCGAACGGCGGCGGCGGGCAGACGACGGCACTAGGGGGAGGGAGGGCAAACGGAGGAGGAATCGAAGAGGAGGAAGGGTACACGGAGAGAGGAGGGCGCTTTGGCGGGGCGTGCGTCCCCAGCGTGTGGAGCGGACCATCCACGGGGACAGGGGGGTAGGAAGGGGTGCGACGACATTCTTTCTCCCCCCCCCCCCCTGAGGGAAGTGGCCCTCGCCGACCGAACAGGCGCCACCCTCACCTTCTACACCCTACCCCTCCCCCACGTTAAAGGGAAGATAAGGGAGGAATATAACGGGCGAGGGGAAGGCTGGAGAGGAGAGCCGGTGAGAAGAGGGTAGTGGTGCTTCCACACTGACAGAGCAGCAGCCAACGACCGGACGAGTTAAATGGGGGGTGAATCGGCAGTTTTTTTCCCCACCCCGGCGAGGAGTGGGATCGGGAGGAATTATGGGAGGGAATAGGTAGGATTATCAATGAGGGAGCGAGGGGCTTTCAAAGGGGATAGTTAAGTCGGGGGCGAGACGAATTGGACGAGTGGAACTCGCGAGATCTCGTAGCGGTGCTCTGGGAAGGGGCGAGGAAGAGAGATCGGACCCGGGAGTTTGCCCTGAGGTACCCCGACGAGAGTTGAGGCCAGATCGCAGTGGCACGTAGCTTCGTGTATATTTCATTGCGTCCCTTTCCGACCCCGTCGAATTTTGCACGTCTCCTTCCGGCGCGTGAGAGAAAGAGTTGGAGACAATATCTCCGGGAGAGTACATCCTCACCGCCCCCGCCTTCCTCTCCCACCTCCCCCTCCCCCTACAGTGAGGTACCCAAGCGGTGGCGGGAAATTCGGGGGCCACCCACGCCCCTCTCAAGGGGTACGGTGGCGACTGCCTCCATGCACTAGACGACCGGGGATGGGCGGGGTTCGCGGGCATTTCTGGGGAGAGGTAGAGAGAGAGAAGAGCGTTTTGGGCATCCATCCCTCGCAGACAGAAGGAAATGAGGAAGAGCCGGCGATGCAAAAGGACAGGAATGGAGCAACCGACCTGAAATTTGTCTCTGACACCGTTTAGCCGCGCGCGAGGATAAGTAATACGGCAGTCTCATGAAAACATCCGGATCCAGAACATCGGCAATATCCGCAAGCCCCGTTCATGCGAGAATCTACAAGCACCGAATATAGTCTCTTTGATGTGAATTCAGTGACACAAAACTCGTCGCATCACTATCATGTATCGTTATCACGCTCTCAAGAATATTACTTTTGACAGTTTATAATCAATAAATCAAATCTAAGGGTTGGAAGGAAGGATATTATATACCTCACCCTAAATAAAGGTGACTTCTAATTCATCTGAATTTGAGGTAATGTAGTGATTAAAGCCACAGTTTCGTATTTATTTTGTTACGATTGTTCTGCTTCAATCCCAAAGCCACACTGAAATGGAATGCTCAATGCTGATTCCCGGGTACTTCCATTTCAAATTTTCCCAAAGTTTAACCGATTTTGGGAGAATAATTGCACATCGACCATGTTCTACAAGAGGGATTGAAATTCGACTCCAAAATATTGGGAGGCGAAGGACAACTCGAGAAGAATAAATCGCGGCGAGCATTTGAAATGAAGGCCGAGATCGGCGCTTATGCATTTATTTTTCACCCCAGCTACCACCTCGCGCAGTTCTCGTCGAGAGAAAAACGACAAAATGGCGGTTCACGTAGGTGGTGGTGAGCACGTGCCGGACGCGGCAGCAGCTACATAATGCGAGCGCCGTGCTCAACGCTCCAATCGTGGCGGCAAAGAGGGGGAGAAGAGGGTAAGGATGGGGGGTGGGGTTGAATCGTTAAGCCCCCTCCCCTTCACCCGATACCCACACCCACACCAAGACCGCCGAAAACAAACCACCCCAACTCCATCCTCCACATCACCCCACCCAACTCGGGAAGCTCTCCTCCCTTCCACCTCATGAAGACATGCACAGGCCGATCCCTACCCCCTGCTCGCTTGCACCAGCGTTGCCGATCTCGCGAAAACACCGCTTCCGTACCACGCTCGGCGAAAAGTTGGGGCAATGGCCGCCCGCCCGAACATCGCCGATAATAACGTGCCAGGTTGAGCCACGGGGGAGGGGTGAAGTGGGAGTGGAGGGACAAGGTTCAATCGATCGCTCATGCAAAAAGAAACACCAGGGGGAGGGGGGTGCGGGGTGCACGTGAGGGAACAATTACGACAACCTTGGGCACCCCGAAATCGTTCATCGTGCCCGTAAATCACGGAAGTCAATTGATCCGCAGTCGAACGCGAACGAGTGCACGTTGCCATTCCGTAAAAAAAATTAGTAATCTACCACAGTTTCGCAGCAGCTGATCCGTAGTCTCCTCGGAATGATCTGCTGATATGGATAAATGAGTCCAATCGATATTAATTGACTGGGCACGTAAATGATTGAACTTTGTCGCGTCCAATCATTTGCGTTAGACGAAAGTTTCCTATTCGCGCTGAGTAATTAAAAATATGCTGTTATTTTGCAGCTATTGGAATTCGAAATGTTTTTTGTTAACGTCGAAATGGAACTGAATTGATCAGCTGTAAAAATCCGTCACCAATTTTTTCCTTTGGAGATATTCTCTCTCATTATCCCTCTCCGACTTCCATATTTTATTGCATTTATCAATTTCTGATCACGAGTAAGAGGAAAATAAGATGTCGTAAGGTGTGAAGAAGAAACAAATCTTAACATTTCTATCGCGTATTTTCCATTCCGTTAATATCACCTTCACTTACATCTCGGCGTTCAGTGCCTTCGTCCATGTATTCAGCGGGCAAACAAACCCTAAGTCCGACATATACTACTGGCCTCAATATCTCGCAGAAATACTGCTCCGGAACGGCTTTTGCATCACATTTTTATGACAGAAAATATCTCCTCACACCCTACCTATAGGACCTACAACGATCTAACATGGTTAGCTGCTAACATGGAAACTACCCAGCTACTACCAGCTTAAGACTAAATTCAGGCGTACACAGTCATAAGTACTATCAATAGTAGATTTCGGCCTTCTTTTTGCATGTTCGCAAGAACCTCTACTCATAAATGTAATTGTTTTTTATATCATATTTCATTTTCGGCATTTAACCAGAAGTAGTTTCATGAGATGCATGCAGAATATACATGGCTGTTCGTTAGTTTGAGGTAAGATTCCGTTTTGGATGTGAAGTCGCCATATTCCTTGGACAAAGTAGTTTTCAAAAGTAAAATTGGTAGTGAAGTCACTAGCAATATGATTGCTTGCGTGTCTATAATGTGTTCTCGTTGAGAAGTCGCCATCTCCCACACACCCTTGTGATGCTTGCAAATTAAAATTTGGAGAGTGAGATGCACGTACTCGAGCGGTTCGGTGAATGGATCTTTATTTTTTCAGGTCCCAATTCAGCCCGAGCGGATAGCCGAAGCCCTCGCCCATCCCTCTCAATTTGTATCCGTTATCACCGATGGGCGAGATAGGGAGAGGGATGGTTTGGTGGACGAAAAATAATCCCGCAGTAACGGTTCGCGTGCATTCGCCAGGCTCCATCGCTCTACCCCTCCCCCGAAACAGTTTCTGAGGAGGAGAGAATAAAGATATACATGCACGAAAGATGGGCGGAGGAAATACGCATGAACGTGTTGTGAGTGTTCAGTGGTGCACGCGTACGAAAAAAGAAGCGAGAAAGGTTAGGGAGGGGGCGCATAAAGAGGATGGACAAAGAAAAGACGCCCCCCTCCTCCCCACGATGTTTGGGTTTCAATTTACGAATACTCTCGCGCCGGCGAGAGGCGCAAAAACACGTGCTGGAGATGGGGACACGTGGGAGGGATGAAGAGCCGATGGGAAGAAGACGAGGGCGGCAAGGAGGATCAGGAAGTGGGGGAGAGGCAAGCTAGGAGGAGAGTGTGAGCTCACCACGGAGTGAGTTGGTCCAGACCGAAGGGCAGAAAGCAACTCCTTCCCACCACTCACCTTCGAAAACCCACACCCGGCCACTTTCCCTACACGTCTCCGTCATCCCCCCCATTCACAAGGTGGGGACGAAAAAAATATGAATGCAAACATCGCGTTCCGACCCTCAAAAACGTCCAACCCCGCCCGACCTCTCCAACGTCTACGATCCACACTCGTCGACCCTCTCGAAAGTACTCCCCCGGCATCCTCCTCCAAGTGCCCCGTTATTAGTTCAGTGCAATCACTGCACCCGGTTGCTTCGGCGAAAGCAAACTATTAACCCGAGCGAGTAGTCGCTTCGGTTCCCCCCTCCCTTCTGTGATTCACCTCTGCTGCCACCGCTAAGGTACTGGGTTCCCGACACCTCGAAAGACATCCATGCCGCTTCAAAGTATTCGACAATACATCCATCTTATACTTTTTAACGATTTTTAATCTCTCTCGTCATTAAATATTTTTTTGTAGATGATTAACTCTTGGCCAAAAGTTTGCACTGAAGAAATATTAAAAGATTTTCATTTCAAATTGTGTACCACTATTGCGTTGCATGTACCTACAGCAGAAACACGTAGCTTAACAATTCAATTTGAGTGGAAATCATATCGACTGCACGAGTGAGCCGTCGGAAACTCCACAGAGAGTAACAATATAAATACCCAAACCCAAATTTTAACGAGGCTTTCAGAGGAAAGGAGTACAAAACATTAACTATTTATTTAAGTAATAATGCTCTACAAGGAATAACCATATACAGGGCCAGGCAACCGAGAATAGTATTAGCAGTAGCTCCGTGTTTTTATGCTCTCTTCCAATATCGTTATTATATTTTCCTCGAAATAACTCCTTTCATTTCACTCTTACCGTCCATTCCATGAAATTTTTACCCAGCCTATTTCCTCCAATACTGTCTGCCAGTAGTTCAGTAGAGCCGCATAATTTTCCATACTTCAAAATGATGCTTTTAGAAAGGAGATTATCAGCATTTTCACAATCTCGGCTATTTGCGGACTATTTCCACCGTTTTGGACCATCTCGATCTGTTTATGCGACCTCGTAGGTACACACCTCGTGGGTAGGTTGGATGGATATGATCAAGCGTCGACGACCCCAGAAATATGCTCTTTTCATCGCCAAAACGCTCCATCGCTAAAAACCCACCATTCATTCCTTCTCCACTTCCAACAGAACTCCCATCCCCAACTCCTTCCCAAACATGGTTGATCCGAGACCCTGAGCGCGGGATGGGCGAGTCTCTATCGAAGACTCCGCCGAGCTATCGAAGTCGTTGCATTTTATAAGCCGATCCGTTCACCCACGGATGCTGGCGGCGGGAATAGCCGACGGGAGGGAGGCGGGCGTCCCCGCATGCAGATGCGCTAGCTATCGCTCTCCTGCCGGCGGTGGAAGAGGAGAGAGGGAGGGAGGGAAAGGGGTGAACGTGGAGGGATGAACGGAGGGATGAACGGAGGGGGGGGAAGAGTGAATCGCGGGGGAGGGAATCGGAGGTTGTGCATGTGCAAATATTTGTAAAAGTCTGCCGGGCGAGGCTGGCTGGGCGGCTGGTGGGTTGGCCGTAGTCATGGCAACCATCGATGTTCTTGAGAATTAATGCAGGCACAACGACGCCGCGCGGGAACGCAAACTGAAAGAGGGAGGAGGAGTGCATCGAGAGGCGGAGGGGTGGGTTCGGAGGGGGGGATGCGAACAGAGGCAGACCGAGAATCGAGAATGCAAAAGAGAGGGGGAGAGAGAGAGAGAGAGAGAGACGCAGCCAGCACAAAAGGCGAAATGGGCCTCACCCCCGTTTTTCACACTTAGGTCTCACGAGACTCCCTTGGACTTTGCGTTTCCAAGTATTTGTGTCTTTTCTGCAGGTTAAACGTGAAAACAGGGTTGTAAAAAGGTGGGGTTAACGGAGAAAACGATAGAAATAGGTAATGTGTAGGACTGAGAGCCACAATAAGAGATATTATATGATTTACATACAGTATCCATGGCAAGAAATTCAACAAAATCGATTTACATAAATAAATCCATTTACACTTACTCCCAGCACTAAAAGAATTTAACCTGTATGGTACCTAGGTATAGAGCGCGGCTCCACGTAATTATAATTAAAATAATTTTCCGAGTAGCACAACTGAGTCTAGATTTCTTTTATACCATATTCTCTACGAGTAGAGTATCGAAGGAGTACACACATTTTACGCCATTTCTATTTTTAAAGTTCTTTCAGTAAACCACTGACGAGCTTTAACTTCTGAAATTACAGAGAACCAAACCGACACATTAGTTGGATTTCCACATGAAAAAGTTCCACCTCCAACTACTGTGCATTTTCAGCGGGTGACACCGCTAAGATATTCGCGGCTTATTCTCAATTCTGGAATTCAAACAAAAACATGCCAATTTTCTGGAACACGCGAGACGACGCGAACGAGATGTGAAGAGAAATTTCAGATGGAAAAGAAAGGCTTTGGATGAGCAGAACAGAAAAAAGTAAATTATTATTCCGATCGATTTGTATAATTTTACTCCATATCTCACATTTGAATTCGATCGGCAAAAACTTTTGCGAGACGATTGGTCAAGGGTCCACGATGTATGCACATTTTTTCTTTCTTTAATAAATGGCTTCCTGTGGGTTTATCACAGGTTAGGAACTCGAGGATCTGGAGGTGCTTCGAGACGGTTGAGATTTAAAGGGGTAGTTGGAGGGGGGAGGAAAAATGGGTGTGATGAGAAGAACTCGGTGTGCGCGGAGACAGAAAGGAGAGAGAGGGAGTGAGAGGAAGAAAAAGACTTGTTAATGACGAGGCACTCTCCGCAAAGCGAGGAATAAAAGAGGGTGGTTTTTTTTAAGGAGGTAAGAAGGAGTGGTGGTGGATTGGGCGGGCAGCGGCGGGAAGAGGAGTGTATTTTTTTATTTGAAGTGCTCGCAAGGAGGTGGGGAAACTCGAGTCGCGGGAAGAGGACGAGGAAGTGGCGGCAGCGGCGGTGGTGGGAAGCAGATTCAGAAGCAAGTACATACATGTATGCATCCATGCACCCATATATATACACCTGTATATGTGTGTGTGTATGTAGTATATCACACACTTGAGGTCGCCGACCTGAACGGTCCACATTTGATTTAAAGGGAAGGTTTCTCTCGTAGAAAAGGTTGGGCCATGAGCGTGCACCACCGCTCGTAATTCTCCCAGCAATAAAATTGTTATTACCGAGCAATTCAAGTATTTTTTCACTATCGACCATTGTTAAACTAAAGCTCACACAATGCTGTTTTACGAGCTGACTCGCGATGATGATTCTTTGAAATTCATTTTGGTCGATGGCTAAAATGTATTTTTGTTTCAGGCTATTTGTGTCTGGGGGAGTCAAGTCTCGTGAAATGAAAATTTCCTTGCAGTTATTTTATTGATTTAAAGCTATAGACTGCAATAAGGCATAAGTAATACATAAAACACTCCTTTGTTTACCATCACGAATTGAAAGCTAACAATCCTTTACTTCCCACCTCCGATACTATCCATTTTCCATTAATAATTCTTTTATTACTGAGCAGACTTCAGTCGATAAATATTTAAGTGGAGAAGATATAAAAATGGATATGACGAAAACATAATTTGATTGTTTAAACATATATTGATTGATTATTATTAAGAATTAAGGATACCGATAAGGTTCAAAAGGAAGGGAAACGCGCTAATGAACACCGAGATAAATGAAATGGATCAATTTCACTGATACTTGGATATTCTATACGGTCTGTGGATCGACTAAGTTTTCACTTATAACTGCTACACAGAAATTGCATTCAGGAGAAAGTACCTTAAAATTCACCTTACGAATGCAGAAACAAACGTCCGAAGCGAACACAGCATAACACGTAATTTTCTGAGTCCCTCTCCGGGCTAAAGTAAATTTCAAATCACCACAAGCAGCTTCCTCGATCCACCCACCATCCGGCGAAAAGACACACTCAGAAAAACATCGATTTTCGAACACGCGTCGACGCTCTTCTCGGCATCATACCCGTTCGCCCTAAAATGGAGCAGCAGCGGGGAAGTTGAGGAAAAAATAGCGATGTATCGCGAGAAGAGGGAAAGGAATGAATGGAAGAGTAAAATAAAACAATTTTTTCATCTCATCAAATAGGCGATGGGAGCGGAAAAGGGTCTCCTCGCAAAAAGGGGTTAAGAGTAGGTAGGAGAGGTGTGCGGCGCCAGTAAACCACTGCCGGGGAGAGAGACCAAGGGAGCACTGCGGAGTAGAGATGGAAAGAAATGGATGATGGAGGAGGAGAACGGGAAGGAAAGGATAAGACTCAACTCCGGAGATAGCTCGGAGTGGGATAAGAAAAGGAGGCAAACCAAATGAACGAAGGAAAGATGGGGGGAGTCCAAGAAGAGAGAGAAAGCGAGACTTCCCGTCCCCCTCCCACTCTACAATCTCTCCTCAAAGCCAGCGCGAAGGTTGAATAAATGAATACGATTTCACACTCGCGACTCTTTTCAAATGTTGAGGGAGAAAATAATAAAAACACCGTCGTCCGGAGACAAAACAAGTTACGCAGCGTCGAAAGTAAAAAAAAAGAGAGGAGTTGGGATGAAAAGGGGTTTCGCGGAGGACGGAAGAGGAGTACAGTGGGGAGAAATATGGAAAAAAATAAGAGGAGAATGGTGGGGGGGGGGGAGCCTCCTTTTGTTCGTCACGCGTGCACCCAATTTCCCCCCTGACAAATACCCCGGGGTTTTTCCTTCCCTCCGCCCCCTTCGCTTCCTCCGCCAAACCCCCATCTCGCGGCGGTCGCGGTAAACGGCAAAAGAAAAGAAATTTCGAGTGTGCGCGCGGCGTCAGACGGCGGGCAGACTGGAGGAGAGGGAACGATGGGAAGAGGATGACGCGATGTAGAGAGAGAGAGAGAGAGAGAGAGAGAGAGAGAGAGAGAGAGAGAGAGAGAGAGAGAGAGGGAACCGATCCGCGAATTCTCGCCTCACCCCCGCCCCTCGGGACCGATTCAATAAGGAAGGCCGGAAGACATCGGGGAGGAGAAATTCGCGGATGTCCTGACGGAGGAGCATTCTCCCGACCACTGGGGAAATGGAAAGAAAATCACTCGCTCGGAAGGAATCACGGGAAGCCGACTCAAATGCCCCACTCAATGCCGATCGGGACAAGGACAATTCCTTTTAGCGTTGAAAAGTGGATATGCTATGCATTTCCTACACGATAGATCATACTAATTGTAAGTATACTTCATGTCAACATGGAAGACTAGAAGACAAAAGTCAGCCCAAGATTCTCTCTCCATGCCATCGTCTAAGGAAGAAAAAAAATATACTCATAGTTTGATGGCTTTTGTTACTTACTTGTCATGTGGCATGCATGATCTTTTGTTCGATAATACAGCGAAAGTTAACTGGAAGCACGTGGGCAATCTAGAAAAGCCTAAGGGATACTAATGCGACTGTTAAAGTCATGTGGATAACATGATAGGTACCTAAACGACAGCAGGTCACCAACTGTCGGCCCAAGAGGATCGTCAAGATCGTAAACGCCATTCAAGGATCACTCGGCTCACTCACTCGGCTTTTTTTTCAGAACTCCCGCCTTTGGCAATTAAGTTTTAATACAATCGCGGGCACTCAAACTTTATTCGCGTTTCCGGTATTATCCTAATGAAAATTTACGTTAACGATCATTGATAACAATGCTTCCAAGCCTCTATTACGATTATTATCACCTAGTTCGATCTTCTCATCGAACAGGGAGCAAACGAATTTACAGTCCCGTTGGCAATGGATACTTTCACGTTTCACACGCTGTTCTTCTTCTGATTGCAAAGTCAAGGATGCTTCATTGGCCCCTTAGCTTTGCACATCGGCCTGAAGAAGAT
The DNA here is from genome assembly GCA_933228895.1 of Platycnemis pennipes. Classification (NCBI taxonomy): domain Eukaryota; kingdom Metazoa; phylum Arthropoda; class Insecta; order Odonata; family Platycnemididae; genus Platycnemis; species Platycnemis pennipes. The sequence continues at coordinate 71,704,877 of OW121847.1, read as the reverse complement.
CCAAACACATGTAGTATAAAGAAGACAAATCCCGTTTTTTACACTTCTTATAGAGTTACAAAAGTCGATTCTTGGCCTGCTGACCAGACAGCTGTTTCTTTATTTTACAGGAAGAAAGCTGTAGATTGGCAACGACTTTGAGGAAGATGAGAATCAGATGGAAGGGAGGACAGAATCATGAATCTCCGATTCTCCACGCGAGGAATTACCGGTACGTTTAAGCGTGATTTCGTCCGAACGATGACATGCGATCGCAGTACGCATAGCGCACCACTGCTTTGCACTCTTCAGGCAGCCATATCCGCGTGCGACAGTGGAGACACGAGGCCCGAAAGAGGGAGAGAAATGCCTGTCGGGGCAAGGGGATATGGGGAAGACAGCTGTGAGACAATGGCATCGGCCGGGTATGGGTCGACTCACCAACCGGTGACGATGGCGGGAAAGAGATTTCGTCGCCGAGCAGAAGGAGGGGGAAGAGGAAGGGAAACCTTCCGCACGCAACACCGGAGTTGTTACGAACTTCGCCAACGGCGGCTACCGACCCCCCTAACCGATAGGACGAGGTAAAATTAAGGTACGACCCGATAGGACGGGGGTGAGTGGTAGGTAGGCTTTTGGTTTCGAGAGGGAAGAGGGATGCGAGTGAGAGGGTGGGGGTTAGAATTGGAAGGGGGTAGGGGAGGGGATTAAAAGGGGATGAGGAGGGCCACAGAGCGTGCCAACAGCTGCCGTTGCCGCCGCCACATTCAAAAACAGAACGCGCGTAACGCACTCTTCCCCCCAGCACGCACGCCCCCTACGTCCTCGAACTCAAAACGTGTCCCCTGTCCCTCCGTCGCCGGAACGGACTGGAAGCCCTCAGAGGCCTGAGTCCTCTCTCTCAGCTGAGGCTTTTTCCAGAGTGTGCCTGGAGCGCACGAAATGTGTGTTAGGGGACAGCTGCACTGAGCAAGGCACGCACCCCCCCGAAACGCGAGGGAATCGGAGGACCTCTACACCGCGGCAGGGTCCGCTTTCATAATAATAGCACCGCCGCGCCATCACCACCACGGGCTGCGTGGGCAGTCGACTATGTCGGAGTATTTCCCGGGCAGCACAAGGGAGGAGGAGGATCCCCTCCGGGATCTTTTGTGCGAAGTGGGATTATTATATCACTCGATGGGCCAATGAATCAACAGCTGACGAAAGCTGCGCGCGTAGATAAGAGCGAATCAGTGCGGGGCAAGAAAAGGTAGCCGCGAGAGGACATATTTTACCTCAAGAAAAATGGTGCACTTTGAATGGGCTAAATATACCATTATACAACCCTTGAAGGAAATACGAAACCCATAGCGTGTATGGCAGGGACGAAGTTCAAATTGCGGCTCGGACAGAATCCGGTATGAAGGGCGTAAACTGAGGGTTTTGACTAGGAATGATGGGGTTTATACCATTCCATGCCAAAACCGATGTCCATATATATACGCACCCCACCACTCTTATATTAATCATAAGGGCACACTGTTGTTTAAATTGCAAGTTTCAAATGCATACTGAAATCGCATCGCCGATATTCCCCGTTTTTCGGCGGTAAAAATTTCTGCAATGTATTCAGCAATGGTTGGTATTTGAAGACTGTTTTGATCTAGCAAGCAGGAGGCAGAACCCGTCCGAACTGACGAAGACCATGCTTAATCTTAGCGTAGACTTCGCCCATTCAGTTTACCCATGAATCAACATTAGCGTACACACCCCTGGTCGGGACATTCAAGGCCATCCCCATTGCGGAACGGGACATATCCTTACTCATACTACTTGAACTCTATAACTCACACTAACCCTGATGCCGTCCAAAGTCATTACTTTCTTCATACTTCCGTTCCCTTTGCACAATATTACCCCGTTCACTGCATCTTCTCTAAGTCCACTGTCTTTCCATACTTCCCCAATATACATTTTCCATCCATTTTGAATTTCGGTAATCAGGATCCATTCCTTCCCCACCAAAACAAACTTTCAGTGAAGTGCTACGACAAGGAAACCAATTAGGTGACGACATTAGCGTATCTAGAAGCGTCTGAAGGGGGGGGGGGGGATCACCACCGTAACTCCATGTAAACGGGGGGTCCGGGAATTTTTAAAACTGTATATTTTTTTACCAATGGGGTGGGGTTACAACCCCCAAAACCCTCCTATGGGTGACGAGAACTGCTCGTGAAGAGCACCCTATTTAGCCGAAGAATCGCGAATACATTTTTCGCCAGCCTTATTTCCAACGAACGCTCGGGACTTGAGGGATGTACGAAAAGTTGACACTCTGCATCAGGACAGACTGGGATAATTTCCTCCCTTCTCCCCACTTTGAACTCCGTACGGGCTTGGGACCTGTCATCGACGAGCCTCACTGTCACGAACAGTGCCACCAACACCACAGCGAGGAATGAAGCGCAGCAGGTTGGCAAGCGTGGCCTTTTCCATATGTGTTGACGGGGTGGGGTAAAGGGGGTTAAGGGTGGGGAGGGAAAGGCAAGAGGGAAGCTCGTTATATGCGTGTGGGTTGCGAGGGAAGTGAAGGGGAAGCGTGCGTCACATTCTCCTCACGTGTCGGGACGTTGCGTTAGGGCGGAGAGCAGAGGCGTTGGCGGAAGGACAGCCCCGAGAGTCACGCGATAAATACACTATCTCGCTTCCATTTCCGAGGGGAAAATAGAAGTCGAGAGGGCTTCGAGATATTACTGCAATTAATTCGTCGTCAAAAACACAAGTCGGGCCCCCTCTCCCTCCCCCACTGGGACCACTCTTCGGTGGACCAAGTGGCGCGTCCGCACGGCACGCTGGGATACATACTGCGGCGCGGCGGAGAAGCGTGAATGAATGTATTGCAGTGCGACTTTCGCCACACAAAGAAGTTGGATGCACTAGAATGAAATCCATCAAAGCGGGGAAAATCCGCACCCTACTTCCGATATCCAGGTTTATTCTCATTTGTCCATGGAGCCGTCTTCTGGGGACCTTACTTGACGTAAATTCGGTAGATAGGTGGAGGTCGGATCTTTTTAAACGAGCATGGTAGTCAAAAAAACTTAATGCAACAAATCATTTTTGCTTATGACAGCAAGGTTCATTCATATGTAACATCTCTGCGGTCGAGAAATGAAAAAAATCCCATATTTTATTCTTAGACCCGAAACTGTTGTTTTTCCAATTTTCTGAACGAATAACTTGCGCTCAATTTTCCTTAGAGTCTATACGCTGTGAGAGCTGGATAGAGATCCGCAGACTTGTACTTTGATGGTTAGCAACTCGTTCGCAGATCTTGCATATTTACGGCTTCCGGGAGCAACGCGCGACGCCTGAGTTCAATATCATTCCATCCGCGGAGAGAGGACTGAATGATGCTTCCACCGGTTCCACAAATTAAATTGGTGCCGATTCACCCCCTCGCTCTCAGCAGTGATGCGGCAACTTGTGGGTTTCAAGAGACAAAATAATTCTCATTTTTCACGAGGACTAGATCTATTCTCCCACGGAAGATTGAATACACCCCCAGAGAATTGCTACGGGTGCAGCATCATATTCCACAAAAGTAATCAACGCGATAGCAGCGGCTTAACTTCCTGGAATAGTAATTGATGCTCGAAGTCAATTAACCCAGAACTCTCGCAAGAAAATATGGCTTCAAGAGTCCTTGAACATTTAAGGCGGTTTCCTTATTTTCTCAGCGCAGAGGGAGATCATTTAACCCACCATTTTTTAATAGCGAGCTGTCGTTGATTTTCCGGATTTTAATATTACTAAAATAAGACTTTTAAAAATCATGTATTCAAAGCCATGATTGGCAATTTAATTTGGACCTGTTTCAGCTATCCAGGATCTTGAACTTGCTTTATAACAAGTCAAGAATCCTAAGACTGGTTTGATGCATCTCTCCACTCAATGATGCCATCTTAAGTTTTTCATATTTTCATAATTCTTCTCTTTCACATGCTCAACTACTTGCTCCATATATCTCATGCAAGCACTATTCTAATGATGTAATATTCTGTATTCGCCCAGGCCAAGTAGCTTGGTTTCACGTCCCCGAAGTTGAAGTCACGAAAATAAATCATCGAGAGAGAATATGCCAACCGCGAAAGCGTGAACTGAGATAAGGAGAGGAGACTCCATCGCTTTAATTGATTCGACAGGCGTTGAACGACTGCAACCGGAACCAACGCTCTCATCTCCGTCAACGAGGGACAAACGGCGAAGAATGAAACAAAAAAAATGAAGACGGGAGGCCGCGTGTGGCGTCGTCTTCATCCACGAGACGCCTTGGGGCACGCAAAGCGCGGGTGAGAGAGGGAGAGAGAGAAAAAAAGGAAGGGATACGAGGCGCCGCAAAGCAAGGCGACCGGCAAATTGAATTTCCTGCGCGACCTGGAATCGGTGAACCAGACCGAATGAAGAGACGTGAGATGAAGTAGGGGTCACTCACTCATACTCGAGTCATACTCGGGGGGCGGGCGGTCAGGAGAAGTCTCAGGTATGAGAAAGAACACCCGGCAGACCTCCCGGTCCTCCTCTCCCGCCCGGGAAAATTGGCGAGTGGAAAATAATGTTTCTCGCTCCGACGGGCTCGAAACGGACCACCTCAATACTCAGACAGAGCCCTCCGAGAGGAGGTACGTACGCACACCGCACTTACACCTCCCATCTCCGCCGCCGAGACGTGAACGGCGAGATGTGTCCTCAAGTTAGTTCCGCGCGGATGAATCTGCATTGCCATGTGGCAGTGAGGGGATCAGACGAGACTGCTGCTTCTTCGTCTTCCCATTAAAATCCTCGCGCAGGTTAAAAACTAAGGACGGGACTCGCGGCCGAAAGCCAGATTGACTTAACCGAATGACCTCCCTCCCACAGCCGTCGTAGGACACACGCAGAGTTCGTCTTGAATCGCCTACTTACCCTTCAGCACTTCCTGGTTACCATTTGGGTATTGTAATTGAATCAGCAGACTCTGTGATCGGGAGAGACCTTCGAGATGCATGCATAAAAAGACGCGGATAATTTATATTTCCATTCGCAGCACCGGCAGCTCACGGAAAACCCATTCTGCCCTTGTACGTCGTTAGCATACATCACTAAGCTCGGGCATGAGGAAATTAGCCACGGCAGAAGAATATTTGTCATTCCAATCTGTGATACAGCAGTGGGTTTCTGATTAAGTGAGTGTGGGAGATAGAAGGGATTTTACAGGCGAAGGACGTCCGGAAACGAAGATTGTTTATCAACACATTCCGCAATTTAATTTCCAAGCACAGATTGTTCACGCCTATCTCCTCCAAGAACGCTCGGGCAAAGCAGAGACGGGGTTGCCACGTAGAGCTCATAAGGACTACTGGATCCGCAGGACTCGATGCTTCATTGCGTCGTGAATTGTTTAGTTGAAACTAAATTTTCCCTCCCAATTTTCTGGCATGTTACCCATGCACAACGGATAAATTAGCTCCAAATAGCGTCTATAACAAAACGCAATTTCCATTTTATTGACTCATTCACGAAATAATGAAACAAAAATGATTTTCCCAAGAGTTATTTTTTTCACGACAAAATTTCAGCGTCAAATTTTCAGTAAACAATTCCGGTATGAACCACATTGCCCCGAACGACTGGCAACAAGATGGATGAGATCACATAAATAGATAGCTCCTTCTCTAGGAGTGTATCGGACGAGAGTTCATGACCCATGGAACTTCAAAAATATCTGTGATCGGTAGAATTACGTTGCCAACCAAGTTATCTTAACTTTTCAAATTAATGACATGCATGGCAGTTCCGTTAACTCGATGTCCCTTCTTCTGTCGAAGAAAGGAGACGGGAAACCATTTTGCGAAGGTGTGAGAGTGCCCCCGATTGTTTAGCAACCACACAAGGCACAAAGGTTTAGACCGCAACCCCAACGGAAATATACCGGAGTACACGTTAGGGAAAAAATGAGGTAAGGGAGTAAGATAATAAAAATGAGAAACACGAGAAGGCTTGTGGGAGGGAGACCAAAATATAAAGAAATAATAATACATACTACCGCCCCAGCGAGTTAGACGGAGGTTATGGGTGACTGAGACCGAGTGTAGCTGACTCTTGATAAACGCAGAGCTCAGACGCAGGCCGGGTGCTGTTTTTTTAAAGACTCTCGCAAAGGGAACTGCGCCGAATACTTAATAAATTATTTTTGCAGCATGCGGAAATTTCAAAGGAGTAACCTACCTCTTTTCTAATAGAACGAGTCCAGTGACCCGTTTCACAGTTTTTGCAGCATTCCGGATTCGGGCACATTATTTTTCAACACCATGTTCCGCAGGAAGATCATAAATAATTTATGTTTTTATGAAAATTTTTCAATATTTTCTCCAGTTTTTCAAACAACGCCTAATAGCTTAGGCGGAGATCAACATGAATGAACGATTCTAAAAATTTTATAGCAAGTTTATTATATTATAAATTGGCGCAGTAAATTTAATTTATGGACTTTAATTCTACATATTTAAATAACCTTTCAGAGCAACTAATTATACATACGTATACTTTAAATATACATGGGTTAAATACACACCAATCGAGTAGAGGAGCTTGAAGTTTAGTGAACAGCATTGGAATTTTCTGGATGCAATCATGCTTATGGCATCGTCATATATGATAGTTACGAAAAACACCTTGAAACGGGAAAGTATTGAACTCTCATTCCGAGAAGAGACCATTGGTCCTTGAATTACCTTACCATCGGCAACCCTCTAGCAACGAAAGATTCGCCGCGAGCAAAAAAATTAAAATGCGGAGGTTAAAGATTTTCTAGCACGTCCATAGGAGGGAACACCTAAAGTTGTTCAAAATTATTCTGGGTCTCATCGCCCCGGGGAGAAATGTCGAATCATACACCAACGCCCGGCACTCAAGTCCCTCCAAACTTCCGAGAGGTCAACTCGAAGGCGTAGGCCCCACTGCGCATGAATTTTCGGAAGTTCGGGCCGGGAGAGACCCTTAAGGAAAACTATTCGACTGCTGCAGACAGTATGGTCCATGCCGAACGTGAAGAGACGGTTGAGCGCTGTGGGGAAGTGGAGGGAAGAAGAAAGGGTAACGATATCGGGCCGTCAAAATAACGACAATGGAGATAGGACCGCTCAAAAGCCCGGCAACTAATGCGGGACCATTATTATTACTCCCCCTACCCCAAAGTACCTCTCCCAAACGTCGCCGGCATCATGTTCAGTTTGGTTAGGGGGAAGTCGAATCACGAGAGGACTGGGAGGGGCCACCGCCTTGGTTTACGAGACGAGGTTAAGGGTAGAGACACACACACTTTGGGTGTTAGCTACTGCCGGTGGCTGTACTCCATGTTACGTGCCCACGAGAGCGCACGCGACCACGCATGTGGGCGCACGAGCGCGACTTTTTAATGCCATCATTACGCGCGCCCGAAAAAAAGAGACGATCGATAACAATCTAGCGACGTCGATTCCTCTCCCGGTGCTAATGAGCGTGGGACTCTCACCGCGTGCTCCTCACATCGACCCGCATCGTCCGATTCTTTCGTGTCCGAGCCTGATCGAGGGGAAACAAAACCCCACTCGCTCACTCCCTTGACCAACAGACCGAAACGTCCGAGGAGAAGATATATGTAGGTCGGATTAGGGAACGTGAGAAGCTCAATAGAGGAAATATGGGTTGGCAAGGACTTTATCCTGCCGATTGAAAAAAATGTAATGACCCCAAAATATTGCCTTGGTGTAACCCCCATATGATATTAGTTCAAGACCGCCCATTCCGTGTGGGTTGAGGGCAGAGAAACTGCGGGTAATCAACATTTAAAACAATCCTGTGTATTTCAACATGGCTGCACCGACTAAGTGCTAGGAAACAACGACATTATCGAGCCCCGGATCAAGCCGGCCGCGAGTACGTTGGATGAGGGGGCCCACGCCATTTGAATTATTTAAGGGGGCGGTAGTTGTGTTTCATATTGCCTTCCGAGACGCACGCCATACCGGTCTCGCGGGACCCATTTGTGCTATGTAAATGCGGTGCTTCACCCGGGAGAGACGTTTCATTGCGAATACGTGTTGACCGTCAGCCGTTAAGCGTCGAGGGGCTTCGGTGTACCAACTACCTACCACACTTCAGGGGTACCATTACCACAGGTTTCACAAAAACGTTCACGTGCCCCCTCTGTCATAAATCAGGGATAGCATCAACGAAGATTACAGGGTCTAGTATTTCCGCAGAGTCCGTAATAGGGAGAACCCGAGAAAATCGAAGCGGAATGACGCTGTTCTACATTACTACTCTTGCGAGATAAGATGGGGTTATTTTGTGATATAACGGCCAAATAACCATAATGAGCGAATAGGAGACCAGCAAAACGAAGAGCGAAGGATAAAATGTGTTGTCAATATAGCATGTTGATCCAATGGGAAACAATCGAAGATGGGTATAAATTATTATATTAGCGAAGTACGTGATTGCGAAAAGTTTTAATTACTCCGGGAAATTAAAAATAGTGTGTTTCTAAAAAAGAACCTTTTCATCACATGGTCGAATTGTTAGAAGACGACTTGGATAACATTTTAATATATCAACATATGTTACGACCCCTCGAAGGACTGGATTTTTTTAATGATGAGGTACTTCGAAGAGTTCTTTGGAGATGACAAACATTTACGCCCGCCGCTTCCAGATCCTTATATTTCAGAGCTGCAGTACTCTCTTAGGAAAATATATTTCTGCTCACACCCACTAGAACATTTATATCTGAACTCCCTCGCACGTCCGGTGAATTTAGAGTGATGGAGGTGAGTTACTAGGGAAGTTGTTCGTATTCTGCTCCTCATGGAACCACGATAATATTCCACAAGTCCGGGAAAACGATGGATCTCTCTCTCCTATACCGATTGATCGGATTCGGCCTCGGGAGATCGAGCCCCTCAGTGATTCGAAGCCCACGAAAGAAAAGAATCGCGGATCGCGATCAGCAGACAGGGGTCGCCGCATCTTGCGTGACTCCACGCTCGCGCAAGACGCCGTGCAGTGTGTAGGCACACGCGTAGCCATTCCGAGAGCCGCTGGCGAGAATTTGCTACGCCTCCCCTCCCCCATTAGTCTGTCCCGCCGGACACAAAAGGTTCTGCTAACCACGCCACGCCCCTGTTCCATTGTTAGCGTTCCTCTCTCTCTCCCTTCCCTCTCCCCTGAACCGATCTCCTGTTCACCCTCCTCCCTCCCATCTCGCTACGCGAAAAGAACTAGCCTCTCCCACTGTTTATGTCGCCACTCGCACAAAAGAGAGGGAGAAGGGAAGAGAGTGGAATTCTCTCCAAAGGACTGACACACTGCGTTGTATGTACAGCACTGTCTGATGGAGGGAGCGAGAGTATATCGCCCTATTCACGAACCGTGGCCTCCGCCATTTTAATCCACTCCAGACCGCCATTCGGCCTCCCCCTCCCCCCACTGTGGGGGAGGAGATGCGCGTTAAGGGTGCGGAGTCAGTGGAAGAGGATAAGGGGGAGAGGGTATGGCAGCAGACGATTAATTTCCTCTGCGGCGAAGCCTTTTGAATTCCCAGTCTTTCTCGGGACTCGGTCAACTCAATTTTTTTCCTCGACGTTACTTCTTTGAAGTAGAAATATAAATTTTTTCTCCGAAAAAGGAACGAAGGAAGATGAAAACACATGGAACCAACGAGGAAAAATTACCGGGATGATGACCTTATACATAAGGAAAAAGCATCGTTGGATAAGGAGTAAGGACTTAGGAGTGCGCAGTTAATGCTGCGAGATCAAATATTTTTCCAAGTCCATATAAAAAGACATTAAAACACGAGGAAACTAATTTCTTCTATTATATTTTTCCACTATATAACGAATTAATTTAGAATAAAATATTCGACTTCCCAAGAAATCACAAGATCACACTCTTTTGAAGGCGGAGAAGAGGCCGTTGAATCGAAAATTACTAAAGAGCGACATCAGTTCGACGAAACTTCATTTCTCTCGTCTTATAAATAAACTTTCATCAAGTCATTACTGGCTCAAAGCAAGTAGAAACGCTTGGGGTTCTTTGCTGAACCTTATCCCTATCATAATAGTACTAAAACTTGCCTATTCGTTACAAACACTCCATGGTCTGAATGACCATTTTACCGAAACCAAGCAGGCAGAAGAAGGGATGGACGACAAGTGTTGCGAATCACCAGCTCGTTCTTTTATAATTATTTGAGCGATTAACGTCTATGGGCGTAAAAACTTTTAATAAAGCATAGGATTGCTGCTGGCCACCGGAAGACGGAGGGGAAAATATAAGAATATCCAGTATTCAAGAACGAAACCCTTTACCTGAACGCAGTGGATTGATTGGAAAAACCACCCACGTACTATTCTAACACAAGCGTCAAGGGAAGCGTAAAAACTTCCACACACTCGAGAGTCGAAAAAGATAATATAAAATCGGAGATATCATCGAGTCATCTAGCAGCACCCACGATGATAAGTGGGGATGGAGTTCCACAGGTCCCAGAAGAAACCACAGGAAAGGACGACAGAGAGAGAGAGAGAGAGAGAGAGAGAGAGAGAGAGAGAGGGAGGAAGTTCGATGAAAAAGAATCTCCCGGACACACTCTTCGAGATTCCGAACACGCCTGAGGGACCTCGCCGATCCCATCCCACTTCCCCACCTCCTCCTCTCCTCTGCTCCCCCCGGCCGCTCGCACAACGGCGGTGGCGAGAGGAATAAGAAGACGACGTTCACAGATTCGCAAATGAAGGCAGCGGAGGTGGTGGATGAATGACTAACCTCCCACCCCACAACCCGTCTTCGAAACCAGCCCTCCCTCCCATCAACTCTCGCCTAACCCTCCCCCTGACCACCCAATCCACCCCCCGCGACATCCCGAGCTATCTTCGCACCCAACCTTGGCCCTTCCACCCGCGAATTCTTTCTTTTTAAGGCATTAAAAATTCAAGTCGTCAGTGACCTCCAGACTTCATCTGGTTGACCGAAGATTTTAAGCGCTAGAGGGAGTGTTTTAAATGCGGGATCCTTGGTCGTTTCTTGAGACATAAGGTTACCGGCGAAATTATAATTATTTGGTATTACGAGGGCTGGTGTCGGTTTTCATGGAATATACGTACTACACCTTTTTATGCGAAACACCTCCACTGTACAGTATCTGTTTTTCACACCAGTTCCCACACCTCTTAATTCAATCGAAAATGCCCTTCCTTTTCCTCCACTTTTGGATTCAAATGCTATATCTTGAAGTCTCTCCACAATCGCGGGCAAAGAAAAAACGATTACCTCAAAGTCTTATGATGAGGCAAAAACCCATTCAATAACCAAAGAAGCATATAACTGCTGCCTTCAGTGATCCTATCTTATGTTGAGACACTAATCAAGATCATAATCACAGAACATAAAAACAAAGATCACAGGCATAAAATCAGAACATTTATCATTCCAAGACGAATCCGAAGAAAATCGCCCAGAGAAGATACCTATATGAAAGAGAAGAACGATAATTCAAGAGTGTCGAAGAAAATGAAACTTGGCTGGAAAAACCTACTGGGAAATTACGATTGGCTAGGCATCTGCATTTCACTAGGATCCTGCGCTGGAACGTGGTGCCTAAGATATTCGATTCCGTGATGCCATTCCTTGAAACAGGAGAGGCACCAACTTGAGACCCTGAGCGGAGCCTGGACGTCTCCAGCACAGGCAACGATCCTAAGTGCAAACGGGAGGAGGAAAAGGGGAGAAGGAAAAAGTACACGGAGAGGAGGAAGAAAACTTCGCCTTCCTCCTCCGCTCCCTTCCACAGGCCGTGTTTATACACCTCATCCAGACGGATCCTCTCGGAGAGAAAGAGGATTCCGCAGCGAAGGCGCATTACCGGCAAGGAGAAATCGCTACGGCAAACAACTCTCCCTCTCTCGCTCTCCTCCATCCTCACCACTCGCGAACATATCGGATATGATTTGTGTAGGCGGCGGAGTGGAGGTGGTGCCCGGGGACGCCTACGCCGAGGATTACTCCTCCTCCAACTCCTTGCCCTCTTTCCCCCAAGGATTTGACCTCCAGGGGTTCCTCTCACCCCAATGCCAGGGGTTAAAAATTGAGGGCCGGGGTGACGAATACCCCGATGGCGTCAGGTAAGACGTGCTTGACTGCGTGACGTAAGAGCGATCACGGAGAGTATGGGGGGTCGGACGTCTCTGGGGGGTTATTTTGTAATCTCACTTTAGTGAGAATACGTCATACAATGTCACTTTTTCGTAGTTAAACTCCGCCACCCAGGCGGCGTGACCATCTACGGATCTCAAGCGGTGAACTGCCGGTCATGTGCTGGTCTTTCAGACGATTCATCCGCTCTGATCCGTATCTTTCGACTCTTGATCCGTTTCATTATCTCCGCCTGACATTAGTTCCCGTCTCATCTACATAAATAACGTGGCATGGAGCCACCATCGTTTCCACTAGAAGCTTGAGTTGGAAAAAAAGGCAAGAACGAGAAAGATACAATCGATTTTTAATTGTATTTTTGGAATTTGCACAACGTGAAGAACTTAAACTTTCTTAAATCACGAATTGTATCTTATCAACAAATGATTTCTTGAATGGAACACTATTGAGAAAATGAAAAATGATGAAACACTATTAACGTAAAATGTTGCGAGAAACAAATGCAAATTCCAATATTGATATAAAGGAAATTATCGGACATGAATTATCTTGACAGGCCATCCGAATAATTAAAATGATATGGACAAACAATTTTTCACTCACCTTCACCGTATTCCTCCATTTTTGAAGAAAGCGGTTACCGTTGCCAGGCACTTGTTTGTTTATTCAACGACAGAAGCTTCGACAATTCACGATCCGTTCGTGAGCCGATCATTAAGAGAGCGAAACGGATCTCCCGCTTTCCCGCAAAGAGTCATTAAAAAGGTGAGATTACAAAATAACCCCCCTGGCTCGCGACCCCTTCATTTATCCCCGACGCCGTTTCCCTGAAGATTTCTCTGGGAACACACGCGAAGTCATGAAAGTTGGCGAGGAAGACCTGCAACAAGAAACATGCCCGGCGAAACCACCGATAACGGTTGCGAGGATTTTCTATTGATATTCACGGAAAAATGTATCGAAATAAATTATATGATTAGCGCCATTCCCAATTAAGTCAAGTGAATCGTAAAAATCACTAAACACAGTAATCAACAATATATATGTGTACATTCATGGTGTCTATAAAACATCAGTTTTGAGTTTTCGGGACAAATTCCCAACTCTTCCGTGACCAACAAAAAATTCCCACGATCAATAAATTGTTGAGTCAAAAGGGAGTTGAGAGAAAAAATTGAACTATGTTCAATTAAGTAGAGTTTTTCGCAACTCTATGGGCAAATAATTTAGTACGGGATATCAATTCAGGAAGCTTTCTTTTGCCTCACTTAAGAAAACAGCTAAGTGTTCAATTACCTACACATCCAATTCTGACACGGACTGTCACAAATATAAACTCAACAATTCTTAAAACGTCAACCTTGTAAAGAAAAACTTTCAACCACATTTGCATAAATTAGGTATGCTTATTTAAAGTTAAAGAAACATTTATACTCAAAATGGATCCAAAATTTAGTTAGCTACCGAAAGAAACTGGGAAAATAGTTATTTAGCGCTGTGGATCAGCCAACCGAAATTTCAACGAAGTTTTCGTCCAAAGCCAGTACGGTAAGGAATTAACAACTCACACCATATATTCCTGCATAAATATATTTTCGCTTGCGCCAGAGACACTAAATTGCAAGAATCGCCGATCTCTATTATTTTAGGGAGAGGACGCGAAAGAACGCCAACATTTCATCATTTTAAGTCGTTCGCCAGATGGCTCAGAGGCCTTAATTGTCGTATCAATTTCACCTTCATAAAACTACAATTTTCAACAATTAGCGCAGTAAAAATACATTTCCCTTTTCGGGCGCGGAAACCTTAACGGCCAGTTTAAATACTAACCGCGGCGGAAAAAGGCAGAATGTCTTTCAAGCAGTTCGAACGTATCGGATCCAAATTAAGGCCGTCGAACTTCCTATTACGGAGGAAAATTCCACACGTGGAACCGGCCATTAAATAAATAAATCCTCTAAGTAGACTGAAAAATAACTCCTTTCTACTCTTAAATGAAATAATTGAAACGAGTTATAGTTAAAATGGTGTAATCGTGATTGATATCTCGTTTACGAAACAGATTCAATTAGTAGTAAAGCGTTGGACGTTGACCAACTTTTACAACGTGTCTGCGGAACTCATTAAAAGGTGCAATGGCCGAAAGAACCGTTCAACCTTCGTAGCCATGACAATTCTTTACTGCCGAAAAGGCACTAAAGCAGATCCACTGAGTTATTGTCGTTTCTTATACGTTCGCTAATAGGTAGGATTGAAAATCAGTATGACCCATATAGTTATAACTTAAAAGGATAGTTCAAATTTATCTGCAAGTTCTCCATCTCCCTTAAAAACCGGGTGACTGGATCATCATTGAGAAGTAAAAGCAAAACCTTGTCTTTGAGAATTGATTCATTTTATCCAGACGTTACAGATTAATTCTATTTCGGCCTCCATTCAACTCCCACCCATAAGATGAAGCACCTTACGATTCTTGTCGTACTGGCTTCGATATGAGCAAGGGTATTTCACTTGTTACTTGCGTTTTTGTACAGTTATCCAGTGTGTGATCCTTGGAAAAATGTGGCAATAACACATATATATTTGCCCAACGGCGCCTTATGAAATTATAACGAATATTTATACGAGGCGGATTGCTGAATTTTCGGCATATATCTTCGTGAAATATTAAACGGGAAGGCACATATCCTTGCCCATCCTCCGAGTCCGGAGACACGAGAATGTTACCGAGAGCAGCTCTTGCATCATCACGGCCATGCACCAACACCGACGTCATCAATGCCTGTTCCATCATGGACAACGATCAGGACCCTTCCTTCCTCCCTATTCGTTAACACATGCTCGATATTCGCCAACTTGAATCGGCCGTGGGTGCCTGGAGACATTTCCTCAGCACGAGGGAGAGGCTGGGAAGGGAATAAAGGTGTGAGAAGAAAACACAGGGAGAGATTTGAGAAGAGGTTGGCTGTGATGCAGACGAAACCTAACAAGGTTCCCGGTGCGACGGGAGTGAGGCTAGGGGACGGGGTAATGGGTATTAAGACGAGAGTGGAAAGGGGGCGGATCAAAGCAACACCCGCGCCGACTCCCACATACAACCCCTTTCCCACCCAACCTATTTCTCCTTTGCCCTGCCATCCCCCACGATAGAGAGAGAGAGAGAACCGTCCCGAATCTCCGCCGGGAATAATTCAATAGTCGCGTCCCCTATCCGACCCTCGTTCGCGTTCCCGCCTATGAACACACACCCGAATCCACCCCCCATCACCATCATCATCCCCTTCACATCTCAAAAGAGAGCTAATCGACTCCTCGGGAGATTTCCGGCGATAACAAGATGCAGAAAACCCAGGAGATATTTGAGGTACCGGGATTTGGAGGGAGGCACGCGTCTTGGTTGCGAAGGCATTGGAGTTGTGACACAGGGATCAAGGGAAACCCTATGCAAATCGTATTCAGCTGGAGGTAAGGCTGACTGACGTTGCCGGTGAAAAGGAAGACAAACTTAGAATTGCATCCACCATGCGACGATACGCAGGCATTTGTCTGGTCGGAGTGGCACATGCAACGATGTGTAGATACACGAATATCATGAACTGTCGATTTATTCATTTAGGTATGACGTATTAGAGCGTGGACAAAGACGGCACTCAGTCTGCGTCAACAAATCTCTCAATCTCGAACGCAAATAACTGTTCTGAGTCCCCCAAGTCACGAACTCCGCAAATATTGTTGAAGGTCCTGAATTTCGAGTACATTTTGAATAGTATAGCTAGTCTGAGAGCTACAAGAATATATACACTTCTCGTTTTTTTAGATCTTCTCACTAATAATGGTTTAGGCCCAAGAAAACTAGAGACTGTTTTGCAACTTGTTCTAGTTCTATCCTATCACACATTAGGTCCTTAGTGTCTTCGATGTCATGAATTTTCTTGTGCATATTCTCTTGTATCCACGCCAAGTTATTTTCTCCATTCTTCTGTCTCTTCGGCCACATTCACCCATTATCACACGTCACCAAATCTTTCCTCCAATGCGTCTATGCTGGTCATTCAATCATCTCAATACCACAATGATGAATAGTGGATCCTAGTTCAGACTAGTCCATCCTAAAAACATACAAATCTTTCCATACCTTATAAGCCTCATTCGTTCCCCTTTCTCAGACACGCTCATCCTCGTATTTATCCTTCCTATTGGACAGACATGATAGCAGACTGACGAGTTGAAGGGATGGCTCAGAACGGAGAAAACGCAAAGGGCGAGATGAATAAAACCCACAGCCTCAATGCACCGAGTGAACAACTATGGCCCTGCTTCATGTAAACCTCTCCAGGAGGGTCAGGTCAGGGGGCTAACCGACTTGCCTCGCAATGTTGGAGACATCACCGCGAGACAAAAGTTGTCGACGGAAAGTATCAAGGTTGCTTATCCGTTTTTATCATTGTGGTCGCCGAATGCTACATTTCATGTCACAACTATTTGCTCAATAAAAATGTCTAAATGTATAAGGTTCGTAAAATCCCGTTAAAATTTATGTCGAGTAACACTTTAATGATCGTATAATAATAAAGAGAAAATAACTTTTCAGATAAAGCTCAACCAATTTAGTAGGCGGTTTTATATTGCAAGAAAAATCGAAAGAAAGAAAAATTATAAGTTTTAAAGATGAACGAGGTATGTTCAACTGATATGGACAGAAAATTTAGCTCTTATCACCGTAGAAATGCATGCTAACACCATGTGCGACGCATGATTTTTCACAAAAACTGTAAAATAAGAGCTCGATCGTGGGGTTTGACATCACTGCGATTAAATTGAACTTTATGATCGAATGTCAAAAGAAAAAATACAATAAAATTTGAGAGATTTATTGCAACAAAATTCTGAAAACCAACGATAATATAGTTATAATTATCCAGTTCCGCTATATAGATAGATACATAGATGATATCATTTCTCTCGGGAGGCCGAGAAAAGTATTGCTCCTCTATGGAGAAGGGCAGACAAATGTGAAATGCCGATTTAACACAGTAATTAAGCGAAAATAATTAACATCAGGGTCTTTAATTTGGCTATGAATTTATCTCCGCGCTCTACTAGTGCAGTACTATCTATTTCTTAGTTTTTATAACTTGCTCAATCGTTTTATAGCGGTGGGCACGTGATATCCCGTTCCACTGGAGATAATTATGTCGTCCAGGAGTTTTTATATTTTCTGTTTACTTACTACTTTCCAAATCTTTGGACTTATACGGCTGAGTTCTGGGTAGAAAGCTCCTTAAAACTCTAAGGACACGTAGCAAATTTCTCTCCGTATATTAGCCTGAAAATTTCACCACTGCTCCAACATTAACCCTTTCGCGCCGGAGTCCTACGCAGGAAAATGCTTGCCTTCTCACGGGTTCCTCTAGAATATTTTTCCACTCCCTGTACGGAGCTCTCTTGAAGCAAGGCTTCGAGCAGGTATGTCTTTCCCCCGCTTTAGGACCGGACCCAGCGGGGTTCCCGACCCTTTCCTCGGCCACTGACCAGAGATTATCTTCGCCCTTTTCCAAATGAGAACCCACCTCGGCTTCTGTCCGCGGTCAACTATTTTTAATTCAGTGATTTTTGTTAAATAAATAATAGTAAGACTTTAACTGGGGGTTAATACACAAATAAATTCCTGTTGTTATAAATACCATTTAGAGATTTTAAACGAAATTCTAATGTTAATATTAAGATATTTAGACAATAGACATAATATCAATGGTTACAATAATAATTATTTCTGTTGTTTCGCAATAGAAGACGTCCGCGCATAATCCAAACATACCCGTGTTTTATATAAAAGCACATGCACTTTTTGGTGCTATACCTTCATCAGGAAATATTTTTATGTAAATATATTCGCAATGGTAGCGCGAGATAGATTTTTCTGCGTAGCAATTATTTATTGTATCTCCCAATATTCCATCACGCACGCATGCGGTTTTCTTCTAGTTTTAACATAAATGATTACAACATAATTATCACTCTTAGCCACATTACACAGAATAAATTTGAATGCTGAACACCAAAAAGATTCAGTTACAAGAAAGTAAAGTTTATTGACTGCTAATAAATTAGCATAAACCATACCCTTCAGCGGGATTTTCAACCTATAATGTAGATATAATAGATTTCGCGGTATGTTGTGTGGTATTACCATTACAGTTGTTTTCCAATATATGTTCATAAACAAGTAAAACGGAGAGAAAAATATCGGTACTACCTTATCGTCAAATCATAAAAAAACATACGTCTTTGTTCCTCATTGCAATGAAAAATTCTCCAAAATCGATTTGAATCTCATTGACAGGTGAACTCTGTTAATAATAACGTTAGAGTTCCGTTTAAAATTTCTAGAGATTCAAAAAAACATAAGGAATTAACTTCTGGAACTCAATAATGCGATTTAGAAACAAATATGATTTTGGTTTTTCAAATGCATAAACAAAAAAGTGACCGCGAACAACTGCCGAGGGTGAGGCTCGCGCTGCGAAGAAGGGTCGAGATAATCCCCGCCTCGAAGCCGAGGAAGGGTCTTCAGACCCGCGAGGAAGGGCCCTTTATGACACCTTGGACCTTTTCTGCCTACCTGACCCCAGCGACGTTTTAAGACGCCCTTCGTTCTCTTGCGTAGAAAAATCTGCGGCGTTTATAAACGGCCTTCGTTCACAGGAGTGAAAAATCTGCGGCGTTTATAAACGGCGTTCGTAGCGAAAGGGCTAAAAGCATCTGAATCCCGTGCTTGTGTGTTTTTCACCAGCGATTTAGCAACTTAATGACTCCCGAGGTGGGGAAACGAATTAATTCTCCCGCCCCCCTCCAACTGCTTATCGCGAAAGAACCATCGTCCTGGAACTAATTACGAGGCGCAGCGGAAAATAACGAGGGGAGACAAGCAAATTGTAACATACCCTCCTAGCTTTCTACTACATCAAATTATAGGCCTGGATGCGAAAGCCATCCAGGTGTAGTTTATCCGACTTCATGATTTCATCCTCTTCTCTTTTGAATGCACTTCATTTGTTTGCATTGGGTTCACACAAAAGGGCCAATTTGGAAGGAGTTCAACTCTGACAACAAATGAAATCTTCCACTTTTTTAAGACCCTCTTCCAAAAACGTGGTACACACTATTAAATCTTCTATTTTCGCGACCATAATGAGTACCAGATGGTATACGCATGAGGCTGGTTTTAGGAAGGGGCCAGAGTGAATTACTAATATTAGGGATGCCTTTTTACGACGAAGAATCCCTCTACTTCGCCCATACATAAAAATATCTTATTAGAAAACGTACAGATGTACGATGCAGATCACTGTCAGAGCCAGGCCTTGTTAGTTACCGTCCACTGTACGAGTCATGGAATGCGCAGGATCCGAAACCAGATCTGTTCTGAGAGAGAACTTATTCTTCCGAGCTCGCTTGGATGGCGAGGGAAAGGGAGAACGTAGGGTTACAAGGGATACACGGGTTACTATAGGGCAATGAGAGGGGGGTGGGGAGGTAATAGACCGAGATCGAGCGGAACTACAGACGAGTAAAACATATTATCATCCCGATATGAGCACACGTGGTCGCATATCTGGATTTCGAAATTAAAATAATACTAGTAAACCTGTGCGAAAACTTCGCACATTAAACATTCCGCCCCTTCCCAAAACAATGTCTTTTGTTGGACCGTTGAAATGAAATAGGGAAGTGAATTTACAAAATAGAAAAGACAGTTTAGAAGTGTGAACGTGTGTATGTATGTACAATTTACAGTACTACTTAGTTTTTTATTCGTACGATTGAAAGCAATAACATGTCTCCAACCGGCAATAACATTTCTCCAACCGACAATATTCCTTTCTCCTTAGTTGTTTATTTACAGCGCCTACATAGGGGCGGTCTTATTTCGTTAAGCTGTTGTCTACAAAATTTTTCTTTTATATTAAATTATATATAAACTATGTGTTTTAACGTAAACTGCGTACGAAATGTCAAAATTCTGTTGAAAACCCTATCCCCGAAAGCTTATTCAGAGCTTTACGCTTAGTATTAGTTGTGAAAAACGGATTTTATCAACAGCAATAATATAAGCATATGATCTTATAGTATGGCAGTTGTATCCGAGGATTTTTCGCACGATTCCCAGGAGCAAGGAGGAAGAATGACTCTTTTCAAGCATGAGAATCTATTTCATCGTCCGGAAAACATCATTTTGGAGCTTAAATTCCACTATACTCCAATTTCTATATAATCTTAAGTGGAATTTGATTGCGAATATGACGTAGTATTGTAACCCAATGTATGCATTACTTACATCAATTTGAAACTTAAAGTTTGACTAAAACTCAATCCTCATCAGGGTAAAATAATTTGAGTCCCGGACTACATGAATACGAACAGCCGCCTACCTACTTCCACAAGAGCGAGAGAAAACGCTGGTTTGGCCAATCAGAGCGAGAGTATTTTCGCTTTAAAAACTCTCTACCCGTTTCTCCCCTTGCGCCCATGTTTCACGACGTCCTTCTCCCCACATTGGAACGGTTCGAGAGAGAGCCAGGGTGCAGTGCCACACGCTACGGGTCATTCCTCCCTCGCCCCTGCCCCCCTCCCTTCCCGCGAATCTCGGATGCTGAGTGATGTTAGGGGGGCGGGAAGGGAGAGGGAGGAAAAGAGTGGAGGCGGGGGAGGGAGCGAAAGGGGTGAAGAGGGGTGTAGCACTTCCCCCTCGCGAACGAGCGAGAGAAGACTCTCTCCCCCGCTCACTGCTTATACTGCTCGGGGTACTACAGTGAACAAAAACGAAAAATTGAAAGGGTAAATGAAGGAGGACGAAGGAGGGGGAGGGAGGGGCTCCAACGTCGGCGAAATGGATCGATGAAAACTCGACGACACCGAACGAATAAAGAAGAGGGCGCAAAAAATAATAACTCGGGAAGAAAAGCGTGCGCGGATTAAGCCGTTCGGGACACTAGTCGGAGTGAGAGGCGTGAGAAATTGGAATAGCACCAAATATACGTCCGGCCACAGTTAAATAATTTCGAGTGTCGACTCCCGTATGACGCTCGTGGAATGGTACCATCCAATGCCAACGTTTAAAATGGCGAGGATTACGTGTTGGGGGGAAAGTCGCGGACGTTCGAGAGATATCCCTGCTGGGATTTACTTTCGCCCGTCTCACCCTCCCGGCCTCCAAAAATTCCGATCGGCCGCCTCTCTCTGAGGACTCTGCGGGATTGAAATTTGATCATCCAAGTACTAAAGTACCGATAAGTATTGCAACGACCTGGTTACATAACTGCGATCGGACTCGAAAGGATTTTAGTACGTGCTTCCACATAATTTAAGACCTTATAGGGATCGCACGTATGAGGGAGATCCGGTAAAGAGCCACATTAACAAGGACATCATATTGTGATGATTACCCGAGTCCCTTCAACCTGAGGTTGATGTTTTCTCTCAGATACCGTAAAAGAAGTCACTGGGGTTCAGATGAAAAGAAGAAAGTTAACCTCAATAGAAGGATATATATTGTATAGATTTCTCTAGATTCATCTATCATCAGAATACTTTAAAATTTCAATAAGAGTTTTTATTTTAAATACATGTAATGTAGAATGTAGAATGATTAAGTTACGGAGTGCGTTGAATTCGTATCAGTAAACTAAAGAGGCTGCTGTAGCACATCTCTTCTGGACACCCATATATCCTTTAATGCATGTGGACTTACGCATGATATAATCTTGGCCGTTGGAGCATCTTAGCCCCGTCAACCAATAGTACCACTACGAGTTATTACGGAGAGCAATGAGCTACGACGTGCGAAATACGGGCCGCGACAATTAACAGATTGGGTTTGAGAATGCGATCACTGCGACCATTTTCTCCCGCACGGCTACGCTCCAGATTTCCGCGGAATGCGATGAATCACGAGGGAGAGAGAGCGGATCCCCGCGTCGGATACTGCACCCACTCTCAATTTGCTTTCGCGGGCGGGAGAGATCCTCCACGGTATTATGCGCAACGCCGGCGCAAATCCTTATTTATTGCCCGGGATTCTTCCCGCCCGCCCCAACGGATATGCGGAAAGACCCAGGCCGGGATTTATTCGGAAGAGAATGCCGCACCTCTTCCCGGTCCGCACCCTCGCCCCATTTCCGCCCAGGCGCGACACAGGGCAAAGGAGGGAATTCGGCGCCCGAAATCGCCTCTTCACGCGAAGCCCTTGCTCGGCGAGAACGATACCGCGCTCTCGGCCGTAACACACCAGCCAAAAGTTGTAACTTCGTTCGCTCAGTTCTTTTCGCGCCACCGCCCAATGCTATCTGGTATCTAGGGTCCATATGGTGTCCTGTTACGATCACAAGGTCACGCCTTCCATAAAGAAATTCTTCGTGCCATCGAATCCTCGTTTATTCCACAAACATCACGATCCATTCCCCGACCACGACCTGATTCGATAATAATGATATCCGAAAGTAACCCGGAAGTTGAGCTACGTATTTACTTATGCAGCTTACACTGCTGAATCACAGAAAGGAACAAAAAAGGTCCTCCTTATCATTGATGGCATAGGGCTTGTAGGGAAAAAATAATTGTAACCCTTCCAATTTTCCCAAGAAAGCCTTTTAAACTATTGGGAAATATATTCAGGACAAAATCCTATAATTGCGGATGTTTCTTATTCATGGAGAAGTGAAATTGCATAATGTAGTCAAACAAAGAACGATTCGGGAAGGTAGGCAAAATATTTGTGTGAGTAACCTACTTGAAGCAGCCTAACATACATATCTCCTATTAGGATTATATTCAATGCCAAAATACCCGAAAATTTCACAATTGTACTCACTCTAAGGCTGGACATGACTAATAATGTACTAGAGAAATGCTAAGAACAGAAATAAATATTGAAGGAAAAATTCAAGAATCATGGGCACGAATAAAATCAAAGGTAAGTTCCGACGAATTTCGCATAGGATAGGTGGGGGACATATTGCATTAATCGATTGCTGATCATTAATTAGTTCACTGACATTAACGACCGACCGAAGCGGCGCCGAGAACTTGTTCCCCACCGCCTCGTTACACCGCGAAGACGCCGATGAACACCGCAACGAGACAAATCCGGCGCCGCTGACGAGGGCGACAAGACGATCGACTAGAATCGCGCGGATGGGACGGACGCCGCTAAAGAGACAGAAGGGCGAGAGGAGACGAAGGTGAAATCAGCGGCGGCTCGGGCGGACAGGCCCTCTCGAACGACGGACAGGGACGGACAGAGAGAGAGAAAGAGGGAAAGGGGGTGGCGACAGGTGGGGAGCGGGAGGCGGCGTGGGAGAGGAGTGAGAAGTGCACACGCCTGACCGAGACTCGAGAGGAAGGGAACGAAAGGAGTGGGTTATTGCTTCCGTCGCACTTTCAGGAGGAGGAGGAGTCTGCACGTAATCACTCCCGCCCTCCGCACCATCGCACCCCGACGGGAGATGATTTATCGGCACGGATTCTGAAGCCGAGGAGAGAGCCGGAGACGAAGCTGAAGGGGGTTCACTCCAGCTGATGTGTCGGTCTGCGGGTGTGTAGGTACGTGAAACTGCAGGATGCGATGCGGGGAGGGTGGAGAAGGATCGTTGGTGGCACGGAGAAGAAAAGGAGGCCGATGAACCTTAAAGCTGAGATTTAGCGCGAGTGAGAGAAGAGAGCGAGAGAGGAGAATGTGGAGGATGAGGTGGCGCTTCTTCTCCCTTCCTTTTTCAATCGCGAGAGAGGAGCAGCATTGGAGGAGACGGGAAGAGGGATTATGGGAATAAAATGCGGGTGGTGAGGGGAAGAGGGTGAGTGGAGGCAGAAAGAGGGAGCTCCGAGAGAGCAAACGAGAGCGGAGGGCGGCGTGGAATCGACGGTGGTGAGGGGAAGGGTGGTTTTTCGTGGACGAGCCGAAGCTGGAAAATCCAAAAATGCATGAGGCGGGTCGCCGTTACACCGAGGATACGGTCTCCATTTCTGTTGCAATAGCAACAATACTCCTGCATAGCATCACGACAATCATTTTACGAAAACGGAAAAACCTCCGCTATACGTCACGTTTACCTGCGGCAATGTGTTCGTTTGGTATTAAATGCGAGTCCGAGATGACAATAAACGGGAATGAACTCGAGTTTGGTATTAATTTTTTCATTACAAATGATATTTTAACTTAGACTTTAATGATCAGGTAAAAAAAAAACATTTTCCGTGCGTTACCAGCCCCTACCCAAAATGGACTAAATGAAGAAAGCTCAACTATTCTAATTATAAAACGATGCTCAGATTTTTCTTTAACACCCATATGGCACTCTAAATACGTTTTGGGATGCCAAATTACACATATTTATTGCTATCACTGGCGTTTTTATTCGAAAGAAATATTTTTTATCCTTGTGGGCGAACAATTTGATGAAGTAATTTGACCATCTCCAATTATTACACAGTCGACGACTGGAATAAACAGATTTATTATTTGCAAACTCTTTCCACCGCGTATTGCTGAAGTACGGCAGGTTTGATTCTTTGCTCTTTTATTCTTTGCAAATATATTACGATTCTGAAGGTGAATGGTAAAATGAAAATAATTTTCTTCGGTAAAAGGGATTGCTCATTTGGCTGACTAAATTATGAATAATTTTGACATTTACCTCAATATGATATGACGCACTAGGCGAAATGCCACGTCCGGGAGGCTCAAATGCAATGGCATGAGGCCATAAATAATCGCGGATGGCAGAGCGATTCGTATTTTTTGCCACTCACAAGAAAATGCAAGACATGTCGAGGCTGTTGGAGGGGCGGATGGCGGAGCGCAGCTGCACAACACAAATACTGCACTCTGAGAACATTCTCTCGGCAGACTTCGAAATTCAAGGCTTGGACATGGGAAGAGCAACGGCCACGTCCAAAATCCGCGGATTCCGGCGAACCCCTTGTTCCTTGGACAGCGCGAAGGAGTGGAGACGGCTCCCCCCTGAAGCTCGACTGGAGGAAAACATCTTCCGGCACACTTGGCAACCATCTCATCACGGGATGAGATTGAAACTTTTGTGAAAGCAGAGGTGGACGTCAAAACGGCCTCTCGACTCAAAAAACATGACACCTCTTTCCTCTCACCGCTATTCAGGAGTTTCCTTTTACACCACAAACCAAAATCCCTCCCATACAGCGGGGTCGGCTAATCCACATCTGGCTCATTGAGTCTTAAGTGGCGATTAAAGAATTATTTGTGAAAGTGATCCAAGGAAATGAAAAAATTCAGCATCCTACCCTCTTAGCTCCCACGAATGTTTATCACCCTCTCTCCTGTAGAGAAAATTAAATGCTCACATGCATTTAAGTCACTATTTAGCTTGGACTAAAAAAACTTAAGACCTCCAACGTGTCAACATCCTTCCATAAATGTACGATATCGTTCGGCAGGCACGACTTGCATGGTGGAAACATATTCAAATCGCATCACCACATATCACATGGAATCATAACAACGCAATGTTATAACCGGATTCCATCCATGGTAATCAAATGTTTCACCACACCGGATTTCTCGATACACCCGATTTGACATCAAACACCGCATTCCGCACCCAACGTCTCTTTAATGAAGCGTCCAACGGTGTCGCAAATCCCGTCCCGATGCAAGATGATTCGGAATCGATCTCGAAAATCGATTCTTTTCGAATCTAATCGCGCAGATCGGCCCTCAGAGCCATTTCGCACAGCCCCACCCCCCTCCTCGGCGGATGCAACTCGAATTCCACACCCCGAGACGAGGGCTCGGAGCCAAATGACACACACACCACCACGACCTCACTAGGCAGGCGGAAGGAAGGAAGGTGTGTGGGCAGACCATAAAAGCGGGATTCAACCGGCGGAGAGGAAATGGGGGGCGCCACACCCCCGCACATCCACCGCCGACCCCTAAAGCTCCCAAAATTAATGGGGATTAATCCACACCACCAGGTTAACGGGGGTCTCTCCCTACATCTCTCTCTCTCTGGGTCTCAGAATCCCGTTTTCGGGCCGTCGCCCCCGGGGTCGTTGGGAGGTGTGCGTCTCTCCATAAGAGACCAGGGACACGCCCCTATAAGGTGGAAGTACCCCTGCGTATGGCAGGAAGATGGCGAGCGTTATCGCCAAACCGATGCAATGCATTCTCCCACCCTTCCTCCATATACAGAGTGGATAAAGGGAACATTTCCTCTTGGGAGGAGGGAAAAAATATTAGACGCACCGGGGGCATACTGGGATACTAATTAAGCGGACTCGGTAAGGCCTAAATAAATTATGAGAGATGCACCTCAAAACTGGAAGGGGGGGAGCGATGGGGATCCGTGGGATTGAATTACTCGGGATTAAAACGGGTATTGAGGTGGCGTGCCTGCTTCCGCCGCGAATGCGTGTGGTGGCGAATCATTGGCGGCGATCTCACACCAAGAGGCACCCGCGAACGAGCGACCTCATTCGACGGGGGAAGAGGGAGAGAGAGAAAGGGAATCGGGACACGGAATGAGCATTTGGCGAACTGTGGAACAGTAAACGCTCCGAATGTAGCCCAATGGTCGTCGTGTTCTTTCAGCTAATCCAGGCTGAGAGCCGTACAACTCCTGTTCGTACAAGAGTACTGACGTATATCATTCGAGATATCGATAAGATACCCTTCCCTCACTCGGCTTTAATTCTCCGAGAGACTTTGTCTGGGACTCACGAAGTAGTAAAACCTGGGTTTAGCACCATACTACCAGTGTGTTAAAAGCAGGGCGATGACTTCATTCATTCCTCCGAGCAAGGAAATTTAGTGTTAGCCAAGTAGCGTTGGCACCGCGCATATGTTCAAGGGCTTATCGTATTTATCAGTCAGCATGAGTGGTGTTCATTTTTTTTTAAGTTAGCCTCATACTCTCTTTTCATTATCTCAATGAGTCTTGGGTTGTAAAAATCACTAATGTCTCACCGACCTCTCCCTTTGTGTGACTGGAATATAAACAATATAGTAGATCCACTTAGCTCTCATGTAACAATTATCATTTGTTTTATATTCTCAAATTCACTGTCTGAAGATATGATCAACATTACAGGCTACTCAAAATTAAGAGTAACGGCATGATATTATTCTTGCAAAGAAAGGAACTCATCGGATTCTAACAAAGTCGCTGTTTTTAGGTCCTGAATTTCCAGCAAGAAATTAGCGCTCGCTTTCTCAGTAAGCCAAGATAAATCATTGACCCTGAGCTCTTAATTGCTGAAATTACCCTTTTTTATACATCACACATTCCTAATTATTTCCCGACAAGATTAGAATCCATTATAAATAACGTATCATCTCACGCATATTTTAAAATGCGTTCGCATTGTCCCACGAATAATTTGAATACGAATATTACGACATGTACCGGGAAAATCATTCCCATGACATGCAGTCTCATCAAAATTCGTTTTGGGATCATCTTTTACTCTTTACATTTTCCTGTTTTCTGACAACGGAATACTGTTTTCCATGCAACATTTATTATTCAACGACCCATAAACAGCAGCACAGTTAGTATTAACGAGTGCATCAATGGATAAAAGCGTTTATTTTTTTGCTACGAAAGAGAATATGATCTAAGCCGCTGGGTTGACCGCAATTTCCAAGTTGGTAAAGTTAAGTTCCCTTCACTGTGAAAATGAGAGTGTGAAAAGACATGCTGTATCCGAGAAAACTATTCCGATCCTACCGTTAAAAAAATCCAACGGGTGACTATCACCTCTTTGAGCATGCCGTGGGATCCTCTCGTGTGGGGGTGCACACGATACAATTAGAGGGAAGTGAAAAGTGCGGAGACCCGTGGCTCACACTCCACTTCGCCCGGCTCTTCCCAAGAGGTGAGGGGGAGATAACGGTCGGCGGCTCACTCGTCAGGAACGCCGGCAGCGGAGGTTTCTGCCGTCGCGAAGGGTAACCAGGTAACAAACGGCGCGGGACGAGCGATGCCGGCTTAATTGGAAGCACTCTTAGAGGAGGAGGAGGAGAGAGGGAGATCTGTATCCCACCTGCCGATCTCGAAGAAGCCCTCTGGGTAACTGGGTCGCCCCGGGCGAAGCAAGAGGGAGGGAAAGATAGGAGGGACGTGAGGAGGGTGCGTCTTCATTAGCCGTCTTCGCGGTAGGAGAGAAGACGCCAGAAAGGCCCGTGGAATCATCTTCCCAGTCCGAAACCGTGCAAGACCGAGCGAGAGACTGTTTCAAGAAAGTCAACAAAAATGGATGTACTGCTTGGAGGAGTCTGTTTATCCCCTCATCTACCGATTGAGTGCATGATTATTGGTCTGCGAATGAGTTTCCGAGACTCGATGCTAATCGAATTAAAGAACAGAAGCCTCAGCGTACTAGCTAACCCACGAACAACTTACATTGATGAAAACACCACAAAGTAAATCTGACATCAGCTGGCTGACAGGGAGTTACAGGAGTGAGTGAAATGGATATACTCACAACAAATGAGGAGTACAGTTTCCGTCCATTGATTTGCTTACCTGAAAAGAGAGAGATACTTTGTAAGTCAAAAAAGAAATCAAGACAAAACAATATAAAATATTAAAATTACACGAGAAACAAATATTTCTATGACGAATATTCCCAATCTCCTCAATACTTAATTGTGATAAATAACCAACTATTTAACAGCCACGCTTAGTTGAATATATTAAAGGTATCATAAAGGAGAGTAAGGGTAAATTATGTTGTACAGGGTGTCAAGTGCGGCTGGATGTCTTCGTCAAATTGAAGGTTGAAAACACGAGAGGTATTTCCAAATTGCTGGCTGTATTGCTTTATTACCACTAAGCACATACACTGAGCATAACACTCAAAACATTACCCCTACAATATCATTTTTAGTTTTTTAAACCAATTCTGTTCCATAATTGGCTTACCGAGAATGCATAAAGCCACTCAATAAGCTACAGCACAAATTTTTGTTAACAATTTCCTAACTTTCGACACAGCTATCGCGCCCTTCTAGTCCCTTACATCACATCGGGCACTACGATCGGTTATCACCCTTCAATTCGCAATGGCTCTGATTGCATCGCAACAATGTTCAGCCGCCAACCTAGACTCAATGCATCAGAATATAATACCGTCTCTCTAGGATTTATGAATATTAGCTACTTTTCAACCATTTGATCTCAGGAATGATTTTTCAAAAGATCGTTTAACATTATGAACACTTATGAAACGTTTCCCAACGGAAAACATCCCAGGGTGGTTTAAGTCCATACCTATCATTGACGGTAGGAATTAAATTACATCTATAATTCCTGGTCTAAAGCACGAGGCTTTAAGCGCAAAAGTATTTTATAACATAACGGCAAATATGAGCAATTAGAGTCTTGTCGAGGCATTGTAGGCAGCACTAAAGGAGTTTTCCCGAGGTTAACTACGCTGACTTAAGCGGACCGGAAGAGGACAGACCGGGTCTTAGCCAATACTCCCATGATGCTGCGCTGAGATTAACACTGAAAGGTGTTGTTTACCAAACAAATTAAATTCACCAATCCCCCGGCATTATCAAGCGGGGTGAGCTACACCGCAACAAAGGAGAAATGGGGGGAAATAGATGGGTCGAGGAACGCACCAAACATGAGAAACAAAGAGGGGACGCGGCAAGGACGCCGGCGAAAATGGGAGACGAGCGAATGAAAACGAAAACAAACGGGAATTGAGAGCATAGTGGAGAAGGTATGTGCACACACACACGTTCGCGTTGATGGGGTGTGGCAGTGAAAGCGTAGGAAGGGGTAGGAGACGGGTGGGTGGAGGCGATAAGTCCCCGTACCACTAATGGGAAAGAGTAACGAACGCTTTCGTGACCGATAAAGCCGCAAGAAGGAAACTAAAATGAAGAGAAAAAATGTACTGGAGGAGTTGACGAAAGGAAAAACGCAAGGGTTGAAGAGAGGGGGTTGGGGTGGAGAAAAAAATGAGCGAATGGGAAAGAGCGAAAAGAGAGTGCTATTTTTTAAAATTTTTTAAATGTATTTTTCTCTTTTTAACGATCCCCGCATTCGAAAAGGCGCGGTCGTCGAGGTGACTTTCGCGAAATGCGCCGAATGACGCTCTGCCGAGTGGTGGAGAGTTTTTGAAGCCCATCCACCCGTCAGGGCGAAAGAGTTTTGAACTTCGGGCCGGGTCCCCCTCCGTGCGCTGGCATGCGACCTTTCGGCGACCCGATGATGACGGGCCCCTGCTGCTGCTCCGCCCCCGGTTACCCAGGGGCCCTTCTCGGGAGAGAGAGAGAGAGAGAGAGAGAGGACTTGAATATATTCGAGCTCGACATGTTCCTACTTTGCGAGCGCATTAAGTATTTAAAATAAAACGTCAGACGTTGAAAAATGCAGGTGACCGTCGGACGGGAGAGCACAACAAACCCGCGTGCGCTGGGAATAAAAATTTGCAAAGGAATCTCAAAACGACAGCGCGCTCCTTCAAGGAGGCGTCGTTGAAATGCAACATAATGCGTCCCCTTTTGCGATAAAACATAAAGTAAACATTTCCGCTGGGCGTCGTGGCATTTTCCCCGAGTTTCCCCTAGATTGCCACGGCAAAAGGAAAAAAAAATAATTGAATTCCAGCCAAGTATGTACATGTGTGTACGCCCACTTGGCAGTCGTATAACTCCCCTCATACAACTTAACTAAATAACGAGTATTTTTTTTTAAAGCGTCACTCCGATAATCCTTTGACTCTGACTGGAGTATGCGGGCGAGACATAGAACTGAGTCCAATTCCAGCAATTTAAGTACTTCCAGGACAGTATACTTCCCGCAGTGCACTGCATGCCAATGGACCGTGCGCCGTCGACGTGCCTGAGGCCGTCACACACACTTACTTAATTTCGAAATAAATCTTCAAATCTATCGAATCATAACGGTCTCACTAAATAAAACTGAACATCGGTCAATGGATTTAAGAATGTGAATGTATCAAGGTGATCATTTCCATGTACGAACAGGATTCACATCAACAACTGTTATCACTAATAACGCAATGCCCATGCGCCTAGATACCCAAAATAAAACTGAACATTATCCAGCGCAGAAGTAGAGATGTTTACGGGATAAACTTGAGAAAAGCTATAAAGGGATATTGATATCAATGCCTTTTCATCAATTCACGAGCAAACACTTTTGAGTGAATGGCACGATTTAGCAAGGATGTCTCGACAGTGCATTCCTTTAAAACTGCTCCGACTATGCCCTTTAATTCGTTACATTTCGCCCATCATTGCTCTGCAACAACTCTGTCGCGGATGTTATTACAAAGTTATGTTATAAATTTCATTGTTGGGTGCATCTGTTCTTCCGAAATTTCAGATTAGATTAAATTTACGATGGTAGACTGTTTCATCTCGATTTCACTTGGCAGGCCAAGTTCCCAACGAAGACAATATTGCGAATAAATTTCGTGGCGATGAACGGAAAGCATTCCGCGCGCGAACGCCGCTCACAGTGGCAAAAGTAATGGAAGTGTAAAAAGCCGGAAGAACGTACGGTACTTCGGCTGCAGAACATAAACTTTCTTCTCGTGTCTACGGCATCAAGTAAAGGGTGTGTGCACTCGTAGGTGCAGAGAAACAAGGTTTGGGAGGGGGGGGGGGGGAAAGGATGGAAAGGCTGAGGGAGAGAGAGTATGCAAGAGCCACGGCAACGCATTCCGGATTGCTTGTTTAGGAATTTATTTCGTTTCGTGCGAGGTTATTATTCCCAGAGATGTTTTCACGCTTGGCTGGAAGCGTGGACTCACGTCCCCCCTCTTTTAATATCAAGCCATGCGAAATAGGGTTTACGATG
Organism: Platycnemis pennipes; assembly: GCA_933228895.1. Classification (NCBI taxonomy): domain Eukaryota; kingdom Metazoa; phylum Arthropoda; class Insecta; order Odonata; family Platycnemididae; genus Platycnemis; species Platycnemis pennipes. Next base: position 71,672,805 of record OW121847.1, on the reverse strand, counting down.
AAGGTTCGAGAAGCAGCGGGACGAGGACGGCTGCTGGAAACTCTTTGTACAGCAGTTTATTACTAGCACAAACTCAACCGCGCCGCTCGGATGTGAAGAACAAGATGAGAAGGAAAGACGGACGTGGGAGAGGAACCAGCTTAAAATGCTCCTTTAAAAAAAACTTTAAAAAGAGCAGCCGCCACTTTGAAAAAATATTGTTGTAACGGCGGACGAAGATGAGGTAACCCGCGATAGTTTGAGGGGCAAAGAGATTTGGTGCACCCCTTTCATTTTTATTCCTCCACCGATGAAATGCAGTCCACGTTTGACTTATTAACATTTCTCCCCGGACGACCATTTGAAGAGAACGCCTTTCATATTTCATAGGGGTACGAGTGGAGTGAAGAGGGCGTCGCTCGCCAAAGGGAAATGCATATTTTGCCGGATGGAAGGAAGGATGAAGGGAGAGGAAGAAAGAGAAATGGCAACCTACTCACGAGAACTCAAGACCTGTGCACCACAACACACCTGTTTCAAAGTAAGAACGATGGTCACGGAAGCATTTATACATACCATCTTACATGAGAAGAAAAGATGTTTAGCAAAGAGAGGAGGGTGATATCCCTCACATCACTAAGGGGCCCTCATTATAATGAATTCTGTGTTTCCTTCAGAGAAGGCTGCAAAATGGTATAAAACCTCTGCCACTACACCTCAATAACAACGAGGGGAGGCAAAATACCTCTATTTAATAATACTTGGTGTCTAATAAAGTGATTATTCCTCTTTCTACCTCATAAAAGAAAAAAAGAGGATTCCGGAAGCAGGAGAAATACGGATTGATATGAATTCCAAAGGGAACATAAATATAATCTTCGAATTAAAATTTGAAATGCGTCATTGCGACGTGTTTAATATTACGAGAGCAAGTCACGTATGTAATGTTCAAATAGAGAACCTAGTTTTTGGTTTGAAAAATGCACAGAAAAAATTTGCACTAATACAGTCACAGAGCGTTCTTCGAAGAACTATGGTGGTGGCCTATGACACTGAGTCATGAGGGCTCTAATGCCTATGAGAAGGACAGCTGTACAACTGGCAGAGGTGTATGAAGGATTTCCATTCGTAGTATGAATGGTACGCTTCGTCACCTCGCGCGGTGTAGTGAACACTAAAGCCATGCCTTAGCTAGGAGCTAAATCCAGAGTCCCACATACTTTTTGAAAAGTGGGTTGTAGTCAAATTCCACCAATGGCTTCGCTGTCGAACTTTAATGCAGCGGTAATGCACGATGATTCTAGTCCATATTTTTTCACTTAAGGACGATAAAGTGTATGCTGCAGTGTCTTAACCAGCATGAATAATCGTTGCCATCTAAGCACATCTTCCAACGTATTTCACAGAAAATTCACTGTGCCCCGAGCATTACCCAGCTCGTAAAAGCCTAAGTTTCTATTTTCTCCTTTTAAATCCGCACTTAATACCCAGACAACGAGGAGAAGAGCTCGAAATGTGAAAAAGAAGAGAAGAACGTCCCCTTAATCTCCCGAAGGCTACGAGCTCCTTCATCTCCTTGGAAATAACTCGTTAAATAGATTACCAGCAACGCCCCTTCTTTACTGCCGTTCAATTTTTTCTCACACACAGCAGCACCCTTTTCCATGCTCATCCTCTGCCTCTTTCTCAAAGACAAGAGGCTCTGGGGCCCAAAACATTGGAGCCTAAATGAAGGGAGAGAGAGAAAGACAGCACAGAAATCTCGAAAACGAAGGGGCACGGCAAAAAATATCGGGAGAAACCGCGCGCAAATCGCTCTTCTCCTTGATTCCTAGTTAAAAGCGGCCGAAGGCACTCTAAGCGCCTCAGACGTCCAAGAATTCTTTTCTCTCGGAAGGGAAGACTTTCCCATCGGGTCGCTTTAATGATCCTTTTATCTTATTTTTTTATCACGGCGTCGTCGGTTTCGCAGAAAAATTGTCCACGTCAAGTGCCCCTCCCCCCTTCGCCACGCCCACCTCGGTGCATTCTTCGGAAGCGAGCAGCAGCTCCTTCGCGGTTTTTTTTTCTTTTATCGGCCGGTCTGAATACTCAGACTGCTTCAGGCGCCATTCCCACCCCGGAGGAGAATCCCGTCACACAATGAATCGGCATCATTGGCGATAACATACGAGTGTTAAGGCTCCGCCTTTTCATCCTCCTTATAACTGGGCAATTATTCAGCTAGCGTTCTCGTAAGAAACTTCAAAGGTAATACAAATACCTAAGGACGGATTTTGTTGCCCTTGACTGTTAGCAAAAAAATAAATCCTTTTTTCTCTTGCATCGGCAATTTTCGATCAAATGTTTAATTTTCCGATTTCCGATACCACCTCAATGTTCAAACTTTAGGACACGTGCCACAATTCGTCAATGGATAAAAGTTTTCCCAAATTAAAGTCAAATTCATCCAATTGTAGGGCACGCACTCCATCATGACGTTCACGACAGCAGAAAATGATAGTTTCATTCAATTTGAACTCCAAATGAGATCAGATAGTTGTTTCGGAAATAGGAGGTATTCTAACGCATACGAAAAAGACGAATAAACGGTAAGGAATGTGCATCAGTGATACATATTACTAACTATGAATCACAACCCACAAGAGGCAGTTCTTGATGACTTTGAAAGGTGTTTCAAAATGATCAAGACGTAAATATTAGGTCAAGAGTCATTACACCACAGCCATTTGTAATGAGGCAGTTATGAGAGGACGATGCATCTCCTTTATAACAGCAGAAACCAAGGAAAGTAAGTCAGGATTACGGGTGTAAGACGAACGATCAAGCTCTTTGCATCGAAATTCGTTTCAGTCGATTTCTTCAATCGATGCGAATTGTCCCCCTGCACATCACCGGATCAAACGAGTCGGCGATCGACCGAAAGAGCTTCAATAGTGTTTTAAGACCTGTCTCATACCCTCGCCGAAATTCTTCCCGAAAGAGGGAAAAAAGCAACGCAGTCGACGTCAAGGTGAAAGCACTCTACCGTTTTCGGATCCTCAAAAGCTTGGGATGAGAGGGTTGAGAGAGAGAGGAGGGTTGAAGGATGCACTTTCCTCCTCCCATTAAAAAACTCCAGCCCGAAACGGTTTTGACCTTATCTGCGACGACCCAGACAGGGGTGGGGAGAGCTCCCTCTACTCCCTAGGGAGACAGGACGCTCCCTTTTCTGACCCTGCGAAAGGGCATCGTATCATCTGATATATTCACAGGGGCGGCGTTTCTGGCGAGTCTCTCACGGAGTTTCCGCCAGTATACGAAAAATATACATTCCGCGATTAAAACAACTACGGCGCATTGAAATATGTAGTTACTAAAACTATATAACGAAATAAACGGATTACATTACTCGGAAAAAAATCATGCACTAGAATAGTTTACAGATAAATAGGAGAAATCGCTTCTTAGCATAAACTATTGAGTTTAAAAGGCCTTACTCTATTCTTTGCTAGCCATTTCACATGGGTTTTAAAACAACTGAGGTTCCTCGTGATTCAGTCTCTCAGTTTTTGCCTTCAAAAAATACGTCACCCTTCTTATCAAATTCTTACTTCCATCGGCTACTTATAAGCGCTATGCGCAGTTTCATGTGAGCTAATGTTTAACTGATTCTACTGAATTACCTCTTACCTTTCATGCAATGCAAATTTGACCATATTCTTGACTATTCCATTGCATTGATCACATATTCCATGACACATTTTTAGGCAGTATTTCGTTGGCGGCCTAAATTTCGTAACATTAAATCCTTTTCTTTCTGCTTCATGCATTATCCATTCCAAACGGTAATTGGAAAGAATATTCTATGATATAAAATTCCTACTATCCATTCCAATTTTAACAGCATGTAGTGTTTTTCTCATCTTGAAAAAATTTCCCGAGCTCTATTCCACTTGTATTTTTCTCCTTTTTCATTCCATTTCACGTAATAACCCGGCAGTGCAGAGTGACATAAGGAGGAAAAGCAAATGGACGCGATTCTCCCATATCCTTCCCTTTTAACTCACTCATGCCCTATGTCTGTCGCACTTCCCTCATGAATCTTCGAAGAAGACTATCTATTGGTAATTCACGCTGATATTTCTCGGAAAACGGGTGTATGTTTGGCCTCAAAAACGGGGATAATGCTTCCAGGAGTCAATGCAAGCATCCAAATATCCTCCATCTCCAAATGGATGGGACAGAGATCACTTATCAAGCTCACTAGCTTGTCCCAGCTTCACGAGGAAGGTCTTTCTTCTTTTCTTTTAGTATTCATTCTTCTCATCTTTGAGTTTTTATGAAGTACACGCATGCGGAAGGAAAAAGGCCTGATCCGGAAACTATCTTCCCAAGGTTTCGACGCGTAAATATCCCCGGGAGATCTAGATAAAGTTGAAATATTTGAGCGCAGCTCTGAGGGAACTATCATGCTGGAAGTATGCGCTATATCAAGAATGGGCAAAAAAAACATGGCCTCAAATAGAAGAAAAAACTGCTTCTTAGAATTTTCCTCGTATATAACGTATGCTCTAACCGTTTCGCTGAGAGCATCGTAGCCAGGATGTCAGAGGAACAAAATTTACTGAACACGTGATATTACGCTCTGAGTGAAGATTAAAACCTTTTCTCGGAAAGCCCACCAAATGGGATTTGATTCTATATAAAAGTATAATGTTAATTACCGCCATTTATCAAATCCAGAATAATATAAGTGATTGCCACAAAAGAAGAACATTTAAATTCTACAATTTCAAAAAATGTAGGTAGTCCTTTGTAGCGAAGATGATAAAAGGACATAATCCAAATCTTAAACTAGGCGTCAATGCGATTGACATAATTATTTCCTTACTTGACCATAGGAGAAGGCTTAAAACAAGGCTTCATGCTATACTACTGAGAATTAAAACATTATATATGATAAAGACCCCATGCAGCTGGTTCAGCTAACGTCTCGATTTTAATCACTCTCTCCCGTGCTGCATTACGAAATATTACCATATATATACATACGGCATTCTTAATAAAAATGATGTCACGCCTCGTATCCAACATCATCGAGTCTAATCAAATTTCTCTCGTACAGCCTAGACAGTAAATTTTCTAAATATCTGTAACCCAACGAACAAATAATATAGTATAAAATTTGAATATTGAGCCATGGTCGTGCACTACATTAAATCACGTGTTTTTATAGCACAGATCTACTGTAAATCATAATTATAAAACATCCCATAGTGTAATAAGTAGCCGAAATTAACGTACGCACCCAAAACAAGCGGCATGTGTTTGCACGGCGGGTGGTCTCGAGAGAGACTTGTATCAATTTAGTGTAAAATGCTTTCCTTAAAAGGAAAGCATTTAAAAACAAATGGCTGAACCCATTTCAGTATCTGAGCGAGTTGCGCACACAAAAGAGAACAATAGAACTCAACGAGTTGAACTCCTCTCCTCCAACTTAAACTACAATGAGAAATTTCTCCAAGCACCTCGTAATATACGGCTGAAAATTTTACTTCTTTAATTTCCGTCAACACCACTCAAATGAACTCGACTTTATGTATGTGGTTTACAACGGAACGATGACAGCGAAGGACAATTCCATGTGTGTTGCACATAAAAAATTCCTGTTCTGATGAGATAGACAATGTCTCATATTACCTAATAGACGCCCTCTACCTAAGCTATTATCATGTACATGATTACCACAAAATATGGACATTTAAATTCAAGAATTTCATCGTCAATTCGCATTTAGATAATTCGACTGCAGACGCATCAATTCCAGTCTCACTTGTTTACCAAGTTCAACACAAATTCATAACACACTCGTTAAAAAAAAGTATGCAAAGACTTAAATCACTTTTAATTTCAAATACCGTGCGCAGTTGACTCTCACCCCCAGAGAACATCGACTTTTGATTAAGGGTACACGGGGAAATGGGTGAAAGCAGACACCGGCGCCATATTGACATCGAGAATTACACACCCGTCCCAGTGACTCGCATTGGGCAAAACCTTAAAGGGAAGAGGAAGAGGATAAATGGAAGAAGAAAAAACGGGGGGCAAAGAGAAACGAAAACGGGGGAGGTGGAGAGATGGAGAGAAAGAGGGCGGGAGGGAGAAAGAGACAAGGTCCGGGGAGTTCATTGCACCCCTTTCCGCACAACCTCCGTCCCACACCATTGTTCACGCCCAGCCAACCTACTCTTCATCCCGTTGCCATGGAAACCTCCCTCGCGCCCGCCCACATAAAGTTCCCGCTCCCCCACCACCCCTCCCCTTTCGCACGCCCGCCCCACCCCGGCCCGCAGTTGCCGTGGTAACTCGGAGCCGGCTCAACTCCTGAGGGTGTGTTCGCGGGCAAGGGGAGAGAGAGAGAAAGATAGAGAGCAGGAGAGGGGTGCCGCGGAAGCAGCCGCGCCCCCACCGTTACACATCCAGAGAGAGATGCGAAGGGAAAGGGGAGGAGAGCACCCCGGCTCCCGACGCCAATTCCCCCCCATAAGTCCCTCTCCCGCCGTTGCCTCCCAACTCCGCCGTTCCGGCCGGCGGCGGCAAGGGAATGAGAGGACGAAAGGAAGGGAGAGAGAGGGCGAAAGGAAGAGGGCAAGGAGAGAAGGGAAGATGACAAAAAAGAGAGAGAAAGGCACTCGGCAAGGGTGGGACGGAGAGAGCGGAGCATGATGGGAATGAGTGAGAAGGAATCGAAGAACCCTTGGTCCGTCCCGTGGAAAATCTTCCGGGGAAGTAAGAGAGAGAGGGGAGGGGGGGGGGGGGGGGGGGAATGAAGAAAAGGAGGTTTTTGCGAGGGATGTGGGGGAAGGGTTTCGCCTCCTCTATTATTCATGAAACGCACGACCCGGATTCCGAACGCCTCCGCCTGCGTCACCTTTGCCTGTGTGTGCCAATGGTCGCCCGTCTCCGAGGACTTTTGGATCCAACGAAATACGGGCCGCGAGCGTTGCAAATGTCGGAAATGGAAACCTAGGAAGGGCTTGCTTCGTGCCGTATGTTTCCAAACAGAGGAAGGACTCAGGAATTCCGAAACTACGGCATGTACGAGGTTCCGCGATGGGCTCCTAGAATAATTTCTAACGTCGTCGATACAGGGTATATGTGATATAAAGAATCGGCGGTTCTCCAACAAGAGGGCAGCTGCATTGAATTAGGAGTTGAAAAGAGCCAACTCTCTTTTGACGGGCTTTACTGTATAGACTGCGCTATAATTATAAGTGAATGGCACACGAAACACCGACCACGTTCCAATATATACGCACGAGTTCGTTCGAACCAGATGGGCAAATTTATGACCAATTTATACAGTTAAAGGAGGTATACGAGACTTGATTCTAAATATCGATGGATAAGTTCGGCAATGGAGTAAAAAGTTATCACAATTGGTGTAGGTAAGTCTATTACAATCTTGACATGCGATTGTGAAAAGTGGGATGGAAATTTGAAAGCCAGACCACCACCAAAAACGGTTAAAGAAGATGCACGAGCAGTTTAACGCAACCGAGGCGCGTGATTGAATTCAAAACACTCCAACCAGAATGATCGTCCAAATGTCAACCCAGGCATCCACTCGTTTGGGCAAATAACAATCCCCAAAACAATAATGCACACCATCTCGTCAAATATAGAAAAATCATTGTAGGGGAAGGAAGACGGGAGAAATCAATGGAACAGAAACGTTTCGTTATGTTACGAAACGGTGACAGCCTGTTTTCCCCCGAGTGCGTCCACCTCGCGTCGAGCATTCAGTTATGAACCGTAATAAGGGGAGAAAACAAGAAAAACCAGTATCGCGATCATAACCGAGGGGTATAAAGTAAGATATGTGTAAACAAGAGATGGGTACCCGCCAAAATAAAATGGGGAGGTGGGAAGACGAGAGAGAGAGACGGATCAAATTTCTGCCCCGAAGAAATTCAGAATGGCACTTGACCCCTTGACATTTCGCACCGCAGAGTTTGACCCTGGAAGAGGTAGGGGGAGGGGGTGAGCTGGGGCAGGGAGCGGGTAAGGCGAGGGGACGGGGATTCGAGGGGCACCAGGGTACAAAGGGAGAGAGAGAGTGATGATTCAGGGTTTGGCGAAATTCATCCCACCCCCCCACACACATCACATTCTCTCAATATGGAGCGATAAAATACGCGGTGGAATGAGAGCTTAATGAAATATTTCCATTTTGTGGACCACGGTAGAAAACTGCCCCCCTCGCAGCGATAACGACAAAACGCCCGAGCAAGAAAATGATTAATTATTAAAGAGCCGTGCAGGAAAATACGAAAGCGAGTCTTCGGCACTCAACGCATACCAAATCTATACTATTAATTTTAGAATGATCCAAGTCTTCAGGCTCGGCGTTGTTAAGCCATAAATATAATATTTCATAGTTTAAGGCCCCTTTTGTTTGCCACTTTTCCCCATGGGGCATGCACAAAGAGTTGTTTGACATTCACGCGTGTCAAGCGGGAGTAAAATAGCTTTTACTTTGCTCGAAAATTTAAAATTTACCTGGTAGCAGCCAACAGCAAAGATAAGACAAAGAGCTCTACTCACACCTATTGATAGGTCTTGAGGTCGCATCTCACCATGTCAGTGACTAAATCACAGGGACTGCCCCGAACGAAGGGTTGGCGCTCTACGTCAATTTATGAAAGAACGCTGCACCACATGAGTAGGAATTAACGAAATCAAAGCTCGGCGACAACAATCGGAACTATACCTAAACCACCACATTAATGAATAGTACTTCTTAATGCCTAGGGAATTCAAACGCATGGAACTTGAGAAATGCTGTCGACGATTTGTCGTATTTTTACGCTTACATCTTCATCACCAACGATAAGTTTACCTTTAAGTCGCAAAGATTTCCGCGAGGCACTTCCAGGCCCGCGAGCACGACCTCATAGCGCATACATGATGTGGCCTTTGAGAGTGGAGATGCCAACGGGAGAGGGGGGAATGCAAGGCAAGAAAAAGAGAGAGAGCGGGTTGTAGCTCCAGAAGACGGGAGGCTGTGGGCGGGGAAGTCTCTCTCTTTCCACGAGAGGAACGACGAGGAAAGAGTCGAGGAAAGCGAGAAGGGGTGAAGAAACATGGAGAGGGGAAACGGGATGAGGAAGAGGAAAGGGGTAAGTAAGAAAGTAAAAGATGAGGTAAAGGAGAGGGGTCACGTAAAGGAGAGGGGTCACGCAAACGCAGAGTGATTCGCGTGGAGACAACGACCTTGTAAGGTCGAAAGGGGGAAGGATGAGGGAAAATAAGAGGATGCGCTCACATTACGTCAGCGAAGCGTAGACTGGCACCCAAGAACTTGAAATCAAACGCAATCACAGTCGGCGATGAGGTGAACATTCATAACTCAATGATAAAATTAGAGAAATTTAAAAATATTCGAGATATCTCAAAGGGTAAATGTATGAAGAACTCGATAAGACATGCATATTCGTAATAATCTACTAAGGCATTAACTTTTGAGGTTATTTTGAAATGGTCACCGATGCAAAAAGGAAATAAGGAACTTAATTTCACGACTGGAAACAAATCATTAAGAAATAAAGTGTCAGCCTTCCTGACATAAAAAAATTGTTTTAGCACATAGCAATACACGCATGTAACACAGGGGTAAACGTTTAAGGGTAGTCAAGACGAATTGCATCGTTATTCATTTATAAATTTTTTACATCAAAATTAACTACCAAAACCTTTCAAGAGACTAGTGTTCTCCATTATCAACGCAGGAATGAGAAAAACCTCGACTCTTGACTCAAAATGGATTTAAATGCCATACTCAGCTGAAATTTTAATTGCTGCGAAAAAGAAATATTACTCGATTGCAAAAAATCTCGATAAAACTATTCAATGAGAGTGGGCTTGAATATTTTGTGGCCAATGCTTTTTCGCCTCCAGCCTATCTTAGATACACCCACGAATCCTTATATCTCAGTGCAGTCATCACAACGTGACCATTTGTGCTTTCGTGCAAAAAGAAGAGGATGTGCTGTCCCAGAGTGACAACGCAGTGCCGACCCTCTCCCACCACGAAACCCCTGACAACTGCGAGAGATGGATTAACGTGGAAAACTGGCGAGTCGTCGTCACCACCAGCATCCAAGTGAAGACAGAAGCCCTATCAGACAGACGAGAAAGTCCCGTCTCTATTGACCTTTCGTCAAGTCTGCTGAACGATTGCAGTTTTGAGCGACGGAGGCCGGAAAGAGAGGCGGAGGGGATTGGTGCGGGCGCGCGGCAGATGGATTAGCGACAGAGTCAGAGGGCGGTCTCTATGCTGAGAGAGAGGGATCTGGACCCAGAGGATTGAGGATGGTGAACGGCAGAGAAGCAGTTGATTACGACCGGGAATGCAGGTATAGTCAGAAATTACACTGTTGTGGAATCACGGAGTCTGGGAAAGAGCGACAAACGAAGTTAACATAAATACATACTCCCACAGCCATTGATGGATGAAAAAGAATAATATTACATTACCAGTGTATCACGAAGGGGACTCCTGACTAGAAAGTAGTGAAGTTATGATTATGCAGAAGTCAATTGGAGAAGATATTGTACTAGAAGGTAGGAGGAAATACCAAAAACCAATCGGCGCGCGAGGTCGGATCCGATTGGTCCGAACCTCCTTTCAAATATCTCAGCGGCTCAAATAGCTTAGAGCATGGGGACGTTTCCATAATACGACAGTTTTTCGGGTCTTTAGGCCCGTTGTTACGGCTTTGTTGAGAAGTAGATGCAAAATAATTCCCGAGAGAACAACACCGCTTCGCTCAACGAGAAAATTGAGCATGTACATTAGTTAATGTAGGATAGAAGTGAAAACATTTTGGAAGTTCCGAGCAACGATGGAAGATTTCCCTAGCATCAAAAAGAAAAAAAAATATCAGGGCATACACTTGACTCTTCCTCCATATCCTTGGTGGGAAATGATTGAAATTCACACAATCGCAGAGTACTGAGAGCGTATTTAAACTGTGGGAAAAATATTTAATTTATTATTATTTACTTTTTTCTGTATGTAGCTTGCTCATTGGACTAGACACACCGAAATTCTAGGCCCTATGAACCCCACGGAATGTATGTATATATATATATATGTATGAAAGCATGTCATTGTATGTAATTTTCCCAATTTCTACTTCTGCAGTTCAGTAACTTAGTGCATAATTATTCTGTCGGTATTTGTACTACATAACGAATATATTTCAAATAAAAATATCTATCTATCCATCCACACCCAAGCAATTCTCTTGAAGGATATATTTAGAACTCAGCAAATTTGCTTGCATTCCTTCAACGCGCAGCGGAGATTCACTTGGCGGGGGGAGGAAACGAAAGGTCAAGGACGGGGTCGGGAGTCGCGAGGGAAGGCAAGGGAGTGAGGGACCCCGCGGGAGCCGTCGGAAGGGGGATGGCCGGGTCAGCCCAAGCGCCGTCGTTCGTCGCTCCGCCTCGTCCTCCGAGAACGGCAGAGAGCGAGGCGTCGTCTCGCGAAATCTCCACTTGCGAGCGGAAGAAGAAAAAAACACCCCCGAGGAGACAAGGACGGAATGGGCGCGTAGGGATTGGCGACGACACAGACATTCCGTTCCCACGGACAAGGGACTGTGAACGCAAATGAGCCCGGCTATGAAATCGATAACACATTTACGGATTCGTATAGAGCTCATAGCCTAATTTATGAGTACTTTTTTCACCTTCCTCCGCTGCGTTCCAATTACTATTATATATTTCGATGAATATATCTTATAAACATTCTGATGTATCTCATTTATGTCGATGTATACATCTATACGACTTCTCACATCATGATGCCTTCATAGAATAAACTTTCCTTATATGAAAATGGAATTAAATTATATACATTAGATAAATAAGGATTAATTACACGGGAAAAATAACAGATGTAATTAAAACAGCATTTTTTAAGACTTGAGCATGTCATCATTGAATACTAATATACATAATGCTTGTTCGTAGTAGTTCTAAAATGTTTCTTTGCGTTTTGGATAACAGATAAGCATTTTTGTTGAGCATGGTATTTTTAGAAATCTCTCATTAGTTGGAAAATGAACTTTACTGTATTTATGTGCGTACGGCATGTTTGGTGAACCCTCACCCTCTGCTACACAGCAGTCAGTCGATACATATACATACACGCGCGGATTTTTAACATGGATTCCTTGACTGCAACACGCGATGAGACGAAACCCCAATCATTGAGCAGGATCAAACGAATATTTGTAGAGATATCCCTCATGGATTGCGAGGGTACATATGATCCGGGAATCAGCGTCAGTGCTTTGCTAACGATTGATAATAAAAATGAAATAAAATTCACGACAACTTCTGGCGTAAAACGCACTCCTTGGATACTGATGTGCGTATCAAGACAGTGTCGCTTTTACGGACATCGGATTGAAGTGCGTGGATTAGATGGAAGGGATGAAAGTAATTAGAAGATTTTTGGATTAAGGAGGAGGCTCCTCAGTCAGCACGCCTGCAAAGACAGTAACTACACATGTGCGTATGTAGTGTAAACAGGAAGAGAAAAGTGGTCCTCGTTTGGATTCCCACTGGAACTCAGGTGAAGCGTGCGGAAGTCCTTGAGATAAGTGTGCGGGGGGGGGGGGGGGGGTATAGAGGCGAGCGAAGCACTTGAGTCGGCACACACGCGAGCGGAAGCACGCGCGGGATGCGGCGGAATGCGACGGCCGAGCACTCGCTTCGAGCAAGGGCGGTCGTAAAGACGTTCGCATTGCAGCAGACAGTTCGTGGTCCAGCGATAAGCATCAAGGCATTCAGTATCGTTCAACTCAATTCAGAGACACGCTAAAGGTCACTTCGGGAGATAGCGCGAGACTGACACGACCTGCATCGAGCTAAAATATTTCGCCCAATGCTTACTAATGCATCAAGAACGGTAAACGCCTTAATACTGTCCTCTCAGTCACAAGAAAGGTGCTGCGGTGACTACAGGGTAATATAAGAATCTATTTACAAGACGTTCGTCATTATTAAATGTTTAAGATACGTATTTGCTAATAGAAGCAAACTGAATTGGTAGTGGCATCAGTGTGTGGTAAATAGAGTCCTGGCCTATAAGGGTCCGGGTTCGAATCTCTGCAAGGACAGATTTTTCATCTGTGTACTGGTTCCCACTTTTTGGAGACCTCTTCCAGTTCTGTACTCCGTCCGTTGGATAGGACGTTAAAAAAGCCGTAATTTATATTTTCAAGAAAACACCATGCAAACGATGAGCATTATAATTAAGTATCAACAACTGTTAAATTTTCCATGAAACATGTATCCAACTCAGAGAAGCACTTTTTACTAAGTGCGGTGGGGAATGTAGGAAAGCGGTCAGCCAATGGGGTCGTTTACCATATTTTTTTATTGCCGAATCTGATAGAGTTTGTAAAATAAAAGGACCCGTATTTTTCCGTTTTCTGATCCGACAATTATTTCCCGAGTTATAAGCGGCGAAAAACTGATGTTTTTAACCCTTTCGGAAAAGTGGGTGTGGTGCAACTTCTGACGCATATCGACTTCGTCCAATCACAACTGAGCCCGCGAAGCTACTTCGCCTTATCGCAAAGGGGGGGACACAGCTGACTCGGCCAATGGCAGCGATTTCGACAGCATCTGTGCGAGCAGACCTTCCGAGAAACCCCCTCCACTCCCTTCCCCCTCCCCTGAAAGCAGTCAAGGACGGGATGAAAATGACGTCAATGTTATCACAGCAGCATTTTCGGTGGGCGTCACCTTTTGCTTATTTTTATTTTTGATTTATGAGTGAATGGTTGTGGTTAGAAGATTAATTTTTTCACTAAAATTCGTTTTTCGTTTCCATCTAACGATTGCGTGTACAAAATTGCGATTTCGGTTCCGAGTAAACGCCCCCATTCCCCGATGGTGACTATAACAACGAAGAAGGCATGTGGAAGACTCTTCAATCACCATATTGAAAGAAATACGGTTGAAAAAAAAGTTGAAAATTAAACCCACGAAAAAGCAGAACTCAGGAAATGTTTCAAATCCGATTGAATATTAAAGATTTCCTTCCGCATACTGCACTGTATGAATTAATGACGGCACTCCTCGAACGATCGGAACACAAAATCACGCGGAGCACCTAAGGCGGGGAAGTAATTGAGAAAACAAGGTTAACGAGCGTTCCGCTCATAATCACCTGGGTCACCAACCTCGTTCTCGAGAGCGAATACCTATCACGGGGCGCGGAGTCCGAATCAATTCGCAAACGTCGCGAGCCCTCCACGGTGTGTTGATGGCTTCATCAAATTTATTGGGGCGCACACGTGTGACCCGCGCTCATCGCAAAAGTAGGATGACGACGACTGGAGCTGGAGAGCGAGAGAAAATAACTCACGAATACGAGAGCGGAGAAAAGTGGATCCCATCAGCAGGAGTGGTGGATGGAAGAAAATTTTTACACTCATCACAATCGATTGGACACGATTTACTATGGTGCACTATGTTACCAAGGTGATCATTTTCTGAGTCCCTTTATTACTATGCAGACACTAACCATCTACCTGCATGTGACCCTATAATGTAGCATGTTTCCACGTAGTAGCCTGGTTACATGACAATAGTGCACCGTTTGGTGGTTTTCACCCCCTGTCACACACCCTCGTGGTGACTCGCGGGGTATTAAGTAGATGTATTACGATTCAGATTTTGAGCGCTCCAACTGATGAGGTATTAACATCATCCTAAGGCAGATCTCTATGCTCAAAGATGGGATTCAAAGTCGTACTCATTCGGGATGCCAAGAGTGGGCGTTACCAATCTGACAAACGTGACCACCTTCCCTCCAACATATGCCAACACTGAGGTCTTGGACATACCTCGAGTTTCGAAGATCATGGATGAAGATGATTGAAAAAAAATCACCGTCTGATTAATAATGGTACAGAATACTTCTTCACGACTTGTTTCCACATCGTCCACCTGGTACCTTAATATTAGTAGCTCCACTCTCACATGCTCTTTGCTTTCGAAATAATAATTTAAACAAAAGATCTCCTGAAAATGCTCCATGTTAATGAACTCGTCATTGAAATGAGCACAATGGGATATATTGCATTTACCCAAGTATCGTCAGAATGTTTCATTCTCAGGCTGTTAGCGTTTTGCTGAGGAACGCTCACCTCTAAATGAGGCTGAGACGAGAAAATACAACAGCATGCCAGAGATCCTCACCATCACCGCCGTTCGAGCGCATTCTCACCGCGAAGAGATGCTAGGAACGATCGTGGAACGTTTATTTCTTCCTTTAACTTCCCAGCTTGTCTCATTCCCCGGCAAAAAGAAGAAAGACAGTTCCTCGGGTGAACCCGAGTTTCCTACAGGCCAGAATGTTATAAAATGGGAGTGACAGCGGCGGTAGACGCCGAGGAAGAGAAGAGACGTGCGTGTATGGAGCGAAGAAGTTGGAGAGGTAACTCGCCGCATGCCCGACATCATTACCCTCGGCCAGCAACGCAACGCACATGCGACACGGCATCCATTTATCGCGTCCGGGGATGAGGTCGCGGGGGAGACGGGAGAAAGGGAATGGATTATAAGGCCGAGGGAGAGGGAAGATAGGTTAGCGACCCCTGGACAGTTCTCGTCCACCCCATCCATCCCTCGCTTGTCTCCTTATCATCATCCCCCCCTCATGTGTCTCTTCTCTCTCCTCGCTCGGTAACCCTCCAACCCTTGCCTCCATCAAACCGAGAGGAGAGAAGGTGGACGAGATGGTGCGGAGTGGTTACAGTCACGCTCTGCATCGTCGCACGCATTGCCCTCGGGATTAAAATCTCACTCGCGGAAACTGTCACGATTTGTGAACGGAGTTGAACGTGTAATCGTGTTCGACCCGTCCGCAGAAGTCGATTGACAAGTTTTCGTGGAGGAAAAGTGGGAAAGCACCATATTCCGCTCATAAATGCGAGAAAAAAATGACAGCTGGCACCCGCACTCCTCTGACAAAATAGCAAATGTAAGGAAAAAAAAAGTCTGAAGTATTATTGTTGATGGTCATCACCTGGAGATAATGGCTTTTCGCAACACGTGCCCATTTATAAAACAACAATATAAATATAAAGAGAATGAAAGATGCTTTGCTAAGTGCGCATGCAAAGAGGGCTAATAAGTGTTGGGTATATCTGGCTTCAATAATTCTGACATCCAAATGATTTTTTAAAAGCGAAATCGGCGAAAAGCCATTTCCATCGATCGATGAATTCGACGTAAATTCAAATCTGGATTCTGCTCGAGGGAACAGGCGTTACCCCGAAATCAACAGAATAAAAAGATAACATAGAAAGCCATATCGCCAGAATCTTCAGAATTAGAATAAAAATAAAAAAACTGTGCAGCATTGAATGAATTAAAGCTTATTCGTATCAGCATGCGAGACTTATTTTATTGGAAGAGAAAAACAATCGCAGATAATACACTAATATCTTTTACTTTAAGCAGGAGTGCCGCTAAAATTAATTTATGATCGATTCTTTTCATTATTGTAAGTATTGAGAAGAGGAACTTTGAGAACAAACAAATGCTGAAATGCAAACAAACAAACCTGACATACATGACACGAGCCAGGCATCACAAATCGGATACATTCTGACTTAAGAATGAATTTTCCAACGAAGATATCTATGTCAAGGAGCTGAACGCGATAGGATTCTGGGAAACACAAGTCGGTTCTCAGAATACATTTCTTCTATCACCCCGATATATTATTATACCGATATATTGTTTCTCTAAAATTAATGGGAATGAGGTTAAATTAATCAAGAACACATAATTGGACGAGTGCACTATACCTAAAATATTCTCATCCAGAGTCCCTACTTTCATGAATTAAGAGTAACCTAATTGTTACGTATGTACATCAACGCCGCAGAAGAACATATGCACCCAGACTGGTTTTTGTTTCAGGGGAAAAATCCCTCCGATAAGTTAATTCTTTATAGAATTAGCAGAGAGGAAATTAACAGCAGTGATTATTACCATTATTGTAGGCACATTCATTATTATTTTCTCTTCAAATTAAAATTTAAACTAAACAACCAAAATAGGAAAAACTTATAAAAAAAACAATAAAATAAGAATAAAAAGTTTGACCCTAAGTTACTTTAAATAAATTGTATGATATTCGGTTATAATCACAATTAAAATACAAAAAATAAAATACATAATTTAACTGACCTTACCATAGCTTAAATAAAACAATGAAACACTCTTAGTTATTTTCGACTGTATCTTTTCAATATGCATACTGATACATCCCCTTGCCGCACACCATATGGTGGCTTGCAGGGACTATAAAGATAAAAATAAGGAGATAACGTAACATGCTATGATTCAAAATATTGGCCAGTTTTCGAAAATATCACATAAAAGCAAAATAAGATAAATTCATGATTAAGATTTTGACCAGCCCTGAATAATGTAGACTGATTACGTTCGAGTCTATCAGTAACCGTTAGAGCTGGTTAACAGCCATAACAAATTTGAAAAGGCTTAACTGTTTAGAATAACTCTCTGAAGCATTAATAACTACGTGAAAACGGATTACCGATAAACCTTTACGTATTGAACGCGAACTTTTGTAGAGAGAGCGATTCAAAAGGGATTAACAATTGCGTAAAGGTGGAATTAGTGCGATGGGAACGAGTTTAAACAAGGATTTGGTTATCAAGGGATCGTGAGAAGTCGAGCGAGGTACGGCATTGAAATTACATGCAAACTCCGCTTGGGTTTACAAGTCATTTCCCATCCGCTCTCCCGGATTTTCAACGCGCTCTTTAATCCCCTTATGAAAAAACAACCCAACCCCCTCTGCCATGCACCACCAATCACCGAAATCTTATCCACGACCTCTCTCTCTCACTCCGACACTGGTAATTTCTCTCTCTCTGAAAAAAGCCCACACTCCTACAAACAAACCCATTACGAAAAATAAAAGGGAGAAGGAAAACAAGTACGCCGCGGGAAGCGTGAGGGGGCGTTAACCAATGCCAGGTGTCCTCCTTCCTTTGGGGTCATTTCCGGTACGGGTCCCCGGGAAAGAAATATACACCCACCTGCTGTTCTTCCACTCACACCTCACTCGTTTCGCGTACTCAGCTCCCCTCCCAAGCCTCAACCGCTCTGCTCCGTTTCATAGCGATTAATCGATGGCCGCGAATCGTAGTCGCGAGGGAGAGATCGGAGGGCGGGGGAAAAGATGGAGTGATGGAGGATCGAATGGACCCAGGAGGCTGGGAGTGGGGCAACGCGATGCTTTCCAGATCTTGGTCCACATCCAGGGGGACTCTTGGGCAGATTAGCCGCTGGCCGCCGTCCCAGTTGAAAAGTCGCGTTAAACTCGGTAATCGCTGGCTTGCAAAGCATCTATCAAGCATCAAACAGGGGCGTCACCAGCGCAAAAAACACGAGTGTTTTTCGACCACTATATCTCAGAATGAACTCACGAATTATCATTACGGTCCTAAATTTTTCCAGAATCAAAATTATCTAGGATATAACCTAGACGCTTACGTTAACGAGATAACGATGCGCTTACGAGCTAAGCTGTTCCGTAGTGAATTTCCTGGAAGAATTTCTCAAACGTTATTTATTAACTCGGTGTTAGAAAGGTGGGCACAGGGATTAAAATAATACTTTCTAAGAACATACTGGTAATAGTACCTCTGAATGAAAAAAAAAACAAAACTACTTACGGGAATACCAACTGAACAGATGCTTGAACATTAATTATCATCTACAGTAATGACATCAAGGTTAAAGGTTTACATTTAAAACTCAAAGGTCGATGAGTTAAAAAACTTCAAGAGTGGCATGATGTAGGACTCTTAAAAAAATCAGACTAGAGAAAGAACTCAACTATCTTAAATATTAAAGTTTAAACATCACATTTAAATACGTGCGATGATAACAGCATCATTACCACAATTTCCTAACACCTTCCTCCAATATCTCCGCGTTTCATTTCGACAGCGTTCCTACACAGTTCATTTTTGATCTCCCTTGCCTCACATAATTACTTTTCGCCTAACTATTCCGGCTATCAATTTTCCTCATGAGCCCCTAGCCGACGATAATGAATGCAACGGTGTTGGTGGTGGAGATCGAGCCGGCTCTCCACGCCATAAATTCTGAGGAAGGTGATCGGGTACTTTACATTAACCTTTTCCCCTTTTCATGTCGATTTTCACCGAGTTGCTGTGATTTCCTCCAGCTCGGCCCGAAATTCCCCGAGGATTCCATGATTTCCCGGTACTGCGTCGCCACCCCGAAGGCGAATTTAAGATAGGCGAGGGTGGGAAGTGGATGTGGTAGAAAAGGAGTGTCCCGTCGTGGAAAACTACATACTAAGGACTCCCTCCACTTCAACCAACTAATTCCGTCCAGAGTCTCCCTCCCTACCTACCTCACATTCCCGTTCCCTCGAGTTCCGATCTCACATTCAATTTTTTCAGCGAACTTGAAAAATAAAAGGAGTGCTGTAATTTCGACGCCGCCAGGTCTCCCCGCGAAATCCCATTTGTTCGCGCAAAATTGAGGTCTCTTCTCTCTCTACCCCACCCGCCCATATCCCTCCGCCTCTCCACTGTCTTTCCCACACCACCTACCCCTCTCGGCCCCCCTCCCCTTCCCAAGTCCCCCAATGGCCACACCCCTCTCTTCTGACATCAAAAGGCCGGAATGGAATTATTCCGGATGACGAAGCTCGGGAGGAGAATATATATATTTTTCGCTCATAAAATCGTCGAAATATGTCCTCTCTTTCCCCTCCTCTCTTATTCTCCCTTTCGGTGGCAAACGGGAGAGAGAGAGACAACAGGGAAGGGGAATGAGAGGAAAACAGATTGCCATGAGGGAAGAGAGAGAATTTCGTCGGAGTCTAGAGGGAATGTTATGGATTTATTAAAATAACGACGTCGGACGGCGGGATAAAGAGGAAGAGAATGGAAGCAGTAATTGAATTTCGCGAAACGAAGATAGTGATTGCAAAATATTTCCCCCAGAAGCATGATAATTGCTCGAGATTTTCGAGTTGTACGATTAATTATCATTTAGCTGATGAAAGGCCTTGAACTGCGGGGGAGGGGGGTCTGGATTTTGTCGGTGAATGTTATTTTCATCACGGGAGCGTAAATGGGCTTTTTGAGAGGAAACGGGACCAATTTTTGGGCAATGGCGAGCAATTTTTGAGCGAAAAATAACAAATCCACGATCTATTTTTTTCTTTTCCGGTGTGGAGCAGGAGCTCGAATGGTAACAATTATGCAGGGTAACATCCAAGATTGCTGATTGCGTTAGCGTCTGAAACCTGGAGATATACTTTGGTACCAAAGAGGCAGAGATTAAAGATATACAAATGAGGAGACTAAACGAATAAAAATATTAAATTACTAGAGAGAAGTAGAAAATACAATGCTAAAGACGTGTATTTTTTACTTTCTGAAAATAGAAAAATGCCCCCTAATTGAACCTTTATGATACTAGGTATTACACATTAAGGTAGGGACTTTGAATACTAATGGCATTTTGTGTACTATCCAGATCATAGCTATCTTAAACTGATCTCATGCAGGTCCATCTTTGGGCCGAAAAATAAAATCTCTCACTTCCTGAATAAGAATTAAGTAGGGTGATATAGCCGCCGTCCTATGGCGGCTAAAGCTTACCATCAATAGAGTATCATTAGGACTATAATCTATTAGGACTTGAGCTATTTTATCGGGAATATTCAAACAATTCAAGCAATTTTTAAAATATTCATATTCCCACAGCGCTCTATGCATAGATCACAATTAATATGCACAGGGTCGTAATGCACTCACCATTTCCCACACCGTTTGAACGCCGTATTTATCCATGAGATGAACAACCAATTCTCAGTCAAGGGATCGTTAAGTTACATTTACATATACAGAACACCCTGCAAGCCACCATAAAGGTGCATGGCAGGGGGAAGTTAACTTGGATAAGTATGAGGAGTGAGGATTCGTGATCTATCAGCACATCTACCTTAAACAGAAAGATCGTGCATTTGAAGAAGGAATCAGCTATTATCAGAAAAAGAAGCTGTATGCTAATGATACAGGTAAAATCAATAATATATTTATAATACAGGTTTCAAACCTTCACACAATAATGGCCAACACTAACGTACTGTCTCCATGGGAAGGGAGGAAGTTTATATCCATCAACGATGCGTATTGATCAACTTTCCGGATAATGCTGTTCAGTTGTTTCATTCTTATTTTTACACCACACCCATAAAACTCTCATTATCTTTTAAGGAATGACTCTTGCAAAGACCTATAAAACGTTCAGTGGGTTTTTATATCTAAATAGAATAATTGAAAATCATCCTACAAAGTGTTCCCTCGATTTCGATTATATAATACTTTGATCAATTTAATGGAATTAATACATTTTCGCGGCAACTCTGCGGCTTTTATTACTAACTACGTGATTTTCCAATGTTTACTACGTGAAAATGAGTGTAAGGACCTATAATCTATGATCATTGCTTAATAACTACCGGCCTCAAACAGGTAAGGTTGCTCAGCACTCTTCATTAAAAGCCACAAAAATTTAACGAGGGGTTGGTTTCGATTGGGATAATCGGCGAACGCAGACTTGAGAGGGGAAAATAAAACTCACGCCATGGAAGTCTCGGGCGCACGCGAAATCGGCCGAAAATAGAGAGGAAATTTACGACGGAGGATACCTTGCAGACGCCTCTGACGTCAGTCTACAGCGCTGGAGACAGATATGAGAGGCGAGAAGGAGAGGATAAAGGATGATGAACCCGAGTGCCAAACGCCTTAAAAAAAAAGTGGAACGATGCTAATATCAGGGGTTCCTCTACATTTTTGACTAAAGATTCCCTCGGTCATACAAAGAAAGCATGCGCTTAGTGATGATCCACCATTAGTAAGTAATTTCAATACCATGGAAAAGAAATGCTCGAAAAGTTCTTACTCATCTTTTAAAATTCTTCAGACGCGCAAAAGCACTGGATAACAAATATCCTGCATATGATAAGGAATTTAGAAGTGACAAATAATTAAGTTTCTTGATATCCAATGAGACTCCGATCAGAGCGTGCGATCCCCTTAAAATTTACTTAAGTAAGCTCACAAAACGAACGCTAAAGCTATTGTAAGATACTACTTGAACGTCACCAGTTTTCAAAAAACCAATTCAATACAGGTTTGGATGCTGCTCACTTCTTTATCCTAACTCTTTAACATTTACTAGAACGGTCTTCAGACTGCACTAGGAGAAAATACTGTCTCATTAAACACCTCTTATTCTCCCCCTCAGGATCGTGGACGGGATCCGAAACTGCAAAAGCGCGAAATGGCGGACTTTGGGGCTTCTGAATGCATCAGAGATGTGGGCGTAGAGGGGGAGCTTATAGACTTGGGGAGAGTTGATGCGGGGAGGGGCGGTAGTCGCCGACGGGACGTGAATCACGCCGACCACGCACGCATGCACGGAAAACACTCGTCTGCTCGGAAAAAGAGCACGCTACGCCCACGCGGGGAGGCGAACGGTACATAAATTGCCGTCGGCAAGAAATGCAAGCGTGGGCCACAGGACGTCATGAGATCTTCGTTCCCGCAATCCCAAGCCCCTCGCCTCGTCTGGGTCGATTCGTTTGCGCAGTCACGTACGTTGAGGGAATTCGCGCGAGAGATATTTTCATATACGTGCATGAACGTTCGGTTTTCGCAGTTTGAAGAGGACGAAAAGAGGTGCTCCGTGCTCAACTCCTTCGACGGTGAAATGAGACGTGGAGGATCAAGGGTCCGATCCGCGCGTGTCGAGAGGGGTTTCCGCGAAAGCGAATGATGACCTGTTCTGCATTCCGTTTCCTCACGAGCGAAATCAATTTCAAAGTTCTCAAGGTCTTGGTAGAAGGTTTATTGTATCTACAGTCGATTTTCCCATACCTCTTCCCGAGGTTTCGAAAATAAATCCTGTTCCCATAAAACATGACGCTGGTCCACATGCTGACGCGAATAGTCTCCGAATGTAATTATGACACGTTTTTATTTCCGAAGAGCTCATTAGACAAGGTAAAACTATAAATAGTGACTTTAAAAAGCAAATATTATTTCTCGATTTACCCGATTAAGGAGATAAATTTCACCAAGAGAGAATCCGAAGAGCATAGAAATTAATAAACCATTCATTCGGAAAATTCTCTCCACCAGATTAATAAACTACCTACTCTCTCTCCTCAATCGTACTCGATAGCGGCTCAAGTGATGACTTAGCTAAGGTGACATCTCTATACATTTTTAGTAAAAGATTCGCCTCAAAAAACGGACATATTTGATAAAAACACCATCCATTCATGTTTCTCATTGCGTCATAACTTAAGTGTTGAAATCCATCACGGGCAAAATACATGCGAGACTGACATTTTGCATGCAACTTAAACATTACCGTCATCCCAACTATAAATTCTGGCGCTTTGGGATTGGAAGCCGAGCCGACGTGGGAGGAACTTGGATTTAGTAATTACAGCTGGTACAGAATCAGACGAATATCGACCACGGATCAAGCCAGCGACCTAATGGGATGCTCGATCATGCTATTCCGTCGAGCGTGGAGAGTATGGAACGGCGAGCTCCTCCTCACAAGGTACGTTGAACGGCGTGATTACCTGCGGTGAGTGAGTCAACAAATAGCCAACCAGTTCCCTCACCGAAAATTTTCCCGTAACTTTCCGCCACTTCCGGAAAGTTTGGCTCGAGAACAATGATTCGCCTTGCAAATTGTCTAGACAAACGTTACCGCGCCTAAAATTTCCAAATTCTCAATGGTGCCCATGAGAAAATTAAGGAATTATGTTCAGGGATGCAATTAGGAAGAGAACGTTC
Source organism: Platycnemis pennipes (assembly GCA_933228895.1). Classification (NCBI taxonomy): domain Eukaryota; kingdom Metazoa; phylum Arthropoda; class Insecta; order Odonata; family Platycnemididae; genus Platycnemis; species Platycnemis pennipes. Next base: position 71,648,848 of record OW121847.1, on the reverse strand, counting down.
AACAACACGGGTTCCTGTATTCATGAGATCCTCGTGTTTTCTTTTTTCATTATCATCTGGCTCTCTAATATTTGAGAAATATGAGTTGGAGAGGAGTAGGTACTGACCCTTCGATGCTACTAAATAAAACATCAGAAAAGCGAATACTTGCTTAAATGAAAGAATAGATTAAAATATTAGAGAAAATGTCATGTGGATAGAAAACAAATGCTCCCATTAAGTGACGCAACTTCGACGTTTTCCGCATAAGAAAATAAAAGTTACTATGGCACCAAATTAGATTTCGAAGGTTAGTTGTGGACCGTTGCGAGCTTGAACGCATTGAGAAGATGAATAATTGTTAACAATATTCGTGTTGAGCAACCTATGAATTGACTGTTCAGTTAAATTTTACAAAGTATGGTGTCCCAATAGAGCCAGGCATGAATTTCAGTCGACGTTCCTGCCTCACAAGGCTTAGCACAGAAGGAATTGGCTATAGTTATGCTACCGAAAACAAAACTTCCTTTGATACACGCAGAATTCTAAGGGATACAAGGGAAAGAGCGAGAATACTGGCGAAGCTATCAGGTCGCTGGGAGGTTACTCGCGCATAATCAACGGACGCCGTCTTCGCAAACGTGACCAGGGTGACTACGTTACACCGAGAAGTAACGACTGCCGCACGGGCTCGGAATGTCCTTCCCAACTTCACGAGACACATCAAAGGGACATTTCGACCTGCCCCAACGAGAAACGCCCAGAAAAGCGGTACGGCGACATTGAGCGAAGCAAGAATGGAAAGGGGGGTGGCGAACAAGGCGTGCCTTCCTAGAACAAGGTCTGCGCTCCCAAGAACACTTAAAGACTGAATTCCGATTGAATTTCCACCCGCCTCACCCGGAGGGCGGAGGGAAAGAGCGAGCTAGCTGCATGCGGATGGGTGTTGCCGGGTGAGGGCGGGCGCATCGGGTGTGGGAGAGAGGTCAGGGTGTGTGGAGAGGATGCAAACAATGGCAACAAACGCGACACGGACGAGGGGAGAGCGGAACCAGACCAGAAAGCACTGGGGCTGGAAGGGTTAAGGGCAGACGTGAGCTAACATGACATGATAAGCCTCGTGATTTTTGTCTATATGAGTCTTTTCACGGAGGATAACATATCCGACAAATGCGAGAGAATGAAAGGGATGAAACAATTCTCTCAAAATCCACCGGATCCAGAGGAGGATTAATCACCTTTCGCGAATATCATATACGAGGCGGATCGATCGTGCAAGCGATGAGGGAGCTGGAGGATGAATAAATATCAACGCACGTTATTCGATTCTACAGTTAGACTGGTCTATAAAAATAATAATAGGATTTTCCAGATCTGGACTACCGGCTCTGGCGTCAAATTTTCTATGCAGCTTACAATGCGTGAAACGATTACATATGAGTCTTGTCAGGGAATCATTTCGGAAAATGGATGTAGCAGAAATCAGAATGGAAGTTCTCAGAAAAATAAGGGAGATAAAAAAGAACACGAGTCGTGTATTACTTGAACATCTACAAGGGAATCACTTCAGAAATCTTGGACTTACAATATTAGTGTAGACAGACTTAGAAATAAATTACCGTAATTGTAGATTTTAGCATGAAAATCTCGTGTAACCACGCACAACGCGCGATGAAGGGGAAAGATAACTCTCACCAAGCACTGATGTGATTAACATCATTTTTTTCACACACTCTTCCGTCCCGACGACGATCGTATAAGGCTGTGGTAGCGAGAACACCTAACAACGGGAACTGGGCTCGAAAAAGATAGAAATTCCATTGAAATCCCACCATGGATGTGGAGAGCATTCAAGAATCAGTACTCCCTCCAACTAATGGGACACAAATTTGTGATTTATCCGCAACCTTCCTCCTTTACTAATAGAGAGGAGGCAATCCACTTCATCCAGCACAGGGTAAATACAATTTCTATGTCTCCTCATACAATTTCTGCAGTCTGAGTAGTCACCTACAAGCGAGGGAAAACTTGAAACCTCCGATGGTGATCCCACTAAAAAAAATCGATCCCGGATGCAATGTCGAGAGACTTTGGATTCTTTGGTTTGGGAAAAATCCTTTGGCTCCCACCCATTCCATTGCCAGCCGGGCAGGGTGACATCAGTGGATTGAGGAACGCGAAATTATTGGGACCACCGCCGTAACATACCGCTAAGGTCCGCACACGTACCGGGCGAGGCGCTCTCATTGTGTCCGTGCGAGGTTAAGAGGGCGAGGTTCGGGCTCGCCCAGACCGACCCACCCTCCCCATATCTAGCCCTCCTCCCTTCATTCCACTTCCTTCGCAAAGGGTGCTTGCTAGTGGGGGCGGCGGTGGGGCGTGACGGCGGCGCCGGAGTCACGCTGGCCACACTCGAAAATGAGGTGCGCGTGATGGAAGGAGGGGGAGGGAAGAGGGAGGTGGAGTGGGAGGGGTTGGCCCTGTCAGTGTGTGTGTGTGTACTCGCACTCGTGAGAGTGGAGGGTGAGAGGGCGAGTCTGAAAGAGAAGCCCACCTCTGTGACGAACGGCGTAGTTTTGTCGAGAGGGACTCCCACCGAGCCGGGGAAAAACTCTTTATCGCCCACGATGAGAGTCGGACAGAACAATAGTGTTTAGTTCCCCTTCTTTTACAACACATATTAATAGTTGAAAACTTATCTTTACTGCCCAGAATGGCAAGTAAACACCACGTGTGGTGTTCAATTCGATCTATGACCGTTCCCTTATTAGCACAGCGCGGAGTAACCAAGAGTGATACACCAACCAAAATTACACGATTGGTTTAGGCTTGGTTTCCACAAGATATTTCTATAGGCTATATCCTTGGTATTCGCATAATTTTTGCTTTCGTACTCTTCACTGCTACCTCTGCGCATACTGCGCTTCTTCTGCTACCCTTTCCATCCACATTTTCCTGCACGATTGACTTCATGAAAGCTGAAAAACTTCCGATGCTCAGTGCATGAGTACATACATGCATAGTATTACAATCCTAGGATTGGTATACTGTAGCCCTCCATTTCTCCCTATCCCATGCCAGTTCTTTCATTTCCCCATGGTTCTTCTTCCTCGTATCCTCCTTGACTTGCCCCAAGTACTTGTCTCTTGGTCTTCCTCTGGGGACTTACCCTTCAATTTTTCCCTCCATTATCCACGCAATTGTTGTGTCTCATGACATGGCCAACCCACCGTGTTCTTCTTTGGCGTATAGTACTCCACAGTGCTCTTTCTTCTTCAATTCTTCCGTTTACGTCCTCGTTTCTAATCCTATCCGTTCATTTGATTTTCAGCATCCTTCTCCAGCACCAGGTCTCGAAGGCTTCTATTCTTTTCTGGTCAGTTTTTCCAATGGTTCATGCTTCTGATCCGTAGAGTGCCACTGCCCACACGAATTTTTTCATGTATGTACATACTGTTTCCTTGTCTCCAGTCTAATGCTCTTCGAGCAGATTAGTGGCCTTTTGGCCATGAATGTCATCTTAGCTTGGGCTATTCGATGCCATGTCTGTCGTGCTTTTCCATCCCAGGTGATGGTGCTCCCGAGGTAGTTGAATGATTCCACTTGCTCCAATCTTTCTCCTTTGAGGCGGACGTCGGCCACTGTTTTCTCTCTTCCACACACAAGTATCTTGGTTTTATTCTTATTGACTTTCATGTTGTATTCCTGGAACACTTTTTCAATTATTTTCAGTGAGTTCTGTAGGTCTTCCTCGTTTCCTGCTACGATAGTGATATCATCAGCGGAGCGTAGCATGTTGATTTCTTCTCCATTCACTTTGATTCCTTTGGACTTTCTTCTTATATTTCTGTTATTGCTTCCTCCATGTACATATTGAATATTTCTGGTGACAGGTTACATCCTTGTCGGACTCCTTTGTTAATTTTTGCCTCTATATTTTTTCCGTTTTGCGTACGTATTGTGGCCACTTGACCGTGTAGAGCTGGTAGATGATTATTCTGTCATTGAGGTCCAAGCCAAGTTTTTCATAGTATGGAACCAGAATGTAGTCAAACTGGTATCTGGCTGTCTCCTGGCATCTTCCATGTGTATCTTCTCCGCCGGTAGTGCATGAGTATGGCCTTATTAATTGCCATTTACAAATTTTAAATGAAAATGTTGCAATAGAACGAAGCGATTTGGAGATACCTACACCCAACAGTGGGAAATACAGATTGACATACAATTACGAATTTCAATAAATTCACCACCTCCCGACTACATTCAGCATTAAGTTGGTGTGCATTGTTTTTTTTTTATTTTGACTTGATTTTATATTTTGCAATTGAAGAAATTCAAAAGTTTCTCTCAGATATTTTATCTTATGTTTCCCCAAAAATACTCACCATTCAACTCCCGTCAGTCAAATAGTCACAAACGTAAGAACCACTCACCTACAAAGAAAGAAAATAGCATATTAGGCAAAGTTAAAAAGATAATTACATGACTTTCAAAAGAGTTATTACTTTTAGCTTGCGCAGAGGGAATAAACAATACTCAAAGAAATCATCAGGAGGTGAATACATCTCTTATTATTTTAAAGTGTACAATATAACTTGAGTCACACCCAAGAGTTTTAAATTGGAATTGTATCCTAATGCCACGTGCTTCAATCCCTTATCGCCGGATTAATAGAATGTCATGTGTTGGCAATGAAAAATGGTCATATGCTATAACCGCTTTCCATAATTAATAACTTTTACGGCTGGCTAGGTACAGGTGATTTTCAAGCAAAATAATGGAAATATTTGGGACGTTCGTTTCGCCTGACCTTTATTCTATCAATTTGCCTACTGAGCTGACTCTGAGAAGGAAATTCAAGAGGACATTTGTTTCTCGTCGACGGTCATTCGAAACAATTTATCAGGCAGAAAATTTTACAAAAAACAGCGATAGTTAGGTTTTGAAGATGTTTTACGAAAAAAATATGTGGCCTAAGGCTCGCAAAGTACCTACTACAGTCCACCAGTTGCAGACTGCTAAAAATAGAATATATAAATAAGATGATACACGCAATGCATAAGGCAGAAACACTCGCAAATTATTACAGGTTAAATCCTCACAACGAATATGTCACCAACAACGTAGAGCATCCGAAGAGAGTAATCCACAAATGTTCCGAAAACCAGTATTTCTCCATACTATCCGATGGAACACATCGAGGGACGACACAATGAAAGATATTGGGCAACCGATTGAGCCGTCACCGCGATCGGAAGAGGTTGGTGTCAAGACTAACGGCCGTCGGACCGCGGCAATAGACAACTGTCGGGCGATGACAGAGGGGGAGGAAGGGGATGGGATTCAAGAGAAAACTGTGTTGGAAGAGGGTGGGAATAGAGTGGAAGGAGGGCGACTCCCTTTAACGCCCCTGTATTATTGAAGAGTGTCTCGGAAAAGAAGGATAGCTGCGCTCCGATCACCGCGGCGGGATCAAACGGACGCGAGAATCGAAGATCGAAGCAGGGAGTAGTCGGGGACGGGAGAGGAAAGCAACGAGGGAAAGAAATAAAAAAGATGAAGAGAGGAACCATTCCCACGTCCCCATCCTCGCCGAAAGCCATTACTCAGGGAAACGCATTATTCATCGGAGCGGATACGAGATAGAACGCGGGGGGGAAGAGGAAATATCAATTGAATAAGGCATTAAGCGGCGACCGCCCGCACCACCACCACCACTTCGAGAGAGAGAAAAAAAGAAACGCTAGCGAGCGCGACTCCTTTTCGGCACACGGGTGGAAAAGAGAACGGGAGTGGAATAAATGGTTGAAGGAGGGATGACGGGAAGGTGGACTCGCTCGATGGAAAAAAAACATGACGCACACAGGACGACATTCGCTATTTCCGACCCTTTCGCGAATAATCCGACCGAGTGGCGACGCGCGCCGATCTGAATTTTATTTCGGACCCCATCGTCCTTCGGTCGGGGGATGAGGAGGAAAGGAGGGGAAGGGTTTGGAAGGGACGAGGGAGGTCCCGAAGGGCGACCCTGACGGTGTGGTCGAGATCCACCTCCCTCTACTAGCCTCGTACATTCGCAAGTGTCGCATGAATTATTTATCCATCCGCCCGTTGGCGGAAGGTGGGAAGCGCTGGCAAAGATAATAATAAAACGGAGGAGGGAGGACTGTGATCGCGAAAGAGAAGTGAATGGGAAATCAGCGCCGATCGACCGACCGTCGCGTCGGGCGGGTCAGTTAGTCGAAACCCAGACTACAAGAGTTCGGGGTGCGTTTCCACTGTAAAAACTTATCAAGTGTCTCTACTAAGTAACGTAGGGATGCCTACAAAATAGCAATTACTATACGCGGGACCATGATAACAATACAAGGTTTGAAGTACGCGGTCATCGATCAACTATCAGGCCCAGTTGCAGCATCGTCAATTTATGATGAGCAGGGCTAATATTAGTTCTACCACGATCATTAGGATCTTTGAAAATTCAGAGAAATTCTAGCTATAAAATCTTACTAACCGCCTTTTTAACATCAATACTTCCAATTTTCAGAAGTTGAAATAACGAAGTAAGTTTACTGTGATTCACAAAATGTCTGTTTATTCACAAATTGTTCATAAAGCAATTTTACATGAGATTGGTATTTTTTTTAAGAACAGAACGACGGGCTTAGGATTTAATCCCGGTAGTGATGGCGATGTCTCGGTGGAATACTTGAGCAGTGGCGAGAACTACACTAAAATCATTACTTATGTCCGCAGGGTGGCACTTTAGACAGTGGTTTCCCTCGCGGCGTTTCTTAAAAGAGCTGGCCCACCCCAGGGCCTCGATCATGGCTCTTCATAACGCGTGCGCTAGCGTTACCGCTATTTTTTGATTTAACTTATGTCAGAGAGAACGTGATCTCCATTCTTCATTTTTCGCAAAGCACTTCAATCGCTTATTACAATCAGTGGAGCGAATTTTATAGACGGTTATTGTTAACCCTGCGCTACTCTACAAATATTGCGATGACGCGAAAGATAGATCCGTGATTCCACACCAGGTTATTCCTACTGCTCCTCCTTTCTCTAACAATACTACCAATTCCGCACCAATCACTTTAACCCTAATGTTGCAAAAGATTTCCAGTACCAATTTTTCTTTTAATGCATCTTAGTATCAACTACCACTGAAAACGATTTTACAGATAAATGAAACGCATTTTTACCGAGTCATGTGAATGGAAATGAATAATATATTTTCTCATGACACACTCGATACTTCTCGAGCAACATTAAATTCGATCTGGTCCACAGGGATCCTTCGCCCACGGGTGATTCCCTTGACTCACTGGCTCTCGCACAAATATCTCTCTTAACACCTTCGTGCAAAGCGTTTCCAATCATACTAACCATCAAGTGCACAGGGTCTCTTCCAGACGCAATGGAGCGTTAAGAACTCCTCTACTTTCGTTTTCATCCTTAGCGATATAGTCGCTCTCTCGTTCCCGAGCCACTAAATCCTCCATCTCGGTTCGAGCCAAGGGTGAGTGGAACTCGACGCAGTTTATTCAAGCGGAGGCCAATTATCAGAGCGATACGGGAGAAGGGAATATCTCAAGGACCCCGTTATTTCCGTTTAACGGTTTACTTGGCTCCAGTTTCCGACCGACGGAAATCCCCCACGGGCTCTCCACCCCCCATCAAGGATAAAACGACCGTATCAGAGAGAGATCAAGGGCACGGAATTCGAGTCCTCTGACCTGAAAGTTGCTATCCCTTGTGAACTAAGTGAAGCTGATGAACACACACTATCCCTCAAATGAAGGAGTTATATCACACGCGGAATACAGTGGAAACATCTTCATTTTTATCGTTTGATTCACAAACAATTCATTCCGGACCACTGATGAACGATGACGACTACTGTAAAACGAAAGTCTCCTTCAAAAAAATGTGCCAGTAACATTTTTTCGATAGCAACCACTGCTCCGGCTTGATATAAAAAATAAAATAAGCTCAGTTACATGTTTAGGCCTTCATGTCTATTACAGAGGAGAAGTCGATTCATCTAATGGAACGATGAAAATGAGTAGGTATTACTACTACTACTTGCATATGCTACGTATTTCAAAGCTCTTCAATGGTAAATTATTAAGTCAAAAAGTAACATGTGGCAACACTTCACAATGAGATGTTTTCATACGTTCCTGCGAGCAGCTGCAATTTCAATGAAAATTTCATTAAAAATTAAATTAATTAGAATAGAGGAATCTTTCATAGTAAATTCAAAATAATGAATGCATACAAACACCTACTGATGTATTTTTTTCTTCAAGATTCATTCACACATTAATCTCTAGAATTAAATCGAAGTGTCATGGAGACGAAAAAAATGACTAATTGGATATAGTTTAACGCGTCACGATACATGTAAAAATAATTACCACTGTTGTTATGTAGAATCCTCTACTTTCAACTAAGGTAACGACGCTGATTCAGAACCGATCAAATAGGAGATGAATTCAGCAAGGTCCATGCTGCAACTTGAACGAAGGTAAAAAAACATCGACTACGTGACGCACAAAGTTTGCCGCCAAAACAAGGAAAAAAAGGAAGGGAGGAGCGCGATCCGCCGCGTCCATCCGTCCAGCCCTCGCCTCACTCTGCGTATCAAAAGGATCCCCTTCCCTGTTCCCAGCCATAACCTCCAGCCCCGTCAATGCAAAGACCCCCGCTTCTCGCTCTTCCCTGCCCCTCGAGCTCCTCCACTCCGCACCACGCCCCCGACAGCCTCAAGGGAAACGATATCGGAGAAGAAAAGGCGTTGACCCCGCGTTATCAATCTCGCATGCGCATAAATCCACGGGGAGCCCATGCAGTGAACCCATGGGGGAAGAAAAAAGACAAAAGGGCTCCGGGAGGGATGCGCCTATGCATGGGAATCCACTTATTAGGACCGGAGAGCACGAAGTTCTTTGGGCTCGATCCGTAAAAACATCTGTTGTGGACGAAAAATGGAGTCCGGGTGGAAATTGACAAGGAAAGACTCGCCGCGCATGCTCAGTGGGCACATGGGAAGAATAAACCATCGACCATAAAGTCTGCTGCCCCCCTTTCATGCAGCCAAAAAAAAAATTCCTCGAGGCCATTATGAAACGAAAAGCGACACCGCCTTCGGTCTCGCCCAAGTAGAGGGAAGCTATTCACTCCATGGATATTTTTACAGCAAAATTAGCATAATTGAGAGAAGTTTGCCCGAAAACTCTTGACTTCAGTCAATTCTAATTAAATAACCAATCTTCTGGGTCCCATAAAATACTTTTACGGGTGGACTTTCAATGTAATGATATGAGATTGAGTATACAGCATAAGTCTAGGAATTACACGGAAAGAATATGCAAATTTCTTTTGAGTTGAGTCTTGAACTATCTATTTTAACCGTTCACGAGATCTTTCAACTAATCACGGCTCGGCTGTAACTGGAATGCTACCTAGATATTAGTGAACTTTTCAGTCCTAGATGGTGAAATGAAAAGGTGGAGCTCTACGGCCTTAAATGTATATAAATGTAATCGGGACTTAGAAAAATTTCGGCTCTGAAGTGGTAACTATTTAATGGAAGTGACTGTATTTAACGTAAAGAAAAACTGAAAAATATGACGGCCATTACAGTTTTTATTTTCGTTAAGTCCTAGGTATATCCTAGAAATTGTGTCATAAATTGTATATCTCTTACTGTTTTTTAATAACGGCATGAAGTTTTGTATGTATATTGCTGGTGGCTCAATTCAGGTCCCATGACCTTGGAGACCACCTAAAGCTCCAGATATATTTTTGTACTATAAATTGTATCGAGTATGTGGGAGTAAATAAAATATCAATATCAATATAAAGCAGTGGTTAAACAGACTTGAAGGCTCCATGATTTCAAAAAACACGAGGCTCAAGTCAAGGCTTCTTTGAAGGGGGAAAACAGGGCCAGTATAAACGCAAAAAATTCAACATCACAACATCCACACGCATGAAGAAATGTTCAGCAAAGAGAGAAGAGCAAAAAATCAACCACCCAGGGAGAACAGCAAATGGCAACGATAAAGGGATACCAGGACGGATGACATACACGGCAGAAACGGGCAAATAAGGCGCACGTTGATACAGAGATGTGGGTAGGTTTAGACTTAGAGGTGCGTCGACGACTACAACCATTTCGCTCCATGCCAAATCTATTGTTATCTAAGCAACAACGTAAATGATTTAGTCTTAAAAACTGGAGTCCTAAAAATGAAAATATATTTACTTTTATTAAAAAAGCCTGGATCCCTTCAGAAAAGAGGGACAGAAATGAGTGGGGGTGGACGGCAGGTTGACACGGAGAAGAATTGTTCTCGGGCAATCACAAAGTTTCTACGGAGACATAACTCTGTCTTTATTCATTATGCATTCCACACACACACACACGTGTCAGAATGTCTCCCCTGATTTTAAGTCCGCCCCTATCAGGCTTGTCATCAGCTGTTTTTTTCCTTCTTTCCCTGAACACGTGGACGCATTAACCCTTCTCTCGATACATTGCATCACTATGACTGCTCACACGTTACATTTACAGGCCAAATTAGTAAGTGTGAGGTGTGCCCATCAAAAAGGAAAAAATAGTGAACGTACTTCTGAATTCCTAGGGCGTTCATTATTCACGATAAATTCGCTTCCGAAAGTGATACCAAAACGTATATAAATGATCAAGTTCTCAATAAAAGAAAAATTTTACAATACATTTACAATTTAAGTTTCAAATAGCTCCATTAACTGCTCTGACGATCTACACTCAGTTGAAAAGAAATTTGTAGCGTATGCTCTTGATGAGGAATTTGTTTGTGGTTATATTGATAATATCGAATGTTCTAAAGTTCGTAAGAAAATTCATGCAAAATGTTTTCCACGTAAATCAATAACCGGCTGCCAATGCAAACTGCGTGCGAAACGGTCGGATGCCACAAAAATGAAAAGGAAGGGCAGTTGCTTGAAAATATACCACACGATTAGAACAACAAAAACATCGTGCCGAAGTTAAGACTGGAAATTTTAACAGGAAAATGACGAATGGAATAAAGATTATAAGTAATAGTCTCATTTTCCTCTCCACCTACTCACGCGATTTTGAGTTTAATATTATTTCCCCAATCCAATCTGTGGGACTGTAATACATAAACTGCCTATAACAAATCCCTCTCGTGGTAAAATTGATTTTTGAATCATTAGTAAAAGAATAGAGAAAACTGAGTCACCATATCGATTAGCAAGTACTGAAAACTACGCATATCGTTGAAAGGAAAATGAGTCGAATAACATGGAACGAGTAGCCCAAGAGTAGTGCTACACTATATACACATATTGTTACACTCGGGGGACACTAAAAAGACGGGTCATACGCTTCTGAAGGATTTGTGTTAATGTGTGCCTCGTATTTTGTCACAAGGATAAAAATTCGATCTAGAAGACGCTCTCTTATGACCAAGGTCGTATAACTAAAAATAGTCCAAGGAAGAATGATCTAAACCAGCGAATCACCGCGCTAGTTTCGGCTGCGGCGAGAGGGCTAACTTGTTACCGAGAGGTGCAATTTTCGAGGTGGACGCCGACACGAAATACCCTGTGCAAACCCGCTGGACTCGTTCTCACACTTTAACCCCTCTCCAACCCCTGCCGCGAACAGAACAAAATTGAGTGATAAATCCCATCCACCCGACGAGGGCGAATGAGCTAATAGTCGAGGATTTCGGTACCGCCGCTGTGTATCGGGAAAGAGGAGAGGAAGGGGTACGGGAAAGGCGCCTAACCCATGGGGATGAGAGAAGTAAGGGAGGGTGTGGGAGAGGGGGGAAAGTTCGGAGAGGAGATGAGGCGGAGGTGGTTGGCGGCTTTGCTTTAAAAATTTATCCGTATTATTTTTCTTTACTTTTTTCCCGGCCAAGGGTGAAAAAAAACTCCCATCCCTCGCCCATTCGGGTGGACCGTGTTCAACGGATCCTCGTAGGGACAGTGTGGGAGGGTGAGGGGTGGGTGGGAGTGGGGTCGGAGGAATAAAATACGAGGGTGGGCCGGAGGCAGCGGGGGATTGGAAGAGCAGGGGACGGTCGAGATAAATTTTAAGGGACGAAAAGGGTGTGAGATGTGAAAAGGGAAGAAGAGTAGAAGAGAGAGGAGGGGAGAATAAAATGTGAAGGCTCATTTTCAACTATGCTAATAATATTATTTATATTTAATGATAAAAATAAAAGGTTTTCTCAACGTAAAAATGAATCTTTTAAGTTTTGGGGAAATTTCGGCAACTTACGTAAACTTCGTTAAATTGGTTTTATTATCATTTTCTCCAGAACATTCATTAATGACTATGACTAAATGACCCCTCTCGTAGACTGTTTCTGCACAGTTTTTACGTATTTGACTTTCAGTAAAGGTCATCGAGTGCCAGGAGTGAAAAAGAATTGATTTAACTATCGAGTTAAAGAAAAAAAAAAGAATTAATGAGATTTTTTTTTCAAAATAATCGATAGTAGTATACTCGAGTCTGGCGTAATGTAATGATGCTTGAATTAAAAAAATAACTACGGAATTTGTAGAAAAAACCGAGGCATGAAAGAAAAAAAGATGAATAGACGAACAGAATGGAAAAAGGAAGTGAGACCGAGGAAAGATAAGAGAACAGAAGGAAAAGGAAACTGATTAAATATTTGGGGGTTTTCAATGGGGGTCGAGGAAGGAGCCGGGTATGCGGTCAACGAACGTAAGGCAGGCATGGGTGTAGCGAGTGAAAAAAAAGAGGTGATACACATAGAGAGAGAAAGATGATAGTAGGGAGAGAGGTGGTATTAAAATAACCGATGGCAGTAGGAGGAGGATGACTTTCTCGCGGGGAGAGTCGGGGAGGCGTGACTAACACGGATAACCGCGAAATTTGGGAGGGAAGAGGCGAGGAGGAAAGAGAGGGCGGGTAATTTCGAGAAATATATAACTCACACGAGTTCGCACCCCTCCACGAGAGGGGTGCTAACACGTGGGGGACCGGGGAGGCGTTGGACCGGAACTTATTTTTCCTGGAGAGAGGCGAATGAGGGAGGTGTTGATACGAGGCAAGAGCTGAGCGGGAGGCAGTGAAGAGAGTCGTATTCGGCGAATAGAGAGGAAATATCGCGAAATACGGGAGACCAAAGGCAGTGGACCAAAGCCACTGGACTGGTCGAAATTTCACTCGCTTAACGGATACTGAAACGCACACCAGGAAGAACAGAAAGAAACATTTTTCTCACACGTCATCAGATACACTAACCTTCCTCTGTGAGCGTTCGTTGATATGCAGAACTTGTAATTATTTTTGATGGCACAAAGGCTGCCTGCACCTAATGACTGATAAACTCAAATCGGCGCATATAACGTGATCGTTTTCAGGCCTCAATCCAACAAAGCTTACGATGTACTCAAATGGAATTAAATGCCTACATATTGCGACGAACACCGGGACATGCCCAATTGGAAAGGCATTAAGGTAGACCGATAATATGCAGTTGGGGATTATCTTCATAGCAATGCTGAGTTATCCTCTATTTTACATTAACTGGCTTTTTAAACCCATTTCATTTTACCAAGCGTTTTTAATTCTATACAAGTCTATCAAATATTATGTAGAAAAATATTTATAATACATTTGTAAAAATTGGAGTGTACCCGATGAAATTTGTAGTAAACAGAGCAAATGATCACGATCGTCGACGCCTATTAACGTAATATTTTTGTAATAGTACTGCTAAATAGTATTTCCACATCAAAAGATAAATAAAAGTGCACTAATAGTAAAGGACAAACGGAATACAACATACTGCTTAGGACCATTACAGCATGGTGAATCGGTGAGATAAAATAAAAAAATTGCTAAGCGAAGTTCCCCTCGGCTGGTCTTATCGCTTCGCTTAAAGACATCAGCACGGTCGCTTATGAAATGGTGGGACGCTTTATCCGAATCGGTTGGGTTCAACTTTCGGCCACCATTAGGGCATGTCTCTTATGACCGCTCCCAAACACGGTGCTGGAGTTAACAAGGTCTTTTCGTCGCGAGCTAGAAGGAGAGACCCCATGATCTTTCGTCGCGGAAATTCACTAGTCAGCGTACACAAGGAGGTGGGCGATAGGAAGCTAGGGAAGAGAAGGAAACGGAGCGGATCTCCACAGAATCCCTACTCCTAGGCTGTCAGGATGTTGACGGGGGACGATGATGGAACGGGGTGCGAGGGAGAGGGAGGGAGAAAGCGTGTTTCTGAGGGTGGATAGAATGGAAAGGAAAGAGATGGTATGGAAACGTGGGAAGGGGAAGCGATAGAGAGCGCTCTGTGTGCATAAAGAGTCTTTTAAGGAGGGAAAACAATTCCGGGGAACGTTCAAAAAATCAGAAACAAAAAAAAACCCTTTATGGAAAAAGGATTTATTCCCATCGTTCTGCGGTCGGAGAGCACAGATTGGGCAACGGGGGTGGGAATCGATAGTACGATCTTAATTGCAAACAGGGGGTGGATGGTGAGTGAGGGGGGCAGGAAGGGATCCCTTCATTTTCGCCGTCCGAGGGATTCAGAAAAGCCTCGATGAAAATGTAATTACTGCCCATTAAAAGCAATCCTCGTCGGTCCACAGTGCAAGCTTCCCACATCAAGCAAAGCGGATGGTCTATTAAGAGCTAGGGAAGAATTTTTTTCCGTCTCCGAATGGGAAGCAGGAACATTCCGGACTCCAACGGCGAGAGAGGAAATTTTTCGATAGCACCTCATGTGAAGAGAAAACGAGATGTTAATGCAAAGACGGTGATTAGCATAGGAGAGGAAATGGGGTCACACAGCCGAATGTCGTGTTCACGTCTGATGAAAAACAACTACTAACGAATTTCCGATAGTTCAACCACTTACTGCGGCTTTAAGAGGGACTTTTAAAACTTGCACTCTAGTAACTTAACCGTGCCACTTCATTTCCATTTGGCAGATGTAAATGGAGAACAATTCTGCGAAATGAGAGAAAAAGAGATTTAAAGGTTTTCCCTATTTCGATAAAAAGGCTGAAAAAAAACATTCTAACACAAGCCTACTTTTCAGCGTTGACCTAAATGAAAAAATCTTACAATTCCTCTGTAATTCCACTAATGCGGTGCAAAACTGGATAAAGATATTCAGGGTTGGCCTTTCTCCATTTCATACTCCTGGTTCAATAAGATTACAACTCTTCCAAATTAAGATTAGTAATCATTTTACAGGATGAATATTTTTCTAACAATTAGTCACGGTTCCATCTTCTGCAATTTAATTTTCATCCTAAATCAAGTTATCAGTTAGCTTTTCGATAACAGAAAACCGCTATTTTATAGATGAAACTCTAGATGAAAGCAATCAGATATTAGCGTTCAATTCATTGAATTTACGACTATCAGTTAATTAGAACGAAAATAAAATCTGGATACCTGAAATAAGTGATTCATTGAAACAAATAAGTAGGTCCGTACGCTTTTAGGTTGGAGATGCGAATGATCAATGAGTTTGTTTTAACACCGGGCTAAAGAATTAGTCTCCATTAGTCTTAGAATAAAATTTTCTGCTGCTGCTCCTAGTAATCTCAACGTTTAGCCTAGCTTAAACCCAAGTTGGATCGTGATACTGGCAGCATCTATACCTGACGGGCGGTCCAAACTCGCGACTCTTGAGTTGTCACACCTCCACGTTACAGACGTTACTACCGCGGCGAGAAACCTTAATTTTCAGTTTCCTATTACTCTTTGATCAAAGACAGATGCATGGAAAATCGGAAAGCGATAGAAATCACTGCTAGCACGCAACGTTCTAACATGCCGAAAACTCTATTTACCGGAGAGATCCCTCGAGCAAATATGCTTTCGGTTCAGGCAGCTGATAACGTTGTTACGCGAACAATAGGTCCACGGTGGCGTGAAATCACAGCGCACCTTGAGCATAAGGCGACTCGTCGATCGATGTCATCTCGGCACACATTTGCAGCACAGAGAGACTCCGGCCCAACGCTAAAAAAAATCCTCTCGCCCTATTCTCAAAACTAATTTCAAGGAACCGCTCTGTTAAAAGCGACGTGAGATCAGTTTTCCGGGTCGAGATCACACACACGAGGAAAACAGCCCGGGAGAAAAATGTCGACGGCTGCTTTCGCGGAGCGCACAGAACGAATATAAAACTGTCATTTGCGGATTTTTTCCTTCGTCGGGCGTGGAGCGGGAGGGCGGTCGCGATAAAGGAAGTCAAAATTTTACGTTCCCATAAAGGGAGAAAAAGAAAGCGAGGAAAATTTACGCCGACCGATAGTAAAAAAAATATATACGCACCGCCGGCGCACGGAAACAAATTTCTTTAAAAGCGGTCTAGATATAGCATAACGAGACGGTAGAGTGGGGAGTATGGTCGGGAAGTTGAAAAGGAAGAGGCTCTTATTTGGAGATGCGGGAAAGAGGAAGGGTCCTTCGGAAACGAGAATTACTGAAGAGCCCGCATCCCTTCGGAAGACATACGGGAAAATGCTTCCACCGCCGTCCAGAAACCGCCCTTGACCGGGTCCGCCTCTGTTTTACACAGACCACCCACGCTCCTTAAAAATATTTTTCTCACCTTCCACGGCGAAGTTCAAAAAGCCGAGAGATGAAATGCCCCCCCGGAGGTACGTGAAAGAGCTAAGTGTACGTTCATAACCAAGCAATGCAGAGGAAATACCCACAATATTTTGCGAGAAGTAATAAAAATAAATATGAAAAGACCACGACCTGTGGGGGGGAGTGGGTTCGTATCAATTGAGATTAATTCTAGTTCGTAACTAAGGACTCACTCGCATGTTTTTACACTACATTCGAAATTATTCCGTCGGTTGGTTGGGTTGAACCTAATTTCAGCAATTTCTTGCTGAAATTTTTGTACACCAGGTTGAGAATTTCACAGAGAAAAAATCTTCCGTTTAAAACCGATACCTCAGCCATGTTCGGATAGTAAAACCCCATCGCTGATGCACCTGGCGTGATATCAAGGGATCCGGGTTCGACTGCAACTTTAGAATGATGATTTTTTATGTGGTGATGTTCATACAAACTAAAATTAGATATAAGTATTTAAAGAGAAGGTTATTCATACTGGTAAACACTTACAGAGGAAGGAGCGAAAAATGAGACACTGAGTGAGGAAATTAAGATGCGAAAACCTGAAAAAAGAGTAGGGCATGCGGATAACTTTGATAATGGCGCTGCAAGGAAAACACTGTTTGGTGTCTCATGAATGTTCTTCACACGTATATGCGGATAAGAGGGAAAGCATACGAACTGACGGTTTCATAACTTTTAAGCCAATCCAAGACTTCACGAAATTACGATTACATGAAACTAGCATCTTTTATTTCCTCATTTCAGCCAAATAATAATCTCAAATAGTCTATAAATCAGTAAGATCGAAATCTAAACATGATAGGAATGTCTCAGAGCAACAAAAGTGAATTAGAAGGTAATGTATCGGAAATATTCTCTTGTAAAATAGCTAATCATCCCCTGCAATCAAAACTCGAATACATGAGTACGTGATTTTAAAACAAACATGGGACTTATAAAAAAAACCTTTCATCCATACATATTTATAAAAAAGAGAAAATAATAATTTGGTGCCTCGAGCGTGGCGAAAAATTCGGTGGAAAACTCGAAAAAAATTTATTGGTTCTCGTATCAAATTAAAAGCATTAAAAACTGAAAAATTCTAACGATTGACTTTCCATGCCGATAAACATTGTCGAGGCTTGAACATCCCCTAAACTTTACCGAGATGTTATAAGGTCTCCAGAATGGAGAGGAATGAATTCCCGGAGGGGACTGGGTCCTGTCTACAAACATCCCTCAACCATATACGTGCATATACGTCTCAAGGTAGGAAGCAAAAGGAATGGGAAACAAAATCGGCCGATCAAATTACACATGCGGGAACGTTATGGGAATGATCACCCGTAGGGAAGGGAAGACAGTAGAGTTTATCTGGCGGAACAATGAGATAGGCGCGGAATTACGTTAAGAGGAGGAGGTTAAGAGGACGAATTCATAAGAAGAGGAAACGTGAGAAACGACTTCTGGACGTAAGGAAAAGGGACATGCGGGCGTCTCGGCGAGAAACGGAAACTGCGCCACTAGAGATAGTTCGAGGCATGGTCCCGAAGAACGCAAGGCATTCATGCATGCATTCGGAAGACGACCCCGGAACGCCGCCGACGGCAACTCGGGCGATTATTTCGCTTACTGATCGCTCCCGCCAATATTACCTCTCCCTGGAATGCTCCGGGCAGGAGAATTTCCTCCACCAGGAGAATTCCCTCGTCCCTTGCATGAGAGAGAGAGATATGAGCGTGGGGCTTAAGCCGTAACACCGCGTGAGATCGCTCCCAGTTTCCTCTCCAGGACCAAAAACACAGCCCGCCGAAATTTCATTATGCTTTATTAGCAGAGGAGGGTTCTCCTGGAAGTTCTCTTTGCGGTGGTACTATCGGCAACCTCGTTCCAATAGGCAGTTTCACCGGCTACCGAGCTCCCCACGTCTTTGGGATTCCAGAAGCCAATTCCCGACCACAGGGGGAGATTGTGAAGAAATGAACGGCGCTTCTAACGAATAAGGGTGGGCCAATATGCTAATCGTACCTACTCCCAACCTGACCTATTTCTTCGTTCCTATTAGATTTCTCTTTACGTCAGCACAGGTCTCCTAGCTTCAAGTACGACCCCTACGGGAGACATCCGCTGTACGACCCCTGCCCTGAGTGCCCTTAGTGCAGAATGGCTACAACTGCGGTTAACGGAATGCACTTCCATTTCGGGGCCGTGTATGACTAGGCCAACGAGTTGAGGAGAGAATGTCCGTGGTCTGCACAACTTGGCGACCCCCACAGCGGTATCGTCAAACATTTAAGCTACAATATTGAATAACCATTATTTAAGGCTCCATCCTCCAAAACTCGGGGCTGAGCTTAAAGCCACCGAGTGCGTCCACCGGGTTGCGGATGGTATGTCGACCTCTAGATATAGAGGTTAGCTGCGAGAAAAGCGAGTTTACTCGTCGAATAAGCAGTCGTGGACAAAAAGCGGCGATACTCCGAGGCGGTATTGGTCCTTCAATGGCTAAGATAGGCCTTGTTGCATTTGTAGATTTGGAGAAGGCGTTTGATAAACGTGGATTGGAACATTATGCTAAAGATTCTGAAAGAAATTGGAGTATCATATAATGACCGAAGAATTATTCAGAGCTTGTATAAAAACCAGATGGCCATAATCAAATCAGGACCCAACAGTATAGAAGCAAGCATAACGAACGGAATGAGGCAAGGCTGTGCACTGTTTCCCTTATTATTCAATGCCCACATCGAGAAAGCAATCCAAGAAGTCAAAGAAAAGTCTCCGGGAGTGAATATCCACCGGGAGAAAATAAGTATGCTACGATTCGCCGATGACACACCAGTTATGGCAGAAACAGAAGGAGATTTAAAGAAGACACTTACAAATACGGAAAGAACAATGACTAGATATCATCTGAAGATTAATAAAAAGAAAACTAAGGTACTGGTATGCAGTAGGAGAAAGGCAGCCAGGAATAATGTTAAACTAGGAACACCAAAGATCGAGGAGGCGGAAGAGTTCTGTTACCTGGGAAGCCGAATAACCAGCGATGGACGAAGTAAGTGAGAAATTGCCAGTAGAATTGCCCAAGCGAAAAGACATTTTACCAGAGGAAGATTCTACTTACAGCTGCAACTACTAGCGTGGAAGTGAGGAAACATTTCATTAGAACATACATCTGGAGCATTCTACTATATGGCAGTGAAGCATGGACAATAACAGCAGCACAGAAGTCCAGGTTGGAAGCATGTGAAATGTGGTGCTACCGAAGAATGCTGAAGATAACATGGATCGATCGAGTGACAAACGAAGGAGTCTTAAGAAGATCGGGAGAGAAGAGATGTCTACTGAAAACATTAAAAAGAAGACGGGACAACTTAATGGGCCACATCTTGAGACACGATGGCCTGATGAAAACAATCGACGAAGGAAAAGTGAACAGGAATAATGGAAAAGGCAGGCCTCTTATGAGGTATATGGAGCAAGTAATTGAAGGATGTAAAAGAGAGGAGCGATGTCAATATGAAGAGATTATCTGATAGAAGAATCGAGTGGAGGACTGCGTCAAACCAATCCTAGGATTGTTGACCGATGATGATGATAATCCTCCATAAGTTCTTTACTCCAAAAATTCTTCAGTCACCCAAAAAACCCACAAAATTTGTGGTTAACCAGGTATGCACTCTTGGTTTATTCATGCAATACCATTCCATACAATAGAGGAAATTAGGGAAAATTCTTCTCAAGATGGGATATTTCTGAGGATAAATTTCTCTCTATGAGAGCATACGATTTACATCACTTCGTCATACTCTACCAGGCTAGTTCGTAAATTTTCTTCAGGAAACTGTGGGAGCGTGGGTTGAAAAAATATATGCATCGAAGATAATTGAAATCGTGGATAGTCGAAGAGCACCATTTCGGCTGAATCAGTCTTAGTTCGCAACGGTGTATGGATGGGTGGAGAAAAACCGGGTGATGCATGAGAGGGAATAAGACAGGCTTCCTTGAGGTCATAAGGGGGTCGCCCTTCGGGCTCACCCAATGGAACTGAATTTGGCCCATGACGTGTGTAATTCCCTTTGCTGCTTGAATGGTTCACGTCATCGCCTCAGCGATTTCACAGCAAGAACGCTCGCTTGTCGCAAAGAGCAGTACTCACACAGCCAAGTGCATCGGGTGATTGAATTAAACATGTGATCAGAGAGCAAAAAGTGAATAAAATGTAACTACTGTGTTAGACATGTGCTTAGATGAAGAAAACTGAGACAAAGAGGAAAAAACGCGTTTATTTATTGATGCCAGTGTGATGACAATGGAAGAAGCTACGATATGGCGACGTTAAGTTCAGAGAAGTCTTAAAAAGCGACTGCTTACGTGTTTCTATTCTTTAAAAAAGTCCTCGAACGTTATACATCTCTTTTATTTTGAAAAATTGGTCCCCTAGATGGCACCAGAACGCCTCCTTCACAAGGACGTTTATGTAATGTATCGACTAAATATCGTTCAATTCACCCTCACCCTTTGAACTGGAAGATTTCCATTCACATTAATAGTATTTTTTTTCCAAGTTGGACTTGCTGAAGGAAACGAAGGTAATTATACTCCATAAATTAAGTGGAGTACCTGCGGAGTTAGCGTGGAAATGAAAGGCTTAGTAACGCTAGGTCATCATCAAACTTAACTGATTTAATTGGTACTGTGCCCACTTAAAAACGTTCATTATATTTCCCCCACGTGTACCACACAATCCTAAATGTGAGGACTTTAAAATCGTTACGAATTCACATTCAGATGTTTACTGGTTAAGCATGTTCTGCGACACAGCAACTCTTAAGATTACACTGTGTAGCGAAGCTCATGGAATGATTTCTTGTTTGGAATGTCGAGGATTTAATTTGCAACTCCTTCATGATCGTCTACGAGTTTGGTACCTTTTGGCGGAAATGTCTCAGGTAACAATTACTTTAAAACTGAATGCATTTGAATCCATAGGCAATTGGGGATAAAAAAGATAGCAAGATGGAATTAAGGGCAAAGAGTTGCATTTTCCACATCTTTCATTAACGCATTAGTGCCACCTTCTGAGAACGTCATCATGAATCGACCTTTTGTGAGGCACATCAGCTTCAGAAGAATGGTCGTTCGTTGATAATTGTATTTATGCTTTCATGTTCCGGTTGCCATGCAGTACGTGATATCATACAGCTATTCTCGCTGTGCTATTCATTTGATAAGACTATGCTTCGAAACACTGTCAGATCATTAGCCGTGAGCAACATATGTTCTGACTTTGAAAGAGGTTACAGCCGTTTATCACTCCCAAAGAATGGATTTGGTAGTTTTAAGTTCCATGGTTGATATCTAGCATCCGTTAATTTGAATATTTCCCCGGAAACAATCACGAAGTAGAAGGGAAGGTAGGAACGCGTGAGGAGTGGATGGATGCGGAAGAGAAGGGTAAGATTTGCTCTCTCTCCCCAGTTGCCGTGCGCCGAGGAGTCTAGCGAAGCACTTTATCGATTACTCCGGGACTCGCGGAATATGGAGGCGGAGTCTGTAAAGGAGAGAGGGAGAGAGAGAGAGGAGAGAGGGAGGAAGGGGGGAGGTAGGGAGAGAGGAAGGGGGAGAGGGAGAGGACCGGGGGATGTCGGGATGGATACAAGAGGTGGGATGGGGGATGGAGAGTGGAGACGGTGGGGTGGGACACCGAGGGGTGCCGGGCGGAACGCGTGCTGGTTGAGGCGGCGGCCCTGCAAGGACGGAAAGAGAGAGAGAGAGAGGTAGGCACGCCGACGCCGGGCGACGCCTTCGTGCCGGCGACGACATGCGCTCCCGGACGCCGCCGAGCCGCTCATTCCCCGGTCGCCCCCCCCCCAAATGGAGGACCGGTCGATGTTTTTCAACTCGAGCACCGCAAAGAGCGAAGCGGAGTGATTATCGTCGCGTAATTGCATCGGCGCCGCGCTGTCACGGCACACACGACCCGACGCCACCACCTTCACATCACATTTCCCCATCGGCGGTGACGGGAAATCGGGTGAGAGCCCAACACATTTTAGATTTGGTGCGAATGCAACACCAAGGGAAATTAGCGGGAAAAGCCCAGGGGATGAGCATTTGGGGGAAATCAAGGAAGACGCTTAATGAAGGATTACATTTCAAGTATAACGGGGAAAAATATCGGACTCGGTTTATCGATTATTGTTTTGAACTGTTTGATTTTCACAAAGCAGCCAGGATTTGAGACACTGGAAAATGAATCTAGGAAATTGTTAACTGCGCTAATAAGTGAAAGGGTTTAGTTTTCATTTTGACAAAACAAATTATTTGTAACTCGCAACTCTCATTTTTAATGATATCCAAGCTAGGGTTCGGTACGGAGTGCCATTAATAAGCGAAGTATGTACAACACGATACCATGATTATAACGGCACTATGATAAATGGTACTCTTCCTATTCTGGCTCAAAAAATATTGTAAAATGGGACACCATATCTTGAACGACTTTTTAGACCTGTAATTTCAGGGTCATTAACTAGCTCCACACAATCCCATCCTGGTCCCCATGTAATAAGAAAGAATAAGTGAACGAATAGCTTCCTTAATTAGCCACTGAAAATAATAGAGAGCGATTGACTTAGAGCTGACGCTTACTTGCGGAAGCAAAAAAGTACCTAGTGGCCGCGCGCAGAATATTAGTTTTTCCTGAACCAGGTGGCTCACTCACCCAACGAGGGAAACGACTATTCCGAGTAATAACCCACATCGAACGCTTGATTGCCAGCAGTGAAAAACTCTTGAAGTCATTTCTGTGAGCTGCGCGTCTTGTCAGAAGTGTTCTTAGGGTTACGACCACTTACAAGATTTCTCACGATAGGATTGCGGGCTGGAAAATCAATTCCGATTCAAGCGGATCGCTGACACTTAAATTCGAGGTTTCTCTGCGATTACGAATCTGTTTCCTCTCTCCCCCTCCATTGCAGCGGTAAGAGGAAATGCGGAGTGGGGGGGAGAGAGGCGTTCTTCGTGGTGGTAGTCGAGAGCTTAGGGTCTTACGGAACCGGATGGTGGGTGGCGTTCGGAGAAGATCGCACGCTCGATTGAAGCGGGTGGACATCCGCGACCCGTGACGGAGGCCGAGGAGAACCGGCGAATCGGAGAGAAACCGGGCTTGAATTTTTGTAATTTCTCGAAACTGAAACTAGTCCATGCGTAGCGCACCCCTGCAGGAAAAAAGATCACTCGGAACCAGAGACGCATAAAGTGCACGAAAAGGGCCGGTGGAAAAAAATTCATCCCCATCGTCGACGGGTCTTGAAGGAACTACGAGCATTAGCCATTTGCGATATTTTTTACGAGGAGAGGAGGCGGAGAAGTTGTTCAGGGAATGAGTAATTAGAGGCGATGGGATACTGAAGAGCGTCGTTATTTGTGGAAGAATGCCAGACGAGTGAGCAGGAGAAATAAAGGCCGAGGGAAATTATTTAAAATCACATGAGAGAGACAAAAAGGGTTGAAGAGAAAGTAAAATGATGTAAAAAATGTGGAGTTCAAGGATTAGAAATCTGAGTTAGAACAATCCATTAATAAATACGAATAATAGAAAATTAATGAAGATATTTGACTTACACGCACTATAGCGGGCAACATAATTTAGAATAAATCGAAGATCGATCAGATGTGACTATCAAAAATCAATTTTAATAGCGCATGTTACCCCGCAAGAGCAGCTACATTTTCAAGAAAGGAAAATTTAACCCACTAACCAACGTTCGAAAATGTGTGATGATTGCGAAATCCTTTGATATACATTTAAAAGAAGGCGTTAAACAGTGCAGGGCAAGCTTTTCGGCTTCAATTAACAATACGACTTTCGACCAAATTTCGGAATTACAAAAACAGGATCCCACCAGCAAGAATTTAGGCAGAATATAAATCCACGAGTAAGCTTGTGATGAGAAGGGGCCAGAGACACCAGTGAATCAAATTGGGATTAATGAATGCCCAAGTGATCTGGGCTCATTTTAGGAGGTGTAAGAGCCGAGCATGGGGATCGATCAAGTGAGAGAGGCCTCGGCCAAAGGGCGCGCGCGGTGTATTATTTACAGTTATTGGAGTTGGAAAGCCGAGGTTATTTGCTCGTTTCACGGAGGGTGGGTAATCAGGAGGCGAGGGTAGGATGAGGGTTTAAGGAACGATGGGACAGGTCCATGAAGTTGTTGAAGAGGCAATGATGGGAGCTTGACAGCGATGGCCAAAACTCACAAGTAAGGAAAATATTGTTCGGATGATCGCTTTATAGAATACTGTATTATGTGCAATCGAAGTCATGGTGAACTCACGGGCGGTGCGCAATAGTTAATTTCTTGATTTGGGCCGTTCCAAGGGCAACAATGAGGCTTGGGGTTAACAATTATTTCTCATTGTTTTAAATAGAGCGCATCGGTATTTATTCGAAATGCATGCACTCAGTAAACCACGTAATAGAAACAGTAAAAATAATTTTTCTTATTTCAACCCCCTCCAGACACAATGATGGGCCCAAATGGTTTACACACAGTTGATGGTGTGACTGATACTTTCACCCCTTTTAATATTTTATCTAACACCGGGTTTCCGGGCCACGAAAAGCCGATTTCCACTTCAATATATATATTATTTACGTACAGTCCCTTTTGTGAGCAATTTACGTCGTAATATGAATTAAAATCTACTTTTAATCTGCACTAGAAATTGCGAAATGCGAGGAATTCTCATCTGAGATGGAAAGAAAACGCGTCAACTCGAGAAGAATGGCTTCGCACATACGCTTATATATCAAAATGTAAATCGAAGTTACAAAAATTAAAACTGCAATGTCATCCTGGATAGGCTAAGATACGATTTATTTCACCAAACGTCTCTCCCAGAACGAACTAGAAAAAAGCGCTTTGCACTTGAAAGAAGGGCTTCTCAGGAAATCTCCTCCAAAACGAAACGTTCACCAATAGATCCTTCGACACGTCTTTCAAGGGCCGTCCCAGACGTTCCGTTTAGCGTAATCTCGTCGAGGGAATGGGTCGCATCGCGACGCTCGAAGAGAGAAAACGAGGTGGTTCCATTTCGACGATTACAAGAGAAGGGTAAAAAAAGATACGCCTGCTGGAGGGAATCCGTGACGTCGGGAGATTCCACAGATATCTGCCATGAGAAGAGAGACGGGAACGTGAGCTCAATTGAAAAAAAACAAGGCTAACGTTGACAACTGTGTTTTCATCACCTCTGGAAGGAGAAACTGAGGAATAAAATTGCTCTGAGAAGTCATCCGAGGTCGAGCGCTCGGCGGTAAATCACATGGAATCACGAACGAAGACGCTGGGGAACTTCTATCGGCGCGCGGTGACTCATCCACGACCACCGCCGGAGTGAGGGAAGTGAACTTGAAAACAGAATAGGAATAAAAAACAAAAGGGAGAGGAAAAACGTAATTCAATCGACGCGGTGGCTTGACCGTGGAGAGATGAGGAGGAGAAAGCGATTCACTTTTTGTTTGAGAACGTTGTTGAATTCGCCTGCGGGCGCCTATCACAGATTGAAGGAAAAAGTTGATGAATACTTAACGGCACGAAGGCACAGAAATGACGCAAAAACGTTACAAATGCACAAATTGCCATATTGAATGTACCAGTTATCTGGACAATACGCCGGCAAGCAATATTTATAGGAGAATTGGAGCGGTACGAGAGTGATTTCTCTCAACACATTATTTGGGAAATATTCCAGCCTCGATATGCTTTCTTCTAACCTCATCTTCCGCCTTTTTCTACTGTTTTTTTTAAGCAACTGAATTTTCCATGAACTAGCAGACAACGCCTGGCTAGAATAGCCAACCAATTTTGTTTTATCTTGAGTAGCAAAAAGAAAAGGGTTTATCTGCCGACCGAAATTACTTCTGTACCTATTAAGCTCCTTCATTTATCCACAGCTTCCGTCCTCATCTTTTACAGGAAGATATGGAAATAAAAAAGGGGCAGTTGATGGAGAAGTTTTCCACAACTTCCGAAAAATTCTGGGAATTCTTCAGCAATGTGTCCAACATGGCATGGATTCCTTCTTTGCCAAAGATACCGTCAGCAATGTTCCCTTGAGTGAGATTACGAGATAACTATCTACATTTGTACTAGACAATTTGGAAGCATAGTACAACTAACTATAGAGGTATCGAATTGATGTGAGTATATGATACAAACCGTTTGTCAGATAGCAGTACTAATTCCTCTAGTAGTAATGACACCTAGCAAGAAAATTCATTCGATGAGAATCAATACCCCTCAAAATGCAATACTTCAGTCAAGTATATTTTCTGATCACTTAATAGTTTTGCTATGGTGTCATCAATAGAGACAAGAATCTAACAAGGAACTTCTGTTCTGTCAAGGCAAATTTCCTTATCATATCGACCAAGTATAAAATCGCTGCATGACTGAAAAGCTGACATTGAAATGAAAGTTTATCGGGGAATGAACTGCACTACCTCACCAAAGAACATTTGTAAAAGCTCGCACTGTATATCAAGACGGTACACACAGTAGGTGCTTCCGGAGTTAGACAGCGAATTCATTCACAACCTGGGTACGAAGTCAGCATACACAACGAGATGTACACCGATTGATATCTCAGAACCCGAGGGAGGGAGGGATGGCGGTTGTTGAGACTGGAACATGAGATGAAAAAGATTAAAAAAAAGAACGTATTGGAGGAGGGCAGCCATGCGACGAGGGTAAACGAGAAAGAGCAAAGCGGAAATCAAAATCCCCGAGAGGGCAATTACAGACAATCCGAACCGCATCACGATCGCGAAATGAACGATCCGCACGCCTCACTCCCAATCATCTCCGTGGCCCTTTTCATTCGACATCCCTTCGGCCTCCTCTCTTCGGGACCGTAAAACAGCGGATTCTTCCCCACCACGACGGTGGTGGTTGCCTACGAGGAGGTGGTAAGAGTGGAGATTTATATTTTACCGTCGAGGACTGCGGAAACGAATGGGGTTGGAGGGCATCCGAGGAATGGAAGGAGAGAGAGAGAGCCACCGACTGCTTCTCCACGATCGCCTCCCCACCCTTAGAGGGAGGAACCAATATCGATGGGGGTGGAGGAGGATTGATGAGGGGGAGATAGTAGAAGGAAAGGGGGCCGAACTTCCTCTCGAACCTTCCACCGTTGGCTCCTCTTCCTTTATTTTTTTATCTGCCCCCCACTCCCACTCATGCGCTATCAAACTGGTCGGACTTGAGGATCTTGCGGTAATTGACTGCACGGCTCCTTAAGATTTTTTTCATCCTGCCCTTCACCCTCATCTCGCTCCCTCCCTCCCCCCTTGCATTCTGGAGGCGCCGCGCGCTCCACAGAATACATGCGGCGCGGGTATTTCAATACTGCGGACGTAAGGCGGAGAGCGAAAAATACGGTAGGCTCCCTGCCTTGTTCCCCCGTGTACTAGCCGTAGAAATGCTTCATGCGTCCCGGTAATAATGTAATCAATAGAAGAAATAAATACAGTATAAGTAACTTCTCCCAAATAAATCCCGAAATCAATTGAATCACTACAGAATTTCTCAGATTTCAAAGTTATTTTAATTTTCCGGGTTTTAGACGTATTTCTTTAAAAAACGAAATTAATTAACTTTTAATTAATTTTGAATCAAATTAAAAAAAACTTTTAATCTATTCTTCAACAAAAATTGGTAACTTCACGATTCCACAATTTTTATTGGAAATAGTGGTTTTACAAAATTCCTGTATTTGTTTGAGATGTTTAGCAAATTCTGTACAGTAACGCCCGTACGATAATGAAAATTTTACTGTTATCTGATTTTCATTTTTAATAAGAATTGATAGAAGGTAAGACTACCGCCACTTCTTCAATTTTGGAAGTTTAAAGAACATGACTCGGAAGTCACAACGTTTAAAGTTTGTTAATGCATAAACATGCAGTTTTTGAAGCAGATACGTAAATACTATTCCACCCACGACGTTTCCGCCTCATGAAGCAAATGCAAAGACTTTGGTGGGCTGGGCGAGGTTGTTCACTTGGTAGAGGAAAGGGGAATAACGATCCCTCACTCACAGATACGAATCACATGCATCCCATTCCAATAATTCCTGGGTTACCAATCATTGTGCGAGCAGAAAAAAATCTGCCGCATAACCTATGAAATCGAAGCTTACATTGAGGCTACATTAAAAAGTCGCGATAAATCATTAGAAATCTGCATATGAACGCAAAAGCACGGCAAGAGAGCTTTGAATGGCAGATAGCTTCTTTTTTTTAGTCCACAGTCAAGCACACTGATTGCACCCGCGTCTCTATTCGTTGCATAAAAAGAGTTTCGGCGTGCATTCAAGCAGCCAGCTTACGGCGTTTGAACGAGACGAAACAGAAATCCTCTCCCTCTGCACCTGGCACTCAGTTCTGAGGGGACACATTTGGAACGCCGAAGTGCGCCACGCCATGCGTACATGAACTCCGCCGATATCAACTCCGGATCAAGGTCTCTTGGCCCTGTCTCGACGCGGTCGTAAGGTGGACTCGAAAATCCTCAATCATAATGGCAGCGAAGATGCAGAAAGTGCACTGCAGCCTCTTCCAACAGCAAAATGATTTCTCACGAGGAAGACTTCACTGTACAGTACCCACAACAGCTAGTACGAATGGAAAATTTACTATTTGAGCAGTATGTTGCACCGCATACGAAAAACCTCAAATTTCGCAAATTACCGCAAAGCGAATGTTCAATTCTCCACACCATCGCCGGTCACGGTTACTTAACAGTTCATTAAACTAGAAGCAGCAAGTTCCGATTCTGCGTCTTCCCCGATGCTGTGACTTGAACTTATCAGACGAAATAATATATGGGCAGGAGCACTTAATTCCATTTGGTCAACTTTAAATTGCAATCGCGAATTCAATATCAGTTGAAATATGTATTAGGCAATAAGTATTAATACTGTGATATTTGCAGATCAACTTATATATTTTCTCATCTTATACTGATTTATAAAAAAATTTAAACCTAAGATAGATGAAAGCCTAATGCCAATTTCATTTGGCTTTCCAGGCTTGCGTAGTTTTGGCAAATTGCCCGAAGAGTACAAAATAGCCCTTCAGTCTGCAACATTGAATAGGAAGAGTGTGCGAAAACGAGCATCATTAATAAAAAAAACACTAAGGAAAGAAGTGAATCCACTTTTTTCCGGCAATTTATCACATTCATACTGACGACTACGAGAAATAAAACTGGGCCAATCTTAACGGAACAGCCTTGGGCGTCTTTCTGACGGATTCCTTCTCGAGAGGATGGGATTATTCCACGAATGAGACCCGAAACAAGGGTGACGTCCACCCGCGCACACTCTCAAGAGGATGGACAAAAAGAAAGCAAGCAGGAGCGTTTGGGACCCTCACGGCGAGACGCAAACACGACGAACGCAGTAAAAAAAAACGATACACTCGGGAAAACTGGCAAGTTGGTGGAGCGGGAGGTGGGAAAGGCAAAAATAAAAAAAAATAAAAAAATAAAACCACCTCATCTCTACGCCGCTCCTCCATTTTTCGTGGC
Organism: Platycnemis pennipes; assembly: GCA_933228895.1. NCBI lineage: Eukaryota > Metazoa > Arthropoda > Insecta > Odonata > Platycnemididae > Platycnemis > Platycnemis pennipes. The sequence continues at coordinate 71,618,608 of OW121847.1, read as the reverse complement.
CAAGGGGAGTTTCATTTTTTACCGCCATCGCAACGCGGGAGGGAGACGTGGAATGGGGATCGATGACGAAGATAGATGCATGAGGGCGGGGAAAAAAGGTGAAAGGGTGTGCGACAAAAAAAAATGATTGAGCTTAGATCTGGGGAAACCGAGCGGGGCAAGAGAAGAGGAGGCTAGGCAGAGAAAACGCCCGAATGCAGAAATACGGAGGGAGAGCCGATGATGGGGACATGAAAGAGGAAGAGCGAATGTTGGGAAACTTAGTCATCGGGACGAGAAGAGCACAAGGACTCAAATGAGAAAAAGAGAGAGGTTGAGAAAGAATAGGGGAAGAGAGAGAGAGAGCGATGCAAAGTGACTGCGCACGAAAAAGAACGCATTGGGAGATCCAGCTTAGAAGTGTTGTATGGGGGGAGAGGATGTGAAAAATAGGCACGTGGTGGATGGATGGGGTTTGAGAAGGACGGTGAACGTAGGAGGAAGAACGGTGGAGCAGGATGCAGCGTCGGTGTTCCTGTCGAGCGGAATGGATCAGAAGAGGATTAAAAAAAACGGGGAGATAAAAAGAATAACGGGGAACGGCTGGTTAGCTGAAGAGCATAGACCGAAAGAGATAAGGGAGGCTGTGAGCTATTGGAATGGATGGGGAGGGGTGGGGGAGGGCACTACAGAGGAGTCGAGGGCGGATCAAAGGGATGGCGGGGGGTTTGGGTGGAGACGGGGTGTATGTGCGACTCCGTCCGAGTGAGAAATTCCCGGATGATGGCCACCGGGATGAATCCAGTCGGACGTTAGGGTGCTCCTCTTTCCGATTAAAGCTGATGCATTATGGAAAAGGAGGCGGAGCACATAAATTACCTTGAAATTCAACCTTGAAAACGTTTTTCGACATATTTAGTAGCAAATAAGTTATCCACAAGGCCACCTAGATAATATAAAAAAGGAAGAATGTCTGTATCGCCCCTTCGTTTAATTAAAATTGCGATGTAGGTATCTGCGCCTACTACCGTCAACGCCGTATGCAGTAATTTTTGTCACTAAGGGTAACATGCAAATTGAAAATTCACGCTCTTTTCAAAAAAGAAAATTTTTCCTATCCTAAGCCGGAGTGACAACACCACGAGTAACAAAAAGGAAATAAAAGAGAGTCATCCATGGAGGACTTCTGGTGTTGTACCACACAGAAGCTCTAGGCTGGAAAAACATTTCCAACATGAAATTACTATCCAGATATCACACACCGAGATTCCAATTCCGTTTGCCAATAAAATACAAAATTTCCTTTTAGTTCCAAATGTAATATTTGAGAGAAAATGTCAAAGAAGGGCCCCGCTCGTATTTTAGAAGTAGCACATGAAATAGAAAAAGAATCATCAAAGGCCTCTCCTTTCTGCGGTGGCAGTATTTGACCACGAGGTTGGCGAAGGCAGAATTCTGGAATTTCGGACGCAAATATTGATGGAAAAAAACTCCAGAGATCGGATCGGAATGGAAAACCCACAACCTCCGTTCTCCTCCTCCCCAACTATTCGGGTGAGGTCAACGGATGACGAGATGGGTGAAGAGAAATAGAACTGGAAGTTAGTGGGTTTTGGCGACTCGTTCCCAGAATTCATCCCAAGCCTGCGGTAATCCTTGCCCTCTCCCAGCGGGCCCGTATCACTCCATCGCCCCATGGACCATGAAGGATATTTTGGGACGTCCCATTCAGGGGTAGGTGAAGGTGAAGTCGTCCGAAATTCCGACGCAACGTGCCGGCTACCCTCACATCCTTCCTCTACACAGTCCCCAACAGCCTACCCCCAATTCCGTAGACCAGCCTAGGGGGCATGGGAGGGGTTTCTTCGTGGACCTCCCTACCCTACCCCAAAAAGCCCTCATTGCTCTGGTTTGAGGGGAAAGAAACGACAGCTGCGTCCCCCCCGGAGATCGCGCAAGACGGTGAAGAATTAGGCGAGTAAAGAGGGCTGGAGAGGAGAAAGAGGAGGGATGGCGGGGGAGGATACGGGAGACAGAGGAAGCCAGAAGGGTAAGGGAGAGACGCTGACAATGAGGCGGGGAATTTTTCGGAATGAGTTTAAATAAATGGAGCGGAAGCGTTAATGAAAGGGGAAGGCGGGGAGAGGGAGGAAAGGCGGGGAAGCAAGGGCGTGATCCTCGCCGGAGTACAATCGTCGAAGAGCCGGAGGAGAGTTTGCAGGAACCTCGCTGCCTTCCCAATCGGAGGTTAGGAGCGGACGTGTCCCGTTCCGAGGGTTTGGGGCGGGAGAATTAACGACCCTTACGCAGATGGCGAGGGGAGGGGAGTGGAGAGGCCCGGGGCGCCATAAAAATAATTACCGGACGCAAAGAGACGACAGTGGATCGCGGAGGAGGGCTGGGGGCAAACAACTTTTGCGCCAAGGATTAGCCGTACGAGCGTTAATAAGACTCGATGAAAGCGTTAGAAATATTGTCGCTACCTCGAGGGTCACAAAGAAAACAGGAGGATCACATGGAAAAAAGGAGGATCACGTACAAGATATTCGTACTGAATTAAGAATGGAAGTTTTAACTTAGATTACAACAGAATTGCGAATTTTCTTTGCCCCAATATATATGTAATGATTGGTCTTATTGAGGCAGTTTAATTGAAAAGTGAAGAGTAAAATTAATTCATTTGATCACCAGGAAATTATTAAAGAGCACCTCATGGAAAGATTTTTTATTCCTTGTAGATTAAATAGTGAAAATCTTCATTGAATGCGTTATAAAGCAATAAAGAAATCCAAATATGGCAATTACCTGTATGATGGCATTGTAACACGCTTTATTAACATGACAGCTACAATTGGGTTATTTACGATGAATGTGGGCCATTTGGGATGCGAAGCCATGCTCCTACCAACCTCTCAAGTAAATTTGAAAAAAAATGATAATACCAAGAAGGAAAGTACACCACTGAAAACTATATTAACTCTAGAATGAAAATATTTGTTTCTCACTCTATATCTATAGAAGTTCCGGTGAGAAGAAGAGGTAGTTTGGATGGAATGATGAGTGGTAGGCGGTATGCGGAAGTGAAAAGAACATCATATATGGATTTCGTGGAAAGAATTTGATGTCTACGAAAATTACCTTAACACTGATAATAATAAGACTGAGACTTTTTTGGTTTTATTAACCCCAACGACGATTGCATGGCATCACCTAACGTAAGCGAAAACCAATGGCAAACAGCATCACACCCGATGCCTGATTTTAATGATAATTTCGGCAATATCGGACACTTGAGCAACAGCCTGACAGCGTGATGGTGGCGGGTCTGCGTCAGCATGGCTGTTCCGCGTCGCAAATGCAAATCGCTATATGGGGCCGTGTGGGGCTGAATTCACGCGTTATGTAAGTGGATCAGTATATACATATCAACGATTGAGTGCCAAATAAATACATCACTATCCTAGTTACCGCTGCCGACTACTCTCCCGAAATACCGTCGAAAAGTGTTAAGGCGTGTCTCGTATAGGACGACGCAGAGAGGGGCGAGGACTAAGTAGCATCACGTCCGGTGGCACGCATTATCTTGATTGAAGCGCCGAGAAATTCTCCGAATGGATGTCCCCATAGGGACTCTTCTCTCCATCCCTCACACTTCTCTCCAGTCCCTTTCCTGTTCTTAATCAAGTTCATGCACTCAGCATGCACGACTCACCAACTCGGGCGCCTCGTCGATTACCAATACGAAGAGGGAGAGAGGGGGTTTCCTTATTTCCCTCCTTTATTTAAAATATTCTGACACACCATCGTTAAAGTTGGAGGATTGGCGGAAGTGCAAAACGTATCATCATTATTTCCACCATAGTTTCATGTTGCAACCGAATGAAATGGAAGGAATGGAGCATGACAATTCCGTTCCACCGCAACAGGAGGAGGTAAATTACAAAAATGCACCAAGTGCGCTTACAGTTGTGCTTATGTCACCATTTGATTTTTAATGCAACAATGCATTTAAATTCAAAATCCAACAATCAACACTTCAAATCCACATTTTCCCCCAGATATCCAAAATTTACGCCAACCGCTAACATCTCTCTCATTTTATCCGCCGACATTTGATATTGATCAACACTCCAGCATAACCCATAACTCCGAAATTTAGGTCTCGAGGACGATAAAAATTGAATATGACAATGAAGTTTTTTATTAACGTGATGCAGCAAGCAAGCCTACGTGCAAATTCGTCCAGAGAACGTACCCCGGAAAAAATAACCTTTTTCGAGCGAGGCTGCAGGAGAGTGGAAGACGGAGGTGGGGATGGAGTTACGTGACGTGGGGCTCGAGTGGCTAGGAGGGGGAGAGAGAGAGGAGAATGAAGGATTCAAATACGAATACGAGTGAAGAGGGAGAGGAGAGACGGGACGAACTTACGTCCGCTACAAGAGCTTCCTTAAGGAACCAAATTGGGCCGCCGCACACTTGAGACATAGGGAAATCTTCTCCCAGGCCCCCTCATTCGACCCATCCTTTGAATATAAGGAAGGAGGGGACCCGACGGGGGCCTTTCTTAAGTTAAGACGACGGAGCCCACCTCCCCTCCCATGGTACGAAAGAATCGGGTACAATAGGCGGTGGCCTCTCCGAGGGATGGGCGAAAATAATATTGTAAGGACAAAAAAAATACGATGGTTCCCCGATAATATTTTTTTTCATTCGCTCGATGCAAAGGAAGGGATCGGCATCGACCCCAAAGCGTCGTCGGTTCGCCGCTGAGATGCGAAGAGCGGGATAGAGAGAGAGAGAGCGTCGATGGTGCGCTTCTTTTTCAATCCAAGGCCGAGTGCGGGAGAGAGAAAGGGGACCGAATAAAATGACAACTAAATCAAACGGCAGAAGGGTCGGGACGACATTAACAAGGGCAAAATGTTTGAAGTGGGGCGGCGGTCTGCCTTCCTTTCCCTTGGGCATGGCGTCAGTATGTGGATGAAATGAAGGATAGGGGCGTGGAGAAAGGAGAATTGTGTTGTGCCAGAGTCAACGAAGGAAATATCACGAGGACAGTTATCAGTCGATTCAATTGAACTCCAAAGAAATTACGTGAAACTTCATCCCCAAAAAGGAAGTTAAACTGTATAAAATAAAAAAATAGGTGATTGGAGTCCTTTTTTGAACTCGACAAAAATTTCTTTCTAAAACAACAAGAATATGTAATAACCTGTATCACGAATCTGCTTCAAGCAGTAACTTCAGCCAAAAGTATTCCAATAGTATTATGGTAAACAAAGTCAATAATTAGATGCCTCACATCATACTATTAACAAGCATTATCCTAAAATATGAACGACCATGAAACCAATTATGTGATTAACGTGAAGAAGCTGTGAAAAAAGCATTGAAAATATCAGAAGAGCTTCAAAACTTTATCTATTTCTTATCATAATGTAATTCTATCATATTTCCTTCGCTAAATCAAAGATTAAATAATTTTTTACATTCACTCCTAAAATAAGATTCTCTGATTTCTTAGCAAATAGAATGTGAATTCGACGACGTAGTTTCCGGTGAAAGACCACCATCACAGAAGCACAAACCCTAGAAAATCCTATTTCGAGAAAGTTAATGTATACTCCCGAGATGTTACGCACAAAAATGCGGTGTTTGGTGGTCGAGTGTAACTCGGCAATTCAGCGGCGACCGGAGACCTCAACGGTGGAGAGTACGATTGGACGGGGGCGCGACGTAGACACGCAACAATACCGCCAAACTCGACTACCACACTGTAAGATGCAAGATCTACAGAAAAGGGTTAGGAGAGAGTGAAACAGCGAGGGGGAAAGTTCGACAAAAAATGAATACAAAGGGAGGGACTCGAACTGGATTACGACCCCGGGATCGAGGAGGGAGGGAGAAAAGAGGAAAGGATGAAGTGGAGAAGCGAGGGATTTGATCGCCTGATGCGAGCCCCTTGTGGGAAGAGATTAGTGAGGAGAGAGGGGGAGAGAGAGGAGCCGCGACAGACAGACACACACAGACGGGATGGTGGGAAGGGGGGACACATCCTGAGTGGGTGAGGGGACGGGACCGGACGAGACGGGGGAGTCGGACTCACCCAACGCTGAAGTCGGGGGGAGGGGCACTTCACCAAATTGGATTCATGGGACGAGGGGGGAAAGGAGGCCAAAAGGGGGAGAACGGGGGACCACCGGGGACTGAGAGGGTGGGGAATGCGTGCACCGCGGGTCGGGGGGAGGTTTTGGATGGGATGGAAAAATGGATGGGCGGAGGTGAAAATATGGTGCGACCGACGTGAAGGGAGATGAGGGCCGAGAGGGTCGTAGTGTAGGAAGGGCGGAGGCCATTGGGGTTAATTAGTTAATTAATCGATGGGAGAGTCATCGGGAGGAGATGGGAAAAGGGACCATCGAGGAGGATGGTGGGACCTTCCATCATCTTCACAAGTGGGCCGCACTGAATACCATTTCCCGGACCTCGTGGGCAGGGCTTTTCTCGCCCACATCTCTGCCCCTCCTCGGCCTGACTGGTGCACTCGCGCACATTCCCCGCCACGGACGACCTCTCATCCTCCATCCGTGCGGCCGCGTATAAATACGCTCCACGTCCGCATCCTCCACCCTCACTTCCTTCTTCCACGCCCTCTTCCACAGCCACCATCCCGCCGGGGGCCATCCCCCCAAACACCCCATGTCGAAAAAAAACCACATCCTCTGCACGTCGATCTGCGCCGAAATGCCCTAGTCCCTCCTCTTAGCAGCGCTCGCTCATTCTAGGGCCCCTGGGTTTCTTCTATGCCGCCTCTCCAAAGTAAATAACTCTGCCTCCGTCCATGGGAGAGACGCCACTAATAACAATTCGAAAAAAATGATGGATCGGGAATCAAATGAGTACGGCAAAAGAAGTTTCGACTCAGTCGCGATCTTGTGACTCATACTGACTTGTGGTAAAATATCCGAGGATCCTCCTGAAAATTAGAATCAATACTGAAGCGGCAATAACGGAACTGTGACACTTTTAATTTCGCCATCGTCTTCCATCAGGATTTTTCTTTCTCAAGTCTAAATACAGTACCTACGTAAACGATATCCGGTCACGATTGGTAGCCAAAGAAGGGACAAAAATTTTCACAACTGTGCAACCGTATTTCGGGGGAAATCATCGAATGGCAGATCGGTACCTTTCCTTCAATCAATTCATTCCATCATGATTAGCTAAAAGAATAGCATCAAAAATGAATTATTCCTTCCGCTAGTATGTTGATACTCTGCTGTGACGCAAATTCTATGGCATGGACGTCCCATCGTTCCAATCCTTTTCTGCCTAATGTCGAAGGATGAACGGCGCTGACGGGCGAACGACGTTCGCTGCTCAGGTCATTGCAGAATATGGCTTCCGAGACGATTTGCTCTACAAAAATACATCAATCACACTTGCAATATTTCGCTTATTTACCTTGATGACATAGTGGCTAGCTAAAATGAGACAATATTTTTAGTATATTCCGATTAAAAATGAATAGGTGCAAATAAAAATCTAGACTAATTATGGCCCAAGTCATAATTGTGGCAAAAGCATATAGTAATGAAGCTTACAATCATTTACATACACCATATGTTAATAGATCTTTGGTTGACTAAATTGAAGACAACTTTCATTCGCTCTGCAATGAACGCATAAAAAGGTGATAGTTCCTGTATTCCAGGGTGCAAGAATGCGGGAACGCCCTATGAATTCCCTACGTCAATGGACGGGATAGATACAAAGCGAACACAAAATGAAGGACACGAGAAAGTGAGGGACGACCAGTCTGGTGGGGAGGAATTGAGCTCACTTTCCACTCTGCCATGTCATCATTCGCCGATCGCTTGTTTGCACTCGGGAGGCCGTTGATTGTGTGGGTCCTGACCCAGTGATCATGAAAGGGGCAAACGGCGCGGCGCACGGTCCGTGGCTTTGGAGGGAAAATGAAGAGAGGCGTGGGAGGGAGAGAGTGAAGCGTGGAGGCACTGTTTCCTTTCCTCCACTTCATTCTCCGCCGCTCGCTCTCCTCTCCTCCGCAGGCAGTGCGACCTCACACGGGAAAGTGAAGAGGACGAGCAGGGTACCAATTGATGGAGGAACGACTCAAAGCACACACGAGCAGACTTACAAAGGCTTTATTTTCCCGAACAGTTTGGAGATAGAAAGGAAGTGAAGGCCTTAAATCAACATCAGCAAAGATGGGCGAAAGAATCCAAACGGTTTGCCAACTGAGGACTACTAGAATGCCGTCGAATACTTATTAAGAGCGAAAAGGAAAAAAATCGAGCCAATCATTATTATATTCCATTAATTAAAATTGTCGGAGGCCAACATGTTCTCCGTAAATCTATCCATTACATCGAGCAAGACAGTATCCCCCACCCAAAAGTTCGTTTGCCTCTTGGGCTCACGGAAAAAATGACCACTTTACAGGCAGTTTAGCGTTTAAGCACGGGGGTTTTAAGATATTATTTGAATATAGTAACTTGAGCAGGATCGTAAGTTGAAAAGCGGTGCAATTTCGTGACAATTTTAGCTGCACCTAGCAATGAAAACCGTAATTGTTACTTAAAAGCTAATATTTAAATTAAGATCCTCCCAACAAATACCAAGATACACGGCACTTAATCTAGCATTAAGAGCAGTCGCAAGGTTTTGAATAGGCAGTAATTTCCCGTTTTCTACCCTCGAGAACCTAAGATTAATTAACTCACAATAGTCGTTTTAATTCTCTCTGTAGCACGATTTCCAAAGCAAACTCACCTGAAAAGAAAAGAAAACAGAATAAGAAATTTGAAAATAGATCAATAAGAATGAAACTAACTGAAAAACCCAATAGTGAACTACGAACTGATAAAAACATCCAAGCACTTCTTTACACGCAAATTAATACCTTTAAATCTCAATTTACTTTAGCTTGGACATTTATAATAATTCACTTACAACAACATTTTCATCATCCCTTCATTCATTTAATTTACCCGTTCCAAAATTTCACAACATAGGAATTTCATCGAACACATACCTACGCTTCTTACTTATTTTAAGAAATATGTCAGTATAATATAATTAAGTTTTAAGGTTGAGGATGATAAGGGAAAAGTAGACGTAGACATAATTTGCCAAGCCCCAAATTGGGACTACGACAGTAAATTAGAGCAGCCGCTTACACATCGTTTAGCTTTACAATTGTATCTTAAAAATGAACGTTTATTAACTTCACAAAGTCAATACCTGTAACTTTGTTTCGAGGGCCTGGCACAAAGCAAAATTAAGCATGCATTTAGTATTCTATTAATAAGAGTAGGTTTATCAATATTCTTGTAAAATATTTATCATACGGTATAAGTGTCAAAATCTCTATCAATCCGTCCAGTGACCAACCAATCGCAAGTACCACAAGCTCCAAAATACCGTTAGGATAACAGGCCTGCAGGCTTTATGCTATGGTACTAGAGGAAGGTTCCCGTTGTGTTTCAACGGTGGGTGAAAAACTTTGAACACAATAAATTAAATTAAACCAATAATGTATTTGTTTAAAATTATGACCAGATATCAAGAAAAGAAAATAACGTTGCAGTATTTAAATATGGAAAAAAAATTGCTAGAGATAGATCGTGTATCAAAGCCAATATGACACCTAAATGGCGGTAATTCACCCAAGTGCTCTCGAAAAAAGTGACGAGGGTTCGAAATTCTGGAAGAACTAGTAACTCGCGGCCAAAATATATAATCCGCTAGTATCTTAGTGGCTGATACACTTGGATGTTCCCTACGATCGGTAAATCTGAAATTTGCGTTCAAAAAATAGCCAAGTAAGAAGTGAAGTCGTTAAAACATCGAAAGTCATCTGCTCTCACTGATTCCCACGTAGCACACAGGCAGCCCACGAAAAAAGAGGAGAAAGGAAGAGAGAGAGAGAGCGTGGTGGAAAAGAGGACGTAGGAAGAAAGGAGTCGTGACAAAAGGGAGGCGGGGCGTTTCCTCCACCGCTTCGTGACCCACCAACCGAGCCGCCGTCGGGAGCACGCACGCAACGGCGCCCACGCGTCAAGAACCGGCAACCATTCGGTCCACTTGTGCGCCTCACCGTGTCGCCTCGTGACGAGCCGGGCACACTAAACACGCCCGACGCAGACGCTACCACGGACCTCGAAAAGGCCCCGCGGGAAGGTCGAATCACCTCCACCCTCCCTCCTTCGATTTGATACTTTCTTTTCCTTCCCAGGCAGAGACCACGGGAAAAATGGATAAGCTGAGGAGATGACGGGAGATGGCAAGCATGTGAATGGAGCCGGTGACTTCCTCAAGTCGTTCACGATGAGCGTCATACTCATCCTCTGCTTTGACGCTCAAGACGTTGTCCTACTTAAGAAACTGTAGATAAGTTTTGGTCAAGGAAATCCAGCTGTACACTTGCAAACACATGTTGAATAGTCCTTGAATAATTTTTTTTAGACTAGTATATTATTACTAATTCTTTTTTATGCATGATATGTAGTGCATGTTTGGTGATAATTCACCCCCTGCCACACCATTTATGGTGGCTTGCGCGGTATTACGTACATGTAGATGTAAATAAAATAAGATCTCGTCGTTTTGTGAAAAAGAGGATTCTCGAATGTAGCGGACAAGAAGAGGACGTAGTCACCGTACCCAAGTATGATGTTCTATAATGAGATGATTAGTAATCGATGGAGTATATCCCGGAGAGAGAAAAGGAACAGGCTATGACAGAATCAAGGATAAAGAAAGTGGCTCCAGAATAGTCTCGAGCAAATCTATTCAAACTACAAGCCGAGCGAGTTTTGATACGGATGTATGAATCAAAGTTGGAAGTAACGTTGGATAGAAGTTAAAAGATCTTTTAAGAGCATGCGCCGTGGCACTGCAAATAGAGGTGGAAGTAGAATTTGGATTCCAGGAGCTCCAACTACCCAGGTTACATCTCAACGATTAACTCAAAATTAGCCTTGTAACAAACATTACATCATCCTCCGAGCGGGATTCAAATCTGGGACCCTTTGAATCCTAGACCGACTCGGTACTGAAATGCCTACCACAACCTTGGAAAACGGAATTTGTCACTTTGATCGTAGAAAAGGGGTTTATATTCACAGGAAGATTAGTATTCATGATCGCGGAGAAGGGTGGCTTACAGAAAGAGATGACAAGCACAATACAGCCCTGCGCTGGATTGGCATGAAATCATGCAATTTTCTTCCTCACATTTCCATACGGTCTACTCACTTTTTTTATTTTGGCGATTCTCATAAAATTAGGACTACTCCTGGGCTTGGGGGAAGATGGCACGATTCAGCACAAACCCCCTCCCCACAATCTCACTTCCAGAGCGCCTCCACCCCCTCTCCCCTGGGAAGAACCGGGCGTGACGACAGTGAATCACACTGGAGGGGGGATGGAGGGCCGCGGAGGGTCGGGTGGAGTCCAAGGGCTGGAAAACGGAGGGAGAAGAGGGAGGCGGGCGAAACGAAATACGTGAAATGTTCCGACCCGTATGGAGGCGGTGGAACGGGAAGGAAGGGACTCTCTTGAAAGTATTTTTTTTTAATCTAACGAGGCAATGGCGACGGAATTAATTGGTGGACGCTTGCTCACTCAGGCCCGTTGCGGGGCGGGAAGCGGAGGAGTTAAGAGAGTGCGATAAATTGGAGGAATGGTGAAGGGGGTAGGGGGCGGGTCGCCGACGGCACTGCGAAAGTAACGAGGAGGGTGGGTTGCCAAATTTCCGACCCCTTTAAGCCACCCTCGCAGCGCGAGACCGAAAAGCTCCGCCTCGGGCGAAAACTTTCGACCCTCGTCGCTCGACTCGGTGGCTGCGATAAGACCCAGAGGATTATGTTGTCTCGATTCCTTCCCGTGAGGCTATTACCACGCCACCCACTCACCCGACGGGAAGAGCAATCCCTCGATACGATCCCCGTAGGAATACATTCGCCAAGGGCTCAACCTTCCGCCTCTACGGGAAAGGGATACAGGAGGTGAATCACGCCGGAACGTCAGTGACTCTTGGTGATCCCGAAACAAATATGGACCCTAAAACATCACACTCACGATTGCAGATGGAGCTCTCTTCACGCCCCGGAGATAGTTGATTACTGAATGAGTGTTCAGCTGGGAGAATCCTAGCGCAGACAAGATTGGGATATTCAAAAGTCATACATCAGTGGCTCCAAATCTGTCCCGCACTTTAAGACGCTTACGCTTCAAATTGAAAGGAGAGGAATGAGGATATGATTGCTAATGAAAGAAGGAAGGGCAGTGAGAAAACCAGGGCTGAGTTGACCTACTCCTCGATGCCAATGGGTACACAGTTTTAAGTCTCATCCGCCTGTGAGAGCACTGAATTTGAATTACCCTCCACGCGGCTACCAAATGTGAATTCGAGAGAAATTCCTTCAAGATTCAAACCCGTACTTTTGGAAAAAGGAGACGGTAATCTTTCCTGCTTAATGTACCGACGAGCATTCCTAAAAATCTCGTAATTACGAAACCATTGTATTATATCTGATGTAAACTAGATTCTGATTGAATAATTTACTGTACCACCACCTTATATTCATATTCTTACTTCTCACCAAAAGTTAGAGCAAGTTTCATCCTACTCGCGTAAAAATATAAATCAGCGTCCATCTAATGCACAGCGTAGCGTATTAATTATGGCATTCATGGATCGTTAAATCCCGGTCATCGTAGTCCTGTTTTCATAAAATCTGGTCAGGATAACCGTTACAGAACCACCGAAAAGGAACCGGACCATTTGAATGCATAATAACAGTTGGTTTCCGAAGAAATAACTGTTCAATGGACTCGACCTTTGAAATTCGTTATTTCACTACTCACAATCATTAATCTAAATACCATTGTATGAAATTAATCCCCATTTCTTCTAATACAAAAACTTCTCGCCTTATCACCTCGGCAAGAGGGTGAGAAAAAGAGGATAAAATATTTGATTAAACGTGCCAATTTATCCATGATATCAGTTCAAATTCTTTTGCTGTGAATTCTCCACGGTTTTCCACCCGGTCAGGTATTCTGCTGCCGACGTTTCAATGGCTAACTCCGCCATCGTCCTCAGGGCGTTTGATGCCGGGATAAGATTTGTCGCCCTTACATATGTTCCCGATCGGGTCAGGTGGATCCTGATGGGCTTCTGTCCCTCTTCCTCCTCGCTTCTCTGATTTTGCGAATAGTGGGTCTCCACGATTGGCTGAGAGCATACCCTGCATATCTATTGTGATCTCTTTCACCCCTAATCCCAATAGAGATCCCTGCATCTCTATGGAGATGTCTTTTGTTAGACAAATGAAACAAACTCAACTCCTTTGTTCTTATTTACTTGCTCCCGCCTCACATTGCGGTTAGGTTATATTCATCTGACAATCTACCGGTTAGAGTAGTCTTTGGTTAAGTACTCCTACTCATCCCAGCCTCGGGTCAAGCTAATTCCCAATACTTTTTCTCTCGTAAGGTCACCTGGATTCCCACCAACCTCTTCGCCCATCTAAAATGCACATTATCTTCTTCCCTCTCTTGCTTCTATAGCATTCTTGTTTTCTCTAAGAAAATTCTTAAATATGTTTTCCGTTGCTTAATCCTTTACTCATTCCGTCCACGTATTCTACCAGATAATTTATTTCAGCGACTTCCTTTCTTATCCCATTTCAAGGACTTCCTTATTTTATCTATTTCTTTCCATCGTACGTACTTCCTTCTCCATCCTTCAAACCCAAGCATGAAAAGTTGCTGTCATTAAATTTCCGCTCGGGAGTTGCAAAATACTACGTTTCACTGCACAGTTATTGACCCTACACTGAAATTCGTCACATTTCACAAATGTAAAGGGTCAACATACGGTAACAAAGGAAAATGAACTCAACCGTTCCCAATTTGCAAATGCTACTCCATACTAAGTGACAGAGTTAAGGTCCAATTATGACTTAAACATTGCATGAATGGAAGCCGGTCACGACTCAGAAACTGGGCGTTGGATCGATGCGGATATACAACAACCGAGAAGCATCGGGCTCGACTAAACAATACCATTAACCAGTGCCCTGATTTAGTGCCGTCAGCTGTCGCGGACGGGAAACTACGTGGCGAGGGGTGGAATTCTTCCCTCTCGGGGACACGAAGGGAGGAACCTCTCCCGCTGGCATTCAGTAACGGTAAGGACTCATCCCAACGTGGACATAATAGCGTGAGGACACATGATCCTGGTTCGCCCAGCAGAAATCAACATGATCCCATTCACTGAAGCGGGAAATTCTTCACTCGTCAGTCGGATGGGACGGAAGTAAACTGAGGAGCCCATGACGCCACTCGTTGAGAGTTGGCTATTGCCGACGCCGGGTTCTTTCCATATTACTTCCATTTCCTGGAAAGTTCCTGCCCTCACCCAATTACTCACTTATTCTTGGTGGCGCAAATGATATAAGTTGTTGGTCGCCTCCCCTAAATAATTAATACTGCTTAAGTCAGTTGCCCTATCAAGAACAGGCCGGTATTTTAGCATTCTTAATCTTGAAGTGCCACATCGTCTATGTAAATCGGCTATATTGTTCTAAGTGATTAAATTCAGTTATCAGCTCATTCAGTTTCATAGAATCTTAACGATTCGAAGGATGATTTTCCAACGTTCTGCTTTAATTAAATTACAAGGAGACCCGGTGTCTTCTTAAAATTAATTTTGATTCAACTTTTCCTCTCTCCAAGTTGTAATAAGCTGTGTCTACCATTATTCATTCCAAAATTACGGTAGTGTTTTTTTTTTAGGTATCGGATGGTCCTTGTTTGTGTTCTCACCAGGAAGATATATACCACAATCCGAGAAGAGGAAGAATTTTTAGGCAACGAACGATGAAGGGAAACTAAGGGTAAGTATTATCCTCGCATATCCTAGTTTTTTCTGTGACACTAAGGAGTCAAATATTTGCCGTGCCGAGCGTTGGGGACAAATCATTAGCTTGAAGAATTGCGCCCCATGAAGCGCTCTAGTTGGAAAAGATAAAATACCGAAAAATCCCTGCCACTGCCCGGATTCGGTCTGGGTCCTCGGGATGAGAACGAGACATTGTTGCAGGAGGAACGCCGGAAGAGGGGGGGAGAAGAAAAAAAAGGCTTGAGGCGCGCGAATCACGCCAGATGCTCGGCAATGACCGCCATATCACCCGGCGATGGTGAGAAGGGAGGAAAGGGGTGAAGGGAAGGAAGGGAGGAGCAAGGAATGCGAGGGACGAATGGAGGGAGGTAAGGTGGAGTGCGGAGGGAGGAGGTGGTCCCCGTAGTGAGGGCGAGTTTCCGCTCGATAGTGGGCGGCGAGTTCAACTATCTTGTCGTGCGAGATCTTCCCGTGTCTCTGTCTCTCTTGGCCGCCCCTCCCACCTCCTCCCTAAAGCCCTCCCCTTTCTTGTTCCCTCGGCCCGGGGATGTAGAAAGCACACACAGCTGTTGCCGGGGCGTTGAGTCACGCAACCTAATGAGCATTAAATTTTAATTAAATGATTCCCGCCGCCTCTCTCCTCTCTTCAGCGCGCGACATGAGCGAGCGGAGAGGGGAGGAGGCGTGCCAATTACGGGGGAAATGTCGGCGATGGGAGCGAAACTGCTACAGATGCATAATGTGGCATGGAAGGGGTTTTTGCGGGGAGGAGGGCGGAGATTAAACGAGACCCGGTTGAAGAGGCGTCAAACACGAGACATTATCGTAATGATCCGCTCGATCTGACCCGTAATGAGGACAAAGCTTTCACTTAATCGTCCATTTGATGGCTCGTAGGGAATGACAAAGAGGAGCCCCTTTGTGCAGCTTTTTGGCGAAGCGCAATAAAGCAATTCAAGTAAGCCGAGGTGCGCGCCGTTCACGCCAGAGACATACGAAGGAAACTGCAGGCCCATTTATTTTCCCTTCACAAAGGTAAAGAAAAAAGAACGAAGCGAATTGGTTATGATTAAATTATTTCAGAGGTATTTCAATTCGAAGGCACTCCCATTTAACCGCCGGCCTTGACGAGATGACTGTAATATTCCGCACGAGAACTCTCTGGAAGAAAGGAAAATTCACAGGAAATTCTCCCGTCAGGAGCCTCCGAAAAACTTTTATTTTTTTAACCACCCCCCGGCCCCGGACTGAGCCTTTTCCTGGAATCTACCGTCTCACTCGACGCGCGAACACGACTGGACCCCATCCCCCGCCGACTCCAAAAGGAGCACTCGTAAAGTAACAGAAGCGTAAAGGGCGAAAAGCGAGAGGAAGGGGACCCAACGGATACTCGAAACAGACCGAAAAAAATCCCAATTCACATCCGGACGAAGGTACCATGTGTGTTTGCGGAGTATTGCGGAGTTTTTCAATCCACCACGGAAAATCGTAAAAACTCACTTCGCAGGGGCCGAGGAACTTGGACGTTTCGTGGACACGGAATGCTAGTCCGTTGGGAGGGACGTTTCAAATAGATTTGTGAACGCGAAAACAACGTCATTCTGGAGGAAGGGTCCAAATTCCGGGAGGATACAGAGGTCAGGAGAGTGGTATGTGCAACCTGACCTGGTAGCTATGGAAAATAAAATTCGCGAAAAACTTCCATTGACCGAACACGCTGCCCTGTGGTATTCCCTCCAGTGACAACGATAGCAACAACCGGTCACCAACCAATGGCTATAAAATGGCATACAATGGCTACAGGAGTAGAGGTCTTACGAGAGGATAAGTGGAGGGAAAGAAACGAGAGATTGGCAGACTGGTTGTTGGAGCAGGGAGATGCGGGCAGGGGGAGAAAAAAAGAGTAGTTATGCGAGCAAGCGGATGGAGGAGACAAGACGCGGGGGAAAGTGGTGGAGGATGCAGTTAAATGAGACGGTGCGGAGGAGGGTGAAGGCAGGGAAGGTTTAAGGACGGATAGGAACGAGACTGGTTTCTGAGGAAAATTGCTTCCATACCGCGAGCAGTGGAGCCAACTGAGCGAATTCTCCCGCAAGAAGCGCCACGATAACTCGATCCCACAGCGTCAATTAGCGTGAATCAGTTTCATCAATGGAGAGTATTCAAATATGATTCTTAACTTCACATACTCTCTCGTTCCTCTTGAACGACGTTTTTATTCCAGGTGGCGTTAAAGCAGTATCCGAAGGATAATTAACTTGCTACTGCATTAACCGAGGATAGATATGTTAAATTCAATGAAAATGATAAAAATACTGAACTTATGAGGTGTCTACATTTGATAAATACATTATATATTTTGCAAATGAAACTAAAGAGTGTGAATTGGGAGAAAGAGAATGCAATTGAACTTACGGAGCCATGAAATAATAAATACATCAAATTTACAAAGGATTTTAAAGGAGACAGTTTAATTTCTCCAATTATTTACGAATAAAATTTTTGTTGCTGAGAAATTAATGGCAAACAAAATTAAAATAAATACAAAATATTTGGAAAAAAACGGGTTCCTGAATAAAAATTACAAGAATGATGAATGCCAACGATAACAGGGTCCATTCTGTAATTATGATGATAAAGGATATTACAATTTCATTGCCTGCAGTGTCTCCATTTAATTATAGCCCAAGAGATGGCTCGAGTTCATTTCCGCTTTATATTCAGAAACGCTTCGAGCAGAGACGCAATAACAACAGTCACGCAACTTTTGGGTGTGCTTTTTGAAAAATTGCCATTTCATTAATTTGAAATTCAGCGTGAAAAACTTGGTTGTGCTCCACACCGTTGTATGGACGGCCATCGGTATGCAAAGGGAAGGACATTATTTGAACACACGAGGCACAGACGACAAAAAGGGTTCCTTCCCCATCCAGGTCCACGCGTGCCCCGGGGAAATAATTTATAGCTGCGCCGGAATCGACGCAAATTTCACATGTTTAACTGCAGAAAATATTAATGGAAACGGGAAGGTAATGCGGATAGAGACGCAAGAGGAGAGATTGGGATTGTGGAACGTAGGCGTGGGTGGACGTGACGGGGTTGCAATGGGGACAGGCCGGGAAATTGATGAGCCGGACAGAAGAGGGATGTGAGGATGGAGAGATAGAGAGGGGGAGAGAACGAGAGAGGGGGGGGCGGAGAGGGAGTAGAGTTGTAGCGAGACGATGGCATCGCCGGGGTACCGGCGTCGTCGCTTCAAACCGAAACCCCCGACACGACGCGGTGGAGTGTGTGCCTACTCCACGGGAGGGCGACGCCCACGGTAGCGCAGACACGCCCCCTCCCCATCCAGCACCATCCCCTCACGCTTCGTTCTCTCCATTTCTCCCTCTGTCTCTCCTCACATCTCTCCCCCTTCTGCTCACCACTATCCTCTTCCTCTCTTTCCCTCTCCCTTTCTCTTCCTTCCTCTTTCTCTCTTTACCTCTCTCTTTCCCTCTCCCCCTTTCTCTCTCCCCCTTCCTCTTCCTCTCTTTCCCCTCTCTTCTTCTCTCTCTTGCTCTCTCCCTCCACCCTATCTTCCTCTCACTCCCCAACTCCCAATTACACTCTACGCCAACACACCCCCAAAAACCATCCCATCGTCATAGCCCTTAAAACCTCCCTCCCTGTATTGAGCAACCAGGCTCCCCCGGCGCGTGTGATCCAGCTCATGGGTGGTGGTAGGAAAAGTGAGAGGAACAGGGAGGGAGAGAACGAGACAGAGTTGACGCGATAAGGATATAGAGAAAGATGAGAGAGAATGAGAGGAGTACGCCAGAAAAACAGCGAGGGAATCAATGAGCGGTTTATAAAAGAGGGAGATGGAAGAAATGAGAGGATAAGAAAGGGAATCAGTAATACAGGAAAAGGAAGAGCGTGAAAGATTGAAGGAAAGTTAAGAAGGCGGGAGTAAGAGCAAGAGAGAAATGGAGGTAAGATGATAATCAAAATGAGAGAAATGAAGGACAGACGAAAAAGAGTCGAAGGGGATAGATTTTTGGGGAATGAGAGGGAAGCAGAGAATAGGTAGAGAATGCTAGGGAAGTCCCCGAATGCTGAAAGCTTTCACCAATCGAATCTCCCAACTCACAATCAACGGGAATGGATTTCCTTAATTTAATGAAAAAATTCTCAAATGAGCTCCGGGCCATTTCAAAAAGTTCGGAGCTCTTCAACTCCAAATGAGGCTATACAGCGTTATTTAGTCTTCATTTGCGTGATTATCAATGCTCCCAGTCTTTTTCACTATCAGAACTCTCTCCTTCACTCCTTTGTCGAGGCATGGTGTTTCCCAGTGGTAGTCTCATCTGCGACGCGTCCGCTTTCCCTTTCCTTAATTCAGTTATGAACTGGACTATGCCACCCTAGCTTTCGGATGGATTTGTAAGGAACCCGTACCCGAAACATCACTAAGAGGAAACCTAAGATTGGATTTTTCTCCAAATAAGAGAACATGTTTGCTCGGCGCATGACACTAACATAAGCGGAAATCAACAATATGGTATGGACTCAAGATTTGCTCACCAGATAGAAGTTTGGCACAGAATAAAATTACAGTAGATAGAAGGACTGTATTGTTAAAACATGAGATACTGAATCATGAAAACAAACCTTTGAATTGAGCAAAGGAAATTTCTCTGCCGACAAATTTAAAACTAAAAGGTCATGCGTCAATAGACGCTTTGTCGGAGTCAACTTCAGAATATGGATTACCACCCTCCGTCCGGTTCTTATTGAAGGGTAATAATAATGCAAGTAAGTATCAAGATATCAATGGCGATGTACCTATCAATCGATGCCATTAATGATAACGTCATTCATTTTCAATACCATGAGGAATCAAAACCATATAGAAGAAATACTATTTTCCAATGAAAGCACACTATCACATCTCCTATGCACCATTGAATCACTATGGAAACGAGCAGAGTTAAGAAGAGTGCGAGTTATACGGGCAAATTTGGGACAGTAAGAAGATAGAGGATAATGGAGAGAAAAAATGTACGGATTCGCAGCAAGAAGGGGAGTAGGCCGAAGGAGTGAGTGAGGAACGAGGGAGAAAAGAGCGGGAGAGAGTACAAGAGAGCTGAGAACGGGAGTGATCTGGCGAATATGGCCGAGAACCGCAGAGATCCATCCCTTAGGGAGAACGACGAGGGCGCCCAAGAGCCAGTGGATAAGGGGACCCAAAGTGGAGCACGGGAGGGCTGCTGGTAATGCGTCGGGATATTTCAGTTCTTACACACACACCCAATGGCTCACTCCACTCCCACACCCGTCCCCGCGCCGTACTTCCCCATCAGGGACTGCACACACCGTCCCTTCTTTTATCCTCTCCACCGAGCGGCGAATACATGTGGAAGGTGCGAGTGGATGGTCAGGGACGTGGATTCCGGCGCCGGGGGCGAGTCTGAAATTCGGTACATGGGGGCTTTAACACTTCCACATCCTCCCCTGGGGAAAGGGGTGAAATGTTTCAGCGCGAAAACTTTCCAAAATTCCCCCCCGCGCTTCGATTCAGACTGAAATATTGTCGAACAGGGTCGACACGTTTCCCGCAGCCATTAAATGGTAGTGGCCTCGGGTCGGGTTGAGGGAGGAATACAGAACTACAACAGGCGATAAGTGCAGCGCTTTCGAGACAATATTCTCACATATAATGCCCGGAACGAGTTATTTAGTTTTATTAATTGATTGGTCTTTAAGTATACGGTTGAGCAATGGCATTTACTTACCATCTAATCCCTATTTTACAACGCGCTGCTGTAGTTCTGGAACACTTGACCCCAACGCAAACTTTTCAATTCAATTGAAAAACCTTCAATTTTCTCTTTCGTTTTAGGGGTTTCGAAGCTGTTACATTCTGATTCTAAGCCTTCGCAGTGCAGTCTATCTGCATGGAGTATCTCTCCATGAAAATGGCATAATATTGAAGTGTGGAATGGATTGAATAGTGAATAATGGAATAGGGCAATTACGGAAATTTGGCAGATGAAAAGAATGGATAGAAATTATATACGTGATGAATTAGGAAGGAAATCAGAGACGCTGAGAGTGGAAACTATCACAATATCTATTGCAAAATTGTGAATTTAACTAAACGCCCTATCGAACCTGAGCCTCTTAGTCACTCAACCAAACCCTTTAAAAGGCATCGTGTTTTAATATCAATTGAGACACATGATTACACAACGAGGATTTTAATTGCGAGATGCGGTGCAGCGGCCGACTTTCTTACTCCACGTAGTCGATTCATGAGCACTCCTTGCTCGATCAAGCCTGAATAATGACGTCTCACTTCAGCGAGTTCCACGCATGCATACCGGTAGCAACTCATCACCGCTTGAGAGTCGTGACTTCTTATGATTCTGCGAATGCCACTTGAGACCGGACGTGAAAGCCCACTGAGCACTAAATGATCTCAAAGGCCAGGTGTTCGACGTTCCGTACGTTTAATGGTCGAACGCAAAGAGAAATAATGTGGGTCTAAGGTTATCCATGTAGTATGAAATAACGTTTACATACAGTATATACACAAGTCCCTTAATTGAAAATGAGGAATACGGTGTGAAGGTCAAGTATTGGATTAAGCGCTGTAGGGTAGGGTTATTGGTGGAGACATAACTCATGTAAAAGTTAAAACATCGTGGAACGCCACAACGATGACGCATTTGAAATTATTTTAAGATACAGTCCCGAAATGAGAAAATATACCCATGAAATTCCCTTGGAAAATTAGGCTCTGAGGAGTTGATAGCTAAAATTATCTTTTAACTCTTACCAGCTCATCTATAAAAAAATTGCCCTCACGCCGCAACTGGTCAACGAAACTTAGAACGCTGAAACAAAATGAAATTTATGAAGTACTGATTCTATTATTTAGGCTTATTTAAGTAACCTTAATTTGAATTTTCCTTAGTTATATTTAAATGCCCATGAAGAGAACGTGTAAGGAAACAACCAGAAATGGACTGTTTGTGAAAAACTCAAAAATTATTTTGAAAGGAATACCAGAAAATGCTGCAATCTTCTCGAGCAGAAAAACATTCAGCATCCGGGATACATGGCTACCGATGCAGTGAACTACTCCGATCGGATGAATTGGGACACACGCTTAAAATAATTCCAAGGAAGAATAAAAAAGCTCATGGCCTGCTGATGTGATGACTCGGATGAGTGGAATAGGGGGATGGAAAAAGATTGTAAATGGTTTCCGTCGAAGCCTGACTGATCACGGACAGGGGAGAAAGAAGCAAAATGCTCATTCATCCACCATGAGGAAGCGGATCACGATATGACTTGATTGATTCGCTGCTGACTTCATTTGGTCCGAGGAGCAAGATTAAGACGTAGTAATCGCTTCAAGTTGAACTCTGCCTCGACTTTTCCCGAGGTCTTAACTATCCGCCAATAGACTATCGCGGCGAACCTGTCTAACTGTTTAGACCAGGGAATAATTCATTACGGTGCTGGGAATAAATAGCGGGTGTTCGTGTACTTGTTTTTATTTAAGGGCTTCTGCTAAGGAATTTACCCTCCGGTTTCCTTTCCGTGCGACAAAAAAAAAATATTTTCAAATCAGAATAATAAGCAATTGAATACTGGAATGAACGTTCGCATGTAACGCTATTATTAAGTAAATTCACATTATGCTTTCAGTCCAGATATAAAAATAGTTATATGATTGGTAATAAAAAATAATATCAGAGGCAGTACATAATTGTTTCACAAAATTTCAAATTATTAAGAACGCGTACGAAAAGAACGAATCCAGTAGGAAAAACTCAACAAGCATTCATACCCTCCCTTTCTTTAGGAGATAAATTTGATGACACCAACGAGGTTAATCATAGAAAAGCTGTAACCAAACGACGCGAAAATCTACGGCACTTTCATCGGAACGAGAGACTAATGAAAAGAGCGTTTCTAAGGGAAAAAAATCACCACCGAACGAATGCCAGTTTGGCACGCTCGGCGGAAGTGATTCTAAGAGATGGAGTAATCGACGGAATGGGGCTGAGTGTGAGAGAAAGGGAACGGACTGGGAGAGAGTGAGAGAATGTTTAGGAGAGGAAGAGCAAGGGGAAGGTGGAGAAAAAACTCCAAAGCGTCGGACACGGCCTAAATTGAAGCAACCAAAGCCATATCCTCGGCCTCCTCAAACCCTCTCGCTCTCGTTAGCCCGAGTTTTTTTCCCTCCCCAGACTACACCCCCGTTCCATTAGAGAACTCCTCGGCAGCCCCCTTCCCCCTCACTCTAACACCTTCTCTCCAGCCTTTATATTCACCGCCACTAACGCCCTTCACTCCACCAACAACCACTCTGGCGAACACAAACACGCGGATCTCGGCTGTGTGAACGCCTGTGTACCTCCACCTCCTATCCTCACCACCGTCTTCCGGAAAAAGACGGGCCCCACCCTCCTCTTCCTGCAGCTCACTCTCTAACCCCGTCTAGACCGTGGACGCGTAAAGGAGAAGGGGGTTGCCCCAATGGGGGAAGGGTCGCTGGGAGGAGGGGATTTGAGGAGTGGCCAGGCAGAAGAGAGGAATGACGTAGGCGAGAGTTTCGCGAGATTGATAGAAAGGGTTTCGCCGGATCCCTTCGGGAAGGTGGGTTCTTTTCTCCTCACTCCTCTCTCCTGTTCTGTCCCTCTTTATCATCGTGCCTTTCTTCTCGTGTCCCATTGACACGAAGGAATGGGAAACAAGGCTGAACATATTGTCAAAGAGAGAGATATTGGGATATTCCATTTCCAATATCGATCTTCTTCCACAGGTGAGGGGCATGAAAGAATGAATCAGTAGGTGGATGGATACCTCTTTGTATGTCTTGTGGCAGCGGTTCCGAACGTCTATTGTCGACATCCTATCCAGTAAAAAAATATTCGGGAATCTCCTGTTTTGGGAAAAACTTGAAAAAAATATGGAATCATAGCCCTTCCACTAAGGGAAAGCCCACCTTCTTCGAAGGGAACCAGTTATGATACTAATTACAACGTGCTCTAAACATAGAAAATGAAAGAAGTCTATATCGCTAGGGGATGCAGTTCTTTCCACATCGAGTCTCAAGTTTGGGCATAAGTGAAAAAAAAAGAAATTGTCAGAGATGACTTCAGTTACGTGGCCAGAAGTCGAAGATTAGTTCACATAAGATTTTATCAGTAACATAAGTGACATTAATCCATTTTAATTCTTAGGTAAATTAAAGCAAAATCTATATTACTTACGCATATGCATGGTGAATTTCATGCACCTAAAATTTAATACACGTCATGACGCCTTAAAATTTCGTTCTATGCGTAATATTTAAGTTTCGGCTCGATTGACGCCACACAACCATGATTCGCGAGTAAATGGTTCAAGAATCGATTGCTAGTATGCAGTTGCAATATGAAGCCATGACCTCTGACACCCCTTAGCGGAGTTCAAAATGTTTAAGTGCCCCCCAAAGTCATCGGCGGTGTCTGACTGGGAGGGAGGATATAAGAGAGATAAGATAGGCGACGCTAAAGGATTGAAAGTTTGAGAGAGAGAGAGATAGAGAGGCGGAAGGAGAATGTGGGTACACAGAATAAGTGGTGATGGAAGAAAAGTGCGAGTCACGGAGAATAAAAGGGAATATACCCAAGTCGAAAAACCCTCTAGCGGCCCGAAGGAGTAAGAACAAGTCGGGGTGATTGGGTGGGGGAGGAGATCTTCTAAAGGTTTAGCGGGCTGCGGAACGAAGGCGCGATGATCCTCCATTTGAAGTCAACGAATGGAAGGGAAGCGGTACTGGGAAATGGAGAGGAAATGGAATCCATTTGCACCGAGAGACCCGCAGCTCATCACCGCACATTAACTGGAGCACAGAAATAAAGGAAGTGATCATCCAAAAGATCCGTCATTCTGCGATCCACGTCATTTACTGAAATATCATTGGTTGCCCTCGTGACGCTCCGAAGATGCCATCATGTGAATGTGCTGCCAGCACGTGAATGTGCTGCCAAAACGATCTGATACATTACAGAACTGATACGCATCGACTTTGGCTCTTCAGAATCTTATAGAAGGTTTTGACTTGTAAATCAAATGCTGCCAGTAATGTCTAGAAATAGTATTTCCATCAGAGATGGATACTGCATAGAAAGAATGTTGATAAATGCAGCGATGGCATGATTTTAAACGAGAAAAAATACATTAATAGAAAGATATTGCAGTTTTCCACAAGTAAAAATTGTATTTCGACTAATTTCGATGCTACTACATCATTTACTTGTGGAAAATTGCAATATCTTTCTATTAATATGGAACGTTTCCACATCACACCTGAATCTGGTTTGATAATAGAGAGAAAAAATATACTTATCCCTGGTACCTAAATGATTTTCCTTACTGAAATATCTTTTAAAGGGCATAATAAGTAGGTAATATAAGAAAATAGTCATTTGCTCAGATAGAGACAAATACTGGTTTTTGACCACATACAAGTCAAAACATAGTAATAAAATTCAATACATTCCCAATAATGGGAATTGACAAAGAAGAGCTAGAGTAAAAAGTGATATATTACAGTGACAATCAGACGGGAAGTTCCGCAAATATTGAAAAGAAAAAAGTCGAAAAAAAATAAAGGGAATAATTTTATTTCGGGTTGGCTAGAAATTTCCTTCCTGTGGGGCGGATAATCAAATATGTATCATACTAGTACAGAACACACCTTGGATCCGGAGGAAGGAGAGAGAGAAAGAATCCCGTGAAGGAGTGAGGCGGAGGGGAACAACACACGTAACTCGACCTCGTCGCAAATGGACCGTGAGCGCGGAAGAGCAGGACCCGAGGTGTCGGCGCCTGCGAGGGAAAGGGGTGTCTGGCGCACACACGAAGGACCTACCTCCCCCTCGGGCACCATTTCATCGGAAGAATGAGGTGGGGCGGCACGGAATGAGAGGAAAGGGTGCGGAGAGGACCAGGAGAGCACGTCGTTCAAAGCGATTAAGGGTAACAGGTGAAGAGGAGCGCGTGATAAATGGACTGGTAGCGAAAGGGGAAGAAGATTGCGGGGCGGGGGGGCGGCGGCGAGGAAAGGAGCTGGTGGCGGGAGAGAAGTGAGGCGAGAGGGGGATGAAAGGAGATGAGGGGAGCGCGCGTGTTTGTGCGAGAGGGCGGGGCACTTCCCGCCGAGGGTGGATGAGGAGGAGGGCTGAGCTTTGAGCTCTTCTCCCCAATTTCTTCTTTTTTTTTTTGCTTTTCCATCCCTGAAAAAAGAGGGGGAGAAGTGAGCAGAGGAACCTGGGCAAACAGGAGGAAATGAGTTAAATGCATTCGAGGAAAGGAAAGGCGGACGGGCTGGGGGTTGAAAACACACCTCACGAGGGAGGTTCACGGATTGGGGGAGGGGAAGTCGAGAGGAAAGTTTTTTTTTTTAATTTTCCAGGAGAATCGAGGGGTTGAGAAGGTCAAAGTAGGCCACGGGCTCGAGGGTGGGACGAGAGATGATAAATTTTGGAGGATGGGGTCGCCATAAAAGGTGGAGTGTTATGATGGGGCGAGGGTGGTCGGAGGAGTGAGAAAACAAGGGGTGGAGGGAAGGAAAACAAAACGGTGTCAAACACAGCGAAGGGCAAAGGAGACCGACTGCATTGTGGGCACGAGAGGTCGGATGGGGGAAAGAAATAAGATGTAACAATAAGCCTCAACTATGTTATGGAAGGAAACTGCAAAAAAATATCATTAGTCAAGTACATTTTGAGTGGCCCATAACGACAAATGACACCAGAATTATTACACCTATAGAAGTATCAACATCTAAATTAAGCCGAAAACAACTGTTCTGGGCACATGGCACGAGATATCCCCAATCACGACGCTTTAAATGACTTTGGTAGTTTTGGCGCTTGAAAATATACTCTTAGACCTCGTGTGTTACTGAAAACTCGCCACAAGTGTTACTAGAATTTCAGACTTGCCGTTTTGTCCTAGTACTACGATAAGACATAGACAACTGTCGGTATCCTATTTTTTATGTCTTACCCTGACCATGAGCTGCCATACTAATTACCTGATTAAGCGATAAATTAAGGAGGGAATGAGCCCCTTCAAACAGGCGAAGAGGCTGAGTTGCATTTGAGTCCTCGGTAAAATTAATATACAATGTAACTTTTAACAGAAAACGCTTATGGTTCAGAAACTGTCAGAGAATAATGCCATTTACGATAGAAGGCAATACTCGAATGACTTACAATGGTTGTTTTCTCGTTTCTCTTTCAATCACATCAGTGTCCGATTCTTCTGTACCTCAGTCATGTGCTAAATTACACGAAAGAGCGAATATCGATTTTGAAATCGAACCCAGACTCGCAGCGCAGGCGGCAACTCGTCGATGTCATTAATTTCTTTCACTTTTGAGAACGCACGCCAAAAGGCTGATTGATGCGATTTCAGAGCGAAAAATAGATTAGATTGGTAGGGGATTCAAAAACAAGGGCACAACGAAGGGGAGGAAATGGTTAATTCTCTTGTTTTCCAATGGGGTAATGGACTAATCTCTTAGAGGTTAGGCGCTAAAGACAGATGGCGGGTGAAAGTGTGGTTTCCCGACGTCCATGGGCGTTGCTTCCCTCCGTTCACTCTCCTCCTCCTTCAATCCCTCCTCCTTCAATCCCTCCCCACTTCCCTCTTCTTGCCCGGACAATTCCATCGATTGGTCTTCCTACGATCGCTCTCTCTCTCTCTCCCCACACAACTCCATCCGAGACACGGACCACCCGGCACCAAAAATACTGCGCTGCGTTCTCCAACCCCATTCCCAAAGCTGCTTCTCCAGCCTCCGTCCCTCCTCCCTCCACCGCCTGACCCCTATTCTCCTCCACCACTACGTCACAGAGCACTCACTGTCTCCAGTCTACGACTCCTGCTCTATCTTTCCAATAATTCCATTTCCATTGCCTCACACAACTCTTACCTTTCCCTATCCCCATCAGTCTCCTGCTGATCTCTCCTCTGTATTCAAAGCTCATAAAATCGCCCTCTTCGTTTCACACATTTGCGTAAGAATGTGCAAATTTTAAATACATTTGCAACGATGATTGCGTACAAGTACATGAGTGACAAACGTGAATTATTCCAATTATAACGAAAGAAAGGATAAAACCCTGGGGGAATTCATGACGTTTAATGACAAAATAGTTCATTTAGTTTTATTTACTACTGTATGCACAGAGATGGAAATGCTTTAAATTCGTCTCAAGTACTCGTGCCTTTGTTATTACAATATATAGCTTTAAAAATGGTCTATTATCCAAATATAGCGTTTTTTCAACCGTTTTACATTTCCGAAATACAATTATACACCTCCGTTAACCAAGGGTAGAATAGGAAATTAATAAATAGAATCGGAGAGAAAGCGATCCCTGAGGAAATTACTGTCAAGAATCTTTACTCGCTGAAATATTTGTTTCAAAAATTATATAAAGTCCTATTTTCAGTGTGAACGCGCGATATACGGGCATTGAGAGAAAGTGACCTTCAAGTGTAATTGTTAAGTGGATATTTTCCCAATGAATGGATCTCTTGAAAGCCTCTGAAGCAGATTCTTTATAGGCCCCTTTCAACTCCTCCAAAAAAGATCCAGAGGTCGAAATTGCCTAGAATCCATCCCGAATTAGCCCCTTTAGCGTCCGTATTCCTTATCCCCCACTTCCCATTGAGCTTCCATCAAAATAGTGGTTTTCCTCAGCCTGTGCCCTACGGTTCCGCTCCCGTAATATGGTCTTCGAGCTGAGGATACATTTTGCCGATGTAACGAAACGTTGCAACTCAGCTCTATTCGAAGGAATTAAAAATTCGAAAATTTATAATAAAATTTGGTTTAAACCCCCCATGAAAACTCGGATTTCATCCGGATATGAAGTGTGGCTTTATAGCCTTAAAACCTGGCAATACCTTTTATTGGTCACAGAATTGGATGAAAATTGCGATCTAAAACCGAACCCAAAAAGTGATCGCAGAAAGTCGGCTGGGTAGGCGAAAATACAATGAGACAGCAAACTGCCTTGCGGTTTGCAAAATAAGAGCTCAAACTCAAGTTGCAAAGGGGGAGGAGAGCCTTTCTTAGGGAATGGCTGGTGAATCTTAAAAACGGAAAGTCCAGAATATCGTTCGCTCAGAGACATCATGCAGGACCTGGGTTCCCCTGGCACACTAACCAACACCCATGCCTTCGCATTATCACACCTGCATTCACACTTTCTACTGTTTTCCACTAGTTGACCTTCTTTCCCTCTTTCGCGATTACCCAAAAACTCCGCATTTTTCTCAAATATCTCGTTGCCTTATCATACGCCCTCCGTCTAGTTCCTATCTCATCATAAACTCCACTTATGATTTACTTTTCTCTCATACGTAATTAACGTATGTTCGTTTAGATTCCTATCCAGCCCAGCAAAGTCCCAAGTTGATCCAAGACAAAATATAAGGATCCACAATGAGGTGAGGCGTGATGAAACACCCAGTTAACTACTATGCACACAAATACCAGTATCCTTGATAGAATTTAAAGCGGCAAACGTTAGTATCTCACGAGGAAGAGAGTATATACGGGATGGGATGTTAGGTTGAATGCATGCAAATCTGCAAAGCTTGTGGAGGAAGGATGACCGCCAATGATCATAGGAGCGAGGGGAAAGCTAGAAGAAAAAATTGCTGTGTGTGGATATGCCGATTTGCTTCCGTAGAGACGAGAAAATTAGAGAGACGGGTACGGGAAGCTGTAGCAGGCCCAATGGTCCTCGGTGGGAAGAGATGAGAGAATATAAAAGAATGACGGGAGCGGTCGGACTCAAGGTTTGCATTATTGAAAAAAAGTGTCGCCTGGGGACGAAAGGGGTGGCGGTGCGGACGAGGATGCGGGCGGGGGTTGAGCTTAATTCGCCCGGGGCGAGTGTTTGCCGTGGAGGTCGGAGCCGTACAAACAACATCGCGTTATGGCCGTGGTTATGCACAAATTATTAACGGGTTGGGGACCGAAAAAATAGATGCGTTTCTACAGCGAGAGAAAAAAGGAGATTGGGGTGAAAATGGCAATTCATTGGTTGCAGAAATCGCGATTTCTAGGAGACGAGTCATTGAAGTTCTCTAATTAACTACGAAGTCATGTAGGGGTTTACTTGTTGACAATAAAAAAGACTTTTTTAGTCGATAGAGAATTTACAAGTTTCTTTTCATATCGGAAATTGATGAACCAATAAACGAGTGTAAAAGGGAAAGCTTAGAGCATTTTTATATATTCAAGAATACTTTCCATTTGGCTCGAATGTTTTGTTTACTTCCTAGATATTAATGTGGAAAATGCTAACTCTTCTAGCTGAAAGTAAATTTCGCGCCATCCATCCTTTTCTTCCAATGGCGCGTGACATCAACCATTCGCCCGTTCACCCTATATCGCTATCCTCCCTATCGAGATTTATATCTCTTTCTCCCTCTCTCCGATGCTCAAATGCTCCATCCCCTCAGGGAATCACCGCCGAATCGGACGCGGCCAGTTGGCACTTCCTCGCTCGAGACGTTCAATTCGAAAATTATTGCGGTGGGCCGGCCGACCCATCGGCCCTTAATCAGAAGGCTCCTCCGGGCTCGAATTTGCATTCACGTGGAGCGTGAGCGCACGTGACGTCCTGCGCCCTCGGCGGAGGCTGACGAAAAGAATGCGAAGGACGAATCCACGTGTAATTCTAGCATCATCCTCGGGTCCAACACTGAAAAGGAAAAGAGAAACGAGACAGGCGCAATCGATGACATGCGACTCCACTCGTCTTGCTTTCGGTATCCATCAGACGGAAAGTGGGTCGACACCCTGGAGTTCACAAAGAGTTTGGAAGTTCTAACGAAAGTGAATTACAAACCTTGGTGGAAAAAACCGTTCAACACAAGTAAGAAAATGAACGGTAAAACTTCAGAACCGAAGTCCATAGATAGTTTCCTTGGCTCAATTTTAACGCGAATAAATAAAAAAGGAAGCTGTGGTTTTCGTATGAGGCACTATTCATTGCGTTATCAAGTTTACTGATATCCAAACTTGTACCGGATGGAAAAAAAAATCACATCGAATTTGTAATTCGGAATGGAAAACGTTCAAGTAATGATATAATTTCACCTATAACCTTGACGGCTAATTCATATTATTGTCCGCAATACGAAAAGGCGAGACAAACGCAACGAAAGCCTAACGCCATATACGACAAAATTGAACTCCATCCCAGTTATTTTATCGATTTAAAAGTTCTTACTTTGCCAACCAGATTCTGTAGGAAATAACTCTGCCTATCTTGGATAACTGCAGTTGCTAAATGAAGTATACTAGACGAGTCCACCTGAAATGGGCAAATCCGCTCCTTAATACAAAAACATCTTATAAAGGAGAGGAAAAGCCAGGAGTCACACAGTGATGAACTCACGGCCGAATGATTACGAAGCAGAGCACTAGGAGGTCAACTAGAATACTAACATAACGAGGAAAGCCGTGAAACTTCTTATTTGGTGATTTATATGGATCTTTTGATGATTAAGAAAACAGACTTTAGCTAACCTCTGATAGTTTTGTGATCTAGTGACATGAACTCGCCATAAAAATTAATTATGCATCCAGAAAACAAATCAAACAGTGATCATGACAGTATACACAAGTGACATGCAGTGGAAGGAATATATAATGAGTATGAAAATGTTGCACTTTCTCACAGCATTAGAACGAACTAACTTCATCCTCGTAACAGACGACTTATGCGAGTTGAAACGTGCGCCGTCTGCAAGGCTTCCCTCGATTTTATGAAAATAGTAACATTTGTACACTCGTTACAGAATAATGAACGACAAGGTTGACTTAAATGGTACTATGTTAGCGCCATCGTTCCGAAGAATGCTCGACAGCGGGGTCTCAAGCTACACTCGACGACTATAACATCACCCGCCATCATTTGCGGATGCAAATGAGCTTCAACATTCGTCCCGAGCTATCGTTTGCACACGTCGCGGTAGTTGAGTGCGAATCGCGCCCTCCCAGCCGCCGCTCGGTTGTGGACACGCACTACTGGGCCGGCGGCACCCGCAGCATTTTTGGCGCCCCACACCCCAAGCAAGGCCTCTCGTAGTTTGACACCATACACCAGCACCCTCACCGAGGTCGCTCGCACGTGCGTTGAGACACGCGTCCACGGAGGTGCGAAAAGAAAATATTGCCACGACCACTCTCTCCTTTCATTCATTGCCATCACTTTTTTCATATTCCACAGCCCCTCCCCTCTGTTTGGCATCAAACAAAGACGCACCGCAGCGAACACGCAAAACATCCATCAGCGCATTCAAGCACGCTCCAGGGATAGAAAAAGCTACGAGTGAATGAGGAGATGTCGTCCCAATGGTAGTACATAAAAGTGAAAGCAAGGAAGAACTTTATGAATTTGAGCAGTTGGGAGACAGAAAGGCAATTATGATAAATTACGTCGTGAAGCTCCTAATTCTTATCCTCTTCCCCAAGATTTGACTCGGAAGTCATTTCATACAAGGTAATTAAATTTGATACTTCAACTACCAGTCTCAATAAAATTGCTAAATTCACCGAAAAAGACCATGCGTTTATTCGGGTTGGATATTATGCTTCTGGATCAGGTATTTGGAATTAGTTAAATGTGGGCTCCAAAGAATAGCTCAGCATTGCTCCCGTCGAAGAAGACAGAAGGTAAGCCCTGCCACATTGTCAGATGTCAGGCATGACATAATTGAATTTGATCAATAATAATTTAAGTATATTGTAATTCGCCACAAACAGTTTGTGAAGATCGCAGTAACTCAACACTGATGGTACTGCAGAGGTGTTACAAAAGCAAACTTTGCGGTAAACGTTAAGTCGGTTACAACTGACAACAGTCTCCAGCATCAAAATGAAAACGAAAAAAATCCTCGCGGCTCATGTATATGGAAATTTAGTTCAGGGTCACGGGTCATATCTACCAGGAGACCTGATGATCAATATTTATAACATGTAAACCAGGTTCGAAAAAGCATATCCATGCTTGCTACACAAATTTAATGCCAAACTGCGACAGCTGGGCGATCACCGTATCATCATATGACCTAATACCATATGACCGATACCTAATGACAACACGTCGAACTAAATTGCAGGAAATGCAGATTGGAAGGACAGGCAGAGAGAGATAGCGGCTAAAATGTTGAGATGGAAAGGAAACGAAAAGTTTGCGCCATGCGTCGAGTAGTTCAAATCGCACCGAAAACATCTGCAACATCTCCAAAAACAGCGTGCACCTCTTCCAGAACTCGTTCACATTACGTGCACGCAACATCCCGCGTGATTTTCCAAGCACGGAAGGAGATAGGGGAGAGGGGAGGAAGGGAGCTGCAGGAAGGGAGCTGCAGGAACAACTGAGTTCTCGAAGTCTTGGACGGTGCTACGGGAGGAAAGAAAACCACATCAGGGGTAGTAATACAGGAGAGGTAAAGGGCGTGAGGTTGACTTTTGGGAGAACGGCTATTAAGGACAAGGGCAGAGGGGTCGGCGTGCGAGCGGAAAGAGCGCAAGAGGACGCACAACGAAAACTTTCGGAGGGCACAGGAGGGATAAAGCAAGCAAGACGAGGGGGAGAGCAGTGTAGGAAGACGCAGGGTTGGGAGGGGGATTGGGTTTGATGGGAAGAAACGCGAAAACTTCTAGGGGGTTTGCAGGGTCGTCGGAAATCGATGAGGGAACACCTGCCCTTTATTTAATGCCACAGGAAGCTCATTAAAAATAATGAATAAACCAGTTGCCCGATTCGGTTCCATGGGAGTTATGCCCTAAATTTTCGCCCGAGAACGTCTAGGCGCTTGAACTTCGCATCGTGGGACTCCTCTTCTTAACCGTGTTTCAATGAACCACGGCTGAAATTACGCCCCATGCATCCGTGCAGCGAAAATTTAATGCCCCGAAAAAACTTGTCCGCAGGATGACCTAAATCGTGGACCCGGGTGCTGGCTGGGTTTAATGTTTTTCTTTTCTCGTGTCATGAAATTAGAGCATAATTTTTGGATGCTCCGGATTTGCGTGACTAGAGATGTGTTGGCTTATGGTATTGGAACCCAAGAACATTTAATTGGCAATATTCCTGACACCTTTTACCGTCCTTTTTTCGTACAATCATTGTACATCGTACATTTTTCCTTAAAATTGTAGTGTTAGCGATTTCTGTTTCACATTTTTTTGACATTTTGAACTGACAATTCATATATACCGCTCTATTAGCTCAAAGCTACTATCCAAGAACTCCGTCTTTAGAAAAAAAGGTTAACTATGGTTATACCATATTTTACGACTTGTAGGGTAATTTAATGAGAACACAGTGGGTTATGCTTTCAATGGTGGCTGACGAAACAGAATGAAGATACCTAATACGGAACTACTTCATTCTTTAACGGTTTTCGATTTTCTTACCTTCGCGAAAAATTTTCCTGCTAAACAAATTATGAGAGTATCAATGAAATTTATCTTGACATTCAACATCGAAAAATAGCTACCAAGATCCTAGGAGTAAATAAAAAAAGAGTGAAAAACCAAGTTTGTATTTCCCCATGTCACTCAAAAAGACGATTGGTGTGTCCAAAACGATTATACAATCATTTCATAGAATCTCTCATTTCCATGGCATCCATGAGTCATGACGAGCGCCAACAAAACCGTCGATCGTGGTGAAGAGGGGAAGTGGGGCAAAGTGGAACACGCCAGACATTCATAGTCAGGAGGTCGTAGAATTAGAAATGTTAGGGGGAGAGGAGTGAGGGTGGATGGGATGCAGGTCGAACGGGAGAGGGAAATGGCAGGGGAAGGATAATGAGAGGGTGCACGGAGGCAGGGCGTGTTTGGCATTTTCCCACCTTTCGGAAGCATTCGGCGGGGGCGGTGATGGGGGAG
The DNA here is from genome assembly GCA_933228895.1 of Platycnemis pennipes. Classification (NCBI taxonomy): domain Eukaryota; kingdom Metazoa; phylum Arthropoda; class Insecta; order Odonata; family Platycnemididae; genus Platycnemis; species Platycnemis pennipes. The sequence continues at coordinate 71,583,707 of OW121847.1, read as the reverse complement.
GGGAGAGAGAGAAGGGTCAGGAGGGGAGTTTCCAGACGGACGGAAAGGAAAGGAAGTGTCAGTCACGTGAAGTCATCGAGGATCACGAATGTCTTGACGAATGTCAATATTACTACGCAGCAGGAGAGAAAGAGAGAGTGGGTCCGTCTGGGAGGGGAGTGGGATTGCGTGCCGCGTCTCTTTTAAAGAGCCTTTCGGTTTGTGTTCCGCAGGAGTGGTCGCATTAAGGGATGGAGAGAATGGGAAACTAATTTCCCGGAGCGGTGTTGGGCATGTTTCCCTTCCGCCCCCATTCTCCTCCGCGAGGTTGGGCGGGGAGCCGCGGGACGCGCGGGAGGAGTTCATTGTAAAACCACAACGAAATCTCCCCACACCAAAATGACGATCTATTAAATAAATATCGGCTATCTTACTACTCATCAGCAATACAATTACAGGATTGTTTATGAAAACACCGACCGCATCGGATTACGCCTACCGCAGCTTTAAATTAAGAATGAGTTCCGCAATATATCACATCATCTCTATCAAGATTGACTGCGATAAGATCATGCAGTTTTACTACCGATTTGAAATCAAAGTTGGCATTGCAATCTTAAGGATTACGACTTCACCATCCAACAAGGGGTTATACTCTGAAGACTTCTACTCTGGGCACAAATCTGAATGAAAACCAAACTTCACCCCGTTCACCAGAATTTTCTGAGAATTTCACGCTCACCTCTCGCACTAACAACGCGATTATGCGACCATCGGGTGAAAGACACTTAGGTAAAGGGATAAAAGATGGAAAATGTCTCAAGGCTTGATGATCCAAAAGAACATGAATGGCTACCTCTTTTTACGTTAATCTGCAGAGATAATAATTCCTCTCGCGTGAAGTAAACGACTCGATCGTATTTTGACTCATTAATTAGCTACTCAACATGATTCTTTTCCATCTTGGTTAAACCTCCACTGGAATTTTTAAGGCGATGCGGGGTTACACCTGAAAAGGTCCGGGTACGAGTACAGGGTGATGGGGAGAGAAGAGGATGGCGTAGCTGCGGCGGTAGTGCCATTCACGGCAAGGAAAAGAACTAGGAGTAGCGAAGAAACCCCACGTGTTGAATGAGACCGTCGCGGAAGCTAAGGAGCCCACCACTTCGCCGCTCTCCGCCCACTTCCTTCCCTCCGGAAGCATATTTAATCCGCGTCTTTTCTTTTGAGCGGTTCGACCAACTGCCTCCACTCGGGAGAGCGTGTTGCTCTTCAAACAACAATAGCAGAGACCGAATCGTTATTGTTCGTCGAGTTTGGACGTGATGTCTCCATTGAAACCCTTAGCTGCGGAAGGGAGTCTTGATGGCAGGGGAGAATGAACGAAAGGACGGTATATTCCGCGCCGCCTTCCTCCCACGGAGGCACATAGGTTCTGGTCTCGAAGCTACCAGCTTAGAAGCAGCAAATGGCTCGCCACGTAGCATTAGTTTTATATAAAGATGTATGAAAATTTGCGGCAAATTACTTTGGAATACGACGACGGTTGCATTCCTCTCTACTACTTAGCATACTTTCAAAGTGCCTGTGAAAACGTTATGACAAGTGCAGTTCATTCGAAGACCGCGGATTTACAGAAGGGAAGATTCGATTGAAAAAAACCCTCGTCGAAAAAATTATTATTGCTTACAATCTGCATAAGGAAAGTCATTATATCAAGTTTGCTCCGGAAGTGACAAGGATATAATATGTAAGTACTGTACGTATGAGCATATCAAATTGTACTTGTCTTCAAGAATACGGAAAATAGTAATGAAAAAGGCAATGTATTCACAGTAATAGAATTGTGTTTGCTAATAGAAATGATTACAATGGTTGGCTCAACAAAGAATACATGAATTTTGTAATTATCCATTAATGTACAATGAATCATTTATGGCTTATAAAACCAGACGAGAAAGTTTGCATCGTTCATACCTAAGATACATTTAAGAACATTATTTCGTATTATGAGAGGAGATGGTACTCGCTAAAAACTCGAATCTATGAACGGGTAATAAAGACGAATATAACAGATAAATTTGGAAGACAGAACTTTTTTCTTGGGTTAGGAGACATGTATAGTTTTTGCTGAATCAATGTAATAAAAAAAGTTACACCCCAATTCGCTATCAGTCAGCCTGAGTAAACGATTTGTATTTTCCTCAATAATTTCGCGAAAACGCTTAAAATACCAGCGTAACACTGACAGCGATGAGATAAGTGTTTCTAGATTAAATGAGGACTACGAGCGGCGAGCACGCTAACTTGTCACTCAGTTGATCAAAGGAGGTCTTCCGAACAAAGGGTCCGCGCCACCTCCGATTGATTTACTGTCGACAATTTCCCAATCTATTCCGCTTCACTCAAGAGAATTAATCATCGCGGGGACGTCTCAGGTTTGAGTCGATCCCTGAAAAATCAGAACCTTCCCGCTCTTTGAAAAGACCACGAAATCTCCTTCGTACACAAATGCTGATCAACCGTTCACGGAGAACGAACATTTTATTCTCTTCAAACGCCCATTGGAGACGAGGCCTCCGGATCGCGATGAGTTCGACAGCCGCCCTCTAAAGAGAGGTAAGAGGGGCGGGGGGGGGGGAGGGGGGGAGAGGGGGAAATCACATGTGTGGTGTGACGCGAAGCCCTTTCGAAGGCAGCCCTTTCATACATACGCAGCACATGCTGGAAGCTTTCCTTTTGTCGCCGTTGAGGACGGAAGGAAGACTCTTGGGGGGTTTCGGAGGGCGCGAAGCCCCTCTGGCGTTTGTAGGTGCCGCTCCTTCGGTTTGAACGAGGAGGGGGGGGGCGGAAGCGGAAGGATCGTGGTGGACATCGGCGTCGAAGCCACAGGGCAACGACGCCGGGCGGGGGTGGACGTGAATCACATGCCAAGCGTCGGCCGCCGATTCTGCTTCCGCTTGCCCCCTGAGCGCACACCTCCTTCCAGCCAGTTGGGTGAGTTCTCCGCCCGGCAAGGGGAGATTAGAGCTCCTTCCTTTGTTGGCACCAGCACCGTATCGTTTAGCACCACGAAATATTATCGGCGGCCAACCGATTTAAACGACTTTAGTGCGAAGAAATTAAAAAAATTATGCATTAAAAGTGATCGTAATGGACTGATGATAGTTTGAGAAATTCTGATAAGAGGCAAGATTTTGGTAAGCACAGTATCGTCCGAATCGATCATGTAGGAATTTGGAGAAGGTTTTACCTATATCTTCTTCCCCGAACGAAAAAGCCCTTTCCTCGAGATTCTTCCGCTATAAAATTCCTAGATTAAGTCTGAATTTTCCTGGCCAAACTTGAGCTTGAACCAAATCATTCTCCCTCCAAATCCGTCGCTCCACAACTCGGCCTTAGCATTTTCCAAGGACAATCATGACAGGGTTTAGGGAACTTGAATCCGCTTCCCAATTTCTCTAAAAAAGTAAGTACCAAAATGTCAAGGGTGAGGTGCTCTTCGAAGTGAGATTGCCAGTGAAAGTTACATTGAAATGTTAAACTTCCCCTATAGGACCGGTTTCATATCAGGTTCAATTTTCCGAGATTTAAAACAACCTCTCTTCTGTAGTTCATTTCTACGCTCACTCATTTTTTTTCTTATCTCCTTTTGGTAATAAGAAGTTTTGATATTCGCACATGTGCCTTAACTCCTACATGAACATATGCTTAACACTAAATGTGAAGACATAATACCGGTCGTTAGGAAAGTAGGCTGTGGATAGGTGGTTAATCCCCATGATGATTCCGATGATGTTTAGCAAAATAATATAATCCTTACTCAAATGGAAATCCTGTATAGTTAAACTAGTACACCATTATGCTTTTCTTTCAGATTAAAAAAAATAGTGTGCTAAAGACCATAAACTAATGCATCAAACTGAAGTTTTTCAATGGGGAATTTTGTTAGCAAAAAAATGGCACTCAAACGTGATCCAGCAGTGAGAATTCCTGAATCACAGAAGGCCACATGCACGAAATAGCTTGCAGTTCTACGAAATTAAAGCAAGAACACCGCCTTTCCGGATGGCTGGATTCTCACCCATTACGAGGAGCATGTTTTGCGGCGAGTTTCCCACGGCTGGTCCAGTTTTTCGCCGAGCGATGAAATTTCCGGTGAATCAGTGTTTGGAGCATTTAATCAACGCTGAGGTTCGCGGCAATTTGAGCACGGCGGAAACACGAATGAGAAAAGTGATTCGAAGCGCAGAAGCACAACCCATTTGCGAAAAGATCCTTTTCTCGACATTCCGGCGAGAAAAAATTACTCTACTTCTGCACCAGCTTCCAATTTCTCCTAATATTTTCTACCGGCCTGAATCGCTCTCCTGAACTTCCTCTCACCGCTGCATCTTCTCCTTCGTGCTTTTCGGAATTTCACTTCGCGCACGGCGTGAAAACCTTATGGGGGAGAGAACATTGCCCCGTTCCCCAAATTGATGCAAAGCACGAGTGTTTTCCGTACGGATGGGAGGAGCAGTTTACGATGCCCACCTCTCAGACCACTTCACACGCACGCGCGCGTCTCCGTAAAAGCTTTGGAAATTCCTATATTCCGAAACGCCCGGCATTCCCTTTCGCCCGCTCAAGAAACTGCTCCCTCAAAAGGCGAGGCCGAGCAGCCCCGAAACCAGCGCCTTTAGGCGCGCATTTCCTCGCTCCACCCGTCTCTCCCGACCTCCACTTTGGGACTCAAAGAGGCGCCGCCGACCCCGCGCTGGGCGCCACGGGGGCACGCGCTAGGAGCCCCGCGACCCACATCCTATTATTTCAACAACGAGAGAGAGGAAGAAGGAAAACAAAATTCCGGGACGGTTCCACCCATGAGCACAGGAGAGCGGGGGAAAGCATCTACGATGAGAAAGCCAGTTTAAGAAAGTCGTGAAATAACGACGAAGTTTTTATTCATATAAATACTGAGGTGCACAACACAAAGCCTTTCGATTCTGGAGTGTTTATAAATGCTGGAGAACCTACGAAAAATATAGCCTCTTCCGTTCCGTACGAAAATGTTAAGCATGTAAATAATGCACACAATGGCAAGGAATTAGAGAATAGCAAACTATAGCACAACAGCAACATATTATAAAATGGCATAGAGCTCGAAATGAAACTGACTACCAGAATCATAATATTCCTCTCCCAGACTTGATGCAATATTTAGTGGGATTTTAACTACACGTAATACATGAAAAAGTTAAAACACCTTGAACGACGCAGGACGATTCAAGGATCTGCGGGAAAATGCCGAATACTGGCAAGAATTGAAGATGAAAATGGTGCAACAAAAGAAAAAACTACGAAATGTTATATAACGTGCATAATTTATCCACATTGTTCATTACTGACCTAAGATTTCAGCTGAGAAGAATTACGGGGAAGGGAGATGCATGTTCTGAAGTTGAAACTTGAGAAAGAAGAAATGAATGTTCTTTCAATGCATGTGATTACCTACTATGATTATGAATAAAAGGCAATTTACAAATAAAACAAACAAATTTCTATTCTTCGTACTCTATGAGAACCTAAAATTTTTGGACAAGAAGCAATTTTGCGAATAATACTGCAATATTATCCACTCAATACAAAAAAGACGATAGAATATTGCCTGTGATTCTTTAAAGGCCATGCCTATATGGCAGGGAGAAATACTCCATTGGAATTGAAAGAAAAATGAACTCCCTTATAAGGAGAACCAAAGAATCTGTGTGAACCTTCATCCTAACACTGAATTATGATGCGGTAGAAAAAAAATTATATTACGCTCACCCCAGAGAGGAAAATAATCAATTTCAGCGATGGGATGCTTCTTCTCTAATCCGTCGATTATGGAGCTTTCATATAATCGGAGGAAGAAAATACACGCAATGATGGGAGATTTTTTAACGGATTTCGTCGAGAAACCGAAAACTATGAATAGCCAAAAGACGCCTGAGAAAACATCGCCTGAATTCTCCCACCCTGGACCTCCTTAACTACCCGAGGAGGCGCTAAAATGCTTCGCCGAAGGGAGTGGAGGTTTAAGAGGCGAGATCCAAGAGGAACCGAGAGCGCAGGCTGAAGAAATATGTTCGTGTGTACACAACGATAGAAAGCCAACAAAGGCGAGGGACCGGTGAACTGAGAAAGCGGCGGCACTGGTATTCTCGTGAAGTTAAGATTGAGGGAAAAATCCCCTTAATGCGCTAAAAGGCGTCGATTAAACAGATGCTCACAAACATCCTCTGACCCAGTTTTTTTTCTTTCTGTGGAGAATTGTGAAAAATACTCCGAAGTTAAGGCGGTTAGCGAGTTTCATCACCAAAGGGAACGAAAAATTAGTCCCCCCTACCCCCGCTTTTTTTTAGGAATGAGATTTTTTTAGATGACTTCCTCGTAGAGGAAATAAACATTCTTAAAATGACAGAAAAAGAATAATCTCCTGTTTACGCCGGTTTCATTGCACTTTTCAGTTGTTATTAATAATTACGAATTTCGTGTCCCGCTTAAGAAACAATTTGCATACCAACTTAACAACAATACCACTTATGTTGAAGTTGTTGAACTTGTTAAATTAATACAGTCGACTTTTTCCTTAAAGAATGATAACACCTTTTAATTAAGACATTAGGGTGCTGTCTCGGGTTTTCCTATTCTACGGTGGAAACACTACTATCCAAGTTCAGCTAGCATTTGTTAAGCGTCAGAATTTGAGGAATTAAATGTGATAAAAAGATTAATATTACGCATATATATATAATAAATTACATTCGCATAATGTACATACAATTGACGAAGATTTTACGTGACTATTACAGAACGAACTAAGAATGTAAAGAGCTATTTTCTGGTCGAACGAAAACTATTGTTACGATACCTTATGAGAAAAATTATCTGCATGGGATGAAATTTAAGGCGAGTGACTGAAATGCTGGGTGGAATTGAATATTTAAAACTGAAAATATTCCCGATTTCCAGTTTTGAAATCTATGCCAATTCTTTAAAACATACTTACAAGCTTTAAATAGCTCGAGAAGAAGCAATCAGCAGTACAGTCCAACTTACCTGTAAAAGACAAAAGATTTTTAGTAAATTAAAATTTAAAAAAGGTTTTAAATAAAGTAGGGTGACAATAGTTACTTAACAGTCAGACGTAACTAATGATTACTGATGCTTTATACGTAACCGAGCAACTAGCATTAAGAGTATATTTTACTTTATAGGAAAACCTCGTCTCCCAGGAATGAATAGAAAAACCCAACGTGGATTTGCGTTTCTGACTACCATTGAGCAGTATCAACCTGTTTCCATTAGTAGACACAAGAGGGTGAATTCAGTTGCGGTCCTCATCAATAACTATTAGAAAGCTCTATCGATATCCCGAACTATCCATGCGAGACAGAATGTGGGGGTAAGGAAAATCTTTTATTTGAACATCACTATTAACGACGGATAATGATTAATTCAACATCCTGTCGTGGCGTTAATGCTTAAAAAAATACAAAAATGAGTCGTTGTAGAATGATTTCCCCCCACAATTATTTTAAAAACTGCTCAAGTAGTCCCTGGGAGACATTGTTACCATAAAAACCTTCCTGGCGATTCTTTCAAGCCCTGAAGAACTCGACCAGACTCCGTCGAAGCTCATCTCTGACCGGCTTGTCACCACCAAGGGAAGCCATTTCCTAATTGGCCACAGATATGTGACATACCTCGACTGGAGTACAAGACTGGGGCCCGGATTCCACGAGAATAGCGTGACTGGGACCCAAAATTTCTTCTCACCCTTCAGAACAACACGACGACCGATGGACGGTGAAACATTCCGAAACCCTGAAAGACTCGAAACGGCTTCCGCTGCCCAGTGGCAGACTGAGGGCGCCCAGACGTCGGGGTAAGGAGGGGACAGCCTAAGCTAAGGGACCTAGCGGGTGGTCGTGCGACATGCACACAAGGAGGTTTTTGAAAGGAGACGTCAAGGTGTGTATGTCTTGGCAATGACGGTGGCTAAGTAAGGGAATAATGCTAATTCTCTCTACTTAAGACGTCATTTCATGATCACGCCTCTAGCACATGGGATCCGCATGAGGCAAGTCAAAGCGGAGTCAATGTATCAAGAGAAAATCGAAGAGATTTGTGTAATGTCATTATAATAATTGCATTATAGTCGAGGAAAAATTTGGAAAACACTGATGAACATTTGAAGCAGACTACAGGTCACAATTCCTAGAGTGCTTTTGGCTTAAGAGTTTTCCGACGAGGTCGACATTTTTGCAACTCCAGCATATTAAAAAAGATTCGATCGCGAAAACAAGTTCAGAGTTAAACGTCTTTCCTCCTGTAAATATACGAGAGATCACGATGGCTGCCATAATAAACGGTTAGGAAATGTGGAAATATTAATTTCAACAGCTTATTTTGTAAAGTATCATAAATAACTCCGTAACTTCCTCACGTAACGTCCTCGTAACTTCCGGCGTATAAGGACACCCTCAGTGAACCATACCATTAACTCATTACTTAAAACTATATTCTTTCCTAGTTGATTATTTAGCAGCATACACGTGTCACACGCATATTAAGTGCTGGCTTTACTGAGCGACAGCATAAACTCGTAGTTGCAGGAGCCTACTGCACGCTGGATGGTGATTTAAACCCTGCCATACACCCTCGAGTTTGGTGTTCTGCAGATGTAGATCATGGGTCCGATCTCAAGAACAGGGACTTGCACCTACTCGAATATTTCCTCGGGGGAGGATTTTTTATTTTTGTTTCACTCACTCGTTGGTACTCGTGCGTGTGGGCTAGCCGCACGGCCACACTCAAACCCAGTCCCCGCCCACCCCATCTCCCGTTACCCGCGTCGCACCGACTCGTATCCGATTGCACGGTTCTTCCTCATCGCCTGTCCGCAAGACCCGGGGAAACCACCAACTATTCCCTCCCTCCCTACCCACTCGGTGCTCCCTCTTACCCCCTCGATAGCCTCTCGCATCCCCTTCTCCGGACATCGACAATCGATCGTTTCCCGCACAGAGAGAGACATCTGTGAGAAACGCAGCTGCATTGGTTTTCCACCGGGTGATTAAGTGTATCGCGCTATAACACCTTGCCAAGAATGGCGATTCCCTTGTAAAAATGAGCATCTTCAAAATAGTGGTGAGGAGAAGACAGCAATTTCCAAGGATGTGTTTTGATTTAGTAGAGTACGGTGTCTCAAGTGTAAATTGTCACTTTTAAGATGGTGCTTAGTGATGTCATAAAAATGACGACGTTGCGTCAAAACCTCGATCAAATGAAGTTAGTGCAGAGCAAACCTCCAAGCTTTCTATTTATCATGAGTACGCGCCAGCCTGCTCCCCAGGAAGATCTTTTGAGGCTTGAAGTTGTGCTCAACCTAATTATCAAGTCTTGAAAATACCACCCAAAGCTAAACGGTCCCTTCACTAACCAAAACGACCTGCTCGTCACTGTAAGCATATATATGAATTCTCTGATAATACGCTGCACCATCGAAATGTTCTCCCGAATTAAGAGTAAGTGCTGAATTTTGGCTTTAAGGCTCTGTGAAAAGTTGCTTATATGAGTGTGTATGTTAAACATTTCTAATTCAATTATGGTTTTGGAACATTTTCGGAAAAAAGAAATGTATATAGAGCTCAGGAAATATAGTTCATTTTCAATTATGGCATGGTTCCGTCAACCAAGTAGCTAACTCCTGCGAGTTCTTTCAGATAGAGGCCCCTTCTTCTAGATGACAAGATTTTCGCCGAGCAAACGCGCGTGAAGTATTTTACCAAATGATTTCTACTCATTGCAGTATCTTCTATTAAACCTTTACTCCATCTCCGTCGGGGTGGCTACTAAATTAACCTTTAGTCTCCAACCCATCGGGACTTCATCCTCTGCAATAGTTCCACTTGACCTATAATTCTCGTAGCGTTAAACTTAGCTGCGGCCGAGGAAGATTTTTCCTACGTGAGAGTTGGGCTATTATATTTCGACAACCCCATTCACTCCCCACCCCTACAGTCTACCCTTCGCCCCCCTCTTTTTCTCCCACAAAGAGTCTCCTTCCACTATTTTTTTATCTCCCGACCGCAGAGTACGGGATCGCCTTACGAGACGTCAGGGCCGATTGCTTTCCACTCCATCGGGCATCAAGACTTCTCCTTAACGGAGACAAATTCCGTTTCGATTTCCCGGCAGGCGAGCGTCCAACCCTTTACACACACATCAGCCACCGCGCACGCTCTCCACCGCCGTCACCCCTAGACTCAAACCGATCTAATCCCCTCCCTTTAGAGGACACATGCCGAACTATCTACCAACACCTTCACCCTTACTCTGTGCCCACTCCCTTAGCGAAAATTCCCCATTCCATCACCCCTCGACGGGAATGGTCCATCCACCACGACCCGATTTTTTCCTCTCCAGATGATTCCGATCCGCTCCGACACTCCTGGATCGACAGCGCATCTTTCATTGATATTAGTTGTCGAAGCATGTCATATTATAACTTCCCAAAGGAAGCTCCACTCAAAACATTAAGTCCCTTATACGCAAAGCAAAGTACCCGGCAGAAATAAACAGTGTAAGCACAATTTTTCTCAGAAAACTTGAACTGTTTGAAATAATAAACTGGTAACTTAAACATAACGAACTCCAAATACCAAGAAAAACTCGTAAAATCCTCTAGACAGGAAAATAGGTTCGTCGAATACGGTTAGCCCATTAAAATTACAATTTGAAAGTTAAGACAAATACTCTATCCTAATCCTTACGTACCGACATTAGTTCCGAAATTTGTTGCTGCTAAAATGCTATTTTGTAGTGAAAGGAATATTTTAATCAATTATTTATTAAGTATTTAGTAAACTAATAACGTACGACCGAAGCACATTTCTGATAGGTTCTCCACGCAGTTCACAGGAAAGTGAAGCGTTGATCATTAATTCCTCACTATGATTCTTATTAGAGCATTATCTCCGAATAGTCGAATAAAACTTAGTGAATCAATAATTATTTATTTTATTTGTAAAAACGTTGAGGGGTTGGTAATACCCCTATACGAAGAGAAGTAAAGCGTAAAGGGGGCGTTAGATGAATTCAAAGAGGAAAATGGCTTGGACAAGCCTTCAAAGTTACAAGACTACGATAATTCTTCAAAACAGCTATGAATGGTTACAAGAATTTGTTCCCATTTATAAACGAAGAAACTGAAGCGGGACCTTAATTGAAATTTTAAAAACACAATTGAGTATTCAAGACAGCACCGCGGAATCGGGGAAAATTAACACACCACGTGAAAACGAGAAGTGAAAATTTTTAAAAGTGACTAATAATCCCTGCCACGAATTCCACAATCCCTACAACAAACGAAGCGAACACACTCGTTAAATCAAGCCTCAAACCCTTGGCGCCATCTGGCCGAGATTTATTGCCGAGCGATTGAAAAAGGAAACTCGAGCGTAGTTCGCCTCGGGCGAATAACGGCGCCGGCGGAAGCCTACCACTGGCGTTTTTTAATCGCGACAACTTTTTAATTGCCTCACTTTTCTTTTACTCTCCAGCTTCCTCCGGAGTACCGCTGTGAACCGACACTCAGGCAATCCATCAGGCGGGCTCGGAATGAAGCATTTTTGCCTTTTCCGTCGAACGAACGAGTGGGAATGCATATTCCCGGGTCGGAGAACCGAGGTAAAAAAAAAAAGGGACGGAGGCAGTGGGGTCGACTCTTCCAAGAATACAGCTCCTCCACTCGTTACCACTTAAAAAGCAAATCGAGTGGAGTTCCGGACGGGACTAAGTAGCATTCCATACATGGAAATTTCCCTAATCAATCCTGGATGCAATAAAAAATATCGAGATGCTGACCAAGTAAGGGTAAAACTACAAACGGGTCCAAAGTACGTCAAATTCAAGTGAAGGAGGGACACCACCAGTTTTGCGGCTATGATTCCAATTATTAAGATGCTCTAGAATAGGTCACTACGCCCATGGAAGCCTTCGTCTTCATGTATGAAATTATTGCTTTAAGGTGATTACTTTTGCGTGAGGTCCATAGATACTATAGACTTGAGGATTATCATAAAGGGACAACTGCTGTAATATTACATTTCTCATATTTCTTAACAATTTTTTCAGCAAATTACAGTTATGATGATTGCCGGAGCTCTGAAATATTTAGCTAAGAAAATCGTACAATTCGAAATATTCATTTCAGGTTTTAAATATGCTTACAAAAAACGGAGAAAACATTAGTCGTCCTTTACGACCACGAAGTGAATGCTTTGCGGTAACGTCGAAAAAATAACCTTATTCGCCATCTCGCCACACGGGATGAAATACGTTTCATGCCCCGACGTAAAGAGGTCGTCCCCAGCTCTCGTCTGGTGTCGATATATTGTCGTGCGTCCAGACAGACGATTTCATAACAAGGGACGCTTGCGATGATATTCGGGTCTACCGGCCGAAGTGTGAAGGAGTGGAATGGGGGAACCTTCAATTCACGGACGCCGGAGGTGGGGAAGATTTTACACCACGGAGTTGGAAATTGACCAGCGCTTTAGGGTCAAGAGGCGGAGCTACATTGCAAGGAATAAAAAGAGAACTAACAGCGATGATAATGATTCCATCACCTCCGCGCCAGGCGAAGATATCGGGGGCGGGAGGGAGGAATGGGTAATAGCGGAGAGAAAGAGAGGTCATGGGAGCGCGGGTAGAAGATAAAAAGGGAGAGGGATCTCCTTGACCCCGTCGTGCCCGCCGCACCTGCCCCCGTTCCCATGGCGATAGTGAACTCTTTCATTGTTTTCGCTTTTATTTTTACAAACGGAGCCCACCGGTAGACCGGATGGCTAGCTGACTGACTGCGGGGGACCTACTTTTCCGCCCGCCCGCACTGGCATAAAAAAAAGCCCACCAGGCTCGAAACGACCAAAACCCTTTTTCCTACCCGCTCCGAGAGGACGTTAACTGCAATTTGATTATCATTACATGAAGATGGGGGAGAGGGGTAGTAGGGGAGCGGAGGGATGATTCGGAATTCAGTGCGGGCGGGTGATGGTGGAATGGAAGGGACCTTGCCGGGCCGGCTGTTTTGGCCGGGAAACTGTCGGGAGCCACGAGAGATGGGAAAATTGGGAGTAAATGACGCTGGGACACGCGGACCCACGAGAGTGGGAGGAGGAGATACACTCCTCCTCTCTCACGTCCACTCTCCCTCGCGTGCAGCTCGAATCGACTCGATGAACAAAAAGAAAAAGGGAACGAAGAGGAAGAAGTTGTGGGTGGGGGAAGGAGGGGGAAGGACGGGGGAAGATATTTCCATCGAGTTATATAAAGAAGCTATCGTGGGGAAATTGGTCCCACTTTTTTTTCCCTCCAGAGTTCAGCGAATGTTATTGTTGTTGTAGCCGTCACAAGAAAACGGGTCGGAGTTTCCTCCTCCTCTCTCTCTCTTTCTCCTCTGGGTTGCTCTGATGCGTGTGTGTTATTACTCCTCGGGTGGCTGTTCGATCTGACAAAATGTTTCCGCTCCGATTCCATCGACGCGGATGGTTGTCCGAACTTTTGATATGATATTGGAAAACTTTCCGGTCGGAAGTTGGGATCGTAGGGAAAAACGGAGGAGACCGCTTCCTAGCGCTTTAAGGTTATTAGTTTGAATCGGGGAAGGCTAACGAGCGCTATTCAAAGAAGAAAACGGAATTAAATAAGTAGGTACTTTTATATTTCCACTCTTAGATGAAAGAAACGAGGGAAAAATTAACCTAAAAAACTTTTTATGACTAGTACCTCTCCTTTTGGGTCATGCAGTGCACGTGTAAGGGGCATGGCATTGTATTAGACGCCACAGTTTTCCCCTATTACGTAATTAACGATAGAGGACTTCGTTGAGGCCCACTACTTCCATGGTTATTTAATCAACACTGTCCTATGGTAAATTCTACAGCCCTCACGAGACCCTCGTATGTGTTCACAGGAGTGAATAATAAATAAAAAACATACAAAGAACAACCTCACGCATCGGGTTTGATACTAGCACCGAGCTCCGCACATAGCATCACTTACACTTCAAGAATACCAGGACAAGAAAAAAGAATGAATAAATATTATATCCCAGAAAAATGCCGTATCAATTAACCTAGCTCCCATAGAGACGCTTAATGTAATGCTCTTTTTAATTCGATTCAGTCAGTTTAATCAGATACGACACAAAGTGGACAAAAAGAATTTAGCAGCCGAATTCTAATTTAACGCCTCTTTAACTAAGTAAAGAGACGGCTAAATCGACCGAGGATAGATTAATGCGAATCTCTAAATGAGATTTTTATAAATATCAAGTTTAAGGAAAAAATCACCGAGGTAGCTTAGAACTAATTACAATTTAAATATCCTCAGCTTTCACACGGACAGGGATAAATCGGCGTAATCAATCCGACGGCTTGAAAACCGTTCACAGTCGACCTCATTCGCATTAGCGCTTTTGCTACTCCTTGAGTGTATCGTTTTTTTTTTGAAAAGGAAGGAATGAAATTCCAGGTAAAGCTCGGATTAACGTACATCCGCCGGAGGACTGCACACAACGCCGTGGGAAGGACACACGAACGCGGTCAGGACCCGAAGCCGAAAACTCCCTTCACTTTATAGGAGGCAATTTCCCGACAACCTTCCCGGAATTCCCACCAGTTAAATTTAATCTCCCTTAATCCTCCCCTTCAGCCTTCCCTTCTCCATCCACCCCTAATCCGTTTAAACGATCCGGTCGGCGATTACGTGAGAGACTTGGCCCCGGCCTAGACGCGGTCCATTTAGCCCGCTCCTCATCTCACAAACTAGCCAGCCTTGCGCGTCTCAGCCTCTCTAGCCGCTGTCACCGCTCCTTTGGAGGAAGAGGAAGTGCCTTATCACTATCCTGCCGCGGCTTTCACGTGGCCATGAAGCCTTTTGGAAACAGCATACGCTTGGTATTGAACAACATTTACTCTTCTTTTATATCCTCCGAGAACATAATGTACTGTCAAGTTCATTTGCTTTTGGAATGGAGAGTGTGGAAGCATAGTTACGGCAGGTAAACAAATCACTTTCTAGAGCCCAAGTTTCAACTAAAATTTGAAGGAATATTCTCATTTTTACCGCATAAGTAATTTTCATCTCAATCATTAAATCATTCACCTCAATCATTAAATCATCGCAAGCGCTCATTTTTTTCATCATCGTCATAATCTGTGAATAATACTTAGATTAGTTTTAACTCAGCTCTCCAGTCGATTATCTTATCAGCTAACTTCTTCACATTAGTACATCAGTTGTTCTACACATCTCATATTAGGCCTTCCTTTACCATTCTTACCGTTCACTTGTCCTTTCAACAATTGTCTTCATCAGGCCATCATGTCTCGTGATAAGCCGATTGAATTGTTCCGTCGTGTTCTAAAAGCTTTGATAGGACTTTAATTTTCTCAAACTCTTCTTAGGACTTCTTTTTCGTCACACTGTCGATCCATTTTATCTTCATCATTTTTCTGTGGCACCACATTTCTAATTCTTCCAGCTTTGGCTCCTCTGCTGCTGTTATCGTATACGCCACATTACAATAAGGAATGGTGCTCCATACACAGCTTTGATGAATTTCTCCTTGCTTCCACGCTTGTATTTTCAGGTGTAAGTAGATATCTCTTTCAGTAAAATGCTCTCTTTGCTTGGGCTATTCTACTATTTATTTCTTATTTCGTCCATCGCCAGTTTTCTATACCTACGAAGAAGGTCAAAGGCATTTTTTTCCCAGGGCAATCATGTACAACCAAATGAGTTAAGTCACTACTGCATACCTCTGATTCGTTACACCGCAACTCAATCGAGGCGCGCCTCCCTTTCCTGCGTATTCGTTCCAGCTTATGCCCATGCTACGAGTTTCAGCGCATCCAGTACACACATCAATGTATTCTCATTCACTCTAAGACAAGCTTATGGCACTCTGCTTGTCACACTGAAGGTTAGTTCACATGCCTCTCGGCCACGTGCGACCCATCAATCTCCAATTCAAAAGACCTAGCTTTCGCTTCCTCGAGGCAGGGACGAAAAGGAAGGGCATCTTTCGTAAAACCAAGGGTCTTTACCTCCCGCGCACGTGACAGGTGATCTCACGGCGAAGAAGCGACGTGAAACGAAATCGGGGGACAGATGGGATGGAGGTGACGGGCGAACAGGAAGGAGAAGCCCATCGTCATTTTTCTCTCGGACTTGTGGCTGCATTTATCAAGCTGGTTTGACGCAGGACGGAATTTTGTTATGTCACTTTACAAGCCTAAGCGGCTCTCAAACCAGAAGAGAGTCACCATGTCGACAAATAGCGGCACAAGTTTTTCGAAAACTAACACTTTTCATCGAAGACAATGTGAGAGAATAAATTTCTATTTTTTTAAACGGCCGCTATACCAGCGGATAGTTATGAAATTCACTGTGGAGCAGCACTATGTGAGTAGTAAAATTATTCCATCGCTGCATGGTAAGATTATTTATTCATTCTACTGTGCGGGAGATGCTCGCATTTCTCTGTACAGCGCCTTTAAGCACAGCAATTTTATTAGAGGAGTTCCGGAACCAATAATATTAAATTCTAACACAGATCCACCCTTAGTATAAACTTCTCCCCTGAGGGAGTATACACTCCACCCACCCCATTTCCTTCTCTATCTCTTCACACATATAACCTTCCTACTCACTGTCCCGGTCATGTCTTCCCTCCCCTCTCACTTAATATTCTTCCTCCCCTATCGCAGCCCTCGAGAGTCTCATCGAAGAATACCTTTTCCATCAATCTTGTGCCCCCTCCAATTCCCTCCAGTGACTTCCTCGATTTCCCAAAACGCCAAACCCTAACTAAGCCTGCAGAGCTTATCTCATCCTGCTTACCTAATTCTTCCTTTATCTCATTAAAAACCCATACGTAGACCACGTTCATTATAGGTTCCGCATCATAGCTTAGGTTACAAAAAAGTTCACCTCAAGTGTATAAAACTCCATTTACGTCGGCAGTGGTGGTGTGTGCGACTCGGATAAGCATTGTGATCGGTGGTACTACAAGGTACCCCATTTTCTCAACATGTGATCCACCTCCCGCGTCAAAAATTCAGTGTGAACTCAAGTGACCGGTAGGAAAGTAATAATGGAGTTATTCCAAGATTTTCTCCGCGTGATGTGGCCGCAGATTCCTGCACCGAAAGCGCATTAGTGAGGGAGGCTGCGGGGCAGAGGAGCGGGATTCCTGACGGTAAACGGGAGCGTGCTTATCCTGCCAATGGGTGGGTGCGGATGGCGGGGGGAGCAGGGGATGATTGGCGGAACAAAGCGGATTCTGGCGTGTCGAGGAGAGAGAGCGGAAGCCGGGAACGACGCCGGTCAGATCGGACCGGAGGATCCAAACATGACCAATTCCCCCTATCCACCGGGATGCTCGAATCCCCCCTCGTAAATCTAAGTACCCGAATGGGAGAGATGGCGCTAAACCGGTGATGTGCCTTCCGATGACCACCCATTACTCTTCCAATCCTCGTACCTACGTTTATTGACACGTTTCGAACGGGATCTCACCGCTCAGGGTTCTTTATAACTTCGTCATTCTCATCAAAAATTGACGACAGTAAAAATTTCTTGGCGACATGCTGTTGCTATAACTACATTATTACTTATGGCCAGACCTGAATGGCACCGCCCAAAGTCCTCAATGCTATGTAATAACGCCCTAGTACTACCCCAGCGCGAGAAATGCATTAAATATTAGTGAGGATGCTCCCCTTTCAGAGTAACGCTAGGTGGGTCATTCAAGGAACAAGCGAGGGGGCACCTAACTTCCCTCTAGATCTGGATCTGGATTCACTATGCATGTCTTCAATGGCAAGAACTCACAGACGCGTAAGGCGTTTTTGTTCGAACCTAAAGTAATAAATCCACGCATAATAGGTACTATTAACAAAATATATATGGACATGATGACAACACGATTTCATCCGGAAATTTGGAAGTAATTGCATTCACTAATCATTCAGTCGAAACTTTTCCCAAATTTATAATTAAGTACAACGCAAGAGAAAAAAACCCGTCATCCTCATCGAAGAATTTTCGGATTAGAATGGAAAGGGTAGGCGTTGTGCCATAGTTCTGGATTCCGATCCCGAAAGCACGGGTTTAATTCCAGGAAGTAGTAGAGATATTTTATTGGCATACAGGTCCCTACTTTGCGTGCTATATGGAGAGCACTTTGAATTCATTACTTCACCCGTTGGGATGGAACATACATTCGATCCCTGGTCACCTATCGTTGTGAGTAGGGTAATACACACGCAGGGTTTCTCTCCATTCTTCTTTGACTCACTAAATAATGCCTACGTCTACTCAATGATCCACCAATATTGAATTGAGCAAATGTAACCTATTGGACATCTCCCCCGAATAATTACTACAACTACTTTGGGAAAGAAGGCAATATAAACAATACCCACGTAAGTAATATTAACAATATTGCTTCCGAGTTAGTCTCAATTAACTGGAAACCAGAAAAGAAAAAAAAACACGTTAGATCAAAAGCAAAGGAAGAACAGATTTTTTTAAAACTACAAACCCTTTCGACACACGTCCACGAGTTCCGCGCGTCGCCTTGTTCCCCAATTTCTTTCTCCTGAGGGGCTGAAGCAAATCGAGGGAAGGGCGCAAAGGCGTGCGGTCATCGAAGTGGACGTGACGACAAAGAGGGAGACGAGGCCGAGGAAACGGAGAAAGAGGACGCCAAGGGGGTGGCGCGTCAGACAGAGGGGAGTTTAGGGGGTGGAAAGAAAGGGGGTTGTGGCTGAGAGCGGTGGCTGGTGGCCGGGCGCGGGTGAACTCGGTCAGACAACACTTTCTACTCCACATTCTCGGCCAGTCTCCTCCTCCCCCAACTGCCCGCGCGTCCGACCGCACGAAAAGCCCTCTCTCTCGCATCGGTGATCACACCTCCCTCCATTCCTTCCTTCCTCCGCCCCCATCCCCAGAAAAACACACGTCCCGAAAACGCCGCGGGAAACACGGCCAGAAAAACCACCCTCCGCGGAGAACTGGAAGAATTCATCGAAAATAACCCGGCTATTATTTGCCAAGGTTTCCTTTCCGCTCCCCGAAACATAACCCCTCCTTCCCACCATTCATCTCGTGGGACTCGCCCGAGCTATCATCCCTAGCAGCTTTACTGCGTCCGATCCCGTGGATGCGAGACAGCCGTGTTCACGGGAATCGTCACGGGGAGACGCGCAGTTGTTCGAGTCCACAATAGGTGCGAAGTTCAGCGACATCGATGGAAGGGATACGTCATTACACGTTTCTTGAGTCTATCATTTCCAAGTCGACCTAATGAGTAGTAGGTGAAATCATCATGGCATTGTGCATAGAGATAATAGGATGCTAGGGATAATAAGATGCCGTGCTTTTCACTCACGTGACATCACTGCACCTGCACCAGAAGTTGCGGTTTCCTGTAGTGCTACGAAAGATATAACACTGAGCTACCTGCCCTGAATAAGTAAATTATTGCATATTATCCTTTCATTTTATTCAAGTTCATATACGAACCCGATGATGCTAATGATAAGAGAATACGACGAACTTTCTCCCTTAGCTGATATCATTGACCACATTGATGTAAAATGACAAACGTCTATAACGCTTTTCAGGTAAAATCGATTACACGATTTAAAAAAATGGTCGGATAGTTGGAGATTAGTAGGAGATGAATTAGACGTCACGTCAATAATCAGAATACGGAACTACTGCACTGCATCCAATCACCTGCATCCTTACTTGGATAGATGGAATCGATATATAATTTTATCAAAATTTTAATTTACCCGTGTTACTAATCAGGCCGTATATTTGGCAACCGCGATTTCTTCTAATCGTAGAGTTTAGCAAGGTACGATACAGATAGTGCTGCGCCCGGGGAGCACGCAACCCCGTTTACAGCAATGACGGAGGGAGAAGGGAGAGAATCGGGGAACGCCGAGGTTGCTCCGCCCATCATCTCGTGGTTCTGAGGAAACTAATATCACTGCGGTTCGTGGAGACCTCGCGACTGATTGATAAAAAAATCGCATTACAACAATCTAGAAAAGCTTCCCAAGCACAGCCATCATTCACCACGTCTCAATAGATATGATGCCACATTTTCACGGTTTTCTATGAAAGCACAGACATGACCGAAAATCTATACGAAAAAGATGCTTGTTAGAGTGATATCTTTGTACAGCGCGCACAAAAACATACGACTCAGCATATTGAAAAAGCTTGAATGGCTGATTTTCAATTCCTTAAGTTTTAGTACCTACCAGCAAAATGATACCCAATACAGTTGTAGCGTTTGATAAATATCTAGATTAAAACTTTTGGGTGTGTAAATTGGCCGTGTTTAAAATTTACTGCAAGAGTTACGTAATTATAGGTGTCGTAAAATACTACGGCAATAAATGGTAACCAGCTGCGTGACCCGATTCCTCTTTGAATTATGACTGAACTTGAGCTTAGCTCCTGTGGGTTTTACTGCTCCAACTCTAGTCCGATTAGGATAACTCCCATAACACGAGTTATTTAATACGTAAAGAATTATGGGATTTTGCTAATTTGGTTTCGATAAGTCATTTTTTATTGCCATAATTAATCTTAACACATCGTGGCAACTCAAATCGGAAACGGCTACTCCAGTTATCAGATTGGTACATTAGAGCATATGAAAGATAAAAAAATTTTCACTTTGTATGTGGTAGATCATGTTTGTATCTATAGAACACGAGGCTCAACATTCAAACAGACTCTTGAGAACTTCCAACCTCCAGAACTAAAACCGGTGGCTAACGGGAAATAAATCCACACTGCGTCTTTTAAAGATGCTTCAAACCAAAACAAAGCCTCTAGAAAAGCAAAAACAACTTAAATTAGAAATGACGTCCAAGGCTCCCCTACTAGTGGGCAATAACATCCCTTCACTGCGAAAACAGCCTTGATAACCCGAAATCCTCATTTGTATGAGCTAAAATAATTTTCGCCGAGGATTTCCCGGTGCAATGGCAGGACGGAAGTTCCGAAATAATATTTCTGTCGTCGAGTCATAAAAAAAACCGCAGAGATGAATTCGGGGAGGAAAAGAGTAACGGAGTGGGCCAGAGGAAGGATTAAGTGAGATGGCAATCGAAAACTGAAATTGCAGAAGAGACTGAAGTGTTAAGTAATTATAACACAAAACTTTAATCGGAAAAGGGCTTGGTAATCTGACCTTTCGACCCGTATCAAGGCTATTCAAACAAATCCTCTTCCGTGAGACACTGGGGAAGTGGAATCCTGCCAAATTTTTCCCGAATGTATCGCTAGAGTGAGCTAAGATATCTCGCAAGCCTGAGAAGAGCATAAAATTTGACTAGGAACCTACCCAAATTTTAAGCGGGAAAGTAGGTAAATGCGTAGTTAACCAAGGGAATACAAATATTTATGAATTTAAAACTAAGACTTCAGAGTGATAGTAACTTAATCCCTACATCTAAATAAATATAAAGAAATAAGTTCAATCGTGATTCTGAAAAGGTATTGAATTTAAGAGAAAATATAACAAGCAATTTTCAAATGAGTGTACACTACACACCGCCTGATATTCGATACTATTCAGTAAAGCAAATAATATGTTAAAATGCATTGGAATTTACCATTACTCCACCCATTTTTGTAAGCGAACCTTTTTTATACCACACTGATGCACGGACCAATCTATATCAGCTCAGAACATTCTTTCCGCGTCAGTGCCTCGTAGTCACCGTCGAACTCAGCCCTTCGTGCATACCGACAGACACCACATCGACTCGCCACGATTGGAATCCGGGTAAGTGCAATGTTTGTCTCGGACGAGACCGTAATCGCAACGGAGGCAAATGAACAACAACAGCGCCGCCGAAAACACCCAACATAGCCAGCTCAGCGCGTTTCCAACCTACCCTCGTTATCGTCGCATCGCGGACGTCACCTCCAACTCCGCCTGGCTGGCACAGCAGGAGCCCCAACAACTAACTCACCGAGCACGACAGGAATTCGAAGAAGATTTGTAGTTTAGTTAGTTCCGGCCGAGCCCACACGCAAACGAATGCTGTGTACGAGCTCGAACCGAATTCCATCACTGAGGACGCGCGTTAGAGATCCGCCCCGTCTGCTGTGATTTCACTTCCATCGGGACCTCACTGTGCACGAGGGATAAGTGCAGGTCATTGCCGGCGTGGTTGGCTGGGATCCCCCAACACGCGAACATTTCCCGAATTCCTTCGTCCAGACGTTTTATGCAAGACGCGCTTTAGGGCAAACCCACTTTGCTCTCTCTCTTTCTCTATTCCCCGGGACGATGGAAGGAGTGTAAACAGCGCTCCCTCTTTCGCTACTCATCAACGAGAAGCGTAAACAGAAAGTACGAGAACCGTGAAGAGAAAGAAAATGAGAGGTGAAAGTCGAATGTGGAACAAAAAAGATGGGGGACAGGATTTATTCGGATCGGAATAAGGAAGTGGAGGAGGAGGCACAGAAGGGATGGAGGTAACTAAGAGCTAGAATGATAAAACGATGTGGACCTTCCGCATCTCCAAAAACGACACGGACACTATTTTCCGGGGATATACGTATACACGCCAGGAGAAACTGGGGCAGATGTATTTTTAGGGTTCCTTCCCGCAAATTCCTTTCCCGTAGGAAAATATATAGCTCTCATTGTATACTCCACCCTTTTACTTCGATCTGAGGCTCTGTCTTGAAATATCACATGAAAAGTCCACGCCCCAACTCTTGACTCAGGAAGTGATGATAGTATGAAACGAATGGAGTATATTTCAAGGTAGGTATTCACCGTAAATTGCGTGAGTGAAAACTACACTTGCTGCCAAATTTCAGTCTGAACCAAAAACTAATGCGTAATTTTAGTCTTCTACTATACTGTCTACTAGAAATGTATCGGTCCTAGTCATATTTTTAAAAAGCAGTACACGGACGTAATAATCTCCAGGATGAACGAAAGGCACATACTGGACAAATGAAGATAAGTACTGGAAATTAAATGAACCACAATACTTGCTCATTCGCAAAGCTTATGGGATGGAAGAAAAACGCAAGCTGAAAGCCTCTTGCATTTTCCAAATCACTTAACTTTCACCATAAAATCGACTGAGAGGGAATGGCTGTTAACTCAGTCCCAGTCTTTTGAACAAACAAATCTGATGGATTCATTGTCCACCTTCATCGAGGGTTTTTTTACCACAGAGAAAGGCTAAGAAACCAAATAGCAGTTGATAGTAATTTGAAGTTTACTTGCCATACATATTTACGAGTATGGGTTCCAGTACTGAGCACATTTTACAATTGTGTCTATAAAACAAATGATTGTACAGAGGCCACTTATCATTTTGTATCCCGCTGATCTCGTTGATTGACCTAAAATTATATCTTCTCACCAAATGTGCTTCACTTCATAAAAATAAGAAATCTGAATGAAATATAAACAATGCTGCTTAATTGACTTTATCCATGTAATTGATTTTAATACTCTTTTTGTTCTTTCCCTACACAAAGGGATGCATAAAGATAGTGGCGTCGTACTCTTCAGTATCATCGATTTTGGCCTCACCGCTGACACCCGAGGACCCTCTCTTCTGATGAATAGGCCCCTAGAAAGAGGGTTAGGAATGACCTTCCATTCCGTTATCCCACGGTGATTTACGAGGACATTTGGTACAGAAAATTGGGTTCCCCGGGGAAGTATGCGAAGCTTTATGGCGCCACTTCACACATGGACGCTGAGAAAACACTCAATTTCGGTTTGAATTTCTAAATTGTTCACGGCCTACATAACCCTTAATGGGTTAAAAATACGAAATGCACCATCTTTAGTTCTCTGCCTCCGTTACTTTGCGCAAATTCCACATTATCCGCAGACTTCCAGCAACGAGAAAGATGTTTACCGCCACTTTTTACGCCGCTCACCGATGCAATCACGAATCACCTTCGTGCCCACGTAAGCTCCATTTCAACCACAAGTTACACGTATACATGACGAACCAACCGCAACCTATCCCTGATGAATTTCGCTCCATTCTGTCTTTCCCTCCACCCATAATTTCCCCAAAATGCAGTCATCAAAGCTCAAAGCGTGTGCACTCGTGCCAAAAGACGCCCGGAACTCGGTGAAACCGTCTCCCTACGTGATGGATCATCAGCAAGGGGGAGCCAACCCGCAAAACTCATCACCCGCAATTATTACGGCAAACAATTAGCGCCGTCCCGGTTAGGTTCAATTTTCCACGCCGAGGTTCATCAAGCAGTCGTGGCGAATTCACACGTTCTCGAAACACTCCGAAACTCGACCGCCGCGCGAAGTGGCGGAGAAGGGCAGACACGCCCCACCCCCTTCATGACGGGGTGGAGGCGGTAACCTCGAGGGAAGGGGAGGGGGAGGAGTGAGACGGTCGTAATTTGAGAATCTGGGGGCCAAGACAAATGAGAAAACGGCAGAAGGAATGAGAAAAGGAGTGAGATGAAGTGGGGAGGGTGTAAGAACGATGACATGGAGGCGGAGAGCACCACCACCTCTCGGAGTGAGAAAATGTCACCAAAAGGTTTAATATTAAAAAATATGACTGGAATGTAAAGTATAAAAAAGATTAAGCAGATTAGTACATTTTCAAATACCAAGGATGGTTTTCGTCGGCCTTTTCAATTATCTTTCGTCACTTTAGAACGCGCATTTCCTTATGCTATCTCACTCTTCATTTCAGAAGCCTCCGTCCTCATTTCATCCCAACTAAAGCTCCTCTCCTATTTCCTTTCTCTCCTACCCAGGGTTATTTGCACAAAACCACCTAAAATTACTTGTACAATTCATCTCCTCAACTTCTCCCAAATTTACCCCAGCAACATTCTATTTTCTCCAACTCAGTACTCCGTCATCTATTTTACTTTGTACAATTTTCGTTTATTTCTTCAGGCCCACATTTCACAAGAAACACTGCCTTGTTTCCTCAAGGTCCCCTTAAAAATTTACGCTTTAGATAGAGCTCTTCCCATACCATTTCTTCCATCTCACGGTAAATTCTCCTGTTCCCGTTTACACCTTCCTACTTTTGAGGCTTCTTTTTTCAGTAGTTTACTCATAAATTATCTCAATCCTATTTCTATAGCGTTGATTATGCAAACAAGCATAAAATTGTATGGAGAGCTGCCCACCCCTTAGTAAAATCAAACTAATATTTACCTGTGAATTTGCTGTCCCTCCACTAAAACCCCATGCAATAATTTTAATAACAATCTTGGAGAGAGGGAGGGGGCAAGATTGACTGCTTAGACTAAGACTCCTCTTGTTCAAAGAGCTTGCTGAAATATTCTAGGGTAAATATTTTTATCCCTCTAATCTTAATTGAGGCAACTGGACAAGGTAGCTCCGGCCTTCATCCACGTAATACTACAATTTTTCACCGCTAGCCATTCCTTCTCATACTTAACTTCAAAGAATGCACTTTATTATAGTGCCTGGAGTATGATAAAAACACCCGCATCATTTAACCAAGGCAGCTAAGCGTGGAATACTCCAAACAAAATTTTCTCTGCTCGCTCTCAAAATGCAATCAGGGGGGGGGGAAAGGGGGGACCAGGGTGAGGATACATTTACGGTGCAGTGTATAATAGAAGAATCGTGAAAAACGAAGGCATTTACGGGAAAAATAATAGTAATAGTGTAGTTTTCGCCAGCACAAAGGAATTTCTCGTATTATAACGTTGGGAAACGAATTGAGAAAAGGGTAATGGGGAGAGAAGGGAGTCGTCGGGAACGGGAAGAGTCAGCTTTCGAGGTGGAGGGAAGAGGAACGCACTTTGGAATCTCGCCGACGGTGAGGTGGAATTAGTGGAGGAAATAGGAATCAAGGGGGAAGGAAAATTGCTTCGGGCAAAATCCGCACGGTACAGGTAATGTTTTTAAGTGGCAGGAGTAGAGGGAAGGGGAGTAGTCGGCTTAGGTTGACGAGATGAATTGGGTCGATGACATGGGATAAAAATACAACCCCCGAGGCGAAATTGAGGATGAGATGGGTTGAAAGGGGTAATGAAAATATAAATAAAGCGTGGAGAGTAAATATGAGCGTGGGATTTAGAGTCTCAGGGAAAGGGGTGGATGCTTGGGAATACGAAGACTGGAAGAAAGGCGAATACAAGATGGGAATTTGGGAGAGAGAGAGAAGACAGGAAAAAACAAGCGAAGAAGATAAAAAGCAGATGCATATGTGGCGAAAATTATAAGCGAGGGTGAAGTTGGAGGAAAGAAAGGAATTGGGATAATTATAGCCAGAAACGAGGAGGTGGAAAGATGAAAACAGGAAGGCTGGCCGAAAACTACACTAGCAGTGGTGGAACCGTGAAATGGTAAATTTTAGAATGGAGAAAATGAAGGAAGGAAGGAAAGAGGAAAATTTTGGAGAAACGCAGCACAAAGAAAGAGACGTGGAATGAATGTGTGAACCATAAGGCACACAACGTTCACGCATTCAGCGAAGTAATAGGGTATCAAATTGGAAGCGATAATGGAGAGAATGCAGAGACGGAGAGACGAACTATCAGAGAAAGTATCCAAAAAGGAAATCGTCTGCTAGAATGGGGCAAAATAAAAGGACAAACACGGAAAATAGTGAATTGCCAAAGTTTTGTAATTGCCATAAAATTGCTCAGGATTATACAAGACAATATTCGGCGTACCCGGAGTATAGATAAATTTATCTACTAATTCATCATCATCATTGGTCAACAATCCTAGGATTGGTTTGACGCAGCTTTCCACTCGATTCTTCTATCGGCCAACCTTTTCATTGTGACGTAATTCTTCTCTTTTACATTTTTCACAACCTGTTCCATGTATCTCATACGAGGCCTGCCTTTTCCAATCTTCCCGTTCACTTTTCCCTCGACGATAGTCTTCATCAGGCCATCGTGTCTCTAGATATGGCTTAAGATATATCTACTGATTACCCTTTAAAAAATATAGAGGGTGTGTGGCAGGGTGTGAGTTAACACCAATCGTCCATTAAATAGGCACAATGAAGTTTACATATTCGACCTATCTAATGAGAGATACTATGAATACTATGAGAATACCGAAGAGCTCTGGGGCTAACTGAATAAAATATTTGCTACTGACGTATGTATGTACAATACTCATGATTGCAGAAGTGGGAAAACTGTCTCTCATTTAGAAGAATTTCGAGCTCTCAATGTCACTCTGCTTAACCGAGAAAATGCCGACTACTTCCGATTCACAATATTCAAGGTAGCACTCAAAAGTTCACAGTTTGTGAAGAGTATATTTAACGTATTTTCTATTTATGTTAGCAAGCTGGGCCTTGAATTTACACAGATCTACGCTAGATTGGAAAATCTATTTGATCTAGCATTTAAAGGAGCGCGAAGTGATGCAAGGAGCACATGCATTGTTTTAGGAATAATTAGGCGTTGAAAACATTGTTTACGCCCATCTATGTATCTTATAAATAACCAGAATTAACAGATAAATTAAAATGAAGCAATGAGAGATTTCAGCACCAATTATTACACATCCAAGGACTGGGATACATAAAAATAAAGTAGTTTATTCTTCGGGAGGAGGAGATATCGGAAAATCCTACGAATAGGCAGATGAGAGGGTATGAAGATGAGGTCATGAGAAAGAATGCGCTAGGTGATGCAGAAGGGGAAAGTACCAGGATGGAGTCGAAAGTGTGTAAGGAAGGCTGGATATATGAGGTTGGGGTAAAAGAGAAAAGGGCGAGGTTGTGAGGCAAGGAGAATATTCTAGAGCGAAGTTGGCTGGAGGCAAAAAAAAGTAGTGGGAGGGGGATACCCCGCTACACCAAAGGCCTAAGTTGGTTCGATAGTTATCTTTATAGGGTCGAACTTTGGACTTCATTAAGACCCTTCTTACGTCCTGACCGTTCCAGACGGCCGACGCCGTTCGGGCCATGAGAACGCACTTTGGATCCAAGATTGGGAGATGGGGTCTACTTATCGACGGCAGGGAGAAGAGGAGGCAAGGGTAGTGGTAGCCTGGGAGGCCGTAGGGGGTGAGATTTATGGATCACAAGGGACTTCCCTCTTGGAGGAGGTGAAATTTGAGCACGCCGCACGTACTCCGTCCCCGCAAGAACACAAGGGTGAAGTGCGGCGAACGCACCCTGCCGAGAAAAGAAGCCTAGTGAGAGTACGGTCGACAATGAAGAGTGAAGTTGGGGAAAACTTGCTTCGAGCGTACTTTAATGACTGGAGCTATTGGAAAATATGACAAGCATCCAAAGTTTGAGGTTTGAAATAACGGAAAGTTACCATTCTTACGATGACACGCACACGAATCAAGTAGTGGTGATTTTAAAAACAGCTATTACCAATGCTTCCACGATGCAAAAGGTTGCCCTAGAAGATAGAAGTGCCCTGTGGAAATCTTAACCTAAACTTTTCTGAGCCCATTGTTTTTTGAACGACGTGAGACACGAACGAAAACGTAAGAGAGCTCTTCCAACCAATTTCAGGCTAGAGGGCGCCCGGACAAATCATCACTAAACGAGGTTATTTTCTTGTCAAAATGAAGCCAATGTAGACAAGAATAGATACAGGACTGCATAAAGCTTTTTCCATTGCCATTTCGTACGGAACGAAATTATATTTCACCATTTAAATGTCATCCTTTTCGAGCGAAAAATAACTTAGTCATAGATGAAGTTCTAGTGCATTAATTACGATCTTTCTCTGGTAAAAACAAGCACATTTACATTGTTCTACGGGAGTATTTCCTTTATGGACCATACGATAAAAGAGTCATGCGCAAATAATATGAAGATGAGTGAATAGACTGTACAGAATATTTTAGTGAAGTGGTTACGAATGATTGACTCAATCACTACCTCTTTTTGTCCTCCAACCAGTACATGGAGACAGTTTTCCCGAGAAATGCTCAGCGTTTAATGCATCAAGTAAAAATTACTGTATTAAATTGCCGTCCGTGGGCTGGACCGAAGCATCCGAAGAAATTGATAAAGAAAGTTCTTTCCTTAGGATCCTGGAGAGAATTTCAGTTAGCACTTTGCTCGCAGAATATTCCCCTCGCTGGACCGAACGGCGGGCCACCGTGGCGCAACTACACACCGCGTGGAATCGGCAAAGGGGTCCCACCGAAATATTCCCTCTTGACACGTAGCCACGGGGGTGGGGGATAGGGCAGAGAATGAGGGAGGGGTTAAGCTCACGCTCCGAAATACGAGCCATCGAGCATTCGAGGGCGTGTCCCAGCCCGACCCCGTCGGGGACAACCATTAAGGCTCCTGGAACGATCACATCGACGGGAAAACAATCGCGAGGGGGAGGAAAAGATCTCATCGCGGGTCGAGGGGAGGAATTACGTTTGGGGGTGGGTCCGAGTGTGTTCTTCTCGTGCCCACGCACGCGTCGTCGTATGGGAGGCGGGAGGGTGGGAGACCCGTTTTCGGGCGTAATGGAGAGGGAAAACAGACGGCGTGGGGGTGGGGAAGAATTACGGCTGTTTATATCGCGCGCGGTGGCTATTTCCGTGCGCCCTGGATCTGGCGGGAACCGCGGAAGAACGAACTACGCTCCTCCTCCTCCTCCCTCACCCACGGGAGAGTGGGTGGACAAGGGATAGGGGCAGAGGGGAAGCGGTACGTGCTCCGCGTACACGCGCGCTGACTCCTTGGTCGAGAGGATTCAGAGCATCCGTCGTCCCTCTGCACGCCCATCCACCCCATTCTCCCGTAATCGAAAATTCGGCGTTTCCAGGTCAGGCAGCTAGCTGGGACAAATTTTCCACGGTTGATATGTTCGCCAGTTACCGACAAAAAGCCAATGAGGAGAGGATATATTGATTCCTCGTCGTGATATACTTATCCATATAAAATATAACTCTTTAGATCATAGCTGGAACCACTAGATTGATTGATTTCGAAAACATCATTTCACGAAAAATAGTTTTCCACTTTTTCAACTGCCCAAAGACCTTCAGAAGTGGCCAAATTGGGAAATACGGGAAGCTAAATGAAATGGGAATGACTAGTACGATAATACTTCAAATTAATTCGTTGCTTTGCTCTTGAATTAACTTAATTAAGGTTTTAAATCGAAGGAAATACACTCGCATTTTTCAAATCAGAGTAAGCAGTCTGTTTTAAAGCCAAACATTACACAAACATCATCTTCAAAGGAAGTGAACAAGTCATGTCCTCGCAAGCAATCATGAACGTCCTTCCGTATTTGATTATTCCGTTTATAAAGACAACGTATGATCATCGTTGTCAAGGTGGAGCGACTGCAGAAGCAAACGAGAGGATGCATGAAAGAAAATAGAGGGGGGGATGTGGGATGGAAGGAAAGAGGGGTTTCTACCGAGCCCCCCGAGCCAACCTGTTGGAAAAGGGAAGGAGCGTCGTGGTTCGCCCTATCTTTCCGCATCGCTGGACGCCGCAATCAAATGCCATCTGGATCATGAACCACACCCCGCATCCCTGCCGCCCCCGATCGCCCCGAATCGGGCGGTAAGAAAGACACCTTAAGCCTGGCTGCCAGACCATGGGTTCCTTTACCCCATTAAGTTCGTGAACGCACCGCTGAATCATGCCACGAAACCTGTGTGCACGGACAAGCAAAGCTGTCACTCTTTCCCTCCACTCCTGAGGGCTGCGTCTTCAGAGGGAGATGAATTTAAAATACAGGACGAGGTTCTCGATGGAGAGAAGACTCGTGGACCTGGATTCGCAGCCGTCGACAATAAATAGGATCACTCACCTCGTAGACACCGAATTTGGAAGGGTAATTGTGATTGTCATTGCTGTCAGGGGATACGACCGTCAACTAAGGACAAGGTTATTAAGGTCAAACGTGACTTTTTTGAGCCACAGACATTTCATCCAAATGGAAAATGTTCTCATGTAAGGAATCGTTATCAACTTAAAGCGGAGGTCACAAATCACAAGGGCTTGCATTTTAAATATAGCCTCACCCACCCAAAATGTTATGATCTATCATCTAATGCCAATTCGTTTGTTGAGTAATTTACTAACTCGTCATACTTTCTTCTAGTCCTGCGGCGACTCTGAGAAACTCCAAGCAAGTTATGTAAGCGCAAGTGAAAAAATAAACACAAGTTTGAAAATTGCGCAAATTAACGTGGTGAGAACGTCGAATGCGCAGAAAATTCAATCCTTTTGAGAGTCGTTCATAATCATCATAGAATAACGATTGCTACTAAAACTCGTCTCCTTCGAAAAATACAAA
This sequence comes from Platycnemis pennipes, assembly GCA_933228895.1. Lineage (NCBI taxonomy): Eukaryota > Metazoa > Arthropoda > Insecta > Odonata > Platycnemididae > Platycnemis > Platycnemis pennipes. Next base: position 71,552,342 of record OW121847.1, on the reverse strand, counting down.
CATTAGTGGTTCCCAACCGAAACTCTCTCAATCATAAAAAAAAGGAGAAGTGGGGCCCCTAATGAAAAAACCCTGAGGACGGACACATTTTTTGTTTAACTATATACTTTGATTTCATTAGAAAAAACTAAGGAATTAGGGTACGACTTGGATTGCGTTACTTCAAATCGGTCCGCTATCAAGGCAGCCATGTTCACGACTAAATTAGGTTGCGCTTAAACATTTTATGCTTATTCCCCTTGATGTAAATCTTAAAGTGAAAAATTCAGCTCTGCGCTTGCATTAACACGCACCAATTAATTGAGGTCTCTTTGGGGAAGCGTTGATAACTGATCTAGAGCACGATAAACCAAGGGCATCTGCTGTATCCCAGAAATAGCGGAGCTTGTGTTAATTAATAGTCGGAAAGCACTCTCGAATAAGGTTTTCACGCAAAACAGATTTTAACCAACATGGGTTTAACAAGGCACCAAATTCAAACCCAAAGTGGGTCAGGAACCCTTCAAAAAGATGCGGGACGATTACCATTCATTCTCACTTCAAACTACCCGCGGTGAAATGGATCGTAAAATAAAGATCAAGGGGAAAGATAATTAAGTCGTAGGATTAAGAGGAGTGGTAGTTTACCTCAAGAGACAGCATTAGGGCGATATCGGTCCGAAGTAAGATTACTCAACACTTGTGGCGATTCGGGAAAATGTCCGAAAAACATCGGCCGACTAAAGTCGATCAATCGATTGCTCCACCCCTGACCGAAGAGTATAAATCGAATACACCGCATTAGTGCATCGACGACCAATTTTGGCGAGGCGCCGACCACAGATCAAGAACCTTTTCCTATAAGGATTGATTTTTCTGGGCCATTAACACTCGGAGAGGGTAATCTTAGGGCTAATGCTAATTAGTCAACTCCCACGCCATCACTTGTTGCTTCTCGCCCGAACAAAGGCACATCACAAAGGAAATATTAAATTCCCACACCCTCATTTAAGCCCCTGGGCGGCCAAACCTCATGGAATTGATCTGCAGGAAGCGACGGAAATTCTCCCTACCCCCCCAATCCACCTACTGGTACCTCTAATGTAGGACGAAGATCGAAGACCGGGGAGTTGGTGGTGAATACCGAGAGAAATGGCATAGAAACGACACTGTTTATAGACACGATATCATAATCTATTTTAGAAGATCCGCGACCTATAGTTCGGGAAGGTGAATTTGGTCAAACCGTGTTACCGAGTCGGGAGAGATATTTCTGTGTGTCCTAATATGGCACCGATTTGGTGAATAAGTAAGTTCCCAATAACCCCCAATCCACGCCAAGTAGAAAACAAGAAAACACAGCACGTACGTAGCGTACACTATTAGATACCTTTCATAATGGAAATATTTCACACATTAAATTACAGAAATTTCTGATGCTTTCCCGTTCGTATCATCTGAGTGAACTCTTCTTGGGATTTCATTAGGGTTAAGCTATCCATCTCGGCCGACGTTTCGGTGACAGACTCGCTCATCAAAATGTGGACGGAGCTGGAAAGCCTAACACGGGTGAATTTACGCACATTATAGTACAATTTTACTCAGCGTTGCACCATATTACGAGAAGGACACCAGGTAGTGAGGATAAGTATTCTGCTTCAAATAGGATACCTCTGGTTCATTTTGGTCTAAACACAACTGCCATAACTAACAGAATTTAGCATAAATAACAACCGCCAGCCATATTCGGCAGCATTTTACACAGTTGATTTCTCCATTTCATGGATCCAAAATTAAATCAACTAAGAAAGTAACTTCAAAAATTGATATTCTCATCGATCGAAAATATGGATGATGGAATAAATGAAATACCCAGTTTTATTATCTGCTTTGATCAACTCTCAATTATCCTAACTGGAAGAATTATAGGCGGGGATTAACATCACGGCCGTCAGATTGAAAACAGACGAACAGGTGTCGGCAGCACGTAATCCTCGCCGACCGAGTTCGACCTCAAAAAAAACGATAACCCCAATCTCCAAGGACTCTCCATCCACACTCCGCGATGTATCCCCGACTCCCTCCGAACTCCCGAGCCTCAGGGGTATATGGGGCGGCCACAGTCGCGTGATCCCGCATAACTTAAGGACAGTCCGCCGGGCCCTTTTCGTCGGAAATTGGGGCGGACGAGGTAGGCGGGGGTTCGCGCCCGATACTTGCCCTCCCGCGCCTCCAGACCAAGGGGGGTGGGGGCAGAGCAAGGTCGAGCGGAGTGAGAGTGAGGTGAGAGTGCATGCGGAGCGTTATTAGGGAAAGGGCGATTTCCAGCTCGAGTCAATGCGGAAGCGGCAACCATAAAACCTTCTCCTCGCCAGGAACAGAGCGAAGGCAAACCCACGGGGATGGCACGGGGAGGTTGCTTGCTATCCCTTTCCCGCGCCAAGGGGAAAATTTCCGAGTTCTGATTCAGCCCAGGGGGATGAGATAGCAAAGTTATCACCCAGCGATTTCTGGGGCAACCAAAGCTCTCCTTGAATTCCCATCGCGCTAATATACCAGTCTCACGTCAGCGCATGACTGATGATGATTCACCCCCCGCCACACACCTGGAGAAGTGGCTCTTGGAATACATGACAGCTGCAGATAGAGACAAAAAAGACATCCCTCCAACAATCGACAAGTTGAAAAGGCACAATTTTCCTAAAAAGTGGAGAAGCTCTAAAATATTTTTGGTGTAGTTTAAAGTATGCTCGGGTACTAGATAATGACTTTAGGTTATGGACCGTTATTTACCTAAAATTAAAGCAGGTTTTTACTTATAACACTATCAAAAAATTTAATCCTCCACTTAAACGTTAGAACTAGGCCACAAATAGTCCACAGGTTAATACTTAGGATTTTTAAACTTCAGATAATCCGTTGGTTTATGACGATAAGTAACTTAGTCTCAGCAGAATATATGATTTTGTATATTATGTTATCAAAAGTAATCGATATATTTTACCCTCATTTGGCCCCTACGATATGCGATAGGAAATGATACGCCGGCTTGAAAGTGTTAAAATAATGCCTGATCCACACTCCCAGGGAACAATTATCTAATTCTCGGTTTAAAATCAATCACACATTACACTTGCTGTCTTCTATACTGATAAGCACAACTAATATTTTTGAGGATATCATCAACCACTCAGCGACTTAATAAATCCCGATATGTAAGTATATTGGAGGTTCAAGAAATTAAAAGAATAACAATAATAAAACGTCTTGGTTGGGATGAGAAGGACTCTCTCTTATGTCATCTAACCCCTACCCAAATCGGTGCTCTTTAACGGATCACGTCTTCTTCTTAACACTACCGATTCAATTTATTCTCGTAATCTCAACTCCTGAAAATTCAGACAACCGCCAACAATGAACCTTTCTTGACGAGCGCAATATGGCCGTAATTTTTCTCCCTGCCTAAATGGCCCGCCTATTCTGGAAAGGAACAATACTGCACAAAAAGAACTGCCTTTACTCACTCATACAAGCACCCCAAAAATAAACGCATGCCGTCTAATAGAATGGTATCAATTTCTTCGAAGCCAATGACTGAGAATCAACAAACAACCTAAGGAATCAAAGATGAAAGTCTATTGGGGCGATTCTTAACTTTTATGGCTTTGCGCTGAAGAATGAGATAAAACCTTTTCATCTCTATTCTCAGCCTTGTTGGATGAAAAAGTGAGCCTTTGATCGGGCATTGCATATAAATAAAATAGCAATTTTCTTTGTCGACAGTCGACCACACTCATTTATGAAGCTGGCGAGCCTAACTTTAATGCTCTTAGTATTTTCTTGCAAAGTCCACCTCTTTACATTCAATGGAAATAATGGAAAAAATGGTAAAAAATAGTCGTTTAAACTGTAGTAGGCTGTTGTGAAAAAGAATATTAAGTGAGTAATTTAAATATCACCTCCATAAAAAAGGGATAAAATAGAAATAACGCCAGATTGGAAAATATAAAGGTCAACACCCTTGCACGAAAATCAAATTAGAGCATTTCATCGACGGAAAAAACTGAATTTGTCCCGGTGTCCCTGAACCTTGGGGTTACGAGTGGATATTTATAAAGCATGATAAGACAAGGTTTCTTTCACAAATTGTACCCTCCTCGTTAAAGAGGCCATATTTCCTCGCCACGGCATAGATTAGGAGGATATTCATCGAAAGTAGTAATAAGGTAGTAACAACACTGATTATTATCGATAATTACGGTAATACGAGGCACGTCTTACAGAGGTGAACTTGAAAGCCAGTTATCTCCCGCCACATCAATGCTTCCATTTCTTCAATTCATTGAATTACCATATCTTTATTCATATATATGCAGGCTTAGAGAGAGAATGAATGAGTAAAATCTATATCGCTTGAGGCGCATGGAAGCATGCAACGAGTTATAGAAAATAATCGAAACATTGAAAAAAATATATATATAAATCAATATCAAAATTAAAATTCCATATTTCTTCGATTCAATGCTTTTAAAATATGAAAATGCATCGGTAATATTTATCATTATAATTAGCAAAATCGGCACACTTTTGTATTCCTCTGCCATCCGCACGTGCGTGTCCTACAAACCCGTATAACCAAGGAGGTATCTGATAACTAGGTGAATCAATATAGAAATGAGAACACATCCCACTGTTTGATTACGTAGCATATCTTTACATCTCTACAGTAACCTGCGTGTAATCGCGAGGGTGGGTGGCATGGGGAGATACACGTAGTCGCAGCGGGTGATAATCAAAATGTAGACATTCCCATAGCTATAGGTAGTTCACAAAAAATAGTCTCCTTGCATCGTTCATTCGTTTCTGTTCTACAGAAAATGCATTAAGGTTGAATCGGCGGGCTCTTTGTCATTCACTTCCTTGCTGTGAATCAAAAACGAAACGTATGGCACACCAAGGGATCGATGGAAATGATAGTTAAACACAGTCGCTAGAATCATTTGGAAATCCTAGATAATATTCCCCAATTATAACATGCACTCACCTGGACACGCATCTTTGATTAAGCTCTACGACTATCACAAAAACTACTCTGTGGTCTGCAATCAACTTCGAACCGTCTCCCCGAAATATGTTAATGCTACCAAAATCCATGATTCAAGATGAGAAATGAGAAATTCGAAAATGACAATGCTATGAAAAATGTATGTAAAATGCTTTCACGTAAAATAAGCGTCATTACACCAAGGGAGACCCTTTGTGCAATGCGATAAGGTGACGTAAATCTAATAACACGATTAATAAATAGAGGAGATCATTCTTGATATAGATTTAATATAAATGAAATAAATAAAATACGATAATAATTGACGTCTAATCATAATTTGGTCAAAGTTCCATCGCTGAACATGCTGCAAAAAACAAGAGGAGGTACCTACATGATTAAGTGGTTCTTGCGAGATACAACCTAAAAGGTTGTGCGTTAATGACTATCATTAAAGACCTTAGTGAGGTATAAATATAAGCCATCAGCTATGTATAAACCTGCATTATACAAATTCGTTTCAAAATAAAATCAATAAGAAATTAGAAGTTGAAGAACAAGTTTGCGAGTGTTTAACAACAAAACTGAAGGCACTGCCTCAAATAGTTATTTTCAAAAAAGTGTATACCTATTTGAGGATTTTTATATCCACAGAATATCCAACATTAACGTATGATTCGGTCCACGTGGACGGAGCCTGAAGCTTTACCGCGAGCAGCAATTTTTGAAGCACACAGCGGAGGCAGGAGTTAACTTTCCACCGTCGCCTTCCCCCCTCACCCGTTCCCGTCCACGTTCTACCGCATACCGTCCACTTTTCAGCTCTGGCGCCTCGGCTCACTCAGCAGGCAATCAACCCCGTCCTCCCTTCGGCCCCTTTCACCTTCTCAACGAGAGACGCCAGCACTTTTGACCCCGAGCCGATTTTATCCCTACAACGAATTCCTCCTCCGCGAAAAAAACCCAAAATACAGGTTTCAAGAATATTAAATTTAGAAAAGTCATGGCTGCAAAATAAATCAATACAAAAACCTGCCTATACGAAAATTCACCACCGAATGGCCCCAAATTACCTATTTCATTGGTAAGATTACATGAAAATTTTGGCAATACTCGTCGATCTCTGTGATTAAAGACCTCAGTAACACGCGTCTAGATGTGTATTACTGATAAAGAAGTAAAATAATAATTTCTCAGCTTCTTCCAAAAATATCTCTCTATGATCAGGTGACCATCAACTGAATCCCACACTTGAGTACTACTATAATGATGATATGCATACCCTACTCATGGAGAAGTAGCGATAGGGTTGATCAGGAGACGACAAAAACAACCAGAGCGTATACGTTGTTAATGGAAAACATATTTTTAATATAGATCTATAGGAGAAAATTCAATGAACTGTGAGGATCAATGACAAGACAGAATGATGGGAATGCAACGCCTTGGCCTTCAAAAATCCCTCGGGCATTTGCCAACTCCGCGCACTGGGCAGTCCCTCCTTTCATAATATTCTACGCCCGGATCAAACTTCACCCCGTTGGGAAAGACTTAATCCTCCCGCCTTCGAAACGCAACAAATGTGACCCAGTCCCTCCAAAGATTTTTAATGCCGCCACCCACAAACGCAGACAACTTGCGAAAACAGGCCATTTGCAGCGTGTGGGGACCCACCTGCGGGGCGGAAAGGCTACGTGAATCATTACGCCCGACACTTTCGCATAATAACAACGCGGGCGTCGGGCCACGCGCTGGGGCCGCCGCTTAGTTCCCCAGCAATCCTCCCCCTCCCCCTACCCTCACCACTCTCACGACCCGGCGACCGATAAATCCCTCTGCAAGGCTGAGGCAAGAATAGTGCGGGAGGACTCATTACCGCGAACCTCCCTCCCCTCGAAAACTTTCGCCGTGGGTTATTTGGGGAGGATAACGAGAAGCGGAGAGGAAGAGGGTCGTACTCGAGAAGAGAGTTTTGGAGGGTGGAAGGACGAGGAGGTATTCCTCACCCTCGCAAACTTAAACCAAGGACGAGACGGGGTCCGCGCGTCTTTCGATGGACTCGCGCGATAGTGTAGTATCTCTCAGCCACGTTCCCTTAAAAATCCTCCCACCTCCCCTCTCTCCCCTCTTCTCTGGGAGTTGGCGACAGAAATAGAGATTAAGGGAGGTGCTGGAGAGGGTAAGTGAGCGAGAGGAAGGAGGGTAGGCGCCGGGGAGTCCATTTAACCCGGCACCTAGCAACCGCTCCCCCCGTCACACAGCAAGGTCCTTTCTCTCTCTCTCTCTTTCCACCCCTCCCTTCCACAACACCTTCATCCACCTCCTCCCCCAAACGCCTCCCCGGAATTCCCCATGCGTGTCAACCCTGGCGGCACCATCGCCCGTCCTCTCGAGGGCCACCGGCGAGGGAAGGACCCTCCTCCCACTCTCACGTAATTCTGAGGGGAGGAAGTTTGCGAATGCACACCACCGCCGACGGCGGAGGGTCCGAAAAGGGGTAGAAACGACACTTTTCTTGGTGCATTCACCCGTGATGTAATAGGGACGCGCAACATTTCAAGGCGAGAGGGAAGCTCGGAGAGATTTGCACAACCCCTCCCTCACATTAGCCACTGGTTTGGCTAACGTCCATGTGAGGCCGGGCTCTCGTTTTTAAGCACTTACCGAGCAACGCTGAACGTCCTTTTAAAGCAGCGAACACAGATTCCCACACTTTTACCGACGATCTATTCCTAAAAATCAATTGATGTGTCACAATGAAATAATATAAGTATTATAACCTGACGAAGCAACAATTATTAATAAAATTATGACAACGAAACAACTTAGAAATGGGTGTGATTATTTGCGTAGAAATCCTGATACTCGTACGTTTTCGTATTTTAAACCAGTTCGATAACCTATTCAAGTAACTATGGAGCAAATGTGCAAGAGGCAACAAAGACGAGGAGGAAAGGCCGAAAAGGGGACGATATTACCGCTTTAAATTTTTGGACTGCTAATTCTACCACGCTGGCAGGGAACTGATTAAACAGAACCATATTTCTCTCCATTTTCCTCTGGTCCAAATGTGTCATGATGTAGAAGACCAAGAGCGGCTTTGATTTTATTCCTTAAAAACGAAAAATAACATCATGAATTCTGAATACTGTACTGTTATACATAAAAATCGTCAAGAAAATGCCCAAAAAAAGTTGAGAAATCATTTTCCATGAAAGAACTGAACATCATAGATAGTTTTGGTTCTTTCTTGGTTAGAAGATGAAGTTCATTAGAGCACGATACCTATTTTTCCCATGATGAATCACTCACGGGATTTCAATATAATTACATCCTTACGTAGACGTAGTACGAAGCGAAAGAATCCTCATTGAGATTAACCTTGCTCATTGTCAGATTGACACTTTAAAGAATTAAAAATATCTCGTGAGAAAAACGAAAACGATTACACGAACTAAGATGGAATATTTGCACACAGCAAAACAAACCTCACCGAAATTTCGGTAGACTTCGCCAATAATCTAATATATGGAAGAAGATTTACTTCGACACCAAGTACCCCCTGGGTGCCAGAAGACCACCACCTCCATATTCCCCCATTTCCGGTTGACCGGAGGATGTGTTGAACTCGGGAAAGCGGACGATGTGACGTGGAGCAGGGACGAGAAGGACGACGGATAAGGTGTAAGAGGTTGAATGCGGCGACCGTTACCTGCACGCTTACTTCGCAGTCTGTATGAGAAAGGCGAGAGCGACCCATGTCATCTATGAAGTCCTCGAGAGCAAAAACCCGGCCTCTTGAGTTAGTTTTCCGGTCTTTCGATGGACGAAGTGATACGAACCTTCTTTTTGTGCGAGTCAGGAAACGATTTAAGGAGGCCGCTCGCATCTCTTGGAGTTGACGCATTCCGTGCACTAGCACCGATTCATTCTCGCTCCACTGCTGTGCCTATTTTCTTCCAACTGACCCCGCACACACCCCCGTTTCTTCCCCAACTCCTACCCCTCCTCTCCCCACATTATACCCGACTTACAACTGCATGCCGGTCACGTACACGGGAACGAACAAACACGCGAATCTATCGAGCGGCGGAAATTGACGAATTCGAGAAAAAAAAGGAAACGGACGGAAAAACTGAATAATTTTTATTTCAATGAGAAATCTTCTTTTTCAACACAATTTTATGATATCAAATAAATTAATAGTTTTCAAGGAACAAGAATCAAGTTCATAGCAGCAGACGTAACATACTGATTGAACATTTCCGTTTAGTAGGCTATACGACTGAAAACTTTGCCACAGTTTAGCTGGCGACTTCATATTTCCACAAGTAAAAACACTACTTCAGTCCACTATAGTGATTTTATTCTCCATTACAATTGTAATAGCCATAAAAATATTCAAGAACCCAGATTTATATTTTCTAGGAATTGAATACGTTCCAATTAATTACTTCAACATGAGATATTCCCTACCTTCTCTGAGATATTCCCATTTGCGAAAACAAAACTCGATCACCCTTAATTATCATTGACCGCATGACCTTTTCTAGAAAAGGGTTGATTCTAAGGATAAAATAATCGACAGTATTTGCAATCGCTTTTCAAATATCACCGTAAAAAAGGGAAACAAGATCGCATCGCTGAGTATCCCGATAGCATACACGATCAGCCATCGTCTGAGAATCACGGAGTCCCGTTTCCCTAGTTGGGACTAGAGTGGGAACGAAGGATCAACCGGAAATAATGGACTTTACTCTTCCCTTAAAGGGAAGAAAAAGGAGGCGGGGAAAATAAAAGGAGAGAAGCGCGCGGATGACAATTGCCATTCGTCGTGCGAAGGGGCTTCGGTACTTCGCCTCCGGTAAATTATATCCACCGGGACGTGCTGGGACGATCGAACGGGACGGGAGGTCGTTCCCGATTCAGGTCGCGACTCGGACTTCAGTTCGACGCACCGAGATGGATCGCGGAAGGCGGATCCAGTTTTGGGGGGATGGGATGTTTCTTGACACTTCGGTTTCAGCGCGTTGGTGAGCGATTGTGGGCAGCTAACTCAGCCGAAAGGATCCCCCAAAGGAATCCGCGTTCCTCTGATGCTGCCAATTGGGCCAGACCAACTGCCGAGGGACAGCATGCGAGTGCGAAGCGGAGAGATGTAGCTCCTACGAACTTTTCCATGCAGCACACATTTAGGCAGGAATTCCTTCCAATGTGAGCGTGAACAAATTTACTGCCACTCATTAAGCGAGGAGAACAGAAGTAAAACAAAAAAAAGAAATTTCGAAGCAAAAATTATGGATGTGAAATCACCTTTTCGGCTTAAGTATCTCATTTTTTCATTTTTTTTAATCGCCCGAATTGAATCCAAAAATTTGTTTTTAATAGTCTTTAAAGTGATGAAGAGCTCCATACTCCAAATTTTGGTTCCCAACAAATGAAATTAAATATAAAAATCCGGCTTTTTTATCTCTCTTGCTTGTACTCCTGTGAGAATTAAAGATTGCATTTAATACAACTCATACATTTCAGCTAACATCTCAAATCATATCCGCACAGTAATTAATCGCTGTCTGTACAATTCACTAGCACTTCACAGTTTTCATCCCTCTTCGAATAAATATTTTCCCCTCCATGACTCGCATGACTAGATTCTTTGTTCCTTTCGCATGTCCGTCGTATCTCATGCGCTACGCACTAATTATAATTACGCCTCATGCAAACTACCCGTGCTCCATGCGACAATTCCACAGGTTTCCACAATCCCCGTAACTTCCCAATAGAAAAGGTGGTGTTTCATAACAGAGCCACAATGATCCGAGGAACTAAACTGAATGGCTGGTGAGGAGTTGAGCCACAAGCAACGCTAGCAAGGAAACACGCCTTAAAGACTTCAATGGAAGTCTTCCATCCTCTTACCTAGAAGTCCCCACTAATCCCCTGTTACGCCACCTCCGTCAACCGAATTAGAGGGAGAGGCTATGGGGTGCGGAATGGTGACCCGTTCCTTCCCGTCCCTCAATCAGCCTCAGCCCGGACAAAAAGGTCGGCCGAGAACACGTTTCGAGCGGGATGGGACACGTCGAGGCGTGCTTTCCATGCTAAGCAGCTGGATAATAATAGGGGAGAAGGGAGACCCAAAAGGACCAAAATCAGGATGAAAGGCGTTGCAAATGGCAATCACGATCTCCGCTCATCTGCGGAGATGTTAATGGAATGCTAGAGAGGAGAAATGAGGAATCCCTTCTGGCCGAATAAAAAGGGACGAGTCGCGCTCGGTTTTCGGGAAGTTTGGGGCGGACGGAAAACGGTAGAATTTTGAGACTATTGTAAATGTGTGATGAGATTTAAAAAAAAGTTAAAAAGGTCCCCTCTCCCAAAAAAATAAAATTTTCAGACCAATGACTCATTCCTCATATTCCCTTAATGCTATTTCCACCAAACTAAAAGCCACACGCAAGGAAAATTCCATAAAATCTGTGCTGAGAAAACAAACGATGAAATGAACTTTGATGAGAGAACATGAATTTCAACATAGGTAAATGCTTGCGCTATAACTATATGCTTAGACGTAGATACTTCAGCCTGAGCTACAGTGTTGAGTTACTTTACTGATGCAATGACGTGTTCTAGAAAAACCGATAGACATTTCAAATGCGAAACGTGCGTGCCAAATAGGATTATAACTAAACTCTAAAATTATTTTAACTCCTAAAAGTGTTCCCTTTCTTTTCTTAAGTGACTCACTGGGGAATAGCAATGGAGGAGCAAAATTTAAATGCTAATGACTGATTTTTGAACTGTCACAAATACGTATTCTTTTTCGTTAAGCTCATAGGGATGCGCATGCATAACTTAAAATTTTAACAACTTTTCTACCCAAACTCCGTGGAAGAAGATGCAGTAATCTAAAGAAATTGAGACATTTCGTATTCAGCCTTCATCCACGAGTTAGAAGTCGTTCGTCCCTATCCTTAAAAAAAAACAAATGATTTCCAAAGATCAACCCAACAACCCCCGAGAACTAACTAACGTGAACTTCTGTTTCCGCTTGAAGAAATCCTCTGAGATCCACTTAACCCAAAGATGACATCGGAAAGTTAAACCCTACATTCTGAAAGAGAGAGAGGGAGATAGATTCAGTCCGCACGCTCGCGGATAACGCGACCCTTTGGCGAAGGGCAGAGATTTCTTTTGCCCGCCTTAGCCGCACGCCGTTGTAAGGTCGGAAAGGAACCCGAAGGAGAGAGAGAGGAAGACGACAAGAGGGAGGTGTAATGGATCGCGAGAGCGTCTCCAAGAAGTCCAACCCTCGGAATCCCGCGAGGGATGCGGCGACCGCGGACGGGCCGCGGGAAACGGGAGTCGAAACCGGATACTTCCCGTTCGCGGGGAGGGAACGTGGGGGAGGTGCAGGTGCACTCGCGAGAGTAACTGGATGAAGGCCTCCTCTCTCGGGAAATCGAACCTTTCTTCCTCTCGGTCGACTTTTCTTTCTCGCCTCCCCACAACGCATATCGGAGTCGCCTTCGTGCGTGCGATCCCTTGCGTGCTCTCGAGTCCCGAAGCCACAGGATTATCAGCTTGAAAAAAGTCATGGTATGAGAAGGTCTGAGAAAATTTAACTTTGCCTATTGCATTATTTTCTAAAACTATTGCTTTAACATTGCAATAAAGCTATTGAGTGGCATACGTGCGATTTATTTCATGGTTTATACTCATTCACTCTTCACGACTCATATCATGGGACAACCACTTTTCCTCATCCAATTTACGAAAGATAAAGGATTCTTTACTCTGAAGGCAGAAGAAAAGTTTCCCAACCCTGAGTGTGGCAGATACTGAAACAACACATCTACAAATACATGTAGAGGTGTTTTTTCCATCACTCTTCTTAAGGAGGAAATAGCAAATCAACGCAATATTAAGTAGCCTAGTAGGCGAACGGTAAAGATTATCTACGTTCCCACGTCTACACACTGCGGTTATCCACCCGAAACATGACCTCAAATTCTTTAAGATTTGTAAAAAAAATTATGTTGGGACATCCACCAAAATTTAATTTTTTTATTTCAGTTTGGCCACAACTACTCCGAGGCACTAGGGTGTCCGTAGGAAACACTACTAACCTCTCCATCTTTTCTATCATCAATGAACTATTCTGCAGAGACACGGCATAGGAAGATGCCAAGATTGATTACGATAATCGGATTCACCTGAAACTGTAAGGTAGGAACCTTTCGTGCTTCCTCTCATATGTCGATGATGCTGGTGGAATTATTTACGAAATCGATTACTCGTAACGTAACAAACAGTTTTCACCTGCCCTTCCGATGCGGCGGGCGCATATGTACGAAACGGCTTCACTGCCACGAAAGTAGGAGAGAGGTAGGGGTCATCTCTATCGTGGGCGTACGTACAGCCAAGATGATAAGCGTAACATCAGCCGCCCTCGTGTCAGGACCTTGAGACGAAAACATGTGTTCCGATTGCACAAAAACTCTTTGAAACGGCTATACACGGAGCAACGCCTTTGAACATGGCTTGGCCTCGCAAATTTTTTTCCGTTCCCTCGTCCAAAATATCCGGAAAAAATCGATAATAGGCTTTGACAATGACTGGACGGCAGGAATTGATTGCCTCCTCTCCTTGAAAGCACCCACTACAATGGAACTGAGTAACCCAGCTGGAAGTAACCGATTGCTCATTTTTTACGCCACGTCTCGGCGTTTTCCCCCGGCTCAATTTTGTCAGAGTGGATATATTATTTCGTGATGGGATAGTCATCATCATTAATGTGATCCAAACGATTACGCCGTTTGGAGTGAAATGTTCGGGCAGTAACAAATAACTCCTAATTCATATTATCAGCATTTATGTTATTAATATTCAACGTCACTCCCATGACTCGAGTGAGCCGTGTAATCGAGGTTCCTCTCCACTCGCTATCCAGACTTCACTCCATCAGAACAAATAATATTACATTAATGCCGCACGACAACTATGTGGAAAAGTCTAGTACTAGCAGAGGTTTTAGCATCAAATCTAATGGTGTGGTTCCGAGGAATGAAACTACCCGAGTCTAAGTGTGGAAAATCCTTCGAAATTGAGTGAATAAATCCACTTCCCCTTGAAGTGTGAACGTGTTGTATGATTACAGTTCGTATGCAAAGAAAAAATGTATGCTACTCCAAATTTTCTATTGGAAGAAGCCACCTCCGGATTTACTTACTACTTAGGAGATTGATTCACAGGGAAACTAAAATGTTGCTCAGCAGACATTCAACTCACCTGCAATAAAAAGAAAAAAAAATAGAATTATTATCAGGGTTAACAAGGTTAATTTTGGCACTATCAACAAAGGGGTATTTATGTTTTAAGAACAAAACTTACTTAATACAGGAAAAAATTGTAACAAATTTCTTATTGAGTAAAATTTGATAATATGCCCAGGCCTCAAACGTAGGTGTTATCGCATTACAGTAGACATTCAGGGTGTAAATGCTCAGACCTGCATTCTTCTCTCTTTCATTAGGAATTTAGCTTGCACTCAATTGCTAGCACAAAACACCTTACGCACATAATACTATAAATTCAAGACGCAATAAATAGGACATGTAAGGCAGATACCTAGGAGTAAATTACTTGCACACCCGACCTACGGTGGTAGCAAACTTCACTTCCTTCTCATCCGTTTCGATTCCTCTCTCTTAACGGTAGAATCCGGAGCGAAAAGAAAAATTACGGTCAGCTGCGACTCGAGCTAACAGGCCACAGGATGACATCCCGTCCTGGGGCAAGGGAACTCAGGCGTGCAAAGTTTGCAAACTCGTCAGTCCACTTGAATCCACAATTCCAGCATATCTCTCTCAATGACTTATTCACAAAGTTAGCGCAAAGTCAGGTGATAAGCCTACACGGGGTTCGTCTCAGCATTCAATTTTATCCCGCGTAAGCGAAAGTGGAGGGTCAAATCCGGGATTTCCACAGCATTACGAAGACATTTTTTCTCCGATCCCGGATAGATTGCATTCCGTTACCTTGGTGAATTCTCAGAATCTATAGAAAAAGTATGAATGTGTTATTCCACATAATATGGATTTTTTTAAGCTCCTTACAAAAAATATACCGCAGTGGATGGCAAATGCGTTCAAATATCATCAGGAAATGACGGATAATAGTTAAAAAGATACACGACAATCATTTGAGGTCCAATGTTTTCTTACCCTTTTTGCACTATAGTGAAGAGGTTTCATATACCAAGAAGTATGTCTTGAGAAAAGTTAGATGAAGCATCATCAGTTTCCTGCAGAGCAGAATATCTTACGGCTCTTACCAATCCCTTCCCTTCCCGAACGGTTGGGTCTCCACCCCGGACATTTCGAGAACTATCCAGCGGGGCTCTCACACTGCCAAAATATCCGACCTTACATTCCCGTCCACACCAAAAGGGAAGAGGGAAAAAATCGATCCCGTATAATTCCTCAGGTTGGGGGGGAGGAATTTTCTTAAATGGGGTGGCGGCGAAGGAGTGTGTGCAAGACGGAACGGGAATAGTAGTGAGGGAGGTGGAGATGGAATTGGGGAAAGCGAGAAGGCGCATGGAGGAGAGCCCTGGCTGGACCTCGGAGGGACGGACGGAGGTATGGGTAGGGAAGAGGAGGAACGAGAGAAAGAGAGAGGAAGGATGGGCGAAGGGAGGGGGACGAAGTCACGTGTGGATGGTGGAAAGGGTAAGAGTGTGAGGGGTAGAGGGGAGGTCAGCGTCCTCTCTCTGGAGGGAGGATGAGGGGGGAGGGTTCAAGATGATGGGGACCGAGGGCCGATGATGAAGTACAGGATGAAAAGGCGAGGGGAGGGAAGGGGGAGAGGAGTGAAACCTAAAGGACTGGAGCCGAGAGGCGGTAGACGGGAGATAACACGCACAGACATCGCGTCCTTGCGTTATCGGTTCCATTGAAAATTGAAATTTCTATCACGCAGCATGATTCACACTTGGTAACGGGTCGTCTTTTTCACGCTGCGAATGTGAAAAATGTATCATCAAAATTCAAATTGTTCCTGTATCTTCTCAGCGATCCTATAATAACAAATTTGTTCTCAGATTACATGCCTCATTTCCTCACACAACTTAGTTTCCCGAGTCTTTTTTAATTCTATCTTTTGAAAAAGGTCTAGCATGAAATGATTCATCAATCGCAAAGAAAAAACTGTATTTCCACATGAAAACATTTTAATTTGATTCATAAATATTAAACCCATCACTACTATACCTGCAGTTGTAAAATCCATGCAAGTAATACCACACGTCAATAAAAAGTGAATTCAGCACGAGTAATTAGCGTGAAAATCTTTCATGCGCCGGATTCATTTTCAGTCAACGACTGAAGTTTAAAAATTCCGGAGTAGGCCGGTTGGAGATTATATACATTGAAAAGAAAATAGCGTACATTCTTACTTCATTACCAATTACGAGGCTGGAAAGACTGGAACATATTGAAAGACGAAGGCAGCATGACATAATCCCAGAACATGAGAGGAGAAACACAAGGGAGGAAAAATATGGATATGAGAACGGGTTCCGCTGCACTGAGAAGAATAAACCACCGTAGCAAAAGCCCAGACGAGTCTTGGGCCGAAGAAGAAACCATTACGAGACGGAGGTTTGATGAGAAAGGAGGGAGGGGCCACAGAGAGCACAGGTGTCGGCGGAGATGGAACGAATCTCCCGGCAAATTTCACGCCGGCGGTTGGCAATTCCGGTGGATTCGAAGAGGATGAGGCGGGAGTGACAGAGGCGGGAGGGAGGAGGATGATTTGGGGATGGGAGAGACGATGGGGAGGGGGGTAAAGGGGGTGCACGGCATGAAGGAAAGGGGAAAAAATAGAGAGGGAAAGGGTTTCCTTCGAGTGGACCGCTGAATAGGGAGAGGATGAGGCGAAATGGTTGAGGGAATGAGGGGGGGAGGGAGGGATGGTGAGTGGTGACGGGGTGGTTACGGGGGGGAAGGGAGGGGGAGAAGATTCGGATTAAAGGAAGGAAAGGCGGGGAGGGGGGGAGAAGAAGTAGGGGTTGGGTGGAGGGGCTCCAAGGTCGTTCGGGGAAAAGAAATTGAGAAAAAGGAAAGGAGAATGGAGTGATGGAGAATGAGTGAGCGAGCGAGAGAGAGAGAGAAGAGGGCGGGGGTTTGAGTTCGGGAGCGATTCTTAGGGAGGGATTGACTCCTAAAAATCGAATCTCACAAATCTTGAGGTCGATTCGAGCACGCAACGACCACTCGCGCAATCGATCATCTACGCTCTAAGCTGTATCCCGGCATCGACATTTTTGCAAGCGCTTTATGATCACCATAAATTTGATTCGCCCCATCTCTGTTGAAATCCCATATGGACAGATATCTCGCTAATGGACCAAACTCTCAAGTTAAACACAGCTCCGACTCACTAAGAAAGTAATCAGAGATCAAGAAAAATGAGAGTGGGAGTGTTTTTACGCCGAGTGTCGTAATGCACTGGTCGATCCGTACAAACTGGCCAAGAATCATACATGCCGGAAATCAAAATTGCTTCGCTATCGTCAAAATTGCCTCAATGACGATTCATTACCAAGACACTTAAGGGTATTTTCCAAAGCGTGGTTGAATGCATTAACATTGATTTTAACGTATATGGGAATGAGACTGTACAAGTTGGTGAATTAACCATAAATAAACACATCCTGAAATACACCATCGAAAAATGACTAACTACGTTTTAGTATGGCCTTGCTATCGAGAATGTTATAGAGGCTTTTGACACATGATCTTTCCTGGGGAAAACCCATGCGTAAAATAATAGGTTAAGCTAATCATAAGCTGGGATTTATTAAAAGAACAATGGGTAAATGTGTCGATCATGTACGAGGTATTCGCTACTTTTCCCTTATTAGACTTCATTTGGAATACGCTGCCAGTATATGGGATCCATATGAAATAGGCCTAAATAATGAACTCGAACGTGTGCAGCGAAGATCAGCAAGATTTGTAATGGGACGGTACGATAACTATATTAGCGTAACCAGTCTATTAAATTAATTAAAATCGGAATCAATGTAAGATCGTAGGCTGAAATTTAGTCTTAATCCCTTAAATAAATTCCAGGGTAATATTTTCAATTACGACGATCAAAATATTTTGCGAACCTCAACTTACTATGGACCATGATCACAAAATCAGAGAAAATGATTTCCGAACTGAGCGATTCAAGATGTCCTTTTTTCTCGCCCAATTAGGGATACGAATAACAGTAAATATATCCGATACGAGTGTATTAATGAATAATAGAATATGCATTTGCATGTTGATATAGGGCCTTTAAGCTAACCCAACTAACAGCATGAAATTGAATACTTGCTTTGCTATTTTTATATTTAAAAAAATGAAGTTTAGACTAGTATATTATTACTAATCCTTTTTTATGCATCGTACGTAATGCATGTTTGGTGTGAGGTCAATCTCTGCCACACACCTTTATGGTGGCTTGCAGGGTATTATGTAGATTTAGATGAATACTTCGTCCCCAAGCCCACGAAGCAGAATTCAATCATGCCTCGGGTAAACTTAGCCATATCTGAATCCAACTTCGCAACCGAGACCGGAAAAATAAATCGAACTCAGCAGCAGGGAATCGATCTCCCAGGGAACCCGCACATCTGTGCTGGGTGGAGTTGGGAGCAAAGGAGAGACACGGGGAGGGGGAGAGTTTGGCTACTGCACGGTGGAGTGCGGTTCGAGGGCAAGTTGATAAAAACCCCCAGTGAAGGGAGAGGGAAAGGAGGGGGGGAAGGGGCCAATTCACAGAGGATCGGGAACCCTCGAGGGAAAAGGAGAAAGAGGCTGAGGAGGCTCTCGGATGTGTCTTCGAGCGCCGAGAGGAAGAGAAAAAGGAAGGGAGATGCCTCTTCCTCCTCCTCGTCCATGAAAGGGACACCAGCGGAGAAAGCTGACGGGAAGAAGAGGGAAAAAGTCTTGAGGCCAAGAGAGGATAAAGGAAAGAGAAAGAGACGGATGATGGGGTCAGGGTAGAAGGCATTCGGACGCCGGAGAAGAGAGAAGAAATCTGGAAGGGTGCGGGACGGCGGCGTTGACTTAGGGACAACGCAAGGCCTTGTCTGCACGCGAAATGTCGTCCACCCCCTCCACATCCTCTCCCCAATCTTTACTCAACTATTCAGCCCAAAGAAAACATCCGGAGGAAAAATAAACTTAAATGGAATGAAGAAAAACTGGGAGGAATGATGAATAAACATCGGTGAATGGAGGACGATGCCAAATGTTTAGGGGAGGATCCCGGCAGAAAAACCGGACAAGGGACGGAACAGAAGTTTATGGGGACGCAGATGGTGGAAAGGGGGAAAGGACACGTGGCTTGTGAAATTAATCGAGCGAATGATATCTGGAAACGATAACGTAAGCTATCCAGGGTTTTCGGTTCGCAATGACATCACGGACACAAAGTAAGCATGCGTATTAACATTTTACGATCCACTAACACGTGTTAGAAGAATAATAGATATGGGGAGTATATAAATATATCACGACTAGTGGGTGTATAATATGTCTATTTTTACTTATTATGTACACGAGTATAATGCAATTTACATTCTTCATTTGGGGAGCTCATAATCTTTTAAACTAAGGTACCGAGAGAGAGAAGCACAGCAGAATATTTATTAATAGTTTTGATAAATTTGAATGACTACTGCATGGTTAGACAATAAATGTTTTCACCGTAGAGCTCACACTATGAAATTATACGGTACCGAAAGAGATAATTCATTTTAGCATTCCATTGGCAGACAAGTTTTTTAACTATAGCTGCTTTTACACCAGTGACCTCAGTCCATTTTTGTCACTCGCCAGCCGCAAAATTCTACCACGCTATCCAAAAAAAGCGAAGCTGTTTCAAGAGTCATTTCACAAGAAAATATAAAAAATATATCAGCATAATTGTAAATGCTACACTTGCCCACATCGGTTAACTCTTGGGAACATATACGGGCATAAACCAAAGTATTTATCTGTTATCAAATCTACATCTACGCAATACCCTGCGAACTACCACGAGGGTGTGTGGCAGGGGGTGAAGACCACCAAAACTGCACTATTGACATGCAACTAGGATATTTAATGGAGACGTGCAAGATAATAGGGTCACATGCAGCTAGATGGTTAATGCCTACGAAATAATAAAGGGATTATTGATTGTTATTACACGCACCATGCACTACAGACTACTAAGACTATATTTCACCTACCTATCTCTTTGCTACGTTGTCTATTGTTCTCTCTTATGGTACGCGGCAAATAAGTATTTTAGTTTAATTTCATAATGGCACGTGAAGGTCCGGCACAGACTAAATCTATCCTAAGTTCATCATGGTTAAGTAGTAAAGCAGTTTGGATTTAAGAACCATATATGTAGGTACATACCTTAATGAACTGAATTACCGTCTTGCTTGAGATTACGCTTAGCGCTCCGCTGAAGAAAAAAACTGAAACTAGTGACTTCGTTGGAGGTCAGGTGAAAGGGAAAATTCTATTCGAGGGGAAACTGAGACCGAAAGTTGATGCCAGCAATTTTCAGCACGCTATACAGCAAGGTCAATAGACTTGGCGATCAGCATCCCCACACTCACGATCCAGTCATTACGTCCACCGTGTTTACGTTCGAGCGACCAACCACGCTTCAAAACCTTTCACCTCGGCTCAACTGAGAATGGATGGGAGAGATGGTATTGTAAATGTGTGCACCGGAAAGAATGACTGGGCAGAGGAGACGGACGATTGTGTGGGAGGATGGGTGTGGCACAGGGTGATGGGGAGGGTGGGGAAGGGGGAAGAGGGATGAGAAGTACAGCGAAGTGAAGGAAATTTTGAGCTAACGCAAACTACGGCTCGAGAAGCGTCTTGTTGTAACACATGATGTTGAAGTCCGTTCAGATTGGAGATAATTCTCAGCACTAGGAATTCGCAATGTTCATTCCTGCATCGTTTGCTTTCCATACCCCTCTTAAAACAATGTTTTTTTTAACTCGATACTGTTATATGCACAGCCCACAGAATTGGTAATAATGATTACCTTTAAGTTATATTATTTTAGGGATAAAAGTAGGATGCGGTGTTTGACGATCGTGACATTTATAGGTAGTTTATAGGCATTTCATTCATATCCTTAAAATAAATAAATGTAATCAGTATTTAAAGTGAACTTTAGTTCATGTACGAAGTGCCACCCACTGCCACACATCCTCTCCTCGCTTGCATAGGTACATCCGTACATAGAGATATAGAATTGATTTGTCCAAAGCAGGGTGGAGAGGGCGGAAAAATGAATTGATCACAAGCAAGATCCCAGGCAGGTTGAATTTTGGTGTTGCATGAATAGGAATTACCGCACACCACGTGTAGCCTATCCGAAACAAAGAAATCCTCCATGTAATAAATTTCTAAGAATCCACATCAGCAGCATCGATTTTCTGCGAAAGCCTCACAAAAAAAAAACGATTTCTCCAAAATGAGCACTACGAGTGAAGAAAGAAATATTCAACGAAATCAAATGTGCCTAAGTTAGCATTTTTCCTTCGCCACTTAATTTACAAACCGGTCAAGTAAAATCCTCTCTGGGATGAGGGAAAATTACGTGCACTTCTCTAGACACCCCTAACAGTCAGAATCCACCGTAGAAGCGGCGCCCGATCCAGGGTGTATAGTACCTACTCCAAGAGAAAAGGGTGGACAAAAAGGAAACTGATACCGTGTGGTGCAGGAGGAGATCAAAGGGAAAGAGAAAATTGCCAATGAACCTCTGCGAAGGAGTGGGAAGTGGATTGGGGAAGAAACCCGGGAAAAACACTTAAAGTTCTGGGGACACAACTTGTTAGACACGCTCAAAGAAGGCGCAGAAGGCTTCCGGGGGAGGACGATGAGGAGGAGATGACTGGATGGAGAATGAGCGCTCTGGGGACGCCGAAGAACCGTGTGCACGGACGTAACGAAAGACGATGATAGAGAAACACGTACAAAATAAGAACCAGATTTAGAAGAAAGAGTAGAGTCCCGAGTCGGATCTCTGCGGTGAACCAATCCTCGGGGCAACTAACCACAGACGACGGTTGAGAAGATGATGATCATCATTTCCATGACATGATGAAGCCCTCGGCTGGAACGATTATTCTTCTCGAGCCACAGAAAACACCTACGGTCACACACAGATACACACAAGGACGGGCAAGTGGTTCAGGTGGCAACACTGCGTGGAGGCCAGGATAAGGAGTGGGAGACTAAAAGGGAGGCTGAGGAGTTGCATGGACTACTATAAAGAGAGGAAGGATCGCCCGGGGCGGGAATGGGGCTCCTACGGGAAAGTGGGAGGCGGGGAAACGGGGGGTTCGAGGAAGGTTTGGGGTCGTGGGGAGGAAGCCTGTGGATGACGACGAGGCGCCACAGCTAGAGAATGAGAAGGCAAAGAGGGAGACGCAAAAAAAATAGGAAAGAGGCTTTTTTGAAGACTTTGATACAGATAAGGGAGTTGGGGAAGGGTGAAGGGACGGGAGCCAGGGATCCTTAGATCGGGAAGAATGGTAGACGGGAGGGTGGTGTGACCCGCCGGAGAGAAGCAATACTTTTTTTTTCAGACTTTATTATGTGCGTCTTTGCTTTTATTATTATTTTTTGAACTCTCGAGGAGATGACTAAAGGTTAGTTTTTCGTCCGGTAGCGGGGTTGGGTTGTGGAGTGGGGAAAAATCATTACGACGGGAGGGGAGAACGGGAGAGGTGAACATAAAAGGGTTTCTGAGGGCATCCCTATTCCCTTGGGCCTGATCTTCCTCCGCCGCCACTTTTCTTCCCACTTTGACGGCAAGGAAGCCTGTGCTTCCTTCCACCTCTTCCCAGGGAAGAGGCAAATAACAGAGAAGTGCGGGAGTGGAGGGGGCTGGATTCGTTTTACGGGTCCGAGGGTATTTTTCTCCAACGGAGCCTAAAAGGGGGTGGAGAGGATGAATCATGTGCACAGAAGGCAACTCACTCTCTCGGGCCTCAGCAGGACAACCACGTTAGGTGAAGAGGGTAGAAACTTTTATGCTCTCCTTTCCTTGAAGGCCAGGGATAGGTGGAGGAGAGTAACTTTCGAGGACCTGAGATCAGGCAGAAACAAGACCTAGGGTATCTCATACCAAAAACAAGGCTCTCAAAATAATATCGATTTCCTAATTTGCTCTCATAAAACTCCATAGTTTCGGTAATTATTGGCGGGCAAACAAAAGAATATTTTATGTATATTTTTTCCATGACTTGACGAGGAAATCAACGAGTATAAGGCACACTAAGTTGCTCAGCACTCAATGAAAAACATAATAATCTATACCCATTTAAAAGCAAACAAATTTGACTCTTGATTAAAGAAGAAGTTAAAAACCCAAGATTAATTTACTGCCTCTTATCCATAATATGGAATGGAGTGAATCATCTACCAAATATTCCAGTACCCCTTCAAGAATTTAATTCGTATGGGAGCGAAATTACGATTCATAATGTTAGTATGCCCTATAATCACACGGTATTGCCTAAAACAAAGAATTCATTGATATGAAAATCAATACGCACTGCTATTATATAAAACTCTGGAAAACATCACATTCAAATTTTGACACAGAGATAAAATTAAAATCCGACATTATTATGCCACCTGCCAAGCGAACTTCAACTACTTCCCCAGCGGGAAAAGCTCGGGAGAAGAATTCCGAGACAGAATTTCGAAGACGCGCACACAACTCCCCGCACTCCCAATTCTCCCGCGGGGGATCGGAAATTGGAGGAATTAATCCCCAGACTCGACGACAGGTGCATGACTCCCCCCCTCCTCCCAAATCCCTTCAGTCTCGCCGCCGCCGCGGAAACCCGAAAACCCCTCCTTCGGGGACGAGAGGAGGGATGAAGAAAGCAGGGGGCAATGCACGTCTGAGTCCGCCCCACATCCAGAGGCGCCGAAATCCTACTTCCACGACGGTTGCGGCCACGGAGCGCGCTCTCTTTTCCTCCCCGTCGTCCCGCGGGAGCGAAGGAGGCTGAGACAGACGAGTTTGATGACGGGGATTATCTCTAGGATACGCGGACCCAGCATGAATTGGAAAAAAAATAGAACCATCCACCCCGCAACGCGGAAGAGAGGTTGAGAAAAAAAGGTACACGCGAGGGAGGATCTCACCGGAATATCACTGGGATGTACTTCTTCTCTCGGATGCCACCGCGAACAATGCGACGGGGTTAAGAGGGAGGCCACCCCGTCAATCCCTGCGTCGACATTTTCGTGACCTTTATCCGTCGGAAGACACTTTGGACTCCCGAGAGCGAGGAAGGCTGCCATGGAGGGGGGAGGGAGACACCATCGGAAATCGAAGGGTCGAGTCCGGAGCGGCCTTCCTCCGGGCAGAAGAAAGAAAAGACATTTGGGAGGATGACGGCGGTGGTTAGGGCGAAAAATCCACCGATGACCGAATTAACAACGGATAACACAGCAAATCTATCTTACGGGGTATTTCCACTAACCTCCGTCAAGATCTATGGAGTCCCCGTTTTTCTTCTTCGCAGAAAAAAAGTTGGCGCTACAAGAGCCCTGCCGTCTGAGGAGGCATGACAGTTTCCGATGTCATCATTCCTTATACCCCCAAATATCAACAAAGTTATATCCCTGGGGCACTGAGGCTTTTAGTATTTTCGGAGGTCCCTAAATTCCCGATAAAACGGAGGAGAAACAATTCTAGACTTAGCAATGGGACTTCACCATCACCTAAAATACAGCAAGCTCAGCAACTAACAAATCCAATAAAATTCGACATTTTCTCCAATCCATTAGACCCATTACATTCAAACCCATCTAACTTGGTGATATCAAGAAAATTTAGCGAATTAAAGAAAATGACTATTCACAAGAAGGGACTAACTACCGACTAAGGCGATGGTCAACTGCTGGTGAATCAGAAACAAAAATGGATTAATAATGGTCTCGTTAACTAATATGACCAAAATGGATAATTTCGACTCATAACCCTTTCTTCGGTTAGTTAAATAAAATTTTTTGAAAACGAATTTACATATGTATGTGCGTAGCGCGTGTTATGGTGTTATTCACCTCCTGCCACAAACCCTCGAAGGGCATACAAGATACTTCCTGATATAGACGTATTTTTACAATATATGGTCAGTATATTTAAGTTAAGCGTGCCCATAATGATTGTTTCATATTAAAAAAGGCGACTTATACCCGTCAACACATTTACATAGTTGTATCATGACCAATTCAAAACACTAAAAAAGTTTCAATTCACTACAGATTAACAAATTGAAATCTTTACATCACCAGAATAACACCAATACGCAAGAATAAAGGATGTCATTTCTCCTACGAGAGCAATAATGGAGCGTCAGATTAAGTCACCCTGTGGCGATGAGAGTGAGCGAAAGAGGGAGGCCTCGCATCGAAAGGGACGAAAAAAAATCCATACTAACGAGATGAACACGGGACCAAAATTTTTCCCGGCTATCGAAAGAACAAAAAGAATGATAGATGAGCTCCCCTACTACGCTCCATATCTCTCCAGGGAGAAAATACATCACTTTACATTTGAATCGGGCAAACCATCTCCGACTTTATTTCCAACGACCGGAAAAACATACCCTAGTGCAGAAAATAAAAGATTTTCGCAGGATAGAGAGCGAGAGAGAGATATGAAGAGAGGTGGAGACTGTCGGGATGAGGGAGATAGGTGGGTAAAGGATATCCCCGTCGGGAAACTCTCCTTAATTAAATTATTGGAATCATGGAGCTACGGCTGGTTAAAAAAACGAGAAAGAAAAAGGGGAGAGAAGTTATCGCGAATGAGCTGACTCCGCTGATTTCCTCTCGCAGACGAACTGGATGAGGAGAACTCAATTAAAAGAGGTACGGGAGTCGAGGAATGGCGTGCAAAAACACGCGGAAGGGGAAAAGGATGAGGATGAATGAAAAATGCATGGGAATTGAGAGGGGGCGGCAACGGTAAAGTTCGGAACGAAGTCCGTGACGCCCACAGACACAGACACACACACACGACAACACAGGGAGGACGCCTGGATGGGAGATTCTGATTTCGAGGAAAAAGAGGAGTAGAAAATGGGAAAAAACTTTCCGATCCCTAGATGAAAAAAAAACCAATCACGCGGTCACGAGTTTCGGTGGAATCAGGCACCTCCAAAGGGGCATTCGGAAAGACCGTGTAGGGAGGTTAAGGGAATAGACCGGACGTAAAGGAGAGAGACCACATTAATGAGTCGGTCGCATGATGGAAATTGGGTGAATAGGCAGAGTTTAGAGAGAAAGAGAGAAGGGACACTTGGTGCGCAAAGACATCTCGATTGCTGGCGACGCGATTTCACTCGATCCCGAGGGAGATGAGGGAGATTTACGATCGCGACCAGGGATGAAGGAATAATGGCCACGGAGGCGTCCGAGCGGGTTCAATCCCGACAGTATTTGCATGGGCGGGCGGGGGAAACATCATCAATGAGCGAGAGGGAGCAATGAAAGAGTTAGCGGTGGTGCTATCTCGGCGCCATCTCCAAGGGACGGAGAAAAACCAGCACCCACGCGCTCCGACCCTTCAGCGCACACAAACACAGCCTCAAACCCCTGGCTCACACACAAAAGGGACACGCTAGCGAGCATTGAGGATTTCCGAGCGACAAATACAGGACAGCGGAGAGGAACGAACAAAGCTCCACAAACTGGCAACTACATTCCGCACCGCGTCATGCCAAGCGAGCCGTTACGAGCGAAGCATGGTGAAGAGCGCATGATTGTAGGGTTAGACCGCTGTAGAGGTTTTGTTTTGTCTTTGTTTCCGCGAACAACATAACCAACAGAAGAGACATCGTAACACCGGAGAGTTCGAATAGCACGCCTCAGGCGTGGATGTTCTGTTTGTCTTACGCTCAGGCGAAAGTTAGATGACGCCATATCAACATCTACGTCTACACAATACCCTAAGAGCCGCCGCAGGGGCGTGTGGCAGGGGACGTTAGGCCACCAGCCATTAGGTTAATGGGAAAGGGAGCAAGGGACAAAGGATAGGATTCTGGAAGTACTAATGTTTATCGAAACGAAGTTATGATCACGAATGGTCTTCCGTAGAAATAAATTTTTATATCGATTCGTTCAGTCTATTTATCTAATTTTGTCATTTCTATCTGAACATCCGAAGTAATGTGAGGGAGGGGGGGGGTTAAAGTATACCAGACGTATCATCCTCGAATACGAACGATTTGAGATTCGAGTGGCCTGTCTGACGCCTTGAGTTTTCACAGCTTCCCATTTCAGTCCCTCTTAAGATCTGTGTGATGCTTTCTGTACTGTCATATGAATTGTTACCTAAATGAGCCGCTTTCCTTTTTATTTTATCGAGTTCGCGAATTAAAGCATTACTTACTGGATCCCTAATACTTGATGCATACTCGAGGTTAGGCCCAACTAAATAACGCCTTTAACTTTTGCAACCGAACACTTTCCTATTATTCTTGTAATGAATCCGTTTCTTCGACGGAGTGACTGACTGGTCTCCGACTATGATCTAACTGGTATGAGTGTACGCGGGAAATTTTGTAAAGATCGCTTTTATATAGTTAAGGCTTTATCTGCACGGAATAATCCACTAAATCGGATGAAGTACCGACCATTTTAACGTTACATCGACTAGATTAAAACGGCAATGAAATGTGTCAACGTAAACCCGAACTTTGGCACCTAATTCTTCTTAAACAAGTGTGGCTTCTCAGCCTAAAAAAACACCCATTACAGAAACACTGAACAAGAGGATGTTAGAGAGGTTGCGAGCAAAAGAAAGAAACGGGGGAGGCTTTTGTCGAGGAAGAAAAAGAGAGAGGGGGGAAGAGAGATATTGAGGTGTTAAGCCGTGGAGGTAGCACACAAAAGGAAGGTGGGGAGGGAGAGGAGATTGCTATAGCGTGAAGAAGAAAGTGAGCGAGGAAGGGAAGGACGAGTCCTTGGGAAGGAGCGCACGGCGACCACAGCGCCACAGGGTTGGGCGGGGACGGAGGGAGAAGAGGAGGGGGACGAGGGAGGGCAGGAAGAGAGAGGATGGAGAAGAGGTCGGGGGTTGAGGAGGGAGTTAGTTGAGTGGAGGGAGGGAGCTCAGCCTCAGCGATGGAGAATAGTCATCAGGTGAGGAGGAGATGGTGAGGGAAGAATGGAGGAGGCTGGAAAAAAAAGCATGTGTGCGACTCTGGAGTCGGGCCAAGAAAGTTCTGATGAAGGCTGAGGATTTAATGGCTGGGATGCTCGAGACTCCACAATGATTTCCTAAAGACCATGAAATAATGACATTTCCACAATATGCAACGAAATGGTGAGACAGGGACCGTCAATGAGGTCTTGCCTCGGCTGCCATGCGGCAAACTTTCGACCCACGGCAACCCAGGTGAGAAAAGTGGCGGGAAAAATGGCGCGAGCGCTAAGAAAACCGGATCCCTGTCAGTTCGGAATATGCAGTAGTATTACTCCCACCATCACCAAGACTCAAACACTTATACCAATGAGCCTTCAGATGAAATCATATTGGTGTTTTGAGTTGAGTATGAAATCGACATTTACGAAATCCTTCTGGAGGCATCGCGAGAATCCACGGGGAGAACAGACGCGCAGGTAAGAACACAAGTGATTTGAAAACGACTTAACGGATTTTTGCAGGGGAAGTACTTCTAAGGCAGCACTATTTGAGCGTTATGATCGGGACACCCAGATAATGCATCATCTAAACTAGACGTCCTGTGCACATTTAGCGCAACTTCACAGAAGCAATCGAATTGGGATGAATTGATTCTTTATTCTAATGAACAAGATACGAAGATTCCTCATCTGCTCTACGAAATACCCAGCAAGCCACCGCGATTTTGTATGGCAGGGGTATTCTTCTCAACTAATCAACACCGACAACTCAAGCCTGCTCCCTTAAGATCAACGGAGGGAGGGTTGAATGCTTGCATGCATGTACCTTAGGAAGGGGTGTAAGGAGCCGCGAGAACGGGAGCGAAAAGCGAAAGGCAGATAGTGCGGAGGAGGCGGTCAACTTATAAGCGGCCGTTGGCGGTAGTTACGACTGCAACCTTCAAATTCTTCCTCGGTCGGCCAGCCGTTACCTCCCCCCCCCCCTCTCCCTTAAGGCCACAGCGTCCCTCACCTCTTCGCCTCCCTCCCTAGAGCTTCGACTCGTACACAGTAGTATTGACTGCCGTTCACGCTCTCGGACTCCTCAACCGACCAAATTACACAAATTCTTACCCCCCTCCTCCCCTCTACCTTCACGAAGGAACCGGAGATCGCGCGCTCTCGTTTCCGAAGAAGTGCTCGCACGAACGCAAATACCTCTTTCTTCCCCCTCCTCTCCGCCACGGGTTCCGTCGACATTCCCTCCCCCTACTTCCTAGTATATTTATTCCTTTTCCTCCCTCTCATTTGAAAGAGGAAAGTGAACTATAAGCACCCATCCTACAAAGTATTCTGCAAGTTACAAGTTACCCCAAGGGTATGTGTCTGGGGGGAGGGGTGAGAAATCAAAACAAGTTTTTACGCGCATAAGCACACGCACTAATAGTTATAATATAATAATTAATTAGAGATCACTAGAAATATCACTCGGGGTAACCAATGCAAGTTTCCTCTTCACTTAAAATACAAGTTGATTTCTATGCAAAGTATTGATATCTATAATTGTCATTCAGAAGCTCACGCTTCCATGCAAAAAAGCTAAAATCTTCATAACATACCCATCCTGATTATTTCCCAGATGAATGATTTCGGAACTTCTCTCTTACCATCTCTGTACTATTTTATTTATTATGTTTACTATATAACCCACCATATTACGCTGAGGTTTTTATAATATATTTCTAAAAGCTTTAGGTAAGGTATCGACCTTAAATTTCTACAGGATATTCATCCCTCACTTCAACCTACGTTCTGATTTTTATTCTTAAACAATGATTCAAGTGGTCCAGCAAAAAAACAAACGATTCCTGACGAGGCATGGCAAAGCTGACAGGCGCTTTAAATACGACGCAACTCTTCACGTAAACACTTGCACGGAATCGTGCAAGTTACACTCTTATACCCATCCAACTACTTCCTTGAAGGAAAACGGCGAATGGATGGTCCGTGGATTGAAAGACGGGAGGGCGGCGACTGAAGGCACGTAGCACGCAAGTAATTGTACGGCGCGCCCAAGGTTCGCGAGGAAAACAATATCATACTCATCTGCCGCAGGGGGGAGAGTGGAAAAAGGGAGCCCAGCGTTTCTTTTCTTAACTTCTCTTGCGCTTCTTGCGAAACACAAGACCGAGGAACGCGAAAAACAACGTGGAAAGATAATAACTCTGCCCCGCTGTGATCTTTTGGCATATTTTTCGCGAAACACGCACTAAGGTCGTGAAGAAGATTCATGGAGTATCAGAAAATAGATATCGAGAAATTTTAGGTTAAGGTAACAGGCTGACATTCCTAACTACGCGTAATTTCTATCAACATCTACACTTGCCCTCGTCTACTTGCGACGCACGAGGTCCGAAGATTCCTTGTGGAAGTTGAAGCTCGAAAAGGCTTCGTAAATATCACAAATAATACTCTACTCTCACACCAAAAGTATCACTTGCTATGTGCGCACAGACATAAGCAATAAAATATAGCATTAGTACTGCCCAATGGCTTATTTTAACACTTAATCACTACATATGTTTCAACACCGTATGTTCTCATCATCGGGTATGAATCCTGATTTCATTGGTTCCGACATGATGATGACACAGTGCTAATAATTTATTTTATCATATTACTGTGTCATAATTTATCGCCCGATACTGTGGATTTTATAAAGAAAATTAATATACTTGCTTTTGGAGATGATATCATGTAATAATTAATCCAAATGGTAAGCCCCGATTAATTCAATCTCACCAACACTGAAGACATCGAAGTCAAATCGAAATATTCAATGCAACACTTATCATGGGTAATACTTTCTAACTCCGGATGGGTACAAAAATGTACACACACCAAAAACAAATTCCAACATTTTCAAAAAACAAGATTCACGCATTTACAGGCATGCCGGGGTACACGTATCGAGAACACCTTCCTTCACTTGATACGAACGATCGACCACTCCGGCCATAAAAGCCCTTATCACCCTAAAATCACGACCGTTCGTGGCTTTTATGTTTGCCTAGTTGGAAGCGCAGGACAAACACGAGCTTACGAAAAAAAAACATTCTCGTGATTTTATTGGCTTCTTCCGCCAACGCTTCAAAATTAGCCCCCACCCCAATTGTCAAGAGAGTACTTTTCCCACGCCGCTCGTCGAGTGGAAATGAATATTTTTTCCGACGATCTCCTTCACCACCTACCTCCATTCGGATGGGCGGAGGCGCGCGATTTAATTGGCAGACCGGGCGAATCATTTCACTGGAACGCTGGATAAGTGCTCGCGCGAAATAGGAAATGGGAGGAGTAGCCGTGACGGAGGCAACAGGACTGTCGGACGGAAGCCTTGCACCGGGGAATAAGCGTTTCAAGCACACAGCGTCTGTGCATGAAAAGCAGGTCGGCCGTTTATTGTCATCCCCATGACACCCTTTTGTTAGGCACTTCACACTTTCTCTCTTTCTCGACCCAGTCAGCATCCACTCCGAGGAGATGCTTGAATAAAAACCGATATGATTGTTTTATTTAACCTCAGTTTTCCTCAAAACCAATATCGTAGCGTTTTCAATCATCCTAACAAACTCCACAATTCCATTGATCAAATCTATAGTTATAGGTAACGTACGGCATGCCTGCTGAAAAACTGCTTCCTCATTTTAAGTTCAAGTAGTACGTACTAACTCCAAACTGCCCCATATTTAATACATTCCGAATTTTACACATTCATTATTGCTACACCGCTTTCACATCTCATCTGCTACTCACACACACTAAATAAAATTGTAGAAAGAAAGAGAGCACGTCTACGAGTACGGCTTGTCAATAACGTTAACTACTTGCGATGGATAGACAAGAGAAACAAAGCTATACTTCACAACTTTTCACAACACATGAAAAAGAAAAGAAATGATCCGCATATGATGAGCTAAACACAAATGTTTCCACGAATTACCTTCTACGTCTAATGTAACAATTTAAATTCCGGTACAGCATCACGTCCAACAGCCTCTTCGGGAAAAACTTCTATGTCAAAATCAAAGAGAAAACATTGTATGTACCATCTTTGTATAGCGTTTTGAGTGATTAATAGTCAAACTATCATCCATCTTGTTTTTATTACGAAAAGAGGCAGCGCGGGTTTGAAAGCTGCAGAAATATGGGGTAGTTAATATTATAATATTTAGTTAATAACCAGTTAATATATTTAATTTTATCTGCCTTCTTCAAAACTGCAGCAGTAGTGGTTTAAATTTTACACCTCGACGTAATCGACTTTGATGTCAGAAGAAAAAGAACGAAATAGGTTCCTTGCACTGGGAGAGAAGTATGAGACGAACATATCGTTTACGACGACAACATGATGCCGCTGCCCACAACCTCCTACGGACGCGCCAAAGCCTCGGAGGACTCGAGAGGTGGGGGGCGGGAGAAAAAAGGGAGGGAGAGGAAGAGAGTCAACGCCTTCCTTTTTATCGAGTGCGACTGGAATGCTGTCAAACCGCTCCACCGGTAAAAATCACTCAACGATCCTACAGATCTCCATTAACCGCGACGGAAGGAAATAAAAGTCCGCGTTCCGGTGGAGATGGGTCGACCGTCGCAGAGGAGGTGAGCCATTCTTTTTATCGGGGCGATCATGGCGGATCCCTTTCGTATGGATGTGTTTTGGAATCGAGGAGTACTAAGGGGAGACGGCGGTGACTCCCACCTTTAGTCCACGACTCCCGAGCCGATGCCTTTCATTCCTCTCGCCCTACACCTCCTTCCTCAGGCGATGGACGCGAGCGATAACGTTACCGTCTTCGGTGGTTCAGAGACGCGGGCTCTGCTTCCGCTCCATAGATTAAACTCCCGCCAATGCACAGCTGCGGACGTTGATTAATAAACACGCCGCCGCAGTCTCATCTCTAAGGACTAGAGCAAGCTCGGAGGGCACCAGCGTTATCGATCGTGATCCGTTCTGATGCATTCGAATCGACGAAAAGTTTACCTTTAACGGGACGCGCAAAGCGCCATCTTCGTCGGTACTTCGATCCCAGCCGCGGTATTGCATCGTGCCGCTGTACGTGAGACGTCAAATCAAATATTCAAAACAGTTGGTGTTCGGGCAAATTGTTCCCATTCCGACCGACGCGTACAGAAAATCGGTGATGCTAAGAAAACAAAAGGCGGTGCGAGCGAATACTTCAGGAAAAAATGCAGCTAATAGGAAACGCAAACTGCTGAAGTGAACACTATAATGGAACGCAGGGTAGCTTGGGGCTTTCCCCAGTCCTCAGTTTTCTGTGTCATCCGCTCCCGAAATGAGGATCTAACAGAGGGAAATGCAGTGTCAACATGAGCCATTACAACGTGCCTGGAGAGTGAGTCATCGACGCGACCGATGGGCAGAGCACTTCAAAAGGGAAAATGGGTTTGTTGTTGTACTCCTCCGGCAATCGGGAGCTCGCGGCAAGTTTGGCAATGGCAAAATTTTCGGTGGTTTGAACATCACTAAAAGGGCAGAAAACGAGCATAACGGTAGGAGGAAATTTAATTATTTCTCCTTTATGTAACTTAGCCTATAATTCTATATCATTTAGCGAGAAAATAGTTTCATATTAAAGTCTCATCATCAGTAGTTTCCAGGCACGAAATTTCTGAGCAATTACAGTTCTGTTGGGAGAGTTATATTAGATGGTGCTATATGATACCGACGCCGATGCTCCCAAAATTTCGTAACTCCTCATAACAAGTCTCCGCTATAAAATTTTTGAATTAATTAACAGGGCTCCTATCATTTTAATCGGCTATTGTCGAGCGGAAATTATTCGTAAGGGAAATGAAAGCCTAAAAATGGGGCGAAAATTGATGCATATTTATTCCTCACTTCCTTGGCTTTAAAACAAAATACAAACCTGGCAGCATCACGGTGTGAGCACTCCCTCTCCTCATCCCCCTTCCTTAATAGACGGAAGAAGAGGTCAGCGATTATTAAATTCAAAAATGTTTGTGTGGCGTACAGGCTTGCCCCAAGACGAGAGCGCACACGTGCAGTATTTGAAAACCTCCCATGACCCGCTCTGGACAAGGCTAAGTCCATTTATTGGTAGGCACGCTTCGTCCTGTCCGCATGAGTCACTCCCCCTGAGTACGTCAAGAGAATTACGCGAAGTGCCTCGGATATCGCTCACTTCAGCATTAGTCACGGCGAGCTGTCCTCGTCTCTCTGTGACTTGGGTGAGAAGCACGACTCGAGGAAAGTTAGCGTTACTACTTAGGAGGAGGAGAGGAAAATTAACGAAAAATTTAGTAAAGAACACCTCAGGGAATTTAGCACGTCTCCGCATTTTAATTGGCCCATGGCGAGCTGGAAAAATGGGATCTTCCAGGATTTGCGTGAGCAAGCCCTCCCGTGATTAGTTTAACAGAAGAACGAGGAGATAACGGCGCATCACGAGCACTAAACGACGCGATGACGAATTACAGTAATGTACTCATCAATTTACGAAAACGCAGACTTGATTATCAAAAGAGTTTTATTGTTCCTCCTCCATTTCCCAGACGGTGAATAATTTACAAACTCTCTTGATGGAGCACTTTTCCATTTAGAAGGAAATGAGTAAATTAATTGCATGCTGGTAAAACATACTGCAGGAGCACAAAATAACTACGATACCACCTTCACAAGTAAGAAGGATGCACAAACCCTTGCGATGGATAGAAGGGTATTACGTATACGTGTAGATGAAGATAAAATTAGCCACGTTGTTGACAATTTCTAGAATGTTGCTGCCAAGTATATTGACAAAAAGTAAGGAATTAAATCCGTCATATTTCTTTTCCCGCAACGTATTCCTCACAGCTTGGTATTATTATGGAAGTTCCGGAGTGAAATTCAGCCACTGGGCAATATTGTGATAGTGAAATATTTGACTACACGACTGTCATAATAGCGTATATAGGAATTCGCACGATTATTCCAGTAGCTTTGTTTCAAGTATGTGTCAACACCCTGAAATAGGAGTCTTTGTACGAGTGCCAAAATTACGCATATATGACTCGGATAAAATTGAAAAATGAAGGAGAAGGTAAAATATAGGAATCAGATAGGGAAGGGCGGAAAAAAGTTCATCTAGAGGCAAAAAAATAATTTTCAGCGCTGACATTTTTCCCCGACAAAAAGCTTCTCTTGCAGAAAATCAGCGAAATAAGAAACGATATAAGAGTTCTCCGATTGAAAAATCCGAGAACCTTGACAGGTTTGAGTGTGCTACTGAAGGGAAGGCGCCATGACAGGCATTGTCTTGAGAACGGGGGCGAACTTGTAACGAGGGGGAGGCGGTGGGGAAGGAGGAACGGAGAAGTTGACGCACCAGAGTAGGAAAGAAAGAAAGGGAAAATATACACCTTCCACCCTCTCGGGTGGCCATCACCCCGCTGTCGCGGTCGTCGTCGTCATCATCATCTTGGGAAACAAATGACGGGAAGTGGTAATGGAAGTGCGGGAGGGGAGATGGGGGTAGAGAGATGGAAAAATGAAGGCGAGGAATTGAGAGGCAGAGCTGGAATTCCCTCAAATAATGGGCGTCACCCATCCCTCAAGCAATGCCTCGCATTGGAGCGGTGCTGCCAACTGAACGGAAAAATAATAATCAACCATCATAATGATCGGCCAAATTTGAAGCCGCGCGAGAAAATAACGTGTGAGTAGTTATGAACATTTACTTCTCGTAGAATTCCGTATCTCAAACAATATCAAACGCGAGCTATGCGAACTTTTTCTCTCTGTAACGAAGTATGTTTGACCGAACCTGGTGAAGTTTGTTTCGATATGATTTCGTGTACTGATCACCGTGGTTTACACCAGTCTCACATGTAACAATAGTTGGCAACTGGGGAAGATCAACATCCCAAACCGTCTGAACCACGGGGAGTGTTTGTTCATGAAGATCTAATAGAGAACGGAGAGACTTAGAGGGTCAACAATAGGATTCAGACAAGTAAAGGACTAAGGACGCCAGGGCGGGAGCGGTATCCCTCCAACATATCACGTCAATGTCAACATTAGGCCTCTGATCGACGAATGAGGTGACAGGTCAACAGTCGAATGTCCTGCCAGAGGGAGAAGTGAGCTCTAAGTGCTCTCCACATGACGGATGTAGGAAGGGGAAGGGCACGAAGAAGAAGGACGATATTCAGCATGCCCAAGGATCAAATCAGACGTTTTGGCATAAAGAGCCAGTGCAATATACTCCTAATCAACCAGACGTCCACTTCTAGCACAAATCAAACTGCACTCCTACGTTACGGACATCATACTGCCCAAGCATCTACTTCGGTAAGGCGCTTGAAGCTATTATTTTGACTGCGTTTCAAATGCAGATGCCGTGGAATCAGTTAATAATTAACGGCTTCAGGAATCTTTAATGGTTTCATTTCAGCTATCTGAGCACCTTGAACTCTCAAAACCTAGGATATACTTGTACGTTTTTGATTTGACGCCAGTACCAAATGAACCTATTATAATACCTAACATTGGAAAGTCCGGGCATACACATTTTCAATGAAATCCGTTCTAAGACTAATAATTCTTAAAGTAACAACGTTTTAATTAAATTAACGGAAAGTTGGACATAAAATTAAATTCATGGATATCGATAAATCATACGCACGGTTTGTGTTAAGTGAGGCCTGCAAAAATTATGCAGTGAGCATAAAATATGAGGGCACACAATTGCGTAGGATCAACACGCACCTTGTTCTTGTTTTTCAGACCAATATATCAAAACGAAGATTAATTCACACCCGATTTCGAATTTCGAAAATCGAATTTTCTGATATCTTCTAGTCACCCTTACATTTCATTAGGATCCCGTATCTCGAATTAAAATCGTGACACATTCAGGCAAGGAGTGACAGGACAGATCCGATGAGAAATACTAAAGGGAAAACGGATGAAAAGGGGTATACCTATACTTAAATCTTTCGGTACTACCATTAATCTATTTCAATATGCTGCTTACACCTGTCTTTGGGCTGGTGGTAGTGTGTCTCCAACTCGTGCGATATCAATTAATCGAGTAGCTTCCATCCGGCGTGAAACCTTCTGGTCCCTTGGAGTTCTTCGAACAAGGCCTCATTAGAGAGAGACATTCAAGCATTCTCAAGGGAGTTTTATGCACGAAACGCGCCACTTTACTTCGTACCTTGTCCCGGTTTCGGATAAAATCTTTACTATTTGAATGCCTAAAGCATATCAGGCAACACTTATTACTCAAAATTATTTTTTTTACCTCACAAGGAAACACCCACTCCGCAACACAGAGCGAATTTTTGTGTGCACGGGTCGAAAACGCTGCTTTTCGGACAGCTCTCCTGAGGAGGGCGGTTTAAAAGAGAAAGAGGGAGGAGAGACTGGATGAAGCGTTTTGTGGCGGCAGCGCTTAGCATGCATTTCTGAGAACCTGGAGGGACGGAGAGAGGGAACGCGAGGAGGGAAAATGAGTGTAAAGGACGGACGGGAAGGGGGGGGAGAGAGAGAAGGAGAGGCGGCTGAGAGGCGGGGAGAAACGGGGAATGCCGAAGGGAAGAGAGAAAGAGCCAGGAGGGCACTCCAGGTAAAGAAAGCTAGGGGGGAGAAGGGCTGGTGGCTCCGGCGTCTGTGCGTTGAGGAGGGAGGGCACTGGATAGGGGGTGAGGAAGGCCGGGGTGTACAGGAGGGCACGGGGGGATGGGGTTTAAAGGTCAATGGCACCTCTCTCTCCGACGACGGGTCGATAGGCAGCTGAAGGGGAGCGCGAACGGAGGGAGGCTGCGGAGCCAGAGGGGGCGGGGATGGAGGAGGAAGGGCGGGGTTTCGAAGGAATGTTAAAAATCACAGCTGGGAGCGTCTCCTCTCTCTCTCTCTCTCTCTCCCCACTTCGTGGACCGCAGAGGATGCTGGGACAAGCAGGGTGCAGGTGCACCTGAGAGCTCAAGGTGGGAGGCACCGATGCCATGCGCTCGCCAGGCCGGTGAGAAGACGGTCAGCGGCCGCACGCTCGGCCTCCGACCATTTCCCGTGCTGAATGCCCAGACGCGCTGGGATCGTAGATACGCTCACTCGAGGCTTAATTGTAAGATTAAAATTGTGCAATTGCCTCGGGGGCGGACATGTTTAAACAAAGAAAATATTTTAAGGTTCACCACTTAGTAGGGATTTTTTTAAAAAATTTCATTACTTTCATCAATTTATGTGGTCGCATACATGGAGCCGTTAGGTAATTATTTATCACGCATTTTACTCTCATTTTACTACTCTTCTATTTTACAACTACATTTTTAAATAAATATGACCCGTGGGACAACAAAACGTGAAAAAATGAAGTACTCTCGTCCCTTGATCAAAGAGAATGTTACATTCAATGTGAACTCATATTTTTCACTAGCAGTAGTCCATCTCGTTTGCCAAATGCCATGTAATCATGTAATCGAGTTGCTTGGGTAAACAAAATACTGCTTGTGTGCTTTCGGGACTACTCTTGGTAGATGGGACGGTAAAATTCCGCGGGTAGGATTAGGCCGCTTCCCACACCCCGAAAATCGCTGCTGTTAAAATGCGTGCTAAGGTGCGTAGAAACGTCTGATTTCACCACACAATAAACTAGAAAGTATTGTCATTATCAGCGTCCACGAGAAAGCAGTAAAAATGGCACCCGCATTTTTAGTCTTTTGTTAACGGCCAATTATTTATCGTACTTCAAGGTTTTAGCCCATCCAGTAATCCGGAACTTACGGGGCACTGAAGAGCTACTTTTTACAAAGCTTCCCGCCAAAATTGCGGGAACAGATACGCGAATAACACCCGTACCATTCATGGAAGGGGTTATTGACAGGCAAAGAGCTGTCTGGAGGATAAAACGCACGTTTGAATAATCCTTCGAGAGAGAGAGAGAAAGAAAATGACACTGTGACATGTTTACTAAAGGTAATACCTTGGAATTATTTCGTGAACGAAAAACTTAATGAGTGTTCATTAGCGAAACAGCCCTCGCATCACAGTAGGGTTGAGCTGTCATTTACCAAAGCTCTTCGCACTCCACCACGCGAGGCCGTAATTAACACAACTCTGAGGGCCTACCAAAGGGCCAATTCCTTGCAAAGGGGTTAATTCCATTCACTGTGTCGCTCGAATCTCATATTGACAAGAATGTAGGAAACAAGTTGGCCATTCCTAGAGGTCAGAAGGCATCAGGAATGAGTGATTAGCAAACCCAATAGTTCGTGAGGCAAGCACCATCCGAGTGCGATTCAAATTGCTTGGATTGGGAGCACAGTAAGCCTTGAATTTGTGCCAAACCGTTACCCCCAAGGACACTTCATCTAATAGGACACGTCTACTCGAGTTAAATAGTATTTTAACTCAACAATTTGTATAATTATTTATCATCTAAAAGCAAAGTTTTGCATTCAACGCAACACAACTTTTCCTATTTCCCTGAAGTTAACATAATGCATTTTAAAATATGACCCGAATATAATCATGAGGAGCAACTCTCGTGTGATACTAAGCTTTGATTGATAAAGCTTGTAAATAACTCTGCGTCAGATTAATAAATAAACAACTGATGAACACGGAAGTGTTGGGGTGCTTCACAGGGAGAGAGAGAGAGAGAGAGAGAGGTCTTACGAGTACGGGGTCGTACTTTTAAGCGTACCCTAAGAAACATGCTTAGTGTTCGTGTTTATGAAGGGCAAAGATTGACTTCTGTCTTCATGACTCACGGCTTCGCGATTCCGACGCAGAAACAAAATCTCAAGGACGGCGAGCGAATGTTTCGGCCAACTGCAGGGAGGGTGGCGTGGGAGAGGAGCAATTAACCACGGCAACGCAGTACCCGGAGAGCTGTCAGCTCACTCTTGCTCAACTTCCTCTCTCCAACTCAATGGAATTGTTCCTCAAACGGCATGGATTTCGAAATAGCCACCAGAGCTACCGCACACAATTGAACTGGCGCCGTTCATAACGGCCTCCGAAAGGAAAAACAACAGCATTAATTTTGGTTTTGGGCCTCGGGCGAATTCTTGGGAGAATCTTCGGCGGTCACTCAGAATGAAAGCCCTCTCGTTCTCGTCGTGGTGGCGCCGTTAGGCGTCTCCCTGACTCTGGGACTCCCCACAGCCAGGGAGGGCGTCGGACTTCTCTCTGCTCGTAGCCACCGACGCCGTGTCACTCGATTAGCTGCAGATTAGCAGACATTGAGCGACCTCGAGTAGGTAAATATTACGCGACAATGGTCGAGCACGCGAACTTTCAACAAGATCCTCGCGGCGAACTGTGAACACTTCACGCCTCTATTCTGAAAATAGGCCTGTCTGGCGGGGCAGGAGATTTGGTTCAACGAACGCAACTAGTAATGCTGCGTTCAGATTGGAAAAATAAAGTTAAAGGAAATTGATGTAATCAAAGTTATTTTGCCAAATTGATTTCTGTGAGTGTAGTTAACACCCCAAAACATCGTTCAACCTGAAATCCAGTCTTTCTGGTGAGAGTAGTGCTACTAGTAGGTAAGTAGGTAAGTTCACAATGGAGTGTGAAATTTATACCCTAGAGTAGGGGAACAAGTTCCTTTCCCTGTGATGACAGGGGATTGTCAGAAATGTTTTGTACTCACAATCTCAAACAACTTTGGTTTAGCCAGATATGTGTTTCACGGATGCGAGCCCAGAACCTCAGTTCAGCAGTCCAACGATCTTAGCTGCCACGCCTACATCGGACACTTAACTACACTGATTAGTTCAACGAATACAAGGAATAACCGCGAAAGATGATTATGTTCTCGCCCAAGTTATTTTTGGTTGCTCCGAACGGACACCCGTCAGGATAACTGTCCTTAACTCTCTCGGGAACACTAGGATCAGATTGTCGCGATATCGGCAAATATGCCACCTTTTGCATCGCGTCTTCTTACTATAATTTTTCCCATACCACGCTATGAGATCGAGACCTAAAGAATGGAATTAGCCTTTCAAGCACTGACAGTGGAGAAAATTCGACAACATGAACGCATGCCGAAGATAGTTTCGTTTCCGGGCTCTAGCTTGGGGAGTGTTCAAAGCATCCGAGGGAGACTCGAACGTTATCCCGGCGTCACAAATTCCAATCACTGGACGGGCATCCGGCATTCCTAACGCTGTTAAGGTTGCCGCTGACTCCGGCGGGCGAGAAACGTATATGTATGCGAGCGATGGAAGGGAGGGTGAGGGGTTTGGGGTAGGGGAGGCGAGAGGGATGACCGGTACGAGGGGATCGACTAGACTCCTCTAAAGAATCCTTCCTCATATCTTAGTCAAAGAGGTCATCTTCACCCTAGTTATACAATATTAACGAATAGACGATTACATGATAAAAGTAATGGTAATTATGTCTAACATTAGTGCACTAAACAATCTGGTATTTTATTACGGTTTACTTAAAATCTTTGAATTGATAG
This sequence comes from Platycnemis pennipes, assembly GCA_933228895.1. NCBI lineage: Eukaryota > Metazoa > Arthropoda > Insecta > Odonata > Platycnemididae > Platycnemis > Platycnemis pennipes. The sequence continues at coordinate 71,510,580 of OW121847.1, read as the reverse complement.
TAATGCTTGTGGGCTCTTTCGTAACTCTGAATTAGTCGAATAATTTGGTCATTCATGAGACTTCCTTCTGCTATAATACAAGTGCCTCATTCCTTTATATTGTCTTGGAGATAATGAAATAGACGAAAATGTTGGAATTGATGCGACACTTAGTTATGCATTAAAATTTAGAAGGTAATATTGACATTTTCAGATCAGTCACTTCATGAAAAGTGGCTGAAAAATACGAGCCGTGAATATGGTACCTTCAAGCGATTCACGTAGTACACTGTGGAGGTGGTAATTAATAAATTCATGCGTGTGATCTCCATTGCTTAGGAAAAAGTCGTTTTATCCGACAAATTATCAAAATTTCCGATTATTAAACATTTCCCGATAGATTCCCCGGCTAGCTATGGCTATCCATCACATACGAGAAGTCCGCTACGAAAATATTTTCCGGAAGTTTTGGAATCCTTGAGAGGTCACGAGTTTTTTCGACGCACGAATAAGGTCCGGAGCCTAAAGACGCACACGTGCGGGAGATTGATGCACGGAAAGGGTTTCGGGAGGAGAAGGCTTGTGTTGGGAAGAGTGAGTTAGAAGGGGAGGGGGGGTGAACCACAGGGAAACCACTACCATCTCTCTCCCCACCCCCTACTTCCAAATTTCCATTATCTCCCCTTTGGGCCTTCTCCTCTAGTGTCCGTTATATGCGTTGTTATCCGGCTGCATCGCCTCCAGTTGGTTCGGGCAGCAAGCTAGAGGCCTGAAGACCCATTCCCACGACCACTAGCGTGCCATTAGAGGCGCCCAAAGAGAGAGAGGGAGGGAAAGAAGAAAAAAAAACAGAAGGTCTTGGAGGGGCGAGTTGTGTGGCGGTGCCGGCCCTTCGGATCGAGTAGCCCTACGGACCGTGCAACTCATCCTCTACCTTTCTTTGGAAATATATATTTTTTTAATCAAATATGTTTTCCTGGTATTGTGGGAGGAGTGTTTTCTGTCCGCAGACTCCCACGGGTGTGAGTGCGCGGATGTGTGATGATATCGCGACCGCTTAAATATTTATTCACGCGCGTTAATCACTTCCGCCAAAGGCCGTGAGTGAGGATTCGAGGCATCTCTCACTCGCGTGGCTTAATTTTTTTTGGACATCGCGTGGGCTCTCATTCCGGATTCAATTGTGGCCAACATCATCACGCATATTTTAAGCAAACTTTTTTCCGAAATGTCCACAGGAAAAAAAAAACAGTTCCGGAGAGCGACAATATTTATTATAATGTTGAGAATATAATATACCGTTCCCGTGTATATTTTCCAGAGTAATAAACGCGTTATTTCTATTTTGAAAAAAGAAACGAACTTGAATGATTCTGGTGATTAGCGGCACAAAGAATGTGGAGCGCATTACGTTGAAGCCATGGAAGGATAATGAGGTTCAAAGACTTCATGGTAATTCTAGACAACCACAATTCGGAGTCTGATACGATTCCCCTGCCACACACCTTTATGGTGGCTTGGGTATCAAGTGGGTGTGATATAAATCCTGTTTTCTCCTTTGATATGAGAACGATGAGGAAGAAAAGAGTCATGTAGACATAGCACAAGCTCCGAGACCAAGTATCACACGTGATTCGGGCACCACACTTTGTATAGTGTAACTTGAAGCTTTCAGTTCCCTTACCAAGTCCTACCAAAGAAGGGTGTCGTTTACTGGGAATACAAAGACTCATTCGCTCGCCCTCGCCAAAGTATCGGGGAACCACGGCACAAACCACTGACGGTCGTGAATAGTTGGTCACGCCAACCATGTCATTCGAATACGCCCAAAAGAGGGTCTAAAAAAATGGGAGAAAATGACTCTCGAACCTTTTTCAAAACCCCGGGTATCATGAGGTAACGTCCCCCTTCGCCCCGAGAACACGAACATTAGTATACTTTCCCCGCAACTAATGCGACGTCCAAATGACGAACCGACACGAAGCCGTCTTCCCGAGACGACACGTTTCGTGAATAAGCGAGGAAAGATGGAAATTAAAGGATGGGGGAAGAACGGAAAGGAAAGGAGACGGGAGCAAGGGGGGGGGGGGAGGGTCACAGAGTGCCGGAATGGATGACAAAATAGACCGCGACCTGTCGCGATTATTTACTTAAGCGGCACGCCACCTGCAGACGAGCGTCGTCAAAACAGCGGAGCAGAGGCGTTCCAGCAAATGCGGACGAGACCTTCCGACGAAGCGTCCGCGAGAGACGATTGCCGACACGGGCGTCGTTGGTAAGCTGGTCTGAGAGCGTCACCGATGAGTGGCGTATCTGACAAGCGTGCGACGATTTTAAATAAATGCGAGGGATGACTAAAATACGAAAAGCTGTTCTTCTAGAAAAATGAAGACTGCAATGAAACAACGCAGGCTTCTTCGGGAAACAATTTATCGATGTCCATGTCAAGTATGCCACTGAAACAGGTCTAGGGTATTGTCACGGATTTCCAAGAGAATCTTTTTCTGCCTAGGTCACGGGCATTGAGAATTGAACTTTTGGCAAAAATTTAGAGGCAACTTACAGGCAGGGGCTACTGCCAAATTTAACAGCAAATATTGATACAAAGAAAGCTTCCTAAAGAGAGAAACAGCTCATACATATACTAAGGATATTGCCCCAATCTCTTTAAAATACATGAATAAGTTTGTTTTCACTGATGTAAAAAATTATAGTATTAAAGACATGCCACTATAATAATGTAACTAATGGCTTTCCAAAATGCTCTAGTGAGTCATTCAGAATGTATTACTTAAATTCCGGCATTAGCTTTTACCATACTGTCTGCTTCAACCACATGATTTTTAGAAGATTATATCGGGAGGGTGAATGGAAGTGTAATGACACATTTTCAGCCTTTTTACGTGCAACCATACCACATCCTCTATTTAAGTTAACCAGAAATATGCAGGATCACCAACATGCATTTCCCTCTACCTTCAACATGTTCTAATTTTCGAAGAAGCTTTCTTTCGTTAAGAACCCGCCACACCCATTAGCATTCGCTGAAGTGATGTATATGCACCATCCCGAGTGTTGACGGTGAATTATTATTAACATCAATAGATTCATCATCGTAATGTTGTCACGCACCATTAGACGGAATTTCATCATCTTTAATCCCATAATGAAATAATACAAGGTATCCCCATTTCCTAAAAATGTTCACTGATGACAAGAAATGGCTGTGAAGTAACAAATCATGATGAAAAGGTAATTTTTTAAACCATGTAAGCTGTCAGTGTCATTCTGGTAGTATCAAGAGTTTTTTTATCTCATAAAAAAGGAAACTATCCCTGCAGGATTCCCATTCGTGCTGGTGCAGGAGTTAATGCTGGGTCATATAAAGTTCATGGCTGCTGAAATCATTTTCGGCACAGTGCCAAAATTGGGAATTGTTGATATTTGATGAAAATGATACTGAATCACAGTCAAGTTTTAGGAAAATCAATGGAAAAGAGAGGGTAAAATTTTTAATTAAAAGCTAATGAAAGTAATCTCTCATTCCGTCAATGACTCAATATATTTTATCCTCCAGGAAATGCTCAATAAAATATATGAAGAAAACTGCATAAATGTTCGGTGGGCAAGGGGGCATTGAGTACTAAAAATGGTTCACATTCTGATATTCCAAATTTACACGAAGCGGCATTCATTAAAGGGAGTCTTTTCATTGCCAAGTACTTTGTTTAGATATTCATTTGGAACCTAACTCCTACGGTCCACTAAAATGTTTAGTTGGAAGGTGAGTAATTTATCACCTATGAATCCTGACGCCATGAGTCGTGTGCACTCAAGATATTCAAAGCAAGTAACCCAATTCCCTTCCATGCAACTAGTAGTTCTGAAGAGGTCAATGGCGTTCAAATGGCAACAAATTGAAGTCTGGGAAAAAATTTCGCTAGATAAACTGTTGACAGCGCCCATGGAATGCCTAAGAACTTACGTTGATACTATACGACAGGATCGTGTATTGACTTATGGAATGGACTCTTTTTAACTTCAAAATACTTTTTAAAAATTAATCGACTAGTAGGTACATTGTGTGTATGTACATTGAGTGTAAAATTGGGAACTTACCATATGGACCTATTCCACGTAGTTCATGGGACAAAAGTTTGTTTGCGGACTTAGCTATGGTTAGCATAGTCTCATTATTCGATCTTACGAATGAAATGGGAGTACCCCTAGTTTCGAGAAACTCGCACTGTTCTACTCTACAATCCTGCACAGGCACTTCCCATTCACGACCGAACGCCATATACCATGGGGGTACTACGCCAAGAGTCTCCTTTGAAACTCCTTCGCATCACGTCCCCAAGACAACTGCGCAGAAATAAGACGATGACGGAGGGCCTCCTCCTCCGCGCGCGCGCCGAGCGAATCCTGCCTTCCGGAGCAGCCGAAGCACGAAGATCGGGAGATAAAAGAGGCGGAGGAAAGGAAGTGGGGGAGGGGACACGAGGGGGAGGCGCGGTGGAAGCATTCCCCGGCGCATCGGGACCTTCAATGTCCTCGGGAGAGGGTGGAGGAGAGAGATGGGAGGAGGGACTGCTTGTTTTCTCCTGGGAGGGAAAGAAGAAGAGGGAAGGAAAACTGTTTTTTCGCCCCGGAATGTGTGCCAGTGGGTGAAGATCGCGCGGGGGGTGAGAAATCAGGTGGACGAAGGCGAGAGCCAAAAAAAAAATTCTAGAGCTGATGAAGCGCGCATGGATGGCATTCGTGTTCAGTGAAGCTCCAAAACAACACGTACATCCAGACTATGATTTAAGGTCACATCGCTCATAAAATCTCTTTTCTTATATTTTCCATCGCGTAGAACTATACTGCACGCAGAAATATCGTGCAACTATCCATCATTTCTTTTAAATTCACATTCTTCAGTGTAGTCTCGAGAGCCACACTATATGTAACTAATATTAACAAGAAACTGACCTCAACGATCGGACAAGCTATTCCGAAACGTGACATGAAATGCTTTAACGCAATTGGCTAGAAATAGGATTTTATGGCTAATACACTAGCTTTCATTTCAGGGATTTTGGGACGACGACACTGAATGATTTTCCTGTACAATGAATTCTTGGAGTAAACAATACTTCGGTGGGTGAAGATTTTTCTATGGTGGTAGGACACGAGCAGTAAAATCAGAATGGGGGACATTTCGCCAATTCCAACATTTACTTTAAGATCGTAGCATCAATCTTAGGATCGAAAAGGCATGTCTCTTCCTTCTCCAATCTATCCATCAATTCCACGCAGTCATTCAATCAATTTACCCTCAGAGTAAAGCTCACATTTTACTTGTTTCTCTATTTCGTCTAATGCTCCGAGTTCCGCAATTTGTTTCATACCTATTTACCAAATTCAATTAATAATAAACCCGTAACCAACGCATTGCAATAAAGAACTCTATTAAAATAAAGGGTGATTTTTCAGGTGCAACAAAGATAGGACGAAAAAGTTCAGTCTGTTGCTCAAGATTATACAAACAAAACTTATTTTTATGCTCTGCCCAAGAGTAATTCTACAAGAGAAAAATAAGGGTAAAATCCTGACAGAACTGCAGAAAAATTTATTCAGAGCCTGGAAATGGTCCCATCAATAGTTGAAGTCTCACTTTTGCCGAACTTACTGAAAGAGCACTATTGTGATCTAAATTAAATTATACCTACTTGCTTGTTTTACCCATTTCCGAAGAGCAAATAAACAATGATAAACATTACTCACGTGCCGTGTGAAAAGCACGTACCTCTAGAATCCATCCTTGGGCGATGATATTGAGTTTCTCTCTTTGGGACTCTCGCTTTATTTTTATACGAGGAGTCGTACACGGACATTCACGCTCTGGATGTTAGTGAAGGTTGAAAAGGCTTTATCTCGAGTAAGAATGGACTATTAGGCTAGAGCCACTCCTATAACTTTCAGTTACTCAACGGACAAGTACCCATGCGCAGAAAAAAACATTATTTTCACTATTATTATGGCAAGACTGATGTAGAAATAGAGGAGATTCCACGGTATATTTAATGCCTTCCATATTTTTTGTTCTAAAGAAAATGAATGACCCTGAAGCAGACAGGCAGTCCCAACTATGAAGGAAATCTCATTGAAATTGTTAGTCAATTACATAAAAGGAATCGAGCATTTTTCCCCAACTGCAATTGCTATCTTCACCTACTGTCCCCTTCAAAACTTCAAAGGATGTTATTCCATTTTTCAGAAAAAAAGTCTCGTCCAAGCCTCTAGAAAATATGCTGCAAGTGGGCTCTTTCTCTCCTTTGTGGAGAATGCGTGGAGAGAAATGTCAACAAGGGAAAATGGTGATGCCATTTCGGTATTTGCGTTCAGCATTTCCGACTAAAAAATATTCCAGAGTGGAAAAAAATGAAAGCTGGAGAAAATAAGGATTTTAGAAAGTAGAGGAAAAAATAACATTTCCAATAGACAATTCTCAAATACCGCTGCAAGCCTATCCCGTATGTAGGCGATTTTCCGACGTGAATAAGGTGAGGATTTATATCACTTAATTATCAATGAATATTTACAGCGTTTATAGCGTGAAAATACCCATGTGCTTCCAAACAATCTTCCAAACTTCATAGTTCTGATGCTTACGTCCTGCATCCCGATGCTTATTTGTATTTGAATGGAGAAATAAATCCGAGTTTCGGCAACAGATGAACCAGCAGCAACCTCAGCGAACAAACACAACAATCCTTTGCAATGGAAACGAAAAAGGAAAGACAAGCATTGCAACCGCGAAAACACACGCTTCCGCCGCAACGGTAACCGAAGACCCACCTATTTTACCCAAGTGTACAACACGCACTACATATGGCGTAGTTATAGTCCGCGGAGAGGCAAAAATGAGACGAGGAGGAGGGAGATAGCAAGTTGGCGCTGGAGCAAGGGGCACGGCGTCACACCAGAGAGCACGTTATGGAGGAGCCGACTTGTGCATGCAGCGCGAGAGGAGGACACCGAGGTTGAGTTTCATTTTTTTCGGGACGGTGAAGTGCCTTTTTGAAAACGCGAGAAAGACGGTCGCGCGCCGTCCTCCCGGGAAGGACAAGCGGAGTAGTGACCTGTCCGCCTTTCGAAAAGATGCAGCGCAGGCGAGCACGCAAGCCACTGGATGGGGTGAGGGGATAAAGGAGGCGGTGCTTCCTCTGTCGACGGTAGTGCACGCGCACGACGAAACAGGTCCTTCTTCTCCTTCCCTCCAAGTTTTTACTCGATGAGAGCAGGAAGACAAGGAAAAGACGCAAGTGCACCGGAGCCCCACGAGATGCAGGGTCGCGTGCAGCCCACCACTCGAGATGCGGATTGGCCTGCTTCTTATGTTTTTATTGTTCAACCGCCTCTGGGTCACAAGATTCACGCTTAATCCAGAGGTGACGTATAATCTCAGCCGTGCCCTAGACGTTAAGGAATTGTCTCTGCCATGTGCCAATGCACAAGCGTTACGCATTATTATTATTATTTTCCAATTGATCACACTAAAATTTGAGAGACTTACTTGGGGAGAGACATATTGCTACTTGGTGGTCGAAGGAAAGGGGCTAAGCTCCGACAGTTTAACGTCAATTGCAAAGAATTCCGTACCTTGCATATAGTTTCCGCAGCATGAACAAGCATGGATCGTATTGCATAAATAAACACCACGGACTGAGCGAGTCTCTTTACTAGTCTCACGGACGGCGAGGTGCAAAAGATGACATATTTCCACTTAATTACACCCGGATGTCTTTTAAGAAATTTTGTCTAATTCATTCCTGCCAAGGCCGTTTAGAACGCGGGAAGCAAATCAATTTTTCCGAGAGCAAAACTGAAATCAAGAGAGGAATGAATGATTTTTCAATCAGTTAAATCAACACTCCAGTAATTCCGAAGATTCTGGCGAAATAGAGTGGAAGCGAAACATGATAACATAGAAAGAAAGCACGAGCCAAATCCAGGTTTCTACGACCCAGGTTTCACTGTAATACAGCACCTGATGATGCTGTAATGTGTGAAACCTGGGTCGTAGTAAAGTTAATTATTTTTGTGGATTTGGCTCGTGTTCTCTTTACATGTCAACATTTCAGAGTGAAAACTTTGGTTGTCTAGAATTAGGGTTCTTGCCATTCTGGAGAACCCGAGCCCATCCTTCGCTCAAAATACACTTGCACTCCGAGCGCCACAAAGGGGCGGGCGTCTTAGTTGGCCTCGCGTGCACACGCTTATCTCTGCACGCACGAACAACAGAGTCGTTTCCTTTTCCTCACCCGTCTCCTTGTGCATCCTCACCGACGGACGATAACGAGTCGCACGATGCAAGCACGTCCAAAAGGAGAGGGAGGCGCAAAAATGAATGCCTGGCGATCCATCTCCGGGACGCAAATGCGCCGCACACTGGCTACCATTAACATTATAGCGTCGTCATTTGTTTCAAACCGCGGATGACATCACGTAATGTATGCGATGGACGAGGCCGCCGGGGGAGACGAGAAGGGTGAACGTTAAAAGAGCGAGAGATGGAACGTTTCTCGCATCCAAACTGGATGCGAGTCTTGTTACTACACACATGGGCTGTGTGAGAAAAGCGTCTCCTATACTACGCCTCACGGAGAACGCGGCCTCGCCCACTACCGTGAGGATAAATTGTAAACAAACAGCCTGGGTTGAACGTTAATAACTGAGTTTAAGCTGTCTGGAAGGAAGTTAAGTCATAAAATGGAACTTTTGCTCTCAAGGATTATTCTCAGACTTTAATCCATACTTAAAACTATGCCAGAGATATCATAGAAGAAATTATATTTCATGACTGTTTAGATACCTCACTTATTTTCATATGCTAAATATCTGACCTTGAACTTAGTGGCTTTTAGTTGTAGCAGTTGCGCATGTGATGATAATTCTAGCGTAAATTTTCTACTTTAGAATTATGACTAACGAAAGAATCCGCAATTTTGTTACTCACGTAAGATTTGAATTCTTCATTTTAATTTGGTCATTCATACCCTGCCATTCATTCTTGCGGTGGATTACAGGGTATTGTGTAGATGTAAATGAAACATGAATCAGAAAATGCGGGGTTTGGAAAGACATCGACTTGTGATAATCACCAGAAAATTACGGATGCTACATATCGAACCGAATTCGGTCGTTAAAGTCTCTGCGCACGATTTGCAATACAACCAGTTTGCTGAGTCTCATCCTTGGGACCTCAGCGGCGAAGTATTGTCAGATTTAAGATTTGAATAATTCCCACTATTTCGCGCTTAAACTCGCAAGATGAGATCTCTCTGATAAGATCAACCTAATTTTTAATAAGCATCAGATAAGCAGAAATTGCTTATTTCAGCCAATTTCTCATTTTAGCCTTACTACGTGCCTTGAAATTTTCTCATTGCCTATACGCATTAGTGTATAGTTTTTCTTCTGATGTTATTTCTTTATTGGATTCAGGCAGGTCATCCATTAAAGCGAAAAACGAAGCAAGTCAATTGATTTTCATTAGCTATCCAGTTCAATTTCCTAATTCATGTTTGGGCTCACGGAAGCTGGTATCTACCTAATAAGTAATCGGAATTGTCCTTTGATAGAATTTTTTAAACAGCATATTTGGCTCAACGAGTAAATTACCCGGAGATTTTCCCTTGCATAGTTGCATTTCAGCCAAGACCGGTGCATGCGTCACAAATGCCTGCACGCTGCGATGAATAGGAGGCCTTGACTTGAAAGTTTGAACCGAGATATCTCAAGGGCGATCATGAACCATAAAAATAAAAACGACGAACTAGAGTCTCTAGCGCCCATTCCCACTTGTTTTGAAACCAAGCACGGTATGATTCAAGAACTGACACAATGTAAGTAGGGATCCATGACAGCAATTTCAAGAAAGCATCTCTGATTACGGCTGAGAAATGAAAAATAAACAACACATTACGTTTTATTCAATGTGCGTGACAACTGTTTCTTTCACTTACCACTAATTTCTGGAGATTTGCCATTCGCGAACCCAAGAAATCGTCACGTTTCCGAGATCAGAAGCACAGTCAGAAGAGGGTGTCATTTATGTTAAACACTGAAATGACCCCAAAATGGGAATCGTGCACGTCGATTATTTCCCATGGTGGGACAGCGAAGGAAACCGAAAAATATCTTTTACGGTGGGTTGCGGAATTTCATGACACAACTGACGCAAATTACGAGTGCGTCTACATTTAGAGATATCGGAACCCAAATAGAGCCCATTCACCAACGGGATGCGGATCAAGGAAGCAGCCAAAAAATACGCGATTCCAATGACTATCGCTAGAAAATAACAAAAATATATCAATTTTTATAATAGGGTAAATTATAGGTGAACCATTCGGTTGAGGTTCAACACTCTAAAAACTTACTAATATTTCCAGTCTCTCTATCCGAGTGCTGATAATTCCAAACGGTTAACGTCTGCTTGATTGCCTGAGGGGGATCGTATTTTTAAGGCGTGTAAATTACAATTTCCTTCACAGGTTGTCCGGCTTCGAGAAACATCAGTGGTAAATTTCTACATATATCACCATGTCTGCTTGGATGACAAAAATGTCTCCCGAGAGATGAAGCAACTAATGAACGAGTCTACATTGCTGAGCTGAGGAGATTGTATACCACAATTGAGCCAACTGCCTTCGAGCGTCTCTTTCTGCTTGTTTCCGCATCCGTATTCCACGCTTATCCACACACGACTTCGTCGGCGTAAATATATTCTCATTACCCGTACGACGCCGTCGGCATACATATTATGTCCTACCACCAAGCATTAGGTATTACTTAACGCATTCAGAGGATATGACTGGGAAGGAATAGCAAATTATATTACACATTCCTTTCCAGTATTCGCTGAACAATATACGACCACAAAAATTATGATCCCGAAACAAAGACAGAACTTTCACTGCTGACACCATATAGAGGAAATAAAGGAATCCGTCACAGTATCTAACAATTTGATGCCATAATAGCCCTTTGACGAGATTGTATCCTGTTGTGTATATACTGACTGAAACTAAGAAACATACGAGAAAGGGAACTCATGAATGAAAATAAAAAGCATACCATCCGCTCGCAAAAGAAGCCATCACATTACAAAAGCGCAGGCCCGTAAAATTTTTTCTCATCAATTAAGTTATAGAGCAAGGGAAGAAAAGATTTCTGCAGAACTCGCTTCTCATCGGAATCAGTGATCCACCCTTCCAAGGTCCGCGAATAGGCATGAGAATTTACAAAATATCGAAGCATGGCCAAAACGAACTAACTGCAAGTCTCGACCACACGATACTTCGACTACGTTGGACCGAACGAGAAAACTGAAGATGAACTCCAAAGCTTTTGTTGACCTTCAATAGCCTAGCAATAGATCATCAATGGAGGCAATAGGGAAGGTACGATAACCTTATTGCGTAACCAGTCTATTAAATGAATTAAAATTGGAATCATTGTCAGACCGCTGGTTGAAATATAGACTTAACCTCCTCAATCAATTCCAAGACAATATTTTCAGTGATGATGTTAAAAATATTTCGCGAACCCCAACTTACTATGGTAGACTGGGCCATAATCACAAAATTAGAGAAATTGATTGCCGAACTGACAGATTCAAAATGTCCTTTTTTTCCTCGTACAATTAGGGATATGAATAACGGTAAATATATCCAATACGAGTGTGGCAATGGATAACATTGGTAGCTGCACGTTGGTAAGAGCACTTCAAGCTCACCCAACTAACAGCATGTTCTTGCATGTTTGCTTTGCTATTTTTATCTATTTTTAAATAGTGAAGTTTAGAACAGTATATAAATACTAATCCTTTTTTATGCATGATATGTAGTGCATGTTTGATGAGAATCCACCCCCTGCCACACACCTTTATGGTGGCTTGCAGGGTATTATATGTACAGATGTAGCCGTAAAGATTTAATCAATGAAAAAATGTCCTAATTCTCATTGCACAAATGACTATACCTTTACACTGACTTGCTGCAGTCTAAAACGAGGCAGTATTCAGAGAAATAAATGAAAAAGATCTCCCAAAGCTTGATACTGAAGGAAGGTCTGACTGCATTCACGAGGGTTGGGGTGTTTTATCAAGCACGATGCATCATATATGGACGATATACTATGAAACTTATTTTCCAACATGTCTGTAACAGTTGAAGTTTGCGTTGAAAAGAGCCGTTTGCCTGCAGATGGCAAATGTTGATTTCAGTTATCGAATACACTTATTGCGTATATGATACCCTGGTAATCGTGAGAGATGGATTGATTTATCGAAGACAGTCGCACAGAAGGTGGTAGTCGCGATACACACCTGCCCACTGTGGGGAACCATGCGACACGATAGAAGCAGTCTACTGAAAATTACTGAGTCTTCCCCCTTACTGACGCAGAAAACATGCATACGATTCCCCTTGGGAGCCTGGCGGTGAGAGTGACTTCTTTTTACAAGACGCAGCGACCAGGAGATAAGCTGGATAAGAGTGAAAGGAGCGGAAAATATAGGTTGCCAGTCTCACCTTCGTCTGCGCGACGGAGGCAGGTAGAGGTGGCTGGTGGATTGACGGGAAATGCCTGCGAGAGAAAGGGGAGATTGGAGCAGGTGGAGAGGCGGGGGAGTGGGTGGGCGGGAGGAGGGAAGAATGGAGAACGAAGGTCGCTCCCGTCGAGCCACCCCCTCCCGCTTCTCTTTCTCCCACCATCACAGCTTTCCGATCAAAAGAGGAGAAGGGAGACGCGCGTATCCAATTCACGGTCAGCTTTCCAGGCAACGAGCGAGGAAAACAATAGGGAGGGGAGAATCTGGATTGGTTGGAGGCTAGAATCAAAAAGTCACTACGGCGGTGGTCTCTATCGGTAGTACCCTATCATTTGATTACACCAGTAGCGGACCGTTACTGATTATTGCAAGCATACTGCGTTGGCGAGCAGCGACTGGAATAAAACACTGGAAAAGTCAAGGTTCTCAAGTACGTAGGTATATAAAATTCTCAATTCAGCAGGTAACTCTCACAAAAGTTGATCAAGAAGTAAGACGGTCACGCCCCTTTGAAATGTGGAATAACCCTTCCTGCATGTATTTAAGCTCAAGTACTTCTCAAAAAATCCAGCTGTGTGCAAGTTATCATCCAGAACTTGAAAGACTGAAACCGTCAGCTTGTGGAGAACTAAAAGAATGCAAAATGCGAGCACGTTTACCGCACATCCGAAATGTATGTACTTTCGATGAGTAAGTAGATTTCGGCAGGCCAGAGCTGGAGACAGGTTGGTGGGAAGTTAAAAGATGTAGATGGGATGCAGCATGGAAATGCCGAGAGCAGCCAGAGAGGTTTGGCGCTTTTGAGCTTGTTCGGAGGAGACGGGAGTTGAGAGGGAGCGAGAATAAAGGTGGGTAGATTCAAGCATCTGTAAGGACCGGGAAGGGAGGCGAAGTAGAAGGGAGAGAGGTGACAGGGGAAGTGAAGGGCCAAGGGAGGAGGAGAGTGCTGATGCTGGTCGGGAAAGGACGGCAGATCTCGTCCCAAGTCCCGACCTCACCTATCCCTCGGGCACGCCTGCTTCTTCCCTTCCGCCGCTTCCACGCTCGATATTGTTGACCCATCGTATATGACCTCCTCCCCGCATGCTAATGTGATTAAAAGGATTTCGCGGTCCCCATTTCCGTGACACTTGGTATACATAGGACTGGACGGCAACAAGCCTATGCTCTCCCTTAACGCCCTTCGCTCCGGATATTCGTAATCCTGAGACTCCCTTGCCGAATTATGATTCATCTCCGCATTCAACCGAACCACGAAGTTATTCGTTTAAATACAGAGCGGCGGTGAACCCACCGACATGGTTCGCCTACCGGCGCCGCAATCGTGTGAGGAATATCGATTGGGTGGCGAGCTACAAATTCCGTTTAATATCCATGCTAACATCCTCGGTAATTATTTTAGAGATATGTTAAAACATGTGAAATCGTTTGATTTTGAACGCACAACATTATAAATACTCCAATGATAATTTTAGCTAAAAATGAACTTATCAAAAGGCAATTGGCCACTTCTGAGTATTGAAACTAAAATATATTTTAGGTAGATTAAGAAGAGTAGCAAAATTTGCCAAAGTCCGAAGCAAATTACAACTTTCCAAAGTGTAGTGCTTAAATTTGCATAATTTGATAACTTCGAGCGAGTAATACATGTTTCCTTAAACCTCAGTGTCAATGCAGACCATACGTGCCACTCTGAGGCCCTCAAGGGTTCTAAACTATCACGGTGTACGTGAGGACGACTTCCTAATGCTCGCAAGGGACACAGAAGCTTCTCTCCCCTCTTCCATTATTTCGAATTTTTATCATTTTCATGGGAATGATCCCTCAGCAGCGAGAACGAGTGGCAAGTCCCCAGGGAAAAAGCGAAAATGTCGTTAGATCGTGGAAACATGTAACGGAGGGGCGGCAATTCCCAAGGGAGAGAGATGAACAGTCACCTTCATTGCGCGCTTCAAAAAGTTAAGATTTAATAATGAGCCAGGCAGAACATTCATTACACCCACAGCAACCAATTATTAGTTTTACGGTGCAACTCTTTTCAACTCGTAAAAAAACTACTCAGACCAAAGATATATAAAGAGAAAGCTGAAACACGTTCATTTCAACAATAAAACCCTCTATCTAGCACGAGTTCCTACTCATAGAAGGGTGGGGTTTAAAAAAGGTAACCTTCTCACAACCTACTTCTGTGAAAGCCCAATGAAATATTAATGTATACTCTAATCCCTCTTGAAAGAGATGCAACAGCAGTATTAGCAATCTATCACCATCCCATGTTATTCCAAGACATATGTTTCAACGCAGACATATCTCTCGGAGACAGCAGGAATGGATTAAAAAACGTCGCATAGCGACGGGGAAACCTGATCTAGTAAAATTCATATTTCTACTATTAGATGCTAACTGATTTAACTCACGCCAGCCAACGGTGATGATATGGGAAGTTTAAACCGTCCCGCTGAAGCGACAGTTGCTTACCTGAAAAAAGAAAAAAAAATTCATATTAAAAAACTATTACATAAACGGTGGGTTGGCGAAAATTTAACTATGATAACATTATATAAATTTAACATCTCTAACATTAACAACAGTAGTAATTTGTGTTAAAGGAGGAATGCCAACACTAAGAACCGTGAGTGCCACCAATGTCAATCTGGACGCATACGTGCACTACACGGCGCTGATGCATTTCATGAGTGAAATTTTAATTTACAAGCAAATCAAAAGCTTCCATTAGGATGAGATTTAAATCCATCAAAAGCAAAACTACCTTTTTTTTAATCATAACTCGGGATCATTTAAAACAAAATGAGAAATAATATGTTAGGGAGCATGTGAGAAATGAGAAAATGAGAAATAATGTTAGGGACCTTATATAATGGAAATACAATTAAAGCAACTAAAAATCTGAGACTGTAGGTTTCTTGAAAAATATTTAAGGGTATAACGTGGACGGACAGTGGGGCAGGGTAAAAGTGAGTGTAAAGGAAGGACTAAGATATATGGGGTGCTATTAACCAAAACCACTATTGACGCGTTAACTTCTCGTAAAGCTGACGCTGAAAAGCCATGCACCCAGGCTCAATTTCAAAATATCCATTTCCTGCCGGTTTTTACTTGTAAATGAACGTTGCCATGATAATTTATGTTATTACCACAATTAATATTACCCACAACAAAAAGATGAAATATTAATAAAATATTTCAACTTTTCAGATTTCATTCAAGCCAAGAGACATCAATCCCCCCAAAATATTCCCTCTGAACATTCTCTCCTTCCGACAAGATTAGTCTCTTCGAATCCGCCACTCGGCTATGCCCGAGGAGATTCAAACATTCGCTGACGGAAATCTCACGAAAGCCTCACTCTCCCGCCCTCCCCACTCCACAGATTCCTCTTGAAATGAAGGGGACCCCACCTCCCCTTTCCCACCCGCCCCCTCACAATAGAAACCCCCAGACAAGGCCACCGCTCCCCGAGAGACAGCGATGAGAGAATACCCTCATCTCGCCCACGACTCATTTGCACCCCCTTCTGCCCTGAGCCGCGAAATTGCTCAGTTGGTCGCGGTGGGGCGCGACAGACAGGCAGACGAACGTACCTCCTCCCGAATTCCCTGCCCGTCTAGAGACACCACCTCTTCCCTCCCCCCTCATGCATAGACACCCCCCTTTGTCCCGCCCCCGCGCATAATAAAAGGAGGGATGGCTCTTTCGCAATGAAAACACGGCTCTGCGGGGTAGATGTGCACGGCAGGGGGGGCCGAAACCCGCTGCCTTTTTTCAGAGCAACCTCGACACCCCTCTCACTCCACTCCCTCCCCACTCGACGAAAGCTCTCCTCCCGGCCCACCACGCCCCCTCCTCCCACGCCAACAATTAAAACGACTGTTCCGACACACCCTCTCCCACACATTCCAACCACCCCCCCTCCCCTCGTCTTCCCTCTCTCATCCCCTTTCGCTCCGGAGCCACCACGAATCCTCAATTCCTTTCATTTCCTTTCCAAATAGAAAAAAAAGCCGCTCTATTCCTCCCCAACTGTTATTAAGCACGCATCTCGCACGCAGATATACACGGTCAGAAGCTCCCCCCCCTACCCATGCCGACCCATTCGTCCTTTCCGGAAGTGACGTCATCCACACACATCCCCCATTTCGCTCTCGTTTCCTAGCCCTCCTCCCCAGGGTCTGTCTCGAACTCCCGAAAGGCGCGCGGCATCGCTTCCTCGGCGCCATTATTCCTCCGACCCACTCAGCCAACGCTGCAGTGATAATCGCCCAATTTATAAAAAAGTAATTTCCCGTAGTGATGGACAAAGAGGCGATAAAAGCAATGGCATCACTAAGAATAAAATTCACTTGGGAGTCTAAACGCGCAACTACGGAGAGAACGTTAATATCATCGATTAAGACAATTATTTCCGCAGTTTTTCGGTACTTACTAACGACGAATCTTCATTATAAATCTGATATGCCTAACAATGATATCACATGAGACGGAGATACGTCGATCTTAAAAGTAAGAGAAAATTATATTGGCCGTATTACAAAAAGTTTCTACGCTATTTAAAATGTTTGATATCATTAACTCACGTTACGCAACGCTAATTGATAGTGGTAATTTTGTTCAGTTACCAAATGCTTTAGCCAAAATAAGATAATATGGCACAAGTACGGACTCGAATGTTCAATAGATTTGTCATCCTGACTCCGTCATAGGAGTAAATTTCAGCCAAAAATATTTAATGGCTTCTGATAGCTCGTTTTACTCTTGTAAATTGACACTCTGGATGGCTATTTCATCGGAGAGATTCATTTGTTTCCTTATGCCCATCGAGACGCACCCGAGTTTGCGTTACTTCACAGCCATCAGCGATGATTAAGGAGATGACGAGACCACGAAGCGAAGATTACGTATCCGAACCGTTGCGATACCTCGTAAAAAAACTTAATTACACATGAAAGTCGGCCACCGACTGCGGGGCACGGATGGTTGAGAGGGCGGAATTTCGGCCGCAGCGCTCCGATGGAACCGAGAAACGTAATGAAATTAAATGCGGCGGAGAACGGGATGCGGCCGGCCGCGCTGCAAAGCGAGCGTCCCGCTCAAAGAGTCCTTCCCTCACCCTCAGTCACTCCCCCTTTCTTACGAGGCGACGAGAATTCCGGAGGAGGGAGAGAGAGAGAAGAGGATGGGCACGAGGAATGCGACGAATCGCCTCCACCCCCTTTAACGGGTCGCAAAAAAAATGCCAGAGCGAGAGAGAGATACCAACATTGGGGGAGGGTATCTGCGAAAGCGTGGGAGGTTGGACAAGGGGGACACGTCTATAGCGTGTAGTTTTCCCTTTCGTACGATACGAGGAACCTCAACCCTTCGGTTGGTAACAAGTCATTCACTACAGTGCGCCTTCCGTTGCGCCTCGGCATATAATAAATTGTATCGGGCCCGTCAAAAGAATACCTGACAAAAAATATTCAAATTGAAAAAAAAGGTCGAATAAGTAAGGTGGCTTGTGTAATTTTCCATAATTCCGAAGACTTTAGTTCGAATCCTGGCGACAGCAGAAGATGTTTCCATTGGGATAATATTCCTTACTCGAGTAGTGTCGACATCACTACTCCGGCCTTGGAAAAGGACGTTAAATTCCTTGGTGCCTTCCGCAAAGGATTGGCAACGGTGGGTCTCTCTCCTCTTCCTGACAGTTGGACTTACATTAAAATGCATTTATTTTTAATGACGTTCAAGATCTCGAATCTTGGTCTAAAATACCAGTCAAGCAATTTATGGACCTTAGATAAAAATGTCATATCTAGTAAAGAAAACCTAGGATTTTTATAATGTAATCGAAGTTTCGTCAAAACAGCCACCCCTTTCTTATGACTATTTAGATAAGTATGCAGATAGCATTTTCTCTTACTTTCTTGCTTGACAAACCTTAATACTCAAACACCCAAAAATATAGCAGTAGTTCACAAAAATTTTACAGTAGCGTGCAACGAATTTCAACCGTTTCATCAGTTGATGATAATCTAACGTTTAAAACGCGTTGTACTCTACAATAAAAATATTTTGTGAAAATTTGCTGCATTCTCAAGTGTCTGAGTATGTTATCATTCAACTACATCTCGCCGGACAATTATCTTGACCATAATGCATATTTATTAATCTAATGAATACATTTGAGGATCATTCCATTTGACGTGGCAAGCCAATTTCAACCCTTTTTGCACATCCAAGAAGTTAATCGCCATGGTAAGGTCAGAGGCTTGGGAATTATATTGCATTGTAACTGGATTGAGCAATCATCTCTCGACAAGCTGCCACTTCCTCACTCGAACAGGGGGCACTCCACCGACCCCCGTGGGCCCCCTTCTTACCCCGCGGACCCTCATCCACCGAGAAGTGGGAGGGTCTCTAAGAAGAGCGGATTCCTTCAACGTTGGCAGTGAGAACGAGGGCGACACGGACCCTTGACTCTCAGAGTGGAGCGGGAGGAAGAGACGAGCAGAAGGGAAAGGGGAGGCAGTGGGACACAAATGTGAGATTGAAAGACGTGGGCGGTGGGAGGGAAGACCCTGGGAGAAGGGAGGGAAGAGGGATGCCGAGGAGGATGAGGAGAGGAATGAATATTTAAAAACGACCCACTCACTACAGCGACAGACAGTCGCAGCCACGTCTGGTTGAGGGGGAACTGGGAAGAAAGAGAGACACAGAAAGAGGGAAGGAAGGAGGAGAAGAAAAAAGCGTCCACCCCCTCCCCCCTAGTACAAGGTAGGGTGGGACGAGTGAATAAAGGAGCCGCGAAACCGGAGGCAGGGCGGGAAGAGTCGAGCGAGGAATAGAGGGTGGGGATTTTTTGAGAGAAAGAGAAGACGGAAGGGGTAGGGAAAGAACGCTTCGGCAGTGAAGAGGAAGCGGGGAAAATGGCCGAGTGAGATGAGGATTTGTCTGCGGAATATTTCCATCCAAATTCCGACCCTCGAAAATAAGTATGAAGGATGCGAAAGTATATCCGGATGGCGGAAAACTTATCTCACTGATGACTGAACTTAGCGTAAAAATCCGCGAAGACGTGCGGTAGCCTTGCCTGGCAACACGAAAATATGATCACCTAGATCACATACGCATGATTCTCTTGCTGGAGTCGAGATTTTAAACTAACCTTTCCCACCAATCAACTCCCTATTCAGGGTTGATATACTAATACAAAAAGTTACTAAGGGAGCTAGCTGAAAGGACAACGTTTCATTTGTCTAGCTAAAGCGCATGAATTACTAGGATATAACATCGTCCATATACCCACATGGGAACATTCGTGCACAAGCCATTAAGCAGGCAAAGGAAAATAAAATTTTAAGGAATTAAGTTTGACTCTACATCGGAAATTTCAAATACTGTCCATGATATACACCTGGTTGGAAGAACACATGAATGACTTACGTAATGTGCCTGTATTTCAGACTTTCATGAGTAAACCGCGATATCTCGTACAGTAATATCTCGCGATAGTACGTATCCATGCAACAACTTGGTTATTCCAATAAATTAACACATGGCAATTAATAACGCATATACTTTAAAAGAAGTCTGCAAGAATTTTTTCTGCCAATATCTTCAATTAGTCATTGCACTTTGATTTTATTTAACCTGTTTCACGTGACAAAGCCTCACAAAGCCAAAGCTCACAATGCAGTTTGTTCACTTACGATAATCGTTTACTGCAGGTAACTGTGTCTACTAGTGACTGAATCCAGCTACTGTTCCCTACAGCATAGTGTATCGCTTTCGTCAATCGAAGCCCGAATCTTCACAAAATGCAGTCAGCAGTCGTAATACAACGCTACCCACGTCCCAGCTACTACGAATGAGCACAGAAAATGCCAATAAAACCCGAGTGAATCTAGACGAGGAAAAAATACAAGACGGGGTGGGGGTGAAAGAATGAATGAAGCGATTTGGAAAGCACGACGAGATGGCGGGCGAGAGATGAAGAGGCGGGGAAAAAACACGGGATGTTTCGCTGAGAGGAAAGGGGAGAGTGGCGACTCTCCGGCTTCAGGAGGAAGAGATGGAGGAAAAACAAGGGAGAGAAGGAAGGGCTTAAAAGAAGACGGAAGAATGATATCTCAGGGGAAGCAAGAGGGGGTAGAGAACGCGGGGGAGAGAGTTGCCATCTTGTTCCGTCGACGTTATGGGGCAGAGAGCGGGCGAGGAGGGAAAAAGGAGAGAGGAAGAGAGCTAGCTTAATACGGTAGTAGCTGCCACCAACCCGTCCCCAAAAACACGCACGCATGAAACCCTAACGGCTATATGGAGCGCGGATGCGTGGAGACGTATCGCACGACCGGTCTGCGAAGGGAGGCCTCCTTTTTATTCACGCGCGTCTACATGCACACGCTCACGAGCTCACCACGCCCTCGACAACTCTTCGCTAGTTTTTGAGGAATCCTCAGGAGAAAGACACCGGCCTTGCGCTCCTCCTCCTCGGGCACATATAAGGGGGACAGATCGAGATGAGTGAGGGAGAGGCGGTTGGGGAAAAACCGACGGGAGCGAAATGTGATGTGACTGCAGAGACGCGGAGGGAATGAGGGAGGATTTGGAGTTGCGGGGGAGTGGATACATATTCCCACATCTTCCCCACAGCCTCCCAAAGGAACCCCTTTGTTTTTTGTGAGCGGGACGAAAGAACAGTTGCCAGAACGGGGAAAATGGCCGGAGAGATTTTTGACTGTGGAGAAAAAGGCACAACCCCTTTCGGGTGGCAACTGCTTCGTCGGTAAGATGCTTTTTCAAGTTCACATAGAGCGTAAACGTTAACGGGGATTTTACTGTGCTTATACAGCTATTTATGAGGCTGGTGAAGCCACCGACTCGAAGAATAACCCCAAGAACCCATACTCACCTGAAGTTCGTATTTTCTTTTCCCTTATTATATTTAAACGAATTCAGCAAGAATGTTATACTAAAATGACTAACTCTACGGAAATGTCATCATGAGTTATTTTTCTTTTACTCTTCAAAAATTCATTTAACTGATAAAAATATTTGCACCTAGCGTGCTAATTAAAGTAAGCAATTACTGACAAGTTTTACGATTTGCTTTCCTCGAATAGGCGGGGAAATGTAACATACTTTCCACTCGAGAGTTAAGGAGGAGATTATCTGAACCATACTTTCCACTCGAGAGTTAAGGAGGAGATTATCAGCTTTGCGAATGATGACTAGAATGGTAACACCTGTGCCTCGTTATTAATTGGAGACAACTCATGTTAGATGTAAATATGGAAAATATCAAGCTTTGAAAAACATGTTATTGTAACATAAAAATATTATTTGAGCGGTGGGAAACGCTTTAGTTACTCTGATCAAACTTTTAAGATCTTTAAATCATGCCGTACATATAAATCACAACTGGGCTCTCCGGGTTTACCGATTGACAGTACGCTTCCTTTTCATTATAGTAGCCGTTTAAAACCGAACAGTTTTACATTAGTACTGACAGTTAACGGATGGGAAACCAATAATATACGCATTTAATACCTAAATTATAGTGCGTTTTTGATTAAATTTCCTGGAGCAAAACGAGACGATATATAATCAGCCAACTGGATATTACTTTGTAACGGCTTAACTGCTATCATGACTCCTCCAGTATACGTATGCAATGATCTCAAACATTCCCAAGTACACACGTGTCGTGGCAACCTTAAGCGTTCACTGCCAGGATATTAGACTTGGCGAGGGGACTGAGGTTCGCGCGCAGTTAATTTTGATTTTCCACGAAATAGCTGTTCGAAGCTCCCACGCGCACCTTTAAATAACTTACATGCAATAATTGGATGAGGAAGGATGCATCTCGGAAGACTCAGCAAGAGTTTCCACGCCACATGTAACCTTGGCTAAAAGCCCAGGCTACAGCTCCAGAAAGAAAGGGTCGCAGGTGCCTGGAAGGCGACCAGGTCGCCGTATTTTTTTAAATCACCATCGGTCAACAATCCTAAGATTGCTTTGACGCAGCCCTCCACTCGTTTTCTTAATAAGGGATCATTCACATCATACAGCATTAAAAGTTATAAGTGAAAGTATGACGGACAGTATGGTAACCCTGTGCGCCAATACTTGACATTTTTTTATCGATATATTTGAACCATTATCAACCACCAACACTCCCATGTGCCTTGAAATACCCAGCAAGTTCATGAAAAATTCCAGCACCTGAAGTATTTTAAACTTTTTGGACTTGTTGCTGTACCGGACAACTCAGTGGATATTAAAATTATTTCCTTAAAAATAATCATAGTGCTAGGTATTGGGCTTGAAATAACAACCAGAAAGTCGTGATGTTTGCAGATGATGTTTCAAAAGGCTCTCCCTCACCAACTTGAATGGGACAGGAGATATGGAAAAGATTGTTTGTTGTAAAACTACCGTCATACCTCACGTTGATCAACTCTTCATCATCTATAGTTGCTAATTTTAACGTAGTTTTCATGCAATGCATTTTCCGTGAGTCTTCATTATAATCTGTATGAACTGGAGCCCGTCGCCCCGAAAATAAGTAAAATATCAAATAAAAAATAGTAAAATAAGTAAAATATCAAATCTTTATGTTCAAAATGTCCGGCAATAGGGCCCAATTTTTTCTAACAATCACGTACATTTCACAGATCGCTAAACATATTTGTAATACCTAATGCGCTTACATCACCTTTCGAAGCAAATTTTGTGCCTTTGAATAATCGTAACCCCCGAAATCATCCCTTTTCAGATCTACCATTTATGGTTAGCCACTTGGATTCATGGCGTGTAAAGTCCATCGTGACTACAACCCTCGGGGACAGCGCTCAGAAGCTTTCAAAATCTCGTCACCTACTAAGAACACCACCCGCTTTCTCACCCTGACAAAATCTCAAGAACAAACTGAACATATTATGCGTTGCATTCGGGGATGCTGCGACGCATCCTACATCCATAAGGCATCACCAATCTAAGCAGGAGGCGGGGATAACTCTCCTTAATGGTTTTACTGCGACCTCGCTCGTGAAAAGAAAAATCCCGGAGCCAATTACACAACGGCCATCGAAGCGTTTAGAGCCCCTAGTGGGGAAACAAACACTAACTCTTGCGAGAGAGATAAAGAAATAAAGAAACAGAGAGAGGGAGAGCAGAGGAGTATGAGATCGACTGTTAGATAAATCTCTTATCCCCCCCCTCTCCCTCACACGCGTGTTCGTCGGCGGAGGCCAAAGAGCGACAGAATTAGAAATTTGGAGAATGGAATTTATGGTCACGATGAAGAAGGGATGAGGGTTAGGAGATAGGGGGTAAGATGGCTGGAGGAGGGAGGATAAGAGAGAGATAAAGAAAGAGAGGAGGAGGGAGAGATTCAAAAACACACCATATTCATATCTCCTTCCCCACCAGCCAAGGAAAAAGATAAATAAATACTGCATTATTAATGGGTCCCACGGCGTGGAGCGGAGGGGTATAAAAATACACAGGGGGAGAAGGAAAATGGGGAGGGGACTCCTTACTTAAAGTCACCATCGTGAACACGCCGAGACTGTTTTTAAGGTGAGGGATTGTGGGAAGATTCGAAGACAGAAAAATGATACTGGTCGACGGAGAGAGAGAGTGAAAAAGAGAAGAAGATATTGTAATCCCCGCCACTGATGCTGGGGAAATTCCTTCGACAGTGGGTGAGGAGGTGGAGGGGGGCAAGAAGAGATAGTTCTCATGGGAATAGGGTTCGAGAAAAGGGATGGGGGTGGTGAGGGGGAAAGGGCGGCGCCTCCGAATCTCGAGCGACGGCAGCGGCGCGTCGGATGTGCGCGCTCCTGTGAGCTCGCCCCTGATGACGAAGACGGATGAGCATGAGGGATCATTTCTTTCACGGACCGTCGACAACGCGAGACTTACAAACACTCTCTCTCCCTCCGTTCCACATTTCCGGCAATACATACTCCGACGGAAACAATTCCAGACTATGAGGACATCATGTAACAGTTATTAAGGTGGAGGAGACTGGTTGATGAGGTCATACACGGCATAGCGTAAGAATGTGGTTACCTTTATCTGCGACTCCCGGAATTCGAATCTGGCCCCTCGGGTGGGAAATCAGTATTTTGGCCACCCCACTATACCCACCCCCGAAAGCGCTCTTGTCCCATTACCAAACACTAACTGCCACCGAATTTGACACTTGACTAACAATTAGTAAAGAATAAATTGGTACACAAATTAGTGCTGATTACGTGGCGATTGTTCCTAGTAAGATTTAATAACATAAATGGGGGAATGTCCACAAAAAGTAAATGATCTCGAAGCAAAATAATGTTTAGGTAAAAATATTAGAATTATAATTAGTTACATATAAAAACTGCGATATTTTTGAGCAACAACGCAACGATTCCCGTTAAATTTTACAAAAAAATACGGTAACATAAAGACACCTTTCAATGCTTAATCTTCATTTGAATTATTAAAAAGAATATTTAAACAAGCTTTGATCGTAAATTTCTTGTTTAGAAAGTCTTTTTTACGACAGCTGGAGGATTATGTCATAAGTAGCTCCAAGCGAGTCCTTCAATTGAAAAACGTTAACTGATCGGGACAGTTTATTCTTTTGGCTATTTTCAGCAAGGAGAAAGAAATAACCGAGATACATAACGTAAAAAGCTACCTAAATATACGACACTTCACTTACACTAAAAGGCAAAATCATATCACAGACCATGTGTTGCTTCTAGAAATGCAATGAAGTAGGCAACGTGAGACGGGAGGTGGCAAAACTCCACTGGATATACATTGGGAAAAAAAAACTGGCGAAAGGTCTCGAGGATCCGGTTTTGAGATATTTCCCGTTTCCGGAGAAGCCCTTGGCGCAGCAATCGAGGTAAAAATTCTCGCGAACGGTTGTTTACGGGGATGAAAGAAGAGGATTTTTAGGCGAGAAGTGACGGGTTTACGAGAGCGTGACAACGTCAGGAGAGGAGGGAACGGAGCTCAAAGGAGCGGAAAATTGGGGCGAGACGAAACCCGAAAAGCCGTCAGGGACAGCCGTTTAGCGAATCAACTCGTATTGGATGGGGCGCAGCGAACAGCACACGTGAAGAATGATCCCCCTACTAATGGCAGAGTCCTTTCACGATAAAATACTGTGCATTGGACGGACGAGCGTGATGTTAAAAAAAACCTCCTGCTAGTGCTAAAAAGATTCGTTTCCGACACCGTGGATCGTTACGAGAAAACTCAAAAGGCTCTCCTTAAATAAGACACAGATGGTTTCATAATTGACTGAGGGAAGCAAAACCAATTGAGATGTTGGATTCGTTAATTTTTCTACGCCTAGTTGCATCATCACGCGTGCTTTCCCCGAGTGATGACCGCTATGACTCGATTTATTGAGCAGAAAAATGTATACTTCCTATGTTTGATTCGTGCCCTGCTTCAATACTAATTTGGTAGATGCATTCACCTTTCAGTAATACAGAGTGTTATGCAAAAAGTAGTACAAAATTAGAATACACGCATCCTTTAGAGCCTTCGCCATATTTTACGTGGTAATACGCAGTCGCATAGAGGGGCATAAATTAATCAAAATGAGCAAAAAGGAGCGGAATAATTTTCGTTTTTGTGTATCGCAAAGAAATCTCATTATCATTACGTCATGGATGGGGATATTTTATTTGGACCTAAGCAGTAAGATATAATGCATCTAACCGGAATAATCTCAATCCCCCTCCTCCCCTCGCAGAGGAATTTTGTTAAGGAAATTAAGTGGTACTACGAACCAGGGTGACCTCCTCTTATTAAATGAACATCTGAATATTTGCCGCGTATTTTTTAAATCAGACCCATATGACGAGATGATTCTGTCAATTGTTCAAAGGAAATTCCTTCAATTTTCATAAATAGTTTCTACTCATTTTTGCAATGGTTTAATTCTGTAAACAGTCAAACATCCCGAATGATGGCGATCGCACATTCAGTACGTCCGATTTTATTTGCCCACTGATGATGTGGGTTGATGAAATGATGTAGCTACGGAAGAACGGACGGATATTCCTTTATTATTCACACGACCCGTGATTTCGCACTTTTGAATCCTCCGTGTGATCCGGGATTTAAAAAAAATCCATTCATCGTCCCGAGTGTGTGGCGGAAGTGTCTTGATAGCTATTTCCATCGCGAGCAAACCCTCGTTCGCGTGGGTCCGCTCTGATACGAGCGCTTGAGTGCATGCGCACGCATTAATTGCTGCCAGCCGCTCCGATAGCAGTTTCCGGCTTGCGGAGTCCCGCACATCTGGACCGTCTTGATCCGTCGCGGAGTCGCCCTAGCGAGTGCAGTTTGTGGGCGTTAGCTTCCATCGCTCGGGAAAACTGGGAGTGTGGCTCTGGCAGGTTGTGATCCCTCCCTCTAGCGGACGTAAAATCGGCTCCAAAGAAGGGAGAAAGGAAACGCGGTTAAAAAAACACAATCTCCATTATCTATGGACATCTACACGTACTGCATTTGGAACGAATAAACTATGCTCGTTTCGCTTCCCTATTCTTCATTGATCCTATACTTTCACTTCACGATCCCCTCGGTTGTCTCATCGATATGGTCTTCATGTGTGTATAATTCTCACGTTCACTTTCCCCGCAACAATAAAACCAAAACCAACAGGACTTGTGTGCCTATCTGGAGGATAGCATTTTAATGCATATATTTAGAACATCAATGAGAACGATAGGGGCAAAAATTTGTGCCAGCAGATATTTACATACAAATGTGTCTCTCTTATGGCCAACATGACGCGTAGTTACTTCAGGATGGCGTCTTAAGTTAAGCCGTTTCTTTGAAGTTCGTGACGCGTTTGACACTGCCAGTTCTATTACAACTGATTGTGAGAAGTGTCCATGGCCAACCTCTGCTGCTTTACTACTTCCATTGAGAAAAAAAACTATTTCAAGTCTATTGAGGGGTTTATAAAATTCATTCGGTTATTGTAAGACCGTCCAATTCACTGGCTGCGTGAAATATTGTGGCTGTTTCCCCGCCGAACCTGTAACGTGAGATATATCGACAGTTGGCGCAGCAAAGGCGTCAAAGAACATTGAAACATCAAACCCTTCAGGAGCGATGTGAAACGAAGTACACGTCTCCCACATTTACCTTTTCCACCGTGTGGGTTCAAAAGATATCCCTCTCTAACACCTTACGGTCTCTCAAGCTCCTCGCTTTCCCACATCCATCTTAACGAGATAAAAGTGATTCTTCGACTCTCTCCTAAGCCTCCCCCCGTGAATGATTGAACAGGCAAAGGGGATTCTTCTCCTTTTCTCTCGCCGCAGAATGAGTAAAGGCGAGAGGAACAGGTTAGGTGCCGCGATAATGAATCGGTGGTCATCAATCCTAGTGGCGGGAAATCGAGAAGATTTTGTGAAGAGAAGATACGACGACGAGCAGCGTTTCGTGAGAGCGCGAAGGGGATTGGTCGCCGCTGCCAAGTTCTGAGACTATCCCGTGAATACTTACTCTCTACGTGACTCCGCCCTGAACGGGGTCGATCTCGCGAAATCAAGCAGGAGCGTCGATGAATGCTCCGTCTATTTCCGAGATTCTTGGTTCCGGTGTTTTCGTCTTCCTTCCGATTTTGGTACTCTCTCCATCCAAGGCCGTTAGTGCCACCTCGGATGCGATTCATTTCAATAGTTCATGCCAAGCCAAAGCTTTCATAGATTTGTGGTGATTCAAACACGTTGGAACAAATTCAGTCGCGTGTATGTGCATTCTCTACATTTTTATCATTCTGTAACAGTTACCTTACAGCTGGTATTTATTGATCGTGAACCCTAAAACAACGCAGATGGTATTTTACATCGGGTACATCAACTATTAGCAAATACACAAGCACAAACATCCATGCCCCGGGCAATGAAAATCCTCCCGGGGTGGGATTCGAATCCAGGTCCCTGGGACTGACAAGCGAGGAATTTACCTCGCTGCCAACGGGGTCGGTATGGTCAGTTATGGGAAATAGCATGAGAAACTAATACGTTAATGGACAGAAAAATGACTGGCCTATCAATTTTCTCAGTCGTTCGACTAATTCCCTTTAAATTCTATCCAAGACATGACAATGATACTAGTCGCCAATAACGGCTTATCATATTCATTGTGAGGGTAACACAACGTTGTATCGTTTTCAACTACATTTATACGTACGAATATTTCCAGCAATGGTTTCCATACAATCGTAATGACACTAGTGCGATTCACAACATCTTGACACTTGCACTGCCACTTAAAAAAAATTAAGTTAGGAATTGTCAGTATATTCCGCGGAAAAAGTAACGAGTTTTTTCATCATCATGAACCTAAGATTGCATGTGAGAAATTACTGGTCGATTCTTACTTAAACGTGAATGTTGGGAAAGAAAGCGGAGACAGAACATTTCAAGTGGAATAAGAGGTATTCCACAGGAATCTAGCCTTGTTCCAGGGAGTGCTCAAACTAACCACCCAGCGTAATCAACTTCGAACGACGACTCTCTCAATCTTCCTCTCAAATCTCATTTTCGCCCAGCAGTTCAGCGATATCCTACTAGGAGGAGAGAGGCACCCGACCTAATCTCTGGCAACGTGCGAGCAGCAATTAATTTCACCAGAACCATAACGGATTGAAAAAAAATATTCTCTCGAATTTTTCGAGAAAGTCTCAATATTTGCGTTCCGGAGATTATGAGACGAGGCAGGGAGAGAACCTAACAGGGCTGTCTACGCGGCGGCATTCGTTTCGGTCAGAGCGTGACTCGCGACCCTAATTGCGCGAGGGGGGGGTACCTACCAAGGTTATTGGGAGGAACAATATTTCCGAAATCACTAACGGTTGAAATGAAAAAAGAACAGGTGAAGTTTCTTCGAAATCGAACAGCACTCTCGGTCATATTGACGCGCAGATATTAGCGTACCACGACGAAAACTTGTCTTAGTCACGTCTGAGATCGTGTTGACGGGGGGGACTCGTTTACACAGGGGCAGTGGAGTAGGGGTAATGCCCCAGGACTTCGCATAAAGGTCAGACATGAATCGCTCTTACTGGTTCCTATTACCTAAGATTACACTCAATCGTAATAAATTATTATTGGTCAACTAGGCATATAAGATGTTGTAATGAGCAATTCTGTAGATTAATTATTTCAATTACAATTCTCATCCTCCCGCATCATGTCAATCATCTCGTGACGAAGCAGTATGATTTACAACTTAAGACATAAAAAATCGGCCGAATTTTTGTTATGCTTTTACCAGGTAGCTAACAAAAGCCCCAGTGCCAAAATCGCAATTGGAAATAATGGGCATTAATTGGCATACACCACTTCTTTGTGGCACTAATTGCCATTTCATTAGTGTTACTACTGCACGATGGAAAAATTAAGCTTGAGCGGTTTTACAGATGTAAGAATGAAAAAAATTAACTACTCAAATGTATGCAAAATGCAGTTATTCATCGACATGCGAACAAGTAGCGTTGCGAGAGTTAGTTCGCAAGTTTAATTTGTTTGCAATAAAAAACGTAAGCCCAAGCATTTATTATGGTACATATCCAGCTCTCAGCTTTCATTTATACATCAATTTACTCAACCGCGAGTACCGTAAGCCTTAAGAGTCAGGCGCAACGGCTAATAAAACCTTATTACAATGCCGCAAAATAAGAAATTCAATCAGACGTTTTAACATACGACGTAAATTAACAAAAAGACGGGTATGCTTGTATCTTTAAAGTTCTTATGTCGAGGACATATTGTACCACAATGGTACGTCTCCTATCACAGTGTCGAATTTGCATGGTAATACTTCCACAACACATACGGCAATGGAGGCGCCAGAGGAAGTTTATCGCGAAAACTGAGTGCAAGGTTGGAAAAAAGATACCGAGGAACGACGGATTGCGGAAGGAAGGAAGCCGTGTGATTAATGCGCCGGGGAGAGGATCACAAATCGGCCAAATGGGCTGATTTGGCGGTGGCCGCCGAATCGAAGAGGGTGCCTCCAGTACCAGTAAAAACTCTCTTGGGAGGGTACCCGAATGAGCGGGACATTAAGAGGGGGAGACGTGGGTGAGTGGAGTGGGAATGGGTCGTTAAAGGAGAATGGGCGAAGGAGAGCAGGCGGGGATGAAGAAAACTTTCTTGCAGAGAAAAGGGTTTTAATAGGGTGATGGGGAGGGGCTTGGGATGCCTCGCAGACGGAACCGCCACCCCACGCGTGGCTAGTGGTAGGGGGAATCATCGCGGAGGAAAGGGAAGGGCAGCCCTGCTGGTTGGCGTGGGAAAAGATTCCCGCCCTGAATCATCTCGGGGTTGAGACTCTCTCTCGCCTAGAAGACAGGGGTGGCCGAGGGCAGGGCCCGCAAGAGGCGCTGGAGACAATGGGAAATCGAGGAGGGGCGTACCTCTTGAATACTTTCGTTGGTCGTGCTTCCCTGCACACTCTTTCAACCTCAACCTCCACCTTCCTCGCCACATACGAAATGTCACATGTACCTTGGAAAATAAAAGACATCTAAAAATTTCCACAGCTTTAATGGCTTTGATACGATCGAGGGGCAGCCTTCCATTAAGTTTTCTAAGCCAACTGACGACTACTCAGGACACGCTTGCCACTCACGCAACTCAGGCAAGAGTCTATCATCAATAATGTCATGAAAAATGAACTTAGGAATGCTGTGCAATAAGTATTGCGGGAGAAATGACTGTCAATGGATTCAAACCTGTGCACTTGGGATTTGACACAAGTAAGTCCAGCCACCGCGTTAACGCCACAAATATGCACAATACTTCATTTCTCTTCCTTCTTGAAATGTGTACCGATCGTTAAACAGGACGAAAATGGGCGAGAGAGACAGATGGAGACGAATGTGCAGAGACGAGTAACGCAGGGACGCGCGTGAGTCTGAACGGAACAAGAGAGATGTAGGGAGAGAAAAAATATGGCTCGCCTAGCCAGAGACAAATTTCCCATGGACCGCGGAGCTCCAGCGAAAATTCCTCCCTTTTTGTCCTCGACAGAGGGGCGGAGGGGGAGAACGAGAACAAAAGGTGGGAGATGAATTTTTCAAGGGCCGCAAATAAATACAGCACTAATATAAATAAATAATCCAGCCGGGTGCGGAGGGAAATATTTCCGCGAAGTGACAGGAAAATGTAATGTGTTTAGGGGAGAAGGCTAGAGGACGAGAGAGCGGAGACGGAAGAAAGAGTCACGCTCTAACTCCTCACTAGGGGACGGGATAAAGGAACATTGGGGAACACGAAAACATTCACGTTGATTTACTCATTATTTTTAACATTTTTACAGCTGAAATGCGATACTGCCATCATTCCCATGATCTAATGTGAGAATAAAAACGACAGGAAAATGTTTCTTCAAGTAATTTACTACTACCGCATGAAGAATAATAGTTCCACATACCCCACCGTCTCTTAATACTTTTTTCAAGGTTTTTATTTCGAATCGAGAGCTAAATAAATACATACAATTAGTATAGAGCAGAATTGAGTATTATATATGTGTGTATACATTCCCGTCGCACTGTTGGGCGTTTTCGCTAGTATTGGAAAATACTCCCCCACCCATTCGAGCCCGTAATTACCCCCCCATTGTGACGCTCCTGGGTCCACCCCCGACGACGGAGGGCCAATAATACGCCTTGAGAGTGTGTGCGGGTGTGTGAGAGCGATGTGGGGCAGAGAAGCGGGGGTAGATTCGTGGCGCCGGGGCACTTGAGGGAAAAACAAGCCGCCCCGGGCGCAGCGAAGTGCCTCCCCCACGTCAGAGTTGACGAGTGCAGCAGTCAGGACATAGGGTGAGGAGAGAGAGAGATAGGAAGCAGGAGAAGCGAAAGGGCAAAGGATTACAAAAAAGTGATGGTGGTGAGGAAGAGAGATAGACAAGAGGGGGATGGAAATTAGGGATGTGTGCCGCGGTCTCGTGGTACGAGTTGGGGGGAGGGGATAATTTTTTCGTTTTTCGGGAGGGAAGGAGGAGTCGGGACACGAGGCGCCAGCAGATGCAGCGGCGACGTAAGGGTCAAAAGGGCACCGGGGAGAAGGAGGGAGGGGGTGAGTGCGGGCGATTGTACGAGAAATAGAGGAAGGAAGGGAGGGAGGATCGGATTTGGGGCGATGAAGGGAGGGGGATGAGGAAAAGAAATTAAATGGCGAGGGTGTATGGAGCGGCGTGCGGGAGGGCATCTGAAGATGAGGGGAGAGCGGGAGGAGCCGCGATGTGGACCGCGCCGGGTGCAGGCGAACTGCCACACCGTCAAACCTCGTTCCACACTTTCCTTACTATAGTGACAGAACGTTCCTTGATTGAGCTACCCAATAATTGCCACTGAAATGCAACTAAAGATTATATTTCTATAAAAAGGTTTTGTGACAGGCCCGAAATAGTTAAGACCTTTTTGCCGGAAACACCGGTAATAACAACCGGTACAAAAAAATTGCTTCAAATGAATAAATGAGCATCCTTTGGATATATTTTACCGCTATTCGAAGATGTAAAATGAAAGCTTCCCTTTCACCAGTGTTTCTTTCCTTAAAATCTGCCACATGGTTATTCTTAGGGTACACGTAGGACGAAGGCTACGGGGTCACATTAATACACACGACACTAGCTCATCTCCAGCTGTAAAATGCGCAGTTCTCGACGAAATAGAATAATTATGCATGTTTATATTGCCACATTTGGAGACGGGGCACGGATCTTGGTGGAGTTGAGAGTTTAAGCAATTGTACTCATGCGCAGTTTTAACACAAGAGTGAAAACGAATACCTACTTGAGTATTTACCAACGTTTTGTCAACGTGCAGATTAACAAAAAAAAGGGTTGAAGGACCATGAGGAAAATGGAGCGACTGAACATTCAACCGAGGGTCCCGGAATTATTTCCCACCATCAACTGATCGCATTCAAGTCTCCTCTTCCGCTCAGCTTGACGCACCGAGGGCGTTAGGTCATGTCTCACAGCGCAGGAAAAAAATGGGTTGCGTTTTGGTTTGTTTGTGAGAGGACAACGTCTGCCCATCTTCACTCCACAACTCGAGAAGGAAAATAGGAACTCTGACCTTTTACGGTCACTGACAATCATGTTATTTTGTCCGCGGCCTACAAACAAGAGAGAGCGATTACAATGCAAGTCCGAGACACGCCATTGTTCTCGCCCGATCAAGATACACATCGGATGGGAAAACAACGCTTCCCACACAACGGCCAGGGAGGACGCATCGCCACCTACGAGGAAAAAGCAACGACATTTCAATTGACCAGGTTGAGGGGGCACCTGGCTTGGACCTGTTGGAAGAATTTACATCTCAATAAAGCATTTGAGCGAATTCGAAGCGGATGTTGGGAAGCCAATAAGAAGAGCATCTGTGTTGGTCCGGTAATGTCTTGTTTTCAAAGGCATCACAAACATTTTATTATAAATCATTCGATAACAACACATACCTTGGACAAAAACGAATTTATTATTTTTCTGCTTATAAATTTATTTCTGGGATCAACTTCTACCACCGCTTCCCATTTTCAATGTTTGTCTCGCAATTTACGTTCCGGAATTACAACCTATCAGAAACAGCGTCAAAAAGCGATTTTTGACGATTGAAGTGTATAAACAGTCTAAACCAATCATGAATATGCATATTTGTAGTACTTCTAAAATAATTCCTTACTCGTTGGATGGAATGAGAAATTTACAGCTTAGTCCCGCATTTTAATCATGATTGGTGTAAACATTAGTGAATGTACGTAATGACGGTTTAGATATACTGCATGACTGGTGATGACTCACCGCCTCCCACACATCTTCTAGGCGGCTTACAGTCAGTAGTCATATGTGGAAAGCAACGTTTTAATGCATGGATTCATCCCTCAAGTTATGTTAATCGTATCACTGTGATGTGTCATCATGCATTCAATTCATATTTGAAGGTACCATCCTTAGAAAAGAGGGCGTCATTTAAATGGTGCTTTAATGAAAGTTATTATCACTCTCTTTATTCGAGATAACTTAATTTGCATCGTGTCGCGCCAAATATCGAAAAGATTGAGTGAGTCAAAAGCATCCATGGCCAAAAATCAAATTTTAATTCAAATCGGGTGAAGGACCGGCAGCCAATGCATTAAAATTTAAAAATAGCGCCGAAAAAAAAGGCTGTTAGCCGAGGATTGCGAGAACTATTACGAGCTAAGCCTCCACGAACGCTTCCAAAACATAGAGCAGGGAAAAATAACCCTGCGGAGTGAAACCAACGATTTTTATTTTCGGTGACGCAAAGTAGAACGGCCTGCTGAGAAACGATTCTCATTCTACCCGCACAAAAATTTGAAGGGAATATCAAAGTCAGGTTTCTGCGAGAGGAAAGCAAGAGTTCTTCGGACGGACGGAAAGGCAGAAGAAAAATGGGGTGGGGCAGGCGACACGAAAATATACGGCTGTCTGCGAGAAGAGTGGAGGACTGTGGGAGGAGGTGGGAACGTCAGATGCCGGTGAGAGGGACAAGAGATCAAACAGCCATCAATCCACTCGCGCCTTGAAACATGAGGCACTCTAAGAGGCCCTTCCTGAGGGAGTGACGGGGCGGAGACATCGAAGGACAGGGGCAGGAGACGTTTCAGAGACTTAGAAACCCTCTCCCTCTATCTCACACATCCAACTTCATGACGCATTGCATCCTCGATAGGACCAATCCTCCTTGTCCCTCGCCCACGAGCGCGACCGCTCAAGCAGCTGCACTCACTCTCCCGGCTTATGACACAAAGCTGGCTGGCTCCAATCCCGATTTTTCCACACTAACAAGCACAAGTAAGCATTGACACAGATAAATATAAATTGTGAACGCGAGGGATGATGTTATCAGCAAATATTAAGTCACTACCCGGATAATATTTTGCGAATGATCGTGTGAAATCTAGTGATGGGAATTAATTGCGAGCGCCGAGTGCTTGTGAGGCCGTCAACCAACGAGACAATGGATTCCTGGAGTGATAGCTGTGAGAACTTCATTTGCGCTGCTTCCTTCCAGACAAGCATAAATCTTTCCCATGCCAGAACCAAATGGGGCAAGGTCAGGGGGGAGAATCTTCCGTTCTCAAGGTCTGGCACTTCAAGTTCGAATTTCAAAGGTCAAGGGTCGGCAATAATTCACCTGTGTTCACTTCCTACTTGTTGTTGATCTTATTGATTCATTAGCATCACGAACAAGAAGTCTGAAGGGGCCCACTTTCACGCTTGGCTTTGAATTCACGGCAGCTGAACTGAAATTCCGTGCATTCCACAGGCTAAATACCAGCACGCGACTCTCTTCGTGACCGGCAGAGGAAACAATCAAGCCCTGCCGACTCGGATTCTACAATGACTATAAATGCGATGGATAAAGACTCCTTGTTCCTACTTCACCAGCTTTGTAAATGGTGCCAATAAGCTTGACGACATATATGATCGACCTTTCGAGGTTAAAGTACCTTGTCGGGAGCTAGAATATTTATTCTTAGCAACAAAATGTTTACCTCTAATTAAGAATTGTAACCCTGTCCTGAAGACAGAGACAGTGGGCTTTCAAAGTTTTCAAAGGTGACATTGAAATATTAATTGCAAAGGAATAATGGTAAATTCAATTTAATTCAGTTTAAGACTTGTCTTTTAATATCCAGGGGTCCACATGTCCCTTCATTTACACAACACGAGGTGTGTGCAAGTGTGTATTCCTATCATAAATTTGAAATGATGAAAAGGACAGGGTAAACTTCACGTACGCCCTGCCCATTGGCAGAGCGTTGACAGTCACGCGTCTTAATGGGATTAAATAGATTGTATTAATCGAAGCCAGTTATAATTTCGAACAACCGTCATTTTACACGGGCAATTATGAACCGGTTAACGATAACTTCCATCGCTTAACGTCATCGGCTGACAGAGAACAATCACAAAGCTAACAAGTAAAGAGTGCACTCGCCTTCCGTACATAATTCAGCCTTCTTTGCCAGTTTACACAACACACAACGTTAAACCTCCTGTCGCCTGGTTCACACGGGGTTTTTTACAGTATACATACTGCTGGGAGTAAACTATTTACGCCTCGCCCATTTTGACTGACTGACACGAGCGTGACGGAAGGATGCGTTAACGCGCATCTGTGCCGCGTTCCCGACCTTTTCTGAGAGTAGTGGTGGTGGGTGGCGCAAGGGTTACAAGGGACATAAATCAACCTGGCCAACACGGATGGAGGGCGGTAAAAGAGAAGCGAGGTATGAGAGAGGGATGGAGGAGAACAACCGAGGATAGGAAACTCTACCAGCCCCTAAAACACTAGTAGTTTAACCTTAACTTAGTTTACAGATTAGTTTTTACAGATTAGTTTACAGTTAGATTGGGTTTACTTAAGATGCTAGTGATAACTTGGCTCCCTTTTCGAACTTTAAGGTATTATCACGATTGATAATTCTTTGTCCTTCATCCTATGAATATTCATGTTGAAATATTTGCATTTAATCGCTTTCTCCACAAGCTTTTTCACATTTATGGCCGCGACATTATTTTGAAAAATAAGTGCATTCACCAAACCAAAGCTGAAAAATTCACATTTGACGAAATCATAGTGTCTAGCAACTGGTATCAATTGAAAGTGAAATTCGCAAAGTTTTGTTTTTTCTTTCCACCATGGAAAAGTTTCACAAAATTACCACTGAAGCCGTATCTTTTGTTTACTGGTATCAAGTTAAGAGCAAGAATTTGATTGACCCATTGCCCTTGCGCGAAGACATAAATGAAGTATTTTTATTCTATTCTTACTCTAAAGCAGGTAACTTGCAGTTGAAAACATTATAAAATGTGCAACTCAACGGAATCTTTGCTAATTCGCTAGGGAAAGGATAGTATCGGGAAGAAAGTTTTGGAAGAGTTGACGAGGACAAGGAATGAGATACCACTCCGACACACAAGACGCGTGTGGGAGGTAAATTTTAAGATGTGGTTGAGAAGTCTTCAAGGACTGAGTCCCTCCATCCTCCTTCCATATTTCCTAGGGGAGGGGCTAATCGCTCCAGCCGGGACAGCTGGACCATCATCATCATCATCCCTCTCGTCCTCTTGCATGTATGTATCTCCTCCCCAACCTCCTCCTCGACATTGCCGAGACCCCCTCCACCTCCTAAAGCTCTCTCCTCTTCAAGAGGCTGCTTCCTCTTCTCCCCCAAGACCCTTCAAAAGCTTCTGGGCCAGACTTGGCCTCTCGTCGGACGCAGTGAAAGACCTCTCTCCCTCTTAAAAGCGAGCTGTTTCCCATTGAGACCGAGGACACTAATTTGACGCCGCAATTAAGGAATAACATTCCCAGTTTCCACTTGAGGAATTTGGAGCATATTCCGGAAAAAAATGGAGGAGGAAGTGGCCTTTCCGCGAAAAAACTGTCGTATGCTACTACGACGTCCTTTGTATTTTACATTAAGTACAAGAGCCCTCACCATTGACTGTTTCTGATGACATAACATCGCCGCAAGAAAGGAAGCACTGAAGACAAAATTACATCATATCCCATTAGAACCATACAAAGTATCTTTTAAGTTAAGAGTACCAAAAATAATTTTATATGAAGTACCTATATAAAAATACCTGACATAACCTGAATCCCTAATCTCAGCCGATATAAACACCCACTGTTCAAAATCTGGAAGATGCAAAAATTAATGTGGTTTGCAATACTTTGCCAGCTACGTATCTCACTGCTTCATCAATCATTAGAGTCAAATACCTAACGGATGTGACTATCATTTATCACATAACTTGCCAAAAATGTCAGCGTTTTTGAATATTTATTTCATATTCTAATAAATTGTAGTTTTTTGATAAAACGCAAAAGTATAAGGCGTAAGCAACGGGAAGAAGTTCAAACGATGGATCTAGGCGTTATTTTCAGTCATACATACAACAAGCAGCTTTCATTGTTCAAAGGTTGATTTAATGAGAAATAAAGTACTTAAATCTGAAGAAAAAATTCTTTTCGAGAATAATAATATAAACGACGAAAATGTCCATTTCATTGAAAAAATTCCATAATGACAGCCACTAAAAAGAGCTGTTGCTGTGCGATTTATTCCATACCCCTTTGTAACTCCACTCACGACACAACATAAAATGGAGCGTGTCACAGCAAAGGTTGCTTCAAAATCACATTAGGCGTTTGAAAGACCAAGAGAGTAAAGCGACTCATTATCTTTCAGTTTGTAATGCATCTGTTGCCAGAACTCTTTGTGGGCTTAAAACATACAACGAATGAAAAAGCAGAAAATTATTCTGAGGCCATCCAATTCAACGGTTCTCTCAGGAGGTAATTCGAAGTCTATTCAATGGAATCAACGGAATGGAGGCACTACGATAGGCCCTCGCCCATAATCTCCCTCTTAAACATGCCGATGACGTTAGCGTACCAGAAAGAGGAGATGGAAAACACAGTACCCCCCGTTCTCCAGCAGGATCCAAGGAGAGAGATGGATGTCGAAGGGAGCGGATGTCAAGAAGCAAAAGCTTGGGGAGTCAAGGGAGCCTCGTCTGCTCTCCTCCCGCTCGGCGAGGCAAAGGATTGAGATAAGCCACGCCGCCGTCAGGGTTAACCCCTTCAGATCCTCGCACGGATTCCACCAACCATCCCAGGCCCCATCTTCCCTTGAAACCCCGACAAGCTGTGCCTCTAGGGGGTTGAACTGGGAGGATATGAGAAGGGAATTGACGGGAAGGGGCGAGGGTGAGAAGACTAGGAGGTGCGCGAGGGGAGAACAGAAGTAGAGAGACAGGCAAGGGGGGAATTCAGTATTGTGTTGTGTTAGGGGGTGTGTCAACAGTTTGGGCCATTATACCCGATGAGGTGGCCGGGGTAAAACCCGTACGCCTGCGCGATCCCTTCCTTCGGAGGAGGGCACCGAGGGGATCTGCTTGTAATCCTTTAGAAGCACCCTCTGTGAATTGCCGCACTTAGCGTCTACGAGACACGGAGTCCAGACGAGAAATGAGTCGACGTTAAGACGGATTCCTCTCTTGGAGTTTCCACAGCAACATTTAGGCACAAGGTTATGATTAACGACAACCCTGAAGAAATGGATGGGATTTTGCAGAGGCAAAGTTTTCCCATTTCGTTCATCATCATAGCGTGATTAATTATAGATATCAAGCTTAAACCTAATCCGATAGCTAGAGTGAGCGGCAGGTGCAAGTTGTGGCATCAAACTTATTCATAACTTATCTGCCATTATCTTTCGCAAGGCAAGCAAAAAAGAAGTAAAACCAGTCTTAATTAATCACCCAAATGCCCAGCGACTTCATAAAATCTCAACCTTGAATGAAGTTTTGAGGACTCGTTAACATGTTTCGCTAAATCTGGTGGGATACAAGAGAGATATTTGGGCAAAAAACTAAGTTTATGTACCACCCAACAATCACTTACATGCAGCGTCGTGAATAACTTTCGACTAATTTAATATTCCAGCATTTTCCTACTTTGAAGCGAAACTGTCAGTCACAAACAGATCCTAAATCTTTAATTAAGGATTATTTAGGAAGGAAGCGCATTACTGAGTGATCCTCTTTGAAAGAAATGAGGATTCGGCGCAACACATTGCCGCTCGATCATAGTTCACTTCAGCGCAAGAGCAAAGAATTTGCTCGCACGGGAAGAAAAAAAAATGGAGCCACGGAAACCGCTAGGCTGAGATAAGAAAAGCGATGTATGTAGTGAGAGCATACACCGTGGATAGCAAAACTAGGGGAGCTGGAGCTAACTTTTTCGAGACGCCACGCTATCTCAATCAATCAAATGGGACGGAAAAACCGCAAAAACATGCTCCACCCATAAAGGTCCCCTACAACCCCCGCTCCCCTCTTTCGCTCCAAGCAGGCAACTTACCTCATCAGGCATTAAATTGCACCGCCGCTCGCGGGCGAAGATACCACCACCAGCCTTCTTCCCTCAACAACCCCCGCCCCATCCAACCCCGGCAACACCACCCCCGAGGGAAGAGGGCGTCTACGCCCCGCAGGCTAAACGGCTGCAGCCCACACACGCCAGCACCACCCAACACCACTCTCTCTCGCCTACCGAACCCCAGTCTCCCCGACCCCCCTGAGGACTGGAGGGAGGCTGGGAAGGGGGGAAGGGTGCTTTGGCACCCGGGCGGCTGGGGAGACAGTGGAAGCGGGGGGTGGAGTTCACGGAGTAGGCACACGCTCTCTCCTCTCGCCCCTTCCCAACCAACGAATACCACACACGTGCACGCCCGGCACTGACGGTGAAATTGAAAAAATACACACCACGCGGCATAAATCCACCCACTCGCTCGATAATGGCGCCGCCCTACTGTCGCCCGAGCCTCACAACCATCCTTCACCACACCCTCTGCGTCGAATATGGGGTGGACCCGGAAAATGCTCTTCGGACCGCAATGCGTGAAACGTTACTCCAAGATACGGACGTGCCACGATCGTAAACCTCAGCTACTCACCACCAGTATGTGCCTTAGGTGCAGTAATTCCACTATTATACAAGGCTTCCATTAGTGGCATTTTTACTTGCCCTCTGAACATAAAGAAACACATATATTAGTTTACTAACATATCTTACATTTGGGACGACTTAATGATTCTTTTCATGAAATATATTAATATATTTGGGGTACCAGACAGTGGCGGATCTATGGGGGGGGCTAAGGGGGCTATAGCCCCCCCCATTGGGTCGAAACATACACTAGATAAAATCGCAATTTTTGGAGGTTACCACTTTGTACAAAAGTATTTAGTTATATTTTATAAGTATTTAGTTATATTAGTTATATTTAGTTACAATGGAAAAAGCTCTACGTTTCAAAAGTCTATGGAATCTGCTCCTGGAATTTCAACCAAACATGATAATCTTCGTGAAGAAGACTAAGAAATTGCTCTTCAAGGAAAACAGAGGGTTTTCAAAGTCTCTTGTCATTTAGAATAGATGCAGGCGACGAAGACTTAAAATGGCATCTTTCGACATGCAGACGCAATAACACACTTATTAGCAAAACCATCCAAAATGATGTGATAGAATGCATTGGTGATTTTTTTACGTTAGAAAATTGTTGAAGTGGTAAAAAAAGCCAAAGATTTCTTCATAATATGTGACGAGACTACCGATTTTATTAGGAAGGAGCAACTTACATTCTGTGTACGATACATTGATATGAACAAATCCATAGTAAAGGAGGAATTTATTGGCTTCATTGAGTTCAAATCAACAACGAGCTTGCCTATAAAATCAACGATAGACGAAGAGATGTCAAAACTTGGCTTGTCATATGATTACCTGTGTGGTAAAAGGTACGACGGAGGATCAAATATGGCGGGACATTTACACGGCGTGCAAGCCCTAATATCGCAGCAACAGCCACTCGCAATTAACACTCATTGCTTCAGTAGTTCCTTGAACTCGTGCATCACAAAATGCTGCAAAATCCCAGCAATAAGAAATGTTATGGGAACGGTTGGAAAGGTTTCTGTATTCCTATCGGCCTCCACTCATCGAGTAAATGCTGTTATCGATGTTCTAGAAAAGATTAATTTCTCCGAATCAAAGAAACAGAGACTGAAGGCACTTTACTCTACACGATGGGTCAAGAGTCATGACAGCATCACCTTTGAAGAGTTAATTGTTCCTATTGTTACAGTGCTGGAAGATTTGATTGACAACAAAACGCCAGAAGTGTCGTCTGAAGCGTACATTATCCTGCGCCATAAAAAAAAGGGAATTTGTTGTTGGCCTTGAAGTTGCAGCCTACTGCCTTGGTTTAACTTTAAGGCTAAGTCAACGGTTGCAAAGCCCCAAGCAGGATATCTTGTTTGCTCTAGTTAACGCAACTGACATTTTGGAGAACTTCACAAATATTCGGCCCGAAGCCGAACTTGATTTCAAAAGTCTGTACGAAAACTTCCTTCAAGTTGCAGATAAGCTGGTGTTTTAAATATCAACACCGAGAACATGCATACGACAAAGAACCAGAAGCAACGCGCCCGCAGAAAATCCTGAAGAATAATTCAGGAGATCAGTCTTCCTGCCTCTTTTGGATCATTTTATTTCAGAGATAGATGCAAGATTCAGCATAGGTTTCTGTGGAGTCCTTCCTCTTGAAGGCCTCATCCCCTCCAACCTATCAAGATTCACGGACAAGGAAATTCTAGCTGCTGCTGAAAAACATCAAACCTATACTGAATAGATTAGAAGTACCACCTTGATGGTGGGAGAAATCAAGATGTGGAGAAACAAATGGAGAACATATGCAATCCACCTGAAACAGTCTTTGATACAATCAAATAAGTGGACATTTCTTTTTTCCCAATGATCAGTATTCTCCTTCAAATTTTGGGAAAGATCCCTGTTACAACTGCAACAGCGGAACGTTCATTTTCAACGCTAAGAAAATAATTATAATCATGTATTATAACGTTTCTAAATCAGTCATGTTATCAAACACTTTTTTGTTTGTTGTTTCAAAGATCTTTTTTGTTGTACTACTTTTTAATAATGTATGTAAAATATTTGTGTACTTTTTCTAATTACATATTTATAACATGTAAAATGGATTTTATGTTTGGTTTTAGGTTGAAGACTTATTTGATAAGTACTATGGGAGATATACGTTTAAATGGACTGGCACTCGCAAACGTGTCAAAAGAAAGGGAGATACCAGTAGACGAAATAATCAGTATATTTAGCAAGGCTAAGAATAGACAGATGAGTGTAGAGAACTGGAAAAATGATTCATAACGCAGCTTCTACAACAACTAGGCGAATTATGTCATTATTGCTTAAAATTAAACCGCTGTATTCAATCGGATGTAATTTTTTACCATTTTATAGAACCCATTGTAAATTCCCCCTTTTATTGTTAAGTATCTCTAGTTCAAAGATCAACAAGCAGTCAAATTTAAATGAATTATAATTACATTTTGAATTTTTTTTCCTATTTTAACTTCCTGACAGTTGTTTAACGTAAAAATTTAGTAATAAAAACAAATGAACTTATCTAATCATAAAATTGACTTATCTATATTTGCGTTCCTTATCATTAAGTCATACTTTAAAAACTAGATAAAGCATCATCATAAGTTTTTATTATTAATATTACCGGTATTTCAATATAGGCCCATAATGACCACCATAAACCTTTTACTAATAAAACTACCTACTACATGTGCATAGTAGTGTCTTTTTTTATCAAAGAAATAGCCTAAAACCGCCGTTTTTGATTCTTGAAAATCCCGAATTTCCAGAATCCGCGAACCCCCCTTCGGCAGGGGGGAATTACCCAGACCCCCGGTTAGCCCCCCCCTTGGTCAAAACCTAGATCCGCCACTGGTACCAGACAAGACCTTCAACGAACGAATTACGTTCCAAAAACGTACAATTTTTTCCCACTGCCACTTCCATTTACTGCCTCAACGCTTTCATTTATAATCATACAACTACGTAACTGGCCATAATTATAATCATTACCATCATTCTAATTTGCATGTACATATTACCCCCAGCGTACCCGGATGACGGGTGTTTTTTCAGAACAAAACCTTCATTGTTCGCATGGGAGTTGTACCGAGATTACAATTCGTACTCTATTCCATTCCCGCTTTCTGTCCCCTAAGGCTCGCGGGAGATAGAAATAAATGAGGACCACCTTAAATATTTTTTATAGTTCCAACTCCCATCACTCCTCCCCCTTCCCGCTCCGTACCTTCCCTCTTCAAAAGACCGTGCACATTTTTTGTTCTCCTCCCACCCCCACTTCCCTCGTTTAACGTGTATCGAATCATATCCGCCCTCACCCTACGTTATTCCCCGGCTCAAATAAGGGAGAATTGAACCACTAGTCTCCCCCTCCTCCACTCTCCTGCTCTCTCTCTTTCTCCCTTCCCCTCTCCCACAATTTTCCACCGAAACACACCCTCTCTCGCCCCCCTTTGCTCTACGGATTGAATGCATTCTGTAGCGGGGGACGTAATAGTGGGGGAGGGGGGGGGGGGGGAGTTGCGCTGTGGAGAGGAAGCCGCCGCCTGTGCCGCGTACTCACGAACGGACAGACAGACTCAGACCTAAACGTAGGCGGCGGACACCAGCTGCCGTGTGTTGATTTCCCTCCACCTCCGCAATACTATCCTTCTTTTCCTCGCCACCGTCCTTCTCTTCCGCTACAGTGTCCGTGGCCACCAGTAGCGTCCGTCGTCTCCATATTATCCACTACTACTCCTCCCC
Organism: Platycnemis pennipes; assembly: GCA_933228895.1. Lineage (NCBI taxonomy): Eukaryota > Metazoa > Arthropoda > Insecta > Odonata > Platycnemididae > Platycnemis > Platycnemis pennipes. Next base: position 71,465,674 of record OW121847.1, on the reverse strand, counting down.
CCATTTCCCTCCATCCCTCGCGTGATTCGTCGAACAAACTGCCCGCAGGAGCAAATTGATGCGTGAGTAATGCGTGCTGAGCCGGGATGACTCACACGGTCGTGCGTTAGTGAGGGAGGAACGCACCGGGGTGAGGGCACGTGACGGTATAAGGGATCACTCTCGTTGCACAATTAAACTCTCCTCTTTTCCATTTCCACTTCGGCGATTGGATTTTATTCTTTGTCTCCATTTCGCCCGATATATCGCTATGATCAGCATACCAAATTTACTTCGATTGGGGAGGCGAACCTGCGACGCCTTTGGACAGTGCCATGTGTGTGTGCGGGGGGGAATAGTAACGACAGGGAATAGAGAGCCGTTGCCCTATCCGAGGCACGCAAATGCCCATAGTTTTGTACATTAACTATCTAGCCCACTGCATCGACCAACTGAATAACTTCTCCCCTTTTTGCAAAATTATTCGTGACAGCCGGGTAATCCATATCGTAATGAATTAAGACCTACAATAAACCCGAATGAAGGGCCACTATAAACTAACTTGGCAATAAATGCATCTATTTCTATTTGTTAGTTATAAATCCACCTCTTGATCATTATAAAAAAGGTGGTAGGGCTGCCACCCCGGAAAAAATTTAGATTAAAATTAAAGAAAAACGAGAATGCAGGAGACTATTTTTTAGTTGCAAATTACTTAGTGACAATCCTTCAACATGCATCACAACGAAACAGTATATTACATTAAAACTTATTGGATAAGAGGCATGAAAGTATGTACTTTATTCTTTGTTCTACCACTCCGTGGGCACTCGCTAACATTCTTTAATTCCAGGGATACTCAAATATTCCATTACTCGAGAGGTTTTTCTCCCATTAGTACCGCATATAATTCATCCCAACGATTGAGGAAGAGAAGGCGGTTATCACTCCTAAAACTTATACATATCTTTTGTGAGCAGAGCCGTGCTACGAAACGGAGGAATCTAAGATGGCGGTCTGAAAAATCGAATTAGCTCCAAAAACAAATAGAGATGGTGCGGATGTTAGAGGAATGGGCGCAGGACAACAAAAAAAAACCTTCGCAGTCAACTTCCGGCCACAAAAATGCCCAGGCAGGAATTCGGCAGTAAAATAACATTGCGGCGCCGAGCGGCAAGAAATCCCGACGGAATGATTAATCTCACAGAGGGATCGCTTTCCACTGTCGACCCGCTCGCCCACATAAGGGAGGAAACGCAATGAATCCAACGGGATATAACGATGACACACAAAGGCATTGGCAAAAACGTTTCCATGGAGGAAGGAAAATATTTCCACGCATGCCCACTGACGTTTCGACGGAAATGTTAGCATTTCGTGGAACGACCAATTATTTGCACAGCCTCTTACGTTTAGATGACTATGTTTGAAACAATCGTGATAAACAAAGGATAGCAAAAAACGAAATTGCCAAAAAAAGTTATACGAGCCATATTACAGGATTAAATTAACGTTTTACCGGTTCAAAAAGATCGAAACCGAGTCAAAAAAAACTAACTACTTATCTAAGCCAAGGAATCAACAGGAAAAAGAAAAGCGAAAATAATATGTCATGATCGACTATATGAAGAACACTATATGCGCCCAAGGGAAAACGAAATGGATTTCACGTCGACGTTGCGACAGCAAGATTATGAGATGGAATGGGAACAACAACGCGGCATATCTCATCGGTCGTCTGCAAACGAAGGGAATCGGTAGGTACACTCAACGTCAACACTGAATACACTAGAACGAACATGATAGTAGTGGGGACGACAACAAGCGAGAGATTATTCTATCGGAATGAAGCGTAGACCGAAGTAGGGATATTTTGGACAAACAAATGATTAGAGCCGCTCATGAAGAAAACGTGACACTTCCGATGGAGAACACTAATAAACCCTAACGTCAGAGGAGAGGTTTGTTTGCGCTCCCTCTGTTATTTTCCGACTACTTTGACAAGCGCATCAAGGAAAAAAGCAGCTAGAGAAATATACACCCCATTATACATATATGAAAAAGGCTTCATGATATCCAGTTTCCTCTTTCTCGGTACTACAAGTAACTAAATAACGCGAAACGTTCAACTTCGTCAATGCCAAGCATAATGAAATCATTTTGTCAACTGCCACCACTATACCCATAAGGTATTCAATTCGTTCGCATGTGCAACGAATCGATAGTCATGCATTAGTCAATAGCGATATTCAAATCGGTGTGACCTGAATTTTACGGCGCTATTCGAAACATAGAAGACTACCTTCAATACATAAAATAAAGCTTCGAGCCGATCGAAGCGATGAAAATAAAGGATATTGACGAGCAATAAAAAAATCGTTCCGTTTTTCAGCCTTTACAATCTGACCTTTAGGCGGAGAGAAAGCCTGGCCTGAATTTTCCACTCCAATCACCCACTTGAATTTGTTTTGCAGAGCCACCACGCGGAAAGGCCGGTGGCACTAAACAGGCTGATTCGCTGTGGGGAAATATTCATAATCCCAGAACAAATTTTATCGTTATGCAGTACTTCACCGGAGGTAGCGCTGACGTTTTCCAGAGTTTTGCATACTCGCAGGTAGGTATTTATGGACGACATCAGAGTCGAAATGCACAGTCAAATGCAAAATATTGACATTACATCCACTTGTTACCCCATGGAATCGAAATTATCATCGTGATACCTAAAGGTGCGTTTACACGTAGCAGTTGACTGCTATGACAGTCAACCGCTAACAACTATTAACTCCACTCGCATGTGTAAATAGCAACTGCGATGAGAGTTCAAGTCGATACTGGACACGTCAAACACTATCGATCTTAGTTCGAGCTATTAGCAAAGTTGACGCCCGTCTACTTTCCAGCGGAAATGTATCCAACACAATCGCAACAATCGCCAACGGAAAGCAATACACGACGGAATTTGTATATAATAACAAGGATAGCCCTCCCCGAAGGAAAGATTCTACTTCTTAATCAATGGGAACAAAAGATAATCGTCAATTGAATTTATTGCTGGAAGAATTTCATGAAAATTTAAGCATAAATCACTATTGAAATAAAACACTCTTTACTTGTTATGACAAGGCGTAAATAGCGGATTTAAGCTGCATAGAAGTTGGTGCAGACGCATCACAGCAGTAGCGATAGCAATATATCGCCCATCTCGCGACTGTCATAGCAGTCAACTGCTACGTGTAAACGCTACTTAACATTCAGTTCGCTTTTAGACACGAGATTTCATTCCCCCTCTTTTCGATATCCGTCAACATTTAAACTCAATACATACAAAGAGTTCACCGCGCATGAATCCTCAGAAAATCCATTGGTTTCGGACAGTCCAGAATGAGAAACGAACTTGAAACGGACCGCACACCGCACTACCCTCATCCACTCACAAGTATTCGGTCCTAGGTTCCCCTCAGACCCTACGACCCATTCCTCCCACACGAGTGGGCCGTTCAGACCATGGGTTCTGCTCACGGAACAAATAAAATTATCAATGGGTAAATTCCTTAAATAAAGTCCAAAGAACTTTAGAGACCCTGAGGCGGCCTCCGCAATACCCTCTCGATGACCCTCCCGCTAAATCGAGCCGAAAAATTCTCTTCCACCTCAAGTCTTCCCCACGTATCCGCCCAGATCCTCAATGACCCTCTATTTTTCCCATTCCTACGGGAGACCCAAGACGGGTGGGAGGGACACCCCAATGCTTCTCCCCATCCTCCTCCTCGGCACTACCATTCCCCTGCCGCATAATCTTCTAGACTAGGGGGTTGCAAGCTTTTGAGACGGAAGTGGAAAACCTATACTTCAAAAAAATTTCAAAATTATTTTAGAGCCGTATATATATTCCTGCAGGAAGTGAACCTTTTATAAACAAAAAGGTAATAATAAGTGAATAATGTCCCTCCCACAAGTTGACATAAAAGAAACTATGATAATTTAATTTCAATATTCAGTTTTACTTCAGAACCATATGTAGATACCCAAAAGCAGCCTCGTTTAGCCCGCGAAGCTACGTTTACCCACCCTTCGGCCAAACCGAGGGACAAATTGAACAAATTTTCTCTTACGAAGGCATTGCGGGGGGGGGGGGGGGGGGGGGGGTATTTTCTACTCAGGATTATATTTATAATTAGCCAATAGACATTCACACCATTTAGATAGGAATACATCTGGTCACGCGAGAACATGTAACTAAGCGAGCATCAAACTCAAGCGCTCGAAAGGTTAGGGATATAAGCTTCCCACTCTAATGCCACGGTACCGTTTTTGAAAAAGAGTAATGTGTCGAGTGTTCAGGAAAATAGACCAACTGGAGAGTTACTATGCACATTTTGGAATACGTCCTTGGTGTGAGAATGAGGAGAAAATGAGGATGAGAAGAGGATACGCAGTGTGGCAAGAGCCAACTTCCGATTAATCAGAGGACTTGCAATTGGAATACAGCTGTAGAAAGATTTATATGCCAAATAAAGATTTTACTGACTGGGTACTATTTGCTCCGTTAAACGTTCAGTGACAAAACTTCTGTCGCTATTTTTAAAAAGTAGGTAAGCCTGGCAACTAATATTATCCATTTACAGTTATCCTAATATACGGATAGTCAAGATTAGTGCCAATTGGAGTCGACCTCTCTAGTAGTAGTGCGCGGCTTACCTTTCCTAATGACACTGTCAAAGATGAAACTCAAGTATGTTATTACACATGAAACGACTTATAACTGGAGAAACTGAACAAACATTTTGGAAAAACATGAAAAAACTAACAGAGATAAAATTTAATCGCTGCTTCCCTTCCCCCTTACTCCCATTTGCATTTAGATACACTTGAAAGGTACGCTTCAATGAGAGTCAAAACATAAAATATATTTCAGCGTAAAAGAGGCGGCTTCCGGGAGATAAGCGGCCTAGTTACGATTCGAAGTCCGACCACTGAATCGTGCGCTCCTCTGAAAATAACACACTGGTTTAAACATTAACCTAATCCGCTCGCTCTCCTAAGAGCACATGAGCTCTCGCCGCCACTTCGGGGAGGACGAAATGTTTTATTCCTTCCCTCGGTATTTCCCAAAATGTTATCCTGCGAGGAAAATCTGAGAGACGAGGAGACGTTAGCGTACCTTGAAGCGAGGGGAGAGTGGGAAGAGCAAAAAGGATGGTAGGGACGAGCACACTCGAAATGAAAGCGAAGCTCAACTCAAAAACTATGCAAGTTAATGCCTCAGAAGGCAGCTAACTCAACTGACTAAATCAAATGTTACACACAATAATTCCCTTATAAACACAGCCCGTTCGGTGTAAACCGCTGTTCACTCCATTCCAAAGCGTTGTGTTAATTACTGGCATCGGAAGAGCATTCACACGTAATACATAAAAAATCGGCATAATTATCACTCAATCTCTCCTTCTACTCCTTTTTTAGGCATAGGAATAAAAATATGAGCAATATGTCGTAAGCTGCGAAGTGATAAAGAACAGACTGGTTCAATTAACCAAAATGTGATTCATTTGCAATTTCACGAAAGTCCCATCCTCCACATTTCTACATCCACATCTACGCGATACCCTGCAAGCCACCGCGAGGGTGTGTGGCAGAGGATGAAGATCACCAAGCATGCACTATTGACATGCAAATTTGCGACGCTAAGTGGGGAAATATATTTGCGGGTGAAAGTTTGATGAAACCTCTTGTCCACGGCTATCCGTCCCCTATAATTTTGACGGAATGCAAGGGAGAACGGTGGCGCGGGATGTTAAGTATGGTGACGTGGATGAGAGGGGTGTCGCCGGCGGAAACGTCAATGCACAAGGGTCAGAGTGCGGACTGGAGCAAACTCTTTACGTCTCCCTCTAAACGTTCTCCCCGGCTGCTGATAAATCGTCACGGTTCAACCTGCCCCGTTAATGGGCTGGAGGTGGTAATTAATGAAGATGGAACGGCGGAAATGATGTGTGGGGAGACCAGATGGCAACCGCCAGGGAGGATGCGGGAGATGGACCCGTAGATGCGACATAGTGCAGCCGATCCCACACATTTAGGAAACCTGAGCATCCTCGTCACTTAATTAATCAACGACCGTCGACAGCAGGGTCGAAAACTGTGTGCATACCGATCCACACCTATCGTGTTCGCGGTCTGTAGCCTCAAAGTCACATTCATCACTTCCAATAACTCTAATCCTGAAGGAAAACTCTCCCGTACTCCTTTTAGTGCGGCTATTTGCAAATTTTTAAATATCCATACATTTTTTCTAAGCTCCACATTACAGCTATTCCAGATGCTCATGAACTCCCGAAGGGTACTTATTTTTCCAGTTTTTGGTTCACCTCGCACCAACCCAAATCCATACACTAGTGCGTATGAATTTGTTCAGAAAATGAGAAAAATATTCCGAATTCCTATACTTGGGAATTTGCAGTAAATTTCTCAATCAACCTTAATGACTTCAACGCTTTGATCATGATGTAAATCACCAGTCATTATCATGAAATGTGACAAACCAGAGATCTCTTTGCCGTACATCAACGTTGGTTGGTTTTCACAAATCAATTTTAAACAGGTACTGGGGAGCGTAGAAATGTAAATACTCCGTATGAATCAATTTACTTGTGTTTCATGATAACAGGAATGATTAACTAAGCAAGCTGGAGTGGAGTCAATGTTCTCCCTTTCCAATGATCGACGTTCCCCTATCTATCACTGTCCAGAGGTTGCGATCCAGCGTATTTGTTTTGCGATAGATCGTACTGCTGAACAGGCGGGGGACAAAACGACTAAGGACAATTATTTGTACGTCTCGCACCAAACGACGATGACATTCAAAACATACCGCGAGATATAAAAGACAAACAGGATGGCATTCAATGGTTATCGTTCTCTTTCAGTAACAGACTTGCTGGATTCATACTAGGGAACTTCGTTTGAAAAAGTTGGCTATTTCAAAGAGACGAACATTTTATACCAATATTCCTAACAAAGAAGTTGTAGAAGTCCACTTTTCTGTACGCTTGATATAGATCTCAAAGTGATTTGAAAATTTGAAGCAGAATCAAAATTGTGAACTTCAGGAAAGAGCCCATTATTATATCAACGCATACTTACTTGCATGCCACCCACTTCAATAAGATAACGTAATGCAAACAAATTGTTTTTTGTACGTCAATAAAATATGTTTCTTCACAGTGTATATTCATTTAGTAGCATGTGCAAGCCTTACGTCCGACTATCACATGTTTAGTCTACTACGTCTAGTCTACTCGTCTGTATTTGCCTGGCACATACTTAGTGAAACTTTTCTCCATCATTCACCCTGAGGTGGCTTCCAAGAGATTCAAATGAAAATGAGGCGAAAAATATGCAAGAAATACTTGATACATACAGTTTTTTCTAGAAATCCATTTGATCGCTCCCAATAAACATCCTACACACTTCGCTCATAACCAGGTATGTGGCAACTTTTCCCAACACAGTCCCGATTGTAAGGCTATAATGATTTGAAAAACTGAATTATAACGATAATAAAAATAACACAGTCCGCCGACAAGTATTTCAACTTACAACTTCTCACGTATCACCACCACCCTAGGGGATGTGACGAGAAGACAAAGGAGCGACGTTACTTTTCATCAGTTAGGCTCCATCTAGAATATACAGCCAGAGTGTGGGATCCGAATGAATTAAATTTGATCAGAGAACTATACAGTACGCAGTGTAGAGCAACTAAGCTTGCTAAAAGGTCTTACGACAGGTTTAGCAGTGTATCAGAATTAATAGAAGAATATGGCTGGGAATAATTATCAGATCGTATGTTACATACGATTAAATCTTCTGCTGGAATTTGAAACGGATAGGCTTTCTAAAGATGTTAGATATATATAATAAGAGCCCCTAGGGATTTACTAGATTTCACCAGATAAATAAGATTGTCATACCGATATATTTAAAATGCCATTTTTTCTCACGTTCCATTAGAGAACATAATAGTCAGCATAGCAAAGGGATAGGTCGGTGAAATATTGTTAAAATAGTCTGCAGTGGCATGTAAATGGTGCATGTTTGGTGATATTTACCCCATTTTCCACACACCCTCGTGGTGGCTCGAAGTGTATTACGTAGATGTAGATGTATCCTGCCTTACCGGACATCGGTGTTTGCGCAAGCGACAGATGGAACGCGAAGTTGATCCCGTGGAGTTCATTACACACGAAAGGCGGCGAAAACGAGAGAGGAAGCTAAGGACGGAGGAGGAGACTTGTCTCGAGGGCGTGGGATAAGCGCGGAATTCGAATGAGAGGGAGGGGAGACGTTCGCGAGCCTCCCTACGCGTCGGCAGACTCGAACTCGAGACACTCCCTTCAAAACACGCACACACACACACAAACGCACATACTCTCCCTCTCTATACGCTCTTTTTTCCGTCGCGGATGGACGCATGAAAAAAACTCGCGAAACAACGGCGGCGGCGGCGGCGGTGCGGTGGGAGCGTCCGACGGGCGAGTGGGCGAGGAAGTGGGGAAGCCGGCAGACGCACCAGAAAATGCGGATCATTTTTAAGCACGCGGACGAAAACGCCCGTGCCCGGTCGTCGAGAGTGGAATGAGTCTGCGAGACACATCAAGGGACACATGAGGGAAAAAACTACGAAAAAGGTAAAGGGCGTATCCTCTCGAGAGAGCTCTTGCGGGGGAATATGCACTGGATATGTGCTGACATGTCAACTGAAGAATACGAGTCTAAACAGTCCCGAGAAGTATGTAAATAAGGTATTCTGCTTCTCCCTCTCTATCATAGAAAATGCTGCAATTGTAACGGAGTTTAGATAAGAGGGGCTTATATACGAGATGAACGAAATAGATTGAGGACACAGACTTAGGAATGCGTCATGGAGTTCCAGATGGGGGAATGAGACTAATGCAATAAATAACGAGTTGCATGATAACACCATCGCTACATGCCCTTGTAAATTTGAAGAATTCATGAGCAGACTGAAGAAAGGGTTTCACAAGATTCACCCCGAAACAGTAGGATAGTTATAGAATAAAAAGTTTGGAGGGATATTCGATACAACGGAGTAGTCTCTTTATTGACGGAATCCCGCGTGTATGATAGAAGTCTGGGCTTAAACTTGTCAGACTAGGACTCATAGTTCTTATCCATGACGTAAAAATCCTATTTTATCTTCTAATATTAGCGTTCGTTTGCATGCACATGTTCATAAAATGAAAATCTTGAAGAGCACAGGGTATTTTTTGCAATCCAGGTCCTACTAACAGTCTTTCATAGCAAATCAATGCGGTGCTTTTTGCTGATTCACTGCAGCCAGATATTATTTCCTGAGGATTACTACCCGTAAAGTTAGTTTGTATGAACCTCAGAGGATTTTTCAGGACAGAGAAATGTCTACTCTCCGTGGACAAAGAGGAAATTTTCCGAGAAAACGCATTCTAGTGACTTTGGAGGTGGGTGTTAAGCCATGTGTAGAACTAGGACTCGAAAGCCAAATACTTCATATTGACATCTCAGCAGACAGCCGACAATCTGATGATTGGGATTGCTTGTCACGGGGTAGAGGAATTCTCTACCTCTCCCTCTTATAAAAGGTGTGTGACCGTTCTCTCAGCCGAGGGCCCGGGTTCGATTCCCGGCAGTGGCGGAGTTTTCAGTGGAAAACCGGTCCCCACTTGAGTGCCTAGTGTAGGGCACTTCAAGAACAGTACTCCGTCCGTCGGATGGGACGTTAAGCCGTGGTCCCCTTGGCGCCTGTTGTTAAGAGTAGGCTAATGCCGACGCCGGGTTTCTCTCCACCCTTCCTCCGTTCCCTAAAAACTCCTACCATTACCCAATTACCCACCTATCCTATATGGCGCAAATGACCTCAGCTGTCTGTCGCCTCCCCTGAATAACCAACCGTTCACTCAGAATAATACAGCTGCTACTCACAACAGCTTGTATTTAGGGATAGTGTTCCAAAACGAAGACCAAGATGCGCTAAAGATGTGAGAAGGCCAAGGGTGAGTTCCTAAAATTTACATAAGTATTTTTGCTTGGGTGTGGCGTCGATCCCTGAAGGAAAATCCCTGAAGCGTAGCCCCTGTGGGACGCACGGAATTGGACTTTACGAGTTTTTACTCTCAACCGAGAACGAGAAGGCGCTTGGTCGTCACCTCACTACTACTCGCATGACCCTTGTTTCCACCTCCACAAAAACATCAGTTAAGATGCAAACTACCTATGATCGGCGATGGCACCGATGTCAATTCCAGTGGAAAACAAAAATACCATATCCAAGCCCATTTGAACTTAACTTCCTAAATAAGCACTCGCGGCAGATATGGTGGTGATTAAGATGGTAGAAAAGGTTTAGATACCCGTGAAAAGCTAAAAAGATGCGTTTAAAACAGATTCTTCCCAGCTGAAAATTTCAAAGGCTACGAGAAATAAAGTCTCCCAAAAGTTACTTTCCAAGCGGTAACTCTCAGATACATTCGTGACACGACTGAAACACACTGAAGAAACCAGATAAGCATCTCAGAAATGAAAATGTTATCGAAGAAGGGTCGTTCCGAGATGCAAATGGAGATTACATCAAATAAAACGATTGTTAGCATACAGTTGAACGAAACGCAACACTAATATCACTCAATTGGAACTTCAACGCATTTCCAAAATTCGCGTTCCGACATTACGACCAACGCAGTCGCCGGTTCGGCTTCGCACATCAAAGTCGACAATCACCCCCTCGTAAGCCCCTCTGGGAGAACTCTCCCCCTCCCCCGTTGACTGCACCAAAATGCAGCGAGGGGGCGAGGGAGTGCCGAGGGGGGTCGATCGATGCAGCGAAAGCAACGGGGGGCAACCCTCCTCTTCCCCGCCGCACCAACGGGGACCCCGGCACGAACAGACGCGGGCACGCACCCGCGAGGGACGTCATCCGGGTTAGGAGGGGGATAGGGGCAAAATGAATCTACCTCTCGGGGCGAGGGGGGTTGGAAGAGGTCGGGGGAATGGAAGAAGGAAACGAGGGCGGAAAGGAATGGACTTGGGGTTGCACAGCGACGCGGAGAGCTGGAAACGAGGGAGCCACCAACATTAAAATGCGACGAGACGAGACTCCCTAGCACGCTCACACCCGGCGCCAAAAACTACGAGGGGTAACGGAGAAAAGGTGGAAAAATTTATACAGATGTGAAAGAATTGTTCCAGGGTTGCGCACAGGATGTTCCAGGGTGCGCACAGTTTTCGGCACAGATGATTCAGCGGATAATTCTTAGGAATTAGGTAGATATCTTCCGGTTACTGTTACAGCCGTTTTTACATCAAGGTGAAGACAATGGCCGAGTTGGTCGAAGAAATGTCGATATTGATACACGATCAATTTTTGCTGCTAATTTATCTCATTGCTTTGATCTATGACCGCACAAATGGGGAGCTCTATGAGCGTTCCTATTGCCAAATAAACCGGGTATTCATAATACTGCCTGCCATCAAAATCGGGGATGCGACTGTATACACAAAGAAAATAGCTTTTATATCGATGCCAGCCACGAGATAAGAACAAATAAGTGAGGTTTCTAAGAATCCCTCGCTAAAAATTATATTTCTACCGTCATGATCCCACATCAAAATTTTTGCCGGTAGCCTACCATGAGGGTAAATGGCTAGATGTGAATCTTCAAGAAACAAGAACCTTCGCAAACACCTAGAACCAAATAATTAAATTTTTAACGTTTCTGGTACTAATTGGCTAATGGAATGTATTTCACATTTGCTATTAAAAATATTTTTGTAGCGACTTCAAAATTAGGCCCAAAGGTTACAGAACCATTGCACGCTTAAAGTGATGCAAAACATTTCGTTCGATGTGAATCGTTCCCTTTGAAAAAACTAAGCAGAAGACTAATGCTTGGAAGTAGAGCGCTATTTTTTCCAATTGATAGAAACCCATCACGCATCTAACGGCTTCAAAGAGTAGGCTAGGAGAAAACGTGCCTCGGCACTACCATGGACACGTCAAAAAGTATGCATAATCCTTCCAGTCTACACTCAAAGGTGCGGAGCATACACATTTTTCCCGGGGTCTTGTCATTTTTTTCTCATTTTTATCACGCTCCCATGCACCGTCTGCGACGAGTCTCCGGTCCCCCTCAAACACACACACACACACACACACACAGAAAAACCCTTCAAGCACTCTTTCGAATCCCCTCCTCATGAATGGAAAAAAACACCTCCCAAATCTCCGAGAAGGCACACCTCACGAACGCCCTCTAGAGCCCCAGGGGAAAGGGGGAGGCAGTGAGGTAGATAAGGGGGGTGGCGACAATGGGGGAGCTTAACAATAACACGAAACTATCCCCTTTCTCCTTGTCCCCCACGCCCTTTCCCATAAGGCTTCTCAGAAACGCCCACGCCGCCGGGGACGTTGTCCCGCGCTGCGAGGTGCAGACGACACCCGCCTGCCTCCGACGCAGACCAGAGGCTACGACAAGAAGTTAAAAGTTGCGTGCAGCGAGTCTTAAGGTTTGCCTCCTCTTTGAAGCTCGCGATTAATTTACCGCGTCGCGGAGAGCCAACCAAGGTTTGGTTTCACAGTCATCCTTCGATAGCTCCTCAAAAGGTCCAAGGCTCTTTAGGCGACTTGTGCTCAAACTGGCGACGGTACAAAATGGATGTTCCCGTGTTCTACTCGTTAACATCTCATCAACTTCGCATTCAACTGATGCCTAGCTTTTGAAAAAAATAAAATGTTTTGTTAAAGAGCTCGCAGATTAAAGTGAGATCAATGACAATGACTTTAACGCCACCATAGCATCATTATTCAAGGAAAAAAAATACAAGGAAAGTTCAAAGTACGAAAGTATCAGGTCACACTTTCCCATCGCAAATGTTCAAGCCTTCTTTTTCTATCTTTCCTCTTAAATTAATTGATTCTCAATCCTCCCTAAAATATCTTATACTTTCCGATTAAATTACTCCTGAAATACTGTGCTTGGATGACAAAGTAAAAAAATACGATATTTTCCTTATATTGCGGAGTGATTTTGGAGCAGACAAAAAAATCTCTAAACGTTGCAGCATTTCCATATCAATATCGCGATCTAATGCAACGAGCAACTCACATGTTGAGTGACGTCGGCAGCAGAGCTCGAATATTTCGCAGCATGAAAACTCACCTGAAAATAGAAAAGAACACATGATTAGTGACGTAAAAATTTTAACTTATCAGTTATTATAACAAAATAATTATTTAAATATCCCAAAATGTGATTCAATTAAGAAATCTTTAGAAACCCACTACTGTCGAAGAAAAAATTTCAATGGACGCCTTTTTCTTACGTATCATTTCAGTTTAGCTCAATAACAGTAATCACTTATGATGCAGCATATTTGGCCGTTTCATAGAAGTATATTTAATTGCTATACGACTATATACCCACTGCCGTGGTTACATCAGTCCAAATTGTGCAAACCAAATAATTGAAACACTAAAGGGGATAAAACGTGCACAGGAGTGCTAGGTACGAGTCATGTAGCACACTCAATTCCCCCGTCAAATTTTCACGAGACCCCACACACTCCTTCCTGTTGTATTGCCTTCTGCCCCTCCCTCCCAATCCTCCGAGCCCCCAATGACCCTCTCCTCTTCCAAACGGCCCGCCCACACCATGCTTCCTAAAACCTCAACCGTCATCCACCTCCCACGCCCGGCGCGAGCATCACCCAACAAAACCCCTGGCTTCAATCTCCCGTACCCCTCCCTCCATTTGCCTTCCAACTTCCCTTATTCTCTCTTTCCCCCCGCCACTCCCTCGTCTCTCCCACATCCTCCCATTCTCATCTCACACATCCTACCACAACCCCGAATAGTGCATCCCCCCTTCCCCACCAACAAAGCTTCCTCTGGCCCTCGGGGGAAGTTGGGAGGGACAGCGAGGAGAGGCGCAAGAGGGCGTTGTGGCACGGGGAAGCGTGAGAGAAATAGATCTACATCTACATCTACATAAGACCCTGCAAGCCACCACAAGGGTGTGTGGCAGGGGGTGATTGCTCACCAAACATGCACTACATATCATGCATAAAAAAGGAATAGTATTAATATAGTAGTCAGAACTACACTATTTAAAAAGATAGAAATTGCAAAGAAAACATGCAAAAATATTCTGTTAGTAGGGTTAGCTTTAAGTACTCATACCAACATGCAGCTACCAATGCTATTCATTGCTACTCTCCGATAGGACATATTTACCGTTATTCGTATCTCTTATTGTGCGAGGGAAAAAGGACATTTTGAATCGGTCAGTTCGGCAATCAATTTCTCTAACTTTATGATTATGGTCCAGTCTGCCATAGTAAGTTGGGGTTCGTAAAATATTATTAACATCATCACTGAAAATATTGCCTTGGAATTTGTGGAACAGATTAAGTCTAAATTTCAACCTGCGATCTGACAATGATTCCCATTTCAATTCATTTAATAGACTGGTTACGCTAATATAATTATCGTATCGTCCCTTTACAAATCTTGCCGATCTTCGGTGCACACGTTCAAGTTCATTACTTAGACCGATTTCGTAGGGATACCATACACTGGCAGCATATTCCAAATGAGGTGAAATAAAATTACATATACATCACTAGCATCGCTTTCGCCCCTAGGTGGCTCAGGGAACCGAACCCGTGTCGTTCGCTTCATATCTCGGCACGCTACCACCAGGCTAACTGCTTCGTTGATGCGTGGAAGTGCGAAGAATTCGTTCCGCGATATACCTAGAAACAAAGCCGGACCCCCCTTGCTCCTCCCTCCGTCGCCGAGCAACAAACAGCATCCACCCTCACAACAGGCGACTACACGTAACCGCCGTTACTCTCTGCCGTGCTGGCCTCTTGGAGCGAACCCTTCCTCACGCGCGTACCCTCTCATTACCGCCGCTATTTCCCAGCACCCCTCCACTCCCCCCCGCCATAAGGGGACGAACTCGCGAGATATACACGCATCGGCTGGCAGCATCAAAAGGCAGTGGTGCTGCGGCTTACGTGTCTCATGGAGCTGCGAGTCACCACTTCCAACCCCGACTGAGGGAAACAATGATTCGCATCCAAGCACGCTCCGCTTCGTTTCGCTAAGCGCATTTTTTAAGGAAAAATTCAACTCAAGCGGAGGACCCTTGTCTCCGGTCAAGGATAAAATTCCTTCTATTAAGCGCGCTCCATGGGCTGGGCCCACTTGAATTCACCGCAATCATTCCTTGAGCATATCCTATTTAACGCGATGATTATGTTAATTCAATATCTCCCACTGAATAAACTGTTTCCAGGTTTATTCAACCCTCAATGGAGTCAATTGTGGCAAGACTTCGTCGTGAATGAGATTATTTTACGGAGAAGTAATATGACGGCTTCTACATTACAATACGATATTAAAATGATTGTTTATTACCAATAAAGGAGTCCCTCATCATTTCCATTCTACGCTAGAGAGAGAAAGGTACTCTCGACATTCTACCTAATAGAGGCCATTTACATAAATGGGAAAGACGGTTGTTGGTTCAAGTACTCTGATTGTGCGACGTAAAATTCGGAGTAAAAGCTTCGCCAAATGAAATGCCCACCAGTAGAAATGAAAAATGGTACGGAAGAAAAAGGCCGCAGTTTTATACATACGCTTCCGGTTCTTCTCACGAATTGAGTGGATCAAGAAGAGTTATTATATGCAGGGAAATGGGCAGGGAGAGAAAAACCTTGACTGGGTGACTCGTGAGGTACAGTAAGGGAGTGTGGCAGCGAGTGATTACTCGCGCTACGTCGAACTTGGTCAGAGAGGAGAGGGAAAATTATAACCGAGGTTAAGTTTTTTGCAAAGCAATTTGTCGAGTGGCTTAGGCACCCTATCACGCTGTTTAGAATGATTAAGGCTCGACAATAATTACAGTTTGTGCCTTGCAACTTCTCGCAGCCCACTTTGAGAGAGAAGAAACGAACATCCTCACACCGAACCATCTTCCTCTTTCACCCAGGGAGACTAGAGCGAGGAAGGGAATGGTTTTGGAGGGAGGGGTTGAGAGAGGAGAAAGGGTTTTTAAAGGGTGGAATGCGGGAGAGAGGGGGGTGGGGAGAGAGTTCGGGGAAGGCGAGAGAGGATTGAGAGGGAGACGCAGCTGCTCACCCTGTTCATCCCCCCTCCCCCATCTTCTCATTTTCCTCCCCGCCCAAATCCTCTTCTCTCGTTCAAACCGGTGTTGCCATCCAGCGCCTATACTTCCAGAGCCTTTCCACATCATTTACTGGGCGCCTTTCTACTAGAAAACTTAGGTCAACGAGAGGTTAGATGTGCCTGCATTGCCTCGTATCTATCCATGTACTACTGCACGAGTGGGTGATCCACAATCATAAGAGGCAGTACAATACTCTGGGACACTATCGGAGACTTCTACGCCATATGGAAGGCACATGCATCTATTTATTTATACAACTTTATTTACCACCAGTTCCTTCCTTGCATGAATGACAATTTTACCTGTGTAACAGACCCAAATATGCCATTGCTTATACTTCTGCCTTCAATTCAATCAACACGTCACTCTTGTACGTCATTACACTTCAGCATGATTACTTTATGGCGCCATGATTTCGATGACTAATGGGAGTGAGTGACTGCTCAAATGTGAGGAGTCTTTAAGGTATTCAAGCAGCCAAGCATTTCGTAGCTGAAACGTCATTGTTATACCCCACACACTTACTTATTTTGCGGTATTTTTCCAGAGAACTACGGATTAATTGGAACCGAAAAGGCACTAAAGTAATTCAGCTCATTTTTTTTTTTAAAGTTAGCCATGCTACAGCATCTTCGAAGAACGAACTAAAAACGTTGGCAACACTGCTCTAATCAACTTCCTGACCTCCCATTCCGTCATTCCGTCTTCCCCTCTCTCACACACACGCATACAAAGCGCCCCATCCCTACCTCTCTCTCTCACCCCATACATCAAGAAGCTCAGCTCTCCTCGACCCCCCTCCCCCTCCCCTCGCACTTGGCCTCTCGTCTCCTCGCTGCCCCCCGCCATCCAGCAGCCCAAACCCTACTGCCCTCTTTTATCTCTCTCTAAAATGTACATTAAACACGACAGTCGCCTCTAATTTTCTATTGAATCATCGAAGCTCTCACTCGGCATATGAATATGTTGAGTCGTTATTAGCAATCGGGTACGGTCAAGTGTCCAAAATGTAAGGTCATTAATTGGGAAAATTGAATATCATAAAAAGATACAAGAGACGGAGACAAATTCCTTCATAAACTCATCAAAGTTACCAATTAAATGGCATTGGGTACACAAACTTACATTTTTCATTAGTAAGTTGCAAATAGTAAGTTCATATCTTGCAGCAGAGCCAACGATTATATTTAAGAGAGAAAATAAATTATATCATACGCAGGATTCAGAATGTTGATCTCCCATTGCCAACGTAAGATTTCCGAACACATTAAAGAATTTAATTACGCTATTTTATAAAATATTAGAACTGTGCACTATGACAGAAATTAAGAGTAAGCTATTCCATTCGTTTCCGATTTCCTGTGAACAGAATGGTCCCCAGCGTGTGATGTGTTTTAATCTATGGCTAGATGCCTTCCTAAAATCGGTTTCACGGTACTCCCTTAGGTCGGTTTCCAACGCCAACGATCCCATAGACACAACAACAGATCAAAGAATACGGTCGTTCCCACCACTCCGGTCGGCACGCTGCTCCAGATGCACGACGTAGAAGGCAGCACGTGAATCACGGCCAAGTTCCTCCGCGACGGACTTCCACCCCACGGCCCACTGTGGAACGACGCCTCGCGCATACGAGATTCACGCACTCGATAGTGTGACTTACCGACGCCACCACCGACTCGTCACTTCCGCCAAATATTGCCCGGGACGATTCGGCCCTTTATGGGCCATTCGAGAAGGGCCCTCACACACATTCCATTCCGCTCCGCCCCGACTCTCCCACGCCCCCTACGCTCCACTCGGGTCGACTAACCGACTCCACCAATATACCTTCCACTCTGGTGGCCTCACCCACGCATTCCAATAACCAAACCATCTCTCCATCTTACACCTCCACTCTCTAATATAAATCTTCAGCAACGTCTTACGAATACAGACCTTTTAAACCATGAGATAAGGACAATATATTGGTAAACTCCACACCCCAATTTATTAAGCGACCTGACTTATACACTCATTTTCAAGGTTTACCATGTTTACCAAGTTATAGTACTTCTATAAAAAAAAGAAATTTCCTATTCCAAAATGTAACGAACTGGTATACTATTAGCAGTAATCCTCTAACTCCATTCCGGGCTCTTTGTCCTTTCGGGTCGTGGTTGGGATTTTTAGTAAAAGAAGGGTAACGGTGGGGCAGGGATTGATATTTAGGTTTGGTTGGGTAGGTTATATATAAGGGAAGTATTGGCTAGACGTAGCTGAACCAAGACAGACTGGTTATTTTATTTAGGGTAGGAATTATTTTTGAGTTTTAGGAAGTAAGGAAAGGTTATTTTGTTAGGGTACCTAATTGTTGTATTGGAATTTCTTCAGGGTTGGGAAAGGTTTTGCTTATATTTAATCGGGGAAAGGGGGTAACAGATGAGGAAGCTAAGCCGAACCTCTGTCGAGGCCATGGAAAAAGGGTTGTTAAATTGAGGGTGCAGGATTTGTGGATTGGTTGGGTAAGGAATTGATTGATGAAATCTTCTGCGAACTGGATGACGGAATTGTGACTTCTTCTTTAGTGGAGCTGTTAGCATCTGTAGTTTTTCCTGGGAAGGGTTTGAAGGGAATATTTAAGGATTTCAGATGGGTCGTTTCTTCAGGGAATTTAGGAAGTTTGGATTTTTTGGATCTGGGTACTCCAAAAAGTAACGCCGGAAAATGTTTCGTTTATTTCTAAAACCAAGGTTGACAGGAGCGCACAGATGAAGTTAGCCTCTATATGTAGAATATGTGCAAGATACAGTGAAAAGACGATGTACTGAAAATATACATGTATCTGACTCCGCCACCACTGAACGAATGTGGAGGCGTACTCGACTCCAGAATACGATATATACAAGAAAAAAATGTGTGATGAATAACGTTTATTTAAATGAACGCCCATGGGAGATGAGTACCACCAAGGGTTTAGGTACAGAGATGTTAAATGAAGACCGCACACCTTACGCATCGAAACATTAGAAAAGAGAACAGGCATCAAGGGATTGAAACGAGTCCGTCTGGTATATGAGACTCCAAATTTGTGGAGAAATAGAATCACAACGACGGAATTTTACGCGTTTTTTAGAGTTTTCCCTTGCGTTTATGCTAGCAAAAATGCGCTCGTGTCGCACAGGTTTTATACCTTGTTTCGGAAACGACGTCACTGCCTACCACTGCTGCTAGGAGTGGGGTCTATGGCTTATCTATGGTATAACTTATCAGAATTACTGAACATATTATACTGGATGTATGATATCTTATTAGCGCCCACGATAAAGCAATAGGATACATTCATTCCATCACACGCGAAGGATATCATGAAGGACTCTTGCTCGTAGTTAAGTCAAGTCTATAAAAATGTTTTAAGGCTAATCAATATTGATCTCATAGCTCACGCAAATAAAATACTTTATATAATATAAATACCTCACTATATTTCTAACTGAACTTAGCCAATTAATACGTAAATTTCAATGACAAAATTTTTGTATCACAACGCAGGAACATCATGTAGGTTAGGATTTGAATTTTATGAAACAATCTGGAAGAGTTTGGATAATACTGTAATACTGTATGTAAGGTGACCATAAATAAGCATTTTTTCATTCAATTCGATTCCACAATTCGATTCGTCGTATTTACCAGTGAATCGACATTACAACTGGCAGTTAATGCGATGGCAGTTGGACTTTATTTGCCGCGCCTACAAAGTACTTATTGCCAGCGTCGAATTCGGGTCCCCACAATGGGCGATGGCACCCTCACAGTGGACATTCGGCGTGTCGCGGCCAGAAATATACATATATAATACCCTAGAGGGACAGGAATGGGGATTCCCGAGGTGAATTGTGAGTGCTTTGTCTGGCGAAGGTCGTTCCGTGGAAAACCTAAGACGGGGCGCGGAGAAAATGCTTTCGTGGGTCGAATTGAATCCAAGAGCAGTGTCTGAATGAGAATACTCCGTAAGCAGGGGGTTGCCCGTAAATCACGCCAACACTTGGAACCCTTTATCCGTCCATCCGCCGTAATCCCTCCCATTCGGAACACACCAATAGGCCCGCCTAGTTCAGGTGACGATCGTAACTTTTTGCTTCCTTTGGCAAGGACACATACGGGCCTGGGCGTGCCCTATATACATGCACCTACTGATACAATTTTCCCAAGGCAAGGAAGCTTCAATTCCACAATTCTTCCAAAGGAGTGTCCTAACTATTCGTCACAAGCCTACTTAGGGAAATTCATCGTTCGGAGAAAAAAAACAAGGTTAAAATCTCCCGGAAGTGAGAGATTTTCTTTGATCTTTAAGTACTTACACAAAAGAGGATATCATGTATACCACAGCAATCAATAAGGTAACACCATCAAATATTGCCAAAAGGTTCAGTCGGTAAAAAAATACCTCAAGGAGGTTTTACACCCTGTGAGAGTTGAATGTTGTTTAATCATAATTCGCGGCGAAACACAAAGCGTTTAATTTAGGCTGACAGCGACTATATAGTATTTAGATGATCTAAATAGTATTTTGCAAATTTAAAAGTTTAATTTAAGGAGCCGTGAACTGTTTTGGAATTCCCACCACAAATAGAAATTAAGTTTAGCAGTAAAACTCTTACTTAAGTAATTGAATTAATGTTATATTCATGACAAATGCATGCTTGGCAATAGTTAGATCGATGCCCCATACCCTTGCGGTGGATTGAAAGGCTCTTGTGTATATATAAGGGTAAGCCAAAAAATCAAATTACACAAGCAAATCGAGTGTACGAGTTTCATCGGCGCTGTTTAGCCATTCCCTAAAGTGCCCCACAAGTTTGATGACTGCCAATTGAAGGGAGGGGCTACTCTAGAGTTTTAGGGATCACTTGAAGAAAACTGCGAAAAATACCCCAGCAACTAGATTTGACACAAACTCCCGCCGTAAAAGAATAAAGCGGTACCCGCCGCCGCTTTCGCCGGAATCAATTTCCGGTCGGGGGTATCGTTTGGATCAAGTGGCGCCTCCCTCCCGGGATCGATTACACTAGCGCCCTCTTCGCCGCGGGAAATCCCGGCGGTAAGGAGACCGGATGCACCGACGATGGAAGGCGTGAGAGAATGAAAGCACCCCAACCTAAAAACGACTTCACTTCTCTCGTATACTCCCCGCACCAATTTACGCACGGTCTGACGGACTGGCTGACTGGGATGGAGGGAAAGAAGACAAGGCAGAGCGAGACACGAAGGAACTTCTTAACGGGAGACTTGGCGTTTTCACGGCCAGAGGAGAATGGGGTGGTGGAGGCGAGCTTAGGCACGCGATGACCCTTTTAAGGATTTCCTCAGGAGCGACGTCGCCGAGGGGATTATGTTTGGGTCGGGACAGGGTGTGCCAGGGCAGCAAAGGAATGGAGCGAGGCTAGGGTTAAATGACTTGTTCGTCGGAAGGCACAACCGGTCGCTAATACCTCATCTAAACACTTCATATTAGTGTATATTTAAATGCGGTCCTAATTTAGGTACCACCTTGTACATGTCACACCTAGAGTTTAAGATGGGACAATTTTAAGGAGCGGTAAGATTCCTCAGTTAACTATTATATTTCCAACTCCTTCGCTAAATGTGGCGGAAATCATAGAGTAGTTTGGTTAAACGTTGTTGATGCAGACTGCTAAGTTCACAAGTTCTAAAATGAATACTGCAATGTTCTAATAGGCCTAATATGGCTTCGTAATAGTGCTATGAAAATATTAATCATACAATGAAATAAATTTAAAACAGGATAGAAGCGAAGCTGTGCAAAAGTTGGTAGAATTAATGCCTTTGAAATTAATTTTAATTAATACATGGCCACCCAGTTTTAATTATAGCATCTTTGCTGATCCCTTCTGCTCACTAAAAGATATTTTCGATCCATCACTTAGACAGGGTATCTAATGCCATGTTCCAAAAAACGAATACTACAATTCTCAAAGTACATCGGGCTTACCGGTAAATATCGGTTTCATGTTCCGTTCTTAACTTTTAACGATCTAGTTAGCTGCTGGAATTCATGCACATCTCATAATTACACAACTACGCATTCATGTAAGGACATGGCTTCTCGTAATTACAGGGATTCAGTAATTAAAAACTACAACCTATAAATTAGTAACGACAAAGAACTGTCGCAAAATTAGGTTGTTACGCGCAAATCCGAAATTTCGTACACGAGTGAAATAGTTCGAATACTTATATCTAAGATAGCTGTCAAATACGTGGTTCTAAGGTTCTCGTTCTCGAACTAAAATAACAGGATGGAACCCTCAATTAAGTATAGCTATTTCTTTTTCATGCAAAAAATATCCTGACATTTTTCCGGTCATCCTTTACGTGCTTAATTCTAAACGGAAGTGCTACACACCAGCGGTCAGCTTTAGTCACCAGGAGTTTTCGATAAGCACCTAGAAGGTGAAGTTGGAAGAACGTTTGAATAACAGCGGGACGATGTTGCGAAAATGGGTGTATGTACTAACTTAATTGGGTTCCGTTGTTAGAAAAATATTTCAGATACATAGACAGTGTCCAGATAAATCAGATCGTGTCCAGGAATTTAGTATTTTTAGCGACAGTGTAAACGTAAATATCCAGAATATTTTAAGCTCTTCATCAGTTTAAAACTTTTTCGAATCCATGCCACAAAGTTTTTCGTCGAAGGAATACAAAATATAACGATTGAGTAAGGTACAGTGAATCAATCTGCTAAATTACACCTCCGATTCATCAAATGATGACAGGTTCGCGTTTCTAGCAACCGCACTCATTACATTGCTTTATGTAACTCAGCCACTCCTAAGTGCTTTGAAAACCCTGAAGGTGCCAACGAGTCCCAGACGATCGGTGCATTTTCCACTCCACCCTACAACTCATTCCCCCTCTGTGACCGATCGTTATGCACAGATAGCTCACGGTTGTGGCAAACCCCCCAGTGGATCACGCTCGCTCGAACGGGCAAATCTCCAAACGTACGTTGCACCCCAGACTTCTCTCACACCCCCCCCCCCCTCCTCCCACTTCCAGAAGCAGCCCCGTGCGTAAACCAAGAGCGCGCACTCACGTACACAACCCCGCACGCACCCGAACGAATCTTTTTTGAAACGGGAGACGCACGCACAGACCCTCGTGCGCACTGCAGGGGGCGAGAGAGGGGAGTCCAAACGCACCTTACGCACTCCACCGAGGCGGGAAAGCGGGTTGGCAGGGCGGAGGTGGAGGAGGACGGAGGCGAAGAATGAGGAAGGGAGTACTCGACGAGTGAAGTATGGCAGAGAGAGGGGGGGGGCAGGGTTCTTGAAGATGGGGGAGCAGTAAGGGGGGGGGGAAATGGAGAGGAGTGAGGAAAGGGAGGGAGGAGTTTAGATAGAGGGGAGGAGGGATTAAGTGGCTGTGAGAGAGATGGGGGAAGGGATAGCAGGCGTGGCTGGCGGGGGCAGCATGTAGAGAGAGACAATGCCGCCTTGTTCGGCACGCGCTCTTGGACCGGCGGGGGCGTGGCAAAAGATGAGGCGGGGGTGCAGGGAGGAGCACACGTAGGTTTAGAAAGATATGTATAAATATATATGTATATATAAATGGGATGGTCACTTGGCCGTAAAAAGGCATGTCTCGAGCATATACGCGTGAGATGGGCGGACGGGGGGAGAGGCTTAAGTGAATGAGACGAGACCAGAGATGAGCTAATGGACCGCCGACGACGTAGCTGGACTAGAGCGACTCACAGGAGCGGATGGGACAGAGGGGTGGGAGCGAAGGGGTGCGAAAGACTAAGAACAGGCGGACGAAAAGAAGGAAGCACAGACCAAAGGTGGGGGAGGAAGAGAGGAGGAAAAAAAACGAGGAATTGAGCGCGAACGAAAATAACCACCTGCCCCCATCGGAAAGGCGCCTGAGAGGGCGCTGTAAAGATGTCCTCAAGGAGGACGCTTGATCGCCGTGTTTTGAATTTTTCGGACCCCCCACGACAACAAGCGTAGCTTTTCATGCTTCCCTCGGATTCTTAACTTGATCCTCTCCACCCACACCTATGCCAAACTTCCGGAGAAAAATACCCCGTGCCCTAAATCAAGCGCGTCAGTGTTTGGAACGTTCCGATACGTTTTGAAACCAGCTTACCATATCTATAAACAAACCTATTCAGCTTCCGAAATGCATCAACTTCTAGCCTATTCGACACACCACTTAGGCGAAACGAAAAGGGGATGTCAGTTCTGAGAGAAGTATCAAGGATACACGTCTTTTGCTCTCAGAATTTCTCTGCAAGAAGACGATAGTGTTTTTGCTACCCCTATAAGTGGCGATTACCAGCACATATAGAAAAACCATCCGATTCTCGCGTTACAAATGATTCCTTAATTTTTAACGCTACACGCTCTCATTTTGTGCAGTTATTTCATCAACACGATTAAGTAGATTTGTTACTTTTTCAAATGTATATGATGGCATAAGAAATTAACAACTTCATATTAATTTAAGATACACAAATGGTAGGATGATGAACAAATTTACTACCTTTAATTTCATACATCAAATGGCTAATCAGCTAATGATACTGCAGACGTGAACGTCTTGCTCAAAGGGGCGCATGTCACCAAACAATGTCTTAGTATATTCAAACCACCTTTTGAACAATAAGACGAAAACATTTTCCTTAAATTCGTACTGCACTCGACCTTCATCTCCATAATGCAATAACACACCTTTCCACGTCATAAAATAAGTTGTTTTCCTATCTGAATATTGTAACACTACTCCCCGACCACATTCAGCTATAAACCGTATCTATACCTTGTTATCACCGGTGGATCCTTCGTCTTGAGCATTTCAGTTGGAGGAGAATGGTAGGGTAAAGGGGGAGACCGGGGAGAGGCAAAGTAAATAACGCGGCCCAGCACCGTAAATTGACCGCCTTCAACACAGAATCTCGCTCCGTCGGTAGGAGCCACTTATCGTGCCAACCGCCACCGGACTCTCGCCTCACACACGTTTCAGCGGATCTAAAGAGCGAGGGGATGCGAGCGGGGCTGGAGGGTGGAAGAAACGGGAACTTTCTCCCCTGAGAAAACGGCGAGGGGGAGTAAAACAAAAGAGGGGATATACACGAAGGAGTGGGGAACTAGATTAAGGCCCTGAGCGCCCTGGGGAAGGCTTCTTGGGGACGTATAGGAAGGCAGGTAGGTAAACCAAGAGGACGGAAGGGAAATGGGAAAACGTAAGAGAGCAAAGGGAGTTAGTTATACGGGCCCTGGGAGGAAGGAAGAGGGAAGAGAGAGGTTGGGGGAGACGGTGTGGGTGGGGAGAAAGGAGAACCGAGGAGTTCGGGTTGAACGTGGGAGCTTCAAGGAGGGGAAGCCAGTAGGGAAGAGATTTAATGAAAAAATACGCCGGTGCGAGAAGGGGGTAATGGTAAGGGATGGCCAACAACCCCTAGGGCTTGGGAGGGGGGGCCGAAGAAGAAGAGGCAGCAAGGGCGAGTCTCCAACCCATGCGCGTGTGAGGTAAGGCGGGTGGAGGTGACCGCGCCGAGGCGGGGGAGGCGGAAGGAAGGAAGTCGCCCAGGACGCTCTCTAAGTGAACGGTTTAAGTGCACGTGGGGGAGGAGCAGAGGTTGGCCGGAGAGAGGTGGAGACGAGGGCAAAGACACTCAATCCCTTGCGACGCTTTTTTTTCCACCCATAAAACTCTCACGGCAGCAACTCGACTCCCAGCCGTTGCAAGCGCATCGATGCCTAACGGTAGATTCAACCTTTATGTCCGTTCGCTCGAATTGTTCACTTTTGCGGAAAAAGTGGGAATGTCGCATTTTCAATTCACCGCATAGGTACTGCTCGCGATCCATAATAGGGAAAGATGAGCAACGGGAGTTAATAATGAGCATAAATGAGAACTGATGTGATACGAAGTATTCTATTTTAAGAGCAACGTTAAACGATATATTATTCGAAGTCAGTCATTTCAACTGCTAAATATACCCGATTCTGGTGACAATGATACATTTGCTTAGCAATTTAACACTGCTAATATTTCATGGGAATAATAACAAATTGTCCACTTCGTCCCATAATTTCGCTAAAAACCTTTTGAGAGAAATTATTTCAGTTTATGACGAAAAACTTAATCCCATTTTCACCTTTTATACATTTATACATTTATAAGTAATTATCTGAATTAGACACACTCACTGTTTCTGGAAACGACGCTAATTCATTTTTGACGAGCACTCTCTTCGTCACGCATTCCACTCATGCATTCAGTTAATCACCGCTGAAGAGTTGTTTTTTTTTACGCATGTGTGAATTTTGGTGTAAACCGACGGCTATCACTACGTTGTAAGTCGGGCGCATGCCCCGTTGTTTCCTTCTGCGTTCCACACCCCTTTCGAACACTCAGAACGACAAACGCAAGGAATGTCGAAGCGTAGCTGGGAAGATCCAAGGCAAACAACGCTGTCCCATTTGGCAAAAATATCCTCTACCGAGACACATTTGTCAACTCGGAAAGATACATGACACTCATCCTACTACTGCGAGACAGTAGTGGGATGAGTGTCTCCTCATGAATTTCTCTCGGTGCGACTTACATATCCAGTGAGAAAAAATACTTTCACTTCACTCTCAAAATTTTTATCATCACTTGATAATTGGAAAATAAAATAATTAAAATGTCTGATTAATAAAATTTCATAAGCACCTCTTTAAAATTATATACATTGTGATTAAGGTTATCGAATGGCAATAAGATGACTGCAAAATGCCACAAGAAATGGAAAACACCAATACATATATGTAAATATATATTAAATATTCACTATACTACTACAAATCTCTCTCCAACTAGCATCTAGACAATAATTAGTAATAAATTAGTAGCAAGACTCGACATCATTCAACCCAAATATTACGGCTTACTTATTTGGGCTCACCGAAGAGCACAACAACTGTAGTAAAACTAGTCTTGGCTTATAGTAGCTTCACACCTAAGGTTATATCGCACCAACCTAAGATCTTAAACCTAAGACAAGTATTACATCCTGAAATGGATTCAAATCCGCGGCCTTTGAATTGCCAGGCCAGCGGTTACCAACCTGTCAGGTATGGCTGGTGCAAAACACTCGTTTATCTATTGCTACTACCGGCCTATTTAATGATGATATTTCAACCCCTACCATATACCTACTCTTGCGGTGGCTTGCAGACTTATGTTCATGGAGATCACGAAGGACAAACATTGTTTACTTGTACGATGCGAATGGCATTACTATCCCGTTGGGAGTATGCTGATCGTGTCCAGCAAGGAAGAAGCTTGGGTGCGGTTGATTTATAGTAGTGCAGTACATTCCATATTCCTCGGAGACAAAAAAAGCCTTCAGAGAGCTTGTAAGTCTGCGAAGTCAGGTCATCGACACGTCAGGCGAGCGCCAGATTAGAAGATGACAGACACTCCTATCTTCTGCTCCCGCAAAACTAATCATGCTATCACATCGCGTGCGCTGCCCATTTTCGGGCCCCAAGTTAGGCAGGGAATGGGAAAGCAGAGGGAAAAGAGCCGGGGATACGTGACCCCAATGACACGATACCTCTTGTCTTTCGCCAGGGCTCCCCGCACCTTGGGAAGAGGTTGAGCATTTATCCTCCAGGTAACATGCTCGCACAGAAGAATTTAATGCAACACTCCCGTAATTTCAGATTCCAGGGTACTTAACGCCAAAGATGAACACCGAGTCGTAGTCTACTTCTGTATGTTCGTACCTTTCTATTGCACAATGTGAGAATCAATTTATAGCTACCAAAAATAATACGGGAATACCTTCACACACTGTTTCAGATATGCATTCTCTGTATATCGCCTGTAAAAACAAGCATTAAGTTCATGATGTTATATTGAAATCAAACCTCTGTAAATGTCATTCCAAAATTATTCTCGATAAGAAATGAAAATTCATTATCATCAACCAACAATCCTAGATTATATTGGCGCAGCTCTCCACTCGATTCTCTTATCAACTAACCTTTTCGAGGATAACCAATAAGGAGCCTTGTATGGCACGAAATATAAATCCACTCGATAGTTCATTTCAATCGTAAGTAGGAAAGCTTACATGAGTATGAGTACGTAATACCTGCGTTATTAGCAAGAAATGTTAGAATTACCATTGAAAAAACCTATCTCTACCAATGAAACGCCCGAATTGAGTATCTCTTGAGCCACAAAATACCGAGACAGCCTTCCGTGACTGATTTCCAGCCCAAATACCTCTCGACTTTTCCCAACCCTTTGCGTGGTGGTAGAAAGTGCTGAAGTGAGGAAGCACCCTCCAAGGGGTGCATACAGGCACTAGGCCTTGGACGGATGTGGCACGGCCTCCACATACATATAAGGCATCCCCCCCACTTCCTCCCTAGCACCCTTAAAAGAAAGCCTAAAATGGCGAGGGAAAACACGTGGGGGAGTGAGGAGAGGAGGCAGACTGGCGTGCAGCACACAAGCAGCAAGAAGGGGAAAGAATTACACGCGAAGAAACGAGAAGCGGGGGAGGGAGGAACGAAAACCAAAGGCTCGACTCCCCTCTTCACAACCCGCCTCTCTCTGTCCGCTATCACAATGACATTCACGGACTTCCTGCTTCCCGTCTCGTACGCGGGGAGGACGTGACACTTGCACCCGCGGACGTCGACGTCGATGGGAACTGAGGAGATAGATGACTGCGGCCGGCTGAGAGCGTAGTGGGGGAGGAGAGGAGGGGAGTACTACGGGGAGGGAGTACTTTCCCCTGGCAGAACCCGGCTACCACGAATGGATCCCATCGCCATGGTGCAGAATAGCGAGTGCGATATGGCAATTGATCGACTGCAACGATCGATATCACGCCAAGCTTCTCAGTTACCAAAATCTGATCTGCTTGAACCATAGCAGAGTATACAGTATGATAGTCAAAGACTTTATGATTGAACTTTCGAGTGGATGATGAATAAATTTAAAGAGATATTGGTGTTTTAAATATTTATTTGATACGACAGATACAATGATAAACCATTGTATCCCAAAATTTATGCAACCAGTTCCTGCAAGCCTGATAAGAAAAATATAAAATGAATGAGGGTCTCATCAAAGTTTCCAGATCTCACAAACGATACAACAATAGAATACGAGGGTCTCTTCACATTTTCCATATCTCAAAACGATACGACTTCAGAATATCGGATTGCTTTTTTCTTTAACAATGCGCTATGGAAAGCGGTGATGATTTCAAACAAAGCAGTTACATCCGCTTTTGTTGATTTTAGAGGCTGTATGATCCGAAAACTTTCATTTCTTGGAACCAGTCACGAGACTGTTTGGAAGACCGGGGATGATGATGCGTATAAAGAAAAACTATCTTTAATACATTAATAGTTCGGAGAAGGGTACGTGATTACAATGGGAGAAAATGCTATGCTTGGTATACTAATTAAACTTTTCCCATGAAGAAAATAGAATAAGAAGAAAATAGAATAG
Organism: Platycnemis pennipes; assembly: GCA_933228895.1. Lineage (NCBI taxonomy): Eukaryota > Metazoa > Arthropoda > Insecta > Odonata > Platycnemididae > Platycnemis > Platycnemis pennipes. The sequence continues at coordinate 71,435,903 of OW121847.1, read as the reverse complement.
GAAGAATATAATTGAAGGAAAAATCGTGTTCAATAATTCTTAATTTATGGGCCCTAATTGACCATACTGATTGAAAAATATCCACGTCTTAAAACCACATGTGGTTTAATATAAGTTTAAAAAAACACTTGGAAAAGCCACGTGTTGAATGGAAAAGAATGAAATGAACCCGTGAAATATCTCACGTTCCACGACCTCATTCGTTTACGATTCGAGAAGGGGTGCGAGGAAGAGCCGTCGTCGAACCTCAATGCTCACGAGGTCACACGTCTCTCTCGCGGTCATGAATGGCCGTCTCGGGGAGTTCACCGTCGAACATTTCAGATTCACCGAGAGCCTATCACGACCTCTCCACGGGCGATAAAATATACTTGTTGCGGACGGGAGAACTCAGAAGGCAAGTCGCAACGCGAGACCGTGCCAGAAGACAACCTCACTTTTCGGTCGTCGGAGAAAGGGGCGTGCAGCGGCATTCCGTCGCCTCATCAAGTCGAAAGAAGAAAAAGGTGAGGTGGTGGCGTTTTCCTCTTCCTCCTCCCAACGGGACAGAAAGGCAGGCGGCGTCTTCTTAAAGAACGGAGAAGAGAAGCGGTGGGAATGGCCGTACATGTGCACCGGGTGGGAGAGGGAAAATATTAGAGAGAAAAGTGGAAGACAGTGAAACGGTCGCCAACGCACAGAGTATAGGTCGCATTCCGGGACCATTCATAAAGGAAGGACTGGTGCGCGAGAGGGTAACTTGAGGCGGCGAAGGAGTAGAGTAGGAAGAAGAAAGGAACATGAGGGACAACAGGAAGACGGAAACGCGCATCCACGGCACGTACGCCAGGAATACCAAGAAAATCTCTTGCTCCAAAAAAGAAGTAACCGGGCGTAAAGGAGAAAAGCGGCAGAGTGGCTGGTTTAGGAAAGAAATACTCAGAACGGCAAAGCCTAAAACATTATGAAGCACCATGACCCCGCAAAAATAACTGGATAAAAAACAATTCGGAAATCTAATGTAACAATGCACAAATAAGGATCGGGGGTTAGAGTGATGGCTAGGGTGCTTGCTTCCTATCTCGAGGATTCCGGTTTGAACACCGGAAGTTGCAGAGATTTTTCATTGGTCTACCGGTCCCTCTACTATGTGGGGAGAACTTTAAGTTCAGTAGTCCGTCCATCGGATGGGATGTTAAGCCGTAGACCCCTGGGTACCTCTCGTTAAGGATACAAGTGCCACGCCTGGTTTCTCTCCACCCTCCCTCTCTTACTTAAAAATTTCCCTCTTACCTGTCCTAATATGGCTCAAATGTTTAAAGTTGTTTGTAGTCTCTCCAGAATAGCTACAAATACTAAAAAAAAAGAAAAATTAAGATGTGATGAAATTAAATTTTGGGACATTATTATAATCTTGGCGCAAGAACCCATTTTTTCGACTTCAAAAATGTTCACGAGCACGGGTGGGAGATTTAGGAAATATAAGGGAACAGCCTACATTGTATGTTCTATTTAATCCTTAATATGAACTTCGCAAAACTACACTTGATATAACGAGCTTCAACGGTAGATACATTCATACTTTATTTTAGAGTTATTGATTTAAGCAAACCCACATGTAAAAATGCTTACCTGGTAACGCCAGTTAATCAATCGACTTACGTCCGCGATGTCGCATTGTCTATTACGATGATGAAAGTGATCAACCATGATAACTTGATGCAGTGATCGATCAGAACCTGAACGTCTACATTCAATTCAAAATCAGATATTTCACCGAGGTATCCGGATAATAGAGGTCATACGCGAGCAAAATCTTGCCACTGCAGACCAAACTGAGAAAAACTAAGTGTGACTAGAGGAATAAAATATGTGGAAGCTACGATGAATGATGTAATTGGGGGATAACCGCATAAAGAACTCGCCCCGCAACCCCCGCCACCTCCCATCACCCATTCATTCCTCTCTGGAATTCATCCGAGGACAAGCGGGAGTAGGCCGGCGCTTAAGTGTTGCTCAGAGAGAGAGAGAGAGAGAGAGAGAGAGACATTCCACGATGGGTGCATAAAGAAGCCGAAGCGGTGAAGGTGAAATCTTCGTGGACAGCATAAGAAACGTTGACGTCTGGGATTAGAAAAAAATGTGGACCACGAAGCGTCCGCGGTCCTCCCACCCCCAACCCAACGTAATGACTCAAGACGCGAACGCGCGAGAATTTGAAGAAAGCTGGCCGTTTTCGGCGTCTTGTCTTGTGTATTCATCGCGAGGTTGAGAGTTTTGGAATGCGTTCGGGGGTATTGGTCCTGAAAATAAAGGGTGTCCGACTTCCCACAAATACCGGTAGCGCGTTTTAATGGTACGTGATGGTGTCGTGAAAGCTGAACTCTGTGAGAAAAAAAGAGGTTAAGTTAAAATTAACCTCTGGTGGCTGAGCATACCCACGCAGAAGAGAAATCCGTAGCCATTAAGCCAATGTGTGGACGACTCGAGAGTAAACAAATATTTTTACGGGTCTCGAGAGGGCTGACTGAGTGATTGATTCGTTGCCGACTACAAAATTTCCCCATAAAAGAAGAGGCCCGTCCCTAAATACTGTAGCAAGGAAGACGAAATTAGTTTACGAGTTGATCGGTCAATACTTCGCGTTAATATTTTGCATCCATGGAATAAATATTAATAAAGCTCGAAACAAAAATTACCACACACTGACGAGAAGGAGGAAGTGATTTCGGGCATTTTTAAATTTCCATCACGGCATTTCTCAGGATACAAGTGACTGGTGGAAAATCTCTTACCAACACCTTTGATTTCATTTAACTTCTAATCTGCAACAGTAAACGATGTGGTTCATTAAAATCGCGGATTCGGCAAAGTTGTTCGACAGTACCCTGGGAATCATTGTCAGATCGCAGGTTGAAATTTAGACTCAATCTCTTAAATAAACTCTAAGACAATATTTTCAGTGATGACGTTAAAAATATTTTGCGAACCCCAACTTACTATGGCAGACTGGACCATAATCATAAAATTAGAGAAATTGATTGCCGAACTGATAGATTCAAAATATCCTTTTTCCCTCGTACAATTACGAATAAATATGAATACAAATACGAATAAATATGCCCAATCAGAGAGTAGCAATGGATAGCATTGGTAGCTGCATGTTGGTATGAGTACTTAAAGCTAACCCTACTAACAGAATGTTTTTGCATGTTTGCTTTGCAATTTCTATCTTTTTTAAATAGTGTAGTTCTGACTAGTATATTAATACTATTCCTTTTTTATGCATGATATGTAATGCATGTTTGGTGAGAAATCACCCCCTGCCACACACTTTTGTGGTGGCTTGCAGGGTATTATGTAGATGTAGATGTACCCTGCAAGCCATCGCGAGGGTGCGTGACAGGGGGTACCCTACAAGCATTATCGAAGATCTCTAAATATTTGAACATCCCAAAATTACTCCAGTTACAAATAATTGATAATAAAAATACATGCTCCCACGGAGACTAGAGAAAGGGGAGAGAGACATTCTAACTTCACAGGACTTTAATGCAATTTAGCTTCGGAACATGTCCTGCAGGGAAATTAAAAGCTTCTGAACAGTGATGGATTGCGCCACTTTCCCTTGAGCTAATACCAGCATTTCACCACAAGAGCTAGGGAAGGTTATCGACCTACTTATTGGGTTTGGCATCCCATGCCTTATGAAATTTATATTTATCCCGCACGGAGAACGGTGCACTTAACATTTATTCAAATTTCTAGATTTTAATAGTTTTTTACTCACTACGAGAAGGATATTACTCATTATTATAGTTAATATGCGAAGATTATTCGTTTCGGATTTTCCAAATATCGCCGAATGTGATGCAGCCAGTAATAAATTGAAAGCTCAAAAACACGATTAAATCCACTTCGGAATTGCTTGAAATTGCCGTTGGCACCAGACGCAGAATGAGCTGCACGCTGGCTAGGGTGCCTCTCGTGAAATGAACACCCGCCCAGTGCGTCGGAAAACGACCGGAGGGAACTTCGCCCAACCAAATCAGCCCACCATTCATAATTTACGGGGATATTATCTGCCTGCGGGGCGAGGAGGCTAAAAAGCAACAACACGGAAAGTGGAGCGGGCGTTACACCGCGCTCCAGTTCTCCGGATGAAGACCACCGCGAAGTCGACAACCCCACTCCTCCCCGGCAATCACATCGAGAAAAAAATGAGGAAGCAAAGGACTTCATAAAAAGAAGGAGAGTTGCCGGAGAGAATCAACGAGGAGCCCTACATATTTTTTCCACCCGAACTTATCTCAAATCTCAATCCCTTCGCCCTCATCCCCTCGTCCTCCGCGTCGCCTTCACAGAGGGATACAGAAAGAGAGAGGAAGCAGTTCATCTGTGAAGCACGTCTCTCGACCTCCCAGCCACCGTCTTCACCCCCATCCACACACAGACCCGCACCACTCCTTACGTCTCCATTCCAAGAGGAGGGGATAGAGAGCGTCCTCACCCAGTAAGCACACACACACACTTGTCTGTGAAACAGCTGTTTTTTTTCCTCGTCTCAAAGCCTCCTTCCTGCTTGACTTACCTCCAATCTCCCCCACCCTCCCATTCCGCTACGCTTCAGTCGACTTTCCTGTTACGTCGCGAGGCAAACGAAGCCTCCACCTCCCATTCCCGCTCATTCAACCCTTTCCTCTCTTCCGATTTCCCACTCTCAGGGCGGTCACACACGTCCCAAACCCCGTAAGGAGTGGACGCGGCTGAAGAGCGGTATCATGCGTGCGATACTAGGAGCGGCGGAAATGAACGAAAACATTCCTTGGGGCGAGGGAGGAAGTCTTGCTTGCCTTTCGTGCGCCCAAAAGAGGCGGGGCTCACTTTAGGACGAAAAGCTAGGGAGAGTTGACAGAGCATGCATTGATGAGGTTAAAGGGCGGTTCATATTAAATGTAAGAAATTTAATGTAAAATTTAGTTTAAGAACTTGGCATAAAAGTTCTAAACTCTCAGTCGTTCACCTTACCATGCGCAGAACGAGGCCGACTAATAGGAAAGGTCCTTCCATAAGTTATTCAACGAGAAATTTCTTTAATATTTCCCAATGAATTAGAATAGATGAATAATATGAAAAATTTATAAAACTGAAGGAATGCGATTAGACCATGGGTATAATTCTGCTACGTGCGTCACGATTCTTTTTATAGTAATTAAAATCGACGCTTCTGTCACAAATATTTAATATTTCCTTAATCAAAACAAGAAGCAGGACCCTATCTTGGATATTTTTACGCTCACTATCTGTACTTCTTATCACTGCGAGTGGCGCTAGAACATTGGCCACAACCATTTGTGAGTAAGCAACCTAAGACCTCGAGGATCTTCCTGATTGGTGAACTTCTATGTAACTTAAAAGATGAAGATGAACCACCACCTCCGTTATGTCATTATGACATTATTACCGCTTCCATTGCAATGAGAACGTTTAACTTTGACTTTCTTAACAACGTAAATGTTCTTAGATAAAATGTGAACAGGCCTTAAGACAACCACACCCTCTCCTTTTCTAATACGTCCCCCTAATACTTACTACCTTGCACTTCCAACGTCACCATCACCCCGTTTAGGCCCTTGAACTTCCTCTAGCTGTGCCTGTGCAAGGAAGAAGGGAAAGGGAATGTCGCGATAGGCAATGGAGAGACCAGAGAAGGGCGAACGGTGGCCCCAAGGTGGGGAGACGGGCAAGGCGGTTGGGTTGAGCGGGTAGGGGGACTATTAATAAGAGGAATCCCTGGAATGTCACATATTTTGGCCGCTTAATTATGCACGGAGGCGGCATGGTTTCGCGGGCGGTTGGAAGCGAGAGGGGACGAACGGTTCGGAGGCGCCTTACATGGAGTTGGAGAGGGAGGGGGTGAGAGTGGAGGGGACAAGGGAAGGAGGGCGGGGCACAAATTGGAGTGAGGTGGCGGAGGAGAGAACGGGTGGATCGAAAATGGGAGGGAGCCTCAAAAACACCTCATCGATATCCATATGGCCCTTCGGAAGCTTCCCCGGAAGGTGAAGACAAGAGGATACGGGTCCATTTAGTATGGCTCCGTAAGAAAAGTTATTCTTGACGTCTTTCCTTAACGCTTATGTAATAAATTATCCAGATTAATTGATCCCGTTACTTTTTCTATTCCCCATGGCTCTAGGCTCCATCAAAATCATATCTTCACTTGACTCCACATGATGTCACATGATGTGACAGAAATACAAGGTAACCAGTTGAAAGCGTTTTCTTATAATATTTTTCTACTATAGTACTTCACACAGTAGCTTTACAATATTTTATTTCAACTACATAAATAAAAACTACTTTTGCAAGTTCACAGAAAAATTGCATGTACCTTCCAACACAGTAGAAAATTCTTATTGCAATATAACAGAGTTTTACAAAAAAAATCGACCTGAGTGATAAATCCTTCACATACTAGGATACCTAGGATGTATGTAACTGAATACTGGGAAAAAAGGGAAAACACATTACCACAGAGGCTAGATTTAACTGCAGAATCGTTTTCATGCCTACATATATAGTAGGTTGTAAGGGAGGGTCACAGGGTAAATTTTATTTTTGCAACCTACTTCAAGTCAAAATTAAAGCCGAGTAGCAAGGAAAACATGCATATGCTCGCAGCGGTTATATAATTGAATTTTGCGGTTCAAACCTCACGTTGAAGGCGATAATGTGAATATGCTGTTAACATTTTTGTAATAAAGAAAATTTCCCAAGCGTCACCCAGCATAGATTCCTTTAGAGCAGATGTTCTTAATATCATCAAAGGAAACTCGCGTTTCGAACGGAATGTTGAAAGACGTATCTTTGCAAGTATTTCTCGGGAAGGTGGCTCTACAAAGCCGCCTTTCTCAAATCCGACCTCCAATTCCCACCCATCCAAACGAAATTACGTCAGCAAAGGAGGATCTCGCACACGAAAATCACCAACTCGAGAAGGGGTTACGAAAAAAATGGGCACCTAGAGACAAGGATATTATTTAAAGATGCTGGTAAAAAGTGACTGCCCGAACACCATTATCTCCCGAGTCTGAGTGAAGGAAATAGTGTCATAGATGACGACCGCCTCAGCGATTGGGCCAAGGATACCTAGGATGTATGTAACTGAACACTGGGAAAAAAGGGAAAACACGTTACCACAGAGGCTAGATTTAACCGCAGAATCGTTTTCATGCCCACGGCATAGCTGAATTACAGGGAGAAGGACCATGTGTGATATCAAAGAGCGAGGAACAAATGGCACCCATCCATGCTGACATGGCGGCATATGAAAACAGCTTTACGCTCAGAACGGACTAGCCTCCCGACCAAAATGCCCGCTGGATTGTATGGGTGCATGTGTCCCTGCTGACCGCCCCCCCCCCCCTCCCCCTACGCACCACGCGTATAGCTACCTGCTTACGACCGGTTGGGCAGGAAGAGGGGGGGGGAGGGCGGGAAGGGTGAGGGTCAGCGGGGAGAGAATGAGAGAGAGGTAGCCATGCGGAATTCCTACCGCCTCGACCCCGAAAAGGTATTTCTGCCCCGTACTCTCCTTTTTCACCTCCAGGGCCCTTCATGGAAACATCCAGCCCTCCTTGCCCACTTTCGTTCCCCCTGAACAAGTAAAATCCCTCCCTTTGCCCTATCTCACTTTCATTCCTCTTTGCTCTTGTATTACTTCACAACTTGCTCCTCTTTCCCATCCTCTGACATTTACCTTTCCACCGCTGCCTCTATCACTTCTCTCTCCAGCCTATTCCTCTCCTTCTGCCCGCGTTTCTGCGTATGTATGTGCCAACTCGCTCTTGCCATTTTCTCTCGACCCTCTCCGCCCCCATCTCCTCTCTGCTCGTCTTCATCCGCTCTTCCTCCTCATTTCGACACCTCCAACGATCGTTCTGCTTCTTCCCCCAACTTCTCTTCCTACACCTACCTGTTATACCTATTATAGCTTCTCCGTCTCCTCTTCTTCGCGACTCTTTCCTTTCTCCTCTCGAGAGCAAGTCTCAACAAAAAGTTCCGAGGGCAGGTGCGGATACACACACAAGACTTCTGGACCAGACGACCGCAAGTGAGAGGAACAGAGGCTTGGAACTTCGCTCCGCTGGGAACAGAAAACCTCAAGTTTAGCCCTCCCTTCAGACAGAAGCCGAGCAGAGACTGGAATACGCGGAGTACCTCTTCCCCGCAAATCCTCTTGTGAATAATACCATGAGAGAATCGGGAAGTCGCACAGAATATTTTTCCAAAAGAGAAAGATCGTAACCCTGTAGCAATTCTGGTTCTGATTTATTAGCCCGCTTGATGAAGCAAGAATCGGACCTCAGAAATTCTCAACACGAATTCTTGAGAAGCTGTTGAAAGGCGATTAGCCTCCATTTTATAACGCAATGGAAACGGATACTGTATCATAATGCCAATGGATTTATAAATCTGCACTTGATAGCTACGGGCACGACACGAACTAATTAGTCAGGGTATCAAACGGTGCGGTGTCCCGTGACACACACCATCGCGGTGGCCACCAGATTACTCAGAGTACATGTTGATTTCAAAAATTTAATCAGTAGCTGAACATTGTGAGAGTGATATCATAGCCTCCTTTCCTTGAGGCCCTTTCAAAGCCTATCGCTCTCGCAATGAATGGAGCAGGATAACCATCGTGCGCTCCGATGAAGTGGGCAAGGAATGCAATTTGGCGCCATTATCAGCCCAGGCAAACAAGGGCGTGCCTCTAAAACCGAAGGAATAATCCGCCAGCGATGGCGGGCAGAAAGCGATAATCGAATCCTTAAGTGGATTCCCTCGTCTAACCTCTCCTGCCCAGCTCTCTGCCAATTCCTTGCACCCCGGGTTCGTCAGCTCCATCGCTCGGAAATTTCTCCATTACTCATTACTGCAATCACCATGTCATTCTCTCATACCTCGCCACCCCCTACCCCCACACATTATTAGGTCAAAGTACAGATTAAATCTATTAGAGAAATTTCAATCGGATAGCTTTACTGAAGATGTTAGGAACATATTAAAAAACCAGCGTATTATGCTAGATTCGACCAGATAAATAAGATTAGAGAGAGAGATTGTCGTACCGATAGATTCAAAATGGCATTTTTCCCCCGTACTATAAGAGAACAGAATAGGCAGCATAGCAAAGGGATAGGTAGGGGAAATGTTTTAGAGTTTTCTATAGTGCATGATGCATGTATTAACCCCTCAAATACTATAGATACTAACAATCTAGTTGCATGAGACACTTTGGTTGCTTGTTTGCATGTTAGTAGTTCATGCTTGGTGATCTTCATCCCCTGCCACACACCCTCGCGGTGGCTTGCAGGGTATCGTGTAGATGTAGATTATTCGGCTTCCCGAGAAGAATTGAGGTCAATGAAAAGAAGAAAAATTCCGAAGCGTGTCACACGCAGACAAGAAGCACACATACGGATGGGACTCACTCCTTCCATCTACGACACCCTTCACATTCGTCTCACCGCATTCTAGACGGTCTCTCTCTCACACACATACACGCCACACTCCCACCTCATACAAATGAGTCTTCCCGCTTGAAATCCGTCCGGCGTGCGCCGCGGAGGAGAAAAATCCTAGGCATTCAGTGAATCTACTCCGTTCTCCAACCCACATTATTTAAGTCCAAGGCTCGCACTCCCTCGCACGCACGCACTCCCAAACGTACGTTCTCCAAACCTTCCTCACATGCAATGCTTCGACATTGTTCTTTCACTATATACTTAACTTTTAGACCGGGCCGGCATATTCTCATAATTATTTAGAGGAAACTTTAGAAAATAAGAAGATATAAAAAATATCATTTACTTGCATTAACGATATAATAACGACTGAAGGTTCTCTCTCTGAATAGTAGAACAAGAACCAAAATACAGAAGAACGACAAAATGGACACTGATTTTACGTTTCAAAGTATATACTTTTTTCTACCATTTATTCAACTACAATATCTAACCCTAGCATGATTTTAGAACCCATTTAATAGCATTTGAATGGCAATCAACACAACAAAACCCTGAGCTAATAAGATCAACCCTAATATCACATTATTTATAACCCCAATACCAATTCACAGCCCCAATATCACTATACTTTTCCCACCCCTCGCATTTCTGTCTCTAAACGCTCTTTTCTATTCAGACTCGTTGTCGAAATGTGGTCCCAACTTTGATTCTTTTGTTCATCTGTCATCTTCCGCGCCTAATATTCACTCTACCCCTCTCTCCATCAAGTGAACCCTGCGACTCGTGTGTTTGTTAATGTTGTTAAATTTTGTTATGTTCATTATTATTATGTTTTCTTTGTTATGTGTCCTTTTAAATTGGCCTTGTGCTGTTTTTTTGACTATTTTTTACGAAATAAATAAATTTACCCGACTCATCTTATGTTAATCTATTAATTTTTCCCCCGTTTATCATATGTTCCCTAACGTTTTACCATCCCCTATGCGGATTTACTCATCACCTGAAACAAACTTCCTTTCAGATGTGAGCAAATAGACCACATTCTATTTAGCAATTCATGTTTGGTTATTATTCCATTCACATGGAAGACCGTTTCCCCGTTCAGTCGTCGACAACATCACCAGACTGACCCAATTGTTTTAACGAAAAGAAATTAGTATCCTGATGTCTGAGCATTAAATCACACCTCCATCGGGAGTAACAATATGCCATTCCCACCTTTCAGACGCGTCGTTTCACATTCTTCGTGACTCGCGTACAACTCACGGAAGGCATTCCGCCGGCGCCGATCACGCCAAGGACACGACACGCGTCCGGAATACCCGTCCATCAACACCCACTTTGTTGTAAACAGATTGAAAAAAACATGTTTCTAATTTTAATTTGCGGGTACACCACAATACAGTAAAAGAGAATATCACAATAGTGATTATGACATTGTGCACCCACACTCTCCGTCAATAGCAATTAGCACATTATTCAAGGGAAAACAGCCTTTCAAATACGTATGCTTAAAGATTGTTTACGCGCCCACAAGCTTTGCCGTACAATTTTGCCCATTTCATTTCGAAATCAACGCCAAAATGCATCTCATTGGAGAGTGAGTTATAAAAATGAGGACATTTAATAAGCGTAATATGAGGGGCATATGTGTGATGGAGGAGCTATATCTCGGATGCTGGATTTAGTTCTATTTTTATTTCTGTCCATGTATTTTCTCAGATTTTAAAGCAACTCAAATTCTCGACGGAGCACGCTTGGCCAACACGTTAAAAACGAATTACACTTGCTTTCAAAAACCATTCCAACGACTACTTAGTGTAACATGCGTTAGGAAGGGGCGACTGCCTGGTGCATCATACCAGAGACCTCATCTCGTTTCAGTTGCTCTGCAAGAAAATCCAGCAGCCGTTCCTCCACGCCCACATGGCGAGCAGTTTAGTCTGCTCTACCCCAGTAAAACCATTTTCACACTCTGGAAAAACAACCACGACGCCTCAGTCTTCAACGAGCCGAGCGCCCAGGGGCACGGAAGTCCCCGGCATGCCTCATTATTTCCCAGTTCTTAGAGCCGGACGAGTTGTCGTCGCTCCTAAACCGGGACATCAAAGCGATCCCCAGATACACCCCACCCACATGTGCCATCCTTCAGCGAACTGGGGTACATACATCCCGAATGCACTTTGCAGGAAAAATGTATACACCCCCGGGCGAAGGAGGATTCCTGTATGATTTTATGGGGAAAGGAAAAAATAATAGAGGCTGCCACTTACTCGCATAACTATACACCAGCAACCGCTGCCCATGATGGCGACAGGTAATGAAAGATTTTTTCCTCGTACATAGAGTATAAGGTACGACACAGATGACTAGACAAGCCTCCAGGGTAATGAATTGGGTAAAGAATCAGGAATCAGAGGAAGGGACATATATGGAGATCAAAATATCAACTACATCGGAGGGAGCCTTATCCTTTAACAGACGTAGATGACCCCTTCATGAAGATTGGTATGTTTTTGAAACGAATTTGTTTTGAGTACTGTGACGTTTATATAACAGATAATGTTAATCAGACATTATAACACCAGACCATAATGAGATTACGATAACTGTTTGTTGCGTTATAATGTCATATGTACCCTTATCGGCTCGGTAGGTTTATTTTAAATGACGATGTAGAATGATAAAAAGGAATGAAAGTCATGGCTAAATGACAATTATTATCTGGGCACAAACGTACCCTCCTAGCTCAAAAATGGAGCGTCGCCAAGGTACCGAACTTAAAAACCTACATAACCGAATAAGTAGGAATTCCTTCGACAACGTTAATACACTAGGTCGTTATAGACAAAGTCAGCCAGATAAATGTCGTACTTTCATCATGACGACCCATTTAAGATCTCTCCAAGGAGTCGTTATCCGACAACGATTTAAACGCCCTGGAGCTCTCCTCACACCCCCGCAGCCTCGGTTGAAGGGTAGCACACATCTGTGAGGGGGGAGAGGTGCACTGGGTGTGGGGAAACCTTAAGAGAACGAGAGGAGATGGATGACTGGAGGAAGGAAACGGATTCGTTTGGTCGATTCTAGATTTATGTCTCTCATTCCGGGGATGGTTAATGGGGGCACGCGAGTTTACAGCTGTGCAGCATCTCCTCATCATAATCATCATCATCAACACGCTCCTCTTTCACACTCGAAGAAGGAATTGGTGCGGGCGAGAAAGGAGCTCTTTGTAAGAGGCACAAGCGAGTCAACACAGAGAGTAGAACTATGAATCCACCCAAAACACGGGAAGGTTAGAGAGAGGAAGGGAGGGATAGAGGGCTCCCGCGAGCGGTCCAAAGATGCATATCGAAGTCGGAAACTACAGGGCCAAATTAAGTTTCCCATTACAAAGATTAGAGAAGAGATGAGTGAGATGTGTAAAATAGTTTTCTTTTTATTGCGCCGGAGACAGTTCCATATGATCCCGGATTTTCGGACTCAGTGAATGGGCGTGGCACATGCTGGAACTTCAAGGAACCTAAATTGATTTAAAGCACTATAATTCGGAACACAAGCACCATACTTCATGTCGCTCTCGTGTGGAATAATCCACTTGCATTGTGTATTTTTTTGATATGTCTTAGCATCTGCATTCACAGAGGCTCTTAAACATTTCGAGAAGACTAAAGGAATCATCTCAAATGCGCGCGGTATTTCACGACACTAACTGCTACTCGCAGATTAGGCCCGATTATTAATAGAAATTATGCGCTGCTAGGTAATAATGTAAGACGGAGAAAATGTGCCTGATATGATGTCGGTCGTTGCGGCAAACAATGGTGACTAATGTAAGATACCAAATTCATTTCAAGCGTGGCGCTATACCCTATGGCACATCAATAGACGGTCAAATTAGTCATCACTTCCAGAAACAGAGTCGTCCATGACTGTTCTTAAAATGTGCTGACAAACCCATCAATGAAGTGGAATTTATCTAGTTTACTCATCAGCATAAACCACATTACTCATGAGGAGATGAGTCCGCTACGCCTAATCGAGGTTGGAGCTACTCCCCCCTTGAAGATGACAAGCGTTGAATTTAAAAGAGCAGTCGAAGTGAAAAATTAACAACTCGAAGGGCACTAAATGGATTGCGATCAATCCGACTTCGAAGTGAACCAGTGGACAGGTTGCTTCGCTACGTAGATTCCATGTGAATGCCTAAAAAACTGACTTAACAAACCGGCAGCTATCTTCAATTTCACGTCTTGAGGCATAAAATACCACTAAACCCTTAAATGTCTCAGAACCACCTCTCACAGTCATGACTCGCCATTATATCGTAAGAAAAATCTGCTGTAAAATGATAATCAACTTCTTAAAGGCATTCAATAGAGAGTATATGCATGCACGGCGAAGAATATTTCACATACACACAACCATGCAAGCGTTTCAAATCAAGAGAGGAAGCATTTTCCCTTTCGATGAACATCGCCTCCTGCTCAACTCCCTCGAGAGCTGGCTTGCAGGGTAGTCAAGAGGCATGGGATCCTCTGCCACACACCTTTATGGTAGCTTACAGGATACTATATATGTAGATGAAGGCAGCGGAAGATAGTTTTATTCCGGCCTGCAGAGATGGACAGGTGAGGAAGGAAGGTGGCAGGGAACACAGCACAGGTTGAAGAAATATCGGGGAATGAATGAACGGACAAGCCGACGGAATCTGTAATATGATGGCAGAAGAGACGCTCAAGGATGATCACTCACGTTCAGGCACAAATCGCTCGCAGTGAATATGCAAGACGTAACGAATGACAGAGTATAATAAAAACGTTGATGGTGTAGCGAAGGGAATACTTAATAGCATAGGTATACTCATTGTGTGAATGAATAGAATCACTAAGGCAGAAAACGTGTCATTTTATTGACGGTAGAGTTGGCTATATGATCGCATTCCACAAAATCCAACCACTCTCGGCATTGTTAATTTAAATAATGCATGCCTGAAATACCACACCTTAAATATTCAAGATACCTTGTCATTCTAACTAAGCAACATTATGTAAAAAATTCCTGTTTTATTGCGAGGGTAAGGTTGATTACACGAAAACTGCCGTACCATGAAGTCTTATGGTCTTGACGGTATAGAAATTTTAGTCTTGATCAAAATTGATAGTGTCGAAAAGGATCAATTACCGCTAAACCAATATCTATGTCAATCAAACTATTCACCCCATATCCCACCCTCGAATGTATCCACATCTACGCGATACCCTGCAAGCCACCGCGAGGGTGTTGGCAGGTCTCTGCTTCCGATTTTGACGAAAACAGAAATTGTTGAAACGATACATCACATTCAAGTGCAAAAGGAGAAGTGCAATTGACAAAGGGGACGTCACTACCTTTTTGCACATTCAACTACCTTATTACTGACGTCAGGGGTACGTACATTGTATCATAGAATAGCATTAAGAGGCAGCGCGAACAGACTCCTCTGTATGACCGAAGTAAAAGTAGTTAAAAATAATGTATTTTAGGAAATCATTACCCATAACTTCCAAATCGTGAAATCAGAAAAATGTAAAATTAAAAAAAAAATATATGAGCAAAGAATAAATGCAAAGCAAATGCCATTGAACTTAACCGACTCATTTAAAAACTCCTCCACGACGATAACGTATCTGAAGTCCAATGAATCATTTCCTCCTCACGTACGCCACGCCTCAACTTTCAAACCGAACAAGAGCTCATACCATCACCACTGCAAGGTCAGACGAAAGATTACTCGAGTCGGTATGTGCTTGAAAATATCTTGCCAAGAGCGGAGGAGAAAAAAAAGAGGGAGGAGAAAAAAAGAGGGGGGAGATAAAGGGGAGGAAAGAGAGAGAAAGAGGAGAGGGCCGAGTCCTGCACGACTCCAGAGCAACATGGGGGTGTCCCTGTTTCGTTCCCTTGGAAGTGTTCCACTGGCCCTTCCGAACGAGAGGGAATGCACTTCACGAGAGCCAAGCAGCACGAATTATGCACTCGGGCCGAGGAAGGAAGCACGCGGGCAGACGCCGAAACGTCTACGCGCCTATCACTTCACCGCCACGCACGGCCTACCACCCTCCAGGAGACTACTCCAGTCCACCTCGCCCGGTCAAGAGTCGGCAGGAAACAAATAATAACGCACGCGAAGGGGTTGAGCTCCGCGGGCGACTCGCTGTTGGTATTTCCGAGGGGTATGAGAGTAGAGGGGAGGCAGGATAGATAAGAAAAGAGGAGTGCCGAGATGAGGAAGTGGAGTGGAGGAGGGCTTGTGGCCGAGATAAATGAAAGCATTCCGGGGACATTTAATTTTTTAAAGAACGCCGACCGCGGCGAGCTTGACGTCTTGAGAAGAGGGAAGACGAGAGACCAGTGATGCCGGACGTGACTCCGTGACTCGGTGGTTCAGCTGCGCTATTTTAGCTGCTGACACCCCTTTAATTCTCAGCATGTGTTCGCGCACCCCACCTAGCGAAAACAGGTATCGAATTTTTACTCTCTAAGGAGAAGGGAAGTTGGGTACTCTACTCTCGAAAACACAAATACAATCTACTCAATATTCGGCATCTCAATTTTGCTGCAATGCGAATGCACTGAAATGACATTAAAGAACGAAAAGGGAAATAATCGCTAACTCGGTTACTGCAAATTATGTTAAATATTGTTTTGTGGTATTTATTGCAGTTTCTCCCACTCGCTGAAGATGCTTGTCTTATTAGGGTTCAGTGCACCATTATATTTGAAACACTTCTCCAGAGCAAGCGCTGTCGGAATTTAACGGTGACTTCTCTCAATTTCCTCCCACCTGTCAATGTTTCGTGCAGTACGCCCTGACTCGAATGACTACTAAGATAATCAAAACACCAAAATATCAATTACGAACTTGCACCCACACCAACCGGTTTTAGGTTCCTGATACTCATGGAAATGCTTCCATACAATTCGAACTCGTCGCTCCCTATTCAGTCTAAGAGAGCACGATTATTGGTGGCATACCTTCCAACAACTGGCCGTTAAACACTTTTTTCCCTTTGTATTTATCTACAACTTCTGCTAAATCCATTGCTATCCTTCCTCTACGTATTATCCCTTGCTGGCTATCTCCTAAATATTCTACGTTTTATTGTCTACAAACAAATATACCCCGTAGTTCTCGTGCTTTGCATTTCTCTGAGAAATCCTACATATACTTCTATTTATAGCGTGACTAAACCAATGAAGTAAGCTTTAAGCATAATCAATTTCATAATCAAGTTCTGAAGAGTATGAAATAGACTTGGGTTGAAAATGTGAAAAGTCTAACAAAAATCAAAGACATTTTCTATCGAGGCATACGGGTCAGAAAGGCCTGACATCCTAAGACACCAGGTTCTAGTCCCGTAAAGAGCATTGATGCTGCGCCTATCCCGCGATTTATAACTAATTAGACTGGACAACGCGACCAAACTTTAGCCCTTGGGAGTATCTAAACACAGAACTCTTGAAATGAACTTTTGCATTTTCTCACTCGGGCGGATTGTCCCAAAGTCTCTTTCACGCATGCCTACATCTGAGCAATGTGCTCAAAGACTTTTTTAATGCTCGAGGGAGCGTACATTCAACAGCCCTGCGCGTCGAATGGTGGAGAACGCCCATGGTGCGTTTGTCCGGAGATGAATTCGGAAAGGAGTAAGGTCAGGGATAGCGGAAGCATCGACTCGGACGAAATCGAATGCGTTAAGACCAAATTCAATGGAGGAGTGAGGGGGACAAAAATCGCTAAGGCTCAACATTCGGCCTAAATTGTGAAAGTTATAAAACGTGATAAATGAAGAGCCCAAATATACATCTCACTACTAGAGGAAATTCTACCCAGAAAAAAATCACTACTGTTGCGAGTTAAATCTCATACTACCACACATTCAATCCTCCAATCACATCCCATATTCAGTTTCTTAACGTTTTCCCCACAGCACAATCCCTGGCATGTCTCTGATCCACGTGTCCTCAACCGAATTCCTAGAAAAACTCTTGCCCTAAAACCCTTGAATAATCAAAACTCTCGTCATTTCATCCTCAATTTCAAGAGTGTGATATTCCAAAATAAATTGCCATCAATTGACGTATTCTTACTGCATTTGGCGAAATAGTTATGTTCAGACCTCATCACTCGAGGCAGGAGTTTGAAGGACTTACGCGTTCCTTCTAACATGGCGGCACATCCCCTGACGATTCATTTAATTAACGGCCCTAACACACTTAAAATTCAACGGCTGTCTTTTACGCCATACCTACCATAGAACACAACTCGAGAATTGCGAACCTTATAAAGGTGAACAAGTATGGATCGATTCCGTTATATTAACCTGAACGGTATCTTGTCAGGCACCATATTCTCATGCTTTACGGATTTCATGCATGGAATACTCTACCCATTATCAAGAACACTTATGTTACTAGATTGCCAATAACGATAAACACAAATAATTGTTTGTAATTGTAATAGTAAATTGTAATAAATAATTACTGGCATATGTAAGAAAAAAAGAAATTAAGACGAGACGAGGAAGAGTCAAAAACCTTTGATTGGAATAATATTTAGGAATAATGATGAATCCATCGGATATGAAAATGGAAAAAAATGACGCAGTTACGCAATTGTCAAGAATAGTAAAGAATCCGTTATGAATGAAAGAAGCAATCAATAAAGTTTACTTCGTCATAGGTCAGGTCCGCAGGTAGGCAGAATCCGTTGCCTGCCTGTTAAGAGGCCTCTTCCTTGCAAAAATTAGAAAATTATCCATGTACTAAATATTAAGATTTATTAAAATTAGAAAAAGTTAAAGTATTATTATAACAAAGTAATGAAATGCATATGTATTTCTTGACAAACATAAGCAAATGAGCAAAAAAATATTATTACTGGATTTGATCTGTTATATTATAAGCTTGTATGTTCTGAGACCTTTTTGTCCAGTTCGTAACTAGCCGTAATTTAGGAACAATGCCAATATATGCTTTTTATGTAGAACTATGACAGCTTTATTGTTACATTCAACTTATTTATTTCAGAGCCATATTCACGATCCGAAAGATTCGCGGTTTGCCGACCCCCACTGTAGGATAAGGAGACAAAGGTAAATGAAAAGTGGAGCGAACCGAGATTTTACGAAAGTAACTATGCGTAAAATGGAAAGACAACTTAAAATACCTAAGCAAAAGTACACTTATCAGGGAATCTTGATAAAAATATGAGCGAGGAACATACTATCCAGGTCAAAAAAATGTTAGGGAAAAAGGAGTGCCAAGGAAAGAGGGGATGGTCAAATCCAAACAGCGCTGGAGTAGGAGGGGGAGGTGGAGGAGAGGCGGTTAAAGAGCTGTGGTGTCGTGGAGTGCTGGACCGAAACACGCTCTCGTAAGCTGTTCGCCATCGGGGCTAATGGGCGGGTGGTATGGGGGGAGGAGGCTGCTGCAGCTACTGCGTGCCTGTGTTCCCATTCCACGAAAGAGTGCGGCGCGTACTCGGCACATATAAGTCATGCAGCCTGGAGGGCAGGGAGGAGGAGGAAGTAGACTGCTTCCGGTGCATAAATGAAATCACTCGACTCCAAAACACACCCATTTACTTCACGCGACCTTCACAGACTGTCGTTTTTATCTCCTTAGGTTCCGGAATGGCGAGCAACACTATCACATTTCCACGCACGCGGAATCGGGCGGCATCAGCTTGACACGCACGAAAAGTACATCAAAAAAGGCTCGGCTCGCCTGGGTCCCACGAAACCAAGAGATGCATCTAAATGCATTGGCATCGCTTCCACGAAGAGGAAGCAAAAACGGCGAAATAGCTCCGTTCTCGTTAGTGTGCTAATTTTTCCGAGTTAATGGGATATGAATGATGATTGTGTGGGAGAAACTCGGTCATACTGAACTTTATTAATTAGGTACCAAAGCAGAGTATTACTACATTCACAAATGACACTCATCCATGGAGATGGAAGAGAATATTTGACAAAAATGCAGGAAAAAGTACAAAAATAGGATTCACTAAGAAAACATTTAAACTAACTTAAAGCCAAGTTCATGGAAAATTAAGCTCAAACTAAAAATATAAAAACTCCATGCAATAGGATAGCAAAACATTGAAAAACGAAATTTTTTCCACCCGAGCACAATAGTTATCTTCTTCTTAACGAGAATATATGGCCAGGCGTCGTAATGAAGCTAGTTGTTCTTCCGCACCCAGAATAGACTTTCATTAAATTTTCGAAAATACGTGTTGGTGTGATGCGCGAGTTGACCAGGAATCCTTCGCGGCCACTCGCGAGCACAGAAGCGGGGAAACGCGGCCGACATCAGTGCACGGACCCCCATCCCGAAAACTCAATTAATTACGGCGCGATCGGTCGAATGCATTAATAACTGTAATGCAGTGTGATAAGGACACGGTTGAGTGCGCATGGGCCCAGCTCTCGAACGCTGCCCGGGTAACGGCCACCCCCTGCCGCGCCCCCTTCGAAATTTGTGTCAGGAGGAGGCGGTGCATCCACATCCTCACTACCCGCACCCAACCTCCGCCACCACATCCATAGGGGGGCCGGCATCCCTTCCACTTCCTCTACTCCCCCGAGGCGAATATGCTACTCGTCCAAGTGCCCTCTCGGAGCGAAGGCGGTCGAGCCTGTGATTGCCCACCCACCCGATGAGAGTTTCCGTGAGATTTGATGGAGCTATCACTCCTGAGTTACGGGGCTGGCAAGGATATAAAGACACTGGAGCATTCTGAGCACCAGAAAAGCCAGATTAAACACAATACTTTGTGAACACTGATACTACACATGCATTCTCATGATTAGTAATCAAACCGCAAATATATAATCAAAACAGTCCTAAAGCATTTAGTCAGCATCCTGGCCAACAAATTTTGACGTGCCATAGACTAATTGAATTGGACAGTAAATGTAAACGCTAGCTTATTTTAACCAAATAACGTGCAAGATCGGAATATTCCTATTTTAATTCGCAACATAATATTTCCCAACAAAATGATACAATAACCTTATAAAAAGACATGTGTTACGAGTTGATCACCCATAAAAACTGCGTTTTTAACATCAAAGAAGGATGGCGAGCACAAACCGAGCACGGTTCATCTCGCGGCTTAATCAAGTCTCCTCAATAGAAGCAACTGCACTGAAGGTCGGGGGCCTGGGCGTTGGCTGGAAGTTACACCGTGTAGTAATAGCTCTTGCACCGGCGCGGTGTATTTTAACGGGAATGAACAGGGGGCCACACCTCGACATCCCAGGGAAATATTTAGCCTGCTACCATCATTTGAGTGAGAGAAAATAGTACAAGAGGAAAAAACCCCAGAATTAATCCACCTACAATAAGGGGCAGTATTAATAACATTGAAGTTTATAGGGGAAAAATAGGATAGGTAACTTTGTTTTATCTTTTTTTAATGACTTCATAATACTGAACCAATGAAACGTTTTCCACACGATTTTCAAAATATGCATAACAAATACGTACAATACGTGTGATGTCAGACACAGATGGTGATGGCAATTCACTGCACCAGTACTACATGATGTAGATACACGCCTAGTAATTTACACCGGCCTACACGACTAGAAATACACCGGCTTTTCCATACAAACTTACGGTCACTTGCAGGATATTGTGTATATATAGATGTACCGTGAAAGGGGTTCCCATTACTACCAGATTATTCCGCACAACACTATCCTACTCCTGAAGTTTTGCGAGTAAAAGGATCAACAAAAGAATTTATGTCATCAGGTGTGAGAGGTAGCTGAATGATATAACTGACGAAATACAAAACCATCAAACCTTTCGACACTTCATTCCGAAAAAATATGAGGCACATCTGGATTTGCATCTTGCCCGCGAAAAGTGGTGGTTAAATCCTTGGCTTGCAGACTTCTCATGTTTTCCAATGGCAATCCTGAACAGCCCCTCAAGGGTGAACAAACTAACCGCCAAGGGCAACTCGCTCGCTACACGAAATCACTCTTGGGAGGCTCCAGTGACCCAAACCCTCGTGGTGGGACCACCACATGTTCAATGCTCATCTAGATCCCCTCCTCGAAAGAACCGACCAACCATACCACTACCAACCCTCGAGATGCAAAGGTGCAAGAGACACGTCACAAACTCCCGGTAGTCATGGGATGAAACATACCGCCGAGGGCACTACGTCCCTTTGGGGTGCCTTATCGCCTCACATCCATCCATCAAACATTCGTCAGCAAATGCCCACGAAACTAATACTGTGATGGATGTGATTAAGTAGAGGTGGTGAACAATATCAAAGAGTAGGAGATCGATTGGCGTTATCGCTATAAAATCGTCGTAGTTAAGACTATTTTTGGGTAGGATTTTACACAAAATGAAGATGGGACAATTGACACAACTGGACAATTTAAAACAACTATAGAAATGAATCCGCAAAATAGTGCAACCGACAAAAATTCAGTTTTTGTGCTGAACTTTGGGGATCATTTGGGGAGGAAAGGAATGTGGATAATTATTCGCCGGGTTTATGATCCTTGGGTAAACGCATATGTGGTATTATGGGTCAAGCTAATTGTAGACTGGAATTCATCAAAAGAGTATTGGGTAAATGTGACGAAAATGTATGAGAAATCAGCCACTTTTCCTTTGTTAGACCTCATTTGGAATATGCTGCCAGTATATGGGATCCCTAATAAATCGGTCTAAATAACGAACTTGAACGTGTGCAGCGAAGATCGGCAAGATTTGTAAAGGGACGGTACGATAATCTTATTAGCGTAACCAGTCTATTAAATGAATTAAATTGGGAATCATTGTCAGATCGCAGTTTGAAATTAAGTCTTAATCTCTTAAATAAATTCCAAGATAATATTTTCAGTGATGATGTTAAAAATATTTTGCGAACCCCAACTTACTATGGGAGACTGGACCATCATTACAAAATTAGAGAAATTGATTGCCGAACTCAAGAGATTAAAAATATCTTTTTTCCTCGTACAATTAGGGATATGAATAGCGGTAAATATGTCCAATACGAGTGAATCAATCCATAGCATAGGTAGTTGCATGTTGGTATAAGGACATGAAGGTAACCCCACTAACAGCACGTTTTTGCATTCTTAGTTTGCTATTTTTATATATTGCACATTGGACTAATATATTAATACTAATACTTTTAAATATGTAGTGCATGTTTGGTGAGAATTAACCCCCTGCCACACACCTTTATGTTGGCTTGCTGGGTATTATGTAAATGATGTAATTGCCGGGTACGCCAAAATAGCGTCTCATGTATTGAACAATAATGCCCAAATGCTGACCAGAGGAGAAAGGTAATATTGAAACTAAAGAAAAAATAAATTATAAAAACAAAATTTAAGATGGTTAAAATTGTCTTGTAAAAATATAGAGTACAGTATACTATCACTGAAAACTACGTGGCCAATAAAATTTTAAGTTGCACTTTTAAGAAGAGGCGAAATAAATCAATCATCGTCCTTCACGGCATGTTATTACCATAAAATTTATGCTCCACAAAAACACTTGGCAGGCATTCAAGGGACGATGGCTCCCGTAAACCTTCGGTATAATCCCGATATGTAAAGGAACTAGGATATGTTTCTTATGCCTCACATAATCCACGGTCACATTCCCCAATGATAACCAAAATACTCGTGCAAAAACAGCAGTTGCCGCGGAACAAAAAAAACCATTCCCCCTCGCACTGCGCTCATGGCATCCACGATCGGAGAAGGCAATACTCCCGAGCGAAACTATCCCTCTACGCGAACACGTTTCAGCTTCGCCGGGTGCGCCCACCCTCGCAGCCTCCACCACCAACCAGATGGGCAAAAAATCTCTGCCCGAATCGGCCCGGGACGCTGGAAAGCGCACCTACCGTGCAAAACACACATTTGCTTGCCATGCCACAGGGACCGGAGAGAGGAGGGAATCGAGAGAGAGGCAACACACACGTTCGGGAGGGCCCCTATGATCTCTACCTCCCTCTCTCCCTCGTATTCCCGCCGTGGCCCGGTGGGAGGGAAGTGAGGGCATGGCGGGAGGAAGGGCAGGGGAGGGAGGGACCGCAAGAGTGGTCCGCCATGCCAGCCGACCAGTCAAGCCCACCGCCCAAGCCAACCCCTCTCCCGCCCTCTGTCGGCGAAGGGGATGGAGGGAGGCAAGGGGAAGGGAGTGAGGCCTTGAAGGGAAGAGGGTGGGGAAATAGGGAGGGAGTGTAGGGAGAGGAGGAAAGAGCGGGAGGGCGGTCTAGCCTAGCGTGAGGGTTGTTGGATACGAGTAAGGGAGTGGGTGGGTGGATATACCCCAGGGGGTGAGAAAGATGGAGGGAATGCAGAGCCGAAAAGGGGATTTCGGATGGAGAGAGGCGACTAGATGGAGGCGGTAGGTGAAGAGAAAAGCGGGGAGAAGGAGGTGAATGCACCTCCCCCCTCCCCATTGTTATCTGCCCCAGGGACCAAAAGCCGATGTCGGTGCGAAGGGAGAGGGGTGGGTTTTTCGAACGGGAAAGAAGACGAAACTAGCCTAGGTAGGAATGGACGGATGCCTATGATACATAACGGAATAGGGGCACGGGCGCTGCTCCTGCCTGAAGCTCTGGTGCACGGGGACCAGAGAGAAGTCAACGGTATGGCCTCTGATTTTTTCAATTCCCTTCACCATTGTAACCAACAGCAACACAGCGATTAAAGCCACTACATTCAAGTCGGATAAGACCTACTTGCGAAGAAAAACCAGAAGTCGCCATAGCAATGCAAGATGTGCATCAGCCCAGACCGCCACGACTCAATGAATTGAAAATTGTGAAAGAAATTGAAAATATTTCCTAGGAAAAGAAAACTTCAAACACCTAAATGAGAACTAACTGAAGCATAATTTTCTGATCGACTCTAAACACACACACCCGTTCGTGATATTACTTCCCTCTGGAGCCATAAGAGCACCCTTGAGCCGTGATTGGCCTCTTTTAAGGTTTTAAGACGGCTCTCATGCGAACCGCAAATAATAATAAAAGCTAATAATAATAAAATCTCCCCTCTACCCGAATTATACGTGCCGAGCGACACGCTCCCAAATTCATTTTCGACGAGACCCGTTCCGCTCGAGGGCGCCGAAGGACTTCCAAAAGTCGTAAATTCACGGAACCCCCTAAAACTCACACACCACAGTCCCTCCCACCGAATCAAGAAAATCTCCCGAAAAAAGAGTCGAATCGTAAGCCATATCGGAGGCGAACATGGACGCTTCGGAGGGAGTTCCTCTCGCCCTTTGGAAACGGGAAACGTCCGACCAAACGCTCCCTCCTCCCCCGAGAGCCGCCGGCCCTCGCATCCGACGCCGGATAAGCAGGAGACCCCGGGGGAAGGTTGTAGAGGACGTGGTGGTACACATTTCTTTTAAAATGGCGGAAGCTGGCGTTCGAACCCCAGGCAAGCACATACCTGCCTAGGAACTAAAACCCGAGAAACATTTTGAACGAGGGGGGAGACAAAAACGAATCGAATCTTTGAAAAGCCTATTTTTTGTGTCCGACAAAGAATTACACCACCGACTCGCAAATCTAGGAACTAGTCCCTCAAACAAATCTCGACGAAATCTTACATCAAACCCATCTTTCAGCCCCGCGATCGCTTCTCGGCGCGGAATTCTCAAGAGCTTCATCTCCTGGCCGAGCACTGGGGGCTGGATTCTTTTTTTAAGTGGTCGCTGGGCTTCGCTTGTGAGAGATACGGGAACGGATCTGTTCTAGACGAAAAGGGTTGAACACTAAGGTGCGATTACATGGATTGCATTGATGATGATGAGAGGAAATGAGCGCGTGTATACTGGACGGAAGTGAAGAGCAGCGGTTGAAGCAGCGGAGTCAGGGCCGAAGCTGGAGAGGAGGAGCGAAGTAGGAAAGGGAGTCGTCGGCGGGGGTTCGGTTGACACGACGAGTGAGCGACCGGCTAGCAACGTCCGACGCCATGTTCAAAACCGGTCGAAGGCGTTAACAAAACAAATCGCGCATCAATTATTCAGATCTTCGCGTCTCCGGGAAATTGAGAAGGCGGCAAATGAACTGTGCTGATCACATAAGGTGGCAGAACCATCCCCTTAATAAATTGTTGCTACGGTTGAAAATAAATCGTCCCGAGACGTAGAGAAAAACCACCCCTACACCAGCGCGGACTTGCCGCTCCCAAGAGCTCGAGTTCGTTCCCTCGGGAGGGGGCGAACATTTTGTACCCTTGGAATGGAAACCATAGGCTGGATTTCTTCGCGCCAAGCACGACCAAGTGTCGTAGGCCTAATGACGGATCTGTGACACATTCAACCTCGCGTTACCGCCGCTAAGAAATGGAAATTCGCCACAGGGTGAAACCCTCAACCACATACACACACACGCGCACTTGCACAGGGGCGCCCTCGCAGCACTTTTGGAGAAGATGTGGGGTAAAAAAATAAACCAAATCGGATGCGACTTCATCCCATCCTTCGTAAAGGGTTTTTGGGTATTTCCTTGGAATTAAAAAAAAAATGAAAAATATTTTGAGAACCAACCTCGTATTTGACGCTGGCGAGCCTCAACCACGTCTCGACTTTGAGGCAGTACGGAGAAATGGACGGCAGGAGTGGGGTGCGGCAGAACTGGTACAGGTATACAGTGTCCTTCTCGAAGTTGGGCTTGTGGACGGAGGGCTTGGGTGGTGCGGGGGGCGGCTGTTGCTCAGCCGTGGGGGTGGCGGCGGCGGCGGCTGCCTTGCCATCCGCAGCTGCTGCCTCCGTCTCGGGGGCCTTCACCGCGGCCACCGCCTCTTCCTTCGGGGCCTCCTTGGCGGGCTCGGCCGCGGGGGCGCTGTTGTTCTCCGTCGTGGTTGCGGTCTTCTGTTCCTCTTCTCCGGCCATTTTTTTATTCAAAAAATTCGAAACTTCCTCG
This sequence comes from Platycnemis pennipes, assembly GCA_933228895.1. Taxonomy (NCBI): domain Eukaryota; kingdom Metazoa; phylum Arthropoda; class Insecta; order Odonata; family Platycnemididae; genus Platycnemis; species Platycnemis pennipes. The sequence goes on along the minus strand of OW121847.1, from coordinate 71,409,404 downwards.
AGAAACCGAACGATTGAAAGTGAAGGTATTCCAGAGACGCGAAATCTCTTCTTGCTTCAGGCGAGGAACTACGAAAATACGCGCGTTGTGTTCTCCGGAGGGGGGTGGGTGAAAAAATTTACAAAAATCCTTTGGGAACAAACGGGGTGCCGCTCAAAAAAATTTTTCCTTCCTTCCGCTGGTCGGGGTAAATCCTCGCACTCGCTCCTCTCCTCCGTGAAACAATTAGTCCTCGATTATTGAAGACCGACGACGGGAAAGCGAAACAAAAATACCCTCCGGCGACGGAATTCTACCCAAAATCGGCTTGATCCGGCGTTCACAATGCAGAGCGAGAGAGACAGCCTGTGTCTGGGCGGGAATGTTCACTGACGGCGGAAGCGAAATCGACTGACTCGTCTGGTTCCTCTTAGGGACGACCACCGTACTTTCCGAAACCCACCACGGCACGAACTCGGCGCGACTGCGCTGCCCGCGTTCCTCGGGAAGCGGCAAACCCAAGCCGTGACGTCACAGACTGCTTGAGTCAAGGGCGAGATTGTACAGGGGAGAGAGGACGCATGAACTCGGCTTCGGCGGGCTTGGCTCTCCTCTCGCTCCTCTCTCTCCGTGTCCTCCTCCTCCCTTCCTCTTTCTCTCTCTCTCTCTCTCTCTCCTCCCAGTCGAACGCGCGCTTACCCCTGTGACGTGCCCGTTCGAGTTTTTTGGCGTGCCCGGTCGAAAACATTACCGTGCGGAGGAGAAGGGAGGGAAACGGACTCGTAGGGGGATGAAATTTGAGGGGGAGATTTTTTTTTGCGATGCCGGGAAATCGATTGCACACGCGGGGCTTTTCGCGTGGAATTCGACGTCTGTTGAGAAGAGTTTTCGAGGAATAAAATGAAGCGATGAAGCTCGCCCGGCTTGGATTAATGGCATAGTTTTGGAGCTGAATTGACCCGAGTAGTAGTCGACACGCCCTATGATGGAAAGGGCAGGGAACTTCAGTAGGGACCCGGTGGCGTTGAAATGATACGGTCCTCCGGGTTTTCCGTTGGAATAAAAAGGGTACAGAGTCGTAAATGGGATTTACAATCGCGTAATTACTATTTTAATAATGCGAGCTGAATTTGTGATACTCATCGTGAGGTATTTACGCGTAAATAGAATGCGTAAACACGTATGAATTAAGAGGTAATATTAATGAAGCATTTCCTATTCTTTCCATTCCACCACATTAATAATTTTATAGGCAAGCTAAACCACACTGAAGCGTTAGTTATGAGCATAATTTTTAGAGAAAACACATAAGTCAATCAATATATAGAGATATTTTAAAATTTTCCCTGACAATGATGAACCAGGGTAGATAAATTGAAGGTATCTCAAGGAATTTTGACGTTTTTAAACATACGGGAGTGATTAAAAATAGTCCTAGCTGTTTTACTTACTGGTTTAAACTCAACATCATTCGAAGCTTATTCATTACGCTTCATTCTAATGAGATACAACTGGCTGAGAATGACAAAGCCGTCGAATGCCATAAAAATCTACTACCGATACCCCTGGGAAAAGACCTTTGCTTATAGTGAAATACCTCGCTGAAAAGTTCGTGGAAATTCTGTTTTACTATTGGCATTGGGTAAATGTATCGATCACGTACGAAAAATCAGCTGCTTTTCCCTTGTTAGACCTCATTTGGAATACGCTGCCAGTATATGGTATCCATATGAAATAGGACAAAGTAATGAACTTGAACGTGTGCACAAAAGAATGGCAAGTTTTGTAAATAATTAAATACTATAGATACTAACAATCTAGTTGCATGAGACACTATAGTTGCTTGTTTGCATGTTAGTAGTACATGCTTGGTGACCTTCACCCCCTGCCACACACCCTCGCGGTGGCTTGCAGGGTATCGTGTAGATGTAGATGTAAAGAGACGGTAAGTTAAGAATTCTAGCTCTTTATGTATGTATATCTAGAGTCCGCTTGCTTTGTAATGTTTATCTTTTTTAAACATTGAAGTTAAGACTAGTATATTATTACTAATCCTTTTCTATGCATGATTTGCAATGCATGTTTGGTGAGATTTCACCCCCTGCCACGCACCTTTATGGTGTCTTGCAGGGTATTATGTAGATGTATATATGGGGCAACATTATTAGAATGTTAGTCAAATTTAAGCCTCTGATTTACATGTTAATAATCAGCTATTGATTTCTTACTGAATTCTTTCCAATATGAACGATAGATGCTCTTCCCAATAACCTACAAGTATGAATAAGAATAAGGATCTGAGTGCGTGTGCAAGAATTTTTGGACAAATTAAATCCCACAAATGATTTTTTGCGGGAAAATACATGTTTCCGACGGTGGAAAATGAAGGAAATATTATGCTTTTCATGCATGTTAGAAATCGATATTTTATGCTCAAGTTTTTTTTCCTTTCAATAAACCAACCTCGTCTCTAAATTTTATCTCTCAAACTTTATTTCAGGGAAATCATAATCTCCGTTGAACGGACGTAAAGGAATAATTTACTTTGTTAGGAGACACTAAATTAAGCCAATATCCGAATGCAACAAATGATTTAGAGGCATATGAATCACAAAAAGAATGCGTACATAATGAAAAAAATGAACCCTTTTTTTCTTTACGTTAATGGCTTCAATAAAAATATTAAACTTCATCTCGTTGCCGATGAAGCAGTATTATATATGGAAAATAGGAATAAAGATGACAGCCAGTTTTAGCTAAGGATTTAGAATCGAATGATGATAGGTGTGTTAGTTGACAGCTAGAATTAAATTTTGAAGAAATGCACGGTAATGAACTTTTGAAAAAAGAATATTTTTCCCCGTAATAATTATAACATCAAAGAAAATAAAATAACTTGCGAGGAATCTATTAAATAGTTAGGTGTCACCATCACTGAAGAAATGTCATGGGGGAAACACATCAGGGAAATAACTAGTGTACCAACCGGGATCAAATTTAGGGTTTACAAATTGAGAACAAAATGTATCACTGAATTTAAATTTCCCCAATGATAAAGGAAGGATTATTTCCTCTGGGGTCTTACGTAGTGGACAGGTCAGTATTGTACCGGTTTGGAACCCAAAGTTCGAGGGTTTGAATCCTGCCCAGGACATGGATATCTTGTTTTTCTTAGGATTATATTTATATCAGACAACGTGATATAAGCTGAGTAGTTGGAGCACCTAAGAACCATATACACGGTGGCTATCTTTGATAAAAAAGCACTTTCTTAATAGTCCTTAAACTCATAACAACACTTAATTGTGATTCAATACTTCTCAGGGCGATATTTCCGCAGACATAGGCATTTCGATATTTTCATGTTCGGGATATTTTTCTTGCAGGAAATCCTTCCAGACTTTTGTCATTTTTCCATTAATCTTCAAAGGTGTTCATCTAAAAGAGCCGACAGTCAAATATAAGTCGTCAAGCCCTGAAAAGTTAAAAGTGGTCAAATCCCACCATATACGGAAGATACGGAATCCGCATTAAAATAATCTTGGATGTGACGTAGCCCCTAGCAATTGGATCACACTATAACAAAATTATAAGCTTATAATTCAAGCTGAAAGCCCCAATTTATTCATGCATTCCGATGATTCATATTATAGCTGATTATCACGAGAAGAAAATGGAGTGATGTTGAAAATTTAGGTACTCGCCATCAAAGAATCTTGCTTAATGAATTTTTTAATTGAATGATTATTTATCCATATATCGGTAACACATCACATCACCACGGAAAATTACGATCCAACATCGGTAACACATCACTAATACCTTTAGCATAATCACGATTGTGATTATGCTAATTTAATTCGGGGTGTACGAATTCAAGCACTGTTCAAAAAACTAAGGATTCTTCTCTTTCACAGACCATCCCATGGTGAGGATTCTAATGACGATTCCAAAATAACACACGGGAAACAGCTAAGAATTTAGGCACACGCATTCCGAAAAAAAACCTTCAATGTTCCATGAGAGATTATCTCCTGAGTGTTTCGCTGAGTATGTAAGGGATTGTTCTCTCATCAACACCTTTTCTTCAGCTGATCAAAAAAATATTGTTTCAATTTACCGTTTGAATATGGCCTCCTTTACTAGCATAATTCCCTCCGTTTTTCATATAAACAACTGAGGTAATCCATTACGTCAGCGTCTTTCATCCAAAAGTGATTCAGAAAGATCTCCCGTTTCCGTCTTTGTTGCCCCCCTCTTCTTCGCTCTTCCTGAATGACTCACTATTCCATGCGCTATCCACAGGAATATCCTCCATTTGCTCTCGTTAAGGAAACAATTCCGCTCTGGTGGGCGCTCAAAAGAAGCTGTATGAGAATTTTGTTTGAAACTCAAATATTTTCAATGGACAATGCAGTCGAAGGACGCGCCCAAAAGCTAGATCGATTGCAATCAATTCAAAAGTTTGCCTGATCACGACCTTGAGAATGCATCTACCTAATTTAACACTTTTTTTGTAGCATGATGTAGAGAGAGAAGACATCATTAAGAGAGAATAATTAAGAGTTTTTGTGAGGGCACGTCGTGTACATGCCCGAAACTAATATTTAAAGATTCCATAGATTTTGGGTTCAAAGAGGCATCTTTAATTCTTCAACTCATGCAACCGAAGATATATGATAAGGTAGGCTACGGGTGGATCTATTAAATAATAATGGCAATGGTGTCTTAACTACTTTTATTTATCGTGGCCTATGTCTCTAATAGCTCCTTCCAAGTAAGGATTATCATCACCGCATCAAGAAAGTCCATGAATCACAAATGAATGACTATTTCTGATAAGAAATTGATAACGGAGGAAGAAATGAAGGCTTTTTTTAATTTGTCCCAGTGAAATACTACTCGAATATATATTGAAGGATGACTCTATTAAAGTATTTCCTAATTGAGAAACGGCAAGCTTGCTCTTTGCACGAGTAAAAGAGAAAAAAAGACATTGCAATCACATGCATTTCACGTAGGTACATTTAGGCGAGGAGTCCGACAGATACATCATTAGCAGGGTTAATTCCCGTCAAAGTTTTCCAGCGGAGGGATGGAAAGGTAGCTGATTTCAACTCAAACCAATATATGATGATAGTTATGAGTGTACTGATGACGACGGAAAGCATCCTGTTACCATTTGTAGGACGTATTAGTTAACATTTTTCCAAAAATTTTATATCATTCAAGAGTTACCATCGCTTCAAAACCGACCTAATTGATCAAAGCAAAATAGACGAGAATAAGTGGTATCCTAATATACTGAAGACGATATATATGTATGAAAGAATTACGTACATATAGTCGGTCATTAAACTAAAGGGAGGTACACATGGCTAGTACACATAGGCCCATTCTCCCATTGATATGGTTCCGTGTCGACATTCAATTCAAAACCTTTCATCGGCAAAGGAATATAAACTCGGTAGATATCTTCTATTTGATTGCAGGAAAAGTATTTTTAGCCATGCTGTCCCAATCAGCCTCAGATATTGAGAGCCCGGTGTTGACTAGACTGCGTGGCTGTTGACTAATGCTCACGAGGTGCATCGTTATTTCGTGATTCATCATTATTTGCCCTGAAAGGTTTCCTGGTATCTCGTGATTATTAAATCAAATATTATTCTGTTTTCAGATGAGGATTTGAGTAGAGGCAGATACTTATGTCAAGTCAAATGCTCGATGGATTGGCACCGTCTGAGTGATTTCCTACAATGCCTTGTGTTATGATTCGATTGCATGTGGTTTAAAGTAAGCTAAATAAAGTTATTTAAAAAATTTTGTAGTACAACAAATAAATTGTGCTCCCAGTACTTCTTTTGAATTATAATTATTCTTTGTTGATTATTTTTATCAAATACGCTCCAAAAATATTTGATGAATGAAATCATTCCTTTGCTACACATTCGACATTATACTATCGTACGTATTCGACATTATTTTGCTAAGAACCTTAACTCCACTAAACCTACTTTGAAGATAATAATACCGATGCCGACATGTATATTCGAAGACTCCTATACCGATCTTTCGGTCAACTGGGTGACTGTCAACGGGGAGATAGTTTTGGGAGGCACTTGTCTCGGGAAGAGCTCAGTGGTGGGCCACTGTCCATGAGTAAGTGAGTGTTAGATTGTTTGGTTTGTGGGGGAGAGGAGAGGGGAGGGTGGTAGGAGGGAATCTGATTGGTTGCTGTGGGGTGAGACGGGAGGAGGTCGGTAATGGTTGGATGGTCTAATTTTGAAATTAAATAATGTACTGTAGATGATATCTGGTTCGTTGTTCATGATTCTTTCCTTGTTTAAATGTATGTGTTAGCTTTCGCAAGCATCTAGTTTAATGTTTTCGGTTGCCTTTATTAAACTTAAATCATCTATTGTGATGGGTTGACTTGTTTCGTAAAGTATACCGGTGCATCGATATATCGGTCTTCGAAATATACCTGTTGGCAGCGGTATTACTATTCTCAAAATTTTCTCACTGTCAACAAGCTCACTTCATTGTCTCCACTAATCCTAGTTCTCATCTCCAACTTGCGGTGAAATAGCTCATTTAAGTATATGACTCTAGCTTTGCTAGCTAACACAATGAAAGAATATGGGGATCGGGTTGGTGTGGTGGCTTGGGTACTGGCCTCCCATCCCGAGGGCCCGGGTTCGATTCCCGGCAGTGGCGGATAGTGGCTAAGAGTAGGCTAATGCCGACGCCGGATTTCTCTCCTCCCTTTCACCGTTCCCTTTAAACTCCTACCATTACCCAATTACCCACCTATCCTAAATGGCGCAAAAGACCTCAGCTGTCAGTCGCCTCCCCAGAGCCATGAAAGAATGTATTCACTTGATGGAATGAAAATGCACCATTTTGCACCAAATTTTCAAGTTAATGCCTGAAACGAATAATCCTCACAACATATTCATGGACATCTTTCCTTGTGATCAGAGATATGCGGTTGTATTACTCAAATCTTCATCAATAGAGACATGATTGATATGGTAGAGATATGTAGAGTTAGAGAGGGAATTGATATAGAAAACGAAGATTGAATAGAATGTTAGGTAAGAGAGAACATACTTGGGTGGGTAAGGGAATGGATGAATTATCTATGTGCCTAAAAATGTTGTTAGAATACATAGGATAGGGGTTGTGACTCCACACGAGTTCCCTTTCCTCCATCCTACTCTTCAAAACAAGAATCTTCTCATTGCAATTTGTGGAAATCCGGAAATAAGTAATATCTGCATCAAAATAAGTGAACAGCATGGCTATAGAATGGTTAGATTTCACTCAACAGTACGCATCAAAATCTCCTGTCCATAAACATAATAGGCTGCAAGCCATAATTAAAGTGTGAGGCAGGGGGTGAATCGTCACCAAAGATGGACTACCTATTACGCTTGAATAGAATTTTTAGCCATAATTTAGATGAATTATAAAAATTCAAAGGAAAATCACTGTTTCACTTGTAATGCGGATTTTATTAAAGGAAGACAGAGAAATTAAGATTTCTGTTGACGAACTTTAGGACAACGTAATAAAATTCACTATGGTTACCAAACCGCAATGTGTCGAGAAAAATCTCCAGCCGAACTTACTACGACGCCAACTTCGAGGAAATATTTACTTATTAAGCTGATGAATTCTCATTATAACGTGCGTGTTCATTTTTTTCTGTCATATCCTGACTCTACATACATACTCCGTAGAATTCTTATATTCTTATCTTATATTCCTACTTCCTCGCTTACCCAACATCCCCATTTCTGCCGCTTCCTTTAGAATGCCATTAGCTGCCAATTCGTACCTTGGAACATTGGAAAACTTCCTAGCCACTAGACCTTTTGCTTGAAGTTAGGGTGACTTCTGGCTGATTACACAAAAAAACAACAATTCTTTTGATATTTAAATTATAAGATGGCCTGATGCAGACAATCGTCAAGGGACAAGTGTACGGAAGGAATAGTAAAGGCAGCCTTTGGATGAGATATATTGAGCAAGTCACAAATGATGTGAAAGGGAAGCATGTTAATATGGAGAGGCTAGCTGGTAGGAGAATGAGCGGAGAGCTGTGTAAAATTTCAGGATTCTTGACCGATGATTATAATGATTATAATTATATGATGATGATTACAATGGCATAATTGTTGACTAAACTTATCTACTTTCATTGATTACATTTCAGTATCTATATCTCACATCCTTTTTTTATATTCAAAAAATGTTACAAGTTAAAGTAACATAGGGGGCAGTTCAGGCACCTTGGAACATTTCCGATACTGATGGGCGAATTTATAAAGACTTGCAGAACGGTAAGGAAAAAAGGGGTAATTTTAAGCAGAGCATATGTTTTCATTTTTTAAATTTGATAATTTTGATTGATACCCCCAGATAAAATATCATTAATTTGCTTGTAAACAATTCAATACATAACGTAAGAATTTGACGGTTCCGAGAACTGGAATTCGGGAGAAGATTAAATACATGATACAAGTAACTGGAGAAGACAGAATACTAAGAACTTCTATCGAAGAAGGAAAAAAATGGTAGAGGCAGTAAAATACTCATATTCATACACGGCAAAGTGAGGTAGGACGAATGTTCACTGAAAAGGAGATAGCTAAGGAAACGTAGCGCCTAAAGTTTATGTAGGAATAATTTATCCAAATGAACCGTTAATAGCAAAAATAAAATAATGTATAAAATAATGTATAATGGATTTCGCAATATGTTACCTGTTTCATACAATGGATAATTTAAAATTTAATACATTTTTCCTGATCCCCTCTCGGCCCGAAGAGGTTACTGACGTCAAAAAATACTAATTACCTATATTATGTGCCTCATAAACTATTCGAAACTTCTAACTTCCCTCTCTCTGAACGGGGTTCACATTCGGTTCCTTTCTCACTCACTTTCAGTCCTTATTTTACCCTAAATCACAACGTAGCTTCCGGAGTCCTTTAGTCTTGAATGCCTTCCAGTAATTTCCTATCCGCGCTTTTTGCCTTTCGGATTAGTACACACTCCTCTCCACCTCCGCTAAGAAACAAACACTTCTTTGCAATAGCATTCGTCCATTCCACTCAACCATTTAATGATACTAACCACTTTCGACGCCATAGCGCCATTTCCAATGGGATAACACTTCCAAGGTTGCGAGATCTTATGTGCCTCCTCAAAGTAATATGAAACCGAAGATTAGGTTAACAAGATGGAAAAGTGAGCTGGAAGAGGGGACACTTTTATTGTAAAGGGGCGATTTTAATAGTTCAATTCCACTAAATTGAAATTAGTTAAAATTGCAAAACTTTCAAAAAAGTCCAGTCTTACAGCCTTACCACAAAAACGTCGAAACCGGACGGGATCATTAAATGCTTGTATGGAATAGTAAAAAGCCAATACATTTCCATTATGTTTGTTCCACTAAGTGCCCCTGCATTCCACCCACGTTAATAAGTTTCTTTTCTCGTCCCCTCCTTTACTCATCATACCCTCCCCACCCTCATTTAAATTTTAAAAGCCTCCAAACCCAAGTATGGCCTCATTTCTTATAGACCAAGCTTCTAACTGCACAAACCATAATAAAGCCCTTACTCATCCAAATATTTACTTTCTGTTCACCTGTAGCTTAATACCTTCCATTTGAAATGCTTCATTGAAGAATGGAATTATTTTTTTCATCCTATTTAATCCTATATACAGAATTTTCATCCTATATACAGATGTTTAGAACTACGCCGCAAATGTATATACTTAAATTACCTTTAGAGGATATCAATAGTTTTGTTTTGCTGTAGTTGATATTCTGTAGTTAAATCTTTACGAGTAAACACTGTTTTTCATTCCTTTCAATAGACCTATATAAATAGAGTATACCAAAACTTGTAACACTGATGCCAAGGGAAAAATTGAAAGAAGTTGCTACACTCAATATGAAAACTCGAAAAAAAACTTACTGTGGTGTTAACCAGATATTAGGATTTCCATGCCCAAATGGTATGGAACGATAGACAAAAATAAAAAAAATCGAAAAAATCCATTGTTCTGAGTTCAAGGGCCTAATATCAAATCCCCCTAAATGGCGAAGTTCCTAACGGACGTGATTATCGTCGCAATAGAGGGTTATATATAATTAAAAGTTATGTGGCATGAATCTGTAAACAATTCCATTCGTTAGTTGCCTTGGTGTATGACACGTCCCTTCCAGAGAAGAAATTAGCAAATGCGTTGCGAAAGAAGCGCATCAGACCCACCTGACGTGGGTTGAGGTAACACCGTGAGACTTCCAGGCCCCTCATTATTCTGTCTCCTCGGGACGATGCCTGGTTCTCAGCCTTCTCAAGGTGGCGGGCTCCTAATGACACAAAAGAACAGTTGCCTGTCCTTGACCGCAGCATGAGAATGCAGAGTAGGCTCTTTTCTCAAAATCTCACTCTGATTAGAACCGTATAAAAAAGTGCATAAAACATAATTAATATACAAGGACTGCGGTAAAAATATTCCAGACAAAAACAAGTAAAAATTACTAATATGCATCTTCATATGCATCTAGATAACCGAGAAACAAATTTCCAGGCGGGGGAAAGTTTCCGATTGTCTGTATGAACCGAGAGATGAAAATGAGATGGGTTTCGAGTGAAAAAACCTCAGTATTAGCATTGAATTCAATGAAGGTTTATTTTTACCGACGGCCGTCTTACAACAAGCATCTCAGTGTCTTCAGTGGCGCTCACGATAGACTTTCCAATTTTCTTGAAGTGCTTTCTGCTCTTCTTGAAAAACTATATACAGGATTAAATAAGATTGGCAATTTTCCACCGAGAAAATTTTCCACTTTCTCTGTAGAAAATTGCCAATCTTATTTAATTATGTTATTCCACCATATAACGCCTGAAACGACTCTTTTTACTATATACAGGAATGACAGATTTAAGTAATTCTCTTCAGTGGCTCATACACTTCTCTTACAAATTCTCATTGTCTTGGCATGTAACCCACTCTCCAATAAACCTAGCCAGTAAAATTCTCATCATTGAGTGCAAATTATGGGACTGGTTTAACGAATACGAAATCAGGCAAGTATTTAAAAACTACAATCTGATATCAAAGTCTGGCACTCCGCTAATAAAGTCTACTAAATCTCTTTGGTTTTATCACAAGCGATAACCATGGAAGTGATAATATATCACACATAAAAATAAGTAGGTAACAGGCCGAAAATTACCCTCCAAATCTCCAAGCCAATAAACATTCCAAGTAGTTTAAAGAGCCATCCTCAGACTGGAGTCCTTCACATCGCTTACCTCAGCGTGAACCACTGTCGTAAAATTTGAGTGGGACGCTGAAGTTTTCCTGTGATGACCATAAAAAATTTGACTTCTGCGCGGAAGAAAACATAAAACTTTTGTGTGCAATTAGTGTAGCACTGAGTATTAAATGGGGGAATTTTAACATACGCATTACGCAACGTTTCTCTTATTCCTTTGTTTTGGAAGGCCGTTTCCACACCTTGGAGACACTACGTACATTCAACGCCTAAAGGGAATCCGTTCAGATATTTTCTACGACGCTTCGTTCTAAGCAGAGGATGGATATATTTAAAAATAGAGAATTCAAAATCTATTTGCAGAAACTGAAATGTGAATATGGATGAATATTTTCACTCCTGTTCGAACGGGAGGACATCTCCATGTTTAAATATTTTAATATGCAAAATATTCCGCCGATAGGTATGGTATATTTGGCATATTATCTGAAAATAGAATAAAAACATAGCAAAACCAGAGTATTATAATCAACACGATACATGAAATTCATGCTAACGCGAAGATAACTATTTTAAATAAAATATTTCCATTCAAAGTCATAATGATGAATAATGAGATATTTTGACGCCACAATTCATTCAATCTCAAAAAGCGGTGTTTTTTAAACTGGGAAAACGGAAAGTGTATCTGACGTCTTCCTTGTCAAGAATTATTTCGGGACTTGGATCGCCAGAGAGTTAAATCTCAATCAAATAATACTATCAATTCCTAATCCAAATTACAGAAATATCTACCTTTCCTTTTAAAAAGTTATTTATGGTGAGTGGCACAAAAGGATTAGAAATATGAAAAACTTATAAATGTTGATTTTCCTCCGTAAAACTCGTAAGGTGGAAAATATTTAAGGGAACGAAAAATGAAACCAAGATCCGCCAATTCAACACATTATTAACCATCTAAATATGCGATATATCTATCTAAATGAAATTTCCCGAGTTAAGTTGAACGGAAAACCTCATTTATTTTATTTTTCACCTCGCCCGAAATTCAGAAAAAGGAAAGAAGCAGACCAAGTAAGCGGACCAATGAATACGAGAGTCAGACGGAAGAGCGCCATCAGATTTTCGAAGGATGAATTATTTAGCACACCCGAAATTCTCAGACCCTGGAAAGCGGATTAGGGATGAGAAAGGTGAAGAGAGAAGACAGGAAGTTGAAAACGGAGCAGAGGGCGTGAGAGAATGAGTTTTTAAAAAGAGGGCCGTGAGTGTGTCTTCTCGTCTCGGAGAAAGGTGGGTCCTTCCCTTATCTGCCTCGAAAAGAGTGGATAAAGTGCTGAGGTCGTCGTCGCCTGCCAATCACTCTCCCGCATCGTTGCACTCGTCCTCCGACCCACTGGCCTCCTCCCCACAAACCTACCAGCACATCTTCCCTCCACCTAACACTCCTCCTCCCCTTCATCACCCTCCACCAAACAGCAACCTTCCACCGCTCCTATCTCCGCCTTCTTATCTCATCGCCTGCCTTGCGAGTCCTCCCGACACCCGGCCGCTTGTGGGCCTTGCTGGCGCATTCCTCACGCGGGATCGCCCACGGAGGAATTTCTCCGAGTGGCAGAGGAAAGTTTTAGTGGTCGAGGTCGGAAAAAATCACTCGGGGAGGATCAAGGCCGAAATTTCAATTTTGCTTGGAGGACAACGATACCCTTCCGATCTTTATTTTTTTCAGATTCTAAGGTGGACAACTCCGAGGGTTGTCGGCTCCATAGAAAGATCTTATTCATGATTCCTGTAGAATGACTCAACAAACAACTACGAAAAAATTGTTCTAGTTGGTTCTAATTGCGCTAGCCCATTGGGTTAGAATTAAAATATTCAAATTGTTGACCAGAAGTTATACCTACTGAGGAACTGCGTCTTTGTGTAGTGACTGAATCACGCTGCGCTACCCACCTTTCCGTTTCGGCATTTATTTCCGCAGGCCGGCCAGGATAACTAGGGCCAAGAGTTGCATTTTTCGCGTTATCACTATCAGAGACGCCGCCAGAAGCGTACGGCTGGCAGTAATCGTTCTAAGGAGTTGCTTTACCAGCTGAAATTAGTTATATGAAGGATATAAGGGGATCGGGTTGGTGTGGTGGCTGGAGTACTGGCCTCCCAACCTGAGGGCCCGGGTTCGACTCCCGGCAGTGGCGTATTTTCACTGGAAAACTTGAGTGCCTAGTGGAGGACATTTCAAGTTCAGTACTCCGTCCGTCGTATGGGACGTTAAGCCGTGGTCCCCTAGGCGCCTTTCGTTAAGAGTAGACTTATGCCGACGCCGGGTTTCTCTCCACCCTTCTTCCGTTCCCTGAAAACTCCTACCATTACCCAATTACCCACCTATCTTAAATGGTGCAAATGACGTCAGCTGTCGGTCGCCTCCCCTGAATAACCAATCAACCACGAAGGATATAAAATTTAATTTAAGGCAATTACATTTCCGCTCTTCTGAGCTCAAAAAAATATAACCACGATGTAATCTCGCGCTTTATAAAGATCTGTGATACCTTAAAGTTTCATTTCTGAAATCATGAAATAGGTAATCCTCCACAGTGGGATGGATGAATGAAAAGCAATTTTCCACTTGGATGGTACTACCTATATTGACGACTAGTTCCTGTTTCCTCCCCGCAATAGGAACATTTATGAAGTAGTTTCGAGAATTAATATGCGGGTATAATTTTAGCAATTACATTCGTTCGGAGTTCTCGCTCTTACTCCTTCAATTTGAAAGAAAGCTGGCCGTGGAGCACAAGTTGGCAATGTGCTGGCCTGGCGAACCCAAAGATAGCAGTTTCGAATCCCGTCCAGGATATGAATCATGAATGTTATATTTTTCGTAGGATTAAAATTAAGCTATAAGGTTCAATATATGTTGTGATATAGTGAGTAAGGAAATGCTTTATGACCAGATGTAAGACTAGGGTTTGGATATTGGTTTTTTGATGTTATGAAAAAGTCTGCATGAACCATTATGTTTATATAAAATTCATGCTAGTAGTATTTATTGAATATACACATCTATTAAACTTTAATGAAAAGACCCATTAGTAATGTACCCGCATACAATTCATAGTAATATCCCATCAGTAGTTAGTGCATTGTGAGTGATAACTCACTCCGTGCTAAACAATCTTGAGGTGGCTTGCAGAGTTGTCAATGGATGCAGGTGTAGATGTAAACTTAGCTGTTTGAGGACATAAAAATGTAAGACTACTACTTCTCGAGACTTTGAAACACAGATATGTATAGAGATGCTTTGAATCCCTTCGAAATCACCGTGAAGCACCGACTAATTCTGATAACTAATCTCTCTCCACATTCCCTCCAATGCCTCAAATCTAAACTCCAACATTTCCCTATGGCCTCATCGTACGACCAACTTCGGCCGTTGATTGCGACTCGAACTTAATGAAGAGATCAATAACTGGATAGGCGGATAGGGAATTCCTGCAACCTCAGAACTCCCGCTACGAGCTGGTTGTCCAATTGGAACATGCACGCTCGACCTTTTGAAGGTTGAGGGATCAAGTGAGCGATTTGAGAGGACGACTGAGAGATTGGTTTCCCCTGGACTTTCGAAGCCTTAGGATTGAAGCGACTCGAGATTCTCGAAAAGGGAGGCAAATCCGAATGCAAGGATCTCTCTACTGAAGGGTTAACACACTCAACTTTTTCCCTCCCTTTACTCTCAGCTGATGATCAGAGTACCTTGAGATAAAAAGTCTATACCGCTTACATATTGGCTAAGGGAAATTGGTAAAGCGTACAGCCATTTCAATGACAACCGACTAATGATTTCGTCAAACAAAGAGACAATGCTACTTAGCAAGACAAAATTGACTCATGGGCTCTACACCCGTAATTTGAATGCGTGTTTCACGGGAAATTAGTTATTCCAGACGTCAAATAAGTTTTTGCATTGATAAATGATATCCAAAAATAACTTAGTTTACATTTGTAATTATAAAATTTTTTCTTCGGAATGCGTATGATTTTTAGTGATTGAGGAACATATGTTGTTTGTATCAGACCGTCATACGCGTATAATAACAACCAAGATAAAAAATTGCGTTCACCCTTATTTCCGCATCTGATAAGTAAATCAAGAGAAAATCACATGAAAAATCAGCAGAAAAATATATTTAACACGTGCTATCATTGCAAAAATTCACCGGCTGGATTAGAAAACTGGATAGAGTAATAAATATTAACGCAGAAAGACAGGCAATCGATAGGAAAATAAATTAAACGAGATGAACAGCTGGAAGATAAGATTATTCACAGGATCAACTGGAATTTATTCCTGGTGACTCTCCATTTCAGGCGAAACAAACTCTTCCAACCCATAAGAAATGTCCACAATCATATCCTACCTATTTTGACTTCTAGATAAGATAACCTTCCGTAGTTAAATAGCGCAATTTAAGTCCTTCTCACTATTAAGACCTGATCAATACTAATTTTGCCTGCGTCTTAGAGGAAGGAGAAAGCTTGAAAGGCAATTTTAGGAGAAGGGATGGAGGAGACAGAATGTAGGCATTTAGGCTCTCGAAGTCCCTTAAGGGACAAACTAAATAATGGCAAATCACTTCCCCTATCTGCTCTCCAGACTTGGATGTTTACCTGATGATATCCTGGGTTTGTTCGACTTTTCCGTTTCCAAGACGCATGAAACCGCTCACATAATTCAAGGTTTTCCCTCGTAGAACCCGTTGAAGACAATTTCAACTGGAAATGGAATACCAACGGGGAACGATATCAAATTCTGCGCTGCAAAAACCTGATGGGAAATGTGAAAGTGAAGAGATTTATAGTCTTTGGGGGCAAATAAATATAAGAGTCGGATGGGGACTACAACAACTCTGCCACTCCTGGGATTTTTCCTAAGCATATTGATTACTATTTGACTGATTCCTTGAGAGAATTACAAGTTCAGTGCTCCGTCCGTCGCTAGACCGAGATACCCTTGGTGCCATTCGTTGAAAGCAGGCTAACGCCGTTTTCTCTATACCCTTACTCCGCTCCTTAAACCCTACCTCTACCCATTTGTTCACGTAATTATAAAAAAATAGCCTAAAATGTCGGTCGCCCCCGCACCCAATAACTACTGCAATAGGACTGCAGCACGCTCCGAGTACGGATTTCCCAAATCGAGACTCAGGGCCATATTCAGAATCTCAACTACTGTCTCGCTTCCACTGCTATCATCCTAAAATCCCTACTACGAGTGAAATTAGTGCACAGGTTCTACCTGCAAAGGTGGTATTACTTCTCAGCGTGACGCAGAGAACTGAGTTGAGATTCCGGATATGGTTCTCAGGGTATATATGAGGAGAAAAGAGTGCACAGGATAAGTGAAATAACCTTCTGCATTTCAGGTCACTCCGATTTATCAGCATTTAGTCCTCGTTTGGCCATTCCAAACTTGAAATGGACTCTTCGACGCAAAACTTTTATTGGGAAATAAATATTTTCCTCTAACCTAAGTTTTACGGGACATGATAAGCATATTTACATTTACATCTACGCGATACCCCGCAAACCACCGCGAGGGTGTGTGGCGAGGGGTGAAGATCACCAAGCATGAACTATTGACATGCAAACATGTCTATATGCAAACTGCTATACGGTCTCAAGCAACTAGCTTGTTAGTGTCTACATACTAATTAAGGGATTGGTTGTTAATACATGCATCATGAACTACAGACTAGGTACTCTAAAATATTTCCCCTACCTATTGCTACCTCCCCTTTGCTATGCTGCCTATTCTGTTTTTTTATAGTAAGGGGGAAATTGACATTTTGAATCTACTAGCACGACAATCTATCTTTCTAATCTTATTTATCTGGTCGAATCTAGCATAATTCGCTGGTGTTTTAATATATACCTAACATCTTCAGTAATATCAGTTATTTGAGGTATTTTATCCGCTGTAATACTTGGCCAGAGAAAATTTTAAAAATTTAACTATGTATTTACAAAACTCATTTTATATAATAGGTATCAAATGAATAAGCCATTTCTTTTGCGGATTATACATGATTCGTATACTGAGCAGTATTGTGTTCTGCCATCTACTCCTGGGTCGGCTCGTCTTTTTCATTTTTCACCTTCCACCAACTCTCATGTCCCTTACTGTCTGGTCAAAGCGTCAAGATCGTCCGTCAGAAACCAAATGCCCACTTACCAAAAAAAATCAAAAGGGGAGGAACGAAAAAAAAATCACGTCAGTCCTCTTTCCGTCCGTCGAAATTTCCAGAACTTCCTGTGCGGCCCCGTATACCCTTCGCGCGTAAAACAAGCGATCACTTTTGACGCCAAAGGCCTTTAATGTCACACACTCTACAGTCTCCTTCCGGCGGCCCGAGTTTGGCGGGGGGAAAGGGCGTAAAACCACAACGGAAAGGAGGGAGTGAGGTCTTTCTCGCACAACTCCTCCGCAGATGCTCCCGCAAGACCGCCCGAACTACGCAGGAGCGCGGCCGTTGACGAGCAAGACCTTTCAACACCAATAACCAAGTGGGACGAAAGCGATTTCCCAAGTTGCTCACCACCCTTTTCGGGAGACGGGTGGGGTGAGGGAGACCCACGTCCACCGTCTCTACGCTTGTGCCCGTCCCACCCCCATTCCTCGCGTCCGAGCTGACGGTGACTTGGAACCGTGAATGGCTTCGTTGTGTCCGTCGCCGGCCCAGGCTGAGGTATGCGCCTTCCCCCTGCCGGGAAAAAAGTGTCGGGCGGAGCGGCACCCCCGCTTCGTCTGTGTTTTTCGTCGTGGCCTCTCTCCACGTTCGGATTCGGCCCCCAGGGAGCCGCAGCACAGAGTTTTCGTATTCTTTCCTCTTCCTCCTCCTCTCCCACCCCGGCGTAATGCATGCAAGGAATGCGGTGTGGAAGGAGGATGAGACGTGCCAACGCATCCACTCCACCTATCCCGCGTCCGCGAGCACTAAGAATGCACTGACTTCATCCACGGAGTCCCTCCAATCTACGACCCCACTGCATCAACATTTATATCAACGCAGTAACCTGAAAGCCTCCGCGAGAGTGTGTGGCATTGGGTGGAAACACCAACCATGCACCACTGACGTGCAAATAAGAGGTACTATTTTACTACTTTATGGAAACATTTCAGATGTGCATAACTGATATCAAACGCTCGATGTATGCAAAATGGAGAGACACGTAAAAGTTTCATTTTCTGTATTTCTCCGATGATAAAAATTAAAGTCGATCGTCCAAAGGTCGGATTCGATTACGATCTTTTTTCCTGACTCAGTTCGCATCCAATACACAATGATATAAAAATGCCTCCATATTTAATCATGTCTATTTGTTATGTGGCGCTTAGTTATTTGCGTGTGTTATACTTCTTGCATCATTAATTAATGTATTTATGCATATGAATGCATTAAAATTCCACGCACTTCATTCCTCGATTGAGTTTCGTAAACAATCATTGCATATCCATGTGGCTCTTTCAATCATCCTTGTCATATACCACTAATTGGCGCAGTGACTTTCTCTTTGAATCAAAACTTTACAGGCCTCTGCGTACAATTCTCATTTTATAAGATTTTTACGATACGATACCCCGCCTCTCAGTGATAGCTTCAAAAAAGATGAAATCATAAATTTTTTGGGAAAGCAATTGAAGGCCACAATCAGAAGGGGACCGGATTGTGGTGGCTACATTAGTACCGAATTCCCATTTCGAGGGCTGGATTTCAAACTCCGGCAATGGCTGAGATTTTGCATTGATAAACAGTACTCTACTTGGGAGATATGCGGAGAGCGCTTTAAATTCGGTACTCCGTTCGCCGAATGTTACGCTTAAACGTGAACCTCTTGGCGCCTTTCTTGAAGAGCAGACTACCGCCCACCCATTCAGCCTTCTCCACCTTTCCCCATTTCATTGGAATCGCCCTACCTCTTACCACCGACTCATTTATCCTTAATAGTACAGATAGTCTTAGCTGTCGGTCGCATCTGCGGAGTAGGCACTGCTGCGATGCAGTTACTCGCTTGGCTTGACTTAGGTTGAAGTAATCCCACATCACCATTTTTTGCAGGCCTGCATGGCACTGACTTTAAATTTAATTTTTCATCATGATTGCCTAAACATGTCAAATATATTGAATATGTGCGGTATCCGAACCAGATGGTAATGTCTTTTCATTAGAAGTAGTATTACATGTGAAAATATTTGAGATATCGTTGGCACATTCCATTTAAAATGACATAAATTAAGTTTAGTAGTAGAACCCGCATTGTAATAATCATAAAGTTTCAAATTCTACATATTAATACATGCTTGCACTCACACGTTCCCCATACCGTTGCGATGGCTCACGAGGTATGGTGTACATGTAGATTCCTGGTTTGACCCATCTTACGTTGAAATTTTTGTGCTCGATGGTGGATAACGTACGTGCACAATTGATCAAGTCAAGGAAGCAAGCATATATTGACTTGTAACAGTCACTATAGTCAAAACGAGATGCAGGTAGAGCAAGAGGTCTGGACAGGGAAATACAAAGCTTTCTATAGGGGGAATATTATTTAAGACGTGAAGGTAAAATTTCCTGGTAAAGGAAATGTATTCTCGTAGGTGGGGAAAATGTCAGTGGAAACGCCGTGAATTTAATCACGGTACAGGAAGAATGAGGCGATAAATTTCATGGCTCCGTCAAATTGAGTGTCTAACTTGAAAAAGATGGATTTTAAAACGAGCAAATAATTAAATGGGAAGGTTTTCTGAAAACGGGGAAAATCGATGACAGGCAATGATGGGCAAAGAGGCAAGCGTGTAGTAGACGTGTTGGAAGGTAATAAGGAAACTTAAGGTTCTCAGAAACTTTGATGGACATAAGTGCCGGGATAAGAAAGTGTCTGCCACTTTGTCGTTTGTAAATGATGATTATGAGGATGTTAATTTGTATAGTTTTGAAAATATGGCCGAGATTAATAAATTGCGTAAGCCTTCAACAAAAAGAGTTGAGCATTATTTTTGATGAATGTATCCTAATAATAACGCAGTAATATAAATATGTGTCTTTAACTCAAAGTTCTGCAAAAACGAAATTTTATGACGTAAATGATGACGTAATTTTAAATCTACATCTGCGCGATATAGATTTAAAATTTAACTTGGGATCGGTGGCTATGAAATAACACAGCAGAAATATGAGAAGAAATGAAACAGAGTATGCAGATGGAGATGATTGAGCTTATATGAGGTATAGAATTCCAGACTTAAAATAAGAAAATGGTGCATGATTAAACGTATTGAAAGCCAGATTATCAGTCGGCAAATGATTTAAAATATCCGAAAGAGAGAAAGCGTTTGTAACCTCTTGACGAAAACCGTTAAAACAGCGTTAAAAAAATGTTAGCTATAGTTGAAAACGGGGATGACAATGGTAATAAACCTCCTTAATTAGAAAGAAGATCATTGATAACTAAAGGGTTTTGGAATAAATGTGGAGAGAATAGAACAAAAAAAGTGAATAATGATTGTTCTGAAGATGATGAGGGAGTCGGTCATCGAAACGTCGGCGGAGACGGAGAGTCTAACCACCCGGATGAAGACCCGAGAAGCATTTACTCAGTTGAATGATGATCACTTCAAACGAACGTTCCATTGCATCCAACTCATCATGAAATAATTAAAGCCATTACCAGGTATCTTGTCCGCTAACAGTTATTTCACCCATGCCGTAATGAATAAGAGATTAAGGTGAGAAAGAGAGACCTGTAAAAAAATATTTACTTTTGGATTGCAATCTCCGTTAAAATATGTTTTATAAAATGCCATGATTTTTACTTGTGTTGAAAAGTAGAATTCCTTAATCTATTTCAGCAAATGCTATTATTTGAGAAGTAGTTATCGACAATAAAGCGGAAATAATTTAACCTTGAAATTTTTCTGAATGGGAAGGAAATAAACACTAGCACAGATAAGGTGAAATGGGATGTATACAGAAAGAAGAATCTGCTAACAGCTGGAAAAGTAAGGGGACTCTTAAGTAGTTAATAAATCTGGAGCATGCATGGCAGTGAGGTTGGGAAAGCAAGAGTGATAGAGAAGACAAGGTTAGAACCATTTGAAATTTGGTGTTATAAGGTAACTATGCAAATAAAATGTATCCCGAGTAAGAAACGAAGCCTCATGAAAAGTGGAAAAAATAGAGATCTGATCGAAACTCTACAGAAAATGCAGAACAAACCTATTGGATTCTTACTGATACATGATGATTTCTTAAAATCAGTCAAATAAGAAATAGTGGACGGGAATAATGGCAAAGAAGGCCTAGTTTGGGATTTATTGCAGGCAGTGAAGAATATCGCATTGAGAAGTTTTGCAATTTTGAAGAGGTTTGCTTATAAATGGAGAAGGAAGCTGCATCAAACCAATATTGAGAGTAAGAGCTAGAAATGGTGACCAATTATATTAATGTTAGATAACCAGTATGCGCATTACTTTCAGTGATAGGGCTTAGTCATGTTGAAACACCGGTTCCCATTAGATAACCAAAGTTAAACAACGTGGGGCCCGGACAGGGGTTGGATGAGTGACCCTCCTCCATAGCTCTACCGTGGTGCTCTGTTCCCCTCTGTATGTGGCGGGTAAGCAAAATGTGCTTTAAGTAAAATGTTTAATTTCCAGGGGGCTCCAGAAGGTCCCCACCGACCCTTCCAATTTAACATTATTATGCATATTACTTAATAGTGGAGAGGGTAATAGATTCTGAGCATCCGGCCGTGGTAGCAGCGTGGTAGGTGGGTAACGTCCGCCCTGGCTACCCAAATGTGCTTTGATCGTCCTAGGTTTAAAAATTTAGACTAGATGGTGCACCTTAACCATTGGAGCACACAAAACCCGAGTGTACTACATCTAGATAATACCCTGCAAGTCACCACAAAGGTGTGTGGCAGGGGGTGAATTCTCTCCAAACATGCACTACATATCATGCATGAAATAGGATTAGTATTAATATATTAGTCTAAACTTCACGATTTCAGAGTATAAAAATAGCAAAGTAAGCATGCAAAAACATGCTGTTAGTTGGGTTAGCTTCAAGTCCTTATCCCAACATGCAACTACCTATGCGATGGATTGATTCACTCGTATAGGACATATTTACCGTTATTCATATCCCTAAATGTACGAGAAAAAAGGACATTTTGAATCTGCCAGTTCGGCAATCAATTTCTCTCATTTTGTAATCATGGCCCAGTCTTCCATAGTAAGTTGGGGATGGCAAAATATTTTTAACGTCATCACTGAATCTACCACTAGATCTCGAGGAGATAATTGGGAAGGACATCAGGTGCAATTTACAGCTCGTGTATTTCCACGCATAGCGGTCGCGCGCCTACTCGGGACCACCTCAAATTCCGTCACGGACTCCCTTCTGATCCCCTATCCACTAGACAGAGAGAGAGAGATAGCGGTAGAAGGGGCGAGCCACACTCACCTCTCTCGTCCTAGCGCTCGTGTGCAACGTCCGTGCCTGTACATACATACACGTGCAGGACGAGCACAGCAGAGGGAGCCTTGCGTCTTCAGTCTCTCCAAGGGTGGTGGATGGATATCACTTCCGACACCACCCCGGTCGCTTGTGACATGAGGCGTGGTCTAAAGAGTCTTCCCTTCAAAAGTGTACCTCATTCATCGTCGTGGATGACGCCGAGTGGGTGTGCTTTAGAAAAAAAGAAAGAAAACAGCTGCTGCCGCTTCCTACCCACCGACGAGTCAAGTGCGCGCGAATCGCGCCTCTCCTCTGCTCCTGTTTTGTCGCCGGCGCTTCCGCTGGAGGGTCATAGCTACCGCGCCTCCGGTCGTGTCCTCCCGCCAAGGTTGGGGATGGCTTTCGCTCGGTCGGTGACCTATAAGCCACCCTGCCAGCGCAGAAGAACGTATTTATTAACCGGGGTCAATATTATAAAGCCAGTGGACCAAGGTCCAATTTGGAAAATTTTTTTGTTTACGATTACAATACTACTGATTTGGATCGTGTGGCATGGTGGAGCTGTCTCCAAATGGATTTTGGTCCAAAATAATGTACACTAATTTTTGGACCAAGCAGAATATTATATAACTTTCCATCGAAATGTATGAAACCAACCAATCACAGACTTCCAAGAAAGTTAGCGTTTCTATCATCTTTTCGAGAGTGACTTTTTTTGGAACTATTTAGATTGAAGTGTTACAATCAGGGCACAGATAGAAAGTGACATAAATAAATGGACCCCTTTAAGGCAGATAATGTAATTAATGAGTGCACGGAAAAGATTAATTTATATACGATCCATAATGCATTATTCGTTTATGAAAACGTAATTCAATTTATGCACGATTTCCAAATCTAAAATTCTGCTCTCTGAATCTCTGCATCTTCATATTCGATTATGACCGCCATTTTTATTGTTTAATATTTTATTTTGGTCAGTATTTTACTTTCTCAGTCAGAATTTTGTCAATCTCCAGCAATATATTCATAGCTAATTCCTATTCTTCGGTATATCAATCCTAATTTGGGTTGTATTACACCCTACCATAAATAACTTGTTCCCATTGCAACTGTTGGTCTAACTATACATTCATGTCACCTTTCCCAAGCAAAGCACAATTCACTATCTTCATTCGTTCTCAAAATGTCACGACTTCCACGTCTTTTCAACTCGCAAATATTACATTTTGCCTGTCACAATGCCAAGTTGGTAGCATACCAGCCTAGCAACGATAAGGTTGCAGGTTCGAATCCTATCACTGACATGGTTGTCAAGTTTGGTCCTTCTCACACAAGTCAGAGGTATACTTGAATTTTCTGTTCGATACAACCGATCAATAATTATTACATTATTTTGTAGGATACAAATTTAGTTGTATTTCTCAGTTGCTTGTAGGTAGTATATGCACGGACATTCATTTTTGTATGCATGTATGATAGTAAGTTAAATTTAATTCTCTTTTGATTTAAAATGCATTCCAGGTTTCACCACGTTCCATACACCTTTGCGTTGGCATGCAGGGGGCCATGTAGGTATGATATGATGAGGTCATGACAAGGTAGTGAAAATGAATATAGTTACCCTATGACTCCCTCAACAATGCGTGCAGTATAATACTATCCCCTAATATAATTATTTTAACTTCATCTATCTTAGTTGTAGTTTGTACTCTGTGCGAAGCGTCGATAATAATAATGATGTTGAATTTATTTGGGGTGAAATTAAGATAAAATGTCCTTTTCTTCCACCTAACCTCTCGTCATTATAAATTACAAAAGAATCAATCCAAGAAATGAGCAAATAAACAAAGTAACAATTTAGATACAAGTGTGAGTTTAAAAAATAATTTTAATAGTTACGCATTTTATGTGTTGCTCACTGGCTGCATACTAAGATGAAACCCAAGCCCTCCCTTCATACCCAAAATCTTCCAAAAATATATCCGTCTTTAGCTATTGGCTGGATTAGGAATTTAGTCTAGTGACTTCTTCGGAATAAAGTTTTTGCTGAAGTCAAAGGATTTTGTGAGAAATAAAACTCATTCCATCGCACGTATCTCGGGAAGGACTCAAATTAATTTTATATGGCGCGGTGATCGATGACAAGCGATCAAAGCTTTCACCTCCCAATCAATCCTTAGACGGAAGAAAGAGTGTTTTACGATCGCTAGAGCACGTGAGAAGACTTCTTCCGGACTGTGCGCTAGCGGTCTCTCGGGACGCACAACCCTTTTCTTTTGGGAGCCGTAGGAAGTGACAGCGATCCGTTAAAAGGCGCCGTCGAAGGAAGGGTGTCGTTTTCTCTCCCAAGCCATTCTCGCTTCCTTCCTCCGGCAACCTTCGGAGGTGGACTTGTGGAAGAAGGGACCAGACTGGGGAGAAAAGGGAGGGTGGCGGAGATTTTCGGAGGAGTATCACGTCTATTACCACCAATATCAGCTACTTTTCCCTTGTTAGACCTCATTTGGAATATGCTGCCAGTGTATGGGATCCCTACGAAATCGGTCTAAGTAATGAACTTGAACGTGTGCAGCGAAGATCGGCAAGATTTGTAAAGGGACGATACGATAATTATATTAGCGTAACCAGTCTATTATATGAATTGAAATGGGAATCATTGTCAGATCGCAGGTTGAAATTTAGACTTAATCTCTTCCACAAATTCCAAGGCAATATTTTCAGTGATGGCGTTAAAAATATTTTACGAACCCCAACTTACTATGGCAGACTGGACCATAATCATAAAGTTAGAGAAATTGATTGCCGAACTGACCGATTCAAAATGTCCTTTTTCCCTCGCACAATTAGAGATGCGAATAACGGTAAATATGTCCTATCGGAGAGTAGCAATGAATAGCATTGGTAGCTGCATGTTGGTATGAGTACTTAAAGCTAACCCTACTAACAGAATGTTTTTGCATGTTTTCTTTGCAATTTCTATCTTTTTTAAATAGTGTAGTTCTGACTACTATATTAATACTATTCCTTTTTTATGCATGATATGTAGTGCATGTTTGGTGAGCAATCACCCCCTGCCACACACCCTTGTGGTGGCTTGCAGGGTATTATGTAGAGGTAGATGTAGATGTATTACTCCGTAGGTGCCGCTAGGTAGCATACGCAGCGCCGCTAACGCAGCTGCGGTCGGCGGAGGCGTGAGAAACTAAAGTTGAGAATAAAGTGGCTGGACAAATTTACGTTAGTGTTGCATCAGAGTTCAAACACTTTAAATATCTATTAAAATTTTCCATTATTGTAACTTCCGTCTTTCAAATATCCGCGAAAACGCGACGAACTCAGTCAGACCGATTGATTAGCTCATTTAAAAAATCAGTAAATATTTACCAGCATTACACTGGATTCTCCTGGATTGATTTTGAAAGTTAACGTTAAGAAGTATTCAGGGAAATATCAGGTACTTTCACCTGCACTTATCCATGATAATGTTCGTTTAAAAAGTATACATCAGAAAATATTTATCTACTATGCACTAGAGTTTTTATTTGATATGATGGTCAAATTTCTGGCTTCATCATCTGCAGTTGTCATCTGCATGTATGAATCTGATGAGGAAATCATCGTATACGCTTCATCATCTTGGACTGATAGTTGAGATATAAATGAAGAATGGTCCCTATTGATTAGTTCTGCCAATAGTGAACATTTAACCATAACTCTACCGATAATTTGCTGTGATCAAAGGAAGTCTCTAATGATTTCCCTGAAATCCCGTCCAACATAAAAACATAGTGTGATCAAGATTCTGGAGATTGAATTAGAGAACTTTTCAAATTATAGAACTGTTATGTATTCGAGTAGGAAATTGTGTTGAATTATCTGACTGTCATATTTTTTATGCCCACTTCCCTATTTCACTGCTTCTCACTCAAGATAAGCTTACAGGCTTCCTCGTTTTACCCCTTTGAAATATGTTAATCCTATTTATATCGCTTCCTCTCTTTCTTAAAGTGTAGTTTTAAATCGATCCTCACAGTGCCATCTTTCACTAGTTTCATAAATTTCCCTGATCAACTTCTACTTTTTCTCTTCAGCCAATACGTGCCACTCCTTTCTTCGATGACCAGATAAAAAGAAATCTTACGTGTAGTTCATAGACAAATGCATGAGTTACATGAGCTGCAGTTGAAATACTATTTTAGATAGCCAACACGCACAGGGATGACCCACTGAGCAAAAAGTAATAGCGTGTACTCTCTAAGCACCTTCGTTGTTGTTATATTGCTCCTGACCAACCTGATGAACCACAAACACGGTTGTCTACGGGCAAAATGTTTTAAAATTTGTCCCAGAAGCTAAAGCTAAATATTCAAATGTCACACGTTCTCGGAATCATTGCGATGCTAGCCCATAAAACATAACGAGTTTGAACACTTTCGTATCAATAATATAAATCAATTTCATTACTCACATGAAGAGAATCTTTGCAGGGAGCCAATACCAAATAGTCTCGTATCAAAGCTCATTTCCAATTTAACTTAATGCTCCTGGAGTTCAGGTTCTAAAATGAGACAACCAGTCAAAGAGTATTTATCGATATGCATAAAATGTACGACGAAATATATAATTCAATTTGTCAATAATACTGCGATCAGTACGCATACGTACGTGCTTGCGCCTCATTGCAAGAGTTGCCAACTATCCAATGCTGCTGGAAGTCTTCTTGAACGCCATGACGAAATTCTCTTGCTTCTAGCAATGAAGTGAATCGAGTCAGGCGAGCAATGACTCTATCTCTATCAAGCCTGTGTGGTCACATGATTTAGGCTCGTATCACTTTTGAAAAATAGAACTTACTATTCAGATATTCTTGCCTACAGTTAGTCTATCCCCCGAAGCGAAATAAGGGAAAACCTTCCATCAAGATAATCACGAGCTCACTTCCCAGTCACCCACCCGAATGGACAGCCAGTTCGCAACTGGCCCAAAATATTGAAAATAATTTTATCCGCACGCCCTCGTCATTCTTTTGTTTTCATCATCAAGGTTGGTACGACGTCGTTCTTTTGTTTTCATCATCAAGGTTGGTACGAAGATCCTGGGGTTCACAATCCGGCGACGTTACCCGGGTTGGAATGGTTGCGGAGAGGGGAGTGAGGGAGGAAGTCGATGG
The DNA here is from genome assembly GCA_933228895.1 of Platycnemis pennipes. Classification (NCBI taxonomy): domain Eukaryota; kingdom Metazoa; phylum Arthropoda; class Insecta; order Odonata; family Platycnemididae; genus Platycnemis; species Platycnemis pennipes. Next base: position 71,381,428 of record OW121847.1, on the reverse strand, counting down.
GAGGGGATGTGGACAAAATTGCTGAAATGGTGTTGTATTACACGAGGGTCTACCATCCCAATCGACATTGGAGTCCATTAATTTTTTATACCGATGGGATATCCTATTACAAGTCCGGCTGTGAGAAGTTCTCGCGAGAGCATACAACTTTTATGTTTTGGCGCATTGCTCAAGTACAAAGCTGACAAGACGAGTATTCTTCGTTATATCCATTGGAATATTGTACATCGGACTAATAAATAAGGTTTGCATTAATATGTTGCCGTGAACTAAGTTTCACTTCAAGTAACCTCATCAAGTAACCGAGCTCTATTAGGTGAACTCATAAAAATTCATCGACTTGATGCAATAACGAAAAATACTGCACGTTGCTGGGTATCCGTTCACAGTTACCATTTTATTCGTTCAACAATGACCGGAGATAAACTTGACCTGTCACATATAAATCGGCAATGATTTCGTTTTCATCTTGCCGCCTCAGGCTTGCTGGAGATACTCAAACCTAAGATTGGTTAACCGCAGCTCTCCACTGGATTCTCCAATCAGCTATCCTCTTCATATTCACATAATCCTTCTCTTTGACATCCTTTTCTACTTGCTCTCTATGTCACATCTTCCTTCGCTATTCTTCACGTTCACTCGATTCATTCTTCCCTCGACGATTGTCTTCATCAGACATCACATCTCTAAATATGGCCAGTCAAATTTTCCAGCCTGCTTCTTAAAGTTTTCAGAAGACTTAACATTTATTCCACTTAGGACTTATTCGTCAGTTACTCAGTCGATCCATTTTATCTTCATAATTATTCTGCAGCACCACTTGTTTAGTGCTTCCAGTCTCTTTTCCCATCCTAATAGCACTATTTCACCTCATCGAGCTTTCGTTTTCCTTGTTGAGCAATTGTCTTGGCATCTTCTCTTCTATTGCATACCAATACCTTAGTTTTATTTCAATTGATCTTCAGGGGATAACTGGCGATTGTCCATGGAAACCATTCTGCTTTAAATGCGGTGACAAACATATCTAGAAAGTAATAGCGGACCCCAGATTGTCTCCGGCCACCGACAGAATTTGACGGTAAAAGACATCAGCATCGAAAAAATACGTCGATCAAAAAAGTGAAAATTGAAACCTTAGAAAGCTATTTCTAAGGTTTCTATTTTATTTCAAGCTAAGTTTCGATTATTTATTAACGGTCAAATGGACACCATTCAATGATGGCAACTTGAAGGTAGTTAAACTGATTAACTGATTTTTCCTATTGATTCATTTATCGTTCTTCCCTGAACACGAGGAAAAGGCTTAAATATAGGTATGTGAATGAAGATGGAAAGACTAATTGCATCTCACTTTTCAGTTTTCACCTATAAAATTTCACCTATTTCACTTTGTGTTGATACTCTTCAGTATTGCATGCCATTCTTTCAAATGACGAGATCACGGAACAGACGAAGCATGAGCCGAAATTTTGCAAAATAGTATAACATCATTTCATCTAGGTAATTGTGTTGATTATTCTAAGTAGTTATTATGACAATTGAAGCGTAAGTGAGCTAATTAAAAGCGGTTTATTTCAGCAGCGCAACGACACCCCGAAACATGGGGGGGGGGGGGGGCAAACTCCTTGAAAAATCTGTAAATGCGGGAGGGGGAGGGTGGTATAACTTAGAGGGAGGACATATGCGGGCCGTCAAGTTAGTTCATTCCGTAGATCGCTGTTGTTCATTCGTTGTAACAAAGTTTCATTTGCAATTGTTACACCTCTCAAGAAAATACGTACGATACCTTACGCTGGTGGGCACTCAATAATTAATTACGTCGATAATGACCATTAAAGCACGTTTTGTATATACAGTCCACGCGAAAAGGCTCAAGTTGAAGGATTTATATCTCAAAAACGGAAGAAGTGATATTCATACAGAGCATATAATAATGTAAAAATTCAGTCTTTTGTTTAATTCAGGTAAAACTTTTTTTAAATAATCACTTTTGTGGGATATCTTTGAAGTGAGGATGAAAAATTGCACAATTTTTTTCGAGTCGCAGAGGACAGCGTCACTTTGGCGATTGTCATATAAATATGAAATGCACAAATGAAAGAGATTTTCGTTAGAATATGAATTGTACTTTTTTCATGATGTCCTTTGAGTTTCAAATGATTTACTTATATTCGTTTAAGTTATTCTAGCAAATTAACGAAACCGGGTTTTCTCCGTAAGCATGTAACATTAGAAGCATGCAAGCACCTTTGTCTCCAGTTTAAAATTTGTAATGAGAATCTGTTAACGTAATAACACTTGACCAATCCGCAATACTTAATTTGAATTATACATTTTTGAAAACAAGTTGAGAGCGAAGGCGGAAACGTCGAGCAACGTATGCGTTGAGTAGAATGATCTCGAGTTCAGTAATAATGGCAGAACTTCAATTTTTGCCGCTAATTCAACACGCTTTATACCTGGAGTTTTGTCTACTTTTCGAAGGAGGTTGAGCTTTTCAATTAACAATTTTCTTTTCACCTCAGACCTTCCAAAGGCTAATGCCAAGCAGTTGTCTCACATTTAATGTCGGGAAGTATTGGTACTCGCGTAGTTTTTATATCTAGCAAGGCCGTCTCGATATACAGACCTGCTACATGGGAAGAAAAATCTCTTTTAAGTCACGAAAGAAATCTGAAAGAAAGGTGTTGCTCAATTGTTTACCGGCTTATTTATAGGACTTTTACTGTTGACATTTTTATGTTCATGTTTGGGAGAGTGAAACGTGCTGTTTTAATCGTACGTATTAGCGTTTTGTAGTAGTAGTTAGCGTTAGTATTTGCATTTTTAATGCAATATTACTATCTTAAATGGATCTTTGTGGTTTTGGAATCCTAAGACGGCGAAGTTAACGGCGGTAAAAGAAAATCAGACGGTTATTAACATGCTTATTTCATTATTTACCTTGGCTTACTAGGTTGCAAGTTAAATTCCTTTCACTTTCCTCGTAACTGTTGTCATTTGTATAACTTAACTTGTTTTTTTAGTGTTTGCAATAGTATTTTCTCAGTATTCCTCACCTTGGGGTTAGCTTGACAGCTGAATTTCTTTTAGTTTCATATCACCATTGTCACCCACTTTGTATTCGTAGTTAAGTGGACTCGAGAACATTTTGGAATTAAGAGAGCCTTAGTAGCGTTACTATTATGCAGTACTACTCGCTTAGAACTAAATGAAGTTTCCAACTTAATTGAACATATAACTGTTACTGACGACAATTTTCATGTTTTACGCTTGTTCTACTTTTCGGAAACACTGATAAGAATTTAATGAAGAGCTACAGTTTTATGTGAAGAAGCCGGCAAAAGGGTCGGTGACAGCTGCCCTGACGAGAAATTTATCAATCCAATCATGTGTATGAATAAGTTATATTGTATAACAATATGTATTTAGCAGAACAAGCTTGAAATGGAGAAACACACTGCAAAACTTAGGTAAATCAAAAACAATTTTTATGGTCTACTTAAGTAAATTATTAGTTTACAATGTTGAAAAATAAAATTATTTGCTCTATTAATATAGAATAAACTTGGTATTTACACATAAATCCATAAAGTAACGTCTGAAACTATCAACTTGTGAATAATTAATGTAAAAATAAAAGTGATGCAATAAAACGGCAAATTGTTACAAAATCAAGGAAAAGTTGTTTCCGTAAACGCCTAAATTATTATCATATTTAGGTTGTTTTATTCAAATTGGGAAGAGGGTGGTAGTCTATAACAGGTAAGCGATGGATTATTATTAGTGGAACGAAAACAGATCGAATTACCACGTTTAATGAGTCAACGCATTCAGCCAAAATACATATCGCTTTTCTCCGCGCTACGAGTTCTCGTCGGATCACTCTCGTGATGTCTTAGGAATGCAAAATACGCAGCCAGAAATTTGCTTCGGGAGGGGAAAAATTGGCGTAACTTGAAACAAATCAGCCTTGAACATTCGGTGCCTACATGCTACAAATCTCTTCCCTTAATTTTCAGTTCTTGGTATTTACTTTTGCAGTGCCCATACTTATCTCTTCTCTCCATTAAAGTTCACTGCTAAAATCAGAGCAACAAAATTGTTGGGAAAAAATTTCGGGGGGGGGGGGGGGGGAGGGTTAAGACCCGGAAGCCCCACCCCCTGGCTACGTGTCTGTAGGAGTGAGTGTCCGGCATGCATTTTGAGACGGCCTTGCATCAAGTCGACACTTGTAAAACAAACGAATATCGCGATGGAATTCGGGGTTTTTGGGTGGCCTTTTAATCCTACGTAAACATTTTTTCACCCTATTATCCCTGTTAAAGTATTTTCGTAAGCAAGAACAATCATTTTAATGTAAGATTTAAACCTTTTGCGGGATATCCTTCGTCAAATCAACCTCTACGGCGATTATTTTCCTGGGAAAAATTTGGTTTGGTCCTCCTTTGAATGTGCTAAAGAGGTAAGCAAAACGTGATAACTAGTACTATTTACATGCACTGTGACGCGGATCTGAGGAAACGAACGTGCTAACGAGGATAACGTGCTATCAAGGAAAGTCCTAACGAGAGTTTTGACTGACAAAACTGACAAAATCAGAGCGGAGTCGCCAGTAATAATTTTACAAATCGGGGAGTGTCCATTAAAAAGTGAGCCACAACCTCTGAATCGTGCTGGGGGGGGGATGGAGGGGGGGGGGGGGGGTAGGGGGGGGGGGCTAATGCACCCCATGCCCCCCTCCTGTTGTTGCGCCCCTGGTTTATTTACCGTGAATAAAGTCGCGAGTACCAATTATTTAAAAATTAAAGCAGTATTTCTATTTCATATGAATGCTACTTTTATTCAATAAGCATAAGTACCATAGCTATAAATATAAATCTTAAGGTCTGATACAAACGAGATAAAAATTGATTTCAGGTGCCGAGTACACTAAGTCTGCTTTTAAAATCATTTTTTCTTGCCTGTCATCATTTTACAACCATGTGTTTGTAACAACAACGTTTTCTAATGATGGAGTTATAATAATTAGCATATTTTATTATACAAAATTCAGGGTTACACTTACTTGAATTTAACACACCATATCTTTCTCAAAATTCTCTACAATATTTTTCATGTGATGAGATGTATATACTTTCTCTTTTAAGCTAGGAAGTAATTATAAACAAAATATTTGTGCGTAACGCCATTAAAATTTATAAGGTATGGAATCACGATCATCAATAAATGTTGGACGTGATAGACATAACGCTTCTTCGAATCAATACGGTTGTGTATAATGTTAGACTTCCGCATTTAAATGAAATTTCGTCATTGCTAATTGTGTGCCAACGGGGTGGCACAATTTGCTTAATTATTGATAACGGGAAAATGTGGAAACGTACAGATTGATGAAAATGTGAGGGTAATCTATTACGTTGCACGATTACACCACTCACTGGTCACAACGAAGGAAATCGAAGATTTATTCAACGAGGTCACTGTTGATTTGGCGTTTAGTAAAGAAAAATATTATAATCAGACAACATATGTCTACTACTTCGTCTGTATCGATAAAGTTATCCGTTTGGTAGTTGTTGAAATTTTGATTTCAGCCCAAGAAACCACTCATTTAAACTTCTAAAATTGTGCATTTATCAAGTGATATGGGGCAGAAGGGGAAGTTAAGCTTTTACCTGAAGATAAAATGCTCTTACCATCGTGTGAACTGCAAATCTGTATTTACTAAAATATAAAAAGCAACCAGCAAGGGAAATAATTCTTCACTTATTTCAAGCATTAATAATGCCTTTACTGATGAAAAAATATAATTTATCATCCAATATCTTGACGTAGATGATTTCTGATGTTTGAAATGTTCATCTTGAATCCGTTTTTCAAATTTACTTGGTTTCATTACTTTATATTTCCTGGGCTAATGAATGCCTACTGTTTCGTGGAGTGACTAGAAGTCATCGAAGAAGGAAGTCTCTAGTATATTTATGTAGAAGTGAAGTTGCTATGATGCTTATGTTCTTTTTGGGAACCAATAGCTTTGAAATAATCTGAAATTATGATCAGGTACACTTAATGTCATTTCCTATTCACATGAAGAGTATTGTTTGTAAAAATTTCATGTCATAGAGGGAAGCCTTGGTGCTCAAAAATGTGCCACAAAAATAATGTTATATTTAAAATAGAGATCTCGTAATACACTTTATGGAACCCTAAGACCTGCTACAGGAAAAAATCCGACCTTCTGGAAAAAATTGCAAGGATAAAAGCTTTAGCTGTGTAACATTGTGTTATAGTGTAAATTACTGCACTCCCACATACTTTTCGTACTCATTTACAACACTATTACAGAATTAATGAAGATAAAAAAACTAAACCTTTTCATCTATGTAGTTCTTTCAGGTAATATTTCTCTATTTCCCCTAAAGTCTTTTTTTTTTTGGCAAAACTGGCACCTCTTAGAGAATCATTCATGTCACACTAATTGCAAAATAACGAGCATGTGAAGTTATTTACTCAGGAGGTGTCTTGATGGAGTATTTATGGCCTTCAAAGAGCATGTAACTTCGCAATTCATGACGTTTCTCCTTAAAGCGCAGGGTGAATACAACAAGTGTCATGATGGCTGCGGTACTTCTTTGGGTTTTCTCTTTGATTCCTCCCGTAGCGAACAAAATTTGAACTCGAGTCCTCCATCCAGAATCTTTTTTCATCTTCTCATCTTGCTCACTGTTCTGCAGCTTCCTTATCGTGAATTGAATACTTCGTCAAAACAAATATAATTTAACGAGATGGTGCTTTACTGAGCGGCTAATGAGTGCGATGAAAATTGCGGGGAGATAAAATGTCCTGGACCGAGTATCCTGCCTACCTTGCACCTTTGACCAAAGGTTATTTTTAGTAGGATTCATATAAACCACTTCTCATGGGCTATCATATTCCATCAACGATGGTACTCAAAAGTTAGGTTGGATCCGCGAGGCATGTCGGGTTATTGAACTTTTCCCTACCCACTGGGATTCTTGAGATCCAGAAGTGTATTATAGGAGGATGAATAGGACTTAAAATTAGTTCTCCCTCTAAAAAATAATTTTCACTCAAGTAAATATGGAGAGCGCGTACAGTATGTTTGCCCATAAGTATTCTTCCACTTCATACCTTACGATTTTCCACCGTAGAGGGGCAATTAAACTCAATCTATTACGGCGTGAAATTTAGAGCAAGATGAATGAACAAAATGCGATGTACTTAAAGTCGAAAGGATTGGAGGGGTAGTCAATAACTCCCAAAAATTTATATTTCTCTCAATTATGTCGGCTTGAATAAAAAAGGGTCGAGTGATTAAATGCTTTAACGACGAAATGTGTTTATGTGGAAATATTCCTAAAATATGTATAGGAAATATATTCCTGTGTAACATAATGGGAATTTATGCCTAAAATTACTATTTTCACGATTACTAAGATTGTACAAACAACATTTCTCGATGAGTTTACGGAGATTGCTTAGACACCCTCTTGCCCATATCGCAAATTAGTTTTAATTAGTAACTATATGATATTTAGGCAAGGGTTCATCCTCATTGATTATTATTAAAAAATATTGATCAATTCAACAGTCAATGCTTAGGTTTTCATGAAACAATATCCGATGAGCGTTACGGATGTTTTTTCACACTACTGCTAGTGATGGAGTGGAGGTTAAAAATAGTCGAAGATGTGAGGAAAATCTGGAAATATAGCTAGAAGTAGGTACTTCGTGTAAGGCCGCTCTGTGAATTTTTAAATAATGACTCATATCGGTGGTGTATGAGTGCATTGCGTTTTTCTTCAAATGAAGGTTCTGAAAGGTTTCTTGCGTTGCGGGGCTGGGATACAGCTGAATATAACTACTGTTATGTGTTATGTGTGGATAATGTGTAGGTTTGTCAAAATGATTGACTTTTTTAGGTCAGAAAACAACGGAAGACAAAAGAGAGATTTTGATGTAACGAATAATAAATGCAACTCATTTCAAAAATGAGCCCGTCAACTGAACCTGCATTAGATTTAATAAATACTCTAATAACGTGGAGATGTGTGAGTTTATTTTAAGTACCTAAATACTTAAAGTTGTCTCAAGCTCAGAACTCTACTGCATTAAAGAACGTTGTTTTCTTTTTGAGTGAAATTTACCCTACAATTATATATGTATAATCATGTCGGGTAAACAAAATAAATTAATATATATTGGGGAAGGGAAGAGGGTTATTACAGCCGGTTATGCAATTAATTTTGAAACGGAAATCTGTGTAAAGTATCATCTCGTGAAGACTTAATTATACTGCAAATGTCGTCACGTTTTAAGCTTGAGTCACCTCAAGTTGGGCCGTAAAGGTGAAAGGCGCGTCAACAGGAGCTAAGGGAAAAGCTAATGGGTTCATCATGCTTGCATATAGAGGTAGGATAAATTCTCCAGATTCCATCCCTGGATTATGCAGGGTACGCTACACATTAGAACAGTTGACGCTTCACATCCCTTAGCATCGTGATCATTAAAGTCAAATGACTGTCAATCAAGGCAAAGAATCGTCCTCATTGAACTCGAAAGTGTTTAGCGCTGTAGCAGTTTTTTCTATAGCACTGTCATTGATGGAAGTGCTCTTAAAACCTCAATGTAACGAATAAAATTTAAAAAGTTAGGAAGTTTGTTTTTCTTAACTTACGGTAAGTGCGTTCATATGCTTACTGTCGTTTTTGAAAAGTTTAATTTAAAAATTAAACTGACGACTATGGTCAAGGGAAATGTAGCAATTGATAATACGCGAAGGCACTAGAAGTTAAAAAAATATAATCTTCAGGAATGCATGACACTTTGGGAGCTGCACCTAGATAGCTTACGTACCAACCATTTTGGATTGAAAATGGATCATAATGGATTTCCATTTAAATTTTTTGGTTTTTTATGTCTACAATCGTAAGATATTTAAACATTATTTGAATCACAATGGATTTACAATTAATTTTTTTAGTTTTAATAGTAAGACAATTAAGCATTATATGTGCATAAAATCGTTTATTTTATAAATATGTTTTAACCGAACGGTTATAATAGAACATCTTTAAGGGAGCACTGGATGTTCGGAGATATGCATGTCACGGCCACTCTTTCAATCTAGGAAGACACATTCCTTCCAAGGCGAATGTGAGATATTAAATTTCTGAACTATGCCACCAACTAGTACCATAATCTTCAGCCCTTAAATATGCTCGAGTCAGTACTTTCATACTCCCGAGTCAGGACATTCAATTTATTCCAGCGCGCACCTCTCGTGAATCGTGAATTACCCGAGCTCCATTCCTTGGCAGTGTTCCAAAACCGCAAGATCCTCCGTACTACATTATCACCCCCGTAATAAGTCTCGAAAAGGTAATGAAAATAGACGCTCGCAAAATACGACAGGAAATGAGGTTCACTCTTCCGTAACGACATTTCGGAGTACCAAATCGTTACGGGCCGTCTTATTAGTTTTTTCAACACGATGAAGAACGGTTGGCTTTAACGTACTCCACTTAAAGTTCGTGATAATCTATTATTACAGCCATAAAAGAAAACAGCTACAAAACTGACGTATGGAGATAGTACTATGGGGAAAAGATGATCGCTTCACAACAAGGTATCAATAGCAGTGTATTGGAAAGAAACGCTATCTAACGCAAAGCGTTGAACGTTCTGAAAAGTTGGGAATAGCGGAGGTTCGTTCACCTGCATCATCTGCCTGAGATAGGAATTGAAAGTTCATAAAAAATATAACTGAAAAAGGCTCATCTTGTGATTTGAGAAACAGTTCAGTTCTGTTAATATGAAGATGAAATCATTAATACGTAAATGATTGCAAGTAAACGGCGTCGTAAGGCTGTAAGTAGAGCGTTGCGCTAAACCAAAGTTGTAAGATTTTCTAGGCTACATTTCTTACTTTGAAACCACATCTGTTACTGGGAAAGGAACTCGCCCTCGTACTCTGATGTATGAATTGTTGGGTAAGATCTACCCTCGCAATTCGATAGTAAGCGATGGCACTCGAAGTTAAAAAAATAATCTTCAGGGATACGTGACATCTTGGAAGCAGCACCTAGATAGCTTATATACCAATGAATTTGAATTAATAATCAGCCGCTTCGAACACTTTGTTAAATTGTAGGAACAGCCAAAGGAATAATGTAATGGAATGGAAATCTAAAACGGTGATATTGTTTTAGTTAATAACGTAAAATTCAATTAATTACTTGTTTTTAAATTTAAAATTTAACACGCACGCGTACTTTCTTTAACGATTTTAAGTGTCTTTAATCTTTAATATTCAACCAATACATAGACTGAAGGGTATCAGCTCAATGTCCTTTGGCTTCAAAGCTAAACAGACGTACTACAAAGATATTATTAACTACGTTAAAGAACTCGTACAAGTAGGACCTTGTAATGGAATAAAGCAATGCAAAAATTTAAAATGTTTAACTTGCGAGAGCGAAAATGAGTTTTCTCACGTGAATAATCGTGTTACGTCGTTACTAATCGAGAGCATTAGGATGACTTAAACAGATGTAAAGGAGGCATGAAGGACATAATAAGCTGCGCGGAGCGGGTAATGGCGCTCAGCGAAAATGATCAGAGGGCTGCATTATGGCGGATTCCCATTCGCGTGGCGTTCGTCCTCCCCCGACCCCCGTCATGTTTCCTCGGAATCGAATTCTGCACCGAGCTCGGCACCTAGGTACGTGCATCGGCACCTTATCGCGCCTCCTTCCTCGCCTCGCAAGTCGCGTTAATTAATAGTTCGCGATGGGACAACGGCGGGGTGGGGGAAGAAGGGGTCTCGCTGTCCCTCCTCAACGACCCAAGACGCTTCAACTGCATTCCCCCTCCTTCACATTCCCGCTCTCCTCCCCAGACACATCTCTTATAAACCTTCTTGCGCGCGCCAAGCGAGCAAGGAATGACGATTCAGTTTCCAAGGAGAAGGGAGGAGATTGGGTGCATCAAAAACCCTGAGACCGTGAGAGTGTCTGGAGGACGTAGGTAAGCAAACTACTCGAGGTGAAGAAGGTGAGCTTTTCGACGAGGATACGTGATGTGCTTGATAGCACCCACTTTCCCGGTGTTGAGGTACGTTTTCTTCCGCGCGAGAAAAAGCGAGTCATCGAGGCCTTGTATAATATATGCGTTCGACGACCGTCCTCGAGTCAGGCCGTTTTAGTCAAGTAATATTCATTCCGCTACCGATCACAAGCACGAACCTGATAAGGGAAAAGGAAATGACAGCGCTGTTGCACCGAAAATGCCGAGAATGGAAGATTGAATGCGTTACGTGTCCGTCGACATAATGTTTTAGTGCAAATTTAACGAAATGCCGTTGGTTACCAATAGATTGAAACCATTTTATCCCGAGGAGAAAAAGGTATGAACCTAAAAGTGAAACCATATATATTATTCTAACTTATAGCCAGTTTTAACCTCATGACGTTTTCACTTAACCACTTTTTGATGATGCTTCGCTACTCACTTCGGGATTTCGTCCAACCAAAGTCTCACGTACACGATCCCTAATGGATCTCAGGCGTTCACGAGGTAACTTTTAGATTTCTTGGAGCACGTCGCTCGAGAAGGCTATTCACCGTCGAATCATTCACCTGATGGCTTTTAGCACAAGATAGACGTTAACGGCGTGAATGGAACATCAGCAGACCCTATATTATTTGGTACCTATTTAACGATCTTAATGTTCCACATTTCATACCTTAGGGACGAGCCGAGAGTCAATTATGATACTCTGACCAATGGAAAAAAAATATTTTCAAACAGTTGAAGTATGTGATAATGATGTATACCAGCAGAAAATGATTCTTTTATAAAACATCAGATTTAGTAAACGATTTTTCATATGTCCCTTAATGATGTTATGAAGATAAAATACGCCCTGTGTAATCTATTAGCTACATAAATTGCTGAAGGGAAACAAGTGCGAGAGAGAATATGAATGGAGCTATAGCATGACACTCAACGAAGATTTAAGGTCAATGACATCAAAATGTTACATTTAGAATATCAAATAATGTATGCGTTTTTGAGAAATTAGTGGTCTCATCATTGTTAAGAATAAACTTATTGTCCACATCAAATACTTGTTGAGGTTTAATATGTGAGCACGATGAAACCCATGAACGAGTCTGCATCTAAGTAATATCCGGCGAGCCACTGCTAGGGTTTGCGGCAGGGGGTAACATATGGAAAAATACATTCCAAATGTGCAAAAGAATTTAGTAAAGTAAAAGAAATTTAACATAAATAAAGGATAAACAAACCGAAAAAGCTGGAACGTAAGATAATACTGCCCGTACTTCATCACATCAAAAATTAGTGTGAAAATTGACGCCTGAGTTATGGTATAATACAAAATATTTCCGTACGATAGGGACACATCCAGGGAAAGATTTCATTTGTTTCAATGACTATACAGTTTTGCAGGTAAAACACCTTTATCTATAAGGGATGAAAGGTTAATTTGCAGTGATTACATAATGTTTTTACGCACATAGATCAATCTGTTAATAAAAGAACTCGACGCTATCGTTTGTTCTTACTTTGGGCTCACTTCGTAAGGCAGTATGCAAAGCAACAAGCAATGGTGTCTGGTGCATGTAGGTTTGGGCAAAATCTTTGTCTACGAAAGCGGAGGTTGGAATAGATTTATCCTGACAATGGAAGCGATATGATAAATAAACGGATGTTATTTCACACCAAAGTTCTGGGAAAAAAAATTAACGAGCTTCGAATCAAGGTTCACGTGGCTGGGGGGAGGAAGGAAGCAGCCTGTGTAACCTGACACTGAATTAGGTAACGTTTATTAATTTTTTTCTACTCCCCCCCGCCTTCATTCCCCACTCCCCCTGAACAGAAAGACACAAAAAAAGTGTCTGGAGACTCGGGCGCGGGAAAGGCAGTTATTGGTGGCGACCGTGGTGACGACCGTGGTGGCCACTTCAACGACAGAAGACGATCACAAACTGAGCATCGAAATGCGTTGTAGGCGTCAGTTTGGAATAAGAAATTTATGGAGGTGGACGAAATGAACAAAGAGTGACCGACTCGCGTGGGTTCTGAGTGTAGTGTATATTGTGGAGTAACAAAATGGAAGATTTCCGGAGTTCGAGAGACATGGAAACACAATAATAAGAGTACAGGTAATTATAATGGACATAGCAGAGTTGAATAGTTAATGCGGTATATTTTATATGCTTGAAATTCTCCTGCTTACTTGTAAGTCAATTGCATGCTTCTGTAAAGAGTTTTCCGTTTTGATCGAGCTATTGTAATTATTTACATTTATTATTATATTATTATTGGATTTGGTTAGCTAAGAAAATACTGTACTTAAACTGCCACTTAACTAATGAGTATTAGTTTCATTAGTAATTGCTCGAGGAATGTCAGATGGCCAACATCCCAAAACTACATTTTGAAAAAGGTTTATTATTAATATATTGTAAGCCTATTCATGTGATTTACTTATGCTTGAGCTTTGCCACAACGCATTAAGTACCATTTCCTTAAGTGTTTTTTTATTTTGATTAGCAATATTAACAACATCGATATTCTAAGTAACGTTTAAGCACCAAAACAATTTAGCATAATCGATTAAATGTTGCCTACTTACGTTTTATTTACGCATCAAGATATCTCGTTAATATGTTATCATTTTCCCCACAGGAAGAATTCCAAGCAAGTGCACCAATCTGGGAATATTGTTTGTGAGATGAAGAAACGTGTGTTTTCCGGAGCCAGTTTTGCCGCTTCACTATTTTGCTGCAAGTAAGCATTAATTTAATTAAATTCATAATCTGATCTATAGTACAGGAATAACAAGGAAGAAATGACAAATTGCCCTATATATGAAATATATTGTTAGAAAAAATATTATCTTGTGCAGATATTTTAATTTGGTGATGGGTATCTGTCATTTTTCTTGATTTTATATAAATATTATGGCAATGAAATCGTGTACTTTTAGATAAAAATTACTAAAAAGTGAATGCATTTTTTAGCGCCTCTCAACGTAATGAACTTATTCATTTGATTAGATGAGATATCAGTGTTTCCTTACGTACACGTTTTACTTCCGATGTCCTTTTCTTTGTATTTATCCGCATCAGTGATCGATGGGTAACTTGGTAGACTACACCCATGGGGTTGTCCGGGTGCATAACAAGTAAGGTATTTGACGTGTGATGTGTAGAGTATCAAGTTTGGTGCACAGCGAATGTACCAAATAGGCGGAAGATATTGCCAAGATTGTAATGACGATGACTGATTCTATTATGCATTTTGTAGTCACATTCCATTAGCGATCGAAGTTAAGTTTAAAAAACCTCAATGGAGGAATTCACCTACCGGTGTCGGCAACTGTGGCGTTGAAAGTTATTTTTCGTTAGAATGAGTAACAACATCATTATTTCAAGATCTTTTAACTTTTTAAAATTATTCTTGCCTGCTTCTCTTGCTATGCATACGATATCATTTCATTATTTGCTTGCTTAGAATATGATTTCTACCTTAAAAGAGGAGGAGGAAAGTGGTGACTATCACTTTAAATTCCAACATGGCGGCGCAAAAGAATAAACACTCGTTGCTTCCTGCGTTGTCATGGCAACAATAGATGCCTGATTTCTACGCCTAAACAGATGCCTAAAAATTCGCGCGCCTTTCCATATGGCTTATTTCTCTTTGGGATGGCAATTAAACATCTAATTTGTGAATTCGAAGGCGGCCTAACATTTTTTTACTACCCCAAAACACCAAAGAAACGATTGAGGCGCTACTTGCCGAGAAAAGTCATAATTTGAGAGAGAAATGTTAATGATGATTGCTTAAATGTGGAAAGTAAGCAGAAATTTTAAAAAGGAAAGAAATATGTTTTGCGATCCTGGCTGTATAATTTGACATTCGTAATGAGAAACAGACTTATCAAAGAACTTTACGGGCCACCTGCCAAATTTGAAATATAATTTGTTTATCCAATTAGTTCTTAGGTTTCAATTGCAAGAACGATGATTCTGCTCGGTCCAGACCGCACCGTTCACAATCCAATGTCTTCATTCAATTTCATAGTGCGTTTATTTTGAAGGGATAGCAATTCTCAGGATTGCAGTTGCATAATGAAATATGACCTCTCGACCATGGTCATCCAAAAGAGATCGTCTTGGACCGCAAGACCGTTGGTTATACATACAGGGACGTGGCCGAGATTACTTTCAGTGAGCCTGCCTTTCCTCAGCTATTTTAAGGGCATTTGGAAGAATTTAACGTTATAGCTGTAGAGAACTGCTTATTGGGTAAATTCACTGTAGGCACTCCACTGAATTGAAATACTCTATTAAGCCGTACAAGAAAGACAAAAGTTGTTTTTGAGTGGATATCAAGCAAATACATGCTGGATGCATTATGAGTATGCAACAATTTTGTTTTTTTGCTGGAGATGGTTAGTTGCCATTCAAAGAACTACCTATGGAGATATATTTATCTGGTTTCCACAAATGAACTTTGTGAAATTTAATGACGGTACTTTTTATTCAAGGCCAATAAATGAGCCAAGGATATCAAAGGTCAATCGTTTCACTATTGTTCAAGGAGATGTACGACTCCTTGAGGAGCTATTTAAGTACAAGGAGCTATTAAGTACCGACACAAATTCGTAGTAATTTTTCTTACATATTCTGTTTAATATTTATGAAAAATAATTGCCGAAAGGGGCAAATTCGTAAATAGGATTTCACTAACGGTACACCACTTTTTGTTTATATTTTATAATAATTGATTAATAAATATTCTAAAACCGATTATCATAGTGAGAAGGAGGTATGTCTTAGCACTGTGAGTGGGCGTGCTTGTTAAAAAGCGTACCTCATGCTTCCCTAGCAACGAGAGCCTTTCTTTGTTAGCGTTCCTGCTTCACGGTGGAAGTTTTCCTACACTTTCATATTGCTAGTTCCTGATTGGATCCTGAATGATGTAGGTGTCAGTAACGAATCTTCTTGGCATTTCATTATTTTCTCTTCTTCCTTTCAACGGGATAATTTGTTTTCTTGAATGAGGCTTCAATGAGGATGACTTGGCTTCGAATCAAAAGTTAAGAATAGATTATTCAGATTTAAAATGTCTCCTACTGGTATAAAATATGAAAATCTCTTCACGTTCATTGCTATGCTCGTCGTATAGGACATTAATTTGAGGATACCCTGGCTCTCTCCGTCATTTGAAGGCTCACGCAGACGCTTGTCTCACTACCCTAACTTACTTTCTAATATGTCCTATTTATGTCCCAGCAGTTACTAATTATTAATCTTTACAAAATGCTTCAATTACTGATCGTTTCCCCCGAAAATCAATTCTCATCCTTTGAAGCAACCATTGAAGAGCATATTTGCACTTTATTTCATTCTTCCTTATTTCTGCAGCGGTATTTGATTAGCTCCGTTTCTGAGGTATTCTGCCGGTATTTATGAAGAACTTATACTGCCTTAAAACCAAATTCTAATAAACGAATGTGGGAAGAGAAAAACATAATGAACTGAAAGAATGTTAGTGAGTTGGAATGGGTATTCAGGGAATTCATCAACAGAGAGGATGTAATAGTGAATGCACATCAAGTGAATCTTTTCCTTGACGGTAATTATTTCTCTATGATATTCCAGAATTTGATGTGAGGTCTCTTTGTGATCAAAAATAAAGACTCCACAGCCATCGATGACATGGTATACTCGATTTTGAAATTTCCATGGGAACGCAAAAGATCTAGTGAAGTAACGGATTATAAATATTGCATCATGTGTTAGTACACTCAATACGCGACGTCTTATCCAAAAGATTGTCATATCATTATTGCATTTTTTTAATATTTGAATTTAAAATTACTTGCAAATCGACGGAACTTTGTTATTACGTAACACTCGGCATTTATTCAAAAATGTCAGAAACTCTTCGGCCCCGGTAAGCCATTAAAGAACTTTAGAACTTATGAATTTTTATCATAACCAAGCCAACTTAGGGTTGAATTTGTTTTTTTTTTGGCGGTAGAATTTAACAATATGATGAACTAGATTGATATTATACTAGGCTTACAAAGAATTTAATGTTATACACCAATTATGTAGGCTGGCATAATGATGATAGTGATGATCTTAGCTCGATTCAGTATGAAGTAGCTCCTGACTACTTCGCATCAATCAACATCTCGCGTGTACTTGATGATAATATGTGGATGCTTTTGCACTCATATTTATTTCTGTAGCAGCATAATGGCTATTTGAATATACCTTCTTAAAATTAGAATACCTATGTAAATAATCAATAGAATTTGAGTATGCTTTATTACCGTTGGGCAGCAAGATGCAACCACCAAGTGGTGGGTTACAACCATCGTAATGAAATGAAATCGAACATTTAACCTTAAAACTATTTTTAAATTATTTTAAAAGTATTGTTGCATCATAAATTGTCTACTTATTAAGAAAGGTTATTGGAAATTTTATTTTAAAACCTCTTCTCTCGTCAGGAAATCCATTGCAAGTCAGTCACCCAATAAAAATGCCCATACTCATGCCTCTGAACTCGTTTCATCTGCAAGGTCTTCTCACGTTGAGCAAAATCCTTTCCTATTTTCTACAATCCGACTCTTCCCCAGCATTTTACCTCTATCGTAGAATTTCTTTCTTCTACTGTGTCCAAATTTCTCAGTTGAATTTCTTTCTTACCTGCAACGCTGCTCTATCCCGCTTGCCTCACCATCCCACTCAAAGCCTATGTACCAAAATACCATAATCTACACCAAAACTCATGCTTTAATGAATGTATCGTATCCAATAGTTTACCAGTCCAAACCTTTTATTTAAATCATTGCTCAGATCATTAAAAGGTCTATTTCAATTCTTTATGATAGTGAAAAATTCTGGATTGGTGTCATGGACATTTGTTTTCTTTGATTGGCATTGCTTGACTTTCTCTTTCTTTCGTTCGTAGACCCTGCCTTCCAAGGTATTTTCATATAGTTCTGTTCATTATTCAGCATAATTATGCGGCTAAAATTTGAATTCGTTCATTGTAACAAAAAAAATGCCGAGAGTTCTCACGGGTGATGCGCTACCGTCGATGAGAGGGAAAATGTTATCGAAGGCAGTGTAACGCTGATTCGATGCTCCAGAGGGGGCCACAACCTGCAGAGAACAATAAATTGGAAATTTAGAATGTCATTCAAGGAATGTGCATCGCAGTTATTCAAATAAAAGGTTGAGCGAGTTAACGAAGTCATAATTATTCTCATTCGTTTCATGCAAGGGGACAACTTCTCCCTGTGCAAGCACGTCGAGAAAACCTAATTAGAACGTCAGTTGCCACTCGGACAGCGAGCGGTTGAGAGCTTTCGTGTAATTCAGGGTGAATTCGGAAAGATTTCCTGGAACAGTGTGCAGTGAGATAGCGCAATGGGAGCACGTCTATTTTCTTTAATGTAGTACGCATTTTATTACAATTAGTGACACACATACTCACACACAATGCTTTAATTTTGGCGGCGGCGGCGGAAGGGATATCTCCTCTCTCTTTTCCTCATCCCGATTTATCTTATGATGCAGGATGTACTCAACTGGCACATTTATATCTATTATAAAACGAGTTCATTCCGTCATGGAGATGTGGAAATGGCAGGAAATCCTCTTCCTTGTTCACTTTTTGCTAATTTTTTTCGTAGTCACAAATCCTTTATTTTTTTAAAAGTATTTTATGACCTCCACCTTGCACAATTACTTTCGTCGCCGTTTATTTCTTCTAAAAATGTTTTTAAATGGAATAAGTAATCTGTGCCTATCCCTCGTTCTTATCTGTCTTGAAATTCCTTCTTGCGCGTTCATGAACTTTTTCCCCTTCTCCGCTTCATTCCGAATTTCTACCATAACATTCCCTACATCTCCCGTCTCCAATGCGTTGAAGATATTCAGAAATGCCTACTGTAGGATTCTTCCAACTAAAATAATGGAACTTTATTATATATAAAATTAAATGAAAACATTTTACGGGCCATCAAATGAATCCACAACTTAAAACTCAGATTTTGCACTCGAATGAACGCCCAAATATTTTTCGTCATATGTGTTCATGTCAAACGCGTGCAGGCTTTGATGGTTTTATACAGATGGGTTAATGTCTTCTCTCTTGCATTTTTAATTAGTTCTGCAGGAATTTCATCAATTCCAGAAGCCTTATTCATGCGAAGGTCCCTTACTGCTGCGTCAAATTCCGATCTTAATATTGATGCTCCCATATCATCCACTTCAACTTCTCTTTCCTCTTCGATCACTTTTGCGCTGAGATTATTTCCGTTATACAACTCTTCCAGATATTGTTTCCATCTCTTCACTTTGTCTTCATTTTCAATCAATAGTTCTCCATTCTTATCCCCTATGGCATTGCATCTTGCGCTCCGTTCTTTGAAGTGGTTCCTCACTATCCTATAGGCAGCTTTAACCTTTTACAAGTACAAAGTTGTTTTGTACATCTTCGCATAGGTTTTTCATCCACATTACTCTAGCTTTCTTGGCATTACGACTTAATTCGTTCCTTATTTTTTTGTACCAAAGCTGCCCTTCTTCAGTTTTCGCATTCTTGTACTTTCTTCTTTCTCCAATCAGGTCTTAGATTTCTTCCGTGATCCATGGCTTCTTCTTAACAACTTTTCTTGTTCCAAGAGCTTCCTTTTCTGCCTCCTGTAGTCTACATTTAATCTTTTCCCAACGCTTTTCCACTGATTTCTCATTCAGGTCTTCTCCTATGTTTTTTTCCACTGCTTTTTGAAATTCCTGCTGATGTTGAGCCTCCTTCAGTTTTTCTACTTGCCATGTGTTACGATAGGTTGAGTAGCGTTTCAGAATTAATAAAAGAATTAGGGTGGGAATCATTATTAGAGCGTAGGTTAAAGTACAGATTGAATCTATTAGAGAAATTTCAATCGGATAGCTTTACTGAAGATGTTAGGCACATATTAAAAAAACCAGCGTATTATGCTAGATTCGACCAGATAAATAAGATTAGAGAGATAGATTGTCATACCGATAGATTCAAAATGGCATTTTTACCCCGAACTATAAGAGAACAGAATAGGCAGCATAGCAAAGGGATAGGTAGGGGAAATATTTTAGAGTATTCTGTAGTGCATGATGCATGTATTAACCCCTTAAATACTATAGATACTAACAATCAAGTTGCATGAGACAATATAGTTGCTAGTTTGCATGTTAGTAGTGCATGCTTGGTGATCATCACCCCCTGTCACACACCCTCGCGGTGGCTTGCAGGGTATCGTGTAGATGTAGATGTGTTCTTTACAGTCTTCTTCAATTTCTTGAATTTTAGATTGCATTTCATCATTACTAAATTATGGTCACTGTCGATGTCTGCCCCAGGGCAGCTTTTGCAGGCCTTCACCTGGTTTCTAAATCTCTGCTTCACTAAAATGTAGTCTATTTGAAATATTCTTCTCTCTCCTGGCATTTTCCACTTATATCTCCTTCAGTTGTGGTTTTTAAACAATGTGTTGGTAACCACTAACTTATGCTGTGTGCAGAACTCCAGTAGTCTTTCTCCTCTTTCATTCCGGTTACCTAATCAATATTTCCCAGTTATTCTACCATCTTGACCTTCGCCGACGACCGCATTCCAATCTCCTAAAATAATTAGGTTTTCTTCTCCTCTTAAATGTTTTATGACATCCGTGATATATTCGTAGATGTCTTCCACTTCTTCATCTTCGTAGTCCGTCGTAGACATGTAAACCTGCACCACTACGGTATCTACAGGTTTGGTGACGATCTTAACCATTATTATCCTTTAATTGTACTGCAGGAAGCTCTTCACACGCATTCCGGCGCTCTTTCTTAGCACTATGCCTACTCCCGCATTACCACTGTATAATTCTGTAGCTTCCGCTCCAGAAGTCTCCTTCTTCGGGCTACTTCATTTCGCTGATTCCTAATACGTCGAGGTCCATTCTTCGCATTTCCACCTTCAGGTTCTCTAGTCTTCCAAAGGTCCGAAGTGATCTCACGTTCCATGTTCCTACCTTAAAGTGTTTATCACATTTCAGGACCACCTGCAGAAAATATTTTGGAAATAAGCACCACAATTAGAAAGCGTAACACCTAACGTTTTGTTGTTTGATCTGTGAATTTTGAAATTTAGACAGAATTCATTTAAATATATAGGATAAATTTATTAATGCATAGGTGGGCATGCACGTGGTTAGGTGTGTACGTAGAGTAGGTAGTCCTAAATAAAGTATTTTTTCAAGCATTGTGACGAAATCATAAAGACACTTCAGAATGGGTCATAATTTGTATAACAAATTGTATACACTGATTTATGCTGAGAATTTCGAAATTTATAATAATAATTTGTTTTTAACTATGTACTTCACATAATTTTGCTTTGCCAACCGTTGAATATTTGTGATCTTTTATCATTATAAATAGTTATTTGGAATTAAAGAATTAAAAAATAGAATCTGAGATTAAACTAAGGGAAACTAGGGGCTTGTCTTCCTTCATCGTCAGTGGACAAAATCTTAGTGACTGACTGTCAGGTGATCAGATGTTGAAGCCTCAACTTTCTGGAAGGGCATGTAATTAGCACAAAATATTAAGCCTCTGACTTCCACTTTTTTATTTATTTGATGCTGTCACCAAGTAAACCTGGTTACAGCATCTGAAGGTGGCGTAGGGGGGAAAATGGTTGTAGTGAATAAATAAAAGTAGAAGCCCCATAATTAATTTTTTTCTAATTACTCGTGAGGTTTGATGCAACCTTTGCGTTTTATCCAGTAAGGAATGTAGAGTGTATTGTTTTTAATAATGGAGATTCAGATGATTCAGTATCCTCAATTTTCTTTCCTAAGGCAAACTGCCTATGCGTATGTCACATTAGTTCATATTTCAAATGGATTCCTGTAGTTGCTTGTATGAAACAAAAATGCATTTTTCCAGAAAATGTAGTTTTACATAAACGTCGTTGAATTTGCTTCTAATTTATGTTTCACATATCTGGCATGCAGAACATTCAATTTTAGACAGTTGTAGCTTGTTTTTCGTGGCATATACTGAGAGACAAAGACATTTTTATGGCGGAATGTGTGTCTAAGGCATCCAGACGATGTCGAGGCGTTAAATGTGATGACGGCTCCTTACGCTTGCAAATTCCAAACGAATGTATCGGTCAGTCGCATGATGAAAGCCATGCTGACGAGACAGGTATGTTTGGTTATCACTTGATCCTTTCCTCTTTTGGAGCTAGCATATCTTATCTCCTAGTGGTAACAGCAAGGGGAAGTGATTTGAAAGAAATATGTTAGAAAATCAATGGGAGATAATGAGATATAACTCTCCTGCATCATAACGAAGGGAAAATTGTACGCAGAGGATGAATTTCTCGATCGAATAAGATTGAGTCAGTTATATTCTCACTTCATTTAAGACCTAGGAACTCAAGTTCACATGAGAAGCCGCTGGCAAAAGTGTTACAGCCTATAAAGGGGTAATTTTTAAACAGAGAAGGGGCCGCTAGGGTGTGCTGCAGTGGTCCAAGTTATGGGTAAAAAGAGCATAATGCCTCGTTAGTAAACTTTCATACATTGTGTGGTAAACTAAAAATCCAATGGGCGTTCATATTTCGAATCCTAAAGCGTGGAATAGATTTATTTACGAGATGAAAGAATCCATTGAGGATAGAGAACAAATCTCTGTGCAACAAACTCTCAAATACAAATATTGCGTACTCTTAAAGTATGATAATTATTTTGTAAATTAATTATTATCAAGGTTGTTTGCAGAATACTTGGCAGATTTAAGTATGAAGAAAATTATTTATTGACTGCTAACTAATCGTGGATGGTATTATAAACTCTTTGCCAAAACCCTTGTTGTTTCAAAAGCGATTTTATGCCCTGGGCAGGAGAGAGCTTTCCTTCTTTACAATCAATCGGAGTGTATGAATTTGGAAAAATAAAGAGAGTAACTTATCGAAGCCACTCTCAAGGTTAAAAGATCACAAGAAGGTAATGGTAGCATATAAGTGGAATACATCGGCCAAGGCCGAATATTCAGTCTTTTGCCCAGGGCACGAAATCGCTTTTGAAACTAAAACGAGTTTTTGGCAAGGAATGGAGGAACCATCCGCGATCAATACGTGAAGCCGCAGAAAGAGTAAAACATCCTTATAATTCAAATATATAGAAGACAATAATAATCGCAGTGCGATTCAAAAATTTCCTTGCTACGGAAAATAACCAACAGTTTTTAAAAATGTGGAATTTGCCCAAAAATTCAACAATGCCTCAACCTAAGTTTGCTCAGGGATTTATTAAATACTATTTCAAGGTAGGGTTGATTTCTGAAGCTATCTCTCTATATACGCGGGAGGGAGTTTGACCAGAGCCAGGAGATTTGTTGGGGCTTATATCTTTAAGGAACTTTTCAATACCATTACAGGAAATTTCAATTAGTTGCCTAAGCCGCTGAAAAAGTTCAGGTAACACGACAGTTGAATCTCCGGAAGGTGGGTTAAAAACAATTTGGGAAATATAGACTGGTTCTGGTTTCGCACCTCATTCTCTTGACGGCCGCATCATCCTGTAGTAATAGTATAAGACGTGAAACGTTGTATCAATAAAAAAATGAATTCGCCGAAGTACGCGAAAACTTCAAATATAATCCATTCGTACAATTTATTTCAGTCCGTATGACGGTGGGGACAAAGAATTTGAAGTAGAAGTTCGAAAAACACGAGATATGTGCCGTTTGAACTTAAGCTTAAATATATGCCTCACGCCTCTTTATCATCAGCGCGAGAAAATTCAATATTTGTAATGCAGTTTTGAATCATTTCCATTACTTATTCTGCCTCTCGTTTAGCAATGTTGCTAACAAGATAAGTGAACCGAATTAAAAACGGATGTGATAATTGATAACAGAAACGGAAACGATAAGTGATGCATATTGGTGGAAGAACGTTGTCATTCGAATCGTGACTGGGGTGTAGTATATTACGGAGTAGTATTAAGTACATGCATTAGACTTTTCTCATTCTGCAATGAGAGCCAAATGCTAGGGAATGGATCAGCAGAGTAGATATAATATAGTTTGCCAGCGCTATGTATGCACTGGTGACATCAAGTCGCTGTCAGTTGAAATGGCTCTACGCGCAAAAGTACCGAGCGACTGAGAAGTCCGTAACGCAACGTCAAGAGAACACGGTTGCCACACCCCTAAATGGATGGCTGTCAGCACGTGAAGCTGGACTGGGAACGATGTAATCCAATTAAAACTTGAAATCAGTCTTGGGGTCTCGAGATACGGGATTAACGACAGGTTGTACTTGATTGAGCTCGGGGAACCAAACACTTAACTTTCCAGTCAGTTAGTGCGAAGCGGCGCGCATCATTGAGGCCTCCTCTGCCTTGGACAGTAGTTTATTCCTTTTCAGGCTAATTACAATCAACTGGGATGATTTGCGCTCCGACATGCGTTGAACCTTATTCGCAGGGGGTGCACGACACTTCTGGGAAATCCGTTTAAAATATTATGAGAATGTTTAATACAGAGAAGTAATATCATGGCTAAGTAGGCCGTAACTTCTTCAAATAAAAGTCACTAATTTGATGCTCATACATCTACTCCATAAAAAACAGTAAGCCTCCTGCAGTAAAATTTCTTTTACCGTACGTATTTTTGTCTCATCTGCGAAATCCTTAATTCTAACGCTAGTAAAAAAAAGGCGAGGGTGTTTAGAAGGCTTGGAAGAACTTATTGTCAATGTAGTTCCTCTGAACTATAAATAATTGCTGTGGTGATATTAGAAAAAATAACACATATCAAAAACTGAGAAGTAAGTTCTTTAAACCTTGACATTGGGCAGGTTAACAAATGAAGGCCCTACTGAGTACATGCGCACATGGGTAAAGGCAAAATATTGCCGCTCAAGTTTAATCGGAATAGTTTAGCCGATACCTTTATGACTTGTTCCACGGTAATTGCAATGGAGTCATCAATGGAACAGTGTCTTATGGAGATGATGCCCCATGTTATTCTGGTGAAGGACGTATTAAATTAATCGTGGTGTACGCCCGTAGTGAGGGAGGCTTGAAATGCCTTCACATAACTATGTGAAGGTATTTCAAGCCTTAAGGCCTGCATTACCACTTTCGAGTACATAATTCTATTGTTAGTGAAAAATTAACTTTTATATAGTTTACTGAAATAAATTCACTATTATCAGAGGGACGTAAACTTCACTTCTCATTTGCAAATATTTGCAGTGTCATGCTAATCAATCGAAGAAATGAAAGTTTCTTATTTAGAATGCAACACAGGCATAGAAGAAAGCTAAAATCCACATTAAATATCTTAGCTAATCATCTATTGGGCAACTTCGATTTTATCTGTTACCCTTATGGAAAATTTAACATTATAAATTTCTCTGTCTTAATAACTGTCTCGCTAATTTTATCATTACCATACAACCTTCAATAGTGTAATGGAGTTTCTTATATATTTTTAGCTATTTCTGATAAACAATTCAATAAAAATTTCTTCAGGAGATTTAGATTGATCGTGATGTCAAGTTTTGATATCAAACAGTTTCATGTTGACTGACTTTGTAGCAAGCAATGCAGAAGGATCTTAGGTATGTCTTTATCTTATGGTGTCTTTGCTCTGCTATCCAAGCACATCTATATGTTCTCTTAACGTAGAAATATGACTGATGTATCGAAACAGTCGTAGTATAATACTTTGATGTCAAATGGTTCTTCTTCTGACTTTATCCGCCTCTCAACACTTAGTTCAACACAGCATCAACACCCGAGGAAGGATTCAAACTTTAGGTTTTCCAAGCGGACGCGATATCGGGTGGCTATTGCAACTTGTTCTTGGTGAAGGCCCGGAAACAATCAACGTAGACGGATGACGTGAAACGTGTACCGTAAAACGTGAAGAGACGGTGCATGGGTTGGGAGAACGGAAACAGACACATTCAGCGCGTAACGTGAGACGTGTACGTTAGGGATGGAATACTCTGGAATGAATGTGTACTTATGTGCTTCTATGCGTTCTTCCGTAAAGATGAAATGGGGATATCTAATACCAAAGGGAATAACACAAGTATTTACGTTTACTCTGCCAAGTCCGAAACATCAGCCACCTCGGTAGCTGATTTCATAAAGAAGTTAATTAGAGCTACACAGTCGCATTTAAATGGAAAATCTGGCAATGCGATTATCACCTTAAAGGATGAAATGTGATACCGCCTGCCGATTCACATCTACCACCAGTAAAACAGGGATGATAACAGGTTTAAAGTCCTTGTTGTTCGTGCTTGCAATCGATATATTCACAAGCACATAAAATTCTTATGGGAATACAAGATAAGCTGATTTGATCGGCGGGTGGTGTATCTCTGAATGCAACGCAATTTGAACAATGGATACACGTTCGCAGCGTATCATGTGATATTGCTTTCCAACTCGGTACAGAGATTTATTCGTATTCCGGAGGAGGATTTCCATTGCGTTTTGGGTAGTGATCGACTCATTCGTTTCACCTCACTTTCACAGTTGGGGGAAGGGATTCAGTTTGTGTTATCTGTGCTGAAATCAATACTCGATGTTATCGCGAGAGCTGTGGAACTCGGTGATTTGCATGTTGGCTCTATACTGCTTCATGCTACTGGTTTATATTGATTGCCGAGGTAATATTTCTGACTTATTTTTCTCCAATCGGAAGGGGCTGAAATCAGGCGTAGAAGAAATTGAATCCCAAAATTACGGTTGACTTAATTTTGAAAAACTCCGGAATTAATCATTATTTGCTCCATATACCATTTAAATCTAATCGTTTACTTAATATAATTCATGGGTCCAGTTAAATAATGCCTACTTAACGTTAACTATCAGGTGATACGAACGTTAAGTAAGCATTGAGGTTACCGAAATTTCTAGCAAAGTACATCAGAAACATAATGATTAGGCCAGTCCCTTACTTTAGGAATCCACTATCGTTCCCATAACGCGAAAATATTTAGTCAAGCATAAGAAAACTAGACTCAATATTTTGATTCCTTTCCTGCCCTTAGGCCTGTACTTCAGGGAAATATATGAGTAAAATATTAAATCCCATTGCCGTGGTCTTAAACACAAGTTTATTTTCTTTAACCAGTACTGAACCATCAAATTGAACAGTTTAACAGTATTTTAAGTTACAGCCACGTACTGAAGCATAATTTTTATTTCAAGCAAGGTATATAAATTTAAAATTATAAAGTATCAAAATTAATTATTCAAAAGCTATACCATAACTTTTACATTTTTTGCAACCATACCCCTAGTTATGGTAAAAAAAATGCATTCATCATCATAATCATGCGCCAATAAGCCTAGGATGGGTTTGACGGAGATTTGCATACGATTTTCCTATTGGCCTACCTCTTCATATTTACGTAATTCTTCCCTTTCATTTCCTTAACTACTCAATGTGTATAAATAATTGGAGACCTTCCTTTGCCATTTTACCATTATTCACTTGTCCCTTGACGATTGCCTTTATCAGGCCATCATGTCTTAAAATATGGCCGATTGAGTTGTCCCTTTTTTCTTTTTAAGCTTTTCATAAGACTTCTCTTTTCTTCCATCCTTCTTAAGACTTCTCTGTTAGAAAGAACGTGTTAGACTTTCTATTCTGACTCCCCTAAATGGTCATTGCAACGCATGTTAGCTGGCGGGTAGATTGTTACCTAGTGTACTGACAGGAAGTCTTGGGTTATAGCTCAGGTTAAAGATGCCTCTTTGTTAGATTATCACTAATCTCACTAATCAGGTCACGACTCACCGCAGGCTCTAGAAATTTCGAGGATTTCACTGTGAAGGCCATTTAGGTGAATTTTAACATATCCAAAATGCGGCAACCGAAAACAGTTCCCGAATTTCCACCCTTATGATGTGTAACATGTTTTGACATCCTTCAAGATGACCTCCTCATCGAATTTCTTAGGGCTTACGAACCAAGTTATGGAGTTTGGACGGAGCTTTAGCCTTCGGAGGAGGCGATATGGAGGAGGACGAGGAGGCAGGGCTCATCTTTACGGGAGTCTGGAAAGAGGGATGCTAGGGAGAGAGAGGTTCGTGAGGACAGGTCATCTAGAGGTTCAGGTTTCCCCCCCTCTGCTCATTGACAGCGTCCGCAGAGGGGAGAGACGCAACGAGATAGGGTGGGACAATGAGATGCGGAGATAAGGCGGGAGGAGATTATCCTGGAGGATCTGGAACGAGAGGGATTTGACTGAAGGGACAAGAGGAACAGGGTGGGGATTTGAGAGGGTGGGGGAGTGTGGAAGTGAGGGAGAGATTAGCGCACAGTGTCAAGGTGAGTGGTGATGGTTGAAGAAATGGGTGGAAGATTCGTGATTTGGGTGGTGATTTTGGCAGGAAAATCTCCACTGAAGTATCTTCCTTGGATCCAGTATCTTCCATCACCCTTCTGTGCTAATACCCTACTTAGAGTGACAGCCAATCTTATGGATTATTCGCTCCATGAAACGTTAGCGATTAAGAAAAGTTAAAAAAATTGGAGGCCTGGTTGATTTTTTCACTACATTTTCCAATTGTTTTTGAAAGCCAAAATGCTGGTAGTTTATAAAAATATCTTCCCTGATTATTCAAATAGTAATTTTGCGCTAAGTTTTCGCCATTAAAAAAATTATTCTTTGGGTATATTTCAAGTGTAGGGTTCCTAAAAATTCTAGCATCTAAGATATGTTACGCCTTTTAAGGTTTTAGTTCTTTTTTATTTAAAAAAATAAATCGCTCATTTTTTATTTACTCCGTTTGTTTTGATATGCGAATTTTGCCACGATTTGATTGATGGTCATTTTTGTGGCTGTGGCTAGTCATGTACTTAATTAATGGTGTGAGAATCGGGTGGAATGCACAAGCGCTTGTAGAAAAATGGAAAAAATATTTTTGACGTAGTTGGATAGATTTTCTGCACTTAAAAATTAATTCTTAGGGATCTTATAGTAAGTTGCATCATCTAAACTGAGCAATTATTGTTGCTACAGAGAAAAGACCCATAGTAAACTCATAAAGTATTCAGCGGCTAGAAACAATTAATAAATACCGGCGCGGTCGTACTAGCGTTTGCTTCACCTTCTCTTCAAAGAGACCGGAAAGAAATCATTCCCGGAAAAATAAAAATCATTGAAAGACTTAGAAGAAGAAAAGATTGAAGAGTTATAATAATGTAGCAATATCTTTGTAAAAATACACCCCATATAGATTAAATCTTTCTCTCAGGACTGTTAATCATTTGATTCATTGATATGCTCGTATCCTATTCACTTTCAACTTCCGATTTCCCATGATCCTCAGACTGTTTCAATGGTACAGCACCTACTGTATACATAATTTTCCATTTATAAAAGAGGATAAACATTGTAAGTGCTTTCCCCTTATTTAATGGCCAACATAATCAAAATTGTACCAGACAAAATGAAAACGCTATAGTTGATCTCTTTATTTGGATTAGACTATTGGCGATAAATTGTCTGTGTCGCAAATTATATAATTTTCTATTCGGCTGAAAACTGATTATTTAAAATCTCTACGCAAAATAGTTGTTTATGACGATTTGAAATGCTTTGGAAGTACCACCCACATATTTAACTTTTTTACATCTACATAATACCGGGCAAGCCACCATAAAGGTGCGGTAAAGGCTGTGAATCTTCACAAATGTGCGCTATCTATCATGATTGAAGAGTATGAGTGGCTATATTTTAGCCGAAATATAGCAATTTAACGAAGATTTAAGGATCAAAGTTACGATGCATAAACATAGTTAGTTGGGTTAGCTAGAATTCTTTATACCAACATGCAGCCACCTAGCCTATCTGTTGATACACTTGTGCTTTATAATTGAATATATCCACAAAAATTTAGATCCGTACGAGTAAAGAAAGACATTTCATATCGTACGGTTCGGCTAGAAATTTCTCTAATTTCATCATCATTATTTGTCATAAATCCTCAGATTGGTTTGACTCAGCTCTCCACTGAGTTCTTCTATCGGCTAATCTCTTCATATTTACGTATTTCTTCTCTTTGACATCCTTCATCACTTGTTCCATATATCTCGCATGAGGCCTTCCTATGCCATTCTTCCCATCCACTTCCACTTGTCCTTCAACGATTGTCTTCATCATGCCATCGTGTCCGATTAAGTTATCCCGTCTTCTTCTTAGAGTTTTCAGCAGGCTTCTCTTTTCTCCCACTCTTCTTAATACTTCTTCGTTTGACACTCGGTCTATCCATTTTATCTTCATCATTCTTCTGTAGCACCACATTTCGAATGCTTCCACCCTTTTCTTCTCCGCTGCCATAAAGAAATGTGCTCCAGAAGTAAGTCCTGATGAATTGTTTCCTTACTTTTATGCTTGTATTTCCAGATGTAAGTAGTTCTTCTTTTGGTAGAATGCCCTCTTTGCCTGAGCTATTCTACTGACAATTTCATTCTTGCTTCGTCCATCGTTGGTTACTCGGATTCCTAGGTAGCAGAACTCTTTCACCTCTTCCAGTTTTTGCTTCCCTAGTTTGACATTAGTTTTGGCCTCTTCTTTCTTGCTGCACACTTAGTTTTATTCTTATTGGTCTTCAGATGATGTCTAGTCATTGTCC
The DNA here is from genome assembly GCA_933228895.1 of Platycnemis pennipes. Classification (NCBI taxonomy): domain Eukaryota; kingdom Metazoa; phylum Arthropoda; class Insecta; order Odonata; family Platycnemididae; genus Platycnemis; species Platycnemis pennipes. The sequence goes on along the minus strand of OW121847.1, from coordinate 71,350,638 downwards.
TTACCATGGCTATTGGAGTCTTATTCAGATCCTTCTTTGTCTCTTACGAGTGCTATGTCCTCAACAAATCGCAGCATGCTAATTTTTTCTCCATGAATGTGCACACCAGAAGTCTTCTCTTTGATTTCGTTGATAGCTCTCTCGATGTAAACATTGAAAATTACGGGAGACAGTGCACAACCTTCTCTCGCTCCTTTCTTTATTCTTGCTTCTTCACAGCTGGGTCCAGATTTAATGACAGCTACTTGGTTTTTATATCTCTAATTTAACGTTTATTATTCAGTGTACTGTAGTAGGTCGGAGTTTGCAATATCTTTTTTGCGTCATCTTAAAAATATAGTTTTGGAATATACTTAAGTGATGGAGGTTATTTTTCCACCCAAGGTCTGATAAAGCATTAAAGATCTACTAATAGACTGTTTCATTCATGATAAGGAGTGCATTAATTACTAGGATAATGTTACGGAGAGAGAGAGAGACCTACGTTGCTCTTGAAATCATCTTGTTTTCGTAGTAAACTAATATCTGATTTTAATTTTTGCAATAATGTCATGCAAAATCATAGCTACAAATAGAAAAAACTGAAAACCATATACTTTTAAAAATTTAATGCCTAAGAATTATCCTTGTGAGAGAATTTTAAATATGGCAAGCAAGAAATCGGATGTTCGCTTTTCATGGCCGGAGTGCTTCCACCAAATAACTTGATTTACACCTTTTGATTTACCTACAGTAGAAAGTAAGTGAAAATCGAATGAGACAGTAAAAATCCACTACCTTGGGGATACTGAGGAGAAGATACCGGCTTCACGTGCCCTTCACTATCTGCGGAAAGTGAGTGAAAACGGACCATCCCTCGCCGAGATCAAGGGACATGAGATCAATCTGAAGGGTTAGGAGGGAGGTTGATAGGGGCGTATCAACTTGTTTCCGGAATCAATAAGAAAGGCGAGGGGCGTTCGACTCCTTGGCCCTTGTTTGGATTGGAATTTGAATGAGGGGGGGAGGGATCCTTTTGAGGCTGGGGCCATAGGAAGGGAAATCAGGGGTACACGTTTGCTGGAGGTGTTTGGGAAGGTGAGGATCTCCATCGGAAACGATCCCTTGAGCAAAAAGGAGAAATAGTGGAGTGAGATTCGCGGACGGTGGATTGAAAGAGGGAGAGAAGCAGGTTTAGGGAAAAGGCCGATTGGGATATCCTCAGATATAAAGGTTGAATAAATGGCTACTTGTCGATAGGAAATCGACAAGCAGCCAAGAGGATGACGGTGTCGACGGGAAAGTGGCTCTAGTAAATGTTGTGGAAGGAGGAATAAGAAAGAAGAGGTGCAGGGAAGTTTGCAGTAGTGAAGGTGTAGGGATGTTTCGCCAGAGATGAGGACAACTTGTCTTCTGTTCGCTCAAGTTACACTCACCCTACCCAACCTCATTTGGATAACTTCTCAGAAAAGTTATCTAAATCAAAGTACGTAAGGCGTATTTATCATTTATAAATCAATGGATCAATGGCTGAGAAGGCAACTTGTACATGATAGAATTAATACTCTTGTTGGCTCCATACAGTATATTACAGTATTCGTACTCTTATTGGCTCCCAGTATTTTCGTGGTTAATGGGTTCCTGGGTAGTTTTTGCTATGTCGGGTGCCTTTTATTCGAAGGAGATTGGTATTAGATTATTATCTAATATTCCTCGAAGACATTCTCCCTTCGAAAGAGCTTTTCATTGTTTTCTCGGAGATTTCCTTTTTATTCGTTACTGATGGTATTCTTTTTCAAGATTTCCACGGAAGAAATACTATATATCTTGAACGGGAGTCAAACTCGGATCCCCCATTCACAGGCCAAATTGTATTTGCAGGGTAACAAACCAAGCTTCCATTTCTACGGGCTTTAAAGTCCTCCGAGCATTTCTAACGGCTTTAAAGGAGCAACGAGTGCAAACGAACAAGTTTGAGTGGCTGCATGAAAAAATGTGAATTGATGCTTGAAAGTAATCACTTATCGGCACGTCACATCTTACATCCTTTGCCAAAGTATCCATTTATAAAAAAAAAAAGATTTTACAATTATTCGAATGAAAATGTTATCTTCTAAAACGGGGATATTTTTTTATAGATATAATCAAATTATGTTTACCTTGCAAATAAATAAAATAAAGCATTTGAATTTACAAGAATTCAATAGCTGTTTAGGCTCAGTTAAATCTCTTTTCAGGCAAATTTCGGCTGACGTTTGACTCGATTGGCTGAGAGGCATTAAAATATCGTTGAATTTTCCACTTATCACAGACATTTTGGCACAGGAGAGAACATATCTGCTTCCCACAAATGCAAATGATTTTTGTGGACATATTGCAAAAGTTATCCCTATCATTTTCCAATTCCCATGAAAATGATTTCAACCAATCAACTCTCGCAATTTCCCAGAAGAAAAATACGCCACAGTAACTTAAAATTTTTTCTTCTGTTTTTGAGCTGTTTATCAGAAGCCCGTCAATCGAGTACCGTGACTGCCAAAATAGAATGCTGGCTTAATTGGATCGGATAAGTGGACCTCCAAATAATTGGAGTTGGATAAACCAGGCTCTTTCAACAGCATGAATATTTGATAGAATTGGGAATTCGCTGCTCCAGCGTGTGGAGGATTCTCTTACATTCTATCATGGCATCCTTTTTCGTGAACTGAATCAATCTCACTGGGAGTCTTCAGAAGCAACAAGCAGTTTCCTTTGCGATAACAATTTCAGGGAGAACAAGTTTTTAGAAACATGGGAAGGTTTTCACTCATCATATCTGAAAAAAATGCGTCCTGGATGAGTAAAATTTCTTCTTTTAATTGGCGTTTGTACTTCAATTTCTTCTTAATATTTTTACTACGTTTTGAGGTGAAGGTAAATCTAAAAATGATCAATTTTTATTGAACATGATTTATTTTATGATTTCCTCAAAATATTGTGCTTGAACTAGTACTTATGTAATTTGTGGAACATTTTGATGATATTAAATGTGTAAAAAATATTAACTAAGACATGTTACGATTAGTAATACTTAAAGTCAACGTTTGGTCCAGTAGTAGAAAAGAAACAGCTTTTGAAAAAAATGAGCAATTCAAGGAAATCTCTCCTCACACGTGTGCTCTCCTAAAATCAGAAAGACACGTAAGTAACTATAATTAATGCTAGTTTTTGGAAGTTATTCATGCTTGGAGACTTAATAAATATACATACCCGAACACCCCAGTATCGCTTTCCCTTTCAATTGCTGGACAAAAAGTATATTCCTCATTATTAGCCGATGGAGAAGCATTTCATTATGCAGCAAAGAATATGTGAATCAACGAAATACACTACCAGTTTTGTAATTGTGTTAAGCGCAGCCTCTATTACCAACTTGGATTCATTCATAAAAATTCAAGGAGTAGAAGGTGGGGTCAAAACGCGCTGGTAAGGGGTTGGTTGGAAGAAACAGGGTTGCGGGAATCTCAGGTTTGGGAGCAATCATCAGTGGGTGGACAGTTGAAGATATATCACAGGTACAAAAATGTTTAATTACGAGTGTTGGATGGAATATTTTGTATTTTTCATTGCTTCATAGTGTGGTAGGAAAGACAAGGACATTGTCTTGAAAACAAAGAATAACTGCTCCCTTTAACATCTGAAAATGTACGGCAAAAGGTGAGCTGAGGGTTCGAAGAGCGCAAACTGCCCCTATGCATTCCGGGGTAAGTCCGGAGGGGGATTGGAATTTAAAGTACTCTGAGCACTATCGCACATTTGGTAGTCGATCAAAATTCCGTCTGCGGGGAGAGTCGGATGCTGGAAAGTGCTGACGGAAGGGTGGTAATGGTGGATTGGAAGCGGGTAGAGAGGGGGCGGCGAATGTGCTCATCATGAATGATAGGGCATAGGGAAAGCGAGAGGGGCATTCAAAGATCAGAGAGTGTATGCCTTTTTTGCAATTGATTAATGTATGCAAGCGGAATTAATGCTATTTTTTCAGAACGGAAGGCTGGCTCAAACTCAAGATGTGCAGGGATGAACAGAGCGTGTTGAGGCGTTTTTAATATTTCCAGGCGTTTTCGACGGACATAGACACGACGACGGGCATAGTAAGTGCGTATATATGTGATGGTCAACTATGTTATGATGAAAAACACAAATTATGCCACTTATTTCACAGTTTTAATGGTGGTACTACGCGTTTCAGCCGCAAAGCCATCATCAAATGATGCGAAGCCATAAATCTTTACACTGCCAACTCCTCCCTAGCATTTTCTCTACTAAGGGTTCTTGCATTAAGTTTGCTCCAATTGATAAGCACCTCTTTCCACACCATAACTTCTCTCCTGACATATTTGGCTTTCCGTTCTCCTTCGTCCAAAATGCTATCCAAATACCTATGGTGTTCCAGCTGATTCAGTTTTTATCTAAAGCCTCTTACAGTTCTTACCTCTTTGCATGTTTCCTAATTTGCCATTATTCCTTGGTTTTTACGATGAATAATCATCATCCCATTTCTCCTCCACCGAATATATATACCATTTAAAAAAGACTCTAAGCACTTGGCTAATTGCCTGCATAGTGTTTACTAAAATGGTTATTGTGATAACCGCCATTACCGTGCTCATTTTATTAATATTTACATAAGGCCTCTTATTTCATATTTAGGCACAAATATTTAAAGATATTGATAAGGCGCAATTAATAAATATCACATGTATTCGATTTTATGAAAATGCTTGTTCCAAATAAATTTGAAAAGCAAGGAAATGATTCGATGATTAGATCCATTGGCTGTTTTATGATGGCTGCCATGTTTAGGAAAGTGTAGAGCTGTTTTGCGTGGCAAGATTTTAATAGCCTAAAGAACATGGATTTAAATTATACCTACTAGCGATATTCAACATATATTTTCTTATTCTTTGTTGGATTCCAGGCATCCTTCTTTCTGTAATGACCTTCTAATTTATCTTTTTCTCCATTCTCCTCTTAGCCCAGCTTTTCTATCTTCGAATTCACTCTGGTAGCTTTCTTTCTTCGTCCGTCATATGAAGTTCCTCGTTTGTTCTTTCTGCTCAATGCACGAGTGATTTTTCCATCCCCTCCCCACTTTTTTTCGACGGAGAACTTATTTCAAGTACGAACGGATGTATGCGAGAAAAAGCAAGAGAACAATCCGGTTCAATGCTTTAACTGCTTAGATTATACCGCTCCATTAGACTTAAAAATAATTCTAAAATGAATACGATTTCTATAACCAATGTGAGATCAAAACTCCTAATCTTTATGCAGACAGGCCGGCGCATTGCAGTAGTTGCTTGGACAATGATGGCCACTTGCCGGGTAGAAATAACTGTTTCTACAACATTGGCGAAAACTCAGTGAAATGATGCGTTCTTTCGGCCGGAAAGAAAGGAGCGGAAAGCAAATCAGTAGATACTGGGGATCGAGTTGAGGTGGCTAGAATTCCGAATTCCGATTTCGGGGGCCCGAGTTCAAACCCCAGATGTAACAGAGATTTTTTATTGATAAACGATACCCTACTAGTGAGATATACGGAGAGCCATTGAAATTCAGTGCCGCATCCGTCTGATGGGACGTTGAACCGTGAGCCCCTTGGCGCCATTCGTTAAGAGCAAGCTAATGCCCGGACGGATTTCATTTCACCTTTCCTCCGTTCCCAAAAAAAATTCTCCTGTCCCCAAACACCCACCTATCCTAAATGGCGTAAATTATCTTACCTCTCAGTCGCCTACTCAGAATAATTGCCACTATAAAATCAGCGCGACATCTTGGTCCATCTTAAAAAAAAGCCTCATCTTTCTCGCATCTCAATCACCGGACTCTTCCATCACCTTTTACCAGCCAGGAGGCGTTTCCGAGGGCGTCGACCATGGTAAATGGAATTACCGTAGCATCCTCCCCTCTCTCATTCCCCCTTGGCTTCCACTCCCGGCCACATCCCTCAGCCACCCAGCTCTCCCCTTTTCCACATTCGCCGCTCAATCCCGCCCGAAGGGAGTGGCAGGCCCAGGGTTCCCCTCCAACATCAGGCACTCCCTCCCTCTGGGCTGCGGGGGAGGCGGCGGTGTTGCTGCCCGTCTAAGAGCGTCGTGGGCGGATAATAAGAATCCTCATGCCCGGATCTACCACCACCACCACCGCTTCTAGTCGCTTCCCCCCTCGCCCCCTCCCTCTCCCCGTCAGTCTCCCGTTCCCGTCTGGCACACTAGATCTCTTCCCTCAGGATAGACGAGATTATGGATTCCCAGGGTGCACGAATATGGCTAATGCTTCATGGAGGTCCATGGAGGGGTAGGAAAGGCGCCCGAGAAAAAAGGAGGAGCGGACGAGGATGGAAGCATTCCAGTCGACAAAATTGCTTGCAACAAAGTGCGAAAAAGTCCTGTCTTCAGACGTTCAAACAACATCGAAAATGGAGGATGGAGCGATGGAATGAAGGATTTCCCTCGAGTATCGATCAGCACGCAATGCTAATGGATGAGAGGAAGGTCTCGAATGACCCATGGTCCGAATAAGTACCGTACAGGTCAGTTTACCGAAAAAATCAATTAACATTTCCAATACATACGAGCGTGACATGAATATTCTATTTTTGGTATAATTTGTTGTTTTAAATCCGTTGATCAAGAACGAATCCTGGAAAGTAGTATCCTAGAAGTATATTCTTTAATGATTTTTTTAAACCTCCGATTGTAATTGTTTTAGGTATTGACAACAACATGACTTATATATTTATTTGGACTAGAAATTTGATGGCGGACGGGACAGTTTTGTCTCAATCTCGCCCCAATAAACACCTTTTGTTATTATTATTATCAAAAGTTAGGCCACCCGAGTCCAATACTTTTAGAATGCTAAGAAATGACTTGGTCGGAAACATACCCACCTGGTAATTCAAAGTTTGTTGGTTCGAATTCTATCTTTGCATGGATGTCTTGCTTGAATTAGGAATAAATGTTGGCTAGAGTGGTCGTACAGCATTACATCCAAACACTCGAACCAATCTACTACCACACTAACTATACGTATTGGTGGCACCTAAAATGAAATTCTTCATTTAATCTGTCACTTACAAGAATGTGTGTGTAAACATGAGTAAAAATTAAAAAATAGGCTTTGCGAGTGACTTTGTAAGCCCACGTAGTACGCTAAAGACCATTTTCGCCGTATCATAAAGTTTACTGTGTGTTATTAATGAAACTTTGATCTATTTTCGTTCTTTTTATGGTGCGGGATTCGGAGGCTATAGAGCGAGAATTTCCATGTAACAGGATATTACTGATAATAGAAAAATTGTTCGAATGGACATGCCCATTTTACCTGCAAATAACGCCTCACGAGACTCAGTATGTCCATCCTATGTGTGTTCTGCACTGACCTTCTACCATAGCATATTATCAATATTGCATGAAGAATCCGGACTAAGTGGCATCCTCTTTCACAAAGTTCTCATACCATGTGCATGCGGTTCTCTCTCCAATCGCTATTTTTCTTCTCTTGTACCTACTCCATGGCTACTACTGCAGTTGAGCAGGTGCTCACAGAATTCTACACTTGCTTTATCATGTTTTCCACCCTTTCTCACATGCTTTGCATTCCCAACGTGTGCTATATCAAATTCTGAGTCTTTTCATCAAGTACGAGGCCAGACCACGGGATGTTTGCCTTATATTAAACGAACCTTTCTGCGTGGCGCAATTAAGAGACTGAAATATTCATCCATGATCAAGTGTTCATGAACGATACTTTCATGTAGCAACTGGAAAACATTTTCGGCGCGTGAAATAGATCGGAAAATCAACGGGATAGAAACTTTGTGGATTTCTCGGTTACAGGCCTATATAATTTCCAATTTCAAATTCAATTTCACTCTATTTTCACGATCGATGAAATGAAATCCCCAACTTTTACGATGTTTGCTCGACTTCAATGCTATGAATTACCTTTTTGCTTTGAATCCATTCAACTGTTCTAATAGTGAATAATAATGCAATGCACAGAGTTTGTACTAAAATATGAATTGGGTTGCAAAAGTGGATTAGTGTATTACTTTGAGAACTTGCTTTCCACATTCATGGTTTTAAATGTCAATTATTTTTGTTTGATAAACTCATAAACAGTAAGAAATGTTTGCTTAGGTGCTTTACAGTGAATTTTACTGACAAGGGATACGTTTTGTACCTGAAATTGAAATAGGTGTATTCCAGCGTCCTAGTTGACTGCTTTCCTGATTAGTCAACATTTTTAAGCCACTGGGTTACTTACCTCACCGCCTCATTAGTTGTAATTAATTTAACGAATAAATCATTTTCCTTTTTTCAAGTCCTCGATTATTTGTTTGATAAATATCATTCTACCTATGAGTAAGATCTCATGTTTGCTCTGAGTGTTTCATTATGAATTAACTATTACTCATCAAGAGCCAACCATGTAAATTGCTTGGCGCAGTTGAATCCAACGTCAATAATAGTTCATGCTTTAGAAATTGACATGCTTTAGACATTGACTGCTTTATATTCCAACGAAAACTAAAAAACAATGCTTACTTTTTAAGCCTAATTATGTTATAAGCCTTTTAACCTACATGTATCATGGTATTAATTTGGTTGAAGTCTGCAAGGAATTAACTTTAACTTCGTGAGAGTTAATTTTGCATAATAATGGGCACAAGAAGTGACAATTTCTATTATCAATTACAATGTTGATACTATCTCCTTATCGCTTTAAGTAATGACAAAGGTTAATAAAGAATTGAAATGTAATTATTTTTCAAAATTATAGAGAAGGTAACAGATATCAACCATGTGCGACTGCTTTCTCTGCTGTAGAACAAAACAAACGTACATCGATTCTCTCGCGTTGATAGTTCACAAATGGGATGTTGGTACAGCGTATACTTTGATTGTATCATTCCATATTTGAGGAGAGAATACATTACATCCCGGAATTCTGAAGCCTATAAAAGATAGGTCAACTTTCAAATGAAATGTCCAATATGATTAATTTGAAACTACGTTGACATAAATGATCTCCGATATAAGTAAAAATGAATCTTTTACTAAATTTGTCATGAATGTATATTCATCAGAACAGTTCTGCTATTTTGTCCTACTCCGAACAAAGAGTAGAATATATTCTGTTCATAACGTTTCTATACCTTTATACCGTCATTAAAAAGTTACTAGTAACAGAATGTCATGAATTCATTGGATAACTGCTGCAAGAAGCAGCTTGCTGCGGAAGTGTTATGCATTGTCGCTTTGGTCTTTCGGCCACTTTTCCTTAGTCTTTTTTTCTCGGGATCCCTTAAGTTATTTGAATCGTGTCGTACTGGCCTAGTGGGTAGAGCACTGAGCCACTGACCGGGAGGTCCCAATTCCCAACCGGAAGGTTCAAATCCCGGGCAAGAGCCTTTCTGGACACCCCCATCTAAAATCCTCGCGATTCGATTTTCTGCGTGTCAGTACTTCGTAGGTAATCGCAGGTGGCCCAGGGTAAGGAACTGGCCCCTGAATGTGTGAATTTCACACGCCATTGGCTTAGTACTGGGTGAGCTCTACTCTCACCTATCAAAGACCAACCTTTGGGTTGAATCACTGAGTGAGATAGGCGATTTAACTTTCGAAATTGGTAGATAAATCACTGAAATTAAAACTAGGCAATTAGGAATGATAATAATATTTTTCAAAGTATTTTTTAATGTTGTATTATATATCCCATAGTATTTTTACCCAGCTCGACAGTTCTCACATCTCTTATTGTTAATGGCCTAATTTCATTGATATGTTTGCTCTCCCATGCCACCCAAATCCCAATTTCTCTGTTTATCTTCCAAACCCCGAGGAATTTCATTGGAGTGACGGTTATATTAAAATTAGATAATGATTAATTTCATAATATCGCTTAAAAAGTCACGCGAGGCCTACCGTGGAGCTAGCCAAGCATCAAAAGAGCCTTTCAACGGCTCCCTCCCAAGCAACGAAGGAACGCTGCTAAGGCTGAGGAGCCGCCGCGTGCCGACAAAGTGAACATTTCAGAGTGGCGTAAAAAAAAAGAAAGCAAACAAAACGCAATCTATTTCAAATTACGCCGGATTACGGCAACGTGTATTCATGTCCGAGGAAAATAAACAAGGAGATACGTGTAATTATTTAAGGCGGAGGGAGAGTAAGACGGTTAGGGAGCTTCTGAGAGAATGGTAGGGGTAGGGGTTGCGTCTGGTGGTGGAGGAGCGAGTGAGGGTGAAGGGGTGAGTTTCTCCGGAGGATTTTCAAGGGTAGAATGGGGTGACAGGGTAGGAAGGAGAATCAGGGGAGGGAGGGGAAGTGAGCTGAATAGAATAATCAATTTCGAGTGGCTGGCGAGACAGAATTTAAAGGAAACATTTCTATATCCCCACTTTCCCTCCCCCAATAACCTCTCCCTACCTTCCGTCTGGGAACGCCCTCTTATTTAGTGATCTCTTTCATCGGAGCGAGGATTCGAAAGAGGTATATCCTCCTTTCCTTCTCTCGCGAACTCGGCCCAGCCAGTACTGCCCCCATTGCCTTCCCTTCTTTTCCCGCTCCATTTCAGTCGCCGCTGCCTCAGCTGCTCCTACTTTGCGTTGTCTCCTTCTACCTCTATTTCTCTCCGCCTCCTCTCTCGCTCGACGGATTTTATTCACGTACCGTAGTTCCTTTCTAGTCAACAAGGGATGCCTGACGGTCTCTTCTGAATACCCCTTTTCCTCATCGGAAAGTTTTTTCATAGGTGGCTACTTAAACATCTGAATTGCTTTTCCTCGTGACGGATGGTATTAGAAGAAACTTTATTAATTGCCAATTTACAATTTGCTCAGAAGATAATAATTTTTATCTCAGTAACTCAATCAATGAATCAAGACAATATTTGACTCGGTCCGCCTAGCCACCACACCAACCCGTACTCCACTTTGAGAAGTCAATGGTATATCAGTGATATCTACATCTATATTTTACTCTACGAGGCACAGTGTGTCTCGTGTGCGAGGGTGTGTGAATGTGAGTCCTAAAAAAATGGAAACGACGGTGTATCCAATTTCCATCATCAAGCCATCGAATAAAAAATTCTAATGGTATCCGTGATAAACGTAGAGAATGTATACATTCTAAACGTGAGAACGCTCCCATTATAAACGTAGAGAACGTGCCCATAGAAAGCCATAACCCATACCCAAATGTATGGAATGTACCAATTGCTCTGCAGGCAAAGCGTGCTTCTGTTGACTGATCGGGCCTCAAATCTGGGTGAAGCCTATTTGGCCTGGTTCAACTTAACATTAGATAGGTGAATACATGGGATCATGTTAGGGAACGAAATTATAATTTAGAGATATGTAGTATCTAACTCAATCCCCTACAATGGCGGGAGAAGTTCACACGACGTGGAATCAGTAGAAAATAAGCTTTGCTATGCTATCTATGAAAGAAGGGACAACGTTTAGAAGACAATATTCGGTTTCGATAGAACTCTAACTAATTATTTCAGGATCATTTTTTTTGCTCCCTCTTCAATTGATCTTTAAGATCGATTGAAGAGGATCGTTTTAATATAATGTTTATCACGGTTTATCACCACACATTTTTTCGCGGGGCAGCAAGGCAAAATATTGAGATTTACTCAATGCACCACCACCGAGCTACGCCGCGCCGTACGCTAGAGACAGTTATAATCAGTTTCATCGTTCGCGGATGCTCTAATCCACGCATTGGCAGGAACATTCCCCCTCTTCCCACAATACCGAATAAACTCCTAATATCTTTGGAGAAACAAGCTCAATTTTCCTGCAGATCAAGCATCTGGTCATCAAAAGTTGCCCCCTTTTTCGTCCCGATCCTCTTTCTTCGCACTACTCCACTCCTCCCCTCCAAGTCTCTACTTATTCCATCATTCCACCGCGAGCCTTTCTCGTTCTTTTATCCCCAATCCAGGTCCGTGGTGGGGATGGGGGCGTGGCGGAAAGAAAGAAGAGGGAAGAGGGCTTCTTCACCTGCTTCGCCGTCGTCTTGTCCACCGCTTCGAGGGGACACATCATCCTTTTCTTCCCTTCTCCCTCTCCCCCTTCTCAACCATTCTCTCCCCCAGATAAGCTCAAGGTGAGGTGTTAAAGCTCCCTTGCCGGGTCCCACCCGCTTTCTTCTCAGCGGCTTCCCGTCCCCGAAAATATGTGCGTCTTCGGGCGGACACGATGCCATTATTCCGCTCGTTGGAGAAGGGTAGACGCGAACCGGGAGAGGATTATGGGGTGGCGAGGGGGATGAAGTGTGAGTGAGGTGATGGGGTGGGTGGTGGATTGGCCAACGGTTTGGAGGAATAGTGTGAAGTTTTTATTTTTTTTTGTTTTTGCCGGAAAGCAGAAGACTGAGTGGGGGAAGGAGGAAGGGGAAGAGGCGAGTTTCTTTCTTTAAATTCCAGAGAAAATGAGGAAGAGGGAGAGCTGCTCCGTCTCGCGTAAAATCCGAAGCGTGTGGAGGAATGGAGAACTGAAGTGTTTTTATTCCAGTTTCTCTGGGAAGTGTGGTTTGATGGAGGGGAGGCCGGAGAGGAAAACCAAGGTGGACGGCTGATGGGGTGGATATGGTGGAGGAGGTGATTGTGGGTGGGCGGGGAAGTGAAAATTCGCCGTAAATTACCTGGAGGTATCCCTGAAGGAGCATTTAACTCGGAAATCACTCTCTCCCCTCTGAAAAAATTCGGATGAGGTTAATCAAAATGGGCAGACGTGTGAATTTTTCGCTCAATGGCAAAAGTTTGGTGGATTCAATGAAATTAGTTGGCCTGGAAAAAATATTTGTCCTCAATCATCTCGATCATCACACTCTTTTTTTAATACAGTCATGAAAAGTGTCTGTATACTCTGTTTTTTCTGTTACACAATTCATCAAGCGATAAACAATGTTTTTTGAACTGCTAAGATGACTTTTTCCATGGAAGTATCCGGAAAACACCTCCTACTGGAGGACGTTAATTCCCGTACTACCGTTTCGCTTTATTCTCAAGGGATAGGCGTGTTATTCATGTCCATTTGATAAGTGCAAAGTCGAAAAATGTACTCTTTGATAATTAAACACCCAAGATTTCAGGTTTAACGTTTTTAGCGGAAAGCAGCGGAATATACAGCAAATAACTGAAATAAATGTAGGTATATAAGATAGGTAACATTATTCGACACGTCATACTTATGAATAAAACATACATTTATGGCACGGGATATGATGCTAAATAGTATTTCAATAAAGAGAAACCCAATGGTACAGCAAGGTTTAGCGTGGCATATTAATAATCAATTTTGGAAAGGCAAAATGGAATATTTTTTAGAGTAATTGTTTCTTCACAATATTACAGTTTTAACTGGCCTTTTTTCCTTTTTATTTGGTAGGTCAAAAAATAAAAGTCCTAAAAACCATTCCAATAAACTATTAGGTCTTTATTTTGCGGGCAATATACTGTGAGCATCTAGAGAATGAGCACCTGTGCTTGCAAAAAAATGTTTGAGGTTGAAATGGATAGCTAAAATAATTTGATTTCCGGTTGTGGAATAATTAATAGCCATATTCTATCAATTCTTCGACAGGAAATTGATTAATTGAGAGCATTGACTACGGAGTAATGCCCATACCGTGGAATCCTTTGCTTAATCCTGATTCCAGAGTTTATCAAATTCAATGAGGTTTGCGTTACGAAGATATCATGGTGGAAAGAGTCCCTGACATTTAGAATTTGGTCAGTTATTGAGGGTAGTGAATCACTGCGCTGTGGAACATTGAGAGCCAATTCCCTGAATTGATTACTCAGAGCTTTTACCAGTGATACTAATTTGCTGCTGTGTGATGAAGCGAAGCTGAAGAAGGTTAGGATTATGGCATGGCGCGAGAGTGACTTGAGTGTTTCATTGTTTTATGCATTCAATAGGTCTGCAAGTTTTAAATAAACAACAGTAATACAACGAATACGAGATTCATAAGTCAAACAAATATATAATCAGTCTAAAGCCACGTGAATGACTAACTATGCTACTTGGTGGTCTCCGAAGTCAACATCAATTCCCTTTTCAAGTATTTTCCTGGAGTAATCGTTGAAAGTAAAACCGTATGTTGCCACAGTTTTATCAAATGATAAGGATACAAAACGATTTCCACGGTAAGATCATTAATTGCGCACATTAATTGAGGCTCAAAAGTAAGGATTTTTCCTGGTGATACGATTAAGCGACTTAATTATGTGAAATATTCCACTCTTTCGTTTAATCTGTCTTTAAAAATGATCGAAATAAACAGATAAAATTTAGCTTAATTTAAATATCGTCTTCTATAGTATCGTGTATATCATTCTCTATAAGATCCATGCTGTATTAGAACTGAAACAATGCTTGAGTACATATATCTTCCATGGCTAATGAAGTACCTGCCATAGTCGATGGTCTATTATAATGGCCTTTTTCGATGGTCAATCATGGTAGTATCACTCACTCTGGCCAGCTAATCTGCATTTATTTGAGATTTTCGTTTATAAGCTTCCCAAAGAATATAAGCTAACATTTTCGCGGACGCGGCTTAAAACTAACCCAGCAGCTTCGAATACGCCATAGAATGGAAGTAGGTACTATGTATATTGCGGCCGCCGGGACCTGAAGGAGAGCTGGGCTTGGATCAGTGAGCATAACGAACATGCGGTGCGTGAAACTACGAGAGATAGACGGCTCCCGGTTGCCATTCTGTAAGGGAGGTTTGGATGACTCCGAAGGACTTCCTGGAGACGGGAGTCCCAAGGAGTTACGCTGGAGAATGCCGTTCGGGGAAGTGGGGGAGAAGACCTGGAGAGGGTGAGTCGGGCGGGTGAAGCTAGAGAGGGGGACGAAGGTTTATTTTTTGGGAAGGAGTCAGTGGATTTTTCCTCCGGTGGTAGTCAAAACTGTGGCCTGGAAAAGGCGGGGAGCTGTGAGGTTAGCAAGCGCCGGGGCGGGGACGTTGGGGAAGATTGAAAGCCCAGGTCCATGGCGGTGGTGTGGGGGAGTGTCAGCTGGAAACAGAATGGGGTTGCTTACGGATGAGAGGAGGGAGCCGAGGTTTCCATGATTTTTGCCGGGGAAAGAGGGCTGTACCACTTTTAGACCAGTAGTCAAACTTTACTGCCCTAAGAGCAAGAGAAATAAATGCGTTGATATGTGCCAGGATAACATTAAAATACTCAAATGTCGCCTTTAAACAGACATCAAGAAGTGGCTGGACAAAACTGTTAATTTTGCGGTAGCGCTCACAATTTTTGAAGTGGTATGTAGTACAAAGTTACCGAGAGGGATTTAATTATCTCCACCGACACACCCTTATTTTGCTTTTCAGTATTGATTCTGGGTGAAACGTCTGGCGAACCTAGTCTCACCTTCAATTTGCACTGTACGATTGCAATCTTTTTGCTAGCTTCTAATCACACGGACCATCTATGATATTTCACTGAAGGATTGCCAAAGTGAGGATTGAAGTAAAGTTTTTCCCTAAATACACCCAAAACTAAACGCTAGATTACAGTCTATTACTTGGGCAGTAGTACATAAGTCGATTAATTTGAGCGGCGAATGTTTAAGCTTATTGTGATGCCAATAGTAGAAACCCTTGAGAGACAAATAACAAACCGCTAGAGTTTTTTAAATTGTAACAGTGGTAGTATAAAAAGTGATTGTAAACAGTGGTATTTTAAAAGTTGACAGGTACTTCAAAGCTCGCCCACCGAATCTGAAACCTGTATTGACACATTAGCTCATACTACTAAGCTCTAAATCGCACTCAAATAGACGGTTTACCATTTTGCATGATTCCCAATCCAATCTGTTCATTCAATTTCAGTGTGCGTTTATTCGAAGGTATCGCAATCCCAAGGCTTTTCAATTGCCTCGTGGACTATGGCCTTATTGCTTTCCGTTTCGGTCTAAATGGTAAATTACCGCTTAGCGGACCTGAAACAACACCACCGCACTCCCCTTCCTAGAAGTTACTGTATTTTGAACGGCACATAATACTCGTGACCCTATTTGTTTACATTAGTGCATTCAATAAGTTTCAATTAATGTGCGCACATAAAAGTTAATTTTAGTTGAATTGTTCCCGTTCATTTAGAGTTAACATGCTTAGTTGGTCGGCATTTTGTGATTCGATGGAACGAATTAGGCTGGTATGCCATGGGGTTAGCCATATCTGCTTCGATCCCATCATAGATTTACGCTGTTAAATTTATTCTCTGCCTAGCATCAAATGAACTGGATGGTGGTGTATCATAGTTCTGTCTGTGGTGCTGTATCATAGTAGTATCTATAATATCCTGCCAGAATGTCTGCCCACATACAATTTGACTGCAAGATTTTTTTATTTCCCTTTTCAGTTGCTTATGTATCTTGTTTTCTCTAACCAGTGAAAGACGCCTTATAGCGGCTTTAGTTCGGGATTTTTCTTTCGATGACTTCACGTCGAAATAATGTTGATCTCCGGGCTGGTCGAGTCCTTCGAGAATGCAAGGTCATCCAGAATATATTCCAGCTTGAAGATTTCTTGTATTTCTGTCGTATGACATATGAGAAGAGGACCACAAAAATCATATCTTAGCAACGAACATTTCATACACCCTCTATCATCATGTGGTCAAGTTGATGAGAGTATTTTAACGCATCGATTTGTAAATAAAACGATGATGCTTGAAGTACACTTCACGAAACTAGACGACTCTTCCAGTGACCGATTATGTTATACCACAAATTTGCGTTTTAAAAATTAAAAACACTCTGATCCTTCACAGAAAATAGCTTGTTAGCTCAGTGGACAAAGCCTTGAGCTACTAATCGGACGTCCCGCGTTCAATTTCTGTTGGGGCACGGGGTCACGTCTAGTCAAACCCTAGCTGAGTGACGTTCTAGGCACCAAATTTTCCGGGGAAGCTAAAGATGGCAGAGGGAATGAAGCTACACTCACACTAACCTCACGTTTAAGTTCCATGCTCCGTTGAGGATGACCATGATATTTGGTGAGTACTACCCTAAACTACCTGGCCATTTTTGGGTTGTACATTGAGGTCATTGGATCCTTTAGAACTAAAAAGCAACAACAGTTCTTTAGTAGTAGCCGCGATAAATAAAGGATTCGGAAAAAATCAATTTAGCAGGTCAGATGTTTTATGTTTAGGTTGGGTCATATATCACTTCCTATCTCTATCGCAATAATCTGGTTATCGCTATTTTTTACTAGAGCTTAGGTGTCCAAAAACGTTAGTTACCACCATTACTAAAATTTTGTTTGCTACCTGGATTAAACAATCTCAATTTCAAAGTGAAAGCTAATATCAGGGACTCATGCAATAATGCTTGGGTAGTGTGAAAAATAAAAGGAGTACTTGAAAAATGTGCTGACCTAAGTGATGAGAAATGCAATTACTGTGATAGCTGCCTTTAGCTACTAAAAGCTTAATCTAAATGTATACCATCAGCCAAAGAAAATTATTAGTTCGTTTTTATAATCATTGAAAGTTTTAATTTTTGTTAACATATATTGCTGAAATAACGAAATCCTATTAACTTTTGGTGTATATAAATAGAATGTTATATGGGGAATACTGATTAAATAATTGGTTTGTAAATCATTTATGATAAATAATAAGTAAAAGTAATAAAACATGTTAGTTTGTAAGCATTCTCATGACAGAATGTAATTTTGGGTTCAGGTCCAAATTACACGAATAGCTAAACCAAATTACAAATTATCGGTCCAAATTACACGGAACTAAAACTTTCCTATAAAGCGTTTTTAAAGCCATACCTGAAAACAATGGTGAAATATAGACCTATCAGTGCCATTCTTATTGATTGTAGTTTGTCATGAAAAGATTCTGCTTTTGTTGGGTACTTATGGAATAAGTTATGTGCAATAGAATTTAGATGGTCCAAATTACACGGACTTCCCTTACATACAATTCATTACAAGAGATTGATGTAAGAAAATAAGAGTAAGATGTAGATCATTGGGAAATCAAGTAGTCACCAAAATAAGCAAAGGGAATGCAATCTTTAAAAATTTACCCTATACTTTATTTTTAGTTTGTCGACTGCATGAAGTGGAGTAAGTAAAGTTGGTACTTATTAAGCGAAATAATATCGGACCGAACTTGAAGGATAACTCCAGAAACACAACCAGGCTACGAGAAATAATGCACTCTTCTTGCAGGCTAATACGGGGCACGATGAAGGTCTTCAGAGAAAGAGTAAGATTGCGAGAGCGAGGGATATAGGCAGAGAAGAAGAAGAGAAAGGCACTTTCCAAGAACTTCCTTCATTCATTAACTTCAAAAGCGTGTAAGATCCCTGGATAGGGAACTCCAAATCCAATTCTCTCCCCTCGCCCGGGAAGATTACCCACCCTTCCTTCTCTCTCCCTATCTCTCTGGTACTCTCAACCCCTTTCGCTTAAGTGAAGAGGTTGGCAGTAAGCGACGTGATCTGCGGGAGGAGGGAGAGAAATATGAGAAAGACGAAAGGGGAGAAGGAAAAATGAGGTGGAGGAAAAATGAGGTGGAGGAAAGAGGATGGGAAGGTGGATGGTGAAAAGGGGAAGGTAAGGGGGTGTGGAGTGAAGCGGGGGAAGGGGAGGGAGAAAGGGAGAGAGGGGGTGAGAGGGTTCGGACGTGGAGGGAGATTCATGGCCGACACCCAGACGACATTATCCTGGACAAATTGAGAGCGGGGAATTCCAAGCAGCGGGGAGACAGAGTGGCCGACGGAGAAAAAGCGAACGGCGTCCATATTTGCCTCCCAGCGGGTGGGAGGCTTCAATGCCCAATTAGCACGAGTCAGTAATTTGGAACGTCATGTGTCTCCCTCATCATCACTGAGCTCGAGCATACTGCAGCTGTCAATTACACTCCAATCCTCGTGCTAATTTGTTTGTTCCCTTTGCTTCAAGATTTCAATAAATTGACGTGACGTAATACTCAACGTCAAATTTCAACCCTTGAAGCGCCATTGATGAGCCAACACCATGAATTTTCAAACTACGCAACGTTTTGGGTGAGAAAAACATATCTACAGCTTCAAGTTTCGTGTCAAAGCTTATCCACAATCCCTCGTCAACAAACATCGTAACAGTGTTCAATACCATCTTCGATATATGCTGGCCTATTTCATTGGTTCAAGCCATTGGTAAAAGGCGCTCCTAGAGCTCCATAAGGCTTAATGTAGGGTGCTTTGAATTGATGAATAAACGTTAGTTCGCGGAAATGTTATTTTATCACTCTCTTCACTATATATCTTAGTTAATTTTAATCAATCTTTAACTTAATTTTTTTGGGTACACTGTGAATCATTACCCTTGTAAGTTGTAGCTGTAGAAACCTTCTTAAATTTTGATATTTACCATTTCATTCAAAATTAAATCGGCTTTGTCGCATAGCTTCCCAATGAATTAATTGATGCCTTTCTTGATTCATTTTTACTTTGAATCGTTTTTCACAGAAGGTGCACTCTGCAATTATTCTCCTTTTATGCCATGAAATTCTGCTTCATAGCTGTGGGGAATTTGAGTTTGCAACCGACTTCTGTGTGAATTGACAGTTTATGCAGGGTAGAGTGCAAAGAGTGAAGGAAATATTAGTGAATAATTCAAAATCCGATCTGTTAGGCCCCCGTGGTGTTTCCCACCCGTTGTTTTACCCTCGGGTGGTAGTTAAGAATCCTAAAATGGCAATGCAGGATAAATACTCGCGGAGAGGATTGTCTGAACTTAAAGTTGCGATAATGCCTCAGTCATTCCAAGTTCAAACATCCACCACAATGATAAGTGTTTCCCTTAGGATTAGTTTATGGTATTCCCTTGAGTACATCCTTCCGAAAGGTTACTCAAATGTTCTCGCCTAGAGAAAGCAAGGTCAGGACTACCAAAGGAAAATATTGCCCCAGCTCTTGGAAAGAGAAATGACTTGTAATGCAAACCTCTCAAATTTACTCAGATAATCATTCGAAGAGAGCATTATTTCAGGGCTTCTTACAGCTATGTCCTCACCATATAACCACCCAACTGACAGACGGCTAACCAAATGCTATTATTATTGACTTTGTGAACTATGCTTAAGCAGCAATAACTTCGGAAATAAATTATTTTGTTTTTAACGGAGTGCCTACATTTTGTAATTATGTTGCCTTAGAAGCCAGAGATCAAGTTCCAAACCCGCCTCGGGCATAGGTGCTGTGTTTGTATCAGGATTAAGGGTAACATAATTTTACGTTACACGGTCGTAAATAACTTAGCAGCTGCAGAACCTTAAATAATAACAATAGTACTACTACTCTGCTACACAAATTTCCAGTGCAAACTAAAATATTAACTAAACTCTGTACTATTATCTGTGCACGTCGGCATGATCGTTGTTTAATATCCCTAGCATTGCAGGGTATACCATCCTGATAACTGGGCTGAAGGGACATTACTAAGGACTGCCATTTTCTGTCTTTCGTTCCACGTGAACACACCCTATAATTCTTCATTTAAGTCCAATTTATTCATGTTATATCTATTACTTTATTAATAATCATTATATTGATGAAACTGATTGATTATAATGGTGCCGCAGCTGGATAATCAAAGAGCAGCTTCAATCAAATGGTAGAACCGTCTTAAGGTGTGCTTGCCAGTTGGCTGATCACAGATTTGCAGTTGAGTTGTTAGCTCCACAAGTGAGTTGTAATCGACGTGGTATACATTAGCTTGAGAGCTGAAATTGTTTGTAGGGCAATAATAAAGGAGGTCGATTGATCCCTAATTTAGAAAGGCAGTTTTCCGGCGAGTCATCCAACACCCCTGCCTATTATTTCCGTGTGGCTTGGGGCATTAATCGATGACGGAATTGGGGGGGGAGGGGGGTGGGAAGGAGAGAGAGAGCGAGTAGATTACACACACCCTTAAATTTGATCGGCCAAGACTCTTGAGGGGAGGAGGAGGGTAGAATGTGTGTACCCTGGGGAAGAAGTGTGCTCTCGTAGAACCCGGCAAGGACGACAGCCCCCCCTGTCGTTCCATAAGGGCACTTGGGGTGGACGAGGGGGAAACGTCCGGGTCGTGGATTTCCGCCGTTCCTGTGTTGACCCGGGCCGGCCTACAGGTCGGGGGAATAGGGGAGGCGGGAGGGGTAGGAGGTATGGGAGGCAGTCTCAAGACCCCTCCACCCTCTTGGCATGAGGGGGGAGGGAGTCTACTCCTGGATCGTGAAAGAAGGGGGGTGGATGGGGGAGGGAGTGTAAAAGGGCAAAGGGCGTGGGTGGTGGTGGAAACCCTGGAGAGGGCGTGGCTCAGTGGAATGAGGGCCGGGGATATTTTTTTTAAGGGAGATGGGTTAGACGGATGCTTTTCCACCCGAGGGGGCAGCAATGGACAAAATGGGAAGGACGGGAGGAAATCTGGTTTTCTGAGGAAAGGGGCCTCTCCTCTGCTCGTTCAAACTTCTCTTCCACGCAGTTTTAACTTCTCTCCCACTTCCAACCGTCCGATTCATCGCTCGCTTCCCTTTTCTTAACAACAGCTGCCTTGTTAATGTTTTCAGGCCGCAGTGCTCTTCTTATTCCCACTTGCGGTTAAAGTAAGTCTGATTCTCTCATGACATACGTAAATGGTTTTATCTTCACCCTACCTCGTATTTAGCAGCATGAGAAGGGAGGTCTGATGATGGCATGCAAAATTTTTGAGGCGACTAAATGAATAGATTCTAAAAAAGTGCTCGATTCATCCAATGTGAGATACTCATTTCAAGTAGCTGACCATCAGTTTGCAAACCGTTGAGGTTGAGCCTCATTTATTATCGCATGTTTTCGCACGTCTCACGATGTCTTATTGCAAAGACGTTGAATTTTAATGTGATGCCACATGCATAGTATTACAATCCTAGTATTGGTATACTGTAGCCCTCCATTTCTCCCTATCCCATGCAAGTTCCTTCATTTTTCTATGGTTCTTCTTCCCTGTATCCTTCTTGACTTGCTCCAAGTACTTGTCTCTTGGTCTTCCTCTGGGGACTTTCCCTTCAGTTTTTCCCTCCATTATGCTTCCCACGCAATTGTTGTGTCTCATGACATGGCCAACTCACCCTGTTCTTCTTTGGCGTATGGTGCTCCACAGTGCTCTTTCTTCTCCAATTCTTCTGTATACCTCCTCGTTTCTCACCCTATCCGTCCATTTGATCTTCAGCATCCTTCTCCAGCACCAGGTCTCGAAGGCTTCTATTCTTTTCTGGTCAGTTTTTCCAGTGGTCCATGCTTCTTATCTGTAGAATGCCACTGCTCACACGGATGTGACACATGCTGCTGCATAATACGACAAGGCGATGAATGAAATGCCCTCGAGGCTAAGCATCGATTACGATATCACGTAAAATAGCACAACTCGTTTACAATAGCACAACAGCCACAGTTTACCCATCGTAATGCTCTCAGCCCTACCTTGCCACACTCTAGAAATTTTCCAAACGTGACTCCAAAAAAAAAAAAAAACTGCAGAATAAAAAAGAAATAGGCTGATGGAGAATAAATCAAAGAAAATTGAAAATGATAGATCAAGGAGAGACTGGAATGATTGAAGAGCCTAAATCTGGAATCCTAAGGACTGGTGCATTCATGAAACCGTAAACAGATCGTAGCCGTGCAATGGATAACGGGATTGCTAAGGTAGAAAATTATTTAAAGAAATCAATCGCTAAAGGCAAACGGATAAAAAATGCTTATCAAGTAAAATATGCTCTCATTAAGCGGAAATTAAAACTCTCCTCGAAAGGAGACTGTGATTTGAGTTTTGAGCAAACTGACAATAATGAAATGGAAGGATACTCTAGAATTGAGCAACTAATGTTATTCCACCTTCTTATAAGCAAGCCTCTAGGAGTGCTTGCGTGTATGATCCATGGGGTCGGGAGGGTAATGCACAAACATTCTTAAAGATTCATCAACAAGTTATTTGAGGACTGCAAATATATCAATGAAACCTCATATTATGTAAGATTTAAGCGCATTACGAAACTAATCTTTGTGTAAAAGTACTGTTTTTAAGATAAGTTAATATTCCATGCTCGATTTAGTGTCAATCCTCCTCAGGCCGGACATAGTCCTCAAATCGTGTCGGTTGCCACCCTCCTCGGCTACATAACAATTCAGGGGATTTACGGGAAGGGCTGAGTCTGTCTGGGAGACAACCAGCTTTTCTCTTGGTATTCCTTTTTGAAATCACGCCCAGGAACACGCATTTTTAGGGACAAGAAGAGGATACACGAACTAATGCCTTATCCTCTTATCTTTCCACATTTTGCAGCACCCTTCTTTGCTTCGCCTTTTTCCCGTCTCGCTGGTGGTTCTACTTAATTAAGGGCAAGTGGCCGTCTTTTTAAGATGACTGCCAGCCTTACCTCTCTCTCTCTCTCCAAGAGTCTTTTCATTTCGCCCTCTTCATTTTCCCTTCCTCGATTCTTCCCATCTCAAGCACTCGTTTCTTTTTATTGTTGCGGGGAAGGTCTTCCTCTTGCTTTGCCACCTCATTCCCGCCTTCCTTTTCTTCCCTGTTTCCCCCTTAAGTATCATGTTCTCTCTCCATTTCCTCTCCATTTCCTCTCCCTTTTTTCACTCTACTTTTTTTCCATTTCCTCACTCAAACCTGGATCTCTCTTTCTGAATGAATCCATCCACTCACCTTCGGATGGATGAGTGGGGGTAAATTTTAATATCGAAAAATGAAGCATTTGACGAATACGTTGGTGAACGCATATTTTTATCAGAAAATTTGCACGGGAAGCTGAAATGACACCAGACGATTTTTCGCCCAGCGGATATTTTGTGCAAAATAATATGCTTCTTGAAATTGATAGTCGACACAAATTATCATTTCAAAGTTTGAATTACCACAGCTCTCCACTCAATTCTTCTATTGGCTAGTCTTGGCATAAGTTATTTTTACAACATCGTTCTCCATTTGTTCAAAATAGTTCAAATAACTTCTTCCTTGGACATACCTCCTGCTCACCTTTCTCCCGATGACTGCCATTACCGATTAATTATGGATTCGATTATATATCGATTAGATTTAGAATGTCATTTTTCCCGCGTGCCATAAGAGAGCACAATAGGCAGCATAGCAAAGGGATAGATAGGTGAAATATTTTTAGAGTAGTCTGTAGTGCATGATGCATGTATTAACAACCAATCCCTTATTGCTATATAGATACTAACCACCAAGCTGCATGTGACCATATTATCTAGCATGTCTCCATGTAGTATCCTAGTTGTATGTGAATAGTGCATGTTTGGTGATCTTCACCTCCTGCCACATAGCGTCGTGGAGACTCGCAGGGTATTAGGTAGATGTATATGAATCAGACCATCATATTTTCAAGATGATGTCAAATTTGTTGTCCCGTGTTCTCTTTAAATTTTCCATCAGGTTTCTCTTTTCTTCCGCTCTTGTCAAGACCACTTCGTGCGTTACTCGATCGATATATTTTATCTCAGTGAGGAAAAACGACAAATCGATATTCTGCTTAACTGAATCGCGAGAAAAGGAGAATTCATTTTCAGAAACGGGTCTGGTGTGTAGGCTTGCTCTTGTCAATCCCAGGGAAATCTACATGCTGAAACGTTTGATATGACATCTATTTATCTATTTTCTCCTTTCCATCGGAGTAAATAATCTCCATTCACAGGTATCTGCTCATCGTCGGAAATATCAAAATAAAATTTCTAATGGAAGAATTATGCATCCAGCGCAGGGAACAAACCTGTCAATTTGAGAAACCAACGGTTATAAGAAGAGGGTAAAAAAATATCGGATAAAATGACGATGCAATGTTACAGAAAAACAAAAATTCTTCGTGGGTGGAAGTTCAAGTAAAACTATGTAGGTATATTGGTGGACGTTTGTATGGGAAATTCCAAAGAACAGGATTCGTGTGCCACGGCAGGTAGGTTGGTAACGTGCCGGTCTGGTAAATTATAAATCGCGGGTTCGAATCCTGCCGATTGTGAAGAGGTTATTTTATAGACGGATTGGGTCAGATGCTGTGGCAAGGCGATCTTAGTATTGATGACCATCGACGATGATGCTCATTACAATATGATGATTACGCTGTTGAAATCAGCATAAAATTTTCTTTGAGGAATGAATGGGAATTTCAGTAGGAATTCATTTTTCATCATAATTTGTTTTCTTCTCGTCATGTTATTATAGTTTCATATCGTTCATAAATATTAATTTCAAAGATAGTTCAATGATAATTCAAAGAAAATTAAGATTGGTTATTTCAAAAGGTCTTGCCTTGACAAAGAAAATTTTTTCGCTTTTATAAAAATATTTCACCACAGTCATCCACCATTTCAATGCGTATAAGACTAACGATTTTGCGCCGTTTAAATTCCCTCATTATATGGAAATTCATCCAACCCGGTAAAACCAGCCGTTATTGACACGTTGGTTTGTCGAGATCTTTATTTTTAATCTGCCTCCTTTTCTAGCCTCGTGTCATCATCACCATTGTAGTTTTCTTTTAATTTTGCGAGAAAGCTTATATTTTATGTGTTTATAGCAGATTTTTTTATCTTGTATTTTTAAACCCGTGCGTAATTCACTAGCGCCTTTGACTCTATGCCCCAGACGCGTGGGCGTGGTATCGGTAGGGTGGATAGAGGAGGGAGGGAGGGGGGGGGGCTGTGGGGGGCAATGGACCCGGGGCGAGGAGCGATCGTTGGAGTCGCCGCCACCGTCTGCGGCCGCTCCCCTTTCCACCCCCTCCTCCTCTCCTAAGGACTGCACCTTGCCCACCCTTCGAGAGACGTCTCATCACTTCCGAGGTGGGTTGCATATCGTGGATTTGCAAGCCGGCAGCAAACGGCTTGTGAACCCATTGCTTTTGTCGACCTAATCGGTCACATCAATCTACCCAAAGATGGAGGGAATAGATGGCTTACATAATTTTTCTCCCAGTTGCCATTCGGAGTGCTCTCTCTGGGTCTTCAGGGATTGTAATTTGGCGGTGAAGGGAGGGACAATGAAACCAATGGCTTCGGGGGATAAAAATGGGGGAGACTACTCGGAACCGAAATTGCTCTATTGTACACGAAATCGTTACATGGAAACGAAGAATGAATTTTAGTGAAAAAAAAAATCTTCTAACCAGAGCCATTCGCTCATAAATGAAAAATTAAAATTCACAGTAAGTAACGCCCACTGAACGAGCTGTGTCTGTGTCTGAACTATGTCTAAGTCTGCGATATTTACGTCCTCCACCTCCCATCCTTGACTGTTTTGAGGAAGAACGGGTGGGAAGCGGTGGTGGGGCCTGAAGAGTTCCTGCCGCATCCTGCAAATAACCCAAAACAACTGAACAACAAAATATTTTTGCATACTTTTTGTTGTGACAAAAGTGTGCTGACGTTTATTTGCTTATTCACAAATTACGATGCAGTCGAATATGCAATGTCATTCGAAATAACCGGAATGGAGTCTAGGAACCATTTCCGTTGGCAAGGTCCGCTGTGTGTCCCCTATTGCGATGAGCGAAGGAGCTGGGCAATCTCAGTTTTGATTGGACGAAGTGGATGACGTACGAGTCCTTTGCATGCCCACTTTTCGGGAAGCAATAAACATCAATTTTTCGCCGTTTATAACTCGAGGACGATGATGGATCGAAGAACAGAGAAATATAGGTATTTTTATTTTACAAACTCTATCAGATTCGGCAATTATAAAATATGAACGTCCCCATTGGGTCTTAAATTTTGCAAACAGGTTGAAATCTGAGTTATATGTGACAGGGGAACATGTTTAAATGTGTACTCTTGTTAGCATAAAAGTATATTCTAGTGATAGGTTGAGCCGATTCTTTGATTCTACACAAAGGATCGGAATCGAATCGAGTACTTCAAAAGGCGATACATCGATTTCAATTTCACCGTAGTTAAAAACTAACTTCCCAGTGAGCGGTTGTATTTTCATGCCATGTTAAGCCGGAAACCAAACGCATGCCAAATGAAGCATTTCCACTGATTCAATGTAATTTAAGGCCATGCGAAATTGATCGATTGTAAAAAGTTTGCGGTCATACGTGAGAACTAGCTTGTCGATTGAATTTACTACGGTATGCGTGAAGTAATCACTTCCACATCGATCCCGTAAATTATCAGTGTTGTGCGTTAACTGAATAGCAAGAATTTCCCTAGGTGTATTCTCCAAAATGTCTTATAACGAGAGAATGGACAATCGAACCCTCGAATTTCACCTCAGGTGTGAACCTTTGAAAATCCGAGTCACTTACGCCATGTCCGAATTCATTAGGAGTTAGCGATGCCCGTCGGCTTGTTTCTTATATCTCAGGCTAAAAGGATCAGCCAAAACATACCATGCCGTATCATCTAATGAGCTAAGCAGATGACTCTTTAGCTCTGATGGATACATACGTGGATCAAAACGAAGCCAAATTAATCCTGAAAGTATGTTTTCATGAAAGAATGTAAAGTGCTTTTTTCTCCGAACAAAAATGTATAGGTCTTACGAAAGTCTTACGAAAGTGAATAAGTACTCAGAAGTAAGTTTTTTACTTCTGAGGCTGGAATTTTTGGAAGAATAATTTAAAAAGGTGCAGTCCTCATCAGGTTAAAATATATTATTGACATAAATATCAGAATCTGTAGAAAAATAAAGTACCTATAGCATACTTTCTGTTAGCATACAAAAAATATTTTAGGGATGTTTACCCTACTATTTATCAAAATATACTCAAGTTGTGGAGTATCCGACGTAATTTATTGTTCCGTCTAATCCTTGGCTTTTAAGTTTAGTTTAAACAAACTCAAAATAAGTGGTAATATTCAAAGGAATCGATTGAAAAACTGAGAAACTTGAGAAATGGCGTCAGAATCGATAGAATGTTTTAATCGTCTCATCCTCATAACGCTTGTGAGGGTATGTGTGGTGCACAGTACGTGTATGTGGCCCAGGGAAAAAGGGTTGCGTGGAAAAAAATGAGTGCGCAAAAAACAAATGAAATGAAAGATTAAAGGCTATGGGTTGTATTTGAGTGCATTGTGGTTTTGGATACTGCATATGAACAATGTATTCTTAATCCACCAATTCGACAGTTGATCTCTCTTTATTGCTATGAAACTGTAATTTATTCTAAATTAAATTAATCCATCGTTATTAAACAAAATTGGATCAATACTTTCTTAAGTAATTATAAGCAAGTAATTTTTACTTAGTATTCCATAAACTGCATATGAATTATGGACTCTATGATATTTTTACGCCAAAATGAGATATGGGATAAGTTTCGTAAAGCAATATGCAGAATAAAATCCTGTATTGTTTTTTCTCTCTGATGTAGCAAACTAAAACCCGATTTGCAAGACCCATTTTTTTTTCTCGTATCACTTTCCTTTTTTATGAGACCATAGGGAATCGATGTTTACAGGACTCACGTAAGCGACTTTGTAGATGATGAATGTGTTATCTCAATGTATTTTTAGCCAGAAATTATGATTTCTGAGTATTACAGTATTCCACATCGTTTTATTTTACAGCGCTACTCATCCCAAGCGGGCTTTAGAAATAAATTATCTGTGAAAATGCGCATTCTCAGAGGAAGTGTTTTGTATATCGTTGTGAATGAGTTTGTCTGGTTGAGAATCGCGCTTCGAGCACTTCTTGCGTAGGTAAATAATTTGATGCTATTTTATGGGAACGAGGAGCCCATGTGTCGCAAACCCAGGGGTGCAATATTCAGCTCTTCTGATATTTAGATGGTTAGCGGCAGGTTCACTATTATTTTTATTCGGATTATGAAATAAAAATTATTTTTCGGATTTTTTTACTTGAATACATTGACATTAATGAAATAACGCGAATATAAAAGTATTTATGAATTTTTTCTTGATATCATATTTAATTCCAATTTAAACTAAAGTATTAAACATTTCCTTGGCGATATATTCATTTTTATTTCAATGATGACGAGTGGCGTAGTTACCTGCCTGGGGGCATCATCTGCGGGGCGCCAAATTGAGATGAGCGTACCTAGGATATTTGGAGTCCATGGCAGGGGGATAAAATTTTTTGTAAATTGAGTTAGCCTTTGTTCAACTTTGGGCCAACTTTTAAAGACTTAGTGATGCATAACTAGGAAGCCTGTTTTATGCCTTGGAGAGTAAAATTCAATGGATAGAATCCCGATCCAATCTGCTTAAAAAAGAAGAAACTCTTTGTGGTCCATCCAGATTAAACGCTAGCATAAAAAAATTGAGTCTTTCGGCACCAACTTCAGATGACGCTCAGGGAGCCTGCCTTAACTTTTATACCCTGGGCAGGATTGTATGTACCTAGCTGGTGGAAAAGATGCCCCCTCGCCAGGGGCTCTAAGGCCGCGGTGACGGGACACGGCATAGTGCCACGAATTCTTAAAAAAATGCTGTTTAAAAATTTACCAGTATATCCTAATAGAAAATTCCAACTAGCCCAAATATAGTGCGAGTATCTTCAAATATTTTCAAGTAAAATCCGAGACAGTATTTTCAGTTTGGCCATGGTCGGTTCTTTAAGACCTCCAACATATTTGAACAATGTAGTATTGTAACTCGAACGCCTGCAACTAGCTAAAACTCTTCTATGGATTCAAATATGTATAAAAAAATAAAAACTATGTGAAGCCAGAATTACAAACTTGGAAAGGGATTGATAAAGTGTTAAATTCCAAATAGAAAAACATAAAAACCGTGGGGACCTGACCGAAAACAAACTGCAATACTGCCGCGAATATAGCCAAATACGAAATCTTTATGCCGTTAACTTCAGGACGTAATGGAGAAATGCATATTGTATCATGATGCAATTCAAATGACAAATACCTGATTGTGTTTTAGCTCAATAGGTAAAAATTTTAATGCTGACCGTATCTCGTGTTCAAATTTCCCTAGCCTTAAATAAAAACCTTGATAAAGTACAATATAGAAGCCAAAATTGGGGCCAAAAAGAGGGTGTTTCAAGACTTAGTCAAGAAATTTGCAGCATGCATGAATGTCCCATCCACTGCACAAACACGCCGAGTAGATTGGAATAAAAAATAAAAGTTTATTCACATCATTTTGGGATGGTAAACATAGGACACATTCCATCTAAACAGTTGATGACGGCAATCAGATTTTTTTGGATTTCATCATCACGTAGGTAAAACGTATTCTGTAGTCTGGAACTCAAACAAAGTTAAATCATTTTTCTGTAATATGGTATTCTATTTCTTAATCCGACTTTTCATGCAAATTTCTGGCATGGGTGCCAAAATATGGAAAGTTTTTAGTGCGGAATAATTTAATTGGTTACACAGGATTCATACAGCCATGATTTAAGGGAATATATGAACCTATTAAGGCTGGGTACATAGATTAACTTCTTACATAACACTTTTAGAAAGCTGTCAGTGCTTAACCTAGTGTTTAGTTAATTTCAAATTATCAGTTATCTAATCATATACATGGCTCCCGTAATGTATGGAATCTCTTACGCGTAGTTGAAGCCAATCATGGTAGCTAGGTCATTAACTTTCCGGCCCGGGCGCGAATCCGAATCCCACATCGAGTATGGATTGGTCTTACAAGTCTTGTTAGTTTTAACATCATAGATTATGTGGTGCAATATAAACGTAATCATTGGAGAACCTAAAATTCAAGTCTACAAACACTGTGCGGTATTAAAAATTTTAATTAGTCTTTATATATGCAACTGACTAAGAACTGACTTTTATATCATGTTTTTGACATATGACAAATGGTATCGAATTACTTGCCTGATGAATTCGTCCCTCATGTAGATTTAAGAAACATCGGAACTCAGGAGATTACAAAAAGAATCTAAGATGAAAAGTGTTAAGAATTATGTTGCAAATACAACAACTACTACCCTGAAAAATATTATTTTAGAGCCATGTAATTTTCCTCAACGTTTTGCGCATTGAAGAGTGAATTTTTAATCATAAAATGCTGGAAATAAAAAACAGAATTTGCTAGAAGTATTTTTTGGTTTAAATTGTTATGCATGCAGCCAACCTACGTGCTGTTAAGATCTCGAACTTACTTTGATAGCTATTAAAAAAGGATAGCATGAGGACGTTAATTTTTGGATGGAAATAAAATATTTATATGAATTTGTTGATATAAAAATGACCTTTGAATGAAATAGATACGTGGACTTCTCTCATGTATATTTTAAAAACATTTAAAATTTATTTTTTGGTACTAGAATGAATTTTTCATTTTCGATGGAGTGTTCCTGGAGAATATTTGATAAAGGATTTTTAAATGAATGGAGAGAGAGCTACAATGTTTTGTGACGAACAGCGAAGAATTTAATGTAACCTTAGCCATCAACTCCGAGAAATTGATTTCGGGTAATGTGTCGCAAAGAGATATGTTGCTAATGCATAAATTTATGCATAGAAACTTCCTTTCCCTTAGATTCTCAAACTTCTTATTTATTACCTTCCATACATGGTTAATGATGACAATACATCTACATTTACACGATAGATGTAGATATAGACATAACGAGCCAGATTTAAGATTTCACAGACGTACCGGGCAGGCCAGTTTACCTCCGACACTATGCTAATTACACGAGCTCACCATAGATGGGCTCAAATATTCGTACATTACCCAAAGAATTTGTGACCATAACAACTTCAAGACTTCTCATACCATGATGCCTTCATAAATTAACTTACTCTTAGCATGAAAATGAAATTTCACACACTCTATCAATACGGAT
This sequence comes from Platycnemis pennipes, assembly GCA_933228895.1. Taxonomy (NCBI): domain Eukaryota; kingdom Metazoa; phylum Arthropoda; class Insecta; order Odonata; family Platycnemididae; genus Platycnemis; species Platycnemis pennipes. Next base: position 71,318,791 of record OW121847.1, on the reverse strand, counting down.
TAACGAATCAAACAAACAGAATGCAATCAGGATTTTGGATCTATTTAGAATTTAAATATGCCTCCATGATATACTGACATGTGTAATGCATGTTTGTAGTATTTCTCGAATGCAAATTGGATTGGATTGTTTCTTTGCGTATTGGATAAAAAGTAAAACTTGCCATGTGAGCCCGTATGATACTCGTATGAATCCATCCTTATTTAGGTGGCATAAGTAAACTTTAAGGTAATGTACGTAGCGCGTGTTTGGTGACAACTCATCCCCTACTTCACACCTTTAAAGTGGCTTGCAGGGCAGTCACCAGATAGAGATAGAAAAAAGATACCCCCAAGAATATCGCTGATAAATTGTTGTTCCATCACGGTTATATTCTCATTTTTGAACACATAATTTTCTCCTCATTGCCTAAAGGCCGCTTTACACGATACAATCTTTTGTACAAACGCTTGTATGGTGAAATTTTACCGTGTAAAGCGGTAAATTGTGTGAACGCTTGTGCGAATGTCTGAATGACTGTACGAAAAATAGAACCTGTTTTAATTCCATTCAGACAAACATGCAATTTAGTTCAGTTTATACAAGCGTTTATACAAGAAATTGTAACGTGTAGAGCGGCCTTAATACATCGTTAGAACTGAAAGTTTGCGATGCATATCCTGCCGTAGTTTTATTGTCATGCTGGGTTGAGAAAGGGGTTATCTGTTCTCTACTTCAGAGGAAATCAGTACATCTATCCATGTTTTGCTGAGCTGACCATATAGATGGCCGAACATTTCACCTGATGAAACTTAGCCAGATCCTATCGTTAAAGGTTACATTTGTATCCCTTCGTCTTTTTCCCGTATTTTAGCATTATTTCAGCCGATGATTTTCCATGTTAAGTGCAATATATTATGGACAAAGACCGTAAAACAAAGAAAGCGTTTAGTCCAAGTTTAGATGGTGGAGGTTTTTTCGTGAATTTTTCCGTGTTAATCCAAATATCTCGATGACAGTTTTGTCAGTATTCCAGCTGGCTTCTTCTTGTCTGTGGAACGTTTATGACACTTTTAATCTAATGAAGCACGCTGGAATGCTTGCTAAATTAATACTTTAATATCAAAATCTTGGGAAACTGTGGAATCCTCAAGTTACTTCGGACCGGAAGGAACTAGCTGGAATGCTGACGTAAATGTCTCCGAGAGAATTGGATAATCGCGGAAGAAAACCGGAAACTTGCATCACTCGAAAGATTTGGCGGAAGCTTTCATTCATACTAAATACTATTATATTTTCCTACATTTATATACTATTGGTATGGTACTATTATATAACTTGGTTTTCAACAAACTAATTGGTACTTAGGTTCTCTGCATTAAGAGCAAGGAATAATATTTAACTTGAAGTATTGAAGTCACTTCAACCAACAGAAAATTCCTGCCGTTGCTCAGGAAAATTGTTGATAGGCAGGGAGCAAGTAACAGGCTATTTAATAGAAATACAAAAAACTTTGTAAAATTCTCACGAGCTTATTGAAACACGACTAGTATTGTAGAACATTCGAGATATTCATGTGAAAATATACAAGAACCAAGGCTATTGTTATTTCCAGATTCAGCCTCTGGTATGCCGTAAAAATCTATTAAATTATATGTTAATTGTAATGCTGATATGTGCATGGACGTTTGGTTGCTCAACAGTACTTTTACTGCTTAAAAGAATTAAATAAATTATTTTTCGCCTGTTTTAAGCTTAATTTCCAATATTTAGAATGGAAAAAACAGAATTGGTTTCCTAAGAAACGCTTAGGAAGAACATTAGGTATCCGGTAAATATCGAAATTAATCGCACGCTTTTGAAAATTTAACCAACAAACGTAAAAGCATCTCAAGAATAAGATAGATTACAGTTTTTTTCGAAGATGACGAACTTGATTTGACACGGAAAATCTTCGCTATATATTGGCCTTGAAAGGAATTCCAGAAAAAGTAGTGGCTAATGGGAAAGAGTACCTATAAGGATTAAACTATAATATGTCTATCTATTTTCACTACTCTTATTCACAACGTTCGCCTAATTCTACAAAACCTCGCAAATCATTCACTTATTCGACAAAAGTGCTAAACGCTTTGCTGTTGCCTATAAACTGACAGCATTTACCCCACATGAATGCTAGCAATACCTGTCGTCTAGCTGCTAAATTAAGCCACACCTATTATCTACTCATCCATTGCCCTCGGAAATTGACCCTGGATCCTTGAGAAAATGGGATCAATTTTCCGGCCCTATAGAGCTAATGGAAACACTATACTGTGTACAGCATCACTCAAGGACTAATCGTTACCGAAATAGAGGCGCACATAGCCTGTCGCAAACTAATACACAACCAAACCCCATATCTCTTTCGATTAAAAGTAGATTAATTAAAATTTGTGCCAATATTAAAGCACAAGTTCCAAATTTTTTAAGGTAGTGGGGTATTGTAACTGCGGAAGAATTTTCTCGTACCGCACTTAAAAAAATATATAATTAGTTAATAACAATAACACTAATTGTGATATATATTACCAAATATTAAATGAATTCCCTTAAAAAGAAAGGAAATAAAGTACATTAAAATAAAAGAAAAGGCCTCGATAAACGATCAAGCTGTTTTTACGGTAAAAGTAAGTAAAGAATTGACCTTAATTTCTTCTATGCACCACGTACAGTTACTATTACACCTTTGACGTACTATAGATGTAATCGGTCGTTATGCGGTTCGTGGGACGCGCGGTGGACATCCGTGTTGCACTAACATAAAATATTGAACTCCACGTGGAGGTCTTGGTATCGCCTTTAAATACCACGTTTAGAGCGCCGCTCTTTCGCTGGGAGTTGTGGCGTGCTCCTGTAATCCAGCTACTTGGAGGCTTGATACAGAGGATGATTTGAGGCTGGGGGTTCTGCCATTGGGTTGTCTCACGTTGACTGGACGTCCGCACTAAGCCCGGCATCAACATGGACACCCTGGAGGAGTCTGGGGTGGCCAGGTTGCCTAAGGAGAGGCGTACCGGGCAAGGGGGGAAACCAAGCAGCCAAAAGTCTCCGTGGCGGGCAGTAGTGGGATCGCGTCCGGGAGTGGGAGCCCAGTGACAGCCTGGTCAAAATAATCAGACCTGTATCTTTTTTCTCATTTTAATTTTTTCAAAATTTTCTCCAATTTTGGAAAAATTAAGTTTCGCAAGCAAATCGATTTATTTATTTTTTTTTTGGAATGTTGAATTTCACATTACCTCATCAGTTGTACGACATGTGTTTCTTATTTCTAGTTTTGACCCAATATATTTATCGTACCGTATCACTATAGATACGGCTGATATCAGCCGTATCTATAGTGATACGGCTCTATCATATCTATAGTGATATAGTATCAGTGATATAGCCTAACCTGATACGGATGATACCTTCAGAGAAAAATGTTGCAATTATTGCCGCCAAGTTGAGTGATTTTTTCTCGGTGAAATTTCTGCTATGGCAACCTGTGGGTAACTCCGTTAAGGTTTTTCGCGGCTATTTCCTGAATACAATTTTATGTTTCTCAGGGAGTAAATGTCTCTTTACTCGTGGCTAATTCATTATTCCAGTTACTCAACCATTGCATTTTTTCTCATTGCAAAAGTGACTGCTGTTAATAACTCCAGGTTATTTTTTACTTGTTTTAAGTTATATATTGTTTTTTTTTAAATTTACACTCAAGTGAATATCACTTTAAGCCATAGATTTCTCACCGAGAGATAGGTACAGCCCAAGGTGACTATAATAGGAGGTGGTCTCAGCTGGCGCGGCCGTCGGGCGTGACGTCACAGGGTTCATAAGACAGCACAATGTACACGTGCGGAGATTAGTGGTAACGGCGAATGCAGAGTCAAAAAGAAGCATAGGTATATAATTGACCACCTCCTATTCTACTCATCTTGGGTATAGCCGATGTTTTGAGGTACATATATTTATATGACGCTGTTTGTACGTGCCTTTTGCAATATATTTCCTTTTCATTTTCATATTGCTGGTTTTATATCTGGTTAAATATTTTGACGTTATGATGATCATCATCTGCTCTTCTGAAATTAATGTCTCCACCATTGTCGGTTATTTTTAAGCAGTCCCAAATTTCAGGAACCATAATTATTCAGAAATATCCTCTCCAACTTTTGATAACTTTTCTGGTTAGTATATTACACCCTATTCTTTACTTATTTCGGCAATTTAAGTTTTAGTTTCCTTTGTAGCGTTTCCTTGCTATGGGAATGAACTGTTTTGGGATGGCAGATTTGAACATAAAAGTAAGAGGTATTAGTAAGGTAGTCTTATTCCTGTATTCATTCAATGTTAATCGAGAACACTTTCAACTAAATAATGCATGTATCTGTACATTCTATCGTAATATATTCGATATAACTGGAATTTTTCACATTGACCATGACATGGGATTGACATTTGATGATTTTTCCTCTAATACTTTCACAGGCTTTATTCAACGTCCACTACTCATCGTCCTCACGTGTTCCTCGGGGGTCTGTGAAACATGGAGGAGCAGAGTAGATGGGGGATTGAGAGTAAGTTACTCTTTCACAAACTTTTATTCAAAAATTCTTAACAATGTCTTAAGCGATGTGTGGAAAGAAATATATATTGATAGAGATTTCACATCCTTGAGTAATAGACTTTATTCTATATAATGTTGTATTATTCATTGATATGGTATTTTATAGAACATGGTTAGTATCTTTACATTACTAATATTATAAAAAGTTTCTGTTTGGAGTGAACACTAAGTATCAATGATAATTGCTTTCACTGAGATAACTAGTTGACACGACCTGAATTCTACCAATTTTTTCATCGTATTCTCGTGATTCAACGAAGAATAGGTGCCTACAGTAGAATGTCAAAATTATCACCTTTTTCAAGCGTAGTTCTTCGAGGGTAGTAGGCCTGCTGGAAAATGATATGTAATGTATATTTGGTGAAAAATTCCCCCCCTGCCACACTACTTTATGGTGGCTTGCAGGGTATTATATAGATGTAGTTATGCATTTTTAGGATGGCATAATTTCCCTCAATGCCATTGTTCTCGTAACTTTAAATCACCTTCCTATTTTTTCCCTGTAGTCACCTAAGATGTGTTTGAATGACTTGCCATATCGATATCATTAAGATATGTGTCGTTTGAGGGACGCGGTCATGTTGAAGTGATTCTGGTAAAATTAGTTTGGGGAAATTAACCTGTCTTTTAATTAAAGTGTTACTACCATCAGTGGAGTGGTATTACTTGGGAACATAAAGTATACCTTTCATGTCCTTTAGCAAAGCTGGCATTGAACTTAATTGATTGAAAAATACGTAAATGATAATAATTCGTAAAATATCTCAGACATTCCAATGTATGTTAAACGTACATGTGGGAGAAAGCAACGCATTTCTCTCAATCGATCACCACGTTGATACGAACCATAACAAACAATTATCTGAAACTCTTATTCATTCGTTATTTTTACCCTCTGAGTAATAATGACTTTTAGTAATTTTAGGATTAGTATTTCTCTTGGATAGAGCTCATGTTTTTGGGAGGAATTGTAATTTGATCACATAACCATTTGATTATGCAACGTAATTTTAATTACCATCATTAAACCGTCATTGCAGTTACACAATTATAGCCATTTTAGCGATGATGCTGTGCCAAAAATCAACTGAGGAGTGAATAAAGGACCTTAATTCTATTCCTATTTGGTTGCACTTCATCTAAAATTAGTCAACAGCAGCGGTTCCCAATTTTATTTCAGCCACGGGGCCCTTTTTGAAGCAGAAGTTTTACTTGGAGCCCCAGAAGATCTTAGATAATTCTCTGTTCCGGAAGTGCTTAGATCCATCTATGCTCAATTAGGCATACATGACATTCGTTTATTAATTGTGAATAATAAGATTTATATTGATAAAGAAAACTTCAAGAAGGCTTTTGACAAGGTTTCTCACAGCAAACTAATTTTGAAGTTAAAATCTTATGGGTTAGACAGTAACATTATATCATGGATTAATGATTTTCTGCATGATCGGGTTCAAAGGGTTGTTTTGGACGGTGTTTCCTCACCGGCAATTAAAGTCACTTCGGGTGTCCCACAAGGTAGTGTGATAGGTCCACTCCTATTCCTTTTGTATATTAATGATATCCAAAAGGTGGTAAAAAGTAAGCTTCGCCTATTTGCCGATGGCGCAGTAGTGTACAGGGAAATTCTATGCCCGAACGATAAAGAATATTTAAATATTGACCTACAAGCAATTGAAACTTGGTGTGATACATGGCAGTTAGAATTAAACTTTAAGAAATGTCTTGTAATGAATTTTTGGAAAAAGAATAACTCTCCTCCTACCACTTACAAAATAAGTAATAATGAATTAACAAACGTGGAATCCATTAAATATCTTGGAATAAGACTGACAAATGATCTTTCCTGGGGTAAACACATTCGTGAAATAATGGGTCAAGCGAATCGCAAACTGGGTTTCATTAAAAGAGTATTGGGTAAATGTGACGATCATGTACGAGAAATCAGCTACTTTTCCCTTGTTAGACCTCATTTGGAATATGCTGCCAGTGTATGGGATCCCTACGAAATCGGTCTAAGTAATGAACTTGAACGTGTGCAGCGAAGATCGGCAAGATTTGTAAAGGGACGATACGATAATTATATTAGCGTAACCAGTCTATTAAATGAATTGAAATGGGAATCATTGTCAGATCGCAGGTTGAAATTTAGACTTAATCTCTTACACAAATTCCAAGGCAATATTTTCAGTGATGATGTTAAAAATATTTTACGAACCCCAACTTACTATGGCAGACTGGACCATAATCATTAAGTTAGAGAAATTGATTGCCGAACTGACCGATTCAAAATGTCCTTTTTCCCTCGAACAATAAGAGATACGAATAACGGTAAATATGTCCTATCGGAGAGTAGCAATGAATAGCATTGGTAGCTGCATGTTGGTATGAGTACTTAAAGCTAACCCTACTAACAGAATGTTTTTGCATGTTTTCTTTGCAATTTCTATCTTTTTTAAATAGTGTAGTTCTGACTACTATATTAATACTATTCCTTTTTTATGCATTATATGTAGTGCATGTTTGGTGAGCAATCACCCCCTGCCACACACCCTTGTGGTGGCTTGCAGGGTATTATGTAGATGTAGATGAAAGATAACAATAGTAAAAAATAACGAGACCATATCATTCATGTTATGTATCAGAACATTAAAAAGGTTTTGAATATCACCTAATATTGGTACTTGGCAAGCAAGAAAGATCGAGATGGCGCCAGTGAAGTGTAGATCTATCTAGTATTACTACTTCCATGCATCGAGAAGAATCCAAAATACTCCCTGAGAAGGTATTTTTCGCTTGATGGAAGTAGCTTCGTTCTCCCGCTAGATGAAATCAATTAAATAGCAATTTAGTTTTTGTCATCCTCGTAACTTCCGTGAACGGTGCCCCTGAGAATCACTCGAGGATCCCCAAGGGGTCCGCGGAGCACAGTTTGGGAAAAGCTGGTATAAAAAGAAAAAACATTTTCTGATTAGAATAGCGCGGAGACATTGTTATTCCCCATTTTAAATGCGCTATGATTCGGGATGAAGTGAACTTCATGTTTACCAAAAGTTCGTTTTCAGGTAAATACGTTTTGCTCACTAAACATTACACCACCAATAGTCATGCCGGAATAAACCCTACCACCGAACCTAGTGATCACTTATTATTACTTATTATAAGAGGGTAGATGTCGGCATGAGTGGAGTTTCGGGTAAATTTGCAGCCAAGACCCCTATTCCCTTCGTCTATCGAAGCTGATCCCCGTCGAATAGTTTTCACAACCACACAGATTGAATAGCGTAGTTTTGTTCGGAAGAGCGAAGCAAGACTTGGGAGACTGGCAACCGTCGCTCTGACCTTACTCCTCCGTTATGCCTCATGCCCTGCACCCCCACCGAGTTAAAGGGCAAATAGAGATTGGAATGCACCGGGGCACAATTGGAGTACTCATGCGCGTGCATTCGTCTCTGTCGTGAAAGGGAGCTGGGGCGTACGTACAGAGGGAGAAAGAGAGACCGAGAGGAAGGAGTAAATGGGAGTGGTTAGGTCATCGCCCGTAACGCTCAAGAAACAGGAAACCGCACATTTAACTGGGATGATACGTACATGCCACAGTTCGTTCAAGTGTTTACCGAGTGACGCGGTCGCGACGACGGGTTGGTCGAGCGGTTGCGTGGACTTCGGCCCTCCTCCCCTTTGCCCCTGCAGGGGCGGCCCCGGGGGCGGGGCAGATTTCTCTCTCTCGATTTGTGGCACTCCGGACACGAACACTTGCCGTTTCCTCTCTCAGGCGGACGCCTTTCGGAAGAAAACGATTGCAGACGAGCAAACGAGGAGTACGTTTTGGCTCCGCGAGCAAAGCGAAGCGGACGCATCCCAACTCCCTTTGAAATTCGATCCTATGATCGTCGGCGCGGCATCCCAATGATAGGTGTGTTGTGCTTCTGCACGGAGAGAATGAGTTCAATCCCGGGTGAGGTCTTTGGGCAAGACCATATGAACACAAGCTGAAAAATATTTTAGTTTCCTCTCAGTCCGTCAGCATCACTAATTCACATGCGATCCGCGGTTTAGAGAAGAAAAACAGTCGTTAAAACGTGACGCGTGTGTTCAAAGGCCGACTCTGGGATGATCACCGGAGGCCCTGAGTTCAAACCCGAGATCGGTCTTTGGTCAGGCCCATTTGAAACCAAGCCAAGTGATTTTCTGGGAACCATATAATTTGGGAAAAATCATGTAGCACAGGCAAATCAATCGTATCCTGCCCCATTTTTCTATTAGCGAATGTAGCACGCCGTTGAGCTTAGTATTTGGTGAACTCTACCATTACCAAACAGACCGACCTTCGATTTGAACACTCTAATTAACGTATTGATCTAAATCATTCTATCATTATAATTCATGTATCCACTTCTGAAACATCCATAGATTCGACATAAAGGTCTTTGGATCCAGAGTTCTAAATCCATATACATATCCCTGTTTCATTACACAACCTTTTTCACTACGAGAATCTTTTATTAAATAGTGTAATTAAATTACTATGAACCGCGAAAAATGAATATCGCTGGAGCAATGCGAATGAAAACTCTTCGATAAAGCGTCAAATTACTTTGCCTTATCTCACTACTTGAAAAAAAATTCTCATTCCCTAAAGATATCGTCAAAAACGAGAATCATTTCACCCAGCGGGTTGGCGAGTTGATAAAACTTGTAGGAACATCTTTCATCCGCGCGATTCACCAAAAGACGACCAACAGGTCGAAAGCGCCACCCATAAATGAATTTTTGCCAAAATGGTAAGAGGTCAATATTGCCGAGTGGCCAAAAGAAAAAAAAATCTAAACAGTCCTTTTGAGAAAAACGTCTCCGCCTTATCAAAGTGAGGCGTTACAGGTTATCGATGAAAAAAGCCACGTGGCGGCTTTGCGGAGAACCGTCCGGTAGGGTGGACTGAGACAAATTTATTTTCTCGATAAGGGACGATGGCGGAAAGAAAAAAACACTCTGTTATATTTCGTTGCCAGTCCATCCGAAGAGAAAAAAACACCACTCCTTTCCAGTTGGAAACTCTTTCAATCGGCGGATTATTGTGCATGAAAGCGTCATGCCTGCGCTCCAGCAAGTAAAGTAGTTCATTTTTAGGGTATCATTCCGTGACTAAGGGAATTATTTATTCTTGTGAACAATCAATAAAAAGCCTCCATTTCGCATGTAAATATTTTGACAGTGACAGTAATTTGCGGTCATAAGTTACACGGCATGAAACAAATTTTTTTCGCATCACTCCCATTCTTTCCCTAGAATTATTAGAATTCTTCGATTAATATTCGAAATGTTAATCTTGCTCTCTTGCCAAATGTTGAAGAAGATATGTTAATGGATGTTTGAGATTCGATCCTACAATTTTGCTTCACCTTGTATTTATGACGAGAAAACCACACTTATCTTTTGCAAGAGAAGAACTAATATTAACAAATACCGGTGGGGTCATGACTGTGTTGACTCCTAGCAAAGCGGGCTGGCGTATTCAGTTCTCGCGGTGTGCATTGCACAGCAGTCTGACCCAATGACGGCGCCTCGTAGTTGTGTAGTGGGAAAGGTCGATGGTCGTTCGGGTGCCCGTCTGGTTCCACGCGTCACGGCGGGGTGCTTTTCCGTCCATTCAAACGTTGACGGACAAAAAGTTATACGGGAGTACTATTATCTTGATTTCAATTCGGATGATTCGAAGCTCTCCCTCCTCTCCGGTACAAATTGGCCTTTTATATTTCGCAGCCGGCTCTCCGTCCAGTCTCGTCGACAGAGTCAAGGGGGAATGGGGGTATTGGTGCTCCTCCTCCCTCCCAATGAGCGCCTATTTAGATGAACCCCACAGCGGTCCGTTCCATATCAGTGCGGCGGGAGTGCCGTCCAGGGAAGCTCCTCTCCCTCCCGTGTTTTTCGCATCGCGGTTGCCAAGGTGGTCTGTGCGGCGAGACTGAATGCTCGCTGATGCACTTGAATAAATACCGTTTGTATCATCCGCCCACAGAAATGGAGTCGGGGTTATGTTCTCGCTTCAAAGGTCTAGGATCTCGAGGTGGATTCTACTCTTGGTTTCGGTTTATATAATTGTCACCATGAAGTAGTCGGACGGCATGTTTTGACGCTAAATATCGTTTAAATTGCATTGTACCAGGCACTTTAAACATGTCATGTCTCGTGAACAGGTTTAAAAAAGGAAAACTGGGACTCATTCCTGGTTAAACTTGCAAAAGGTCAGTGCTAGTCAGTCTGCTGTGTAAGAGGACTGTAGGTTTTGATTATTAGAAGCGTGCAGATTCAGTGCGAGAGATAGGAGAATAAGATTAACCATGGGGAAATTTAGAGGGGATATTTTCAAAGCTAAATAAATCCAATGTAAGAATTAAATTAGAAGCTAATACATATATCTATGTAAGGAAGCATAGAATAGAAAAGGTGTAACTTATTGGTTTTCAGGATATATTTTAACCGACGGTGAAAGGTAGAAATTATATAGAAATTTGGTGGAGAATGACGCTTCTGAAAAAGGCGTTTACGAGAGGGAGAGTTCATGCCTTAAGCCTTAAAAAAAGAAACAAATAAGAAGCTAGTAATGAGATTGATATGGGACGTGGTGTATGACTTTGAGATTTGGACCCCGGAGGAAAAGATTGAAGGTTTTTTAAGAGGTAGGTTTGACTAATGATAGAGGGATTGAGATGAAAAGATAGGACGCCGGACGAGGAAGTACATGGTATGGAGGAGAAAGAAGGAAATAGCTGGCAGAAATTTATGGAAGGATAGGTGGATCAAAAGAGTAATTAGTTCTGGTGGGATTCTTATCAACCTTGGAAATGAAGAAAAATTACAAAAAAAACGAGAAACAGGGGGGTGCCTGTGCAAAAATAATAATTTCTATTGGTAAGATTTTCCATGCACTTATGGTCATTGGCCGAAATAATTCATCAAAGAACTAAAAAGCTCAATTATTGCAGAAAACGTTGGACTTAAAACTTTTATGAAAATATAGCATTCATGAAACACTTACATAGAAACATTTTAGCCAGTGCTTCAAATATGTGATTTAGGGATGCAACCCTATAGTATGAAATCATCGAAAGGCGCCAAAATGCTTATTCTCGTGATCTTTCACTCAAAGTTGATCAGATGAGAACGTTTTTAGCAGTGCTCTTGACGCCATGATGCTAGAACATTGTTGACGTCCAATTAAAAATTCGGCTTGGTCAGTGTAAGGTGGGAACGCCACTCCATCGTGTGTACTTTTCTAAGATGGTGCCTTATTTTTTCCTTGTGGAAATCATGCTATTGTGTATATCAACGGGTGACTCCGCTAATGTATTCGCGGCTAGTACGCAATCCATGAATTGGAGATCTATTTGTTGAAATTTTACTGGGGAGGATTTCCTAAACCGGGAATCAAACTACGTACCTTTGGTTTACCAAGCCAATGCGTAGATCCCCACCTTAACCAGGATTTCTGATCCCAAAGTCAATATTTAGGATGGCCTAAAACCATTATGGTCCATTGAGAATGGTATTCGTAAGGCGGAATAGGGATTCAAGAAAACCACTGTCCTGGATTGTAGGTCCTATAAATTATTGCAAAGGGAGATAAGCAACCACTGAAAGATTTCATTTTGACGTTACGAACCGAAAGAGTGTAGAAAACTGCAAGAGGGGAAATGGTTCCCGGAGCGGGACTCGAACCACGGTCCTTTAGCTTGCTTAGATTTCAACGCACTTACTTCACGTTCACAATAGCAAAGTAAAATCTTACAGAGGTAATCTGTCGTCTGGCATAGGAATGCAATTAGGCGAAAACCTGTAATTAAGCCTGTAAGAAATGCATTACTCTGCGAAGAAAAAGATAAAGAAACGAGAGATACGCGGACGGAAGAGAGGAAGTGGACATGCAAATCAATATAACCTACATTGCGTAACTGTCTGAATGCAGGTCATCGGGTTGTTTCAGCGGTTAGAATATTGGTTTCCAATAGAGAGGGTCCGGGCTCGAGTGGTATATTTTTTACTAGGATAATGCTCTATGCTAGAGTGCCATTCTGAGAGCATCCAAAGTTCAGTACTCCGCACGTCGAGTGGGACTTTAAACTGCGAACCTGTTGGCACCTTTCGTTTATAGTATGCTACTGCCAACGCTAGTTTTCTCTCCATCCTTTTTCCCCAATCCCATCCTTGCATTCTCCTTCCAGTTTGCAGTCTACTCAAGTGCAAAGCGAAATTTAAACCAGGAATGATAATTAAATTGTTTCAAAGCGCTAAGATCACAGACCTATCTTCCTCTCAGTCAGCGCAAAGTCTTCGCGGACGTTGGAATGTTTAGGAGAGCGGGCATAAGACTGCTAAAGGGATGTGGACTGATCAGGGATGTGGTCCCCATCTGGGAAAGAGTTGAATTAAACTAGGGGAAGAAAAAATTGTAGACACTCGGGAAACCCAAGATGGCCGGATTTTATGACTTTTTGCAACATTTCCTCATTGGCTAAACCGGAGCAAGTTCTTGAGGCCCCCAATATTTCATAAGGAGCAATGATGTCATGCAGCGCAGCAAGGCTCAATGTTACGTTCAGTCGCAATCAACTGGCAGTTGTGAAGAATGAGGCAATAAATATTTCTCCAGCATTTAAAATATATTTTTCATTGAATTTAAAAGTAAAATGGGTTATTATTTTAAGATTTATGAAGCAGTAGAAATTATTTTTTAAATGCCTACGCATTCATGTATTTATCTGTGGATACTAGAAAAGCATTATGTAATAACGAACAAATAAATACCTACTAAGGTCAAAATTAGAATCGGGTGACCGTAGAAATCATGTCATCATCGTCGGTCAACAATCCTAGGATTGCTTTGACGCAGCCCTCCACTCGATTCTTCTGTCGGCCAACCTCTTAATATCAGCATAATTTTTCCCTTTTACATCCCTCACAATTTGCTCCTTATATCTCATACGAGGTAGACATCATGCAGACAGTGAAATTACACAATAAGCCACCTAAGATTAGAATACACTTTACAAGGGCTATCACTATGATGTGTCCTAGTATTACGTGCAACTGCATTGTGTAGGTAATTGTGTAACGAGTTCCATTAAAAATTTCATTATTTAAATCTTCACCCCCGCGAATCTGGTCATAGAGGTAAGGACTATAATGTCCAGGTTTTGGCATCTCAAAGGCCAAGTGTTAGAATTTAGCCCAGATTGTGTTCTTCTGATGTAGGTATAGCCTTAAGGCCTGGTTACACGATACATTAACACGTACGAGTTAATGTGTAAATGAATGAACGCGAGAATGAACGCGAAAATGCACCGTGTAACCACACCAAAATGTACAAATGAATGAATGCGTGAACAGAAAATAGAACCCATTCTATTTGGTTCATGCATTCGCACAAGCTGTGCTGAAACCATTCACGCTAATGTACATACATACATGAACCCGTACGTGTTAATGTATTGTGTAACCAGGCCTTTAGTCGTAGGAGAACCTTGAGCCTAAATCTGTGACAAAAATTAATTTTCTTCCAAACCTATTGGTAAGTATCATTTAATTCAGCGTAATTTCATTTGCTAAACATACTTTGATTTCAATTGCAACTCTCCATGTTAGAATCTAGTACGAAAAATCGTTTTTACTATTAGACACTATGGAATATGGTGATAACTTTTGGTAGAGTTTAATATTTGCTTTGTTGCCTTAGAACTTTCATCTATGGTAAAAGTCAATTCTATATTTCTATGAATGCACTTTAAGTTGGTTTATTATGCTATGTTGTGTGCCAGATGAACATAATGATTGATGAAAAATGATGACCATGGCCACTGATATATTATAGACTTATCGAATGGTTGAGATATGGATGATATCGTCACATTAAGCTTTTATCAATTTTTATAAAATATACTGTTAATCTTTTATAAAAACTGTGAAGATGGTGTATATATATAAGTAAATTATGTAGAGCATTATAATACCATACTTCCAAAAATGCTATTCATTGTGGCAGCAAAGAAATCTTTTAATAACATTATAACACGTAGCTTCTGTGAAGTAATCATTTGGAAAAACTTGAGAAATAAAATGGAGAATGATATAAACGCCCTAAAGTTTTACCCACAATATGGCAAGAGAAAGAAATGAAAAGGGTGCTTTGTTAACTCCACATTTGGATCGTTTGAGTTGTTTGAAGTATCCATTGTCCCCGGCTTTTGTGCACTCGCTTTGATTCATTGCGCATTATAGGCGTGAGAAGAGACGAGAAAAGGAAAGCGGCGGAGCCCAAAACGTCAAGAAAGTAAACAAAGGGAGGGCCCACCGAGGGCTCCCTCTCTGAGTAATGGTGAGCGGAAATGAAGGGATGGGTGACTGACTGCGGCCGCAGCAGGGACATAGTGAGAGGTTGGAAAAAAATGAGAAGAAAACGCCCGAATTGGATTATAAAGGAGAAGTCAATGCAGCGAGTGGGGGGAACTCGAGGGTTGAGTGTAAGAAATTGAGTCCGCGTTGTGTATCGACGAAGAGAACGATACGGGGCAAAAAAGTATGGTACATGATACGAGGAGAGGGGTGGAGAATCGGGTCGAAGGGGGGGGGGGGGGGGGGGGGGGGGGGGGGAGAGAATGACTGGGACATAATGACGAGTATAATGGTTGAAGCGGGGCTTGGGGTTTTGGCTGCGGTGTACGCGATGGATTAAGATAGACGGGCAAGATTAATGGCGAGAGAGTGGTAAAGAGGGAGAGTGAGGGTAAAGGGAGGATATGAGCGGGTTTGAGAGGGGTTTATCGTTGCATTTTCGGTGGAGTGGGACGCGAAAGGGGGGAGGGTCGACTCTGCGCTTCTCAAGTGGCGATGTGGGCGAAGATGAGAGAGGACGTGCAGGGGCATGAAGGCGTTTCCTCCATAAGCTTCCCGTCGGACAGTCATTAGATTGATCGCTCGGTTTTGTTTTATTTACTCACATCAACGTTTTAAAGTTTAATGTGCTCGTGCCACAGGCAGGCTACTAACCTGACGATGATGTTAATTTCCTCATCAAGTTGATGAACTCACACCGCCGTTGAATCAGTAGAGCTCTGATTTAAGTTTCATTTTTCAAAAGCCTTTCCGCCCCAACCATCAGTTTGAACACTTTTTTCTCAATAAATGTTTAATTTGTGTAGTGCAATAGGTAATTATCATGCGAATCGTGAGAGTATTGTCAATTGTTATTTTGGATATTAATGATTTTAAATAGGTGGGTTTTTCATTCATTATACAAGAACAGTAGGCAATGGAACTATTTAAATTTCCTGATATTTTCTGGCTCCCATCAACTGGGCTTTATATGTATACAATGCTCCATAGGACAACTAAAATACTTCTGTCATGGGGTAAAACCTTACCGAACAAAAATTCGCCTGCCTCCATGACCATGTTTAATAACCTGCATATTTTAATAGTTCCTTGGACAAATTGTCTTATTCTCAGGATAACCTCCTTATAAATTTCTTCCAATACTTTAACTATCTTCTGGTCGTATATGTCCCCGTTTGTTTTCACCTTCCCATTCTTACCCAGAATTCTCCCCTCTTTCACCCCTCAGCATTTCCTCGCCTCTCAAAATATTCTCCTTCCACTTTTCATGACTTCATCTATCCCCACCTCTTATTTTATTCCGTCCGCATTGTCATCTATTTAAATATCTCATCACTACCTAGGTTGTCATGCGATACTACTCTGCCAATCAGTGCGTATCCGACAAGAATTGATGAGGTATTATCCTTTTTTTCTTCTTAATTGGAAGGAATCAGTTTCCTCTCAGTTTCTATGGCATGCGGAGAAGATTGCCTATTTCTTCCGTGAAACTTGACATGCACAAGGAATAATGGTTTAAGACTCAGCAGCTTTGAAGTAGTGGGGCTTTGTTTTATGATATTATTTGCATTAGCCATTGCAGTGATATCGTGAATCTGGATGGCTGCTTCATGAGCTAACACTCATGAGAATGATTTCGTACATCCATTAAGACCGCATACCTGCCATACCGTTATGAATTGAATTGACACTCCGTATAGCTCTCCTATATTGAAGTATATGTATGACTTATGTTAATGCCTTTAAATCGTGTCATTAATGTATATGATTTTCCTCATATTTTTATCATAGCTCATGTCGTTCTCTGATTTTAAAACAGCTAAATTTTTGTTAGCAACAAAGGAGGTTGATGTTTATGGAATTCAATAATGAGACTAGAAGATTTTTATGTACTATGTAATCCAACATTATAAGTTAAGACGTTCAATGCTGGTCGTAATTTAGGAAATTCCCTAAAATCGTAGGTTGAAAGTGAGGAAATAGGCTAAAGATTAAAGATTCTGGAAGAAATCTAGGTCCAATAGCCAATCGAAGGAAGAAGAATCTACGATAAGAAGAATAGACAATCTACGATAATTATATTTTGGTCAATCAGGTGAACATCAACAGTGACAATCGGGAAGATATGTATGAATAAGCAAAGTGCTAAACTCAAGTGTGTGTATCATGATGTTCAATGGTTCGGTTTGTGCTGACGTGATGGAATGGTCGAGATTTTTTCCTCATTTGTTTGTCACAATTTCATGGCAGAAGATTCATGGGAGAATGACTGAAATATCGGTATCGGAGATTGCTTTTCCTTCCTTCTATAGGATTTTGGACTTAGCTTCTTTCCGAATCTTTAATCCCTAAAATTGAAACAATTTTTTCATTCCTTAGTCTTGAGACTGACTAAAATACTATTCGAAAGACCTATTTAATCAACTTGATTTTCTGCTGTAGCAAAAGTATTTTCTGATTTCAGAAGATGCAGAGTGCACCGAATCATGTTGAAAAAATAGTCTTGTGCGCAGTGGAATTTTAAAATTATTTTATGATGTATTTTTCCATAATATTTATCAGTGACATGTTCATTGTGTTCATTGGGCCATATTATCAATATACCCCCTCTTTACCTTCGTGACCTTCCTTCATAGCTAAGGTAAGGTAAAGTAAGGTAAATGGGTTACATTGCTATCATTCGCTTAAAGCGCAAGTGGGTTCAACTATAGAAGTTATAGCAGAAGTGGTTTAAGAACAATGGATCAGGAGACTAAGGGGCCACTAATTAACCTTTCACGACAACCTCTCTCACTCTAATCGTTGAGCAAAGCCCGTGATGCCCCAAACCGGCCTCCCTTTGGCCCCACCCTAGGGCACCATAATAATCGCCCCGCGATTCATCCTCAAGGCGATGGGAGAATCTACGAGGTCGTAGGAGAGAGGAGGGTCGTAATTGAGAGGGTCTAAGAGCCCATGACAATGGGTCGACTCCGGGGTCAAGGGTATTGAAGTGTAAGGGATGAAATCCTGGGTCCGATCACGCTGCCTCCGTAATGGTGGGGACATGGAAGACGATGATTGAGGAGCATTTCGTGGAGTACTTTGGCCACAGGGGAAAGAGGGAGCCGGAGGGTTTGCGTAAGCGTGGGTTAGTGTTCGTTTGCGAGTGTTGCTTGCCTCTGGGATAGCCATCTCATTAACCTACATCCGATGAACGCGTGTTCGCGCATCATTTAGCCCGTTAATTGGATCGCTTCAAGGACGCGGGGGAAATGTGACTTGGGCCTGGAAGTCGCGTTCCAATTGGTTAGATATTTAGTACGCATCGCTATCTCTCGAGAGATCTCTGCAACCAAATGCGCCAAACCGGTCCATCCGTTTAACCCGAAGAGCCAGAGTTAAATCCCGAATATATGAAAGATGGGGAAGATCATTCCTTTAATCTTTCAGAAGAAAAGAGTTCAAGATATTCGCAGGAAAATCTCCTATAAGAAATACATAAACAGTTCATGCTATGCATGCAAGGCTATTTGGTTTCAATTTCGACTAACTTCTTGGATTAGTTTGGTTATTGATGACCCTGCAACACAAAAAATCTAATTTCTTTGAAGAAAACACTGTCCTTCATGAACACAGGAATCATTTTTCGATGAGGAAGTGAGTGATGTGAGACGAAGGAGGAAGGTGCATTCGTCAAACTTGAGAGTTATTGGAAACAGTTATGTATTAAATTAAAAGTCAACCTTACGATTATTTAGGAGCGTGTGCCAGTGCGTAGAGCATTGGGCTGCTAACCGGAAGTCACAGATTCAATTCTCCGAGGAAGCCTTCGTACGCTCTCCAGGAATACTCAAATGGGTTACTTTTTGGGAACCAGATCTTTCAAGGAAACTTCAGGCGATACAGGGAAATGAACCGGCCCCCCGCTGCCTTCGGCCTTTAACAATTCAAAGAAGATTGAAAGAGCAGAGAAGGAATGCAGAAACTTGCTGTTGATTACCTAAAAGTCTTTATACCGACATACCACTATCTAGGGGAGGTGTGTTTGAAACCTGCGGGATTATCTCGAATAGGTAACTAAGGAGTCACATGGTACAAACATGAATAATGTTTTGCTAATATGGTGTGTCTGAATCGGTCGTTACAATATCATTAATTTTATTCATTTTAGTTTTTCTCATCTGTCTCGACTATAGAACCCTCAGAAGAGATAAAACACAAGTGTAAACAATAAATTGAAGTAGTAATCAGCAGTTTTAACCCACCAAATTTGCGAACTATTCGTGTTCGTACCATGTGACTCCTTGGTTACCTCTTCGAGTTAATCACGATGGATTTAAACACAGCTCCCTAGGCTAACTATTGATAAACTTGGCTGTATATTATTGAATTATAATTACGAATGTTCAGATCCCTATAAGTGCGAGGGAGTGAGATATTTTTAATCTGCCAGTTTGGCAATACATTTCCACAATTTTGTTAATGGTCTATTGAACTAAAGTAAGTAGGAGTTCGCCAAATGTGTTCGACGTCATCAGTGTATCTTCATGGAATTTACATAAGTGGTTCTGTTTTTCAATCTACGGCCTGATAAGGAGTCCCATTTAAGTTCTTCTAAAAACTGGTTACACTCAGGTACAGCATTATCGTACCGGCCCCCGACAAATCTTGCCGATAAATGAAATATGACTACCATTCCGCTTCTGGTGGGTCGCGACAAAACTGAAATATTGTTGACTACCCCTTCATGAGTGTTTCCGCGACTTCATTTATTCGAGGGGAGGTGATTGTTAAGGATCGATTTGAGTCGATCTTGGAAGTACATGGTTTGCCAAGCACCTTGTACGCGTTGGTGACACCCTTCTCTGCTCCCGAGATCTATATTTTTTGCGCTCATAGCAAGAAAACGGCTCCGTTGCATGTTGTTGATAGAAATTCCGATCTACATTCACACCTTTGTAACGTTCTGCGGAACAGGCGGCGAGGAGGGAAGTGACAATATCGAGGCTGTTCCCGTCCACCTTCTCTCGTGAATGCAGTAAGCGGCCGTCTACTGTCCCACGATTTACACCTGGTCACAAATGACAGCCAGCGGGAATGAACAGAGGTCATGCTGAGCAATGTAAGCTGCACACGGCCGTGTGGCCATTGCATTCAGCGAAGTACATATTTCATTTTGCAGCAAAGTGGTAAGGTATGCGCATGAGTCATTTTAATTGCAATTGAGGTTGGTATAATATTTTGGGCAAGTCAATATTGAGGTATATATGGATGTTCCGCTAAAATTGGATCCTGTCAAGCACCTTGTTATTTCAGATGATATTTTCAAATATTCTTATTGATTTCTTTTGCTGTTTCAATCAACTTCGTATTATTACTACCTTTCCTAATATAAATTGAGGTCTGTCCCTTCCTTTCTCTTAAAAAAACAGCTTAACTAACATTCTCTTCAAAATTACAGCTTCAAAAAAATAATTAAAAAGCTTAATTATCTAAAAAATTCTTCTCCAATTGCTTGACTTACTTTCTTAGTTACAACTTATTAGTTCTTCCAACAACCTCTCATTCTCCCCTGCAATATCCTTAAGCTCTTCAGTCACTTTATTTTCTATCATTTGTCTTACTTTCTCCATGTCTGTCTCTTTTACCACATCTTAAACACCGCCGTCCTATTTTCATCCTTTCTCAATGTTCTCGTGTTGGCACCATACAATGAAATCCTTCATTCAGACTCCAAAGATCTTTCCTCAATGTCCTTACGCCAAGCTTCTTGTAATGGGTCCTCTCGCATGAACAATCGCCCCTTTCGGGAACTAGACGTTTTTACCAAATGGCATGAGTTCCACATACGGTTTCCTTTGTAATAATACTCAAGTAACAGAATAGTGTTTAATCCATCTATTTGATGCTCTCGTAACAAACACATCACTCCGCCACCATTCTTCCGAAAAATCTCATTATTGCTAAAATGCGTTATATTGCGTCACCCGTGCGATGTCAGAAAATTTATCATCCGTTGAAAAACCGAAAATTGTTTTCTTTCGTTTAGCTACCAGCCTCCACTTTTGGAAATTTGGTAAAATGCGACTATATCTACACTTTGGAGTTGAAATTCAAGAGATGTTGTAAGAAATATGCCTAAACCGTGTAATAGATGGGTTTCTGTGAAGGCGTCACCTAAATGCGTTCTTTCGCTTGCAAAATAGTAGTTTAGTTGAAGTGTACGAATATTACAGTCAATAACTGCTACCAACTGAAAATGGTGATAACAGTGTTTTACCCCCAAAAAGCTATTGGAAGTGGCTTTATAGTGTTGTGAAGAATCGCTGTCTTTCAGGTTGATCGAGCATTGAGTGGCAATTGATTCTTATTATTTGCTGCTATTGAAATACGGTTCGAACCGCATCTTGGGGGGAAAATTAATTTACGAGCCAATATTTTGCTTATCAGATATTTTTATTAGAGCTTGAATGTAAAAGACTGCTATTTTAGGCTTCATTCGGCCGAAAAAAATATGATAGGTATTCCAGAAAAAAAACTGAAAGGTATTCTTGTTTTGAAACATTCGGTAATACTATTTATTTTATACTTGATTTCGCTATATTTACTGCGTAGTCAGGTTATGCTTGTTTCGTCAAGGTTTTGGGGTAAAAGAACGCAAAATCAATATTTTGTCCCTCCTCTGCATATTTCAACTAACAGATCGCCAGAGGTAGATAAATATTTACCCCCTATTTGATGGATCGCATTGAGATGTTCCGCGCAAGGGTGAGCTGAGTACTCAGTTCTTAATTAAAAATATTGTTTAAATAATCTGACGAAATATCTTGACGATAAATTTTTACTTGACTTAGAGTTTGATCTTGGGACGTGAAACCAATATCTGCAACAAAATCCTTGGGAAGAAATTGTGTTTGGACGACATGAACTTAAAGTGTTTCGCAGGAAAAAGTTTCGAATAGCCTTAAAAATAATAAATGCCGTATAAAATGTATCACGTAACCCTTCAGTGAATTAATTTGTTATCAAATGCGATAAAATTCATGACTAATTTACATCCTTCAACGCTAAAGTATGGCCGTTTTTAGTAAAATAAGCTTACAAAAATCAGTCTAAAACATTCACAGTGAGATAATTGCACAAGAATCGCTGTGGTTACATCTTTTCAATAAATGTGCGAGATTTAATGGATTTGAATCAGTAATATAGGTTGACTAATGGAAAATTTCAAATGGAATATGATTTAATAATTCAAAGAAAGGCAAGAACATTTTTTTAGTACTCATTAATATCAGAATAGCCGCCAGGGGGAGGAGCTCACAGCAACTTATACGCTGTGGCCTCCAGAAAAAGAAGACGTTATATATATATATGAGGGATTGGGGCTAAATATAGAACCAGATGGGCTGAAATGGCAACACCAAAATGAAGATACTTGTGGTCAGCGAGAAGTCCCATAACTACATTATCCCTCTCCATCTCTCTCTCTCTCTCTCTCTCTCTCTCTCATTTTTCTCTCCTCATCTCCCTCCAACCAGTTTCATCCCTTCCTTCCCCGTCCACGTTTCTCTTCTCACTCTCTCCTCCCTCTACATCCAAGCTCAGATTTAGACTCCCTGCGGTCCTAAGCTCTATGGCGTGTGAGAGGGTCCCTTCGCTTCAGAGGTGTAATAAATTTGAAAACGTCTCATACTCCTTTCCCTTTTCCGTAAAAGATTCGTCATAGCCGTAAGAACATCGACAATGGTCGAGAAAATATTTTCCCAAGCGCTAGGTGCTCCGCAGTGTGCGGCCTTAATCTGTTTCTTTTTCGGCTTATGCGCTCCTCAATCCGGCTGTGCGACTCTCCCCTCGTTCACCGGCCCTCTCTCAATGGGTCGGTTGAGTGTCCGCCACGCCTTGGGTTGCGCCCAAGTTGACGTCCGGACGATATCGCACACGCCTCGCGACGTCCTCCCGAATGTTTGCACAATGGATATTTGCTAACTCTTCTGCAATCAATGACGAGTAATTCCCGAGGGCCTGAAAAAGCAATAAAAATACGTATAATTGAGCATAGAAAGTGATCCAACAATAATTTGGTAGTTACGGTGACTGACGTTTTTGTTTCTAATCAGTCATGTTCATCATTTATTGCTTACCATTATGCCATTCAAAAATTTAGTTTCCCTCTCTATCTCTTCAAATTTCTCTATCATTTGCTTTCCATTCCTTTTATGAAACAAATCCTCCTTTCTCAATATCGCAGTCGGCTTCTCTCACCGCGTATATACAAAATAAGTTCTTCCTTTCCCCAATCGACCGTGGAGATTTTCGGGTGCTTTTCTCCAGTTCAGTATACTTTTCGGTTAAAAGTGAAGATCTGGGACCATGCGTGTGTCCCACCTCGCGTCTTCACTTTTAACGTAATTTTCAACGATCTCCTAAACCACTGCGTTAAATTCCATCATGCACAACCCACAACAACGCAAGCCCCGATTCTCTATCGAATTCGTTCCGGATGTACCGGTATCCAACACATGTAAACGAAGAGTTCCGTACTTAAATAAACAACTTATTTTATATATACCTCTGCTGCCTTTCCTCTCGGATTCTCATAGACCAGTTCCATCCATTAGAAAAATCTTAGCTTGTAAATTAATAAAATCTTCGTAGATCATAAGCGTAAATTCGATTATCATTTACTCCAAGCAGAGTTTTTCTACAATTACTATTCCCTTGCAATGCCAAAACATTTGGCTGATCGGTTCATAAAAATCTGGGGGTATACTGAAATAAGTACACATAAAATTTACTATTATATGGTTTTGAAAATTTCTTATAATGACTATTAACATGAACATTTTCGATGAGATATGCCATTCTTCTGATCCATCACACATTCGTCTCGTCTTACAATACTAAAATTAAAATTAGTCTCATTTCTGGTTTCATTTTCAACTTTTTTTTTCACATAACCACACCATTTAGCCACGGAGAATTGAAATGAATAATGCAGTTATATTATAGATGATAAGGCATTGATTAATTTGACATGAATGAATGTATCATAGCCAGTGGCGTAGCCAGGATTTCCTCCAGCGGTGGGCTGGAGAAAATCCTGACTAATTTAACTCCTGATAAGTTAAGGTGTTTTTTTTTATCTTTTTTAATATTTGAAAATGCATATATTTACTTGTTGAAATTCTATTCCAAACCTATCTAAGTCTTATTTCAGCGCTAGTCTACGAGAGTTCTGGCTAAATAGTGAGGGTAATTCTTTCTCAAATCTATTTTGAGCTACCGGAACCCTCTTTTTTTGCACACTCATCATACAAAGACCGACAAGCTGATTTTCTGTCATTGTTGACCGTAACAAAGTTTTTACCCTGGGTAAGGAGTTGAAGGATCTTTCGATGGTGCACGTTATGCAGGGCTGTGCAAGTTAGATAAGTAGCGCCCGTTTTATGGATGGGTAGAACAACTGGGCTTCTTTAACAAGTGCAGGTAGTTCTATCTCCTTCAGTTCGGCATTTTTTCCTTTCCATTGGTTGCACCAGCTTCACCGAGTAAATCATTCAAATTGTAGTGACTACAAAAACTTTTTGAAAAGTGACAAAGTTTTTTTAAAAGAATTCTCATAAAAATTCATCATCAAGGATTAAGTGAAGGAGCAACGTATGCGAAACTCTCAGAAAAACGCCGTTCCAGAGACAATATTAATGTATCTATGAAGGTAAAAATATAGTTATATTCTACAAAACCCGCTAGGAGTCCGGGCTGGTGGATTCGTAAGATGTTTCTGCTGATTTATGACTCACGGCATATTGAAATCTGTTCCAAGATGCTCGATGATTGTTTAAGCCTCTGCTATAACACTTTCACTTTCAACACCCGTATTTCCACGGTGTTTTTTCATGACGTCTGTGATTTTTTAAATGTGATTTGCACCGTGAAGTAAGTCCACACTTTTTTACTATGGAGAATTTACCACCGGTTGCAGGAGTGCCGAATAATTTGCCATGAGACAAATACTAGCAATTAATTCTGATTTTGTAGCAACGCAATGTATATGAAAAGCAGCTTTTCTCGTTAAATTGTTACTGTATGATGATGTATATTGTTTTTCAAGCGCCATAATAATTTGCACATAATGTTCCTTGAATACGATACTTTTATATTCTTGAGACCGGGTTTCAGAGTGCATTGATATCTTCGGTATGGATTTATGACGAAGGGCCGATTCTCGGAAGTATTTTATTATTTAATTTATTATGAAGACCGTATTTTGTATCACTGCTATTTCGTTTCAGTCGTTTACTACTTCGGGATTGCGGTGACTAGCTCAAATGCGTCGACTCAATCAACTGACTCATTCGCACTGATTGCAGTGCTTGAATAGGGAACAGAAGGTACTAGAACTTTGCTGCTAAATCGACCTTCGAGTATTCTAAAACCTTCCCGTTTTACCATAGACCACCTAGACCTTGTACCTGCTTGTACTGCCCGTGCTAGTTACCCACTCGTTCGCCAGAGAGCGCTCCCATCACGACCAAAAATCTGGCGTTTTCCTGACACGATAAATTTGCTTTCTTGCCGCGCAACACTATTATTACCTATTGATATTATCATACTAATATATAAAAATGCAGTGGTGTATGTCTGTTTGTATGTTCTATGCTCTTTACACATCTCCTCAAAAACTACTGAACCGATTGAGCAGAAATTTTGTAAGATTCTACCGTATACAGTAGAAGGTGCTATAGGCTAATTCCTATCCTGGTCCTCTGGCCTTCGGACCTTATCCTATCCCCATCCCTTCCATTCCTATCCTTATACCTTTCCTCCCGGTCTGAAGCGCCTATTAGTGCGGAAACAGACTTGAAAACACCCTGGAATTCCTATCCTGATACCATCTTATTGCCTCTAAGTCCTAAGACTTAGAGGCAATAAGATGACCCCATTCCTTCCATTCCTATCCTAATACCTTTCCTCCCGGTCTGAAGCGCCTATTAGTGCGGAAACAGACTTGAAAACACCCACAAAAGAAATTCCTATCCTTTTACCTTTCCTCCCGGTCTGAAGCTCCTGTTATTGCGGAAACAGGCCTGGAAACACCCATGATATATAGGATATAGGAAGGTACTGAAGGCTTGGTAGGCTATTCGTGAAGCAAGGACAGCCATATGTTTCCGCACAAAGATACGTGCTGACCGCTAGCGCTACTCACGGATTTAGTAGGTTTGCTTTCGGTTAAAATAGACCTCTGGACTCATATTCCAATAAAGGTATTTTCATAGAGCTTATACAAAAACATGACTTTCTGAGAAATCAGTTTTGAGAGAAAGTATTTTATTTTTAAAATATAAGCATTTGAAATCGCCACCAGCTGGTCCCCCGCAAAAACGTAATTCGCATCGCTGCCATCATGAATGACGTCAGGTCCTGTAACAGCGGTTGCGGTGCATATATTTCTATGCGATATTTCAAGCGTTCAGGAGATTACAATCGTAATTCCTTTCATTAATACACTTTTTTTAATAGGCCAAATCGTTGCTTTAAATGTTGCATTGTGCCAAAATATAATTACACCAACGGAAATGCCACCAACAAGTATTTTTTTAATCACACAATCCAAAACAGGATAATTTTGGGTGAAGAAAGAAGTGCAGGCGAAAGGAAACTATGTCTTTACAATCAAACGTGTGCATTTTTGAGCGTTCACTCTGTTTATATTTATTTTTCCAATTCTGGAACCTAAATTATACTTAATTGTATCCTAATTGTGCAGAAACTAGGTCAAAACAAAGCACCGCTAGTAGTACTATTGATGTTTAATATGTGCTCAATTTATTCGGTAAAGCAATTTCATTGATTTGAAAATACTGCTAAGAGATTTAGTACATACACATATCAGTAATCAGGGTACGAGGAAAATGTGCTGGACAATCTCTTGTCTTTGGCCTTAGATGGAAGGGTTTGAACAGAATTCATTACGATTCGGTACGACACACAGTAAGTGAACACTGTACGTGCATAGGTTCGGTACTTTCGCATCAGGTACACCCATAATTGGGAAATGGGTATAATAGTAGTCTCATAATGGCTCTCTTTTTAAGACCAGGCCTACAAATGATCCGGCTCGCCCTTTTTCAACCCAGAAGTGACTCAAAATATCCCACCTATTATTTAACCTTAGGTTCTTTATTCAGGGTATCCGTATTGCTTATTACTAAACGTATACGTCCTAAATTTAAAACAATAAATTGGAAAATTATTAATCCCGACTTTATCGACTTTATTGACTGAAAACGACACGTTTTAAAAAATTTCTACGATAGTTAATATAATTCTTGCCTTGAATTAACCGGAGAAATTCATTTGAAGAAAATATTTTTCAATTCTTGGCTTGATATTTGGTTCGCAATTCATCGGAAATTCAAAAGGAAATGCCATCTCGTTGATAACATTGTTGTAACTTAGGTTCTACTCTAAAAAAAATAGTAAGGAAGTTTATGGCATCATTATCGATAGTCGAAGAGAGTATATATATTTTATGCAGCAAGCAGTATGTACTATAGTGATTCGGTGCAGATACGTGCAAATACGTTTGTAAACGCCTGTACATGAAGGTCTTTTGTAGAATAGTCAATTTAACAAAGCATTAAAGGGAATTTATTTTTGGTACTGACATGAAATTCTATCTCGGTTTTGAAAATTTATTGTAAAGATATAGGTAATTACATTAGCATTAGCATGTATTTTCGCTCCGATTCATTGATTCCTGGTATCAGCTGAACGACTAATGCCCCGCTTCTGGTTTTGTGAATTCATCTCCTCGTCGATTCCGCCGCTGAGTTCGACATCTGTGATGTCGTCGGACACATTTCGAGGCGACAACTCCTTACGGCCATTGGGGGGGGGAGGGGGTGAAGCTAGCTCTCCGGCCCCCAGTAACTCGCTCGCCTGCTATCCTCCCAACGAGTCACACACACGCGGGCGCGACCCCTTGATTCTCCGGCAATGTCAGGGCCGCCCGCCGCCGCCGCCTCGGCCCCTTCCACCTCATCCAGAGCCCCCCTTCCTTCCTCCCCTGCCAACTGCCCCCGCAACCTCCCCCCTCAGATGCGGTGAGTGCATGAGCACTCTGCGCGCATGCGCAGGACGAGATTTTCCTTCCATCCCACGCCCCCCTCCGCCCCCGCCCGGACCTTCCCCCGCGCGGGAGGGTAGAGACGGATTGATTCGGGTCCTCTCCGGAGGGTGGATGGGCGAGAGGGAAGAAGGGGGGGTGCGAGTGGGAGTCTGAGGAGGGAGGTTTTTAGGGAGGTTCCCGTCTCGAGCGACTCAGCCGACGACGCCGCTCTCGTCCAAGCTGCAAGGGGACGAGGTGGCGGAGGAGGAGTCATTATACGTGTTGATCTAAAGCTAACAATCGCATTCCTTTATCAATAAATTGAAAGGGCCTTGGAGGCGAATAATATAAGGGAGAGATTGTCGATGGCTGGTCGGATGTACCAGAGACGCGGGGGGAGGAGGTGTCGATAGGGGTGGGGTTTGCCTCTGGGGGGACAAAAAGGGTGGAGTGGAGGAATAAGCGCTTGAAAGGAGGAAATTATCGAACAGTTGTACACGGCATGAGAGCTTCCCATCGGCCCTCGGCAAGGATGGGTTTCTCGTGGATTTAACGGCAGCAGGATATCTCGAAGATGAAGAAATTTCCATTCGTTCTTCGAAGGTAGAAAGAACGGCTTTTTGTAGTCCTTTGTGCTCTCGTACAGCGAAAATGTTTCTTCTCGCAGTCTCCATTCACTCTTGGTGTTTAAAAAGAAGCTCCAAAGGTTTTTTTTATTGTACGTGATGCATAGCCTCCCTACAGTCAAGATTTTTGAATCCATTGCCTCAGTTCCCTCGTTGATTCAACGGAGTGCCTTTGCATATGCTAACTAACACTACGTTGAGATGATTCTTAAGGAATAACGGGTTTTTAAAAGGAGTCCATAGTTCAACTGCAGAAGCGATGTAGTTTACGGAGCCCATCTACGGCGATGAGGTTGAGGAGGCTTTTCAATAGCTTGAACACTTAGGGTGCTTGAGGAATGCAACTAAGTAATAATTTCACCCTGCATTAAAAAAGCGCGACCATGGCTTCAACACATAAGTGCCACTATCGAGTTTATGCATCGGGTTCAAGCTAGTCTTCATGCACCAGAAGGGAAGGGGGTAAAGATAACAGAAGGGAATACATTACAGAAGGAGTATAGAAGAAGAAGAATGAAGTGAGTTAAAATGTGGGGATATGAGTCATGTAAGTCAGAGAACATGACTTTAAAAGAAGAGAACGATGAGTGATATAAGAACGATATTCTTCTTAAGAGCACATGAACTAGATTGTTAAGACAGATAAAAGGAAAGTATACCAGCGCATGCATCACTAGAGTTAAAAAGAAAACTCATCGGCCAAAATGTTCGCAGTCAAATCCTTAAAAGTGGCGATGAATAAAATATTCGTTGCAATTATAATTCATATAATAATGTAGCTCTTAGAAGTACAGTTCCCAATCTTTAGTCATAGGAATGAGTCATAGGAATCTTATTTGTAAATCTTTTTTTTAATACAGTATGAAAATAGTACCCGGAAAAGAATGGTAGTTAGTTTATTTTCTTAATCTTAAACAACAAGAATTTGCACAAATAACGCATAATATTAATTCTTATGCTCTGAGAATAAAGTTTATCATACTAATTGTGTAGATTCAGGCGATATGGAGTGGAAGCGAAACATGATAACATAGAAAGAAAAAACTCAGGCCAAATCCACAAAAATAATAGACTTTATTACGACCCGGGTTTCACTGTATTTAAGCATCGTCAGGTAGAGTATATCTAAGATGCACCAACATATAGGTGTATGTAAAAAGGGGGGGAGGGAGGAAAGGGGAGGAGCGTGGGAATGGACGGTTATTGGTGGTCATCAGATGAGTGTGGGGCCAAAGGAAGTTTGGGAGGCGTGAGAAGGAGTAGGGGTGAGGGGGTTACAAATGAGTGGCAGGTATAAAACAATGGTCTCGAACTGTTCTTTTGAAGACAAGACAGTCCCTGGTAGTTGGTTACAGCACAGCACCTCGTCCATTGGGTGCCCCGTCGAGAAGGCCGAAAATTTGGGAAGGGCAGAACCCTGGGTGATGCCCTGTTGAAAAGGGTGTTTTTGTGGATTTGGCTCGTGTTTTTTCTTTCTATGCTATAATTATTTAAAATACTAGGTCCAAAGAATCCGAAAACATTCAAATCAAAGAATCACATGAGTTAGGCAGACCAGTTCAGTAGTCCTAGCGATGACCATAATTGAGGAGAATGTAAAACTATTCCATTTAATGTTTTAATTTTAAAACATTCATTTCCCAAACTAATGGTTTTCTCTTCTGCCAAATTTAGCTGGCAAATAATGTTTTAATGGCTGGTAATCCTACCAGAGAGGCAATACCTATAATCTGATAGATCTAGAAGCTAGGACACTAAGAGAAACACGACCCAGATGAGGATAATCTAATACAGGAGGACTAAATATAAAGAGAGGACCTTTGTAGTGATTAGTAAACTACCATCGTTACTCTGAAATCCAAAATAAAATGAATTTTAAAGATATTACGGGCTTCTTCGTAAATATTTTGACCTTGGACTTGTTGAAAGAATTTTTATTTTCACACCAAAGTATAGGCATAGAATGAAGTGTAGAATACTTTAAATGATATGTTTATTCCCCAGAGAGAAAGATGGTACTCCGAATAAAGACACTTAGATGGAGAACTGACTAATTATTTGAAGATAAATCTTGAGATTTGGAATGGGTGAGAATATTGTCAATGTGAAGTCATATTAGAAAGAAATTCAGATTCAGAATTTTTTTTTGCGCGTTGCATTGAATTTGGTGAATGATGGGCAAGGAATAAGGCAGAGTGTTTATTTCCTGTCAGCGTACTGTACCGTATTTGCCAAAGAACCCGGAGGGCAGAGTGGGGAGAGCTGGATTTGGTGGTGAATTTGTCGTTTATCGATTATCGTGTAAGACGAAAATTGTTAGTTAGGAAAGCTAAAGAACTGTAGGCGCAATTTAATACGCTAAGTAATAAGTGATAAATATATTAAATGAAGCCTAATCGCGGAACGTGACATGATTTCCACATACTATGAGTGCTAGGGAAGCCATAAAATGAACAGGATGTGCACGAACGGAGAACAATTACGTAATCGTGCGTTAACTTGTTGGAGAATGGGAATAGTAACGCAATCTTCGCAGAACTTCCACAGCCAAAGATAATTGTACTGATACGAAAGAGATAATGACAGGATTACTGAGTAAGTATGTTACGAAAAGGCTGCTAAAAATGATTTAGGAAGTTGCATGTAGCATGGTTCAAAAATATGGACGTGAAGGAAAGCTGTTATAAATATTGATTATCGGTTCATGAACTCGGTATGCGGGTGCGGAAAAAGGGGTTAAGAGAGATGCATAAAAAAGAGGCCGAAGTGGTAGGTGTCATTGTCATGTTAATAGAGGAAAGGAGGTGGTTAGAGGAAAACAAGAGGGGGTAGAAAAGGACGGCGAATGAAATTACCCTTTTATGGCAGTGCTAGGAGGCAGAATGTTTGGTTATAGGGTAAGAGGGAGAAAATAAATTAGCTATTTGGATGGAGTGAAGGGAAATAGGGGAATACTGAGAAGAAGAATAAGAATAAGGATATGATGTAAAAGGGAGATGCATCAGTCAGGAGTTGAACATTTTAAAGCATTTTATATTTATCTATATTGGTACGCAAGCAAAAAGCTATCTTTACAAATTATTTTCATAGTAACGATTGAAATATAGCATACATTTTATTTTGAAATAATATATGTCAAGGTCACCTGTAATATCATGTTTTATGAGAGATATAGCCGAAGATAATGGTTGAGATATAGCCGAAGATAATGGTTGAGATATAGCCGAAGATAATGGTTGAGATATAGCTAAAACTTTGGAAAACACAGAGATTCAGGGATATCGCTTAATTTATGGATGTGGAACAAATATTCCGTGATTGAGTGGTCGATATTTTATCATCCGAAAAACTCATTTATTTTACGCTACGAGGCTACGTGTAGCAGATACGATACGGGGTGTTTAATAAATAACTGTTTTAACCATTAGCGAAAAAATCGGAATGAAGAGGTTCGAGAATCTCACACGATTACCCACTTAGTTATTGATACAAATTTCAGACTGTTAATAGATTTGTGATTATCCATGCCAGAAGATTCTGCAGCAATGAGAATCACTAATATTTAGTTTTACTGTACTTGGCATAAAAATACCATGAAGGGAACCTGATGGTTGTTTATATTCTATTCAGATTTTAATTATTCTCTTTCGAATGCATTTGCCTAATTAATTTTTTACTTCTGTGATGCATTCCGCGGTAAGTAATGTTAAATGTCAAATATGAAATCATTTAATCTCATTTTATGACGAGTTTGTGCTGGAATATTATGAAAAAGCATTAAAATTGAAGAGCCGTTTTACATTTAGACGAAAAATATTTACATTTATTTAGATACAATCTTTTAGGTATGCTGTTTGTCTATTTTTTATAATGATTTAAAGAGAATATTGGCAAATATAATAGATATAATGCAGGAACGAGTTCCTTCCGGAACGAAAAGAAGAAAACATCATTCTTCTTTCACTTGATTTTACGTGCATTATTTTAAATGCGATGAAACTTAGGGCATATTATAGATATACAATTTAGTGTCCTTTTCAAACAGTCTGTCTTTGAAAAACTCATTGTATTCGTGCGATGTTTTTCTATGCATCATTTAGCAATCGCAGAAATACCTCACCACATGCACGCCTATGAATATACATTTCATAATAATTCCGTCATACTTGTTGAAACCTCATCATAATAAAACTATTTTTACGCTAGTTGCAAGAGTGTGTCAGAGGTCATTCAGATGACAGATATGTAATTATTGGTTGGGTTTGAATGTACCTGTCGTAATTACTGTCCATGGGTGCCGACGAGTATGTGAATGAGGAAGATGCAATAATTTGGATTCCGATAATTTTTATTACTCCTTTTGTTTTTACATTCATTCTACAGGAAAAAACTGGAAGAATACTTAAAGCTCATGATCATTGCTGCGTTTAATCCGTGAGTACTCCCGAAAAACAAGGATAGAACTGCAGGCAGTTTGTTACTGTGGCCAATATACTATTTCCTTTCTTAGAGTAATATGAGAAAAAGTAAAAGAACAATGTAGAGTATCAAAAGTTACGTACTAATTATAATATTTATGCATTGGCTATTCGCACTCATGGACATGTATTGCTAAGGAGAACGCTTAAATAGTATCTATAAGTTTGAGAATAACAATTAGCTGAAATTATGAGAAAAAGCCCTTTGTCTTAGATAAAGAATGGTTGAGAGTACAAAAAACATTTATCGTGGATTTATTTACCACAAACTTTACCTCTGAAACAATTTAAGAAAGAGTTGCAAATATGTTTTAAAATGCACGCTTGGCAGAAAGCGGGTGGACTCAAGAAAGATTTAATCAGATCGTTTAGGCAGATGTAAAACACATTAAACTTATCCTCATACATGCAAAAAAAGCTTTCAAGTTGTACGAATTGCATTCAATGAGAAAATTGATTAAAATTTTCTACAAGATATGGGATCACACTTCATATGGCCGAGACATGTGAGATATAAAATCTTCAAGTAAAATTGATCTTTCAAACGAATATGTAGTCTCCAGAGTTTTCCAATCGAGTCCTATCAATAGCCTAATTCCAATTTTTGTATTTTCCTTGTAATTTATTGCAAATATTCGCTGCTTTCCTTGAGTTCTTATTCAGTTTCCAAGTCATAGCTTTAATAATAGGACACTAAATAATTGATTTATACCGTAGGTGTTATCATAACAAAGTGAAATAAAATCTCCTAAAACGTTTTTGGTCGAGCCCCTTCCCGCCTTTACATTACCTTCTCCTGATTCTTAGCTTAAAAAGCTCTGATAATCTAGCTTCTGCTATAGCTACATTATCTATAAAACTTTAGCTTCTAAAATAGCCCCCTATCTAGAAATAATATTCAATAAAACACTAAAGAACCACACTGTACCAAGGATTGGAAAGTAGCTAACATTACACCTATTTTAAAATTGTGATAGGGAAGAACCTAGTAACTACAGACCCATTTCGCTCACGTCAATCTCTTGTAAGGTATTTGAGCACACTGTAGTCAGTTCGATCATGGGTCATTTGGATAGTCAGGGATTGCTCATAAACAGCCAACATGGGTTCCGGAAAGGTAGATCTTGCGAGACACAATTAGGTTTAGTCGGACATGATATTTTGACGGACGGCGAAAACAGTACTGAAGTTGATGCGATATTTTTAGACTTTAAAAAGGCATTCGATAAAGTTCCTCATGATAAATTAATCTTGAAATTAGAGATTTTTGGTTTTAATAATGACGTTGTATGTTGTGCAAAAGAATTCTTAAGTGGACGAGAGCAGAGGGTTGTCATAGATGGTATTATGTCGGACACAATCAAAGTCACATCGCGAGTTCCCCAGGGCAGCGTAGTAGGTCCACTTCTATTTCTTTTCTACATAAACGATTTGGGTACCGTAGTTAGTAGGAAGCTTAGACTTTTTGCAGACGATGCGGTAGGGGTATTTCTAAAGAAGAAGACAGGAAATTGCTTAGCAAGGATTTAGATGCAATTCAAGAGTGGTGCGGCAAATGGCAGTTAGAACTTAACCTTAAAAAGTGTGCAGCTCTCAATTTTTGGAGGAGGAATAATTCGATAGAGCGATCCGATAAAATTAGTAACACTGAGATCGAAAGCGTTGAAACCATAAGGTATTTAGGTGTAACAATCACTAAAGATTTATCGTAGGGAAGACACATCCGGGAAATATGCGGCCGAGCGAAGAGAAAGCTAGGATTTATAAAAAGAGTACTTGGGAAATGTGATGAGAAGACAAAAGAGCGATGTTACTTTTCACCAGTTAGGCCCCACCTTGAGTATGCAGTCAGTGTATGAGATCCGAATGAATTAGGTTTGATCAGAGAACTAGGCCGTGTGCAGCTAGGTTCGTTAAAAGATGTTACGATAGGTTGAGTAGTATTTCAGAATTAATACAAGAATTAGGGTGGGAATCATTATCAGAGCGTAGGTTAAAGTACAGATTAAATCTATAAGAGAAATTTCAACCGGATAGCTTTACTGAAGATGTTAGACACATTAAAAACACCAGCGTATTATGCTAGATTCGACCAGATATGTAAGATTAGAGAGATAGATTGTCGTACCGATAGATTCAAAATGACATTTTTCCCCCGTACTATAAGAGAACAGAATAGGTAGCATAGCAAAGGGATAGAAAGGGGAAATAATTTTTAGAAAAGTCTGTATGGCATGATGCATGTATTAATACCTTAAATACTAGGTATCGATACGAACAATCTAGTTGTATGAGACCCTATAGTTGCTTGTTTGCATGTCAATAGTGCATGTTTCATGATCTTCACCCCCTGCCACACAACCTCGCGGTGGCTTGCGGGGTATCGTGTAGATGTAGATGGAGATTTAATTTAATCATTTTGTAGCTGTAGATTTAATTTTATCAATCCTAGTCTCTTTAGTAGTATGCTATAGATATTTAATTTACGATAGATTTTTAATGGGTGTTTTCAAGTCTGTTTCCGCACTAATAGCCGCTTCAGACCGGGAGAAAAGGCATAAGGATAGAAATGGAAGGGACGAATATAGATTCCCCAAGAGAAATTCAAACATTTGTCAGTTACGTTATCTGAACAAGAATTTTCAAGTGGAAATAAAATTGTAATATGAATTCAGTCGCTTTTTTATTGCAGTTGTCGTCAAATTCGCGGCGAAAATTTTATAATGTAACTTTATTTTTTGTTGTAAATTGTCTTTTTATAATAGATTACTTATTTTAAAATGTGTTGAAGCTGGCAGATTCGTGAAAGCCATATTTTTAGTTTCTTTTCCCTCGTGGTTGTCGCGCGAGGATTAAAGGAGCTGAAACTAGGAAAGCGTTGCTTCCATTGTTTACCCACTCGAGGCACCTTAATTCCCCAAGCCGCGATACGCAACCCACTGTCGTCGAACAAATCCAAGCTTACGAGCTGCCGTTGCTTAAAAGCGAGGACAAGAAGGGAGGACGAGTGTGCGGGCAGGCGGGGGGAGGGGGGAGTTGGGAGGCGGTGCACTGAGCACACGGCAGGTTGGTTGGCATGGGATTTGGAAGAGCGCAGTCTCGCGTTCTTGGGGAGGCGGCGAGAGGGTTAGGAGGGGGGGTGGGATGGAGGTTGGTACGGGGTGGTATGAGGAGGAGAGGGTTGTTGTGAGGATGGGATGGGAGGAGGGTAGGTAGAGAGGGAAAGTGAGAGGGGAGAGGACTTTGAAAGGGGTGAGCGAGAAAACACGAGCTCGCAAGAGAGACAGTGATTATTTCAGGCTTTGCTGTTTGAAGTCGGAATTTCGAACAAGTTACGGAGTGCACGAGCGGCGAAAATCTGCATAACCCAGTCTTTCGCGTGATATCCACGTCAGTCGTTCCCTTCGCGATGGTGTTTTCATTTGAGAGGATTTCCAGAGTTTATGGCAGGGAAACGTTTCTCCTCTCCCTCCCTCGCCCCGCGTGAAGTGGCAGCGGGAGTCTTTTTTTCCACGCCATATCCATTTCTTAAAAATTTATCATCTCCCATCTCTCCTTCTTTTCTTTTCGAAAAACGAGAATGCATGATTAATTCGCAGGGGATTCGCGCTCTCGTTTTCTTGAACGCTGGCCATAAAGGAGCAGAGAGAGCTTCCCTTAAACAGACGATGAAGGGATGCGCCGTCCTCAAAAGGACGGAGGCGAGCGAGAAACTCGAGCTCTGCGTTTTCGTCCGCTACTGAGCGTCCATGAGTGGTGGCGTTTTTGAGGTTTAATGCATGGTGCAGTAGGAATTACTTCCAAGAACACCGTACCAACTTCATCCGAATTGCAATGAGTGCAGGTGCAGAGGGAAATTCAGACGCTTCTGACTATTGCGTCCGTTTCAGAAGGGAGCGGATAGAAAGAGATATCAAGTTATTTAAGAACAGGAGAGACATAGGGGGTGTGGTGGTGGTAAGGGGGAGGACAGAAATTATACGTAGTCTGGAATACGTATCTACTTCTGTTCTTGTTTTAATCCATGCTCACTGGCTAATCCATATTTCTCCTCCTCCATGCCGATCATAGGGGGCAAAATGAGAATTAAAATGCTTTGAAAAAAACGGGGAGCGAGGATTGGTTTAAATAAAAACAGTCATGGTGGCTGTGAGGGTGATAGAAACGGTAACAACGGTAACTTTGCAGAGAGAAATTTGCCAGCCCCAAAGAGAGCCCATCTCAGATGACTTACAAGCAGCTCAGGAGCTATTAGAATCATTCATCATGTTTTTCTCACTATGCATTTCGTGGAAATTAGTTGCAAGACATGGGTGCCATGATTGAATTAGAGGGTAAGATATTTTTTTTACTTTTTCTTTTAATGACATGCAATGAAGTGGAAGACAGTTTCCGGGGGGACGATTTTTAATTTGAAAATTAACAAGCAGTGTGTCCGGGTCATTTTTACGCTTAAGTTATAACATCACTAGCCATCTCGACGTCCTTCAAGGAGGTATCCTGATGCTCATTTGTGACCTCGCTCCTGTCGTCATCCTCTACACAACGAAGGCAAGAAATGACTCCCAATGGCCTGGAAAACTTCACGTACCACTGCACATATGAGCACATAGTTTAACAGACCATGGAGAAGAGAAAATTCGAAAAAGGAATCAACGGCACGAGTGAAAAAACTTTGAAAAAAAAAGTCTACAAAATATGCATCAGAAGGCCATTTTCATCGCTGATATCTTAGTCTTGCGACATCAACACGAAAAATATCTTTTAAATCGAAATGGTATACTTAATATCGATGGGATGGAAGCAGTTGCTTGATTTTTTCAATAGGCATTTCATTCCATCATGGGCATAATTTTTACACATTTAAGTTTTCGGGCGCCACTAATTTCCTCAAGTAAATGGCAAAAATGGATCATTCTCTTTTGGATCTCAGCATGTTTGAAGTTATTAAAGCTACTATAGTTGATAAAAACGACAATGGGAAAGAGAATAAATCAATAGCTATGAAAATGATCACATTGTATTTTATAGCCAAAAATATTGAACGATATAAATCTTGTTGAAGAATACCGTGGAGTGGTGCTGTTATAGTGGCTAGGCTTTCCTGGGTTACCTCACACCCGGAGAAATAAAATGCCTGATACAATGCCGGAAAAACTGCCGTCAAAGAAGATGAACAGACGCAGAGGACACTCGGGAAACCCAGCTTTTTTTATAGCCTTACTTATTTGATATTTACTTCAGATAGCCTCCTAGGCTGTGGTTGAATTATCTAGATGCTGCATGAAATGTTTACGATATAATTATCTGAGCACTAAAAAAACGAGTGTCGTGATGCCTTCCTGAAAACAGTTGCAGAGGAAAAAGCGAATGAGAGGGATGGCAAAGGTAGGCCGCAGGTGAGAGATATGAAGCAATCAGTGAGTATATAAGGTAGAATAATCATGTGAATATGAGGATGCTAACGTTTGCAACTCTTGTATTTTTTCGCACAGCAGTGAGAGAGATTTTTTCCTCTTTGTGAAATCTCTCACAAAAATAACGCAGCGTTTTTGCCAATATGATGCTATTTGCGTTTACAAGGAGGATTTTCCTGATTTAACCTTAGGATCTCCGGTCAGTAGCACGACAATGTACCAATTGATACCCCGCCGTTATGGGCCATACGAACGAAGAGGAATTTCGAAAGGTTTATTCAAACTTCATCGATCAGAATTCATGCAATCAAGCATAAGAGAATAACGTTAAACGTACTTTTATGGATAGCCAAAGATTATTCCCGATGCTTATGGAATGTAAACATTTTTATGCCTACCTCAGTGAATTTTTGAATTTGTCCACTGCGGCCAATAAATTCAGTAAGTATGGATCGTAGGCATCCATAACAGTTTTTGGGAAATGAATATTGATATTTGCATTCACACCCCAATGCATTCAGCAAGCGCATAAGAAATACCATTTGTTAATTGGCCTCAACGATGCAGCGGCCGGTGTGATTGATTTCGGAGGATGCACCTAATATTGCTTATTGTCGGAAGTCTCTTAATGGGTACTTCATTTCCGAGCGATCTTCAACTGAGATGTGATTGCTCGTTAGCAGGTTCGACTGCGCATAAAACAGCGTGATTGAACTGCGTATCCAGTGTCTCGGGGTATGAATCCACGCTCGATGTCATCATCCGAGACATTTCCGCTCCGCGTTATCTTCGCCAAACAACTTCCTATTCAGGGAAGTGAGGTTGCGTCAGCCCATTTAGTCACGCACCGAGGCCACCCATCCCTCCCCCCCCCCTCTTCACCACTTCCCAACTTCGTCTGCTGATTATCAATACGCTAAGCGCTTTAATAATAGCCCGCCAGCTTTCACTCATCGTCCCCGTAAGCAGTTCCGCCATACAAAATCCTCAGCATTGGCAGTTAAGTGACACGGAATCGATCCGCTACCAAAAGACGAATCTACGTATTCCAGTCATTCCCTGTCTAAGTTCTGGCGTCGACACAAGTGCACGCTCGTGCTATCGTAATTTTTCAATTGTGCTTAACGAACAAAAAAGTGGCCACCATTCTTTAGGCTTGATCCTTCAAATACACTAACGTCAATGCAATAGTCGTCGCGAAGGTTACTGCTAGTTACACGCTACTCCATCCGATTACTTATCTGGTTATATTCGAGAGAGCCCCGATGTTTAGGTCGTATTATCTAACTAGATCCCCTACAAAAAATTTAGGGATGATACAGTTCTAATCGAAAACTGGGATTCATCAAACGAGTACCGGGTTTATGCGACGATCATGTTCGATAAATTAGCTACTTTACCCTTGTTAGACTTCATTTGGAATACGCTGCCAGGCTATGTGAAATATGAATATGGGCCATATGAAATAGACCTAAATAATGAACTCGAACGTGTGCAGCGAAGATCGGCAAGATTTGTAAAGGGACGGTATGAAAAATATACTAACGTAACCAGTCTATTAAATAAATTAAAATGGGAATCATTTTCAGATCGTAGGTTGAAATTTATCTCTAAAATAAATTCCACGAAAATATTTTCGCTGATGACGTTAAAAATATTTTGCAAACTACAAACTTACTATGGTAGACTGGACCATAATCAGAAAGTTAGAGAAATTGATTGCCGAACTGACAAATTCAAAATGTCACT
Source organism: Platycnemis pennipes (assembly GCA_933228895.1). NCBI lineage: Eukaryota > Metazoa > Arthropoda > Insecta > Odonata > Platycnemididae > Platycnemis > Platycnemis pennipes. Next base: position 71,278,406 of record OW121847.1, on the reverse strand, counting down.
TTTTCCTCGTACAATTAGGAATTTGAATAGCAGTCAATATATACAATGGCATAAATACGAGTGTATCAATGGATAGCATTGGTAGTTGCATGTTGATATAAAGACTTCAAGCTAGCCCAACTAACAGCATCATATTGCATGCTTGCTTTGCCATTTTAATCTTTTTAAAAATTGAAGTGTAGACTAGAATAATATTACTAATCATTTTTATGCATGATATATAATGCATGTTTGGTGTGAATTCACCCCCTGCCACACAACTTCATGGTGGCTTTCCGGGTATTATGTAGATGAATACTTATCATCATCCTTCAGGCAAGATCAACACCCACCTTCTCGGTTTGGTTTCTATGAACTCAGTGATCACATAAGATCGATACTCAAATTTAAGCGCTAAGTGAATGATCATACCCGCCAATTGGGACGTGATGCGTTAAAATTTAAACCAAATAAGTTTACTAAAACTGATGAAAATATCCTGTTTCGCCATCATCGAAGTAAATTTTCAATGCAAAGACCGATAACTTCCAACGTTTATTCTTAAATTTTACATTTTTTCCTTATCAATCAATTACTTTCTGTTTATGACAAGAATTCTAGAATTCTGCTTACAGCATATGTTAGCTGTGGCAAACACATTGTTTGAAAATCATAACCGATGAAGATACAGGGAAAATGCCAGGAGCTCGAAGAAGATTTCAACTCGACTACCTTTTAGTGAAGCAGAGATTTATGAGTCAGGTGAAGGATTACAAAAGTGGCCCTGGGGCATGCATTCATATTGAGCACAACTTGGTGAAGATGGAACGCCATTTATTGTCCAAGAAATTGAAGGCAAAAATGAAGAATATAAGACAAGTAGATTAACTGATAGAGAAACAACATCGGCTGGCCTTCCAGAGGGCAGTGAACACCAGAGGGATGACTCAATGGCAGTACAATAAGTGGAAGAGAGATGAGACAACGTTAAAAGTGACCTACAGGATGCCGCAAAAGAAGGTCTTAGTAGAGGAAAGCTAACAAGAAGAAGCCATGAATCACAGAAGTATTAGGGCTGATTAAAGAGAGAAGAAAGTACAAAAATTTGAAACCTGAAGAAGGGCAACTTTGCTGCAAGAGAATAAGAAATAAGAGAAACCACAAAGTGAGCAGAGGAAGAAAAATTTGAGTTAAGACTCAATGCAAAGATAGATAAACAATCTCACACATGGAAAGATAGAAGTTTGTCTACAGAACGGTTAGGAACCACTTCAAAGAACGGGGCGCAAGCTGTAATGTCATAAAGGACAAGAATGCGTACCTTTTGCTTTGAAATGAAAATAAAGTAACGAGTTGGAAGGAATATTTGTAGCAATAATACTACGGAAGCTATATCAGTACGATTAGTATGAAGGTAATAGAAGAAGAATATTAACTCAAGAAGGATGAAGAAATACGCAAATCTGAGTTGAAATTTGAGGCAGCAGGAGGGATCTACGGATATTAAAGGCTTCTGGAATTGACGATCTACCTGGACACTCACCCAACTTCACAAAATCATCTACGACATGTAATCAACAGGAAAGATACCCATGGGCTGAAACATGATGGCAGTTTATTAATCATTTACAGGCAGTCTAAAACATCACTATTATTTTTATGCATATGCAATGCATGTTTGGTGTGAATTCACCCCCTGCCACATACTTTTATAGTGGCTTTCAGGGTATTGTGTAGATGTACTCTTTGCTATTAGAGTTTGTAACGACACCGTACTGCTAAAAGTCATTTGTTAAAAGAACGCGGTGACTCAATAGGCACTACAACCTCAAAACTTAAAGTAACATAGTCGAGTAGATTATGCACAAATCTTTAACAAATGTTTCTACTTGCCAAAATGCGATGAGATATAAACAGCAATCACACTAATGCATTTGGGTTAAGAAATTCATGCAGGAATACAAATAATGCTGAAAGCTACCGAAGAAATCCTAATTCTCTTCATATAAACTTCCGCTTAATCTAGCATAGTCCCTTATTGCACGCATGGGACAAAATATGACACAAATGAGTCTGGATACTTGTTGCCAAGTTGATGAAGTGTGATATGGTGAGATCACTCGCCAATGGGAGTGTGACGGGAACCACTGTGTCACTCGCAGGTGATCAACCGATTTTTGCAAATATTTTGAAACCTTTGCCTTCAAAATACCATTTCCATTAAACAAACGCACACGCTCGTGGAAGTAATTTGTGCCGCCTTTTTTCATTGGAGGAAACTGAAAAAAAAGAAAAAAAACGAAGATAAAAGTGATTTCTCAAAAGTCCCAAAATTAGATCCACGGTGCTGTTAGTTCTTTGTCACTCTGATTTTTGTAACTACTAGGGAATTTCAGGCCGAGAGGATCAAATTGCCTCAACGAACCTTATCGGAAAGGGCCTAACAGGACCGTAAATGAGGCATGATCCTCTATCATGCATCCCTGCGTCGAGGTTGCTTTGCATCGCAAAGGTTATTTCAAAGCCAGACAGAGTAGCAAAGGACGTGGCATATGCGATGTTGTTTAACACCTATCTCAGACAGAGCACGGTAACATAGTGAGTCTGATTTCCATATTTTGCTTAAAAAACCTTATTTATGATTCCATGAGCTGATTCCGACTTTGAAAATTTTATAGCTGAATGTCTAACCACCTAACCTGTATTTATCCTAAGTTTAACTTTAAGGACAAACACATTAGCCATGTCCGAGGTGGGATTTGAACCTGCGGCACTCCATGTGTCAGGCCTGCTCATTCCGTTGCCTAGAGCTCCACAGTCGACCTTTGACAATTCTCCCTGATACCCGTTGCCTAGTGGCGTATCGAAGGAAGGCTAACTTCATCGTACACTGCAATAGTCTATAAATGCTGACAGTATTAAAATAGACACAGTAGCGTTTGTTGAAAGGAGAAGCGAAAGTAAACTTATTCAGAGTTGAAAAAAAATCCGCAAGCTTTTAATGCATAAAAATATGGTAGAGTGTTATTTAGAAAAAGTACGTGAAAGTCGCCTGTCTTAAGCATTCCGGAAGTTTTGCTGTTTCCCCAAAGGAAGGATATTTGTTCTCGTTCACCCGTATCTCGTATATCACGGAGGAAACACCTCTCAAATATCCGCCGGCTCCATCGATCTCGCTTATCTCTTCTCAGCGGCCATATCTTAATATGTATTTAGGACTCACACTCATATTTGTTGACGTTCTCGGAAAGCGTGTTTGACACATATTTATTCTACAACTTCTCTGGCTAAACTCAATCTCCACTCTCCCTCTGCCCTACCAATCTCGTTCATCGTCTGATGAGTTGTGCTTCTTCGTGCTACTTGAACAATACGACAATGATTTTTTTTCGAAACACGCAGATGTACTGCCTCCTCTTTAAGGTGGCTGGAGCGATTTTTCTCTGTGTACAGATTGGTGTGAAACTTCATTTACGTGTCCGCATTAGTGATAGATATGGGTAAAAAGTGTAAAAAAAATACACTTTAACGATTTGATTTTTTGGTGTTTGGACACTTTTGTAATACGAAATACATTTCGTTAAAATTCAGTAATACACGTAAGGATTTTTTTCTCGAAGGAATGTAAAATAATGATTACCATATTGTTATAATGGATTCTAAAAAATGTCACGGTGTCACATCGGCTCAAAGATTCAAAAAGCATATTTAAACATTGCTTTCACCTTGATTTCGATTACCAAGCTGAAAACAAATAATGGTAGCCGTGGCATTATTTGTTTTGCCAAGTGTTAACATGCTTTAATTAAGGAAAAAATACAATATACAAATCTCGCATACTTTCTACAATTCCTTGTATATGTAATACATATGTAATGGCGCCCTCCGAAGTTCTACAAGTTGTACTGCGACACAAGTCTTGATACCGCCCAATACCGACCTATGGGGGGCGAGCAACAGTAAGCCAATTAACTCCTCGAGTCATTCGAAATATTACGGCAATAATTGTTTACTATGTCGTGATAACGATGGCCATTTGAAAATTACTCCTTTCTGAAGGCCTTGTCAAAACGGAATCGTAAAAGTTAAACAGATTGCGGCGTAAATACTTGGGAGCAGCTTGGTAATTAAGAAAGGGAAATAGAAGAAGCGATGCCCACCCCTTTCCCTGATCTTCAAGGTCATTGTATTGAGTGTTTTCACGCTCTAAGGAAGTTTATTATCAGCAACAGTCGGTCGAAGTGTGATTGCAACATGTATTTTTGCGCGCAAAAGATATTTTGTTTTATTTTGGGATTTGTATAATTTTGAGTTAATGAGAAGAACTTCAAAATAATTTATTTCAAGGACGTCTAATTCCTAAAATTTAAAATATCAAATGAAAGTAATATCTAATGAAGTATATTACCTTTGAAACTTACTAGAGGAGCTGGTGGCCTACACTCGCTTATTTACCTATTTAGTTTGAAAAACATCAGTTTTTATTAAGGCAGAAATAAAGCATCTTTTACCTCTCTGAGTTAAACGATCTAGCACTACGATGACTACGCACTGCTTAATATTGATGGGAAAGGATATCTATTTGAATGCGAGCTGGATATTATGCGAAATTTATATAAGTGAAGTTAGTTTCGTGGTATTCTGTTTATAGTTCATTCATATTTGTTCTATAACTACTTTGCATTGGATGGGCGTCAAGAATATTACTGTATTTATTTACATAATCATTGTTTTTTAGTTTAGGCAATATTGGTGGCAAGATTACTGGCCTCTTATATCTAAATCCCGGATTCCAGTCTCGACAGTGAAATTCCGGTCCCCACTTGAGTGACATGATAGGAACACTGCAAGTTCAGTACTCCTGTCCGTCGGATATGACAATAATGACATAGATTCTAAAGGCTCCTATCCTTAATCGTAGGATAAGCCGACTCCAGTTTTCTCTCCACCCATCCTCCGTTCCATTGAAAACCCTTTACCCATTTACCCACCTATTCTCGAACCCCCTAAATACATTAACGAGCTGTTAATTCCTTCTGGTAAAAAATGAGAGGGATCAAGAGAGGTTATTTATAAATTTTCTGTGCTTCAATGCTCACTTGTGCATTTAATTCATTCAAGAAAGGAATCCAAGAAAAGTGTTATCAATTTCAAAATTCGTCATAATTTTTCTCATGAGAAAATTATCAGTCAAAATTGCTGATTTCAAATTAATTCAGACGTTTGACTGCTCCTCTAAAGATATTGTTTGAATTTGCTGCTTAATTGTTTGGGTAAACTATTAATCAGGGAATATTTAATTTTTATTGCTATCTAGACATGAGACATCTTAATTCTCCAGAAATGAACTTTATCCACTTCTTTTATTTTCTATACTGAAACCTTATAGGGAGTTGCGTCTTTCATGCTCGTCATCTCGGATATCTCCTTGGGTTGCACACTCATCAGATGGCTCACCAAGCGGTTGATTTGCTGACGCGTGAGGTCATGGATTCGCCGAATTCCCCCAATCACACGGCACGCAACTGGAGGGTAAGTGAACCTCCCCAACTCCCTTCTCTCTTCCCATGGCTAGCCTTGGAAAACTTCTGAAAGATAGTATGTTCGGGGCAAGGGTGAAGGGGTTAGGTGTCTTCTTAAAGCGCTGAACGCCCTTATGTTTTGGAGTTGAATTGACCTTTTTTTTAGCAAAGATTCCTTAGAAGCGAAGCATGTGACTGTGAGGCCGCCGCGCAGTGAAAAAAAGAGCATTTTGGCACCATATGTCCCGAAGCGAAGATGGTCGACGTCGTAAAAATGCCTTCTTAGCGGAACGCGAAGCATAAATAAATGTGCGTTCGTGTGAAACATGCGTTCCGGAATCCAGATTTGTAAGCCTCTAGCGTGAATAGCATCCAGATGAAAGCCCATAATGGAAGATTTCTCTAGACGAAGGAGATTACATCGTGACAAAGTGAGTCGGGGGTGAATTCTCATATGTATTTTTCATTTTTAATTGGCTACCAAATTCTGGCTCTGTTATTTAATACTTCCTAGATATGTTAATGCTCCTGATAAGGTGATTGAACTTTATTAATATCCAAATCCTGAATACATATAAGAACTTCTTATTCTAAGCAGTCCTTTGAACTCTCAGCATATCCAATATTTGGCACTGTGCTTGAGTACCATGCTCTGCACAGGGTAGATTTATAAAGTGAAGATTTTCATGTGTAAATATAACGCCTTCCTAATATTCCACACTACCATTCAAATACGCATGATTCAACCGAATAATATTTCACGAGTAAATTGAGTTGTAAATAAATGAGTTTCAGAGAACTTTTGACTAGAGCAACGAGAGCAATTTTCAAAAACCTATCAGTTAGATTTAGAAGTGAGGATGAGAAACTTAACTTTATTATTAAATATTACTACTCTCATCAGTCAAATTCAATAAAGGTACAAGGAAATTAAATCGTACCTCCTTTCTATTTTGCTCATTCTCTATTTTCCTATCTCACTGCATTGATTCACTCATTCTTATATCACAGCATGTGACCTAACACCCTCTATCAAAGGTATTTTTGGTGTTCATGTAGAGTTCCTTGAGTTGAACTCTTTATTCAGTCCATTCGCCGGGAAAGCACCATATCCTTCTTCGGCTTGGTGGCTCGCTGGATAATATGTAGACGTAGATTCTTATCTAGATTCTTTTAAGCCTCCGGTATCAATTTTAAGATTTATAATCATTAACAGGTAACATTTCCTTAGTGAAATTCATGGCGGCTTTCAAAATTAAATATATTCGAAGCGCGGATTCAAATATCACCCAGGGAATGTCAGTAGACAGTTCTTAGGGAATAACTGTAGACACACGGACTCTATGAGCGAAGTTAACCATTAGCAAACGCAAGAGTTTATAAATCCAGGAACCTAAGACCTTTATGGTTCACTGCTTCACCTGATTTTAATTGATTACTGCTGAACTCTGGGGCTCCCAGTGACAGCGGCGAGTGAGAAAATAATCTTTATTGGTTACACTTGGATAACATCTTCTTATATCTTTATTGGTTTAGTTCGTCGTGATGGAACTTCGTCTGGCTTTCGAACTCAATATGGAAGAGGTATTTGAAAAACCCTCAGTCACCCTCTTATCATTCAAGAAAACAGTTGTTGGTATCTATTTGAGAAGTGATAAAGAATGGTAGCCCTTAGTTAAGCTCAGACCCTAGTTGTGGTAGCCTTAACAGTCCTTTCAATGTCACAAATAAATGGCCTCTAAAGAGCCGTCTCTCGATTGTCATCTGTTGCATATTTACTCTGTTTTAATCAAATTTCTTTTAAAATTTATTTATTGGCTTTACAAAACCGAAGAATTTCGGTATTTGAGCTGGTGGGATTTCCATAGTATGTACTAGCCTCCCATCCGAAATATTATTAGATTGAAGCCATGGCAGTGGTTTAGAGTGATTTTCAGAGTGATTCCGGTCCCAACATGTGTGTTTTTTGAGAAGCACTTTTAATTCAAGGCTTCGTCCGTCGGTTGGACCATTGACCTATTGCTACCTTACGTTCAGGGTCCGTTAGTTTCTAAATCTTGTTTCTCTCAACCCGTCCTCAATACATTTTGAATGCTACCTATACCATCCCACCCAACTGTCCTCAATGGCGCTATTGATCTCGGCTATCGTAGAAGCAATCGCTGCCACTGAGAATGAAGAGTATTAATTTTTGGGAAAGATTTTTGTGGAATGTCCTACGAAACCTCAAACGCAAAGAGATAGGACTCGGGTTTTGAGCCTTTCCGTTGGATGATGCCGATGAAGTTTTCTCGAGATTGGCACCGGTTCGGTAAAACGGCTGCTGCCGACGTTTCAATGGTAAACTCACTTCTCCCTGAAGGTGATAGCAGAGTCGGCTATCGACGCGTTGGCAGCAGGCGTTTTATTGACACGGTGCCAAGCCCGAGAAAACTTAATCAGAGGTGGGACCCGTCGACCGCGTTTAGAATCAATCAGCAAAGGGAAAAACAGTGGAAATTAATGCGATACATGATTGATCATTGGGGAATTCTTCACAGATGGGTGGGTCTAGATGTGTTTGAAATAGGCGTGATTATCTAGGATAAACAAGGAGTCACGTGGTAAAAACACAATTGGTTTGCAAATTTGATGTGTTTCATTCGCTCGTTTCATTCTTACTCATTATTTTTAATTGAGCTTTTCTCATACGTCTCGAGTCCCGGTCAAAATAAACTCAAGTGAATACAATGAGTGAGATTGCAATGAACGATTCAAACACACCAAATGTACGAACCATTCGTGTATGAACTCTATGACTCCTTGATTACCAATTCATGATACCTCCCCCACCTCCCCCTTCGATTTGTGGTGACGCGAGCTGTTCATATTGGTGAATGTTGCGGTGCCTACTGCAGTTATGGTGTCAGAGAAAATACACTTATCTTCAAAATAAAAAAAAGCGATGAATGCATCGGAAAATGCATATAGCAAGTACAAAAATGGTATCAGTAGACATTATTGGATACTCAACTTATAAGTTAGTTGCGGCCACTGTAAACCTTGAAAGCTGCATCCACTATCAGCTTAAATCAAGCAAAGTCACAAAGAAGAAACATTGGTGGCCTAAGCATTGGTGGATATTTCACAACGAGAGACTCACGATCCTAGAATCATTAGAAATTCTTCATTCAATATTTTTCCGCCGCGGTAAAGGTAGAAAATTTGCTATCACAACCTAACGTAACTTGCCAAGAATGGTTTCTTTTCCTCATGACTTTTATGAATTGTAGCCAATCTATGAAGAGCCAATCGTGAGGAAATTATCTTCAAATTTTCTTCCTCGGACGTGACAATCTCCGCCTTGTAATCAGCACTGATTTCCCGGTAGAAAACATCCGTGTGGTTCTTCCTCTCTTTCGTAGAAATCCAGAGGAATGCCATCCTCTCCAGCCCTCTGTATCAATGTTTATGGCTCCTTGTAATTATAGGTATGTTAGCAGGACTTTATTCATTACAACGCTCCACCTTACCGAGAAGTTTCATGCTTTTACGATGAAGGGCTGTATGTGCCTGGGAAGTTGCTTACATAAATTTTTAAGATAAAATGTGTTTAGAATATTTTTAGTTAGGTGCCAAGATGGGACATGGATTTGAATGGAGCCCCAAATTTCCGATTGCTAGCTGGTTTTTGTTAAGGACGTAACGTATACGATTTCTGGGAAAGAAGTTCTTCTTTTGCCTATCTCGACTCTTCCAAAGAAACCTTTCGACCGACGCTGGAAATAATCTAGTGACATGAAAATCAATTATCAATGGAACAAAATATGATTAGGACATTATAAGCCGACCCTGTAAATGCTGGGTGTATTGGATTGATATAATTCTTTATGGTGTTCCTCGTAAATAACTTTGTATTATTATTCGGGAACTAAGCCTGTATTTTTCTTTTAATCCCTCCGAAAGAAAATCATTCATCTCCACGGCCACTCAATTAGTCGGAAGGACTTTCTCTCGCTTTCTTCTTAGGATATGGTGCGTGATTAATGTTTGCGCCATAAAGCAAGAACACGCCCCTCAGCCTAGTGCGGAACTCCGCCAGATTTTCTTCTCCTCTCTAGAGATTTACGGACCCAATGGTGCCCCATTTTTTATAGCTTCCAAGTGGCGTAAATCAGAAGTTATTCGTTGCTAACACGAATGTCTACATGGGAAATATTCAATTAAATCTTAGTAAGATCGTTCTTCCGAAGACATTTTAATGCATTTTTTAACATGAAGTAATAATGATGTTCTCCAAGCAGGGGCTCACTGTTACTAAGCTTTTATTAACTTGGGGATCCGGTTGGTGTCGTGGCTAGATTACTGGCCTCCCTTTCAAAGGGTTTCAATATCAGCCGTGGTATACATTTTACAATGGTGTACCGGCCCCAAATTCAGTCCTGAGAAGAGAACATTTTGAGCGCAGTACACTGTCCGTAGGATGGGACGTAAAACTGCGGAACCTTAGCGTCAATCCTTGCAGTGCACTGTCTAATACCGACGCCGATTTTCTCTCTACCCTTCCTCTGCAACCTGAAAAATTCCTATCTCTACCCAATTACTCAACTATCCTAAATGGCGTAAATGCTCAAAGATGTCGGTTGCCTCTCGTGAATAACTACTAAACGTTTATTAACGTATTCAGTGGATACTCGTAAAAACATACTATAGGCGAATGGACTACCGCATAAGACCCATATTGACGAGATATATAAGATCTAGATATCAAATACAAAATGGTGTGACTGTTCATTTGAATCATTTTCTTGTGTTTACAAGAATCTCATTTTGAGTGCTATCATTTGTTAAATCTCTGTACAGTTTTATTTCTTTTTCAAATAGTCAATTGTAAGGAGTGATGTTATAGTAACCTATTTTTAATGCGTAGTTATAGATACTCGAAGCGCGTTCATATCATATTCTCATAATATTTTCTTTATTCGTTCTGCGGTTGATTGTGTTTTTCCGGATCCATTCTCTACCCCCTTTGTTCTTTTTCCTCTGAGGATTCTTGTGATGGCATGAAAAGCAACGGGAATAAGATACGTCTGATATTCAGTGTATAGAAACAGCTGTATCCTCCCCCTCTTTCACAATCAAAGAAAACGTAGTCTTTTATAACGGATACTTATATATTTTAGAAAATTAATTGAATTAATTTTTATAATTTACATAATTTGAGATGGAAGTAGATAACCCAGAATTGGCATTTATGTGCTTCTTAAATCGTGAATGGAAGAGCAAGAAAACATAAAATATTCATAAACCATTTTCTTCTCTGTTTGCAGATCTTAAATGTTTAAGAAGGTTATTTAATATATTGAATCCGTACCAAATTGTTACATTCATCTATGACGAATAATTTAATACTTTGTTGGCTGAACAGAAAAAGAATCTAAATATTCATTCAATTCAAATGACTTATTTGTTAAAAACATCAAAAATGAGAATCAATAGAATTAAGTGTTTTAAATTTAGCATTGGAGAGGAATGAATCAGAATTTCATGTTTAAATATTTAAGAGATGTGAAAGAGCCGGGAAAAAATTAGCCTAAAAACTTTTGCTTTTTAGCGGGGATTTTATCTGGCCGCGCGACATTACAAACTTGAACTATTATGTTATGGTGTGATACCTGAGTTTGTGTGAGTATATAACTTGACATGTTAAGAAAGAATTGGAAGTTTATCATTCCAAAAATATATTAGGCATACTAAGTCCAAATAGTTTTCATATTCTTTGCTCTACTCTTTTTTTGTTGAATCTATCACTCATGAAAGCCAAGTTAAGTGTACCTACTCCAAGACATGCTTTAACTTTTCATCTTATGGGCGTTTTATCACAACGGGGCCGTGGGGCCATGAAGAGGAAAGGTATAAAATGATAGTGTACCGATGTTATCTCTGCTATTCGTTGGCTTCTTAGCTGACAGTTCTGAAGAAAAGGCATCAAAGATTCGACAATATGATCGTTACCCGTGGAATGAGTTACCCTGTGTAGAACAACCAGATGATGCACCTTGGAAAGAAGTATCTATGCGATAGAAGTCCACCTAATATTATGTCACAATTAAAAACTAGATTCAAAAACGTGAACAAACAAAATTCTAATTTTTCCTTAGTCCTAATTAGTTAATTCTATTCTTAAGTGTGTTCATTTTGGAGTGAAGTTCCTTTACTTGATATTTATTTTAATCTTTTCTCCTTTTAACTCTTCGCAATTTATAATTCCAAATTCTCCTTCGCAAAAAGGTTTTATTTTAACATTCGGTGCTTATGCACGGCGAGAGTATAGAGTACACTCCCAGTGATAAATCTTCTCTTTTCAGCTGTCAAGGGTGGAAGGAACATAGGATAAGTTGGTTTATACGACTATTTTACAGGCCAATAAGTTTTTACGACGGTCGGTCGTTTAAATGTTCATGGGATTTCCGTGTCACCGAGTCGGTTTGACTTGGTATATGGTACCTTTTCATAAATTCTTGACAAATTGCTTGTTTGACGGCATTCATCTAATACAGTGTGGGACAACCAGCATGACTTTAAACGCTCTTAAATCCTCCGCTCACTGAATTGGCTGGGTTAGTTTTTACATCATCATCCATTGCCCGTCAATTTTTGATTCCCTCTCACTCAAGCGAATCGTTCATAAGAACCTCTAAGCTCCACGTAATAGATTTCAGCAGGGATTTATTCGTGATGTGAAGTATGCAAGGACAATTCAATTTATGCAAATATTTTGAGAAAATACTGCATTTGTGAAGTAGGCGCAGTGAGGTTTTAAAACGCTTTATTTGCAGAGCTAACAGGCGTATATTTAACAGTATTCGTTAATCGGAGGTTAACAATATTTCGGTTGATTTGGTTCTCTCCTTTTGTATTATTGGAAGGTTTCAATTTATTTATCACGGAAAATTAATTCATTGAGTATTATGTTACTCGAAAATAATAGTGCTCTCATGACTCATGGGGAATCATATGCTTGAAATACTCTTAACTATGTACACATTCATATGTAGGTACTTCATTCAAGAGCCGTTGTGTTTTACTCTCAATTACTATGAGTCTTACAAATATATTCCTCTGGCTTTAGAATGTTTTAAGGGCAAAAAATGCAAATGTGTCGTGAAGCAGATTGAATAGACTCCGGTTCCAGAATTTTCTTGGGTTTGCATCACTATGGAGCAATTGCTCCTATGCTCGTGATTACAAAATTGGAAAAATATTCGTACAAAATATTTTTTGAGCATTATTTCAGTTTGATTCAAAATGTAAGCGTTGAAGTAAGAGAGTTAGGCTGTCATTGCCTTTTACGTTGCCTTGCTACACACCTTTATGGTGGCTTTCGGGGTCTTTTATAGATGTACAGCTGGCCGCACATCCTTATCTTGGCCAACATTGTTACCTAAACAAATTACGGTATGTTACTTACGTTGCGATAACATATCCTTATTATTTCTACACCCTTCATGCCATCTAAAAAATGCTTGATGCCTCCTCTCATTTCCGTCTCCGACATTTGATTTGGCTTAGCTTTCGAAGGTCCCATCACTTATGCACATCGTCCTTAATTCTGACCACCGTCTCTTCTTACGATCTATTAGCGTAATAACTCAGCCTACAAGCCATCGCGATAAAACCCAACGCCTGGCAACTGTCAACAACTGATGACGGGAACTATATACTTCGTGACAGACAATAATTTTGACAAAAAATCTCGCTGTAAAATAAATTATTCCAACCTACTCGGGTGAGTTCGTAACATACCGCTATCATAGTTTATACACGCCTCCTTATATGTCTTTCGCGCTTCTTATCATCCCAAGTGGGCGTGTTATTGGGAATCGTATCACGGTTTTTGCAGATGTATCGAATCGACTTTTGCTTACGACTGTGTTCTCTGGGGGCAGTACGGAGGGAATTCATGGCATAAGAGCGTGTGATTTGATTGTGTGAGCCCTAAACTCCCTTTTTGAGCCATGCGACGCGGAGATGTTGTTTTCTTCTATTTTGCTATGGGCTTGTGAATTCGTGCTCGGAGAAGGAAGTGGTTTGCGAGACCAGCCCACATTAAACATGATGCGTTTGGGCAAAGGTCAAAGGGAGCGAACGTTGCAGTTTACGCGCAATCACACGCCTTGCGGAAAGATATTTTCACACACGCTCACGGTCACTCGGGAATGGGTTGAGTGTGTGCGGCTGCGAAAGGAATGTAACTGCTCCCCCCTTTCCGTAGAACCCATATGGAGACCGTAGGAGCTAGGGTGACGACCAGTGCCGACAGTATCTGTCACAATTTTGTGTCCCTTCTTTGTAGCCTGTGAATAAGTGGGGAAGCCAACTGCATTAAATATATATTCTACTCAGAGAGTACTTTAGGATTGTTTGAGGGCCGTCCAGAAAGTAAAGGACATTTTAGTGAAAATTCAAGAAAAAATATTAGTTAGATAATTTTTACTTAATGCAGAAAGTCCTGGACTACTTTTCTACATAGCCCATACGTAAAGCCAAACAAGTTGTGCAGGCAGACGACAGTTTTTCCATTCCTTCATTGTACACTTCTGTCATTAACTAGTACAGCTCCTTTCAGCTCTTTATACCCTTGAAGGTATATCCCTCCTAAAAACTCAGCATGGGGAATAGCACCGTAAGACGCCACAGCTGGGATGCTGAGAATCGTTACGACCGAATGGTTGAAGCAAAGCTTGAGTTGCTGTCACTGAGCGTGGGCGAGCGTTATCGCGAACGAAGACTGCGACCCTAAACAACACATCGCCCGTATTTTGCTCAGTATGTCACGTCTGAGAGGGTGGAGTCTCTGACAGAATGCGTGTGAGTGTATTTCACTCCCGTGGTGTAAAACAAAGGAAGCGCATACTTCTCGAGATAATGTTATGTCGAGCTGCAAGAACTTGTCGCTGAATTGTGTACGTATTTGACGTTATGAACAGTGATATGTACAGTGAAAGAATACTCGTAGAATAAACTTTTAACGGGCTATGAAAAGTGTTCAATTCTGTTGGAGACTAGGTAGAGAAAATTTCATGCTGCCAAGGCTTCATGTAAACATTAAGTGAATCATCATCGTTCAATGAAATCTATTTTTTGATTTTTGATTGCATGACGTTTTTTCGTGTATTGCCGTGCTTGACTTTTCAAACAAGCACGACGGTAGAATATCTATTGGAGCACTTTAAAACCTGACTACCTCCTTCCTTGAACAAGCATGCCATCATCACGGCGTACAGATACGGTTGAACCATCTCTGCTATATGATTATGCGTAAACTAGCAATATTTCAGTTAAGTATATCAGCAGCAATTTCAATTTTTGGTGAAACTAAATTATTAATTGCCTTATCTCTAAAGCCCCAGCTGTCACAGGATAAGAGGAGCTTTTATGATCTCTCCCATTGAATGATATCTGTCTTCAACTTAATAAAGTTTCTTGCACGAAAACAACTCTTCCGCATTTCATACAACCTTGTGCCATACAATTTCTATGGACCTACAATTGTGAAGTATAGAAAAAATGAGCAATATCCAATAGTAGACTTAACTTTCATTCAGTTACACTGTTAACAATTGAATCTTAGCCTTAGTATTAATCACAGTATTGGATGGTACACACATAATGAAATATTCAAAACTGGATTATATTCCTGAGACCGTCATGCATTACGATATTTCCGGCAACGTTGTCTAGTCTTAGTTCCAGAATTTTCACGACCAATCCTTTTGCCTTGCTCTTCTCCACGTATGGTTCTCGGATAACAGCTGAGCTTCTCACGGAGAAGATAAGACTGCTATCTGAGTCAGGTTTTTTCTTTGGACCATCAGAATAATATGATTTTTTATATGATTTGAAGCAGCCGGGTTCCTCTCCTCGAAGCCAGGTCAGGCGAGAAAATCAGTCGCACGGGTGGGTAGGCTGTCCCAAAAAAATTTTTTTTTTAAATTTCAAATACGTCTCTCGGATTCCGATAACCCTCGAGTGTACAAAGAAAGGAAAAAAAAGATTTTTGAAAAATATTCAAAAGTCAGGTAGCGAGAGGGGCCTAAATAACAACACCCTTAATATAGGTATCGTACAATTTCGCAAAAACTGCCATTTTCGGGGTAAACACTATAAGTTATGGACCAATCGTCGGGAAAATATTTATCCAAAGATCGGGCAATAATTTCGTCGGTTTTTGCGTATCTTGCACCGCTTAGGCTTCACGGCCTGGCGCCGAGGGTGGCACCACGCGGTGCGAAGCGCGGCTGGACGGGCGCCTGTCGCCACCCCCTCCCCTTCGGCCCTTCTGGAATGCCCCGTTTTCACTACTAACTTTTTTCGATGGTAAGGCCTTAGCTAGGTAGCCTTACCATTGTTGGAAATTGGCCGTGTGAACTCAAGTTGACGCTGGCCCTGGTAAGTACCTGCCACGGTCGAATTACCATGGTTGGCGCCAGTTACTGGTATTTTCAGAGCGTGTGTACACGGCGCGACGGGCGCCTGTCGCCACCGCTCTCCCCTTCCCCCCTCCGGTTACCTCCACGGCGCTGTGGTGCTTTCTTCTCTTCGTAATTTGAATTTTGAACTCGTCTATTAGACCAAATAATGTAGACACTAACGTCATGCAATCAATTTTAACTTCATATTTCTGCCGAAAAAATGATCATATAAAGTCAGGTTTCACTTGAGCAAGCTCTTTCTTCGTTCCCTGGCTTACCATTTTCCGAAACTGAGATACGACCTGCAACAAATAGTGCTTTTGTTGCTCATCGTTAGTAATTATATTGTTGAATTCAGGGTTAAGTTCGGCCACATCATTCACTACTTTCAGCAGTTTGATGTGCCATCGAGCAGCTTGATAGATTTCTGTTGTATCCCAGTTTTTAGGGTATTTGTTCAGAAATTCTTGCGGTAGCTCTAGAGTTTTAAATAGTGTCTTTGAACTAGATGACATAGAATACGATAGACCCTGAGCATTTTTTCCCTCGGCTACTCTCTTCAGCGACTATATACAATCATTCTAACGTTCATTCATACGTTTTACCGTTTTTTTCTTTACGCTAAACGGTACCCTATTGTGAAACCAACACAAGTACACTAGCTCCTCACTTATGTACCACAGATAGTTTGAGAATTTTTCCTTAGCGATG
Source organism: Platycnemis pennipes (assembly GCA_933228895.1). Taxonomy (NCBI): domain Eukaryota; kingdom Metazoa; phylum Arthropoda; class Insecta; order Odonata; family Platycnemididae; genus Platycnemis; species Platycnemis pennipes. Next base: position 71,261,740 of record OW121847.1, on the reverse strand, counting down.
ATCAGAATCTAATTGAAATTCGGCCTTCGATTCATGCTACTCCAAATAGAATAAACAAGTACAGTTAATGAATTTCATGTTCCTATCACAAATCTGGTTTTTAAAATCCGGTACCCCAAGGTTTACCATATTATGCTGTTTGTAAAAGGAGCTATTTAAAGGAATGATGCTGAAAACACTTTTAAACGCCGCCGTCCTAAGAGGCGAATACGTAAAAAATAACACGAGTCGAATTTTGTGCAAATGTTTCAACTTCTTAGTTACCTACTTAATTTCGCTATATATATTTGGGCACGGCAAGATAATAACATACAATAAATACAGAAGTGTTAGTTATCCAGGATTCAGGGGTAAAACAAACTACTTAATACTTACTTCGGACCTTTCCGGGCGTTTGAATCGCCGAATCAATAGAATGTGTTGACACAATTACTAAAATATATTACATTGTGATTAAGTAAATATCGTTGTCAGAAAGAATCTTTTCCGATGCATATGGCGCAATCCGGTCCCTATGTCTTAAAACAGTACGTCCATTTCCACTTCCAAATTCAAAACTAACCTTCTTTCTACTATTACTTGCATATGCACGCTCTTAAAATACCATAAACTGGCGCCAACCAAAATTACCCCGAAAATGAGAGTTTTCGCGAAATTGTACGACAAATTAAGGGTATTGGCATTTAGGCCCTATCTGACTTTTGATTATTCTTCAAAAATCTGTTTTTGCCTTTCCTTGTGCACTCGAGGGTCATCGGAATCCGAGTGACGTTTTTGAAATTTAAAAAACGTAGTTTTTTTAGGGCAGCCTAACGGGTGGATTTAAGAATTGGTTTATCCCTCGCTCTGTTCGCGAGCACCATCAAGCTAAGCAAAATGTTTCCTGAGGATAAGACATCTGTTTTTTACCCATTTCAAGACCTGTTTGTTCCAATTCCATCTTTTTTTTATTGTGACCTACATCAAACTGACAGACACACCAGCGCTGGTTTCACAGACATGGATGCAGTTGATAGAACTAGATATATTAATGATCATATAAAATCCGAGCATTCATGCGAAATGGAGTGGAATTTGTCCATGTTGAAATAATGTTGTGCAATTTTCTACAGAAATAACTTTTAATGCGACTCTGGTTTCAATGTTGATACATCATCGTCAGGGTGATGATGTATCTGACGATGGTGTATCAACTTTGAAACCCGGGTTGTATTAAAAGTTATTTTTTGTGGAAAACTGCACATCATTATTTCAATATAAATGATCAATATTTTAAAACTTCGGGGTAATTCACAACGGCGAATGTCTCGTGACCGTGACCCCATGGCCGCGCCCCAATGGAAATCAGGCGTAGTGGCGAGGGGCGGGTAAAAGAATGGAGGTTGAGGGCAGCAGCCGCGTTGACGCCCGCCTCCTCTCCAAGAGAATGAGGGTGCTCCCGAGGAGAATGAATGAACCCCGGATCCTTGTGTTGGATTGATCCTCATCCCGAGTCACCACATCTGATACCGCGCCTCCAGGGAGAGAGAGTTAGAAGACCTTCTTCCCACGGTGCGTCCACATTGTCACCGGTTCATCTCACGATAGGGGATGTAAATGGCGGGGGGGTTGGTTGGCGATTGTGGTCGGGAGGGGGAAATGAGAAGGAGCCGGCGGCGGTGAAGTGCCGAGCCGTCTCAAGTGGAGGGACGAAGGAGGATGAGGAGGATTGTGACGAGTTTGAAGGGCCGTCGGGGGTCTCTCCGGGAGGTGCTGCAAGTGTCGCAGCTCGAGCCCAGCTCAGGAGACGTCGTGTGGTCACGCACCATCCACACGGTGACCTCTACGCCCAGCGTTTTTTTCTCGCATTGCAACGAATAAATGCCGAAGATAACAAATGACGTGGTGGCTAAGGGGACTAGTGATGATTTTCACAGCACCAATTCCATAGTAACCTTGGCTACTTTCGTCCATACCAAGGAAGTTAGGATGTACTGGGGGAGGTGTCACAGTTGATTTGAGAAGCCAGCAGCCATCTTGGTTGGCACGGACTTACTGGCTTGCTACTCGCGATATTCAGAAGGATGAATTTATTTTCGTACGCTGTAAAACTTAGAGGAGTAAGATGGATTAAGTACACATTTTTAGAATTCACCAAAGAAACATAGGATAGTGCTCAAGAACGCACACACTTGTCAAGTATGTGGTTTAAAAAGGTTACATTCGAATGTTTTAGTAAGAAAATCATCACCCAGGGTATTCAAATGTATTAATTTCGCCTTAAAATAGCCTAAGGAATAGTATTTGACGCCTCTGCTGGGAAATAAGGGTACCTACAGTTTCGTTGTTATTTATGTTTTAATACACGTGTAGTCTCCACAAAAGGCCTTATAGAATGCAATATTTACTACGGAGTAGGTGGAGCCTAATCCTTCCCAAACACCGCCATTCTGGCTTCATTGTCACCCATAGGCTGGCATGCCAATGTTTCATCCTTGGTCCATTTTACTGCTCATGTAACTTTTTCGGAGCGAACGCCTCACCATGTTTGATATTTCTTAGAAGTGTTATGAATCACTGTTCCATTTAAAGAGGTGCGAACCTATTGTTATTCTGAAATTATGTTTGCGAACTTCGTTGTATTAATCCTGTCAATGGTTTTTGAACGCGAGTAATAATAGTGCAACGCTGGGAATCAGTAAAGAGTATTACTACGTTGTTCCTCTGTTTAGTACAATTGACCAAATATCATAATAGTGTAACCCATCTTGAAATGAGATGAAATGATTCATGTATTGAAATGAACAAATACTGATGCGCTGTGAAATGAACTGCTCTGCTGTAAAACTGTTATTTTATTGTGTTTTTTGTTCACCTCATTTCTATTGCCATTCGTTTAATATGAGAACGTCCGCGTTCATGACAATGTTCCTTTTAAGTATTTGACCGAGAGTAGTGTTCGGTCGTACTTTTTAATGGATGGAACCTGTCGTTGAAGACCAATGATTCTACGACATGATACAACTAATTTGCAAACGGCCGGATGTGTTATTTGTGGACTGTACATTTTTTTATGATACACTTCTTTCGGACGCTTCCGTATATGCATCCTCAAAAATATACTAGCTTTCAAATTTCATGATACAGAAGGAATACTTCATTGCAATAATTTTACCTTGTAAAAAATTTGAGTCAATACCATGTGAACTATTATTAATATGATCAATGATCATTTTAAGGTAGTTGCAACTTACTACACGTTTCATGATTGTTTCTACTTCCAGAATACTTCATGACACGACACCTTTCGCGCTGCAAGATATATTTCATCCATTCAGACGGCGATAAGTTCAAATTTTCCATAAAGCGCTTTCATTTACCTTAGAAAATATTCATTAGTGTAATTATAGACCCGTTAAAGTTGTTAAAATCGATGAAACTAATGAATTTAAGCAAGAAAAGATTTCAAGTAATCACAAACGTTCTCTTGGCGGAAATATTTGTGAATATCAGATATATGACGAAGAGTATTCGATGCATGAAACGCATCGATTCCAGTTTTTCAGCCAATCTCTCTGTCAGTTAGGTATTTCTAACATATTACTTGTATTACCGATGAATGATGACCTAAAAATCTTGAGTTTGTATATCTTCACGCATCGTGCTTGTTTGCTTATTAAAAGAAAAAAAAGTATGTTTCTCAGCTTTGCCAGTCGTTCACTTGAGTCTTAGCTTTTTTGCATTTGTTTGGCTCGATATTCAAGCATGCAGTTTTTTCTTCTCTCACTTGTCAAACACCATGCAAATATTCTCTCGGTCACTTGCCGTCACCCCGGTAGCATATGTGGACTTTTTTAGAGCGCTTATAAAAGTAGCGTTTCTGGTTATTTACCAGCATTTTGACTAGGTCTTTTTATGCGCAAGAATACCTAAACGGGTATTTAAAGTTACTTTTAAATGAAAGGAGTTAAAGATGGTTGTTGATGAACTCAAACATAACTGATGTGAAGAAAAGAAAACATGAATGAGCCAGTAATTTTATAATAATTTAGAAGGCTTGATTTTATATAGAGACAAGTAGAGAAATATTGAATCAGCTGAGAACATGTATATCGTTAGATGTGCTTTGGAGGAAAAGCAGAAATTAGAAAAAATATCTGAAAACACTATGTAGAAAAAAATACAAAGGAAAACTTACTTCTCTTGACAATGCCTTAACTTCTTATAAGATTCTTCTTATTCGACATAATTTTCACCAATTGAAAGCCGAATCTATCGATTTCTACATGAAGTAAGTTTGAGGTTAGAACAGTGTGACATACGTTGTACTCGTCCCAAATCTTAGAACCTCACAAGGAAAATGGATCATTTTCTATGGTATGGATATGAGATATAGTGGCAATAAAATTAGCTAAACAGGGTAATTTTTTCCCTGCTCTCATAAGTAATAATGAAATAACAAATGTGGAATCCATTAAATATCTTGGAATAAGACTGAACCATGATCTTTCCTGGGGTAAACATATACGTGAAATAATGGGTCAAGCTAATCGTAAACTGGGTTTCATCAAAAGAGTATTGGGTAAATGTGACGATCATGTACGAGAAATCAGCTACTTTTCCCTTGTTAGACCTCATTTGGAATATGCTGCCAGTGTATGGGATCCCTACGAAATCGGTCTAAGTAATGAACTTGAACGTGTGCAGTGAAGATCGGCAAGATTTGTAAAGGGACAATACGATAATTATGTTAGCGTAACCAGTCTATTAAATGAATTGAAATGGGAATCATTGTCAGATCGCAGGTTGAAATTTAGACTTAATCTCTTAAACAAATTCCAAGGCAATATTTTCAGTGATGAAGTTAAAAATATTTTACGAACCCCAACTTACTATGGCAGACTGGACCATATTCATAAAATTAGAGAAATTGATTGCCGAACTGATAGATTCAAAATGTCCTTTTTCCCTCGAACAATTAGAGATACGAATAACGGTAAATATGTCCTATCAGAGAGTAGCAATGAATAGCATTGGTAGCTGCATGTTGGTATGAGTACTTAAAGCTAACCCTACTAACAGAATGTTTTTACATGTTTGCTTAGCAATTTGTATCTTTTTTTTTTAAATAGTGTTGTTCTGACTACTATATTAATACTATTCCTTTTTAATGCATGATATGTAGTGCATGTTCGGTGAGAAATCACCCCCTGCCACACACCCTCGTGGTGGCTTACAGGGTATTATGTAGATGTAGATAAGGTGCACACTAAAATTAACCGAACTGGGAGGGTAAGAAAGAAATCCTGATGAAGCATTTGTAGATCAATGTGATGATGATACAAGGGAGTTGAACATTTAAACACTAAAAATTGCTTCAGAAAAGTGTCTAGGTACTTAGGACGAGTTGAATAAAGCTAGAAATTATGCCTTGGGGAAGGTCAGTATGGCCATATAGTACGATGCAAATCAGCTCTGGGAAACTATTTTCTTTCTAACAATCAAACACCAACTTTGATTTCTTCAACTGTTTGTATTAAAGAAAGTGTTTTAAGAGTATTAGAGAAACGATAAATATTCACTTATTAGGATTAACGAACGCTATTTACGGTTTAACCAGTGATCATGACTTTATAAATATGAGTGCCCTCTCACTGGTAGGGCAACGATGGATGGGTCAATGCAGATGTCAGGATAGTACTAAATATCCAGTTAAAGATTTCATTTTGCCAGTTTGCAAGAAATACCTCTTCTCAGAGCTGGTGATATGCACAGAGAACTCGAAAAAATATTTGTGGAGATATAGAATGATATTTTCTATTTCCAGTCTCGTTAGCCTATATTAAATCTGACTGGCAACGTTACGATAGAGAGTTCTCCCGCGACAGGTAGGACGAAGAAACCCTCGTTTTTCAAACGCAGAATGAAATTTGAAATTTTATTAGACATGAAATTAGACATTATTTAGTTTTTAAATTCTCCTGATGGTACGTGTGGTAATAGTTATTCCCGCTTTACAAGGTATTATATTCTATGCATCACTTTCATGTGAATTGTTCATGAATAATATTCACTAATCACGCGATGGAGTATAACTTTCACATTTTTTTGTCTAAATTAACCGTTCAGTGGTTATAACTTTGTTAAGATGGAGGATATATTAAACAAGTAATGGGACCACTCAGAGATATTCTACCTTTTGTCACGCATCCGCTAATTAACCGCGCAATGTAAACTCGTCTTGAGCCATTTCGCTATCCTTCCCTTCAGCGTGAATCAATGAACTTCTTAATTTTAACCCCAGAGGCCTTTCTTTTCCCTGAAGTTCATAAGTATTTCCTCAGGGAGAAGAAAGCACGACCTATCTTGGTCAAAATTGAAATTCCATTGGATTAATCACTAATAGGACATTTTGATCAAATGCGTCCTATTCGAGGTTCTTTGATGACGAAAGTAAAAATTTGTATCGTTACTATCTTTAGCCGTTAATCTTTAAGTTTCAGCATCAAAAGAGGTAAAGAGCTAAATTATACAGATTTTTTTGCTTTGGAGCATCGTAATTTACTTTAAAAATTGAAATTTAGACTAATATATTATTACTAATCCTTTTTTATGAATGATATGTAGTGCATGCTTGGTGAGAATTATCCCCTTGCCATTTATCTTTAATAAGCTTGCAGGGTATTATGTATATATAATTAATCATAATGGTTAATACATGTCAAATAGATTGCAGGGACAAAGAATAGAACTGGTAGCAGAATGGTTTGTGGAGCTCCAACTATGAACACTTTATGAAAGGTAAAATAAAATTACGGAACCGGCTTATCAGACAGATGTTTAAATCCGAAAGAATTGAAGTCACGACAATTACCGGAACTCTTGCTTCTTGCATTGGTAGCCGTGAGTGAATACCATTGTAGTGCAGTAACATGATCACGCACGTCGATCATTAGTGATTTATCTACGATTCACGTTCTTCCACAAGCTATTATTTCTCACGAGATATTTTTTGCGAGTGCGACGCTATCTGAGATAGCATTTTTTATTGCAAATTCTACTTTTCGTCATTTAACTAAACTCACCTCAAGAGAAATTATCTTAGACACATCCGTTATGACTAATATTCTCAAATGTAATATAATGAAACTTTTTTAAATTAAGCTGTTCATTAGACATTAGTTAATTAAGTTGCTCGCAGGAGAATATAATTGAAGCACGAGTCTCATTCGGACCAACTTGATTTATTTATGGCGAATTTTGTTAAAGCAGAAGGCCATTTTTTAAATGCTTTCACTTACACACCAATTCAAAAATGAAGAGCCCACTTTATACAATGGTTCGAATCACATCAAAAAACTTTTACTGATGAATGAGTTTTTAATATTTCCGCTCTTTGCTTCATTTGATATATGATCCAATTCGTGGTTTGAATCATGGAAGTAGTCCACTTAGAAAAGACATTGATTGTTGCTATAGATATTTTTTGTTTATAGTTGAATTGACTCTGCCCAGGAAGTAACATCCCAAGTGAACTGAGGCAAGGAAGATCGACAAATACTCGAATAGATATGATATTACGAGGGTATAACTGAAAGAAAAAGCTCAAATAATAGCAATGATATATTGAAGCGAAGTTTGAAAGTTGTTTCCTTTGTTCAAGCGGGTAAATGGTATAAAGGTAATGCTCGAGAATTCTCATCCATTTTGTCATTTTCTTGTTCCAATGCAATCTTTCATAAAGTAACGATGCAACCAATGGAAGGCGTACTGTACTTGTTAACTATGTTATCAATCTCACTGATGATTGTCAAGCGTATGTAAGTGATCTACAAAGGCTCGGCTTGTTTCTCAACGGTTTGATTACCTTCATAAAATGAACCATTAACGTCAGAACCTTACATCACCATCGGTCAACAATCCTAGGATTGGTTTGACGCAGCTTTCCACTCTGTTCCTCTGTCGGCCAACCTTTTCATTGTGACGTAATTCTTCTCTTTTACATCCCTCATAACCTGTTCCATGTATCTCATACGAGGCCTGCCTTTTCCAATTTTCCCGTTCACTTTTCCCTCGACGATTGTCTTCATCAGACCATGGTGTCTCAATATATGGCCGATTAAGTTGTCCCTTCTTCTTTTTAGAGTTGTCAGCATACTTCTCTTTTCTCCCACTCTTCTTAAGACTTCCTCGTCACTTACTCGGTCGAAGCATTTTATCTTCATCATTCTTCTGTAGCACCACATTTCGAATGCTTCTACCCTTTTCTTCTCCGCTGCTATCAGCGCCTATGCCTCACTGCCATATAGAAACATGCTCCAGATGTATGCTCCAATTGTTTCCTCACTTCTACGCTTGTATTTCCACCTGTAAGGTGATTCGTCTTTTGATAGAATGCCCTCTTTGCCTGGGCTATTCTACTAACTATTTTTTTCTTGCTTCGTCCATCGTTGATTACTCGGCTTCCAAGATAACAGAACTCTTTCACCTCTTCCAGTTTTTGTTTTCCTAGTTAGACAATGTTTTTAGCCTCTTCTTTCTTGCAGCACAACAATATCTTAGTTTCCTTCTTATTTATCTTCAGCTGATATCTGGCCATTGTCCTTTCTATGGTTACTAGAATCTTATTCAGATCCCTCTGTCTCTGCTATGAGTGGTATGTCATCAGCGAATCGCAGCATCCTTATTATTTCTCCGTGAATTACAGGAGACAGTGCACAGCCTTGTCTCACTCCTTTCCTTATTCTTGCCTCTTCACAGCTGGGTCCAGATTTAATCACAACTACTTGGTTTTTATAAAGACTGTTGAACTTTACATAGCAATTAGTTGGGAAAAGATGCGCAAAACGCAAGCGGGCATTAAACGTAATTCGAAATCCAGACAAAGAGCATTGTATTTGTCTGGATTTCGAAGAAGAAGCAATTGGGCGAGCAATTATTGAGGGTTGCAGGCTTGGAGACAGTGAATCATTTTCCCGCAGTTTTCACCTTTTTCCACCTCGACAACTGTGAATTGTGATTTCGCGAGTTGGTTTTTCGTTTTTTAATCCTTTTAAATTATGGTGAGAACTAGTAGACTTTATGAATACCGCTATTGATGGTCATGTATACGGCTCGGGTTTCTATACACACAGATCACCTGATGATGATGCTACGTATCGAAATAAGGGCCGTACAATCAAAAATTAAAAATGGAATTCACAGGTTCGATTCATTCTTCCCGTGATGGGTAAATTCCTCAATGTTAAGCCTAGAACTATTGGCTATACCCTTTCAAGTTCTTTAATCAACAATTTTGCTCCATTTTACCTCATTGTATCCATTTTAACTGGTCGGTTAAGCGTATTTTATATTATTTTTAAGGAAATTGATTCCTTCTTAACTTTATCTTTGATAGCCATCATTCATTTTTCTCTAAATAATAACTGAAGTAGGATATTTTAAGCCTCATTATATAGGAGGTACCTGTTTGGAAATATGGAGAGATTGTTGCTGGCAAAAAGCTAGCAATAATTATATTAACATTATAATAGTGGCAGCTTCGTAATCGCTGTCAATCAACCTTGATCCAATTTCAGCGACATGTTCAGTGATGTGCGTCTATGTAAATGCTAATTTAAAACTCAACATTTTATACATTCTATTGATGAAATTTGATAGTTGACTTATCATAATTTTTTTACCAGATCGAAAAGTAAAAAGAATATGACTAAAGTAAAAAAAATCCTTTATCTGGAAATATACACTCGATTTACTTAGGAATCGCACGAGTGCTGTGGTTATTTCATTAAACCCTGCTTTTCCAACTGGTTTCTGTTCCCCCTCTTGCCGGGAAATTCTACAACGTGAAGCGTGAGATATTTCTGTCTTTCTGCTGACGCTAAAAATATGTACATTTCAACACTATGAACTATTATTAATTGTATTGTAATTGGGCGTGAATCACAAGCTGCATCTTGGAATATGCTCTGGGGTAGAGCACGGTAAATAGACGGGCAAACCTTTATTGGGTTTTGCTCAAATCTTTATTGAACAAGTTTCCTCTCATCCTCCCGGAGGCAGACCTCCTCGAACGCCTTTCACGCAGGAGCCGTGAATATACAATGGTGGTAGTACAATCTCACTTTGGGCTGAAGACGTGTGGTTGGAAAAGAGGCGCTGAATAATTCAGGTGATTCGGATTGGGGTGTTGGATTAAATTTGGATTCGAAAATCGGTCCAATTAAACCAAGTGGGGTCGTTTTCCCCTCAGACACTACTCAACATGCACGAAGGAGCCACTGCTGTCTGCTAAATAAACGTTTCGAGAAGAAATAATAAGCGGAATTTTCCAATGATATCTCGAATGAAATTCAAAACATTTTAGATTACATATATTTTTTAATTAGAATTTTTTTTGGATATTGGAGAAATCTACTGTTATTGATTCATTGCTTAGGAATCGCTTTGTCTAAAAATGGTCTAACTTTCTATGGCAGGTACCTATTTTTTTGTTCCCGTAGTAATAAGTTTATGATAAATATTTTCAAATGGCTCATTTAAAAATTATTGATCTTTCCTTCTCTTCCCAGGTTCGTATTCTCATAGGTTGGAATTTTCATTCCACCAGTAGTAGTATATATTAGAAAAAAGCATCCAATAGCTGAGGCCATTTTTGTAATCAATATTTAGTGAGACCTTGGGTACAGGTAGTGTTTCTTAGTGATGGACAAAGAATATAGAGAAAGCCCAATCTCGTTTTACAACGAAGGTACCGAAAAGGAATGAACGATAAGCTCTCTAGCTACCAATTAATATGAATCCTGCCCCTCCTACTTAAATTTTTTGAGCTTTTAATCATATAGTATTCATTATCTACTCGTGAAAAAATATAACAAGGAACCAAATATCTGGTTATACTTGGCAATAATAGGATAAATCAACACATTTTGCATCACAATGGGTTTCGCCGCATTATTTATGCCTTATTTCTTCATTAATACTGCGGCGAAACCAACCATGATGCAAAAGCATACTTAAACCGCGAAAACCTATTGAGCGCAATAAAATGGCCTTCGCTCAATGAGATTGAGATCAAAAGGGCAATGAAAGAATTAAAGCACTACCAAGGAGTCTGTGAGCACATACATTCTTCACATGGTTCCCAGAAATAGTCTAATTAAACTTTTTGCAATTAATGGAATATCGTATTATCGAATGTTATCTAGAGATTTTACCAAATAAGTCTTTGATAAATGTTGTTGAAATTGTGACACAGCGCACAGTAAGCTCAAATCGAAAATTACCGGACAAAAGTCCAAAACTCCTTTTTTTTAGATAACGTCTTTAAACCTGGTACATATGCACACAAATGATTCGTGATTATGTAATGGTAAGTTATTTTTCATAGGTATTACCCGTTACTTAGGTACAGAGGCTCAACCGCGACCAAATTTCGAAAAAAGCGCCCGCTCTCATTTTTCTTCGAAAATCTTAAAAGTTGAGCAGATATAGGAGTAATTGAATGATTTTTATGAAATAAAAAACACTACCAATTATTAACAGGATATTTTGCTTATACTATGTATACATTTCAGACATTTTTGACTATATTTGAATGCTATTACGTCACAAAATGGCGGGCCCTTTTTTTAGACAAAATTTTACATAAAGTAGACAATATAATCCTTTTTCGGAAATGGGCTCTGGGATACTTCATCAGAGTATAAATTGAATATATTTCTAGGTGGTTATACCTTAAAAATATTTGAAAAAAGTTTGCGACGCCGAGGATAAAATCGATTTTTCGATCGCTCGTCTCGGCCTGGCCTCATATTATTGGAGAGCTTACAAGTCAAACCTTACATGGTAATTTTCTCAGAAATATGGGTAGATGTAGGTAAATTGACTGCTTATAAGCTGCCTGGGTATCACCAAATTGAAAAATGTAACACAAATATCGAGCTGGTGGCGAAATTATCTATATCAGTTAAACATTCCTATCTTATCTGTGAATTGCCGGAATTGGTATCAGCTGATGTGTTGAAAATAGAAATTGAAATTAATTCTTCTATTAATTTAACTTTAATAGCTGTGTGCAGATTACTTTCTTTTCCTCTTGACTTTTTCTTGAATGAGATGCAGATTCTATTTGAAAAATCAACTGGGAAAAACTTAATTATTTTGGGTGATATGAATTTATGCACACTGATACAAACAGATATTGCATATGAGTATCAAACTCTAATGGCCTGTCACGGAATGGAACAGTTAATCACCTCCCCCACAAGAATTACCCAGTCGAGTTCATCTTGTAATGGATCATATGTACTGTAGAAGTAGAGATAATACTGTCGTAAAAGTAACGGATTATACCTATGAAAAATGACTTACCATTCCATATTCACCAATCATTTGTGTGCATATGTGCCAAGTTTCAAGACGTTATCTCAAAAAAAGCAGTTTTGGAATTTTGTGAGTAAAATTTCGATTTGAGCCCATTGTGCAACGTAGAATTTAAATAATGATTGGCAGGAAGGCTTAATTAAGGGGAATGAGAGTACTTGCTGCAGCAGGAAAAATGATTATTCACGAGCGCACCAAAGATTCCCAACGGTGCATGAACCTATAAGTGTACTCAGTAGTACCTAGGCTTAAGTTTCTCAAATATCCAGACGCAACAGACGACAAAGGGATCGACTTTTTCACTGATCGTCCCACGGATTAAATGAGCACAATACTCTCTACGTGAAGCATCATTATGAATAATATGATCTATAATAGCAATGGCTTTGTTGGGAAGTAAAATTGAAACCTCGAGCTTATAGTAATTGGTAAATAAAGTTTTCATATATTTGAAACAAGAAAGTTGACAACCCCATTTCCGAGGTGATACTGAATGCAGCATATTAAACAAATAACTCGAATGCAACATGCTCATTGAAACAATATATAATTATCATTAAGAAACGAGTTGTATTATAAAAAAATGAACTTTCAGTGATATAACCGCGTATAAATTTATCTCGTAATAAAATCGATCTCAAGTCTTAAAATAGAGTACAGTCCAAAATGTATATTTTACGTTTTCTTTTGGCCAAAATCTTTAATTTTAAGGTTAGAAAATATTTGCGGAGTGCGAAGTTAACAAATATGTGTCTTGGTAATGAGGAAACGCAATGATGGTTGTTCTTGTTGTAAATCGCATGCAAGGTATCATTCTATACGTTAGGCGCGATTTTCCCACCACCACAATCAGGGCGGAGCATCGGATAGACCGCATATCTCGCGCGGGACCGAGGAGAAGAGAAAATACAATCGTCTTCCTTTTTTGCGCTCCCATTTCCTCTTACAATCGATGCACCCCGGGGGAGGGGAAAATTATACTTTTTTTCCCTCTCTCGCCTCACTCCAAGCCCGCCCTATCCTGCGTGGATCCATTCTTTTCCATTATCCGCCGAGCGGAAATGCATTTCATCCCTCTGTGGTGTCCTCCCACTGTTAAAACCTTTCAATTGTCACGGGCCATGTAACTCAGAGTCAGCTCTTCGACGGGTGTGTTGAAAGTGCTGTAGGGAGGGGCGAAGGAGTGAAAAAGGATCACAAGGGTGCAGATGAACAGATTATATTTCATACGATTCCAATCGTGTCTTTATTTTTTGTTGCTGTCTTTCTCGGTATAAAAGGGATCGTTCCAGAGTTATCTCAGGGTTCATTATTCACTCTTATTAAATTAACCGTATTGAATGATTTGCTCTTATTCACGTTTCTCTCATTGTCAGTACTTAATTTAGCAAAAGATCTAATATGCTAATCGATACTTGTTATTGTAGACGGTAGATCAACCCGCATTCCTATTGTAAGTCCATTTTTAAATCTTCATGTCTACAACAAGGTTAAAAGGAAATAATTTAGTACAGCTCCATTTTAGTTTTTATTCTGTCTATCGATTTCGACGTCTTTGCATCATTTTTAAGGTGGCGAACAACAGCTTTGCAGAGGTTTTATATGCCATTATACACTTTCTACGTGGAGGTGGGCTGGATTTGTGATGGAGGGGCTTTTGGTTGAAATTATAGCGTAGCAGGAGGGGGAAAGCAGCTTCGCCGTCAGTGGCGAGGTTTATGGAAGACATGAGTGTGGTGGACTAAAGGGATGGGGAATATGTCAGATTTAAAAAAAACGTGAAAACAACTGCAAAAATGTAAAATTCAAATCTTCAGCTGGCCTACATACCATATAGGATTCCTATACTTCTCTTGCCATTTTGTAGAGTACCAAACATTCTCCTCTCGCTCATTCTTCAAACATTCCTCTCTCCCTTCAGTATTCCGTTACTTCGAGTTAGATAACCAAATGCAGCAAGAGGGAGTGCGGTTTGAAAAGTTAAACTGATAAACAAGTACATTTAAAAAAACTCATTGCACAATCCTTGCTTACTGTGGCAAACATTAAAGCTGATGCAATTACTAAGTCATTGCCTAAAAAATGGGCACACCCGCTAGGTGCTCTTGCTGCTTACACATACTATGGCATAACACAATCTACGCTAAAACCTCAACGAATCAGCCGAGTTTTATGAAAAAAAGTTTGAGGTTTGTTATTCCCTATGCATTCCAAAATCATGGGGGAGGTGAGAGAGTGGGAGAGGGTTGGGGAGGGAGGAAGCATCAGTCGGGGAGGCAGGAGTGGGGAAGGATAAACCGCAGTCTGGTCACCACAGTGGGCTGGGAGAGGAAGAGGGCCTTCCTCCGTCGGAGTGCAGCCGCAGGAATACTCGTCGTGGGGAGTGGAAGGGGGGCGAATGATCATCGGTAATATTGTCTCTATTACTTACTCAAGAAATGACGGCTATCTGCTCTAAAATGTCCACTTGATCAAATCAGCCAAGCCCAAGTATGATTCGCACCCACGAAATTTGGATTGCCAGAAATGCAATTTATCGATCTGGCTACCACGGCCGACTTGAATATAAGTATAAAGTCTTTACGCTTGATAAACTGGAGATTTTATCCTCCGATATTTTGTGAAGATGTTCTGGTCAGGGAAAATAATTTCTTACCTGGCGCGATTACCACCATTATTTCACAACTGCTTCACAACACCTTTCCCGGTAAAACATGGAAGCGTATCGAAATGCATGGGCATATCAAGATGTCGGAAAACGCATGGGAAGAGCTCGGAAACATCAATTTCCCCTTGCTCCCTCTCTCCTCGCCTCAACTCCTTTCCATGGAGGAGGGGGAAGGAAACTCATTGCGTCGGGAGCGAGGTTGCGTGACGGAATCCGCGCCTTCGAATGGCGATCCATTTCCTTTCGGGCGCGCGGGGATCGCGTTATAAGCACCTCATCCCAACGATATCCTTCGAATGGAGGTGGGAGGGAGGGAGGTTGCGCCACCCGTCCCGGCATCACTTAAAGGGAGGGAGAGAGTCCCGATGGCTTATAAGGCCCCGAGGTTCGGCTCCCATCAGCGCTCCAACTCGTCAAGTCCCACACCTCCCGGGCATCGCGTTCATGTCTTGCAAGCGTGGATGGAACATCTACTGTCCCTAGCGTCACTGTGGGTTCCCGGTTCGAATTTGGTCTCTCTGAAAAGTCCCTCACCGAGAAATTTTCTTGCTGCTAGAACATTGAAATAAACCGCACGTATTCCTGAAAATATAATATTTCTTCTTTTCTTAATGCTGTGAATTTATAGTATCGCAATTTTAATTGTATAATAGAGTAGGTATAGTGTAATCATACTTAATATATGGTTATATTTACAATTTTACAAAAAGAATAGAAATATAAAATTATACTTTACCATAGAGCAGTTCCACCACATCAAATCCCTACTCAATACCTCAATACCAATATTGCATGCCTAAATATTAATATCGTATGAATTAAGTTAGTATAAGACTCACTTGTGAAATTGATTTAGTCATGGATTGATTTCTAGTTTAATCTGCCTTCTATCAAGTACTAAATCTATCTCGATGGGTCTGTCTATCCGAAGAAAGATTGATAAGAAAATTAAATTAATCATTGGCCAATACGTTGATTTGTTGGACAAGTGCATTTAAAGGTTTATCTTATTGGTGGTTGTAGGTGTTACTTTAAGGAATCGATTCTTATTAGAATGAAGAACTATATCTTTATAATTCCACAAAACTTTACTGAGAAACGTCCCAGGTTTCGTCGTTCAAAATTGCCAGGTAAACTTATCCCTAATGTTCCAACAGCTTAATACAGGTAGAAACACCACGATTTTTCCTGCTTATGTCATATTTATTAACTACACTTCAAATATCCATGCATTAAAGACTGTAAGCCAACTAGGTAAAATTCAGGGATCAAAAGCTAAAGCCTTCTTGAATTTCGGCATAACTTGAATTTTCAGAGGTACTCGGGACCCACTGTGTGATCGCACTTCAATACCCGAATTTTTGCTTAAAAAGTGATGATTAATGCGTTATTAGTGGTAGTTTTCGGTGGTGTTGAAATATATGCATATGCATAATCAGTGATCCCCATCACTCTATTTCTCCTAAAACATATTCATTGAGGTGATTTGTATTGTTCTGAAATGTCTACCCTTATTTGTGCGCGAAACAGTAGTTGGGAGTGACGCATGCCCAGGAAGTCACCCTTTTGAAATCATCTGTCAAGTATCTAGGCTAGGAACCATAGTTTTTACGGAAACGTGAATAGGAAATTATAGAAAACCTTGAACTTCCTTGAGCGATCGCAGTGTAAAAAGTATTATTTCGTCATCGTAAGTATTCCTCCAGTGTTGGTAGATTTTTTCTTGACTGTTATTATTTACTGATATAGGTAAGCTCTTGCCTTCCTTCTAATCAGTCATTTAATTCATAGAAATGAAATCACTACAATCGAAACTCAAAATCATAAAACGCGTCATACGTATTTGCAATAGCCGAGCCATGGCAATAAATTTATCTTCCTCCAAGAGTTCGTGGCCAGTTTTTTTTTCACTGGATTTTTTTTCACTGGTAACATAATTGTATGTTCTGTCAAAAACAATTATGAATTGAATGAAACACGAGTTCTTGAGTTGAATAGGACTTCCATCTCAGATGGCGGAATAGTATTGATGAGATCACGAGGCAATGAAAATTAAACGGCAAATTAATCCGAGGGAGCAGATTCTGCCCATACTGCACATCTTGTTGGGAAGGCAAATTTAAAGTGCATTGATCGATCCAAAATTCGATTTAACAGGTAATTAGACCCCATTAAAGCACTTAGACTTGGGAAATTCTCTTTTTACAACGATATTCATCCTTTAATTATATTTGACGCTTCACTGTGGATTCTTCCGTGTCATTCATAAGGAGTGAACTCTTATAGGGAACGCATTTGGTCCCTTAAACCTCTGAAAACAAAAGAGTTTTTTTTCCTTGAAAAATAAAGACGGGTGATACTGGTGTAATCAATTGCGATACATTTCACATCCTTAAACGGTTTGAAGATGTTGAAATGACATGCATTTGTGAAAATCACGTGATAATCTTTCATTTAATTGCTTGAAATTGATATTATAATTGAAAATTAAATATTTTGAGAGAAAATAACAGCATTGTTTTTTCTCAAAAGAACTCATTATTTGCTGTATAACAATAGGCTATTAAAAGCATTGCGTAGTAACTTTGGTCCTTCAGCGATCATGATTCATTATTATCCAAGCAAATAAATACATTGTAAATCCATCCTAATGTCAGTCATTCTCTCTAATCTTACTTTTGTGATCAAATGGAGCAGCATAAATCCTTACTATAATGCAACTATTATGAAAATCATAGAAACAACTTCGGCCTTAGCTTTGTTGAAATTTTCCATACTTGTAAATAAGAATAAACTTTGTAGTCTACGCTAAAAACTAAACGCTAAACATCTATTAGAGACTGGCCACCGGGGAAACTTCAAACCACAAGTTTTACATGTCCAGGATAAAGGTTTTAAACTTGACTTTTTGGAGAAATTCGAAATTGTTAAACGACGGTGTTCACCCGATATTGTGCTTTTAAATGATTAGCCTGATTTTAAATGTTCCCCGCTGACCTCATGCTTTTGTATACCCCATTATTCGCCAGAACCTTCATATTTGACCTGTCTGTATATATTCCCCCCTACCTCCTATATTGCATCCCCATGCCTCACTTCCCTTTCCATCTTAACCTCCAACCAGTCTACGCTGAGGTTCCCTCAAATTCTTTCCCCTTCCTGTAGAGACTTAACCCCCCCTCACCCCCTCAGTCCAGTGCGCTATTTAAGGCCTCCCCAATTCCCTGACATTTTAGTCCCTGATGATGGTACCTCTGTGTTGAAACCTGTTGGATAATTAAAGTTTTGTGGAAAATTACAAAGTTTATTCTTATTTTCAATCATGAATATCCCTCACAAACCTCGCTGATCTTCCCTTCTTCTCATTCCATATTCAGACATCTCTCGTAGCGATCCTATGTACCACCGGCGTACCTACTCTGTATGAGGACAGACGGAAGGAAAGTAGTATCGTTTTCTTACTTTATCACCGCTTTAGAATCTTCTTTACGAATCGTGATTGACGATTTTGAGAGGATCATTCAGTTTCTATTCGAAGCTAAACCTCAGTGTAGAGCATGGTAAATATGCTGGCGTAACGCAATGCTTTAACTGCAGATAAAATCTTAGCATAAATCTCTGAAGAGCATGCAAAATTGATTAGAACAGTTTTAATTGACAGTGGGGAGTTCGACGTAATCGTCACCCGATTCTTCGGCGCAGACGAGACATTCCGCGACGGAAATCCGGCCCGGCACTCCTCGGGTGAGGTTGTAATTGCATCACCTGCCGATGCAGCCGGGAGCAGAAGTTCACACCCCACGCTTGTGGAGAGGGGAGTCGGGGGGCTCTGCGGTCGACCGCTCGTTCCCTCCTCTAAAGAGAATTCAGAATACTTCCGGGTGCAATAAACTGCATGGGCGGAAAGGCGCTAAAAGTTTGCGCGCTACTAGTGAATTTCATCATGGACAAGATTGGCACTGTCCTGGAGTTGACGCCTTTCATTTCTAGCAGTCTAGGAAGTCAGACTACGAATAGAAAAAAATGCAAAAGAAAACTTTTCCGGCACTTATTTTTTGTAACTTTAGGATAGGAGTGTTAATAGATTTTTTTGAGTGAAATGATTGAGTGCCATTAACCTCGATCGAATTACTTTGAATCAGCATTGTTCGTGGGATATTTGTCAAATATTAACAATCCCATTTCGATGTGTTCTTCATTTTTATTGGTAGTAGTTATTCGGGAAATATGAACGACAACTTGGACCACTTACGACATTTTAGCAAAGGTAGTTGTAAAGATTCAAGGGTCAAAAAAATGGTGGAGAAAAACTCGTTTAGCGAGCATCAGCTCAACGAGGTAAGCGAAAGGTGTCAACGAGACTTTGGTTTAACGTCCCAACCGAAAAATAAGAGTACCGAAAACAAGATGATCTCCACACTACACTCAAGTGAGGACCGTTATATCAAGGAATTTCTCTGCCACTACCGGGATTCAAACCTGTGTTCTGCAGATGGGAGGCTAGAACTGTAAACACCTCATCACCAACCCGATTCCCTTCCTTTAGTAGTGTTTTTTATCTAAAAGACAAAGGTAATACTACGATAGGAGCTTTATAATTTAGAACTGGTGCACAACTTAGCGGAAAACAAAGAAAATATTAGCATATTTGGTATTTATGGTATTTTGCCACGGCCACGCTGATATAGGTATTATAACATCACTACTTACTTCGTCAAGAGCACAAATTTATGGCAGCGTAATATTCACTAAATGTAAAATAAATATAAAATAAGGAATTCCTTCCTTTATCA
This sequence comes from Platycnemis pennipes, assembly GCA_933228895.1. Lineage (NCBI taxonomy): Eukaryota > Metazoa > Arthropoda > Insecta > Odonata > Platycnemididae > Platycnemis > Platycnemis pennipes. The sequence continues at coordinate 71,241,916 of OW121847.1, read as the reverse complement.
CACCACGTTCCATCTATGAAAATATGTGTTTGGAGAATAATACGATGCACGTCTCAGAAGAGCCTTCGTCACTATTGATTAAAATATTGTCCAGATTTTGAATATGTTAATTAATCGATCCTGTATGTGTAATTAAAATGCAATCACTCGGGTCATCGGAATAAATCATGCGAGATACAAATGCTGTTGAAGGTGTCCAATTATTAACGCACTGAAGACCGTAAGGGAGGGATTATAATTAAAATACTTGTATACATTTAATTTGAATTATTGTTTTTTGATTACTTTTATTGGAATTTTAATTACATATTGTTCCACTGAAGCATTGATTCAGAAATATACTGTGATCTCCAATTCATACAACAATGACATATATATGTTTTACTGTCCAATGATTTGTTTTGCTGTGTGTATCAGGTAATTTCTGCTGCTCATTCTTGTAGTTTGAATTGGAATAAGAGCATGACCCAAGAGTAGATGGAACCTATAAAATTACCCTTTAGATAAATTTACGAGTATAAATTCAACTGAAAGGTATTTTAGAGAAAAATTTTATTTTAATTGTTTGTTTTTGGACAGCACACTTATAAATTACGTTGAGTTAGAGGTAATCCAGCGGGGACTACCGACAGTCGACGTGGGTAATTAGGGCCCTACCTAAACTCCGAGCTGGATACAAGTTATGAATAGATGTAAATATAAGTTTAACCGTAGAAAGTAATCATGAAAATGGTATTAAGGTATTTGTTTCAGGGTGCACGAAAGGCTTAAGCGCGATTATTCACATGTGCAGAATTAATTATTTGGTACCGTTAATCACTTACAAAATTAGCATATTTCAGAAACTTCGAAAAAAAAATTGATAATATTTGTGCTGAAATGTATGTTAGCAATTTTTTTAACGGTAAAAGTAGTTCAATTAAAATTGAGCTTAAAATGTACTCTAAAACAAGTTGACTACACTCAAATGGTTTAACTAATTCGCATGTGAAGGCAAAGTAACCTGGTATCATTAAAGACCACTGTTTCATGTGACGATTGATCCATAATAATTTAAACGCGCGTGGAATGGTGAATAATATGAAGATTGCTTTTATTTGGTGGAGAAGAAATTTAACGGAGGTGCTTATTGACAATCAGCCCTATGACATGTGTGTAATAAGCCGCAGTTGGACAGTAGTAAGAGTGGTCCAATTCCACTAGCATTATCTAACTGTCGATTTTCGATCCCATCCTGTTCTCATGCGGCATAATCAGTGATTGAATAGTTATTGTCATATCAAATAGCTGGAAAATGAAAAACGCATAGATCTGAAACCACATAAATTCGTTTGAGTCTATTTATTATCAAAATTAGTTTAGGAAAGTTGGCCGACCAAGTGACTGGGGATTGTGCAATAAATGGAGAAAGTTGGCCTTTCATCTTGGAATTTCTATACAATGGATTTGCCTTAAAAATATCCTGATGTTTTGGTAACGCAAAGTGTGACTCCGACGGCATATTACAAGTGTGATGAGACCAATTTTTAAAGCATTTAATAAACGGAAACTCCGTGATTATTTTTTAGTTCGCAAGTTGGAAAAAGTAACGCTCGCCTTTAACATAAGTGTTGGGAAAGGTTCTGTCTCCCGTTGAATTGCGTGGCGATCGGAAATATGAGGGAGTGTGGAGTTGGAGAAAGAATGGGAAGGGAGAGCGAGAGAGAAATTATGCGTGGCGCGAAGCCACTTTCTTGGCCACCCGCGTTCCTGCGTGCCCGCGCCAGGTGAAGCGGGCAGAGCCTTAAACGAGCATCAGACTTATGAGTGGGAGGGCGGGGAAAGGAGGGGGTAAAGACTTTAGAGCGAGGGAGGGGGAGTGGGTGGGTCAGGAATGCGGGAGCATTCGGTGAGTGAGAGAGAGAAAGAGACAGAGAGCGGTGTTGATTACGAATGCGCTATCCAAAGGGATATTTATCATTTCGCAATCGTTGTTCATCAATCATTTTGCGAAATAAGCGTTCGTTTCATAAAGAGGGAATCCGATTACAGAACCTGAGAGAGTTATCACGCTCTATTAAATGAATAGATAAATAAACTCTAATTTAAATTCTCCAATTTGAAGCATGGGTGTTTTAAGCCGCTGATTGAATCTAATTTTCAGCTTTCGTTTATGCCTTGTTTCTAGATACGGCCATTGTTTAGATTGGTTTTTAATTTCAGCGCCATATAAAATTGTGTACATGATTGTTGTTGACGAATTTTCTTGCTCGCTGTATCATTTATATTGGTACTCCAATCATTAATTAAAGCCTCTCGTATTGTAGAGGGTATTGAACTCCTAATTATTGAAATTATGCTTTATAATGAGATGAGAAATATAAAAATCGACCCTTGCAGTGAATTAACGAAGTCTGTGGGAGTTTTTAATAATAGGTTTATTAAATGATGCTGCTTACATTGTTTTTTTGTAAAGTGATTTTGAAATTATTTGATAATTTAGCATGTTTCACAGGTGATTTTTAATGCTCTGAGGGATGCAAATGCGATATGCAAATTTTCATTTTAAGTTTCTCAACATTCTTGTTTCATCACTAGAATCATCACTCATGTCTCAACTTACTTTTATGATTAAATAGGTGAAATCTGATTGGGCAGTGTGGTATTTGGGCCGGTGCAACTTTCCACTTCGTTCTGGCAGTCATACGCTCCTTAATCTGCCAAGGACGTCTTTTATTATCCTTTGGAGTGACGTTTTAAAATATTATATCCTTTACTCTATGAAGCCATAGAAAGAATCAAGAGTCCCCGTTCTTTCTTCGGAATTTCAATTTACTGCTTTGGATTTAAGGGAACTCTTTCATCCAATATGTATTTCAATACATACTCATATGCAGAGAATATGCGAAAATTTTTCGCCATTGAGTCAGTTCAATGTATATCTTTTGTTTCCCCTGTGAAAGAAGGTGGTTTGTATTCCAGTAGTAAACGCCTCATACCTCTAGTTCATTTCTGACCAAAATTCTTAACTTTTCATTTCCCCATATCGTTCAGTGCTGACGTACCACGGCAGTGGACTATCCGAGGAAGCATTAACTTCCTTTGAATGATATAGAGGCCATAAGCTTGAAAATATCTATCTTTAAAAACTGAACGGAAGTTTGCATCGATTGTTCTTCCAAGCATGATAGCGATTCGCAACCGGACATAGCACAGAAACTCCATTTGCAGTGTGAGGTAAGGGAATAACTGAGGTCTTCGTAACTCGTGCGTGGATTTCAAGTTATTTTTTTAAATATTCTAATGACTTCGATAAGGTAGTCATCATGCTTGAAATTTGTCTCGAAATTTAAATTGCAATTCTTACATTGCCCAGTGAGATGTAAGAATCATGATAGCGGATAGTGCACTCACGGGGAAAATCGCCTAATCATTGCAGTTTCGAGAAAACTCAGTGACGGTTTGAAATCTTGTCACTTACTGGTGTACTAACTTTTGGCTAGAGTGCTAATTGAATCTTAAATAGTGGCAGAAAGGTTTAATGGAATCCAAACTTGCATTTTGTTGCTGTATTGGCAGCATAAGTCTGCTGGTTCAAATCCCATTCGGCAAATTGACTGCTCGAGCTATTATTAGGATAACGATGAGGATTGGACGGTGCGCCATAAGCTGGATATTTTGGGAGCCAAAAAACCAAGCTATATTGCTTACATGAATTGGACGCCACGTTGAGAGCATTTAAAGTGCGGAGCCTGATCGGATGATGGGCCGAAATCTGGTGGCACCTTTGCCCCTTGGTAGGTTCACAAGTCTAAAGGCTCCTGTACGTACAACTTATTTATAGTGTTGGATATTTAGGGAGTATATATATAAATAAACTCGTAATAAACTTGCTATCCATGAAGTAGCGATGACTTGAGCTAACCGTAGCTTCCCCATTTGACATTTTATACTTCATAAAGGCGCGGTTGCTAGTTTCTCTCCCCATTGTCATCTCGATTCAGCGCTTCTCTTTGGCCCTTTGGTCGTACGAAAATAAATGGGCAATCAAAGTTTCCCATTCCACCTTAAAACAGCTTTGTAATTGTAGAAAAATTATAGGAAACTGGAACTGTATGAAATTGTAGGAGTTGTTTGAATAATTAAAATATACTTAGGAAGCTTGGATATAAGGTACTCAAAATCAACATACTGTTCATGGAGGAGCGATGACCAGAACAATCAGTAACTTCCTCTCTTGACCTTGTTTACTTCCTAAAGGTAGAGTAGCTAGTTTCTACCCACCATTGTCACCTAGATTCGGCGCTTCTCTCTTTGGTCGCACGGAAAGAAATGGGTCGCCAAAGTTTACCATTCCACCTTAGGATAGCTCGACGTAAAAAGAGTCCCAAAGCGGCGAGTCGCGAGGCCCATCGCTACCGATACGGACCCCCGCAACGCAGAAGGAGATGCAGGGCGGAATGAGAAGGTCTCGCTCATCTATCTCCGCGTCGGAATCTCCCGCAGCCAACGCCCCGCCGCACTCGGGCCGGGGGAGAGAGAGAGAGCGCGTGCCCCCGGCGGGGAATGCGTTCGAGGGAGAGACCGGACGACATTGGCACGATCGTCGTCGGGGAGGAGGATCGAGCGAAGGGGGAAAATAAGAATAGTGGGAGGAGTAGGGGCGAGATGGAATGCACACTCACCGCGATAACGACGCGTTCCCTACGTGCCCAACCGCGCAGGACGCCAACGGCAAGGTCTCTCTCTCTCACTCTCTCCTTCTTTCACTCTCCACCCTTTAATGTCGCTCCGTTTGCAAAGCGACGCAGGACATAGTGGTTCCTTCGCGGAACGCCAGTGCTTTCCCCGAACGCAAACAAGTGATCGATGCGTTTGAAAGTACCCATGAGGTGTGATAAATATTTCATGCCGTGTGACTTCCGTTTTCTCTTTTACATTTTTGTATCCATGCTCTCACAACATTATACGCAATGATGTCAATCAAGGCAACTCCCAAGAATAGTGTATCCTTATATATTTGTTCAGTTTATGTGACCAAATTAAAGATGTTATTTTCCTTTTTTCAAATATTAGAGTCATTGATTCACTCCTAACGTGAAGAATGTTTCACGGGAAGTGTTTTATTTCCACTACAAATGGCTCAAAAAATTTTAGTATTGCATAAATATTGCAAAACAAGTCTTCTCTTGTATTATAGCCATAGTAAGTAATTCTTTAAGGGCAGAATATAAGTGATTTCTAACAGTCTTTTACAAGAAAGTCCCCAAATCTTAAGGATTCATTCCAATTTAATTCAAATTACCTAATATTTTAGCCACGTTTGTAACACCACGACTGCGATCATTTCAATGGTGATTAATACACACTGTAATGCAATATTTTTATATGCTTAGGTTCTGGCGAAATATCTAAGCTAAAATAATGATACCTTAATCCATAAGACGGGTATTACATTCATTCCCACCGTGGGGTAATGTATCTTGGTGGGCCCGTGATGTGATCACGCGACCTTTGGCACTTGGACAGCACTATACGAAAACGACGACCATGGACCACTATATTCCATTGCATAAAATTTATTTTGCTATTTATGCGTGAGTGCTTTGCCTATTGACTTAATTTTTCAATTTACATAAAACGATAAGAGCATCCCTACTTACAACAGATATCTAGTTCTGCTCTTTACTTATGGTTCCTTATTCTGTTTATTTCCTGCTCCTTTCTTACATTGGTTTTAATCCAGGAGTAATATAAGTTCTAAGTGATTTGATAATGCATTATATTTCGCCACTGACTTTTGTAGTAGTCTCATTAAAAGAAGCATAGTCAAAAATATACAAACATGGGATACTAAATAAATTATCCTTGCTTCAATTTCCCACTTCCTTAGTGTTAACTTACCACGTTATGTATGTCCTAGAACCTGAACTGCGAGATATCCTCTTTGAACACATTCATCCATGACTTCGTTGGTCTATCCTTTTCCAGTATATTATTTTATGCATATTTTACTGAAGAATGATAGTGTTTGTTCGCAGTATTATCTCTTAAATAGCGTTCTAATTTGAAATATAATTTGGAGAGTTCGTACACTACACTTCACCAACAGCTTTCAAAGAGCTTCCGCGCTCATGGAACTCCTCTCCCGTTCTGCTTCCTTCTTCAACTCATAGTTCTTTCAAGTCCTCTTTTGCGTTACGTAAAATAAATGTATTTTCCTCCCCTTCCATGGCTTGCGTTGTTAATATTTCCCTCGTTGACTTCCTTCTTCTGTATGATTGTGCAAACGATTCTGCACTCGTCTCCAGGCAGTCCATGTCCTGCGCAGTCTCGTGGTGAATTACGTAAAAAGGTAAAACAGCGTATTAACCCTAAATATTCAAAGGTAAACAAGTAAGATTTGCCCCGTAATAGGTTGAGAAAATTAAATATTCTTTCTCTAGGGTTGATGGAGAAGAGGGAAGGGTTTCACGACCTGTGTGTACTCCACGCTTAACGAAGTCTGGCTCGATGCAACCTGAATCGCTCCCGAGTCATGTGGGTTACCGCACGCCTTCTTTCTTGCGCGGAATCTCTATGAGGCCCGTCCTTTGGTGGAGTCGAATAGAAAACATTGACAAACTCAATAAGATGAATGTATTTACATTCCTTCTAATCAACATAATCCATCAAAAATCCTTAGATTAGTTCGAAGTAGCTATCTCAATTCTCTAATCTGCTAATCTCTTCATATTAACGTAATTTTTCCCCATCATTTTTCGGGCCTTATATTGACTATATTTTCCCGCCTATGCCGTTGACTTGAGATGTAATGGTAAAATGACTTGAGATGTAATGGTAAAAGAAAAATATCAGAGTGGGATGGTCAGAATAGCGAACAGCGGGGAGAGAAAGAAAGGACGGTGGTTGCGGAAATGTAGCTGGGAAGGATGGCTGGTAGTTCCAGATTTTGAGGGGAAATGGGCTTTTGGTTTTAGGTAGGGAGCGAAGAAAAGATCGTGAGGTATTCTTCATATTTAGGTAGTTGTTCTCTTTTACATCCTTCACTACTGGCTCAATATGTGAATGTATCTCATACGAGACCTTTAAGCAGCGTGTAAGGAAAATTATATAGGCTTCCATGCAAGGAGGCGAAACATCTTTTTTGTAATATGCTCGATTCTCTGAAATTAAGGCAATTTAATGACACAACCAGGACCGCCGCAAAAGGCGGTAAGCTGGTATGATGGCGCCACGGCGACTGTGAACTGTAAACATTTGGCAATCGTCCAAAATTTAAATTGAATTAAGAAATTTTTCCCAACTCTGTTACCTGACACTCCTCCTGGATGTATATCTAGATTTTACAATTTGTACTCATGATAGCATTAGCCCTATAAAATATAAAAGCAATTATTGTACTTAATTTATGGAGGGACCATAACCTCGGTAGCTATGTTTTGTATTTTGTCATAATCGAATCGATTAATCGACGTATCGATTAATAAAAGCAATAAATTTGGCACGATTAATCGGATGATTGCAATTAATTGATTTGCAAAATATCGATTCATATTTGATAATCGCCCATCCCTAATGTGTACATATTCCAATCAGAATCAGTCTGGGAAAAGTGAAAAATTGAACTAAACCGTCAGCCTCACTTTGCCAAGTTCCGAGCTTAGTTAGACTTAGTAGAAATAAGTTTATAATATTTAGGAAAATGGCAAAACCTCTGAAATCTATTTTATTGGAAGATTCTGATAACGTACACAAGGTAGAAATACATCTTTTTCGTTTCTTTCGAAGTCTTGGGTTATTTATTATTTTTGAGCATAGAACAAGATGCAACATTAACCCTTAAAAGAGGAGAATAAAATGTATCGGTAGTTGAGGAATATGCACTGAATGAATGAAGATATTTCTGAGCGAGTTTAATGGGATTTCGTAGTTCAATCGTTTCCGCTTAATTGAACTACACATAAAGCGGTGTAACTCCTCCCTGGTATTCATCGATCAGGAGAGTTTTGTGTTCCTCTTTGAGACAACTCAACATCAAGGTGATTTTACTCATTCCTCTGTTTAGTGCAGTTTTATCCTAAATTCCTCAAATAATTTTCCCAAATGGAACAAATTCAAATTTAATCACTTTATTATAAGTGTGTACTTCAACACGAACTTACGTTTCAAGAAAAGTTGAAAATTGTGTGTGACCGGTAAGGTATATTTGTTTTGATAAATAGCATGCTATTGAATATCAATTAAATTATCTTCTAATCATTTTCAAGTGTAATAATTAAATCTTGGAATGGAAACAAGTGATGTGATTGAGCATTCATTTGAATTACATCAAGAAAAGGAAAACCAAGTTGCTGATGTAATTATAAATATTGATTTAGACGTGAATCATACGCCAATGAAATACCACGTTAATTCTCTCATCGTTGTTTTGAAGTAATGAAACAAGCCATTTTATTACTTGCTGGTGCAAAATTTTATGCTTTGCTTGATTACTTGAATTGATTGCTTGAAATTTATTACCAGCAAAATGAAGCAGACCATTTCATTACTTTCCATTATTTTTTTAGAGAAATAGAATGGTTGTGAAATGGTGGTAGCAACTAATTTTTCTCAGTGTTGACTTATGCAGACAAAGATATCAGTACGAGAAATTAGTGTAAAACATTTAGAGTAGCTTTTTAAGAAACTATACAAAATTGAAATCTCATAGACCTATAATTTGAAAAAAATTAACTAACCCAGTATTGACTGCGATGATTTTTATATGACTTATTCTCTGAGATGATTTCCTTAGCAAGAATTACACGGGGATAAAAATAGTCTTTCAGGGTATCGCTTAGATGTATATATCGTGAATAATATCTATGGAGGCAGGCGATACTTGGTGGAACTTGGTTGCACTGAACATGTTAAGAAAATTGACTTTGGGCAATTCCACAATTATAATTTATTTTACCGATCGATCTCGACGTCTGAGAGTCATTGTTAAGGTACACTTACATCTGGCACAGTGCGGGGTCTTTATATACGCCGGGAGAGGAGGTGGGGTGAGTGCTAAAGCGTACGCGGGTGGGGGTTGGGTTTTGGTATTGGTATTGGGCCGTTGGCAAGGCGGGAAGGGGGGTGGGGGGTTTAGGATAGTTAACTGGTGTAGGCGAATGTGGAGTCCGGGTTTTGTGGTCTTTTAGGGTAGGCTTTAACACGTTGAAAGCAACTGGGAACATTTTAATTCCGTTACGTCATTTAACATCTGAACATTTGGTAACACTTTATGTCTCAAAATTTCTAATTTTTCCAAAATATCTAGTTTCCACTCCCTATTTTCTACCTAATTTTCTATCTAGTTCTAGACGCTTCTATCTAGTTTCGACGCTCAGACGTCGAAATCGATCGGTAAAATAAATTATGATTGTGAAATTGTACAAAGTCAATTTTATTAACATGTTTAGAAATCGTGAATTTACATTTGAACCTTAGTTTGTTGAATAATTATTATAAGTGAGTGCTATTTTAGATGTTATGATGTAGGTACTTGATTGCTCATATCTTACTCATGATTGCTTTAATAGCACCTGGTCCATGAGACGGACGTAAAATGCACGGGCACTATAGCACGTAAGAACTGTGTACTTACATTGTATAGGGAAAGAAACTATAGTTGTGAGGTCAGTTATTTAGTTGAGAATAAATTGAGAGATAGGGGATGAGAATAAAAAATACGTTGAAATTAGGTACTCTTCGCACGGAGTGGAAAGTGGATGGCAGTATGACGGGAAAAAATCTACCTCATGAAACCAAAAGCCGGCCATAGTAGCGTGGTCGGCAATGTACCAGACTGGTAGCCCTAGGGTCGCGAATTCGAACCCCGCCTCGGGCTTTGAGTTCCTAAAACCAGTCTACTGCAAGAATAACCTAAATCAAACTCCAGTGGAAAGGTTAACAATGATGAAATATGCCTCAGGTTTCACGGAAATCCACTCCCAAGTGAAGCGAAACCCAACCTGTGTGGTTGTTCCTGTGGTTCCTGTACATTTTACCCACCGTGCATAATGTGTACCTCCCATCGGGCGCCGCTTAAAATTATTTGTGGAATGGTCGGAGTGATGATGTGTCCAGTACATCGCTGGTGCACAAAATATGTACTAATGGAGGATGGGAAGCGTTATGTGCCATCAGTTGGAGAAAGGGCCGTTGAGCTTTGCCGAAGCGTTGGAATTTCATCTTGAATGCAATTAATGTAGCGTGGAGGATAAGGCTTCACCAGTATGGAGTGCGGAGCATTCATACGGACGACAGAAATGGTTGGGATTCCTTCTGACTATTCATGCAATGCGTGCACGCTTAAATGGACACTGAAAGAGGAACTGCTGGCGATCGTCGTGTACTTACCGATGAGCTTCTGGGAAATTTCGTGAATATTTTTCCAGCGTATTTTTAACAAATCTCCATCTAAGTGGGATGATAGATCCAATAATTATGCGGAGAAAAAATTCTAAACAATTGAATGTTACTAGCTGTATGAGTAGAATTTGGCTTTTATATGCCTAAATAATACCAACCTCTTCAACCTTAGCTAAATACTGAGAAGCTCGAGAATTTGGACACACTCGCTTATCGGTGATGGGAGAGTTACCATCTTGGCTAACGTATTTGACTGATGAAACAAGTAGAGTTATGCTTTAATGCATCATGATAATTATATACCATCTTTATTCATTAGAAAACCTGTCAAAAGTTTGAATCTCCCAATATAACCTGTCAGTGATTAAAGAAAAATATAATTTGAATGCCTATTAATTAGCACCGTTATATCAAAATGCTCCAGACAAATTACATTACAGACTATTGCAACTAGAATATACCTATTTACATATCTCGCTCTAATATTTGAATTGGGCCTTGTATATTTTCTTCTTGACGATTGAAAAAATAAGAACCTTGCCTATAAATACTTAGTGTACAAGGTATTCATTATTTCTATGGAGTACCTAATCCAATGCCCAATCCTTACGCCATTATTACTCGACGATTTCTCACGCAAGTCAATGCATTGAAACATTTTTATTAACAAGCGAGCAAGGTTTAAAAGATGAATTTTTTAGTTGCTTGATATCTTTGTGAGATTTAAAATATCATTTAATATTTGGGGTTTTGAAAGAGATGGCAGCATTATTATTGGATATATATTGTACTTCTTTTACCTTCCGGAATATAAATGTATACTTCAGTTTCAGGTACGATAAGTAATTTTAAACCGGCGGAACACCCGATTTGTCTTGTCGCAAGTAAGATTATATTCAGGAGTAACTACTTATCGGTCAGTTGACTAATTATCGGTCAGTGGAAGAAATTTAGAAAAGTTCAGTGGATACATCTTATGTAATTTGCTTACCCTAATTTTTTCAACGTATCTAGTTATTTTACCAAAGGTGAAATTGTTGTTAATTTACGGTAGATCTTCGTTGGTGAAAGAAACGCAGGCGTTAATAAAGGAAGTGAATATTTAAAAAATATTACGGAAATTATCTTTGATCAATGCTAGTGAGAAGCTGTTTTTTTAATAAACTGGTTTACAAGCTTGGAAGCATAACTTAATTGTCCTGTTGTCTGAGTCGGTGATGGTACTAGCGTGATATTGCTCCTTCAAGCAAAGCTGAAGCAATTAAATTTATTTGTTTGCTTTTTCTCGGTAACTGATCAAAAAATACCAGCCAAGGCGAAATAAATGTGCTTTGGGAGGGAGTCAAGGGGGATTGAACGTTGAAAATCCATCTGTGCCACGGGTGAACTTGAATTTTTCTCAATTCATCCTCACGGAGACTTAGTCGAGATGAGCATTCTTTTATAGATGGACAGGGAGGCTGTTTTCCGACCGAATGTCTTTCTCTCTCTCTCCCATACAACCCTCTTTGTCGTCCCCTATGGGGGCCTCGCGACCAATTAGGGAGGCCGCACCAATAAAAAAAAAAGACCACGACCCTAAAAGTTCCTTCTCTTTCCATCCAACCCATCCCTCTCACTTCGTAATGTCTCCTCCCCTCTCTCTCTCTCGGCATCTCTATCTCTCCCTCCAGCCTTCCCACAATCCCCCTCAGCGCGCACATTAACCCTTGACGCTCCAGAGGTGACGAAGCTCCACATAGCCGCCGCGGTATGAAAGGGGCCGTCGCCCGGCCTGAATAGGAATCTTCTTCATTTCGTCCAAACCGTCCTTTCCTTCGCCCGCCTCGCGTTCCCCTCCGGATCTATCTCTTCCCGTCCCCTCCCCATCCGCCCCCTCCGGTCGGTTTTAAAAGCCGCCACCCTCACCCCCTCGCCTCCCTCCTTCCACGGTTAACGCCCCACCACCTCCTCCTCCGCGGAGCACAATTCCAAGCATAGCGTCCTTAAATAAGAGGGTAAGGGAGTTGATGGGAGTGAGGAGGGGGAAGTGGAAAGAATTGTGGGTCATGTCATCATCCTTTCTCTCCCCACTCTCCTTCTTCGTACATTCCTTCTCCTGACCCCAACCTCCCTAGGGGTCATCGGCGTGGGAGGAGGTCCTTGCGATACTCCATTTCCAATATCGATCCTCAATTTGAGAAAATTATGGTTGTATTCACGATCTTTTTACCACAAATATGACCGTGAATCGATACGAGTGTTAATTATTCAGATTTACTCTAATGTTACCCATTTTCTACAACGCATTCTTTTCGTATATCGGAGAAATATCGGGGTGGAGTAGTTTTGGCTCTAGTGGAACCGGATTCGTATCCTGGCAGTTGTTGGTATTTCTCATTAGTAAGTGGTCCTCTACTTTAGAGCTGTGTGAAAAGCCCTTGAAGGTTCAGCACTACAATGCGGACTCCTAGTTTATCTCTACCCTTTATCTTTTTCCACACGAATCGTACTCCTACCAAATTACCTATCTATTTTAAATGATGCACATAACATTACCTGTGGGTCGCCTCCCACAAATAACTACAAATACTCTTTAAGTCGCCAGTTACCGATCCAAATATTGCTCAAAGGTATTTCGTTTGCCTGGAATACATTTTCTAGACAATATTAATGAAATTTAGATGAGGCACGGTTGAAATGTAGGAAGTGAAGTTAACCGTATTACTTAGTTGAGTTACAATCATTTGGACTCGATGGGCGTGGAATGTCACTGCTTATTAAATGCAATCATATATTTGGAGGTATAGTAATCACTCCCACGAACGCCAAGCATTCAGAATCGTAAAGAGTAGATGAAATGATTCTATCGATTACCGGAAAACTAAGCATTAGAGGTGTTTGTGAAATGAAAAATTAACGGTGCACTCAATCTTTCTTGAAAAATACAAATCGTGCAATATGAGCTCATAAGCTGAAGGAATCACTCAACAGCAGCGAGGGTAATGAGAGGCGAAGAGTCGTACAAACCGATGTAAGAAGTTATACCTTGCAAAATCTTTGCCACCATATAAGTACCTACCGAAAACTTTGATTTACTGGAATACGAAGTAATACTTGATGAGACTCTTTGTACTGTTTGTAAATTTAAGGCACAATTAATATTGTTCCAGCGCAGATCTATAGTTACTTTTAGGTTTATTGGCCAATAAGGGTGTAGCACGCAAAGGCAATTCCACTCTCACAGTGGATAAATAATATTAAATAACTTAATGAAGCATCGGTTCTTATATTTAATCATGAGAAAAGGCCTCTAGGCCAGCAATCAATTGGTATTTTGATGACATGGTGAAGCCTAGAATTTTATACTGGCGTAAAAAAAAACATTTTCTACTCCATGGTCGCCTTTTTACTCACAAGATCATTGACGAGTGCCTTCGATCGGGAATTTTTTTCAGCGATGCAGATTGTCAAAAACTCGCTGCCTACTAATGTTTGAATCAGATTTACCGAGTGCTGAAATATACCAAATGATTCATTGGGTTTTTAAGTTTATTATTATCTTTAATATTTAACATCTGTATCTGGGCATGTTTCTCGCTATCATTCTTTGTTGAGAACCTCCTTATTGGCCAAATATTTTCAGAAATTTGCATAAATCATCTGATTTTAGTGCTGTTTTTGGAGGCTGTTGGCTGAATATTCATATGGTAATTTTAAACTTATCATTGAATTTAAATTAACCGATATTTTATCAAGTGTAATTTTAACGATAGTAATTTTGCCTATTCATAACATGCCGCTAATATTCATTTCTACTAAGCCTTCATCCACAAGGCCATGCCTTTCCACGCTTGCCTCTCACATGAAAGATGCTTTAAATCGATTATATTCTAAGGTTATTCATATTCATAGCTGGGCAGAAAAGCGTTAATCCGTTAATCGTTAATTAACGAAGTTAACATATTGTTTAACGATATAACTTTTAAGTTGAATCCAAAAACTATTAACGGTCTTATTAACTTCCGTTAACTTTTCATTCCGTTAATTTAAGTCCGTTACTTTTGTTCAGAGCCATCTGGATTGCCTTGTAATAACTTTTTGGAGGAGTTGTGTTGAGAATTCAATCTAAAGAACTCAGCGTTTGTACTGCAATCAGACTTTTACGTAACTTTTACAGACACAATTTACGCATTCAAGACTCACGTTTCCACCCAAAACAATAAACAAGACATGAAGAGACGTATGCATCTAAATACGTTCAATTTGAAGAAAAAGTAAAGGCAGGATCAACTCGCGGGAAAACGAAAACCTAAGGCTTCTTCAAGAGCTGTGGAATCTTCTAATGTCAATAGGACTGGCAATAGTTTTTTCACCATCTAATGGCACAAAACTACGCCAGCAAAATATTGGTGAATCTTTTGGTATCGCAGCTAACGGTAGCGGTGCATTACAAGGTTTCTATATCCACAATCAAATATAAACAGCGTCAGGTCCAACTTTACTGACGGAAACGGTATATTACTATGAAAATCCATACCTCATGTGTATAAGTCTACATTACCTAAGCTATACTGTTTATTAAGTATTTTTGACTACGAAATTCTTATTACATTCATTGACATTAAAAATACCTAAATGTTAAGTGGCATATAATTCAAAATTGCCTACTACTTCATATAGATTTTTAACTTTAACGGATAGCTTTAACTCGCGTTAAATTTGCATCAAGTTAACGATTTAACGATTAACGAAGTTAACTTTTTGAGTAGCTTTTAATGCATTAACGAAGTTAATTTTTGGATTAACTTTGCCCAGGTATGTTCATATTCATTTATATTCTTCAATTAGAGTGAGTATAATAGGGAACCCTAAGGTACTTGAACCGCTGTAAATGCTCAATATGCCAAAATACTGATTCTTAAATGAATTCAAGACGCAACACATTATGAATTTTTCTTGGTTGAAACTTTCGCAGGTCATTATAGCTCTATATTTGTTGTTCAGGTGGACCCCGCATATTTAATCAGAAGTGTTTTCCGACGTTTCGTGGCAAATTTTAACAATGGTTACTTTATCAAAGGGAATGAAATAGCTGTCAACTAGATGGGAAGGGGAGGGGTGGAAGGAGTAGTCATTGACATTTTATTTATGTTAAAAGCAGGGTCCCACGTGTGGCTGAATTATGAATTTGAAAAAGGTTTTTCTGAGGCAATAAGTGCGACTTTACTTGGATGACACTCAATAATGCGTCCAGATGGACTACCATTTCTTCTCTAAATTACTTGACACCATTACGTACCGTGTTGGAACTTGAATCACTTAAATCATCGTCGACCCTTCAACTTTTATGATAGAGAATTTGTGTGAAAATTACCATCTTCATTTGCTACACAATTAAGCCCTACATATTTTAATACATTTTTATTGAATATCTAATATGTCCACTCATTTATTCATGACTCAAACGAAAACTGCTCCTATGAAGTCGTATCTCCCTTCGTCGTAAGTTGAAATTTGGGTAATGGATGAAAGCAGCCCATTCCACCATCTTCGGGAAAAGCTTTCACATAAATTGAACATCGTTACGTTGACATCTTATTCTTGCCTAAATCTGTTTTTTTTTTCCCCTACGATGTCCCTTTCTATTATTTAATGCAAGCACACTTTTTTTTAATGTCATTATGAGAATATAACCTGGAGAGTGTGCAGGATGAATATCAATGTCCATGAGTCGAAGAATCCGCCGACACACCGCTTTGCAGTTGCTTTCTTGTCGTCGGAAGGTAAACAAGAGAGTTGACGTCCAATGGGAGCTGCACTGGTGAGCATTCGCACTCGTGTCGACGGGATGGGCTGAATTAAGAGTGAGGGATTCGTTCCACTGCAAGGGAGTGACGCCAGGCCGAGACGGAGGCGCGGCGGTTGGATGCAATCCTTGCGTGAATGATGTTTTTTGATGGAGGGCACGCGCACCCGTGATGCGAACGAAGTCGGTCACGTCTGGTGCGGCGGCCGTTACACTCAGCCTGCCAGCCGCCTCACTATATCTTATTGCCTGGCTTAGGCGATACATTGCTTCATCAAAGCCGAAGGTACTACCGTCAAACACTTGATCCCACTGTGAGGCCCTTGAATAGAAAAAAGATTCTGATTTTCAAGAAGTATGTCGGTGCATGTACGCGAGACTGATTGCTCATGTGCATCAATATTTAAGAAGTCATATGCAAGTCACATCGAGAATTTGTGACGGGGGCATCACCACCTAGCATGCATTAAGTGCACATGTTGCTAACAAATATGCTACCGCGAAGCAAGAAAATTGAACTCTACATCTACCCTTCAAGCAACTTTGAGGATGTGTGGAAGGGTGGAAGACTTATCACCAATAATACACTACGTCTCTTAATTCTAAGTAATTGCACTAATATGTACTACCTAATGAGTGTTAAATATGAGTATCATGCGAGACACACATTATAACTTGCTCTTTCCGTCCTACATACAAGACATTATTAAAGAAATACTACGAGAATCGAAATGAGTGTCACTGCATGCATCAGACTCAGGCCACTAATCCGGTAGAAAATAGATCTCTTAACGGGAAGTGGAAAATATTCACCACGATTAGAAAAGTATGGTATAAGATACTCCGACTGCTGAGGCTGTGTCACGGCGTGTAAACTAAATGTAATATTTCGACGAAAACTTCATCCTGCTTGCATTTTAGACATTAAAGATGAGTGCTTATGTTGTGCTTCTTGGTAGGGTGCATCGGAAATGAGTGTTTGTACACAGTCATAGAATATACGTGTTTTTAGCTTGATCCTCTCTAAGAAATATTTAGCATCAAAGCCATCATTCTTAAACTCTGAGCGTTGGTAACCGTTTCCAACGAACTGATTCAGAGAAACTCGACGAGATAACTTTTTTTCATATTCAGGGCATTTTAATATTCTTCTTACACAATCATATGAGACGTTTTCTGAATGCAACCATTATTATATTTGTTGGTAATATCTCACGACGTGTTTCGCGGCATGAATAATACGCATGAAAAAATTCGGGTCAAGCGCTGTCGTCGTAATGAAGCTTGGGTCACAGATAAAAGAGTCAATCGATATCTCTGCTTGCACTTGGAGTAATGATCACGATTTTAACCCACAATTTAAAGTTTGACATTGAGTATCGATCATGAGTAATCGACGGATATAGCAAGCCTCGAAAAATACACCAGCGATACAGCCGTTATATCTTGTGACCATAGGGGATTTCTTGATACAAAGATCTCAGAAATTGTGAGCGAAGTAGCTGTCGGAACGTTTGGGACGACGAATGCCCTTTCTTTGAGGTATTAAATAGTGATTGGTAGGTCAAGTGACCAGGAATAGACGATGGAAAAAGAAAGTAAAGGATAACCAAGGTGAAGAGGGCATTTTACCGAAATAGTAATCTACTTACAACTGGAAATTCAAGCTTGCAAGTAAGGAATAACTATAAAGAAATTTTATCTTGAGCATGCTTTGTTATGGCAGTGGCGCATGCACTATAAACCCAGCAGAGAAGGTATGACGGGAAGCATTAGAAGTATGGAATAGAAAAATAGAAATATGGAATGATGAAGATAACATGGAGGGACCGAGTAACAAATGAAGTCTTAAGAACAGCGAAAGATAAGAGGAGCCTAATGAAAGCATTAAAGACACGATGGGACAGTCTAACTATCACTATCTTGAAGTCCTATTGTTTGTCTTTTGAAGACAGTTGCTGAGGGAAAGGTAAACGTGAAGAACGGGAAAGGAAGGCCTTGTATGAGATATATGGAGTGAGTACTGACGGATGTAAAAGAGATGACCTATGTAAATGTCATTATAAAAAAGTTAACTCATTAGGAGAATTGAAGGGAGAGATGCGAAAACGAAATCGAGGATTGATGACTGGTGATGATGATTCTGTTTGGCCTGGAAAAGACCCACCATGGGGGTTTTATATTAAAAAAATAACAACGAAGCCCATCTGCGTCGGTAAGTTATACCCCAATTCTTATTTGAATTGACTATTAGAAAAAAAACATACTATGGTACAGTTCCTACTTGAATGCATCAGGGTATCCATTATTTAGAATTAATTTAGGTGCTACAGAGTTATATCTCTCGCTTCTATCTTTTGATGCGTTACTTTTCATGTGTTTAACATAAATCTGAGCTTTGAGTTGAGCTTGGATGGCTTGAGTTACGTCCGAGTTAGTCTATATCCTTAAAGCTAGCCTTTGTTGTGAAATAGCAAAGTGTTTGAAACAAAGGAATTTTACAAGCTTAATTGGGATATTATGATGGTATGTATTTTTGAATGAGTTCTGCTGAATTAATGATTTATCTCTTACACAAGTTTCTGTTAAAAATAAGGTTAACCATTAAAAAACACAGACATTGATTAATTTACTAATATCATTTTTAATGCGCCAAGTATACATCATGCTAAATTACCAAAAATCTCTCAAAAATTCAATAGAGCTATTATTGTAAAGACTGTTATAGCCCTGAATGACTACAATGCATGCGTACCTCGTAAGACAAGAGAGCAATACATTTTAAGCTTTGACTCTTGAAGGGTAAAATCTCATCTTATACTTTTAAGTATTAATGTGTCACTTAACTGCAAAATAGCTTGTTTATCAGATTTTTGGGCCCCTTTTTGAGTTGATTATTCATAATAATGTCGTAGAAACTATCCGATAATAAAAAATATTATTATACTTGAATTGATTGCACTTTCCATAAAAAAACCTTTTGGTATGCGAGATGGAACTCCCTGCATACATTAAAATAAAGGATTAGGTGAATGCAATATTTACCAACATCGTTTTTTGGAACTCCTTTGAGATAGGAATGCGATATGACTCTTTGGTACCTGTGAGAAAAGATTGATGGCGAGATAGTTGAGAGTGTTAGCTTTGCATATGAACTATTATAAATGAATTTACCCCACAGTTTTTACTTGATAAAAATCATAAAATCAGTAAAATTGATTCTGGAGAAGAGTTCTCGTTAAAAAACTCTTCAGTACCCATATAACTTCATACGTAGAACTAAAAAGAATTTCATGATGTGAGGTTATTTCATAAAATAAGGGGTAAGAATAGTTATGTTAAGAAAGAGCAGGGTGGATAAAGGGACAAAAAAAATTAAGAGGAACTCAAAACTAAAAATTAGGTCACCATTGTTGAGTCTGCCAAGGAAGAAAAGTGCTTTATGGCTGGTAATGCAACCTAAATATAGTGCTGTGGGCTCCTTTCTGACTGAAAAATCCGTGGAAACAGCATAAAATTCCCAACTCCATACCATTCCATTTCATTCCCCAAAATACCTCACGTGTGCACTGACAGGGCTTACGTAGCCAAATACTAATAGATTTAGATGCGTTCCGGGAGACTATACTCGGCGCTGACTCCTTCCCATGCACGGAATCCGAGGAATTTTAAGCGTCTAACTATGACAGTGACTAATTCGAAGTGGCGCAATCACGTGCGGTCGGTTAAATCGGAGGGGGGGGGGGCGGCAATGAGGGGGGTGACCCGGGAATTCCGAAACAGAAGAAGGCCGCCATTGAGGGATCGAGAGGGCGCGGTCGGAGCCATAAAGCGGACGGGAGGAGTCAGTCGACCGCTCCGTTCGTGGGACGTGGTGCCCGCAAGTGCGTGAGAATGGCATTCAAGAAGACTTCATCCAGGGTGCGGGGGCATATCCCTCAAAACTTGTCTCTCTTCTTCATCCCACTCACCGCCACCAGAAGGGTAATCGGAGAAGAAGGAAACGAGGGACCGGAGCTCATCGACATGGTGACAGGGGGGGGGGGGGGGGATTAATAAGAAGTACACGACACTCCCGAGCAATCGCTGTGGTCCGTGAGACTATATTGTGCGTACGTGAGGTGCTGCGTTCACCACTGTGTTCCCTAAGGATCACCCTCACGATGGGCACGACACGAGGGGATTGTTATTAGATCAGCGTGGATATTCCTCCACAAGCAAGCTCAATCTGCCATGCTGGCATGGCACGTCTCCGAGGGCCGGCCTTCTTGCGTTTCGTGGATAGGAGAAAGGTCAGTAGTGGAACTGGGGTTGATCTAGGCGAAGGTGGACAGCGAGGGGGGGGGGGGGGGGCAGAACGTGACGGATGAGGGGGGAAGGGGTGGCTTGTGTGAGGGTCTCCGAGTATCGAGGGATGATGTGGGAGAGTCAAGGGTCATTTGTCGCCTTGTCATATTTCTTGATTCAATATTTCACCATCCCCCGCCCCATCCTCCCTCGTCCGCAGTCCGGTCCCTTTCTACATCCCTCATTCCCTCCCTCTAGCCCATTTTCCTATCTCCTCCTCTCCCTCTCCTCTCCCGTCGCTCTACAAACATTTATCAACCCCGGCCTGCCCCTCCATCCGTTTCCTTTCCTATCCTCCTTCTCCCTCTTTGAAACCCGCCCGCTCTCACCCCTTCGCTCCTGCTCTCTCTCCATATCGCTTGAACCTCTTCCCCTCTACTCTCTGTTATCTCCATCCCTTGCAGCCCCTCCCACACAATCCCCACCTCCCGCCATTCCCTTCTTTATCTCTTCGTTGAGCTGGGACAGGCGGCGGCTATGGATTTGACGTCTCGGGCATTGGTGGGAAAGCACAGCCCCGAAATACTCAAAGGAGGCTACTGAAAGCATGGGATATTTCCCCATTTCCGACTGATACTGATGCGTATTCATACAGATTCTGTGATGTGCGCCAAATATGGAGCAATAGGAATGATAGAGTAGAGAGATAACCGGGAACAAGGTACTCTCGGTTAAACAGAAAAATAAGCGTTAGTTGGGCGAGACGGTTGAGAAATTTGAGCGACATTTTAGAATAAATTGACTGTAGTGGAAAGGACACAAGAACAAGGGTTTAATTGAGAAAGAAATATAAACTGGGAGGAATGGTTGATAACATAAGATCAAGATTATTGGTACGTTAAATCATACTTTGATATGGAGCATTTACGGTTTATCTTATAGTAAAAACGATGAACATTTATTGGCTCTTTGATTATGAATCATCTAATGTAGTACCAGGGAAAAAATCAGTTACAGCAGAAAAAATGGTTGGAGGTGAGACTGAAAGGCAAATATTAGAATAGCAATGTACTCGATCAAAGGAATGTTTGATGTTGGCCAAGGTAAAGATTATGAATGCATGATCAGAAATTCCAAAATGGCGTAAAATGAGATAGACATTTCGGTGAGATGAAGGGGGTAAAATTAGAGCGAATTGATTTTCATTAGTTGACCATCCAAACCTACATATGTTTTGCAGAGTAAATGTTCACGGTGCGCACACTGATCAGTAAATCGCTGCTGAAGCAAATATTTACTTTTTCTTTGCCAGTGGTGGAACCCTTGAAATGCTAGAGTTTATAACAGTTTCAGAGAAAAGATGGGATGATTCTTGATGTAACGTTGATTCATATTTAAATTTGGGGAATCTTCATTTTAATGCCTCGTTTACTTGCAAAAAAGGTTCTTCATGCTAACTGCGGGAATTATCCCTGGAACCCCTCGGAACCCCTTATTTCTCAACTATAGGGTGAGGGAGACAAGCCCTTTCCATCCTTTGCCGCACCAATGATTCTTTCAATTCCCCGTCATGATCTCATAGAGGCCTTCGCTTCGATGTGGTTTCCGTAAATCAGCAGGATGTTTGTCGACAGCCGGTTGATGTCGAGGGAAACATTAAGAGAATATATTGCTAAGACTATCCCTCCTCGCTTGAAAATAAATCTAGTCCTTCTCATTATTTACGGAATAAACTGCGTCGGAAGAAAACGTGTTAACATTCAAAAATGATATTTTACTAATATAGTTACCTTTAATTTTAAGAGGTTACCTTATTGATGCTAAGGTCATGTGGTAAAGGAAAGATTGCTTTTGAAATTTATAATGGAGTAATTACTTATCAATGCGGATATATATTCATCCTTTGTATCTATGGAATTTTTTAGCATGTTTGAAAAGTTCTTTTAGTGTTTCATTGGAGATTTTTTTCTTATTGCACCCCAATGTATCCTATTGGAGACGGTGGGAAGATATGAGAAGAAAGAATAAATGAGAGAGAAATATTTGACTCAAGAAAATAACAAGTGTGAGTCAATTTTCTTATCATATCTGTATCAGATATGATATGAGAGAACTTTCACTCAAAAGAGGTGAAGTAATGAATTGGTTGAGGCCAAATTCGTGAAAATCAGTGAAAACTCGGAGAGCAATATCCAATCCTAATTATTCTTTCTGAAGCTTCCGTTATTCATATTACCCTTTTTTCTGCCCTCTTTGCACTCGGAGTTCAATAAAACTATTTTCATGTGGTAAGGAAAACTAAAAATTATCTTTTAATCAAACCCATTTTTCACATCGTATTATTTTGTCTAGTACCTGGTCTAAACTTAATGTTCATCATACGATGCCTTTTATCTATTTCCGAGAAGATGAATCTCGGGACTAAGAATTGAGCAATTCCAGCCGTACATTTTTCGTCACGTACGAATATTGATTTTAAATATCGGGTCTTGAACGAGGAATGTATTGAGACAGGATGCAACTGAGGAAAGGAAACTGATTATGATAGAAATTGTAATTTGGTACGTTCCACACTATTTTATTATTATTGACCATGGTTTCAACACATAAAATGTCATTATCTACTTAAATAATGGCATTGTATATGTTGGAACCATGGTGGGTATTAATAAAATAGTGTGGAGCGTACCAAATTGTAATATCTTTCTTGGAAGTAAGTTACATATAGTTAAGCCTGCAACTTTAAATCGTAGAGATCGTGATACTTAGAAGAATTTTTCCTTGAAGACCAAAATGATATTTCTTCGAGAAAATGCCTAAATAAAAATTGATATGTAAGCGAAGCCAATTTTTGATCGTTCCCGGATAAATGACTTGTTTCTCTCCAAAACTATTACTTCCCAAAATATTCCGATGACTTTACGAAATTTTCTTTGGCCCTCTCAATTCATGGCCTTCTCTCTTCCTCTCTACAAATGAGAAAATGTCTTTACGATCCCAATCACGGACCAATAGATAGAAGTACGGTCGCTAATGCCTCGTTTTACGATAGCGTTGCCTAATGGTCAAGGTTAATAAGAATTCGTAACGCATAGGGCTCCCACTTGTTAATAGATCGGCAATTATTGCAAAATAAAACTTTTAATTCAAAATTGAGAAATGCAATTTAATGAGTGATAATAATAATAATAATAATATAGAATATTTAATTACAGTTGATTTAATATTTGAAGTTCACCAGTCAATTGACATTACGATGTAAGATGAATATTTTGGTAAAATAATTTTTACCAAGTCTTTGCAACCGTTTTTCAAACACGTTAATTGAAATAAAGCCCAAATAAAACCCTCACGAGATATGGGAGTTAGATTGCCCGTCTCAGTCGAAGAAACTAGCTTGACTTTACCCCGGCCAATAAGGGTAGCCCTACCAATTCAGCGTTGCCAAGGTGTCTCTCGCAGACTCCTCTAAAACGCAAAGGAGAACTCTTTCGACGACTTGCCCTGCATCCCCCTTCCATGAAGCACTCAGAGCTAACATAATCGCGTCGGAGACGCAACTTCACCCACGAAAATGAGTCCACCGACTTCATCTTTCCCGCATTTTCTCGATTTCCTTCTCGCCCAAGCGACTTTTCCTCCTTCAATTCACCCTCGATCTTGCTCTTCTCTGCCTCGCAAGAGGCAAGTTTTCCTTCCCTCGCTCGCCCACTACCCTCCTACTCCTCTTCCCACCACGCTTTTTATATCACCCGCTCGCCCGGGTACATAAACTTGAGGTGGAGGGAGAAAAAAAAACTTTCCTCCACACTCGCCCCTCTTTGCCCTCCCTTCCCTCAAGACCCCGACCGGCCTCCTCTCCCAAGCAAACATACCACTCTCGCCCTATATCACCATCTGTCACCCTCAGAAGAGGTATTTATTATGATTCCCGTCTTCCACGAGGGGAGGGAAAATAAAACTTTCCTCCCTCGCTGCTACGATTCTTTATCCCTTCCCTCCCTCAACCATTCGCCCCTCCCTCCCCGAGCAACATCCCTCCCGGGAAACTTGCAATCCCTGTTCCCTCGGTTCCTCCTCTCCCTGTTCCTCAGCACTCCCTCATATTTCCCCTCTCCACTTCCCTCCCTGCCCGGGTCAACTTAAAGGGAGAGATCCTCCCACGGTATTGGGGGAATGCAAGTGTTATATGCAGGAATAGAGAAGAAATGACTGGGAAAGGGAGTGGCTGGGTGAGAATAAGACATTCTTCGAGAAGTTTTGCGTAGAAGGGAAGTAAGGATGTGGATGGGTAGCATGGGTTTCGTGCTCGATCCTTTTTGTTCCTTTTGTCTTTGTTCCACCGGTGGCCATGAAGAACTGATTTCTCCTGAATTTTACAGTTTCAGGGTTGATTTAGCGAGCTTCTTCACAGAAAAATAATTATAACATTGTTCGCTCCTCATGTATTTGTGCCGACCATGGTTATGATATTCAACGTCATTATACTATTATTTGATGACTTTTCTTTGGTTTCCATGGACACAAATATGGCCATTTTAGAACGGGCACGATAACCAGTAATAAACACAGCACAACATCCATGCCTCGATGGTGAAAATCCGACCCAGGTGGGACTCAAACTCTTTGAATAGCAGGTGTGGACTATACCCCGCCACAAACGAGACCAGCAAATGGGCAATAGATAATCTGAATGGATAGTCATGGATAATGGAATAAAAATCGTAACATAAAAATGGCGAGGATGTTTAAAGCTATAATTATTTTCCTCTGATTCCTCCTGATACATATTGAGTCCAATATTCATCCATCTGATCCTGGTGTGCTTGGATATTTTCTTAAATCAAAACGCACTTCCAAAAATATATATCAATATCATAATCCATGTACAACTTTATTACCACCACTGGATAAAATTTAAGCCTCCAGAGTCGTTATTTATTTGTATGAGCACATTTCTTCAGCTATCGTGGTGTAAATAGCGTGCGAAAAATCCAAAATACTCTACTGGCACCTGTGTAGACTGCAAACATTTAGATTACTCGAGCGCAGACTTGTTTGCTACTTGCGAAATAATTTAATGACTCCAGGCATCGTGAGCACACGCCCATTATGTAGGCCGAGACACAAACCCTACGTGGCCCCTGGGATATCGGCCTTGTAAAATTTAGGCATACGAGGTGTGAGCCACAATTTCATGGGAAGACAAAGCCGCGTCTCCCCAGGGTGTAGGTACTACCTCATTATACTATGTACTTAAAGTCAGCTCGGGTAAATACATTAGTTAACATGTTATGGCTTGCTTATTTGTTCTTATTGATTGTTTTCTAATGTGCAGTCGAGCTGTTTCGTGGTTGGATTCACGAATTATTTGCAGGAACTAAGAAATTTGTTTTTAGTAAGAATTCCTAGAAAACTAAGAATTACATTGAAAACTGGGAAAAAAATTCGTGGAAAGCCAACATGAGATTTTTTTCTGAAACTGGGGAAGAATTCTTTGAAAACTAACGTAGGATTCTTATCAGAAACTGAAAAGGAATTTGGTTTGTAATTGGAAAAAAGAGCAGAATATTCCGGGCATGATGCCTTAGAAGAATGAATTGGGAAAAGAGAGGCAGAAAGAAGGAGAACGAAAGAAACGAAGGGCATGGAAAAGGAGCAACAGAGAGTATCGGTGAGGAAAATGTGAAAGAAGTGAATGCAACGGCAAGGAAGCAAAAATGGGAAGAAAATAAAAGATTGGGATAGGAGGATCACGGAGGGGACGACTTTATTGGAAGTTCAACTCACCGCAAGGGGCAGTTCGTCCTTCCTTCTCCCGTCTTTTGGGAGATGCAGGAAATGGAAACGGAAGTTTCCTCAACGGACCGTAGACGAGAGGACCCGGATTGCTCAAAAATACCTCAGCTGCTAGGAAGTGACCATGTCTCGGATTTCGATTCCAAGCAATTCATCAAATTCCCGGGTGCCGGATATACGATGGAGTCTACGTGCAATGGAGGCAGGAGCGGACCATCGACTGTAATGTAATTGGACTCTATTGAAAGCGTTGGGACTCTTTTCTAGGGTCTTTCTTGGCATTGAAAATGAAAGTGTTGGAATTCTATTTCTTCCAAAAGTCCTCATCCCAATGTTGAGAAGGTAAAGTGCTGCAGTTGAATTTTACCGTTTGAGCCAAGAGATTTCTTGAAGCAGACCATCGTAAAAAAAGCGCCGATAGGAGGTGTAGTGGATTAAAGCATTAATTGGATAAGATTTTAGGTGCTTCTATTACTGAGGTGCTATAGCATAATCTGATTTAACTTAAATCGTCGTTAAAACTTTAAATCATAGACAAACACGTCATCCAAGCTCGAGGTTTGATTCAAACGTGCGACTTTTGGTGTGTTACTGACCTGGCCGCTTCCGTGGTGGACTAACAGTTCCTCTTATGCGGCCTTTGATTTGGATTCATTCATGGTTATTAGTTATGATATAGGGAATATAGTTTAGGCATTATATGCACAGGGGAATTATATATGTACAGGGGAATTTAGGTATCTTTTTTGCATAGTCATCTCTCGACAACGATATCTTCGACGTTTCACGACTCTCAGCGAAAACTAAGGACTTTCAAATGTTATTCTCTCCCACTCTTCACAGTGTATGAACTAATAAGTAAGGAAGTTTACTTAATTTGTCTTTAATTTATCCTTGTAAAAATCCGTACTCTTGCATATGAATATTAATCTAATTATTACCTATTCTATCCATTAATCAAATATACATCATAAGTTGATTTAGTGTGGAAAACTGGAGAAAAAATTGTTGCACAAATAAGTACTGAAAAATTATCGGAACGCGCAAACTATTATATTATTATATAACATTTGATCCAATATAAAAACGCACCCTATTTGTGCATACTTAGGATGTGAGAGGCAATATACTTCTGTAATTTTTTGGCGCCTGCACGGATGCTCAGTATACTCTTTTTCGCAACGTATAACTCAAATTCAAAATTTTAGCCCTAAATTGTATGCGTCAAAGCATTTTGTAAATCTAAAGGTGATACTTGATATGGGGTGAAATGGACGCACGGTTCCAGTGCCACCTGAGTTTAGACATTCAGTACCTAATTTGTGTGAGATTTAGTCGGCGGCAGGTTCCCTACCACCAACTCCTCTTGCGTTAAGAAAAACAGCTCAATGTCAAGAAACAAGCAAAAAAAATTTCAGAGCGATTTTCATCACAGGAAGTGGATCCTGAATTCAGCATAGCTGATTATCGACGATAGAAAATAGAACGGTACAAAAGCCCACCATTATTGATTGATAATAAAACAAAAAATCGATATACCTTAAACTGCACTATCGATCTTTAGAAGATCGCTGTAGAAACTAATGTGTTTGCTAAATTACATAAATGTCTGTGCTCATGAGGGGCTATTACTTGGAAAATTGTTCGGGCTACCAAATAGGTTCGTGGGCGAACATGAACGGTAAGTCTTGTGAATTCAGATATAAATACTTCATTACTTTTATTTAAAAGGAAAGACTAGCTCAGATAATTAGTTTACTTTTTTCTTGTCACAACTTATTTATTTCTAAAGTATGAACTTAAACAGCAAATACATGCGTTAATGACTGTGAAAGCTCGATTAAACGTATAATAACCCTTTCGCATAAAAGTATACGTATCCTGCTGTTAAACGGCTTCCAAATACTACGGTTACATTGCACTGCTTAACCTCATTCCTAAGGCAAACACACATTCGTGCCCCAAGCACTTAATTGACCTGGCTACCCTGGCAACCAGAATAGGTAGAATATGTTTCCTGGGTTACACCTGTTTTGAAGCCGAGCGTCCCGCGTGCCTCGGTGTGAGAGAAATGTAGCTAGCGAATGACTGCACGTATTGAGTTAGGAATGTGTGTAATTGGACGAGAGCCTGATGAGCATGACGTGAATTTCAGTGAGCTCGTGGAGTATCCTGGGAGGTCTGAGGGATGGGGGAGAGAACGGCGAGTGGACTCGTGAGTATGGTGTACATTTAAGAGGGTCGGGAGAGAGAGGGAGGTCTTGGGAGAGGTCAGAGGGGTGGGAATAAAGAAGATGAGTGAGCGCCCGAGAGTGGAGAAGAATGGCGGAGGAAGAGGAGTGGGAGGCATTCTTCTTCTCCGCGGTGACCAATCCTCTACGACTCCAGATACACCCTCCTCCTCCTCTTTCCCTATTCGGCGCCCCATTCACTATCCCATTCTTCCGACTCGGAAAGCCACAAAAGGAAAGTTAAGAGATATAGATTGCCACGGCGACGGGAGAGGGCAGTAAGAGAGAGAGGGAGATTTAAAAGGGGCAATCCCGCCCCATTCCCCTCTGGAGGATAATGCGAGAGCGAAATAGGAAAATAGGGGGCGGCGCTCAGGGTTCTCCCAGTGCTGTTGGTCCGTCCCGCTATACCGAGGCAACAACAGGCCCGAGACGTGTCCCCGTGATTTACAGGACGGCCCATCCCCGCTTATCTCCTCCACCTTCCTTCTATCATATTCCTCGAAATATCTCCAGCACATAAGATTTAGACTTTCAGTAAGGTACGAATGCGACTCAAGCATATCTGGAATTCTGACTCCGATGACCTCCAATCTACAATGGTTTGACAGAAGTGAAACTAGTTATCGGGAAAAACCAAGACGAAGGTCTTACTTTTTCATCTTTCAATTCGACGCAATCGCGAAAGTAATTTTCAAACACTTCTAACAGTTTATTGAAGGACTACGAACTTGCCACGAAAACTTTAAGAGAGTTATCCGCAGAAAATGCACATCAACAGCATTTCCACAAAGAAAAAAATATTCGCCTTGATCGGGAGGGTTGAGGCCTCCCTCTAGAAATTCGCAGGGAAAGAGGAATTCTTTGTAGTTTTAATGGTAAAGTACCTGGCCGGCAATCAGGGGTTCCGGATTTGAGTCTCGGCCAAGGTGAATAAGTTTTTTCTCTCTTCAAATTCGGCTATTCTAACAGTTTATATTGAGATTGTCACTTTCTACCCCTTACTAATTTCTTATTTAGGATACGTTATTTACCCCTAAGTGAGTAATGACTAGGGTATAAAAATAACCCTTGGACAGGGCGAAGAGAAGGCACATCCTGCATATAGATGATCCCTTACGATCTTCCCTGCTCTCGTTTTATTATCAAAAAAAAGCTCCAAATAGCCCGTACCCTCCTCTCATCCCGCGACAATTCCATTCTACCCGTCTCATCCCGGTCCCAGAAATCTCTGCTAAGTCCTTTTCTGTTTCCCCTTCTTCGGAAAAGTTTCCCCACGTAGTTGCGATGCGCTCTGTGAGTGGGAAGGGATTCCTTTTGTACACTTCGTCCTGTTTGTTTCAACTGGTCGAGTTCCTGTGAGTGGCGATTCGTTCCCACAAGTTTTCCTTCCCCATATATTTCTCACCCTGACCTACTCTTCTTTTTACTTCTTCCATCACGTACTCCTTTCACGTAGTTTCGTCGAAGTTCTCGGCGAAGATGCGGTTAAGTGGTTTTGCTTCCCGGGGTTATTTCCGTAGGCTTGGGATTTTTGCGACTCTGCGATATATCGACTGCAGTTGTGATAACAGGATGAAGTTGCATAGAGATAATCAAATGGCAGTCATTGCAATATACCGGTGCACAATATTATGGTATTCTTGAAATATTCGCAATATACGATAGGAAATAACGTGCGAGATGCGATATCAAGCTGCGATAATGCCGAGGGAATCGGGTTGGTGTGGCGCCTAGTGTACTGGGATCCGATCCCAGTGGCCCGGGTTTGAATCCCGACAGCGGCTACCTAAGACTTTTCATTAGTCCTAAGGCTAATGGCTAAGAATTTTCATAATCTTTCCTATATGTGAGGGTTGTGTGGAGAGCAGTGCACTGCTGCACTACTCCGTCCGTCGGATGGGACGTTACCACGGCTTATCATCCGATGTAAAGGACGCAGTGCTGAATTCGAATGCGCTCCACACAGCAGTCAAGTGGGGGCCGGTATGCCAGTGAAAAATATCTTACATTTACAGGGTTGGAACTCAGACTTTTCGGGTAGCAAGCCTATAAGCTAACCATTACACCAACCCGGATCCCTCGTCCTCATATTCAGATAAGGATGGGGGGGGGACTCTCAAAATTGACTCTTCTCGAACCAATGCCAGCTGCTTTCTGGACCCAGAAATTGAATAAATGACCCAGAAAATGAGCGTATGCTCATTGAGCACAGTGAGCGAAAATCGTACAATTTCGAAAAAGTGGGAACCAAAGGCTTAATGCGTACTCACGCTTAACGCTTAACTTAATCAATGCGTAACATGGGATAGTGAATCAGGGCGTGGATCTTGAGTTCCGCCAATTAGGAGCTTATACGGGAAGTTAGGTGTTGTCAAATAGAAAACTAATTAAGGACTTTTGTTTTGGGTGGTTAGTGCTTTGTTTAGCTTCCAGAAAGTAATTTTGGCGGGCTCGAATATTTTTAATTTTTGTGTTTTTGATTACTGTGCATTCTTAGCCTCACGAAAATGTATTAGCTAATTTTAGAACATCTAGTGATTTACTCCCTAGAAACAGTTGCAAAATATAAACTCTTTTTTAATGAAGGTTTGAGAAAGGGTATCGTCCGCTGTAACCACTATCCTTACTTGCACAAATCAAACAAGTAAGTCCTATTACCATTACTACCTCGTAAAACAAATACAAAATGTTAGTACAGAACGTTGTGATGATTCATTTTTTAGGATTACTATTGTTCATTGAGATAGCATACTTTGATTTAAAATATTACCGCAACGTTACCTATGATTTGAGGAGAGATATCATCAGCAATCGAGTGCATCACCCTTTATGAAACTTCTGCACTTTTTAATTCTGGTTTATCTTGTGCCATGCGTTTCCGTCTTTAATTAAATATTGACTCAGTGTGTACTGGACGAGGAATCAGTTTGCTCGATTCCATTGCTACCAAACAGCCAAAATCACTTGTAAGTGAGCTTGCACTTGGTCTTAAAATATTTTGAGGTCATATAACACATTAAGCCTACCAAGCAGTTAGGAAGTGGGAAGAAATGAAATGTTCTAGATTGTAGTAGTTCAATAAGTAGTTATATCCGGAAGAAAAGGATACATCTGACAAACGGCTAATTTCATTCCCGTGAAAATGGTGTCCCCTTATCAATTATTTTTCGATCGCTTTGCGAGGATATTTAATGAGCCCAGTGGCATGTGATGGCTGTCTCAGGATATAATTTTTTTCCCGATCTTTCCCTGTGTCCGAACATCCAGGAAATTAATAAGCTAGATTAGCTAAACTAGATTTTCTTTATTAAACCAAGAAACTTCATGGCGAAAAAAGTACTATACTGTATAAAATTCAGTGCTCTTCCCATCAGATAGGGCGTCAAAACGGTATTTTCTTAAGCAAAGGTTGATGTCGACGCCAAATTTTTCACCACTCTATTCTTAACTACTATCTGCTATCCCATATAACATATAATATTCCTACTAACTCCTGTTCTTTCTGTATTGCATAAATCATCTTTCAATCAACTGTTAATTCCCTCCTAATCTAATTGTTGCAACTACTAGGGTCAAAGGCTAATGCATGTCTTAATCATGATCATCCCACGGGACACAAATATGGTAAATTGATCAAATGGGAAATGAGAGTAGAAAAAAGTGGAAACCGTTGACACTACTTTTCAAACCATCTAATAATATTCTTTCGTTTCCACAACTGAATCACGGAGCTGTTATATTTCACACACATGCACGCACACAAACTAATGAACTGCACATATGTATTCTGTTCATTGAAAATTCTATCGTGATAATTCTATCATTCCACGTTATAGCCCTCTCATTTTGTGAAAGCAATCGAACGGAAAATTTTTCATCTCAACTTCTTAACTGAGTTTGAAATAGGCAAAGTTAATTTAGAATACGTTCCTAATCTTCCTATTTTGCAGGGACGTTCGTCAGAAAATTCTTGATATTAGCCTCGAGGGAGGAAGCTGTAAAGCGTGGTGTGATTATTGAGGCATCCTTACCAATCTATTCCACGTCGTTAAACTTGAGTACATCGTCCATTTGTTGTAATCTTTTAACGTTATAATTTCCCATGAGATTCTTTTCATTTTATCTTCTCAGGAGGCTGCTACATATTCCTCGGATATTTGTATTTTCTCCTCATGTAGATAAAAAATAGGCTGCGTAATTCCTTTGCAAGCAAAGACTTTGAGACCTAGTTCTCGCAAGATTTTAATTGTCATTACCATAGAGCCTTAGTGAAGCTAGCTCCCATCTTTCTAGGGGTAATTTGATAGGTGGAAGTTTGATAGGAAATGGAATTATGTTCACACCTTGGTTTGGTTTTTTTCAAACATTGAGCATCAGATGAGATCTACATCAGAGTTTAATTTGTCGCGTACAATAATTTTTCAATGCACATCAATCATTTAATTAATTAGGACTCTAGATGCCCAACATATATTTTTAGATTTTTTGATATTCTCAGCTTTCGACGAAATTTCGCGTACTGCTCCTCTTCCTAAATAAAAAAAAAATAATTTGCATCAGCCCTTAGTCGGCTATAATAATTTATTTTCCCAACATTTGTGATGCTAAAGTGGCTGGTGACTAAATCTTAGACCCTTAGAAAAAACATAGAAATATTCAGGTCCTTAGAAAAGACAACAAGTGCACGAAAAAAGGAAAGATTAACGAAAATGATCGTATTAGAGGTGAATGTGATCGTAGTTTTCGAATCAGTAAGTCGATTTCCCCATTTATTTTCGTACGCCCATAGTCCCGTGGTGCCGCCCGTTTATAGGTGGTCATGCTCTTCCGTTATCTGATATGAAGAAATACCACTAAATGAATCACAGTTATCAGCATCTTATATCAAATTGCCCCTCTGTCTTCAGGTATGCACTATTTTTAAACGCATGAATGAAATTCCGCTGAGCCAATTCTCTACGCCGAACCTTACCTATTCTTCCTGATTGCGTTATCGAATACCGAACACTATATCGAGGGAGGAAGCTGTAAAGCGTGGTGTGATTATTGAGGCATCCTTACCAATCTATTCCACGTCGTTAAAATTGAGTACACGAACACTATATAGTTTGATTACCAAAATAACCATTTAGTACGTGTCATTGAGTCTATTATATATCCGTTCATGAATATGTAGTCATAGTTGAGTCTTTTACGGATTCTGATCACAGTTGCCCACACGTATGCGGTGCTATGTGTTCAATCACATACTTTTCAAATTCATGGGGAATGCTCTGGTGAACTCTTCATTTCAATGCCTACTGCCGCAAATTTCACATCTGTGCTCGCCGCATGAACGACTGTAGAGGACTTGATGCATCTGGATGTTCCCGTTGTGATATATCAGCTTCGTGATTCAATGGTGGAAATGAGCCTTTGGGTATCGTATAGCGCCGTCCGAAAATATAATCTCGTGTCATACCGCGAAGGCTTTCGTGTGAACAGTTGCCCATTTTCGGGCGAAGTAATCTCTATCTCTCTTGCTCCTCTTATTCGCGTGAACGAAATGTGTTTCTCCAGCATTCGGCCTTTTTGTGATGGCGCAAGAAATACGTGAGTTCCTCGTGCATAGGGTTTCCGCCTTTGTTCGAGGGGAAATGAAATTGGCGGGAGGCTCCGGGAATGCATGTGCTAAGGCGAGGATAGTAGAAAATGCACCGCCACTATCCTCCAATGTCACGCGCGTCAATCCATGATTCCACCATGACCCACAGTAGGCACGTACTCCTGGACTGAAATTCATTGGTACGAAATTCATTACAAATTGAATTTTATAACATACAAAACTTATAAGGGTGAACCTGATGATGATGCCTTAGTCGTTGTAACACGAGTTGTGCATTAGATACAAGTGTACATTAAATATATGTTGGTAACAAAACTTGTGAAGTTAAATTTTATCCTTTAAATATTGCATGATGACCCGAATTCTCTACAATTTTGACCTAATCAATCGATGAGAAACCTTTATTCAGAACTTTTTCACAACCAAATTAATATTTAAGAGTTTACATAATGAGGTAGGAGAGATTTGAGTGTCAGAAAAATGTTCATGTCTTGTGGAATAGAGTATATTTTTAAGTATCCAAAGGAAATCAGAGTGCTTAATTCGAAGGATGGTTTTATTGTTGAGGATAGAGCTCACCAAAAAATAAACTCACCAGGGTGTGGAATTCACCTACCAGGGAAGAGGACGGGGGTGTCAAGTTCCTTTCCCTTTCCCTGTCCTGATTTTTTAAACTCATTTTAAAGATTTGATTGATTTATACCTATTGTTCTACTAGCTAGGGTCTATTTTCATGGATTGTTCCAACACTTTATTCGTTTACTACCTCCTTCCCGTCCTATTTTTCTCTATAATCGGAGTCGGTATTTCCTACACCATACCTATTTTATTATCCATAACAACTTTTTCTATTCATCTTCGTCCTCACCTGCCCTAGGAGGACAATATAAGCTATTGTCGTGGAACGGAGCATCGTTGCGAATTAATTTATACATACGGCAAGAGGCAAAACTGGCTGTCATTCCATATTATCCAGAATTATTTTCCAATCATTCCCATGGTCTCTAAAATAAACGTGAAGATTCAAAATTTTCAACCCCTTCCATAATTTTTCAATTAATGTCACCCTTTCACCATGAGTTTCGTGGGAAAAGCAGTTATGATCCTCCCCCTGAGAATGCATTTCCCATAGCCTCAATCATTAAACAAAAGAAATGCATAAGTTTGCCAAAAAGAAGACTAGGCTAAAGACTAGAGTTCAATAGAATCGCGAACAACAGGCGAATGCATGCAACTGTACGCTGTGAAAAACTTAGGTGAAGAAATACACCACAAACCTAGTTATTTTCCACTCAATTTATTTAATTCTCCTAAGGTTTCAATGATTCACCCTCATCATCATGCATTTTACAGCCCCTTGTATGGAAATTTACAACTACTTAATCAGAAATGGTGTTTGAATTCCTCATGAACTATATATTGTCAGCTTTCTCGCGTTTATAAATGAATGGGTCAGAAAGTTTTCCTGTCATTTTACATTTTGTACGCGTCCCGCGCGCTGATTGCTTAGGAAATTGACTAGGGAGAAGGGGGAACGTTAGTATCCTTGCAGCTCATCATTGGGAATTGAATTGCCGGTGAGTGTTGAGGAGCTCAATTATTTTTGGCGGAGCAGAATGTTGAAGAGAAAAACATCGAACCGAACCGGACCGCTACTGTTGTTATTCGATTCCCTGTTACCTCCAAGATGATTTCCGGTGCAACTGGGAGCCATCCTTGTGTTACCCGCGCGGACAGGCACGTAGCCAGGAAGTTGTTTCGGAGGGGGGGGGCTAAGTCTAGTGTAGCGTAATTTGAAACAAGTAGGCCTTGCCCGTTAGGTGCCGACATATTACGAGTCTCCTTCCTTAATTTTCAGTGCTCTGCATTTACTTTCACAGTGTCCATTCCTATGTCTTCTCACTGGTAAAGTTCACTGCTTACGTGGTTATGAATCAGTTTATTTGACCGACCCCAGAACAGAAGTTCAACGCATGCATAACATATCAGATTGAAATGAACTATTGCTAACCGCAGACATGCATCAAACTAGTTATCACGTTTTAAGACACTTATCACTTGAATTATACCCAGCGTGATCCAGATCATCATGCCCAGTTAAAATCAGAACGACAAAATACATGGGAAAAATTTCGGGAGGGGGGGCTGAAGTCCCCCCCCCCCCCCCCATGGCTACGTGCCTGCGCCCGGATATTCGTTCTGGGGAGCGCGGCCCTCGTATATACAAACGCGAGAGTACCCGCGCACTTGCAAGTCAAAGCAACTCGCGTTGCGTGCCCACAGCGTCGTCGTCACTAAGCTGAAGATGAAATAACGCGGTCGGTCGACAATTTTCGCGTGTGTGCCCGTCGGGATTGTCGGGCCGGAGAGGAGGACGGGGCCGGGTCCGCGCCAAATTAAGGCCGAGCCATGATTCTCCCCGAAGAGCGCGGCGATAAAACGTGGACAGAAGGGGATAATGAGCGCAAAAAACACGACCATTCGCGAGGCGTATTCTTCTGCTAGCGGCAGTTCCAACGGACTTCGCCCTGTTTATCATTTTAATCCGCGCCCTCAAGCGCTCTCTCCGAGCAAGCATCCTCATAATTTTCGCTTCTTATGAATAAAATTTGCGACGCAGATTTGTATTGGAGGGAGCGTCTGGCAATGAATTCGTGTGCGCTAGTTTAACAAGTCCAAGATCACGGTGACAAATGAATGTCTCCTTGTTTAAGGTGAGCGGAGGACGAACTAATGTAAACTCATAAATGTCTGCATGAGGCTAAAGAAGAAAATGCATTTATTTCAGCGACAAATGAGTATTATGTGCATCTTAAAATAATGATTATGCGCCTCGTAGTTATCCCAATTAATGTATACGCATAAAATTATGACCTGAATTTTGTTTTAATTAATTCCTCGAATTGTAACGTAGGTTAAATGCACCGTCATAAAACATTGTAATTATGCGTAGGGTGCGGACATTGTAGTAACTGGGTGAATATGATGGATGTCTATCGCTGCTATCATGTTCATTTGTGATTCACGGAAGCAACCATGCTACTACCACTACCGTTTCAGCTTACATCCTTTCAATTTAAATCACCTTTATAAATAATGGCAAGTAACAAATGAAGCAATGTAAACTGTTAATGAGAGACTACATGTATTAATTTTTAGGTGGCTTGAACATTTAAATTGATTATAATGCCACTGATAGTAAGTCCTAATAGTATATTCTATCATCAGTTTCCTTATACACACTGTTTTCTTTACCAGTTCAAAGAAAATGTGATTACTACAGGATACTCAATAATTTTTATCTACCTATTCCATTGCTATGCTGTCTTTTGTGTTCTCTTATAGTTAGGAGGAAAAATGACATTTTGAATCTATCGGTAGGAAAATATATCTCTCTAATCCAGTATAATACCCAGTGGTTTTTAAGATAATTCTTACAACTTCAGTTAAGCTCTCCGTTTTAACTTTATGCAATAGATTTAATCTGTACTTAAATCTAAGATCTGATGATGATTCCCAACCTAATTTTTCCGTTAAGTATTTAGTCAAATGCTTGGAGCAAATTAAGCAAAAATTGTGACCTTTGTCTGATATGAATCTAATGAATTTATCCACATTTACGTGCGCACCCGCATAACGAACGATAAATTTATCATCATTATGAAGTTTATTGTTCAAACTATTTCAGAACTGCAATCCTGGAATTTCCATAGGTCCCAATTTTCTTCTCCTTTTTGTTTTAATGTCAAGTCGGACATTCTTCTTTTTTTTCTAAAGTTCGACTTTTTCAAAATTTTTTCCCCGCAGCAGCAATGATCTATCATCTATATATACGTATATATCCATATGTATTAATTTTGTAGCGTATCAGTCAGTCCGTCCGTCATTCTGTATTCGTTTTGTTTTATTGTCTCCCAATTTTTGAGCTAAAATAGTGAGGTTTGGTGCATCGAGTGTTGATTCTCTGTCTGTATGATTTGGTAGTAGTTTTGGATTTTTAGCAGTTAGTGGTGCAGAGAAAAATGAAAAAGAAAAATTGGTGTTTTCCCTATCTTTTAATATGGAAATCCAGTTGCTATGCAAATTTGTTTACGTTTTCGGTAAAGGGACAAAAATTGGATTTAAAAAGTTGAAGAAATTGGAATTAGTTTCATCAATCAATTTTGTAAGTACGAAAATATTAATTGACGTTTTCGATGTGCAGATAGTGAAATAAAACAATTTTTGCCTAGCGGCCCCGATCTTGTGCATGAGATGTGAATTTCAAAGCTAGGCGTTTTGAAGTACTTTTCTAATAGTTGAAAGAAGGTTATAAAACGTTTATTATGTATTAATGTTTGTAGCTAAATCAGCAGGTTATTTCGAAAATACACCCACCATTTTAAAATTAGCAACGGCTGTCCTACACCCAAACCATTCCTTTTTTTATCAATTTAAAATAAAACATTCACGTATATCTCTACCTAAAAGAAAGATATAATTATCTTAAGGACCTGTGACTACTAAGGTAATTTCGCACCTTTAATAAACCAGATTAAAAACAAGTGTTAGAAAAACCAATCTTGGTCAGTATGTAGATTAGTTAGAAATTGTGTAAATGAGTGGACACGATAGGCTCAACTTTGTATTGGTCATATGGCAAAAGAGATGCATTTAGAGCTGTTGGGCAGATTACAATGCGTCTTAAATTTTGGGAAGTAAACTCACTTCATGAAGAAATTTTAGAACGCAATCGATACGTTTAAAAATTGTCACCAAATACCTTGCTCAGATCCCCAAATATTTTGTGGCGGTTGTGTTCCATCCTATATTTTACACAGTAGACAAGCAGGTGTTTTACCTAAAATATTTCCAAAAGCTCAAAAAAACAATCCTACATAAATCAACCGAGACGATTCCAGAAATATATTACACCAACCTTAACATCGGTTGTGTATAATATTTACCAAATATTACATTTAAACCATTGAGTCGACTATATTAAAACCTCCTAGAACATTCCATTTATCATCAATTTTCCAGAAATATATTACACCAACCTTTACATCGCTTTGGGTATAATATTTACCAAATATTACATCTAAACCATTCAATCGACTACATTAAAACCTCCTAGAACATTCCATTTTTCATCACCCTAAATATTTGCCCACCTAAATATTTGAAAAGGCTAAAAGGACCAATTCTATTTTTAAACCACCCAGACGATCCCAGAAAAATATAACAGCCACCTTTGCATCGGTTTGGGTGTAATTTTGTAGCGCGTCAATCAGTCAGTCATACTGTATCCGTTTTGTTCTGTTCTCTCCCAAGTCTTGAGCTAAAAGAGTGAGGTTTGGTGCGTTGAGTGTGGATTCTCTGTCTGTATGATTTGGTAGTAGTTTTGGATTTGTAGCAATTTGTGGTGCAGAGATAAATGCAAAAAAATGCGGTTTTTGAGAGTGGGAGACAACATATAATGAAAATATGGTGTAGAAAAAAGTACAAAAACATATAGGATAATTAGAGGGGACTCATTTCTCTATTTATAAAATAACCTTCTCTCTGCATACGAAATGCTTATGAAATGTTGGTGCACAAATGTGTCAAAAAATGCAAAGACTACTTTGAGTAGTGAAGCAGTAACTGCCTGCCTGAAGCACAAGCACTACTGCCACCTATTGGTAATGTGTCCTCAGTAGTTTCCAAACACTGTAAAATCTCATTTGGCACTAGAACACAAAGTTCACCTCAAGAGCACGCCAGACAGAGACTGCCTGAAAAGCAGGCCGCAGGTCTACTAGTCAGTTCTTAAGTGTAGCTATTGCTCTGGGCCCATAACCTTTTTAGAATATTTTTTAAATTTTAAAATCGTTGACATTCATAGGCAGATAAAAACAAGAAATATATAACATCAACAGTTGCCAAGGGGCCGCTGCCTCTGGTGCTTCAACTGTTCTCAACATTACGCTTGTCTTAAAAATAACCTATGAACGGCAGATGTCGTCGTTGTTTTGACTATCGAATGCATGCAGAGTTTTTTGTAGGCTGTGTGGGTACCAAAGAGTGCATCTCTTCCCTTATGTCAGCTCTTTTTCCCACTGAATCCTCTCGTGAGTAATCCACTGCTACATCCTGAGTGCTAGTGAACTGAGGTGTAGTTAAATTTAGTGCCCTAAAGTTGTGAAAGCAAAATCATTAAGAATGAAAATTTGTCAACGTTGAAGAATTTGTTGAGCAGGTTTTTGGGATGGGATTTTCGCGGTATGGAGACTCCTACGATAGTGGAAACAGAACTACTTTATCTCATTATACCAATGAGGAGTAAAAAGATAATGGTTTAAAATACCATGTGGGTAAATAGATGGAAGCCTCAACTCATCTGCTGTTTCCAATTCCTTCAAGACCTGTTTTTCACCTGGATTTAAACATTTGACGACCTGAAATTACTTACTTGTGTCTAATTTTACTTTACAAAAGAGATTCCAATGTAAATGGTTGCTATTTTTAATTATTAAAAAACAATTAGCGTGTACCTATAAGATTTCATCAACATCAACTAGGTAGGCAAAGAGTCGAAACAGGTATGCAAAGTAATTAACATACAAAACTGTGTTCCATTCATGAGGCACTGAATGCTAATACCTACTGTGTATGAGTAAAACTTAAAAATTACTGTACATACCTCGTTATTCGTGAATGATAATGACTGCATCATAGCTTCTCTTTCCATAATGCTTCCAATTTCGTTATAGCTTTCTGCTTTGTCATATTTTCCTAATATTCATTTGCATAATAGGACCTTGGCAATCATTTGGTATCAAACTCTAGCCGTTTTTTGCACTCAATTCGGTGATATATTGGTGGGATGTGAAATTAACTACTGCAAATCAAAAAGAAAATAGTGATTGATATAGAATTCATGACGTGCTTCATTGAATTGCTTTCCGTAATTTTGTTAGTGATTTCAGTTCGTTTGAATTTAATAGAATTTTCCGGGTATTAAAATTTAATATATTTGGAAATCACGGCGTCTGTTGGCCGACGAGGAAGCTTTAAGGCGAAAGAAGTTCTCAGTAAAGCCCAACAATTGAATTCTCGTCGTCATATATTCTTCCACGAATTACGTCGAGTGAATACATCGTGCCGGGAAGATTGCCTTCACGTTAAACCGAGCCCAGGTATCCAATAAAGTTTCATTCCTCGAAGCATTCTGCCTGTCTCTTCAACCAAGTGAAATTTCCGAAACCTGTCTAAAATATGTCTCTCGGCCTCCATAACGGAAGGCAGATTAGTTCCTACGCAATGAATCCGAGAGCTCAAATCCCAACAAATCTACCGTTGAAAGTCAAAGATTCCCAGAACCTTTGCTAGAAGAGAGCGCGAAGATTGATATTTCCTGCGCGGCCTGAGTATCACCTGGTGGGACAAAATGGGCCAGTTCTTACGGCTGTCTTGAATAAGTGCTACTGAATACCAAGGCAAGCCCTCAAATAAAGTAAACTTCAGAGTCTTACAATTTTTAAACAATGTTGGGGCAAACTTTGTGCTATATTTATGTTGGATACCTAACTTTGATGCATACATGACATTAATTTAAACAAATTCTATTGAACAGTTTAGATAAAAATCATTTTTGCTCAAACTTGGTTTTTCTTCATCGTCTACATTGATGAACTTCGACGTCCATCTACTGCAACTGCTATTTCTCCGTATAACTGGGAATTTCTCTGTAAATCAATCCAGTTCTTACTGCTTTAGTGCCCTGCGGGTAACCGCCTGATTAAGTAAGTGGGGTACACCCGAACAGCAAATATACAGCCATAAGGACCCGCGAAAGTTTCAACCTTCCTTTTTGATCCTTAAATTTCGGAAGGTGCAGAAAATTCAGGCCAGATTGGTGAAGGCGTAAATTTAGGCGTTGATGGCTAACATAGTTAAGAATTCGCTTTATAATCTCCCAAATTTACTATATTTTTCTAATCGTGTGTTCATCATCATCATCATATACGTTCCAGATGTTCGTTATGATGAATAGTCGTGTGTTATCTTCTAATAATTTCGAGCTATTGGGTACATATTTGATCTGTACGATCTGTACATATGATCTGTACCCTATAATACTTGCCTCCTCTCAACTATGTTGGAATAATTTCATAAATTTCATTTAATTGGAGATCATGTTATAAATAATTCCATCGCATTTAAGTAAAGTTATCAAAATTGATGGAAACTATGGAATGAAATGAACGAGATTGCCATTGCTGATTGTTGAAATGTGAGAAGATCATATAATCAGTGCTTACTTGGCAAGGGCTTTAAATGACCTCTTTATAGATTACCCATTGTCGATCGGTTGCACATAAACATTCTTATAATTAAATTTAAATAAATCACATCATTCAGCAAATTTAGAACAATGACGTTCTATCTTGCATTTAGCTTAGCACACAAACCTCCACACTCCGGAGAGTGAAAATGTTCCCTGGGCGGGTCTAGAAACCGCGACCCCTCATTGAAGTCTTCAATGAAGAATCATCACTTGAAGTCTTCACCGAATGTTCCTGCAGCATTTTTTTTTAGTAATTCCCCCAGTGTACATACAATCAAGTCACAGAGAACGAGTGCATGTTAGCCTCCGTAAGGGAAGGACGGAAGAGGGGGCGGGGCAGTGGGTTGAGGGGGATGAGGGAATGGGTGAGTGACATTTCCGCGGATGGAATCCTGCGTGTGTGTGTGGGGGGGGGGGGGGGGGGTGAGGGATGGAGGGACGAATGGGGCAAGTGTCTTCGGAATGCGCAATACGACGTTGGGAAGCGAGAACGAGTGGGCGTGATGAAGAGAGAGTGAAAGAAAGGCCAAGACGCGGCTTCTGGACACTGCGGCCTGTAATGAAAACGATACGTGCAGAAGCTGGGAAAAAGATAGAAGATGAACGAATGGAAAGCAATCATAATGCCTTGCATAACTCATTAGAGCTAATGAACTGTTTAAATGTCTTACATTCTCCTCAAATAAAACAAATTAATAAAATGGAATTCAAGAAATCAGGCAAGAAATTCAAATTATATTCCCCAAATCAGAATCAGCTTATTGTTGAATTTTTCAATAACAATATAGTTTATCAGTAAATGATTGGGCAAATGAGGAGGATTTGAATTGAATGGGCAGCTAGTTTCAAAACTTTGAGACAGTGTTGTGGAGCAAATTAAAGTAGAGATTGGTACGGGCTTGGGGGATGTTAAGACAGCTAGGGTCAGATCGGAATAATCTTTTAGAAACACTAATCCTGGGGCAAAAGATGACCGTCAAATTCTGGTTACGGAAGAGGGAGAAAAGAAACGACCTCAAGAAGTATTACCTCCAGGATCTAGAGGTAACCACAGTAGATCAACAAAACATTTTGACACATGATCACCTCTGTGGAGGTCAAGCATAAATCTAACAATAGTTTTTTAGTCACAGAAGGCGCTGA
Source organism: Platycnemis pennipes (assembly GCA_933228895.1). Lineage (NCBI taxonomy): Eukaryota > Metazoa > Arthropoda > Insecta > Odonata > Platycnemididae > Platycnemis > Platycnemis pennipes. The sequence goes on along the minus strand of OW121847.1, from coordinate 71,198,366 downwards.
TCAAGAACATAAATCGCTACAAGTAAAGGAATCCAAGATTGGAAATAGGTATGGGTACGGCAAGAGAACATGGACAACTTCCCCTTCCTTTTTACCCCTTTTAATTTTGATTAATTAAAAAAAAATCCATCTCCGCTGCAGACATCCTCTCTGGAATGCGGATTTCAAATGTATAAATACATATATATGTCTGTGCTTCTTTTTTGTCTTGGGAGAGGAATGGGGAAGCGGTGTTCGCGCGAGAGATGAGGAAGGAGATGGCTCTGTTGTTCTTGGACCGTGTCGAGGTCAAGCTAAAAGACTGAGGCGTAGAGTGGGAGGACGAACGGGCATATGATGGAGGGGGTGAAGAGGGGGAAACGGGAGGAAGGAAGGGGAGGGAAGCGGGGTTGTAGGGCACCGGGGTCGGAATCCCTTGAGGTCAGGGCCCGTTCACTGCTCATCGGATGAAAGGCGCTCTTCATATCCCACTCCCCCTTTCAACTCCCCCGCTGGAAATACGTTACGTGAACTGGGATGGTCGACGTCGTCTATTACTGCCGTGGCACCTCCCTCTCGCCCCCGAGGAAAACTTCCACTTTTTCACAGCGTCATTCCTCCACGACCACCATGTGCGAGCGAGCATTTTTTCGGCATGACGCATTATTTTCAATCGAAACAAATCCCAACCACATCGTCTTCGACGCCTCTGTCTCGGGGAGGGAATACCTTGGATTAATCCCCCCCCCCCCCCCCCGAAGTGCTGTTTACAAACGTGGCAAGTACATTTGAAACAGGGTTGCAGATGAATCCCATTACCTTTTGAAAGAGGAAACTGAACGCGGAATATACCCTAGAAGGTATATTCCCCTTACGGATATCATGGACTTCTTTTCTGGGGAACAACATTGGTTTCGATCACAGGATTTCCTGTAATTGTTATTTTTGGAGGTAACGGACACTTAAGTTCAATTATACCATTTAGGACATGTGACTGCGGGAGAAAGCTTGCCAGGGAACGGAGGAATGGTTGGTGAGAAGCCTAATGTCGACGTTAACCTGTTCTTAATAAAAGGCGCCAAGGTCTGCTTATCTGTTTGACGACCCATCCTACGGACGGAGAGATCCCCTCACCGCACCCTGGGAGAGACTGGTAAAACATTGAAAAATCCTCGATTACCGAGATTTGAATCTGAACCTTGGAATAGGCGCTAGTGCTTTAGCCACCACCTCATCTTAATTCCCGCAGGGTTTCCTCCTCGATGCAAAATTTCGGTCTCATCTCCGTCTCGCACTTACTTTGGGGCTTTACCATCTAGATTGGACTGGGTTCTGGCATAAAAGGTCCTGAGCTGTTTAGAAAATTTTAAAGCAGTTTTAGTTGCTATTTAAAAATAACTTGGATTTCTTTCTGTAATTCGCATTTAATTATTTCCGAAACGTACCAGAAATACCATGAAGGGAATTTCAGTGTACTTATCATTTTTCCCTACTAACCTCGACCTCGACTATTTTACATTTTTTTTCGGCTTGGTGTGGGGACTAGAGTACCCATCCCGAGGGCTCGGGTTTGTATCCCTGCTAAGGCAAGTTTTTCATTGGTCTATCAGTCTTCATTTGACTTCTGCATGGATGGCACTTTGAGTTCAGTACTTCGTCCGTCGAATGGGATGTGAAAACATTGACGCCTTTCTTTGAATAGACAAATGCCGACGATGCGCCGGGATTCATTCCACCCTTCCTCCGTTCCCTGAAAAATTGCTACCCATGTCCAATAACCCACCTATTCTAAATGTCACCAATTACTCCAGCTGTCGGTTGAATCCTCCAAATAAATAACTAACTTGAGTATTGGATGGAGTCTCTGTGCAAAAATTGGAAGATGTACGAGAAATTGTTGAACGTTTAGTTCAGCCCTAAGACAGTCGGTATTGTATAGTATTCACAATCGGCAATAGCGCTCATGAAATAATTTCGCTGTTCGTTGAGTGTATTTTTTAATGATGCTTATTTAATAATGTTTTATGTAAAACCAATTCTTTGTGAGAAGCTTATCTGAATCTCAAATCCACCAAATGGCGCAACCATAGATGTCGGTCGCTTCCCCCGGGTAACTACTTCAAATTTCCTCTTCGTGTTCCAAGTCACTGAGCACAGTTGATATGCTGGGATTTTAATCCGGTTACCTTTATCAGAGTGCTTAGAGTTTGTGTTATTGATAACCATAGTGAACACGTGAATAAGAGATCGTTGCTCCCACCGTCCTATCACTACATTCACCGCATTCCAGAGGAATGAACCGCGGAGAAGATGATCCACTCACTCCACCACCGGTCTTCGAACCATGGATTTTCCACGTGAATGGATCCACTCAAGATGTGGTGGACGAATTCTCTTCATTACATCCCCTCTGTGATGGGAAATGAAAATCTGAGCATCTCCCGTCCCGATTGAACGACTTTCGGGGTGGAGATAAGGCTCGGAAAAAGCAGTTTTTCAAGCCGGTAATAACTTTGAAGACTCTTTATTTTCCTCCCTTGGCCGTGGAGGTGCAGACAGCGAATACGAGCTCCCGAAAAGCGATGAAGTTTTCAGCGACTCACTGGAGCGTAGTGAAAACGCGCTGTAAATATTCCATAAATGGCGTACCGCAATTGCCACGGGTGATGCGAAGTGGTTTTGCCTTACGATTGCCGGGAAGGAGAGCCAGTCGTCGAGTCTGGTGAGAAGCGTGGAGGAAAGCTCGTGGAGAAGGTGAAGGCCATTTTCTTAGTCTCTGGTGATTCTGCGCATTTGATACGCAAAATTACATCCGACAAATGCCTTCCCCGCTTATCTGGATGTTAATGATCTAACTGACCAGCCCCCTGGGAGAGCTAGTCTTACGAAGAACACGGACACTGGGGTCTGCGTCGGTGTTCACTTATGTTGGTGTGCGAGGAATTCTAGCGCAGCTACAGAGGCTAACTACTGTCAGTGTATCACGGTCTGAGGTCCTGTTCAATCATGAAGACCTAATATCATGAAAATACTGACGTAGAATGGGGTAATTCTTAAATAACAAGTGAGGATATTGTAAGGAATTTCTATCACGCATTCCATCATATCATTAAGCCAACAGTCTCAATCGACCGTGATCTTGAGTTATACTTATTCACTCTTCAATAAAATTGAACAATAAATGAAAAGTAACGAAGAGGCGTAAATTTTGCAATATTTTAAAGATATGTTACGAATTAATAACCACTGACGTTGAAATAACCTTTCAGATATGTAATTGCATCCAATTTGGTTCACACAAACATAGCAGATTCATCCTTTGTGAGTTTTGCTTCACCTTTGGGAGTATTAGTCACCTATGTTGAACTAAAACGCAGTATATGTATATATAGTCATTAATAATAATAATAAATATTTCTTGTCTAGGACCAATCATCCTTGAGACAGTGGATACGTGAATATAAATTGTCACCCCGAATAACGCAAATCAAATAAACGGATTTTCCACGAGTTACAAAAGAATATGACTCAAAAGGAAAGAAAAAAAGAAAATGTACTTATACAAAGAACAATATTTGATGACCCCAAGACATTGAACGTGGTGTTGAATTGCATATGCGTAAAAAACACATATCTGATTTACGACATTATTAATTATTTACGAAATAATTTAACGACAATTAGGTGCACTTATAACTCCACAACACGTCCACTAATATTCTTCCGTAACAAACCCTCACTTGCTCTGCATTTCTGAAGAATTATTTTTCTCTGGGAGAAGTGAACCCAAGTGAACGAGCACTTGCTCTGACCACCGACACACCCCCGAAGAGCGAGTCCACTGCATGATGCCGGGAGTTCACCCCTGAAGTACCACCATCGTCGCTTCATAAAGGGGCGTGGAAAATTAAAATATTGCTCCTCGGCCCTTAGCAGCACCATAACCCCTTTAAACTAGACAGAGCTAAAGATAAAAAAGTGATGGAGTAGGCGCCTAGGAATTTTCCCCTTCACAGTGCTTCAAATGAATCGTGGAGGGATATTTTCGAGAGGAGGGCAATGAGGGGTCGCGACCGACCCTGCGTCATTCCGGCGCCCGCGTCTCCGTATGACCCCTATCTCCTCCTATCCTTCCAATTCCGTGCTGTTGTTCCACTGCCTCTATCCCCATGACCTCTTCTTCCCCACGCTCACCACAGGGTTCACCTTCTACTAGGATCGTCAACTTGAATCTCCTTTCCGACTCGTGCTCAAGGGGATGCCTTCCTGTACAATCTGCTGATCATCCTTGTAGTAGTAGTCCCTATCTGAGCCTTGAATCGTTCCCAGCCATTTCCCAACCTCAATCTCGCATCTTTTTCGCCTATCTCGCGACTATTTTCCACCCGAAAGGGAAGCCAGTTCCTTCAACACTCAACTTTTAAGCCTTGGGGTGCGCCGATGTCATCCGCGGTGGTGTTTGGGAGTGGAATGGGAATCCAGGGAATGGAATGGCTGAGACTCGAGGATTTTGAAATGGGGCCAGGGATCAGATATCTGAAGTGGCGTAGGAAGAAGAGGTTTGAGAAATGAAAGAGTTATCAGAAATGTTTTTATTGAGGTATTATAATAGAAGACATATGTATCACGTTAATTTTCTTTCTTTATACTTGATGGAATCAGGCCAAATGCCAGATTAAATAGCGTACAAATAAGGCTTTCAGTTCCTAATCAAAGGATTATGAGGGGTTAAATGTTACTCTGACCTTGTAAATACTACGATTCAATACCAATAAGGTGTATAAATATATTTATAGCCCTATGAAGTGCATTAGAGTAATTACTTCACGCTTTTTTGTGAGCTGCTGTCCTCGAAATCCTTATGGCACATAGGGAAAGTTATGAAAAGAAAATCCGTATTAGGTTCAATCCGACTTAATATGGCATGTAAATTCTATGTTAAAATACTCGTGCAAGACTTATGATCGGTGGTCGTTCAACATTAATAGAAACGCTGCATCATTTTTAATTAATTTCAAGAATTCCAATTGAACTCGTTTTCCCCTGGATGTATGCAAATACGGATCCAGATTTCACTGAGGATTTTTATCCCTATAATAGGTTACAAGTGCAATTAATCTTTTCCTTAAATTTACTTATAAATGAGCATGACAATTTCCATTATCCACTAGGTACAAGCATGTATGAATTTGACTATTAAATATACCCAAAGTTGTATATTCGTAATTAATGGGAAGTTTGAATATTATATGTCCCCAATCAAAAAAATATACATTAACGAAAACGAAGCTCAAAATATAGGCGAAGTTCATATTACATCGCACACATTAGTCATAACCAAGCTGGACGGCGTCAATGAAAAATGAAGACGGCATGGTGAGAGTTTGAATACAATCATGTGCCAATATTCATGCCATGTCAGTTTCAAAAACATTTTTCTCGTTCCTAATGCTTTTGATGAACTCTGGTTTTGCATTACATATTTTTTGTCCCAAATATTCATTTATTACAGAGATAATTACTATGCAAGCCATGCTCAATGCTCTTATTCTCTTCTCCAGCAAACCAATAAGCTTCTCAGGTTTATACTTTCATCATAGAAGAAATAAGAAGCATTTTAATATTCTTGTGAAATTTTACCACCCCTATGAATCACTGGAATTCCCCATCGCTCCCTTGCCACCAAGGGCTCAAAATCCTCTTTTGCTTCCTCACAAGAAATTAGCCTCGGCTTCGAGCGCCAATCCCCGCGCTCGCCTTCCCCAGCCACATTTACCTCACCACCGGAGGTAAGCCGAGGTTTTTGCCGTCGGTCGTTCAGTCAAAGTGAACCAGTGCCCCCTGTGAAAACTTTCGGGAACAAAGAGGCTGCAATATTTGCTGAGTCTAATCCGATTTCCTCCCGCAGAAAGGGACAGAGGGGAAATTTAGTAATGGTGACGGTGATGGATGATGAAATCGCTCCGTGTTATAGTTCAGAGCTATAGAAGTTGAGCTTCAAAGCCCACTTTATCTACACCTACATTTAACCCTGCGAGCAGCCACAAGGGCGTGTGGCAGGAGGTGGTAAGTCACCAGCGGCAAAGTTGAGTTTAGCTGGTAAAAACTTTGTTAATTAATAATGGGATATGTGTTTGAAAGAATTATATTTTGTCTGGATTGTAGTCGTGTATTGCTCGTTAGGGAAACGAATTCTCATAACTCTCAGTCCAAAAGTTGATTACTCTTACGCTGTTGCTGCTGCCTGTGCTCCTGATATGGTGTAGGGGTAGAAATACGCCTGCAGTGTAATATTCGAATTTGCGAGATTTGAATTTTTCGAATAACTTTAATCTTAAGAAAACAACCTTCCATTTTCTTTGGTTTCCCAACCAAGATTTTCCAATTACCGAGTGACACTTTTTGTTCGTCCATAGTAGTTTTCTTACAAAACACGCTGCTTTCATCTGTATTTTGTTTAACTCCCTGATCAAATCTTTACTCATTGGATCCCGAATGATGCTGACTGATTTTTATCGTGCATGCGATATCTTCCTCGAAGATATCGTATGCACGATCGAAACTTATTCGCGGACCTTTTTCGTCTCCCACGTCCCCAATAGGACCAAGAATTTGAACCCAGGTCCTCAGGATGGGAAGGCAGTACCATTGCCACCCACACCACACCTTCGGGGTTTTTTTTTTATTTTGCCGAGCGCATCTAAAACTGATCTCACTCTTTCTGTTTAAGATTTCTCCTGAAGAGTGAAATAGAGAGTTGAATATACCATGTAGCCGTTCGTTGTTGGATATATTAGGCTTTCCAATTCCTCGCTTGCAGTTGTCTTGTACCTTCTCTAAGTTAAAGCATCAAGACATTACGGAAATGCTCACCTAATTCGAAATTATTTAATAAATTTTCACGCACACAATTAAGTTATCTCCTCAGTCATTGTCAGTTATCGTTAGATGTTGCGTAGATAAAACGAATATCACCTCTTGTCACTTGCCATCAAGTCGCCCCCTGGAGTTTTTATAATTTTGCCGAGCACATCATAAACTGATTTCACAATAGCAACTCATTGCACACCGTGTCAACACTCTTTAAACCTACTTTTCCTCTTCTCAGTTGCGAACTTTTCTTTAGTTTCATAACTTCGAAATTATTGAATGTCCATGAAATGACTGATGTGAATGTATCGGGAGAGAAGGATATTTATCTGAGAATCCGAAACTGGAACGCATAGATGTGCTACCAAAGGTCTTACATTAATAAGCTGTTGTATATTGTCAATGAAGTAAATGACAACTGCTAGCCGCGATAGCAAGGTGAGTAACGCGCCTGACTGTCAGCACAAGGATCGCGGGCTCGAATTCCGCTTCCAGCTTGTATTTTGTGCTTACGTTATGATTGGTATTGACTATAAAACAAGATGGCCCTTTTTCCATAAGTTTTATGTCGGTACGACGCGTTTCAGCCGTTAGGTCAGCATCAGGCACATAACAGGCATCAGGTATCAGGTGATGATGACCTAACGGTTGAAACGCGTCGTACCGACATAAAAATTGTGGAAAAAGTGCAATCTTGTTTCATTATCAATATGCATACTTTCCTTTTACATCTCGCCTGCCTCAGTCAATTTTATAATTAATAGTTTAGATTAAATGGCTCGAACCTTAGCCGTTGGCGCTACGGAACTCAAGCCTAATACTATTCAATAACTTTTTTTTTACATTTTCGGTTTCAATGTTATGAGTATTAAAAATCCTTTCACCCTATAAGAAACTAGAATTCGACATTTTTAATAGTACTGAATACGTTCTCTGAGACTCCTTGTGTTTACTCCTACGCTAAATTCAATGCGTTGATGAGATGATTAGTCGAGAAAATTTTGCTACGTGGGCCTTGCGAGTTTTAAATTAGCAGGCACCCGCCCCCGATGTAATGCGGGAAGTATGCCATTTAAGTCCCCATAAAATGATTTAACGAGTGCCGTAACCATTTCACTCAATTGCTGGGCGGTCAGTGCACCTCGGGCGTGGACCGAGGAGGCTTGCGGAGATTCATGAGGTAGGGAGAATGACAAAAAACATTTTCATTATGTGAATATTTCCGCCTGGGAGGATGCGCGAAGTAGAAAAGTGAAGAGTCCTGAGTTTAATGCAAAACGAAAACATCGAGTCCTTTTCAAGAAAAATGAAAGGTTGGAGTGAACAAAGTGAATCGCAAAAGCGAGAAAAAAAAACGAGTTGGAGCTCAATTTTGTTCCCTCAAAGGCAGTGAGTTCCTCCTCGAGAGCACTCGAGAGGGGAACGTCTCTCGCTAATTTGGAGGGATGAAGTCGGAAGAATCACGCAGCTTTTTCTTTGAAGGCCGGGCGATCGTCTTCAAATTACAACCGATCGCTTTTTGTTGAAAAAAACGTGAAGATTGTTTATGAAAGGAGAAAACCTTAGGTATAGGTAGGGAAAAAAATATAAGAATGACATATTGATGAACCCATCCGACTCCTTCCGCCGAATTTAAAATAAGGCTCGGACGCCGGTAAGGCGTAGCGAGTAGCTCAGGAAAAAAGTGAAAGAGAGGAGCAACGTTGAAAAAATCTACAATGAGAAACGAGAAATAACCGGCCATTTTCTCTAATACTCCAAGCGAAGAGATGGAGAGAGACAGGACGGAGAGGAGTTATTTTTTTTAGTCGGCCTCGCCCCCGCTAAAATTCTCCTGCATCTTTTCCCTTACCCCCCCACCCCCCTTGTCTGTGGACCACCTCCCCCACCTTCGCCGCCGCTCACTGCCTGGTCACTCCTCCATAAGTCCCCCTCCCACACTCGTCTCTTTTATTTTCCCGACGTCACTCCACCCCACAAATGAAGTGGGCGGATGAGGTTATGGCGAGCGGCGAGGAGAGTGGCGGAAGGGCGAGAAGGGTAAACAGCGGCAGCCGGCCTCCTCTCGACCACCCACCCACCCTCTCTCCTGTCCCTCATCAACATCATCAGCCGACCCACCCCTCCTCCCCTTCCACCCTCGCGAGAGGGCCAGCCAGCGGCGCGTTTGGGACGCCCTCGGAGAGGAGTGGCTTCATAAGGAAGCCGGGAGGGGTGTCGGGGACCATCCCCCTCCTCCACTTTCTACTCCCTAACCCCCCTTCCTCTTGATGGACGGCCCTGCTGGAGAAAAAAAGGAAAGTGAGGGGGGGGAGTCGGGGGTGGAAAGGACGCTGGAAATGAAATAACGACTTGGGGAGGGAGAGGAGGTGGAGGGTGCGGGGTATAGGGGTTGCCAGGGATAGGACGGATAAAACACAGTGGACGAGGGGAGGAGGGGAGTTTGGGGAAATAAAATGTGCCCAAGTTGGTAGGAAAGGGTAGCGGATTGCTATTTTGTCTTGGATTAAGCCGTCGGAATTCAATCATGCGCGTAGGCGAGAGGCGGGCAGCCTCCTGGCGAGCGAGAAAGCGGATTTTCTTTCAGTGGCTGAACCCGAAATTTCCGCGGAGGGCTTGAACTTGGCAAGATATTGTCCAATTAAGTTGTAAGTGCCATCATCGTTTTGAATTTCATTCCGGCGAGCGAAAATTCGACAGGTTTACATGCCATCATGCATTTCGTAAAAGATTGAAACAGTCATTATGTCTTCAAACCAAAGATTTTCTGCGAAGAACCTTACTTTCTGACGAGGGGAATATAGATCAAATAAGTTGCGTATTCTATTTCATTTTGACTTTTTATGAAATTCAATTTTACTTAAATTATCAAGTCATCACATATGACAATACTTTGGTACATTAAGGTCTTGTTGACGTTAGTATAGACTTTTTGGATTGAAAAGGTTGAATGGTTTTAATGAATTATTATCCATGGAATTAAATAGAATTTACCTCACCTCCACCTATGATTTATTGTGAAATATTGTGTGAAACGATCTAATATTTATTTATTTTAATTTCTCAACACAATCGTGTTTTACTCAATGTATCATTTTTCTTTCGAATACACATTGCTATAACAATTGAGTATTTATACGAGGAATAAATGGAATAAAATGTTGATGGTGTATTGATTAAACAGCAATAGGTATTCTTCCCCGATATCATTATCAGTAATTATTTGTTTGACGCAGATATTTACTCGATTTTCCCATTAGACAACCTGTTCATTCTCATTTAATTTTTCTCTTTCGCATCCTTCACTGGTTGCTCCATATACGAGGACTGCGTTTTCCATTCTCTCCATTCACTTTTCCTCGACGATTTTCTCTACTTGGCTAGCCTCTATTATGCATCAAAATATGACCAATTATACTGTCCCATCTCATTTCAAATTTTTCTCAAGTCTTCCCTTTATTCTCTTAGGACTTCGTCAGACTTTCGGTCGATCTATCTTATCTTCGTCATTCTTTTGTATGCCTCCGGCCTTGACTTCTCTTCCCCTGTTATCGTCTTCTCTTTACTGCCTATTTTCTCCATCCAATTAAAGAATTACTAAGGTTCAATCTTCAAATATAATCAAAGATTGATACGACTCGGGTAAGCCTCCGGAATGTAACTTAGTGATCGAAAACTAAGCTAAGTATTTTTTTAAATCTATGTACGTGTTATTCCACGCCTATTTAAACTCCATTCTTTCCAACCTATTTAAACTCCAATCATGGTAGCCCGGGTGTTAAAACTTTGGCCTGTAAACCCAAAATCGTTAGTTCGGATTCCGCCGGGGTACGGTTGATATGTTTGTTATGAAGTGTTAGTGAGACGGGGCGATGTAAACTTAAAAGTCACAGCCTCCTTTAGGTAAAATTCTACTACTATACGATGACCAGAGCTTACAAGAATATCTCTCACAGGCAATGATAAGAATGTTCTTTATTTCCTGAAAATGGGTCATTTAATTTTTTTAAAATAATTGAAATAATTGTTGCTTTGTAAGCCTCAGGATACGCTCAATCATTAATGCTATTCCCCGGTCAATTTTAGTTGATATGGGAAGTCGCGATACTACTGTTTATGATCTGGTTGTTTTAACGTTTGCGCCAATGCGTTATTTTTCGTAGATTAATTTTTGTGGTGAATTATTTGTTTATTTTTCCCTCATCAGTGGGAGTAATTCACGAGATTAGACTTTCACTTCCGTCAATCACACGAGTAAAAATTGAGTCAGACGATCGGGGAGACGTGGAGAATGGAGATTGTCTGGGGGTGGGGAATGTAGCGGGAAGAGGGGGTGTGGGAGGGTGGCACTAATTGGAAGGAAGGACATTGTGGGGGGGAGGGGATGGGGGAATCTCATGATGGCGGACGGGATGAAAGTCGGGTGGACGGGAAGAGGAGAAAAAGGCGACGATGAGCAAGTGAGTGCCCTCTGGAGGAGTGAGGAACATTCCCTCCCCCCGCCCCAAGAGAGAGGGAGCTCACAAAGGGTTGCCGCCCTCGCGACTCGGCCTCAGGGAGCACAATGCGAACCATAATAGCATTGGATGGGGGATTCCTTTCCCGTCTAAACTCACGCCCACTCCTCGCCGCAGAGAGTGAGTGACTTCTCTCGTCTCGTCCTCCCTCCTCACTGTCCGGTCATCCGTCTCAGCTACTAAGAAAAAAATCAGTGGCAAAGACCCACGGTAAGGGCCACGTCCGAAAACCGACCATGCCTACGTTGGTCCCCTGGGGCCGATGGAATTTGGAAATTTTCTCTGGGAGGTGTCTCGTCATGTGATGGCCATGGTAAAAAAATACGATGCGTTTACTCTTATATGACGAAGTGCTGGCACTCAATTCACTTTGCGGAATCTCTTACTATCCAAAGGCTAGCTTACCCTGATAATGGCATAAATTTCCAAACCCATGACCAATTGTGGCTTTTATTAAAAAGTGCGGAAGTGAACTACTGATATTTCTCTGCTCCTCATTGAGGATGGTTTTTACCTTGGTTTCTATGGGCAGTGGATACAGGTTTTACGTCGGAAAAGCAATAAATCTACCGAACCACTCATTTAAGCATAATCATCTAATAGAACGTAGAATCTAGGAATTTCTAGAAAGTTACACTTATAGTATTTCGATGAGACATACTTTTAGCATATTGTGCGAGTGGAGCCAAGTGGAATTTATTCGTCCTCAACGCTTGATTTAATATTGTTGAGGGAAAGCAAATTCTGCTGTCAAATTGCGGTGGATTCCAATGAAAAGGACCTAAAAAACACTGACATTGAAACGTGTAGTCCATATTCAGAAGTAGTATAAGATACTTAATGCAGAACATGAGTCTGTTTTGTATGGATAATTATCTAATAGAGATACATTTATGAAGTTATTAATTTATATTTTGGAACATTGAACATAAAGTTATATTGCAAAAGGCGATAATAACAATACTGATTCACAAGAGTCGTTTCAGGCGTGATGTGGTGGAATAACATAATTAAATAAGATTGGCAATTTTCCACAAAGAATTCTTTACTCTGACCGGTTTCTTTTGGATGATCATTTTCAAATAATGTTCCGTTGTAACTTTTAATAACAGCTAACTAGGTAACCCGTGCGAAAATTTCGCACTTTCACGCTATCAGGGAATATATCAGGGAAGTATGTTAAGGGAAGTATGTTAAGGAAACGGTGTAATTGGGTTTTAAATAGAGTAGAAGATGTATCATAAAGTACTTTCTTTATACTCGTTTTCTTGCAAAAACATACAAAACATATGAATACAATACAGGCAAGAGAGTTTGGTACCAGTAGGAAAAATCATGACGTCTGTTACTGAATAATGACACGCAATTTACAAAACTTCTTTAAAGACTATACTAGAAGTAACAATGTTGCTGTCTGTAACTTTTTGGTTATGAGGTTCTTTAACACAAACATAAATATCATGGAAAGTGCGAACTCTAGAAAATGCTACATACAACTGTCCATGCGAAAAAACGGGTCCTGGCAAGTACAATCCGGCTCTCTGAAGAGTCTGACCCTGTGCTTTATTAATTGTCATTGCAAAGGCCACTTTGATTGGGAATTGTTTTTTCATTTTAAACCTTTTTTTTGAAGTTTAGAATAAAAAAATGTGTGGAGTCGATATACCTCGAGCGAGTAATTGACATTGAAAAATCGAAACTTTTAAGTAAAATTAATGGGTAAGTAGTGAAATTTGAGATTGAGATTGTATTTTTCGTCAGAAGCCGGTGATTCAACGTTTAAAATGATACTTACCTCATTTATCACTGTAGGTGCAGTATTAACGGAGCATATACGGAATGACAGAAAAAGACCTTTCTGCAATAATAAATATGATTGTTTTCTATAACCATATAAAACCTTTTGGGCCGTGTTTCACGCAAGTAATAATTCTCCTTCTCATATTAAAAAACTTGAGTCAGACACCATTCTCTCGGAGGATTGATTTCAATGAAAACATTATTAAATAAATAGCATTAGGTACAATACAAGCAAAGTATAACCCCCAAATTAATTAACACACGCTTTTTCCGATGGTCTATATTGCATGATGTCAAATTCAAACCTTAGGGCTGTACTAAACTTTATAACGTTCCTCATAGATCTGCCAACTTTTGCACAGAGACTCCATCCAACAATCGAGTTACTTATCCATTTGGAGGAAGTGACCTACAGCTGATGTATTTTGCGCCATGAAGAATAGAATCTTACCCAGCATGAATTCGAACCAAGGCTCTTGGAATGGAATATCAACGCTAGCCACCACACCAACCCAATCCCACTAAAAAATCGACCACCCTTCGCTTTTCCCTCCTCGGGATGCCAACTTGGCCGCAACAATCTCCCATCCCCCTCTATACCCCGATACGTCTGCATCTCCACCCTCTCCCATCTCGATGGACCCATCATGAAATTCGGCAGCGTGAAGAGGCAGAAGACGAAAGAGAGCCGACGAGTGTGAGAGGGAGTTGAATACAAGAGGAGCTACCGCCTTCGCAGTCTATCTTCCGACTCTTTTCTTTGCCTCCGCTTTCCGTAACGCCATGTTCCGGACGTTCTGCGTCCACCCGCGTGTTAATACCGATCTCCGGTCCGCTTGGCACCTTCTCTCTCTCTCTGTAAATGGGGCTTCAACCACTCCGTTGACCCTCCGGATATCTCGTCCGCTCAAAAGAACCCTGCCCGCTTCGCAGTGATTCACGAACGTTTCATCGGGGAGAATGAGAGCTCCCTTCTCTCCGTAAACGACGCTTCTCTTCTTTCGGAACTTTTCTGAGGGAGCGCGGTCCCCATTCGGACCTTATAAAAAAAAAAGAGAGAAGAAATACTTACTGCCTTGATGGACGGGGTCGTTTCAGCTCCTGGGGACGGCACCGTAGCGATAGTGGTGGTGGGACTGGTTCAAATTGGATAATTACGCCGCCTAGCTTCCCCCAATATTTCAGAAAGCGGACAAAGCCGTTATGCTACACGGTAAGGTAGCAAAGATTAATATTGAAGAACAATCGAATTAAATTGCCCATTCTCTCCAAAATTGCCGCCTGGCACTTCCTCTCCTCTCTAGCATATCCTTATCCTTGATTTGACCGCCACTTCCGTTCCCTCGTCTGCCAGGTGCGTGTTCCCACGAATTACTTCTCTACCGAGAGATAACAAACCTTTTATCTATACGAGGAATTTAAAATAGGCACATTAATTATTCGTGTAGTGTATTAAAACGTTCCGAAAATATCACTCGGGGAAAAAAATCCATCAGTGAATCGAAAATGTGAACAATGAATTACTTCTGAATTTGTCAACTCAATACTCTCCAAAATACGAGATAAACAGCTATCGTTTTATGTTGCCGAAGAGACAGCATGTACGAACAATCATATCTACCGTACCATAGTACCATGTAAGGAATGCTATTGAATATGCCTTCCATAGGGTTTGATTACTAACATTTATTTGTTTGTGCGGCTCGGTAATGTTTCTATTTACAGCAAAGGGCGTGGAGCATAAATTATAGGTTTTGATAAATGCCTGCGGTCAATGCTTAACTGTTTTTGGGTAGGATATACTTATGGGTAGCATAAGCTCAACAAAACATCAGCCGCCGTGTAAGAAGCGCAATTAGGTAAATGGTCAATGGAGTATCGACATATGACGTGATACCGCAGTTTAGAGACCTCATGTTAAATAAATTATGTGTCCGTTAAAGTATAAGGGTGACACGATTACTCGCATATCCACAAAGGGCAGTCTAATAAGAATATTTAAATATCGCACTGATTCATATTGCTAAATTTACGCTATATAGACCTTGAGAATTAAATTAGCAACATTTCATATCACTTGCTATTGAATCCCATTAAATAGTATCGCAAATGTTTGCATCGCGTTGACTGCCATCTCCAAATTGCATTGTAATATCTGCGAGAACATTACAGCACATGGATTTGAGCCAAGAAATTCTATCGAATGGTTAGAATATACAATAGGCAAGGAAAAATGAGTCCCCCTCCATAGTCTCGAGGTTTATTTCCTTAATTTTGCCAATTATGCGAGGCATGTTGCTGCCGCCTTTTAGGCAAGAGTACTCACTACATCACAACGCTTCCAAATCGACCAGGGGCGAGAAGAAATCTACCAATGCTGCGAATCACACCGAACGCGGAGGGGATCGGGAGGAGTTTGGGACTCGTGCGTGCATTTTACGATCTCCCGCGCGCATTCATTGATTTTGAGTCGGAAAACGGTGATCCGGGGCCGTTTTAACTGAATTTCGCCGCCGCCGGTGAAGTTGGGCGGGACGGGATTTTACGTACGTGAGGCTTTGTCGGGTGGGAGGGGGGAGGGTTGCGAGGGGATGGATATGGGATTGGTCCGCAAATTGAGATTTATCGCTTCCCTTCTCCCGCCGTCGACGAATGTGGTGTAGAGGGGGGAGAGAGAAGTGGGGGGCCTTTCTCATCGCAATCTCGTTACCCGTTAAAAGAGAAACTTTCCCTACTGTCTCCGCTTCCCCACAAACTATCCTTCCTCCCTCCCCCAACCACTTATGCGTGTTCTGCGTACTAACCCGGGGAAATGGCATTATCATTTTATTTACCCTAATCAGAATAAATGTGCGCTCTTCGAGGGACGCCGTGGCGTGCTTCACAAGACACATGCCGGCGAATTTAACTACTCCAAGGGAGTCTGCTCCTCCTCCTCCCTCGCACCCACGCGCCCGCCGTTCGGACGCCGAAACAAGTGAGGGTAGGCGGGGGTGTAGGAAAGAAGAACGGAGACGGACTTGCGGCGCTGTCTCCAACAATGCTTTCATCTCCATTCCCTAATCCTCCCACCCGCCAAAACTGCGCTCCACAGCCTGAAATATATGTGGTACTTTTTTATTTTTCGCAGACAGACCGATCCGTCTCGTTCTCACGCCTCTGCTTCACAACCGTGACCCTGGAAATTTCAAAAGGAAAACAAAGCTAAAAAAATAAACTTTTTGAAGGACGTGAATGTCTCACGGAGTCCCCGAAGTCTTTAGGGTAAGGATAAAAAAAAAGGTTAGCTAAACGGGAGGAGGATATCTAAGGGAAGCAACAATTATGAATTGTACATGAGTGTGTGTTTGTGTGTGTGTGCCCAATGCAACTGCTTCGAGCGTCGTCAGCATCCACCGGCCTTGGCTCGAGAGGAGACGGCATTCATCACTTGATGAGCGGAGACTGCCTCAACGAGATAGATTCAAAGCCCTCATTATTTTACCAGCCGCGCCTTTAGCGAGTGATGCAACGCGGGAATGCATCAACGTCTCAAGCAGTCCGACGAAAAATCTTCTCCAAGACAAGCCATCCGAGGGCAACTCCTCCAACCTTTGCTCCGTTTGCAAGACCGAGACGGTTTAATGACCACACCACGACTCTGATCACTCCGATTGTTGCCGCGATCCTTCCGCTATGCATTAACATCTCGTTTCATTTCGCGTTACTTGCATTTAATTTTTTACTGCCTAGCATAGTCAATAAATTCTTCGAGGGAGAAAGAGAGAGGAATCTAATCAAGCTAAGATATGATATGGTTTGAAAAAATCTCAATGTTGATTCTTCTAGATAGCGTTAGTTTTGTAAATATACTCATGGCAATGCTTCTTGGCGGGATAAAATACGTCTCGATGCCTGAAAGGTGGTCCCTCAAAGGTCTCCGTTCTTTGGTGCTTTTAGTCGTTATTCTAACTTTTAAAGTGTTAGAAGGACGACCTTGACCTCATTTCTGTTGTAGTATTAGCCAGAGTAGACCTGAAGACATCTTGATGGAAAGGTGAAGAATAAGCTTTAGAAAACTAATAGACGGTGAAAGCAACTACTTATTCGTTGTGATGTTCTTTATTACAACAAAACTTTCATTTTTGTTGGGCCAAAAACTAAAGGTTTCCTTCAAAAACAGAAAAAGGTAGGCTCAGAGTATAATAACCAACATGTTTCCCTTTCTCTAAATACTTAAGTCATTCCATCTTGTAATGCAAAGGAAGAGGGTAGTGGTGCAATTAATGTGGTTATGTGATTGAGGAACGTTTCTTATTTTAATTTATTGTTTCGATATCGTACTTCCCTTTTATACCTCATCGTAGAGGCGTTGCTTGGAAATGTGACTGAAAGACTAGGTCATTACTCATGGGGGTCAGTAGAATATTCTTAAGTGAATATATGATGCTTACTTCACTCTATGAGATTCATTCAGTGTCTATCAAAAATCAATCGTGGGTGTTTATAAGCGACGATTTCGGAAGGTGAGTTGTGTGGAAAATAGAAAAGTAAAGAGTAAACCACGCACCAGATGAAATCGAGGCTAATGCTCTGAAGTTGGCTTTGCTCGTTCACTGGCGATTGTTCACTATTATTTAACGAGACTAAAAGTTTCGCGATCTATTTCTAATCCAGAAATTAATCGCAGATGAAACGACGCACAGATTATACACTCATTTGTAACATTCCATCTCAAATAAATAAATAACGTGGAAAAGGAGCCGTTGGGAAAAATCAATTTAGAGGATAATCAGCTCACATCTTTTGTACCGGTAAGAAGCTATCAACATTTATAAAGGGAGGGTGACTCCCCTTCAACATCCATTTCAAAGAATATACTCCAGTGATAAGCTGGAAAAAATCTCTCCCGACAGAAAAAAATAGATAGATAGATGCGAAGGATAACTGATCGTTTCTTTAACTTACTGCCCCCGTTGCTAAAATAAATATGCTGTTTGCGAAGCTGAGTATGGGCAAAAGCCTGTGAATATGATTCCAAATTTTATTTCATTGCCAGTAACGTCACTTTTGACGCATGATGTGTACGGCGATATAGTGGGTAGCAGCATGTACTCTTAGTGAAATGAGCAATATTAAAAATACGCAATAGAAGAATTTCAACTAAGAAAAAAGTCATTTGCCTTGACCTGGATTCGACCCAAAAACATTAAGATCTTTTCACAGGTGCTTTAGCCAGTTAAACTTCCAAGGCTTAATTGGCTTAAAATTTTCAATATTAAAAATTGTTTCGAAGTTTATTAAGATTTTCCATTTGAAACGTAATGTTGGATACTATATGTACATACATACATACCAAATTCTGCGCTTCCATCAAACGTTCACACATTTATGGCTTGGGCATTGGTAATGGTTTTGGCATCCATTCGATTTCCCGCGGGTTTCTGTAAGCGTTCTGCTTATTTTCATTTACTCTCTTCAACAATGTTGTCACCAGTTGCTCATATCGCTCTTGTTCTTTGATGAAATCTCAGGCCCTTCCATTGCTCATTGGTTCATCGACGTGACCGCGTGGATCTGAGAACGTCCCCTGACTCACCGCCAACTCACTCCCCTCGAATTTCAACGCGTTTCATCCGCATTAAATTTGGCGAAACTAGTCGGGGGGGGAGGAGGTGAGGGTGGTACTGGAAATTAGCGGTCGGAGGGGGGAGGCAAGAGCGAGCGTCTAATTCATAGGAGTACTGCTAATTCTCCGGAAGAGCTGACGAGGCAATAAATGCGTCATTCACGGGAGATAGGGTCGAGAGAGACTGAAGTTGTGTTTACACGTAGCAGTTGACTGTTACGATAGTCAACTGCTAAGCACCACTCGCACGAATCAATAGAAATTTGAGATGGCAGTTGAGGTCGATACTGGTCATACGATGAACACTATCGATCAACGTTCGAGTTATTAACAAAGTTGAAGTCCGTCTACTTTGCAGCGGATATGTAGCCAGCACAATATCAGCAATCGCCAGTGTCAAGCGATACACGATATCTGATGCCGAGAATTTGGAAGGAATCACAAGGTTATCCCTTTCCGAAGGGATGGTACTACACTTTAAAAGATGATTGAGCAAAATAAAGTTCAATGGAATACGTTGTTTGAAGAACGGCATGAAAATTCAGGTGGCATTTACCAGTGACATCAACGTTTTTTCTTTCGTACCAAAACTCCCAGATAGCGACTTTAATCTGCATAGAAGTTGGTGCAGGCCGTGCAGGCACATCATAGCAGTAGCGGTTGTGATATGTCGCATGTCTCGCGGCTGTCATAGCAGTCAACTACTAAGAGTAAACGCTGCTTGAAAGAAAATAGGAAATGCTCGCGGAGAGAGCAAGTACAAGCATTATGTTTCGGTGTTCCTCGACATCAGAAGTGCGTTTGAATACAAATTAAAAACGTGCATGGCAATGGAAACCAGAGAAGTCGTACGAACATTGCGCATTGAGGTGTCAGCACAGCAAGCAAAATCATTCTGAACATGGGTCTTCCGTTAGATGAGGTGATTGACTCGACTGCAGAGAGGTATAACAGTGGCCTTCCAAACCATAATGCCCCAAGACTTCAATAGTAAAAGCTTCTATTAGCTACTGATTTTCTTCTATCTTGTTACTCCTACTAAAGAGTAAATCATAGGGAAAGTATTGTAGCAGATTTTTTACCTCAGTTAATGTTAAACTAGCGTTCCTGGAATATATTCCTGGTAGACTTAACTAACAATGTTCTGAAGATCAGGATCGCCTGCCGCTCACAAGCAAAGCAGCCGCCGATCGAAGAATAATTATATTTAGTTAGCATAAATCAAAAGTTGCCAGGAGTTCTATTTAACTTTATTGCCGATACTCAAGAATTTATTAACTATTGGTGAAAAACATTTACCCATGACCCAATGATTTTGGATGCTGATTACACCATTCAAATTCCTGGATATTTTAAAATAAAATTTACACCAATGCTGATATTTATTGACCGCTTTTAAAAATATTATGTTTTTCGATCATTGGAGTGTTTCTTTAGAGAAATTCGCTGCTTTCCTTTGTAGGTTAATCACTGAAGGAATCCAGTCTTAATTTGTTGAGTTCCTAATTCTGTTTACCCCACATGAGGCCTAACAAGAGTGATTAATGTGACTCTCATACTTTTTGCTGGGGTACCTTTCCGTAGTTAGTTTGATGTGGCTTAGCTCTTCATCGAATTGGTGTGCCAAACTTGGCGGTATTCCTTCGAAATCGGCGATCTTACGGTGGAAGATATTCGCATTCACGTAATAATGTTTGGAAGATTTTCATGCTAAATTAGATATTAGAGGGGGATTGGGTTGGTGTATTAGTGACAGCACTGACCTCCCATCTCGAGGGCTCCAGTTGGGATCTCAGCAATGGTGGAGACTTCACATTGGCATAACGGTCACTACTTGAGTGATTTTCTAAGAGCACTTCGAGTACAGTATTCGATCCGTTGGACAGGAAGTTAAACCGTGGAACTCTTGGTGTCCCTCGTTAAGAGCTGGGTATTGCCGACAATGGGTTTCTCACCACCAATTCCCCCCCTGAAAAATTCCTACCCTCATCCAACAATACACCTATCCTAAATGGCGCAAATGAGATGTAGGTCGCCACCTACAAATAACTAATACTTTTATGTCTTTTTTCCTCACATCCGCTAATATTTTGGATATGTTAACCCCAAGAGTTTTTAAGAATTATTTAAAATCACTTACACGACGTATACCTTCACAGCTAACACAAAAAATTTAAAGCTGAAACAATTTTGCTTCCGTGGCACATGGCTTCCTGCGGCGTTGCAGAAACCTATCATCAGAGTTTAAAAAATATTACAGGTGTCAATTCATGGAATATTTTGTCAAACAAGAGTATAATGACTGAAGTAAACACGAAAAGACATGGAAATAAGAGCGCTTAGGGAAGATCAGTATAAGGACAGAGAATCGTGGCAAATGTATGTGAGAAACGGCATTTGGAGCTGTAAAAAAAACTCGCTGTTATATATAATTTATGTATTTGCGAAGAAGTGCAAGGATAGAAGAAATTTAGTAATTTGGTATATATATATACATATACTTTTTCAATATCACGACATAGATTTCAATTTAGTACGGCATAGTCAGGACATATTTTTAGGCAGTGTAATAAAAAAATTGTTTTTGAAGCTACCACGAGCATTTTTTACTTGTGTTCTCTATGAAAGGGATAGAGAGAGGGACCTGGACAGAGGTAAATCACTACTGTCGGAGAGATAAGCACCTCTTTTCAATCTCTTCTCCTCCCTCGTTATTCCATCAGCCGGTTATGGGCGTTAAAAGCACCAAGGGTGGCACATGAAAAGCCCTTCCTACCACACCTCCATCTCTCTCCAACACGATCATAACCCTTCGTTACATCGTCGCCGTGAAGCCCTAATAGCAGAGCGTGAATAGCTCATCCAATTATTCGGCAGACTTTTTAAGTATTGCATGGTGGTCCTCGTGCGGTTGTGGCTTGGACCATGTTTCCTGAATTATGCTGTAGAAATCTAGGTTTCGCGGAATTCCCGGAGCCATCCGAGGAGTACGTTTCCTACCATTTGTGTGTCACAAATGAAAATGGTTTGTTCCTTAATGTGGTGGTGTTGTGCTCTTTCGATTAATCGAGTTAGACTAATGGCGATGACTGGAAAAAATGGTTACTACATCTGTACAGTGTTATAGAAGGATTCAGCCGGTTCACACCCATTCGGCAAAATCAATGTCTAAACTTTTGATAAGTTTGGGAACTGGTATCATGACTCTTATTTTATATTTTTGTTGCTATAAAGCCTTTCTGATACCATAATTGATTTTTTTTACTTTTATCCTTATCATTAAAGCAAATAATTTAAGTTTAAGAAATTTATGAAGTAACACAATAAATTTCAGTATATCGATTTTTATGCCATATTTACAAAATAATTTATTTTTTATGCCATATTTACAAAAATGTGACTATGGTAGAGAACCGGTTCTATGATCTTTAAATCCCACAACATTCAACAAGTTATCATAAGGGTATGTGGGTTGGTATGACTCTACATAATGCATTATCGACGATTAAATTATCAGTTTTCATTAATTATAATCTTATGGCTTCACACTTGAGTTAATTCATACAGAGAACAAGACTGCTTCCCATGCGAGTCTCCCACCTCAAATTTGCATTACGCGTGATAGACCTGCACATATGTGGTGCTAATGTTTCTGGTTACTTGACAGACATTTATGATGTTCAAGAAATACTCTCATGCTTTATATGTATTAAGAGTCTCTGGCCGCCATGAAAAACGCTTAAAATTTACTTAATTTATCTTCATTGCCTATCTTGTGTCTTAGATATTATATATTCGTGTTCATTTATTGTTCGCGGAAAAAAGCTGTGTCACCTTAAAACTAAAGATAAACGCGCCACACACATGACCAAAAAAAATAAAATAAAACGCATCCTTAAACATTCAATCTGTGGTATTTTTAGGAAAGGTGCTAGAGAAAATCAAAGAAAAGGGACACTCATTTGCGTGGCCAATCTTCACAGGGTTTTCACGAGGCCCAGTTTTAGGGGATGGAAGGTCCTTCAACATAAATACTGATGTGTAGAGAAACTAAGAATATTAATTCATTTATTACATTTTTAATGCCACGCAACCCGAGTTACATTACGTGGAATAATGTTATTATTCAATTGTGCGCCCTCTTCCATTTTATCAGATATGCATGCATACTTATTCACAATTTATATAGACTTGTATTTGTGTTCACAATTGTGTTTTGTGGTCCGGTGAGATTAGCGTTAGGGGTCATCCATGCATTGCGTAATGCTGATTTCACATTTAATCGACAAGGATTCGACGGAACATTTATTTTTTCCATTGAAACTCAAGTTTTAATAACAATGGCATCAGTGCTATGCAAATGCTATCGCTAAGCGTGTGTGTGGTAACGGATCAGCACAAAACAGCACAATTTTGGCCGTTTTCCGGCATTAAAGAATATAATTCATTTTTATGGGTCAAGGGTAAGCAATTCACAAAAAACTGCAATGTTTCAATAATGTGGTGACGGGTCAGGCAAATATTTCATTCTTTTGACTGTTTTCCGGCATTATAGAACATAATCCGTTTGTACTAGCCCAGAGTAAGCAATTCAGTCTGTATCGTGAGAGAAATTGAGTTCAAAGTTAGTCACCGCGCGTACAAAACGGACTTCTCCGTCGAGTATATATAGTCCAGCTCTCCCCGTATCGAGTCAGCTAGTCCGATGTCTCGCAAGCTCTCACATGAGCGGTTCGATGTACTCGTAGCCGGGCTCAATGCTAGGCACGATAACGACCGATATCAGTTGCGCTTAGCTGATTTCACCAGGATCGCGTGCGTGGACCGGTTGAGGTCTCTTCTTCGATGACGCTCCGGGGAAGCCTCTGATGAGCGCTCTCAGGCGCGCGCGCCCCAGGTGCTTCTACGAGTAGCTTGCGCAGACGACTTTGACTAGCTTTTTGCCTGCATCATTGACATGCTTAATTTTTTTTCGGTATAAATCCGTAGAAAATATATTATTTTTTAAAGAAGATAAGTTCATATTTTTAGACGCACATCCACATAGCTAATTACCACATGGCCATGTATAAAATGACTATATGTCATTGCGTATCTTTTTATGAATTGGATGAATATGAATCTCTGGACCAGTTCAAATGGTCTTTAATGCCAGGAAACAGTAAAAAGTGTGCTATTTTTTGCTGACCCGTCACCACATATACAATTAGCGACAATATTTTATTGTCATTGACCCCATTATCACTGATATCAAAGCATGAGTGATCTATTATTTGGTTATTATGAATTATTTATTATTAGTCGACTTGTTTCTGATATCTACTAGTAAATGGAATTCTTCACCTTGCACTTCATCCCTGCTATGTTAAGAGCCAGTAGATTTCGCGTCGTTTGGATTTTGATTATAACCTAGCCAATAACTCTTTGCGGAATATCCCTATATATTTTTTTCAATTTTGTTTGATCGCTAAATCGTTGGAAGCCATACAATTTAATAATATGAAGGCATAAATATACAGTGAATTAAGCAATTTTCCATGCACTCAATGCATAAATGTGTAATATTGTATAAAATTGTTAGTAATCCAGGGACAACAAAAAGTAACTGTAAAGAAAATGCTGTTTGGGGTGCTGCAATATCCCAGAATGACGTAGAAGGTTCCTGGGGCTTACTTAGGGATACAATTATATTCGTAAAATGGCAATTGTAGCAATTTATGACAAAATCCAAAATTAATTGTTTTTTTAACTCGCGTGTGCCCTAAGAACGTATCCCCCACGCACTTCGGGGCTCGACTTAAATGATAATTGGTGGGTGAGCCTAATTATGATACGATAAATATTAAAATTGGTGGAAATAAGATAAGACAAGCACTTGCGTGATTTTGTAGCGTTTTCGATTATCCCGTACTTAGAGTATGGGCATTTGAAAAACAAATTTATATTGCCGAAAGAAGCGTTAAAAAAATAAGGCATTAAGTTTTTCAACCGTAGGTAACTACTACACATTCAAATACTTGATTTGATATTTCTCTCATGGAAAGTTTCAGTTGCTCCCGATATATTTCAGTGTAAGTACATATTACTATTGTCTTCACCGGGACTCGAGCCCAGGCCCCATGATTTTTGGCCACGTGCTCTACCACTTAAGCTCCCAAGACTTTCACTTTCACTGTGGAAATTGCCGTTAAGATTTTCACGGCTAATGCGCGAGCTTTGAATTTGAAATTATTTTTGTACCTATGATCTTATCCGTTCCTTTGGCATTGTTACTATGGTATTGTTTTTAAATAAGGCTTTATCTTATTAATGTCCTATTTTTGCGTTCAATTAGTTCGCAGCAAAGATTATATGGCTTCCAGTCAGCTGGAATATTTTTACTCGTCATGCTTATGCTGGGAAGTTTCCTCTTTAGGAACCAAATGGTAACTATTTTTTTGGCACTTTTTTCTCTATGTAAGAATTGATTCAGCTAAAAAATAATAGCCCGAGGCTTTCTTTTCTCCCCTGCAGAAATATGCCCACCCAAAACCTCATAAATATAAACTAGATTTTTGCCATTAGGCCTATTGATAATGCAATACCTATCCTAATATTAGGGTTGAATAATTTTATTGTCTACCCATTTTATGCATGACCATTATAACTCAATGGAAATATGTATATAGGTATGTATCATATCATTATGCAATTTTAACCTTCTTCTCTTAAAAAATATATTTTTTCCTAGGATTAGTATTTATATTATAAGCAAATAGAAATAGATGTAAGTATGGTCGAAAATGCAAAATTTACGTTCAGGAACATGTTGCAGTGTATCTACCCTGATGCTTTATTTAATGCACGTTCTCTAGTAAACTGCCAAACGAGACATTCTACGTCGATCGCCTATAGTCAACGATCATCGATACTCATAGATAAGCATTAATCGTCGACAACCACCGATCATCGTACGTACCCTGTTCGATGACAATAATCGAAATCGAAGCATTTCGATGAAATAGTTTTCACTGACAATCGATGGGTAAAACCGTTCATCGCACAAGCCTGCCTGCGGCTGCGGAATCCCGGTATCAGTCGTTCTCGCGGAAAGCGCTAGATGGCCCTGACCGGTCGTCTCGGGCGGACCATCCCACTATACCCGTTGGAAGCCGCGACCCAGGAGTGCTGTTCCAGTTCCATCCCTCGCCTCATCTCCGTCTTAATCTTCTCCCCGCGATATTAACCCTTTCGCGCCGGAGTCCTACGCAGGAAAATGCTTTCCTTCTCACGGGTTCCTCTAGAATATTTTTCCACTCCCTGTACGGAGCTCTCTTGAAGCAAGGCTTCGAGCAGGTATGTCTTTCCCCCGCTTTGGGACCGGACCCAGCGGGGTTCCCGACCCTTTCCTCGGCCACTGACCAGATATTATCTTCGCCCTTTTCCAAATGAGAACCCACCTCGGCTTCTGTCCGCGGTCAACTATTTTTAATTCAGTGATTTTTGTTAAATAAATAATAGTAAGACTTTAACTGGGGGTTAATACACAAATAAATTCCTGTTGTTATAAATACCATTTAGAGATTTTAAACGAAATTCTAATGTTAATATTAAGATATTTAGCACAATAGACATAATATCAATGGTTACAATAATAATTATTTCTGTTGTTTCGCAATAGAAGACGTCCGCGCATTATCCAACCATACCCGTGTTTTATATAAAAGCACATGCACTTTTTTTGGTGCGATGCCTTCATCAGGAAATATTTTTATGTAAATATACTCGCAATGGTAGCGCGAGATAGATTTTTCTGCCTAGCAATTATTTATTGTATCTCCCAATATTCCATCATGCACGCATGCGGTTTTCTTCTAGGTTTTACATAAATGATTACAACATAATTATCACTCTTAGCCACATTACACAGAACAAATTTGAATGCTGAACACCAAAAAGATTCAGTTACAAGAAAGTAAAGTTTATTGACTGCTAATAAATTAGCATAAACCACACCCTTCAGCGGGATTTTCAACCTATAATTTAGATATAATAGATTTCGCGGTATGTTGTGTGGTATTACCATTACAGTTGTTTTCCAATATATGTTCATAAACAAGTAAAACGGAGAGAAAAATATCGGTACTACCTTATCGTCAAATCATAAAAAAACATACGTCTTTGTTCCTCATTGCAATGAAAAATTCTCCAAAATCGGTTTGAATCTCATTGACAGGTGAACTCTGTTAATAATAACGTTAGAGTTCCGTTTAAAATTTCTAGAGATTCAAAAAAACATAAGGAATTAACTTCTGGAACTCAATAATGCGATTTAGAAACAAATATGATTTTGGTTTTTCAAATGCATAAATAAAAAAGTGACCACGAACAACTGCCGAGGGTGAGGCTCGCGCTGCGAAGAAGGGTCGAGATAATCCCCGCCTCGAAGCCGAGGAAGGGTCTTCAGAGCCGCGAGGAAGGGTCCTTTATGACACCTTGGACCTTTTCTGCCTACCTGACCCCAGCGACGTTTTAAGACGCCCTTCGTTCTCTTGCGTAGAAAAATCTGCGGCGTTTATAAACGGCCTTCGTTCACAGGAGTGAAAAATCTGCGGCGTTTATAAACGGCGTTCGTAGCGAAAGGGTTAATCAATGGTGGGATACGGTCGGACTGACGCCCTCTTTAAGTCAGTTATTTACTCTCTCTCTCTCCCCCTTCCTTCCCTGTCCAGGCCCTTTCCCTTTCTCTTCTCCCCCTCGCCGCTTAATCTCCACCGTTTGATCTAGGGTCTTAACGCCTGTTCGCTTTGCATGCTTTAGGCTCATATCTTCTCCCGTCCATCACCCTCCCCCACCCCCCCCCCCCCATCTTCAATCCCACATTCCTCCTGGGGTTGCTTTCCTCGCCCTCGCCTCATTTCATCAAGGGTGGAGAACGGGTGAAGGGAGCAAATGAACTCAGAACTTCATTTCCTCTCATATGCACGATGTCGTTTAGTTAGCTAGCTGTTCGGAGGAGGTGAATGATAGCTGAGGTCACATGCGCCATTCTGGCGAGTAAGAATATGGCGGCCACGTGATTAAAGGTAGAGATTTCTGGGAACGGAGAAGATTTGAGGGAAACCCGACACCGGTGTTTTCCTACTTATAATGAAACGTATACCATTAAACGTCCCATTCGACGGACGGAGTACTGCACTCGAAGTATTGCTCTCTGCACAGTTTTCAAATAGGGAGCGGTTTCGTATGCATAGAAAATTTTGTGTCTCCGGTCTTTCCTCTTAAGGCACCGGAGGTTCAAGGCAAAGACCAATAGAAAACCAGAGAAACCATTTAAAATGTGAATGTATTGCTTTTGGAAATTGGCCAGAATAACCATGGATATACCAAATTAGAAGAAAATAATAAAAGGGAGAATTATTTATCAGCTATATGGTGGTAAATGAGAAAGAACTTCAAGAGGATATCATATAAAACATGCTTCATCAAAGTGGGAATTCTTGGCAGTATTAGCAAATGGTACATTAAGACAAGAAAGACTTGAAATATCGTTTGCATCCTGCTAAGTCGTAGTTGATCGACGTTATGGGTATTAGGTATTTCCGGGAAACACTAATTACCCATTCCGATTAAGAACTGGGTACCATGCCCCAATGAGTGAATTTTAAACGTTATTGCGATTGGTATGCAAAGAGCACTATACTCCCCAATTAGACTGAACTTTAGAACTTCACTCTTTGGTGTCGGAAAGTAATCCAATTACGGTTGTGATTAAGTGAACTTCAATTAATTGTCGATGGGAATTGAAAATCCCGTTCACGTGATTTAATTGAGGACTCCTCCCCCTGCAAGAACCGCGCATGTGATTGAAATATATTCCCTAATGATAGTTAAACCTCCTTTGAATAGTTCACCATCAATTTCTCGTAGGTAATTGTCGATTCCGTCAATATAACTTACTTTGCTTCACCAAATAGAGCTCCAGGAGGATAAAACGAGACTTCAATTTTCCAGCCTTTCATGTTCCATTTTAATTGATACAACTCTTTTGAGATCCTTTTTATTCAAATTCGAGAATCTATATTATCCATGATTATACAATTAAGGGACATAAAAGAGGGTACATACTAGATTTTCACTTCCCTTCTTGTTTCGTCAAATTTAGATGATTTATTGAACCTTGAGACCAGGGAGTGTGTAAATATAGTATACCTGCTTGAGACAACTCGGGATATGCATGATAAAAATTAATTATTTTCTACAAGCCTACTATCGATAAGTCTTTGATAATAACGCCAAGACTTTGAACACGATTTGCGAAATAAAATATTAAAATGGAATTGAACAAAGTTACGTAAAATACTTATGTTGGGTGCAATTTGAATTATTTAATCTTAGGCAATTCTCCCGCTGTCAATTTTCCGCGGTAATTATCCAAGGGATATCATTTGGCTTAACGGTCGTGTAACTTAATGCATCCAGGTTTTAACCATTCCAAGGTTTGGGCCACTTTATTGTGAATTGATACAGCATTTCTCATCAGTCCACTAGGGAGAAATTATCTTCCTCAGATTTATAGTGAATGAAGGTAGCAAAATAAACTTGTCAGATTTAATTTTAGAGCAAATGATTACCATTGTTTTAGCAGAGATGATTATCGAGAACTTAAATTATTATTCTTCACTGAAAAATACGTAAATATACAAAATACGCGATATTGTGTATTTACGTATTTGAGACAACTCGGGCTATGCATGATAAAAATGAAGTTGCGGTAGTATAGCTATGAAATATGTTCAAACATAAATTGAAAGAAAAATAGCACAGTTTCCATTTGACTAATATACCTAGAAGGATTTTTTCAATCCCTCCAATCAAAATTTATCCTTCTATCGCAAACATTACTATTCTTCTTCAACCCATTCTGGTCATATAAATGATTGCATAAGAAGCTTGAGCCTGTGAATTTCATAGAAATTTGTCTTTTATGAGTTTCCTTCACTGATGTTCTCACTTGCCTCTTCTTCTCGTTGGTTAATGAGGACAACGGCAATATTGATCAGATATTCTCAACTGGAGAAAGACACTTTAACTGTGCATAAATAACTCTATTTAAAAAGAGAGTTTGTTTCTGATAATTGGTCTTTGATTTTCTACATCTTATGTGGGCTGGACTCCGGTCACCGCTGTTGTGCAGTAGACACAAACCAATAGGAAGTTACTGTACATTTCTCTGTGCCACGATGCTGGTAACAAAAAGGCCTTGATGATAGTGGCGACCTCACCTGCAGCATATATGTACTGATGTGCTTATAAAAATTCGAATCGAATCCAAAAGGGTGGTGGAAGTTGCGGAACACTGCACGTTCACCATACTCTTTATTCAATTCTTAGTGGTACACACTTGGAATCGCATAAAAACAACTTGGGCACGGTTGCGAGGTCAGTAACTCGCCGGTCTGGAAGCCATAACTTCGTATGTCATATGGAGTGAGTGATTGAAGAACCTTAGAACCTTATTCCACTAATAATATTGTGTAAATAATGAGCAAATCATGTGAGTGGGGATTAAAGAAGGGAATAAATGGGAAAGGAAGAAGGAGAACGAAAAAGGGCCATTGTGCACCATGTTTTCTTCATTTCCGGTTCCTTCGTCCCTTTCAGATTCCTACCCTCCCTTTCCTTACCCAGCCTCTCGATCATCCATCTCCTTTGGGAGCCACCTCTCTTTCTCACCCCGTGACCCGCTCGTTGTCAATCTTCTGCGCTCCACTTCTCCCGCAATTCCCCAATCAGGGCATCTACGAGCTCATGATTTGAGCCACTGATCCTTCAAATCCATTGACGCACTGAGGCACCATGAATCAGGCAAGTTTCATTGGACACTGGAGCTATGTGAGAATCCTTATGGCACACACTCAGGAGGTGGCTAGCAGGACATAATTACATCTACATATACATAATACCCTGCAAGCCACCATAAAGGTATGTGGCAGGGGGTGAATTCTCACTAAACATGCACTACATATCATGCATAAAATAGGATTAATGTAAATATATTAGTCTAAACTTCACCATATAAAAAGATAAAAATTGCAAAGTAAGCATGCAAAAATATGCTGTTAGTTGGGTTACCCTCAAGTCTTTATACCAACATGCAACTACCTATTCTATGGATTAATTCACTCGTATTGGACATATTTACCGCTATTCATATCCCTAATTGTACGAGGAAAAAAGGACATTTTGAATCTGTCAGTTCGGCAATCATTTTCTCTAATTTTTTACTTATGGTACAGTCTACCATAGTAAGCTGGGGTTCGCCTAATATTTTTAACGTCATCACTGAAATATATTCTTGGAATTTATTTAAGAGATGAAGTCTAAATTTCAACCTGCGGTCTGACAATGATTCCCATTTTAATTCATTAAATAGACTGGTTACGCTAGTATGGTTATCGTATCGTCCCTTTAAAAATCTTGCCCATCTTCGATGCACACGTTCAAGTTCATTATTTAGACCGATTTCGTAGGGATCCTATACACAGGCAGCATATTCTAAATGAGGTCTAACAAGGGAAAAATAGCTGATTTCTCGTACATGATCGTCACATTTACCCAATACTCTTGTGATGAATTTCAGTTTACGATTGGATTGTCCCATTATTTCACGTATGTGTTTACCCAAGGAAAGATCTTGTGTCCGTCTTATTCTAAGATAAAATTAGTTTATACATGTGTGTTTAATCCTCGACGACGAAAGAGAGTCTCTTGGTAAAAACTTAAGTGATGAACTAAATGTAGTCTTTCACTCCGAAGGAAGACGAGCGACTTCCTCCTCGAAATGTCGGCCATTGAAAGTCTAATCCGGTGCAAATCCCGACAAGCTTACTTCCAGTTAATTACCGAGAATGCCTACGATTATTCATGCAGCGGTGAAAGGTCATTCAATTTTAAATCAGTTTATATCCGGACCATGTTTCCTGACTTTGCAGGGTTTCAGTTTCTCCACCGAAGTGCTAGAATCCAATATGCACTAGCTTTTATCGAGCAAATGGAGGAAATAATTTAGCGAGATGTGCAATAAATAAATAAAAAGTATCGTGGAATGACCAAATTCGTCTCTTCGTTGAGGACAGAAATAGATTCCTTGGAATGTAGCATTCCATCAGACAAATGTTATCTAAAATTTAATTAATAATAATGTCCGAAATAGTTGGTTTCTCGGCCTGTTGAACGTTTGGCTATGGGTTATTATATACCCGGCAGTGAATTCTGTGAATATCTCTAATTTAGTATTTTGTTTGACTAGTGCTATAATTAATCAATCGGCAAAATAATTGCTTGCTGTAGAGAGATATTGAGAGATATCTTTTTATCGAGCCATATATAGCCCTAAATATACTAACCTTAGCACGATATATGGCAGATGGATTTGCATAAAGTCTAAAAAAAAAATATTTTCTAATTGCTGGTTGTCTTTAGTACCCTAAAAATTATTAACATTTACATTTGATTGCAGTGAACGAATGTATCGCACTCACTGAAATCTGTCAGATCACTCAAATCTGCCCCAAAAAATGACTAGAAGTACATTTTTAATAATGGAGGTTGAAAAAAACTTGGGAGGTGCCAATGAATGATATAAGCTCAGGGAGGAGAACGGCAAGAGACGATCCGTGAGACAGGAAGAAGATGTGGCTTGAGGGACTCTAGACGAACGAGTTGGTGTGGTGGCTAGCCTTTTATCTCAAGGGCTAGGGTTTGAATGTCCGTTGAGTAGGAGATTTTTCATTGGTATACCGGTCTCCCTTTGAGTACCACGTGGAGAGGACATCGAGTTAGTGCACCGCCAGCAGTATGGAACGTTAAAGGACGTGGACTCCTTTCGTTAAAGAGCAGGCTAAGGTCGATGTCAACATTATCCTGCTCTTTTACGAATGATTGACACCAGGTTTCATCCCACCCTTTTTCCTTTCGCTGAAAGATTCCTACCTCTAACCAACTACCCACCTATCCTTAATGGCCTAAGTGACATAGCTGTCACCTATCTCTCCCAAGTAGCGGACTAAGTAGCTAGAGGGAATATGTGTTTTCTTTCGAAAAGAAATTGTTCTAATGGAAGGGAATGGGGAAAGGGGGTTGGACGGTTTTTGGGAAGGCATCGGGTATCGAGTGCTGGCAAGAGGGACTAACATTCGAATGAATAGCGGTGGGTGCCAGCGAATGGACCACTCTTTGGAGGTCGGGATGGAGGATTCCCCTTTTCCTCCTTCAACGCCTCATTTCTTCTCTCTCTTCGGAAACTGCCCCCCGCGAAGTGGCACAGATAGACTTCACAAAATTGATGAAATTGGAAATGAGGTAGTAAAAAGCACTACTGCATCCACTGGACAAAATAAACGTCGAGTGAAGCCACTAAACCCGTTTTCTATTTTCGATTTTCCGGGATTATTGCTAAAATAAAAAATGCTAAGAAAATCTACTAAAAGCTACGCATAGTCACGAGGCAAATCAGTAGTTGAAACATGTTACACATTTCCTGATGACAATGTATATAGTACTTTTATCGGCCGGATGGATTAAATACTTATTTACCAATGCTTCCGGGGGTTGTAGGGAATTTGATTCATGCATCCACTTTTTTTTCTTTGGGTGTTTTCAAGTCTGTTTTCGCACTAATAGGCGCTACAGACCGGGAGGAAAGGTATAAGGATAGGAATGGAAGGGATGGAGCCATATATCCACTTACATGGGTGTTTTCCATTCTGTTTCCGCACTAATAGGCGCTTCAGACCGAGAGGAAAGGTATAAGGAGAGGAATGGAAGGGATGGGGGATCTGCCATATATCCACTGTTCATCATATAAGGTAAAATTTATACATAAGTCTTTGAGTTTAAAGTCGTGATCATTAGGGTTACTTATCAGTAAAAACTGCAATAGTATTTATTTTTTTGAGAAGTGATGAACAAACTAAAAGGAAAATAGAATGATTCTCGGAGGACTAAAAAATTCCATCAACAACTGGACGGTTGTGACGGCGAAAGATCATGAACGGCAGTTCGGACGCGAAATACAGAATGACCTCTATTTACTGAGCCAGAGACTACTCCCCGGGACTTATTAAAAGCCACGCGACGACGAGAGATGGATTCAAGTACCATCTCTTATTATTTTTCTGTGGTTGGGGGTGAAATGGACGTGTTGTTGGGGATGATTTTGAACCTCTTTATAGTACATATTCCTCTTTCGCCCGATGCATCTTCATCTTAATTGCAGCGTAGCTCACGTCATAATACTTATTGTGGTCAAAATTTTACCTCGTGACGAGTGATATTCCTAATGTCCCTTGGAAGTTCGGCGTGACTCAATTCCAGGCGAGTATGAAGTATGAGAACTCTGAATATTGATATTCCAGTACAATCCAACATCAGTTTTACCAAAAAGCGTTTAGCTTGTCTAACATGAATTCATTTGTGCATAGAAGCGTTCGCTTTTCGAATTGTTTTGTAGCGGAAAAAGGAATGAGGCAAAGAATCTTTGGAATGAGCCAACCATTTTCACACTTCGTAACCTTCTTTCTACCTCTGTAAAATGCTTATTAAATTAAGAATGTCTATCGAAACGTTGTGTTACTGGCCATACACTGCAAAATAATCTCTAGTGTGCGTCTAATTAACTGGAGATAAATGAAATAATATTTATCAGCTCCAAGAAAAGAATTATGAATTCTTAAGAGGCAGTAAGAAGACCTGTAAATATAATGTGCGCATACGTGAATACTAGTGCAGGAAGAAAATTGTTTTGTGCTATTTCGTTCGACTAATTATATCAAGTGATTGTACCACTAACTCTTGAACTAGTTGGTTTTTGCGGGCTTTTTATAAATTATTCATTTTGCCTCTACTCGGAATATGCAGTATGAACAGGGCTTCGTTTCATGAAAGTTTTGTAAGCTCGCCGTGTGATCCATTTAAACTGCTCTTATGGGAGCAGTTTAAAAAGGGGTGAGCTCTTGGTTTTTTGTTCCACTCCACTCTCCTGGAGTAAATAATTCCTCGAGTCAGTGGCAGCGTGGATACCAGTGAATATTCCACCCCGACGCTCAACTTTCCCAAACTCAGAAGGCCTTTTTTATCTCATTCACTGTCTTCTGTGCCTTCAACGTAATTGAGCTTCGTCGTTGTGCTAGCTTACACCCTCAACGGTCATGTAATAGTCGTGAAGTGTTTCTGTTGATGGTAGGTATATGCTGCGGGAGTGCTTGGTTTTCCTCATGAATCTCTTCAAAAAAAAAAGTTTCTCTCCTCTCTTCTGATGGTGTGAAAGCAGATCTAATCGAGCCAGAGACCAGAAAGTGATTGGGGGAAAGGAGGGTACCGACAATCATTTTCCAACATCACTGTGATCGGAGAAGTCACTCCCCAAATTGCAGAAAAATACAGCTTTGAATTTTAGAATGTTAAGCGGCCCGCTTAAAACGCGGAAATGTTGCTTTTAATCCCAAGAATTAATGATATGGTTATCGCTTCAAGACGAGGTTGCTTGGTTTGAAGGACTGTGAGTAAGGTACTATTGCTCTTACTTGTAACCCTTAAAATTTTCCGTATGTACTCGGGCTCGGGATATCTATGCCTGATGAATGTTTAAGTATAACTTGGTTAACTTATGTGAGTGAGTCTCGGGAAAATAGCTTTCTAAGACAATTATATATAGAGCTCAACTATATCGGAGGTCACGATCAAAATTAACTAGATATAAAATTAGTTGAAGCTTTCTAAGCCAGAATGTAAGGGCTTGTGTGAACGATAAGCATTTTTGTGCCCTCAAGGGAGATTCCTCAACCATGAAATTAAGAATTAATTTATGTGAAAAACAAGAGATATATGGGAAAGGTAGAAATACGTTTTGTTTCCAAAATGGCGCATAAATCATCCAGCGTATTTATAATATTCCAATATATATTTATGATATGAGATAGTTTAATGAGTACTGATGTGGACTCGCTATTCCGCCTTCATCATCTTCATCGGGGACTCTAATATGACCCTTAAAACCTGTAACACCCTAACTTCTTCATTGCTTCATGCCAACTAACGATTAGGGTTAAGTGCTGGCATTCATTTTCCGAAAATTTGGACGTACGCTTAGAGGTCTCATTCGAAAACTTTGTTATCAGTTTCTCATAACGACGCGCCAATAAAAATACATCCAATTATTTGTCATCAATATAGTTCAAAATATTTAAAGTGAAGCGCTTCATCTTTCGTCAAAGAAAATTGGCTAGCCTATTTCAGGAAAATATCATAAACTCTTTTCCGAGTTTAACCGCCAGAAAACCAACGCCAAGTCAACCGGCAGGCATCGGTGCATTTTGATGCGGCCTTTAAACGTCAAGGGCATATCTGTATAGTTTCCGCGAAAATATTCCAAATTTGCTTTTTCATTTTTCCGAGAAGATAGATGGTGGAAACAAATGGAGTTGGTATCTGGAGTAGGGTCACACGCACATGGCACGGGAAGAAAAACAAATGCCTCGCTGTAAGATTTTTTTTTCTTCCCTAATATTTCCCGCATTATTTAACTTCGGGATTCCTCGGAAACAGTGAAAAAAATACGCCTTGCGAAAAAAAACTTTTCCTTACGCCCGAGGAGAAAAATCATAAATAAATGCTTCCGCGGAACGGTTTATTCACTTGGCCTTGAACGAAACGCCGCTCGTATTTCACCCCGCTGTGATTTCTGTTTACTAGCGGGTGTGGAAACTCCGCGTTGGTGCCTTTAAAGCTGTTGCTCCCTTGAGTCACCACGGCGTTTATTTTTCGTGGGATCGTTTGCAACACAAACATCACAGCCTCGACGGCGGATCTTTGAAAAATTGAGCGAGGCCAGCCGCTCTCTACAAAGCGGTTTGCGATTGGCATCGCTTCGTTCGCTCGCTGGCCATGGAGCTGCTGACCGCCCAACACAAGGATTAGAGCCCTAGTTGAGCGCTTAGAGGGCTGCTTCCTGCTTGCAAGAAAGGCAGATGCACGCAGCTGGGGGCATGGAAACGTGTTTGGAGAAATAAAAACCGTCAGTCTCACCGGATAGGTGAAGGGAGAAGTCAACAACTATCTAGGCCGGTTTACATTGAATGTAAGATCATAACTTAGGGACGTCTAAAATAAACGAAACCAACGATCGCTCATGTCACCATAATTAGACTGAGGCTGACCAATTGGAGGCCTCCTTACGATTCTTAAGCTATCCAGTGAGGACTTTCCTTCCATAGGTACTTGGTGCTAGTATTTTGGATAGAGGAATGAAAAGGACCGGCCAGGGTAACTATAGGTCGGTAACGTGCCAGCCTGGTAATCCAAGGTTAGTAGGTTCGAAACTACCCCTGGCATGGGAGCTCTTTTTATCGTAGGTTTAAGAAATTAGGATAGACGATGCAATATAGATAAAGATATTTTAGCACCTAGAAACCAATTCTACTGTCACTAGGAATTAAACTGTAAATGACCGTTACTGATATTAAAACAACTCAGTCAAAACTTCGAAATAGAAGAAAATAATTTTATTTATATTTCTCTCGTGGCAGTGGAATGAAATTTGAACGTACCTATTATATATATTCCACCGTATTCGGAGTTCCTTGGTGTTACTTGGTGTAACAGCATATCAGGGTTATATTAAAATGCGAGAGTTGTGCTGTACCCTTAGGTAGACGTGTCATCTAAAAGGTTAAGGAAGACAGTGTGTCACGACATCTCCCGTCTCGCAGTGTATAAAAAGAAGCTGTGAAAAAAAGGCGCCTGGCTATATTGCACGGTTCTCTTCGGTTGCTCACTATGGGGGGACCCACAAACTTCTCGCCTTTGGTACTTGAAGGACCGAGAACTGGCCAATAGTAAAAAAGAAATTCCTTTTCTTTCTCACTCCACACGGCCACCTTTCCGCACCAACTCAGCAGATGTTTTCAAAAACCTATTAAGCCCCCACAGTACATCTACATCTACATAATGCCCTGCAAGCCACCATAAAGGTGTGTGGCAGGGGGTGAACTCTCACCAAACATGCACTACATATCATGCATAAAAAAGGATTAGTACTTGTATAGGTACTGTTCAAAACTACGCTATTTTAAAAAAGAGAAAATTAGCAAAACATAATTGCAAAAACATGCCGTTAGTTGGGTTAGCTGTAAGTCCTTATACCAACATGCAGCTACCAATGTTATCCATTGCTACACTCGTACTGGATATATTTACTGTTAACATTTACTGGAAAATAGGACATTTTGAATCTGTCACTTCGGCAATCAATTTCTCTAATTTTGTGATTATGGTCCAGTCTACCATAGTAAGTTGGGGTCCGCAAAATATTTTTAATGAACAGAAACGGACGGTGTTGACTTCATGTCTTTCTTCAGTCTTCAAATCCTCCCATGTTTCTCGTTTTTCTCTCACAACTGCTCCAGCTAAGTGCTGCTGAATTATGTACTCACCCCAAGTGATTCTGTGAAAGGAAGAGCTTCTTCCTGAGCTCAGCTCACTCCCAACGAAATTTCACACATCTCTATAATTCAGCCCTCCGCTCATTAGATTATAATGAAGGAGTGAGTTTAAAATACATGTAATAACTCAGAGTTGCAGACGTATCTCATAAGTTTTCTTGCGGTTTCTTATTCAATGTTCAACTTAAATCAGATGATATTTAGGAATGATGCCATGTGGATGTTTGACGGTTCTTCGTAACTGGTTTAGTACGCGCGATTCGAATGAATAAAAATAGTGAACGTTTTAGGTATATCATTTTATCCTCAATTCGCGATGCAAGAGCATAGGTTGTGTTGTTTTAGGAGATCAAATATTGACGGCTATCCAATTATCTTATTTTTTAGTTCTCCAGTAAAGACTTTAGGCTTGTAAAAAATCAGAGAACTATTATTTACCTCTGTTTTTAGTGATAGGTAACCTAAACTTCTCTTTTCCTTCTGCATGTTTTTCATTTATTTTCCTCCCCTAAAATCTTGAACCATATTCATTTCTTATCATATTTAACATTTCCTAGTTCACCCTTCTCTCTATCGAGGTAATCTTCTATTTCATTATATTTTTTTCACGCACACAATCATCTCGAAGGCAAACAAATATAAATTTTGCGTTCATCCCCTTTCTGCGAAGACTGTATTTTTTATGCATTAAATATTTTCCTTCCTTATGAGAGATCTTCTCTTTGTATCCATATAGAGAGGACACCTAGTGAATGTCGAATCCTTCAGGAATGCTCCTAGGAGAGGACAATTTTCAGTCCCCAATTACTGAACTCATTTTCATCTGACATCCCACGATACAACCTACTATACTCCCTGCTTCATACTTTCTGCTATAGTTCACGTCCTTACCCTTGATAGGTATTTACTCCAGCCTTTTTACTTTTTGAGAATCTCATTACTTTATTTGAGCTTCATCCCATATCATTCACGCTGCACTTCTAACAAACTGTGAGTTTCCTATTGTTTAATGGTCTGATCGTCCATGTCCTTTATTATTAGCAATTAGTGGCATGAGTTTGTATAAAGTTACAAAATTTTCATTCATAAAGCATGTAATAAAATAATAACTAGATAAAAACTACTAGGAATTAATCTTGATGAATCTTTTCTACCATTTGCACATTGAATTGATATTATGAGGTGTTCAATAAATTTATCGGAACTCTACTTATGGATGTTACTTGATACCAATTCCTCTATTCTTCCAGGGTACATACTGGGTAAATAACAGAGAATCATTATTGACGAAGCAGATTTTGCACAGCTTGAAAATGGACTGCTCCCAACGATGAATTCGGTAAGTTCAATGGAGCCAACAATATATACTGATACAATGTACTTAACAAGGCGTTAAACGAACGCCCCTTAAATCAAAGGAGGAAAAATCGCCTCTTTGTTGTTTTCTTCCTTAGTTACATTTTCTGAGCATTTTCAAATGAGAACTGAGGCGTACGATAAAAAAACCTGAACTCAGAGAAATGACTTTATAAATGTTGATGGCACCGTTTAAGGAGAAGAAAATACTTTGGGCGAAACCTTTTGGCGAAGGAAATCCGACCGGAATATTCTTTTACCGTGCGCGAGACCGGAAAATGTATTCCCTCGACGACCAACAACCGTGAGAAATTGAGAAATGAAGACGCCAAAACAATTTCTTTTATGCATGTGCTCCTGGCCACTCCCGCAGAAAACATTTCCCCTCGGGAGTAAAATTCAACTTGTGTAGATGAGAGGTCGGATAAAACGGGAGTCAAGCACTTCCTTCCTCCTCCTTCCCTTCCTCCGCTGAGCTATTCGGTAGACCGGGACCGGAAATGCGAAATCCCTCTCTCTCTTCTCCTCGCTCGCGAAGACAAGCCAGGGAGTTCATTTTCGTGCGGAAGACGGGCGTCCCATTGACCCCTGCCTGCCCGAGTGACCCTCTCCACCGCAGTCGCCCTCAACCCTGTCGCCAACGACGCGACAGGCGCCATGAGAGAGTGGAGAGGGACGCGGTGGAGGACGGGCGCAAGGAAAGGGCGATTTCTCCCTCACGCTCCTCGCTCCTTAGGAGTTTTCACTCACTTAAATGTCTTGGATGTCGGACTGTCGACGCCGTCGCTTTGCTATGGCCGTGTTCCAATTCGTCATTATGCACCCTTCAAACTCTTACCCGCTCTTTTCGTCAACTTTCGGATGTGACGTCACGTAGTGCGGTTCCAATCCGTTCCAGAGCGCATCGAGAAGAGCGCCAGGGCCTAGTGCACGTAAGGGTACGTCGATGCTCCCTTTTGCGCACTACGATAATAACAGAGGAGATTCAGGAGACAAAATTGTTAAGAATGGATGATGAAACGGATTTCTATTATGCAAACTATTATTATTTGACGTTTATATGTCATGTGAACTTCATATATTTCGGGAACACGAGTAAAATATTAACGAAATAGAATAGTTCTAATGAAAGTAAACAACATGGTTGCAGATAAACTTTCTAAGGCGAAGGAAGTTATGAATAGTAATTTGTAATGTATTTAAGAAGTATTTTAGTGTAAAATGACGTTAACGTACGGCAGAAATGGTGCTCACTAAATGAAAGAGTATTTATTACTTTCTATTATGTGAGGACTACGGCAGCGAAGTGGAACTTACGTGTTTTACATGCTGAAATAATTATTAGGTTCTTCTTACTCATTGGTAAATGAATGCCGGACCATCTTAAGAATTGAAAGTTAACTAGCCATACAATTGTATGTCCATGGATTAGTATTTGGCAATACGAAAGAAGAGAAAACAGAGTATTTGATGCAAAAAGTCCATATCCAGGCATCAAATTCAATAATACTTACAGGTAGGTACGTACTGTTTATACTAACGCTCTGTACTTTATCAAGAGCAGTGTAGGGTACAACTAATCATGTTCGTAATTTTCAATGAATGTAAATCTTTATTTACTTAGTTTTTATTCAAATTTCATGCATACAATCATTTATGTAAATTTCTCCGGATTTCATAACTGGACAGTATTGATATATTCGCAATGGATCCTACATTGATAAAATTTGTTTAATGAGAAATACACAGCATGTTAAGCTGTTCTTGGATATTTCAATCAATGCCTTGTTAAGTAATAATATGCGTTGTGAATTGCGCCTGTTTATTATTTTAGGCGCCAACATTTGTTGACATAATCTTAACACCGTTGCGACTTCGTATTAAAGGATACGAAGAATACCGTAAGATTACCAAACACCATGAACAACGCCTCAAAAATAGGGTTTATTATTACATGCAGAAACAGCACAGAAAAGTCGTTTACTTTCATATCTCGATTGTGCTTACGAAATCTCTTCCGAAACCACAGATATACACATCTGTGTCCGAAACTACACGATACATGCTCGTCAACTTTTTTGCAGTAAACACCACTGCCACAAAGTGTCCATGGCGCTAATGTCGGAATAGAGCAAGTAAGTGCAGAAAAGGGTGAAAGTGCAAGAAAGAGCGTAAGGGTGCAAGAGCGTAGTGCACGCCCTTGGGATTGGAACACGGCCTATATCTCTCGTCTGCCATTTTTGCGGTATGAGTCAGGGTTTGAACGACATACGTAAGTGCCTCTCATCGTAAATCTCAGGCATTGGAATACCTCTCGAGAAAATAAAAATAGTATTTACTATTTATATAATTATCATATTCAAGCCGGAGGTCAGCTGCGATCAAATACAACGAGAACAAAAAATAACATTACCCGTCTACAGTGTTTTTATATTCACATCGCATACTTGCTTAGTTAATATTTGGCGTGCTTTATATTGCATACTTCTTTTTCCCAGACTTGAAGGCCATACTGAATTTAAAATAAGATATTTTTGTACAGCACTGAAATTATTGTATTAGTTTTATCGTCCGTTGCGAATCGAACTTAAGCAACACAGTGTTATTTGCTCACGATGAGGCCCTTGAAGGATCCCTAGCTAGCTTAGTTGGCGTGGTAGTGATACATTTGGGTGCAACTCTATGTGATTTTTTTGTTTTTGAAACCATCGCATTGGATTGCATGTGAGTTAATTCCGTTGAGGTTAGTATGGCAAGTTTGAGGTACGAAGGACAAGAAACATGCCGATTAAAAGAGAAAAATAATGTAATTTTGTAGCTAGTTGGAGAATGACATACCAAGAAAGTTGGCGATGCAAAACCAGAGCGAAAGATGTGGAAGATTTTGTTAAACGAAGTGGGCCAGTAAAAATTTAGCATCAGGACACAACCTAAAGTGGGTAGAACGAAAAAGTTGATTGAGTAGTGCATTAGAGAAAAAAGAATATCATATCTGCTTTACTTGAAGGAGAATCGCTTTGGCGAAAGAATGGTTTTGCTGGAAAGAGAGGCTTTTTGGGCGTTGTGTGAAGTTGTTAAGAGATCTCATCTGGAGAGTGTCATTATGGAGTGCCGAAACGGCTACTATTACATAGATAAGCAATTTTTCGGATTAATTATACAGGAAGTTAGATAGAAGAAAGAAAAGTCGAGGAGGGAATTAACGTTAATCAGAGAAATTAGGAGATGGAGTATGTGCAAGGTACGGTTAACGATGGAGATATTTTTTAAGGCTGTGATGGAAGGGAGAATATTGAGTAAGTGGGGAAGAGGGACATGTGGGTAGGGATGTAGTAAAGCGCTGTTTTGGTGGATTGATTAGAGATACAAATTACAAGGAGCTGAAGAATAACGTCATTTGAATGATGGGTGGATCCTGAAACATTGGAATGTTTAACAGAGTCTAGGGTTGTCCATAACCGTCATCTATCTTTACCGATTTATGTCCCATGATAAATTAATATTCC
Organism: Platycnemis pennipes; assembly: GCA_933228895.1. Classification (NCBI taxonomy): domain Eukaryota; kingdom Metazoa; phylum Arthropoda; class Insecta; order Odonata; family Platycnemididae; genus Platycnemis; species Platycnemis pennipes. The sequence goes on along the minus strand of OW121847.1, from coordinate 71,155,249 downwards.
CTATGCTTTTAAAAACACAACATTTTTACGACCCACATTCCTAGAACCTGTATGAAGTTTCGGAACACAAAAATTTTATACATCCTGAAATGCATTGCCGTTGTGGTCATATAAATCAGCGAACTTTTGCGACCGACGAAAGCTGATATAAAATCTTATCAACTTTTGTGTTTCAATACGGAAATTCGTTGCCTATTTTCTCTCCATAACAGCTATATGACTCGATAACATTGTAGTCATTCTTTCCAAATTCGTTCTTTTTCCGGCCCATTCACAAGACCTCCCTTGGGACATCAAATTCCACTTTTCCTCGTAAAATAGGGACCTGCAGTTCATTCTAAATAAACAACCCTGACTGACCGGCTTAAAAGTATGCACGTTCACGTGTTCGGCAGTGGCGTCCTTAATGAGCAGACGGGAGAGAAGAGGGACGTCCGTAAGTGGTCACGTGAAAATATTTTGGACGCTTCGACGTCGTTCAGCAGTTGGCCGAGCTAAATATTTTCACCTTTCGTCGCACTCCCGTTCCTGCCGCCGCGCTGCCCGGAGCCTTGCCGTAACCGCAGAGGGACTGTCTCTCGATGGGTGTGACCTCGTCGGAGTGGTGGGAATCCCCAAAGAAAAGACCCTCTCACTGACTGTAAGCTCGCCTCCGCCGTCTTTTGCGTTGGATGTTCCTCGGCACAATCTGCGTCGCCGGGCGCCTCTTCGGCCGACGCCACTGCTAATGAACCTCGTTCAGGAGGGCGTCCTCTCCGTCCTTAAATATTCGGCGTGACCAGCAGGCACTTCGCAGTAAGTATTCTATGTCGTCTAGCCTCGAACAACACTGAATTTAGACGTTCGAGCCTTGACAGCCCTTGATTTCAGCGTGGAAACAATTTCGTTTTTCGAGACACTGCGTGGAAGTAGATGTTTTAATTGCTTGGAAAAGACCAAGGAGGTTAGAATGCACAAGAGGAAGCCTTGGCGTGCTAGCCTACGAGCGAGAATGGGGGTGATAGGGAACGATAGGGTCCCGTATCCTCCATACAAAACAATTCGTATTATACTGCCTTTTATAGAAACTGCATATCCATTAAAACATAATTAACAATAAAATCTTACTCAAATTCCATCGCATTGGCATCTGTTAATCTTCAAAAGCTATTAAAGGGAGGAATAAATGCATTTGATTCCCGTGGGAGTAAATTTTGTTACTAAAACTGGTCGAATTTATCATTCCCTGCCACACACTCTCGCGGAGGCTCAGGGTATTACGTAGATGTAGATCCGTACGAGTATCGCGGATAGCAAGCCCGTATGTCCGTACCTATCAAAATGGCCACTGGCTTCTCAAATCAGCTGCGATGCGTTCTCATTTCTAACATCCTTGGATAAGACAGTTGATGGCTTCTTATTGCTGCCGGCAATGTGCGTAGCTTCCGTTGTTTTTGGACAACAGTTTTTCCCACATCCTGTAAGACGTCTTCAGGTGAATTGGTTGAACTGCTTGCGTTGCGTTTTGATTGCCCTTTACTCGGCGTCACTTTTTATCGGGTTGCTAACAACAATATAACTAAGGTATTGTTATGCAGTAGGAGAAAAGAGGCTACAAAAACCAACTTTAAACTAGGAAAATAAAAGCATGAAGGAGTAGGTATTGTTATCCGGAGAGCCGAGTAACCAGCGATGGACGAAGCAAGGAAGAAATAGTCAGCAGAATAGCCCAGGCGATAAGGGTATTTTAATAAAAGAAGATTGTACATACAGCTGGAAATACATGCGTTGAAAGAAGGCAATAATTCATTAGAACATACATCTGGATAATGCTTCTTTATTGCAATGAGGCATGCGGAGAAGTCAAGGGTAGAAGCATTTGCAATGAGGTGCTAAAGAAGAATGATAAAGATTAAATGGGTGATGTGGGCCAAACAAATAAGGGGTAAGAGTAGTGGGAGAAAAGATATGTCTGTGGCAATATTTTAAAAGAAGACGGGACAATTTTACTGCCTGATCTTGAGACAATCAGTTTTGATGAAGGAAATTGTCGAGGGAAAAGTGAATGGGAAGGATGGAAAAGAAAGGTTTCGTATGAGATATACATCGATTAAATAGTCGAGGATGTGAAAGAGAAGAGTAATGTGAATATGAAGAGGGTAGCCGATAGGAGAATCGAGTGGAGAGCTTCGTAAATCCAATCAAAGAACTGTTGCATTATGATGATGGTGATAATGAAACGCGTAACAGCCTCAATTAGATAAAAATCAAGAATTCGCGAATTCTTACTTAATAAGCTTTTAATTCACCTCTATCTCAATAAATTTTTACGCAGAATTTTCTCGTGCAGAGATGTGATGCTCCTGAGTTTCGGCTTCTTCCATTATCTGGCATTATTCATCTGGCTCCTCAAGATATTTTTCTTTGTCTACCAAGTACCATGATAATAACATCAAAGGTGTGCAGTACAGCGTGAATAATTACGAAATGTGCATTAATTGAACAAATAGTCAAAATACTACTCATATTAACCAATCACAGAAACCTGTTAATATCATGCGGGACATACACTTCAAAGGTTTTCTATTACCGAACATACAGGGAGATATTCTAGAAAACTACGCATATGACCACTTAATATCCCCTTTCGTTTGGTTATAATATGAAAAAAAAAGATTTTGTCATGAATCTTAGAAATGGAGTGAAATTTTGCCTACTTCAGCAGAATTTTCCATTTTAAATCATGATTATATGTGTGTAAAGAAAGGTGGTGAGCAGTGGAAATGCTCCTGCATTTTAATAACGTACGAAAAATATCTTGCTCCCTCCGTGTCAAGAAATGAAATGATTCCCTAATACGTAACGCAGTAAATATTCCTTTTCGATATGGAGTGGTGATGTTCCCGTGAGGCACACCCTCGGTCTATCCCTCACGCACTCGAGTGGGTAAGGAAAACGATGGTCGACGATGAAAAGGTCGTTAGGAGCAGGATCCGAGACTTTGGAATCGATTTGCGACCCATCGATCGCGCTCTACGAGGGCGAGGGAAGCCTGCTCTGCGGTGAGGTGCTTCTGTGTAGCCGCCGACGCCGAGGGGGACCTCGGCAGATGCGCCCCTCGTGGAAGCGACGCTCTGGGCGGGGAAACGGGGCGTCGCCGTCGGCGAGGGGGTGGGGCAATCGTCCGCTCCCGGCCACAGGGTAATTGCGGATAAGTGGGGAAAGATGAAAAAATTCGGACGGATGTGAGATGCGTAGACGCGGTGTGAGTTCCGAGGACCACAAATAGATGGCGCTATATTCCGAGGGGGGGGGACCAAGGTCCGAAACGGTTGCTTGATTGATTAAGCGGGGTTGATTCACACCAGGCGGTGAATTCACTTTCCTTTCCGCTCTCATCTTCCTCGTTCCGGTCCAGCCTCACCCCATTGGAGACGATTGTTAAATGAAGATATTGCTTCTGATAATGCCACCGGTCCTCGTGGATATTTAGTATTTGGTTTTGGCTGCCGTCACAGACATTAGTAACTTGATGTAGACGTCGTGTGCGGATGACGTGGTTAGCCTTATTAGTCGTCAATATAATATTTAATTCCTAATTGGTTCAATCATTATTATTTTGGCTATTGGTCATGCGTGAATTCTACCGCTATTGGTATTAAAGAAGCAAAATCTCCATGGCAATAATTTCCAGGGGGGTGGGGGAGTGAATGGAGAATATGGATACCAGGAATAGGTAGTTACTTTCTGATGTAGCACCATAATGATGATCTGACATGAGCCTGGTTAGATTTGCTGATATGTTATCCTTAATGAAGGCCTTTTGCTGCTGCGATTTAATTTAGCAATCGGTGTTATTTCCGGGCTAGTATCTGAATACCATTAAATTCACTTAGAGTGCCTCCGGTAGAAAGTTTTTGTGGTATGATGAATTGGCCTCAAAAAAAGTTAATGAGCTAAAGATATTTTTCGTTTAAAAATTGATTTTTCCTCCAAAACTAGAGACTTCAATGGGAATACATCCTTGAACAAAACTCTGACAGTAGAGAAGGAATGTTGGTTTCAATCATTTGTTTGACCAGAGAAATTTCCCAAAAGTACTGCTTATTTCTGTGACTTGATGGAAAATTAATGAAGACAGGATTCTGAAAGCGAAAAAGCATTAGGGAGGAAGAGAATGGGAATACGGAGAGAATCAATAGAAGATATTGTAAAATAAGGAACAGGCGTTCACGAAGCATGTGAACGGGTACTCCATTAAAACCTACTCCACTGATTATGAGTCACGCCGGTCAGCGATGAAGATATCTCCACTGTGTGCGTTCGTTAAAGAGTCAACCAATCATGAATCTCAGTTTCCTCGACAAGGGAGAAAAAAGGAACATGTATCTCTATATCTCGAAATGATTTATTGCGGTTTTTTGTTTAACATAAAGCTTCGACTCCAAGGGTCTAGAAAAAGATGAGCTTTGTGGGTGGCTGCTTGCGTTCTGTTCAGGGGAGCCTTGAAGTGCGAAATATTTGTGGTCATTTTGGATGCTCTCATGGACGTTCTCATTATATTTTACATGCGCCCCTCGTGGCACTTAACTCCTGGGCCTTAACTCCCTCCTTAACTCCCCCGTTAATGCCACTAGTTCTCTGGAATGCTTTGACCTTAATTAGGAATAGAATAAATGCAATAAACAAAAAATCTTGAATAATGCCCGTGAATCTGTTTATAGAAATAATATTAAAATTAAACGCTTAAGACCCAAATATTTTCCTTTAGGGTATTGTAAATTCGGATTATTTATAAAAATATAAGTAAGAGATTCCATTGAACAGTTCTTTTTAATGACTAAATGTTATTCAATAATTGTAGCAAAAGTTGATAATGTATCGCATTAGATGGGCATTCATGCGAAATAATTTATTTTTTAAATCTGCAGCCAATAAGATTTAGGGCTGGTTCAGCGGCAGTTTGTTGGATTACATTGTCTATCTACTCGACTTTAACCTGGAATATATTAGGTTTTTAATGCCTCCGATGAACCTTAATACGTTGCACAGTAAAAAAATATTGTTTTTTTTACAACTACAGAGGCAAGTTAGGCTATTCATTGTATAGAGCCTATCGAATGAATGTTCTACCATTATTAAGGCATAAATTATACCAACCCTTATCCAGTGTTATTATAGCTAAGCAATGAACCCGACCGTCAAAAATACATCCGCCTATTCTCTCACTCAGGCCCGAATACCCGCATTCCATTCGCGACAGTAGTATTCTCCTACAACCTTTTTTGATCCTCAAGAAAACACTTCACCGATCGGCAAATGGCATCTACTAACCCTCGTTAATGCCCCTTGCAGCGAAATTAACGAGCATTGATGAAAGCAAATGCGCCCTCAGTTAATTTAATTTGTCAGATTGACTCCGGGAAGCATGACGTGGCACTCTTTTATTTCGGCTTCCGAGCGAAAGGGTGACTCACGGCGATGGAGCGCGGCGGCAGGAAGCGCCACTTGTTGGGAACCGTTTCCCCAACGCAGCAACTCATTTCAAAGGCCACTGTCGGGGGGATTGGGTTACCTCCCCCCCAACCAACCCCTTGCCCCTTCCTTCCTACGCGGTGGGAGCAGGGATGCGTCGAGGGACAAGGGGGTGTGTGGTGAGATGGAGGGGTTAACGCGGTCCAAGCCGAGGATTTGCACCCGCCGCAACCCGAGTTTATTCTAGGAGTAGCGCCGCAAAACAGCGGTCGACTTACGTAACCCACCCTCTTCCCTCCCCTTATTGATATCAATCCGCAACCACGGCCAAGGTCCCTCTTCCCTTTATTAATTGCCGTACCGCGTTTCATCCTCTTCCGATTCAGTTTGAGGCTCGTTACGTTTTGTGGATCATCTCCTGCCTCTCAAATCAATCCTGCTTCGCGTACGATATCGGAAGGGATTTCGATGCCAACGACGCTTTCCCAAGAGTGGAAATGAACCGTATCCGCATAGTTTGTATGCGAGCCGCCGCAATGATGAGTGGCAGGGAGCATAAGGTCACCGAGCGTGAATAGGGATGAATCGAGAGGAGGAACGGATAAAAATAGAGTCGTAAAATAGTGTGTTGCATTGAGTATCATTTGAGTTGTGTTCGTAGATGGCGTGAGGGAAAAACTAATTCTTTTCTTTGGACAGCTTCGTTACTTCTTCCGTCTCTCTCCTTTCCATTTTATTTTGTCACTTTTATCGGTAGTGATGATGTCGTGTTAGGTTACAAATGTTCATCTTTCGAGACAGCCTCAATCTGTACCTAGTGAGGCGCACGTGGCTCTATGTGTGAAAGAACATCGCACCATACTACTCAAAATGTTAAAATTTGGAGCCGGAGTTAGAAGTGCAGCGGTCTATGATGATAGCTGTCTTAGAGGATCTTGTATTCAGAGGAAATGGTAACTTTCAAGGATAAAAACTTTTTTCGCCAAAAAACGCATTTAGAATAATTGGAGTTATTGCTCAGAAATGCCTTATTGATTAATAAAAATATGATATGCGTCGTTACAAGTGAATGAAAAAGTTATCACATGTGCCCCGGAGTTTTAGAAACATCTACACGATACCCTGCAAGCCACCGCGAGGGTGTGTGGCAGGGGGAGAAACGTGCAACTCTTTATTTTTAGGGACAGCGTATTTACGCTACAGTATTTTATGGGATGCATCTCACATTCCGATATCCATGTGGATTTGTTTACGAAAATTGATAATGATGATGGTGAATATACATATTTGATGTTACGGATGATATTGATGAGTTGAATGATAAGATCTGTGATGACGATCAAGAAATAATGGCCAATCGGACGATGTTCTTAATGGCAATAAACGACTGACATTGAGAAGGTGTTTGTTATGAGGCACTGCAGTGTATAAGAGGCGTAATTGAAATATGTTAATGGTATTTCAGAGGTTTTTCGGGAGAAGACTAGAGAAAATCATGGTAGGCACATCACAGTAGGGAAGGAAAGCAAAGAAGTGACAAAAATAATTTAGGAGGACAGGAGGATTATGGGGGAAATCTAGAGGCAGAATCGGAGAATGTAGTAGTAGCAGCGTAATTAAAAGTCATGGATTTTTTAAGACCGTAAGATAGGTAGGAGAATCGAGTTAAGTGGGGAGGAGCTAAGGAAATAAATAATAGTGGTCCGATCAAATGAGGCAAAAGAGAAGAAGTGGTGAAGTAAATATGCTGAGCGGAGGGAGGAACTCGCATTGCCATTGGTATGCACATATTTAAGAAAGATTCGGATCCAAGAAAAGTACACCGTTTCGAATTTTGCTTTACGTGTTGAGAGTTGCCTCTCTCTGACTTCGATCGTGTACTTCCGGTTAGTTGTCCACAGGGTTCTTTACTGAGCTAGCTCGTTGTTATGCCAATTATATTAATAAATGTTAATATAAATGTTCACAGGAATTTCGCAGTGCGAGATACGATTAACAATAAAGCTGGTCACAGGCGTGAAAAAAGTATAAAAATAATAAAGCACATAAAAAAAGACATTCACAAAGATAGTTTTCCGATATTTCGGTGGCCACTACCACCGTTCTCGAAGGAGGGGAGAGAACTGCTCTCTCCTCTCCTTCGAGAAAGGTGGTAGTGGCCACCTAAATATCGGAAAACTGTCTTTGTGTCTTTTATTTATGTGCTCTTATACTTTTGTCACGCCTGTGACCAGCTTTAAATGTTAATATAGCTATAAGATGAGCGTAATCACAGAGAATTTAAATGATCACTATTTCTGCGTAATAAGGTACAACAAGAGATTACATCGCAAGTACATGGAGATAATTAGAATAAACCATGGAAATTTTACCCTTATTTGTGTGTCTGCATTAATATCTAAATGCATGGGTGAAATTGATTTTTATATCTCTTTGTATGGTTGGCGGATAATCAGAAATATTTCGGCCAGATTTGTGTATAATCTGTGCAACATTTTACTACTTCTAGGTAGGAGTATTATGTCGCATTTGAAGCCAACATATTCCCATTCTTAATTAGTGTCTAGCAGTAAAGTCAGTAATGTAGAGAGATATATAATATTTTATTTATACCCTGGGTACACACCCCTTCGGTCAATTGATCTATGATGCAGAATGATACTCGCGATTAGTTGCTAGCAACATGACAGTTTATCATTGTTAATGAAAGTTTCTCTCGAATCTCTCCCTGCCATACATCTTTTTCCTGGTTTGTCGAATACAAGGCAGGTTCAGATAAATTTTTTTGGTATGAGTATTATTTTTCTTAAGTATTATAAGGTCCTAATGATATTTAATTGATTTTAATTTATTTGTTTATTTTAATTTAACTGTCATCTCCCCCTCGATATTTCCGTTCATGTTTAGATGTTGTGGATAGAGAGCAATTCCATTTGTGCCCCCGGCGGTCACGTTGCGTCACGAATCGCTCTGCGGAAGGACCTTCACGGACGAGCCGTCGAAAGCGGGGTCTTCCTTTCTCGCCGTGAATCACCGCCATCATCAGCCACCTCTCACGCCTCCCACTCTCCCTCCATCCCCTCACCCTCCCCCCCCCCCCCCCGCTCCCCAGTCCCATTCCGTCGAAAAACCCACCGACCCACACACACTCTCCGTGCCCCTCGTCGGCTTCCCCGCAACCACGGCGGTTCTAAATGCAACCGTTTCAGTACCTTCGCCTCCCTCGCGATCATTATCCCACGCGCCCGCGGGGCATGTCGCCCTTTATTTTTTTTTTAATCCGCCGCCAACTTTTCCCCCGACTCCCGCCCACTCTTCTCTCCTCCTCGCAACTCGTTTGCGGTCGAGGTGGGAAGAGGGTGTTACTGTTGCCAGCCGTGATCTCGCAGATCCGTGCCCTAGCCCAGCGCCGTCGAAATGATTTGGTGAATCTAGAAGACTAAAAAGAAAGTGCTTTTCCATCGTGAACGAGGGGGATAGGTGCCACCCGCGAGTTTAGTATTCACGCATGAAGTATCGGGAGGCTTAACCGCCATGTGTGTTTAGCGATCGGGGATAGATTGTAATGGATTGTAAGGTTGATGTTGTGGCTAGAATGCAGGTCGAGTTAATCTAAATCTACGTAATAACCTGCGAGCCATCACAAGGGTGTGTGACAGGGAGTTAAGATCACCAAACATGCACTATTGACATGCAACTAGGCTACCATATGGAGGCATGTTAGATAATATGGTCAAATGAAGCTAGGTGGTTAGTATCCACATAGTGATATAGGGGTCGGTTGTTAAAACATGCATCATGCACTTCAGACTACTGTAGCAATATTTCACCTATCTATCCCTTTTTTATGCTATTATTGTGCTCTCTTATGGTACGCGGGAATAATGACATTTCAAATCTATCGGTACCACAGTCTATCTCTCTAATCTTGTTAATTTGATCAAACCTAGCATAATGCGCAGGGGTTGTTAATATATATCTATCGTTATCTGTAAACAAATCAGTTTTGAATTTATTTAAAAGGTTAAACCTAAATTTTAACCTTTTAATGTATTTGCTAAGGTACTGACCTCCCACCGGGAGGGTCCGGGTTCGAATCCCGGCAGTGACGATTTATTTCTTGGGTTAACCGACCCATACTTGAGGGTTTCTTGGAGAACAAGTACAGTTCTCCGTACGTTACATGGGACGTTGCGCAGTGGACCCTTGGCGCCTTTCGATAAGAGCAAGCTAATGCCGACACCGAGTTTACCTCCACCTTTTATCATGAATGTTCCATTCCCATCCTTGTACCTTTCGTCTATTGCGCCTGTAAGTGCGGGTACAGAATTGAAAACAAATATGATGATGTGTATAGAGTATTGGCTTCTCGTCTCGAGAATCTGTGTTCTAGTCTCTGTAGTGGCAGAGATTTTAGTAGCAGTAGTAGAGTTGACATTTAGGTGCTCGAACGGTTAAGGTAATATCGCAGCATTTAACCTACGGTCATATTTGTAAGGCAAAATAAAACAAACATTCCGTGATTGGATTCAAACCCGTGACTTGGGTTGCAAGACCTGGCTACAGCGGTCGGCACAGTAAAGATTTTTGTGGAATACCGGTCCATTTTTGAATGCTGTGTGGAGGGCACTGCAAGTTCACTACTCCGTCTGTGAGATCAAACATTAAACCATGAACCCTTGGCGCCTTTCATTAAGAGCAGGCTAATGCCGACACCAGATTCATCTACCTACACCCATCTCTGATTGCCAGTGAAATCCCTCTCTCTGACCAAATACTAACTTATCCTGAACGTCGCTAATTCCTTTGGCTGTCTATTACCTGCCCATAATAACTAATACTAATAGATTTTACTGGTAATAGTTATAAAGGTAAGCAGTGCGGAATGTGACGTCATTTGCGGAATTATGAAATAATCTGTAGTGGATGGACTATAGCCATGGGTATGGGAAGAACCCAGAGTCAGAAGTAGCTTACTGTTACCAAAATACGCCAAGGGGTTTGCGGATTTACATCCCATCAGACTGACGGGACAGTGGACATGAACTGTACTCATAACAGCAATGAGGTAAGGGTCAGTATTCCTCAGTCAAACCTTCACTAAATTAATTTTAATCCTCCTCGGATTTCTTCCGCAAAAACTGCCAAAACTCAAACCCATACTCTCTGGATGGGATGCCAATGCTCTACCCAACTCACCAAACCAAACTAGATCATGCGGAAATCATACTGGGGTGAAGTATTTTTTAGACGTCCCAACTTAAAGTCCTAGCTTTACTGATATTGAAAATCCAGAATGTTATACGACACTGCACGGAGAAAAAAACTTTGTTGAGGTTACCTATCCTATGCTACCCCAGCAAAATACGTTTGTCAATATAGTGACAGCAAAGCCGATTGTTACCGTAGCAAATCCTATATGTTGGGATCTATTCGTTTGCCAAGCAAATTACATAGGCTGACGGTACCATTACTACTGTTTCGCCAACAAATAGGATTTGTCAGGGCGACAAACGTATTTGTCATTGCGCTATGAAGTTGTTACTCCAGCAAATCCATTTGTAACCCGAGCAGGACGGTTGGCAGCGCCAGCTAGGGACTTTTCAGCAAATCTTTTGTACGACTAACAAAATGGCTGCCATTGTTATTGCGGGCAGTGGATTAAATGAAACACAAATATTTCAGCTTAATTTCATTGTATTCGAAAGATACAAACAATGAAATCAACACACGTTTTCATAATAATTCAATATACAATAAATAGTATATCATTCACTACGTAACTTATGTTAAATGTCACATAAATAGGTAGGTCACAAGTGTGAAAAACATTAAGTAGTTAAAATATGCACAATGCATTCACTCGAGTTCATTAGAGTTATTTACAACAATACATTTTAAAATAAAACAATTACCGGTGACACTTTAACTGAGCATCGCATCAAGTAGCACAACAAGTACATAAATAACAATGTCACATCAAAGTTTGAAAAGCATTAGGTAGGTAGTTAAAATATGTACAGTAAATCATTCAAGTTCACCGAAGTAGAGTAATTAAAAAAAATAAATTTAAAAATAACCCAATTACCTCATAATAATATACTCAATATAATAATCCTCAACAACTCTTCACACCACAGCTCTAAAGGGAATGCCTCAGCACAACATACCTCTCTCCATTGGCCGTTGTATGTGAAAATATGCTAGCATGGGTAGCTTTTTGGAGTAATTTATGCTATAAGAATAGAATTTCAATTGTCAGCTTTTGCTACCAAAATGGTAATAATATGAACAGCACTATCAAACAATTAATCATCATGAACAGAAATACACTCGTTCGCTCCGCGCATATCCGTTCCGCTAACAAGATCGCTCTCTACGGAACGGAACGGAACGTACGGAACGATCCCACTAACTGCACTAACGGAACGGACATACGGAACGAACGAACATATTTCTGTTCATGATGATTAATAGCTTCGTTTAAGTGCTTCGTATAAGAATATTTCATGAATTTAGTTGTTCGAGAGAAATGAAATATGTGCACTGTAACTTACCGAGCTGATTGTTTTTTTTCACTCGTTTGGAAGATCTTCTTGCAGTTCCTCAGGAACGCATATTCGTAGCGAACTATACGTAGGCAAAAACTTTGGAAAAATTTGTTAATAATCAGATATGCTCATCTCGCTCTGATGCACTTTCATTACAAACTAAGAAATCTCTAAGAATTAATTTCAACAGTTCTGTACAAGTGCAGCCATTTTCTTTCACCCACAACACAGCAAAACTGTTTAGTTCAGAGTTTCCGCTGGCAAGATCATTGCTCGCCTAGCAGACGCATTTGTTGTCGTGACAAACGCAGGGAAACAAATGCCATTTGCTCCAGCCACCATTGAGCATTTGTTATTCCAACGATTGGTTTGCTAGAGTGACATATGCTTTTGCTTTTAGGACAAATACTGAGTCAGCAAATGGGTTTTTGTACGGAGGACAAAAATATTTTTTTCCGTGTGTTGGAGATATGAAGAATGGCCTATCTCTCCAAAGAAAATGTGCAAATTTCACGTGGATGAGGACGAGGTGAGATATACCCTCAAATCTCGGGTATAAGCAATAATTTACTTCTTCTTTTAAAATCTTTCAGAAAGCAGAGCTTCGAATAGAGGTTTTTTGAACACTTTACGCAAGATTCATAGGACTGGAAAACAAGCGTAATGAAGCATGGTTTTCACCATAGAACAATGTCTGCATGGTTAATTGACTACGCCAGTGGTCAGCGTTTTATCGGATATGATTCAAGTTACTCAGGTTGCCACAAAATTTTGTTTATGTTAAAGCGAACAAATAAATTTCTTGGGGTTGATTTCCGTATGGTCGAATTTACCTTTGCCTACAGAGCACTAAAAATTTATTTCTTAAAAAAAAAAAAAGGTTTTCCCATGAGCTTTAACGCGGGAAAAAGCTATCGTATGTGGAATGGGTCAGTTTAAAAAATTAGTCATGCACATAAAATGCATATAACCTGAAATCTCTTTTCGACCAAAATAAAAACTTTGGAGATGCCGGGGATCGAACCCGGGACCTTTCACATGCAAAGCGAACGCTCTACCACTGAGCTACATCCCCCGTTAGGAAGATTAAGAAGAGTTGGAGAAAAGAGAAGTCTGCTGACAACTCTAAAAACAAGGAGTGACAACTTCATCGGCCATATCTTGAGAGACGATGACCTGATGAAGACAATCGTCGAGGGAAAAGTGAACGGGATGATTGGAAAAGGCAGGCCTCGTATGAGATACATGGAACAGGTTGTGAAGAATGTAGAAGAGAAGAATTACGTCACAATGAAAAGGTTGGCCGATAGAAGAATCGAGTGGAAAGCTGCGCCAAACTAATCGTAGGATTGTTGACCAATGATGATGATTTTGGGATGGTGTATATGGGAAGAATGAATATCATATCTGTCTGGTCAACAGTTTATCTCTCTCAATTTATAATATCTGTATCCAAGGTGAAGATTATAATCATTGATCCATCATCTGTGTGGGACCTTTCTCACAAAACTACTTAATGTATTAGTCTTTTATATAATTTAGCCTACTTATTCCAAACCACGTTACGGATGAAGAAGAGATATCGAGAAGGAAAGGGTTGATGTAGAGTACTGGCCTCTCTTCATGAAAGCCCGGGTTCGTAATCATGGCAGTTCAGAGATTTTTTAGCAGAACACTTGTCCTTATTTGAGTGCAGAACTCATTCCATCAGATGGGGCATTAAACTTTTGTTGAGAATAAGCTATTATCAATGCCGGGTTTTTCTCCACCCCCTCCGTTCCCTAACTAATTCCTATTCGTATCCAAATCCCCTCCTGTCCTAAAATGCCTCCAATGACCAATGCCATTGGTCACCTCCCCCGAATTTCTACTGTTAATCGAGAAAGAAGATCAAGTGGTTATGCCAGAACATGCCTTTTGAAAGCCTAATATTGCGTGGACGTGTTTTTATTTGGGAACTTAGTATAGAAACGTTATCATGCGTCAAAATGTGACAGCAGTTAGATTACAAAACAGATTGAAATATAATCAATTTCATAGAGAATCCTCTGTGAACTTAGTTATACTTCTTTAGATGATTTCAGTCAGTGGAAAGGTTTCTTAATTCTGGTAAAGTACCCCTCGTAAAATATTGACTGATATGTGAAAAATATGGAGAAGAGTGTGATTATTATGGTTTTCTTTGGAAGGGTACCCCAAATTTTCCGCCGCAGTACCTAAAATTCATAATCCCTTCAAAAAGTATACATTTATCACAGGTGTATATTAACAACAGACACCAAAAAGTGACCGACCCTCAATTTTAAACAATCATATCCCTGTCCTTACACAAATTAGAAACGAAAGGCATTGCTTATATTTGTATTATTTTTCTTAATGCATTTTATTTTTTTAATGTTCCTGGCCAAGGTTTGACCAGAAGAAAAGAGCGCTAAGGTGATTTGCCGTGACGAGACGTAGAGGGAGATTGACAAATTCGGAAATGCGAAAAGAAATGTTAACTCTTTCCTCAAATATTACGGGAAAAGTTTTTTTTCGTCAAATAGGAATAAATGACGTTTTCCATTACGTGTAGTTGGCAGCAATGTCACGAAAAGAAGAGAGGGGAGGGGAAATCATTGGTGGGCGAGGGAGTCGAAGGTGGGATGCACGGTTCAGTGGGCATTTTCATGTTTAATGCCAAATTCAGACGCATTTTCCGCGAATATTTCCCCCAGTCGGAGAGCAGAAGATTATTAAACTATGTCGTGAAGTGAAGGCTATCTATTTTCGAGCATTTATTTGACTGGAAGTGCCACACGCGTCCCCGGTATTGAGCATGAACTAGAAAATTCAGCGCTATCTATGAAATTCGATTAATCTCATTGCAAACCTGAGATAAAGTACTAAGTAGTCATTCCTACCATCTGTATTACCTGGGAAATCCCCATGAGAAGGATACGCAGGTCAGATTTCAAGAAAAGAGATCAAAACACATGGTTCTCTTTTTGGGCTAATGACAAGAGACTTGAAATAGTGTCTCTGAGCCTTAACGCACATGAATCTGTGGTAAGTAGCGTGATGATATTTGAGTAGCAATACTTTTCCCTCAATGCTGAAATAACCTTTTAGATTCACAAAGTCGTTGGGACTGCCACGGCATTTATTGAATAGCACTTTAATGTTGCAGAAATTGCAGTTCATATGCGCCGAGTGAATACGCATCAAAAGCATTGAGTAAGAGTATTCCGTTGAGTTATGCTCACTATCAGAATCTTTTTTCTCCAGGAGGTGGCAGTGTAAAACAAAAAATTACTTCTGGAACGGGGAATAATTCATCACATTCCAGGTCGGCACAACGCAGAGCATGGAAGCATTCCAGCCTCATGCATATAAATGAAAGGTTATTGGTAATTTCCATCATTGTTAAACGCACGTATACGCAGTGCTTTTCACGCAGTCAGTCGGAGGAGAAATATTTACGCTCTTTTGATGGGAGCCCCACGACTTGCGCGCGCGAATAAATATTCAGAGGCATTATCCTTCGCGTTCGCGTGCGAGGAGTTTTCTGCCGCTTCGCATTTGTTTCTGCCTGCTCGGTTTTAATACGCAATTCTCCCTCTTGTCGTTCGTTTTTCATTCAGCGAAGCATTAGTTTTCTCGGATATGGGAGGTACGGGGCAAGGCATGTTCATCACACTCCTCTAGCTCCAATGGAGCTTTTACAAAGCAGTGCAGAGTCGCGATGAGTGCTCCGCTCGATGGCTCTGTCCCCGGGCCACAAAGTCGGTTTAGTTTCGGTTCACCCCTTGCTCCTTTTGCCCACCCCACTCTAAAATCACAAAATACTATCTCTCCCCCCCTCTTTGTCGCTCTCCGAACATCATCGTACCCCGCGTTAACATTTATGCCACTTTAATCCACTGCCATTTTGATTCAATTTTTTTGTTCCAGTCGCGGGCCATCGAAACCACTTGGTCTTGCGATGAGCCAAACATCATGACCAGTGGTAATGGGACAGTAATCGATTCAAATTCAGGTCCTGAGTCCATCACGTGAGGTGAGAGTTTTTGTCTACATCAACATGTACACAATACCCTGTAAGCCACTATAGAGATGTGTGGCAGGGATGAACTCACACCAAGCATGCATTAAAAAGGACTGTAATATACTAGTCAAAACTTCAATTTAAAAAGATTAAAAAAGATAAAAAATAGCAAAGCAAGCATGCAATTTAAATCTGTTAATTGGGCTAGCATAAAATCCTTATACCAACATGTAACTACCTATGCTATCCATTGATACACTCGTATTGGATATATTTACCGCTATTCATTTCTCTAATCGTACAAGGGAAAAAGTCTAATTTTGTGATTATGGTTCAGTCTACCATATTAAATTGGGGTTCGCAAAATATTTGTAAAGTCATCAGTGAAAATATTATCTTGGAATTTATTTAAGAGATTAAGTCTAAATTTCAACCTAAACTAAGTGTGGGGAAAATCCTTCGTCGATCTCAGAGGGTAAGGGAGTGAGGAACTGTATTATGAGGCAGTCTTTCCAAAGGTAAAAAATCACTGACTTCCAAAAGAGAAAAAAAATTTATTTAAAATTAACGATACTTACTATTTCACTCGACAGAGATGGATACAACAGCAAATCGTTTTTCATTCATATTTCTTCCACATGGGTGTAAAACAGTTGCATCAAGTGGAAAAGCCGTATCACGTTTTAAATTAGAAATTCATCATCATCAACGTACATCTGTCATAGGCTTGGTTATACACAGCGCTTCACTGGATTCTTCTGTCTGCTAGTCTCTGTGCATGATAATTCTCTTTTATGTATTTCACTACGCACACCATGCACTTCCTATACAAAGCCTTCGCCTGCTGCTCTTCCCACTCATCAAATACTCAACTTCTGTCCTCGTGAGGTCATCGAACAGCAAAATTTGTCCAGTAAGATTGTTGTCTTCGTCTTAGATTTTTCTTCAGGTTTCCTTTTTCTCCTCTCATCTTAGAACATCGTAGTCACTTAGTATATGAATTTGATCTCAATTTTCCTTCTCTTAAAAAAAGGTATTTGCTTCCACTCTTTTCTTTCATGCTGCTGTTATTTCCCATAACTCACTTTTGGAGAAGAGCACGGCTCAGTTACACGTTCTAAAGAGGCTGCCACATTTCTAAATAAATGTTTTAACTATTTATGGATTCCATCTTGGAAAATCCCCTCTACCCCGAATAATTTTAATGATATTTTCTGCACACTTTTTTCCAAAATTGGTTATTCTGCCAATATTTGTGGTTAATGGCAGAATTAGTAATCGTACTTTCATTTACTTTGCAAGTGCGACATGCCCAAGTTCCTGGATAGTGAATTAATTGTATGGCACAAAGATAAAAAGAGCTGGCGTATAGAAGAGCTACGGTTAAAAGCTTTGTCCATTTGATATCAAGGGCAGTGATGCCATTACTTTGGTCGACACCATTATTTCTCTTTTGTTGAATGAGAACTGAGTCATTTAAACTGAATAAAACGAATGCCAAGTGGATTTTCTTCACCTCCAGCACCAACTGAACGTGCCAGGCAGATGGAATGCAAACGTTAAAAGGTTAAGTTGTGCATAGGGCTGTCGGTTTCATAATTATCCTTGTTTATTTTAGCTAATATCTCTCTCTATCTACAAAATTAGGCCACCGCTCGGAAAAAAACCGAAGGGAGCCATTAACTTACTAGTCGTCGAGTGTTGAGAGATGGGATGGTGGGAGAAGTGGACAATTTTATTAGAAATCCCATCGCACGTGGTAATCTAAAATCGATCGTAGATTAAACCCTTCCAATTTTATAGCTTGAAAAAAAAAACGCTCAGCATTAGCCTTTACACACATTGCCGAATGGAAAACAACACCATTATTTGAGGACGCCAAACTACAATTCTCAATGCATTATTCATCGGAGGATCCCATCATCGGTGTTTATTCCTTCCTCCACTTCTGCACAGTGATAAACGACGGTCGTCGTTTATATTGGCAAAAAGCCCGCACGCAAATCCTTAGGAAATCTTTTGCACCGGGAAACAACTCGTCATGTAGTTATTAATGTCATAGACGACAGCGTTTACTATTGAATCCGAGAGCATGCAAATAATGATCATTTGAATAATAAAATACACGTCCCATCCTTTCGCAGCATTTCGAAAAGATTCAGTGTTTTGGCAGTGGTAATAAATCCAAATGTGATATCTCCATATAATCAATAATTTCTATATGGCATTCCTTTAAATCTAACCATAATTTATGTGATAACCAATTTGTTGAACGAGACCTGTGAGGTTCATGGAAATGGAATGAATGTATCATCCTACCCTGTGTGTAGGGTTGCCTCCTCTCTTGGAATCTCCAGGAATTTAGCAATCTTCTGATCGGTCAGAGTTTCTTTTCCTTCGGTGACAGTTAAAATAATTTGATTAGTCTTGTATCTATGTGAATATTATAACTATTATCATATACTTTCTTGGGGTTATCACCAAATCAGAACGTCATCTCCAAACTTATTCTCCAGGAATCTCTTGAAATTTTTACTTATAACATTATGAATCTTCCGGAATGGATTGCTGACAAGGTGGCAAGTCTACCCCTGACTTGATGAGGTATCTCTAAGTACATACATACATACAATGCTATTCATGTACAAATAAGTTCAAAATTTTACTTAATTTCTGGTTTTAATTATGCGGAAGTGTAAGATTGCAATTTATCAAAGCCAACCGATCGGCTTTTATGACTTATGCTGCACACAGTCGTCCGGAAGTTTCAATCTTGTCTCCGGAGTGTTTCTTTTTTCGTTATCTATGCATCTAGTTTTTACGTAGAATTCATAACAACAAAAAAATCATTAAAAGTGTATTTTAGCAGATTTGAGAGGAGGGGGGGGGGGGCGCGGAGGACCTCCCCCCACCCTGACTGTTAAGGTATAAAAGGAGAGAAGACCAGCACCGTTCCACCTGATATTGTCGATCAATCGTCGAAAACCGGGTGGTGTAGTGGATTGCTTATTTTGTGGTATTTGGAACAGTTTATGCAATAAATAAGTTGCCCATCAAACTTCATTCAACAAATATAATAGAGGGAATTATGAACATAATGAAAGCCAGTAGTAGGTACGACCATGAAAAAGAATCTCAATGTAACGCAGGTTTCATAAAAGGAAGATGAGAGTCGACGTAATCTAGAGTAATAGACCTATCTTTGTGGAAATCTTTTTTCACAAAAACGAAAGAGATTATGTACTTTTCCATTGATTTTTGTCTTGCCCATAAGTCCAAATAAATATCAACGGAAAATTGCATAGTTAGTTTACTTCCATATTCAGTGAGAGACGACCTAAATTGGAAATTCATGTGGGAATCGCCAAGCAAACCTATCAGTGGAGTATGATAGAGGACTCTGAATACATATTACGAAAATAAATTAGTACCATATTCGTTCATGATGTTGTAATGGTCCAATAAAAACCTTTTGGGTACGAAATGCATATGAGTTGAAACGTTAAAATCATGACATTGACTAATATCAGTTGTAATGGAGAGAATAGTATCCGTGCTAGAGTACTTCTTATTTTTCTATCTGATAACACGCTTAACAATATTAATAAAAAGATGCACAAATATTTTTAAAAAGCCGTTTGGGTAGAAAATATTCCGACCGAAAAAGAGCACATTTTAAATTCCTAATAAATGCCGCCATAACAATAGAACAAAAACTTTGACGGCAATATCATGGTATCTCGCCTGTGAATATGGGAGAAAATGAACTAGTAAAAGGGCACAGAAGAACTAAAACAGGTTTTAGAGTACCCGGCAATATGCATTTCACTCTTATCAAAAGACTCTGAAATGAGAAATATCTTAATGCATCCTTCTCCCGTGATTTTCGAAATTCTGCCTGAAAGTTCATTTTTAAATTTAAAATACATGATATTGCGCCATTTTTTTCAAGTAATAAACACCAGATCTGCAATCCAAGATTTTTAATGCCAAAACGGAATATATTATCAAAATAAAAATTACATGCACGGCCCCTATTGCGATTTTAGGAAAGCGACGAGGGTTCATGTGGAAATATCAGCGGGCACGCTTGTCGGTAAAACGGAAATCTCTCGAACGCTTACAGCAATTTTGGGAGGCAGTGGTAGGGTGAGGCGGTGGAGGGTAGAGGGTGGTTTTGGGTGAGGTGGCGAAAGGTCTTGCGCGGGAGGTGGGGTGGCGGTCGACCGGAAGGCGTCGCCAAGTGTGAAGGGTGTGGGAAAGGCGGGGGGCGGGGGGGGGGGGGGGGTAGGGAAAGAAGGGTTGGAGGGAGAGGCGCAGGTTTTCTTCGCCAGAGGATGAAGAGCCTCGGTGATTTCCCAGCCGGAGTACAGGTGTTAAACACTCCGCTCCGAGCCGGCCTTGGAAGAGGAGGTTGGAGCTGGCGACTTGAATGCATTAGTATACGTGCTCACGTACAAAGCGTACGTGGGATACTTCTTTTTTCTTCTCGTTCCAACCGGAGGAAGAGACGCGTAAGGTGGGAGGGTTTATGTTGGGAGGTGAGAGGCCTTTCCTCACGGGGGGGCCCTCAGGGGCCATGGGGCCGTGAGGGCCGGTTATCGATCTGATCGTGATTCATTCTCTTCACCCCACCGGGCACCACACTCCACGAGTGGAAGGAACGGGGACGTTCTCCAAGAGTTTAGATGTCCTGAAGGCAATCCATCTTCCACTAAATCAAGAGCAATCCTTCTATACACGCAAATTATAATATTCGCCACTTACGATTGCAGTGAGAATTGAGGCGAATTATTTTAAGTGTGCCAAAGAATAAATTAGAGCCGTAGACATGTACCGAGAAAAATCGTATGTAAAGTGAAATAAGTCGAAGGCCGATGCAAATTGTAATATTTACCACTTACGATTGCAATGAGAACTGAAGCAAGTTATTTTAACCATGACAAAAACTAAATTAGGGACGTAGAAATGTATCGAGATAAATCTATATGAAGTATATAAATTTCACTTTATATAACATATGTAAAGAAAAATAAGTTGAAGGTAGGTGAAGATAGTGATTGAAGAAATTCGTAGAAGGGATACCCAGCGTTTCTAAGACGAAGCGACTGGCCCGTCCACTCGTATGCCGACTTGGAAACTTGACTGACCCATTGGCTCAATCCCATGCTCCTACGTCGTAAGCAAATGCAGTTTCCTATGCCAATCCGTGCGATTCTCAGTCTATTCCAATGATATAATTCCATTGTGCGCTTATTTGAAGGAATTGAATTGTAAACCATACGCTAAATTTTATGGGAGAATTCTAATTATGAAACACTGCTTCCCGTGGAAAAACCATACAAGTACGCGTGGTAATGAATATAGGCTTTATATGCTCCAGCTGCTGACGTCATATTATTGCACAATTTAAGTGCTTATACAAACATAACATTCATTCCTGTATCAGGGTTCGAACCAACGACATCGGGTTGCCATGTGAGCGCACTATCAACTTGAAAATCAGTTTTTATCATGACGTTACACTTCAGATTGATTCTGCAAAGGACTTTCACCGTTTTTTATATGGAGATCACTTCAAGTGCAGTGCTCTATCCGTCGCATGGAACGTTAAAACTTCGACCTCTTGGTATCTTTTCTTAAGGGTAGGCTAATGCCGACGCCAGATTTCTCTCTAACCTAACTCTGTACCTTGAAACACTCCGCCTGTGCTGCACTGATGTGCATCAAAATCTACCAAACCTATCCTAATTTCCCCATGTATCATCACTGTAATCTATTATTGTCCATAATTATGCGCGGAAAAAATTCATTTTTGAACTCCTCTGCCTATCTATCTCTCTAATTGTATCTTCATTATCTAACCTGTCATATTACACTGGTATTTTAATGTATGTATAACATCTTCAGAGAACCTCCCCGCCTTGAATTTCTGCAGGAGGCTTCTTCTCTATTTTAAACTACGATCTTATAATGATTCGCAACCCAATTCTTCTAATAATTTCGATAGGCTGCTAAACCAATCTTAAAACATTTTAACAAACCTTGCTGCTCTTTACTGCATACTGTCTAGCTCTATGATCAACTATGTCATTTGAATCCCATACACTCGCCGAATATTCAAGGATGGGCCTAGCAAGTCAAAAATGGAACCGTTCCTTTGCCTTCTCGTCACGTTTCCCTAGTGCTCTATAATTTATCTTATCTTTCTGATGGTTTGACCGCTAATCTCCAGGATGAGCTTTGGCCACCACAAATCTTTGGTACCTACCTAATTGTAACAGGATATTCCACAGAGAAAAATCATTCGCCTTGACCGGGACTGGGCCTTCCTCAAAGAAAGAGAACGTCTTGGTAGCTCAACTGATAGAGCACCTGGCCGAAAATCAGGGAGTCCGGGTTCGTGTCCCGGTCAAGGTGAATGATTTTTTCTCTGTGGATCTTGCTATTGTGCAATTCAGCGGGTAACTCTGCTAAAGTTTTAGCGGCTAGTTAATTTGTTAATTGTAACACGTAAGTACTTCACTGAGTCAACTCCAACTTTTGTTTTTACTGATGCTATAATAGTAGTTTGCATTGAATATCACTGAAACCAGCGTTGTCACGTAATCAGTGAAGTTAGGCCGCGATGCTCAGAGACCGTGACAAAGTAATGCTCTGATCAGTACAGGGATGACGGCGTCCAGCTTAGGTCCTGTCTAAATAGCTATGTAGACATGGTGATCGCCTCTCTACTTACAATTCCTGATTGGAAAATGCATCATCAACTTTGAGTCCATTGTTTCAATCCTCGCGTGGTCTGAAATAAAACACTGAAAAACCTTATCTTATTCTGTACGGTGAGTGTATCTCCGTACCTACTCATCATTCTGACTTCCGCTGACGTGATCATCAGCATAAATTTGCGAGCTGTCGGACAATCAAGTTATCAGACGTGACCAACCTCAAATGTAGTCTGCTCTTCAAGAAAAGAACAACCGGGTGAATCATTTAGACTAGGTTTCATCGAGGAATCCCGCGAATGTCGTTCAGTTCTTACCACCCTAAAGGTACATCCCAGGTGATTTCATACTGGGGATATACTAGAGGGATACGTGAGTTGCAAACGGAAGTCTCAAAAGTTGAGCCGACAGACAGGAAATTGCCACCCGAATACCCAAGTGTGGTTTCGCATAGATTATGGTTCAGTGAACTTATTTTTTTGAGTCATGGTGGGGAAGTGAGGGGAAAAAGAGAGGAAAGTAAAGACACTTATGGAGGTGATTCCGTTCTTGTCACTTGTTTGACTCTCTTTCACCTACATGCGTGCATTTGGAATATAATAATCTGCACTATTCTTGTGTTTGAAGAAATAGTCTCCGCGGACAAATCCTCAACGTCACTGTATCATCCGATTCCACGTCAAACTTCGAAAACAGCCAATATCGTAAAACTTCGCAAGGAGAACATCTAAGTATTCCTTCCCCAACTTTGCGCCGAACTCTTGGTACAGTCTCCCCTCATTCGAATCAAACGACCAAGTTTTCTATTCTAGCCTAACGTAATTATTGAATACCTCCATTTTCTTCATTCTTTCGTTCCACACAGCTTCCACTGCGACTGTCTTCCCAATTTTACCGAAAGCTTTGATCGAAGATTTCAACCGAATCAATTTTTCCGCGCTCTTTGTTCTTCGATCCACAATTTTCCTTCCTCCAAGTCAAGAACTTCTATTTGGTTTTTTGTTTTACTGTCAAACTCACACTCTTCTTCGAATGACTCTGAAACCCATCTTTAAGACTTCTCATCTGTCGAAGAAAACCTTTTATGTGTCCATTTTATCTCAAGTACGCCCATAACATGTGTTTTAAGTCCGTCCTGCATTTAAAGGTGCTCTAAATGGGAAAGAAAGTTTTAGGAATGGGACTGGAAAGAGGAACAAATGAATTCAACTTTATAAATTTCCACTAAGACCGTTTCTTTCTTTGAGACTGTAAAAGTTTAAGAGGGGACTGACGGAGAAAAATCCAGCGTCAGCGTCAACATACTCTTAACGTTGGTCACCTAGGGGCCTGCAGCTTAACGCCCCATCCGAATGACGGGATACCAAACTAGGCGTCTACTTCCCACGGCATCCAAATGAAGAATTTAAAAAAAATGGAAGAAAATATCAACCGATGTTCTAACCCCAGAGCTAAAAGTGAGAAGCCAGTACTCTTGCTACCCCTTCCATCCTGGAAATATTTTATTAACTCAGTTTTTGATCAATTTCACTGCTTTGTCGAGGTTAAGTTCCAATAAAAATATTTATTTCGAGGTTGAGTGCTGAGTATTAACTCACTGCGAATTACTATCTTCAAGCATTGATTCACTGAAGTCATATAAATGTTGCTTAGTGGCATACATTACTTTCAACATAGGGTTTTGACTATCGAGCATCCAAACTTGCTTTCAAATTTGGGGGGGGGGATCCTTGCTTTCGATTTGTGTGGGTCGCACCCCCCCCCCCCCTCAATATTCGAATCATGCCTTTATGTATATCGGGCTAGAACCATCCACAGAAGAGGTGGATCGATTAAGCGAAGGGTCTCTTCTTTTGGTGACTAAAAACCACTGTAGATGTACTTTTTAGATTTTAAGAAGGTATTCGATAAAGTTCCTCCTGATAAATTAATCTTGAAGTTAGAGAGTTTTGGCATAAATAAAGATGTTGTATGTTGGGTAAATGAATTTTGAAGTGGGCAAGAGCAAAGGTTTGTTGTAGATGGTATCCGTATCGGACATAATCTATGTCGAGATTCCCACAGGGTAGCATAATAGGTCCACTTTTATTTCTTTTATACATAAACGAGTTGAGTAACGTAGTTAATAGTAAGCTTAGACTTTTTGCAGACGATGCCGTACTGTACAGGGGTATATCTAAAGAAGAAGACAGTGAATCGCTTATTAAAGATGTAGATGCAATTCAAGAGTGGTGCGTCAAATGGCAGTTAGAACTTAACCTTAAAAAGTGTGTAGCTATCAATTTTTGGAAGAGGATTAATTCGATGGAGCGATCCTATAAAATTAGTAACACTAACATCGCAAGCGTTGAAACAATAAGGTATTTCGGTGTAACAATCACAAAAGATTTATCGTGGGGAAGACACATCCGGGAAATATGTGGCCGAGCGAAGAGAAAGCTAGGATTTATAAAAAGAGTACTTGGGAAAAGTGATGAGAAGACAAAAGAGCCATGTTACTATTCACTAGTTAGGCCCCACCGTATGTAGCCAGTGTATGGGATCCGAATGAATTAGGTTTGATCAGAGAGTTAGACAGTGTGCAGCGTAGAGAAGTTAGGTTCGTGAAAAGGTTTTACGATAGAATGAGTAGTGTATCAGAATTAATACAAGAATTAGGGTGGGAATCATTATCAGAGCGTAGGTTAAAGTACAAATTAAGTCTATGAGAGAAATTTCAATTGGATAGCTTTACTGAAGATGTTAGACGTATATTAAAAACACCAGCGTATTATTCGACCAGATAAAAAAAATAGAAAGATAGATTGTTGTACAGATAGGTTAAAAATGGCATTTTCCTCCGGATTATAAGAGAACAGAATAGGCAGCATAGCAAAGGGATAGGTAGGGGAAATATTTTAGAGTATTCTGTAGTGCATGATGCATGTATTAATCCCTTAAATACTATAGATACTAACAATCTAGTTGCATGAGACCCTATAGTTGCTTGTTTGCATGTCAATAGTGCATGCCTGGTAATATTCACCTCCTGCCGCACACCCTCGCGATGTTTTGCAGGGTATCGCGTAAATGTAGATGTAAGTCGAAACTCACTGGCACTCACCATAGGGAGAACAAAAATTACTCGGACGTCTCACACTCAACGCGGATGCCTTGAATTCAAGGCATGCCTCGTTACCCTGGGAGGTTGATGCCTTGATGTCAAGGCATGGGGTCCCATTATGTTCGTAGCTAAGTAAAAAATTATTATTATATTGCATAAATTTTATGTTTAAAGCATTTATAATAATGTATTTATTTATATATAGAAGAAAAAAAATATTTCGGACATGAATACTTTTTCATGAAATAGGCCAGCATTGAGTGTGTTAAAAGGATCAAAATTGCTCGCAGGAAATATTTTCCTTCTGGTCGGAATTTGTTTGGAAAAGCTGAGGAATCAATGGTCTGAAAGTTGGGTGCTGATATACCTCGTTAAATGCAACTAAAGATCTCTGAAACCTAAGCAAAATATACTTTGATTACTACCAAAGCACCCATTTAAGATCCCCTCTTGGTTTCCAGAAACGAAATTTAATAAAAGCAGTGAGAAAAAGCTTTATTTGTACCTTAAGGTACACCACTGTAACTTATGGGTTATTTCAATAGTACATGACTTCAACGTAAATTTACGGACCTATCTCGCTTGTGATCTGATCTGCTCAACCCTCTCCGGATTAAAACTTAACTCCCTTAGGTGAATCTTCGAAAGAGTAATTTAGCAAATTGATAATTATTAATAAACGTTCCAATTCGTCTGAGATATAGTTCTTTTTCTTAGAGTTTCCAAAGCATTCCAGTTTATAATAAGGCGATCGCTACTTATAATGAGTGCTAAATTCTGAGGTATGCATAATTATTATATACTGCATGATTGCCTTAATTTGAATGTAAACATAAGCTCTTTTGCAAAATATGTGGTGTCCGTTGTAATATCGGACGATCAGCCCCTCGCCGCTCCATTAAAATTTTGCTCTGCAGCATCTAAATATAGCTTACTGCCAGCTAATCCCCATTCGTGTACTACTTGAGGCGATATAAACAGATGGTTTATTTATTTATTTTTTGCATCCGGACTATTCTGTTGGTCCATACACCCCTGGGATCCCAATAGGCATTTGCCTGTATTCAGGTTTCCCAGGGGCTGAACCAACAGAGCTTGACAAACACCCATGTCCTTGGGTGTTTGCCAAGTTTGCCCATGGGTGGAGAAAACCCCATCCAGGCGGGACTCGAACCCACGACCCTAGGATTAGCAGGCGAAGACTTTACCTCGCCCCCACCTGGCAAGGTAATTTGATAATAATAATCATAATTCGATAATAAATCGGGAATAGATTGGTCTATAATTGCTTGGATATGACCGTTAATGGCTCACTCTTGCTGCCGGGAATCTTCGCCACGTCTTCGGTTGTTTTGGATTAGTTTCCTTTACAACCTGGGGGGAGAGGGGTGGTCTACAGGTCGAATACACTTACGTTGCATTTTGGCTGCTATTTATCGGAGTACCTATTGTCGAGTTTCTATGAACAATGGCCGTATGCAACGTATTCAACGAAATCCAAATTGACGTCATGGAAGCCTGAAGAGTTTGATAATTTTTTCTGTATTTTCATTTGTCACCACCCTCTATTGATACACCAAACCACTTCGCGTACAACACTGCGTAATATTAGGTTCCTTGTCCCATTAATCCTATCTCCCATTGAATCTAATAATTTCCCATTAATCCCATTAATCTAAGAAGTTTTCTTTTTGGGTGATGAATGTTTGATTATTGCACCAAAATGTATGCATTAAACGTATTTCTAGCTCGGGTAATCCGGTTGATAAAACTACGGCCACCATAAGGTCCCGGAATCGTATTCTGCTCTGGAAATTTCCGTATGGTTAGGTTAAGCAGCGTTTAATAACCTCAGTAGTTGAAACACCTTAAAAATCTAATAATACAACTATTACTATTAAGCATACTATTTTATTACATAAAGTCACTGAAAATTGTCACGATACTGGTTAAGTTGTTCGAACTGTACTTAAGTTCTTCAAATGTATCGACGAAATGAAATTGATTTATAAAAAAATCGAAAGTATAGCCGAGATATCGTTTGGGTTATCGAGTTAATCTGAGGCGATAAATCTCGCGGTTATAAATTTCCAAATGGTTTAACGTGAAATTCTAAAATTTCAAATTGATTTCAGAGAATCCGATAGAGAGAATAAATGGCGTTGCGTGGGCACGGAGAAGAAAGGGAATGAATCCTGCTTCGTGGATCTTCCGAAGATCCGCGTGGGAGGGGAGAGATATAGTCTGCTGAATTCGTTTTCCTTCCGCGAGAGAACAAGAGAGATGCGTGTTCCGGAGCTCGTAATGGGAAGCTCTCCGCGAGATACGATCTCTGCCCGATGAGAATCACCCTTCGACTTCGCCTCCACCCAACCTTCGTCACACTCTAACCTACGGTAATCTCTCCCTCTCTGTTCCTAACCTTCCTCGACTTTGCTATTCTCTTTTCTTTCTGCTGTTTCATTATCACAGAACGACGGTTGGTTTTTCTCCGACCCATGAATGTTTTTCAGCATGAAAAACTGCCGGCGTAATTAGTGTCGTAGACTTTCCCATTGCTGAGTATAGATCTTTACCAAACGCAAATGCTGATTCACTTATTTGTTTTTCACGGGAAAATAATTGCTTCAAAGTGTAGAGAACTAACAGAAAGGAAACATGTTTTCATTCTGTCCGTAATAATATTTTTTTTCTACCGAGAAGGAAATGCTACAGAGCCATAATTACGCATTTCTCCGCTATTGAAAACTTTCTGTACTTCTATCCCTATATTAAGTGTATTCAGTGGTTAGATTAATATGTGAGTACCACGACTGTGACAGTAGAATCAAGAATACATGACAGCAAGTACAGATGCTTGATATGAGAGATTTTTCACTGGATTAAAATTTTGAATAAAATTCTTTTATTTCTAATGTCATTGATTTCCTTCCATCCAGTAACAAAAAAGTCTGTAAGCTCCTTTGACACTGAAAGAGACGTACATGAAACCATTGAGATTTGGTTTTGGAAAATTTTAATAGTATGATAATAATAGCTCGTAAGTTCTATAAGATAATGACTTTTAAGAGAAATGACTTTCTAATTTAAAAATGAGTTCCTTGTAGATGTTTTTGTCATGGCATATTACTTGCTTCCCTTTATTCGATATTGCTAGAAATATACACACCCTTGGAAGCAGATAATCTTTTTCTTTTATGGGCAAATATAAATGGGCAATGATATCTTTTTTTAGCTGGTAGTAAAATTAGTCATAGACAAATAGGCTATTTTGTCTACCCATAAATGTATTGTTAAGTATTTCGTGAAGATTTCATTGTCCTATAAACGTTACTTAGGGACCTCAAATGAGTGTAATGAAATTTTAAAGATAAGGATTTTTTATTCGTATCCCCATTGCACTCATTCCTGTATTCTAAATCTTTCAAGCATTTATATTTCCTCAATTCCTTGTCTTTATTTGTTAATTCTATGTGTTGTGTCTATAGCGTGGCGATAAAATCCACTGATCGCCTCTCTCTAACACCAGTGTCCCTTGTCAATCACTATGATTTACTTTACGAATGTAATGTGTTCGAGTTAAATGAACGTATCATTTCCCTTTTCAAACAGTTCATGAAAACTTGGAATCCCTTTTGATTAGTCTGCCCAACATCTTGAGTGAGTATAATGAGAGAGGGATGAGCTCTACGGCCATAAATGCTGGGAACGAAAGAAAAAAAATTTTATCTTGATTGAGGAACCCCGGCGTCAATTTCAGGTTGCTGCCGTACCCGATCCCTTTGTCGCGTGATGTCATCCCTTCGGACCCTCTATTCCGTTTCGCGATCGTCTTGGCAAAGGATTGATTGCCGGCATGAAATGGAGACCTCGGAGCCTCGGCGCTTTCCATCCTGGCAGAGTTTCACGTCTCGGAATCATTCACAGATGTTGTCTCACAAAGCTCTTCCTGTGTCCTCCCAATCCGCGTGTCTGCCTGAGCGTCGGGTGATTGATTGATTTCCCCCGTAGCGGACGGAACATGCAAAACGACCGAGGCGCCCGCCTGTCGTGTCCGGTTATATTTATAGCGAGTTGGTCCAGCGCCTTGGGTCTTGAGCTCGGCCGATCGGATGACCCCCGCCAATGACTCAAACTATCAGCACCCGCCCTCATGGGCGCGGCAGGCGATGGTAGATAGAGCCGGAGAAATTGAAAGCAGGAGACAAGCGGGGGATCTTCATCCATGTGGAATCTACGGTCGACGACATCTAAACGGATAGCTCGAAGGATTCCCTTTACCTATCCGTAAAGATTACAGTGGACGGAAAATATGGAATGGAGTGTGCGAAGCCGAACATTCTGCTGAAATTATGCCAAACAAATCGAACTGAAAAATATAGAATATGAGAAAAGGATTAGAGATGGTTCACAGGGATTCTACCCAAAATTAATATTTAAATTAATATACCCAAATAATAAACATAAAATTAATAAAGGATCTTGGTAAAATAAAGGATGAAAGAAGATTGCAATCGACGGCTTTTGAGAATATAGGTATGGATAAAGATAGACAAGATAAAGTGGATTGGGGGAAGGCAAAAGAGGAAGTGCATGGGTAGAGGAGAGGAAGTCGAGAAGGGAGAGAGAGAAATGCAAACGAGGAGAGGAGGAAAAGTAAGTGGATAGAACAGGTAATTAAGGGGTCTTTGTTGAGGGGTGAATGAGTTGCAAAGGAGAATAGGGAGGAGGAGAGGAGGGTTAGTGAGGTGGCTAGACTACTGGCCTATCATCCTGGACATGGTATTAGAATCTCGGCCAAGGCAGATTTTTCATTGGTATTCCGTCCCCTTCTTGGGTGCCTTGTGAAGAGTACTTCGATTCCAGTGCTCCATCCACCGGATGTGATGTTAAGCCGTGGTCCCCTAAGCGCCTTTCATTAAGAGCAGGCCAATGCCGTCGCCACGTTTCTCTCCTATCTGCCTAAACTTCTACCTTTACCCAGTTACTGACCAATCCTCTCTGGCACAATTGACCTGTTGTCGGTCGCCTCCCCCAAATAACAAAAATCAGAGAATAGAAGGAGGTAACGTTTAGATGAAATGAAGGGAGTTTGGAAGTATGAAGAGCTAAAGAAACACATAATACGGAATATAGGTGAATCTTACTGAAGGAGAGCATTTGGAAGCAGGTCATGCCCGTGA
This sequence comes from Platycnemis pennipes, assembly GCA_933228895.1. Taxonomy (NCBI): domain Eukaryota; kingdom Metazoa; phylum Arthropoda; class Insecta; order Odonata; family Platycnemididae; genus Platycnemis; species Platycnemis pennipes. Next base: position 71,124,209 of record OW121847.1, on the reverse strand, counting down.
AAAGTCAACTTTACCGATTAAAATTCAAACAGTTAATATTAATTAATATAACGTTTGTACAAATAAATATCATAGTATCATAAACAAGAGTTTTCGCTCACTCTTGTGAAATAAGAGCTCGCCGCCAATACATGTAGATGATGCAAGTATAATATGACGTGTTACACTTTTTTCTTTTTTTTATTATTTCATTGTTTTACACTGTGTTATCTGTATGTAACTTATGCGTCTTGTCTGTATATATCTGTTTTTTTTGCAAAAAATGAGAGTAGTACAGACCATTTTAAATAAGTGAGTCGGCAGTCCTAAAGAGAGGCTTAAGTATCAAAGGGTGTATAATTCCTAATTTTATATATGGATTATTTAAATATTTTTTTATTATAAGAATTAAATTTATTATTACTATACCTACGATCATTGCATGCAATAGTTTTCGCTGATCTCACAATCAGTATCGCAACCTACAATGTTTTCAAGCTTCTACTACCATGGATGCTGACAATAATTGCTTTCTTCGCTCCGTAATCGAAATCGTCCATTGTTTTCAACATCGTCCAATGGGTTGTAGGCCCGTGGTCCCCATTGGTCAAGCGTGTTCTCCTCCCCGGACGCATGACGCATTGTTGGCTCTTTGGGTGGTGACGAGGGCGAAAAGGGTTGCTTCCTAGGGCGTGAACCAACATCAGCACGTGCATTGCCCTCGGCGGGATCAACTTTCGCACCGGAAACTGGGTCTGTTTGCTGGGGGGGCAAGAAGGCATGGGACAGAAGTGGGCAGTTGGAGGATTCTCCTTTCTACACCCTCTCCCTCATACACGATCCTTGGCGAGCAGTGTAATCGACTATTGTACTTCGACAAGTCGGAGAGGAAATGACTTTGAGGTTCTTCCCTCCCGCTCTAAACATCGTCTCCCATGATACCTCGAAGTATGGAGAACTGAATCCATCTTGATGTCGTAGGACTCGCCCTATGAAAGCCTTTTTTTTAAATTATAAATGCCATTAGGGCCAGGAAGGATAAGTCCCTCATAACTCCGGGGATAGGGAAATGATCTCGCTAAAATCCGGGATGTTCACTTAAGAAACCAAATCTATGAGGTTGATAGCCTTTGCTCCTCGATGGCTGAGATTCCATGTTTTTTTAATGAAGCCAGTTTTTGACTCCATTTAGCCTCAGCTAAGAGAAGTCTCAATGCCTATCTTTCCCAAATGAAGCGATTGCCAGAATAGGATCAAAAAATCTCGCGGGAGTTCTAGGGATTAAGCAGTTTACGGGACACTTCTTGAATGGCAAAGCTTATATCACAGAATGAATAAGATACTTACGACTGAGAAGCCAAGGGCATTAATAAGTAGTACCATGAAGTGGACGATTTTTCTGATACAAGCGCGATTAAAATTATCGGGGGATAAGATTTAGGCTGATTAGGCATGTGTTTAGGTAATTTAGGATTTCAAAAATAAATAACACACAATGGCCGTCTCAATTGTTATATTAAGTAAAATACCGTGTGTGTGGAATTAGATAACAACAAAAATTTTTCACGGAATTTCCAAAATTTTATCCCTCAAACGCGAGAACTCAAAATGGGGTGAATTGTTTTATAACATAATTTTTACATCATCAGGCTGCTAAAACGAAACAATTAGACGCTATTCAAATCCAAAAACAGCCTGTATATTTTTCGGGCGACTGTAAAATTTGGTGTTTTTAATGTTTTCCAAAATGTTAAGCCGTTAGCGCGACCTGAAGATTCACCATATGATTTTTTTCAATATTTTGCCGTTGTTGGGCATGCAAATGCACAACTTTCGAGCTTTATTAAAAGTCGATACTCGAAAAATCGATTTTTTTCGACCCACATCCAACGGAAAGAGACATGTAGTTGAACTGCTTCACTCACGGCATCAAATTACGGGCGGAATTTCAGAGAATTATGTCTGCCACTACCAAGATTCAAAACCGGGACTTCAGGGTAAAAGGCACTGCTTCATCCACAACACCAGAGAGAACCCCAGGTCTCGGCGTAGGAATAATGTTACCGTAACTCTAAGAAACGAGATTTATCCGTAGGATAGATTAGTGGTGTGCAGAAATGATCTGCGTATCCCTAAAAATTGAGCCAGCGGAGAAAAATCAACTATTTTGGATTCTTAGGAGTTTCTTGGGATTAGATGACAGCTTCTACTGCTGTATTTGATTGATTTATGTTATGGAGGGATAAGATTGTTGCTGTTGAAAGGAAAAAAATTAAACGACAAAGTAGGGAGGGAAGGTGATATTTAAGTTCAGTCTAGATATCAACCATGAACATGTAACATTTTATATACTACCATTCTTAATTTTTCCGTATGTAAGGAAAATGAAACAATACTAGAATGACTCTCGTATAGACCGTGAGCGTGAAACTTAAGCACCAAAAGGCCTGCATGATTTCAGCTCTTTCTTTAAAAATGTCCACTCATAGAGAGAAACATAAGATTAGATAAGATTGACGTTAAAAGCTGAACAGTTAATCCATAATTGATTCCAAAAACGCAAAAAAATATGTAACCGAGTGTGATGAAACCGAGAGATATCAAAATCAATTGAAAATATATTTTTTCCCAACGTTGCCTCTTTTACGATCCACTCGAATATCAACGACTCTTATGCAGGCTAATCTTACAACGCTCAAGATAAGATAACTTAGCGGTTCACACAAGAACGATGAACTCCCCCTCTGGCTCGTTTGCGAACGCCGAGAGTGCATTTGTGTACGGCGCAACTTTCTTTGATTGAGTCCCGCGACACGATGCGAGAGAAATGACCACGGCAAGTATACGGTTCGGGAGTATTCACCCCTTCGGCTGGAGAGGGAGAAATAGAGAGAAAGATATGGTAATCAATCGCACGTCTACCCCCTCCATGTCTCCCCGTAGCTTGTCCTGCACTCGTCCGTCAACCCCGATCTCCACACCCTAGTGTCGCGCGAGCATGCGCGGGAGAGTTCGTCGAAGTATGTTGGGGGAGTTGTTTTCCCGCTGAGTGGACGGTCTGTTCTTCCCGTCATCTGAGTTTTTTGTGCGTGATAGCAAGGAGGCTAGAATGTACTGGAAGAGGCATTGGCATACTAGCCTATGGATGACAAAGAAGCCAGAATGGGGATGCTTGGGTAGGATTAGGCCCTCCTCCTACTCTGCACAAAAAAATTTGGTTCTGAACGGCCTCTAATGGAGAAGTAATGTGTGTTAAAACAAAAAGAAGAATGAAATCGAATCCAAATTCCATCGCAGATGGCGTCAGTTAATCTTCATAAAGGCATTTTTGGGGACGTATTAATGCATCTGATTCCCCTGGGAGTTAATTATATTACTAAAACTGGTTCGAATTTAACCTATTTGAACCACATATTTGGACCACGATACCAGGACACTTGTACGTTGTATTCTATGGGCTCAAACTATTATACTGACATGATTCACGGCGCGGTGTAACTAGGTCTTTGGGGGGACCTAGAGTAGAACTTCAAGTGAGGGCCCTTCAACTTATTTGCAACTTGAACTAAATATTTATAGCTCGTAGAATTGCAAATGCATACATTTATCATATAAACAAACATAATACTATAATTGCGTGAATGTACGATCATTAAAAGGTATACAGTATTTGTATGCTTTTAGGGGGCGCTCGAATTTCGGACTCTTGGGGCATTTCCCCGTCTGTCCATACCTACTAGTAGTTACATGAATATTACATGAATTCAGTTAGCTGAATGCACGGCATCTATTTTCTATAGATAAAGACTTGAGCAATGGCCAGATAATCTATGTTTCACACTATTCTCTGAAAGACAGTGAAGGTTTCGATCATCATCACCAGCGATCATCTATCCTAATGTGTTTGAAGCAGCTCTCCTCTAGATTCTTCCATCAACTTACCTCGACATTGTCCACGATTCTTCTTTTCTCAATTGCTCCATATATGTCATACAAAGTGCTCCTTTGCCATCCTTGACAATCGATTTTCCCCGGAATGGTATCTAAATCAGACCATCATATGTCAAGAAATGGTCGACGAGTTTACTTCAACTTCTCTTTAAAGTTTTCATCCCATTACTTTTTCTTCCTCTCCTCTAATATCTTACTCATTTTTCACTCGGTTTTACTCCCATTTTCTCTTCATCCTTCTTCTATAAAGCCACATTTCAAATCCTTTCAGTCGTCTTTTCTGCGGTTGTTGTCATTCATGACTCACAGACCTAAGGACGCATGCTATAGATATAGTATTCATGAAGTGTTCCCTTACCTTCATAGCTGTACGTAGATTTTTCTTTTCATAAATTTACCTCTTCGCCTGGTTTATTTCTACAAAGGTCTCTGCCTGCTCTTCTGCTCCACACCATGGAAAATATATCTTTTTGCGTTATCTCGTCATGATAATGGTCTAATGGTCGGGGTTACTATATCTAGTCTTACCTAAATCCCTTTCTATCGCTGTAAAGACCGCTATATATCATCGTCATTTGTATTTTCAAGTATGTGCCCGTAGTCGCATTAGACTGAGAGGGAAGGCTCATACCAGGGATACTATATTAACTACTATTACTATTTACACACTCCTTGGCACATACAAAGATGGGAAGGGAAGGTTAAGGAGTAAGAGGGGTGGGAAACCCGACGTCGTCGTTAGACGGCTCTGAAATGAGCTTAACGTCCCATCTGACACACGGAGTACTGAACTCGAACACTCTCCACATAGCACTCAACTAAGGGCCATTTTACTGATGAAAAATATCTGTCACAGCCGAGATTCGAACCCGGACCCTCGAGGTAAGAGGCCAGGATTCTAACCACTATATCAACCCGACCCCCGACCTCTGCGTCGATAGCATATCACTGCACATGCTTCTTTTTCTCCCGGGGATATTCAGTCCGAATGATAGAGAAGCCTGACGACCGTGGCGCGAGGCAGGATTCGAAGCCCTCGGATCGCTCTTCGTGCTTTTTTCCTACCGATCTGGCTCGTTCGCCTCATTGACCTCTCCTTCGGGTGGCGGCGTTTGGGGGGCGGGAGCGAGAGCTATCGAAAAGGGAGGAGGGAGTGACGGACCCCCGGACGAGCCGTAAGCTGAGTAGGTTGCGATTCGACACCGGAGGAGGAGAGAAACCGCCGGAGAATGTGAGGAGCAGGAGTGCTCGCGTGGAGGCGTCAACGTGAGAGAAAGATCACCTCGCGCGGATTTGTGGCGTGGGAGTGAGGCCAGGGATCGGATCAAACCATCACGCTCGGTTGAGTATCGGCAAAGACCGGCGAGGCAATTAAGGGTGGGATAAATTAAGCGCATTCGAGAGCGCGTGGGCAGAGTTTTCATTCCCCATGTCTTGACTGGAGGATGAGAGAGATCGCGGAGCGTTCCCGTCTCCACCCTCTCTCTTGCTACAGTCCCTTCCGGAGAGGTGGGAAGGAAATCGGGATGAAAGGGGGGAAGAAGTTTAATAATGCGATGAGTCGAGAGGAGATGAGGGAAAGGGCCGCCAAAGCCTTGGATGAGCCTCTTGGAGATTTCGCTCTCATTTTAACGCGATTGCTCCACTCCGCGGCAAACGTTGACTCAGTCCCTCGTAATATAAGTCTTGCGTTAACGAGGAGAAATGAATTCCAATTAGGAAACGGCCCTCCAGATTAAACCGGCAGCAAGACATTCGTTGAAGTGGACATCTTAAGCAGAGGGCTATTTTATTTCAACCTAATTGAGTTTGAAACATGCATATCACCGAGTTGATTAGAGGACGTTGGATTATTGAAAGCCAAAAGAGAAGGGAATAGGAGTTCAAACAACGGTCTTGATATTGGAAATAAATATTGGAAGAGGCGCGACAAAATGAAGTAAGAAATGTGTCGGTAGTATAAAGGGTAGTTATAAAATAGTTAAGTAGAGTAATGATTTTTAAAATTCGGGAAATTCGAAATAAATGCAGCATTTGACTGCTGTGTAAAAAAATATTGATTGAAATAAAAACGTTACTTGGTTGTTCTACATAAAAATATTTATTACACGACCCGGGTTTCGTCGAGGATCGACATCTTCAGGTACCACACTGACATATCACAGCGTTTATTTAGCACGTCCAAAGGGGGTAGGGGAAAGAAGTCATTAGAGGGAGAACTAGATTGGAAGGAAAGTGGGGTTCTGTCCTTGAGCTTGGGAAGGTATGGAGGTTAAGGCACGGGGGGGAGGAGGCACCACGGCCGGTGAGGAAAAATTGTCCTTACGTAAGAGCTTCCCAATGCTGAGGAGGAGGGAATGGGATGAGTACAAACTTTTTATGTGGAACAACCAAGTTACGTTATTTTTCAATCATGAAGCAGTACCACAAGGTTACTTTGGATACAGTTAACCATAAAAATATTGATATTAAATACGGTATTGTTGATCATTCAGATCCACCATTAATTGGCATAAGGATCATTATCATATAAGGATACAATCAGTTAAAACAAACAGAAAGAGGGTTTTCTTCTCTCTTATTTCCTACTTTTTGACGTAGCTCATCGACGATTTCTCATTGACATGAATGATTCTCTTAAACTTCTTACCAAAGTCTACCGAGAGTTCCTAGGAGGTGATACTATATCGCGTACTCTCCTGCCTTTACTTATTTCTTCCTTGACAACTTCCGATCTCTCCCTTATTGTATACGACCAATGAATGAACTTTTCCCAGGGAGTCATCAAGATGTCTCCTGTATTCTTATTGTTGAATAACTTTGTGAGCGCCAAGGTCAAATGTGTACTCCTTGTGCTCTGGAATTCGGATATAGATCCTTCCTTCAGTGTCTACCATGTTTACAATGTAAAAGTTAGCTTTAATGTATTTAGCCACTTGCCTGTTATCCTACTTATCTGCAAATTAACGTACCTTACTTCCTTTAGCCGAATATACTAGCATCCGCTTTCCCCTCCTATTTTGAAGTGTATATCGATTAGTTCAGTTGAGTGAGACGTTACTTAGAGATTCAAATTTGTGGTTCATATAGAATTCAAAATGAAATGTCCGTATTTTGGATGAATCTCTGAAAAATTCTTCAAAAATGACATTCGGTAGCAATTAATGTGTTTCCGTTCCCTAAAATGTGTAGTAGCGAAGCCTCACCAAAGTGCCTAAGATAAGGGTATACACATTCCGGACAGTGTTCATGCTTTGACTTGGCACCCAAAAATATATCAAACTGACCGCAGAAGTTCTGAAAACCATCTAGGAAATTAAATGGCAGATAGAAGGTAGATCAGCAGCGTTAATTAATTTTTAACTGTCTCCACATTTATTGATAAGGTAATATCTTTCATCGCTATTCAGTTTTTCTCGTATCGTGTTACGCCATAGTGCTAATGCTTCAAAGGTATCGTAATGATGTATAATTGATATAATTTTATATTTTATTTGTAACTTAGCCCATATTTGTCATCTTCTTCTTACAGGGAGGCAGACCAATAGTTCCAGGGATGTCTAAATGGGCATTGCGGTCGTGCAAGATGGAATTTTATTGAGTGACTGTTTTTAATATCGAGATGAAATGAGTGCAAAGGTGAGAATATGAAGAAGGGATCAGTCAGCGAGAGACGTAGAGGCAGTAGGGTAAGCATTTATAGATAACGGTTTTGAATCCACAGCAATCATGCAGCGGTGGAGAGTACGGTACAATGCGGTTCACAATATGCTATCCGCCCAACAACCACATTTTTCTAACCACAGGTCTCTTTGGTGGGCGAGGATTATTGATATCACCTTGCACTTAACCCTGAGGTGTGTGAAGTTCATTATTCACGGTCTTAGATGTGATTTTTCTCCCTATAGTTTCCCAGGAAGATTAAATACGCGAGAAATGACTAAGGTTGACGACAGGTTAACATGATAATCTGACCCAGGTCTGTCGGGGAAGCGGTTGAAAAGTTTTCTCTTTTAGCTACCAAAGTTCTGTTCATTTCCGCATAGTAAGTTAATATAAATTCATAAAAGAAAGCTAAAAGCATTCATGCATTTGACGGGCAATGATATCTTACAGTGAAGATCCTCTGCTCAGTTTATTTATTGAAAATAAATTAGCACAGAGATCTGGATGCACTAGCGTTTGGTGAATCAAAAATTATCTTTTAATGCGAAATAATACCTAGAAACATTTATATTTACTCACGCGGGATTTTTAACTCATGTGTTTCTGAAAGGTGGTGATGAATAACAATTTAGGCATTAATTATTATACACGGAACATAAATGAATTATGAAAAAATTCAATCTACTAGAAGAACTGAATCAATGAAAACATGTTTTTCTCCAATCACCCAATGTTTGTAACATCATCGTAAAATATTCTCTTATGCTCATCGGCCGAATTTTATTCCACATCTCATATTAATCACGCTTCCAATCTGATTGAACCATTTTTTCGGAGGAATAACGAGTTTGGAGCATAGGATATTGATCTGGCTTGTTCAAAAGCTAGATGGTCGTTACGATGAAATTTTGCATGCTGATTAAGGGACGAATAAATTAGGATTCTCATTACCTTCTCTAGCACCAAACTTATAGAAGGTATCTCCAATAAAAAGCCTCTATTATAAGGTTGCTACCCCATTCTCGTAGTACCAAAGCGTTTCATCAGCCTAATAGCACTTATTTATTTCCATCATTACCATCCATAATCCAGTTTTCACTCCTTCTTTTCAGACTTTTTCTCATGCGTATCCCATGCCTCATCTCTTAGTGGCAATTCGAAGGATTGCAAACACAGGTTTAGATTATTTATTCTTAGTCCATCCTTATTTTTTACACTCAATTAAAAATAAGACCTCGCTTGGGGTGAGCAAAATTTTGCTCTCATAATTATCAACAAAAATACCTTGTAGGAAATATTATGCTATCAATTTAAAATTAAAAGTTTGAATAGTTTCATTATATCTCAACTCAATATTAGGTTTCCTTGGGTGCAAACAGAGAACTAATTTTGCTTAGCATTTTTCTCCGTATCACTTATGGGGTTGGACCTTTAATTCATCCATTTGCATCTCATTCCTTTTGTTTCAATTAAAAATCTCAGTAAGGGAAACGCAGCTTTTCGCTTACGCAGAATTTTGCACAGCTGTAGTAAAAAAATCATAAATATGGAGAAATGCCGGCGCCTGTGATGGACGTGCTATTCCAAAAATAGGATGTGTAGTGTGTAAATAAATATGACTTGAACCAATAATCGGCTGATGAAGTAATTTCGGATTTGTAATTCTCTCTTTTCTTCCTCGTGATCTCCCGGAGTTTCCTACTTGTAATTTTTAAAATTTTAATTGGAACACATAACATTTTGGAATAGAAAATACATTCGGTTGACAAAAAAAAGATCGAGAAATATCCAATTAATAATCAGTAGAATTTATACGAATAGCATAGCGTTTGAGAAGAGAGAAACAGAGGAAAGAGAGAGAGGAATGGAGATGAGAGGAAAACGGAGAAATAGAGGAAAGGAGAGGGGAAGAGAAAAAGAAACGAAGAGGAGAAAAATGAGAGACAATATGAGTAAGAATAAAAGAGAAATGGAGAGGGAAATTGAGATGAAAGGAGAAAGAAAAAAGAGGTTAGAGAAGAATAGACTTGACTTCATTTGACTTTTTGTTTATTTTACCCATTACATATTGTTTATTTATAGAGGAAAAGAGAGGGAAAGGAAGAGAGAGGTAGAGAGAGAAGTAAAATTGAGAAACGATGTGGTACACAGAGAGGGAAAGAGAGAGAAAAAAGAGGTAAGAGAAATGGGGAGAAGGTCGTCGACAGAGGTATTTCGTATCTGGAGAATGGAGGAATGAAGAGAATGCACATCGGGGCGAGATAGGACGAGATCTCTCTCTGGCGAGAAGAGGGGATGGATAGGTGTCCTCGTGAGTGGGGGGCGGGGGGGGGGGGTGGAGGAAGGCGAGAGGGTGTGTTTGGGTGGGCGTGGCCGTGGATCTCGCGAAAAGGGGACCATCTGGCGGCTCACTCTGACGCGGGGGAATGACCTAGTCGTTGCCGCCGTCCTCCCCCGCACCACCCACCCGCCGCCGCCGCGCCCGCGAGCGTCGAACTGTTGAGCATCGGAAGAGGAATAAGGAAGTGGGAATAGATGGATATCCGATTTTATTCGGGAAGGATTTCAGAACCGTCAAGTTTCCTTTCCCATCAAATCTCAGATACATGAATATATATGCATATTGCTTCTTCAAATTCATGTGAAATTCGAACATGGGTGACGAGTTTTTCGTTACGTGAGCAACTGTAATTTTTGCGAGGCAGTAGGTGGAATTAATAATAGAATTTGAAGAGGCACCTATAATTTTTATTTAAAAAAACGGTGGATATGTATGTATAACATATTTCTATATATTTTTAGTTCCATGAAATCTTAATTGAAACAAAAACAACGTGAAAATATTTTTTTTTAAATACCATATTACAATTATTTCCTCATTTTTGTATGAGGGAATGCGTTGAGGTTTAATTAAAATATATTTTGTTACGTAACCTTCCAGGTACACCCTAATTCATATATACTTTGTATTAAAAAATTGCATTTTGGGAACCGCGATGCAGAAGTAAATTTTGATTAGACCAAACCAAAGTGAATACCTAATGGATACAATCCGTGCGAAAGATTCCAAGCTATCAAGTGTTTGTTTTTATCATGAAAGAAAAATAAGCATCAGCTCGGCACGGACTAGAAGGGTAGGGTGGCGCAAAACGTATTGCAGCCATTGTCATATAACCAACGCTGTTGTGAGTGAGCTATAGTTATAGAAGCATCTTTTAAGAGGCATCAAAAAACAAGAAAGATAAGGCTTTCATTAGAACGGAAGTAAATGACTTAACGCACCATTGCTGGCAAAAATTGTTAACATTCAATATGTCTTTTTGAACGCTTAAAATATTTACGAGAAAATAGGGGATTAGAGAGCCTGAGATTCAGGCAGAGCTGGGGTAAAAAAATATCTCTTCGTCTTCCTTAGTTATCATTGTGGAGTACCACGTATTGGAACGCGCAAATGCATGCGAATGAGTGGATGTGTCAACTTTGTTCGGGCTAAACGTGCGACTGAAAGGACCTCGCAGAGTCGCAGAGGAAGAAAAATAAAGTTTGAGAAGACATTATGCACCTTCCTCGTTCCCCAGTCAATCATGTATTCCGTCTCTCTGTTTGCGTTTTTTTCCGCTTTTATCCTCGTTGTTGTCTTTCCCTGTTCCGGCGGGAACGAGTTGAAGGTTCCCGGCCTCTTTTACGCGTTTACTGATGGGTGCCACGGCTCTTGAATCATGTTTATCTGGCCGTCTATGGCGGGACTTATCGATCGATGTCGGTATCGGATGTTAAGCCGACCGTTGCCGTCGCGTTTTCAGAATAGTGGAGTAGCTAAACAGCGAGTCGCGTGTTACATGTGCTGTCTAATATGGCATGGTAATATAATATTATTATTATTTAAAATACTTGAACCAGCCTTTGTGGCACTGAGATATGTACCATCATAATTTTGTAATTATCTTACATAAATTTATCTGTCTATTAAATAAATTTGTAGACACAATAGCCTGTCTTTTAAAGACACGTTACTAGAAAATGTTATCTCGTTTACATATTTCTGGCTTGTTGGAAACTCATGTGCTTTAGTATATCTATTTTAAAAAATTGGGAACAGTGCTATTCATATCTTATCGTTGAAAAACGCGATCGGTAGTGGTTTCCTTTGCGAAAAAGAAAGTGTCGCGATGAAACTACTTTCCTTTATTATTTTTGCAAACATTGACAGACGGTTCATTAGTTTTGCGTCGCAGTTGGTTCAGTACGTTAGAGTTTGGCTACCGAGAGCCCTCTGTCTTTCCAATTCTGATAAGGCTAATCAATTTTTATATAGTTAGAGTTTAATATAGTATCCCTAAAGCAAAGAGGGCTTTCCCTGAGGAAAAGCAAATTTTGTAGGGTCCTTGACCAAGTCTTCGTTTCATGACACGATTTCTCATATATGATATATTTTAGAAATTGTATCGTCTTCCGAATTCTAAGTTATCATTTACCTAGCGAAAACATCACCCACAGCAACCTTCTGAAGCCTCTAATCAAGTCTATAGAAGTGGTTTGACAACATTACCGCAGACTGGTTGAAGGCTAATGGTAAATATATTAATGGATAGTACAAAATAATCAGGGTAGAAGTATTCGTACTTCATTATAGAAGCTGTAAGGATATTCATCATCACGGATTTATTTTGCATATTTACAGATTAAATGATTAAACAATGTATTGTACGTTGTAACACTGATTTATGATCATGTAGATCTGACTATTTCAGTGTTTTGTTTCAATAAAGGGGAGATTTTCATCAGTTTCAGCCTAACACTGATGTCATGAATAGCATATACGTATACCCCCTCTGGATGGGCTGGAAAAAGAAAATTTGAATGGATATGTCCTGTGAAGGAACAGATGAGGAATGCAAGGAGAAGAGGGCATGGCGACAGGGAGAAATATAAGCAGGAAGGGGTGGGTATGTGACGGGGAAGGGGACGGACGTTAACGCACGCAACGGACAGACAGTGACCTGCATTCATCTCCGACCACGTGCGGGTTGCCTCGACATGATTGAGAAGAGAAGTGCGTATTGGCAAAAATGAGCTGAAAAAAATCCCTGCTTCGACTATCGATATCAAGTTTTCGACTCGCCCTCACGAACGAGAGAGGGACGGAGCGAAACGAACCAATTTTTTTGGGAATTAACCCATGGCATGGGGTGGGCTAAATGGTTCCTGGGGTGGGAATGGGCGTAAGGAATAATTAATCACCTTCCTCATTCCGAAGAGTCAATAAAATATCTTTTAAATGGCTTTAATGACATTTGAGTTGGAATTCATGACTCACATATCTAGATTTATTATCTGTACTCTACGGTTATTCCTTGCCTTCTTGTGTGTTTCGTCGGTAATGATCTTCGTAAATTCATTCCCTCGTAAATTTAAAATATAAAGAGGAATTAAAAAGGAAGATATTTAGCCACATGAGAGGCTTCATTAAAATTCCATTGCCGGTTTTTATAAAGATGAGGCTATATGCTCTCAAATTTTAGTTGATTCCATATCGCCTTCCTCCCATTCCCTGGAATTAATAAAAGGAGAAGATAAATCCATCAAAATTTTTACACCTGGCGATAACTTTAAAAGTATGAAATTGATGGCTATAGTAAAAATACAGTAAAAATTGCAAATGGAGAATTAGAAGCTAAATCAAACTTAAATAAAGATAAACAAACATTACCTAAATCGTTAAGATGTTTCCACGAGTATGGCAAAAATGGTGGGAGCTTTTCACACGTTTAGAATGACATCATTCATTAACAATTGATGGAACGATCGAGGGGACTGACAATTGTTTTCATCCAATGTGACCATTATAATGTTTTTCTATCGAAAGAAAAATATTACTATTAATATATAATATATACTTTTAACTTTTTTGTGAAAATGTAATGGTATTTTTAAGCGTGTTGCTTAACTGATAATATTTTATGCATTTGTGTACGTATTCTCCTTTTTAATTCTCACTAAAAATCTCATGCCTACTTTCTACTGGTATATCATCAAGATGCCGTGAATTTTACCTCAGGTCTCTGAATAAACCTGATGGATCCCAATCACGAATCCAGGGGGGTCATGAAATCTTCACTCGCGTAGGCTATATCGATATAAATGACGCCAACCCCACGGAGAAGTATGGCTTCCATAGTACTCTTTAATAACTATAACGATTAAGATTGGTGATCAGAAGAGCACTAGAAATTTTATGAAACGGAAATGACATTATTTTAACCCCATAATGCGCAGTAAAAAAATGCCAAAGTTGACTGAGCAAATTTGAATCGTGGCCTGTGATCTTTGGTTCTGCAGACATTAGTGCTACCGCTGTGATTAAATAAACACGAAAGAAGACCAACCTTAAAAATAAAGTAATTTAAAAATGCTTAATCTGTCTTTTATCATGAAACTGACCAGTTTGCTCCTCATTAGAAGGCCGGCATCTCCCACGGACAGATGATAGTTGCTGCGTGCATACTTACCTGCGTGCATAAGTAGCTGTTTCCTAGTGGTTGGTCGTGGCGACGGAAGATGATGCGAGTTAGGATGGAAAGGTTTTTTTTGATAATATTGTATGGTTTTAAAGGATGAGGATGGGTTTTGCTAAGAGTTGGACTTAAAAAATTAAATAATAAAATCTCATTATATTTCTGTATATTTTTTATCGCTTCGCTGCGCAAATTCGTTTTTTTTCACCCTTTCATGGCCAAAGGAAATATTAGGCCTACCTACTTTAAAAACACGACTTTTGGTAAAAAAATTACTATCAAGACTTCAAGTTTCCAGTTTGATCACATCCTCCGTTGGTATAATACTTTGTAACTCCAGTCTCTTTCTAGTCTATTTGCATCACCAAAGAAAAGTTATGAGATATTTTTCTTCGTTAATATATTACGAAACATCTAATTAATAGGGCTTAGGCTAATTGATACCTTATGATCATTATTTCCTACATCGGAGCAAATTATAGAGTACACATGTTTTAACTTGTCGAGGTTCCTCAGAGCAAGCTAGAAATGAAGAAGAATTCACACAGAAGAGTCCAGAAATTGCAGGTCTTACTAAGTACTTTGGTTATTAAACCAAAATCACTTCGTTCAATTTTCATTTTCTTTTATTAATTGTCTTGCTCTCTTATGAATCCTCCTAGTGTGTGCATAAATGTACAAAGGAATTATTTCCAAACCCACAGTGGTTTATAACATTTCTCTCACATAAAAAATCATTTTGCAATGACCCTCAAGTCTCATTACTGATGACAGCAGTCTTCAGTAATGAGACTCGAGGGTACGTATGGACCATTTTTAATGAATGAGAGCTTCCGTTATTGCGGGAGCGAGTTATTGGGTTTTTATAGCCTTTCAAATATGCATACAAATTTAACCATTTCTTTCTTACGTGAAATAATCAAGAAATGATTCCTTTTCGACCTGGGATACGTGTATTAAGCAACCTGCTCACCGAGAGCATTTTTTTATTCCATGCATAGCATAGCATCGGAGGTGCGTACGTTATGTTGGCGTGAAAAATAAAATAACCGAGGCGAAAGGTGATGATATGGCCTTTTAATGCGAGCTAATACGCTTTTACGAAAAATACGTGCAAAGGGCTCGTGCGCGATGGGAAGATGAAAGGAGAAAAAAACACTGGATCGTCAAGGTGCGTGGAAGGGAGAAAGCCATTAAATATTGGAAAAGTAAGTAAAGACGAAACGGAGGAGTGTTTGACGGTGGAGCCGTTAAGGGGCGCTCGGGTACATCTCGTAAAACTCGACTCCTCCCCATCGACGGATCATTCTTTTTTACGGCGAGTAGGGATGTTATCTGGGTGCGGGTTTGGCATTCGATCCACTCCCGTCGCACTCGGCAGGATCCCAGTCGGGTGCGAGGGAATATTGAGAGGAGTGGAACTTCCATATCCTTTGGAAAAAAAAACTGAGGGGATTGTCCTGAAGGAAAGGGTTCCGGTTCAAGCTGAGTAATGCGACCGTTTTCCGATTCCCATGGGAGGATTTCTTCTCCTCACTCCTGGCGCCCCTCTCCGCTTAAGGTTAGACTCTTTTTCCGATGTTTTACTCGGAGAGATGGGGGTAAGGATATCCCTTTCCAGGCCATGAGGTGTTTATCCATATTCCTGTACGTTCTACCCTTTTTCTCTCGAAGGGACAATCCATTTATTTCCCTCCGAATCGATGGTGTCCAATTGTTTTTCACCAAGATATGAACCTCCATCGTTTCCTCTCGAGTCCATTTCAGTGGTAAGTTCTGAGGGTTGAATGTCGTTCTCGCCGGGTGCTCGAAAGACCCACCTCGATATCCGTTCAATCATGTATGCTGTGAGTCAATAATACGGTCAGTTATGTCAATCGTTCTCACGAAATCCTTGCACTAAAAGAAAGAAGGCAGCAACGGCAGCGGCAGCAGTGAAGAAGAAAGCAGAGAAGAGGGCAACAGTGCTAAGGATTGGAGCATGGAACGTTAGGACGATATTCAGGGCAGGAAAACTAGAAAACATTAAGCGTGAAATGGAGAGGGGAGAGATCGATTTGTTGGGATTAAGCGAAGTAAGATGGAGATACCAGGGGGACTTCTGGAGTGAAAAGTACAGGGTTATATACAGTGGAGGGGAAGAGAGACAGCGGGGAGTAGCAGTTGTATTGAATTCGACATTAGGAACAGGGGAATTTTATGTGGAACAGGTCAGCGGTAGAATACTAACTATAGAAATCAAAGCGAAGGCGGCAAATGTAGTCGTAGTACAGGTATATATGCCGAAAGGGGGACATAGAGAAGAAGTAGACGGAAGTATATGACCAGTTGGAAGAATTAATCGGGAAAGTAAAGGGAAGGAAGAACCTAATAGTTATGGGAGATTGGAACGCTGTAGTAGGGAAAGGGAGGAATGGAAGTGAAGTAGGGGAGTATGGTCTGGGTGTAAGGAATGACCGGGGCGAGAAAGCAGTGGAGTTATGTAGGATGAATAATTTAGTAATTACTAGCACGTGGTTTAAACACCACCCTAGGCATAGGTACAATTAGAAAATGCCGAGGGATACTGGAAGGTACCAACTAGACTACATCATGATTAGGCAAAGATTCAGGAACAGCGTCATGAACTCGCATAGTTTCCCAGGTGCAGATGCCAACTCCGACCATAACTTGGTGGTAATGAAATGTGAGATGAGACTAAAAAGGTTGAAAGAAGGAAGGAAAATAAAAAAGTGGGATGTAGGAGCACTGATTGGAGGGAAGAGGAGGGATTATCAGGAGATTGTGGATAGATGCATGAGGGAAGAGGAGGGAAGAGGAACATTAGATGAAGGGTGGGAAATGATAAAGACGAGCATAAAAGAAGCAGCTGAGAAAACAATAGGAACAGTAGACGCTAGGAGGATCAAGAAACCATAGGTAACAGCGGAAATGATGGAAAGGATTGAGGAAAGAAGGAAATGGAAAAATGTAAATACAGAGCTAGGCAAAAGGCGTTATAAGGAGATAACCAACAGGCTTAGGAGAGAAACAAAGACAGCAAGAGAAAAGCGGTGGAGTCGGTAGTGCGAGGAGAATATACAAGGAGGGGGCTTGGCCGGAGGATTTTGTAAAAACCGTGCTGATACCTATACCGAAAAAGAGGGCGACAAAAGAATGTGAAGACTATAGAACGATAAGTTTGATTTCTCATGCGGCAAAGGTAGTGCTTAGAATCATCAATAGGAAAATGGAAAAGAGAGCAAACGAATTCCTAGGCGAGGATCAGTTTGGATTTCGGAAGGGGAGGGCCACTTGGGATGTGACTGCAGTGATGAGAATACTAGTAGAAAGGAATTTAGAATACAATCAGGATGTATTCGCGTGCTTTGTTGATTTCGAAAAGGCGTTCGACAGAGTGAGGTGGGACAAGTTAATGGAAATATTGCGGAAGATTGTAGTTAACTGGAGAGACAGGAGACTGATTAAGAACTTATGCATGGCGTAGAAGGCGCAAGTGAGAGTAGCCGATGAAGAATCGGATTGGGCCACAATAGGGAAGGGAGTTAGGCAGGGCTGTCCGTAATCACCGGTACTTTTCAACATATACTCGGAGGACATGGTGAGAGAGGCTTGGGATGAACTGGAGGCTGGAGTAAAGGTCGGGGGGAATATTGATAAAATAAGTGAAGTTTGCGGATGACCAAGCGCTAGTCAGTCAGTCAGACCGTGGCTTGCAAAAAATGCTGGATGCGTTGCAGGGACAGTGCGAAAGATACGGGATGAAGATAAACCAGAAGAAACCGAAGGTAATACGATTTTCAAGAACTAAAAGGTCCAGTATTACGATAAAAGTAGGAGGTCAGAAGCTAGAGCAGGTAGAGCAATTTAGCTATCTAGGTAGTGTGTTGGAAGAAAAAGTGTATTGCAGCATTGAAGTGAGAAGGAGAATCGCATTGGCAAAAGAAACTTTTACTCGTAGGGGTCAACTAATGACATGGGCGTTGAGTAGGGAAGTGAAGAAAAGACTAGTGAAACGTTTAATATGGAGCGTTGCACTACATTGGGCGGAAACGAGGGCTTTGCGAAAAGAAGATGAAAATAGACTTAGGGCTTTTGAGATGTGGGTGTGGAGAAGGATGGAGAAAGTAAGGTGGGGAGAAAGGAAGACGAACGATGAAGTGCTAAAATTGGTAGGAGAGAAAAGAAATTTCATAGATGAAATTAAGGGAAGGCAGAAGGTGTGGATGGAAAAGGTATTAAAGGGGATGGTGTTTTGAAGGAAGTGATTGAGGGAAGAGCGTTGTGTAAGCGGGGAAGAGGGAGGAGGAGAACGGGTAGCTTGGATGTAATGATGGGTGGTAGGAGGTATGAGGGGCTGAAGAGGAACATCGTGTGAAATTTAGGGGGTGGAAAGAATCAAATGTCCATTTAAACCTACCTTCACCGGTAGAATACTAATAATAATAAATAATATCAATAGTATACCTTTATTCATTTTACGGTCCGATACACATCACTTCCAGATCTATCCAACGATCAATTTGTGCGAAATATAAGGACTATTTTGTACTTATTCATATTATTTTGTTAAGACAACGTGGTTGGACAATGGCTGGAGCATTGGGTTACTAAATGAAGGTCCCGGGTTTTAAGCTAAAAGCGGCCCATGGACATCATAAAAAACAACTCAGTTGATTTCCTGGATGCTATATTTTAATCGAAGACCACTGGAGGCAGAAAAAAAACAGCTGACCCTCTGTTCTGATGTACAAATATATATTTCATATTATGAAATATATTTCATATTAAGAAATATATATTTGATATTTCACTCCCAGAATTTTCACAGAGAAAAAAATTTTCCTTTTTGGGGGCCCTGATTTTCAGTGAGGTCCTTAACCAGTGAAGTTACCAAGGCATCCTTTTTCCCTATGGATTTCTTGAGGCATCTTTGTCCAACAATTTGTTCCTTTAAAACCTGAAGAAATTCAATGGAAAAAGGACATCTTGGTAGCTAAACTGCGAGCATCTGGCCGGAAATCAGGGAATTCCGGGCTTGAGTCCCGTTGAAGGAAAAGGAATGAAAGAATATTTTGATGATGCAATGGTTTTTTCCTCGGTGCTGAGCTTAAAGCCACCGAGTGCGTCCACCGGGTTGCGGATGGTGGGTCGACCTCTAGAAATAGAGGTTAGCTGGGAGATAAGCGAGTTAACTCGTTGAATAAGCAGTCGTGGACAAAAATCGGCGGCATTCCGAGGTGGTATTGGTCTATCCCTGGGTAAGATAGGCCTTTAAATGATGCAGAAACCTGTGAAGATGCCGTGACTTGGCGACGAGAGACCGCCAACAATTATGCTTCCTAGCACTCGGAGGAGAGGGTACTAGCCCTTCTTCACTTGAGTGAAGGTGGAGACCACAGTGGTCGGTACAGCGACACACATTTCACTGCAGGCGTGGTAACTAAACTTTAATGGCTGTAGTACTGCGATGCGGAAGGCAAGGGGAAACCACCACATTATTATCCCAAGGAGTCGCAGCTACTCCTCTCCTTTCTTTCTTATCATGGCGTGATGGAACCCTCTCGAGTAAAATATTCCGGAGGTAAAATAGTCGCCCATTCGGATCTCCGGGTGGGGACTACCCGAGAGAGTACATCATTCAAGTGTGATAATCATTTTAGGGTAGGAATGTGGAACGTGCGATCACTTCGGACCTGCGGGAGATTGGGTGGAAATGCTAAGAATGGGCCTCGACATATTAGGATTCAGTGAAATGAGATGGCCCGAGGAAGGAGACTTTTGGAGGGGAAATTATAGAATTATTCACACTGGATCAAATAATGGTAACGCTGGAGTTGGCAGTGTGCTCAAGAAGAGTGCAGGACTGCGCGTGAAGAGCTTCCTGCAGTAGAGTGAGAGGATTATAATGGTGAAAATTGATACCAACTTACAGATACCATTGTGGTACAAGGTTACATGCCTACGTCGGACTACGAAGATGAAGAAGTGGAAGACGTCGATGAGGATATCACGGAAGTAATAAAGCGCGTAAAAGGAGAAGGAAATTTAATTATTTTAGGAGATTGGAATGCTGTCGTTGGCGAAGGTAAATATGGAAGAATAACAGGAAAATATGGCTTGGGAAATCGAAATGGGAGAGGAGAAAGAATTATAGAATTCTGCACACAACACAAGTTGATGATGGCAAACACATCGCTTAAAATCCACCAACGGAGAGGATATACCTGGAAAATGCCCGGGGAAAGAATAAGATTTCAAATTGACAACATTTTAGTGAAGCAGAGGATCATAAACCTGGTGAAAATATGCAAAAGTTACCCGGGTGCTGATATCGACAGTGACCACAACTTAGTGATGATGAAATGCCACTTAAAACTCAAGAAATTGAAGAAATCAATGAAGAATATATGGCAACTAGAGAAACTAAAGGAACCTCAACAGCGGCTGGCCTTCCATAAGGCAGTGGAAACAAAATAGAAGAGGATTTGACTGTGAAATCAGTAGAGGAGAGATGGGAGAAAATCAAAATCGGGCTACAGGAACAGCAAAAGAAGTTCTGGGGGGAAGAAAAGTTGTCAAGAAGAAGCCATGAAAAACAGAAGAAGTCTTAGAATTGATTGAAGAGAGAAGAAAATATAAAAATGTGGAAACTGAAGAAGGGCAACTTCGCTATACAAGAATCAGGAATAAAATAAACCGTAAAGCGAGAAAAGCAAGGTAAATGTGGATGAAGGATCTATACGAAGCTGTGCAACCTCGCAAAAGGAAATGTGGAAGTTGCCTACAGGATGGTTAGAAATCACTTAAAGGAACCGGCTGCAAGATGTAAAAGTATCAGCGACAAGAATAAAGAACTCTTAATTGAACGTGAGGATAAAGTGAAGAGATGAAGGAATACTTGGAAGAGTTCTACAATGGAAGCATTATTAGAGCGGAAGTAATCGAAGAGGAAAATGAAGTCGATAAGGATGAATTAGGAGCCCCAATCTTAACATCAAAATTTGATGCAGCTGCAAGGGATCAGAGGATAAATAAGGCTTCGGGAATAGATGATATTCCTGCCGAACTAAGGAAAAACGCCGAAGAGAAGACATTTACTCAGCTGTAAATCATATGCGATATGTACTCAACAGGAGAGATACCCACGATCTTTGAGAAGTACATCATCATCCCTATTGCCAAAAAGAAGAGAGCTGAGAACTGTGAATATTGTAGGACCATAAGCCTGGCGACTCATGCCTCGATATTGACGAGAATCATCTATAGAAGAATAGAGCGAAAAGCGGAGAGTTCCTGGATGAGGACCAATTCGGGTGCAGAAGAAACAAGAGAACAAGAGAAGCGATTTTGGCCCTCATGCTACTCTTAGAGAAGAGAATAGAGAAGAATCTACCGACGCTTGTTGCTTTTGTAGATTTGGAGAAGGCATTTGACAAAGTGGATTGGAATATGATGATAAAGGTTCTGAAAGAAATTGGAGTATCATTCAATGATCAAAGAGTTATCTACAGCTTGTATAAAAAACAGGTGGCCATAATGAAATGAGGATCCAGCAGTACAGAAACAAGCATAAAGAAAGGAGTGAGGCAAGGATGTGCACTGTCTACAGTACTATTCAATGTCTACTTCGAGAAAACCATCCGAGAAGTCAAAGTCTTCGGGAGTGAATATCCACGGGGAGAAAATCAGCATGCTACGTTTCGCCGATGACATAGCAGCCAAGGCAGAAACAGAAGGAGATTTAAAGAAGACACTAGGAAATATGGAAAGAACAATTACCAGATATCATCTGAAGATCAATAAAAAGAAAACTAAGGTATTGGCATGCATTAGGAGGAAGGAAGCATATGTTAAACTAGGAAAACAAAAAATCGAGGAGGTGGAAGAATTCTGTTACCTGGGAATCCGAGTAACCAGTGATGGACGAAGTAAAAGAGAAATAGCCAGTAGAATTGCCCAAGCAAAAAGGGTATTTTACCAGAAGAAGTTTCTGATTACAGCTGCAAATACAAGCATGGAAGTGAGAAAACATTTCATTAGAACATACATCTGGAGTATTCTACTATTTGACAGCGAAGCGTGGACAATAACAGCAGCAGAGAGGTCCAGGCTGGAAGCATTTGAAATTTGATGCTACCGAAGAATGCTGAAGATAAAATGGATGGATCGAGTGACAAACTAAGGAGTCTTAAGAAGATTGGGAGAGAAGAGATGTCTACTGAAAACATTAAAAAGAAGACGGGACAACTTAATGGGCCACATCTTGAGACACGATGGCCTGATGAAGACAATCGTCGAGAGAAAAGTGAACGAGAAGAATGGAAAAGATAGGCCTCGTATGAGGTATATGGAGCAAGTTTTGAAGGATGTAAAAGAGAGGAGCTACGTCAACATGAAGAGGCTGGCCGATAGAAGAATCGAGTGGAGGGCTGCGTCAAACTAATCCTAGGATTGTTGACCGATGATGATGAATGTTTTTTCGCGAGTGCACCGTTCTATGATCGAATTTGGTCTCATTGCATTGATAGATATTTTTTTGATATTGTGTAAGTATTTTAGTACAGGTTTCTGATGGTCTTAACTTCAAAACGAGGCCTGGCGAGGGAGGGAAAATGAATGAGAATTGGCTTCTATTGAGGTAGAATTAGAAAAAGTAGAGGTGATGACATGGACTTAAGAGAGGACACACATAAGTTGATCACATGCAATTGTTGGAGGAATCTTGAATGGTTTGAGGAAAGACACAGGGTGTGGAATGTTTTGTCTGAGAGCAAACTCTTCGGTAGGCAGGAAATAGGGAGAAAAAGAAATAGGCATTTCGCTGTATCGAATGTGAGTGAAACTGAATCCACCAGTTGAAAGATATAGTTTTTTCGAAAACTCTCTCTTTAGTTTTCAAAGAAACATCAAATTTATAATTTTTGTATTCTCATGATACGAAATTTTGCCTATTTTCTATTTTACATTCCGTATAAAAAAGGAATTTTAATATAATAATAGAATTATGAAAAATGTTTCCTCATCAATGATAGTCCAAGAACTATCTCAGTTTTAATTTTAAAGTGAGTAGCTGCTAAGTTCAAAATAAATTCGAAAAGTTAACATTATTTAAAATTTTTGATTCATTATAATTGTTGTGTCAATTGCAAACAGTGAAAAACGAAATATTAAAGTCAATTTATTCTAAAAAAAAGGTGTTTTCCTGCAGTCAGTGACTAGTGATAATCATTTTCCCCATTCTCCTTTCTTAGAAGTCATAAATATTATATCTTTACTACTACTCAGTAGGCCACCATGACCCCCATGTAACTTTTAATCAATAACATTGTGTGTTTTCAAAAATAAAACCAAAACAACAAATGACATGGGGCAAAGAGCCGGGAGCATTTAACATCATTCGAGTATGCACGTGATCCAGGTGGATATGTTGTATGAAAATAATGTTTATAAATGCATGCTAGCTTTAGATAAAATCCCACATGCAAAGCTGGAGTTTTGACTTTTCAAATCGAATAAAATAGTTTTCTATTTTTCATGGAAATTTATGTTGTCAAATATTCACGCTTCAATACTTAGTGGATTAAATCACAATTTTTCCGCTTCGAAACGTATTTAGCTCTCGTTCCTGCGGCCGCGCGATTAAAAATGCACTCTGCCGAGCCAATGAGAGATAAATAAGTGGAATGCTCATGCTTATGCTTTTAACGCAGGGGATCAATTAAACGCAATGGACACAGGGGATTGGTTTTTAATATCACTCAGAGATGGGAAAAAAGTAATCAAATACTGATTACCCAAAGGGAAGCCACATTTTTGACGGCAGTGCACGAAGGTAATTAGCACTGGTATTATTTTGCGATTGACGCAGGTCTTTCTCGAATCGACTTTTATATTCATTAAAGCATTTGAATAAATTAAGCTTAAAATTTTATCCAACGCAAAATTTGTTTCTGCTGTGGCTTTTCATTTTTCAGATTCAAATGTTTTTTTCGCTATTAAAACACTGGTTCCATATCCCCTGTTTCACTCATTTAAATTTTATTGTCGTCAATAAAAATTTATCTTTCACGCATAACATTATATCTTCTTTCAAGAGCGATCATTTTACGTTTATGCTACCATAAGTATATTATAACAAGATTTTGTTGTTCAGTAATCGCATGAATTCTACAGCAAAGAAAATGCGAAAGAAGTCTTGAAATACGTCACAAAAACGGTTTCTCATTGCTGTTAATGATGATTTAAGATATTTTCAAAAGGTTATATTGAGTACCGCTAATTATAATACAATAAAATGCATTAATTCCTTTTGATTTGAAAATTTAACTTTACCCAATGCACAATCATTTCTCTTCCTCTAAATGTGCCATAATTTGGAGGTGATGAAATAATACTGAAATATTTGCATGAGTTAATCAATTATTCGTTAATCGCGGATTTAATTCACTGAGGTTCTATTTCGCGCTCCTTATTACGTAAACACTATATACTCTCAAGCACTGGAGAGCTTTAAATCCTTAAATTTGTACCGTTCAATTGCTACGGAACAAATCCTTAAACCCTATAAGTAATTTCAATTGGACGCATTTAATGATGTTGACCCAGAAGTCACGAAACGCTGTGAAACATGGAACTCGCTGTAGTAATGAGATCAGCGCCATAGAGAAGCGATTCATTCCCCTCTCACAATCCCTGTAGGAGACGGTGGAATCATATCTCTGTATCACCAAAGGTATACATTAACGAAACGACTCTCCAATTACGACCTCTCTAAATTCTCTCGGCGGACGTGGATGCTGTTGCGGAAGCTACCGAACTATCTCTTCCCCACCACCCTGTGATGATGGGGAGGTGGAAATGCAAAAGAGGTTGCCGTCAATGAAAGGTTCCCCAAGAGAATCATTGACTTGCTCGTCGCAACGGTACGGTCGCTGATTCGATTGTCCGCCTCGTGGTAGTGTCGCATATTCGGGCCGGCGTTATTAATGACTAGGGCACCTTATGTTCCTGGACGTTAGAGCCTCGCTACGCCGCCGGCCAATTAAATCACTTTTGGATGGGAAAATCTGGGAGAGATGGGCAAAGTGCTTGTTTTCAGATCCGAAATGCGATTTGACTGACTGGCGACCGGTGGCGTCACCTAGACGCCGAACAGTTCGAGGCGCCAATAGTAACCGAGATAACGTTATTGCTATCACTAGCTTTTCTATTCGTTCATACACCCACTCTCTCAACGAATATGATTCGCACATGAAAATTTATGTTATACACTAGATTTTGGGACTGAATGCCGTTTGGGATTCATAGGTTCATATGTTTAAATGGTTATCATTCTCACCTGTGGAAATAATTGAATTATTATTTTTTCTTTGTACTGTGAGTTATCTACCGATTAGGTTTGATATAAATGGAAAATCTGTACTCCTCTTTGAGCCCCTTTAGTGCAATAAAAATGACAAGTTAAATATGCTACACTTTTTCAGTCCCCCAATTAAGTTACAGTACACTGAAACGCTAAATAATAGCTTTGGGCCTATTTTTCAAGTAATTTCCAAAAACGAAGCTTTACGTGTATTCTGCACGTGGTTCTGCAAAGTTAAAAACACAGTTAAAAAACGCAATTGAAAGGTTAAGAAATATTCACCACACACTTCCCCACCGTTGTATCTTGAAATTCGTCTAACAAGAAATATATCGAGGGGAATTGTCACTACCGCATCAGATTCCGGTAAAAAAGTAAAATAAAAAAGAGAGAGCATCCAAAAAAATTGTAGATAATGGGGTAAATGAAATTTAGTAGTAATAAATGAAGAGATAACATAACTGGTATATCTCTGAGAACATGTTTCATTAGTAACTAAGCCATGGTCGCCAATTCACCACGTCCACATGAAAGTGAAGTCGATAAATGTTGCTTCTCACGATTTTCAAGATGCTCATTTTCCTCAGATGATGAAGATCAAACGGATAAGCCGAAGTGCTAGTGCAGGAGCTCTAAGAAGCGTCGGAAAATAAAAAATATAGAAATGAAGTCTATGTTTAAAAAAAAACGATGAAGGCAATCCTTGGAAGAAAAGTGAACGGAAAGGCCTGCAGCTGAAGAACACGGATGACATGCATGATTGAGTAGGTAATGACCGGTGTAAGGAGAAGAAATATGATAATATGAAGTGTTTATTCCGCAGAGGAATCGAGCCGAGAGCTGCGCCAGGCCAATCGAAGGATTGATGACCAGAGATGCGATCGCTTTTATCGTCTCAAGGCCAAAGTGCATTAAAATTGTAGGAGTCTTGAGACTTAGTAGGCAGCACTTTTCCCCGGCGTGGAGGAGACGCTCTCACGACTTCCTCCTAGGTCATTGACACATCTACACACACCTCCAGGGTCTTTCTGTTCATCCGTGAAGCTTCTCCTTAACCTACCGCAATGTAAAGTTCCGCGCCCTCACCCAACAGTCAATACACCTTTTCTCTTTCCCTTCCCACACTCACCGAGTCGTTTCTTCATCGAGACCTAAGGGAAAAGAGGAAGGCGGGGCGAAGGAGCAGTCTCACTGTTAATTGCCCACCTCTACCTCTCAGCATTCTCCACCCCACTTACACCCCCAGTCGCACCCACCCCCTTGACCACACGCATGCACACACACACGCACACCTTCATGCTTCATTACACCTCGCTGGGTGGTTAACTATGACGATGAGAGAGAGAGAGAGGACAAGAACCGACTTTGTGGCGTTGGGGTCGTGGCGAGTCTAGGGGTGGTGCGAAGAGTTTGCGGGTGACCTTATTCACCCGCATCCTTCATGACTTCTTAGGGTTTGCTTTAGAGAGGAAGCGTTGTCTTCGTCCATTTAACTTCCATCCTCATCTTTTGAAAACTTTTTTCGCTCCATTCTTCCCCGTGAAATTTACTCCGTGTGGACATTGCATTCTCATTTCTACGACGGTATTATTTGGGTGCGTTGACTTGTGGTTGAGGTGTTAGTTCAAGAGAGCGTTTAATTGAATTCAATACCGTGGGACTACGACGATCGCAAAGTTTTGGTGTCGCAAATTCAATTAATCAGCCCAGCAAACGAGACTCCTCACGTGTCTCCACCTCCCCATGGTGCCTGCGTCCATCGGTACTTTCGAGTCTCCACGGTTTGTGTCATATTATGAATTATAATTCCGATACGGACATATAGGACCCAGTAAAAGTAGAATTGGGTTTTATGCCATCCAACGCCTAAGGTCTTTCGGCACCATCTTATCTAAACTACTGTTCCCAAGAAAAACGCTCCATCCTTGTCAGATGAGAGATTCTAACCCGAGACGTTGGGGTTACCAAGCCTGTTTATTACCGAATTGGCTGACGTAGTTATCTAGGGTAAGCTATGCTCTTAGTCCGAATATGATATTGAAATCGAACCCCGCGTTCCAAATACCTACCTAGCATTTGTCCATGTGGAAATATTATTGTAGCTCTTATTTACATGTTTGTAGTAGTGCATGTTTGGTGACTTCCGCCCCCTGCCACATGCCCTCGCGGTGACTCGCAGAGTTCACGTAGATGTAGATTCTGCGTTGCCGTGCCATTGTTTTACCGATTTGGCTATCAAAATGAAACGTAAAAGAAAAGCTTCTTCAGTTTACCTCTTATTATTACTCTTGTTCATGAAGGAATACTATGTCTTAAAGCAGAATAGGTGAAATTAATAAAAGCAAGCGTCGGAATGACAATCACTCATACGCCGGGGTGAGGTTTTTGGCATGATAGGGGACACCGTATAGAATGAACAAACTACCATGTGCGTGAATTACCTAGGTTTATTAACTCATTCCGTAATTATATTAAATAATAATAGTCTATGTGGTAACTCTCTCTATCCCATGTGGAATACAGTGGTGAAATGACAGTTGAGTGTTTTTCCTCAATATGAAATTAAAAACAGCATTAATCGCCCCTAAATTGGATGCCACTTGATTAGGCGCTACAAAATGAATAAACTGAAATCGTTTTCAGCTTTAATATACGAGCTTTGGCCTAGTGATCTTGCTTTTTCTTACGTCTATTCCGGCAGTGTCAGAACCATGGACCGGACGTGTACTTATACTAGGCTAGATTAAAAAGAGAGAGCTTCTTTACCCTCCCTCACCTTCCCCCTAATACTGGCGCCAATCTTTGCCGTGCTCGGACAATGCGGTGGATGGCGCTGCCTTTGTCCCTCCGCCGTCCGCATCTGCGCCAAGGGAGGTCAAGTGTGGAAACTTGGGAGGAGAGTATTTGAAGTGGGTTGATGAAGGATATTTCACCTCAAAGCAAGTATCGCTCGGAGGGAGGGGAGCGGTGCGGCGAACGGGCCGGGAACAATGGAAGAGGCGTTAAGTGGGACTGCGCCTCCAGATGCGGAAACGTCCCGCAGGACGTCGCTAAACCGATGAGCGCTGCTTCTGCCTCAAGGTTCCCCTTGTTCTCTGATTCAGCAAATGCACCATCAGACCCAGAAGCAGTAGCTCTTCACTTTCCATCATGCTGGGTGTTTTACGTTCGTGCTCCTAAGCTAAGGATTACAAAAACAAGTGATTTTTTTGGTTGATGAATTGGCACTAATTTTTCGGAAGAGCTACTACGGTCTGTTAACCGTTCCGACCGAAATTTTGTGAAATAGGTGCATTTCTCATCTACACCTACATTGTACCCTACAATCCAACACTCGAGCCTCTGGTAGGAGGTGACTCAACACCAGGCAAACATTATTGAAATGTTGACATTAATCTTCAATTCGTGACTATAACACCAATGTCTTTATAAACAGCTAATTTAACAAGGGAGCATGATAACATCACATACTAAAGAGTCTCCATCCCAAAAATAATCATTATCCCTTACTATAATTGCATTGATCTCTTACAATTATTTCTGGCTATGTGCCTTCTTTGGATCCAATGTTCGAATTTAATCGAGTTCGAGGAGATTTGATGAAGGGGTTTTCATAATATCACCACAATCCTTACCAAGAAAACGTCCTCATTTATCAGTTCAACACCTTTCGATGGATATTCAAGAAAGCAGGCTCTCTAGCTGATTAATACACAGGAAAGATTAATACATTTGTTTCCTTAAACAAGTCTCGTCGACTGCGCAAGTCAACCAAAACTCCAAGCATAGAAAGCAGTTTATTGATCATCACAATAGTCTCATCCGTTGTTATAAGTACGAAAGCTAATATTATTCTTTATATTTTTAGTCTTTCCAAACAAATTTAAAGCTATTAATGTATTTATTTGATTACTAATAAATATATTTTATAGCTATTAATAATATTTTAGTTTTAATAGGCAAAATCGAATTATTTAATGAAATTGGAATTTATGGTTTCATTAATTGCCGCCATCTCATCTATCGCACACAATGTTAAATATATTTCATTAACTATTCATTTGCCACATTTATGTGCATTTTTCTTGGAAATGTAATTGACTCTTCCTATTGCATGATATCCTAAGAACTTTAATGTGTCTATCGATTTAATCATTTAATACGATTATTTTACTCACATGTTTTCTTTCCTGTCAAAATATTTAAGCTCTTTTTTTGTTTAAACTATTGAGAATTAAATCTCATAGTGGGGGCGATTCCTAAATCACTACACAAGGACTTCCTCCCTACCTAGACCTGATTACCGGACACTACCCTGGCCAGTCTCCTTTTGAGTATTTGTGGCCATTACGAGCCTAATAGCATGAGGTAATGCAAATTCGCAATTATTTATTTTTACAAGTGAAAAGGCTCCGTAGTATTTGTGTTGAAATGAAGAAAACTGAAGTGCCGATTTAAAAAATATTGAGTGAGGCATAAAAGAACATTTGCAATACAGCCTGAGGGCTCCATGGGACCTCTTCTGCCCTCGGTGTCCACCACGAGAGGATCAATATTCAATTGGCCGCAGATGAAAATTAGGAAAGGTAATGCAGCGATAACAATGAAAAAATTGAACTGTAAGGTACGCGATAACACCAATAGGAGACAGCATGAAAATGAAAGACGTCGAGGACGATTTGTCAAAATGGTCCATCTACAACTACGTAATATCCTGCGAGCCACCTCGAGAGTGTGTGGCAGAGGGTGAAATATCACCATACCACTGCTCGCATGCAGCTAAGAGATGCTATATTACTAGGTACTTCATGGGAACAAGTAGGATATGCTTTCACGAGTAACGTGCAACTGATTGGTTAGCATCTACATTGCAATCAATTGATTTTTGATTAGTCAGGCACTTTAAAAAAATATATTAATTCATATTTTCCTATAATTATCACATGCAGTCGTGGTTTGTGCGCTCTGAGAAACACTGCAAAACGTAATGATTTTGCTCGATATGCAACATGACGTCACCCACGAGAGACCCCTATAAAACAAGTTAAGGCAATTCTTTGAACGAATGAGATGAAAGGAAGCTGTTCGTTCCTAATTTAACGCCTCTTATCTATCGCGAGACTGGAGTGGAAAGGGGGAGTGGAATGGCTCCAGATTAAACCCGACGGAGGAATGTGTCGATCCCTCTCTCCCGGAGGAATTAGACCGCGCCATCCATCTATATCCCCCACTCCTCCGATTCCACCCCCTTCCCCTCCCCCGCTCGGTGTCTACGCTCTCCCCTCCTTTATCTCACCCGTTTCGGAGCGTCATCTGTTTTCACAGAAGTGGGATTGGAACGAAAGTTGGGAATTCCGGCGCGGGAACCCGGCCCACTCCGTATTAAAGCCGTCAGGTCCGTCTGCTGGTGCCGTCAGCGAGCCATTTGAAGGGAAGGTTGGTTCGCCACTATCACGAATGGCTTTGGACAAAGTACGGAGGAGGAGGGGGTGCCCGTACGGTTGGTTCATGGTTTCAGGGACTTTAAACGGGGCTGGAAAGGATTGTGTGTGTTCTGATGCGAATCTTATCCTCCCCCCCTTTTGAACACCCACACTCCTCCCCCTTTTATAATTCCATTCTGCTCGGTAAGCTCTCCTCGACAAACGTACGAAGCGGGGGAAATCCTCTTTAGTATTTTTGGCCCAGCATCCCCCGCATTCGGCTTTCAGTCTTCGGGGTAGTAGGCAGTAACAAAGAGAAATGATTAGCCGATGGAAATCGAAAGCGGGGGATGGACGGCGGCTTTTCGGTGCGACGCTTGTGTGTGAAAATGAACGGAGCGGAAATTAGATGGATGATGAGTCGGATGATTATGAGCAGAAGCAATAGTCGTTTTTAATAGGCGCGCGACCCTGCGGTCCGAACCCATTTTTGACTCCATTTCATTTTCACGAAGGATGCCATCTGGGTAAAAGTCACGATAGTGAGGCAAAGGTCCTCATGAATAAACTAAAGTGAACTGTTCGACAAGGAAGGGTTATGAAATAAAATATCCTACTCGAGACAGAAAGGTTTAGAGATTATAGCACTCCTTTCGTCTCGTCATTAGATATAAAATGAACAATGAAACCTCGTCCTCGAGCAACGAGTAGTTGATCATCGCTGAGGAAAGATTCTTATCTGAATTTTCTAGTGCATCAAGACTTCGTTTGTGACACTTTATATTGAAACTATGTTCGGAATATTTGATAAAAAGTATGAAAATTATTATAAATAAAATTCACAATTGATTGCCAAATATTGTACACCCACGCCGAATATTGCAATTGATTGTGGCAGTAGATAGTTTATATCTTGCTGGCAGGACACACGTTTTGTTATCTGAAAATTCCCAAACAGTTCTATAAAATTTGTAACTAATTTTTCCATTTTATTCTTTGTGGTTATATGGATGCGTAGCGTAAAATTATTGGCGATTTACTGCAAATCTCTTTTATGTGATTTGTTTCCATTTTTTTTTAATTCTTGCATTTCCGTTGCCAGTTATTCTACTTTCCAATTAGCAATGCTCTCTCAACTTATGAAACTTTTTTAAAGTGAAATATATTCAATTGCAAAGTATCCTGAGTATATTTTACTACGCAGCATAATACAGTTCAAAGTTTGAGGCTTTACTTTGTGGAACCACTCGATTGGAAATGAAAAACCACTTTGTACGTTCCACACAAAGATTTTATTGGGTTCGACCATGGTTTCGACAAAATATATCATTACCTTGACAACGACATATTTTGTCGAAGCCATGGTCGAACCTAATAAAATCTTTGTGTGGAACGTACAAAGTGGTTTTTCATTTCCAATACGCAGCATAATCTTTGAATTGTTTATTCTTGTTTTTTCCGTTTATTACTTTTACGCACTGGTAATACCTCGATCATGTTAGTTTAGTCAGTCTGCGTCTTTCGCAGATTTCCTTACGACTCTGTCAAGACCGCTATATCGTCAGGCAATCACAGCACGCTATTGATTTTCAAGAGGGTATATCACAATTGATGTATTGTCCCCTTATTTAGTGATTTCTTAATTTGCTTTCAGTAGTGAGAATTCATAGCATAGATTACCCTTCTCTCTTATTTTCCAATTCTACCCTACCTCTACGTCCAATTATAAGCGCCACCATCTTTTTTTGTCAAGATTAATTTACTCTTCTCTCATTGATCGGCACCTCAATTTCTCTCAGGATGTTAAGGACTACATTCTATTTGTTGACAGAATTTGATGTACCTTAAGTCTCCGTATGATATTATAAGATTACATGAAATATTTTGCAGCATTTTTATGACATTTTCTTCTTTTGTATTTCCTCATTTCGATCCCTGGTTGCGTTTCCTTCCTAACGACCAATTGGGCAAACTTTTAACCTCCCGTGTTGCAAATTTTTAAATATTTCCCCTGGACAAATTTTTAAATATTTCCCCTTCTTTATCAATTACAAGGCGTGCCTCTCGTTTCATCTACATCTACATCTACATAATACCCTGCAAGCCACCATAAAGGTGTGTGGCAGGGGGTGAACTCTCACCAAACATGCACTACATATCATGCATAAAATTAGTAATTAAAAATTAAAATAGCAAAGCAAACATGCAAAAACATGCTGTTAGTAGGGTTAGCTTTAAGTCCTTATGCAAACATGCAGCTACCAATGTTATCCATTGCTACACTCGTACTGGATACATTTACCGTTATTCATATCCCTAATAGTACGAGGAAAAACAATCATGTGATCTCATGTGGGAACCTCACGGAAATGCGAACTCAACTTGAGCGAAAAGGGAAGCAGAATTTAATTAGGCACTAAAACACCGCGGGCTATTTGCCGAACTGGAGGCGACCTGACGAACGATCCAAATTTCCTTCCCGTTTGATGGCTTAGCGAAATTCTCTTCAGCCCGCGAGTGGATATACAGGCTCCTCCCGTATATCCGTTCCCGTCTCAGTATCCAGGTTTCTAATCGCTGGATACATTAATATCCATCATATGGATTGCGTAAGGATACGATGTGGATAAATGGGAGAAATTTCACGATTCCAAGATTCATCTCCTTTCGCAAAAACTAGCGAATCCGTGTCCATATCCGTAGCTATAATTGTAATTTTTCAATTAGATTTTAATATTTCGTGTCTTGCCATATTCAAGAGAAGGGTTGAAAACTCCCCCAGGGATTGAGAGGAAAAAATTAGCAATAGTATTACGTTTCGAAGTGCTCCATCTATATTGCATCACCTGACATAGGCAACTTGATAATAATCTTAATCCTAAGACTGCAAGACATCCATACCCAAAGTAGATTGGCGATATTCAAACCGTCCTAGGAATACTTTTTCTTTGGCCGTAGCTATGGTTTGAGATGCCACGTAGCGGTAGATAGGAGGATCAGTAAATGATATCGGATTCTCATCTCGCCAATGCTTTCTTAAGCCAGATCGTCTGTCAGTCAGTAGAATTGTTCGTATACTCCGGGCACTCCTTATGATTCCCCTTAGCATTATTAACATATCTATTTGGCGCTCAGTTATAATATTCTTATTGCTCTTATAATATTGGTCTTCTCTGCCACCTGTTACCTCTGTCGCAGATTTTCACATGGAACAAGCCCGATGTATAGCCTTTTGGTACGATCATTAACGAGAAATCAGCTAATTTTCCCTTGCTAGACCTCATTTGGAATATGCTGCCAGTGTATGGGATCCCTACGAAATTGGTCTAAATAACGAACTTAAACATGTGCAGCAAAGATCGGCAAGATTTGTAAAGGGACGGTACGATAACTATATTAACGTGACCAGTCTATTCAATGAATTAAAATGGGGATCATTGTCAGATCCTAGGTTGAAATTTAGACTTCATCTCTCAAATAAATTCCCAGATAATATTTTCAGTGATGATGTTAAACATATTTTGCGAACCCCAACTTACTATGATAGACTGGACCATAATTAAAAAATTAGAGAAAATGATTGCCGAACTGACAGATTCAAAATGTCCTTTTTTTCCTCGTACAATTAGGGATATGAATAGCAGTAAATATGTCCAATACGAGTGAATCAATCCATAGCATAGGTAGTTGCATGTTGGTATTAGGACTTGAAGGTAGCCCAACTAACAGCACGTTTTTGCATGAGCTCTTTGCTATTTTTGTCTTTTTAAATAGTGAAGTTTAGTCAAATATATTATACTAATCATTTTGAATGCATGATATGTAGTGAATGTTTGTTGAGAATTCACCCCCTGCCACACACCTTTATGGTTGCTTGCAGAGTATCATGTAGACGTAAATATATGTATATTGTTTGTAACGTAGCTTGGTAGGCTTGAATAAGGGACTGGAATGTCTGCAGTGAATATTGCAAGATTTGTAAAGGGATGATACGATAACTATGTAAGATATACCGGTCTATTAGAATGGGAGTCATGATCAGACTCCAGGTTAAAATATATAACTTGTTGCCTCAAGAAAATTCCAAGTTGATATTTTTACTGATGACGTTAAAATTAAAAACTCCGTTTACTAAGGTGGATTAGATATTGAACATAAAATTGGGGAAATAGATTTCCAGTCAGACAGATGATATATTTCTTTCCTCGAACAATTAGTGATATGAATAGCTGTGAATATAATCAACAATAGATGCACAATATTATCCATAGGTAGCCTATTTAGTTGCAAGCCGGCATAAAGGCTTTTAGCTAACCTAACTGACAGCACGTTTATGCATGCTTGCGTTGTTTTTAAATCCTTTTTAAATCGTTATAATTTGTCTGAAATATAGCTACAAATCCCCTTTAAGCATGATAGATACTATATGATTGGCGAAGAGTCACCCTTTGCCACACACCTTTATCTACCCCTACGAACCACCGTGTGTGGCAGGGAGTGACGATCACCAGACATGAACAACCTATATTGTGGCATGGATATTTCGGGGGCGTCCAAAGAGCGTGTGAACGGTGTGACGGACTGCGCCGCCCCTGGCCGCACGTGGGCCGGCCATCGGTAAGGTTCACACGCCCTTGGACGTCCTAGGGAGCCACCACCCCTCTCCAACCCTTTCGGGACTCCGAGGTTGGAGTGGCCGCTTTCCTTGGGTGACGGGGAGACAAAGGAGTGAAGCGACCGGCCAGGATGGGTCATTCTGGACCACGGGCCAGTGTCTCAACTCCGTCCATCCTCCTTTGACACCCGGGAAGGTCGCCACCCTTTCACCACCCTCTGCCCCTCCACCACTCCCTGCCACCCACTCTCACCACCCCCTGCTCACCCATTTCCATCCGCTGCACCCCCATTTTTCCACCCATGCACCCCATTTCGCCACCCCCTGCACCTAAAAATCGGGTATATAAGGAGAAGACGGAAAGACCCGGGGAGTTCATCCTTACTCTGCACCCCGGCTCTGTCGGCCTCGAGCACGACAAGCCTTCCCCGCTCCTCGGCTAGTCGGCAACCGCAAGACTGCCCTTCCCGAACTCGCTTCCCCGCTCCTCGGCTAGTCGGCGAAAGCAAGACTGCCCTACGCCCTGCACCCTCCGCCCCTGGCTTAGTCGGCAAGAGCGCGACTTCCAGACCCCCTGCACCCTCCGCCCCGGCCTAGTCGGCGAAAGCAAGACTGCCGTCTACCCTGCATCCTCCGCCCCGGCCTAGTCGGCGAGAGCGCGACTGCCGTCTACCCTGCACCCTCCGCCCCGGCCTAGTCGGCGAAAGCAAGACTGCCGTCTACCCTGCACCCTCCGCCCCGGCCTAGTCGGCGAGAGCGCGACTGCCGTCTACCCTGCACCCTCCGCCCCGGCCTAGTCGGCGAAAGCAAGACTGCCGTCTACCCTGCATCCTCCGCCCCGGCCTAGTCGGCGAGAGCGCGACTGCCGTCTACCCTGCACCCTCCGCCCCGGCCTAGTCGGCGAAAGCAAGACTGCCGTCTACCCTGCACCCTCCGCCCCGGCCTAGTCGGCGAGAGCGCGACTGCCGTCTACCCTGCACCCTCCGCCCCGGCCTAGTCGGCGAAAGCAAGACTGCCGTCTACCCTGCACCTTCCGCCCCGGCCTAGTCGGCGAAAGCAAGACTGCCGTCTACCCTCCGCCCCGGCCTAGTCGGCGAGAGCGCGACTGCCGTCTACCCTGCACCCTCCGCCCCGGCCTAGTCGGCGAAAGCAAGACTGCCGTCTACCCTGCACCCTCCGCCCCGGCCTAGTCGGCGAGAGCGCGACTGCCATCTACCCTGCACCCTCCGCCCCGGCCTAGTCGGCGAAAGCAAGACTGCCATCTACCCTGCACCCTCCGCCCCGGCCTAGTCGGCAAGAGCGCGACTGCCGTCTACCCTGCACCCTCCGCCCCGGCCTAGTCGGCGAAAGCAAGACTGCCATCTACCCTGCACCCTCCGCACCCGGCCTAGTCGGCGAGTGCCGCAAGACTGCCACCAGCTTCCTTCCCCTTCGACCCGACGCCGCCGTGTTTAATGTAAGTGCCGATATTTCTGTATATCAAACGAGCATGAGCAATAAAGCTCCCCTAAGGCCAACCAGTATGTTATTTCTACCCCTAATGTCCCGACGACAATATACAACTAATAGCTAAAATACTACTACTTCGTGGAGACATGAAGAGTCACTTAGAGCAACTAGAGGGTTAATATCCGATGGCTCGCAGGGTATTATGTAGATGTAATTCACATTGGCCGTGGAAGACAAGTCGCTGTCACGCTGTCTGACAATTCAAAGTTTACCGGTTCAAATCCCTCTTCGGATAGGGATGTCGTGATTGTCTTAGTTTGGGTTAGAAATTGCGATAACCAGTTGGAGCACCTAAAAGCCGGATACTACCAGCACTGAGTCAGCAACTAACATCGGCCGAGCACGTCTGCGTCATCGCAGCCCCTCTCCATCTCCAACCCCCTTCACCCTAGGGTGCAGATTGTTCTGTCCATGGGGATGGCGATCATCATCTATCTCTCGACGCGGTCCAGTTCGAGAAAAGAAGGAAGCCCCCCCCCCCCATCCTCTCCCTTCCTCCCTCGTTCTCAATGAGTTCAGGGAGGTCCACCGGATAAGGGCTTCGAGGGGAAGGGATAGATCATTTGAACCGGAAGAGAGGGAGTAGGAGGTGGGGACGATCTTAACGGAGAGAGGAGGGACCCGAGTGGACCGCTGCTAACTTGACGGGAAAGATTAGTGAATTTGGAGCGGAGAGAATTGGGCATCTAACATCAAGGACAACGTCTGGCAGGGGATGGTAACTAAAATTTTCATACAAATGAATGCGATAATTGACACAAATTCCTATGGTTCCTAGTAGTGGAAATTTACTTTTATGTCTTTCAATTGGTGTAGGGTATCCTTTTTGGTTTTTTTCTAACTCGTAAAAAAGAATATTATCTTTCTTATGACTCCAGCATAGCGGGAAGGCAGTGGAACTTCACTATTGATTACTTAGATCATTTCTACATTAGAATATTAAATGAAAATGTAAGTTATTAAAGAAGTAGTGCAAAAGAGCAAATATTCCACAGAGAAAAAAATCATTCGCCTTGACCGGAACACGAACCCGGACCCCCTGATTTCCGGCCAGGTGCTCTACCAGTTGAGCTTTCCAGGCGTTCTTTTTCGTGATCCCTGCATTTCGTTACAATTAGTGAAAAATGTTTTTGCCTTTTTATAATACATAATAGGTAAACATTCAGGAGACAAGACAGTGACCCAGCAGTACAAAAATATCTACGATATGAACTTATGCTAAGAATACCAGCATTCCAAAAGGAAGAAGGCTTAAGACTGTTAGAAATTTAGAACTCTAAGCCTGACGTCTTGATCACACACACACCTCGCAGATTATCTACATAGAAATAGAGCTAAAAGTAGAGTTCCTGTACGAGAAAAATTTTGGATGAGAAGTAAAGCTGTCTTTACTTCCCTTCTCATCCATAAGGCTTATCATAACTTAGGCTACCAATAGACAAAATAATTGAGAAGAACAAACCTACATTTGTTGTTTTGTGGATTTGTAGAAGGAATTTGATAGCAGTGATTGGAATTAATGCATGGAATTCTAAAAGGAATTGAAGTGCCCTGTGATGATCGAAGAATTATCCACCGTTTGTGTAAAACCAGGTGGCTGTGATATTTAGGGGATGCGACCGACAGCTGAGGTCATTTGCGCCATATAGGATAGGTGGATAATTGGGTAATGGTAGGAGTTTTCAGGGAACGGAGGAAGGGTGGAGAGAAACCCGGCGTCGGCATTAGCCTATCTTAACGAAAGGCGCCAAGGGGACCACGGCTCCGACAGACGGAGTACTGAACTTGAAATGCCCTCCACTAGGCACTCAAGTGGGGACCGGTTTTCCACTGAAAAAAGTCCGCCACTGAATCGAACCCGGGCCCTCGGAACGGGAGGCCAGTACTCTAGCCACCACACCAACCCGGTCCCCCGTGTGACCGTCAGGACCCTGCATTGAAGAAGGGAGTGAGACAAGAAAGCTGTGCATTACCTACATTACTTCCTAATGTCTACAAATAAGATATTGAAGAAATTAAAGAGAAGACATTACGAATTTGCATAAACGGGATAGAAATCAGCATGCTTCGATTCGCCGATGGCATAGGTAGAGAGAGTGAGAGATCTGCATTTACTTCTTCTTTGATAATTACCTACTATTGGAACAAAAATGAAATTATTACTACACTTTTACCTCACTTGGAGTGGAATAATAATATCTATGAGCATTAAAACTTGTTAAATGGGTTATTTGCCTTGCGCTCTTCCTTCTTTCCATTTCATAGGTTATTTTTCCTTTCATTCTTATTTAACCATTGTTTGGTGTGTTATTGTTATAATTTTTTATTGAGAAATTTCGATTCATGAATTAATTTTCTCTTTCCCTAAGCCCTTCAAGATAAATGGAAAGATTTTTCTTACCTTTCAATCTTAATTTGGGTGGCTGTGCTTTAAAAAAAAGTTTTGAATGTCCCTACATTCGAAGTCCTTGGTTGGTAAAGGATGAAACAGGCTTTAGTCGACCGAGTTTCAACTTCCCCATAGTTATGGAACGAAAATTATTCTTACATTTTATTTGCTACGATTACTTTTTTTTGGCAACAGATGCTCTGTCATTCAGTAGGCTCTTGAGCGTTAGGCCAAATGGTATTTTACTGAGTCAATGTTCCTTTTTTGATGTGTGGTTCCGGAGGTTTCCTTGTTTCTCTCTCCTGGTGATCATCTCTTTGTCGGTGTCCTCTCATTTCTATAGTTAGTTTTAAGGGTGCGCCCAATTGCCAGAAACTCCCTCTTCTTCCACCTCATCTTCGTCTTTTCAGCGCCCAGGTCATTCTTCATGATCTATCGCTCTCCCCCATCACCCCCGGCATCTTCCACCTGACGGTGACGCCTTAGCCTTTCCCACACCCAACCCACTTCCTTCCCTCCACCACTTTCCGTCACCGCGCTTTCCCTTCCATTCATCAAAACTGTCTCTAACTCCCCTTCGTAACACCGTTGTCCTTCGAACCCAAGGCCCAGGTCGTAGGGATTGAGCTACGGGGCATTTTATGCCTCAGCAGCCACTATTGGGGCGAGGTTAGGCGGCGCAGTTTGAGATGAGATTCAAGTCACTACTAGATTGCTGTTCAGGCCTCACATCCATCATATCAGTCAGCCGTTTACGTGTAATCGAAAAGGAATAACTATGTGACTAATTTTCTTGAAAAGGGTGATTCTTTGCCTCAATAAACGATCGCGACGTGAAATGTCAACCAAAGACATGCTGCTACTTATTGATGCATAACTTATGTAAACTTGCAAGTAATTTTATTTCTTCGGGCTCTACCAGGCTTACACATTTATGTATTTTTGTGATTTTATTTGTGCATACATTTTCACAGCTACAAATAAAGATGAGCGACAACGATAGGAACAGCAGTTATGCAAAATTTGTTTTCTTAATTTCAACTCCGTTGAGCGCCCTCCGACATCAACTCGTATATCCGCAAATCTAAATTAACCGCTTTAACGTTAAAACGTGTGATCTGCGGACGCGAAATAGTGGCCTAATAATCCCATTAGTTAGTGATAGTGTGTTTAATTGCTGACTTTCAAATTGGGTATTGCAACCCTCAACAGCTGGAGTATTGCACTGTGTATTTTGTTGACAGTTTTCAACCGCTTAAGGTCATTAGGCTTTCATGGAGTGTCCCTATTCAAAAGCTAGGAAAGAGAAAATTGTAGTATTGGAGCCAGTCGATAGAAAAGTGTTAGCTATCGGAACCCTTGCTGCGATCATAAGTGCCGTCAGAAAGATGAACATCACATGAAAGCTGAGCAATAGTGTTACAAACTACAAAGCATTCAAACCACAGGAAATGAAAAAATTGATCCCATCATCTTTTCTGATTCTCCATCTCTTCAAATTCGCAATTATATCATCCGAAGCAGTCGACTTTTACTGCCAGTAACGGGTCATTAGAGAAGGGCTATAGATTCATTTGTATGGTAAACAAATCGTTCTTTCAATACGAAATATAATTTAGAATTAGTTGCATGAAACGCCAATGCTGGGTCAAATTGACCCGTGCTCTATATTTTTACTATTTATGAAATACAAAATTGATGCAAATACATCAATTAAAAAAAATAATGATCACATTTCTGAAGAATACAGGAAAATTCACGCATGTGCGTAACAGTTAGCATGCTGAAAATTCGTAATTTTAACTGCATAAGTGATTGTGACCAGATCTTGGCGTTCCGGGGGTTAATTTTTTAATGTGAAGGGTTAGTCGATAGTAAACCTCCCGAAAAATAGTCGAGAGAACGACGTCAGAGCAACATTATGTTTGGTGACAAATGATGATGGATTTAGAACCTCATCCAGTGTTGAAGGCGGTGGACCTCTCGTAAAAAAAGATTTTTTCACCTCGTTGTATGAAGTGTCGTTGTGTGAAGTTCTGTGACGCGCGGTCGGTTCGAGCCGGAGAAGGCTCGAACTTCTCGCGCGCGCAGGCCGCGTATCGCGTCCCACAGAGATCTTCCAAGCGGAGCTGACCGGAACTACGGGAGGAGGCGCCGCATCGCGGGGTGCGGGAGAGGGACGAGGCTCATCGCTCGTCAAAACTTCGGGACAACACTTGGGGGAGGGAGGGGGACGATGGGAGCCAGTCTGCTCGTCTTTTCGATAGGGACGCTGGTGGAGTCCTCCCCATTTCGCTGCCACAGCCGTCTACATTTTAGTTCATGGAACAATTAGCTGTTGCTTTCGGGCGAGACAGCAACTCATAAAAACATTTTTTTGACGCTTGTCGTTTATTATATTCACCTTCACGTTGAAGTGATGCCCGTATTATATTCCAGGCGTTTCGATGATATTGAAAATGAAAATAGAACGGAAATTCTCGGGTCGAAAAAGGAAGAAAATTATCCCGACCACTTCAGTTTCGTACAGGTGGATTAGGATACATTTTATCTCTCGTACTTATCAGTCAAGCAAGAAGGAGTAATATTAATTACTATAAGGCCGTTTAGAGAACATTATTATTTGGCATTTAGCTAACGAAGGATGTAGATACAAACTTACAATTTGGCCAGGTTGGTGTGATAGTTAGAGTACGGCCTCCCACCCCGAGGGTCCAGGCTCGAATATAGCCAGTTAGCCTACTTGAGTTTTATCTAGAGAGTACTTTGAGTTCAATACTCCGTCCGTCAGATGGAGGCTAAGTCGTGGACCCCTTGATAGCTTTCATTAAGAGCAGGCTAATGCCGACGTCGGGTTTCTCTCCTTACCCTTCAATTCCCATACTTATAACTTTCCTCCCGGTCTGAAGCGTCTTAATGTGCGGCGACAGACTTGAAACCACAGATGACAACAAGAGAAGCATCATTGAGCCCCACTTTGTAAAATGCAACCCTTTTGCTTTGTTTTTCCATCATCGTGGATGTCATCATACTTTGAATCCTATGACCGGTTAATCGGTTGATGGTCCATCAAAGTGAGGGATAAAAGAAGAGAATACCTGCTATGGAGCAGCGCTCGGGAGGAAGTTTGGGAGGACGAGGAAAGAGGAGAGTTGATGCTGAGCGGCAGCCTACAGTCGATGAGGAAGAGAGCAGTTCTCTCCAGAGGTCCTCAAACCCGGGAATGCTCTCGTTTCCCGTACAAAATTATAAGAGCCGCACTTGAAGCGAAAAATATAACGTCCATTTTCACATCCACGACGTTCGGACCATTCGGAACGGATGTGGGGATGATCAATGATGGCCCAGTTGAGTGGAAGAGAGGTTTCGTAAGGGACGAGAAAGAGGGGAAATGAAGAAGTGGTGTCAGGCATGAGAACCAAAGAGGGTGAAACAAAACCTAAGGCTATCTCTGAACCTAGTGACTGATATTTTTATCTTTTCTAAAATCTAGCAATGATTTTTTTTGGAATGGTGCACGTGGAACCAATACTATACACCAAAAAGTGTGTACTTTTTATATGCTAGTGAGGCAAAAATAGTTCAATTACCCCGTGTTGTTCTTTTTAAGCCGTCAAGGTTCCGGAAAATTCAATCCCAGATTTACAGGAAATATATCCTCACCAAAGAGGCACAGCTTAAGTTCATTATAATTTAATAGAGGCTTCCTGTGTTCTATTGTGGTTGCGCAT
This sequence comes from Platycnemis pennipes, assembly GCA_933228895.1. NCBI lineage: Eukaryota > Metazoa > Arthropoda > Insecta > Odonata > Platycnemididae > Platycnemis > Platycnemis pennipes. The sequence goes on along the minus strand of OW121847.1, from coordinate 71,081,066 downwards.
AATTGTCGGAGACGAAGAGGGCGGCGAGTTAATCTTTTCGCGAAGTGACGTAGTATATTGGAAATAATTAATCAACTATTAGTCTTTCTCTTTTTACGATGGATAAAATCAAGGTCTGTAATTTGAATTTCCTAAAAAATTAAAGAATTCATTAAGAAAGGGAGAACTGTGAACTATTTAACATATCCTCTTAGTGTAGGTACCGTTGTTTTTATGTAGTACTACCTAATTCCTTATAATGAAGTATGTTATCGACCACTATATTTTTATGTAGAAATGGATAATTCCTATCGCCAATTCTTTCTTGAGCCAATGTGAAATACACCAAAGTAACTTCGCTGTTCAAAGGTGCATATCAAAATCTTGATGACCAAATGGATACAGAAATGCTTCTAGCTGTCTCTCGAATCTAACGTCTACATCTGACCTATGATCGTTTGCCCTCGGTCGCACTCGCGACTGTATTGTGGTGCCCTGGGAGTAATGAGTCAGTGAATTTTGTAATGACCGCAGGGCTGAATCTATGAATCAGTCTGGTCATGTCATCACTGCTTTGAATCCTGGAGATTTATGTGCAGCTACCCCAGGGTCCATGAGTCTCGTCGGCTTATTTCACTCTCCACCGTTCATCACATCCACGTCTTTCATGGAGTGCTTGACGGAATCTCTTCTGGCTCTTCTTTTGTATTTATCTCCATCCATCTTCATTTCCGTTATCACCTTCTGTGGCCGCCTTGGGTAAAAGTTTAGTCCAATGAGTTCCTCACTTCATCTCCACTATGTTTTACACATGTTTTTTTTAATCCGTCTCTCTCGCCTGATGAGCCCCTAAATCAGCACTTTATTCCATTCACTTCATCTCCATTATCGCAACACTAGCCTAGGTATAGAAGGAACGACTTGTTTAAGATGTAGAACAACTTTACTTTAAGATGTAGTTAATGTGGCTTTCTATAGTTCACGTCATCGTTGAAATTCTAAAAAATACGCTGGTAAAAGTTTTACTTCAAATTTAATGTAAAATAAAATTTCAACAGCTTCAGCCCTCATCCTCTCCTTTCGGTTGAAACCAACATGAAGCTATCAATATAAGTTGCGGAAACTTTACTTTCAAAGGATATTGAATGATAAATATTGATCAATAATTTTTGTTTTGAAGTAATATGTAGTAATAGTACTACTTTTAATTTTTACACCAAATTTTCTCTTAAAGTTCTTTTACAGAAATATTTCTATTTACCTCTGTATGTAGTATTTGACTAGAAAGAAAAAGTCTTGGAGTCCTTTACGCCATTAGATTATGTTTCGTCTACTGAAATCTTATGGAAATAAAGTTGATATTGATGCAAAATTGAGAAATTCAAATACCTGATTCACATTGCTATGAGAATATAGCATATTGGATATCTAAGTAAATTTGGATTTCATCCTTGCATACCATCAATTAATTAGTTTTGGAGGAAACTATTGACATTAAGATATCATAAAAGCAAGAATACGGAACCTCTCGATGGTTTGAGCACGCGTTTATTGGCCATATTAATTGGCTCTCTAATATTTTCTACCCACTCATTGTTTCAGGCGCAAATTATGGGAAATATATCAATTCATGTTCCTCAAATATTTTAAATCACCAAAATTCATGCTTAAATGTTTAATGGTTTCATGTTTGGTTTCAATGGTTCAAAATTTGGTTCAAATGGTTGGTAGCATGTCACACACACACTTTATTGACTTCGACCATGGTTGGACATGGAACCTATATGTCATTGCATCGACCTTGATAATGGCATGTAAATTGTCGAAACCATGGTCGAAGTCAATATTGTGTGCGTGTGACATGTACATACATAGCGACGTTTCTTTTTCCAACCCTTAAGAGTTAACCTTTATTTTACAATTGACATTGGGTGTCTTGTCGAATTCTCGCGCGGTTTTGGTGAGCGTCTTTCACTTATAGTATGTACATGCGTTTGTATCCTTATTAGTAGCAATTACTCGGGGAGGTGACCGATATCTAAATTCATTTGCGCACTTAACGATAGGTCTGTAGTTGATAGAGGAAGAAATTTTTCAGGGAACACAGGAAAGGTGTAGAGAACTAGACTTCGGAAATAGTCTGCTATTAACGAACGACGCTAAAGAGTCTATTGTTTTACGTCCTATCCTACGAAAGGAGTATTAATCTCAATTTTTTTCCACATGAACTCAAGTAAGAACCGGTATATTATTGATAAATCTCTACCAATATCGGAATATCCTTGTATCTATATGAGTCTATATTCTTGCCGCACACGATTCCGACCCTCTCGTATCCACCGGACTCTTAATTAGTTGTTAAGTGAAGGAAGAGGAAAAGTAGACTCTTCTTGTCTCCTTTCTTTCCCGTTTTGTTCCGGGCACTTCCTCCTTGCTGCCATTCTCACTTTCGGGAGAGGAGCCATATAGCGACCACTCCCACTTATCTGAAAATGGGTACCACTCGCTCCCTCACCTAGTTACCAAAGCGACCGGAGATAGGACAGTCGATAGAAAAAAGGGAAGGTTGCACGCCGTGTAAAAGGGAGAAGTGCATGAAAGAGGAACGGCTGAAAGAAAGAAACAAAAAAGATAATTTCAGGAGCCTTAGACGGGGAAGGTATTTAGGGAAGGAGAGGATAGGAGGAAGGAAGTGAAGAAAGACAGAGGGAAATGGTAAGGAGAAGCGAAGGAAGAGTGAGAGCAAAGGAAAATGATTGCGGTGTATAATGGAGAATGATGGAAAGGCACTTAAGATAATGGGAAAAGGGGGAAGGATAAGAGTGGGATGGGGAGGAACGAGGGTAGAAGTGGAAATTAGGCATGCAAGGAGGGGTGAGAATGAACTCTGGGGTGGGGGTTGGGGGAGAGAGAGGGAAGGGGATGCTTTTAGAAGTGGTTTGGGGGATGGGACAAAGAGTTGGAAAGATGTACGAAAGGGGACGAGAATTCGTTTCTGTGTCTCCCACCAGGAGGTGCGAAGCTCGTGAAAACCCCTTCGTTGAAACACGCACTACGTAGACCATGCTGGCTGGATTCAATAAACTGAAGTCCACGAATGTTGGAGTCAGAATGCATTGAATAGTATATGAAAAATCTCTTGCTGCGGGTCTGACCTCTCCAAAGAATGAAACTGAAGATTACATCTACAACCCTTAAAGAATTGTCCTTTAAAATTAAATTGTGTTCCGAGGCATACCACAATCATAGAGATATCTAGAGTAGTTAAGCTACATATGCCTTTTGATCCCAAAATTCTCATTCCCTTTATTATAATGCGAATAACTGTAAACTGTACGCATGTTTGTGCATCATAACCAGAGTTTATCATGGAAGTCAATTCCTGAATCAGTATCGGGTTGTTGAAATGGCTAGTCTGTAGGCCTCCGGTCCCTTGGTCTAGGATTAAAATTCCTGAGATTTAATATTTTTCAGTGGTATTATGGTTCCGAATGAAGCGTACTGAATAAAGCGCTTTCAGCTTCTATGTTCCGTAATTCGCATGAAGCGTTAAACTCAAAAAAACTTTGGTGCCTTTATTTATGATTAGATTTGGTTGACGCTATATTTCCTTGAAAATCTCTAGCTTTACACATTTACACAATTGGTAAAAATCATCTGAGTCATTGTTTGCCTTCCCTAATAACGACGTTCATTGCGTTATTATCTATCAACTTGATCTTCTCTATCGAAGGAAGTTTATGGGTAAACAAAATTGCTCATAGTGCACAAGGAAATTTTTAACTCTGGAAATGATATGGCTTTGGCTGGATAGAATGGGTAGGATAAGAGAGAAAACTTGATAACGAGGAGGTGAAGAAGAAATTAAGGTTGAAAAAAAGTTGGTTATCCCGTGAAATTATATACTTATTTTTACAAGGATCCAAAATTGAACGCATCTTTCGATCAAAGAAGCCACATAACTAGTGAGAAAAGTCCTATATTTCTCAAATACATAACATTATTGTACTTGCATCTTGGTTATGTCTCTTTTGAAAGACAACTCATTTTTCTTTGTTAATATTCTGTGGAATTCCTCAAACTTGCTATTAAAGATACAGTGGTCTGTTCACACATTCCAAAAATGCTTCAACCTTAATGCTTAATGCTATAGCTAGTTCCTCCGTGCTAATACGGTAGAACTAGCTGCTTACCATTTTAATTTTGCTTTTAATGATTAGTTTGAATGTCAATTCTATTTTATTATGTGTGTAATAGTGACAAGGACTTCGACTTGATGCGTTGAGTACCTAGTTTTGGCAAGAAATAAATGAGTATCATTAACGTATTTTGGAAGTACCCACCTTTCGTCCACGAAATTTACAGCATTTTATTTACAGAAAGGTTAGTTTCTAACTCCTCCTCACCACTCTCCTCATTCTTTCCGATCCATTTAATCTTCTCTTCTTCTATGCATTCAACACTCGTATTTTCTTGAAATCACTGAGCTCGCACATTCTCCTCAGTGCATCTTCCCTTTCCCGCTTAAGACGCTTCCGGAAGATAATTACACCAATAAGCCGAAGATTAAAAATCTTCCCTGTCCCTGTCGGTAAATGAAAGTTCGTAGAACCTTATTTTGACTACTTCGGCAAATCATTCTTTCTCAAGTTTTTTCCTTATGCAAGTGCTAAATATGTCATTCACTGCTACCATATTAAAATGGCTTTAAACTTTATTTTTCCCCTCTCCTGGAAATCGTAATATTTTTCCTCGAATAAAACATCTCTCGCACAACCTTGTTTTCTTTCGTCTTCCTTCCTGTACACAATTCACTCGCTTTTTCTTATCTCAAATGTCATATCCTTCCAATTATTTGTTTGAAAGGTCGCTAAAATATCACCTAGCGACAAGTAGCTTACCTTTTGACAGAGTAAACTTGAATTTTATGGCTCTGAGCCAAATTTTACTCCTTAGTATTCTCAAATATAATCGCACTCTTCCCATGTAATTTCAACTGCATTCCTCCGCCGTGCGCCTTAAAAGCGTTTAGACATTCTATAAATCATTTACGCTCACTTACAGATCCTAAAATAGAGACGTAATTCTTATCTCAAAAACTAAGTGATCGTTAAGTGTGCTTCTTACTCATTAGACTAACCCTACGAGAACCGTCTTCGGGAATAAAATTAGTTGGTTACTGTGATAATTCGAAAGTAGCCTCACCACACGATTATGCATCATAAGTTTTCCCATACCACATCAATTTCACTCCAATTTTCTGTCGAAATGTGTAGGATGGCCTCATCATACGTCATATTGGCTAACTGCGGTATTTATGTTACACGAGGGAACAGGTGCCGATCAGAGTAAGAAGTAAGGGATATGGGAAAGGTAAGGGAATCCCTGTTTTTGAAGGTTTTCTCTGTGGTGGATCGAAGAAGATTGGTGGAGCATTAGTCTCAACTGAAATACTTGGTCACCGACTCATCGATAAGTGACACAGAAGGGGTACGATTCTGTTCACTACGACTTACAATATAGTTTACATCCGTGACTTAATCCAGAAATCCACTTTCTGTAGAAAAATCCATCTTCCCTACATCGCAAAATCTATTTCAGTGTGTAGTTTTGAGTTTTCCTATTTTTGCCTAAATCAAACGATGAATGTTTGGTTTGACGATTTAAACAAAATGGTTAATCTCTGTCTATTATCGCACTTTTTTGTTTCCTACCCATCACGTATGATTAATTCTCTCAAGAAAATGTCCTAAAATTCATAAATTGAGTGAACGTTGATCACCCAATACCTGTTGTTTAGTAACTATTTCTTGCAGTCAAGCGAAATAGACTTAAAACTTTGGCCCCGGTAAGAGCCACGGCTACGCATTCAGAAATCAAAAGTTGCTGTTTTCTTGTGCTTGCTTCGAACGAATCCTATTTTCGTTGCAATACTCAATAAATGTATGCTCGGAATCGGGGTGGTCGAGCATGAAAGGAGAAGGAGGTAGAGATGGAAGAGTGAGAGGGTGTAGACCGAATGGGAGCTGGTGGGCTGGAGAGATGGGGAGGTCATGCAAGAAAAAGGAGGCAGGTCGACTGGGACGAAACGGATATTAAGGGAAAAGAGAGGAGAGGGAAAAAAAACAAGGAAAGAATTATTTTCAATTTCTGTATTTATATTTACCGTGACAACTGAGGCACCCGCGAAAGGAGGGGATAGGAGGAGGGAGGCAAAGAGTTACAACGCCAATTTCGTTTTCGCGGCAAGGGGAGCGGAAGGTGGCGGCGCCTACTTACAGGCGCCTCCTTCATTTTCAATTCATGGATCTATCGGGGAACTTTTAGCCCCACCGACATGAGAACAAAGGAGGAATACATTTCGTTCACCCTTCTCCACGTGTTTCTCTCTCATTGCTTCTCTCAAGTGCAGTCACATGAAAGGATAGTGGAGCTTTGCTGAAAGGATAGTGCCGCTTTCCCCTCTTCCTCCCCCCCCCCCCCCCCATACCACCGCCCGTTATGGGGGAAGCGGCCAACGATGCTCCAGTAATGAAGAGAGTATTTAAAGATCACGGTCTTTCTCATAAAATTTCAAAAACCTATTTAAACAGTAATATTTATTTCTTTTTCTTCCTCTCGTACGGTTTAGCGAGCAATCTAACTTTGTTAGTCTTCCATTTCATCGTCAATTCCTCTGTGTTGGAACGGCCTGGGCTTCGTGTCCATGGCCGTCTGTCAAAGGAATATCATTTGCCGAAATGCGAAGGAAATGGAAAAGTTGCAAAAATGATTTTGGTAGGCGTTGAATATCACTGTTTTTCGGTATTCAGAACATTTTAGAACGTTGCACTAACCCTCTCACTTCGATAATACTTTCCACTAACTTTGGCTCAATACGGAATTCTTCATATTCGTATGATCCTTACATTTAATCAATGAAGATAAATTAATGACGATAGTTAATTTACATATAAAAGCATTCGATGAATAATTTTTTTCAGGAAGTCTAAACTTCAAGAAGAAATTGAAAAGATTATTATTAACGTTTTAAGAATTAACTCGGTCACTCTTTAACAAACCCTGGGAATTCCTCTTCAACTCGATGCCTACATATCACCGTCAGGTCGATGGCATGTGAGTACCGAAACCCGGATTGAACAATCAAATATTTATGATGAAATTTATAAAGTAACCAATTTTTTTCCAAGTTTTGATACAGTTCCACAAAGTAAATCCTGATACCGTTAGGTTCATTCATTTTGAAATTCCGTGGCAGTGGCTACTTTTCGTTCCATGAATATAGACAAACTGAAAGTGTCTCTTTTTTGAAGTCTTTTAATCATTTAAATAAGTACATTTTGGATGACGGAAATTTCCAGGGTGCTCTTTGAACCATTTTAACTAACGTGGTAGAAAATATAATTTCCATATTGCTAGAGAACAATTATTTGAGTACATTTTTTTCAAACTTGCAGTAAAATAACAGACATGGTGAATTATTTACTCTTCATTATAAATTATAAATTTAATTGTGGGATGAGAGAACGCTTAACAGTGTTCAGTAATTGATACGCCTCATAATCCAATATTTTCATCCGAGTAGTATTGAACGCTTCGGAAAACGTTGTGCGTGAGTGAGGATGCATTCTAGTTTATAAAATTGTCTACTTCGTCATTCTTAATTATAGTGACTGATATACGTGTGCAAGTTTTGCATAACCCTGGGAGGCAGAATGAATTCATTTGGGATATAAATTCTTTGCGAAACTGCTTCTCATTTCTTTGGTGAATTTCCTGAATACTTCCAATTTTAATGTTTAGAAACCATGTAGCTATTCAAACCTTTCTCTCTATCAACAGAAAAGGTGATTTATCGCTCAGATCAATTTAAATTTATGTCAACATATCATACTGTACTTCCACAATTTGAAAACTTTCCTTCTGTGGAGTCATATTCCAGAGTATTTGAATTATCGAAATTCTTGGAAAAAAATATAAACGCAGATCCAAAGCAAGAGTAGCGAAACATTAAAAAAAAACACTAAATATTAGTGTAAGGTTAACTTAAATTTATTTTGATGTGGGAAGGAAAAATTTGATGTGATTTTGTTCCATTAGATCGAGTGTCCAAATGAGAGTAAATCATATTAAATTTCGTTATTGCGTAAATATGAAAATAATGGGAATTTCATTATTCGTTAAACAGCAATGAGCGATATTTTTTTCTCTTACTCACTTCTTCACCTTGTACTATTACACGTATATCCTGCCGAGTATGACATATAACTCAAATGCAGTTTTGGTGTATGTGTGACTTATGAGGGGTGATTTACTTTCGTAGGAATTTTTTATGGGGCAAAAATAATGAATAAGCTATATATTAATATTAGTAAAGGTTGTTGCAAGTCCGCGGTCCATCATGCCCAATTTCTGTCACTGAGCATCACACGAATGCAGAGCAATTTCCTGATTGACAAACTTTTGGTTCATTATTTTACATGTAGCGGGACATATTGTAAAATTTAGGGGTCATTGAAAACTTCCATGTTCATTTAGACCCATCTTCGCTGTTAGGAAATTAATCTTCATCAACTTTACATGATTCTGATAATTATAGCCAATTCAAATAGTATAACGGCTGCTTCATAGCCAGAGATTTGTTAAAATCACAATTATTCCATAAAATCCAAGCTCTGTATCAGTCTCAATGCGTCACACTGGGGAGAGTCGCGCCTGAAGCCCAACAACATTTCCGGTGTGATACTGGGGTCCCGAAGTTTTGCGGAGATATATGGCAGCGGTAGTAGTTCCAGAGGAGAATGAATTAGAGTGTACTCTCAGAGGATGAGAGACATAAATAATAAACTTTTTACCTAATGCTAAGCGAGATATTTTCTTACGGATCGCATCACTCAGAGGCACCATGGAAACTGGTTTCTTGGAAGTGCGGGTTTTGGATGGCTAAACGCCACTGAGATCTTGTATTATACCCTCGCGTTTTCATAGCGTGTTAGGAAGATAAATTACTTAAATATTTTTATCAAGCACAAATAAATCTCTTAAGACTTAAATTTTATTGTTTTCATAGTTCTGAGTGGTCACAGGCTGTGTTAAATATAAGTCAAATACCACTATTTTGTGTATAAAAAAGTATATTTTCGAAATGACTAAAATCACAAGCGTCCATATTCTGGATTTTTTTCCGAGTGAGTTTCGGCAGGGTGTGCTGGTCCGTCAGTATTTTCAATATCCTTGTAATGAGTAGCATAATATTGCAATTCTTACTGCCATAATATAAATGGCTTGCATGGAAGCCGGATAATAAAATAATCAGCAATTTTCCTCTCGATTAAGGTTTTATTCAACCAGAGTACATTGCTAATCATCAATTATCAATATTTTTCTTATGTAGCTGTGATGAAATGGAGAGAGAATCGAGACCATATCGATTGATGTGTTACGGGCCGTACTATATTCCATTCCTTAACTGACGTGAATAAACCATCTTTGGCTGAAAAATATTTTGAGTCGTAGCAAGCAAGTGGCAATTGAAAATTGATTTAAATTTCTCAAATCAAAATTAACATTAAAGCTTCAGTGTTTACGGTATCTCAAAAACACTTGCTTTCTCTTGATCAATTTCATCAAGGTATATATTAAATATATGATATGATGTTATGAATAATTACGTTGTGTTTATGTTTTTCTCGCTGCGTCTAATACATAAACATTGCACTTGGTGGAAAAAGTATACAAATGTGAGCAGAAAAGCTCGAAAAAGAATTTTATTGGTAATAATTGACAAATTTCTTAATTAAAATAGTATTGAAAGATTAGTTCTTGGTCTATATAACAGTCTACGAATCTAAATGTTTACCATTTGTTTAAAACAATTACACCGATATATAGGTGTTGTGAAGTGTTGTCTAGATAGTGCCAAAAAACTACAGAATTAAAGTAGACGTATTAATATAACTCCAAAAGCCAAAATCTGTCGTAGGGATTAAGAGTTGAATAAACTCGAAACGATATTTTAAAGTGAGTTTAATGAACATAAAGTCGGCATTGAGTTAATTTTAGCAAGCCAGTGAAAGTTATTGAAATGTTAAAATTCCGAGCTCTCATATGGAGGTAAAATATGGTTCCATTTTTCTTTTATTTTTATAGATAATGAAAGAGAGATGCTTCATATAATGCATGTGAAACGAAATGAGTTCTATAGTTTTGTTGACAACCACCGATGAAAACCTGAACATATTTTTAAGAGAAAATAAAACAATTTCAGGCCACATCCTGCATATTCTTTTGTTGAAAACGATTAATAATTGCTGCGACCGCTGGAACTCACCGAATTGTAAACTCTTTCGCACGGGCAGCATTTTATATATAATTTGCTTCAGTTTTTTTCATAGGTTAGTGGTTCTCAAAATTTTTGGCATCAAGTAACGGTAAAAATTTAGGAGAGAGGATTGGTAACGGGGGCTTAAAGTTTTGCGTAAGCGTACCGATACGCGTACCACAGGTTGGGAAACGATGGCATATATCATTGCTCATATATATTAAGCAAATTTGAATTTTCACTGTTAGTATCTGGATAATTATTGCTGACTCTTAGGCTTTAAAAATACATGAATGCTCGATAAAATATGAGTTGCCTTTCAATGGAGTGGTAATTGATAACTTATTCTGATCACATGTCGGGGAAATTTTTTAATGGCTTATTCTTCCGAAGGAAATTAACCCTTAATTGATTTTGAATACTTTAATTAAATAACAGAATATTATTTAGAAGGAATTCAGTATTTACTTCGTACCATAGGCAAGTGACGTCTATATCAGGCAATGTTTCAAATTTATATCTCTACATATTCCAAATTGGAATAATAACTCATTATTTAAACTGGGAAAATACTTACAGGAAACAAGAAAATACTGGCGTTAAACTAAATAAACAAAACTGGAAGAGATTAAAGAGTTCTGTTACCTTGGAAGCCGAGTAACCAACGATGGACCTAGCAAGAAAGAAATAGTCAGCAGAATAGCCCAGGCGAAGAGGGCATTCTATCAAAAGAAGAATCTACCTACCCCTTGAAATACAAGAGTAGAAGTTGGGACACAATTCATCAGAACGTTCATCTGGAGCGTGTTTATTTATGGCAGTGAGGCATGGACAATGACAGCAGCGGAAAAGAAAAGGGTGGAAGCATTCGAAATGTGGTGCATCAGAAGAATTATGAAGATTTAATGGATCGACTGAGTAAATAACGAGGAAGTCCTAAGAAGAGTGGGAGAAAAGAGAAGTATTATGAATACCCTAAGTAGAAGACGGGACAACTTAATCGGCCATATCTTAAGACAAGATGGCCTGATGAAGAAAATCGTTGAAGGACAAGTGGATGGGAAGAATGGCAAACGAAGGTCTCATGTGAGATGTATGGAACAAGTGATGAAGGGTGTGAAAGAGAAGAAATATGTAAATATGAAGAGATTAGCCGATAGAAGAACTCAGTGCTGCGTCAAACCAATCTGAGAATTTATGACTAATGATGATGAACTCATTACGGATAACAAATCACTCAAGGGTATTTTTGTTATTTTTAAAAATATTTCGCTATTTTCCACAATCTCCAAATAACATTTTTACTCTTTCCAGCACACAATCATCAGCAGTGTGTGCTTTATTTTTTCCCGGTATCGCCTTTTGAGATAGTTTTTATCTATTTCAATGGTTCCCACGTTTTCATTCTTTCATTAGTCAATGAAATAACTCAAATAAAATAAAAGTACCCCTTTTATTTTATCCTCCACCAACCCTCAGGAAAACTTTCGGAACGCAGTTTATTTCATTTTGATTGCCTGTCGAGGATATCCGCGTCTCGGCATGTCGTTCATCAAATAATAAAGAATAGCCAACATTTTTGTCATTTTTCATTCACTACGGCACAAATTTCGAACATTTCTCAACCTACTGATGAATTTGGCACAAGTGGAAACGTTGTCATTTCATAGCTAGCAGTTTGCAGCGTCCATTTTCATTTATTGGAAAACGATTTATAATAGCCGCGCAGTTGACGCTTATAATGTCGATATCGTGGTAAAAATGCGTAATTTGCGAAAATTTGCGTTTCTGCTGATATCGCAGTTTTTTCTCGCATCTTATTTCTTTCTTGCTACGCAAGCACCTCAATGTATCTGACAAGGGCTGTCGTTGAAAAATTCGATCTCTTTCATGCCTTCCTCACGTGTAATTAGACATTTTCCCGTCTTTTTATGGACCTGATTCTCATCATACAGCAGTATTCCATTTGCTGGATGAAACGCTACGTTGAGAACCCCGCTGTACCTTTCGCTAAGAGTAGGCTAGTACCAAAACCGGGTTTCACATCAATTCCTTCCTTCTCTTCTCAAGAATCAAACCCAATTGCTACTGCCCCACTATCCTAACAGCGCACAATTCTTCGGCGGTCGATCGCCTCCCTCAGAAAACTAACTCCTGACTCCATTGCTCAAATGTTCTCTTTTGTTTTCTGTAGAAGCTTTCAGGGAATGGCGGAATGGTGGAGAGAAACCCGGCGTCGGCATTAGCCTACTCTTAATGACAGACGCCAAGGGAACCACGGCTTAACCCATTTGTAGCGGTTTTCCGTAACTCGACAGCATCCACTATCGACGTCGCTCTGTCGATAGCTTAACGAAAGAGTTGGCTACCAACAATTCGCTTTCTGTAAGCTGTTGGTAAGACTAATGTAGATAGTGATACCGAAAACTTTCGCTAAGCAACCGGAGCCACAAACACCTCCCGCTAAACTTATCGGATCAACATGGCGGTCGTTTGTTTACGTTAGTTGGCCTAGTCTGACGTATTTACATGTGTTATATCAATTGTCGAAGGACGTTAAATGCCTTTGTAATGCATGAAATGCAATTAGAAAATCTGAGCAAAGGTAAGGAAAGTAAAAGTGGTGCAGTTAGCTGGCAAAACTATGTCGTTGTGATTCTTAAGGTAATGCCCATTGTAACAAGACGTAACAGATTTTATTGCTTTGTAACTTTTTGGCGTTTGTGAAGCGATATATTATTACATGTATTGAGTTTAATGTTCTTTTACCTGGCTCATTGCCATCGTTTCCTTTATTTTAGCCCCTTTACCGTAATTCCTCGCATGACTGTGCTTGATAATTAAGAAGTGACTCAGGTGTAAAATGGATACGACAATCTTAAAGGTGGGCAATGATTGTACCGTCATATAATTATATTTGCCAAATCTGTGTCCTGCAGGTGGTGGTGAGGTATTTTATGCTGTGCGGAGCCAATTTGTTGAAGAGAAGTCCCGAAAACAACTTTTTGACAAAATTTTGCCTAATTTGCAAGTCCACGATCATATACTTGTCATCAACAATGTACCTACAATAGAGCGACGGTGATGAGAAATTTTAGTATTTATTGGAAATAATATGCAAATGAAGCAAGCAGAATGTTGCAGATTTACATCTTCCTCGCCCGAAATCAGCTGTGTCCATTGTGTTTACTTTGAGTGTTACCTCAACGTTTAGTAGTGTTATTCAAGTGGTGACAGTGTTTCTGAAAGATAGTAGGCTGTGACTTCCAAGCAATTAATTAATAAGGTGTTCTACTTCCTTTGGTGTCTCTGTAGTGTTCATATATGCGTTAAAATCAGTTTTTCAAGATGTTCTGAAGGCTTCACACGGCGATCCAAATATTTTATAGAGCTTTGTATATGATTGAGCGAGTACGTAATGGATAGTGCTGTCATTCGAGTGAAATATGTAAAGAATGGTCCTAACCAGTCAAAACAATTGGTACACTCACGATTGTGAGCTACATGAAAATTAAACGTTAATATATGATCTGTTACGATAAGTTAATGTGTATAGTATACTCAGCCAAGCTTGGTATTGAGAAATGTGCAGAACTCGATTCTTCCCAAATATCCCCTGATGATTGCATAGATATTTTCATTTTTGCCATGTGTGAGTCCTAAGAAGAGTTTTACATAAATAAAATTATATTTTTAGCAGTGCATAACTAGTTACCACATTAATTACTATCTCAAGTTCTTAAACTATTTAACAGTAATTAACCTCCATAAAGTAGGACCTGAAACAACGTATCTACCAATGTTATCCATATTATAAAATTCTTTAAAATGGAGAGAAATCTAACTATTAATACTGGGAGTTGTCGTGATAAATCCCTTGAAATAGCTTTAAAAAAACGTAATTCCTGTGGGTTAGGTCCAGCAATGGGTTCCCATCTATGTTAATATAATTTCTGTCAGTTTGTGGCGCTGAATTAGAACAATTATTTTAAGAATTGCATGACTAATAACTTACATAAGAATTGGGCAACCAAGGAATCCTTTTCTACAATAATTAACCAAACCATGTTAAAAATATTAAACTGCAACTAAGTTTAAAATTCCTGTTAAACAACTATTGGTAAGTGAATTATTTTACAATGTGGATGAAATTTTTTCAAGTTCATTAATTGACACATGTATACACGTATATATTTGGAAATTTGATATTATTATAGTATATTATTCTCTCATAATGAAACTATGCATTGTGAATATGCCCCTGGTGAATAAAATTATTATTATTATTTAAGAGAATGAAGAAAACATTCCTCAAACGTGGTCGCATGCAATGTTTCTCCTTTGCTAGTAGCTAAGAATATCACTTCGCTTTTTTCAAATAGAGGGCGAAAATCTTCTGATTGGCTGAAAATTTTATCCTCTCTCAAGGGTGCCTCTCGTTGCGTCGTTAGTTACCGAAATCACTGGGGCATATTTTGCATCGACGAGTTGTCGATAAGTGGAGTTACAGAAACGCACTCTCGGCAAGAGGGTGTCGTTGCAAGCGGTGGCTTTCGTTCACAGCGTGCTATCGACAATACGCTATCGAGTTACAGAAAGCCCCTGCTGACGGACGGAATACTGAACCTGAAATGCCCTTCACGAGGCACTGGTTTGCCACTGATGGGAATCGAACTCGTGCCCTCGAGATGGGAGGCCAGTACTATTGCCATTGTATGGTAAAATTCTCCTTTCAGTAGGTATATGCAATGAAATGCGAAAATATACGGTAAAATACATTCCCATTCGGTAATTTGTAAATTATGCAATGATATGCAGCGAGGTAGGGTAGCCTGTCAGAATTTCATGTACCTGGGAAATTATGAGAGATTGAGGGGAAAGGGGAGGAGTCGTTGGCGGAATGCGGTGAATGGGATTTCGATTTGCTGCCTCGCAACGACGCTGGATGATGACGGTGCCCATTTGCATTAGTCTCCGCAAAGCGCGAAATTGAGATCGGAAATGCTCGTCGATGCAATGTCATTGTGATTCGGTTGCTTTTGGAAATTACGTTGATATGTCCCGGATGACATTCCACCCTCTTGAACGCCAGACTCCTTTTCTCTGAAGAATGAGTCGTTTTTAATATCCTTCTCCGCTTCGCTTTAACTTGATCTTCTCTCGTGCAAAAAATATTCTTACGACTATTCATTCCCACCAATACCCCTAATTAAATATGACAGTTATGAGGAATAGCATAACTTCATTGAGTACTTTCGTCAGAGCCACCAGTAGCACATGGCTTCGGGAAATGCACCGAGCCTGAATGGTTCATACTTAAACAATTTGCATGGAATCATTTTCTTATTAAGTTAATACTAATTTTTTATCGCCATCCCAAGTAAGAGGATCAGAGAGGATACAAATAAGGAAAAGAATTAACGAGAGTGTGCGTCTGCGTGTTTATTTGTGCACCCACCAGGAAACTTATTTGCCTTATTTCATCTACATCTGCACGATACCCTGTAAGCCACCGCGAGGGTGTGTGGCAGGGGGTGAAGATCACCAAGCATGCACTACTAACATGCAAACTAGCAACTATATTGTCTCATGCAACTTGATTGTTAGTATCTATAGTATTTAAGGGGTGAAACATGCATCATACACTACAGAATACTCTAAAATATTTCCCCTACCTATTCCTTTCCTATGCTGCCTATTCTGTTCTTAAAGTACGGGGGAAAAATGCCATTTTGAATCTATCGGTACGACAATCTATCTCTCTAATCTTATTTATCTGGTCGAATCTAGCATAATACGCTACTGTTTTTAATATGTGCCTAACATATTTACGCCCATTTAACTATAAAACCATCATCGGATAGAGAAATGGTTGGAAAGACTGCAACATTGGCTCTAGCTAGAAGAAAAATGAGATTGGTGAAAACATTAATAGTATCAACGGTGAAGTTAGTGTACATGAATGCATGTCAATTACCTGGAGAGCCACCTTAAAGGTGCATGGCAGTGGATGATGGACTATCTGATGTGATAAACGTAAGATGAAAGAGGCAATAGATAAAGCAGGTAACACGGAAGGTTTAATTTTGTGGCATTGTTTGTGACTTGGTAGCGGATGGTGAGCGGGAACTTCTTCAAGGATCTTCGCGAAAACCCCTGTTTAGTCATTTTTTCTCGGAAATAGAAAATTACTGCAAAAGCTTGTCTTGCAGACCCTAATAAGGTAGCACAGGCTAATGAGTAAACAAACCAGGGCCGGACACCGACTCAGATTCACTTGCCGTGTTTCAAACGTCGGCCCCAGGGTAACGAAGCAAGGGAAACATGCAACACGCCTCTGTGGGGTGGATTGGAGTGCAAGAGTTGTGAAATGTGCGACTCTTTTTAGAGGAGGACGAAGTTTGAGTGAACAAAATTTTAAAAAATACTTGAAATGTCGGGACCGTGATATCTTTTAATGAGCAAACGAACGACAAAGTTGAGTGTGAACGGAGATGAAGAGGATAGAGGTGGGGGTAAAAATAAAAATTGATACGAGAGGAGTGCGTCGTAATTTGTTCCGGGCATTGTAAAGGATCGGACTTCTCGCCTGGAAGTGAAGGTTTTATTATACGTCCTCGAAATTATCTCATTTTTTTTCCTCATTCGCATACCTTCCCTGATGCCCAAGGAGTGGATTTCCCGTGATGTCTATGACTATCTCTCTCTCTTTCTCTCCACATCACTCTCTCTCGAAGTTTTCCCTGTGAAGAGTCTTGAGAGTGAGATATTTCCCTAAGTCCCCTCCTCTTATCCTTCATTCCCCCTCTTATTCCACAATTCATTCGGACAGACAGAAAATTTGCCATCCCTTCCCCACCCCGATGGTTAGGTACCCTTAGATACCTAGGAAATGCGAAAAATATTTTTATTCGGGCTGGATGATGGATTTTGATGAAAGAACTGATAGAAAAATAGTTAAGGAATAGATTGAGTGAAGTGAGAAAAATAGTTAAGGAATAGATTGAGAGAGGGTTTATACGTAGCTGTACGTAGGGTTACCATACATCCGGTTTTTGCTTGATATGTCCTCGACTTATGGACGTCAAAGGATGCCCGAATTTTAATTCCTGTCCGGAATCAAATGGAAATCATTGTTTTATTATTATAATGAACTAGATTGTATTCAGTGTGTTAAATTTTTCTCTTAACTTTCTAAATTTTCTTTTAACTAACTTTATTCTGAATTTATGACTCCTAGATTCTCTTTCCCGATACTTTTTGCTAACTTTAGCTTTGTAGAAAGGGAGAGATATGAGGAAACATTTATCATGAGGGGAAAGGACGGGAAACACTTAGGATAAATTAGATGAAGACAACGAAAGTGGAAGGAAGACCATCTGACAGGAAACGCTATATAGTTGTATTGAAAACTGTCGGAGGAAAACGGTTTCTTGGACCGGTGAAATGAACTTCGGACCCTTGGTCGTACGGAAAGTGATTTAGGCTAGAGGGTAGAATTTCAGGCAAAGGAGAAAGATGGAAAAAAGCATAAGTTGTTCCCATTGGCATGAATTTAGCAGAGGAAGGTGTGAAAGACTTAAAGAAGGATGTATCATATAAAATTATGGTATTTCGGCAAGGAAGATGAAGACCATCTATATGGGTGGAGAATAGATTGCAATCTCCATTCACTAATTTAGTGATGATGGTAAAATACTTAAGACGATTGAAATATAATGCATAGAATTCCTAAATTTGAATTGAACCGAAGGAGGGCTCAGGCAGAATTGTTTTTTTGCTTTTTGTGAGAGATATGCTTGATTACCGAATTCTCCAATTCGAAGTCCATAAATCTGATGAAGCCTTAAAAATATTTGAAACACTTCAGAGTCCTCAACATACCGGCTGCTTAACTACAAAATAGTAAGTTGTTGCTACGTAGAGGACTCTGAAGCATGTCTTCCAGCCTAAAGGGTAATTGCTGTAAAGAGCTGATTATCCTTGGTAATGGAGAAAAAAGCCAAATCGAATTATCAAAAAATATGTAAGGGCGGCCCAAAGTCTCAGTAACTGAAGGGTGCCGGCAATGTAAATATCCCTCACCCAGGGATAATAAACTTAAAACTACCATGCCATGGAACTTTTGAAGTAAATTTAGTTCATCCTTTTACATCCTGATTCTTAAACGATGCCCTGGGCGCTTCGGACCTTATCCTATCCCCATCCCTTCCATACCTATCCATATGCCTTTCCTCCCGGTCTGAAGCGCCTATTAGTGCGGAAACAGACTTGAAAACACCCATGATGATGATGATTCTTAAACTTTAAATATCTTGAATGATGTTCAACTGAAGGATTGTTTAATTAACTTTCCTCTTATTATATTTACTATTTAGGAAGGTTTTGTAAAATATTTAAACTAAAGATCATAGACATAGGAACCCATCTGTCAGGTACTTTACTGCAGTGTATTCATACAAATATATGTAACTAATTCCCTTTAACGGAGATAATATTTAATAAATACTCTACTATATTGCTTTAAATGCATAAAGTACAGGCAACTCAATTTAACGGTTAAATCTGAAGTTTATTACGGATCAGATATATTAAATGTCGAGAATAGCATTTTTTAAAGTTGAATCCCAGGACATAGCGTATCGAGAAATGCAAACTGGCTAATGTGAAAGTTGAAAAATGCTTTATAATTGAGACCTTTGCCTTAATTTTGGACTGAATATCGAACTAGAGTACTTATAGATATTTAATTAAATAACATTCTTTGATCATAACATAGTTACTTTAATTATTATTTTTAGTGTTTTCTCGATCAAAGCAGGATGTGATTAATAATAAAATCCTCTCAAGACTCCTACACTATATGAAGTGAACTAATAATGTTCAGGTGATGATGTTCATTTTTCGAACGAGTCGTAAAAGTGTTGAGTAAAAGTATGAGTTCAATGTGCGTTCTATATTGTTCGATCATTACGGTATTTATTCTAGCTCCTTAAAAAATGGAAGGTATAATTAATTTCTCACTATTTCACGGATGGCGCTTTTTTTGTTGTTTCTGAGAATTCGCAAAGCTCAGTGACCCACGATGAACTCTCCAGACTCACCTTAACTCGAAGAAGATAGAGAAATGTTAAATAACACGCTTCACCCGTCCGTCTTGTCTCTTCACTAAATTGAGCGTTTGGATATTTTCTTGAGAGAGGAGAGGAATATTGAGGGGGAGGTTGAAACGCAGAGAGAAAAGTGTGGCTGTGTGTGTCGCATGTCCTTGGGAGTGGCATCGAGGGGAACAAAAGGATGTTTTTTAATGAAGAATAACCAGAGGCTTTCCCTCAGGGGTCGATTCCGTTCCTGGAGAGCTTTGAAGGGAAGAGGGGAAATGGGGCTGAGGGAAATGGTTCCGAGATAATTTATCTCTCGAACCCTGGAGAATGGGGAAAATTTGAGTGTGGATAGGCGTTGAGAACGGGAGAAAGAAGGGAGGTGGCACTGGAGTGAGTTTAATAATAGAAGCAGAATCTTTTGGAGTAAAAAAAATAATATTCACAAAGCGAAGCGAAGCATGGATCCGGCGAAAAAAAAATAATTTTCGAGACAGGAGAATTAATAAGTGTTTCGGGCGCGGGAGAGTTCCTTATATTGCTTTCTCCGTCAGTTCACTGCGACGAAAGGGAATGAGCACTTATCCTTCAAATGGCGTGGCTCGAATTGGGCGTGTGTTTCTACGCAAGTGCACTTAGGAGGAAAAACATCTTTTGAATGAGGTGAAACACCTCCTCAAGACCCACTAAGCGCCGTCAATGAATGAAGCGTCATAAGGCATCTTCATTCCATAAGTCGGCACAATTTTCCTAATATGATGCGTGATAAGTGCACTGGCAACTTGTTCTTCACAAGAAGTGGAGAGGAATATTAAAATCTCATTTCACGAATTCATCGTCATTGAGTTCATCAGGACCGATCTTGAGTGATTGTTATTGAGCCAATGGCCGTTCCACCCACTCGAGTCCCAATCATGGCAGTGACTTTGGGAGCATTTTCGGTCCCTTTTTGGGTTCCGTGTGGCTCCAATCACACTGCTCCCTTCGCCGAATGAGATGCGGCACTAGGGATCACATGGTGTTTTTTTTATGGGAGTGTAAAATACTGGTTGAGGCCTCACTTAGTAGATCCATGCTATAATAAAACCATCAACTTTTCTTTTGCTAGTAATAAAAAGTATGGAAGAAATGCAAAGTTAATGATTCCATTATTTAAGGTAATTTTTACATTGGTATTCTCTACAGCAAATTTGTAAGTTACTTTGACAGCCCATTGTATTTCTTCACTGAACAACTAACTCATTTTCGAATTTAATGGTTTTTGGAACCGTTAAATCTCTGGGGTGCACGGCAGCGCATGCAATTTTGTCGTATGGCAAAATAAGAAGGTAGGAAGAATGGAGGGAATTGAATATTACTTCCTTTTGTTTTCCTGGAGAAAAGAAATATTTGGTATTTTGATTTTAAGAGGGTACGGAAAAATGAAACGTCATAAGGCACCTTCCTTCAATAAGTCGGCATAATTTTCCTCAGTTCGTCTTTGACCACAAAGTCATCCTAATTTATATTCTTAGAAGATCCTCGATTGCCTATCGTATCGCATCCAACTAGTCGAGTGTAGCCAAATATTTGGAAAAGAATAATCATGCTTCTATGAAAACGGGGTGTTTCACGATTTTCTCTAATATACGAAACGAATTTTACCTCAAAATCACTGAGTAATGTGCACAAAAAATTATTATGATATTAAGGTCCATGGTCACCCTTACCCATGGCATCTGCAAATATGGCCAAACCTTGGTTCGTTTAGAAATCATTCGTACTTACATATCGGATATATTCACGGATATATTGTTCCAGAAGTGGAAGTTAGGGTCTATTTTCGTAAAGTTTATGAATGGAATCAGGTAATTTCTATTTCAGCAATAACTAAGATTATAGGAGGTATCAAAATAATATCATATGCAGTTTAAGAGACGTCCAAGTATATGGAATTATTAAAGGTTTATACAAATTTAAAAGGTTTCTCCATGACGAGGCCAAATTACACGTTTTTTTATGTATTCCTCCCCTAGAATACTCCACAATTGCCAAAACTAAGCAGGTTCATTGTGGATTTCTCTGGCCACTAAACTCTTCCTCAAATTAATATTCTTCCAAGTCCATAGCCTCTTTGATGCTTATTCTAGAGAGTTTGTAATTGAAAACTCAGAGAGGAGAAAACATGGATTGATGTGGCCGAAATTAGCTTACATGTAAGTATCAGGATACCAGGTGCACCGACCTTTTTTCTTTTACAATAGTGATTGGGAATTAATAAACGGTACTTATTGAGGAAAATTATTAAAATTAAGAAAATTATTTTCTCTCGCAAAATATCCGGGTCAAATGTTTCTTCAACGGCTCGCTAAACCTTGATTCATAGTAAATTAAGGAACCTCTGCCCCAGTTCAACGATAAAAATAAAATTTCTGCTGGTTTACGGTACTTGTTCTAAATCCTCGAATCCTGTCAGTCCTGATTGATGTGAAGTCAGTACCTCCGCAAGTTTCATTGCTTGCCTGCCGAAATCGGTACTTTTCTAAGCTGAGACGATGATTACTGAAATTAAGAGTTACGTTCAACATTATTACTGAACTAACAATAAGAGTTACTGTACAATGCTACTACTTCGTGGAGAAATGTTAGAAATAAGAGTGCCGTGAAACTAGATAGTTTCTATATAGCAATGAAGTGGTTAAGGCTAAGCATAAATTTTAACTCGCGTTCTGATAGTAACCCCATTTTGGTTCTTTTATTAAACTCGTGCAACACTAATAATGGTCGTAACGACCTTAAACAAATCTTGCTGATCTCCATTACACAATCTCTAATTCCTTTATCGTACCTACCTTCTCTTATGGATCCCATAGACTAGCAGCATATTCTACATTATGCCTGACATAAAACAATTATCATATATCTCGTGCTCGTCATATTTTCCGAGAATTATTTTTCCGAATTCTAATCTACTGTTTGCTACACATGTTATTCCCTTCATTTACTTTCCCCATGACGTTAAATATTTTATTTTGTTTGACGCAATAAGTTTTTTGTGGGAAATATCTTTTCCAAAAAATTCTGTTCCGTGCATTTCTTCATATTTTAATTTTAATCACGCTGTCCAAATAATACACCAATCGCTTCTAAAACCTTTGATGTTACTTTGGCTACTTATGAAAACAACCAAAGCGGATCGCTTCCGCGACTCCGACGGGGTCCCCACTTCCATACTCTGCCCGTTTGACCTGACCACCACGTGAGACTCCGCCTCCTCGGGTGACCGCGTCTGGGGCGAGCCATTCGAAACGGTGCGGGGCTAGCGGGCCCAGGCGTTTTCGCTGACGAGGATTTCATCGGCGGCCGCGCCGTGGAGAGCCCTGAGGACGATATACGACATCAACATTCATTCGGGTCGATGCAACTCGAGGAAATTCCTTGAAAAAGAAACAAAGGAGGACCCGGAGGGGGGGGGGAGAAGGAGAGCGTCCTCCCATGGTAGGAACCAGTTCCGTGAGCGGTTCACTAACCTCTCCGCTCACACTCCACACAGCGAGGAGCAGAGAGTCAGCCGCTCTTAAACAGCGGAAGGGATATCAAATCATTATTCCGTGGTGATTTCGGATGGGGTCCAGAGGAAGTGGTTCGAACGTCGGAGAGGGTGTGAGGAGAGAGGCGAGAGACGGAATGGTGGAGAGGGGAGTCGAGGAAAGGTAGCGAGGCTCTTTACTTGGAAGCTGTTTTTTTTTTCTTAATTTCCCTTCGGGTCGGAAAGAGTCCTGGATGTTTTTAATTAGCGGGAGGCAGGAGGATGGGCAGGGCGCATGGCAGATGGTGACCCGGACTCAGAACGGCGTGAGAGAGAGAAAAAGAACTCGCTCCTCCACCCTCCGACGAGGATTGAAATGGAATGGAGTTAGTTCCCTCCTCGAACTCGAGAGCGTTTTGGATTTTTACGACTTCGTGAGTGTCATAATTCGATCGCCGTTTCGTCAAATTCTCCAGAAATCCACGTGAGCGGATCCGTGTGGAACACAAGTACTTTATAGCAAATTTTTCCACAGAGAAAAAATCATTTGCCTTGACCAGGACTTGCCTTGGCCGGGAATTTGTCCCGGTCAAGGCAAATGATTTTTTCTCTGTGGAAAAATTTGCTATTGTGTAATTTCAGCGGGTAACGCCGTTAGAGTTTTCACGGCTAGTTCATGGACCTTTGAATTTCGTTACAAGTACTTATGACCAAGCGTTTACTAAAAATTCGGTCTGTGTCTAGGAAACCTGCGACCCCTAGCGCCTCAGATATCACGGGTGCTGAGAGCCGAATCTTCGATTAAAGTCGACAAACTAAACCAATTTTAAATGTTGGATTCCATTTCAAGACTCTTGTGCTTTTAGTAGTGGAAGAAGGATTGGGTTTTAAAGTGTTTCCAGCCGCTAAGGTATCGCATCGTCTAACCCAGCAAGCATTGTGACACGTACATGTAGCTGTCAAGCAACGTTAAAATTGAAAATAAATTCGTTTCTCATTTGCTAAGAGCAACAGGAAATTGAGCCTTAAATTAAAAACGACTTGTTGAAAAAGGAAATACAGAAAAATTCTCAAGAAATTCAACCTCATTGCTGACACTAGCATAGCGTTCTGAAGCCCGGCGATCATGGAACAAGTATTTTTTGTCACCGATAATTTTAGTGCATAACTCGCTGAAATATGAGTCATCCTTTCTCTACAGTAAATTAGTACCCGTAAAGAAGGCTACATCCTGCTGCGTATACTACCGGGGCATCCAAATGACAATTTCGTCTACTTTCCTTACAGGCGGAACCTGTGGAAGAGAAGTGTTACATCCACCAACAAAATATTAAACATAACAACCCAATCTTGAACAATTCAGCTATCCTCGACCCTAAGAAAAATCAATAATTCCTGTAGTCCCAACTTCAGTTGTGGTAGTTCATTGACTTACGCCTATCTATATTTCTTTCAAATAACACCGCGCCGTATTAGCACTTAAGGTTCGGCTACAAACTCGTTGATTCGACTCAAATCTGGGATAAGACTCCATGTACAACCAGCCAAATCCAATCTGAGTGATTTTCAGTGTACTAAACACTCGTTCTTCATGTGGCATAAGTGGCATGTGGTGAATTGTTATATCAGTACCATGATGCCTAAATTTTCATCTACATCTATACGATACCCTGCATGCCACCGCGAGGGTGTGTGGCAGGGGGGCAATTTTACACGTCACCAGGCCTAAAACTCTATCCTCGTTTATCAAATTGAATTTTGGGCTGAAGTTTATGGTTGGCTATATATCGCATAAGGATTTCAACTAATCGAATGTACGAATAATTTACATAAAAATTAATTATAGCCCATGAATACCTATAAAAATTCTGATCAGCGACTCCAATCTTGACCCCAAATGGCTACTACCACAAGAAGAAAAATGGCACCATCTTCAATTGAATTTAGTGGATTATTTCCCGGAAACGTACCGAATACAAGAATTCCCGTATTCCCTTTAAGCAATCATCAGAGGCGTATCCAGTATTTGGTTGAATGTATTGAATCCTTTAGGGAAGGAGACATTTTACTAAAAATCCTCTGGCCCCTACCTTTGCCTTTTCTCTTTTCCTTTGAAAAGAAAAGGTTTTTCTTATAAGCAGGAAATGGTATTGACCGACGAGAATATGATTCAAAGTTATGGTAAATCCTGAAAAAGTTCTAACAGTGGATAGCGCCCAAGAAATATCTTTGGTAATACATCCTGAACAAGTAAGGATAGCAGCACTTTCGTTTAATCGCATGCTATTCTATCGACCAGCTTTTGTCTGCGTCAAATATAAGATTTAAAACTATTATCTGCACATAAGGTTCAGGTACAAGTTTGGTTGATTTTTCAGCATCAACCTCTTGGCTTCTTTCTCTCCCTACATCCACATAATACAGTGCAAGCCACCATAAAGGTGTGTGGCAGGGGGTGAACTCTCAGCAAACATGCACTACATATCATGCATAAAAAAGGATTAGTACTAAAGTAATTTGAAAAAATTGCTCTTGTATTTTAAGAAAACGGTATAATTAGTTGATGTTTTCGAGCCTGTTTTCCATTTTCGAGGTTCCCGGAAACACCGCAGGGTTCCCCCCCAACCCCACTTACGCCCTTCCCAGCCTGGTCAAAGGTCTGCTGGGAGGACGTTAATCACTGCCTCGACCTCATCCCCTGGGAGGTTCTCACCTCTTTGTGTCCCGAAGAAGCAATGGACTTCCCCTATGCAGTCCTTGAGGGTGTCATAAAAGACTGTACCCATAGTGAAGCCGAAAACGAGAATATTCTTATCCTGGTTCAAAAAAAACACAATCCGCTTACTCGGAAACAAATTCGCGTTTGGTACCTCTTCAAGTTCTTTCTGAATGAGAACACTCGACGCTCTTACAGAGATCTATGCCGTTATTCTAAATCCCTTATCCGTCTTAATTACGAGGAGTATACGCAGGGATTATCTGCATCTATCACTTCAAATCCGAAGAAATTCTGGTCCATCATTAATCATCGCCGCAATAGTCCACGGATTCCTGAAGTTTCATATGTTAACACTAACGCTACGGGATCGGATAGACCGAATCTCTTCCTCAAATTCTTCTCTGATTGCCTGACACCTGAATCCAATACCCATTTCACCCTTGAATACTCCCTCACTCCTAACGCTAACCACTCCCTCTCCCTAATACAAACCGATCCGAAGTTTTTGAATATCTCTGTAAAATCCCCCTTCATATTTCCCCTGGCCCCGATGGTCTGAGTCCCATATTCATTCGTAACATTGCTCCTTCCCTCTCACTACCTGTAAGCTTACTGTTAAACCGCTGTTTTTCTTTTGGTACTTTCCCCCCAATGGAAAACAGCCAATGTCATTCCTATGCATAAAAATGGACTGAAAAATGACGTTTCCAACTACCGACACATTTCTCTACTTCCAATTCTCTCTTCCATTTGCGAGAGGATCATTCTTAATCGTCACCTCACCTTCCATCTCTAACAATCAACATGGTTTTCTCCCAGGCCACTCATGCCTGACTAACCTAGCTGTATTTCAACACCATTCTATTACCTCAATAACACAGTCTACACAGCTAGATACCATCTTTATTGACTTCTCAAAAGATTTTGACTCCCTCAACTACACCATCCTCCTTTATAAACCCAGTCAACGTTTCAGCATTCATGGAAATTTCCTTAACCTCTTGTCCAGCTTCCTCAGCAATAGAACTCAGCGAGTAATTCTGTCGGGGTCCCCTTCCTCTTGGTCACCTGTAACATAGGGATTTCCCCTGGGTAGTGTCCTTGGATCTTATCTCTTCAATTTGTACATTGATGACTTGGTCTCCCCACTTCCTTCCTCTCAAGCTCACACTTTGCTTTATGCTGACGACTGCAAGAACTTCAAGCAGATAAATAATGTGACAGATTGTTATGAGCTCCAAGGTTCTGAAATTAAAATCTTATGGGCTAGACAGTAACATTATATCATGGATAACTGATTTTCTACATGATCGGGTCCAAAGGGTTGTTTTGGACGGTGTTACCTCACCGGAAATTGAAGTCACTTCGGGTGTCCCACAAGGTAGTGTGATAGGTCCACTCCTGTTCCTTCTGTACATTAGAGATATCAGTAAGGTGGTAAAAAGTAAGCTTCGTCTATTTGCCGATGACGCAGTTGTGTACAGGGAAATTCTAAGCCCAAACGATAAGCAATATTTAAATGATGACCTACAAGCAATCGAAAATTGGTGTGATACATGGCAGTTAGAATTAAATTTAAAAAAATGTGTAGTAATGAATTTTTGGAAAACGAATAGCTCTCCTCCAAGCACATACAAAATAAGTAATAATGAAATAACAAACGTGGAATCCATTAAATATCTTGGAATAAGACTGACACATGATCTTTCCTGGGGTAAACATATACGTGAAATAATGGGTCAAGCTAATCGTAAACTGGGTTTCATCAAAAGAGTACTGGGTAAATGTGACGATAATGTACGAGAAATCAGCTACTTTTCCCTTGTTAGACCTCATTTGGAATATGCTGCCAGTGTATGGGATCCCTACGAAATCGGTCTAAGTAATGAACTTGAACGTGTGCAGCGAAGATCGGCAAGATTTGTAAAGGGACGATACGATAATTATATTAGCGTAACCAGTCTATTAAATGAATTGAAATGGGAATCATTGTCAGATCGCAGGTTGAAATTTAGACTTAATCTCTTACACAAATTCCAAGGCAATATTTTCAGTCATGATGTTAAAAATATTTTACGAACCCCAACTTACTATGGCAGACTGGACCATATTCATAAAATTAGAGAAATTGATTGCCGAACTGATAGATTCAAAATGTCCTTTTTCCCTCGAACAATTAGAGATACGAATAACGGTAAATATGTCCTATCAGAGAGTAGCAATGAATAGCATTGGTAGCTGCATGTTGATATGAGTACTTAAAGCTAACCCTACTAACAGAATGTTTTTGCATGTTTTCTTTGAAATTTCTATCTTTTTTAAATAGTGTAGTTCTGAGTACTATATTAATACTATTCCTTTTTTATGCATGATATGTAGTGCATGTTTGGTGAGAAATCACCCCCTGCCACACACCCTCGTGGTGGCTTGCAGGGTTTTATGTAGATTTAGATGTAGATGAAGGTGCTCTAAGTAAGACATCCAAGTGGTGCGATACCTGGAAACTTACCTTAAACTCAAGTAATTGCAGTACTTTGTCTGTTTCTCTTAAAAAAAACCCCCTCAATTTCAACTACACCATTAATGCCACACCTCTGAATCGTGTGTATTCTGTTAAGGATCTAGGCTTATTAACTGATGATAAACTGAAATTTTCTGGTCATATCCAGGCAGTTATAAGTAAAGTTATGTCCCTATTAGGCCTCCTCTAACGCTTCACGGAAATCCGAGATCTCCAAGCACTGCAATCGTACTTCTCATCAATTGTCCTCCCTCTTATTTCCCCGTATGGTCCATGTCCGCTCCGTCTTATCTTAAAGCTATTGACAGTGTAACCAATTTCTTCGGTAAAATTGTGAAGCATAGAGTCCCACTCCCCCGCAATATGTCCTCGGATGCCATTCTCTCTTCTCTTTCCACCTGCACTCTCCACAATAACAGGCTTAAAACAGACTTAAAATTAATTTACAACATTTTGAACTCTGTTACTGACAGCCCTGAACTCCTCTCTCTCATCAACTTCAGAGTTCCATCTCGACCTACCCGTACTCATGCATTACTCCAGTTACCCGTTCCTAGATTATCAGTAACCAAACGTTCGCTCCTCTTCCGGCTCTCCTCCCTATTGAATTCACTTCCCGACAACATCGATCCGTTCTTATTATCTTCAACCGAATTTACTAACCTAGCCCTATCTCATCTCTCTCAAAAATAACTGGATCCTTCCTACCTGTCTTTATTTTGTTGCTTTACTTTGTCCTTTATTTTATGATATTATTCTTACTTTGATCTAGTGGATGTTTATTTGTATATGACTCCCATTATATTATGTTATATACGTCACTGTAAAATGACAACACTGCTGTACGTGAACAATTTTCTTTAAAATAAAATAAAAAATAAAACAGTAACAAATCGCAAAGTTTTCCCGATTTTTATTTACGTTTCCGAGGACGGCATTTGACTAGAAAAACATCAAAATTCCAACTTTGGTTTAACCAAAAATTTATAGAAAATACTCAAGAATGTCTACAAAAAAATGTCTACCTTGGCAAATGCCTCTGAAGAAAAATTAGTCAATAAAGGAAAGAGGTTTCCCTGAATCCAAGCCTTGTATGCTGAAACAGTCTAGCTAATTGAACGGTAATAGGAATATTTGATAGTAGGTTGAGAATAATGAGAGCTGAGGTCATTTAGAGGATAGATGCGTGACCTGAGATAGACATAATTCATACATCAACGTTTATATCCGCGCAATACACTGCGAGGCACCACGAGTGTATGTGGTGAAGGGACGAAAATCACCGCACATGCACGTCTTGTTACTTTGTCCTTTATTTGTTGATATTATTCTTACCTTGCTCTTGTGGATGTTTATATGAATATGTCTCTCATTATGTGTCTTGTTATATACGTCACTGTAAAATGGCAACACTGCTGTATGTGAACAATTTTCTTTAAAATAAAATAAAAATAAATGTATTTCCATGTAGCGATGACGTTCCTTTTCGCCATCACCACTTCATTAACTGTCGGCTATAATATGTTTGAGATGAGATGAGTTTCTAATTGTTACATTAGAGAATTTCCCTATATTCTACACATCGTGAAACTATTAAAGGTTTCAAAACTGATCCCTAATTGGAAGAGATTTTTCTTAGATGATACTTAGGCCAATGCTTTATCAAATCCTCATATATCTGCTTAACTTTATTATGCTTTTTATACTTTTGATTTTAATAGTTTTTATGCGTGATATGTGGTGCATGTTTGGTGTGAAAACCTGCCACACACCATTATGTTGGTTTGCAGGGTATTATGTAGATGAACTTTAGCTTGAAAATAACATCCAAACCAAATGTTAGACCTTGATCTTGTAGTTACCAGGCTTGTAATTGTGACTGTTACATGTAACAGTCACAATTACCGTGACCACGATGATTACGTTTTTCATTTTCGGGAAATATTTGACAGATAGACGTAAATACAGTAATTAACCTCGAATGATATTCTAATCTAAATGAAACTTGAAAGAAAGAAAATTGAGGTAAAAAATAGAGTACGTATAAGTCTTATCTTAGTGAGGTACGGTAAGGTGCGAAGATAATTGCGATGATTTTGGGTAAAGTAACTTTCCCATAAATCCAACCCGAATTCCAATTGATATATGCGTTTGAATATTTTTTGATAAATGAAATAATGACTGGGTAGGCTCTTAAAAGTTCCAAATATGCTCACCAGTTATTTTCAATGAATTATCAAAAGTCAGCTTCCCCCTCGGTTTTCATTAATAGGCTATTGTTAAATAGAAAAATACCAAATGTTTGCAGTCAGCAAAGACAGACGTTGTGCGCTCTTAGCATGCAATCATTTGAGCATTCATGCGATCAAAGTTTTCCGTTTTACACGACGCATTAACGCCATGCGCATGATTATTCGCCGTGTAAAACGGCCTTTAAACTGTAAAACTCCTTATTTCAACTTAAAATCACACATAATATTTTAAACTCTATCAATGATTTATTTCATTGAAAAACTCACTGCCCAAAAGTTCCGAATTTACATTTGTGTGTGGTGTCTTTTAGGAAGGCACGGGATCTGATTGATTTGGA
Organism: Platycnemis pennipes; assembly: GCA_933228895.1. Lineage (NCBI taxonomy): Eukaryota > Metazoa > Arthropoda > Insecta > Odonata > Platycnemididae > Platycnemis > Platycnemis pennipes. Next base: position 71,050,327 of record OW121847.1, on the reverse strand, counting down.
TAGAGAACTTACCGCGCCCCAAAATAATTTCTTGTTCCCAAAGGCTTCGTCAGTATAAAATACCTAGATGTCTAAAGAAGAGCTTTGTCCGCTGCTAGTGATTTTAAGTAGTCGTCTCTGCGGGTCTATCTCAGGTATGAATGCATAAGTAGGTCAGCTTCCACTAAATCTCCACTCCTCAACGCTCCCTATATACTCTTTATGCCTTCTTTGTCCCAAATACCCAGCAACTCATCATGACACAATTTATCCTCTGTTCTTCACGCCTCTCCTACTTAGGCTCCAAGTACCCGTTTGCGCAGCTTCTGAGCTTTACACGGAACAGGACTATGCAGGTGAAATTTGTCGAGGGAGTCAACCACTTGGAGGGAATGAACGCTTTAATGGCTCCTCTCTCATTCATGCCACTTTGGCTCAAAGGCAGACTGCGACGAAAATTTTGCTGTTTTACGGAAAGGAATCTGGGAGAGTGGCATTTGCTCCCAGTCATCCTCGACGCTAATTCCCGACGAGCAAACGACTTCCCCAATCGGTGATGACGCATCTCTCTCCCTGCTTCTCCCTGCTGAATTAATAAAAGAATTAGGGTGGGAACCATTATCAGAGCGTAGGTTAAAGTACAGATTAAATCTATTAGAGAAATTTCAATCGGATAGCTTTACTGAAGATGTTAGGCACATATTAAAAACACCAGCGTATTATGCTAAATTCGACCAGCCAGATAAGATTAGAGAGATAGATTGTCGTACCGATAGATTCAAAATGGCATTTTTCCCCCGTACTTTAAGAACAGAATAGGCAGCATAGGAAAGGGATAGGTAGGGGAAATATTTTAGAGTATTCTGTAGTGCATGATGCATGTCTTACCCCTCAAATACTATAGATACTAACAATCTAGTTGCATGAGACACTTTAGTTGCTTGTTTGCATGTTAGTAGTGCATGCTTGGTGATCTTCACCCTCTGCCACACACCCTCGAGCTGGCTTGCAGGGTATCATGTAGATGTAGATGTAGATGCTTCTTTTTCCTCACCCCGCACCTGTGTGAGCGAGCTTCGTCTTAGCTGGGGCGAGTTAAGCGGATGGGATGATCCGCAGAGGATTTCACAACCACGGCCTTTGGAATAAGCGAAGGAGTTGCTAAGTAAAAAAATCATAAACGCCCTTGTTAAATTACTCCCTCTCTCTCTGTAGGCTTCCCCCACGAGTATAAAATGCGCAATTAGGCGGTCTCGTCGCTGTTTTAATTCGGACTGCAGGGCGTTTTACAGTCCCTCCCTGGTAAAGCCCCAGCCTCTCCCGGCCATCTCGTGTTATTTCTATTATCTCTCGTTGTCTCTGCAGTGATCCTCTCGGCAATGTTATATGTGTGCGGACTACTCGGAGAGAAACATCGCCGAGACTAAAGAGGAAGCCCCAGTTTATCAAATGGAGACAAAGACCTCGCGCGTGAAACTAGTAAAATCTAGGAGTATTTAAACATTCTTTTAAAGTTTATTTTTAATAACTTAACCAAGTGGAGAGTTTCAAACGAGTAACTAAGTGCATTAAATTGCGGTGTTTCAGAGAATAATAAAGTCTCTTAAGGATTTTTGTCCTCCATTGTCTGTTGCATATTGTGATAAAAACGGGCATCACTACATTACAAATACCATTTTATGCAAGGTGAAGACAAAAGAGGAAAATAATGTTAGTATTTTTGGTTTCGTAAATAACTGGGCTTTCATTGGCCAAAAATTGAGTAGACAATAACTTTGTAAGGATCAAAGCAGTTAATGGTATAATAAACAAGCGAGGATCAAAAAATGTCAATATTTATTTAGTAAGATACAAATATGCTATTTAAGAAGTCTCCACGGGTCTTCCACCGGTGGAAGACCCGTGAAGACTTCTTAAATATTATTCGCAGGGAAAAAACGAAATCATGCCTTAAAAATATGCTGTTCTTATTCTTTCAGTGAAACATACAATCTATTTTAGACACAAGATTCCTGAATCTATGTGAATTATGCAGATATCAAACATTCAACTGAAAGTGAAGCAAATAAAGTTGAATTGTTGATTTAATATATTTTTTGCGGATGATCTTACATTTAATCAAGCCTTAATACATCTGCCCCAACATAAACCTACAAATACATTAAAGGAATGTGCTAAGGAATAGCTAAATATGTGTTTTTGAGACTGTGCGAGGATCTGAAGGAGTAGGATATGCCGAGTACATTCGCACTATTTTTAATTCAAGGTGATTTATCACAATTTTCATGTTTTTTTAAAACAAAATAGCTCGTTTTTTTTACAGAAAGTGATAAATATAGTAGCGAAAAGTTGTGTTTATGCTAGCCCCTCTATATCTTAGAAAAAGTATTGCAATGTAGAATTTGCCTCGGACCATCGCAATTAGGAATTAAATGAAACAAACCCTTTACGTTCAAGTAGAAATTCACCTTTGCATTCTTGGAGCTGACGCCCAATAACATATTCAAATTAACTTCCTAGCATAGGTTTGATTAATGAAAAATTTTTGCGTGCACTAAAAACATTCATTGTACGCGTTTTAAGCAAGTATTTTTGGATTTTTTACTTGTTAGAATTACGATACATTTTTCACTGATTGTTTGAATGAAGTATATTATTATGTGTAAATCTCCATTGAATTTGGCATCTTGTTTCGCACAGCTAAACCTTGAAAGTTATGCAACGCCTGTGTTTTTTGTCGTTCAGCACTCGATTGGCAGTCACAGCAAATAATATTTAAAAAACTATATTCAAAATGCCTTTTCGGTTGCTAGAGAAGACATTTCAATTTGAGTCAAACAAAAATATCCAAAATGCCTGCATATTTGTTTTAGTTGGTGCATTTATTATGCTGTGTACTGGAAATTCATTTGCAAAGAGATGCAAATAAATTGGTGGGCCAACGTGTTTATTTTTAAATGAATGACATGTGGAAATACGTGGTTCCCACGTATCACAAAAGGAAAATTATAATTTTGTGCATGAAAATATATTAATGTGTAACGTAGTCCAACGTCTGTACAACGGACTAGTTCAAGGTCATGTATTTAGAGTTCATGAATTCATAGAGTTCATGAAGGGAGAGGAGGGGAGCAGAAAAGTGAAGGCTGGAAGCATTTGACATGTGGTGCTACCGAAGAATGATGAAGATAAAATGGATTGATCGATGACAAACGAAGAAGTCTTAAGAACAGTGGGAGAAAAGAGATGTCTACTGAAAACCTTTAAAAGAAGACGGGACAATTTAATTGGCTACATCTTAAGACAGATAGCCTGATGAAGGCAGTCGTTGGGGGAAAAGTGAACGGGAAGATTGGAAAAAGCAGGCCGTGTATGAGATACATAGAACAGGTTGTAAAGGATACAAAAGAGAAGAGTTACGTTAGTATGAAGAGGTTGGCCGAAAGAAGAATCGTGTGGAGAGCTGTGTCAAATCAATTCTAGAATTGTTGACCTACGATTATAATGATGATAAGGGAACTCAGTGGGCAAATATATTTCTTACAAATCATCTATTATTGATTACTAATGATTGTTTGCATTATGAAAAATAATACCCGTAAATACATGAAAACAGTGAGATCTATAACCCTTTATTAAAATGTAATCTTGAAAACTCAATTCGATTACCATAAAACTATAAAACACAGTTGAAAAGTAGTAGGAAAGACCATTATTTAACTCGGAGAACAATATCTTGAGGAGGTGGAAAAATATTATCATTTATAAAACACAATAAACGATGATGGAAGATGAGATTAATTTTTACAGTAACTACAAAGAAAAGGGAATTTTAGTGTAGGAACTACCTGCTAAAAATTATAAATATAATCTTGGGACACAAAATTGCTTCCTTTAAAACATATCACTAGAGCATGTTCCTATATGGCAATGAGGCATGGGCAGTGACAGATTAAGAAAAGGGTGGAAGGGTTTGAAATGCGATGCTGTTGGAAGATGACGAATCCATAGACCGAGTAAATTTAAATGAAGAGGGGAAGAAAATGAGAATGTAATGAAACTTGTAGAGATATAATGAAAGAAATTTACTAATGGTCATTATGATCTCTGCATGAAGCACATTATAACTTCTTGATAGAAAATCTCTATTGACCCGTAGGTGACAATCTTCAGGTGAATTTGAAGGCACTCTGTCTCTCCATGATATAATAATTTGAGGATATAATTTGAAATTAACAGCACATCACGGTCGAATATAATCACAAAAACAATGTGAGAGATAGACTGCTCTTGGGATGTAAATATGTAAAATGTCTTTTACATATTTGAGAATCTCTGTGAATCCCAACATACCTTCATACGGAACTTAGGTACCAAACTGGTAGCTGAGGTAGATGTCTCGTAGGCATGAGTTCAAGTAGTACGTAGTGCTCCTGAAATATGTTCTCTTCACTAACAGCACATGTTAACTGAACTCTTATGCATGGGTATTTTAGTGAATATGGCATTATAGTGAATATACACATTGAAATAAAATTTATGTTCCTATTTCATTTTTATCAGTTAATTTGTGCGTGTCTAGCAAATTCCCAATGAACACCATTTCTTCTACTTTCGTGGCAAAATACCTACCATTAGTTTCATGTACCCAGGGCGCGTTTGCCAATGATTCACTCCCTACCACGCACCCTCGTGGTGTTTTATAGGGTTCTCAGAGGATGTAAATGTACTCACTTTTCCCCAGATTGAACGCCATTTCACCCCTCAGTCCAATCTGGGGAAAACACGCAAATCACAGACGTGGGGAACTAGCAGTGGAAAGGAAAAGAGATTGAAAGCGATTGCGAACCGAGAGAGAGAGAGCATCGTTTCGTGCGCCTCCGACGGAAAACTAACCGCCACGGTAAAGCGCTCGCCGCCCATGGTTTTATTTGCCGAAAAACACGACGGCATTTCGACGTCTGTGGATCTTTTTCTCTCTCTCTCTCTCTCTCTACCGTAGCCCCAGGGGGGGAAGGGGACGTAAGGGGCTACGAGGCGAAAGAGGGAGCCCTGTTTATTGCGGCGAGCTCTCAAATACGCAAGCTGCCCTCCTTTGTTCCTTTGGAAATCGGGAAAAAGTACGCATGTACACACACACTCGCAAAGTTCTCTCATAGTCCTCGACCGTCCTTTGAAACCCTCTTTTGGCCCAGGAAGGGTAGGAAGGCGCGCTCGCAAATGCAATTCAAACTCGCTCCGCTTCGTCTCAAAATTTTTCATCTCCTCGGCGTCTCTCTCTTTTTTCTCTCTCTCACTATTCTATATTCTTGCCATCACATTCAAACACCATCTTTTCCTTACCTTCCCTCCTGCATCTTCTCTCCTCTTATGATTGCGAAATGCATGCGCTTCGAAGTAAATCCCACTGAGTCCCCTGCAGAAGCTTCTCGACGACGGCTGGAGTGAAGAGACCCTTACTTCATTCGTTGTACATCATTACTCTCCTCATAAAAAGAGCAAGCCAACTACTCATGAAAAGTTCTTAACCTTTACCTACACTAGGTATTCTAGTCTCTTGACGGAGGAGAATGTTAGCACAGATGGAAATATGGAAGGGTATGTATTTTTTTCACCTGCCAGCCAGGGTAGTTGTGGAGAATCATTTCCTACCACCCTTACATCTCGCGAGTACATCTATCTTTTAGCTATTTTTTCTCGTCATCTAAGCAAGTACGACGCCTTTTTCTTCTCATTTTTAACACCTATTTTTTCCTCCCATCTTCAACGTCACATTCCTCTCATTCCAGCCAATACCATTGATACCTCCTCTACCACCTACCAATTACCTGTAGCGGTCCGCTGTGGTAGCCAGATCAGTAATGTACTGGCCCAGCAACCCAAAGGTCGCAGGTTCACATCCCACCTAGGACATAGATGTTGTGTTTGTTCTAGGATCAAGATCTTAGGTTACGCGTAGCGATATAACCTGAGCCGTTGGACTTAAATAAAATAAACCCAAGTGGCGCTATAGTCTTTTTTCTCATATTCCCGTATTAAAATTGAGTGGGCTAATAGAAACCAAATGTGTTTCAGAAGCGAAAGAGCCCAAGCCAGAAGAGAAAGAAAATATGGATAAAAAAGTATTTCACTATTCATCAAGGTGAAAAAGTGGGTGATACTAAAGTATGTGCGGAAGCAAACCTTTAGATGATGGGGTGGCTTCGTATAACTAAGGGAAGATCACTTACATCAAAAGGTCATAAGCCTTGATATAGCCTTCGAATGACAAGCAGAAGTTAGATTGGGCTAACTATTCCGCTATGTCTATGGAACTGTCGCTCGTAAAGAACCAGGCTTTAAACACGCTTTTAAGGTCGTAACAGGTATGTACCCCGAAAAATATTAGTGGCGCCATATTAACATTGGAACTCACGCATTGAATGCCCACTGAGGCGTGCGCGGAAAGCCCAACACCGTTCATTGACAGTTCAAAGACATCTCGAAGGACATTCCTGAATTGAGAAATTAAGTAAAGATCGGCAAACGAAATTTTTTACAAACAGTAATTTAATGAGATAATAAACAAATCTTCAGTCTCAACAAGAAAGGAATGCGAACAACAAGCCGTAATCAAGAAAGAGTAGAGTAGCTTCGTGGTGGATGAGATTCAAAGAGCGGGCCCGGCAGTCTTCTCCAACAGCAGTGTCCGAGACTTAAGAAGGATTTCCACCACGTTTAATGAGCGTCCGTCCACTCTTAGATCCCACCGATAACGCTGCCTCCTTGCAGGAAGGAGGCACGTAAGAAGATATCCCTTCAAAGTTGGTGACTCACTTCCTTAGAAAAGTCCTTTCTCTTCAACTGTGTCCTACCATGATAAGTACCGCAGTTAAGGAGATAGATCTTTCCTGTGGGTAATAAATGCTATACGCTGGCGAATAATTCTCGATTCCCATGCAATGGATAGCCAATTTTAACAGCTGTCACCTTAAATATTTCCTGTAGTTAAATGGGTTTTGTGATCTTTACACCATTTGTTCGCAGTAGCCTTGACTCTTCAACAGTTTCCTTGAAAGGGGCATGCAGCTCAGGACAAATTGAAGAGCACACCTCATTTGATAGATGTCCTTTCATACTGCACTGAAAAACTGCAAAGATTAAGTCAAAATGTACAAAATTGTGTGCAAACTTGTGAAACCTCAGTCCATTTTGCTCCTCGGTCATCTTTACGCTTATTCTTTGCTCCCATTCTAATAAATATTCGATTTGTTCTTAAAATTAAACCTATAGGTGAGAAAATTTAAGTGATTACATGATAATTTACGCTAAAATGTTATCGCATTGAACGCTTAGAAGGCCAAAAAATCAAAACGCACAACTTCAAAACCCCCTTAAAAATAAGTAAATCTCTTCAAATTCGTTAAAAACAATGTTGATAAGTGTGCCAATATGACTAGATGAAATAGAATAAAATGGAACTGGACAAATATTTAAGAACGGAGGGCTGAGGTAAATCTAAACCAGGGAAGTTTAAATCAGAAAAGGTAACTAGGGAAAAAAATGCTATGAGTTTCGTTATTTCAAATGCAATATTACCATCAATGAACGTAGAAAAATGGAAATGATCAATAAAATAGCCCAAACCAAAATGGTATTCTTGACAAAATATCCAATAGCTGGTAACATTAGCTTGGAGTAAGGAAAAACTTCATTGGTGCGTGCATCTAGGGCGTGGTCCCTTATGATGATGATAGACAACATCAGCCGCAGGAAAGACAGGATGCATTAGAAATGTGGTATTATCCAAGGAATAAAAGGTATCATGAGCAGGTATCGAAGAGTTTACAAAAAGAAGGGTACGCAGAGGAAATTATGGGAGAGAAGGGGAGAAAAGCTCTGAAACGAATACTAAACAACCTCAACGAACATATCTCTTTGTAATACCCAGAAAGCCACTTCAAGGATGTGTAGCAGTGGGTATACGATCACTACAGATTCATTTTGGGCAAATTAAAACAATGGCTTTTATCCAGGGAGAGTGATGAAGTGGAAAAACTATTAAAAGTTGTTGTGTGATCTCGGTGGTTTTGAATATGTACTTTTCTTTTGTCTTTGTGTTCTTAAATTTTACTACTTTCAGTACAGTTGTATTTTTACTTTTTCTCTATTACATTTTTACTTCTATATAACACATAATGATTGAAAATGGAGTGTTCCTTAGCCACTAGGAAAAAAATTCTTATGCATTAGCATCTGCTTTCTTGCGTTAGATGATTGTAACCACAACACAGACTATCCTCTGGGGTACCTATATTCCCCTTTAATATGAATGTTTTTTTACTCACTTTGCTTGTATATTTTTTAAGGTGCAATAAAAATTGTTGGTATTGATTTAAATCAAAATAATATTAAACTTACGCTTTCAATCATACAGGCATGCAAAAATACAAGTCAAAATTCTACAATAACTATTTTAATTTCCCCTGGTAACATCTTGAGACATCACAGTCTCATGAAACTAGTACATCCCTGAAAGTCCAATAAATGGGAAAAGCTGCAGAGGAAGGCCACGTGTGGAGCGAGAAGTTAAAGATATAAAAGAGAAGAACCTAGTAAGATTTAGACTAAGAAACCTAGTACAGATTTAGCCTACTTAAATCAGGCACTCGTCGCTCGGTTGCGCATATTCACACCTTCTACTGTATACTTGACGTATATTATGTGGTAATTTTTTTTCATCTTGCTACTCTTATTTTTGGTTGGACTTCATTTAAATTTAATATCACGTTCTTGTGTCTCAAAAGAAAACAATTTTGAAAACGGTCTACTTCGGAATGCAGTATAAATCCAAAAAATATTCACCTTTTGAACCCTACAGAAACTTTCATTTAAATACTCTCAGTTTTACCGAATGCAAACCTATTTGTCAGGGAGTAGCGCGAAAAGTAAGCCCGTATGATTTTTCCGAATGAAATCACCGATCTAGATTGAAGAATTAGCTGCGATACCTTTTTAGTACCTTTCAATATCTTCACGAAAAAAACAATGCAGTTAAGGTATCGCTTGTGGACGAACTTTTTTAGCATCATTGCAATGGCATCAATGAACATCACACATGAGACATTATGCTCCATTGGGATTTGAAATGTTTTCCCTAGTTTTTGTTAAACCATCTCAAATATCAAGCTATCTCTATCGACGACGATTTCGAAAGCCATCCATCTCTGCTCTTCATGTCCCATGTTGGTTCAAATGCACAAACACGTAAAGAAATAAAAAGAAACATTCATAATTTGAACACCGCTGAAGCATTCATTTAAATACTCCTAAATTTAACGGAATTCAAATCTTCTAAATCCGTGAGGAGCGCTAGCAGTCAGCACGTATTTTTGTGCGGAAAAATATGGCTGACCTTGCTTTACGAATAGCCTAAACTGCCTTCAATATACCTATATCCTTGCGAAAAGCACAATGCCGTTTACGGCATCCCTATATGACGCACTGCGTAAGCATCAACGATGTTTTCATTTCGGAGACAATGGCAAATGCCTTAACAACGCCGGAAAAGAACCGAAAAAACAGTACATTTCAACGTAAATTACACATTGCCCAGAAACCTCAAGGACAAAGTGTAAATTGGCTAAGAGAATAAGAATTTTTTTCCATTAAATACAAAAAGAAATCAATTGATTTTTAGTTATCTTGTTGAGCGAAAGAAAAAACTCTTGCGTTTCCTCAAATTGAAAAAGTCAATTTAAACCATAGTAAATTGGCGCTAGGAATCGAACCCAGGCCTTGAGCCTTTTTTATAGCCTATAGCACTTTTTAGTGTATACGCTAGAAACCTACAAAATTTCAGCTCAATCGGTTCGGTAGTTTTTGAGGAGATGCTTAACGAACATAGAACCGGCAGACAGACACCACTTCATTTTTATATATTAGTATGATATTAGCAGTTTCTGCAGAGCTCGATCTTTTTTCGGAAGACACACGTTTTTACAAGTACTTTTCCGCTATCCATCAATAGCAAACTCCTTCCATAAGCTTCTTAAGCTTTGGACCGGGAGAAAAAAAAATAGGCAAAGCTGTACTACTAGTTGTAACTTTTTACGTGGCATTTGATATGAGGCAGTGAAACGTAGGTGCTGAATTCAAGCTGTTTTATTGCATATGTAGCAACTTGTATTTCAAACGATATCTTTTTAGCAAAAGAGGCATTAAGGATTAAGGGGAAATACTCCACCACTGATTTATTACTTTTATGGCTCGAAACCCTCTTCGAACGTTTATGCTGCGTAGGCAGCTAATAAACGCCCTTCAAAAACGGGCAGTCGCGGTGTGAATCTCTTTAGCCTTTATGAGGCTGTATAAAACTGCATGAAACTCACTCTAAAAATAAACTTGTCAAAGAATTTTTATTTGAGAGCAGAATGAAACGGGCTCGTTCTATGGGAAGTTTAACTTGAATGTAAATTCTGCAACACTTTAACTTCCTTTTTTTTCAATATTAGTCGCCGTTTTATAGTAAAATTTCTTAACCAGGATTTTAATTTGTGGAGGGTCTCCCTTCCAATTTTTTTTACTTTAGAATCACTCTAAAATTTATTTCTTTCTCGGTAACACTTGCAGATATTTATGCAGTGAGAATGTTTTCTATTGGTGGAAGACAATCAACTTCTTTAAGTAGCTGATGTGCCTTCAATAACCTATTGGTTTATTATAGTTGCATAAAAATAAGGCTTTACATTCCGAAATAATCAGGTAGCATGCAGGAAGAAAATCTTCTCAAAATTAAAGAAAATTAATCCTAAATATGTTGTAGGTCATTTTTGCGTCCTCACGAAATGGTAGAAAGTCCTCTCAGCGATGACACATCCATATTCATGTTGTTGTATTCATATTAAATGTAATTAACTGTTCCAGCCCTTTCTTGAAGAGAGTTCTTGCTTTCCACAGGCTAAATGAGATGCTTAAATCTACTTGTCCACCAGTTTATTTATGTTACAATTGTTTTATTTTCTAATAGAAACTGAGACACATAGCGACTTAATTTCTAGCAAATACATTTTTAACATCCAATGAATGCTATAGTGGAACTGAGTACATGACGAAAATATAAATTTGAAATTTCAGTGAAATTTTAATGCATAATTGGAAATTATTGCATTGCAATGCGTTCAAATAGCAGTAGCAACATGTATAACATTTTCGTCGATGTGTTAATTGTAAAACCTTTCTCTTTCATTCCAGGCTGCCAGAGTAGTGGAGTAAACAAAGGAGAATGGCGTCTGTGCTCTTCGATTCCTAAAAATATGAAAATGGGACATTTCACCAATGTTGAACCATGAACCTTTTGCTGATTGCTTCTAGGCCAAAATTTAGTTTTTGGTGGAGCCTCCGCCAGCTAAGGCGAATTACTTCCATGCACTTCTATCAATGACGGGCATCTTATGTCATGACTCAGCAAGTTTCTAACCTAGTACTGTGACTCTGATCGCAGTTTAAAATGCTCCATAACTAGGTATGTATGTCCTGGATATCAATCATTTCACCAGAGCACCGTGCTCTGGCATTATTTCTAATTGTATTCGATTTTCTTCGAACATGAATTGCCAAATCAATCAAGCGTTCTCATTGTATTCAGGAAATAATGAGCCATATCCTTTTCGCAAATTCGTTTATAATTTTAATATAACGGCCAATTTTCAAGGCAAGGCATGTGCGTAAAGCCACAGAGGTATCATTTTCACATATCATTAAATAGCGTAGATCAGCCTAAAACGTTTTACAGTTGATTTACTCGAATGTTTTTATTCATTTCGGTGTCATTCAGTGTGCTTTTACTCAGACTTTTTTGCATCAAATACAGGTTTAGTTTTTTAATGCATTTTCACATACTTGTCATAATTTAAAATTCGTACTTTCTCCTATCCTGATTACCTACTGTCACCAGTATATTAGCTAATATAAGTTGATTATTTCTTTCCTTGTACGGCAGTAACTGTAACGGAAAAGCTCAGTTGGCTTGGAAAATCTTATTTCTTGACTATGACTCCTCAATAATTATGGAACATCAAGTACAAAAGTAGTATTTGTTTCGAGAGATAAACAATATTTGAATTTTATTTTTTCTATTAAAAGTAGCATTTTAAAATATGAAGGATATAATTATGGCTGATCTGCGAACCCGTGAAAGAAAGATTAGTTGAGACTTTAATATAGAGCGTAGTATTTTGAGGTTGCGAAACTTGGTCTTTGAGGAAGGACTGGCTTGTCAGAGGCTTTCTATATTTGGGTTTTAAGGAGGATTGGTAGTCAGTTATGGTAAATATGAAGACGAACAAAAAGGTTTTTAAAGTCTGATAGGGAGAGAAGTTTTAGGAGAAATTGCTTAGAGCAAAATAAACGGATGGGTGAAATACTGAAGGAAATGGACAGTTGGAAGTTAATATTGGGGAAAAAAATAAGATAATAATATAGGCGATATATTGAAAAGACAGGTCGGTAAATTATTTCTAAAGCAATCTGTAGTGCATTATTCATATTTTAGAATTACTAACTCATTCTAGCCAAGAAAATATACTTAGATTACTATATTATAATAAATGCCATTCAGATCATCAACCACTCTTTTAGAATGTAGATATTAAGTATTTAGTTGCACGTGACTCATATCTCACAAGTTTCAATGAATTATTATAATTTTACCACGTAGCTGCATGTAAGTAGTTAATGTATGTGATCATTCACGCCCTGTCTCACACCCGTACCTACATTTACCCTTTTATGCATTTTACCCACGCGTTGGCTCGAGGGTATTACATAGATCAAGATGTAGATAAATACAGAAGAAAGGGACGAAAGGGATAGGGACATAGAACAGCGCAAGGGCATGTAGAAAATATGATAAACGTAAAATAGGACCATTTTTTCGGGCATAGCTGTCAAGTGCTAGGATAGGCAGGAGTGTTCCATCTATGGAGGTTTCGTTTTATTAGACAGGAACTGTCCACGACTCATTTTCAGAATTCCAAAGACGATATATTAACTCACGCATCGATGATATCGAAGCGAAGATGCTAGGGGCTTCCGTTTCCGCGTTGGGGATGAGAACGGACGCCTTTGAGGATAAGGACCTTCCGTGTTAGTCCTTTCTGCAAGTGTGGAGGGATAGGCAGGGAGGTTGGGTGAGATGGTATGGGAAGATTTTGCGTGTAATAAAACAAAAAATATGTACATTTTAGGGGAGAGGTGTGGCAGTCACGTGAACTGGGAGTTTGGGGAAGCGAAGGGAAGTGGATGGAAAGAGGAGATGGAGATATGAAGGGGTGAATTGGAGTGAAGAGCAAAGAGAGGGAGGGGGGAAATAGGTCACGTATCTCGGTCGGGGGGCGAGGGGGGGGGGAGATACGTGCATTTTGGGGACAATGTACGGGCTGTCTAGACCCGCCCCCCTCCCTCCACCCTCTCCTCTCTCAGTTGCCGTTTTGCCTAGTGCGAAATTCTCGAGTGAGACTGACTTGGTTCTTCTTCTCCTTCAATTTTAGCGATTCAGGGTAAATGAGATACAGCTAAAAACATTTTGCACACATAATAGTAATGAGTGATTGGGAAGAGGTAGAAGTTGTCCAGGGAAATATGTGGAGAGAAACCCGGCGTTGACGATAGCCTACTATCAACGAAAGGTGCCAAGGGGTCCACGGTTTAACGTACTGTCCAACGGACGGAGTACTTGCATTAAAGTGATCTCCACACAGCCCTCAATCAGGGAACCTACATATGAATGAGATATCTCGGGCACTTCCGGGAATCGAACCCGGGATCTTGGGATGGTAGGCCTTTCTTTCTTCAAACTTCTATGCAAAACTTAGATAATATTTTGATGAGACTGCAACCTTAGCTTAAAACAGAATGCAAATAATGGTATGTAAGATAAACAGTATAAATATTTATTTAACCAAGGAAATGACAATTTTAACATCAATAAGGTAAGTATTTCCACTACTTAGAGTTTCCAACGCATACATTCTCGTGAATTCTCCCAGTTTTCGGGGCACCAAAAGCGTTCGCGATCATCTACAGCGATAAAACACAAATAAAACTGTTTCGAGTCGAGATGGGCGCGGCCACTCGAGGTCACTCATTCTGGGGCAGTGGCTCAAATAGGATTTAATTTCTCCGGGGGTTCTGTCGAAATTTCGCTGAGATCAAAGGTTCCTTTTTTATTCACCACCGTATTCATTTCTCCACTGTTTTAATGATTCAATGTTCAATTCAAATCTCATTTTATTCCAGAGAATACGACCCATGGAGACATTTTACTCTTTTAAGTTTAGCGAGTCAAAGCTTCCTTTTCATTTAGGAGAATTAAAGCAATAGGTCAACCGTGGGCGGCGTTATCAGTTGTTTTCCTTGGTTTTCCTCCTCCCGTGAGAGGAGTAAATAGGTCCGAAAATTTTGATCAGCATTAGATCCGGAGGTCCCGAGTTCCACTCCGTGAAAAGCCTCAGACCACATCTAGCTAAACCAGAGATGAGTATTTTTCTGGGTGCTTTATCTTTTTGAGAAACCGTAGGGGAAAAATAAAGGACCATAGGCTTTCCCGGTGAATAATGTATGTGATGTCTTCTAGGATTCTGCACCGGGTGAGGGATTCCATCGCCGACGTTTCAACAAGAAATACACTCATCTTCTGGGCTATTCCAATATTTCACATGTCAACCGTCAGGTTTAATAAAGTTCATATTTAAGGCATGTAAAACGTCTGTTATCGATCCTTAATCACTTTTTGACTTGTTTTTCTACGATGCGCCAAGTCAAATTTCATATGCGAAGAAATATGATAAGAAATAAAAAATTGATGATAAGAATTAGGAGGCAACAAACGAAGATGGAGATGATATTGCGAGGGACTGAATTCTGGAAAGTGCCAAGGTAGAGGGAAGTAAGTAGTGCCTGTTGCAGAGCAAGAGTAAGAATACCTATGGGTTTTAGATGGTATGAAGCTTGGCAGTAGATACCTACTACGAAAGGGGAGATGATATAAAAGGACAGGAGTCCCAGAAAGACCTAAGTACTCCGGTAGAATGCTACATTGAGTATAATCGGTCGGAAATTCCATACTTCTCCGATAAAATCAGTTGATTAACCATGAAAATTAAGAAGCACGTATTGTGTGTTTCGGTAAATTAAGGCGATTTGGTTTGCATTGGCTTGGCCTTGGTTGCATTTTGTCGTCCAACAAAGAGGCATACGACCTGTATGCTCATAATCAGTCTTAAAACGAAAGCATATCCCATTCCCCTGCATAGCATATGACCACCGCATTCGGGTCTTCATTCGTGTTATTCAGTTAATTTGAGTGTTAAGTGGATATTACGAGTATATTCGTGCTATTTAGATAAAAATGGAGTGGTATTAGTATTTTCCCCATTAAATACCGCAGATTCCGCAAGTATGAAACATCCATCGATTGCTCCTGAGCGAAAACAACGTTACAGTGACTTCAGAATTCCAGTAATATCCTCTCGAAAGAAAGAAATGGAAAAATACTCTACATTCTGAGGAAAAAGTTCATTTACATGATTTCAAATCCAATTTTAGGATACAAGCATCGTGCACAAAAGCTCCGGATTGTTAGCATTTCCCGCATACAGGCGATCTATTAAATTAATATGGAATGCTTCAAATTGTTATCGTACTTGCTTGAGATCTCTATCGAGTGGAATTCACCCTTAGCAAAAGACTTCAAAGGAAAAAATTCCACCGTGCCCCACGTATTCGAGCGCAAACATACTAGTGAGCTAATGATGCTTCCAAAAAAGAATATCTTTTTTGCTTTATTCAATGCTCTTTAGCCGAAGGAAATTGACACGTTTGAAATATTTCCGTGTCGCTAAGCAAAGAAAAAGAAGCTGTCATCATCTAAATAACATTAAGGATAGGTATGTATCACGAATTAAAAATATTACGGCCCAAAAAATATGAAAATCCGCCCTTGCACATTTTTTTCTGAATCATGGAGAGGAAGACTTTTGGTATTTGAAACCTTCCCAAGCGATGGAGAGCACTCACGATCGGAACTGTACTTTTAATGGCTTCCGAAACGGCTGCCGGAGCCTGTAGAGAGAAAAGGGGAAAGGCAAGTGAGCTAATATCTCTCTCTCTCTCAGAGTCCCGGGGGACCCCCATCTCGCAGGACGAACGAAGCGGAATAGAACCATTAATTTGGTTCCCTTCACATGTTCACATTGCGTTTTGACCGCAGTATTAGTCTGTTTTTCTTCCTAAGATCAATAAGAGACGAAAAAGTCCTCAAATACGCTGAGTTCGACCTCCTCAACCACTTTCTTCCTCTCGTCCTGCTCCATTTATTCGTAAATAACTCGTCTTCTACACAACTTCATCACCTAGGTCAGCATTCTCTTTCCGTTTCTTAGAAATTCACTTTTTTTCCACATTCCCGTAGCAACTGGCTAATAATTTATTTGCGAAAGTATTCAGGTAATATTTAACTCCAAAAACACTCTCCAATGTTCTTCAACCCCACAGTTTTTACGCCTCTGCTTTTCCTCACATTCCTTTCTTTTTCCCACGTCTCTCAGTCGATAGAAACTGCCTGTGGTACCCTAATATAATGATTGTGTAATGTAACAGATCCTCATTCCCTAGGTCAGCATGAGTCATTTCTCATATGCTACCCTAAAGCACAGCTGTAATTACTTTCCGCGGAAAGCAGGGGAGCCTATTCCCTTCAGTGCAAAATGTTGCGGTGCATTAGATGCCATTTTCGGATTATTTGTGTACCATGTCGATGTGAAGTAACCATTTTGTACGGAATAAATGAAGGGCATGCGGCAATGAATTTGCAATATTGCTTTAAATTTTTTTTAAAAATCATGGTGATGTTGGGGTGGACACCGGTTTTATCAGTCAATGCACGATCGTAGAATACAGGTCTGGAAACTGCTTTTGTGTTTGTACATGCATTAGATAACCGAGAAGATAATGATTTAAAAAATGCAATTTGTGCTATAGGAGAGCACCCGTTGTCTTGACTTTTTTTTACTATCCAATGATTACACATCATTTAAACAGGAAGTCCAGCGTCTTGCCAGTTATCGCGACGGATTTGGGAGCTCCAGCACGCTGAATGGATCTGGAGGAAAGAGAGAAGGTATTAAAAGGCCTCTTGTATTGAGGGAAAAAGAGGGAGTTGGTTGGAGAGGCGAGAGGAAAGGACTGAGTGCTGCGATGGTAGAGGTATCGGTTTGGGAGGAAGGGCGCGGCCGAGGAGATACTGTTGATTGCCTGGAGAGATCACTCTCTCTATTTCTCTCTTTCTCTTCCTCTCTTCTTCGAGACGGCCATCTTCGCAGCCCCGCCTCACCCTTCCTCGGACTGCAAACGTCGCGGTCTAATCCGATCTTCAAATGCCCTGGAGGCATTTTTCTCCGGAAGTCCGCCCTCTCTGATATGTTTACTTTCCTCATTCCCTGTGTTCACCCCCTTCCGCAACCACTCCGCCAATTCTCCACCCACTCCCCTCATGTGGTGGCCCACCAAGGCTCTATAGTTTTGGGTGAACAATTGAATTGCAATGCTGGAACCCATTGGGACCCAGGAGGCGGAAGGCATGATTGCAGTTTAGTTTTTCGGTAACCAGTATATACCAATCAACAGAAATGTTTGTAAGCCTTTTCTCATTTTCCGATCCAAGTAACGACTCCCTGTTAACGGTAACCAAATTGGCATTTTGCTCAGGATATCACGTGAAGATTTCCAATCCACTAAAGACTTTTCTACTGATTTTTTGTCTACTTATTTGGTTAGTATGTAGGGCACAGTCTCAAATGATGTCTTATTGGTCGCGGGAAGAAATACAGATAAAATACATCCGTTCGAAAGTCTTTCTCGCTTATATCGTATCACGATCTTAGTATGCTTGGACACTGCTGTTTTGGCCCTTCCCTTAATGAGGCTGTTGTTTCTCAGTTGGCCGCTAGAGGAGCTAGTAGTCCTTTAGGCTGAATAACTGGAGAAAACAGATTCACGGCTTACCCTTAAATGATGTTAGGTTACCCTAAAGGGGGTACGCCACAAATTTCCACCAGCGTATAATGCGCGATCAGGAGTCTTGAGATTTGTTAACCATGACTCACTATCACGAAACAAATGTGCAACGACTATCGTAGGGTCAATTCTGAATCCAACTAATCTACATCTACGCAATACCCTAAGAGCCACCACGAGAGTGTGTGGCAGGGGGAGGAGATCACCAAACATTCACTATTTACATGGAACTAGGATAACTAATGGCTATAAAGAAAACAGATTACATGTTTAAATTTCAAATTCTACATTTCATAGGTCTAAAAGTTGAGAGGACTTGAATGATATATTATGCATATGAGATAAAAAAATATATTTTTTTAAAGAGATTGAGTTGAAAAAATAATAAGAAAGGTTTAGCATTGATGTAATTATCCAAAAAAATTACCCGTAAGCTGTATAATATATTTGAAATTCTGTAAAATGAAAAACATTCCAATTGAATAACACTTTGCTTCTATGGAGGAGACTCTTTGATTTATAGCTTGAAAGTAGGGAATCACTTTATCAGTAAATGCTGATGAATACACTGACAAAGCATCTCTCGAGTCAATCTCATCTAATTGCAGATTACCATAAACTTTCTTACCACTTTTGGAGCTAAAATGATTTGCATGAACTTGTCATCATGTCCATGCTTAATGTTTACCATCGCCAGATTCCTCCGAATAGCTCGGAGTGATGGGAATAAAAGGATTAAATTACCTCTTAGAATTTGGTGGTGCCCTGGAGACCGGATATGCATTTGTATAAAAACATTATCCAGTCATATAAGTACCTTACGGCGATATTATTTTGCCCCTTTGATGCAGCAATTATCTCATGTCAGTGACAACGTTATCTGAGCTGGAGAGAGATTCTATTTTAGGAGTTTTTCCTCTGTCTCATTTCCCTGTATTATTTCGCTGTAATTGCACCCTTTTCTAATCGTGCTCCTTTTTGGCATTCATAAACCGTCGACGGAATATGTTCAAGATGATATTCCTTCCCTGGTTTACTCTCATTCACCGTCAGAGTTACCCTCTGAACAAGGGTTTTCCTTTTGGATGCAGATTCCTCTATATAATGTGGCACTTGGACCGAGCGCAAGGGCCGTAGACGGGTACTATTAGGAAGAGGCTGCAGTTTTTAAGATGCCTCAGGCCAATGACATCTTTTCAGATGGTATATATACGCAAAACATCCAGTGAGCCTTCAATTAGAGTCCCACTGCATCCCTCTCACGATATTTAATATTTTGATCCCCTCTTCCATATTCAAGACGTCAAGAATTTCTTAGTGACCAATCAAAGCTGTAATGCCGACTACATTATTAACGAAAAGGGTTTAGATATTACGATACTCCCGAAAATTTAAACTTTTAAGAATGTAGTTTTTCCTTCAGTCTTGGTGACAAAGGTACCAATAATATCCCATCCGTTTCAATGCATCTGAGGAAACAAATCTGTGCCACCTTGACGGGATTTTTACGACATCAGACTGGCTGAATACTACATCCAATATTTTGGGGTAACCAGGCAAACTCTATAATTTAATATAGAAATGTACGGCAATAGCTACTGTAAAACTACAAAATGCATCAGTTGGTAGAATAATTTCACATGCATAAGGAAAAGGAATAATTTCAACAGCACATAAAATAAAGAAATATGAACTGTACTACTATAAACATCTTTCTCATTTAGCATGTGAATTTCACTCTGAACTTAATCGCTAATCATCATCATTGGTCAACAATCCTATGATTGGTTTGATGCAGCCCTCCACTCGATTCTTGTATCGGCCAACCTCTTCATATCGATGTATCTCCTCTCCTTTTACATCCTTCACAACTTGCTCGATAAATCTCAACGAGTCCTGCCTTTTCCATTCTTCAATCATCCCGTTCACTTCTCCCTCTACGATCGCTTTATCGCTAATCAATAGAAATTCATCGATCACGGCGGCAACACTAAAATTACATCGCCTAGTTTTTCTTTCGTTACTTATCTTCGAGGCGGAGATTTTCTGGGGGGCGTCTTCGAATAAAGATACCAAGGGTAAATGGGGATAACAGATTGCACAGGGTGATCCCTAAGCTCAAGTTTCGTTACGCAACTTGTTTTAAAACAATTGAGGATTCAGGTTGAAACACATTGCTGGCCTTAGAAGTGCGAAAAACCAAGAATGGGCAATAATTATGAATATTTTATAATGGCATAATACGAGTTTCATCGACCCTAGCTACAATGTTATCCTCTCTGTCTCCTTGCCGCGTAGAATGTAGCA
The DNA here is from genome assembly GCA_933228895.1 of Platycnemis pennipes. Classification (NCBI taxonomy): domain Eukaryota; kingdom Metazoa; phylum Arthropoda; class Insecta; order Odonata; family Platycnemididae; genus Platycnemis; species Platycnemis pennipes. Next base: position 71,029,987 of record OW121847.1, on the reverse strand, counting down.
CACGTGAGAACGTTTTTCACAAACAAAATGCTCCGGCGAAAGGAAAATACTCTCTCTTCCACATCAGCCGTAATGCTTAATTTTTAGGCATGGCAAGTATCGAGCCTTTTTCACACGTTTCGTATCCACTCTTGCACCCAGGAGAAATGCAATTATTCAGTATTTTCATGGATGATTCACAACGCGTAATTGTAAGTTACAATGATTTCTCGTAACCAACAATTGTAGGAAAAAATTCCACAAGTAACTTGCTCAATTATCACAAGCACTAATCTTACCTAAACTGGCACAATGTAAATTTAAGTCTAAAGATAGAACCGCACCTAGCGGACAAGCGACAAACTAGAGCTACACTAAGAGACCGGGCGCTCCATCGGGAATTAGTGCCAAGTGTCCAGACCTGTATTCTAAGATAATGTATCGTATTATTAATCGAATGGAGCTAACAAATTGCTTCAGATTTACATTAAATATTTTTTAAAATTTCAATCTACGGTCTGATAACGATTTTCATATGACCTCTTCGCGTAAAGCCGTAAAACTAATAAAATTATCGTAACGACCTTTTACAAATCTTGCCAATTTCCTTGCACCGTTTGTACTCATAAGCTAACTTGCCTCGGAGGGATCACGTGTGCTAAAGACATATTCTGAACGAAGCCTGTCAAGGTAAAAGTAGTACCTATCTGTCTCTTACTTACTCATTGCGTTTACCTAGATTCCATTATAAGAATCAATTACCCAGAAGTCTCCACTCTATCACCCCTTAAACTATCCTTCACCATACACCAGCTTCTCCATCAAGTTTTGCTGCCTAATCGCACGCTTGTCAATTTCCGTAGGGTTTAACTTTCAGAACCGAACAATGTCACTCCAACTCCGTAATAGTGGTGGCCAATTTTCTGTGTGCCCTTCCTAAAGGCTCCCTCTTCTTTTTTTGTAATCTCTTCATTGGCCAATGCAACCCCACTTCATTTGTTCTTATTGCTTGACCCACTTTCATCTCGATACTGATACGTGAAATGTTCCTCCCGCTCCAGCTTATGTCCTCCCATCCTTGTGTTCAGTCTAGCTTGTCTTCGTCTGGAGAATTTCATTGCTTTCGTCTTGCTGTGATTTATCTTCATATCAAACCTTTCACTCTGTACCTCTAACCATCATTGACTGACCGCTTTATTAGAGACCTTTTCACAAACCTAAATTACTCTCAGTTTCCACACATATTATATATTTCAATTCCCTTCATATTTCTCTAAGAATTCCTCCCGAGGAAAAGTAGAAAAGCCATGGAGATAGTTGGCAATCCTGACTCACTCTCTGACCTATAGTGACGCGTTGTTACCAAACAGCGGCAATCGTGCAATTTCTGACTCCGGTAAATATTTTTAATCAGGAGTCTAAACTCCCAGCATTATCAGTATGAAAAATTTATATTGGTTGTGAGATCCAAAATACTCTAGGTGTTAATCGGACATCTAATAAATTTTATGAAACAATCAAGGCTATTTCACTTCAAATGGGTTATAAAGCAGTAGTTTTTATTGATTGTTGTAAAGTATTTAAATCTCTTTCATACGATTTTATTATGTCATGCAAATGACCACGGCTGTTGATGCACTTTTGTTAACCCCTATCCACTGCTGCTACTTCAAGCGTATAAATATTTTTTACACGTCTGTTCCTCAGTGATGAGTTTACAAAGGCAATCTCGGATTCAGGGTTGTCCATTTAATGATGGAGTCACGTTTGAGGGAGGCGAAGGGTGATGACCTTAATAATAATTTTCAAGGCAGAATGTAGGCAAAGTAAATAGTGAAATTTTGCTAACCAGATAAACAATTTCAGCCCCATTGTACCCAGGCTATAAATTAACCTGTTTTATTTATTCAAGGATTGTGAACTAGCCGCGAAAAGCCTTAAAAAAGTTACCCGCTGATCAATCTGTATGAAAATCATATCTACTATTTTGCGTGTTTATGGGTAACTCTGTTTAGAGGTTCAAGACTATAGTTCACCATTCTTGAATTTTTCAAAAGTAAGCTCTCAATTTATCCTCGTGGACAGTGACAGACTGCTCACGATTTCGGGTGCTTCAGCTCTGTGGCAATCTGCTACGGTTTAATTGAGTGTAAGAGCCATTTTGGCCATGTAAATATCTTTTCCGCCTTGTGAACGGCGAAAGGACTATATTATTCGAAAGTTTTCATGCATGGGAAGAATGAAACAAAATTAAGAAGATTTATTTTAACTGCCACTTAAAAAAGAAATTTTACATATCAGCTGATTCCTAAATACCGGAAGATGATTTTGTCCCCCCCCCCCCCCCCCCCCCCCTCTAGGAAGAGACGTATCTAGATGTAAATTAAGCCATAGATGTACCTCTTAGTAGCATTTAGGTAGTGCATATACGGTGATTTTTTACTCCCTGCTACATTCCTTCACGGTGGCTCGTAGTGTATTGTTTAGATGTAGATGTAAATAAGTCTATTCCTGGAATACCAGGCAGAGTTGGCGACCGTTTCCGCCCCTCACCAATTTGCACCATCAGTGTCTCTAGTCTGGTAGCCGTTTCATTTTAGCTAGTCCTCGAAATAATGCGTGTGTGTTTTTATGCATAAGTGAGCACCCTTTCCAATCGGTCGTGAACCTTGCCGAGGACCAGCGGCCGCCTCCTCGTCGCAATTAACGCCTGCCTGTCGCGGTGGCAAGGTCGGTAACGCGCCACTTGGGATACACAAAGGTCGAGGGATTCAATCCCGCCTCGGGCATGGACGTGGCGTGTTTTCTTTGGGGTTGATTCCAGGTTGGATGGGGCGATACAACCTCAGCAGCTGGAGCACCTATGGGGGGAATTCCAACACTGCAATTAACACGGCGCTATCGAGCGAGCCGGAGGGAGAGGCGGTTGGCCGTGGGTAATGCCCGGGGCTGATTTCGTCGGTCGCTCGAGATAAGGGCACATCGGAAATGGTGGATAGCCGGACGTCAATGTCGAGAAACCTCCGACATTGCCTCAACCCGAGCGAAGGGCCGATTTGAACATGGAGGCTAATATTTTCGCAGGCCGCATGGAAAACTGTTGTCAGCTACTTGTTACGGCTTTTTAGGACAGCGAGATCAAAGGCTGGACTTACCTTCACTTAAACAAGGTGACGACTTCCATTTTAGAATATGTCGTTTTAGGATAAGTGGTGGAATACAAGCACTATTTTTTCGGATTTTTATAAACTGAGAGCTTCCTTAGAAATACAAGAATAAAAAAGTGCTGGATTGTAGTGGATGCTGTCATTCTGAGCAGCGTGCCGAGAGATTTCAACCCATAATTGTCCTATCAATTTATCTTGTGCCACTATCACAGAATGGAAAAGTCTGTTCTTTTTCAAATTTTCAGTCTATTGTGTCAGCACTCGCTAAAACAATTGGAGAAATCCAGCACATTATTTTTGGAAAATGACTATGCAAGGTTTTTATTCTGAATACAGTTAATGCCAAATTAATTTTTATGCAGAGCCACTTTGGAAACATTATATTATAATGGCAAACTATTCATGCACTAGTAAACTCAAGTTACTCGGTTTCATTTATCCTTTATTGAAACGAAGCTACGTTTACCCTAGCATGATAAGATTTTGCGAAAGTCAATCTGGTAAGTTCAATTGCACTGTATGATGTGTGAAAAAGAGTATACGTTTCATATTTCTGATGAAGCAAATAATTATTTCCTCAATGGAGTAAACTAAAAAGACAAATATTTAATGAATAATCGTCAGATGTGCGTCAGATGTGCGCTTGCATTTACCACCAAAATATGATTATGATTTATCTTTCCTGCCTCTATACAAGCACAACTATCAGTGTACGCGTAAATGGAACTAAAAGATTTTTATTAAGTACTCATTGCAAGTAATGTAATAAAGGTGGTGAAAGTGGAGGATGAGACCCAGCTGTTCCCACAACAACCCCTTGAATTGAGCTGAGGATGACGTGTACCTACAGTTCGCCGATGGCTAGTACTACTTTTATCATCATCATGAATAATAGACTTTAATAAGATTCGATTATTTAAGGTATCGCCTGACCAAATCTTAAACCTCAGACCTAAGACAAACGCGGCATCGAGACAGGGTTTTAACTCGCAACCATTGGGTTGCCATTTTGACATGTCACCCACCTGGCCGGCATGTGAGTACTAAAGCAGGATTTAATATCGTTAGGTTTGCTGATCGCCCCAAACTGCCATGCCACATCGTTGTGTGCCATCCTGTAGCTTCCTAAAGAAATTATGTCTTAAACGCTTAAGCCTATATTATGTACCACTTTTTCCATCTGCAGTTCGCTAAACTTCCTTAGCACCTATGAACATTGTAGTATGTATATTCGGTGGACGCGACCGACAGTCCAACAGATCAACTGCACCCTAGATTAGGCGAGCTATTAGGTATTGGTGGGATTATTGAGGGAAGGCAGGAAAGTGGAGGGAAACCAGGTGTTAGCATTAGCTTGCGAAAGACTCCGCGGGATCTATGGCTTAACGTGCCATCTGACAGAAAAAGTACTGAGCTTGACGCTCTCTCGATACAGCAGTCAATAGGGGATCGGTATAGCTATTTTCGGTCACTTCCGGGATTTGCACCCGGTCCCTCGGGATGGGAAGCCTTTACTCTTACTACCCTACAAATTCGCAGTTAATATTGCACATTTCTGCATTTATCAACGGCGAAATGTTCTCCTGTGCCTTCTCAGCATCCACAACTAGGGCTCTTATACTATACTCATTCCTCTTAGGAGACAGATTTAACGGTGTGAGAGGCTTGGCGTAGGCACAGAGGAGCGATGAAAATGATATGAACAACATCGATCTCCTATTGAATTGATGGCCTGAGCAATGCTTCCTTCTCAGAATTGGCGGAGCACAATGGGAGGTCCTGTGTTGCCTTTCCCGTCTTCCAAATTACCACCCGCGACTCCTGCCGCGCACAAATGGTTCCAATTATGAAAGTCTTCCTCTCGGGAGAAATCGAAGTTCATCCCTCTCCTCATCTTCCAAACAGATCTTTTGAGACCTTGTGAGAGTTCAAGAGTTTCTCTGGTGATAAATTTCTGCTGCGGGGGGAGGGGGTGTCAAAACAATTTTGATGTTCCCTATCAACGAGGATGATGACTTTCACCAAAGGATGAGATGACTGAGGCTTACGTTTTCTTGGAGTACAAAAGAAGAGCTCTCGATAGTGCCCATGAGCTTTGGTGCTTTAGTTCAAGATGAAGATGTGAGTCTTCTCCGCTCATACTAGTATTATTGATTAAGACGAGAGCTCTCTCGGACAAGCCTTTCCATGTGGATATCTACTCTACCTCCACCCCAATCTTCCCGTTAACCACAGTAGACTGTTCCACGGATTCCAGTATAAGAACTTAGAGAGTCGAAGTGATTTGTGGCAGAAATATGGAGATGAGAAGCTAAAAACATTGATTGTTCATTACTATAATGGAATTATTGCATAGCAAATGATGAGTTATCAATCTTTGACACCTTAGCATGAATAATCTTGGACCTACAAATAACATGGAAGGGAAGCTTTTAATCATCGTGACGCATTCGATTATATAACATTTTATCCTCGATGTTCATGTGCTATTTAAAAATTTGAATTCTACAGAAACTGGAGAGTTTATTCTCATTAGACGAAGGCACAACATTTCTGTGCAAGTAGAATTTTCAAGAGTATGAGGATTAATGTCAAAAAACATTGAGGTAGTAGGTACTTGAAGCTCTCTAAAACCAAAGTTGTAAGAAAGTGCGACTTAACTAAAGAAATAATCCATTATACTCCTATTTCAGTGTCATGAATTGGTTTTCGAATAATGTAATACTATGCATCACTTTTAGCCCGTATATTATATTAATCGGAACAAAAGGACTTTTTTGGAAAAAAGTGGAATGATATATTTGAGCTTTCGAAGAGTAAGTTCGGTGACAGAGAAAATGCACAGGATATAGAAGAAAACGGACAGAAAATCGGCAGATGTGACAAATACATTTAATATATATTGCAAATATAAATAAGAATCAGAGAATGAATGAGGATGAGAAGAAACAGAGTCGTACTCTTGAAGACTGTGATGTTTCCAATTCAGTAGATGAAGGATTACGGAACACTTTCTATCCGCATGGAATCACGGATTAATATCTCGCAGAGTCCCAGGAAGGCCATAGTTTTCTGTGGTAGTTTTCGCATTTCACCCTAGAGTTGACTGATTACCGGCAATTGGAAATTATTATTTTAAGTACGGTTGGGCTTTTCCTCAGTATCAAAGCATCGGAGCTCGGCAGTAAGTAATGGTCTCAGGGAGATAAGTGATATTTTTAAACACTCCCGCAACCATTTATCGAGGATATAGGGGCTGCTTTACTAGTTTTATCTTTGAAAAATACTTTTACACCTGCCGGTAGCATATGCAAAGGGAAACCCATCTTCCTCCTAAGAGTGCGTCAAATTCAGACGTATTTGAGTTAGTTATAAAGTGATCCCAACCCTCGTCTCTCGAACAAATATTAAGGTCGAACACTTTCAGTGAATTACACGAAGGCTTCCGCGGAGATGTTCTTTTGACATTTTTTCCATGTTTGCTCATTTTTATGAATATATTCTGTTGATGCTACTGCTTTAGGTTGACGGAAGTGTCGATGCCTTGTTTATATTCGTCTTATATATTTTGCTGTGGATTGTTGCCATTTTTCAAATTTGAAAATCCGATTACTATTCATCATCATCAGTCAGCAATTCTGAGATTGGTTTGATGCAGGTCTCCAATGAATTCTTCTCTCACCTAATCTCTTCATATTAACGTATTCCTTCTCTTTTAAAATGCTTCATCACTTGTTCCAAATATCGCATACGAGGCCTTCCTTTGCCGTTCTTCCCATCCACTTGCGTTCTGTTCTAATTACTATTATTGGCAAGCATATAACCGTCAACACAGTTGATATTTTTTGCTTATTTTGCTATTAGTATTGCCACGAAAATGACAAATGCGGATCAAATCCAGGCAAAAAACAATATTTCATTCTTTGAGTGATATTGACAATCATAGTGATGTACGACGATTTGGTAGTCCTCTTAACTGCAAAAAGTTATCTTTTTCTTGAATTGACGTGATTTAAAACAACCAACCTGCTTTAAGGTCACTGAGTGATGTAGAGGAATGATCAGAATACAAAAAAATGCTTTATACATACATTTTCATGCATTACACATTTCCTGGAAGGAGAGAGGAGGAAATTGGCAAAAAACTTTACTCAGGACATGCATGCATCCAAAAGCACCCCGCGTTTTAGTATTTTCAAGGAGAGTACTTGTTGGGAGAGAGGATAGGAGAAGATTTTCTCATGACCTCCCTCATTTATTCTGTCCTTTACCTCCATGTTACGAGAATAGAGGGCAGTGCTTCATCATTGGATTTGCAGCAGTGCCGAGTTAACAACCATCCACAAGGGAGGAACCTTTGAAAGAGGTTCGCCTGGGATGTTGGATTTGGGAGTCTAATTCGCGTAATCGGCGAACGAGGCAGCGAGGATGGGTTGGAGAGAGAATCCGTCCCGGGGTTCCGCCAAAAAAAAAAGAAAGAGATGCCTCTCCCTCCCAAAGACGTAGGCTGAATGGTTGACTTGAGGAGGTCGAGGACAATGACTGCTAAGGAAGGAAATTGGCCGGTCGAAAACTGCAGCCGGGAGTAATTACGGGCGATTAAGTGAATGGCTGGTCTGTCGGACGAGTGTTCACTCGGGATGCGCCTCTCCGACCGTGCAGCAGCTCCCTTCCGAGACAGAAAAGTTGAGCGGCGGTATCCGAAAAGAACGGAGATCGTCTCGGGCGTTCTCTAGACGTGCCAATGCCATAGTATTGCTATAGGAATCATTGTGAAAAGCGAAAACACCATGTGGTTTGCGTCAAGCTAGCAGTGAAGGATATAAAGAGACGAGTTTTGATATTTAGGTTAGGCAATAGAAGAAATGAGGAGTGCTGTTCATTTCAATTCAAAGCTACTAGAAAGGAACAGCATATAAAACTTAAATGCCCAAAAGCTTTCAAATCCAGTCCAAGTCCTTTCAGTTCATTAGTATTTTGCATCCGAGTGAACAATATGACATCAACCCTGAATCCTCGAGGATAACTCTTGTGCTATAAAAATTAGATTAAATGCGATTTAAATTCAATTATTCGGATACAATTCGAAATTTTAGACCATTTTAGTTTTGATGCGATCGTCGTGTAGGAAATATAAATATTATCGTATTGATTCTCAATTTGTCTAGAAAGTTTTCAATGACTTCTTTTAAACATACTATATTAATTATTTGCATTTAATAACTTTTTCACTGTGGGAACCTGTTCACATATATTTTACACCATACCGTTAATAATAAATGCTTCAACTCTTAATAAATTTGAAAGAAGCTACAACATAAATTTAGTTTCATCTGGGTTGTCGTCAGAGGGATAGAGACAAAGTTTGAAGTTGGAAGAGCGAATAAGTGAATGTAATCAAGTGAGGACCACGCTCATCGTTATGTGTGGACAAGATTCACGAGGCTATCTTTTCTTCATCGACTTCTGGTCTATTTCTCTAGCAATGGCCCAAGAACGGAGGCATTCCGAATGTCTCTTTGACGCCTTGTCCGCTTCTCCTCCCTGCGATTTCTTTTCCTTCCACTACGCATGTGAGGAGAGATGAGGAGATTGGAATGGGGTGTGTCGAATTCTTCGAAGCTATTCTTGAGTAGCGTTGCATAATGGGCTTCTTTAAAAGCCCTCGCCATGGCGGAGTCTCCAACACCCGTTGCTTGGCCAGACGAAAAATGACACTAGGAGTCGAATCGAATAGCTATTGACCAGCTGTCCAAAGCGTAAGTTAGCTAGGAGTAAGAATAGATATAAATTTCACATAGGGGTTGTAAAAATGTTCATACTGAATCAAAGGTCTTACCAAGGTGTATTTCGCTTCCGATCCCGACCCGCATTTTGGCCTTCCTCTGAGATCACTCGTAATTTCCATTGTGTAGTTTAACTGGCTCAGCCGTTGCATCTCCTATGATCTTATTTTACCCATATCCCTTTTTCGTCCTTGCGACTGTTACCTGCCACCATCCAGAAATTTAGCTGCTGGATCAACAATTTTGTGCAGACTCACCCATCTATGTAGCTTAATTCCTCTGCTCGAAGGAAAATTTGACTCGTGCATATAGGTTGCTAGGTCGTTTGAGGCTCACAAAGTGTGTCTTGACTTGGCTGAACTACTCCATGGATAAATCTCGAGCAGGACAAAATGTGATACTTCCTATAATGCTAAATAATTCGACTGAAACGCAATTGAAATTTGCCATTAAATATTTTAGCTGCATTAAAGAAAACTGTAAATGTTTATTATTTATTGTTTTACATAATTTAATGAAACAGCAACAAATTATTTCACCTCATGGTACAACCAAGTTTGAGCTGAGTATTCTACGTTTCTTTTCTACAATTCTTTTACTTCTTTCCTTATTGTTCTGAAATGCCTAGAATGTTGTTTTGCGCTTGTTAAATGCATTGTATTTAAGATAGATTCTTCAGTCGAATAGCTGCTCCATTTACTGAATTATTTCGGAAATCAATCTGATATAGCTTCAATCGTTCCATCGTGACATCTGCGAAATGTTTTTCATCAGGTTTTAATGCAACCCCCTCCATCCCTCTTTGCTGAATGTAAAAATGTATGCTGTTTCACACTCATCCCTACTCGAGTAATATTATTTTTATCACCTTCCATAGGATTTCTCGTTGTTAGTTATTCTTCTCTGCCTTCAAAATTTTCTTGGTACTTGCATTTATTTCCATATTTTTACCGTATCAAGCGAAATAGTTTTTTTTTTAAATCCTCGCTTCATCCAAATAACTTTCAATCTCTTGTCAGCTCACCTTTCTGATACTTAAAACACGTATTGCTTTAATATTTCCGCAAATGGATTATTTTTCAATTTCCAACTATAGAGATATGATTATTCACGCTCTTTTCCTCAGCTCAAAATTTACTATTTTTTTGCATTTAAAAGACAGCTTGCGACAAGTTACTATTTTCAGCTATGCTAACCTTACCGCTCTCAAAGCCGAGTTGCATAAGTCCATGACTTTTTTTACTCCATACGATTCTTAAGTTTTCGGTCTTTTAAGTTAAACGAGCCTCAATTAGCCCTTATGAGGAGAAATTAACTGCATCAGACAAACCAGATAAAATTGGCAGAATAGGTACTCTGAAAAACAATAGGTGTATTCGCATGTCTCATGAGATCAATGTGGCAAATAAAAGCATTAGACGCTTGGTTCTAACATCATTCCTTCCGTAAAGTTGTTTAGTAATAAACAATTTTGCCCCGAAACTCCGATCGGACGTATAAAAAGAAGAAACATAAACAGACATCGAAGATACAGATATCTTCTCCAAGACAGCCGCAAATGCTTACCATAGCAGCCTCTTCATAACTTTAGAACTCCTGCAGTCGATCATTCTTTTATGGAACTAACGACACTATAGTGGTATACGGACCTCCGAACGTATTCAAAGGATTGGAATGCGTCTATTTTTAAAATTAGAAGTCCAAGAGGAAGCAGATACGTTACAATATGCACTCCCCGTGCCTTCCAAAGCTCCATTATCTTCGGAGATATTTTTAAAAATTAATGATAAAGCGTTCCGCTTCGCGAGCGTGACAAAAAATATACATAATGACGAGTAGGGATGCTGAATGAAATCAAACAGATGGAAATCCTATTTAGAGGATGGGAAATTTTTTTGCCGAGAGAAAAGATCCTTGGACTCTGGAGAAAAAATCTTGAAGGGATGAATCACATGAGTCACCGTTTCAAAGGCAGGGGGAGGAAACGGCGTAGTTTTCCCCACGATCTCAGCAGCCGAGTCTGCTTATTGTTGGTTCACTCCTTATGTCGAGGCCCACTGATGACTAGCACGCGAGTGGCCAAGGCCTCGCTCTTGCAGAATATCTCACCATGACGATTGAGAGGAAATGAGAAGAGAAAACTACAATTTCGAAATGTAGTAACAATGGAATAACACCCTGGAACCTTTTTTTGCTGATTTACTGTTGATGCTGCGATAGGCAGCAGAAATCGTCTGCACTTTTTAAAGTAATGAAATGGATATAAGTTGGAATGTTGAAGGAAGCTGGTGATTTTCTAGCGAATAGTACAAAGGAAATCTTATCGGATCTTCTAAAAATGATGGCTGTAGATGTGTTTCTTGACCCGAGGCCTTGGATATATTAGAGGGCCAAATTGAAGACACGGTTTATGTGGTCGCTAAAATAGTGAGCTGGTTGCCGAAACTTACGGTTGTGAAAAGAACGTACGGTTGACGGTTAATAGTAGAATACCGGCTCAAGCGCACCCATAAGTGAACACAGGGATCCTGCTGATAAAACTGCGACTACCGGGATCAAACCTAGGTCATTTCTAACCTGATTCCTTTTGTTTTTCTGGCTTGCGGTGAAAATACTATGGACAGTAGTTGCGAATCCCTTTCCACTGTATGTTACTATAGTTTACGACGTCTTATTCCTAGTGAGTAAGTGCGATGTGATTGCATTACGCCAAGGATTAAGTGAACCAGGGGGGCCGGGTTGGTATCGTGATTGGAGTACTGGCCTCTCTAATCACTAGGAGGGGTCGGGTTTGAATCCCGGCAGTGGAAGATATTTTTCATTGGTAAATCAGCCCCTACTTGGTGTTTTTGTGGAGAGCATTCGAGTACAGTACTCCATTCTTCAGATGGTACGCTAAGCCGTGGTCTCCTTTGCGCCTTTTCGTCAAGAACAGGCAATGCCAGCACAAGGGTTTCTATCCACTCTTCCTCGTTTCCCTTCCATGCCCATCCTTGTACAGTCGCTCAATCTGAAGTGCTTATTAGTGCGAAAACAGACTTGAAAACATTTATGGGAACAAAGCCTGAGTAACAGATTAAACCTCAGATTTAACTTTCAAGATTGTTCCAACTGTAGGAGTTCAGGCTTACAGGTACCGTTTGACTGTTAAATCTAAGCTTAAACCCTGTATTATTGAATGGAATTGATAAGTTCAAAAACTCCCACCATCAAAAATTCAAATTCTTAATTTTACTTTACCGAAGAACTTTCAGTCAGTGATGCGGTAAATTTAAATCAGAGGAGGTAAATGCATTCATACACCTGAAACATATTGACAGTAGTTATAATAAATAAAATATTAAAGCAATTGAACCCAAAAGTATACAAGGTATCTTCCGCATCCATCAACCATCTATCTAAATGTAGAAACCCACCCATTGTAAATCCCTCATCAGAAATCGATTCCTTTTATATGTGTAACCAAATCAAATGTAGGTGTGAAAAACATAAGAATTTGCTCCATTATAACGCTAGACTAGTCGGAATAAACCTAAAATTCCCAATTAAAGAAACTGCTTATTAGCGCGAGTAAATGCGCTACGATTTATTTGAAATATGGGACAATGAAATTCGGAGTTGGATTTCAATTTATTAATTAGAATAAGAGAATTGTATCCTATTCTTAGCTTTGAAGCTCAACTCAATCATTTTTATAGACGTTGCTATCATTTAGTAATGCACCCAAACATTAATATTTGGCGAGTAAAATAAACTTCTCAGATTAAAACAATAATGATTCGCTCACTAAATCATATTCCTAGTTTGTTTTATTAGTAGTCATGAACCCCTCACTGTGGGAAATAAATATACTTTGGTTGGACACTCTTAAGGTCAACAAACGCACGACTGCGGAAAGGAAGAAATAAACGCAACTTGCGTTGATTACTTCCTTTTGACCCTGCGCGTTCATTGCATTAATTTCGTCACATAGGCTTGGTAAAAGGTACTCTCAACAAAACTAGGATAAAAATGCCTTCATTTCACTTCCTAGGAAACGTACGTTAAATCCATTGTACATCAAACATTTACGGCTAACAAGGCCTGCCAGTGGTGGTCCCCGGTCGTCCCTGAGACACCCAATTTCTCCCTTCACACGATAGGAAGCGCTTCAACTCTTTAGTTTACGATTATTTTCCGATTAAAATATCTATTCGCTCCAAATAATATATATTTCAAGAAGTCAATCTATTTTTACATTGATTAAATATTATCAAATCATTTTATGTGATTATTATCTCGTTATTTTATGTCTAATTGTCAATCAAATTTTTCATACTTATACGAAATCTGCGTGTTTTTTGTTTTGAACTATGAAGGAATAGAGGTCTGCAATTATGAAGTCGTGAATATTAGTTAAACAATACTTACTACTCGGTGTTATGTATCGTTAAAACTCTAAAATGCATTAGAAACTTCAGATTCAACTATAGTATTGTAGCGTTTTGGTAACTCGGTAAGAAACGCTTTAATCATTTTCTTTCTGTTGTGTTTACGGTTATTCCGAAGTTTTATGGCGAATGTAATTTGCCCCGTCCTTGGTTTTGTCTTTTTACGGTTTCCGTCGCAAGGTTTTAATGCTTTACTAATTTCTTTATTTGTTGAACATTCTTGCTTTTAATTTTGCTGTTAAGTATCTTTTTTTTCTGTATTGTTATCCGCTGTGAATTTTACTTTCCAATATTTGTTTTGAAACTAAAGCTGAGGACCTCGCGTGCATCACATTTGTCTCATTCTTTGTAGGATAAGCATGGGATTTGATTTAAATCGATTCCAAGGAGAAGTAGACGAGGAACTAGTGTGTCCCATTTGTTCTGGAGTGCTCGAAGACCCTTTACAGGTGGGCTATCGAATTTGGTATATTGCATTTTTACGCATTTTAAGTGGTTGACATCTAATTAGATTATTTTCAGGCACCCGAATGTGAACATGCTTTTTGTCAAGTATGTATTCATGAATGGGTATCCCGTCAGCCGACGTGCCCTGTGGATAGACAACCGATTACCTCTGCTCAGTTAAGACCAGTTCCTCGAATATTGAAAAATCTTCTTTCAAGGTACAGAGCTGTGAAATTTTGGAATACATTTTATTTTTTATATAGCCTTAGGTGTTATCCGCATTTTATTTGACTATCCATTAATAGGTACCTTAGGTATGTTTGACCTTTCATCGACGTTTTCGCTTTCTTGAAGTCGTCATTACAGTAAAAAAACAACATTAAGTAAAATTTCTGTTTGTCATAAGTTACCTGTTGTGCCCTTTATTCGTGTTTTCTGTGTCCAATTAATATTAAGACTATGATGAATATGTGGTGACAGTTACGTTCAAAGCTGCATTAAAAGTATTTTTTCTCACAGATTATGTATAACATGTGATAACATATCCTTTGGCTGCACATCAGTGATGAAGCTCGATGCACTGGCATCACATCTGGAGGATTGCCCGCATAATCCTAAAAGGCCAATCAGGTGTGAACAGGGTTGTGGCTTAGTTATTCCTAAAGATGAAATAAAGGTGAGTTCTCTTTTGTTACAATAATTTTATCTGTCATCGATTGTTCTATAGTAGGTAGTCGTCTTTGGTATATTAAAACAATTCTGGGGTTTTCTGTCGACATTGTGTGATGGACATTCTGCAATTTGAGGAATTGAAAAATGTTAGTATATATTAGCATGAATATATCTGGTACAAGATTACCTAGAATCTAATATCTCGTTGCTCACTCGTTTAAAAGAGATGATTTTCTTCCTACGCCTTGGATTCATCATGAGGATAGTGTTCTTTTAGGGCTTTGATTTGTATTTACAGTGACTGATGCATAATTTCCTATTTCCTACTACTTTCCATATATGTAACATCGAGATAATTTTTTAATTCCATGATTAGCTTTTCTCTGACAGCATTTAATGCTTTTTGTTTTTCCCATTGTATCTATATTCATTGGTCCACTCAGGCCTGTATCGGTGAGGAAAAATATATATTCTGAACGGGCAGTCATTGCAAGTAGTCCTGTAATTTAACAAGAGACCACTGGTTAGCCATTAAATGTTTCATTTAAATGAATGTAGTAAGTGTAAGAAAGATAAATTCAATAGCTTTTTTATGTGAATATATATACTTTCTCTGAAACTGTAATGGCTATAGTAAAAACTAGTGAACCAATAGATTAAATGGCTTACTCTTAAGATCTCTCGTATGGTTTTTGTCAGCACCATTAAATGATAAACATGATTTTATGCTAATTATATCTTTGAACACATGGTTCCCACCACCCCCAAGCCTAGCCCACAAATGAGTGAATTCATTTTGTGACACTGTTGTTATAGTTGTTGTTCAAATACATCTTGCTGTTTGGATGTTAGTTCAATCATGAGTTCAGTCCCTTGACATCAGTGCTGTAGGACCACCTGTTATATGGGCATTAGTAGTTATTCATAATTTGTTTCTTGTTTTTGTTGCAACTTGTTGTTGTTTGGAGTGGTGGCTGTAGGCATTTAACAATCTATGGAGGGTAACCCATGTCATTTTTTTGCAAAACTGTTAAAAATATGTCATTAATCTGTATTTTTTGATAAAAATATAGGAATAGCCAATGAGCCACCATAAATATGTTCAAGCAAATTATGTTCTATCATAGAGTAAGCTCTATGGTTCTATGTAGTTTGGTTGTTTCCAAAAGTCTCTTCTGATTAGTGTAAAGCATGTGAAGGAAACTCCAACGATAGAGTTGAAGATAATGGACACTCTGTTATAAAGCGTTAGCATTGAATTTGTCTTGCTCATCATTATGATGTTTAATGGTGTAGTGTTGTATGCATCCATCAAATTCAAGTTAGGTTATGATAATTTATCTTCAACTCATTATCATCGCAATGAGAAAGGTTTGCTAAGTTTACTGTTAAGAGTACTTGCAAACATTTTGATGAGGTGAGTTTAAATTTCAGGACCACAATTGTGTTCGAGAGCTGCGTTCCTTAATTCATACTCAGCAACAAAAACTTGGAGACTTCCAACAAGGAATGGCAGAGCTCAGATTTCAAATTAGTGAGCAGAAAAGAGAGTTGCAGCTATTGAAAGTAAGGGCCTCCAACTTTTGAGTTGTTTACCATAATTGCGTGGGGAGACAATGGTTTTCTTTGATTGTATACTTCTGTACCTTAATTCTTATGGTTAGCTTCTATAGATAAATATTCATAAATTATCGTGATAGCAAACCCTTCCAGTTTGTACTCAATGTTGTTTTAATCTATAGTTAACATAATGGCAGTTGTAAAACATTTTAAGTGACAGCTTTAAGGCATGAAGTAAGTTATTTTCAATTTTATGGAACAATAATGATAACTGTGCTTAAAGCCTGAATCACACGATCATTTTTCACATCCTTTCCCAGGGATCATTGGAGCTTTAGCTTTCAGGGACTGCAAAAATGATAGCTCATGCTATCATTTTGCCACTCACATTATTGTTTTTACCATCCAATCTTGTATCATTTCTGGTTGCGAGACATTATCTTTTTAATACCATAAATTACTTCAAACCGGTAAAGTATTAAGAATTTACATCATCGTCAATGGCTTTTGACTGCAGCCATGGCACTAATTACAAGAAATGTAGAGGGGTGATTCCCTAATGTTTACAATACTAGTTAAGTCGAAAGCTATATGAGGTGCAATGCTCACTCTTTCCAACCGTGCACTCTGATTGGCTGAATGACAGAAGCACCCAAGTTGTCAGGGAGAGAAAAGAGTACTTGCTCAAATGATGGAAAAAAAAAGGATAGCGATCCCTATCATTGCTGCTACCCTTGAAATGATTAAGTCAGACGATAATTTTTAAGCTATCATTTGAACTATCCTTAGAGAGGGACGTAAAAATTGATTGTGTAATTTGGGCTTTTAATTGGATACCCAACTCTAAATATATCTTTCTTTTTTAATTTTCCTGCCTTACTTTTAAGTACTGTGACTTATAGGGACAGCAATTAACAATTAATCAAGACTAGTATAATGCAAAAATCATTATTCTCCCAAATGCTTTGCACGTTATGAATGGTTTCACTGTGCACGATAAGTTTGACAGGTTGGTTTTGTTATTCTTTTGCTATAATAACAATGTGCTAGGTTTTGTTTGTGAAATTGAATTGAAGTTTGTGAAGTTGAAGGTGTTAACATAAAAAACTTGTGGACAAAATCCTGTTTGATTGTTAAATAATGTTTTCAAACTCACTCCTGCATGCTCTTGAACTAATAAGTTCAATGTCATATCCTTTAAAACTGTTTTTGTTATTATTATTAGGATTTCATGCGTGCTATGAGGATCTCAAACCCAGCCATGCGAGCCATAGCTGACAGAATGGAACGTGATGAAGTGATAAGGTGGTCAAACACGTTAACACGAGCGAGAGTGACACGTTGGGGTGGAATGATATCAACACCTGAGGTGGCATTGAGGGTGAGCAATAATTTGAGTTCAAAATGAACATAAATGAAGCTAGTCATAATGTATGATTGGAATATTTTCATTTACCGCAACTTTATGATTAAATTTTCTTTCTTTGACTGCCCTTGCATTTTGATGGATATTATTATCTGCTTTATTCTTTTGCTTAATACTAGGATACCCATCTTCTGAGAATCACCTCTTGGCCCATATCTGTCGATTAGGCATATTGTGGAATTCAAGTTTTTTTATAAGTTTAATTTATAGCTTTTGGATATTCTGGTTTTAATATATATTTAAACATAATAAATCACCTTAATTTATCGCTTTACTGTATATTATACTCTACTACCTAATGATTTGATTCAGTCCACATGTTACAATGCATTTAAATGTTGGTTTTTACGTGACAGTCACTGAACAAAAGGCTCAGGAAACAAGTCCATGTTTAGTTTATGAAGTTTTTCAGTGGTTTTACTCTAAGCTCACTTCTCTAATACTGCTGCATATTGTTGAAACGATTCTTGAGGACGTTTTCTACGTTTGAAGAGAACATGGCGTTGAAATGTAACATTTTTTCATGGAATGAAATACTCTTCCATTTTATTTCTGTTTTACAATTTCTTCATTTGAAGATTCCTCATTTGATAAGTTTAAGGAGTTAAAAATATGCTGGCCTTCTTCCCGTACATAGTGCAAAGTACTGCCACTTTTCTTCGGTCCGATGTCTTGGTTGGCATGAAGGCTTCTGAAAATATTTCAAATCTTCTTCTGAACTTTATCCAGTTGAACTTTATCCCTCTCTGTCTCTGCTATGAGTGCTATGTCATCAGCGAATCACAGCAGCTTATTTTTTTCTCCATGGATAGTCACTCCAGAAGACTTCTCTTTCATTTCATTGATGGCTCTCTCGATGTAAACATAAAAATTACGGGAGACAGTGCACAGCCTTGTCTCACTCCTTTCCTTATTCTTGCTTCTTCACAGCTGGGTCCAGATTTTATCACAGCAACTTGGTTTTTATACAAACTGTGGATACTGTCATTGTACGACACTCCAATTCCTACATAATTGATGTGGTTGTAAAACTGACTACCCTTAGCGGTTTTCATTATTGTTGATGTTCCTTGGATGGAGGGAATTCATTACTCAAACATTTTTATTTCCTTTGGTGCATTATTAGGGTGATATCTTAACGCTTTAAAAGTTTCATTGTGTAATTAATCTCTGTCATCTTTTTTACAAAGAAATTTTCCTAGAAATATTTACCTGTTGTTGCATTTAACCCTTTGCTTTAATATGGTTCCATCAATATTACGTTATCTGCAACTTGTTTATTATTTTGACTTTAATCATATTTTCCATCTTACAGAAAGGTATTTGCCAAATAGTTTGAGTCTATATACAAAGAAATCCAATACTTTTGAGCATATTTATCTGGCTTTGAGAGCATAAATTCTCTTAACAGGTGTTAATAGAGGATAGCTTGATGACTATTTTGGTCCAGATTTGAAGCATAACAAATATCTATAGAGCTTTAGCAAACAATAGGAGCATGTGTGATTTTTATAACTTTTCCATTTTTTTATTATTAAAAAATTGCAGGATTTTCAAGAATTGATATTGTGACATGGCGTCTTTAAAAAATGGTTTACCTGCCCATACATTCATTTAACACTTCATGTAGTGGATGATTTTATGTCCCATATTCATACTCATGAGTAATAGAGGCCTCTAGTACATCCGTCAGCAGAGGCCACTCCTCAACATGAAGCATTCCAGAAGTCTCTAAGTACATTTTTTATATGCTCCAGCATTATGTTATTAATAAACAGTCACATTGCACTTGACCCTCTTTCATTATTATTTTCCTCCTAGCATGGGGAGTTGGTCCTGTTCACTCTTTCAGTACATTCTGCAGTGCCCACCTTCCACATACTGGCAAACTTCTAGCAACTGACTTCAATTGATAACTGTCTGAAGCTCTGAAAGTCATTTCATCTAGATATCCACTCTGAAAAGTATCTTAATTTGATGAACTGTGTAATGCACCCAGACATCCTATCCCACATCCTCAAGACCCACATAAAACATTACCTCCAACACTTACTTGCTACTCTTGTGTACGTGGGAGGACCCAAAGGAAACCAGAATCATTTTGCCGAGTGCAGTTCATTTGCAATACAGACTTTGGCTGCTAGGGGTATGCAGCTTGAACCCTTCAGCAGTCATTAAGACGGGCAACATTGAAAGAGGTCCTGTGTAATGCCTGTGAATGTTGTAGGGAGACCTGTTTTTTGGAATGGCGAATTCTCGTGAGCATGGTCGTGAAATTTTGCTTCCTACTTGGGAAGAACACATTGGAAACTGTTGATATGCTGAAAACAGCTTACGCCGAGAATGATCTGGGAAAAACTCAAGTGTATGAGTAGTTTATTGGTTTCAAATGAGAAGAAATGTCAATTATGATCATCTTGCAACAGGCATCCATTAATCTCATGTACCAATAAAATTGTCAGAGAAATTAATGAAATTGTGCACAAACATTGATGGCGGACCATTGATGAGCTAGCTGATTTTTCTAGGTTGTCATAAAGCTCAATTTGATGAATTTAGACTTGAGAGTTGAAAATGAGAAAAGTGTTGGCCAAATTTGTACTGCGCTTGCTGACGTCTGAGTGAAAGGATATTCACTTAGGAACCTGCCGTGAGCTGAAGCAGCATGACTGCATTGCCCCACTCTCCTTATGTGCCTGATTTGGCACCTTGTGACTTTTTTCTGTTCCCCCGAACTGCTGATATTTGTAAGCAGGTTTTGTGCAGATATTAACATGATGAAACAAAAAACGGTGGAGGCTCTGAAAGGCATTGCAGAAGATGGCTTTAAAAATGTTTTGAGAACTGGGATAAAAGTTGGTCAAGTGCATTCACTCAAATAGGGAGTATTTTTTAACGTGACTAATGTCAGTATCGTGAAAAAACAGCTAGTTCAAATGAGGACTTCCGGTTTATTTTGGGTACCCCCTCATATCGTCTTTTGTTAACAATATGATTGAAGATAGCTATGTGCTTCACTGTTTCTAATTTGCACCCTCAAATATTTTTATATGTACACTGGTCTCACTTAATTCTGATTCTCTAATTAAAGAATGAATATACTCCCTGCCATGGACCCACCATATGGCTTGCAGAGTTCTCACTAGATGTAGATATATCAGTCTCACTTTTTTGAATGACAGAATTATCATGACCAGCAAAACTCAATTTCTTTTCAAATTCAGAGAAGTTCCCAGGAATACCCTGTTGATTGACAATATTTATTCAAGCATGAGGATGAGCCTCTTATAAATTGACATAGTAACAACGATGTGATAATGTTCCTGAAAGCATTTGTTTAGGAGGCTTAGATGATGCGGGCAAAATAGCTGGAGACCTTTTTAATGAACCTAGAATTAAGGGTGTTGATGAAATTATTAAAAGTAGATTGCTAATGAATAATTACTAACCCGTATGTAGCCAGAAGCTCACAATGTAGCAAAGAAATTGTAAAATAAATAGAAGTTTATTTAAAGTTTATTTTGTTTTGTAATCAATTAAAACAGTGCACAAGTGTAATTACCTAAGTTGTTGAAGCACCTAAAAAAACCTAAAACCCTAACAATTGAAAATATTAAATGGTTGCAAAACCATGGAGATGACTTTGATGTAAAAATAACAAGAGAAGGCACAATAGCAAAGTTTTCACGGCTAGTTCGTGGACCTTTGAATTTCGTTAACAAGAGAAGGGTTAAAAAGATAATTCCACCGGAGTGGTAGAGTCAAACTGAAAAGGTAAAAGCTTAATTATTTCCACAAGTATTTGCATGAACTTCCTCAAATTTTGATAGCACAATTAGCGGAATATTTCGTCTTAAGCCATGAAAGCATTTGGAGTTTCAGTGAAAGTGATGGAAGTAGGAAAGAGTAAAACAGCGCGATCCAGCTCACAGCTGAATTTTGATATTATTATGTCTTTGATTAATTTTTTTAAGCATGTATCATTTTACGTGGAAGTTTGAAGTTCTAGACATATATTTTAACAATTTTACTGCCAACTCTTTTTAAGCAGACTGTGCAAAAACTGCCAATATATCTCGATGAAATCCGTAAGAATTTTACATTGTGGGACATTCCAAGGTGGCCAGCGTAACATTTTAGCAAATTTTATGCCTTATTTTAATTATATTCATGCAAACTCCTGTACATTCATTCAAGTTTTCTAACCAAAATGCATTGGGCACTTGCTATAGTAAATAAGGAATGTGAAGATAAGCAATATTTATGGCAAAATAAAAACTGTATCATTTATTGAACACTGTGACCAGCATAACAAAATTTGTAACCCTACAATAGTTACGTGTGTTTGATTGCATATTGCTCTGAAAGTTTTTCACTTCAACACAAACATTTTGAATATATTTGTAGTGTATGGTTTTCTAAGCAAATTCACATCATCATACAAAACTATTTCTTGCCATTATAATTGTAATAATTTCAACAAAAAAATATGGGCTGCTACCAACATAACTTATGATTTTCCATTAACAAGAAAGTTAACAGGTTTGTGTAATTTCCTGATACTGTTTTTTGAATTGCTTGTACACTGAGGTGATAACTTCAGTTACTTAAATAGGTTACTACTTAAATAAGCTACTTACTTAAATAAGTTACAGGTTGATATTACTGTGGAATGTCCCTTATTTAAAATGCTTAATTTCAATTTATGAATTACATTTATATTTACTTCATATTGAATAAACCTATATTTTCGGTTTAGGGGGATGAAGAAATCATTCATGCTCTCTCTGATATGAAGAAAATGTATATAATATTAAAAATGTCTAATGTAAGTCTGATGACTATCAGCCGACTGGAAGATTTCACGCAACCAGAGGGAGACCAACCATAGCCTAATTTATCGGTCCACTGGTGTAAAGAGTCCATTCAAAATATATATTTTTAAATAAATTTAAAAAATCATTTTTATCCTGAGTTGAACCATCAGCACCCAGAGTTAAATTCTCGGGGAAATAGAGGAAGTCAATCAATTGGCACCTTGAGCATCTTAAGGTCAATATTTAAAAAAGTGTTGATTTCATACTTTGTTCAGGTTTGACTGCACATTCTTCAGTAGGTGGAGTCTCTGTTGTATTTTCTGCCAAATGGCCTTGCCTTAAATGTCTTTTGGGAAGATACCTCCCTTATTTATGTGTATATTAGTTAGTATGGAACCGAGAAGTATTATTTAATGCATGATATAAATATGGCAGGTTAAGTAGAATTAGGCCAGGATTTCAAAGGGAAGATTTTCAGAATTCAGCTGACAAGTACTTCATTATTTTATTCATTTCCAGCAGTCTTCAGGCCAAGTTTGGCATTTACCTCATAAGACAGAGTGATTATCAGTGATTTTTTTCTAGAGGAAAAATGTCTTTTATGCTGAAAAAAGTATCATCATATGTGTGCACTGAACTGTGGTTCAAACTAGAGTTGACAGCATGCTTATCCGTCTGAAGTTATGACTTTTAATTTAACTTGTAGTTGACTATCTTATTATGATATGAATTAATTCTGAATGGTTAAGGTGAAATTGTATTAAGTAATGTACTTGAATTTACTCTAACTTCCTTCTTTCATCTGGAAAGGTGCCCAACACTTGTGAAGTTTTTTCATCAAATCCATGGTAATTTGTTCATGTTTCCAAATGTTGGCTTCGATGTCTCCATTGCACTCACACCATCTTTCCTTTGAATGCAAGGTTAATTGGTTTTTGGAAGAAACTTCTATTTTTGTTTGTATTTCTTCATTTCACTTTTATGTTTGAAGTTTAATCACTTGTTTTTCTATTAACACATTCAACCCGGAATATTTCTAGTGTACAATCATGAAAAACGGAAAGGTTTTTCCTCCGCATTAATTTGGCCAGTCAATTAAATGTAATTATAAAATTAGTTAAAAACTTTTTTGAATAACAAAACTCGTTATTTTATTAAAGACATGAGTTTGCGTCCTTCAGAGAAGTCTTTAGAGAGGTCTTCAGTGAGGTCATCATAGAGGTCATTAACAGACGCGAATGCGCATCCTTCGGTGCCTTGGCAACGCAGCTCAGACGTGCATTCGCGTCCGTCGGGTTGAACGTGTTAAAGTTATCTCTTACATTACTTTCGTAGATGTGTAATTATATCTTTGGCCATATTCCAATTAATAGTATTAGCACTTGACCCAGTTTTTGTGTAAAATACCACCCAAGAAAGTAAAGAGATGTTTCATTTGTATAAATTAACACCGTCATGTTTTATTGTTCCATCCAGTCTTTATTTTTTTCTTGAAAAATCTTGTAATTCTCATTTCCTAAGATAGAACAATCCTTACCTTCTCTCACTGGATATCCTGTGCACTGATAAATGTACCTACCTGACAATGACTCCTGAATTACCTTTTACATTGAATCAAAGTGTCTTAGAGGCATAATTGAATGGCATAGAACAGAAAGGGTGGCTGTTGATGTGTAGAACAGAATTAAAACTTATCACCATTGATTCATTATGTAAAATAAACTATGTACCTTAATCAAGGGAATATCATAAGATAAATATTACTTAAATTTTCACCCTTCTAAGCAGTTCACTATTCAGACTACATATATG
The DNA here is from genome assembly GCA_933228895.1 of Platycnemis pennipes. Classification (NCBI taxonomy): domain Eukaryota; kingdom Metazoa; phylum Arthropoda; class Insecta; order Odonata; family Platycnemididae; genus Platycnemis; species Platycnemis pennipes. Next base: position 71,005,891 of record OW121847.1, on the reverse strand, counting down.
GGGCAAGATAGTAAGTGATGTATTTGGTGGGGTATAAGCTACTTCAAGAAAAAAAAGATTATAGGATTTGAGAGTGTGTGGAAGGTGTCACATTGGGGTCTCTTTATAACAATAATGATAAATTGGGATGAGATTGACACAAAACTGTCCCTTCTGCCACTTAACCCAAAATAGAAAGGATAGAAAAACATGAGTTCACTTAGGCCTCACTGTCATTCTCTCCTTATTGAGAGCAACACTTAGATCTTAACTGTTTTGTGTGTTTTTCATGGTTTTGGCTTTGGAGTCAATAACAGACCTTAAATTTTGTAGGGAAATAGTTTATCATTTTAATGAATATTTTGGCTGTTATTGCTCAGTTTCCTACTAAATATTAGTAGTTATTTAAGCCCAATTTCTGAACATATTTATGAGGGTAATAGTAGCAGACCAACCTACAATTATTAATAACTCAGAACTTATCTAGCAGGTCTCGACATTGTATTACCTTTGTCATTTTCTGTTAATAATAATATTTGACATAAGTTAAATTACTTGTGGTTGCTGATAATCAAAATAGTATGCATAAAATAGCTATTAGTGGTTATGGTAATGTTGCCCATGGAAATTAAGTCACACTCAAGAAAAAAAGTGTATTTGGCATCAGAATTATTAATCCATTTATATATTTAGGTATCAGATACCATTATGTTTGCTTTGCTTTGTGCTGTCAGTTAACGTTTTATCAAGTGAGCTGTTGTTAGCTTTTTCCAGCTTGCCAAGATGGTTTATAGCATGATGGGCAGCTGCTATAAGAACTCAAGTTGAGAGTTCTCAGAATTGGCTTTGATCTGGACAAGTCATTGATGTTGTGTTGCTTGATGCATGAAGAAAGTGTAATGGCAAAACTTGCTGTTTCTGGGTTGGAATCAACATTTTCAGATTACCTCTAGCAAATGAATACTGGGTTTTGTACTCAGTTAGAAGGCATTGGCAAGTTTTCAGTTAAAAACGTTTTTTGATAATTATCAGGATTGACCAAATACAGGGATTTGTTGTCTTTAAAATTTAGTCATAAACAAGGACCGCAAAATGGTGATGAACTTGGGAGGTTCTTAATTGTGTGGTGATGTAATGTTACTTGCATGGAAATTAGTTATTTTGTGTACATAGTTTTATTCAACATGACCCAGGTTTCATTGCTGAACAACATCATCATGTGAAAAATGCAAGGATATTTCATTAAGCATTGTTTCCACAAACCATGATACATTGCATTTATGGAAATCAATGTTTCTGTATACATTTATGTCTAAAGTAGTAAAACAATCTGATCTTCATGCATCGTTACTCAATGTTAGCGTGAGAAAAGCCTCTATAAAAATCATTCTAGGCACTGGAAATATTTTCTTTGCATCTGAAATTTAGTGTGACACTTTGATTGTGACCATTGGTTATATAGCATATATATTGGTAGGTTTAAGATAGTAGCTATGCTCAGTCATCAGAATGGTTTTCATCAAAATGGCTCTAAGAAAGAACAAAATGCTAGATCCTAATTTTGCAATCATTTACATTTGATTTCCCAAACTCTCCTTGTCTTGAAGCAATGTATTAAGTTTTTCTTGTCATTTAAAGTAATTTAAAACACTTCGAGCTGTATCTTCTAATCATTGCTTCTATTTGAATATCGTGCATAAAATAAATTTGCTGCTCTGTCCCTTGGTGTATTGTAGCCTATGGTTACATTATTATGGTTTCATTTTTCCCAAGATCTGTGATGGTCACCAGTAGTAATCAATATTTTTTTTTTTTAGCTTTTCTCCCTCCTAATTTTATTCAAAGTAGGAATTTGGTGGATGTGTTAGTTCATGTGCTATTGGCTTTGAGTTAGGAGTAACAAACTGCTTGGGAAAATAATGATTCTTACTTATTTCAAGAAAGTTTGTCCTTTCTATTTGTGAGTAGTATTATCTTTTATTTCATGTAGTGGGCCAGGTAAAATTTGATCATTTATTCATTGATGTCAAATGAAATCAGTGTTTTGCTGATAAGATAATATAATAGCATAATCTATGCCTTCCTTATCTTAAAATCATTCATGACAGCATTTCATTACCATTAGTTGTATGCTTTCCAGAGAATAAAATATATGCTTATTTCATATGTTACAGCTCCACTATAAATTGTACTATATATATCCAAAGTTCATATTGTGAAACATATATTAAACCCCTTGTGTTTTGGAGTGAGGGAAATCCCGTTCATCCTACCATGTACAGGTATTACTTATTTAACTCAAATTTGCTTGACACAACATTCACTGTCACATGATTGGTTTTCAAAATCATTACATGAAAATCATTACTCATGGACCACAACTGAATTTCTACACTAATTAACACTACTGCATATGCCCTTAATACTCTCAGACTACCTTTTGCTTAAGTTATTAGGTAAGGAAATAATGCAAAGAAAGGTATATCATTACCACACTTAAGAAAATACATGAATTCATTAACCCTCAACAATCAAACGGACCTTTGTGTCAATAGCTGACTGAGAGAGAATGTGTCCTAAATCTGTTATTGGGTGAGGGGTAGGCATAGTAAAGCCAGTCTAAGAATTCATATTGTGTTGTCTGTATTTAGTAAAAAAATCCATTATGCTATAAAAACCAACTTTGCATGATGTTATGCATTTCTGTTGAGAAACAAACATGGCATCAACCTCTTAAGCATCGTCACAGGTAAACGTTGGCCTCTACTGTATTGGGATTATAAGAATGCCAGAAAGTTACAATGTTTTCATTCCATAATGCTTGAAGGCATCTGCAGTGCCCAGTTAGTCATGTCAATATGAATAAGAGCGTTTTGATGCCACTAAAATCTTATGCTGTTGTGAAACAGTGAAGTAAAAATATTCAAATGGCAAAGCAAGTGGAACAGAATGCGATGTCTCAACAATTGCAGCTGTGATTATCTCAATGGTGTGATGCATCATCCCTCATGTAGCTGTTTGGCTGTAGTACATGATGATATCCAAGATATCCAACCTGTACTATCATTCAGTTTAATCCCTCCTCTGCATTAGCGAACCGTGGTCAAATCTGTGCTGTGCTAAGGATTATTTTTCCTGGTTTTTCACTTTAGTGTGTAGCTAGGACTATTGTGGTTTTCAGCATATTACTTATGCTAGATACTTGAGCATTTCTGAAAGTTGAAGGTAGCATAACATTGCCATCATAAATATACATATGTAGTAATAAAATTTATTTTGTAGTTTTGCTCTTAAAAATTTCATCAAAATTGTTAGCAGTGTTTACTGTCCAAATTTATTATTCCTTCAGCATTTCATCCATGAAATACATGGCTTCTTATGGCTTTTCAATATTCACTTAGCACAATACATACTTTCTCGGAATGTTTCTCTTTTGTTAAATGAGGGTTTTCTCTCTTAGCATTGGTATTATCTGCAGTGTCATATATTCGCACAGGTTTAGTAAATACATTTTTCAATTCATACTTTCACGATTCACATTTTCATTGAGGTTCCATTTAGATGCTGTATTTGTTGGTAAATCTACTTTTCAGAATCTTAAGTACATAATCTGTTTAAAAATTACCTGTTTGATGATTGTTTTGGAATGAAGTTACCACTTGCTGTCATTTCTCATTGCAGACACATTTGTTTTTAAATAGCCCACTGTGATGCCCTCAAAATGGTAAGCAAATGTTGAGTCCATGCCTTATTCTATGAGAATTCTTTGCAAGATCATCCCTAGAATACTTTGAAATTTTGGTGGTATTTAAAAGGAGCTTTTAAGCATGCTGTTTAAAGACAGTGAGGAAGTTGGTGCATGTATCAGGATAATTTGCTACATATTTCATCAGCACCTGCAGCTAGAGGTGGAATGAATACAGTGTGTGTACTGCTGCTTTTCTAGTTCTCGTAGAAAGTTCTCTGCCCCGAAAGTTATATTCTCTTCATTTTGGTATAGTGTTTTCACTTTTTGATCAATTAAGACTGTGCTTATGGTTAGCTACATAATCGTAGTTAGCATTTTAAACTGTTCTTCCAGCCTCTTATTGTGGTATTAGTTTTTGTTATAGATTGTTTCAGATAATTGGATGCTTCAAGGCCTTTGTATTCTTACTCTGAAATGCCTTCAGAAATTTTGGGTGAAGTAGTGTAGCCCATTGATATATTATGTGCTAGAAAATTTACTTCCACAACGTTTATTTTTCACTTATTACCTAACATGGTGAGTTTGGAATTTGACAAATGCATTGCTCATGTTTTGATACATGTTGTGACACATATGAAAAGAAAATTGTTAATTGAGGGAGATTTGAAGGTGGTTTCTATTTGTTCAATGAAATTCACTGACTGTATTATTTTTATCTATGCTATATATTAGTTTGTTATTTATAAACATGATGTCATCCATCTAGGTAGAAAATATCTCTGATGAAACATAGCTGGCCCTTTCTAATGAAATTATTTGTCCTTTTCTCTAGTGTTTAATATTATTCTTAAAGGATCTTTACCATGGGTAACATCCTGCTGAAGGGTTTCATTTGCCAATTAGGAAATCAACTGTATTCCTCAATAATTCTCTCATGGTGCTGTTGCTTTCCATCCCTCAACAATGTTTGTATGTCAGCTTCTTGCTTGTATTTCCTTCCTAAAGCCATATTCTTTTTTTTCACAATGTGATGACTAAGAAAATATCCAAGTAGTTATACTTGTATATTTTTTGAGTCATAGCTTCTCATCCCAATGAGGTATTTAATTCCCTGCTCATTCTTTCCTCAATGCTTGTGGTCATGTGCCACCATGATTTTGAAATACCTTCCTTGGTACCAAAGATTTTTAGTCCTCTATATGCTTACCATTCTTGTTGTCCCATCACATGCCCCTGTAATCCCTCTTAAACCTTTCCCTATCCATCTTGTCATCTCACTATGTCGAAGGCCTTTTCGAAATCAACAAAGCATGGCAATACATCCTGATTATGCTCTAGATTCCTTTCCAATAATATTCTCATCATTGCAATCACATCCTGAGTGGCCATCACCTTGCAAAATGCAAACTGATCCTTTCCTAGAAATTCGTTTGCTCTCTTTTCCATTCTTCTATTGAAGATTCCAAGCATGATGTTTGCCATATGAGAAATCAACTTTTCATTGACGTATAGTCTTCACATTCTTTTTTCACCCTCTTTTTCAGTATAGTTATAAGTACAGTTTTTACAAAATTCTCCAGCCAAGCCCCCTCTTCATCTATTCTATGAACAAGCCCATAAAATCTCTCCTATCTACCTCTTCCTAGATTCTTCAGAAGTTCAGCTGGGATGTTATCTATCCCCACTGCTTTACCCACCTTCATTTCTTGCAGTGCCTCACTATCCAGTATTCCTAGTCCCAGCTCATATATTTATGTCATTTTTCTTCTTCTATGTCCAAGTTCCTGGGCCTATTTTTGCCATCGTAGAGTTATTAGACATGTTCCTTCCACTGATGCTGAATATCCTGTGGTTCCATGGCTAAATTTTCCCTTCTGTGTTTGGTGCATGGTACCATTTTACATTCCTTGATGCCTGACAACATTCTAGCATTTGAGGGTTCCACCAAATATTCTATCCCATGGTCAAGTGTACATTTGCAACATTCCAGGCATACCAGTATGTGCCCTAGTAGATTTCATGATAGTTTGTGTGCTTTTCATTATTCTCCCACTTCTGTTACCAATTCACTCCAAGAGCCAACTTAGAGAGGTAGGAAAGTTTTTTCTGGTTTCCAAAGTTTTTGCCAATATAAGTATTGTTATAGTAATTACTTCTGTGATGCATATGGAACTCAAGAAAGTGTTGTAATGTGCAGGGTCCTAAGTGTCAAAAGTCTTTGTGTTAGATTCTAAATAATTACATATAATATGAAATTTAATGTTATCGGCCGTAAATACCACCACGGGTGTGTGCTTAAGTGTGCAAAAATGTCATTTTTCATAGCTATCTTAATGGAATATTTTGGCCAGTGACCCAAAACGCCCACAATAATGTTTAAACTAGTGTTGAAGTCATAGACATTGGCTGTGGAATGATTATTTAAAAATCTTCAGTAATAACGAGAGTTAATAATGGATAGTGAGTTTTACTGGCTCCCGAGAGCTCTTGATATGTTGAGCTTCTACTGTATTGCCTTTTGCTCTGCGTTTACATTTCCTTCTTTCCTCGATTTTTTCCAATAATTTCTGCAGTTACCCATCATTTGTTGATCCTTCTCGAGTCTACTATTCCAATCATTTTCTTAGCTGATCTTCTTATTACAGTCTTTAATACTTTCCACCCTTTATCTACTGTTCCTATTTCCTCCTCTGCTTCGTTCCAGTCAGTGTTCCTGTGTTCTACTTTTTTTCTCCTTTCTAATGTCAGCCTTATTAATCTCATATTAGATCACCACTAAGTTATGGTTGAAGTCTGCATCTGCGCATGGGTAAACTTTGTTAATTTTTCATACTGTTCCTGAATCTTTGCCTGGCCCAGTTGGTATCATCCAGTGTATCCCACCATTTTCAGTGTGTATCTGCATCTTGGGCAGTGTTTAACCCTTTAACAACATAATTAATTTTTTTCTGATTTAGTTTGTAATAAAAATTTTTTCTTGTCTCTAAAACAGTGATTATGCATATATATTTTTCATCCTGAAAATGCATACACAGAAAATGGATAAGAACATATTCTCAGAAACATAACTCTTTACAAACAGATTAATACTTATTCAGTTGAAATGATGTGAATTACATTTTATGGATTTATTTTTATGGGAAAATTTTACAAGTTATGGAATTCTTTATGAATTATGGTTTAAATCTTTTTGATGTTTGCAACTTTATAAAACAGTCAATACAGCAACCCACATTGCACTTTACACACTCATATCTTGATTTAGCTCCACACGGTCCACACCTTCTTCTCTTTTTTTCAGCAATACTTGCTATGAAATGATTGTAGACATCTTTGTGGATAGTGTCACTAACCTGGCTATTTATGCTACATTGCCTCATAGATGGTCTTCTTGGATCCCTTGGGATAGACCCGAACGAGTAAGATAGGTCAATACAATCTGCCTTCTAAATTCCAATTGGGGTATAGATTTGCCTTTCTCATAAAAATTATTATGAAGAAGCATTATGAATCGATGTATTGATCAACCAGGTAAATAATGGCCACCGCAATTTCTTACTCTGGAAACCGATGCGGTAGTTTCCTACATTTTCATCCATACGATCAGTGCCCCCCCCATATACTTATTATACTGGCTAATCACATATGGTCAGGGAATAGTTACTAGTTTCTTTTTCTATCAACAGTACCATCCTACCGTTGAGACTGGATGTGCCCATAAGTAGTTGATGCCACTGTAACCAATGAATTTATCCATCCAACGAATCAAGCATATACCATCATATGATACTTTACTTTCCATGCTTCCTCAGGACATTTTTTTCATAGGGCGTGAGATGGCCATTTTTTGGAATCCTACTCTCGCACACTGTGCCCGTGCCACCATCCTCTTTGTTTTAGATGCTGAAGAAGGTTAATCCCCATAAATAGATTGTCAAAATACAACTGATATGATAAGTTCTTTATCAATAGTGGAAAATCGTCAAGCATTTTGATCATAGGATTGGCCACTTTACCAAATTTAGCGTCATAGTCCATGTTTGGCTCACAATATTTTCCCTGGTAATAGTCAAGAGAAATCAAATAGCCATCTGGTGTATTCAAGCACCATATTTTGTAGCCAAATCATATGGGCTTACCCTTGATGAATTTCTTACAGCTATGGCAGCAGTTATAGGGAACCATGCACTCTTCATAGTTGTGTCTCTCCGGCCAAAATTTCATCAGGTACATATTCTGAAGAATGTTAGAGAAAGGTCTCAGTTTCCACATCTTAACATTTGCTGTTATTATCTGCACTGTGTATAAATCGGGATATTTGAAAGAAATGATCCCTTCACATGGCATTTAGGATGAGATCATTTCGAAGATCTTATTCATTCTACCAGTAACTTCGCTTACTTGGCACTACACTATTCCCTGAGAGTACCAGAATTGCTATTAAAACTTGCATTTCATCATTGAAATATTAGGATCTGAACAGTTTTTGAACAGTGCATATTTAGAAGTTTCTTTACAAAGGAAATCAATGATCTCAATATCAAAAATGCTTTCAAAAGTATCTGCTGAGGGTGTATCTCACTCTATAGTGAAGTTGGGTTCAGGAAATGCACCAAATTCCCACTGCTCAAAATTCCCATCAGCCCTTGATACCATGGCTGTCTTCAACTTAGCCCTTGAATTAAATTTCTGTACAGAGAGATTCTTGGTTTCTTGCCGAGCCAGATTAGTGTCTGAGTATGCAGATGAGCCAGATGACAATGAAGAAGGCTGGGAATGGCATCTGTTGCGAAAATCAGTGTCACTGCCAGTGCCCAGACAAAGATCACAGTGAAATTCCACTTCAGCTGGACTGAGTAACTGACTCCTGGACAAATTGTCTATTAGACTGCCTCTATCTTTGTCAGCTGAATCCTTGTCTGTTGATTTTGGCTCTGGATGTTCAACAAATATCTCTATCACATCTAAGACTCTTCATCCCCTAATACTATAAGAACTTGTTCAAGTGTTAGGGGTCCTAAAACCATGAAAATATTGGGAATAGCTATAGGAATTAAATCTTTGTCAAAAATAAACAACATAAAACAAAATTTGGTTCAAAGATATGCAACCCTGGCATTTATTAACAGATAGCGGTATCTTGAGTAAAGATATTTTTTGTAGGAGTTTTGAAAAAAAAATCTCATAAGGATAATTTACAACTTAGCAAAATACTGTATCAACCTGCATCGTAGGAAAAATGGTATTTCTAACAAAGATGATTAAGTTTGTACAACTATAGCTGTAGTATTACACAAAAAAAATCAGAAAAAATCTAGAGGATCGTAAATGACCACGTAGGCACCTAGACTACCATATACATAAACACCAAATTCTTTTCACACAAAATTACCACAAAAATAGCATAAGAGTCATTATTAATCGACATACAGGTAAAAATATATGTTGACTTTGAATGAGATATTGAGTGAAATGAGATATGTTGACTTTGAATAAGAATAATAATATGTGCAAAAAAGATGTTATCAAAGAAGAAAAGGAGCACTAACCTTGAGGACAATGCCTTAATTCCCTAATTCCCTTGTGGTCTATCACACTCCTTCCTCCAACCATGCACAGTGACAACTGATTCTAACAGAAAGAAACCAGACAAACTATTATGTATTGAGCAAGGACCGATCATCCTAGCAACGTGATTTCAAAGCAAAAGTAACAATGAAAGTACATATTAGTGCCGCCAAAACTTCACCCTGCATTGTGTACCATATATGGTATGCTAGGCGTTAACAGGTTAAACCATGTGTTTGTAATCACTCAAGTATTTATCCTGCAGAACTCCAGTGATTTATCGCTGCAGTCATTTCTTACACCGCTATTCCCCTATGTGACTTCCAACCCTCCCTTCCCCAACTAGAGAATTTGAATCTCTGATAACTATTAAATTATTCCTACCCTTAACTTTCTCGATTACTTCCAGCTGATCATATACTTCATCTACTACCTCTTCTCTAAGTCCCCCTGTCTGCATGTAAACCTGTACTAAAACTATGTTCGTTAGCACTACTTTGATTTTGATTGCCAACATTCTATCACTCACCTTTTCCACATCAATACCCTTTTTCCCTAATCTTGAATTCAATACAGGTTCTACTCCCTGCTGACTCCCCCTGGCCTTTCTATCTTACTTTGCTTAGTCACAACAGATCAATTTTTCCCCTCACCATTTCATGCTTAATGCTTTCTTGTTTCCGTATCCATAACATCATTCTAACATTCCATGTCCTGAATCTTAGCATTGTTGTTCTGTGCTTTGGTTCCCTTCTTTGCCATTGCTGTTGTCTTTCTTTCTGTCCAATGGTTTCATGAGATGATGACAGCAAAGTTCTTGTTTCCCCTTATGCCAGGCACAACACCAACCCCACTAGTTTCAACCCAGGCCCCATAGTTGTCAGGTATATATTCTATATTGTTCAAGCTCATGGTGTTTTGGGAGAGTTTAATGGAGGTGGTTTCCCATTGCCTGCCTCGATAGTGTTTTTTAACATAACATCATATGTATCTTGAAAGTCTGCCCCACTGAGAGCAGACACCTTCTCACAGCTGCCTCACTGAGGAACAGAAGCTGTGAGTATGGTACGTGGTCTCCCTTTTCCCAGGCTCCTACCCTACAACTAACCTTGCATGGGTGAGCAACATTCATTGCTCCTGCCAGTTAGCTCTAGGGATCATGGGAACACAAGCCCTAATCCCTAATTATACGGAAGGGTGAGCCAATTTGTGTGTTTAAATTTCTACTTGAATGGCTGAAACCTTAATCACGAAAGAGAAGTTTTCATAAGCAGTGTAGATATTATGTACTTTGACAAAGTGAAATCTGAAGTATAGAGTTTGCATTCATTTACGGATATCTATGTGAACCATTAGTGATTCTTTGGTCATATTTTTTATTTTTGAAAGGGGAAGTGTGAATTTGTTATGTCAGGCGCTTTATAAAAATGTCTTAGAAGAATGAACTCAAAGTAGTTAGGTAGTGTTGGGATATTAGCTTCATCGTTCTGTGAGCCAAAATGCGTCATATGCATCAATAAATTAGTTGTGGAAAAGTGCACCTATATTTTATTCTAATATGTCAAACCTCCACTACATCTCGCCTGAATCGGTTGATTTTATTCATCTTCCAGGGTGGTGTTGTAGAAATAGCCTCTCACTTATCATTTATTGTTGACTTCTCTGCAAAGTGGATTCTTCATCATTTTGAAGGCTATTTATTGATCTATGTTTATTGGTTAATATTATCTCTTAATGTTATTTCTTTCCAAGTATTGTTATTGCCTTGGTTTTGTTTTCTTTTTTTCCATAGACATGAGAACTACAAATGGTGAAACTCTTTTATCTTTTAGACGTTAGTGAAGAGAGCCCTGTCTGAGTGCAACTGCCCCCCGCACATAGTGGATGACTTAATAGAGAGGGCACATGAGAGTCGGTGGCCTCCAGGCCTCAGCTCCTTGGAGACTCGACAGGCAAACCGACGACAGTATGAGAACTTTGTCTGCAAGCGGATACCGGGTCGCCAAGCAGTTGTGGTTTTGCAGTGCGACAACACCCACATGTCAGAGGACATGATGGTTGAGCCTGGCCTCGTGATGATCTTTGCACACGGTATTATTGAGTGAATGTGAATAAGGGTGATTGTTACGGATTATTTGGGAAGTGTTTGTTAGGAAGGAAGTTTGTTATTTGCTACTTTCCTTTTCTCCTGTGCCAATAAATTTGCAATTCTTAAATGTGATTGCCTTTCCTCATGGATACTTGTTATGTAGCTGTGCCGTCATTCAAATTAAAATCTATTGTTTTTATCTTTGATAAAATATTGGGTGTATCCTAAATTTTGATTGCCATATTAGTATATACTTCCAACTTGTATCTTGTTGGTTTTAAGTGTCAGAATTTATAGCATCATGATTTGTTTTGTTAAATTAACTCATCATTTCTTATCCATGTTGTCAATTTGCATGAATCACTTTTGAGGCAAATGTTGCTATTCAGGGAGCACAATCAGAGCTCAAAGTAAGAGTTCAACCCTTGACAATAGAGAGGTTGTAATGTCTAATCCTCAGCATAAACTAATTTTGAAATCAGAGTTTGACATGGCTATAATATCCTTTAATGATTGTCAGAACTTACCAGTTTCACACATTGAGAGCTCTTTTCCATCTCATAAAACATTTAAATTTTATTATTATATCTTAAATAACATTCAGTAATTTTTATGGCATTCAAGCAGAATGGCAGAATTGTTGTCTTTTAAAATGTCCTCCATGTATCAAGTTAAGAGTTGGCTGAATTGTACTGTACGTTGATCCAAGGAAACTGGTTTAGTAGTAATATTTTGACTCCCTCATTTTAGTTGTATCTTATTTTTTTATACTGAAGTATATATTTATGGAGAGAAGACTTAAAAGACTTACCGCAGACTTTGAACAAAAGAGACATTTTACTGGTCTATAATGAATGTTAGACCCTTCCTTATCTCTTCCATGATGGAAAAAAATATATATACATATATTTTTACGATAATTTTCTTTAATTTCATTTTTTTGAAGTTGAAGTAAATGCTATTTTAATGAAAGCAGGTGGTGAACATTTGTACATTATTTCTTAATGAGGTTGATTGAGATTTTGAAGTATCCTATACTTCAAGGAAAGGTTTTAATGGTAAGTTGGGTTTACCGATAAAGAATGCCTTTTCTAGCTTGTCCTCCATTGGCATATGTTCACAGAATTACATGAGTGGTAAAATATGTACCTTTTGTAATGATATTTCGGTTAATTTTGAATAAAAAGTTGTTGGAACGTTATGCTTTGTTTTGATAGTATCCCTCTTAGCTATTGACAAGAATTTTGAAGAATATGTAATTCCAAATGCTTTTATTTGATGTCAGTGATATCTTGGTATCCTTGGTACCCTGCTGATTGAAGTCATTTTTTAGTATTGAAATCATTAATGTAGAACTCTACAGAGCCTCTAAAGAATTCAAATATCCTAGTTCGTACAGGCTCTCATAGCTCCTAATCCTTGTCAGCAAACATTCTGTTGTGTAATCATCACAAGTTACAATGTTGATATTCTTATTGATAAGTTTTCAGGAATTATCCCTTTTTCTTGCAAACTTTTTTAAATGCAATTAATTCAGTTACCCAATGTTTCCCATGGAGTACCCTTGTGGTGAGCAATGGCCTAAAAAATCAGGTAATAGCTATATAAATTTGTGTGAGGAAGTATAAATAGTGGTTAGTAAAAAGTTTCAGTGAAATATGGTATCATAGTCCAGTGATTTTGGAGATCACATATCAATGTATATCCTTAGTCATATTTATATGACTAATATCATTTATCCAGTTTAGTTTATGAGAGCAGAGTACAAAATGATTTTACAAGCATTTGTATCATAGACTACAAGTCAGTTTAAATCGAAAAAAAGTTGAGAAGTTGATCGTGAAAAACTTTTGAAAGCATTTTTGCCAGTAATCTCAAGGAATGCAGTTTATAATTAAATTCTGTATTGCAGCTGTATCGTTAAGCATAAAATATGAAAACTGAATGGAATTTAAAGGGAACATTTGAAGAAATCAACGAAGAAAAAGCACACAGATTGTAATATGTTTTTTGCATGAACTTCCAAGATGGAAACTGCTAACACAATGTCACCTTGTCATTTAGCATGATGCATATATGTATAGATTCCATTTTTCCAGGGAGTACATATTCAATTTGTGGGTATTCAGTAATAATTGCAGTGCTTTTACTCTCAAATGGTACCTTTACTATGGTGGGAAAGTATGAAATCCACACTTTGTCTCCTTAAGGATTTAACCAGTTTCATTTACATTACTTTCTTTCGAAGGTAGTTTCTGTATTCACCCTGTGTGTGGTTTTTATATTTATTTTTGTGATGTTCTGCAGAAATAAGCTATGCTATTCAGTGTTAAAATATTCTTTTTGAACTAGCTTCTTGCCCACTCAGTAACTAGTTTTTTTCAATTTCTTCATGAAAAGGAAGCATATTTTGGCACTAGAAAATGTGTATAATTTTTATTAATCTGGGAAAAAACTATATTGCTTGTATTTCATAACGACATTTCATATATGGGTAAATATATAAGCCAAAGAGTTCATTTTGATTTTCCCATATGCAAAAGTGCATGAATTATGGACACTAGACATGGAAAGGTTTGCTAGGGTCTATTTTTGTATTAATTTTTATCCACCAACCTCCTAGCAATAGCCTTCAAGCATTTCTAGTGTGCAGTGGAAGGGAAAAATATATCAAGGAGATTCTGGTGGTAAAAGAAGAGGATAATGTGTCTTAAGCTTTCTTGATGATTTGATGCCATCCAAGTGGTCAAACAGTTCAGAAAATCGATCATCATCAACACATTTTTTGGTTACCTTCAATGATACTTGAGTACTAAGCTTGCTTATTTTGATATTTTAATTAACCTCTGTATTTACATGATTTCCACCTCTTTTATTTCTCTTGATACTTGATATATTAACCATTGCTTTGTTGTATTCAAGGTTCAAACTTCAGTCGTGGTGTCCTGGAAGATGTGGTGGACTAGGATGTAATCTGAGCCTTCCAACCCCCATTAACATGCTGTTGGTGCACCATCCTGAAGATATTTTTAAATTGGTAAAATGCTGAGAAAATTTACCCAGGATGCATCCCATTTTGCGACTTTAACACTAGCTTTGAAATGTATCTCATGCAAGTAGCTTTAAAATCCAATTATATGCCCTTGTCAACATTCCTCTTTCCAATGATAGTTGTCAGCATTTTAGGGATTCTAAGACTGTGTGGCATTTGGGTGCTGGAATGCAAGGTTCTGAATGAATAACATTTGCTTTTGCAAGATAACATCATTCAGAATGTGTGGAATTGCCCTTTTTTATTTTTTTGAAGTTGAATTTATGTTCAGTCTTGAGGACAGTTTGAACTGTTGCAAGGGTCCAGTATATATGAAGTTTGAATGAATCACTGTTTAATACATTCAGGTTTGGTTGGGTGGTCTTTCCAGGATTATGTTTCACTTCTTTGCTTGTGGGGGAATTAGTTCTCTCTGAAGTAGTACTGCAGGATATTTTATCTTCTTGAATTAATTCATTTGTTAAATATACTCATTAACTCATTCCATTGATGTGGTCAAGAGAAGAATGTAGCTGTTTTTATTTATTCTGTACTAGTTATATGATAGACCAGTATGCTCAAATTACTGTATTTATAAACAGGCAACATTAATGCTTCCTGCCAAATTGAAATTTCAAAGCGTTTCACAAGTTGTTCTGTGAAAGTCTTGAATTCTGGGGCTGCAATGGTACCTACCATTCATGCTGTAAATGATTGAACTAATGGAAAGCAAAGGGTTGTTATTTGAAAGAAGGAAATAGCATTTTTGGGATATTAAATTCGTTATAGAATGTTATCCTAAGAATTTTTCATTTAAAGTTTTATTAAGGAAAGCACTTTTTGGAAACTGGTTGTCTTTATGAGATTTATTTTAGGAAAAGGAATGGGAGCATCTGTCATGCTTGATCTCAAAGCCTGTAACATTTTTCTTGCCTTTACTGGTGGGTGTTGTGTAACTTCTATGCTTTGAAGTGTTCTACCTGCAAGTTTCATTCTAATATTTGTTCAGTGGTCAGTTCACTTATTATCCTGTACATTGTTAAATGAAATGCATAAGTTTATGTCTAAATAAATTTGATGATGTTTAATAAACTGACTTTTATTAAATACGCTTCCTGTTAACTTGTATGATGAGATTGTGTTAATATTCTTGTTTCAATTGTACTCATAGGCTAAAATCAGAATGCCTTATTTGGTCTTATGCTCTCTTTATATTGGAATTCTCAATTTCTATTCGTATGTACTTCCTCCTTACAATGTGCTAATTTTCAGGCAAAACAAACCTGAAAATCTAGCGTTGAGTATGTTGCACAAGTCAGTGACAATTTTATTGATTATCTTGCTTTATTTACTTGATTATGGCATGCCTGTATCTACCCAATGGTGTCTTTAGGGTAGAAGTTTTTATCATAAGAATACAGTCAACCTGGGGGAAGTTGAATTGCTGAATTTGTGGCCTCAGGCATTGGAGGATATTTCAATGGACTTTACTACATAATAATTGTAAGTGGCAACCCCAAAAATCCTTATTGCTGCTAGGTATGCATAGTTATGGGTTAGATAGAAGAAGAGACGTTTAGTCTCAAATAAGATGTTTATCTATCTATACAGGTTCACCTCAACTGTATATTTTAGAGGCATTTTATTAATCCATGTTTGAGGTGAAATTTTAGTGTTTTGGGGGGATAAACTATAAAACTTATGGGGGTTCAAAAGTTTAAGAATAGGCATTCATAGAATTTTTTTTCTGCATCCAAAATTACAACTTTTTTGCAATCGACATGTAGGTACTCTACAAATGTTAACCAGGAGAATTTTGAGGGTCAACTGTTATGCCACCTAGTGTTAAGTGTGTAGATCCTAGGTGGTTACAGGTCATGGAGTTTGTTGGTAAATATTTTTTATCTGCAATATTTACATTAGTCAAGAGAATTGGGGGGCTAGGGGGGAATGAAAAAGATAGAAAATCAAATCTTTTCTTTCAGTTCAGGTGGCTCCATTTGCGATGGGAGCATATCCCTAAATCAGTTCCCTATAATTCTGAAGCTGTTTTCCCATTATCACTGCTGAATGAACAGATGAAGAATTTAGGTGATGATGTAAATAAAATATGCTTTAAAGAGGACATAGAGGGTATGAAAGGAAGAATGTCTTTATATATTAAAAAAAAAGTTCACAGGGTACTGGGGAACATTGAGCAAATGCCAAAAGATTCGGGAAGCAATTTAAGTCAACTTATGGACTTTGGCCATCCATAGTAGCCACATATGTGATGTACCATCCGTGCAACCCAAAGTTGGTGTGTTTTAATATCTCTTGGGAACATGAATGTTGCCGAAATAATAACATTTGGTTAGATGATCTTATATGACCTGAGCCACTGGAGCATCTACGCTCCCATGTCTACAAGAACAAAGGCATATAGAAAATTCATTGTTAAACTTTTTTCTTAATTATGTTGCAAATTTCTGTAATTTTATTTGACTTCTGGGGCTCATCATATCCAATGGTGTCAAAATACTTAATTTATTGTAATTTTTATTGAGTGTGGAATGAATGTTCAGCTTTTGTTTGAAAAATTATACAAGTTGGCACTTCCTTAAAATTCTTAGTACTGAAAACATTTGAGTTCTCAAAATCAACCTTTCTTAGTTGTTACAGGCATTCCTCTGGGATAAATTTCTTGAAACAAAGGTGTCAAACAGCAGGATGGTGCACTTTGTTACCCTAATGACACTTCCTAGCCCAGATTTGGAGCTCTCACATGATATTAATGCATGCCAAGAGGAAGGCCTCGCCGATCCGAACATACCACCTGAGGAAGCATGATAAAGTTGGTCTGTGAATGTTGCTCCACCTGTAGCCCAACTGTTATCCCAAGAAAATCGATGAAAATATCTCAAGTATTCATCTGTCATTACTGTGTCCAATTTGGTAATGGCCCACAAGAAGCACCTTGTTTCTCTTGCTTTACACAGCACTAAATACCATCATGATTAAATTCATTTGCCAATTTAATCAAGGTAGTAGTTTAGTACCCTGCAAACAGTATTTGTATTTGAATATTTTATATGATTGGGGTTACAGGTTTGACAATTACATATGGAACACAAAAAAGAACATTCAAGTGTGACAGGAATATTTCCGTAGTATCCGACACTTTCTTCAGCATGAAGAAAGTACCTACTGGGGAAAAGGGTAAAAGCAAGGGAAGGGGGGGGGAGGGGTAGGATTGGAGCGGGTGAGTAATGGAAGGGGGAGAGGGTGGAATGACTAATGAGTCAGGAGTTTTTAATGCATTGAAGAGCTAAGGGCAAGTTAGTTGTAGAATATAAAGATTATGGGGTGAATCAGTGGGAGGGAGAGGGTAAAAATAGACACAATGAAACAATTAGCAATGGAAGATTCATGAGGAGAAACAGTTCAGGATAGGAGAAGAGGCGTTTTGAAAAGACAGGTTGCAAGAAAAATGGTGGTTATTGATTCGGACAAGAGGCATGGTACATTGGCCAATATCTTAGGGGGACAGAAATTGCTTTGAAGATGTTAGTGGATGCTTATGCAGGAGGAAATAGAGGGAGTTAGAGAAATCGGGTGTTGAAGTGAAAATTGGGCCTGTTTTGCACCTTAAACGTTTGCAGGTAGTGGGAGGGGCTTTTAAGTTAAGAGATAATTTAAGGATAGGACTTGTTGTTTTAAAAATGCTTCTTATGTTGGCTGGGCATCTGTCACTGTCTGAAAAGTAATTGAAGAATATCTTTAGAGTGATTGTGCTGTTGGAAAGGATGAGGTAAAGCTCTTCAACTTAAGATGAAGAAGGTGGATGAGATCACTGATATATTCCATGCATGAGTGCTCTTTTTTATGAGTTCTATATTTTATGGTCATGAAAAAGGTCAAAGTATCTAATATCTGTAACCCCCTAAAAAATAAATATATATATGTGAGACAAAAACATTCCCACTATCCACATCAACCCCTACTATCGCTGAGATACATGTATGACATTTTTCTCCTCTGGCTGCTCAACATTGATTCAAACTTTCCAACATTGATTCCTTCAGCACTTTTATTTCTTCACTTGATGCCTCTTCCTCTGTTTCATTCACTTCTACCACTAGCATGTATTTCCTCGATATTAACATTTCCCTCTCAGACCATAAATTCGAAACTGCCATCCGCATCAAACCTACTAACAAACTTCAGTAGTATTTACAATATAGGAGCTGCCACCCATCTCACAATAAATGCTCTATTCCCTTCTCTCTCTATTCATGGCCACCTCATTGTCAATAATCCTGACTCCTTACACGATTTCCTTTCTACCATACATAAGTCTCTTCTCCACCATGGCTACCCAGAATCCCTTTTCAGCAAAAACATCCTAAAAACTCCCTATAAGCCTAAACCTCCTCTTCCTAATTGCCACAATATGCCTTCTATTTGCACTACCTACTTCCTGGGCACACATTCCCCCAAGTCTGTACTTAAAGAACTCATCCCTATCCTTTCTAATAGAACCACCACCACTAAAATATTCCCTGTCTGCCCTTCTGTTACTCCTAGCCAACCTAGGCAGCATTTTTAAAAGCACTCAACCTCTCCTCAAATTCTCACACACCATCAAAGCCCTCCCCCCCCCCACTCCTTGTAATCACGAAATATGCCAAACTTGCCCCATTTTCACTAAACCACCCACATCTCTCTCTCACCTTCTCAACTCTCCCTCTCACTTTCCATCTCCTACTTGTCTCTCCAGCAACGTCATATGCCTACTACCTGAAATGCAATTTCTGCCCTGCTTTTTATATTGGTCAGTGCATCACTCCCCTTAATATCCTCTTGAATAATTACCGTGCATCCTGCAACCCTTCTTCTCCGCACTACTCTCTCAGTGTCCATAAACATGCCTCAGAACTGTTACAAATTTTCTATTCTTTCATCTCTCCCTCCCACTGATCCACCCATTAAACTCCACACAATTGAACTTAGTTGCATTTGGCTCCTGGAAGCATTTAAATTTCCTGGTCTCAATGTGATGCACTAGCTCCTACCCTCTCCTCCACTCCTCTTTCCCCCTTCCCCCCTTTAAACCTTTCTCTTCTCTAGTATTCGTCTTCTCGTTGAGAAAGGTGGCTGTAACCACCGAAATATCCTCCTATACATGTGAGTGTTCATAATTCATGAATGATATTGTTGCCCTGGCACTTCTGTCATTAATGCCTTTTTTGGGAATTACTCTTTCTATTACACATGATTCACCTCTGTGCCATGTACTGTCATGTGTACTGTCTAAGTTGATAAATGTTTTCCCTACGATGTGTTATTCATAAATGGAGCAGTCATTTGCATTTAAATTATTTCATGTGTTAGAATTCTAATTTTCAACATATTCTTTCTCTTGGCTTTCAGCTAATGAGTATAGTTATGGTTTCGCTTCAACCTGCACAGAACATTGTGGGCATTTTCAGCCAGCATTTCTCCTCTTTTCTCTATCTTCCAGGAGGAAATATCTTACAAGGTCAGTGTGCACTTATTATATTTTATTAATTTCAGAATTAGATAATTATAATTGTTTCCTGCCAACATGGTGCCAAATTTATGATGTTTCCTAATGAGTATGCTCATTTTTCAAAGAAATTAGACTTTTGCAAATACTTGCTCATTGTAGGTGTTTGCAGCAGTATAAGTTTGCTCATTTCCTCAGATATGGCAATGCCTAGGAATTCCTCAACCTCCAAAGTGTTTTTAACAAAAGATCTTTTTGGACAGACCCTCCATAGCTGGGTGGTTTAAAACAATATTGGTTTATCACCATACTGCACTTAATCTTCTTCAAGGTGACATAGTTGAACAAAAAATTTAATAAAATTTGTTTGGTTGAATGCAAAAATTCATTTAGAATAAAGCTGTGTACATAACCTTATTCACACAGTGCAAGATAATTATAATTTTCAATGATATACCCATTCCAGTTTATCAGGAAATCATATTTTGATTTTTCAAGGCTTTTGTTGTTTCTCTACATCTTTTTACAAACTGTTCTATTGCACTAACATAACTTCTGAGCAAAATTTCTACATCAATGGTATGTATATTCTTATTATGAATCATTCATCATATTTTGTTCATGATACTTTGGTTGAATTTAATTTGTAATACATAATTTGATACAGTATTATGTATGTACATACTTCTGTTCTATTGTATTCCTCTTTGTAATTCATATTTGCTCATGAAAGTTTGATAAGGATATGTTAATCTGGTTTGTAACTGCAATTCATAATACAATAAAGTTAGGTGTGAGTAAAAAAACAATAGGTTGCTTGTGTTCAAGCAAAATTGATGTAAACCAATTCTCGGCTGCGTCCTTGTAATTCTTGGTTTAAGGAAGGTGCTCAGTCAATTCCATTGTAATGTCTCCCAAGAAGCCAAGGCCATAGCTATCACAGGTGTTTTTTCCAACATATACTTCAAAGTCATTATACCGGATTCATCAGCCCTTGTCAGGACTTTGTATTCCCACTCATGAAATTTTTTTCACATCCATATTAGGGCAAGACAGCCTTTGAAGGGAATAATTTGCTCATCCACTACAGTATGTTTTTCTGAGGGAATCCTCAGAAGACCTATTTGAAGTGATGACAGCAAAGGCCTATCCTTGAAAATTTTATCATGTTTTTGGTCAAGTGATAGAACAGAATGTATAGAACTCATACAAAGTCAACTAGATGACTGGGAACCAAGGTAATTGAAGCACCTTGCTCATACTATGTCAGATAGAAGACTCAGTACTGAGAAAATTCAAGCATTTAAGCATCTTGCTTACAAAAAGTCCACCAGAAAATGGGAAAAGTGTGATAAACTTATAGGGTAGATGAGGTTTCTGATTGATGGATTTGCTAGTATAGAGAACTTGCAATGAGAACACATGACATGACTATCCAGCTTGGTGTTTTGTTGAGTACTGCCGAATACAGCATAAAAACAAAAGCGAGAATATGAACGAGCTCAAACAAAAAACAAATAACTACAAAACAAATGAATGTCTAAATTTACTTTTCTTTAGTTTATAACATGGAATTTCAACAAAAAGGACAATTGACTACTATGCATATTTTAGCATAAAAAGTGGAATGTGACATAGAAGTTACATGCCTATATAAGACTATTCTTCAGTTAAATTAGGATTCTTTGGTAAAAGCAAAATTTAAGGAAGAAAAAGAGGTGTTTGGGAAACTGAATATATTTTTTTCTTCTAAGTGTAACTTATGATAGCCATTAAAAAAACTTACAAATAAATGATCTCCCTAAGTTATCTAGACACACATAAAAAAAACAGAATTCAGTTTAAGTCAGTCCATACCCTACACACTACACGTAATTAACCCCAAAATTTAAAGGGAAGGCAGATATTATTATTATAACTCCATTAGTGCATGTTAAATCTTGCTGCAGTGACCCTATTGTAAATTGTATTACATGGGGTGTGTGTATGTCACACTGGGCATGAGGGTTAAAACTGCTAGTGCATCCATTGCAAAGTTATGTCTGATAGTGTCCATTTGAAGGAAACACTTAATTTATTCAGCACAGAATAGTTCTCTTATTTCTTAAAATATATTTCTCCAGAAAACTAACTACTAATTGATTTTTTTTTCTTTTGCACTCAGTGAATGATCAGCTCTCTCCCACCAGTATGGCTGTTCTTGAACATAAGCAAAACCAATAAAATACATCTGCATTAACAATTCTTCTAATTTCTGCCTAATTCAATCAGTGGTAACAAAAAGTTTATCCTTATTATTCACAAACTGTGCGTGTACATACTGTAATTTTTTTGATAAATAATATCCACAATTACAGGGAATTAGAAAACGTTATTGACTCCTAGGTCTTAAGTAGTCAGTGGAAGAGTTTTAATTGGGGTTGTGTGCCTTTGGACATCTTTCTTGTTAACATTTTTAGAAAAATGATACAGTGAAAATATTGTCCGTGAAAAGCAGGGACAACAACAGGGAATGAGTTAATTTAGTATTATGACTTAGGTACTGAAATACTATAATTAGGAAATAAAGCATTATAAAATTTCCACCACATTGAAAGGGCAAATCAAAAATTACTCCATGCCATCCTGATTGCACCTGCTCAAACAATCAGATCTAATTTAGGGGAAGACAAGTAGCTGTTGCAACTTATAATGCTCATCTTCCTTTTTGCCCTTTTTCCTTTCTTTTTAATGGCCATGTAAGAAATTCAGCAAATGCCTACCCTCCTGAAAAATTCTGCCAAGGTACACATTGTTAGTACCTACATGACCACATTTCAAGCTCACCATTGTTATCTACCAACTGCATCAACCTCACTTCCTTCTGTCACTGTTTGCTGCACCACATTAATTAGGAAAAAATAATTCAAGGTTAAACTCAATTCTTTGTTCGCGGTTACTCAGTCCACCCTTCAGAGTTATCATTTTGTTCTTAAACAGTTTAAACTCGAATGCTAATAGCTCATTTTGTTCCAATCCTCATTCTATATTGTGGCTAATTAATCCTTTTTGGTTTCAATACCTATTGTGGTTATTTTCTGTTATCCCTGGCATGACTATTACGAACTCGATAAACAGGTCTATATTATAGTACTGGAGAAGAATCATATCAATAAGAAGAGATCAGCTGGCCAACGAACTGAGCGGTGAGCTACATAATACCAATCTGAGCTACAATGTGTAGTATTTGCGTCTCTTTGCCCTAATAATCGGAAACATATTCATGGCTATGGTAACCAAGTCAGTAATTTACTGCCCTAACTATCCAAGGGTCACGAGTTTGAATGCCACCTAAGGCACGGCTATCATGTTTGTGGCAAGGTTATGTTAGTTTAGAGGAGGGATCCTCAGAGTGGTCGATATTGATATACCATATATAACAGGGTATATGAATTTGATAGAGGTTGGGGATTGTTGGAAAAAAGTTGATTGAAAATGCCCATGGTGAATATTTGTTTGTTGATTGACATAAAAATATTTGTCAAAATTTTTCTGTTTTCACAAACTACTGTAAGTAGTATCAATTTCGGCCCCTTTGTGAGACTCATAAAAGATATGTGACTCGATCAAAACAAGATCCATGATCCTTAAGTAAATCGATAAAAAGTCGAGAAATTTTGGGAAATTTTTTGAAGTCCATGGGTAATAAAAAGGAAATGTCGAGTCGCGATCGAGATGGTCGATAGAAAGTCGAGAAATTCTGGAAGGGGTAGACTGACAAAAAATTGTGAATCCCATGGGTTAAACGATGGAATAGGATTCAAATCACGTCAAAATCTATTTTATAGCATTCGAAGCCTCCCACGCTAATCAAAAGGGATCACCACTATACTCCAGAGCGGCTATTCCATTGGCCATAACGTTCCTTCAAAAACTACTTGCTCTTCTCGCTTCAATCAAGGTCATCTATGAATTCTTCTAACCCCCGTGAAAGGTCTTTTATGTAGGTATTTTATCAATATCAGTGGACCATAAAAATACCTTCCTTTAATCCTCCTTTATTCTCCCTTAGGCTCATTGTTAACCTTTATCTCCCACAAAAATCAGTTTCCCCTTCGTTCACTGTCTTTTCCTTGAGCTCTTCGTATTTAAAGAGCTGAAGATGTAGATGGCAACAACGGTAATATCGCTTACGTGTTGACTCGGTGTTTTAATACGCGAATTCTTCACGAATAGGAAAGTTATGTTTTCATGGTATTAATAAAATCATTAAACACCCATACGATATTAGTAGATTAGACCGCGCAAACAAAGATACATGAAATAGACGCCTCGACAAAAATGTTTACATCTACCACTCACAACAGTTACAGTGACTCGATTTAAGATATACTTCAATAATTTTTGAAATATTATAAGTTTCGTAAGTTTGCAAGAAAGTCGTAGAGTGGTGCCCTTACAATCCCCACCGTGTATCTTTGCGGCGGCTCGTGGGGTATTATCTACCTACAGTAATCTCCCGATTATCCGTGCGCTCGTTATCCCGGCTGCGGATTATCCGTGCATTGCCAATCTATTTAGTGTATCGGAAGTGGTCTCAAAGGTAAGTAAACTTGTCATTTTCCTCCAATTGTGATTTTCACTTCGGCCCTACCGACTGGTCCGATGTCTTACGCCAGGCTTCGTGCCGCCACCTGAGGCTTGCGAACATTAGATTGCGGCCGGGACAGCTCTATTGGATTCTTTTTTGTCGTAAAATGTTATTATGTACAGTGAGGATCTTTTCATTGTGATAATGTGTCATTTTCTCAGGCAGTTTATTTATTTTTGCGGCGCACCGCAGAGAAATGAATCCGGAAAGAACCAAACAGCGAATTATCCATGTTTCCCGATTATCCGTGCACCCTTCACCAGTCTTTAGCACGAAAAATCGGGATTTCACTGTAGATATTTCATCGGTGATTGCTCCTCAAAATGGTAGGGGCAAGATGCGTTCATAGACGGACCTTGGAGTACGGTACATACCCTGAGTTATTTCTTCCTCTTTTTCGAGTCCCGAAAGAAGATGCATAAGGTAAGGGGACGAGAGTCGAGGTAAGGTGATACCCAGAGAAATTGGGCGATTTTCAAACGGGAGTGGGGGCGTGGCGAAAGGTACGATGTTAAGGCGCTCGGAATTCGTCGGAGGCTCCATGACATATTGCACGGGCAGAGTGGGGGAAAGTGCACGACTCCAGAAGGAATCTTTCAAGGACTGCTAGGACGGAGTGGAAACGCCCAGCTCGAGAGTGTCGTTGCTGTTGCGAGAGTCGGCGGTGCATTCGTGGACGAAAATAACGACTTGTCTTTATTCTTTTTTTTTTCTATTTCCCTCACCGACAACATCCGACAAGCGAAGGGTCTGAATATGTTTTCGTTCGAATGCAATCGATTTTATCCCTTTGTCGAGCCAAACTATGTCCTTCTCCTTGAGACTTCAGCGTGGAAGGCGTTTAGAAAATTATTAGATTCTTTTTTAAAATAAAAGAGATCAGTTTTTATACTCGCCTATATTTTCAGATTTTATTGGATCATTCAGTGATATGCCGTTGGTGGTAATTTTTTTTTAAAGTCTTATGTTTCGAAACTCCTCCTGAATTCTCCCTGAGGTTGCGCCCTTGAGTAATAAATATTTCGCATACCTCACTTGACTGTTCTTTGCATGTTTGGACCACGAGTCTTTGAAGCAACTGTCGTTTGTTAAGGTCATAGTGTAATGGCAGCTCATCAGTGCCTTTTCCTTGTGCAAGATCAATGAACTTTTCCATTTTTCGTCATTTAATAATAATTTCATTAAATCTTTGCTCGAAGCTGGTGTAAGTCTCAAGATCGATCTGGAATCTCCTACTCGGAGATTTGAATGGCCAAATTTTATATAGCTCTTGGAGCACAGACACATCTAGATCGCTTTGTGTACGTTAAATTCTCATTTGATTGCTTAAGTCTGGAACATTGCCTTTCGAAAGAGCTCTTCGAACGAGTGGAATTGGAAATAATCGTGATTGAGGCGTCAGAATGACAATAAAAAGTTTAACATAATTTGCTGTCTTGGAAGAGTTTCTCCTGCCATAGACCCACGGAAAACTAACAAGTCATACCACATCATTTTTACCATAAACTTCATGGGTGAAAACATGTATTTGGTTCCTCACGGATACTCTTACATTTTCCTCCATTACTCCCCAGCTGGAGCAGATGGCATCTGAGATTCCGAGATGTTCGTGTTAGCTGCCGAGTTCCCTTTGCCCGCCGGGCGACTGGCTTTCAAGGCTCTAGGGGCTGAGTCGTGGAGAGGAAACTGCACCATTCTATTGCGGTGACGTCGTGCTACAGAAAGGTACCTGAGTTAATAAGCTTGATCGCGAGATTGTCATCAACTCAGGGTGATCTTTTTCAGGTCGCAAAAGAGTGATTTTTGTTCTAAATATTCTATTTTTGAAAAAGTCATGTTTCTCATAATCGGAATGCATCTGATGTTATTTTTTCAAAGAAAAATCATGAATTCGCGATGTAGAATGTTATCCGTTAGGTACATACCTTCGGAAATTAGGAGATTGGTGTTCCTTTGTGCATCGTTCATTCGTTAGTGACGAGAGATAATTATATAATTATTTCGCAGTGTGTTGGGTCGGGATTTGAGTTTTTCCTGTAGGGAGAGAGGAATTTTTGATACCCTAACGATATTTTAACTTTTTACGGTGACCGATATTATGAGATGTATATATGTGAGAAATGAGGGAGTGTGTTAATGACAAGCGGCGGTGCTTGAGCCACGCATGCCATGCTGTGACTTTTGCGAGGGCGGTGGATGATGAATGCTGGAGAGGTTTGATTGAGGAGACACTCGGCCGCTCAAAACCTGTACAGACACGCTCATAGCACTGATAAATTTCAGAGTGACTCTTTTATTCATCGTTTAAAATATATAAAATCCAACCACGATCGAGGATTGCATCTGATCGCTCCTCTTTAATTTCTTGTGACAAAGGTTACAACCGGGAATCGAAAAGTATAACTTCCATGGAACGGTCAGTGTTTTCGAAAGTAGCCGTAAGCGGTCAACTGTTTGAAAAGTTAAGTGTGTGTGTAATGCTACAGCTGAAATTAAAGTGGAAAAATCAATATATAAGAAAGGATCGAAGGGGATGATTGGACAGAAAAATCGATGTTGCAACATTCTGACAATAATGGAAATGACTTTCTCTCCGCGTTCCGCTTATACTAAGTTGGAATCAGTGACTGAAATTGTAATAAGATGCTGAAAATTATAGTCACAATGAATTTTGGTCGGTAATTTTTGATTCTGTAAGAATATAATTGCCTATGAATGTTTTCAAATGGATTCATCGGAAATATCATTGCACTGCAATGTATGTTTATATTTCGAGACCATTCGGATAAGTCAATAAGTTGCGAGGCTTGGGCAGCATAAATTTTAAAAGAATGCTCTCGGCATGTGATCATTCCCATAAGTCGAAAATGTAAATTCTCAGAAGACCCCATCGCCAACTGTTGACCCCACGATTCCCTTGGAAACGGAAAATAATTATTTAAGAATTTTGTCTTCTTAAATCCTGTACCTTTTTATCCGACACATAAAATTCTTTATTGCTACTTACTTCACTACATGAGGATATTCTTGAGCCTCGGGCTCATGACCGTGGATCGAAGATTAAATGATTCTGTTCACCGGGAGCAACTTTCTGGAACGCGAATAACGGGGAAAATCTCAGCCATTCTAGATACTGGATTGAGGTAGCGGCAGTGATTTATCTTTCCCGTTTCTCGAGGAATATGTAGGTGTATTAAGGGCAAAATGAGAATAACCTTGCCGTGATCAATTGTATCATAAGAAACCACCAATCGGGGGAAATAAGCAATCGACCATTGAAGCAAAGGATGTCATAGGTCTTTCCCACTAATTATTCTAATTATTTTATACTAATTTTGTTGAAACGGGATAAAAATTAAACGAACAACGGCAGTATTAGTTTATAAGTTTTGACTCCGTCTAAAGAAAATCCAAATTTTAGTTTTTCCGAATTTTCTTGAAATTTTGAGATACTATTGGGAAAACATTTGATGCCTACAGTGTATCGAAAACTTTTGGTCAGTGCCAAAAACCTTTTCTTTTAACATTTAGATCAATTAAAATTTTGCCTCCGTAGGTAGGTGCCGTAGAATGGTATGTCTTTCGGTCTGTGATGCTGCGTAGTGTGGCGTGTCTTTCGGTGAGCATGGTGAACTTTAAGCGTAGAAACTTGAGGGTGGGTGTACCTAGCAGAGAGATTAATGTAAATCAGGGGATAGCAC
Organism: Platycnemis pennipes; assembly: GCA_933228895.1. Lineage (NCBI taxonomy): Eukaryota > Metazoa > Arthropoda > Insecta > Odonata > Platycnemididae > Platycnemis > Platycnemis pennipes. The sequence goes on along the minus strand of OW121847.1, from coordinate 70,977,696 downwards.
AGCATGTAAATACAGGTGTGCAAGACAGTGAGTGTTGGATTATCTGCTGGTTGGTTGGTTATTTAGGGGAGGCGACCGACAGCTGAGGTCATTTGCGCCATATAGGATAGGTGGATAATTGGGTAATGGTAGGAGTTTTCAGGGAACGGAGTAAGGGTGGAGAGAAACCCGGCGTCGGCATTAGCCTACTCTTAACGAAAGGCGCCAAGGAGACCACGGCTTAACGTCGGCCCATCCGACGGACGTACTGAATTTGAAATGCCCTCCATTAGGCACTCAAGTGGGGACCGGTTTTCCACTGGAAAATCTGCCACTGCCGGGAATCGAACACGGACTCTCGGGATGGGAGGCCAGTACTCTAGCCACCACACCAACCCGATCCCCGGATTATCTGCGTGGGGTGAATCGTGACACTATCGGAAAACGAGGGAGATAATTAGGGAATGTTTTTATTTTAGGGCTGTGGCCCGATGTTTTATAATTTGATACCAAGGAGGTTAGAATGTACAGAAGGGAGCATTGGCATGCAAGCCTATGGGTAACAATGAAGCCAGAGTGCTTTGGAGCGAATAGTCCCCACATACTCCGTTCGAAATATTGCGTTTTATACGGCCTCTAATGGAGAATGCGTGTACATTAAAACATATATAGTAGGGATGGGTCGGTTCCACTTTTTTTCGGTTCCGGTTCGGTTCTTAACTTCGGTTCCGATTCTCGATTCCGGTTCTTCATTTACCACTTACTTTGCATTGCTCAATGGTAAGATAAGGTAATCAATAATCATTTTCAGAGACTGAATTAGAATAATTCGCGACTTTGCAGCATCTAAGTACACTACTTCACCAGGTTTTAATGTGAAGCCTCCACTTTCGGAGTGTGAGTAGGTTTCAAACTGGTTTTCGCGCCAATTATTTCGATACCGATTATTTTTGGCCTCGGTTCCGGTTCCGGTTCTAAGCTCAAGAACCGGTGGAACCGAGAACCGAAGAACCGAACCGACGCATCCCTAATATATAGCAATGAAGTCGAACCTAAATTTCATCGCAGCGGTGTCTGTTAATCTTCGTTAAGGGAAGTTATAATACATTTTATTACCCTGGGAGTTCATTTTATTACTAAAACTGGTTCGAATTTACCCTACTGAAACTACATCTGACCGTAGTTTAAAATGTATACTTCATCTTTTAACTAAATTCCAAGACAGTATTTTCCCTGACGATGTTAAAAACATTTTGCGAACTCCTACTTACTATGGTAGACTGGACTGTGGTCATAAAATTAGAGAAATTGATTGCCGAACCGACAGCTTTAAATTGTTCTTCTTTCCTCGCACTATATATATGAATAGTTGTGGATATATTCAATAGCATATACGTACGAGTGTATCAATGGATAGAATAGGTAGATGCATGTTGGTATAAGGGCTTTAAGCTAACCAAACTAACAGCATGTTTGTGAATACTTGCTTTGCAATTTTAATCTTTTTGGTCATTTTCGACTAGAATATAGTTACCAAACCTGTTTAAGCATGACACGTAATATAGACCTACGTTTCGTGTGAATTTACTCTCGGCCACACACCTTCACGGTGGCTTGCAGGGTAAAATGTAGACGCTCATATTTGGTGATTGTTGCGTGTTGGCGCATATTCCTCTGTTTCTTTGTGGAATTTTAAAAGTGCCTTCCATTATAGGTACATCTCATTATCATCATCATCATTGGTCAACTAGGGTTTAAATTCAAGGATCACGTACTAGCCGTGAAAACTTTAGCGGCGTTACCCGCTTGAATTCGTTACAAGTAAGCACCTTAGTGTTTCAACGTTGGCTTTAACCTCGTGGGCGGTGGCGCCATGCGCACGACTTCGGCTGCTTTGTGACATAATATGTCTAGCAGTCCGTGATCATCTTGTTCCTTTAAAGCTCTATAATTTCCACAGAGGGAGAGGATGACTTGGTAGCTCAACTGTTAGAGCACGTGGGAAATCGGGGGGTCCGGGTTCGAGTCCCGGTCAAGGCGAATCATTTTATTCTCTGTGGAATATTTGCAATCCTGGAGTTGGTTTAACGCAGCTCTCCACTCGATTCCTTTATCGGCCAACGTTTTAATTGTGACGTAATTTATCTCTTTAACATCCCTCACTACCTGTTCCATGTATCTCATACGAGGCCTGCCTTTTCCGATCTTCCCGTTCACTTTTCCCTCGACGATTGTCTTCATCAGGCCATCGTGTCTCAAGATATCGTCGATTAAGTTGTCCCTTCTTCTTTTTAGAGTTGTCAGCAGACTTCTCTTTTCTCCCACTCTTCTTAAGACTTCCTCGTTACTTACTCGGTCGATCCATTTAATCTTCATCATTCTTCTGTAGCACCACATTTCGAATGCTTCTACCCTTTTCTTCTCCGCTGTTATCATCGTCCATGCCCTCCATGCCGCACTGACGTAAAGAAAAATGCTCTGGAAACATGGAGGGCATATTTCTAGCTGTAAGGAGATTCTTCTTTTGGTAGAATTCCCTATTTGACTGGGCTATTCTACTAACTATTTCTTTCTACGATAGCTTCGTCAATCGTTGGCTACTCGGCTTCCAAGGTAACAGAACTCTTTCACCTATTCCGGTTTTTGTTTTCAACTTCTCTTATTTGTACCGCGTGAACTTCAACTTCATGTTGAGTTGAGTATCACGAATGGCTAGCGAATACATAATTCCGTGCTAACCAAGATGCCCGCAGGCTTCTCAAATCAGCTGCGATGCCTCCTCCAGTACATCCTAACCTCTTTATGTGAAAGCGACGATTCCGCATTTTGCGCTTATGATCATCTGCATTAGTTTACTCAATCTTAGCTGTGAAATCGGTGCTTTGACTGCATAGGCCATTTACATATTCGCAAATTCAAAGTTTTGTCTGCAGGCAATGGATGAAATAGTATTGGCTCCTCATTCCGAGGGCCTGGGTTCGAACCTCGGCCTAGACATATTTTTCAACGGTATTCCGGTCCCCAATTTGGTGCTATGTAGAGAGCACTTCAAGTTCAGTGCTCCGTCCTTCTGATAAGAAGTTGAGTCGTGCATTCTTCGTTAGGAGTACTTGGGCCAATGACGTCATGTTTCACTCCACCCTCCTTCCGTTTTTTGAAAAAATTCTCCCCGTATTTAATTACCCACCTATTCTGAATGGCACAATTGACCTCAGCCGTCGGTCACCTCCTTTCAATAACTGCTACTAACTGGAGTGAAAAGTGCCTCTGGTTTGAGTTCTGAACGGAAAGAGGTGAGACACTCCGGCATCCGGTCGAAGGTCACGAGAACCAATCCCAGCGCCCGGAGGCGGAACGCGACTCGTCCAGATTAGCGGGAACTGGTTCTAAACTACATTCTCTTCATCCAGTCTGAATTCACCTCTTATCGTGATTTTGGGAATGAACATTTGTGCGATCGATGAAATTGCATTTGATCCCTCTCTACTAGCCTCAGGAATCCTCACACGACATCAAGTTTTCGCGCTACGTTTGCCAGCCCGTGGCGACTTCAACGCCCGCTGAAACTATTTCGACCGCGATAAAAACGCAGGCATGGAGACCAGGGCCTCGATCATGGATCTTCATAAGGCGTGCGCTAGCATTATCGTTATTTTTTGATTTAACTTATGCCAGAGAGAACGTGATCTCCATTCTTCATTTTTCGCGCAGTACTTCAAATTGCTTATCCCAATCAGTGGAGCGATTTTTATTGACGGTTATTGTTAACCCTGTGCCAATATAGGGGTAAGCGCTAACTTATAAGGATTGCGATAACGCGAAAGATTCATCCGTGATTCCACATCAGGGCTAGTAGAAGGTTGGTTAGAACTGTATGATATCTGCATGAAATACATGGGCCATACTCCACCACACATAGGCTATATCTCTGAGCCCGTTCTTCTCACATTTTGTAAGAATCTTACGAACGGTAATTGCGAAGTTGGAGGACATTACAGCGATCGTATAATATTCCAAGTTCTAGGATTGAATTTTAATGTGCTCCCGTTATTAGGGTTACCTATATCACAACGTTTAGCCTATTTTCCAATCGTAGGATAAATACAACACCTGAATAAAATACGTTGTGAAGTAACTTTGTGTTATTCCATTACACCAAGGTTTATTAAAAACTTTTACAATACCACAGATTCAATCTGTGGTATTGAAAAAGTTTTTAATAAACCTTGGAATACAACACCTATTCACGAGGAGTGTTTCAAACCCGCAACAATTGGGTTGTCAAGCCGGTGTGTACCGAACTGCCTCCCGCGGGCGGTTTCTACTTCCTTTCATGTACTACCGTTTTCTAGCCCAGAGTATGGGGCGGGTAAATATTCCGCTGTCTTAACTTTAATTTTAAGATTTGTCTATTCTTTGCTATTTGAGTTTCGCTAAGGATTTGAATGTCAAAATGTTGCTCCATCCACTGGTCATCCATTCATTTTGTGATTGTTTCCATACGCTATGAAACAACTCGAGCGGTCTTACTTTATGTTAATCCATTTCAGAAATCCACTCTTAGTTCAAGGGCTTTTATGGCCTCTGAGGTCGTTTTGCTCAAGTTACGAAGGAATGGGCCCCAATCGTTCGCTTTTGAGTAGAAGTTGCAATGTACGACCATTTCCGCGAAGGAGTCGCGGTTATCAGGGATTATATCCAAGGCCGGTTTTCAGTGAAGACGTGATTATTTCTTACGGCAAAACTTCTCTCGTCAGACTAGAGCCCAAAACTTAAAATGTGCGAGTGAGAAATAAAAACACGACCGCTGGCATTTGTGAATCGTAATGATAGCGAAATCGTATCCTATCAGGTGAATCCTAATTACCACCTTCTTTCATTACCCAAATGTACGAGAGTATACTTACCAGATGAGCATATTTAGCCTCAGAAGCTGTTTGGTAAATCATCGGAAAGATGAATGCCTTTTTGGCCATTTTCTGTAAACAACGAATTTCATTCCTTACGTTAAGTATTCATAAAAGGCGGACGTAGAATATTTTTCAGCTAACGGAACCGTTAGTTCCGATTTAAAAATGCCTTAGGCTTAGAGAAAATGGTAAAGTTTTTTTGAATGTACTTCATGAGTGCTTTCATCAACTTTGGAATGTCAACTCTTTGGAGGATTTGCCAATTCAACTGCATTTTTTGTTGTGTATATTCTCATTTTTTATATGGAACTTGGAAAGTTACTCTTTCCCGACTCGAATTCAACTAGATAACTTACGATGTTCCATCCTTTGTAAGCATAATTTTGATATCGATTTTGTGTTCCAGAAGTCCAAATGAGTATAAATCATACAATATATGAATAGAATATCTACATTTGACTCCAGAGTTATAAGCAAGTAAACCGAGTCGCAGCGGAATTGAAAGCACCCGCCATTAGGGAGATAGATAACATTTCAATATGTATGAACTTGTTAAATTCCCGCTATTTTCAGCTGATGCAGACACTACATTGAGATTTTTTCTCGAGGAAATTTGGTTATAATCTATATCAACCTGTCGCTAATTGTTCAAGTGATGATTCTCCTTCATATTCTCAATCGGAATATACCGAAGGATCAAGATGATCCGAGTTTTGGAAATACGTGCTAATTGCATATGCAAGGAAAATATTACAATGTAACGCGTGACATATCTACCAGTATGTCACGATTTATGTCAGTATGTCAGGATTTGTCCATGTGATTCTGGGTTTTAATGAAATGGTTCGATTCTCATGTGAACATGAATGATAATTGAAGCTGTGATACTCACAAATCTTAGCAGTGTTCGTAGATTGTTCGTAGATTCATATTTTCGCTGCTCGATGAACTTTACTTTAGAAGAATCTATTCTCAGGCAAAATCAGAGATCGCTATCTAGGTTAATTGCTTTTTAAGCTTACCTTACGGATTTTCAACTTATCTCGATGGGACCTTGAAGAGGGCGTTGATGGAAGCCCATTTCTAAAAATTCTCCTTGAATCCCAAGAAAGCTATTTGATTCAGCAGGCGGTATCTTTTTTTTCCTCCCGCGGAAGCTCGAATTACGAAAATGATTAACTCTTAAGCGCAGATCTTAGTGAGAGGGTCAAGCAAGGCTGCCAGATGCCGTCTCCATCTACTCGCACGACGATAATGTAGCGTTGCGCTGCGCTGAAGGCCTGCCCGTGTGCCCATCGAAGTTTTTTTGTCTTGTTAGTCGAGCATTTATTTTTTTTTTTAGAAGTTTACCTTAATCGTGGGTTTCGTGATCGACTTGCATTTTCACCCAGGGCTTCGTGTATTCGGCACGAATCGTGCGTTCCATTTTGCAAGGTCAAAGGCGCTCGCCAATTTGATCAGCCGACGAACCTTGTCGATCACCCAGTCATGTCGCGCTTCCTTTGTTTATCCGTCGGGAAAATAACTTCCTGAAGTCATTAGGTATTTATTACAACATCTGAACCCATGATAAATTCAGGACACGTCGGAACCGTTGTCTCGGATTGTTCCTAATGACTTGATTGCGTAGAAGCTTAGGATTGGTAGGCATGGTGAGAACGTGAGCGTCCAAATTACTCTGACTTCTCGCCATGGTAGATTGGTGAGTCGTGATCAGGTGATAATATTGAAGAGCGAACAACCACAGTGTTCAACGGAAAGGTCGCTCTGATTGGGGAGGATAGAGTTTAGCTAGCGCTGAGCCTAATTGCTTGTGACATTCACGTATCATAATGGGGGCAAGTTCCTTTTCCTGCGTCGCCAATGGTTCCCCAGAAAGATCCGGTGCATTGAAAATCATCCACCTTGGTTTACCTGGATTTGTCTGGAGATGCCTCTATTGATTTTTTAAAGGAGCGCGAATTAGGTTTTTTTCGTTTGCCAATGAAATTAATTAATGCAGAAAGTAGTAAATATCGATATTAATTCTATATTTCAGTTACCTATTTTAACTATAGGCATTTAAAGCTAGAAAAGGGTTAGCTCCTTCTTCGTCCAGGATAATTTGCTTTGTCATGTTGAATTATAGATTTAATGAAGATAATTTGGACCCTGAGACTAGTGGTGCGTGGAATAAGTATAGTCTCTACGCTTACTCATTGGTCGTATCCAGCAGTACCCGCGGATGTTAAACATGCGATCTGTATTAACCTATACCTGTAGGGCTCAGAAAGTTTAGATATCAAGGCAAAATATTTACTTGCAAAGTATCTAAAACTTTCCGTTATTTTTTCGGGCTCAAATGAAAACAGTTGAAAACAGTTGAAAGATGACCTATAAATAAATCAAATGTTCATTTTTTCCATCCTTATTTCCTCCTGTTCTTACCTAAACTTCGCTACATCCAAAATCCTCAAAATGTGTGTAATAAAGATTGTTTGAGTTGTGACCGATAGATCGATCTTTACGCCGTCCATTTATCGGAAGATGATCTTTTACCTTGACTGGGTTGCTGAAAGTAGCCACTCGATTTTATGAGGATGAAAATTTTCAAATCTCTTTATGAAGTTGGGGATAATATTGGTATTTCACGATTCAATTATTATCAATGTGTTTAATGGAAACGTTATTTTTATTGGCTCATTAACTATGAATTAAGCAATTACCATCGTTTGGATGGAAGTTTCCAGTGCGTCTTGTTAGTGCCGCGGTATCTTCACTAAGCACAGTCTAATTGGCAAATTTTTTGTTGTAAAAATAAAAATTTTACATTTTTGAAGACTTGAGAAAAAAATTCTAGTTTTTGGTATACAGTTGTGAATAATTCTTCAAAGAATATCAATATAAGAGCTTTATATAAATATTTCGTTTTTATTCATTGATGCGATATTATAAAAGGTGGGAGAATATTGTTGAATTAGTTCTTTTGCCTAAATGATCGGTAGTATTCCAATTTTTTTCTAGTTTTGGCGAAGAAACTTATGCTTCAAGGCCAATATTAAAAATAGGACACACTTTAGACGGCATTTTGAGTAGTGGTTTCCCATCCCCACCGATTTTTTTGGATATCAATTCCTTGGTGACTAGCATCATATGTTGTCATACTTGCATGTTTTTTTTACCTCTCAGATAATATTCACGAGCATCTGGTAGTGATGGAAACTAAATCAACAAACGGAGCGCACTCTACGGTCACTCACCTTATTTCTCTTTGGTATCCATAGTATAAATAAACTCGTGAATTATTGTGCTTAGGATCATAGAAATTTTTAATAAAGATAATTTCTATCTAATACCTGTGTGAAAGTCGCGCTTCGACGTCGTGTCAAAGGCACAGCGCCGGAAATTTGCTAGCCATTTTAATTTTCAATGGTAGGTGTCAAAGAGGCTGGCCTAGAAACCCTGCGCTTGGATACCCAGATCGAGAAAAAGCCAGCGCTCTCGAGATGACGAATGCGCACTCCTTTGGCATTGAGATTCAAGCATTCAGCCTCATGCAACGTTTTCATGACCCAATGAAGAGAGAATTCCTCGAGCCCGCTCCTAATGAACGTTGAGTTTCATGACGGCAGTCGATTGAGAGAGAGAGGTGGTGTGAGTAGCTGATAAAAAAGGGTGATATTCGATCCAGAAGAGATTATTCCATCAAGCTGAATTCGACTTCGAGAAGTTTCTCTTTCTGACGCGAAAGCCATCGTAAAGAAGGGCCGTGTTTCTACGGCTGGCTGCTGAATCCCATTCTCCGACGGGCCGACGAAAATCCCGTGCAGCACTTTGACCATCGTGGATGTCCTCTCTTCATTTTGGCCCTGGAGAGTCCGCTCCTGGAATGACGGACGGCGCACGGCTCAGAGAATTTAACGGAACCAAATAGCACGCCGTGTCTTTTGATCGGATGGCGCTTGGCCAGGGGATCTATGAGTGTGGAACACTGCCAGAAATCGGGGAAGGAATGCATGCTGTTTTTTATTTGTTCGCGTCGCTTTCTTTGATTCAACCTCCCACCTACCCATGGAAAGATCTAGATTCTAGTCGACCGCAAAGGAAAATTGTACGCCTGCCATTTTCCGCTCACTTTCGTTTTATTATCTTAGTTACGCCAAACGATAAACAAATATGTTCAGTAAAGGCATATAAGTTGCAAACTAAACGTTTGCCAAAGTTCGGGGCCAAACTATAATGGATAAAGGTATATTGGTGAATACCCATTGTGAGTGGCCCGCTTTCGACTGTTATACCCACACACTCCTAAGTGGTTTTGTCAATCCAGCGTTATATACGCCACCACTTGAAGCACCTAATACATTGATGTTACATATATGTTTTGATTCTATTCTTTTCCTTCAACTATAACTCCTAAAACATTTTCAATATAGTCCACAATGATCAATCATTCTGCAAAAATATAAATGCAACATTTATAGAATACATTAGGAATGTTCATAAAACATCACGCGGCAGTAAAAGTTTTGTAAATCGGCAACAAATTTGAATGCGCACTATAGCAGGGGGTTTTTTCTGTCGTAGATAATCTTCTTTTGATACAGTCTATTAAAAATTTCAGGCTTCGGGAATCTATCTGGAAGAATTTTATGGTCTGTTCTCATTGCTTATCATACTTGATTTTTTTTAATGGGTCGTGGTGGTCTGGGGGGTAGAGTGCTGGGCTACAGACCAGAGGATCTCGGGTTCAAATCACGAGCAAAAGCTTTCTGGACACCCCTATTAAAAATCCTCGTGATTCAATATTCTGTGTGTCAGAACTTCGCAGGAAATCGCAGGTGGCCCAGGGAAATGAATCGCCCTCCCCCCCTACCCTGAATGTGTGAAATTCATACGCTTATTACGGGGTGGGATCTACCCTCACATATTTAAAACTAACCTTCGGCTTGAAAACCTATAGGGTGTCAGATAACGGAATAAGTAGCTCTTAACGAATGGTTCCAAGGGGTTCACGGTTTAACGTCCCATCCAACGGATGGAGCACTGCGCTCAAAGTTCTCTCCATGTAGCAACAAAGTGGGGAACAGTATGTCAATGAAAAATCTCTACCACTGTCAAGATTCAAACCCGGGTCCTCGGAATGGAAAGCCAATACTCTAGCCACTACACCAACCCGATTCCCTCATTGGTGAATAAACATGGTGCAATATTCATAAAACCAATTTTTGTAATGGTTACTTCCGGGTTTTCTATTCCTTTTCATTTTATTATTCCCAGTTCCCTTCACAAAGGGCGGGTTTTTATATGACACGCCGTGTCCTCATTGCCTCCGTTAATTATCAATACGGCGGTGTGGGTAACGCCCTCGACCATTGGGATGGAGTTGAATGGCTGTTGTTAAATGGCTGTTTGTCCTGCTTTGGCCGTTAAGATCTCTCCGTCTTAACGACGCACATCGTCGAAGGCCGCCTTCATTCGTGCATCTAACGTCTTCCTCCGGGGTCCACGAGTGCACCCAATGCCTTCGTCCTGTATTCCGCAAATAATCGTAAAAAAACAAATGATCTCAGCCGAATGGTTGGCGTGACGAATCACTTTTGTGGGAACCCGAAGCCCCATAGCCCATAATGATCACCTTAACATTCTGGCCGCATGAGTTCGCCGTCCCCCGGGCTGCTCAACACGCCCGTCGAGACACGATAACGGCTCTGCGTGGATTCGCTCCGCTACCAGTCAGACTTGTGTTGAATTTATCAAAGCCTGTGAGCCGTGAATTGCGAGGTGATAATTAAGAAATGTGTTGTGCGTAGCAGGGCAATGCACGAAGAGTGCGGCAACCGACTTACAGTTTTAAGTTTCTACCACCTCAATAATACCTTGATGCACTACTGGCTGATCCCTATGTATGAGGTTTTTCTGATTACTGGATCTTCGTGGGCAAGACCAGCAAAATTACCGGCCCTTCTACCGCGATCCGTGAATTTTAAATGTTGTTATCCTAACACTGGATAATTCTCGCAATGAAACTAAAAACTGACCATTATTTCCGAATTTGCAATCAATAAAATAATGGGAAAAACAGAAATGTATGATACTCTGAATAAATATTACAAATTATCCTTGTGGATAGGAACTGATCTCAAATAAAAAAATGTTTGCAGTTTCAAATTTCAAATTAAAAAAAAATTTTCTACGCGCATTTATTTTATTCGCATTAAAGTCGTTGCTAATAAAAACTCATGATACAATTGTAAATCTTTGATAAAGGCAAAAGGCCGATCTTCATTTGAACACCGAAAATATTGATTTTCCTCTACTTTACACCACATCTATACTATTAAAAAGAACTCCAAATTTTCTCCATTGTCTCTCCTCGGTGTGCAGTGTGTGTATGTATTTGTGTAACCTTGAAAATAATTTGCGTGAGAAATAAAGGTTACTTGATATTAATGCTCTTGGTTTTAACTCTTTTACTTAATCCTAACCAATATTTTTGTTGGTCATCATTTTTATCTTCTTATTATTACGAGGAAAATTGTTTCGTTTCGTAATTGAGTCGAATAAACATAAAACCGACCCCTTGTTTCAATTTCTTGCTTAATCTCTTTTGAAGATGTCATATGAGCTTTCATTATTGCCTTAGCGTTTAACCATGTCTATTCGATTAGAAAAAAAACGTGCTGAAAGGACAAGTATTTCGTCCATAGACGTTCAGCTGAATGCTTGTATTGATGTATTGTTTTATTAAACCGTAATAATTTGAGTTAGATACGCGTGAAACGTGTATCGAAGGCGTACGGTTGCGGAGTTCGCTTAAATGGGTTGAGGAGGGGGGGGGGGGGTAATATAACTCTCTTATGCTCCAATAATAGCAATGAAAATGAAACAGCGGCCATTATTCAGGTTATATATATACTATTACAGTCTAAAATTATAGGGTTTAATAGCGCACACGATGCCACATACTTAATTACATATTTTTTATTACCACACCGTGAACAAATACTTTCATCGACAATAAATTCCCTGTCAGGTACTCCTTCGTTTCTCGTCGAGAGTAACACGACGCGAGGTGAAGATGTACATCTAGACGAATGTTATTACACACATGTTATACTAGATAAAACAAATTCATTTGGGCGTATTTTAGGAGATTTTACAGTCGTAACTAGTAGGGCACAGTATTTATGACAATAGTAACAAACTATTCTTAGTCTCACCTATCATTCAAACAAAATATATTTTTTAATGAGATGCGCGACACTAATTTTCTGCGGACAATTAATAATCAAGCGTGCCGTTTTAAATTAGGAAGCACCTTATAACGTCATTTTCGTCCACCAGATTTTCGCACTCTCTATTTGTGGGAAAAAATTTAATGAGTCTACTGCCAAAGGGAGAGGACGTTGGGCGAAACAGGCCCACTGCACCCTCGAAATGAACTTCAGCAAAAGGGGAAAAGGAGGGTATAGAACATACCATTTTCGTGCGACGCATGCCCCTGCCTGGGTGTGGACAGCTGCTCAGGTTGGAGGGAAGCGATGGAGGAGGCGAGGGGGTCGATCGAAACGGCTGGCTGCGAAATGCGGAAACGACGGGGAGGCTTCATTTCGCGTGGGTGCGGCGGATGAGAGAGTCGATGTTGTGGAAGGTGGGTGGTGGGGTCGTCATCCGTTGGAGCCAAGGGCAAGGTGAACCTGGAATCGGCTTTCCATCCGCTGACCACGGCGAGCTCTTCATGCTACAAATAGTGCACGTCTGCCTGCACGGCTGCAAACCGAAATGCATACGTAACATTATTATTGGTGTAAATTAAATCAAACTACACCCACATAGTACCTACCCAGCTCGTGTGTGGCAGAAGGTAACCGTACACCAGGGAGGCGCTACCGTCGTGCACAAATATTAATAATTTTAGTTGAACAGATTCAGACTTGAAATCATGGTGGAAACGCACAATCAATCAAACTTACTCAAACAACTCATGCACTTTTCCACAGAGTTGAAAAAGGTTGTCTTGTACCTTAAGATGACTCTGGAGTTGAAATACGTAGTACATTCAAAACTGTATAAAAATGCAAGTGTTTTTTTACTGATCAATTTTGGTATTCTTACTATCAGTTTTCATTAACTTAGAATTAAATTAGGTAAATTAACCTAAGAAAATAATCAGAGGGAAGCTTATAAGACATGTTTAGCTATAGGAAGACACTGGCCAAAAAATAATCAAAATAGATCAGGACTCATTAAAAAAACTGACAGCTATAGAAAACTGAAGTTATCCTTGCTACTTATAAACAATTAGCAGAGTGGCTGGATTGGGTTGAAATAATGGCCGGGGTACTGGTGTACTATTCTGAGGGTCATTGTTCAAATCTCATCAATTGTCATTGGTAAAAGCTGTTTGAGTGGAGTGCGAGTAGCACTTAAAGGTCAGAAATCCGTCCTTCGGGTGGGACGCTAAACAATAGACCCCGCGGCGCCTATTGTTTATAGTAATCTCATGCCGACGCCAGATTTCTCTCTACGCTAACTCTGACCCTTTTTATTTTTGATGGCGCAAACGGTGCTCCCCCGAACAACTATGTACAAGTAATTCTACACAAAACAACACGTTGCTCGACATCGTTGTCATAGTTGCCTAGTGTTCATGCAATCTCAGACAACTCGGAACGGATCCAATTCGGTCGATAACCTGATGGTCGCAAGTCCATGGACAGGCGTGCCTCGACTAATAGTTGTCGCAGTCACGGCTTTCGATCCACAGCTCGTACGAACCCTCCCATCGCTTTGCACGCGGGCCCACGCAGACTCGTCCTGCATTGCCTGCGCAGGGGCGGAGTCCCCTCGGGCCTCAATGTGGGGGCAAGGACGACTCGACGCGGTGTCCTCAACCTCTCCTGTCTTAGATTTACCGTCGAGTGGCACCAGTTGAAGCCAGGGAGAGGCGACTGGATAGGTGTGAGCGTCACTCGTACGGGGCGCGACTCGTGAGGGGCGTATCCCTAGAGGTTCGGTGGCTTCCGGGATTCGTCCCTTTTGTTGTCGTTACAAATACATCTCCGGAGACCCTGAGTCATTTATCTTGAGTATCGCGAGGTGTTCGAATGCTCGCAACGGTCACGGCAGTCAAAACACTTTTTGGGCGGAAGTCATGAATTAAACAAGTGTAGCCGTAAAACACGTTCCCAAAGAAGAGGAACAACGTTAAAAAAATACGCAACTTCTCGAATTGGACTCTACTAAGCATGTAAAAGTAAATACATGAGAACCGAGCTGTTATTTAATGATGAAAACAATACCGTAATTAATAATTTAGAATTCAGCAAATGAGTTACATTCCGCGGAAGGTTGTGATTTCGTAAAAAAAATTCAAGAAAATGAAAAAAGTGACCCTCAGCTATTGGAAGGATTTGGTTGAGAGTGACTGATGAAGTGGAGGCAATTCTAGTCGTAATTCAATTTGAGTTCTTGACCGATAGGGAAGATATATATCCATACCAACAGCACACATCACCAGGACGAAGCGGAAAAAGGAAATGTACTGCCAATCGGAGAGTTGTTTTAATATTCCGGTTACCTTAACCATCATTCATAACCCTAAAAAATCCAAACTGAATGGCATACACCAAATTTCTCTTATTTTTATCCAATTTTTTCTTATATCTTTTATCGCATTTTATTGTTGACTACCAATAACTCCTTGCCACACCTCGTTGTGACAGCTGACGGGTTGATTATAAGACACAATTTCTAAAACTATTCTCTTAAACTAAACCTTGTTTAGAGACCTAATGTACTATTTGACGTCATGAATCCCTTTATGCCGATGGAGCACTTGAAACTCAAACCACTTCGAACCCACTTCATCGTCAAACTAACGTGGTTTGAAGGTAGAAGGCATAAGAAATGAGGAAGATACCAGGATATGAAGTGAAGGGTCCCGGTTTATCTTCAGGTTATTCCTCCAAAGGCACAATTCCCCTGTAGTCGTGTAATAATTTCTCTCATGCTCATCTCAAGACTATGGGTTTTAGAGTAGACTTCTTGAATGTTCAGTGAGATGCAAATATTTTACTTGGAGGGATCAAGTCGTACCGGCTTACTGGGCCGTCAAGTGCATTTACGAAAGTAAAATATTTTCCGACATAAAATGAAAAGGCAACTATCCGCAACATCTCATTCATGTAGTGATAAATGCCAGACAATTAAAACAGCGCATTTATTCATGACAAACCTTTTTTTTGTATTATTATTATAAGTAACCATGAATACTAGTACGTTCATCTATTGCAGTAAGCATATCTTTATGGCGATCTTAACGATCATTTTCGAAATTCTAATGATTGTCAATTGTTTTGATCATTTTATATCCAATATCATAAGATACACAAGTTTTTTTACCTAAATTTGAGCATCCATGTGATGCTTTGCTGTCAATTTTCGGATTAATATTCCCAGAAAATTGAACGGTGAGCATCATTTTCTGAAAATGGATAAACTATGATATTTCCTTTGAGAAGAAATCTTTGTTGTCTCAATCACATGTCTTCAAAAACACTGCCAAGATTAATGAAAAATATTTGAGGTGATCATTAGTGTTACCCAAGTTCCCTTTCAACAATTGTTAGATGCTATTTCTTGAGTCATTTTCTAAAGATTAGTAAAAAGAATTAAAATTCTGCTAGTGATTGCCTCCCGTTATAAATTCTTTTACTTCAATCAAGGTCCCAATTTACTCAACCTCTTAAGATACCAATAACAGGATCGAGCGGCTTTCTTAGTGAATCTAATCCCATGCTCACGACATCCTGCTTCGAAGGTCTGAGAGAATATATCCTCGCAATCATTCAGTTTTTTCTCTGGTAAATAAATCTCTTGATTGCAAGTGACGGATGTCGCACCCGGGAAATAAATTGCCATTGCGTCTACTTTCCCTCAACTTCAAACCTTTGTTCTCATTCTCATATGAGAAGCTGTGGGTTTTCCACATTCTTCGAGAACCCCCAACTGTCTCAACTTAAGATCTGAGTATGAAGTAGTTTTCAACTTTCGTCCCAAATGGTGTCATTTCTCGATCGAACTTTTCATGACTTCGCGGATTATTGAATTTTGAATAGAGTGAGAAAAAAATCAGGAAAATCGTTTGATACGTTGCACGGACTTAGAATAATAAGATACGTTGTAGTCTTGGCTTTTAAGTGCTCTAACTGTTGTTTTGCTCCATCCTGTCAAAGATATTAGTCCTTGAACAAACAAAACATCCATGGACAGGATTCGAATCCGCGACCTTTGGCTGGCTAATTGAGCACATTGCCTACATTACGTAATACCCAGCAAGACAACGTAAGGATGTGTGGCAGGGGGTGAATAAAGACCAAACATGCTTTGCGTAAAATGCTTAAAAAGGATTACGAACTATATTCTAGTCGAAACATAACAATTTAACCTCCGTGCCGATTACTCATTTCATTTTATGTGTCATTAAAAAGATGCAACGCAGTGCTTCAAACACATCTTTGTAATTTGCTTTATGCATTACATTAGCTCTCCGAGAACCTTTGCAAACATGTGATTCTAGATTTAGCACATATCCGAAATGACTTTCCAACCATAACCATGCATATGCAGTTTCCCTTTCATGAAAGTGCCACTAAATAATCCTCTACGACATTTTCTTTAGATGCAAAGAACATATAATTAATACCTGATTTTAATCCATCCCAGCTACAATCTCGCTTGAGGTAAAAGACTTTTCAATCGCTCTTCAGCCACCTTCTTGCGGCCTCGAGAATAGCCACTCCAGTATAACACAACGCCCTCCACCCTAGAAATCGAATCGATTGACCCCTAACCGCCTTAACTTCGGCCCAGCCCAACACCACTTATGTTCTCTACCTCCGCCCACCTTCGCCTCCTTCTCCATCGCCCATCCACCCACACACCTTATCCTCGGAAGGAGAGGCGCAAATGACCCGAGTCGATGGGAGACTCCCCGCGATCTCAACGCCCGCACCGCTGCTTTCTCGCTGGCTTCCTCATTGGGTGCCCACTGCGAAAGCTCAGAGAACCAGCCATGCAGCCAGGCCGCACCGGAGAATAACGTTGAATATATGATACACCTGAATTGTGTCTGCTATTCCTCAAAATCTACTATGTTTTAGGGTATATTCTTGTTGAATATTAACTGCGCATGAAATGACTAATTTGACTGCGCATGAAATAAAACGAACATTCATTCGTTGATACCTTAATTTAATCATGAGTAAAGTGCAGCCCTTCGTTCTTATCTGTAGTAATCTTACCATAAATAGTTCTTGCCGATGCATTGTTTTGTTTGCCCTCATAAATACTCGCCTCTGTCATCTTTGCAAATCCCCCCTCCTATTCTTCTCCCGTATTTGTCTCCCAAAAATCATATAGAGGAGTACATGAAAGTATGACCGTTGGATTGTGATACTATATAGATCTGTGTCACATTATATTGGAAGATCTAATAAGATTTTGCAACATAGAAGCTTGATGCTAGAGCTAGATCCTAAAGTTCATGAGAAATGGATGCGGAATATATTAGAAGTTGGTAGAAACCCATTTGGAGATTCGTCGTTGAAGATTCTTTTACTGGCGATCCGTAGGGCTGAGGCAGTACTTACTTACTTACACGAAGTATTGGTCAATCGATGTTATGACTGCCGGGTTCCTCTGAAGCTTCAGCTACGGGAGAAATTTTCGGTGGCAATATCCGTAAGTCACTTTAAACAGCAGTGGTCGGAACAATGTGCAAGTAATTCCAAAAAAGATGCCCCTGGCCACTAATTCTCCACAAATGCTAGTGAATACCCTGCCGATGCCATGACGCCTTGATGTTAACGCGCACGCTCGAAGTCTTTTGCCCATCAAAAATCAGCTGTGACTCATGATCGGTCGTGATTCATATCAAGCAATAAGATGAAACTATAAGGAAACTCTTACTCATCAGGACAACGCCCACATATTTGAAGGAGAAGAATGCTTCGCAAAAGCAAAAAAGAAGAGCTTGTGCATTCGTATCAGTAATTAATCTTGCTTCGCGTAAAAAAATCTGTAAATTAATTCATTCACTCCTCTTGTGAGCACGACTTAAGTCGTTCGCTTCCTTCGTGAGCTTAAAGCGACTCGTTTAATGGCCTTCCGCTGATTTAAAATCCTCGATCTGTGTGAACCGAGCTGAAGGATCGTGCACCCGGATCGTCCTGGTCACTCCTACCAACCCTCTCTCAATAGTCCACTCAGATCCTCCCCTCCTCAACACCTCAACATCTCGTTGGCTTGAGAGAACGCGTGTGTCGTTACGGGAGATCGCTCGCTGGGACTCACGAGCGTGCTCGTTCGTCCGTACGTTCATCTCTCCCTCTCCCTCTCTCAATGCCTGTCGCCCACTCTACTCCAGCAGTCGTCGTCGTTGCCGCCGCGCGGTCATCGTCCCAGAGGGCAAGGGAACAGTTTTGCGGGCCCGCGGCCAACAAAAGGGGGTGGGCGTGGTCGGAGGTGCGAGGGAATAGGGCGGAGGAGGACGAAACACACACACGCACAACGACCGAAGGGGAGTGAATTCGCTCGATCGCTTAGTTTTTTTTCTTTGTATCGGTTAGGGCGGGGGCGGAGTCAGTCCGTTCGTTCTTTCCAGCTGAACGGACTGCTTGGTTTCGGCTCGCAACATCTCTTCCCCTTCGCGGTGGCGGAGTCATTCCGGGGTTGGAACGGGTCGAGAGAGCCTCGGACGAATTTTTTTTCAGACAATGCCTACTTAAGACGACGTCTTTTTGGTGGTGAGGTGTCGTCTCTTGAAACAGATGCTTGTCTTTTTCCTTTCATTTTTTTCCGTGTGACGTTTTTTTGCGACTGACGTTTTCGCGACTCATTATGTTCCATCAACGGTTGTTACTGGCTATTGAGACGGAAGAGACAGCAAATATCAGGACGAAAACTTGACGCACATTATCATAGGTTAGATCATGAGGTTGTCTGTCGACAGACATCATGATCAGACTCATGATCTAAGGTAAGGCTAGACGAAGAAAAACAAAACATATCCCCTCGAAAAGAACTTGCAAGATCATATTTTATGAACTTAATTGTTTTCTTTAAATTTGAACTTGCGAATGAGCATGGCATGGATAGTATCAAACGGTACGGGAAAATTCAAGTTTCTAAAATCAGGATTACAATTAGATTAATTTATATCAATTTCTCTTGGTCTATAGTTGAGAAGTAAAATGTTAATTTTTAAGCAAATGCGCCCCATTCATAACCAAATTTTGCCTATAGTGAGAGGAACAGGCGTCTGGAATCAAAAGGACGAGGCATTTAATGTATGAATACCTATTTTGTACGAATAAGAATTCGTCTTCCGCGTGGTTTTGTGATGGGCGGGGATCAGCTCCCTGGATACCCATGAGTCGTGATGTGGCCATGGTGGCTACCGTGAGGGGAGGGGATTCGTAAATATTTTCCTAACCCACCCCCGCTATCGTTGCACGAAATATTTCACGGGCGGTGCGCTCCGATACCGTGCGTCATCGACGCGAATATCCATTTCGTGAGGCCTTGCTTTGTACGGAACGTCTTTACCTTGACGGAGGAGAGAAGCCTATTATTTCATGAATAGCTCAATTAGAGACGACCTTTACTGAATATGATTATTCTCAATAGACTTTCCTTATTAGAAAACAAACGCATGGTTTAGCACAGAGGTGAAAAAGGGGGAAGTAATGCAATTTCTTCTTTCATTTTTGAGTCAGGCCGAATACAGCTAGGTCAATTTCTCCCTGCTTTTCTTTATCTTCAAATCTACATCACGTATGCTATTTATTTTTGCTTTATTTATGGATCTCAGCTTGTATTTTTCATAAAGTGGGATTACTTCAGTTACAAACAAATCGTAATACAGCGTGAAGATATATACCACACTTCTGACAGGTCAGTATTCTATCATTTCATTGAAACTTGATAAAAAGCCAAGCAATGTTATGTATCTTGTGTATCACGTGTTTATCGCATTTAAGGATAAATGATCAAAGAAAAATGCTTTAAAATTAAAATAAAACGGTCTTTCAATAGTTTGGAAATCATTCAAGATTATATTTTTCCTTTCATGACCGCATCAAAAATGCCGTAAAATAATTTACATATATTTATTCTAATTTGAAACTGTTGACGACGATAATCGCTGGACATCGTCCCTTTCCTCGGAAATTTCAAACAGCCACGGCAACGTTCTCACGTTGAAGTATACGTAACAAGATGGCATACGTTTTTTCTGCTTAAATAATACATCGAAACCATGATGAGATATTACTTATAATAATTGATAAGAACTTACAATAATTTTCACCCGCTTTTAAACACTGGATTTGCAGGTCTAAGTCATGTATTTTCATAAAAAAAGTATCCTACATTCTCATTTAATCCTCTTTTCATTCTCCGTTACTGAGGTTTCACTACCCACGTAGCATTTGGAAGAAGGATGACGCGGCAGTGACACACGTGATGAGTCACGAAGGCGGCAAACCTCTGGAAGAGGAGAGAGAGCACGCCTTATCAAGGAACTAATTCTTTGGAATTTAGTGGTTTTATATCTTTGAAAGTGAGATAGTCCATGAGAAGTTGTGACGGCAAACATCGAACGCGAGAATAAAGAAATTTGAAACAGAGCATTCACTCCGTCTCTCCGTCTCACATTTTTAACCGGGCGACAAACGACGTTGTGACACTTCAATTCAAGCCACGCCGGAACATTTTTGCGGCTTTCTCCGCCTTCGCCTGCGGCAGATGTCGACTCGACCTTGCCGGCTGATTTTCGGAGTCCTTCGAAGCATTTCATGAAGTGACGCATGTTACATGGAATATGAAAAGGAATATATTCGCTCGCAAGATAAATTTACGGTGATTTGTTCCCAGCAATAATGTTTTGCAGCCTCGCACACTTTACGAAACACGAGGCAAAAAAATAATCAATTAGCAATTAAAGTAACAAATTTTGTAACTAAAAATACTTTATTTTAGCCTCACTCTGGTTTTATTAACGGAAGAGGAAAATAAAATAAATGCCTCAAAACAAAATAATGGCGACAACACTGTAAAAAGTAGATCTGATTTTAAGGTACAAAAGCGATCTGAATTTCAGATGCAACAATTTTAAGACAGGGTATGTTGAATTTCAGCAGTATTATCTTGTCTAAAAATAAGGCAGGTGAACGACTGAAAATCAGACCATCCAGAATCCTGCTCCCTCTGCTTCCTGTTTAACTGCTCCTGCACCAACCATCCATGTTCCTGCCTCTTCCGCACCTTAAATCCGTGTTCCTGCCTTACAACCAGACAGCGCTTAAATTCAGATCGCACTGAAAATCAGATCAACTTTTTACAGTGAATGATTCAGTATCCCTGGTTTATAAAACAGGGAAAAAAGACACTGCCCTTTTAGGAGGTGCTACGGTATCAGCTACTGTAGGATGCTTTTAAATCATCGTCACAATTATTTTGTATTCGTTTGGATTTTACAAAATTTGTAAAATTTATCACGTGATTCATTTCATGCATAGTTTTTGGAAGAATTGCCTGATGTAACGCACTGTGTAACCGTCGAGTTGATGCTACGCTTTCCTAGTGTTTCTTTACATATGCACCAGAATTCAGAAATATCTACTGAGGTAATTTTAGTTTTAAGAATAAAAGTTTTAGAGAATAAATCATTTGTACTGTAATCTCGTATTTATAGCATTTAGCGATTAATATTATGCATAATAGAAAACGTGTCTTATTTCTTATTCGATCACTCAACAAATAATGATGGACACGGTAAGCATTAACAGTTTTATTGAATAAAGTGCTTGTTATGGCACTCTCAAAAGAAAATTCAGTCATAAACAGACTTACAATTTTAATTGACAGAAAATACTGACTTTGTTCTTATTGTTGTTCAAAAATAATTTTTGCGCTGAAGATACACTTACAAACATTTTTTAGAAAGTTATTTGTTTTGCTAAAATCGATCGTTTATTCTTTTGTTGTAGCTCAAAATATTACTTCATCCCCTGAAAGCAACACCAGCTGCGTTTATTGGTTGAGTTATGCTAAGTGCATGCTAACGCAAACTACTCTGGTTCGAGTCATTTATCAAGCGCGCAAGGATGGGTATGTAACAAAACCGATGAAGATATGATGCTCAAAAAAAGTATATCGGCCCCCTTGCAGCCTCGAATCCCGCTTTGCCTTTGCCGGAGCACTGATATTATGTGAATCCTCAAAAAAATCTCTATTAATATAATGCCTGCCACTTTTATTGAAACCTGATGATTTCTGTCCACTAGAAATGAGGGCTGCCATTGACCTATGATAGATTTGAGATTATTTTCCACCATATTTCCACAAGTAACGCGGAATGTCCTTGATTATAAAAAAAATGCTATGGAAAAACTCACGAATGTAGCCAAGAATCGTAAAAAATCTGAGGACTTATAACGTTTGACTGGTGTCTATATTATGGCTTCTGTGTCCATTGTCTTGCATAATCTTAAGGTATCGTGTTTGGGACGTAGGGTAACGAAATTTTTCTTGGGCAAAATGTTGAATATTACGTTAAATAATGTGCAAACATCTTCAGAATGCCCAGATTATGACCCGGGAGTTCGCTGATCATATTTTAGTAGGATCTATTCACGAAGATATCCCACCGAAATATACTTTAAATGCCAAAATGATTCATTCTCCGCACACAACTTGAAAAAAAACAAATAGAAACGAATTGCGAGATGTCTATCTGGGCGTTTTGATCGCACACTTGAGTGGGACTTTAAATATTGGGATCGCCCCAAAGATTAAGATTGGGAACGGCAGTTTTTAACAATTCGTTGCAAGGGCGGACGGGGAAGTTATAACGTATGTGAATGGCCTCGCGTGTCTCCCGTTACCTCTAGGGTTCGACTGTGGCACGAGAGAATGAGTGAGTGTCGGGAGAGGAGGGAGGTGTGATCCCCTCCGTATTGGTTCTTGCGATGGGTAGGCAGGTCGGCGTGACACCTCCCTTCCCCACTCTCGTGTCCTCCCCAACCTGCCCCACGGAGAGACTCCCTCCGAAAAGGGATCTTCTCTGCACACGCCTCCTCCTTCAAACCCTCTCCGCCATTTCTTGGCCCCTCGGCGGCGAGGAGAGAGCCAGCAGCCAGCACCTCTCCTCCGGCCGTCGGCAGTCCGGCCAGAACACCCGCTTCTTCTTTTTCCCAGATATCCTCCCGTATTCCGCCTGCACGCGGCAGTGCCTCGTTCTTCCCTCCGGGGATCGAGCGCGCGCGAAACCCCGCAACTTCAAATAGCCTTCACCGCCTTTCCCTCTCTCTCCCCTCGCCCGTCTCTTTCTCTCCCTCCCACCTCCCTCCACCCCTCCCCGTCCTTCCCATTCCTGACGTAATAAACTCGAGCACCTTTAGAACTGGGCTCGAAAGGTGTACGCGGTCTTTCTCATATGCTACATTCCCCGCATGCCCGTTCCCCCGGACGGACTTGCAAAGTCCGTCCGTCCGTCTCTCTCTTTCTTTCCCTTCGTCTAACTGCAGTCCTCACTCGCAAGTCTAAATCATTTCACCAATCTCCATCAGAACCCTTCCGTCCCCCTCTCGTCACACTCTACACGTTTACGTAAGCCTATAATACCGTATTCGAGCCGATACTTCGATAATCCGCTCTGGCAGACACACACAGAAACAGACGTCACATCTCTGCCACCCGAACACTACGCCCCCAATCCTTCCGCATTTTATTCCCCTCCCACCAATCATGAATCTTCTCCCCGAGCCTCCCGTGTCCTCACCCCACCTTGTCGCCCCCGCCCCCCCCGTTCCCCCCCACCCGGGTGCGGTCGAATGAGTGAGTGTCAACCCCGCGAGTGAAGTCTCCCGGATTGAAGCCGACCGACGTCCCCGGTCAGCCGCAGCATTTTCTTCATCTGCTTTGCGCCTTCCACCCGCGTCTGATCTGAGGAAAGAAGGTCTCTCAGGAGTGGTGGCGAGTGTGCTTGTCGTGTGCGTCGTCGTCGCGGCAGGATTGTGCCCGAGTGCTTGCGCCTATGTGACCGAAGTGCACCACGGATCTTACAAAGGAATTATCGCGATCGTTTCCTCGCAGTGACAACAGTGCCCCTCCCCCACCTGAAGCGGATAGGCGAAGCGGCAGAGCAACGATTCCCTCTCCACCGCCGATGACCTTCGCCTTCGTCAAGATGTGCACCAGGAGGTTCATGAGCGCAGTGCGATGGGTCTTCACATACCCGGGTCACAGCAGCCACATTTACGAGGTGAGTCGGTGTGAGTGTGTGTGAGAGTGAAAAAAGGAGCCGGTCCCCTTCCGACTTCCGTGTTCGAAGTCTTCGTCACCTTTGAATCATCCTCTTTTAAGTGTGCTGTGCTGCGCCGGTGGTAGGTTTCGGCGGAGCGGATTTCTGCGAAATATTCGAGGTTGCTCGGCGCTGTGAGACAGGGAAATAATGCGAAGGGTATCCCTTTTGTTGCGGAGCGTGATAGGCA
Source organism: Platycnemis pennipes (assembly GCA_933228895.1). NCBI lineage: Eukaryota > Metazoa > Arthropoda > Insecta > Odonata > Platycnemididae > Platycnemis > Platycnemis pennipes. The sequence continues at coordinate 70,953,266 of OW121847.1, read as the reverse complement.
AGTGAGTGTTGTGGTTGTTGTCTGACCGGAGCCACTGGGTTCGAACCCCGTGAGTGGCACTCGGATACTTTCATTCTAATTACTGCTGGTTATTTTCTGGATACAAGATCTTTTTGGGAAACAGTAGACGGCACTCGAAATGCTGTCCTTACCTATGAATTTCATATGCCAATGTGCTTGGTATTTGGTGAGGTTTACCCTCACAAACCAGCGCAACCTTAGGTCGTAGACAATTTTTTCTTTAGCCATTGTGCTATCCGTTACTCCTTAATTACAGCGTTTGTGTCGGAGGTGACATGTTATTCCAATCCTTTCTCATTAAAATACAGAAGCCTTTTTATACGAGAGGTGTTTGCCCCCATGTTATTCCCTAATCCCCCCAAGCATGTGCTCCTCCCCCGCCTTCTTCCCTTCATGGCGTGGTGATGCGGAAGAAAATTTCCTTGAGAGACGATCACGACTGACCAAACACCAGTCAGTAAGTGTTGTTAGTTCGTGAAGTTACGCAAATATGCTCAAGGTGCAAATTCTGCTCAATTTTTTCAGCTTCAACCTCGTAAAAATTGATTTTATGAAAATCAATTGAACACTTTCAATTAATCAATTACAGGGGACAAATTATTGGGAATAAACTATTTTCGACGCATTTGTGACGTACGTAACCATGATACCGATAAGTCAAGAACACCATTACATTGTTAGATAGAAGTTTGCATGGTTCAAATTATTTTCATAACCGTAAGAATTGTCCGTTGCGTATCGTTCTTGTATTTCTTCTTGATGCATGACGTTTTGCAGTGCTTTAAGGTATCATCTCGGAAAGAAGTCGTTAATATGGATTGTCCTTTGCCATTTTTTCCTCACACGATGATAGCTTAGAGGGCAACGGCGGTTGAAATTCATTTAAATACATTTTCTCTCAGATAACATCTCAGTCTCAAGGATTACTTATAGTTCCGAACTGATTTATTTACTTACTTTTTATTTAACCCACCCTCTAAGGGAATTAGGTATCAAGAAAATTCAATATTGTCGTCTATGAATGAATATAACATACACTCAAAAAGGAATGTCTAAATAGTAAAGTTGATTTAAAATCACCTGACTCAATATTCTTTGTCTAATTAATGTAGTAACTTTACACTTTCTTTTTATCGCTTTTGTGTAACCATGAGCGAGTTTGGGTATGCCTAGATATATGCTTTATAGTCTATTTCTTGAAGTATAGTATATGTTCCTTTTTCAGACAAATTGGACTCTAAAATGATTATCAATAAAATTCTCATAATGTAAAATGCTATTTTCGAAAAATGACAGTACATTTTCTAATGAAGAGGTGGGAGGTTTCCCCAACTTAATGAAGTCCTTTCTTTGAAGACAAAAAACGATTGTAAATGCGCTTGGAATGTTTAAGGAAGCCTAGGAAGTCGAATGTGCTCGAAAGCGTGGGTGTACGATTGATATCCGGGATTAAAAATTACTTAAAAACTAAGGTGGGTTCAATCCTGACCTTTTTTTACCCCACCTGGGATTCAGAGAAATCTGATTTTTACTGCACAGTGATATGCGGTTCCTATTTTGTCCCAGTAAGGCTTTCTTTTGCTGCATTACCGTAATCGTGGAAGATGGCTTATCACTTACGAAGACTGTGGGTCATAAGCAGAATCTCGATTACAGTCTCGCAACTACTACTTTCGTCCTAAACTATCTACTTCGAGACAAATTGGTGTGCAGATTCACTCTGCAAAGTTGGTATTACTTCTCAGCAACACGCTACACAAATTCGAACAATATCGAGGAGAATCTGTAAACATTTTTAAACTCGTGACAGATGTTTTATGACACCAGCAGTAGTAGTGAGACTATAGTTTACATTTTGAATATATCCCTGTACCTCTTGATCAAAGATCATCATCCATGGCCAGTCCCTCCAAGCGGGTCGGTTGATGCACAATACCATTCTGAGTGCCAGTTCGTGAATCGATGGTTGGCTCTGTGGACACGATGTGTGACGATCATGCGCCCCCATGACGTACCGTCCGTGAGAATTTCGATTTCCCACAAGTGGAGCAAAACTCGTACGGATTCCTCCGGAAAGTTGGCCAATGTTACCTGAAACGAATCGCCGACTGCAGCCGCAAACAAATTGGCTATTGGTTATAACCCGCTCGTGTATGAATATGAGCGAGCGTATCCTTGGAGGGAGCGATAGGGGGGTCAGGGGAATATTTTACACACCTCAAGGACTCGGAGAGAAGGGGGACCATTCCATTCACTGTTTTGGCCATATTTTTTTTCTTAATACGGATTCTAACTGTTGTCCCGGTTGCATTTCCGGCATTTTCAGTCTGTTTCTATGTCGAGGAAAATGCCGATGGGGGTTCCTTACGGGTAAGGGGAAGCCCTGGACGTTCCGAGGGCTCAGGGACTAATTGCATCGACCCACCTCCCCATTCTCGGAATTATAGGTACTTCGTTTTCTTTTTTTCCTTCCTCCCACCGAAGGAATTCAAGTGACTCCAGACTTCTTTCCCCTGTCACGATATGAGTATATCTATATATATTTCCCAGGATTCTACGTATTAACCTGGGATTGAGAGTCCGATAGGGAGTACTTACAGTAGGCATTGCCTCATTTAAAAGGATTCAACAGTGGTATTAAGAACGTGGCTGTATCGTGGAGCATGTTACACAAAGCATAGGTATTATGAACCAAAAATAAAAAAACACCAGAGTTTTCTAAAAAAAAGTGAATAGTGAATACTCGAATCTAAGTCACCATTTCTCAGATAATATGAGTTTACCTCTCCTTTTGGAATCAGACAAAATTATATTGTACTGCAATCCTCACACTCTTCCCCTCGTACCGGCATTTAATTGTCTTCGTCAATATTACCGTCTTGATTAACCTAAACTTCAACTAATATATCTAGTACGTATTCACTATAATTCATCTCTTATGGTGACCCTTTAATGAGTTATTAACTGGCAATCGTTGCTGATTGCCAATTTATCTTCTGTTCTTATTGTATTGTCACAATATATATACAATATTATCTTAGGTTGTAGAATTTCAAACCTGAATCCAATGAATTTAATGATTTATTCAATTATATGCTCGTGGGCCTATAATAATAATATATTGATATTTACGATTATCCTGTAATACCTATAATAATATTATATTGATCACTGTGATTACAGCTCAACTAGTACATACCTCTCTAAATGTTAGTTTTAATCCGTAGACTTTAAAAACCAAAATACACTTAGTTTGAATTCATGTACATGTGTCTAATCTTCACCCGGATACGAACCCGGACCCTCCCTGTTGTGGCACAACACGCTGGATCACAGCGATATAATGGCGTTTGTGGCGTGCGTATCAAAACAATCTCTTAATTTGTTAATAAATACAAATAATAATGCAACACATTCCACGAATTATTGTCATTATTTGAAAGAAACAACTTCACCATGTATTAAGGATTCCCACGCTATGCTTTATCAGCACAACATTCAACATATTTTACGTGTATCTTTTCAAGTTTCTAATTGAGTATAGATAGCGTTTGAAGGTGGAAAAAATCTGGCCCTGTTTTAACTAACTTCACTACGGGAAATATACGTAATCTGGTTGCAATCCTGGCTCCAAATAATTTTTATGGATGCTACGTAATCGAAAAACATTGCAAAAGGATGTTAACTAATTAGCTACAGTGATTTACTCAACTGTATTTTTATGTCCCTGTACTATCCTAATGAATAGTATGACATTTTATTCAAGAAACGACTAGACCATGCCGGAAGAGGAGATTTTCCAACAGAAAATGGAATAATCTGCCAGAAAGAAATTACTTAAAGTAACATTGCCTCTGTCAACATATTATTATTTTGTTATTCATCAATAATGCAATCTACAAGGCCACTTAAGACATTCTAGATTAGTTCAATTTTTACCGTTGAAAGTTGTACTTTTCCGGGGTCCATAGGCATTTCTGTAGAAGTCATTATTTCAAAGTCATTATTTCTAATAGAATAATGATTGATATTTTAACGGAGGTTCTCTTATAATATCATCATATAAGTCATAGAGTATCAATCAATCAGGGTGTGCGAGATCGAGAGCTTTACTTGTATGTATTGTATGTATTATATGTAAATACTAAACTGGGAACTGGAATGTATCTCGAGGAACAAGGGTGTGCGAGATCGAGAGCTTTACTTGTAGAGGCTATATGGGCAATATATTAATATTGTTAGGCATCACATACTAAGGCAAAAGTTACTGAAGTATAACCGATACACGAATATTTTATTCGCTGAGACATCTGTCAATGAACGTGACGAGAAAAAGAAACGAGAGAAACACCTTTTTCACCATTTCCCACACTGAAACATTAAGAATTCTATTTTTATTAAAGTCTTCAAGGCCAATTCAACGGCACACTGATAACTTAAACGCCACGAGTATTAGGCAGCGTATGATTAAAAATTTATAATTTGATAAACGGTAAAATTGTTATTAAAAAGGCCAACGGATTCTCCACAACACTGACGACTACCCTCGCCGAAGAGAATTTAGAAATCGATAGGTGTAATTCGATGAGTAGAATCATTTCGACCTCGCTGGGTCGTGAAAAATTAAAAGAGCATAAAATGCAGTAAATTATAAAAACGAAATTGTATGGTGCAAACGTTAAGTGCACCGATATAAAATGTTATAGATGCAATGTATGTTTCTTTCAAGAAGGGAATAACTCTACTAAGAGACTCCAAATCGTCTCGAGAAAGTTTGCATAAATAGCCGCCCTGTTAATTCCATCAGAATATAGTGAACAGTCACAGGAAGGCTTCACACTACATATTTAGGTTATATTCTTTCTCTCCTTTAAACGCGACCCAACACGTATCCTTATACGTATGATAGCCACTATCGCCTACTGGCCTCTCCTGATGGGCCGTTAGCATATTTCGGGCTCCAAGACGATAAGCTTATTGCCATTTTATGGCTGCCATTCTACACTCCAATCTCAAAACACAAACAAAATATATTTATCAAGTCCTTCGCCAGAAAATTTATATTATCTTGCCCCAATTCGAGGGCTTCCTTCGCCGGTTTTTAGCAAACCCGCGCCACCATGGTTAGGCCGGAGGACAGTCGATTAATAATATTGCGACGTGAGCACTGGAAGATCAGCACGGTGAACCGCTCCGCGAAAGTATTGCTGAATGGCAGAATAAAATTTAATTCTTTTCCTGTCCAAATTTAAGTAAGGAATAATAGGGAATACATAAAATTGCAGATTTCAAAATGAAAAGTCTGAAATCTTGCAAGAGATGAAGAGTGCGGGGGATGGCGAGAAAAGGATTAAATTGGTGGTAAATTAAGCAAAGATATCCCAATTACAATTTCCTTTTCAGGTTAATAGACTGATTCAAGCAAAAAAAAGCAAGAACTCTATAAGCCTAAAAAATCCAATCTCGGGTTGATAAACTCAAATAGGAGTTCCCTATGTTTTGAGGGAGGTCACTCAGCCATGCTCAACGAAGTTTCATGCGTTATCCACCAAATTTCAAAAGTAAGAATCACACTAAATTAAATCATGTTTTTGAATTATCTAAATCATTTACTCATTGCCAATTATAAATATTCAATCACGATGGTTGCAATTCATCTATGACTACATCCACAATGTGCCCTAAAAACCATCTCGAGAGAGAGAATACGGGTTAATAGTCTCCGAAAATGTACAATGTAGATTACATGGCTGTGTAAGTTGACCATGGTAATGGTGGTACATGGCCAATAGATACAATATTACTTAAAGATACGTAAGCTGATAACGCAATATAACGTACAGTGAAATATTCTAGGGTCTCTCACAGGCTTACTGCTTCCATTTCTTCCGAAGTTTTGATCACCGACTCTGTCATTGTCTTCAGAATCCATGAAGCTGATGATGGAGTTGTTGATCGAAACGTTGGCAGAAATAAAAGCAACAAACTCGTGGAAGACCCGAGAATATTTCACTCGGAAGACACACAGGGAAAGCACCAGATCTTTCTTCAATATAATGCAAAATTTATACTGTATTCTGAAATATTAGGGTAGGAATAAACGTCACATAATAAACTGTATACAATTATAATCATGCAATAGGTACAGGTACGTTTTTTTCTTTTACAAAATTACTTTACAATACAAAATTAATTTGGCTGCGTGGTGTTGTTTGAAAAAAAACAAGGAAACTATGAATAGGTCATTTTAAAATCAGCAGATATTTAAAAAAAGTTAATTTTCCCCACGACTCCTATTGTAATCCGTTTCATTTACTGGCTGGACTCTTTGTTAGGATATTTTGTTAAATATAATGTACGTATTTTCACTAGAATGGGAATAGGAAATGAAGCATTATAAGGTTTCACCTCTTCCGTCACTTTTATCCTTTATCCGAATGTAAAAAGTATGGGAAATTAATACTTTGAGTTATTGAGTTTCCAACCAAAAATCTGCTATGAATGTCTTTTGCTGAACCGTTTCCAATTTGCTTTGTTTCCTTTTGTATTCCTTACAGAGAGGTATGAATTTATGTTTAATTTTATTTACAATTAATCGAAATTTATTCTTAGTAACTTTCGTCTAAATTAATATGCTCCGTTGACAAGTCAGTGTGGATCTGAAGGGGGATGCCTTTCCCGCTCAAAATTTTAAAGGTGTACGTGGATTCGTGGAATGAAATTAAATAAAAAGTTTCCGTTTTGATAGAATATAAGGCAACGAAGTCTTTTGTTGGTATTTTCCGAGGTGTTTACTGCAAATAAACGAGAAAAATTCAAGATATCTCTTCATTGATAGACATCTTCCTCTGCCATTAAGCTTCGGTTCCTAAAATTGCTCAACTCTATTCCAATACTATTTATATTACAATGGCAATCGTTCCTCAGTGCAGTTTCTTCGTTTTCCAGTGTCCTCCCGCGTCTTCAGTTGTTTGGTGACAATAGTTTCGCAAGCAGCCCAGTGAAATGGAATTCCCAATGCAACATAAGCATATGATATGATCAAGATGCTTTATTGACTAATATGAGTAATAAATCTATAGAGACATGTATCACGTTTTAATGTGATATTTTACTGTATTTTTTTGTGATGCATTTGAAAGTGAAATCATTTTTTACTGCGGAGATCGGATTAGTGAGTGGCTAGAGTACTGGCCTCCCATACCGAAGGCCCGGGTTTGATTACCGTTTGTGGGGAATTTTTCATTGGCATACCAGTCCCCACTTGATAGTTTTGTGGAGAGCACTTCGATTATAGCACTCCGTCCGTCGGATGGGACGTTAAACCGTGGTACTCTTGGCGCTTTTCGGCTAAGAAAGGTTTCTCTCCACCAGTGATGCCAGATTGGGCAGGTTCCCGCCAATTGGGCGGGTTGAGGGGCTCTGCCGGTGGGTAAAAATTTCATTTGGCGGGTTCCCGCCAACTTGGGTTGGTTGGGCCATTCTCCCCAGAAATTGGGCGGGTACCTAAAAATATCCCAAACTTCCCTATTTTATACGGATAGGTACCGTAGAACTCACGAAAACGTCAGAATAAAAAATAGCTCGACCGTTAACAATAGTACGACCGTTTCCCCCTGCCAAACACCCTTGAGGTGGCTCGCAGGGTATTATGTAGATGTAGATGTTAAGTCAGATTGAAGAGCCAGCACACAGGCTATTATTCCTTAACTGATTGGGTGGTAGTCTGAGTGCAATCGGTCCCACGGTCGGCAGATTTCCGCGAAAAATATCGCTAGTAGGTAGGCTGGAGTTACAGAGAGCAATCAATAAATCAGAAATAAATAAGTGTCAACGAGTTCTACTGGTATTTCAAACATTATTTAAAGAAGGAAAAGAAGAAAGTAATTATAACTAGAATATGGGTGCATCACATTTGAAGAGAGAGATTGCTCCAAGGAAAGCTTTACACACTCCATTTCAAATTTTGAACTTCTCGATAATATTTTCTGTTTCTTTGGAATGATTATTAATACCGTCAATGAGCTTGATCCAGCAACAGCAAAGTATCACTGACTAGAGTACTGACGCAAGACCCTACCAAAATGATCGAGCAGTTAGGAATATGTGTAATTTGTTGAGAATTGGAAAAATAAATTATTTAAGCATTAATTTAAGCACTTCTAAAATATGTTTAGTATTAATAGAATGCTCTTCATTTCCTGTACATAAAGCAACAATTTTCAATGAAAAAAATATTTTTCTAATGGAGTATTGCACCATTAGAATTTACAATGAAGTTGTTCCTCATTTAAAAAGGATAATTTAATGAGGTTAATAGAAAGTCGGTATTCAAATAAAGTATTTGACCATAATCATGTCACATGTTTAGAAATCATTGAAAATAAGAATAATTGATTTTAAAAGCATTAAATGAATGACCTCTTGCAAAAGTTAATATTTTGTTCAATTCTGCTCTTAGTGTTTCAAAAATGCTACGTTATTACTATTTGTTTCTTTGATTCGACAAAATAAATACGAATTGAACATTTTACCATATTATATGTCTATTTTCATATCTAAATTAAACCACCTCGTCCTTATGCATTAAATTTTGTTTAAATCTTGGCGTGCGGCAAGAAAAGAGAGGGGTTGGACGGGTTGGGCGGGTTTAGGGCGATCTGGTGGCGGGTTGAGGGTTGAAAAATCTGGCACCACTGCTCTCCACCCTTTCTTAAGAAATTCTTTCCCATTCCCCATTACTCATCTGTCGTAAATGGCTCAAATAACCCTTGCGTTCAGTCTCCTCCCCCAAATAAATAACTTACATCCTATACTGTATTATATTGCACTGCTTTGTATTGTATTTCGAAGCAAAATCAATCTGTGTTACATGTATACGCCAAATAAGCATATTATTAGCTAAATAAATATACTAGAAATAACTGAGGGAAATAAAGCAAGAGACAAACAAATTGTATAACCACACAAAGATTGGAGCATTTACGCGGGTTAAATCTTCAGGTACCCCGAAATATTTATTCGTGTAATCTATAGACAAGAAATAAATCTTCCCGAACCAAGGGTCAGGATTTATTATTGCTACTATTAGTAGCCCTCGTCTCCAGTTCGAATACGCGGGAAGGGGCGCTTTCGTAACTGTTGTCACCAAACAACTACAGACGCGGAAAGACTCCCGGAAATGAGGCTATTCAACATTGAACTCTGAAGAACACCTCGCTCCAATTTCTGTTCACAATTTACTTGCTGCGTTTACTTCATTACACTGGCGTAATTATTCATTGTAGTTTTTCTAATATTCTTATCTCACATTCTTAATTAATCGGACGCATTACAATAATGGAGCGTTCCCGGAAATTCGATGATATGCGTGGTAACCCATGATTGGTAATGTGTTGGGCTGCTGGCCGGAATTTCCGGGTTCGAATCCGGGAGAAGCCTTTGAATACGCCCAGCCAAAACTAAGCCTTGGTATTTTCTGGGAATCGGATATTCCTGGGACACCGAAGGCGGCACGGGGAAAGGAATTGCCCCTCCCCCTACACAGATGCGTGAATTCCGCGCACCGTTGGGCATAGTACTTGGTGAGCTCTACTCCACCAACCAGACGAACGCTACTCTTGTCAACCAGATTGACCATCGCGTGAACTATGCTTCTTTTTCCAAGTAAATTTGAGCATGGATTAGTCTCCTTTTTGTTAGATCTTGGTCAAAAGAGCGTACGCCACTTCCAAATTTGGATTATAACAACAGCAAAACATACTATCATTTATATACTCGGAGATGATTAGCGGTAATAAAGGTTCCACCCAACGGAGAAAGTACTGAACTTCAAATGCTCTCCACACATCCCTCAAAGGTGCTCTACATAACGCACTAAGTAGGCAACGCTAGTTTACTAATTTTCCTCCTCCGGAATGCGACCCCGGGCCCACGAAATTTGAAGCCAATATTCTATCTATCATACTAGCTCCAACAGTTCTTCATTTTTTTTAAATATTTATATTTATTTGGATACTCCATATCTGAAGATCATGAAGGGGGGCGGTTTGAGAACGGGTTAGTGCGGTGGCCGGAGTACTAGCCTCTCATCCCTAGGGCGAGGGTTCGAATCCCGGCACTGGTAGATTTTTCATTGATATACCGTTCCCTGCGTGAGTGGAGAGCACTTCGAGTCCAATACTCCGTCCGTCTGATGGGACGTAAAGTTGTGGTCCCCTTGGCACCTTTCGTGAAGAGCAGGCTAATGCCGACGCCGGGTTTCTCTTTACCCTTCCGTTCCCTGGAAAAGTCCTACCTTTACTCTAGCGCCAAGGACCTCAGTTGTCGGTCGCCTCCTCCCAAATAAGTAAGTACTACATGGTCAAGATCATATTTGTGGCATATAAAATTCATTTTTTATTTGTTATCGGCTTTTTTTGCGGAACTAAATCAAATAAAAAACCACAAAATAGCGTTTATTGGAGCAAGGTATCGTCAGGAGAGAGGTTTGTTCAACTCGGCGAACGCCGCTCCGTGAATGTTTCATTGTTCTCTGACTCTACGGGGGTAAGGAGTGTCTGTGTGTCTCCGATTTCAGCCACGACAGAGGGACTGTGTTTTATTCTTGGTATCGGCGACCCAAGATACGCAGTACTCGGGGACCTGAAAAAATCCGGAAACAGCTTTTAAATATTCCGCGCGCGTAAGCTCAAACTGCCAACCTATTCCTCCTCCCTTTGCCGTACTTTTAGGCAACCCCAACCACTCCCACGTCTACTTATCAATTCAAGCGACCAACTCCTTTCTTTCTTTCTCTTGTCTTCTCCGCCCGCCTCCCCGTCCCAACAATTCCAAACCTCTCGAACTTCAAAGGGAATTATCACGCTCAGCACATCGCGCGTGTTGTACGTACCGCATAAGCCGTTTGTGACGCCTGCTTGCATGACGGAATTCCGTTTTTATTTCTGCGACTGGAGCGGCCGAGGGCAAGTCCCGGGCGATTTGATCGCTGGCGATACCTGCCGACAGAGTAGGGGAACTACTGGCGCTCGCGGCTCGGCGCGCTGAATTTGATTTCAGAACGAAACATGGGAGGGAGAGGATATTCAACTGTGGACGTAAGACTAGCCTCAGCTCATTTTGTTTTTCATAGAAAATATTATTTTTCCTGCATTGAGAAGGGATCTTTTGAAAAATATGTAGATATAAGTTTTATGTTCTGATGAGTAGGTACCTATAATACACTTGCTCATAACCTGTATCATATGCTAACGGCATGAATCATTAACCGCGCATCATTACAAAGATACTCATTTTTGTAATTGACTTGTTGAATCGACTCGAATTTCGAGATCGAAATTCACGTTGATCGAAGATCACGTCGAAATGAACATTAAATATGAACTAAGCATCTCTCTTTGTACCAGATTTGAATCACATAAATTTGAGCTATTTATACATTTAATGGGGGGTCATGGTGGCCTAGTGGGTTGAGCACTGAGCTGCTGACCGGAGGTTCCCGAGATCGAAATTCACGTCAAAATGAACATGAAATATGAACTAAGCATCTCTCTAAGTACCAGATCTGAATCACATAAATGTTAGCTATTTATACATTTAATGGTGGCCTAGTGGTTTGAGCGCTGAGCTGCTGACTGGAGGTTCCCGGGTTCAAATCCCGGGAAAGAGCCTTTCTGGACACCCCCATCTAAAATCCTCGCGATTCGATTTTCTGCATGTCAGAACTTCGTACGAAATCGCAGGTGACCTAGGGTAAGGAAGTGCTCTACCCTGAATGTGAGAATTTCACACCCCTTAGTACGGGGTGAGCTCTACTCTCACCTATCAAATACCAACCTTCGGGTTGAATCACTGAGTGAGTGAAACATTTAATTCGTTCTTTTCATTGCGAGGCGTTTAATTAAATACTAATTCATCCGCAGACTACATGTGTGCGAAGTTTTTCTGTGTTAAAAAGAATCTTGGAGGCGAAATAAATTTTTATTGAAAGTTATCTTTGGTGGATTCAAAGGGGAAATAAAACTGCATTTTGGATTTCAAGAGGCTTTCGTTATTTTGCAATAAATCAAATTACCCAAGCACAGTCACGTCCACAATGAGTTGCTCTAAGGAGGAAAATGGCTTGTAATTTAAACCCAATCATCCATTACATTTCATGGGGCGAGATAAATCCAACTCAACTGCTGACTACCAATGACTAACTTTACTCTCTGCTGTTTTTTATTTCCCCATAAAAAGGACAATTTCAACTAATCTAGTCGGTTTCGTGCGCATTATAATCGCACAATTTCTGGGATTTAATATGTTAAGTCACTTTGACCAAACCGAGGGATAGACAATTGAATTTGTGAAATCTATCTGTTTAGTTCGGACACCCCCCTTCCACTACCGAATCATGCTATTGAAGATAGAGAACCAGAAGACATGTGTATTCTTGAATGTTTAAAAATTTATTCTAATCAGTTTCTTGCAATTATTTTGTTCTAGTATTTCCATTGAAGTGAGTCTAGTTATTCCATTGAATTTAGGTTCCTTTATCTCAATGGGTAAGAAATTATGCCTATGTCCAATAGTTTTTTTCTCCCTGCCGACCCATTTTTAGGGACAGGAAATTCAATTTTACTAATACTCCATTTGCCCATCCACCTCCCTCTATAGCCGACCCCACAAATATTTACCCGAATAAACCGCGTTTATCTCCGAGTTATAATGCAGACGAGTTATTGTTGATTTACGACCTTCCACATAAATTTCGAGGCTTTCGCGACAATGCTCATCTTCGAAGTGAATGCCAAACTTGAAGCGTTCACAACCCCCCCCCCCCCACATATTTCACAATATGCCGGAGGTTTTTTATAGTGCACAGTCGTTCCCACTGGTGGTTAGCGAAAGATTTACGCTCTTATGCAAGGGACGTTTCAGCGCCCAACCGTGAAAGCCTCAAACGTTCACTTTTTATATTTAGTGTACTTACCGAGGGCGAGACCGATGCGGGAACCTATGTCTCTGCCCTTTATGATGGGTTAAATGACTCCGTAATTCCTCACTCAACGGCCAAACCCATCCACCAGGCATTATTGGGCTAATTTCAGGTGCTATGAAAAGGTATGAAAAATGACGCCTTGCTCATAACCAGAGAGGTCATATTTTCATTCTCTAGGTAAATCCTTCACAAGTAGAGCATATTTGTGATTCAATTGCATACAGAGGAAACGGTTCTCAAGGTAGGAATTTGTAATTTAATGGTATTGGCCTATCTTGGAATATGTGAAAGTGGTCGTTAAGCTTCATAAGTCAGATGCCGGAGGCTACAAATGAGTACCTACATGATGTGCTAATCGGCCATCGTTAGATCGGTCTTATGACTACAGGGGTTCAGACACCAACAATTCCCAGCAAACAGTTCCCAACAATTTTGATGAAATCCATTTTCCAAAAGTTGTTATATTATAGATAGGTTTGCTTTATCGCTAACGATGGTGTCAACACAAAATAAGTGTCCATAATCTCACCCCGGGTTCACCAACAGAGCATCCTTCTATGTATATGCAGTCTCTGCGTTTGGAACGAATGATATACATAGGCTTGCTTCGATCGCAAAATTCAGTGCTAATTAGCATTGATCAGGTTTTATTTATGTATTTGCAACGTATCATAATGCATATTAAGGAATAAATTGCTATAAAGAAGACGCATTATTTTAACATTAGGACCACGAAGACACATGATATATCACCATTAGGAACACAAAATCTTTGAATATTGGTTGTATAACTAATTTTTAGTCTATTAAAACCATACAAAAGTAAACCTCGGTTGTAATTCGTAACCCAATTTCTTTCCGAAAAAATTCAGTCCCAAAAATTTGAACTATACACAAATAAACAAGTAATAATTTTACTTTTTTTTTAAGATAAATGTCGGAAATTATTTTCTCTGGTTGTAGTGGAAGTCGGAGACGATTGAAAATGTATCATCAACAGGGACTACTACACGTTTGACTGCGATCAAATTATGAGGATTTGTCATAACTCACAATTTCTTTGGCTAAATCAATTTAGAAGTTTGGTTGCCTGCAAACGTTGGTATTAACCAAGGACACCAGAACGTATTGGTGGAGGCATTGGCATATTAGCATATTGGCGAAAACAAAGCAAGAATTATTAGGATTAGGGAACAGTTAGGCCCCGCCTCCTCCGTACAAAACATTGCGTTTCCTAAGGCCTCTAATGGAGACTGGATGTGTTCTAAAACATAAATAACTATAAAATCGTGCCAAAATTTCATCTCAGCGGCGGCAATCTTCCTGAGGCTATTTAAGACTAGTATTAATGCATATTATTCCCCTTACAGTTAATTTTATCACTAAAACTGGTTCCAACTTAACTTATTTAAGCTACATAGTTAGCTGCAATCCGTATGCCCGTACCTACCATGATGGCCGCTGGCTTCTCAAATCAACTACGATGCCTCCTCCAGTACATTTTACTTCCTTGGTATCATCAACCACTCGCTCAAGACCCCCGTCTCATTCATGCATGTTGGGGGTAACGATGATATCCACCCTAAGAAACTCTTAAATGGTGGCAGAATGAAAGATCTCATTCCGTCGTTCTGTCCTACTGGTCCATTTCTTCCCTTTCATCGTCCCAATAATTGAAGAGTGCTCGTCTGGAGGAGAGAGTTTAAGAAATTCCACCACTTCCGAATCACCTCGCCCAGAAAGTTAACTCGCCAATTAGTGCGAGGGAAACACATGAGCCAATTACATCTTGGCTGTGAGTTTTCATCAACGGTGAGCCCTAATTAAAGCTTCGATCCGCGAAAAATGAACGCGTCCCACTATAGCTTGCGCCCGTGTTGACTCGGATAAATCACGGAGGGGTTTAGTAAATCATTCAGAACGTGAGCGCGCGGGAAAGTTCTTTTCTTTTTCTTTGCGTAAATGAATAATCGAGGGCAATTAAAGAGATTCTTTCGGAAGGCCTGAAAAAAAATCTGCAACCAGCATAGATCTTCAAGTAGGTCAGGGTTTTCTCTTTCTGGAGTAAAGCGGTGCTGTTGGGAGAGGTAGGAATCTCGTCGCCGTCGCACAACAATAGGGCTTTAATGGTCCCCTCCGGTCGTGGAGAAGAGAGGCTTCTGAAACGGAAAGTCCTTGCTCATCATTTAGCCTGGGAACGTCTTCTCTCCCTACGCATCGGATTAGGGTCGCCCCCCTTTTATAAGATTCCACCCGAGAGCGCGCAGAGCCTGCCTAGAGGGCGATAAGGATCTCTCGGTCTTTAAATGTGGAACGCCCTCGCGAACCTGGATGCTTTAATATCACTTCCTCCTCATTGATCGAAGTTGGGGAAGAAGGTCCAGAAAACTGGAGCCATGATCGCGCGAATAAATGGCTAATGTAGAATAAGGTACGTTTCTAGAACAGCTGAGTTTGGTTTTTAAACCCTCTACTGTGCTATTAATACTTCAAATTAAAGGAAAAATTGAATTATACATTGTCATGACCGATACCGTAATAATTTGATTTCCGCACCGCTCTATCACTTCTGAAAAGTTAATCATAAGACTTAAGAAATAACTAAGAACACCAACTATTCATTTAAATGAGAGTAACTCTTGAAATGAAATTTTCAAATGTAATGCGCATAATTCGAGTACTAATAGAGTCATGAAGTAGCATTGATATTTATTTTTTATTCTGCTTTAATTAACGCAAGGAGCTACATAAATTCAGTGACCTTACGGCAGCAGTTTCTAAGCAATTGCTAGGGAGAATATGAGACTGACTATATTGACTGTTTCTCTGCGGTTAATAGAATTCCTTTTAGCTCTCGAGATATGTGAATAAATTCCTGTGAAACTACTTCAAGCTAAGTACTTCTTAAATTTACTATTTGATTCCTTAAATCAAAAAGATTGCTAAAAAATGTTGTCCACAGAAATTGTGAATAAAATCAAGTGATAGGGTTATCTGTTTCAAATTTCCATTTATGATCCTTAATAAATGTTCTTTTTTGCATTAACTTAAATCTCTCATGTGGCATGATGAGATGCCATTAACAAGGTGTTTTCTGAGGAACACACCAGTCACAGAAGCCAATGTTTGATTGAGCGATATAACCTTAGCAATCCGATCACCCACAACCCAAGTCTACAACCACTAATTAATATGAATTTATGTAATTTTTCTTCATTTCATGAATAAGCATTTGATCTTGCATACAAATCTTTTGTGTCTTTCAACAAGGTAGCGAAAAAGAATTTCGGAATCTTACATCTATTCCATCCGTTCTCCAGGCTCAAAAATTTTCTATTGTGGCTCCCTTTAAGTATTCGTCAAATTTAACTCTCAAAGAAAGTACTCAGGAAAAAATGACATTCTGAAGTCAATGATTTCCATTTTTTATCTATTCTTCTTGTTTTTCCTATGTACTTTAGGACATCGAGGGAAGAAATATTCAGTTGAATCAGAATGATATTTGGTGCATTACCTCTTTACTTAACGGTTGGTCTTAATTCAAAGTAATGTATCTTGGAATGGTTATATTTCTCTGGAAAATAATTCTCTAAAAAAGAATTATTACTTGCTAGCTGGATTAATATAGGTCCATCAAATGCATGAAAAAGCGCTCGCGGCCGGCGATCTGATAGATGCAGTCTGAATCCCTTTCTCAATCCTTTTCTACTCCTGCATTGACGTCTCCGCGTGGAAATTGTATTAACTCCGTCAAATGAGCCATTGGAGTAATTATTGATCACCTTTTACACAATAGGTTTTATGCGAGGTGATATATTCTCCGAGAGCACTATCAAACTGACTTTGCTTCAGCATTGTTAATGTAATGATTGCTATTATGGAGATAGAAACCGTTCCAGCATTAGCAGCCGTACTTCTGTTCATTTGTGCTATATCTGAAAACATGAAAAATGAAATCCGTCAATTTCGTTTGTTTTACGCATCCATGTGGACTCAATATGCTGGTCAAATCCACATATATGAAAAATGGAAATCCAAAACTGAAACTCTCTTATAGTATTTAACCATTTCCTGGAAGACAGGGGGATTGCGCACGTATCGCAAGGTAAAAATTGTCAACTGATGCCATTGCCCTACGAAAAGGATTCAGAGCTTTTGTTGACTCATTGTCAGATTAGTCTTCAATGCATTCTTTTTATTATGAGGGTAATACGAACTGTATTGACCGTGTAGGTAGAACAACGGCTTTGGATCACAGGGTTATGGATAGGTGAAACTCTTCCGACACCCAACCTAGAAGCCTCGCAAGTGCAAGAATTGGACTATAAGAACGTGGAATGACTCAGTGGAAGATATCCCCTCTGCTCTGCCCTGAATATGCCATATTTTAGGAAATTTTATATTAGTACTTGGTTGATTCCACCATTTATTTCGAATCTACCTGTTTCAACCTTTACAGGTCATCCTCAGGAGTCTGGATGTCAGTCACTCCTGAGGATGACCTGTAAAGTTTGAAACCGGTAGAGTCGAACTAAATTGTGGAACCAACCAAGTATTAGTTCTTTACTATGCCTAAATTCCACGAAGTAAACTTTCCGACCATATTTTTTAATTTTATATTAAACTAGAGTTGAAAAATGGAAGGTAGGTGGGTCATTGGGGAATGCCGTGGAACGATGACGTTTATAACAGTTATATGGCATCTTGTTATGGGGCACGTAGGGAATCGCGCGCCTTTCTTTGCCGGATGAGAACATCGCCAGACATTAATAATCGGATTCTTCGGTCGTGCCGGAACGTGATTTGGCAGATGATAGAAAAGAAACGGCACTCGCCGTTAGAAGAATATTATAATGAAACTCACCATCATGCTATTTGTAGGGGTTGTGTGTTGCGCCCGGGGACATGGCTAAATTTCTAATCCAGACGCTGATAAGTTATCAATAGTGATTCATTTCACGATCATAGCAACATAAAATCACCGTATTTCTTGGCGTCAACAAATTGCCTGATTTAAATTTTTGTAAGAATTGGATAAAAGCAAGTGGAGGAGGAATGTACCAGAGACGTATTGCTTTACTACGATCGTATTTGGCGTGCCTGGAACCCATGATTCTCGCGTAAAAATCCCAATTAACGGCCACTTCAGCCTCGAGAATTTAGAAGTCATGCATATCTCCTCGCTTGAGTCTATGATTTGTTCATCATTTACCAAAGGTAGGTAATTCGGTAGGAGAAAGATATTTCAGAGAATTTGGGAAGGTTGAAGTCAAACCAAGCGTTGGCATCAGTTCTACGCAACGGTTGGAGTACTGCACTTGAAAGTGCTCTCCACTAGGCACTCAAACAGGGACAATAATGCTGGTGAAAGAACTTTAATTTTTTATATAGGGCTATTAAAGTTTTATATAAAATCAATGAAATTCGAAAACTAGGAATTAAAATGTGCCATATCGATACTGTGATTGATACGCATCCAGTGGGAATTTTATGAGCCTTATGGAATCCCGGGAGCCACACTCATGGGAAAGTTAGATTTCGAAGTTCAACATAGAATGGACAGTGTTGAGCAATTTGGGAAAAGGAAATCAGGAATCGAACCATTTCACATGTGGTGTGAGGAAGTATAATTATATAAATTGTTGGTGTTAAAAGCCGGATCAGAATTCAGTGATCAGATTTACGACAAGCGCTCAATAGTAATTAGGATCAAAATGGATATGCGTAAACGAGAAACTTAAATGTTGTTTCTTTCGGTAAGGGGAAGAATGCTCATGCACCTTTCTCTCTATTTGACGATGTCGTTGAATTGGTTCAACAGTGTTTCCGCCAAACAAAGAGCTAGTAAATTAGTGTTACATATGCGTAAAAGACAGGTTCAACTAAGCAATAAAAATGAATCTACCCACAAATAGCCCCTCTCCCTCAAAACTATGAAAGAATATGGTCAAATTTCTACCCCGAAGCTTTAATTCAATTTTTATTAATTTCAATCTGCAGACTTAAAAAGACGAATAATATTTTCTTCTAATAAACCGACAAATAAAATTTAGTAAAATAAATACGATAACCAAAATCATCCCAATTTTAATTAAGATATTCGTAGATTTTTCCTGCTACCACTTCTGCGTATTGAAGTTTTTTACTCCTCTGAAACTTGTTCGTTCGCAACTATACGATACGAGAATTCATGGGTGATAATTGCAGAGGTATTTTTGCAAAACATGTTGAATAAGAAAGGCACTAGAGTAAGGGCCTAAATCTCTTTCATTAATATTCCTAAAGGTATGGATGGGAGATTATCATATTAAGGACATAGGGGAGAGGCATTCATTTGATGATTGAAAGATCCATCAAGCTTGGCAACTCATATTAATAGTCGACTTATGTTCAAATATTTTCAATGGCTTCCGTTCTATTGAATCATCTAACGTAAGAAATTAGTATTAAAATTAATTTTAGCAGTAATACAATGCTTTCTTGAGGAAAGCTTCGAACCATAATCTTTAGGTCATCAAGCCGGCTGTTTACGAAATATTGAATGCTCACTTCTTTACCTTTCAGGCCTACATACTATATTGTTTTAAATAGAAATGACATGTTCTTTCTGAATCAAGATGCACGGATTTGTTGATCCATTCAGTTCGGTGAAAGGTATTCATCATTATTTGCTCACTTGAGATCTTGTAGTCGTCGACAATATTCTGGTCTGCTTTGACATTTAAACTCTCAGTACAAACTTCAGCTCTCAGGTGGAAGCTTTCCTCACCCTAAAAGCATCATAGGAAAAAACCTGGCTGTGCGATGGAAAATTCAACACAAGTGTGAGTTCTGACTCCATGTTACGCCGGTGAACAACGATCTTCTTCGCATTATCGAGTTCGCCTCGTTCGTAGTCTTGACCCAATTTCATATTTTGCATGGAAGCCAACTGAGAAAAACCTTTGTTCTACTTCCCGGATGGCTAACAATAGGGATGAAAATGTTCCGATATTTTTCTCACGGTCAAATTAAGGTTACTTTCGTTCGCTTTGAGTTTTCAGTATCATCATTAAAAGCGTCGCATACCTTCTCCCTTTCGAAATCCTATTCCACTAGTTCTGTATTCTGAACGTTATCGTATGATTTTCTCTCTACTCCATTATATAACTAGGAATTAGAAAATATTATCATTTTTTGCACGCTGATTGAAGTACCTGTATAGCCTTGGTAGTGTTGTTAACTTCAGCCAGATACGTAGATTGGTAAATATGACTGATTTTTATTCATATGAATCGTATCGCTAATATAGCTAGTAAGCCACCACAATTTTATTCTCTGCTTTAAATATTTCCATGGTAATCTAAATCATTAAATAGCCCCGCCGTCACTAGGTAGCTTCCATTGAACATCCAGTCATAATAGTTTTAACTGTTAAATAAAAATAGTCCCAATTCCTTCCCATAGGTATAAAAGGGGCCAGAGATATCAACACGGCCCATGAAATTAAGGTCACCATAGTAATACATTGTCTTGAAAGTTATTTTCTCCGGCTAGGCACTGCATTCACTTTACCTCCAAAGACTTATTTCCATACATTTTACTTTCTCCTCGGTCCTCCAAGAGAAGCAGTGCATGGCAAATTACTGAACGATCAGAAACTTATTTTTACCTTCAAGTCAACCACTCAAAGTGAGTAACTTAATATTTATTCATGGGGAAAATTATTTTTTTCACAGAATATACTTTTTTTACATTCGTGCTACTCTTATTTCAATGCATATTAAATAATAATATGTGCTGAGCCATAACTTCGCTCATGGGTTATTTAGGTTTACTTAAACAGGAATTGCAAACCAAGGAAATAAGAGAGCATCAGTACAACTGTCTGAGGCAGTATACAGCTAAAACGCTTAGGAAAAAACAATAAAATTGATGCTACACTCTCAATAGCAGTCCATATTTTTGTACGCTGCAACATTTGCTTGATTAAACAGAGTTGCCTCGAAGAGTAACATTTCTTTCTGTCTTGAAATGCGCCATTTACATGAATGAGCAAGTAATTCTGGAGCTCGGAGGCTGAGCTTCACTTTTATGCCGACGGGGGAAGATTGCGGACAATGGTGAAGAAAATGGCTTTCCTTTCGCCGTCGAACTCTCCGTAATTACTCCTTCTCTACACATTTAAATCTCTTTCAGGTTCGCCTCAAAAACAGCAAAATGGTTGCGCATCTCTTTCCCAGCCCACCACCCTTTCCCTTATCTCACTCTCTCATCCCCCTCGGGCCCTGGGCCAGTGGAACCCCGTCGGAAAGGACACGAAGCCCCTCATAGCCCCATCGCAAGCGGACAGGACAATGCGACCTCTTTCACAGGCACGCGACCCATTCCGTGACCTCTGACGGTGACCTCTTTCGCCGCTGTTCCTCACGCACTCTCACCTCGGTCTCCCATCGCACTTCCATCCACCCCCCTCTCACCTCACCCTCAAGTGTCTCAGGTTACCGCGAACGCTCGCGGTGCAACAATGACAGTGAAGCTTCCGGAGAATTCTCACTCCTTTCCGTCCCTCAAGGTGCAGAAGAAGATAGTTTTCACACCCTCGATCCTTTCATTTTGGTTCTGTAACACCACTGGTAATTCATGATACTCCCTGTTTCAAAGCAAACTACATTCTCGGGCCTTAATTGTTCTTGAGTGGACCAAACTTCTATTTTAACCTAGAGCCTCATCAGGTATGGAATCAATTATGTCGAGTCTCGGGGTTGGTGAAAGGCATTGCATTAAATCCTCGATATACTTACTCATAGGCAAGCAATGTGATAGGGATTTTTAAAAAGTATAATTACTCACAAGTCTCGCTGTCACCATTAAAACGAGCGGGGATCGCACTTAATACCCAAGCGCCTCGAGGACCAGCGTTCGTATGTCCGCTACTCACCGCTGCGGAGTAGGTAAGTGCTGTGTATTTACTCATCAGATCGCTCCAATGTTCGTGTTGTAAATTCACTGACGAAGATCTACAGGAAGAGCTGCTATCGCAAAGTTATTGCTGTGAACAAATCAATTCATTTAAATTTTAAAGGATGAATTACGGTTTGAAGCTGAGATTATTGCGCGTACGCTAAACTGATGCATTTACCTTACATAGCTGCGCTCACGCTCCTTACTAACTGGTGTAATACGTTGGAATTAATATTTAAAAAAAGAACTATGTATTTACAAAAAGCTGGGATAAGGAAAATGAGGGAAAATTTGGAATGACCATAATTTTGGGTGGTGCAGAGGGTAATGTAACATTTCGGTAACAGACACACTCGCTAATTGTGTAGAAGGCATGCTAGACAGTAAAATGACCCATTTTAAATAGTTATGGGCGGCAGGTATCCCGGAGCGTTTGGTCCTGTTTCAAATCTAAGTACCTATAAAAGTACTGATCCTTTTTTTATGCATGATATGTAGTGCATGTTTGGTGAGAGTTCACCCCCTGCCACACGCCTTTATGGTGGCTTGCAGGGTATTATGTAGATGTAGATGTAGCTTGAACTCTCCAAGCTTTATTCTAAGCAGTGAAGCTTTCTGAATTAAGAAATATCCTGAGAAACCACAGGTGGTGTAGGAAAGGGATAGTATTTCTATTCAGCGTGAAGTTCACACGCCTTAAAACCCAGAAAATATTAGCTCCACCCTAATCTGCCAAAAATAACACCCAAATTGAATACTATATGAGTGATATAACAATAGATTATTCTCTCATGCCAGCAGAATTATGATTTAATCACACCTTTGTCCACCCCAAGAATACCCAAAGCATTTTATGCATGCTAAGCGGCTTTGGGAACAAAATCACGGTCGAAATTTCCTGGAAAGGAAAAAGTCAATTTTTCGGGGCGTCATCGCATCTCAACCGTTACGCAAGAAACCTGAGACAATGTCTCCAAGTTTTGCCACATGGCCCATGTTCATTCATGAAAATAACGGGTCTTTCTCCTCCTTCCTGGAGGGAATAGGAAGCTTCATAGGGACTCATAGAAAAAAAAACTTACCTCTCTCTGCTCGCAGCACGGAAAGAAAATTAAGACGATGGCCTTCGCAACCCAACCCTTCGTCTCGACGATTCATGTTCTCGTCGTCGCCCACGCACATGAAATCGAGACCGGAATGAGAATTCATCGCGGGCGTCGTGGCGCCAAGCGCTGGAGTTGAATCGAACGCGACTAAAAATAAGCGTGGGCGCGTCTATTTCGCCGTCCGTCGGAGCCGAGGCGGGCTGGAAGGGGGGAGGGGAGGGGGGGGGGTCCCAATTCTCCTCCCTGACTACATCTCGGGATGGGATGTGTCGTCGGTTCATCATGATCATCATCTCGACCTTTTGTCTTCGATCCTATGATTAGTCTGACGCCAAATCACCCCATTCATCAATTGGCTATTTATTTTCTTCAGATTGTATCATTCTTCTTTTTACATCATTCACTATCCGTTTCATCATCTCATCTGCGATCTTCACCTAAGATCATTTCCATTCACTTCACTCTCGATGGCGATATTCACAAGACAATCATGTCTCTAGATATCTACCGTATGTTTTTCACTTTTATTCTACAGACTTTTTTAAAAGAATTTTCTTTTCTAATATTTTGAGAACTCCTTGTTGGGTATACGGTCTTTTGATCTCATTTATCTGTATCAATACCTCCTAATGATCTTAGTTTAGCATTAGTACGTTTATATTTATCGAGGTCTCTCTACCATTAAATAACAGATGTTTATTCCAATAAAGTACTTATTGTTAAGTACTTGTTATTAAGTTGTATTAGGTATCCATTTATCTAGGCTTGGGATTATTGCTGTGTGTAGGCTTGTCTTCTTATGAAATATACCTTTGATCTGTATATTTCTAGCTGAATATTTCCCTCCAGTTTCTTCCAACCATGGCTATTCTACGTCATCCAGGGTGCTTCGCGACACAAGAGCCGTGGGCTCGAATCAAACTTTGAGCATAAATGTCATTCTATCTATCTGTCGTTATCTAGTATGTGCCCGACTTACATGTGCTTCACACTGAGGGGAGAGACACAAGGATGGGAATGGAAAGATAAGAATGAAGGGTGGCAAGAAACCCGTCGTCGGCATTAGCCTGCTCTTCACGAAAGATGCCAAGGGGACCGCAACTTTACGTCCCATTAGACGGATGGAGTACTGAACTGGAATGCTTCCCACAAAGCACGCAAGGCTTCACAATGAAAAATATCTTCCCATGCCGGATTCGAACCAACCTCTCTGGGTGACTGGCCGATACTCTAGCCACTACACCCACCCGATCTCCTGCAATTCCAACATTATTCTACTCTCTAGTATTCTATTCTCTAAACCTTATTCTGCTTTCTATTCCGTTTTCTACTCTCCAAATAATAGATCTTACATATTTCTCCGTTCTCATATTCCCTAATTAACTTTTCTGTCCTCTATTCTTCTCCTCCGTCATAATCTTTGTTTATGTAATTCTGATAACATATTAGAGCCATATAGTGGCTGGAAGCGTCTTTGCCGGCCGAGGTAACCGGTTGGTGACGCGCTGCACTGCCAGCTCAAAGGTTGTAGGTTCGAAAACAACCCGGGGCATGGGTGTTATCATTGCTATAGGATTAAGATACTAGATTGAACGGCGGGATATAACCTTAGCCGTAGGAGTACCAAAGGACCCAAGAATAATACTTAAAACGAGCATATTTTATTTAATTTCCTTCCGTCTTTGCTTTGACAACGTTGCCAAAGCGAGTAACATTCCTATGCGTACGGGATGTGGAGGTGGCTGTCAGACTTTGGCACCAAATCACCCCTCCCCACTGTTTTAAAAGGCCTCCCCCCTGCCCCGCGGATAATCCATGAACTCCCAATCTATTTAATTCATCCGTAGTGGTCACAAAGATAGGTAAACTTTTGTTATTTTCTTCCAATTATGATTTTCACTACGGCTGTACCGACTGGTCCGATGTCTTAAGCCAGGCTTCGTGTCGCCATCAGAGGCTTGCGAACATTTAATTGCGGCCGGGACAGCTTTACTGGATTCTTTTTTGTCATAAAATGCTATTGTGTACAGTGAGGATCTGTTCATTGATAGATTGTGTTTTTTTTCTTTGGGATTTCATTTATTTTGGCGGCGCACCGCAGAGAAATGAATCTGGAAATAACCAAACAGAGGAATATCCGTGTTTCCCTATTATCCGTGCACCCTTTACCAGTCATCAGCTCGAAAAATCGGGAGTTTACTGTATTTAGAATCAACAAACAGCAGTGGCGTTAGAAGTGGGCCAAAGGCCCCCCCCCAGAATTTGCCCCGGGCCCTTGAGAAATGAGTAGTCTTCATTAATAAAAATTAAATTTCACTTGGAAATGAAAATTCACTTTGTACGTTCCACACAAAGAACGTACAGTCTTTGTGATATACAAAGTGAATTTTCATTTCCAATCGAGTGTTCCATAAAGTAAAGCCTCAAATTTTGAACTAAATTTCACTTGTTTCCAGCTTGCTTTTTCCCTTCTGACACATATTCTACCAGCTTCATATGCTCTTTTAGCGAAATTCTAGTCCCTACTCCCTCCTATCCGCAAAAAAATGCGGGCCATTTTCACAGGAGCCGGGCCCTTTTCTTAAGAGCCGGGCCCTCTTCTAGGTTGGCTCCTTCCAGTGAAAACAGTTCAGACACCCCTGACAAACAGTAACTTAATCAATGGTGTATTTCCTAATTCTACTGATCTCATGCCCTGAAAGTAAAGAAGTGTAATTAATTGATGTGCAAGCGTTAAATTGCAATTCATTTGCTCGGTAAAGAGCGGAAATCCAAAATCCGCAAGTCTGAATCATACCTTGGGCGTGTCCTTACGTAGAACTCGTGGCGGTAGTTAGGCATTAAGGTGCTTAAACTGTAGATATTGTATCGCACCGTCTAGTTAAACTTAATTTTGCACTTAATTATATTACAAACACATCACTGTCCGAGAAGGGACTGACACATTTGGGCTGTCAGACCGGTACGTTGCAGACCTGATTGTTTCGTTCTTATTCTGATAAAACTAGGATGTAGCTGAGTTATACTGTGCAATAAAACCTCAGCAGGTGGAGCATCTTATGACCTCATTCTAATATTTCTACGGATATTCTAAACTGAAGAAAAATTGATCATAACACCTCGCTAGACGGGCAAGCCTTTCCGACCATGTCAAGATCATGGTCCCGTGGAGATTGTTCTATATTAAAGGTCAAATAAAAGGTGAATGTAAAACTAAGTGATGTGTATTTCAATGGACTATTTTTAAATAAAGCTTTTATATCTTTAAATGAATAAGTTATCGTAAAAGAAGAACTCTTGGCTAATTCTTTATTAACTCTGAAAGAAAAAGTATTCATAATGTTCTCTTTCATTATGATATATTATATTCATATAATATCGCTCACATAGCAATCTTTGACTCACATAAATAAATTAAAAATGAAGGAAAGACAAATAAAACTGAATGTTTAGCCCACAGTAGCTGCAGGAGAATAATTTGTAGTCCGTATTTTTTCAGAATTCCATGTCGATGTTTACTCTTTCATGTATGTCATTTTCTCTTCCACTCTCTACTTCATTTTGTCTGGTCACACAGCAGGAAGTCTCACGCTGCCTGCGCTACACAAGCGGTGAACTTTCGACCAAACGAAAGCTCATATTTTCCTAGGGGTAGGACCGCTCAGCACTCGAATTCCAGCCTCAAGAGAGAGGGAGAGGGTGGGATAGAATTCTGAGGAATTAGGAATAGGGTAGATAAACACGGAACATGACAAAATAAGGAAGGGTGATGTCTCCTTTGCTCAACTTTGAGGTGTAATTCCGTCAAATTCCACGCGCATCCTCATTCGTTTGGTGGGACAAAATAGAGCGCTGCTCAATCCCACGTAACCGTGTAATTAGGCGCTGATACGTCCCCTTACTCCGCTCCGTTGGAGATCGAGGCCTTCTCTCCACCTCTCTTATTCTTCCTCTATGAAAGGGCGAAGAAGACGATTGTTTTCCACGCGTTGCGGTTTGAAAGCTTCCTGTACTTTTAAACACGGCGTCGGCATATGGACACCTTTCCATTATCCTGTAAAATACTCCAGCTCTCTTTACGAAGTCGGTCATATCAGTGATGCTTTCACCTTAAGGCATTACGATATTAACTGATTGTTCGTAAACTTCGGTGCATATCAGGAGCTCGGAGTCTCACAAGTAGAGGTTGTGTAATAGGTGCCACTAAATCAGATGACATTTTTTTCAGTGCAACTAGAAGCAAAATTAGGAGATATATGTCTCGACTTTCTTCCCCATAGGCCCGGGTTCGCGACAAAAAATAAAATAGAAACGCATGCTTGCCACGTGGATTGCCTACATTCGTCGGCTTGTTCCTAAAATGTTATCATCTTCAATTTCCTGCCCTCACATGTGAACACTCTGCTTATAATTTTATCGTGTTAATTAAATTTACAAATGCACATAAATCAGAAAGTTAACGTAGTTTTCCGCGATTTAAATATGTAGAAAAATATTTTCCCAGTCATTTTCACAAACGTCGAGTTTTATTATTTTCATGTCCAACATATTGACTCGTAAATTGACATGGACATTCTAATAATTGATTTTTTTATGTGCCCACTGCTACTTAGCATCGTTACTATCGTCTGTATCAGGAATTAAAAGTGCTTCAGAAACGGTGGAAAGGTACAAGGATAGGAATGGTGGCGGGGTTTCTTTGCACGATAGGGTAAAACAGAGTTCTCGCTACGCGACGGATGAGATTTCCGAAAACCGGTAAAGATTACGTGCCTTTTTTACGTAATCTTTTCTTTAAATTTTTTTAGGAATCTATGTTGGACCTTCCTATGACTAGCGAAAAGAAAACGAGGTTGAGAATTATGTAGCCCAGTGAACGCCCATCACCGAGATTCCGCGGTATTTGCGGAAGAGACCGTAAAGATGATACGAATAAGAAAAAACTGTTTCAAAGCAGGCATATAAATGTTTCTCTTTTTTATATTATTCAAAATTCAACGGCACGACAGATAATAGTGTTTTTTTTTTTAGAATGGATAAGAATAAGTTCTTTTTGCTGTATTCATTTGGCGGAAACTTCTTGCTAACTCTTTGGTTAGAGAAAAAGCCTACTATCTCCTGACTATATCCATTTGCTCTCGTGGAGATTCGTGTGACATAATCAGGTACGTGGATATTCACCGCATTGATCGGAAGAAGTATTAAAATTTCAGTCTTTTTCGGATATAGTTTTACTGTGTCATTTCCGAGAGGGCCTTAATTGGAAAACTGGATTCTTAAAATATGAAATCAAAATATGAAATAAGAAATTTTCGGGCTTGCTAAACCCCTAATATTCTTTGAGACTGAATACTGAATCATGATCTCATATATACCACAAAATATCACCGAAGAAACGTGTGGTTCCACTGCTTGAAAAACTAACCCCAAATGTCAATTGGGAATGCCTTAATTAATTATCCTCGCTTCGATATTTGCCTTGTGGGAATAAAAGAAAGATATTATTCGCAATGGTATAGGAAAATACATTGGTATCTAAATCTGCATTTCTGTTCAGTGCACTGCCTCGCCATTCCGGTCCTCTCTTTCATTGCAAACGTTGCTTTCTCTTCTCCATTCCTGTTGCGTGAGTTCGAGTGAAGCGGCTGGCGACACACCTTAAAGACTCAATTCGGTCCTAGAGAGATCGCATCTTCACGGTTTTGCGGCTGAAATTTATCGCGTCCGTGAATTTTGGGTCAAAGAAACGTTTACAATGCCCTTTTTTAAAACGAGCACGCGTAATGATCTATAAAGATCAGTGTGCGAGTTGAAATCTGTTCTTGGTGTGGATTTTGTCGGATAGCACCTACTTGGAACGAGATAAATTTTGCTAAGGCTCCATCCACACCAAGCCTGAGTTTGTATTGCAATTCATCTTCATGTGAAAATTGATATTTCTCAGTTTCATCGAAGATTTTTTATTTCATAGAGTGATGAGAACTTTGGTTATTAGCATACAATGGATCATGAATTATTGCAGGGGACCCTGAATAATTATTTAACCTAAATATAAAGAGGTAATATGCAGCAACAAGTTTGAAAAATGACGGTGACGCAAAATTCTCAGTAGAACGAAGTGTGCACGAAACTAAAAGTTAACATAGTAAGTAAAACAGAAACATTTCCCTACAGAGTATATTTCGGTAATCGTCACGTTGTGACCGAGAGCAAAATTTCAGTATTGAAATATTCCACAAGTAAGTCACCAGGACAGAGCGTCGTTCTAGAGTAAGTCATTAGCATGTACTTAAGCTTTTTGAAATGAAATTTATATGAATGACTAAAATGGAATAACATGGAAGAATTATACACTTGCCTCTTCGGGTTTTATGCAAACAGTAATGGATGTAAGTAGTTGAAGTTAAACCCTGATGAAATATGAATGCATACGAAGAATTTTTGGGAGGCGACTCTGTTATAGGGTCGCTTTCAATATTTTTTGATTATACAAGGTGCCGAAAGCTTGGTTCATGCATGATTGTTAAGAATTTATACCCATCGAGAGTGATAGCTATAGAAGTAGAAAGTTTAAGGCGCCCCTACTGCCAAGGTACTTCGCATTTTTAACCTAGTTTGGAACAACAGTACAATTATTCTCCAGGTGGAATAAAACCCTCAACTTTCGGTTGTCAGGTTGTTACATATCAATCTGACTACGTGGCCGGCATAGTTGAGGATGATTTGAGTCCATGAGCATGCCTTGTTTAAAGTAAAGAGTCTGTTCTTGTTCTTGATACACACCCTCAACTTTCTTAAATCGATGGAAGACTTTTGGAGCGCATCTTTTATTCAATTTTCCGTGAGGGATAATTGCCTTTATTTTCCCGTTTCCAATCTGCTCACAGCCATGCCTCTACTGGTGACTCGTCAGCATCAAATGGGAGTAGGTATGTACTGTGCAAGCTCCCCACGCACGAACAGAGGAAAAGGTGACTAGATAGGTCGGCTTTTGGCAACCAGGGGAATAAAAACCTCTCTTGCGGCGTGGGTTTCGTCGTGGCATGAACATAAATAATTCCCTCACGAAAGACGGCCGGACGAGAAATGTAAGCTTGGACGTGGGTGTACCGAGGGACCATTGTCTCTGCGGGTACTTCTACACACTTGGACGGTGGGACGACCACTTCCATTTCCGCAAATGCCCCAGGTACGGGCTCATTCGTGCAATAGCTATTCGAGTGGCTACGAAGTGCGGTCGGGAAGCCATTTGCTCGCGCGCTTTTTTCTCGTTCGAATCACGTTTCTTTCAATTCGTTCGACAGTCGGGTCTCTAAGAATTCGGGCATGATATCAATTTGGGTCATTAGTTCACATTAGTTGCCGGCCAATGAAAGGTGCACCTTCTCGTTTGCTACTCTGTTTCGAAATCTTTAGATGGTTTTCCTGTGTGCAAGGAGCCAATTCTGAGTGACAGTGAGAGATTGCTCTCAGCACGGATACCCTTGTGGCTGAAGTATTGTTCGTGACGATTATTTCCCAGGAATGCTTTACAGCTATTTAAAGGTGGAGTATTAAGATGGAAAAAATGATTACCCATTATGGTAATTTAGCTCAAGTCTTAAAGCTTTGAGAAATTCTAAATGCCCTGAATGAGAAACATGCCCTTTTTTCTTATTAAGTTTACGCATAGGAGGAAGAAAACTTGGCAGCAACTTGGCATAAGTACAAATATTGGGCATGTTATATTAAACTCTCATTCTGAAAATATTTGTATGCTCACGTTCTGAAATTGCTTATTGTTTAAAATTTGGCTTGTAAGATAAAAATAAGTAGTAAGTACTCACCTCTGATTAGTGCGAATGTCATTACAGGGATTTGAAAAGAAGATGTATTAATTTTTTCTCTCATGGTGTTGACAAAGACGGGTTTGTTTCCCCAGTGACAACAAGTCGCACCACAGGGCACCTCAGGGTCGCTGATGTCGTAGCCTGAAAAAAATCATTCAATCAAAGAATAAAATTTCAATGAAAGAAACCTTGCGTATACTACATACATAAATCTTTGAAAAATTGTTTTTGCCTTTAGAGGAATTTTATAGGCTTCTTACGCATACTACATACATAAATCAAGCGAAGAAGGCTTGAGGGAAATGGAGGAACAGGAGAGTGATGGCATATGGTTGAAAAATTGTGGGTGTGAGTTATTTGAAGGAAAATTTATCTTAAAACTTAATTTATATCTATCAAAGTCATTATAGTTGACTAAAATACCTTATGGATTCAAATGTCTTAAATAGAAAAGATCTGCTCGTTATTTTAAACCAATACAAGTATAAAAAGAGTCTTAAAAACTTATAATAGTCTCATTATTGCACGTATTTTGGATTGAGTTTGATAGAAACTGGTATTTATAACAGCAGAACCGAGAATAAATTCGATTTCATTATTGACAAAAAAGTAGTAAGCCATTATCCTAAGTTTAGGTTACAAATTTCACTTAAATGCTGATATCCCAACGCCCTCTTCCATTCTCCACTTCCTGAATAGAATGGGGGTATAGAACCTAATTCTGCCGAAAAATAAAGCGAGGGAGCAGATACCTCTCCGCATTCAAAAATGTTTTTCCCCTACCTTATAGCGATAATTGCCCCCTCGTGGGCGTGGCAACGGCCTTTGACCCCGACGTGACGCCACCTGATATCCTCGCACCCCTATTTATTTTCTGTTTTATTCTCTTTGATTTCCTCTCTCTCTTCCTTCTCCATCCCATATTGTGTATCTCTCTTTCCCAAACTAATCCCCTCACCTTGTTCTGTCCCAACAGAAGGCCTTCCTTTTTCGTTCTTTAAGTTTTTACCCCTCGAATTTTCTGGGTCTCTGCCCCTTCCATAGTCATTCCCAAGTCCCAGAAATCGGTTCACAAATGAAAGAACACTAAGCATCTAGGAATAGTTATAGACTTGAATAGTTACACATCTACATTACACATATAGCAATAAATTGCACAAAAAATGTATAGTTTCCATGTTTTCATATAATATGAAGCAAATATTTTAATTAAGAATTAGTTTGATGATAATACGACTTTAAGTGGTTGAGTCATTCATCGATTGTTTCTTAAGTTCATTTCCCCGTTATATGTCTCATTTGTCAATGCCTGGTGCCATATTACATTTTACCTTCCCGCGCATCTGCACCTTTTTTTTCACCATGCCTTCCTTCTTTACCGCCTGCCGATATCAATTTC
This sequence comes from Platycnemis pennipes, assembly GCA_933228895.1. Taxonomy (NCBI): domain Eukaryota; kingdom Metazoa; phylum Arthropoda; class Insecta; order Odonata; family Platycnemididae; genus Platycnemis; species Platycnemis pennipes. The sequence goes on along the minus strand of OW121847.1, from coordinate 70,920,983 downwards.
CGAGCACTTTATCAACTCTCCCCCATCCTTCCTTTTCCTCACTCGCCCCGCGCTTCCTGTCCTTCGTGACACGCATCTATCAATCAGTGGCATTTTCCGGAGCGAAAACTAGCAATCTGCGTTAGGTGCCGTCAGACGTATTTCAACGCAAGCACACGGTGGGGTCTACTGACCCCCGCTCCATTGTCCCTGGGCTTATGTGCACCCACTTCTAATTGTAAGGTCATGGCCGATGCCCTCCTAGTAATAAGATGCTCTGTTTAACTATTAGTCATTTAAATGCTGTGTTCAAAGATGGGGGAGAGATACGAAGGACGGAAAGATAAGGTTGACCACATTTGGCGGACGCGGAAAAGATCATATGAAGGTGTGAGAATATGTGCCAGAAGGGAAAAAGGAAGCTGGAAACAAATGAAATTTAATTTTTATTAAATGTATTGGTTGAAGTCATAAGCTTACAAAGGCAACGTATTATTCTGTTTGTTTTGAAATATATAAAGGACAAAGGTTTGAGTTCTAACATCCATAGCGTCATCGAATCACAAAATTTACAAGAATATCTTAATGGACGAAATGACTTTCAATTTATTACGAAAGCGCTGGAATCGTAGCTTTCTCCTCGTAAAAGGCGACTGATATTAGAGGTTGCAACGATTTATGTTCCACATCGTACAATATTTTTCGCTCAATGCGGCTAAACACCTCTTTCCTTAATTCTGAGATGAGAATAACCACAAGCTTTCTCAAACACTTAGCTAATATTTTAAGGTTTAAACGTACACGGAGCAACGTTGCTGCAGTACAGTTTCCATAGGGATGAAAATAAAATTAAAAAGGGTTTAATTTTATTTTCAGAAGTAATGCAGAGAATAACAAGTATCAGGCAAACATGAGGAAATACCTAATAGAAAACCTAATTGAAGCATGGAGGCGAGGAGATAACGAATGTATCCTTTTTCATGGGCTTCGTAGCCCAATGGGTCAGGACAGGGAGTCAATATTTCTCGTTTGGTGTACCAAAGTATTATCATCTCCAAGAAAGTCCTCACCTTGCACCATGGTTCGACTTTCGAATATACATATTTTGGCTTTCAAGTGTGCCAAAAAGAGTCCCAAAATTATTATACTATTTGGGTGCTAACTCAGAACATCCAGCTTCCTTGATTATGTAACGGCTCTCATGATTTCGAAATCATCTGAGAGTTATGTGGGATGGAAGAAATGGATGGTTACCATCCATTTTTTCGCCTAAATCTCGAAAATTATAAGAAAGAAATTTGTACATGCGGCAGACGAGCATTACCATCAAGTTAACAGTTATATAGCGAGTAAATACATTATTGGTTAAACTGTTGGTTTAAAATTACTGAAATTCGTCCAGAAAATAGTGCAGCTTCACATTAAATACAGCCACGACCAGTTTCGACTGTTACGCCATCTTCATGTACTTAACTCCGACCACCAAGGACTTCTTTACCTGGGTGGTACCTAAGTCATGAAGTTGTTTTTCGTTCTTCTTTCGCCCTTCTAAGAGATAGGTACCCTGGGGTGGGGGGAAGAGGGGACCTATCCCGCCCAGGTAAAACAAACAAAAAGTCAAGTAAAGGAAGTTAGAATGTTTTGTTGGAGGGATCGCAGCTGATTAGAGAAGCCGGCGGACTTGGTAGGTACGGACATACGACCTTGCTCTTCACGATACTCGATTGGATGAAGTTGTTTCTCAATCGGTAAAACTTAGTGTAGGAAGATTTTGTGAATTTAGGACTATGAAGTCCTCTCTTACAATTAACAGATTTGACTCCAAACACATCCGTGCCCCGGGTAGCGAAAATCCTTCTAGAGTGAGTTTCGAACCCGTGACCCTCGGATTGAGGGATTTACCCCGCCGCCACCGGAGACAGTAATATATTTAGTAATAAATCCCATTGGAATGAAATCCATTCATACGTCCCTTAAATAGGCTAAGCTAGTTACACTGGCGACCCTGGAATGAAATTTGGGTACGATTTCATAGATATTTATGTTTTAATGCATATCCAGTCTCCGTAAGCGGTCACTGTGTTTTTGGTACATAGTGTTTTGTACGGAGGAGACGGAGCCTAATCGTTCCCAAGCTACACCATTCTGGCTTCATTGCGCATATAGGCTAACATGCCAATGCCTCCTCCAGTTCATTTTAATCTCCTTGATAGGAACTGTCTGAATCTCGACAGAATGAAAAGCGCTGAACGAAAAACTCGTCCGGGCGGTAAACTCAAAGCGACTCACATTCTGTGCTGCTCCGTCCGTCGGCCACCACGGGTTGATGGTCCGTGAATGGACTTGATTCACCATCTGCTCCGATTGTGCGAGTCATCTCATTCAACGCGGCTCTCGCCACGAACCGCGGAACGCTTTGATGTGGGATCCGGATCACATTTCAGGAGCCATTTGCTCCCTAAATCGAGAGACAAGAGAGAGAGGGAGAGAAGAACCGGGCGCGCTTTTCTTCCAGCGTGGGCGTGAAGGATGTTCGGAGAGATCGCCAATCGAAGGATCCAGACGCAGACGTCAAGTGTTTCTGCACTCATTGCCTCGGGTGCTAATTTATTGCAGAGGGGAAAATGCTTTATTTTCGGATCGTTTCTACCAATAGAATCGTGGTGTCGATCAGTAATTGATGGAACAAAACGGATAACTCACTGTCTTCGGGTGAACTCTCCAGATCTCTAGATCTGTTTCTGCAATGTTCAGAATCGTATCCTTTCTGAACTCGATTGAAGCTTAGCAAGCTAACATAACCTGCATTACCGTTAAATTTATTTGACCATCTACTTTGGAATAGAACTCAGATGGGAATCACTTTGGGGTCTTAAGTTAAAATGTAGACAGTATTTTGAGTAGATTCGAATTGAATTTACTCTACGATGGAAATCAAACTGTCGCACTACGTTCAGTAAAAAATTAAAGAGATGGGCGACTGAATAGATGTGTAAACGTCTACAACGTATTCCTTCTACCATATATCATGCACATACATTTTTCAATCAGATGTCATGTCATATGTACCCTTTTCAACATTATTGTTTCTAATTCTTATTGTAATATATTATTCCCGCCCAGTGATGTCTTCTTATCAATTCTCTCTTGGATGATAACTAAATTTCAACTCAACTAAGGGTGCAGAAAAATTGGCTTTACCCTCAACATTTGACATTTCATCCAAGCGCGATTTAAATTCATTACTGCCGATGCAGTTAAAAGTGTGATGACATTTAAATTAAATAGCATGCATAAACAAAGGTGAAGGTCTTCCTAATCCACAGCAATGCTCCATTTTGCTTCAAATATTTTAATCTTGACGTTTTGATGTTCTTGCACTCGTCATGTAAAATTATTTTCTTTTTATCATATTGATAGTGTAAAACTAAACGGTGCGTAGGGAAATACAAGCGATGATTAATATGATGCATTCTCACGGAAAAACATAAAAATATCTTTGTGTTGATTGGTTTTATTGATGGCTCAGAGTTCATTTTCAGTATAATTTTCTAAATTTAGTGAAAACTTTATTGCTAACGGAGAGGAAAAAGACGTATAAATCCAGTGGATCAGGGTATAACACTGCTAAACAGTATTATTCCTCACAGGCATGACTAGTAAGAGGAAAGTGATCATTAGCAAGTCGTTCTGTTCGTAAAAAATATTTTGGTGAAAGATGCAATCAGAAAACACCTGCTTTGAGACATATGAACATCACTATTTAGATGGTGAATCATTGAAAACAGAAAATTTATTTTGCGTGCACGCTTTTAGAATTATTTATAATTCACCTTGTTCCATCGTACAACTTTTATTTTCCTTGGATAATCATAATGATTATATTATTTACCATTTACATGGGTATTTAGAGGAAACAGATTCGTGCATTTAACGTCACCACTTGGCTATATCTCGGCCTGAACGAAACATCTTATTCGGGATATAGAATCGCAACATCCAATGATGCAAGTCCATAACATCAGCCAACACCGTGATTAAGTAAACGGTGCCAGTGAAAGTCTTTGAGGTGACTTATTTGCATGCAATTTAATGGTAATTCCAGCTCAGGGTGCCACACCCGCGATGGCTGAGCCATTAAAGAAAAAGTCAGGTCAATTTATTCTGAAAATGGTTAACACTAATTACATGAGTCACAGGTTTATCAAATGCCCAGAACTAAAAATCTGAAAGGTATTAACGGTCAATATTCGGGAAATATATTCTTTTTCACTGTTTATCCAAGGGATATAGCCGTAAATAATGTGGCGAAGGAATTGAAGTAAATATCCTGTGTTTCAAAAGTTTCAAAAATTAATCCTCCTTACACCTGATCCAGGATATCAGCTTCTCCTTACCATTAATGTAATTTCACTCTAGACTTCCTTTCATTTGTTTTCAACACATATTCATGACGATGTTAAACGTTTCAAAGGAGTTTTAAGGAAGTTTGAACGACACATTGATCAAACTTTACAAAATACCCTGCAAGTTATCTTTCCCTCCCACACACTCTCAAAGTGACCTTCAGGGTACTGAGTACTACTACATCTGTCTACTCAGTGAGTAGACAGATTAGATTGGATTAGGATTAGATTAAGATGTCAATCATCTGCAAATATTAATAAAGACTATGAGGGGGATTTAATTTTTAATGGTGGTTTCAGTATTTGTTTGCGCTCACTATAATACCATCACAGCAAAAGTTAAGCATATGCGTAAGTAGTTTAGCATAGAAGAGGCATGCATGCTTTAGTAGCAGCAGAGCTTCTTCAGATATACAAACAGCTACTCTCACTTACCAAAGGAACCTCATCTCTATTCTAATGCCTTTTTTAATCAGGAAGGAAGCCATTCATATCGCATCCTTACGGTCGCCTATCTTTGTTGTCTTGTTTTCGTGTTAGAATCAACCGAATATGCGTTTTCACGACCAGTTTTTTAGCGTCATCGTAAAACTGATCGGCTTCAATTACGGGATCCCAATTCAATTTAATGAAAACGAAACGTTCGTATGATATTTCCGGAGACGATTATGAAAGAACAAAATCCTCATTTAAGGCAAGCACTGTCGATTATAACTACACTTGGACGGCTAAAACACCTTCAAAATGGAATGCCGTTATTGTAAAACCTGATTGAAAGTCTATTTATAAATAACTTTCATTTCTATTGCAATGATACAATATAAAGCTAAGACTAATTGGGGAGAACACACATGTTTGATAATTGTATTACTGGAAGAAAGTAACGTACACTTTAATCGTTTCTGCTTTAAAGTTTGCACTTTGATGCACACATAGGCAGCAGTCAAATTTTGTTATCACTTGATCTTCTCCTTGTTTTATTGAAGCATTCATCTGGCCGTCTGACGCTGAGAGTGGAGCTGAATTAGGCAGAAGAGAGAACTAAATTCGTATCAAAATTAAAGCTTGATATATCCCATTGATTCTTCTGCGCATATTGGTATTCCGAGATATTGCCTTGCTTGCAAAAAAGTGCTTGGAGAGAAGATACTTTAGATGAGGCAAAGAAAAGAAAAAATCCTTTCGAAATTGCAACTGAAAACCCCTCATTACGAGATGCTCGTGAAGATATTAATGCTGGACGGAGTTGATTACTTAATTTTAAAATTAAAAAGAAAAAAAAGAGCTTTACGTTTGGGGAACACCATTCTCTCCTTGCACCTTGACATAATCTCATCGTCTCACATTACCACCTCCCCAGTCCCGTTTAATTTTGAGCTTAACGAGTCCGGTAATTCCCAGCGGAACGTCTTTCTTGTCTCATTTATTTTTTGCCTACCTCGAGTGCCTCCCGCGTGGGGAAGCCCTCGGCGGCGGCACCCGGTTAATAGCGCTACCACACGACAATGAGGTCTCAAACGACGACACCCCCAACGCATGACGCAGCGTCACCGACGTTTGGCGAAATTAAGTCGCGGAATTAGCCCTCGAGATGTAATGATAAGGGGTGAGAGGTGAGAGCTGCGGTTTCGCTTGGCTCGGCCGGTGACCGTTGGCCGAGTGGATCGAGGGAGAGAACAACTAGAGAGCGACATGCATAAAGGGGACGTGAGAAAAATGTGAGAGGCAGAGGAAAGCGTGGAAAAAAAATAGAGAAACATTTACATAATGTATTTTATGCATGCGCATTATGCTGTATAGACATAAAAAGGACTGAAAGAGAGCGGGAGAATTTGGACGACGAAAAGCTAAAGGTTTCTCCCACCCTCGGTGACCAAATACCCGACTTAGTATTAGAAGTAGCAAAACTAGGCTTTGATTCACTCCAACTTTTGAAATTATGTCGCCCTGTCTTAACTTAATATAATTCTGCAACCCACAGATCATCCAAACCCGAGATGAGATTTCAATAAGTGACCTTTAGATGTACAATGGGATCGATGCCAACCGCGCTACCGCGGCTGACTTACCGACAAATATCCTAGCGTGTGCGTTAGCAGTGGACGGTATGCGTGCTGTGCTTTCATAGCTGGAATGCCATTGTGGATATACATTTACCCGTGGCCCATCGCTAAAAAGTTGACCCCCGTTTCATTGCTCTTATTTTAAACTTGGCAAAGTTAATATCTGATAACTTAAACCCGTCAACCACACACATTTGAAGTGGTTCATCGGTACTCTGTAGAGACCTGTTGTAGAGTGAAATTTATATCTATTGTAGTAAATCTGTCGTTTGTGGTTACAACTGCAGTATTACCCTGGAATAATTAAATCTCAGATACACCGAGCCTAATCTGGTACAGTAAAACTTAGTTCATTATCTTAGGTATATATAATTAGGTATATAATGGAATACAATTTGGGGAAAGTTCAATGGGATGGTGAGGTTTGCAGACGAGCAAGCGCTATTCAGAAAGTCAGTTAAGGGAATATAAATGATTCTAGATGAATTACATGATAGAAATATTAAGGCAGGATGAGGATGAAGTATAAGAAAACCGGTGTCCGAGCAATATGGACCTCCGCAGGAGATAACCCGAAAGAAATTTTAATCCGACGCTATGTCATTTTACAGAAAAAGGGGAGGGTAAACATATAAGTCGGAATACTTAAACTATAGCAGATGGGACAATAAAATTGCTTGGGTAACAAACGGAAATGGGTAAATCGTTGGATGTTCGAAGATTGCTATAGCGAATGAGTATTATATACTATATATTTGCCGAGTATTACTCGGGACCTCTCTTGGACCATAAAATAAGCAGCAAGTTCACAGAAAAGAGGGGGTTGCTAACCTCTGAAAAAACTGTCAGAAAAAGTGAGACCTCCGAGGCCTTGATTTATCCCAAACAATAATTCATTTAACAGGCCAGCCCAATTTGAATCTATGAGGGACTCTTGTTTTGTAGATTTTAGTTTAACCAGTCAATGTTCAGCCTTAGTCGGGTAATGAAAGAAAGCTACTGAATCCAATGGCGGGCATACCTGCTCTTAAATTACTCGAAAGGATGATAGCTTTCCAAAAATAATCCTTTGAGCCTTAATAAATAAGTTTATGCCACATTTAGAGACATTTCTTTTACGAAAGAAAAAAATGTTTAATATCAGAACCAGTAACTTCACCCAATGACAGCACATATCTGCTGAGCGCGAGATCCCAGATTAGCTTAAGGTGTGACTTTCTTTAACAAAAATTGCTGCAGAAACTTCCATGACGAAATCAATTATTTACTCCACGTACCGTTGCCAACACATTTAAGCCTGAATGACTTGTTCCCTTATGCCTATTCACCTTAGAGTTTCGAATCTTTGGGTGAGTGAATTATCGCGAGCCCACCCTTTTCGTGGGCGGCAGCTGATGAGTGAGCGAACCGAGGTGTAGGAGTGGAAAGCGAGGGTGAGGAGGATCGTAGTGGGGAAGGTGAGACGATGGAAGGGTAGGGGAAGGAGAGGTGATAGGTAGATTATGACTGAGGAAGGTAATGCATTGCGTACACCTTCCTACCTAATGGAGGAGCTATTGGACGGAGGAGCGAGGGGGCGCTTAGAGTGTTTGCCCCCTGGAGGGGGTTCTAGGCAGATAATTGAGGCGGGGCGAACACATAAAACTGATGGTTGGGAGGAGGGGAGAAAAGCCATTTTTTTCTCGGGAAAGTGGCCAACGCCCAAGAGCTCCCCCGTGAAAGACCGACTGAAGTGCAGCGCGGGTTACGAAGGGCATACACACGGACCGTCCCACGCTTCTTCTTTCCTCGCTTCCCTCCTCTCCAAATAACCCACCCCCCTTCTTTTCTTCCCCTAACTACATTCTCCCACCTCCCCCCTCCCCCTTTCGCTGCTGCACCCCCACAGAGGAGCCAGCCTACTCCTTAGAAGGGGACCACCCGGCCCGCCCTTAAGTAAACCCGTATCTTCGCCCGGGAATAAAAAAAGTTGCGTAATGGGTGGGAAAAGAAAATGTAGAGGAGATATTTTTTAAAAATTTTCGTCTCGCCTGATGGTTGAGGACCATGCGCTTCGGCAGTTTTGAAACGGCCGACGCATCGGCTCTCCGAGTAGAAAGTTCGCATCCGTGGCAAGAGTTGAAGAAAGAAAGGGACGAGATGGTCGGGACGCAAAATGGTGTGTGTATCCCCCGACGCGTATTAAAACATACTCTTAACAACATTCTACACCCCGAAACATTGCATTGTGATAAAATTCTTTGAAAATAATAGTAATTTCTTATACCGCTTCCGTTAAATAGAGTTTGCTGAAATGTGAATCAGGCGAAAGAACTATTTACATTTTTGTACTGACAATGAGACCTGAAAGCTACCTCCAGGGTGTGTGGTAAGAAGTATTTTTAACCAAGACGTATTTTTACCTAAAGGTTCCAATTCTACTGAATTAGATTCATAGAATTCATATTATACGGTACGGATACTATATGGTTCACCTTTCACAAAACAAGAAAGGAGATATTTAGGACGATGTATCATTATGCGTGTGCATTATACATTTAATGGTTTGTGCAAACACGCTAACCAAGTATCAAATTCTTACACTTCCTCCACCATTTTGGACTGATCCACATCCTCCTAAACGAGTAATAAGCTTAAAAGTGCTCGAAGTCCTGAGGAGAAATACTTTTTAATATAAATTCTCTTTGTATCCTCAAACTTGAATGAACAAAGTAGAATCTATTTAATTGGAAGTCTAGAAAGATTACCTAATAAAATCATAAAAAGTTTGGATAGAGCAAAATATGGCACATAAAGCAGGGAATGCTTATACACACAAAGTCGGAATAATTGCCACCCACGCTAATTGGTGACTTTTATTGTAACGAATTGCATCTTTCTATCATGTTCAACCTAGTAATTTCAAGACTACCGGGGACAGCTGCATTTCCCTGATACCCTACGCATGAAGAGGAGTTTGGATCCATTTTTGGACCTATGAATGTATTATATCGCTGAGACTGTATACTAAATTGCTATCGCGCTTCAATAATAAACTGCAGATCAAAATTAAAGGCATCAACTTTTGCCATGTACTGAGGCATCACCTTGTGGAACAAGCTTTATTGGGAGAGGAACTTTTGTGCAGAGCACCCCTGGTTGTGAAATCACCATGATTATCACGCTGTGGTTGAAGCGAACCATTGGCGTTGGCAAATTCCATTGAAATCGCACCAAGCTTTCTTTATCGCCGAGGGAAACTTACTCTGAATATTCTCCGAGGTAAGAAGAAAAACAGGTGACAGCAATAAGTATGTGAGGAAAACAGTACGATGAGTGTTCTCTTTTTGTTGAATTCAGTGTTCCAGAAACAATTAATCAAGACCTTTAAACCTTTGCTCGAGAGCATGGAGAAAACAATGGCTTGTCTCCAAGGATGTCTCGTATCGTTATTATTATTTTTTTCTGGAGGGGGTGACTTTCACTCTGGGTGTGGAGCTCTTGAGAATACCTCGTGATTTCTTGGATGCAAAGAGGAGACTGTCCTCTTGTAAACCTTGAGTGGAAGGCGGGAGGGAGATAAGAGGACCGGGGTGGTTGGGGGTGGGGGATTTGACCCTGGAGCGAGGGGGCGTCCTCGCTGGCTGCTCCTCCAGGGCACCTAATTCGGACGAAGGGCGGTCGATCAAGAGGGCACTCCCAAAGGTGAGGGAGGGACCAAGAGAGGGAAGGACTAGTACAAGTGCAGCGGACGAATACTGAGCGCATCCCATGAATTTTAGATCTGATAATTGAAAGGAATGGACAGTCCTAAATACCGTATTCAAATCTAATTTAATCCATTAGAAGTCAGGACGAGACCAATGAGTACAGGATCACAATGGATCACCAACATATCAACTTGGATGTGATTATTACGCTTCGAATTTTACTGCGCTGCCTACAATAGGAAATAAAACATCATGTGTGGTCAATTTGGAATTTGAGGTATTTTTAGAAATATATATAAGCATGCAAATTTATAATCAGTGTTAATATCCATTTTCATTAACAACTCCATGAATTTTAGAACTGATATATTGTAGGTATTCCAATTGGCTCATACTTATTTTTCTCGCTTGTTACGTTCTGTGAAAAATAATTGTAGCCTGTTGAATTTAATGATGGTATAACTATTTTTCCTAAGTTAACATGGATCTAGGTGAAATAGCTGTGTTCGTTAAAGCAAATCGATGAGGTTCCTTTATTGAAAGAAACTAGTGGACCAATAATGTGTATGAATCGCTACATATTTATTCAATTTTAAGCCCACATCCTCATTCTAAAATAGGATATACCCACATTCATTTCATTATTGTACAACATATCTAATAAACCCTTAACTGTATAGGTTTAGGCTATACTCTGGTTTAATATCTTACCATTTATGTTAATTTTTCGATTTCTCGCACGCTTCTTACGCAACATTCAACGCTTCACACGCAACATTTAACAAATGGAGATATCATCCTTGATGAGGATCTGTGAATGAAGGCATATTACTAAGATTATTATTACGTCTCGTACATCATCTTAAAAATACCATTTTTGCTTAGGTGCTTTACAGGCACCGCATCTTTGTTTTATTTTTTTGCCCGATCGGTGAGGAAATGGAAAATTATTAATATACATATTTATATGAAAAAGCATACTTATCAGGAGGAAATTAAAAAAAAATATTGACAGTAAGTAGCTACGTCAGAAGAAAGGAAGAATTCGTACCCGCTTGTATTTGCAATTTCCATCGCTGCAAAAACAAACCCCATCTCGTGTTCTTGGCATTGATTCCAGGTCAGTAATTTCAAATGAATCCATCAATTAATTTTTTCCAAGAAGATTTGTCGCAGAAGAGGATACACACCGCGCATCACACGTACAAAAAAGATACGTCGAGAAAGCAATCGCACTGTGCGATGAGGCGATTACAATTGTGTGTGTTTCCGTCGAGACTTCCGATTTGGTTTTTTTTCACCATGCACATGCGATGGTCTCTCCACATACCCAAGTTCACGCGGGGATGCCCGAGGAGGGAAAGATAGCCTACAAAGTTGGCGAAGAGACTGGCAGGGACGACTACTTGGCAGATTCGTGCGCCGAAAAAGCGGTCGGAGGTTGAAGGTTATGATGGCGTGACGGGAGCGCACGTGAAAGAGTAGTCCGTTGGTAAATATGCTCATGCCGTCCTTTACACACATTTGTGCAAGAAGCATTAATTTGCGGGTTCCCGCACACGAGACGTGTAGGGGTAATCACTGGCGAGGAGGAAGCCACCGTGGTTGCACATGAAGAGGACCGCAGAGATAGAGAAAACTTCGAGACTAGGTGATCGACTGTGGTTGGGAAAAATTGCGAAAGAATTCCGATATCCTCGATAGAAAGGGAAGGATGTGGTCTTAACGCGCCTGAGGATTAAAGTGGGTTAAATTGAGCGTCGTGAGGATTCGGAGTGAGGTGTGAGGACGGAAGGGAATTTATTCCGATGGTTTTATGGCAGCTCCTGGGAGTTCAGGTGGCCCCATTTCGCATCCTCCTACCCTATGCTCTCAGGACAGCTAAAAACTAATTTATAGCGATAGGATTAATGTCTCAACTTTGGATATCTAGAGTTAATCGTAGCAAATGATAATTAATTCAAAAATAAGGCGTGGGAGGTTGTTTTGGATAAGGTGGAGCAAATTTTAAAGAATATAATTCATATTCCCACAAGATTAATTAGCGTTAATGTTGTGATATAGGTGCAATATCCTTGGAGCGTGCATCTCCGTGCACTCAATATTTGAGCATTCTCGGAAGCTATACAGTTTACTGTAAATGAAATTGGAGGAAAGATCAATGCTCTTACCTTAAAACGCAGAGTAAGAGTACAGTGAACCCCGAAAAGTAAGACGCACATGGAAGAACTTTATAAAAGAGGTAAGAACTTCAGAATAGTAAGAGGTAATATGATATGCAGTAAAGGCATTTTTGCAAGGGAAATATATATTGCATAGAAAGGCTAACAAGAAGTTCGTTGTGGTTTTCTCAGCTTGAAATTCAGGTCAGTAAAAATGAAAGGTTATGCCAAAGTAATACCCACATATGAGCTTAAGCAAAGCTGAAAAATTGATTGAGGTTTTAGTAAAAGTAAGGCACGGATCTGTAGAATATGGAATTGGTAAATCTATTACTAGGCTTAGATGAGCTGGTGAGACATTGAAAGACTTCAGACATTGGGAAACAGCTGGCAAGAAAGAGAGGCAAAAGGGATGTGATGCCTTTATAAGTTGCATGATGAAGTTTCATTATTTGTATTCGACATATTGATTGTAAAGCATCAATATGTCGAAAAATCGGATTGAGATAACGCAACGGAGCACTGGTGTCATATTTTGCATGACGTATCAGTGAAATGACGAAAAGCGGGTACCTTCTTTACACATGTGAAATTGCAAATATTTGCTCTCAATAACACGAATAATTCCATTATCTTTAACATAATGGTATGTGTCAGCTGATTTCTTTTTACCCATGCCATAAGTAAGTGAGGGATTGTGTTCCTCTTTTCCCTCATTTTTCATTCGGAATACTTATGGTATCAAACAATATAAATTTAAAGTATTTGTTAAATATTTAGGCATCATCATTCTTGAGTAATCAGGGAAATCAAATATGTAGCAAACCGAATATTAGGATTCGTAAAAATGGTTACAGGAAAATGCGATGGGAGAGGAATAGAAAAACGCTACTTTTCACTTGTCAGGCCTCATTTAGCGTGTTTACAAAGGAGATCAGCAAGATTTATTAAAGGTCGTCACAATAATATTGGTGTTTTAAATTGAATAGAAGAACTAGGTTGGGAACAACTATCAGAACGCTGGTTAAAATTAACAATAAGTCTAAAAATTTCGAGTGAATCCCATGCTGCTATGTTTGGAGACGACTTTAGAAATTTATTAAGAAACCACCCTTATTACGCTTGATTTGAACAGATAAATAAAATTAGAGTGGTAGATCGTCGTACCGTTATATTGATAATGTTATTTTTCCCGCAGGCCATAAGAGAACAAAAGAACGCAGAGTAAAGGAATAGGTAGGACGAAGTCGAGACACAAGAGTCGGCATGGCGCTATATTTGATTGTGATAGAGTGTATTTCAGTTTCTTGCGGTCTTCTTGATCCTCAACAAGTGGATTGATGGCGACGTTAGACAGGTTGGTAACGCGCACGTACGCCTTACAATACAAGCGTCGTGGGTTCGAATCCTACCTCTGGTATCGATTTTGTGTTTATCAATGAATTAAACTTATGATAAAATAAGGTTATTTGATACGATAGTAGTTGAAATAGTACACATTTTTACGATTACCCATTCCATCGAAGTTAAATAAAAGTAATCGAGGCCCTCTGTCCTCCTCTGTCGGCAAATGACCACAAGCGTCATTTCGGGCCGAGATCAAATTTTCCTGAGTGCATCCGGACTCCTCCGTACGAGGAAGGGGGCGGGAACTACGGCGACGAGAGTTGATTAGATGCAGGTGACGAGGAGGGGGTTGGGATTGGGGGCGGTCGGTCGCCGTTAAAGGCCAGAAAGGGAAATTGGAAGAGCAGGCATCATAGGTCGGGAAGTGCGCGCCGAGGGGAGGGAGTGGGTGAGGGAGAGGGAGGAGTAGAGTGGTGGGGAGACATGGGAAAGTGTGGGGAAGAGGCGGAGGAAGAAACGGAATCGATAGAATGAGGAAGTGGTTTCGGGTTTGGGCGTGATGGGACTGTTGGGCTCCACGTGCATCAGAGGCGGAGTCCATATTTATGCATATCGTGTTTCCTCTGACTCTCGCATAATCGTTCCACTGTCCTGTTTTGCCATTTAAATCACAATAGTCGTCCGTCATCGTTAGGAGTAGGCCGTTGGTGACGTTTCATTTAATCGAAAGATTGTTTTTTTCATTTCCTATTTATTTTTGTTGATATTGTGTCTCTCAGCCTGGCGACCGAGGATCTTTCCACACGAAGAACGAATGGGTGGACTGTTTGTTGGAGAGAGAGAGAAAAGAACCGTTGATTGTTAGGGGACACCACCCGGTACGGTTATTATATTTACCGTGGGAACGTCTGATTTAGTCACGTCTCGTATTAGCTTATGGTAATGAACCGATGATTAATAATGGTAAAACATTTAGCTGCAGTTCTAAATCAAAACTCGTCAGAATGAAAAACACCTAATAATTTTCAATGGTGCTTTACCGTGGAGAGATTTAATTCACCCCTTTTCTAGCCTCAAAGGCCTATTAATAAAAGTAACTGACTTCGGTGAGACGTAGTGGAATGTTATCTTGATTAAAAAAACAAAATATTGTTTCTTTTAATCAGACTATAAATGGTCGTAAATCATTTCTACCACTTCACTAATTATTTAAATATTATGGTCACGCGCGGTAGTTGAAATTTTAACATGCTCACGGGAGACTTGAGGGAGGCATTGGCATTTTCTAGGAGGATCATAAGATGAGCCGTGTTCACATGTTGGACAATAAGGAAAATTATATGATTACCATTCAGTCACGAAAAGATTCGTATTTGGTGGCTCTGGGAGAATTGAAGATGAAAAGAAGTAATTTTTATCATCCACTGTAATGAATTATGCTTTGCATTTGATGGAAGACTTGTTTAACGTAATTACTGTGAAAAAAGTTCCTTATATATATTTTGCTAAAAGTTAATTATCTTTGACTTTTATACCGTGCAGAACATTTATTTTGCATTTGTTTGAGGACAATGTAGTGCCTCATAAAATAAAACTTATTTTTCCTTGCTTAAAAAAATGGGACAGCAGCCAAACTTTGCAGATCTGTAGGCTAGGGGAAGAGGTAATCTAAAAATAGTTCATTCGTTCAAAAAGCCTTTTTTTCGAAACTCAAATCTAACCACGGACTAAATGAAATTCGTATGAGACTATAATGGAAATCATTTCATTCATAACTTTTATTTGAGGAAAAGGCGTCATATTTTATGCTACATAGTTAGTAATGAAACGGCAGAGTGGCAACCCAATGGCCAAATCCTATTTAAGTACTTTCGAACATGTGAAGCTAGGTCCAGCTACGTGACACTTGGCCATCAGATAGTTTTAGGAGACCGCAGACGGCATTGGGAAAGAAACTGACCTCCTATGCCCGTGTGTGTGCACTTCTCACGCTGAAGGAATTAGTACTTGATGAGTCTGCCATCGCTACCCAAACCAACCTCCGTATCGAAGACGTTTTAATACGTATTAGAAGCCTCAGCGTGAGCTCATGCTATAGGATAGAGGAGTCTTTTTTGTCCTCAATGCAGAGGAGCTTATTGTAACTATATTAATACTTGTATGGCATCGTTTCGAGGTGACTGCAGGGGAAAATATTTTCATCTAGCAAAAGCTCAGCGAGTGTCTGCCCCGTATTGACGTGCACACGAAGCCGACATGTGTTCCTAATACCAGGAAATGCTATCCATGGAAGACGAGGAAATTATGTTACTGAAGGTAATACGCTGAGGAATGGATGGTTGGGCGTTGGGAAAGTAATCAGAGTCGATGGAATAATGAACGCACGGATCAGAATGCTGGGTAAGCAAAGGAGATGAATGAAAAAATAGATATTGGATGGCAGGAGGCGTGCTGAAGACGGAGTAGCTAAATGCAGAACCTACTAAATAGGTAGAGAGAGTTTTAGTTATAAATGAAAATGCAGAAAAGGAGAAAAAATAAACGCTGTAAATTGTAGAAAGAGGTACCTACCCATGAAATCTTACTCTGGGCAGAAGAAAGGAAGAAGTCTGACATCTTCGTCCAGTTATGTCCTTCATCCAGTCCACAGACTGGGATAAAAATGTTATCTCTAATACTTTAGGACAACGGAGAGTGGAATTAATATTTCCGAAATAAACTGAGTAGTATACACGTATTTGTAAATATCTATTGCAATATCATAACAAAATTAATCTAGCCTTTCATTACTTTCGAAATTTCTCAGAAATCCTCAAAAACTCATCAACTAAAGGAAGAGAATTAGTGGCATTATTAAAACATCTCATTCATGCAATGGATCAACTTTTTCCGGAGAATTTTAAGAGTTTAGTTAATACTTTTGTGTCAAGGAAAATTGTCTCTCTGGCTGAATTTTGTGAAGTATAACTACTTATACCTATTCATACTTTAATTTTGAATTTAGTTCAGTAAATTTGATCCATTTTAGCAGCATAATGCCATGTAAGTAATCGAATTCTCATCTCTTCTTCAGTCAAATACCATATTCGTAGAAGGTTCACGTGCAATGAAAAAGAGGCAATACGTTACTTGACATTCTGCACCAGAGTATCTGTAGATCCAATTTGAAGAGGTGAAGACGTTTGCCTGCTCTGACGAACGCATAATTAAGCTTGTATATTATTTCAGTTTTATTTTTCCATGGAGCCAGGCTTGGAACACGATCGTTGACCGTTGCCCATGGTACACAACTGAGACGTCTGTATTAACGGTAGATGAGCACTACCGACTGTCTGGAGCCACGAATTCTTGCCGACGTCTTCCGAAACAACACGGAAAAGATTCCGACTGCTCCCTTTTCTCCTTCTACTAAAAGTAAATGTTGCATTAATTCAACTTAAAACCGATTCAAAGAACATTACCACTTTCTTCGAATAGTAATACTTGGAAAAGATGTTTCTCAGCTCAAAAATTGGGCAATTTATTTGCTTTAAATTAACATGCACTTAGAATTTTCACACTGTTTTAAGATAACGCAATTGGTTTCAAATTTTTAAAACATTTTCAGATTTTAAATGGCAGTAAAAATATGTTGTACTACTGAGTGTTAATTGATTAGTATAATTGATTTTGGTCAGTGAAAACATTGATAACCAGGACATTTTTTAAATACATAGTTTGAGTACTGAATTTCAAAATAACCTGGAAAACAGAGTAGTGAATACTATTGTAAGGAAAATTAAAATATATTTTGTATTATAATGGTGTGATGGTGAGAATTATAATTTTTCCGGTCATTATTATTATCATTTGCTCTTAAAGGATCTTATCTCCGTTTATTCCTCGTATCGCACTTGAATGCAATGTGATTTTTGGAACGTAGGCATAATGAAAAGAAATAGACTTGGTACTATTCCCCACGAACAGCCTTGCTTGGAATCGTGCAAAATTTATTTCCTTTCATCTCCTCATATGGTATGACACCGGCAAAAATGAAAGATACATGTACTTCAAGTTAAAGCTTCTAATATATTGCAGATAATTAATAATAATGCAGGTTAATTAAAAGCTGAATTTTAAAAATAGCCTGAATAACAGGGGAGTGTATTTTGGTGTAAAGAGAATTAAAATAGGAGTGTCGACTGAGTTTGTTGGGGCGGATATCCATTATTGGGTATCGAATTGTAATGAATATGAATTCATTGGTATCGCGAACTCTTCTGCTAAAGTATCTGGGATTAATTCCGTTCTATCCGTGAAATTCACTGAGGGCTCCTACTTGGAACAAATTTATATACGTGACCAATATAATTTCGATGTAACCAGTTTAATTCCATTAAGGGTGCCTATTCAATAAACGCTTCAAGGATCCTTCGAATGATTTTTATTTGTAGACCGCTTCTCAAGAGATTTGTAATAAAACTAAACTTTAAATGTAGTAAAACTTTTTTCGGGATGGGGTTAGTATTTCACCCCCATAACCAACTGGAACAAAGAAGAGTATATTGAGCCTTCACTTATCTATTTCTGAAGCGTTGTTGGATAGCTCCCTCTATCGGCCAGCCGTTTGGGACGGTCGCGTTGGTCTAGTGGTTAAAATACTGGCCTCTCACCTGGAGGGCCCGCTTTCGATACCGGCAGTAAAAGGTATTTTTTTACTTGAGTGCTTTGTGGAGAGCATTTGAGATCAGTGCTTCTACCATCAGATGGGACATTAAGCTCCTTTCGTTAAAAATAAGCTAATGCCGACGCCTGGTTTCTCTCCACCCTTCCACCTTACCCTTACATTCCTATCCTTGTACCTTTCCTCCCAGCCTGAAGAGCCTATAATTGTGGATATGGACTTAAAACACAGATTGAGGAAAAAAAGTGAGTCAACTATCCATAAATAAGATGGTATCTTGCGAGATATTGTGGAATTTAAACATAATGACGGGCCAAACAGCTATGCATTTTTCCACAAAAATCAAACTTTTATTATGAAGTGTTCTGAATAGTGAATATTCCATGTATAACATCTACCTAATTCCCAGCAAACTACCATAGAGGTGTGCGGCAGGGGGTGAATTCTAACCAAACATGCACTACATATCATGCATAAAAAAGGATTAGTATTAATATACTAGTGTAAACTTCAATTTATAAAAAGGATAAAAATAGCAAAGCGGGCATGC
The DNA here is from genome assembly GCA_933228895.1 of Platycnemis pennipes. Classification (NCBI taxonomy): domain Eukaryota; kingdom Metazoa; phylum Arthropoda; class Insecta; order Odonata; family Platycnemididae; genus Platycnemis; species Platycnemis pennipes. The sequence continues at coordinate 70,902,124 of OW121847.1, read as the reverse complement.
AATATAATGCTGTTAGTTGGGTTAGCTTAAGACCCTTATATCATCATGCAACTACCTATGCTATCAATCGATACACTCGTATTGGATATATTTACCGCTATTCATATCACTAATTGTACGAGGAAAAAGGACATTTTGGATCTGTCAGTTCGGCAATAAATTTATCTAATTTTGTGATTATGGTCCAGTCTACCTTAGTGAGTTGGGGTTCGTAAAATATTTTTAACGTCATCACTGAAAATATTATCTGGGAGTTTATTTGAGAGATGAAGTCTAGATTTCAACCTACGATCTGACAATGATCCCCATTTTAATTCATTTAATATACTGGTTGCGCTAGTATGGTTATCGTATCTTCCCTTTACAAATCTTGCCGATCTTTGTTGCACACGTTCAAGTTCATTATTTAGGCCGATTTCGTAGGGATCCATACTGGCAGCGTATTCCAAATGAGGTCTTCAAAGGGAAAAGTTGCTAATTTCTCGTAAATGATCGTCACATTTACCCAGTACTCTTTTGATAAATCCCAGTTTAATATTAGCTTGATCCAGGTATATACACAAGGTAAATAAAATATTAATTGTTTAGTAACCGTAAATACTTATGAGGTAATTTACTGTCAAGTACATAATGTAGTACTGTATCATCTTCAACATGAAAATGATATCGTACATCGAAATCTAGGTTGAAAGAAAAAAATATTCATTTTGTGGAAAGCTGCATTATTATTCTTTGAGCCAATCAACGATTTATGTCCATCCTATTCAGTAATGATCCATCCAACCAGCCACGTCTAGTCTAGTGAGCTGTTGCCAACAAAATTTTCCCCCGGCAAAACACATCAACCAAGATATATTTTTTACTTCCCCGGAGAACCTTATCGAATCGTGACCGACCGACGCATGAGTAACGCGTGCGTGTCCCACGAGAGGAGGGATTGAACGCCTTCATTCATCGGATCCTTTTATTTTTAACCGCCAGTGGCGCCGTCGCAGCCGTTCCTTCAACTGATGACGGTGAAGCTAGGAGCGTGGGATGCAATCGAACCATGGCATCGCGCATAGGAGGCTGAATACGCGTCGTGGGGGTCCAGCACACCCGTCGGACGCTCGAGAGGGAAGATACGGGGGAGCAGTACCACGAAGAGATACGCAAGGGAATGAAAGACCATGGGTTGCAGAATGAGCGCAACTCTCCCAGGGAGGGTGGGAACGAGTATGAGGGAGGGGGGGGGGTCATCACTGTCCAAAGATGCATGACTAGAGGAACAACGGGGGATCGAGAGCGACTCCCTGCGGATAACGATCCAGGAAGAGAAGACGTCAGAGCAGAGTACCAGTGGGAATCACTTTGAATATGCTGTCAGCTTGGAGAATCCTCGCGAGAGATTGACTCGATTTCCAAATCAGATTTTAAGTGCCACTTCAAGTAGCTGCTGGATTGGTTGAAAGAGGTCATGATAAATTATATAGATGAGTTTTGTAAAGGAGTAACGATTTGGTTGCCCTACGGTTCTCATCAAATTAGTGACACGCTAGTCCACTCGAGAGTGTGGGGCATAGTTCGTCAGAATTTCATCCGTAAAAAAATAGAGGAAACAAAATTGTAAAAGGGAGTCATAGCCCAGATATTGCTTTCCGCTTTTTTTGTGCCAGGAAACAACTAAAGGGAAATGTTTCCTTCAACTGACTGATAATCTACAAGCCTAATTGAATAAGATTAGCATTTGTATAAAACATTTTTACTATACATTATGTTTATTCAAGGCTTTGCGAGCTCATTTATAATCCAATAGAGTCATCCTCGGTTAGCATATCTGGAGTTTATAGAAAGGGCATGACTGGCATGTAGATCTGCATCTATCTATCTATCTGCAATTCATGAGACCCGATTAGTCGTCATTAATTTCGGCTTGGAACGTTACAAATTTAAGTAGTCCTTATTTCCATCGTACTTGCAAATTACTTATAATGTAGGGTTAAATCTAATGAAATTACGTCTACATTTACAGAACTGATTAAAAAAATGGTGTTTCAGTTCATAACCAATTGTAACCATAGGTTCATTGGTCAATCTTCAGGAATGTTAACTGTTTACTTGCGTCTCCAAAATTCATTTTTGTAAGTGTATCTCTTTGTTGTCAAGTAATAATGCCTTTCAGTGGTGCACTCAGTACGATGTACATACATACTATAATGAAAAGGAGATAAGAGGATTAATATAATGATGGTAATTACGTTAGAGAAAATAATTTAAGTACGGATAAGGACGGTAAGGTGAAGTTGACGGATGAGGAGTAAGAAAAGGGTTGCGGATAGTAATTGAACGAGTTAAGTTAGGTTTCTATCCGATCAATCTCATTCCTTTCAATTTAATGTATACAGGGATCATGTGCCAACCGATAAGGAAGAAATAAAATGTTTTAAATTCAATCTCAGCGGTCATAATTCTGTAATTTGAGCTGAAATGGCTTCTCTCATTCCAGTCAAAAGTATTTAGCAATCAACTAAAATTGACTGAAATAACACCAGTACCCTATTCTTAAGTTATTACACAAAAAGCCATGACCGAGATTCTCCAACATAAAAATGCTTTTTATTGAAAATATTATATCATAGAAAATAATCTTTCATATTGTTTTCATTAATGCCAAAAAAATGTGTTTGTTATGTGTTTACGTTCGGAAGGAATTTTTAATGATTTTTTTTCGTTCTATTGACTTACACTCCTACTCAGGTTCGTGGGAATGACCCCATACGGAAATCAATGGTTGCCATAGAGATGAGTAAGGCGATTAAACGAAGGAGAGACGCTTGGGAATAATTTAACTTTGAATGCGTCACCAGAGTCTCTTTTTTTGAGGTCATCGCGGGAATAGGGTTCAAGGACGCGCGGATCGATACCTCATCTGCAGAAATTTTCAAAACGAGGATCGCCCCAGCGCTGCCGTGACGATTTTAGAATAACCCTCGGAGGGTTTTGGGTACTATGAACTGATGAAAACGAGTCTTAGACTATTTAGCACTTCTCTCAAGAAAATGTCATGTGCATTAATTGCATTCATCCCGAATGCACTTGACTGGCTGCGCTATTTTTCTCGGCTTCCTGTACTTTGCTCTCTCAAAATTGAACTCTGGTCTAAATTTCCATTGGTAGACTTGGTTTTTGTGGCTTATTTACTTCTCTCAAAGGCAGACTGATCCATCTTGATATTAATTTTTATTATTATCGAATGCGATTCTAGGTAAGAGGCACTAAACTTTTTTTATCGAAAATAATATATGAAAGCATGAGGCGTTTAGTGGTGACGTAAGACAACATTGAATTTGTAAGATTACATTGAATTTTGAATAATAAATTTGCTTAAAATGCCTTTTGCCACCTATTGCACAAGTAAGTCCTCAAAGTGGCGTACGGCATATAAATGATATTCGTCCATTTTCTGCCATGATGTATCATGGTAATTAAAACACAAAGATCTTGATTAAACAAATAAGGGCCATTTTTGAGAAAAGGTTTAGAGTGATTCATAGCAACTAGGAAATAATACTAATCCATTTCTCACTTGGTGCATATGACCAAAACTTGCCAGAGAAAAAAGATTTTTTTCGGAGTACCAAGCGTCACGAATGAAGCGCCAGTGCAAAAACTTTCACTTTGCACGACAACACCTTACTATGTGATTTTTATTCATAATTAAGACAGAATGAAGCTCCCTAAGCGTAATATTAAGCATCACTGAGGGCGATGCATTTGAACTTTGAATTCCACCTTCGAGTGACCGTTATTTTGCCATGAGCTTGGATTTTGTACAAGTTTAGGAATTAATATTTGGGGTTAGACGGTGCCTTATAACTTTAGCTGCTGATATACTTAAAAATAATATCGTTCCACTATCGAATAATAATATCGTTTCACTATCGAAGCGCTACCCTTTTATGAATGAGTGCGTCACTAATATTTACCAATTAATTAATTTGTAAAAATGGCTTTTTAAGTAACAAATTTATTGACCTACCAGAACTCAACAGAACCTTCAACAGGCAGTAAATCCTAATAAACACGAACAATGATTTTATGAGGTACATATTGAATGAGTACTGATCGTCACTTAACCAATTACGGTCATCTTAAGTAACGAGTGGTCAAAGTATTGCTCTCGTCTGAATCCGAAGAAGAGAAAATTTTGAAGGATTTTGTTCGATAAGACTACTTTCGAAATGCATCTCTGAAACACTAAAAATGGAAAGCGGAACGTTTTTTCTCATTAATGCTTGAACATCACTTTTCCGAATGCGGTGGGGTTTTTTTATGACGTCAGGAAATGGGGTGATTCGGGTCAGCTAGCCGGCCGTAGTAGACAGGTCTGTAACGTGGGGGCCCTGCGACCCTAACGTCGCTGGTTCTCATACAGGGCATGAATGTTATGTTTTCCCTAGGATTACGATCTTAAGTTATTCGGTGCGATTTAACTTTAACCGTTGGATCTCCTAAAACACAAGACGACTTCTACTACTATGAATTGAATAAGCGAATATTTGAACCCTTCCTTAATAATATATTTAACTATATCTACATCTACATAATACCCTGAAAGACATCATAAAGGTGTGTGGCAAGGAGTGAATTATCACCAAAACATGCACTACATATCATGCATAAAGAAGGATTAGCAATAATTTACAAGTCTAAACTTCACTATTTAAAAAATATAAAAATAGCAAAGTAAGCATGCAAAAATATGTTGTTAGTTGGATTACCTTCGAGTCCTTATACCAACATGAAGCTACCTATGCTATACATTGATTATCTCGTATTGGACGTATTTACCTCTATTCATATCCCTAATTGTACGAGGAAAAAAGGACATTTGAATCTGCCAGTTCAGCAATCAATTTCTCTAATTTTGTGATTATGGTCCAGTCAACCATAGTAAGTTGGGGTTCGCAAAATATTTTTAACGTTATCACTGAAAATATTATCTTGGAATTTATTTAAGAAATTGCCTAAATTTAATCTTGCGATCTGACAATGATTCCCATTTTAATTCATTTAATAGTCTGGTTACGCTAATATAGTTATCGTACCGTCCCTTTACAAATCTTGCCGAACTTCGCTGCACACGTACAAGTTCATTATTTAGACCGATTTCGTAGGGATCTCATATACTGGCAGCATATTCCTAATGAGTTGTAACAAGGGAAAAGTAACTGATTTCTCGTACATGATCGTCACATTCACCCAATACTCTTTTGATGAATCCCACTTTTTCGATTAGCTTGACCCATTATTTCACGAATGTTTTTACCCGAGGAAGGATCATGTGTCATATTCCAATTATTCCAAGACATTTAATGGATTGCACGTTTGTTTATTCATAATAACTTATGTTTTAAGTGCTAGTTAGCTAGCAATATTCGCCCGAATTATGAAATAATGATCCGCCCAGACGCTGCTTCACTCGCAATCATTTGTCGTGCACGTTTCGCTCAACTTTCACCGTACCATCTTTCGTGAGAATCGTTCTCGGTTGAATTAACCTTGTCCGTTTGACTTCCTGTCCAGGAGAAGGGCAGAAAGGGGGGCTAGCGTTATATGCAACCCATCTGAGGATAAGTGACCCCGCTGTTGACCCTCCACCACCGTTTCCAAAAAGAAATAGGGAAAAAAACGGTGAAATACGTGAGTGATTTTCGCCTTCCTAATTAACCACTTCCACGTGTCTTGGGCAGTCATGATCACGTTAGATGGGAGATTTAGCTCCTTCCAGTTCCTCAGTTTTTTTTCTCACAATTCGCGACGCACGAAACGATCAGTTCTTGCACAAGCCTCGTAAATGGGGAGGGCGCTACATCCAAGTGAGGAAATCTCTGAGGAGGGGGAAAAAAACAACAAACTTTATTTGATAATTAGAACGACCGAAAAAAACCCTACAGAATATATAAGTCGTTGCGGAATGCCGAAAAATAGTTTGATACAATAATATTTAAGCTATGGAACATTATAATGAGAATTGCGAGTGCCGGGATCGAATTGTTAGTGAAGATATTGCCCAGTTGATTTTGGCTTGCTAGGCAGTGAAAATGTGAGGTGAAGTGTCTACACTGTTGAGGAGAAATAACCAAAAAGGGATATTAAAATTCATTGTACCTTAAGCATAATTTTATGTTTTGCTTGCCTTAAGAAGTCCAAACTGACGTAACCAGGAGTGTCATGACTTAACCTGGTATTAAAAAAAAAGGTTTACAATAATACAGCTGTAGTGATCACTTTTTTCTTCGTACGAAAAGCTCCTTATTCGTCTCATAAGGAGGAACAATGGAGCCACTCAGAGCCAGTTCTCTTCCTTCTTTTTTTTAAGTTGTAAGTCGTCTTAAGGAAATAGTAACATTTGCTTTAGAGTTATGTCCTATATTCGGCATCGAGGCATGAGATATAAAAGCCTTACTCACCAGCAAAGATCCAAGTTGATTAAGTCGATAGCATCATTGGATTTGTGGCATTGATCAGTGAAGAGAGCCCTCGTATTTCAGCGAGTGGATATAACTGTCAAATTCCATCCACGGACTTAGAATAACCCAACTCATTTACCCGTATTGCGCTATTTAGAAAAGAAGGCCCAATAGTAATATTTCAGTAAACCTTGTAACTGAATAGCTAAATAACTATTTACACCTCGCCAATAGTATGGCGAGAAGTCAATAATTCCTCAATGAGGTGAAAAGATTGTGTTGACATGCATTCTAGTTTATATTAATTTGATACAGTTACATACCTATGCAAGTGCATAGGAATGATACTAAATCATTAGAAACTGTAAGGCAAGATATTTTAACTTCTGGATTAAACATTTGTTTGAGTTAACCACCATATTAATCGCAGTAGGTATGCCAGGGTGCAGTTAGTATGCTTTGATAGAGTTAAGAAACGTTTCAGATGTTCCAGCACTAGCATTACTAGTCAACATCCTGTTTTTATGACACCATTTATGATCTCTTCTAGATTGTAAATAGAAGGACTAATTGTAATCGCACAGCAGTTCATCTTCTTAAGATGGAGCCTATAAGTAGTTGTTCCCTCTACAGGCAACGGAAGAGCTACAGGATGCGGGTCCTCGCACGCTTTCTCTCGCTCTCATTTGTTCTCAACTTTGATTGAGCAACGCGCCCACCTTTTTTTCTAAACTTGCTGACTCCACCTCGTCGAATGTCTCCCTGGACCAGACCGGAGTTCAAATGTGCTAGGAGAGAGCTCTACAAATGTCTCCCGGAGCATAAGTTAAGCACACCTCAACGGCAACTTTCCTGATGTCGGCCATTCACAATTTCCGCTTCTCTTGGCGGGCCATTAAGGAGTTGAGTTTAAATCACGATTACGCTTAATAATCACTTCCGTCAGTTAAGAAAAACTAACGCCAAGAAATTTATCACCTGAATCACTTGAAAAGTTCTCACTTTAGGGAATCTACATCTACATCTACGTAATGCCCTGAGAGCCGCCACGAGGGTGTTTGGTAGGGGGTGAAGAACTTCCGAAGAAGAAGAATCATCAGCCACCTTCCAGTTACTATACTGTGATTCCTCTTTGGGATTTGGTCAATGTGGAGCATCTTAGTTCTTTCTAAATACAATCGAACATTTATATCCAATGGAAATCCCCCTCTCCCACGCGATCGTTACAAACTATAGTTCCTGAGTTAGAATGTGGCCTCCTCCTCCTCTTTCCTTTTTATTTGTTAAAAAAAGTTGTAGTGGCTATTCCTCCATCCGCCAATGACCAATATATTCATAACATTATTTTCATTATTTGCCACGATACAGTGTGGATAATTTTAAGGGGTGCGCCGATTTAATCGTCAGTATGAAATGTTTCAACTCTCCCAGAATGACACCTGTATTTGGAATGGACTCCTATATTTCTTGCATTTCCATTGGCATCAAGAGATTGCCTTGCTAGACCCCTCAAGGGTGTACGGCAGGGGTTGAATCATTACCGAACATACGTTTCAGGCACTTGCCACCAAAATACTTACCTATATGGTTTTGCGTAACCGTGTTAGTCATGCACAAGCCAGTATACGATTATAAACCTCCAAAAAAATTAATGTTTCTTTATGTATTTATCTGGATCCATATTACATATACATACAATATTCAGAGTAGGTCGATAGTATTTTTTTTTAATTACCTGCATGTTCAAATCAACGTGTGACTTGCATGCAATGCCTTTTTTTTGCATGCATGAGTATCTATGAAATTGGTGTCGGGTTTCAAGGCATGCATGGTATTCATGGGTGTGTCCTACATGATTGGGATTTGGTAGTTTTTCTTCTTTTTTCCCCAATTACTTTTAAAGGTGTAGTGTTTGCTTTGTAGTGTTCATTTTTGTTTGTTGTGTCATTGTTCCTGTTGTGGATGCACCCCCTGCCACACACCCTCGAGGTGGCTTGCAGGGTATGTCGTAGATATAGATATAGATATACATTTTATTCATTGGAACTACAAGGAAGGATTTCCTTTCTGCGCTTCGAAGTACTCAATGCATAGACTATGTACTCCTATTCATACGGTCCCAATGGCCTACCACACCACTGTCTTTCCAACCTATCTAATTAGAAGAAAAAATACCCATGACGAAGTATGAGGTACTGATTTAAAAATAGCTAGATGGTAATTGTTTCATGGTTCAATTTAAGTCATAAACGGTATCATATACTGGTATCTTCCAACGCAAGTGCAATCCCGTATCCGTGTAAACTATTGGATAAAATTAAGGATTTCAAGGATCAAAAAATATCTTTCTAGGGCCATTTATAGCAGAGCTAACACTGTGGCAATAAAACGCAGAAAGTTCCAGCTTGGAAGGACAACTAGAAGCTATTTCAGCCATTTGCTGTGCAAATATTGACGAAGGAAACTTTCTTGATAGCGTCGGTGGTAAGATCTCAGCATGTTTGACTGTGGATTGAATAGGTGTCAATGGCTCAGTATTTTTTTTAATCTTCATTCCGCTTCGCACAGATAACGGAGGAATTAACTTTGGAACGAATTTTATCTCTCGCGTCTCCTCTCGCCTTCCAAATCGCGCCGCGCAGAGCTTTTTGATTACGGTCGCGGTTTGAGGACGACGGCGACGACTGGAATAAAAATTATCTCTGCTTGGCTTGCGACTAGCATGGCGAGATGCCGCTTGGCTCGCGATTGGTCTCTGCCTCTAGTAGTCATCCTTTTCCATCCCTCTTCGTTCTACACGTCATCCCTGCTGGTCAAGTAAGGAGAATGATTCACTCATCCGCATCAATATCCACACAGTTACCTCAAGCCACCTCGAGGGTTCGTAGCAGGGGTAAATCAACACTAAACAAGCACCAGTGACGTACAGCCAAATATAATGTTACTAGATATAAATAAAATCGTGCATAAATGCTTCGGGTCGAGAATAAACTCCAAAGCAATATATATATTTACTAATGGGTGAAATATTTGTTTGAACACAATACGATATTTATTATAATTAGAATGCAAGAATAAAATTAGCAAGCGTTAGCAGAGTAAGGAACGTTTTTAGGTATACCAGAATTTATGGTTCTTAGATTGTTGTTGTTATTCGGGGGAGGCGAGTGGCAGCTAAGGTAGTTCCTCCAATGAAAGAACGGTGGGTATTTGGGTATAAATAATACATTTTCATGGAATATAGAGGGAACATTAGTGAGTAACGCGGCGACGGCATTTGCCTACTCTTTACGATAGGCGCCAAGAGGTCTTCACCCCCTGCCACTAACCCTCGCGGTGGTGTTCAATAGATATAAATGTAAATGAAGTCAATCTCAGGCCCTCTGGATGGGAAGCCATTTCTCTAGCCACCACACGAAACCGATCTCCGAAATTACAACTACGTATTATGTTATTATGACGCCAATAAGATCTCAGTTTAACGTCCCATCTGACGGACGGATTACTGAACTTGAAAACCCCTCCAAACAGCACATAAGCATGGACCGGTATTCCACAGAAAAATCTCAGCCACTACCCGAAGACACTGAAGATGTTAGATATAAATTAAGAACTCCTGCACGTTTCGCTAGATTTGATCTGATAAATAAGATTAGAGAGATGGATTTTCGTACCGATAAATTTCGAATACATTTTTTCCAGGTGGCATTAGAGAACATAATAGGCATCATAGCGAAGGGATAGGTTGGTGAAATATTTTTAGGGTAGTATGCAGTGTATGATTAATGTTTAACATCACTAATCCATGCATTCCAGGAAATTAGAGATAATTATATTTAAATCAATGCCTTCCCAACCAGTTATCTCTTAATTACTTAATCTCATAATTTGAACAGTACCTATATAAATACTAGTCCATTTTTATGCATGATATGAAGTGCATGTTTGGTGAGAATTCACCCACTGCCACACACCTTTATGGTGGCTTGCAGGGTATTATGTAGATGTAATTACTATGCAGATAGTAATGAAGTGTTCTAGTTGCACGTTGTGGCATATAATTGCACGTGACACTTATATCTATCATGTTTCCATGTAGTAGTAGCATTTCAGCTCGTAGTTGCATGTAAGCAGGATGTGTTTGGTGATCTTCACCCCCTGCCACACACCCTCCCGGTGGTGTTCAATAGATATAGATGTAAATTAAGTCAATCCCAGGCCCTCTGAATGGGAAGCCACCATACCAAACCGATCTCCGAAATTACAACTAGGTATATATTATTATATTACAACTATATATATTCATATGATCTCATTTTTCGGAAGATGTTAAGCATTTTAAATCTACCTATATCTAACATAAGACAGTCTTATTCTCGCGATCATATCCAACGTAATAATAAGAAGTGCTCAAAACTTTTTGTTGTTATCACAAACTGACTTCAACGTCAGAGTATTCACAAGGACTCCGGAAACACGGCAGTGATTCCACATTTGTTCTCTGCAGCTTCGTTTGCGGCGCGTCACGTCATATCACCGTGAAGGTGATTTAAGTCCTCGGAAGCGAGACTACTTCCATCATCGTGTTCTTGCAATGTACGCAGTAGGATCGCAATGATACGATTTGATGGGGCGTTGAGGGTGGAAAACATAAACGTTTCGTCCAGGGATGTTGCGAGTTCACGCTCACGTGTCACGGTGAATTTCCTGAAGTGTCTTCGCTCTTGATAGTTTGCTGCTTCATTGGGTGTTGCCAATGTTACGTCTGACTTGAGGTAAGACACGTAAAAGCCACCGCCATCGAGTTCAATTCCGCCTCATTACTCTCCTCAAAAAACCGTGTTACAAGCGTTGGCAAGACCTCACACGTGACAAATCACCAGAAATGAACACGCCACAGGACAAACGAAAACAAGACATTTCCAAAGAAAAGAGGAAAATACATCATGAGGTTCTCAGAATTACGCTCTTAAATTAGCCTATAGAAACAAGCTAGGAAGAAACAGTTTACTTATAAATGATGCTTTGCAGTAGCTGGGGATATGCCACCACCGATTTAGCTAGTTTTTATTATTTAGAACTAGCTGAAGGTGTCCGTTGAAATTCAAAGGGAGGGAGACATAATAAATACAAATTGTGTTAAGAAATGTTATCTTTTTCATGAAGGGGCGAAATATACGCGGAAGGGAAGAAATAAAGGGAGAAGCTTTTGCTATGGAGTTAGTTCCAAGTCGGTATCGGAACCATGAATATAATTTAAACCAATATTAACATATAATTACTGCCTGGACTAATGCCTGGGCCTTTACAAAAATAAAAATATTATTTAGTAACTTTCAGGTCAGATGAAACAAAGGAGGTTAGAAGGGGAGGGGCATACGAATGTCTCTTTATCGTTGCAAATGAGGCAAAATTCGGGTTTTTGGGAATGTTAGGACTCAAATCTTCGGCACAAAAATTTTTCTCTGGCTTTTAATATATGTCATGTTTGTCTCAATTATCCAACTTCATGACAGTGGGGTCAATGAACTTCCTACGGATACGTATCAATGCCTTTTATTCCAATTAGATTAAATTCTTTTCTTATAACCTAGTACAGATTTAGAAGAATGGAAGAGGCAGGTCTCGTATGAGATACATGGAACCAGTTGTGAAGGATGTAAAACAGAGGATTTACGTCAATATGAAGAGGTTGGCCGATAGAAGAATCGAGTGGACAGCTGCGTCAAACCAATCATAGGATTGTTGACCGATGATGATGATGAAATCAGGTACATGTCGCTCGGTTACCTATGTTCACACCTTTCACGGGATATTTGATGTATCAATAAATCACGATTTTTTTCATCTTGCTACTCCTATTTTTGGTTAGACTTCTTTAAGTTTCTTATCACGTTCTTGTGTCTCAAAGTACTACAATTTTGAAAGCGGTCCACTTCGGAATACGGTATAAATCTATAAAATATTCAATTTTTGAACTCCACAGAAACTGTCATTTAAATACTTTTAGTTTTACCGAATGCACACCTACTAATCGACTAATCTGGGAGTAGCAGAAAATGTATCCCATATGATTTTGCCCGACGAAATAGCCGATGTAGATTCAGGAATGAACTGGGATATCTTTTTCAATAACTTTCTATATCTTCACGAAAAGAGCAATGAAGTTTACGCCAGCTCCTTTGGACTAACTTTTTTGCATCATTGCAATGGCATTAATAAACAACCCACGGATACGTAATGTGACATTACGTTATGTTGGGATTTGAATTTCATTCCCTGGTTTATGTTAAACTATCTCAAATCTCAAGCTATTTCGCTCGATGACGATTTCTAAAACGTTCCATGTCTTCTCTTCACGTTAGTTCATATGCACAAACCCGTAAATAATAAAAAAAATCATAATTTGAACACCGCTGAAGCATTCATTTGAATACTCTTGATTTTAACGGAATGCAAACCCTCTCAATCTGTGAGTAGCGCTAGCAGTCAGCACATATTTTTGTACGCAGAAATATGGCTGACCTTGCTTCACAAATAGCCTACAATGCCTTAAGTACCTTCCTATATCCTCGCGAAAAGCACAATACCGTTTGCAGCACCCCGCCGCGGCGCGCCGTGACGAACTGTCAAGCATCAACGATATTTTCATTTCAGAGATGACAATGGCAATGGCCTTAGCAACGCTCGGAAAAGAACCGGAAAAAAGAACAGTAAATTTCAGCATAAAGTACACAATTCCCAGGAACCTGGAGAACAAAGAGTAAATCAGTTAAAAGAACAAAAAACGCTAAACATTTTCCCATTAAATACAGGGAGAATGAAAGAAAACGACTAATATTTAGTTATATTACGGAGCGAAAGAAAAAACCTTGCTCTACCATAAATTTAAAAAGTCCATTTAAACCGATGTAAATACATAATTGGCGCCAGGAATCGAACCCGGGCCCTGAGCCTTTTTAGCCTTTGCACCTTCTAGTGTATACGCTAGAATCCTACAAATTTTCAGCTCAATCGGTTCAGTAGTTTTTGAGGAGATGCGCAACATAAAGCTGGCAGACAGACAGACAGACACCACTTCATTTTTATATATTAGTATGTTAGCTAAACGTTTTCATGGATAGAAGGCAGAGTGGAGTGGAGAGGGACCTGGCATCAAAATTAGCGTGCTTGCTCAATTTTTCAGTTTTGCTTGAATGCCGTCCGCGTAATAAAATAAACGTGATAAGGATAACGTTTGATAGCAGAGCTATAAGCAACAAATAATTACTTACAAAAATTAGAAATATGAAAGACATGCTTAAAATGGCAGAGTATAAATGTTTTAAGTAAACACCTACTTTAAAATTTTGAACATTTTACGAACAGGAGTTCAACAGACTCTTTCTTTGTTCCAAGTCCATGCTTACGTGTGCCGTTTGTAAACTGTGTTATTAATACGATAAAGAAATACCATAATTGCTGCCGGATGTAATTCTAATAGATGAATTTCCTTTGATTGATTGGGATAATTTAAGTAAATGCCACACGCATGTCGAAGACATTTAAGGAATGACTAAAGCTGACAGTTTCCAATAAGCAATGTTTCGTGTCACTGAGCTGTTTTTTATGGATTGTTGTCAACTAAATGTTTTCTACGAAAATATTATGAGACATTATATGTAGACTCTAGAAATATCTGGAGTCTTCAAAAAGAATGCATATTTTTTTGAAAACTCCAGATTTTTTAAAATGCATCGCGCCATACGTTTATTATGTCACATATTAATACATCAAAGGGATAGGTAGGTGAAATATTGTCAGATTAGTCTGCAGTGCATGATGCATGTACAAGATTCCCCATCTTTTCCCAACAACCAATCCCTTTATCGCTGGCTAACCATCTAGATGCATGTTACCATATTATCTAGCATTTTTCCATGCAGTAGCCTAGTTGCATGTCAATAGTGCATGTTTGGTGATCTTCATTCCCTGCCACACACCCTTATGGTGGCTCGCAGGATATTACGTAGATGTAGATACGTTAGAATAACTTCCTCAATAGATCACTGTATAATTATATCGGCAAACATACTCATCATTCATTGAAGTTATACTAGGTCTCTTCAGACTGAAAAAAAATCTCCATCGCCATGATACATTTTATTAGGGATATGAATGACGGTAAATATATCCAGTACGAGTGTAGCAATGGATAACATTGGTAGCTGCATGTTGGTATAAGGACTTATAGCTAACCCAACTAACGGCATGTTTTTGCATGTATGTTTTGCTATTTTTATCTTTTTAAAAAAAAAGCGTAGTTTTGAACAGCACCTATACAAGTACTAATCCTTTTTTTATGCATGATATGTAGTGCATGTTTGGTGAGAGTTCACCCCCTGCCACACACCTTTATGGTGGCTTGCAGGGTATTATGTAGATGTAGATGTCTAGATGTAGGTACATTCTTACCAAAGAAACACACGTTTTTAACTACGGGACATCAGGAACAAAAAACTAACTACTAGATGGATTCATCTCTATTCCTTCAGTCCTCCCTGAAGCCGCTGTTTTATGCAATAGTTGTGCTTGGAAGGAGGCATTTATCGAGAACTTTTCGAAAATCGCCCGGTTGGTCAGGGTTCATGGGCCCATTTTGCCCTGAGGGGTGGGGTGGAATACGGAAAGGAGGAGAGGGCGGCGCATTCATCATGTGGCCGCCCATTGATCACGGGATCGATTAGCGTGGTAAATCGACCCAGACTCTCGCGGGACGGATGACATAAGTCGGAAGGATCGCCCCAATTTCGCGCTGCCTGACAATGGGGCCGTTTGTTGCGCCGCGGTGAGCGAATGCAGTTTGGTGGCGGAAATCAAGCTCGTCCGTGGAATGAGTCCGACGGAAAGGCGAAATCTCGACTCAGAGGCGCCTGAAAAAGCATGGATAGAGAGCTGGCGAAACCATTAACGAATTCTCGTGGACAGTTTGGCCATTTCTCTTGTTTTTTCTTATAAATGCAATCCAAGGAAAAAATTTAAATTTAGATTAAAATTATTTTTTCTCATATCGGCCCAGTTTCAAAGAAAAAACTATTATATTTCGTGTAGTCATTATAAACTAGGTAATGGAATGATTAAATTTGCCTGGAAAAGTATTACTGCGAATGAAGAAGAATATTTTTGCAGTTATGTGTTAAGTTCCTTCACATCAATCCTGGAACGATTAACTGATAAATTAATACAAATTTAACTTCCAATATCCCACTGCTCAGGATTGAGAAAAGTCGTGATTATACACATCAGATGCCTTTCTCAAAGTCTTGTGAAGGAAGATGAGTCTGACCTACAAATAATATGAATTTTTATCTTACACTTAGCCTGGCTCATCCAAATATGTAATTGTTATAAGGTTAATTTTATATTTGCGATGATCTTTTAATATTTCTTCAAGAAGAGTATTTCAAACGGCTTTTGGCTTGTAGCAGCAGCTAGCGAATATTTTACATTTCCTACATTGTTTGACAGCACTCCATTTCATTTTATGCCTTCCGAAACGAACTTCGAATCTTTCAAATGCTGCTATTGGTTATGAGTAGCCAGTGAAACTAAGGTGTTAGTGAGGTGATAATTCAATGAGGGAAGTAAAATAAAAACTAAGAAAAAAAGAAGTATCACCTCCATGCCATTACAAAAGGAACTGGCAATTCTCTGGTCCAGTTTTGCGCAAAAATCTCGGGTTTTATTGAAATTCATTCCAAAAGTAGAAAGGTAATGGAAAATTGAAGGAGTCGAAGAAACCTCCTCGAAATACTTTACTGCTTAAGGCAGTACTGCAGTTAAGTTGATAGGATTTATCAAATAAATGGCAGTTGTAAATTCTCTGATGATTTATTCACAATAAATCTTAGTTAAAGTTTTTTTACGCCGTTATCAAGGCTGTTGTGACATTCAGTTCTGCTTGAACCACTTATACCTTGAACATTATACTGAAAGAAGCTGAAATCAATTGGCTGTAAATTATTTTGAAATCCAACCAAGATTTCCCATCAATCGATACCCCTCCAATGTTCTTTCAAGAGTTGCTAGTTGATAATTAATCGGACATTTCTTTTCAAGCATGAAACCAATCACGACCCACAAAAATATTCAGTTCTCTCGTACCATTTTATTTTGACGGATTTCCCAAAAGCTTGCTTCAATCTGTTGTAACTTTGTTTCTAGCGCAATTTCACTTTTCACGTTAAGCAATAATACTATTTTATGTGGTAGCCTACTGAGTAGAATGATAATACAGAAAGAAAAAACACGAGCCAACTCCACAAAAATACTAAACTTTACTACGACCCGGGTTTCACTGTATTACAGCAGCGTCCGGTGCTGTAATACAGTGAAACCCTGGTCGTAGTAAAGTTTATTTTTGTGGATTTGGCTCGTGTTTTTTCTTTCTGTGTTATCATGTTTCGCTTCCACTCCATATCGCCTAAATCTTCAGAACTAGTGAGCAGAATGTTGGTCTGCCGACCGGAAGATGGATTTTCGGATCCAAGGGAGGCTTTAGGACCCATCCAGTTCTGCGTAAGTCATGTGATATTGTGGAATGCTGGATTGATAGCCATACAAGTGCAGCAAGGAATTAGCCAACCTAGCCGTTGAGGCAAAATTCTTGTGAACATTATTCAAGCCGCATGGATGTGATTCCCAATTTCTGTACACCTGATTCAATGTAGACTTTTAAATGAACGGCGATCTTCGCTCTGGCTGGGAAGTAATTGGTTAGCTCTACCTCATAAGGCCAGATTAAACTTCAATTTTAGCGCAGTGGATATTATAATGATTTAAAAAACAGCCTCGGGATAGAAAAATACCCAGGTTGCGTCTTTTACAGAAGGGATACATTTTTCCGCTACCTTTCGACCCTAGCGTGCGACAATTACTTTATGGTGATGCGGTCAATATTCCGCATTCCGTATCGCCAATACGGATATTCATAAAATAAGGAAATTTCACCGCCTCAACTTTCTCAATCGCTTATACCTCAACTACCATGAAAACGTTCAGGAACTTGATTCACCGAAAAAGGGAGAAGGGAGATTTCACATATTTCAAATGTAAATGTAGATGAGAGCTCTTTTCATAGGGATTCGGCCATGCTAACTCATATAAATACTCAAATGTGAAGATTAGGCTTAAGCAAAATTTCACTCAATTTTAAAAGGATATATTTTGATAATGAACCTGAACGTACGGAATGGAAATCTTTCCAAAACTAATATGAATCCAGTTACGATAGTTAGTAACAGGAGTAAAAATAATACAATCCTAGGAATGCTTCGCACAGTAAACAGTTAAAAACAGTATTTGTTATTTTGTTCCGAAGAGCAATTCCTAATGTCTTATTGTTATTTAAAAGTGAAAAATATAACTGGAATAAATATGTTCAATACACATGCTGATATAGGCGCTGTAATCCACATATACGCTACGTATGGTTTACGAAGGCATGAATATTAATGGCTACAACTCTAAGAAAAATGAATGCCACTCCACAACATCTCACACTTCGAGTTTGTTTCAAGGATTTTACTCTGAAATCAGTTATCCAGGTGATTGTAAAAATTCACTGGCCAGATAAAAGAAATTTAGAATTTTCATCTATTGAATTATTATATACCTTGATAATGTGAATGTTAGGTTTTTAGTTTAGTAATAATTTATTACCTCATTTTCCTTGCGTGCTCACTAAATTTTTAGATTTAAAAGTTCACAATTAGGCTCAAAAAGGAGGCATGAAAAGTACGCTTATGCTTCTCAGGAAGTGTCAACAAATCAACGTCAGATATTGACGCTCATTTGAAAGTAGACGCATGTATAAAGAGGACGGTTGACTCTAGGTGATGTGACTATGTGAGGACTTGGCCAAACAGCATGGCATCACCAGTTGGCGTGCTTCGAAACATCAATCTGCCAAGCACAGAATGCGTTATGTGGTACGCAAATGACTCCATTGAGGAGCGAGGTCAAGGGGCGAAAGCCTCGTGCCCCCTCCTACGCTGTTGGCACACGGGGAAACATTTTAGAATCCGCATCTGGGACTCGCCTCGGTCGACTCGATGAACGAGACAAGTGTGTCGGGTATTGCAACTCCCTCAGCCATTGGGGACGTCTCCGCGTCCGCCATTTCCCTGGCAGGCAGGTCTCCCTACCCTTTGACCCTGAACTTGACCTGCGCGAAGGGTGAGCGGGAGTCGCGTTGGTTGACAGCATCGCATCGCCTGGCGTCACTGTTGCCAAGAGGTTAATTAAGGTGTGCATGTGTTGTGGCGGAACGTGATCGGTGCGGTAAAAAAGAGAAAGAAAAGCGGTAGCAAAACCAAGCATGGAAAGGAAATGATTGTCGACCCCCGCCTATTTCTCGTGCGCATATGTTATTTCATTTAATAATTCATGAAGATCAATGAGAAAATTCTCTCCATTTTATATCATCCAAATTAATTTTTCCTCAGTTCCTCAAATTCTTTCCCCAAATTCCCCAAATTTTGGCATTAAGCGCCTAAACATGAACAAAAGTGTTGATCTCGTTTCCGTCAATCATTTCGCAGCGTTAATTTCATTTGGAGCAAATTGAGCGCAAAAATTTTTATAACTGTATATCTAAAGATATATAAATATATCTTAGGAAATATTCTTGTAATCCTCGCTGTAGCCAGATTAGGCTTCTCGTGTCTGACTTTAATCTGTGTTCGATGAATAATAGCCATAAGGCTTCTTGGGTTTGTTGTAAAGAATATTAGACGTTATGCGCTCCGTGTTCAAACTCTCAAATTCCTACACACCCATAGAAATTGGGATTTCTTTCAATACAACAACTTCACAAAATAAATACCTATCAGCATATTGCATTTCATCAGTGCAAGAATCTTTTCCAGTGGGAAATAATATGCTACTCTCCCCACCCCTCCCTGACAGCTCTGAGTAAAATATATCACCACTAACGAAGACTAAAGTCGCGAATTTAGGTAGGGAAAATATTTTAGAACAGTCTGTAGTACATGATGCATGTATTAACAACCAATACATTTATTACTATGTAGATACCAGCCATCTAATTGATTAAGAGCCTATTATGTAGCATGTTTCTATTTAAGCTTGTTAGCATGTCAATAGAGCATGCTTGGTGATCTTCACCCCCTGCCACAAACCCTCGCGGTGGCTTGCAGGGTATCACGTAGATGTAGATTAATTATAAGACTTTAACCATGACACTTGGAAACATGAACAAGAAGATATTCTGAATATCATTGAGGATGGTAAAATATGTGGACTTTTATAGAGGAGAAATCTAAAGATTTAATGTAGAAAACGAGGATTGGCTAAAGTGGAAGGTTACGGATGACCTTCGAGGGCGGGAAATAGCGAGCAAGAACAATTCACAAAGCTAATAATAGAGTTTGGTAGAATAATATAACTCTGTCATTGTAATTCAAGTAATTATTATGCCCATCTCTGAAAACAAAAACTGTGATAACTGATATGCTGAATTCTGTTGGAGAGCTTGCGAATCGGTGAGCGTTTTGAGTCTTCAGCCTTATTGTAGCTTATTCCATTCCTAACTTGCACTTGGCTTCGCTCTAGGGAAGGATTAGTTCGGTGGCATAAGTACTGCCAATACTACCATACCGAGAACCAGGATTCAAACCCCTGCTATAGTAGGCTTTCTCGGTGATATACCGTTCCTTCTTGAGTCTGAGAGGAGGTCACTTACGTTTTAGTATTTTCTCCTTCGAACTCTTTGAGTCGGTCAATTCCGGCAGTGGGTTTTCCTCTATTCCTCCGTTCCCGATGAAAATCCTACCCATGCCCAACTACTCTCCGTACTGGCATATTTTACATTAGCTCATGTTCACTTCAACCGAATAAACAATTCTATTGGGCTTTTCTGTCCGTTGGTTATATTATCTGTGGAAACCTACATTTTTGAAGAACTTCCTGATTTCTAAAGTATAACATCACTTGTTTTTTCTTAGAAGTAACTTTCGCCTGGTAATCTACTCCCAAACTATTGAGAGGTCTTTCACCCGTCGACCACGTTATCTTGGCCCCAGAATTGACTGCACGACTCCAGTATTACTGGTGCCACTAATAGATTCGCTATTCGTACTAATGTAGTAATCAGAATGAGGCGTTGCTATATAGACATAAGCTTCGGTGCAGACGGCAGAAAACTTTGCTTCTTAGCTGCGTATTGGTGTTCCGGTTTCAAGCACTTGATTTCTTTATGTTATGTTATTCAGGGGAGACGACCGACAGCTGAGGTCATGTGCACCATTTAGGATAGGTGGGTAATTGAGTAATGGTAGGAGTTTTCAGGAAAAGGAGGAAGGGAGGAGAGAAACCCGGCGTCGGCATTAGCCCACTCTTTAACGAAAGGCGCCAAGGAGACCACGGCTTAACGTCCCGTCCGACGGATGGAGTACTGAACCTGAAATACCCACCACTAAGCACTCAAGTAGGGACCGGTTAGCCACTGAAAAATACGCCACTGCCGGGAATCGAACCCGAGCCCTCGTAATGGGAGGCCAGTACTCTAGCCACCACACCAACCCGATCCCCTTGAATTCTTTACCTGAAAATAATTATTTTTTTTATGATCAAGTAATTTCTCGGTGTGTACCTTGCGTAAAAGTTTCTCGGGCGTTCCACTGGGTCAAAATCCTTGAAAAATAAAGAGCATGTGGCACTTTAAAACGCCGGCTCAGTCAATGAAGCTTTCGTTGAGAGTAGTCTGGCATATTCTATGAGCTAAGTACAACACCGACAGTTCCACTCCACCTATATTTATTTCATAAAATAAATATAGGCAAAGTGAAACATCTGAGAAACATTTTACAAGTATTTCATTGCAATGAAAATGGAGGATAGATGTCTTTGAATATTTTGTTTTACGAGAGATTGATGGTAGAAATATGCTAGATTTTACGTTACAAGCTTTGGCTTTCATGATATTCCTGAAGAGTACCGTGCTCACACAGCCTTTTTCCGAAATACATCTGACCTACATAGTGCGCTGAAAAACTCAGAGAGGTGCGTAAATCGCCGAAATAGGCACGAGAAATAAAACATCTTCCCCGGATTGTAGGTGGGAGGGAGAGGAGGTGAGAGTGGGGACTGCTGGGAAATGGGAAGTATTAGAGACTGCTTGCAGGTGTGGGAGGAGGGAGGGAGAGAGAGAGAGAAGGGTGGAGAAGGAGGGGAACACCACGTGGGAGTCGCACTTAAAGCGAGCAGATATGAATGAGAGAGAGAGAGAAAGACTCTCGAGAGCGGGAGTGTGGGACATGCTGGGGGGACGACGAGACAGGTAGGAAAAAGAGCGGGGACAGAGAGTGTATATACGAAATAAAACCGACAGCTCTTCCGTGGAGGGGGAGAGATTGAGGGGGGAAACGAAAAGAGCTTCTGAGGAAGGAAATGAGGAGGAGAGGAGGGGGGGAGGGGTTGGCGAGGCGGGGGTGGAAGTGGCTGAGCGAGAGGGGGGGGGGGGGGGGAGTCCGCCGGGTGGGAAGAGGGGAGGCGGGTCCCACGAGTAAGCCGCCCGCCCCGCCTTCCTTCGCCTCTCTCTCTCCCCTTGCCCCACGGCGCCGCTCACAACAGTGGACGGACGGTTTGGAACGGGAGAGGACGTGTTGTGCCTGAGTCGGCAGCGGCTCGTGTCTCCCGCGCTCGCCTTGTCGCGGCGCGCGTTTTGATCGGGAAGTTTTTCGCTCGAAGGAGACGCGACCGAGAAGAGCGACGGAGGAGGAGAGTCGCGCGAGCGGCGGGGAAGGAGGGAGAAAACTCCGGTCAGCTGATTTGTGCAAGGGAGGGAGGACGGACTCTCCCATCCCCTCTCTTCCCATCATACAAGATTCCCTTCGCGCGGCCTTGCATCAGGCTCGACTCCCGGCGGCTGAAGCTCCTTTTCTTTAGCCTGCTCCCACCTCACGCCTGTCTCTCACGCGAAGCGGACGCAAGACAGTGATTTGACAGCTAACTATCGGGCACTTACTTATCGGATCCTGTTTTAATTTTTCACTCTGTTACCAGTTCATTTATGATATTTCCCAGTGTTGTGATCAGGTTCTACCGTCCAATACGGTGATTTACCGGAGAAAAGTGTCATCTTGATGGGAGCTCAAAAGCTCGAGAGAGAATCGAATGAACGGTTGAAGCGAGGGTTATTTCATATTTGTAACATTGCGACGAAGGTGCAACGAAAATAAACTCATTTGAATGGATTGAAGTGTCAAGTGAGTGAATAATAGCTATTGAGTCACGCGTCACAAATCCAGTGCCTATTTGGAACAGTGACCATTGTTTTTCAAAGCAGTGTTCCTCGATATAGTTATGTACTCTCAACTCGCTCGATCTGGAGGATGTGCTGAATGACTTTTGGTCCCAATTTTTTTTTCCTACGGAAGGAAAACTCTGCTCGAGCGATAATTTTGCTTTTTTTGCTAGTTTCCTCGGAGTATTCAGCAAGTCATTCATCAGTCTGCACTGCGGAGTAAAGAGCTCACCCACAAAAAATCTCATTTCCCCTTTCGCTGAAAGTTCGCGCAAAAAAAGTTTTCCTTCCTCCACCTCTCCGCGTTCGAACTGTGTGGGACCTCGGCGACTTCATGCTCGGAGATAAATCTCAAAACGCTCCGAGCACTTGCTTCGCCTCGGCAATAGCGGAAAAGGAGGACTATTAAGAGACACACTTATTTTTTTCCCAATCTACGCTCCCCCACTATCCCGTTCCCACTTCGACCGATCCACGCGAGAGAAGACCGTTTGTTTGTGAGCGACTTTTGATCCCGTCGATTGTTTCCCTTCGATGGCGTCGTATTTGTCGGCGGAAGAAATAAATAAATAAAGGAGACAGGAGGGGAGGGAGACGAGGGAGGTCTCACCGAATGCCAAGCGCTGAATCGAAGCGGATATCGGTCCGCGAGCAGTGCTGATTTCGTTTTCGTTTTTAACGCTTTGAGCGTGGGTGAGCTGCCGGCCGAGGGACTCGGTCGCCGCGTGCTCCCCGCCACTACTCCTTCTCTCCGACTCCTTTCGCTTCCACCACTTTCTCCTCCTCTTCCCTCCTCCTCCTCCGCGGAGAGGAGGAAGCGAGGCAACGAGAGGGCAACGCGTGAGTCACTTGCACGGCTGATGCCGAACGCGGTGGTGGAAGAAAGAGCTTGGAAAAGTCCATTCGGAACCTCCATCCCATCGAGGAGAGACTCGTACTCTCCGCTTCTCGCCGTAAAAAAATCAAGAAATTTTCCAGCTAGAACAAGACATACCCTCCGTCTTCAATACAGTATCGTATCCCTGGCCAAATCGCTTTTCATTCTCATTGAGTGTTCTTTCTGCTTCCCTGAGTTTCATATCATTAGGACGACAGAACTGAAGTGTTTCCGTGCTGGATGAATTTCATTTTGAACGATTCTCACCTGTGATTGTGCGTGAATGTGCTTCTTATGAGTGTGGCTGATCCGTTTTCAAAAACGATAGTGTTCCCCGATTTGGGAACAATCGTGATTCCTTGCATTCTGGATAACGTGCCTTCTGGAAGACCATCGGTGAAGAGTGAGGGGAAAGGGTTGAATAGAAGAAAATAAAACATTCGTCCAAGTGTTAACCCCACTATAGGATGCGCTCCCTTTATCTTTATTGAGTGCGACGATTCAGGCTGTGAAGCGTTTGGAAGGGTTTATCTCTTTCGAAGAGATATATTTTTCACGCTGGAAGGAAACCCGACACCAGGAGCCATGGCCTACGTGCTGTGGAGAGTTATTATGAAGAAGTACTCCAAGATAAGGCTCGGGCTTCATCGCAATTTCTTGGTGAGTTTTCCTTAATGTTTTTACTACCATTTCCAGGAAGGAAAATTTGGTGATAGTCTATGATATTACTGTTGTCGTTGACAACCAGTTAATTAATTTATTCTAAAGCTGATGTGTATTTCGTATGTTCCAGCAGCACTCTTCCTTCTCTATCTCGGCTTCATTCTACATAATTTATTAGTAGTTGTAACGCAGTCCCACGTTTACGTATGCATATCGATTCATTCCCGAATCACCCCCCGAAACGTCATGTAATTTAATAAGGTAGGTAGGTGGACCGTTCACCAAGAAAGTGATTATTTGAAACCATTTACATATTGCATGAGGTTCTTTTTGAGCCTCGTGACGTATGATTAAAGTTGCTTGGTGTTCTTGGGAAGGGACATAATGGAGTGGAAAGTGTAAATGCGAATATAGGTCCAGTATTTTATTTTGACAGCAATAAATTACACGTTTGTAGCTGAGTTATCATTTCAAATATAATTGTGTAGAATTATAGACTGTCTTGAATGTGCATTTAGAGGAAGATTTAAAAAACAGCTCTTAATTCGACTGCTTTGCCAATTGAGTATTATGAGAACAGTAAAAATAAAAGCGATGAACTTGGCTGTCAGTAAGAGGGATAGCGGTCAATTTAATTCATGGTGGCCGTAACCCCAATCTCCCGATCATGGTTGTTAATGAACTATGTTCCTATTTCAAGACTGATACGACCTTAGTCTTACGACAATTTATGGTGAGCGAAACATGGAAAGATGTACCTTATCATTCCTATTTATTGACGAAAAGCAGCCATGCATAATTAATGCATCTTTACAAGTATAAATAGTTTTAAAATTTTGTCTCGTACATAGGGGCTCTTTAAACCAGGCAAATAAAATAGTGTTGAGAGAAACCCGGCATTGGCATCAGTCTATTCATAAGAAGAAGTAACAAGGTGTTCCAGGGTAGTGTTCAGGGTGTTCAAGTACCAGGGTAATATTTACCGGGACTCGATCTCGGACCCTAAAGATGGAAATTTGGCACTCCTCTGATCCAATAAATTCTTTACGTGGTAAATCAATCCCATCAGCATTATTTGAAAATGGGACTGTAGCCTTTGATCTTATCGCTAGTCCACTTCCACCCCATTAGTCACATATTAGCTCGGCAGTCCTCATCGATGTTATCTAAAGAAAAACTGACTATATTTTTTTCAATTGCGGAATGGTAATAACAGCTTTTTTAATTAATTGTGAAGGCAGGGAATTGATCGGGAGTGATCCGGGGACTTTGGCATTACGCCGTCTTCTCTACTTAAGCCACGATCGCGTGACCTGCCGCAGTTACATTTTTACTCAGCCCCAAGGGGTTGGCGTGAAGTATCGTTTGATGTGCATTAAGCACAAGGGCTAGTGATAGAGGGAAATAAATGACTTTCTCCAGTCGGAATTCTTCAGTCGGCAAAGGAAGATATTTGCGAAAGCCCCTTTACGAAACGTCAATTTTTTCCGTTATGAACAAGTTCTTGTTTCTTATTAAAAGAGGTGTGGAAGGGTAAGCGCATTGTTAATCCGACGTGGATACATACATTTACAGCTATATATTACCCTGTAGGTCACCTTTAAGGTGTGTGGTGGGGGGTTAATCATCACCAATAACTTACTACATAAACGTTATGTATTTTGCATTTAGGGACAAAATTAAATTTAATAATGAAATAATAATTATTAGAATGTTCGATGAAATATGTCTCTTATAATTATTATTATCTCTTATACATCAGTTAGGAAACCGCTGTCTTACAGTCATTTTCATTCCAGTTAATCTTACCAGGATATAGTTAGTTTAAGTTATGTAGTAGAACTATGGTAACGCACTTCAAACTACGCTATCCACATTACACCAAAGTAACCGCTTATAAGATACTGCCTATTATGATCTCTAATTCCTCGCGGAAGAAAAATAAATTAAATCTGTTCTGTTATCTATCCCACTAATCTTGCTTTATGGTCGAATCTAGCCTAATAAGAGGGTGTTCTCTCTATATTACTAATGTTATCGGTATAATGGTTACAATCTTGCTCAAAACATTGTCTGAATCTAAACTACGCTCTGATTGGCATAGAATGATAATTTTTTTCCTGATTGTTGTCTTTGCCACTTTAATTTTTAATTTAAAATTAATAATATAAATAGTTGATTTAAAAGTTATTTTAATCCACGTATAGCCAGGACGACTGATTACTTACGGCCTGATTTTAACCAGTCATCATTGGGAAGAGTATTCATTCCCATTTTTTCCGTAATTTTAACGTACCCCAGTAAAAATAATTATGTTCAAATTTGAAGTAGAGGAATTCGGATTTGATCACTGTTTAATATTTTAAGTAAGAAATAGGGTAAAAATAAAAAATATAAGATTTTATGTTGTCCAATTACTATAGTAAACTACTTAAGACTCACGATAAAAATTATTATGAGTCTAAAGTAGTCTAACCTACATTCAAGTCTATGGGCTAGAACTATAGCGTGCCATTCGCGTCCAGAACTATCACAGAAGACCTCTCCAGTGAGGATTTCCACACGATCGCACACAGAATTCCGTCAGCCGCTCCAACGCACCCACGAGAAAAGGAAACGTAGGCAATTCTTCACGCATCCTTCCACGGATCCCAGAATCAAATCTCGAAAAGTCACACCGATTTTTTTTCCACGATGGGAGTGGTAGCCGGGTGCCTTGCGGATGAAAAACTCCGCGCCCCGCGGAGAAAATGAGCGGTTACTTTCCGTTTCGAATCCGGTAACGGTCGCGGAAGAAAGGACGGAGGGACAAGCAAAGTGTGACGATGGCGTCGCGGGCGGGCAATGGGACACCGTTGCGGGAGCCGAAGCTACCATTTTTTTTTATTTTCGTGCTTTCATTCCCGCGCGGAGGCTCGCTCTGATTGACGCTGGAAATCCTAGTGGCCGACTTCTCGTTTTGTAAAAATACGTTTCGCCGGCACCACTTAAGGCGTTCCGTCATCCATTCGGCGGTCGCAATTGTGCCGAGCGCCTCGCCGCGCCCTCTGCCTCTTCCCTGGAACTGCCGGCTGCCGTCGCCGTTTAGCTTCGCTCGTACCTCGAGTTAAGAAAGATCGCCTGGATGAAGTTTTCCACTCGAGTAGGCTCGGTTTTTATGGGGGTTTTCCTCGTGGTCTTAACTGTGTTCTCGTTGACGCGAAAATGGGGCATAATTAAACAACAGACTCGGTAAATTGTGATGATTGAGCGTGGAGACCTTGCAATCCAGTTCCCTTTATTTTCTTCGTAAGCCTATTGACGAATAGGTTCCCCATTTGTACTAAAATGGATTTTTTTATTATTAAAAAAATAATCATATCCCACAAGACAAAATTGGTTTCGGGTATTTTCGGCATTGTTGTAACACGGTGAGTATATTCGAATTCAGGATGCCAGTTTTATTTATTTTAATTACCTAAGGGTACTTCCTAAAAAGGAAAAAATATCTTGATATTTAGTAGCTATGAAGTAAATATAAGCTTTGCATATGAACTTCATTTTATGCATTTAAACAGGCACGCTATGCCCTAGTCAATTTTCTTAACTCTTTCGTCTATTTATTGCGTTGATTATTACCATTTTTATGAGAGTTTAAACATGGTTGTCATATTAAATCGCAGACAATACTTCCCCATATGGGAACAAAATTGAGACTTAGCTTTTAATGAAATTGAATTAGTGAGTGCCCCACGCATGCTTTGTAGAAACTAAGCTACCCCAGAAGCACAGTAAGTGAATATTTAACGGAGAATTTTACATTACTCAAAAGTTTTTACCATCATCATCATCATTGGTCAACAATCCTAGGATTGGTTTGACGCAGCTTTCCACTCGATTCTTCTATCGGCCAACCTTTTCATTGTGACGTAATTCTTCTCTTTTACACTCTTCACAACCTGTTCCATAAATCTCATACGAGGCCTGCCTTTTCCAATCTTCCCGTTCACTTTTCCCTCGACGATAGTCTTCATCAGGCCATCGTGTCTCAAGATATGGCCGATTAAGTTTTCCCTTCTTCTTTTTAGAGTTATCAGCAGACTTCTCTTTTCTCCTACTCTTCTTAGCACTTCCTCGTTACTTACTCGGTCGATCCATTTAATCTTCAGCATTCTTCTGTAGCACCACATTTCAAATGCTTCTACCCTTTTCTTCTCCGCTGCTGTCATCGTCCATGATTCACTGCCGTAAAGAAAAATGCTCCAGATGTATGTTCTGATGAACTGTTTCCTTACTTCTATGCTTGTATTTCCTGCTGCAAGTAGATTCTTCTTTTGAAAGAATGCCCTCTTTGCCTGGGCTATTCTACTCACTATTTCTTTCTTGCTTCGTCCATCGTTGGTTACTCTGCTTCCCAGGTAACAGAACTCTTTCACCTCTTCCAGTTTCTGTTTTCCTAGTTTAACGTTGGTTTTGGCCTCTTCTTTCTTGCTGCACACCAATATCTTAGTCTTCTTCTTATTGATCTTCAGCTGATATCTGGCCATAGTCCTTTCCATTGTTGTTAGCATCTTATTCAGCTCCTTCTCTGTATCTGCTATGAGAGCTATGTCATCAGCGAATCGTAGCATACTGATTGTTTCTCCGTGGATGTTAACTCCAGAACACTTCTCCTTGACTTCATTGATGGCTCTCTCGATGTAAACATTGAAATTTACGGGAGACAGTGCGCAGCCTTGTCTCACTCCTTTCCTTATTCTTGCCTCTTCACAGCTGGGTCTAGATTTAATCACAGCAACTTGGTTTTTGTACAGACTGTGTATAATTCTTCGGTCATTGTAGGACACTCCAATTCCCTTCAGAATTCCAAGCATTGTATCCCAATCCACGTTGTCAAAGGCCTTCTCTAAATCCACAAATGCAATGAACGTCGGTTTGTTCTTCTCCATTCTCTTCTCTATGAGTAGCCTAAGGGCCAATATTGCTTCCCTTGTGCCCTTACTTTTCCTGAATCCGAATTGATCTTCATCCAGGAACTCCTCTGCTTTTCGTTCTATTCTTCTGTAGATGATCCTGGTCAGTATCTTTGATGCATGTGTCGTCAGGCTTATAGTCCTAAAATTTTCGCATTTCTCCGCTCTCTTCTTCTTGGGAATAGGAATGATGATGTTTTTCTTGAAGTCCCTTGGAATTTCTCCTGTAGAATACATGTCGCAGATGGTTTTGTAGAGATGAGTTAATATCTTCTCTCCTGCATTTTTAATTAGTTCTGCAGGGATATCATCAATACCTGAGGCCTTATTCATCCTAAGGTCCCTTACTGCAGCGTCGAATTCCGATCTTAATATTGATGCCCCCATATCATCTTTTTCCACTTCGTTTTCCTCTTCAATAGCTTTTGTGCTGAAATTTTTTCCATTGTATAGCTCTTCCAGATATTCTTTCCATCTCTTCACTTTGTCCTCGTTTTCAATCAATATTTCTCCATTCTTGTCCCTTATGGCATTGCATCTTGCGCTCCGTTCCTTGAAGTGGTTCCTCACTATCCTGTAGGCCGCTTTCACCTTTCCAAGTGCAAGGTTGCTTTGTACATCTTCGCATAGATTTTTCAACCACATCTCTCTAGCTTTCCTTGCTTTGCGACTTATTTCGTTCCTTATTCTTTTGTAGCGAAGCTGCCCATCTTCAGTTTTCGCATTCTTGTACTTTCTTCTTTCTTCAATCAATTCTAAGACTTCCTCCGTGATCCATGGCTTCTTCTTGGCAACTTTCTCCTTCCAAGAACTTCTTTTGCGGCTTCCTGTAGTCCACATTTAATGTTTTCCCAACGCTCTTCCACTGATTTCTCATTCAGGTTCTCTCCTATGTTATTTCCCACTGCTTTTTGAAATGCCATCTGATGTTGAGCCTCCTTTAGTTTTTCTACTTGCCATATATTCTTCTTTGTTTTCTTCAATTTCTTGAATTTTAGATGGCATTTCATCATCACTAAATTATGGTCACTGTCGATGTCTGCCCCAGGGTAGCATTTGCAGTCCTTCACTTGGTTTCTAAATCTCTCCTTCACTAAAATGTAGTCTATTTGGCATCTTCTTCTGTCTCCTGGCATTTTCCATGTGTATCTTCTTCGGTTGTGATTTTTAAACAATGTGTTGGCAACCACTAACTTATGCTGAGTGCAGAACTCCAGCAGCCTTTCTCTTCTTTCGTTTCGGTTTCCCAATCCGTATTTTCCAGTTATTCTTCCATCTTGACCTTCGCCGACGATAGCGTTCCAGTCTCCTAAAATAATTAGGTTTTCTTCTCCTCTTACCTGTTTTATAACTTCCGTGATATCTTCGTAGACGTCTTCCACTTCTTCATCTTCATAGTCCGTCGTAGGCATGTAAACCTGCACCACCACGGTATCTACAGGTTTAGTCTCGATCTTCACCATTATTATCCTTTCATTGTACTGCAGGAAGCTCTTCACACGCATTCCGGCGCTCTTTCTGAGTATGATCCCTACTCCGGCATTACCATTTAATGATCCTGTATGTATAATCCTGTAGCATCCACTCCAAAAGTCTCCTTCTTCGGGCCACTTCATTTTGCTGATTCCTAATACGTCGAGGTCCATTCTTCGCATTTCTACCTTCAGGTTCTCCAGTCTTCCACAGGCCCGAAGCGATCTCACGTTCCATGTTCCTACCCTAAAAAGTGTATCACATTAGACTGATGTACTCTCTCGAGTAGTCCCCGCCCGGAGATCCGAATGGGGGACTATTTTACCTCCGGAATATTTTACTCGAGAGGGTGCCATCACGTCTTGATAATAAAGGAAAGAGTGGAGTGGAGTAGCTGCGACTCCTCGGGATATTAATGTGGTGGTTTCCCCTTGCCTTCCACATCGTAGTACTACAGCCGTTAAAGTAAATGTTACCACGCCTGTAGTGGAATGAGTGTCTCTGTACCGACCACTGTGGTCTCCACCTTCACTCATCTGAAGAAGAGCTGCTGCCCTCTCCTCCGGGTGATGAGAAGCGTAATTATTGGCGGCCTCCCGTCGCCAAGTCACGGCATCTTCACAGGTTCTGTATTATTTAGAGGCCTATTTTACCCAGGGATAGACCAATACCCCCTCGGAATGCCGTCGCTTTTTGTCCACGACTGCTTATTCGACGAGTAAACTCGCTTATCTCGCAGCTAACCTCTATATCTAGAGGTCGACCCACCATCCGCAACCCGGTGGACGCACTCGGTGGCTTTAAGCTCAGCCGCGAGAGTTTTTTACCGACAGGGTAAAATAAATGAGAGTCTTGGTCACTCTCTATGCTATGAAGATTCGAGGGTGAGGTAGATTCTCAGTATACGAGTCCTAGAGCATCCGATTTCTGCCTGATTCGCGTGTGTATTCTTTCCCTCGTTGGTTGCATTGGCATCATTTTTTTATGGAGGACAGTCATAAATTCTACGGGCCAAAGTGGACGAACTGAGTCCAATTGGCGCTCGTTGAAAAAATCTTAAAAACCCACCGACAAGAGAACACAACGCCTCCACAAGGAAGAATGAAATGCGATTGCATAACAACTCGGACGAACGCCAAAAGATTGATCATCGGCCAGCATCCTTACCGTTAAATGGAGGGTCAATTTGGTTATATAAGTACAGCGAGGAATAAATTTGTGTTACTTATACTCTACGGTCGGGTAATGATCCATTTTACTATTCACGATTAACCTGAGCACACCACAGGCAACTTAATTCGTATGTGTCTTTAAAGATGAGCTGGAGTTCAGATTTCTGAAGTGATAAATTAAGGAATTGAGTGTAAGCGGAGGGGAGACCAGCATAGGCAAATGCCTCAATCAAAATAAAAAACTCAAATCTGTTCCCTGATAAACGAACTATCCGTCGGATAGTGGGAAACCTTTCTGGGGATATACTGCTCTTGATGTGCTCTTCACTAAGCACTCAAATAGATACGGCGATTTATTTCTCTTAATAACCTCTGCCATTACCTGAAATCAAACACTGACCATTTGGATGAGAAGGTGGGTGGCCAGAATTTGAACTTTCGTAGGCAAAAGAAAAACACTTTAATGCCTGGTTTCTACCCAATTGAAATACAAGAAAACTCATTTAAAAATCGGAGATATATTCAGCTCACATAGAATAACAGAAGAATAACACATGCAATTTAGTGTGCTGAGTGAAGAAAATTATTCCATTTTAAGTTTTTGCACGTTTATGATGCTCAAAGCCATTGAAAGATATCTATTTCTGTTAAATGGAACTACAGATTGCGTACCTTTTGCACTTTATAATTTTTGAAAGTGTATACATATGGCCTATTATGGAGGAGCAATTAAATATCAGAGGATTTTTATCCATTGCTTTGAATTTTTACCGAAGGCTTCGCTCAGCCACAAGCACCGCACCATAAATTAAATCTCTCATTTTCTATCTAACTATTCTCGACTTTTTCTGGAATGGTGTGAATCGAAGCGATCATCAAGACCATTGGCGTGGATCACAATGAGCAAAAAATGCAGCGCAAAACGAGAGTACTAACCCATCCCTCCTTGCGTTCATCGGACGAGCTCTTGCTGGCGTCGGAGATGAGAAAAACAAACCAGAGCTCCCGACACGGACAACAAAACTTTTTCCTTTCCATTAGCAACCCCCTCCCTCGCCCCTGTTTTCCTTTTATTATCCTCCCCCTCAGCCCCCCCTGTTTCCTCTCAAGACCAGCTTCCGCTTTTTCTCCCCCTTCACTCCGTGCCCCCCCGTACGTACAATGTACGGCGCACATAACTGCAGACTTCCGCCCACTCGCTCCTCGGTTGACGGACACTCCGCAGCTGATCGGGCATGGAGAGAAATGGCCGTGGAAAGGTTGCTCTGGATTTCGTGCTCGGTCTCCCCTTCCTCCTCGGGAAACGTTCTCACCTCGCTTCGTTTCGCCCTCATCCCCCGTCCCGCCCCGCTCCCGCGGACGAACGAACCACTGAACTTATATTTATAGATTGAGGACATATCCGAGCTGCACACAATGAAGTATAAAGGATCTAGGTAATTTTAGTCTTTAGCAAGAATGTACCGGAAGCTGAGATCAAAAAAAGAGAGACACGGACTATATATTTTGCAGGAAGGTTTGTTTAAGAATAATGAATTGGGGCAAATAAATTTCTATGACTTATTAAAAAAAATGTACATATATAACTCCCAAATTATCTTTGCAAAACCTGTAGATACGTATTAAATTCTTTAACCGTCCCGACGGATAAGAACTTGGTGATGTAGCAGCGAAAATTTCTTGAAAGGAGTTTTATATCTTAGTAGATTATCTGTCACATACAGCAACAATTTAGAATCGTATCATAAGAAAAATTATTATTGTAGTTACCGTAACAACATTTTCCTTCTGTCTTAAACCCTTTTTCTTCCTTCCTAAACCCTTTTCCTTGAACGGTTTC
This sequence comes from Platycnemis pennipes, assembly GCA_933228895.1. Taxonomy (NCBI): domain Eukaryota; kingdom Metazoa; phylum Arthropoda; class Insecta; order Odonata; family Platycnemididae; genus Platycnemis; species Platycnemis pennipes. The sequence goes on along the minus strand of OW121847.1, from coordinate 70,868,389 downwards.
CTAGCAATCAGTTACACCCCATGCATCTAGTCTCTCTTAGCTTAATCCCAATTTTTACCCGCCCTCTGCGTTTATTAGCGTTTCACAAGTTGGTAATGAATCGTGGAAGATATAAATTTTTAAATGTGCTAATTTAAAACGTGGTTTAATTTGATTATTGGAAGACGGAGTAAATGATAACTTTTGTCATTCTTACCTCCGTATTTCCAAACTTGCCTCATCCCTATCCCTCTCTCCGTCACTCTCCCTCTCTTTTGGTGGTCCACGCAAGAGGATGGACGGAAGAAATAAATGACGCCTGTCTTCCTGCCCGCCTGGCTTTGTTCATCCTCCCGTGCCCCACCAGCAAGGTGACGTCTGAAAGCGTTTTCGTGATGCCTCCTCCCCTTTCGGCCTCCTCCCTCACCTAATGAACGGGATGCCACGACGGCGAATGGGGAACGGGAGAGCTTGATTGGAGGGGCCGGGAGATGGATGTTTCTCGACGTCCTCTTCCTTCGCCCCCATCTCGTCCACGTCCTCCTCCTCCTCCGAGGAGGAGGAAGGCCTGTGTTACAGGTCATGGTGTCGTGTGACACCGAGTGGACGGGTCAGAGGTGAGAGAATCTTGGATATTTCTTTTGCGTGGCATCCATCGTTACCCATTACTTGCATTTCTCCAAAAGCGCAAATGACAGAAAGAGCGTGAATGTTATGATTATCCGTGATTATTATCCCCTAGGCCTGGCGACCATAATGTATCAATGACAGATCCGCTACTACCTATATCAGGTCAATGCTTCCATGCTCAGTCACATGCGTACATATTCGGAAGTGTGGGAACGGACGATCGGATCGACTCTTTAAAGACGATAAGAGGAGCGTTTCACAGTTTCCATAAATTTCAGTAACGACAGATAAATGAATGTTCGAAGGTTACATTCGGGTTGTATTTCGATGAAACACTAGTGGAGAGATATAGAAAATTACTTTGCACCCATGTAATCGAATTTTGTGATAAGAGCATCTCTGAATCAGTAAAAAAAATACTATCATCTTTTTATCTGTAGGTGAATTGTTTAAAAAGGTTGTCGAACGATCTAAGATCTTCACGTTGAATAACTAATGATATGGTTAGGAATTCATAGCTGAATATTTTATAGGATCTGGGGCCTTGAATATTTAGTCGCAATTAACTTCGTAGCGAGTTGCGATCATATGGTGAAAAGTCCAGCCTGGATTCGCGAATCCGCACTCCGTGGGCCTTTATGCCTCGTATACTATGCTCTGAGCTGCCAAAAGGTTTGGATACGGAGTTGAAGACTGTGACAGCGATTCCATAAGAAAAGTTGTACAATTCTATGCTATTATTGGCACACAGTATCTAAAACTCCAACTAGCGTAATTCAAGGGACTTATGAACTCATTTCGTGCGTCTATGAGTTAGTTTTCAGGAAATTTTTGTTTAAACGTTGAAATTCAGATAGGCATGTAATACAAAATATATATATTTCAAACTATACTTGCGCAATTACCGAGAATTCTTAGTGTAAACCTAGATGCAAACCAAATCTCGTAATATGACCTCGAATCTTAACCACTTGCTGAGTAATATTCAGTCTTCAAATTTACTTGGCAATAAGGGTAAACATAGTTTGGAAATACGTTTTCCTCTTCCTCACAAGGCCAGAGATAAATATGATTCTCAACCGATATCGTCAACCAAAGTATTTAAAATGCAGTGATGCAACAAGACGGCAAAAAGTGATTTATCTAGCTGAAAAGTAATCACTTGTGAGTTGTATGTACGTACGTTTAAATGATTTTTCATGGCTATTACCCAAGATGGAATAAGACAATAGATAGTAGTATTAGGATCTGGTATTAAAATCCATACTTTCACATCTGTGAAAGAGGTACAATAAACTTCGCTGTAATAGATGCTGTTTCATTCTAAGTTCGGCTTCTTCTTGAAGACAAATAGAGGCTGTGTAATTAATGATGAATCGCGACCCTCGGTAAATTGTAAGTCTCGTTAATTTTGACTCAAATGTTTGTCGTGAACCTCTTGCGTTTATGCTGATTTTTTCCTATACATGGCAATGTTTGCTCGCTTTTGTGTATTGTATTATCTGAATGGCGGAGGACGAGGCCAAATGACGAATTTCTCCGTCTGCCACGAGCGCGGCCGCAGTATGAATGGCACGGGGCTTCTCTAATTAATGCCTGCGTTAAAATCCCTATCGCAGAATCCACCAGCTGGACGCCGAATTCCCAAAACAAGACATCTCCCTGTTGCGAAAGAAATGTCCGAACCCTTTTGGCTTGTCCGCTGAGAGCCCAAGGCCACCGACCGCCGTCGGTACACTTTTCCCGCGGGGTCCGATGGATCCGAAATGTCGAAACGTTTTCTCGCAGCCGGAGTTACGCAAATCGGGGTTGCACCGAATACAATGAGCAGCACGCGAGATCAGGTGCCATTTTACTTTTATTTCGATGGGAATGTATCCCGATGCCGCCGGCATTGTTCTTCCCGGCATTTCTCTTAGAGCTAAAGGGGGTCAGTCAGCTTCGTTGTGTTAAATCGACCCTCCCACCTTTCCTTTCCTATTTTTTTATCTCCCTGTAATTATATCTGGTAAGTGTTTGACTTTAATTACCAAAATATGAAGAAAAGCTTGCGTTCTAGAAGCCAAATTGAGATACAAAACGCGTGAAATCAATGCTCACGTCCCATCCCGGTCATCATATGTCCTTATCGTATTGTCGTCGTTTGATGCCTAATAACGTCTAGTTCGTATCTCTAAATGGCACCTCACATGTACGTACATCCTGAGAGTTCAAGCGCAGGTGTGCTGTAGGGATGAATCCACACAAGACATGTACTGCCCTTCACAAAACCAATAATAATGTTTGCGACTATATTCCCGGTTCAAATGTTAAGTCAAATATATTATCCTAGGAAACAAAGCAGCTTCACACACAATGCAGTAAATATCATAATATCTTGTACATAATGGCAGTGCACTCATGCTGTTAATGGTATGGCACGGAACTTATACCAAATCAAAAATATCAAATATCTTACGATATGACTTTAAATTGGAGTATATATTACCACAATATATGAATAATAATTCGAAACACACTTGTGGATAAAATTAAAACGGTGCAAAAATAAATGATAACATTAACGAAATTACTGAATATATAAACCATAACTCGCATTAAATCTCACTTAGTATATAAATGGCATGATGTTAGTACCCTAAGCACACTGTCATTGCATCATACGCAACATAACTTCGGTAGTCGTTGGACATTGAAGCTAATTCTACCACAACGCTTTTCATAATACGATGCATTGCCGGATATCCCATTCTCGTTACATATTATATTATATATTTAAAAAAGCCACATGTCTTAAACTGTGAAATACCAAGCACTTATCATGAAGATTAATGTGATAGTTGAGAATGAAGCGTACATATAGTTTATTAGAACCCAATTACTTTCCATCCCATCTCCAAGCAAAAAAAAAAACACCAATATTGCACCGCGCCGTGGGAATAATAGTTGGGAGGATTCGCAGGGGCTCATATTATAATATCACTAATAGATTTACTGACTATAATGGTGAATATACATTGTGTCGCGGAATTTTTGATAGCACTGTTTGAAATCAGCATTAATATAATCATTGTTCAGTCCTCCCTCTTATATATGTCCACTCTCGAAATACTGATGAGGAGTTCGAGACTCACAACAGTGTCTGTCACTCGGATATTGGAAGGGCTTGGTTGGAGAATCCTTGGGGCTACAAGATCGCTCGCAAGGTTAAAATTACTTGAAACATTAAAATATACGAATTTCCTGTTGGCACTGAACACATATTTTACACCCACACTACAGCAGAATGTTATTTTCACGGTTGGTGACGTACCACCTCTTTCCAGACACCCTTGCGGTGGCTTCCAGGGTAACATGTACTTACATGTAAATCTCACCGTAGTATATAAACAATCTTTCCTAAATGTCGAAGATTTACTGTTGGTAAAAGGGCAAGGAATGAATTTTGATTGTCTTTTGCACTTTTTTGTTTACGACGTGATGCTTAATCACTCACAGCAGTCGCCCTTTTTGACGTCCCGTCGTTGGGACTAAATCTTGAGTCTTCCTTCAGGTTTCCATTAAAGTCGCGGAGGAACGTCCACCTTCCTGAGAAGAGCGCTCATCATTATTCCTCCCCTCCGTCGTCTATTCTCTCCGACAGTCATTAACATCTCCCATCACCTTTTCGTCGACGTTAGTAATTCCACACATCACGTGTTAATCCGAGGAACTCGAGCAATAAAACAATGTGAGGTAAAAGCTGCGTGGCATATTCTCTTGAAAAAGTCCAGAAAAAATTAAGGACAGATACGAGGAAGGACGTGCGAAAACGAGTTATCGTTGTTGAACGTCAGGGAGGCCTGTTTCTAAGCGCTGTCTTTATAGTTTAATGAAATACTACTCCTCCATTGGAATAAGAAAAATCTCGGAGATCGAATTGGTCGGGTAGCTCGGGTACATGCCTTCCATCCCGAAAGCACTTGGGTTGTCTATGGAGAGACTTTGAGTTCATTACTCCGTTTGTCGGATTGGATGAAAAACCGAGAATCCCTCGTCGCCTTTCGGAATGATCAGGTTAATAATTGCGCCCGGTTCTACCCTAACCTTACTACGCCCCCAAGGAATATCCTACCTCTACCTTATAACCCATCTATCTTAAATGGAGTAAATGACTTCTGATACAGGGCACCTGTGAATAACTAAGAACTATCTCTTAGAACTTCAGATTCCGTGTAATGTTAATTTCTATGCGGAAGAGTTTTTTTAATTAAATTTTATATCCACATCCTCAATGCATTCATGTGAGTTTTGCTATCTGAAAAAGTATGAAAAGCTTATATTCAAATCGAAACAAGGGATTAGTTTTGCGGCAAACGAAAACAAATCTCAAAGTATAACAACTTGAGAAGTCTTAAGCGACATTTAAAATAAATGAGACGCACTGGATAAATTTTATGGAGACATTTAATTGGGAGTAGGACCTTTTGAGAAATAACAAATGTTTGAAGAAAGTTTTACAGGGGAGGATTTTAGTCAAGCGCGGAAGATGGTGTAGAGGAATAGTTTTTGGGTAACATGAAACCGGCAGATGACATACCTAAGGAAGAATAGAAAGGATATAAATAGATTTGATGCACAAAATTGTGAGTAACTTAAGAAGAAATGTCTGAGACACTTGAAGGAATTAAAATAAACCTTTCAAAAAGTCCTTGATTCCAGGATTAAAGCAGGCATTTTTTCTGATCTAACTCCCTTACGTTGTGCTCCATGTACAAACACTTTAAGAGCACTGGACCAAGTGTGTGTGAAAGCTTAAAGAGGGAGGTAGAACGAGATAAAGAGAACGAAATGGAGAAATAGAGAGGGAAAGTAAGTGTTAAGCACACACGTGCACTCTTCTTCGGCGTGATCCACTTGACCTTGAGCGCGAAAAATCCGCCACACCCTCCCACATCTTCTCTCTCGGGTGTCCCCAAAAGAATCTCCCTCTCGCTCCACCTTACACTTTCCGTCTCTGTTTAAGGCGAATCCAGAGGGGATGCATTAGTCACTGGGGAACCGTTTCGGTGACGGGCGTAAAATAAGTTGGGAGTGTACCATTTCATCTTGCCTCTGGTTCTGATATCGATTCGCGAAAGTGCGAATTGGATTCATCGCTTCCAATGATAAATTATGTTGGTTTATGACTGTAAATTAAATCCTTGATGTGATTTGTTGTCAATTCTGTCTCCAGATCACCTGGTAAAGTTTTACTGACGAGAGAAATATGAAATAATGAGGATGTCTGTGGAATAAATCGGTATATTTATTGCCCATTAACGATTAATTTCAAGTGCTGATGATTTTATTTCCTAAGTAGATGAGTTATTTTTTACCAGAAGCCATATTTTTCACATCAATTCACCCTACGGCCCAAGCACAAGAGAAGATAAATTTCAACTTTAGCCCCAGCCTTGAGAAATTTGGGTCAGCTTGGTTTAAAAAGAAATATTATTTCCCTTTTTCTGAATATGTTAATTCTTGATTCGAAGTTTTAAGCCTACGTTTACGTAAATGCGTAAGGAGGATAGTTATTTAGTTGTCTCATCTTCCTCACTCTCTTCGTCCATCTGCATTCCTTCAGCGTCTCGGCTGCGTTTTTGCTCTTTTGCTCTCGTTGCATTTTCTTCGGTCTCCTCCCCCGACAGGAAGAGCGCGGGGGAGAGATAGGGAGGTGACGTAAACAAAAAGGAGTGGCCAAGAATGACGGGGAAAGAGATTTAACCATAGGTGGAGGCATAGGGGGAAGGGGGGGAGGAAGAGGGACGAAAGGGATGGCAGATACGGGGAGAGAGTGACTGCACAAACTTTTATGCGCGTCCCTCCAAAAGCGTAAATGTCTCGCAGTGCTGCCATTCACGAGAATTCCCATGATGTCGAGAATGCGAGTAGTAACGCCTGTGAGAAAGTAAAACAGCCGCCGAAGATATTCGGCCGTATAAAAAAATGCAATGAAAACGTCTGGTGTAGAAATTAGAGTATAGTGCTTTTTTTAAGGGTACCTATGTATATATTTTAATACTTTCATCTCATGCTAGCTCTAAAAAATATAGGCTAACAAGTTAGTTTATTAATAAAACTTTTGACTAATCCACTGCATACATTAACAATTTAGGATCATTTATAGCCAACATTTCACGTGTCGCTTAACTGCATTCCAACTATTTACATTAAATTAGTTTCTCTTCCTTTTAAATGTTGTTCGATAAAAAAATTCGATAACAGAGTGCAAATATTACGGATATAGGTATCAAAAACGAAATCCTTTTTGAAAGTGCTCCTTTAACCAAAATATTTTTACTTCACAATGCGTGGTAGCAGAACGATTTCTATCTCATATTCGTAATGATTTTAAAAGCTAGTTATCCTCATTTGTAAAAGGAAAACGAAATACAACATTTAAACTTATACATTTTATTAACCTTTGTACAAGGTAAGATAGGTAGAGCGCAAGACATTTATGGTAGGAATTATCCCAGAAAACCTTTTGGAAAAACTCTATCCGCCCTATGCAAATCAATAACGTGTTAGTCAAAATGGACGCGGTGACTCACGAGGTGAATAGACTCGCATTGAAGAGGTGAAGTTCCTGGTAGCTAAATGCATTCTACATGTATTTACCTACATAAATATATTAAACAAACTATAGACTAGCCTAGCGATGGCACAATCTTTGGACTCTTTTGTTAGCTCGATATTTGGATGAATGTGTATACATGTACGAAACCTTTTTTAGCTAGAGAATTCTTAGGCGTGTTTACACGTGTGCTAGAAATTATAAATCTGAAACCGTTGCGAAATCTTTCAATTTTGAACCATCCATGGGTGGATTTCCCCATTGAGAGACGACGTATTGTACAGAGGTCAGTATGGAAGGCGGCGCGACATTGACCTGCTCTCGAGGAGTGAAGCGACGGAGCCCTGCGCTCCTTAGCACTCACGTGAAAGGAGACGCGCAGCCACTAGATTATTTCGCGCACATCATTCAACCGAGAAAGAAGTGCATTCACTGCATAATTTCACGACATCCTGAAGTTTTATGGAGTAATCGTTCAATTCAACCGCTCCACCATATGGTCTCCATCGAGGACTTTCGCAAAAGCTTTGACTGATTGCGTACCGGGAAACTTTTACCACATAATATATAAATTGGCCTTGTAAATAATTTAGCCGAGTGAATTGCCGTAAGGAACTCTTTACACTAATTATTCGATTCCACTGCATCTGTATTACTGTATATGATAGTAGTTTGCGCCCGGAAAATAAATTTCCATTCATTCTCAAAAGGAGAGAAGCCGCTGCGTCGCTAGCACATTATTCTAAGCTAAAAGTTGATTTGGATTCGAGTTTAACCCACAGGCAGTCTTATATGAAATAGAAAAAGTGTGTTGTTCAATATGATGGCTACAAATGATGCCGCTCGGCAATCCATTCACGTGACTAATAAGGAGGAGCCATGTTGTTACTATGCTGCTCACGCGAATCTATCCTATTGCAATAATATTTAAATATATTCTGCAGAATGATTTTTTCCTGTATTTTGTCCACATTAATGCCTTTGTTTGGTGCAATATATCGTTTCTAGGCAGAGACCATGAGTAGTTCCATTTTTTTATGCCATAGGTAATTTTTTTGTTCGGGCAACTCAATACAGGGAAACCAAAGGGTGGTTATTTTTATTAGCTTCGAAATAGCAACAGAAGACTACCTTATATCAATTTAGGGAAAGCATACGTCATTTTATGTGATGATTCATTTTTTGTTAGATGGTGAAAGTTTAAGGGCCAGTTTTTTTGCGTCATATAAAAGGCCTGCGGCAAGAAATATTAGCCATCACGTTGGCCATGAATGGTTTGTGATTGAACCTCTCGAAGTCTACAGTAGTTAGATACACAATGTGATAAAGTGGTGTGCAACCCTGAAGTCGGTCCATTTGGTGAGGGTGGAGCTTACAAGTACATACTAATCCCAATAGCGTGTGGAATTAACAAACCAGGGTAGGAGGGTAAGTTCCTTTGCCTGTATCTCCTGTGATTTTCTTAGATTGATAAGATAAATTTATGTAATTTGTCATATCTAGAGGCGTCTCGCGGAATGGAACTCACAACCACCGGTCAATTCAATTCAATTCAACGCTCTGCCTACTGGGCTACGATGCCGTTTGGTAATGTGTTGGATGTCTGGAGAAGAAAAGTCATTGCGTGCGTTTTATTTTACTTTATTAATTGAGATTTTAGCAATAGCAATTGAAGCAATTTTAGCAACGTGATTTTAATCCTGACAAAATTAATTACTGTCTATTTCCACTATATATCTACTGTCCTTTCCCACAGTATCTTTACTTTCATCTTAGTCAGACACGTAGCCAGAAATTTGCTACTGGAGGGAGGGGCTAACTCTAGTGTAGCATAACTTGCAACAAATCAGCCTTGTCCGTTCGGTGCCGACATGTTACAGATCTCTTCCCCTAATTTTCAGTGCTTGGTATTTACTTTCTCGGTGCCCATTCCTATCTCCTCTCACTGGTAAAGTTCGCTACTTACCTTCTTATGTAGCAGTTAAATTGTGTGCCTCAGAACATAAGTTCAACATATACATACATATCATGCATACACATACATCAAACTAGTGATCGCGTTTCAAGGCAATTAATACTTGAATTATACGCAGTATAATCGAGATTATCATGCCCAGTTAAAATCAGAATAATAAAATTATCGGGGAAAACTTTTGGTGGGGCTGAAGCCGTGCCTGATCTGAGTGTAAGTTTGGAGGTGGAGAAGTGTCCCTCCTCCTAATCCGCCATCGATGCTCACTCAGATGTTGCATCTCACTTCTGCATATTGTTTCGCCCTTACCCGAGACGATATTGGAATGTGTGGTGAACGCCATACACGCGAACGCGGCCGTGAAAACGTGGGCTTGATAATTTCACATTTCTCCTCCCCCGTTCCACCACCGAGACGACGATGCTCGCCGGCAGTTGGCAATGCCGCGGCACCGACCGACCGACCTCTCCGTCCTCCGAAGGGTCGAAGTGTGTCTGCGTTCCCCTTCCATGAGTGGGCGTGCATGCGAGTGTGTGTGTGTATGCAGAGTGATTTGTGGCTCTCATTGTCGGGGTTGGCGGCGGCGGAGGATGTGGCCGGTGTGGGCGAGGCGACCTCCTCCGTGAGCTGAAGCAAAAGTGCTCCTTACCGTCGCCTCCCTCGCATTCCCCCTCTCTCTCTCCTTCTTCTTCCCACTCTTCATCATCCCCTCTTACATCCCCGTCCAACAATTCACACACAGAGTCTGTCTCTCTATTCTTTTCCTACTTCCATTCTTGCATCTTCGAAATGTCATTGTTTCCCTCTCTCCGGCGTGATTACGGCTGTCCGAAACATAATTTACGATTCTCGACCCTCAATGCAAAGAAATTCAGAGGGTAAACCAATCGATGACAATTACATGCGCTTCGTTCCATTATATATTATCAAGGTTTTTCCATTATATATTATCAACGATCTCATCAATACCTATCGATGTCGCTGTACCGACGGTAACATTTGTTGTAATGAAGGTCCTTACAGTCCGCACCAAAAGAACATAGACTCGAGTTTGAGGGTGTATATCTCAAAAATGGATAAAATTATTTTCATGGAAGGCATATCAACGCATAAAAATTTATTTCCAGTTATAATTCTGGAATAAGTAATTTTTCGAGGTATTTTTTTGCAGTTATAAAAGATATATGGTCCCAGTTTTTGAAAGCCGCGGAAGGAAGTGTTATTTTGGTAGTTTATAATAACAATCTGAAACGCAAAAATGAAGATATACTTAGATAGAATACGAGTCATACGATTTTTATGGCGCACACAAAATTTCAAATGACTTATTTAATTTGTTTTCGTTCTTTCATTCAACTTGGTTGAATAAAAACATGGCGAAACATGGTTTTCAACGTAATTATGCAGCTTAGAGGTACCTACGTGACAACTACCATTGTTATCCTTTTGAAATTTTATGGTGATTCAATTAACGTCGTAAAACTTAGCATAATATTTGCATCGAATTTTACAATTTTTACAAATGTGTGTGAAGTGAAGGCATTCTACCCAGCAATTAGATTGTATGGCGTTGCATGGTCTTGATGCTGTTTGTCACTTGCCTCAAAGTTGCATACTTGCGAAGAAAACCAGTTTCGTAAATTGAAAAATCTCACCTGAGAAGACCATTCGCAACATTTATTGTCTTATTGGCCAAGATGGAAATGCCATGCTGCAATCTTTGTTCACGTAGTCTTTATGAAGATAGTTACCGAAGTTTTCTTCTATTTTTCCAGTTTTAGCCTTCTCATGCAGCAAAAAAACTTTTGCTTTAGATATTTTTGTCGCTTCGAGGAGCTGAGGGCTTTCAATATAGATTCCTTTCACATTCGTTCGGGAGTCACTCCACCCGGTGGCTCCCATCGTTATCTTGTTTCGCTAATTCTCCCGTGAAGACTGACGTCAGAGTGGGTGAACGCACCGAGCAGCAAAGGCTTTTTGAAAACAAAATCTCATTTAGAAAAACAGCATGATTTTTTCTTAAACTTCGAGAGTTTCAAGGAGTTACGGAAGAACTCAAGAATCATTGGAATTTCGAGCACTAATCAGGAGTATAAGGCATTGAAATGCTACGATATATGCTACGACACATTTCCTGCCGAGATGCTTCTTTCTTTCTCGCGAAAAATGGGATCAACTTTTCAGTTTACAAAAAGGATTTATGCCACGATTCGCTTCTGCAATAGGTATCGCATTTCTAAAAGAAGTAATATCACATACTCGGGTAGCTATTTAAGTCACTTGTAGTTTTCCCCTGACTAATATCCATAAAGTTAATCCTTCATTTTGGCGGGGTATAACCCATGCTCGTACCGGTAATGACACAGAGCGCCCTTCCGTCAGAATTCGATGGTCTTTCACGTCGCTCTGAGCATTTATATTTCTTTCCCTTCATCCCAATTCTTTTAAATATCTGCTTTGTATCCTCCCATTTGGCATTTTGACTTGAGATCTCGAATGTCAGCATAGAAATAATTCCAAACAAACCTGAAAAGCTCTTCCTCTTGATACTAGATACTATGTTTTAACTTTCCATTTAATTTCATTTTAAAAATGTGAAAAGATATAAAAAATTGTGTAAGTAATATTGCAGTGATGTTCATTGTCTGTGGAGACTACTTGGCTGTTCTGTCGTTGCCAAAAAAAAAACTTTACCATGACTAACGAGGTGAGTCGACTGTCCATTAAGCGAACTTTTTCATCTTCCCTAGAAAATTAGAAACCCTCCGTCTCCACTCTCCACTCCTCGATAACTCAATTAAGTCTCCTCTCGCTCCCATTCCCTCATATTCCTCTCTTTAACTCACTCTCTCCGGTCTTGCTGGAAATTTTTTCCCTCTTGTCTCACTTTTTTCCGGAGCTTTTCAATTGGTAGCATTTTGCAGTCACTTTTCAGCGTTTCAGTTTTTGTTTCGAGTTCTTTTCGATTTCATGTCATTGCTCTACTAACCAGTCGATGGACCCAATTTTATAATTACTGCTCTTCCAGGAGTTACAATGGTGTGATGCGCTTTTTCAGAAACAGCCGTGAAATATAAAGCAGGACAGCTGAGGCCATGAGGCCACCACTCGTTCCGAAAGGAATTATTTCAAATCTCGAGTACAAGGTTAAATTTTAAACAAAAATATTAACTATTAAATATCTTTTAAAATATGTCAAAATATGCCAAGGAAGGCTATTTTCATAAAATCAATAAAACACGTAGTCACGATGAAAAATGGAGAATTTCCAAACATATATAGCTATACTATATAGCTAACCACTGTTTTCCTTCAATCCTCCAGTTACGATATTTAAGTCTGGTTTTATGGTGCCTGGTTTGCGGTCATCCACAGTTTTGCAAAGGTCGTAAGTAAATGTCAATGCTAATTTGGATTACGATTTCCTAAAGCTCACTGGACAGTGGGTTAGGTGCCGTGTGTTCTGCGAAATATCTCGTTAGTATTCATTTTTTATGCTACAAAAATATTTAAACATAAATAAATCCGGCACTAAACTGCCTGTTAGTATTATAGCTGAACTTTTAAACAATAATTAATCACTCAAGGGAATGACTGCCTGCTTGGGGCAGATTGAGCGTTCTGCATTTTTACAGCCCCTAATGGCGAATTTACAAAGAGCTTAACCCTCATTCACATATACCATTGGTCGATTTGGTGTAGTGGTTTAGAGTACTGCCTTCCAATCCCGACGAGCTGGGTTCGAGTCCCAGCAGTGGAAGACATTTTTCATTGGTAAACCGATCACTACTTGAATGTTGGGTGGAGAGTAGTTCAGTAATCCGTTCTTCGAAAGGGGCATTTAGCCGTGGTTCCCTTTGCGCCTTTCGTTAAGAAAGAACCAATGCCTACTCCGGGATTCTCTCCTCCTTTCCATTCCGCTCCCATTCTTGTACCTTTCCTCCCGGCATGAATCGCCTATAAATGCGAGTAATGACTTGAAAACACAGATGAGACGAGATATCCTATTAGGTCAAATATATGACTGATTTTATTTTTTACCAACAGTCATAGAGGTTTTTAAGCTGCGTAAAGTCTGCTGAGAGGAGCATTTAAATGCGTGATCTCACAAGGTGAAATACTGCAGAGCAAAAGTAACCTTAACCCCTGGATGCAAATTAATAGATAATTCAGTGATAGACATCGTCAGATCATTGAGATTAATAGTTGAGGGGTTGACGTCCAAAGATCATTTGCACATAACTACTCTCTAGCGAAAGAGAAGAGGTGCTTTTATATGGACTTATTTCTTATCCGTAGTTCAAAAATAATATTAGAATTGTTCACGGATGAATATAAGTCCATAATGCATGGAAAATGTTTGGAGCGTTTATAGAGAAACGTGGCTTCTCTGACATTTAAGAGAAACCATTCTGCCTTCACGAGTAAGCGCGAACTGAAATGGATAAGGGAAAGCATTGCAGCTATCATGGTACGGGAGCAAACTGAGGTAAATGATAATATCTCAGGAATTTTCGATTAGTTATGCATGTTTTTAATATTCATCCTATACCTTCCATGACATTGGCGGCAATTGTGTTTATTCAATTGCTCGCCATTTCTTTGGCAGCCATCCGATAAGTGACACCTGCTTACACCTGGATAACAAATCATTTATGAGAGGAATAATAATTCACTCTCTTGAGGACAAAATCTGTGTATTGTACCCGGTTACTATTTGTCAACACGATTGACAGAATTTTAATCGTCTACCCTTAAAAAATAGTCAGAGCTAAGTTTATGAAGGCAAGCAATTATCCTTCACCTGCACAATTTGTGGGAGGTCACGACAAGACTCGAGGGTGGTTCCATTTCCAGAGGAAAACTTGGTGGAATAAGGATTTGAAATTTCTGACAGTAATGTAGTACGACATGCAAGAATATGGGTCGGTAAGGTACGACTCGCGAGCCATAAGTGGCTCATTGGGTAGGTAAATTTGACTCCGAATTAAAATGGAAATAAAACTGTCGTAGTTCAATTTAAATATATATATTAAAATTTGTACCATTATCATTGAAACGAGGCTTGGGAGAAAACTATGAGCAATGAATGGAGATGCATTTAACATTTGTTTTACGTCACACCACTGTTATTATAGTAAGAGTATGGGTGACCTTAGCCCTTAAATCTCACAAAAATATCTAAAAGGAATTTCCCAAATAAAAACATATAATTTTTTGTGAACTTCACGCTAAATGTCAAAAGAGCTTTGCCGTACGATATTTTTCCAACATCCATTATTATTGCAAGATGGGGAGGATTAATTAATCATTACAATATATGTGTTCAAATGGTAGGCTAGCGCACATAATTTAGATGCTAACCAGTCTGTACCCACAGGTGATAACAATAAAAGTAATATAGTCCGTTAAAATGACACCTATGTATCATTCCCCACCGCATTTTATGTAATCAAAGCGCGTATAGCAATGGAAAAATATACCACATTAGTACTTGATCCATCCAACACAATGCTAATCTGTTTTCTTATTCATTTTATTATCGATTCACAATAAATAATGACTTGTAATTTCATCGACTGATTAGTAGTCCCACTATATTTGAATAAGAATAAAAATTATTTTTAAGCGTTGAATATAGCTAAACTCTAAATACATCTTGCCTTTAACCTTCAGTAGGCTAAGCGAAAACAGTCAGGAAATCGAGTAAAACAAATCCATTGTCTTACGTTCTTCAAAATGAGAACTCGGGGATCCGTCTTCCCAGCATAAATTTTACTCACAATCCGCCTAAACAGAAATAATATTTAGTTCATGCTCGCTATGCTAGTTGCTAGTTCCTTCTGATTATTTAATAAATTATCCATTCAAGGTTCCTTGATTGGGGCTTGAGAATACCCTTGAGTTAAACATTTTCCAGCAAGATCTATATCTGAGCGATAAAAATAAAATGAGCGGAGTTATCTTCCATATTACGGTGATTGTAGTTAAAAATATGCTCAGACTAAGCCATTGTCCTCCAATGATTTTCTAATTCGGGTAATCGAAGAGCATTCATCACTTTCTATTTCGGTCGTGGGCAGAGAATTCACCGAATTGACTTCATTCAAGGAATCAGTTTCGGTTCACCGCCCCCTTGAAAACGTTAGCCGTTTCCTCCGCGTTATTCTATTGTGAAATCCACCGCCCCTTACGTCATCTGAATTAGGTTCTTTTATTTTTTGAGAAGTGGCGTTCATACCATTCATCTCCATCTTCATAGTCTCCTGTGAATTCTCTTCTCCGAATCCGTCGTTCCTAGTATTCCTCATAATATTATTCCTCTCTGGTAGGAAGCCAGTGAAGTGTGACGAATGTTTTTGTCTTCCCCACCTCTTGACTCCTCAATGCGTGGAAGCAATTGAGATTTTGCCACTTGTACGTCATGAGCTGAGAGCCTGTACCCTCCAACCCAACCATTTAGACAATTAGCAAAGAAGGAAGCTTAGTATAAGCGTCAAGGTATCTATCGAATCATTATAGATTATGAATCGATGCATAATCTATATCCTTACCCTCCTAAAATGAAATCGAGTATTTCAATTTAATTGCGTGCGATAGCAAATAGAACAATTGAACAAATCTAAGATATCACCTGATAGACTACAGTTGGATTTAAAGACAATTATTACTTAACTAAGGCCAGGATGCGGTAAAATAAAAACTGTGTACATGCCTAATGTATTTTTACTGAATCAAAACTCAGTCAAAATCAACCATGCGTAAGCCAACAGCCTACACTTTGCATTGAGAAGAAAGCAGTTGATGGAAACATAAAACATGATATTAAAAGCTTGAATATCGTCGATAACTTACACGTGCGATGTGCATGCATTAAATAGTTCCGAATCCTTCACTGCAAAAAATATATTCCCCCCAAAATCCATTACGAATGTCAAAATAATACTTATTGATCAATATTGAATAGCATTACCACTTCCTGGATAGTAATCATTATTTTATTGGAGATTTTGCATTTGCCGGAATCAGGAAAAAATCTTCAATGAATGACTTTTGTACATTTGAATGTATTGATTGTTAGGTCTTGCTGTAGCGATTATAAAATTGCTCAAAGATTTTGGTTTTGATACATTAGTCTTTTATTGAATAGAAAACATTTTCAGACTTTTATAATGGCTTAGAATTTTACTCGTAGATATAATAGAAATGAAATGAAACTAGGCAAAGAAAGTAGTTACGGTAAACAATTAAAATTTCTTGACCTACTCTATGCTTACCGCTGACATAAAACATGATGGAGAAGGTAAAAATAATTTAGGTGAATAAAATGAGTGCCATATTTAAAAAAAAGAACTGCTAGGATTAGTTATCCGCCAAGTATTATTATTTATACCTGATGAGTGAATAATAAGCTCAAGTGCAAATCCAATAAAGGTACCCTCTCCTCAGGCCGACTATCATGTTTTACCCAATGCCTCTATACGAGTTTTAAGGTCAGTCGAACTTGACACCCTCAGATGCTCGAAGAAAAAAAACAAGAAACGAAAATAACGTAACCTGATAGCACTTCGCGACAGCGGATGACTTCGACAAATGTGTCCCAGAAAGTATGTGGGACGCCGCGCAGACGAAAAAAGCTCAAGGTTATATAAATGCAATTCTCAGGACCCGAAATGCTTCAGCAATAGAGACCATGTAATTCCCAAAACCGTCATCGACGCACCAGGAACTTTTGATTCATACGGTTGGAACACGGAGTTCAGTTCATTACTCACCATCTCAATTACTTAAGTCCATCAAATAGAATGGTATTACATCTCAGTGCCACGAATCATTATTCCTCTCCGGCTCACATTGAAATGTGAATTATATGTGAACAAGCGTTCTGGCATCGGTGGTCCTAAGGAAATAAATTTAAGTAGATTTAATACAGGTCTCGATTACCATCATTGATCAGTTGCAATACTTCAATAGGTCCTGATTCATTTACCAAAGGAAGAAAAACAAACGACGCAATAATTATTTGCATGACTTTTAGTCACTTGAAAGGCCTATGCTTCGCGGCGGATGGAGCCAATATCTACGTCCTAAGGGACCATTTTTACATCCCTTCTATAGAATAGGCAATGTAGAATCAGCATTCCATCACGTTAATCTGGCGTCATATCTCGGATGTGACAGAGCCTTCTATTCTCTAGAGTATTTTCACGATAGTCAGGATAATAGGATCTGTTACAGCACAAGACTCGTGGGTTCAATCCCAACCCAGGCGTACATTTTTCCAAGGATTAAAAACTTATGTTAGAAATTTCGATATAAACTTAGCTCCTGGAGCTACTAAAAATCTAAGTCTACAACTATGGATTGTTGGTACATTCAGTTCATTGCTCCATTCGTCGGATGAGACATTAAACAGGCTTTTTGCGCAGCAGTTAAAATTTTATTATGATTCTAATGCTGTGTATCTTCCTATCTACTCGTCCTAAATAGCGTAAATGATCTTAGTTCTCAGACGCCATCCACGATATCTCTTTGTGGGATTAGGGCTTAGAATTTTTTTCGGAAAACCGGAGCCGGTAGCCCCTCTTCCTCGAGTACCTCGAGTATCCAGAGCCACTCATCTGAGCCGATGTCGTCACGATTCGAGCAGTCCGGAGGATCGTCAGAGGATTAAACGAACATCTGCCGTGGATCGGTCCGTCCTTTCATCTTTCACTTCTTCTCCCCCCCCTTTCCCTGTGTCCTAGCGTCCTTTCTCCACCTCCCTCCCTTCACTACTCCCCCGCTCATCTCATTTCTCACGCCCTCTGTCCCTCCCTCCCCAACCACCCCTAAGCCGTCATAAGGCACCGTTCTCGCGACCTTGGCTTCATTGCGTCTTCGTCGTCGCACTCCGGAATCGTGCGTTTATTCGGCGGGCCGCGAAATGGGACGGAGACAGTGGCGCGCTCCTTTCGGTTGGTTGCAGGGAGAAGGTTGGGACGATGGAGGAGTAGTTGTCACGAGCCGGCTGCGAGGAGAGAAATCATGGTTGAACGGGGGCGGAGATTCGATTCCTGAATCGCCGATATGTATTTCAATGTGCTGCACGGACCCCTCGCTCTCTCTTTCGCGAATTTAGAAGTAATTACTCGAGGGATTTCACCGGAAGCTGAATTTACTTTCACCATTAAAAGTACGTGAATATTGGAGCAGTGCAGGTATTTTTTAGGAGAAAGGAGCCTTGAAAAAACCCTGCATCGGCCAGAGCCTACTCTCAACGAAAGGCGCCTTTGGAATCTAAGGTTTAATGTTTCATCTGGCCGACCCAGCGCGGTCCTTAAAATCATCTCTTGGCTGCAGCAAAATGGTGGTTATTTGGGTTGAAACTGACTACGACTATTCGCGCCATTAAATGATAGGTGGATAAATGGGAAGATGGAAGATGGGAAGGAATTTCTAAGTGAACAGGGAAAGGTTTGAGCGAAACTCGGCGTCGAAGTTAACCTGCTAGTACCAAAAGGTGCAAAAAACAATGGGTCCGAGGTTTAATGCCCCTTCCTACTCGACGGGCGGAATACTTAACCGGAAGGAATCCCCACACAACGTAGGTACTTAACTGGGGACTGGTATGCTTATAAAAAAAGTCTTTACCACAGTCGAGATTCGAAACTAGACCATCGAGATTGGAAGCCCTTGGCACAACCTCCTTTCGATCCACGCTCGCGAATTTTTGACCACATATGAAAACATATTGGGTTCTCTGCCGTGATCACTGATTGACGGGAGCATTGTGTTCAACCGGGCGTGCCTAATGGTCGACTGAAATCAGTCTCGTGTTAATGGTGACCCATGGAGAGACGCGTATTCCCAAACTTAGGGGTTCTGTGGGGCGACTAGGTTCCAGCCGCGACCTTGAGTGAATTATCGTTGCTCAACGTTTGATGGCACCAGTCCCATTAAGGGAGGTCCTCATGTCTGAAATTGAAATAGCATCCGCGACAAGAGGTGTAACGAGCTGTCCAAAGACCGTTAATATCTGTCAATGTGGCCGCAGTCCGAGATAACCCCATTTCCTCTCAGGTCTTGTAAATGGGAGAGCGTATTGTGAAGAAAAAGTTTCTTTTTTAAATAGAACATAGTTTTATTGTCGGCAGCATATTCGTAAAAAGCATTGAAACCGACCAAAATACTCTAAAACCTACCTTATCATGAAAAACATGCTTCTAAGATCACATGTAATGCCAACTAATTTGATGTCGAGGTTCTTGATAATTATAAAGTAAAATACTTCCGGTATCATGAGTCTTTGCCGTTCATTACAAAATAAACGAATGCGTAGTCCGCGAAGAGTTCCAGTTCAGAGAAGGCTGTATCACTTAAGCTAACAGCTTTCATGGCACTTAAAGTGGTGATGGCCGAGACACATCGTGTCTTCTTACTTTGATTCCATGAAACTCTTATTAGAGTAGTAGTTTCGTCGGAAACAGCCATTCAATCAAAGTTTGTTAGTCGCTTAGGGACAATGATAAAATATAGGTATTGCACACACTATCAATTATATAAGACCTGACATGGATTGATCTACCACCTCCAGTAAATCATCTCCATCGCCCGCGCCCATATTTCTCCGTCTGAACAAAAGAGGTCACCGTAATCCGCACGCATTGTGGAAACTCATGCGATGACGATTGGCCTCCTCCTGCCTTCCTCGAACCAAGTCCTCCGTTGAGGAGTCGAAATCGTGTGCGGTCGGGTGCAGACACGCGACCGCCTTCTCCTTAAACGGAGTGCGAGAAACGGACGACTCGAGGGTGATGCGTGCCAAACCGAAATGGAAGGAGGAAATGAAAAATCCTCCCGAGAATGTGTTCGTCTTGATATATGGCTCGCTTCAAACATCTTAGTGCCGACCGAACGGGGTACAACGGAGCCGCGCTGAATAAAGGGACGAGTCGGTCTCTAGAAAACAGTCGGTCGAGGATATTAGTTTTGCTCATGTCATTCCCTAGAATGGAGAAAAGGGACTTCATAAGCTCGGGTTCTCTGTTTCGCCACCCTTCGTTACAGGGAGAAAGGGAGGGCCTTTAAAATGTCCATGGGTGCTCCATTTTCCCTCAGCATGTTATTTTTTTTCTTCTCATTACGCGACTAGCAATTGTATCTCTGTGCTATTGTCTGCGCTTATTAAGGGGGTTAGCGAAGGGAAGGTAAAACAAATAACCAGATGTTAGGGTGGAGCAAATGGAAGCGTATATCACAATGTAATGCTTCGCTTGCGGAAATGGAGGACGATCTAGTCGCTGGTGGCATTGTTAAGACGGTTGATGTTTCAACTTTCTTCTCTATTCAAGGTTTTGAATATCGGACGCCATTTCTCCAAAACCCTTTTTAGGCGAGCTTCCTCGAAGAAGGCTCACCTCCTCCACTTTCGTGAATAAGTTTCGCACGCACTTTCTCCTCGTTTGCATTCTGTCTTGAGGTCGCCTCGCCCTTGAGCTCTCGGTCCCCAAAGCCGGTCTCCAGTGCGATTCCACTTCATTAGGTTATGTTTTCTTCCATCCTAAGATTGTGCACCCAGAATTTCTCCAGTCGTAAGACTGCCAATGTTCTAGGAAATAACGCTGCAATTATAACCTTCCAGTCACGTCAGGGGTGAAGCTGGCATGATATTTCTAATCACAAGCAATCACTTTTGACAACTATCTCACCAATCCATGGCTTGGTCCGGATTCTATAAATTATTTGTCAAGTACACAATAAACGACACCGCATGAGGTCATCTCCGCCATACTTGTTCCATCTCCCAAAAAAAAGCAATCAGTTAACCCTATAGGTATGATGTTCCTCTTGATGTATTAATTTCTTCCTCCGGCTTTAATGCCGTCTAAAGTCTTAATTCTTTGCTTTCTCTTTTGGACGTGCTCATCTTTTTCCCTCAGAGTCCCTCTTAAAACGCCTTCTAGCTTCTCAGTACTTTCCTTGTGGTCTTTTTTTCACTCCTCAGTAGCTTATCAGTAGCTCTAGTATATCGCAAATAATCACCGCTAAAGCCTCCCATTTACTTCTTTAGTTGCTTTATTTTCGATGCAGGCATTAAATCTTCAGGAGAGCAGTGGTCACTGTCTCATTTTTCCTTTCTCTACCTCGGCTTCTTCAGTTTTATTTTCACATTTTATCACAGCCTCCTGTTTTTTGAAGAGATTATCGTTCTTCCATTTGAAGGCATCGCTGTTACCCTTAGAACTTGAAGCATTTTATTTTATTTTGTGAAGGTCTTTATCCAAACATACGAATTCCATGTACCTCCTTTTATTGCTGTTTTTTTGGTCATGAAGCCTTGGGGCCAAAGTAACTCTGTTTGCGCCTACTATTGTTTAATTAAATCTGGTTTTCACTAATATTCCCTTTGAATTTAGTTCTATTTGTGGAATCTCTATCAATATTATCGGCAAAGCGTTTGCTCCTAAGCTCAAGATATCTATTTTGGAAATTACCTGCACTCTTCTTTGATATAGGCATACTTTTATTTAGAAAGTTCAAAGCAATTATTAATATTTGTGTGCGTGTTACCATTATTCTGGCAGTTAGATACTGGTAATATGTAATCGGCATGCTAACATGAGATTAAGATTTAACCATTAGATTCAAAGGCAGATTGGTTTGAACTCTCCACTCTATTGCTGGATTTGATATCTGAGGCCGATTGTAGTCTGAGAGCCTTTACCCGATTTAAATCCTAAGAAGTATGCAGCCGCTTACCTCGACTTCCCCTATCAATAATTCTCCCACTAATCTCCCACAAACCATCTTACAAGTCCTTTCATGTGTTGGGATGAAACACACTCCTAGCATTCCAGTACCCTCGCCGACCGCGCATTTTCAATTAGAGCCACACCTTACGAGTCATTTTTCCATCATTTGCATCAAATGAGGTAATCAACTTCAGAAGGCGACGACACAAATGACATCAGCTCATTGGCTCTTCAGCTACACGGTTGTGGGGATACCCCGTTACCGGCATCATACGTTCCATATCATTCAGTTTTCCACTTCAGTTGCCTTCTGAGTTTTAATGATCGTGTAGCATATGAAGATATTTCTAAAAATGTTGCCAGTACTTCTTCTTTCTCAGTTAACCTTTATGTTCTTGTTCCGTTTTAACAGCATGAATAGTAAACCCGTAGCGGAGGAAGATACAGATTTTTCTTCCGAAGCGTTAAAACTAAAATTTCGTCGAGGTGTTCCAAAAGCATTTCAGGTACATTAATTAGTCTGGTTAAAGGATTTTCATCTTTTAATGCCTCCTGCGGCCGCTGTCTTGAATACAGAAAGCATTGCGTAAGGGAATAAAAAAATCCACATGCAAATGGGGAAAAGAGGCCACTAAGGCGGTGACATACTTACGCAACACATGAATACTCCTGGAATTCTGCTCTCAGAATATTGGCAATCATACGTAGCCATAGAAAAAAGAATACCTCCCAAGTAAAATTCATAGTGACTTCTTATGATTTTGGAGCAAAAATTATTTATATATGGCGCATATTTTCCTTTTTTATGTGCTCCCACAAACGCTATTATTAAGATACGCCGATATTTGACGAGAGAATAGTTTGAAGATGCAAGAGTTTCAATCTTGAACAATGGCAACCTATTCTTTTCATTGTATCAAATCAACATTCTGCGCCTAACCTCGTGTTCAACTATAGCTAAAAACAAATTCTGAGGTTTCAGGCGTGATTGAGTGGAAACGTAACATAATTGTAACTGAAAAATGAGCCTGAAGATGCTGTAAAAAGCGAAACCCGGTCGCAATAAACGATTTTCTCCGTGAAAGTTGCTTATCTTTCAGTTACTATAGCTCAAAATCCTTATATTTAGAAAGGATTGCATTATTCTTGATTCTCTTATACCTTTTGCATCAATAGTTTTGAACAGTACCTATACAAGTACTAATCTTTTTTATGCATGATATGTAGTGCATGTTTGGTGAGAGTTCACCCCCTGCCACACACCTTTATGGTGGCTTGCAGGGTATTATGTAGATGTAGATGAAATAATATTTTTCTTGCAGAATCTTGCGGGGACCTCATCTTTGTGCCAAAATCAGATTCGATCGTGCATGCATGCTATCATCATTTATAAATCCTTTTATCGCTTTATTTGACTCTACCGGGCAATGGAATTTACACCAACGTTACATTTTTAATACTCGACTTGCGCTAGCTGCCCGGGAAAGTAGACCTTGAAGCATAACGGGACGTTCCCTTATTCATAACAATTTTGTCTCTATTATTTGCCCTTTGAGTTTTTCGTTTCCAAAAATGTTTTCGGAAAATTTTTCATCGCAAAACTTTCGTCGTGGACGCTAAGTTGGAGACAAAAAATACAGAAACCGGCGAGGCGTGTGACTGTGCCGACGCTTGCAGTCACCGGTCCGGGAGGGTGCAAGTTTACTTTGTCCGAGGGGAACGGTACACCACGCCCTCTGAGTTACCCGAGCTATATCCGTCCGTGCACTCATCGCCACGAAGACATCGCTCTCACAATCACCCACCCGTCGTTGTCGTCGTAGGATCGCGGAGAGCAGAATGGGATGCAATTCCCAGGCAGGGAAAGGGGCGAAGATTGACCATAAATTATTCATGCCAAGCTCGCATCAACCCTTAATTTCTACCCACCGAACCTTTTTAGCAGTTAACAATTTTTTCGATCTTCAATTTCGCCCCTTCTCCCCTCTTCTCTACCATACGGCTGGTTATCTCTCTCCCTCTCTTTCTTTTCTTCTCTCCCATGCCCGTATTCTCACCTCTCCCACTCAATCTCCTCCTTCCTACCTAACCTCGGCGAGATTTCCTGGAAACCTCCGGACTCAAGCGCATTCATCTCCCGCCCGTTCTTGTCTCCTATTCCCTTTTACCGCGGAACGGTCCACCCACGGACTCGCCTACGTCCCTCCCCTTCGCCCACCCCCCTCCCCATTCATAGGTGACGAACGTGACTGGCTGATCTTTCGCCCCCCCCACCCCGCCCCCTTGAGAGCAACTCCCCTCTCTTCTCACTCGATCATGCATTTGCTCTCGGATAATTTTAAAGTGACTCAGGGACGCGACGGCGGAATCGGCGCATTTACACCTCTTTCCCGCCCCTTTGACTTGCGCCGGAACCGAAATTAAAAGGACGACGCCGACGTCGCGGGACGATTGTCTTGATATTGGAAGGAAGTCGTTATTCAGTCCCTTCGTTTCCCATTTGATTCCCGCCCGGCCTTCGAACGCGTGACATGCAGAAACGGTCGCGACACGGATACGGTTTCGTAAACGATATGGACGCGGTCCCATAACGGGTTTTAAGCCCGTCATGAAGCACGGCCATACATTTACTTCGGCTAGAAATTTTCAAGGCGTGGCTCTGGACGCATTTTCGCATCAAGTTCTCGAGCTGGAAACTCCGGAGAGGTAGTGGGTATTATGGACAAGTACCTTCTCTTCTTGTTCTTACAGACATTGTAGTGGATGAAACAGCGCTCACTTGTCATTGTTGATTCTCGGTCTCGGAAGAACACGTCCTTCGCATAGTGGGAGGTTTCGATAAAAAAATTCTGTTCGCGCACTCTATTGCGTGTACCTCCTGAATGGAGGGTCCGCTTTCCAGAAACTGCGGAAACACATTATGATTGGTCATATAATAAGTTTATCGGTGAAAGCGTATAATTTTTGTAACAAGCTACTATATCAAGTTTTCACTTATTCGAGTGCTTCACACAACTACACAAGTATCGCAAAACTGGATGAATATGACCTTTTTTTCTTGCAGAATTCATGTTTTCGTTTCTCACGGTTATTGCATGAGTTTACTTTTAAGACCACCCACACCTCTTCAGACTTTTAACTGGATATTATGAAACAAGCGCAAAGGAAATTATTGCGAACAGTTTCCACTTGAGTGTGCACATGTACAATCAGCCAATATGCATTATTGTGAATACTTTTGGTTGCTTGTTTCGTAGTATCTAGTTAAACTGATATTGCGGTACTCTCTATTATTATCTCTATTAAAATCTCTATTTTAATAGAGATAAAACTATGGTAAACAGTGTAGAAATGTTTACAATAGTGTTATCTCTATTAGAATGACAAGTAGAATGCTGTAACATGCTGTATGAGGAAGTTTTGGAGAGATATTCGTTATTATATACTCTTATTTTTTTAAACTATTCATTGCGAAAGTTTGGAAAATATACAGTCATTACATTATTAAAAATATAATTTTCCCATTATTATAATTCACCTCATTTTCCCGCAGAATAGTTATATCAACAACATCTGTCACGCTCTCGGCTTGAAAAAATTTTGTATCAATATTGATTTGACGGTTTTAGTGATAGTTATAATTAGTCGTCGTAATGGTCGTAATGTAACTGAATAATTTATGCATGGCGTATGAACCTTTTCTTATTGAAGCGTAAAAATGTCTTGTGGCCGAGTGGAAATTTGGAATAAATTTTTCTCAAACTCGGTTGCCACTGTGATAAGTGGCTCTGTTTTCCTAATTAACTGGGAAAGAGCCACCGGCATCTAGTATATCATCCGCTCATTACAGAATTGGGTAGGATGAGAGTCTCAAATTTCCAGTTTGATGAAGACGCTCAGCTTAATTCCGTTTTATTCGGCGGGAAAGGTTCTTGATTTACATTAATTATGACTCTAAAGCGGAAGGTGGGTCGCGATAAATATGAGACTCGCCTGCTCCCGGAGTCTAGCAAGGGATCGGTCTCCACAGGAGGCTCGTCTCCTCTTCCGGTAAATCCTCCGCTCGGTCCGAGGTTCTTTAAGGCTCTCTCACGTGTGAGTTGTGGGGTGGGGTGTTTTCGTGTGGAAATTAATCATAATACGCGCGCGATTCCTGCTTGCTCTCCTCACTCCTCTTCCTTCACTCCGCAGCGTTTTTATCTTCCTTTCCCACGCCGTCTTTCCTCGGCTCTTCCCACGAAGCGCCACGCCCCCGTCCTTTTGCTTCCTCACCCTTCTCTCCCTACAGACCCGCCTTCCTTATTCTTAAAAATTTATCCGGATCCTTGCCTTTCCCACCCCATCTCAACCCGAGGAAAAAAGCATCGAGAACCCATATGATTGGTCTCAAACGGTGAAAATAGGAAGGAACAAAATCTCGGGTGAGGATGTGAGAATGAAAAAGAGTGTTCCGTAACGGAAGGGTGTTGGACGTTTGTTAGGAAAACGCACCCAACTCTCGGGTGTGCTGCGAGCTCTTACGTAAACAGAAGATCAGGTTAACTGCGAAAGAGCTGTAAATATTATCGACCGCGTGAATTCAAAGGGAGGATGTGAATAGAGTCAATCACCTCCACTACTATCTGCTTGACAACTCCTTAGCTATTGCACTGCCTTTAGTTAACAGGATATTTAACAGTCTTTTCGGCTTTTAAAGCTACCCGTAATGGTTTAGGCTTCCTGCTTACTTCCTGGTTGTTCTCAGGGCTTGTAGAATCGTACTGGAAAGAGTCTTTAATTAGGAAATACAGTGAATTTTCTTCGGATTTCTTCCAGAGTCTTAATTAGCGCATCTTAAGATTCTCATCCTTTTTTTCAAAATGGTGTCACTGTATACCCAAGTTACACCGCAATTTGCGATACTCAGTTATATGTTTCAACCGGAAAAAATGTAGTTTCGGCTATATTATTGATCTCCCAAGACTACAAAGTATTCACTAGAACTAAATGAAAAGCTATATTGTGTGAGTAATAGCTTCATTAACTTTAGGAACCAGCGTATCGGATAAAATCTTGAGTTGAATGAATTGAATGAGAAATGAATTCCTTAAACGAAACGCTAATTGAAATTTTCCTCTAATGATTGGAGCAATAAGCCTGTATATTTGTATGGAGACAACCTATCTGAGGTGAGCAAGTTAAACGCCATCACAACTAGATTAACATAGATTTTGATTGCAAAATCTACGTGATGGCATTTATAAGTTTCGAACTAAAACTAATCTGGGTAATTTTGAGTACCGAAGTTTTCTATAAATCTTGGGTGGCATGCTGATCTTGATATCATGCGGTCATTCTTCACCTTGGCCACCCACAATATCAGTTTGAGCTAAAATTAGATATGAATATATACCTACATATATGGGAACCAGAAAATAAGCAACTTATTAATTTGTGGTTTAACAATAACAAAATTAGCCATCACTATTATATTTTAATCGCATCAGCTGTTGACCGTTGACTTAATGTTCACGTGAGGTAGTCCCACATTTCCTTCAGGTGAGAGGTGTTCCTCTTGCGTAGGAGGAAACGGAGAGGGTGAGAATATCACAGGTGCTAAACTCATCTTGATCCGGCTGAAACACAGGAGATAAAGTGAGGGAAAAAAGGAATAAAGTGGCCTCGGCAGATACACAATGTGAGACTTGGCTAGTTGGCTCACCATCCTCTCCGGATGGCTGCATAAATACGGAGTTCTCTCCTTCCCCAGGCCCCTGTGGGAGACCCTTTCATTTCCTTCCTTGACTGTAGTGCGCTGTGGCTAGCCACAGCAATTTTTGCCTGACTTCTACTTTAGAAAAATAAAAATCTTGGCGTATAGAATGATTACATGTGTTAATTTTTACCCAACTCCCAACAGAATGGCAGAATCAACTATAGAAAAAGCGTTGGAAATTAGAGGAGCGATACAATCACGAAGAAACTGCAATATCATGTTCATTTATTTAAAATCTCGTGACCTTTACCGTTGCACAGGTCCTATTTCAGGTTGTATCCATGAAACTCATGTTCCTATACATAAGTAGTGGTCATCTTTAGGCAACTATTTTTGCAGCCATCCGCCTTGAATATTGTTTCGCTTGGTCTACATTTCTACCTTCTTTGCAGGACCTTTTCGTCTTCTAGGATCCTGAACAGATTTACTCTGCCTCTTGTCGTGCAAAAATAATTTAGGTCTCCAATTGGGAATGTTGATAATGAATGTGTCTTCTGTGCGCTAATTCACATATCTGTAGTCCATTGCTTAAATCCTTTCTCTCATTAAAAATAATCTACAGATGTGGACAGAACTTCTATTCATTTGCAGGGTGTTTTTCCTTCGTCTGTAATCCATAATGCCATACGCAACGCCTATTATTTTAAAAATATTTCCTGGGTTTTTGCAATAAAATGCGACAGTGGATTAAAATACACTTTAATTTTATCATCTCACTGTTTTAAGTATTTTTAATCTTTCGTAAGGAGTCAAATTGACATTTCAGTTGATCTTAGAGCTGAACATGCATATTATTTACTATTATTCGTCCTTTTTTCTTGTCTAAATCTATCAAATCAATATTAATCATAGTAATAAAGAGATAGAAAATTGTGAATTCCATGGCAAAATTCCACAAAATAAGTACACAGCCACTAAGTTTTATAAAAATTAATAATTTTTGAGCTCTGATTGTAGCACCCATGTAAATTTCATGTCAGCCATTGTTGACTTTGAAGTCGAAATCAGCTTTAATCGAACTATAGGGAACTTGGATTTGATTTTAGAATATCGAGATATGTTGATTCCAACATGTTTTCCTAACCACTTGACTCTCATTTTCCAATGCTAGACTCTGGAAAAGATAAATTTTGACATGAAAAAAAGGACAGGAATGTAAACAATTCTTCACTCAATTACGAATCACCCGTTGTTAACCTCGTTTTTAAATGGTTTTTAGGAAAAGATGCCATCTTCAAGTTTTCCATAAGCTCTTCCAGGCATACCCCTTCATTGCCATATTTAATTTGTGAGATATGGAGGTGTCTCGGAGAAATCTATATAAATATGCTGTAATGGCATTTTCACGAAAGCATTGGACTAGAGGTCAAATACTCTAATTTCAAGCGAACATTTCCGAAAACTTTTTCCTAGAATAGTAGCAGCTGCCAGTAGTCCCAGAGTACAAATGTTCACAGGAGACCACCCTCAGAGATCGAGTTACAAGTGTCGGTGCCTGTCAGTAACACCAATAAAGCCAGTCTCTGGTAGAATCATCGACGTGGAGCAATTACGAACCGAATCAATTTGAGGCCCGATTGCTGGATACAATGCTGAAACTACGATTACCATAGAGCTAAATGAGCAAGAAAAATATATTCACCAGATCACCATTTTAGGCTTCGACACAGGGTTTCAGGTGAAATGAGAAAACGAACGAGCGAATACACAGCTGGAAAGTGACCGACAATGGTGTAGGCGCTGATTTTATTGCCTCGGCTTCGTTCAGCTCTGAATCTCCCCTTTTCGCTCCACCAAAAATTTTAGATCAAAAACCCATCGTAAAGAAATAAAATAATTTGTGGAACGAGTTGGGATAGGAATGAGTCACACCAACACAATGCGCCCTTTGGACCACGCCTCCCCGAGCGGACCTACGTGCGTCCGATGCTCTTTCAAACTCTTGCGATGAGCACAACCGTAGACAGTCCGGCACCGGATCTTGGGGCGCCTATGACCAAACATTGAATCGCTGGTAGGTATCGATTGGAGGAGACGTAAATTTGACCGCGCGTGACAAAAGCTCAGGACGGAAATGCGCCGTGGCCGGAATCACGCTTGCACCGATTGGAGACACTATAGGAGACGTGGAGAGAAATGTCGGGCATGAAGGGGTTTCTAACGCAACACCACCAAGAAGAATGACGATCGGACATGCTCTTGAACTCATTCAGTTCCTCTCGCCCCTCCATTCTAAACCCCATTTATCCCTCTTCCCTCACCCCAAACACCCTATTAACATCCATACATTAGGACATCCTTGCATCAAGCGTTCCATTGCACCTTCTAGTGAGTTTTTCCACCACCTCAGGTGTCGACACTCGTCGATTCGTCCACGTGGAAGTTAATGCGTGCGCGGGGGGGATAAAACCGAGGCATTGAAAATTTATTTCGTGTCCGTTGCATAATCCTTTTTCTTTCACTCCTTCCTGCGCCACCACAATTGACTGTGCGCGAGAGGAAAAAAAGAAAAGAAAAAATTGTCTTTGTTTTTTTTTCCACCCGAGCTTGCAACAGAAAAAAGTTAAAGCGACAAATCGGGTGTACTCCAAAAGGAGTTTCTATAAAAAGGGTGGAGGAGGATGAAGTCATTGATTTTTTATGTAGTGCTTTTTCCTTTGAAAGTACCGATGCAAGCGTTCATGGCCGTAAATATCCTTCAAGCCGATCCGTTTCGAGGCGGGCGCATTTAAAGTGAGCAAAATATATGTTTGTTGGCCAAGGAAGCATTGAGTCAAAACAGAGCCGCGACTGGGAAATTGATGGCAAGATGTCAACTGAGTATTCATGATGCTAACACTGAGAAACTGATCGGTCACGGGTTATTATGTGCCGAGTTCAAGATTGACCATCATTTTCTTTCCAAAAAGAAATAGGCATAAAATGATCACGATTAAATGTCGATGCACATTGCTAGTCGAATACAACCTGAAGTAATGTGATTTTAAAGAGTTCTTGGTACGATCGCTTGAGAGAAAATTGCGGCCAAAGTAAATACAACCCAGAGAAAGGAAGAGGAATTGAAACGTGAGTGTGAATTTCATTGCAGACAAATGATAACCGGGGATCGAATGCGTAATCACAACTACAAAGACGCAAACCAATTAGAAGTGAAATCTGAGCGTGCGAAATCAAACAATCGTTGCCTTCTCGGCTGATTAGCAAATGTAGACTTTGATTTTCGGTGCTCCAATCACTAAGCTAAGTCACACTGTTTAACTTAAATTCTTTATTCGAAAAAAAGACATAAAATTCATGGCTATAAGGGGGTTTCAAACCCGTGGCCTCTGGGCCGCGGTAAGGCTGTCGCGTCACCGACATGGCTACTACGGCAGGCAATTGATTAGCCGCACATTCTGCTCTCTCTAGTGCACGAAAATGTAGCCTTATGGTATATAATATGGTGAATCAATGCATATTGTGCGTATTGGTGGGCACGGACTTACTAGCAAGCTGTATACTGTACAGATGTGATTACACGCGGTAATACTTAGATAATAAATCCACTTTTAAAAGTCTTCAAAGATTAGTTATTATGGGCCAAGTTCAAGGTTGACCATCCTTTTATCATTTATATCCAGTCATAGATTAATAGTGGACCCATTTTTAAGAGTCGCCAAAGAAACAGGAAATTGCGAAAACAAGCGCCTAATACGTAGTTGAGATAGGTTTAATTCTAACCAGTTTTAGTAGTAAAATTAACTCCTACGGAATTCACATAGATTAATAATTAAATAGCCTTAGAAAGATTTAATGACGCTTCTGCGATGAACTTTAGGCACGATTTCGTTATCATTTACGTTTTAATACACGCAGTCACCATAAGGGGCCGTATAAAATATAACCTTTTTGTGCCGAGGAGTCGAGGCTTAATCGTTCCCAAGAACCCCCACCCTGGCTTCTTTGTCACCCATAGGCTAGCATGCCAATTCCTTCTCCAGTACATTCTAGCCTCCTTAGTTGGACGCGACGGACATGACTTATCCCCTCCCGTTACGCGTCACTCTCTCTTTCTCTTCTCCAACCTCCATCCCTCGAGGGCGGAACGAAATTGAAAACGGATAGTGCGGGATGGGAGGCTAGAAAGATCCGTTACGGGCCCTCCATTCATTTGGTCTCAAGACTTCCCCAGTCTCCCTCCGCCGGACTATCCAATCCCTCCCTTCCACTCCCTTCCTCCCACGCGAAATCACGGGATCTCGTGACGGACACCCTTTCTCCGCGGTGACGAAGCAACAGAGGGCGAGGGACACGAGCGAAAGCGAAGGGAAGAATATGAGCCCAAAAGTTGAGGTGCTTAGTTGATGAGCTTAGCGCTTTTGGAACTCATTTCTAGAAAACATGCAATATGAATGAGTTTAGTCACCGGCCTTTACCTGGAACTCACGCTGAATATACAGCATGCATTTGGAATTCATCTCTGAAAGCAACTCTTCTAGAGTTGAAATTGGATCAGGAAAGCCCTCCGGGAACTAAATTACGAACCTTCATATAGCTGTTAAGAGCATCGGGTTGGTGTGGTGGCTGAAGTACTGGAATTATATCCTGAGGACCAGGGTTCGAATTCCGGCACTGGTGGAATATTCAAAGGTATGCTGGTCCCTGGTTGAGTGCCTTATGGAGAACGCATAGAGTCCAGTACTCCGTCCATCGGCTGGGACGCAAAATCTTTAAACGTGGCGTCTTTCGTTAAGAGCAGGTTAATGCCGATGCTCCACCTTCCTCCGTTCCCTGAAAATTCCTAATTTTACTTAGCTACCCACCTGGGCTGGCCCCAAATGACCCCAGTTTTCGGTCGCCTCCCCTATATTAAAACTGCCTAATAACGCGATTGTTACAATTAAAAATCAATATTGAAATTAGCTACGTCTACTCATTCTTCCTGTAGAAAACTCTCGAGCTATCGTCCATTTTTAATGCCACAGTTGACAGTGGCATTAAAAATGGACGATTATGGACGATAAAAATGGCGTTATTATCAAAAATTTCTCGAATGCTTCAAGTCACCATTTTCAATGGTATGGAGAATCGTAGGAAAGGTTTTATCGGGAAAGATGATTCTAGAAGTGTTTGCCTCGGTAATAAGCATGGCAATAATGCGGAAGAAGAATCGCATATCATGCTCCTGACAATGAAAAATAAAAGAGAGCCGCCAGAGTAGGAAGACATCTTAAATGGAACCACCAGGAAAAAAGATTGAAGGTAATAAAAAAGTAAAAACATACCATTCAATTGATTCAATCACTCTGAATGTCGTAAAGTAAATAAATGAGTTATGGATTAGGAAATCTGTGGAAAATACAATTTAACTATGTGGATTATTGTGGTATATTGAAGAAATATGAGGAATAAACACCGAAGTTGAGAATCCAAAGATAGGCTTTTTCGTCTCGGAATTCATGAAAAGGGTTTGACACAACATTTTCCTGTTTTAAGGTAATCTCCTTTCCCATTTTATCCTTGGCTTATTTGTGATACCTTTAAATGTAATTTTGAACGATAATCAAATGTAACGTACGCCCGTGGAAATGTTCGAAATCACAGTAACGCCACTGCGTACATGGGGGTCCTTATCGCTGCAGATGATGCTGTCCACAGTGATGAATGTTTTTGCTGAGAGGAGGGAGCTAGAGACAACCTTTCAAAAGTGCTTCATTGGAGAAACATTTCTTCTCTCTGGATTGCAGTTCATTAATGACTATACTTTCTCAGCATAGAGGGGAATGTGACACTTGTTGATCCCAGACAATGCGTTTTGGTGGAGAATAGATATTCTCTGGAGTCACAGAAGTTTCGTCGAAACTTTTGTTTTATATCTTGCTCTATTCACCTACAACCAGAAAAAATCCCAAAGTCTTGAAAATGTCATCAAATATGAAAATTGTAACATATTTACCCGAATGACTCTTCCATTAAAGAGAAAACTTTCATAGAATTAGATGGAAATATCGGAATGTGAGATACAATTTTCACGGTTATATTACGTAATATTCGTTTACTCCAGCTGATACTCTTTAGTTTCCCGTTAGTTTGTAGTGAACCTTTGCTATGGTTAATCTTGTATAAAAGTAATTTCATTGAAAGGTATGCAATAGTTTACGAAATATTGCCTGATCTGACGAACCTACATTCAAAGAAAAAGCTTCAAAATGCATGCATATACAACGAGACTTCATCGTGAATAGTGTGACGCCGATGTGAAAAGGGGAAGTATTTTTGCGTTTAAGGAAAATGAGAGAGTAGGTATGTTTCTTGCTTATATTCCCTAGTTGTTTATCGAATAACTCCTAAGTGTTTTCAACGAACTCGTTGAAAAATCTTCGGTACAAAATCTCCTGTTTTCAAGTACGAGGAGATCTCTTGTCAATAGTGACACATACACGGTGACAGGATGACCTTTCTCCTTCACGCCGAATTATTCCTCTTGGTGGCGCCTTGTGCTCTTCATGGAGAGGTGCTGCCGAGTTTGCCCCTAATTGCATGCTCAAATCGCGAGTGGTAAGCCTGCCGGCCGTTTTACCCGCACGAAATGACGAAAAGAACTATCATGACACAAATTTGGGGCTGTTTTGACCGAAATTAGTTTCTTTCCCTCATCTGAAAAAAATTCCATAAAATGAAAGGTTGCGTAAAACATTATAACTGTTCGTACAGTGATTTCTGACTTTTGAATGAGTAGAGGAGAACCCCATCCCTTCCATTCCTATCCTTATACCTTTCCTCCCGATCTGAAGCGCCTATTAGTGCGGAAACAGACTTGAAAACACCCATGATGAGTTTTGACTTCTTGCGGGCGTTTTTTTTTCATTTAATGGAAAAAGTAGTTTTCAAGCATGACTTGGTCAAAGTGAATACTATGTGCATTTTCACAAGGCGATGTAGCATAACTCTTTATTTTATTTCAATTACTAAAGGTAGGCATTATAAATTATGGTGAGCGATTTCCTCAGGTTTCCATCTATACTGGATGAGTAGGTACCCCTACAAGCCACCTCGGGGACATATGGCATGGAGTGGAGAAACATCAAGCTTGATCTTACGAATACGAAACCATGAGGTAAGGAAAACTAGTGTTAGTTAAGCATGCTTGAGGTACGTAGAACTAAATGATTAGTTACTGCGAACGAATGGTTTTATCCAGATCATCACGTTAGGAAGATAGTAATAAAAAATTGTTTACTTTCTCCGTAATTACGGATTAAGATTTTTAGATGCCACTGCAATAGTTTAAAAATGGCATACACCAATTTTAGTAATTGATCGCTTATTTAGGAATTTTAGAGTTTATGCACAACAGGTTAAAAAAAAACTCGAGGCAGATAAGCTACTTAAAGTGAACTTGTGAAATTCGTATTTACAAAGGGTGGGAGGTGGAGATGAAGTGCAATCTAATCCGAAAGAAAGATGAATAATGGTAATCATGTTGATATGATTACCAGAGGCTTGAAATGATCAATATGTTTTTTGTATACCTACTATTAACTCTTGCAAGTCAATGTCGTTTTCACTCGTAGGAGACAAAAAGTTGAATGATTTCTTAACAAATTATCGCAAGTGCTATCTGGATAATATATTTAGCTTGGCAACATTAATGTAGGTTATTTCCGGGCCGAATCAAAAATTCGCTCATAAGTTCATTAAATCTCGGGGTCTACGGCGTATTGAACTTTTAACGGTAACCACGTTAAAATTGGACTTCAATTCACACGGCGTTTTTCCTCGGGCGCATGTTAAACATCCCAGGTACAATGAATCCTTTTTCTTATCTTTACTTGAGAATCGTCTCGGAATCAGAGAAACACTTTCGGACGCCTCGATGCTGAGCGTGCGAGAAAGAGAGAGCGGAATGGGATCGAGAGAAGCGATCGGAACGTGTTCGCAAGGGTTCGTTCACTCTCCAACACCCTTCGGGGGAGCGACTCGGCTTATTTTCTTCTTTCCCTTGACTCTCGGCTTGGTCCTTCCCTCACCCCTCTCCTTTCCCATTGTTCTAACGAGATTACGACCGACGAGGCACAACCAACCGACTCTGGAGCGGAGACGTCGGAGAGGTGCGTCGCGACGCCTTTCGCCACCCAAGGCCCTCGACCCTGCTTCATCATCCTTTCCCTCTCCCATGATTCACCTCGGCGACGCTGTTTTGCTCCCTTCTAAGTAGTTAATGCGACGCACACCGAAGCCTTTTCTCTCCATCTGCTTCCCTTCCCACCATTTATATTAGTACCCGCCGACGCCCAAACCTTCGTTATCCACTCCTCCACATCTCGAGGATGGGTGATGGCGAAAAAAATATCACAGCTTTAAATTGAAAGGACACAAATCGATGTTTCCGACTTGGAAATAATTTGAATCTACAAATCAATCCGCCAATAGTGATAAGCATGTGAACTTTGAATCCAACTTTTTCGGCCAAACACCACATAAGCTGTGTCTTTTGAAGAATCAAAAATGTCCATAGGTATTCATTCCTTTAATAACATATACCAGATGTCCTCCTGGATTTTCAATAGTATGCCCACCACGGAGAAAGAAAAGAGAGTAGTATTTGTGAAAATCATATTGGATATTCCATTATTGGCGCAGAGGTGGGTTCCAATTAATAAAATATCCTACACTTTTTAAGGTGTAACTGCAAATTATTCGCAATATACCTATACATGAATTGGAGTTCTATCGCGTAGGAACTGGCCACAAAGGATTCTTTACCAAGCACCCAGAAAATATGTCAACATTTCTCCCTAATCACCCGAAATTCTGCGTTCATTCATGCATATTATTCATTACAGCGCATTATCAACATATTGATTCCCAAGTCTAATGAGCAACCACGCGCATATAAAATTTTAATTTTCGAAAAGTGAAGAGAGCTAATAAATAAACGTACGACATTCATAATTCACAATTACGCATGCAATTAAAAATGAATAATGCCTTCATGTATTATTTAAGCCATTTAAAAATCATACTAATGTAATATAATGAAGTGGTGTCCGCTTTTCTGTGTCTGCCAGCTTTACGTTACGCATATCCTCAAAAACTAATGAACCGATTGAACTGAAATTTTGTATGATTCTAGCGTATCCACTAGAAGGTGCTATAGGGAATATAAAAAAAGGCTCAGGGCCCGGGTTCGATTCCTGGCGCCAATTATGTATTTACATTGGTTTAAATGGACTTTTTCAATTTATGGTAGCGCACAGTTCTTTCTTTCGCTCAGTAATATAACTAAATATTAACCTGGTTTAATTAGGCTAAAACTGTACTAGGTAATAAGAATTGAATTTTCTCTAAGATATTGAAAGGTACTAAAAGAGGTATAGCAGCTATTTCATGAATCTAGATCGGCCAGTCATTCCGAGAAATCATATGGACTCACTTTCCGCGCTACCCCCAGATCGAGTAGGTTTGCATTCGGATAAACTAAAAGTATATTGTAAAATGCTTATACGTCTAATATATAGCAGAAAGTGTAAATATATGCAACCTAGCGACAAGTACCTGGTTTAAGTAGGCTAAATCTGTGCTTGGCAATAAGAAAAGTAGTTACTCTATTGGAATAAAATGCACTGTTACATAACATATCCGTAGGAAGTTCATTGACGCCATTGTCATGAAGTTGGAGAATTGAGATAAGCATAACAGACATAAAAGGCCAGAGAAAAAAGTTTTTGCCG
Organism: Platycnemis pennipes; assembly: GCA_933228895.1. Classification (NCBI taxonomy): domain Eukaryota; kingdom Metazoa; phylum Arthropoda; class Insecta; order Odonata; family Platycnemididae; genus Platycnemis; species Platycnemis pennipes. Next base: position 70,831,008 of record OW121847.1, on the reverse strand, counting down.
AAAAGATGGCTGCTACCGTTCCCGAAAAACCCAATCTGGCCTCATTATCAATAATAGTCAGACATTTGTTTGCATTCTCCCTTCTAACCCCCTTTGTTTCTTCTGCCTTAAAGTTTATAAATAAAATTCATATTTTTGTAAAGTCTTAGGTGAGTTCAGGCAGTAATTACAAGGTTACATTGGTTTAAATTATAATTATGGTTCCGATAGTGACTTGGAGCCATAGCTAACTTCAAAACACAATTTTGTTTTCGCCCCTTCATGATAAATGTAAAATTTCTTAATACTGTAATCATCATATTTCTCCCTCCCGTTGAATTTCAACGGGCCCCTTCAGCTAGGAATTAATAAATCATCCAATATATCATATGATATATAAACCTCTCGCGTATAAAATGGGAAAATAGAACAATGAACTGAAATCCCTTTATTTATCCACGGTGCCATACCATATCTTTTCCCACCTCCGCCCTAGAAAATTAGCACTACATCAAAACCTCGCTCAGGATACCTTGCAAAAATTAATCATCAAAATTTCCCACTGATGTGATACTGTCGTAACTTCCTCCTCTGTTACCGTTAGACGACGAAGAAATAAACGAACGGGGAAAGGAAGGAAGAGGATGAATAGACGGGACTCTCGGGAAGGGGGGAAGAGATAGATAAGCGTTCTCACGAATCTCCGCCCTCTCGCGGGTGGCGGAGGCGAGAGAAAACAGTTTCCACCGGTCCGGTAAAAGGGATTCATTCTCCCACGAGTCCGGCCCCCACGTGCATGCTCGCTCGTTCCGTGCTAATTGGTGCTCTCCAACCGCAAGCCCGCGCCGCCGCCGCCGGCGCGGGCTCGCGGTTCGCATTCCGCTCGATCCCTTCCGATTCGCTACGGCTGCTGCTCCCAGACTAACTCCTTCCGTGAGCTCTTCCCGAGCCCTTGACCCACCCACTCACTCCTCCACCCACAGATCCCCATTTGGACAATGCCATCGCACGCCTCTCCCGCGATAAGCTCATTTGCATCCCGCCCGCCTGACGACTGCCAACCCGGCGCGGCGGCTGGCGCACTTCTGCGACCAATGCCCGACGAAATCGTGGACCGATGCAACCCTTTCAGTCGCTCTCGCCACTTGAGCCTTGCGTTGAGAGCTGTGTGCAAAGTGGAACTCACAAACGCAACGATGGAATGATTCAGAGTAATAGAACTATTAATCATCAGCATAGGTCACAATCCGACTGTTGAACTGAAAACAAATAGAAAACAAATATTTGCAATGTACCACAAATTAAAGAATAACTTTTATTCGACCCGAGTTTCGCTGATTTTGCAACATCACTTTTTCACCTGATTATGTTTCAGTGTCAACGAAACCCGGGTCAAATTAAAGTTATTCTTTTATTTTTTGGTACATTAAAAATATTTGTTTTCATTTAGATATGTTCGAATACTACTCAATATCGCCGGAAACTATTGTATTTAATCCTAAGATTGGTTTGGCGCAGAGTTCCACTCAGTTCTCCCACTATCACTATCTCCCACTATCACTATCTCCCACTTCATATCAACGTATTTATTCTTTGTCACATCCTTCATCACTTATTTTACTTGTCTTATGCGAGGGCTTTGTTTACCATTCTTCTCTTGTCCTTCGACGATTGTTTTCATCAGGATATCATGTGTCTTGATGTGGCCGATTATGTTGCCCCATCTTCTTACGATTTTCAGAAATACCTCTCTTTTCTCCCACTTTTCTGAGGACTTCCTCGTTACTAACTTGATCGATCCATTTAATCTTCATAACTTTTCCGTAGCGCCACATTTCGAATGTTCGTAATAGAATACGTGTCGTAAAATATAAATCATGAATCCAAGAGCGTACGTCCGATGAAAGTGTTGACCATTTAGAGTAATAAAAAAACATTGTAATTCAGCCATCATGACAAGGTACTCAGTTTACTATGTGTAATCCTTTACACATTTCACATATAACGCATACACAGCTATCGATTTCATCGGTTTTCAATTTAATTTTTCGGAAACACCATGAAAATGACGTTGCTTTCCGTGTGATCTCTTGCGATCGATATACATAGTGAATCATGCTTAGTTCGAAACGTCAGATCCCGTATATCCACATATTATCAATTTGCTTCCCGTTTCGGTGATCGATGTCCATGAATCTACGCTATTGATATTTTCGAATCAGTTGGAGGGTGTTTTTTTTTGGATTGCATTGATGAATTTCCTCTGTGTCGTGGGCAAAGTATGCTGGAAGCTCTTTGAGGTCATGATAAAAGTGTTTTTTTTTTTAATTCATTTGTATGTATTTTGAGCAAACAGAATGGGCGTCGGCTCCCTCACTATTGTAAGTGTAAGGCTTCCTTTCTATGGATGGACATTCAAACGTACCGCTCGTTCCCTGTAGAGCCAAATAGAGAAATTAGGCCGCAAGCTATCCGATTGCAGTCGCATTTGAGGTAAATGTAAGGGTTATGAAACGTTTCAAGAATGTCTAATTCCTGCCGTTAACTTCACGATCAGAATAGCTGGTTGAGTACAGTTGGGTTAAAAAAATATTTTATAGCGTTTGATTACCATCTCCAAGGAAAAGTCGCTATTGGCTTCATTTAAACACGTCCAACACCCTTCTAAAAGATGAAAAGGGGTGGCCTACTAAATCGTTTATCTTCAGAATGGCGGTAGCTTTGAAAGGAACTTTAAATAGTTACTGGTCATGCTATACCCTAAATAAGGCTGCTACTTCTGTTGTTTGGTAATTTATTAATTTCTCGTTCACTCTCGGCTTACAAGTCGTTAGTATTCTTCAAAATACCGTTTCGGCAACTAATCTCAGGGGCGTTTTAACATAAAAAAGTAATTGTGCTACTCCAGCTCTCGCTATCGGATAGGTTATATTGAAATAACTTTCGCCTATCTCAGATATGTTGAGAGAGATGTGATGTTACTCTAGACGGCTCTGCTTATCTGCACATAAGCAGTGCCGTCTAGAGTAGAAAAGGAATGGGAGAACATTTTCATGACTCACGAAAGCGACTCCTCGCTCCGTTGAGTCCAAATTAAGAAGCTCGACGCCTCCCACATTCGACGGCAGAACCGTTGGCCAACATCTTTATTTTCTCAAGGCAAGGAAACAGTTCTTTATTGCTGGATTTCTTTATTTTATTTTACCGTGCGGGGAAAAATTCCTGGACCTCAAGTTTGGCTTTTTTGGTGGGCGTTATCAAATGGCCAAGGCAAATATAACCCGAACAAGGCATTGACTTGTCTCCTAAATTTACTTTACTTATTAACGAAATCGTTTCAGAATCGATGGGGTGGAACTTAAACATCACGAAAGTGAAAGACTTCTTTGCATAGGAAACCTGCAATGAATTCTTTCTCTCTCGTTACCTAACTTAGTTCACCGGCAACTTGGGTTTTGGGCAACAACGGTGCGATGGGCAAATCTTGTTATGCTCTTTGGCATGAGCTTTTTTAAAATACTAAATTTGCGTATTGATATGAATTGTTCATTCGCATAGGTTAAGTTAGCCATTCTGGGATGTAGATAGAAGATTGTAGAGGAGAAGAGCCTGAGAGCTTCATCTACTTCCAACTTGTTGATCAGGTGAGGAAAACTGATGGGGATTTTTAAAAACCACCACACTAATATTTAGAAGTAATGGTAAACAGTAAAGACATTTTTAATCTTCTTCCTCTAGAGCTTGTTCCCCAGGCTTTTTCAAAAGTACATGAGACGCGCAAACTAGGTTTCTTCTACTCTGACGAAATTTTTGAAAGTTTGCACTTTGCTCGAACACGAAAAGAAGCACTAGTTTCCAGAGACACTTGGGGTATTACCACCCTAATTGTAATCTGTTGCATTCTGCAAGTGATTTGGAAATTTTTACGACTGCTGGCCCGTTGAAACTTTCATTTCTCCAACTATCTCTGAAACATTAGATCACAGGAATGGTTTTGTTGGTTTTTCACATTATTTGAATGACTTTTCATTCTTCCAGTTGGTCAGAATACTTCTCATTGTACTGTGATTCCTAGATGGAGTTGTAATTCGAGTTATTGCCATTCGTACTCATATCTCCTCAGTAGGGCAAATAAAGACCCTCCTAGTGAAGAATTTAAATGCACACATTAACAATCTCTACAAAAACGACTGAATTTAGTCGCTCAGATTTTATTGCGTTTTTCAATCCTGTTTAATTTTATTTAATCCTGTTTAATTTAATTTAATTCCGTTAAATTTAATTGAAACCTGTCTCAAGTCATTCACATCATTCAAATAAACCATGTTTAAATGCAATTTATACAGTAATTCTTAACAAAACGTAATAAATTAATGATGTACAACAAAATACATTTGTTGTCACCCTCTGTAAAAGGATTCGTGCCAAAACGATAATTAAATGCTTGTAAAAAATTCAAAGCTGAGTTATTGCAAGCAAAACAAAGTCAAGAACTCGTGAATGAAGCGGGAAGGGAATTATGGGCATCTGAAAAGTGCAAATGTGCATTTTTAGAGTTCCATTCTCAACTCATTTCGCTTTCTACGAGAGGGAAAATATTCCTCACAACACTCCACATAAGGGAACAGGTCGACTGCTTTCCGCTCCATTAATTTCCACCCGTAATGAAGCGGGAAGTTAATGGCGGAAGATAATTTGACCTTGACTAGGGTCATGTAGGGACACCCACGCTGCGACCGCCAAGGTTTCTCACGCACTCGATTCGTTGCAGCCAATGATTTCTAGCGAAGCAGTGCCGGACGACAGACTGCAGCGGCGATAGGACGAAGAGAGAAAGAGAGGGTGATGATTGGAGAAACTGAAGTTTTTCATGCCCGCCACCGATTTATAAGTACGTCCGTATTCCCTTCTGCCCTTGCCAGCGGTCCCAACCGCACTTGCATGTCTTCTCATCTCCCCTCTCGGGAGATTAATTCCCTCCTCATTCCTCCCAACCCAGTCTCGCCACCTACCATCTCGTTTGCTCCCTGTCCTCTCCAGTCAGGGGAAAATCTTTTTGCTCGCATTTTTTATTTCACCTCACATTTAATGACCGACAGCTAACTCCACCGTCAGACGGGATTTGCGAACGAGAGGACCTTGCAAAGAAAACAAGCGCCCGAGAGAAGTAGGTTCGGTGGCATAGGTACACACTCTTTGTCGATACCTTACCTTGCTTGCTCTGGTTCTTTCTGTAAAATTAAATGGGACTCTACTAAATAGTGCTGCATAAGAAAGAATGTCGATAAATCCACCGTTCTGTATTATTTTTCACGAATTAACCCCATTTAAAGTGACAGGATTCCGATCACTAATTTAAACCCTGATCTAAATTCTTGTTTTTCTGAAAAGTGTGCACTGGGTGCAATGTAAAGTTTTTTATTCGCTCTGAGCAAGAATGTATTTATACATATACATATTCTCCCACGTTTGTGATCCATGCTAATGAAATGCATAGTATATTAAGATGAAACGCTAAGAGGTTTAGCTCTGTCCATAAACTACAGTCGCATTTAAGTGACAAAATAGATGCAGAGATGCAATTAAAGTTTGGGAAGGAGAAAAAACTGGCATCATAATTGGTCTGCTCCCGGAAAAAATATCCAAAGCAATCATTTTTGAACGCGTCATCCGATTGACGAAATACTAACTTCCAATCTTTTTCTCACAGGGATTCCTTCTATACGCTCTATTTTACGAAAAATAGGCGAATACTCCTGAAATTTACTTGAATTTCTGATTGTTGTCAACTTGCTCCAATAATGAAAGGATATTTCGCGATCTGCACGTGAAGTAATCCACTCCTCTCTCATTAATGCTCTTTTTTAGTTCTAAAAAGGCAGTATATTTTTCGCACGAAGGCTTCTACTCAACATCGGGGAAGTCATGGATATCTGATATTCAAAACGTGTCTGGTAGAATTTATACAAATGTGACCACCCAACCGATATAGATTTTTCCCACCTTAGTCACAATTCTTCAACAGGAGTCACCTCCGCTGAGCAGCCTATTAGTATGAAGGCAGATGAGGGGATTTAGCATTGAATCCATCGCTTATATAATTGTCCATATTTCCTTAAAAATTAGATTATCGTGCAATTGAGTTAAAGAGAATTGAGTAAATTGAGTAAAAGAGCATTGAGCATGTTGTCTACTTGTGATTAGGGGTCGTAGGATTTTTGTCATACCTGCTTGTGTCAAGAATACTGGGAGATATTTTTTTCATGTAATATTAGTGATTCACTTATTCATTCAATAATAAAAAAACTTGTCTTTGAAATCAGTAACTTCCTCTTTCAATATGTTAATGCGCGCCATAGTTTTTTTATATTACCAGCGTTTCTTCAACACTATCTCTCAATCTTTTATTTTGATAATATAGTTTCTGCGATGGTTTTAATTCCTGAGTGTAACCGAGCTCGTACGCTGGAAAATAATAAGTGCACTGTGAAACACAACTTTGCTAAAATTATGAAAATAAAGGGGTCACAAGCAACATTGGAGAGCGCTTTCAGTCATTAGGTATATATTTCATCATACCATGTATTACAGATGTTTAGTCTCTCAGCGACGATTCCACCATTTCCTTCGCACTTTTATTGGCAGCCACGCGTCACAGACTGGGGTACTTAACGGCGTACTTACGTTATCCCCGCGAAAATTTCCGCAAGCGTGCTAACTGTGTGAGGCACAAGTCCCTTCCGGCTAAGGTCACGCGTGATCGATTGTCACCTACTGCCTCGGCTAGTCTCTGGATTATTGAAGAGGCGAGTCGCATGCGCTTTCCCTGATGCGCAGGAACGCTTAGCTCCAACGTCACAAAAGTCAAAGCAAATACACATTATTACCCCTGATCCGCTATGCGCACAAAATCAAAAAAAAAATATTAGAAGGTACAGCCGATCGATAACTGTTGCGACACATTGGCAAATCCAGTCGAGTGGTCCAGCACGACTAAATTTAATTAGATGAGTACTACCGGAACTGTGCTGTTCATATGGCTAATGTCGCTATGCTGATAGCATTTACTTTCCAATTACGGTGATTCTGCCCCTTATATGGGAAAACATTATTTTAAGCATTTTATTCTTGGTTATAGTATAATAATGAAGACCATACAAATACTTAATCTCCGGGGAGTGAGAAACTCACCCTGGTGAGATTCGAACCCACAACATTAGGTTTGGCAGGTGAGGGGTTCAGCCCGCCGACACTGAGTTAGACTGGGTGTTCGGGAATTTTCCCTAACTCCCGACTCTGGAGGACGATCCTCCTCATATTTATGTCAATAGATGTTTCTTGTTTATTTAACTGTAATTGCTTCTTATTTTGTTTGACTCTCACAAAAAGGAATAGTCTCAGAACTTCCGTTTTCAATTTTGTTAACAGTAAATCCCTATAAACTCTCCGTTCTATGAGTAAAATATAATATATAATTCTACGGTATTCACTTTGTGAAATAATTACTTAAATTTAAGAGGGCAATTGTTATGATCTCATTTAATAAATCTACGACCTAAGGCACCCATGTAATTTGCCTTGAAAATACAGGGTTAATATGTCCCTATTTTTAGACTTTTCCCTAACCTTTTGTTACCTTTTGTTAACCTTTTGATTGTACTGCCTAGCTTTCGTTGCAAAACTAGATTAAATATTTGCCAGCGCTCATTGGATGCGGTAAATGGAAGCAAGAAAAATTATTTGATTACTTCAGCTAATACTTTACAAGTGACAGCTTTTTTCTCAATAGTATTAATTTCGATTAACTAATCTTTCAATTAAAAGGAAAACGTTTTTCAATAGTTACTAGAGATTTTGTTGGAATACAAATTGATGGTACTAATGCCAAGAAGCCTAAAACTTCAGCTGCATTGCTTATTTAGTAATAAAATTTTAAACGGGAAAGAACAATTGAATTTGATCTGGTGTTTTTCCGGCGTATAATGCTGGTGAAGTCTTCCTGGGTTCTCCACCGGGTCAGTGAAACGGCTAATGCCAACGTTTCTATGGCAGAGTTAGCCATCGAAACGTCGGCATTAGCCGTTTCCCTGACCCGGTGGAGAACCCGTGAAGACTTCACCAGCAACAATTGAATTTGTTAACTATACTTCAAGTATCTTCCAACACAAATCTGTGGGGTATATATACTCAGGAATTTGTATTTGTTTTCGACTGATGATGGCAAAAGAAACCGAATCCTAGGTCCTGCTTAAAAGGATTCAAACTAAGCCCAAACATAATTTGCATATTTAATTTTTTCCTACGGATATTTTCCATGTAGTCAAACCTGAACTCGTGAAAGCGCTAGCAGTAAATTACAGTTAAAATATCTATTAAATGTAACTTGTACTCGGCAATTATAAAATTAGCAATTAAAAATTAATTTGATTCATGATATGAAATTCATTATATATATTATGTAGAAATGATGATTTTCAATTCGGTGTATTGCATTTTTACTTTGATATAAGTTATTCAGCATGCACTCAACTCAAGGCACTGCATTTTTGCAAGCGTGTCGTAATATCTAACATGACTCGTAAGCACGTACGAGCACACACTTCTTTTTTTAGAGCTTCAAAGACGGAGCAGCCTTTGCCAAGTCAACGGCCAGTCGAAGCTCGTGAAGGAATTCGGCAGCGAATCATGCGTTAAAATTTTCTGAGCGCGTAGGATTGAAATAAGCTTGGCACGAGCACTGAAGTACACTCCAAAAGAAAAAAAAAGTATTTTGGTGAGGCCTTGAAACTAATTTTATCAGAATTGAATTTTAAGCGTAAACATTTGAAACGCGCGTTTGGTGAAATACAATTTATACGTTCACTTTTTTTTACCGGTTAGGCATCGATTTTATTTGACCTTTAGCAGTGAATGATTGAGCTCCTCTACGAGGATGACGGATGAATAAATCTTCGAAAGCAGTGGATTTTCCTCCTGTGATGTTTAATTTGCTCATTGTTTGAAGTGAAGAAAAACGCAAGAATGGCAGAAAGGGAATTCTTTGAATAAATCAAATGCTGGCATAGGGATTTAGGCATCAGTTCTTCGTCATAAGAACTGGAACACATCTTTTATCCCTATGTCAGTATCTGAATAGGAAAACGTCAATCTGGACGCTCATTTTCATTTAAACTTACGCATAAATTCTAATCTCATTACTGCACACGTATATTTTGACGCAAAATCACCCTAGAGAAAACTATTATTGAAAAATAGTATGCCAAATGGTTATTGAAGGGCTTGGGATGAGGTAAGGGGGAAGAATAAACTTGAAAACGAGATCTCCGGAGAACAAAGTAGATGGCATCTCCCGGTTGAGAGTGGGCCAAAACTGTCCAACCACCATCCATAATACCTTTTCTGACCATTGGTTAGGAATCTCCAAACTATTACAGGGCTTCCTCATGGTGTCCGGTAACAATTGTCTCATAGCCTGAAAAGTCATGCATTTTAAGACAATCGACAATGTTACTCACAGAAAAAAAACTCTTTGGCGGGAACAATATCTCTTACCTTTTCCACGTTTCATTATCCATGTAATCTGTTTCAAATAATTTATATCAATTTTTGCAAGTGTATATGCCTCATCAATAGCTTGAAAGGTGTTTGATCTAAAGAGTCTTCTCATGAGAAGATCCTTAGTGAGATCTTAATACCTATTTTGCCATTTTTCAGAAACTTGCACTCAGAAGTCAGTGAAGAACGGAAACGATTCAAATTCTGGTTCCTTCCTCATCTTTTAAGGAAGGTGGCACTTTAAATGTAAAATATTAATCTATCCACCTATTAGAGAGGAAGAATGTGTTTCTTACTTTCCCCTAGTTTATCAGGTTAACTTTTTAACTCATTTTAACTCAGGTTAACTTTTTAACGGGTTATTGTTTTAACTCATACTGGACATCATTTCTACTATAGTTTTCTCTGGATGGTATCCCCCGGCGATGCCATCCAGAAAATGAAATTACCATTACTGATGACACCTTTCTACTTCCGATTGGTGTACTCATTAAATATTTTAAAAACAATCTAGATGTAGCCACAAAGGATTATTCATTTATACTTCGGTTTAAGGTAGAACCTCTACTACAAGTTCCTCCGATTACATGCCTTGATATTTTGATATATTGTAGAGAAATCATTCCTTCGTCAATCCATGAAAAATTATTTGGGGGTCATCGGCCAATTTACGCTTATTACAGGATTTGAAAATCGTCATTTTCAGCCTCAGATTACATTGCTCTTATGGAAGAATGGTGGCGTCCTTCCTTTAAAAATTTTATTTCTCAAAATTTTCCCTGAAAACACCATCTCAAAAACTAGTATATTGTGGCTGAATAATAAACGGATTTTATGTATTTTTTCAGGTTGCCTCATCGGCCATTTAAGGCTAATATTTATGATTGAAAAACGATGAAAATTCTAACTTCCGTTCCCTAGCCACCATAGCGACAGAAGTTTGGCAACGGTGTCAGGGGAGTAATGAAAACAAACTGGCCCAGTACCTCCGTCATTTATTCCTTACGTCACGATTGCAGACGATTTATGCTATGAAGTGTGTCTTTGATTAGTACCATTTATACTGTACTCCCTGTTAGTACTGGTTACTTGAAGAATACCTGAGTGCGCTATAATATTTTACACTTAGCAGTCGTCATACACGGAATATCATAGATCCCTGAAAATAATACGTATAACACTGTTTACACGATAAAGTCGCTTCTTTGTTGCTACTCACGACGGTCTATTAGTTCTTTAAAAGAATATTTCCAATATTTTAATGTATATTTCGTAGTATAAAGTCATCGTTTTCACCTAGCACTAAATAATACTTTGTTTTGAATACGTATTTATTATCACCCGCATAATATATTTCTCACCAAATAAGTAAAATTGAGAATATAAGTCAAAAATATGGTTGTAGGAATTTGAAACTAGACTCGATGCATACTGTTAATAAGCACTAATATGTTTGATAATACAATTTCCAAAACTTGCTCACTGATCAACTACACAAGCATTCTCCAAGAGAATACAATAGTTTCTCAAGGGAAAACTGATGAAAATGAAGTGCTGAATTCTGATGAAATCTTAATTCTAGTTCTTCCAAAAGAGATTTGCTTAGCCGTATATCTGTTTCGCGAGATCCCAATCATCATGGCAGATTATTGGCAGTTAACTTAGCTGATAGTTCATAACCCTTACAATTTTCTGATACTGGTCAAACCATATAAACACTAATCAAATATGAACAATATTGTATATACCCATAAAGCCCGAACTAGTAGTATCAGTATACCTTTTACCAAGCCCGTAGCAAGGTCAAAAATTGAGGAGGGATTTACTGATTGGGATCTAAAGACTATGTCCTATAAAAAAACAATGTTTTTTACAGTACCAAAATAGTAATTCATCTTTACTGCCTTTTTATTATCTGTCATACACAACAAATAATCTCACCTCTATGCTACTTCCTTCTTCAACTTTTCATACATTTACCCTCTAAATGAAAATTTGTAGGGAGTTTACAACCCCCTCCCCTTCCACTCACTACAGCCTTGCCTTTATCCATGTAAACGGTAACGTTCCACCCACCATACTGTAAATAGTAATAGGATTTGTAGATAGTTCTTTCCTCTTTTTATTAATAGCACCTATTTTTTCATTTCTTGGCTAAAATAATATAAGACAAAGGTGATAATAATTTTAAAGCTGCCATTAAGAAATGGTAGCTTTCAAATTAATATCGAAATACTGCTTACTCCTCTTCGGACTGACTTGAGATTTCGATGTCAATACAGTATTTACAACGCCGTTCACTCTACATTTTATACCCCAATTACATTCCAGTCCGAAGAGAATTTCTTCTGTTATATCAATTAACGATAACACTGAATTACACGCAGTACAAATAATCAGCTTAGCCAAAACATTTACTTCTACGATTCGACATCCATCAATAAATGCACTCAAAGAGTTGATTTGAAAGATACTTTCATTAGTATTCTGTCCCTTTAGATTTTACAAACAATTAGTTTTGCTATATTAAGACATAAAGTTGCCTTTAAAACGAACTTATGAAGCCATAACTCTAGCCCTAAATGGAATTGGCGATTCAAAAAGGCAAATTGCACTGCCCAAGAGAGCTCAGTTATAAAAATTATCGCAATGTAATCTAATAAAGCAAGTGTAATTTGTAACTACAATACAAAATACCGTATTGTAAAACTGAAGACAAATGCTTGAAAGCTAATAGCAGAAGGCAACGAATCTCAATGAGGTAGCGCAGGCGAACGTTGGTGTCCATGGTGTGAAAAATTTGTTTCTATGTCAATATTTACACGTTCTTTACGGTGTTGTCCATTTCGTCGTCAGCAAATATGTCTAATAAACTTGTTATAATTAAGTTACTATGAAAAGATCAAAAGCGATTTTTAGATCTGTTATTTTATTTCATATCTTAATTTAGAATTATGAAATTTTATTGTTCCTCCTGATAAAGTTTTTAAAGTGCCTCTGACACATGGCGTCAATATAAAAGCCTTTCTTCATATCACCAAATTACTTCAGTTGGAAGAGAAGACATGTTTCGTATAGCCATGTTGACTAGTTGAAAATCGTTTTTAATTATTATTAACAACATTTTGAGCAATTCTATGTTGTTCCGGCATGCTATATTCGTCTTATGAAAGTAGTGCTTCGAAGCGCTGGTTCTACCTTAATGTGAGTTTTATAAGCAGATTTAAAGAAACAATGGCATTTCCGTTTCCCTTCCAGTTCCATTCTTGTACCTTTCCTCCCGGTCTGAAGCACCTATTAGTGTGAAAACAGATTGAAAACACCCATGTAAAAAAAATTCAAAATGCAGGATTAAAAAGAGCCTTTGCTCAGTATATTTGATCGCTACTATGCCTTATTTGTCAACATTTCAGTGTTTCCGACACATGGAAACTAAATTAATGGTTAATGTACGTCATGCTATTTGTGCTGCTCCTTCACAGAATCTGATAATAATGTTAGGTTCATTTTTCATATTGCTTTGGATTCAATATTTATTATTAATTGTATACTTCTGACTGGAAATCGATGACCTAATTCGCAGGGTTGGTAGTGTATGGCAATCTAAAAATCACAGGCTCGGATCCTACCACTGGATTGGGAGTAGGTAATGTTTGTGATAAGGAGTGACGTAAGGGCTCAAGTAAGTGGCTCCATATGATCTCTGTATTTGGATCACCTTAAACCCTAATGCTACTTCTGTGATATATGAGGATGGCTGACTTTTAAGAGATAATTTCATACCCACTCACTCAGTGATTCAACCCAGGGGGCCAGTTCCTTTCCCTCAGCCACCTAAGTTCTGATACGCCACGTCCTAAGAAGTTCTGACACGCAGAAAATCGAATCGCGAGGATTTTAGAAGGGGGTGATTTTAGAAAGGCTCTTTCCCGGGATTTGAACCCGGGACCCTCCGGTCAGTACTTCAGTAGTAGTAGTAAATTTTTTTGGGTGCATCGACACCTAAGGTCATTTAGCACCGCTTCTTAAACTTGAAACATTTTAGCTAGTCCGTGGGATCTTATTATTTCAAAAATTTCGAACTGTTCAGTAAACTACATTTTATTAAAAAGATCTATGTGCCTTAGAAATTGTAAACTTTTTTGGATAACAGTCTCGTCATCGGCTAGTATTTTGCGTAGAGGGCCGTGGATATTCATCATTTCACGTTCGTCTTGATATCTGACGCACTCCGTCAGGATGTGTCGCACAGTGACTGGAGCACCACATTCGTCGCACCAGGGCTGGATCTTCTCTTCGGAGAAGAGATATGCGTGGGTTAGGTTGCAATGCCCAATCCTCAGCCGGGTGTCAGTACCTCAGTACTCTACCCACTGGGCCACCACGAACCCCAATTTCATACAGTACGATTAATATTAAAAATAGAGTTTTCGTGGCGCATAATAGTTTTTTTTATAAATGTGCCTATTTAAATAAGCGGTTGGGTCTTAATACCAATAAATTGGTATTGAGTCTAATGAGGCATATTGTTATTTTTCTCTTCTTTACCTTCTTTTCATTCAATTCCTTAAAACACGTATGGTGACAGCAATCATTGAATATCTGTATAGTGAGTAGCTATTACTTTTGGATCCTTTCCACTTCTACACTTTTTACTCAAAAGCAAAACCGAGACATTTCTGAGGCATCCAAAACGTTTCGTGCAGGTATGCCGCTAAAGGTTGGCTCGCTGCCCCTGGCCGCTAAAGGAAATTCCACCTTCCTCTTGATAACGATCGCACATTTTTAGTTACTCCTCGTCACCTCATGCATGCGGTTTCCCATGTAATTCCTCCACGGGTTTGTTACCCTTCTCACCCCCGCGTTTTAGAAGCCTCCGCGCTTTCGCTCACACTGCTTGCCTAGCTTCCCATTATCTTTCGATTTCTTCTCTCCTTCAAAATATTTTCCCTTTCCCTCTGGAGCAATGTGTTTGCAAAAAAAAAGTTGGGTGAAAATCAAACTTACTCTCCGAAGTTATTCTTTTCGCAAGTTAAATGCAAAGGGAAAGGCCCTCGTTGAGCGTAATCCAAGTGCTCTTTTAAAGGGTAAACCGTTAAAATGTTTGTACATGTGCTTCTTTACCCATAAAAATGCCCAACATAGCTATCTATTACACCTAAACTTCGGCAAAGCGCGAAGCTTAAGAGAAAATCAATTGGTTACTTTCATTGTGTAACTCTAAACGTCCGGAATGAAAGTCTGTAGTAATATAATTTTAAATGATGAGTTATTTAACAGGATGTAAGTTAATACGCAAACAGTGAATATAGAATTTATTTATTATTTCCCAGTAGGAGTAATTTCATTACGTTAATAGTTGGTTCACTGTATTATTCTGATGTTTTTATTATTATATTCCTAATGTTCAAAACAACACAAAAGCGTATTACGGCAGTCATTAATACAGATAAGACCACACTCGATGGTATATTTCTGTAATCATCTCTAATTATGGAGCAAACTTGCTGATCAGGGTTTTAACGAGCAAATGACTCATTATAACCAAAATCTTGACTGGTTTTAGGGAATGAAGAAACCTGAAAAAAATAGTTAAACTCTTGTGATCTCTCAGTCACGTCTAATATTTCCAATATCAGACTGTGTCAATACGCTGAAGCATTTGTGACTATTGGAAATGAACAAATTGTCATCGTGAAATCAAACCTCTCCCATCTGTCGTTGCAGGTAGTTCTGAGAGCTCCTACTCATAGGACACTAGCGTGGAACCCTTTAAATAGATTCTTTTCCGAGACCTCTCGCTATCGATGATATATCTTGTATGCGTATGGAGTGTTAGAGCACATTTGACCTCATAGGTCACATACTTACCAATGGATATTAAGGTATCGTTAAGTTAGCTGAGTAAGCTCTGTACTCTCGCTCAGCCCCCTTAATGCTGCGAACTGTAATTAGTTTGTACCTCCGCTAGTGGTACTTTAATGATATATCTTTTGAATACATCAACATCTACAACATTTTAGATTTTATATAGACTGCTAAGAACATCAAAAGTCAGTACTATATAAAGGTGAAACTATTTAAATACTATTTAACATAAATCAGTCTCAAACGTATGTAACTCAAATCAGTGAGTCACCCGGCTAACCCGTTTCGGGTTAAAATTTCTTAAAAATATTTATTTACTAATCATTTTTAGCTTTAGTTTAATCCATTTTACCAATGCTTGATTCAAATGTACATTATTCATTTGAGAACCTATGCTGATAAATCAGCACAAGAAAGAGTTCATACGCATGCGTGCGAATAACTCCAAATCTTGCAGGATAGCCTGGGGAAAAGTCTGTGAGTCAGATCCACGCTTTAAATAATCGGATGCTAATGATTGAGGTCGCACTTAGCTAGGATTGCACCAGTGGCCATGGCGTTAATGGCCGTCGTGATATTCGGACTTTGAACCCATTATGATTCATCCCCGCGGTTGACTCTCGAGCGCCAGCGAGATCTCGCATGGCGGGCGTCGAAGTCTCCAGATATCGACTTGAGTCGATCGACAAATCTAAGTGTGGCTTATGTTTCGCAATCCGTCGCCATAAATTTCATGACGATGAGAGTATTGCCACCAGGGTATGTACGAAGCAATAAACGTCCCCTTAGTCACTCGGAGGGCGTGGGGGGTGGTCTCGCAGTCGATGCTGTTCTCTTTTGCGCACGCGGGAGATTGCATTTTGCGTCGACCGAAGGGAGAAAGGGGTGGAAACGATGGTGGAGATGGGGGGGAGGGAGGGGCGCTTTGTGCATCACTCGCCGAGACTTGGACGATATCTGACGGCCACCCGCGGGGATCGAAAGCGGTTCTGGGAGGGAGCCGAGGGCGGCGGAGATGGAAATCGCACGGCGAGCCAGCCGCAGTGGGCGGACGGATCGAAAGGAACTATTGGTCATTTGATGCGTGCAGCTGTTTGAGACGCGGTGAGAGGTCTAAAGATACGCCCGGTAAATGTTTTTGCGGCACGCATTTTGGGATGTTGGAAGTTGGCCGTCGCATTTAAACTGAACAATGGAAATTGAAAGGATTTGCACGCCCTTCTCATATTTCATCCATTAACTCTGCCATTTATTCATTATTTAAAAATCTATCTCTTGTCAGAAGAAGGCATTCGTCAAGGGAAGGGCGAATGGGAGGAATGGTAAAGAAAAGCCACGTACGACATAAATGGAGCAAGTAGGGAAGGACTTATTGATTGATTGTTTTGTGTGTGGTAGAGTAGGTTTTGATGGAGTGTCTCTTCTCTACTTAGCATTGCATTCATCTGTTGCCTCTATCACTACGCCATATCTCTTCCCAAGTCGGCATCTTTCCTACCCCTCTCAATATTATCAATGAACAATATCTTTTTCTCTTTTTTCCTAGTTTTTGCTTGCCAAGCATTCCAATGTCCCTAAGTACCTTTTTTATCCACCAAATCTGGGTTCTTCTAATTTCTGGCACCTATCTTCTCTCGTCCCCTACCGTATTCAAACCTTTTTATCCACCGTTCCATTCATCGAACTTTAGAGAGGAATGTAACAGAATATTCATATCAATATGAGTAGGTCTACCGATAAAAGAATCGAGGGGTGAGAGCTGTGTCAAACCAATCTTAGTATTGAAAATTGGTGATAATTATGCTTAAAATATTACATTTATCTTTAGTGTAGTCCAAATTCTGTCGTTTGTCCGAAATGATAATGGTAGAGCTATGAGGTTTGCATCTACCCATTTCCAGTTTTTAGCTTGTGAGTAGATTAAATGTTTTGAACTGTCCGATCCTTTGTATAGGGCTCGACATCATTAGCCATGCCCTTACATCTCCAGTTGGATAGGGTGTAGTGAGAACTTTAAATGAAAGTGATTTTAAGTAGATATTTATTGGCAAAGAATTGGAGGAAAAAAGCCATGCATATCCCAGTATTTCTCCCGAACAGCGAAATCAATCAGAAAAATGGATCGAATCCATCGCTACTTCCGGCTTTCACCCTACTTTCTCTAAAAGCAGGTAAATATATTTTGCTGAAGTAAAAATGATTCTATTTATTCCAGACGTTAACTCTCCTACGTTGCTAATGTATACTCTAGTTTGAATATTTAACCAGATTCGGAACATGGAAGTAATTATTTATGTCTTGACAGGGGCAAAAATTGATTGTTAGCACCTGAAAACAATAAATATTAAATTATTAGAGTATGAATTCATCCTTGAGGGTAGCATCTGGTCCCCAACAACCTAAAATATAATATCTAGTGTTCTTCTATACGAGTATTCTCCCAGTACCTTTAAAAATCCTATCTTGCTCCGTCTCATATCAGACTCTAGACCATCTTATATTTAATACTCAAACTACAAATTCAACTAGTTTTTGTTATTTTTGGAGCTAAGAAACTGAAAAATGTGCAACTACACACCTAACTTTTATTATATCTTTATATTTGAATGTGTGGCAAGATGAAGCACCTTTCCTCACTCGGCTTGTATCTCATGTGCCAGTTAAAAAGTGGATACCTAGGCTACCCTGTGGCTTGGAAAGGTTCCGCTATTTTCAATACATTTTATGTGGGCTCAGACAATGCCTGAGGTATTTTTCACCCACATTGAATCTTTACAGCCTTCACTACATTAAATTTACCCTCTTATCGGACAGTTACCTGCGTCTCTCTTCACTTGGACGGTAGCTCACGATCCCCTACCCTAAAGAACTGCGTCGGCACCTTTTAATGTAACTTAGATTGCTGCTATTATCCCTCGCCTTCTCGACCATCTCCGACTATTTTCTTCACCCATTTGCTTTCCTCTATTCTCTCCCGATATTTCTCTCCCTCTTTCACATATATCCCGTAGCCCCTACGCGACGCTGCCAGAATGGGATTATCCGTATTTGGTACGTCCTAGAAGGAGGAGTAGAGTACTCCAGGAAGTGATGGCTTATGGTGAACTGTGGCAGACGTATCTGCAATAAGGTATGGAAGCTGATATTCCTTGTAAATCATTTCAAAGTCTTCGAGCCTTTTTCTTGGTATTTTGGACTCTTGTACCCAAGTCCATCAGCCTCAGAACATGCACTCTAAAGTGAAATTCTTTTATTTCCTCTACTCAGCCTAACGGCATCTCTAATTGCCGAGTGTATAATAGGAATGGTTTGGTGATATACAAGTTCGATGCAAAGCGTATCTAATGTGCATATGGGATAAATGATATTAGTATACAGATATCACTAATGTAATCACACCTACATCGAAGGAATGACTATTTAACTAAGTTTTGTGGAGTTCAGCGAACTTCGACATTAAGAAAAGGGACTTACTAATAAAGACTAGTAAAAAGAGACTTACTAGTATTAAATATTATTGGAATGATTCACTTTCCTTCTGAGCGTGTAAACAATCGGCATAAAATCAGGAACCCAGCTGTGAACACTCCCCTCAGATCACATCGCAGCGAGTACACTCTTTTCCCACAATGAGCAGTGAACAACTTGCGGGTCAGCAATATGCCCAGTCAACAGTCACGAAGGGCTTTCCCTCTTATTATTTGTAATGCCATTTCTTAAAAAAAAAAAGGTGGAGAATATGTTTCTATGCATCACACGGCACGTATTTTTCACATGCACCGTCGTTACCATTGTCTGTCCCACAACACCGATCGCCCATAACCAATGATTACATCAGCGTGTTTCATTGCATTACGATGTATAACATGCGAAAATGCGCGATTGCAAAAATGCAAAAGTGACTAATAGCACCGCCAATGTGTCAAGATAAATTGTTAATTCCATGAAAGATAAATTGTCTACGCAAAACCACGACATGATTTCAATCGATCCTTTCTTAGGGACGAAGTATATTTGTACCAAATATGCTTTTCCCAAGAGTACCTAAATACGTGATAGGGGATTTAGCCTTCACAAATCGTCAAGAAAGTTATTAGCTACATCAAGGTACCTACATAGATATTTATTATTTGTTCATCCAAGTAAATATATGTTAATATGTTAATAAATGTTTCACGCGATACGATTTAAGTGTACTTCAAATTACATTATTTATGTTTTCAATTACATTGAATTTTGTTTTATGACTACCCGCTTTGTAATTACAGTCAGAGGTACATACATTCAGAGAGTCAGCCAAGAGTAAGAATAGTCTCCCTTTGCCACCGCTTTTAGAGCTCGACTAGCCCTTCAAGTCTGCTACTGCTTTTATCCGGATGCTGGAGACAGAATTGGCTTTCAGGCGCTTCAACGGTTAAGGTTACATCATGCACAACACACATACCCGAGGTGATACTGCAAACCGTGACCCTTGGGTTGACTAGCCAGCACCTTCTATTTGATTTTTCGTACAACATGATTATGTATTGTACGTAAATTTCGACATTACATTGAGTCAATGAGTAGTCGCCGTCCCGAAAATCTGGCAGCAAACTGTTTCTCTCGACAGAAATGAGACTACCATTCAGTTATGCATCACTTCCCGGTATTTTCCTTAAGCGTTTCGTTCTAGAACTCTCCATTTATCTCGGAATGTGAAAAATAATTAAAAATATTTTGCAGCTTCGTCTCATCTACATCTACGCGATAACCTGAAAGCCACCGCGAGGGTGTGTGGTCATCGGCTAGAGCGAATACAACCTTAGAGGCGTTCAGGCATAATCCCTGGGATGGTAGAGTCACACCCTCGGCGGATCGATTTAGTGCATTAACAAATCACAGAACCAGCAGTTTCTCTCCTACTGACCAGGATTACTACCGCAATGACTTTTCATTCTTAGGGATAAATTAAACCGTCCGAAATTTTAATAAATGTGAGTTTTGAGGAGAATGGAGAAGGTTCGATGAACGGAAAGAAGGACGAATAAAGAAGTTTTGAGCGTGATGGGCTGATGGAAATGAGGAGGTGGTAGAATAAGTGTATGGAACAGATAATCAGAGACTAACTGAAAACAGCTATCGATCGTGAAATGCTGGAAGAGATGGGAAGCAGAAAGAAAAGCAAAGGTATTTTGAATATTGTGACTAGAGGTAGCAAATATGTTGATCGGAAGAGAGACATTGCGTATAAGAGAGTCTATTGGAAGAAATCAATGTCATGTAGAGTTGAGACTTTCAATCAAAGGATACCCTCTCTGGTAAAACTATCAAATCAAATAAATCGCTTGTCATAAGATTTCCAAATCGTATGTGTGATAAATCATGGTTCCTTTGCCATGACACACAATTCTCTCCTTAAGACTCATAAAATTACTGCCGTGGGTTTTAAGCATAGTATATGGTCTGTATGAATAGAAAATATAGGTATATTAGTTTCAATATGATTCTGTTTATACATTTTCAGAATATTCGTCAAATGTTTCTGTGGCAAATGGCAAAAGAAGTATCAAGTGTGAGCTCACCTCCATGGGCATTGACTTATCTAAGAACGCAGTCTACACATGTGTACACATAGAGAACTCTTTGAGTTCACTTGTAGGGATAAAGTGAGCAAGAAAATTGTGACAGTGTTGTCAAATAGCTATGTATACTAAACGTTAGTTTCATCATTCTTTTGCATTCTCCTTCCAGAGTAAGAGAGCCCTGTCATCCAAAAGAAGACCCACTTCCGGTCTAGCACTCAAGCAAGCTCCGCGTCAAAGCTTCATCGAACTCCCTTTGTAGACTCCCAAATAAGCTCGGAGGAATTTTGAGTTTTTTTTAGTTCTTTGCTTCGTGACATTGAAGGTAATGAGGACTGAAGGAAGAATGTGGTTGGAGAAGGGGATACCCTTCATCTGATCATGGCATATCACATTTTCTGTTGTAAACTGATTGTTTTAATTCCATGTTTTCCTAATTTAATGGTAGATCTCCTAATTTTTGGAGTAGCATTTAAGAGGGCATCATGAAAAACTAAACTTTTTCAAAGCATGACGTCGGCAAATTATTTTAACACTGCGTGTAGTCCGACGAATTGACGAAATGATGTTTCGTTCAAAAAATTCGCAGTCATAATGGATAGTAGTTTTTAAGCAGTGGTTTAAAAAAACTAAGCGAAGTCAGATGACGTATGAGTTAATATGGAAAAATAAATCGAAAAAGACTTGGCTCCTAGCGATATTCAGTATGTGCTAGAAAACTCCCTAATTCCACGTACATACAGCTCTGTCATTGTAACAATAGTACATTTGTTTACAATTGTGCTACTTTTGCTTGGATACGTAATTATCATATTAATTGGTGTGGAGAGAATTCTATTATTGTACATTTCTAAATGTTGAACATGCATATTTCTAGGAGTTACCCGCAACTCGTGCGTGGTATCTTTATCTCCAAGTAAAATTTTCTACAGCAATATTTTCCTACATAAACCTGAAGTAAAACTTTGTATACGGGAGGTATACAAGGTACCTATGTTTTTCAATATACCTATTTTTCAATATACGTTGGTGATCTTTCACCAGTCACAGGTTCTCTTCTGAGACCGTTAACTTACCGACCAGGACTCCGTGAACTATCACGACTGCGTTCTCTCTGTTCGGTCCTCTGAACGAGAAGAATTTTTTTGCACCCGAGATCACACATGTAATTGACAAAAAGCGAAGAGTCTCGAAGCATTTTCGCTCTCTCCTAGAGACATTACGAGCATAAACGCTGCCTCGCACTTTACGTCTTAAAAAAAAGATCGGAGGTTCTTAGCTTTTCTCGAGCTTCCTCGGAGTGGGCAGTTCACGCTCCCAGGATTTACGTTTCTATCCGTCGAGCGAGAGGGTGTGAGCGGGTTAGAACATAGCACGCCCTCTTTG
The DNA here is from genome assembly GCA_933228895.1 of Platycnemis pennipes. Taxonomy (NCBI): domain Eukaryota; kingdom Metazoa; phylum Arthropoda; class Insecta; order Odonata; family Platycnemididae; genus Platycnemis; species Platycnemis pennipes. The sequence continues at coordinate 70,808,659 of OW121847.1, read as the reverse complement.
AGAAGGATCGCGAAACAAAAACAGCAGACGGCACATAATAGCCGAGTAATTGTCCTATTTTCCCTCTCTCTCTCTCTCATATCCACCGTTTGCCCTGTTGAATGTGCGCTTGCATCCACCCTCCTCGATCATTGAAACGAGAGCCGGCATCTGATAAGTCGGGCCCCACGGCGCCGCCACGGGAGTCTGCATGCTAATTCCTCCTCCCCGCCCCCCCCCCTTTGCCCTCTCCTCCGTGGAAACCATCGAGTTCCCGAGGTGGAGTCATGAGGTCGCCGCCAGACCATCTCGATCGACGCACTACATCTCTCAAGAGACCCCTCGCGGACCACTCCCCGTCTCTCGTCATGCGCACGTATTTACTCTCCCTCCCTCTCCTTCTCTCCAATCCCGCTTATTTAACTACCCTTCACTACTCCCCTCCTTTCCCTTCAACTCTCCTCTTCTCTGCTCCCATCCTATCTTTCACCACCTTACTCTAGTATTTAGCAGAAGTGATTCGACTAAAAAATGTTTCCGGATGATGAAAGATCTGGTGCTTTCCCGGTCTATCTCTTGAAAAAATTCTTCTGGGGTCTTCCACCAGGTTACTGCCTCCATTTCTACCTTCTGCCGATCTCTCGAAGACTGACTTGGGCATCGTCTTCAGAATTTCTGAATGACCCGAGAATTTTTTCAACCGTCGCAGAATCTTTTACCATGAAAAATGAATGCTCAAGTTTTATTTGCTTGAAAAACGAAAGGAATCGAATTAAAATGATCTCTGGATTGGTGGCTCTATATTCCTTGGTCCAAAGTTCTAAAAAATTCAGTGGTAGATTAATTAAATTTATAACACTCCTTACTACGGATGGCACATTTACGGTAGACACGTTGGCGTCTTTGGCGGCTTTAGCCAGTGACAGATTTCTCTTAACAGTTCCTTCATTCTTCACCTATGTCCTGTTAAAGTATTCTCTATTATACCCGGCATCCACTTGTCCTCAACGGCGCAAATGACCTCAGTTACTGTCACTATTAGCTCAACTTATGCATGTCAGGTGACAGAGACCCCATAAACACATATTATTATTATTAAATCAAATAATGATGAGGAAAAATAATATTTATTTACGTGTAGAATCAGTTTAATAATGATAATTATGCGACAACAATGCTTATAATATGGTGAATATTATGTTATCTAGTTGACTGCTAATAATACACGCCTCGTGCGCAACTTATTGAAATCGCATGTGCGTACATTGAAATCGCAATTTTTCTTAGTGTCATATTTCCTCCTCTTTCCTGTGTTCCCCGCGAACAAAAACATTAAAGTTACTTAACATGGACTTAGTAATTGTTGAAAATAAAATCAAAAGAACTATGGGAGCGAGTACGGAGAGGGAGAGAGAGAAAGTGTTTGTTTCTTCTCTCCCAAAATAAGTTTGCATATATAAGCCATACAAGTATTTCCAAGTTGTTTTTAAAATTACAGATTTTTTTAGTTACTGTTTTTATTCCCAGATAATTTGTTGGTGGCACGAATGGCAGTAACATTGATCAAGCAGACAAATGACCAAAGTGGCTTGAAGTGTAGGAGTCAATTTTATCCAGTTTCTTTTAAGTTAATGTCAGAATAATAATTTGCAGCTTATTCAGGCGTTTCAATAATACATTGCTTGAACCAAAATAAAAACTATATCGGCTTGTTTACCGACGGCTGTCCCGTATGGCTCTCATTTTTACGATATTTTAGTCCAGTTGATGGATCCTAGGGATGGATACTCTGGATTGTGTGATGGAAACATTTAATGGAACCCACTTCCGTCAACGAGGTCGTTTCCACCCCAGTCGTCGTCAACTTCTTGACTCGACGTCACCCTATCTTTCTTTCCCTCCTGTGATCATCCCCTTCAGCATGACCAGCTGCTATCCCTTCCATTATCGAGCGGATTCATCATTATATTTATCGAGGCTCTGCCCTATGCTATCGGTGCACACAATTAAGGATAACCGATAATTTAATCATTCGCTGTTAGAGGGCGTTTTTTCTGTCTTGACGAGAGCAATTTGAAGATTGTCTTCTAACACAACGAGTTTGCAGTAATTTCTTCTTCTGAACGTTGTTTTAATCGTCTGCTCACGGAATTCAAATCGTACTCCCCGCGATCCGAATGCCATTGGAAAGCCTAACAAGTATTTTGTCAATACATCTACCTTACTACGACACATTTTTACTTGATATAAGTGTCGGTGGTACGCTAGAGTACTGGAATTACATTCAATATGAACCCAAACTGTTGTACTTACTCTGTTTGTAACCACAACTGCTGTAGATTATTTCAGAGGAATAATAGTGCCGTAAAGCGATCACCAAGGTTTATTTAAAACTTTTACAAGACCACAGATTTCAAGGAAACACGACCCGGGTTTCAGCGAATGATCGCCATCATCAGGTGATGATGGCGATCATTCGCTGAAACCCGGGGCGTGTTTCCTTGAAATCTGTGGTCTTGTAAAAGTTTTAAATAAACCTTGGTGTAATGGAATACCACAAAGTTACTACACGACGTATTTTATTCGTGAAGCGATCATTTTAATTTGTTTGGAAATGATAATAATGCAGATGCAACTTAGTGAACTCATACCATATTAAATAATATATTTACCCCTTATAAGACCTGTTTCTTATGCCCTTATATAGTGCATTGATAGTGAATGCAAATCAAATAATATTTTCCTCGTGTTGCTCTTGGGTAGGTGAATCATGCACATTCGTATGAACTAGTTTCTCATGCCATATTTTCAGAAAATAGTTATTTCAACAATGGTTAAAAGTATTCCATGAAATTAAGTCCACTCACAGAAAAACCATTGTATAATGAGCCCGTGGAGAGGCGAAGGGAATTAAAGGAATTTACCATGGATTCGGTTAGTGTGGTAGTTAGGGTGCAGACCTACCATCTCCGTGCCATAGTTCAAATACCGGCGGTGGAAGATTTTTCAGTGGAACTCCGGTCCCTACTTGACCGCCTTGTGAAAGCACCTCGAGAACAGTACTCCGCCTTTTGGATGGGACGTTTAACGGTGGACTTCTTGGTACCTTCGATTTTTTTTCGTTACGTTTCGTTCCGTTTTCGTTTTAATTTCATTGAGAGCATGCTAGACGCTGGATTTCCCTCCTCCCATTCTCGACTTCCTTACAGTTGCTCCTTCTATTTGTATTTACATATTCTTTATGGTGCGAATGACATAAATTGTCAGTCAATTTCCTCCAAATAGCAACAGAATCCACCCGTATGGTGCAGAATAAAACATGCAAATATTCTCTCTTGAACCCGGAATCTAAAAAATCATTGTGTTTTTCCAGAGGCATAATGACTCGTTAACGCTAATAATAACATTATCTGAATTCTTTCCATGAAATAGAAGGAACATACGTGTATACTGCTAATGGAAAAATATACTACCACGGTTTCCCTAATACCAATCTGATATTAATGATTTTGTTTGTGAATATCGCCTTCCCTTCCAACACAAACGCTTGAATTCTAGATTAATCACTTATGATAGAGGTCATTGGTGGTGATTAGATTAAGAACCGTTGCCTGAGAACACTATATGCGATATTAGCGAGCTGACATTCCATTATTCTTCGTTGTCCCGACTGAAATATGCGATGACAAACACGTTTGATAACCTCGCGGTCCCGTCGAATTCCTTTGCTATCTCCGAGGACGATTTTGTCCTATTTCACCTAAGAGCGGAAGAGAAATGTAACTTGCTCCCTCGTAAGTAAATCATGGATCAATACTGTTGTCCACTGATGTTCACATGAGAAACAATAAGAATATACTCTTGCTCTACGTATATGAATGGTACAAGCATGCATTATCATAAAATTAAATTTTCACCAAAAAGATACAAGTTGTATCTTTACTTGTATATGTATCTAATTTATCTTTACCATTGTAATGAAACACTAATATGGATTTTTTGCACGAGCTAACATCTGCAGTTCATGATAATATTTTTATTTATCAATTTATTTTCGTTTTATCATCGATTTATTTCATTTTTTTCTTTTTTGCTCTTAAGCAAGTAAATAAACATTTAAAATATAAAAATCAGGTAAGCAAGTCTCTCAAATGCCTAAACTTACAATATTAACAGTGTTTACTCGTAAATTGAAAAGTGAAGTCGTTTTCACTCGCGATTTTTGGTTCCCCGACATGCTGCTTTCTATTCACGACACCTTTTCTCCAAGTTTCGCTTCCTTTTGGTAAACGTACCCGTACGCACAGTGGACATCAATTCTTTACGACCTCCTATTTTGAGAAAAGGTTTAAGACCCGCAGATTGCCATGCGAAACAAAAAAAACGATCAACTTTTCAAATCGTCCGAACGCGGGCCTTTGGACTGTATCACCCGGATGAAGAAATAGCGTGGAGGGAGCCGACAGCGATCTCCAGACTTCGGCGTCTTAAAATCAACAATGAAGGCGTTGGTTCCCTGGCGTTCGCACGCGGGGTGCACTCTCTTGAGAAACAACTCTCGGTTGCGGAGGCGTGCGCGATGAAACAGACCAGGATAACCAGTGGTGTCTCGAGGGTGGAGAGAAAGCGTGTGAAGCGGCCCCGTTATTTCTCTTTATTCGGGGGACCCGACGCATGCTGGTTGAAGGGAAGGCAGAGAGAGAGGCGGGAGAATTTTTGCGAAGAATCAGAGGAAAAATGAGTTCAAAATGACAAGGAATGGGAGGAGGAAGGCTCGCTTCTCACTCTCCGCGCTCTCTACTTTTATATTGCCTTTGTTCTTTTATTAATTTGCGGCAAAAAGCTTTTTATGCAAGGACATAAACTGGCTGGATTTTTCACTGTTTGCCTTCAGCACATTTCATTTTCTTTAACTTGGCGGACACTCAGTAGCCTACTGCACAGGTGTGCCTAGTTCAAGTATGAAAATAGGGGTGGTAGCGTTAAGAGGGAGAGAGAGGGGAGACATGCGCGAATGTGGATTAGTATGAATCGAAATAGCTTGCTACTTATGAAGTATGGAGGGCAGATACCCCTCAAGTGTTCCCCCTCTCCCTAGTTGCCAGGTTAACGCGAATGGGCTGTACATATTCTCCACCCTAATCAAAAAGTTACTTATTTTACGTCTTATGAAGCAAATCTATTGGCGATAACATTTTAATACTTATTCATTATTCAGGGGAACTAACCTTTAATCAGCATTTTCCTTGTCCGCTACGCAGGTGCGCCTAGCGTAGGGTACATACACGATGAATTTGAGTTGTGGTTTCCACATCGGAAATTTTATTTTCAGAGTTGAGGTAATTTTACTTAATCGCTGCAACTGCGAAGTAGTTTTCCACGTGGAATATTTTAGGAATTAGTGCAAATTATGTAAAACAGTTTTATCACTGGCGAACACGATCAGATTTGAGGAATTTTTATTCTTCTTATTTTCCTTTGTTTTCCATAGTTTTTCCGCAAAAATTGGATCTATTTTCGATGCTCTTCCAGAAACTAGTAGCAATGGGTTAGTTTCACCGACATCTAATAATATGTTAATTTACATCTCTCTACATCCTTGCTCAACCTTGCGGTTGTACAACCATTCCAAGGGTACGATAGTACTCTTCGGAGCTCTATGCGGGAAAGGACTCCAATTTACATAGCGTCACAGCTTTAAGAAGTCGACTTTCTGGAAGAAACTCGACTTTAAAAAAGAAATAAAGAAAGTTTATCAAAATCTCCTACGAGAGATCAAGTTGGCCGGTCAATATAGAAGTGTGTTAAAACGTGATATTCCTATATCCCCAAACATTTCATGTCACAAAAGTGTTTTATAATACATTGGTTAGATAATTTTCTGTAATGCCATTGCCCATACTGATAAATTTGGAGTATCCTTAATTTGCTGGCTTTATACTTCAATTTTATATGTGTGGAGTCAAAGGATTCAGGGTTGATGTAGTGGAACAGGTTAATTATACTCAAGGAATGAAGTAAAAATCATTGCCAATATAATGACGATCATTAGGCACAAGATTTCGAGATGTGCGGTAGTGAAAAATAATGTTTTTGCATAATATTAGTGATTTTTACTTCATCCCTAAAGTCATATCAGTTTGGCTATCGAGGGTATTCTAGAGAGTTATCTGTTTTCGAAATGTGTAGACCTAGGCATGGTGTGCCTTGTTTTGGATAATTCATTCCATGGAGTACCTTCAACGTTCGCTGCTCTCCGAAGGGGATCACGACTTGGTGAGGGCAAGTGAGCGGACAACGTGACCTTGTCTGGGATTCAATCTGCGATTGGCATCAGCCACGTACGTAACCGGAAGCACGTGATAATTTGCTAATTGTTTGCCGGAACGTTGAACTTAAGCAAGTACACGGGAGTGATATCTAAGGAGAGAGAGAGGCTGACGAAGAGGTTAGTTAATTGATTGTCGTGATGTAATTGTGTTTAGAGTGAGGGGATTATCAGGGGAGGTAGTGATGTAATGCGATACCAGATGATCCAGAAAATTATGAAAGGAATGTGTGGGGAGTGAAAAGAATAAAATAATATCAGAGATGTTTCGAGGAAGGCAATGGTGCGTGTTTCCCCTATTACTCAAAGAGATTGAGCCAGTCAGTTAAGGACTAGGAAAGAAATGGTGCATCAAGCAGAATAGTTTCGGCCGATGAATATTGTTCACTTAGGAAAAAAATACTGAACGGATGTTGGAAACTAACAAAACAGCAGGAATAGATATTACTATAGCAGAAACCCGCGAGGTTATGGAGAAAAACGGGAAACAAAAGCTTAAGTATTTTCAGTTTTCGAAGCATTTATGAGAAAATGTTGGTAGATTTAATACAAAAACAAAATTCCTGTCTGATTTTCCGTGAAGTTCATGACCTTTAAAATGGATTTACTGCTTATTTACGTTGCAGTTTAAGTTTAGTTCATCACTTTCGGTGTTTTAACGTTACGGAAATCAAGAACATTCCAGAGAAATGCAAAAATGATCCCCAACTGGAGAAATCAGATGAAGATAAAGAAACATGTTGCAAATCGCATTTGCTGGGTAAGTTACTACTTTGTCAAGCTCGGCAGAAGGGTTTGTCTCAATATTCAGAGAAGTGCTAGGCATGTTGAGGAAGGAATGTTTCTTGAGATATTCTTAAAAGGGAGAAAAGGTGGATGGACGAAGCATAGAAGGCAATATTTTTCAAGGCTGAAATAAAAGGGAGAATATTGCGCAGGAAGGAGGAGATGAAAAGAAGTGGGTTTTTGAGAGGGAAATATAGCTATAGTGCTAACGAGGGTCGTAGAGCTGGGGGGGTGAGATCTCAGATTAGGGAGCTTGGTACGGTGAATTAAATTCGGGATAGTTAATGTAGCAACTTTCTAAGAACGTACCATTCTCAGTAAGAAACCGTTGACTATTTCTTAACCACTGTCCTCTAAAGGGAGAACGATGAGGAAGTAGCGGAAGGACGAAATAATATGGAAAAGTGAACGAAATGGACCATAAAATACGGGAAACCTACCCGTGATTAACAATTTTGTAATCCTAAAGGGAGGATGATATCACAATATCCATATTTTGCAATGAAAATTTGATGCATTCTATAAATTTTATCATCTTCGAATTTTGTTCCAGATTTGAGGAAATTTATCTCCAATAGAAGATGCCGAAATTTTTGTAAAGTAATTAACAATCAAATAACACTTTCGCCGGAAGTAGCTTGAGCGTAGGTGAAAATAATGTGTATTAATTCGCGGTATTTTTGATGCATTGGAAATAGACGTGTCAAATGCGGAAGACGATGAGAAAATATTCCACACATATAGAACAACATTAAATGGCTTCCTCTTCCCTAAAGCTGCGAGACATCTGGGTGACTGGAGGGGTCGATCGCCCATTCCTTGCTGATCAGAACACTAACTCCTCTGTATTAGCATTCTCGGCTTTCGGTTTCGTCCCGCCCCACACATCCCCTGCCTCCCTTCCTCTCCCTCGTTGCTGGTATCTTTTTTCCGCCACGCCCGCCGCCCTATGGAATCTTCCCGCACAGCGAAGCCAACCGCCCAAATCGCGTCTTTCTGCTCGGATTAGAGAGATCGACTGGCGACCGGACCATTTGTCCCTTGACCCCTCGCGGTCGAGCACACACGATGACCGTATGGTCGTTGACCTCCGCTTGATATGATCACATAAAAGAGTCCCACTCCGCAACGCGAATCGCTTCTCTTTAGTTATCGTACATGTGGTCTGCCTACTAATAATACCCCAAAGTAGGCACCTTGTTGCTCGTTATTTTTGCAACAAGATCAGAAATATTTCGAGCTAGGTAATGGAGTGTGATTCGCTTAAGTCGGTTCGCAACACCGACACAAGCGGTGCACCGTACGCCATTCGAGTCTTGAAGGAAAACTTTTGTTCTTCATTAGCTCAGACGAGAACTCACCCGGCGAACTCTGCTGGCAGCAGTCATTGAGTCAACAGTGATTGAATATGTTTCAGAAATGAAATAAAGTAATAATAGTAGCAATTTTTATGCATTAAAAATTGGATAAAGTATTCGTGGAGACCTTGGGAAAGAACACAAAATTCTCAGGCTTCGTCACTCATAACGTCTCCGCCTAACTTGAGTACCATCTGGTAAACTAGGCCATTTTCTTTTGCTCTTATTCTTATTTTTTTAATACGTCTTGTGTCCGCAGATGTTTATTCTTTATTATCATTTCACCTTCACTGCTATTTAATTAATATCTTCATCTTATTACCAATGGTACTGCTCCCTGCATCACAAGTTTGCTTTCCCACCCTTTTTCCCGTTCCGCTCTCTTCCGATATTACACAGTAGAGAGGAGTATATAGATTTATATTGAACTATGTAGCAATGGTTAACAGGGCAGAATTAATCAGTTTTGCCACCTATTCTCAAGCTGAACCTAACCTGAGCCACCAAGCAAATGTTTGGGAAAACGCGTGAATTATGTTTGGGATTGTGACGATAAAACATTTCCTTTCCTAACGGAAGGGCCATTTACAATGGACCTGCTTTATCACATCGTATTTTACGAGTTGCTAATTTTTTTTAACGACTATCCTCTCAAAACTGAAGAAATGTCTGGATAAATTCAGAAGTATTTAACGTGAGGAGGTCTGATAAAGTTACAGAAAAAACTCCTCATGGGGCAGAATTTTAGTTTTTGCTGCCTACTAAAAGTTATTTTCTTTCCACATGCTCGACATATTTTTCAGGACTTTTTTACATTGCCTATTTAAAGAAAACTAAATATTTTACTCCCTTGCCAGAGCAATTTTTTGTAACTGCAACGGTGACCCAAATAAATTACAAAGTTCTGATGGACCAGCGTGTTGTTTCAGCCGGCTTAAAATATTTTCCTTCGTACGGGTCGACGAAAGAACGTAAATGTTTGGTGGTGTGCTGTCCGGCACTCCAGTAAAATCTGAATTTTATGATGCGGAGGAAAGTGGCTGTATGAATAATGAGTCGCGAACATCCCCTCGCTTTTCCCAACGCCACCATAGGGAAATCCCTCCTTAGATAGCGGAAGCAATAAATCGGTGCCCATCCATTTCTTATACCTGTCGAAGAAGTTTACGACGTGAATTTCATGCAGACTCTTTGTTATGATGAGACCATGCAATGCCTGGAGTCACGCAAAAAATGTATTTACATTTGTTTAAACTACCAGACGACAGGTAATGAAATGGAAGACGGTGGCTCCCGCGAAACTTGGAGTATCGTAAATTTTTCACTTGCGTACCATCGAGCTTAACTGAGGCAATTCTATCGACAATTGTGCGTCATCCATACCATGTGAGCCTTCCACTGGCATGCAGGATACAGGAGTCACCCTTTAGGATGACTTTGGTTTTCTGGGACGATTAGATAACTTTTGCAAGAATGCACGGGGAACAGTATCAGTAGTTATTTTAAAGATGAATTTAAAGTTCAAGTTACTTAAACTGAAGTATATTCTTAATAATTTTATGTCCTTTTTTCATGGCAGCTAAAATAGTCAGAGTCAGGCCCCCTCATCTTTAGTGTTTCGCCTTGTCTACAACAATCAACTCATTATATTTTGGTTCGAGATTTTACCCTTTTCCTCAAATGGACAGTAATGGAGTTCTACCATTTAAAGCACCTTTAGATGGACTCATCACACTTCCTATGATCCATATTTATTATGCGATATATTTCTTTAGTTCAGAATACTTCCTATCTCCCACCAATTCATCTAGACTACTGGATCTGCTTCTCCCTCTCATTCCTTCACTCAGAATTATTTCCACATTCACGCCATGCAAAGCCCCCTGAGCGTGAATCCTAGGTCGTGAATAAATGTTCTTTTTGCGGAATAGTAAGGTTACTTTCTCTCGGCATCTTTAGTACTTCCTCATTGTATTCCATTTTACACACCTTATCACCAAAGTATAATGCCGTTACCGTGGGTGTATCATGAGAAAAATAGTCATTGCTACTACTTAATTTGAAATTTGTTGCTAAGTGATATTGGAATGCTTGAGATAAATATTTTTAAGGAATGGATCCTGCATAGGCCATATACGGAGGAATCAATGTCATGAAAGAACCACGGCTATAATAATGGAATGCATATCGCTTTTCACGATGATAATTGCCAATAAAATTACTACTTACGTAAGCATGAATGTCCTTGGATCCGCGCGGTGTCACATAGTGGACCATCCACCAAATGTAGATCCGTAGAAGTGGTGATATAACTGCGAGTATGCACAGTGAAACACCATTGGAGACATTTTGCTGACGACTCCTCCAATTTTGGGAAAGCCTCTGGAAATAGTTAAGAGGTGTAATTAAAGTACCTAGGTGCAATGAGATTGAGAAAATGATTAGAAGACAAATTAAATGATCGAGTGTAGAAACTTAAGTGGTAGCAGAGTTCAACGCACTATTAAATATTCAGGAATGGATTCACTGGGACTGGTGATGGCAACACAAAGAAGTTCCGTAATTGAAAATGCTTGCCCCACCTGCCCAACTTTTATGGCTACACCCTTGCCTTTTATAATCATCCATGACTAAAAAGATTATTTTGGTAGTTGAATCGGGACATTACATGAAAAACCCATAGCTAATATTATGTTAATTATGTAATTATCATTTTTTAATGGAAACCCTAAAGGTTTCTACGAAATTTTTTCTTTATTCTTTGCCGTAATTTACCAAAATTGTCATCTTACAAATGACGCAGAGAAATCAAAGTTGGTATGGAGTACCAAGTTAGTTTACTCAAATTACGCAATTCTACAATAGTGAATTGCATGTCATCCAAGTTCAAATCAGCTCTATTGTGTCTGCCTCTGCTTATTGGAAATTCACGCCGTGAAAAATAATTCAGCAAATTGCAATCTCACTAAATCATTCGTCAGGAATGAATGAGTTCTCGACGCGTAGGCATGTGTAACTATGATGCCGAAGGGTTTAACTTTTACAGCGATGAAATATTTTTTACCAATTCTAATAGTTATATTTTCAGTCCATTACACACTTCATAGTCTCCATTGACATCTACCAAATACATGAAATTAACCTAAAACAAAATCGCCGTGGACCATTTGTTTAGCTGCAGGTGCAAAAGTGTACGACTCGCTAACTGCATACATTCGCGCTCTCGCACCCCTATTTAATGTTCATCATGTGAAGCTGACCCACTTGTCCACTTGCACCCACGAACGAGTTGCACGTCCGGAGGGACTCAATGCGTGCAACGTCCTATGTTGAAACGGTACGGCGTCGTAGACGGATATGAATGCCGAGGGAGGGATCAAAGGAGCGATAAGTAAAATTCACTGCAGGAGGTGGGTGACGAGAGGGGGGGAGGGCTCCTAAGGATTTGACCTCTGGCCTACTCCCACGCTGTCCCTCCCCAAGCCACAGCCCTCCACCCTAGATGGATACCCGTGTGTTTATCCACTCCCTCTCCCGTCCACACCCACCCACCCATCCACTGCCCGCTCCTCCGTGACCCCCCCCCCTTCCCCGCCGGATTGCATCCTTCCATAGACCACGTTTCCGCGTTGCAGCGGGGCCGCCCACGTCTCCTCCGCCGAGGAGAGACGGGCCTGGGACGAAGGTACCTATGTGGATCTAAACCCATTGTCTCGCGCGGACGCAACGGGAAAACACGCGCTCATCAAAATACGCCGTGCATAAATACCAATGCGTTTCTTTCCCGAGTTAAATTAAACTGCGTGCAGGGCATGAAATATTGTGAGCTGAAGTGTTTCGAGTACTGGCCATCCAAAGTTTGGTACGAGATCCAGGGCTTATAGCAGAGATTCTCCAGTTGAATTGTTACTCAAGTGTGTCGTGGAAAGCACATAAAGTATTCTCACTTGATTGGGCGTGAAAACCGAGTATTTTTGGGGAATGTTGCCGAAAGTACGATAACTCCGAATCTGGGTTTCCAACAACCCTCATTCCCCTCTCAAATAACTCTATTTCGTTACCCTATTTGTTTCATCAGCGAAAATGAACTCGGCTGTCCGTTGTAGTACTCTCCGATTATAATAGCAACGAAAGGCATCCTCCTTCGAGTCGCTTAGGCAGGCATTTTCAACTTAAAACCATCTCATTTGATGCTATTACAGGAGTTGGTTGTAAAATTTTATAACTACGTATGATAGGAAAAAACGTAATTTTTATTGTTTGACATTAAAAAAATAAGAGTATGATTTTCATTCTCTTAAAATGATATTCATCGCACTACAGTAGCTAGGAGTATTCCCGAAATTTAAGGTCAATTTGGCATTACTATATTAAGTGCCATAGTCCTAGTATGGCTTGTATAATTTTTTATTCCGTATGTTTTTCCCAAAGTTTTCTTTCATAGGAATGTGTATGCTAGTGCATTTCATTTACCAACTTTTCACCGGAGTATCTATGTTAAAACATTAGTAATGAACTAGCTAATATGGCCGAGCATACCAGATTCTAGGATGACTTCTCTGTGATAAATTTGGACTTTTTTAATATCTCGTGTATAGTTAGACCCCCGATCTTGTGGCTAAAAATTAGATTTTGTTAGTGAATAATGGGAGTTCGAACGTTTACAATGCATAATAAACCCTTAAAATCACTGCGATAACACCAAATAAATAGTGAACTAGCGTGGAGTAGTGAAATTATTGTATCACATTGGAGCGATGTGACGTATCGCCTTTAGAATGACTGTAGCGAGAATTTTTCTCCACAAAAATGAAGAAATTAATTAATAAATAATATCATAAAATATGGTATTAGCCACATATTTCGTCATATCGCCACCTCCAGGGTTGGGTATAAGAGTGTTTGCCTGTCTAAACCTACCTCTACCAGCAGATCATAATTACCTCAACAGAAATTCGGTATACCTACTGATTCCGTCGAGATTTTTTAGAGGAAAAATCTGTATGAAAACCTTGAAACGTGTATGAGTATCTTATTCTGAATCAGACACTTTTCTCCTTCCTCACCGAAGCGGATGTCCTGTTCTCTCCCTAGCGTACTTCGACCTCACCCCGATGCACGGGCGTTATAATTCAGGATGATTGCGGCTGCCTTCGGGTGCAACCGACTCTGGAGTGGACGGGGATGGCAATATGAGGGCGTAGGAGTGGGATGATGAGGACGTAAAAGGCGTCCGGTGGGAGAAGAATGCAGTGTCATGTCTCGATGCCGCCGCCTCTTTTAACAGCTCGACTCAGCGCGCGCGGCGATGTGGGGTATGCCCGCGGTCAGCCCCCAGATGGCCTCTTCTCAGCTCTCTCACCCGCTGCCACCTGTGACGTCGGATGCTCTGGCTAATTGTATTGCCCTCCAATCTTTCAGAAGTAACCATGAACAAGCGGAAAATTACTCTCTATAACGAGATGTTCTCGTGAAACTCTTTTTATGCTCTCGATGATTGAAAACGAAGTCTAACCCTAGTAAGTAAATGAAAAATTAATCTTACGAATTTCATAATAGAGTCATATAGACGAACCCAGTTCATGATTATTGATTGGGATATGCAAATCTGATACAAATGATGAAATACATAAATGGTACTTTTCCCATATATCACAAGAAGAAGAACTCCAACAACTGTTATTTAAACTCAGCCACACACATTTCTAAAGAGATGATATGAAATTCACCATCGTTGTAAATGTATTTAAGTACGTAGACTCCCCATCGCAATCTTCATGGTTAATACCCTGAAAGCCCATGAATAAAGGTCCTCTTGGTAGATTAATTTTAGAAATGGAGTTTTGAGCTTTTGGAAATATTTTAGGTGAAACACCTACTTGTCGACTATAAAATCTAGGGTGGAACGCAAACACCACTATATAAGTAATCTAAATACATACCAAGTAGGTATTGTTTTTCTAACACTTTTTTCAATCTGGTTTATTAAAGGTGCGAAATGACCTTAGTAGTCACAGGACCTTAAGATAATTAGGTACATCTATCTTTTAGGTGGAGATATAAGTGAATGTTTTATGTTAAATTGATAAAAAGAAGAAATGGTTTGGGTGTAGGACAGCCATTGATATTTTTAAACTGGTGGGTGTATTTTAGAATTCACCTGCTGATTTAGTAACAAACATTATTACATAATGATTTTTTTATATCCTACTTTCAAATATTAGAAAAGTACCTACTTCCAAACGCCCAGCTTTGAAATTCATATTTCATACACAAGATCGGGGCCGGTAGGCAAAAATTGTTTTATGTCATTATCATTATATGTTAAATAACAATTAACAACCGTATGGCCTTAAAGATGCATCATGAAGAATCCTATAAAAAAATAAATAGTAAGTAATTAAAAATTGCTTTTATGGATCCTGCATCATTTTAATAATTATGAAGTATAATATATATGATGAACGCTATCCAGGTTCATACTTTTCTGAATATCCTACTCCGAAAAATGTGAAAATAGGCGTTTGTCTTCCCCTGCAACCATAAGTTCTAGGTATAATGTTTTTAGCAAAAAATGTAATTTTTAAACTATTTAGCCACAGTAGTTTGAAGATCTCCCACGGCGGTGCATAAAACAATTGTTCTTGTGCGTAACATTGCGTGAATAAGTCTATCTATTCAAGTATTAAGTTGAATGTTAAAATAGATAATTTTTCCAAGTATTTAAAAGTAAATTATGAAGAAAATAATATTGTTCACATTGGTTGTTGATAAATTGAACGATAAACTCGATTCATTTGAATCCGGCTCATTTCATGAATGTTATTTCATTCTGAAAATGTTATCAGAGTGAACCAGTCCTATCATGAATCAGTTCCGCTTCTCGCTCTCTTTGTCTTAGTTATAGTTTTTCCATATATACCGAAAAGGGAATAGGCAGCCCTTGCAAAAAAACGGAAAAAGGAACGAATAATTTTCAAGTATATTTGCTTATTTGTTCTTAAAACGTAGAGGTCATAACTTCTCATTCATGATGAATAAATCACAAGAGAGATCTTTTACATCGCACCCATTTATTTTTATTCAGTCTCTCTTGTTCCCCATCATAATGCAGAGTTATATTGTAGTTACGTATAATGGGAGGCATTAACCCGTGATGCGATTTATGCGAAGCATAGGTGAGGCCACTCGCAACCTTCTGGGAGACACATGGTCGAGCATGGTCATCGGGGTTTTAAACTTGAGACGCTTTCCATTGACATGGGCGCACTCCTTTAGTGAAACACAATGGGAAACGGAGACTGCACGATGTAGCTCCACCTCTTGGGTCTTCAAGATAAATGCGATCCATCCAGACCATTGAAAGAGCCGCGGACGAGTCAGCCACGGTCACCGTGATTGTTTCGCGATCCTCATTCTCTGTATCTGTCACGGGTGGACACGCTGAAATGAAGAAAAATTCATTTTTTCGCTCCTTTCTTCCAGTACTCGCCTTTTCCGCAATGACCATCTGACGATGAAGATCTTTTGTTCGGGATGCCATTATTTTTCCGCTATATACATCGAATTGATGACACGCCAGCATTCAACTGCTCATCAAGGAAAAAACTGTGAGAAAACTGAAATATTGACAAAAACGAATGTGGAGAAAAACTGATTCAGAGTAAGCGACATCTCGAATGATGATTTTCCTTCAATTCATATGCATACTAAGACTGAGGCCAGCCGTAGTTGCCAGATCGGTAACGCGCCGATCAACCCAAAGGTTCTAATCCCGGATTGATGCTCTGGGTTTGTCTTAGGATCAAGATCAAAGATTAGACGATGCGATATAACCATAGAAGTCGGAGCACCTAACACTAGAAATTTACAACCACTAAGACTGAGGAAGAAATCATTATCAGGGTATAAAACATTCCCTATTAGGTCGTCACTAATTTGCTGGGAAAATACTTTCTGCAGTGATCGATGCGCCAATCTTCCTTATTCTGGCTCATCATGTTTCCGGTTGCGTACTACCTGAGTCATATGTCAGCCTCGGTACAGGGCCCTTAATTCTTGCATGGGTACTCCGATCAAGGGTTTATGTGCAGCATGATGCAATAATAAAGATAATACGACAACAATGGGGATGCCTTTTCCCCTTCTTCGTGCACCCCACCCGCTGTCAGTCCACTCGACCCCTCGTTTCCTTCACCCCCTGCCACCCCCCCTCCCTGATTCCCAACGGCGACTTCCACCCCCTGCCGCGACCGACGTAAACAGGATGCCATCAAGGAGCGCGGGCAGGCCCCCGCTGTCCTTCCAGGACCCGAATAAACCACCAAAGGGCTCTCGATATGGGGTCACTTCTTCCCTCTCCCGTCGTCTTCCGCATGCTCCATTTTTTTTTGTCCCCGCTAAGGAAAGTCGTCCAGTGGAACAAGAAGTGAGAGTCATCCGAAAGGCACTAATATACTGAGAAGACTTTATTTGCTCCGTTGTGTATCTAATTCACTGAGCGCTCTAGAAGTATAATGACCGTCGGGCGTTCCCTTGATCTTCTGTACTGTAGACGCCTAAAGAATGGTCGGAAAAGCTGTTGTCGCCTTCGGACACCACGCCCAAAATTCGTCAAACTTCATACGAAACGCAGTAAAAACCTATGAAGCAATCACACGTAGTTTTTTTCGTACTTGAATGCTATTATTCTATTCTTTTAAAAGACGTTTTCCTTAATTTTACCATCTCAAGGGCATTAAACAAGGACTAGGAGTTCATTCTAGACGAATCACTTATGTAACATGTGTACATTTAATATAATGACGGAGAAATGCACGCAATATATTCGGCAGGCTATATGTAATTAGGAAGTGGCAAGCACCTAAAATAATACTTTGTGTCAGAATGATAATTGGGTTTTCTTAATCTTAACTTTAAAGTAAACTTTCTTTTTTAGTAATCCCTCCTAAAAATCGATCAAACTTGAGTCTCACGTGATTACAGTTTCTGATTCCGCGTTAACCTCCTTTGCGTCTCACCTGGAAGTCATGTCTGTTACTCAAAGGTCACGGGTTCAGATAACACCTTGAGAATGAATTGTGCGTTAATCTTAGAATTAAGTACGTGTCATGTTATTTCTGACGGTGCGATATACTCTTAGTAATTGGTGCGTCTAAAAACCGAATATTGCCACAACCATTTTACAAGCGGTTGCTTAGAAATGATTTTGTAGTCATATTTTTTAATTTCCACTGCCAACTTTATTTATTTATGTTCCATATTTGTCTCTGTGTGCGTGACCGTATTTTGTCCCAGAGCGGGATTCTCTTTCCTCGATCCGCCCAACCCTACTTCTCACCCTTTGTTCTCCATCCTTCCCTCTCCCCTGAGTCGCATCCACTACACTTCCCTTCCCCCTTCCCTCGTGAGACGGATGGAGAGAGCGAGTGCCCTTAATGTCTCTGGCGCGGCAAAGGAAGGGACAACGCTCACATCACGAATCCCTCACTTCGCTCCGAGATGAAAGCCGCAGGGGGAAGCACTTGTCCCTCTCAGATGGAAAGGAAGGGAAGCTGAGAGAGAGGAAGTGTCTTTCTTTGGGTATAGCAGGAGGAGAGGGAACAATGATGCGAGGGAAAAGATGATAAAAATCGGGAGCTGGAAGGAACCGAAGAGCCGATGGACCGCCGAAGCATTATTATCAACCTTGAGAGCAGAATTTGCGTGGCATTGCGATCACTTTGATCGAGTGGGGTGCGTCGTAAAACCATAACAAAACAGAGTGAAGAGCAGGGGTGGATCACCACCCCTGTGCATCGTCCGTCAGAAGGGACGCTAAATTATGTGACCCCCTCGGGGTCATTTGTTTCGATTGTGTAAGCGTTCGACAATTTGCCTTTCTTCGATTGCTGTACAGCGCCTCCAGAGGGGCACATTGCTTGATTTGAATGGCGGGTGCCTTGTCCTGTGGAGTTTGAGATACACTTTCTCCCTCCCTCTCTCGTCAAAAGTCTGTCTCTTGTCGATCAATCCTTCCTATGAAACGATGGGAGAAAACATTTTGTTCATAGAGTTGGCTGATTCTGAAAGGTAACCGCCTCCTATTTAAGAGCAGGATTAACTTTAATAATGACTTCTTTGCCTTCCTTTCTTGCAAATAACTTTATTTATACCAACACAAGCGCTTCCAAAATATTTTTAAAGCGTCAGTTTTTATTACTTCCAACCTCGTTACGCTCGCAACCAAAGGACATTTAGCAATGTTAACTCAATGGTTCCAGATATCAAGGTACCAAAAGTGTTTTTTTTCCTGATAACAGTTGTGGGAGGAAGAGCCAATTATAATGGAAGTCATGCTTTCTGATGGATCAATGTAATTCGTCGAACCTTGCGAGCTATTAAAGGTAATTTTCCATGGAATTTTCAAAAACAAGACACCTATTATATTCCAAAACCTTGTCTAAACTTGTAGTGAAAGCCTTCAACTTATTTAGTCAAGGATGGAGCTAAGAAGGGAAGGTCTCATGTTGACCAAATATTTGAATGAGGCAGTGTCAAAAATGAATACCATTTCATCCCTTACACGGTTGATCTGTATACTTTCTTTGCAGCAAAATTTTTGGGATACCTACGTTTTTTCAATATATTGCGTACGTGCGAGTAGTATGTCATGCTGTATCCGTATTCTGTCCATCTCAGCGAGAAAAATTGCAGGAGCATCAGGAATTTACGGCCACCCTTATCATAACTCACATCATAAATTCCTCAGGAGAAGCGGACAGTGAACTCAACGCACACGTCCTCTTAATTGGATGGCAGCTCTTGCCATGCGCTGCACTGCGAACCGTGAAAGTGGACGTGGAATAAGCACAAGTAAGAGAGTTCTGTTCTCACGACGACCACCTCTCACTACGAGCCCCTCGCCGAGCATTCTCAATCAAGGTGCGTGCGAGAAAAGCCCTCGACGTCGACCACTTGCGTCGGCACTACAATTTACACGAATAAATGCTGATTTTTCTGAATTAAGCTCAATCACACTTCCAGGAGGTGGTGGAGGGAGACAGTTCTTCATTGTTGTGTGGAAAGAGATATTCTCACTCATGAGGTCTGAATCCGAAATGAAGTAGTGGTGGATATTGTTCATTGAAATTACAGTCCGTACTTTGTCTTGTAAAAATTATACAACACCCAGACATAATAAGCTCAACACTCTGTCAGGCGGATGGGACGTATAAATGTGGACCATATGACGCATTCTGTGAAAATTATTCTAATGGTGACGCTAGCTTTCTCTCCAAACTTATTTATTTACTTTCCAGTCCTATCCTAACTCGTACTTCCCAATCTGAGACCATTTTACACCTACATATACGTAATATTCTGCAAGCCACCACCAGGGTTTTAATGGCGTAACAAATTTAAAATCTATTAATGGATCTTCGATGCATAGAGCGTCCGCTGCAATACCTAGTAAGAAGCCAATATCGAGCACCCTGTTTTATAAGTACCGGAGAGGAAGAGAATATGGGAATCAGGGTAGTCGGGTAGCTATAGAGTGCTGGCTTCTCAATTCAAGGGGCCTAGTTCGGATAATAATAAAGTTGAGGGAGACAATTTTCCCAGAATACCAGTCCCCACTTGTGTGAATTGCAGAGAGCAGTTTAAATGCAGTAATCCGTCATAAATATAAGCGTAACCAGTCTATTAAATGAATTAAAATGGGAATCGTTGTCAGATCGTAGGTTGAAATTTAGACTTAATCTCTTAAATAATTTCCAATAGAGTATTTTCAATATTGACGTTAAAAATATTTTGCGAACTTAAAACTTACTACGGTGTACTGGATCATAATCACAAAATTAGAGAAATAAGTTTCTGAACTGGCAGATTCAAAATGCCCTTTTTTCCTTGTACAATCAGGAATATGAATAGCTGTAAAGATATCCAAAAGCATAAATATGAGTGTATCAATTGATAGCATTGGTAGTTGCATGTTGGTATAAGGACTTTATGGTAATCCAACTAACAGCATCATATTGCATGCTTGCTTTACTATTTTTATCTTTTTTAAATTGTGAAACTTACACTAGTATATTTTTACTAATCCTTTTTTATGCGTGATATTTAATGCACGTTCGGTGAGGATTCAACCCCTGCCACACACTTTTATGGTGGCTTGCAGAGTAGTATGTAGATGTAGCGCTATTGACCTAAGTTGTTGGTTGGCTACCCCGAAGACGGAAAAACGGGCAGAGAGTAATAAATAAGTATCCGAGTGAAGGCGTTCTAACTTTTTAACTCGCCATTGCGTCCGCGTCCTGTGTCATCGGTATTTTCCATTCTCAAAGTTTACTTTGATTTGACGAATCTGATTTCGCTTGGGTAAGCGGGAGGGAATTAGTGCGTGGCGCGGGCGGACAAGCATGTCGAAGTGCTTTCGCTTCCGCGCAGACCGCGAGCTGAGTGATGCAATAGAAATTATGGCGAGTATGATTCAAGGAATTTAATCGACTATGGCGTGCAAGGGACTTCGCGTGCTCTAATTCTGTTGAAAGTGATATCATAACCCATCCCGTACAGGATCAATGGAATTTATCATTTCTAGAATAAACATGTGCCGTCAGTGGACCTCCCTTACTTTGAGCTCTAATTATCTCATTAAAATTCCCAGAAATCCACGAAACAAGACAAGTAATATCATAGAATCGAGTCATAGTGTGATGGAAGAAAAAAATATGTGCCGGTCGTGGTAGTCAGGTCGGTAACGCGCTGTCCTAGTAACCCACAGGTCAGAATCTCACCCAGGGGATTGATGTTGTATTTGTCCAAGGACTAAGATCTTATGTTGGCCAGTGCACCTAAGACCAAGACTATTATCACAAAAACACATTTACCAACATATATCAAAATTTTAGGCTTAACTTGATGGAATCACATTGCGATAGTTCGGAAATAATTTCACTTTGTAGTATTCCACTGAAAGTTTTATTTCTTCAGAAGAAGAAATAAAACTTTCATTCAATGCAATATCATGAAGTGTAATCATTTTAAACAATTTACAACGATTTTTTTGATCTTTACTCCTCGAATTTACGCAGTTTTCTCAATATTTTTACTACAAGCATTGGCGACTCAAATTTCTTTCAAAGGCTGACAGCAAGATGGAATTGAGTCGCTGAAGTGTTATGGAGGGACTAGTGATTAACCTCGTAAGAAAAATTCGTTTGACCGGATTACCTACTAATGTGCACGGCGCCGCGCGATTAATAGCGGCATTTGCGTCCTGTCAGTCAAACACTTTGCGTAAAAGGGCGAATGCTAAGTGGAAAATTGGAGTCGACTCCGCAAAATAAAACAATTTCACTCTCAGCTGTCAACTCTGCCGGGTGAGAGTAATTATTGCGTCGTAATAGAAGAGGGTGCACGCCCGTTAATCATGGTCAGGTCCCACTCTTAGTTTCGCCCCGTCCGCAACTGCTGCCCGAGGCGAGAGTGGAAAAGACAAGGAGACGGATTGGGAGAGAGGAAGTTTGTGCAGGCAAATTCATGAAGACATCAAAGATGGCAAAAATGCCGAAGCATCCATGTCAGGCAGTTGCTTTTCGGCTTAGCTGTAATCGCAGTTCACATCCACCATGCACCGTGGAAGCCGCATCGAGGGTGGGGATGGTCAGTGGGTACAATGATAAGATCTTAATCAGGCATGCACGATTCAAGATCAGATATCACGAAGAAATTTACTTTTTCCAATGGGTCATGCAAAAATGTACATTCACTGTGGTGTAAACTTTGATGTCACGTCATCTACACCTATCTACATCCACACGATACCCTGCTAGCCACCGCGAGGGTGTGTGGCAGGGGATGAAGATCACCAAAACATGCACTATTGACATGCAACTAGGATACTAATCATTCATGGATGGGTGCTTTTGTTATAGACTAACGATAATACTCCACGATAACGCTTTAAAAATCTTCCTATCTTCATGTAATACAGATGTAATAAATTTAGTGATTCTGTTTCTGCAAAAATTATCTGATGGAGGAGAGACAATGAGAATGCACATATCGGAAAAAGATAAATTTTCTACCATGCGTAATAAATACATGAGACTGAGGAATCATATTAAAATTAGGTTTTGTCACTTACTCCATTTTTGGACTTTGATTCAAAATTATAGATATTTTCCCCCCATAGTTAACGATTTGGTCCTTGGTAGTAGTGAAGATGAATGTCAGTTACATGCTTTTTATGGAAAGTACTCAAGCGTGCATGGATGTCTTAGCTTTGAATTTTACGCGATCGAGACTTAAGTAAGCCGACAAGGAGAGAGAGGGGCGAAGATTCCTTTCCTAAACACACACGTGCCAATCTCGCTGATCTTCAACAGGGACTATCCTCTCCTCTCGCTTATCTCTTAGCGCTTCGTAGCCTTTCATCGCTGGAGTAACTCACTCATCGGACGTTAAAACAATGTTTTTTGAGAGAGGATTCACTTTAATCTGCGCCTCAGTTGGTCGGTCGGCATGAAGTAAAATGTGGCTGACAACATAGCTACCAAGGCGTCCAGGGCTGAAAAAATAAAACATTCGTAAACACGGGAGTATTGATATCAGTACTTGGACATTTTTTGCAGTTTATCATGCTGTGTAAATAGTGTCTGACTGAGAGCCATCTGGATTTTTGAGTGTTTGTTGTGGCTACTACCCCTCAATCTAAACCGTCTGAACGCTCACTGATAGGGGATACACGTTAGCGAAATTCTTCTCTCATACCGATTGCCAAGTGCAGCAAATTATTTAGCCTAAACCAAAGAAGACGGTTACGGAAAAAACTGTTTTTAGGACTTCATAATTAAAATACGACTTCCAGCATGTTTCATCGTAACAGAAATCAAACTGAAAGAATTAGAAGTAATTATAAAGTTTTGGCATGACTTAATAACCATTTGTCATTTTTTAACCATAAAAGGGGATAAAAACAAAAATATGTGGGCTAGTTATCTCGGGAAGGAGATTTCTGAAAATTATCAAAGAAAAAATTAGGAGCATTTTCATAGATGCATGTGGAGCAATCTTAGGCAATATTTGGCGTTCATTATTTACCATTAGGATCTATCATCTATCCGGACCTGAATTGACATTTCTGGAAGAAAAGACCGGAAATATTCAATAATTAGTTATAATGATATTGCGTTAAAGGACAGTGGTTTACTTAGCTAAATTGGAGAAGAACAAGCAATAAGGTAGGAAAAAGATTAAATAAATTTTAAGGGAACTGCTAATCAGAAAAGAGTTGGGTTAATTGGTCATTAAAACGATTGAAATTGGCTTCTGTTATCATCATTGTTTAATGAAAATATATGATGAAAAAAGTATGAAACTGCAGCGATATCCATTGCAATAGCAACGAAGGATCGAGCCAAAAGCCTTCACTTTAACGAATTCTCTTGATAGTCGTACAGACATTAATGAGTCGAAACTGTCTTAATTTTATTCCTTGTCAACTCGAATTTTTGTCCACCACCGGCATATGTTGGATTAAGACTTCCTTTATCCTGCGGAAAGTGTTTTATTCTCTGGGTTGGACAGCTTAACTGATCAATAAAGCGCTTTTATGACGAGAGGGAAACGTTTAGAGAGGACGTCAAATGGAATTAAAATCGTTTTAATGTGTCGGCTTCGGTTTCACCTTCAAACAGCTCTGGCACCGTGAACCTAAAATGCTGTGGTTGCTCCACGCGCCCTTGGGATGAGTAACGGCGCGTCCATTGCTCGATGTACAAATATAATGAAACATCTGAGAACGGTCCCTGGAAATAGCCGCCAAGGCCGGCTCTGAAATAAAAGCTGACTGGCCACTTGATTGAAGCGAGCTCTAACCATTGGTATGCCAGCTCAAAATAATCACCCTTGGTATGTATAATATAAAAGCTGTCTGGTCAGTTATTTAAAGTGAGCTCTAATCATTCGCACGCCAGCTCAAAATAATCATCCTTTTATATATCATACCAATGCAAACACTGTATTTCACTGCTGCGAACGTTCAAATTTGATCATTGGAAAAGTTTTGCTAATATTTTTCGTAACTGGTTCATCTTTTTGAATTTTTCTACGAGACCTCCTCATGGATCATTAAAGGGAAAGGCATAAAAACCTTCTCGATTTAATCAAATGTTGAGGTAACGATTGTTATCTCAGTAATCCATCCACTCCGTTCCGAAAAATACCAACCGAATACATGTAGCTAAAGAACCAATGTGTTCTTCCCCTATGTCACACAATTTCATACATATCTATATATATAAAAATGAATGTATGTGTGTGTGTGTGTATGTCCTTTATGCATTACTACACCATTCATCGGATCGCCATGAAACTTTGGGAAGTTGTTGAGTACATTCCCGAAAAGAGGACTACGGAATCGATATTTCAATATCGATACTTTATCGATATAATTTCGCAAAAGTATTGATAAATCGATACATTATTGATACAAAATTGAGGTGAAATTATTTAGTTTTTTAAAATAAATGTATCGTTGCAATATCGATACTGTATCGAATGTACATAATGTGTTTGTCCTTTATGCATTACTACACCATTCATCGGATTGCCATGAAACTTTGGAAAGTTGTTGAGTACGCTCCGAGAAGGTTTCTATAAAATCGATAATTCAATATCGATACTGTATCGATATAATATCGATAAAATATGGATACATCGATACATTATTGATACAAAATTGAGGTGAAATTATTTAGGTGTTATTTTCAAAGTTTTATAAAGTATCATTACAATATCGATACTGTATCGATGCAATATTGATAACTTCATGCATTACCACAACATTCATCCAATTTCCATGAAGCTTTGGTTAATTGTTTTGTTCACTCCATGAAGGTTTGTACAATATCGAGAATACAATATCGACACTGGAGACGGGATGTGCATCCCATTGAACTTGCAATTCATTGAAACACTCACGTGCAACATATTCAAATCATCCGGCATGGGACAAATATTTCAGAAATGCCAACTTATTGCTTGGGATGAATGCACAATGGTGCACAAAGTATCGCTCGAGGCTCTGGATCGATCATTGCAAGATTTCCGTTGAATCCTGAGACCATTTGAGAACGCATTAATATTGCTTGCACGATATTTCAGGCAAACATTACCTGTAATTCCTCGATTGACACTAGCGGATGAAATAAATGCTTGCCTGAAATATTCTACTTTGTGACGACATGTAAAGACGTTAAAATTATATACAAATATGCGTGTCCAGCTGCAAAACAATCGATCAGCTGAGATATATTGTATACCCATAAGAATTGTGAAATTAAACATACTATAAACGTGCGCTTTCCATTTAACCAGATTGAGCCACAGCAACGCGTGGCCGGGTCAGCTTGTTCATAATAAATGATATTTATGTAGCACCTCTGAATCGATGTAAACGAAGGCATGGGTATCCATCCCCACGCAAGTTATAGGAATTGAGAGGTAGAGCTTACGAATACTCTAGAATATGAATGTAATCGATTTCATGTATCGAATTAAATAATATCCTTCTCTAGGATAAAGATCTATTCCCGTATTTATTATTTACCCAACAAGCCACGACCATGGTGTTGCAGGAGATCACAAACACAAGACACCAAAACACAGCCATCACAAGACATAAACTGCGTTGCATGCAATCAAGTAATTAGGAGTTTCATTGTAGAAATATTTTGTTAATGTATATGCAACATATTTTTCATCACAGTTCTTAGATATCAAAATCACAGCATCAACGGAAAGGATGCTCCAAGGAAAAATTAGCAGGATAGAGTTATTTTTACAGACGGTTCGCATACTAGTCATTTCTCTAAATATGCATAATACCCTAAAAGCCATCACTGGGAACTTTGCTGGGAACCATCTCCTTTTGTGAACCATCACCAAGCATGCATTATGGAGCAGAGAGAACACTTACTACCTGAAAGTTAACCTGTATCTATACGCTTTCAACGTATATTTGAACATTTCTTGTAATCACTTATCCTCCTGCGAGAGAAGAAAGACATTTTAAATCTATGTGCCAAACGCAAAGTTTAGCTCCAAATATAATTCACCATTATATCAAGTTTCCAAAAGAATAATTTGATTTCTTTGGGAAACACATGCTCTTGGTATTCAACAATAAGTGCCATTCTTTTATCCTCCTCATTTTGTGGTTAGACGGAGCGTCACCAGTATGGTTACTAGTATGCGTGACTTCATTCTCCGCGCCGGGAATACGTCCTGTAAAAAGCTCTCTTTCCCCTTGTACTGTAGTGGATGAATTACCCTTTCTGTATAAAGACGAGGGAGTTTCAGCCCTGGAACAGAAATAAGGAGACGCTCCAGAGGATTACGACCCCTCGCCTCCCCGAGTGCTTTCGTGATTCCGTGCCTTATATTCGGGTTTCGCCTCCCGTGTCCCATCTCCTCTTTCGCTGAGGGCGGGCAAGGGGATATACCCGTCCATCCTCTTCCGTCCTCCCATTCACTTTTCACATCCCGTATCTTTAAGCGGCTTACCCTCGATCAAAACCCACCTACCTCCGTCCCCCAAGTAAAGGCACTCTCTTCTTTCCTTGCATGCCGCCGCATTGGCCAAGCCGCCGAAGACCCCCGTAGAAGTATCCGCTTTCGGTGTGTCTCCGACATCGGGGTCCGCGCGATCGCCTCTTGTTCCCTCGCTGGCGAGGGCATCAAGGGGGATGACCCCCCCACGCCTCCCCCACGCCTCCCCACCGGAGTGAGAAGCCCGTGGGATCGTTGACCGCCCCTCCCAGCGATCAAAGCGACGGCGGCGAGAGGTCGTGATGAGATTCCTCCGCACTTTACGCAGTTGTTGGATGCCCACCCTCGCCTTCCTTCCTTGTCCCGTGAGAATCGCAAACCTTTCAAGCAGTATTACTTTTACGTGTGGTAGTTATATCAACGACGATTTTTTTCGTCGTTCACCAGACTTGGCTAACGAATATTTTCTTGGATTTGAGCGCTAGCATAAGGATTTTTTTAATTGGGGAGAAGAATAGTAAAAAAAAACGCCGTGCATATATTTTCAGTTTAACAGCTAAAATTGCATTATATATTTTAGTAAAGCACCGTAAAGATCATCAGTTTTCAATCTAATTCTTCTGCTACTTTCAATCTACTCCTTCCTTATCCCGTTAGAATCGGCAACATTTAAAATAGTATTATTATTACATGTGGTAGTTATATCAACGACGCTTTATTTCGTAGTTCTCCGGTCTTGGCTAACGAATATTTTCGTGGATTTGAGCGCTAGCATAAGCATTTTTTTAATGGGAGAGAAGAAGAGTAAAAAACACCGTGTACCTTTTTTCAGTTTAATAGTTAAAAATTGCATAGTATACTTTAGTATAGCAATGCAAAGATCATCAGTTTTTCAATATACTTCCCGTTATTCTTATTTACCATTGGGTAACTGTTCATCTCAGCTTTTGGTAAGGCATTCCCCGTTATGTAAGCTGCTTTTATCAATAATTTATAAAACTTATTTTTAAATAGTTGTCAGCATCCAGAAGGAGTTAAATATTTTTAATGAAACATACAGGAAATTATGTTTTGGCTGATGAAGCGGAGGTCTATTAAATATGATTCCAAAACAAATTATCTTCGTAAGCCGAGGTGTTATAGTAACAGGATTCATCTCCAAAGTTTTGGTTGAGCTGCACTCCTATCACTACATAGAGGATGGCACCACACCAGGCTTGCAATATTGAGATTCATCAACCCAATATTTAGTAGTTTAACTTCCATATTCCCCGATAACTCTACCTAATTCACAAATGGAAAATCAACGGCTTTACACTCAATAGAGGCTCTATTCTCAAAACAACATCATGTGGGACAAACACTACTCATACCTTCTACAATTCTGATTACATACCAGACTTGCAAGAAGCTATATAAACATTATACTCATGCGTTGGAACTTTATACTTACAAGTACAGAACTGGCTAAAAACCTGAACGTCACGTAACTTAACCTACCAGTCTCATCAGTAGCTTTTATGAAACCTGTTTTGCCGGTTATTTTAGAAAAAAAACATTTAATACCTTCTACTATTTTTCTACTTATAACTTTGGTCAATCCTATCAATTATGTTCAATAATATATACAAATGTTTATTAAAAGCTAGCCTTGAAGATTGGTATAAAGACTTTGAGCCAACCCAAATAACAGCACGTTCATAAATAAATGCTCTGCTTTTTTAGTATTTTCTCAATTGTTTTAGTTTGACTAAAATGTAGCTAATATTCCTCTTTATGCATGTTTGGTTAGGACACATATTTATGGTGGCTTTCAGGGTGTACTATGTAGATGTAAATGTATCATGCATGTAAATGTAAATGTGCTAATACAGTAGTAAACATCGATCTCAAACTTAATGAAGTATCAGAATATGGTTTTTCTCCCCCAAAATAAAATATCAGGTAAGATATTTGGTGTCAAAATCACTTATTTTGTTTTTAAAGTGATAGTAAAAGAGAGATAGAGGATTAAAAAATTATGGCCTAACAATCAGATACGATGCATATTACATTCGAATTTGATACATTAACGCTTTGATTCTCAACGCTCGAGATTCCCAACGCTTTGATCTCTCAGGTTTTGTGATTTAATGTTTAACACCACTACAAACCACCAGGGCAACGCGGCAGACATTCATCCCCACATCGAACGGAACTGGATGTCACTTGGTGAAAAGCTAACCCTTCTTTAAGTCACTTTTCCAGTATATATGTCACTTGCATTTCGAGAAGGATAGGGAGGGTGGAAGCTTCTCAGCGGTTGGGGCGGAAACGTCAGTCTCGTTTAATGGGCTTTAGTCGTTCTCGCCATGAAGTGTTAATTCCCTCAAGTAATGTGATGTATTGTTATTCAAAACTTCCTCTGTTCTAGATTAATTGCCTTACATTTCCCTTCGTCCCCTCTTTATTCACTTGATATATTCCTTGCATGATCCAGATATTTCTCTCACTATGATGCTGCAGGAAACGATAGGTGAATGGTTGATAATCCCTATATTTTTCCTATTTCATAATCTCTCTTGAAAAATATTTATTCTTTTGGTTTCTGAGACGGTGAATTTTCTTATTTTAATATTTTATCATTTGAGGGAAATATTTTTTTGTGTATATGACAAGGATAAATAATACCTCAATTGGTGTTCCATCACTGATTCTGATTCTGTGAAAGAAATGATAGACCACACATTTTTGATGGCCAACACATTTATCGTCAGACCGTTATTTGTGAACTTTTTGTGAACGTTATTTTGTGAACTGATGATCAGCGTACTAATATGACAGTATTAAACAATATTATTGGAAGGAAGTAATACCAATAGTCTGGGAACGTGCAATATTTTGTGAACTGATGATCAGCGTACTAATATGACAGTATTAAACAATATTATTGGAAGGAAGTAATACCAATCAACCCATATTATATCTCTATAGTGATTTTCTATTTATCCTTTTCTATTGTGACATGATTTAGAAACTCGAAAAAAAACACGCAGAGAGTAGAAAAAATGCCTTGATTCCAGCTAAAAAAAAATTTGAACGCATTCGAGCTCCCTGAGCAATACGACTAAAACATGGTTATTTGCGGCAGATCTGATGCTGAAGATCTGAGTCGGGTGCCTACATTAACGAGGACTTGCTTTTTTGTAACTTGGTAAGCAGCAAATAGTCTTAATGCACTGAAGAATATTTGTGCTTGCCCTGATCCATTTGCGTCATAGTTTGAGTCAAGTATGAAGATCTCAATATTTTTATCCGAGCCACAAAATGTCTAATCATATATTCTATACCACGTGATAATATTATTAACTATACCTATATCAAATAATATAATTAATTATACATCCACAATAATTAATGCTTATTTTGTTTTGATAGCTATGTGCTTTTGGAATTCACGGCCTCGGAAGTCTGACAATTGGAAATGATTCTTTTCTTAGCTTCTCTCCATCATTTCTATCTCAGCATCAACATGAAATTGAAAAATTTAGTGTTGTAAATGGATATCAAAAATGGGTGTCAAAAGACATTACCCTCATTAAAATCTAAAATTCTTCATTCTCTCAGTCTTTATCAATGTTCGAAATTAGAAAAAAATATAGTTCTTCAATATTAAACTTTGAATTAATTCTTTAAATAACGGCCATGTAAAGCGTTAATGAATAGTGAAGAAAAAATCCTGAATGGAAAGAGTATTAGTGAAGTTTATGGCAAAATGTAGAAAAAATTGGCTAAAATCGAGGATGGTTCCGCGGTGATTAAACGCACTGGCTCCTAATACAGTAAATGCGAAATAATTCTAGTGGGACCTTTATGTACCTGGTGATCAATTTTTTTCTCTCTCGTTTGTCTATTTCTATCTTTTTTCCATGAATCCTTCCCTCCTCCGTTTGATATTTCGTAAAATAACGTTGTTCGCACATTTAGATTACTTTATTTTATTTTGCTAGTAACTTCAACGCCAAATTAACTAAAACATCATAACCTGTCTCGAGATACATATCTGCTTCTCTTTCTAAGCTGCTATTTGCGAGATCATAGGTTTCAGATTTTTCTGACATCTGGCACTTTTCTTCATCGCCCCTGGGTAAGGTGCACCTTTAAGCTGGGAGGGAGTACCCATGCTCTAGCCATCTTTACCCCTAGTCATCGCCTTGATCATAAAATAATGTTGAAGTACACTTTGGAAACTTTCATTTTCCACGACCCGCGTGCAGTTTTATGCACTCCACTCTGAACGAAAAAAAGTGAGATTTTACAAGCCTTCAAAAAGTGTCAGACATTGAGGGATAAAAAAGCAAGCTCCTGGGCGGACGGGTGCAGGTCGTAAGGAGCAAACTTCCAAAGATCTTTGCAAGAGGGTGGAATGAGCTCACATTCTCACACAGCTTTCGTGCGGTCCATGAACCATGGCCATGCACTGCGGTGTTGTCGTTGCCCCCGCCGTTAGTCGTTCTAGTTCTTTTTTACGGTCGAAATACGCACGTTGGGCGGACTGAGACCTCAGTTTTATGACACACAGCGCCAATCCGTGAGTCTCTACCCGTAAGGGATGGCGACTTCCACGGCATTGCTCTCCTCCTTGTAACATGTAGTTATTAAGTTAAACTGCTGAGTTAAATGCTTCTTCTAGGGCGAACGAACCTTAACCGCTCTTCTCACCGCGACATTAGAGTAGCTTTCCCATAAAGTTGAGTCGTTTGAACCCGTAGGGTCAAGAAGGGTGAAAGAGCTTCACATCGATTCGCTCAGTGCATTCATAGCCATGCTCTTTCAAACATGAGGTGGTCTCAGGTTCTGGACAGGATGGGTCTAGAATAGTGCAATAAATTATCGATTCTCTCGTCAGTATGTCAGGACTTAAAGTGAGTGAGGTTGGTCTTGCTAGTTCCGCTTCGGGTACGACGTCGAGTTGTTGCAAAGTTTGCGGAGGAAAGAAAATCGAAAAATATGCATATCCATGGTCAAACGAGTTATTTAAAATCATTTAATATTTAATGCTTCAATTTATTAAAAAGTTTCAACAGAATAAACTTGGTGTCGTTTCACTTTTAGATCAATAAAAACCTCACGGCCCTCTCGGTTTGAAATGAAAAATATTCCAGTAGGATATTCAATATCCGCATCTTAGTGATATTTATGTACATGTATGAAGTGCATGTCCAGTGTTTATTCGCCACCAGTGTTTATTCACCCCCTTCCACACACCCCCGAGGTATCTTTTAGGGAGGGAGCTTTCAACTCACTTGATTATGATATGGATTACAATCGTGTGCTCTTTC
Organism: Platycnemis pennipes; assembly: GCA_933228895.1. NCBI lineage: Eukaryota > Metazoa > Arthropoda > Insecta > Odonata > Platycnemididae > Platycnemis > Platycnemis pennipes. The sequence continues at coordinate 70,776,347 of OW121847.1, read as the reverse complement.
CTGGCACCGACAGTAATTTTCTTTTGGAATCCAGAAGACTAAACGCATTTATAGACTGAAAATGCTTGCATCTATTTTCTTGCACTCAGGGAATTTGATGTTATTTGGATTCACATTGTCCTTCTCAGCGAAAAGACTGATTAAATGCACGCTTAGAAGTAAGTTTGCACACATCCTCTTGTCCGATGGCTGCTGCATACAAAAAAGATTTCGGTGCGAAGTCAATCTCTTCTCTTTTCGTTCACTCTGCGCGCTTCCCGCCACTTCGTTCCTACCTCAGAAGTTCTCCTTGTTACCTTAGAAAATTGAGTGGAGAAGGAATGGGACAGCGATTGGGAGAGGAAATCAACTACTACGCGACGACAATGAGAAAGCATCTACACCTTCTTTAGCTCATGGACATACGTGTTCTTTCTCTGATTCACCTCCGCGATTTGATACCTACGCGCGCGCAATGAAGTTTTTTTTAATGTCTGCTGACGCTGTTTTTGAGGTAGTTGGGAAGTCGAAGGTAGATTCGGAGTCAGAGGTTCAGAGTTTACTCGTCAAGTGCCATCCTCTTCACGTCATATTCTTGGATTAATGAATTAGTGGATAGGCTGGATGTGCGATTCTTCTTTTGTATAGGTCGGTGACATACATTGGGGTATTGTATTGCGCAGGACAAATACATGTCTACACTATCAAATTCTCTTAAGTTCTTTCCAGATTTTTTCGTTGTATTCTTGAAAAGTCTTATGCCCTGCATTTTTAAGGATTATTTTCACCGAATTCGACATTTGATTTTATACTTACAGCCTCCCAATCGTCAGCGCATGTATAATTTGAAGACTTTTAATCACTCTGTTTCACTATTTTACAATCATTTCACTGTTCCCTATTAGTTGTATAATTCAAATCCATAAGATAAATATTTTTGAGAATAAATCTTTTGAACAGAATTAACTTAGATTCACTGACTCCATATGGTCTATTTAGTGAACATGATCGTAAACGTTTCGGTGGATTACGATAGCAAATATTTTAAATGGGGTACTGGCATCTCTAAAAAGTCGCTTTTCTTGAGTTTCGATTCTTTATTATAAGTAATTTTTTCTCGAGTAGATGCATCATAACTCCCTTTTATAATCGGAACAAGGTCCTTATACAAACAGACCTTACAAGAAAGCAACGAAGACAGGATTTTCCTTATAAATACCATGTTCCATTGCTCATAACTGCATCAATGACTTGATTTTTTTCAAACGAAATAAGCAAGATTCAAGTAGAAGTCGATCGAATAATCATGACTTTACGTAAAAAGTTCAAACGAGGACATCTACAGGATGTATGCATTTTTTTAACTTCCTGTAAGAGTTTTAGGCGGGTGCCTCAGTTGATTTTTCATTCTCTCCAAACCGTCCGTCCACGTACAGCACTCGTTCCGTGAATGATTCGCGTATGAACTTGTTATTACAGCGTCCATACCTTTATTCTGACTACGTGGTGTCACGTGAACACGTGTTCCCGTCAAACTTCCGGTGTGGGACGATGATAGCATCTCCACCGTAGGCGACGGTGGCGCTGACGAATCCATGAAGGCCACCTTGGCATCGGGGCCACTTGAATATGAACGTCCGGAGGAATCCGCTGTGTAATGTGAAGCCAAAATGGAAGCGTATCGTGTTTTACGGATGCACGCATATAGATGGTAAATAACGCCAAATGACGTCAGAAGGAAAAGAAAGTAATTCCGGAAGAAACAGATCTTTTAAAGAGATAAAGGGGAAAATACTAGGGAAAATAAAAAACAAAGAAAGTAGGATAAAATTGGGCCAGTGGAAAGGAAAGACTTTTATGGAAACCATTCGAATGTCCGCCTCAAATATATATAACCTGCACATTATTTTAAATGCCCTCGATCCTATCCTGGGAATGATATCCATGTCACCCTGGCCGGAATATTTAGTTCCAAATACCCAAATGTAGCATTTGTAACGCCAATATTTAGAAGTGGCGATATGATCTCACCGAGCTGGCGAATACTACTCACGTACAAATAATTGAGGAACTCTAGCATGAAATTGCAACGTCAGTGACAGGTAATCTTCTTTTCTAAAATGTGTAGAACTAATTTCTGCATTTTTATGAAGTTTTGGGCTTGCTAAACTCAAGTAAAACATTTTGTTGGCAATATCAAATTCGGGTGAAGGTGAAGCATAAAACGAAGCTGTATTCCTTAATTTCCAAAACGTTATAGAATTTACATTGATAATCATTCATGTGTCGCTTTTGAAGACAGTGCAAAAAGGATCTAGGTTTAAATAAAGAGTGATGAATCTTAATCAGACAAATAACTACTTTTGGAGACTATATTTGTAATTTAATTTTTCCCCGAATGGGGGGAAAAATTTGACACTAGGTGTCGAGGGTCCTACTTTCAGAACGTGGTTATTTCGGTACTTATTTCAAATCCGCTATTCTATGGGCTCTGAAAGGGAGCCGCCGCGAGCATCCCCGCCTCTAGTTTCTTGACCCATATTATGTTATTTGCTTGTCGTTCCAAATAGTTGGATGAATACATTCCGCGCTCATTTGCCTTTCAAATGATTGGAACGCGTGTATGCGCCGGTGCTATGTGGGAAGTCTCGCGCGAAACCTATATGTATAGTCCTTTGTCTGCCCCGTATGGTTTGTTCCTCCGTTACCCTGTACTCCCCCCCCTTACGGGGGCCATAGTGGCCCATCGTCGGCGTAGGAATTGTTGCCGCAGGAGAAGTGTATACGGAAGTCGTGGAAAGTGGGTTCAGCGACTAGGGGCCTAATTAAATTTGTCAGGGAGATGAATTAATTACTCGTGCGATTCCGCTACCGGCGAGGGTGGTCGTTGTTTTAGACCGGCACGAGTTGGACGGAAAAAGGGAACGATTTCCTTGTGCCTCATGCAGAGAAAATGGGAAAGTGCTTTTCTCGATTCTTTGTTTCGCTGTCGAGGACGTTTTCCAACTACTTTGTTCTCTTTCGCTTTTATAGACTCACGTTAGCCCAAAAGCGGATCCACGCTCTTCAAGACGATCATAATCTGTGGTGAGGAAACTGGGGGAATGTATGAGACCAATGAACTCTCAAAAGAAAATGTTGCTGTTGGCATTATTTTTTGCGGAAATTATCGAAACTACCGATTTGGTGTGGAGTGGGGATAAGCCGTATCAAATCCGATGTTACTGATCGTTTTAATTCATGAAATAATTACGAGTGCCTTGAATTACAGTAGATCATCGGCGTCAATGCAATTAAAAGTCAGTCGGTAAGTAAAATAATTTATCACCAGGCACGTTTCTACGATTTCTTAAATCTAATTGCGTTCATCCTCAAAACGTCTTCTCCTATAAAGCGCGATGATAACTATAAAATTTGCGAGTAATATTATGCGATATAATATGACATATAAATATAATATGCGAGTTGGTCAAGTGTCAACAAACTATTTGATGAAAGATTTGAGGTTCTCCCGGCGAGTAGCTGTGGTGAAGTCTATTCGGGTCTTCCGCCGGGTAAGCTGTTCCATTACTGCCGACGTTTCGGAGACCGAGTCGTTCTTCATCTTCAGGGCTCATGTCGCATGTTGAAAACTGTCAGATATTTATGAAGAAACCTCTCGACCAATGGAAGAGACCTGACGCCCCGGCCAAGTCTGGCAGTTTTCAACATGTGACATCAGCCTTGAAGATGGAGAACGACTCGGTCTCCGAAACGTCGGCAGTAATGGAACAGCTTACCCGGTGGAAGACCCGAATAAACTTCACCAAAACTATTTGATCTCCTCCTATTTTCTTTTCCCCCTTACTGCCGGACGGATTGTCCGGCCCCGGTGTCTCACTCGCCTATCGCAATCGCAGGGTCGCGGGTCGAGTCCCGCCCGGGGAGGATTGTCACTGTCCGAGGCATGGATGTTTGTAATTGTGTAATCTGTTAATTGTAAGAGAGGACTTAACAGTCCCAAATTCGCAGGTTTAATAAAGACAAGTTTAAAGTTTAATTTACTGGTGGACACACTTTTCTCAAGGAATCTAACATATCCAGTATTGTGTTCTCACCCGGAGGCGTTAAATATCTTGCGATAAAAACCATTTCCACATATTTTTTAGTTAAGCTTTTTCATTTACTTTCATTCATGAAATAAAATCGTTTCAAGTATTTAAATTACGACCTTAATCCTATCGCTTCATACAATACATTCTTTTCTTCTATGATAACGTGATTGTTCCCTTTTATTTGTTCGGTACGTCTCCTACGAACATTTATGGGAGAGACTTCTCCTCCTCAGCTAAAATTTAGTTCCCAGCCAAATCATTCTTAATTACTAGCCTTTCACAAATCATAGGTTCAATTTCGCAACAGGTCAACATTTAAGCGAAAATATCATCACCATTTTTTTATTAGCTATAGAGTCCATTTCCTGGTGTTTCTGAATACGAAGGTGGAATTTGTTTAAGGAAAAACCGAGCGTCCATATTAGCCTATCTCTAAAATGATGGGAAATTAATCCATTCTTCTATAACACAAGAGAATGAATGCACGAAAGGATGAATGAAGAAAAGTACAATCAAATACAGAGCTGGGGCCCTGGTGATTCCTAGAATGACTGCGGGAAACATATTCAACGCTCACATGAGCTATTTATCGCGGAATGAAAATGTTTCCCACAAGGAGTAGACACAATACTGGTCCTGATCCAATCCTGAATAGCGCTTCCGCTTTTTAGATATCCTCATTTCCAAGCCTTTCATCCGACTCTTCTATCGAAAGACGGAGGAGAAAAGAGGGTGTGGAGAGTGTCACGGGATGTAAAAGAAGATTGGAAGGGAGAAGGCAGCCGTTGAGTTGCATTTTCTTACGAGCTATAAATGAAGAAAGGTGAGAAGAGGACAATTACTTCTAAGAGTAAGGCAAACTCGTTGTCTCCGCCTTTACTTCTCCCTTCCTTTCAGTACCTCCCCTCCCCAAAATTCTCACTTCTCTCCCACGTGACGTCCACCTCGCGCTATCTATTATATCTCCTCTGCCGTTCTCACCAGGACGCCATTGTGACTCTAGATTTTTACAGTTTTCGCCCTGTCTTTTGAGAGCCCATAGCCATACGTGTCGAGGGCGCTCGGCGTTTTACACGAGACGTAACGCGAGGCGGTGGACGGTCTGATTGCTGACACGCCTGCGAAAACAGGAAGGAAATTGGGCGCTCGTGGGACATTCCACAGGATACGATACTGACAGGGCTGATGTCCTCAACGATTTATGACTCGGTGCTTTCCCGGAAAATCCGAGTCGATTACAGGATTCCTGATGAAGACGGGCGAGTCGCTTGTGGAAACGTCGGAGGAGGAAACCAAGAACCTAGCCCGTTGAAACTCCCGAGAAATTTTTTTTTACTCAGCGATTTCTTTGACCAATACCATTTACTCGGGACGTCTCCGTTTCGGGTTCCGTCCCTCCCCCCCCCCCCCAACTCCCCCCAAATCTCGGAAACAATTTCAGGAGCCTACTCGTTGTATTTACCACTGGATCTATTGGAAGGCATTTTGTGACATAAGCGTAGAATATTAAAGACATCTTCAAATCGACGCGTAGCGTTTGAACCTACGGCGAGTATCAAACTCAAGAATCTGAGCCGAGCTGGCAAACGTCACACTTAGTGAGATCATGCTATGAAGGTTCGTATTACGTCCTGTCGCTTTCTGACCCTCTCAGTTGAAATTCGCAAGAGGTGAGAGCCTTTCATTTTTGTTTGTTGTCGATGCTTTTCAAAAACGGAGCGCTTCGAGCGGCGAAGTTGAAAATAAATTGAAGAAGTTACATTTTCCTCTCTGGATGAAGCGTTCGCCGAACCATGCGTGAAACGATAACGGCATTTTTATCCGAAACAATCTCGAACATCTGTGATAAAATTGTTGTTCGTTACAGATAATGGACGAAATCGTTGTTTTGACTTCACCTGGCTCGCATGAATTGTATTTTCTCACCGTTTCACACATTGGCGGAGAACGATGAAACTCCTTGATTAGACTTCTGCCTAATCTCAGATTTTTTCTATGAATTATATATCATGAACTCCGGACCAATTTTGATATTTTACCTTAGAACTCATTCTTTTACTACGGGTAAAAGGAAAACAGGATTACTTTTCGATTCTGTGAAAAAGTGTTTTTGAAGGTGTAATCGCTGGTGTTGGCCAAGTCTTCGTGGCACCACTTGGTCATTAGTTGATTAGAGGGAGGCAAATGGATCTAGTCGTACAGCAGTGACTAAAGATAGTATCCAAGAAAAGTGAGGTGAGAGTATTTGCTCGAATATGAGGGGAGGCGGGCGGTCGCTGATCCCCTGACATTTGGCAAATTTAGTTTTTTGGATCCAACCCAATTAATTCCCATTCTGGAAGAGGGAGGTCACTACCCAATCTCAAAAAGAGGCTCCAATCTTAATTATGGCAAACCATCCCTTCTGGAAAGTGAAATCTTACTTTCGACATTTCGCTATCACGTGTAGGGCCAATATAAAAATGAATAGACATTATAAATGGTGTTCTTTTGTTATCGTGCTTGTAAATATTTCAAGAAAAGTATGACGAAAATTTTCTAGAAGTAAGTATGTATAAGAGACTAAGATTGAAGACAAGCTTATAAAACGATATGATCTTGCATCTATGAAGAACTTATTTTAGCGGCTGCGAAGAAGACATGTTTGGCGCCGTACCTGGAGTTTTTTTATTCGTTATTTTCGAATAACCTGAAAATACAATGCTTTATAATTTTTTCTGACTCTTGATTCATTTGTGAAGCCTACCAGAAGCAAACGTAGGCTGAGAGTGTAAAGGTTGCGCACAAGGGACCAATTACAGCAAGGGAATGTCATTTGATTATATTATTATTTGTGTAAGCTTCAGTTTTTACGAGCATTAAAATACGCTCCGCTATTATAATTCCGAAAAATTCCACATTCATACATTATTTCAGTATTTTGAGCCCTCAAGAGGATTAGATGCCTCATGATTTTGAGCATATTGCTTTGAGAGTTACATTTTTGGGCATAAATACAATAGCCATTGTTAAATAACATTTCCATATATTTCCCCAAATGTAAAGCTTACACTTTTTCGGGTCAACCAATTTATTTTATGAGCAAGGTGCTGAACGATTTGGGTGCATTCTGTCAAAAAGGATATAGTTTACTCCTCTACTTAGTTTTACTGATACGTACATGATTAATAAGGTTGAGTTCACAGGAGCGGATATTGTACTTGTGCTTACTTCCGGTATGTATTTTTCATAACATTTCATCATAATGAGTTAAAATGTTATCATTGAATACTAGAGCTCGAATTATGGTGCAGAATTGAAATACGTATAATATAACGAAAACCTAAAACGACTAGAAACGTAAACGGTTCGAGAAATAGTAAAGACTCAATGAAAATAATTTTAATGAGGATAGGAAAAAAAAGGTATCACCTGTGGAGTAAATGAGCACAAATGTTGTCCGATTTTTTAATTAGAGCACTTCAGCGATTGAATGCGGCCGGCACTTTTCACATTTCCGCTGGAGAGTCAATTATGTATCCCTTGAGGTGCAAATTAATTCCGTTATATTCACTTTGAAAACCTCACCAGGCGTGGGAGAAATTTCCCAGCACCTCAGGTTCTGATGCTTCCCCTTTGTGTCACGTGGTTGGAAGTGACTATTTTTAGACCACAAAAATGGATAATATTCGATGGCTTGATACACAGAAAACAGATGGCGTAGCAGGTTTGAGGTTTGAGCTTTGGTCTACTAAACGGAGATCCAAGAATGAAATCCAAGAGGTACTACTCTTTGGAACCGGTTGCATAATCTCGCCGAGTATTTATCAGGGTAACCGGTTTATCCGGGTACCCGCCGGAAGGACACGGACCCCCAATTTACCTTGGTCGATATAAAAAAAATAATTAATTTAGTTTTATAACAGTACTTTTTGTAGTAGAATAATCGATAAATCTACTATTCTTCATCCGCTTTTCTCTATGAAATTTCTTTTGCGTCACGCTCTCTTAATTCACATACAGTTCACATTTATGATGCGTTAATGATTAACACAAATGTAAGCAGCCAGTCAAGAAGCGAATACGATATTAATGCGAAAGAAAAATGAACACGTGAGATTCAATCAATGGACTTTCGAAGGATAAGAGTTGTCTCTGATTCGTTCCTTGGTTGTTCTGAAAAGATAATCGAATAAAAATTCTTGTAGTTGGTGATTCATAATTGCTACTTAAGCAAATACACCTTATTTTTAAATAAAGAACTGCCAAAAAATATTGGAGCCATCTGGGTGCAGTTGGGAAGTAAATGCGATGGGAAAAATTATTTGCTAACAATACATTTTATTGCGACTGTCGTGCTTTTGGGCAAAAAACTAATGCCCAAACTATTTTAGTGCCGACCCGTACGCTAAAATTACTATGATGAATTCCGTTTTTAATCCTTAAAAGACAAACAAAGGATTATTTTAAATCTTTCTCCAAAATACTCTCGAGGAGTACTGCATTATAATTAATTGAACATTAGTGTATTTACTATAGAATAAATGCATAAGTGAACTTTAAATTAATATTTTCTTCCATTTGTTTCAGGTGAGTCCATTATCTGCCAGTTTGAGAAACCGGCCAAAGAAATTACAGGTAATTCTGTACGCGCAGTTATAACTGTTATCACCATCGTATTATAGTGAATTTTATTCATATTCCTCATTGTAGCTTAGGAAATATGAATGGCCAATTGTACCATATGTGTAACTTTTTCAAAGAACGAGATGTATGGGGAAAGAAAAACTCAGTTGTCGTGAGTTTAACTTAATGCCTCCAGATAGAGGTTATAAAATTTTTATAGTGTGTATCAAAAATTTTAGTTTATTCTCATGATTTATCGATATTTGTATACTATCAATGTGCACAAGTTTATATAATATCAATACATTCTATGCCAGTAAATAATTTATGGCAGCGAATGAAATAGAGGTAACAGTATTGGTACTCAAAATAGTTTAGTAATATCGCATGTGGATGAAATATTTGATTGAAACAGGATAGGAAACTCCAAATTTCACTCCAAAGGACACAGGATATTGAAATTCCAGGTTGCTGAATAAATGTGATTGTGAATGCAACGGTAAGTACCAGTGGCACTGACCTGTATAAACATTTTTCAAATAATTTAGCAACTGATTTGTCGTTACTTTTTCAAACCAGCCAGATTTATCTCAAATGACAGGACTAGAGGAATATGCATTATTTACTTTATGAATCAAGTGTTTCCCCGTCTCCTAGGGTATAGACTTGAGTTTGACTTTTTAAGCATGGGATAGGCCTCCTATCTCCAGGGTCTGGGTGCGATTTCCGGCTGTGGTAGAGATTTTTTTTATTGGTGTACCAGTCATTCCTTGAGCTGTAGGTGAATAGAACTTCGAGTTCAACACTCCGCCCATAAGATTGGACGTTAAAAAAGAGTTTCTTTGGATGGTTATTGACCACTTTTTTAATGTCTGGGTTAATTTATGGAGGTTTGGTCGTCTTTTTTTTAAAAAATTCAACTTCCTTTTCTTGCCAACGTTTCGCCTTTTAATTAAGGCTTCATCAGGGCTCAAGGATTAACTTTTTTACTGTGACAATGGTAACTCAATAACTCAATAAATAATAATACTCGCATGATAAAACAATTTAACAATACACATGCTAAAACGTAATTGAATTAATAGTGAATAATTAAAATTACGACTTATTAAGCAAAAGCGAGGTATGCAAGCATATTTAAGGATATTCGTATAGGTATTGCTGGAAAAATGAAAATATAGTAATAATGGAAGAAATAAATTACGTAATCGATCATATATTTATCAAAAAAAAAAAAAAAGACGACCAAACCTCCATAAATTAACCCAGACGTTAAAAAAGAGGACTCCTAGGTACTGTACCTTTAGTTAAGGAGAGGCTAGCACCAATCTCTCTCTCCCCTTATTTTCCTGAAAAATTCCTTCCTTCACCCAATCACCCACCTATCCTAATTGGCGCAAGTAACATTACCTGTTACCCCTGTTACTCACCTCCTCTGAAATTAAACTATTTTTTCTTGTCGGCGGATATCACTTAAAACAACTAAAAAATAAAAATGTTCGTCCTTCACAGTATTTGCGACTGCAGCGTACACTGGTATTATGGCATTTAGCTTATTAAGCTCAATCGCTTTAATTTATCATATAGTAAATTAATAACAGTAGATAATTACATAGGTAACAAATTATTCTAGGTTGAAAAAATTAAGCTCTTGAATGCTACAAGTCATACTACGGATGGTAAAAATATGCCCAATGAATATGCAACAGTTCAATATTTTCAGCACAGCTTGAGTCTAGTAAGTTTCGTAGAAATAATTTGACATTAAACATTCACATGATAAAACGTAATTGAATGAATAGTGAATAGTTAACATTACGACTTAGCGCAAAAGCGAGATATACATGCATATTTAAGAATACTCGCATGATAAAACAATTTAACAATACACATGCTAAAACGTAATTGAATTAATAGTGAATAATTAAAATTACGACTTATTAAGCAAAAGCGAGGTATGCAAGCATATTTAAGGATATTCGTATAGGTATTGCTGGAAAAATGAAAATATAGTAATAATGGAAGAAATAAATTACGTAATCGATCATATATTTATTATTAAATGGCAGGAGAGAGTTAGCTTTAGTTGCTTATTTAATAAAGAGTTATAATATTTGATTGACCATTAAACTTCAAATTAACTAATGTCATAAAATGTTCGCGGAAAGAAAAGTAGGAAACTAAATCATCCAACCGCTTCACTTGTATTTAAACGCTAATATTTATGGATAGGCTCGGATTAGTTAATTATAAACATTGTTAATATAAATTAGTTAATTATACAAAATGTTAATTATAAAAATTATAAACGTATTATGGCGTATTCAAAGAAAGTGAAATGCTCTTGGACCACGTTAAAATTGGTTAAAATTTGTATGAAAATTTTTCCGCACCAAAATTCGTGCCGACATCCCACGAGAGAAGGCCCCAAATAGTTTTTCATTTTGCCTGCAGAGCGCTCTGCTAGCGTAAAGAGCGGTGAGTTCTGTGCTGACATCTAACGTGAAGAAATGAAAGAAGAGTATACAGTGTTCTTTCGAGGGAATATCCGTTTTCTGCAACTGAAGATGCATGCATTTTGCGAATGAGATATAAATTAAATAAAATGATCAAGGTATGATGAGAGCACCTGATGAATATTTGACTTTCAACAATATTAGCGCTTCGATAGTGGTATCACCATCTCATGTTACCGGCCAACAACAACACTATGTATTGATTAAAAAACTGAAGTAATGCTCGTATGAGGAAGCCTTGGGAAATTGTGTATCTTGGCCAATTAAGGGGAAATATCAGAAAGAATATCAAATAAGAGAATCAGGACATGTGCTAATAACTCAGCTAGCAGTGATTTGGAAAATCGTGAGCTTTGGCCAGTCAATCTTGGGTTGAAAACCAAACTTATAAGGAGGAATTTTCTCATTATTCTGTTCGTAATATTCATTGAAATAAATAGTGCGTTTTAGGACAATTTTCTAAGACGTTTCATGCCTACAATGGCGTTCAAAATTAATTGGTCTTTCCTGGCAACTAAAAGTTGTCTTTGTAGTTTTGGAGATCCCTTTGGAGATATGATTTCTTATTGCCTTGCTGTTTCATTTGTATGAACATTCCGATTTTAAACCATTTTCGTAGAAAACAGCAATCTTTCAAGTAATTGTACACTATGCGTAACATGATGTGGATTCCTTTTCTTTGTGCACTCGTTTGCTTTCCACAAGAAACAAGTCATGCGCTGCTTTGGGGATGTGAAAATAAAATCCATTTACCATTTTTCCTTTACGTTTCTGTTTCTCAGTTGACATTCTAATGTAGTATCAAAATGTCTTCGATTTTAACCTGTTTCCTGTGTATTTTGTAACGGTGAAGGTAGAAAGTTAAAGCGGGTACTACTTCTTTACTCGGAAAAACATCTTGAGTAATTTTCTTAATGGCTGTTTTTATTGCGCTGTTAAGTATTTTCAATGTTCTTTTAAGTGATATGGAATGTGTGAAGAAATTTTAAATGATCAAGGTCCATTCAATTTGCATTTGTAAACCATCACAGGCGAGAAATGTAGCCTTTTCTGGTTAAATGGGCTTATACGATAAATGGGTTTCATTAAAAATTGAAATCTCTCATAAATATTCATCGTCGAGCAGGTACCACAAATTATTCGTTGAATTTGAAGATCGCACCTCCATTTACCTAGTTTCATGTGACATATTAGCAGCACCTCATTCACTTTTCCAAAAGTTAAAGCTTAATTCTGTTCTTATATGTAAATGAGAGTCGTAAAAAAGTGTGGTAAGGAAATGATGTTTGTGTGATAGTTAAAATGCTCGGAAAGGTAAAAAAATGAAGGCGATAATGGGGCGAAAGGAATTATGACCCAAATCTTACCTAATGTAGAAAAAAAGTTTTTTTTGGGTTTACCTACCCAAGGATATTAATTGAAAAAAGCAACACCATGCTATGCGCTACGAGAAGAAATGCATTCGCATTCTCCATATTCAATTTCTTCAAGCATCAACGGTACTCATCCACATTCACGGTTTCTGTTACGAACGCGAGTTTTCAAAAACGGTCGGATAAAAGGACCCAGAATGTCTAGACACACCAACACCCCCGTGCTTGGTAATTCAGGACGCCTAAGGGTTGAGGGAGATCTTCAGAATTCGTGGTGACGCCTCCAATCTAGTTGCTTGCGTGTTAAGCAGCTTCACCCTAAAGGGCCGCCGAGGGATGAATGAAGAAAAAGGAATACCGTCGTAGAGTTTTTCGGCTGGAATAAGAGGGTGGGGGACACCGTCGCACCCTCTCGAGGCATTCGGAAAAGCCCATCGCCTCGGCAACACCTGCGACAACAAACGGAAGAGTGCCTTGTCTCCCATACTCGCACCATCTCTTAGACTTGTCTCCCTTTTTTTCCCAACCCTCCCCCAAGAATGGCTTTGAAATGTCGATTTTCCCGCCGGGTGGGGTGGATTCTGTTTGCCATAGAGCGTCTCCCCTCTTTCAGAAAGCACTCCTACATCTCCTCATTCTCGACTCTTAGGAAGTTTTGATATGAATTTACTTTACGAACTCAGCAAGTAACTATATATTTGTCTGTAAGAGCTTTGCTGATATTAATTGGCTAAATCACGATAATTGTGCTGTGCAAAGAGGTGGTGTGTGACCATTATGATAAAAATGTTCATACCTGTACCTACCGTCGTGAATAAAATCAAAATAATGCTTTTATACGTAAAAGTAATGTGGTAACTAAAACAGTCATAGTAAATATTGGATTGGAAATGTGAAATTGTCAATATATGGGAAAAATAGCGCATTTACAACGAATGGGTAATGAATGCTTGTACTACATAATTTGAAAAGTGAACAAAAAAGTGTAATTAGTTTTAAACTACTATATCTAGTACCCTAAAAATGCTAGTCTGAGCCTGGAGGCTATTTTACTGGAATCGGGTGGCTCAGGCTTTTCATTCCAAGCACCATAGTTCGAATCCCGGCTGTGGGAGAGATGTTTCATTAGTTTCCGGTCCCTACTTGAGTGCTGCGTGGAGAATACTTCAGATTCAGAACGCCGTCCGTCGGATGGGACGTTAAACCGTCGCTCCCTTGGCACCATTCATTAAGAGCAGGCTAAGGACGCCGCGCCGGGTTTCGCTTTACTATTCCTCTGTTTCCTGAAAAGTTCCTACCGTATTTCCTTTGAAATGTAAATTACTTTAGCTGTAGGTCCCCCGAATAACTAACTATGATGTACTGCATGTGAAGCCGCCGTGTTCCCTTGGAAAATGTACATGAGGTAACTTTGAAACTTTCCACGTGGCTGCAAATAATATGATTGTATTTTCGTCAACAGTACATGTTTAAGGTATAGTCTTCCCTTCCGCAGCTGGCGGGATACAATGAAGATGTAGACTCAGTGAAGAATATAAAGTTAATTAATCGGTCTCATTGAATAGAAAAATATGTAAAAAATGTGACGGTAATGGTAATAGGACGTCATGGAAGGTAAACATTGCTAAATGCTCCCTTATCCATGTGACCTGAGATATTTTTGCACTCGCAAATTTTGAATATTGTAATTTCGAGAATACGTGCGCCGATTATCAATTCCAGCTCAATGGAACCCCGATCCCATTCGGTCCTGCTTCTCAAATATTGATTAAATTTCACAAAATGTTGACGCGGGTATTTTGTCGGTGAGGAGGTCATGCATGCTATCTTTTCGTTGCATGTAAATGGTGTATGTTTGATGATCTTCACCCAATGACACATAACCTCGCGATGGCTCGCAGGGTATAACATAGCTATAGATTGTCACCTAAAGTTTAAGTTGTATGCAGCGGTTCACTTAAAGGGATAGTTTACATGGTAATTATTGATGAAGAGACATATCCACGGCAGTTTTCATACAAGAAAAATGTTTCATCAGCAAATGCTTAAAATATCCAGACTGGTAAGGCGCGTAAAACTGTAATAATTTGCATATAAGTATTTGCGGAGATATCTAGGGTATTGGCAAAGATACATTTGATATTAAACAAATCAAACGGATGCATCACTTTTGGTGCTTTAAGTATTTCAGATTGTCGGAGGATTCATAAGCAACAATATTAATCCCTAGTGTAAAAAAAATACATATTATTTTCTTTCCCAAGTTTAATCCTGAATATTTGTTTCACGTCCGCACCAAATAGCCATCGGGTCCAAAAATAAAAGATAACTATTCTCTTCGGGCAATATGTCACTCGCCGAAACAAACTAACTCTCCATAAACGTTCCATGGGCGGCGACTTCGTCTTAATTATATCTCAGCGCTTGTAAGCATGAGTTTCGGATATTTCGCCTAGTTTAGACCATGACGCTTCGAATCAAGCCTATCCAAACCCCTCTGGGTGCTGGCATGACGATTGGGAGAAAGTCAGACGGAGAAAATTCATCCACGGTGGAGGTGGAGTTTCAGGGAGTGAGGATATCCTAAAAACAGCGCCATTGGATTTAGAACATTCATTTCACTCTCACCCCTCGCGAACATCATCATTATCATCTTGTACTAATCTCCGAACTTTCAACGAGAAACACTATATAACGGACGGCGTTCCCTATGGGGAAGTCGAAGGCGAAGAAAAACAACATCAGCTCAATTCTAGATCACCATCCCAACTTCTTTGGCTCCCGCGTGAGGTGAGAAGTGAATTATTAAGGGGACATCTCCCACCCCCTTCCACCCTTCATCTTCCTCGCAGCATCCTCAAACAACGGAAGCAGAAGTGAGGAAGGAAGGGGGGAAACTTGGAAGGATAATTTCAGATCCCTTTGAGTTGTCGGCATGTGAGATAGGGGGGGTGAGTGGATGAGAGAATGAGTTATTTTATTTTTAAAAGAACCCCATCGCAGAGGGTGGAGGGAGGTTTAAGAGGGAGGGTGAGGGCAGAAGAAGAAGAATAGTTTTGGGAGAAAGGGAGATTACGGGAAGGGATGAGAGGTTTTGGGGGAGAAGAGGGTGGAATGTTTTCCTTTGAAGGAGATGAGCGAGAGATGCCACGTCTCCTGGGATGACTCCTTACTCCCCCTTTTCCGCTACCGCTCTTCCATCTTTAAGTCCCTCCCTAATCTTTCGGGGAAGAGTCTCAACTCATCTCTTCTTCTTCTCCCTCCTGCCTTATTTCCAGCGCCCCCTTGGCCCCACAAAAATTTCACCCCTCGCCAAAAATGTAAGGTTTTCTTTCGAAAAGCACACCTTATCTAACCCTCGTACCTTAATTCCTTACAAAGAGAGGGGAGAGGTAAGGAAAACTGTATCCAATTCAAGAGGACAAACTCCGATTTCAGAAACTTTCGACTCAACCACAACGAGTATCGGACATAAATCCTTAAATTCCGGAAAGATTTTGGATACGTCCAAGTTCACAGCATTTCCGACTCCAAGATATATTTTTACCTTAATTCTGTGATTCATTTGAGGCCTCTCTACTTCATGAAACCTTCATCAATATCTAGCAGTTTCCATTTGTGTAATTTTTATATGTTTTAATGTAATAACCTTATGGTAGTGGAGTAGATTATTTTGTGAGGTTTGCCCAAAATATTTCATTATATATGATGGTTATACCATTAAATGTGACCGTGCAATTTGCCCATGTATTCTCTCCCTTTGCCAAACGTATTTTCAAAATCTCGCAGAAGCCAAAAGAGCAAGAATTTAGTCGAATCGTTTTATTGTGATTTGGATGGTTCCCTGGGAGCTCAAGATTATTTTGCCTATCGATGTAATATACGTGACAAGCTGACCTGAGGTTGTAGATATATTTGGCAGGTAGATAGATTTGGCAGTAACCTACAAAATAATAGTTACTCCCTACTAGCTATTATATCATATTTTACCATCCTCACTGAAAGACATGCAAAATTTTATCTACTTAGCTAAAAACTCATCATTTTGTAAAGTTCGGGGGGTTATTTTGGCGGCTATTATCGTCAAGCCCCAAGTTACAAACCTACCTACGTTTAATACTCTAAACTCTACATGCTCCCAACTTAGGTGCATTCGGGGACCGTCTGAAACTTGTTCCGACACCCCTTATGCTCCAGCAAACCACTGTTTTCGTAGTCATCCCAAACAAGATAACCACTTCCACGTTCCCATCCCTCCCTGCTCATCCAGTTTTACTCGGTTTAACGAACTTAATCTTTCCATAATCCATTTACTCACCTCAGTCTCACAACTTTGCTCGTTCCCGCTATATACGCCGTTCCGTAGGAAGGATTTTCAATAGGATCATCGGATCAAAATAAATTGAGTGAGCGCTTTAGCACCGGGAGGTACACCAAATGTGAGGGTACCAATGTGAATGATTTCTTTTTTCTTTGAATGATTTTTTTTTCTTTCAAAAAACGAAAGGAGTAACCAAAGAGGCAATAGCGAACGAGGAATAATCTTTATTGCTTACGGTATAAGCGTATACCTTTGATGTTCAAATTAAATTATAAGAGGTATTTTTTTTGCTCCGGTCACTTAACTTGATAGCTGCGAAACGGAAAGAAACTTTTCAATTGTTCACGGCCTCTTAGGTTATAAATATCATGCTGCATTTGAGTTCTAAGTGATAATGCATAAAATTTACTTCTATTTCGTGAAACCTTTGCCATGAGCTAATAAAATGAGTTGATCAAAAGCGTTTCACCTTGTTTGGAATGCGCCTTAAATACATTGAAATTCTCTTTTGTTTTTGATTTAAGTAATATGCTCGATCACCCCGGGAGTTGGGTCCTTTATTCGCCACAGTTACTTGAGGATGATAGAAAGGAGGTAACTTGTTTCTACACTAGTCCTAAGTTGTCCATGGGTGAAATGAAAACAAGCTTCTGTGTCATTTTGGACTATTTTTTTCAGGACATAACTCTAACCTTCAACTGCATATTTAGTGCATATTGTTTGAGCAGTAATGACTACCATTTTCTCCGTAGTCAAATCACAACAGACCGACTGAAATATCAATAATTTTTCCTTGTATATTCCGTGACCAATAGGCATGTTTTCCTACAGTATGTGAAATCAAGACATTTAGGGTGGGTAAAAATTTACTTTCCCACTGATACCTGATATTCCTTGAAGTGTCTAGCGACAAGAAAAACAAACAGTTTATTCCAAGTCAATAATCGTGTTTCAAGAGGTCTTAAATAGATTACAATCCAAAATCTGCCATTTCAATCCAGTAATCTACCCTCTGGGTTACCTCGTTCATCTCATATATCGCTTAATTCATTCAAATGATATTCTACCCCACCCAAACGAATACTACGTTGAGCTAAAAGTATTAGTGAAGTACATACAAGAGAATAGTAACAGATCCTCAGGTCGTGACGTTTTCTGTCATAGAGAGAAGGAAGAAAGTCCGAAACAGGAAGCCCACAGTGTTTCTACTCAGAGAGGAGAAGAGAAGATCGGAGGGGGGAGGTGAAGTGAAAGTGGTAGATAGTTTGGGGTGCGAGGCGTATGAAATGAGGAAGGGTTGTTTTGGGTTTCGTCGAGGGAGGCCTCCGGCTTCGGCGAGCGAGGGGAGGAGTGGAAGAAGGTTGGGATGGAGAGTCGTAAACGCTGGAGCGGACGAGATAAGGTCGCCCTTGAGGATGCTAATTAATCCTGTGCGGAGGAGGAACGGGGAGATGGGGCGGAAGAAGAAAGAGGAAAGGGAGGGAGGGTTGGTCCACTGGCACGGAGGGATGTATGTAACAAGCATAGCGTGCGCGCGTAAGGAAGGAACTCACAGAAAAACTACATTTGTCACATATTTCAGTAAAACGGTAAAACCACAACCGCACACATAAATGTATTCCATGGAACGTATTCTTTATAATTCCGTTGTTAAAGTTTAAATGAATTAATCGTTGATACATTCAGGTAAGTGACTACAAGTGATTTTTTAAAATGTAATGCCAATCATCATTTCATAAATTATGTTAATTTATATGCATAGTTGCAATAAAGCCATGGTATTCAATGCACATCCATGGCAGCTAAGTTTATAATGTAATTCGATGATGGGGGTTTGAAGTGGATCATTGAAATTTTGTTTAGATGGCAAAAATGTTAATCTTTTAGAATCCCTACGAATATTACTCAAATGATTATTTAAATGAATTTAAAATGTGTCAGAAAATTTATTTTTGGAAACATACTTTTAAATCTGTAATTACAATAGCCATGATCTGATCCTCGACTGACTTTCTGCACCCCTTAACAAGCGTGGAGAGGCAGTCAACTATCGTGGTAGGGATGCGAGGTGAAAGACTGAATTTTCCTAAATATGAGAGGGCTTAAGGTTGGAGATGAAATGGAAATAGTTGGGTGATTGAGATTGCCGGTTCAGAGAGTCGAGGTACGCTGAAAGGGGCATAACACAGGGCTGTGATGTCTGTGAATTTAATGTCACAGAGGGAATCTTTAACTTTAAAAATATTTAATTTGAATTCATTGGTATTTTTTGACTTACTAGGCATCCTGAGCAGTTGCTTGGATGATTTCATGATGGCGGTCGACATTCTTTGAATTTTCAGAACCCAGCACCTCCTTTAAAACTGCTTATTTCACACCAGTTGCCTTGAAGCTCTGCGTCGTGGTATGATTTGGCGTGAGAATTGCATATCTCGGCAGATGCACGAAATGTCCACACGAATTATCCTTTTGCTGAAAAGGAGGTTATATTAAATAACGGAAAAGAGAAGGGTGGGTGGAGAAAGGGAGATGAATAATAGACCGATACCGATATTGACAATATTTAAGAATTTGCATAATTTGATTGTTTTTAATTTACCATCTAATTTTCAAGCCATATTGCTACGCCTAAAATGATTTCCAATGATAAACTTGTAGTAGCTTCATTTCTTCGCTTAAACTGCGTAAACACTATTGGGTCAAAGACTTATTTAAATAAGTATGTAAAAGTAAACTGCATTCATATTTCATGCTGAAATTCGGATTCTTGGTCATGTTTGATCCTTGACGTTGAAACAGGGAGTCAAGAAAGGCTGCGAGAACAACATAAAGAATTGAACAAGTACGGTAAGCCGAAATGTTCAGTCACATAGACGACATTGGTACGTGAGCTGGCATAATCGCTGTGAAGAGCAGTATCACTTTGGAGGTAGTATCGCTGTGAAGTACTCGCGAACACACGAGGAAAGATCTTGAAGCTTCTGGGGCGTGGGAAAGAGGGGGAGTGGGATATCTGGGTCGGGAGAGAAGAGCCTCGGCATGCGGGGAGGCGGTAGCCCTCGGGAGTCGTCCCTAGATTGAGAATGAGGGTGGGTGTTTAGTTGTGCGTGAGATCATGAGCTCCATACGTGCAAGGGAGGGCGTGTATGTTTTGGTGGGTACGACTCCGTGTTTAGGTGGAGGGAAGAAAGAAAAATAGTACGAGCCGAGATCTCCCCGTAGATTTCCTCCGGTTCGTTAGCGGTCCCAAGCGGTCGGCAGGCGCTCTCCCAACAAAAGGGTTCTTCCTGGGGCACTTCGAAAGTCCTTGAAAGGCTCTTGGGTGCGAACCGAGGATTTTTCTGACACACGCGAGGTGAATGAGAGAGAGAGAGAGCAGCCCAGAGTCGTCGTATCTCTTAAGTCAGAGGCCGAGAATCCCGTCAACTTTCAAATCCCGACGTTTGTATGCACGATTTTTGGGTCCTTGTGGGAGAAAAAATGCACTTTCTTCGCCGAGGGATTCGCTCAACTCATGCCCACCATTTGGTGGAAAGTGAACGAAGCAACGGGCATGGAAACAAAATATTCTGGAGGATCGCTACAGATTATCATTGATAACCTGCGATGGTTTCGAAAGAGCATATGATAAGTGGGAACCTCCTCGTGATTTATAGCACCCAAAAAGTTTAAAATGAGTTATTTATTTTCAGAAAACAATGTTTTAGCTTTCAGGCATATAATCGTATCAGTGCAATAATCGGTATTATGGTTATTACATTCGTGGTGAGAGAATTCAATTAAAGGATGATCCTGGGGATATCGTGAGCAAGGAAGTAAAAGGATAGAGCAATTGGATAATATAAAGGCAGCCAAAAAATAGTGGTAGGATACAGTATTTATAGTAACATAAGGGTAAGGATATGAGGAGGCTATGTTCCTTTTTGTGCAAGAACAAATACTGCATTCTGCGACCCAAACCTACTAGTAAGTGAATGACTTACTAGTAGTCTTCCGGGAGAGAGAGGGGTAACCTGAGACAGAAATCATGGATGGGAGGCTTGATAAAAAAGAATACCCTTCCCCAGAATATTATCAAAGAAAAGAAAATATCCAACGTAAAATTTATTAAATACTTAGGCGTCACCATCACTGAAGACGTCATGGGGGGAACACATCAGGGAAATAACTAGTGTAGCAAACCGTAGATTAGGATTCTTAAAAAGGGTGCTAGGCAAATTCGATGAGGGAGTACGAGAAAGAAGCTATTTTACACTTGTCAGGCCTCATTTAGTATATGCCGCTAGTATATGGAATCCGTACGAGGAAGTTATGATAGTGAATTAGAGCGTGATGCAGGAGCTCAGCTAGATTTGTTAAAGGCCGTTACGATAATTGTATTAGCGTTACAGGTTTATTTGAAGAACCAGGCTGGGCATTACTATCAGAACGCAGGTTAAAATTTAGGTTCAATCTTTCAACTAAATTCGAAGCTGATTTGTTTCCAGATGACGTTATATATATTAGGAATTCCTGCGTTTTATTTATTTAGGTTTTTTGCTAGGTTTGATCAGTTTAACAAGAATAGAGAGATAGATTGTCGTACTCATAGATTTAAAATGTTATTTTTCCCGCGTACAATTAGAGAGCATTTTAGGCAACATAGCAAAGGGATAGGTAGGTGAAATATTGTTCGAGTAGTCTGAAGTGTGAAGTGTCGGAAGTGAAGTTGTTTTTTTTTTGCATGCATGAGTATCTATTAAATTGGTGTCGGATTTCAAGTCGGTATTCGTGGGTGTGTCCTGCATGATTGCGATTTGGTAGTTTTTTTCTTTTTTTCCCTAATTACTTTTAAAGGTGTGGTGTTTGTTTTGTGTTGTTCATTTTTGTTTGTTGTGTCATTGTTCCTGGTGTGGAAGCACCCCCTGCCGCACACCCTAGAGGTGACTTGCAGGGTATGTCGTAGATATAGATATAGAAGTGCATGATACATGTATTAACAACCAATCCCTTTACTACTATATAGATTTCTGCATTGAAGCTTTCGCGGCTCATGATGATAAATGATTGGACATACGGGTGTATGCCGCGTCATATATCGGATGTTGCCCCGACGTTTCGTGACCGACTGCTGGTCACTTTTTCAAGGGAATGAAAATTCCCTTGGAGAAAAAAAAAGGGAAAAAAAAGAATTCATTCCCTTGAAAAAGTGACCAGCAGTCGGTCACGAAACGTCGGGGCAAAATCCGATATACGACGCGGCATACACCCGTATGTCCAATTATTTACTATATAGATGGTTACCATTTAGCTGAATATTACCCTATTATCTAGCATGTTTCCATGGAGTAGCAAAGTTTCATGTCAATAGTGCACGTTTGGATATCCTCAACCCCTGCCACACACCCTCGTGGGGGCCGCAGGGTATTACGTAGATGTAGGCAACCTAGAGTTAATAAACCATCAGGAAAGGCAGGCGCTTTTCCACAGATGGGTGTGAACCCATGAACTATTGTCGAAAAAGAAGTTACTACTACTTAAATAAAGGAAATACAAATTTAATGTAAAAAATAGCAATTACTTTGAACCGCAACTTACAAGACATGGAAGGAAGTATAAAATACAATGAAGTGTGGAAGAAAAGACCAATATTGATTTTCTATTAAGCCAAGACTCCTTGCATTTGGTTTTATGATCCACCGTACGGTGAAATAGACCATACATAAAATATTTTTTTTAATCACTGGATCTAGGGAACCGACACGCTTTCAATTTCTATTTCTCAGTGACTTAAACAAGGAGACCCCGGAATAAGACACATGACATTGATTATTTAATAAGACTCTTGGGTTAACGGAAAAATTTGTGTCTCTATCGATTAACACAACATAAAATTACCTTTCGGAGAGCTAGTTCGTTTGGAAAACACCTACCGCTTCTTAAGAAACGCCGAAGCTGAGGACCGGAATGTGTCTTTTGAGGCAAAAGGAAGTCTTACTAGTTTAGATTATGTCCCAACCACAGAAGAATTTCCCCTCTATTAAATAAAACTTGATTCTTGGAATGCGTAATAATATTGATTTCTCAAATCCTACTTATTTTTATTAATTAAAAAGCAAATTTGTTTTTGAGTCTCCGATAAAGTCTTTGAAGAGTATCTTTCTGGGAACGATATGAATGAAAGCCGTAAAAAATTAAATATTTGTGCATTGCAAAGGGAGTATTTCTCAAAAAACCTGGTTATACATTAAAAAAGGTTTATCATACCACTAGATACGAACGTTATCTTTGGAGCAGTAAGCCTCTGGCGCTTCTCGTTATTACATATAGGCACATACCTTATTAATACAACTTCATTATTAGTTTCGAGGTCTTGAGTACCGTCTACCATAATCTTAATCAGGTGATGAATCACCTTGCCTCATGTCCTTGAATTAGATTCTAAATTATGGGTATCGCTGAATTAAGAAATGCATTGAATCGTATTGAAAAGATAACATCTTCACACATGAGAAAATAAAGGTTTAAATTACAATGTACAATGATAGAAGGGTTGCCTTTTTCTTTAAATTTTACCTGAAAAATTCTTGTTTACTTTGACTCTGAAAACACTGTTTCCGGATATGCGCAAGAGGGTCGTTGGAGTAAAAAAAATATGGCCGAGCATTATTAAGTCGGACTGCTTCAAGAAGAAGTAAATATGATTTTGGCGCCTAAATGCATAATACCGTATATTTAAAAAAGGCTTAAGTACATTTTTTTAGCTGATTATGTTCTTTGGATTTTATACGGAAAGAAAAATTTTATATAATATAGTAAAGACCCGAGTACACCTGTCTTCAGAAATAAATAAAGGATATGAACCATCATTGTGAGCTAACTTGATATTCGTTTTTGGGACTTACTCAATTATTGAAGATATGTTCTCTAAATATGCTAGAGATCGAATAGGATACACAATTATCGAGAATCTAACAGTCTTAATCAAAGTTGATGATTGATATCGAAGCGAAACTAACCTGAATAAATTTTCTGACAGATCGGCTAAAGTCTACACAATTTGACCGCATTTATTTTTGTCTAGAAACTTGCAACTTACTGAGTCCAAGCCAGAGATCTTCTGATGGCTTTAAGAAGGAGTCTACCTCCTGTTATGGAGAATCTTAAATATGGAGCAGTAAACCTACGTGATGAGAAAGAGATGATGGGAGGTACCCATACATGCGGCATCCTTTTGAAGTCATGCGTAAAGCCCCTCATTTGGGAACGTGACACCACATGCGTTAAGGATCAGGACAGCTAGTCTTTGCCAAGGTGATTTTATCAACGCGTTGTTTACTGCACAGCACAAAATTGCCTCTTGTTGTGAAGATTGTATGTAGCCTACGCAGAATTGTAAAGATGCAGTTATGTGAGGAATTGGACTCAACGAATTGTGGCTTATTATAAATTCAATAACAATTTTAAAAAATCAGTAGCTGCGAACAAGCTTGATTCCTGTGGCAAGGAACGACAGAGTTTACTTCAAATACCTTCAAATAAATTAAAGTTAGAGAGTTTTGGTATAATTAATGACGTTGTATGTTGGGTAAAAGAATTATTAAGTGGGAGAAAGCAGAGGGTTGTCATAGATGGTATCATGTCGGACGCAATCAATGTCACATCAGGAGTTCCACAGGGTAGCGTAATAGGGCTGCTTTTATTTCTTTTATAGATAAACGATTTGAGTACCGTAGTTAATAGTAAGCTTAGACTATGTGCAGATGATGCCGTAGTGTACGGGGGTATATCTAATGAAGAAGACAGGGAATCGCTTACAATTAGTAAGGATTTAGATGAAATTCAAGAGTGGTGCGACAAATGGCGGTTAGTACTTAACCTTAAAAAGTGTGTACCTATTAATTTATGGAGAAGGAATAATAAGCGATCCTATAAAATTAGTAACAC
Source organism: Platycnemis pennipes (assembly GCA_933228895.1). Classification (NCBI taxonomy): domain Eukaryota; kingdom Metazoa; phylum Arthropoda; class Insecta; order Odonata; family Platycnemididae; genus Platycnemis; species Platycnemis pennipes. The sequence goes on along the minus strand of OW121847.1, from coordinate 70,751,533 downwards.
GAAGATCGAGAGCGTTGAAACCATAAGGTATTTAGGTGTAACAATCACTAAAAATTTATCGTGGGGAAGACACATCCGGGAAATATGCGGCCGAGCCAAGCGAATGCTAGGATTTATAAAAATAGTACTTGGAAAATGTGATGAGAAGACAAAAGAGCGAAGTAGGTACCTTGTCACAAGTTAGGCCCCACGTCGAGTGTGCAGCCAGTGTATGGGATCCGACAGAGTTAGGTTTGATCAGAGAACTAGACAGTGTGCAGCGTAGAGAAGCTAGGTTCGTGAAAAGGTTTTACGATAGGATGAGTAGTGTATCAGAATTAATACAAGAATTAGGGTGGGAATCATTATCAGAGCGTAGGTTAAAGTACAGATTAAAACTATTAGAGAAATTTCAATCGGATAGCTTTACTGAAGATGTTAGGTACACATTAAAAACACCAGCGTACTATGCTAGATTCGACCAGAGAAATAAGATTAGAGAGATAGATTTTTGTACTGATAGATTCAAGTATAAGTATTTTTTGCCCCTAAGTATAAGAGAACAGAAAAGGCAGCATAGCAACGGGATAGGTAGGGGAAATATTTTAGAGTAGTCTGTGGTGCATGATGCATGTATTAATCCCTTAAAGAGTATAGTTACTAATAATCTAGTTGCATACCCTATAATTGCTTGTTTGCATGTCAATAGTGCATGTTTGGTGATCTTCACCCCCCGCCACACACCTTTGCGGGGGCTTGCAGGGTATCACGTAGATGTAGATGTACCTGCTTAACCAGTGACCGCTAAGATAGATTCATCTATCTTGGAGATAATCAGAAAACAGAGCTACTGCACGCGAAATTTTATGGACATTTGAGCATTGGTAGTAATGCATTACGTGCATTTTTATATTATATTAGCACCAAATAATTATTTCAAGATTTAACTTATATATATGTAACTTGCATACTTATGGCGCGACAAACCACCAATCACAGAGACGGACTTAAACAAGGGTTCATAAGAATCTCATAGTTCGATAAAAGAATACACGGGCACATAAAATGAGTAGACGTTTTTCGTCGTTTCAGGTGGCATTGTAAATTATTCCAGATTATGCAATTTTCTTTAAGACAAACCAGGAATACACCAATGTAGTTATAAATGTTGCAATGCTTCAATCAATTAATTACTATTTCATTGTGAAAATGTAACGGAAATACTGAATTGAATACATAATGAAATGATGAGTGAAACAAATGGACGTTTAAGACTTTATCATACAATTCAATGTTCGAGCAAAGCATTAATTAACTCGATGTAGTAATAAATGGCATGCTTTGTGATCTTCATCTACATCTACATCTACACGATACCCTGCAAGCCACCTCGAGGGTGTGTGGCAGGGGGTGAAGGTCACCAAGCATTCACTACTAGCATGCAAGCAAGCATCTAAAGGGTCTCATGCAACTAGATTGTTAGTATCTATAGTATTTGAGGGGTTAATACATGCATCATGCACTACAGAATACTCTAAAATATTTCCCCTACCTATCCCTTTCCTATGCTGCCTATTCTGTTCTCTTATAGTACGGGGGAAAAATGCCATTTTGAATCTATCTGTACGACAATCTATCTCTCTAATCTTATTTATCTGGTCGAATCTAGCATAATACGCTGGTGTTTTCAATATGTGCCTAACATCTTCAGTAAAGCTATCCGATTGAAATTTCTGCAATAGATTAAATCTGAACTTTAATCTACGCTCTGATAATGATTCCCACCCTAATTCTTGTATTAATTCTGATACACTACTCAACCTATCGTAACACCTTTTGACGAACCTAGCTGCTCTACGCTGCACACTGTCTAGTTCTCTGATCAAACCTAATTCATAAGGATCCCATACACTGGCTGCATACTCAAGGTGGGGCCTAACTAGTGAAAAGTAGCATCGCTCTTTTGTTTTCTCATCACATTTCCCAAGTACTCTTTTTATAAATCCTAGCTTTCTCTTCGCTCGGCCGCATATTTCCCTTATGTGTCTTCCCCACGATAAATCTTTAGTGATTGTTACACCTAAATATCTTACGGTTTCAACGTTTTCGATCTTCGTGTTATTAATTCTATAGGATCGCTCTATCGAATTATTCCTCCTCCAAAAATTGATAGCTACAAATCTTCACCCCCTGCCACAGACCCTCGCGGTGGCTTGCAGGGTATCGCGTAGATGTAGGCAAAAAACTTGCTAAACTTAACTAAACTAGCTTCTTTTACTACACACTTGCCACGCACGGTATTTGTTTCTTGCTCTTATTGCATCTTAAACTCCAATGCTACAATTAACACCGTTAACGATATGATCATCAAAGCTGACCCCCGCAAATTGATCGGAAGAGTACAAAACGTTGATATTTTTCACTTTTTCTACACTTAAAACAAGACACACTTTCACTATTAATGACGTGTAAGACATACCGAATAAGCGGCTTGCTAAATGATTCTGGAATCCTCCGTGGAAGGTGTCCTGCAAACACTATGTTCATGCTGATCCGTGAAAATATCTCCAAAGCAATCCACATCACTCACTGTGTAACTAGCTTCGAAAATGCGCCGCATGGTGGCCACACGGAGGCAGTCAGTTTGTGTGCTAGACGGCGAGGGAGGTGCAACAGGAGGGGAGGGGAATTATGGCGCGAGCGACCACCAATCACAGCGATGTTGCACTGGTGACATCGAGACGGCAAGGCGTCACCATGGAGACGGAGGGCTACCGTCCCCCACCCGACGACCGATTTTGAGGCACGTCTGCAGACCTAGGGAGACTCAGCTTTAGCAGACTCGGGCGCCGCGCCGCCGTATCACCTATATCACGGACATCGAAAACAAATTTTATCCGATTAACATGAAATTTGGCACCTCTATGTTTATTTCCATGCTGAGACTAAATCTGTTGTCAATTTTTATTAAAAATAAAAATTTGCATTTTTTTCGAATTTGCAAAAATAAACTGTTCGCCTTCTTCGACGACCAGTAACTGCAAGACTTCATTATATTGGAATCATCCATTTTAGCACCATTATCATCAAAACTATTGTAATGCGGAAATCGTATCATTATCAATAACAGGATTTCCGCATGATTTTGAAGTATCCATTGGCACTACATTGACCTCAGTCGATGCACTTGCTGCGTGCACAGTGCTCAGTTTCGCAATGTTTATATTTAACTGGTGCTCGTTTATCATTCAACCGAAGGCCACTCAAGGCTACTCAGGTATCACTTTAGACAACCCAACGCTCAAAATTCCCTAAATAGTATTTTTTTTATTTTTACTCGCCTCGACAGAATATCGGCGGTCCTGTGACACTGTGTGCCCTCTCGATCACGTGTTGCCCAAAAAATGTATCTGTGCTGAATAGTATAAAATGCCTTCCTATCAGCAAACTGAATTGGAAGAATGTGTATTCAAAGTTTTACCAACAGTTTGGAAGTGAAATTTATTTTCTAAGTTCCGAATCACACTACAAAAGCAACGTTCCCGGAGGGGATTCCTACAGAATTTACAATATGCTCTTTCAACAATTATCCTCTATTTAGCTTTATTCTGAATGCAAGGTTATCGATAAGTTTCGCGAAAATAAAGCTATTTTAGCATGAACTTTGGATGGAATTTGCTCTTTACCTCGACGGAATGTGTGTGATTACGCGGTTCTAGGGAGTCTTTGAAAAGTTGATCTGAATTATCTACACGAACGGCTTCTACGCGTACAGCACCAATATCAAACGGTAAGTGAATTTATCGGAAATTGGGACGTGTTTGCTTCGGAACCACTTTATTTCCTTTCGTAGATCAGTAACAATGGTTTTAGTGCACTGAGAAAAGGACCTGTTTAAACATAGACTACCTACTACTACAAACGAATATTAGCACAACTACTCCTGGATTAAATCTGTGATAAATATATTGTTCACTACTTACTGAAGCCACCGTGGCTATTTTTCACCCCTATTTTTTTGTGATAAAACCTGCTTTTTGTGTTGCCCAGATGGAAATTATTCTCACCAACTTACGGAGACGAGAGGATGAGACTGGAATCTATTTCGATAACCTTGTACGCATGTAAAAATTCTGATGCGTGAATAAATGTCAGAAAGCGAGCCGGCAGCCCTTCACAGCAAGAAAGTGGAGTGACGGATACAAGAAAAAAAATGATATCCAACCGTAAAAAGAAGATATTATCGCTGCTTGGGTGAAAACAGGGTGAGACATAGGATTTCAGCTCGTATTTTACGCCTAAAAAAATAGTAGAATCGAGGGATAGGGCATAAATTTCGATAGTTTTATAGAAAAATTTCCTGACATCTTTTGTGACTTTTTTGCTTTAACCGCTAGTTTTTGTGAGGCCTCTTTTTTATTCCATCTGTCAAAATGTTAGAATCCATTCCCTTGGACTACGAAAGCTACGACGTCGGATGTGAAGCTTTTTTTGCGGTTTTACATGGTTAGAAATAAATCACGACTGGAATAGTCACATGCTGCTAACAGATGAGCGTAGCTGATCTAGTTTTTCCTAGAACCGATCGCCGCAAATATGTTAAAAATTGTGAAATTCACTACACAGCGAACAGCTTACTACTCGCATATGTTGAGTAATTCACCGACGTGAATAACTTGAGCAGTTCTATCGCGAACTTCTCATCGGTACGTGACGCAAGTCCGCGAGTCCAACAAATAGATGGGACTGTACGAAGGAAAGGCAGAGAGAGATTGAATGCGTGAGACGTTACTACCCACCCCCTCGATCTCGGGTGTGATGGACCCTCTCAGGGCCGGCGGCGTTGGGCGAGTCAACCCCGCGACTCCAATCTCCGGAATCAGAATCGCCCAACTGGCAGGGCCAATAAAATACTTCGCGCTATCTTCTTCAACCAGTCTTGTCGGTCGGTGTCTCTCTTCCTACCCATCAGCCACCGGAGTGGGGGTGGGGGAAGAAAGGGCGCGGACTACTCCAACCCCTTCCTCCACCTCGTCGTCGCTGCTGACTTGCGCGAGAGTGCTTATAAATAAATGCGGCTTCCTCTTTCAACTAGATTCTCCCCCCCAGTTTCCGACTCATCCTCAAACCTGCCCGCGACTTCATTACTACGTCCCACGAAGCGGTCCCACAAGAAGGCGGGCGGAGGATTAACTATCTTCTCACGGCGAATGTTTTTATTCTGACGCGACCATCTTTTACTTCATCGCCGTGCGTCTAATATCCTCTTTCCCAACTCTCTCCCCTTCGTCCTTTTCCCTTGTGGCTTGGCGGTGGTTTTTATGACCTCTCTGTCCCTCATTCTCGTAACTCTTCTCTCGTCTGTTCCTCTCCCTCTCTCGTACTTTCCTCACGGCCTCAAAACACAACCTATCTCACCGAGCGGTCTTCTGGAGTCGACGCGATCATTTTTCCGAGTAATGCGACGAATATATCTCTTATTTGCTCCCATTCGCCTTATCGCGGTTCGAAACTCGGCGTAAATACACGGGGGCGCGTGCTCCCTTATACTGTAGGACCTCAATCACGTTTCATCCTACTTCCCTCGTTAGAGAGGACCACGTAACACAATCAGAAGAGCCATTTATCCTCCGTAAAACCTTTATTCAAGTGCTAAAAGCCACCAGAACCAGCTGAAAAATGCTGATAATCGAGATCTGTCGTGAGTGTTTGAGAAATCGAATAATTTCAGTATTTTGACAGTTTAGGTACTGATGGTGTTTCGTTATTTTCCTTCCGATTTGAGGATGATATAAATAATCATTTGGTTCATGAATAAAACCATTGTTTTTTATTAAGATGTAAAATTAATGGAAAAGAGTAAAAGAAACCTAAGCTCAATACTGCGTGAAATTCACACATTAAGGCCATAGAGGAGGCAGTATGTTTTAAGGTGCCATATCCTGTTTCCCAGAAATATCTAGAATCTACCATGCGTTTGTCTAAATGTGTACCCTTCTGAAAAGGCTTCTTCAGTCACTGAGAACCCTAAGCCCCGGGTCAGTGGTCGAATTCCCACTTTTCCCACTGCGCAAAAACTGCATTTAATGAATTCCTTGTTCTTAAAAAGAAACTTTTTGCTAATACTATACTGTGTTATGTTAGAACTTATTTTACTATTTCTGTGTTTTCTCATCTATCCATCTTCCTATGTATTCCATCCTGATGAGAGATGTGAAAATTATCTACAGTTATTTTATTATGCATGCTCATGTTAATGATGTTCCGATAGTCTGGAAAGCGTTTAATGTGACAGTCAAATGTATCATGACGAATAGGATCTGACCCTGAAATGCAATTTTGCGACATATTTCCACCAGGGCTTTATCTCAAGCCCGAAAACGAGGAAGAAGGTTACATTTTTTCTGCCTCTCTCCCTTACAGCGGGTTTCAGGGAAGCTTAAATGTATATCCTGGACTCAATGGACTATGTTTCTTGAGGTAACCCAAACCCGTTACTCGTCTAAACATTTTACAGTTGAAATTGACTCTCAACGATACGAATGAAGGCCAAAAATTACTCTAGGAATTTAAAAATTACAGAAAAATCAGTGGACAGGGATCGCATAGCGAAGGAATAATTTCGAAAATATAAATAATTCTTGGAAATCATTTTTTTAATATAGGCAATCAGTATCCACTAAATTAAGTATATGATTAACCAGAACATAAAACAAAATGGATTAACCTAGCTCAATGACTCTGGTTTCCGTATGATATTATTTTCATTGGAAATCCCTTGCTTTATGTTCATTTATATGTTGAACAAATTCGAGTGAGTTATTTAAAATATTTTTCTCACATGTGCTGAAATTGACACGGAGGCATAAGAGCCATTGGGAATGAATTAAATGAAAAAGAATATTGCACAAATCACTATTGTATTCACGAAACTCTTAATTTTTTATTTACTATGCTTGTCAAAGCCTTTTTATCTGCGACACCACAAGTTCACTCGCTCATCCGGAAATTCCTCTCGACTGCAATACATTTATATTTTATTGCGGAAAAAGGAGCATTCATTTTAGCAGCCATGAATTGGAAAGGATGAGAGCAGCAGTGCCATGTCTGAAGCAAGTAGTAGGAAGCAGGACATTGGGAAATGGATACAGTTGAAGCAATTGAGGACTCGACAGATCCCTTGGGGTTCCCTCCCTCTCCCCTCACGTCCCCCCGCAAGATACACCAAGGAGTTGGTTCGTCGGCTGCTTTGAAGGAAAGACGCGTTCATTTTGCGACTGCTTTCCTATGGACGGTGTTCCTTAGTCCGTTAATTAGTACTTGTTCATCCTCGGTACTGGTTTCATTAGGTTTCATTTCACCTTTTCCGATGGATTTATTTCAGCCATGCGTTGTTACTGAGTTTTGTAGGTTTAACTCAGCGTCAGTAGCGAGACTGTTTATCTGAGAGATTGGGGCTCCCGAGTTCAATTTTCCGGCGGCGTGTAAGCTTCTTTTTGTTCATCGTACCGACTGCTTACTTCTCCTTAACTTCAGCAGAGTGAATTATTTTCGAAGAGAAATTCTTCGTCACAAAGTTATGTGGATATTTGCAAAAGGAGCGTTTTCAATGTTAGGCTTCACTCATGCAAATTCCTCCTTCATTTCTTAGGTGTAAATTATATTTAAGTTACAATCCTAACCGGATAGCACATAACTTTCCGGTGTCAAAGTCTTTGTTTATGGCTTCCTTTCGATATAATAGACGCTGTTACTCCCTTGCTTTTGAAACTAATCAGCGAAATACAATCGCAAAAGTGTCACTACTGAATGCTCATAGCTTTCCAGCTTTCCCCGTTACTACAGCGCAAATTTCTGTTTATGCCATATTCCGTTAATTAAGGTACTCAACAAACAAGGTAACCGGCCTGTAAAATCACGTGGACAAACTACAGCAAACTATAGTTTAGTGGCAATCGAAGCAAAACGGTAAATACTGAAGGAAATAATGTTTTCACAAATACGCTCACGCCCTTCTCATGGGGAGAATCCAAACACTTAAACCAATCTTCTCTGATTTTCCTCTGATATTCTCTATTCCTTGAGATTTTTGTGAGTATATCTCTCGCCAGAATGAATTTCAGAGCCTTAAAACACCTCACTACCTGCTTCCTCCCGTAAGCCAATTATCTGCGGAATCCGAGTCAACTCCGCTTTGCCGAGGCGTAGCATGTGATAAAGGGCGTCACAAGCCTTGGCACCAAGCGAGTCGGGCGTGCTCGAGACTTCGTATGCGCACTGAAGATCACCCCAAAAAATTGACCCTATTCGATCTAATTTACATTCACCCCATTAGAAGCCGGAGGAATTCGCGACGGAGAGAGAAAGAAAAAAAGTACAACTTCCAGTCCTTCATCTTCCGCACGGCGGACAGCCGAAGCTAATTAAACCATCTCCGCATTCTAAAGCGCACCTTCCACGCCGGCTTGATGGATGTCCGAACCTTGTGCTCTGAAAGAAAGAAGCGAGCCGGTCGTGGGAGACGGCCCAAGCGTGTGTGCCTCGGAGCGGGGAATGTAAGGGTGAACGGAGAGAGGAAGGTAGAGAGAGAGAGAGAGAGAGAGAGAGAAAGGGGGAAGAAGGGGGTGGCGAGGCCAGGACTCCCCCAACGTGAAGCTATATCGAATGCGTATCGTATGTTTGCGAAGTGGGGCCGATTTAAAAAAAAAAAAATATATATATATATATATGTAAGGTTTGCGGTGATGGCAAACGTGTTGTAGGCTATACCTATTGATTTAATTTTAGGTTTGTGGAGCGTATGGATTAAGAAAAGGTCCAATCTTTGCATTAACTTTCACGGTTCAGTTGATTGGGATTCTTGACCTCCAATTTCACAGGAAAAAATCAATTTGTTCATTTTAAAGCGTGGTTTGATTATTCATGGGACCTAGCATACCAGAAGGGTGAATATGCAGGTGAGTTTTGGAAAGAAAGTTTGATTTTAGTTTGCAATACTCTCACGGTACTGAAAAACTAAGTTTTAGCTATGACCTGATCCAAATGTTGGTTTAAGAACCAAACCCTTCTCTCTCTCTACAACATTTTTAAGAGGTGGGCATGAGATTAAGTACTTTTTTGCCTCGTGATCGTTACCGAATTTCAATTGCGAGTACTTCTAACAACCTATATTAGGGTATTGGTATTACGATCAAAAACAGGGCCATGTAGGAGGCGTGAATTGAAAAAATCTTTGAGTATTTCCACTCTAAATTAAGGAACCTTTGAGAACGCAGAAGGTTACTCAGCTCCAAGTCATCTACGTTGGCAAAATGGATATCAAATGAATTTTCTACCTGACTAGAAACATGCAAACAATCTTTTAGCGTTATCACTCCAACTTTTAATGATAAAAAGGTGAGTCATTTTTCTCGCAAAGGGAGAAGCAAATTCACGTTTCCCAGAGGAAAGTTCAGAAAACTTCCGTTTCCGCCCTCGCGTCGATATAAAGGAAGACATTTGAGGGTCAATTTGCATATTATCTCTACGACTTCATGATTATTGAACGATTCTTCCTAAGTACTAGCATTTAATCTTCAATGTTCGAAACCGATGATCCGAAAGTAAATAAAAAATTATTACAAAAATGAAAAAAATTTACGGACTTTCCTGCAACTTAGTTCGAATTTCTTTCCAGTGCTTCAGTTCATTGGAAATTTAATCACCTAAGAAAGTAGCGCACGTTTTAAAAACGCCTCTCCGGTGATCATTGATAATATCCATTGCCTTAGGAATAGAAAAATTGGTGATTTAAAGACGTTATCTATGGTCCCTTTCGCGAAACAGCGCCAGGAGGGTGGACATTCTAATTGAAGTCGAGGTTTATTTAAATGAAACACATCTTGATGCTCTTCACAGATTTAATACGATCAGGAGCGAGTTCCGACCGGTTTCGGCCATGATCCGCCGCCAAGAAGAGCTTCTACTGTGGATGGTACCTACGGCGTGCATGGAACACAAAAAGATTCGTAAACTGGGCAGTCATTAGTCAAAAAGAAATATCCCAAAAGGAAAAAAATATCTCATCCCTTCATTAAACGACGTAGGCCGTTATTATCGATTCTTCTCAGTTTTACCTTGGCCACTACTTCCTCGTTTTTATTTTATTTCAAAAATACAATTATCTTATGTTGCAAATTGCTCTATAAATATCGTTTTTCTGAGTTTATCTGCGTTGATTGAGCGATTGCCTTGTCGTGTATTGTGAAGGGGGGCTCAATTCGCACAAAGCAGAAATAGCTCCACAACGAGAACGAAGTTTCAGTAGCTAAAGTCAGTAACAAGCAATTTATAGTATCACAGCAAATATCACAGCACAGTTGAGAGAATATTGATAGCCTGATGAATTTCTATAAAGACTTAGTGAAAAAGAAATATGTCTAATCATGGGCGTGGAATGTTGAGGGCTTTTTGTATGTGCCGGTGACTGACAAATGGGATTTTTAGGACTACGAAATCATAATATGTATCTCTAATATATGCATCATTTTTTATTCAAATTAAATTTGAACATTAGATTATATAACTATGTATTTCCGAAGTTCATAGTTCTCTATCTAGAATTTATGCGTAATCCGCGAGCAATTAGATCATGAGATCTATGATTTGGTTGCCTACTGATGAGACGATTTTAATAACTAATGTCACCTTAGTAAATATTCAGATATTGCATATAAGCTGTATAGTTATTATTATATATTATTATTCAAATACTTTACCTATAGGTATAGTTTTACTCCTCATTCAATTGCGATACCTAATATAAGAAATATTATAAAAAAGGAGCGAAATTATATGTTGATAATTCGCCACGGCGCGGCGTTCCGCAAATGAATCGTGATTGAAAATTTCCTCCAGAGCTTATTTCTTGCCATGATTAAAAATCATAATTTTTTCGTAGAATTAGGAAATCGTATGAAAATCTGTCTTGTCGCACGGAGGAAAGGGGAGTGTGATCATAAAAATTCAAATGAGGGACTTATACCTATCTGCTGCCGAAATCCGCCTAATCCTATCCGTGCTCTAACAGTTTCTTCACTCTTAGGATTTTGTCCATTTTAGACCTAAATGGATATCGTTGTGGATGAAGTAGTCAACTCCCATTACTAAGGGCAGGGTTCCTGTCACAGTGATTTCTCAAAAGAGTATCGGTCGAAACTCAAGTTCGGAATTGATTGAAAACATAACGAGTGTGGACTCAATCCGCCGGCTGGAGCTTCCAATATTGTACAATGTTTTCGACTTAATTACGTTACAGTGTAAGCTAACGACGCCGGATATCTCCCACCCTTGCCACTGGTCTTTAGAAAGTTCTTACTCATACCGTAATCCGCTGCTATGCATAATGGCGAAAGTGTCCTCAGCTGTCGGTCACCTCCCACGGGTGACTACTGCCGGTAAAACCGACGTTTACCTGCCGACGTTCGGAACCGTCGTGTTCGCTGCCTTCGTCTCGTGAGAGGGAATCAGCACTGTCGCGTGATTGCTGGGATCGCGGGTGGTCGCGGGGGCAGGAGGGCCTGCCGGAGAGAGCGGCACCCGGTCGGAACCACCGAGCCGCGTCGGTGGAGTAGTTGGCGAATTACAAAGAGGACACGAGCCCAGCACGTTCGCCTCGGCACCCGCCTTGCGTGTCGTCCCCGTGTCGTGTCGGGGACACGACGGCGAATCGCGGGCCGGTAACGATCCAACCCAGCATTTCGTGTCTGCCTCCTTCCCCCTGTCTCGTCCCCGAGTATCTTGGGAGTACCTACCGCACTGGTGATTTCGAAAGACTTAAAACGGAACCAGTCACAACCGCCATCTACTATCACATCCGCTGAGTACCCTGAAAGCCAACTCGAGGGTTTGTGGAAGGATTCGAACAATCACCGAAGATCCACCTCGTATAAGTGCTAAATTTTACAATGTGACTGAATTAGATATTATCATTAATATCAAGTGGGACGGACACTAAAAAGTTTTCCTTTTACACAACATGCAAGGAAATATTAAAGTAATACTTCGCACGTGCATTATAACTTTAATGGCTAATCAACCTCATCCATCTCCTTGGGGCACTCGCCCACGATGGAACGCGGATGGACGAATGGACGAAAGAAGTTATTACGTGGCTTTTTATTTCCTCTAATTCTCGTATTCCACGATCGGCCTAAAACTGTGAAACAGCTAGGCTTTCTGTAAAGCATAAAGCGCGATGTGTCTCTAGATTCAAAGATTCAGGTAAGTGGAATGCAGTCTTAGTCAATAGTGCATAAGAAAACATTAAATTAGCTCATGTTAACAGCCACCTTGTATGGAGACTACCATCGTTATTACTGTGTCACCGAGTGATGAACCTGAAGGTTAGTTAAATAAGCGTGAATTGATCTCACTAAGAACTTTGACCGAAGACAAATTGAATTCACATATGCGGCATGAGAGCTACAAGTTTCTTCCCCTGGGGCACCATAGGTTACCCATGAATTTTTGACATTCCGTAAAAAGAACCGCGAAGATTTTTATGGCGAGGGTGTGATGAGGAGCTTAATACGGATATGAGTATGCGACTCTCCATTCAGTACCCCAATTCTGTAACAACGGGTGCCCACTCATATGTTCCTTTTCATCCTTCATATTTTATTTGGAGCTGTAATTTGATTTATTAGACTGTTTTAATGTCATTTTTCCCCCGTACTATAAGAGAACAGAATAGACAGCATAGCAAAGGGATAGGTAGGGGAAATGTTTTAGAGTAGTCTGTAGTGAATGATGCATGTATTGACAACCAATCCCTTAATTACTATGTAGATACTAACAATCTAGTTGCCTGAGACCCTATAGTAGCATGTTTGCATGGCTATAGTGCATGCTTGGTGATCTTTACCCCCTGCCACACATCCTCGCGGTGGCTTGCAGGGTATCGCATAGATGTAGATGTTTTTCTTGTCTTGTTTCAAACGATATATATCCTTGAAATGAGGAAAATTACGAGTTACTGATTTAATGCATGCTAAACGGACCATCCTTTGCCGATATCATTCACTGTAATCACTGTATCATCCACTAATTTGCAATACATTCACAAAAAGGTTTAAATCTGTTACCACTGAACTATTATTGGCACGAGAACCATTTCCCTTGATCGCTGTCTCGTAGTGGGTTTAACTTCATCGGCATCAGGACGCACCATTCAAATGTCACAGAAAAAAATGAAATGACCTCAGAGGAAAAAGCGATCCATTTCCGTGGCCAGTGTCGGCGTGTTATTTCCTCTCGCTATCGTTCTCCACGACCGACATGAAACTGTGGACCAGATAGGCTTTCTGCAACGCATAAAACACGACGTGTTTCCGGACTCAAATATACAGCAGCAAGAAATCGGAACCGCACGTGATATCCGGGGTCGGGTAAATGGCTCCAAGTTTTAGGAGAGAGGAGAGACAAGAATATCTTGGAAACGTCCCCTCGAGCCACCAAACCTCGGGAAGAATGAGACCATTCTATCCGGTCCTGAATTGCTACGATCTCCGAGGAGACATCCTCATCAATCCGTTCCTTTTTTTGCATTGAAACCAATCGAGGTATTTATGCGGTCCCGTCACGACTCGTTCAAAGCCAACCGAACCCCATATTCATCAGTCGGGTGTTTGTCTCGATAAGAGAGGGGCTACCTGCTCGATAAACGCGGAACGGGATTTCGGACCAAGCATTCTGATTATGTGCGGGGAGGAAGAGAGAGGGCTGAAATTTCGAGTGGCAGTTAAATCCAGAGTCGCCCAGAGCAAATTTCCCCAATCGTCGGCGAGCCGAGCAAAACCCGTCCTTTGGCCTCTCGCGACATGCAAACATTTCGCTATCGAAATTCAGTGTGCTCTCTCACTCGCTCTCGTTATTCCTCCTCCCCCCCCACTTCCCAAGACCTTTAGGCATTTTCAAGCGAGTCATTTTTTCCCACAGTTTGCGCGCAGATTGCTAATGAGATGGATGAGCGTTCCGATGGATGGATTGCGCTTTCCTTGCGGAGAAAATCGTACCGGGCTCCGATGGAACGGTCAGATAATCCAACGTTTCTCAACATTCATGAAGCCCTCCTCAGACCCCCTCGGCAGATAACGTTAGGGAGGGGGTGGACGTTTCGGAACTTTCGCGTTCTCTCCGTTCGGATTGATTTTTTCCTCGATTAGAATACCGCACCCTCTCAAGAAATGAGGAAGGACCCCAACCGCACAAAATCAATCGTCTCTGGAATAGGAAAATAATTAATTTTTAGGGAAACGAATAGATAAAAATATATAGAGGTAACTTCAAACTTCCAAGCGAGGGTTATCGGTTTCATGTCACTCATAGTTGACAGTCTACTACGAACTGCAATATGGGTAGAATGCGTGATAGAAGATGAAATTATTGTGTAGGAAATATTCCACGCGGATGATAATCGGTACATAAAATTCAGGTGTGGGAGGTTTCTGTATTGGAATACATACGATTGCCTCAAGTCATGATACTCTCTTTCGCTCGTCATTAAGTTAAAGGAAATAACCCTCATAAGTCTAAGAAGGAAGGAGTGTTTCTGAAGTTGAAATGATAAGTTATTTTACGCGCCGCATACTCCATCCCGAAGCTCATAAATTCCCTGCCAAGGCGAGCGTTCGTTTTCTTCCTTATTTCATCCCCAAACGTTGGCTAACTAAAACTCTGATATAAATTTAAAATAATCTTACTCTGGGGTTCCAGGTTTTACGCACTGCTCCAGTAGATTATTTTGTAGCATGGCAAAATTATCATCTGGGGAACGATTTACACCCCATGTGGAATTATATTTTTTCCGATTTAGTTCTTACGGATTCTAATCTAACCTAGGACATGGTCAAGGTTTCCATTTTAGAATTAAACTTACTATTTTGCTAGTCGAGATACTTTGAAATAACCTAAGCAGATTGAGTGCCACTAAAATTTATTCTGCTACTCGTTCACTAATCATATTCGCAACATGTTCCCAGGGATCTTTTAGGCAAGTATATTAGTTTGCATTTAAAATATGAGGCATTTTTACAGCAATTCGGGCATTAAGCCCCTCGCTCATTCTATTAAATCAAGTAGTAATCGGTCTTTTTGAGAAACCTGTATGGCAATCTAAATTCCCTTTATCTCATGTTTTTTTTTAATAATTATATTGCCTTTATTGCATTTTTAATTGAATTACTAATGATTAAACGTGTGATTAGAAATTGTGATACAGTAACCACCCTTAAATGCAGAATAACACTAGAGAGCTTTGAAAGGATAGTAAGATTTATTTTACCGTTATGCACGGCAAACGTTTTGAAAATTACCATAGAAAAAACATGTTTCCTGGACTGGGGGTCGAACGCTGGACCTTAGGACTGCTGGGTTAGATTTATAGATCTCAAAGCCATATCTGGCAGGGTTTATAAAAGTTTGAAGCATTTGAAATGGGGTGCTACCGACTAATGATGAAGATAAAATGGATCGACCGAGTGACTAACGAAGAAGTCTTAAGAAGAGTGGGAGAGAAGAGATGCCTACTGAAAACATTAAAAAGAAGACGTGACAACTTAATCGGCCACATATTAAGACACGATAGCCTAATGAAGATAATCGTCGAGGGAAAAGTGAACGGAAGAATGGAAAAGGCAGGCTCCGTATGAGATATATGGATCAAGTTTTGAAGAATGTAAGAGAGAAAAATTACGTTGATATGAAGGGGTTGGCCGATAGAGGAATCGAGTGGAGGGCTGTGTCAAGCCCCCTAGGATTGATGACCCAAGATGATGATCTATATATCATTCGGAGATTTGGAGATCTAACTTTTATAGGTACTCATAATAATTGTGTTTGGGATCTGTAATTCTGGGTAGCGTGGTTCTGTGCATTGTCCCGACAAGTCAGTAATTCTATCCCCGGAACCGGAAACTTTTTTTCTCTAGCATTTTTCAAAACACTTTGAAACGATGCTCACTGGCCGGTCCATTCTGGTTTCATTTTTTTTTTAAATTACATAAGTGCGTTCTTGCATAAACATTGTACCATAGAAATAGAGGCTGTGGCGTGACCTCAGGCTCGCAACTCTTGCTTGTTGAGACGGACCGATGTGCATTTTGAAGTGCCCAGGTTGATTCTTCGATTCCGCGTACACAATTCCCCGGAAGCGAGGAAGGGGAGAGGATATTGTCGGCAACGGATAGGTCTCCCTTTAGCCTTTAATCTCGCGAACGAAATCATGCCTCTTCGAGACATATCTATCACAAACTCACGGTGAGCTTTCTCCGTCGATTTTAAAAAAGCTTGGCGGTAGAAGAGAGTGAGATGGTGAAGGGTGGAATGGAAAGAGAGAGATGCAGAGCATTGACCGGGGAGGGGTCGTTGCGCATTTGCAAAAATTAGTCCCGGGGATATATACGTGGGAAACTCACCGTGATACACATTGGTCTGCTGGGTATTGAAATGCATCCGGGAGGGTTTGAGTGTGGGGGTGTGGCCTGGGCACACAGCTCCACCCCCAGTTCTCCAGAATTCCCCACTCTTCTCCCTCTATCCACTCCTCTCCTTCTATCCTTTTCTCTATTATTCGGAATCACCTCAGGTTTCAATTTCTACCTCTTCCTCTATATTATTCTCAATTGTGTATGATCCTGTCGCAAGGGATATCAAGTGATGAACAGTATTCTCTGGTCTTATCAAACATATTCTTTGTCCTTTGTGTTATCTGTTCTTACCTCGCGGTAGCTCGCAGGTTATTTCTTGGATGTCGATGTAGATGAGCAATGGTGAAAAGGATTTATACCAAGATTCAACTCAGATCGACGGAGAAAGGTCTCCGCGAGGGTGTGATAGACATGTCTCAGAGACGCATGATTAGATGATGATCTCGAAGACCATGCATAGATGATAGTCATCTGAGCGGTGATTATAGTGTGCAAGAAGGAGAGACGAGAAATTTTGTAGAGTACATTCATTTGATGAACATATGGAACAAAATTGCAAGCATAAGAGTCGCAAAGTGGCTTGTTCTTATCTTAAAAATTGTGGGCGAGTGATGACAAATATAGCATGAAAATATGTTTGGTGGAAAAAAACATTCGCAGAATCATTCCTAATCTGGTTTCCCACGCATCCCTCTTCCTATACTTCTTTTCATGTACTGGTATATGTTTTCTTGCAATTATTACCTTTTCACTGAACACGCATTCCATGAGAGTAGGATATGCTTGCCTTCATAAGAACAAAATATGGATACCCGTTGAGCGTACTGAGCGTAGGTGGGACTTAGAAATTTTAATCACTATTTCCCATGTCTTCGAAAAAATTATGTGTATTTGATGCCGGGCAATCCGAATAGAAACTTTAGTAAATTTATCACGAATTAAGATCAGAAAATCTCTTATAAACCAAAACATGACTTCCCGTTATGATAGAAATTTTCTTCATCGGTAATTTAGTGCCCATTCTTGAACAGCTGTTGTGTCAGCCGTCCTTCATGCGCGGTAAACCGTGACACATGATTGCGGAGAAATTCCCACGAAATCTGCAATGAGATAGGCGAAGGAATTCGTATTAGCTATGACTGAATACATCACAGCATTTCAATTTACCTGACGAACCGGTCGGGATTTAGGTGAGACGGGATTGAATACTGGTCATTGAATGTGGCATCATTCATAGCAAATAGCCATCTCTTTGGCCGAGGACCGTTACTATGCCCACCCTATCACATGGTCTCCCCTGACACCGACCTGCTTTCCAGCTAAGAATGTATGTTTATCTGTTACATAAACGCAATAATTTAATTGTGAAATGCATTTAATTTAGGAAATCTTTGTTATTAATGAGAGAGTTCATCAGGGATTCAATTATTCGCTCACAAAACTTTTACTGCCTCTCTATTGCATTTTCAGTATGTTTTCTCTTAAGTGTAGTTATAAAATAAATAAACTTGCAACATACTTAGAAATGATGAGGGATAAACTCACCTGTTACCAGAAAGCTGATGCTCGAAATTATTGGGAGAAAAAAAAACTCATTAATGAGCACATCGCAAATGGGTCTGTCGACCAAGAGCATGAAACCAGTTTCAGAACCTTTTTTATCCTTTAAATGGATTTGAAGCTCATTTTAATGGAGTGATCTTCTTGCTGCTTGAATGCCTCAAGCCCCATTTGAGCTTGCAGTGGAAGCAAGTGGAAATAGGAACTACAGTATGAACGTTGACGCTTTGTAATCGCAAGATGTAGCAAATGCGAGGTATAGAACATACGTATTTACCTTCTGACCACAGTCAACGAATCAATCACCCACCAAGAATAATCCAGCTCCACTTACCCCGATTGTTGGATTTATTACTTTATTGTACCACGTTTAAGCGAATTTAAAATATGAGAGAACGAAAATCTGCCATCATACTTTACTTCTCTTTACAGTTGAAATATTTTTGCGATACTTATATACTTGGGGAAATTGTTGGCAAAATAAATCAATAGTTTAAAAGAGGTTTGACTTCCTCATCAAGATTTACTTCATAAACAAGATCAAAAAGTAACTCTCGGGAAATTCTAAGTAACCGTAAGATAATAATTACATTTCCTTAGGAGAGGAACCATCGGGGTAAGATAGGGAAAATTTTTGTATATGTATGTACAGTATGGAAGATCAACGCTATCATTATAAAGAATATATTAGTTCTATTCTTATTAATTTCTCCTGTGCGGAATATTTATATTAGCATTTAAATACCTTCAAGTTAGAGCAATAGATATAGTCCATATACAATTACAATGGAACTTTGCTATTGCCCAATATTTTGAACTCCAGGAAGTGGCCTGATTTTACCTTTTGATTTCCATGCGACAAGTGGAAGGATAACCCTTGTATTAGTGGCTGGCCTTCTAAAAGTCTCTACCAGAGAAAAGCCGTTCGGAAGGTAATACGTTGTATACCTTTGAGCATAAATCAAATAGGATAACTGTTATTTTTTGATGATTTATTAAAGGTTTCTTCCTTGCTTCCCTACTCTTATTAGAGTGGAGCAGAAATTGGCATTAGGCAGGTACTGTAGCCTCAAATTGGTGAGGTCCCGCAATGTTTAAACTTTGCTAATTCCAACGAAAAATGCTGCACCCTCATCTTTGGCGGTATTCGAACTTGCAGTGTAAAACATGATTGCTGAGGCCACACCATGTATTATTCAATTGGTTATGAAGTAAACATGCATTGAATGCTCTTAATTTCATTCGAATATTCAGCTTTTAAAGAAGCTTTTCCACGACATCCAAGCATGGCTTTCTCCTTCTACCGCCTCTTTCTCCATCTGCCGCCTCTTTCTCCAGCCAGTAACTACTCTGTCGTATTCCTGCAGGGTGGTTCCACTCTCATTTATCCACTCAAGTTGGCGATGATGGAATCCCAAAGCCATTTGGCCTGGATACGCCGACTTCGGCCGACGGCAGTCCGGTAAAACATCCGATAGTCGGGCAGACTTCATTTCGCCGGCCAAATGCAGTCGCTCATTTCCCCCGGTGCGTACTTCAGGACGCGAGGGTCGTCAAGGAATGACCGCAGGAGGGCGTAAAGGGTCAGAGGAATTGACTACCACGCGTCGCATCCGAGACGCGCAGAGATCGCGAGGCCCACAACCTCGTCCTAGTCTGCCACCGCCCGCGGCTCCGTCCGCCTAAAGTACCACCGCCTTTCCCGATAGCACACTCCCACCGCGTCCGTCTCCGCCCCCATCGACTTCAGCTGCCGCCGCTGCTCGCGGGAAACTGGGACGACGAGCAAGAAGGTGGTAGGACGGAGGGTCCCGGCAGGGCCTGCGCCGTCACGCTCGTCCGAGGAGTCACGACTATACTCCGGCCCCCTCTCAACCCGCGCGGTGTGTCTGCCGCCTAGCCAACCCCCTCCCATCCATCCTCGTGCGCGCCAGCGTGTTTGGTTTTCATTATGGCGGTTTCCCATCGCTCCGTCTTCGCGGGGCGTGATCACCCCGGGTCACAAAGTTGACCGTCCACGCCCACGCGGAGGGAGGAGTGGGAGGCGGAAGGCGCTCTCGGGCTGTCATGAGGCGAGAGGAACCATCGGGATCGCATCGACGCGTCGAAGAGGGCAATGCTACAGTATGTTAGGATTTACTTCGATTTCGGCGGAATCCGTCCGTCCACCGGTCGTATGGAGTCATGCAAACGCTCAGAGGGGATCGAAAGAAAGAATGCGTCGGCACATGACAAGTTGCGAGCTATTTATTCGCGTGTAAAAGTGACATGAACGGGTTTAAGAGGGAAAAATGAATTAGTGATGCCCTCTGCTGCGTATGCAAAGTTATGTTATTTATTTCGCTATAAGGGTTGAGGGTACGCCACGGAACATTTTTCGATGGCATGTTTACTTATTGAGCAGCAAAATTATGATCACATCGCCATGCTGCGACTACTCGTAGAAAGTAAGTGATTTATATGGGACAGGATTGCTTCTTATATCTCCAATAGATTTTAATTTTTCCTCCTTCCAACGCTTCCGCCTATGGTTGCGATTCGAGTTGCGTTTCGCACTCGCTTCACACTGAAATGCCAAAGTTTGTAGCCTAGAATGAAGTCTAGATGTAAATGTCTAGATGTCTAGATGAAGTCTAGAAGTAAAAGTCTCTTATGTAAATTTCTTTCATGAAGTCGATATATAATTACACATGCACCATTTTTAGCTAGCCTGGTGTAATTAGGATATTTTTTCGGGATGAAGCACGGCGGTAGAGAAACTCGGGCGTCAAATTGAGCTTGCCGAAAAGTGGTTAGAGGCCAGCAGCTATGCATCCTTCTGTACCCCAGAGGATACAAAGGATGCTCCAAGCTCGGACATGCTATCCACACGGTAATCATATTCACATCGATGTTCTGACGACAATTCCTTTGAATGCCGGATTTTGATAACTGAATCCTGGAGTAGTAGTAGAATTTGGTTATAAGGTGCAATCACTGTTAATAGGCTATATCGAAATGACTAACCTAATTTAGTATCTAGTATGAAGATTAGGCCTGAGACGAGCATAAATATCACCCATGCCTTGGGCTGGATTCGCACCCGCGACCTTATGATTACCAAGCCGGCTTTCTGACCCGACTACCGCGGTTAGCTCTGATCCCTTGGCATACTGTAGTCACCATGATTCAGTTCCCGTTTTATCATCATCATCAATCGGTCAACAATCCTAAGATTGGTTTGACGCAGCCCCCCCCCCTGTTTTATATAAGTATCTATATTTCCGTGGAGATCCATATATGGTCATCGGCTTCAAATGAAAACCAGGAATAATCGTCTTACATTGCTACTCTTCTTATCTAATTAGTTTCAGTCTTTCGCTGTAATTCAAGATATCGATCGCTGTTCAGAACGGAGCTTACGCCAAGTCAATTGTATCTGCTCGACCGTTAGTCCTCTTCCATTTCTCTGGAGAACTTCATCACGCGGCAGTTATTTTAATGGACCTGGCGAATATCCTCATTCAGTAAAGCGTACCGAAGTCTTGGTTTTTTTCATTCGTATCGCTTTAATATATATGCTAATTTTTTAGTCACGATTAATCATGCGGCAGAGTGAAAGGTTCCGTGGAAAGTATTTCACGAGAGAGATCGACTCCCAGCACCTCCCTTGTCTTCGCCGTGTGCCCTCCTACTGCGAAGGCTTTCGTTCTGCCTTGCAGTTTTAGAAGTGTCATTGTTTCCCATTTTCTCTCCTCAGAAATATGCATACGAAGTGTAGGTACTCCATTCAACATTTTACTTTGAACGATCTGAACGAAATTGGAATAAATTAACTATCAAAATAAATAAGATAATAATAAAAATAGTAAATAAATATTAAAATTCCAAGTTTTATAGCACATATATTAATCTATATGTCAAAGATTTAGTCCTGGTATTGCAATTAAAGGGGAATTAATATCGAGGAATCTTTTAGTGTAAATATTAACAAGGAAGACAAAGTCATGAGTAAACAACGCAGTAATCTTTTTTTTTCATATTTTGTAAAACCTTTGGTTTGATTGTTAACATGCAATTATCATAATATCTTATAGTCAGAATTCATTACATTCAATGAAGTAGAATACATTCTCCTTCCCGATTACCCATCAATAGGTTTTGCGTTTCTTCCAACTCACATCACACGCTTACGATTCCTGGAGAATAGAATATACAAGGAGATACTTCTCTTGATAATTTATGAGTAGAACGTCAAATACCTACGTTAACTGCAGTGACTGCACTCCAATTAGGCTCATATTTATGGTACTATATAGTCTGTGAATTTATTACAGCAACTCCACTTCCTCATCTATGCTATCAGTGAAATGAAATTTGCTTGAGGTGATTTGAATGTGTGCCCACTATCCGGACAGTATCTCCCTGGAAAGTGAAAATAATATTCTGCTTCATGTTACCCTGCTAGATGGTGAAAATGCGTGTGGAAGATGGTGTTTTAGGTCAGAAACTGTGAAAACATTTTTGGGATGAAAAAGTAGAAGGAAGAAAAGAATTAAAAGTGAAACGTAACTTTTTCAAACCATTTAGGTTTGTTTGCATCGCGGTCGTGGATGAAGCGTAGAATTCTTTGATCTTTGCTTTGACAGTTGAACTCTCATAATTTGCCGTGGATGGTGCGTAGGTAGTAGAAATTAATGGACCTTTTGCTTTGATAGATGATGTCGTATGATTTGTCGCACCTGTTTGTCACGTTGATGCAGCATATGTATAAGAATACATCTGTGGCAAAAACCTTGAACTAGAGCGATTTAAATGCTTTCAAACCACCTTGATCTGCAATACTTTCTCTTGTCCATAATTTCACTTCTGCACACTTCTAATAAGCAAATTACTCCATTTTTACGCTCGGTGGAGCTTATTTTTTCACAGCGGATTTTTTTCACGATGCGTGCATGCATTTACGCTTACGCATACCTAATAGCAATAGATTCTTTCATCTCGACCTTTAACGGAGACGTGGTTAGAAAATAAGATTGATTCCTTCCTCCCATCAGGATAGAAGAGGATGCTAAAAGCGTTCCATTGTCGACGCTGAAAGAAAAGAAAGATCGTGACACCCTCGACGATCCAAGTTTCGTCTTGGAAGGAGATGTGGGAGGGCGGTCCACTGTCTTCATTTCACTTTTTTTTCACTCGGCTCTGCGACCGTCACAACATCGCCCCACGAACTTGTACATCGCGTCCCAAAACACTTTTGTCGGATTTCCAATTTTTTTCTCGCTGCCGTACATTCCTGCTCCTCACCGGGTGGGTGAGGATGGGGCAGGAAGAAAGGGGAACTCTCCCGCGCTTGTGGGGAAATCTCTTCGAGAGGGACATAGTTGGCTCGGGAAAGGGAAGGGAGGAAAGCGGGTGGAGGAGATTCGGAAGAGGGAAATGAAAGGATGAGGAGTCGAGGGCAGAGCGGGATCAGAATGTCGGTCATCTCGCACACGGCGAGGGTCGGCGGAATTCATTTTGGGCACCGCCCGTGCTTCCGGACTGTCCTGTTGTTCTCTTCCATTGCCTCTCTCATTTCTACTCCTCCGACCGCCAGCAAATGCACCATTCTCCCCGTTTACACCAAAAGGAGCCGCAATAACCCTGGGGATCGGGTTGGCGTGATTACTAGAGAATGCATCTACTTCTACAAGATACCCTGCAAGCCACCTCGAGGATGTGTGGCAGGGATGCTATGCTATAGGGTCTCAGGCAACTAGACTGTTAGTATCTACATAGTAATAAGGGATTGGTTTTTAATACCTGCATCCTGCACTACAGACTACGCTGAAATATTTCTCCTACGTATCCCTTTCTATGCTATTCTGTTCTCTTTTGGTATAGGGGGAAAATGACATTTTAAATCTATCAGTACGACAATCTATCTCTCTAATCTTATTTATCTGGTCGAATCTAGCATAATTCACTGGTGTTTTTAATATGTGCCTAACAGTAGAATATATGCATAACAGCAGAATGAGAGCTTCCCAACTCGAGGTAACGAGCTCGAATCCCTGGTAGTGGCAGAGTACATTTTTAATGGATGCTTTGGTACCTTCATGAGTTTTTAGACTTTCATAAGTGAGGACAACTTTAGTTCTTCATCATTAGCTGGGACACAAACCATAGAATTTGATTCTTAGTGGTAGCAGCGAGATTTGAATAGCAGGTGATCCAAATACATACTAGGTTACCTATATCACATCGAGTAAATTAAGCGACATCCTAAAGACAAGGTTACATTTATGCCCCAATCTGAATTCGAACCCGCAATCGTATGATTGCGAGGGAGGTGCGTAGCCGATCTGGCTTTGATGATCGGTTCTTCAGCATCTTCGTTAAGAGTAGACTTATTCTAACACCGAAGTTCCCTCCTCCTTCCTTCCTCCTCTTTGAAATTGTACTTGAGAAACTGTTAAAGGCCCACATTGTGGAACCATGACACATTGAATACATAATTTTGTAACGTGACCACACTTGTGTTATATTAATATCGATCATGATTTCGACAATCGTTTGCCATTTTCAAGGACCCTTTACACCTCTCCCCAATAATTACTATTTATTTATTAATGGACAGATACTAGAAAAAGCCTGTGTAGAAATATTTATTAAACATTACACAACCGGCGGGGCAACTTAATGTGCCACTTGGGGTAAGAAACTCTGCGTCGTTTATACCGCGGTATCAGAATGATATTATACTAAATGGATCCCTAGAATTGGAGTTCTTATTAAATGTATGGTCGCTCAGACCGCTATCTAATATTCTTCTTCAAACTGTCGCCCACCTCCAAGCTGTACTGTGCATCTTTCTTAGGTTTTCTTCATGATATTATGTTTATTCGTAGCTACGGTAAGGTTATGCACGGAGAGCTTCGACGATAGATTACGATTTACACTATTTATGACCACGTGTTTTATCTTTATATCTTTATTGAGCCATCGAATTCCACTTCATGGTTTTTCATTTGATTGTCTGATGAAATGGATTTGATTACGAATCATTCAGAAACTCCTCTCAAAGAATTAAAAAAATCATGAAGAAATTCATCTCAGAGAAAACAACGCATGGTACGAAATTCTTTGATGATCAGCTGATTTTTCGTTGTCACATGATTAAATTAAACTCTAATTTGTATTAATCCACACTTTATTTTCAGTCTTTACCAGTGAGAGTTGATTATATAGGTACGTTATTCAATGAGTGGGAGCGTAGTGGCCTAGTGGGTATAGCGCTTGGCTACTGATCGAAGGGTCACGTGTTCAAATCCGGGTGAAGCCTTAGGACGCCCCCGATCGAAATACCCTCGAAGTGCGAGGTGGCCCAGGGAAAGGAACTGGCCCCCCTACTCCTAATGCGTGAAATTCACACGCCTGTGGCTTAGTCCGGGGTGAGCTCTATCCTCACCCATCAAAACCAACCTTCGGGTTCAATCACTGAGTGATTCGATGAGTTTGATTTTTTGATAATGATATCTATTTAACGCAATAAAGACCGAAAATATTGTAAATAAAAATATTGAAATCCACGAAGAAACAAAACCTTAGTATTAGGGTTAAACCTATGTATTAGGGTTCCGTGTTGATAGCGTTGACGAACTGAGGAACAAATTTTGATCACTCTACACGTCTTAATGTGAACAATCATTGTCAGTCACAGAATGGCGTATTATTGCCATTGCTCCTAAAACTATTCACAGTAAAGGAGTCTAGATGAGGAGAAAGTTCCAACCTCATTGCAGCCAAGGGAAGAATACCTGAGGGAAGAGGTCGTTCAAATTGTGCGATTTATGTCAATAACTTCCTCTGTCTTCCTATGAGCTAATTCACAAGAAAGACCATTTATGAAATGTTCTATTTGTTTTTGTAGGTCTAGATGGAGACACCTAGTGCTCGTTTATTTTCCACCAGATACATCGATTCTCTCCCAATGTCCTAATTTCCTCCATTTCAACCAATAAACCCATCCTCGTTCTCCCGCTTTCCTTCATACAAACCCTTCTCTCCTCGATCTTTCATTCGGTACTTCATCACTCCCTATACATCATTTACTCAGCCTCTTCATAACATCCTCCACCAGCATCATCTAATCCCACACCATGCCAAACGCTTGATCGTCCGTCTTTCCTAGACATCTTGCCGTCTCCTTCCCTAACCCAGTCCCACATTTCAAATGTAGATAAGTGTTATCACTGGAAACAAATCATGCTATACAATGAAATGCTGGCATATCTTGTCTCCCCGCTTCCGTGCCGTGCTATTGGTGATGATTCTTATCAATGATATTTATTGCTTGAGGTGAAACATTGTAGTGATCGTCGTTCGCTGCCATCTCTGCATTAGAAGAGCTCAGAACATCCTTTGTGTTTCTTTGTCTTGACGATGCGGAATTTTTGCTCCGGGAAAAAAGTCTCATTTCGTTGCTATTGCTTCGGGATTGAATTTTTTTCGAGTGCTCTGGTCAATCATGTAACATAACACATCGTTTGCACCCATCTGTTGAGTTATGGCGCCACTGCTCGTGAGTTGGCGCAAAAAGAGGATTTGTCCGAACGCTTCGCTCATGGGAAAGCTAGAGCTCTGGGCTCAGGCAAATATTTCCTGCGTCCCTAACCGCGCGTATTGTTTTTACTGAGTCCTCCATCACCTTCCTCCTCAGTCCTCATCACACCCACGAGAGGTAACTGTCTCGATACTGACCGTTAAAAGCAACCGTTGGGCTGAGTGGGAGGGAGGGAGATTGGCGGTTGGGTGCCATTGTTGCGAGGTGGTCCCGCTTTTATGGACCCCGGCGCGGTTGATGGGGTCTCCCGGGGGCGGTGGCCTTGGGAGAGTCGGGTGATTCACGTCGGACCCCGGAGAGGCCCGGGGTGGTCGTGTCACGCAACATTATACGCTCTGCACCGTCACAACGAATTCACGAGGTGTGGCAGAAAGGTATTCATATTTTATTAATTTTTATATCTCCCTTAGTTTTTAAAATTCAAGGTTATGTTCCTCAAGGTAGTGTGCGTATGAAGCCCACGCCTTCGCAGAGGAATAGCTCCCTCTCATTAGAGAATATACATAAGAATTCTTCAACTCTGTCGCTGTCATCAGATTGAGAGATCGTATTGGTGCATTGCGCTGGTTTTCCACCCATGGGGCTCGGGCTTGAATCCCAGAAAGGACTAATACATTTCATTGGTATTCCGGTCTCTAGATGTAGACGTTGTAGACTTGCTCTTCAAGTAGGTACAGAACTCCGTCCGTCAGGTGGGCTGCGTTTTACTTCACCCTTCCTCTCCTCCTTATTTTCTACCGCCTCATAAATATCTGTCAATCCTTAATTGCGCAGCGTAGTTATCGACTGTCTCCCTTAATAAATACAGCGAAACAAAACGTTCCAAGGAGTCCTGTTCCCCTCCAGTGTGATAGTACTACACTCTGTGTGCTCTCCAAACATCTCTTAAATGATAATCGACATTCAATTGAAAAAAATCTGCCAATGATAGGATTCAACCCCGCGCTCACGGTATAGCAGATTCACCGTATCAACCCGATTTCCCGCTGACTCCAGAGGCGGAGTTAGGACTTGCAGCTTGTTAATTAGTGAGTTCTATATCACCGCTAAGGCAAGGCGTTATATGTAAAGCCCTCTGGGAATAAGCTTTGCCAAGGAATACAGGTTCATGTCTCGGTTTTTGCGAGAGATTATTACCTTCTGTGACAATCTCGCTTAGTGTTAAGGTCGATAGGTTCAAATTTTATTTCATAGTGAGTCTGAGTGTGAGCTTTTCTTTGCAGATGTGACGCCGGCGCCTCCTATTTCTCCGTAGGGTTATGTTCCCCGGGGGAACATAAGGAAAATTCACTACCAAGTGACTCCAGCGCCATGAAAATACATTTTCGCTCAGAACAGGTACCCTTCGCCCTCTCGATTAAAGCTGCGTGTTATTTTTTTATTCGTGGACGACCCGAGGTGCCACCGGGAGGGCCTCCGGATATTTGTTATTTTTTTCCTAGCGGTTTCTTTCTTCCCTCTGAGGTCAAAGTTCCTCTTCCCGGGGTGAGAAGATTCCGTTATCATCATCAACATTGTTGCTATTATTTTATCCACCTCTACTCCCCTAACACACTTTAGTCGTGTCTGCTTCGTTAAATATTATTACCCGTGGTCCAACCGAGGTCATTAAACTTATTCTCATGAATAGTATCCAGAGTTGGACCCTTTCCTCACTGCTTGACTTTTGTTAGTTAAAAGTTGTTAACGGTAGGATCTCCATGTATGGACAGTTAATTTCATGCCATATACTGACTTCACAGATGGGTCTGAATTTGTCTCAATTTTCATGAATTAGTTCCCTGTATTTTTTTCAAAATGTCCATTAAGCACTCAATTTTTTTATAATAACCTAGAGTGCTGTAACCACATTAGCGGACAAAATTCTTATAGGATTAAAATTATTATTTTTTGACTCCCTTAGTTTTTCCTGCGCGAAGGGAAGGAAAATGTTTTCACAATTTCATCTTAGAGTTCACAAATGTCATCTTAGAGGCAGTATGTAAATATCGTAAACGAAATTTGCTCCTAAAGCTTGTATTTCCGGTCAACGGTTAAAAATAATTATTTTTCATGGACCAAAGGATCGATTGTTAGTGAGCGCATGGAATATGAAATCGATATTCATCTTTAAAGAATTAAAAACCGCATCAGGAGATTTCTGATAGCTGAGAAACGGATTATTGTTTCTCATTCCGGGAATCCTTTTCATATATACTTTCCCTGCAAATTCTTCGACATTCATATTATCTGAACAAAAATAACAGGACACTCCATGCACATTTCAATAGAAATGTACAGTGGGATAAGAGGAAAAAATATTACCATATCTCAACAATACTATTGTTTGTATAACAGATTATTTCGTACCTAATTTAATATTCCGAAGGAACTGCAATTTAAAAATTCGCACTTTCATTGTCCCTACATAGAAACACTTTGAAGTAATTTGTGAAGCATGATTCGCAGAAAAAATCAATAATATTCTCACCCTGCAGGGAGAATTAGTGAAGCACGCCATGTAGACAATAGGCATGTTTATTGAACGGGACTGGGTGTACAACGAAAGTCACCAGGAGAACGAAAGTTTTCGCGTTCCCTTGCGATTACAAGGGAACGCGTGATAATAACTTCTTTGTTTCCGTCTTGGCAATTACGAAGAAAAATTAGCCGAGAATACGTGATGGAAGGAAAGTTACGACGAGGAAATGCTCACTCGTGGAGGGAGACCTTGCGAATTCGCACGACTTAGGGAAAATAGTACCGATTTCCTCGGATTTTGCACGTTGCGGATTTCTTTTGTAGAGAAAACTCGACAAATCTGAATGTATGCTACATTATTGCAAACCTATTGCCCAAAGAATGACAACTGATGTCACGTCTCAGGTTACACCTCACACTGTCAACAACACCGTGTACAGTGAGAGAAATAAAAGTGCTATGTTAAGGGAGGAGTTCGATTCGGGTCATAGGAGCGAAAATGTTATATCGGACTGCGTCAACTCGATTGTGCCGAAACACATTGTTGCATAGGTCTCAGTTTTTTGATAGTTTATTACCGCACATAGCTTGAATCCGATAGTAAGAATTGATAATTTTATTTGTGAAAGAATTAATGTGTATTAGACCTGTTGAACATTAATTTCTCTTGGAAAAGAAGTCGCGTTTTGTCAATCAGCATTCTAAAACCAACTCTTTTAGCTAAAGTTATTTCTCGTAATCCGTAGAAGCCATATCAAGGAAGATAAAGGAACAAAAAAAGGGGAGATGCCGGGGATAGAACGTAGGATCTATCACATATAAAGGAACGCTCTACCACTGACTACATCCCCTTAGTTACATGTAAATTACTCCTCATTTTTTTTAAAGGATTTTTTTGGAAGTTTAGTTCATTTCATCTATAGTTCTGTTTTACACAGTACTGATAGACTTAGTTTGAATTATTTTTGAGTGTGTGTCTCTTTCATTCAGACATGTAGAAAACGTCAATTGCAATATGCGTGTAACCAAAATGTTAAAAATAATTTTTAAACTCCATTCCTTAGCACCTATATTTTTGCAATTTTGATTAAATTCACTCTATGATTTTTGCTCCGAAAACTCAAAATTTAACGCATTTCTGTAGGTCGAGACTATATTTCAATAATAATAATAATAATAATAGGTAATCCATAATGAATTGGATAATTACGGAATTAGATTTTGTTGAGAGTAGGAGCAGTGATTTAAAATCGAATTTTATGTTTAAAATGTCCTTGTAATATAAATTTATTTTTGAATATTAATTGGGAAACTAACAACCTTGCAAATTGCATATTGTTCAAGTATAAATTAATTTATTAGGTGATACACGTCTGCTACCAAAAACGTCACTGCCAGTAAGAATGGTTTTAGAATACCAGCATACCTTACATCTGTTATTAATTTGTGTGGAAAATTCTTACCCCTTATTTCTGTGGGCTACGGTATCAGCTGCCTGCATCTTACTTTTTAATTATGCGAAATTAGACATCTGCGCGGATTCTGAGACCACCGCGTCTACCCATTTGGCGCGGCAATCGTGAAAATGCGGCGTTACTCCACCGCGTGCGCGCGTCAGTTCTTCGCTCAGATATCATCTTCCAATCGAGGGAACGGTGAATTATGTTTTCATCAAATAAGTCATCTTCATGGGAGTCTCGACTGGCGGAGTGGTATTCTAGGGGGGAATAGTGGAGGCGACGCTCATTTCATGCACTTTTCTCGGCATTTTCCGGCGCCGAAGAGGAGGATAAATCTCCGATGATTTATCTCCGCGGCGTGGCCATTAGCGACCGAGTGAGGAAAGATCGTTAATAATGCGATTACGAACGCGTTAAAAGGAATCACCGAGGCTTCGTGGCCGGCGAGGACGCGAGGGGTCTAAAGGGCCAGGCAAACCAGACACCTCGTGGGAAGCGACTGAAAAAGAAGGCGTAGAAGTATGAGGGGAGCCTATACCCTTTATCTCGCATTCTCGTTGAATGTATCTGACCGAGTTCCCAGGAAGCCACCATATTCCTTTCCCATCTGCCTAGCCTTTGTACTATTTCGTCTTTCTGCACGCCTTTCCAGTTTTCTGTTTCCCTTTCCTCCGTCCCTAACAGACGAGATGAGGGCAGTGAGAGATAAATTGGTTGAACGGGAAACCCGATAGAAGATTGCAGCGGGAGGAAGAAAAAATAAGAGAGCGTCAGAGGAAATGGGTTGACGATTGAGTCATTTATTGACCCCGAGAGCGTCTATGGGAAAATTGAGCAGGATACGAATTACGGAATGCCTGGTCAGCGATAGAGTGGGTAAGAATCCAATATCGTTGGACCGGAAGGAAAGATTGAATGAATGGATCGATATAAAGGAGCGGGGAAATGGATCTGAGGATACATGATCGAGACCATGTATAAAGGAAATTGAACGCCAAAAAATTAAGAGGAGAAGTTATATTTCCTATTGTAGACAACATTTTTCAG
The DNA here is from genome assembly GCA_933228895.1 of Platycnemis pennipes. NCBI lineage: Eukaryota > Metazoa > Arthropoda > Insecta > Odonata > Platycnemididae > Platycnemis > Platycnemis pennipes. The sequence continues at coordinate 70,719,974 of OW121847.1, read as the reverse complement.
ATGATATTCTGGCCTTGTTTTTCATCGGTAACTCGCGTAAAAATAGCGACAATTTTTGATGACGGCTCGGTAATATCGTATCCGACATATGACGAACATTTATATTGACATGTATACGGATTCATTTATGAATAACCCTATACTGAGGTTTGCCAATCAACCATCTGAAACCAAATCTGTTAGGAAATGTTATTTCGCGTAACTCGGAGAAGCCAAAGAAAGGAAGAGAAAAATTTGGGAAGCGACTAAAAAAGAAGGCGTAGAGTATGAGGGGAGCATATACTCTATATCTCGCATTCCCGTGGAATGTATCTTGTAATGTATTTGGAAATGCCTGCAATCGAACCCAGGAGGTTTCACATGCAATGCAAACGCTCTACCACTGAATTACATTCTCAGAGACAGGACCATTTAATTAAAAAGTTTAGCATCGCAGGTAATAACTACGTTAAAAATTAAGGTGTAATTGAAAGAGCAGAATTCCTTGTATGGTATAGGTCACACCATCGTTCTTCAATCGATGGCTTGCTTTCAAGTGCATACTGTCTCACAGGGTTGCACTAACATCTAAACAGAGCGTTCTGCCTCGAAATGGTGTAAAAGTTGTTAAATAACTGTCAATTATTAAAAGAAATGGTTAATCAGTATTAGAAATGTAATGGCGACGGAAAATCGAATCGACAATGGTCGATGGAAAGGAATATTGTTTCCTTTATTTTTATAGTTTAAAATGCTCTCCCAATCACGAACCTGAAATTATGAGGAAGAATATCGTGATATAATGATTAAATCAAGAGTATTTTTGAGAACAGATGACAGGTTGTAAAATATATTTGCAGAAAAGTTTGAAAAACTGATTAAAAGACTATAAGCTGCTATTTGGAAGAAATAAAATCAACTTCGAATGACCGTAGTAAAACATTTTTCGTGAGGATTTTCTCTCCATTTATATGTGATTGTTCCATCAACTGTTTAGATGCCTCCTTTTTGGAGAGCAAGAGAAGGCCTAACAGCCTTGTCTTTATCAAGACTTCACTTTTGATCACTAAACATTTCCTCCACTCCGGCCTTCTGTTTAAAAAGGGAAAAGGAGTGGAAGTGATTAAATAGGGGAAAGAGTCCCTCAACTGTCTCGCCGAAGCAACTTGAGATAACATTCTCCAAAGTGAGAAAAGGACTCCTTTAAATTGTGGCAGCTTGAATGGTGGCCGACTTGAATGAAAGAGGAGGAAGGAAGGGAAAAAGGATAATGAGGAGGCTTAAAGGATGCGGACCTCTAATCGTGGGAAGTGGAGCAGGAGGTTCTTGCGATGAATGAAGATGCTCTGACAAAGATAATTGGGTTTCGTCGAGGACTACTTTTTCAGCCTCGAACATTTAGCGCGAGGGAGACAAGAAAATTGCCAATCTCCCTCCTCCTTGCCCCCGCGTTGTCAGTAGAGAACTCGCAAAGGAATGAGGACTATTTGGACTTGTTGCATGCAGATCGTTGTACTCGAAGTCACTTGCTCTTAACTGGGTGTAAAGGAAAAAAATGCCATTCCATCAACGCTATAACACCGTATTGTTATAGCTGTGTTTCATGACATGCTGTTTACCGTTATTATATTCAATGTTAAATGTTTTTCCATTTTTGAGAATAAATATTATTTTCAAAGTTTGCTAGTCTGCCGAACACTGAAAATATTTCCTAGATATATAATGAATTAGGCCCCTTTTCCTGGATATTTACCAGAGGGGTACACAATAGGTACAATATATTAGGGGTATTTGAAGAAATTAGAGCAGGTACTTTTTTAATTTTACCCCGGCGATGATAACCGGGGGCGGCGGTTTGTATGCCTAGGAATCCATAATAAGTTCTTGATGCTTGCTGCTAAGATGTAACTTGATTAAACTTTTATATTTGCTGCTTTATGCCAGCAAAATTACACGCATATAATAGAAGTACCTCCATAGGCTGTGACAGAATCTCTGTTGCAGGACTTCAATTTAACCTCCATGCCTCCGGAAAATGGCAGGTTACAATCGCCATATCCCTGCCTTCTAAATAAAAAAAAATTCAATGAAGCATCGCAGAGGCTCGGGCCCGGGCGAAGTTCGGCAGCTGGGAAGGGGAGCGGGTCACACTCCTTTCGCGTCCAAGCTACCGTTTCTCCCCCCCGTAACCTGAAACTTGTAGATCTGCGATTGAAATGTTGGTGGTATACATACCGAAGATTCTTCCCTGAAGGTCAGGAACCACTGGTACCAACTCTCGATGACTTTTCATTTAAAAAATTGAACCTGACGGTGCTCTCAGTGTCCAATACGAGCACCATGAGGTGTGTTCGTGAACATAATTTTCAATCCGATACAGTTCAATGTAATAGGTAAAATTATGAGTATGAAGTAACGCATGGTGTATAGCCAATGTCATTTCCTCTCTTGGCTGTACTATTGGAATGAATTCAATAGACTAGAAGCGCTGAAATGAACGAAGCACAATACCTACCAAGAGCACGAAAATTACCTAAGAATTCCTATGCCATCTGATAATTATTACTGCTTCCAGCTTCATCACGAGAACATTACTCTTGTTGCATTTGATATGTCACGCAAGTATCAACTCCATGAGTTCAACTCTCATCATTATACTGTGTACTAATCAAAATGCAGATATATCTTTGTGAGGCAGGATACTATTGTCAGCGGCACCAAAAGCGTCCCAGCAGTCTTTTTACCTTCCAAGTCATTTGCCGTTAGACATCGTTACATGTAAGTACAGGTAAAAAAAAGGTGGATTGGCACATCAGTGGGGGTTTGTGCTCTCGCAAAAGTAATCCGATATCCAGTTAACTTTTTTTTTTGTTTTTCTATCTGTCCCCCTCATGGAGAGGAAGGGGAGGATGGGTGGCGGCCGGCCATAGTCCAAGACGAATTGATTCGCACGTTGAAACAAAAGAAGATCGTCACTCGCAGGTCGTAAATCCACAGAGGAAATTTTTGAACGACGGTGGCGTCCTGAACTAAAACAAAAGAATTAACTTTTGAAAAGACACGAGTGTGCTGTTGATGATGATTGCGGTGGCGATGGAAACTGTGTTCCTAGAGAAGGGGAGTGGAGATGTTTGAAATAACGGCTACCTCCGTTGTGAAGAAGCGGTCAAGATCCTGTCATTCGTGGAGTCAACGTAGGTGTTCTAAGATTTCCTAAATAAGTCGTGAAACTCTGAACTAACATTTCTTTTCACAATCTATTCAATCTCAGTGTTTTAGAAGAGATATGTACATGGATTTACGGAATCGTGATGCTGATAGTTATGAGGAATTCTTCGAAGATTCGCTGAAACCGTACCGCATAAGAATCCCGCGAGGCGTTGGCAGCCATATTTTCTTTTCGTTGTGGGTCTTCCTTCGGTGGAAATGCCGTACTGTAAGTTTTTACTTCAATTATTTGTCCAGAACACATATTCAAAATTTTTGCATGCCTATTGACGTTGTGATAGGTGCATATTGGTGACTTGTGCCTTTTTTCAATGCTATATTACATTCAATCGTTATACTTTTACCCTGAGAATATGATATTAATACGAGTAATATATTGACTCTATGTTATGTGTATCCTATCTCATAATAATTTTCTTCGTTTGTCGTTTCATTTCTGCATATGTCTTGTGGGTATTTAGAATTCACTGGCATACGAATTCACTATTGTTTGACAAAAAGCTCGAGACGTTTTCCGTACAGTAGTAAGAAATTATCAACTGCTCAAATGATTCTCAAATTATGCGTCGACTTTGAGTGTTTTTCCCTTCATTTCTCAGTTTTAATGTTGTCCACCACACTGCATTTAGGGTGGAACGAATGTAGTCAACTTAATTCAGTAATGTAGTGTTAAATGTAGTCAACAAATATAATTAACTGAGGAAAACTTAAATTAAGCACAATTGAAACTAGAGTGTATATTAGGATGGTTCGTTCGGAGGACGTACTAACAGGAAAAATACAAGCATATAATTTTCTAAGCATAATGGATCAATTCATTAACTAAAATACGTTGTAGTTCAAAATTTATGTGTGTGCATCAAAGTTCATCGTCTCTTTATTTGTGAAGGTTCTTTTTGTTTCGCCATTATATCATTGGAAGCAACGCTCCGTGAAATAAATCAGGCAGATGTAATGTTAATGGGAGTGCGAACGTATTGGTAGTGTATGAGTTCTCCTTATCGGGTAGTAGAGATTTATCAGTGCATGGGACGGCGCCTTTTCTTTTCCTATTCTACTGTGATGCAGTGCTCATTTTTGTAACACGGCATGCCACTTACTGTAAGTTTATACTTCCATTCAGTTCAATGATAAACGATATGCAGTGTGTCTCAACCAAGTTTTCCGACGTTTATTCACTGATCTCTATTTTCCGTTAGATTCTGTTATGTTATTATGCCTACTTTACTTCTGTTAATTGGTTTAAAATAAATAGTTTCCAATTAAATTTTGGCTCAAAAGCAATCCTGTCCTATTTTCAGTGCTGGACTGATTTTCATTGTCGTCAAATTTTATGCATGAAGAAGATTAGCTGAGTAAATGCTAACGAAAAAAACGGCATACATTTTTTTCGGAAGTTGGGGATGCACACATCATCTGAGATATTATTATTCTGTGTCTTAGGCATGAGATTATATTACTTGAATTAGTAGAGGACATTTGTTTGAGTTCAGGTAATTTCTTGGTAGCCACCCTGGTAAATGAATCGCAACTAATCATTGAGTTCTTTTGCTTTACCATATGGAAAAATTGCAATTTAGTACAGAAATGCAACATAAAAATTCCTCTAACCGAGAATACTATTCTTCGGTTTTAGGAAGGCTAGAAATAAATATATTCTTTCTTTATTGTCGTCAATATTTCCTAGAAGAGGAAAAGAAAATTATCAAAAGAGTTATGAGGTTGAAACCTGCTATGTTATCTATTACTGTGCTCCGTCTTTTGCCGTCTCGTTTCATTTCTTGGGAATTGACTGGAACCTTTTGGAACCCTTTTCCCTTTTTCGAAAGACAATTGTATTTTTCTTTTCCCTGAAAGGCGTCTTCAGTTCCCACGGACACGCGCAGGCTCTCTCATAACTCTTCCTCTTGTTTTACCCCCAATCCCGCCCTCTCTCTCGTCCAACCCTCTGTTTCGACTCCATCCCTGCCTAGCTATCACGGACGTCATACCCTTCTCCAACTCACCGCCACCCTGAAAACGAACCAAACCCCTGAAGCCATTCATTGACCGACTGACCACTCCCGCCCAATCTGCTGTCTCAAGGGAAGAGCCAGCTTACTTTATTCTAACCAACATGGACTGGTGGAAGGAGCAGACGTTTTCCCCAAACTTTCTTCCCCCTCAATTGGTGGGATTGGGAATCGGTGAGCGATAGAGGGTGAATGGAGAAAAAGGGGCAGTTGATTTGGTTGAGATAGGGAAAGAATATGATCGAATTTCGTGTCTATATGAGCGTTAGTATGGTTCCTCTTCATCTGAATCCACTCAAATTGAGCACTAAACTGTTTCTTTTCCCCTTTGTCTTTGGATCGGTTCGATGTGATTTTTGCATTTGTTTTTCAGTACGCTATTTTATCAAGTGATTAGTGCCCTTACCAGCAACACGGGCAAGTGATCAAATTTAGAGATAAGTATATAAATCAGATGACTAGGTTAGCCATAGTCAGGGCAGATGTTAGAACGTCCACGAATTTAGGCTTCGATGGGGGTTCCTATACCCAAACGCACAGTATGTTGATGTGTGAGAAATGTTGTAATATATTCTCCACTATTATGCGTATGTGAGATTTGCAATACCTAGCAAAAAATGCTGATACATAGTTCTTGCACATGTTTCTCTTACCGAACATCAAATGAACATGGTATTTCAGCAGGATTCCGATTTTGATACTGGACTTACAACGGTAATAAATAAATTTTAACTTGAAGGCGTACGTTATTTATGTTATGTTTCTTGATGATAGCCTTTTTAAACTCTTTACCAGAAAGGCAATTGAACTTAATTTTACGTTCTACTTTATTGATGTCATGATCTTAATGAGTTGCAAAATAAATTAACATTTTAAAATCGCTTTATCAACTTTTAGTATTAGCGTTAACACTTGGTATATACCTACTATGAATTTATAGTTTTCGCTAGTGGAAGCATTTGAGGAATAAAATTGACCACATCGGAGAATGGATCGTCCATACGGACGGTCTGCTCAGTCAGGATTTGAATATATTTCCCCTTTTCCGTTACTTGGAGTCATTTCCTCAACAAAACAAAATTGGTTTTAGAAACAAACTATTGAAGAAAGGAAGTGGGCTTTCTATGTATATTTCCCATCACGGAAAGGTAACGGAAAAATTGTTTCAAAAATATTGAGGGACAATGGAAAAAGTTACCGGCCGACCGAATCGGGAAAGCCTGTTGTGAATTTATTTGTAATTTCTTCAATATTGATACGCGAATGAATGGAAACGATCCCAACTTCCGGGATAAAATTCTCCGTGCCATTGTAGTGGCTATTATATTCGTCGCTCGTTTCCGAATTTTCTGGCATTTTGCTTCCATATTGCTTTAGAAGAGTTCAATTCCATTATTGTATTCATGTCTCCTTCTATACCCTCTTCTCACGCAACGTATTTTTCTCCTCGGGGACCAATCGGAATGCTTGGAATGGTACTAAATGGCTTTTGAGTTCTCTAAACGGACGCTTGAGCCTTGAATGATTGATTGGCGTGACTCAATCCACTTCAAGTAACAACCAGGATTGCCTGGGGGAAATCAGTTACATGGAAGTAACCTTTACAGGGCAATTTCAAATGAAAAAGTTTTGCTTGAAATCTTACATATTTGTATATCGTAATCATCCATATTTGCGTTGATGATCGCTGATAATGATAGGTATCAGTAGGAAACAACACTAGGAGATCTAATTGTAATTATCTAAAAAAATTTCATATTTTTGCACAAGAAAGCTCGCGATTTGGGCTTGGATAGATTATCATCTTCTGTTTAATGTAATATGAAACTCAGCACATGAGTGTTATTATATAACTATGTAAATGATTCCAAATATCTGATTAATTTACTTACTGACATGGTGATCAATCAAAATGCTTAAAGGAGAGGATAGATATCATCTTATGCAAAGCTGCGAGCGTGATGAGTTATCAGATTCACGACTATTTCCTTTCCTTGTGTTACCTGCGATTACCTGTGACACTTGATTGTTGTTACAAAGATGCTAATGGACGTTAGACAGGATATCCAAGGGGTTTCATAATGATAACGTAAATAAGTTCACTTTGTAAAATTCCACAGATTTATTAAAACCGACCTAGGTTTCGACTTACACAGTCATTATCAAGGGTTTCATAATGTTGTGAGAATTAATACTATGGCTCTTTGCTGTCTCTATCGGGTTTATCAGGCTGCCCATTAATATGTTTAGATGTGGAATACCGTAAATTTACATGGAAAAGTATCTATTTGGTTCTAAATGGTCATATTGCCTGCATTGTCATGGTTCCTTATTTTTAGAGGAAAAAAGGGGTTAAAACGCTCACTGCAACCTTTAGAAAATCATTATATAACCAGCCATTACAAAATAAGAACTAAAAAATAGGCTCACGCCTTTAATTTTTTAAACAATTTTAAAAAAATTAGGCTGAAAGATGTTTACTAGAGAATTGTGGAGTACGCAGAGAATGTGAAGAACTACTCAATGAGGAGCCCCATTCTGGAAGTGGTGAGTGAGGCCATGGAAATTGGCTCTTCCATTGATAAGTATCTTCCAATCCTAAATCTTATTAGATCTTCGTTTTCCACACGCTCACTTTCTTCCTATCAACTTGTAATTTTTCCACCCGTCTGCTCAATCCTTCTCCTCCATGCCATTCTGTTTCCTTCACAATGCTTCAGAACCAAAATTTCGAAAAACTGTGCCATCCTAAGGATTGTTAGATTGCCCTACGGGGATAGTCGGGTTCCAATTCCCATTGGAATTCGTCTGCCGGTCGCCAAGGGAGAAGGCCTGCATCTAGAAGAGGCCCTTTCTCCTCTACCATGGGATCCCCGTCCGAGTGACTCGTCGGAAAATCATCTTCCCTCGTCCCACCTAACTTTTTTCCATTATTCGCCCCATCACCTTGCGTTTCTTGCCCGCGGAAGGCTCCGTTGAGCACTGCGCGAGAAGTGTGTCTGATGGAAGTTGCGTGATCAGGATGTGTGGGCACGCCACCGCACGCTGGAGACGTCGGGAGTGGCTCATTCAGTTCTCAAATACACGCCTGCACGCTTGTTCCCTCGCGGTCGGGACGGAAGCGGAACGTGGAGAGAAAAAGAGTGGGAGAGGAACAAGTTAAGGTCCATGCGCGTGGATTGATTTCATGACAACAATGAGCGGGTCTGTTTGTCGCGGCGGCGAGCCTTGTGGTGCACCTTCGCTCCATCACAAGGCAACCGAAGATGTCGAATCTTTTAAACGGCGTGTCAAACAACTAAATTTTTACCTTAGTCATCCACTATCCACTCCGTTTTTGCTCCCAGTGACAGCCTCCCACGACCTCGAGGACAAGGGTCGACTGCCGTAATTTGCTTTCTAGCGCGGCTTATTTGTACCTCGGCTAACTCGAAGATCTGGCGTGTCGATCATGAGTATATGTCTCTTCTTTTTTTTTAGTGATTCTACCAATGTATTCTTTCCTTCTTTCTTTTTGCCTATTCACAAGTAATCTCAGAGGGGGGGGGGGGCCCAGTTGCGGGGTCTGGTTAGAACAACGACGAAGGGAAGTGCTTCTTTAGCATTGAGCTTTCAGAAAGGGCATAACAGAATTCCTCTTAAAATGATGTATTTATTTATTTATTCTGGACTAGATGCCGTATGCCCTCCTCTGCCCCTAGCCCAGGGTTCATTAAGATACAGATTCCAATAATTAAACAGTTAATAAAAAAAGAATTAAACCATTTTGTAGAACCGTATTCATATGTTTTTACAATCTTTTAAATCATCTAGAAAGAATTTGTGGCTGTACGAAGGAAAAAGTAAGTGACAAGAAATTGAAAAAGATTAATTAGAAGGACAATTGAAGTAGGTATATTGTTAAATTGTCATTAGAGGTCCATCCCCAGGGTTTAAACTCTGTGACGTCAGCATGCGGCGAAATAATCTTTTGCGAAAGCCTATATAATTGTGTATCTTTTTGAATTCTGCCGGGAGGTTGTTATATAGGCGAAGCTGGTGGTGAATGAAGTATTCATGCGTTCAGTTCGACCAAGCGGATAACGGAAGTTAGTGGAAGCACCCCTAGTGGATCTTCCGTGAACTTTGTCGAAAGTCTTTAGACGGTCGTTTATGTGCTTTGGAAGTCCGGCGGCAAGGCATTTATATCCCAATGTGAGGCATCTGAGGCCTCTTCTTTCTTTAATCTTCAATATTTGGGCTCTGTTGTAATATGGTGTCATGTGAGCCCAAGGGTGCGGGCGATACACATAACGCAGGCAAGCATTAAGGGCGGTTTGTAATCGAGTAACCTCTCCTGAGCTCATGTCTGTTCCAGGAAGAAGCTCATAATCAATTATCGGCAGCAAAGGGTCTTTATGAGTCGTAATCTTATGCGCATTGTTGGATGGTACTGCATTGACCGCAGTCTTCTCAGGCCTATAAAGGTCTTCTGAACAGTGTTTGATACGGTGGCATCCCAACATAAGGTGTTAGAGAGGCTGACGCCAAGGTATTTCATTGTCTTTACGTAAGGTATTGGTTGACCAAAAATAGCTAGTTGTGGGGGGTCATGGAGAGGATAGAGGATTTTGTTATTGCTGACGATCATGGCAGAGCACTTATTCGGGTTTACCGAGAGACCTCGAGTGAGACACCAGTTCAGTAAATTAAGCATATCCTAGCCGTGAACTTTATTGCTATGGTTCCAATCTTGTCTTGTGCATCTCCATTAGCATTAATTTACATGTTATATACTGAATGTGCCTAAGATAGGCAAGACGATCAAGTGAAATGAGTGATTACGATCCATTATCATATTTTACTATAAGGATATTATAGCAACATGAGTTATATTTTAAGCCATCGTTTACAAGGTCTTTTAAAGAGTCCGGGAATGAGTTCAGAAATGTTTGGACAATTTCTAACACAAATTTAGCCGCAGCAATGGGAACATTAAACTATAGTTTTTACTAGTGATCATTAAAATTTGACTATTCAGACAAATGTAAAAGATTTAGCGATTTAATTTGTTGAAAAAAAGACTTTGGGTTTGAGAGAGACAAATCATTGATAAAACTTGATGGTTGAAAGTGATTAGTAGTACTTTTGAAAATTAAAATAAGGCGGCATTCACTTACGACTTGTTGACCATTAATAAAACCGACTTCGTGGTAGCTTCAATTAACGCGTGGGATAAATATTGAGGTTGTACTTTCTTCAGGATTTCACGCTAATTATGACATAAAAAATCCAATCCAACATTCAGTACTTCTTGATAGATGTCCAGGGGAGGGAAAATCGTTTTTTTGGTAGTTTTCCACCGTGCATTTTTTCCTTGGGTCGTTAATCATTTTCATAGCATAAGAAATGGCAAAAATGGCGAAATAAGATTCTAATATTTGCATTTTTACTGATTGATTTACGTTTGTGCTTCTTTTTGATTCATTATTCCCACGCGCATTAGCAATTTATTTCAGTGGTTAGTTAGAACGGAGGAAAATCGGAAAGAGGAGCGATGTAGGATAAAGGGTGACGATCACAAGCACTTCCTCCAGAAATAGTATTCTTAAAACGTGGCGTCCTCTTTATCATAAATGTTAGGAGAATGTATTAGGTAAACCTTCAGGGGGAAAATAATTTGGATCTTGGTGCGCATGGTTATCAGATAAAATTCACTCTTGTATCTTGATCAGATGAAGGGGTGCAGAAAAGAAAAGTGAAGAGAGCATCATAACGAAAATTATCGACGAGTTACTTTCAATCCACTTGTTCGTAGCATACGGCCAATCGTGTCAGCTTAGGCGTGCCGGTTTGAGACAGTGGCGATCGGGTTGGTAAAGTGGTTGGAGTGTTGATTTACCGAACCGAAATTCCGGTGAAGATTTCCGGCTGTGATACGGTGTGATTTCATGAAATACCAGCTCTCTTCTAGTACCATGTGGAGAGCACATCAAGTTCAATACTCCGCCCATCGGATGGGACGTTAAACTATGCAACCCTAAGCACCTCTCATAAAGAGTAGCCTGACTCCGACGCCGGGTATCTCTGTTACATTCCATACTATCCTTCCAATACCCTCTTTTCCGGTCTGAGGCGCCTTTGATGTGCGGAACAGGTTTGAAAACCATTGACGTCCTATTGAGACTCGGTATCCTCCAGAGTCAGAGGTGAAGATTAAAACCTCAAAAACTAAGAAGGCATCGTTGAGCTTTGCCGGAGGAGTCGAGCAAATTAGGGGAGGAGGAGGGGAAGGGATCGGATATCCTGAGTTGGTGAGGGATTGGGGGTGTCTCGGACCCCCAGGGGGGAAGGGCGACTTTTTCTCTCCCTTTCCTGGCGGGAGGCTCCCCCTGTTCTTTAAGTGGCGGCGTTTGCGGCTAGGGAGGGTGTGGTCAATCGTAAGACTGGATATTGGGATGCCTCGAACCGTCAAAACCGTTGGAGACCCTTCTCCTTCCCGCCGTTCCGGGGGATGAAGTATAATCTCATTCTATGGTGACTGAGTGAGAGGATGGGGATGATTTTACTGAACCGTGGAGAATATCTGAGGGCTCAGCTATCGTAGCTTAGCACTGGTAAAAAAATTGAGATAGTATTTTTTAAAAATATATTAGCGTTATTACGAAACTGGGATTCAGGCCCACCACTGAAAATAAAATAATTTTATGATTATCGATACTGTCCAGTGAAAATAGCATAAAATTCTGGCACACCTAAATTCAGTGATGTTGATGGAATTTAATTTTCATTGCTGAATTATGTGTAGCTAAAACGTAGGACTGATGCAATAGGCCATTCTATTGAATTTATTTCAGGGACCCAGTTAAAGACTAGTTTTTACTAATCATTGAATAAAATCAATTTGAATGGTGCGTATGATATTTAGTATTTTCATTTTCTATTCTCTACGAGAGGTGAGGATAGATTGGTGATGATTGAAACCCCCTAAGATTCTGCTCTTCGGTGAGTAATATAAATACATACCTACTCCATGGTATGGATGGGTTCAGGATCCTTTATTCTATATCGCATGTGGCTCAAGAAAATCATTAAATTTTCGTTTTACGAATGCTCTAGAAGCCTTATGACGTATTCAACGGAGAGTAATCACGTTATCTCGGTGGACGTGGTTAAACCCATTATCCGAGTCCTAATAATTTGGCAGCTACGCCGTTCTACATCTTTAAAGTTAATGTCCATTTAAAATGTTATGAACAAATAAAGGAAGGGGATCGGGTTGGTGTGGTGGCTAGAGTACTGGCCTCCCATCCCGAGGGCTCGGGTTCGATTCCCGGCAGTGGCGGATTTTTCAGTGGAAAACCGGTCCCCACTTGAGTGCCTAGTGGAGGGCATTTTCAAGTTTAGTACTCCGTCCGTCGGATGGGACGTTAAGCCGTGGTCCCCTTGGCGCCTTTCGTTAAGAGTAGGCTAATGCCGACGCCGGGTTTCTCTCCACCCTTCCTCCGTTCCCTAAAAGCTCCTACCATTACCCAATTACCCACCTATCCTATATGGCGCAAATGACCTCAGCTGTCGGTCGCCTCCCATAAATAACCAACCAACAAATAAAGGAAATTGTGGCGTTTCATTAGTCACAACAAACGTTAATTAAGTCAGTAATTAGCATTGAGGCCAAGCCATTGATCTCTACAGGTAAATATTTTGTCAATAAATCAGTAACTTTTCTCACTATCAATTCAGATGAAATTTTTTAAATCATAAAATTATTTTTTTCGAAATGGGATGTTTTCTAGGACAATTCATCCTCGCTTCCTGATTAATTTCATCCTCCTATGTGCTAAATGATTTCAAGACCGTGGGAATCTCCGATTATTTCCACTGAAATTATCCATGCAAAATAAAACATGAAAGATGCTGGACAAATGCTGCATCGGGAATTTTTGCCGTTCCCTGAGATGTCGTTGGCCAGCATATCGCGATCACCCTGCTGATCACTTCTCCCTGCCGGAAGAAACAAGCCCGGAATAACTTTAACTCAAGCGTGAACGGTGAAGGTTCTTTAAATGGACGAATCCGTATCGAATTGAGTTCGTTCTCGCGAGGGACGATGCGAGCCACTCATGAAAGAGCGGCTTGCACTCGACGGGTGGTTGTTCGGTCGCCCGGGAGATGTATCTCGATTGGAGCGTTCGGTCAATGGATTCCCTTCGCCTCGTCGGTGAGAAGGCGACGCCCAAAATAATATAGAGGGAGCCTGTAAGGTTGGGAACCAGGTGGCACGGCGTCAATTACTGTGGAAGCGCGTGGGCAGGGAGGAATCGGTTTCGAAAAGCACGTCGACTAGGGGATGGGAGAGGGGATGTAGATGGATTCGAGAGATAACCGGCTGTGTACATATCGGAGCGGGGATAGACAGGAAATTCCTTTTGGGTGGCGAGGTGATAAACGTAGGCGTTGGGATCGGAATGCTACGGGGGAAAAAGAGGGAAGGAAATCCAATCTTCAATTCGCTTCCATTGACAACCGAGGTACGTGTAATCCCCGGGGAAGCTTTGATTAACTTGTCTCACCGCATGGACCCTATCGATAACCATGGTAGTCCCTTCATTATATCGAGGATTTTTTGCTGGAAGGTATTCACATTTTGTTTTCCGTTTGCTCCTCACGCTGACTCCTTAGGTATTTGATTGGATCTGAGATTACATCAACCTACGGCGAACGTGTCAGCAACCCTTACTTGGTGAAATGAGAGGCACTTTTAATACTACCTAAAGGCTGATGCATCGCGATAATACGATACGAACTATGTGAAATGCGTTTCCTCACGCAACAAAAACACTTGTGAGAATTTTAAATGTATCGGAGGGGCTAATTTGAAGTTTCGATGAAAAGAAGGCCTTTGATTCTATTAAGATTAGCTTGGTTGTGCTTTCATGGATACATATGTAAAGTATCTATGCATTACTGTAAGCATTGGCTAGGTGTTTCGTTCATTAAATATTTTCTGCAAAGGAGGGATTGGAAATCAAATCATACAGGTGTATGTTATTTATTTTTGCTTCTTAGATACTTGATGAAAGAGGCTATCCAATTGACTCACCCATTCGCCTCTTAACTTTTCACGGATTTTCGACCCTTTAAACTCTATTTAATGTTCTGAAAATTTTCAAAAAATAAAAAATGTTTTGGAATTTTTAAAAATTTCTTTGGAAATTAAATTTTTTAATACATTAAATATTTCAAAACTTATTTTCACGGAATAAAAAAAAAGACTTGTGGTACATATCATTGTGAAAAAATAATAGCTTTAGAGCATTGAATTCCATCATGTGACCGGCGAATCGCCGGCTCTTTACCTTAAGGCAAAATAAGGTAGACCGGCGAATCGCCGGCGCTTCACCCCAATGGGTTGATTTTAAATCACTTTTCCTGATGAAAATACTACGAAAGAAAACTTTTTACGAAAGTTTTTGTGATTCCAACTAAACTCAAGAATCTATGGTCTTTTAAATGCATAAACACCTAAATGCGTCACTACTTAGCCGTTGACTAAACTCATAATCCTCTTATGCACCTTAAGTATTAATTCTCTTCTCTCTCGGAGGCGAACAGAGCAAATGGAGTGAAATAATCAGCTCTAAACCATCAAACGTCATGTTCGTCTCATGAATTTCAAAACATTTCACCGATGCCGCTGCTACGTCGGGCAGTTTTGATAGATACACGCTTTCACCTTTGTTTGGATTCGGTGGCCTCGTGCTACGTGAGATAGGGCAAGATGGCCCGTCAAATAGGCTGAAGGGAAAACGCACCAACACACAGCACCCCGTACGCGTAGAGAAATGTCCATCCTAGGAAATGTAGGCTACCTGGGAAGGGTTGGGCGGGAGGGCAGGAGGTCGGAGTGGGGCGCGCTTTGAGCCGCCGCTGAATTCGCCGCCGTTAAAACGAGTTCCCCCGACTGCAGAGATGACAGGAGATGCACGAAGGTGAGACGTATTAGGGATTTCGTATATCGCGGGAGGCGGAAAAGGGAGAACTGTGCATTTCGCATCCTCAGGGCGTGGGAACGTCCCTCACGCGTCGCGAAAAGATCTAGCCGACGTCAAGTGGGAAGTCGGGGGAGGCATGGAAAGGGAAGAGAGCGAAATTTCCTAGATTAATTTTCAAAACTTTGCCCATGGATGAAGGCAGAGAGATTTAGTTATATGGGCCTCACAACTGTGTGTTAAACAAAAACTTGGTCTTGCGAAGGCTATTTCTGATGGAGAATACTTAGTAATTTTAATAATGGTCATCCAACGACATCGTCTTTCTTATAAATTATAGCATGCATACGATGGATTCTAGGGTGTATAAGTGATTGCTAAGATCGTTAAATTAAGATTTTTGCCATGGAGAATCGAATTTCCCTAACCTTTGCGTCACTGCCAACGCGTGAAAAAACATCTAATCATTTTTTTCTGATTCAAGAGGATTGCATTAAACTTTCAAAACTTTTGTTTTGAATTCGATCGTTATTGTATGCATTCCTGCTTGGAATATGTATGGTTATATATTTATGTAAAGAATGGTTGATTCGACCCTCAACTGAATGTGACGAGGGAAAAATAGAAACATTTATTCCAAAATGCTCGGACCCAAGAAATAGTATGGAGTGAAGAGGGGAGAGAGTATCTGAAAGATCCAGAGGTCTATTGATAAGAGTAATAAGAATGCATTCGTGCGAGTATTTAGACGTGAGGAAATAAATGAAGGCTGCAGATAAATGGACATTGGTCTCCTAAGAAATTTATTACGACTGCGGGGCATAAATGAAGGGGCAATAATATTCAAAGTAGCATTAAATCACTGATTTCCACCTTGAATACCAATTGTGAGACGTGAAGATAAATAGAAAGAGCCCAGCTGTATGCATTAATGACATTATAAGCCTTTGAATGTCTATTTCTGAGTGAGCCTGAGGGTTAATAGACGTAAAAGACTCAATCTATAGGTCCTTCCGTCATGCACCATATTTCTCCCTAGCTTTTCACTTAAGACCTTGAAAGATACCGATAGATTTCCCGGGGAAAATACTCCTTCGACCTATCCATCATCAAAATTTAATTTCCAGTAATAAATGTCCACAGTTTTTTACTTTTTAAACTTTCAGTTTTTGTATCTAATTCACACTTGAGTTATTTTAATAATGATCTTATTTTTACTATATTTTAATTAAGGTGAAAGTTATTCACGAAAATAGTGATAAAATAAACCTCTGGTGATTATAATGAATAGTCATTAGCCTAGAATAAGTGACACAAATTCACGGGATGTATGTATCTTAATGTATCGCAATCATAATTATTTTATTTTCAGCAAAACACGAAGCATTTTGAAGTTTAAATAAAGTATCCCTTCCTCATAAGTATCACTGTGGTGATTGTAATGAAACAAAGTATTCTGCGTTTCTATAGTTCAAATTTTTGTGCAATTAATTGGGATACCTTGTATTTTTGGAATGCTGCTTTGTAACTTATTTCATTATGGCTACTCCTAGTCGTTTATGAATCCAACTGTATTGTGGCAGTTAATAATCCTGCCATTAGACATTTTCGCAAACCTTATCAATTGCTGGTTCTTTTTTTATAATCCGGTTATTTTTTACGCTTCATGCCCTTTCTTATTACAAATCTTTTTTTTTTAGGATGCACATCCTCATTTTTTAGCATGTAGAAAATATAAAATACTTGCAACTATAGGCTTAAACTCCGTGAAATTCTTCCATCGTTATGTTATTCTCTATTGTAAATATCACTTATCTGGTTTTTTCATCAGGCTTTTTAAGTACATTTTCACTAATTTAGATGAAATGATGGAATGTTTACAAGCTTTTCATTGAGTTTCAAAATCAGCTGGTGTAAACCTATCCTCCTTCCTTATCTTAGTTTTCTTGCATTCACTGTTATTAGAAATTTTGTACAAAATGAGGCACCAACCGACTAGAGTTTATATCTAGATAGATAGATATCTTTCGGAAAACTAGGTACGTACCATTTCATTTTTACGTATTCACGTAGCACTCAGGTCTTACATGCATGTTGATTGACTAACATCCTCGTAATGCACCAAAAAGTTCTATTTTGTGGAAATTTCCTGAAAATAATTTGGAATATTTTAAACAAGCATGCGGAAACTTGGGAAGTGGATCTTAAGAGTTGGATCTTAAACTACATATATGCAGACTACTACATGTAGACACGTCATATTCATCCTCACATCATATGCAATGAAGCAAAATTTATTGAGTAGCCACAAACTAGTGGTTGCATGGAAATTCGAATCACAGGAACTTAGAGAGATACAGGAAATAAGGGAGAGAGTTATGGAAAAGGAGAAGGGCTGAGAGTAATAAAATACTGGAGATAGGTGTGGTGAGAGAGGTGAGAAAGTGAAAGAAGTTGTGGGTGTGCAGAGGCAAAGGGGTTTTTAGAGAACGGCTTCAGGGAGGAAGAAGTGGAAGAAGGGAGTTTTGAAAAGATAAACGAGTGATGTTGCTGGGAAGTGGTCTGTCTGCCACGGAGGGACATGGGGAAGGAGAGGGCAGGAGTGGCAGGTAGAGAAAGAGATGCTATTGAAAGGAGGGAGAGAGAGAACTGGAAGGACGATGAGCGTTGGTGTGTGCTTGAGTCAGACCAGCCAACATCTGACATTGAGTGCTACCCACGCGGAGTTAAATATACAGAGAAATGGTTTCAACTCGTTTCGAGTAAAGGATCGAGAAACTCTAGATTTTCCAAACCTGAAGTTTTTAAAATGATGACTTAACTAAGTTTCTAAGACATTTAATTTCAAAAAGGCGAAGGCATGTGGATCTATTTAATACAGAAATGAGGAAATAGGTGGTAAAAGGAAGAAATATTTCTAATTCAGGCAAATTATATTGACTCCTCTTCAATACAACTTGTTTATCAAAAATATTAATTAAGGAATCATATCCATCAAGATTCTTTGAAGTTTTCATGGATGCCTATAAGCTAATGACAATAGGAAGACAAAATTACAGATTCGGAAGCTTCCTTAAAACGCTGACGTGGAATTAGCAGGAAGTTCTAGGCTAACTCCGGAGATATTCAGCTTCAAATTCATCTTCAGGTAGTCGTACCAATTAGGAAAGTTTAATAATGATTTAATCCTTGAAGGACTCAATTTATATATTTTAATTGCGGACTTATGAGGTAGTTGTAAGTTTTTATTAAATACGTTTCTTAAGCGTGACGTAGCTAAGGATTTTGGGGAAGAGTAGTGAAAATTAGTTTTTCGGTATTCTAGGAGAAATGACTCTCAAGAGTAACTTGAAAGTTACTTGTGGCAGTGTAGCGTCTTGGCGCGTAATTATAATTCGACAACTCATGAAACATACTGAGTTATATAGTATCCCTGTGACCACCATTTCGTTATTTCATGCCCACGTGATGAGATATCAATATATGAAACAGCTCTCAATGATGCCTATCCACAATATAAAAAAAAATATGACATCGTCAGTACCTTAATTGCGCTTTCGGGGAATTCTGACTGATAAGATCCTTGTTAGGAATACTTTTATATTACTTGATGCATGCTAGTGTATTTCTGCGAACATATTTTCACCCTGTTCTTTGTTGGAGGCGAGACGTGTACAGAAGTCCTCATACCTTAATCTTGGCAGGTATACCATATGCTCGGGTGTCGTCGAGTGTCATTTTTCAGAACTTAAGTTGATTTTTGTTAGTTCTTGATGTGTGTCAGTATGGTCATGGTCTATTTTTAATTGTAAAATGTTGGTTGAACGATAATCATGTGTTTTTCTGGGGCAAAACAACACTGCAAATCATCCCTACGTTAGTATCTCAGAGCATTTTTATCCCATTCACAAATAATCCCGCAAATAGCTTTCTTATTTCCTCAATCAATCCAGATGACTTAAATGAGAATGCGTTGAGAAATTTGGTTGGATTTTCATAAAAAAGTCAATGTTAACGCAATGAGACCTGATTTAAGATGAATAACGATGTATACGTATCGATATAGTAAGATGTAGCCGGGACCAGTGGTTGGCAATGCTTGTTTGGAGATGTTAGTTGTCGTGCTGGTTGCTAGGAAGTGTGAGATGAGTAGGTGGGAGAATGAGAGAAGGAGGCTGACGGAGAAGAGATGAAAGTGGTATAGCAAGTGGGCGTGATGAGTAGGGGGTAAGAGTATGGCGCAGGTAAGAAAAAAATTATTGCAGTGCACGTTTTATACCCACGCAATAGTTAGGGAAGGCGGTAGGCATCCCAGCTGAAATGGAAGGGGAGTCGGGAAGAGGAAGCTAGCTGTCTCGCCACCCTCTTACTATAACCCGCTACTCTCTGGTTCACTCCAGGACGAGGAAAGTGTCTGAGAGACGGAGGGTAATTCTGAAGAGGGTCCATAGGGAGGAGGATAGAATGTAGTGAAGTTAAAAAAAACCTTGTTTGGTCCATCTCCCATTTAATTCATAATGTCTTTATTTATGAACAAGAATGCATTTTACGTTGCCTGCCATGGTAATTAAAATTATAGTTTTATGCACATGAACGAGGCTGAGCTGCCTCTGCATCTCATGTGAATCTGGTCCAAAAATTTGCTTCCTTACGCCTAGTAAAAAAGGGTATCCTTTGCCCTTGTATTTAAATGGTAGTACATCACCAGCCTCTCGGAATCGCAGGAAATTTTTAATGTTGAGACAGCTCGTCCTTTGGGGAGATGTATATACATTGTATCTTTTTCATTGGAAGGAAGGAACGTTTGAAACCCTTGTAATAGACTTACGGTTAATCATAGCCAAGATTAAGAATAAAAAGGGGATTTTCTGAAACTTTCCCTTCATGCACGTTGTGCCAACACGACCTGTGTTTTTCTAGTTTTTCATGCTCCTTACTAAGATTTTGCTTGGGTAAAAATTGTTGGGCTAAAAATTGGGAAATGATAGTCCCGTTGAGAGCTTAACCGCCCCTTTATCCTCGTGGTGGAATCCCATCGGTGGAGAGATAGAGAAAAAAAGAATAGGCTTATCAGAGTTTCCATTTCTTTCGTAGGAGGCTTCACCTTTTCCTTTTGGGTGGGACCCTAAGTCGTGCGGCAAGTCCTTTTTTCAGGCCCGCCCTCCGTCTCCTCCCCTTTTCGTCTCCCACCCAGCCGTAAGGGTTTTGAAAAGGGTTTTTCAATAGGAAAGGGGCTGGTGGATGGATGACTTATGGTTCCAAGACAGGGAGGGAAGAAGAGATTATTTCTTAGACGTAGTACCTTTTTTTAAGGTCAAGGCAATAAGGGAAGGGGGATGAATGGAACGTACAATTAAAAAGTCCCCTTCGGTATCGTTTATTCATTTTTTCTACCTCTTCGTTTCCTCGTAATCCTCTCGGAGATGGAAATGGAGCAAAACGAAGATCAAACAAGATTGATGATGGCAGATTGTTGATTTTCGTCCGTCGGTTCGTAGAGCTTCGTTTTCTTTTCGTGTTTTTACTTTCCAGCTCGGCGTTCTTGGGTCCTTTCAAAAAGTGAGGGGGACATCCGGAGAAGGTTTTACATCCTGCCCTCTTTTTACCCTTTCTGTCACTTCTCTACAGCCCAGAACAGAGATGTCTGTTTCGTTTCAAGTGTTGCATAGTATAAGACCACGACTCCTCGGGAGCTGTACTTATTTTGCGCACTCGCTGTTTTAGAGTCGAGGTTGTTTTTTTTCAAATTCAGCATTTCTCTGATTAATTTACCTTAACATGTTTTCTCTGAAACAGCACAAAGAGTGCCATTGGGTGGTGCTTAATATATTTACATAGAAAATTACTAAAGAGGTTAGAATTACTGCATACATTATTAAAGGTTGAGTACAAAAAATACACTTTAGAATTCCAATTCTCGTGCTGAGTTATTCATATAATTTCATTACCTTTAAATATGAGATATGTTTGGAGTTTAGCAACTTTCGAAGCCAAATAACCTATCGAGTTCGTGGCTGTTAAAATTTTCTGTCAGATTCGGAAATGTTTATGGATTTCTTCGGCCTAATTTTATATAGGCGTCAATATAGCACATATTTTACACTTATGTATCAATTTGATATCACATTTATGACGTCGTCAGCGACGATTCAATTTGGATTGATTTTTATTTTAATAAAACGAGGACCATTTCCATTTCCTTTGGAGGTGTGCCTATTGAAAAATATAGTAAAATTGTACACGATATGAATTTGAAAATGGTGTGATACATTTGATCTAATGTTTCCGCGACGTCTCTTTGTCTCATCCATGTTCTGCGGAGGAACGCCCGAAAGCTGATTTCATCGCTGGTGTGATACAATCTAACCCATTCGCACAATTTTTTAAATACACGTTGCAACTGATGCATCCTCCAGCGTCTTTCAGTCGGGCAAAACTTGAGGTTCGGTTTCATCTATCCTTTTGGTGATCTGCCTTTATGGCTCAGTTTGCTCCACTAATTTTCCCAATAGTTCTGGATTTGAAAGTTGATAGTGAATATTTATGATACTTCCATTTAATCGTGTCTCAAAATCTGAAATAATCATATACTTCTCCAGTGAATACTTATTCAGAACATGGATGACTAGTCTAGCCTGAATGAAATTACTTTGCTCTTCATCATGTGATATACCTTCCTCGGATATCCTTTGGAGTTCTTCGACGGGAAGGAGGTAAAAGTAAAAAAAATTAAAAAATATATCCAACGCCTCGGCAACAGAAGTAGTGGGAAGTAATAGAGTCACGATGAGGCACGCCTGGCTGCAGGTAGGAAGAGGCGATCTTTGTTCCCGCGCATGTATCTCATTTAGGCCCCTCGTGTTCCCCAAGCCGAGCATCCGAAGCGGCAAGTCTGCTACTTTCTCTGCGGGGGATTAAGAGTTCATTCTCCCGGGGGTCGTCTCTCATCCTCCCCTTAAACCTCCAACCGGAGGGGTGCGTGCAGAGAGGGTGTCTCCCACCCACCCGTCCTGTGTTGACCGCCTTGTCTCCCCCTTGTCTCCTTTGCCATCTCTCTCTCTCTCTCTGTTTCTCTTGGTCGAGCACGTTTCTCCGTCTGCATGCGCATTGTCTGTTAGGAGAGGTCAGAGAAATTATAGTGATTTGGGATGGGTGGGAAAGTGGGCGTAGCCCATACCCGACTTAAACATCTCTCTTTCTCCTTTCTCTCATTCAACACTCCGTCCATCCTTCGGCCCACGTTGATGTTTCTCTTTCTTCCTCCTACATTTGTTCTCTGCGTCTGTCCCAATCCTTCCCACTGTCGGCATCTCGCCTCGTAGCGGGGGATGGGGGTTGAAAACTGATAGATCGTCCAAGGCCTGCCACGACCACATAATCGATAAAAGGGCTCTCGCTGTTGACCAGACATTTTTTTTCGTAGCGATGCTGTTTTGTGGGTGACCAAAACCGACCATCGAATATGAATGTGACTCAGTGTTATTGATGGTCTTCATTAGCGCATCTTCACCACTCGATAGCTTTCCTTCACCATATTCCTCACGTTATTTTTTCCTCTCCGTTCATCTGCGCTTACTATCCCCCATATTTTCCTGCCAGTAATTACTGAAAGTGGAATCACTGGAAAATTAACTACAATTACAGAAAGAATAATTTTGATCTTGATCGGTTTTTAATCAATCGCTTACTTACATTTACCGACATGCGAGATAAACATTGGTTTATCCCATTATTTATGACCCTAAATCAATAGATTTGGTTGGTAGGAATACGTTTAATACTTAGAAATGGATATAAGTTAAACATAATTATCAGGGACATACCCCATTGCAGAATTATGCTGAAGCAAATGATATCACTATGGAATAGCAATTGAACTTGCGATCTGTGCTTGAGAACAATATTTCAATATTCATTCAAAGAAAGAGACCTGAAGACTGGAAAGGCGCCTGGAGAAGATAAAATCGACGGAGAAGTAATCAAAGCACTTGGTGAAAAAGCGTAAGACGCACTATATGGAATAATCCAAGATTGCTACGAATCCGGAAATTTGCCAGAAGACTTCAAGAGGAGCTCAATGGTGACCATACCGAAGAGGGCAAGGGCTGAGAAATACGAGGAGTACCGAACCTTGAGTCTAGTGTCACATGCCTCCAAAATCCTTACTTGGATAGTAGGCAGAAGAATTGAAGGAAAAATCGAAGAAAACCTGTCAGAAAACCAATTTGGATTTAGGAAGAATAGGGGGATAATGGAGGCAATACTATGCCTGAGAATACTGGTAGAGAAAATGATCCACGTGAGCAAACCATTGTATTTGGCCTTTGTGACTTAGAGAAGGCATTCGATAATGTCGAATGGAATAATATCTTTCATGCTATGGAAAAACTTGGCTTGGACTACAATGAGAGAAGAATCATTTACCAGCTCTACAAGGACCAAGTGGCCGCATTACGCACGCAAGACGGAAAAAATATAGAGGAAAAAATTAACAAAGGAGTCCGACAAGGATGTAACCTGTCACCAGAACTCTTCAATATATACATGGAGGAAGCGATAAAAGAAATAGAAGAACAAGGTACCAAAGGAATCAAAGTGAACATGCTACGCTTCGCTGATGATATCGCTATCGTAGTAGGAAACGAGAAAGACCTACAGAACTCACTGAACATAATTGAAAAAGTGTTCCAGGAATACAACATGAAAGTCAATAAGAAGAAAACCAAGATACTTGTGTGCGGAAGAGAGAAAACAGTGGCCGACGTCCGCCTCAAAGGAGAAAGATTGGAGCAAGTGGAATCACTCACCTACCTCGGGATCACCATCACCTGGGATGGAAGAAGAACGACAGACATCAAGCGTCAAAAGCCCAACCTAAGACGGCATTCATGGCCAAAAGGCCACTACTCTGCTCAAAGAGCGTAAAACTGGAATCAAGGAAACAGTACGTGAAAACATTCGTGTGGGCAGTGGCACTCTACGGATCAGAAGCATGGACCATTGGAAAAACTGACCAGAAAAGAATAGAAGCCTTCGAGACCTGGTGCTGGAGAAGGATGCTGAAGATCAAATGGACGGATAGGGTGAGAAACGAGGAGGTATACAGAAGAATTGCAGAAGACAGAGCACTGTGGAGCACCATACGCCAAAGAAGAACACTATGGGTTGGCCATGTCATGAGACACAACAATTACGTGGGAAGCATAATGGAGGGAAAAATTGAAGGGAAAGTCCCCAGAGGAAGACCAAGAGACAAGTACTTGGGGCAAGTCAAGAAGAATACTGGGAAGAAGAACCATAGGGAAATGAAGGAACTGGCATGGGATAGGGAGAAATGGAGGGCTGCAGTAGACCAATCCTAGGTTTGTAATACTATGTATGTATCGATGAAACAACTTCGGTCGTCACATTGTGGAATTTTTCCATGATTGAAAATAAGAATGAACTTTGTAATTTTCCACACGTTTTTTAATAACCAACCGGTTTCAACACTCACGTGTCATCATCAGGGACTAAAATTTTTGAGCAAGGGAAGGCCTTAAATAGTGCACTGGTGGGGGGGGGGGGGTATATCTCTTTAGGAAGGGGAAGGAAATTTGAGGGAACGCTTAGGTATAAACTGGTTGGAGGTTAACATGGAAAGGTAGTGAGGCATGGGGCTACAACACAGGGGTAAGAGTTACAACAAGAGGGATAAGAGTAACCTCCGTATTGGAGGTTAGGTCAAATGTTCACATTGTGGCGAATAATGGGGTATACCAGAGCAAGTGGTCAACGGGGAACATTTAAAATCCGTCAAATCATTTAAAAGTAAAATATCGGGTGAGCACCGTCGTTCTACAATTTCATATTTCTCTAAAAAGTCAAGTTTAAAACCTTTATCTTGGACGCGTAAGACTTGAGGTTTGAAGTTTCCCCGGTGTCCAGTCTCTAGTAGATGTTTCGCATACATTGAAGTCTCGTCACTCTACTATGTATGTATGTAAAATAACTTCCTTTCAACAGAATCCGAAATATGAAATATGCTGGCAAATTTTTGTACTTTTAACAAAAAGACAGGTCTCAGGAATATTTCAGATGCATAATCTACCGCAATTCATGGTAGCCTGTTTAAATAAATAAATGTGGAAAAAAGTGTAGAAGAGTGTTTCTGATGAGCTTTAGCTTTACAAAGACTAAGGAAAGATCTACCATGGTACACCACCTTAAATGATGTGTCCTCATTTACTGTTTTGCACTTTGGTACATACGTAACACAATGTGAAAGATGGTAAAAATTGCTGCTCCTAAATGATAGGAATATAGGCTCAATTTTCATCATGATCAATTTCATGCATATTTATTTGTAAAATTGGTCAAGGATCCACTCTTAATGCCAATTTCTAAGTTAATAAACGATGAATGCAACACTTCTAATTACATTATATTTTCCCAGGGATCTGCGCCTCTTGATTATATCTGTGATGCTGAAATTTAAATAATAAATCGTTACTGATGATATTAAGCGTGATTTTTTCGCAGATAGGTCGTCTAATGCCATAGATACAAACAAAAATTACGCGTTGTTACTTCAATCATTCCTTTTTTAAAGATTAGAAACATAGGAACCTTCATTTCGACTGCATTGGATGCCGTCCTACAGAAAACTCAACGCTTGCGTACGAAGGTATTTCTATCCTGGAAATATGTTACCCTAGTTACCTAGTTGCATAAATAGTTTATCTAGCAGCTCCTAGATATTTGAAGTCTTAAATGGTAGCGTCAATTGGTTTTTGTGAATATTTCTCCTGTTATCAGCATATGAAATTCAATTCTACATTAGTGTTTCTGATATTTAGTTCTAGATTACTGCAAAAGGGATAGGGTATAAAAGGGAGAGAAAAGTTAGCCTTGAAAATTATTGGTAGAAAGCATTTACAATATTAATCACCGGTTAGTGTCTCTCTTGAGCCGTCATAAAAGTTATGAGCCTGCCACTACAGGCTATAACTATGGTTGCTCAAAATAGTGGGTGACGCTTTCTCATAGGGTTATCCCTAATATTGGAACGTTACTACGACTTATGTTTCCATTTGCGCTTGCTCTCTGCCTCACAGTGACAGGAGCCTGGTGGGCGAAAACATAAAATGGGCGCTGGGGAACTTTGATTTATGCACAAGTGCACGAGTGCAATGTCATAGACTATGTTATCACTTGTGAAACCTTCGTCTGCGTATCTTGTATGAAAGTGCTCACACCTTTTTCAGTCAAAGTGAAAGTGTCTTTCAGTCATAGTGAGATTTGTCCATCTTCAAACTTTGTTGAAGGGATAAACAGTTCCAAACTTAGAAAAATGGTTGTCATTTTTAAGGGAAATGATTTGAAGGGAAATGAAAGTTTTCACTCAAAGCCTGGAGACGTAAATAGTTAAATTATCAATATACGCCGCTAGAGGGCTGAGCTTTCCTGGATATCCGGGCTCATGTAGTTGGAGCAGCCAGAGATAGGACTGGTTTAAGAATGTTAGACAAATGTTGATTGTTTTCTGCGCTGGCGGAGGAAATTTAATCACCTGAAAAGATCTAGTTCTAAAAGAATGAGTTTTGTTTTTATTAAGGCAGAAATTACAAAAACGATTTTACATGAATACTTGTAAACCATGAGCGTATTTCAGTTCATGTTTTCCAATTAGATATCCTAATCATAGATATTCTTGCATTCAACAATAAAAAAATGTATAAATTTTACGAGAGAACTATTTTAAAGTATTAATTGTTCGGAGTCTCTTTCTCGCTAGGATAGTGCTTTTTTCGTGATGATTTGAGAAGGTTAGTTTAAGTATTTAATACGACTACTGTAGTATTTACGGCTCGAGTTTCTATTTACAATTTATACCACCCCACAGAGATCGGGATGATTAATTAGATTGATCACGACCTGTGATGACTTTAGATAAAAGTATAATAGAATTTTGAATTTAAATGTTTGCGAGATGTCACAGGGAGAATTATATTTCCCAGGAATCTTCTTAAGAAATGAGTCCATCACACCTCTTGCGTATTCCTTTCAATAAATGAAACGTATACCTAAGAATGAGAACTATTAATATATTTGATCCTTTGAAACCGAAAATTGAGTATTAAAACTAGTGCACATTTCTTTACCAAACCATACATTTTAGAAGCCTAAGAGCTTTAATGTCACGATAATCCTTTCCAAAATAGTAAAACGCGCATTTTGTCAGGGATTTTGATGTCTTCTTACTAATTGATTTCCTTACTGATACATTACCTTCGGGTATCTTTCACTTGGGTATACTTAACAAAAACCTCCTTTTCCAAAAAAATTTCCTTTTAATGTATCTAGTAAAGTACGAATACAAGAATAAGGTTTTCGAAAGAAAATAGAGACTTCCTATCGTAAACGAATTCATCGCGACACCTCTGCTGCGTCAGACGGGTGAATGTAAACGATTCATTGTGATTAATGACCTTCCACGTACCTACTTTTTCTTTCAACGCATATCTTTGGAAACTAATAAACAATGGTGAACATAAATATGATACCAGGTGACAAAGGTTTTTTTCCATTCAACTTCTGTCTGATATTCCCTCTCGGCAGGAAAAAAGCCTAGTCATTTTGACAGCGTGCGTGGTGAAAAACGCCCAACGGAGGAAGAAAAAAAGCTGCATTTGCTCCCATCTTTGCTGCAGTCATCGCTCCTCCCTCCCCCTCTTAACCGTTCCCTATCTCCTTCCCACAATGCACTTTCACTGCGCGGCGTCCTTTTGTGTGTCATTCCTTTCCCCATCTCTCTCTCTCTTCCACTCTCGCTATCTCTCCAAAGGGACAGAAAATCGGACTTTCCCCTGGTTCCACGCTCACAATGTACCCAACCCTATGACCCCTCGTGATATCAAATTAGAAAGGAAGTTCGCCCCCCTTTACTCCTACCCGGCCCTCATTCCCCATGCACGCATCTTTCTCTCTCACACAGATCAATCCTTCCCTCCCGAATCCGTCCCAGTGGACGAAGGCTACTTTTTCCACGACCAACTGTCCTATCGCCTTCATCTATCTGCCTTTGATGCCTTTGACTCTGATCCTCGCTTTAGAGTTCGGTGGTTCCATTTCTTTCTTTCCTACGTCTCGGTATATCAGTCTTCAAGGGAACGATGAATCGATCGTATTTGTTGAGAGGCAAGGTTGTGTGAAAATGATCTGTTTTTTTTCCTGACAATCGGCAACAGGCTTTTGGAACAAGAGTGCAAAGGTCATCGGAAAAGTGGTTTCGAACCGGTTCTCCTGTCTGTTTTGTAAATTATATTGCTCTCCGCGAGTTCTCATTACATTGAGTGCTGTCAGAAATGTCATTTGATTAACATCTGCCCAGATCTAAATATTTACTGAAAGGAGGTTGAAGAACTTTGCATCTAAACTGTCGCTGAAAGAAGTTTGAAGAGAAAATAATGATTCACGGGAACATAATGGGATACAAATTGGGGTGAAATTACAAGTGCTGCATGTTTGCATGCCTACCACCCTGAGTATTCAAGCAAATAGAAGCCATTTTTTCCTTTAACAATTAAGTATACAAGGGTATACAAGATGCTAAAAGTTAAGTGTTACATATGCAGTGTTTGTCTACGTAACACCAGTTGTTTTACTGCATAGGAATAACTTTTCTCTTCTTGCATTTAGCTAGAATATTTGGTGATGAATGACACACTATTGCACTCCTTCGAGGTGGCTTGCAGGTTAGCTCTGAAGATATAGCTGTAAAAATCGACACTCGACGTAACATCTCATTTACGTATTGCGTCTTTATCGTGCGAGTAAAGTACGTATATGTATTTCCTTATGTTAAACAGGAACAAAAATAACTTTTTTAAAGACATTATCCAGGTTTGTTGTCTTAGCGGCCGATCTACAATTTTTGGGCCTTAAAATTTGAATTATGGAGTCTTCTCTTCAATCAGCAACAGAAGGAGAGCAAACAGCATGGGAAAAATACTCTTACTACTCTTGAATGAAACTCTAACCTCGAGTCAAACGATAAAAAATAAAATAATAGCACAATTAAAAATTGAAGATGCTTCAGGGGCTCCGAGATTATGGACCCTAAAGATTTAGATTTACCTCTGTAGGTAGGTAGGTAGGTTTACCTCGGTTTTCAAATTACTACCTAGATCATGGCTTTTGTTTGAGTTAGGTTACCTTACTCCACGTGCCTGTTAAATACTATCATAGGTAACATAAATAAAATATCAGTTGGGCAGATGGAACCATTCACAGACCTAGATATTATTTATTTTCTGTTATTAATCCTTTCCTTTAAATCTGAAGTTGATCTCGTCCCGCTATAGAAGGAACTGTTTGTGTCGTATTCTGATAGCATGGGAATATAATACAAATAGTTCTTCGCCGATTTAAAGTTGACAGAGCTTGCAATATAGTAGCTTCCCACCTCGAAGAAGTCATTCAGGTTTTTCGACGCTCATAGCCGGCCATTCTGTATTAAAAAAGTGGCCGTCTCAAAAGTTTGCGAGATTATTAATGGTCTAGCAGATGCGAAAAAAAAATTCGCTTCCTCCTACCGTGGTCGACTGATTAATGCTCCATTCCGTTTCCATCAACGAGTGGAGGAAAGGGCTCGTGAGTTATGGGATATAGTTGTTTGGCAACAAATCGTTTGTCACGCCGCGGAGATCTTGGTGAGAAGGTGTTTGACTTTTGAGAAAAGCGGACCCTCTCCACGATGTGCTTCTGACAGCCATGAAATGTGAAGAATTTTATCAACGTTATTGACGGATGAGGGCATCATTCTTACCCACCGTTTTCGACTCTCACGCATGTTTTCAGAGAAATACTGGGCGGAAATAGTAGAAAAATACCTAGCTAACCGTAGTATTACTATGCAGTTAGTGTACCTACAGCGAGTAATTATTGCAGTTTTGTTGCGTTAACGACTCGAGCGTCCCTGAAAAACTGTATAAAATTTAGTGAATCAGTAAAACTTGTTATGCATCACTATTTCCAATGAATTAGAACGATCATGTTCATTTCATCCATAGTGAACTAATAGTGCCTCAGCTGGGAGTATACCTACTTATGAATATAGGCTTGGAGAGGCACTCCTCGATATTAACCGTCTCATAAATTGCCTTACAGCATTTCGTGGCAATTTCATGTGAGCATAAAAATAAGATGTAGCTGAAATAGGGCGACTTATTCCTATTTTCATTGAATTTAGTTCATGCGTAATGTAACATAATGGATATTAGGATATTTAGTGAACAGGTAAATAACTTATTGTCAATTTAGCAGAATTCCACAGAGAAAAACAATCATTCACATTGACCGGGACTCGAACCCGGACCCCCTGCCAGCCAGATTCTCTACCACTTGAAGTACCAAGACTTCCTATTTCACTGAGGAAATTAGAGGGGCTGTAAAGGAAAAGATTAATTTTACTCAGCTTTAACGTTATAGACGGTGGCGCCATGCACACGACTACGGCTGCTTTGTGACAATATGTCCAGTAATTCGGCAACATCTTGTTCCCTTAAAGCCTCCATAATTTCCCCAGTGATTATTTGTTTAGTCTTCACAAATAAATTCCTGGATGATATTTATGCTGTATCATTAGACGGTTCCCATTGCAATTATTTTCAAGAATCTTGGAATAAATGCCAGGTTAAAACAAAAATTTTTCCGTTGGGCACGTTAGGTTGTATTGTGAATCATTCTATTGAAAAATGTCAACAGGTTCCTGAAGTTACCGAATAGTATGAGAAAAATATTGTTCCTTATTTAAATGCTTGCAACACTAAGATCCTTGAGATGTGGTATCCATGCGTACGTGTGAAGTAATCACAGCAGTTCGTTAGTGTTAAAAGGGTAGTAAAATAATTTAAGCCATCCAAGTTCCTAACGGGAAACGGTATCATTTACATGAATTTTAAGAAAAATTTTGACCCTCTTTTGACTTCTGCTTCCGTTATGTTGATGACCGCGACAGAACCTCCTATGCTGGACTCGAGTCTCATTGAACTTCACGCGAGAATATTTTTTTTTTATGCCGGCTGACTGAGGGTGGTCTTTTCATGGTCATGTCCTCTATCAATACACTTTCCCGCCCTCACATGATACGGCCATTGGCAGCTGGAAGTAGATCTCGAGATAAATGTAATTTTCCATGGGCGGGCCGGAGTCGTGCTCTTTGATGATCTCCCCGTTGACGTCGAACATCTGATCGTGTGGGATGGAGATAGGGGTGAAATACTTTCTCCCGCGTGCGTATGTGCCCTCCGCCCTGGCGTGCGTGAGTCGGCCCCAAAGGTAACAGCAACAACAACAACAACATCACACGCGCTCTTCCAGACACGTGCACGCTGCACCGGTAAAGGACTGCGTGCATCCTCACGGTGAGTTACGGGACCTCCATTTTTGGCGATGCAGGCCCCTGGGATATTTATTTTCTTCCTCTTTGTCTCTCCGTGACCGTGCCGATGATCGGTGATGGGGTCTCCGAAGAAAAATATCCGTTGCACCCGCTGTCAGTCGTCTCATTCTTTGTGTCTTGCCGCCTTTCGGACGGAGAGTTCACTCGGTCCCGATTGGAGCGCACGAAATCGGGCGTGGTTTCTCACTGGTCGAAAGAGAATCGATCGCCCAGCGTCAGTTATTGTGTTAGCTGTGTTGTCACCGGTGGACGTTTTCTTTCCGTCCATCCCTCCTATTTATCCCACTTTTCGTTTTCTCTCATTTTGTTCAACGCTCTTCCTTCGCACTCATTTTCAACCTCATTCTACTTACATCCACATCTACGTGATACCGTTATTCATCGCGTTAATTCATCAAAAGAGTATTGGGTAAATGCGACGATCATGTACGAGAAATCAGCTACTTTTCCCTTGTTAGACCTCATTTGGAATATGCTGCCAGTGTATGGGATCTCTACGTTATCGGTCTAAGTAATGAACTTGAACGTGTGCAGCGAAGATCGGCAAGATTTGTAAAGGGACGATACTTTGTATTAAATTGTATTAAATGAATTAAATTGGGAATCATTGTCAGATCGTAGGTTGAAATTTAGACTTAATCTCTTGAACAAATTCCAAGGCAATATTTTCAGTGATGATGTTAAAAATATTTTACGAACCCCAACTTACTATGGCAGACTCGACCAAAATCATAAAATTAGAGAAATTGATTGCCGAACTGACCGATTCAAAATGTTTTTTTTCCCTCGTACAATTAGAGATACGAATAACGGTAAATATGTCCTATCGGAGAGTAGCAAGGAATAGCATTGGCAGCTGCATGTTGGTATGAGTACTTAAAGCTAACCCTACTAACAGAATGTTTTTGCATGTTTGCTTTGCAATTTCTATATTTTTTAAATAGTGTAGTTCTGACTACTATATTAATACTATTCCTCTTTTATGCATAATATGTAGTGCATGTTTGG
The DNA here is from genome assembly GCA_933228895.1 of Platycnemis pennipes. NCBI lineage: Eukaryota > Metazoa > Arthropoda > Insecta > Odonata > Platycnemididae > Platycnemis > Platycnemis pennipes. The sequence goes on along the minus strand of OW121847.1, from coordinate 70,687,332 downwards.
TGAGAAATCACCCCCTGCCACACACCCTTGTGGTGGCTTGCAGGGTATTATGTAGATATAGATAGATACCCTGCGAGCCACCACGAGGGTGTGCGGCGGGGGGTGAGAGATCACCAGTCATGCACTACTTACCTGCAAATAAGAGGTACAATGTTACTACTTCATGGAGAACAGGCTAGATATACATTCGATAATCACGTGCAACTAAATGGTCTGCGACTACAAAGTAATAATAGTGGATGCCGATAAGATAGGAATTTCTTCAAATACATTAATATGCATTTCCCTAAGATGCCTGAGTTAGTAATTCTAAAACATGTTTCTTGCTGTAAAGTCTGCTATGTAAATGTTTACCTACCTATCCCTGGACTATTTTGCCTGTTGTGTTTTTATCACGGCACCCGGGAAGAATGGATTTTTTTATCTATCTGTACGACAGTCTAATGAGGAATTTTAATCAACATCAATCTCCTCAACCAGCAAATGCGAGAAAAGGATTCATCGTTAGTAAAATGGGAACTCGTATCCTCGAAATCACTTAATGGACCTATAACGCTGGGATTACTCTCAATCGTATTAGCCATTCTTCTTATCGGGCAGCGTAAAAGGCGTCTAAGTAAGAAGATAACGGAGGCATATTTCACTCCTAGCAGGGTGGGAGGAATGCATTTTTTTCTCCAATTAAAGGCGCATTATCCTTGTAGCGCCCATGTTGACCGCTTTGATGGTCTAGTGTCGCCGGCGTCTTGTGTGGGAATCCTTTCGTCCATCTCTTTTTTTTACGTTTACGAAGTTCTGACTGGGTCCGTCGGTCCAAACAACCCGTCCGTTGCATTGGCGTGCTCAGATAACAAATCCGGGTTTGATGCGTGTTCGCCTTTGTAGTTGACAGCTGATTGACGGGCATCGGTTGCCCTGACCCACAAAGTTCAAATCCGTCTTTTGGACTGGCTTAAGACTTTCTCCCCGTGCATCCTGTCGTTTCTTGATTTGCGTCTCTTTCTTCGACCTCAGATATCAAGCGATGCACGCATGGGTGCCATAAAAGAAGTTACATTTGTGCTGCGGTGCATGGTAAAGAGAAGAGAGGCCTTGAGAAAAGAGGGATTTATGGATATTGTCCTAAAGTGGCCTTGAACCATACGTTTTATGGCGGACTTTCTCTTGCATATTGTTATGCCTTTACTGGCTTGTAACTCAATAGGAACGAAGTTGTGCGTGTAACTAGGGTTAGACATTTTTATTGCCCGAGAAAATGGAGTGCAGTGTCTAATACCAATGGAGAGGTACAGTAATTAAGTGCAACCATGTTTTTCTTCTAACAATGTGAAAATTGATTGTAACCGAAAAGTAATAGTACCAGTCCCCCGAGTTTTATTAAATACTCGCCCAATTCCCCAGAATAATGATAAGTATTCCATTTTATAAAATTACTTGGAATAGTAAAATTGTTTTTATTTCCACAATAGATTCCGACCACTTCCATCAATTGAAGTCCGAAGAGGTAAATTATAAAGACATGAACCTGGGATTTAAACAACCTGGGATTGAGTTCGTGTCTCATAATGAACCTTATTTAGATTGGTAATTCTCTATTTTGAGTTCTTTATTCAAGTTTAAAAGTGTTTTGTGCTCTTGAACTATAATCCTGTGGTACGCAAAAGCTTTAGTTGCAAATGATGTGTCTATTTTGTCCTGTTGAGCATTGGAACACGGACAGTAAAGCATGCCGATCCAACTTGTCTGGTACGATATGCTTGGGTTCATTCGGGTGCATGAAATTTCCTTCTCCTGTGAGGAGGGGGATTGAATGCCCGGAGCGTTAATTTAAAAATAGGTTGAACCCAAAACTTGATGTTTCATCATAGTTTTCAGCTACTTGAGCGGGGGAAGAAAATGCTCTTCATATTATCCGGAGATGGTCGTATTGCAGCCGTGAAAGGCGTTAAAAAAATCGGTCGTTCAGTGCGACGACTGGTCTCGCAACATCCAAGGAAGATCATAATAGAGTCCGGCGTTTCCGGCTGAATGCAACGTCCGGTCACATGAACGGACACTGGTGAGAAATGCTTTCGTAGGGGTTGAGGTGGAGGAAGGAACGGCGGCGATGGAAAGAGGAGGTCGTAACGGGGGATGAAAGGTCTTCGGGGCCAAAGGGCTGGCGTTGGAATAAAAAGGGCACGAAGGGGTGCACGCCCCCGTCATTTTCGACTCCTTTCACGGTTTGAAACCCCCCACCCCACCCCCTCGCCCTCTACCCCTCTCCCTCTGCTGCTCATGTAAGGGGGTATGAGGAGGGCGTGCGCTCTGCAACCCCCTGGCAACGGGGCAACAATGACAACATCTCTTCTTTCGCAATACCTCTCGCCCTCATTCATGCCAGTCCGCTCGTGATGTACTCGCTAGGGGAGCTGTGGGGAAACTCTTACCCCCAGCCCCTCTTTCCTCACCTTCCTTTTAATGCCTCCGTTTCCGCCATCCGCCCTTCTGCCGCCCTCCCTCCATAGCCTCTCGAAAGCCCGACTGTATACACATACACATTTCTTTTCATTCAGTTAACCTTTTTGCATCCAACCCGCATCGCGTGCCATTTTCATTTGCCTCCCCTTTTTTCCCACGGCTTCCATTAAATTCGCACTTCTGGCTTTCATTTCCCGACTGGCTTTGGGTGGTGATTTTCCTCTCCTCCAGTCACGCTGTTTATTTTCCGCAGTTGCCCGTCGTGCAGGGCGGGGCTAATTAATAATGTTCCCTCTCCTGCGATTTGTTTTTGTCTTTTCTCGCTTATTATTATTCCGAGGGTAATATTGCTGGGAATGATTTTATTTTGTAATGGGCATCGAAGAGGAAAATGTGGAACTGACGTTATTTATTGTGTCAACGCCCTGTATTCTATTAACAAAACATCGCTAATGCATTCATTTTTATCGTAATCACACTTCCCGTATCACTTAAAGATGTCGAAACAGTTGGGATCTCTGTTATAGATTGAAAGTACACATCATAAATTGTAAACTGTCCTACTATCTATTTTGATTCCTGTGTGATGCATCAATTTTACTGATTGACACCGGACACTATCTATTTTCTGTTGTGGTTTGAAAAGGTGATCAACAATTATTATTACTTGAGTTATTAAGGATAGGTTGGTAATTGGGCAGAGTAAGTATTTTACGGAGTGAAGAAAGGGTGTAGAGATACCAGGGCCTCGATCATGGATCTTCATAAGGCGTGCGCTAGCGTTATCGTTATTTTTTGATTTAAATTATGTCAGAGAGAATGTGATCTCCGTTCTTCCTTTTTCGCACAGTAGGTACTTCAAATCGCTTATCACAATCAATGGAGCGAATTTTATAGCCGTTTATTGTTAACCCTGAGCTACTCTAGGGGTAAGCGTTAACGATAAAGATTGCAATAACGCGAAAGATGCATCCGTGATTCCATACCAGGCGTGGCATCATGACCCTTCTAACGGACGGAATATTGATCTCAAAGTGCTCTCCACTGAAAAAATTTGCCCCTGTCGGGATTCGAACCTAAAACCTCTAAATAGGAAGCCAATACTCTACTAGCCACGACAAAAACCCAATTCTCGTTATTTTCATAAATTCACTATCATTTACGACGCCCGCAATGATGCTCAGTAATATTTTAATCAAACTTGAGGTTTTTAATCATTTTATTCATTTGCATGAGACAAAAACATTTCCAGATGCTTACTAAGACCCCAGTTGCGCGAAATACGTCATTCATAATAAAGCTTGCACTGAGCGATTATCTAAAATCCCTTAACGATGAATCATTTCAGCCATTGCCATGAAAATTGATCAGCTGCTCCTAAAAAAATCATGATTTAAAATGCACTGTTTGTTTTCTACCGTGATGAACAAGACTTATCGCAGTCAAGGTGTGGAGTCTCTCGGAGGTGAGAAGTTTATTTTCTTGCTGGAAACGAATGATGCTGTTAGAGAAGCCGGAGTGCACGTAAAATATAAGAATTGGAAGGATAAGAGTTGAACGTGATTGCTCTTCACGTGAGATGAGTGGAGGGTTTTTCATAGGAATCTCATTAAGGAATAGATGTGCCGGCAGATCCTATTAACGTTGGAGAGGAGTAGGGGGGAGGGGTAGTAGTAGTAAGCTTCAACCTTTCATTAAATTAAAGGATTTCGACCATAATATTCCTCCCTTCTTCAGCCTTATTGGCTGCATCACTTTTACGTATTCATCTCGGAAAAGATGTAGGCTCTCTGACGATATCATCGTCTTAAATAAATATACTCGGGGAGTAGGCGGAGGCTAGAAAGATATCAGTCTAGGAAAGCGGAACAAAATGAGGACTTTTTGGGTCCTTCATTATACTTCTGGTCATTTCTATCTAACATATTTCTCTTGCAATATTCAGGTGGAATGTCTCTCTGAGTTAATAATTTTTCGTTACATTCAAGCGAAATCATTCAAGTGGGTTGAATTATCAGAATTTTTGAGCTAAATTAAAATCACGCGTGATTCGTAAATTCCTCGTTCAATTCACGAATAAATGCATCTATATATCTTAATCCATTAATATAATAACGGAATAAGCATATTTTATTTGATATGTGAATTATGTAAAATTCCTCAGAATTTAAAAAAAAACATAGGAACGCGAAAAAAGTTTTGAAGTTAAAAGAAGGCTGTTCGGTCCTTGAACAATTTTTGTCAAGATATTGTATTTTTTTTAAATTTGTTTTGTAAGAATCATCAACATTTGTTTTCACACTAAAGAAAGCTTTTTAGTATTACTTAATAATTTATAACCCTCAGAAATAACTTTTCTGCAACGTAGAGCTACAGAAAAACGAGATGCATTAAATTCATTTATCTGTATTACGTTCAATGTTTTAAAGATTTGTAACCAAATACGTGACTTGCTAGGTGGGTAATAAAATTATTTTATAATTTGTTAACATGAATCAGGATATTATTTGATATAAATAATAATGCACGTCATTCGTTGAAAAAGTTAGTAATAAATAAAAATACAATTTATTAAACAATATTAATAAAATCGTAAACTAATGCAGAATAAAATATTATAAAATAGGTCAAAATATATATTTGAATAAAATAAAATATTAATTTCATGCAGACATTTTCCACCAAAGAACAGGCAAGAGAACAGAATGAAACATACTAATCCGATTATTTACAATTGAGCATTAATGACGGAATCAGTATTTTATTATTACCATTTGCACTCAGAGTAGAATCTGTTTTAATCTTATGATTTCGCAATGGTGCTTAAAAATTCCAAAAGTGCTTAATGATATGCAAAAATTTCGAAATAGATTTTTCAACTTTTTTAAACCATTTCGCCCCTCTGAAAAAGACTGATTTCCATACGAAATGGAAAATCTTTAATAGGTAAGTGAGAAAGCAAACGGGCGGAATGGACGAAAGATTACAATTACCAACGATCCTTTCTTCACCATTATGTCTTTCTCTCCAGTCTCATCTCCATTCCCATATCTCCCTCGTCATCATCTTCAAGCCTACAAGACGATGAGTTACGCGGGTAGGAGGAAGAGGTGAGACCCTGAGGGTCTCCCGGCACGATGGTTTAATACCAATCGCCTCTCAAAAGCCCCGCCCTCCCAGAACGCTGTCCTTCCCATGCTTTCCGTCGACACCTCCAGCCCTCCCTCATTCTTAACTCCGTTCTTTCCTACCGTCTTTTGTCTTCGGAGGGAACAATGAATTCTGGGAAACGGCGCTGCTATCTTACGTGCAACAGCTTGGCTGGCTAAACAAAAGGGGAGTCTTGTCTGAAATTACTCGGAATTGGCGCGCGTATTGAATGTTTGATTCGCATGGTTTCCGCGAGTACCGTCTGGGACGTGAGATAACCTTTTGGAAGCGACTGGATTACTAATATATCGCCATACCCTGTCCCGGACGTGAAAATGTACAGTTGAAAACGAAAGGATTACGCCCTTCCTTTCTCGGTGCTTGTTCGCTAGAAAAAAATTTGCGGTTTAAAAAATCACCAGAACAAAAACGTCACCATTTCCTGTTCGCTAAAATTGGAGATAGTGACGTCCCTTTTCTTTAATTTCTTGGAGGCAATAGATTCCATTTTCAAGGTAGTTAGTAGTCAGTTAAAATATTATTCATCGATTGCACTGTGCTCCAGCATTTCTCAAATATTTATTGTAAACCCCATCGTGATGAAACTGTGTATAGGACATGTGTTAGGGATTTACATCCTTGAAGACTCCTTGAAGTAATATTTTAGTCGATTAAGTATGGGTCGTCTGAACAAATGCCCTGCAACGTTTCTAGCTTTGGATCAATTTTTGCTATTTTAATACCGATTATGGTAGGTTATATTGTAAAACCCCTACAATGTCTTCCCTTTTCTGGGTATCTTTTACGATCAGATCTCTTTCTTCCTCCTATCAACACCATTTATATCCATGGTTTCACCCTCCATCTGCCCAATTAACCCTAGCAGCTGGCTCTCCTCCCTGACATTACTCGGCACCTACACGTTTGTCACTCTTTCATACCGTAATTAATTCTGATTCGCCTCCAAACCCATATCTCAATGACACTAGAAAATTAAATTTCAGTAGTCTTCGCCATAGCCAAATATTTCATTGGTAACATGTAAAAATATACCTTTTTCACAATTTACGTACTCAGACTATTACTTGAGTATTTAATACTGGAACCATTGAAACCTTAGGGCATTTTAAAATTATTACATGGTAAATTATACAATGGCAATGCTCCAATAGTTATGGTAATATCATAGATTTGACTGGTTATCTATTAGCTAAATCGAATTGAATTTCCACAGGGCAATTTGTTTCCTTCATTTTATGTGGGGATCACTGAGAAGAGTGTGCGGCTGGGGTTCACAATTTACCCTCGAGTGACAAGGTGTCATTGCGTACTTATGTTCGTGCAGTCGTTTGGTGTTAGTCCATACATTGACCGCAGGATAAAACTGTCGAGAATAGCTAGGGCACGAAGCTGGAGAAATCTCCTTACGAAATCTGTCTCGTGACACTGGTGACTAAAGTTGTTGTGACGCCCGCGCAGCCTATTGTGATTTATGCTCACGTTTGAAATGTATGTACTAAGGCTTTAATGTTTTTCCCGCTGTGTTTCAGCTACTCTCCCTCAAGTCATTGCGTACCCGAGGCTTGCATGGTTTCGATTGCTGAAGTGGCTGTGCACATTAAGTTTTTCTAATTTTCAACCCTCGCTCCTTAGTTTCTACAAATGGATGACTCTTCAAATATGAAAGTAAATGTTATTTGTGTGCGATTGGGAAATATTTACGCCATTTTTGAACACAATATAATACTATGATTCTAATGAATGGGATGGATTTTGTGTTGGGCAAACTCGCATGAAAGTTTTCATTTAAATCATTTGTTTGACTTTTAGGTGCATCGTTGCAGATATCACTCCAAAGTGTATTATATTATTGTTTTAACTCCGAGTATGGGTTTTACCTATTCAAGAAATATTCTTCGATTACACATCACAATGCCTTAAATAATGTCATAGTGGGGATTTCGAGGCGGAGATTCGAATTTTTCTCTCCTCAGATTATCCAGAGGTCGTTTCGTGTTGCATTCGCCGGGATCTATTAATAAGCGGAAGCCATTATAAAATAAAAAAAACGACTCGAGGTTAATAACGCATCTCCTCGTCCCCAACCCAGCACCGTTACACTTTTAATTTTATTTTTCGGGCAATTCCTTCGCACGCAACATCGACCCCCGAAATGGTACGCGTTGTCCCCGGCGGGGGCGGGCGGAGTGCGAGGGAACGAGGGGGAATGGGGTGAGGGGTCGTAACGTAGTACTTACCCCTTGACAAACCCTCCCCCGATTCCTTTCTCCCTTCCCCCCAAGGCGTTTATATCCTTCTCCCCTTTCCCCTCCAAGTGCCGGAGGTTCGTAAGAGTGGGGGGAGAGTGAGGGAAGCGGGAGGAGGGCGTTGGACGAGGGTGTGAGAGGCAGGAGAATATCTTCCATCCCCGGAAACGCAGCTACGGCGCCTGCTCAGTATTTTCTCCCCCTCCGTTCCCTCCTCCCCTCTCCGATCGCATTGCCACCCTCCCCCAACCAATGTTCCCCTCAAAACTTCACTCCCTCCTCCCCCGCGTTTGCACTCCTGTTCCCTTACACGCACACGGGAGTCCTCCTCTCCTCCCCTCCCTCCCTCCCTCTGCCCCGCCTTCAACCCCGTGGCCCTCCCGGCGACGACCAAAACAGTAGTCCCCTCAGTGCGCTCGGCGCCGAAGAGAGGAGTGCGCGTAAGGTGCGACCCGTTGGATTTTAGTGTCCCACACCGTGAGAGACGGACCTTGCTACGGTGGATTCCTGTGACAAGGGATACATAGATTGAGCTCGTGTGATCGCGTGTGAAAAACACCGTGTTCAAAACTGGATTACTCTCAGAAGAGTATCCCTCCTCTCATGTTCGCAGGAAATTTCTGTTTATCGATTGAAACTCATCAGGAGAGGTACGCTCTCTATATCCGATTTTTCCTTTCGTATATTTTTTCATGCCGTCCCCTATCCCTTAATCTCAACCCGGTCCGTCTCTTAATTCCCCCAGTTCGGCTCCACCCGTGCCTCCTGTGGCCGGGACGGAGCTATTCCGTTCACCCACGCCCCCTCACGTGCCCGTACCATCAAACCGGCTCTCCCGGGGATATCCATCGCTAGGAGATAATCAAAGGCAACCCGCACCACACCGCGCCATCCTATCCGTGGTCTCTCGTTGTTTTTTTTCCATCCCCAGACGGGTCGCAGTTTTAGCGGTGGGCGTCCATCCAGTTCCTCCTCTTTTTCTCGAACGAGTTGACCCTCCCATAACCGTTCCCCCTTCTCCTTCCTCTCCCTTCCATCTTCTCGCCTCCGCCAACAAGAGAGCCCCTCCCTGCCCATCTCCGCCAGCGCTTCCTTCTTCCTCTCTCACCTTGTCTCTTCCCCCGAGCTGCATAACGTCGGAGACAGAGGCCTCCTTCTCTTTCTCCTTGTTTCCCCACGCATGCTTGTGTCCCTTTCGGCCTCCTCCTGTTTCATCTCCTCCTCCAGCTCTTCCCTCCCCACCTCCCACATCCTTCTGATCTCCTTCCTTTTCACGGCCGCCCCTTGAGGGCCCTCGGGAGATAAAAGGTCGGCTGTGGAATGGGAAGAGGGAAGAAGGGAATCGAGGGAGGGTTGGTTCCCTTTACCGGAGGCACCCGGTAGAGTCGTTTCGGGGCGGGCGAACGTGTCGGACGCACCCTTGCGGCGTGGATTGGCGATCGCCCGTGGAATTTAGCGGGCTGTGACGACGGCTGCCAGATCGGAACGTGGAAGTGGTCCCCTCTAGTGAGTGCTTCGACAAATTATAAGTGCTGCTGGTGACGTGAAGGAGAGCTACGTTGAACAGAAGGTTGAGGAAGGTCACAGGACAGATGTCGTCCATCTTTTCCAGAACGAAACCCAGCTTGACGTGATTATCCTTCAACAGACTTATTTTTAACATCTCTGGCGAATATTTTTATTTGCTCACGTTGCCCTTGCTCCATTTTATAAAAATATCGGCGATATTCTTTGTGAGGATATTCGCAGGGGATCCCTCCATCCGTTGTGCTTTGTGACTCGTGCCGACGACTTCAATGTGCGAACCCCCTTCATCGTGGTCGAGTTGTCTTGTCGTCCACTCACGAAATCTGAGTACTTATCTCGCACGAGGGAGAACTTTTTTCCCCTCCTTGGCAAAGAGGCGGCAACGTCTTGTCAGGGATCAACTTCCAGCAGGACCAGTCTTGCTCCAGTTACGGCGGTAAAGCCGGCCGGTGCATCCCGAAGCCGTGACGATATCCGAAAGCCCAAGGAGGAGGGCGGGGCATTCTCTCCTTTGTCCGTGCCGTTTGAGCGTTACCGAGGTTGCTATCACCGCGAAGAGCGGCGGAAAGTGAGAGTGGGTAGGTGTCCGGGAGGGAGAGAGAGGCGTGAAGAGGCGTTGGTGGTGTGCGTGGGAGGAGTGCCGAGAAAGGGAAGAGAGGAGGAGGAGAAAGAAGAGGAGGCGTCGGTGAGGAGAGAGAGGCTTGTTTTCTGCAGACGGTGCGCTGTTTCGTCCTTGACCCGCGACCTCGTTTATTTTTCTGCAAACAGTGAGTGATACGAGACGAGTGAAAAAAAGAAACAGGTGAGGCGATGATGTTGATGATGATGGAGGAGGTGGATTAGCCACACACGTTCGCCGTATTAAAGACTTGTCGAAAAAAATAAACGCGTTTGAACCTCCCGGTTTCTTCTGATGAATGAAGAACCGACCCCCAGTGCTCTCTCGCGAAAGCATCGATCCGTAAACAAGCTGCAAGAATCGTGCTCACAGTGCGTCTAACTCTTGGAAGGTGGTGTTTGTGATTTTGAGTGTTCGCATCGTTCTCATAGTTTATCTTCGTGGATCTACTGTCCAATATTTTTACCACATTGGCTCGTTTTCCCCGTGATTCCTTGGCGGATATTTCTTGCGAACGAGCCGTTTCTGCTGATCTAGAAGGATTTCCTCAGCGGTCGTGGATACCCGAGGACCGTTGGATCTATAAAGACTCCGAAGTCGTGATTTTGGTGAATCATCCGTCGTCCGTTATCTGTGCAGTTTATCCCGGATATATACACTCGCGTGTTTGCGTGAAGGAGAAGGCGGCCATGGATAGTAGCTTGTGGTAAGTACCGCGCCCTCCTATCTCTCGGGGTTTTGCAACCTGGTCGTAGTCGATGGTTTTTAAAAAGGACGTGATAGAAGGTTTCGGGATCCTGGTTGGGAGTGGTGAGTGAAATGAGGCAGAAACTTTTACGCAGGGGAAGGAAGATTGCCGAAGAAATGGAGCAGCCTCCATACGTACGATAGAGTTAGAGATTTCAAAAGACTGAATCAGTCATACTAGACCCTATTTTTAATCAATGTTGGCAATTCCATCAAAAGGACATCAATGATACTTATGCTTAGATTAGGGTTGTTTTAGAACCTTTCAGCGGGGTGGGCTATAACAAATAGACTTATGAATTAAACATATTCTTTTTTAGGTGGTACGAAATTTCCGAAGAGTCTGTATCAATATCCTGGTAATTTACTCCAAAATACCGAGATGATTGGTTCGTGATTTTCTGAATGAATTATAATAGATAGTGCATTTCTTTTGGATGCATTTTAATGTTGATACCATGAAAAGTATAGAAGCAGGTCGCATTTATCTAATGAACATCACGGTAATTCAATTTGGGTAATATTTTTCCATTCTCGGAGGGAAGTTTATTTGATTGAAACATTTGACAATGGAAACATATGATACATTAAACTAAATATTATCAATGCAGGTGACGTTATTTTGTTATTATCAACTAATTATCTGATTCTGCCCTGAAACTACCTATGTATTCCAATTCCATTCAAAGTTTATTTTTTTTAATCTGGCATAACTTGAAATGAGCCCATTTAATGAAATGTTTAGGAGTGAGAATTGATTGATATTTATTATGATTTTTCCTTTGTTTTTTATTGTTATGCGTTGTTTGTTCAAGCGTTATTGACTTTTTCCTTGTTCTGTGTCAAGTATGCCCCAGTAAAAAGCACTAAACTGATAGAACGTAGTATCTGGAAGATATTCCTCGTCTCTTGGGCTCATATACACTGTAAAAAGTAGATCTGATTTTAAGGTACAAAAGCGATCTGAATTTCAGATGCAACAATTTTAAGACAGGGTATGTTGAATTTCAGCAGTAATATCTTGTCTAAAAATAAGGCAGGTGAACGACTGAAAATCAGACCATCCAGAATCCTGCTTCCTCTGCTTCCTGCTTAACTGCTCCTGTACCAACCATCCATGTTCCTGCCTCTTCCGTACCTTAAATCCGTGTTCCTGCCTTACAACCAGACAGCGCTTAAATTCAGATCGCACTGAAAATCAGATCAACTTTTTACAGTGTAGGTGTCTTGCCAATCGCATAACTACCTCCAGAATCTGGTGTTTATTCCTATGTGAGAAGAGCTGAAATTAGTCACATTATCCTTAATGAATTGATTTCGTGGGCAGGGTTGTTGATAGTGTTATTTGGTTTGGGTGACAACCCCCTGTTCTTGCTCAGAATAAATCCAGTAAACGCCTAGATGTCTCTGCTTCTCCCGGAACGTTTCGAGTAAAGATCTCTTCATACTCCACCGAATCCTTAATATGCCGGGCAGCCGTTTGCAGTGGCGCTCGAGTGGGCTGCTCAATATGTGGTAGGTGTGCTTCGCCATATTTACACGCATTCCCCTTCCTCCGCAACACATCGTCGGTATTTCCCTGGCGTTTCATTAAGGGTGACACCGCATCCTCGGCTTCAGTGCACACACACTCACATATGAACACAGTCCCCTTTACCTGACACTTACCCCCCCCCTCTATTTGTCCTCCAAAGCACCAGTCTCCAGAGGGTGCAAACCTCTAACGGTGGCAACTGTGGGGTTGTGAGAGGGGAAGTGGGGTGGGGCTCCATCAGAGACTGTTTGCGCGCGTATTTGTGCCTCGTTGAGGAAACGTCCAGTTGCAGGCTGCAACTGATGGAATAGCACAATTCCTTTTCTTTTCTCTTCACTCTCTGTTGCCAACCCACCCCGTATCTTTTCGAGGCTCAGATAACACTGAAAATCCATGTAAATCCATTTCAATGTTTACTTTTTTCATATATTTATTATTACTTTAATGTAATAGGTATGCCACTCATGGAAATATGCTTACCTTTAATTTTCCCCGAAATCTTGGCTCTTTTGCTATATTTGCATAGTACTTGACTTTCCTTCAAGGTTCTTTTCATCCATGAAATTGCCCAATAATTTATGAAATAATGAGATCTTTCAGTGCCAAATTTTGATTAAAATTTCCTCTCAAATGTACCTTTTTTTTAAAGGAGAAAGCTCGATGTCTTGATTTTGTTACCGAAGAACAATAATGTTTCTCGATAAAAACTTTTCAAAAATTAACACTTTGAAAGTGGAATGTACAAAGCAAAGTTTCTTTTCCAATTTGCAAGGATTGATAATAATTTTGCCACCAATAGACGGTGTACATGTAACTATTGCAAACAATTTGATTCTTAAGTAGGTACTCTTTCCCCACGAAAAGTGTATTTAGCGTTTTATCAATGAAGAAATTAAATACCTAAAAAATGGTATCTAAACCTCTTATCTATTTGTGAGCATAGTTGAACTACTTAGATATTCATGAATTTTTTTGTCAATAAAAATACTCGTGGGATCAATTCTGCTGAATGTAATGAATACCCGTTTATTATTTTCCTCTAATTTATCATAGCAACGAATAATTAATCCTTCGACATTCATTATTACACGCTGGCAATTTGAAGTGACTAAACTGCGAGGGGACAACTCTTAACTTAGATGCTCGTGATCAAGAGAAGAACTCAGCTGAGAAGGCCACCTTGCACTTCTATCAGTTAATTTCTGGTTTATACTCAAAATCGTTTCATTATTGGTACATCCGGGGGTGTATTTCTCTCCCGCCACCTCCATATAAACCTTCATCTCTTTTTATTCTTTTTCTTCTCCTTTCCGAGGGTTGGAATGAAAGAGAGGGAGAGAGAAAGAGAGTAGGCGGGAAGATGGGTGTGGGCGGAGAGAAGGTGCCGGAAAAGGAGCCCATCCTACTCATCCCTCTCTCTCCGTCTCCACCCTTATACACGCACACACACGCACATCCCTTCCCTTCTCAACCTTCATCTCGCTTTCAATCCACTATGCTTCTTCGCTTAGTCCAACGCCTCCACTCCCCTCCCTGACGTTTTCTTAAGTGCGCGTCGATTAACCAAATGCACTCTTTCTGTCGACATTCCACCCAAACTTCTCTCCCCGGCTCAATTTTTCGCCAATTAAGAACCGTAAATGCTCTCATGCCGCCGAATTTACTTTTTTATCTTACCATCGACCAAATTAAAATAAATCTATCTACGGTTTCATCGGATAATAATAACGTTCCTCCCTCCCCTTCATTCTGAATAGCCAGTCATGAGTTATGTGGACGGCAATCCCCCCCGCCCGATAATGCCTTTATGTTTCCCAAAAAAATGAATCCTCGGTAGAATGAAGTTTTGCTGTCTCAGCATCAAACCTAAGCTTGCAAAGCGTTACTCAAAGTGAATGGACGTTCAGAAAAAATAGCCACGTAAGTTTAGGGAGCATGCGAAATATTTGGGCCAAAGTCTTAACAAAGCCGTGAAGCATGGAGCCTATACCTTTTGGAGTAAATAAGGATCATCGATTGACATAAGCTAATTCCCATTACGCGTTACCCAGTCAACACAACACTGGCCACGTTCTGGCCTAAATACGGTAAGATTTTGGCTTCACTGTGGACAGCCTTGATGACGCCATAGTGGTTTTGGCCCCTGAAACGGAACAAACTCATCACGCAACTGCAACCATGCAACTGAATGAAATATGACCACGCTCTGGATGGACACAATATTTTCACACCTTATCCATCCAAATTACATATGAATTTTTAATTTGATGTGAGTCATGTTTTTCCGTGTACGCATGTGTATATTTTTTATGCTCACATTTAGCATGGAATCGTTGATATTCCATCATATACTTCTGCAAAGACTTTGAAAACTTAATATCTCTTAGGAATTTGTAATTCCTAAGAGCATCTGTGAGAATAGAGTATTAAATACCGTATTATATAGAGAACTTATTACAAGTTCATTATTCTTCGTCCTTGAGAATAACGAAAGCTACATTGAAGATTGATCTAATGTATATAATATCAATATCATAGTAAGTCATTAACAAGAACAATTGATGCGTAAATCAAGTCTTACAATACATGTAATGGCGTACCTAAAATACCAACGATCGCATTTTTCCAATCTTTTACCCTATTAGGCATACTAAAAGATAAAAGAAATATTCACTCACCTTTCACCAGTGTACCATAAAATCACAACTCAAGGCCTGTTCACAAAGGGCTCTCAGCGTAAATATTCAACCGTTGCTAAGAACTAGATAACAATTTTGGCGATTCTGGTCGTTTTTCGGTATCAGTTTGGTCAGCATTATTACAGTAATCCGAGCATAACTCACACTTGGGTCATACTAGATGAAGGTTTTGCGTAGGTCTACTATAGTTTATCTGCAGAACGTTGGTATGTTTTCCCTCTTGACTTGGTATTATATCTATCAATGGAGACCATTTTATGACATAATTATTTGTAGAGTCCAAAAGCATGAGACGTTAATCCTCTTCTCCATTTATTTACTTCTTTATCTATAATCTACTGCTTCAGAATAACACTTCCACCGATAGCGTAAGGAAAACGCACTACTGAATAAGATTTACATACTTTTGCACTCATTGAATATTTTCACATCCTCATCAAATAGTACGGTTAATGTTTGGTTAATTCTCTCATTTGCTTATTTTTTCCTAACGTTTTCATGGTTAGCTCTGGATCTCCCTCGCCTCTCCAAACTTCCGTTTCGACTTGGTCCCTCTCAAGTAATCGCCTTAGAACTCTTCAAGGTTCCAATCTGCATTTCTGCCATCCCACCCAATCAAATACTGCTACTAATGCGCTATTCCAGGTGCTTGGTGACGGATTGTATTAATATTTTATTTCATAGTACCATACATGCTAAGAACATATCGCATCATTTCACGTAATTTACACCTGCACTCACCCTAGGACAAATATACCAATCAAAATTATATACACGAGGCGTAATCCAAACTCGCAAACTATCGAGTCATCAGGAAGTTGCGTTACCGACCTAGCCAACGAGGTTGTAACAAGATTACTACTTTAAATGACCAGCGTGCAAAATAAAATCGTAGAATACGATTTTCTGTAAATCTAAGGATTAAGTAGGGAAAAATGGGATTTAATTCGCCGAATCATCCTCTGCACTGCGTATCGATTGAATGATCTACAATTCAGTCTCATTGGAATTATTCATTTGATTAAAGGTTATTCTGGCGAAACGACAAGCTTAAAAATGTGGATAATTCGATGTTCTCTCCATGTCATTTCTTTCACAAAATTTTAGATGCAATTTTTCTTTTACCAAGCCAAGGTTTAATTATATGCGAGGAGGTTTTTCGGTTGGAGCCTACAGTGTTTGACTTGAGGGCTTTAAAAGTCACTCAGCGTCAACAGCGAGGTATCGCCTTCACCTCCTCGCGCGTGATAAGCAAACAGCGATACGTTCCTCTGCTGCCGTCCGTCCGGTGGTGCCCACGCTCCCCTCTCCCCCTTCAGGCTAACCCTTCAAAACTCCCTCCACAGCTCTCCGCCAGCCAGCCCTGCCCACCGTCCTTTTATCACGTGCTCCCATCCCCGCTCCGTGGCTCGAAAGCGTCTCCCCTTTCTCGCTTCCCCACGTGAATCTCTCCCATCTCTCTCTTCTCCTGCGTCCGGCCCTTGTGTGCGACTCTCCCGCATCCCTTTATCCTCTCCCTCCCTTCCCCCATATTCCCGCCGCCCCTGCAGTCACTCATGGTCTCCTTCCGTTTCCTCCCGTGCATCTATAAAAATCTCTCCACCCCCCCTTGGTTCCACCCCCTCCCGCCACGGTATCCTCCTTCCTCTATGCCCTCACCCCTATACCCTCCCGTCTTTAAATTACACTCATCCCTCCCTCCCCACTCCCTCTAGCCTTCCCTTTCCCCCTCACCTCCTCCCCCACCCAAACACTCATCTTCTTCGAGCCTCTCTCCTCTTGTGACCCAGCGGGTAGACGCCCTCTCTCCACCTTTCCTCCCTCCCTTCCTCCCCTGGAGACTCGGACGGGGTAAAACCATAATCTTTTTTCACCCGCCCCACCTCAACCTTTACGTTCAACCCCTCTGGGAGCCCGCCCACCGGCTCCCCTCCACTCGGTCATTGTCTGAAGGTTTCAACCCCTGTCTCACACACATAACCATACACACACTCACACGCAAACCACATATCTCGTCTGCCTCGCATCCACCCACCCGAAGACCGCCCACATACACCCCCCAAGCTACCCTTCCCCCGCCTCCTCTCCTTCACCCCTTCCCGCCCCCGAACACACCACCTACTTCCCCCCACTGCCGTCCCACCCCTGAACCCCGGCAGCTCTTCATTCTTACGTGCACAGGACCCACCCCTTTTTCTCCCCCCTGCTCGTCTCCCACCCTCCCTCTTCTATCTCTTCGAGCCCCGATGGCTCCCACCCATCATGTGCTTTTTTTATTTGTATTCTTTGCTTACTCGGTAAAAAAATAAATCCGAGTCCTCCGACCCTCTATTCCGTACACATGCTCAATCGCAGCCGTACCTCGCATGAATCGTGAATATGGGAGTACTGAGTGATGGAGGATAGCTTAGTGGCCTCCGATCATACAGTGTATGATTGGGTTTTCGAGTCTCTACCCTTAACAACACTTGTCTTCATTATATGGAAGAAAAAAAACACCTTTCGCAGTAGGTAATGTTCGTAACAGCTATCTTGGTTACGTATTTTATGAAGTTCTACGTTGAGTATTCAGTATTTTCAGCTACTATTTTTGGTTAAGTAATTGATGCTGCAAAATGAAGGTATTAGGAGGCAAAGCGTGCTCTCTTCTATTGCTAACTTCCCGCTTGGTTGTGAGAAAACGATCAGGAACGTAAGATACATTTGTTTGCTCGCATAGGGAGTAAGTATTTTCAAGGTCATAAAAATCCGTTTTTTTCTTCTCCTCAACTTCTTTCCCTTGCAGTTTGACGCATCACTCCTCAACGAGAGTAATTTACTCATTCTCCCCGCGCCAAAACTAATCTAGGGAAGAAATTAATTGGCATTCAATAGGTTCTCGACTATGTGTCCCGTGAATACTTAGTTTTTGCTAATAGTTGTCGTCACCGTAACCTATTTGTTGAGTACGCATTCACTGTAATAGGTACCGACTGTATCGGAAATCACGCGAAGAGAATTTTGCGCAAATATTGCATCAGCCGACCTCAAAAGAATAAATATACCTGCGTATATACATTAACATCTGAGAGCCATCTGCATGCCACCTCGAGGGTGTGTGATAGAGGGTGAAAATCACCTGACGTGCACAAAGAAATGCAATGTTGTTTATCAGGTAAAAACTCAATGTCTTACGAAGTAGGACACAAAAGTAATCAATTTTTGTTCACCCACTGGGATGCGTGGACATTTTTCATGATGGTGGACATGTAAAAAATATTATGTGTTGCAGCAAAATCACTAGAACCTGTTTGAGAGCGCCGGGTTTCTCTCCACTCTCTAATAACTCCCTACGGGGCAGAGTTACGAATGTACCATTTCGTGCATATCACATTTTCTCCACCACTTCCGACCGGCACGGCACTACATCTTTTCTTATCCTCTCCCCCTGGTCCTCCTCTCACTCCGCGTCCCACCTTCTTATTTCCTCCGTAATCCCTTCCCATTTCTCCTCCCTTTTACCAACATTTACACGAGCTCTTCCCCCCCCCCCCCCTCCCTACGGTTCCTTAAAATCCCCTTCCTCGTAACCTTCAGCCCTCCGTACTTCCCTCTTTGTTTACCGTGCGCTGGAAACATTATAACGCAGTTCGGGATATTAATTGTGCGTCTTCCCCTCGTTCATTTCCTCAACCCCCTACCCTTCCTTTCGTATTCCCCTCCCATTCCTCCACGCCACTACCTTTGTCTCCCCAGGCTCTTTCCTCCAGTCTCGAATCACCCCCCCCCCCCTTCCGCAAGCTTCCTACCCTCCACTCGTGCGCCTATATCCTTCTCATTTATCCTTGGGGACTACGCCCGCAGTGGGAGAATGAGTGAGGGAGGAAGCCATTACGAGCGTCTTTTTTTTTCCATTTGAGTCATTGGCTTCCCCGCATATAATGACTTCGTTAACGCCTTTTCGTCCTCGATTTGACTAGTCCTCCATTCCCCGTCGTTCTTGAGCGAGTCTTGCGGGAGAATAGAATAACAATATATCTGTACATAGGTAGGCATATCTTAAGGAACACAGATTGTGGTAGAAGTAACATATTGGCGTTGTCAAAAAAGCTTGCGCAATTTGTTGCTGTTATTCGTTAGGATGAACAAAAAGGAGTCGTCGGCCTCACACAGGATTAAGGGTGACTGCTCTGAAAAAAATAAATCCATCAGCAGTAGTGAGGTCAGTCACGCGCCGGCATGACGCATCAAAGGTGTGAGCTCGACCTAGGGCATGGTTATTGTGTGTTGCCTTAGAATTTCGCCAGAGGTTAAGGTAGATTAGACGGCAGGAACATTTATTGGACATTATTACTTAAGATACAATGAGTGGTCTGCACAGCCGGATGTATTTGAGGGCGGCGCCGAGATGAATACGGTGCTGCTCTCAGAAGAAAATGTTGATTCTCTCGCTGCCATTAAAGTATAACGGAAAGTCTGCAGTTGGAATTCAAATTTCCTCTTTTAGCCATCTCTTATTCATACACATGCGTTGATCGACTCATTATATTTATTGTCACCATTCTGTTACTTCTAACCTGCGAAATTAAATCACATCACTTACGATAGTGTTCGTTAATATATTTAAAAGTCTTAAAAGAATTTTCTAGGTAATGGTTAATGGACAAAATGGAATATATTTGGCTATTATATTATCATTAGAATGAATAATATTGAACACGACAGCTACATAAAAAGAGTGGGAATGAGAAATTAGCAGTTTCCTCATTCCGCACTGTTTTATCTTATAGTCCCGTGTTCATGAGTTAAGTTTCAAGTTGCCAACAAACAGGTTTAAACAAAAACATATTACAAAGCTCCTAAAAATTAGTAGTATAAAGAGTGAACATGGTTTTAGAGGTGAGAAGGCAGAGGCAGTGAAAAATGGAATGGAATAAATGAAGACAACAAGGCCATCCGCTGGAAGAAACCCAAGCTCTGCATGAATAAAGAACCTTTCAGAATGGTATATCGTTATGATTAACGGGGAGAAAGGCCAAAAGGCACACTAATTTTCCTCGGGATAATCGAAAGGTCCCGACAGTCATAATCAAGGGATAGTGAGGTCTTAATAACTAAGTGGTATCCAAACCAACCGTCGTGTGCTCACGGGACTTTCACCTCCAAAATGCCGCTCTCTTAAGTACCGAAGCCACCGAATGGAACAATCCACGAGTCGTCATCCTCACTTAAAGAGTGAGGGTGACTGCTCAAAAAATATGTATCCATCGGCCGCCTTAGTGAGGTCAGCCTCACACCATCCTGACGTACCAAAGGTTCGAACACCACTTACTTAGGGCTTAGTTGTAGTGTTTACCTTAGGATTGAATCTGAGGTAAAGGTAAATTAGAGAGGTAATGTAGGAAATGAACTGTACATAAATTTCTCAGATTAAATTTTTACCCTGTTCATAGAAGTTTGACTTATGTACATTATTCTTATTGATTTTCAGTCTGGAATCAATCTTCAAACTAATCTTATCAGAGAAACACAGCCCGTTCAAAGTTTTAATGTATTGCAGGGATGACTCCAGTCATTTTTTGCCCTCCCGGTGTAAATCGATTGGTCACTTAACTCGAAGGTGAAAAATCTCGTTGATCAGACTCAGTTTTTTAAAATACTGTCCCTATTATATATTTATCATCTGCAGTCTCTATATATCCCTTATGGCTCACAATTTTCCAGCCACCCTTCATATATTTTTTGGAATTACAATACTTCGAAGTTAATCATCTTCATCAATCATTGTTCGTCGACTAATCTTTGAAGTTTACGAAATAGTATTGATTAATATTTTATCCAGCGAGGTATTATGTATGGGACTAATACTTTTAGAAATAATGAAGTGATCTGAATGCAAATGGTAGCGTATATATCAAATATCAACTGAATGTTGACTTAAGACGTCAAAATGGAAAATGTTGTAATCTTTATTTGAATATGGATGAATGGACGAGAATTATTATTAATGGCTAGTAAAATCTAAAAAGTCATATAAATGCTATTCCCACAGTAATATTTGCAAGCAAGATATAAGTTGATTACTTTTACCTAAAATATATTTATAATAAAACAATATTGATATACTCAGCATTGCCTGTTTTGTTTTGATATTGCTTGGTAAGGATTTGTACGTTATCTATATCTAAAAATTAGCTTTGTATTACATCATAACGAACGATGATGGCAATATGATTTTGATGTGAACGTTGTACCTTCATAGTATCTGCAGTGTTTGTTGTTCAATCGGTAGAACCTACGTCATTGGCGAAACTGTCTCCAATATCCTGAGACCACTATTATTGCATAGCGCGTCGCTTCCATTTTTTGTTATGCTTTTTCCCCTGTTCATGTCTCTCTTTCCGTGACTTCTGAGATGCAGGATTTAGACCGGAAGGAGACTGCAAAGGTTATTTTTAAAATGACTTCATTTTTCGAGAAAATTACACGAAATTAGTTTTTTTTAAGAGGCAAAAAGCGATAACCGTTGACGAAATCGTTGACATTGAATCAAGCGAAAGTTTCTTGTTGCTGTATTGTTCCTCCCGAAACGTCTTTCATTAATTATACCTCGAGATTCATAAAAATTATATACCTGAGCTCTCTTGAACCGTTATGTAACCATGATGACCATTATTAACTGCGTCAGATGGTTTTCAAACAGCTATATCATAATTTTGAAACCGTTGCCAAAGATGAGAGAAAAGATTGGCGTGCGTGGAACGGGCATATTTGAAACGGGAGATTCTATGCAATCTCTTGAGAAACTAAGGCATTGCTGTTTTGGATAAATTGATACATTTTCTTGCCTATAAACTAATATACGTATTAAAATTCGCAAAGTAATTTTTGTTTTTGTGTACAGGTTTTTTGCCCTTTTATTTTTATCCATTGATCATGAATGCATGTATATAAACAGTCTGAAAAAAGTAGGTTAAATGTTTTAAAAACCTTATAAATCATAGTCTTTCCCCATCTTTTGTTGATATGGCTGTTCAAAGATTGTTTTTATGAATTATTTGACTTCAAAGTCTTACTATGAGAAAAGAAAGCAGTTATATTGATTTTAATAGTTGAAAATGGTTTCATATATTGAACGAAACTCATGATATTACAGTCATACCAGAGTATTAGTCTTATTGATTACATTTATATTCTTCGATTCATTACTGAAAAATTACTAAGTTCACCAGTGCTTAAAGAATACCGTTCCTGATACCATGTATTATGACTAATCGGATGTAATGATTGAACATCATGGTTGCAAATATTTCAAGTAGGCATTGATTCTAGTTCTTTCAATAGTCACCAAGCACATGTTCCTACTGTTACCTGTAACCATTGAAATCCTTTAGCCGTGATCATCTGATCGAGGTTTGAAAAATCAACCACGAATAGGCGCGTGGATATTTAGAGAAATTAGGAAACGTTTCCTTTGTCGGTGTGCATAATCCTGACAATACCACGGCCACATGCAAAACCTTAAGTCGGCCGGTGAAAATGGTCGTCCATTACTTTCCCACAACTAGCACAGCAGAAATGAAGCTTAATTAGGGCGTTCGTTTATAATCTTCTCCATCTCGTACAAAGTACGAAGCATATAACCTCAATCATCAACTAGAAGTCTGATAGATAAAACTCATTAATTCCTTTTCCCAATAGCTACGTGTGAAATTCCAATTCTAGTTAAGCCTTTTCTTATAGGAAATGGTTTTCCAGATAGTACATCTTGTAGTTTTCCAGATAGATCTATTGCTCAGAAAACTGTAGCTTGGGTTTTAACGGATAAGTAACTATCCCCGGTTCAACCGGGACCTCACGTTAGTAACGGAGCACTCTTCTACCATTCTGCCGAGGGATATGAGTATCTATTTAAAAGTTTTCCTCTGTAAAAATAAACCTTTTATATTTCTTACTTATATACTCTTTTCACATTTGAAGCTCGACCATTTTCGTTGGTTGGTTGGTTATTTAGGGGAGGCGACCGACAGCTGAGGTCATTTGCGCCATATAGGATAGGTGGATAATTGGGTAATTGTTTGGAGTTTTCAGGGAACGGAGGAAGGGTGGAGAGAAACCCGGCGTCGGCATTAGCCTACTCTTGACGAAAGGCGCCAAGGGGATCACGGCTTAACGTCCCATCCGACGGACGGAGTACTGAACTTGAAATGCCCTCCACTAGGCACTCAAGTGGGGACCGGTTTTCCACTGAAAAATCCGCCACTGCCGGGAATCGAACCCGGGCCCTCGGGATGGGAGGCCAGTACTCTAGCCACCACACCAACCCGATCCCCACCATTTTCGTAGCCTTTCTTTAGAAAAGAATTCAACAAAATCTACTTGAACCTGCTCACATTGTATTTCTCACTTCAATCTTAGCGTATTTCTCCCGTACAGCTTTTTTTGGTATTTGAGGTGCCACTTGGTACCTCAAACTTGGTATCCCTCCAATCTGAGCGACTCTCTTTCCGGTAAAGTCCGACCAGCGTAATGGAAACAAATGACACTCCGCGAGGTCCGGCAGTCGTGCGTCCACTGACCAGGAGCGACGCCTTCCCCGTTAGGCCGTTACCAGGCTCATATCCGTACGCAAACTCTGATCCTCCTGGGTGGGGGAGTGGCGCGGAGGTGAATGGGAGCTACGTGTCCGGAATGAATTACGGAATTTGCGTGGGAACCGCAGGGCATGAAGTGGGAGATGGAGTGAGCAGAGGGGGAGAGAGGAAGCCACGCACTTTTCCGTTTTAATAATGCCCCCCGGATCGAGAAGGGTGGCAGGCGCCAGCAGGAAGTCAAGTGCGAGGGGCTCGCCGGAGGTTTTGCATGGGCCGCCTCGGACGTGATGCGAAGAAATGGTCATGCCGAAAAGCGGCGGAGGAAATTGACAAACCATAGGGATCCGAGAATTTCCATTCCGTTGGCGAGCGGCGGAGGATAATCCCGAGGAAAGAAATTCTTCCGCTCGATGAATAAAGTGGTTTTCTCTCAAGAAATTGCTGCCTAGACGGTAGTGTTTGGTTGCTTCAATTTAAAATGGAATTGATTTTTAGCGTGAAGTTTTCTCGGCGTTCGTGCCAAATTGGCTTTAAACATTTCCAAAGCTTAAATAGCATGAGTGGGATTGCTTTCAAAATGCTGGAGGATCGGATTGATGTGGCAACTGGGATAATAGCCTTCCGTCCCGGGTTCAAAACCCTGGGGACGAAGTTGTTTCCATTTATATGTCGTGCCCCATTTAAGTTCTGTATAGAGAGCATTTCGAGTTCAGTACTCTACCTGTCGGATGAGACGTAAATAACCGTGAACCCCTAGATGCTCTTTGTCAAAAGCAGGGTAATGTCTACGCCAGGTTTCTCTCCATCTTTTCTCATTCCCTGACATATTCCTACCGCTTCTCTACTACCCACCTATCCTATAAGGCGCTAATGACCTTGGCTGTCGGTCACCTCCCCCAAATTATCAACACTCAAAATTTATGCTTATAAAAGTCTTTATATTTCCAGATATGCCCAATTTGGAATGTACAAATCGCATCCCTTGGCATATGTAGACTGAAGTTGCCAACAAACACTATATTCGCCGATTTAAAACAGGATTACTCTGTTCTGGTTGAACAATTTTTGTTGCCCTGATGATTTTGTGGGCTTTCTTTTAATCAAAAAATGTAAACGAATTACCTTAAACTTTAATCGAAAAATATTTTTGGCCCCATTATATCTACCTTACTTAAGATAATCAGCTAGTGATAGAATAGTGAATAGGAGAATTGATTTCAAAACCTTGGGACCTTAACACTGAAGAAATATCAAGATCCCATGGGAGGCAACTTTTTTATAGCCATTGATGAGTCCACTCCCAGAAATCTTATTTTCAGAAAAATGCTTAATAGGAGACGGTAAAAAGTGGTCCTACCCTAATGGGTGGTTTCCTTTTCGTCGCAATTTGGTCATTTTCTTCTCTTTCCACTCTCAGTCCTTCCCCATAATTAAGTGTGGCTCGGGAGCCATGAAGAATAGACCGGGTATAGGAGACCGTAGTGTCGATAACCTCAGCCACCGAAGAGAGCGGATTTTTTCATAATTTTTTCCCAAATGTTCCAAGTGCAATGTCGGCGTCCGGGATTTATTTCTGGTGTGACCTCAGCTTTCGAGCTTTCTGTTGCCAGCGCTAACCTCGAGTGCCCTCCAGAGCATGTCACGAGAGTCTCTTCAACTTCACTCCTTTCATATTCAATGAATAGACGCCCGAAGAAAGCGCGATGCGCTTCTACACCAGTCCCCCTTGCGTGTTTCAACAGCGTGAGGTAAAGGGGATTGGGCTGGGGTGGTAGAGTACTGGCCTCACACTTCGGGTCCGAATCCCGACAGGGGAAGGTATTCTTCATTGGTAAGCTACCCGAGTGCTTGTTGAGAAGATTCGAGTTCAGCACTCCGTCCGTCGGAAGAGGCGTAAAGTCGTGGTCCCCTTGCATCTACATCTATGCGATACCCTGCAAGCCACCGCGAGGGTGTGTGGTAGGGGGTGAAGATCACCAAAACGTGCACTATTGACATGCAACTAGGGTACTACACGGATACATGCTAATTATATGGGTCACATGCAGCTACATGGTTAGCATCTACATAGTAAATGCACCTTTGGCGCCATTCGCTAACAACATATCTATGCCGACGCCGGGTTTTCCTCCTTAAACATCTATTTCTAATCTTGTACCTTCCCTCCCGGTCTGAAGCGACTATATGTGAGGGTTCGGAAATGAAAACACAGACGTGAACGGGAGGTGGCCATCCTACCTCTCTTTCCGAGCACTGGGTACTGCCTAGTGCTCTGAAGGAGAGGCTGGATGTTAACCTCTTAACCTGAGAAAATGTTTTGGTGGATGAGATGGGTAGACATCGCTGAAAACATCTGGGAATACTGAGATGCCATCTCTTCTGAAGCATTGGGGGCGGTAGGGTGTGGAAAAGTGGATATTAGACTTCTGAGAGAGAAGCTCTCGGAATACCTTCAGAGGTGGGAGTAATCACGAGTGGTTTCCTCGCATAATTGGATTCTCTTTGAAAAGTCGAGAGCCGCAGGGAAATTAGGAAGTGGAATACCAAGCAGAATATTGCTCAAAACTTTAAAGCTTGCATTATGGTCATACCTCTCTCTTGATTTCAATTAAGGCCTTTCTATCAGTCGAAAATTCAATTTTCAACTTGCGGTTGAGCTTTATCGACTCAAATTACTTCACTCTTTCAAGCCCATTAATTGCATTAATTGCCAGTTAATTGTACCTAAATGGTCATTTTTTTCCAAAGAAATTAATAATGTGTTCAAAAAATCTACATCGTGATTTATCCAGAGAGTGAAGTGGAGGCATACAAAGTACGATGGCTAATTTAGTTTCTTTAGTCCCGATTGATAACCTTCGCGAAGGAAATTCATAGGTTATCCATGATTTCTTCATCGAGTCGTAGTCTTTTCTAATTTTGACCCTTTATCAACACCTCTATATGAGTTAGGTGGAAGTGTATGGGATTGATGTCGTAGTCATAGTCCTGACCTCCAATTCCAGGTTGCACGGTCTCTCATCCGGGAAATCGGGTGAATTATTTTAACGTTATCCAGTCCATGTGTATGTTTTGTGAGGAGTCAAATTACAGAGCTTACGACGAACTCTTGCTGGCTAGATGAATTGAATTGTGAACCCCTTGGCGTTTTTCGTGGAGAAGAGGCTTCTACCGACTTTGGTTTTATTTCCACTCTTCCTGAACTCTAAAATAATTCTCATTCTTCTCCCTTAAACCAGCAAACTATACGCATATATTCTCAACTGTTGGTAGTCTTCACATATGATAATAGTAGGAATAACAGTGTATCGGATCAATTTCAATCCTATTTGGTATGTCTTTGGGTAATTATTTTATTTTTGGAATTGGAGATTTAAGCTTTGCATTTGATTTTATATTATCCCAAATGTCAATAGATAACTGAACCTTGTTATAGTTATTCTCAAAATAGAAAGCATTTTCCATATTTTACGGCAGATTGGATGTAATTTGAGAAAACGATTTTCTGAGAATCGCAAATTATTCACGGTTCAATTGTGCTAATTTAATGCCTGGTTCAGCATTTTCATGAGATGTGTGGCTAGTATTACCAGTTCTTAAAGAAATGTTGATAAGACGATTATATTTTTGCATTGTAATTAAAACCATGGTGACGGCAATATATTTGTAAAGTTTTAAAAATGAAACTCAGCCGCTAATACCAGTTATTGTGCTCTGTTATTTCGTAGATTGAAAACAGAAAAGAAGCGTAAAAGATTTAAAAAGAGGAAAAAATTCCAGAATTAACCTTGAATATCATTTAATTAGAAGGATAAAAGAGTCTCAGATTCTTGTGTCGCTCCGTCTTCAATTAATCTTAGCTCAAGAACGCCTCGAAAACCGAAAGGCGTGAATGAATATTTACTCTCTCTTCTGCTCTCCCTTCACCGCGCATGTCATTCCTCTAAATCTTCTTTTCGTCAATCAATCATTACAGCTCTTTCCTCTTTTGCATCACAAAATTCCCCAATCCACACTTCTGGGAAATTTTCCGTCATGTCGTACATATTTACAGAATTGAACCAACATTCCTTTCCCATTATTACTGTTCTGTTTAGGAGAAACCTAAGAAAGGCCTAACTATTATTCATTTGTCTGGGAAATTAGACTGTTTCTATATACACTTCTAACGGATTATTAGGATGCGTAGGACGGAAATGTTTCCTATGATAGGTATCTGATGATAAGATAACCATATAGTAACGTTTCTAACACTGACGATGGCCATCTTGAGATAACCATACTTTATATTATATTTTGATGACGACTCCACTCATAAGTTTCCGTCATCAGTATCCTTTCGAGGTCAGTGCACATTTCCATAATAATTCAATATCTCTCTCTGTCCTTTCTTCCTCACAGCCACAAAAATACTGCGTTCAGCATTGAGTAAGCCCACCTGCTGTGAATCCGCGTGTACTTTTCTCGTAATCAAAAGGGTTCGCAACCCGTTTCGTCCCTGACCTGGTTTCTCCAGCGGAACTACACGCGTCTCTCCTGCTTCTGTGTTTTTCATCGGTCCTCTCCCCTTCCCGCTCCTTCCCATACTTGCACGGCAGCAAATGGCTTCCACCACCTCTTAGCCGCCGCTAAACCCTTCCGTTTGAAGCCGGGAGTGGGGGAGAGCGAATGATGATGTGAGAGAGGAGGAGGAGATGGATGTTTTGTGGTTGCAATGAATGCACGAAAGCGTGTGGGAAGAAAGCGAGCGGCAGATCGAAGGAGGAGGGTGCAGTCCCTCCCCCTACCCAACGGCAATTCGAAGCCGCGGCGCGGACGCCTACTCACTCGCTCCGGGGCGTGTCAACTCCTGACCCGCCTTGAGCATGAGTCGGTACCAAGGCACGGGCTGTCGCAACCTTTGTTCTCTCATTACTTGCACAACTCTACGCCGAATGCTTAATGTCCTCGCCTCTCCCGCCGTTATCGCCTGCTCATTCAGGCCAGGGGGGGGGGGCGTTGAGGAGGCACAATGGGAGACGTTACGATCGGTAGTGAAAGAGTTAGCTGGGCGTGCTATTAAATCCAACATTCGCCACCCACACGAAATCACGAGTTGGATGTATCGAACGAAAGATTACTTCGATAACGAGAGTTAATATTTGAAATTTGTGGTAGAAACTTAGCACCTATTGAATTTATCGAAGTTTAATTTTTGGCACACTATCACTGGGCGTGTGACAGAGGAGTATGTAATATTTTAGCTACATATGTATCCAAAAATAATATTCCTTTTATTGAGTAGTATTTGAGAAGTTGGCTCTTTATTTTTAGATACACAGCCAATAATCAGTATACCTATATTATCTGACACCAGTGGTCGCGCGGCTAAGTCAATCCTTTTGGATAAGGTGTAAGTGAGACTGCTCCAATTCATGGCCGTTTCATTTTTTGGGGTTACCATTAACCTCTAAACTTGGCTTTGAAAATCGTAAAAACGCAATGAATGATATGTTTATAATACCTATTCGAAAATTTGCATAAATGATTGAAAATGACGCGACGTTATTATGATATATGGAGGATTTATACTACGCTAATTTTGCTCATAAACCAACTTAAATTACTTGTAATGAAATCTTGAATGACTTGATGTGAGGATGTGCTTAAATTACTCATTAACGAGTAAAATCTACCTGAAATAAGCCCTTATAATTCAATAATAATTCAAGTAAAAATGTACGCATAACAATAATTGTTATGGGTAGATTTTTACTGACCAAACCTGAATTATTCAGGTAAACTTTTTCTATACAGTGGATTCGCTGAGTCCGATAACCTCGATTGCATGAACATCATTTTGTACCGCAATTTACTCATATAAGGTGGTTTTCAAGAGAGAACTGATATCCAAAAATTGCACAATACTGTTTGACCATTCTTTTACGAATATGGGGTATATGATTTCTCTACACATTAATAAAGTCGGCACCTGCTGGGTTAAGGTGGAATGAATGAGGCAACGGAATAATATCTTCTTATGTAATAGATGGTTTTTTGATCTAGTAATGAAATAAATGTATTGATACAAATATGAGAGAAGTTCTTAGGACAAAGGAAACAGGGAATTACTTGTAGGACAGACTATTATTCGGAACTAGATTCTAGTAGAATAGAAGATCATGACATTTTTGATTTCGAAATTTTGGTATTCAAAGAAATTAAGGAAGTGAAATATACAAAGTTAGCAAAGAAGTCCTGTGGATTTAGGCGAAGAAAGGAAGGTTTTGGCAAAACTTCTTTTTAGGAAGTAAGTCAATATGGTTTAAACTTCTAGGGAGGTTATACTAGAAGGGAAAATGTTATTGCAGCGAGGGGCGAGTTGAGTTGAAAGGGTTACAATTTGAACGTAATCTTACGGTGCAAGTAAAATAGACCGTATATAGAAGAAAGGAAGGTAAATAAGGATTTTTTATATCTTACGGAAGCGATATCAAGTCCGTATTCACTGCATGCGAGATGATGTATGAATCGTCCTACTATGGGCGTGTATCCTCAAACTCTTGTGAAATCTCTGAGATATGGGTGTGTGTGCATGCGCGGTGGATTAACATAAGGCTTATGAATACGGCATGTTGCCCAGAAGAGCTGTCGACAATTCGCTGATTGCTCTTAATCCACAGAACGTGTCTGAAGCTTCCATCTGCTGTTTTTCCACCTTGAAAGTTCAGGCCGCTGGGCGAAATGTGAATAACCATGGGAAACAGAAAGTGCACGTGCGCACACGGGTTTGTTAGCACTTCGGCGGGGAAAGGAGGACGAGAGATGGATCTTGCGTTCCTTCCAATCAGTGTATCAACCACTGGCTGGTGTTAACTATCTGGGTGTCAACACTGTTAAAGTGCCCCACCCAATGGATAAAGTAGACAATCATCTTTGTACGAGGTAAGCTTAAGTGCATGACAAGTCCTTAGCTGCCTTGTGAATCGGTAACCGATGTACTACATTTACGTGAAGACCACTTATATTCCATTGGTGTCATCCATTTTTGATCGAACTTTAGAGACATAAACGTCGCGTAGTATGAATTCATAAACTAATCGCAACACATTGTTTGAAGAAGTGAGGCAGGTCACAAAAGACCCAGATGGATGTAATGTGAGGACAATAAAGTGAAAATGCTAGAATGCAGGGATATGGCAACTAATATTTGGCATAAACGAATCGCCACATTGGCATTATTGTGGCTTCTTTATCGGAAAAGACATTCAAGAGTGTTCATTTCGATTGATGGAAGGATATATGATTCTAGATAACGTTTTGCCAAGAAGGTGCATTTAAGATTTTAAAAAATCCCTCTCCTTCAGCGCGAGCAACATGGACTTCTTTCATCGTCCTCCAAATCATCATCAAGGTGACACATATCTGTAGCTTTCTTACTATCATCAGGCTCCCTCTCATCATTCCTAAGAGTCTTATACGGTTGATTACGTAAAATTTCCATGGAGATCGAATTATTTTTGCGGCTCATGCTTCTTTGGCCTAACCTCCTGCCTTTAACATACGCATATGCTAATGTATTTAAATATCTATTTCTCGAGAAAATTTGTTCATTAGAGGTCAGTTGAGGTGCTTTCCCGTTGCCTGCCTCTATAGGCGTCTTTTAACGTGACATTATTACTTGAAAGGCTGCCCCACTGGGATGAGACGCCTCAGTGACGCTTCACTGAGAAACAGCTACTAGCTAGAAACGCTGCAAAGATTACCTTCGTCAGACTCCCATTTCGTGACAATCCCACAGAAATAAGGTGTAGCTCTTGAGGATGGAGGAGGGGATCGAGTAGTTTGGATTGAACTCTGGTTGGGAGGTAGGAAGTACGTGGAGAGAAGAGGTAACTCATGTGCAATGTAAGAGTGATGGGAAGAATTTTATGTCGATATAGTTTACCGGTAGAAAAATAATAATACGATACTGCTTAAGGAAGAAGGGCAATCAAACTGAAAGTGGTAGAGATTTATACTGCACCAGGCCAATCTTAAAAGGTCTGCTTTTCTAGAGGTGTTTGTACATCAGACTTTAAATAAGAACGCAATCGTCTCAAAATCCGAAATAAACGCAAGAAATCCAGGACCTATCGTTTGTCTGCGTGACCTTAATATTTAAAGAGCACACTCTATCGAAACTTATTTCAATTTACAATGTCTACAACTTACTTTATCTAATTTTTCTTCATGAATGATTTCTCCTTTCCAAACACTTCATGTTTATCATAAATACATTGCAACATGCAATAGATATCTGGTCTCAAATGATTTTTATTTAATTCTCTTCACTCTATGTAGCGTCACTTAGAGTCTTAAAGGATTACCCGTATTTTCTTTAAATGCATGTATAATGTCAGAGATAAGAGTGGCGTCAACTCCTGGTGGCATGCCAGAGCAACTCACTTCGTCTTCTTTCAACCTCGTAGTATCATCTGCTGCCTTCCTTTTAAGCCAGAAATCTCAAATCCAGAATTCAACAAACTACTCTCGCCTCAATTAATAAAAAGAACGAATCAGGTATCAGAAGAGTATATTTTGAAGGCTTTCTCCTAGGACAAAAACAATTCATACTCTTACCCCGACGTTACCATTTCATAAATAAAAACACTCTTTGGAGAAGGATTTCCTGCATTATGGGCTGGCTTAAACCGATATTTATATTTTACTTTCATGAACCGGCGTCGAATTTCCAGATAATACAAGAAACAGAGATTAACTGCCATAATCAATAAGTGGTTTTCTTTTTTAACTATCCTAATTATAAACCCATTCGAGTGATATTAGCCTTGAAATATGAGCTACGGAATCCAAATCCGTGCCCTTATCATCTACACACATTAAATATGGTGTGTCTTCTTAATTTTACATTTGATTTAAAGCGATTAATCATCAATTTTTGTTAATAATTTTCTTTAGATATATTTTTTGACTTTGCTATTAACCTTATCCATAGTATTATTCTTTTTTATTCTCTTTTCATGTGCCCATGACGGAACTAGATTATAATGTTCACTGAGAAAGTATCAAAGAGGATCCTATGTTTTCGTTTAATTCCAAAATTTTACCTAATTATTAAGGGATTTAGGGATGTAATATGTTCAATTGAGTCATGAAATTAACCGTGGATATAATGGTTAGATAATTTTAATGATTCATTTGTGAGCATAAGCAACGTTTTTATTTTATAATTTTTACGACGTGAAGTTAGTAATATAATTAATGACCTTATCCCCATTTTTATTTCCAGGTGAGTACGAGAAAGGGTATTTGCAAACTTCTAACGGTCAAGATACGTTTTCAGCGAGTATGCTCCTCTTTCAAGGTAAGAATAAATACTATGTCAATTATATTCATTTTAGCTTTCGATGGAAAGCTGGAATCAGTCAAGTTTAGAATGATAGAAGCGGAGCCTGCAGTAATGTTTTTAAAGCATAATAAGAAATCTTCTAGGTACTCGATCTGATTTCTAATCGAAGTAAAATTATATATTGTATGTTAGTGATCGATTTGCGTGCATTAGCGCTTCCGTAGTGGATTTTTGTAAAAGCCTAATACCTTCCGCCATTTTTTTATTGCTGTTTCACTTATCTACTGTGGATTAGATATATTTGAATGGTTGTTATCTCTCATAATGAACCAGTAATCTAGTTTTCTAGTTTCAAGAGTCGCAACTCATTGGCTGAACCTTCTCGGTTTTCTAGGGGTAATTGAATTCTTGCTCCATTGTAATAAAAATAGCTGTAATTCTGGCAATTTTTTCCCTAAATTCCGTCCGTAATCGATAATTTGGATCGAGTCATCATCAAAAAGATCCATAACTTCTAGTTCTGTCTCTGTTATTCAATATATGGCCAGTATTTGATTTTCATCTCACTTTGCTTGCTTTTACTCTACTGTTCGCTATATCTATTTTGCCCGTTATTATTTAAAAGTGAAAAGTTCCAAATCAAGTGATTATTATGCCAACTCTATTGCTTTACTATTATTTACTCTATTTCTCTATTTCCTACTATTACTGTATTGTGCCAACGAGCCATTAAGCCATGACCTGAGGAAAGTTAAAAATAATTGATTGATTGAAGGTTGTTTTTTCATCGTTTGGAATATTGGTAATGAGAAAATTAGTCGATTAATATCACGGTGATATCGATATTTTAAATAGCTATCATTTTATATGAGCGCATATTGAACACTCCATGTCTTAACCCTCAATCGATTTGTAAACCCTATCTTCAGCAACGTTCGTAATTTCCCTTGTGCCCTACATACCACCGTTTATTTTTTTTCCACCTTGTGAATAGACAATGGGGACTACCGCGCTAAGTAGATCGATAGGCATGCGAGATGAAAGGGGTCGAACCAGGAATCTTTGGAGGGGATGGTGGCTAACTCATCTGTCATCGCAAAAAAGAATTTGACTTCCTTGACTTCCTCCTGTCACGACTTTTGAATTGTACGAGATCTCTTGATGTCTAATTATATCCTATCTTTTCAAAATCTATTTAAAGGATCCTGGCCGTTATTTAAATGTAATGTCTTTTAAAATAACCATTTAAGTCTTAAAAACATTTATCTCCTGCCGAGGAGAGAATTTATCCAATTTCTTTACATATTTTTGGCCGTAAATTTTTACTGCCATTTGAATACTCCTGGGCAAACACGGGAATCTTATTGAGGAGTCACGCGTGTAACACTTTAGCCCATGCAATTGATTTTGTGCGCATGAAACTTTCATCAATGCAGAGTAATGTCCTCAAATACTTGATTTCTTTTGCTACAACTTTACTTTGTGAATGAAATTATTTAATACCAAAATGGCTGATGGAAATGGTCTGCGATTAATTTACCTTCTTAGTGACAGCTATTTCTCATCAGATACACAGTTCAATAATCTTCAAACCAAGCATCTATTGGGAGTAGGAATCATTTGATTAAGTTGTCATTATCTTTTTAATTTTATGACATTTAAATTTAAAAATTAATCCCTACTAATTCCGTTCCTTCAAAGGAATATAGCTTTTTGTTGTAACTTTTCTCAAAATTACTCATTCTCCTCTTCACTCTTGTGCCATATCATTTACTTTACGTCACGTGACAATGACCTGCCACGTAATTGTCATGTTACTCATCCTTACATTTTAACTAATTCTAAAAATGTGGTAGTTTATTTGGTAAAACAGTTATTTGTATTCACTTTAAAATCGAATACACTGCCGTAAATATGTTTACCTAAGTGTTCTCGGGCCACTTTCTAGCTGTATTCAGCTGATATTCTATTTTTCTGACTCAATAGACCCTTGTGTTTTTATAGTCCATACTCATTTATCACTTGAAATATTTTGTCGTTTCTAGCGTTCCTCGCTTCACCAAATTTTCGTCTGTCTGTTGAGTGACTCAAGCTGACAATCTCCCCTCTGGCTCCATCAGGATCTATTTCCCAACGTTAACCCGCATTTCCTTTCGTACTATGCCTTATTTGTCTCACTTCATTCCTATTTACTTCTCATTTGTCCTACCTCTTCCTTAATGCATTTCCTTCTCGAAGTTAATTTAAAGTTTCCTCGTCCTCTTTAGAAACAATTTCTGTTTCATCTTTGAGTGCATGTAAGTAGTTCACTTAAGTTGCCTCTCCACTTTTCTCTTCTTTTAGCTCATCATCACTTTTTTTTCAGTTTTGAACCTTTAGTGTCTTCTTTTCTCCCAATTTCCACACATTTAGGACTGTTGCTGTGTGTTAAATGCCTTACATCATGCACCAACCACGCCAGTTTTTTTTTCCCGTTTTATAGGATTTCTTTGGTTTCTCTTTTTCACTGTACCTACAAATTGTGGGAGATACCGGGCATATCTTTGAGATATTGTGTATAATTTTCATGCCGCTCCTTATCAATACTCTCTCTGAAAGTGGCAAACTATGACATTTTATTCCCGCAGACGAAGTTTTTCTCTTTACGTAATGCGGAGTTTCTCTTGCAATGATAGCATTTTCGTGATATCTTTTTTCTTCCTAGATTCATCTCCTTGACTTAATATTGTATACGCTTGACTGGTTAATTCAAGATGAGGTTGGATGAATGTTTCTGCCATCCGTTACAAATGACTTTGAGAGTCTGTGATGCAATACGTGGATAGTATGGACTATGTAACTTGAGAAGCCACTTAAACATCTCCGCTTTTCTAAGAGTCAAAAGTATTTTGATTAGTTTATTGCAATTTAAGCATAGGGCCCACAAATAAGCTGTTACGGCCGTTGTACCGAAATTGAAGGAAAGTTTAGAACTGTGAAGTAACTCTGTAGAGTTCTCTACCTCGTTCTATTTTGTAGGTTGATTCGTCAGGTTACTTAGTAGTCGTCCTGAATCAAACATCAATATTGAAAATCTAAATAGTATTAATTTTCCAATATTTTTACTCCCATCTCAAATTCTGAGTGCAATGAGTGTGGAAAATCGTATGATTCTATTTCTCAACTCGCATATTCCTCGACAACAATTTTTAAATGGGTTGTAGCTTTCCTATACTTTGTACACTTCCCTGTTCCACCTGCGTTTTCCAGAAATATTACTGGTTTCTATAAAAGAACCCCAATAGGGTTTGGCTGCAAATGTACCTATAATAAACATCCCGTGATACAAACCCAGGACCTCTAGTCTTCAGCTAAACATTCAACCCTCTGATCTTCTATAGGTATGCATATATTATGCAACTCCGATCATGCAAAAAAATTAGACTTGCAAAATTAGGGCTTCTCTCAGCACTTTTTTTTAATCTCGGACTTTGTGTAACCGGACCTTCTGTCAGGGACTTATAAGTCGTCCAAGGTGGTCTTCCTCGTCGTCCGCCGCCGCCTCCTCGCAAGTGCACGTGCCCTCGGCTACCTCCCCCGCCTATGCTGCTATGGGGGGCGGCGCCCCCTTCTCGCAGTCCCACACGGCGCCAACGGCCCCTCCCCTCGAGCTCACCCGCGATCAATAAGCGCCGCCGTCCCCCGTCGGCCTCCGGGCCCCTCTGGTCGCCCTCTCCACGGCCCCAACGATGTTCCCTCTCCCACCCTCAACCCCTTTCACGCGGTGCCCTCCTTTTAACTCTTCCTTGGCCTCCGCGGGTGGGGCAGGATCGTTTTCGGTCTCCGGGGTGAAGATTGAGGGTGGCATGTACTGAACCCCACTCCCACACCTTTCACGACCCTAGTTCGATTACCACGAAGCACGGTATGTCATTAAAGAGACCAATCTCCTCCCGCATGCTGGGATAATATTTGCCAACTCGTTCCAGGGCGTCGTCGGCTGAATTTAGTGTTCAGCAGTGGCTTTATCAAATAACTTTCTCACGTCAGGCCTATTGGCCAGAAAGGCTCCCAAGTTTCCCAGCTTTAGGTTAAGAAAATTTTAATACAAAACAAACCAAACCATGATGAATGAGCCTACCTCAACTATTAAGGACTTGTGGATCTAATGGCTCCAATGTGAGAGTGTACACAATGTTATCATTTCCCAGTGCGTTTTCGCTAAGTTACTAACAGGAAAGAAAAATCAGAAAGTAGTTCGGTAGCATTAGTAGAAACCTTGGGTTCTAGGTGCTCCAATGACTATGGTCATATCGCACTATCCAACTGTACACGGTGCGAAAGCTCTTAACCCTCTTGAGAAAGATCTTAATCCTAGAACAAACTGAGCATCCTTTTCCTGGGCGGGATTCGAACTCGCGACCTTTGGGTTCACTGGCCAGCGTTTTACCGACCTCATTATCAAGGCCGGCAACTACTCGGGGTAGATGAGCAACGGCTAGTGACTTGCGCTAATGAATGCATTTATAGTTGGGTGTAGGTAAAATTTAATAGGAACCAAAGAAAGGGTTGAGAGTATAACGACGGCAATGAGACTTTACAAAAGTGCTAATTGGTTCACCGTTTAAGTACTCATTTGCGGTAGAGCCTAGCCTAGATTTATTCACTATATTTCTATCAAGGAAATGAGATTTAGTGGGTAATCTTTACCTCCATCGATGTAGAACTAAGCCCTCTAATGAGAACCCAGTCCAATAGCTATCATACCAACCAGAAAGGTAATTCAGTTATGGTATATGGCATATGATTTTGGTATGTTTGTCACAAAAATCTTGCATAAAAAGAAAATATAAAAACGCGCTTGCAGTGATGAAATGGAGTTTATCAATTTGCCTCATCTCCAAGTGATATACTACAATAAGGCCCATCGTAACGTTTCTTGGTTTACTAATATTTTTTCCAAATTTTATAATCAATTGAAATTTTATGTATTTGAACATCATAACACCCAAATACTTCGAATATAAGTGAAGAAGATTCTGAAAACCAGTGAAAAAAATTCCTTTAGTAAATTTATTATTATTAAAATGCAGAGTGGTATGCGTATAACCAGTCATAGCGTATTTTTCTTGAAATTATTAAAGTAATATTTTCCTCGTGCATATTCCATTGCATTACTCTGCATCAAAAGTAAGCGTACCATTTTCAATCCCTTAGTAGTGCACCATATTCTCAATCATCTAAAAGGCGATATCAATTATTTTACCTGTCAGTATTCATCTGTTCATTAACGGTTTATTGCATGAAAGCCGAGAAATGTTCCGGCATTGCCCGGGAAGGGGACACTTGTTTAGAAAGCAGTTAGATTACATAGTATATGCTGAAGACTCGGAGGGTCGCCCGTTATAATCCCACACATCCCCTAATAAGAAATACGTGTTACTGTCAGTTTACCCGAGTAAGCCCCTTAAAGCATTTTCCCCTTCTTACCGTTGTGTTCAGCGGTCTCACATTGGCTTCGGAGTTTTTTCAATCCTCATCCTCTTTGCCGGTGTTAGTGCAAATGACCTCAAACGTCGAGTTCCCTCTCCTATTCCGCCGATGACCACCACACCGACTGGTCGCACTGAAGGTCGCTCCCTTCGCCCGGGGCGGGCGCAGAGGACGAGGATTAGTGGGAAGGAGGTAAGAGTGTGTAAGAAGGGGGGATGGAAGAGGAATGAGGTGGCTGAGCTGCGAATGAGTTACCACCCGAGCGGAGGCGTTCATTCACCGGGCGGCTAGTTCAGCTGTACATTCATTCGGCCAACCCGAACGAAGGCGGGTGCCAACGTTTGCCTGTCATATTTTATTTACCTATTCCCCCATGTTCTCTGCCCGGAATTCGGGCAAGGCCGTAAGTTTGAAACGGCCCTTTTTTATCGGCCACCAAGGGTCCAATGAAAGAAGTTATTCGGGGATAATGGAGCGCCAGAGAGTGGAAGAGTGAGGGTGAAAGAGAGAAGGGGATTTATAAATGGCCCCGGTGGAATCGAATGAAGTTTGTTTTCCCTTCGCTCCGCTTAGATTGGTACGCTTTTTGTTATGCTCATGGAAAATGCAAATTTAATTGTTTTTTTTCTTTTCAATTTACACGCTAAAGAGTGTATCTAAGTTTTGTCTCCCTTTTGTACTTGAAATCTCGAATTAAAATGTCGTTTAGTAGCTAGAGGTTACTGATCACTTAATAGTGACTTTTTAGGCAGTCTGTTTAGGGTCAGAAAAAGTAAAATTCGTCACATTTAGCTGTAAAAATCAGTGTTTAAATCGGTTGAGTGCTTTATTTGAAAGTTCCATTCCTTACGAGCATAATGCAGTGAAAAACCAATAATCTTTTTTTCTCCAACTAAAGATACATTGTATTTCGTTTGCCATCACGAGGGTACTTGGCAGGAGGTAAGACGTCATCAAATATGCTCAAGAGAAAGTTAGGTAAAGGTATGCTAAAATGTAGTAAGGTATTTTTGGTCTGTAGGTGCGTACTCGGGACATTATGCATACGAATTATGAACTAAGGAAACATTTTTCACGTTCCATAATATTTACATGTAACCTATCCAATATTTAGTGCAGTACGTATATGCCAGTGAGGTAGGTAAGGGTTATTTCATTTGCTAACTATTTCAGATTACTTAATCTAGGATATTTATATTACTCCCATTATTCCGATCGTAACGATAGCTATTATGATTCTTCATTTATATCCTTTTAGCAATTGCCTCACCAATCTATTTTTGTAATTAGGTCAAGGCCAACAACTCCACGAACACATTATAAGAGTTCATTAAAAAGAATTTCTGTTTATTTTTAACTCATATTCGAGTTGAGCATAAGAAAATTGGGAAAGTTGATTATATTCAATCAGTTTGTGTTTACAGATACTTTATCGTGAGGGTAGCTTTATGCCCACGATACTTGAAAATGAATGAATGTCAAATATCAGCTCTTACATGTGGAAATCATACCACGAGATTCTTAAGCATTAATGCCTTTTTACTATGATGCATATGGCATTATTATAAATGGACACTTTTTATGAAAGTTATAAAAACCTCTACTAATATCAAAATCATCGTGATGATAAATAGCACTCCAATCTCTACTAAATGGTAAATCCGGGTTCATGCTCCATTCTTGGTTTATGGGCAACCTTTGGGTGATCAATGACATATTCTTTGGTGCCTAGCGGTATTTTAGACTCCAGAAAGACCCCTTTGTTTAAAATTTCAGCACGGTGTCATTTAACTCCGTTGGTGAGTTATTGGTTTCACTATGTTCCATGAATATAATAGCAATAATACTGCAGTATACTTTCATAGCTCAAAATATGGAGTAAATACTGAGCGATAGAACGAGATCAATTTAACGACTCATGAGCAGCACCTCAGTTGCCGTGGAATGTATTGACTGATTTTCTTTTGTTTTGAAGATATACATTATTATTCAAACAGTTAATTGCATTTATATCACATTCTTATTTATTATTAGATTATGAACAAAATTTTCATATGACATTCTTGGGGCTCGAACGTGGTCAATAAGTTTCAATTTTGTTTCAAAGAGGATCTATTTTTGATTCAAGTTTATCATCAAAACTGGAAAAAGTAATAACGATATAGTGGAGAATAAACGTTTCAATTAAAATTGGAGAGTAATTTTTCACTATTTTGATACCGTAGTCTGAAAAATATTTTTGACACCTTTATAGGTGGGCAAAGCAAGCAGCATAGCAAAATGTTCGAGACCTAACCTTCCCTACTCTCGAAAGTGGATGGTTGGCGAGATGCCCCGCGTCTTTCTTCTCCCGTATCGATCTCCTCCTTTCGCAGTAGCGCGAAGGTTGCCTGAGCCCCTGACACGCCGCAACCCACCGAACGGTTGCGGAGTCCATTTCACGAAACGCTCGCTCGCTATTACCGTCGGCGAACCAACCAACGTTCGTGACCCTGAAAGTGAGTTTTCACGGACGGCGGCGCGAGCCCAACTGTGTTCCGCCCATAATTTCTTCCCTCCGTCCTCTCCCGCCCAAACGCCTCTCTTGTCTGCGCATTCCCCGAGCTCTAAAAAAGATAGCAAGAATGTTTTTTTTTTCCAACCCAGACATACGGCATATGAAACCTCGTCAAATATATGGGAGCCATATTATCGATTGTTTAGTTATGCGTACGTCAAGGTTTGATGGTCTACCATGCGGCTTCAATGTCTTGAAAACCTTTTCGATTTTGCCTTGAATACTGTTTTTTCGTCTCTGGGAGAATTGCAATTAGATCGAAAAACGGAGAAACCTGCATTTCCATTGAGAGATCAACTCGTAGTCCCATACTCGCAGTCCCCCTTATCAGGGCAGTATCACAATAATTCACACAATATTCCATATTTACTATACAAAATATATATTAACAGTAAATTTAGCTTCTTAGTCTGAAAATTATTAAATTAATCGATAAGAATGCATATTGCAGAAAAAAATGTGTGTTCAACCCGAAGGTTGGTTTTTGAAAGATTAGAGTAGATCTCACCCCGTACTAAGCCATTGGCGTGTGAGATTCACACATTTATTGTAGGGGGGCCAGTTCCTTTCCTTGGGCCAACTGCGATTTCCTACGAGGTTCTGACACATAGTAGAACGAGAATCCTAGGTGGTCCAGCAAATCTCTTACCCGGGAAACCCGGGACACTTCGGTCAGTAGCTCAGTGCCACCCACTGCTACCCACTTAGCCAACCGACCTTATATTGTAGAGTTAGTATTTTATTTTTAGCCAGTGCAAGAGCTAAAATCTCATCGGCTGGTCTTAGCTTGATTCCATGAAAAACACTATTTACAGGTGTATATTATTCTCGAGGTGGGTTTTCAATCCATGAACTAAGGGTTAATAGGCTAGTACATTACCGTTTTGGCTATCACGGACAGTTTATTTGACAAAATATTCGGCAAAGGATTAAACTCAGTTATCCATAGCACTGAGCTGAACATCCAAGCCCCAACTTGACAACGTGGAGTCAGCTTTCTATTATTAATTTTTTTTTAGAAAATCTCTCTTGATAGACTAAGTATCGCACAAATTTTGGTCACAAGAATCATGACAAGTACAGTTTTGAATAAAGGTTACTAATTCTCTTGAATACATTTTTTAGCTATAATTAATAGATGAAAATAAAAAAATACACGATTTCAACTCATTTTTATTCAAGCAATTTTTATATTGCAGCTTTATAATTAGGCTAGATGTGACGCCGCAATACCACGAAACCATGTAATTGCGGCAGTTTACACGTATATGTCGCGTGCAACTTGACAGTACAGCTGAAACAAGTGTAGCCTGCAAGATGGTAGGAGGCTACTCCGGTCACAAATAGAGGAGTCATAAATAAGCATGAAATACAGGAATTGCAACATGTTAACGGTGTTTCTGAGAGGGAAGTAGCAGAGTTCTCTTAGATTATCGAAAAAGCGTTACTCTAAACGCTGACGGATGAACCTGGATGAGGCAGATTTCACCTGAAAGTGTCGGTCACGGACTCCTTCGTCCTTGGAATCGGCGCGAAGACTTTTTCCTCTTGGTCGGTCATCACCCTGAACCGATCCTCACAGCCATTTTCCCATCCCTCGTCCCTCCATTACTTCCCATTTAGATCCCAGCCGCCATATCGAGGCCAGGGTCGCCGTCCATCACTCGAGGAGCGGAATGGGTGTCGAACACGTAAGAGCCCTCGGGCGGTGCCGCGTTGAAATTCGCGAGCAAGCGCGCGCGCTAGCGAAGGCGGGCAAATTTACACGTGTCTGGACGTGTTGTGTGTTCTGTTTTCCTCCCCCGTGAGGAGAGCTTTCCAAAGCACGATTTCGCCCGGAACCCGAGAGGCTTTTGCATCGGGTATCTTAGTAATTCGTTCCGGCGGTGCCGATGGTGGGGGAGAGGTGGGGACGGATTCATTTATGTGGGACATTAGCGCTCAAGATTGTGTTGAGGCAAATGCGGAAAGATCTTGAGTGCTTTTCTTTCAAGTGTGTCATCCGTGTATCACTTTGCTTCCTTGAGGAACGCAGCAGCACAGAGAGATAGTACCTCTCGACGAAATTACCCTTTTTTTGCCGACAGGCGGAGGAAGCGGGAATCGCCTTTCTCCGTCATTTGCGGCCTCTATCCTAGGCGTCGGAACTTGGTCTCATTGTCCTTTTGTTTGATTGCGAGAACGATCATTGTAGGACTGCGTGGGCGTTTACTCCTTTCTCTTCAAGCAATTGCCAGGTGCTGCAC
This sequence comes from Platycnemis pennipes, assembly GCA_933228895.1. NCBI lineage: Eukaryota > Metazoa > Arthropoda > Insecta > Odonata > Platycnemididae > Platycnemis > Platycnemis pennipes. The sequence goes on along the minus strand of OW121847.1, from coordinate 70,644,150 downwards.
AGATGATACCTTGTTGCTTCCTAGCAGAACTATTGCTACGGAAAAGGCTCCGTTCAGCTTATTAACCTTGCATTTTTCATGGTATAGTCTAATGTGGAAAATTGAATTCAAAACTTCGGATTACAACAGCCTCCTAACGCGAGTAATATATGTCCTCAGGTTCCCCAAAACTCCTACCTCCTAATGTTTCTCGTATTAAAAACGTTTCCTCTCACCTGAACGGAAAGAATAATAACAATACCTCCTCTAAATCACTGAATATTCCCAGCGTTTGGCGATGTGGTTGCTAAAATTCAAACGCTATATATTCATAGGTGTAAATACAATCCACCCATTAATTTGAACTTTCTTCCAAATAACAGCGTAGAAGATAACAGTACTTTCCTTAGATAGATCAGAATCAAAATTCGAACTAGTTATTGATTTTCGTATCATCCTTCGATTATCTAGCGGGTAGAGTACAATTAAAACTTGTTAACTCTTAAGGTTTTTCCAGAATTTTTAAAATGAATTTGGTAATTTATGCAAAATCAAATTTGAATGCCGTTAATCACACCAGACACGTAACAACGTCATCTACCATTCCAATGAATATTGTTCGGAACTTTATTTCCTGTTTTACACTTAAATAAATTAATATATGATGCAGATTTTAAAACGCCATTCTGAGGGACAGAAACTGCGCATTTCTTATATAAATAAATATGTACGACATGAATGCCACACGAGTAAGAATGTGTCTTGAACACGGACTTAGAATAGTCAGGACTGGACACTTCTCGCTATCCTAGTCGCCGCTATTGTCGCCGAGAAGAAGCTGTCCGAGTAGATGGCAGCACTGTAGCTCGCCCTAAAATACTTTGTCGTTGCATGGTGAGGACACATATGCTTTCTGTGTTTTTTATAATATTGTCAGAATCAGCTTTGTAGTACTCATTTTATTTAAAGTACTCACGGAGTTATTTCGCGAAGATTGTATATAAGGGCCATCGTTGTATTGAACCAGGACCTTCGGGTTAAGATAGTAACCCGGAGATGGTCCAATTTTTTTGTGCCCAAGAAACTGGTAATTTTGAGAAAATGGGCAAATGCCATTCTTAGGAGAGATTTTGCTACCAATCCTGAGCAAAGGGTCCGCCAGAAACATTTTTTGCCGGAAGAAATCACATGGAAGGAGCTGCTAAACGACCGTAATGGAAAAGTGATACATATAGATCTACATAATACCCTGCACAAACGTGCTTTTAGTTGTAATACCTTAAATTTCTCATTCCAACATGCAACTACCTATGGTATCAGTACTTGTATTTATAAAATTGGAAATAATGTTTACACCTATTCATATCCCAAATTGTACAAAGAAATAAGGACATTTAGAATCTGACAGTTCGGCAATCAATTTCTCTAATTTTATGACAATGGTCCAGTCTACCATAGTAAGTTGGAGTTCGCAGAATATTTTTAACGTAATCAGTGAAAATTATGTCTTGGAATTTATTAAAGTCTATAATTCATCCTACGGTCCCAATTAAAATAACTTCCATTTTAATTCATTTAACAGACTGGTTACGCTAATATAGTTATCGTACCGTCCCTATACAAATCTTGCCGATCTTCGCCGTACACGTTCCAGTTCGTTATTCAAAGCCCTTTTCATAAGGATTTTATATATTGGCGGCGTATTCCTAATGATTTCTAACAAGGGATACCTGTGGTTCGTACCATTAGTGTTGTTTTATAGCAGTTGGTAAGCTAAAAATCGATCAGTCTTCTTGTTAGGACGTAATTAGTTACTGGTATTAAAATTATTCAATGCTTAGTATTTAAAACTTTAGCTCGGATTCCATTAAATGCTTGAAAATCGTATAACCTATTTTGTTCAATCGCATGTGAACCTAACCAAGGCATGACATATAACTTCACCACAGTCGCATAAACAACTATACCTTTTGTTGAAAATTGTGTGCCTTTTTCGTTTCGTTTTCGTTATTTCGTTAACAAGGCTTTTCTGGATTGATAAGAGTTTGTGCCTTAACTATGCCATTTACGGCATTAGCTTTCACTTTTTAACTTGAAAGGGATTCATGTCTTATATGATACTCAAGAGAACATCCATATTAAATTGGGGAAAAAATATTATGATGCAATTGGATTGCACGTGGTGCTAATGACCTTAGTCGTCGACGCACCCGTAATCCCAAACCTACTAGAGAACAGCGGGGAATTGGAAATTGTCAGAAAATTTGATCAAGCAATTGCTTGTGTGGGATTTGCTAAATAGGGTAAAAATGGAGAGAGAAGTAATAAATTCCACCTTCTGATTGAAGAGGCTGTTTTGTTGACAATGTGCGCCGGAGAGAAGAAGGCTTGGATCAGGAAAATGCATACATACAACAAATGTTGTCCCAAAAAGCTGTTTCGTTTTTATGAAGGGTGCTTTTGATCAGCTACTAATGGGAAAGTACAGTCTTAAAAAGGTGTTACAAGGGCACTTTGCTGAAGAAGAAGTGGACAATCACAACAATGACAATCTAGAAAGAAAAGCTTCATAAATGTTAACATTAAATTGCAACTTCACGGGAGAGTTCCATTACTGGGCAGCTGCGAATTTGCGAAATACCTGTCAAATTGAAGATAACCCTTCTGCAAATAGTCGGGTCTGCTAAGGCAAACGACTGAATATTGATGCGATAATACATATAGAAACAAATTATGCCCATGATGCTTCGTTTTTTCAATTGATTGAAAAAATCTTGATTATAAGGAAGGATCATATTTGATACGGTTTGATATAAATTGTAGAAATGGTCATACGTGAAAATGTTAGCGCAAAATTCAGAGACCATAACTTATAAGTGACAATAGATTTTGGGGAAGATGGGGCTGGGCTTAGTTTACAACTATGAAAACATTGTCACTGGCCGTTGGAATACTTTATCAACATTTTTTCCTTTTTGTATTCCGTGTGTTTTTCACTTCAACTTTATCGCTGCTTAATCGACTGAAGGCCTAGCAGACGATATATGTTAAGACTGTTGAGGAGAAATTCGGACGTCGTCACTTAGTTTTCCACGCATTCCTGTCACAGAACAGATATAGAAAATTGTATCCACATAATGCTTCAGAGCTTGATTCTATATTTTAAAGCGAAAACATCCATTGAAAACCTCTTCCATCTATCTCACCCATATAAACTACTAAGGGAGCAAGGGCGAGCGTTAGTGCTGCCACCTACGCAGTGAAACTCTCGCAGGGCGACAGTAACGGCGACACTGGTTTGCATGGCTGGGATAGGGGAGTTGCACTGGGCTGGTCTTGAATAACGACAGCTATAAGATGCACATAAAAATAAGCTAAAATATTATATCACGTATTATAAATTTTTCCCATTTACGTATATCATTTTTTGAGCACAGCAAATAGCATTTATCTTTATTGCAATTTACCTCTCTCATTTTATCTTCACGATGTAGCTTAACCTAGCACTTTGTAGTTTTTCACATGGATAATGTCTTTGAAAAAGCAATGGACTTTAGTTTTCTGAAAGAGATATGGCCTTTATTTCAACCAACAACCCGATGGTGGTTCCTTATATAATTATTCTAACAACTGTGGCTCATTATAAAATCATATTATAAATCATAAACATGGCTCCAAATTCTTCAAATGATTGGGAAGGGTAAAATTTAGACAGCGCGCGTCTGAAAATAATACATCTAGCCTTTTTGTCCAGAATTTCCTCTGTCGAGTCGTCTTGAAATTCGTGAAGAATGAACTGCCGAGCTGAGATATAGAATTTTCACCGTCTTAAAGTCACTTCCCTAGAGTGGCCGCACGGACGGGATACGCCCGGAGGGAGTTGTTGCGCGCTGGACGAGCACCAGAATTCACAACCCCTCCCTCAAGGTTCCCCACATCGATGCTCTCAAAAGTCTCTTTCCTCCCCCGTTCCCCTTCATAAATATATTTTGCCACACTTTGGGATCCAGTTGCTCTAGCCGCCGCCCACTCCGCCGGAACATTTCCCCGGTCACGTCCTCGAGGCGCGGAAGCTGCCGAGCAGGCGAATGGAGCATGAGTTGGCAGTTTGGTGTTCGAGATATTGGGAGGGAAAGAAGTGTGGGTGGGAATGGGAAGTCGTAAAGGGTAGTGTGGATGGATGGAGTGAGGTGGGGAGTCATCAGCTACATCAATCGATACACTTAATCTATTTCGAAGGAAACTCGATATTCAATCTGGAAACGTTCCAGAATCCGATGTTTTTTTACTATCTTAGAATCCCTAGCATAATCAATGCGCATGCGTGAAACAAAATTTTCATTCTAACCATTTTTTATCATTCGATTATAGCAAGCAGGCCATGTGTCTACCAGCTCTGAATACCTAACACTTTTCGTAATTGTGAATATTGAGCCAACATGCAATATTAATAATGGCTGTTGTTCACCGGAGATACACTCAAGTGCAATATATTCAATTTTCAGTAAGATAACGTTTCGGTTAAAAAACATAGTTTAAGAACCTATAATTTTAGGGCTTATGTTAGAGCAGTGACTCCCAACATTTTTATGTTGGCGGCACCCTTCAGACTGAGGTTACAATCTTGATGCACCCTTCTCAGATTTTTTTATTTATCCGATTGGGCTTCCCTCTCCATTACCAAGTATAATCAGGACTTTACAGCAATTAGTCTGTAGACTAGAGGAAGAGATTCGATCAGTTTCACCATCTGTTGGGCGTGAGTGTAACCAATTCAGAACCTGGCTCTGCTAAAAATGTCTCGTCTGCCCACGCAAATCTCTTGCGGCACCCCTAGAACACCGATTGGGAACCATTTTTCTATATTATTGGTGTTCCTTTGTGGCCAAATTGGTTTTCATGAACAGCTTCTACTTTCCAAGGTATTCTTGATAGTTCCTTTGCTTTGCTCAAATCAGCTTGTCTCCCTCATAACATTCATTTTCCTCCCTCGTACTGTTCTGTCCATTATTCATCCATCAATAAAGGTATTTGGTACTTATACGATGGCTTCCACATTAACGTGCTTGAGCAATATTTGTTTTGTCGGGATTTATTCTACATTTATACATTTTTAACTATATTTCACCAGTACTACTCTTGTCTTCCTCAGGTCTGCTGTTGCTTAATTTATAACCGTCTTCAAGGGCTATTGAAAATCAAAGTTGTTCCGTGTGAGCAATAAAAGAACACCATTGCACCGACCCAATACACAACTTCAGCATTGTAGAAGCGATATATAGGTAATTAAAAGAGGCCCGCTATTTACCAAGATTGATTAGGGAGGTAATAGAATAACAAAAAGATCCCTTAACATCATCCGAGAAGATGGTAATAAATTAAGCAGCAATATGAAACGGTTTATTTAAAATTTTGAAAATTTGGACAACAATGTACTAGTCGTGTACAGGGTGGGAATCATCTAGATATCAACACTTCAGCACACCTTAGGAGGCCAGTGCTGGAGAAATATTCTCAATAATATGTATCCACACTGAATAAATCTCGACCAACAAATCTTTCACTAGGTCTTTGGTATTCTGTCTTCTTCGGTTACTTCCTTCATCCACCTACTCCACTTCCTCATATCCTTCAAGCAGTGATACATATTAGAATTTCTTGCGAGAACAAATGTCACCATTGTTTCTCCTTCACAAGAACCCGAATTGAGTGAAGAGTTTGTGTTTTTATAAGACTACTACTTCCCGATTACTCCTTCAGAAATCTAAAGTCCCTCACGACTAACTATATTGATCTAACAATTTCGGTTTATACCCACCCATTTGTACAATGTCGTCATAAATGTTTTCTTTGGAAAGACGGACAACGAGCAATGAGAAGATATGAGGAACAAAAGCTCATTACTATAATTAGCATCCTTCAATATTTCGGGAGTAATGTTAGACTCATGAAATCATATTAATATCCTCGAATATTCGCCATGAAATAAATGGAAAAATTCACCATTTACTTTCCTTCTTGTTTAATGATGTATATTATAATTTATTACAAGCATAAATGCCGCCATTGTTTCTCCATCACGAGTACCCAAATCGAGTGAAGAGTTTGTGTTGATATAAGCATCGAATTGAGTCGCGCATCGATGCTTCTCTCGGTGAATCGCCCATCCCCATCCGGCAGGAGAATTGGGGTGGGGATGGGATGTCTATGGAGCTGGGGGAAGGAGGGTTCAGGGGGTGGAAGTAAAAGAGATGGAGGGAGGGGGATGTAGTCGCTCCTCGTTGGCTGGTCCGGAGATCTAGCAAACTGCGTCACACAGCTCCGATCGATTGAGAGACCCGGGAAGAGGAAAAGCATGGGGGGGAGGCGGGGGTGAGCTATGTAGGCCGTTCCTGCGAAAGTGCGTCTTCTTTTTTCGCGTGCCAATTTCAGGCCGCTCCCACATGGGTACGCTTTGATATCACGCCCTTCTTTATCTATTCGCCACTCGTTTTTATGCAAGCCTTTAACGTGGAAGACCCCTCCACATCAAGTCTATCTTCTTGGCCAATCGTGATTTCGGTATCGGACAGGTGAATGACGCACCCGTCTTAGTCGGAGAGTTTTTATTATCTGTCCAATATCAGTCCACTCTCTTTCCATAGTCACTTCTCTACATGTATCATTCCGGTTCCCTCCCAAATTTTCCCTCTTACATTTTTTCGCCGTCTTCATTTATCCGCTAGCAAATTTCATTGCTGTTCTTAAGAGAAATGTCACAGTTTCCAGCTTACTGCTGAGTATAATCAATGCATGAAGGATGTGATGTTAACACAGAAGGTACTTTATATTACCAATCTACATCTTTAGATTGTAAGCGATGATTTAAACGTCTTCTTGCTTAGGTAGAAAAGATTATTGGCTTGGTAAAATTCTTTTTAGCACTAATCTTGTGCTTAATAGAAAAAGCAAGGAAACGTCTTGAATGTTCTTATTTGAAGAAAAAAACATGAGGAGTAGGGATAACCTTTGAGCTGACGCTTCGTCGGAATTATTACTTTTCTCTCGAGTCATCAATAATTGCTTAAACTCTGCCTATACATTTATGGGAAAGAATGTATAGGCATACATCCTTTCCCATGCATTTCAAAATGTATTTCATGAATGAGACTCTCAGTTTCAACAAATGAATATTATTTGTCAAACTGTGAAGCATTGAAATCTGTAAGAATGAATAATAAGGCCTTTTGATAGTTACACGACTAGTATGTATGCTAATAGTAGGTACTAAGTGATTGCATGTAGGTTTGTAAGAACACCGATCGTTGCGAATCTTTTCAACCCAACGGATGAGTCATGAGACCGCGATATGGATTTTTTTCACCTCTCGTCGCGTTATTTCCGGATGAGTCATCCGTCGTGCTCCGATGGAATAGCGGAAAACCAGGGTAAGGAGTGATCCAATTTCTCCACGCCAGGAACCCTCAAAGCCGAGCAGGTGAGTCATGGCAAGGGTTTGCAAGGGTACGCGGGGATGAGTCAGGAATAATTGTTTCGAAAATATCGCTACAGCAGTCCAATTTTGTTGACGCTGTGTCATCAGGGATTGAAACCGGGGTGGTATCATCACCTTCACCTTTCTTTTTCGCACCAGTTTTCATTCGGATTCATGAGTCACCAATCGTATTTCACCTATATTTTCACCATGAAATTGTTAATTGCGCTTCACAATCAAGTATCGTCATATTCACATTGGGTTACTTTGTTGAACCTAAAATTGTGGGACCTATAAATTCATCTAGGAATGCTACCTTCATAGAAAAAAATCAAGGGCTTCAGGTTCAATTTTTTTACTTTAAATAATTTAGGATAACAATAGAAAAGAATATGTGGAGATTTGCCTACTCGGAATAGGTGATTTTAGAGACCTTAAAGTGGTCGCTCTTGTTTTACTGTATTCTCTTTCATGACGCAAGATTTGCAGGCCTTCTCTTTAGTTAATTTTCTAAAAGGCATGAAAACAAAAATGCGTTTTCACCCTAATTTTGATAGTATGGTTTGGTGGTACCACAGATTTTTATCATATTGCTCATTGTTTCCCTAACTGAAATCGTACTGGCTATCTTAAAGTTTCCTCTCGAGCATCTCAACTATTGGCGTAGCTGTACCAACAAGGAAGTCTCTCTACCTTTTAACCTTTAGTGGAACAATTGGTTCATCACGCATCACGATTGGAAAAATCAGGAATCATTTTCTAAGTGATTTGATCTCCGAACCCTCCTCTTCGTGATATTCAGAGCAATTACGGGGATCACTCTTTCGTTTTCACTTTTCTTTGGAATGATTTTCTTCTCTGTACCAAATGAGTGATGAAATTAGGAAAAGATTTATGGTATAATAAGCGAATAAATGAAAAATGCACCAAGTTTTTGCTCTCATGTTTTATACAGAAAGTTGCGAAATGCTGCACTGCAGACTATCCTGCAGTTGTGTATCACGTAAATCACAAGCCATAAATTGGTGTTAGCACAGGGAGTTTTCGCGAGGCAATATACCTTTCCCTCTATAAATGATTTCTCCGCAATCATTTCTTATTTTTCGGTAATTATTTGTTGAAAATATACCTTGAATTCCGGAAATTATCAATAGCGTTCAATTCATGGAACGAACCAATCTTACCTTATTTTAAATTGTTATTTTATTTACAGATCCCTTGTATTTTATTTACAGATCCCTAGTAAGTTCCCTCTGGGTGAATTTAAATTGATATCAGTACGATGGCTATAAATAACTTAATAAGGAACATTATCGCATATACATATGTCCGATCGTGAAAGGTATTATTGCCTCGTTCTACCTTCTTTGATAATCCCCAAAGAAAATATTTCTCCTTACCTTTCAATATTTATGAAATGTGTATTATTAATTGTGTACGGGCACATATTGAACTTCATCTTTCGATTGTGAGATACCTTCTACAGATATTATTTCTCTTAAAAGATCGACTTGGTGCCATTTGGCGAAGATGAGGCGTACAAAATAAATGATCGTTGGCAATTTAATTTGCCAGACTCGTACTATTTATTTGTAAACTAGGCTAAGGAATATTATTTGAATGAAATGTAGGTGTCTTTTGGAGTCAGTACTGTAAGAACCCTCATAATTTCACTGAGAGTTAAACACAATCGTAGCAGATTCATTAAAAATGTTTAATGTGTGTGATGAAATATTAAAGGTTAATTTAAAAGTTAAACATGAAAATCATAAAAGGTATTGCTCCAATTCAAAGAACACTGACAACATACTATCTGTGATACTATAGTGTATTATTTGTATAACTTATCGTTCTAATAATGACCATGATTCCATGATCGAAAAGTACTCCCTGGCTCGGTTTTGCTGTGCACGAATGATTTAATGCTAATCTTACTGCTTCCATCAAAATAAAACCTTCTTCCCACTATGGGCGTTAGTTGAAAATTAAAATCTATATTCGTATGAAAACTATATGAAAAACTATATTAAAATTTGTATTTGTAGCGTCCAACGTCAATGCATGTAATTTTATAACATAAAAACATCACCGGAAGTTGAAACGGTCAGCATCGGCTTCCATATATTTTAATATTTATTTAAAATAAAATATAGCGTTATTTTTGCTTATGCCTAATATAATGCTTTTTAGGGTGCTGGGTAAATGTCACCAGTTTACTTACGTTATCATAGGTGGGGAAAAATTGAGGTTAATCGAAAGATAAATAAGATTCAGAGGCCATATAAAATGAGTTCCTCATCCTCTATTTCACCTTACGACAATGAAACATTCGTGATTGAATTATTTTCATCGATTACATGAACATTTCAGCAGATGATTAGTTTTAATTCATCCATTGAATACTGCTTAAACAGAAACACAATAATGTCAATCTTCGTGCGGTGGAAACTCAGGCGGGTACGCTCCAAATACGACTCTATCATTTCATGATTCCATGATTCTATGGAAATTGATATGCCTTCGAAATGTGCCCGTACTTCATACTGAAGATCATAAATAAAGGTCTGATTTTCGTAAAAAAAATAGTTTTTCATAGTTTTGTTATTGTAACGCATATTTATACAAAAGCTGACTGCTCAATTACGACTTATTGCGACCTTGGAGGTAAATATTTTGTCGTAATGTTTGAATGCACTAATTGCCTACTTCTTAGAATCCAGTGCAGCGCTCTTTTTAGTGGTACACGTTTTTAACAATGTTAAGTAAACATGATGCCTTGATTTTGATGCTCTGGTCAAATTGTTGTATGCAAAATTCTACCATCATTCCATTATATTTCTACTTTTTCTGACTTAAATGTTGATCTTGTGTAAAAACTGCCATATGAATTTAACTTGAGAGCAAAACTTGCATCCATTGTAAAATTACAAAAGTTTGGTAAATAACTTAGGATGTGGAGATGCATGAAGTGAGGCTGAGCCATCAAATTTCATCGAGGTTTTGATTTATGGCTGAATACTTGAATAAATAATTTCCATAGTAGAAAATAGTCTTTGACAACTATTTTGATAAAGTATTTTGGTGGTAAAGGGGCTATTGTGAAGATGGGAAGTTATTCTTTTAATAGAGCATTAGCTTAGAACGTTGTACTACAAATTGAATGATTTCAATCTTTTTCCAGCTATCACAGGGTCATAGTCATTCTTTAAGGTAGTTTATTATTTTACATTCAACGGATTTAAAAAAACAAAGCTCAGTTTCTTCCAGGGAATTTCTCTCAAGACTATGACCTTTACAGTGTAGAAAGTAATGCCACGTATTTGTAATCTTAACTCAATCCCTTTTGTTAGATTCGATCTCTTTGGGACCGGAGACCATTTAAATGCACTATTGTGGGATGTTATTGATTTATTGACACCATCTGTAGCATTCGTTCAATGACTTTTGTGATCACGTAGTGATTAGCATCTTGTTTAAAAACGAATATTTATGGTATGTCAAAAAGCATTTCATAACCTCCTTTGAAACAATCCATGTACGAAGGAAAATAATCATAATAGGTCCAAAGCCACGAATCGTGGCAGGATTATAAGACGTTTTTGAGTGCAGTAGACATTTTTACCAACCACAAAGTAAGAATACCTCTATTGAGAATTTTGTCTGGATGCTATCAAGAAGCACTAGTCTCAAAATGAATTATGTAATCCTCTCTTTAAGGACGATGGTCTTTGAATACAGACTCTTATTAGCATATTTCTCGTTTTATTCCCTCAGGCATTTGTTCCGTTACGTAGTTACGTGCAATTGCTTTTTTAGTGACGCTAATTATCATAATCGACACCCTTATAGATGGTATCTGTACACATGCAGCCTATTTCATTTCCAAACTAACGCGGAGATAATATATCCTGGCAAAAAGCGAAATATGCTATGCAAGTACGTATATGATTGAGCCATTTGCGTTCCGATACAAAATATGCTTGCCATGATTAATGCTATCATTTCATTTTTTCTTTCGTGACTCTATACGGAAAAAATGAACTGAATCTCATGATCGTGATGCATAAATCTGAAAAAAATATTGGAAAAGTAACCATCTGTGACTATGAGCGCTGCAAATAGTAGTACCTATGTAAATTCTTATCTCGATAATTAATTTACTATTATTTTGCGACACTGAGATTCCCGGTTGTAAAGATAGTCACTAGGCCGGTTAGGCACATGAGTATAAACAAATACGCCATATAAATAATTAAAAATGTTGGTCTGCAACGTTTAACTATAGTTAAAGAATTTGAAGTTATGAAACTACTGAACATGAGTAGTGATTACAAGTTACATGCTTTACTTCTATAGCAGATCCTTGAAGCCATATATAAAAAAGGAAAACCTATGATAAAATATGTTGCCAAAGTAATTATGCAATACAAACATTCAAAATTCAATGTCAAACATTCGAAATTGAGCAGTTTTTGGTACTTTAATTATTCCGACACTGCATTAGAAATTTGTATTATTAATAAAAATGTTCACTGAATCTATGAATTAATTGGAAATACAGTGAAAGCAGTCACATTAATAAGAACAAACGTTCGTGACCAGTCTTTTTTACCTGTCACTTGTGCATTATAGTAAGTGGTTGTGAGATAGGGAGCTGAAAGTGACCTCATAAAAGAATCATTCTCCCCTGGAACTGTGGAGATTGGTCCGAAAAATTTGGTTTAGTCGAATGAGGGTGAAGGCACTGAATACGAAGCAGGGTAGAATGAGTCTTATTTGGGACGGGTACGCGACAGGAGTTGGGGGAGCTAAGAGGATTATGCACGAGAAGGCCGATTGGCGAGAAGAGAGGGAGAGAGAGAGACGCACAAGAAAGAGTGGGAGGAAAAGAGGGGAAAAGAGGAAAGGAAAATGGCCAGGGATTCGGTAACAGGACTTTTCTCTGGGGGACGACGAGAAGGGAGGATAGGGTACAGAGAGCGAATAAGTAGATTATGCAGGGAAGTTGGGAGGGGAAAAAAATCCCTTTGGCGAATGAGGGAAGGAAGAAAGTAAGAGGAATGAGACAGGAAGGCACGGAATGCACAAAAATGTGTGGGAGAACAGTAGGGAGCAAAGAACAAGAAAGAAACGGAGAGAGCGCTGTTTGCCCTCGAATCCTGCCGCAAAGTAAAAGGATTGAATCGTTACGTTGCTCTAAAAACAAGCGAGGGCGGCGAGCGCGTTTGCGTGTGTGTAAAAGCAAACGTAGGAGCTGGAAGAATGATAAAGAAGGAATGAAACTGGATGTGAGGGTGAATTTTCTTAAGTGAAATAAGGAGGAAACCTACTCCCTCTCTTTCTGTCTCTCTCTCTCTTTCTCTCCTCTTTTGCCAGTCGCTTTTCCCACGCCGGGGTTGTACGTACATAAGGCAATTGAATGAGGAGAATGTGCGGAGGGAAGCGAACTCGTTTTCTCCTCAGATTTCTTTTGTTTTCTTTTCCCTCCCTCATTCCATTTGAGGCCGCGTCGTCCTTCATCTCCTTCGCCCATAAGTTCCCCGGAGCGGGAAGCAAACAATCAAGCAAGGGAGTGCTCTCCAAGTGTGAGGGAGGTGGGCTACTCTCGATCCCAAAGAGGTTGAGGAGTGAGATGGGTTGAATTCATGATAAAAAAGTGGCCATTGAGATAGGGAAGAGGCCCCGACAGCCGCATTTTTGGAACTATTCTCTCATGCGGATGTGAAAATATCGTTTGGGAACTGTTACATATGATAATAATTGCGAGGAGGAGTTTAATTTTTGTACAGCTTTGTCTTATGGTAGCTGTTAAAATTTTTGCCTGAACAGTTTTACTCCGGCTGAAGATAATTGTATTATTTCATCAAAAGTCACTACACACATGACGAATAACTTATGTGAGAAATCAATCAGTGAAATCTTGTGAATTGAATAGTTTCGAGCCTCCAGGATCTTTGGAGAGCTAATTTTGGAGGATAATAGATGGGATCCATTTACAAATAAATAACAAAATATTATATTTTAAGAGTAATCAGTATTTTTTACACCAAAATCTTCATAAGTGAGGCAAAAAATGTGAACTAAATCATTTTTTTCATTATATCAATTGATGTAGTTCAGTCGATGTAGGGAGAAATTTTTATATTAGAAACAGTAGTTAGTTCAAATTAAAAACGTACGTTAAGACGATGATCATAGTAGGTTTATAGATATCCTCTCCCATAATTGGTGAGATTTTTACCTTGCTAAGGAAGCTGTTAGAAGTGAAATGCGGAATGCAATGGGAGGGTAAACTTTTATTACTCAGCGTTTTAAGTCTGCTTGAGACGTAAATTCAGTAAATATCGATTAGTGACAGGCATCCGTTGCATCGATTCCGTGTCTCCTGCTAAGAATACAAGAAGTATGTGGTATATGTGCCTAGGGTAACCTCTCGATTTTTCCCTTTTTTCATCCACACTCGTGCGGATATCCTTTTGTAACTCGTCCTGGCTCCAGTAAATAAAAGAGCAAGTCAAAGAAAGATAGGGAGAAATAGTGGTAAGGAAGAGATAAGGAGAGAGGAGAGAGATTTGAGAAGAAAGGGAGAGGGAATGTGAGGAGGAGAAATGAGGGCGTGGGCATGGAAAGCAAGGAGAGGTGTTTAGGAGAAGAGATGAGGGAAGGGGGTGAGGATGAGGAGATGGACGGACGCCTGACCCGAGGGTTTCTTCGAGGAAAGGAGGGAGGGAGGATTAGCTTGGGTAGGGGGAGGTGGGGGGCGTGGTGGGAGTTGTGTTTTACGGTCGGCGCGAGTGGATCTCTCGATTTTTGGCTCGTCCGTCGGTTGAGTCGAGTCGGCGTGGATGGGAGGAGATAATTGGAGGCGAATCCGGAAGGGTATGGGAAACGGAGGGAGAAAGTGAAGGAGAGGGTTGATCCAGGACAAATCGGAGGGTCCTCAGAAACTATTTGCGGGTGTGTGTGTGTGTGTGGGTGCGTTCCGGAGGGATCAAATGCGGTGGTGCGGCGGTCGGGGATGGTAAGGGGGAGCGCCTTAAGAGGACGAGAGCTCTCCTTTGCGAGGGTGGCTTTGGTTGGCCCGGGGGTATCTCTCCGGTGAATTGAGAAATGGGTTGCGTGGTTGGAAACGTGGAGGGAGGGGAAGGTGGGATGTGTGGAGAGGGGAGATTATAGGCCACAAGGAAGAGCGGATGGATCCATTATTTATTGCTAATTCATCCGTGAGTCATTTTTTTCTGAAAATGAGACCGTGAATTTACGATTTGGTGGGCGGGATTTACTACAGTTGTTCTTTAATACGTGGCTGGATTTTCAAAAAAGACTTCGGACTGGAGTTTCAAGTCAGTCATGGAATTTGATTAAGCAGGCATAAACTATACGTGTTTATGGAAATAAAACTTTCCCCAATGTATGCATATATTTTAAATGGTTTATATTCCTCCCAGTAATTATTGCATTGTCTGAATTATGAATTCAAGTCGCCAATGCACTCACTGTAAATTATGATTTAAAAATTTTCGTTCAATTGCCAAATTATTATAGCACTGATTCCTGGTATTGGCACTAATATTACTTCATTTGAAGTTGTCATGATGTTTCCATGTCTGGTTCCAGACACTGAAAAATGCTTATGATTCGTCATTCAAGGTGTAAAATCACCTATTTGTTTTTTTTATATTTTATTTTCTGCTTACAATATATTCCACATACAAATACCATTTTGGATAGCGGGTCAGAGCGCGACTTCAATTTTTATTAATAAGTTATTAAATAATAATTGAATCATATATCTTAGTACCCATGACCTAATACGAAGTCCAAATCACCACGCATTTTGAGAACAAATGCTATGATTACTTCCTTACCCCATTTAACTCATCCTTTTTCAAATCCCTCGCAATCGTTTCACCGTCCTCTCCCCTTCTTCTTCCGTCCTTCTCTCACCCTTCCATTGGAAAATAGAGAAGGGGTAAACCTCTTCCCAGTCAAACTCGATGTCACGGGTTCAAATCCCACCTGGGGAGGATTTTCACTTGGATGCTTGAGTCGTTCATTTAGTTAATTGTAGAAAAAGACTTAAGTCTTACAGGTTTTGAAAAACTAAAGACGTGTTTATATATTCGTACTTGAGGTCTTTTGCCCACACGACCGCTTAGGTGCATTTACAATGGCTTATTGTGCATTGAATGTTTGACTCCGAGTCCGAATGGCTGGGATGCGATCACCCGTTCAGGACGTTCACCTTCCGGGAGAAATGAGTGCTCTTTTTCACCGTGGAGGTACCATTCCATTATGTGTCCATATTCCTTTGAGAGGGACTACCTCTCGTTTCCGTACACATCCGTCCGGCTGATTGCTTCAGGTCCATCTCGAAAGCAGACCATCGACTTCCGGCCGCTCTCAGCGTCTTCATCACGCTAATCCCGTCTTCCCATCACCGTACAAGACCACACCGCCAGAGCCCAGTACCGACCGAGATTCATCTCGGCTCATTGTTGCGAAAATGTTTCTGCCTCCGGTGGTGTGCTGGAAGGGTTCAGGCCGAACGTCGTCTATCTTAACACTCTTCCTTCCTTCGCGCTCAGTCTCCCTTGTATTTTTTTCTGATGAGAGGAGAGTGAGTGAAGGAAGGACAAGAACTGGTGCGAGGGATTTGGAGCAGGGTGAAGTGGAATTTCTGGGAAGCCCGAGGCAGTGGCCTATCTTGATTTTTTTTATCATAATAGAACGAACTTATTTCCAATTTAGCCTTCTTAATAGGTCTCTTAAAATTAACAAGTAATTTAAGCATGACTCACTTACTAAGCTTCTTATCATCTAAGTTCTATAATCAAGTTGAAAAGGCCGATTCAATTATAAGGTATAAAATTTGGTTGTTTAAATGAATTTAAATACGATCACAACCCGATAAAATGGGCGGCTAAAAAATTTATTGAAGGTTTTACAGCTGCGGTTATATTGGCAAGACCAGTGTGTTACTAGTCTCGCTAATAAAGAGAGAAGAAATCTAAAACCCTCTTGGATTAGCTTCTAGCTGAGTCTCTACGTTACAATTCTGCGATCGGATGGGTTAGGTACACTTAGATTTTTACTAATTTATTTCCTTGTTCTTGTTACGTGTTTTAATATTGCTATTAAAAATATTGGTAAAGTAGTACTTGGAGATCTTTCTTTATCTCTCCACCTCTATGCGTAGATACTCGAAAATAACTCATCCATCAAGTACAAAATTATGCGAAGTCACTACTCATAAGCTATAGGCATTATATGTCTTTTAAGCGAATTACATGAACGTCAATAAGATTTCGGGACGTGGTGACGTGTTCAGTTTTGTGAACTCGTTCTCTGTTATTGATCCATTAACGAGGTGGAAGAGCGCCCGCTACGGAACCATCTGCCAACGCGAGAGTCCATTTATTTTGGGGGCATCCTTCATTCACCTAACCCCTCCGGGGCGTTTTAAATGTTTATCAGGGGCGATTTATCAGGAATCCTTCTCCCTTAAGGTATATGTATCCTACTGACCAAGTTTTTGAGAAACTTTGAAAAGGTTTTGATGGCATTCTTTTAAAAATATAAGTTATAATGAGATAATTTGTAATTTAGAATGGGTAATATACCAAAATGAAAAATATATGCCTCGTCTAGTTGTCAGTTACAGAATTGGCCTCCTCTGGCGTACTCGTCTTTCTAGTTACGCTGAAAAGGATTATTAGCAATTCTTTTGTCTATTGAATGCACTGAAATATTACACCTGCATTAAAATGACATTGCATCAACTTTAAAGTGCTATTGGCGTCTTTTGGGAGTGCGCTCGTTTAAATTTCTTTTAAATTAAAAATTGGATCATACTATGCACCTGAAAGAAACTAATCAACCCAATGCGACATAAATGATATACCTGCTCTTGAAAATTTAGGAACCATTTATTTTAGCAATATATCTGTAAAGTGTACGCACAGAATTATAAAAAGATGGCTGATGAGAGGGCGAACAGGTCTTTCGGAATGATCACTTGGAGTTTTGAAAGGAATGTATATACTACTCGTGATGCTATAGCACAGATAAAAAATTGAAGTGTATATAAATATTTAATTCAATCAGATGTTTTGTTTATTTTACTAACACCGGGATAGTATTGCAAGTGATCTAGACTGCGCAAAAATTGAAACGAATTGGGATATAATACGTTGGTTTAAATTGAAGAGTTTGGAAAAGCAAATTATAAAAGTAGGAAGGTATCTTCCAGAAAAGTTGGAACAGTATTAATACTTGGGTGACATTTTATTCAGTGATGATGCCATGACTAATAAAAGCAGAAAAAATGTTTTTAGGTAAACTGGAACTTAACAGCATCATATGGCGATGCCCATCTGCACGAGTAAGGGTGGTGTGATACGTGGCGTTGCATGAGTCTGAGGCATTACTCTAGAGGGAGATGATGACAATAGATGGAAGTTTTTCATTAAAGTTCTTTTTAGTTGCAGTAATTTCCCTTATTTTAGACGTACATTATGGGGTCGTGGGGGGAAAGTAGAAACAATATGATCAAATCTAGGATATAGAATAAACTGCTGCCCACGAAAAATGGGGAAAATAGGTTATTGTGGTAATTTGGAGGAGGCAGAGTAGGTAAATGGTGAAAATGATGAAGGGAATGAAATGCTGAGAGCAGTTAGTGTAAGGATATAGTGTTATGTTGGATAAGAGGAGCAAAGGGAGGGATGGATAAGGAACTAAAAATGGGATAAAGGTAATTATAATAAGTGCTCTGATTTCGAGGAAGATATAACGTAGGGATCAATGGAGATATGTAAAGTGTTCATAAAATGTATGCAATACAGAGAGGGAATGTTCAAGCAAGGCCTATCCTAACCGATAGAAAACTAATACTGATAATAAAATCACGCTAAAGGTTTCGTCCAACCAAAACATATTTATAAGAATGAACATTCCATTTTAACAAAAAATTAATTTTCTTAAGAAAGTTTTCCTTAAGCAATATGTGAAATACGGGCTGAAGTGATGCAGCAGGCGATATTTTGCATGTCTCGGGCTTCATGCATATTTCACTCATTTCGGAACCAGCGCTGTATTTATTTTTAGCGTACACCGCATTCGTTACAAGACCCCTATCGCATTCGCTTTCAAAAGATAGTATTTAGAGGAATTATGCCGTTTAGCTTGCGAGTCAAATCAGGTTTTGTGGCCCCTCCCATTGAAGGCAGTGAAAGAATCATTGCTTGCCGCAGGAGGTCCCGTGCCTTTCAGTACCGCAGGCTGCAGGAGTTCCAGGATGAAGGCACTTCTCGGTCGTTCGTAATGCCATTTGGAAAGTGCCTGGATTACATGTGCGACGAATGGAAATGTGCAGAAAGAAATATCCCATGATTGTTTTAGTGTGGAGGAAAATTACTTGGTGTACTTTTAAAAATTTCTATCTTTTATTAGGGGCACTGAATCTGTAGAACGTTTCAAGTTCATAAATGAAATCAGAACATTCATTTTACATTTAACCTTATTCTATCAATATGTTTGATGTATGTACGACGGCTAAATAGTCTACATATATTGATCTTCAACCCATACGTAGACATTTCTGCGTTCGTTTACCGTAAGTGTGCATTTGTGTCTTGTAGAATATTTATCACAACTGCGGAATGAAGACTTGAGTCATCATATGATTAAATTTGTAATGAATATATATTGAATGTCACAAATTTATTATTTTTATATTTCTCCCCGTTACATTACGGTGTAAACACAGCCAACCAAGGTAAAGAGATTGGCAGAAAACGGATCGTGCTTTTTGATTTTTTTAAATCCACCTAATTGTATTAAAAAAATACTTTCAATGAAACCTCGTAGTTATTGACCCTCAATCAAAAGAAATCATTATTGTGTTTGGTTGGATCGTGAAAGAGATTAAGCAGAGATTACGAGGGGCTAAAGCTCAAAAATGAGAAGAAATTAATCAATTAATTTCTAAATTTCAGCAATGTTATTATTAATTTTCCATTAATTATTTACTTGCCTTTTAAATTATAAACTTATTTTGGGTAACTTATGGCATGAGTAATAATAGCAATTTTTGAGATTTCTTAACCTGATCGTGGTATCTTATTCTTCCTCCACTAAAAATGAACCTATTTTTTTGACTTATCCTATTAACTTGAAGTTTTATACCATCGAATCCGTCAGTATTTTCTCCTGTACTCATTTTTCATCCTTCGTTTCTATTATACTTACTTAGCATTTCCTTCTGACATTGTCTTAAGCACGCTCTGGCTAGTGCTCAAGTAGAATATTTCTCGACATTAAGACTACCTCCCTAAGGCATATTCCATAATTTTCTTTCCTTGATGGGTTGGTGAAAAACTTCCAATGACTTTTTCATTTTATTATGATTTATCTTCCGCATATCTCATTAGTTTACGTAGCTCTACGAATCCACGTATAATTTCCATAAACCTGCTGATGATTCTTATCTCCTGCTGAAAGCTCGTACAGAACGTAAAGGTGAGAATTCCCGTTATTTTTCCGGTTTCTCTTTTTCTATATTTGACTCCTTCATAGCTGCATGTAACAACGAAATTTTTGAAAATTTTATAACATAGTCATTTACGGATAGTTAACCCAAATTATAAATATCCTTAAATGGATAATTCATAAACTGGTGCAACCGAGCGATATGATTTTTTGGACAAGTCATGTATCAAGAAAACCTAGCAAGCATTTCAGTATTTTACTCTTTTTTCTCTCCGGAGTAGTGTAGAAAAAACAGAAATTATTTATGATCATTATGATATTGAATAAAATTTTGATATTTGTGCATAAATTTGGTGTTAATGAGAACAATACTGGCATTATATTGACGGTGAAATGAAATATAAACCAGAGTGTACATTAGGGTATATTACTCTCTTAAAACCTTCGCAAGTTACAACCAGAACGAAATATTTAATGTTAAAATTCAATTTTTTATTTCAATCATTGCAAATCTGTGGCAAGTAGATCCTTTAATTGTATTAATGATTCCTAAAGTAGACGTTTACGACTCGTTAGCATTTTTGTTACATGGTTAGAAGTGTAAAAAATCAATCCTTCAATTCCAATCTGAAGCATTACTTTCACCTTGAAAGTTCCTCAAGAGTCATAATATTTCTTCTGGGAGGCTTAGGAACACTCTAAGTGTGCCGGTCACTCGCTTGGTTGTGGAGCGGCCTCCAAATGCACCCACGCATGCTTCCTTTCTTTCGCTCCTCCCTCTCTTCTGTGTTCGGGCACGTGCTGACGGCGACGCACATCTTTCCTTCAAGCGCTGCTGCTGCTACATTTCGTCGGTGAGAGCAGCATCCCTTTTAAGCCCTCGAAAGGTTACGAGGAAATGAGACTATGCGGTCAACGCTCGAGGAGATGCAATCACGTACCATTTTATTCCTGCCATGTCCGTGCAAGCCTCGCAATTTTCAAATGCTGTTAAATCTAAGCTTTGCAATTTTAGTTAGCTTTCCATGTTAGTGCCGCCATTTCAATTGTCAACATTTCTAGCGAGAACATAAGATACGTACATATTTACATCGTTAGCTAAAATTTTCTAAATTTGTCCCAGCTAAATTCTCTCAGCTCTAAATTTGTCGCGTCACTCAAATCTATCAATTCACGTCGGAGGACAGGAGTGTTACCATAAGCCCATTAAAATTTCATGAGAGTTCTTGCCAAGAAAAAGGTTTCCTGTATCCACTGCAGACCAAACCACGGCCCTTTAGGTTGTAGGACCATTGTGTATACTTCAAGTCACTTAGAATTATTCATCTCAGAGGAAGAAAAAAGTTCGATTTTCGGTCAAGGAAATAGTTTTCCTATGGCTATATTCGACGTAATTCTAAGCTATTTCCTGCTGGCAGTTGGCACGAGCGCATAAGTTGTGCCAATCTTATTGATTTCCTCGCAAGAACAGCTAATGATTCTGGGTGCAGTGGCGCAGTTAGGAAGATAGAAAGAAGAAGCATTATTAACGCATCGAACACAAAAATTAGGTCAATCTATGAGTAATGGCGATGCTCGGCAGCTTCAAACAATGCTTCTCTTTCTCATCGAATCCTGAGTGAGGAGGAGACTATATATTTCCCTCTCTCTCGGCGCCGAAATCATTAAAATGAGGGCGGGAATAGAAAGAGATGGAGGAGATCGAAAGGGAAAAGGAAGAAAGCGCCTGGCTTTCGATGGTTCCCCATAATTGAATGACCATCTCGCCCAACCGGTCCCCCGGTGCCGATCGTGACGGCCTCGTGGAGGCGGTCGGGGGTAAGGAGGAATCTAACCTTAGCATTTCTCGCGGAATTAATAGAATCCGCGCGCTAGGAAAGAAGAGAGAAGAATTTTCTGGAAGGCATGCATCGTGCGTTATTTTCTCAACGCGTCAGAACCGAACGTGGACAGGAAGTGGGTGTGACCGTTCCCTAATCTCTTGTTTATTTAGCATTTCATGGAGATGTCCTCCATAGTGATTGACATGTTCTTTATCTCAGGGGATCTGGTTGGTGTAGGGGCTAGAGATTACCATGCAACCAGGATTTCCACAGAACTTACAAATTACATAGGAGTGTATTTTTCTGTCGTACACCGGTTCCTGTTTGTTTGTCCTGTGGATTATGGCACAAGTTCAGTACTCCGTCCGTCGGATGAGACGTTTAACCGTGGATTTCTTGGTGACTTTCGTTTGCAGTAGGTTAATGTAGGTGCTGGATTCCTCTTCCTCCATTCGTCCTTTACTCTCAAAATTTGAAACTTGCTTAGCCAAAACAACCATATATATTTATATTTACAATAACCCTGCAAGCCTCGAGGGATTAGGAGGTGGTTAGTCACGAGCTGTATATTGACCTTTAGCTTAAAAAAACTGGGTTAAATAAGAATGAAGTGTGGTGCGAAATGCGTTTGAAAGAAATTTTTTTTTATTTTGAGTCGTATTCGTGTGTCTTGTGTGGGAAAAACGGATTCTTGCATCCCTTGGTCAATACATGATGTTAAATACATAAATTGTGAGTCAATTTGGTTATTACAAAAACCAGGTTCATCTAAAATTTCGGTGCCATGACCGAAACGACTCGAAAGTTCGTGGCAAATTTTACAGGTTGATGTTTAATTCCTGCAAAGAAATAACCTCAAATGAAAGTGTTGTTTTAACTTTCTACTCCGTCAATTATACCGAAAATATTTTCTGAGCATGAAAGAAGCACGTAGGCTTACTTTGTCATTCTTTTATCCTACTTTATACGCCTATGCTGATTGAATCGTGAAATTGGCTTAGCACAGATGAGCTGTTTTATTAATCATTGCTCTTTGATTTTATTTCCTATGGTAGCTTGAAAATTAACTTATACCCAAGAAATATAATTAAAAGCATCGATTGAAAGTTGTGTGACGCGTTAAAAGAAATAGCTTCCTCACGCGGAAACTAATTGAATGCTTTTTCACCTTTCTCCCGAGATTTATTGCCGAGGAAAATCTAAATTAAAATTTCTTTCAAAAAGGCTTTATATGTTTACCTTATTAACCAGTGATAAATTATAAACTGCCGTCGGTAGTTATTACTTATATTCGGAAGTCAGGAGTTTCCTTTCTCAGACGGTGAGCTCAGCTAGGACCCAAATTAAGGTGCGCCAGTTCTTTAACGTCAGTAATTTTTTTTCCATACTTTATATCCGGGCTTCCGTGAAGCTATTGTTCCACCACTTTATAGTTTGCCTGCGCAGTGCTTTCCCTGCCAATGCTTCCTCTTTCTTCTTTAGTTGTTATAGGCTACAGCCTGCAATTATAGGCATATTTCAAATATCTCCATTTTTTGGCCCCGGAGTAAAAATGAGGAATCAACATTGACCATCTACCTTACGTAGTAATGAAGTAACTATTGTCTTCGTATATCATTCATTAATTTCCCTTTTTAACGTCACCTCGCGTGTTCTTGATCTAAAGATTTTATATTTTGCAAGCCTCCTATTTACAAACACATACTTTCAAGGTACTGTAAAATCTATGAGCCATTCGTTTTGAAAATTATCAGTCTTACAGAATTTACTCATAAATTGAAAAATGAAACAATATTTCCATATGAATAAACATGAAAATATTTTTATTAGGATTATTCATCATTAAAAGATACTAGAGTACTTTAGAGGACTCAATCCATCATGAAGAATTTATGAAAGATAATTGAGGATGATATTTCTGGAAAAGCGCACGATTAAATCATCAAGTTTAGTTCCAGGAATTCCATCTCTGTAAGTAGTTTAACTCTATTTTACAGCATAATAGGTATCAGTCTTAGTGGTAGCTGTGACCGTTGCCCGTTGTATTCATCATGATGTATTTTAATGAAAGTATTCTGAAGAATTTTTTCATGCCACAACGCTTTAACTTGTTGGATGAATCCAGGAGTTCAGAAGGATAAGATATTAGAAAGATAAGAGTTTAGCGTGTGGAGTCATAAAATGTCGATGAAGGAAAAATATTTTCACTTGTACCCCAAGTGAACTCAAGTCATGTTAAATATGTGTTTCTATTTAGAAGCAGGCAAACGTTTAGATTCTTATATTTTCGCTTCCAAAAGCGGGAACGCCTTCGGAAATCTAGCGGTGAGGCTTTTGGCGGCAGAACATGATGTGTCGAGTGGCAGAGAGGAGGTATTCTCTGGAATCGAAGGGTGTAATTCTCTTCTTTAGCCGTCAAAAGCGCGGGCGCCCGTGCAATACCCGAGGTCATTAATCTTTTGCGCGGCGTGCTTCTTGGTTGGGAGCGTGGGGTGGGACTGTAAAACCTTGAGGTAGGAAAGCCTTTACTTTGGGACCCGCCTGGATGTTAGACGACTGCACTTTGGGAAGGCTTGCCAAGCGCGGAGATAAAACACGGGACTGGCGCAAGCCTCGGCCGACTCACGGTCTTTCGGAAACTAATGCCTTGAATTACGTTATTGCGCTTTATTGCGATGATATGAAATGAAACAAGAACGTTTCTTTCCTGAAAAGCCTGCGAATGAAAAAGGGAGAGTTTGAACTGTGTGATGAGGATCTAGTGAAAAAGTCGTCCCTGGTTACGTTGAAATAGTGGTTTAAAAGAGCCTGAATGTTGTTTTAATGCAATAAAGATCACTCATGCTTGCATGCATGTTGCCGAAAAACGTGTTCTGTGCTACATTAAAATTTTAAAAACTTCCAAATGTATCCTTTTTTAAAAAATATGCACTTCTCATACGTAAATCCTCGATAAAAAAATGAATTATTACATCAATAGAGGCAGGTAGTCGACAACGCACAGGTTTTGCAATCCTAAGGTTGTGGGTCCGATTTTCGCTCTGGGCAAGGTTGTAATTTTTCCTGTATTAAAATCTTAGGTTGAACGTGCGATATTATCTCACTTGTTTGAGCTTCAAAAGTCAAGGATTTGATAGATATTTCACTTCATCTTCATCCAATTTTTTCGTCTTCTATTCATTAATCTAATCTTCCAATGTATCGTATTCGGCTACTGTATTACATAATTTAATTTTGCATTAACTACACATGTATTTGGTATGGCGCATCATCATGTCTGCACGAAAAGAAATTAACATTGTGACATTAATATTTTCGAGTCTGGATTTCCAGTGTGAGATTGAGATTCTTTTAGTTTCAATAACTTCATGCAGTTATTCGAATTTTAGGGGAAGAAGCTTATTTAATTTTCTACCAATCCACTCATGAATGACACTCATTTAGTTTCTTTTCAAAGAAATTATCATTTGTTTGATGCATAGGTCAATGTATAATATTTGCTTTTATCTCGTTGCTATTTCCTCGCTCGAGGGTAAATAGTTTTCCATTTACTCTCTAGACACAATGTTTTTCTTATAGCACAAGGGTTCCCGACCTAAGGTACGCGTACTCCAAGGGGTCCGCTCGTTTTTCATCGAACAGCCGGCATTGCGTTAATCGCGAGAGTGAAATGATATTTTTAGTGACCACACTAAATATTTAATCGCAAATAAATTGCAGATACATAATTTACAAGCAAGGCACAGGGTTAAGTAGTGCGGATTACGGAAACCGACTGCTGAGGTGGATGCAGACGGGACCGTGTTTTCGCTCGCGTACCACTCTGCAGAAAGTATCTTTGCAAGTTCTTACTTGTGTTTTTTACAATGCCTCTTTACATTACTTTTTAATTTGTTTTTATTTAATATCTATTCAAAATATCATATAATTTTTACATCTGTTGCTTTTAGGGGTATGTACCCAGAGCATTGAATAAATCTTTTCTATCTACCTATCTCTCATTAAAAAATTCCGACAACTTTTGAAATGGCGCCAGAATATTCCTCGCGATTCAGAGGCAGTAGCTTGCCTTACTGAGAGAATCGACCTCCGCCCGTCTTTTCTCGTGGAAGATTTCAGACCATCTTCGCACTCCCAGCCTCCGGTTAAGTTTTCATGTCGGTTTTCTCTGGAGCAGGGCTCCGGGGTACGTTCACTGGGGTTCAGTTATTGGAAGAAATTTGTTCCCAATATTTATTCCTTCGTCCTTTTGTGATCCCTTGTGTTCGAGAGTACTTTCTTCGCCCCGCTTCCTAAGCATCTTCCTCCTTCCACCCTCTCCCCCGAGTTTTATTATGTATCGCTCGGTTCGCGAGTGTTTTCATTGCCTCAAACCCCGTTCGGAGCGATCCCCATGCTTTCATCTCCATCTCTGTCTCCTGCCTCTACATATCCCTCTCTCCCCCTCTCTTGCCTATTGGGAGGATGACGGGAGACGCGGGCGAGAAAGAGGATTGTCTTGGTGTGGTGCGTTCGGGAAGGGAGCATTCCGAGAGTGCCATTTGGCGGGAGAGAACATGTGTAAGCGACTCCTCCCATCACGGAATATTACGGAACCAGGCGCGCACGCCTTGTAACATACATGCATACGTGTGTACCATGTGGCCGGGAAACACCATCCGTTAATGTGTGTCACCGCATTGTTGTCTGCTCACACCGTTGTCCCAACCCTCTTCTCAACTTTTCTCCTTTCCCACAAGCCCCCTCTCCTGCCCCCCTCCCTTCCTTCTTCACCAACCCCGGTGGTTTATTTTGAGCGCTTGGATCAATGGCGGTGATTTTACTTCTTTCATCCTTTGGGAGGGAGGCGCGAAAGGTGCGGGCGGGTGCCATTCCATCAAAAGGGGCACCGACCACCCCTCCGCCTCGTCTCCCCCCCCTTTCACTCGGTCGTGCTCGAGAGAGAGGAGAAATAGGTTTGGAGCCTCGAGCGACCATTACTCTTCCCTAGGAGACGGCGTTATAAAGCCATTAATAAGAATTCTTCCTGATGGTAATGTATTGTAATGCTCGTCCGGGAGCGGGAAACGTTACATTTCATGGGACGCTCGAACTTTATATTCTTTCGGTTCGGTCTTCATCGTCAATGGTGGCATTTTTTTCAATGCACGGTTCGGTTTCAGTCTGTTTCCGTGTGTTGAATACGCAGTGTATTTTTTTTGCTTTCGTCCTTCAGAAGAAGAAGCCTTCTCTTATGCATAGACGTATTATTCATCCCAATGTCTCAGCGTAAACGTGTGCCTACTTCTGTTTTTGCTGGTCGTAAGGGAATGATTAGTTCTTGCGGGCCATTATTTGTATCCATGACTGATTTTCAGAACTAGCTGAATAGAATAATAAAATGGGTTAGTCACTAACTTCCACATATAAAGCATAGAATGCAACACATAATGAAAGCATGCTATCGTTCGCATCCGATAAAAACAAACTAGAATATTCTTATGGATGCACACGCTTTCTCCATTGTACTCATTCTCCGCTATCATAGATAGAATCAATGTCATTAAGTTTTTAGACAACCAATGTTCCCAATTGTAACGTAGGGAGAGCTCACTTAAATGGCCGTAAAATTATCGTATCATTTTAATTTTGGTACTTATTCACTTATATCGCTTTTTAGTTTTCTCGAATGAAGGTGCATTATCATATTTTACGAGTAGGTCACTTGTAAGAATGTATTGATGGAGAGTGGGGAAGAATTTCTTCTCAGACTCAATGAAGTGTAATGGAGCATGAGGTGTAAGGAAATATAGCTCGTGTTCTTCCGATGTCGTGTATTACCGAAACCCGATACGTGAACCGCGAACCTTTCTTACTCGGAGAAAAAGGATAACTTTACCGACGGACCCATTTCCGTATATCAACTAAGGTAGTGAGATCGACAGTCGTACATTTCTTGGGCAATCAACGTTCATGTCCATGCGCTTGGCGAAGTGAACGTTAGTTCTCCATCGCCTTAAATCGCCCCTCAGAAGCAGTGAGAAATTTTCCTTGCATATTCGACGCAACTTCCTCCTTTGTGAGACAAGGGTTCATGTTAATTGGCGATTGGGAGGTAAATACTCGAACGCCCCGTAACCCTAATAAGGAAAATTGAAATTACGGCCGTTGCAAATGAGTAAATTGCTTTCCACCATTCCCCGTCGTTTTGTGGTTTTTCTCATTCTCACGCTAAGTTGTCATTTGCCATTTCTCATGCTTTCTCCCCTTTGCCTTGTTTTCCCCCGACGGCCCCATCATTCCTCCCGACCTCCTTTTCACCTCTTTTAATTCCGGGTCCGGGCAAAAGGCGGATTTTTCCTGCAAAGGCTCTGTTTTACTGTGGGTCCTATTTCGTTACATACCTATATTATATACAGCATGCGTTGTAACCATCGTGATCGCCGGCAATCTTCACGGAAACTCGTGAATTTCCGAATATTTTCACACTAAAACAAAAGCCTCAGTTGTGGAAGCGAGTTAATGTGATGGTTATTGGTTGCAAAATTTCCTT
Organism: Platycnemis pennipes; assembly: GCA_933228895.1. Taxonomy (NCBI): domain Eukaryota; kingdom Metazoa; phylum Arthropoda; class Insecta; order Odonata; family Platycnemididae; genus Platycnemis; species Platycnemis pennipes. Next base: position 70,615,850 of record OW121847.1, on the reverse strand, counting down.
GCCTTTCTGAAATATTTTCCAAGGTGATTCAATTTTTAAATTGATTTCAGTTAATTTTCCGCAGCTAAGGAGGCCTGGGGGATATCAGTTTTCCCGTTTCCCGCAATTATTTGCTGGAATATCAATGTTACTTACATACATTTATAAATTTAAAATAAGATTATTCCTATGGAGGCGGCAATCTTACTTTTTGTTTATTTTTATTATTTTAACAAGATATTTCGTACATGCCTAAAACTCTTATTCTGAGAAGCACATTTTTCTCAAATTTTTAATTAGGTACAAATATTATTGAGAAATATTTTTCATTACCAATGAGTTTTGAATCTCATTAAATATATTCTCCGTGAAACTAATAATCCAATTTCAACACAAATAATCAGTATTCACTTTCTGCTCAAACACCATCCGTGTATAGTAATGAACACATTCATTAGTGAAGCTGCATTTCTTCCGGGTTTTCACTCGCGTTGGAACCATATTACTCGATGTCTATCGCAGGACATACTCAAGAAGAAATTTACCTCGTCATTTCATCACAAATGCCTTCACTAGGAACTCTTCAAAATTTGTTGGACTGAATTATCTGTGAAAAACACGCAAGGAGACGGCAAGTGCATGATTTGTTATTTATGCTTTCGACAAACCGCGTACACTTAGATAGCAATACTTGGACCCCTCTGCTTTGAACCCTTCATTTTCCGCATCTCCGTGATCGGATTACGGAAAAGGGGAGATATTGGAAGAGATGCAATCTCCCGCTTGTGAAGCGATCGCATGGCAAAATCCTGCGTCGAAACAAGAGCTTCGGGGAGCTCGAGAAGCTCTGTGATAAACAAAACACTCCAATTGCCTTTCGTGTGTGCCTCGCGTGCTCTAGGCATAAACAGGGAGATCACTTGCAACGAACGGGGGAAGGTGGATGCAACATTTCCGTCCTCCACCTTCTCACTACTCAAACAAGAATCGTTGAATGAAACTAGACCTTATTAAAAATCCGAACCGGAGATAACCCTGATAGCGATCGCCAATTGATTTCGCTTCGATCAGGTGAAAAAAAACGATACCTTGCTCGTTGGTATCCGTCGATATGATTTCTCTTATCGACGCGTGATCAGTTTGAGGATGCTTTGAGCTTCCCCGAGGGGAGAACGGAGAATATTGGGTTAGGATGGGAAGGGGTATATAGTAAGAGGAACTTTGAAAAAAGATGCCTGGACATTGCTCATGGAACGAGCGTTTGATCAGATTATGGAATTACGCCACACTCTCAATTTAAGTATTTTATGGCTCAGTCACTTTTGACTCGATTCAAAAGATATCGGCGTCGATTTTTCAAGAGTTGTAATGACGATCCGTGCAGTTAATCCAGTTGATTTGATAAAAAATGGGCTATGATTTATTCATCTGGCATTATTAATAAATTCAAAGTTTTTATCGCCCACATTGTTGAGATGCATGTATCCTCAGACCGGCGAATGTCTTGCAAGAAATACTGGATAAACCTTGGCTAGAAAAACCAGTTGCTAATTCATCTGTTTATCAGGCTATGATGGAATGAGCAGGTGACATTGACTCGTAAAACCCTACCATTTTTTTATGGATTTACAAAATGATTTCATTGAACATAGGTATTCTACCAGTATTGGATGATCGTTTGCATTTAGCCACTGCCATATATTTATCACCCATAGGTATATCATTTAAAGCTTGCTTTTTATCTTCGTATATCCTAAGAACGTTTACGGAAAATTTTAGTGTGGCCCGAAATGTTTCCCACTCAGTGGATATTTCCGTGAAGTTAATTTAAACTGTATATTTCACGTTTTTTGGACTAGTTTTGCCTGTATGGATAAGTAATATGGTTTTATCAACATTTAATGGGTTGATATATGCGATAATATTTCTTCCATAATCTTTGATTCAAATATTATCGATAAAGTTAGCAATTCTAACTAATTTACAATTTAAAATATCACCAGTAGTCATACATACTTGTAATGTAAAAGTATATTGAGAATATCGAAGTATAAATTTCAAATCAGTATTTTTTTAAAAACTTAACGATAGTCAATTGCATTTATTTAGGAAGCTATATCTAAGGGGGTGAAAAATCAAATTCAGTAACGAAGTAATGGTTTGAATAAAAACGTTGTTGAAACTCACTCTATATGATTAACTTACCAATATAGTCCGCAACTTGGTAGTTTAACACCATCCTTTTTTTTGCATGATTTGGCACCTTATCTAGCTGGGAAGTATGGTCCTCATCCTGCAGTTCCTCTAATGGTCTTTGCTGAATTCCAATGAAGTGAACATGAAGGTGGACTTGTAGTAAACTCATTGAAAAACTCGTGCCGCTTGCACTTTGCCCGCGAGGTTCGTTTATCCCGACTATTACAATCAGTAAAATCACCCTATTTTCCCGTCGTAAATGAAATTCAGGAACAAGTCTCACGTTACTTCCTCCGCCGCATCAATCAAATGCCCTCTCGGAAAATTTCTAAACCCCTACGATCAATTGTCAATTTAAAGTTCCTACAGCAATTTTAAATGAGCAATCACGGAATATTTATGTGCCCGTCGGTGGATCCCTCGTCCTCAGCGCCAGTACGCTCATTACCGGGATGTAAGAATGCGAAAACGGATATCCCTCTCGGGTTTCTCATCCAGCAATTCATTTTAGGAATTATTTCCGTCACCGATACCATGCAAAAAAGAGATTCATTGGACCAATAGGCAGCTTTCGTGCCTGCTCGCGCATTGGGAAAAGGCGATGGCGGCGCTTATGCTCGAAATATTTGAAAATTCCAGAACCGGTTGGATCATTCATGAGTTATCAGCTTTCACTTCCACCAAACAAAAAAGTAAACGGCCGATTTCCAATCAGACATGCATGATGTTCGGAACCGCTCAAGAGCGATGGCGTCTTCCCCTTATCTATCCAATGCTGTGAGAAATGGTCGTGCGGTGAGAATGCCAAAACGAAAGGGAGCAGTTGAGCGTTCCGTCTCGAAATAATGAGCAGCCTCCGTCCGTCTGTCACGGAGATAATGACGAGAATCTGTAACTCGAAGATAATCGAGAGCGATTCCTGCAATCGCTCCGAGAGCTTTACTCCAATTACTATTCCCATAATATGTATGTAGGATCATGCTTCCGCTGAGCTGTACTTCATGGCTATTTTGTCATTAAATTGCTGCCTATAATAGCTTGGGATATAGTTTTTTTCGCACTGATAAATTGCTCCATCGCTATTACTGCTATTACTGCAGAATCTAGTCGACGTTCTTAAGAGATCCTTCGTGAAAGCATTTTTGCAAGGATTGTTTACACTGTAACATTAATATTTGTTCTTTTTGATTGAAATATTCGTTTCAAAATTGATGCTCAAAAGAAATGCTATCATTAAAACGGTTAATGAAACAGTTTGTGTAAACTATATTTTTATTCCCCTATTATTGAATCATATAATAGTCAATTTTTTTATTTTAACATTCTCATCAAAAGATACGATAGAAAAGGCAATATAATAGGTAATTAAAATGACGCTTACAGTTTGATTTTTCTTCATAGATAGGCATACTTAATTAAAATGCTCTTTTTTCGACGTGAAGAAAATATCTTAATTACTTTAAGCCTTCGAAGTTTTTGGGATCTCTTTGCTCTATGAAGTGGGTCAAGCTCTTGTATGGTGTGTAAACATAGACTTTCTATCTGCAATTTAAATTTCAAATATCACGGAAACGTATTAATTACTTTTTCAACGTAAGCAACAGATAAAGCCAATAAATTCATTTGGGAATGTCTAGAATTTTCGTAAAGACTGAAATTAGAGATTAGTTAATTTTGTGATTCGCTAAGACACATAAGTGAGCGGAATCAGGAAACTAAATTACCTCGGAGCAAAGAATGAACTTAATGTGATTAAATAGATTCCTTATCGATTAATGTTCATTAATTTTCACTGGCAGGCAGCAAACGCTCACGTCTGAGAATGGTCGGCCTTTATGATTAAGTCGAATGAGGCAAGTCAGGGCAGTATTTGAACGCTAATGCACTTGTTGTCATGGAAGTTTTGTTAGCGAGTGATTTGACCAAAGTCTTGCTAACTCGGCTTTAGTGCAAAACCATTGGCCCTTCCCCGTGCGTGCGTGCGTGCGTGGGACGACCGTTCCCCGTAATGCCTTGTCGTTTCCTACTGAGGCCTTAAAGAGGTTGCCCATTGTTGGCGGACACCGCGGGAGGCAAGAACCTTCCTTCTTTGGAATACCACCGAGCACCGCTACCTAAAGATCCGTCAATCATCTGTAAAGGCATCGCTTGTTCTTGTAATTAACATCGTTTCAGCGTCAGGGAGTCGACGAAAGCCAGACACTCAACTCGGCGTCATAAAAATGAGAGAGGCGTGGTTTCTGGGTTAATGCAATTTGTAGACCGTCAACTCGTTGTTTTATTCTACAATTGTCGAATTGAATTTATCATGCCTTGAAAAACAAGCTTCGGCCGATTTCTTTGATAGAAGCTCCGGCAATAGTTGAACTTTTACACTCCATGCAATTAAACTGATCTACACGTGTAAAATTTATGTTTTAAATGTTTACTGACCTCCATCAAGAAATTGTCTTGTTTTTAATTCCATTCTGTGCTCCTCGTTGAAAGATTTACTCGTAGAATTTTTAATTGCACCATTGTTTTCTATATTTTTTTGTTTTTTCTAATAAGTGGTTGATAATTGGTTTTAAAGTACCTATTTCAAAAGAAATCTTGATATAGAGCAATGGTTTTACGTTGTCATTTACTGACGATATCTAGAGAGCGATCTATCTGAGCGATCAGAATGCTTTTATATCTGTTGAACCTATTTACATGTGATCTGAGAGATGAAAAAGTCAATGTTAGTGCTTTGTTTATAAAAATCACTCATCAGTTTGTAAATTCCTGTACTTTGAATGGCATGAGTCCAATGACGATTATAAGAGGTAGAATGCTTGTAACCTAACTACAATTAGTAATAATTAGGCAATAAGGTACCACAACTGCTGAGATCAAATCGTACCACATAATTTATCTTAAATATATGGCAAATATTACATCCATAAATGAATTGAATTTCAAACTCTCTATATTTCAAATGCCGGGTCTTCGCGTTACAAATACGACAATTAGTCAAGCGAAATCTTTAGGAATTGAATTTAAACACTTCTGTAGTTTATGGTCGAATTTCAAGATGCAATAAAGAGTGTTGCTGCTTCACAAATCGGGCATTAGGGAGGGAGGATTTTTCGGAATTTTCATTTATATTATACCTGAGTTGCTGCAAAAATGTATAAAAATAACTAGTTTACTGAATGCTAAACTTGAGTTTCCGACGCTCCCTAAAATCAGCTGTGACCCCTCACCAATCATGTCGATGGTCATTATTGACTTTGACCTTAGATCAATTCGATACAGCTCTATTGAATTGATTCTTTGATTTTCTGCTCCATATTTACACTGAAAACAATGATTATACATAACTTCTCTCTCTATCTCACGTTCATCACTGCATGCTCTGAATATCTCATCTTTAATCTTCTTCTGCCGTAATTCCACAATCCTTCGCCTTGACCGGTATCCCGGTCAAGGCGAATGATTTTTTTCTCTGTGGAATTTCTGCTATTGTGCATTTCAGCGCGTAACGCCGTTAAGTTTCTCGCGGCCAGTTCGCGATCCTTCAATTTGTTCTTCTGCCGTTTTGTTCCCCCCTATTCCCTTGACAGCTCTCTTATTAAGACAATCGTGTCTCAAGATGTTACCCACGATGTTTCTTCGTCTTCATTTCGAATACCCTATGAGGTTTCTATTTTCTCCTACTCTTTTAAATCTTCAGTCGCCATTTATTTTAACTTTTTCTTCTTTTTATATCAACAAACTTGTCTCGGGCGTATCTTTTCAGTGGTGAATATTATCGACGTCACTCATTTCTAAGCCGGATAAAACTAGTGAGAGATCACCCCGCTTTGATGCACAGTATGGGCAGTTATGGGGTCCCGGGATTGGTTCTCGGTTTTATTCTCGGAATTCTGACGCTGTGCCAACGCTGACTAATTTATCGCGAGTCCTCATCTGCGCGGTCGTGAATGGGAACAGCGATCTTCGAACGCGGGCGGCTGCAGCGTCAGTGGCAGACGAGAGCTGGATCGGCGGGAGGAGGGAGTACATGAGCTGAAGGGCGGGCCTCTTTAATGAATGAGAGAGAAGGAGGGTGGTGGGAGATTTGAGTGGATGGATGGAGTTTTGTGTGGAGCGCGCCCGACCGGAGGAGGGATCAACGAACGCCCCCTACTTCTTTCTCCCCTACTTTCCGAACGGAGGGCGGCGCGGCGGGGTGGTGTGGGAGGCAAAACCACGGGGGAGGTGGAAGAAGATTGCCTGCGTGGGGAACGAAGAGGGATACAAACTGTTCCGGAGGGGTTCTTAGGGTGCGGAAAAGGGACCCGGAATGGATGATGATGGAGAAACAGGAAAATGGGAGAGTTCAGGACTTCTTTTTTCGAGCCGAGGGTAGCTTAGTTGTCGCAAGGATCGGGAGGGAGATTGGATGGATGGGGGAGGAGAACAAGGTTGGAATCTCTTTTATGTTGGGGAGGGTTATAACCGAGGGGAAGGAAAGGATATTTCCCAAGACGAGGGAAATACTTTTTGGTACTGTAGACGTACATGGAGTCCAGTTAATAAGACGAGCGCTTCCTAGTGGTTGGGTCGAATACGTTGAGGGAAATAAAAGAGTATATATGCTCATAATGCGATGTTTTCAACTAACGATACAGAATATGGAAAATAATGTAATATGGTTATGTTTAATATTTTAGATCACAGCATGGTGCAACATTTTACCTTATGGTGCTGTACCGTGGCTAAATCTAAGTCATTTAATCTTGTTTTATGTGTGGAATCGCAGTCTTCTTCTTTTCGTATATTAATTTCTATGTATTAATGGAATATTATTAGGTTATTTCTCGAGAAATTAAATAATTGCTGGAAAACTAAAGTTATATTTTGAAAACAGAGTTATTTTATTGATAATGCAGATTTATCGAAAAATTGTTATTAACTACTCCCTCAGGAACTAAAATGATATGCCTCCTAATGAAGCTGTACGTTCATACGCTCATTCCTATAGTTCTTCTGACGATTGGTTCCTTTTGGTATGTTATTGTGTATGGATTCCGATTCAGGGGCTATTTGATGAGCTCTTTCAATTTCATTGTCAAACGTATAAAATATCTTTTGCCTGTGGAACTCAGCATTACGCACAGATAATTGCATGCAAAAGAGTTTTATTATATCGTAGATTGCATTTCATAAATGGTAATGAGTCATACGGAGACCAATGGTAACCGACCACTGGTTATTTCTAAAAGAAGACGACGATTAAATATAATGAAATTTGACCTTAGATAACTTCAATATGTTGACCATGCCGTCCTAAATATCTCATTCCTCTCCGCTTTTATAGAAATGCAGTCAAAATTCGACGGTTAGGGAATGAATAAATTATTTTATGAACTGCTTTCATGGCAATTTGTCTATATTTCTTCATGCAGGGCCAATATTTCAGTTGGTTGATGCCCACGATAAGTTGTGGACTAAGTATCATGAAGACCGCGTAAGTATGGGGACAGTGGGATGTTGGAAGTACTACGGAGGAATAAATAATCGTATTTGTTATAAAAGAGAGCATTATGTGCATGTGATCACGAGCACATGCCCATCTGACCAAAATGAAAACGCTTGAAATATATGTTAGTGCTATCAGGGAAGGCACCCGACAGCTATGATAATAGGGGTTATTTGATTGTAGAGCAGTAAAACTTCATTAGGAGCGGTGGGAGGGTGGAGGGAAATTTTACCGAATAAGCTAGAGAAAAAACAATCTCAAAGAAGTAGCAGAGAACAATCTCATATTATCCTGCAGAGCTGATACATTCTTTTGTGAATTACTTACTCTGTGAAAATAATGACAAAGTGAACTAATCATTAATTAACACTAAAATTCAACCACACAGTGAAAATAATGAGAGTATAAAACATGCTGTCAATGAAAACTACGAGCTAGTAGTTTTTTCTTCACATACTCAGTTATGTGACTTTTTCATTTGCTTTCCCAATGTCTTCAGCCTTTCTTTCTCTATCCATTCGCTAGTGACCAGGAGTGTTTAACTCATTTCCACTCTTCATTGAGGCACCTTGACAGGGCCATTTTTTAGATGCGTATGTTTGAAAGCTTTTAAAACGAGACTGTGTTTTGTTTGGGAAGACTTCAAGAAAACAGCGTGGTCAATCCGGCGAAACCGCTCGAAAGTAAAGGTGTTGGCGAAACCTGCCAGTGCGGGGTGGAGATGCTAGGCAACGCACCCGGGATGAAGGAGGGAGGGCTTCCACCCCTGCTTCCCCTTCCCCGCCGCCCGACGGGTGCTTTTCGTTGTGCTGGGGGTGGGCGGGCCGCGGGTGACCGCCGTCGCCGCCCCTTGCAAGAAAGCGCCTCCTCTCGAGCGGAACGGCCGAGTTTCAGGGATGCGCCGCGGGGGTCCCCACCGTCGTCGGCGGGACTCTCTCGGACTCCCATCCCCAAACCCCGTGGTCTGTCTCCCATTTGGAATTAGAGAAAAAAAGAAATAAAACCCAGCCGCTTTCCTTCGTCTCGTCTCTTTCCCTCTCACAAACCCCCTCCACATTTAAATTTATTCACTCCATGAAGATGTTTTATTTTCCCACTCCGAAAAAATGAAAGAAACCGTCTCATTCTCCCCAATTTTCTTCACCCTCCACTCGGCTCGCTTCCGCTTTCTCTTTCAAAAAGAGCCGGCGGAAGAGGCGGGCGGCTCCCGGGCGTCTCCCGGGCGTCTCCCGGTATCGATCCCCCGGGCTCGATCGGAAGCGGAAATAGAGTGACTCTTGTGCTTAGAAGGACGAAGGAGTTCTGATGGCCGAACTGCTTTGTTTCTTAACAAATTGCTGTTAATAAGTCACCGCATCTGAACAGAAATCTCAGGCATTATTCAATCGTGATTTTCTGGTCAATATATTGCGGATTGATGAGCCAAGATTGGGCCAGAAAACGATCGTATAAGAGATTTGGTATGGGTCCTCTCAGTTAATCAGTATGCAGTCTGATCGATGTCAGACTAGCTGAAAGTAATACGCCTCGATTAATACTAACGCATTTCTCCGTTATAGTTCTGCAATTACCTATCCTCTTAACCTCTGCATTAAAACAGAAACAATTTTTGATTGAAATTGGACTTTAATATCCACAATCTCCACTAAAGTACGCCAATGCAAAAAATTAACGTTTCTCATACTTCAGTGATAACTTTTTCTAAAGAACCTCTGCAGTTGGGAATTTTATTTTAAACTGGGCTAAGGAAATGATTTCAGAAGAGAAGTAAACTCCTCTGTAGTGTCATAATTACTGGCGGCTTTCAAGGTAAAATAATAAAATAATAACAGATATCCATTATAATTTACTCCAACACACAAAGAACTATAAAGAGAGTATTGAACGCTCTTACCTTGCATGCAAAGAAGGACAAAATATTCATTTCACACTTGGTTCATGACCAAAAGGCTTATAGGCATTTTAAGGCATTAAGGCATTTAAGGCATTAGGCATTAGGCAATTTAAAGCTCAACTCAATACAGAATTATGTATTTAACGTTCTTGAGCCGCAATCTCACCTAACTTCAAGGCTAAGTGAAAGTCTTCAGTCAAACCGTTAATTCCTATCTAAACGTGTATTTATTTTAAATAATCTTGGTGCTCTTTTCTCGAGAAGTTACTTCTCTCGCCATCGATACATTCGGAGAAAGTAGAAATGAAAATCAAAAACGTGCGAAGAAGAAAATGCTTTTCACTACTCTCTTTCTCAATATGAAATGTATCGCACTCATCGAATTAATTTCCCACGCCTTGTGTTTCTCGTTAAAAATATTTATTTATAATTCAAGTCAAAAGCATACGAAAGGTGTAGAGAGTTGTAGGTGGAGGAGGAAATGGAATGGAGTGGAAGGCGAAGTCCCTCAGGGGAATGTCGGACTACGAATTTTTCATCGCGTCTCGCAAAAGAATGCATCGTTATCAATACGATCAAGATGTGGAAAAAGGGAATGAGCGAGCGGTCTTTATTTATACCGCGAGCAGGGAAGGAGAATGGCCAACACGGAACAAAAAGCGTCTTAGATGAAAAACCGCCGCGGGAGAGGGGACGAGGTTGTTCCTGGAGGTCGCGGGCCCGACCCACTCAGGGCCGACCCACTCCTCACACGAGAGGAGCGCGAGGGTTGGTAGATAGAAACTCTGCCTTCCTTCCCTCCCTCCCTCCAGCACGAGGAACTCGAATTCCTTACTTCCCCTCCAACACCACCCCCATGACACGAAGAATCATCCCAGCAGACCAGCCCAGGCCTCCGCGGAGTGAAAGAAACAAAGAAAGGAAAAATTTGGATTCGCATTGAGCTTTCGCCGTTGTGTATGTGTCAAATGTAGTGGGGAGGCGGATGGAGGTTCTGAAAGCTTATCGGAAGAGTGGGAGATGCTGAAAGAGGGAGAGGGAATTTCTGAAGGAAATACAGTGTGGAGGAGGAGGGTGAGTCAGGGGTCTCTGGGAAAAGAGGTGGAAGGGGAAAATTGAAAGACGGAAAGGGAAATGAAGTCGAGGTTTTAGAGTGTGTGTTGGAGTAGTGAGACAACGGGAGTTTGGGATTAGGTGAGTGGGGGAAGCGTGTGTGGTTGGTGAGCCTCGGAAGTTAAAAGCCTAGGGAGAAAGGAAAGGAGCCAAGCTGAGGATTCAGAAGGAAAGGAAAGAGATGCATGGTATATCGCTGTTCTACACGGCCGGTTAAGAATTCAGAGAGATGCATTATCTTGCTCCGACCTTCGGGGATAGTCAGTTTGTTGGAATTTGTGATCAGCTTGCGCCGACCCATGAATGCTAATCAGCAGATAATTCGAATTACAGTGTAAAGTTGGGTTACCTTAGAGAACATTTCTAACTAAAGCCTTAAAACGCAATATATTTTGACTTGTATTGAGTGTTATATTTGACGAGTATTCACCAAGCTCACTTTAATGAAGAGAGATTATAGCATGTTTATACCCATTATTTATTCATGAATTTGTGTCGGCGTTGTGAAAGTCGATCATGGTAATAAAGAAAATGAGATACTAATAGCCTTTTTTTCAGCTGTTTTAAATTTTTTCTGCCAATCTTCACTCGTAAGTGGGACACTTTTACTGATGGTGGGAATATTTTTATGAAACTATACTACAGCCCAAATAGTGTATATAATCTTGTATATAGAGTGCTCAAAATCTTTCAATGAACGTTTCTGCAATTTTAGGATACGAAAATAGCTGATACTGCATTATTATGTCTTAGGCCAACGCTTTTTGAAAAAAATGAAGCTGATAGCAGAAGGGAATTTAATAGATTTACTTGAATGGTGGGGCTCTTCCACAGTTCAAAGAGGAAGAAGAGGAGATTCGTCGAAGAGGAACCTCAAAATTGATCTTCTTTCACTGATTTATATGCTGACTGGGAGCTTATAAACCGAGGTAGAGCAGAATTACGGCACGCCTTCCATTAGAGTACCTTTTAGAGATCGTGAAGGAAAATAGATCTCCGGAGCTCACGTCTCATTTCGAGAGTGAACATTATATCCTTGCCCTGAATGAGTGGTGGACGCGAGTCCGTGGAAGTGTAACAGGGGGGAATAATGAGGAGTTGGAAGGAGGACTTTGCGAGAGGAAAATTTCGAAGAAATTAGAGTTCGGGGGAGAAGCTAAATTGATTAAGAACTCGTGAATAAGAAGTCTGTGGATCAATCGGGGGAGATGGGGCCGCGGAAGCAAAAAAATGGAGACCCTTTAGGAGGGATTTTAATAATTTTGTGAATAGGAGAAACGATGTTGTTGGGTAAGGAGGAGGATGAAATGGCAAAGACACGGACATCGGGAGAAGCAATCCAAACGTATGCGCCATTTTCCTTGCACAGCTCACTTCCCTGCTTTCCCTTCAGTCGCGTTGCTGGGCCTCCTCCCTTTGGAGCTGTGAATGGCGAAAGCTCGCCTTCCCCATTGCGGGGGAAACCTAATACTTTCAGGAAAAGCATGAGTTTTGTGCGCACGTGAAGGAGTTTCATGCTCTTGGTTGAAGGTTTTGCGGAGAAATATGGAAATAATTCGCTTTTGGCATCCCACTTCGTATAAAATGTGGATAGCTTTAAAAATTTTAAGTATGAAACCACTGCATTCAGCTTTCCCCCTCGCTGCTGCGTGTAGAAATTGCTGACGGATATATATACACATGTGTTGCTCCTCTATGTGGGAAAGAATTGGCTAACGTGTTTCCCCTGGTAAAGGTAATGTGGATGATTCTCCTCGCAGCAGTTTGAAAAATAGAACTTATTTTCATTTTGCTTACAGACCCGGAGCGATTCCTCGGCGTCAAGATATGTTGGAATGATATTTGAGCACGGAATATTTCTGCGCGTAATCTCATACCTTTCTTGTGTTCTCATTGATATTCGCTATCTATACAAGTTGATGCCTGTACCGGACTTTATATTATGATTTAATTTCCTGTAAATCATACAATGACCGGGAGGAGAGGTATAAGGGTAGGAAAGGAAGGGATGGGGGACCTCTTGTTATTCTCAACTGCTCCTTAACTGTTTTTTCTTGTCACTCTAGCGACGTGTTTGTCCGTCGGGAGTCATTCATTGACGTAAAATGAGGAAAATTCAATAGAATTATTTCTTGCTTTAATTACCTCTTGTTTCTAAAGCTAGACAAATGTCTTTAAAATGGAAATGATATCGTTGTAAAAAGTAAAGATGCCATATCTCTTGCCGTCTCCTTACATTTGCCTATTCAGATATTATTTGCATACTTCGATTGACATGGCATCCTTTTTGAATGCCATTACTTTTAATTCCTCTTTTTGAAATTTTTTGACCCTGCTTCCTTTGACGTGCTTTTGATACAGGGGTTTCATTTCTTCTCGGCATTTTTTTCCCCTTAGGCAATCAAGTCTTGAACGAGAGTGAGTTCAATGGGACATGATTTGATTTTCTTAAATAGAGCGTTATGTGATGAACCAAGGAGAGGCGAGAAATTGAATTGTTATGTGTATCAATATTGATGCAATGTTGAAATTATTCCCTTAACCGATGCTTAATGTTTGCGAATTATGGGCTATGTGAGTAGAAAATGAAATATCGCGTGAAAACGTAAGCATACCTCCTGCTCCTGGGAAAAACGGCCACCAACCACGCATGTGCTGATGAAGCGAGCACATTTTAATAGCATTCATTAAGCTGGTCAATCAGAGAATTTTAAGGTGTGTCATCTTCTCCTTTATGATGCGCGGAGAATGGGAAGTTTAAAAATTGATTGCGTGGCCTCCGGTAATCTGCCATTTCATTTGGTCTCCTCCATCCTACTGTGGTTCAGAGAGAGAGAAGGAAAAATGAGCCATCATGCACAAAGCCATTATCTTAAAGAGCTTCGCATGAATGGTCCGTTTTTATTCTCACACTTTTGTTCAGTGATTCCCATTGTATTTATTATCAACACCTTGCTAGAAGGTAACCATCATTGCAAGTTTTTAGTTTTTTTCATAATCATATATGAAGGCTAAATTTCCATTTCTGTCAGCACAACTGGAGTTGCATGAGAGTTTTATTTTACAAATTAATATGATCTATTGATTGTGGCTGTCTTAAACTCTTGTTCCTTTGATAGTTTTTTTCTGTGATTGGCCAATCATTAGGGTTAATGGGTTACTTTAGCTTCTTCTCTCATCAATCACGCCCATATACTTTATTATGAATCAAAATAAGTTTTAAAACGCCTCTTATATAGCCCAAAAACGTTAGAGCTGATGGCTCATTCCAGTGATCTTAAAACTATAAAGCTTATCTTAATGGGTAAGAGATAACATCTCTGTCTTTACAGCTGATCGTTGCGTGCTAGTAACGAGTATACCAAGTGATGGAAAGTAACAATGGAAGCGTCATTGTATATTTTTTATTCACTTGGCCGCGTCTGCAGTATGCGCAGTCTATGTGATTATCAGCCATTGCTTCTCTCTACCTAATGCACACATGTTGTTGTCTAATTTATGCTAGCCTCTCCTGTAAACGGTTGTTTCTTTGCATGCGCGCGTTCAGATCCGCCCACTACCTTACGAGGAGAGAATCTATAGGTTTTTCAGGTTACCTCCCTCACACCCCGTCGATTCTGTTCGCAGCCGTATCCTGTCCGGCTCACGTCTGCCTTAAGGGGTGCCGCTTATGCCACCGTTGTCTCACGGGCGAGGGACCGGCTGCATTGTCCTCTCCAGGAAGAGGACCATTTGTCTTCGCTCGCGTCTTTAATCCTCCATGATGCGCTGCTGATTCTTCCGTTAGGTGTCCCGGAGGCGGGGATAATCTCGAGAAATCTGATTGGCTAATCTCACTCGTTTCACGGGTTTTCAGACCTTTGAAAGTCTCCTTAACTCGCCTGAAAGACGGATTCACCAATTAAAGGAGGAGGAATTTATCTGCAGGGTCATCGCATCGGTGGCACGCTTGTTGTACCATCGGCTCACTCGATTTTGAATTAATGCTGTATGAGCGAGCTTCCTCTGAGTTGAGTTTCATCGTGGCCTGAAAGATTAAATTTACTGAAGATGTGGACGAATGGCAAAAGAATATTAATCGCAGTCGTTGCTGGCCCTGGTAGTCAGATTGATTCACAGCTGGCTTGTCTACCCAAAGTTCTCCGGTTCAAATCCCAGTCTGGAGCATGGATGTAATGCATGGCTTATTTTTACAGATGGCATCTAATTTTTTTGATGGTGCAATTTATTCTAAGCATTTAAAGCATCTTTAGACCTTTATATTGCAGCTATAACTCTTAGCAGGGGATGGCGACCAACTGAGAGGCCAAATGCAACATTATTATTAGGAGAGGTAGGATTATTTGGAATTGAGGCAGTGCAAGGGAAAATTCGGCGACGACATTGGCCTGCTCATGACAAAGATCGTCAAGGGGTGAACTGTTCTATGTCCAATCCGATGCACTTAGCATAGCTATTTAGGCACCCTACACGATTCTTCACTAGGAGGAGTTGGTATGCCATTTTAAAATATATAAATATATGATGAATAAACCTGGTCACTCGAATTGGAAGTCCAGTACTCCATGAAAACAACTCGATTCCCACGATGATTAAACAAGGAAGTAAAAATTTTATTCAGTCATACGAAATAATTCACTGAATTGCGAAATATGTTTAGAGCCAGAGGAGTGCTGCGTCTAAATTATTAAGTAATTCAGTCACACCATTTATATTGCCGTGACTTAATATCATCTATATTCTTAATAAAGTATACGCTAAATTTTAGTGCTTACATTCCCAGAACACGATTCCTTCACAAAATAATATTTTGAGGTACCTGAATGCTATAAAACAATTTCGATAATCTCTTCAATATAAGGCATTTTGGTTTTCCAATTGTTGATTACTTTAAAAGCTTTTTAGAACTTAGAGGGCCGATTTACTTGTTGTAATATTAACCATTATCCTGGCGACTAGTCTTTCTGCTCGAGATATATGCCCAGTTGATTATAAGCTACAGTTATTTTCATTTCCTCAGAATTCAAAATGAGGTGAGTTACAAATATTACTTGTAAAACCTCTTCTAGTACCATAATCTGCCTCAGTAAAAAAATTAACCCCGGAAGAATGCTGAATAGTGAAACCCGATAACTGCATTTTGAGCTGTCCTCTACTCATGAATGACATTTTTATTAGTGGTTCGTCGTCACAACTCTCGTTCCGGAAAACCCTCCACCTAAGATGACTTTAGAGATACGGATAAAATACCTTCGCCTCGCCCAGCGTTCAAATTTTTCTCACTTCCCAGGGTGGCTTTCGGGAGGTCTCCCTGCTAGCTCGCGTGCTCAGTGGAAAATCGAAAGCTGGTCTCTCCGAGCATTATCTTCTGCAACTCGCAAATAACCTCTCGTCGCGGGTACATGGACTCTTTTTCTGGTCCAGCGCTTCCACATAAGACGCGTGTTTTTTTGACTCCATAGCCCCTACCCCTCCTTCAACCCCCCTTGGCGCAGGATCAGTCACTCATTCTCCGGGCCGCTCATATTTTATGATCACTCTCGCCGTCGAGTTATTGTGTCGGCCGCCTCGCCATTCTTCGCGAGAGAAATGATCGCCTGGCTCCCTTCCAGGCAGCCGACTGCGCAGAAAACCCTCGTCCACACCTCCCAAGTCCAGCCCGGCGAGGCGTGCCATTATTAACGCGATCGACTTACGGTGAGCGGCCAAGTCCGGACTCCCGGCAAGAACCGAACATCTTGGCTTCTTCTGATGCTCGCTCTTTCTCTCCCACCCACATCTCTCATCTTCCCATAAAACCCCCACCTACCTCCACCCAGCCCTTGGGAGAAACCTCATCTCAGTTGTAGATTAAGAAGCATTCGTTGCATTGGAATTTGGGTCGAACTTAAGTAATGGTTGCATCGTCATTATTTTTTTTCTATTTTTGCTGTCACCGATATGTTGCATGTGTGTAATTGACGCGGACGATTAGCATGATAAGGGAAAGCGTTCTGTCAACCAGTGGGTTAGCTGAAGGCTCTTTACAATAATTTAAAAAATTGTACCTTCATAAGATTGAACTTCTCTAAAAAGTACAGAATCTTATGGTGAGCATTTGAACAAAGACGGTTGAGGACGTTAAGAATAAGGCGACCCAGACAGGATTGTTAAACACTACATTTCCCAAAATTTTAATTCTAAAGTTTCTGCATAAATAAGTGCATTTTTCTTCTTCAATGTATATTGTGTGCCTGTGGATGGAGCGTTTGGCCTCCGTTGAGAGTTTCCATTGCTCTTATTCGAGTTGATGCTAGGATTTATCCAGCCAAATTAATTTTTTTATGAATTACAGTTTATCCGTTGAAACTGGCATATGGCAAGAAACTAGTTCTCAGAAAGAGAGCGATAGATATTTGTTAACTTTAGATGGCGTGAGCGCATTGTAGTAGGTGAAAGTATGTATTTCAAAGTGAAGAGTGAAATAGCTATTAATGCGTTAGGCATTTGCCATTGTCTGTATGTTTGTGTTTATAAATAGTTCCAATTTTCTCCCAGGGATAATTAAGACCGGTTTGAATGTCCATTGATAATAATTATGGCTGCAAATGGCAATGCAGCGCGCCCAAATGAAGGAAGCATTCGCGGTGCATGTATAATGAACTGGAAGGGTTAATTGTGGACAGTGTGCATATTTTACTACCCTGAGACCATTAGTAGTTATCTTAGTGGAGGAGGCATGAAAGTAAATTGGCCGGAGGGGGGTGAAAACCGGGGCGGATATCATCCGCGTGGACCGGCATGTCCGTCCCCGCGAGAAACGAGAGCATCGCGCGGCGCATATGACTGCGCCGTTTTCTTCGCCGTCTCGCGCGCCCTCGTCTTCCACCCAGCTCGTTTCTCTCCCGTGCCTCAACCACTCGAGCCATCCCCTCCTCCTCCTCCTCCCCCATCCCTCCCTTGTTGTTCTTGTCTTCATCGGAGCCCTCGTAAATAACGAGAGCGGGTGGGAAGTGAAGGCGGGCTTGTATTCGTGCTCTCGTGTGCGTGGACCTGTTAAGAGGCAAGGTCCAATAGCATCCTCACCGGAGGGGGTCCTTATAAGGAATATCTCTCGGATCTTTGACACGCGGAATTTTTAGGGCGCTTTTTCCGCCCCACCAACACACACACAACCCTAACGCGCGCGCGCCCCCTTTGCTCCTCGCGCTCTCTAAAAGTCGTAAGTTCGTACGCGAGCACTCGAGCCGGGGCAGATCTCTTTGGAAGGGAAGGAGATGGGAAAAAAGTCAAGGGAACGCTTCGTCGTCCTTATTTGCCATCGCGCTGTTTATAAACGCTTTAATACCGTTACAGATTGTTCCTCCACCCCCGTCTCTTTGGAAAGATCGACGTCTGTGCGGCCGGGCGGCGGCGGTCGGGGTTGAGTGGGAATGCTCGGCAGAATGCCGGTCGGCCAGCCAGAGTGCAAGGGCCCTTCCACTTCAGGGTTAAATCGCTTCCCGATAGTGCGTTTTCATGTGCATATGGGTATGGATGAGGATCCATGCCTATGAGACCGTAAACGTATTTCAGATGACTGAAACAAGGTTGAGCCCCAATGAGGGGAGGAATAAGATTTTCTCGGGGGTGATTTTTTAGTTAAATATGCTGGGAATTTACTTCTTTCTCAAGTTCGAGAGTAAAATTAACTAAAATTTATTGTTCCTAACAGTTTTTTGGGTAGAGCCCGACCAGTTTCAGCACTTCCGTGCCATAATCAAGGGGCAATACAAAGGGATAATATTGTTCCTTGATACTGGCAGGGAAGCGTTGTAACCGGTCGGGCTGTATCCAATAAACGGTGTGGAATAACAAAGTTTACTTGATTTTACTCTTAAACATGAACTTCTATGAGGATATTCGTAAAACATTGATGACACACTCTCTCAAGTTATATGAGCTTAGATTGTAAAGAGAGATTACTATTTATCGGAAGAGAAGTCAAATTCCCTTGTTTATCTATCAGAATAAAGCTTTGACGAAGATTCTATGTAGCTGCTTCTTTATTTTTCCACATTTTTCGGCATAAATGTTTGTCATTTTGAATTATAATCTTGAAAAAAAACTTGAATTGTGGTCTCCTGAAGTGCTTAGAGAAAATACAAAGGAAATCACAAATATTTTCAGGAATCATATCTTTGCTGATTTGTTCCCAAGACTTTTGAAGCAACCGCTCTTTTATAAGTCGTGGATAGTGTTTTAAGGACTTTTTGGTTCTTTTTATTGGTCATGGTTAAAAGACTTTATTTTCAGTAACATCTAAACTATCCTCTTCCGTTGAGGCATAGAAATTTATTATCAAGATAAGGCAGAGGTTTCTTTCAGAAAAAGAAACAAGATGGCAGTTGAAGTGATATAAAATTATTTAGACATGGTAGATATGAAGATATGGTATTTGCAGAGAGCCAAGGTCTTAAATTTTGAACTATATAGTAGACCAATGCAGCCTGTTTAATGTTTGCCAGAGCCAATGTGAACCACATTTGGGGATTGGTGAGGTTTATTGTATTCCACAACGTAATTATCATGTGATACTATCTCATAATCGTCGGATTTTTTACAAAAGGAAAGTAGTGAAACCGTATTTATTCTACTTATCTTTTTTACTGTTTTCTTTTTCGCATTCAGAACTTGTAACAATCCGTCAGGTCCATCAACTCTGCAAATTTTGACTCAAATGTAGATAGAATCCACCCTTAAGCGTCACTGATGTTTCTTTTGCTGAGTGAGATAAGATGAAATTGGGGCACATTGTCTGTAGTCGCGGGTAAAATCGTTGGTCTTCCAACTCTTCAGGATGTACAAAAGTCTCAAAGTAGTCAGTTTCAGTTATTTAAGTACATGATATCATAATTGTTGGCAGTAGAAGTTATCAATACGGTTTCTCAGATATTTTTTAATACTTTGGTGGCATACCCCCCTAAAGAAGTAAACCAGTCGTTTCTAGCTAAGGGAAAAAATTGAGAGAATTAATTAGGATTGAATATTATTTTTCGACGAAGCTTTCCTGTAGAATAAGAGATAAGATTTCTCACAGGATATCATATAGTCAAGAAGTTTTAATCCATCCTTATGAACCGAAGTTGCAGATAAATTTCTAAACTCCGTTCGAACCAACCATGGGTCCAGGACATAATTTCCCCAGGGTCTCTGTCGAAAATATGGTATTTTTCGTAGAAATTCAAGGTATTTTCTTTCCTAAAATATAGATATTAAGTGTTTCCGTGAGTTGGTCGTGATATTTTTTCAAAGAGAGTTAGTGAAAATCTCGGAACAGCATAATTGCTCGATCATCAAATTATACAATAAAAATCATCTAACGTGATCAGTAATCGGGAATTTTTAAGGAAAAACAGCTTTATTCTCTCATTGGTACAGTAAAGTTAATAACATTCCTTCATGTAAGGAAGATTTCTTCAGATTAATAAGTACACGTTCATGAGCGCAGTGTTAAACGGCAGAATAGAGTGCCTCGTTTCATGTGTTGAATTCTTATATGTTATATTTTTTTCGCATAGGAAAATCTTTCGCCACCTTTTTCTGGTGCTCTGTGGAACCTTATGAGTGGATTCACTTAAACTGTGCCCACTCACAGCGTACCATTAAAGCCTCTCTCCTATTTTCAGGGATTCGGCACCCCTTGTAGCTCAAGTATCGCCGCTTTTTCTTATATTCCTAGTGGTGTACATCTGTGATGCACGTATTCATAATAACCCAACAGGCGTGATTATCCTCGCAGTCACCGTTACGGTTTAGCAGTGGTGCGGTTATCTTCTGTTTCGGGCGTTGAGTAAAGCTAGGCATACAGAGAGGCTGTTTTGATAAAGGAAGTTTATGCAAAAAAAAGGCACGCACTCACACCTCGTGATACGGGTCAGCAGGGAGGAGCGGTCTCGCAATCGCCTCGTCTGCGCTGTTGCGTGCACTTCGCATAGGAGGGTCAAATGCCCTCGCCGTATGCACACGGAGCACTCGTTGGGAGTCTGGGGGGCCGCGGGAAGCGGGCACTTATCCGTGTGGTGCATGGTTATTATTGCCGTGCGCGTACCCAACTTCCTGGCCGTTCACGCAGTCTCTCGCAGTTAAACACGGCACCCTTCTCCGAACGGTGTTGCGTGAGTCACGCTCACTTATATTTTTTTCATTCCTAATGCGATGAAATCTTCCGGAAATTGGGAGGAGAACGGTTATCGTCCGTGGGAGGAAGGATGCGGAACAAAGGAATGGTTGTAAATCACGTGGGTATACAAAAGATGAATAATAAACGCTTTCCTAAAATACGAGACAACGTTGGTAACTCATTATATTCCTAATCGCTTGGCGTTGATTAGGAATCCATTAGAAATGGGAGGGTGTGCTCCCTCCCGTATGATGATGAAGAGGTAAGATGATCTTTTGTAGGTTCAGAGCTGAGCAGCATTGCTCCTTTGTAAACACCCCTACTTAACGGTATGATTACTTACAACAATTCTGCGTCTGCTTCAGTAAACCAGCAGCTCAGTGACGCTCTTATGGAATTCATGAAGAATTTCTGGACGGTGAAAGAAAAAAACAAATGGGTGTTAAAATGCGAATTTTACGACTCGCTAAGACGTAGATGACTCCACCATAAGAAATCTCATATCATTTAGTTTCGTGTTACAAATACAACCGGTTTAAGGATACATTTCGCGTTATTACTACTTTCTGTGACCTTTAAGGTTAAAATGAACAAGACACGACATGTGTTTGAGCCGTTCTTTACTGAGCAGAATATAATTGCTACTCCACCTTTGAATCAAGCGTAGTTTTTCATTCTATAATTTTACGTAGCAATAATGCTGGCCATTGAATTGTGAGTATCATGCTATAATGATAAAATAAATTGGGAATTTCCATTCGTCGATGGCATGAATTTAGCATCAAACCACTTTTTCTTTGCTGGAAAATGAATTAGTATTTTGTTTTTTTTTTAGATTTTAATAAACTCGTTAAAGAATATAAATTAACTCCTTCGTGGTAAAATAAAAATGAAATGGGAATATGTAATCTACTATAGTGTAATTTTCCTCTGCATAGCGTAGGCCCAAGTTTTCTCAATGTGTTCCATATGGTACAAAAGGGTGTAGCCGTGGTGGGAAGAATAGCTGTTAAATTAAGTGTGTCCGTTGGTAAAGAGCGTAAATTGAAGGCAAGGAAAATATGCGAACCACATAATTCTTCGTAACAAGGAATTCATAGCCGTAGCGGCATTCAGTGCGTTACTTAATCAACCGCAAAGTTCATCCGGAACTACCACAGGGCGTCTGAAGGACTGCCTTTAAGCAAGCGTTAGCAGTGACTGGATTAAGATTGCTATACATTTATCCTCGGAGATGCAATCTCAATTCACACCTACGGACGTATTTACGTTGCCTGTGGGTGAGTCTGCATTCCGTAACTTTCTTTCCCTTAGGACAATCTTGAACAAGGAGTCAAGTGCCATTTTAAGATTTCCAGCGCTTAATCTATCTAAGTGTGACTGGAGGATTCTACATCAACACCGTAAAGAGTCTTAAAGGCAAGAGTGGGTCGGATTTGAGTAAAGTTTTGAATTTATTGCGGTTAAGCGACCCTTGAACGGGTGCAAAGTTACGGTGAGTTTTCTGGTGGGACTTGAGAGTGCAATTTTCATGTATCAATATAACTGATGAAAACTCATAATTTACATCAGTGCAGTCACTATACTATTTTATTTCTTACTATAGCCCTGCCTATTATTATAACGGGTAACTAAATTCGTCCATTCCATAGCACCTCTTAAAATTTAAGATTTTGGCTTTTATAATTCATAATTTTAACTTAAAAATGTATAATAATATACTTAGGAATTGATAATGTGTTCGGTACTTTACCGAGAGTGACGCGTGACCTTACAGCCCCTAGAGAATGCACATGCGAGGAAGATTTAACCTGCAATTTTTACTTTCTACCAAGAACCCGTCTCGTCAGCTCAGATGGCCGAGAGAGAGAGAGGGACAGAGAGAGGGATGGGTCAGTTGAGAATGAGAGACGAGCGAAGATATTTTTTTCCCTCTCAAGGGCTACATACATTATTTTGCCAAACATCTCGGATATCTCCTCAGCGAGATTTTTTATGCGCATACGGATTGCCGCGGATGAGCGCGAGAATAAAACTTGCGCGGTGAGGGGAGAAAAAGTGTTCCGTTCGCGTGGAAAAAGAAACGCATAGAGGGAAACCCAATCGTGTCCTGAAGCAGATGAGCGCGTACCGAATGTTCTCCTTCTAAGGTCACGGCCCAGGCCGTGCATCTTCATTTGCTTCCATTTCCCTTCCCTCCCGCTAATGGCAGATTTATGACGGGCCGTGACCCTGCCTTTTATTTTAATTCCATTTCCTTACCCCATCCTCTTATGGTGGTGCCGTCGTCTCATACATTCGCATATTCGAAACCGGTTGGCCTATTTCTTTTTTTTTCGCGAGGGATCCAAAGTTATCAGTCGTTCTGGGCTGTGAATGTTTTTCGCTCGTTTGTCTCTCCCAATGCAGTCATTCGTCGTAAATTTTCTCTACGTCCTTATTTCTGCGTGCCTCATGGCTTTCAGGGATGTCATGGGTCCTCCTAAACGAGTTCAGATTTCGAAAGTGAAACACTCTCGGCTTCTGTGACTAAAAATGAAAACGCTTACTGGAGGGCTTAGGCTACATTCCGATGAATTCTCTTTAATTACGAGTCGGCCTGACACGAGAAAAAAAATGTTTTAATTTTTGTTGCAGTCTACGGCATTTGATGCATAATGTAAATTTTTTGAATTGAGAACAAATTGTGTGACCACTGCTCAGTCTACACGGCACGACTTCTTTAGAAATCATCAGCACTGAATGTGCTCAGCATTCGTGCATTCTCTACGTGCAGACTGAGAAAGGTACTCAAAGAAATGGTAAAATAACCTATATAACTATAAATATTTTCTAGGTAATTTAGGCCATGAAAGAAGAAAGGGCATATAGGAGAGAATCGTTATATTGATCACTGCTTTGGAAGAATTTCCTAAGTATCTGGGGAGAGTACTAAAAAGAGTATCAGCAATCATGAGAAAGCAGTTACTTTTTAGGAGGTTAGAAATGTACACATTTGACGAAAAAGATTTTGGATGACTTCCGCTCCAAAGATTCTCAAACACACCAGATTCATTCATTTATGCATCCAAATCGCAAAAAAATGTTTTCGATATTTCCACCTGATCGCAGCATAATTTTGTGTCGAAGTGACGTTTTGAATGCTGAATCTACCTTCGTCAATACGCCGGGAAATCCTGTTTCTCACAATTTAGATCGACAAATTTCCTCTTCTGTAACCAAGCAATGCTGTCTGTATCTGCTTGCATCAGATAGCCGGAGAGACGAGAAAGATTAATATAGGTATCACTTAAGGGGCCGTGATACATGATTATTTTTTCGCTTTCGAGTGCTGAGATGATGGAGATAGTTTTTCCGTCGACCGGTAGAGTTACCAGAGTCGGCGCCTACCCAACCAGCCATATTTTTGTTCAGTGTCTCTTCTACGCTTTAATTCTTTGCGCAGAGGTGATGAGGCAATAACGACCCTTCCCTCTCATCCCCTCCGTCCGCGGAGTTTTCGTACCATAGCTGACCACTAGACGCAATGTTGCCATTTCAACACACGATTGGACCAAACTGTTTGGCAGACTCCACATTATACCATGTGGCAACGTGGAATTCGCGGAAATGCGCTCGCTACGATTTTCTAAGAACCGAGCCGGTCTGGCTAGCCTGGCCCTAGTGGGGTTCGTAGCTGCAGGAGAACGTGTCCGCGGTCCAAGTCATGAATGGACTTCATTTTTCGGGGTAGCCGCGTTGATTGGTTGTTGTGACAACAGTTTAGCCGTAAGAATTGCAACAAATAGGAGGTGGTCTCAGCTGGTAGCTTGGCTTGCACGTGTTTATGTCTAAATGTGGTAATTTGAAAGTAATATACGTTTATGCCTACTACAGACCACCCCATTCAGATGTACACTCAGTATTAGAACTCGAGAAACAGATCAGGCACATTAATTCTCATACCAACGAACGACAGATTATTGAAAGGTGGAGATTTCAATACAACATCGATAGATTGGAAAACATGTAGTCATTAGTCTGGGGGGTAGGGACAAAGAAATCTGCTCGTCATTTTTTAACCTGTTCGCATAATACGCAGTATATCAAATAGTAAATTTGCATAATAGAAGGGAGAATGTTCTCGATTTACTTGTCTCAAACATCCATGAAAAAGTCATTAATGTTAAAAATGTCGATGGAATAAGTGACCACAAGGTAGTACACGTTAAATTATCCCTCAATACTGACAAAAATGTAAAATTAAAAAGAAAGATTTGCCTTTTAAGTAAAGCAGATTTTAACGGATTTAGGCGTGAATTACAGACTTCTTTTGAAAAATTCTAAACATCAGAAAAAATAGTGATACAGACATGGAAAGAGTTCCTCCAAATTACACGGTGAGTGAGTATAAGAGTGAGAATAGGGAACCAAGGTGGTCCAACGCGGAGGTTGTAAAAATGTTTAAAACGACAACGAGTTATCCACGCGAAACTAAGAAAAATGTAGCTAATAGCGATCTAAAAAATTATCGAACGTTACATATAAAGCAGCCGCAAAAACAGCCCTTAGAAAAGCGTAAAGTGATTTCAAGAGAAAAGTACTTGGAGAACAACTAGAGGGGAATCCGAAAGCATTTTGATCATATGTTAGGGAAGTACAGTGAACTAAAATTTCAACTGTTAATTCCTTGAAAGGGTATAGGGGCGAAATAATTAGATAAGGCTAATTTTTTGAATTATTTTTCCAGAGCGTTTTTAATCAATCTAAGCGTAGTTTGCTCGAAACCATACCAGACCGATTTCAGCAAATAATGCCCCCGATCGATAAATGTATCTTATAGCGGAATCGTATCCTTACTAAAATACGATAGCCCGAACAAGTCCTCAGGTCCTGATGAAATTCCTGCTCGTGTGTATAAAGAAATAGCTCTCGAAATGGCACCGTATTTTAAAGTAATATTTAACAAATCCCTCGAAGAACACGCGGTTCCCAAAGACTGGAAGATAGCAAACGTGATCCCAATTTTTAGAAGTGGCGATAGGGAACATCCATCGAATTATAAACCAATATCAATAACGTCACTGTCGTTCAAAATTATACAGCATATGATGGTTACATCAATAAGGGGACACCTCGATAGCCAGGATTTATTGATAACAAATAAGCATGGGTCCAGAAAGGGACGGTCCTGCGAAAATCAATTAGGTCTTTTTGTTCATGATATTTTAGTTTCGGAGAAGGTAACGTACAGGTAGACGCAGCGTTTTTAAATTTAGAAAAGGTTTGATAAGGTAATGTAATTTACTCGCGAAGTTAGCATCATACGGGAGACAGTAATACGGTAGGCTGGATAGGAGATTTCCTACATGAACGCGTTCAAAGGGTGGTATTAGATGGTGTCACCTCAGGCGAAGTAAAAGTTACATCGGGTGTTCCCCAGCGTGATAGGCCCAATTTCATTTCCTCTCTCCGTAAATGACTTGAATACAGTAGCTAAAAATAGCAAGCTCCGTCTTTTTGCCGATGATGCAGCAGTCATCATTGGTCTTCATTCTTCAGATCGGTTTGACGCAGCTCTCCACTGAGTCCTGTCGGCTAATCTCTTCATATTTACGTAATTCTTCTGATGCAGTAGTGTATAAGGAAATAAGAAATTAAGAGGATAGTCATTCTTTAGCTAAGGATTTATATGCGATTGATGATTGGTGCGATAGTTGGCAGCTAGAATTAAATTTGAAGATATGCGCGATAAAGAACTTTGGGAAAAATAACTTTCCCCAGAAAAATTATTGCATCAAAGAAAAGAAAATATCTAACGTAGAATTTATTAAATACTTAGGCGTCACCAACATTGAAGACATGCTGTGGGGGAAACACATCAGGGAAATAACTAGTGTAGCAAACCATATATCAGGATTCGTAAAAAGAGTTCTAGGCAAATGCGATGAGAGAGTACTAGAAGCTATTTTACACTTGTCAGGCCTCATTTAGAATATGCCGCTAGTATATGGGATCCGTACGAGGAAGGTATGATAAAAGAATTAGAGCGTGTGCAAAGAAGATCCACTAGATTTGTTAAAGGCCGCTATGATAATTGTATAAGTGTTACGAGTTTAATAGAAGAACTAGGCTGGGAATTACTATCAAAACGCAGGTTGAAATTTAGGTTAAACCTTTTCAGTAAATTGGAAACCGATTTGTCGAATATTTTAAGTCGATAATTCTTCTTCCCGTTACTCCACCGGATAGGTATGCCTTCGTTTTTCCCTTCTTCGGCAATTGCCATATCGTCAAATGAATCATGCAAAGTTTCGTCAGCTACTGAATCGTCAATATTGGACGGGATTTCTTCAATAGCGCAAGAAGTTCCTCCTACGTGCGACTCTGTTCCCATTATTTTGAGACGCCTGTTTCGGATAATAGAAATTTGCATACTTACACATGAATATATCACTACATTAAGATAGTGTTTTCACAAAAAATGACAATATTTACCTTTTTTCTTCCCTCCGCTTGGCCAAAAATTCACCCTTTCTTTTTTTCCTCGCCATCGAAAATGTCAAGCGACTGCCTACTTTAATTTTCCGATATCGGTACGCTTCCGATGACATTTTGAGACTTGACTATTAGTCAGTTTGACTATTACTAGACACCCCGAGAGCGACAACCAAACAGAGACTCAAGAAACAACCCGTCAGTAAACCAGACACTCCGTCTCACTCGCCTCTGCTTCCCGCCCGCCTGCACTTTCCCTTCCCCCAGCTCCAACACCTCAAGGATACCGTTTTAGGATATAGGGTAGAGGGACCGTGCCGCTTTTTGAGTAGCGCAGTAGGCGGAGAATGTGTGAACTGTTTAGTGATTTGCACGACGCTCGAGGCGTATCCCTGGGCTGGAGTTGGCGAAAAACATAAATTACTTTCAGAATATCTCAACAGCGTGTCTTTTAATAAAAATCAATAACTTTCAAGGATCCAACAGACTAAGCTTGAATCTTGTACTCTATAATAACGAAAGTTAAAAAAATAGCCCCTCTGTCTCCCAATATTTGCAACAAAAAGGTCTATTTATACATCGATATATATTTTTAACAAGGCTTATTACGTAAAATCTAGGATTATAGAGTAATAGTTTGATACTTTCTCTTTTAATTACTGAAAACCGCATTCCGATATCTGGCTTTCTGTTGGAGCAATCTTCCTTGAAAAATAGGTCTGAAAAACAGCTATGTCCCAGGGCCCCTTAAGATACACCCTTATACATAATAGGATAGTTAACAAAAAGTAAACAAGCGTTTAGAAGCTGAGCATTAGTCTATAATTATTTTAACTGGTAAACGTGATTTTCTCCAAAACATGAGCGCCAGGGTTCAATTTTTAGAAATTAGACCAGTGGTGGGGGCAAGTTTCGTTTTGTATGATTCTCAGAAAAGTAGCAGAAAATCAAGCTGTTTTGGTTCATTTCGACGTTAAAAAAAAAACCTGGTTCTATGTTCTGAATTCCCTGTTGTGTAGGCATAAATTCCATTTGCTGCCCATCTGGACCAGCAATACATATTTTTCTGCATAAAAATCCATTTCGTCAATCAGTATTGATGTTACTTCCTAAATCATGAAACTATATTTTAATTTCGATTTGCATTACTTGGTCAAATTCGTTACAAATTAATTTCATAAATAAGGCTTTGTCACGCAATTGAACATAAGGAAAGGCTAAGTATTGTAATTTGATCAGTATTACCAGAGGAACTGGAACGATATCCCTTAAAATTCCATTGATTTCCTATCTCTTCCCATATGACCGCCACTTTCATTAACGTCCTCGTCATTGGATTCACTATTCCATTAGCATTTGCGCAGATCAGGTAAATTTTGCATGGCTTCTTTCTAATGGTCTACAGCTTTCTTATTGTAAATTAAAAAATGCAAAAATATGAGCACCTAATACCCTTTGCCTGAATTGCGATTGAAATGGTTTCTTTTCAGCAATATCTTCCTGATTTCACTTTGGTTTAATTTCCCTAGCTTATTTTTTCTTCGATTTAAGTCACGAACTCCCCTCAGGATGACCGGATGAGTTTTTTTATTTGACTTAATTTATCGGTCATGTTTTCGTGGTCATAAGTTAATTCCAACTACCCACCAAAGGAGCAAAACGTGCAATTTTATTTACGCATTAAAAAAATATTCTCTGTTCATGGAAATTTTCAGGATTATATTGAATAGACTTTTTGATAGAATGGCTTTTGGCATATTCCTGTGTTCGAGGTCAAAATACTCGTGAAAATAGAATTAGAAGCCATTTAGTTTTTATCCCAGGCTGCCAAGCTAACTAAATGGGACCACCACTATCACAATTCAAAACTTCTATAATTGCCTTCTGCGATGCGAATTTCAGATTAGCGGTGTGATGTGAATTCATTCTGCAATATCGTAATTAGTCATTGCCAGTGCAAATTTTCCATGTACCGTATAAACACTAATGTTTAAGTGAATTTATGCACATTGACCAATTATTATAGTGGGCAGGTGTTAAAGAATGGGGAGTGCTCCTAACTATTACGTATTACAGTTCATGGATGCTTTACTTACGGTAGGAATGTTTCAAGAAATGAAACCAGAGAACTCTAAACACTTCTCTTGAATACAATTATCTTCTATAGGATGTTGTAAATAGTTTGGAATACCTGGATACTTACGGCAGAATACGGAGTTTTTGCACCGAGTTGAGACCACTTTGAACCACTAACTTGGCTGTGCTCGTTGATTGATGGATCACAACACTTAAATGGTGAAATAGCCATTAGAATAGACAACCTATTTTATTCAGGAGCCGTAAACTTAGATGGTCTTTTGTCTGTGGTCGTGGGAGATCAACCCTCATTTTTCAAGACGGCCATCGATTTGTTGATCTTTTTTATCGCATTACTAGATCTTGCTTTTCAATCAATTCTTCGTAGTATAATTGCAGTGATACCTGTTAAAATTTTAAACAATTGTTTCAATTCATTTCCTTTGTTGCATAAGTGCTATTATTATAAGCATGCAACAACTTACATAAGTGCTTAATCTTACAAGCGTCCACGGAATGCCGTTTTGGGAGAAGCAAGAGTAATGAGTTTCCGAAATTGACTTGTTACAGGGAGATAATGTGTTGCGGAATCGGGCGAGCAGGTGGATGGGCTAAAGATGCCCGCCTTCTCTTTCTACTCTGTGTTCTTCGTAAACATCCTTCTCTCCTTTCGTTCTCTTCCCATTCTCCATCTCTCTCCGCCTTAGCTCGCGATTCGCCCTGAGGTGTTCCGGAATCCTCGATATTTTCCGAGCGCCTTCCTTTCGGCCCTGTAATTACCCAGTCCTGTCCCGAAGCGTAATCTTGAGCGATATTAATTCCCGTGTTTTTGCGAATCTTTATTGCAGGCCCACCCTTCCTCTCCTGTGCTCTCTTTACAGCTCATCCCTCTCCAATGGGATACCATCGGAATTATTTTTTTCCATCTTTGCATTCGCCTTTCTCCTCCTCCTCCTCCCTCCAAGCGGGCGAACTTTTCCATCACTCTTGTTATCCATCGGCCATCCATCTACAGCGTTCCCGATATCCCTAGCCTCGCCCATGGCCATCTTCTTCCATCTCTCCTTCTACTCGGTCAATGATGGAATAACGAACATTTTTGAATAGCCTCAAACAAATTTCGCGACATTCCCGGGCACAGTCTTGTAGGAAATAAAAATCAAGAAGACTTAGCAATATTGCCGTGGTGACTTTTAGTTTGCTCCGGCATCCATTCTTTAACCTTAATTGAATATAAGTAAATGGCTGAGATGTTATAAGACCGGAGGAAATGAAATGAAGCGGCGACATTAAATTAGTTTCAAAAAAGTTGGATGGTGCCTATTTTTTCAGGCTTGAGATGGTAAATTGATGCATAGTTAAATATAAATATCAATTTTTTGTAGTTTAAAGAGAACTTATTTACGAGTTGCTTTATTGTATTGCGAAATTTTCTTTTATAATTTGGGTTGCATGGTGGAAAGCCACCAGAAGTATCAATTTAACTGAAGCCTAATCACCAGAAAAATATTGAAAACGGCAAAGGTACGAAGCCCAACTTAATTTTAGTTAGTTTCGAAAGATTTCCAGCTAATTTAATTGCGTTTATTTTGAAACCACCATGAGAGAAATTGCTGTTCTGCTACCAAATGATAGATAGCGTAGGTTAAATTCTCACTGAAATCTCACAAAAATCTTATGACCGTGGAGATTCCTTTCGCTAGATGAAAATCGGAAGGCTTTGTTTTATATTCAATTTAGAAACGATCAATCAGTTGATATGGTATTTGATTTTTGATTCCTCCGTTCTATTATGGTCGAACTCGTCTCGTTTCGATTGCCATGATTCATCCTTTTCTCTGATCATTTGTCCACGAATAAATGTGCCAATGTAGTTCCATGTGCTAAAGTCCTTGTAAATGTTGATGCATCCCAGTTGATCCCATGCCATTACTACTCTCATGTACTTGTTAATGCGCGAACCAAATGATACCAATGTTAAAAAAAAAATCTACCTCTTCTTATCTGACCGCGGGCATCTTAAAACTGGGTCCTCCATTAGCTCGTGCATTAGCCGCGCTCTCCTTTCGATAAGTCATCCCCACACCACCTCGGCCGACCATCCCTCCCTCGCAACCGGCCCAGACCGCTGTGATCCCACCCACTGAGCCGAGATTCGCGGATTCCATCGAGGGAGAGAGACAAAGAGAGAGAGGAAGCGGGGGAGGATGTGGGTGAACGGGTGGATTTCATGCGCACGCACACACACGCACGCAAATACCACGTATAAATGTGTGTGCGTGTGATACGTCGGCGAAGGAGGGTTTAGATTGGTGCGGAGCGAGCGTGAGACCATCAGAGAAAGCCGCCGTGTGCGGGAGAGAATTTCAGGGAGGAAGGAAGGTTGGGGTGCCGGAAAAGAAGGGGGATGCTCTTAAGATTGGGCTTGGGGAGTAGCTTTCTCGGGGAGAGCTAGGGTGTAACGTAGGAAACGGAGTAAATGGGAATAGGATGTTTGGAAGAGGAGCCGCATCCCCGAAGGTTAAAGCCATTAAGTCCAATCTTCATGTTCAGTCCATACTGCCTTCTGGGAAGGGTTCCGACAGAAATAATTGATACCTACATTTAAATTAATGCATATTATTTTTTTGGAATATCAAAGAGGTGCAGAAGGTGAAAGCACTTAGGTAATCAAATGTAAGAAAAAGCCGCAAAAATGTATTGCATCTCAATAGAGTTATAAAGAAATTAAACTAAAACAGTTTTACAGCTTAATTGTGGGACTTAAATTATGCATATTTCCTGATTTTCTTCACGAAAAAGAAAAAAGTTAAATTTTGCGAAAAAGGTGGTATATTGAATTGGATGTACACCGGTCTAAATTACATTATACTGGTCTAATTAATTCGAATTAATTACAAAGTTCAGGGATGAGAGCAAATGATATATCGGATAAAAGTCAGGTTTGAAAGAGGGAGATTATGTTGTCTTATCATTACTTAGTTCATTCTTATATGATTACTTCAATGACATGAGTAGAATACAGGGTAAACACCGGATGTTTTCACTTTTTTTGATAACTCAGTGAATGCGTCTGATGGGATGAACATGCAAATATAAATCGATATACAACGGAATTGTGAGATAATTGGTATTATAGACGAATCATTTGCAACTTTCATTTATCTCAGATAGCATGAGTAAGAGTTGTCAATGAATACGTGGTATGCATAGTAATAAGGCAAGTAGTAATGCTATGCTGCCCTTTAAAAACATATTGAAGGTGGCAGGGATGTAGAAAGAGCTAAACGCAGAGAGAGATTGAATAGGTAGCTTTTTTTTACATTTGTATGTTTCAAAGCGTTATTCACTCACTATGATAAGACTGAGTGCTGAGAGGCTGGTAGACGCTTTACAAAATCAGTGCTCGGAATAACAAATGAAGGTCACTCCTAAGAAAAGTAAAGCAATTAGATTTCCGAAGTGAGAGAAATTAACGAAAACATTAAATTAGGATATTAGTCACTTAAATAGATTGAGCATTACAGGCAGTCAAATGTCGTTCTGAATAAAATCGAGCGCAGTACTAAATGTGCAAGCATTATTCGGACAGCTGCTTTCGCAACAGAGACCTTTGCTTGTGGCTAAACAGTTATGGATACATTCTTTGGAAAAATGTTAAAAGTTTAGTGAAGAGTTTGATATCAAGGATGATGTCGTTTGAATGCGGAATTTGGGGAAAGAGGATAATAGTAGCTGAGAGGCGTTTGAGAAGTGGTCTGGTGAAGGGTGAGAATATGTATGTATGATGCACGGAATGGAATACAAATGACGAAGACCTGGGTATTTTGAGGGAGAACGGAAATTTTCTGAAGCAATTGTGAATAAAGTGGATTTTTTTACGAAAAAGTATGTTAAGCTAGGTATTTGAATAGGTAGTTTTTTTACATTTGTATATCGACCACTTCTCGGCCAGAATGGTGTGCAAGAGAGAATGAGAGGAAAAGAATTTGTGCTATAGATGGGATGATGGAAGATAGATCGTATGCTGGACAGAAAAAGGAAATGGCGTGAGGAAAGATACGTTTCAATGTAAAAAGAGAGATTAAAAATGAATAGGTGGAAAAGGTAGGTAGAAAAATGAAAAAGGTAATTTTATCGCACCATATTCATTGTTGCATACGATGAAGCCGTCGTTTCATTCACACATATGCCCGCTGCTTTCATGAAATTGAACTCAAGACAGCTATTTCTTATGCATCGAATCATGACCGTTCAAATAAAAACCACCATGAATATTTGTATTGTAAATCAACTTTGCGAGGAATTTTCAAGCATATATTTAAATTTAATCATATTCTTCAGCAAGTTGATGAGCATAATTTTATTGGAATTTTAAATTGTGTGTTTACAGTTACACACAAATTACTCTTGTGTGTTAAACATATGGAGCCCACAATCGAAACCTTGTACGAAAAGAGTGAAGTACAAAAATCGTACTTGAGTACCATAATAGCCTATCCTGGATCAAAAAACCTTCCTTGAAAGGAAATTTTAGCCAAGTTTAATAAATCAGTGAGGAGAACTTGATGGTCACGACGTAAGGCAGCAAAGTAAGAGGAGATAGACAGAGAGAGAAAGAGCTCGCGTCAATGTTTCTGAGAAAACTAGAAACTGATTTAACTCTTTCATATCCAAAATTGGGAAGGAAACGGGTCGTGAAAACAGTTGCGCCAGGAACAAGGTGATAAATTAAGAAAGAAAAGGGAGAGGGAAACGTGAAGCACAATAATGGAACTCTTAAAATGAGAAAGGGAATCCAAATGAGAACGAAAGGAGGAGAGATGAGGATATAAATAAAAAAGGAAATACGTTGAGGCCTAATTACAAGAGAGAGAGGGAGAAGATAGGGAGAGGTCGGGCGAGAGAGTGGACTGGGGCTCTCGTCTCTCGCCCGCAGTTAGATGATCACGAACCGATTCTTTTAAAAATATAGTCAATCAATCCTTCGATCTATCCCTCCCTCCTCCTGCCTACATTTCCACGAACTTCAGCCTCCCTTCTCCTACCGCTACCCCCCCCCCCCCCTCACCCTCTCTTCTCCCCTACGTTCAATGCTCGAAATTTCTCCTCCCTTCCCGCCAAGCAATGGGCCTTCCCGTCTGTTCTCGCGGTCGCGCGATGCTGTTGCGATACGCCATTGTCGATGTTCAGACAACGTCATGCCCCTCTCGATGTGAAACTGGAAGCGGACTCATGAGTCGAAGACCTGTTTCCGATTTCCTCGCAAGATGTTGGTGCTGTCAGTATTAGTTGCGTGTTTGATGAGATCGAAATCGTGCCTGGAAATGGTTATTTCGTCTTCTGTTGAGTACCTGGGTGCTCAGAAACAATCAAGCTCCGTCAGCACTTGAGTTAAAAAGGATTTTGGAACGATGAGATCCACCTCTACTTAATTTATGCCACTTTCGTATCCATGCATATCAATTGCCATTGTGATTAATTATCAATATGCCAGTACGATTGTCTTATACCAGTGCTCACGCAATGCGTTAAGATTTGGCCAAGCCTTCGCTATGCACTTCATACCGTGTATGCACTATGATTTTTTATTGAACTAGAATCCAACTTTTACCATTTTCAAACTGAGTTCACGGCTTAAGATTGCAGGGATTTTTCTCCTACATATCTGTGCGTATATGACTTATTTTGGTTTTCCTACCGCTCTACATTTTTATTTTCTAAAAATATGTTTACCATGTGAATCATATAGCATCCTTACTTTTTCTTTTGAGCATGAAGCAGATTGACACGAGATATTATTGGGGTTGTAGTAAGACCTTGATTGGTTTGAAACCCTTTCACAGACTAAAACAATAATTTCTCATTGACGTGGTTATCGAAAAGGCAAACGGTTCTTGACTCCGTGGTAATATTGGTATGAATGTGCCTGTTTAATTAAAATTTTTTTTGCAATGAAATTTTTTTTGCATTGAAATTAGTTTTGATAGCAGGAATATAGATCCTAAAACCTCAATATTGCTGTACCTTCCCTTTTTAGAATAGAGAATTTTCGATTATTTATTAATCATTCTTTGTGCATAACATTGATTTCACGAAACATATCAACTCAATTTTCGGGGTAATTTTTATCTTTTAGGAACAAATAATTCATAAAAATTTAGTTTTTGGAAGGAATCTAGAATCATGGACGAGCAATCAAGCTTTGATACCGAAGTAATACCATTGACACCCTCTCTACCGTTGAATGGTCTCCGAAAAGTGGAGAGTTAGCCTAATTCTTGACGCGTCTTCATATTTTAAATTTTCGTCTTCGCCACGCTTGATGCCGTAGATCGGGAAGCAGACATTCACTCACATGACCAAGGGAACTGGATTTCCGGCAAGATTTCATCGGAGAGCGAAATGTGTCCGGCAATTAAAAGCCGATCCTGGGAGGTTGGGAGCATTGTGCTTTCGGCATGGATTCCTTCCCCTGCGGGCGTTCTCCCACACCTTGCTCGGAATTATCCGACTCCTCTGCGCTCATGCAATGTAATTCCCTCTCTCCCTCTGCCCAATCTGGTGCCCAAACTCCACACGCTCTCAGAAGCTGTTGAATTCTCACTCTGACACCTCCTTTCCCCATTCGTATACCCCTCTCCCGTTCTTCCAAAAATGTTAATGGGTCTTTTCGTATTGATGGCTGGGATTATTTACGACAGGTATAGAACTTATCGCTGTTGACTGCCCTCGGTGTATATCCCTCAAACTCCTTTTCCTGAGCACACAAAATGCTCTTCCCATACATTGGCATTGATTTCGTGAGGCAGGTGCTGAGCATAGCGGGTGGGAAATGCTGTGGCGAGAGGTTAAACGAAAGACCCTCCAGGTGAAGATACCGGACATCGGATATACCAATGCAATCGGATACACCTCACGCTCCAATGGAATATCCATTTTACCAGTTAGAAAACAATGCAGACCTTAAATTGAGCGTGCATACAGAAAACGTTTGGTAAAACGAATTGAAATAATATATCGTGTACACAAAAATGTGATTCAAGAAATTTGAATTGTTTCAAAACCTAATTTGAAGTATTTGATACAAATCAGAATTTACAGCGAATAAATAATTAAATTGGCGAATTATTATAATGCATAATAAAATCAGAAATCAGAATATTATAGCTTTTCTTAAATTTTCCTAAATCTTCTGTATTTGAATTCCCCTGTTAAATA
Organism: Platycnemis pennipes; assembly: GCA_933228895.1. Taxonomy (NCBI): domain Eukaryota; kingdom Metazoa; phylum Arthropoda; class Insecta; order Odonata; family Platycnemididae; genus Platycnemis; species Platycnemis pennipes. Next base: position 70,579,265 of record OW121847.1, on the reverse strand, counting down.
TTTTGTTGAGTTTTACTAATCTTATTCATCTTTCTTACACTCCTTGGTTCTTGGTCTCGCAGTCTTTTTTTTAGATCGGTTATTAGAAAAAAAAACGATTATACAAAGGAATGCGCATGTGACTTTATGCTATGAGTATCTAATAAAAATCATGCGTATTAGCTGTTCTGAAAGAGCCTCCTTAAAAATTACTTTTAAAATCCAATACCTTCAGTGCAGGCCTTCTTTTCGCTCGGCAAATCATATAAAATTCGTAAACTCGGTACGCGACGTTCGGAGTTTTCACTCTGGAAATTTTCTCAACTTACTCTTCTGTACTTTCAAATTAACATATTGGACGTGATGTGGTTCCCCAAGTTTTGCTCTAACATAAATCTATTCCCGGCAATTTTTCCCCGCATTGAAGTGGAAAGCCTCCTTTCATGATCAAGATCAATGGCTATATTTTTAATGTCATAGGATTTCTATTTTAAAAACTCTCCCAACCTATCTTAGAAATTTGATGTCAATTCAGACTGAATCCAACCGTAAAATGATCGCACTCCATCCGCATCCAATGGATTCACAGTGCGAAATTTTAAGTGAATGTATTTGCGTGATGCACCCATCATTCCTATCGATTCAATCCTTTTATAAGTCACTCAGGTCCGATGCCCGGCATCTTCACCTGGAGAGTGTTTCGTTAAACGTCTCGCCACAAGATTTCCCACCCGCCATGCACGGCGCCTGCCTCACGAAATCAAAAGAATACAGCGCGTCATAATACCATTGGGGATGGATTCGAGGAATGAATTTCGAACAATCTCTCCTCCACCCCTTTGCACGATAACTCCTCCCCTCCCCCCTCAACTGCCTCCCCCTCCTCCTCTTCCCATCTCCATACTCCCCGCCGTCTTGGTGGGCGTGGGTCAGAGATCCACCGAGAATGATGCATGATCTGCGAGATGCGTCCGGATAAGCTTAAGACGGCGTCGCTTAAGTGAGGTCGCGGATGGGGGAATGCTTGAGAGACGGCCGAATCAAGTCCCACATCACCGCCGCCCGTGCCTCGGAGTTCCTCTCGATGCTTTCAGCTTCTTGACTTTCGTGTTGCGAATTTCACACTTTGGTGGTGCGATTTTGCGATGAACGAACCGTTCTCCGGACGTAAACCACGTTTTTGTATCTATTGCTTACACGTAAAATCAAAATTTCTTCTCGATTTCTCATATTATGTGCGTAAATTTCAGTTTGTTGAAGGAAACGGTCTTGCAATTCTACTTGTTACCATTTTCATCGGTAGAATTTGGCAATATTATAATTCCCTCATTGTTTTGCATGGAAATTTATTAATATATTTGAAACCGGTATTGCAGCCTCAAGTAGTAAAATTTTTCGAACATTTCCCACAGCAGACGGGTGAAAGGTATTGCAAGAAATGCCACGAGGAGCCGGTGGGTGGAAGAAGAGTTAGGGCCTTCTCATACTCATCTAAACTTACCCTAACTGATAGTAAAATTTCAATCATTCAAAATGTGTATTCTACGGCGTTTCATTGTTCCGTGTATATTTTGCATGCACGCATATGTCCTTACAATTAAATACATCCCTTTGTAGATCATTCCAGCGAAAAGAAACGTTTAAAATCGGGTGTATGCCCAACGTTTTTAATACCTTTTACTACTATTCCCAAGCATCAATAATTCTTTCACTTCAGTAACCACTAAAAACCACTAAAAGTCCAATAAGGGACTTATTTCTGTACGAAATAAATTAAAATGCATAAGATTGGTATATCATTTGACGAAATAACTATATAACTGTGTATAAACGAGTTAAATGTTCAGGGTAAGGAGAATTAGACTTTAGAAATACCTAGCTTTAGCAGAATTTACACAGAGAAAAAAATTGGTTAAAGCGTAATGCCCGAAATCAGGGTACCTTTGCTGAGGTAGTCGAGTCTAGTTCGCAATCTTCTAATTAACAAAAAGGGTACGAGGAAAGGAACGCGCATACTCACCAGAACCAATGTTCTCTATGTAGTGGCTACTCAACTAAAAAGTAGTTGAGTATCCGCCATCAGTCGTGCACAACATAAAAATACTAGCAAAATCATGTACTTGCTGTAGTAGTTCGTAGTGCGTATGTACTCGTAGCCGTAGATAGCCTTCGGCTAGAGGACTTCGGCCTAGAGGACTTCGACCAGAACTTCTTGTATTTACCAGCTAGGGTAACTAGAAGATATCAGCTGGCGAGTACTTATACTAAGCACAAGTGAACCGAATTGTGATAGCAAAAATCGCGATTACGAGGGATAGGCTTGGAAGGAAAATATTCACTACTAGGCCGATCTCTAGTATCAATTGTGGCATTTATGCAGAGTTTAACTAGGTTAATTTAGATTCTTAGGTTAGATTCTCTTAGGTTCTGAAGATCTCACAGTGGAATTCCGTACACTGTCTTAGAAGAAATCAACCAAAAATGATTCTCTACTAACATCCCATCTCGCGTCTCTCACTTTTTATTTTTATATTCCTGCTTGGATGTCCAATTTCCGATTCTCTCCCATTCTCTTGACCTCTCTGACGCATCACGTTTTTCATACTTTTCATTATTGCGACACTAAAACCAGATTTTGTGATCATATATTGATTCTCCGAGGAGTAATATTGTTGATAGTGTCATAAAAAGACCAAATCGAGAGGTTCTCCAACCACAAAACTAGCGTGATAAACTCCAAGTCCAAATTACTTTGGAAAAGTCAATATTTATGAGAGTTTTAAACATTTCTTGGAATATATGAAAACAAAAATATAACGGGATAACCTTATCAGCCATATCTTGAGGCATAGTGGTCTGATGAAGACAATCATTGAAAGAAATGTGAACGAGAATTTGACAAAAGAAAGTATTCTGAAAAGTGCAGGGGAAAAGTTGTAAAGGATGTAAAAATTTCTGATAAGTATGATGAATTCCTCAATACCATCACCAGTATTCAATCTTATAATTGGTTTGACTCAACTTCCTCTCCTTTCTACTATCGGCCAACCTTTTCTCATCTATGCATTTTTTTACATCCTTTACAACTTTTCCCCTACACTTCACAGAAGGATTTTCTTTATCAAGTTCTCGTTAACCTTTCTCTCAATGATTGGCTTCATCAGACCATCATGCCTCAAGATATAGCTGGTAAGGTTATCCCGTTATTTATTTGTTTTCAAATATTCGAAGAAATATTTAAAACTCATAAATATTGACTTTTCCTTGTAATTTGGATCCCGCCGATGAAATGAAACACTCCGCGCTTTTATTATGAGTATATTTTATATATCATACAATAAACAACATTCAACTCGGGCTAAGGAGGCCATCCATTGTGAATGAAGGGTAATGGAAAATTGAGCATAATTCTTTACCACTGAAGGCCAATATCTTAATATTTTACCACCGCACGTCATGCCTCATTTTCAGGATCAAAATTTGAAAGTAAAGGCATTTTTCTCTTCGACCCAAATCTCTATGAGCGGAGGCGTTCCCTGTGATATTCATCCTTTACTTTTGTTTTTCGCAACTCGACAGTGAATCTCTCTCCGTGATCAAATGTTGTAACGCAATGATTTGATATCGTGAGTTTTGTCGGCCTCCATTTTGATGACTGTATTATCCCCTGTTTCTTCGCATTTTTCCTGTCCTTGGCCTGAGAATCACGAAAGTCATTTTTGAGCAAGGGTTTATTCGTAGTGAGTCAGATAACGAATTTCTTGATTGCGTTACAATTTCCATAAACCGGTGCCTCCAGTAATCAGTAGCGCCATCAGTAGGCACGATTAAGATGTGATAGTCAAGTTTATGGTATATTTCTCCCTTTAACGTGACTCAAAATTAGACGTCTTCAAAAAGTAATATAGTAAATAAAGAGTAATGATCGCTGATATTTAGATTGCTCTGAATGTTAATAGAAGTTTAATAGAATGTTCAAAGCCAGGGATCGATGAGTTAACCATAGTGTTTATCAAAAATTATTTAGGCTATTCGCACCAATCAAGTATTATTTTCTCTTAAAAGGAATATTAACACTAATTATCAAACCAAGTAAAAAACGCCTGTATTTTTCTAAAGTAGAGTTTAGTTTTACTAGGTCGCGTGTAAAGAGAAGTAAGTCGGCTGTTAAATTCATTGTATGTGAAGCGCCGAATTTTCATATCCCGATATAAAATTGCATAGGAACTTTTCGTTAAGTTACTGCTTTTAAATGTGAAGCATATTTTAAACGAAAAACATGTACCTATTTTTCAATAGAAAAACTCATTTTCCTATCGTAATATACTGAAATAAACCAATACTCTCAGAAATATCAAAGTTAGAGTTGGTATTTTTCAATATATCTCTAATAGATTTTCATTTTGTTGAATAATTCTTATTTGTATTGCTATAGCAAAGCTGCTATTTTTTAAACTCGACCTGAATCAGATAACATGTCCTGTGCTAGTAAACGCTTAATAAACATTTCCCAAGGGCATCGAGTGTAGTTCACTTTTATCCTCATGGGGCGTGGAAATGTTTTTTTTCCCTAAGAGACGGCAGGAATAAGTGTTTACGACGGACGATCCATTATTGGAACGGCTCCACTTACCCTGGGTGAAATAATGCTCTCAATAGTTTCACGGTGACTACGTCATAGCGTACCTACATGACCGTATGTCTACTTACCCTCCTGGTATTGCGTCGCGGAATCGATACCACCTTCCATTTTCCCACGTTATTGATGGAGCTTCCTCCGGGGAAATCTGAAAAGTATACCGTCCGCAGTGAAAAAAAGAAAGAAATGCGGGTTGGATGTCGTAAATCAGCCTTATGGAATTTCATGATTAAACTAATCGCGTTAAGTCCGCTTTTTTCAGTTTGTCGTAGGTAGAGTGCTTCGCGTACAAAAGGGGGTTAAAAAATAAATATAAAATAAAATGGTGAAAACTATATAATGGGGGAGATTTAGCAACGTCCATCCGTGAGTGAACTCTCCCGGGCACGGATCGGAGCGGTGAGGCCCCTAGTCCGTTCTCCTTCCACTTCCCTCCCCCGAAGTAATTTATCGCCGCTCTCTTGCTGCTAACCCTTTCGCTCTCGATTGTTCTCCCGATCGTTACCCGCCTCACGGCCGTTTTTCTTATTACTATGTGTACTCTATCGGAGGGATGCTTAACGCCGGTGATATTTTACGGTGTCGAAAATGAAAGTTTTATTCGTGAGCAATTGGATGATTACCCAGGGCGACCTTCCGGAGAAGCATTGGGCTACGAGCCGTCAACCGTCATTGCCAAGTTACAAAGACAGTCTTCTATTTCTATAATCTTGGTTTTCCGCCGTAAATAATTTTCCTGAATTAAGTCCCTTGAAGCTGGAAATTCCGCACCAATCTCCAAGCATGATGGATGTTCCATCGAATGGATGATTTGTTTTCTTGTACTCAGTGCCTAGAGTGGCAAACCGAACCAATCCTCAACTTTTTTGTGCGGATTAAAGGTAAAAAAGAGAACCCTTGTTCATGCTAAATTCAGCATATTGTTTTCTTTCTATTTACGTTTTCGTGTCAGGTTTTCAATGAGTCCATATATGTTCTCAGTTTTAGGGATGAAAAATAATAATATCGTCTGACGCAATGCTGGACGCGTATTGTTTGTTGAGTGATAAAAAACAAGATTTAGTTATTATCTCAATTCAATATTGACTAAGGTGTATAATAAATTGGTAAATGCTAACTTTGTAGTTTTCCACTATATTAAAAATCATGATAATTGGTTTGAAAAAAAATGGAAAATCTCAGCTTTATTATTTAATATGGAGTAGTTACACAACCTCAAGCCTGATATGTTACGAAGGGCACATTACGGCTATTCTCACCTGATGATCGCGTGTGAATTTCCCTATAGTGGACTCTGTTATTCATTGTAAAATCGGTTCCTACTTGAGTGCTATGTAAAGACAAGGTTGATACACCGTTACCTGTGAGATCACCGAAGTTTTTTTAGTAAGCAACGTTGGGCTCGGATAGAGGTTGGATGGGTACCCTCCTCCATACATCTACCGCGGTGCTCCTGTCCCGTCTGCGAGTGGCGGGCATGTTAGATGTGGGTTCGCACAATGGATATAGAGAGGTCTAAGAACCAGGGGGGCTCCAGAAGGTCCCTGCCCACCCCTCCAATTTACAATTAGGCTATGTAAAGAGCGATTTGAGTTCAGCACTCCTCCACCGTATGGGACGTTAAACTGTGGTCCCCTTAGCACCTTTCATTGAGAAGCAAGCCACCTTTCCTCCTTACCTTTTCATTCCTTCGTTGTACCTTTTTCCCCAGTTTTAAGTGACTTTAAGTGCGGGCAAGACTGCGAAACCACAGTTGAGATGCATGCAGTCCATCATCATTGGAGGTGGTAGGTTTATAGATCCCGGCAGCAATACAGATGGTTCACGAGCAAAATAGCAAGAAAATAGCTGCAATGAAAGCAAAGGGAGAGTGGTGATGATAGCGAAATATTCAATCGTCGCGGTGCATTTTCCCAAGACTCCCCCGTTTCTGTCATTCGGCAAAACGATTCGAGCAAGGGTTTCTCTCGTCCCGTCGACCGATTCGTGGTCGCGGGTCATCGGCGACGCCGCGCAGTCTCTCGTGTCCGCCCCACTCCCACTTCGTTCGCCAGGTTTCGAGAGACAGATGGCTCGATTTTTCCTTACCCTAAAGGGCAGCTCGTCGCATTCTCAACGTCCACCCCAGATGTCGAGATCTGCTTGTGTTGTGTGAGGTATGCACGGGACGAGGCAATCACCGCGCCACTATATCATTTCAGACGTTTCTCTGAAATTTTCATCAGCTACTTCTCGGTCGTCATCTTCTTTGAGCTATTCCCGAGTGGGACACGGTTCACCGGTTTCGGTGGATACGGAAGGAGAGTTACACCATAATAAGAACAGGTGATGAGGGAAGTGTTGGGTTCCGAGAGTATTTAACTGTCTTTTCATTTAAATGTGGGTGAAAAATCTATTGGAATTGGATAAGAAAAGTTTCTATTCTGGTGGTGTTCTTATTCCATCCTGTTTGCGGGTCTCCGCGCCAATCGATTTGCTCCTTAGTGTGGAATTTTAGAGAGAATATGTTCACTTTTTCATTTATAAGTGTTTTCAATATCATTTTGATATTAAAGATCAAACTTAAGCACTTCCTAAGAACGTTTTTTACTTGCAGGATGAAAATAGTCGGTATGTTCAATTTTTATGAAGTTACGGAGCTGGAAAAAAAGATTTTTTTTGCCCACGGCAATACCAAAATTCAGTCTCTGGTCTATTATTTTAACTAATCGGTCTACCTAAGAGCTTGCTTGGAAAGATAAGTGTCTCAACTCTTAGACTCCGTTGCTCATGATTCTGTTTTAGCATAATTAAATAACGTGGCACTAATTGTAGAGGTGAAAATTTCATATATTTCTCCATTATGAGCATGTGATTAACCTTTCATTCAAATATTCCCGTCATTTTTCTAGTGTCTATGCTACTTATAGTGTTTCAATAAATTAAGCTTTAAAACAGTCCCATCGCGCATCAGTCAAATAAGAGTGCAGACTATTCCTCGCGCGGGGTTACGCCTTCGCCTCGTAACAATTGCATGCATCACAGATTTCGGTTCTCCTGCTTTCGGAAACTCGCTCGATTCGATTCGAGGAAGTATTGGGCAATTGTCTCTCGGCGCAGGTGTACCGGGAAAAGAGCGATCACCTGGATGAAGGAGACTCACCATTCGGACTCCCCCTTCCATCCCCAAAGAAGGACGCTAATATACCCCCAGCCTCCTTCCAAACTACTCCATGACTTTACGATCCACGCCTCGGTGAAGAGTTGGAAAGCGGAAGCAAAAAAATCACTGGCCCTTGTCGTGCCCCTTATTTAAGGTCTATGGTCCCCCTTGAAGTAGTTTTGCCCGTTTCAGAGGACCCGACTATTCTCATCCTAATTGCTCAATTATCGTCTCTTCAACACTCGCCCTTCTCATTATTTAAGGTCTTTCCTCTTGTAAATTTGTAATTTTTCGCAGACGTCTGCGTCTCCGCTGGCTTTTTTCAGTCATCCCTTTAGCCCTTACCCGTCGGTAGGTTAGTACGGTACATGCGGTTACATGCAACTCCGTCCGGACTCGTTTTTTTTCTCAAGATAATGGGAATGGAAGTGGTTTTTCATACTTATGTCTTTCATATTCCACATCTTCTAGGACACCTATCCCCATCCTCATCAGCGAGTAGTAAAATTGAGAAGTTTTCGAGCTAGATGAAGAGCATCTAAGATTATTTTAATTAGGTCCATAGCATGAAGTTTATGCGCGAAAGGGGGTAAATTTCTAGTTTTATTAGAGAGTTATTTTCCGGCCGTCGCGAACGCAGCATTGATAATATTAATTAGAAAAATGAATAGTTTGATTGGTGGAGATTTTTAGTTCTTCTTACATTTGAGTAACCCTCAAGCTTTTTCCACACCTCAACTCTCGAATATCTGCTACTGCAAATGGAGTGCTTCAAATTGTCCGTTCATTGGTAAATTTACCCTTAGAGTAGGTAATGATGTATTCAATTCTATGTAGACTTAGTAATTTTGGCGATATTATTATTGGTTCAACTAATTTAAATTGACTTGGTGGTTTTCAAGAAAAGGGATGAATATTGTTAAATTTAATTATTATTTTTACTTACAGAAATTCATTTTAATAGAAAAGGGAATATTACTATTAATTTGATTTATTTCCTTTACAACATGAAGGATTTAGAATTCTCATGATTCTCACGCAAAAAAGTCAAGATATTAAAACTCTACAAAACATTTCTATTGGCTTAATAAATTCCTTGAGATTCAGAAAAAACACATTCATTAAATATTCGTCTTATTTTTATGTCAGTTCTGTCATTCATCATCTCTCCTATGATACCTAGCTCTACATGATTCCAGTTTCAGCTTGATATGCTACCTTGATTTAGCCCTAAAAGCTTTGAAATAAGGTTAAAGTAGAGGTAGGCCACCATGAATGTAAATGTTTTTTAATAGCAATGTATAAGAATATGAAAATAACGCAACGCATAAGTAATTTCATTCATGTTATAGATTAATTTTTATAGTATTCTATACAGGTATTTAGTGCAATACAGATATGCAGATAGTGCTGTAAAACTCTGTAGTTCAGCCCTCGTTTCTAATCAAGTCTTTGAAAGTCTTGCCTCGGATTGACTTACAGACAAATTTCAGAAGGTTGGTTTGGAACATTAATGCTTCATAACTCTAGCCTTGTATAAAATTTGCAACGCTACTCGATGATATACCATAAGGCACTAATTAGTGTACTAAACTACTTACTGTGAATCTTTTGATGCTAATAAATATCTATCTCATGAATGCTGCTTATAAAGCATCCCTGTTAATAAATTAACAGGGAATAAATTTTGCTGGTATGATTAATAATACGGGGTGATAAATTAATAGACTATATCCAAGGGCACGGGGTTTTCATACCATAAAAGCTGTCGTTTAGCTGCTGGTGTTGCTATGCCTCCTTCTTTGGGATAGGGTTGATTTGCAATTGATAATATTTCAAGAAGATTAGCATCGTCCTTAATAATTAATGGCGTATTTGAAGTACAAAACAGTTTATAGCACCGAAGAAATTAGCATAAAGTGTAAATGATATCGTCCGTCGCTTTTCAGGGACGAATAGATTAATTCTTTGCCAGCCAAATAAGCTTTCCTTTTAAGATTTCGTCCCCGAAGAAGGAGACATTTGTTCAACAAAGAGACCGCTTTTGAATAACTCATCCGCCCGACAGCTCCACCCTCTCAAGCACTTCATCATCCTGCTCAGCATTCCCACTTTCCATGCTGCATATTTTCCCTCCCTTACACTCTCTTGAGTTAGATCTCGGCTTGCTTGCCACAATTTCGTTCGCCAAACAAAAGATTTGTTTTCTCAGCTCTCATTTCCTTCCTTTGCTTCTCTTCGATCCGACGCAGGAATGCGCTCTACAATTCATTATTCATTGCATTCGTCTACCTTGCACCCTCCATCTCTCCTCTAGCCTTCGCCGTCGTTGCAAATCATGCCCCTTCACAACCTTCCCGGTGTATTTTTGCTATCAGCGTTGGCAGGTATGACCATACCCTACCATTTTATTTTTCTCTATAGAGATTTAATTACTGTCCTGAAATGCTAAACAGTTACAGCTTCCACATATTCAAGGCTATTTTCACAACGAATGTTTAGGTGGAAAAACGGGGGAACTGATTTCTTAGGAGCCTTTCCATGGTATTATAACATATGCGCCTGTAGTGAATAAGAATTCTAAAACGCAGTATTAATCTTATCAGGGAGTTTCTTAGTATTTTCATATCTTTATATTTCTTTCTATAAAAACTTTATTTCGGTTTTATGTGCTACCGTGATGAAACCTATATTAAACTCTGAAAAAGATTTTACCACCCATAGATGCATGATTCAATGTAATGTATCAGAAGGTCTCCGTCAATTTTTTTCCCTAAGAAACACACTTTTTTTAATTCAAGGATTTCACAACAATGAAGCAATCCTTGAATTTTTTAAAAGTAAGCTCCATAATGTTTCATGCTGGCTCTAGGACGGTGGCACAGTGCGTACGATAACGACTGCTTTCTGACGTTGTATTTGCCGCAGATCTTCTCATCATCTGTTCTATAAATGCCGCTATAAATACACTGGCAGCAAAGAAGCCTCCATAGCTTAACTGCCTTGAGCATCTCATCTGGAATCGGGTAATCTGAGTTCGAATACCGGTCAAAGTGGATGATTTTTTCTGTAGAAATTTTGATACTGAGCGCGTACTTTGTCTACTTAGGGGGGACTACTAGTGGGATAATATTTTCATTTGTTCACTTTGCGTCGTAGTTGAAGTTGACCCCTTATATTTATATTATATTTTGTTCATAATTTGTATTCTTGCACTTGATCTGGAGTTGAAATTAAAATTTTATCACCATATCGTATTAATTTCAAATTAGTTCATTGCATGTGCTCATTTTAAATTCATCAGCCAGCTTTACGTTCGCGGAAGCAATAAAGTGCATTTCACGCCATTTTTGAACTTATAAATATATATTCAGAGTGATGTTTTGAAATTTATTGGTGCCTGCGTGCAGGAAGTGTTTTTTCCTGGAAGGTTGCTGGTTGATAATAGATACCTGATGCAGCGTTCAGAAACCTGAGCAATCATCGAAATATTTAATCATAGCTTCCTTGAGAGCAGGTTAATATACGGCTACCCATGCTTTCATGGCCCAAAATGCCCTCTTGTCAAGTAAACCAGGCACGATAAACTTTTGGGCATTATATATGGACACCCATGCATTTCTCCTTCCTAGGGAGCGAATGGCAATTTTCTAAATATAGACGTCAAAGCTGGCCACATAAATATCGATGGCGTCGAGGGAAGAGCCAGGATAGAAATACGAGTTCGAAACCAGAGATTCAATGAAATCGAAATTGACATTTATACAGTTTTAATAACTGGTTACCCAGTTGGCTTTATTTTTTCACTCCCAAAGGACGCCTTTCTTTCAATCGGGTTGAGAGTGGGTTTCGAGAAGGGTTCGGGAGGCGGGAATCTTCATGAATGCAGCAACCTGGGGAGCTCCATGTACCTCGCGTGTTGAGCTCACCCGTGGGCGGTCGAAAATGTTCCGCCCGCGTCTCGATATCTTTCCGGGGCATCCTCTCTTCGATCGATCACCTCTCCACCTCCTTCCCACCCCCACCCCTACATCACTGATACTGCCTCCTACCCCCGCCCCTTATACCTTTCGTCTCCCTCTCCCCCATTCTTTCGTCTTCATTCTATTTTCCTCCACCCCCTCATCTTTTCTCCATGGAGCTTTCTCCGGGCGGGAAATTTATTTTTTCCTCCGGCTATTTGTTGCCCTCCCATTACACCGCATCCAGCTTTTAATTGCCGGGGCATCCGATCTATTTTCGTATACTTGCCTTTCAAGGAAGCGAGAAACAGCAAAAGATGCGGGAAATGAGCTTTTTAAGGCCTGGAAAGATCATATGGAATTCATGCATATGGCTTGCATGTATAGATTGCTTGTTTTGAATCTTTCTTAATGTAGCTTCAAACTGTTAGGGATAGTCGCTTATCATACCAGTGTTATTATTTCATGGTTGTGTTTGCTAAAACTTTCCATCACTTCTGATAATTCACCCACAGCCTTCCACTGACATTACTTCCCTCTAATCTTCCTTCAGTTTTGATTTCCAACTATTTTCTCCTCTAAATGTTCCGCCATTCATTTATTCATTTCTTCCTAATTTTCTCTTTTATACTATGATGTATCTCATCATGCACTCTATTAACAACTTTTCAATCAGTAGCTGTCCCTATCTAAATGCACCTCAATGTTCATTCATTCATTTCTTCCTAATTTTCTCTTCTATACTATGATGTATCTCATCATGCACTCCATTTACAACTTTTCAATCAGTCGCTGTCCCTATCTAAATGCACCTCAATGTTCATTAAGCGCCAGATCCACATTAAAATTGATTCCATTCGTCCACCTAATGACTTAAAAGTTTTCCTCTTCGTACGTTCATATTTATCTTTGATTTCTGAGTGACTGCAAAAGATTTTTATTGAAAAATTTAACCGTACGTTGTCGCGCTCCCCAGTGACACATATATGGTACCTTCTAAATTCCCATGAATATGGAGTTTTAATTTATTAAGATTGAAATACTAATTCAACATCTACACCGGTTTTCTTTAGATACTGGCCATAAAAGTACCGTTTCTTAGTGAATAATAAATATTTATACACATATTTTAGCACGCAATTTAGATCAACTAGCGTTAATATAGTTTATGATATTCTTATCAGGCTCTTTAACCATGTAATTATATGCGTAATGATCCTTAAGTGAACTGATTGATTTCACAAATATAGTAGACCTTTACTTAAAAATTATTTCGAAATAATGCAGAATATTCGTAAAATTTAAATTTATGCTAGCAATTTTATCCCACTCAAAATGATGGGCGGTTATTATTTAATACATGCATGCATGAAAAATATATTAAAGTGATCGTCTCAACCTCGAGAAAAAAAAATCATGTAAAGATCAAATCAAAGCAAAAATCAAATTTACTATTGCTCCGTGCTTGACCAGAAAAGTACCACCCTCCACGCTGAAGCACATTCAATTACAATACCTATGATTCAAAAGCAATGGGAGCAAAAACATGGATTTCCTATCTAAATTTATCAACGGCGTGATAGCAACCGTTGATAATTTCCAATCTATTTTCTCTTCGAGTAAAAGAATCACCTGAGCGGGTGAAGAGTATTAGGTGGTCGGCCTTGGCTTAAAGCTGGTGAAGCGGGTTCTAAACACACTTCCTGCTCCCCTCTGAAGGAACATATATCCCACTTTCCATTTTAACCAATACTTGGTTCGTTTCTTCCGTTTCCTCATCCCAAAGTTGATTCTTCCTATGCACGAGACGCAGCTCCCGCATCGAACGGAGGATATAAAAAGTCGGAAGGTGGATATTACACCTAAAAGATGTTAATGGGAGATCTCCTATCTTTTCTCCCCTCACCCCTACACACTTTTCTCTCCATGGCCGAAAAACTCCCGGTCGGACGTTCAGCAGTTTAATCCTACGCAGGCTATTTGTTTGGAAGACATTATAAAGGAAGGAGATGTTGAATATAATGAAGGGTCGAACTTGCACGTACCTGCGCATTATTCCGGCATTCATGGATGCAATCTTCCGCCGGGCGAAAAACGTTCCCTATCACGTTCAACGTGGCCGTTAGAATATCTCTCGCAGGTCGTTCGCTTCCCTTAACTTCATCGTATCTCCTGGATAGTTGAGGTGGGAAACATGCGAATAGCAGTTAGCCGTTACTTCAGGTGTCTATGAGATATTTATAAGAATATGTGTACCCCATTGAAAGGCATAAAATTCAAGTTATTTCATTGTTCATTGTTTTTTTTTATCTTTTCCAAATTCCATTGATGAAATTTTCTTTTTTTCTGTAAACAAAATGCATGATTGGTTTGCGTCACAATGTAATATGTCGTCTTATTTGTTTTTGTCTTTTCCTAATTCCGTCGATGAATCATCATTTTTTCGGAAAACAGTACCTATGCATGATTGGTTTGCGTTGCAATGCAGTATGTTGCTTTATATGTTCAATTCCGACATATTACATTCCAATGCTGAGATTGTTTCATAGCAGATACAAAATAAGTCGCGGCTAGTGTAAACATCTTTGGTGATATAATATTGAAAATATTTGGTAAAGGTGATGGCATTCCTGCCACTTGGTAATTTATGAAATATCTTTCAACTTTGCAAAATAAAAGCAATTATCAACTACCAGGGCTGGAAATATACTTATATCCAGCGGATTTTAATGTAAAAAATAAGGTAGGTGGCCACACGCAAAGAGGTGTGTTATCATTTGAGCCAATAGTTTACATTGAGGTGATCAAATTGTATTTGGCCTTAAATTTTCTCCGCTAACATTCTGTAAGTTATATTACCTCACGATACATGATTAAATTCATTGTAATGTGTAACATTATAAGTAAATAATCAGATTATTTTTATTTTTTATTTATTTATTTAACATGAAATCCAAAAACAGCTAACGAGACCTTTGCATTGGATTTTTTAACAAAGGATAAATAACAATTATAAGGCATAGGACAAAAATAAATAAATAAAACAAGAAGAATCAAATTAGGAAGGAAGTCTGTTGATAGCGGTTGTGAATGATGAAATGGATGATGTTATGTCTATGGAAGGGATATTGAGGGAGTTGTTGGTAAGAGGCAGCCGGTAGGTTAGGGATCTCTCAGTCACAGATAAACGGTGGTGAGGTAGATGAAATAGAGACGAATTTCGGGTTGTACGTGAAGTGACACGGAGAGAGAACATTGGGAGAAGGTCATTGGACCTGAAACGGCCATTCATGATTCCGTGGAAAAACTTGAGGTCACTAAGTGTGCGCCGACGTTGCAAAGGAACAATATCAAGGTCCGAGGGCAGTGCATTAGCCGAAAGATTCCGAAGAGGGGGGTTGCGATTTTTGACGATACTGATGAAGAAGAGGCCTATTGAGAGCTTTGAGATTGGTAGGACAAGCAAAGGGCCATATTGGTGAACAATAATCTATTATTGGAAGAACACACCCTATTATTGGAAGACCTATTATTGGAAGAAAAGATGGATTTCAGAGCCAGAGGACTTTGTATTTCTGTGAATCTGTAGAGGAGTCCAACTAGAGCCATGGCTTTGGAAGAGATATGTTTAATGTGGGGGACGAAGGTTAGCTTGGAGTCAAAAAGTACACCAAAATCACTATGGGATGTAAGTTTTTGGATTGGTTGGGCAGAGAAACTATAGGAGCATTTTACAGGATTGGCGCGTAATGTAAAGGTCAGGGTTTTGGACTTGATGGGATTTACCTTAAGCTTCCAGGTAGAGCTCCATTCTGAAATGGAAGTAAGGGCATCTTGCAGGACAGAGCTATCGGCGTAGCTGTCAACTCTTCTAAAAACCTTGCAGTCGTCAGCATAGACAAGAATCCCATAGTCTCGTGAATAAAGTAATTGGGTGATTTCATCAATATAAAGGGCGCAAAGAAGAGGACCAATAACACTGCCTTGGGGTACACCGGAGGTTACTTTGAGGGATGGAGAGGAGATACCGTCAAGAATTACTCTCTGAGACCTGTTGGATAGGAAGTCCACGAGAAGGCGAAGAAAGGTGCCGTGAATGTTGAAGCGGTTTTTAAGCTTAAATGATAGGAGGGTGTGGTCAACTGTATCGAAGGCTCTGGAGAAATCTATGTAGCAGACATCAAGTTGGGAAGATTGCTCAAAGGCTTCAGTGATGTGATTGTTTATAATTGGCTTGGGCGGTGTGAGCACACTCCCTCACTGGCAGCAAATCTTTCATTCAAATTTAACACAGACTATTATCGTCATTATCATTAAATAGCATGTGCACACTATTTAAAGCTCTTCTTCCGTAAATTTCTAACGTTTATATATATAGAGAGTCGTTTCCTAATGACATTCCATTACATGGATTTTTCTGTTGCAATTAGTCTTCATGATATGTATTATTTAATAAATATCTATTTAAATAAGCCTACGAATAAGTATGAAAAGATTTTATTTCAGATAGCAAAGAGGTTAACAACCCTTAAAAACTGTAATATTCAATTTTTATTGATAAAAGATTAATCGTTAACCCCGCAACTGAAGCAACTCTTGTTAAACGACTGGAGAAGTGTAAGCTGAATTCAATGATCCTTCAAAGTTACTGGCTGAAATTATTACGCATTCTTAATATGTTTTCATTAGTATTGAAACTTTTTAACGATTTACAATGAACGTGACCAGTATTTGAATTCCTAATAATTAGTAAAATTGTGTTGTCATATTTGGTGAACACTTTTGAGTGCATCTTTCCAGTTTTCAGCCACAATTGCTAGTAAACCCAGTGATTCCTACAGAGTAAGCATCAGGGAATGTTGATTTGCCCAAAACCGAAAGAGGAAATTTTAATAGAGTGGAAATATTTTGAAATGAGCCACTTAAGATGCACAAGGCATTTCGGAAGTTTATTCGAGCATAAAAGAAGGGCTTTCCGGAAATTATCACTTATATCCCACAGAAAAAAGCCTAATTTTCTCCGTTTTTTCTCTGGTAAAATGGCGTTTTGTTCATTTTCTTAAGTTATGCATAGCGTGTCCGCCTAGGAGCGAGTTCATGTCTATTTAACAAATTTGAATTTAAGATAGGTTTCGTTAACGTAGTTCTCATTTTTTGTATTACCATCATTTAAACCCTAGTCTTCCTAATTGATGGGGTTGCTGTTCGTGATGTCGTGTTTGCGTCGCTAGTTCTGAATTATATTTAAGTAATTTGTGCGGCTGTTAAGGAGATCACCGTATGAATTCACCCAGGTACGGTAGTTATAGGTCTGACATGCTTTTTGTTGCCTCCAGTACCTTTTAACATAATTTCCGAAATCAAAGTGCAGTTTACGGTATCCCTTAGGAAGAACAATGTGAGCATCATAGATGTTTGTATTCGAAGGCAACAATGGCGACGTCCTTAGTAGCCCTCGTTAAATAACCGGAAAAGGATTAACTTTTGACGTTAATTGCCCATTTTGTATAAAACGCTATATCTAATCATAAAATAGTTACAAGAATAAAAATTTTCGAACTCTTGATCGTCAAATAAAGAACAAATGTTAAAAATCCATCGACATGCAAGCATTTAACTGAGGGAAAGAAAAAAGTATTGCACTCTCTTAAATTCATAAGCCTAATTCAAAAAATTGTAAACTCATTATTGCCGCTAGGATTGAACCCGAACCTTTATAAGAGTGGTAATAGCATGCATTTCCGGGTCATTCAGAATGCTTGGAAAAATGAAGTTTACAGCATCTCTCTTGAACGAATCATTTCCAATGTAGAGAGATGACAGACGAACGGATAGGCGTACAAGAGGCAACGTTTGGCAATTATAATAAGCCGGTTGTTTAAAATTAACATGGAGAGTTAATCTCAATATTTCCATTAATATAAATCTAACTTTTCTCGGTGTTCTAATTTCATAGATTAGATTTCACAACCCTCCATATGGAAATATTTAAACCTGTTTTCCTTTTTTATGATTATCGGGAAGATTTATACTCAGTTTTGATAGCTCGATATTTAACTTCTTTTCCATATCTATGTCAGTCTTTTTACGAGGAATAATATGTTCTTTTAAGCATATTATTCTACTGTAATGTCACACTTTCATTTCCTTTCGCTTTTTTAGGAAATATATACTATCCTTACTTCTACCAGTATGGTTTTTATTATGAGCAGAAGGGGAAATAGTTTTTCTTTCTCAAATGAAGCGCAGAGATATGGGCCTCAAATCTTTGTTTGGTTTTTAACGTTTTTTGCTTTCTCTCCTCATCAGGTGAACTCCGACCGTCCAATATCCAAGGACCCCACCTCGCATCAACACGCCATTGGTCCACCGCCACCACCTGCTCAAGGGCACGCTGTTCTCTTCGACCCGGACGACGAAGTCACTCCAACCCACGGCCGCGGGTCCCTGAATGCATCCATCCCCGAAGGACGAGAGTGCCACCGACAACCTAGAAAGTACAGGCCCGGAAGTGGAGGGGATCCAGGGGACGGGTCACCAGAAGATAGACCAGTCGGTGCTGCGGTCACTAGAAAAGGGAGCAGCCCTCGGAAACGTAAGGCACCTCCGCCTCCAAGACCACCACCTCCGGATTTCAGCCGCCTATCCGGAGGTCAGCGAAACACTTCTGGCGGCCAAGTGCCAAAGTGCGACCAAGAGACATCGGAGAATCACTGTGCTCCTGCACCAGTGCATCATTATTCTTCTTCTTCCGTGAGGGGGATATCAACTGTCCAGGAGGAAGTAGAGGAGGAGTACCTTCGGTGCGAAGGTCCTTCGGCCGTCGGTGAAATTTTAGAGAGCCACTTCTACGAGCCAACACCTCCTTGTTTGATCCAAAGGCAACAACCTTCGCCAGAAATCCCTCTGCTTAGTGTTATCCCTCCCACAGGGGACGCATATGATGAACAAAAGTCTTTAGATCCAGTAACCATCGTGATAAAAATGGGAAATAGTATAGGCAGAGCCAGCAGCGTCTACGGGTCGTCGACTCTCGATCTGGATGAGGTCAGCGTCTGCGAGGAGGCCGTGTCCACGGCCACCGCCCGGGAGGACACTTCGTCTGCGGCCGATCAGAGGACAGCCCCCGAGGATGACGAGTGCGACAACACCATCTCCAGGACCGCGGCGGTGGCGTCGCCGCCTCCGGATTCCGGTCGTGGTGGCAGCGTCGGGACGGATGTTATAGATTCTCGGACGGAAGGGGGCACGTCTCTGTCCTCGGTCCAAGACTCTAGGGGTCCGACAGCTGGTCCGCACCCCCAGCAACATTTACTTCATGTGCTGCCGTCCCAGTCGGTAACCTCTTCCGCTGTCGGGCCTTCTGGTCATCAGCGTAAGGAAGACGGGAGAGAGAGTGGGACGAATGCGGCCCTGTTTCCGTTCGCGGCGGCTTCACTGGCGTCCCTGGACTCCATCTCGTCCATAGTGAGTGAAGAAGTGGACGAGTACGATGACCTGACGGCGCCCCAGAAGTGCGCCACCCCGTGTCCCAGCGCCCTCTGCCTGTCAGAGGTAAGTGAATTTTTCCTCTTTTGGTACGCAGGTAACCAAAGAGCCGTGATTAAAGGTTTAGACCAAATAATAAATAAAACAGTGATACCTTTACACATTAAATGGTGATATTACTTCATATCAACTCTTTCCATAAATAGAAAACTCATCCATAGCACGTAAAAAATTCCTATTTCATTTACATGTCACCTCAACAAATGCTATTTACGGAAAATTTTCGTCGAGAAATACTCACCATATGCCAACCTTGTGACAACCTCTATTTGAATCATGGTCTGAACGCGAATATATATTTATCAGTTTTTCATATTTTCAATCTCATTTCGGCTGGCGACATAGGGCACTTCTTTTGGTTCCATGGTTTTCTCATTTATTGTAAACTAGGCTTACCAGAGGGCATCGAAGTGTTGAAATCATTAGGAATTTTGTGATTTCGAGCAGGGAACATTCCATTACAAATTAGGTCTAAATTGATGAAGTGACTGTGTCTTATTGGAATAGGTTAAGAATATAATTGGCTTAAATATCAGTTGCATGGCCTGCCCATGCTGGTAGAAAACCTACCTCTTCAGAGTTTTTCATTCTTTCAAAACATGTGGATAATTACGGATTTGATATCACCTAAGACGACCAGGAATCTAGTGTCAAATGAGCAAATTCTCCTCAACTTTTTCATCTATTCATGAAAATACTACTCCTTTTGCTTGTATTTCAATTTATTTACGTACACCGTATTTTAATAGTATTTTAGACTCGCCATTGAAATTTTTAATCAATATGAGAAATGGAGCATTAGAATCATCCCACCAGCAATAACTTGGCAGGTAATGCAATTAAATCCTTATAGGAGGATGAACACAGCAAACATATTCACTTTCAAAAGAATCTTTATCCTATCTTCAAAAGAATCTTTATCTCTAAAGCCCGAGATTTCTCGCCGTTTGTCCTATGACTTCAATGTTTCACCCTCGAATAATTGTTTTGCCTGCCGTAAAATAAGCTTTTCACTGATGAAGCCGGTACTAGTGAAAACACTCCGTATTTATATCTTGGAATGTTTCCTAGCTTCACTCATTTTAATTAGACATCAGTTATTTCTACGCTAGATATGCATACCCAAAAAAGGCCCGTATTTATTTTTGCAAATACCAAAGTAGAATTGACAAATTTTCCTTCAAAGGAAATATATTTTTCCTTTTTTTTAATACTTTTCTCCCCATGTGGCCGTCTAAAGTCTCGTAACGGTAAACTATAACCCCTGCGAAAGAAAATAAAAACCACCTTCTCTGCGCCAACCCCATGATCCTTCCTTGCACACAGTCCACCCCGTTCTCTCTAATTCATTTCCTCACGATTGCGGCACCCTCTATGAATCCACGCGTGTTCGTCGGCTCCTCTTTCACCAGGTACTGAGGAAAGGGTGATAGTGTTTGCGGCATTGGAGTCTTTCCTTTTTGTTTTAAAAGCTCCTCAAGTACCGCCTCCTGTGGAGAGCGAGAACAAAAGGAGAAAACGAACGGGATATGCAAAGTCGCGCAATTGACATAGAGAGACGAGCGAGAGAAGGAAACCAGCTTGCCGGGTTGGTCTGCCGCTGCCGCCTCGGCGCGAAGGCGGCGGTTAGGCAAGCGACAGGAGACTTCAACGAGCGGGAGACTTCAACGCACGGGAGCTGCGGCCAGGGTCGCTCCTGGGGGTACCCGCGGAGAGAGCCCCCACGACTCGACAGACCTCCCGTGAAGCCGACTTCTTTTCCGCGCCCCGCACATATTTGGCCTTTCCCTCACCTTTTAAATTTCCCGCGATATATCTCGGTTGATGTACGGCCTGCTCTCTCGAGCCATCCATCCATTCATTGTAAACTCTTTCGCGACCACCGTGCCGCGGAGAGAGAAAAAGTGAGGAAAGCCCTCGCGCGAATCACGACTCGGCGTGTCCAAGGCGGCTGCGACAGTACTCACAACTCTGTTTGTCTTTCCTTCACCCCGTTCGTGGGCGCTCCCGACCGTGCCCGCAGCCTCTCTCTCTCTTTCTCTTCTCCTTCTTCTCCGCGGCGGAAAACAAGGGGCCATAACACGACGCGACAGTTAAGAGGCGCGGGGAAAGAGAGGCAATAACAATGCACGATTAAATGGGAGATGGCGTGGTTGCGGGGGTTCCTGGGAGCGCGGTTTGGGAATGGATGAGGGTCGGTTGTCGGCGACGGCGATGGCTGATGGCCATCGTGCATTAGGGAAGTATTACGCTTGTGCAACCCACGCGTGCGCGCGCTAGGCGATGTCTTCGCCCGTTTGGGGATGTCAGGAGTGGAAGCGGGTCGGGAGGGAGTTCAGCGACGTAGGTATTGCGATGTCAAGAGTGAGATGGAACTGAAAAGTATTCCTTTTTGATCTCCCATTCCAATTATACAGTTGAACTGAGTGGACTGGCAGACTAAATATTCATTTGGCCAGACAGTGGGACGATTCTCTCTTAAATGCAAAGGAGAAAACACCTCCCAAACTTCCTTTTTTTAAGCATACTTTCGAATTTGTCTAAACGAGAGCATTATTGGCTCAAATATCAGAAAGATTTCATCACTACAATCTTCACTGCTCATAAACCTTGAGGTTGATTTGACATAGCTTTCCAAGCAATTCTTCTTTCGGCTAACTTCTCCATTTAAGCATGATTTTCTTTTTCGTCCTTTATTCCTCACTCCGTATATTTCATACGATGCAAACTCTTACCATTCACTTCTTCCTTAAATGATCGTGACACAGGAATTGACTAAAAAGGTTGTCCCACTTTTTTCAGATATTTAAACAGACCTTCTTGTTCCCAATTCTATTAGAATCTCATCGTTAGTTACCCACAGTACCAATCCGGAAAGTTGATAGTCTTACTAGGTAATTTCCATTTCAGAGGTAGACCTAGGCCTATCATTTTATCGAGATTGAGGCAAATTGAGTAAAATATTTACTCAGGGTTAATCGATTCATAAGATTTTAGATATTAAAATAATTTTCCAGCCATACTTTGGGAAATTTTATTTTTATTCCATTCCCAAAAATAAGTCCATTCAAGCAATATGAAAGTTTATGTGAGCACCAAAATATAAGCACATGTCATGCATTTCTCTGGAGCAGAGAGAAAGGAGTGAAGCTTGATTATAAATGCAACCCAAATCCGGTGTTCTTAAGCAGCTTACGCGATGACAGACATAACATAGTACCAAAGAAATTTTTCTTTATCTTTCAAGGAATTTGATGCTATTCATTTAATAGGAAAAAGTTCAGGGTTGACTCTGACGAATACTAGAATCGGAATGACCCGCGTCCAAAAGAGACCCAGTTAAAATGACGGTCCTTAATAGTGACCGTACCTAGTACTAAATGCTTGCAGCGTAATATGTTATGGTACACAAATGGCTATATTCTCTTGGGATGAAATTATGCGATTGCAAAAGATGCAAAATAAAAGTGAAAGCTCAAATGAATTGCTTGCCATCAATTCAAGCCTTTTGAACATTCTCTCTCATCAAGGATGCACTCGCACTTCCTAGTGGGACTAGGCACTTACAGTAGCGACGTAGTATCTCGTTTCACCCGAAGCTACTCTAGGCTTCGATCTTTATCTCTATTTTGTACGAATAATTAAGAAAATGGAAAATTTTCCGTTCCCGAGAGCCGTGTATCCCATTTCATTCCCCTCTCATCCCTCATTCCCACGAGAGTTCAAGTCAGAGGTCACGGTAGAAGCTGCGGATCCCTCGTTGGAGATCCTCAAACGCGAAGGTGAGACCGAGAACCTCGTACACAAGTAGGCACATTCACGCCTAACCCTTTCCGTAAGTATTCTGTTTCGTAAGATCGCGGACTCGCGCGGCAAACTCCTTTGAAAACCATTCTTGATACTCCTTTTCTCCTCAGAACCTCCACTCACGTTATCCACATTTTTCTTTGCTGCATTCCGTAAATTGCCAGCACCCACTAGATATCTACTCGTACTACAGCCATATTTCATTTTGTCGATCCTTAAGTCATGAGATTTCCATCAGCCAGTTTGTTACCCTTTTTTCGTGTTTTTTTTCTAATGAAGAATTTTATGAGGTAATTAAACCAAAAATCCTTAGTGAGAATTATTTGTTATACTAATAATATTCATAATAATAATAATAATAACTCCGGCGAATGTACTCGGGATACTCTGTGAATCTGGTAGTCCTCATCGTGGGCGTGCTTGGTGGTGTCTAAAGCTCACTGGTTGAGAATCTCAAGTGCATCCCAGCGCGCAGGGCGCGAGTGGATGCACTTGCAAGTGCAATGCATAAGGCTGTCCTTCTCGGGTCCCTCCGCCTGCTTCGTGCACATGACCCTAATGCTGGGTAGCCACGTATCCGACGATGGTGGACGTGGCTACCCTTATGCGCGACCCCTCTCGAGTGTACGGCAATTATGACGACAGCGAAACCTGATGCTAGCCGGAGACTCTGAGGCGGATGTTACTTTACTGAAACAAATAATCTAATAATAATAGTAATAAAGTGTCTTTTTCGGGCAACAAATATTCATACTGGAATCTCTTAATCAGCATCATTACATCTCCAATATCGGTTTGACGCAGATTTCCACTGGGTTGTGCACTCAGATCACATCTTCATATTTGCATATTTCTTCTCTTTCACATCCTTCACTACTTACTCTTTATATCTCATGCGAGGCTTTCCTTTGCCGTTCTCCCTATTAGCTTGTACCTCGACAAATGTATTAATGAGGTCATTCATATCTCAAGATATAGGTAGTCAAGTTAGTTTTCCCGTCTTCTTAACAAAGCTTTCAGCAGACTTCTCAATTGCCCACTCTTCCCCGAACTTCTTCATTGGTTTTGAACCATTTTACTTTCAGTTTTCATGAATAATCTGTTATTTAGGCGTTTAGGAAATAATTGCGTCATTACTTCGCTTCTGCATATCCAGAGTTAAACGTGCCGTTTTTAACTCTTTTATAGATTGTAATAAAATGTTATGCATTTGGCCTTTTACCTTCTACTTAGTATTCCATTTGATAGAGCGTTTATGCTGAGTTCATCTACATGCTTTTTTACGCTACCTTTATAATGCCTATAACTCACAGAATGTCAAAGCAAATACTCTTAAGCATCAAGTCAAAGCAAACTTTTAAGCATCAGTAATTCTGAATACAGTGCTGAAAATTTTTATTTTAGGAGTGACATAATATGCAATGGTAAATATACGACTTCTCATGATTTAAATGGTTTTGTTGAAGTTTAACAATTGAATATTACATGTAAGAATAAAACCTTCGAAACATATATATGTCATGCCAATTCAATAAAAATTGGTCCAGAGTAACTTTTTGCAAGAACTGAAATGTATCGTTCGGTCAATGCAAAAGTTATGATAAAGGGACGACATATCGCCGGCTAATTCAGCCTAAGTTGGAGGTCACTTACGAAAAACTTAACCTGATTACAAATTTTGAGGCTGGTTCTCAAGTCTCTTAAATTTTATTCTGCACCTGAATTCGATTCCAGTAAAATTCCATTTAAAGACTGCTCTAGAATAGAATATCTTAGCCAGAATTGTATTCTACACGTGGTGAAGTAGCGCACTTCCATAACGTTATGAATAGAATTGGCTTTCAATGTATGTATGTATATACAATGTGGATGCTAATGGGATTACATTTTATTTTGCCGCCGGCAGCTTTATTCCCAACGTAAAATCAAGGGTAATAGGTTAGAACTGACTTATAATTTCATTCACTTTTCCCCGTTGTAAGTACCTTACTTAGTGTGCTTTACATTAATATCATTAACTCTTGTTTTCTTTCACAACTCCCTCATGATGGATCTTGTTGCATACTCGAATATGAAGTGTCTTTCGCTACACTATGCTTGAATGTTACTTGAGTATCTATTTTACTTTATCTTCCTGGTAAAAACGAGCGAAAAAGTCTGTGATAATAAACTCCCGAGTGAATAAGCATACATTTCGACTTGGTGGACGAACGTGATTATCAGTTAGTATTATCAATAGAATAGAAAGTAATAAAACATTTCCGTTAAGCGTTTACCTTTCACGTGTAGTCCCAACTCCAAAATAATTACAGTCCTCAAGTTGTGATGAAGGGGTTAAAAACTATAAGCATAAAGTAGAGAAATAAATTTTACCACTGATAAGATCTGGCTGGTGCTATCAATCATGAAGAATCTCAGGCTCGGGTCTCTTCCTTTTCTGTTAGAGCCCTTCTTACTAACTCTCCCTTTCGGCATCCCGCCCATCTCTTCCCTTAACCCACATTCTACTTCTTGTGTTACAAGCCATTACGCCGTCTATTTTTTTCATTGCCCTCTGTTTACCATGGTCATTTAATTCCATTTCTGCCACGTCATTTCCCGAGGTTCCTTTTTATTTACCATAATTTTTTTCGGTGACTTTTCTCGTTTGTCTGGGAGTGGCAAATGGCCGCCTGGTCTCAAAATTAATTCATCATGACAATAATTTTAACATCGAACGCCGCAGATTCCTTGCGCCATAGGAGTAGTACTTCTCTATCCTTTTGTATTTTTCTTACAGCAGACTCGAAAGTGTTGAATTCAGTCAACCTCAGTCCTTGGTGGATTATTTTTAGCGAAGCTGTAGTGATCATTATTCACATTCGTAACTTGGAATATTAGCAGTATCTCCACGGAGGAAAAATCATTCATCATCAGCGGGACTCGAACCTGGAACCCTCTGATCCCCTGAAGGGCGCCTTCGTAGCTTAATTGGCTAAAGCGCCTGACTGGGATTTTCTCCTATTTATCAGCATTCAGGTCTCCCGAACCTGATAGCATATTTGTTCACACATCGGAGCACTTTACCTTGTTCATATCCCTCTTCACTTTCTTTCCCTCAACACTTTCTTCCTGTGGGTCCCACTCTTCCTTCCTCCCCCAATTCTCCCATTATCTCCCTAACCTCTCTCTGTCGTTCTCCTTCACCCCACCCTCGTCCCTCCTTCGCCCGCTACTTCGCCGCCCCCCAGCTTTCCTGTGCCCCATCCCCCTTGTACCCTCCCTCCACCTCTACTCCGTCGGGCGATTCATTCCGCACTCTCCCTCCCACCGACCACCCCTCTCCACGAATCGTGAGTTTACTCCGGGGAAAGTTTTCCGCCTCCCACCCCCGCCCTCCTCCGCACACACTCCCCGCCCGCTTCCTTCAGACCGCAAGGGGAGCTCATCCGCCGCGTCCCGATGCCATCTTTATTGCGATGCATCCAATCCGACCATTTTCCCATGCCCTCTCCCACCCCGGCCCACCCTCCAGTCTCACGTCATCCCCCCCTCCCCCCTTTGATGCCCACTAACTCTCCTCTTCCTCTTTCCATCCCACCCGGGATACTGTCGGGACTTGAGATAACCTTTGAGTGGTCCGTCTCCGTCCGCCAATCCGCGCTCTCACTAATAATTTCTCTTGTTGCCGTAATCGTAGGATTTAAAATTTTCCCTAATTCAGGGTTCATACCGGTCAGGGAAGTCAAGGAAATGTCAGGGGAATAAAAATCGGGACTGGAAGACATGGAAATGTCAGGGAATTCAGATTCTGGTCAGGGAAAACTCCAGAGGCATAGCAAAAAGATGAAAATCGTGGTTGAACGCATGGAGCTTTGCTGTGCTCGAGCGGCGAGGTGCACATTTTGTTGCCCTCAGCTTGCCATCCTGGCTGGGTGGCACGGGGTAGCGCCGACTTGGCGGCTCGCTCAGGCTCGCATGCTTGGTCTGCTCGTCCATTGTTTTGTTTTTGAAGTTTGACTGGAATATGTTACTTTCCTAGAATAAATTAATTTAATTTCACGTTATACCTTGCTACATTTTTCCATAAAGCCCCTATATACTACGACTGCTTTACCATTGATATAAAGTCAGGGAAATTTCTAAAATTGGGACTGGAAATCAGGGAAAAGTTAGGGATATTGAAATTGGAAAGTTGATATGAACCCAGCAATCCCTTTATCCTATCTTACACTTTTCTCGTTTGCTTCGTTACCATTTAGATTGAGGCGTCAGTTTCATCTTATTGAAGACTGCTATGCATTAAAGTTGCCGAATTTTTTTTGCCAGAGTTGATTGTTCTGATCAGTTGATGCGGGTGCTCTTTTTGTTATAATTTGGACGGTTTGTGTACTGCTCGCATTTCTTAGTTCTGAGGCCTAAGATCTCGTGTTTTTTTGTGCGTTTTTTTGCTTGCGACAATTGAAATAAATCATCGTTTTTTTGCGTATTACTATTGCATGTTCAAACTTTATTTAGCCATGTTGCCGATTAAATCAAATTATTTCAGGTAATAATTACGTAATTCGTCCATTTTCTGGACAATAGCGAGGGAAAATAGTTTTTTTTAATCTGATAGGCTTATAGCAAATAATAGTGTAGCTATAAATGGTTTAATAAATTTAAATAAAATCCCTGTTTTCGCTTGAAATAGAAAGCGTAGATAATGATTTTTATTTCATTCATTGCACGACTTTAATTCAACCTCAATGACAACTTATTTCTCTCAGTATTTCAAAATTTTGAAAGTGCATCTATCAACAAGCAGGATTGGTATCTGCGTTAAATTCAAAACGTATTCGGAGAGAAAAAAAAGCACTTGAATCACATAGCCTCTATACCCTCATAGTCTTCCCGGTTGTCAACTAGAAGTGATTGATGGCAGTCGGTGCGCGGAGGACTGCGATTACTTGGGTTATCCGTATCCATCGTCGCCTCTTCTTAGCGCGAAATCGCAACCCGTGAAACGACACAAGGACCACGCCCTCGTTCCTTTTGAAACGGCCGGCATTCTTTGCCGTGAGGCGACCTCCGGTGGCTCCGGGACACGAGGGAGTACGCATTTGCGGGCGCGAACAGTTCTCACTGGAGGGCGAGGCGAGGAGTTCTCACTGGGACTCTTGCCCAGAAGGGCAGAGAAATAAAGAAAAAGGAATCAACCGAGAGGGGCGTGCATGAACTGCTAACACTTAGGCATGCGAGCCCATCTGACTCGTCGCACGACAGCATTCTGTAGTCCTGTTAAACATCGGAGAGCCAATCGCCACGCATCGAACGGAGTAACAGGTTCAGGAGTGAAAGAGGAATTGAATTGAATGAATGGTTCGTGGAAGTGGCATGCGCACTTTCAACTCGGTGATTGATCGGTTCCCGCGACTTTGAGTCTCCGTTTGACGTCCATATGCCATTTACGTAGACGCTAATGCGTGTAGATCAAGCGCCTCGGAGAGCGAGTAAGTTTACACTAAAATTGAATTCTACCCTTCGAATGCATGGCGAATGAGAATGTGCGCGCGCTAGCTTTCTTTTGGAAAGTGTGCCTCTCGCATGGAAAGATCTAAGTATTTGAACGGTATATTTAGGCGCATGTTGTTGGTGTTTGGAGCACCATTCGCTGGTGCGATGGTACTTTTCAATTCGTATAGTCTCATAACTCAGGTATTAGTGTTCACCACTTCATCATTGAAGAAGAATGTGGGTTGTGGGCGCAGGCATCACTCCCATTCCGGCTCTGCCTTCCTATAAACATAAACTAAGTGAATTAGATTAATTTTAAATGTAATATTCGTTTACCCGTCAATAAAAGCTGCACATTTCAACTCATACGAGTTTAGTGATAGTGTAAAATTTTTAAGTGATTTTTATCATTTTTAGCTCAAATATTTAAGATTTTTACCGTTAAAATATGTACGCGATGAAATAACTAATTTGACCCAAAAATTCATAGATCCATCTCATTTATATTGATATATTCTTAGAGATGTCTATTCGAAGGCAGGTACTTTTTATAAGCAGTTATGGAGGGTAAATACTCAGGCTCTATGTTTTTAGAACCAAGACTTATTCTGGCATCTCCCATTTTTTCTCATATTTTACTTTTCTATGGTCCAGTGGAAGTATTAGATTTTGGCGTGAATTTGTCTTGTATCTTTTGTTGTTTCCAGTGACATTTGCTTGGAGTAAAATTATTAAAAAGGTATTCACGGAAATAATCAGCGTAATCTGATGGCGGAGAACCTAAAAATTTCTTTCTTTCAAATTAATCATATTTCATCTTCCCGGATGCATTTTTTCTTGAATTTCATATATATTTGGCGCTAATGGACTATGAAAGATAAAAAGTAGAAACGGAAGGAGCAAAACAGCCGCAGACTAATTTCCGATATTCCCCTAATTTTTAAACATTTTATGCCCAAGTTAGCAATACGTAATGGAACCTCATTTGGACCACAGAAAAAATAAAAGACTTAGCTTACTTTATTGATGCGTAAATTACTGTTCTTTAGTTTAAACAGCTATTCTGAAGTGCTATAAAGCCCTTTCAGAATTGACATTATCCTGGCAAAGTCACCCTGGAATATATTTTTGTGTACTGCATCATCAAATATTCTGGTGGATATAGCAAAAGACTAATAGAGGAGAAAACAAATTAATTAATATTTAATTTGTAGTTCAGCTTGGAAGGAACCAATCAGTGCTTCATTATTTTACCACCATTATTATTCCCAGATGAATAAATATTTATTTACTCATTTAATTTTCTCAGTTAATTACTTTTTTATAGTTTCTCTTATTCTGCATGACCTCAGATGCATTCTCTCCCACAGAAAGGGCATTGAGAAGCCTTTTCCGCGGTAGATACATCTACATCTACATAATACCCTGCAAGCCACCACAAGGGTGTGTGGCAGGGGGTGATTTCTCACCAAACATGCACTACATATCATGCATAAAAAAGGAATAGTATTAATATAGTAGTCAGAACTACA
The DNA here is from genome assembly GCA_933228895.1 of Platycnemis pennipes. Lineage (NCBI taxonomy): Eukaryota > Metazoa > Arthropoda > Insecta > Odonata > Platycnemididae > Platycnemis > Platycnemis pennipes. The sequence continues at coordinate 70,549,181 of OW121847.1, read as the reverse complement.
CTATTTAAAAATGATAGAAATTGCAAAGCAAACATGCAAAAACATTCTGTTAGTAGGGTTAGCTTTAAGTACTCATACCAACATGCAGCTACCAATGCTATTCATTGCTACTCTCCGATAGGACATATTTACCGTTATTCGTATCTCTTATTGTGCGAGGGAAAAAGGACATTTTGAATCGGTCAGTTCGGCAATCAATTTCTCTAACTTTATGATTATGGTCCAGTCTGCCATAGTAAGTTGGGGTTCGTAAAATATTTTTAACATCATCACTGAAAATATTGCCTTGGAATTTGTGGAAGAGATTAAGTCTAAATTTCAACCTGCGATCTGACAATGATTCCCATTTCAATTCATTTAATAGACTGGTTACGCTAATATAATTATCGTATCGTCCCTTTACAAATCTTGCCGATCTTCGCTGCACACGTTCAAGTTCATTACTTAGACCGATTTCGTAGGGATCCCATACACTGGCAGCATATTCCAAATGAGGTCTAACAAGGGAAAAGTAGCTGATTTCTCGTACATGATCGTCACATTTACCCAATACTCTTTTAATGAAACCCAGTTTGCGATTCGCTTGACCAATTATTTCACGAATGTGTTTACCCCAGGAAAGATCATTTGTCAGTCTTATTCCAAGATTAACGTATGTCCAAAACTTTTATTTAAGTGCATCATTTATTTCCCTATGAAGATTACTATTTTCTCTTACTACCACTAAATGTTAATATTCTGAATTCTATGGGTACATGCGGTTTTATGTTTGCGATCTTAAAATCTTAAAATGAACATTTGATGAATCTTATAAGGCCTTGAAGTAGGATATAAATTAAGGACGAGAACATTCCCTTGTCATAAAGTTTCTGATTCTATTGTTTTGTGCTAATTTTAATTGAATGAATCATTTTGGTGACGATTTTTATGACTTTCCGGGAAATCTAAACGCCTCTTTGATGCGTGTCGTGTTCGTTAATGGTCTGTAGACTTCCTTCCCTCAGATTCTCCCATTAGGGGTCCCGTAAACTTGCCTTTTCCCCCTCCATTCTCAAACCCTCTCCACACCCTCGTACTCACTTTTATTCTCACTCCTCTCCTTCCCAGCCAAAAAATCTTCCCATGCGGCGATGCCTACGAATTTCCGTGATGACCTAGTGACACTTCCCCTCCCCCCCTCCGAAGCGCTCTCACGGAGATCCATACGCGTCGATAAGACTCGCGAGCAGGAACAAGAAGACGAAAACTTTCTTCCCTCTGGAACGATGAATTGGAGGGGAACAATGTGCTTGCGGGAGAGGCAATAGCACCTACTAAGTCGGCGCAAGTTCGAAGGATGAGGTACAGCCTATTGAGAAATCTGAGAAGGGGTGTTTGAGATACCTCCACGCGAGACTACTTGCTTCAGTCCAGCAATTCATGGTCCATGCAACTCCAAATATAACAAACGAGGAGAGATTAGAGCGTCCAACGGGAAATATCCAATATTTGTGTTTACCATGCACTATCCAAGAACACAGCATAAGCCAAGGTTTCTGGAGGCAACGTAATTGATCTTAATGGCAAATAACCTAAAACCCGCTGCCACAAGCAGTTAAGACAGTTTGCAAGATATTAGTTAGTACCTACATTATGACCAAGTATGAACTAATTATCTTAATAAGTTCTCGCCGTAACTTTTCACGATTTCGTGCATATTGCGTGATTTTTCTGCACATCCACATACCTACAATGGATCAGCTAGCTTTTCGTAACATTATTCTTTGATATTATGGAAATGTGTTCAAAATGTTCAGAGGGAAAAGGTTTGCAGAATCTGAACCATGGAAATTTGCCTTGCCAATGCGTTTCATCACTCTTCCCTCCAATTCTAAAGTTTTAACGCCGAATTTCTGACGTACTACGCTTTGCGTGTGTTTGGCTTTAAAATTACAATTGGCTATCGATCTGTGAGTGGACCCCATCTTGTCCCCGGCATTCGAATTGTTTATGCATTTTTTCATCTCAATGCGTTCATTGTAAACTGCGATTGATAAAAAAATGTTTAAATGTGCAAACGCTTCAGGACTTTTTGTGTATCAGGAAATAGTAAATTTTTATACAGTTCTTCACATCCTTAATCAGTCTAGTAATTTAATTGAGCTTAATTTAAGGTTAATTGAGCTAACTCAAGGGCTGGCTCCAAAAAAGTTTTTTTTAGAAGAAAATGCTTCTACAGAAAATAGCTGTTTTTCACTCTCTTTTAGTTTATTTCACTTTGTATTATCATCATCATCATCGGTCAACAATCCAAAGATTGTTTTTGCAGCTCTTTACTCAATTCTCCTATCGGCTAACCTCTTCATATCATATTAACGACTAAATTATATTTATTGTTACATTATTCATTACATTTGCATTCAGATACATATGGGCTCATATGATGATATTTTATGAATATGTTTTAAGATAGCCTTTACTAGCCGAAAAACAATCATTTTTTCACATTTTACCTGATACGTGAAAACGTGTACGAGTAAAAACGAGTACGTGAAAACCTAGGATAATCAACTAGGTAACGTTTATTTGAAAGCTCAAGAAATATTTTCAACCTATGAAAAAAGTATCCAATCTCTCTTCTCTCTCCAGTTCGTCAACATTTAAAACCTCTTCCCCCTCTCTTTTTCTATCTTGCACGAATATTTACCGGAGCATTTCTTTCATAATCATTGCGCATTAAGACAGTATTAATGAGTTTTTATCTTGGGTTTCATGGCATTGAAAATAAAATCATGCACAAGCATACATACACCGGGTGGACACTACCCACCCAAGCGGGATATCGACTGCGGTAGTCAGTTCGGTTACGCGGCGGTCTCATAACCAAAAAGTTGCGGGGTCGAATCCCGTCTCTAGCATAGGTGTTTTTTGTAGTAGGATTAGGTTTATTATTAAGTTGTGCTAGACAGTGCGATGAAACTTCAGTAATTGAAGCGCCACAGGACCTAACTTTACAAACGCTACCCGGGTGGGATTTCGAACTTTCGTCCCCTTGGATAAGATCTAATCCGCCGTCGTCACCGAGGCCTAGCAAACCATTCCTGCATCATTCCCCCAGCTCAACACCTCCTCCGCCCTCCCTCTCCGACCCCGAGCCCTCTTCCTCCCTCTGGCGTGCCTGCCGTGTGCACACGCGCCCTGACCTCCCCCTCCCCAACCCAGGTCCTTCTTCCCCCATCTCCCTTCATAGGGGATCCCTCCTCCTTCCAGCCCACCCACAGTTCCCGTCTTTCCCTTCTGCCCGCCTTCACCCCTTTCGCCTGAATTATAACCTCTCGGAAGGGACCCGTGCATGTGTTCCTCTACGTGCCCCGTGCATTAATACAGGGGTCGGCTCTGGTGAGCATCGTTGTTTCGTCTAATGGGAAACTATGTCTCCCGATGGAATCGTGGTGATGCTTTGCATACACCTATCTGGTGAGCGTCTGAGATGCCCGCTCTTTGGATTCCCGTTTTTATTCTGGCCGGTGCATGCACTCTCGAGGTTTCTTTCGGTTATTCCGGGAAGTTTGTTTTTTATGTAAATCTCCTGGTTCATTGACGTTCTATGCTGGGCCATAATGAAAAAATGAGAGTTAAAATGTTCTTAAACACTATATTTATGAAATAAAATCAACAGTTTTACAACTAGAATAATCATTTGGAAGGTGAAGGTTTTTTTTTCTACCGATCTACCCGTAGGGTTTGGTTACCAAGTCTATAGGGACAGGTGCTTTTAGTCTTAGTGTCCAGCATTCAAATATGGGTAATGCAGTAGATCACCATCATATTGAGGGAATGAAGTTTTCCGGGTCACCGTAGGAAACAACGGCTCTCTTCGTAAAAATTGGCGCTGGATTCTTACAGCATATACACCAAGCTGTGCTGTTAAATCCAGCTAAGGCTTAAAGACTGTATTTCTCTACCTTGTGTTTGATTGAAATATTTTAGAAGGGATGGTATGAAGGTCGTGTTTGGTAAAATGGGAGTTTATAGAAATACATTCCAGTGAGCTCCATCGAAGTCACTTGAATATTCTATAAAGTTGTTTCCTTTTAGGAGTATAACAGAGAGGCTGAGCTTTTTTATAGTTTTACACAAGGATGCTGATAGTACCATCCTCATCTTTTTAGGGTTGAACGCTAACATGAGCAACTCATAACAAATCACTTGAAGGATGAATATTTTTGTTTATTATTTTGCATACTACATTTTCTCTTAACGCATTGATGGATTTAATTGCATTTCTTTCTTTTTAACATTCTTTAGTTGTAACTGAATTTCAGTAAATGTTTAAATCCTTGAATGTCTCATTTTGTTGTACGTATTTAGAATACTTTGATCTTAAATATTTTTATATAAATTAAAAATGGACAAACACTTTTTGATGTACTGACTGTGTAGGAGTGGCTCACAAAATAGTCTCTTCATTTCTATTTCGATGCGGTCAGCCACCCACTTCTTTCCACGTTGATGGGCATTTGAACGTCCATCCATCGTCTATTCATCGAATCTAAAGCACCTTAGCACCAAGAGAGCAAAAAGAGGTTCAAATTATAAAAGCGTATTTAGACGCTTTGGAGTGCCTGCCCGCTAAAGGGAAGGATCGATCGTCAATAATGTAAAAAAAACCTCTCACTCATCATGCAGCAGCCCCTGTTCTTTTGCCCTAATTATCAAACCAGACAAGGGCAGTGGGAGTCAAGGAATTTAACACCTCATCCCTCAGCTGTCGCGGAAACATTGGTTCTGCTCTCCCCGAAACCTTTCAATTTCCTGTGTCCCTTTCCTATGGGTTTTTTCACCTTAGATTCCTATCACTTATTCGACTTCTTCTCCATTAACGTTTCCTTTCTTTGCCTATTTTAGAGGTCGTCAACCCTCTCTAATGACTGCGTGTTTTTTCATGTTTGAGAATAGTAGTAAGCCGACAAGTCCGCTTCCAAGTATATCCTGCTGGCATGTTTGGGGAAAATAGGAAAAAATGTGATTACTTTTCCAATATGCTCCTTAGAAGGCATTTTCAAGTTTTGCCGACCTAAGTGTAAGTAGGTACGTTCATTAATAAACATAAAATTACTATGCAGCGCTGGTGACTTTGGAATCTGTTTTCTATGTTGCCCGTGATATTTATGATTAGATTACTCCAACTTTCCTTTGCTTCAAGCTAAAAAAAAAATACAGAAAAAATGTAATATATAAGAATAAAAAAATAAACATTCCTAAATGGTGAAATTATTGTCATTCGGAAATTTTAAAGTGGTTTCCCTATCATTAAGTAACTTCGTTTTCCAGCTTTCCCTGTATTTCTATTCCCACCAAAATTGCTTGCTGGCCATAAAGGCCCTGCTTTAGAAAATTACTTCTACATATAGCTACAAAAACAATTAGGAATTTTTACACAATGAAAAATGTCACTGGTTCTCTCCCGTCCGCGCATGGCATCCAATTAATGAACAACTCATCTGTAATAAATGATATATTTTTTGGTCAATGATTGGTAATTCCGTCAGAGAAACGTGTCGTTGGTAGTGAAATTTTTAAACAACTCAATGAATGCATTGCAGTTCATTTTTTACTTTGCATAATATTGTCAAATATATTAGTGATGCCTCCCTTAAGATTCCCAGGATCCCACGGTACGAAATTAAATGGCTTTTATCCGCACAATTCACCTACATGAATTTGGAAAACAGAACTCTGAATCACAAAAATGAGAAGATCAAAGGCCGTGCGCTTAGTTAAATTTTCTTCCATTCACCCACCACCTTTGGTGACTTCCGCCTCATTGAACCCTCCCTTCACACTTTCCCTGGACCCTCACCCAAAGCCTCTTCCGCGATGATGGTGCACCGACGATAGTCGGGCGGATACGAAGATCTAGATCCTTGGTGCGGAAGCGGACTGGGCGATATCGGAAGCAGACCCGGTAGGAATAGAGAAAGGAGAGGGGATGAGAACGTGGGCTATACTCGGGAGGAGGGAGTTTGCAACAACACCGGCAGCATCTTCTTCCGCAGGGCGCAAAAGATAGGGAACGGGAGGGAGGGGGGGGGGGGGGGGTAGAAGACGATTCAGAGAAGTTTTCCCCCTCTCCCTCCTTGGAAGGCAGCATCCAACCTCCTCGTGCGTGCTTTCTCCGCACGCCCACCAAAATAAGCTTTCACCATTAAGGGGGGGAGGGGGAGATAAGGCGGAGAGAAAGAAGGCGCTAGGAGGAGGAGCGTTGCGGCGGAGACGATCAGCTATCTCATCTTCTTAGAGAAAGTATTGTTGCGGGGGAGGAGTAAATAATCAAAAGGACACATTCTGTTCCCGTAGTTTTTATTTTCGAGGGCGTGAGTGGAGCGGTTCGACTAATGAATAGGGGTGGAGGGTGGGAAGCGTGATGGATTGGGGGAATAAATGAATACAATTGAGCGGGAAAGGGGTGGGAGCCCGTCGGGAGCATGATGTGTGCTCTCACGATTTCGGAGACCGCGGTGCAGTCAAAAGAACTATTAATTGTTCCGAGAAGCACGCGTCTTTATAAAAATACATTTGACTCATCCCTCTCTTTCGAGCTCCATATCTATGCCATGCCACATTTCTTCATCTCACCTCTCCAACAAGGAGGCATTTCCTAAAGATTGATTAAACTTTAGTCTCAGCTATCTTTTGTGAATGTAGTTTGTTCATTTCAGATTTTTACCTATGGGTACAAGAAATATTTAATTTTTGGATTATTAAAACGTAGCCTTCATTAAAGCATAGTTTTCACTTTTCGTTAATGAAATTTTATCTGGAATATGTGAGTCACATATAATAGCAGTCCCTCCTGGTTTTCGTAACCTGGTTGACCAAAATATCGATATTAGATTGTTTCGTGTTGCTTGAATTGTCTTTTGGACTTTTGATTTCTTCACAAATTTTTCATCCTCAGCCAATTTGCTCAATTTTTATGTGCAGTTGATGGCAATGCTACAACATGTTAACTGTTCATCTATCTTTTCTGACCATGGTCCTGGACGTCAATTTTTCCGGCAGATAGACTAGCGGGCAGGTGTCAGGAAGGTTATTTATTATTTTAATCCACTGAACATCAAGCGACTCATTCATTTAAGATTTAACTAGCACACTCAAAATGAGTGTAATTTATGCAAATGACATGTGTCTATAATCATAGCTTTAATTGCTTTCTAGATTGACCATTACTTGTTTAACATTTTAATAGGCATTTTCTCTAGGGTAGAGGGTTTTACCGACATTCCCAACTACCTCTTGGAAAAAACGATTCACATGAGTATCTGTTCATGCCCCCACTATCCCCCGTAATTAGTGGAACACATTTTGATTTTTCTCCTTTCTCCACCTTGACGATCAATGATAGAAGGTTGGTCCTTACCGTGGGTTTCTGCACCTGCAGCAGTTATTTGAAAAATATATATCAGTCCTAATAATCTATTTTATTATATTTAGAGAAGCATTTTTTGCATTCTGTTTCTATCTTTTAAACCACACATTTATTTTTACGGACAAGTACATGTTTTTTACCCTTCCAAGCAACTTTAATATTTGATTATTTTTTCAATAGTTAAAAGGCCATTCTTTGTATATCCTTGAATTATGGGTATTGTTATTGAGTCTTGGATGCTGGAAGAGTTGTTGCTTTCCGAAATTTCTAGTGATACCGAAAATCAGTTTCAATTGATCGTTCCCGTTAATCAGAATGATCATTGTCAGTATAAATTAGAATGTCATTATAAATTCCTCTAGCATTGTAACTTTTACGTGTTATGAGTTTAACGCCAATAGGATTCTCAACATCTTAATGATAGTGTTGGTGATCGTTTCTCTCAGACGAAAGTGTCATTCGCCCTTCTTGCTTTCCATTTCTCCTGGATCATTAGATTCAACTATCCTACCAAAAGTGACTTTACGACATTTGGCGATAGACGAATTATTCTCTGTCATCATACTTTATTTGAATCTCATAAGTTAACTTTCATTTGGCCATTTTCAATGCAAAAAGAAAGCCTTTCCTTCAGAAACGAGAAAATCTGTCAACAAAAGAATTAGCATAAAATGTCCTGGTAATTTTTTTCTGTTATGCTTGCTAACCTTGGTATTTAGTTAAATATTTAGGCCCCTGTCGATCAATGGGTCTATAAGTGTTATTCTTTCTGCATATCCCATTCCTCTTTGAGCAAATATATCCCAGTCAGATGTAAGAGCTCGCCTGCTTTTGTTTCTTTTGGGGAAATTGGAAATTCTTTAGTCTTACAATAGAAAATAGGTTATCATGCTATTCGCAAACACCTCATAGATCATCATTAAATCCACTCGTACAATTGTCGTGAAATTTCTTTTGAGATTACGCCAGAAAGAAAAAGAGAAAGGAAGGCAATATCTCCAAATTTAGCTCCTTTCGGCTTTTTTGCAATTTAGCTTCCTTTAAATCCTTCATGTGATAAAAACAATGTTTTATACCTGTATACGTAATTTGTATGGAACACCGTTCAGAACACTATCATTGATTTTTAGTAAATGTTTGCCCCCGTTGATGCTATGAGGTAAATGCATCATGGTGGTTGGAAAACTGAACAATAATAACTGCTGTTTATTCATTTTAATGCTCTTTACGCCACCATTAACGCACTGTTTCCATCCGTTTGGTAGCATGCATGATCCTGGCATCGTTTACATGAGTGAAAACAGCGCCTTCTCTTTCACTGATGCCGCTTGTCGTGTTTAGAAAACTCCCTTGATCGTGACGAGGGTTTTTCTGATTTCTTTCTCTCTGGCTCGCGAAAAAAATGATCATCCCGCAAAGTGCAAGTTGGGAAACGGCGACACAGAACGTGCGGACTCGAGGAACGCGGCGCACCCACCCGCGCGAGCCCGGCAGAAAACGACTCCCTCGGTATCATGAGGACAATATTACAACTTTCATCACCTTTCTTCGCGCCGAATCATGAAAATGTGTCGGCTTTTCCGGAGAAACTCGCTCTCCTAAAATTTCTTCAAGATATTTTACTGCCACCGTTCCTCTGATCCGCGACAAGATTATTCCTTGTCATATTCACCCCAGTTTCTCGTAAAAACGCAATTTTCTTTCTACCTATCCACTGTGATTTAATCCTGCGGAGCCCTCGAGTGGATAAAGGGAGGTACGAGGGTGATGGAGAAGAGAGCTCTTAAGGAAGCAACGTGTTCATGAAAACGGGTCCCCACGTCTTCATCGCCAATGAGCGTAAGAACGCTACAATCATCCTAATGGTCCAGGCGCGCGTGCTTTCCGGCTTCGAGTTTCTAAAAATCGGCGAAAATCTCGCCTTCGGATCATTTGGCTCGATGAAGGGTTTCAAAATAGATTGAGGAAGCCATCATAATCGGATATCATTAGGGGAAGGAAGGCTTCTGAAATCGCAGACCAACTTTCCGACCTCGGGCATGTTTTCGACTCTCGCGAGTGCGAAACGAGACCGGTTTGGGTAATTTTACCCGTGGATTTGTAATTGTTTTAGAAATTTGAGGATCGTAAAATTTCGCGGCTAATGAACCGGCAGGAGTTTGCCACCATCCGCGCAAGCGTGGATGGCTGATTTAATGGCCTTCAGCCCCTCTTGCTCCAATGCACCAGAATATCAAGAATAGTTGGGCCACGAGGCACCGCTTCCAAACGCTAGCAGTTGAGTCAACGACTGATTTTGCAGTGGCTAGCGGCCAGGTCCAGATTACCAGGCAGAGGTATATTTTTTGTGGGATTATCACTTCCTCCAGTTATCAGCAGCTTAGCATTAATTTCTTGTCGACGCACCTGAATTGACAGAGCTCTTGAACTGCTCGTATTACAATGAAGACTATTTTCCCTTACATACGCATACCTATGACGCCCAGTCTCTCCGCTGTTCTGTTTTCCCCACTCCTCCTATCCGGAAAACACTAAGTAATCCTAAGCTATGTATATTTTAAAATTATTTATATTAAAAAATGTAATGTTCAGAGCAATTAATACTTCTGGGGAAATTGAGCGGAAAATTTTATGTGTTTATATTTAATTCCTGTCATATTTAGGGTTTTAGGCTGAAAAAATGTATCATTCATAAACCGAAATGAAATCCGGCCCTCATTTAACTCTCTCCTCGAATGTTACCTTCTACTTCTCATTCTGTCAGTGTTGATGAATGAATAGTGTAAACAAATTGAAGGATAACTTTTTTTGCATATTCATTAATACATTAAAATTCACCTTCTCAAAGGAGGAGAGGCATTTTAAGTGCTTCAATCGAGTAAAAGAATGCATAGATGTAATTCGAGCTTAATCCTCTGATGTGTTTGCATTGTTTGGCATCGCGAACCTTCTTGATGGCTTGCCATCGACAGATTTCTAGCCATCAAAAGTGTAGTCTTTCCCCCTACACGCATTGAAATGAGTAATTTTCACTTTTCGCTCGAAATAAAATGGGCGATCAGATTTCCGAGAAGTCAAAGCCTCCAATGTATGTACCGTGGGAATGCGCTCCCACGAGCGAGTGAAAGGGGCTGCAGAATTCCCCTCAATGACTCGCTCCATCCGGGAAGGCGGTGCGGGGGTGGCAATAGAGGAGTTAGCGAAAGGGACGAAAGAGAGGGAGAGGAATGAAACGTGGCGGTAGCTGGAGGTGCTTCACTCCAGCTCGCCAACGAATTCCTACATGTGGAACGCAGCGTGTAAAAGTATGCGTGGGCGTTCTCTTTTTTTTGTGTTACAGATTCAACCTCCTCTCGTCCACCTCCCCCTTCGGTCCCTCGCGGTTTCTGACTAGGAGTGGGAGGGCGTGAACACTCTCTCGTCGCAGACAGATCTCCGGGGGTGAATGGGGGGGAGAGAGAGAGGGTGGAGAGAGAGATTTAGCGAGCGGGAAAGGGCTCGGGGCGCGGGCGGGGGGAAGTGTTAAGCCGCGGCGGCTGCGGCATCTCAAGTCAGTAGTGGGTAATCTCCACCGCCAAGGATTGTCACGGTCGAATGAGCAGCTGGAGGAGGAGGCGGTCGGCCTCATGCCTCCCCGAGAGCAGGCCGAGGAGATGGCAAAAAAACAGCGGAGATGGTCTCGCGAGGAGAGACTAAGTTACCGAGTGATGGGGTGGGTATATTTTGTACGGCGAGTACGAAAAATGGAACGTAGGTGGGGATAGTATTATGCGTTTTGTAATGAACGATTAGCGTAGGCTTTTTCCCCTCTCAAATATTTTCCTATCCTATTTTCATCGAATGAACTGAGGATTTGAGAATAGCTGGTCCAGAGAGAATGAAGTATTCAGGTTATATTATAGTGCTACATTAAATTTCCAAAATAGTCCTGCGATGAATAGTACTTTTACTTAACGCCGGCCAAGGTAGCCAGATCACCAGCGAGTCAGCTCGGAACTCTTAAGGTCACGGTTCAAATTCCACCTCGGACATGCGTCTCAAGACTAGTTACTTAGATGAAATAGTGAGATTTAACCTTAGTTATTGTGGAACTTCTGGATAGTCCAACAAATACATCAACTTTAGAGCTTAACTTTAAATTGTCAATGGTTCAAAAATTATAAAAAATGGAAAATTCATTTGTTAGTGTGATTGAAAACGTTTCATTGCATAAATATTTTTATCTAAGCGTATTATTTATTTAAGCGAATACGTCGAAAACCACTGTCACTAATTTCTAACGTTTAGGCGCAGTTTTTATAGCTTCATCCGCTGTCGATTTAAGGTACCGCTGAACTAAGACGATGTGATATTTTGCTTTGAAAGTGGTTTTGTTAAAGTGTGCTTACTTTGCTACACTGTTTTCAGCTTTGATGCCACACACTTGTAAAGAAATGTTTAGTTGTACACCAGTATGTAATGATTCTAGGTTGCAAACTAGTGACGAAAATAGTAAATAGTAATCGGTTTAATTTCTCAGATGGAAAACGAGGGATCTTGGTACAACTCCTGGTCATGGTTGATGATTTTATTCCTGACGTAAATATTGCCTGAAGACACTATATAATATTTTAATTGCAGGTGCTAGAAGAGTGAAATATTCTTATCTTTACGCTCAACCCTCACTGCAAGTGTACGTGTTGCACAATTTTATGAACGACCATAATCAGTCAATATATTACTTCGAATGAATGCAATTAATTCGAAGCACTTAGACTGAAGCTTAGTCTGGCCTAGGATGAATGTAAAGAATTTATAGCGTAATGACATTTGCATGAAGTTCCGGAGCAAGCTCCATGAAATTTAAACATTCCATTTTCATATTAACTAGCTCTGAAATATACAAAATATGTTATATGTGAGCGGGGACTGGTTTTCTGGATGGCTTTGAGGACAAAACTCAAAGTAGTGGGAGTATAGAATGCTATTAAGGAAAAGAAATTTCGTATTTACAGGTGAAATGGAGGTGAGAAACGGCTAAAAGATTAAATTCTTCTTCGTGAAGTCAAAATTTTTGATTTTTAAAATATTTTTCGTGATCCTCAGAAATGACGAAGTACCTACTCTGATCAAAATGAACAGATATAGATCATAATTTCATTATAATTCACTCCAAATGTCGTTGAGTAAGTTGATGATTTTCGAGCTCATTGGTGGTGGAGGTTGTGAATTCCTGCAAAGGATGCGATTCTCTTTAGCATCTATTCATCTCCAATATTCCTGCCAGCAATCTTTCCCACAAGTGAGACGAACGACTTCTGCGTGGTCCCTTAGATTATGGTACTAATGCATTAATACCACTACATGTATTAGTACCATGCCTTAGATAACGACCAATGTCGCGTAGTAAGACCTAATTCCTACTAAATACGTATATATCTATGGGGATAAAAGCAGTGTAAATGTACCAACAATGATGAAGGAAGGCAAACCACACAGGAGACGCCACGCCGCACCTTCGGAATCGGATTAGTAATCACACGTATTGCCGAGTGGTGTGAAGCCCGGAAATTATGCGAGAGAGTTTCGGAATCCCGGGTATTCTTTCGGCTCCGTGGGCGGGACGGAGCTTCGAAGGAAAGAGAGATGCAGGAGATTCTATGCGTAAGGCGCCCTAACGGCCGGAGGTGGGCCTCAGGACATTTTATCTGGAGAAGAAAGGGGAGAGGCGCATTTAGTTGCTGCAGTATAGTTCCGGCTCCTTAGTCCTCCTCGTAGGGTACGGGTGTCGGAGGAGAGGAGTGGGACGAGATTCAGATCGGTTAGGCGGTGGGTGGGACTGAAGCAACGAGGTGAGGTACGAGGCCTTTTCTTTTTCGCTCAAGCCTCTTAGGAAGGGCCGATAACTTGGGGCAGGTTCTAATGGGTGAGTATAGAAAGAGAAATTCCCCCAGAGATTTCACATTGCCAAAAACATTCTTCTTATTTGAGGAGTTAAATTGGATCTACGCCGTTATACATTTGATTGTCTTCCAACCTATTTGCGTGTAGCAACTCACCTCATGGGCTTATTTAAGGGGAAAATTGTTGGTTATATCGTTTTGTATAGATATTTGCCTCTGCTTATCGGCGTAAAAAAGAGCTGGCGAGTTGAGGAATAGTCTCCTCCTAAAAACGGAGGTTTTGCACCATTCATAATCGTTGCACACCATTTTGTTACCGATTTCCGCCATTTAATTTCTAATTTAAATATGAATTGTAAATATAGGAGGAAAGAGGCTTTTGCTGATGAATGAGGCATCGATGACCTCTATCAATCGATTTTTTTGGCGTAGTCCTCCCATCACCCTCCTTGATTTCCTTACCTACCATATGGGCGGAAGGCGGAGGCATGTCGGGGGTGCGTCAAAACCCGCCCCAAGGGGGTGAATACTCGAATTGCATTTGAACGGGAAACAGAACTAGCCATGGCGGCGCAAGGTGGGAGTATCCCGAAAAGTGACGAGTGACTAGCTCTCGGGTGTGACCTGCAGAAAATAAAACATTTCTTTCGCCGATCAACGCGGCCGGTTTCGTAGTGTAGGGGAAATTCTTCCACGAGCGGTCCTCCGGAAAGAGTCAGCGCCTCCCTTTAAAAGAGTATGCACCGTTGCTCTGTCGACTTCATCTTTTTCTTCCCGCTGAGGAATAATTTAATGTGGCGCTCGTGTTTTGCCCACGAGCGGGTTTCAGAAGACTCCCGCGTCCGGTTTGAGAAGCTTACCGATACGATCCGCCGTAAAGTACAGCGATACATGCAAGGGAAAAAATATGGTGAAAGTGTGTTAGACTCGTTCCCAATTTCTTGAAAATAATTTTTTTTTAATTTACTCTGAATTTATATTTAATTAGGTCGGTGCTAAGAGAAACAGTGAGCATATAGCATCCTTCTTAGACTGAGTGCGCGTTGCATAACAAATTTCTGCGCCGAATAATGGAATTAGGTCACAAACATGCGATGATTAACATTTTATATCTACATTATATGAAAGTGCAATTAGGATGGCCACGTGTCATTGTTAGAAATTTAATTATTTACACTCGGATCGACCGATGATGCTAAATAATTCAAGGGCCATGTTCACACTCCCTCGTCATTCATTTATTTCCCATTGCTTTCGGGAATAAGGGGAAGAACATGATTTTTTGTTTCTTAAAGGTCAAATAAACGGTACCCGAGTTTATAATTGAAAGCATTAATCACACAGAATGTCACGGTCATCTAGACCTAATTGTTACCAGAACGGTTTAGGTTTGAAACCGAGTTTGACCGAGATAATTCTCTTTCGATACTGAATAGGTCTTTCACTCCCTTCGAAAGCTGTTGCTCTTTGGAAAGAGCTCGAGAAAAAGGATTGAGATCGTGATGCCAATTGGTACATCCGTCTAACTCTTGTATTCTCAAGTTCTTACTAATGCAGCAAATGCCAGCTTTATGCTCTTGATGGTGACTCACGATCCACTTGGCATGTTTTTTTTGTTCATTGCCACCAGCTGCTTATCTTAAATTCCTATTACAAAGTCATTCATCTCTGGACGTGAGGAATGACGCGCCAATTGGGACGTTATGTTGTCAACTGTTGTCTATTCACAGCCAACTGTGAAACAGTTTTCGTTGCAATTCATGGCACCTACTATTGTCTAAGTCACTTTCACCAAATTATTGACGCCCAGTGAATGACTTATTGGTTTTGCCTTAGCTGAGAGTTTATAGGTTTGACGAATGCTCATGACATGAATACTTCTCGACGAATAGGAATTTATTGGGTATGTTTCGAAAACATCTACGTATGTATCTATCGTTGGAAATTTGCTTTAATTGATGGTCAGCTCATCTGTAGAGTATATCTTGGTGAATAGTTTTTTTAGAAAAGACATCAAGGAGAATGTTAGGTTTTGAAAATTAATCGAATAACCCCTAATACCTTCTTGGTAAAGGGAAAGAAAAGGTCTGGATGCTATAGTTTTTACAAGCACACACATAGCTATTTCTATTTTTTTGCTTGTTCCACTTCCATAATTATTTGATTATGTCCTACTTCTTTTCCATGAAATCGGTAATTTAAAAAAGAAAAAGCTTTTTTCAACGTTGAATGAGTGTTGTTGCTGTATTGGTAATTATTTTTTCTCAAATATATTTCGAAGCTACCTTTTACATTTAGGACAGTTATTATAAATGCTAATATCTCATACGTATATATTCATTCGCTTTAAAAAAAAGTCTCTTCAGTACGATGTCCATTTTCATACTTGCATTTAGAGTAGGTAAATGCTTGAATTTACATTCCAGAAACACGATTAACGATGAACGTCATCCTACGTAACCTACCGTGAAATGAAAATTCAAGGCGAGGAGTAAACGCTGAATTGTCAAAAAACATGGCAATAGAAGATAGTTTCCGAATTGTTAACGATATATTATATTCCCTCTCTTTATGCATCGTTTCGTGTGTCGAAATTTTATGGCCCTTCACTCCCTCCCTCAGGTCATTATTTGGAGCACGTTCCACGGGGTCAAATCTTCCGGCTGGATCAGCAGAACCGTCCCGGTTTCCGGGGTCTATTCTCGCAACAATGTCGACAGCCTTCGCCTCCGGGGGCGCTCAGCGCGCCCCGCCGTTCATCGATTTATCTCATCCCAATCGAATGGGTGGAAATGGGACGCGGAACAGAAACCACGTGGGGTATAATGAAATTAGTTTTCATGGTGTGTCCGTGGAACATGTGGGGTGCGTTTCCGGCTCCGTGCCTTCCATACGAACAACCCCCGGGGTTCTCAACTCTCCTCCGCTCATCCCTTCCTCACTCAGAATGCGTTTTCCTCGTACGCCTTCGGTATGATCCACAGCTTCAAGTCACCACCTCGCACCAACTTCGGTAAAAAAAAAATAATCCTTTCCGCCCCGCCTATATCTCGAGGTCTCATTACCGCTGAGGCAATAGATAGTCCACTCCCGTCCTCATCCTTTCCCTAGCCTAGTCGGCCGTGAACCAGTGCGCCCCCAATTAGTCCGCCAGTATACAAGGCTCTCTGGTGCGCCACAAAGCGAGCCAACCACCCCTTTTTTCCCGACTCCTCCCCGTTCTCATCACCTTTTCCTCCTCCCCGCTTTATCCCTCTCCCACTGACCCCTCCTCCTAGCACGCCTTCCGCTAAACCAATCCGTCGTGTTCCTATTTCGAAGGGGTCTCTTCTCTCCATTATATTTTTTTCGAGTCCCTCTCGCCTCTTCTGGACCTTGCCCCCCGTGTGCAGTCCTGTTCTCGCCCAGTTGCCGCTCCGTCCTCCCGCCGCAGCCGCTTCCGTGACGGCCTTCTCACGGATGCTGCTGGCCCGGCAGCGGCATCGTTTCTTGTCTCACCACCCCCCTCTGCTTACCTTACCCCTCCGTTCACTCCCGTAGCGTGGATTCCTCCGCATCCTCGTGTGAGCACATGTTGCTCCTCCTCTTTCGCCGTGAGGAGGAGGGCGTGCTGTCCAGCCTCTTCAGGCTCGCCTCTCCGACGATTTAATGAGCTATGGGTCCTCACCCCCGCATGGAGGGCCATCCCTGCATTTTTTACTCCTTCCTCTCCGAGAGGCCCTATTCCTCGTCTAACCTACATTGATTCCGTCTCCTCAAAAGTTCGTGTTTTCGTGCACATATCCTAAAATTAAGTCGTTTTTTAAGGCAATGAGGCATATTTTTGCAGTAGTACTTTGAAATAATTTGTAAATTCCCTGTGAACATTTTTTTTATCTCTTTAAATCCAAAAAAACTTTCTTACAGGAGTGACTCACAGTACGCTCCAAACGTCTCACCCTAGCCCTCAACCATTCCCTCAGACTTACCCCTCACGATCAATCAACAAGAAAAGCATCGCAACTATGGTCAAAATAGCAACTCTATTAAAGTAATAAAAATACTATAGAAGATGATAAGAGTTCCAAAATCGTAGCGACAAATCGTTTCAGTAGATACTCGACATTCTCCGTGTTAGCTTATGATAGCCTTGAAAGTGGCAAGATGTCGTCAGTTTGAGGCTGAACCATGTAGAGTCCTTACTGGGTAAGACCTCTAAAATGGTAGATCTGTAGAACGTAACGAAGAAAATGAGTTGCTCTAGACATGGTTGTGAAGCCATTTTTCCCACGAAGCATAAGATCGAGTTTATTGACGAATAATTCTTCCGTATATGTTTT
This sequence comes from Platycnemis pennipes, assembly GCA_933228895.1. Lineage (NCBI taxonomy): Eukaryota > Metazoa > Arthropoda > Insecta > Odonata > Platycnemididae > Platycnemis > Platycnemis pennipes. The sequence goes on along the minus strand of OW121847.1, from coordinate 70,531,569 downwards.
AATAAATTGCCATGTTATGCTGCAACTTTCTTTGGAAATATCTATATTCGGCGAACCGTTTATGTTATGTAACCCACATGGCCAATTTTTCATGAATTATTGTTCCATTTGATCTCTTTAATCGATGCATGTGCCAAATTGAGACTAATATTTTGAATAATGCCTATAAGTAGATAACTTCACAGAACAGGAAATGGAACCAAGGGAGAAATTTTCATAGACCGATGCAAATCTTTCCCCAGAGACGAGTTTCTCTGTGGCTGCAGCCGTTACCGTGGAGACTTTTTATCATACTCATCACTCGTGCTTGGCCCGATTTCGGATTCCAGGATTAATCTTCTTTTTCTATATAGTTTTGATCCACTTTTAGTCCTTCGTAATAAGACATTGTTTTGGATGTTTAGTTGTGATACCTCCTTCGGTATTATTTACTTTTTGCTATTTCGGGCGCCGAAAAATTATCTCCTTCTCTTTCGCGCACTACAACTTTTACGTCTCCCAAAATAGCCCTTCATTACCGGTAACAAAATAGCCCTCTGCTGATAGTTGCTTCCTACCCAGTAGGGTGGAATGTACTGGAGGAGTCATTGCAGATGATTTCAGAAGCCAGCGGCCATCTTATCAGGTACGGGTATACGGGGTTGCTACTCGCAATTCTCGTTTGTGGTAAAGGTTAGAATAGTAAGATATAGACTGGAATTTATTTTTTCAGTTAGTCAAAAGAAATCAGAAGAAAGTGCATAAATACACCAACAATCGTCAAATGTGTATTAAATAGCCTTAGAAAAATTAACTGATACCGCTGCGCTGAAATATGAGTACAATTTTCTCGTAATTAATGTTTTAATACACATGCAATCTCAATCAATAGACATGCAGAGACCGTCTGAAACGCTATGCTTTGTACAGAGTGGGTGGGGATTAATCTTTTCCAAGTATCCCCATTGGCTTGGTTGTTAACCTTACGCTAGCATACCAATGCTTCTTCCAGTACCTACTACACTACTTGCATCCTACAATGATAGTAGAGGTACCTATTTGCAGTTTTGTGTGAATGACTAAGAGAAAAAAGTAATGCCCAAGAAGATTTCACTTGCAGATTGAGGAAGGGATTTCTGTTAACCACGGGAATGTTGTCGTAATTATTAGCAATGATAATACACCGGTGGAAGTGAGGCTAGCTATTCGCTATATTTTAAATGGCGTAAGATTTTGTCCTTTCCTCTGAGCAATATTATAATTTACAAACAGAGAAATAAATTTGAATGAAAATCAGTCACTAAATTGGCAGAAAGTAAACAGAAAAGATATCTCAAAACTTAATGATGGCCTCAACATCTATACCAGTAAACATATGCCATGCTCTATAATTCACTAGACTCCTGATCATTGATGGTAGATCATTAAGGATTTATTTTTAGCATCGTGAACCCGTTACCTAGCCATTAGAATTCGTCGATACGTGATCAGTCCAGAAACCATGGAATAAAATAATTAGGGACAACACATTTGCATACGGCGCTTAAATAAAACCCACTCACTCTATAATGCCTAAGGAAGGGAAGAACGATTATTTGATGAGTAGGTCTGCACTCGAGCCATACGCTTGATAGCCGTTATATAAGTTGCTTAGGGAAAACCAGTTTAATCTGATTTTTGAAAAATGAAATGTAAAAAGAAGTAATAGCGATCAATGCAAAAAATTGAACGATGACTAAAATGTTTTGTATCCTACATTCTATTAATAATACACCATAAACTTTTTTTAAATATCATTTATCAATACATACATTTGGTTGCTGGTGATGTTCGCGTAACAGCCTCATTCTCATCTCTTCTTGCACCCCCTTAACTACTATTCCGTTAGATGTAGTAGCGTGGTGTTCAGGATTTATGTCCTCCCAAAGATACGTTCATCACTTCCATGTACGACCATTTTCGGTGGGGCATATGATTTCAAGACATAAAACCAGCCTTTTTACGCCTGAAATGCTCCCACATAACTCGGTAACAATAATGCGTAACACCCTTTCCCGCTCTTTTCACCCTCACTTCCTCATTCTTATCTTCCTTCCACCCTGTGATCTTTCCCATCCTCAGAGCGGAGCAAGCCATCCCATGATTGGAATTGCTCGGGGTGACTGGTCGGCAAATACCGCCCCGAGTTAGCTCATTAGCGTAACAAGAAATACTTCTCAGCACTCCAGTGGTCATCTTGCATGATGAGCTGCTGGTGCTTCCGACGGAGAAGCGGACTTAATGTGTCTTAAATTACATGATTAATGTCTTTTCTAATTAAAATCCTCTTTGCTATTTGGTCACATTTCCACATTTTCTTCATGATGATGCTACAAATCCTTCCCGGGTGATGACAATGAAGTAAAATTTTTTAGCCTCATTTAGAGTTATATGTAGGTATACTTCGATAATTCTCATATTCTCTCAATAACTCGTTTAACGTTGGTCTCTAATAATACTTTTAGTATTCCAGTAAAATATTAGGCGTAATAATTACTTTCGCGAAAGTGCACGTTTTACATTAAATACATTTCCATTGAGAAATTTAATTTTTTTGCTGTAATGAAATATCATCCACAGCTAGCTAATTGGAGCTGGTGTAAAACGACAATGTAATTAGTAGAACTGAAGTCAGCTCTACCATTTCCGCAAATTTCCCTCGTATAACTTAATTTTATGGAGATTGATTCAGTATTTAAGGATTTTCTTACTCGACTCGTAAAAAAATGCGTCTGTAAATAAAAGAGATTTGACGCTAGCATCAAATATTACTTACAATTCATAAAATTTTAAGACGAATGATATTGGTTCGTTTTTATGACTACTTTCTTTATGTCTTGGCCTATAAGAATCATATCAAAAGTATGCCGCACTGCTGTCTTCAATAAATTCTTTGTCTATGGTAAGATTTTTACCGTTTTGCTGAGCGAGCAGTAGTTTATAGATAACTGTAAAGCCACTCATTATTGAAGCTAGTCGGAATAAGATCTACCGGCAGAACGACTTTCCTTGATAAATTCATTGGTAAAAAGATACTTTACTCGGATAATTAGAAATCTCACTTGTTGAGGCGTGTACTTATTCTCATTAGTTATAACAATCTCCCGTTCTGAACGAACCTTTTATGCGCTTATTTTTTTAACTTATAATTACAGCTTCGTATATCAGTCTCTCGAGCTCACGCTGTCAGATTTGGTTCCCAAATCCATTTACCTCGTCCTTTCATTAGAGAGAATGGTAAAATTATAAAGCACTCGTTGCAGTGACTTTTGATCCGCTTGAATCTGTGTTTTTAGGGCATAACGGGTTACATACGGGAGCGTGCGTTTTAAGTGCAAGATTTATGGACGCTGATATCAGTGAGTGAATGAAAAGAATTTTTTTTTTGACACCCTTCACAGACTTATTTTCGGCGTCTCATAATTTTCACGCCGTACGCGTAGGTCTTAAGGATACCGGATGTGCACCTATGAGCAGATATGATGTAGATGTATCAACCGAGGACCGGAGCACGGTAAGACTCAATGTTAGAGGTCGATTTACCATCGGCAACTTCAGGAAAATTGCCAGTGGGGCCTTGATCTCATTCCTTTGGGTTCTCATTTACATTCATCGTATTTCGTAAAGTTCAAGAACCAATTTTCTTCAAAAACGAAGAGTTTTCCATAACGGCTATCGATATAACACCCAGACGCCCAATCCATCTCTACTCAGCTCACACTTATAGCGTGGATAAATTGACTGACATAATTATTGTTATTATGAAACAGGAGATTTTTTTAACCAATAACACTCCTGTCGTATATTAATACTGTTAGTAACGTGATAAATGTTAGAACTATATTTTGAGGTGCTATAATTGTTAAGGTTATCGATTACCGTCTAATGTAATTAAAATCTTGGAGAGAAGTATCATATTCCCAAACGGGGATCCAAGCCCGCGACTTTGGTTTGCCATGACGGCGCTTTGCCGGCCTATCCACTACAAAATAACGTTTAATAATATCCAATTGATGAGACTAGAAGATAAAAATTAATATATTTGTGCGTCGAGCAACATTCTTAGGGAAATTGGCTTCCTACACACATGATATTTCTGATATTTTCCTTGTCCTCGGCCTTTAAAACGCTATCTTAATACCCCTTCATTCATGTTGCGAGCATGGGGAAGTATTCTCGTGGTCACTTTTCGTTAAGATTCCTAAGAGTTCGTTCGTTGGGGGCTTATTGGGACAGCCTGACCTTTACCTACTCCGGCCCTCGCGCTGGCCACATTCTTCTCGTCGTCTGCCTTCCCCCTCCTCCGCATGATGTAACGCGCGCAGCCGGAAGCTTCACTGCAGCTACGGAATTTACATATTAGGTTTAATGTCCTTGCCCAATAAATTCTGCCCGCACAAAGGCAACTCTGACGTAAAATAAAATACTTATAAAGATCTTTATTATAATTTTTTCGTTACCTAGGCTCGCTGCCTACTGCCCTAGTGGAGTAGTTTTATATTCAAGGTTCCGCGACCGCATGTCACTATTGTCGAGCAGTATCTCGTAATTAGTGGTTAATCACTTGGTATATAACCAGCTGGGCCGACATGTCAGTGTAAAGATTTGTATTTCGAATGTCATTACTCATTTATTCTCATATATCTCACGGAAATATCATATATACCTGGCATATTTTTAGAAAATTGCTTGAACTGATATAAGTGGGTCGATATCTATGAATACTTCCGCTTATTATTTTTTCAAAATGAGGAATTCGCATCCACAGAAGGGAGTATTTTCTCTAGCTGTACCCTAGGGCAATATTTTTGGTGAAATATGTAACCAATTTAAGTCATTACCTTATAAAATTACCAATATTTATATTACCAACAGATATTTACCATGCCTTGTAATAAAATTTTTACCATCACATGGGACCAAAATACAGTTTTGAAAGTTATTGGCATTGCTAGGTGACTTGTGGAGTAAATTTAAGTTTCCATGTCTATTGTGGAGAACCACGTTAATTATATTGCAATTGGCAGGGACTCCGGGATTCCGCCAAAAATACTTTCCGGATATTGACCGTTTAATTTCCACTGCAAATAAGGGTTGATGTGTTATTTTCATATGCGAGGCAGAAATACTCATAATTTTCTTTTACCTTATTTTGTTTTTTTAATTCCTAGATAGAATTAAATAATTAAGGAGGCATTTTTAACATCAACACAATTTCCACAACAGAATTAGCAAATAATATACATAATTTAAATCGATTCCGGCAAGGTAATGTGCTACAGACCAATCATAATAGGAAAAACAACTTTATACTGTCCACTTACTTTTTTGAATCACGACGCATTTCCAAGTGATTTGAATATTGTCATAAGAGAGTCACAACGTATCTTGATGGAGTGAAAGCAATTGGAAAGTATAAAGTTATTTTTCTTATAAAAATATGGAATTGGCTACTAACAAGACGCAATTTTTTTCACGGATCGTAGTGAAGCCTGTCTGAGTCACGTAAGTGGCTGGAAGTATATAATTCATCGAAATGAAAACGAAGTTAGCTTTCATTTTTTTCTAAGAATACCTTAATAATGAAAAAGCTAAGTTTTTTGTATAATTTAAATAATGAATGAAATACAGCTCATTTTTGATAGATCTTGTGTTGGGGGCGTCCCCAGAACAGAAGCTCCAAACGGGTGACCTACTCGTTTCCCAGCGGTAACCATAATTCTTTTTGGTGCCTTTTCCGCTTCCACATCCGTGTCATTGGGTCTCTTATGCGCTTCTTTTCTATTACTCTAGGAATAAATCTTTGGTTCCTTTCATCTCGCCGTTTACTCAACTTGCCCATCTTTACTGCTTGGTCCGCATTCTAAACGGGAGGAATAGGATATCAAAGCGGATGGCGGAGGACGATAGTCGCTCCTTAGAATGGAGAGGAGTTTTCCACGGTTTGTCCTTCACCCCTCCCCTTTCTCTTGCTCTAACTCCTCGGAAGCTCTTCCCGAGAGTGAGGCGGACGAGGGTCTCGCTGACCTGTCGGTCCTCGTGGGATAAACAGTGCCGCCGCCGTCGCATGCTCCCGGACAACGCGCTTGATTGCCCCTTGGCTGCCTCCGTTTCGCAGTGGCAGTCAGTCAGTAGGGAACGCACGTCGCCAGTCTTCCTTCCTCCCCACACTATCCACCGCGTGGTGCAAAACCCAGTTCGCTCGGCGCGAGATCCCTATGCCCCCGACTACCTCCTCCGGAATAAGTTCATTGTGGTTGTGGGTTACCGTTGGCCCTGGCCTTCTGACTCGAAGGTTTTCACGTCGTAGGATTTCGTAATTTCTGTCCCGGTCACTGTGGAATGAATCTATGTGTAGTGTAGATATGATCGGTGAAATCATGATTGAAAGTTTCCTTGAACATCGAGAGAGAATATTTGGTTAACTTGTTTTGTTTTTTGAAATTGACGTAATCTTCCTCATAATTTAATGGGATATTTATCTAGGATAGTCTTTTACCAATTATTTCATGCATTCAGCATGAGGTATTTTGGTAAGTACCTACCCTATACCGTAGGAGTTAGAATTCGCAGTTTTTTCATAGTTATAGCATAATGTGATATTTTACTGCCAATTTATTATCACTTTATTTGACCGAAACATGATCTTGAATCCAGATTGAAATCCATGCCTGATTTTGGATTAAAGCCCGCGAACTTTGGGTTCGCTGCCGTCACGTTCTTGATGTAGTTACCGCGGCCGGCTTGACGTAAGTATGTTGCCTTTTTATTTCAGCCGGTACATAATCTTAACCGAATGGAATCTAATGCCGACAGTGTTAATGGGTAAAACATTTCTTTTGATTGGTATGTATTGGTTTTAATTGGAATGAAAATACCCGCTCCATCACCTGAAAACCCCTCAAGAGGCAAAAATGTGTGAAATATCCCGTTCAAGAAAATTCACGCCATGCATCACGAAATCCATAGGCAGGCTTCTGGCAGAACCCATTTCATTTGAATTTCATGAGGCTGGCCACCTACGTTTTATGACACCCGGTAATGCTGATTCATGATTTCATCCCGCTGAATGCCGTTGAGGATCCCCACATACTGCTGCAGTAAGTGTCACACAGCTTGCCATTACATTGCCTGAAGTACATTTGGTAAAAAAGTCACTTGTTTTGACCAATATTTGAACCCGGATCTCCCGACCATGCCAAGAGCTATTGTTTTACTCTTTCACTTAGCATACCCCTCCCGTAAATCAATTACACCTGCATATGTGACGGTGGACCGAACTGTTGTGCAGGGTCCACGTCAGAGTCAATTTTTAACGGAGATGACATTCCAAGAAGACCACAAATGTGCGAATAAACAGATTACGCAGAAGGCAATCACCTTGGAAGCAGTACAGGCCCGGAGGAGGGTTGAATATTGGAATAGAACGCCGGAAGGAGGTCATTTGAGCAAAAAACGAGGAAGAGCGCGAGGCTAGACTCTAGCACACTCCCGCCGTGCCTCAATTCATTATCCTCCCCTCTCCATGTGTTCATACTCCGCAAACTGCCGATTGTCATCGCCCCAGACCCTGTTATTCGCCTCACGAGCCGCTCGGATATATCCCATCGCTCCCTCACTCTTCCCGATCCAGGCTCATCCCTTCCGTCCACCCCTTTTCTTTCTCGCCCCGCTCCTTCTCCTCCCTCAGTCTTTAACCCCTTCTCGACCCCCCTCCTCCCCTCCCAGGTTGAAACGCATCTCGAGATCGATGACACCGAGTACTCCCGAGCGATGGCTCTACAGGGTCAGAGCCATTCATTATTCCGTTTCACCCGCGGTGTCTTTCCCACGCCGTCTTGACTTGCACCCTTTCCTTCTTCCGTACGTTCGTCCCTTGGACCGGCCTCCCTTGCACTGATATTCATTCACTCTTTTCCTACCCTTCCCGAGTTTCGTTCCCTTTGTCCTCCCGCTGGTAACTTCGTCCATTCCCTCCCCTGCTCTCCGCGCACGCATAACAATATAGCCCACCTCCACCCTTCCTACCTCCGCCCTTTCCTTCGGCAATAAACGTCTCGTCTCCCCCTCCGGATCTTCGCATCGTTGTACGTGAGCCGGTGTGTGTGCGCGCCGCGGAGTGACCCAGGGTTGCGACCTTTAGAGGGGTGGGGGGGATGATGCCCCGCGAGCGACCGCCGTCGGGAAGATCTTCCCAGCCTCCCAAGCCGCTTAGCTTATCCGAAGGGTGCAAAGGACCAAGTGTCACGTCGTGCGCTGAGCAGGGGGAAAGAGGGTTTGCGTGCTGTGCTCAGTCGGTTGTGGGTGGATGTTGGACACGGCGGTGGTGGCGGTTGGGAAAACGGCTACGCGAGATGTGGCTCGGGCCAGGTCGGGTGGGGAGGAGTTTGCGGAAGATACCGGGTGGGAAAGAGGTTACGGGGATCCTGGGATGGACGATGGGAGGTAAGCAAACAAGGGCAGTTCACCCGATATGGACACTATGGAGCTCCCTACGTTCTTCTTCTACATAGCGTGTATCATGAAAATTTTAGTGGGCAATCGCTCAAAAGGTTAGAAGCAGCAATAGTTATTCAGGATAGGGATCAAAAGTTTATGCCATTCGTGTCATTTAAGTGCGCGATAAGGAGGGGTAGGAATTTTCAGGGAACGGATGAAGGGTGGAGAGAAGCTTTGGCAGTTGACCAAACTTCCTTAGCAAAAGACAACTAAGGGGGAACTCTTAACCGTCCTATTTAACGGACGGAGTAGGTACTGAACTTGAAGTGCTAGGTACATGTACACTATAAAAATAAAATCAGCCACTGCTGGGAATTGATCTGGGACTTTGGGATGGATAGCCAGTACTCTTAATCACCAGCGTCCTAGTTATTCCATTGTTCAAAACTTTGACGTTAAAAATAGGATAAATCGATTACAAAAGCATATAGGTATATTAAACAGTAGTTATAGGAATTTTTATCTGAGTTTAATCCAATTGAAAGTGTACTCCATTAGTTTGACTAGTTGTAGTAAATAAAACGAAACAGTAAAGTATAATTTGCACGAAGAAGAAAAATGGATGTTACCGTTCAAAATTAGGAAGTAGCCATATTCTGAGCATCATCTGCAATGCAGCTAATATTGGAAGAATGCTGTGAGTCTCCCTCTAGCCCTCTCGAAAATATTCTCTCTCTCGAAATAATATCCTTCTCTCGAAATAATATCCCTCTCTCTAAAATAATAGCCCTCTCGAAAATCTCAAATTTTTGCTGATTTCATTTGCATTCTCTAGCTGATCAGTGCTCCTCGTGCAATAAAATTTTTCTACCCCATGATTTTCTGTCATTGCTGAATCCAAGAATCATCTTTCCGATAAAGGTATAAGAGTTATATTCAACACAGGATACTACTAAAAGTGCTTTTTAGTTAAAACGTCACCTTGGATGCTCCAGATGTCAATAATTCAACCTCTGTTCCGCGAAAAGACGCTGGATTTCGTGAATTTCTTTTATGTCATTTAACAGGAGGAATTTCTTCGTTTTTACATATAATGGGGTTTTAACCACGAATCTAATAGTTTCACATTTTCGAACTTAGTTTTTTTTAGCCTCTCAACTAACCACCTTCGTTTGCCGTTTTGTTTGCTTCATCTCCGTTGTTTTTGTCCCGTTAATCGATTCGCTCGTCAGAGAGAGGCAAGAAAGGGATGATAAACAGCTTAGGGTAGCATCTTTTTGATGAAATATCGTTGAGATGCAGTTAAGGTCCATAGCGAACGGGGGAAACGGATGGTGTTGAAGGCAGTGTTTGGGAATGAGAAATGCGTGTACGTGAGAACGATGGTCAGTCAATGAGCAAATTAATAGAACGTGGGAGAGCAACGGAAAAGTCTATGTGAGAATCAGGTTTTTCCACTTCAGTTTCCTTGAAAAGAAGAAATTTTTCTCGGTTGAAAGTAAAAAATGGTTACCGTCGTAATTAATGATCTTCAAGGCCACGCGAAGGCAAGATAAAACATAACGGTGAAGCTGAATAAGTCAAAAAAAAAAGAAATTCATTACTCCTCCACAAAGACCTCCTTGTGCCTGAAGTTGACGTTTCCGCGTGTTGGCGCGTTTTTGCATTCCTAAATTTGAACGAAATTGAATCATTGTTTCCAACTGTTTCTTACAGACTAATTCAAAGGCCTCTGGCACGAAATATGTCACGAACGAAAAAAATTTCCTCATAATTATATTTTTCTTGTATTCAAATGAGGAACAAGGAGAAGTCATAAATATCCTAAAAGCAGTTAGATATTTATTCAAAATCAGTGGACTAGAGTAAACGCATGCGAAAATAGCAACTTAAATGTCCCAAACGCATAATGGGAAATAGCTAGTCTTTGGTATTCGTTTTCATCATATCATTTGTAGATGGCGAAAGAATGAGCTTAAAATTTTTAAAGTTTGCATCGTTTTGTCAGTCACTATCCCTCTATTCTTAAAGGAGCACCTAACTATTAAGGGAAATAGGTATTTTTAAAATAGTCAAATGCGTTCTTCTTACTGCTATTTTACTACATCCTCGAGTTTCCTCGCGTGGCAAATGTAATGAATGATGAGGAAGCCAACATTCTTGTTTTCGTTAAATCCCGACTTGGAGGACTTGGCTTTGAAAGAGGGTGCCGCAAGTGTCTTAAAGACCCTGGGGAAAATAGGGAAACACGGGCATGCGAGTGGCTACGAACTCGGTGGATTATACGCGCCGAGTCCCCCATTTTCTCGACGTTCCTTCCTCCCCCCCTCCGCCACTTCATCCCTTTAGCACACTCCGCAGCCCTCAGCTCACCCCACCCTCGTCTCGTCCCTCCCATTCACTCCCAAGTCCACCGTCTCTTTCCCTCCCTTTCCTCCCCAAAGCGTATATACCTACTCGTTGTAAAAGGGGAGTTTGTACCGTTCGTCGAGTCCTCGTGACACAGTTCGATCGCGGTCAAAGGACTAGCGATCATCCGCGCCACCTCCCGCGCCCTTCCCGTCTCCCGCCTCTCTTCTTCACCTTCCTGCTAGAGAGAGAGCAGTCTCCCATCGGTATGCCGTACAAGGATTAAGTTCCCGCCCCTTTGACGCAATGGATGAGGGAGGTTGGAGGGGGTGATTGGTGTAAAAGGGTGGTGTCGGGTAGGAGGGGGTTGGTTGGTGGTCAGTTGTTTCCCCCAGAGGCTGGTCCGCTGTCTTTGTGGGAGATGTTCCACGCTGTTTGAAGCGAATGACCACACTTACAGAGAAATAAACGGCTGCCGAACTTAACGCGAAACGACATCGGTGTTCGGGGAACAACTTGCTGAATCATGCTGGATTTGAAATACCGTGGTTCTTCAAACGGATTGAATCGGGCACTTCGTGTGCTACGATACTAGATGTCAAGCGCAATTCGAATTACTTCTTTGAATTTTCCTTACCTATCTAATCTCTTTTCACTCAGCTCTGCTGATTAGCATAAGGAAATCGACTTTGTTGTTTCGAAATTTCTTACTTCTGATTGGAAATATATTTTAAGGTAGCTACTCCATTGAACGAGCATACCTTGAACCGTTTAAGCGGGCTAAATCCTAAGATGTCACAAATATGCAGGTTTGAACTGACGAATTTTGGGTTTTCAGGCTGTCGTGTAATCGATCCAGCTATCTGAACCAGAGGAAAGTATCCTGGAATATTAAGTGAATAACAAAGTGCATGAACAGCTGGAAAATTTCCTTCAAAGTCATTTACATGGAAAACTATGTTAAATTTCGGGCTAAAAACATATACCGAGTAATTATTTGTTTAAATGAGTATCATAATTTCGCCTTCTGAAAGCTTCCTGAGGGTCAGTTTCTTAAAATTGTTTTGACTCCTATCAACTAGGCAATAATATTCAGTCGTTGATGTGCTTACTTATCATAGATACCTCTTTGGTGAGAGGAAATCTATAAGACATCCTTTTTCCCTGATCATAATGTTCTTAAATTCCTCCAAAGGCAGAATTGTTTCACGTAAATTTTCATTTAAGGTACATTTATGACAATGTGCACAGTTGTGCAAATCAGTTTTACATGTCAAAGATATATAATGTTAAATTTTTTTTCCGATGTCGTACCAACCTAACTCAAATATTTTGAGGTCGGAGTAGTTTATTTCAATTGTATAATTGTATAAACGTAGTAATTGCGGTAAGATTAAAAAGACATTAAAAAGATAAATGAGTAGATGCATTAAACTCATATTAATGATATTTTGAGTATTTCCGCACGTTGCGCAATAACACTTCCTAACTTTCTGATGATATCCGAGAAAGTGGGTGGGTGTGATTCAAATGCGAATGACGCTTGGCAAACGTTTCGTCTGTATTTGTTTCTCGTTTCCGTCACGATGAACACGGAGAATGGATTTAAGAATGCGAGACATTTAAATTTTTTTTAAATTTAGCTCCCGCTCTCATATATGGATATGATATATGGCATTGTGAAATTTTTCGGCAGGGAGGAAAGTGCTTTACATTCTGAGAAACGCGGAAGTCGTCTCGAATCACGCGTTCATGCCCCTCTCACCGCACACGTTTTTGCCTTATAGTCGGGCACGAAAATGATGTCTTGTGACAAATTGATTATTCAGGAAAATCCAAACGTTAATGTTTCTTTGATTCGGATTGAGGATGAAAAGCTTTCTAGCGTTGGTGAGTCAATCTGTATTCTCTTCCTTCTGGTAGTGCTGTGGAGAACCTCTATATCCATCATATATACAACATTAGTTAAGATGAATGCTGGAGTGATTAATATTTAAATCGAAAAATTATTATTGAATAAGACATTGTCTTCTTAGTATCATGACATAAAAATGGTGATTGGATTTTATTGGAATTTTTATTGAATATTAAATTGGATTTTAACATTCATCTGGCCAAAGATCCTCTCAACAACGACCATATTTCCAATTTCATTTCTTTCAAAATTATTTCTCACGAACCTAGAATCATTTGGTATAATAAATCAAATCACTCATTTGCTTTACTTCATGCTATCCCATCTAGTTTATGCCTCTTCCGTGTGTTATTATATGCTTTAGATTTCAGTTCGTTACTAAACCATCAGCATCTCGTGAAATATATATATGTTTGCTTAACATTTTCCCCATACCATAACTTGGAATTCGCGCGGAGCTAATATAACCTAGCAAGGTAGAAATATTGTTCTGCTATTCCCTACCAGCCGAGGAACTTATATCAGGCATATAAACAGAAATGGAGGCTTTAAAATTTAACAACTGAACATTTTCGGGACGATGCACGGCAACGGACAGATAAGTACCGCTCAACCCTGAGTTCTCAGGTCGTTCTGTATCCACCGAGCGAGAAAAACAACCGTTAGCGGCATAGAGCGCGCCCGCGTGTACATTTCGAAAAATTCAATTTTCCTCGCCTCGCGTAACCATTTTATCCGCTCGGCCGGGACGCATGTAGATAAGGAGAGGGAGAGACCATTGATGTGTGAGAGGGTGGAAGGGAGTAAATAGATGGGAGGGCGTGAAAAAAGTATGCGCAAGGGACGGAGGGAGTGGAACGATACTCGCTCGCGGCCAATCGAGATAGTTGGGTCTGCAGTGGGAGGGGGTTTTGTGCAGCGTGCCGCACCCTTCCTCTCCCCCCTTCGTCGCCTCCTCTTCGCACGTAGGTATAAAACCATCTTCCCCCTCATCCTCCCCTCTTCTCCAGGATAGCATCCGTATCGGTTGCCTCACGACAAGGCCTCCGGTTGCCAAGATACTGGATCCCGAGCAAATGTAACTCTCCTCATTTGGTATGGGGCCGTGCGTGTGGGAAAGACTTAGCCTACCGGGATGCCCTGGAGGGCGCGACGTCTCCCGAAGCTCGCGGGAGATAAATAAGAATTAAAGTCGGTCCGCCCGTGGACTGCCCACCCTGCCCCCTCTTCTTCCTCTCTCTCTCTCTCTCGTTGCCGATTTAATGCTCTCCTCTCTTCCTCCGAGCGCGCACTGTCGTAATATAGCTCTGAGTCCGGAGTGGAAGAGAGAGGGAGATGTAGTCGATGCATTTCCTTCGGCGGTTATCCCCCGTAATAGCTCACACCCCTAACGGAGGGAACTGAATTTCATTGGAGGAGGTCAAGGACTTCTTTGCCGCTGCGGGAACGATTTAAGATCGGCAAATAATATGACGCCAGCCTTATACGAGAGGGAATCATTGCCGTGAAATGCACCGATCAAAGCTAATACTTCCCGGTACTTCTAGGAGTAGTATAGGTCACGCTTACGTGATCTTATCTTTCGGGAACAGGTGAATATAGTACCTACTAATATTCCATTTCAGTCATTTTTTACACTTTTGTGGTCACATATCGTTTATGTGTAGTGCGATTACATTATCATTAGGAATAGCATTTTTGATTATGCGTGATGCCCATTGCGCTAAAAAAGGAATTGCTAGACCGATTTTCAGGTATAAAAATAGTCTGAGCAATTGTGACATCCCACAAATCCTTGAACTATTCAAACTAGGTTATCTAAAATTCAAGTCATCTATGATCATTTATTTGCCCTATTTTATACAGAGTATTTCACTGATCTATTGATTTACAAATTTATGGCAGATACGCAGCTTCGTACAAAATTTCTTTGATGAAATGGATTTTTTCCCCATCGTTTTCCTTATAACCTATTGTTATAATATTTCATTTTGTCCCTCTATTATTAGAATTACATTCCAAAATCATTCATATGGATTAACAGTAACCATAACAGAATGGCAATGATATATTCGATACGATTTTATGCATTATCTTTCGATGGATTGCTTGTTTAAAGTACAAAAACAGTACATTTATTTGCGAAAATTTGGGATGAGAGAATGTCGTATACTATTCATGCACTCGGATAATTAGCTCTTTAGAGCTAATTATCCGAGTAATATATAAATATATAATGAAATACAGGAGGAAATGTGATGAATGGTGTATCAACGAGAGTTTGACCAAGACTCTGTGAATATTTTTTAGGAAAAGTTACAACCTCCATAAGTACTTAAAAACAAGTAAAAAACTATTTGTGGGGTATTTTTATCGCTGGATTATAAGGTATTTTTGTTTCTTCGGTAACTGTGTCAGAATAATCTTTTCCAAGGAATACTGAGGTAAACTAGAGTTAGTTAATTGTGTTGATAGCTTTCATTCTTTCTTGTTATGGATGAAACCGGGTGAACTGCTCAATTAGCACATGTTCAAGTGCTTCGAGTTGTTTTTGCCCCGAATGCAATGCCCGCGAGCTCCAGAGAAGCTGCTTTTACATACCCCACACTGCTTATTCTTCGCGTAAAGATGTCAGCATTTTACGGGATGTGTGTTCATTTCACCGCATAAATTATCTAATGTTTAGCCATCCGACTTCTCTTTCTCTCCATTGAAGCCTTAATTTCATGGAAAAATTCTTTTTACGGCAAAAAAGCTGCATAAAAAATAAATATTTAAGCTGGATATACATATATATGTATATAGACAAGTTTACTGGAATATTTACACCCTTAATTCCTTCACTTAGATTTAATTCATTCACAGCAGTAAAAAACGACTTATTGCTAGGTCGGCTATAGATGAAGGTGATGAGTTAATCTCTAGTTATTCGAGCGACTCAAGTTTTTGCAGAGAATATACCCCCGGGAAAAACCATGAGTGCAAAAAATGCGGGAAATATTTTTCAGATATTTCCCCTCAATTTAAGTACCAGGCGTGAGTGCTCGTTTAAATGCGTGCATCAGGCTGGCCATCGTCTCTGAGATGTGGTAACAGGTGAAGCAGGCCAACTTACCCCACATGCTCTCTTCCACGGCTCACCCTCTTTTTGCTCTCCAATCAACTTCGTTCTTTACGGCCGTCCGTTAAATAAGCGACGGCTCTTTTTAGCGTAACACGTACCGGATAAAAAGCTGCCCCGGTTCCACCAGCTGAGGGAGTCGTAGGAAAAAGAAAACAAAAAAAAGGGAGTCTGGTGGATAATAATTGATTCGATCGATCCCCATCTACCACCACCTCAACCGTTTAAGCTTTTCCCCGCCTCGTAATAAGATCGAAGTGACATGAACTCGGGGTAAGAAAGGGGGAGGTGGCGCCTGCTTATTAGGGATGCAGGAGAGGGGATGAATGGATAGGGGTGGAAGTTACTAGAAGTTGGGTGGGCACGCTACTCTGGGGTCCGGTGATCGGCCAAGACGATCAGGCTTGTAAGTGAGGCGCCGCGGTTCGCAAAATGAATGCGTTTTGCGGATAATTGCGACCCCGTTTCCTCGAAATGATGAGTGCTGTGGTGAGCCTTATACTGGAGCACTATAACTGCGAGGATTACGGTTGGCCCCCTGTGGTTTAGACCTTTGGACACGTCCTAGAATTCTCCAACCCCTCCATCCTGCGTGAGGTCGTGGGGGGTTGGAGCTATTTTTTTCTTAAATCGTGGAGATTCCAGGGTTTACCGTTACGTGTTTTCATCATCACCCTCATTACGCCGAGGTGGGTATGTGCCGCGGTTGAAATTGATGGGTGATGTTTAATCTACTGGTGCAAATTATGCTCTCGGAAAAATTTTTCTCCCCATAAAATTCGTAGCTAATTTTGAAAAGGGTTTTACTGTCCTATTCCTCGTAATTATCTGCTGAAAGTTACACACTGAATATCAACCTTAATTAAGGTACTTTTTTTTCTCTTATATATTAAAAAATATAGGCTGAGCATATTATTAGTACAAAGTAACGAGTAAGGTAAAGCCTGAGTAAATATTACTCTGTGATGGGCTTTGGTAAATGAATCAGTGCAAGATTATAAAAAGACGTATCCTATGGAAATAAAGCATGCCTACTTAAATTCGTGTAAAAATGGCAAGAAATAAATGTTCTCAGGAGGAACGGTTGAAGCTACTGTCACAACTCTTATAAATAATTCTTACTTAATGAAGTACCCAAGCTTTTCTCTTGAAATTAGGCAAATATGTATCCTCCAAATGTATTCGAATCCCTAGAAATAATTCGGTATACATGAGTGCTGGCGTATGATCTTAGCTGTCGGTCGCCTCCCCAGAATATTATTACTAGTGTTTACGCCAGTTTAATTGAACCATTCACTTGTTGTTAATAATTACAAATTTCGTAAGTGTCTTGCTTAGGAAACTTATTTATCTGCATGCCAACCTGGCAACAATACTACTTATGCTGGTTACTAAAATAAGCTGTTGATCTTCTATGATTCATGAATACAGTCCACTTTCCAAAAAGAATTATTATTATTATTAGTTATTCTACCGGTGAAGGTAAGTTTAAATGGACACCCATCCCCTTAATTTCACACGATGTCCCTCTTTAGCCCCTCATACCACCTGCCACCCATCATTCCATCCAAGCTCCCCGTTCTTCTCCTCCCTCTTTCGTGCTTACACAACGCTCTTCCCTCAATCTCCTCCTTCAAAACACCATCCCCTTTTATTACCTTTTCCATCCATACCTTCTGCCTTCTCCTAATTTCATCTATCAAATTTATTTCCTCTCCCAACAATTCTATCACTTCATCGTTCGTCTTCCTTTCAACCCACTTTACTTCTCTCCATCCTTCTCCACACCCACATCTCAAAAGCCCTAAATCCATTTTTTAAATTCAGACATCAGGGTGATGTCAGTTATTTTCGCTGCTATTCCTATGGCGGAAACAACTAGTATTACTTATAAAAGTGTAACTTCTTTCACCATGCCTTCCCGGTTGTATAACAGGACAACCCGCTAGAACATTCAAAATAACTATTCAAATCTGGTAAAATCACCCGTATGCAAAACCGGAACTCGAAATTAAAACCGTGGGTGTACCTGTATCAGGGTTGAGCACGAGAGGACGGATGTGGCGGAAAAGAACTGTGCACGAATTCGGGTCGTGAATGAGTTACCGTAACGAGGTAAAAAATAGAGGGATATTGGAAAGGAGGGCCATTACGTGGAATTGCCGGGTCTCTTATCTCAGTACCAGCCACTTACTGCGCGGAAAGTATCACAAATTAGGGACGCCGCCGCAAAAATGAGGGAGGGAGGGAAAGGATGTAGTGGGTCCGGGGAATGTGAAGGCTGGATGTGAGATTTTGGTAGTAAGGATGGAGGGTGCCTTGAATCTGTTGGAAGCAAGAGATTTTTTTAGCCGCATAAAATTTATGCATATTTTCCTCAAATGCATCGTCACCTCATTAGTGGACATATTTCTTTTCGACCACTTTACATAATCGAAATTTAGGTGATGATTATGCCACGTAAAAGAAGATGGATGGGATGAGAGACAGATAGGGGAATACGATCGACTAATTTTAACTGTTGATAGATATTAATGGCAAAAGTTTATGGCTCTCATCATGACTACGCTCGCACGAAAAACACTATGACTTTTATCCTTTGTTTTGTAGTCTTGGATGCTATTTACCTTGCTGTTCTTTCGTACCAGAATACTGAGACTATGTTTGTTATGGGAAATAATGAAATAAGACTGGCCCAGCTAGTCTCCATTCTGTAGCTCTGAACATTATGGTAGTGGACTGGAAACCTGGTTCATGGTAAAATTCTCTGTCCTTATGTTTTTCTTCGTTTTCCTCTTAGGAGATGCAAACGTGAGTGAAAATGTCAAGACCATTTGCGTTTGAGGTGATGATAATTTTGCACGAAATTTTTTGCTTAATTTAACGTTGATAAAAGTGAATTCGTGTCGTAAAGACTTAATTCGAAACGTTGAGATTTGCGTTCGGGGGGAAGTCCTTCCTCGGTTCCATTGTTCATCATGATACCTATCTTCCCATCGATGCAACCCTCATGGCAGATCATGATATACTTCCTCCTCTATCTCTCCCCAGGCCTCCCTTTAATTACGTCCAAGAGGATCGGTAGCAATGCGCGGGGAAGAGAGGGAGGGTTAGAGGGAGCCAGCTGCATCACCCACGGCGGCGCCCCTTTGCCGCCTCCTCCGACCGCACCCCCGCGCCATCTCCTCCCATCTCTCTCCTTCAATCCTCTCCTCCCCGGGTGTTTCCTCTCACTTCACCTCTCTTATCTGTCTCTCTCCCCCGGCTAATTGGTGCCACCTCTATTCCATTGATGCGTGGGTAGGGAAGATGTATACTCAGTTTGCATCTTTTCAGTGCTCGATCCTTTGCCGTTTTCCATTCTGTTACTCATCGCCCATTGTCTATTTAGAAATGGATGCCAAAGGTTTCGCTGTGATAGGGTCTTTTCGATTATCCTTCATCTCATTCCTATCTTGTAATTCGGGGTGAGTCTGAAAGGCAATGTGCATCAAAATCATGTAAAACAGCATTCATTAGTGAATAGCTCCATTTGATTAGGTTGTGTTAAACACAGGGATTCGGCGCTTGGCTCTTGCCACGGTAGTTCAAGCTCACGGTAGCACGGCAGTTTTCGCGTCTTCCTTGAAACCCAAATATTTCTTTTTCGAGTCCTGTATTTCGCATAAATCTCTCTTGTTTATCTTCAGATTAAGCATACATAAATGGTTCTATATAACCTTGGTGTTGGAGCAACTTAAAATAAAATCCACTAAAATGTGGCGTACTGTAGTAATTTAAAATCAAGTAAAGGGTATGTATAATATAGTGGCAGGACGCATCTTGCGTGAATCCAAACGCCCATTGAAAACTTACCACCGAACTCTGTCCTGAGTGGTGAATAAATGCACTGGGCTTTTGTTACAGAACCAGTTTCATTTCATAGAAAATGTAATATTCAGTCATAATTTTAATAAATTAATAAATAACCTTTTAGCCATCGTATGTAAGAGTACTTACTAATGTGAGAAACTATATCCAGTGAAATAATAATTGAACCCCTTTCTGGCTCTTAGTTCTGGCTCGGAAGTACTACCAAAGCTTTTTAAGGGTAGTGCAAAAATATTACCCGTGTATTTGTTTAAAATATCATATTAAGCATATTATTTATCGAGTTTGAATAACATATGTTAATATTTTTTCTGATATATGATCATGAGCTTTTTCGTAGTGGGATAAGATCTGTCACCAGTAAGAAAGTAACAGATATACACTATATATTTCAAGATCGCAATGCTCGTCCACATCCGTGTTTAATGATATTTTGCGATATTTTTCCGAAATTCATAGTCTTACATTGACGCAAAAGTTTTATTTTTTTCCAAGGAATTATTTTGAAATGACTTCATTTAAGTCGCATTTTCAGTCCTATCAAACGATACCTCGTACTAAACACATATTTACCAATAAAGTTAGCTTCAAAAAATAATCACAATTTGGCATTGCACTGAGCCTACTGCCGTGAACCGTTATTCCCTTGAGTGCATACAATTTCTTCCTCATTACATGAAGTGCAGAGCAGGCTATATTGGCGAGGATTCGGGTATACGATGAAGAGGGGCTGAATTGTTTGCACAGTATCGGATTCCGTTGAAAACCGACGACGGTGCTTTGCCTTCTCAGCCCACCGATTCTTTATGCCCGACGACAATGGGAGCGTGTCGCTCTTTGCGAGAAAAGTCCTCGATTCACAAGAGAGAGGGAGAATGGGAGGAAGTGGACGGAAATGACGCAATTAATGGAGGTTGCAGCCTTCGCGAGAAAAGATCGCCGTGGGACGACTAATGCAAAATGATAAGATGAATCACGAAAGGGACGGAGGGGAGCAAACAATGAAAGGCGTTCTCTTAGCCAAAGGTAGTGGGATTGGATTTCAGGGGGAAGAAAAGTGTTTGCTCAACTCTAGAGGATCCATGCTTCTCTTTCTATTCTGATGCATGGTCGTAGAGGGCCCGTAGGCCCGATATCCCATTCTATTTTCCCCTAGACTCCCTCCCATTCCAGAGAGGTGGAGGTTTTCGCTACGTGACGCGTGTCTCATGAGAGGATTCTATTTCCTGCTTTCCCCCGTCTCTTTTCTTACAATTTTTTTCGGATAGCTCTGTTTGCTCACTGGGGAGATGATGTGGGCTCCTCAGTTTCCTAGTTTATTTCCTAGAGTGAATTTTCGGACGGGGAAAGGGCTATTTACATAACTAGGGAGACACATCACCAGGCAATCTAATGGCAGGCGTGTGAAGCAGCCTAAGTTCCCACAAGTCACAATATCAGGACGATTTTTTTGGAAGAAAAGTCGATGGGATACTTTAAATGCTAAAATTAATAATAGAGAGTGTACTTTCTAATTGTCTTAACTCCTCCCGTCAACATTTAACATTATTCAGCTGTGACATTCACTTTCCATGTAAACTTTTTTCTTTTATGGTGCTCGTTCCTGACTCAAGTAAATTTGAAATCCAATCCCACATAATTTCTTTAAATTTAAGATCAGATTGCTGTTAAATAATGGGTCCTGGAAGTAATGTGGGTCTTCCAACTGAAAGATCAAGTGTTTGTATCCCGCATGAGACATAGATGTCGTTTCTGTACTACGATTAAAATCTTAGGTTAAATGGTGTGATATAAACCTAGCCGATGGAGCACCTAAAACCCATGACTACGATGAATTTGATCATGAAGCAACACTCTTCTTTAAGACTATCCGAAGAAAATATAATCAATTTACCTAACATGAGTCATTTAAGTTACTCCCCCACACTGGTGTGTAAAAATACCGTTTAATATTACCAGATACATTGTGTACGAGACACACATTTAATATTTCTTCTGAAGAATCTTGAAAATGGAGCATTGCTCATTGTAACATCTATTGTGAGGGACGAATATGCCAGCTATGTATTGAAACACCAACTGGCAAAAAAAATAACTCATTCACTCAACAACTCAAGTACCTACGTATAAGGTTCCAACATGAATAATTAGAGTAATGCATCGAATAGAACTTCTCGGAGCATGCGTGCTCCACAGTGCATCTTTGATTGTATGAAATGAATGATACATAAATAAATTAGCGAAGTTGTTTGTGTAGGGCATTGCCTTCAGGTATTCAAAGGGACGTGGAGTTCCATTCCATTCGAGGCCATATATTCCACCCG
Organism: Platycnemis pennipes; assembly: GCA_933228895.1. Lineage (NCBI taxonomy): Eukaryota > Metazoa > Arthropoda > Insecta > Odonata > Platycnemididae > Platycnemis > Platycnemis pennipes. The sequence goes on along the minus strand of OW121847.1, from coordinate 70,509,533 downwards.
CGTCTATCAAGCTCTCCAACTCTCTCCTCATATATTCATCCACTAGACCTCCCTTTCCGCTATGTAGTGATGCTGGGCTACCTACGCTGGGTTCCTGGCATTGTTAACTCCATCCAAATGCCACGGCAATGAGCCAGCGCAACCTCGAAGTGAGAGGGTAAAACCGAATGAGGTTGGCGGAGCCTCATATGAATCCCCAAGGGATATTTTAAATTAGAACTGATGCCACTGCCAATAGCTAAATATTATCCCAAGTACTGAGGATACGTGTATTAATTTATTTATAATTTTGACAGAAAAGTTTGTGAAAATTCATGTTTTTTAGACTAGAGCAGCCTACCATTGACAGCGGAGTGATGTTTTATTTTAACTTCAGTATTATCTTTCCGCCGCAGCATAGAATTATTTTTAGGCATTTTTTTCCGCCTGATATTCCACAGGAAATCATATCAAATGTGTTCTTTAGATTTAATTGTCAGAGTGGAAAATACTTTATTTAGGGTAACCCTTTAAAAAGATGCGTGTTTTCCAAGCAAATGTGGGAGAACTGATGACGTTAAATTAGTGTTATTTATATATAGGTAACCGTCATTAAGGAGAAATATTACAGATTGAAAACTTTGCGCTTAGGTTGGGAAAAATGTGAGGACTTAAATGCATCATCATCTGATTTCAATAGTGTTAATAGTTCTAACAGTTTTTTAAGGGCATAGTTAATCTGGAGCAATGTCTCCTTAGTTGAACTCACGCGATGACGATGGACAAACCCGCGGAGGGATTTGTCTTCTTTCCGCCGCCGAGGCGGCCGGCGCGGGAGCGAACGAACGCCAGGGGCGTGGCTGGATTCCGTTCCAGAAAATCTCCCAGATATGCGTTCTTCCTCGCAGCGACGGCGAACTTCGCGTCCGGGGTGAATTTTTGTGCTCCCCCGTACCATTCTCTGTATTATTTATGTCTCCCTCCGTCCCTCCAAGAGGCGCGCTTATCCTTGGCCAAGTGGCTGAAGCGGTAGTGCGTCTGTAGCTGGTCCATGGAACGACGGACGGATGGTGAGGGATTAATCCTGTCGCGCGGGAGGAATTCCTGGTAACATTGTTGTCATGGACGAAGGATAAATCACCCTGGAAATCAGGACTGGTATCGCTCTATAAGCGATGAATTATGTCGGTGCCATTTTGCAGTCGAGGAATTATTATGTATCATTCTCTGTAAAAGGGAACCTTTTGCATTCAAACCTCTTGCTTGCATATCACTCCGATGGCCGTTAGCCAAATGTTTATTCAGCTGTATTCCTTGTTTGATATTTCAAGTCAAATATAATACCATATTTCATTGACGCTTCAAATAGCGTCTCAAACGGAATAGTAGAAGAAAAAAGGTCAAAGAACAATAAACTTAATGATTGTGGTTAGTAATGATTTTCACAAATTAATCAACACCTACATTGAACACTGCAAGGCACAATAATGAGTAATGATCACCGTGATTTGGTCATTTCTATAGTTGATTCATGGCAGCCTTAAAATCAGATTTTAAGCTAACATCAATTATGCTTAATATTCGCAAAATATTTTTCTTCCAAAATTTTATAGTCTTTTAGATTTTTAAATGACATGGGTGATTACTCCTCATCGTTGATATGATTACTCTTCCAGATTTCTATTTCATCGAAAAGAACGCAATTCCTTGGATAATAATCCGTACGGTTATTCTGTACCTCTTCTTCCTGTCTCCTTTAAACTCAGCAATATGGTTTCGTCCTCTTTCAGTAGGTATGGCCAGATATTGACTTTTAGTAGTTATTCATATAGCTCCAGACATTTTTAACTGCCACAATTATGCAAATTTTAAGTTCTTGAGTTTTGGTCTCACTTCAATATTTATAGTTATAACACACAGAAATAAATTCGCTAATATTTATTTAGCTTTTACCATCGGTACTTATGGCGTACTCCTTGAGAGATGAGTATAAGTGGCTTGCATAAGTGGAAATTGATATATAAACATAGACATTGAAAAATATTAAATTTAAAAAATGAATTCCTGCTTCCTTGATGATTTTATAACATTAGAATGACGGTTTGGAGATTATTAATTTTAACCTTCTTGTTTCTAAAATACGTAATGCTATCTCACCTACTTTTCGAGTTTTTTTTTGCGAGAAATTGATTTAATGAAAATGGAGGTAAGGAAACCTTTTCTTATCATTAATTTGAGAAAGTATAATCTATTTTTATTCCTGATTTCTTAACCAATTAATCAGTTATATAATACCTGAGGTACCACAGCGATAAAGTTAATCAAAATGGAGAAAATTCTAATTTCCTGATGAATTTGAATGTGGTAATTTTTATCTCTCAATTTTTTAAATATTGCTCGTTTCCTCTCTCGTAGACTTTGGTTTTTAGAATAAAAGCGAATTTAGAATAAAATTTTAGAAAAAATTGTGCTTGGGTGTCACTATAAAATACAATGCTCATTTCGTAGTGCGTAGACTCGAGTAGTCCATTGCTTTTCTTGAATCTTCTACCCTCCGTAACCGCCTTTGTAACTTTTTGGCTCCACCACACGTTTTATTTTATTTAGCGTGCATTCATCGCCGATAATTTATGCTTGTTGGATATGCACGCTACATCTTTGTTTTTGTGCCCGTGCTCTTGTTGTGCCTTTTACTTTCTCCAATATATCCCTATCTAACGAGATGAACGCTACAACAGCCGACTCGTGCACCAACAAAAAAACTATGCACCATGGTTTCATTTAAATTGACTCGTTATTCCTCTTTTATGTAGTAAGGATTTTTTGCTGCTATAAGTATCCCGATTCGTCAGTCTTTTCAGTGTTGGAGGGTCATTTCCGCTCGAAGATAGGGTGTAGTGTAATGCGGAACTTAAGGATGATGAAAAAGAGCGAGCCACTTGACCCACATATGCCATTCCAGTACCTACTCCCGCGAGCGTAATTTGTTTTAATCAGAAGAGGTAAAACACTGAGCCAAAAAAAGGCGCAAATGAGATTCAACAGGGACACGTAGTGGACATTGTTCTTAACTTTTTTAAGAGTATAGAACACCATATCAAGATATCTCTCACAAGTGACCATGCTTCTTATGCACCCCCTAGTTGATCCTTATATGCTCAACCTGTATACTAATTGGTCCATGAGATAAGTTGACGACTTGGAGCGTAATTTCGGAACAAGTGTAAACACGCGGCACGCCATATGATGGCCGCCTTTTTTTTTTTTGGAGCGCCCACCTGTCATTCAGAGCGGTGAAAAAGGAAATATGGTGCTCGAGATGGAAGGAGAGAGAGGCCCGTTCCCTCCCACGGGACGTGAGTTATCTATTTCGTATCCTCATTTGGGCTCCGCGGTTGCCTCGTTAAGGATGAGGAAGGGACGAAAAGGTGGCCCGGGGACCGTTCCGTCGGCTTCTTCATAGATCCCGATCTGAAGACGATGAATTCGAGCGTTGTTTCAAGAGTCACTCCCCCCTCCTCACGGTACCACTCCAGAGTTCATCTCGAAGTGGTTAGTTAAGGGCCGATCTCGGGAGATGAGTGGGAGATATGGAAGATCCGTGGGACCGTAAGGACTACTCTACCATTTCTGGGGCTTGAGATAGGTGAGAGTGATGCAGGGCAAGGAAGGAGTCTCCGTGGGATGCAACAGAGTGAAGAAGAAGGGTGGACAGTCTGTAGATTTAATCAACTTGGGGAGAAGATAACACGGTGGAAAAAATCCCAGACGCAACACCTTCTATCAGATGTCCCCGCGGCCTTTAATAGTAATTTTCTACCCCCCCAAGGGAACTCATTCTGTCCGGCTTTCAAGAAAGGTGAGAGGCGAGCGTTTAAGACGTGTGTTTAAAAAAAATAAAAGGCTAAATAATTATCCTGGGGCATCCTTGCTTCCAACTCGTCGGTCCATTTCCTCTGAGATTTTTTCCCGACTTAATGGAAGTTCCCCATTTTCATTCGCCTCTTGAGAGAACGGACGCTGTCATGCAGCCTGGGATTTTGGTTTCTCGAAACTGTGGCCGAAGGTGGAGCCAGCCAAGAAACAGACAGGTTGTTTTCCCCAAATGCGAGCAAAGTCGTGAGCTCGTAATCACTCTCCCCGGATCCCAGCTTGTCATGTTAATCCAATTTTTCCTTCATAAAACTGAGAAAAACGCACCAATGGGCACACCTTTGTTTGGAGAATTTGACATGATCCGTTGAGGAGCAGGATATTTTTTCATTATAATTGCTTCCAGCGTCATATTTCTAGAACAAAGTTTAAATTAAGAAAAATACTTGATTAAGTATATATCTTTCCTCTCCAAATTCTTCTTTTATTTGTTTGTTTACATTGCGGCACCCACTCTTCACGCTCACCTCTTTGTCTCACTGGATTTTGATGGGTTCATTTTCTTGCTCCGCTTTTTATTTCCGTTGCTCGGTCGTATAATTTTTATCTTCTCCATCGTTCATTCGCCCGGACGGAAGTTCACATTGTAATTCCTCTGATAACAACTAGTCACAAGCGTTTATATTTTACACCCTGAAGTGATTCTTAATGCAAGAAAAACTTAAAACGAGTATAATTACGTAACGTTTATAAAAGGCTTACTTCTTTCCAGCTAAGAAAATGTCATTCTGATTTGAGAACACTGAATTATTAGTACAGAGGGTGTCGGTTGACATTCTACATTAGCCAATTTTAGATATTAATGTTGCTTTTTCTTGAAATGTCCCAAGGAGTTCCTATTTACTTTGCTTCAAAAGATGCTTCCCACTTGCAATTTTGTTATTTGAAGTGGATGTGGGCTAAACGGGCTAGATATAGTATTTTACCCTTCATAAAGAAACCTGGATGTCGTGGTTTTTCAAGTTAATATTTACCCAACACTTTATTCTCATCTATCTTTTCAACTCCACATTTTGATGGGCGCCTCTGTTATGGTGTAATATGTGTGTGTGGGATGTTCCTTCCCGAGTTGCAACCACTCAGCATGCAGCTAATGTGGACTTTTGACGTTCGGCGTTCAACGTTTTCCCTCGTGATGAATGTGCTGCTACAGATGAAGCACGGTACACTCGCAGCAAACACCCAACATTGATCTCCCGCCGCAATTATGAACCCGATGCGTGTGCGCACGAGTCTCCCGGTCGCGTTCGAACAAAATGCGTGCCCGCGCGAACATCCGGCGCCGAGGCTCAACACTTTTAATCGGACCCCTTGTCGACATTTGTCCCTTCCCTCGGGGGTAGACAGCCATGGAGCCAGCCTCCCCCTCGTGCTCTCCCTCCGGACACTTCAACCCTTCCCGCAGAGTGACGTCTCCGATTTTTCACCCGTCTCCGCGCTTTCCCCTCGCCCCCGCAACCCCACCCCCTCTTCCCTCCACGGACTGACGGACGGCCACCCCCACGTTGACGTCGCGCGCCGGCGTCACGTGTGTTTACCATTCCTCGGTTGTGCTTCCTCCTCCCAGTCTATTTCCCTCCCCCTACTTTAATTTCCACCTTCCCTACCCCAGCCCGATGTACCCGCTTACCATCCACGCTCTCGTCGTATTTCTACCTCGCGATAGCCTCTCACTGCCGCTCGTCGCCTTGTAGTGGATTGATTTTGTGACTAGGATACAAGCTTCCATTACCGTTGGAGCTTCGGTTCGATTCCCGTTGGTGGTAAAGACGTTTTCAGTGGTTTACTGGTTCCTACTTATGTGCCGTGCATAAACGGTGAAGTTGGAAGGCAGTTCACCCATTTGGATGGCATAGTTCACTGTAAACTTCGTAACGCCCATCAGAGTCGATAAATCTAAGTATGTCCCTTCCTCCTTGCTTTGAACTATTCCTAACTTTGACCTGTCGGTTTAGGCCATTACATTAATGACTTTGCTGTTGATCCCTTCCTTGAATAACCACTAACATAGTTTTATTTTTTTTATATAGTTTTGGTACTTTATGTAATATCCACATGATATCTTTCTCCATTCCAAAAACTTGCTTGCGGAAAGAAGCAATAATAAAGGAAATAAAATCTTGCTTTCCTTAGATTTCCTGTCCTATGCTAGCATCCCTTTTTAATTGCAATGCAAACGTTTAGGAATTTTTATCGGACCGATGGTAATACAATTGGACATCGACCTATGCCCATGCAATCCTCGTTACTTGATAATCTGGTGTAAGTGGTTTCCCATTTTCCTCTCGCTATATTTGAATTTTGACTAGGCTAGGTTTTTGTGATTTCAACGTTGACTGCTTCAAGACGCTTTTCACTTCCATCCCCTCTTCAGACTCTCTTCTCCTCTTCTTTCCTCTCTGCTCACGCACTTGTGTTGAAATCGGAATCCAAGAGATGGCCACCTTGCACCGCTGCTCACCGAGACAGATGTCGCGATCCTGTTGCTAAGTGCGCTCGTTGGCAACGTCACCTTTGCAATCTCCTATCATCGTCGAAAAAGACGGATGAGTTCTTCTGAGTGGTTCACTGCTTTCACTTTCCATCCCTATTTCTGCCATGTTGTAAATAGCCTGAATGCTGCAAAATGGTTTTGCAGATTTATTAATAGTTAATTCGTTTTTTGTTGTCACTGAACCCATAGAAGATGGTGAGACATGGCATTTCGGTAAATTTAAGGAATATTGATGACGAGGAAAAGTAGTGAAGTGAGGAGAGAAATGCTATTGATACCGCCAAAGATGTTACAAATAATTATCAAACAAGAATGATACGAGGGTACAATAATTTGGTGGATTATCTTTTTAATGACGATAAGGATTTGTTGATGGTGCTAGCGGGATATCTAAGCCTTTCCAAATTATACGCAAGTAATTTTTCATAGCCCAGCTCTTTGGTTAAACCCTGCGGCTATACAGCTGTTTCAATAAACAGACGAAGTACAGTGGTATCTTTCAGTTAAAAAGTATTTATTGATTAAACTATTTTTAACTCTACTCAGATTCTATTGAATATCGTTTTATTATTAATAATAAAATTATCCTTTTATATTCTTTGTGAGTGACAAGAATTAACCAGGTGATCAGCGGTAAATATCGTACAATCCTAGTTCATTAAATGATTTTGGAGGCATTTTTAGAAAATAATCCCTTGATTTATACTTGTTTACTCCCAGGAAAGCGCATATAATTTATATTCAATAGTAATTAAGTGCAGCTTTCTCGCCAAATACTATCGCATGAGTATTAACGCGACACTTCGACTGGTTCAGTTCGATGTCATTCAGCGAAACTTACGCTTCATTGGGTGAAAATTAACGTCCAGTAACATGCGAAAAGTAGGTAACTTCTAGGATTATGGAATATCATTGAATTGTGAGGAAAGGAGACGAAAGGAGGAGGAATCTCGTACCTTTCACCCGCTTTTTGCGTCTTGGCGTCGGTGAGAGTCATTTTCAGCTTCTGGGGAGCTATATGGTGGTGGCGGGAACGGAGGAGCATTAATCAGCGGGGGACATCGAAATGAGGGAGGAGGACGAGATTCATCTCCCATAATGGGGGGACCCGATCATAACGCGTCGCCGAGCAATGTCTTGACAAGCATTTATCCCGCGATTTAAACTCGGCTTGTTCTACTCGCGGGACGTCCCCTCCTCGAATGAAGATGGATGACTCTCCTCCCAACTCCCCGAATCCCTCTCCTTCATACTTCTCCTCCAGCTTGCCTCTACCGCTCCCATATGAGCACGCAGGTTCAAACCGATATGAATTACATCACCCACTGGTGTTGTTTCCGCCTCGAAATGTCTCAAAGCGACGCCTGTTATACGGTTATCTCCCCTTCTTATTATCTGTCTTTTTCCACATTCATCTGTCGTTCCACTTAAGAGCAAGGCAACTCCGCAAGTAGCCCGACGCACGTACGTTAACCATCGAGGCTGACAAAAGAGACGAGGACTCCTGCTGAAAAATACGCCGCTAAATCCGACTCCAATAAAGCACCATAGAGTAACGGGGGTCAGGACCCGCTTCAACTTGCCCTCTCTTACCTCCTCCGCAATGTCTTATAAGGAGCGGACTTCGATCACGACTTTTTTTCTCTCTCTCTCACTTGCGAGGCCGAGCTTTCCCATATCTAACCTTTCATCATCCACCATGGCGACTAATATCCCGTGAGATGAAGTGACAGTCATAAATGGTTCTCCCGAGGAGAGGGTGACCCCGCACCTCACTCCACCGGCAGTTTTCCTTTGGCTCAGTCCTCACCTCTCCCTTTCCGCAAGAATGGGCGGCACATTGCCTCCCTCCTCCTCCCTATTTTCTCCTTGCTTGTTAACGCTGTCATAATGGCATCACATCCACGCGAATCACAGCAAGCGGCTGCGTGGGGCTCCCGAGGATGTAATCCGCTTGCCAATGGTCATCCTCGTGTTACCTGTTTCATTTTTATCTGCGAAGCGAATTTCATTGTAATACTTTTCTGCACGACTGACAGAGACTTCGTCTTCTGGGGTTCAGAGAGGGGATCACCAGGTGCGCGAATGAAATGCATATCTCCCTCACTGAACATCATTCTCATTTATTTGATTTTATTCTATATTAATAAAGGATAATAATATAATAAGATAATAAGCAAAGGATGCTATTATTAATATGGTATAAAGCATTATCCAGGTCAATAATTCCAGGATTATAGCAAAAACATGCCTGTAAAAGCTTTTCCAAGCGTCGATGTTCTATCAAAATTATCGTCACGTAATAAAGCCTATCAAAATGAGTTTTTTTCCACTTTCTTTTTACTTAATACTGAATTTTAAAATATATTGTGATCAAAGGAAGTTGTCCTAAAAATTTGTTTCGCGAATACAAGAATTTTATTTTAATCCTAGTTTTTCAGCTTCTGCTTCATAACCCTTATCTCTCAAAAAGCCTAAACAGCGAAAAAGCTGTTTATCTTTTCCTCAACACATGTCGGGTAAAAATATTTTTTTCATCGAAGGCTTATCAACATGATGATAGTAAAAAGTGTTTCCATGGTAGTGTGATGTTATTTGCAGAAAATAAAATATGACTGGGGTGGGTTCAGTAGAGTCTGATGGTATTTACTGAAGCCTTTACTGATGGTAATAATGTTCTATTCATATCCGTAGTACTTGATCAATTTTTAGGTTGTGATATTTATTCTAAAATCTTCAGTTATATACATGTTATGACCAGCGTGAATTCGAATTCCATATGACAACAGCTGTTTATTAATAAGAATCACCCAGTATTTTTGAGCTGATTTTAAAAATAGAAACTGAAGTGTAATTAAAGTTATTTGTTTCATCACAGTGCATTGCATTTCCCATTTTTCGCATGGATTCAAGTTTATTTTTAATGACAGCTTATTTAAATTTCCGCCGTGAAATTCAGTCACTCAAAACATTCACAGATATGTACAATAACCGAAAGTATTTTTGTTGCAGATTAAACCCCAATATTCTATCCACGCTCCTGGTTGAGTATTGGTACATCCTTTTGTTGATATTTGGAATATAAATGTAAACCGATTCAATAGAAAAAATTCCAATCTCTTTGTACACTTTGAGAGGCCATTTTCATAAGTAATAAATTGTAATGAAAGATATTTTCAATAACTACAAAGAGTAACTATACATTGGAAATGAATTAAATTTCTTTCAAGTTTCGGAAGGCTTTACAATCATAAATCCCGTTCATCTTTTCGACCAGTCTTATGATAATAATTGTTACCAGACTGTGCCCCGATATTTATTGAGTCATTAAAATTTTATTTCACCGAGGTTAATCTTCAGGTTGCTACTATAATTGCAGACTAGAGATAATAAGGTGTAATCTCCATAATTTGAATGGAGATGCACTTATTCTGGGACCCTGATCTTTAAAAGACAGTTATAGAATTTAATACTGCCATTTCAATGATTTTCGCATATACAACGATCCAATTTAATGACTCATCATATCAACGGTCATAAAATAAGGCAATAAAGTTACCATATAATTTCATCACGGATAGTTTGGAAGCTATTCCCATTGAAGTGAAAGATCCACACTCAAAGAACATAGCATCAACTAGTAATATTTTCCATTCACTTATTCTTCTTCTCCGTAAATTACCGTTCGATACATTCCCTTAATAAACATCACTAATTAAACCATGCATCAATTGCTAATTCAACCCCTATGAAAGCACTGCAACTAAAGTTTAATTAGTTTGGTTCGAGTATTTTAATTATTATTTCAACCATGGAACCCCCAATTCTCAATGTAAATAATATGCAAAGTCCTTATTCATTAGTACACTTTGAGCCTAAATATTCCTTCAAGTAGCAGTGATGGATACTTAATTTTAGTAGTTTAGGGGTGTTCCCATGATTATATTGAGGTTAAGGGCGATGTTGGATGTTGTGGACTGAAGAGAGTAGCGTAAATCATATTGCGTGCTGTCTTTGAGCTGTGTGATTAGGATGGCCTCTTTAGACGAGATCCGCGGCGCGTTACCAATTTATGGGTATTAAACCTTAGAGTATGTATCATTTTGGTAAGTGATGCTTTGATAAATTTTCCTCTGAAGTTAAAAGATTCACACATTTCTCGTTTTCCGTATCCAATTTCTCTCTCCTCCCCCTCCTCCTCGCCGCCTTCCTTATATTTTCCCCTTCTCGCTCTCCTTGTTCTCCCTCACTCCTCCCCGATGGAGAAGATTCTCGTCCCCCGTCCCACCCCATCCCTCTCCTTCGATATGGAATCTTTCTCCTCTCCTCCTCCACCGCCTCCATTCAACGTCTTCCAGCCAGGAATGCATTCCTCCGCTCCCCTCTCACTCTCCCTTACCCTCTTTCTCACTCTCACCGTAATTTACGACCGGCGAGAACAAAACGGTGGAACTAATGCACCACGATGGCCCCACTTACACAAAAATTCCTTCGCATTCGTCGGCACGGGAAGGCTTCGACACGAAAAAGTTTTGGAAGGCAAAGCTACCAACGCTGCTCACCTGGTCACAATGTCTCCCTAGTTTTCCTCTCGTTCCACACGCTTGATTATTATAATTATGAGAGTTCATAATTCATAGTATAATTACGCTTGTTATATAGACAAAGGGAACACCAATGGTAACACTATGTTCAATGTTTCCAACTCTTAATTGGCTTCATTAATTATACGATACCTGAGCAATTGTGGTATGGAGAATAATTTAGTGCATGGGATAGCTATTTTGTCCGCTATATGTTTCAACACTGTTGTTATGACTAATGTAAGTTAAATCTAGGATTTTCCTAAATGGAGAGCCAAGAAAATAGCTTGAGCTGATTTTCGTAACACATCTTGAAAAAAACAAGTTTAAGTGAACGTCTAAGTATCATTTATTTTACTTTCATCAATATCAATTCGTCAACACCCCCCCTGAAGCTGACACTGTATCAATATGCTAATGGATAATTGGTAAAATAATTATTGATTTTTAAATAAGTATGATGTCTTCCAGAGCCTTATTTTACTCTTAGTGACTTCTCTTCCAGAAATCGTGAGTTAGGATATATTCAAGGACACCGAAGGCGACTCTTCGCAACTTTTGCCATCAAACCAGTTTCCATCATGCGCGTGTTCCATATTCCCCATCGCCGGTATCTCCCCATTTATTTCCACTGTTGCATTTTTCACCTCCTCTCAGTCCTCGCAGTGTTTCAATCATGCTTTTTCTTGATGCCATGATGTTTCCGGGCTTCTGCCCAAGCCGAGGACTTCTCGTGAAGGCCAATTAAAGGCTCACCCGCGGGGCGCAGTAAGCCTCTCCCGCAAAGATCTCGGAAACTCCTTTTAATTAATTATGTCTGTAATTGGGGTCGCTCAAAACCGACCACGGAGAGACTTGAGAGGAGCCGTAATTATTGCCATGATGTCGGTCGGTCACTTCCCCTTCTTAGCTCTCAGGTCTCCAGACTCAAGACCTCCTTCCCACAACCCTTCTCTTCCTTTTCTTTCCTCTTCTCTACGCGAAGAAGTCCATCTTTTCCACGCCAGTGATTCAACTCCCTTCTTTACACTAACCTAGGTGGTACATTACTCTCCCCTTGAGCTGGCGTTTAAGCTTTGAAGACTTAAGTCATTTCCTACGTTCATCCATCACGCTCCACCTCTCAGATGGCGATCGTTTCTATTCCTTTCAGGAATATATGGGTGATTTAAAATCACACGCGTACTTCTACATCCTAAAGTGCTGCCCAATGGGTGGTTAAATTGATTGCTTTGCTTTTATTATGGATAGGATCGCCGTCAGCTTTTCTCTCGGGTGTATTGCTCTAATTGAATCTAATTAAATCGATGACTTTGCGGTTTTTTCCTCAATCCTAATCTTTTGGACACCATGCAAGAGTTAAAACAGCCGAACTATGGCTCTAATTTTATTATATTGGCATCTCTGACATTGGCATTCTTCGAGGACGAAGTGGAGCATGGAAATGCATTATGGCAGTGCTGCCTCTGGAATTAATAAATAATTTCTGCTTGTACTCTACTTCCAAATCAGGTTCTCTCTATTCTTCCTCCAAACAAACTGCATGCAGACTCGTGAGGGATTGCTTTGGGAGCTAAAATCAACGCACTGATCTTGCCTGAAAGCGTGTCCTTATAGTGTTCCTTCAAGCCACATTACTCAATAAATATGTATTAGCTTCAGGATTTCGATCAGTTTATATTTACACACAAAGGGTAAATGCAATGGTTTTTAATGAAATATATTTCCTTTTGATGAATTCATTTTAAAGTTGGAGATAACAGGGACTTTAAATCTAAAAATGAGAGTGGTGAAATGTTCTTGTTCACCTCTGAGAGAGGTTATTCATTCCACTAAAATAAGTGTCATTTTGACGGTTCCGTAGTTTGGGTGGTTCCATAGGTGTGGTGGCCAGAGTAGGTACTGGCCTCCGAGTCCGATGACCCGGGTTCCATTCCCAGCATTGGCGGATTTTTTTCTGTGGCAAAGTGATCCCTACTTAAGTGCCTAGTAGTGGGTATTTCAGGTTCCGTACTTCGTTCGTCGGATAGGTCGTTAAGCAGTGGTCCCCATGGCGCTTGCCGGAGTAGGCTAACTCCGACGTCGGGTTTTTCTCCACCCTTCCTCCATTGCCTGAAATTCTTCTACCATTACCCAACTACCCAATTACCCAAATACCATTATGCATTCACCTATCCTATATGGTGCAAATGACCTCAGCTGTCCGTCGCCTCCTCTGAATAACTTACTGAATAACATATTTTGATAAAATTGAATCGGATTACTACAGAATATTAGAAAAATCACACTAGAGATGATTGTGAACTTTCTGCTTAATCTGAGGGTGGAACATATATCCAGCTTTAGTCTCAGATATTGGATCAATTTCCGGGAAAAATCTAGAATGTTATTTACGCGTTCACAGTGCACGCCATGTACTTGAATCCTGTACATATCATGCACCATACAGTGAATTATAATGGCAGTTGATGTTCCATTGGTCTCCGAAAAAGAATACTCAAATGAAAGAACGCTCGCAATTTTTTCTCCAGAAATGCCATTCCGAAAGCCTTTAGGATGATTCCAAACCACCCTTTTCGGTTCATTTCCTCCGTTTAACCTCCCGCGTCTCGCACTCAATTATCGCCTGAACATAATTCCCAGTTTCCGTCTTTCTTCTCCGTTCTCCCCCGCATCGTCTTTTGCTTTCCCTTCCCACCATCCGGTCTCCCCTCACGCTTCACTGATTATTTATTTACCCTCCACCTCTTCCCTTAGTACTCGCGGATTTTCCATCTTCCTCCCTTCACGTCATTTCGTCCACTCTCACACCCCCCTCTCCTCTCCTCTCAGTTTATGTCTGGCGCGGCGTCTTATCCCTAGCCCTAATGTTATTACCAGAAACCCATTCCCTCCTTCCATTTTCTCTTTTCCTTTTTATGATGCATCGGCCCACCTCGACGTCGTTTAACTCGGTTTTTTTCCCTCCTCAGGGTCTCTCTCTTTCCCCTGCCTTACCTTCCCTTCCCTTCTTCCCTACTTTCTCCCTATTCCAACCCCTTTGGGACGATTATGTGCGCTCGAAACCCTTGCAGCGTTGCTCTTTTTTTCTTTCGGTCGGTTGTGTTTTTTAATAATTTCCCCTCCCAGGTTGTCTTTTGATCGGGGAGAAGGGTAGTAATGATCGGGGTCTTGAATGAAATAGCATGCCTTCGGTGCGTATCTGGCCACCGTTTGTGAGCCGGGGTGATCAACAGTTTGTTTCCATGCATAATTTTCTTCGTCGCTTTAACGCACATGTACATTGAGGGAAGAAATCAACAAGACGGTAAAATGCGAGTATTCACCTACAAGTATTCTGTCAGAGGTGGGAACCACTCCTTTTGTTTTCCTACGCATAAAACTGAAAGAAATCTCTTATTACTTCTCGTCCATGATTGAGACTCCACGCAAAGGTATTTTCACCTCACATATTAGGTTACATGTAGGTAATCAAAGAGAAGATATCATGTAAAGATTAGAGTGAGAGTCCATAACTTGTGCGAAGGAATGATACTTATTGTACTAAGAAGGATCTAATAATGGTTCACAGCATTTAAATAGCACATGGTATTGACCATATCTGTAGGAACATCCCTGGCCAGATGACCTCGTGGTTGCTAACATGGTATCATGTCTACGCTCATGCATGATTAAATGGTACATGTATCAATAATGCGAATAAAAAAGCATAGCATCAGGGGTTATTTATCTTATATTTTGCTCTATGCTCTTTTGGCAACCCGTAGCCGTTAGCTAAAGAATTGATGTTACTCTGCTCTACGGTCTTCTACATTTTCATTGGTGTTTCTTTTTTGGTCTTCGATTCTTAAGAGCATTTGCATGCCATTTCCAGTCAATAATTCTCAGTACTTTTCACAGGCATTTTTCATCTTGAATGGTTCTATCCCTTCAACTTTGTGTGCCATCATGTTGAATCCTTTGTGTGTTGTTCATCTTTCTTTTACCTGGATTTTTACCGCCATACTTTATCGTACCGTACCATTTAATGATGAAAATGTAGCTGTCTCTGATAGGGGTGATAGCCCTCTGATAGGTGGTGAACTGGGCTACTTTCATACGACGCAAAAACAATCAGCGTTGGTTTTATTCCATTTTCTTCGTTCTCCATTAGAGTAGGTACGCGAGACACTCCTTGAAAAATCCATCTCAGTACGTTCCTATACTCGAAAACAACAGCTAATATCCACTGGACCCTCCTATGTGAGTCACGAACGATCATTACCGATTGCAAGCCGGACATTCATAATCTGGGGTCACCAAACTTTGGGATAACTTGAATAGCCATTTCCGCATCGAGAAAGATGAAGAAGTCTTTCTTACGACTTGGAGAATTTCTACGGAATTAATTTGTGCAGCCGCACACGTATAAGGCGAGTGCTCGAAGAGCACATTAAACGCGGATGGAGAAGATGAATTAATATTGAGTTTGAGATATTGCCTCGCTTTTATGACCGGCACTACACCCGTCGGCTCTCCAAGTCAGTCTCTATATCTCCACCCTTCCTCCCCCGCGGTCATTCCTCTCCTCTCCGGGAGGGGCTCCAGGGTCCTGAGTGCGTAGTCGTAAAATGAAAGGCTCGTAAAAAGACCGATTTTGCCAGTATGAAAAGCGCGCCGTGCATGAGTCGCCGGACGTTAAGTGACGACTGCGATGCCCTTGTATATTTTGGATAAGGTTCTTTCGTCGGAAAGTCTTTCTTCCTGGCTGTTTTTTTAACGTTTTCCTTTTGGAGGACTATCCTCAGTATTTTCGTACAGATACTAAGTCATTATTCTGTTTTACCCTCAGCCGTCTCGGTTGATTCATTGCAGAAGTCGTAAAAGCCCACCTCAAGTTTTCTCCCTTATTCTGCTTTGCATTCACTTCATTTTTTAAGTGGAAATCGTTAAATTCACCCTTAGGTTACTAGATAATTTTCCTGGATAGCGTATTCCTTATACCACCGCAGGAAAATGAAGTGCCTGCAGGCACATTACCGCGGATTAGATACAAGGATAAGATGGAGGATTATGAGGGAGGAAACAGCGTTGAAATGCAGTTTATATTTTAGTTGCTTAAATGACCGAGGTGCATTTTGTTGAAGTATATGAGCTAATACTCGGGTTCTTAATGAGTCCTTCCAACACGCTGTTGGAAATAGTGATGACGTTCATATTTTAGGTACAATATTTTTCTCTCTAACTATTGTGCATTGAGCCATGTGAAGGGTTTCAAACGATTATTCAGGGAGTTCATATATGGTTAGCATTAGCGTAGTAAGAGCTAATGCTCCGTAATGCTCCGTAGCACTGTGCTCCGTAAGACATTCTGCATTTTCGGGGTCAACGAGGGACTGATTTATTTACTGCGCCCCATCTTGTTTGAACTTGTCAAAAAGTAAATATGAGAAAGATTCGCTTTGACTAGATACGTTTTCAACTTGGTAGTGAATTTGTTTTATTTTTTAATTAGAAGTTTACTTTTTTTCTTGCCACCGTTATGGGTACAGATAATATTGGAAGATGAAATTTACGTCACTTACGTATTCTGGGGATATAAAGTTCGAATTCTACGTTTGTAATGCAATTTGTTAATGTAATTTGGCATTCTTGTTATGACCATCATGTTTTTAAATATTTCAAAGACCAAAATAAATTTCAATATAGTAATTTTGTTTCTATTTTGTACATTTATAGTGTCAACTTTTTGAAACTCATGCATTTATCTTTCTTACTCACGCTTTGTACTGGTTCATATAATCCTCGAAGTATTTGGAAGTAAAAAACGAATATTAGTTAATGTAAGTAATTATTTCAATGTCTAATAGGAATTGGCAGTATCAAAATCAAGCCCGTTATTGGGAAAATTCACTATTTTACGCCATGAAAGATAAATATTCACATTTGTATCGATCAGTTCCTCTATTACTGCTTTTCATTTTACTCGTAGGTGTGAAAGTTAATATACACTGACTCATAACTGTGTTGCGTTCAATTTGTTAACATGATGGATGGTGATTCCTTGGATTAATGAGTTGCACGCCTTAACTTTCCACAGTCAAACAAAGAAGCGAGTGGAGGCCATTAATCCTTACTTATTATTCACGTGACACGGCGCAAAACGCTGAATATCCACTGTGCAAGCAAACGGCGAAGTGTATGATGTAGTGAAAATAAGTATAAATTAGGGGGAAGCGATTTCCGCGTTCGAGCGCCATATTCGCTTTCTCCTTCGAAACTTTTGAGAGCCTGCCGCCGTATGATACGATCGGCAGGCGTCGCCATTTGGCTCCGTTTGGTATTCTTTTTAGCGTTATCAGATTCGCAATTAATTTCATCGATAACACGATCTTCCGTCCGATCCCAATCCCCTGCTCCAACTCTACCACCCTCCACTCGCGACTGTTTAACCCGCGGATAAAGTCGCCGTCAAAAAAGGATACCCTGGTGCCTTTCGATATGAATCTCCACTCCCTCTCGGATAAGAATCGATGCCGGGATTCTTTTTGCTCTACTGGCGCGAGCCTCAGAGTGGCTGAACTTAAGAGGAGGAGGACGGGGAGGAGTAATGACTCGCCAAATACTCATTTTAAGAGCATCTCGCCCTCGTGTGTACTGAGTGGCGTGAGAGGTTTGTTTCCCTTCCTTTGGTTGCTTTCCTTCAATATTTTTTCTCCTTCCACAGTCGTTTATTGAGATAACCTCCCCTCTCCTCTTTCAACCATCCTGGATTTTTCTCTCTTCCATTCACTTTCTTTCCTCATCTCCGTTACTCATCCTTCAAAAGGCGCTGCGAGCACCGAGTCCTTACCTATCACTTCCTTTTCCTAGCATTCTTCTGAAAATCACCCCTCTTCCTAAGTATATATTTTTCTCTCTTGAAGCCTTCCTTCCACCCACGTGGGTCTAGCTAAAAAACTGTTCTTCGCTCGTTTGAATCGAGTTCACGAGGAATACGAGATAGGTGGTGCATCCGTAAATCTTTTTCTCTCATTCCCCACCTTCTCCTGACGGTTACGTTTGACTACACCTTGTGGAAAACTCGAATTTTCAGTAATGGAGGTACTATTTTCCAGGTCATTTACGACGGACTGCGGTATCTGGGTAAATGCCTCACCATCGGGAAGGCCCCGTGCGTTCTTCTCCTTATTTTTACAAGCGAAAACCGGCACATTTCTTCTTGTCTCACCTCTTTCCTCGTTTTTTTAGCGGCATCTAGGTTCTTCCTTCGTGCTCTGATCGTTTTTCAAAACAAGAAAGGATATTGAGACTGAGACGAGTGCATTACCAGGTAGTGCGATGGAAAAGTAATTGAGAATTTCCAAGGAACTTTTATAGAATTTACATATTTGAGTTCCCAATAGCTTTCATTAATACCATCTGCATATAGGTATTTATAGCGTCAAATGTCTCCAGACCGTTTCTATGGCTAGTACATTATTTTGACATCAGAAAAGAAAGCATTTTGTAATGCTTTCTTTTCTGCCAAAGAGCATTTTGTAATGACATTTACTGTTGTCATGCAGAAATACTATATGAAATTTTGTTAGAACGAAGATATGTATATAACACTGTATGAAATTCTCGATCTTGTGGAGAATTTGCCAAGAAAAAATACTATAATACCATTAATTGGCATTTTCGCAGGTAACCGTGTATAAATTTAACGGAATTAAGTAATCACATTAAATTTACATTTGTATTTTCTAATTACGATTATGTTTCATTTAATGACGTAAATAAAGGAATTTCAGTCCTGAAAATGAACGAATTTTACGAGAAAATGACGTGTACTCTGTACATTTTCTCCATATGCAATGGCGACTACTTGGCTTGCTCGCTTCCCTTGCTGTACCCCTTGACTAGAAATATGGTGAATAACCTCTAAAAGAAAAGATACATCCTTAATAAATCTATAATCTGAATAGTTATCTTAGCCCAAGAGTGTGGAATGTAGTGTAAACTAGCCAAGAAAAGCCAATAAAACATTGTGGATTCAAGTGGAAGGAAAATGTTTGAGTTCATGTTACAAGCTAAGTATTTCTATATAGAAGCATCTAAGTACATGCTATTTCAAGTTTCATGAGAATAAAAATAATTTATAGTCATATATATAAGAGCATTTCTGCAACAAAACAGTCTATCCTTGAATGCTCTTGGTTCTCTTCTCTTGCTTAATGATTTCCATATCAAAGTGTAGTCAATTTGAGATAGCTGCCTGCCTCAATGATACTATATAGTAGAATTATCCCCACACGCTAGGAAAAGGTTCTCCTAAGCTACACAATGAGCTTCCCTAGTTTATTCGATGCTCGGAAACGGGGTAATATCATGATGATAATTGTAAAGATTATTAATAATGCGTGGCAGTTTAATCACTGGTGTTTTCATATTAGGTAGCTACGCCTAATTCCGACATGGGCGTAATTCTGACACCCGGGTGTGTTACTAAAAGTACTGAAAAGTACTGTATTAGAGCACATGTTGTTTTAGTGCGTCAGGCGTGCGTCTTGAGTTGTGTCATTTTAAGCAATTTTCGGTACCAATTAAATTTTTAGAAAGTGATATATATTTTACATTGCTTAAAAGCTTGTTTCTCTATAGTGCAGTGTATATAGTTCAGAGAAATATTTGATTCACAGTGAAAATTTGAAGAATGAGTTAGAAAGATCGTGGTGTCCCTAATTCCGGCAGGTGCCAAAATAAGCAATTTATTCTTAGTATTTTCTTCTCTTTATTTTCGTTTGACTCGCTCATAGCAATACCGGAGATTGTTGAATTATGTGCTTATGTACACAGCTATTGTTGTTTGCTAGATGCTATATTACGTGGAATTTTCTTTTGTCCTGAATACGATGACTAGTAAATTTTTCAAACTTTGTCATAATGTCAAAAACACTTTATTTTGAAATTTTTACTTTCTTTTGCGTAAATAAAAATTATTTTATTTCGGTTTCGTACTCATTTTTTTGCTTTTTAGCTCTTAAACTTGAACTACACGCTGTCGGAATTAGGGGCATAGTCGGAATTCGGGCTTTGGGGCCTAAATTTTGACATTTTTACAACTTTTATTCAAACTGTTGTTACTACGAAAATAGTGCATATATTATGAAACAAAAATTTTAAAAATATTGTGCATATCACAGGCAAAGTTTCGTAAAATTTTGGGATTTGTATTACAAATATTTTTTTATATTAATCGTGATACCTTAGCTAGTCGGAATATGGACAAGTTACTGTATATCGGTTAAATTGATAAATTTGAAATTTTAAGAAATATCAGCTATATTTATTGCTATCAGCAGGTAACAGCTCTTATTGTATTTCAGCTGGTCCTACGTTGAGAGCACATTTAGTTGTTATAGTTGTTTAGATAGTGGTAACACTGTTAGCATTAGTTCAATATGCCTCCATTTTTGGCTTGTCTTTTTGCCAAAGTGGAAATTGATTGACGTGAGTGTAGTTTATTTTCGTTATTTGCATCATTCAGATCCACTCCTCAGACTGTGTACCTACTTAGGCACTTGAAATCCGAAGAGCCGCTGGGCGTTCGTGGAGTCTGGTTGGCTTTTCAACCTTCATTAATCATTATTTTTCCATGCTCATTGAATCTGCCACGCAGAAAATTATATGAAGTGTGTTTTTGGGATCCGTCACTCAAAATCGCCATCTATTACCTACCCGCCTTCAATATTTTCCCCCGAATTTTCCGAAGTGCAAACATACCTACTAGCGCATTGTTTTTCTTTCTTTTCAAGCTGACCAAAATGAACTCTCTCTGTGGCAGGAAAATGTCGAAGTGAAAGCATCAAGATTTCTTTTTTTGAATTATATAAATTTGTCTACAAAAGCGTAACAATAGTTAGTCCCTCTATGTTGTTTTGGCACTGATTGCTTCACCGAAAGCGATATTTGTCCGTTGTAAATATCATCCATGAAGCTTGTGTGCCTTAAATGAGGTTGCACTATCTGGCAATAGGTTATGGGGCAAAATGTAATTCTTGGCACCATCCATCAAATTCGTTAAGCTTGTAGTTTTTTATTTACAACCGATTTGTACAGCATTGTTATTTTAGCAAGTATAATTTGACTGAAATGCTCCCCTAACCTTGAATTGAAACCTTAAGATATTTTTGTGTATTTTTTCCTCTGTTATTGTACAATCTCATTTTTATGAGTTGTTAACTAGGAACAAGTAACTGCTTTGAAGCTTTTTACTTATTATTCCGTTTGCATGTGCCATGTGATTTATCCTGAACTGATACTCTTGTTCGGAAGGAAAGCAAAGTCAGGTACAGACATAGAGACTTGCCATCGGAATCGTGATTGACGACTCAGTCAATTGAAAAAACGCTTAATCAATAATAAACCTTGCCGCTTTTATAAGGAAAGCGTCAGTGTTCAGTGTTATTTTTTTTACTTAGCTTTCATTCCACAATTCACCGTCCCCTTTTTCCTCCCCGTACGCCAACCGAAACATTAAAACCCTCACTGACGCCAACTCCCTTAATCTAAGGGTTTTCGGGCAGCCGAGGAAGGGGTGGAGGCGAGGAGAGGGGAGAGGTGAAGGATCACGTCTTCCGGAATGGTGATGGGAACAGGGGAGTGGAGCATGCGGAGAGCTCACGCACTTGGTGATGGAGAGGTGGTGTGAGGAGGGGGAGTTGTGTGGAGTGCTTCCGCCTTTAAGGGGTGTATTGGTGGACCTCATTCTCCCCCATTCACTCTCAACCCCCCCAAACCCCCACATCTCCCCACACGCTCGGGGTACGACGAAATATTTTCGAATCGGGCAGGAGGATCGAACGAACGAGCGAGACTACGTTTTGGCGGAAGAGGATTCGGAACGGTTAAAAATGAAGGGAGCTTTCGATTCGGAGAGGGTTTTATACCCTGGGTAAGGGGAATTATTTCTCTTTTTCTCCAACCATCAGACACACACAGTTGATGTGGAGAGGAGCGTGGGACGTGGGGGAAAACGAAAGGGGAAGGATTGGGATACGGAGAGTGGTTGGGAGGTCGGGGGGAATTTAAGGGTCGCGTAACCAACCCCCCCTCGTTTGGGTCGAAGTGCACTCGCTCTCACACCCTTATTATTCTTCCCCGCCTCTCCTCCTGCCTCCTTCCGAACCACTCACTCCCTGCTCGGATTTGGGAGTCTCTTGGGCGCCCTAGCGTGAACGAGATGGGGTGGCTGTCGAAAGATCCCAAGGAGGTGGAGCGTGATGAATCTTACCAAGGCACTCGAGACGTTAATCTACAAAATTAATGTGATAATGAGACGAGTGGAATTTTTCTCCCTGAAAGCCTTATAGCTTCCTTCAAATTAATTAATCTCTCCTCATTTTTCGAGGAGGCTAATTCCTCGCAAATCATGCGAGACCTATTCTTTCAATCATTAATATTCTTTTTGCGGGATGTGTAGACTATGCATCGTACAATGGCTACTAAACCTCGTCATCAATCTTCCTAAGTTCAGAAAGCACATAATCGACCTGTATCATTTGAATTGCATTTTATTTTGCGAACCATTCTCACTATGATTTAGTTATTTCATATCATGAAAAAGGATTTTGACAATCGTTCCTATTTTCTCTCACTATCTTCTTGCAAGGGAAAAGGAGAGGAGTCATTGGTAACGCCCGAGATCAAATCAAGTCCTTTCAACCGCGTCAAGAAATAGGGCTGAAACGATTGAATTTAATGTCCCTTGTGTGCTTCTAAATGTTTATTTCAGCCAGTTGAATCAAACACTCCATGGTCTTCTGGATGATATTATCCTATCTATCCTGGCTAAACTCGTGGGATCGGTATTCGAAGACCTCAAATTTACTCAACGCGATTACTTTAGACCCGCATGTACAGCCTGTTATCTACGAAAAGTCCATTCCTTCTATAAAAATGATTATTATCTTGATCTCAAAGTCATAATAAATTTGGAAGTGAAATTGCTTTGTTGTAATGTCAGTTGGGAGCGGCAGTGCTACTTTGCATTTATTTTGAGGGAGACATAAGGAATGAGAATCCACCTCACCGGAAAAACTTTCGCAGAAGTCCCGTTCTTGTTCGACCATAATCCCTTCTTTCTAGATGAAGGTATACGTTCTAGTCTCTTCAAGAATATGTAAATGAGGAGAAAAGT
Source organism: Platycnemis pennipes (assembly GCA_933228895.1). NCBI lineage: Eukaryota > Metazoa > Arthropoda > Insecta > Odonata > Platycnemididae > Platycnemis > Platycnemis pennipes. The sequence goes on along the minus strand of OW121847.1, from coordinate 70,486,381 downwards.
TTCTACCGGTGAAGTACTTGTGTATAATTCTTTGCGCATCCAAAAAAAGTGAAGAATAAGACACAGTCATTTTGAAGCCCATAACGATGGATACTCGTATATTGGATAAAGTGAAATATTTAATTTCTGATCGTAGGTTCACATTAGAGTTTGGATTTTTAATTTAGGAGAGCAGTTTCTCTCTGGAACTCCTTGCAATTTTTCTTGTACACAGCAGTCTATGGCTTAGACGAATGAGCATTCCGGTTCTTACTTCCCACACTCGTGACCGCGTATTTATACTCGCAAATGAACGGTGCTTGGTTCCTTCTTAGTAAACCTCAAAATAGCAATTTATCATTTAGTTCCTATAAATTAACCTTTACGCTATTGGTATTCATAAGTCTGATTAAGAGTAGTACTCTGCATTTCTTTAGATCAGGAAAAGAATAAATCATATTTTTTAGTGCACTGTCAGCCATTTTTCGCGGGAAATACCCTTTAAATTTCACAATAAATTAAGATGCTGGAATAAAGAAACACCTAGGCGTAGGTTGGTAAAAGTTTTTATACTCATATTAAAATTAATAGTAGCGTTACTTACTTGCAAGACTTGGGCAATGAACTGGTGAAGTACTTTTCTAATGTGAATTTAAAAATTATGAAAAAATGTAAACTATAATTTTTGTTTAAAAATAAACTTTTTTAACAAATTTGGTGGTGAAATCATCACAGCTATCTGTCAATATAGATTCTGTTTGCGATAATAAACACTAAAACTGCCTGTTTCTTTTCTCTTGGCATAAGACTAATGAAAGGTTATCTCAAGAGCTTTGTCACGAGAAAAAAATTTAGTACGGGGTATTTTGAGCGCTATCAAATACATAGAAGGGGTTACAATGAAGAATGGGCCTTCACTTTGTCAAATTAAAAGGCTCTTTTCAACGCTGAAATCATCACTACGTTCTAAGTTACGGACACGGCCTAAATCGGTGATTGATTTTTTCCACGGAGCCCACCCGTTACTCAAATAGTTCGTTCGCCCACTGCTTAGTCCTGCATTTAACGGATCCACCACGCTTAATATTCACGCCTCGTTTTAGTTTTAATGGCATTTCTACTCTTTTACCGTTATGTCACCGATGCACTCAGGGGCGGAATAAATTTCACTTCATTTTTCAACAATCACGCTCGTCTGTTGCGTCGGGATCTCACCAGACTATTTATCATAGCAGTCTTGGGATCAACGATTGAGTCTTCAGTCTCCTATTAAAACTTTACTGAAATCCGCTCCTTCCTCTCTAAGGATTCACCCTGCCGGCCTCAGTGGTGGCGGGGTAAGCCTCTCGCCTGCCAAGCCTAAATTTTAAATCCTGCTTGGGTCGAATTTTCTCCACCGTTCGAGTGTGTGCGAGTTCCGTTATTTGTACAACATAATGTGAATTATGTTGTACAAATAACGGAATAAATTATATTCCCGCCCTATCTATCTTTTTCTCTTCTGAATCCTACTAAAATTAATGAGTAAGGAAATGATTAATTTGAGTAAGGTATTGATTAAGGTATGTATTGAATAATTTGAGTAAGTTCCATTAGGCTATCACCATTTAAAGATGATGATTCATCATTATACATGAAGTGCAAGCCATACTATCTTCACCTGCATGGATATCAAGTATCACATCTATATTTTTATATGATGTCTATATACACCAAAAGGACTTTGAACAATACCGACTCGTAGAAAAGATATCTGTTTGTAAAAAGCGTCCACACTTATCGCTATAATTTATTCTTCTTCGTTTTTAATGTGACCTCTCTGGCAGTGTACCAAAATTTCTGTGAGATAATCACTTGGCAACCCATCCTCAGAATATAGTAGTAAGGGTTATTCCTTTTCTCTTGAGCCTTTTGTCTTCAGTTTTTATTCCAATCTAAATTTTTTGCACCATTAAGGGTGTATGATATTAAAATGGTATCTTAGGAATCTACCCCTCGGCTAGAAGTCTCCGTACTCAGAAGATTTCACATGGCATAGGGGAGTGCTCTCCATCTGAGGGATTAGCCATCCATTTAGAACGACCGAATATCCTGGTCACTTATCTTCTTTAGTCTTGGATCCCCATTAAATATGCAAGGGAATGAATCAGTGTGATTGGCTCGCCGCAACTTCCCATTCCCCTCCCCTGCCCAGCCTTCTCCCAAAGGTGAGCTTCTGACTCCCGCACGTGCGGTAAAGCATGAATTTCCCATACCACCTCCCAAGAGTGAGATTCCTCAGGGTTCCCGAAGATTCCTCCTCCTCAAGGAATATATCTATGCGCCTCACGATGACCATATAAAGGCGTTTCGAATGACTCGCTTCTTCTCGCCACGACGTGAATGGTACAAATATCCTTTTGATCGCGGAGATATTTTATTTTAGCTTGCCAACGATCACCTCTGCCCTCCTTTCTCAAGTTGAATGCCGGCCGGGAATGTTCTTAGGGATACGGAAGGAAGGCAAAAAGAGGATTAATATGTGAATTGATATCAGCTTTTTTTTGTGAACCTGTTTCCTATGAAAGATGCGTGCAGTTGGCTGTCAGCAACTTCAGAGCCCAGCTCATCTCTTATTTGCATCCCATTAGCTACGTATGATTCGTGCATTAGATCTCTATGTTGCATTAAAGACTAGTTTTATTTTCTCCTAGGAGATTATTCTGACGTCTACATGTTCTGTTCTTTTCAAACATCCATCCTATTTCGTCATACATTCCTGAGTATATTTGTGTTAACGCTTACTCATTCAGATTTATCTGGTGACTTAGGAAGACATTTTCACCTTTAGTACGCGCGTCATTGGTTCCAAGTTCAAGATTGGGTTTTTTTGTGTTCCACCGGTTTGGTTCCATTTTCACGATTGCCCCATTTCTTATTTTCTATCTTACATCATTACTTTTTTACACCATTTCCCTCTTCAGTTCACTTTATACCCTTCCTTCCAAAATTTCATCCGATTTCCTGCCCCTTTTCTCCCCCTCCCTATCTTATCAGGCACTCTACCCTCTTTTACGATCTTTAGTGAAACATCACCTTCAATTACTTTGACCATCCACCGGCTCTACCTATTTGTTTCCCTTAGAAATTTTATCTCTTGCTCACCCATTCTTATTAACTCCTCATTCGTCTTCCTTTCTCTCTGTCACGTATTCTTCATGCAGTTTCTGTTATCTAGATCGTGATATGATACTTTGAAATGATATTAAATTATATATTACTTTTTTTAGGCTTACGTAATGAACGTTATTTTTTTGTGCTAAAGTGGTTCAGTTTTAAAAGAAAGTTATACACTAAATGCTCCCGAATGACGGAAATTCTCGTAGGAACGGCATTAATGATGCGTACTTTTGTAACTTTTCTCATATTTCTTACCTCTATTTATCGCATCAGAAAAGACTTTTCACTTTCTTTCCCGTTTCCATCACAGGAAGCATTAACACCCTTCTGAAACGGTCTACGTATGAATTTTAGTGAAGTACACGACTGAGTTTGGGAAATTAATAATCGTATGATTGAAATTTTCTTCATGAACTGGAGTGTATTATTTTGCTGAGTTTAGACGAAAGATATTCGTACGATAGTTCTAATTACGTTAGTGACCGATAATTAGTCGTTTGGCCCTAATTTTAGGGTTAGGACCATCTTATCTCTCTCCGCTCTCTAATCACCTAGCTCCTTTCATTGCCATATTTCTGCGCCAGCTAAACTATTTATGCCATGGGAGCTACATATAATCCCTGAAATAAGTAAGTAAAACACGTATGGTGCCAATAATATTGAATAAGTATTTGGAGACAGTCTATAATCATAGTTAATAACATTATTAACCTTGATGATACATCGAGTACTGAAATTTAGCGGCGTAATTCGTTGAGTGGCATAACCAGAGTGCTATTTACATTTACTTTTAGATCTAAACTAAAAGTTCTCAAGCAGGCACTCTTTTTGGAATGATATTTTCAGAGCATTTTTACTAGCATACTCTCATGGAATCTCTGAGTAAGTTCTGTTTCGGTGCCAGTCCTACTCGTCCTCACAACTTTTTTTCTGCTTCCATCCCATAAATTCTCACGAGTTAACCTTTCTTTCACTCTCGAGAGTACTGGACAGACTTGGGAAATCTCCGAAAAAACCTATTTTGTTATTTTCTGAGCAGGTAGGGGAACCCTCTTGCTATATGATAGAAGGATGGACCAGATTCTCTGTCGGTTCTTCTTTAATGCATATACATAGTTCTGCGTGAGAGTTGAAAAAAGGATTAACTATTCAGTAGTCATGGTAAAAAGACTAATTCTGATTATTTAAAAAATAATAGCAGCTATCATCTGTAATCATTGGATCAAAAACTATTTGCTTATGTGACTTTCTTATTAATCGTTTTTGTCTTTATTCACTTAGCGCATGAAGAACTAGAGCTACCAAAGTTTTGAAACGGGCAGTTGCTTCACACGCTCACCATAGAACATGAGCGAAGGACCATGAGCTTAGATTCTTTTTTATATGCACCTTCCCTTCCCTCATTCCGGTCATTACTCTCTTACACCCCTGAACAGCAGGTCCCATTATTTTCACCCCCCGTGCACACATTTAGGGTGCCAAGAGTTCTCACTGCATCTCATACCCTCAGTCTCTCTCCAGTCCCCCTATTTAACGCACTCACATTCCTTTGATGGCATTACGGAAACAAATTTCTGTGTCCCACAGCTTTGCTTATTTGACCCTAAAATATTTGTTCGATCTAATTTACAGTTAATACAGTATCAAATACCGCGTGATTTCAACTTTTAAATGTGAGTTATTCTTGCGGAAGGCATTCCATTGTTATTAGGTCTTGTAATGCATGGACTGTAATGCTCGATATCGAAGCTAAGCAGTCCCTTGAAAGAGAACCTAAGTTTCTACTAATGTAACATGAATGTAGCAGGCTGTGGCATTTGCTGAAATGCTTACTCTGAGTGATATATTTTTGTTTTAATCGTTAAAAAATGATTCGAAAGTAATCCTTAATGTATGGAGTACTTCTTATAGAATACTGCCGAAAAATAAAGCCTGATTCAATATAATTTGATTGCATATGTTATCCTGAGTGTATATTTTGGATATATGTGTACATAAAACTAAAAGACAGAATTTCTACTTCTTTCAATTTTTATCACGTTTTAGATAATATAATATCTAATGAGATACAGAACTGTGTGGATGTGAGGCTATATAAGAGTCTCTCGGTTCCTCGCGGGCGGCCCGGTAATCGAAAAGAAATGTGAGGAAGGTTTTGTGCGACGGAAAGGGAGGAAAAGGAGATTCTTGGGGGCGTAGGGTGGATGGAGCCGGACGAGGGGGTGCGTGCAGTCGTCGGGAGGGTCGTAAGGGAAGGACAGACCTCACGCGGCGAGAACACGAAGCCCCTGGAAGGGCCTCAAGGGCGTCAATCACCGCTCATGGCGTGCTGGGAGGTCCATCTCCAGCCACCCCTTACTCCCCCCCTCCTCTAGCCGACCCTCCCTCCGTCCCCGCCCCCTCTCGTGTCTCTCCCCACCCTTTCCTCGAATCCCCGACCCTCTGCTCCCAAGAGTCCTCCCCCCTCCACCTCTCACTTTCCTCCACCCCCTCCCTCCCCGCCGATCCGTCAGTCCGCCAGGCCGTCCCTCATAAGCGCGCCCTCTTACGCGTGTAACGGTAAGGTTGCATGTGGGTGTGAAGGTTCAAGAGTGCAACTGTCGTGGGGTGCGATGAGTAAAGTGTGTGCACGAGGTCCAGAGCGGTCAGGGATCAAGTTACAGAAAACCTCCTCCTCGGAAGTGGTACAATGTTTTTTCGGGCACCGCGATTGCCGTCCTAGCAACCCGTTATTCTTCCCCTTTTGGTCTTCGGCTATTCACGGCATGGAAACGATGGGGGTGCAGCTGAGTCCAATGTAGCATCAGGTGCTAGGTGTGTTTTTATAGTCTTGTGGATGCAACTTAACGTGAGCAAGACAAATTATCGCCTGAGTATATCATTCATTATTTCTTGAAGAATTTTCGGAGCCTTAAAGTGACGGGGGTGAAAGAATGCAATGAAATTGATTGTGAGGGAAATTAGGGGTGAAATAGTTCTTGAACAATCATAAAATATTAAGCTTTTTAACTCTAATATCCCAATAGCGAACGGCATTGTGCTTGTGTGTGAATGCATCAAAGTTTTTTCATTTTTTTTCTTGAAGCGTAATATTTTACTAGTCATGACAAAATATCGTATTCAAGTTTCAGGTTGTGGTATGTTTTGTGCCCAACATCATTAATTTTGAATTTATTACATGATACTCATCATCCGAAATGAATTTAGTGGGATGTAGGTGTGACCTTAAAAGTAATTTTGATCCCTCTCATTCTCATCTGCATTAATTATCTATTCATTTCCCAGGTTTACAAAAGGTTCCCATGATCTTATAACATAATTTCCATCTTGACAGAGTGACCCGATCCACCAGTAACTTTTGCATTTATCTTCTGCGAGAGGGCAGTGACACCTCTGGGATATGGAAGCCTACCAATGGAGTTTGACTAGCCCCAGAGTAGCCGTAGCTACTGTGACGGTACTCCAGCATTGATCACTCATTTTATTTCATTTAGGTTAGAAATTTGACTGAGGGAGAGGAACCGGGTTGAAGGAGAGAAAATTCTGGCATCATTACTTTCTCTTCGCCAAAGGAAAAGTAGCCATTCCTTTAGTTAATCTCTTCATTAATCCGGTGGACGCTCTTGTGCTTTTGAATTAACTCTCAAAATACAATTACACAAGAAGCTTAGAAGAAAATTTTCCTTTCCCTAACCTCCTCGAGAAGAGAAAAATTATTCTAATGAGAAATTTAATGGCTCGCGAACAGGTCGTTTTACACCTTAATTGAGTGTCTCGCTAATATTCACGCCCGTTTGACAGTTCTAGTTCAGTTAAATTCCAGGTATATTATGTATTTTAAATGAACATATTCATTTCTACTGAGTGGAAAAACGAGGGAAAAGGATAGACTTATGTCTATATACTCTAGGATTATATGTGATGCTTTGAGTTCGTTAACCGATTGTCATGGATTGTTACGTATACGGAGAATACAGTAAAATGATGCTTTATTTATCAGAAAAAAGGAGCGCAATTAAATGAATTAATGATCAAAATTTGTTATCCGAAAAAGAGATTTTTGCCTTAATTTGTGTATTATATTTCGGATCACTAATGGTTGATGCAAATCTGGGGTTAAATAAACAATCATTTTACTGCGCAAAAAACTTATCCCATGCACTTTGGGAGCTTTTACTCGTGTCACTTCCATTCTGTACCTTTTGCTGTTTGAAGAAGTGTTTGTTGAGTGAGAATTTACCAATCACTTTCGTGCGCCCAACATCTACACTATGAATATGAGAGTGACTACGCCGTTGCAATCGTTCTCTGCACTACCGCCTGTCGTCCCATTAACATTATCCCGAAGCCTGCTCTTCTCAAGCAACTGGACAATATTTTCATCTCAGTACCATGATATTTACGCTTGCAATTTCGTAGATCAAATCTTCACCCTCCGCGCATTTGGATTTGGGAATGGTGGAAATTCAATGTGAAAGAACTCATTTGATTATAACTCACTACCGTCCTAGAAAACTCTGCCAGCTTTGTAATGGGCTTGATAAATATTCGCCCATTTCGCGGAATTCCATTCACCATCCTTACTATCCCACTTCTTTATGCTTCCTTTCTTTCCTCCACTCTAAGTGAATCTTGCTTTTAAATAACGCAAAGTATATAATGATTGTGTGGAAAATTACGTTACGCTTATGTATTACCGAAAAATATCTTGTTCATTGATTCTTCTAAGGTGAACTGTTTCTCACTGCTGCCTGCAGAGTACTAGCTGCTAAAATCCGTTTGTCTATTCTAAAAAACAGTCACCAATGGTTCACTAAAACTTAATTTTTTCATCCGTTGTTCCAAAGCACAAGTACACGCTTTCCAAGCACTTCATACTTGACACAGCTCATAGGATTTAGAGAGAGTTTATGTGTACCATCAAATTCAAGTATCGAGTCATGTTTTATTCCATTTGATCATAAGCTCAGATGTTGCAAACAGCATTTTCATATTGCATAATCGTCAACATGTTAATCGTGAAAATTGTACTCAAAGAATTAGGTTGACGAGAAACTATCAGGGTACAGGGTAAAAAGCAGCCAAAAGCAAATTTTTACTAAGCGCATAAAATGAGAAACTTGTTTCAAACACTGATTGCAATTTTATTCAAAATGGAAGTAATATCATACGATGGATCCAATCATTTACAATGGGTCATGAGAGCTTACTGCAGCGAAAGTTTCAAACATCTATTGCCTAATTGCTAATATAGTCTTATTTTTGGCGAATTCGAAAGTTTCAACAGCGAAAGTTTCAAACATCTATTGCCTAATTGCTAATATCGTCTTATTTTTGGCGTTTAACATGGCTTCAGCGTACATATCTACGTAAGTGGTTCATGTATGGTGAATTTTTAATAAGTTGCAGTCACAAATATGTATTGAATCGCTCACGATTCAATCGTAACTATCTATCGTATATTATTATATATATATACTATTCTATCGTAATCGCAAGGTAACTTTTTCCCAGAGATGGTACGCCCTCACCATTTGGTTACGTACCCTTTAATTTCCCTGATACTTCGCCTCCGAAACGCCGCAATCTCCCATAGTATGTATCTGTTGGAGAGCTCCCTTCCCAGCGTCAAGGGACAATTTCTTCCCATCCCCTCCCCATGTGAACTTCACTCTCACCCTTACGCTTCGCTCCCAGCCACTTCCGAACCCTCTCCCAGCTATCTCCCCCGAAAGGGAAATCTCCTCCGTCCAACCATTCGTGAGAATTGCCAGAAGAGAACCTCCGACCGCGCACACAGCACTCCCGCAGACGCGGGTACACACACCCGACAGACTCCCCGGATGTACACACACACATACACTCGTGGACTTCTCCCCATTTGGACCCTGAAAAAAAATACCGTGAACATCCCCCGCCCCGTAACATTTTCCACATCCCCCTTTCCCGAAGTCTCCCCCTCAACCCGTACACGCGAACGCAGGCATGCTCTTCTCTTCTCTATCCGACCCTCCCTCCCCCCCCCCACACTTCTCCATACCGTCCTTTGGGTCCTTAAATCATCCACCCTTAGCGGTGGAAGGGGTTTTTGTCACGTGCTGCCAGATATGTGAGCCGGCCCACCAGCTATCCATTCTGCCGCCCCTCTTTCCTCCCTTCCCACCCCTCCTCTCTCTCTCCGTACTCGACCCAGCTCCCCTCTGAATCCACCCCTTCCCGTATTTTTCTCAGGGAATGCTAGGCTGTATCGTTTTAAATAGGAGTTTGTGTGTGGCCTAGGTGCATCTTAACTGTAGTCCTGCCTCCCGAAACGATCGTTCGTTTCCCAAGTAAGGGAGAGAGAGGCAGAGAGTTGGGGAGGAATAAATAAAAATGCTTCGTTTGGCTGTCGGGAAGGTCAGGGAGAGGCCCCTGCGGCATTGTGAAGCTGAAGAGTTAAGGGATGTAGAGATGGGGGGGAAAATGAATAGCCTGCCTTTAATATTGGTCTGTGCTCTACCAATGTTTCTTCCATTACCATACTCATTTCCTATCTAGATATAGGTAGTTTGCATGCTTCGCTAAGTTGCGTGAGCGTAATTCTAAAAAAAGAGGGCAAGTGAATAGAACAAGGGTGGTTGCATCATTCACCCTCATGTACGTATTTGAATGCAGCAATCATTAGAATGCTCTTATTCAGATACCAGTGCACCATAAAGTGAAGCTGTCGTTCGTGGTTTTGAAGTTGGACCTAAGAAGATTGATGGCACAAGCTGTTTTAATTCGAATAATGTTCGAATCCTGCACAAGGTCCGGAATCTAAATAGAGAGGAATAGAAACGGATTCAAATCTTCTCAAAAGTTTGGAATAAATCTGATTTTTATAGCGAATTGATTCTACTGACGTTTACCCAATGTTATTGCAATGAAATTCATTCGTAATAATTAGCCTTGTGTTATGCTTTACTTTTTAGAATAGAAATAGAGAGAGTAGAATAAAAAATTGGAATTTAGATTCTTCTTCGAAATGGTCTTGAACTATTTTTAGATAAGTTAAAGCATTATTAAAATATTTTTACGGCTCACGGGCATATAATTTCAAGTCGAGGTTCCTTTAAAATTCTCGTCAAAGGGTCTTAGTAGCTAAGATGGCATAATTTGTGACATAATTTTACCGCTATAAATTTATCTTTACTTAATTTTACTGTATATTTTTCCTTTTATTTCTAAAATCTTATCATTTAAATCAGAACTTCAAGCCATTTTTACAACTCTACTTGTCAAAATAAGTGTTAAATCGTTTTAAAACCTTTTTCTGTGCACCGTGGGTCTCTTCGAAATTTATGGAATAAGCTTTCAACAGAGGAGTCGACTATCCCCATAAAATTACCAAAGGAATATTTTCTCGGCGGTATCAATATTTCCTCCACACATAGGCGTTACATATGAGTCGTAAATTGAATCTTTTCTCGATGCTGTGGGGTTTTCTTCATCGTCCACAATGTTTCCCACTTTCATAACAAAAATCGAAAAAAGATATGGCCATTAAGAAATGTCAGCTGCATTAGCAAGAGACTAGACGGGAGAGTTCTTCTCAGTCGAGGAGAGAAAACCATCGTGCGACTAACCACTCACTGATATCCCCGATGCTTATAGAAACGTTCCCCCCTTGCACTAAATGGCCGACCTTCTTGCGAGAGCACGCCGCGCCGCCCGCGAAACGAATACAACCCGAGCCAAATGACGCCGGAGTCTCGCATGAATGGGAGACGTTGTCCGGCGACTCAGAAAACTGCCGATTGCGAAGCTGGGGACCTTATCACCTCTCATTGAAATACATCCACTATCCCCTTGCCATGGTAATGCTCAAAGCCACGACCGCCCCCGCACACATTGCTGTCCCCTCTTCCTGCGCCATTTCTCTGCATCTCACTTCCCATTCCCCGTCGAATCTGCTGAGTCGCATCCTCCACCAGGCCATTAACCACCCACGCTGCTCCCTCCTGCCGGGTCTGACTTCTCTTCAGGCTGATGTTGCTGCCCTAACTCATACTCCATCACACAATGGTGTTTATCCCACGGTGCTCTTTCGAAAATACTCTTTTCCTTATGCATATACTATGCACGTGGGTTGGAGTTTCAGGCGTCTTTTCGTCGGAAGCGTGAAATGTTTATTGCACTTCAATTGGGGGGTTACTGAGTTACATAAAGGATATTTCATCAGACAGGTTGAAGTTACATGAATGAAGAGTGGAATTCATTTCATTATGGTTAAAATTGAATTATACCTACCTCTGTTTGCATTACTGAACTCAGAAGAGGTGGTTTCCACTATTCAGGTAATGTACCTCGAATAATTACTGACTTTCTCTTTTACCAAGGACGTGCCAAATAATATGTTAGGGCGAGGATATTTGGCATGTTCTGACGACGAGTCGTCACCCAGAATTTTGGGGGACAAATTTAAGTTTTTGCTCCTTTACAATTAAACTTAGAAGAGAATTCATTGACATTTCTCTCCTCGGAAAAAAAACTTCTCTCACTGTAGATCCACACGGAGTTCCCACCTTGGTCCAACTAAGTTATCCCGAAATCATACCGAAAAAAGGCAATTGCAATGAAATGGCTGATGAACTGTCAAAACAGCATGATTTAAAATTGTTTGGAAGTCATAATCCCCACTTTCCAACTTTCATACCGAAACTGTTGACAATTCACACGTAGCCTTGTCATTTACGCGACGGCGTAACACCTTCGGTATTGATATCGAGTTGGACAAAATGTTGATTTAAATAAGGTGTTTATTCATTTTCATTTTTTGAGAGTATTCATTCAAATGAAGGTTTCATGTCAGTATACATTTATTGACACGCAGCTTAAAATCTAATGCATTTACTACTCATGTGGCACTTGTACACTCACTCCTCAGATTTTAAAAGTATCAAAATTCCAACCCCCCTCTGATGTAACCGGAAGCCAGACTCAGAGGTTCCACATCAATTCGTCCTCAAACGCTAATGGAGCCCTTTTGATCGTGGCAATGATCGCTCTACAGTTAACGACCTGAGAAGCATTCCACCCTAAGAGCGCAGGATGGCAACCAGCTCATTTCTTACGCGAGAGTGAGATATCGCCATGGAGAGAACTCGAGGAGTGGAACATTTTATGAATGGATGGTGCGAGTCTCCAGTTGGAGACCCTCGCAAGGGCTACGCCAGAGGAAAACATATGGAATGCCGAGTATGAGCCATTTCTATTTCACTCCTAGCTCAGTTGACAAGGTTATTGGAAATATTTATTTCTCTCATTCATTTTTGTCATCACCTGGGAGATTGATACCATAATATAAACATTCTTTAAGCTATAAATAATATAAGCTATAAGGAAAATGCGTGCGATGATTCCAACAGCACAATTATAATTGATAATTGCTTACAGTTCAATTCTTTAAGAGCTAAATGAAATGTTTAAAAGTACTTCTTATTTATCGTCTTCTCAGTTTATCTTCCCTTTGAGCGTGAGTGTCAAATTCAGTAAGTAATATTTTCTCATGATTGAGAAATTATCTTCAGTTCAATTGTATGTGACACTAAACAATCGTTCTAAAAGCATATTTAAGTATTACGGGTATAAATGGTTATAAATAATGATTGCCTCTCCATGAAGAGGAATAACAGGAATTCCAAGGCTAACTAACAAACTCGTTAGGGAGCAATAGTGCCTTCGTATTTCGGGAGTCCCGGTCAATCGGGAAACAGTTGGCGAGCACAACTCCACCTTCCGCATCACTCAGCCACTCTCCTCCCTCACCCATCCCTAGAGGTTGCATTAAAAGAGACGGTGGATGTGTATAGTGTCTCGTTCCCTTGACATACGCGATGATTAACGACGAATCAGATCGAACGTCAGGGTCGGCGGCGCCGAGACGACTCGCGTGGGGATCGGGACGCCATCAAGGGGTGCGCCGGGAAAAGCCAACCGCGGAGACAAGTGGGGAGCAGAATTAATGATGAAGAGGGTAGTATATGTCTTAAAAGGGGAAAAATAATCAACTTGGAGACGGCCGACAGTGGGTTAGTCGAAGCGAGAATCGGTGAGAAAAAACACGAATAAACGCAGCAGAAAAATATTTTGAAAATATTTTATCAATGACACTCAACATTTCTTTCGTCAGATGTTATTGGTTTTCTTTGCAAATGTCTTGATTCAATTGGTGTTCTTTGCAAGGTGAATTTCGACTACACGCGGTGGGCTATTACGATTCGTAATTCTTACGATGTCTGTACTCATGTGTTGCGTACAGGCAAATAATATATTTTTCCTTCCCTTTTCTGGAACCATCCCTTATATCGCAACCGATGTCATGACATTTTTTTCTCGATTGTCCATTCAGATTTCCTTCAATTTCCCTCCAGCAAAGTATTTCGTTTTCATCCAGTCTCTATCCATCTTAAAGCCATGCTTTTACAGTTAGTGCGTAATAGGGTTCTTGGCGCATACTCTTATACTTATGGTGTCGTGATTCTTTCCGCCTTCAGTTGATGATGCATTTGTTGTAGATATGTATGGTAAAAAAGGTTTGGAAAGAATGAAACTGTTAAACTCTGTAAGATAGGGAAGAAAATTGCTCTGGTTATGTTTAACCATTAAACTTCCAAGCAAATTAAAAATATGCCTGCTTCTCTTTTATAATCTCAGTCTTTGATTATATAGAAGTGAAACGTACATACATAGTGTTGAAGAACTATTAAGTGTCTTCGTTCTTGCACTTCATACTATTCATATGAATCATATGAGGTGATAAAAACAATACGATGAGGTTATGAGACTTCATAGTAAAGTTTCTAACGCGGTTTCATAACGTGTAAAAAAGTGAAGAGTTTCCCTGCTGAACTGGGAGACGAAAAAGCGGAATAAATTGACATTACATAGTATGTACCTTTGGTTGTGAGGAATTCTTTTTAGCGGTAGAAGTACAACCGTTGACCGCCGTACGAATAATGACTCCGCCAAAACGCATTAATAATTTTTCTTGCATGGGAAGGTATGAGAAAGATCTTTTAGGTGGTGATGAGGTTATGGTGAAGACGAAAACCAGAAGAATATGGAGGGGAAAGAACGGTCGGGAAAGGGAAATAGGTGAGGATATGAAAGAATCGGTGGAGGGAAATGTAAAGGCGATAAAGAGTAGGAGGAGAAGGGAAGATAGATGACGAACGGCGTGGAGAAATGATAAGAAAGGGGAGGGAGAGAGACGGAGTGGTGGCTTGGAAAGGAGCGACTTGGGGACTCTGCAAACAGAGGCTTTCCTTCACCCGCATCCCTTCCCCCTTTCCTTGCGAGACGGCGATGAGCACTTAATTAAAAAATGACGGGACGGAGAGAGGCGTATAGCGTTTCAATCCAAGGAAGGTGCATCGTCGCGTGAGGTTGGTGACGGGGTTATTGCTTGGATATCATCTAACGCTGGGCATGCGAAGCAAGTGACTGACTCACTCTGCTGATCCATCTTGTGCATCTAAAGTGAAAAAATGGAGGAGAGCGAAGTTTTCGAAAACTTGGATCCACCCCGACATTAGCTCCTTCAAAGTTTAATTAGGTAATGGATGACGCATGACGAGCATTATTTTTTCTCGATGGGAATGAGGGGAGTGCTAAAGTTGTTTGCGTTCTTACACTGAATTTACCCTGCCGCATGCTAAGGGTCTCTAGGACGCCTCTAATTAAAAACGGAGAGCAGAGATAGCGTAAGATCCGCTTCCAGTAGGTAGTCTCATGAAATAGTTTTATTTGTCTAGAAATATTTTCATGTAAGTGTTCAAAAGCAACCTTACCGATATAAAATATATTGCAAATATAATATTATAATAATACTAGGAAAGAGAATTTTAAATAAAAATATTCAATATCTGTTAATTTTTCTAATTGATACTTCAGTCAATTATTTATTACTTAAAATATATTATCGTGAAATTTTTGCTCTTAAACTGAAATACAGCTTGCATGTCCAAAAACACTCCCCTTCAACGTATAGTTATATAAGACCCAAGGTCTGTTAAGACTGAGTAGTTTTCATTCAGGGAGACCTATAAATTGATTTTTGGTCGATATATATTGGACAAAACACTATAGAGAATTACAATTCTGGCCCATGGGTCCGTGTCATTCTCGTCCTCACATTATTAATACCGATCATATTTTATTAGATGTGCTTAACCTGGTTCAGGGAAGCTGAGATCTTGACGCGTGCTATCTAAACAGAGGCATTCTTCAATTCAACGACCCGATAACCGATCTACCTTCAGTAAGTGACGTCTTTTATTGTATGGCCGGGATAAGCTCCCAAGTGTTCTTCGTTATGTAACAGGGACCGTAAAGGGACCTCCATTATGGGTCGCGTGCGACGTCCCGTCCTTACCGAGATTTATTTATCGCTGCATGAATGCAGGGGGAAGGATAAACATATGTCGGGCCCTCCATTCACCCCCGCATGTGAGAGCAGCGGGTCCCTGTGAGCCAGGTCAGCTTTTGACGCGACCCCGTTTCTGTGGATTTCTCAACCGTTCCGAGTGATTTGACGCGGGGAACGAATTTTCCAGGCCTTCCTTATATGTGCGTGTCCCCCGCGTTCCAAGTAAGGACCTTGGACTCGCCTGAAAGGAAAGGGCATTGCCGTTTCGCCAATTAGTGTCCATCCCTCTGGTTTCCGATCGGTGAGAGGACGAGGGGAGTGTTTGACCAACCGTGAAACTCTGCAAGCTCCATTCATGGACAAAGAATTCCCTTTGAGCATCGCGGGAGAGTCATCTTCCCCTATAGGTGTCTCTTCTCATGGCACAGAATGACCGATCTTTGTGTGAAGTAGGGGGCACGAGCTTCACGAGCTGAATCGTGGGCATAAGTGAACCAACATCCACCAATATCGATCATTAATCTGAGTTTCAGTGCCTTACGTCAAGAGAGTGGTACTGCTCTTGGTCAAACGACCTCGAGTAAAGGCATTATGGTATCCGGCTGGAGACGAATTATTTTCTGTGCGAGGGTTGTAATATATCTTAGATGTAAGCTCGGTGAATATTTGACCTAAGAACAAGGAATCAATGATATTTGTGAATTCGTCACTACATTTTCGTCTTCGTTTCGTTAGTGGACTCATTTGCTACTATAACTATTCAACAGAACTCGTCATTTTGACGAATGCAAGATTAGAAACAAAATCATTTATTATAAAAAGGGACGGTCCAATTACTACTGAAAGTAGTAAGATAATGGAGTTATAGTATTCCTACTCACATCTAAGTTTTTAAATATTTTGTAACGCTTACACAATTAAAAAATTATTTCTACACTTCGTATGTTATCTAATTATGATAAAACGAATATTTTCTTTTATTTGATACTGAGATATCTATTTCTGATGGATTTTAAGATGAAATTTAGTAATATCTACTTCATTTTCATTTAAATGCTCCACAGCATCATATTCGATTTTAGGTATTTTTAAGAAAGTTCTGTTAAAGAATAGTTATATTTTTCACTCCAGCCCAAGTGAATATAAATCAAGACATTTTTAAGACGCACGATGGGCATTCACTGAAAAGAGGAGTGCCGAATTTAATTTGCGTTCAGTTGGGCACTTTGCCCTATAAGCTGTATTTTATTTTTACGTATTTTCTTCAACAATATTTTCTTCCTCTTTAAACCTGGGAAATAAGAATGATAAAATCTTGATAGAAAACAAAGTTCTGGATTAGAACTCTGAGGCGATAGATGACGTTCACACTGCCATTTAATTTTGCCATAAATTATTAAGAGATAAATTAATAATGATCCTTAATTATACCTTCCTCGTCACATTCCTGGACGAACAAGGAATTCTTTACCATCATATCCCCTTGAACACTCCAGCCTCCTAAATTCTTCCCCTGAACCCATTCATATAGCCCGAATATCTCAAGATTTGTAATACATCCCTCTATAGGGAGTTCATAAGCTTCTCTCACCCCATCAGCATTCACTAGAACTTCCCCTTCTCCCTCCGCCCTTTCTCATATCATCTTCCTTGTCCTTCTATTTTCCTCTCTCTATCCTGGAAGACTTCCGTTCACCAGTTCACGGTTCCATTCTCCATTACTGTCCTCTGGTTGTATAGTTGAAGGATTCCGTGCCATTCGTAGGGCCATTTTTTATTCCTCGAGCTCTTTCATTTTATCTTTATTTTCCTACTTTATTGCACTACGCACCATCAAAATTGGTTGGGTCATGAATTATTTACGAAATACCCCTAAAAAATAGTTCCCTCCGTACGCATTGGTTACTGGTAAATGGTGAAGAGAATTCTTCATTTCTATCCTTCGGTATCCAAAGCTTTATGAATACTGATGTAGGAATTAAATAATTCGTTGCTATGCAATTGAGAAATACCTTTATGTATAATTATCAGGAGTGAACTGATTCCCCTAGCCTTAAAATTTAATAATACGTTAGGAATGAATGTAAAGGTAGTTCATAATATTCTAAAATGCAAATTTTAGAGCCATTTTTCGGTAATAGTCATTATTCTTATGATTGTGGATAAGAACTTTATCGTATGACTTATAATCAATTCACTATTAAAAATTTCTTCTTTTTGAATATTTGTGCATTCAATTTCTACTAGCAGACCCGCGGCCTGCTTTGCAGGCAGTCGGGCCGGTGTGCTCTAGAAGTGAACTTTGTGTTCTAGTGTCAAATGAGCTTTTACAAGGTGTTTTGAAATTACTGATGACACATTACCTATAGGTGGCAGTAGTGCTTGTGCTTCAGGCGGGCAGTTACTGCTTCACTACTCAAAGTAGTCTTTGCATTTTTTTACACTTTCGTGCACCAACTTTTCATAAGCATTTCGTATGCAGAGAGAAGTAATTGGCTACTTTATAAATAGAGAAATGAGTCCCACTGTAATTATCCCATATGTTTTTTTACTTTTTTTTACATAATATTTTGATTATATGTTGTCTCACACTCTCAAAAACCACGTTTTTTGAATTTTTCTCTGCATTACAAACTGCTAATAACTAAAACTACCCAAAACTACTACCAAATCATACAGACAGAAATTCCACATTCAACACACCAAACCTCACTCTTTTAGCTCAAAACTTGGGAGAGAACGAAACAAAACGGATACAGAATAACGGACTGATTGACATACTACAAACTTAATAGACATAGAAGGTTTTAGGCGTGATTGAGTGGAAACGTAACTGCACTTGAATAATGAGCAACTTCCACAGAGATAACTTTTATGGCGATCAGGTTTCGCTTTTTACAGCATCTTCAGGCCTGAAGATGCTGTAAAAACTCACTTTCTCACTGAAATTTTCGTCTTTGTTATTTTATATTAACTTCCCTTCTTGATTGCTCCAAGTTTCTTCAAGAAAAGTACATCCAAAGGAGATCGAAACCTTTGCGCGTTTACTTTTCTTCCGTAAAACGTTTGAAAGTTTCCTTTTCTTCCATTATTAATTATAATGACCGAGTATGCACAGTATACATTTCTTTCGTTTTCAATCACAGAAAGCCGACCAATATGGTTCACTCGCTCAATTTTATCCTGGTGCCCACCGCTGAGAATCCATTGTTTTTCCTTGCGTTTTCTCATCCGCGATGTTTACACTCGCTTCCCTCCGTCTCGCCTGTCTGTCGATCAAAGTCGTCGGTCGCCATGGCTTCCCTCCTCACCCCAGCGTCGGCTCCCCATCCATTCTCCACCTTATCCTTCAGTCCCTCGTTCCACTCCACTCCCTCCACCGCCACCAATTCTCCCTCATTCCTCCCCCTCCTCCATTCAATTTTGCTTATTACTTCCTGCGATCCCCATTTTACGCCCCGCCCACGCAAACCCTCTTCTCTCTCCCCATTCCACATTCCACCCCACTTTCCATTGCCGCCTCTCTTCCATCGTTCAATCTTCCGTAACACCCCTCGGGGTAAACTGTGCAAACTCCCCATAACTCCCATCCTCGCTCCTGCCCGATGCTCCATCCCCAACCCTCTCCACTCCAGTGGCTCCATCACCTCTCCAGCATCATCCCCGCACCAACGTTTCCATCATCCTGGGACTCTCATTTTCTTGTTTTCTTTCGGCGTCCCTTTGCTGTGACAGCACCAACGTTTTCGGCACGTTATCGGGTCGAGGCTTCTAAACCGTTCCCATAACCCCATCTCGTTCTTCACGCACGAAGGTGCGGCGTGCCACGGAAAGTATGAAATTATTCGTTCTGATCCCAGTTTGCATGATCCGCTACTCTCTGTGTTTGCCGAGTGAATATGAGATTTTGGAAGGGCAGGATCCCCAATATGGAGTAGTATCGTCACGTACGGCACATATGGATATCAGTTGTGCTAGTTTTCCCCCGATATCGGATTTTCAAAACTAAAGGCTCTCTATAGCAAATAGTTTAATCAATAATGGATTCCATTCAATCCCCAATTGTATGCATTAGCTTTTTACTTAGCTGGAGAACGATAATTTTAGGGATCTTTCGTTGATAAATATCTCATATCATATTCAACTGGTTTATCTAAACCATGGCCCTTTGTAGGAGTTTAATAAAGAGAGTTCTTATGATTCTGTGTAATTTTTAATTTACCTTGTATTTGTCTCGAAACACCTCTCTAAGCATGGAGTCACTTTAAAACTCAAAGCACACCATAATTCTCTGACAGCTCAGCAAGTGGTGGAGCACAATTGAAGTTTGTTTTGATAAAAGTAAACATTTTGACATAGCAGCCGAATTTTAGTGTACCACATGTGTATACGTCTATCAGTAGCTGACAAAATAGGTCCTTATTGCATTTTTTCACAGTAACTTACTAACAGAAATTGAATTAATACGCTACTAATCCATGCTTTGCTTCAGTTCCGAGGATTTTTTGTTTGAATGTACAGCTGTAACTATAATATCTGCAGGGGTTGCGTTGAGAAATTGCATAACTGTACAGATGATTCATATTCCTTTTAAACTCGTAATAAAATTGAATGCTATTAAAACAGACGCAAGTTATGATTAGATCAAACATAGATTTTCTCAGGAAATGTTATTGTGCCTAAGCATAAACAAATGATTCGGAAAGTTCTGGAAGGGCTTAAGCAATTCGATTCTTTGAGTAATACAACTCGGCTAGTACAAAACAATGAATTGAGGAATTATTGAAAACAGTGCTGCCATTTCGAAAATGTTTCAGATTGAATATGATTGTTAAAACCCTTGTCTTTTCGTCCACTTTCGATTTGGCGGCAGCCGAAGATTATTGCTTCTATTCCTCTTTGCTCGCATTCTTAGGCATATGAATTACTAAATGCTCCTTTCTAATATTTGTCTATTCACAGTCAGGGGCGTAAAACGCACACGCGTATCGTTCTCAACAATCCACGTGGCTGGCCATTAATTAACCCCCAGCGCGTGTCGTGCCCGGCAATGTTATAGCAAATATTTCCCCTTCATACGTAGGCTGACTTTCGCACTTTCATGCTGTGCGGGTGGCTTGCGACTCAACGTCTTCGTGCGTGCCCTGCGAGCGACACCCTAGATTACGGAGAGAATGTGTGTACATACGAGCATGTTAAAACGGAAATATTCATCAGCAGCAGTGTGAGCACTTTTTAAAAATTTCCAGTTAATTCATTCGTTGATCGTCTTATTATTGCCATGGTAAGAGTCAATACATGAATTTAATGCTCGAGTAATTTCAGTGCTTGATCGAATGGCATTGTGAGATGTTTGGCGGTGAGATGAGTGAAGTTCATTATCTCCTGAATAGTTTATAATTTGTTAGTAGTATCGTAATAATTACATTACCAACTCAAACACACAGCGCAATTTTCCCTTGGTGCTTCCAAGGTCTCGAATAAATGACGGGCATCATCGTGTTAAAAATAGTTTGAAGTGCTTCAAATAGTTAAGTTATGTTACTAATAAGCTTTAAAATATTATGTAAAATGAATAACTAAATAATATTTTAATCAATTTCTTCTCACATAGTATTCCTACATTTAAAAGAGAAATGTTCATGATGATTATTATTTACATCCACTATTGCTTTTGCAGCTAAATATAAATTATATTGTAGCCTTCAGAAAAAAACTTGGAAGTATATAAGTATTTACTGAATTTAACGGCTGTTTAAACCCATTACAAGCATGAAATGTTTGATCGTATATTATATTATGAGTCATCAAATAAAAAAGCCAATTCACTGAGGGTAGATAGGAAGGCTTAAATGTAATTAAATTTCCTGTCGTTTTATCGATTTATTTTAGTTTTCCCATCAATTAGTATTAACCATGACTTATTCTCCTCGACCACCATTTAAATATTTTAAGCAGTTTGCGCTACGTTATTGCAGCTTTATTTGACAATGCTCAGCGCTCTTTAGTAATTGATCTCTGTATACGTACTCGCTAATTCCAATTCCGTTATTGTGGATACAAATTGTACATGTTGACTGCTGTTTCAATGCTTTAAATTTTGGCCTAATACCCACGAGTCTTCGTTTGAACTTCCTCGATCATATCGCTCCAAATCAAGCAGTCTACCCCCACGTAAGACCCCCTTGAGGGGTTACAGTATTGGAAGCAAACGGATAGGGAGTGTGGCGAAGCTTAAATAGCCAATCAATCGATCTGTTTCTTCCTCCCCTCCGCATTCCCATCTCCATCTCGTGCTCCTTCACGCCTTATCTCCCAGAACACATCTCGACCGTCCTCTCCCCACCTCGCTGCCAACTCGTACGCCATCCTCATTTGCCCCTTTCGACTACTATTTCCACGCCAGATGCCGCCCCGTCATCTCCCGCCCCATTTCCTTTTTATCTCTCGTTTTCCTCCGTCGCGTTCCCTCCCTCCGTGTCTATCCCACTCTCTCTTCTCCTCTGTTTCTCGTCCTCCCTCCTTCCCTCTCGTACCTTCCCACTCCTCCTCCTCCACACCCGTCATTGCCGCTTGCCTCACGTTCAAATCTCTTCCTTTCCCATCCAGTTTCCTTCCTTCCCACTCGTCCGCTCCGTCGCGACTGATTCCCGGTTCGATCTCTCCTATGTGCTCGCTCCCGTATTTTCTACCTTTATTTCTTCCCCTGCATCCGATTCTAGGAGGGAGTGAATTTGTGGATGGAGGCTCTCGGGAGCAAACAAGGCAGCGATTTATCGATGATATGGTGGAAATGCACTTCACCTGAAATCATGTGTGACATTAGTTTCATTTTGGATTGTATTGACATATATCTATCCGTATCAGTTCACGTAGTTATATTAGCTCTTATACCAGTGTCGTCAATAGTAAATGTGAGAATAAAAATTACTATATTAGTGTTCAACCCAAAAGTTGGTTTTTGGTAGATAAGACTAGAGCTCACCCCGCACTAAACCACTGTCGTGTGGAATTCACACTTTCAGGTCAGGGTATGGGGGCCAGTTACTTTTGATAGGTTAGGCCCTGGGCCATTTGCGATTTCCTACGAAGTTTTGACCCGCAGTAAATCTAATCGTCAGGATTTTAGGTGGGGGTGTCCAGAAAGGCTTCTTCCCGGGATTTGAACCCAGAACACTTTGGTCTATTGCTCAGCGCTCCACCCACTAGGCCACCACAATCTCAAGTAAAAATTGTATGATGTTGAATGTAGTCCTTACTGCTACTCTGTCAGTAGAGAGCTTTGATGTCCTTCTTTCCGCTAATAGAAAGGGCAACTAATTTAAAATAATTTTTTTTGACGGCTGGTACTGTTTCTGTTTTTTGCTGAGCAATTGTTTCAATTCTAAATATAGTACCTCTCTCCTTAAATGCTTCATATTAGTCATAGTTTTTAAGTGCTTCGACGACTAAGGTTATATCGCACTGCCTAATCTTATGAACCTAGCTCTAGGACAAACACTACATCCATCCTTATGGCGGGGTTCCAGAATTTGGCATATATCAATGCGTTGAGTTTGGCATGTAGCGTTATCTTCGACTTTTAAATATAATAACGATTTTTTTCATAAAGATCAATGTCAATCAAAAAATTAATGCACTCTCATTCACTTTAAATTTACTGATCTAAAGTGTCGTAACCGTTGATACAATAATTACAAATACCTCACGTATGCGAAAATTATCGTGGAAATATTTATTGCTTGCATTCTATTCATCTACATCTACATAATACCCTGCAAGCCACCACAAGGGTGTGTGGCAGGGGGTGATTGCTCACCAAACATGCACTACATACCATGCATAAAAAAGGAATAGTATTAATATAGTAGTCAGAACTACACTATTTAAAAAAGATAGAAATTGCAAAGCAAACATGCAAAAGCATTCTGTTAGTAGGGTTAGCTTTAAGTACTCATACTACATGCAGCTACCAATGCTATTCATTGCTACTCTCCGATAGGACATATTTACCGTTATTCGTATCTCTTATTGTGCGAGGGAAAAAGGACATTTTGAATCGGTCAGTTCGGCAATCAATTTCTCTAACTTTATGATTATGGTCCAGTCTGCCATAGTAAGTTGGGGTTCGTAAAATATTTTTAACATCATCGCTGAAAATATTGCCTTGGAATTTGTGGAAGAGATTAAGTCTAAATTTCAACCTGCGATCTGACAATGATTCCCATTTCAATTCATTTAATAGACTGGTTACGCTAATATAATTATCGTATCGTCCCTTTACAAATCTTGCCGATCTTCGCTATTATAGTGAATTGAAAGGATTAATTTTCATTGTAACCATAATAGCTGAGTTCTACCTTACTTTTTCACTTCCAAAGCTTCCTTTTTCCTCCATTTGCTCATTCAGCACCCGAGCATTCCTCATTACCGATTCTTCTCCCTCTCTCTCTCGTTTCCTTCATCCACGCCCTCTCCAATCTTCGATCTCCCTCTCCGTTCCTTTATCCTTCCGCTATGCTTGCTCCTCCTCCGCACCATTTCCATATGTAACTCTCGCCTCCGCTCTTTACCATCGTCATTCGCAATCACCCAGCATCCTCCCACCTCTCTCGCCTCCTCCCCTACACCCTATTTCGGCTCTGTCACCTCCGTTAAATCTTCCTCTCTTCCCACGCACACTCGCGCCCCCATATCCTTTTTTCGAATCCTTCTTCCTTGTTATACTACGAACACTATGTTTTCCGACTCAACCGGCCTTTCAATTCCTTTCACCCCCTAATCTACCAAAGGTCTGTTTCTCTTCCCCACCAAAAGATCCACCGAATGCCTAGATGTGACCGCTTTGTGTCAGGAAACGTGTTCAGCGTCCGAATGAATCAGAGCTTTAGGGACTTGACGGGTTAATTTCTCGTGATCCAAACGTGAGTTCAGTCAGTTCCCGGGACTAGTGGATCAAAATCGTAGGAGTAGTTTTACACAATATTTTTTTTAAATAAGTGAGGCGTCAACATAAGTAATCGGTATCAATAGATTTCGTACAGTAACGTCTCCGATATTCAATTTTTATCGCTTCAGAGAACAGCTTCTCTGTCCTCATCCATTTTTGAAGTATTGTATCATTTTATGTGCCATTGTAAATAAATTTAATCCTTCTATTATTATTAGCACATAGTTTTCGGACGAAGACACAAATCCGTCAAATCATTAAAATTACGATAAAATGACTTCTGCATATTATTACCTCCCCTCTCATATGAATGCCAAATAATTGATGCAGTTACGATTTAGCAAACGTATAACGTTGGAGTCAGGTATAATAGTTCAATCATGCTAACGTTTATTGACTTGAAATATAATAATAATACTAATATGTTTATTGCTCCAGCAAGTTATAAACAATGCAAGATAATAACATAATTGTAATTTGGAGCTTTAGGAGAACCCTAAGGCATTAGCCTGTTGCTGGGATCACATTCAAAATACATGCACAGCAATACTGGCGTACATTCTTAAATAACAAATGTATCTTGTTGAACATAGAAAAATTTGTCACAAGAAATTTCATATAGAGTTTTAGAACAGTTTATAAACAATACAGTTACAGTCACAGAATAGTTATAGGCATTACAGAAATATCATAAACATAGTTCTTATTGCTAATTTGTGTGTTAAACGCCCACGTGATTAAATATTTAAGCATTAATGATGTGACAATAACAACGTAATTCCCCTGTATTTATAATCATGTCTTATATATCTTATTCAAAAATTAATACAATGGGTGAATTCAAATTATTTAGCTTATTTTCACACATATTTTTAACAAACACCATCTTTCTCAAAGAAATCTTTGACAAGAATGGCTGCAATATCGAAATCAAGCATTATTTACGACAGCCTGTTTTGGATGCTCTCCATCGTCCCGCCAGAAACTTCCCCGTTCATCCCAAAGGAAATTTCGATTTTCCGAGCAGGTAACACTTCAAAGTGGGTGAAAACATGTTCTTCCCATAAATTCTTCCCGAACCCGACGACGTTGCAGGCACCAATCTGTCCCCATCTCCTTAAAGAGGAATTCTCGACGACTGATTCCCTCTGAACTCACTGCGCCGAGAAAATTCGCGTCGACCTGATCTCTACGTCCCTCTCTCCCTCTCTTTTTATTCTCTTCCAAATCCACCCCACCGTCTTCCTCACCCCCGTAGAGTCTGATTTTCTCTCTCATTCTTCACCAGGGGAGGCTTAAAATGATTAGGATAAAAGTGCCCTTCCACTCAACCCCCTCCACAACTCCGTGCCACATCTTCCTTTAACGGGGACGAATTTATTGTCGGCGCGTGGGTTGGAGTCGGTGCTAGCCGTGGGACGTGGAATCTCTCCGAGGGATCAAAATCGAGTCCTCGGCGTGCTCCCTCTTCCTCTCTCTTTCTCTCCTTCTCTTCCGTACCATCTAAACTACGCCTCCCGCTCTCGGGAGACTCAACCGGCCGGCTTAGTTCCCGGACCCGTGGCATCCCCGGGCGCAGCATCAACCATCCTCCAGTTCGCTCCACCCTCCACTTTTCACCCTTTTTCCCTTCGACGCCGCAGCGTCCCGACGCATCAGCCCCACCGCAAGCGTCGCCTTTCGTCTTCCCCTCCCTCTCGCTTGCATCCTCGCCCTCCGCCGGATTTGAATTTTAAATTCGTGTGCCGTCGGGTGAAGGGAAAGGCTTTTGTTGATGCTTCCCCCGCAAACTCCCACCTTTTCCCCAGATCCGAGAGGGGAGAAACGGGCGATAAAAAAATTGTCAGCGAGTAGGGAAAAGTGTCCGTGAAGCGATGTGTTTTGTGCGCTTCCACCCTCCAAGTTCCTGGGAGGGGCACGTATGGTACCGGAGCTCTTCATGTGTAGGCGTGCCAAGGTCACGAAGAGGTCGTTTCTCCTCTGGAGGGTGGGGAACGTCTCAAGGGGTGTTTCTGTCGTGGCGACGACCATGAGGATTCGCCGGTCAGTCTTTTTGGCCTCGTGTATAATTTAATTGGATTCGGGGGTCTTTTAGAGTTCAAACTTTTCACCTGGATGGCGCTACCGGATCCCCTTGGAAGAAGGGAATGGTGTTAGTGGATAAGCTGTAGCACACGGCTCGCTCCAGTTTGCTGAGTGTCTTATTTTCCCTCACTCCAGAATACAGGATTTGACTTTGCTTCCTTTTCGATGTCATATATTTATTCGTCATCCGAAGCCTCTCCCAGTTAACCGCGTGAAATATTCCTATCAAGGCCACGGGGTCACAGTCACGGAAGTTGCCTCGTAAGTAAGTTCAGTAGTAAGGCCGGAAGGGGAATCTATTCTGTATCTGCCTTCTTCGTCTTAGGGTCACCTCCACCGGTCCACCTCGAGGAGCATAAGAATCAGTTTCTAAACTTTCTGGGCTTTGGTTTAATAATACCTGAATGTCTTAATTCAATAGTATCGCTCTCTCCATATTCAAGATACAATTTTATTTTATGTGCCTTTAATTTTACAATAGAACGCGAAAGTAAATCATCTTTGCATAGGTTAAATCATCAAGATAATCTATGTTCGCTCAGATTCAATTTTTTATTCACCGATAATGAATATGAATGTCATTGAGACGAGAGTAGAACTTGATTAAAGCTACCTCCTCTCAAGTCCAAATGGTGAGAATTCTAAACATGCGTACATTTTTTGCGTCACCTGTACTAGTATTTTTCTCTTATTGTTCATTTCATTGTATGGGATAATTAAAAGGTATATTTGAGTAAATGAGTTCTAAGTTAGGGAAAAAATCGTATTCTTAAAATGCTAATTGGTTATCGCTGCTGCTCTAGCACACGGTCCCCTCTGCATCTCTTGAGCTGCCCGCCTGGTCGGTGGGTCGTCCCAATGGCATCAGATAGGAGCTCTCCCAGGACGATGCTAACTAACCAACTTTCCTGTCACCCGCTCGCAGGACTAATCTCTTCCGTCCTCTTTCCCTCCTCCCACGTCTCCTCCACATAGTCCTTTATCTTCTCCACTCGCCCTTCCCTCTTCAAGCACTCCACTTAAAACCCACTCCATTGGCCTTCGAGGAAAGGCTATCGCATGGTGCCCATCCCCTGACCAAGTACTCATTCCCTCTTCTGCGCCAAGTTCAACTCTTCTAGGCTCAAAACACACCCCGTTCTTCCTCCTACGCCCTCTTACAGTCTAAACAGGCTCTTTTCATCGTAGAATTTTTTATTTAACGTTAAATTTCACTCTTTGCTACTATTATGCTTTCTAGTCTCTCTTTTCTCTTCTTTCTGTACATTGCCATGACTAGGAGGTTAACCTGGCTGCTTACAAAAGGAGAATGGACTAAGTTATAAGTGATTACCCCGTGTAGCTTCTCTGCATGGCTGGAGAATACTTTCTCTGTCTCTTTCTTTCTTAGCCATATCATTTTCTTGCGTGCTCCAACCATTTTTTCCTCTTTCATCTTCCATATACGGTGTCCTCGTCTGATCACTCAGTACAAGCTCTCGACAAGACAACCATGCGTGACAAAGTGGCAACAAATTTTAAGTACAACGATCTAGTTCTCGAGGAACAAAATTATTTTTTTATTCCCATTCTTCTTGGTTCACTCACGGTTTTATCCTGGTTAGAGCGTATCCTCTCTCGTCTCTCACGTGTTTCCATACATCCCGCACGATCTACTTATCCGGACTTAGCCTCATAACATTTCCTTCGGTCCATATATCAACCGAATTTCCTCGCATAAATGACGCATCCATTCTTTCCGTTCACTCGCCTTCTTCCCCCTTTCCCCTTCCGATTTTCCGCCACGTATCGCCGCTAGTCCTCCCCATCAACAGTAGAATCATACTCCCTTGTACTCAACAAGGATCATAACTCTCCAAAAATTTGGGCCTTTTCCTTCCTGTCTCTCTCGCGTCAGGTCCTCGAAGGGAGTTAGCTTTTATCTCTCTCTCTCTCTCTCCCACGCTGCCGTCGTCGGCTCTTGAGCCTGCAAGCGGCCTCGTTGACTCCCATTTCCCAGACCTCGCCATTGCGTTCCCGTTTCAGTCAGTCCTCATATTGAACCGTTTCCGCCTGATTAAGCACGACATGGCACCGTACTTCCTATGCCCATTAATTTCCCCGACTCTTTCGTCCTCTCTCTCTCTCTCCCTTCGCATCTCCCGCTCTCTCTTGTCTCTCCCGTCTCATCCCTCGGTCCCTCATCCGCGTACCGAGTCCCCGTGCCGCCTCCTCATCCCTCGCAAGGGAGAGAGCACTTTCGGTTCGGACGGCGAGGGGCGGCGGAGAGTGTTTCGCCGTGTCCCCGGTGGTCGTCACGACGCAGGCCGACGGACGGACGGACGGATCCAGAGCGCGTGAGAGCGTATTAAAGCGGGCGTGCGGGAATTTTTGCGTAGTCTCGTGCTGAAAACGCGTGAGTGTGGTTGGCTTAAATGCGCGTTTTTTTTCTTCATTTCATCTCGGCTCAAGTGGGTGGGTACATATATTTTATATATATTTGTTCCACCGTGGCACTTTTTTCCTCCCCCCCCCCCCCCCCCCCCCCTCTCTCTCTCCACTCCACATCGCGAATGTGGCGCGGTCGGGTTTTCCGTGCGCTGCAGTCGAGATTTATCGCCTCCAGGGGAGGTAGGTGTATCCGAGTCATTTTCGGTGTGCTGGGTTCGTGATGGTTCTCTCCCGGCGCCCATGTTGCGGGGGTAAAAACGTGCGTTTCATGCCTCCGGCGATTATTTCCAGGTACTTTCCTATTTAACCTTAGGCCTCTTTGTTGTATTGCATTGAAGTTATATGAAGAGAACACTCACATACAAAGTAATGGTCACCAATATTTGAAGAAAGGGGTGCTGAGAATCTCACCAGTGCATATAAAGTACCTACTATCAATAGGTATATTTTATATAGAAACGCCCATAATTTGATCTTTTTTGTGCGAAAGGATTTAATGCTAATGGCTAAAGGATTCCAAACTAGTGCTTAATTGCATGTATCTCAAAATCTCAATAAGAAATTTTCTGTAATATTCCCAGTTAAAAAATCAACATATTTTTAAGGGCATTAAAATTTTAAGTAATAGGTTTTACGAGGTATTTTTGCATTGAGGAATTCAACTGTGTTTCAAGATTTCCTGACTGGTTGTCCCGCCAAATGCTCAGCTATTTATCATTAGTCATAAGCTATCTATTTCGCTCGATAGTTCATTCATTCAGTTGCGTCAAATATTCACTCTCTAAACCTTCCTGCTTAATTTTTATTTGCTTTATATCGTACCATTGGACTTCCTCAATTCAGTTCGCGGTAACTCTCGATGACAACGCACGGGTCGCGATAGTCGACTGCACGGTCCCCATACATCACCGATGGAGCCGTTAATCCCCTTGTCCCTTTCTCTTTCCTTGTCTTTTCTCTGCGTCCGCCGCGCCGCGTTCGTGGAAACCTCGTCCGTTGCTCCTCCCGTCCTTACGCCGTATGTCTCCTTAAAAAATAAAAAAGCCCGCTCCCGCACCCATCCTATTCTTTTCCTCTCTTCCACGCTCACATTTCCACCCACTTTCACTCTCCCCTCCCCCCTTCCCATCACAGCTGTCCACGCCCTGTTCCTAAAAACCCTCGCCTCTCCTCCCACTCTCCTTCCACCCACCCTGAACCCTTTCCCTTTACCCGCCCCTCCTCTCTCGTAGACTAACGGACGCGCTTTTACTCTCGCTATCATCCGCCTGTGGTGGTGGGAGCCTTTCCTGCCCGTCATCCACCCACCCTGGAAAGCGTCAAGAGCGGCATC
The DNA here is from genome assembly GCA_933228895.1 of Platycnemis pennipes. Taxonomy (NCBI): domain Eukaryota; kingdom Metazoa; phylum Arthropoda; class Insecta; order Odonata; family Platycnemididae; genus Platycnemis; species Platycnemis pennipes. Next base: position 70,456,054 of record OW121847.1, on the reverse strand, counting down.
TCCCGGGTCTTTGGGTTTCTAACAGCCTCTAATGTATATCTCCTCCCTTTCCCTGCCTCCCATCCCTTCCTTCACTACCGCGCAGCTGACGGAAGGACGGTCAGATGCTTGGTCTCCCGTCCGCAATCCGTGCGAATACCCGTTCAAAATGGCGTTTTGAGCAAATAATGATGCTGCAAAAAGAGGTTGATTTAAAGGAAATACGATGTTTAATGAGTTCGCCAACATGGCGATACTTTACATTGGGTGAAGTTTATCGCTACAATTGCCATGCATACACCAGGCAGGTGAAACCAGCCCAAAAATTGCATTATTACTCTCAGGTTTTAAATACCGTAATATAGCCTTTCCAGTCTATTATATTAGATACATATTTTTTCAGCCCCATGAAGGAAATTACAACTTAACTATATGTGCTATGAAAGTGATATTCAGGAAATATATTGACCATAATGGTAAAGCCTATTGTACGAGGGACGAGATTCCAATATTCAATAATAATAAGATATTTTTTGCGTTTGGGAATGTTGAGGATACATCGACATTTTTCCCTTGCATTCAGGTCAAATCTGCTTCAGCGTATTATGGCAAAAGTCATTTGCATCGTGTTGGATTAACCCTTCCCTCGATTACTGAACGCAAGTCAGAGAGATCGTAGAAGCTCACATTCAGTAACCGATATGGAAGATGGTGAACTGCAGATTCATTGTCGAGAGTAAGGGGACATTAGGCATTTAGCCATAACTCACCCCAATAAAACAGTGGTGTAATGGACTATTACGAACAAGACACTGGTACAATTTTTAAATTAAATGTTGCAAATTAAGAACTTATTCAAAAGTCTAACACGTTCAGATATCTTTCAGTCCCATATTCTTAAAAATTTAATGCTGCTCTTGTACACTAACTTCATCTCTGGGAAGTGATATTCTAGAACGCCTTCAATTATGGTTAATTCAGATGTAATTCAGTAGTTGCATCTCTAATTTTATTTCTTTCCGGCCATTTCATTTCACCGGTATGTTGTTGAGTGGAAGCCGAACGAAATTGGCTAGTTCTTCGATTGGCATCCAGAAAGGGGAATGAACTCCACGGCGTGTCTTTGCTTCCCCTTCTGCCCTCATTCATGTTCCAAGTCCATTCCTCCAGCAGCGGAGTAGTGTAACCTTTTCCGCCTATCTGAATAAAGAGGTTCCCTCCCATAAGGGCTCGAATGCTATGGCGTCCACTCAGTAGATCATTCGAGATCCTGGTATTGTTTGTGGCATATTCTCAGAGAGAAAACGATCCTATCAGTTGTATAATTTTACTATTTATTTACCCTGGACTGGCTTAAAGCCTGATTGTTGATTTTACCACTTGGAGTCACAAACATGAAGTATATCTAAAATCAGTTAACGTTACACACGTAACTCACTTGAGAAAAACTGGAAGCCAATAACTTTCTAGTGATTTAGCTAGGTTGATAATTGAATTGGAATTGAATGAATTTCAATCGATCCACGGTTACATAAAAAATTCGATCACCGAGGAAATGTGCCTGTGAGCCGCTTAGATCAGAATGTTCGAAATGCAGTTACTATGATTTCGTGACGATTGCAGAAAAGTCATTGCATGCAACCCTAGCAGCGCTGGTAGCTGGAGAAATTGATTGCAGTCATTTCGAAGAGGTATTAATATTTCTGATGCAGCTGAATAGGATTTTCTTGTGAACTCCCAGTTATGGTCTATAATTATTCATTGCTTACGTGGTTCATTGTGCTCCTAAGCGTTAGGAATGCATTGCGTGAGTAAATATTTCATTGATCGCAAACTTCTATTGAGTTCGTCATTTTAGAGCAATATTTCTTTTAAATTCTACCACTGAAATATTTAATTTCACACCTTTTTCTTTTAATTTTTGCGATGCATAAAACTGTTTATTGTTTTTGCTTCAAGAATGAAAATACCGCTAACATTTCATAGAATTAACTTGAGTTACCGTAATTCACTCGCTCACTCTCTCTTCTACATTGAACTTTTGATTCTTGCATTCAATCTTAGGATATTGAGTGTAATGTAGCTATGAATATCATTAAAATTATGTACCTACCGCCATTATGTTTTCACTAGTATGCAGTCAGCAGCATTGTAACGCTGATTACGTTTTCTATATAGATGAGAATTAATGGAAAAAATACAAAGAAGGATCTCGGGGCAAATATAGTTCCAGTCCACCAAATAAGAAATTTCTCCCTCTCATGCTGGTGTGACATATGCACCTACGGCATGTATCAAAAAGTAAAGTTCTTACTAACGCTAAGACACTCACGCATACTCTAGGAAAATTTGATTATGAACAATTTTTTTTCTGAGTATGACGAATAATATAATAGTGACTGCGACGCTTGAAGCGGAAAGGCGTTTGTGAACAGGGCATTGAGTGAAATGATGGCGAACAGTTGGACATTTTCCCAATAAGGCACCCGTTTAAATGGAGCCACTGCTACCATCCCTCATGCTAGCAAGCCATCCGGGCCTTGAGTGGTGCAGGTCGACGGGTCAACTAAGGGCAAAAGGGCGTGCGTGGATGAGGCACAGATATAACTATCTCTCCGTAATGATGCACCGTCGACGACCCTCTCTCAGATTTTCTCGATGAAACGCAAGTATTTAATTTAAAGTCCTTTCCATCACCATGTCCTTTATTATTTTTTCCTTTGGTCTTCTTGACGGAAAATGCATCAAGTTAGTTCACACAATCTATCTGTCATTCTTTTAATTTATCGACCGCTCTTGCCAGCACCCTGAGCACTTATTTTTCGTCGATCAGAATGAGATAGCGAGGTGGATTGCGGGGAGCGTTGTGAGTTGTGGGGAGCAAGCTATGGGCTATTCTCAGGGACATCCTGGTCTAAAACCCAAGGGGGGACTCTTTTTGGACACTTCGGGTGATTCTTAACTTATCTAATCGCATAAGAGACATTTTTTCTGGTGATCCTAAAACTGCAAAGGAAAAGAAAGCCCACTCAAATTAATGCTGTGAGTTCACATCGAACACGCCCCGTACCGGGTGAGCTCCATTCTCACAAGTCAAATGAAACTTATATTTTGCCTGAAGAGTCTAATTTTCCTACAGATTTAGATGATGGATCTAAAAAACTGAAACGATGCCCACTTGTGAAATTTTCTTAAAGTAAACTTTCCTGTTTTGACGCAAGTATATTTCATGCGAGCGTTCTCTGTTTCCTTCCTATTTTCTTTATCAGCCTGAGTTGCAGTGTGTTCAGGTTTAAAGATGCTACAATTGTGGAAGCGGTATCGCATTTCAAACTTAAACTTGTTATAAGTGTGAAACCAACATTTATGGTATTCGAATCAGCAAAATTCGAAGTATCGGGACGGCAAGATATCACACATGGCGCTCGTGCAGAATTAATACGTTTTTGCAATTAGTGGAGATTTCAGTCAACTGAAGTTATTTGCACGGATGCATTCAGATCCATTTAGGATCGGAGGATATTTGGGAAGATGTAGGAATTTCAGTCCATGAATAAATGTTGAAATTCAGCGTGCATGCATTAGCATGCATTCAACGCCAAGCCGCCTCAGTTCAACTTCTCACCCGACAAACATGAAGCGTTTTCCACACAGCATTTAAGCATGGACCAGTATATCACTGAAAAATCCTTCCGACCGCCAGGACTCAAACCCAAGACCTCTTGATAGGAAGCTAGTAATGCACTTACTACAAAAATGTATTTCCTTAAGCAAATATTAAACGACTATGAAACTTTTTATATGGTTATTAATCTGAGCCAGTGCTCTGTACTCGCTTCCAGTCATAGAGCCTGCGAAATTTAGATTTCTTTCACACTTCTGTGATTTTGAGAACCATGGCGTAAATTTTCAATTTATCTTTTCGAGAGGATGTAGCGAATAAACAGGATTAAATTCAACAATTAGGAGTTCCTCATCTCCCTTACTCATCAAACAATGGGCATCCAATAGCACTCGAGCAAACCGTCGATCATTTTCCCCTTGAATCCGCCAGTGATCAACTCCCATTTGCAACGAATTAAATCGATTGGTACCACGCTCTTTGTTCCCCGGCCCCGAAGTTTTAACCCCTGCCCATAAAACTTACCATCCATCATCATCTCTCCATGAAAAGGCTTCTTCTCCACGAGTTGGTACAGCACAACGAGTCCCCCGTCATAACGCGTTTCCTATGGGTACCGAAATTAGTCTTGCTCAGTCGTTCGTAAAGGAAGTGCGTCCCTTTTTGGGATGTTGTCCCTTCTCTCTCATGGGTGATTCTCATTCACGTTTTTATAAAAACCCCCTCCTTGTGTTCTTCCTCCTCTAAATCTCTTACCACTCACAAGTCCATATCAACATTTAACCCTGCAAACCGCCGCAAGGGCATGCAGCACTGAGTGGGTGGTAGGTGTGAAAATTGCATTTAGGACAGGGTGAAAAATGTATTATGTCTGAGGTTTCAGTAGTAACGTATGCTCTCCAAACATAGACGCCTTTTTAACTTCATTGAATCATGCTTTTATTGTACTCATGTTATGTTATATTCATATTATGTGATCATCCTTTGAATAATTTTAAGTAATGACTGAATTTTCGAAACATAGGGAGAAATCAGTAAGTTTAAGCTCGGTTGAAGATAAAAAGCATTCTTTTTCCATGCAATGTGTGTTTTCCACTGGTTAACTTTACGTTTCTTTCACCATTTATGTATAAGAATAAACGTAGAAAACGTAACAGTATAAAAACCTCTCATGCATAAAATATTCTACGTCAAACTCATTGCTGGATGTTGCAATGAATTCAATGTGTTCAAATTTTAACATTTCTAAACGTGATCAGGATGGATAAATCCTCTAAAATGTACTGCGCTTATTCGAATTTGTGCCAGGGTAGGTTCGAATGTTAGGAAGCTAAAAAGTTTTTATTTACTTCAATGACTAGAAAAAGATATAATTCTGTGTACCTATAATAGATTGGTAGAGATGACTGTACTTGTAGGTGTGTCTGAAAAGTACAAAAGAAGGAAAAGCACTATCATTATCACTCTCAATTATTGATATGAGGTTTATGCGAAGGACCTAGTTTTTCTGTTGGTGGATGGTAGGAAGCGTAAACGTTTTAGCTATGTTTTGGGAAGTAAAGAAAGTGCGAGGAAAAATCCGGAAAAGTCATAGCGATATGGATTGATAGAGAATGTGAGGCATGTGGAGTAGGCGTATAAGAGAGCGTCAATGGAGGGTTAGTCTTTTAGAGAATGAATTGGTCTCAAAGAGGATGGTCATAATATATTACATCTCTCATTTCTAACACTTACAATTCCTAAGCCCACTTGTGATGTGATCAAGAGTGATGTTTTGGATTAAAAAAATGTTTACCTACAGAATGCGCATGTTATTTGATGATTCTTAGCAATAATAAGGTTGAAATTCGGAGGACGACTCTGCCTCTTCAGAATTATCCCCACAGGTACGGCTCAGGACAGTGGGAAAACCGCCGGAAGGCTCCCATTGGGGACCCACACGTAGATATCCACCGAAGACACAAAAAACCAAAGGGGGGAATCATATCCCTCTCGAACGCAACACGTACAATTCTCTTCACGGTGCACGGCTGCAAGTGAGGGGAGGGTGGGTTCGTGCGGGATGAACCTCCCCTTTCCGTCCCAGTCCCCCCCCCCCCACCTCTGTCTCTCTCGTACGAAAGTAACCTCTTTTTTTTCTTCATCGGTCACGCTCATTTCACGGAAAGGGGATTTAAAAGGGATCTCAGCAAGGGGAGAGGGAGTTCAGGGGGGGGGCAGAGAATAGTTTATGGGGTTAGAAGGGCGGGAGGGTAGGGGAGAGAAGTTAGGATCCTCTCATGAGCCACGCTCACACTCCCATCATCCCAATTTCTATTCATCGTCTCCCCCAACACATAAATACGTGCATCCATTCCCCTCCCCCACCCTCCGATACGCCCCTTTCTCGAAAATTAAGGGGATGGCGTACTCTGAAGGGGTCATCAACCCACCCGCACCCAATTTCCCCCCACCCGGTTGAGTTCCCTCCCTCCCCCGTTTTAATCCGCCCCCGCAGCCTCCCCCGCCGCTCCACCCTTCCATCTCTTTTCAGCCGTCAATCAAAACTTCCGCAGCACACACAACCCCCCCAACCAGACGGAAAATGATGAAAGATCCACCCACCTATGTGATGACGCTTCCCACCCACTCTCCCATTTTTCTCCCCCAAAATCATTGCTACCCGGCCGGGCTGATCATCTCGTGCTTGGGGTAAGAAGGTGGGTTCGTTTGGGTGGGCTTGGAAGGTCACTTCCTCGGGGGTCGGGTCCCGCGAAAGGAAGGAAGCTCATCTCACTCTTTGTCGCGCGTGTGAGCACGTGAGGTGGGGAGTGGAGCGTGCGCGGAAGCCATTTAAGGAGCGCGCGTCGGGTTCTTCCTGGGCTCGTAGAGTGACGTTCCTTCCTCCTTCCTCGCCCCTACTTTTCTCCTCAATCAGAATCTGAGTCACTCGCCGTTCATTAGCGCGTGCCATCCCCGCCGTCAGTCGCACGTAACTGGAGCGTTGTCACGAATGACGGGACATGTTGCAGCATTTTCTTCTTCCGTACCTACTCTAGAACCACGGATGAATGTGGAATCAGAGAAGGGGTGAGGTTGTGTGATTTGATCTCGCTGTTTCCTTCGAATTCTGTTTCGTCTTCCGTCAAAAATGTCCTCTAATGTGGCCTTAGTAGATATGATGACTATTGAGGCGTGTGGGCATAGTTTCAGCGCAAATCCTCGGCAATTTGATGTTTTCCTAAAAATATTATATACCTACACCTTGTTGTGATTTAATATAGTATAATATATGTACGTAAAATAAGGTATATAAAGTAATATTTAATAGAATATGGCAATGTAGATAGTTCGTTCGCACAAAAATGTTCCCCGTGGATAAGGAAAAAGGCAATATACTTGTAGTCTGCTCAACAATAGTTTAACTATCAAAACTAATTTCCGCACTTAACTTATTCCCTCACACAACGAAACATAAACAGCATCCTCAATTAAATTTAAAATTCTAATAGTTATAGACTAGTGAGCTGGTGGCATGTTTCTAGGCCTGGAATCATTTTTCCTTAGATATGTAACAATTTGTGACCGAGTAAAATCGAAAAAATCATTTTGGGAATAGCATTTCGTTTGATAATAGTGTTTGTCACTAATCATGTCAGAATCACATTCCTACGAACCTGTCTCGCTCACCCGCTCACCGCTCTTGACGTTGCGTGAGAGGCCGCTGGCCGTGTACGAAGGGATCTATTTCGTCGAGCATACGTGGGACCGCGGATTTCGATATTTTGATAAGCTTATCTTGTTTGAAATTTATGCCTCGCGAGCCGAGATGCCGGTGCAGAAATGAATTGCGCAATTAATCAGGGCACAGGTGTGGGGACAGCTGCCTATGCATGCAAGTGATAGGTGACTGCTTCCACGCACACAAAAAGGATTGCTTCACTGCTTTTCTTCGTCGGGACACTGCGTGCAATTCCTCTTCATCCCCGATCGATATCTTATAAATGGGTCCCACCACCGATTTAACGAGAGGGCGTGCCGATTCACTCCGTTCATTAATGTGAGACTTCATCGAAAGCTCCCTTAACAAATTATATCCGCTTAGGCGTTTTTTCGTCGATGACGGAAAAGTAATTGGCACACATTCGGACATTGCGCGAGGTGTGTGCTTTCGCCTTTAAAGTAACTACGTATTCCTTATCTCCTTCACGATTTATGTGAGAAAACCACAGTGCATTCTGCTTTAGTTTCCTGGATGCGGATCTAATTCGACTGTCATCATCTATCGTAATATTGAAAATAATAATAACAACTGAACTCCGTTTAGGTCATACGTGGAGACTGCGCAACGGTAGCATGCGTCCCTTTCACTCTTTGCATCACTAAATCTAATCCTTAATCGAGAAGTAGAGATTTCTCGCTTCATTTGGTGATATGGACTGGAATGTAATTAGTATTCTGTGGATTGCCACGTGGTAAATTAGATTTGAACAGATATAATTTCTCACGTACACAAGATTGTAGTATGGTACCGGTTGCGCAAAAGAATATCTATGCAATAATCTCCATCAGTATGAGGCTTCTATACCATTCATCATGAAGATATATGTAGGGACGATATTGAGAATTTTCAAAACTTAATGTCTGGTGAAATCCTAACTTACAAGATAAAGTAAAATATCAAACCCTGCATACGCCTCTCATTACCTTGTTTTTATTGATGATTTTTAGGCTATATTATTTTGGCCGTACTATTCTTGAACATGAGTTTCACATCTGAATACGCGAATAATATTCATTAAAATTTACACATTTTTGATTAAATCTCATGTAGTCGTCAAAATTCTGAACAAGTCCAAGCTTTGCCGACCTTTTTTTTGCATCGTAAATTTGAAACGTTTCCATGATATTGCTTGTATTATTCTCCTTGGCATATTGTGAGAATTAGTGAAGTAAAACTTAGGGAAAAAGGTGTGAGGTAGAGCTGTGAAAAACTGAAATAGGCATTTTTCGAAAAAAAAAATGCCAAATGACACCATTAGAGCACATCTTAGTGCACTAAACAAAATTGTTTTCGGTTATATTTTCACACATTCTCCCAGATGCTAGACGCATACCAGGACAGGTTTCGAAAAAGCAAATTCACGGTTGTCAGGCCGTATGGATAATCTTTGAAACGCTGAAAACATATTCCGAGTTATTGCAATCAGTTTTATGGTTCATTAAGTAGGTTGAAATGAGTTCATATTAATATATGTCCTTAAATAATACTTTCTTGGTTGAGGTTGAGTTTCTGGTCTCTGGATTCTCTGTTGTAAAATATTTCACTTGCTAATAAACAAACCAGATTCAGGTGAGATGTGTTGGAAACGTTCCATATTAAAGTTCCATTTTCGTAGAAAATTGCATTATCTTTCCTTTAATATATCACTTGCTATCCAGCAGGCTTCTTCAGATCCCGTTGATGGCGGAATGGACGAAGTAGGCTGAAATTTCCAGTATATGAAACAAAAACTAATGCCGAATTCGGAAACCGGAAGATTCAACTAGGAGTAGAACTCCATGAAAACTACTTTACAACATCAAATAATTTACTAATTATTTAAAAATCAAATAAAGTAACAATCATTTTAAGAATTGGTAAATTATTGTTTAAATTTTATATTTTACGTAAATATTTTTTCTGCAAAATTACTGGAGAGTTAATAAATTTCCCGTCTCTGGAGTTGATTATAATGTTTATGTATTTTCGTGAGAAGTTTTAATAATTCCTAGGTCTGTTATTTGTCAAAAGGTGCTTGATGCAATTCACAGTGGAGGTGCGTTAATATGAATTTTTACCTGATATTCTTGCTCCGCTCCCGAGAATTTTTGTATTATTGCACTGGTCTCACATTTTTCTGCTATTTCTCTTTCCCTTGTAGGGCAAGGAGGACGTAGCGGGGCTGGTGGACTTGCTTCTGGTCCCAATCTACATCGCAGCCGCTGCCGCGGACGGCAGTGCCCCGGCCGCCGCTGCCGTCGAAGCCATCCGCAGGATCCTCGTCCGGCAGGCGAGGGACGTCCTCGTCTGCTCCTTCCTCGGCGACCTCAGGAGGTTCCGCGTCGAGTTCTGCCTGCCTGCCGCTGCGGCTCTCCGACGGATCAAGAGCTCCGTTGTGGACGAGGTGAGTGTGGAATTCTAATGTATTAACAAGAGAAGACGATTTATGGTCCATAGCGAACGATAATGTAGCAGGTTTTTGGGAAATATTGTACCATCAAATGCAGGCACGTAGCCAGGGGAGGGGCTTCTGGGGCTTCGACGACCCCCCCCCCCCCCAAGAAATTTTTTCCCAATACTTTTGTTGTTCTGATTTTAGCTAATGATAAACCGGATGACACTGCGTATAATTAAGTGTTAAGTGTCTTGAAGCGTGATCACCAGTTTGATGCATGCCTGTGGTTAATATTATTGTTTTCAATCTGATATGTATGCGTTGAACTTCTGTTCTGGGGCCGCTCAAAGTAACTGCTTCATAACAAGGTAAGCAGTGAACTTTACCAGTGAGAAGGGATAAGAATGGGCACTGCAAAAGTAAATACCTAACACTGAAAATTAAGAGAAGAGAATTGTCGCATATCGGCACCGAATGGGCAGAGCTGATTTGTTTCAAGTTACGCTACACTAAACTTATCTCCCTCCCCCCCCCCCCTCCCGAAGCAAATTTCTGGCTACGTGCCTGCTTAAATGGGTACATTACGATAGGGATCCGGTAACATAATGTAAAATTCTTGTCTTTCGTACATAATTTTAGATTCTATAGCCAGAGGTTTTTTAATTGAGAGGTCTTGAATTGGGCCCATCGAAGAAGGAACTATCGTTTTCCACAAGGAAAAAGATCTTGATGCTTCGTATTGGACCGATTTTACCAAATGACCGGTGATGCTAGATGCCGAGTTCATTAATTTTGACTGTAATTAATGGGTAAAATGGAGTGCTTTTTAAGTAATAAAACCTAGTTGTGATCTGACTTTATGGCACATTTTTGTGCCTGAAATTTCCTCCTTATATGGGAAATATTTCTTCCTTCTCCATGGGAAATCCTGCGGTGTAGTGCACTTAAATCTTATTCACAACGAACTCAATTTGGAAAATTTCTTGCTCATTGTATGACTCGGAGTTTTATGAGAGGATCACATTGGCAATCGGGATTGATTTTAATATTGCGATCATAAAAGTCGAAGAGAAAAAGTGAGGTGAAAGGGACGTCTATTTAATATATTTGGAGGTCATAAAGTGCGAGGTGCTCTTGGTTTGAGCAGATGTTACAAGAGCTCTACTTGTTGAAAATCAATGCGCACGTTGTGTAGTTAGATGTGTAACTCGTGACGGAAAAAACATGAAATATATAAACCTACATTTACGAGTTTATAATTTTCCTTGTCATCCCAAGGTTAATTTGCGAAAAGAATTTGTTGGGCTCGAGTTCCTCATTAACATTTTCCTTTTTAATGAAAGTGGCCCTTGCGTAAAGGAGAAAAATAATGTTGAAGTATGTTATAGAGCGTTTTATGTTTTAATAAATTTGGTTGTCAAAGAAATGAAAGGAAGAAAGAATGGATGTGGATGTCTGAGAGATTTACATTGAAGAAAAATGATGATATAGGTAGGGTGAAAATGATTACTGGCAAATGTGAATTCGTTATGTTTGGGTAGGGAAGGAATATGATGGAAAAAATTCTTAAGTTGCTGCGTAAGCCGAAGCAGAATGTACTGAGAGGTGATTGGTTGTGGAGTGGATAAGAAGGGCATGTCGGGGGAGTAATGAAATCAATTGAAATTTTGGGAATCACCTCTTAACATAAATGTTACCGTCCAAATAAGATTTAAATTAACTTTCCAGCAACAAAGGAAGCAAGAGACGTCTGTGAGAGGATAATTATACTTCACTTCGTGAGAAAAGATCGAGAGGGACTTATAGAACTAAAATGTACTTTGAAATTAGTATAAAGGGAGCAAATACCTACTGTTTGTAGGAAAATAGATATGACCCAACGTAACAAGATAAGAATGAAAGGGGCTATCAATTTCTATATTGTTAAAGGTGGACTAATAAAAAAAATTACAGGAACCCTATGAAATAAGAGAAATTACCTCATTGTCGCGTAATTTTTTCCTTGAATGAATGTTTTTGGCAAATTCACTGCAACTGCAATTGCATGACTGTTCAACCAGTGTAGTGGATCATTGATGAAATATAAAGGCCTCACTCCTCTTTTGTGCAGTCATGCCAATCGGCTCTATCTATTCTCCCACGTATTCCCTGATAAAAGTTAGACATGGGGGCTGGGACTGGGACACCGTAAAAAGTATGCACTCATTTGACGCGGGCCCAATAGATCGAATGAAAATAAATGGCCCTTCGGTCAGCCGCTCCCTCCTTATGCGTACTTTCTTTTGGGTGCGTTTCCACCCCACAGCCTACAGTCTCGTTGGCCACCGGCACGATGGATGCGGGTTGATGCTTGTCGTGGATATATCGGTGACCGAGTCGATCGATTAACTCCAAAGCTCGTCAATGATTCTCCGTGGGCGCCGTAGCGCCGCGACTCTTATCGGTCGTCGGAATCAGCGCTCTCTATTGGTACCGTGGTCAAACTGCTGCTCGCATTTACAAGAGCAAATTTTACTTTTCATTACGAGCGTATATTGAGAGTAGAAAGAGAGAGCGTGTGTGTGAGATTTCAGTTGCAGTCAACGACTACGCTCGGCAAGGTGACACGATGTATGTATCACTCTTTCTTTTAGTAAGCAATCATTTGTAAATAATATGAATCCCATTTTACATCCTGTCGAAATCTTGCAATTCCCATATACAATCATTATCACCTAGTGATTTTTTTAATCTATCGCATAAGGATAAAATATTCCTTATTGACTACATAGACCTTTTGCAATTACGTTATCGGATACGATAGGGGACAATGGGACACTTGATCAATTGTTAAAGTGTGTGTCGTCGAAAGGGTATGATGCCCTCATTTACCGAAGTATCTGATGAATAAGTTTATTTTAATTTTAAATCCTAATCATTCTTTATTTTTCCCTTATATCAACTTCATTTGATGGCATTATAGTATAACAAAGTAATCATCTTTCTCGTGTGCAACGCGGAAAATTATCTAAAGAACCTAGGCGACTACATTTAAATTTACATCTACGTAATACCCTGTAAGCCACCGCGAGGGTGTGTGACAAGGTGTGAAGATCACTAAACATACACTGTTGACAAACAACTAGGCTACTGTATGAAAACTTGACAGAAAATAGGGCTAAAGGACTATAAGAAGTAAGTAATAAGAAGTAAGCAAGCTAAGAAGAAGAAGGAGAAAGAAAAAGAGTCCGAAGATAGACTTCAAGTCTGTCTTCGGAGTAAATACTTTTATTTGCCTTAATTCATGTAGTTATCCTGGAATGGAGATTATAAATCATTCAGATAATATATAGGTAAATAAATCCGACTGTATATCATTAGCGTTAAGAGTTGCACTGTAAATGGGGATTTAACATCAAATCGAAGAGTTTTGGATTATTTTCTTAAGGAGTATGCTTCCAAAAATCTAAGAGTATGAGAATGCTATTGAAATCGACACAGTTTTCAAATACTTATAGAAACAAGGAGAGATACAGAAATTACACTGCTCCTATATTAGCTTTCTCCTATCAATCTTTTGATCATTTAGACTTTTAACCATTCCATTTTTTTGGATGGCCGACTTAAGGCCGACTATTTCCTTTCCATTAGATACGCTAGCTTCACCAGTCTTTGGTTTTGCACTTAAATAGTAATTGGCATTCATCGATACCAATTGCATTGGAGAAAGCGTTAGCTCTAACGGAGAAATTTAATTAAGAGTTTAAGGGGAGGAAGAATCCCTAATAAATTTTCTAAGAGAGTCGTCGACAGCACGAACGCAAGTAAAGGCTTACGTAAGTTATTTCAAGTTCCGTGTATTAATATCTGGAATGAAAATTTTAATTTTTATATGTTTTAGTAGCTCTTATATACTCTTACCAATTTCGAAGTATTTTTCAGAATTTGCTAATCTCTTAGCTAACCAAAGTAGCTTGAACTATGGAATTGCATGCTCCTTTTTTTTAGTCTTTGAGATGAAATTGATTTGAAATAGCTTGAATACCATTGAAACTGCAGCATAAAAAGTGCGTCATTCTGGTAATTATTCACCTAAAATATTTTCCACTGTATTTCCCTCTGACTCGTTGAGTTCGATTTGAGGTAAATGCTCCCCTATTTAAATGGAGACACTCAAAGTCTTGAAATCTCTTCCGGGCTCAATGATAGGATTATGAAGTCAACGATCGCGTGTGCCTGTTCGGAGAAGATTTTCTGGGCGGTCCGAAATTCTTTCAACAAACTTTTAAGTGTGTAGGATGGAGCGCGTGGGCCCACTGGAAGAGCATTAGCGGATATGGTCGGACATAATGGTTAGGGCGTGGCAGATGATTGAGGGTAAGGCAGTTTCATCCAAATCGGGGATCGGGGCATGGTACAATATTAACAAAGAAGTTGATATTAAGGTAGTATTTTGCATAACCTTTTTGATTCCCCCCATTTTGGTTACGTGGTCAGTCTCAGACTACACGTAGGCGGTGCGACCATTTAGCATCGAATGTGCTGAGGTTCACTTTGTTTTGGCATGCCCTTTTTGCTTTCGTTTTCAAATATATCAGGCTCATTAATCTGATCAGTAGCTTAAATCACTTGTCATCATTTGCCAAAATATATCAAACGACAGTAAAATCTTTTGTATTAAGCCGTTCAAAGGTTTTTCTCGAATCACGGTGAGTAACATGAATTAAGCTATTTACCTTTTTCATGAAAATTATATTTTTTTCAATAGGTAATTTTTCTCCACAAATCCTCTTAAATCTGATTACCTACCTATAATTCCCACCAGGTGAGACTTCTCTTCTACTTGTTCTTAAACTGAACAACTTTTCTTTCACTAGTATCCGTTAAGCCCGTTTCACACGAAACTTGATACAGGTCGAGGTAGTATTTCCAGTATCGTGTAATTTAGAACCAGTATGCTGGCTAACAAGGATATTCTTTATCATACTCGCTGAGCTACTTAATTCGGTACTAGTTTGCTACTAATTCCAAATAGGACCTAGTGACTGCCGACCAATCATGTTAAGCGTTTACAGTCATTGCGAGATCTTTACTTTTTTTTAATTAGCATGTTATACAGCTCCATCGCAAGGATCGGAAGCACAAGTTCAATGATTGTGTGAAACATCCTAGTTGGCTGGATCAGGTGTCGCGTAGAACGGTCTTTAAATTCGCATCTATTAGATACCCACTACCTTCTCCCCACGGTATTTGAGCCCGAGAAACATGTAGGTGAGAATTTATTTAAATCCTCAATCACAAATATCTGGTCTGACGCTAAGTGAGCGTGGAGGACCACCGTGGGTGGAAATGGAATCGTTTTTCATTCTTTCACTCCCATTCCTTTTTCTCCATCCCACGTCCCCATCCTTCTCGTCCGCACATTCATTCGCCTCGGGTGAGAAAACGCGAGGAGAATGGGAACGAGAGAGAGAGAGAAGTATATAGACTCAAGTCGCGGCCTGGCGATGGATGGAAGAGAACGATGATTCACGGACAAAAAGATTCCGTTATGAATATTACAGGCGCTGTTTATTCGTGCATTTTTTCCGACCAAGCGTTCCTGGGTGGAATTTGCATCTCAAGTGAGTCATTTGAATAAATTAGCCGCGCTCATGTCCCGGTCTCGCTTTTTAAAGAGCGCGTTCCGTCTCGAGTTCGAGGGGGGTGTGAGGGGCGAGTGATTTTGGTGCTGTCGGGCATTAAAGGGCTGTGGGAGGGGAGGGAGGCGACGAATAGCATGCCAAGAACGGCGAAAGTTTTTCATAATTCGTGGGTGGATCCGAAAATCTCAGTAAAAGAGTGGTGTTTGTGGTCTTTAGCGATCGTTCCTTTCCCTTCGTTCGCCCCTCCGCCGCGAATCCTTTCCACTGCGCAAACGACTTTTGACGACAAAGCAGCGCCATTTATCGAATCGACACTTCCGCAGGGCGTGCGAGGTTTTCCCTCGGGAGGGTGGTCATTTGAAGTCAACTGCGGAGGTTATCTCGCACATTAGCCGAAACTGCTTAAACTACCGGCATGAACGCCACGATTTCTTTTTTTTTATGGAATTGATCGGAATTATAGACGTGCATTCATGTGGTCTTTCCTAATCAAGGCCAAATCCTTTCAATCTCCATTTTATTCAAGCAAGAGTTTCTTCGGGTTAATCTTTTTACTCTGTTACCAGGCACGTAGCCAGGGGGGGGGGGCTTCTGGTGCTTCAGCCCCTCCCCCCCCCCCCTTCCCTCCCCCGTAATTTTTTCCCAATAATTCTGTTGTTCTTATTTTAGCAGCGAACTTTGCCTGTGAGAAGAGATAAATATGGGCACTGTAAAAGTAAATACCAAGCACTGAAAATTAAGGGAAGAGATTTGTAACATGTCGGCACCGAATGGGCAAGGCTGCTTTGCTTCAAGTTACGCAACTTAGCCCCCCCCCCCCCCTCCCGAAGCAAATTTCTGGCTACGTGCCTGCCTGTTACAGTATATTAATTTCCGCATTTATTTTTATTCGTAATAATAAAATATTTATTATTCGTAAATAAAAAAAATTAAAAATAGTATTAGTAATAATAAAAAACTAAAACAATTAGTATTATTTATCATTCGTTTTGAACCATTGGGTCAGAATTATTATCACTTCAGTACAAAACGATAAACGAAAACATATTTTTTATAATTATTTTACAATTATTGAGTCATTTTCCTGTTTGACCTCAGAAAATAATATGACGGAAATATATATTTTCTAATTCAATAGCATCATTCCGTATATGTGGCGCAGATAATGCACGCACGCTCTGTGGGAATCCATGGTTACAGACATCTAGATGAGATGAATAATGTCTAAATAATGAAGAGCTATGTAAAAATTTGAAATTCTGAGGAAGGGTAGTAATCGCATCATTGTAGGAAAATGAAGGTCATGACTTCTGCTGGCATCTATGAATAAAGAGATTCGAATTCAGATTGAATAAATGATCCTTTATAACTCACGGACTTAAACCCATCACAGGATTGGTTACCGGTTAATGTACAATAACATCAGCACACTGCCATGGAGACTACTAAACACGCAATACCCTGCGAGCCACCACGAGGGTGTGGGGCAAGGGGTGAAGATCACCAAATATGCACTATTGACATACAACTAGGATATTTAATTGAGACATGCTAGATAATAGGGTCACATGCACCTAGATGGTTAATATCTACGAAATAAGAAAGGGATTATTGGTTGTTATTACATGCATCATGCACTACAGACTACTCTGACTATATTTCACCTACCCCTTTGCTACGCTGCCTATTGTTCTCTCTTATGGTACGCGGGAAAACATTTTTAATCTATCAGTACGACAATTTATCTCTCTAATCTTGTTAATCTGATCAAACCTAGCAGTAAGCGCAGGGGTTCTTAATATATATCTAACATCATCTGTGAACAAATCGGTTTTGAATTTACTTAAAAGGTTAAACCTAAATTTTAACCTGCATTAAGATAGTAATTCCCATCCTAGTTCTTCTATTAAACTCGGAACGCATATACAATTATCATAACGGCCTTTAACAAATCTAGAGGGTATCGGCCACTTGTTTTGTCTTCGGGATAGTAATACCCTATAAACTTCCCTGAAAGATTAAGCATAAAGTTGAAAGCACGTTTATATTAACATCATTTTAAAGGTTATTTCGTTTTCCGCATAAATAATTTACTGTAATTGCATGAAAGTAATTTTGACTGTAGTAAGTGCTTTTTCCTACTAGTTAAGTGTCAGTGGGGAGCGTTGTCACGGGATAAAGGAGAATTCTTTCCCGTACTAAAATAGTATTTGTAAATATTTTACCCTTCGACAAAAAATCGGGTATCGGGTAGATCAGGTATTGATAATTTAATCATCAATGTAGAATTTGCTCAAAACAGCAACACACGGTTCAGAATATTTTATGCTGATGAGACCCATACTCCATAGTGTTTTAGCAATCACAATCACTTATAGGTGTAATATTCTTCATGGAAGTAGTTCCTGTGCCCCACTCACAATAATCCGATTCTTAAAAGAGCGATGATGGATTTTTGATTGGAGCGAGGATGATGGATGGATGGATTGAAAGACCCATGATATTTCGTGGAATTTATAATTTAGACGTTGATATTTATAAGAATAAATTCTAATTCAGAATTTGAGTGACGCTGGTTGGCACTTGGTTGTTTGACAAGAGCCGCTGTATTTGCCGCAGTGCGTACGTTACACTTGTGATGGTCTACTAAGGTAAATGAACTTCTGAGCTCGACCCTTTGTAGTCAGTTCTCCATCTATCTATTCTTACTTCCACCTCTTCTCCTTTTCCGAGGCACCTAGTTCCCACAGACTGCCACATTGATTAGTGTCCCGACGCAACGAAGCTAGGCCACGAGGCTACAGGTCGCCCCGCAAACTGATTAAGGATCAACCTTACGGCGAATCTTCTTGGCCTATTCATGGCTCGTGACGTTCTTCTTCTAATAAGTCCCTGCTGTAATTCTACTCAATGAAACTTAACCAATTTAAGCGTTCTAACATTTGAAATTAACTAATTACGGAATTTTATCTTTGAGATATGAAACATTGGACTCCATTTCGGTTTCCGCTTGAAGAATAGCTAGAGTTTCTCAGTGGACGCATCAATTTATACTCGTTGAAATTTAACTAGTAAATAAAGTCGCAGCCTTATGTTAATTTTTACAAATTTAGTATTTTGAAATGAAATATAAACTTCATATTTTAGTGCATTGTTTCTTAATAATTAATATTTCAGGAAAAACTTTCAATCTCAGGAGAATGCCTATATCCACAACACAGGTCCAATTTTTTAAAAAATCATCCTACACATTAGGCCATTAGTAGTCGTAATTCATGTGTGCTTTATTGAGCATCTTATATGTTGGTTAATTTAATTTCATTTCCATCTTTTGCATGGTAGTTTAATGACATGGCATACCTTACCAGAAAAATTTATTGACAAGTAGATGCTTGTCAGGTCATGGATGTCGTAAAAATTTTCGTCCTTTATCTAAATGCACTGGAAGTAATTTTATGGCATTAAATGTTACTTTCTTATTTTTTTAATCATTAATGTTAGCTTAATTTCTCAATAAAAGAAACATTATAAAAAAATATAACAAACTGTTAGCAGTTTATCTTGCTTTTTCCAAAATTTCGTTATAAATGTTTATTTAGCACCTTTATAAGAGAAGTTACAAGGCTACATTTTTTGTCTTAAAACCCTTGTAAAAATTAAAAAAAGCTCGCAGTAAGAGATTTCCTTCACTGAGACAAATTGTAGGAGATACGAAGAGTACCTATTTTCCTTATACTTTTATTGCAAAAGTTTATTGTATTTCCTTTCATCAGTCATAAAATGTCTAGCACCTATTAGAAGCACAATAAAATGTTTTTATCCTTCTTAACAACTGGCATAATGCTCCACCCTTAGGAAAATAGTTTTGGACATTAAGGTCATAATCAGTGAATAAAGATTTTGGTTCAGTTTTAAATTTGATAGGATATCGACGAAGCTAGAGGTCTCAATCTTAATCCTCTCAAACCCCAGTTCTCATACATCCATGCCGCTGATCGAAATCTATCAACCGATCTCTAAAGCTGGTTTATCATCCCTTTCTGCGGAACCCATCCCCCTCCGCCATCTCCCTCTTTCACGCATTCCGCTTCCCCTCCCGCCACCTGTTTCATTTTGATCTTCATCTTTCCTCGCCCTTACCCCTCTCCACGAGTCCGGGGCCCTCCGACCACTTTCTGAGCCCTCACTCACCGTCAACGACACAATTGCCGTGGATAGAGACACCCCTCCTCCCGAGACCCACCCCACTTCCATCTCGCCTTTTGCACCTTCCAAGGTGTCGGGGATCCAGCTGGGATCGCTCTCTCACCCTCTTCTGCCCACAGAAATATTCCTCTTCCGCTCCATTAATCTTGAACTCCCCCACCCACCATCTCAGCGTAAACTCACTCGACAAAGTCGTACATCGCAGACAGCCCAAAAGGTTAGCTTTATCTGCCACGATGGTAAATTCATGGTCAGCGTTCAGTGTGCAATGAGTGAGATTTCCCACAAATTCCTCGCGCATTCCAAGTGGGTTTTGTGCCGACACAAGGATTTTTAAACCCTAAGATTTGCTAATTTGTTAAGATATAATTATTTTATAGGTTTTGTACTTCGTCGCATTAGTTAATCTCCCCATTTCATGTTAACCTTTTTATATTTTCTCATTCTTGTTTTTATTGGATACATTAATCGGCTTAAAAATGATCAATTAATTCTCTCATTATATATTGTGTGATCAAACTCCAGATAATAATTCGGAAGAAGAAAGCTGTACATATTCTAGTATTTTATATTTTTTAAATGCAGATTAGTATATTCATATTCATTAATGAAAACATAATTAATATATAATTAATTATGATGCTATATTTTATATAAAGTTTTTTCCTGAAGTCTTCTTTGAAAATATTCGTGTGCACGTATGATTTTAAGAACTAAATTTCTAAGTTCAGTTCATGGTTGATAAATCATGCGCACAATTTGATACCTAAGTCTTTTCTATCGAGTCTTCAGTAATTCATAGTCGCGTAAAAAATTAAAATGCTCTTGTCCCCTTTATCGCCATAAATGGCGTGCCTATGACCCTTTTGCGTCGAAGATTTATTCCGTGGCTTCTCTTCTACTCACGCAAGACATCTAAAACCTCAGGGGGAGGAGAAAAAGCGCCGTCCAGCACTTGAACAAACGGAGTTGTTCTGCGGGATGATCCACGAGAGGCGGAGGGCAGGCGATATTTCACCCCGCCAACCGGCCACGAAAGACAATTTTCAATGCTCCTCGAACAATTGACATTCCGGAACCCTTCGACCACCCCTCCTCACCGCCATCGCATCCTCCTCCACCCCTCACACACCCCCGCCGGCCGCGACCCCGGACACCCCTGACACCGCTCCTAACCTACGCCCCCGCGGTCTCCTCCGTCTTTTTTCCCCTGCCCCTCGTATCTCACTCTTTCCTTCTTGCCGGTCATCTCGGCCCGCTAAGAAGAGCACGCCCTGTTCCTTCTCGAGAAAAGGGAGGAATACCGCGGGGAAAACACCCGGGAAGTGGCTTGAAACTCAAGCCCCTCCGAGCCCCTCCTTCCATTCCTCGGCCCGGAATCGTGTGCGAGAGCGGCTTGACCTCTCTCAACCTCCCCCTTCCGACACCATCCTTCCGCCTGAGCAAACCTTCCTCTTAATCGCCTTCCGTTACTACCCTGACCCCTCGCTTCCCTACCCTTTAAAAGGGTCCCTGAGCGAAGTTCCCGTGCATATCCACTCATATCGCCGTTCCACGTAGCAGGTATATATGTACGTAGGTCTGCGTACACCCACCCCTTTGAGGAGAGTGGAGAGGCATCGGGAGTTTTCTTCCCCGATTCTGATCTCGTCGGAGAAAATATGAATAGCCCGGCGTGTCTACTTCTAATTGCGGGAAGATTTGTTAGAGGGAGAAGGGATTCCGGTTTGGGGTTAATAAGAGAATGCCGGCACCGGAGAGAGTTTAAGAGGGCTCGTTAACCTTTTCTTAATGGAGGAGGTTCTGCGTACATGTGTGTGGCCGCATTTTGTTTATCTATACGGTTCGCTTACCGTGGTGCGAGTGTGCTGCTCGTTGGAGACTCGGGGACTTCATTTGAGCCATTGTTTTTGGGATTGTGGGGAGTCCCGTCATGTTGCTCTCTCCAGATTTTAATGCAGGCATGGCATTTTTTTTAGCAAATATAGCAAATATTCCACAGAGAAAAAAATCATTCGCTATGAGCGGGACTCGAACCCGGACCTACTGATTTCTGGCCAGATGCTCTACCAGTTGAGCTACCAAAGCGTCCAATTTCTCTGTGGAAATCATTACTGGCATTTTTTATCAGGCCTCCAAATGCGTTTCCTTACTGAGGGATTGTAATGCCTGCATAACTAAGTACCAGTGCTGTTCAATTAAGTAATGTGAATGATTTCATAATATTAAATTTAAGATCTTTTTACGTATAAAGCTGCTAAGTGCCTATGCCTAAGTAAATAGCTAATACCTAAGGTTTTCCTTAAATATTCCTTAGCCCGTCATAAAAACGAAATTAGTTGTGCGACTCCACGACTATAAAAACCCGTACGACATTATAATCTTACATTATTGTAATAGCTAAACACTTATCGACTGTTCAATGCATGAAATGATAAATCTTTAGGCAACAGATCCTCTTCTCAGTAAACTCGTTTGGAGCTGATACATTAACCAATAAAATTGAGTAAATTCCTTGCGACCCAATTGAGACACCCCTATAAAAATATTAAATTAAACTAAATATCATTTTGGCAACATTGTCACACCTTCCAAATCCGTTGTATGAGCAAGCGGTGCGAGTGGGTGAAATTGCATCCCTGGCCGGTAGTGATATCGGATACTCAGCCATACTCAGCCATAATTATGGAGATAAATTTATCTTTCGTTAAGGATTTTGATATTCATTTCCACCTTACAGTTCCTGAGGTTATTGTATTCAACGTGATTCTATGGTGCATATAATATGCCTAAATTTCATTAGAAAGTGAAAGAAGAATATTATCATCCACTTTTAAATGTGGTCGGTATTATTTACGTTTATTTCTATAACTTAGGTTATTGAAAGGTTAAAGTCTACAGTAAAATGGAGAAGACCTGATCAGTATTGTTTTTCATCAATTCTACGCCAACTGTGGATGTATTTATCATAGGGAGAGTAATATTCAGATGAAAATACTGGTGTCTAGTACTTCATGATGCGATTTCTTCATACAATGCCCTCATGTATGGTCCGATACGTGAGGAGCCTGAATCACTCCACACGCATGACGGCTACATTGTGTCGTCGTAGATTAAACCATAATGACTTTCACTTTGCCGTCTTCAAAGGTTCTTTTGCTTTGGCTTAAAAGAAATTTTCTTTTCGAAGGAAAAGCAAAATTACATTTTCGAACACAGAGAAAGTTGATGGGAGGTGTCAATTTGAATGGATTCGTATTTCATTTCCTAACAATGAGTGTTAACCTAGTTAGAAGCTGTTTCAGGGACCTTTCAAAGCCTGTTTTCATCTCTCTTCTCCGTTTCAAACAGAAGGAGCGTATATCAGATAAGAATACCTCTGGAAAGGCCAGAAGTTTGAAAGCATATACACCTTTAGTTTTTTTATGAGGTACCTATCTCTTCAAGTTTTGTTGCGGAGAATTGAATTTTACCTAAAGCGTCGTGAATGTAGCATTGTTAAAAGTGCAAAATTTCAAGATTTTAGCAAAAATATCCTTCATTACTGCTAATTTAGTCCATTGTATTTAAAAAATATCGCAATATGTATCTCTCTTATCACTTCTTTCAAACACTTGTGCTCGAATATTAGTGTCACGTTTCTATGATATCCAAACCGTAATATTAACGTAAGTTGCCGTTCGTAAACATTGAGCACTTGATGAAATAATCCTTTAGGTGATGTTTTGAGTTTAAATATGCTTTTTGGAGGTCTAGGAAATCTATTACTGGGTGATGCAGAAAGTGAATGCCGGCATACTTACTTAACTGTGAACTACAGTCAAAAATAGTGGGTCTCAAGTCTTATTCAGTATATTTTCCCACTAAGACGACTAGTTGTTGAGGAGATAACCTTTCGTAGCTCTTTCCCAAGGATGAAGATAAACTCTTTGAGCCCACTGTGCTTCGAGATGCGGTCGAGTGTTCAGATAAACACGTGTGTCTTTAAGCGCGACGAGCAGTAATGTACACACCATTAAAGCGTTGTCGAACACGCTTGGAGTAAGCTATTTACATTCTTCCAACTTGCCACTCCCGTATCTCTCGAGTGCAGTGCAGTGGAGCTTCCATCTCCCACCCCCGCTCATTCCGGACCTCAGTAATGTCGCGCTAATGTCCCCTCGTCTCGTAGGAGTCTGTTTTCTTTCAACATCCCTCTCCTTCCCCGATGAATCCTCTACCGTGCTCTCACGCGAGTGTGTGTGTAGTTAGGGGTTTTATTACAGGCACACCGACACGGGCATACTGGCCCCCTTTTTCCACACGCTTTGTGTGTGGAGATGAATTGTGCTATCACGAGGAACCAACCGCACTGGTGACCCATCTGCAGCCACACTCGCGGGGAGGTGTTTGCACGGTCTCCCCGGCATTTGACGTTGAACCGCATCGTTGTAGTTCGTTATCGCTCATTTCGTATCATTTTTTTCCTACTTGATTGGATTTTCCATATAAGCTCAAGGGTGTTAATTTGGTATTTCATTAGCGTCGGAAACCGATGTTTCGTGGCGACCACAAAGATGGTCTACGGTTGTCGTGGGTACCTCAATTTATGAGAGAGTCTCCGGGAAATTACGTTCGCGAGAGACAGACGGATAGGTTCTTCCCGTTAGGAATGCACCAGCACCCAGCGAGCGCAGTCGTCCTTCACCAGCATTTCCGCCAATACAGTTAGGAGATCCACCCCCCACCCACCCACCTTCGCTCATTAGCGCGAGTACCTCGCAATTTCTTAGGTCCCGATCAGGTTATCAAATCCCGTGGTCCCTTTAACCCCCACTTCCCCGATGGGTAGATCGAGAGCTTTTTTTTCCCTAAAATCCCAGTAACATGAGCCTTGGTGACAGATGAGTGAAGTACAAGCCTCCTGCAAAGGCCGTGGAGAATTTGGAAAACTTCATGGTTTTTCCCGGCTTCGGAAATTCGTTGGGAATGTTGCACGGGGCGCCCGTGAATAAATTTCAAGAAGATCCGCTTCGACACGCCGCGGCGCGCCGCCGAGGAGGGGACGCTACCGTGCGAAATCAATTTTCCGCATTGCTTTGCGCTCTCAGGGGTTCAAAAAGTTCCCCATCCATTTGTCAAAGGGCTTGGAGGTGCCGCGGGGTCACCCAGGAAAGATTCCTCTCCCACCAGACATGGCACTGCTACCGTTGAGGGAGGAAGAAAGGTCCTTACCCTCTTGGAAAGGTGATAAATTTGGAAAGGGCAGATGAACTAGAATGTCAAGAAAAAGGTTGTTCCTGTTCCACTTGTGATGGTTTTCCCTCAATTCCATTACCACTTGATTCCACATTATTACTTATAGTGCAGACTCAATAAAGTGTGACGCTTCTTTGTCAATTCAAAGATTTAAAATTAGCATCAAAATATTCCAGTACTTTTTAACATACAACAAGGGAAAAATGAATCGCACTATAGCAGTGCAATTTTCAGCGGGTGACGCCGCTAAAGTTTCCGCGGCCAGTTCGCGGTCTTTGAATTCGAAAAATGAATCGATAAAACAATAAATAAAAATTGGTCAAATTTGTTAGCAGTGTGTATTTATTCCCAGGCAAACCAAATGACGTGACTGATGAATAAGCACCTCGATGAGTGTGTGTTAAAGGTTGATTTTAAGTAAAAGATTGGCAATGAATCGTAACTAGGGAAGTTCGTTCAAAGCGCCATCTATTTCAATATTTTCAATTTGACATAAATCCACTGAGCGATACCTTCTTGCATGTAGCTAATGCAACAGCAGGTGTGTGAAACTGTTGTATCGTCTATGATGTGAGAGGAATAGCATTAGAGATTGAGGTGTGCTGCATCCATGTTAATAAGGGTGAATTGGTAAACTCCATATGAACGCTAGATGTGTAATATTATGTAATGAGAAAACAAATCCACCATCTCAAGGGTGAGAGAGGTGAAAGGAACAACAGTAAAGGTGGGTCAAACATTTACTAAAAAAGTGTTAAGGGAAGGAATTGAGGGAAGAAGACTATTTAAATACAAAAGCACCCATCAGTAGCTCCATATTTGAGGGTTCTAACGGTACTAGCACTTTAAATCCTGACCACCTAGAAAGTCATCTTCTCTTGTGGGCTGTTTGCCCACATAAACCCTCATATTCTTGACGCGCAAGGTCCTTGGAGATTTCTTCTGGGTAGGTGGTAACAAGGCTAGTTAAAATTCATAAGTATTAAGGCATAAATGATGGGGGGCCAAAATGGAATTTGAATGAACCAAATAACGGATTTAAAGTCTTTCGTTGAACCTGAAGCCTTCATTAGGTTGATGATGAGGCATTTCAGGTGAATATGTAAATCGTATTGCATGGGAATGCCGTTTAAAATACCTTACTAAGGAACATGAGAATGACTGTTGTGTATCGTCCCCAAGCCCTAACGGCATTCATCCATCCCTGGCGAAGAAAAAGTTGGACATTCTGGTATTTGGATTGTGAGAAATTTTTGGGAAATGGATGAAGGGTCTAGAGAGACTCGGCAGTGGCAGTGCAAAGCATGGGTCCACCGTGAGGGTCCCAACTTTAAACGAATCTATTTATCTACAACTTTACTACTAATCTACAACTCTAAATCAATCTATTGGACGTAGTGGTTAATATTGAGGCTCTCCTCATTTATTGTAGCTGGAATTTTGATTTGATTGAAAAAATTGCGCACTGCGAGGATTGGGTCCCAAATTCTCGGGATTTTTTTTACACTCGACACTCGTAACTTGATATTTAAATGGAACTAAAATGAATGTCCTCAAAAGATGGAATATCTTTTTCACGACAATCCCAGTCGTCGTACTTAAAACTTCAGTAAATCCGCTTTTCCCTTAATCATTTATGCTTTATGCCATTAAAAAGAGTGTTATGCAGTTAACTAATTTTCCTCTTGTGTCTTCACATGCTTCCCATGCCTCCTCTAGTGCAGGAAAAATAATTCAGCATGCTAAATAAATATTTTTATCTAGGAGTTTTTAACGACTAAAATTACTTGGTTCAATGGATGTCGTTTAGGAGCTGTTTTAACATACTTTTAGGAATTAGCCCACTGTCTCCGGTATCTCTGCGAACATACCTGTGCAAATTAAAAAAAACAATCTCCTCTGACTAAGATAAAGAAGACATTCCAGTGGAACCTTTGATGTGGCGTGTGTTTGTTTCTAACGGGCAGAAATAAGAGGTAGATACAAAGGGAAATGCTGAAATGTACTAGGGATTTTGTCTTTCATAATTTATTAGCAAGAGAAGTAGAAGGGAAGAAAGGGTTAAAATGAGAATAACGAAGAGAGGAAAATGCCTCTCAGTGAAAAAGACAAATGGATTGTGAGGGCATTTAAATGAAAAGGGAAAGGACGAACCGTTGACAAGGGAAAGCGGAAGTTGCTGGGAGTAGAACTGTGATTCCCATCTGAGCGCCAGCGAAAATTTTCCAAGTTCACTTTCGTGGTTGAAATTTTCATGAGGTAAAATTTTGCATTCCAAATTTTTGCTCTCTGACACTAATTTACCAGGGATGTTCATCAATGCTTTCACCAGATAAGACCCTGGAGTCCAAAATAACTTTAACATTCTCATGCTTCAAAAATTAAAATGAAATGTAGATGATGATAGTGTGCGAAGAAAATTTCTAATTCCAAATTTGCACCCGTGAACATAGTTTGATTAGGAAATATATAAAAACACATTCTGCAATTCGATTTTCTGAACTAGTTCTTAATTATTCCCGTATTTAAATTCACCGCCATTGCCAATCACGGGGGAGGGAGGTTGGTGGTCATAAAAGAAAACTATATTACATTTTACGTGTGGAAATGAAAACTCCAATGGTCGTAAAAGTTTTTTTTGCACCACACGACGAAGAAAAGGCAAGAATCGAAATGTGAAATATAAAATTAAACCCGGATTTTTAACTCCACCCAAAAAAAAGGACTTCCTCACTTTTTTTACGGGGTACATTTTTTAACGGGAAATTTTTCCACGTCAGTGACAATCACGGAATATTCACACTTCACAAGCAATCAATCTCTCATAAACACAGTCTCCAAGTTGGGTGAAACACACTCAAAAGAGTGAAAGAAATTAAAACTAGACCCGGATTGCCTACCTGCGGTGGTTTACGGGAAGTTTGATTCCTTGGCAGTGACCAACCACCGGTCTGATTCATTCAATCTAAAAATTGGGAAATATTCACTCTTTCTGCGAAATTTTATGGAAATCTCATTCCACGCCAGGGACAATTACAGAACAAACACACACCACAAGCACTCCATTTCACGCTTCGTCAGTACGTCGGGTGAAAACTCACACAGCAGTGTGAAGTCAAAAAAAAACAACCAAACTTATGTTAAAAAAGACTCAACTATAACTTTTAATGAAGATCTTACCCGCGTGAAATAAGACAACTTTTAATACAGGTTATTAAAAGCATCTCTCCTAACTGGCTTCTCTATTTGTTTGTGATGATTGTGTTGGTATCATAGAATTAACCATCAAAAATGCACAATTACAAATTTTCTCAATTCTAATGTTCATGAAGTTATATCCATTGTATTTCATGAGTAAAATATTCGTTATCCTATATATTTATTATAATTTTCACTGGGGCTGTACATTTTTGGGTCATATTTCTCCAATTGGCCAACTAAATTTCTTGATAAAATTCATGAATTCCGAACTAGCCGCAAGTAGCGCAGTCACCCACTGTAATGCACAATAGCATAATTTCCACAGTGAAATATTCACCTTGACCGGGACTCGAACCTGGGACCTCCTAATTTTACCTGGCTGGAGAGTATATGGCTGGAAACTAGGGGATTCCGGTTTCAAGTCCCAGTCAAAGTGGATTTTTTTCAATGTAAATTCTGCTATTCTTTAAAAAATGTTAAGGAGGTTAATTAGGTGCGCGTATTCATATAAAGAAGGCATATCCATAATTCCCAACTTCTCCGTTATTTATCTAATAACTATTTTATTTCATGGCCAACAACACTCATCTCACCATACCCTTCACTCACTCATCCCATTGCACCTTATTGAACGTACAAACATGTGAAGATGAAAAGATCCAAATTTTCGTGAAATATGAGTCACTAGTTTGTTTAATAGTTATCATATTATTTCTATCGGTTAGTTATTGCTGTTCAGATGCATCATCTGCCTGACCTTAATTTCACAAATTACTATGCATTAACAAATTGTCGAAATACCCTTTTACAAAGCACAGTCTTTCTTCTGAAGGTAGATCCTGCATAAATATCCCGAAAATATTTTGGCGCTGCATCCAATGCGTGTGTGGCGCCCCTTGGCACTTGACACGAATGCAGTTTGGAAGCGGTTTCCATTTCCACAAGTCTTCCGTTTCCGTGGGTTGACATACGAGGAGATGATGAACATTTTCTAGGGGGCGTGACCGGGTTAAAAGGAAGAAGGACTGCTCTTTATTACGAGGGCCCCCATGTCATGGGCTCTCCGATGATCTCAAAGCCCCGACAAACCCGTGCGCCCCCCATTGGGTCCCACCGTCTCCGAAGCAGACTCGCCAAAGAAATTTGTCTCGCCACATAAATACTTTTTCCCTGTCCTTCCCATCTCTCACGGTGGCCGGAAGAGAGTTAGTCGTCCGTATTAAACTGTGGAAGAGTCTAGATGGAGAATTGGTATTGTAGATGCGTGTATCCGAATTCGGGGAAGTCGGCAATGGGGTACACGTTACAATTATTGCTGTAAATGATGAGTCCTTTGCTGCTGTGTGATAAGTCATCTTCCGTTTAAAAACAAGCATGGAATATTTTCTGAAGTGACAATAAATTGCAATGTACGTCTCGGTGAATAATGTTGTTACAGTGGCGTACTATGCAATGAGCATAAACGTGATACAATGACGCAATATGAGTATTCTGCATCGAGCGACCGGAACGTGGCATGATATAACTATTAAATATTCATGCGCTTAACAATCAGTTTCATGCTGTAAATCAAGTACTGAACTCATATTGCCTTGGCTCGAGGCAGTTAGTACCGAGCCCTAACTCAGGGCCGTTTTGGAAATCACTTGTAAGGGCAGTATTCCGTCCGTCAAATGAGACGGTAAACCTTGAATCCTGTGTCATTTTTGGGAAAAGTAGTTCGACCCCAACGCCGGGTCCCATCTCGTCTAACCTCACTCCTAAGAATTCCACCTACCTATAACTAAATACCCGCTTTCCCTCAAAATCGTAAAGGAACTTATTTATTCGTCGCCTGCCTTGATAAAAAAATTATATATTCTTATTATTAAATCTATAAATGCGATAAGTGAAATCGCACTCTGCCTTAAGTACTCGATTGAATACGGTGTTGCTACTTAGCATGAGATTCGGTGTATTTGCGTCGCAATGTCGTGAGAGATATAAAGCTCCTTCCACAGCGTACGGTTACTATAGAGTAACGATGCTACACTATTTAGTAGTTGTTGTCTTCGAAGGCGTGGCCAGTGTGAGGATTTCAGAGACTTCCCTTCCTGTCTCTCACCGTTTCTCCCGCGCCAAGCATGAGAAAGTTAAGTGAGTTTCATTTGTTCCCCCGCAAGTCTTTCCCTCAGTCACTCGCTCTCTTTCGGGGTAAAAACGGGATTGAACTCCAGTGGGAACGATGGGGGTGGAGGTGGGTGAAAGGGAAAGCGCCTAGATCGGCCGGACGGATGGAAATTTCATCCCTCCGCATTTCGGGGTAGAAGCTGGTCGCCTCGCACCTTTTTCCTTTTGTCTGTCCCAGTCCTCTCGAGAAGAGATGTCCGCACGTGGAGCCGGGCTCGTAGAGCTCTTCCTTCCATTCGCTAAGTAACCCTCCCCAGGGTTGAGAATCGGTGAAAACGCTCTCGGGCCATTTTTGAGTGATGTCCGTGTCGAAAATGAAGTTTCTTCCGAGAGGAAACCTGAAACTTGAGAAGACTTAACCTCTCCCATGGAAATTTTTTTGCGTAGTGACGTCAAAAACCAGCAAAATAACACCTTGTACCTTGGAGTGGGCAAAAACCAACGGTTTCTCCCTGTGAGCAGATGCGCTGAGTCGCAACTTGTCTCCTTAATTCGCCAACTGCTAGCCAACCGTTTTAATGGCTCGATCCCACTGACCCTTGAATAATTGAGCGTGTCGAAAAATATTCCGGCAATTGTAGGTCTAGCTTCGCATTGACTTTAAAATATTGTTACATGATTTTATTTCTATTGACCTACCCGTATAAATAAAAATATTTTCATGGAGAAGCCGTTAGGTAATTAATGAATGAATGAATTAAATTTAATTAATTAAATTATTAATTAATTAAATTATTAATTAATTAATGAACATTTAAGCTCAAAATAAGTATGAAAACTACATTTAACAACATAAGGTGTTCTTTAAATAGTAATATATAAGCTGGTAACAGGCGTGACAAAAGTACAGGGTCCGGCACAAAGGACGGACGGTTTTTAAAAAAATCACAAAATCGATAATTTTTACTCAAAAACAAATTTATTGACGGATTTGGGTTCACAATGAAATAGCATTTGTCACAATTAAGTGTGGAAAATCACATCAGTCATGTGGTGACCGTTTTTGACGATGCATGCCCGATGAACGTTATTCGCCCTCTCTTCCGTGGTCGCCTTATTTCCAGGTTTGGTGATGTTCATTGGCCTCCTCGGTCCCCAGATTTATCCATCTGCGATTTTTTCCTATGGGGACACCTCAAGGCTCGTGTATTCGAGCACAAGCCCCGAACTCTGGACGATTTGAAGGAGGCAATTCGCGTGGAAGTCGCCCAAGTTCAGAGAGCGATGTTGGAGAGAGTCTACGCGAACTTTCAAGAACGCCTCCAGCATTGCATCGTCAAAAATGGTCATCACATGACTGATGTGATTTTCCACACTTAATTGTGACAAATTCTATTTAATTGTGAACCCGAATTTATCAATAAATTTGTTTTTGAGTAAAAATTACCGATTTTGTGATTTTTTTAAAACCGTCCGTCCTTTGTGCCGTTAAAAACCGTCCGTACTTTGTGCCGGACCCTGTATAAAAGGACATAAATAAAAGACACTCACAAAGATATTTTTCCGATATTTCGGTGGCCACTACCATCTTTCTCGAAGGAGAGGAGAGAACTGACTGAGGGGAAAAGCAGGCTGCCTTGTCCCCTCAGTTATTATAGTGGAGGTATTGTTGTTTATAAGTGGGTTTGCTGTGAACAGATGTGTTAAATTTGTTATTGGAAGGGGAGATATCGACATCAAGGAAGGTAATGTTGGAAGAGGAGATATGTGATGTGAAAGAAACTGAGGAGGAAGCGTTGAGAGAGGCGAGGAATGAGTTAAAGGAATCGGTGTTGTGTGGCCAAAGGAGAAAAATATCATCATCTCCTATTATCTCAATACGAGAGCAGAGTGGACGAATTTGCTCTGATTCTTTTGCCAAAGTCCACGCTTAATAAGTTTCCAGTGAGTGACAGACCACCATGTGAGTGGTATTCGCCATGCAATGAAATTCCTGGTCGGGAAGCTGCTCGAATGGATCTCGGACGCAGGTTGAGAGCAGGTCCAGCATACGATGGCAGGCATATTGATGGCATATCAGACTATCAACCATGAATATGGGCCACGGGAGGGTTTGAAGATGAAACTCTCTCACTCCGGGCTCGGAAATAAAAATTCTTTGTCCCGTACTTTCTCGTTTTTATTGCATTTGCCGCAACTCTTTTATATTTTCGTCACTCTTGGCTTGTTCCAGCTATTCGTGTGACTGATATCAAGAAGAAAAATCATTAATTTTTAGTGTACCTATCCACTATTAGTTGGGAAAGTGCGTCAGGTTCAATTTTCCCGATCTATTTCACACAATTAAGAGGAAGTATCACCCGTGACGATAGAGACCGTGTGTATATGTATCAAATTTTCAGGCTTAACTTGGTGGAACCACATTGTGATATTTTGCAAATAATTTCTATTATTAATATTCCACAGAAAGTTTTATTTCCTCCGGCCTAGGGTTTCGACTACTGCACAGTTTGCAGAGATTGGGGGGGTTGTACTGTGGAGAGGAGTCAAGAGAGACAAGGCCTTATCTAAAAAAGAAGCTTAGAGACAGCAAGACACACAACATTAACGGGAAAAGAGGCTCAGCATTACAGAGTGTAACTGGAAATATCTATTATCGGCCGTGAGACGTTGAAAGTGGCTAGAGCAACGGAATAAGGCGAGAAGTAATGGAAACTTGTGTCACAGGTGGAGGTTAAATGGGAAAATCTAATCAACTCTCAAGAATTATTATGCTTATATGCGGAAGAAAGAAGCTTGGTAATGAGGTGAAGAATCAAGGCACTCTCGGTATTTCTTCAACTAATTTTCCTTAGCGCAATTCAAGCGGGAGGAGCGGATAAATAATGGAAAGATTGATTGATTTGGATGGGACGCGACCGACCGCCAAGATTGTTTTCACCAAAAGAGGTTTTTGAGGAATTTAGTTCAGATAAGATTTTACGGGATGAAGAAAGGAGGCGAGAAACAGAGAAAAACGTCGGCGCATTTCCCATTAAATGCAGCACTCAGTATGTTATTGCCTTCCAATATTTCCTTCTCTCACTTTTTCTAACCCTTCCAAATATCTCCCAGCAATTTCCTTTACCCATGAGAATCTTCTTTAGTCGCGTTTCGCTCTGTGCAGCTCATATATCCTTCATCCTTCCCTAAACTAGAAGCTTTAGTATATTACCTCTCGTATCTCCTCCTCAAATACCAAATTTCCCAGCTAAGTAATTTCACAGCCATATTTAAGTCACATATTTTTCACTCTTATCTATTTTCATTTTAGCCTACCATTAATTATCTTTCAAATGAAACTGCTTACCTTGCCAGTGTAATTTTATTTCTCCCATCTATTTTCATCTATACTCTACTCAGATTCCTTAGCTGCCTCGCCTTCTCTGACTCCCAAACTAACTGATGCCTGAAGTGAATTTCCTCTCTATGTAAATGTATTTGTGAAATTATGTCGTTGTCCCTGTCTCCAGTGAAACGGATTTTCGAATATGTTGGTGGACAAGGCAATTATCACCCAAATTTCTAACACCCTGCGCCAAATTCAGCTTAATGCCATTGATTGTGTAGCTTACTTTTTGTGTTGATCTCCTAGTTCAGTTGACTGGGAAAGTAAGCATTGCCCGCGATCCAATCGGTGGGAAGCGTGCTGCAAAGGGATACTTCAGGAGGACGGGGCGTCGGAAATCTAGGCGAGCTGCTGTCCATGTGTCCGAGATCGCCGTTCGAGACCGTGTAGCACAATGAAGAAGTTATGAAGGGTTGGGATGGAAACTCTCAGAAGCACTCGAGATAGATTCGAGATTCATGCCCCGCCGTTCCATCCCTGACTTCCATCTAACGCTCCCCTCGCAATCGGGTCGAACAGAATGAGGAGTGCGGAGCGTGAGATTCGTCTTTTTTCACTTCGCGGCCAGACAAGTCCGCTGCATTTAGTGCGAGCCTCATAGATAATCGCGTAACCCGCGGAGACCTTTTCCCAAGGTGTTCTATCTCATTTTCATCTCCGCCGCTCTCCGCTGTTTATTTTTCCCATCCATATTTTTTCATCGAAATGGGAAAATCCTGCTGATTGTGATTGGTTATTATTTCGCGATATTCAACCTTTCTCCGTCTCCCGATTATCTCCACTTTCACGACGACTGCTAAATAATTTCCGCTGGTTTTCCTCGTACCAGTATTATCCTGTTGTTCGAAGGTACGCTCATCAATATCTTTTTTTCAGTTACGAGGAATGAGTTCAACACGTGCACTTTCACGATTGCCCAGTCTTGATGAGCGTATATCAATGGTCAATTCAGATTTTCGATCAAAAACTTTTTTTTAAGTAATGTGCTTTGCAATTTACCACCTCTGAAAAATTAAACCATGCCCACTTTCTCACAGGCCTGTGAAACCTTTGAGTGCAAAAGCGTGAATTCCTTGGTGTGAATTTAAAATAAACTTCTTTTTTAAACACTTCCTTCAAAAGTGCTTCGTGAAGTATGACGCAATTATAAACACAGTGTAGTAAGCCTAATGAGGAGCTTTATCTTTACATGAATTGTCATCTTTCTGGGGACCAGGAGCTTTGTACGCTCAGGAGTAAATGATAGAAAGCTAACTTTAACAATGCAATGAGGAATGAGCGATAAATATCGCAAAATATCAACTGGTCAGTATGCAAAGATAGATGTATTATTCTTTGCTGAATGAAATTTATTTAACAAAATATATTCTACTGATTATGACCAAAATCTCTTTCTAATATTTACAACGGAAACGCTAATCGCGGTACTATGCCGCAGCACGTCAACTGCCTTGTATATAAATTGGCTATTGCTTTATAGAAACTGTAATGGCTTAAGTGTTTAAGTAATTGAACCGTTATCAATCTGTCCTATAATGTATTATTTATATTGTTATTTATTTATAAATTTCCTAATAGTACTCCCTTCTTCGATGTACGGTGAATATAAATATATCTATAGATACCCCGCCATATTTCAATGGTCCTCATTAGGACCGCGTCCTATCTCTAGGATTATCGGCGTAATGCGTTGATCAAGGGAATGAATGGTGATCCGGCGAAGTTGTGGGAGAGTGGCAATTGCAGTTGGCTTTTTTTCTAAAAAATCGCAATCAAAGCCTTTAAAAGGGGGTCGTGGAATTTTCAGACTCTTAGTTTCCTCGATTGAAGATGTCCGGATAGATAGGCGGTCCGAAACCCGATCTGTTCTCTCATCCCTGCCTCCCTAGAATCGGAGCCGTGACACAGATGACCCGGGGAGAAGGGGATTTTCGTCTTCCGAAGTTCCGAACCAGTCCGTTTTCCGACAAAAGATTTCAACCAGGCCCCTCCATTCTTCACGGGCAAGAGGTGGACCAACTTACCCACACACGCGCACGAAACCACGCAAGAAACCGCCTCCTCGGTCTGTGGTGAAGCCTCCCATTCTCTCGCTCAGAATGGGGTTCGTTAGCGTGATTGCCTTCAGGAGAGGTTTTTCGAGTTCTCTCCCCCCACCCTTAAGGACAGTGTCGATCCCGACGAGTTCGGGCATTAGGGCATGCTCGCCCGTCCGAAAATTTGGAAGCGGGTGAGGATAGGGGCAGACACACTGTGGGAATGGAGTGGGAGGGGGTCGATGTGGAATAGTAAGGAGGGGAAGTTATAGAAGGACTTTTGTCGGGATTTTTTTTTATAACCTTCCTCTCCGACCCCTCTGACAAGGAAAGTTTTCGGAAAGTCACACCGGATCCCGCCTCCAGGATGTGAACGGCTCCTCCCTTCTCGTGTGGCGCGTCCTGTTTCTTTTCTGTTCCAATAAATTGCCATTTTGTTACGTACCATTGGAGGCCGTGAGTTAGAGAAATAGTAGAGGGTCACGCGAGAAAGAGAGGTAGAGTGACGGGGAAGAGGAGAGAGAGACGTATTACGGTCACTTGATGCACGCCTTGAGTGATGCTCTGTCCACGAAACATAACAGTCCCGGAGGCTCGAGGAGTCCGTGAGATTTGGGCGATCTATCTCTACAAAAAGATGGTGGTGGAAGGAGGCAACGCAGAGATTGGAATACAGAAACGAAATTTCAACCGGAATTTAGACATGGTCGTCGGCTTGTACAGTAAAACCTCCCAATAGTGGACATGTTCAGGGCCGGAAAAATTGTCCGCTTTTCGGAGGTGTTCGCTGCTTAGAGGAGGCTGGAATTCGGTCTGGTATGACGCAACTA
Organism: Platycnemis pennipes; assembly: GCA_933228895.1. Classification (NCBI taxonomy): domain Eukaryota; kingdom Metazoa; phylum Arthropoda; class Insecta; order Odonata; family Platycnemididae; genus Platycnemis; species Platycnemis pennipes. The sequence goes on along the minus strand of OW121847.1, from coordinate 70,419,684 downwards.
CGACGAATTAAAATAAAAATACATTTAACACGTGGTATTGAACTTTTATTTTTTAAATATTTGAAAAATAAATACCTGCAGCAAAAAAATATGGAATGAAACGATTATTCATTTTTTTTCCTTAGAGCAACTAATGAGAGTATGATTAGGTTCAAAACAAGATTCGAAAGCTTTGCCCCTAGAAATGAGATAAGTACCTATTGGTGCAGTAAGCAGTGAGTGAACAGGAAGCAGGCAGGAGCACAAACCCGTAGACAAACAACAGATTGCTCCCTAATTGCTAAGAAAAAGTTTTTTTCTTCAAAATTTCCATAAGTATACATATTTGCTTCAAGAAATAGGGTTTTTAGTTCAGGGGAAGACAAATGTTTCAGAATAGCTTGTAGTGTACGTCCGTTAATGCAGGTGATTGAAGGAAAACTGCTGCTATCTGTTTTCCTCGTGCGTTATTGAGTGTGATCACTCACTCCACACATTTTCCATCCACATTTCCACACTCCTCCACATTCCACACATTTGGAGGTGTTAGTTCCATGCGCCTCCTTGTCCTGCAGAGGCTCCTTTTCATTCTTAACCCTCTTTTCATTCCTAATTTGCATGAAGTAATATTTTTTTTAATAAAGCGAGCACCAAAAAGATTATTAAGAACGAACCTGCTATTGTTGTGCAGTAACTGTAATACAATTCTCGAAATTACTCTAATCATACCAGTTTTCTTTAGGAGTAGAGCAAATGCAACTTAACCTTAGCAACCATGGAGGAATTGTTTTTAGCGAAAATGATTTTTCCATAGAAATAAAATGTCAAACTATTACACGCTTTTTCCCATTTCCTAGTAGAAATTTCCTGTGCAACAGGCATATGCTATCAAAGAGTAAACGGTCCTTTTTATTTAAAGTACCTACTGAAGGTTTCACTGTTAATTAAGTTCAACCCTATGAACCTGGCGGCTTTGCATGCATTTCATTCTTTACCTCGGACAAACATTTCGTGTGATAGACACTCCTCGAATCGGGAACAACTATTTCTTCCAATAACAGTCGAACACGAGCATGATTTTAAAAAATATATTCGTGAATTGTATGTTAAAATGTTCATGCAGACTTTCGAAAAATCCCAAGCTCTGCGTCACGACCCCTAATTATCTTTTTTTTTTGTTACTACGTACACGTTATTTTTAACGCCTTTTGAGGTCCTAGCATTTGTTGAATATGTGGCAACGCTGGCTGCAGCCATGTTGATAGTTTATGGACAGTTAAAATTGCAATGATGATTTAAATTATCTCCGTGAATTTTCAAGTTTACTGCGAATTTATCAGCGTTTAATCCTCGAGTCGTGCCTCTTGGATTTTTTTAGACAAACCCTGGAGCGCTCGTGCTCGTGAATGAAATAAATTGTCTCCACCGGTTTCTGATGTAAAAGATTTATAACTTTGCAGTTCATACTTTTCTATGAGAGAGTCAGCTCTTAGAAAAAGTTAATCCTACCACATGGCCTTCTCCTGAGACAGCATTTTTCAGCATGCCGACTTCCTTTGGGAGCCCGGTTTGGAATACGAATAAGGCAGAAGTGTTGCTTAGTTTATTTCCCAGAGTTTATTTTCAAAACCTCCCTTTTAGGGTCACTTCTAAAGTTATTTCAAATTTAAATGCTGTGCCATGATTTAATAAACATACAACCACTTTTTACACTGCACCCTTATTCATTACATCAGTGCTTCTTCGTGGTAATCTTTTAAGAACACGGTTTCGATGCGCCGAAACTGCCATTGCCTTGAAAGCGTTGATTCTTTTCGGCCAGAACAATACACTTTCCACTGCGCAAAACACTCACCAGTTTATAAGGCTTCTTTTAAGCTAATCCAGATCAAATATCGAGTTCACAATCAATTCTAGATGCTTCATAAGGCGGTACCTTATTCTTTTTTTTTTTGCTTACGAATAATTGAGACATTGAGACATGACCCAAAAGTCACAGACCATGTTAGTTTTTATCAAAATATAAGAAATACTTGTAATATACTTGTAATTTACCTTGGAAAGTATATTTAAACAAACATTTCGCTGTATCGTACGATTTCTCAAGTACATCAATGTAAAAATCAAATAGTCAACAAAGAATGGGCGTTCTGTTGTTTTTAAGATCATTCTTCACATTGGGTTGTAGATACTCCCCTTTGGCCTTTATTTACTGGATAAAGATGGTATCTTTGCGGAGCTAATTTATAAGTGGACTTTCTACTCGTTTAGGCATTATTTACCGTTCCCAGTTCATCGATGACTTCTCGATAGCAATGAATGCAGGGATTGGTTTTCCCGTCTGCTAGTGAACTTGGCTGACTCGTTATTGATCATCGTACCCCTCACTTGTTTACAAAACAGGTGAACAACTTCATCCCCCATCGACAATGACCAGAGAAAGATCTTTCCACCCCTTACCCCAACCCTCGTCTCCGCGAAGCGAAGACTCCTGGCACAATCTCTCGTTCCGATTCCAAAACCTCTCCGAACTCCTCTGCGTATCCGCCTAAGAGGATAATCTCCTTTGGGAGATCTCATAGTAATAAATGGTTCATGCCTTTTAACTACGGAGTCATTTTCTTGCGCGGTATCTCGAGGCCTGACTCGGGTGAGCCAGTCACGCCATTGCCTACTTGGCAACAATGGTTCATGATGTCCTCCTCCCTTAAGAACCACCATCACCTTTACCACCCACCTGAGTAAAAGAGCCTCTTTCCCCCGTTGTTCTAACCCTTCTCTTCTACCCTTCCCCCCCATGTACACGTGAAGCTCTCGTCACTCCTTTCTTTCCATCTCTCTCTCTCTTTGTTCTTTCCCCTCTTTCTTTTAAAATTATCGTCTTCGGGAGCTCTCCCAAACCCATCTCCTTCTCAAGTCATTTCTCGGCTTTGGGCTTTAAATGATGGGCAGCTCCGGTATACTTTCCCACGCAACTACTCGCACGCAAGGGGTCCGTGGGTCGAGGTGGCGGCGAACGGTGAGATAAGCCGCGGGGAACCGCTGCGCTCTAGTGTCCACTACCTCAGCCTCACCAAGAAACAAGGACGGTGAGCATGGGGGTTGGAGGAGACTTTTCGGTCGGCTTGAGTGGACGACGGGTGGAGAAATGAAGGGAGACGTAGAGAGGAGATATTGGGGGAGGGTTGGTTTGCTAGTAGTCCCGTTGTGTGTGTGAGAGAGACACGGGGCTCCCTTTGATGGTTCCGATGTCCGGGGATTGAGGAAGTGGGTGGATGGCGGGGGAGTGGAGAGCATGAATGGTGACGCGGGGAAAGAGTCGTCTGTCGGTGAGCGAAGAAAGGTTCGGCTCTGGGACAAGCAAAGCGAAGGAGGCGAGAATATTGCGCTCGAAATTCAGGCAGCCCGCCCTGGTCAATTCTGTCGAAAGATGATGGACGGGTGAACAGTAGTATCCTGGTAACGAGGAAAAGATCTCCGCGAGCCACTTTCCAAGAAATACGGATGTGGGTAATAAAGAATTATTGATAAATAGAACGTATATTTGAGTTTGGAAATGGCTGAATTACGGAACAGCTGTTCATGGAAGTCGAAATTACAACCACAAGACTTTCTTTTAGCCAAATTCGTAGCAAAATTTCCCTCAAGGAATCAGTTTGACGAGTAAAAATATTTTTGTATTCCTTTTTAATATACTAGCGTATGCATTACTAATCCTCTGCTGAGCTTTGAAGGTGGCGGAAAGGGGCCGTACTGAACTGTGGAAATCACACGAAAAGAGTCACTGCAAAGACTTTCAACGATAGTTTACAAAAGGTGTCTGTGGTTCTCAGGTTGCTTTTACGTTGATTTACCCTTATTTATGACAGGAAACAATATTATTGAAATACGATTATTTTACCAAAACCGGAAAGAAATTATGTATCCGAGGTCAAACAGAATGCTTGTCAGTACTTACATATAAATTCTCTCGTTTATTTAATCACTATGCCATGCATTTAGTCTCCAAAACTCACCTAATAATAGTAGCATAAGATATGAGCCGAAGGGTAAATGTTTTTAAGTTGCCTATGGTAGCCGTGGAGCAATTGTGCAAAGAAAGCCGCTAATGCAGATGCAGACTGAAAAGACGCCGTACAGGAGATGGCACGGAAAGGTAATGGAAAGAGTTGAGAGGTCCATAAGAGTAGTCATCAGAGGGAGACCTAAGCTTCTCACGTGTGAAACCAATTCCCATCCCGTCATGGAGGCGTTTGGGTTTCCCCGCACGTTCTGCAACCACTCCTAAAGACAATATGCGTCATGAATTTGGACCGTTGCCGGCGCATTCTATTTCTTCCCGGAACATAGAGCTCTTTGCAAAATCTGCTCCAAAGCGTGCATGTTCCGATCCACAAAATGACTTCTGCACCTGTAATTTTCAAATGGTGCTGAAACTTGATTATGCAAAATGGCCAATTTCATTTTCCGCAAGTTGTCAGCTTTTATTCCTTCTTTGAATAATTCCTTGACCAGATTCAGGCTTGCTGTAGTCTAAATAGCACATGTACTTTTTCACAGAATTTTTAAATCTTTAGAATCGTGCTAGCGGCTTGAATGAATTTTTCAATAGTTGTTGACTTGGTCAAGGCTGTGTGTCTCAAAGATTAGATGGAAACTTTTCATTTCAGTATCGCATTTGAATGCTTCCTTAACCACCATTGTAAAAACTCTCTACTCTTCTTGCCGTGTAGAGAAAATATAAATCCATGTGTGTTTCCTTTCTTAGAAGTTGCCTTTATCTATTTAATATCTAATATGTAACAAACATGCCCTTGCAATGACTCGCAAAGCAAGATATTTACGTATATATAGCACAAAACGTTTCCATACCTCTACAATACGCTTTTATTATTGTAAATTATTTCTCTGAAGCAGAGACAAAATTAAATTTTTTGTTGAAAATAACTTATTATTGACCAAAATCCGACTCTAAAGAATTACTATCAGACAAATGAACACTACAGACTCACCCAGGTCAATGCAGGTAATTATGGCGAAGTGAGCTTAGAAATTTTGCACAATAGGGTTACTTATTGTTATATTTTTTATAATATTGATTTTTTCTCCTGTAAAAACTTTTTCCGAGGACCTGGTGAAATAGCATGTGTGTACGTGCATTCCATTTCCGACGAAAGGGATGTCTGTTCGAAGGGTCATTCGCATTCTCCCGTAAGAGGAAGGGGTAGGAGTGTGGCCACTCCTGGCTGGAACGCGAGGTGAGTGCGAACCAGGAGAGCGAGGGGCAAGAAGTGCGGGGAAGGAGATGAAGTCGGACCGGGAGGGTGAGGGTAGGTGGGGGAGAGAGGGGTATATGGGTGGAGGGCGGGAATGGGACACCGAGGAGTCTGGGGAGAAAGGGGGAGGAGGGAGTGCAATTGGGTGGAAACGGTGGAGAAGATCGAATGAAAGTCGTCGGCGCAGAAGAAAGAACGGGAGCCGAAAGGAGGGAGTGGGGGGGGGAGTAGGAAGTCCTCTTCCTCTGCCCTCCACCCTTAACCTCCCTCTCCCATCGTTCCCCCACATTCCCCAAGGGATCTGTAACAGACCGGATGGGGTGGCTCGTGGAGAGGGGCCTAGGAGCAATTGGTAGGGGTGGACAAGCGGTCGTAAAGGGCAGGGGTCATGTCGGAGGCTCGGGCGGCATCGCAACAAGAACGTTTCTTACTGCCCAACCACAATTGATGTTTCTTTGCATACCGCGCTGGAGCTACTCTCCCATTCCCTCTTCTCCTCCCCGTCCCTCAGTGTTGTGAGTCACAATTATCGCATTTATTGGACACGATAAACTTGTGGAACTGTCTTCAAGGATTTTTGTTCCGCAGAGTTTGGGTCGTGGATATCAAAAACGAATCCTATGTTCGCTTACTTATGATTAATGATTCCACTGGCAATTCGGACTAGTACCAAATTTCTGTGGTCAAATTATCCAAGTTTTACAGTGGCCTTAATCGATTTCTAACGAAAGTGATGGCTTTTCTGACACTGAAAGTACTCTTTTGTTGCTTCGGTATGTTAACGTAATATTGCACTCTACCGGAACCTTCACCGCCTTCCCCAAACAAATCTTATCCTGCATGACCGATCATGACGAAATGTTTGACACATCGGAGAGGATCAAACCGATAGATGTCGAATCCCATTGAAGAGGCTCAAGGATTTATTGCACAAATGTCGTTTGTGAGAGCGTCATATTGCGTTTGCAGTGTTTTCTGAAAAGAAAGAACCTTAGCGAAAAATCCATTTGTGGAAGAATGGTAAAGTTTACTTTTTGCGAAGCTTTCTACAGGCAATACCCGAAAGAAAAGTTGACCGAAATTATTTTGTTGCTCTCAATGGCGCTAATTCTAATTATTTAATGGGATTTTAATGTCAGAGTAAAAATTCTGGCTCTGAAGACTAATCTTCCACTGAGAATCAATAAGGAGGGAACGTGTGAAGCTTAGAAGTCAGAAGAAAAAGCATATATGGACTGAACGTAATGAAAATTGACGGATTTTGGAAAGGTGAAAGTAACATGGGCAAAGGGTGTCTTTAAAACTTTGATTAATATCCAAACTTTGTATAAAACGTGGAAAAAACTTGTGGTGTAAAGGAATCACTACCTCTCGAAATAGCGTCAATTCTTCCGTCACATGCTCATTTCTATACAAATTGAATTTTCCTAAGTTAACACGAGGTTTCAGTTGCGTTTCACTTTTTTAAGGTTTATATAACTTTATGCGAGAATCTTCTTAAATAGAATAAATAATTCTGAAGATTCGGGCGATACGAGTGGAAGTAAAACATGCTAACATAGAAAACACGAGCTAAATCCGCAGGACAATAAACTTTACTACGACCCGGGTTTCACTGTATTACAGCATCATCAGGATCGTGTTTTCTTTCTATGCTATAATAAATAATCTTAAAAGCATCTCTACCTACTCATTTTTTCGTTTAAATATCTTGCAGACTTTCCACATGCATGAGAACTTCATCTCTGCGATCTCATGTCAAAACTTAAAAATGCATTTTTCCTTACTCTATCTCTCTCTCTCTCTGCAGTTTCTGTTCAAGTTTAAATGTGAATGAAAAATATACGGTTCAATATTTAGCCTGCTCTTTTTTGTAGCAAATAATTTTACTAGAACTTAGTCCTGTGTGCCGCCTACATTTTTCTCTGATGCGTGTTTAAACAATTGAAGCTTGTTGTCACACGTGCAACAGTAATAAATTTTAAGGTTCATTTATCCCCATTCATATCGTTTCCAGAGGTCTATCAAATGAATACAGCTGTCAAATCATTTAACCTATTTTTTTCTCAAGTGTGTCCCTTTTTGTCACGGCTTTTTGGATATTGCTGTGATGCGGTATGCTTCACAAAAATAAGTGGAAAACGTATTAATTTTCATCAATGCAAGTGAACTGCATACTTTTTTCGGATGAGCGTTTCATAAATTTGTGTACACGCATCTCGAAATAACTCTTTCTCATGCCACTCGGTTCGGGATGAAATATAATTTCATACTTCGGTCGTATTAGCCTCTATTTCATATCTCCAAAAATGATAGGCCCCTGAGTATGGAGGATGAGACTTTCATTCATTCTCCAATTCATGGCGTCCGTAATCGTTATTTACCCTTGTTGTTATTAGTCAACCTATCCACTATTTTTATTCATTATTCACTATCACTCTGGTCGTTTAAGGTGATTTCCGTATTGTTTTACCTATAAATTGTTTTTATAGATTCTCCTCCTCAGGTTCTTGAGATACTGTTAACATTTAAAGCTCAACAAGGATCTGATTTCAGGAAATTAATAACGTGTATTTTTTCGCAAAATATGTTATAACCAATTTTTCTTATCTATATGCTTATATATGGCATATAGATAGATAAAGAAGGCATATTCTGTTTATAATATGCCTTCAACGTTCGTACATTATCGTGGTCTGATTTGTTATAAATGAAAAAGTCACTTTAGGCTCATAGGGGAACGAAGGACTAGAAACTTAGATTTCCGACAACCCATTAAAGTGTCCTAGGTGGTCTTATAAAGTTCCATGGATTCATAATTAGCCTTTATTCCGCGTTTTCTCGATAGTAATCCTTTGTAGCGTATTGACTTAGGTAATTAACTTACGAGAGGAAGTCACGACACATTTTTCGATTGTTTTAAAAATGATTCTACCAATGAAACAGTGTACCACGTACCTTACCTCTCTTCAAACTATATAAGATGTATGATGTCGATTGGAAATGTCGATTCTAGAGATTACCATTTGCCGATTCAATAGCGACCTATAGCTCTTAAGACTATTTAAATGCAGTAATATTCATTTCTCGAGGAAATACGGCAGCCATGCAATAGTAACTCATAATCGGGCTTTTTTGCCTTCAGTTTATTTGGACTTTGATCGCTTCTGATTGAGAGCGTAATAAGTTCTCTTTTTGCAGAAAAATAACCAAACAGTCAATTACATGGCTACTACGATCAGAAAAGAAGGAATTTAAGTGCAGAGGAAAATATTTTTTCAGTAAAATTGATGGTAGTATTGTCACTTACTTTTTGGAATTACACCCACAGATGACAGAATCAGCGACTTGGTTTCCCACGAGTTATTTATCTGATGGTATGGCGATGCAATCTAACCTGAGTCGTACGAAAATAACTAAATTGATGAAAACCAAGTTATTGCGTTTACATGTTTTCAGTCCGGAATTAGGCATTCATAGGTGCATTTGAGTTTCTGGACGTCCCTCTTTCTGTCGCTTTTGTAGAGAACAAACCAGGACAAAATATAGCCATCTGTTCCGTTCCTTACATTTTTGCCTCTCAAATGAAAATGGAGCTTTTGAGCATTGTAGTCAGTCCTCCAGAGAGAAAAAATGTGGGATCCATACGAATATGGCTCCTTTACATTCTTAGTTGAAAAAATCCGAAGGACCTCTCTTCCAAAAGGGCACCGACAACTGGCGATGACACTTTAAATGATTTTGTACGTCTGTTTATTCTATGAGTTGGCCGTTTCTTTTTTATATCATCGAGAAAACCCATGTCTCCTTCGTTTCTGTTTTGTAGAAGTCGCGTAAAGTTTGTAGAGGAAGCAGTAACATAACTCTTTCACAATTGGAATGAATATCATATCCAATATCTATTTCATGAATGATTGATCATCAGACGTCGCGACCAAAGGACGTCCCGACTAATTATTAAAGGTCAGTATTTGACTTTGGCTTGAAACGCTTAAACTTACGGAAGTTCAGATACTAAAACTCATTTTCAAGCCTTTCTAGTTGAATAGACGTTTTGTTTTTAGCTGCTGTGAATTGATGTGTAATTTTGGGTGTTCACAAATAATACCATTTATGTAAAAGTCACGCGGTGTCAAATGAAAACAGACTGGGCAGGTATCAGCCCGATGGCGAGGAATCGCAAACCCATGTTATTTGACAGTTTTTACGCAAGAATCTAATGAAAATAATAAATGATTTCCTCGCTCAGTCAAGTAAATATTCAAGGATTGCAAAATAGTCACGAAAAACCTTAGTGGAATTAACCGCTGATATATACCATAGCATGATTTCAACAGAGAAAAAGTCACCACATTGAGAGGTATTCAAATTTTCTATGCAAATGAGATATCACTCATGAAATATATGCATTTGATCATCCTTACATCCGGGTTTATTATCTTTCAATAGATTTTTATACATTCGGTGCTAAGAACACGAGTCCCCGAATGGACGTTTCTGCAGACACACATCACCATCAGACGCACATGAAGAGTACAATATTCCTTAACCTAACCTATAATCCTTCCTTATTTCTGAAAATCATTCACGGATTTATCCTCGTATTATTTTCATCCTTGTATTCATGCATTCCTTACTACAATATCAAGCTGGTTCTCGTACAAAATGACTCGGTGGCCAACAAGTAGGTCATGTATGAAGCAATAATGATCTTTCTCCGCAAGATGACTGTGGAGTTGATTCATATTGTTACAGGGGCCATTGGAAAAAATGAGTGTGAATCACGTTGCAAAACATTTCTTAACCTCTTTAGTCCCATGCCTCACGATTCCGCTTCCGCGATTGGTAAAGCGTTTGTTTCGGAGCTGTCGAAACGGACATGTATATTTTACCCTGCAAGCACTGTTAAATGGGAGAGGAATCGATGTGATTCCAAAGAGCAACGTGCCCTTTGCGGCTCACACGACATCAAATTTTCACAAAATCCTCAGGAGCTGATCGATGCCGAGCAAGTTGATGAAATATTCATTGACGCCATCACTAGAAATTCCTTCATCGTTTTAGATTCATCTATGGGATCTCTCTGGTGATGGAATTTTTCAGTGTGCTCTCGCTGGAAGTTGTCCAAGTCGTATGTGTCAATTCTTGAATTTTCCTCTCCGGATACCACCGGCGTCATTCTCGTCCCCACCGAAAAGTACGCGCGCTCACTGCCCCGGAAGGTTATCCCCTTCCCTCATCTCAGAGCCCCATTCACGAAGTTTTTCCATGAGATGCTGCACTGTGGTGCACTACTACCCTCAGGCTCCTTCCCACGCCCATGTGATTCCCATCCCCTCCCGTGCTTTTAAGGCGAGCGCATCGCAGTGACTTATGGCGTTTCGCCCCCGGGTCCTCGTTGACGACGGACGCTCCTCGTTGGTAAGGGCCCTATTTTTTGTCCATTCCGCCCGTCGCCTGAGTTCTTGCCTTCGGTAAAAGGGCGGTCTCTTCAGCCACCCGTGAGCTCCTTTTCTTTAACAACCCTTCCTCAAAAAATTCATTCGAAGATCCGAAAACCCCCGCACTACTACCTCTTTATTTTAACTGGCACCATGAGGGCCAAATGCATAACAAATGGGCTTGCGTGTATATTTATGTTCGAGAACATATTGTAGGGTTTTTCGTACAGATGTGCCTCTGTGTATGGGTGAAGTTCACTTTAAAAAAGTTTAAATACTCAAGGCATCTCACATTTTTCTCCGTTTTTTATGTAACAACTTTATCTACGAATGGACGTATTACAATCAGCAATTATCTGTAATGTCCACTACCATTCCAAAATCATGTGAATAAGATGATGGCTGGCATTTCTGATGATGGCTCTTTTCCACCGACAAGTAAACTCTTTTCTTCAGTTCACATACATCAAGATCTAGTCATATGGTCCACCACATCTGTAAGGTCTGAATATAAGTCAGGATTTCACTTTTGAGGATTAATTCCCATTCGAATATTTTTTATGTGTTGTATAAATTAAAAACGGTTAGTTTCTAAATATTAGAAAAAATCAATGTGCATATTACTCTGAACCAGATCTCGCTCACTCTAATTTTTATACTTTGTGAAGTCAAACAAAAAGACAACAGCTCATGTGTTATTTACTGTTTTCGTGCAGTTTGCTTAAATTATTTTTTTGCTTTCAAGTAACTGAAAATTACCTATACAGAGTTTTACTGCCTAGTTAAATAGAGTAAATATTTCTGGTAGAATGTGTTATGATTATGCTCCTCTACAAATATAGCATGGTGAGGAAATCTTATTTTGCATGTTTGATAGAGGAGGCATTATACATCACTCTGAATTTGGGCCCTGGAATGCTAACGTTGGCGTATTGATTATATCTCGCTGTCGTAATTTATAAAATATGTACTTACTAAGAAAATCCCTTGAGATTGGAATTTCTTTTTTAATAACAAGAAATCATAAAATATCTTCCAAATGCCAATGTCTCTTTCGATTCGATATTTGAACAATAGGAAGTAAGCCTACCTAACTCTATGAATCTAAATGATTTGGTTTTCATAACATTTACGGTAAGCAATCGTTATTATTTTAGTTCTGCAAAGTTAAAAATGTTATTTGTTCGTGGAACCAGGACGAGAGGCATATCAAATTAATGTTCGTCTCCGGAGTTGATCATGACTTATGAAGGGTACCTTGCTTGTGTATCTCTCATCTCTTAAGGGTTTCGGGACTGGTAGCGGCAAGGGAAGTTTTTGTGCCTCTTTTGACGTTAGTTTCGTCCTCTCTCTCTCTCTCCTCATATTCGTCTTTCTCGAGAGGGGATTGGGGTTTTAAGGGTGGAGTAGGGGACAAATGACTGCGTTCCCCGAATAAGATGGGCCGGGGCACGGTGCTGGGAAGAGTTATTGGAGGTGCATGCAATTTTGAGGGTGGGAAGGAGTAGGATGACCTGTTTTGTTTGTCGGCACCGGAATGGATAAGGCGGAAGATCAGAGCCCGGCCATCGGCACGGCGGCGGGCAGAATAGAGCATGTCTAGGATAGGGAAGCGCTGGCCGGAGGGTAAGGAATGGAATTTTTCCCTGGCGGTGGTCCCCGCCGCCTAAAATATATTCTCCCTCCCCGTCCGGAGCCAGTTAACCGCAGTGGAGTAATGGATACAAATGGTCAGAGGGTCTTCAACATCCCCATTCCGAGTCGACCAACCAACCGCCCTCATTCGTGCCAATTAGGGCGTCTCGGACACTCCCATGGGGCTAATCGGTCGGTCGAATTTCGAACTGCAGCGGAAGAAATAGAGGGCTTGAGTAAGTCGTGACAAAACTGTAGGCTTTCTTCTCCCTCTCTCTTGGGAGCTAATAGTTATTAATAGATCTACGGGCATGAATGAAGAGGATTTAATTCAGCTGTCCAAGCCCAGTTACTGGAGATTCAACCGTCCTCATGGGGAAGTTGATCAGTCATACTCCCATGGGATATTGAAATTAAAGCAGGTGTTCAGTGAGATCGAGTAAACAAACATTTTTCCAGTTGAATCACTGCAGTCATCGGATAGCAGTGTTAGCATCCTGAATTTCATTAGCGTCACTCGCGATATTTTTCAGTGCTGATCGCCATTTCTTCTATAACATTGCAGCATCAAGTCTCCCTAGCTCCTAAGCCCTTTCTGACAGCTTCCCCATTAATGAGTTTACCCATCTTCCACGAGAGATGCTAATTGCAAAGTATATTCCGTTGGATATATATTTCTGAATATTGTCCATCTCAGAGAAAAAAACAAAACTTTTTTTAGAAGCATTGAGATTCTGATTTCCACTATTTCTGATGCAAATATTGCTCGGGTTTAATGTTCTGCCCATAGCTTTGATTCACTCTTCGTTAAAATATTCAAAGAAGGGTGAGTGGGGTCGTTTACCATATTTTTATTGCCGAATCTGATAGATTTTGTAAAATAAAGAGACCCGTATTCTTCCACTCATCGGTCCGTGGAGTCGTTCTCCAGTTATACGCAGTGAAAAACTGATGCGTTTAACCCTTTCGGAAAAATGGGTATGCAAAGGACTCGTATATCATCCATTTCGTCCAATCACAACTGATACTGCGCAGCTCGTTAACTCAATCACAATGGGGGATGCACAGCTGACTCTACCAATGGAAGTGGTTGTAAGACTCCATTCGGATTATTTCGAAAGGATTGCGTTTTCGACTACATCGTAATTTATGAATAAGCAAATAAATTTCAGATCACTTTTAGTCACACCGTAATGTATGCAAAAATATTTTGTTGTTCAGTTGTTGTGGGTTATTTTCAGGATGCGACAGGATCTCTTCAGGCAGACCTCCCCTCCCTACCTCCGCTCCCTTCCCGTTCTTCCTCAAAACAGTCAAGGATTATAGAGGTGGATGACGTAGATATCCTTGACGTAGCTCGTTCGGTGTGTCTCCCTTTGCTTATTTTAATTTTTTATTTATAAGTGAATGGCTCTGGTTAGAAGATTGATTTGTTCACTAAAAGTCATTTTTTGTTTCCATCTAAAGATTTCGTGTACAAAAGAGCGATTTCGTTAAGGAGTAAACTCTCTTTAGTTACCATAACATTACCTTAGTTACTCAGTGTTGACAATTTCATATTTTTAGTTTTGCCGCTTACAAGGCTCCGGTGACACATCCCTGCTATCTGATACAAATTCCTTGGGTGCTAACGTAGTGCGCAGTAGGCGCCGCTTTTCCTCAGGGACTTCACGCGAACGTGAGTGACTTCCCGCGTTCCGAGTCGCGACGCGGAAGGGAACATTTACTGTCAGCATGCAAACATGAGTTGCTATCTCAGCAGTCCTCGTTATGCTGCTATCCACCCTGTCGATAACTAGTCACTCTAGGTTCCGAAGTGTGGTGCGCCACATCCAGCACTCCGAGAATACTATATCATATACAAAGAAACTTTGTTTTTTGTACATACATCGTATTTTTGCACATCATCTTTGTTTAAATTACACAAATTGAGGTCGTGGGAATTGTAATTTTCCCGCCGTTCAACCGAGCCTCAATGAGTACAAGCTGCCATTAATCTGAAGAATTGGGTATTAGATTCTCCACACTCTTTTTCTCATTTGAAAATTACTGAGACTTTCCTCAATGTGTGTCTAAAAGAGGTGCTCCTTCGTTGCTCAAAAAACTTCTCTACATATCCCCTAAAATGTCATCCCTGGGCGATCACTATGGATCTCATATCCATCAAGCAGGGGCTGTCCTTTTCTTTTATTCTTTCGAACCAACATTGCAAAACCAACACCTCTTAAAAAATGTCTATACTAAATAACCCTTACTGAAAAAACAGGCAGATGAGTGGTCTTAAGCTTGACAACAATACTGCACTTAATGCATTACAAAATGCCGCAGTGAACAATTTCATTTTCGCAGTGAACTTTTCTCAAATCTTTCTCCTCCTCCACTTACATTTATTGATGCCAGCCAGCCGTGATGCATAGGTTCACGAACTTAGCTTTAAAATTCTCTCCACCTCAAACGATGTCATGGGATCAAATGTTAGGTACCGAAAGAGAAAATTAATGAACTCGGGTACCTCCCTCCGCTTCAAAATCGGCCCTCAACGAACAACGAGTCGATTGTAACAAAGTGAGTACGTCAACAGACGTGTCACGCCAGAGGATATGAACGAGAACGTCTTAATTTTCGAATCAGTAATGTTATTTTTCTTATACTTGCTTTCCTTTCCTCTCCTTGACTTGGCCATCCCTCACCCAACGTCAATGGGAATGATCACGCCGTCAATAAGTAAAGGGCGGCCCACTCAGATGGAAACGGAACGGTAAATAAAAAATGTAAAGGGTTTCGTTCCGATGTCTGGCACTGATTCGGGAAGTCTCGCTAGTGCCGGGGTGGATGAAGGATTCAGTTATGGGGAAGTTAGGGCGCGGAAGGGAGTGACGGGGAGAGAGAGGGAAGGGGAGGAAGCGAAACCAAAGGGTTAAGGGACCGAAAGGGGGTGTTAGGGGTGTGAGCGTGGAGGAGGGATCGCCAGGAAGTCGAGAATAGTCCTGGGGGGCAAGGAACTCTCCACCGTGGAAAGGAAGAGTGAAATGGTTCGTGGAAGGGAAGGCTGAAAATGGGGGAACGAGAGGCAATATTATTCCGAAGATGATGAGTGACGTCTACTTAAGGATCGTTAAGATCTAAAGGGAATATTTCCGAAGCGTTAGCTTCTCTGTCGGTTTTCATTTCCGAAAACGCCTTCCTCTTCCATTCTTCAGCAGGGTTCACGAGTAAAGGAATCAACACTTCAAGAGTAAATTTCCGTTCACATAGAGTATTTATCTTAGTAGGTACGTATAAGCGATCATTTTTACGATTGTGAAACACGAAATAATTTTTTGGAAAGTAAATTACGTTCAGAGTATATCGCTTTTAATCTTGTGTACTCAGATTGTTCAATCATGAATTTTCATAATCATTACGAAAATTCACTTTAAAAGTTATATGCAAGCGTATAATATTACTCTTTCGGAAATTAAGTTTTATTTTTAATTCCGCTTTACTATGTGGGGACAATTTAAAAATGATACCTATCTTTACCAAAGTATTGACCTGATTTAGCAAGCAAAATATTTAATCGTAAAATATAATCCTTAGATATTTGATAGTTTTATTTGAGCGCGTTTCCAAACCACCCCAAGTGCAGTAATTAATTTGTTTTGTAGGTTATTACGAAATTATCCAAACATTACTGGTCTTGCTTTTGAATTTCATTTTTAATTATGAGTTTTCCAATGTTTAGAGCGGTCTTTGATGGATCATCCCTAAACTTCTTTAATTGCATTTTCAAAATGACTTTCTCTCAGCACTTTTAAAATCAACATATTTTTTACATACTTTCCTTTATCCTTATTTGTCTTTTTTTCTTTCTATTCCTCATTTACTCAGTATTGTATCTCTAATATAAATAATACTCTAGTTTTCTTAATTCGTAATTACATGCGCATGTGACGTTAAGGCTTTACTTATAATTATGGCCGCTTTTCTATTAGTACAAAAAGGCTGGTCTAGATGTAAACCTGAGGTTCCATTACGATGTTAACTTAACTTTTGGAATGGCAATGCCCTTTTAAAATGCCACCAAGGATATTAAGAACGCCTCTTTTGGTACCTTAATTTCCGGTTTTCGTTCACTGTGCTACAAAAAATCTCTTCGTGAAAAGTTAATGTTTCGTGATTCACGTTCGCATTTGCGAGGTATTACGTGCAGGACTGGGGCAGCGAGAGTCGACTCTGCAGTGAAAAAAAATACTCGTCAGGGGAGAGTCCATCAATTATTCAAAATGACGGGCGAGGGAGCGTGCGGTGCTGTTTCCTTTTTTAGGAAAACAGCTCCATTAGGAGATCCATTTCAATCATTGGCAGAAAGGGAAGGTCCACATCGAAGGTTCCCTTCAGCGTTTCCAAATCTTCAACACAGTCCATTTCGTGCACGTTCAAGCTAGCAAGTAACCAACTTATTAACCATTTTACTTTTGACATTAGGCTCAATGAAGAGTTGTTAACTTTTATAAGATATTTCAACTTTTTTGTTGGTTTACTTCTTGTACAATATCATCACCATCGTGGGTCAGCAATCTAAGGGTTAGTTTGATAAAGCAATCCTCTTTATACTACCGTTAGTTTACTTCTTCATATTTACATGGTTATTCTCCTTTAATCCTTTAATATCTGCTCCATGTATTTCATGTAAGGCCTTTCCTCTCTATTATTTTATCACTTTTATCCTCGAAGAAAGTCTTCATCAGACCATAATGTCTCAAGATATGGTCAAATAAGTTATCTCGTCTTCTATTCAAAGTTTCCAGTAGGGTTCCCTTTTTTTCCAATCTTCTCAGAACGAGTTTGTCAGTGACTCGGTCAATACATTTTCGGTCCTGGGAAATTCACCCTCGGTTTTATTGCATACGGCGAGGTTTGTTCATTTCCGTTAACTTTTTCATGGTATAGCTGTATATCTTGTAATATGCTTCCACTAAAGTCTTAAAAATCAATCACTCTCTCCTCATCATTAGTGTTTTTCATATAACTTGGAATAGCGTTAAAAACCCTCATCTTACTCTTTGGTTTCATTTTCATTTTTCAGACTAATTTAAATCAGTTTTCCCGTTGCTTTTACTTTGAAAAGGCCAAATGAAACAGCGGCTGGTGCCACAGCAATATTTTGATACCACGAAATTTTGCTATTTACATTATAATGTGTAGTTTCCATTTCTGAGCTAAATGAAAATAAAAACTTTTAATCTACGATGAGGATTTAGTAAGCAGCTTTGATATTAACCTATCCGATTGGATTCCCACGCTCCATCTTAAGTTTTTATGATACTCTGCTGCTTGATTACTAAGGGCACAATATTCTATTCCCGCACCCTTCGTTTCCTTGGCTCATTTCTCCGGCCATTCACGGCGTGCCCTCCGAAATTCCAATTCAAGGGCACGAGCTCTTTCAGGGACTCTTAGGCTCGGAAATCAACGCATCCACCCCATTGCCCCGTCGGGCACATCGAACCCTCCCAGACGAGAAAAGTTTCGGGTGGGTATTGCGGGGACGACCGAAAGACAGAGAGAGTGAAGCAAACAAAAAAAGCGAGTGGGGAGGGAGGAGTTAAAAAAATTAAAGCCTTCGGCGGAATAATGCATGTGCGGGAGCGTATTGGATTTTTCTCCCCCGCCGTCATGTCTTCCTTCCCTCCATTCTCCTCCGTGGAAGGGACCACGTTGCCAGGGTAACGCGAATCCAATGGAGGAGCCGCCGCCTTCGGCATGTCCTTTCTGTGGAGGGTCAGGTGGAGGATGGGGGCTTGGAGGGATACGACGCGGATAGAACGTGGAGATTCGGCATATTGGGGCGAGAGGAAGCGGGTATTCGGCTACTGAGGGCGGGAGGGAGTAAGACGGTACAATGGTAAGGAAAGACGTTTCCTTGTCGCGTAGAAATCCGAGATCCGATCGTGCGAGGAAGGTGAGAGGGTAAGAGGTGGTGCAGAGAGGAGCGAAATTGCCCAGGAGAGGATGCAGGAGTTGGGACGGCGAAGGGGGAGTTGGGGGTGGAGTTATCCTGGTTTCTTGTCAACCCCCATCACTCTCTTCTCTTTTTCCCTTGTAGCTCCTCGTTCCCCCACTCTCTCACTTTCGTCTCCCGACAATCTGACCCCACTCTTGGTTCATTCCCCCCCGCTCCCTTCAGTCTACCTCCCCTTTCCGGAAAATACCCCGAAGTAACCCTCCCTCCCTCGCTATCCAAATCCTCATCCCTTCCCCCCAAGGCTCCGTGATTTCGGGTGGACCCGAGGAGAATTTAATTACCGTCGTCTCCCGTTCCAGACGATGAGGACAGGGCCTACTCCGGGACGCAGATTATTTTATTTTCGTCGAAGGGGTGGGACAGCCCAAACAGCCGCAGCCGTTTCCTTCTTTTTTTCACTCTTCTTAATCCGTGCGGGGTCGGCGCTTAATCGTCGCTAAGGGGGATTGAGAAAAGGTGGGGAATTTGAAGTTACTGAGTGAAAGTTTTTCCAACGCTACGTAATTGGATACAACGACTTCTTCCTCATGCTTGCGGGTCATCAATCATGGTTTTCCTCTGTTTGAATAGTTGGACTCTAGTGCATCTGTAATTTTCCATTGTCTCTTCCAGCAAACACCCTAACCTATCATTCCCTAGTTGGGCGTAAAGTTGATAAATTGAAATAACTATTGTGATGAATCATGGATCCCATATTTTTGGCACTTGGGAACATGAAATTGGATCCCAGAACCCATATCGCTCTCATTACGTTTTTGGTAATTGGATGTTTTAGTTATGCTTTTGGAATCTAATCCCGTTAAATTCTTAACCCTGACCCTGTTGCTATAGGACTTGCTAGTACGAAATAACAAATTCAGTCAAAATAAATAGGAGAACATTTATGAGAATTAAATAATTTTTTCATTAGTTTCATGTAGACTAATTTTTATGCAACTTCGAATTCATTTTTTGCAAACCTATGACTTCGCATGCTTTCCGCTTATCTCAATACAATTGCGATTCTGAAAGTCAAATAGTATTTGAAACTTCCGTATCTGTACTAATTCATAAGTGAACATTTCATTATTTGGGTGTCCAATAGCGGAAGCTACCCGTTGAAATTCAACGGGAGTGAAAAACATTGAACTTATTTTGTAAAAAACCACTGTCTGAAGAATACTGTTAGCGCGGTAAATTGAGGAGTTGGTGACCTATGTTGTACATAGTGGTCGTTGTAGTAGACACGCTGACAGTTTTCCAGGTGCACGGAGAGATTGAGTGACTGTTGGTCCTCTTTCATGCTTGGAAAATCCAAAAATGGCCCACGCAAACTCATCACCGCGTAAGATAGATTGCCATCTCGTATTTTCGGTTCTCTTAGCCGCACCTTGAGTGAATTAAGCATATACAAAAACTCATAACGTTTATGATATAGGAATATGTCTAAAGAACAGTTCCCAAACGTAATTAGAGGCAGACGCTTCCACTACGAGTAATACATCGAAGTATTAAACGATAATAAACAACGCGGTGTTTATTTTAGCAACTGAGCAACCCTAATCTGCCGACTCAGATCACGTTTAGGTGCACCAACCAAATGGTCATGCAGCGAGAGCAAAAAGCACCTCTATACATATTCTATGTGGCCCGTCTCTCGTACTGGGAAGAAAATTTATTTAAGGTTTTTAACATTACCCGAGAAACGCCACGAGGCGGTGACCGTTATTCGTTTATCTTTTTTAACTTCTTTTTCAAACCTTATGAAACAACAAACATGATACCCTTGTGACTCTGGGCCCCTCTTATATAGAATTATTCCTACGTGTTTTCATAGGCCTGCAGAAAAACGTGATACTTAAATGCTAGAGGCTTGAATGTCCTTTGAAAATCAAAGGACATTCCCACCGATCTCTGGTTGTCAAGGAAATATGCTATTGTTGATTTCAGAGAAAAATGTGAGATTTTTCAGCTAAAAATATAATTTTAAGACAAATACTAGTAGTACTAGTATTTGTCTAGTACTAGTAGTAATACTAATAGAAAATCGTTTGAAAGAATTAGAAACCTCATTTAATCAGCCATCCGATAAAAAAAATCCAGCCACTGTCTTGAATGGAAGTACTTTAAATAAACAAAAAATGAGACCACTGCACCGAGCTCAATGCCAGGGACAACCAGGATCCATCTAAGGGCCCATTCAGGGGATTTTGGGAACCCTGAGGTTGTTTTAACATAGCCTATGTTCTGCTCAGACACATTTCCTATCTACATACCAAATTTCAGCTCAATCCGTCTAATAGTTTTTGCGTGATTGAGCAACAGACAGACGACAGACGGACAGACACCATTACCTTTTTATATATTAGTATGGATAAATATTTCGCTGGATAACCCTGAAATTCATCGCAGAAAGAGGGAAAATCGGAAATTTAAAGGTATTAAGACAATATGTTTGCAGTTCTATCTTCGATATCATACGTGTCCGCAGTAAATATTCTATTTAGTCATAAAATGTTCACGTTTCTAGCTTTATCTGCGGCATAAGGCAGTGCCTACCGAAATAATAGGTTCATTTGCGTATTAAAAACAGTTTTAATAACTTTTGGTTGATTTCGCCTTACTCCTAGCTAAATAAATTCTCGTAACCACGTTAGAACGAAGGTTTCCGCGGTTATGGTTAGATCTCTTCATTTTTACTCGGGTTTTCTTCCGCGTCAGTTGGCTTGTGGACAACAGTGTCGCTGGCTCTCCTGCCAGGGTCTTCAGGTCGAAGGTTCGACCATATTTAGGTAAAATATGAGCGAGTTAATGAAGAAATAAAGAAAAATGAGTATAATATGGCAGTGGCATAGACATCGGTAAAGCAAACCTAGACTGAAAGGGGCATAAAATTGTTAAGTTGGATTTGTCTTTCCTCTTGAACCCGATGGCAGAATGAAGGGGGTTGAGGGTGTGCGCGTGGTTTGGGATTGAAAAGACGAGTTTGAATGGGCCTCATCGTAAAATACCCCCTTTTTTCGGGGGGGGGGGGGGGGGGTAAGAGGTTATAGGGTCCCCCAGACGACAGGAGCGTGTCTCCGTGATCGTTGTGCCTGACGGTGCCGACTCCCCTGCACTTCCCTCGTCCCCTTCCCCTTCCATCCCCCACACCTGGTCTCCCCACTTTTCCTTCTTGTCCAGGAATAAGCAAGAAAATCCCTCTCATTCGCACTGGCCATAACTACAGATTTTTTTCTTACTAGCTTTAGGGTTGTGGGTGCTCTAATGGCTAAGGCTATATGGTGCCATCTCACCTAAGCTCTAAAATCAAAGTCAAGCAAATACAACGCGCCTGCCCTAAAAGATTCCATTTTGTTACCAAGCCCGCGCATTGACAACCCCGCTAGTTGATTTTTTCGTGGATTTATTCGTTGAATACATATTTTTACTCCTCATACAAAATAGTATCATCTCATCAAGTCTTTAAAATTAAATTTGATTTCAATTTACTTTCAAATTTATATTTTATTGCTTTCTAATCAAATTAAAATAGTGATTAATATTCTCTCTTCACTATCAGTCGTACCTATATCACTTCATATTTTTAGATTTTTCTGACTTTTTTTATCTAATGTTGGGTATGTGCCTGATGTTTGTTGAATTCGAACTACTTTTCGGCTACATGAAAGGAAATATTAAGTACCTGCATTTTTTCGCGAGCATATTTTGCCTTTTACTAATATTTTTCCCGGCATCGCTAATATCAGAAAGCACATTTTAAGTCCTCATTCAGTTTTAACAAGCCTAATTAGATGTTTAGTAAGTTTTCATTCATTAAAACTATTGTATCGCGAATCAGAGCTTTCAGACTCGCAAGCTGTGATATAAATCTTTTTGTCATTGCCTTTGGTTAACTACTTCCTGATTTTCAGTTTCCACCAAAGTTTCTTGCCCAATCAAAATCGCATTAATTTTTTTCTTTTCACCATCAGTAATTTCTAGCTCGCGGCATTTCATAAATTCCTTCGTAATCTCCATTCCAATACATGTAAGGTTAAGCATATTCTTGTGGGCGTAAAATCAATGCGACGCCTATTGAAATGTGACAGTGACATTTATATCAAACGTCTACTTGGAAGTAAAGCGGAAAATTTCGTATTTCGATAACATTGATAAAATTGAATTCCCTGTTTTTTTTTCTTCCGCTACTCAACCACTCTCATCATTCATCATCCTCAGGTTTCTCAAAGGTAATTAAATCTGTCAGTAGTGATTAAAGGGATGTCTCGATTGTGGAGTGCTGTCAACCGGCAACGTGCGCCGCAAACTTTGTGGTTATCACTCCCATGTATAATGATAATAATTAATTATTTTCTCGTTCCCCTATTTTTTAAATCCAAACTCTCGTCGACTTCAGTCAATAATAACTCTCCATACCCGATTTGTGCATTTCTGTTTTTAGTATGGGCAAAACTTCGTTCATTCCATATCATACAGTTTTGTAGTTAGGTTAGCGATTCCGATTTCTTATTGCGGTCAATGCCTTTGTGATCGCTAATTTAATTACTTGCTGACAAAGTAATATTTATCTTATATATTACATCTGTTGCATACATCTTTTTTTCCATACTAATACAAAGCCTAGAGCGAGGGATAATATATCTGTGGATAGGCTTTTTTACCGACTCTTAACATCGCATACTTAGTTTATATTAAGACACATTGTTTGCTAATAATTTGTATTAAATAGAAAATCTTTTATCGTAACAAAATTAAGAATCCCCCATGGAGGCATCGTAAATAAAAAACGAAGTAAAAAGAAATATTAACGACAGGAGACATGTATGTTGCTTACTCGTACAATCAAAGAACTGATCTAAGATACTGTAAATACATTTACAATAACAAACTGTCTTTTCTATTTTGTATATACACTTCCTTATTACATTTCATAAACTAAACAAAAGTTTTTTTTTGGTGGGCGTATATGTACTCGAATGTTCGAACGTTTTTCACAGGTTCACTGGTACTAACATATGAGGCTCTTTGGCCTCCGCTTGTCCACTATTTCTCGAGAATATTGATTGATATACCAGCTAACTTTCGTAAATCAGTCTTTATGCAAATTGTCTATTTTGTTTTTCGTGTTCGTATTTTGGACCGATCGAGTTCGGTTCTCCTGGTACCTCTCTACCCCTATTATTTTAAATTTTTTTAAATTTATGCTCTTGGGAGATCTCACTATTTTGTAACATTGCATCATTTCAAACAGGAAGGTTTCATAAGGTTACCTCAGAGAGCTTTGCTAGTTTTTCTGATCATTTCTTTTGCTCCAGGCGCCCTGTTTTTCTTCACGTCTTTCACAGCCAAACCGCTTACAATCAAACCTGGGCATTTTCTTTGCTGCCCACCTCCCTCTCTCCTTTCATCCATTTAACTG
This sequence comes from Platycnemis pennipes, assembly GCA_933228895.1. Lineage (NCBI taxonomy): Eukaryota > Metazoa > Arthropoda > Insecta > Odonata > Platycnemididae > Platycnemis > Platycnemis pennipes. The sequence goes on along the minus strand of OW121847.1, from coordinate 70,395,945 downwards.
TATAGTTGTCGTTTAGCACCTTTGTCTCGGGTCTCAATATATTTCCTTGGTATCCTTCCCAGGTTCACATTTTTATTGACCTGAAAGCAGAGATTTTATTGTATTTACTGTATTGACGGAAACTTTTATGAAAAAGCATTTAGATACCTCACACCGTGATTTTTCTCAGCGTTAGCCCTAGTCATAGCCTCTTCTTTCAAAAATAACAGGTCCAAGATCATTTTATCAACTAAAACCTTTTGCCTACCTAGTAATACTACCAAAGTAATTCCATGGATGAATCAGTAATGATGTGAGCTTCATGTAATGCCCTTGCTCTCATTTTCAATGTGCTTTAATAAGCACCAAATCTAAGACGTTTCCATCATAAAAACTCTGTCACTCTCATCTTAACGGAATTAATTGGAAAAACGAATGATTCAGCTTCCTGCTTCCAGCTTCCGTAGTACTGTTATAAATGAAAAGAGTGACTTCGAAATCCTACATAGCACAGTCACTCTCTTCATTTATAATGTCGAGCAAATTCCACGAAGTCACGCCTCATACTACTGAGGTTGAGAGAATGCCATTTCTTCTACCTTAAACATAGCTTAAGTTGGAAAGCTTAAAAATGATATCGATTCGTATGCCTCAATTTCCCATGACTCATGCCGTTGGTTCTCTCGCAATGTGTCCGTGAATCCCTAATCCCCCCATTTCGAGATATCGACGCCAGGCGATCGACGTGGGGAGCAGGACTAATAACTACCCCCACCTCTCCAGGCGGCAATCAATACCTTTTCCTTCCGACTCCTATCTTATCACCACCACATTTCTCCATTCCTTCCCCCTGGGGCCAGTCTCTGTATCCCAAGCCGTGAATTATATAAGAGAAGAAGGTAACAACGAATTTCCAGAGATGTGCCGGTGATATTATCGGTGGCGTCCGCGTTCCTCCCAGCCCCATTAGTCAAGAACGATCCGAACTTGAAAAATCCATTCCTCCCACCCGCACCCAATGCATCTCCTTCCTCTTCTTTTCGTTTTTTCGGCTCCTTCTCGTCCCCTCCCGTTCCTCGGTTCTAATCCTTCTCTCTTCCACCCTCTCGCTCCATTTCCTCCACTAACATTTTCCCTCGCCGGCCCTTGTTTCCACCTCTTCCTCCATCGTACGTCCACACCATAGCCCAGTGAAGTGGAGGGGTCGGTATGGGGTGCGGCTTCCACACTCCCGAGTTGCCGCATCTCCCCCATCGCCCCACACGCACACCTGTAATTGATTGGCGGCGTTCCCTCTCGGGTCAATCCTGGACACCCAACCTTCCCCTCTCCACCTCCCGGGAGAGAGATATGAGGGGTTTGGTTTTTGTGGTGTGGGCAGGAGTGGGGTTTGGACGTGGGTGTTCGTGGGGTCGGGGGCGGCCGAAACGATTGTCGGGAGGAGTGAGAGTACCTGTTTGTGAGAGATGAGGGGTGTATCACGGCTGGAGTGCTCGGATTGGGAAGAAAAGGGTTGTTCGAGTGGGAGGACCAGATGGACTCGTAGGGGTGTGAATAAAAAATCAGTGAAGGGAGAGCGGCGTAAGGGTAATAACCACCGCGTGTGTATATTCCGATCCCTTTCTGGCTGGGGGTGGGGATCCGATCGCGTAGGCGATGCCTGAAATTGACGTCCGTCTCGTCTCCTCGATGTCTGTCCCTCCTACCTTTTCCCCCCATACCCCTCTCCCTTTTAGTCTATCCGTCCGCCTCTCAATTAATGCCGTCCGGAGCCATCCTTCTTCGCGGGGGTCGTAAGGAGAGAGGGATATTTATTTCCCTCCCACACGCACCCTCTCTTCAGTTCTCTCGCTGTCCCCACGTGTGTGTCCGGCCGGGTTCCCGCTGTGACTCATTTTTCTTCTCCCGTCTGCGAGCCGGGATCGGGTCGGTCCGACGGAGACGGGTTTGTGCTGTCCGGTACGAGTGGTGGGTAGGTAGGCCCCCCGTCCGCTTTCATTGCTGCCTCCGACGGCCCGGCTTTCTCAGTGCACCTCGTACGCATGAGTGCGCGCAATGCAGTCGCGTGCTGTGAATGCAGTCCTGTTGACAATGACGATCCGCCTCTCCCATTTCCTCGCATTATTCTCTCCGTGTTGGTCAGGCTCAACCCCTATCGAGTCCACAAGTCCGGTAATTCCCGTCGTGCGGTACGCTAGGCATCTAGTATTGTGTAATGTGGTCGCAGAAGTTAGGTCTTTGCACCATAATTGAAATTCAGTCTTTTTCGAGCTCCAGCGATCATTTTTACCCGAAAATTGGGTGTTTAGTTCTGTATGGATCTTCCGTTTCATCCATCTCTTTCTTCCTGATTATGTTTTCCTTCCTATTCTCCCACTTCTTAGTCCGTGACATACTTCCGCTACACGTTCTTGCGTTGGCTTGTTGATTAGCATGCGAATGTTGATCTAGCTGCCAAACGTTATGCAAACAGAAAAGAAATTGCATCTGCCATCAATGGGATGACATCTAGTGCTAAAATTAAATTTATAACATCAACTTTAGCATGCTTTGAGGAAATGGATATCAAGCAGGCGATCCACTTACCCGGGATACGCCGATGCTTTTTCTACTCATATTTACAATTCTATTCTTTCCAAATATGTATCCAAAAATGGCCTTAAGACTTAAGACCCAGTTTTGACTAAACATTCTTTGCTGATTGTTCATTCAACATCGCCATAAATGGAAGCGTGGCATTTTCAAATATTTCAGGCACATATATGAATATTTCTTTCACTTGAACCTCTTCCGGAAAATGGAATTGGGAAAAGAAAGAGACGATTGGAAGTGTTGACCATACAGAAAGTAAGAAAAACGTAGGTACTAAAATTCCATCACTTCTGTGATATGGGAAAAAGGTCCCAGAGAAGAAACCTAAGCAATCATTTGAATATTCTCAAAAACGGGGCAATAGTTTTTCTCTAGTTCTTGTTTGTGTAAATACCATAAAATTTCAATATTGCATCCGTAGCTCCTGAGAAAAGTAAATTTAATATCCTTTGGTTGATCGAGCATAACGTACACTGCCATTTTTATGCTGTGACTTTCTATAATGCTGATTTTGTGTGTGTACATTTGAGACTTTTTGACGCAGATTGTTTTTCAGAGAAAAAGGGAAGGTTTTCTCTCTTCGTGAATCAGGATAGAGTAAACCTCCTTGCGACCGTGGAGACTTTCCCACGGTTATTGTGTTAGCAAGTTAGTTGACTTTCTTCCCCCGATCGTGAACTTCCGCTTTCCCAGTGATTACGTGACCATTAGTAGTCACAACCCCATGAGCCACCTCCTGCCGTTTGCCGATAGCCGGCTGCTGCAGCTAGTACACACCCATTTTGACAATCCATCTTCCGCAGAGTCGAGACGTTTCCTTCTGACGCCAAGGTGCCTCGTTTGAACCGATCCTTCTGACGCCGCAAGGCGATCCTCTCGACGTGTCCGCGTTCTCTGGTCAGGCGCGGACGCCGTTGCCGACGGGCGGCCGAAATTTGCATAGCTAATCTCGCCTCATGTTCACGGAGTGGGACGAAAGAGGCGATTCCACTGCATTTCGTGAGGAGAAATTCTCTTTCTTCCTCCTCCTCCTCTACTCCCCCTCACCACTTCCGCCTCATCCCTTCCCATTCGCTCGCTCCTTGTTCCTTGACTTGCTTTCTCGTTTGAAATATTCATGGGGCTCATCATCATATTTGAAGAGATGACCGAAATTTCGAAAGCTCTGTGAGACGTTCGTGTGTATACATTCGTCGTCCGAGTGTGTGGACATTCCTGAGCCCGAAGGAGACCAGGGACCGACGTCAATTTTATCAGTGTCTCGTGGTCGAAGCTTCCAATGAGTGAAAACATTGATTTAGAGGAAAAGTCCCTCAGCATGCTTACGATTTTCATTCGTGGGAATGTTCCCTGTTGTAGCCAACGTGGCTCCGTGTAAATCGTCAAGGGGAGATTTAAGACCCGTTTCCTTTCATCCTTTTTTAGTCCCAATAACCAATGAAATTCTATTGATACATATGAGAAGCATTAGAATAAATTATATTCAAGGTTGAGTCAGGCATAACTCAAATGCGTGTAAAACTCTTGTTTTTATTAAGAGTTTCCCTATTTTTAAACATAAACAAACAGGTGAGTGCAAAATATTTTCGTCATTTTCTTGCTGAATGGCTTTTACTTTCGACTTCGACAGGTTGAAATGCACGAGGGGAAGTATTAGTGTTCCTAATAGTTATCATAGTTAATATCATTATCCTGCGGGTATCATTTTTTTAAACTCTCTATAAATAGATATCCAACCTCCGTGTCGCGAACGCATAATAATGCATTTCTATTCACATTGAGGAATTTAAGAAATGCAGAAATTATGAAGTCCTTTCCTGGGATGATTTTTATGCTAATAAATTTTACAAAATAAAAACCCTCGCTGACAAAGCCAATGTCTCCTCTTTGAGCCCCTATTCGAGTATGGAAATTGTGTATGTCTTTGGTATAAGATTAGGTCTGACGGTTCGAAATATACTGAGCCGTTGGAGCACCTAAGAATCAAGCTCTAATACTGCACGTTGTAATTTATTCCTTTTCAATTTAAATTTGTTTCACACACAACACAACAAATATAAACAGTATCATAATAAATTACCCTCACAACATATCACTTTCACTCTTGGTATCTTCAGGCTCAATTTTTACAGGCCATAGATCACTTCACGAGCCATTTCACTTTTCACTTTCACATAAAATATAGCCAGTACCCTCTTAAAAATAAGTACCTACATAATAGTGGGGAGTGGACCGCTTTATCCCTTTAGTTTATCTGGAGTTTCTAGCTGAGGCGATCCCCGTCTCCTTAGGTTAATCCTGGCTTCTCCGCCATGCCACTTTCCACTTCACTGTTGTCAGACCATCAGACTCGAAGCTAGACGCCCCTTCACTGTTCTTAGACTATCAGACTCGCCTAGAAGACACTTCCCTCTTCTTGGACTATCAGCCTTCACCTTCCTTCGACTCCTCGACTCGCCGCCTAGAAGCCCAGCAGCAGCCGCAGCCCCTTTCGCTCTCCTTCCCTCTTTATATCGGCACTTCTTAATTGTTAACGCCCGGCCATAATTAGTCTCCCTCCGTAACCTGCCGCGAGTTCAACAATAGCCTGCGAGACAATTTCTATTCTTGGGAATGCAACTCCCGAATGACCTGAATCACCAGGCTCAATGACAAATTGGCCATTGTCGAGGCCGACGCCATATTTCCCTATGTCTCCGTATAAATATTCTGTACAAAAACCAACATGGCGGCTCCCCAACTCCCCAGCATGATATGGCTAAATTTTGATACGTTACATCTGCCCCGTCGAAAGCAAATATTATATCCTATAAGATTTTCTTTCGAAGCCTCTAATTAAAATAAAGCGTCGCCCCGGCGCCTCTAAAGATCGTTCTACCCCTGAAATTGGTCCACATCCACTATGTTTACATACATTCATAAAATACAATAAATGCAATTATACCCTTCTTTAAAACATCAACCTTACCTTTAAAACATAACATACAAATATTCAAAACAAATGTCATATGCCCTCTTCAAATTTAACATCTTTAAAATAAGTTATACATTTTACATAAAACATTGGGTCATATGTAATTTCCAAATGTACATATTTAAACATGCAAGTGCGTAACCATCAATAAAATAGTTTCAGGTAATCAAAGGAATCACACTTTGCTACACATCAAACATAAAATCTCCTTCACCTTTAAAGTTATACATTATAACTGTCAGCCTCATCATATTGAGTCCAAATGTTCATTCACCCAGCTGACTTCACTTAAACACCAATTTAGTAACCGTAGGTCCACTCCCTCACAGCACAAATACAAAGTTTTAATCACAAGCCCTTACTTTGTTACACCTCTGCGACCTTGCGATAAAATGTGTACAAATGGCGCGGTAAATCTGTGTCTGCCGACTCTTGCTTACAATGTAACTAGTAAATCGCATGATTCAGCGCTTATTTTCTTACGTTCTCAGTCCTTTCTCAACTGTGCTTGCGCGATGTTCTGTGTGGAGTTGGTTTCTTGTGCGTTTTGTTGTGAGTGCAGTGATTTCTACGTATGGTTTCATGTGGGATACAAGGAATTTTCATCGTTCCGTTTGTGCATAGTGGAACCCGATCTCCTATCTCGAAGTTATTCCCTCTCTGTTGTGTTTTACTTGAGCGTAGCACCCTTCCTTTCTGCCCCTTTGTTTTGATTCTACGCTGGAATCTTTCAACTAACCCTGGAATATCTTCCTTTTCTTGGGTGCTGTCTGCCATCAGACAAGGTAAGTCGTCCTCAAAATTGAGATAACACTTCTTTACTTCCTTTCCACGTACGTAGTCAAGTGCTCTGACTAATGCGTTACTGCTAATTGCACAGCCAAACGGCCCTCTAGTAAATTGGTATATAAACCCTTCAAAGTAAAATGCACAATACTTCCGAGAATCTCGATGTAGTTGAATTTGGTAGAAGCTTTGCGTGAGATCTAACGATGTCATGTATTTTACGTTAGCACAATCTTGAAATATTTCTTGAGGCGTTCTTGAAGTAGCGTAATCCGGCTTCATCATCTTATTCACCGCTCTTGCATCCAGACATAGCCTTATTGAGCCATCCTGCTTCGGTAAACATATCAGGGGTGATACATATCGTGATGTACTCTTTTCTATGAGTCCCTGCTCCAACAGCTGATTTATAGCGTGACGTGCCTTCGCACGGTAATTTAGCGGTACATTGTAACTTTTCCCGTGGAACTCCTCGTCACCTTTTATCTCCACCTTATAATAATACCCCTTTATTTTTCCGGGCGTATTTCTGAAAATCTCCTTCTCCTTATAAATAATACCCGCTAATTCTCTAAACTCCTTCTCCTGTAAATCGCTGATGCTTCTCATGCTGTTGTGGATTTCCTCCATAGAAACTGTATCTTCTCTCTCCTCATACTGCCCCTGTTTAATTGCCATTATTAGCTTCTGTGACGACTCCGTAGGCATTCCGAATCTTCTTTCTTCCATCTTCCGCCCTTGCCTCAGGATTATGGTGCTTTCAGTATAATTAATCTCCGCTCTCAGCATCTCTAATGTATCCGTGCCCAATATTAACGGCTTCACTAGATTAGGTATGATGGTGCAATTAATTACTACATCAATCTTCCCTATGTTTATTGTGGGAAAGATTTGTTTACTAATTCTCCCGCTCCTCCTACCTATTGCTCCGATCACCTGAATTCCCCGTATTGGTACCTCTAATACACCTTTGAATACCTCTGGATTCTCCGTAAATGTGTTCTCATTCAGACACGTGATTTCTGAACCGGTGTCCACTAGTGCCTTAAACTTCCGCCCCCCTATTTCCACTACAATTTCCGGACACTTGTTTTCTTCATGCGATCCGTGTTCCTTTTCTTCTTCGGTCAAATCTTCAGGTATGCATAATATATTCCTGATTTCCTTGTCGCATTTGCTCCTGTCTCCTCTATTTCTTTCTTCGGTCCCCATTTCTCTGGCTAATGTCGTGTCGGGACTGCTTGCACGACTTGCCCCTTCGCGTTTCCCTGCTCTTCATGCCTTTCTTCACTACTCCCGGAGTTTTCCACAATCATCGTGCGGATGTTTGCATTCTCCCTGGGTGATCTTTCTTCGTAACTCCGTCCATCCATTTGTTCTCGGCTGCTGTACCGTCTCACCGGAGATGTCTGCCTCTGCTTTCCGGATGGATTAGGTTGATATCTATTACCATTTTGATTCTGAGGTGGTGGGTTGTATCCACGTCCTCTAAAATCAATTCTCCTTTCCTCTGTTCCTGTCCATCTTCTTCGGCTCTCTTCCTTCGTCTCCTGTATCGGCTGCGGCACCACCCTATCGTATCGGCTGAGCAATGACAACAATCTAGGAATGGTGTTTATTTGCTGCGATATGATTGCCGTGTTGACCTCCGGACCAAAATGATGCTCCAACCTATAGATTATTTCCTCGTCCTCCATCGGTGGCCTTAGTTCCTTTGCAGTGCTTATTCGGGATGTTGCGTATTCCACTCGGCTGATATTCCCTCGTTCAACGTACCGGCCGGAATCTAGCGTCCTCCGAACCTCCATCTGCTGCTCACGCCCCCAATACTGCATCATTAACAGCTGTGTGAACTGCTCTACGTCTTCTAGTAGATGTGAGATAGCGGTAAACCATTCTCCTGCAGATCCCGTCAGACCTTGTCTTACGATTTTCAGCATTTCGTTGGAGGATAATTGGTACATGGCTTGGTATTCCTCCAGCTCACTGATGTATAGCATAGGCCTAGCTCCTCTCCTACCGTCAAAATATGGAATCTTCATCATCACTCCCGGTGATTGAATTGCGGTTGAGTTTCGCGAACACTGCAGCCTTATCTTTTCTGCTTCATTCTGCGCTATTATTCGTACTTTTCCTTGCAGTTCCGACTCTTCCTTCAATTTTTCTGCGGTCAGCAGCTGCATCTTTTCAGTGATATTCCTCACTTCCTCACGCGTTTCTATCGCCAAGCTTTCATAATCCTTCAGCCTTTCCTTGACATTATATAAATCCTTCCGTGTTTCCGCCGCTATACTTTGGACATTATTATTCGCCTCCTCGCGGACAGCCTCTATCTCTGCGCGCCTTTCTGCTTTTTCCTCTTCTATCCGCGTATTCATCCTAACTTCCGCTCCTCTCAGCTGTTCCGCCTGCTCCCTCAAGATTGTTCTTAACAGCTCCGCCTGCTCCTTCTGTCTTCTTTCTTCTCTCCGTCTACTCTCTTCTTCTCGTTCCCTTTTCTCCTTGATTTTCTCTTCCTTCAACCAAGCCCATAAATCCATCGTTGTTGGAGTCCTGTCTTCGACCTCGAATTTGTGAGATTCAATGTCTACTCCCTGTTCCTCGAGAGCAGATCTAAGCCTACCGACCAATTCATTTTTAACTCCTTCGGTGCCTAACCCTAGTTTCTTCAATTCCTCCTGCACCTCGGCCTTCTTCAACTCGCACAGACTTTTACTTGCTCGAAACATCTTATACAATTACACCGTTACTACTAACACTTAATCTGTAGTAATTTTCCCGATGTCTAATTTTCTCTCGCGTTCTCTAACGTGAACACTTCCTTCTCTGCACCTCTCAGGTTCTCCTCGTGGTATCTATTAAACGTAGCCTATCACACAACCCCGTACGTCTAATATTTTATCGTGCTCAAGCGTTGGGCGCCATAAATGTAATTTTTTTCTTATCTTTTTATTTACTCACACACAATACAACAAATATAAACAGTATCATAATAAATTACCCTCACAACATATCACTTTCACTCTTGGTATCTTCAGGCTCAATTTTTACAGGCCATAGATCACTTCACGAGCCATTTCACTTTTCACTTTCACATAAAATATAGCCAGTACCCTCTTAAAAATAAGTACCTACATAATAGTGGGGAGTGGACCGCTTTATCCCTTTAGTTTATCTGGAGTTTCTAGCTGAGGCGATCCCCGTCTCCTTAGGTTAATCCTGGCTTCTCCGCCATGCCACTTTCCACTTCACTGTTGTCAGACCATCAGACTCGAAGCTAGACGCCCCTTCACTGTTCTTAGACTATCAGACTCGCCTAGAAGACACTTCCCTCTTCTTGGACTATCAGCCTTCACCTTCCTTCGACTCCTCGACTCGCCGCCTAGAAGCCCAGCAGCAGCCGCAGCCCCTTTCGCTCTCCTTCCCTCTTTATATCGGCACTTCTTAATTGTTAACGCCCGGCCATAATTAGTCTCCCTCCGTAACCTGCCGCGAGTTCAACAATAGCCTGCGAGACAATTTCTATTCTTGGGAATGCAACTCCCGAATGACCTGAATCACCAGGCTCAATGACAAATTGGCCATTGTCGAGGCCGACGCCATATTTCCCTATGTCTCCGTATAAATATTCTGTACAAAAACCAACATGGCGGCTCCCCAACTCCCCAGCATGATATGGCTAAATTTTGATACGTTACAACGTCCTTAAATTTTCCCCTAGACAGATTCATTTTAAGATCCATAAAAAACGCCTGGATAACTTACTAGGTCTTAAAATTATATATTCTCAACAGGAAATCTCTCCCATTTAAGTACATCGGTTTGAGTAAGACGGTTCTGGAATTGTACAACGCAGTAGCGTGTTAACAAGAAGCTCTAGGCGCTCTAACTCAAGTGTTGGGGAGGTTTAAACATGCTTGACCTCACTTTATCCTAATGATATTAAAGTTGGGTAATCGAATGTAGATAACCTTTCAATCTTGAGGTAGCCACTTGGTAACATGAAAATTAGCGAAATTCTCCACTTCCATGGGTAAGGCATTATTCATTAGTACGGAATTATTTATATGTACGGCACATTCTAAGAAAAGTCTAGGCAAGCATCGTAGACCAGAATGAGTGGATTGCCCCTTCCGTTTATCCTCATCCAGGTTACGCTCCTCATATTAGGCTCTCGATTGACCTGCGGGAAAATCCTCGTGGCTGCGATTAATCTTCGTATAGCGGTTCGGAGCCGGTAATGAAATCCTGCCCAAGATGAAGTGCATAAAAAATCGCTTCACCTCGCATCCCGGGGGTGGGAAGGTTGGACGGATCACTGGCCCGCTGCGGCCTCTCTACCGCTGGGACGCTCAACTGCGGGCAAAGATGCTGGAGATTCTTCTGTCGCACGCGTGAGCAGCTTGTGACCTGAGTTTATGACTTGGTCCAACGCTCAGCCTTTCTCTCTCCCTTAAGTTTTGCCTCTATTCTCCCGTACGTTCCTCCCTTTTAGTAATGACTATGTGGAGGAGAGTGGTCAAAGTGTGATGGAAAGAAAGATGGACGAATAAAGAAGTGTTGCGAATGTTAGGAGAGGAAATACAGCTGTGACGGCAATTCGGAGTAGGCATAGTAAGGAGGTGGAGAGACAGAGTAATAAGGGAGAGTGTGAGACTGATGGCCACTCTTGATGGTAGAATCTGGAGGAGAAAGAGAGGCAGAAAAATAAATATTTTGAATAATATGAAGACAGGCGGGATCTGCATCGCTGATCTGCAGAGAGAGATTGTGTAGGAATGGAGTCTTCGCAGAAAAAGTAACGCAAATTACAGTAACCCAACAAAATCTATCTTATCTAACGAACGTCTTAATCCTACCTCTGTCATCTTTTCCCGTTCTTCATTTTGTTAATATTCCCACGCTCTGGTATAATCAGTTAATTATCCACTCCTTTCGCCATCACTCTCCCACTTTGTTTTTTTCCTTATCCACTCCTATGCGTTTCCATTTCCCTCCTCCTCATACAGTCACCAGAGTTTACTTGCACCGGTAACAACAGTAGTAGTAATGTTAGTAGAACTGTTTTAAGGCACAGTGACAACTATAACCATATTACCTCTTAAGTTTTTATATGGATAATATAGATATTTTTTCAGGCGGAAAAATATTTAATACATTTATAAAATCGCTATAGCTGTCTGCCTTAGAACCATGTTGTCCCATTTCAAATTTCCCACAAATTTGAAACCTGTAGTCTGTTCTGGACGACCAAGAGTAGTGCGCCAAATTATCTACTACATCTTCATTTCGGAAATAGCACATCTTTCTCTACTGCTCTCTCACCACCCATACTCTTTCTCTATCTCCCCCAGCTCATCCGCCATCCTTTAAATCTTTCGTTTTCGATGCTCTATTTGGCATGTCCTTCCCTCACATCCTTTTCTCACTTACCCCAGACTCTCACCATGTTTCTCGCCTCCCCTTCAGCTGCTGCTTTTTTTCAGAATGGAAAGCGTTGGGACCTCCAAACACGCTCATTCTTCACGTTTTCGTCCTGCGCAGGCGCCACTGCGTCGCCTGCCGAACTGTCAGCACACGTGCTGGTGCGAGTGGTCATTCTATGCCGCTTCTCCTCCCACTCCCTTGCGAGTCCCTTCTGCCTTACACTTCATCCATTTGGTTTGCTGTCTAACTGTTCGACCTACTTTGTCTTCTCTCCCATGAGTTTTCCCTATCTTTCTCTAGCCATTTTTCAACCATCTCCAAACTTGCCACGGTGCGATTTTCCAGCTGTTTTCCGGCAATCCCCGGCGCAGAGTCAGCATAAGGGTATGCGTCATTCGAAGTGAATTATTCTCCTGAGGAATGCCCGATGGAATATCTCTCAATCTTGCTGAACAAAAGATGATACTAGAGCAAAATCAGAACACTTTCGAAGAAAAATGCATGCGTCGAAATATATAAATGTGCTTCTTTGATTAAGACTTACGCTACGATTCTCCCTAGATAATATGACATTCTTCTTGTCGGTCGTTTATTTTGGTCTTGGAATTGATACTGTAAATCCTCAAACTATAATCTAATTTTCCGTGCTCACGGCCCTCCAAATTCGCTGAGTTATTCGGTGGCTGATTTTTAAGTTCTACAACCTTAGAATTCGTCCCTTACCCTCTTGAAGGAACATTCGTTTATCGTGATTATCGACCATTCCTTCTCTTTATGGTTTCTTCCAGTCGGTTTCCCCACCTATCTTCCTCTTACTTCTCTTTTTCTTCTTTTTTCCTCCTTCCCTACATCTTAAATCCTATTCCTCATCATGGAGGCAATATCTTTATCAAATATCTCTGGTTTCCTTCAGATACCGTCTTAGAAGCCCCATCCTCATTCTTTTTCTTTGAGTCTTCTCCGTTTATTCCGGCTCTTCAACCACTCAGATTGTACCGTGAGCAATGTATGTACATACATGATTGCACCTTTCATGAGGTGGGATTACGTCAACTTACATAAAACCTTGGAAGAAGAGTCTTGCGTATTGCTTGAGATTTTACATCATTGTCTCGTTCTCTATGATATTCCTGTCCAATATTAGTTAACTTAGATACCCTCTCTGTTTTATTTAAATGCATATACGTAGTACCAAATCTTATTGCTTTCGGTCAAAATATTCGATGCATACTATGAATTATAAATTTTTTTATTAAGTGGAATCACCTCTTTTATAGACAGGCCATAATTACATTATTGTAACCACTCTCTTCGTCAGGCTTCACACTGAAAATTGATTTTTCAGACGGCCATTAAAAACAGTTGTACAGCAATTAACATGATAGTGAGACGATTTATCTTCGCATTTAACCCTCGTCATTAACTCCTAACTTCGCTCCGATGCTTTATATGGGCGCTTGTTTGCGATGGAACGACGAAAATGGAAGTGTGCTGAAGCTACTCGCCTCGTTATTACAACCGCGACTCCAGTGTTGAATCGTCTTCGAAAATAAAGGTCATTAAACACCAACCGATTGTCGTTGAGGTCATATTTGAGGACTATTACACATTCCTTCAACTGATTTATTCGTTTATTTTTTATGAATAGTCTGTTTCTCTTTTCTTAAAAAAATAGCAACATTTTTCTAATTAAAACAAAATAATTTAATAATGTAATCTGTGATATCTTTTATATCCAAAACATGATTGCGTGGATGGATTCGTTTTGATAACGTATTTCTTTAGCATTCAAATCTTAGTAGTGAGTGTTGTAGCTCCATATATTAAAAATAAAAATGTCTATAAAATATTGTGATGAGATTTTGACTAAAATAGTAGTGAAGGGGTAGGATTGGTGTGGTGGAAAGAATGTAAATACTCATGAGAATATATGCGAGCTTTCACTCTGAAATAGATGTGGAAATATATACACGTAATTCTACGTAGTACCCAGAGAAAAGAATCATGTAAATATGAAGAGGTTGGCTAATAGGATAATCGAGTGGAGACCTGCGCTAAACCAATCTTAGGATGGCTCATGATGATAGTACCCGGCAATTCACATCGCACAGAATCGTCGAGTTGGCGCTGTTATTCCTTCTGATTGTGTTGTTCAGGTTTTCAGTCCGAGCAGGGGTAGTTTATTCCTGTGATATACTTGTACCCACTTTATTACTGTGTAGAGAACATTTCAAGTTCAATATTCCTTTACAATAGGACAGCAGTCCACTCGGCATATATTGTCAAGGGCAGACTGGCGCTGACGTTGGGTTTCTCTACAAACATTCTCCTTCCAAAGATCCTATTCTTATCCTTAGAGCAATCTCATTTTAAAAGGGGAAAGAAACTTGGTTTAGCTACCCTAGTTACGATAGCCAATGTAGTGGCTATTTTTATTTCCAGGAAAACTCCATTAATAATCTCCTTCTGTTAATTTTTGCCAAGAGGTGGTATATCCTGTGCTCTAATCAGGTTCTTTGAGCTGCAAACGAACTTACATTTTTCAACAGTTCCAAATTACAAGCAAAGGAGTGGTTGGTGCTACTATAAGAATCTGACGTAACAATTATCTCAGCACGCACACGCAGTAATGATGTTGAGAAATATTATATTACAATACACTCGTGACTATGGGTTAAATAACCTTTTTTATTATCCACATGCGTCGTGTTCTATGACGGATTTTCCAAGTCTATGATATCCGCATTTATCGGATGCAGAGCCCTATTCTCCGATTCTCTGTCTAGATTTCATTACTCCCCTCGGAGATCACATTTCTCCTCTTCAAAATTACACCTTTATGTAATTGAGCGAAATTGGGAGTCATCTGACATGATGTGACGAAAATCCCATAAAACCTCGAATTAATCGACCCTTTTTTCCTCAGTCTTCCTCTTGGCAATAGCCTAATTATGCCCCCTGCCGGTGTCCAAGGAAACCTCCTTCTCAACAACCTTCGGGTCCCAGAAGCTCCTTTTTATGCATGCAGCCTAACCATCGTTTTAATGGAGGCCACCGGTTCTCTCATTATTCTTCAATCTATTTTTTTCGACGTTAACACCTAACTCGACCTGCCTTGGATGACGGCTCCGTGGCGGGTGGGAGTGTGTAAGGAAGGTATTTTGACACACGTGCATATCTGTTATGAGGGAAGAAAAAAATTATAATTTGGGTTTCGGGTTCGTTTATCAACATGATATATTGGAAAACACACCAAATTTATACCAACATATTTCCTAATTGATGAACAAGAAGACAAGTGAAAGTTGACTCTATCACTTTTCGAATTCAAGAGACAACGGTCTCTCAAATTTATGCTCGGTTATACAAGTTTCTTTCATTAACGTCTTAGAGCTAACCTCCGGGACTCATCTCCGAAACAGAGTGAGGATAACCGTTGAAATCCGTTGAAAAAAGACCTCACTTCCGTGTGGTCGGATGGTAAACTTCATAAGTAGCTCACACAAAATGAATGAAAAAGGAGGAAGGATGAAGAATCTGTTGGGGTATTAACTGAAATGAAAGTCATTCTGGTGAATCGTGAAATTAAATGAAAAACCATTTTAGTACTTCAACATTGCCCATTTGTTTCCGTGATGGAGACATTGAAACTGAACTAAAAAGTTTTAAAATTTAAATTCAGACCACATTTTGATCGAAATAGTTCAACAGCAAATAAGGCGCCTCGTCTACCAGACTAATACAAATTTATGCGTTAGACAGTAATATGGATGATGAAAACGGAATACTTACTAGAAAATTACTGCGTGCGGTCCATTCTTTCTTTTCATATTGGTCCTTATAACTGTAAAGAGTATTGTGAATATACATTTCAATGTACATACATACATAGTTGATATTTTTTACTTGATGACACTAATCTTCATTAAAATCCCCTGTCAAACATAAAATTGGACTGCTTTTTTAAGATAATGTTGAAAAGTTGAATTTGGAAAACATCCTGAACAAAGGCGTTGACCATTGCCTTAGGCTCTATTGTCTTGGTGACCGCGTGTTTTCAAGTCCATTCCGTTGTTTAGAACCCCTCAGGCTGGAATAAAGGTGCATGCAAGAGAAAGGAAAAGGAAAGAAGGTAGGTTGGAGTGAAATACAGCGTCGTCAATAGCATAGCTCTTTACGATAGGCGCCACGGGGTCTACGGCTTCACGTCACATCCAGTGGGTTGCGTACTGAACATGGATCTCCAAACAGTATTCAAATAAGGACTGCGGTGAAGTTTCTGTATCAGGAATCGTACTTGGTCTCAAAGGGTGGATAGCCAGCACTCATGATTACGTTACATTTTAGCGCCCCTTAATACTTTTAGTATGGGGTAACGAAAAGGCAGCTGGCAATATTCATTCATGCTCCCTCCGCTTTCACCGATCCCACTTACGCCCGCCGCTTTATCGCTCTCTTTTGTCTCTTCCGCTCCCTCCCGCCCCTGCATCAGCAAACCCCGCTCGTCCCAAGCACCGAAATCGGCGACAGCACCCCCGGCGAGGCGCCGAGCCTCTGTGGCGCCGCCGCGCGGAGGGTTGGGGAGTCATGCGCTCGGCTGGAACTGGAGTTCTCCATTCGCACACGCTTTGCGAAGGGCGAGCGCGTCGCGAAGGGCGGACAGCCGTTTGCGTGCTTTCTCTCCTCGTCTATCCCCACCACCCTCGACCAGAGTGCCCCTCGTGCGCCCCTCCTGATGATTGTGTGTATATCTGCGTGCAACCTCCTCCAATTTCATAAGAGCCGTGCCTACCGCCACGAAACCCCGTTCGCAATTCTCATCCCCATAAACCCTTTGACGGCGGATTAATTCATCTAGGGTCCCCCAAAGCTTATCGCATGTATGTACTTTTATGCGCATATATCTCTTTTTAGGGTGGTCCTATACATTCAGCAAAAAAAAAGATGTGACGCGGAAGAAAATTGTCACCACTCTTTTGCAAAAAAAAAAGAAAAGAGCGCTCCTCGATAAACTCTACTGACCTAGGTTTGGCTTTTTACACTCTCCGAATGCTGTTTTGTTTTTAATATGAATAACCTTAATTATTATATGAATAAAATTCTAAGTTTCAGCACGGCCAAATTAAGTACTTACCTGATTTTTTCACAATTTGGTGATACTGGTAAAACTAACTTATACTTATGAACTTGTAAAACTGGCAAATTTTAGCTCCTAATTTGAATAGATCGCGATCAACTTTTGTGGAACTTTGAAGCATAACTACTTCTATGCAATATTTAACTCAAAGAAAATTAAGTCAGTTTCACATGGTGATTATTACATTCATCGGCTGTAAAATGGAAGTAAGTATGGATGGTTAACAAATTGCTTAGGATGTTGAAGGGGAAAAAAGGAAGGCAGTTGATGATCGAAATACGGAGAAGACAGAGGAGATAATTAAAACTAGCATTTATGGACAATGGGATTTCAAGGACTGAATAACACAGGATTGTGAAGAAGTGGTGCATGAAGAAAGGAGACTGAAGAGAGTAGAAAGAATACCAATCTGAAGAAAGACTTTAGAGAATTTCTCTGAACTCGGAAAGCAGCAAAGAGCAAAATAGGAATCATAGAACAAAACCTACCCGAGGAGGCTCACAATATTAAATTGGTGTTCAATCCAAAGGTTGGTGTTCTTGATGAGAGTAATACTCAACAAGCACTAAGCTCAACGGGATGTGCAATCCGCTAATCGCTAAGACAAAATTGGAGCGGAGGACCACCTATCAGCAGTCGAAAGCATGAATCACAATATTATTTTTCACGGATAAGCTCAGAGGATGAGTCAAAGATGCTGAAAATTAAAAATTCAAAAGTATCAATTTTAAGCATACTTAAAATGATGGGGACCCCAATCCCTAAAAAAATTCATCATTTGAGAAGTCCCTTTTCCATCCCTGTAGACATACATGAACCCGAAAGAAATCTAATCAGCAATATTAGAATGCAGAGACCAGTAATTGAACGTCTACTGTACATAACACGTAACCATATGAAATATAAATTCAATACCTCGAAAGAAAATGACCGTGTAAGTGGCGAAGAGGATAACTCGAGTTACCATTGTTCCTGTCACTAAAGCTTGATTGTTCCCTGAACACCAACATGAAAAATGAACGTGTTAATCAGGCTTAAAACTCTATCTTCATGACTACCTCGATGTCACCGCGAGCCAGGAGAAAACTAATAAATTCCAACTCTAGGTGCATTGCGGTTTCGAGTTGAAATATCTGAAAGAAAGAGCACATGAAGCAACCATATCTTTCCCTGTCCATCCTTTCGAAACGGCTTTCAGGGCCCCTTCCCTACGCCCACACTTCCCCTGCCCCCTGTTTCTCCCCTCCCGGTCGTTCTCACGACCGTCAGTCACTAACCCCGCCCTCCCCGAGCTCAATTCCAATTTGCACTCACCAAAGTGCTCCCTCCCCACCGCACGCTGCGGTCGTTTCTGCTTCCCCGCAAATCCGCAAATTATCCTCACCCTCCCCCGTCATTGCCCCCTCTCTCTCTATGCCTCAGTCAACCGTGGATTCAATATGGAGGCGATTCATTTCACCTCCAACAGTTTGCTATTTTCCCCACATGCTCTCAGGTTCTCCCCCCTCTCTATCGCTTCTTTTGTCATCCTCCCTCTCCTTCTGGGTAATAAATGTGAGTGTCAATGGAACTCTACGCATAACGCCAAAATATGAGCAAGTAGGCGAGCTGTAGTGATTCTCAGTGCGCATATCGAGTGTCATTTAGCGATGATCAAATTCTTTAGACGGAAAAAAGACGGAGTCTCGTTTTCGGGACAGCAGTCTTGATTCTGCACAGAGGAGAACTCGATCGAAGTTAGTAAGTGGTTCTTCCTCAATGAATGATTGTGCCTTTAAACTTTTTCATAGTTTTTGCCACTCTTCTTATGCCTAATTCCTTTTCCTGCGATTAATCATAACTTTACAACTTTGTATTAGAGCATTAAATTTATGGCGAATATCATTGTGGGCTGAAAGTATTGCTCTTCAGGTTTCTGGGTCTTCCTTAAAATTTATTGCTCCATAATGTTTGGCTTTTTTTCCTAACTTACTCCACCTTGTACAGCTGCGTGCGTGCGATATGAAGGAAGTTTCGCGTATTTTTGCACCTGTTCTCCCCAAACTTCCCTGCCTCCTTCTTGACCGTGCTACTTCCTCGTTGCCATGGTGTTTTGGTAACACCCATGGCCTAATTTGGCAGGCGCTCGAAATTTATGTCATGGTAAGAGATCCTTGATAGCCCTGTGATATTCACCTGAAAAGCGAGGGTATAAGATCGCATCGTACTTTGAGAGACTTTCTCAGCTCATAGACCATTTGCGCCATTGTCCTCAATCTGTAATTTCATAAACTCAATGGGGGCGTTTACTCGGAACCGAAATCGTTATTTTGTACACGAAATCGTTAGATGAAAACGTAAAAAAAATTTTAGTGAAAAAATTAATCTTCTAACTACAACCATTCACTCAGAAATCAAAAATTAAAATAAGCAAAAGGTGACGCCCACCGAAAATGCTGCTGTGATAATATTGACATCATTTTCCTCCCGTCCTTGACTGCTTTCAGGGGAGAGGAAGGGAGTGGAGGGGGATTCTCGGAAGGTCTGCTCGCACAGATGCTGTCGCAATCATTCCCATTGGCCGAGTCAGCTGTGTCCCCCCCCCCCCCATTGCGATAAGGCAAAGTAGCTTCGCGGGCTCAGTTCTGATTCGATGAAGTCGATGTACGGCAGAGGTTGCACCACGCCCACTTTTCTGAAAGGGTTAAAAACATCAGTTTTTGCCCCTTATAACTCGGGAAATAATTGTCGGATCAAAAAACGGAAAAATACGGGTCTTTTTATTTTAAAAACTCAATCAGATTCGGCATTAAAAATATGGTAAAAGACCCCATTTGAAGATTTCCTGTTTCCTGAAAAAAATAACCACTTATCTGAAGCATCTTTAAGTTAAAACACTTTTTAATCTGCCATTATCCGGACTGAATAGCGGTTAAGCTAAGAGTATTTTACCGTTCCGCATTCTAATCTTCGCCTTCATTTACGAACTGATATTCTTACGAGCTCATAATCGTATCCTGATAATTCTATTTTCCTTCATTCCATTGGCGTGTGCTAAAAAAGTGAGCAACATTAAGAGGGCATTATCATAGATTGGATTTTTTTCCAGTTATGTTATTTGGCCCAAGATCTAAAAGGTCTGCCCCTTTGGAAACTGACCTTCCACCAACGACCCCTTTATTTGGCACAAATCTTTTTTTTGCAAGGTCCATTATCCCAGTGGTCTAAGTATAGCTACGTGAATATTTTTAAGTGTTCCACTCATACTCCTTGCTTCCACTTTGATCATCTCTCCTTCCCATCCGTTTCCCATTTATCTCCTTAACTCTTTCCTCGATCTGACCTCTTTTTGCTACCCTTCAGAAATACTAACTGGCCCTATTCCCTTCTCCCACTTTCAAACCATAAAATCACTTTTGTTAATAATTATCCGCATTTTATATCCGGACCTAATCAGCATGGATAGAAGTTACGGTAACCTGAATATTTTAACCACGGAATCATTTTATTTACCCTGCAGTAAAATGCGTGGTAGAAGTGTTGATAATTGACATCAAAATCGCTACTATTATCGCCAGAGCTCCGTCACCATTTTCATAAATCCTGTGCAGTTGTTCTCATACCTAAATCCTTCCTCGGAATGATAGTAGTTACATTAAAATTGCAGTAAAACATTTATTCCCTGCATGTGAAAAAATGTTTTACTGTTTTATTCCCATGTAAGCATATTCTATCTGACCTTCCATGGTATTTGCAGCTTGACTTGGTATTAGAGTTAAATTCACGTACTAACCGCAGAAACCCTTATCGGAGTTACCCGCTGATGTACACAATAGCAAAGGTCAAGGTGCAGATTTTTTTTCTCTGCTGAAATCTTTCTAGTATTGGAGTTATAAATGTATCGCATGTCCACTAGGGGGCCCTTAATATTCTCCATCATGCCCGATTTAAATTAACTTTTAAATAATTTATCGCAGGGACTCCCAGTCTGAGGAATTTGCGTTGCTTTATCTCACAGCCCTCCAGTCTGAAGCTCTCGTTAAGAGAAAGAAAAGGGTAAGGAAAACTCTCTTCCCCATGATGAAGCCCTCGTGAGCAAAGTGGGTGAGGAGTGGGGGTTGTTGACACCCCCTCTTGTAGCTCACTTCTGGAGTGACACAGCCCAGTTGCGTTCACTGCTTCCCTCTCGCCTCAAGCGCCCCCATTATCAGAGAGCACCAAAGGAAAAACATAGGTATAAGCGCTACCCGTCCTCCTCCCCTGTAACCGCGGTGCCCCCTTTTGAGAGAGCTGGCCCATATATCTCAACTCTTTCCGTCCGAGGCCGCCCCCGCGGATGTTGTTGTTGCATCGCGATGACCCGGTTTCGTCCGTCTCTCTCTCTCTCCTCGCAACAGAGTGCGGAAACGGCGCCCGAGGGTTAATTGCGGGAGCGTGGGTGGTGGCGCCTCTTGCGGGGGTGTGGGAAACACCCCCGGTCTCTTCCCTCTCCTCTCTCCGCACTCGCTCTTTTCTTCCATCCTCGTCGTCCTGGCGCGAGCAAGATTTTCTCATTCCACAACCGTTACGTAGGTATTATGTTTTCGTTTTGTCTCCGAAAGGACAGTTCTAGCGGAACCGGCAGGCACATAAATCTTCTAGTAATTTGAGTTGAATCATAGATTATTCCCATTTTATTTCGGACGTTATTCTTGGCAAAAAATTAATTGCGAGACAAATTTGCCTACAATGCGTAACGCATAGCTAACAACGTCATGTTACCCTCATTGGAGAGTATTTTAAGGGACACATTATTTTGAATTTTTTTACTGCTTATTTTCTGCTTGCTTAAATTTTTACCCTTAAATTCTTTTACGTAGATGGGCAATACTTATCTAACTATCATAAGGCATGATGGCTTTTTGTCAATATTCATCAAGAAAAAAATTGAATTGGTAGAGCGGTGGAGGGAGATCTTGAATAGGGCAAGAATCGTAGATTCCAAATAAAAGAATTATGCTAAAATCAAGAGGTAAGTCGATGGAATAATCGTGTTGAGAGCTAACTCAACTCAATATTAAAATTCAATCGCAGTGATAATGACGGGGTCTTGAGTAATTATGGACAAAAATTTGAGACGAAGCACATCACTAGAACCTCATCAGGTCATTGAACAGATAACGTTGCTACACGACAGTGCCACGTCTTCTAATACCGAGTCACATGGTGTAATGAGTGCCCAATCATTGCCACATCTATGTGAAGAATTCCTTACCCTTAGAGAGACCACCACGAAGTAT
The DNA here is from genome assembly GCA_933228895.1 of Platycnemis pennipes. NCBI lineage: Eukaryota > Metazoa > Arthropoda > Insecta > Odonata > Platycnemididae > Platycnemis > Platycnemis pennipes. The sequence continues at coordinate 70,373,792 of OW121847.1, read as the reverse complement.
GGATGTGTGAGAACGCGAATCGTTCCTCCGAAGGGAACGATGGAATTCCAGGGAAGTGCACTCGTCGACGCGAGAGGGAAGCCTCTGCCCATTGCGGCGTCGATACGTACTCAGCGCGTGTCCGAGTGAAGAGTCCGTTCACGGGAATGTTGACAGTCGTCCACTGTCAATCACCGGCGTTCCGTGAGCTAGAGAAGGGGGGGAAGAGCGGAGAGGATTGCAGGAAGCGCAATCTCGTGCCAGGTGCGAAAATTGCGAGTGGTCATGGATTGCGTGATCGGCTCGAGTGCAGGCAAGGGTTTCGAGGAACTACGGTAAATCTCCTTTCGCTGCCGCATAAAAGTGTGGGAAAGTGTTGGTGGAAGATGTGAACTCGGGCCACGGCGGATGCTTCCCCGTGCGTACTGCGACGAAGAAACCAGGCGGGCGCAGAGGCCAAGGCGCGGGGTGGGGAGAAGTCACTCTCCGGATAGAGTGTTTCTGCTATATGAGTGCTTAGGAATCAACCATTTAGTTTTCTAGTTGCTCCCCCAGAAGGAAGGAAGCTAACTTGAGGGCAGTGTGAGTACTTAGGCTTCAATCTACTACCCGAGTTCAGTCATCTATATTCATTGCCAACGAAGGGATATATTTGCGTAGACCTGTCATGGAATCCGTGGTTTAAACTTTCAATTCCGTCGAATTCTCTATATATACGGTAATAACACTAGTGATTTCTTGCATACTAAATGCTTAAAAAGTATCTACCAAACTATGGAAATGGTGGTCATTGGTCGAACTAAAAAGTAGGACCTCATTTTGTCAATGGCGTTTTTGGAAGTCGTGAAGTATAAAATGCATCGCTATAGTTGACATCATTGTCTTATTTTTGGGTCATTGGAACTTTATAAATAGCGCCGGCGATTAAAAAAACATGGGTTATTCTATTTGCCTATTTGGTATTGGGACAGTTTAACATTTCATCGGTGTGCATCCCATTCACTGTTTTTTTCAATTACCTCTATATAAATAATTAACTCCCCGTATAGCGGCTATATTCGTTTGATATCGAGTTTTCATCGTTTACTTTCTCTCATCCGTGGAGAGGAGCATAAAAGTTGAACACTGCTCGCGGATGCTTTTTTGCGAGTCAATTATATTCCCCCTTAATGGAATGTATTCATTCTAATTCTCAGCGTATTGGTGATGCAAAAATAAGGAAATTAATTCATCAGTTCCTCAAGTAACTAAGTAACAAAATTCCTCCGAATCATTTATTCTAATTGTGACACTTCTGGATTTTCCTTTTTCAATTCTCATCGTTACGAGGACATGAAAGGAGCCGGATAACTTCTTGTACAACAATCACAAATTAGCATGCATAAGTTTTCATAATGCGTAATATAGTAACATGCGTTATTGATATTTTCTTGGGAGAGTGAAAACATTTCGAAGCGGCAGGGGTCTTAGGAACGAGAACAGTCTGCATGCTTCATGCATGAACCCTGTGAAAAGCCTTGTACTTCAATGAAAATGATTATCTTTGGAATTTTTCTACGGTTTCCTGTTGTTCACTAAATCTCTGAATTTTGAGAACGAATCGGCGACTGCCTCTTAAAATACGATTGTTTTTTCACATTTTATGCCATCTCAAGTGTCTTAAAATATATCTTTCCAGGTTTAGAACTTGGTTCTCATCCTTAATGCCTCTATAATATAACCTGAATTACCTTTAAGGTGAAAAGCCACTCGGAAGATGCGGCCATACTTTCAGTGCCACACGATCATGGTCGGTCGCCGGGGAATTTTCAACTCGATCCGAAACTCGCGTATTCGTTAAATATCTGCCATGTGAAAGAAACTGGAACACACTTTAGGGGGAGAAAATGAGGTGGAGTTCATGGCTTAATTAGGCCTCGAACGCGTGCTGAAGAGATCGTTCGCCGGGAGGCTCCTGGTGAAAAATCGGGAGACCTTTCTTCTCCTGAGGGGCTCGGCGGGAATTTCCCCGCGATTAATTAGTCCGAATGACAAATGGAGCGATATAATGCGAACGTTGATCTCGCTAATCTAACCCGCTGCCGCTTCACAAAGCCTCGCCGCCCCAAGGTCCATGCAGTTTGGAATGTAAAAGGGGGGACGAAAATATCTTCCATTTATCATGCGATTCAAGAAAAGCTCCCAATCCCGACATCCCACGTAAGGAGGATATACCGTCTTCAATGAGAAGTAGTGGTCTAGATCATTCTACATTCATGCCGAATGGTGCCAATCCCTCAATAGCTCACGCAGGTGATCATATTGGGGCTACAAGTGCGCGACTGAACCGTTTAAGGAAGAAAAAATTTTCATCAAGGAGGCCATGGATTATATGTACAATGGAGTGTTCACTAAATCATCGACCATGTATTTGTGTTCCTTGCTAATCATCGCTGATATATACATTCATCAAAGTGCACAAATAGTTGGACAAATAGGGGTTTAGCAGTATGCTACGGCTTTCGGGCCGAATGAAAAAATTAGCTAATTGTAAAATAAATCTTCAAACGGTCTTCGAACCTATATTCATTTTCATATTCTCCTCAGGTGCTTGAGTGATGGGCAAGATAAATAAAATGAATAGCTGGATGTGAGTTCTACGGCTAAAATCCGTCGCTAATTTATGAGGAATCTTGGATATTTCAATCTCAACATAGAATAACTGGAATGTAATGCGAGGAACTTAGGGAACAAGGGTATGATGGGAATATAAGGGTAAAAGGGTATAATGGCTTTGTACTTTTCCATAATAATTTAATATTTTAAATTTGTACTTTTCCATAATAGTTTAATATTTTAACTCTGTACTTTTCCATATCAATTTAATATTTACAACCGTGTTTAGACACTTCCGCGCCACTTTCTTTGGAATTATAATGAATAATAAACAATAATAAAATATAATAACGAATTGATTCCACAAGAATCGCCTGAAACCATTTCGTAAAAATGTGTTTCACAAAACTTTTCCAGGAGATGTATGCTTGTGACAATGACGTGAAATCCTCGAAACTGGTTGTGATCATTAAATATTTTTGTGTAATAGCATAAAGTCTATATATTTCCATCAGAGTGAATTACTTCGAGTCGTCGACTATTTGTCGTAGTCTTTTAATTGATTGGGAATTTAGCCACCATCACTGTACAATTTAGAGAGGAATGAGCTACATTTCATCAAATTCTGTCTATCTGGGTCATTCTTGGACATCGTAGGTTTGTTGGCTGAGCGGCTTGCATGTGAACTCTCTAAAATATTCCAATTTAATTGAGGAAGGAGTATTGGGTCTACGTGGATCGCTGGTTTTTAGATGATACCTGATCATTGGATGCAGCTTTTCTCTCCTCTAAGAATTAGCGGCCCTGTTCATTTAAAAAAAAAACGGAGCACGCCTCAGAGATTACATCCAATCGCCTATGGGGATCGGGGAGTATTTCTGCCACCGAACTTTTTTCCCTTCATCAAGTCCCACGTCAGTCGTCCGCGAGGGGCGAAAGGAGTTCCGATCGCCTTGGAAAGGAGCGTTTCGGTGTGAGTCCCTCTCCACAATGACCGATCACTTTCGGGTTCGCTCCTCCTCCCCCTGCAGCAGAGTAACTCAATTCTCGCCTCCTTTGACTCTCCGCCCAACAGTCGTAGGGCCGCAGGAAATAGTCAACGCCTCTTGACTCGAGTATTAGGATGAGGAGTCGTGGAGACGGTAGTTAATTTTTCACGCCTTTGGCATCGATTCCAACCCAGCTCTCCCGATTCCACTTCCGTATCAGTAAACATTTTGATGGAATGCATAGGTATTGTAATGATAAGTTAGCAGAAGTCAATGTGTATTTTTTAAGTTCTTTGTATCGGGAAGGTCGTAAAACTCTTGATGATTGTGATGTGGAGATGTCTTTTTGGTTGAGGAATGTGTTGTTATCCAAGATCTACCTTCGAGGAAAATCAGCTGATCGTAATCGTCGAATCTCTGCATTTTCCCCCTTGAAAGCCTTGCAACATGTTTTCAAAAAGTAGAGAGACAAAGAGTGCTAGGAATTGAGAGGATTAATGAAGGTTAAGGGAAGGAAAAAGGATGGAAAGAGAGATATTCCTGCGTATTATTCCTAAAGGCCTGCGAGATATTCCTAAAGGCCACGCTCCGCTCGTGACACGGTCTTGAAAAATACTATTGGCCGCATTTATTTTCTCGGTGTCTTTAAGTTTCTTTGTGTCTTAAGTATGGCAAACTACTTTTTTAATTTGTAGAGGAAAGTTCTGTCTGCAACATATAAAAAATGAGCAACATCAAGGGCAAAGGTACATCGTCAAAAATCAATTTGAAAATTTAAAATTGTTATAAACTTTATAAAATTGTTTATATTTCACCCTATAATCCCTTATTATATTTGTGCAATACAAGACCTTTAATATTAGTCCTTAAGCACGTCTGTAGCGCTAATAGTCTCGGAGATATATTGATTGTGTAGTAACTTTTGCAATATTCGAATTTTGCAGCGTTGCAATTTCTCGTAAACGGTTGCGTTTTTTGCAAAACGGCTTTGGGGTTTTATTTTCTTAACAAATAGACTCGTTATACCAAATGTGGTCAAAATCGGTGACCCTAGGGGCAATCACCTGGTCGAATTGACAAAGAATGACCCATATGTATCCGCGGAAAATGTGTATCACCTTGTTTTTTATTAAGTTCTGAGGAAATATAAATTTACTATTAATATTTCGTATATTTTTTCAATAAACTAGAAGTAAAATTTGGAATATTGCAGACCCAATCATCTCTTTACCACCAGATCAGTTAACTTCGACTCATTCCCGGAAGTATAGCACGTGCTGATATATTTTAAAAGTTAATCAGAGTTTACGTACCGGACAACATAAAAGGTTTGGATTATAGTAGAAAAACGTTATGAATTTAACCGAGAATGCAAACGGCAGTAATGGCATCGATGCATCATCAGAGGTCCTCGTTAGTTCAGATTTCTTCCGTGATACTATTTATTGAATTTCTTACCTTCTCCAGGTACCGGTCTTCAGAAGATTATCAATCCGAGCTATGTTTGACGTCTTGCTCATTAGGACTTTGGAATCTTAAAAGAGGTTAGCTCGCGACCACTTGAGTCAAAGAGAAATTCTGCTTCTTTGGATGTGCCTGTACGCTGGTAAAATAACTACTACCACTCTTAAAAATGCCTAAGCTATCAAAAAGCAATATTAACCCATTAAAGGTGCAGATTAGTCATAGAAAAGTTATGTGTACTTTTTCTTTCTAATGACAACTGACGTCATTTGCGCCAGGGTGAAGTAGATGCACGGACTTAGAATATTTATTAGAATAATTAGAGTAGATGTTATCAGAGAACGGAGAAGGGTTTAGTGAAACCCAGCGTTAGCATTGGTCTGACCTTGACGAAATACGCCAAGCGGGTAACTCGTCTTAACGTCCCATCCGACGGACGGAGTACTGACCTCGAATACTCTCCACAATGCACTGAAGTAGAGAGCGGTGCACCAATGAATAATCTGCTAGTGCCGGGATTCAAACCAGGGCCCATGGGATGGGGGGCCAGCACTCTAGTTACCACACCAATCCGATTCCCTGTAACGTCGTGCCAAACCCTAAATAGAAGAGTGCATTTGTTTGATTAATAATTTACGGCTTTGTTTTCTCAGTTGTTTTTCTTGAGTTGGTAGTATTTTTTTCATTTCCTTAGATGTTAGTTATGTTCTTTTGTTTTAAATGAAAAGTTTTTGTTAGTTGTTGAATGTTTATTTTGATAAAAATGGTTGTTAAGCAGTTGTTGATGAAAAGAGAGGGGAATTGTTGAGTGAGAGATGGGGAGAGAGAGGAACAGAGATATACATTTTCCTGTAAATAGGTAGGGTCTGAAATGTAGAAAATAAGAATTTTATTGGAAAGAAAGTGTCACGACATGACACCCCTTATCTTCTCAGCCTGGAATAGAGTTAAGATAGTGTTTGCGCTTCAGGTATAATTCCATTTATGCAATGCTTACACCCAAAATATAAGTATTTAAAAAATATAAAAATTGGCGTATCTTTCATTTTACGATGCAACCTCCATGAGCATTTACGTTTAGTTGTAACACCGAAGTCCCGGAACCTGGGCTCTTTCATGCGCAACCTCACTCTTCCGCGTGGGCAAGCACCCACTGCGAACCCCTCCGAGCATATTACACGCCCTCCCACACACATATACATGCCTCTCGTCTCTCTCTCTTTCTTTCTCTCTTCCCCACTTTCAATGCGATGCCGGCCTCAGATTACGCACGGGATAACTCACCCCGGGGATATGATAACCCGTCTCGCAATCACACGCGCTTCAGTCCGGGAAAATCTCGGCGGGAAGGGGGAGAGGGATCCCGTGGAAAAGAAGAGAAGACGCTTCTAGTAGGTGTGAAGGAGAGTTGCGAAGGTGGCGGGACTCTGAAACAGCCTTCCGTTTCCCCGCGAGGGACTCAGCCAATCAGATAACAGGGCGGGTGCGAGATGCGTCGCGGACGGAAGGGCGCTTACCACCAGAGATTATGAGTTCCTATTTTACATTCGCCAATATATTTTACAGGAGACAGGAGGGGATGCGTTAATTTTGTCGATATCGGCTGCTCGCTGTCTGTATTATCTTCCCTTCCTCCCTACCTCTCCCGCTGACTCTTCCCCGAGGTGAGGAGAAACTCCCAACCACTTTACTCTCTGTGTTCAGGGAGTAAAGTGTAAATGTCTTGATCGCATCAATGTTGGGATTTCATCCTCACCATCGTGATATTGCCATGGCCATAAGGTCGAGATGTGGAACCATCTCGTGTCGAGAAAAGCGGCTGATGAAATAATTATGCGTTGGTGGATTATCTTCGTCCTAATTAATAATCTTAGCGCAAGATGAATACCGCGTGACGTATGGGCAAACGCCTTGGTTGCATCGCAAATTCACCGAAGATTATCTTCCGGTAATCATGGCGGGAAAAGGCGTGTAGGAGAAGAGCCCCATGTCGTGATTTCATAGCATGAAAACGGCTGTTGTGCTGCATCGGTAGTGGATCCTATAAACGGATATCGTTGCATCTTTGTATCTCTTGAGATGAGCGTCATTGTCGTTAATAGGTATTCTCCCTTGCTAGAGACGGGTGGTTTTTTTTTTTAATAATCACTCAATTGATTTCTCAACATGACGGATTTCCTGTGGCGATGTAGCCTTCATTCATCAAGGTCATCGCGACGATGTAGTTCGTTTTAAGTTCGTACCACGCGACTTAATCGACTTTTTGTTCTGTGTAGGTCATCTCTCTTTCGCCAATATTTTTCCTAGGGGTATTTTTTTATTCTCTGGCTATTTTATCTAAATTTTTTATTCTCTAGATATATCTCTAAATAACCTTTAATTTTTTAGTAAAATATTGATATGCTATTTTGCCTACCAAAACGAATCTACTGTAGTTATGGATCATTATGTTGAATTAAAAATTTTGTACTCTTTTTCAATGCAGACGTCATGATGGAATGAGGTAGGGAAGTGGAAAAGAAGTCAATTTTAGGAAAGTTTACTCCAGCCTAAAAAAAACACCTTCACCCGCGATAGTGCCTCCTTAGTTAATTAATCTACGAAGCATCCTTTCACTTCTCCTCTTCAACCGTGTTCACTCATTCGCTTTCTCTCTTTTTTGCCGCATAGTCTTCTTTTAATTGCCATCCAAAGTTAATCAGCCTGGACACCGCTCTGATTGGTCTTCGTGACGGTGCCTACATTAAAACAGATTGGAATAGGTTTATGTCAGAGACGCTTACTTCTTCTTATCGGCCGCAATAAAAAGAGGTCCAATTACGCCTCCTTTAATCGCAACCAGCATGGCAAGCCTACATGTTGAACTCTCACTCTAATCTTACGAATACAAGTATAGGAAAACCTAGTGTAAGGGGAGCAAGCTTCTTATCCGATAAAAAATGGTGGTTGGTTATTCACTGAATTCAGCGCGCCGAATGATAAATGGTAAAGCCGATTCTTAGAAAATGAATGTGTTTAATTTATTCCACCCCTGGTTAAATCCATCCATCGCAAAAGGAATATATTTTAAGGAGGAGTGTTTTACGCAATTAATCGCATTGACTTGGCGTATTCAGCGTGTACCCTCGTGAGAATCTGAAGTGAGAACGAAACTCTTTATGTAATGCCCCAATTGCTTTATAAACATACTAATGCATCATTGAAAGGAGATTTGAGCACTAGTTGGTAACAAACTTATACTGAGTTAGCTGTCGAAAGCTCTTGTCACTGTAGCGTTTATCGGGTTGTATTTTATATTCTAATTGTCCTTCTCACTTCATCTCAGGCTAACGTATTTCAGAGTTACTTGGTTTCCTAGTGCAAGATTTGGAAAATTTAAATACTGTATCAAGATATTTCTTGAGGTAATTATCCACTTAAGTTAAGGATTGTTAAGTAAGCGTTAATACAATAGGGTCATTCCATTTTGAGTGAAGGCGTGACGCCCGCCGGTCACTGCGGCACACACTTGATCGTTCATATTTCTATTGCAACATGTAATCGAATGAGCCGTAGCCTTGCAGTTACTCCAGTGCACACCTTTTACTGAATCTTGGTACAGAAAAGAAAATTTCTCGGAAAAACTGCCCACAAAGAAACCTTGAAGGTACATACATGATTTCAGGTTGTCTCTGACTTCCAAGTAATATACAATTTGCATGCGAGCAATATAGCCATGCCGTCGTACTCGCATAATATCTTCAGGGAAAACCCCGCAGAACATTTTTAGAGACTTAATCTGTGTTTTTAATGGACAGAAATTTTCCTGAGTTCATTGTTTGAAACATTTGTCATCATGTAAAGTGTGTGTGGGAAAATTCATCATGTTGCAAAAGATGGCTTAGGTAATAGGTCAGTAATAGTGTATGAGTTAATAATATCAGTGCATGCCTCCGAGGACAACTACCAGAGAACCGTTTATTGCGCAGCTGCACCTTCATACGGTGCTTTTGAAGCAAATACATCTTAAGGGTCTCAGTAAGAGGCATGTATTAGTGCCGCAAAGAAAGCAGGACTAATGAATTCTTGAGAAGAAAACTGGGAGTCGGTACATCCAGGAAAAAAGTCATTATGCAGTTTGAACAAGACATTGAAATCGTTGGATCAAACATCTGCTATTGCTAAAAATTCATTATCAAGTAAATATTCAAAATCAAGTAAATATCAATTTTTAAAAAATTGATATTTAATATTAAAATTGGAAGCCGAAGACGATACAAGGTTTTTCTATTGTTCTCCGAGGCCGACCGCTTTAAAGCCAGGTGCCGCTCTTCATAAATTCTAAGGCTTTGGTTACACATGGGGGAAGCAAATAGCGATATGCACTGGCAAAGAGTTGGTATACGGTTAAAATGTGGAGAGAAGAGGATGAATGAGAAAGTTACAGAGATCTGAGGACACCAGAGTACCATACGATCGGCCGGGTGGCGGGCGCCGCAGTGACCGGCGGGCGTCACGCCTTCACTCAAAAATATTTTTCTGTCTTAATTGAAATATGATCTCTGGCTAACTTTTTAAACTTGTAGAGGAGGGTTGTGCATAAAACATATAAAAAAATGAGCAAGATCGAAAGTGTAGGTGCATCGTCAAAAATCGATTTGAAACTTTAAAATTGTCATTAACTTTATAAAATTGTTTATATTTAACAGTCATGTCACTTATTACATTTTTGCAATTTAAGTCCTTTAAAATAAGCCCCTAATCAGGTCTGTAGTTCAAATATTCTCCGAGATATACCGTAAAACGTGTAGCAACTTTTGCAAAATTTGAATTTTGCAACGTTGTAATATTTCATAAACGGTTTCGTTTTTGGCAAACCGATTTTGGATTTTTCATTTTCTTATCAAATGGAGCCAATATGCCAAATTTGGTCAAAATCGGCGATCCTAAAGGTCATTTTTGCCGATTTTCTGGTCGAATTGACGTGGAATGACCCAATACTTTATGTCCTCAATAAGACTTAATTGTTTCACGAATTTGTTGACTTTTTGTGTAGCTTGTGTAATTTACAAACAATTTGCATTGATATTTTTGTCTCCGATCTGTGACATGTTTACTACTCTTTCCGACGTAACTAGCATGTCTTCATTCCCGAGTGTAAAATTGATACTGAATGTATAGAATGGAAGAAATTATTTTTGTGATACAAGTCTCCTAGAAACTGTGTAAATAAAATAGTATGGATGCAAGATATGAATCCAGGCAAGAATACACTGTAAAAAGTAGATCTGATTTTAAGGTACAAAAGCGATCTGAATTTCAGATGCAACAATTTTAAGACAGGGTATGTTGAATTTCAGCAGTAATATCTTGTCTAAAAATAAGGCAGGTGAACGGCTGAAAATCAGACCATCCAGAATCCTGCTTCCTCTGCTTCCTGCTCAACTGCTCCTGTACCAACCATCCATGTTCCTGCCTCTTCCGTACCTTAAATCCGTGTTCCTGCCTTACAACCAGACAGCGCTTAAATTCAGATCGCACTGAAAATCAGATCAACTTTTTACAGTGTAGAGTGCTGCAGAATACATTAGTGAAATAGACCGTTGTCTATCTCTACAGGAACTAATTTGCGCCCTTACGATTACTGCGGGGAATAGGGGAACTTCTCCACAGGGGAACTTCGTGACTGGCATGTGTCCGTGCAAGTTTAAAAGCAAGTCCGTGCGGTATATTTGCTTTGGTGACATTAGTCTCCTTTCCTTCACACGGCGTGATGTAATCCAACTCCTCGTCCTTGGGAGCTCCGAAATGCAAAACGTCTCGAGTCGAAACCGCCGCATTGCCAACTTCCGAGATAAGGAATAAGAAGTTTGCTCCCTCTCGGCGTCCTCGTCCGTCCTCTCCCTTGCTGCCTAGTCCGCTTTGCGGCACGCACGCTCTCCGCCTTCGTGACTGATGGCCCCTAGGGGTGCAAGGTTGCCTGTCGGGAGCAGAGGTGCGGTGATGGGTCGAACCAACCCATTGCTAATTCTCCACTTTCCGGACCATGATGCACCTTCCTTCTTCACATGAATATTTATAATTCGCGCACCATTTGTCTCGTTCTCTCATTTGTATTTACATATCTCCAAGTTATCCAGTAATTACCTGCTGTATTTATGATTTCCACATTTTTTTCACCTTTCACGTTCTTCTTAATTCATCTTACTACGGGACCATTTTGTTGCACACGAAAAGAGCACGTTCAGTGTATAATATAATAAATTAATAGTACAACAAATGTGTTGAACATTTTTGTGATAATTCAATCCATTCTACGGAGATCAGAAAATCCTCCACTAACCTTTCAGGGAGTTTTCACATTTTATATTTCCACGACTTCCGTCACTTTTTATAGTATTTTTAAGAATAATTCTACATATCCGCCTGAGGTTCTTGATGGCCAAGGCTCTAATTATAATTGGTTAAATACATTGCAAAATTGCTGCAACGAAGTATTTTACCGGGGAGGGGAGCCGTTATGGACATATTCAACAATAGAATAAGTTAGATAAAAAAATATGTTGATTTTTAGGAAATGGAGAAATGATTAATAAAAAAGTTTTAAAAAATTTAAACGCCACGTTTTTTGCTGAATAACGTTCAAACGTCAGACGAAATACCGACCGCGAAGAGCTCCCCGCAGATCACTTAAGGTAGGAATGTGATACAATCGTAAAATCATTGCCATCGCCGAGATGTGATCTCGGATCCTCAGGAAGGGGAGCCTTTTTTGTCTCCGACACCAACTAGAACCCCAGGTAGTGAGTTGCTCCACCAGGAGCGCTCATCATAAGGCGAAAGGGCAGAAGTAACTCGGGGAGGGAAGCATTTGTCGGGTTGGCAGCGTTCTACGCGACCCCGCACTGCGGCAGTACTCGGTAAATTGGACACGCGATGCAAATGCGACGCGCCGAGTTCACCTGACCTTGCACTTAGCCAAGCATTATGACTTTCGTGTCCTCCATTCAGAACCTCCCACCTTCCCCATCCGCCCGTGAGCCGCGTCTCCCTTCACACGTACCCCGCAGTGCTCCCAGCGCGCGAACCTACGTTGCACGCACGCGAGCCGCTGTCCCCCTCCCTTACCGCGACTTCAACCAGAGGCGTCGATTCCTTTCGCTCTGCCCGCTCGGGCATATTTCACGCCCGCCCGCCCTCAGGGGGGTATGGTATCCCTTATCTCCGTTGGCGGCTCCCTGGCGACTTCAACTGGAAGCGGGCTCGAATTAGCCTCGGCATTGGTTTCGGCGCCACCGCCCAATAGGAATCCAGTCAATTTTTTCGGGAAATCAGTCGATACTTCAATGTCATTAATGACCGCGTTCATTATTCATGCACGGAGGGGCGATGACCGATTCGGGGTGGAGGAATGCGCGCTCCCCCGAGTCTGTTCTCACGCACTTTCTCTTGCATGAAAATGCCAACGGGGGCGGAAAAAAAAATAAGACGTCGGGTGACCATAGGGGGGTAGGGGGGAAGGGGTCAGGTGGGTCACGTGATTGGGGGCACGGATTAATCATCCCCAAGTCATTCGCTCGACGACGGACTTTCGCTAAATCAGGGCGATTAGTCCGTGCTCAATCACACCTCCAAGCGATTGAGTGCTGAAGGGTGGACATAACATCACGAAATATTTTTTGCATGATCAATGGTTTCAGGCTTAAATATGTGGAGCCTTTCCATATCGGAAACTTTAAAATAGTACACATTGTACGGTCTACCACAGAGATCTTAGACCCGAGCTCTGTAGTGGACCGTACGAAGGGTACTTTTATTTTAATTTCCGATATTCCTTTGCAGCTTCATTCATTCCCAGAGATAATATGTAATTAGAAAAAACACCCTGAATATAATCCAACTCATTACAATTTTTTGTGTGTTTGATCGACAATGTAATGCGCTTCCCTGTTCCAAGTCGTGGGAAGTAAGGTAATAGTCATTGAAGAGTTCATCGGCGTTTTATAATGTAATAAATAAGTATTACATACCCGGGGATTCTCCAGTATCATGAATCACACCTCTGGAAATCATGAGTTGTGGTTGGTCGCATCTGCACACTTATAATCTTGTTGTTATTAAGGAGGTGACAAATTATGTAATGTAATTTTTGAAGCATTAATAAACTTGAAATATCTTCAATTGTTAACGGGCAAGTTAACGGGACGGATGGCAAAGGAAGGCCTCGTATGAGTTGTATAGAACAAGCGATGAAGAATGTGAAAGAGAACAAATACCTAAATATGAAGAGATTAGCTGATAGGAGAACTGAGTGGAAAGCTACGTCAAAACAATTCCATTATTGTTGACTGATGATGATAATGAAACGTATATGCAGAAATTTAGTACATATTCCTAAACAGTCAATAACAAATAATTTCGGACACTTTATCACTTAATTTATCAAATAAACCTGTAAAAATTAAGCATTTTTGTATTAGTTACTGTAGTAGTTTTTACGGAGAAATTAGAAGGGACTTCTCATGTATACGATACGCAGTGTATATTTTGCGTCATGAATATTCCTGAGTACACGTTTAAGGTAAACTCTTCAATTAACAATTTTGATTACTATAACTAACTACGTCGCATACTTGGTAATTTTTTATGTATTCGTTTCGAGGCTACCTGGAAAGCCGAGGTCATATGCTAATGTTATTTATATGTGCAAATCAGTATTCAGTAAATAATTTACCAACAAATACGTGTAATGCACTTCTTGTGTTTTTTCACTTTCACCGCCATTTACGTCTGAGCAATGAATAGTTATTTATTTCCAAACCGTTAGATATCTTAAAGTTGTAATAACTAATCAGAAAATAAACATTCATTGCTTGCCTGAGATATTTTAGTAGTAATTGTGGAATTTTCTCCTACATTTCAACGGAGTAATAACTTGGTAATAACTTAACAAATTTCATGTTGTTTGCGATTAAATGTTATCTTTTGTGAAGCAAGTAAATTTCTGTCGATGCCAAGAAGTAAGCCAATAGCGTGAGAAACGGCAGGAGTGAAAAAGAGAAGTTGAATATTGTTTTTCTATTTTATATTTTTCACTCTCACAAATCATGTCGTCGTCATTGCCAATTGACCATATCAAAAATATTAATGTCGATTTCTTTTCATTTCAGGTAAGCTAAATGGACATGGAACAAGTCGGAAGCAATTTTTTTCGTATGGGGAATGGGACTTACTAAAGGTAAATTGTGTACTCCTAGTCGTACAAGTTATATGTATTACACAATCTTAGAACGCTTTCTATGTATCGGTAACCCCATGTTGCTAAATTGAATAATTACATTCAGTTAAGGCTTTACGTTGGTGTTGATAGTTTGCAAATTATAACTCATAATTCTGTGTCAAAGCAAGAAAAAATACTTAAAGCCGCAACTGAACACCCTTTATAACACTCGAAATATTATCAGATTCCTGTAAATTAACTTTATTAAGAAAATATAATCATATTTTGTAGTTATCCTCATTATGAATCATATGTATGCAGAACTTCCATAAATTCAGAGTAAAATATTTTCTCTGCATATCAGTGCGCAAGCGATTTTCACAGTAATTTAATGAACAGTCGTTTCTCATAAATTTATGGAGTCACGAAAGCTGTTGCCAAGGTTGGTAATTTCCACGTGTTTATCGTTGGATCTTAAGATATTAATTATAAGAAATAAGTGGGTATGAAGTTGTTATCATTTCAAAGTGAGGGGTTCGCCTTAAAAATGTTTATAAGAGAATTCCCATCATAGCATTAAACCAATAATTATCAATGCCTCCCTATTTAGTGCTGTTTTAAAGCAATTAACTACAAAATTCACAGTCAGCTAAAGATAGGGAGTGTTCAATTTACATGTGGTTAAAAAACTGACGAAACGAATTGAGAATTAAAAATGCGTCTCACTCAACCTCTTGCAAAAAAACTTTTTCCCCAACTATTACTCATTAACTCCATTGCATGCATTGGCCATGGCAAGATAATGTGATTTTCAAAGGAACTAGATCTACGTACACGAACATAATTGCCTAGTATGCTAATGTTTCCTGCGATCAATCTTTTACTGACATAAAATTGGCAGTGAGCATGTCCAATTATTAAGTGAACTCCATGCAACTTTTATCGTTGCTATCTTGGTTAAACCTATTGACCCGAAAACAAATCCTGAAGCATCAATCAGTATTTTTTAACGTGTATTAGTTATCAAGCTTTAATTGAAAATGGTCCGATATAAATATGATTTATTCGGTTAATTTACATCATGTATGCTCATTAGGTCATGACCGTTTGAGAACGTGTTCTACGTGATTGGGATCATTCCATCCCCGAGTTCTCACGAGTATCCACCGCCATGCCGTCTACTTTGGCCGCCACTAACTCACCTTCATATCGACTTCGCTCCGCTGCCTCTACGGTTCTCTTTCACCCTAAATCCTCCTCTGTCCTACGCACCAACAACCCTTGCGCACTCCGTGGTGGCCGAACGACACCAACCACACCCTCTCGCCGATAGAACGTATGAAACGATCCATTTCCTTAGTGACGGCTGGCGTGTGATTGTTGTCGCGTGATTCGGGAATTCGTGAGTGTGCGTTATGAGCCTTTTTCTGACGAAGACTGAGGCCAACACGGCTGAAAACCATGGCTCCCCCATCACCACTTCCCTGGTACGTTGAAAGGGTTATTTTATAGCAATAGTGGAAAGATTCCTTCGCCAAACTGTAGCAGAAGTTTTAGCGTGTTTTATGAGGGAATATTGTTCGTTTGTTCCTCAACGAAGGGTGGAATCAAACAATTTGAAAACGTTTGCTTATAAGTTTGCTAAAAGAAAACGTCCAGGTTCCCGCTTAGAAATGAAATTGATTATTTCCCATGGTTAAACCATTAATGATTTAACCGTCACTCAGCTGACTTTTTTTGGGCCGCAGTAAAATATGAATGAATTATTACATTTATTACTTATTTATATTTTTCCTAAAGCATCCCCATTACAATTCAAATACTCTACGAGTCCGCGACTCACAGTCCGAAAAATGCTGTTGTAGAGGAACGAAGAAATGATAACTTGCGTGACTCGCCTAGCATAATGACTACCGAAATTGTGGGTGCGCACACATCTGTTAAGAACTATCATGAAGCCTCTCGCGACGGGTTACACATCCACATCTGACATACAATCTTCCGCTCATCTTGCGTTGAAGAGGAACTAGGTATAGCCCCTAGAAGATGTTGCACTGCAGCCAAAACTGGTCGTGATTAGCCAAACTTCTTGTGAGATTAGAACATTATGTCTACTTCCTACAATCCGATTATGAAGGATTCCATAAAACTGCGTGTAAATACAGTGTTGTAAATTAAGGTATACGTGGGATATATAACGATAGTGATACAAAAACTGAGGCAATAAGTAGCATTTTGTTTGCTTACTATGGAATGTTGGAGATAGTTTTCTCTTCCACCTCTTTTGAAAAGATTTATTTTACTTTTCCTTACGTAGACTTCTCTTCCCATGAGTAAGTGAATTAAATGAATTCCCGCTCTTATCACACTTGCCTAAGAGCTTGAAAGAGTGCTTTAACAAAAGGTATTTTTTTTACATTCGCGAGCATGTGCGAGGTTACTACTGTCATGGCGCATGTTAATTTGGCATTAGGTCAGAATGAATATCTTAGCTTTACTTCTTGGCAATAAAAGATTCTAAGAAGTCTCCCTTTCATTTACGGTGTGATGTTATTTTGTGTTCCCACCATTTTGTTAAGAGAGAAAATGAGTTTAAAACGTTCTTTGAAATGTACCAGTTGCTGAGTCCATGTGTTATCCCACCGAGGTGGTAGCAAAACGAGCTATTACTTTAGGATACCTGCTATTGGAGAATCTCAGTTTCTTGACCGTAGTCCTATCCTATATTCAAGCTTTTACATCCCACGTAACCGATGATTTCAGTTACTTGAGTGTCGTTGTCGTTGACGTGACCAAATGTTTTGCGATATTTCAAATATTAATAACTGAATCACTCAACCTTCATAAAATAAAAAAAAACAAGGAATAATACTTATAAGTAGAACTAATATCAATACCTATACATTTCACTCGCTCTTGCTGTGAACTCGGCTGGTGAATTCTTTTAAAATATATTGATAAAGCAATTACTTTAAATCACTTATTTGCTTGCATCGTTACCTTATTATTTGTTTAATGTTGACGAATGGCATATGCTGACCTTACAACGAAAAAATTTCATGTAAACGAAGTGATATCAAGAATAGCATATTTGGGTCGCATTTTCTAACAGACGCACATTTTCATCGCTCGTTTTGAAATATGCGGCAAGATAATTCGTTGTATGTCGCAATTTTATCTGCCAGAACCATTTTATTTATTCCTAACTCAGATTTTTGCCTTTGAGAAGTTTGAGAAGATAATACTGAGGGGAGTTTATACCTCCACGGTATTGAGTCATGCGCGTCTACACTACGACTTTGATTTCACTTGGGGCAGCGGATGAGGCATTCCTTCCCTCAGCGGGAACGCGAGGCTTTCTTGGGCAATAGCTTAGACATGGCATTAAGGAATTAGCAAAAGAGTTCTAACAGCGATTACTGAGAGTTTGATTACTGCTACTGTCTACAACTGTAAATTCAGAGTGGAGGGGGAGTATATTTTTCCCAGGCAAGCACGGCTAGGGTTCACGAGATGGTAGGAGGTTTTTAGGAGAGCACTGGAACTGGAAAAAGACGCTAGCCTTTGTCGGTGAGTTATGCTCAGCTAATCGGTGCGTGGTACACATGATATCGAGCCTACGAACTCTCGCGGGTCATTTTATCCTCCGATAGTGCTTCTGCGGGGAATATTTCATCAGTATGTTGGCGTTGGATATCCATCGCCTGCTAAAATATCTACAGACAAATGTATTCTAAAAAGGTTGAATAGGGGAAAATATCTGTTATAGGAGCATACAGCAGGAACCTGATTATGATTGGATACTGAGAAGCCACTTCCTTAACCTTAATATTATTTTGTGAGAACGCTATGGAATTGTTTTAAATATGGTTTTTTCAACTGTTTTTCTCGCATAACATTTATGTACAATCTCTAGGTCAAGCATCTCAATGTCTGCACCTTGGTTACCTCGATACCTGTAAATTATCATGAGTTCTTAGTGCAGCAAAGTATTAGATAAAATTTATTCAGTTAGCTACTAGATAATACATGTGCTACTAAAAAATACCTTATTGCTTAATGCAGCAATATTATCATAGAAATGTTTCCTCCTTGACTATTAGTTCAATAGAATGAGAGATATTAAAGAACGTCTGAGTAAGTGAAAGAGCTTATTGAGATAAGCTGTGAATTCCATTAATAAATAATTATAAAATCGTTCCAATATAATATCCATTCCCGTTAATTGAGAATAACATCGATGTCGTAATACTCAGGGCTCCGATAGCACCGGCATAGATTGATAATTATTTTCTTCTCTACTCTATTGTTCTTTTATATTAGGTTTGAACTCGCGTTATGCTAAGCAAGAAGTCGTCATCGATTTTCCGTATAGCTATCGATTTTAAAGCTATAGATTTTAAAGCTATAGGGAAAGAGTCGATATCAATTTTCCCTATAGCTTACAAGTGCAAGCGTAAGATTGCTATGTTTTCGTGTTTATCATCCAGAATAGAATTATAGTAATAGTGGTGAAGAAACAAAGCGCAGAAAACCTAAATCATTCAAGCTATCTATGTGTGCCGCAAACTACCTGTCATTTCACCCATCATATTCCGTACACTCGCATCTGAAAAGTTGGAGGGAATGGGTAGTGGAAAAGGGAAACGAATACACATTAACTCTTCAAGGATATTCTCAAGGCTCTGTGTCAACTAGGATTTGGCGCTCTGCCAAAATAACATTGCAAGAATGAATGAATTTCCACCTGACCTGACCACTCCGACCTGAAACGTGAATTGAATATGTGGAAAATTAAATGTTATGAAGAAATTAAAAGCATGGTAAGATGAAACAATAGAAAGTACAGTCTCTCTATACCTGGCTGAGAAATTAATGAAGCCAGAGAATTTCACCCTTACTCCAGAAAGCTTTTGCATGGTGCGCATATTCGCATTTTCGCATTCGAATCCAAAAATAAATCTTTCAGTATCCTGAGGATGTGCTCTATAATGACCTCGAGGTCATTTGGATATTAGATTACTTTATTCAATTGAGTGTTAACCTATATATTTCTATTTTAAATTCATCTAGAGTCAATTACTTAAATCAGTAATAATAACGATATGAACTTGAGAATTGTAGTAAAAAGCTGAAATAGGCTTTGATCTTAAACTGCTTAATTGGGCTTCAGATTTGTTGAAGCAATAATCCTCATTTGTTTTTAAAATCAAATCCGAATGAAGAACCAATTTCAGGTGGTCAAATGTCATGTGCTCCAATTTTAGAGGGGTGCGCTTCTCCTGATTTGGGGAGAAAGGGGACTAACTAGGGAAAAAGTTATATGCAAAAATGTTTGAAACGGGGTCTGCTCTTCTAACTGACTATGTATTCAAACTGGAAGACTTGCTGAATTGTATTCAACTCAGCCTCTCATGCAGTTGTATAGACTACATTTTAAAGTGTCTTACGCCTAAGGTTATATCGCATTGAGTAGCCTTACTTAGTGTTGTACAAATAGGCCTTAGACAAATACAACACATATGGCCAATTTGAAATACTAATCTATATTATTTTAGTTTCCAAACCGCTACGTTGCCGATTATATTGGCACTGACTACCACGATCATTTAGTCCTTTCAGATATCTCTATTCTTATTCTTCTCAACATCTGAAGTAGTAAAGATGTGTTAGGATCAATAATTCATCATGTTCTGTTAGAATGAAGGATTTGCTCTTAGGAACATACAAGGCTCCAAAGTATGATATGTGTTTACACCAGGATACATTAAAGTTACATTGGGATATATTGAATAAGAGATTACGAAATAGCAAAACTTACATTTTAATCACATTCAAAAGCATGATATAGCAAAATTTTAAATGCCTAAATCGTCAATGACTTCTTTTTTTCAGCAAGATCACTTAGTCTATTCAATGTAAAAAAATGTTTCTTTAATCGTAAAAATGATAATTATTTCATTCAAATAAGCTGTAGAGTTTCTTTCGGCTCGATATTGCTTACAATTACGCATTAGTATCGTCGTTCGTTCACAAATGTGTATTCGGTTAATGTCATGGTTATAACACACTAGAAATAAGTTTTCCTGAACAAAGTTGAGGCAAAAGAATTTTCAGCTGAACAAAAATGTCATAAATTAAAGCGATTTTTTGATTAATTTAACTGTGCTGAAAGGGAATAGTTTCTCAAAAAATTATATTCACTTTGACTATAATTTTATGCTATGATTTCTGTATTTGCGTATTCCTAGGGTGAAAAAAGTGAATTTGCCATGAACGTCACTAGTGTATCAAACCAGCTTGTTATTAGCTAACGGAAATGTAATTTTGTGGTTTTGCTCGAAGATAAAAACTTAAATTTATTCGTTACGAGGTATGGATAGTATAAATCTTCCATCACGTGAGAAACACCTATTTCATTTTTCTGTAACCTCGATGCGTTTAATATCTCGTCTTCGGCCTCCATAAAGCATAACTTATTCATACTGAGGTTCTGCTTTAGTTGCAATTTTTCCTAGTAATAAGTCTTTACCGGGGCCTTCTTTATTTGTTATCTTTTTCTCTTTTTCTTCTTCATGTTTAATCTAAACTATGCATAACAACAGCAAAAATCAGAATATCATGATTCAATTTTGTAGCAATTTGTGCCTAATGATGTATATTGATTTAATGTTATTTGATGCACAGGGTGTAATCGTTTAGTGTATGCCAAGAGAGTTGATTATCACTCGAAGTATTCTGTCCGCTAAAAATTTATTGATTTTTTAGAAAACTTTGTCCTTATGAATTTAAACAAACATTGAATTTGATTTCCCGCCATTGCATCAAGCACCATTTTTTCTAATTCGTGTATAACTCGACCTGTCCTAGGTGCAGTAATGCACAAACTTTCCCGAAGGCTGTAATGGGCCGAGTGAATAATTAATTTGACATATTGCACATTGTACATTTCTCTTCGGTCCCATATTCAAATGTCTGAGAGGAAATGAAATAATTTTATGGAAGCATTGCAGCAAATAGGTACGGTAGGAAGCAAAAGCTCTGGAACCAGTTACTTGCCCTTTTTTTATAATTTTTATAACTGTGGCAGACCGGGTTGGTGAAAGGCTATCCCTTGGATTTTGTCCGGTCTTGTTGTCAATGCTCGGAGGCAAAGGAATTGAGAAGATATAAATTTAGCCCTGGTTTACTTTGAAGCCATTGGAAGGAAACCTACTTTACGACTGCTGTCGTCTCCTGTCTGACTAATCGGGGAGTAAATAGAGGCTAGCCGTCTTCTTTTTACCGCCGACGGGTGTGGTAACTCATATGTAGGTATACCCGCCATAAGTCCTTTCAAAAAGGTTACTTTCTTGTTCCAAGTAATTGGATCGAACCCCTTCTCGTGTGCGTAATTGTAATGACTCTGCCAAGTATTCCTGCGAACGTCCGCATATTTCATCATATCCAAGGATTATAGCGTAGTTGGTGTATATGCATCAAAACGGTATGTCTTTCATGAACAAAGCAATCTTTGTGACTTTCCTTCCGGCTTCGAAAACTACACTTAGCTCAATTTTCATTCGCCCTTTCATATTTTCTTTTAGTAGTTGTTTCACTGTTTCACATGCCAAATCTTCTCGCTTCCAGCAGTGAAGAACAAATCGACTGTCACTTCTGTTTGAACCGTAGGAATTATTTACAAAAATCATGGCATAAACACAATCGTACGTGCATAGTAATTTTCATACGTGGGCCATATAAGCAAAAAGTTTAGTTCTTAAAAACAAAAATTAATTTATTTTTTATTTTTCATTTTTTATATATATTTTTTACAACATCCATCTCTAAGAAACTATTCCTTTTTTTGGTAGTGTAATGTCATTTTCAACTAAAGTTCACTTCTACCGCAATTCTTACGTAATGCATGCGTCATTTTATTAATTCTATGCTATGTTTGCCCTACTAGCTACTTGAATAGCACCTCTGTTTTTCCTCACTTCCAATCACCGAATTAAATTTGTGTGTACATAATCATTGATGTATTCATCCGTCTCAAGGAATAAAGCAGCAAATTCTTTAATTCGAGACTTCTAAACTAAATATTCTCATGTTGTTCATTCAGTATTTATCAATATCTTTCGTAAACTACTTAACATTTTTTTGCAAAAACTTTAGGGTCTACACCTATCTGATCAAACTACCCTCAAACTCTTTCCCGTTCGAAAATTTGTGGGAGATTTACTATACCTCGAGTTGGGGATTTTCCCCCTTTCCATCCCTTAGGGCACGCGTTCAAAACCATCACTTCCCAGAGCGCGTTCTCTCGTTACCAGTCCTTCCTCCCCTCACTCCGCCCCACTTCATCCACATACCCCGACATCTTTGAAAAAACCATTGTATTTCTCCTCTACATAATTCCATCTCACTCTCACCACCGTTACTCACCAATGTTTCCGCTATGATGCTACTCTTCCCTTCACCACTACTGCAATTCCTCAATTATTTACAAAAATTGAATGTAAGAGTTTCTATCATTGAACTGCATTTGTTATCAGAAATGGAGTCAAAAGTTACGGCTCTCCTGAGCAATTTTTGCCACACGCCATTCAAACCACGATGGAAAAAAATAGAATCTTAAATTCCCCTATCCTATCAAAATTAGCATCATATCAATATTCAGTCTCAAACATCGCGACCAGCTTTCCTAATTCCGCCAGTCATCAATGATAGATACTGTGCTAAACGGCAAGTGGCAAGTTGGAAGCTGGCATAGGAAAAAAACTACCTAGTACTGAAATAAAATTAAGGACCGTTTGCATGAACACCACGAAATGCTTATTCTTATTCACCAACCCCCAAAGGGGCATCGGAATTATTTTCCCTGGGAGGGGACAACCTTGAAAAGGGCCCGGCTCCTATTAAAAGGGCCCGCATCTTTTTGCGGAGAGGAGGGGGTAGAGACTAGAATTCCGCTATAAGTGCATATGAAGGTGATAGAATATGCGTCCGAAGGGAAAAGGCAAGCTAGAAACCAGTGAATTTTAATTTTTATTAATGAAAACTCATTTCTCAAAGGCCCGGGGCAAATTCTGGGGGGGGGGCCGAATGCCCCCCCTGCCCCCCAATTCCGACGCCTCTGCCCCAAAGACAACTTTTAGGTTGATTTATATTAATTATTTTCATGCTCCGTTACGGCCATTAACTATGGAACCAAATCCTATGTTCATTCTTGCGAGTCCCTCCTTGATGTGCCATGTCGCATGCTTCTTCAATATTTAAGCATAGGCAAAGATCAACAGTCCCATTCAAGAAGACATTATTTCCCTTAGGTAATATTCAGCGCTCGCCAATAAATACGTGTTAACCACTCGTTTCTGAGCCCTTCCCGACACGCGCCCTGTGAGAATCTTAAGAGGTGTCATGTAAGCTATGGGAGTAGATACTCCCGATGTATATCCTATAACTGCACATTTGACTCTTCTTTTCCTTACCCTTTTCCTCCCTTCTACCCTTCTAGCCGTCTAACAAACCCTCAAATGTACGCCACTGGACGCGAAATCAGGTCCGTGCCCGGAGGAAGTCATAAGCCACACGACTCTGTTCTCCTTTCCCCCCATTTACATCTCTGAACCAACTCCACTCCCCGTTGCCTTCCCCAAGTGCCTGCCACTCCCATTCCGAGAAGCACTCTCCCTCCTCACGACTGCATTCACCCTCCTCCCTTCATTCATTCTCCTCCCTTCATTCATCCTCCTCATTCCTTTCACTCTCTTTCTCTGACTCACCTCGCTTCCTTCTCTTCATCTCTTTTTTTATGTATCAGGTTTTGTTCTCAAAAGGAATTAGCCTCGTTAGGTTGAATAGTAACAGAAGTGAATGCATGAAATCTTGACGGTAGTGAGATAGGTACAGGCTATCAGCCTACAGCAATTTGTTTAAATATCTCCTTTCGGGCCTTCTTATAACGTCAAATTAAATATTTTCGATGCTAAAGAGCACCAATATTTACGATCTCATTTAGTTAATTGAATGTAATTTTAATGCTTTAAATTAATTTCTATATGAAATGGTGGTTAACGCTAACCAGACATGAAATCGGGCCACAACGCAGTTTCGTGAGGCTACGAAGGAGCTGTAAAGTAAAGCAAACATGTTCTGTGAGTGGGCTACAATCCTCTTTTTTATTGAGGCGACCTATTACTCTTCCCATATTCATGGCATAAATACGATATATTTTTTACATATCTGGACGAACCGAAACACATGTCTTTACGCTGAAAATGATGCATGCATTAAAGAAAACTATTTTCAATTACCTTAAGAGTCATTACACAAGGAACTCACGTTCGAGTTAACAGCAGACCTTATATGAGAATAATTTCCCTTCCCCGAAAAATCCCCCCCTGCCCCTATATGTTTGTTTAGTTCTAAACTCGTTCGGGCATATAGTTATAACCATTCATTATCTCTTCTCGCAAGAAGAATATGCAAACACATGGTAACAAATTACCCTCCTTATTAGAACATCATTCGTAAACTATCAGCGGAACAACCCTTGCTTCCTAATACTTCTATAACCGTTAAGCGGTTCCAAATTTGCAATTAAAAAATATACATTCTTTCATTGTTAAAAATTCATATATTTCCATTTGTAATCTTTTTTGTCACATGAATCGGTTCTATAATTGGCATTCAAATGAGTGCACATTACCGTTGGAGACTTGTCATCTGCCTTAACATAAGATGATAATTTAAGAATCCACTGAGCACTTTAAGCAAAACGTGATACTCAAGTAAGCCTGCCGTAAAATGATGAGGCAATTATTCTTCCTTATCTCGTCCATTCTTCGATCGGCCCTTCTTCCTCTGAAACTCTCCATTACATCTTCGGTTCTCCCCTATCCTCCCATCCCCTTCCTCCGCCATCGTCTCGTTCTCCCCATCCTCTTCGGCCCTCCCGTCTTCCCTTACCCTTCTTCCTCCCGCCATCTCTTAGAATCGCTTCAACCAATCCCTCATGTCCAGTCCTCGACTCCACTCAATCCATCTACGTCTCCCTTTACTCTAACCCAGGCCTCTCTCTTTTATCGTTTTCCCGTTCCACCCTCGTTCCTAATTCCACCCACATTTGTTTACCCCCAAGTTCAAAAAAGAGAAGATCTAGGCCGTGTATCTGTATAAGAGGCGAGATAAGACGCGAAGACCGCGAAATCACTTTTTATAATGAATTTCACGTTACTAATGTATACTATTGCATTTGTATAAGATATTTTTTCCTAAATCAGTGAGATACACTCGCTTTTTCCATTTATTATCCATTCCTTTCCTTCGCTCCTTGTTTTACTCTCGCTCTTTTCGTCCCAATAATCGTTCCAAACGCCGGTCCTGCTGTCTCGTTGGAGTGAAAGCTGATCACATTCCAGGGATACGGAGGGGGGCGTAATGAGCTCTCCTTTCCGGATTGCCCCCCCCCCCCCTCCCTGCCCAGCCCTTTCCACCCCACCCATCCGCCATACTCAGTGGTGGCCACTCTCACGCTAGTACTTCTCAAACTCCCACGCCTTCTACTCGCCAATCACGTCGTTGTCGAGGCTTGATTTCCTCCCAATGTACCTCGATTTTCCGTGCTTCGCGATCGTGGTCTTTCATTGGCCGCGGGCCAGCGTCGTAATTGTGCTACGATCGCTGAATTTGCGCAGGATGACGCTCCAGACGATGAGATGATTTTGTATTCAAGATCAAAACTGTGGTCACTTTTCGATGATCAGGGCCTTTCTCCACGAAGGCATTTCTCGTATTGGCGGTTTAACTGTGACGTAAATTATGCGTACTCCCAAAAGAATAGCTTCAATCCTAGTATCCTAGTTCCATTGGATTTTATCTTGTCGGGAGTATTCGCTTCTGCTTATCATGAAATATGATAATAATAATAAACATTTAATTCACTCCAAGAAGAGTAACAAAATAATAAAATAAACAGAAAGGTGAGTGAAATTAGGCACCTCTGAAGGAAAGTTCCTGTGTTGGTGGTGGCATTCCTTGAATATGGCGTTTATCGACAGTTACATGCAAAATCAGAAAATAAAATACTTAGAACTTTTTAGCTAAACACGAGTTGTGTCTTTACACAATGTGAAAATTTCATCTTATCACACATATATTACAATCAATTTACAGTTACATGTGTCACAGTTAATTACAGTTACAATAAATAGAATACAATGCACACGGAGCAAATATACATCAACTATATGGAAACCATGAACTAGGTCAATTGAAGAGGTTAAAGTTGAAGTTCTGAATAATATTTCAACATCTTTTTCTAAAAATAACTTTTTAATCTGTTTCTTTTTAAACAACACTTGGTTGTTACAAAAGTAAAACTCTTGTGGCATTATCCCCGCCTCTAGGGTTCATTACAGTAAATAGGATTTAGACTGCAGAATAGAGTCATATCTCAGGTAACTAAGGCTAAGTAATTTTCTTTTAAGAAAGATTTGGAAGTAGTTTACGCAAGATAAGCACATCTTCTTCTCAGCACCTGCACCTACCCAAATTGGTGCGGCAGATTATATATACGCTCTGTCACATCTCCCGTATAATCAACATGTAACACCAGGCAGAGATGTTGAATCCAAATCGGTAATCATCGATCCTACTTCGAGGATATCTGTCTCATTCTCTGAGGACAGAAGGACCGGAGTCAACATTCCGGATCCTTCCTCCCTCACAGGTCACCAATCTTCCCATTCTATCTGCACCGCCAATCTCTGCCTTTCAAGGTGAGGTTTCTCTGTCGGTTTTTGCACATGTTATCG
This sequence comes from Platycnemis pennipes, assembly GCA_933228895.1. Taxonomy (NCBI): domain Eukaryota; kingdom Metazoa; phylum Arthropoda; class Insecta; order Odonata; family Platycnemididae; genus Platycnemis; species Platycnemis pennipes. The sequence continues at coordinate 70,346,766 of OW121847.1, read as the reverse complement.
GTCCCGAGGTTTTTCCATCGAGGTAGAATCCATTACGCTTGTTTTTAGATACAGGCGGGACCAAACTTTGGACAATTATGTCTCCTAGCGCTCCCTTTTCTACCAGCGCCTAAAATCATCACATTGTGGCTCCTGTCAGTGCATAAATGAAAATCCAGTTCAGCACTGATAGATTTCACGTGTTTCTTTCCCTGTTCCTGAAATAGTTATCTTAGATGGATTGTGTTATCTGGTACATTAAAACCTTTTTCTCGCTATTTTTTGCTTTTTCCCGGCCACCGGAACAGCAGAAATCATTCATGTAAGAATAGATTCTTTTTATGTACGAGTGTGTTTTTATGTGTCTCGTAATATGCTTATAGAGGACCTCCCAGCGTCAGTTTATTTCTGGTAAATTTATTTTCTAAGAGCTGTATACTCAAAAGTATTGCATAATCTGGGAAAAACAATATATTCTCCACCTAACTGTTAAGATTAATGATAAGCATGTACATATTTTAGAGTAAATAAACGAGTTCCTAAAATTTGAACCCAATGGAACTGACCAATGACTTCGAATTACCTTTCTCTACGATTCGTTGAACGCGAAAAATTGTGAAGCTCGAGGCTTTTTTCAGAATCGAGAAGGATACCCACGTTAATTACAATGCAAAAGTAATTATTCAGAATTAGAATCAGTCTCCCTCTATATTTCATGACGGAATACAATGTTTCATGTTCGTAGTCAGTTTCTTGTCTTGAAGACCAGAAACTATAAAGGACGAGTGTAGTAGGCACGTGAGTGATGAGAAAAACTCGTCAGTTAGCTAGCCGCATGGAAAGCGACTCGTGAGAGACAAAGCTGGATAAGAAGAGGTGAATCACTGTGACGAAGCAGGGAAGTGGCGATCACCGTCCTTGTCAACCCCGCTCGTCTCAAAGATCCGAGGAAAGATGCTTAAATACGTGTACAAGAACGTCGCTGAAAGCTTTTGATGGGCTTAGGGGCTCGCGGGACGGAGTGATTTTTCAAGCGAATGGCTAATTCCTTCATCTTAAGCTAGCTTAGACGTAAAAATTTACCGCGGCTAAGTGGACGTTCGCCAAAAGTTATTGTCACGCACCCCGGTAGAGCAGCCATGCGTCCGCGAGATTTGTCTCCGGCGCGCGGCACACCGCTGCCCGCGCAGAGGGGATTAGGATTGCTATTCGCGGAATATGATGGCTCATGAGGATTGTCGTCGCTGTAATGTTGGCGGATGGAAAATGTTTCTCCTCACTCCAGAGCTGAGCGAACTTCTTTCTTCGTTGCCGTAGGTCATGCAACCGAGGAACCGAATTTTAAATTACGCATAGTGTCAGCTCAGTCGTAGATTTCTGCCAAGAAGAGCTGATCCAGAATGTTCTTTCGCAATGGTTATCATTATTTTAAATATAACTTAAATTATCGGGAATTATTTTCAATATTGGTGGGAATAATTTATTTTTCAACATTATTTCTTGGGGCCTAAAAAAGTCTGTTCTTAAATCGCGTGACTCTATGAGGCAAAGAAAGAAGAAAAGCATACTGGCCAGATTAAAATCAAGGGCATAAGAAAATGAATAAATTTATAATACTGCAGCGTAAAAAAATTTAAAAATATTTCTCTCATAATCTTCCCACGGGGTTGCGAATCATTAACGGCAGTGTCATTCATTTCCTTATGAAGGGCACATATTGCAGAATTCCTCCTCTCTTTGAGAATTATTCAATGCCTATTCATGAATATTATCTTCGTATCAATAAATAAGTGCATGAAATTCCTTAAGTACCCAAGAAAGAAAATATGCACATTTCTTCAAATTACTTGCATCTGTAATCTTTCACGTCGACGTCTTTTGCCGACGTCACCGAAATGGCCCTAATTTCATAAATCATCATTTTATTCTGATTAATAAATCAATCTCATCATATATTTTGATATTATTCAGCTTTGTCACAAATATGTCAAAGTCTTTAAGTTTTATTCACAAATTCATCTACGTAATATCTTAAAATTGAAAACCAGAAATCAGGAAGTGAATGAATGAGGAGCAATCTTTAAATACCAGAGGCATGTGCGACCGGGTAATGACTCGTGTTCGGGAATGACTGACACATTCCACTTTTATTACCTTTGGTCATATTACTGATAATAATTAATGACCACCCCTATTTTTATCATAGTATAATTATTGTATTTTTGACACGTTTCTTACTCGTATACCTATATCAGGCAATAGGACATAGAACAGATTTTATTTTATGACGTTCTTTCTTGAATGTCAGGTGATTTTTATTCAGTATTACCTAACCCCCCATTTCTCGTTCTTATCCTTTTATGCGACGTAGTAAAGAAGGTAATACGGGGAAAATCAGCTTGTTACTGGGACAATGAACTCTACATTCGTCCTTTGTTTCGGAATCAATTATCCACAAGGAACAACTCAATCCCATCACCACGGGGTAAGCCAATGGAATCTGTGATCTAAAGATTACGAAATCGAGGTAAGGATGGACGAGCACATTGCCTTTCCGAGGATCCGTTTCGATTCCTTTCCCCCTTCGCAACAAGCTTCCTTTCTCCTGCCGGCATTGTCTCATTAATCGTTGGCGAATCCTTTTTCGGCGCCACAACCCATTCATACCATTCCCTCATATGGGAAGGGCACTTTGCGGATAATAAAAGCATTCACAAAGGCGCAAAAGTGCGAAAAGAGGGAGGGATAGCTAGAGGAGGAGGAGAGAGAAATGAGCACTTTCCGTCCCCGATGCAAAATTACCTCGTCTTTTTCTTATTTTTTTCTTTCCCCTTAGTTCCCAGAGATAGGAGTGGGAGTCAATTGCGTCTCATTACTTAAGCCAACGCGTTTCGCGGGAGATTCTTCTCGGTGAGTTAGCGCGGGGACACAAGACGAACGGCGGCACCCCACGGCCGTCACCCGTTGCCCCTTCAGAAGATGCGCGCCTCTTGTCGCGTCATCGTCGGCGGAAGACGGAGGCACCGTGGACGAATGACGACGCGTGTTGCCTGCGTGCGCATAAATACCATAGCGTCTTCCTTCTGGACGCGGGGGCAGGAGCGTTGTTTTTTCAAGCCTCCATCGTATCTCAAACCCCTTCTACCCGTATCTCCCTTCGAGGATGAGCGAAAAAATCAAGTGAAAGAGCCATCTCCATCTTGATTTCTCCGCCTCACTCGCCGCCCGTTCTCCAGCATCCCCCGTCTTACGGGATGCGGTGGGTGAAGTCGGCGTCTTAGAAAAAGGGTCAGAGGTGATGGTGGGCAGGCGGACTTTTCGACCTGTTCGTCGTTTGCTATGGAAATTCACCCGTGCGCCTTAAGGAAGCCATCTCGCCGCCTGCCTCGGACCTCCATCTCTCTCTCTCTCTCTCTCTCTCTCTCTCTCTCTCTCTCTCTCTAGATGAGCGTGGGCAGTTGGTACTAGGTCGCAAGCGGTCACTCTTTTCAGTCCCTCCTTCCTCCATCCTATCTCCCCAACACTACCATCATCACGGTTCTGAGTGAACTCGCGGGTCTCGAACTTCTTCAGTACCTGCTTGCATAATGACTGTCATAATCCATGCTGAAACTATTAAAATATTTCAACAGACCTAAACGACAGCAGTGACTTTCATGTTTATACTTTGGTCTTCAAAATGAAAATATTGTGGCGTCAGACCTTTATTCGTCACAATTGGTGTAAGAGAGGAATCATATCTAATACCTTTTATTTCTCCCATCCGAAAAATATTTGGTCATATTAATTGTTCTTCTTCGTAAGACCATTAAAGTCAATGATGCTTCCAGAAATTTTTTCCTCATTTATATCCACCTCTTTCTTATTCACTATAAGTGCTGTATCTGTCAGCATAGTCACCTTTCCAAGGGTCAAAATTGCTATTCATGTACATTAGTCTGGGAAAGGTTCTAATAAAGGCTCAGTACTACATTCTCACTTCTCACAAAACCCTCACCTTCAACGTAATGTCTCCAACGGAATAAGTCTCCAAACAGTCAGAGGTATTAAAACCGGTCTTTTATCCTTAGTACGATGGCTGCCATTTATAATTTGACTTGTGACAGGCACGTAGCCAGAAATTTGCATCGGGGGGGGGTCCAAGTCTTGCGTAACTTGAAATAAATCAGCATTGCCTATTCGGTGCCGACACGTTACAAATATCTTCCCTCATGTTCAGTGCTTGGTATTTACTTTTAAAGTGCACATACTTATTTCTTCTCATTGGTGAAGTTCACTGCTATAATCAGAACAACAAAATTATTGGGAAAAATTTCGGGGGGACGGGGAGGGGGCCGAGGCGCCAGAACCCCCCCCCCTGCCCCGCCCTCCCCCGTCTACGTCTTCGTGACTGGATAGTGATAAATGGAAAAACTGCCAGGTTTAATGTATTGGAAAATGCGATTTAAACGTATTTTTATTTTAAAACTTGCCATCAAATAAGAAGGAAATAGACTGAATGTTTTTTGGGCTTAGCTTTATGGAACCACTGGGTATTAGTGAAAGAAAAGCACGTTATTTCCTTGGTAAATTCCACATGTTGTTTGGAACCTACAAGGTGTTTTACTTTCATTTAATTTTTCTTTCATTACCATGTAGAAGTTTTCATTTTTATGAAGGTAGTGGACAGATACACCTGAAATGCGTTCTCATTTTATCTCGTATCCGTGAAAATTTATCTAGATAACGCTGCCTAAATTCTATCTTCTTTCTGGATGAAATATTCTTGCATCACAATCATATTATTCTGCCGTATCAAGAGAAAAAACGCTGACTACGCTGCTGCATGCGAAAGGTCCTTAGTGACGAAATAAAAGAGCGATTGTCTATTGCTCTTTCTCTCTCGTCGTTCAATTCGCCGATGCGAGATGTGGATAGTCGAACTCGCACCATTCATATCTCACAAGCCCCCTCCTGGTCCAATACAACGGAGAATCTCTCTCTCGTACGCAGATAAAGCCATCCCCCGACGACATCCGCCACTTCTCATTATTTTCCCTGCGATTCGGCGAGGCATTTTCGTCGCCTCGAAGGACTTCTTCTCCAGCAGATCGGGAGAGAGGAGGGGAGTGGTGACAGGTCTCCGAGCATCTGGCAATAATGAGGATTCGCCAAGACGATCCCGCCCCGTCTGTCCGCATCACGCGAGTGGACTCCGGTCCGACTCGCGCGGACGCAGACAGGCGGGCGTACAGGACGATAGGCAGAGCACCCACGTTCGCGAGAGACGAATCCACTCGCAGAGTTTACAGTTACAGCCTAGCCGACGACGTCTTCCTCCTAATCAGGCGAGGAAACGGATCGTAGAGACGCGTTTATAAGAGACGGCGTCATTACGGGGAGAGGGAGGGAAGAAGGGTGACTGCGGCATTTGTTACAGGGCAACGGGTTCAAGAGTGTCCGTCGCTCCCATTTTTGTCCAGCTTCTGATTCGGGTTGGGATTGATGTGTCGTGGAATACAATTACGCTGGTTATGGTCCGTGGTTCCGCGGCGGCTGGGACCCCCTAGCGTTGCCCGTCGCTCGACGATATTGCGGGACGCTAAATGTCTCGCATTTATAACTCGCCGAAGGTAAAGGATCGCCTCGAATTTGTTAAGTTCGCGGAACCCCAGTGGTGGACGAGTGCACATTCTCACCGTGACCCCTCGCTCGTGTCTTCTCTTATGAGAAGACGCGAGCGAGGAATTCTAATAATAACCGAACAGTTTCGCGTGTTTCCGCGTCGGGGTTTTGGTTTTTTAGGGGAAAACGCTCGCGAGCGTGCACTGGGCAGGGTGCCAGGTATTTCCATCGAGAGGCAAGCTCGGCTGCTAATGGAGTGTCGGGCAGGAATGACGGGCGCATGAGGTACTCACAAAAGGGGTAAGGCTCGAAGCGAAACGAAGTTATTTACTGTAATAGACGGCAGGGGAGGGGAAACGTGAAGATGACAGTATCGGGGCAAAAAGGGGCGAGGAATGGGATGAATTTTGAAGCATTTTGAAGAATCCGTCGGTCCATGCTATGATCTTAAAAAAATAAACCGGTTTGGTAACTGTAATTATGATCGGTGGCAATAGGATTCATTTTTAGTTTTGGCACCTCCGTCGGTTTCATGAGATCCCACATGCAGTTGCATAAGTGTATATCTTATTAATTTTCCCTTTCAGAAAAATTAAAATTGAATTAAATGGATAAAAATTTCAACAATATATCAAGAGGGCTCCAGTCTTTAATAATCTTGCAATCTCACAGGTTCCTTAAAAAAAATATGTATTTGTGCTTTGATATTGAGGTGAATTATTTTATAGCCATTCCCGGAATAATTAGAAATTATATCAATTTTTTACACGTAGAATTGTGTTCCGTTTTGCTTTGCTAGTGAAAAATAAGATTTCACCGAAATTAACCTCCCTGTTCTTATATAATATATGCCAATTTATAAATACAGTAACGCAGGGAAAGACCATTATTTTTGTTTTAAAGTACGGTATTTATAGACTTTTCGCAATTTCATTCCAGCACCTATATTTCCTAGTAGATTCTCAACGTCGTATGGCCACAAAAAAATTTTAACAGTTAAGAAATGGTTGTGCCTCCCGGAAAGTAGAACTCCATCAATCTCCAATGACTTATAGCACATTTCATAAGCAGGTCGCCTCTATCGATTGAACTGATTAATTTCACACGCATCAGCAACAGATTTGCAAGAACATTTCTTCCGCTATCTTAGGCTATCTTCGTCTCCATATACCTATCCCCCTTTCCAGTAAATATTGCGCTGCTCATTTCTTTTTCTGAAAAAGAGCATCCATTGAGTTTTTTTCGTGCAAGGACATTGGATCTGATCCTTGAAGTGCATTTTCCAGCATAAAGCTGTGACGTGCCCGCGAAAGTTGTTGGATTGGATTCAAAGGAGAGTCATTTGTCATGAATCACCCTCAGGCCAATACTCCAGTTGCTTCCTCGAGGATATCTTTTGCCCACAGTCAGTCACGGTCACACTGTCGCTGAAATCGAGGAAGCTGAGAGTAAACGAAGAGTAGTTGTTCCACGGAAGAGAAGTTGCTTCAATGCGTCGTGCATCAGTCTAAGGCGTGGAAATTAATTTTTGACCCCCACGCGTCTTTTCGTCGCCAAGGTCATCTAGTTACATACGCGGTTTTTATTATGCGTTGTAATAAAACTCAGTATAAAGCGGTTAAGGTGATAATATTATATCAAGAGTGAATACTGAACGTATTCCACTATTCATAAAAGTGTGGATAGCATGTCAACAGGTTGTGAATTCTTTTCAGAGTTCGAGAAAAACTATCGGAATAAGAACTTAATTGATACTCCATCCCAGGGTGGTTTTCATTGATACCATCTGAGAAACCTACCTTAGTCGATCCATCCCGAACGTTGACGACTGATTCAGAAGGGAGCTCGGTAAGCAAAAAGCCACCTTCATGGGATTTATCGTACTCGGTTCAGATTAGTTTTCCATGTTCGTATCTTATCTGCACCCGTATCTATTCAAAACCTTTATTTTTCGATCGAATTGGTTTTTTAACCATGGCGATGTAAAATATTTCACCCCTGGATCTATATTGTCGAGGTTCTCCCGGAATCGGGTATAGAAAGCTTTAAATAATGTGTCTTTCCTCAAATTTTTCATCGGATGATTCATGTTTCCTCGATGCTAACAAACTTCCGCAGGTGATTATTCTCAAGTGCTTTCCTCGCGTTAAATTCCGACGTTTATTTGACACCAAGAAATTTCACCTGATCCCCAGTACTATAACGAATCCCGGGAGTGTTTATCCGGATAAGAGCCATGAGGAGAGAGAGAGAGAAGTGCGGAAGGTGGATGGATGCACGAGCGCCCACGGGTATCTGAGAAGTGCAGCGGGATGATGGGCAGAAGGAGGAGGACGAGAGGATGATGAAGGGATGGAGAGGGGTGGGATAAGGAAGGAAGACGGGAAGTCGCAGGAGTGATGGCGGTGCGCTTTTCCTCGCGAGGCACCGCAAAAGAAGAACAAGAGATAGAGTGGCGCGCAGAGGAGGGAGGTAAGACTGAGTGTGAAGGATTGGGAGATACGGGATGGAAAGATAAACAGATGTAACGGAAGAGGAGGCTTCCTCCGCTTGCATCACCGCTGCTTGGCGCGGCGAAGGAGGCGTCCTCGCGGAATCTCAAGTGCGCCGGCGCGACGTGTTCATCTCGGCCGCATGGCGGCGAGAAAGAAATGACCGCGCGCCCGTTCGTTTCGCTCCGGATTCCGAAATGTCCAGATGAGGGTTAATACGCGTTTGCCATCAATCCACCCCCGTGGAACAGGTGTTTCTTCTTCCAGCTGGATTTTGTTTCTTTCGGGGCCCAAGGAAAATTTGATGTTACCCAACCATGTAGGCAAAGTAAAACCAAGTCGGCGATACCATACTTGAATCAGTTTCCTTAAATAGTATATAATAATTAAATCTATAGAATCCAGGTACGTGAGAACTGTAAATGTGGATGAACATTTAACTTTTCGATCTCGTTTTCTGGCTGACTGCATCGTGATAAACAACCCACCACGGGTTTTCAGTTGCGAAACAAAATATATGACACTGAATGCAGGAGGTCCCTGCTTTACCTGGCTTCGCTTTTCATCGTTTCACTGACACTCTATGCAAAATAAGGCACTACTCCGTGATCTCGATCAGCTTTTTCGATCGAATGCGTAGTCCATGGTTTGTCGTTTCTATCTCAAACTTTGCTCTCCTGACGATTAATATGGAATTAATGGAAGTACAATGGAAGTAATGCCTTAATAAATCTATCATTTTTCTTTTCAGATTTAATGTAAAACAGGAAAAACCTATTAAGTCACGGATCAGTAGTTCCACGGTTATTTAATTATTCACTCAAAAAATTCATTATACTAAAGACAAAAGTTTTAAGTTATGAAAGGTGAATTTTGATATGGGTAGCCCACCAGAAAAATAAACAACCATCAATTGAATGACTTCCGTATCGTTTCTCTAGCATTTATAGTTCAAAAATAATATTCGTATATGTTTTGGTCTTCCCTGAAAGGTTATGCATTTGCATCTGTTTCCCATGCATGCTTTGTTTTTCTTTTTAAGAATTACTGCATGTTAACTAGTTAACCGCAAGAAGCGGGCGTCAAATGAAACGAGGTTATTCTGCTCATGCTAATTATCTTGGCCAGAGATGGCTTTCGTTTTTATGATGCCTCGTGAGGTAAACAACATCTCCGTTCACCCGCGAGTAACGTAACTGTTAAACGCTGGAGGCGTCAGGTCACAACTGCTGTTTTTTCTTTCTTGTGACACTTGCGGGATCGACGGGTTATTTGTACTCTCTATTACCTTCGTATATAAGCATCCAAAAAGTTGGGCCAGGCATAAATTTATTTAGATTTCGTCGATTTAAAAGGGCTAGAGGGCTAACAATCCACCCCAAGCGACAAATAGGTCATGCAATACACATACATTCAACCTATAAACTTAGTATGTAATCGGATGCGACTCGGCGATCAAGTTTGCAAATTTTTTTGGAGTTGAAATAATTTTCCGACCTATCTAACGCATTGGATTACTGTTCACACACAATTAATCACTGATAGTTGTGTTATTCTCGATCTTTTGTATCGGGTAAGAGCAACAGATTTTTTTTTCTTGTTTCTCTTTTCCATCCCTCAATTACGCATACCCGTAGGTCTTGTAACTATAATCTCACCGCAGAGATTCAGATAATTACCCTAACGCTGAGAGTAATCTCCCTACAAGAAACATCCGTTTCATAAATCGACCCTATATAATGAGTCGTAGGAATAGCTAATGAATGCAGGTAACCTCGGTTATTGAGCTGTCAAGTAGTCGCATATAATACATCATTCATGAACATTCCGTCCACGACTACGTTCCCAATACGCCAGTATGACGTAAAACATGTAATTTCTCGCATACTATAACACAATGTCTAGGATCCTAGGATTCATTTTTTGCTCGTATCCTAAATATGTCCCTTTTTTCCCTAGTGTAAATAGTTCGGTCGTATATAGAACAAGTTTTGGAGAGAGAGAACGTTAATAACACACAAGACACGATCCAATAACTTGAAAACCATCTTAGAATAGTGGAATTTCAGTAGATTTATTAACTGATTCCAAGTATTGTTTAGCCGCATTTGTGTAGTATTTGAGCTTTCTACTCATTGAGTTCATTCGCTTTTTATTTCAATCATCAATACTAGTATTTTTACTTATCAATGAAACTTACCGTGGAGAAACTAATTTTAACCCTTTTTTTTGTAAGTAGGTAAATCCCCTGGACTAAAATTTCACTTCGTAAAATCCGGAAATAAATACCCTGAAAGTAGCAAAATTTCCACATAGAAAATTACCTCAGTGAAATTCAATTATCATGAATGGTATGTATTCTAATACTGGATTTTAGGATTATTCACTTGATTATCTATGTGTTATTTTTAGATCACTCCACACGTTAAGTCCACTTTCACAGAGATACACGCTGACTCAATGGAAAAGAGACTTATGACTCACTTTCAGATGATTCGCTGGGAGAGTACCTAATCGTAAGTACATCACACCGGAAGTTTTAATCCTCAGTCACTAAGTTTTCTTAAATAAAGGCGTTTAATTTGATTTGGTTCATCGCTCATTTTGAACCTCTAAATACCACTAGGAAGATATCCGAAATGGTTCTTCGACGAAAAAGACTCAGAAAACATATTGGTGCGTGAATGCAGATCACGTTTCTACGAAGAGTTATTTGAGTTAAAACCATGGAAGAATTAATAAAGATGAAAAAAAGCGCTTTTTTAAAAGAAGTTTTTTTTTTTTTACAAAAGGCAAGTCATAGTGAGCATCTCGTCGCTAAGCATACTGCAGCAGTGCATGTTTTGTGAATGACACAATCAGAATATAATTAATATCACCATTAGGAATCCCACGGGGCAAAACTTTGTTAGACAATTCGGTCATCTAACTGCCACAATAGCTAGAACTAGCAGCGATAGCAATAGTATGGCCATTTTTCTTCCCAGGGAGTAAACGTGTTATTCATTAAATAACTACACCGTTGCCGGCTTCGGTAACTAGGTCGGTAATGCGCAGGCCAGGCAAACCAAAGGTAGCGGTTTCGAATCCCGCCTCGGTCAAGGATGCTGTATGTGTCTTCGGATTGAATATTCCGATCAAGGGGTGACAATAAGTGACGATGACAGCTGGCCAATGCTTGAACTGGCAAAAATCTGTGCTTACACACGGTTTTGATTCTATAAAAAAATGTTTTTTTAATCAAGATAAACAGCATCCCTTTGGATTAGCAAACGCTTGGTTCCGAGGGGGGATGGAGGAGGGTGCACGGATGCTATGCTCCCAAATTAAGCTGCCTCAGGATTATGACCTTAGATTAAAGGATGCGATCTCGCCGATATGCGAAATGAATCTCGAAACACCTAAAAACCCATATCTAAAACAACTACTACTGATGTCATAGTTAATTCAATCAATTAGGACCGTAATGCAATCATATTTTAACAATGGAGTTGTCATCTTCAGTTGCAAAGTGGGCCGCAGTGCACACTCTTCACAAATCTCCAGATTAGGCGATTCGGAAGTGCCCGTTTTTCTGCCCATTTCTTCGTGAAGGAAAATCCCTGTAGTCTGCTCCGGAAGTGATTGCGAGCGTATTTCTTACGGATCCGAAATTTCTCGGGCCTAATAGCCTCCTCCTCCCGAGTCTAGACGCGTTGTCCTTCCTCGCGGAACTTGAAAAAAAAAACAGTCGCAAACCGCACGTGCTTTCCCTCGTCATACAAGTGCACGCGTGCGCTTCCATACGTAAACTCGCCTTTGGTCCTCTTTGTTGCACCGTCCTCTTCATACCCCTTTCGGGAGTCCCCTCCCCCCCCCTGCCACTGGTTTCTTTCAGCTCCTACCCCCTTGCGGAGGAGGTCAGGAGAGAGAGAAAGAGGGAGAGAGTGAGGGAGGAGGAGGAGAGGAGGTGGAAGGTGGAAAGGGGCCGGAGGGGGAGGGCGTTCGGAGCACGGAGTCACGGAGGGAAATGGGGAGAGTGAGTGTGAGAGAAGAGAGGGGAAGGGAGTCTGACTGGCATGGAAGGGGGAGGGACGGAGGGGAGCTTTGGGGGAGGGGAGGAGGAGACCAAGGGAGCCCACCACCAACGTCTGCGTTCCCCTCTTCAGTCGCCCCCAGCCGGCAGAAGTGGAGGTACGTGTCCGTGGAGGCCAGAAGCGGCAGCTGTCGTCAGCGGAGGAATATACATATCCATGCGTTGTTGTTGCCGCTACTACCAGGGCCTGCATCAATTTTTCCCCGTCCGAGCCTAGCACGACCGTTACCGGATCAGCCATCGCTCCTTTGGGCCTCCAGCTTTTGTGTTTACCCCTTCTGTTCTCCGACAGAGCTGCGAAAGAGTCTAGTTTGCCCTCCGGGACGGATACTCGGCAGCTTCGAAAACTAAGTGCCACACTCGGACCGGAGTTTAGCGCTGCTCTGTTCTCCCCTGTGACTGTGTTCTCGGTGCCCCCCCCCCCCCTTCCCTCCCCGTCACATGTGCCATCACGTGCGCGGCCGTCGCACCGGAGATTTCGGCGGAATGCCACGGACAGTCACGGCTCAACAGGAGCTGTCCGTCCCGAGACCATAAAAGAAACGATACGATCGTCTCGAGTCCGAAGCTTGTGGTGTTTTCATAATTTCCTAGCTTGCGATTGTCGGAGCGCGAGAACCCACGGGAGTTAGTTCTCTGTGAGAAGAAGCTCTGGAAGAAGCCAGCGAGAGGTTTCCTTGACCCTCGCTTCTTCCTTCCGGTTCGCTTCGCAGCGTCGCTGTCGGCCATCCCTTTCGGGTTGGCCTCGCGACGAAGTACGTTTGAGTGTGTGAGTGTGTTGGAGCACCTGTGCCGAGTACGCGAGGAGATCATCGCTCTCTTGCCAGGTGAGTGAGTCTGGGTGGAGCGGTGGTTCGATTCCCGCCCACGGCATTCTTCCCCTGGTCGGGCAGACCCGATGTCCGCCGCTGCCTCCTCCACGTACTTCGCGTTCACCTCTCGCGAGTGGCATCGAACCGACAAGACTCGTGCCCCGGTGCCACCGAAATCTAGTTGTTGCTGCTCTGCTGGTAGTGTGTTTGTGGTGTGCAGAGCGATCTACTCTCTCGTTGGAAGAGGCTTTCCTTTGTCTTCTGATTCTGAGAAGACTTATACTTTTATCAGAGGCTCTTTTGAAGTATTAATTGGAAAGGAGGGTATGAGAATCTCCGAGGTTTTTATCTCCTATCTTATCATGGCGTGTCATTTTATTGTTTCTTTTGTTTGTTTCGCGTTATCTTTCGTGCTGCTCTAAAACTTTCTATCACCACTACCAACCCATTGCCGTGTTGTTTGGTCAAAAACTTATCGGCTGATATTTAGGATTTTCTTCTTATCTGTTACTCTTCGAGCTGATATTTTCGTAAGCTCTATCAGGTAGTTTATGTCTTGAGTAGTGAAGTGACATTTGGTAGCTTTAGTGTAAGAATCTTGGAATGAAACATATTTCGTTGATATTGATTGTGAGTTTAATCGTATGATTCCTAAGGATTTCCGATGATAAATCAACGGAGAGGATCCGTGACATCGTCAAAAGGCAATTTTTACGTGTCATCGGTGTTATCAAATTTATATTTGATCCGGTGTACGCGTTTTAGGATGGAGGTTTTAGTTTGATGGTGATCTTGACTACGAAAGTTCATTATCCGACACCTAGGATTCGTACAAGAATGGAGGTACCCTCGTCATACGTAGGGTAGCATTCTCAGGGATTGGTCTCTTTGGGAGCAACTCCCGTCCACCCATTCCAGAGAGCAGATCCAAGGTAGGAAGTAATGATAGATGTGACACCGAAGGAGTAAAAAGAAGGAAGACATGCGGTAAAAAGCTTTAGGTTTCTCCAAGGAGGCGTGAGCACGTCCCTTTGCCTCCTCGGTGCGGTTTTATGCTGTGGTGGTGTGCGCGATTGTGTTTCTCGGAAGATCTGCTGCCGAGGAGTGGTGAAGGGAGTGGACACTTCCATGGGGGAAGGACCCCGGTGCACAGTATTCAGCTGCACGCACCTACACGATCGCATCCTCGATATTCGAGAGCGGGCACGATGTGAAATGCTTTTCGAGTGTCATTTCTGTCTATGTTTCGCAGCCCCTAAGTCTACTCAAACATTTCCAGTACCTATCGTTTTCTCTATGAGAGTAAAACTTTCGCACCCTCTACGCCTTTCGTCCTTCCGGATACGAACCCTTGTGTATCGTCACTGTATAGGCCCACCGCGATGCGAACGCAGACTCCGGCGGAGCGAAGGCGAATCATTTTTTTGTCTACTTTTGAACCGTTCCCGTAGCGCGAACAAAAATAGCGGCGAGGCAAGAGTAAAAGAGTGAGTGAGTGAGTCGAGAATTTTCGGGGAGTCGGTTGGAAACTGCGGGGTGGGGAAGGGCAACTCAGCGGAACCGTCTCGCACGGATTGCCCTCTTAAGCATACGCTTACGTTGCGCTGATACATTTTTCGCTCGGGTGTCTCTTATCTTCTCCTGCTTAACCGCGCTATCTCCCCCTGTCCACTCGCTGAGGCCGTCCGCCGACCTCCTCCTTCTCTCAATCCTCCTTCACCAAATCTTGGGTGCCTTCCGAGAAGTGATCATGGCTCGCACGGCTCCCAGATGGAATGCGGGTGAGGTCCCTCCATAGAATAACGTTCGCCATTGCGAAAAGACGAGAAAGATTGAAGACCTTTACAGCAAGGGCGGTAGATTTCATTCCACTAATATCATCCAGATGGAGAATACCATTATGCGTGTTCATGTTCGTGCGATTATGTGCCCTCATGCACGCTTGGGTTTAGGTTCTCCTAAGCCATCTGGGTGGGTGATTGAATCAGTGGCATTAATATTTTCCGAATCACCATGAATGGAATGCTGTTAATTGTCGTAGTTTGCATAGGCTGGCCAGGCCATTGTGATGCTACGAGGGAGTTTTGTTGCCTTCGTTGAGCTATTATTTATCACGAAGCGGTGACTAAGGTTTAATTGGAAAAAAGTAAGTGAGGCTGTGACCATTTAGTGCCATCGTGAATAAACCCTATTTCCCGGGAAAAAGATTAGCGGCATCCTTCATTTTTTGTTAATTGTGCATCTCGGACTCAAACCATTGATATGAGTGAAAATCTTTTCAAATGATATTTTCCATTCTTTTCTCCTTCCATTACTGAAGCATTTTTACCATAAGTTCGCAGTAGCCGAAAAAACAGGGCGAAGGGCAAATTTTGCGATGTACAACGAGTATGGCGCGGAAAATTACGCATTAATCAAAATAAAAATCTTAATGTAATCATTTCGATAATTTATAATAAATATTAAATTTTTTAGCCAAATATTAGTTGCACGGCTGGCAGCAGCAATCATTCTTAAACGTGTGTCGGGTGCAGTAAATAGTTTCCTTAAAAGACCGTATTCAGTAACCTTGCCGTTTATTGAGAAATCCCCGTTTCCTCATTTTCCCTCCCCCACTCCATTTCTCTTACTCTCTTCGCCCTTTCTCGGGTTGGCGAGGTTTCTTTTCGCGAATTGCATTTCCCGCGGATATTTTCAGCTTCCCGGCGTCTTGTCCCATTGCAGAAGCTCAATCAACGCGCAGGTTGCGGATCGTTAGATTATCACCCTCCCACCCACGCTGATTCTAAATCGGCTGTTCCCGTGTTTAAGGAAGGAGGAATGATGGGCTGTCGAGACGTGGCGGGGAAGGAAATGAAGCTGGGCAGAGTAATGTTTGACCGTAAGTAATCGTGCCCTCGGTGCTGCTCGTTCCGGAACCCTTTCATTTCAGCGAGAATGTGTTCCCTGGGCTTTTACTCTTCAATTTTGAATGCTCTTTGAAGCTTACCAAGTTTTTTTTAGCTCGATGAATATATCCATATTTAAGTGAAGTGATTGCTCATGGTAATTATTTCCATAAAGTGATGAAGAGTTAGGGAGAAATTGATCAAGAAATTTCCTGGCGATTTGTTTTTTTTTGTCTAAAAGATTTTTTCTGAAACCCACAACCTAAAAATATTCAGCTGTTAGGTTCTCGCGTGAGGGTAATACTCCTATTCAAACAACTATTTCCATATATTGACTTAGTCGTAAGATTCGGGAGAACTTCGTCTTTCCCGGGTAAGGTTTTATCAGCTGAGCTTTATGTTTCGAACGTTGAACTCGCTTGGTCAGATAACTCTTACAAGAGGCTTGGATGTTGATATGTGGGCCATGAGGACTATAGGAAGGTGCCAAAGGCACGTGCACATTTCCGATTCGTTTCCTGTTTCGTGAATAGCAGCTCTGATTATGCGCATCGAGAATGATGTGCCTATATGCTTCGTGGCAATTCGTATTTCCCGTCTATAGCTGAATCAAACTTCTGTTACTCTGCCTCAGTTTGCCTGTACAGTGTTGTTCAAAGTTCCGTTGATCCTTGGGATTTCGTGCAACGTTCCATTGAACACTCAAATGCACTAGAAGGATTTCGTGAGTCTTCGATGCCATAATTCTCTTGAAAAAAAATGGGGTTTCCTCTCGAAAAAGTCACACGCTTTAAATTATAGTAACGTGAGATTAAAAAATATTCAATGCAAATATTTTAGTAAATATCTATTGGTCCACTCATTTTTTCTAAACTGCCGCCTTAGAAGCCCATCGAAGATTTGAACTGCCTCCTTTCTTTGTGATGCCCAATCAGTAATATCAGTCACCAAATCTATTCTCCCCGCTTAGCTTTTCCGCTAAATAAGTATCTCAGTGCCATGCGCAGAATATACTGGAATAATAAATTCCTGCAGTATGAACCACTGAAAAGGGTCATGTCAGTGTATTGAACCAGATACTGCATTCCATGCCGCTTGCTCTCAAGGCAGTAGTCAGCATAAAGACAATCAGACGCATTCCAGCAGTTATCGGCAAAATAGACTTTTCTTGTCACTAAATACTATAGCCATACCTCATCATTATTCTTCGACTTCACATTGGTTCCCTGCTCCACATTGGTTCATTTTTTTCTTAGAACTGTATGAGGATTAAATTCTTGTTATCGATGCAATTCTGGAAGCGTATAGCGTGCACGTTTTACGTCACAGTCGCCTAATCTTACCGGAAACTTAATCACGAGACAAAATTGCGTCGGTTTCTCTTTCCTTTCTCCTGTTGACGAGCGGAATTCCGGAGGTAAACTTCCGGATGACATTCGTGACGGTTCAGGGCAACGACGAAACTCGAATGATCTTTGTTTTGTTTTTCCTGCAGATAAATGCATTGTTTCGTGAAATTCCGATGGTGTCAGCCTCGTACACTGCTCGCATTTCTTTCGCCGAAGAGAACGGTTATCAGTGAATTTCCGCCACTCATGTTTGTGGCCGATTGGAATGCGGGGGAGGCAAGAAGGCGGACCAACGAAAGGAATGTTCGAGGCTAGTGGGAAAAAGCTTGGGTGGTGGGTGTCGTATAAATAAATTTCGAGTTCGTCACGTTACGAATTCATGTTTCCACACCGGCGACAGATTCTTTTCACCCCCATTTCGCCTCTTTCTCCTCCCTCTCCCTTGTGGGATCAAGGGAGAGAGTAACCTTACCCTTTCGTTTACCCTTCCTTCCGAGCTCAACCTCGGTCACTCACTTCTCTTTTCGGATCTCACGCCGAGTGGGCCTTCGATGTCGGAGGCCGTTGCGCGTGACAGCATACCCACTCTCCCCAACCCCCCGCGACCTCCGTCGTCCATTTCGACTGCGTTCTCATTATTCCGTTCCGTTATTTTTTTTCGATCCGCCGATGTGTCCGTTGCGTGCACGGCGCTATAAATTGCCGGTCGAAAGGGAAAAGATAACGAAATCCTCACCTTTTTCTTCCCTCTCCCTTCACTCCGCCCTCCCTCCGCGTTTTGCCTCGTAACTCAACTCCCTTCGCCTCCCACGGATGACTCCACCGGATGTCTTCTGCCAATTAATTCCCCTCCCTCTCAATTCCCCTTCCCCAGTCTTCTTTTTCGGTCTTCATTTTTTTTCTCCCCCCGCCGTCCATTCACACACTCTCGCTCCGCGTCTCGAGGAGTCCCTTCCTCTCTCCTCGATCATCCTCGCTCGCCCTTTCGATCCCCCGTTAGAAATTCCACCACTTACATCCACCTCCCAATGCCTTCCCCCTCCCTAATCCCTCCCCCCCCCTTTACGGGAGAACCGCATGCACCAATGTTATCCCCATTAGGTAGGGGAAAAATCGTTCGACTCCGGTTGTATTCCCTCTATTCAAGGTTGCCTTGCTCGCCCAAGAAATGATCGAGTTATCTGCTCACATCCCCACCTCTCGCAGTGTTCACCCTCACCTGCAATTCCCATATCCTTCTCGTAATTTTTTTTCATTTCCTGTCTCTATCTCTCGGCCCATTCCATATCAAGGGCCGATTACTAGGAGGGGAGGTATTTATATGAGCCTGAATAATTTCTGAGCATCCAAATAGATCACCCTTTTTATTTCCTTCTACGAGAGAAGGTTATTGTACTATTACTGTAAGAGCTGTTTTATCAGATACGTTAAATCCCCTCTTATCCCCATCTTTGGGTCTTAAACAGGCAATAATGAAGCGAGGCCACTCCGTAGAGACTGATGCTAGTGTTACTGATTCCTGAAACGTATGTAATTCTATGACTTTCGCCAATTCCGTGCATATGTTCAATGCACCAGTACAATGTCATATAAATGGACGCTTACAGTAAAATTTCCCTCGTAATGCTTTTTATGAAAGATTTTTTGTCAAGTAAACTCGGACAACAGTTTTTTCATACAGTCAGAATATTCCTCATAAAAGTAATTATCTTTCCCTACTCTCGGCAAGATTAAGCAGTAAATATATGTGATTCGTGCTATTGATTTTAAGCACGCTAATGATGTCCACAACTAAATTCTTCATTTTTTGCTCATTTACTACTGACTGTGTGACAATCCCCTGTCTCTTTGCCTCTTTGAGGATCCACGGTCAGTTTTTTTATTGTCATTTGTTCCCTGTGATTCCGTTTTAAATTCTGGAGGGTGAACTCGCTCCTTCCGAAATAAAAACTGATCAATCGTACGCAAATCACACTCGATAGTTTCCCAGTCCTCTCCAGACAACGGGAAATGAACGTTTATCGTGCGATAAGATGATGTGCCTAATGATGAGTGAATTCGCGCTAGCACCCGCCAAATGGGACGTACATCCGCAAGATCCCCGTCATTTTCTTCATTATCATTTCCGTGTTCCCAAATCATTCTCATTTCTCCCAAAAGTGATGGGGGAGCTCCGTTTGGGAGGGTAGGGAGAATGTTACTAATATTTCCTTCCTCATTCGGGTGGAGCTTTTAGGGGCGTGAAAATAAAGTCCTCTCGAGAAAAAGTGTAGTGCACCTGGTGGAGGTGTCGATCATCGCTCCATTTCCATTAAGTTTCCCGTAAAAGGGAGCACGGCGGTTTGCAAAAAGGCTCGCGATTTACGTTACGCCATTATGAGCCTATTAGCGTGTGCTTCAGTGTCCACAGCCTTCGCGCAGCGTTGGTGCCCCGTCCGAAGTATGTCCGGATCGCTTTGAATAGAAGTTTTCGCCCCTCGCTTACAGGGCTCTCTTCTACACCCTTTCCCCCCAAGAGGAAGAAAACGTGTCCTTTTTTTCTCCCGGTAGAGGATGATGCACTATTTTATTACGGTGCGTATTTTTCCTTTCCATTCCCTTTTTCCTCGGGAGAGGGTCGGCCGAAGAAGCCCGACAGACAAGGGCCGATTTCCTGCGACGAATTGCCGGGGCCACCACGGCAGTGGGACACGGAGGGAGGGCTCCAAGGGGTTGACTTTTTCACCCCATTTCATTTAGGCATCCGTTTACAACCGAGTCTCATACCCCCGGAAGAGTGCGCATGCCTTTTGTTCGTAACCGCGGCAGCTTCTTCTCTCCGTGACACTTTTGGGAGGCCCCAAAAATGAACTGGGTTAGCTGGTCGACGTGGGTCGTATATAAGGCGAGGGAAAGATCCTAGAAAACCGGATGGTTTCGAGTGGGTATGGATATGGGTTTTTTTTATTTTCTTCAGAAGTTTGCTTGCATAGAGAACGGGAAACTCCGGTGGGAATGGAGGAGATCCAGCGCGTGAGCGTGACTTTTATTGGTGAGCACACGGATTTCACGCCCCTTGTTGTTTTTAGGCGCATGCCCGTGCATGTTTTGTAAACACGAGTGCACCTTTCTTTATCCTATTGTCGGCCAGTTGATAACGTGTAAACATTGCGCCATTGACCTCCATATGATGCGAGACAAAGAATAGGGACATAGCCGCGGGAAGGATTCAACAGGTTCCTTGACTTCGGCGGCGTAATTTTACGTTTGCCAACTGAAGGTGGATGTACTCATCACAGATTTTGCTTTTGTGATAGCAGCACTCCCAATGATTCAAAAATTATTTATCATTTCCATAATTGGAACATTTCGTTAACCATCTACTGTTTCCAAATGTCGAACCCGCGTTAATTGACGTGCACCTTGCTAATGTTAAAAGTCATTAAACGTGATCCCAACTATCGTTGATGAGGCAATCCTGCGGATTCGCAACCTAAAATAAGGAGGGGTTTTTCTTCCTCTCTCGGTCACAAGGTTACGTTTGAGTTCGCATGTTTTTGTTACCGTGCTTGAGAAAAATAACTGAATATGCGAAGATTGGATGGGGATATATATTGGGAAACGAATTTCTTATAGTAGTTTACATTTCTATAAGCACCTTGAGAAGAACCGATGCACTGACTCTGCCGCGTTTCAATTTCCGCGTTTAATGTATCAATTTCCGCGTTTAATTGACAATTATAAGGGCAACTTATTTTAAATGCGTATGGTTGATACATTTTCATCTTTTAGATCCACTCGTGTTGAAGGACGATAGTTATCACTTATCCTTTCCCTCGTGCGCACGGGGCGCAATGCGCATTCCTTATATTTTTTTCGCCGCAACGAAAACCTTTTAGGCGTTGTCACCGGAGCGTTGTGAGCGCGAGAGACCCGAGGAAACGTGCGAACATAAATTATCCAACACGCCCGAATGCGATTACTTATTCCCCGAGCCCGGGCGCTTGTAACCCAGCGCAGGTATTTAACGCGCGCGCGAGGCCGTCGCGCCCGTCAGAGGTCTCCCATCGAGTCCTCAGTCGCTCGAGTGCCGCAGATGTCGTGAGATAATGAAGGAATCCACCCCCTTCCCTTCCCGTGTACCAGAGGTGGTGGAAGTGGTAAACAAGACGCCTCTGCTCCCCTTTCCCTTGGCCCCGCCTCGCGACGCGACGTACGCTGCCCTCCCCCTCCCACTCCCTTCCCTGCCGCGATTCCTCCACCTCTATGTGCGTACCAACGTAACTGATTAAAACGAGTTCTCGCTTCTTCTGCCTCTGCCTTCACAACTCGGTGCTGTAATCCACAAGGAATTTTTGATGGACGATTGGCAAGTTGTTGCTATTCCAAGGCGCTAGCAGAACACGAGCAGACCTTTTATTATTTGCGTTAACGCTTTTTGAAATAAAATTGCACCTAACGCAGAGTCGAAAAATATCTAGCCTATGCCGTCTTCTGTTGCCTCTCTCCCTAATCGTTCTTTACTTTTTTCCCTTTCCCAACCTTGTCGTGGAGCTAACCGAGATACTTTGATTGCGTCCAGTTCAACAGGTTACGATGGTGCTGACGCGCGTTCTCTACATCGTTTTCTGCGCACCGTGATGCTTGCAGTGGTTGATTCGCTGGTAGTGGGAAATGGGGAATTTATGTCGCTTTGCCGCGGACTGCGGATCGCCTGGCTCCGCCTTGCTTTCCATGCAGCCATGTCTCGCCAGTCCTTTTGCCCGCTCGCTGGAAGAGCGCCAAAACGGCCGCCGGTGGAACCAGCGACAAGTGAGAGTGAGTGGAGCGGTCGTGAGGTCCCGAGTGCAGGAATCCGGCCTCCTCCTCTCCCTCCCCTCTCGCCTCTCCTCCGCCTCTCGCCCCTTTGGCTCTCCTCGGCCAGCCCCTCCTCCCCCAACGTCTTATGCTTCCTCCGACCCCCACCCAAAGTCCCAACACCACCTCACCGTCTTCCTCCTCCTCCTCCAAGCCTCCCTCTCGAAAAAGAACTTTCTCACTTATAACGGTATCGATTCAACCTCTACGGAATAAATGTGAAAAAAAAGATAGGGACGTCAACAATCACACGCTCGTCTGCCGAGAGTGAGTGCAGATGGTGGGTTGATGGTCCCGGCGATCCGAGGAATGCGCGGAAGACTTGGTGGTGAGGTCCGCGAAATAAAACTCTCGGCTTCTTTGTCTCCCCTCCCTGCCATGGAAAGTTTGTTCCCGAGGAACCTGAGCCTAGGAAGTACGCTTTTTGTTATCTCCCAGGAAGATGGGATTCAAAAGTCAACTTCCTAGTTCCGGGCGGTCTTCGTTCTGTTTCCCTGACCGGTGTTGGCGATCTAGAATGCAAAGCAATCAGTCATTAGGCTCAATGATGTTCCGTGGATATCCAGTCAAATTTTCTACCTTCACGTGCGAACTCCTGACGTTGCAGAGACTTTAATCTATTAAAATTAGCGTATTGCATAGGTATTAGTCGAAACACTTCCCCAAGCACTTGGAGGCGATACTTCTGTTCCCAAGCAAAATCATCAGGTCAGACTTGTTCAAAATAACGTACCGTTTATGAGTACATGGATTCGGTTTATGTATTTAATTTTAATTTTCACCATAGTGCCACAGAAAATAGGAACTTTAATATAATAAATTAACAACGCGCACCTAAAGTCATTGAGGGAGGTTTTAATGGTACTTTTCCATTGATATTTGCTCATTGATCCAATAGGAGGATTACGGAGGAGTGTTAAATTCTCCTCAGTTCCCGACGCACAAAATGGATTTTATCGCTATTGTCTGCAGCTTAATTTCGAAATTTGGAATGCTGAAACAAAGCTCTTTTGCCAGATTCAATCAATTTGCTCTTTGCACGTCCAAAAATACATCAAAGATATAGTAAAAGACTCGGTTGATTCATTAATTTTAATTATGCTCAGTACATCCACGGTAAAAAATCATATATTTTTGTGCAATATCAATCGAAGCCGACACATAACACATCACCAATGTTGCACATTAAATAACGGCCTTTGTAACCTTTCTCTCTCTTTTTGATAGAGCTCATTACTTGGAATTACCACTTCGCGTACAGTAACTTTCCAAGAAATAAGTTTTTGCTGAATCTTATCGTATGTTTACATGATCTTGATAAATGTTCGTCCTCGCAGAACGTCGCTCTTATTCCAGCAACCATTGTTTCTTTGTTAGCTCTACCAATGTTTAACACTGCTGCGGATATTTTTTGTGTTCTATATTCGAATACGCTTTAGGATAAAATTTCAGGGAATTGATACATTTTTTTAACATAGAGGATATACCAGCTAATGGTAGAAATTTTGTTTTTAATAATCCACCTGAAGTTATTTCCAACTTACTTTCTAGGATTGCTATTTTTACTAGTGCACATAGGGTGCTTATATAGAATCATAAACTTCCCCGAGCAGAGAAACAATGATGTGTTATCAGTTTTCTCGACTGGGTAACACACGGATTTAGTTTCTTAAGTATCTAAGCAGATGATTCTATGCGATGATTTCTTCTCACCTTTCGTCCCCAACCCTTCCGCTGCCATTGGAGTGAACACGTTGAACCTTCCGCTTGTAGAGTACGAAAATGCTGCGATGGGAAAGGCGTATGGCACAACCTTGTTCCGCATTCATGTTGCGGGAGAATCGTGGTTCTCACCCACGCAAAAAAAACGAAAGGATTGGGCAAGGTGGCACAGGAAGGAATGGGTTTTGTTCCATTCGAGGTGGGCTCAGAAAAGTC
This sequence comes from Platycnemis pennipes, assembly GCA_933228895.1. Taxonomy (NCBI): domain Eukaryota; kingdom Metazoa; phylum Arthropoda; class Insecta; order Odonata; family Platycnemididae; genus Platycnemis; species Platycnemis pennipes. The sequence continues at coordinate 70,322,793 of OW121847.1, read as the reverse complement.
TGCAGCAAGCGTCAGATAAGGAAGAGAAATGTGTTTACGTTTGCGTGAGTACATACGTCCGCATTGTGTTTAATGGACAAGTGATCTCACGCGAGTAACCTCCTCCGCCACGGCCCGGTTCCGCTCTGAAGAACGTGTGACAAATGAAGATCGTTTTTATAATGGAACGGGGATGGCAGAGAGTTCAAGGATGGAATTGTTAAGACCGTGGATGTATGGGGTCCACGGACTGACCGCCTCCAGGCAGGATGACTGATGAACACTGGGGATACAGAAGTTGGGGGTGCGTGGGTCGATTCAACTCGGTTTACCCCACGTTGAGCTACCACCAACCAAGAGAAGCGCGTATGCTTGCATGCGAATCGTTTTGCGGGCATTAAGTCAATTTTCACCTCATGCATTTTCTGTCAGATTGACGCAAACTAAGGATAGGTCTTATATAGTTTGCCACGCAAGAGTTGCTAAGAAAAAACATTTGTTACCCTAGAGTCAGAAATGATTCATGTGCCATTCTTGATTCCATCATAATTACGAGCATATTTGCCTGCTTTATTCATACTTCGTCATATCACCCTGCAATTATATAATTCCTCTATCCTCACAACTATTTAAAAACAAGGTCTGAGTTTGTCTACAAAATCATTTTATTAATATCATATGCATTATAGTTTTACACTTTAAAAGGTTTATGGTATTAACAAAAGTAATTGGCGAATATTTTTCAAAAATGTCTTGTTTGTTTGCATTTTTGGTATCTCAATATTTGGTACCTCGTGTTAGAATCCATGCTGAACTCATTCACCTCGGATTTTACGAAAGTTACGGCCTGCCTTCCGATTAATTTGAATTTTTTTCTGGAATATTAGGGTATTTTTTATGATCTGAATATTCCTCAAAGAATTGATGCGCAAATTACGATAAAGAGTTATGAGGAATTGATTGCTCTGAAGCACTATCGCCAGGTATAGACTTGGTTATAAGGTGAGGGCTAACTTGACTCGCTGAAGTATTCATCTCCCTTCTTCCTAGAACTGTGACTCATGCTGTTCTCCTTCCTGTCGATAGACTCGGATTCTCTTAAGTCATTTATACTGTATGTCAGAGAGTGCCCTTGAATTTTCTACGAAAGGTTTTAACGCTTTGCAAACATGAATGAAAACTTAGCAAATTACCCTATCCAGTTCGAAGTGGAGGGTAATCATTGAAGCCATTGCCTTTAGAACACCTTTGAAAAAGGCAATAAAACGAGACAACGTTGCGGATGCAATTCACAACGGAAAGTATTTACTGCCGGACTGCGGTTTCGTCCCGCACCACCTCACTTCCTTCAAATCGACATAGAAAAGGCTGTCTCACTTCAGAGTGGTAGAGCCGCCGTTGTTCTGGGATAAAAGTCTTCCGGAGCGCGAGGAATCCGGGGTATTCCCACTTTAAAAATGTATTCATCTGCTCGATCCTGAAAGAGCATCTCGCTTACATCTGCGCACATCTAAAGAAGCATCCTCCTGTTTTAGGTAACATGTTGGCCCTCGATGAGTGGAGGACTATGTTGCTCCTCCCGCCCCGCTCCGCGGTATGCACCAGAAGCACCACACCACCCTCGCGTCGTCCGATGCATCCCGATGCGTTCCACGCGTCGTTAAAAGAAAAGCAATGAACGTGGGGAGGGATGGAGGTGGGAGAAGGCATTAACCCCTTTACGAGTCCACGGAGGCGGGATCGGTTTAATGAACTTTCTCGCTGGACAATGACTCGAAATCTCCGATGCCTCGTCACCCCGCCCCCTCCCCCTCATTTGCATCCCTTAATTCGAAGCCTCCTGACTCAAGTCCTTTCCGTTCATAACCACGTCACTCTCTATATCTCCTCCTCCTCTTCCCACTCCCCAATTATCTTCAATTCGGGAAAAAGGGACCAGTCTTCATAGCCGTGTGTACGTCCAACCGTTGTTGTCCATCCCAAGGGGTTGGTTCGCTCGTCCCCGCGCACTTTACGGTCATCATGGTGGTTTTTCACTTGATCTCACGCCTCACGGGAACGATCAACTTTCAGATCGATTCTCTAAGATTTTCAATCACGAAAGCCTTCTGTGATTTCCGCCCTTAAAGATATATATCTTTTATTATAATAAAATAATTATCTTTTTAATCACGGGCTTTTCCGAGACGCGATGGACGGTTAAGGTTTATTCATGCAACGGAAGTGTGCGTTCAATACCTTTTTAATCGAAAAAGTGGTCAGTTTTCCTCAGTATTATTTACATTAGCACCTCTTCCAACCTAGGTCCGAATTTAATAAAAATTCCTTTCCCCCAAAACTTGAAGTAGCCTATGATTTCCACATTTGATTCGGAAATATGAGACTTTTTTTTTGGAGCAGCATATATGAAATTCATCATTGGTAGATTTCTTGGAGATGATAATGCCAGTCTTTTTCTTAAATTATTATTTTCTTGAATTAAATTAGGCAAATATTTCTTTTCATATTCCAGACATTCATTGTGAGATGTGGCATTTCTGATACACGTCAACTGTTAAGTTCAGGAAAGCTTGTAATATATACTTTTCGGTGAAAATTGGTATCATTGGGTCATTTTTGTACTTTGTATATCGCTAAAGCGCAATGCTTGACAAGATGGCTAGCTTGCCCTCAACAACTATTGCATGAGGGAGAACAGATTTCGTGGAAACATTTGGCGGGGCAAATGGTTTCCCATAAGTACACATAACGCTACGAGTTCCTGAAAATATGTACTTTCAACCACTCATGTACATTCGGGAAGCCCGGAACGTGCTTGCTTGGTAGTTGGATAACGGTCGAAGGTAATGATGTCCCGATTAGGTACAGGTATGTCCTCATTAAACCGCATTCGAGGACTAGCTCTTAGTTTTTTTTAAGTATTCCAGTGGCTGAGGTAATTTGGCGCCCCACATGAGCGAGAAGAATTTAGCACCAATTGTGATCGCAATTGCATTTCCCGTGCAGAATACGAAGGGACTTGTAGTGTATTAGCGGGTAGACATGCCACTTTTCCCATGATCCCGGATGCCAATAAGCATGCAGCCATTATCTTTTAAAAGAAGAACTTGCGAGTTGCGAGCGATCTGTTGAGTGGGTTAAAGTCAGTCTCTCTGTGGCGCTTGCTGTTTACGTCTCCGATTCCTTGTATAAAACGTACGTTACGTTTTCAACTCGCACGCCGGGCCTACTAATGCTAACGAGAATTCCAGGGCAGTCAACCAATTAAAGCTTGGGGGAAGGAAACCTTCTAATTTCATTTTTTCCCGTCCCACCCTCTTCAACCCGACTAATCGACTCAAATTTCCCTCGAAGTAGATACCTTTAATTCGAGTGGGAACGTCCCTATTTCCCGAGCCTCGATCCCTCTCCACTCTCGCGAGTGGAGAGAGGATGTGGCGAGGGTCCTGGCAACGGGAGAAAGGGGGGGGCGGCGTAGGAGATGGAGGGAAGCGAGCGTATGTGTACGTAAACGGAGCGATTTGTTTCTGCGGTAGTTCGGCGTCATGTACCACTGACCTCGATCGCCGGTCCGCCGAAATTCCGTTCCCTCGCTCCCCTTGCCTTCGTCTCAGCTCCGATGTCTTCCGACAGCCTTCCTCCCTCCTCTCCCCCCTGAGGAGTGGTGGTAGGGATGAAATCAAGGGGGATCGGGTTGATATAGTGGTTACGAGTACTACCTTCCCATACCGAGGGACCGGATTCGACTCCAGGAAATGACCGATTTTTCACCAGTGAACCATTCCCTTGCTGATTGATTTGTAGTGAGCACTTCAAGAGTTCTGACCATTGGGTCGAGGAAATTGTAACTGTGGACCCCTTGGTTCCCACCGATTAGAGTAACCAGTCTCCAGGTTTCTCTCCTATATTCCTTCATTTTACAAAATCTCTTTCCATGCACTCATTCGAATTCAGTGACAATTGACTAGAGTTGTTGATCGCCTACCCTCAGTGTGATACACGAAGAGATGAACGGAGAAAATTGCGTCATGCAAATGTACGAATTGTGCGTAAAATTACCCAAATGCATATTCGACAGCAAGGAATATTATCTCCTTTTCTGTCCATACTATTTCCGCGATTCGACGCAGTTTATTGATACGTAGTTTATTTCCCTGGACAAAACGGCCGTCGGAACGGCAACAGGGATGCAAATAACAGTCAATGTCGGGGATGGACCGACTTACGCGCGGAGTTATGATCTTCCTCCCTTTTTTCTCGTGCTCTCAACCCCTAGTCCATTGAGTCTCCCACGCTCCGTGATCGTCCGCGGTGAACGAAGCTTCCCACCCTAACCCCCACAGCAGAGAGGATTTTCGCTCATCCCCCCTCCTCCGTTGCAGCTCCGCTAGCCTCACGCACGAGGGTCCAGCGCTGCCCCATGCACGGCGAAGTCGAGCATAAAATAACACGACCGCCCCCTTTCGGCGAGACAAGGTCGGGGAAGAGTGGGGAGGGAGCGAATTTCGCGTGTTTCCGTCGGCGAGGACGCGAGTGGCGAAGACGGAGGAGGGTCGGATGAATGGGCCCGCGGCGCGACCTCGTATCCTACTGACGCAAGTCGCGGATCAAATCGCGTAATTGGTTTTTGCCGTAAAAAAAAAGAAATTCGCGTCCGCGCATCCCTTTTTCCGAACAATAGCGATCCTACTTCTCCCGAGTCTCTTGACCTCCCTCCCCCCATCTATTCCCTCTTCCCACCAAAGACCCTCCTCGTTTCCCTTTTGAAGGAAGGAGAAATTTCGCGACGGAAGTGAGGCTAGTATGTGCTGGAGCGCGTGATTGTCCGAAATCGTGCACACTGGTCCCATTTGAAGGAGGGTGATTTGGATAGTTGGTAAGGAGAGTGCTTAAATGAGCTCATGATGAAAAATTATCACGTAGGAGTTGAGAAGTGGGTCATCGTCCGCCATGTTTTGATGCAATGACCATAAGTGGCGTATTTCTCTTTTTGGATGCTAAGAGATGCCAATATTTACCAGTCTTCATTTTTCCCGTTTCCTAGCTTTTGATACTTTTCTCTCAGCCTCAATTTCTTGAATTTTAGGGGCTCTTTAGGGGAAATGAAATATATACGATATTAGGTAGAGGATTGGGTTTCTTACTTCACGTTAGTTACTTGGTTTGAATTGTTCCGCGTCCGCTAATGTACGCGTTAAAAATTTATTTCTTGAGGACATTCAGGAATCGATCTTTTGAAATAGCAGGACTTTCTGTGAACAATTGTACGTGTTGGAACCGTTATCTTTGCTGGCAAGCAAATATTTTTTATGCATCTGTCATCGATTAAAATAGGCATCGAACGCAATAATAATCTCCCGTATTATTTCCCTTCTGATAATTAACCCTCTTCTTTTTTTCCCTTTTTGGTTGACCCGGATTCCGGTTAGCGTAGTTGGAAGTCCTTCCCCTCGTATTCGTAATGCCTCAGGACGTGCCAAATGACGATTGCATATACATATGTATGCCCGCTGTCACGGAACGATGAACTAACTAAAGGGAAGGCTAGCTGAACGTGATTTTTTTCTGATGGAAGGCCCAGCAAATGTCATCCAATTAAAATCGATTCATTTCTCTTGACTTGCTCCAACGAAAACAATTTGCCGGAAGCTGGAGCCCGGACGGAAACGAGAGATGCTGTAGCTTTGTCGTTCTTAATTTTTGCTACCTCGTTGAATGGCTGAGCAAATTACTCAGCAAATAACCGGACCGCTTTTCTTTTATTTCCGATTTTTCTTTTTCTTACAAGTGCTTCGTCGACCAGTTTTTTGGTTGCTGCAAGCGAGTTGGCCTTCGAATCCCCAGGGCCATTGCGACACTCCTCGGTATTACATGCGGGAACTCCTCATTTCCGTGACATGATTAATATTGGTCCGGTAACACTTTTTAATCGATGCTCTAAATTAAGTGAAAGTTTTTTTTTCAACTGGAAACAAAAATTTTTCCACTTCCCGATGCGTAGAGAAGTAGGAGGGTGGGCTCTTCAAAAAAATTCAATGCTGAAGCAAGTTTAAGGAAGCTTTACTTTTGCCCTTTGAGTTAAAAATGCAAGGGTTTATCATATTCCTTTCCTTTTGCAGCGATGCTCATATGCATCGTTTTTGGGAAATGTCATTCTTCAGTTAGGTCCAGAAAATATTTTCGCTCCAAGGTAAGATATGAACGCTTCAGAGAATTCAATGAACTCGTGAAATGGCTGGTTTGTAATCCAATTTCGCCATGCCAAAGGCTCTCAAAAATGGCGCTCCTAATGGTGTTAAAGTAGACACGCCTTGAAACCATACAAACTTTACAATTCCGCTAGTGAGTCTGCGAGGACTTAGGCAAAAGTTTCGGCGAGAAGCGGATCCGATCGCGGGTCAGTAGGCGAGGCACCGACCGGCAGCTGGAGTAAAAAGAAAGACCTCACGTAAGTTCGCAATACTACACTCCAAGGCGCTTGAGATCAGAAAACAAGGTGATCGACTCCGATAACATTTACTTCTTTTCCGAAGCGATCATAGTTTCCGCTAATTGGTCACATTCCAGTGGGATGGCCCGGTCAGTCATCCAATCATTTCGGTTCGCCAAAAAAAAAACTTTATCGCATACCTTACCCGCTGTATCGCTTGGATCTCCCGGAGGTAGTATTTTTCTCCAGCCACGCGCTGCTATTTCAATTTCATAACCCGGAAGTAGACTGCTCTTTCGTTGCGAATGAGCGAATAATCTTGCTTATTTTTACCGAACATCATGAATTATTGGCTTCTTCACAGAGCCTTAATTTTTCCTTGTCCCCACCTTTTCTTTTGTGATGATTCTCACATCGTTGAAATGATGTTCAGTATTTTTTTTTATTTCCAGCAGATCCTATCAGGAAAATACTAATCTTAATTCGGAATTATTTCCTCATCTATTCTTAATTGTTTCATGAATATTAATAGAATATGGACACTAAATACTTTAAAAGTTTTGTGTCCCCGAGGCGGACATGTCCTATTCTTATTTGCCTAAGTATCTAATTTTATCGATTCAATGATAGATTAGATAAATAGATAGCTATATTTTCGACCATTACTCCAAGAAGTGTTGTAGAGGTTCGGGAGATTTTACGCGTAAGCTGTCCAGTCAATGCAGTATGCCACCAGGAAGAATCAAGCTCAGATCTAAGCTAATTAGTTAATCGTGATTTAAAAGAGTGTCCCTTTTCCCTGTGTTTTTCGAGTCCGGAGGGTGAACACTTACATTTCGTGGGCAAATAAATATATCCTTCACGCGTAGTTGTTCTCGAGTTGGCCCCTTCTCCGTCCCTCTTTGAGGAACCCTTCACGAGGCTCTTGGGAGAGGTAATATCCGAGTGAGAGGGGATCACGGGCAACGGGGTAGTCGAGGCGAGGGCGGCGTCGAGAGAGAAAGAGGGAGGTCTCGCGAGAGCATGGGGAAGAGGACGGGGAGGGAGGAACTCTGGGGAGGCAGGTCGGCGTTGTTGCTAGAGCGGGCCGTCGGCGAGGTTGTCACGAGGGTAGCTGGAGAGGGCGAGTGGAACCAGGCGGCCTTCGTCATGTCTTCCTACCCCGGAACGGCACCCCGTGTGGGTAGGGGACGGTGGCTGGCGGGTGAAAAGCGGGGAAGGAAAAATAAAAGGAGGTAAAATCCCTCCCGAGTCCCTCCCCCTTTTCGCTTCCTCTCTTTTCGTTTTCTTTCAACCCCCGTGCACTCGTACAACGTTCCTTTCCTCCCCGGTCGCCGGCATAACTCGCCCCGCTAACGCGTTCGCGGTCCCGAGAGCCTTCTCCCCCGACTGTTATCCGGCGTAATCCCTCCCGCTCGCCTAACCGTGAATTATTCCCTACTCTCCGCTGAAATCCACCATTCTCTCTCGCACGAGGTGGTGGGAAAGTCGTGCTAACCTTATTTCTTTCATTATTCGTCAAGGGGGGGGGGTCACTTCGATGGAAATCTGATGATAGTCCTATCCTTTCCTGATGCTGATCACTGTCGTCGTGTCTTTTTTCAGACCAATCCAGTTCCTGGATTCGTGAAAAGCATTACTTAAACTATAATTTTGATGTGTAGCCTAAAATCTGCCAATTTTCGGATTGGGGTGTGTCTCGGAGAATGTACCCATGTACTCGGGGAATTTATCCACGTTCTCGGAGAATTTACTCATTTACAGTCTATGCTGCAGTCTCGTAATCAAGCCCTCCCCATAATTAATCAGATGATTTCATGGTGAAATGATTTTTTTTGTTCTCATTGGGCTGAGGCCAAGCGGAAAAATATATCTCAAAGTTCGCCTTCGATATGGACCTTTGACAAACTCGGAAACTTCCTTCCCAACATTTTATAGTCAACTTCGTATTTCAAGCCATTTTAAGCTCCGTTTTGACTGGATGAGGTAATATGAGCACTCATGTGACCAAGAGATGTTGATCTTATATCATGGATCTACGCTACAGAGGAAGAAACTTAGAAATAAAATCACTATAAACTCACTCAGCTAATATTCTGCCGCAATATCAAAATTGTAATCTAATCACTCCATTGCAGGATAATATAATCGCTATTCTGATGGAACGAGTGTTTGTTATCGATATTTTGTTCACAGTGGGCCCGGCCCTCTTACTATTTCCATAGAATGTTTAGAGGTATTTTTTAATTAAGCCTATTATCTGTGTTCTGTCTGTACCCGCACTTAAAGGCGCTTTGGACCGGGAGTAAAAGTACAAGGATAGGAATGGAAGGGTAGGGAGGATGGATAGATGGATATAAACCCAGTGTTGGCATTAGCCTGTTCCATACGAAAGACGTGGAGGACACCATGTCTTAACGTCACACCCGACGGACGGAGTACTGAACTCAAATGCTCACCATAAAGCAGTCAAGTAGGGGCCGGTTTCCACTGCCGGGGCTGGACCCCGGGCCCTCTGAATGAGAGGCCAGTACTCTAACCAGCTATCTATGTAGAGTTCCCTTCGTTTTCTCAAATACTCGGCCAAATCCTCCGGGTAACAATCCTCCCAGGCACTGTTTTTTCCTGCCCTCTTGCCCCTCTTCCCCACGACTTCAATAGGATAGTTACCGCCGCCGCCTCAGGTAAGGGGTTAGGAGGGCCGCGTGAAAGAGACAATACTTTTAATCCAGTCGTACATTTTCTCCTCCCCATTGTGCTCCCCAGTACGTGCCACACATAAATGCCCGTGGCCGTCTCGGACGCTAAAGGGATGCGAAGTCTTCCTCGCTGTTCCCTTTTGGTGTTTGCGCGTTCGATCGTCGGGGAGAATATTCCTTTTTTCTTCTTTCCCTGCTTTCCCCCACTTTGAGGGCTTCTCGTATCCCGCTTTCTCGTTGCCGGGTTCGTCCCTCTTTCCCTACCTTAACTCCCATTCTTTCTCGATTTCCTACAGCTTTGTTCCTCCATCATTAGTTCTTCTTCCCATCATTTTCCTTCTTCCCATCATTTTCCTTTTCCCTCTCTCTCTCCCTGTACATCTCTTTTTCCCTCTCAAAGAATCCAAGTGCACATCCACCTGCCACCATGCGAGTTTTAATTGTGAAATAGAGACATTCATTGGGCTTAGGACGATGCCGTTGTTGTAACATGTTGACGAATCATCTATCACATACTGTGCAGATAATTGCGAAGGCATAGTTTATAGATGTGCGTGCGTACTCATAGACATATTCGTACACTGTGGACTGGGTCCTTATAATTCATTCCATGGGCAAGGGTGGAACTTATCAGTAGACAGCTATTAGGTCAAAATTGTCAGGTTGAAAAAGAAAGCGATAAATTGGAATAAGTTAAACACTACATACATGATTGTCAGGGTATCCCTTAGAGTCCAGGTAGGAAAGCCATTTGCATAGTGAATGGCAGCAGTTCAGCAGCAAATTTCAATTAGCTATAGGATCAACTTCAATATTATTCCTTTTCCGCTTTAAGTTCTAGCTTATAAAATGATACTGACTTATATCCGTCAATATATCCTCCAACTATTTCCATTTAGTCTTCTTAAAATATCCTATATTATATTTTTATAGAGGGGTTACATTTTTACAATCCTAATCAGTTTTGCCTTTGAATATGGGATAGCTAGGAACATTTTGTAGTGGAATAAGAATGAAGCATCAACACGATTATCTTAGCATTCTTTGCGTTAGGTATTTAGTAAATACCCTTTGCTAGAGCAAGGCATTACTTAATGGACATAAACTTATCATAAGCCAAAAAACGACATTCCAGCACGAGACGTGATTCGAAATCACAACCTTAAAGTTTTTATTCTTAAGCCTATTCGATCGTGCTACCGCTGCTGGCTAACTATCCATGTGGTGAAAAGAACTTATTTTCATAAAATGATCATATTTTCAAGTGAACTTTTTGATTTGTAAAAATTGTGAAATTCCTTTTTGATTTTATTTTTTTAAATTACTGATTAGTACCTTTTTAGTTTATTAGTACCTTTTAACTTAGTATCATTTGCAGTTTAATTCATTGATGAGGCTTTAAAAAACACCAGAGAAACAAAAACGCTTTTCAAATCACATTCAATTGGGTGGGATTTAAAAATGGTAAAGAATTGCATTCCCTTTTCTCACCTCCGTTGAGAGATCCGCACGTGCCAAAACACTCCCGACCAAAAATTTGGAATCATCTCGCATTACCGAAATGTCACTCGGTCAGTACCACTCGGCGAGACCACTAAAAAGAAAACAATTCTCTTTCCCTCGTTTAGGTGAGAGACTGCCCTTCAATTTGTTTCTTGGCTGGCGGTAGGGAAGCAACATAAAAACGAAGGGGAAATACATCCCACTCACTCCCTCGGAAGATTTTTGACGACAATCAATATCCTTCGAATTCCGGCCCGGAATCTTGTAATTCCACCTGACCGTCCCCGAACGCGGTCGAAATAGGAACGCGAACTTCAAACTTCGGAACACAACCCTCGAATAATCAACAGGGGGTAGCGAGAGACTAAGAAAAAACGCCATTTTTCGCCACCGCCGCGTCGTTCTCCAACAATTCCTTCCTTTTCCACTCCCCCGTGCGGCCGGCCTACTCGCCATTCTTCTTGTTTCATTTTCTCCTTGCCATCCACTCGTTTCGAACGCCTTCCAAACAGGCATCTCGACCGATATGGTCAAAAGGGAGGGAGGTGAGTCTGTGGGGAGTGATGGGGGTGGTGAGGGAGGAGGGAGATGGGGAAGGAAAGGGTTAACATTTCAAGGGCGGGACAAGGGTATATAAGCGTATAGGAAAAGGGACTCCTTCGGAATACTAAATACGCGGCGTTAGAAACAAATAAATCTCGAACGACTCAAGAGGGGGGGGGGGTGGAGAGGAGGGAGCGGGGACGAGTGACAAAATAAGAGAGGAAAGAATCGCCTCGAGACGAGAGGGAAATAAAAGTGAAGGATCAGGTTCGTGGAGGGGTTGAGGAAGGGAGGAAGTTCTCGGAGAATTAGAGGTAAGGAATATTATGCAGGGGACTGTGCTTTGGTGATCCTATTACCATGGGAGCGTGAATTCGTATCCTACGAGTTGATGGATTTGCATAGAAGAGCCTACCCGAAAGTCCATCCTGGATTTCGAACCGCGAAGCAGAAGGGGTGAATCCCACTCTAGAAAATAGTATTGTTTTTACTTCTGTTTTGTTTTGCCTCTGGCGCTCCGTATGCTCGCAGTGTATTTGGAAGCCAATAAAAGATTCTGTCTGGTTCCTCAATGAATGGAAAACCAATAGTGTTTACGTTCTTGAGTTTCTTTCAGATTATTGGTAGATTTTCATGCAGCAACTGACTAAAAACCATCGCTCGACCTTAAATATTCCTTTATCCATTCTTCGTTGGTGTTTATTCGGATGGAACATTACTCAGTGACTAAATTCTGCACGTTCACGTATCGGAGACTCCTTGATCAATGTAGAAGAATATACATACACCAGGATCACAAAAATCTTTCATTCTCAAGGTTAACTGCTTGGTCCACGGTATCATTCTTATGTGTAATGTGTAATAATCAATCAAATGTAATAATCAACGCATGTGTAATAATTCCAATAATTTCATCGATATGTAAATTATTGTATGTACATACAAAAGTATGTATTTTATGGAAGGCTGTTCCATGCACAAGAAGGCCTTGCTCGTGCCACAGGCCTCTCCATCATTTTCTTTCTTTCACAACTCCCTCCTCTTTCATGCAGCCCACCCCCATCCACCCCCTTCCCTCTTTTCTCCACCCACCCACTTTTCTCTCGCACCGTTGGGTAATATTTTTAGCCGGCGTTCCTTTTTTTACAAGCTGCTATACTCTTCATTATATTGCCAGTGTCTCAAAGTGAAGAGAGGGAGCCGTCTCTTTTGTTCCTTCTTTCGCCGCCCCGGGGCACGGCCGTCTTGTTGCTTGCATGCGAGCGAACACACACACACACAAATACCATTTAACTCCTCCTTCCACTCAGAGAATTGCCTTCTCGTTCCTATTTCTCCTCTCACTTTAAGCTCCCAACTGTCTCCCCCTGCTCGGCACCTCTCTCTCTCTCTCATCCTCAGCCTTTTGTCCTTATGTATCCGGCTCTCGACAGTCCTTCGCGGTGTGTGGCAGACCCTGCTGACTTAAAAACCTCGTCTCGCATCACAAATAACTGAGCTACCAGGAAGAAAGAGGTCGGATTATGGAAAATATAGATTTTTGTCTCTCAGCTTGTCTCTACGCACGCTTGCCTCCATCTCCCTTTCCTCCCTCTGACTCCCCTTCCCTCTTCTCCTCCGATTCCCGGATTCGGTTAGCTCCTCATCTTGTCCCCACATGTCCCGAATCAGGTCAGTGGGGGGAATTGGAGGAAATTACTGTGGGTCATCTCTTTCCTTTCCGTATTATTCGCATGGGCGCTTGTTTTGAATATTCGCGTCCTCCCACACGTACAGTTAAAAGACAAACTCGGCGTACACATTTTTTGTCGTGTTATGCCCGTAACCATTTGGGCCTATTGGGTCAAGTTAAAAATGCCGCTAAAATTAAAAAAAAAACATATAAGTAAAAATTATTAATCGAATCTCTACACGGACATTAGTGCTGTTCTTGTATCAGAGTTGATATAAGGGTATATGATGTCATATTTCCAAAACATTTGGGGCAATTAGACAACGAATTCTGTTTTTATTCTTACCAAGATTTCCTAAGGTCGATGGTTATTTGAAGGGAACCCCTATTCCAAATTTTCTTCTTGTGTGTGAGCATAAAGTATCTTTAACAGTGAAGTTACAGTAGTAGGATACTGAGTTTCAAGTTATTGTTGGCGTATTGCATTTTTCATTGTAAATAAAAGAATTTCATATGAATTGATTGAAATACAGTGTAGAGACAGAGCTGAATACACTTGCCAAGAAAGAGGAGTGATGATCATTTTTGTGTGTGTGCACCAAGTGTATTGAACTCAGGCAGAGGTTAAAATGATTAGAAATCCAGATGTATTTTTGCGTAACAAAATACGTTCTTTTTTTCATGTAGCACATTCGCACATGTAGTGAGGGCAACGATATCTCAGAGGATATTTGAAGCGTGCAAATGAGACCCTCCTTTGCCTGTTCCACCTATTTTTATTGCATCGTTTTCGGTACAAGACGTTTAAAACAATAAATGATCATCGAGAAACGTAAGTTTTCTTGTTATTGGTAGTTTCTTCTACGGTGATTCTCCAAGTTCAATATTTTTTTTCTTTTCGGTCTTCGCTGAAAAATTCTATTTATACGATTACGGGTGTTCCGTGGTAACAGTAACTATGCAGCAACACGCGCGTGCGAAGAGGGGTTTATTTTCTTTTCTCAAAGCACACGGATGATGTTCATTTCCTTTTTCCCGCAAAGGAATCGCGGTTGTTTTTTTTTTGTTGATGGCCTGTCTATTTTTTTTCACGGCCATTATTACCCAGACGGCTGATAAATGACCCCGTTCCACGCGGCACATTTCTACCGTCTCCGCGGCTCTTAAATTCTCCGGCGAAACCCCCTCCCCATTGTATCTTTTCTGGGAAGTCAATTTTACGACCCCCTTCCAGCCATCCCAACTGCACAGCCAATTTGGCTTTCATTGCGATGTTTGCCTTTATTAGCGGGCATGCTTTTGCCGCGGTCCCCGCCTGCCAAATAACTTCCCATTCAGTAATAGGTCACGCCCAATCCGAGGGAGAAATGTTTATTCCATGCGGCGGCAACGCGTAATGGGTCTTGCGTTGGATTGAGCAACATGGCATAATTTCTGACTCCCCTGTCAAAATATCTCTGAGGATGAATTGTATTCTCTTTCGCGGGGCCGTCATCACTAGTTGTCACCTGTTGACTCTCATTGAGGCGCCTGCCTTGGAACCGATTACATCTCCAGAGGGAATGTTTTCCTTTCCGGTGCTGTTGCATGTGCATAATTCGGGTTTTCTTTTCACCAGTCTCACAGCTGCCACATATTTTGAACAAAACCGATTGAGCGTGCTACTTTATTCTTAGCGTCTAAAGACTATGTATCATATGCCTTTTAAAGAACTTCGTTATGATGTGATAATTTGAAAATATTACGATACACGCCATGCACCTATTAAGGAATAGAGTAAAACGCATTCATTTAAGATGTCTCAATGCTAGTTTTTTCCAGTACCCTCTGAGGAATTCCATTCACTATTACGTCTAATACCTACAGCCTAGAGTAGTGTCCTCAGGTACCCCGAAATAATATGTGAGATTTATTTAAAAAAACAGATGATGGTAAAACCATATCTATTCATGTTATTTGAGACATCCATAGTAGATAATTATAGATTTATCAGACCTTGTTGAAAGCTACCAGGTTACTTAATTAATAAGATAATATTTTTAAAATAAACATTAGCCATTCATGAAAAATATTGTTCTTTGTATTTTTATGAATAGTCAAGCCTGTGTAGTAAAATACCTATATTTCTCTAAAAAATGAAAGTCGCCACTGTGAAAGGTTATTAACCGTAAGTTCCGTAGACGGATTTGCTTTGTCCGCAGAATTATCTTTTCATTGCATGTATCTCGTAAATCTAGCGTCTACTGTGGCCTAATCGATGTACTTAATCTCATATTAGTGTTATTTGTCATTTGAATAGTTATCAGCGTCTTGTTTTCAGCACACGGAGGAAACACACAAATTTTCTTTTTCTATCTCAGCAGATAACTGCGACCCTCTTCTATAGTGAAGAAAATCCCACTAACGTGATTTTGAATGAACGTACTCATTCTCATTTTTGCCTAGAAGCACATCAAAGCAGACGTAACAGCGTCTGGTTTGCCGTAACTTACACCCCCTTCCCCAACCTATCCAGTCATTCTCCCTCTTTCCCTCAAATCGACATCCTTGAGACATCCCACGCCTGGGTGTTGTCACAAGAATGGATGGAAAAATGGGAAGTGGGAAGAAGTGAGGAGGAGACACCTCACCGGATTCCTCGCCTGTGATGCATCACTTTCCAACCTCCTCCTTTTTTGCCTCCTCTCTTTCTCCCCTAAAAGCGAATGTCATTCATCCCACTCGGAAGCGTCTCTTATCGAGATTGCCTTTGCCACCGTATCTACACCGTAAGATGGAGATTCTGCCAATGATTCGATATCTCCTAACGATTTTACTGCGATAATTGCTCATGTGGTATTTTGTTATATTATCGCATCTACCTTCTCCGATCAAATTGACATTACATCTTTAGATGCTGTAATCACATCAGTTGATGACGGTCGTTTCGATGGTTATCAGTTTATCTGGATTCGATTTTTTGTAAATTTTAGGGTTTCGATCAATTTCAGAGATTCCATGGTAATAGACTTGCATAATTTCTGCGGTGCTACCGCGGTACGGTTTCATATTCAGTGTAGATACTTATTCCATTGTTTCTCATGATTTTGATGGAATAAATTTGGAAGCTCTCTTTTCATGGAAAATTTCTCCCACCGAGAGGTAATTTCCTTCGAGGGATTAGGGTACTAACGCCTTCTTTGTTTTTTCTATTTCCACCACCTGAATTTCCTCCATTTCCTCCATTGGCCCATTGTTGCTCCCTCGCATAGTCATCTTCGTAGCATCTGTAGAATCTTCAAAGCCCTCTTATACATGTGCTTCTCGAAAAATAAAAAGTTTTTGGAAAATATTTGTTTAATTGTTTCCGGGAAAAATATAAATTTTAGTATTTTAAATGGTTACTTAAGATACCCTAGGATTCGAGTGCTTTGCATGACAGATAGTGTTTTCTTTTAGCCTGAAAAATTTAGAGGCGCTCCCGGTATTTTAGCTTTGGGTGAATAATGTGATTTGAAAGTTTTAGTTATCGGTTTAATGTGTATCTGCCGAGTGAAAAAAATGACCCTCCTCTCCTTCGCTGGGCGAGCACTGGCGCTGTCGTCGCCTCGAGCACGACCACGCCTTACAACCATTTGCATGCAAAATGTGTCAAGTGATGCAATCCCGTTGCGCGATTAGCATTGGCACAATTTCGAGGAATATCTCGGCGACACAGTCACTGGTGTTCTTCGCTTGGTGTGCAGTCACCCACGAGGCTGCTCGACTCGCTACTCGATAACGAGCGATAAAGTCCTCCCCCTCCTTCCCCCTGAGCAGGCCAGACGCTGGTGTCCTCATTTTTGGTCAAAAAGAATTTCTTTATTAAATTACTTATGATTGAATTTACAAGAGGTGGTTATCACTTTTGAGTTGAGGACAATCGTATAATGGCATTTCATTTGCATATAGTTCCATAGAAAATATAAGTGAGGGCCAAAGTGTTATTGCTGATTTAATCATGTGAGCTACTGCTAGTATCAGCAGTTATTTTTCCAGATGGAAATCATCAATTTGCACACTCCAGTTTTATTGATAATTTAATATTTTATTACTCGTCCATGAGTAACGAGAAATTCATTTTTTATTAAGTTCAATTGCAATGCTGTTGAGAAATACGTGTAAATGTTTCACTATAATTGCTTTCTCTTCTACCGATTTCTAATTTTATGTGACTCAGTAAGGGTATATATTTTCGGGATTGGCCATCTGGTCAAATAAAGACCACCCGATTATCCTAACTTTCCTTTTATCTGAAATATAGGTATCAATAATGGTTGCTGTATGTCACCTTACAATTCAAGCCTAAACCGAAAATCCGAAAATTCTACACTGCTCATTCATTAGACATCTATCAATAGGTTGCCTTTTCATATCTCTTGGGCTTCTAAGAAAGATTCCGTCATTTTATAAAGATCCAGTTGCCGTGCATCTCGCGCATACCCTAAAAAACGAACTTGAAATGATCGATGTGACCAATTTCAGGCAATTACATCTACATCTACATAATACCCTGCAAGCCACCACAAGAGTGTGTGGCAGGGGGTGATTGCTCACCAAACATGCACTACATATCATGCATAAAAAAGGAATAGTATTAATATAGTAGTCAGAACTACACTATTTAAAAAAGATAGAAATTGCAAAGAAAACATGCAAAAACATTCTGTTAGTAGGGTTAGCTTTAAGTACTCATACCTACATGCAGCTACCAATGCTATTCATTGCTACTCTCCGATAGGACATATTTACCGTTATTCGCATCTCTAATTGTGCGAGGGAAAAAGGACATTTTGAATCGGTCAGTTCGGCAATCAATTTCTCTAACTTTATGATTATGGTCCAGTCTGCCATAGTAAGTTGGGGTTCGTAAAATATTTTTAACGTCATCACTGAAAATATTGCCTTGGAATTTGTGGAAGAGATTAAGTCTAAATTTCAACCTGCGATCTGACAATGATTCCCATTTCAATTCATTTAATAGACTGGTTACGCTACTATCATTATCGTATCGTCCCTTTACAGTTACCACGCCACTTGGAGCACCATTTCTTCTTATCCTACCAACAAATGTTTCTCGCGACTGTCTCGAAACCCCGTCGCGATGGTTTCCCTTTGAACTAAACCGGAGTGTTTAGGTTCGCGACCAGAATGAAAATCAACCTCCCCGCTTTTTTCCCGAGCGAGTTCGGGTAAGTGTGCCGTGCCTTACAGGAGCGGTCTGCGCTCCGGCAAGGCGGCGCCAGTAAAGTTAGCTCTTCCTGGTCTAAAAATACGTTGGGAGCCTGGCAGAATGCGTCGGCGGAGAAATTTTCGTTATTCGCAACGCATCCAAGTTGTCTCCGACGCGAACTTTTCTTGTTAAAATCAGGTTGGAATGTTAATCGCGTTTGTTTTCGGCCTATTTGCTCGCCATGTCTTTTATGTTCCCAGGAAAAAGGCTTTCAAAATTCGGCTGTTGGGAATTCATCTCATGCTTAGTATCTTTCAATATCGATGAAGCAGTTTCCCATCCTGTTCTCGTCTTCCTTGAAAGTGAACCGAGGAGACTCGGGGAAAAAATCTTCGACAGAAAGAATTTTGAATTGTGCAAAGAAGAGGTATTCGATGAATCAAATATTTTGCGACTGGCATGATAATCGAAGCATGATTATCCTTTGTGCAGAGACGGAAGAATACATTCTTCCGTTCCTACACAATGGATATTAAGAAGTCAGTTTTTGTAGCAAAAATAATTCATATCATTTTTATATTCCGTTCCGTCCTTGTATATGAAACAGCTGAATGAAGCAGTGATCATTTTACTCATTCTTCTAAAATATGTCTCCTATTGAAAGTCGTTTTGTGCATTATGTGTTATCATCCTTCCCTGCTCCGGACGAAATGAACTAATTTTGGTGCTCTTGTTAGAAAATATTCATAGAATTGAAAAATCAATCTCACTTTCTCTTGTTGCTGATCTTTGGAAGTCAAGGTTTCGGTCAATGACCGCACCAATGTATCTTGATTGTATCTCTTAACTATAGGTATATGCTATTATAACTTCAGAACATCAAATTTTTTTAGGAACGGCGATGTGCCCCCTAGCTATTGTAAGAAGTGCTCAAAAATATCAACTCAATATTTTTGAGCACTTTTTGCTATGCCAGTCCTTTGTAAGAAGATTTCTGAAAGTTAAAGAAACATTTAACTCGGTATTTGCTGGAGTTGTGTCGTGATTCTCGTCGGAAATGCTTAACTTTTAATGATGAAATTCGAGAACTTGATGTTGTTCCGCGGGCAACTAAAGTTTGCTAATTCAATTCCGTAAAAATTGAGTGGGAAGGGACGTGAGGCTTAAGAACAGTTTCGAGAGTTTTTGGAATGAAGAGGAAATGAAATATCGTGAAATACAGATAAAAGGGAGAGGTGATAGAAGGGTAGACGTGTCCGAAATCTTATTACGAGAGGAGGGCTCATCTAGGACTGGGTAGAGGAGTCGAAGGTTCAGCAGCGCAGTGTTGACGTGTTGATTACGACTTGAAATTCTGATGAGTGGAGAAATCCAATACCGTGAAGATGGTGTCGCGATTTTAACGTGTAAGCTACAGATTTCAATTCTAACGACGTTCGAAAACCTTATTTTAATGAGAAATTATTTCACAATTTCACATTTCACAACATTAATGTGTACGTACCAAGAAATTTTTACACAAAGCTTACCTTCCTGTACCACTCACTGATAGTGCATAATGTATAAATGGTACAATATGGCCTGGGTCAACCCCTAAGATTTGCAATCTCAAATGATGGAAAGAATTGCAATTATTTTGCAATCTCATTAATGTGTACGTAATAGTTCTTTGAGCACATGCCGCTTGCGGCTCATGGCGCGATATAGATAGCATTCGTAGTTTCTGGAATTGGCCATAAACCAGTAGTATTTACGCTATCGGGCTGTGAACGCTCCTCAACTTTGATTTGAGTGGGGGAGAATCAGGCAACCGGATTGGAATTAAAAAACGTTTGTGCTCGAGAATAAGGTGAGGGACGAATAATGTGAGAGATTGCCATCCTCTCACCCCATTTCTCGAACAAATGCTTCAAGAGAAGTGAAAGATAGGGCAAGTAGGAAAGAATTTAAGGTCACATCCCACCTTTTCTCGTGAGAATCGCAGTGGAGCGTCGAATTTCGCATGTTGATAGCGCTGGTTCACAAGCGCGCCTCTCTCTCTTACAGCGGATAAAACGGTCTCCAATTCACGTGCTATCCCTCGGGACGTACCCGCGTTTCTCGCTGGTCCAATAAGAGCTCTTTGACTTCTCCAAAAACCTAGTGCATGCGTTTTTCGTTTTCGTTTCAAGGTGTTTATTGTGACCAGATATAAAATATATACAAAACTTAACAAAAACACAACAAAATAAACAATAACAATAATAACGCTGGTCACGGGCCCCGTTTGTGAACTTTCCCCTTCACGGCTCTGTTAATGTCACTGAATATACTGAATTATTGTATTTGCACCTTGCAGAAAAGACACTAGTGCATGCAGTGCCATCTTCCATTTTAAGGTAGGCAATCCCTCAGAAGCTTCTTCTTTTGTCAGGGCGATACTGAGCTTCAGGGTGGGAGCTTCGATATAAGTTTGTAAACGTATTATTCTGCAGAAAAAGGAAGAAGTTTCAAAAGACCGTAGTTTCTATTATCTTAGTAGAAATATTCACTTAAAATAACTTTTAATTTCAGGATTAATTTTTTAATTAATCGGGATATCCGTAATACCTAAGCTGGCTTCAAACCTGATAGCTCATTGTTTTTATCAATGTTTAATCACGACGTCTATTGTCTATTTATCCTCGATTAAAAAAATATAGGGCTGTTAGCTCATCGACAGTATGTATGTATGTGGTGCTTTATGTTTGTATTGTCATCAAAATTTTATCCCATATAAGTGGTGACTATGGCGAATGAGCTAAGGGGAATTAAATTACCTTTTACTAGTGTACCGGTGGCAGCATGCCTTTAAAAACTCTCGAATCCGGTGTACCTCGCTGCATGAGGCACGTTTGCACTGACCTGCGTAAGCTGTGGATTTTGAAGTTGGTTCCTTTTATGTACGTACAAAAGAAAGAGAGAGAGAGAATAAAAAGGAGCTGAGAGTGAAAGTGGTCCCGGAGGGGGAGAGGAAGCAGTAGGGTCGTCTGGGGATGCTGTGGAGGAGAGAGATGATGAGGGAAAGGGGGAGGAAGGAGTGGACATCGAATCGCCAGAAGAGGAGAGAGAGCGTTGTCGTCCCGTCGCACAGTGGTCGGAAATCGAAAATACCTGGCCAAAATACAAAAAGTGATTTTTTCAAGCCAGGAAGCTGAAACTTTGCATTAATATTCTCAAAAGACCTGGGCATGCAATGATGCAAAGCATTTTTCTTAGTACACAACACTTAACAATTAGCATGAGGTCAAAGTTGCACAAATTTCGCAAAAATTACATACATTCGATTTTCTCACGAAATCTTCAAAATCAAGCCCTTACCTAAGCATTATGTGTAAAGAATTGGAATAAAAAGTCATTTAATTAGATGAAACAGTTTTTTGTCTTTGTTTTCATGTAGTCTGCTTACATTTTTGTAATTATTTACCAAAGATATTAAACAAAATGGCAGACCTTAATTTTTGGTCATTTTTTTCATATAGGTAGAGAAATAGTTAATTGCATCACCGAGCATCACGAAGTAACTTATATGGGGAAACTCTACAAAGCTTCCACAGTGCGAATCCGAATAGTGATGCTGCGACCGTTTGCGACGCCGAATTTCACATCAGTTTTTCGATCGCGCGGTCGAGTCTGGTTGAACCCGCCTGCGCGGGGAGTAACGTGGCGCGGCAAATGTGTGGACTGGATTGTAGTCGCATCCACTCCGCTTTGGAGATTTTCGAGATACAAACATTGACAAGATCCTCCATGCATTATATTTTGCAGAAATCGCGGAAAAAATTACGCATTTTAACACATGGGGTAAAGGTCTAGGAGGTACTGAAAAACTTCTTTCTTCGGGTGCACCGCGGGAGTTTCTCTTCTTACCAACTTGACATCGCATACCAACGAATACGTACACTTTTAACGGAGACAGCATGCATATCACACAGGATTATTGTCTCTTCGAGGCCACCAACCCACAGCTGGTGTCGCACGGCTGCAATTCCCCCGCCCCGACCTTTACCCCATGTGTTAAAATGCGTAATTTTTTCCGCGATTTCTGCAAAATATAATGCATGGAGGATCTTGTCAATGTTTGTATCTCGAAAATCTCCAAAGCGGAGTGGATGCGACTACAATCCAGTCCACACATTTGCCGCGCCACGTTACTCCCCGCGCAGGCGGGTTCAACCAGACTCGACCGCGCGATCGAAAAACTGATGTGAAATTCGGCGTCGCAAACGGTCGCAGCATCACTATTCGGATTCGCACTGTGGAAGCTTTGTAGAGTTTCCCCATATAAGTTACTTCGTGATGCTCGGTGATGCAATTAACTATTTCTCTACCTATATGAAAAAAATGACCAAAAATTAAGGTCTGCCATTTTGTTTAATATCTTTGGTAAATAATTACAAAAATGTAAGCAGACTACATGAAAACAAAGACAAAAAACTGTTTCATCTAATTAAATGACTTTTTATTCCAATTCTTTACACATAATGCTTAGGTAAGGGCTTGATTTTGAAGATTTCGTGAGAAAATCGAATGTATGTAATTTTTGCGAAATTTGTGCAACTTTGACCTCATGCTAATTGTTAAGTGTTGTGTACTAAGAAAAATGCTTTGCATCATTGCATGCCCAGGTCTTTTGAGAATATTAATGCAAAGTTTCAGCTTCCTGGCTTGAAAAAATCACTTTTTGTATTTTGGCCAGGTATTTTCGATTTCCGACCACTGTGCGTCGGTTGAAAAGACGTGGAAGATGGCAGAGGACAAAGGAAGGACGAACCGGCGAGGGAGGTCTTCAGACAGGGATGCGGAGGTATGATGAGTTACTATACGGAGGAATGCTTACAGAGAAGACATGAAAGTCTGTAATTTCCGCCCCCACTCTCCTCACTGCAGTGAGATGCAGGCTTGTATATGCGCGCATGTAACACACACACACACATACTCTCTGTTTTTCGCGTCCTCCATTAGGGAAGTGCGATTACTGTCGGGCGAAAAGACAGCCGGTGTGAAGGTGGTGGATTGATGATGCAAGCGCGATTGAAGAAAAAAGTGTTTTTGTCGATATGGCTGGAACATCAATGGAGTGCTAGAGCCTTGACCCTCGCTACGCAATTAAAGGTGTCGAAGGTAATTATGAAGTCTCGTTATGGTAATTTCACCTGAACTTTTTTGCATGTTCAACATTATCTTCGCGTCCGACCACCTGTCAACTGGTGAAAACAAGTAGCCGAGGAAGGTGATTACCTCAGTAGCTTCACTAACCGTATAATATTTTTTTACCAACTCACATTAAGGTTGATAAATTTTGATTCCTTGCTCATTATCGTGAAGTGAATAGGTTTAATGTGGTGAATATCGCTTTCGAAAATCTGAAGCGGGATAAATCGAGCAAATTAATAGTTCTGCTACCAAACGCAATATATATGCTTAGCAAAATATGCTTGTATGGTTTTCCATTGTATTGAACAACTGATTCCTAGTATTGTGTGGCCATCTTATTATAGTGCTTAGGGGAATGGTCAGCTTTTAATTTTCGCTCACAAATGCATGGTGTTCGTACATATGAGGCTTGAGTGGGTATAAAATAAATTCGGATGGTGATAATAGTCCTCTAAGATCGTTTCCTTCCCGTTTCGCTGGTCATGGTGTTTTTTTCGTGAAAATTTGGTCTTTATTAATGTATGCTTGCATGGCACTTGACAAGCAAGTTAAACACGATGACTCCTTCCTGGCCTACCTGGAAATAAAAATTTCTGTCTGAAATCACGCCGGCACCGCCTTAGTATTTCTCCGAAAACTTCCTAGAGTATTAAGTTTCTATGCGCGTGATTTTTTTCATAAATTTGGACATAAAATAGTTGGCAAATACTCAAGAAGATAAGCCAATCGCGATTCTGCTGCGTCACGACGGAAATATGTCGGCTCGGCTGAGATGGACGACGGTGATAATAATAATGAGAGAGGGGTGAGTTGAGGAGAGCCTCTCCCGAACCTCCCTCGCGGCTCCCCGCATCTTCCTCCTCCCCACCCGCAAGCAATTCGGTGGCCGTGGGTAAGCAGCTCACGTCCGAAGGAATCGCCAGTCCGTCCGGGCGGCGACCGGCGTCTCTTCTCCACGCCGCCGCCCATTTCCCTCCTGTCTCCTACTCCTTCTCTTCCCCATCCTCCCTCTCCCCCCCCCTCGCGTACACGATATACACGGAGGAATCTCGCTTCTCCCTCGCGATTCCATCCGCAGCCGCAGGACAAGGACTGAGTGGAACTCAGGAGGGGAAAAGAGGAGGAGTTAGGGTCGGAGAGGGAGCGACGAAGCTCTCTTTGCCGGCACGAGGAGAGAAGGAAGGCAGATCCGGTCAGTCGGATTTTTTTTAATTCTCATTCCCCTTCTCTATTCCAAGAGAATCCTCTTTCCTCTCCCCCCTTCCTTCCTCCTCCTTTACTCTCTCCTCCTTCGCCAGCTCGCCCTCTCTCTTCCTCCATCATCCATCTCGTGAGTCACACCTTTCATCAGTCTTTCATCTCTTCGACATCGGACGGTTGGTTTCCCCGTGGTCAAGCCTCCGGCGCAAATTTGCCTTGCGGTCGATCTTCGCGGTGCTAATAAACGTGTGTGTCGCTACGGTGAAAGCTTCTGGAGTCGCGGTTCGGTGTTTACGAAATTAACGAGCACAACAGCCCCCTTTTTCTACTTCTGTTTCTCTCTCGGACCTCCTATCAATTCTTGGATGTTTAAGCTACTGGAGGTCAACCAATCTCTTCTAGCCGATATCCTTAAATGGACCGGCTAGATTTTTTTTGTTCCAATGTGAGAAGAAATGAAACTCCCGCCAGTTGTCCATCGATTTCTAACCTCACACTCGAGGCGGGAAATGTCTTACCCTTTCCTCCCCATCAATGTTTAGCAAACTTTTCCTGCTCAAGGCTGGCCGCCACTACCATAGCTCAAAGACAGGGGCGGAGAAAAGAAGTTCGCTAGCCGAGTCCAGTGAATGTATACTAGTAGGTTCGGAGAGCTTCTTGTTTTGAAATTCATCGTCAGTCGTTTCATAATCTTCGGTGCACAAAGCGCTTCCACAATATTTACTAAGAAAGTGTAGCTTCTCAGCCTTTTCCTTGCAAAGAAATTCATTCCCATCCTCTCGTGAAACTTGGACGAAAAAAGCCGTGCTAGGACAGAGTTGCTTCATGTCACGGTCAATAACGACCATGATTTTGGTCCTTCATCCCGAGAATAAAGGCTTCCTTTAATACTTCTCTCTTGCTTTCCTAACTCAAGCTCGGCGCACCACCATTTTCTGTGCTGAGGTTACACCTTAAAACATCATCCGGTGCCTCGCTATGGGTTTTGAGACGTTTCAGCGAGATTTTGGACGTCTAGGAGGGAGATGATATCTGGATATCACCATATGCTAGCAAGAAATTGAAGGCGGATGTGAGGTTTGCAACTTAGTGTATGTAAAGTGCTTTTCTATGGTCCTATCGTGTAGAATTTGATATTGGTAGTAAATTCTGACACATAAAGGACCCGTTTGCTAGTTTCTCAGCGCGTGTAGATACGTAAGACAGTGAGAGGTTCAGTAACGTAGCTGGTGTTTCCATTTTTACCACATTGCAATAAAGACATATTCATTAAGATAAGGTTAAGTGACATGAAGAAGAATTTTTAATGCTTGTCTTTGTATAGAAGGCGTTGATGTAGGGTGCTTACAAAATCCTGGAAAATCGTATTATGCCTGTACTTTGCGTTTGAGAATATAAATTTTAAATAAGAATCGGAGAATGTACGACAGATCCCTCAAAGTGGCACAAAAGTGTGATCATGTCAAAAATATTTCACTTGAGGAGCCCTAATCATTCGGAAACAAACAGGTTGGGTACACGGGGTTGTTCCAGTCATTAAATATTACCGGATCTCAGTCAGTGCATAACTCTGAAAAACATTCGCGCTTCCTCCGTTACGAAACCCATTTACAATCTCGATTAATTTTGACATGGGTACAAGTTCCTTCGTCATAAATTTGACCCACTTGTCCATCGGCGCCAAGCATTCTTACGTCTCCGTGACCCCAAAATCCCAGTGAGTATCGCTCTCGGGGTCAAAACGAGTTTTTTCCCCTCTCTCTCAAAATAAAAGACGACCGTAAGCGACGGACCGACCGCGCTATTCAAACAAAAGTCGCCGGTTTCGCGCGGGGTGGAGACGAAATCCCCAAGTGGGTGCTCTTATCGTTATCCTTTCCTCCTTCTTGTGTTTATTTTAGAAAGACAGGGAGAGAGAGAGAGGGAAAGAAAGGCGGGTGCCTTATGGGGAGGATGAAGGAAGAGAAGTGGAATGAAAGGGATAAGGGGTGACTGTGCACGCAATTTCACGCGCTTTCGTCTTTCCCCTCAAGGGTGATGATGATGGCGAGGAGGAGCGATTTGCATGTCGTCGCCAACCTTTCATAATGAATGAATCAGTGAATATTTATTGTTTCCTGGCTTCCCGAAAAGAGCAATACAAAATTACATGGACAGTTCTGCTGAATTACGTTCAAAAAAGTCATGTGATAAACGTCATCAAATAATAAACATAAGAAAAACTATAACACTATATTTCAGAACACATTAAATAAAGATACTATAAAATATGAAAAATATATGCTTCCAAAGTGATATTATATGCATATGTGCTCACGGTAATAACTATTACATAGTTTCTCCTCAAATATTGGCAGAGAGACATTGTTTTTTATTGACAAAGGCAACGTGTTCCCAAGGTTTGAGTCAGAGAATAGAAAAGATTTTATGCTAATCCGAGGCATTGGGCGCATGAGGTTGGTGGGTTCAATCCAAGATGGTCTAAAATCAGAGGCTGACCGAGGTTTAAACATGCTATATAAGTCTGTGTTTCATTGCAAAAATATGGCATAGAGAATAGAGCCCAGTAAATATTTCCTCCTCGGGTATTCATACATTTCCATTTGCATATTCCCTCCGCTTCGATGGAAACTAAATTTTCGGGAGGAGCTTGGGGTCGCGCGGCAGGGGTGGGTGTTAATGAGGGAAAGGCCTGGGGTAGGGATGGGCAAAAAATATCGGTAATCGGTATTACCGAATACTACCTTTTTTACTCAGGTAGTACCGGCCAGTATTTAAAAGCGGTACTACCGAAGGTGCCGGTACTAGAAATACCGGTACTTGGACAGCGCTGCCATCTTATGTTCTATCAATCAACTAACTACTAAAACAATTGAGTGTTGATAATAATTGAAGCGAAGTTGACGTTAATGAACCGCACTATTAACAACAACGGCATAAATAGCAGATGAACATTATTAATTGAAGAATTGACTAAACGATTATGATTTTTTCTATATGAATATAATATTCCATGCCCACTTTGAAGTATCAATTAGAAATAAAAACATTAGAATTAAATATAACTTTCACAGTTATTTTACGAGAATTGGAGCCAAAATTCTAATAGTAAAAAAGTTCAAAATTGAGAATTGATACGTGTTTTGATTTGATCCCAAGGTATGAAGGATACAATATACGTGCTAATGAAGAATAAAACATGAATGAATGAAGTATTGCTTTTTCGTCAAGTCCTTATTGAATTGGATAATTTGATAAAGGCTGGTATATTATTGCCATTGCGTTATTATTTCACATCGTGTTCCATAAATAGTAGTTTCCTCGCGAGTCGGACTCACTATGTTCACCACTGAGCACACACCACTTCACACATAAACTGCTCCAAGAAAGCACCAAAAATTAAAATGTATCAGCCGAAATCGTTTGCATGACGTTGCCTTTGACAACGGCGTCGCTATCACCCTTCTCACTATTAGTTAATCGAGCCTCCGATATATTTTTCCGATGAATTTCCGTAAAAAGTGCCTGTGGATAACTTTTTCAGTGTATTCTTTCTGTCTGGTATTCTAATTTGCCGAAATAGCGGATAATTAGGGTAAGACGAACGATAATTTTCAACTTATTAACATATTTAATCAATCACGAAAGTACCGGTACATCGGTATTTTTTCGCCGGTACTACCGGGGGAGCACTAGTATTGCTTTTTAATACTATTTCACAAAAATACCGGTAATTTTTTTAAGTACCGCCCATGTCTAGCCTGGGGAAGGCGCCTGGGCGGGAGAGTGTGTCGCGGGGGAAGACAATGGAAGGGGTGGGGTGGGCGAGAGATCGGCCGTAATCAGTGTTTGCGTGGGAGCGCGCGGGGGTTCTTCGGGAGGAGACGGCTCAAGGATGGCACGGAGGAGGAGAGACATTGTCTTCTCGTCATGTATCGCGCAAGATGGCGAAGGAATTCGTCTTCTCTGCCATCATCCGTTTCTCTCTCTCTCTCCCTTCAGCCTCTTATGGGTGCGGTGTAATGCGAAGGGCCCTTGGAGGGTTTCATTCGGTTGATTGAGGATTGGAAGCGTGTGGATTGTATGCCTGTACAATTGGCATACTTGGTGCTTATGTCATCGCGGAGTCAAGTGTTCAATTAAGCCATCCTGGTGAAGCAAAGCTACGGAATTTCGGATGTGCCGACGTACGTTTTGGTCGTGCAACTTTATTTAATTTACTGATAATCATGTTTTTGGTTAACCTACCTTTTGTAACCCTGAAAAGCATCTCACTCGTTAATTGTCTATATTAATTGCTGTCAAATCGATTTTGAAGGGGTGAATTGGAGGATGAATCTATGTAAATTGGATGGGGGCACCATACGGCATATCGGAAGATCGAATGTTAGGAAAACGGGGAAGAGTGGGTGATTTTTTTATGTAACGACAGAAATAAGAATGGTGAGCTGTTGAATTTAGGTCTTTACTGGTAGAGCAAAGCGTTTTACGTATTTGATGTTCAACCAAACCTGATGTTAGTCAGAAGTTATTCCCAGATATAAAATAATAATCTCTATTGTCCTAATCGAAGATCGAATAACCTCGTAAGTTAAGGGAGTGAAACATGATGTGGTACTTCCCAGTTATTCTCGTTTTATACTTATAAAACTAGTTAATGTTCATTTTTCTCAATTTCATTTGTTCAGATTTGCTTCCCGACATGCCTTATCGTATCATGTCGCCTCCCTCCCTTACTTGACTCCCACGCACTCTACCTATATCTGCTGCGGTGTCTACGCCAGTCTCGGTTCTTCTTTCTGTTCGGATCTCACTTCCATCGTCTTCCTCCTCCTACCTATCTCCCACCTACCCCTACCAAACGTCCGAATTCCCGAATACTTTCTTCCTTTGTTCATTGCCAAAAAGTGTGGCGGGGCGGGAGGCTGGGGCAGTGAGACACACACACACTCTCTCACGGCCATTAGAATTTCTTCGTGCGTCCCTCGGGGGGGTTCTTTATTGGCGACTCACATCCGGAGTGGCTTACTCTTCGGATTTAATGAGGGATGGGGCGGTGTGACGGCTCAGGAGTGGTGCCACATCGGGCTCATTCTATTGTGAGGGACGTCCCGAAATACCTGGAACGCTGCGCCGTCATAGGTAACCTCTTTTTTTTCGATCCCTCCAGACTTTCACGCAGCGATGTTACCGGTGTTACACGTGCGAAATGGACGTTTTGGCCGAGAAAATCGCCCTCGAAATGGTCGAACCTTCACTGCCAGAGTTGAGAGTGCACGCGATTCATGGATTAGCCGCGATGACCTCTGGGGAGGTACTTTTAGGGGCCGTAATGCTTCCGGAATTCACCTCAAATTCCTCTTCGTCTCCAGCTCCTTTTACGTTTCCGGGTCTTACTCGGTGTTGGCCCCCTTCGTGAGATAATGTCTTTCGAATGTTGTACTAATATTTCAGGATTGTGCAAGCAATCGTCGTCATTAGAACATTTGTGTCGCTGATGCAGGAAGAAACTGTTATTTTTTCGGCGTTGGGGCTAGTGTGTATCGTAGATTCGTTTCATCTACCCTTTAAGAAAGAATATCTAACATTTTACCCTGAGAAAAGCAACTGTGGGTTATATTCTGGGGTACTAAAATGTACTAAGATAAGAAAGATATGGGGCGAAGACTACCTTCGGTGTAGGAGAATTATATCAATTCTATAAGAATCTCTGTATTGTATGTGTACCAGCAGTTAGGTTCAAATTTCACGGACGCTAACGAATCTGTTTACGTCAGGCATTCTCCGCAGAACAAATTTCGAATGCCTGATTTAAAAAATATTTGGATGCAGACTTTCAATGCATATTCATTTATCGGTAAGGCTGCAAGATTGTTTTGAGCTACACAAAGCCATGTACCAGCTTTTGGATTACAAAAGACTGACCGGAGTAAACTTTTTGCACTGCGGTGGACGTTAGTATACAGTGTAATTGATGGAATTTGAGCGAAAGCTAAGATCATTTGCGCCATTTAGGATAGTCGAGTTATCCGCCAGAGGTAAAATTATTTTAGGGAACGGACACAGTGTGGAACGAAACCCTACGTCAGCATTAGAAGGTTCTTAACGAAAAGCTCCAAGGGATCGACGGTTTAAATTCCCATCCGACTAACAGAGTTCTGAACCAAGCGCTCTCTACGGAGCAATCAAGTAGGGAAAGGAACACCAATCAAAAAATGCGGACTTGTACTTACAAGTAGTACGTAACGTAGTGGTACCGAGTGGGAACTATACTCTGTGGTTGGGGAAGGTCGAAGTATGGTGGCGTGTCGCATCGTTAAGGTCGGGGGAAGGAAGGAAGCAAGCGTGGTCTGGGGCGCCATGCTCAGTGAGCCCCTTCATCGTGCCCAACCGCTTGCACCGTCTTCTTCACTCTCCTCGGTTCCAAGAGCAACGCCGACGCCAAGAGGAACGGACTCGACACGTGTGATGGGGATGCTTCTTGCACCAAAACAGGTGCATCTTCCTCGTCGTGCATGTTTAGTTATCATGCCGTATTGTCTCGGTTCTATCGCCCAGACATGAGCCGCTAGCAATTTTGTATCATCGCCGGCATTTTTTTGTGTTCGTTTTTGCTTTTAATTTAATTAAGGTAATTATGCAACTGCCTGCAGTAAACCTTGTCCTTAAATTTTCTTTATCAGCATATAATACTATTAATTTTAATATTCTGAAAATACTTTAAGGTCCGTTCATGCAGAATTTAACGCGTCTCGCACTTCTTATTCTTCAAAGAGATCGCGATCCGATTGCTGACACTGCTCAGAATTTCCCAAAAATGTCTTCTTCTGTTAATTGTCCTTTTTTGATTGGATTGTGTTTCTATCTCAGAACCTTCATTTATTCAGCTTGGCAAATTTCTTAATTCGTGTATCCCCGCATAGTTTATGTTGCACAATGAAATGTGCTGATTTAGTATTTAGTATGTATCAATATAAATCCGCTCTCTACGGACTACGAGTGGTTTATGTATTCTATCTTGAGTAGCTGAGTTTTCTCATATTTTAATAGAAGAAAGGTATATCTTTATCTTTCCCGAGGTTATGATGTGTGTGGCAACATACTCTTGTTTTTTCTATTTCCCATTCTTTCTATCATATATCCCGTTTTTCGTACTTTCCCCTCGCGCACCGCAAAACAAAAAAAATAGCAGTCCTCTGTCAAAATTATTGTTTTTATATGTTTTTAAGTCACGGATACCTACACTATGTTTTCTCTTCCTATCTTGTTGGTGGAGAGTTATTTAAAAATTTTCCGTGTCGCTAAGCAGTTATCGTAATATTGATAATTGCATTGCAAAAGTGTTGATAGCTGAAAAATTTATGCATAATCGATTCGTCAGCGTTGATATTTTTGTTGAGAAATTTTTAATTTGAATGACTTATTGCCCGTAATTGTTGGGGTAGAAACTTATTTTAATAGGGTGTGCGTGTCTGTAATGATTTATACGCCACGAGCGATACAAAGACGTCTGAGAGGATATTCGTTAAATGCCTTGAAATTTTGAAAATTAGCCCTCGTGGTAATCGAAAGCAAGTTGCCTGATCCCTTGAAGAACATGCATACGTGAAATTAGTCAAAACGGCTCCTTTGTTACCAAATGGTGGGGTGCTAAGGGCACTTAATATTAGCCCCAAGGGATAAAACTACCTATCTAACATCCATTTCTCTTGCCCGATTGCTATGATTGTATATATGTCTCCGTTCGAAATTATTGCCAGCTGCCTCTCCACTTCCAAATTTATTCTTCAATCCTCATTGTATCACTCCTTGAAGCATTCGTCCATTTCAGGCTGTTTATCTTCTTCGGTGGCTGGCAGAGGCCGGTTATCTTACACATCCAATCCTTCTCACGACTGCGCAATGAGTCTGGTTGGATGGCGCCAGTCGTGTGTCTCGATCATCCCCCGCCATGATCAAGGGAGGGAGGCAATTAGCGTAATTGGTGGAGTGCACAAGCCAACGTACCCCACGCGAACTTCTGCATTAATTGAAACCAATGGGACGGGTCTTTGAACTTTCATATCTGTTTCTCGGGTCCCCCGACTTCTAAAAGTGAGAATAACCCGGTACTTTGATATAGTGTCAATGTGTGTTTATTTGTTTCATGTGGACAGTTTTGGTATGTTAACAACAGCACTTTCCCACCCCATAGACTTGAATTCATACCTCGGTAGAGGCAATACTTTTGCCTGGTAGAATCCCACTCCCTGTTTGTCAGCTGAGAGAATAACACTTCATCTCCAGCCACCACACCAACTCGATCTCCACATGCAAGTTACACAATCCCCGAAGAGCCTCCTACTAATATGGATCAAGTACACATGAAGTGCTACCTCATCATTCCGTGTAAAACTTACAAGTATGATCATAATGCCTTAGAAGGGGAATATACGGAAATTTTTGCGTTGTTCATGGTGGTAGGGGACGAGGTGTACCTACTTAGCTAAAACAGCAGCGCAAATAACCACATCTAAAGGAGCATCATCCGGTGGAAAATGTGCATTTAATTAGCATTCAATGAAAGAGGGCGTGCTTTACGAGGCACGTGGTTCAAAAATATCTCGTGGCCACTAGATCTGGGTGGAAAGAGAGGTTGAAACTACACGAGCAAATTTTATTACATTTTACCCGCCGTTTAAAAAAAATGACTTCAAACATTGCAGCCTTCGTGTCCATTGGGAATTTTAACAAGATTATTCGTGCCTCAAGGTCATTTAGCAATTCATTCCAATTGTGGTTTATCCAAAAAAGTGACGAATGGCTGGCAAAATGATCGAGCCAGGGCCTCCGACCAGGAATGAAAGCAGAGGCCCGAACATTCGTGAAATGTTCGGGCCTCTGCTTTCGACCTTCGCTCCTATCCACTAGTTCGGAAGTCCCGGAGGTTTCCTTCATTGCATGTTCTCTCTCTGTGTCTTCCCTTCTCCCACTCGTGAATGGAATTATCATTTAAAGGGCGCCGCCGACCGGAGACGCGGAAAATAGCTGTCAACGACAGCGTGCGCCCCGATGGAGCTCACCGCACGGAGCACGTTAATCACGCGCGTGAACCTCCCATCTCCCCCTTGCGGAAGGAGCCATCGAGCAGAAAAGGCCCCCAGAAAACCTGCATGCACCTCGACCATTCGATTTCCCAGTCAATTCGCGCCGCCGTGTATAAATCACCCGGTTATTTAACCGAGCATCATAGCCTCCCCCTGGATTGCCTGCGTGTCGCGAGTCTTAAGGACTTCAATGAACTCTCCGGACGAGGGAAAACTTCCCGGCTATCACTATCGGACTTGAACATGACATTGAGGTGACCTCAATAAGGAGGGAAGGAAATACGAGGAAAGGTGAGGGAACTGACTCCACGGGCCGTAAAGGAAGAATCTTTCCTTCCCGCCACCCTCTCTCTCTCACCGATTCGTCACTTATTGCCGATGACGAGACGCAATCTCTTCGGACAGCATACTGCGTTCCTTACATCCTATGGTCACGTAAGGTCCGACTTTTTCGTTGGAGTAATGGAATCGCATTGCATCCTTATGGAAAGTGTATTGCTCAAGTCATTCACGCATTGATTTTTCAATCTCAAGGTTGGTAACTGAAACCTCTCATTTTTTCCACCTATTCTTATGTGTTATTACAATCCATTCCTTCATGTTCTCTTCCCTCATCTCCAGATAGCCTTCCGTTCTCGCGTCTGTATTCCTGTGCCCACCATTACACTCGTAGTCGTCCCGTCAATGTTTGCTTCATTATGCCTCCTAAGAATTCACAATGTTCCACGGTGATTCATGCAACCCATCCGTTTGTACCGACTTTTTTTTTAGCAGCAGGCTCGTCTATTGTCTCATCTGGTGCATAATATTGCATTCGTTGCTTAGCCGGTCTAGCTGATTTTCAATCGCTTGTTACATTAGTATGCTACATCGGAACAATAAGGGTGAGAATATGCCACGTTCGGTACGTTATCAGCAGTATTTACATTTTCAAATCAGTCATATATGTATGCAGATTTTTTTCAGCATCGTACTGTTTATTTGGTTGAACTACACCAAGATTTCATCTTAGTTTAGTTCGACCATCGAAACTACCATGAATTCGTGCATCTTCTGAGACAATAGCAAAAGTGTGTGCTCATTGAAAAATGCTATTGAGCCACGTTTCTGCATCGGAAAAGGAATCGAGGATTCCAATTTGCCTTTTCGAATACCACCATAAAAACTACGGCTCAAATTCCACCGCTTACGCATTTCATTCAAGGACTGAACAAGATGGAAACAGCCGGAAGGCTTTGTCCTTTGTAAGAAAGTATTTTCGATACCAGTTTCTTCCCGTAGCCAGATCTATTTCCTTTCTATCTTACCTTCGTTATTTTCCTCTTCAAATGACCTGCTTTAACCGTCCAAAATGAAGTCTAGCCACTTTCCAGATTTTCCACTCAGGGCGAGATGGTATCTTTTTAGCTGAGCGCTTTTGGTGTATCTCTACTATCGCACGCGGTGTTTGCATTTGCGGCAAAAAAGAATTGTGTTTCTTCTATTATCTACTACATTCGTTATTTGCGTATTTCCGTTAGTTCTGTCTCCATGGAGAGACAAAAGCGCACACGCCATTTCCTCTTCCCCCGACCAAGTAAGGCACAGGGCGCCTTTTTGCCTCGTACCTGCGCTGCAGCAACAGTACCGTTCCATGCATGCATTCTCAAGTGAAAAAAAATTATATAAGCGGAGCCAACTCAAAACAATGACCTCTTCTTTCTCGCCCTCTCTCCAGACGACCCCTCACCCCCGTATCCTTTTCTCCGTTTCTCTTCACATCCTATCTACCCATCTTTTCTTCCCATGTCATGAAGCCCATTCTTGGCCGAGAACCATCTTGGGGGAACCTTGGGAATAGGATGGAATTGC
Organism: Platycnemis pennipes; assembly: GCA_933228895.1. Classification (NCBI taxonomy): domain Eukaryota; kingdom Metazoa; phylum Arthropoda; class Insecta; order Odonata; family Platycnemididae; genus Platycnemis; species Platycnemis pennipes. Next base: position 70,287,464 of record OW121847.1, on the reverse strand, counting down.
ATTAAGGATCACCTCCACTTCCCTCCCCGACTCCACCGCAATCCCTCCCTTGTTTTCTCTTTTACCCTCTCTTTCTCCTTCTCTCGTTATGCACTGATATTTTTATCGTGAGTATGATTTCAGAGACATCTTGGGCTCAATATAAATACATCTTCTCAGTTATTTAAGGTTCTCACTTCAAACGTCTCTTTGTTAATGTATATTCTTGCTCTTTCTCCTCGTCGATTTACGTATACATCGCTCAAAGCTTTCGTCACGGCGATGAGAGTTTGTTTTTCATGCGCAATTTGTATTTATAAATCATTGAAATTGATTAAGCGAGCTCAAATATTTTCTCACTTTAATCACAGTCAATACGCTGTTGTGCTTTTTGCAGATTTTGTTAGTGTATGGGCTCAAAAAATAATATATGGATTTAATTCTTGTGGTTAGCAATCTTTCTCGTATAATCTCCATCTTACTATCGTGTTACTCGTTGGTATGGTTTATAATTACATTTGCTCGGTATTTTTTAATATATTCCTTTTGAGTTATCTTCGGCCAGTAGAGTAGTGAGGACGCAGATATTTAAACTAAACCACGTAAGATATGATAAATACCAATGCTTCTTCTCTCTTCCTCCTTTCTTTCCACACTTCTCCATTCCTTTGCAGTTGCCCTTCCACGGTAATCTCAACATATAGGCTGACATTCCTTCGTGAGAATGGGAGAAATATATTCGCTTCCCACACAGCAATCCCAAACTCATTATCGGCCGACCATTATTGCCATCAAGAGGAGATTCGGATGATCTCATGGCGTCCGTCTGTCTGTCTCGGGATCCGTTACCACGGAGTCTCACTTCCTCTTCTCGGCTCGTTCCTATACCTCCCTTGCATTCCCTTCCAGTCTTCCCACCTCATTCTCTCTATCTCTCTCCCGGTCCTCTCCTGTTCCCCATTGTTCGCCTCTTCTTTCAATTTCCACTCCTTGTCTTACGAGAAAATCAAGAGGGCCGCTTGCGCGTTGTCGCTGAGAGGTTGGGAGCGCTCCCTCTCGCGAACTTGGCTAATGGAATTTTAATAGTTTTCGTCCACATTAGCGGAAAGAACGCAGAATTTCCTCTTCCTCAACTCTTCCACGCTCGCCAGCGGGGGACAAAAACCGCCCGCGAAAAATTGAAGTCAGAGCGGAAGAGGGGGAGATGGGGAGGACGGGCGTCGATACGGGGCAAGTTCCCTCGAGCGTGGAGCATTAATTGCTCTGATTCGCCTCTCCGTCATTCTCTCTCCTCCTCCCATGATGCTGTGACGTCCGTGGATCCGCCCATATCTGCTCTCTTTTCGCGAAGATTATCATCCTTCAGGTAAGTTTCCCCCAGGAAACCCGTCCGACCGACTCGAGATATTAGCGATCGTGGTCCTCAGTTCGGCCTCCTTCAACCCGCATAATTGTTGACTAGTCGCAGGATCATTATGCTCCGCACGTGTTCCTTCGGCCAATTTGAATTATTGGTCATTTGCTGATTTATTCCCCGGATGTAATTTCTCCCCCGTTCTTGTATTGGGCCATCCCGATTACCCTCCCCTTACCTCCCGGGGAGGTTTAATTTGCATCCAGCGATGCACTCCACCCTTTCGACCCCCCGGAAATCCGAAAGTTTCCCACCAGGTGTACCGAAGACACGTCACCTCCTCACCGGCGGGACGGATGAGAACAAAGCCCCCTATCGCTCACCCCTTCCCCACTCGTTCCCTCCTCATTTCCGCAAATGTAATAATTGGATTTTGCCTTAAAAAGGGGATATGCGAGGAAGCAGCGAAGAGTCGCATCCGCCACCCCTCCTGCTCGCTCGGGTGGCGCGGTAAAGGCGGCGGGCGGCGTCTGCACCAGACAACGCCGGCGTTCTGCGGTCGTCCTTCGGAACATCTGGTCTGCGATGAGGAGGAGGTAGAGGCGGTGAATCGGGGGGTTGGGTAAGAGGGTGTGCAGGAGATGGGGGGAGGGAAGATGGCAAACAGGTGGGAGGGGTGAGTGGGAATCTCGCGTTTTTCTCCTCCTCCACGCCCCGGAGAGGACGCCAACCTCGCCCGGGTTGGTCTCCCTCCTCCACCTCCTTTCACAGGCCGGCGGGTAGAAGAAGGGGGGGGGGAGGAGAGGGGGAGAGAGTCTGGAGTGCAAAGCGTGTGATTCATCCCGCCTTCGTGGGACGCAAACGGTGTGGCGGAATGGGGAAAAAAATGTTTTAACCGTGAGCTCCGCGTGTACCGAGGGCTGCCTATGTTTCCAGGCGAGGTTGTCAGCTCGTCGTTCCAGGTTGGAGAACGTAGCGGATGACAGTTGTCCATCGTGTTACACCAAGTGGACTCTATACTGGATCGCTACTTTATCTGTCCTTCGTTAGTCTCCTATAACTTTTTTCCTAATCATGCAAATGATTCCCCGACATTCCACTTTTGTTAAGTAACTCGAAATTTGAGCCTCAGTCGGTTGGAAATGTGCTGTTACTCTGTGGTGACATTCACCAATTCCGCCTTCGTACTCCAGTCATATTCGAGTCATTAGTTTATCTTGTGGAGATTGTTCTCAATGTTCTAAAGAGTGCTCTTTACTGAATTCCCTTTCATGTGTGAAATATCAGTATAAGATGTATTAAGAATTCTCTCATTCAAGAAAAATACGCTCAGATAAATCTTCCTTGTTCTCAGATCATATTCACTTGAATATATTTGTAAAAACCATGAAATTCGTCATTGTTCAGAATTCGGTTTACCTCGCGCATTGGATGCATTCCTGTGGTTAAAAAGTATGTCCCTTGGTCCGATTGATAGGATTTTTCACGAACCGGTACTGTCTTCTCACTTTATTTTGGCATTCATTGAATCCGTAGGTGTTCCTTCTATCCCAATGTGTAATGATATAATAAGTTTGGTATAGCATCATGGCATGTTTAGTGTAAGTTCACCCCCTGCCACACATTTTTGTGGTGGCTTGCAGGGTATTATGTAGGTGTTATGTAGAAGTTAATTCAGTTTCGAATTCGGTATGTTTTGTTTCTAATTTTTTATTTGAAACCACCAATTATGTTTCACCATACTTCAACAAATTTATTTAATGTGCTCTCTTTGCTGAGCGTTTTTACCAATACAAGAAGATCGTTGGGTATGGACAGCAGCAAGAGAACACATTTTCCTTAATTGATGGTTTCTTAAATAACCCCATGACAAACTGTTAATACCATACGAGATAAGCTACGGGTAAAACTTTGCAACAAGCTCACTTTGGGAAGTTGAGGCTGCGATTACCCGAAGGTTTCATAATCTCATTTCTTATATACGGTGCAGAAAAACGACTAAAATTGATTGGTCAGACACATTCCCCATTGTGTTGACGTACTTCTTTCATCGACTTTCCCACCTTCTTCTTCCGAACTCTTCGCCAGTAACCCAGCGAGAAGCGGAAAAATCGTCTCCCATTCAAGGTATTTCGGAAGCAACAACGGTCAGGTTTTTTCACTCTTCTCTGGGAAAAAGAATTCTTCCCAGGGCAAATGGAAGTTTGGGGCGTTCCAAGAGAGGAGAGGAAACATTTCTTGCAGCTTTTCCCTCCCCTCCTTCTCAGTGACTCCTCATATACACACACACACAAACCGTATCCCTCGCCCTTCAAGTCCTTGCCCATGAAAGCAACGCCAAATTCGTGGAAAATCGGATCATTTTTGTGGAACGCGAAATTGATGTATGGGTGTGGGAAGAAGTGAGTGAGCGAGCGGATTTGGAGACATCCCAATCTAGCCTCTCCGCTTTCCTTCAAATAGCCTTCTCCTTTTATGCATTCACAGGTTCGCCAATTGCCTGTTAAATCTCCCCGTTATGTCTCGTTTTCTCCACGAGAGCAGTGCTTCAAAGAATGAAATATTCGCGTGATACTGTGAAATTAGTTGAATGAAGCAATGTATTCTAGGCTAGTGACTCCATTTAACGACTCTATTTCGAAGAAACTGCAAATTGGGACGTGTATGTGGGGCTAAAAACATTTATCTTTTCTTGTCGCAGTTGAAATTTCTGGCAGACTTTCGGGAGTAACAATGTTTTTCACAAAAAAATATTTTTACACCTGTAACCAAGCTTCCTTTATACTTGCTTATTACGCATAATAATAGTTGTTTGTGATAAATATCACAGATGTGAATTCAACATCCAGCGTTCATCGTTAATTACACCCCTCGCTTGAGGATTTCCTTGTTTAGTATGATTTTTGGGGCTCCTTCTGAAAGATATTAATCATTTTTATCTCAACTCTGCTGCCTTCTCGTGTCCCTAGAAAGTAAATTTCTTCCACCGCAACCTATTATTCTTTAAGAGAGTTATCTCCCCCCCAGAGTGGCCAAAATTACGTATTCCACTACCAAATTTACCCTAAATGTGCACCTTGAGAGTGCCATGTAACCAGCCTCAATGGTGTTTTGCAGGGTAATCGTCATCAGTCATGCACTAAATACATACAGCTGAAGTATTTGGAGTGAATAATAAATTCGTTCCTTAACGAGTTATGCTAGTCAATCGATGTTGAGTGGTCTTTGAAATGAAAGTATGGAAAAATAGCCAAACTCTCAGTTAGATCAATAAAACAAAGGTATATTTACAGATTTCTCTTCACTCGGCCATCATTACCCATGTGGTATTTAATATATTTAATCTAAAACCATGACATTTTAAATCAATAAATTCGGTAGTCTGCTGCTCTTAACTTTTATTTATAGTGAAATATATCGTATAATGTCACTGGAAAACAGATTGACATTTGATTAACTTGACAGATTGTCTAAATTTTTAGCTGTACTCAGATAGTGACTCTTTCTTCGTGAGTTCGTGAAATAAATTTGGTCTCTAAATATATCATGCCATCATTTTACAAATGCTGGTGATCTTTTGTTATACTCGTTGATGTGGCTGACGTATAATTAGATTTCAGATGCTTCAACAGCTGCTGTTATATCGTATTAATGGGTCTAAATGCAATCGTACTACTGGAATGAAATCCATGCCCGAGGCAGAATGCAAAACCACGATCTGTGGATTACCGTGGATCCATGGTGCGTTATCGACCTGGCCTCCGAGGATGGCTAATCCCACTAGGTCTACGAAAGATTCGTCTACTTTACACGGCTTCCATTAATTTACTGCGTATTCAGAACCAGATTTCAAGTTGCTTTAGTGGTGGAGGATATTGGCACGCGTCTACTCATTAGAGTGCCGTTAATATTCACTCTCTCCCACGGATCGAACTTCTTTTTTCGGGTTGCCCGACTCTTACCGTCCTCTTGAATCCAGCGCACCCCTCCCTCTCGCCCGTCTAAACCCGTCACGGGTGGGGGGGATTTTGAGGGGGGCGAGGATAGGACACGGAGACCATAAAGATATTCCGAAGGCCATTTACCTTCCCTCTTGTAACCGTGTAGGTGTCCTTGGGGATCCCCACTCCCTCCCTCCTGCTCCCTCCCACCCACGCATAAGGCTGCCTGCTACATTTTATTTCACAGCCCACGATACCGAACGCTCCTACCTAATGGAAGCAAAGTTGGCCCACCAACCGGATCCGTGAGCACAGGAAGCTTTAAAAATTGATGTTAACTCCTGGAAGGAAATTAATTACCCGATCATGTATCTCTGTACGTCATTGGTTTGCGTTCCAAGCGTTTGTGTGGAACGTGTGAATGTGCACAGTATACGGTAGTTGAGTTCAAACGTGTGAGGAGTATCGCAATCAGCTATGTTGTAGTTATTTCGCCGCAATTAAACAAATAAAATGTAATATATCGTCATCAATGAAGTGCATTTCGTAAGAATACTTTTTCTTTAAGATTTCTAATCCCTTGTCAGGATTTGGATAATTTTTTAGCCATTGCTTCACAAGAATCTATTGATAGTTTCCCTCATCAAAATTAAGTATGAACCTCATTTTCTGAAATATTTGGTTTCCATCACTTTATTCTTCTCGCAATGTGCTCGCACCTGTAAGTCTCATATCATCACATAATATGCAAGGAAGTTCCAGAGTATTGAATCGTATCCAGTCATATATGGTCTCTTGTTCTCCTCCTCTTTAAAACGAAGTGTGATGGCTACATTTTTTTCTCCATTTCTGAACAGATATTGCATGTTGGTACCGTATCTGATGCACGAGGTCTGTCATAAATGCCCTCGTTTGCGGCATGTGTTCCTCGTTCATTGTTCGGTGGTTGGATCAGAATTTCGCTCTCTCTCCCCCTCATACAAGCACCCACGCGGCCACAAGTGTCACGTGTCGCGCCAGCGGGTTTCCTCTGGAAAAGGCGAGACCAGGGTTGGAGAGTGGAGTGCTGGGGCTTAATGCATACCAGACATTAGGCCTCACCACCCGCCCTGGATAGATAGAGAGAGAGATACGGTCTGCCAACCGACCGGTTTAAAGTTTAGAAAGAATCTTGGCGAGTCCTGCAGAACTCAAGCAGTTCAAGGAATGAGGAGGAGTGAGATGATAGGAGAAGGAGCGCACTCAAGAATTTGACATTTCCGCTGCGGAGGGCGGCCGGAGGTCAATGAATGTTGTGGGTGGATGAAAATTTGTAACAAGGAAACAGGGAGCTCAATAATCAAAAACATCCCTCTCTAATAGTAAATGTAGTCAAGTGCGGTCCATCTATAGTCATTTTTTTATGTGAGTTGGGAGTGGTTCTTGGGGTGTCATACTCTTGTGAATGAGCAAGGAAGTGTCCTTTTTTAACTCGTTTTAAATCCGTCAATTAGTCATTATTTAAAAGTGAAATTTTTTGAAAGAATGGATCTATTTTCACGACCCTTAAAAATGCTCCATTAAAGAATTCCTTACATATTCGGACTTCCCGCTCTAATAGAGCAATCGCTGCGGCCTCAATTCAATAAGAGCCATCTCCGTCCTGAAGACTTATCAAATGTTGTCATGGCATTGACATTGAAAATTTCAGCTCTCCATCTCAAGTGCTTCGCAAAATAAAAGGTTAAATATAGTCATTTCTGGTCCACCTAATCGCTAGCGTCGTGCTGCAGCAAGATTCCCATCGGGGCGCGAGAAACCGCGGTTATTCACACCGTAATGGAAATACGATCTCCGGGAAGTGGGAATCATCCCTTAGCCTTTTTTTATGCACCCTCCTTTGCTACTTATTTATCTCCGTGAAACCCCTCATGAATAACCACGAGTGGCGTAATTTACATAATGGATGACGAACTATGCAGCCCGTCTCCCCTCGCTCTAACCTGGTCACGTCCATTCGATTCACGATTGCTGAGCATCCATTTATATATAGTTTTTGTATATATGTACATTTTCCGATCACATTCCAACCTCGATATCAGTCAGTCCGTGCCCCCTATTTCCTCTCTCTTTCCATCCCTCTCCTCTCTCCAACCCCGTCGCAATGCACACAAACACGACCGACGCCTCTCCACTCAAAAAAGCCCGCATCGTCGACACCACCTCCTTTTGCCGAGTAATTCCGGGGCCGATGTTATGTATGCCGTTACCTCCAGAGACGTCGTCCTTTATGGGGTCGTTGCTCAAAGGGAATGGAATGGGAAGGGCGATGAATGAATGCTCTCCGACTGAATGAATCGCAACGGTAATCAAGTGCCGAGGAGAAGTGCCAACGAGGAGATTAAAGTTGAGGGTGGAGGAGGAGCGAGATGGAAGAATGGCGAGATTCCCCCCTTGCGCCCTTCTTCTTAACCACGTCACTTCGTGATCGTCCTTTCTCCCCGCGATCTTTTCACGCGGAGGTGAGATGTCGGAGGAGGGGGGAAAAAGAGAAAAGGAGGGCTCGCACCGACTTTTTTTCTGCAACGAGAGCTCATTTCTTATTTCGTTTCATGCTCGAGAAGTACTGGGAACGCTTCTTCTTTTTTTAGTCTTTCCTTTGAGGAAAGGGAGGAGCGCCTGTGATGTGAATGACAGATGGATGTTATTTTTTTCCTTTGGAATATTTCCTCCCATTCCGTCTTGTTTCCGTTGATTCCGTCTCCTCTGATCCTTTCTCGCCGTCATAAGGTTTTGATTCCGTTGTCTGTGATACGTTAACTCCGTGCATTGATTTTTTCTCTTGTTTTTTTTCGTAGTCTCTCGTATTTTCTGTCCCATTCTTCATATCATTTGCTTAACGCCAGAGATTCCGAGTCCATATTTCGCACGATGCAGTTGCGGTAATTTCAAAACTGTGGAGTTCATGTTTTTCCTACTAAATGGTGTGCAATCATTACCTCCCAAAGCTCTCTCAGGACTTCGTAGACTCTATGCGAAATACATTGACGTATTTTCTTCTCATCTCCAATCTGAATCTTTCAGTTATTTGTCTAATTATTCTTTGATGTATGTTTTTACCTTTTCTACATCACTGTGAGGGGAAATAATTGCCATAACGAGCATACTTGCCAGAAAACTGAACAGAAGATGAGTTTATCGGTCATTCGGTATTGAATTTTGGGTATATGTTGGTTAGGAAGCTGTCAAAGCATCTGGTTTAGTAAAAAATTGGATGGCGTAGTATTTGTCATCTTGTACATTCTTTTTCCCCATGCTTCGTTTTACGTCTCAAGAAAAATTTCTAAGTCTCAGGGGTAAAAAAATATGTATTCAGAATTGAATCTGTTGATAATGAAGCAGCAATAATTTGTTTATTTTTGCAATCCACCCTATGTTATACCAATCTGGGTATGGCATAACACATCATGCGTATTCATAGGATGCCAAGGTTTGCCAATTAAAGTAGGTGCTATTATGATATTGTAGGGTGTTGAATTTCACATTCCAAAAAAAAGTTGGTTGTTGCGTTCTCCACAAAAAAATAGTCATCCATGCGGACTTCCGCCTTTACCACAAAGCGGCGCTCAATTCGGAATCTTTTATCCCATCCGTTTGCGAATGCTTGGCTTAGATGCTTTTCTATTGATCGAGACCCTCGATCCACCGAGAGGCAACCCTTGTCCGCGTGAGATAGAGTGGGGGGGGGGGGGGAAATGTTCGTCAATTTCCAATGTCCTTTGTGCTAGCTTTTAATGAGAGGATCGACAATTCTGTGAGCGGAGGACGCTTGATGTCGTTGGGTGTGAATTCCCACCGCCTCTCCTTCGTCCACTCCCAATGGAACCAATTCAAGTCCTTCCCCTCGGACCATTCCTTCATTTTCTCGCACGTCCCCGCTCCCAACTCCTCTTTTTCAACCCTTCCGCGTCTCCCTCCCTCTCTAAGCCCGCGTCGCCTTGCGTGTCTCTCTCTCTAGACGGCCGTCCGTTGATTCGTCTTTTGAGCGCTGGCGCTTGTCTTCTCGCCTCCCTCTCCACGCATCTCAACTCCTCCTTCCCTCACTACCGAACCTCCTACCTCCCCAACTTTCCTCCGACCTCCTTTTACGATCCGACGAATTCGCAATCCGCCCCCATCCAGCCTCGGCCACACTCGGATTGCGTGTCCGCCGAAGTGCGAACTTGCACTTGACGTGACCCCCAAATCCACCCATCAACCCCCGCCACTTCCTTCGCCCCCCCTCCCCTGACGTCATTATTCTTCCCTTCCCTTGAGGTTTTGGGGGCGCGAGTAATTGTCGTGAGTGCTTGACTGCTCTCTTGCCACACTTCCCTTCCCTGCTCCGTCGCCTCTCCACCGCTCCTCCATCGCTTCGTCCGGATCGGCGAAAAAACTTGCAAAAAGGCGACGATCGAAAGGGAATTTCCAAGTGTTTTGAGTTTGCGGTCGCTTCTCCAATTCGTCTCTTAGGTGCGTCTGCGTCTACGTAATACCCTGCGAGCCACCGCGAGGATGTGTGTTAAGGGGTAAAGATCACCAAACATGCAGTCTTTGGTTCGAGATCGGATTTCAATTCTGGTGTTAAAGGCAGAAAATCTATATGAACGGGTAACAAGGAGGCCTGGCATACCCCGTAAATCACTCTCCGAGAAAAGGCTGTGCCACCTATTCATGGGAAAGAATACATGGATGTATAAAAACAGAGTCGCTTAAATGAATCGGACTTGAACATTTTTAGGGCTTTTAGAGTTTTGACTGCCATAAAACGGATTATAGCATTTTGAGGCAGTTTGTGATTTTTATACACAGCGCTACTAAATGACCCCTATTTGTTTACAAACACTAATTGAATGTGGCTGTTTTTATAATACGTTTCCGTTTAAAATATTGAGATTTTTAAATGCCTCTTTTCATATTTTTAACTGGTCTTCCGTCCGCCGCAGACTTCCATGTCAGGCAAATTATGGACGTAGTAATTAGCTGAATTTCCAATCATACATTTTACACTATACACCCAATACAAACCTGTTCATGTTACGAGTCTGTCATAAAATGAATCGATAAAATGAATGTGAATATTTTTCCATTTCAATACATCGTAGTCTTTACAGGATTTGCGTCATTTTCGATACCGCGGCTCACATCACAAATCCCGCTGATGAAATGAGGATCACGGAAGATTAAACAATCGAAAGACCATTACGACACCTCGAGAGTTTCCTCTCTCTCAGAACTCCTCTTTGCCTTCTCTTAGCCGCTTGGAAGTGGAGCGCGATTGATCAGGGAAACGAAAATTTAGGCGGAGTTTTGTGCAATGCCTCACAGTTGGTTTGTCGTGTTTGATTGGAGGTGGGGAGAAATCGAGTCAGGGGGGGTAGAGGGGAAAGGATCGTTTAAATGAAAGGGAGGAACACGAAATTTTGGCGGTCGGTGCCGAAAGCGATCAGTCAAACGACTCGAGAAGTCGAGGAAGGGAAAAATTGGGAGCGAGAGCCCGGGCGGCGAGGGGGGAGGAAAACGCAGTGAGCGCGGGGAGTTGAAGTGGAAGGTTTTTTTTTAGGGGTGTTCGGCAGGATTGATTGGGAAGGGGTGTGTCGGTGGAGAATGGTGTGTTTTGTTGCGTCGAGGGGACCGCCCGGCGCGAAAAGTGGCCCCCTCTCATGTGCCTCTCTCGAAAAGACCCGCCCTCTCCGTCGTCGTTCCCTTGTCATTCTATCCCTCCAAAGAGTTGGTAAAATACTGTGATGGTGATTTCTGGATAGTGGTGGTTGCTGGTTAAGCGGTAGAATGGAAGGAGCATGCGCCAGCGTTCAGTTTCAAGCCTCGTGTTTCTGATAGCCGTCTGAAAATGGGCACCGTCCCCGTGTATCGATGTCGCGATAAGGGATCGGCACACGTTACGTTATCGCGCGGACTCGGAAATGCATCACCGACATTCGCAGTTACGTGAATAGCGACAAAGGATAACTGTTCAAACGCTTTACAGAGAATAATGCCAACAACCGTTACCACGTACTGACCTATTCGCACATGGGCAAATCCGGAACTAGTAACTAGTAGCTTAACAAATCACCAATGTCAGCAATGTTAGGCCAAGATGCTGGGACGTTAGTACTCTAGCGACATTTAAAGTCAAGTAAAACGTGTTTCGTTGACCTCAGATATTTTTTCTTGACTTCGGTGTTATCGGGATGATTCCTTAAATCTTCAGTTAAATCTGCAAGCTTTTTAGATTAGTTATAGGTATTTCAATGGTTATTTGCCCATCGAAAGCTCATGAAATTTTAAACCATCGACGTTCCAAACATTTTTTTCAATCAAAGGATTGATGTAGTCATCGAAAATCAATCACTCCGGCTGTAGTCATTGGTTTGTGGGCGTGTTTTATTCTAATGAAATGGAGAAGAACAAACGATCAAATTCGCAATCCTCCTCCCTTGTCTGCACTATATCCTTGTCAGCTAGCTGTCTTTATGTTTTTCCCTTTCCCAACCGCTCCACCTTTACAATCTCCATAATAGAGAGAGGGAGAGGAGGAGGAGGGTTTTTTATTGTGGTGGGAAGTGGTCCTGGAACGAATGTGGTTCACAGTCCAAAAACTTCATCGTCCTTTTTCTAACCTCCGTCCATCAATGCACATGCCATGGTCCCTCTCTCTCTCGCCCATTATGTTTGCGCGCCCTGCCCGGCTGTCGTTTCGGACTCCGCCTCGCCTTTTTGCACTCCCGCGGAAAACTCTTTCTCCCCAACCCCTTTCTCTCCCAACTTTACGCCGAAAGGCCTTCCAAAACGTATTGGTTCCACGCCCGACCCGTTCACAACATCTTCATCCTGGAACGGTTCGATCTTCACCAATGAAGTGCTCAAACGCGGAAATGGCCCGACTGGCATGGCTATTGGCTACCTCGCCAATGGATTGGGGAGGGGGGGTGGCTTCCTCGGAGGAGAGCGAAACGTTTGATTTCCCTCCGTTTTCCTTCTCAGTTCCTTTTTTTTCAGTGTTCGCGCCCTTAGTTCGGTCCCACGCCGTCAGTCGTAAATGTTTTCACACTTTCCCCGGAAGTCTGACGCGTGCAAAATCCATTCTTTAGTCCCAAAATCGGACAATGCATTTAGGCAATATCAGCAGTGGAATGCTGCTCCCTGCTGAGGCTCTTGGTGCGTTTGGAATTCCGATGGTGGTCAATATGTCGGCGTAGTTTTATTCAGCCATGATCACTCTGTGGAACAGAGTTAAAAACCAGACTTGAAATTGACAGATAGCGAGTTGCGGTGGAGTGGAAAGTAAACGATGTCCTTCGCTGTGAATTCCGCAAAATTATTTCCCCTATCGGAATGGTTAGGTCTTATTCACGTAGAACCGTTGCAACTGAGACGTATGCACGGAGAAATAATTCGTCCGCAGCAGCCTGTACAGGAACGTACTAATCGAAGGTTGCAGGTTCTAATATTGGCTCGGGTATAATCAATTAAATAGAATACCAGGAGATTTTGTGAAACTTGGAATACATTATGAAATTAATTAACTTTTGCAGTATTCCATAGTTTTTTTTTATTTTATTTCCTCACGAAAAAGTGTTGGAGTAGTTTGGGGCCATTAAAACCATAAAGAAATACGACCTTTTTCCAATTAATATTTTTGGGTATAATTTATGTTTGTTATAGGATTGAGCTTGAGATAGGAAAAGTTGAATACTTTGAGAATCCGAGACCTTCAAACCTAATATTTATGCCACAGTAAAGAAGCGACGATGATGTGCTCTCGTATAAGTATCACACGTGCCTCATGTAAACAGCGATTGCTCTTCAAGTCTACACAGATTGAGATCTAGAACAGTTATTACCCGCTCGGCATTTACGGAAGAATGTCCTCGGCAAATGCCAAACTTAACGTTTATCCCATTTCGTTGGTTCCGGTTCCCTCTTAATTTTTTTGTTTGGCCCTTGAAATTACGACAAATCAAACCGTGTATTGAGTAATTAGTTGATTTTTTTGGGAATCGTCTTCTGTTCTCCTTTATGTTTCTTCATTTTAAGAAGTAAAACTACTGTGGCAGTCAAAGCTATTCTTAAAAATCTGACATTTAAGATGAGGAAAATTCTCGTTTAAATGAATCTACTCTTCCCTTATGAGCGTCTAGGAGTATATTTCTTCAGTGCTCCGTCAGATTTAAACGAGAATGTTGTAATTAAATTTCTAATCGCTGAGTGGAAGGGTTACACACTTCTTTCTGCCAGTCATAAAGTATGCTCTCACCAAAAGAACGAACGTGGTACGGTTAGTTATCGCGGGAAGCCGATTTAATCAAGCCTTTTAGCTACCGACAAAATAAGCCGATTTGGTGCCCCCGCGGTTCAGAGCGGGAAGGAGTAAAAGACCCTCGCTAAGTGAATGCGCGTTGATTTGATCGAATCCCCAAGCTCATTAAAGCCGTCGTGAGAGCGAGTTTACCCATGGGGTTAAGTCGCGGGATAAATTGATTCTGTTTTTTTTCCTTCCTTCGATGTTGCGAAGTCCCGATCCTCTCCATTTAATCGCGTTTACTTCCGGGGAAGAGACGTTTATAATGGGATTTCTGAAAGATAGAAATCTTTACCACTATAATTCTGCTTCTTACTGGAGTATTTCTCCAATAACCGCACTTACTAACTGGGCAACAGCGCACATGGATAACGGTAAGGCCGGCCGAGCCGGCCGCCTGCTAGGGTTCACGAAAACACATTTCAAATAACTCTCAATGTAAAAACACTGGTTTTTACCATAACACAGAGAATGATTTCAGTGAGTATTTCATCTTTTACGCTCCACAACGCGACCAATCTCGCTTTCGTGCGACAAATCAGTCAAGAATAAAAGTTCATTTAGTTATCGGATTATAACTTTATTTTGGTTAAACATAAAAATCTGAAACTTAAGGGTACATTAGAAAACAGTTGTAACCAACGTGTGGCAAAGTTTGGTTTTGATCTGATGAAAAGTTTTTCAGTTACGCATTTTCAAAGTGGAAGCTTGGTTGAAAGGCGTCAAAAAACCGGTACTTTTTTATTCTCGGTGCCATAAAAAATAGTAGAAATGTTCAAATAATTTTTTTGCTTATATCAGTTAACGCCAAAATGAATAAGCCAAAAGTTGGTGTAACTCTTCTTCATATACGTAAATTCATTCATTAACTATAAGGCTGCAAACTCGGGTATCCATAATTTTTATTCCGACAGTAGTTCTCTGCGCAAATTCCTCTGTAGTCATTATCAAGTAGTCTGCCGTTCTCTCTTTTCCATCTATTGTGTAGTTTTCTGTGATCCTTATGCCTCGGTTCCACATGTTTCACTACTAGATCCAAACATTGCTTTGTCATTCATTATTTTCTGAGAAAATATTCTCTTTCCCAAAAGATGTGCCTTCGCTGATTGAAAACGTCTGCATTTTTTTATGAATATATTTTGACATCTATAGCTGAGCCTGAGAAAGGTGTATATCATACGAATTTGCGATTAATCCAGTAATCTTAAATTAAAAACGGCTAAGATATAGAATATATTCAACGGCACCTTTATTTTACCCTCAGTCATGAAGTTTCTGTGAGACAGGAAGCATAGAGTCTGGTAAAATTTCGAGTTGCATCCCTAATTATAACTTCACCGAAAAAAGTGGTCACCCTTGTGGTTTTTCTCATGAGTAATGTCGTTGATCTTTCGGGACTCAAGGCATAAAAGCCTTTTTTACCCTTTGTATAGTTTCCAACATTGCCATTAGCCCCATGTGACTTCGAGAAGCAAGGACTGAGAATTTACTTCAGTGTTATCTTCAAGATCAAAATCAGGTGTCAAGCGGTGATAATATTATTGGACCAAAGTATTGGAGCCGTCCTATTCCACCCAATTCATGGTAGCACGAGTAAACCACGTAGCGTGTCACAATGACCGAATCATTGACTCTGTATCTCATTTGCATCTTTGACCTGCGAAAGGTCACCACTGTGGCAACTGAAAAAAAAAATTGCTCTGTGCCGAGGCGTGGTCGGAGAAAATTGGACTGCGTCGCCCATTCCGCCCGCGATATTTTCATTTCATATCGTCCCTGGACGACGGTAATTGAGAGTTGCGGAGGATACCCGACTCGGAAAGAGGCACGCAGTTCCTCAAGAAAGAGTGAGTGAGGGATAATATTTGGGAAGGGTGCGGCAAAGAAGGAGACGTCAAACTGCCCTCGGCCACGGAACACGGACGAAATTTAAAAAAAAAAAACGACGGCAGCAGTCAGTTCGGTCGCCGGCGGTGGTCAAGGGCAACACCCACATCTTGCACGCGATAACTTCACCTCGGAGCAGGAAGTTCCGCGGATGAGTGCTCGAACGGATCAAGAACCTGCGTCGAAAAGTATTTTGGCGCATTGTTGCGGTAAAAAACACCCGAGGAGAAGAAGGTGTTCGTGGAAGAATTGGGGAGAAGGGCGGGAGGCGACGGTTAGGAACCGTCTCTGCTTCGGGGGTCAGGGAACTCGAGAGCACTTTAAAGCGGTCGAGTTTTCTTCGGCCGTCATTTGTTGAGGAGAGATGGACAGATTCGCGAATAATGGAATGACCGTACCTCCCCCTCTCTCCTCCATGAAGTTCCGTGAAGGGGAGAGGGAACGGTGACTAAGGGAATCGGTCAGTCATTACCCTCGAATCCACGTGCCTTATCCGATCAGACTCTGGCAGGGCAAATTCTCCCTCGGGTCTTTAAGATTTCAGCATGTCCCTCTTCCTTGATTCCATTGCAATGGGGTTTTATAACGGTGCCGCGCCGGATTTGTGGTAAAAAAAAAGCTCTCTCAATCATTTTGAAGACTTCATCAACTCCTCTTTTTTTCACCAGAAATGTCCCTTTTTATTGTTTCATTGACACGCTCATGCTAATAATGTACTCGCAGCTTTGTTGGTGTAGAATGACTGAAATAGCATTACCTTTCATAGAATTGTTTATTTTAATTTTTATTTTTAAGTTTATAGCAGTCCATTATTAGGCATTACAATGCTAGATGCTACCCGTATGATAGGAAATGCATATGCATGATTATTCAATTAAGACGCAAGTTAATAATGCTGTTTTAAGGATTTTGTCGTACAATTCTATTTTTCCATCCGCATTGACCTTCAGTCACTGTATGCAGTACTTCGTGATGGTGAAGGCCGCAGCTACTACGTTCGTTGGTGGTTGTTGAGGGAGCTATACGTTGGATGTACGCGAAGGTCACGTCATATCATTAATCATCGCTTTTCTCACGCGCCTTCCTCCATAAAGAAGTCTTTTTATGACGTTTCCTGGTTCTAAGTATATACGCCTTTATTATTTAGAAATATTTCAATTGCAAATGGCTATCATTGCGGCATGTAATGTCTCTAAGTGGGAAGCTACTGACATTGTGTGCGGTGTAAATAAATTATTATGCAGTCAGATGATTTATGATGTCTCATTTTTTGATTAATGTTTCCCGTTGAAATGAGTTGAAGTCGATTCAAAATCTCATTTACCGCTCTTATAGCCTTTCTGTGACTATCGCGAAGGACGTTCAGGATATAAAAAGGTCTTTTAAGGCCCGAATAAAACATTGGTATCGTTCACGCATATAGTTTTGCTTTTAGGTATTCAAATAATTTAATTTACCCTCAATGACCTTAAGTTTGGTGTACATGATATTGTAATTCCATTTAGTTCGCACTCGTCAGCCATTGAAGCAAATTCAAATTACATAGTTCTTTCCAATTTATTTCAGTTCTAGTAATATTCGTAAAGAGCACAAACTCCTAAAATGTTACTATTTAATGCTCCACGCTTCGACTTATGTTTGCCTGTACGAGGCGTTAGAACCTCTCTAATTACTTGTAGGTAATTTTTGATATCGACAAAGCGTTATTACGTAAAATGTCCCTTAGTTGCGAATTTTATTTTTATTGACTAGCGACATACATTTTGGTGAGCCTAGAGGCGTAATGACGTGTTCTTGGTTTCTCAGCGATCTAAGTCCTTGGTGAGTGATAGTTGCAGTTTTCGATTATAGGTACCCCAGCTGCAGGGGATATACCTTATCCAATAGTAAGACGATATCGTCGTCCATCCCAACACAGCATGTGATCCCACGAGCTGAGCAGCCAGCTGATCGACTGGCGAACTATAAGACCTGGGATGGGGTCACATATCCTTCTTCCACATTTTTACTATCGTTATTAACAATTTGAAGCACATCTAGAAGCACTCTACTTATGGTAACCGTCCTAATGACTTTCTGTACCGATTGATATTAGTGATTTGAAGCGTCGGACAACATGTAAGGAATCGACGTCGCTTTTTCACTTTCCTAAGCCTGATTGAAGAAAAACGATATCGCGGAAGTAAAACTAAAACGCGATTGCGCCCTTTATGAAGATCAGAGATCGGGCCCAGACCACATGCCTACCTGACAAATTGATGCCGGACGTCCCTAATGACTGCATCGATCAAAATGAATTAATCTCATCAGAAATAGCATAAATGGGACAGCTTTTTTTTTCAATGAGTTAATTAGTAGCGGCTCTGTGAGGAGGACTCCTCCTTTTATACACATGAGGCAAGGGGGAAATGAAAATTAAAAGTTCGCAATCGCTTGATTTACAGCTCGTAATTCCGGAATAAATGAAACCACGAGAGACGGCGAATAGATTAGACCGTGTGCCGGACCAGTATTTATTTATATCGCTAATGGGAAAAGGAGAAATGATGGAAAGACACTAACTGAATCTTTTAAATCGTAACGATAGGTTTCAATGGTACTTCAGTTTAATCCTCTCTTCGTTGTAAATTAGTATCTTACACACCAGAATTTTGGTAGTATGAATCCTAATTTACACCATTACAAGCTTATGATATAATCGGATCCGCGAAAAATACGTAAACCCTCAGTGTGAGATGGTTGATATAGCCTCTGTACCATTCTGTGGCCCGAAATTTGTTTGTAGTAATTTAAATTTCCATTGGATCATACCCATTCGTCGAGGGATTAAAAGATAACCAATATTCAAATTTTACAGTTTTAATAGAGATAGAACTTAAGTCGTTTAAGTCCTTCATCACACGCTTCCTCATCGTTTTATTTCTAAAGTCACAATTTCACCAGAATACAAGGAATCACGCGTATAAAAAATAAAGGAGAGAATGAAGAAAAAGAGTCATATAGCAAATGTTTTTGTAACATGCTGACCATCTGGTGCGTAGTTTATAACTGCTTTAATGAAAACAGGTAAATAATATAATATATATTAAGGATAATAGGTTAAATAATTTTTTTTTTAAATTCCATACGCAGTCCGTGTTTTCTAAGCGTAATATTTTCGGTAGTCTCCATAAAATCGGCAATATGGTGTTTCGCGAAGACCTTGGCCGCTACTTTGATTCTCTCTCCCCCTCCTCTCGCTCTCCCGCCTTTCTCCTTTTCCCCCTCACCACCTTGGAGAGCCTCCGCGATTGCTCTTGTTCGGTCAGCCAGGCGAGACAAGGTCGAGCGGAGCTGATTCATCCTTCTCTCCTCACTCTCCCGCTTTCTTGGTCTTTCTCTTTTTCTTTTACTCTCTCGGGCCTCCTTTCCTCCCCTTTTCATCCTCCTTTCCCCTCTCCCACCGCCTCCTTCTCCACCTTCTCCCTTTGTCTTTATACCTCGTCCCTCCCGCTCCCTTCGTCAGCCTCTTATCTCTAAGATCGCCTGTCGGATTTTTCCTTCGTCACTCCACTCCCTCCCTCTTCATCCATCCATCCCTCTTCTCCTCTCCTTGACGAGAGACCATGACTTTAGTATTTCGCTCCTTCCCACTGTGTCCTAGTAACCGCCACCCGGGCTCTTTACCGTTAAATATTCAACAGGACCATAATTGTCTCAATATCGACGCAAAATATCCGCTTGTGTATCATATCTCTTCTGCTGAGAATTCCGTTTCATCCCCATTCTTCTCGTTGTTTTGTCACTGTCTCTCAACTTTTTTTCGTTCATACCCTCGCCCCCCCACTTTAGGTAGGTGTGGTGCGTGGTTTGCTCTCCAACAGCTGTCTATCTTATTCCGATTTTCATACCATTTCCATTACAAGTTATGACATTTCTGCGGTGTTCCCTTTACGGAACTCAACTTTCATGCATGGTTAGAATTAGTCGCGCGTCGATGCTTTCTAATAATAGGTAGCATCCAGGTTACTCTCATTGAAATACTCTGCTTACTCGTTCCAACGTTTTTCATCTAATCCCTTGGAAATACTAGTGAATGCCATGGTTTCTCCGAAAAGGAAGCACATAAACGCAGAACAGTAAATAAAATGTCCAGATCCTTATTTGATGAGTATAGAATTTCTAGTTACGTGTGAAGCATATAAACAGCAATTACATCTGATTATATGAAATTTGCATAAAGATACATTATTTTACTGTAATTAATTGGATGCCATTCAAGTCTGAAGACAGTACCAGGTTGTGCAATGTATCCTTTTGTTATAGCATGTGAATATAATTATGAACATAGTCGTTGTAAGAAATGCGAGAAAATGCAGTCTAATTCTTTTTCTATGAATAGCCAAAACTGAAAGCTTGTAGAAACATAAACGTATAAATTATCTATTTAAAATAGTGCATGTGTAAATTTTTATTTATTTATTTAATTAAGTAACGAGTGTGTTGAGGCACGGAAAATATCCTTGTTTCCAACGGGAAGTAGCTCGGTGGTTTCAAAAACGTAAACACCCAGATATTCTCTGCGCCGTCTGATACCAGTTCCCCCAGAATTCCCTTATATATCCACATGTGGCCGTATTTCCACTTCAGAGCCAAGTAGAGGCAGATCCTAAAAAAGCGCGGAGCGTCGATCGCCTCCAAAACCGTTCTAAAAGAAATCTCGCCTCACCACCCGAAGTAACAGCGAAGAAACCACCTATCAACCCCACCAAGCCCTAACCTCACAGTCCACCCGGCCGCCCCACGCTCCTGATCTCCAGGTTATTTTCTTTCCTTTCTTCCTCTCCAAAGATCATTACTTCTGCCACCCCTTCCAGCCTCTCTGCCACTCCCCGTCCATTACTTTTTTATATTGGGATCCCTCCTCCCTCCCTCTCCTCCTTCCACTCTTTCCCCATTTTTCCAACACCCCGAGCCGTCTTTTTCATAGACCCTTTCATTGCGTTCCAGAGCTGTTTCTATTCTTAGCCCGCCTCTTTAACCCTTTTTTTCCTCCCAAGTCACCCTCTCTCGACCTTACCCACTCCATTCCCCGCGTCTATTTCCTTCGCTTCTCTTATCGGTGGCGCCGGGCTTGGAAGTTCAAAAATTGGCTACCTCTCATGATATACGCCCATTAAAAATCCTAGTGGTGAATATCTGTCGATATATGATACCAGTTCATCACTCAATGTTGTAAATACGATTTTAAATTCAGTTTCTTTTACCCCATATTACCAACAATTTAGAATGTAATGCAAGATGTAAAACTTTTATGGAAATTGGTTGGTTGGTTATTTAGGGGAGGCGACCGACAGCTGAGGTCATTTGCGCCATATAGAATAGGTGGGTAATTGGGTAGTGGTAGGAGTTTTCAGGGAACCTTTTATGGAAATCATGTTGAATAAAGCAACGTTACGGCATAATTTATAATGTAATAAGTTGATAAGGTATTGTTATGATTTTTATCTTCAGTACAACGGTGCAAGGCTAGCTTTTTGAGGATGGTACAAATATGGAAAAATATTTTTCTTTAGTTTAGTAATTCGCCAAAACTTATCTTTTCTGTGATGAGTAAAGATAATTGCTATAGTATTTCGTATAAATAGGTTAAATTTTCAACCACAGTTCAGTGTGAATAAGGAAAATAAATAATTATCGCCCATTTAACTGTCGAAGGTACGGCTCAAATGAAGCAGATATCAAAGACTTATCTCTTCTCTACGCTCGAGTGCTCCTAATGGCGTACAACGGTTTACTTGACCCTTTTAAGATCCGAAAATCGGAAAACTTTCAGCAGCCCCATGAATGTAGTCTCGTGTGTCATCACACGGACCAAATTCAAACAGTTTTTCTCCTATCCTCATTTGATTGTTTTTATCCCCTTTTTATTGGACAGGATGGTCATTTCCCTTCAACCTCAAACCCAGGACCTGTTGTGGAAAGAATTTGGTTGATGAAATCGTTCTCCGAATAAACTGCACAGTTTCAAGCGTAACTTGGTGGAACTGCATGTTTACGTAAAAGTAAAATAAAATACTATGTATTACACTATGTATACACACTATTTTTAATTCACCGACCCAGAAAATGTCTACGGAGTAGACGAAACCCGGGTCGCTGAATTAAAAATCGTTCTCCGAATTTCGTTCCACTGTAATATATATTAATACATATTCATCAATGACGCTGTTATATAATACCTACCCATCCCCAAATCATAAAAAGGTGAACTAGAAAAAAAATTTATATTTCGAGATGCACAAAAAAATTAAAGAATATGAACTAATGTCGAAGAAGGAACTTATATAAGATCTCTATTATACCCATTGGGTCTTGCGTCCATCCCGTCAACTGCAATGAACTGGTTAAACATAAAATAATGAGATAAGAACAGAACATTTCATGTAGGTAAATAACGGCGTAATTAGATGTAAACCAAAGGCCGCAACGACTCGGAATAACGTTTTCCGGTGGGCTATCAATTCTCCAAAACGAGCTGCGTTTCTCCTTGTTTCCTCTGGGAATGCATGTACCGTCTTTTCCTTCCTGTTGTAAGTCACACCTCTTGGACCTATACTATTATCGTGCAAAAGCTTAGGTCTTGGTCTTGAACAATATAGAGTCAGCCTATAGAAGCCAAATACGCTGAACGACCAAGAATAATTAGAATTTTGAAACAAAATCTAGGGTCGCTGAAATCAATCATAAATTCCAAGAGGCCTTGTTTCCACATGCACGGCCAGTATTTTATCTTCTAGAATCCTTTCGTCTACAATTCCCCATTTGTACAATACTATTCATAATGAATTTCTAATATCCGCATTTTTTCAGAGACAAAATTTCTGGGCAATGAACGTCATTATCAATGATCGACGGTCCATAATCTTCTTATGAACATTTGTAGATAGCTATCACCTCTCGCTCGCTAAGTAGTCAACGGGAAGTTAGAATGGTATTCTGAGCTTTTGATATCACCACGATTTGTGATAGTTATGATATCCCCATTGTGCCCAGTGCTCCTCTGAACGAGGTTGTTAATAAACGCATGTCAATTTTTTTCCATAAAATTCATTCAAAAAGCTTTCAATTGCAGTTGCTTAAATAATAAATTAATTATTCCTTGATAGCTGAAATAAATTCTGATTAAGAGATTTCAAATCACTCATTTCATGACTAATAAATGTTTGAATGTCATAGAGATGCTGCACTATAAGGTAGAACATATTGTGTGTACTGTCTTCAAATTAACTTACGCAGTCATTCTCTAAAAATGCAGATTTTTTATCAAATTCATGAATGAATCATTCATGACAGATAAGATGATTTTGGATACATTAATTGCAGCATTGAGCAGCATTGCAGACTACTAACGAGAAGTCGGGATGAAGAAAGTAGCGTTTGTCTCAAATTCGGACGCACTTGTACGGAATTACGGGTTGAATAATTAAAGTCTCATGGTACGACGATATTAACCTTCAGCTTATATCAACCACTCTTTGAACGAAAGCCCCATTTTTTTTATTTAATCTCGGATCTCACTTTTTGGGATTATTTATACTTTTTGTGCTCAGAAACTTTCCCCTAAATATCTCGGACATGTGAAGGCGTTGTCGAGGCCGAAAAAAACCTAACCCTTCGACGACCCTCCGTCTCTCCCCCATTTCGCCTTTTAATATGGATGTAATGGTGAGAGGCGAAGAAAAGCAGCTTCATCATGGGTGGGGGGGCGGGGGTGAGGAAGGAGGGGGCCTTCGCAGTGCGGTCTGCTTGTCCCTGAGGATCCACGTGCGATTTATTGACTCGGGCAGAGCCAGGTAATTTCAGGAAGGGTCTTTCCACCCCCACCTATCCTAAAGTCCCTCGCCCTCCTCTTATATGTATTATTCCCAAGGACAGCGGGATTGGAGGGTGTCTAAGTCATCTTGCGCTTTCTTTATTGGTGGTGGTGAGGTATTTATACGCTGGGGATGGGAGGGGAAACAGGATATGCAACGAAATCATTAGGAACAAACAAAAGTAGACCCTTGGGAGCAATTTATTATCTTCTGTCCGAGGTTGTCAAATCTGCATTTTCGGGGGAAATTGTAAATCATATCCTGCGATGCACGCACTACTCGTCGCCCTTCCGTTCGGCACCTATAAATAAACCCCGTGTCCAACATGACTCTCGTTTTTCCACCCTTTCTGGTGTTTTTCTTCGTTTTATTTCCGTCTAAGGAGCACAGTTTTTTTCTTCTCAAAATTGGACCGATGCTTCTAATATCCGTTGCTTCGAACTTAAGCCTCTATGTCACTACCCTACCCTCGGTTGTAATAGAGTGAATTACTATCGGGAAAGAGAGAATTACAAGGTACTTGGAGATCGGGATTGACTACAAGGTATGGTGGAGCATGGAGTCTAATAGCAAAACTGCATTTTAACCTGAAATGTAGGGATTGAAATGTAATAAAATCCGACTGAAATATTAATTGGAGCATCAGAAACGTAGACCATCGCAACCTTTCTCCAAATTCAGGCCCTCAGCTTCACTACATTAAAGCCTACTGTGGCATGTAGGGAGCGTGGGTGCCTAGTGGGTAGAGCGCTTGGCTACTGATGGAAGGGTCCCGGGTTTATATCCGGGTGAAGCCTTTGAACGCCCCCGAACGAAAAATCCTCGGAGTGCAAGGTGACCCAGGAAAAGGAACTGGCCCCCCTGCCCTAAATGTGTGAAATTCACACGCCTGTGGCTCAATCAGGGGTGAGCTCCACTCTCAGCTATCAAAAGCAACCTTCGGGTTGAATCACTTAGTGAGTGAGTGGCATATAGCTGGAGCATTCTCCTTTATGTCAGAATCATTACCAAAATTAGTCGGAAAAATACACTAACGGAATATTATTACGTATGTTGGGCTACAAAATAAAGATGCATCGGGAGTGGATAGGCCAACAAACCAGTGAAGAGGCTCTTAAGAAAAGTAAAAGAGATAAAAATAACTGCAAAAAAGATCTGGCAAATACAACAGACAAGTCTTGAGACTTTGTGGCCAATTAACTATAATGGCAGAGAAAAAAGTTAATGGGGGGAAAGGAAGACTTCATGTACAGATGAGAGCAAGTGGTGAAGGAGAAATGTAAAAGAGAAGAATTGTGCTAGTATTAAGATATTTATTGATAGAAAATTTGAGTGGAGAGCTGCGTCAAGCAAATTTTAGGATTGATGAGTAATGAGGATTGTTATGAAAAGATTTGTTGCGATCCCAGACACTCCAGATTTCAACAGGACGAAAGTCGCGAGTCAAATCTGCGGTAGGTTCTGCATAAAGAAAGGCTATTCGCCAACGTTCGCCTTCCTTCTGCGATAAGGGTCATTTGTGGCCATCTGAGCAAGTGTGGACGTTTGTCTGCGAGAATCGCAGGATAATCGTTCTTTTTTTTTGCCGGGAGAGAACGAACAATCGTCCGCCTGTCCGCTTTTTCCCGGCCTCCAATTATGAACCAGCCCCCGAATGCGGTTCTCTCCGTGTGTGGCGAGTCCTTAATTGGGAATTCAACCGCCGGAGGAATCTCTCCCCGGTTGAGATAAAGCCTTATTACACACTCCCTCCCTCTCCGCTCCCCCCCTCCCCTTATCACTCCTCCACGGTGGCGCTCCTCCCCCGCACATCCCCTACGAAGGTCGTGCGATTTCCTAGCTCGCTTTCACGGCAAGTCGATCCTCTGGATAAGACGCGCAAGCCTCTCGGCTGCCTTCCGTCGGAGGGGAGTCTCAAAATAATTGGTCCAATGTGAGCGACGGTCATGCACGCCCACTTCCGTGTTGCAGCGAGAGCTGTTACCATGTTCAAGCGGTGGTCCGTCTGTTGTCCAAGGGGAGACTAAGTAGTTGGTGGGCATTTTGGAATACGGTTGTGGAGCCCATTTTTTGTGAAATGTAGAGCTGTGAATCTACATCTACATAATACCCTGCAAGCCACCATAAAGGTGTGTGGCAGGGGGTGAATTCTCACCAAACATGCACTACATATCATGCATAAAAAGGATTAGTATTTATATACTGTTCTAAACTACACTATTTAAAAAAAGATAAAAATAGGTAAGCAAACATACAAAAACATGCTGTTAGTTACGTTAGCTTCAAGTCCTTATACCAACATGCAGCTACCAATGTTATCCATTGCTACACTTGTACTGGATATATTCACTATAATAATGTCACTGTCCGTAAAGCGTGCAAATGAGTAATATTAATTCATGTTTTGTTTCTTATTTTGCTTTTACTCGCATCAAGAAATATCAAGAGTTATCTGTCCACTTCCTCAAGTATTATTTTCTTTTCCCCTATGTTTTTCCTCTTCACTTCTCTTTCTCTTTTTTGCAATCTTACTTGCGTGACTGAATATCACCCCTAAAGAGACAAATGCAAAATTGTTTTTTTATACTTCACACGAGCGTCGTGCCTCATGTCTTCATCTGTCCAGAGACAGTTTAACAACCTCAAGGTAGGTTTATTTGCGGGTGCAGATGTACTCTCGAATATGAGATGGCCTGCTCCTATACTTGACCCTTACAAATCGCGTTATGGCTTGTGGTGGGGAGTGTTTGGTAACCGGCTAAGAGAAAGGAGGGAGGAATAGGAAAATGAAATGGATGATATGTATATGATTCGGTGTATGTGGAGCACGAGGGAGGAGAGGGGCTGTTAGTTTGTCCGAGAAGATGAGCCGTGCAATGAGCCAGCAATTGAGGATGATGACGACGATGACTCGGTTCCGAAATGCTCCGTCGCGCAAGTGAAAAGCGTTCAAAGTTTGCGCGAGTGGTCTAGTAGTCATCTGCTCCGCGGCCGTTTCCCGGACGAGCGTGACTGCACGGGGAGTTGGCAAACATAAAAGGCGTGTTAGCGGCGCAGCAAACAAACAGTCTCGGTTCCCCGTCGCGCTGTGAATCTTCGGAGCGCTCGAATCCGAGCAAACCGTTCCGAATCGCGACCTAGGTCATGAGAATGTTTACTCTTCCTCGGGTTCGCTCGCGAGAGTCACGGTCACATCCTACTGTAAACACGCGGCATATCCCCCAAGGAACTGGATCACTGATGTTATCTAAATTTTAAGCGACTACGTGTGCCATCTCCAATTTCTCTCGATCCATGTCCACTTTCCCTTCATGAAAAAACGTATCCACTCATATCTAGATGATGGTATCTTCTCCATGGTAGCATCATGGATTGCTAAAGCTTGGTGAAGGTGACATCCATGTACTGCATCATTTTGATTTCGAAAAGATGTTATGAGTGGAATTTGATTATATTCACCGAGGTCACTTAATCCACAAGTGTAAGAATGAATATGTGTTTCCCAAACCCCTGGCCATGACCGCGTGATTGCAAACAGAGTATTCCTCTCACATGTGAAGAAGTAAATTGGACCCATTTCTACCTCCCACCGATCGTTCATTCAGTGCTATTGTTTTTCCTATTTTTCTTCAATTACCCTCTAATTTTTTTCCTATTGATGCTTCCCACAAAATCTACGCTAGCTTATCCTTTATTAAATTCACTAAGCGAGAGTAACTCGAGCGTGATGTCCTAAGACACCAGTTTTCATAAATTGTACCTTTTTTCACTCACTAAACGCTTCCAATTCAATTCTTTTTCAAAGTTCGCTGAGCAGATTAACGTCCTGAAGTTGATTCGAGCCTCGGATGCCCAGCGATTCAACTTGTCTACTCTAGCAGGGCGAGCCGTAAATCAAATCCGGTGTTAAACTGCCGATACATGCAGATTTTGCGCGATGACATGGCAGCGACGGTAATGGAATACGATGGACGCCACATCCGTCGCTGTCACTTCGGGGAGTAAATGAAAGCGTTTATGATTCGTCCCGCCGCGCGTCCTGCAGAAGATAATGACGCGATTAGACGCCTGCCCCTTCGGAGTGTACGTATGTTGTGGACATCTGCTCGGGAAATGTTTTATTACGGCTCCCAGGTAATGAGTGATCGTGGACGGAGTGACAGAGGTCGCAAGAAGGGGGAAGGAAGTGTGGGGAGAAGGGAGGTATCTTTCTGAGGATGGGGTATCGGCACTTCCGCTCAGTAAATTTCCCTCGGGGAATCGAAGGCGATGGGGCGGAAAAACGGAAAGAGATACGCGGTGCTACTCTTTGAAGTTGAGGGACAGCGTAGTAGATGTACTGGGTAAAAACTTTATTTGCTCTATGAAAGAGGGATGTCAAGGATGCATTACTGAGCAAACACCTGTCGTTATCCCGATACAGTCACGGGCGGGTAAAAGTGGGGTATAAGGTGGTCATTAGCATTCACCTCTTTAAGCAATGAAATCTTGAAATCAATTGAGGCGTAACTCCCTCTCTCCGTGCCGAGTTGTTGATTTTCCCGCAGCTAACTGGTTCACATATTTGCTATTTAAATAGCGTGGTTGTTTATGACGATATTTTCTAGCTCAAGCTTTCGAAGAGTATAAATTCAGCTTAAATACTGTATTGCACAAGAATTCTCGCGTGCTACTCGGTGTGAGTTCCAACCAGATGACATGTTGAATATTTATCGTGGATACGGATTAAATAATGGAGTAATGTTCACGCCGTACACGTAACACTTTTTGATTACTTCTATTAACTATACTGACTATTAGAAAACATTTTTCTCTTCTCCTTGGTCGTCGAGCCCATCTCCAGGTCCATCCAGTTAGCGGGCTGTGGGTTCCATGGCTCAAAGTTTTGGGTCGACCATAGGAGCGGTGAACGTGGCAGGTTCAAAGTTTTATCCCGAATGGATCCTCATCCATCTTGTCCCTTGTATCTCCCTTTCCAGTCCTCCCTCACTCCCTTACCTCTCCTTCAATTTTATTCATCAATCTCCCTGGAGACCCTTCTCTCCCATTCCGCCCTTCATCTTATCCCTTCCTCACACGTCTTCGCGCCTTTTTCTACCATTTTTTTGTTTTCCCACACGACGTTTTCTATCATACTTGCCTTATACTATTCAGCAGCTCCGTCAGATTGATAAACAGCGAGGTAAAATTTGTTTAGAGGCGATTTTCAACGAATCATTGTAATTAATATTCAGTTCCCTGTCTATGGGTATAAGTATGTCGAGTTGCATCATTTTTTTCCCGGTGGAACGCTGAAATTCGGCTGTAGAATTTATTTATCTTCACTCCCATTCCCATTCTATTCTCTCTTCCTACCTTGACTCATTTTCGCTTGTGGAGAAACTGGAAAATAATCCTTGATAGAATTCCGTCATGCAATTTGGTCACACATAAATAGCGGGACAGATAAGAGACATTTTCTTTAGTTAAGAATCGATATTCATGATATTTTGCACACAAACGCTCTTCGGTTTTGTTATTTACGTATATATTAGTGCTCAAATTCTGAATAAAGGTTGATAAGCCAATCATCGACTTAATAACATATAACTAACGCAACCTGAGGCTATTTCTTAAAAATCTCATGTCACCATTTGTCAACGGATTAACAAAATTTCTGGGCCACAGAAAATGCGTTTAACTTCAGGTGTCTAGAGGTATCTACTGTCTGATGATTTATCCAAGAACCCACTTCATCCCAAACCCCTTCCTACTAGGCTGCCACGCCACAAGCTAGAGCTCATTTAAATGTAAATACTCCATAATAAACATAACTCTTCTTAAATAGAATATACCTACAGTTATAATTCGTTGAATCGACCTCTTAAGTTTCTCTGTTGACTCATTTTGGCAGGTAAACTCTTTCGGGCTAGATTTCTCTACTTACTTCTTTCTGTCTTGCAGAGAGAATAAAAGTTGGCTCAATAGATTTTTTGTGAGACTATTACAAAAGCGTCGTCCGCGAAATCGTTCCCTAAACAGTGATCATTACTACGTTGACGAATCTTTGTCAAGTTATTCTGACGTACTCGTGACTGATTCCCTGCGATGTAGCCGATTCTACATATTACTATCATCTACGTCGTGGTTAATCAATGAAATTTTAGTAGTGTGCAAGACGGAGGAAGAAAATTTTTTCATTTAATGAGATGAAGTTATGACGGAGGGATGCAGAGCTAATGAGGGAAACCGCGTCACGAATTAATTGTCGACGATTACCTTGAGATGTATTTGCGTCTGCATACAAATATGAACGGGAAAACAAATGGTCACATACAACTGTAAACGGGAAGAATGAATAAGGCAGATCTCGTATAAGATATATGGAACAAGTTGTGAAGGATGTAAAACAGAAGAATTACGTTAATATGAAGAGGTTGGCCGATAGAAGAATCGAGTGGAGTGCTGCGTCCAACCAATCTTAGGATTGCTTACTGACGATGACGATACAAATGTGTCATAATTGGTAGGAAATATTTTGTATTAGTGTAGCCAATTGAATTGTGCGTCGCGCCGCTTTTACTTAGATGGCTTTATTGGATTGTGCCTCTGTAGCACTAGAGATGATTTTTTTTCTCCATGCGAGTAATGGTGTCCGTGAAAGTTTTTCATGCATGCCTCCTCGTGCGCTCAACGTCTGAATCTTCTCGGCTCGAGAGAAAATTTCATCCCCTTGGTCGTAACCTTCTCGCATTTTCCCCGGTCGTCCTCTCATGCCCGTGGTAACAGTTGCCTCTCGCCTCCCCCTTCGCAGACGGACTCCGTCCGTGCGCGCTGGGCACCTTCGAGACGGAGACTTCTTGGGAGAAGTGGGAGGGGCGGCAGGAGGGAGGATAGGAGGGGGTTGGCAACCCTGCGGTGCGGGCCTCACCTTCCGCCCTTCGACAAGCTGGGGGCCCGCAAATGTGCGAGCGCACTTCCTCCGACTGTAGACTGGCAGGTGATCGCGAGACGGGAGGGGGGACGGTGTTGGGGAATTCTGGGAGGCAAGAGTGGGAATTGAAAAATGGAAGAGGATTCTGACTCGCGGAAGGGTTCATGTAGGCGATAGTAGGCTCCACTTGGCCGTCCCTTCCGTATTAGAAAGTATTTTTTTTATTAGAAATTAATTCTATTTCAAGAAAATATTGTGCAGTTCTTGCCGAATGTGAGGTTGCTTATTTATTTCTTAATTTTATTGTTATTTGAGCTGAAACTTCAAGATAATTAGACTTTGCTCGACAAGTTGGAGCAAAATATTACATTTTAAATTCAAGTTTTAAGTTCATCTCAAATCATATGGTTGTCACATATGTGATAAAATTAAACGATTGGTTACGAAAGTAATTGCTAATGAGGTTTATGAGGGTTTACTGCTGATCAACTGATCGGTGGTAAAGTGGTGGTAAATCATGACCTATTTATTCCTACAATGCCGGCCATGGAAGCCAGGTTGATAACGGGCTGTCCCATAGTCGCGGCACCCCAAAGTCGTGGGTTCGAATCCCGGCCTGGCATGGATGTGGTGTCTCTATTAGGATTAAAACCTTAGGTTAGATGGTGTTTTATTACCTTAGCCCTTGGAGCCCCAGAAACCCTATTACTATCATTTCCTATAAATTTTTGAGTTGACTATCCCTTAAAGACAAACTTTTCTAACTCTGAAACAGATATGTCAAGTTTTAGGAGGCATGTATCATATTTTAATTCCGCGTTGGATTGAGAACTCATAAAGCAAGCAATTAGTGACGTAAAACGTTCGCAATAATTATCCGATGGTGAAGTCAACTATATAAGTCAATTAAGGATAACTACGAATTAACTTGTTATCAAGGAATAACATCTCGATTAAAGGAAAAAGGCCTTCGACCTATTTAGTCGGCAACTCCAGGAAACTCAGGTATTTTCAGCAGTTTGTTGCAAATTTGATGTATTAGAAAAATGATGACGGCTAAGAATTTGTAAAATTTACAATCACTGTGATGATGGCGAAAGTAATGACATGAGCACAGAAGTGTTCCTTTCCATTGGGAGTTAAACGTTCCCCAGGGACCCACGCCACCCCTCTAGGTAATTTCTGGACCCGCCCTTGGCAGAGGGATAGAGAGGGAAGGGGGAGAAGAGGTGAAGGGTTGAGGAGGAGAGGCGCGTGGGCGTTTTGTTTGGAGACGGACGCACTTGACGCGCGTGCGTGAGTTGTGGGGGCGCGCATCCGCGGTATAAAGGCGTCGACCGGTTTCCCGATCCGAAGGTTAAACTATGGACAGCAAGAAAACAGCCGAGGGCTGTACAGGCGGAGGCTGCAGTCCCTACCTCGGAGTTCCTTTCCCGCGCAGATAATGTTCTAATTCGCAGTGATTCCGCTCTTCGACATCTGTCCACGGTCGACTGACAGGATAACTTTTCCTACTTGAAGTCCTCCTAGTTGCTTATCATGCGAACGTTAAGCAATGCCGTCAACGTCAAGAAGCATTTTTTTATTTTGATGATAGTGAGATATTCACACAAGGATGAAATCAAATTTCATCAGCAATATTGATTTCTCTTTCTTTTCCGATATTGATATTGGTATCTTAATCCGGAAATTTTGGATTGACATCTTCTGATAACTGTTTGCTCTCCCCTTCAATTGCACAAAAATAACAAAAAACTCAATCTCAAAACTCAATAAGGTATCATATCTTTTGTATGTGCTACCTTTAGCGTTACGTGAGAAAGTTTGAGGCAAAGTCTTCCTTACTTGCACTCCGGAAAGAAACCAATGAATTCTTTTCTTGGTGGAAAATAATGATTCGTATCTTATTCCTTTACGACTTATTTACTATCTCAAGTAACCATGAAGTTCCGGGAGACGTTAAGTGATTGTAAGCTATTGGTCATTACATTCTCTGTGCACCAGTACACCAAGTGCAGTACACCAAGTGCAGTACACCAAGATAACTATTGGTTGAATATCAATGTCTCTTGATTACTACTGTATGCTTTCATAAAAAGTTGAAGCTAGAAGACGTACATACAATGCCTTTTCCAGAAAATTCAGTCACAAATCTCGATTGTCCATGGTAAGGCTTGATTTACCAGAGTCTGAATGTCTGGCTAGAAATTTTCATGACTCATTCCCCTCACCCGTGGCCCCATGAAAAAAATACAAAGACGAAGGGGCATCACTTTCCCACTTAGTTCACCCCAAAGAGCTTCATAATCCCGGAGGTGTCCCGCCCCACTGTTGAAAAAGAATTTGTTTTGAACGCGTTAGAAGAAAGGAAAATTAATCAGACCTTTCCTTCCAGCCCGGAAGACAAAAACCTCGTCGTCTGAGTCAGCTCATGTGCCTTTAGCCGTATGGAAGATGGAACGATGCGTAGGTAGGGACACGAAAAATATGTTCCCTCTTCCAGCAGTCTCGTAATCCAACTCTTTTATGACCGCTCCGCGAAAGAGGGAGCTTGTTTGGCCCAGCTGGTGTACTCGAAGCAACCGGCTGGCATTCCTCCGTGGGGAAGGTTTTCAGCACGCGATGAGTGAGGTTCTCAGGCTGGAGAAAAATACTTTGAGAGAGACAAGCGCCGACAACATTTTAGCAGTTCACTTGGATGGAGACTGCTCATACGCGCGCGGTGCCATTTTTCGGACCCGTCCCACCTCACCTCCATTCGGCTCAAGGTTGATTCCGAGGATAATAAATGATCGATGCGACCCTCCTTCCCCTCAACTGGCCCGGAGATGTACATTTTCAAGCCAAGTGAAAGTGAGAGTGTGACGCGTACTCGACGAGGTGCCTGGGGAGGTGAGGAAGAAAGGAAGGCGTGGCAGATGAGGGACAGGGAGAGGCTGAGATAAGCGGAAAGGGGGAGAAATGAGAGACTGGGAAAACGGAGGAGGAATCGGCGCGCGATTGTAGTCCAAGGGAAAATGAAAACGTCGGCTACGGATGGAAAAGTGGGAAGGACCGGGGACATGAAAACATGTCCGTTCCAGGGCCGTAAGTTTCCTACCGAATGCAAGATTGTATCCGCCAGTTGCGAGGAACAAGAGCGAAATTTATCTCCTCTTTTTGACTTCATAGGATTACGTACTCTGCATTTTTTTCAGCAGGAAAATCATCAAAGTTGCTCAATAACTACTTCCTAAAATTATATTTCTAATGCGATTATGTATCGATTTGGCGGCTCGCAGGGTAAAATCAATATGTAGACGTAGATTAATGAAAGCAGAACGCGGTAACTCACTTCATCATTTGGGCTAAAATAGCGTGAAAGAGTGAAATTTCTGAAAGCGCTTTCTTGAAAATATTAAAAACGGATCAAAATGTGTCATTGCTAATAAAAGACTGAAACAATTTTTTTCGCAGTATTTTTTTTTTAGTTTTCCTTTCGCGAAGTTTAAACTTTGTTCTTTCGACATCATATTGCCGAAAGAGCAAAATTTAAACTCCATGAAACAAAATTAAAATTTCGACCACCACGAATGGAGGAAGTGAAATTGAGAAACAAAGTCTACCTCCTCTCTCCCGACAAAAACATTCACTTATGAGGTCTCGGTGAGTGAACTGCTGATAAATGCTATTATAATCAGAGTTTTTGTAAATTTGGTTCATATTTCTGGAATTATTTCGTTTTTCTCAGTATACGTTTTGGATTTCATGAACCTTATGAAGAAAAATCATCACTGTTGAAGGAATTATTGTGAAACGATGAACAAGATTCGGAGATGTGTACCTACGATAAACGTTGGTTAAAAGTGTGTGCATGTAGTACGTTGTTGTAATCAGCTGAGGAAGTTATGTTGGAGGGCTAATGTGATCCAACAGGCTCTCAAGGAGAACATGAAGGCATATCACAGGTGCATCCACATGTATTCTCACTACCTCAAGGGAATTTATTATGGGGGCAAGAAAGCTCGAAAGAAGCATCGAGGCATGAAATGTGTAGTGAAAAGGTTATAGTAAAGCATTCAGATTCGTAGGTCACAACCAGTTATCAGCCCCTTTGGCTGAACATATCATGGATGGCATATACGTGAAGGCTTTGAATTTATCCAAGAAATGCCGTAAATCACCTCCTAAGAAAAGTAGGAAGTGCATTAGAAGGAGGGCCGAGGTGGTTTAAGATAACCTCCGTGACCAAACCCACCTCTTCGTATGAAGGCCCCATGTCTCTAGGGAACAAGAGGCGAGCTGTGATAAAACCGGAGATTAATTGCCTAAATAATAATGCGGGGCCACAAGATGGATCATCGGCTGACGGTGTGGGCTGTGGGCGTTACAGGAAACGAAGAGGAGGAAACGAGGGGCCGAAAGGAGGAAGCGACAAAGATGGGGAGGTTTAAGCCCTTTGTGAGTTCGGAGGGAGTTAATTATAATAATACAATCGAAGGAGAACAAAAGAGAAGACGGAGCAGAGGGGGCCCTGGGGGATTCATTGGTCGAGAGAGGGACTGCTGTGGCAGATACGTGGGGTGGCTGTGTTATTCTTTACTTAGGCCCAAGTAGAACTTGGTGGACTTTGTAGAGAAGGCGTTGGTGAAAGGGGGGGAGTATTGGGGTTAAGGAATAGGGTGGCGGCGTGAGAGGTTCCCTAACATTTGTACGCAACTCCTCTACCCTTCCCTATCTTATCCCCTTCGTATGTTTGTATCTCCCATCTCTCTTGGTTTCCGCCAGGCTGCACCCTCGCTTTCCATTTGGAGCTTGAAGTAAGAAGGCAACGTACTTCAAGTAAGGAAAGCCACTAAAGAACAAAGCTGCGATAAACAAAGGAGGATTTGGGCTGTATATTTCTTGCTCTCGGGAAGAAGTAGGTAGGTGGGATATATCATCTCGCAACTTTAATAGTTTTGTTGTAAGTTCGTGTCTTTGGATGTAGCAGTGGCAAAAAATGCAGTACTTGTATAACAAGGATAGAAGTAACTCATTAGTTCAATGCTTACACATCCACGTTTAAAGATGTCTTGTGAGTTATCCTTTCTCTCGTATGATACTTACCATTTCAGGGGGTTAACAGTAGACTATTTTCATATCCATGCATTAAATGCTATGTTCCATAATTATTGAAAAAATTGTTGATTGTGTTAATTTTCTAATGCAGAATGTACAATATAGGAATAAGAATTCTAAATCACATACTTTTTCCACTAGACTTTATCTTTATGAATGATTACCCGGAAATGAGGCTGAGAAGAATTTGAACAGAAGTGAAAAGGTCAAAGGGTGAAATGTATTCATCGTATTTCGTGGTGAATATACCTCACTCTCGTTACCAGAGGATCATCCAATATGAAATATCTCTCGGGTCATTGGTTGTTACTTATTGGGTGGTGTTAAAAGTTCCTTGCACCTTTGGAGAAGCATCTCACCTTTCACCGTTAAGCTTTTAGGGACGAGACATTCTCTTCGATGCATAATTTAGTCATTGGACCTGAGACTGCACACCGCATCATTTAGTGATTGGACACTCACGCTTACTGCCAGAGGACACTCGACGACATAAGTCTAAGCGTAATGTTCATGCGCACAAGAGTACGAGACTATTCCTCACGTGGAGCAGTAGAGTGGGGAGAATATTTGGAGAAAACATTCCTAGAATTTTTCGAGTGGAGGATCATTAATATTCCTATCGGGAAGTGTAAAAGGGGAATGGGTACTCACAGAAAGGTGTAGCAATACTAGATGGAGTCGAGGCTTGAACAGGTTGTGCCCTCAACGAGCCAAAGCGCCAGGAGGAGGGGGAACGAGATGTGTTGACAGCCTTTCACACCATTTGACGCTCTTGAGGAATGGTTAATAAGCTGCGGCGATGCAAGCGAAAGTGCCCCTGGGGGGAAAGAAATAAAAGATGAGACGAGCAAAAGGTGGGTAGCTTTAGAACAAGGTATCAAGGTGCTAAAGATTGTCAAAACGTTGTCTGTGGATAGGTGGGTGCATGGGCCATATTCGTAGGTCAGGGGTCAAATCCTCGTCTTCTCCCTCCTGGCAACCTAATGTATTCATTTCCGTGTGGGGCATAAATCGTTTAATCTCCGGGGTAAGGTTAAAAGGCAATCATTTTTTAACGCTTTACCGAGAATGAAATATTTGTTGACAGGAGCCTGTGTGCTTCATGTGTGTACTTATTTTTTTATTCAATTGGGAAGTCTCTGCACCAAGTAATCAGCCTCGTGTGGTTACGCGAAACCACGAAGAGAATGGACTAGTATACTTTTCCCGGGCGTTGTGAATCAAATTCAACATTTGACAGCGAGATCAAATTGTATGCAATTTTCCAGAAAGGAAGCGCTTGGCGTCGCATTGGTAATTTATTTGTAACTTGGTTTTTATTCCAATTTTCTAGTGCTTCAGAAATTTCTCACCTCGCCAAAAGTGATGGCTATCGGTAACTGAAAATATTTCGCTTTAATATTCCTTCGTATTTTCCGACCATACTTTTTGCTCTTCTCTGAGATAAAAAATACAAGCTAAGTTGAAAAACGGTTCATGCTAGTTTAGTTTCTTTGGCTGCGCAGCGGATGTGGTAAGCAATGGCTCTATTTATTTAATGCTGAAATATTGCCTTACCTTTGTGAGTTTTGAGCTTACTATGTCACTCGAGGGAAACTCTCAAACCCAAGCCGATATTACCCGGTGGTGTCGAGTTCTTTGGAGAGTTGATTCATTCAAGATAGATGAGGATTCGAGGCCGCAGAGAAAATTCAGCTGCAGCTTTAAAGGAGATGGAGAGTGAGAGATTTGCTTATCCATTATCCCACTCGCGTGGCTAAACGGGAAGCATATATTTTTCCGATTCTTATTCAGAGGAAAGTAATGCAAAAAATGTATGGGGTAAGGATGGGATGTCCTTGGGAAACTTTATGGATGCCTATGTTCCGCATGATCGCGAAGACTGAGATTCTTTTGTTCGTGTGACGTAGAGATTCGCTGTAATTTTTTTGGTGCAGGCATATTGCTTGTTTGACGAGAACAGAACTCGACGTTTTATTCATTTGGTTTATACTTTTTCGCTCGGGAAAAAAGTTCTGAGCTAAGAGGAAGCTCTAAAATTCTCATGTAAAGCCTTATTCTCCGTTATTGAGTTTATTTACCTTAGCCCTGTAAATGCGCTAGTTTTTAACTGCTCGATCAACTTGAGACTTCCAAATGCCTTAGTGACTAGATTTTACCAGGCTAAAAGTTAAATTAAGTGCTTGACTAAAACCTGTCGACTTATTTTAATTAAAAGACGTTTTCACATCTTCTGTTGGAGAGGATTTGAAAATGTTTTGCATATTTGGATCAGAAGTACATTATAGTTCCAAAATAAAATGCTACTCATCTCCAGTCAGGTATTTTTCATCCAAAGTTAACCACAGTTAGCATCAATTTAAATGTAGACTAGATGATAGTTATCAGGTTTTTTGATTAAAAAATGCAAGGTAATCATTCGATGGGAATAATGGTGGGTTTCAATTATACGAATACATATACCTACGAAAAAGCATTTCTGATAGAATTGAGTCATCATATTCTTAAAACTGGATAAATATAATGGAAATTATATATATTTATCAGTTTGTTACATGGTATTTAAATACTATTTCTTAGTGCTCCAAAAATAATAACCGTTTCTAAATCCCTAATGAGTGAGGGATAACCCGTAGAGAGAGAATGTAGAATAGGAGACGAGAATTTGAAAGTAGCGGACAGCATTTTTACTTGGATTACGTGAGTAGTTATCATTGCAAACATTGATCATTTCAAATAAAAATGAAATCAATGTTGCTAAATTTGTGAACTCTGAAAAACGAAAAGGTTTTTGTTTCCCCTTACGGTTTTGG
Organism: Platycnemis pennipes; assembly: GCA_933228895.1. Taxonomy (NCBI): domain Eukaryota; kingdom Metazoa; phylum Arthropoda; class Insecta; order Odonata; family Platycnemididae; genus Platycnemis; species Platycnemis pennipes. The sequence goes on along the minus strand of OW121847.1, from coordinate 70,249,298 downwards.
ATACATTTGGTTATCGCGCGCTGGAGTTGCGGATGGATTGCGCGAAGGAATGGGCGAGGAGCAGGAAAGTGTACGGAGTTGAGGGGGTAATGAGAAGGGTGTGGAGTCGGGGCGGATCCCAGGCGACAGTGACACGACAATGGCGCCGCACCAACCGACTCCCCTTGTTCCGACTTGGTCCCCCTCGGCCGGGTGACGTTGCGAAAGCCCGATAAGTGGGTGACAATCGCATTGTGAGGTGAGGGGCCAGTAGGCGAGGGGGACGCCGAGCATTGCTATTTATTTCAATGGGGAGAGCAATATTTGAGTGGGGCGAAAGGAATGATGGAGAGGATTTCGGCGAGTTATTTCAGTCAATGGCCGAGGCGTTTAGTGGCTAATGAATTGGGCCTGGATTCACGTACCGAGGTCACGGTCTGACGTGATGTCATCTGTCGTTCAACCGTCAACTTGGCTCACGCTGTGGGCTTTCCTCCCTAAACGTCGATGTATAATATCTCATCAGAAATATTACATGCTAATTAAGATGCGTAATATCCTGAAGTCTATTGATTTGCCAAATCCAGTTTTTAGGGGTAGAATTAGATTTTAAGTTGTAAATTATGTTGCACCGTCTAACTTTGCTTAAATACTACCCACGACTTTTTGGTCGTCGGGCTGGCACACTACTGACCTGACTTCGGCAGCTTTCCGGCCATTGTCTCTTTGAAATATTGTATTCGGATTTTTACGATCTATGTTCTTCGTAAGTTGGCATTTGTTTCGTGGTATGAATGTCATGGTTTTTCTTCCTATTCGTTTCGAATACTCTACTGTTTTGTTAAACTTTGACGAAGTATCCTTCCTCTTATTTGCATCGAGTTTTTTTCTCTTTCTAAATAATTTTTTTATTGCGAATTTGCCCCTACAATTTCAAGAGGCAGTAGCCATAAGTGAAGCTGCAATTGCCCTATATAGCTAACAAGTCAATCGCGAAAGGTAATGGCTTAAATCCATGCTGATAATTATAAGCCAGTGAATAATTTGATCAGTCAGTTATTCAATGGCACCCAATTTTATTTGCTCGCAAGTAATTCACATTTTAATGCAATTTCAGTTTCATTTCTCTTCCTGTTTTTAAGCCAAAAGTAATTTTAATGTTCCACTTAGGCATAAATACTGGGTGCCCTTGGTTAAAAGTGACTCTTAAATTGAAACCGTAATGGTCCTCATATATCACGAAATGCATGGCCTTGTCACTCGGGAGACAGGTAAAACAACAGTTTCCAATAATATATCTCCTCATTATTTGACGAATGTGAGTGTGCCCCAGAAAATCCAATTCGTGTCGACGAATATCTTTGGACTTCCATGGCATTTAGTAATCATGAGGAACTTTAAGACAGTGATGGACGAATTGGGGGAGCTTTTTAATTCACGAGAAAATAACATCACGTCTTATCCATGCAAACTTCCGAACATACCTACTTTTAGTCCCTTCATTTCTCTGTCCTTCCTTCGTCCGAACAGTCTAAAATGAGAAGCAGTACATTTTCTTCCTGCTGAAATCACTTCCCGCACCTCCTTAAAGGGGTGTTTGAGAGTATACGTGCGACATTTCAAGGGCTAAAGTCGCCGTGAAAAGGAGATCGCGATCCATGAAAACTGGAAAGGAATCGAAAAACATGGAAAGGTTAAACGAAACCAGTTTGCCCAGCGAAATCGAATCCGTCGACGCAGAACTTACAAATCAAAGAGATTTTTGATTTCCAGCCCCCGCGAGGCTGCTCAAACAGAGAAAGACCTTTTTCCGCCCTCGTTTCTTCCGTTTCCAGCCCTTTTTCCTGTTCACATCCCGTGGTGAGTCATCCACTTCTTCTGTCTGCAGTGCTTTTTTTTATGCACAACCAATGTTCACTCTCCTCATCTGTTCCTTCGACCCGTGGGAACGGATAGGTATGCCATTCTCGCGAGCCAGGAATTTTCACCTCATTAGCAATTTTTTCAGTCATCGAAAGAACTAATTTCTCTCGGGCGCATGATGAAATGAATTTTAATATGACTGATGTGGATTAGAAAAAGGAACATAAAACTGGCGTCTTCGTCGTCGTTCCCTTACGTTACGACAGAATTTGCTGAAAAAAATGAAAATAACCTAATTTTGGTGTACGAATATGCCGTAGACCACATCATATCATTCACATGAAATTATTTCCAATAATTTAACCGCTGCAGTGTGCTGTTACTGCATCACAGATTGAAATGTACGTGTTCATCTCCTTTAATATCGTCATTGACTTGGGGTGATTCATTCAATGGGGTATTTTTCTGAGATTTTGGCCTGACGTAATTGACTATAAACCAATTTAAAAAGGAAGTAATAACCCTTACGGGTCTTAAAGTTTCATGTATTTCCTTGTTTTTTAAAATATACATGGATATGTTGGGGATCATCAATTTAAATATGCGATACCAAGTGCAAAATATCACCAACCCTGATTATTTCAGTTAAATAGTAATACTTTTGCGCTATATAATCGAAATTTTGGTCCAATAGTTATTCATAGGTTTTTTGCAATTTTCAGAAGAACAACCACGATTATATGCCATTTATATTTATCGTTTTAGGGGTGAGATATTGTTTCAAATGAGATGGCAAGCGAAACGGCGAAAATGGCTTTGCGGGATGTAAGTGCTTGCAAACATCGGGCAGGCGAGAAGAGGCTCTTGGCCAACTGACGCGCTCGCTTCGCGTTAATCAAACCCTCCGTGAAGGATGAAGAGCACTAATTGCTTATCTGCTCGTTCGAGACTCATTTTCCTCGTTCAAATATTTGTATGAGACCGGTTCTGAAGAAGTGCGCCACGCTACGTGGGCTCTTCAACTCACACGTTTTCGACCCCTCCTACATACACCCGTATCCTATCTCTTTCATTACCTACTCTATCTCTCTTTCTGTATGACGTATAAATTTTCATTCCTTATGCCTTGGATCAGCATATTTCATACTAACGTTTGTGCCTCGTGAACTTAGCAAGGAATTTTCCTCAACAGCTAACAAAGACGTCGCTTGAACTTCCAAAGCATACGTTCTCTTCCGCTTAACCACTCTTTCCGATTGTGGAGGTGGATTCTGCTGAAAGATTAGTGTCTTGAACAAAACTGAATTGAACTCTGGAAGCATTGCACGTATTACGCATGCGACATGGGCGGTGATGGCAGAAACACTCCCAAGATTTCTCCGTAAGAGTCATTTTTAGACTTATGGATACTCGGGTGAAGGAGATGTGATCGTGCTCATTACTGTAATCGGAAGAATTGCTCACGTGAAAGCGGTGATAATCAAGCTAAATTAGATTTTCGTTCATCTGGGTAAGGTTTGGTAATAAATGTATCATAGTACTGATTAACGTAGAGATACGTGCAAATTTGCACGAGACAGCTTAACGATTACCATCATTCCTTTACGTCGCTTCTGCCCGTGAGACTCGTCAGTCCATCGTCCACGGCGGTAAGCAGCGCGCTGGATTAGGCTCTCCGATTTGATGACCTCACGAAGACTTGAATGAGTCCTGTAAACAGCCGTCCTATTACCGTAATCGTCCCGAAACATGTTCAACTAAAAACAATAGACGCGCACGTCCCGTGAAATGAATAGACAGCATATCGTGGGTCACCCTCGGAACTTAGCTTGCTTTACCTCAAAGAAACTCCAAAGCGGTATAAGCTTGCCTCGGCTCCACGTACTTAGCACTTATCTAACGAGCGAGTTGCATGCAAATAGGCATGTCATTGGCCGCGGAGTTCCGTCCCTCTTCACGAATTCAAATGCATTCCTCATTAGTTGACGCGTCCACTTTAGCATGGTTGGTTTGATTGCCGTCAGCCTCAATCGTGCTTCACTTCTTAGTGAGATTATATCCTTATACATATGTTCACCTGGAGTTATTTTGTAAGTCATTCACGGCATGTATTTGGATCAATGTTCTTGTAGGACGAATGAGAACCTACCTCTCCTGCATAGCCTTTGATGAATGCTGATATCAGGGCTTGGGACGTGATCAAACCTTCGTCCCGAAATATTAGTCTAGTATCGTCGCGGAAATGTTTATGTCCAGAAATTTTCGTCTCATCTCCTCCAGAACATTTTTACGTCCCAAAATTTCCGTCTCGTCTCATCTTCACATTTCTCTCCCCAAAATTTTCGTCCCACTCAGTCCCAGCAAAACCTAGGTCTCTGGGACGATTTTTTCGTCTCGTCCCAAATCGTTCCAAGCCCTGGCTGATGTATTTCAAAATCAGTTTAAATACCGCGAATCATACATTACGACTCTAAGGGCCGGTTGCACCAAGTCCGGCTAAATCTGTCGGCTACCTGGCTGCCGGCTACCTCGTAGCTGGCAGTTACCACTTCCATCTGTTGCACCAACGAAAAATGACCTCTAGCTACGTAACTAGGGGCTATGGTGAGCACAGAGCTTCAACATGACTGACAAATTTTTCATACTCGGGACTTCACCGTAATTTTGGAGCCGGAAGCTTAGGCGTAACAGTGGTTATAATTGAATTAAAGTGTCTTGTGTTATAAATGTGTTGATTAAACGTCAGTCATAATGCATTAGTAAGTAAGAGGAGACATGTAGTGAGCTATCTTTTGATGAAAATGCTATTGATTTTCGGTAACTGATATTATTCTTTTATTCCTTATTTTACCCGTCTTGCATGGTTAAAGGCAAAAAACAAGAGAAAATACTTGCTTGGTGCATACCTCTACTGTCTTTTCAAAAATGAACAACCTAGTTACCTGAAGCAATTTTTTTCTGTCAGAAATAATAAGTGCAACATTTTGACAAGAATGGCCCCTGATTTTCTCATCACCCCCCAACATAGAACGACGACTTATGAAAAATCTTTCTCTGTGGTCGGAGCACGATTATGGAACAGTGTTCGAAAGGATGTGAAGGATTCTATCTCTTTGTCTGCTTTTAAGCAAAGATTTTTTCGCTGTATACAAACCCTCGAAAGTGTATAACTTCTGTTGTTATTTCTTCTCTCTTATATTCTCATGTTATTTTCACTATAATGTATCCGCCCATCCCCATATTTTCCCCATATCAATTTTGTTATTTGTCTGTTATGAGCTCTATTGTATTGTATAACTCAATTATGTTCTTAATGGACCAGTCCAAGAACAGTAAATAAATATTATTATTATTATTATTCTTTCAGAATAAAACTCTGTGTTGTCACGATGAGACACTGTAACCTTAACAAAAAACAGCAAATACTACTATTGTAATTTCATTGTGAATACTTAACTTAAAACTAATCCGTATATCTTTTTTTCGCAGGTAAGTTCGTCTCGTAGTCTGAATTGGGGCCACACAGCCTTGGTAAGGAGATGATGGGTTTATTTCGGATTTTTTTTCAACTTTAAGAGGTGAGTACAGCAACAATTCTTGTAGCCTTATCACTGTGATAGTACGCACGTTTGATGAAATTTATGGTGTTTCTGTTCACTTCAGCGGAATGGAAACAGTTTCTCACACCTCGTTGGAATCTTTAGTTCCATTTTATCATTCCAGACAAGCAAGGGATATTTCATCAAGTTTCCAAAACCAGAATATTCATTTGTTTGTGTAGGTACCAGAAAGCATTTTGTCGTACTCTTTGGTACAAGTATTTCGGTGATGCTAGCAGTCACTACCTTGCCAACACGATTGCGAAAACCATTCAGGCACCAACCTTGCGATAACCCCTACTTTGCCACATGTTTAATTGAAATCCTGTTCTGTGCCTGTGTCTCGCGTCCTGCCCACCTCGGCCTCAAAAGTGTTAGTTATATTTCTTCTCTGAAGAATCCCAACCCGTTCAGAGAATCTAAACCGCATCCCATCGTACTTTCGGTGTTTCCCTTTGAGTAAGCAACCCTCCTTCGAATAGGAGAGCGTCCTGACTGCTCCCTTCTACCCCCAGATATTAAGCAGGATCCTTTTGTTTTGGACCTTCTCCAAACCCTGTCGGCTGGGAATGCGGGTGCGGTCGTCGAGCTAGAGGAAGAGAACGGAGTGAGGGGAAGGGAACTAAAAACCCGAATAAGAAACCGACCCTTTCCTCTCATCCACTCCCCACTTTCCACTCCGTATCCCTTTCGGATGTTTCCCCCCCCCCCCTCCAAGAATTCTCCACCTCTCTCTCACACACACAAACTCACTCAATGAGGGATGGTCGGAGATTCCCTGGATACCTGAGAACGAACACTATTTCCTCAAACGTAGGAAGCTCTCTTTAAGTCAGCGTTTTTTTTCGTCTACCGGTCGTTTTTTTTGTTGCCACACCATTTTTTATGTACACATTAAAGTAATGTAAAGTAATTAGGTCTCGTTTGCTAATGGTTTTCTCGTAATTATTAGCTTGGAAATGGGAGCAGAATACAAGCCGAGAAACTGAAGAAAGAGCCTCAAGATAAGGCAATTAACATTTTCATTTGGATGCGATCTGCTCAGTTGAAGGTCATGCTTATTTATTTTTTCTTTCATGCATAATCAACTTTTTAATTGCTCTCATTGAAATCCTTTTCCAAGATTATATTTACAGATATGCATACACATGGATATTCCAACTATTTGTTTGAAGAATCATTCTTGCCAAAGAGATTAAAAGGCTATAAATAGTTATACAGTTAATATTTAAACACATAAAATATGAGAAATTCAGAAAAATGTTATAAATCGATCAGAGAATCACATTTTAGCTGGAGGAAGGTCATTTATACCCGATATAAAAATTGATTCTTTTCGATGAAAATCCAAAATCTGAGAAACACTTCTTAACCAAATTTAAGGGAGTCAGGAGTGTGTCATTAGGTCCTGTAAATTTTGAGGAAAAATTTAAGCATCCCCATCTTCCATGCAATAGATCACCAAAGAGATTCGTTCTCCTGAGTCCACCAACTTCGTCCAAGGTTGGAGCATTGCCAAGAGGCTGCCGGAATAAAACGAATGAGTCCGCGATATTTCTGCACTCTTGATTCATTCACGGCCAAAATTGGCAGCACAGACTAAGACTTCCTCCATGAAAACACAGGGAAAGGGAATGGCTCACTGAAGGGTTTAAATGATAGATAATGTAGCTTTATGTCAGTGCATTCGTTGCAGTGGTTGAATATTCAATTAAAATGAATAAGTTTATAATACATACTTAAATTCAGCTTCATGCCTTAATTTCTCTTAAGAGCTCGTGTTATTATATATAAATAGTATCTATGAGGATTAAACGACGTTAACCTCGAGTAAATAGGTATACGACATGTTTTTACGTGGTGTCATCTCGTAATGGTGTAATCTATTTTTCTTACTAATAGACTCTAAAATGGTTATTTGTTAGTTCAAGGTTTCAAATAGGATGACGACCGTGGATAAAGACATACATTAATCAAAACTATCCCTCGCTAGATAAAGTAAGGTAAATGTTTTTGTCTCATCTCGTTCCCTTTCATTGGAAGAAGCCCGTGATGAAGTGATACCGCGTAGCAGTTAGTGATGACCCATGAGAAATCATTTTGGCCAAGAAATTCCAGGTAATAAATTCGCGCGGAAAGATTTCTGCTGTGGAGCAGTTAAGTAAACAAAATATTAGTATTTTTTTCCAAGGACACGCTGTCGCATAACTCATTCCTCCGGAGTGGGTGCCTCGACTCCAGCCCCTACCTCTTTCTCTGTGATTCGGAGACTGCTGTGATTTTCCGCCCTTCCTCGATGCATGCCTTTACTGTCGCCCTTGGCAAGGATACATGTGTAATATGTCATCTCATATGTCATCGCATATGGCAACTCATGCTATCCGACATGTAATTTAGTCGATATGAGGCGAGGGTTCCGAATCCGCTCTGAAACAATGATGCCACCATCTTCGAGTCCTTGATCGACTGATCCATCCTCACGTATTTTTTACTCAATTTCTCTGATCACATCCGCAAAATTCTATCCGTAAAGAATAGCTCAGAAGCAGGAAACTGAATTAGAAGGCTTTCGATTTTTTCAGAATCCTTATTAAGAATTATGTATCATGATAACGGTTTTTTTTAAATTTAATATGCCGAGAGTTGGAATGGTGAGATTAAGTACCTGACGGAAGTGAAAGTGGGCTCTTGTGACGTCAGAAACGATTCGTAATATCTTACTCTATCATTCCCGGGGTGACATTTTTGCGCCCGCGGGTCCAGTCTCAACATCTCTTACGTAGTGAACGTTCCAGTAGAGTAAAAAACGTAATCGGATTACCAGCCAGTTTTCGTGAACCCACTCGACATTCATCTCTTTCCCGTCATCGTAAACTTTTCCAGCCAACTTACAGAGACTGTTTATCAGTTAAAAGTAAAGGATCCCATTTCAATTCATTCTGCACATTAATTGGGAGTAACTAATAATAAATAGTAGTCATTTTGTTTACTTTTGGCATTTACCCTCTTTCTCTCTTTTAGCAATATTTTTCGGACTTCTTACTTCGTACTACAAACAAATTTGTACTGTCTTCTCAGTAAGAGTTTCGAAAATGACGATGACGATGAGATTTAAGAATAATTATGGTCAGCTTTATCCTAAAAGACGTTGAACTATAGCTTTGGTTTTTTTTGTTTCTTTGCTAGGAGACAAGTTTCATTACACTTTTAAAAATTCTAAATAGCGTTCCACGTTATCATATTGGAATCTGATTGGCAGTTTTGCTCTCTTTTCCGACCTTTTATGTGTTGAGACAGTGTTTAAGTTTACTTTTTTCTTCATGGGCTTATTTGTTAATATCGTATCTATTCAATAAACCTGCATTTCTGTTTACCCAAGTGACGATAAGTTGAGCACCAAGAGCGCTCGCTGGGAAGAGAATGGTGAAACTGAGATTAATTCTCACGACATCCGCTATTCCTTCGAATTCTATTTGCTTAAAGCCCGCATATTTTCCTCTGGTAGGGTTTGCCCGTGAAAGGAGCGCTTTTTGGAGGCCTATATATATCTACGGCCCGCCTATGGAGGACGGAGATGAATGAAGTCCGTTGTCACGAGGATAAGTTGATAAGTGGCGTGCGTATTTGGAGGCGAAAATATCTCCCTGCAAGTCAAGTGAATGAAAACAAGGAGCGTTAGGTTATACCCGAACTCCGGCTTGGTTTCTAATCCCCAACCGTCGTCAAAGGTCGAAAAATATTGATTTTCTAGTTCCTTAACAGTCGAGGCCGTTCGTTACACACCGCAAAAGGCTGAGAGATGTTGAATGGAATCGTTTGCCAGGGGCAGCCGGGTGAAGGATAATGGGCGGAACACCCAAGCAACAATGGGAGTCTTGGGTACGAAACTAAAGTGACGAACGACCCGCGCGAAAAGAGATTGGAGGGAAGTGAAGGAGGTAAGGATCCGTGAAAAAACATTCGAAGTGTTTTCGAATGTTTTGGCCAGCCGAGAGATCTTGGCTCAAATCATCCGTCAAGAGATCTGATTTTTCATCTCAGCCTACCCTTATCTCCTGAGTTATCCCTCATCGGAAGCATCCATCTCTCACCCACTCCCACCTCCCCATTTTCTCTCTATTTCTCGATCGCTCATGGGCCATTTCTGCTTAATATGAATGCTCAGAATAGATACGGGTCCGCATATGCCATGACCCCGCTGGTGACCCCCCGAACAACCTCACAGCGTCCGACATTTCAAATTCATCGTCATAAGCACTGCGTCCCCATTTTCCCGATCTCGGTCGTTTCTTCATCAAGCCCAGGACGCTCAAACAGCGTCCCCGTCTGTTCACTTGAAAAAAAAATAACGCGTGTGTACCAAAAGACCCGCATGATCAGCCGCGTTTTGAGCGATGCTGGATGCATCAAGTTCCTCCGTCGGCGCCTCGTCTTCCGCTTTCGGATGACGATCGATTCTGTTTATACTCTTACTTAAAAGTTATGAGGGTCCCGTAAATCGACCGAGGTCTCCCTATCTCCTCCGCTCCCGCTCATATATTTATTATCGCGCCGGAAGCGTGAAAAAAAGGTTAGAAACTGTCAGTCCTGGATGTTCACTCTTTAAAAAAAATGATGAAAACGGGACGATAAATGGGCGTCTCTTACCCCATCTTGTGATTTATGAAAGGTGGTCCGTACCCTCGGAAGGCTTTCTATCACATGAGCGCGTCAATTATTCTCGCGTTCTCCCTATCAATCTGGGCGAGAGGAACAGCGTCATCATGGCACCTCGAGGAGATAAGGAAGGTCGAGAGGCCACTAGGGGGTCTTCCCTCCGCCTTGTCCACCACCACTCGCTGACCGTAAGAAAATGCTCTCATCGGTGCCGGAGGTTCATTTCGGATCGGCTCAAGAAGGATGCGAAGCGCAGGAAATCAATGATGGGCCTTCTCAGCCGATCCGACGCGTTTGAGAGCGGCTGTACGGAAAATAGAACTCTCTTATCACTTGGCGGGCAATGAATCGGTTGCCTACAGTCACATAAACTGCCGAGGCAGGGATATTAAGAGCATCGAGATATCCATACAGAAATAGTGATACTTCTGATACCAAAGATGTATTTTAGGAATATTAATTTCTCTTTCCAGGACTTTTGTCACTCGTGAGGAAAAGAAGTCATCACTAAAACTGCCCATTTTTGTTACTGTAAAACTGTTTACAAGTATGATCAATTCACTAAGTTATCTCAACTGAGATACATTGTGGTAATATATCCTTTTTTGTGCCTTTTGTTTCATTAAAGAGTCCAGACGCTAATATTGTTAAATCTGTAGTCTTGCCCGTTCAGATTCAAATTTTTGGGAGTGCTTCATAGATCACCCCGTGTAATACCTCGGTTGGGATTTTTTTCGCCAACCCTTCCATAAGTTCAATATTAATCACCCTCACTTTAATTCGCCATCAAACGAGGATCATATAATGAATACATTTCCTTTCACGAGACGAAAACATTCCCGAGAGTCTCATCTGCAAGAAAATCTTTGCCGGCCGATCCGATTCCTTCCGGTCCCACACTACCGGTGGGTAATCTTTCCAAGAATTCTCCCGGAAGAGAACCTCTTTCTAAAGAGGAGAGCTTGCAATTCCAATGAGGAGTTGAAAAAGAGAGATCAGTTAAAACATAATTACAGATTCCTAGGAAGCTCTCATTTTTTCTGGGGTTGCCTTCACATGAACGAAGTTCCCTGCAGATAAAAAATATTGGCGTTGTTCCATTTCCAAGACTCTTTCTTCATCCAATGTGTGGAGTTTTTTCTGGTGGTGGGGATATTGAGCTGAGTTTAGAGCTCCTTTCCATTCGAAGTTTAAGAATTTAGGTTATAAAAATGGAAATAGTGGTTTGTTTGCCGGCACCTGCCATTAAAATGGGGATGATTGAAATGGAACAAATTCTAACGAAATATTATGGTGCATATTAATCATTATATTCTTACTAAGCTGATTGAAAATTATCAGACCAACGCGAGGGAAATGGTGTGGTCGATCCTCTAAGGCTGATTGCTACCCTATCCCAATCCTATAACTTTAGTGCCAAGGATATGAGTTTATGGGGAGCAAATCTTCATTATAGTGGCACAGTAGTTTTTTTCAAACGTTTCAATAATATAAAGTAGGTAATATTTTTTTTCAAAACATCACTCACTAATACCTCATTAATTCTCTTCACCTCAGCAATTTTGTCCATAGATCAGCTTCTGTGAGGCGGTATTCCCCAGCTGCGCGATGGGTATCTTAGACTTGATATGACAAGAGACCCCTCCACTATGAGATCTCGGATAATTCGACGTCGGGCCGTGGCTCGCATGGAAATGAGAGTGCGCGCTCATTTCCATGGATGAATGCCTGATCAGAAAGGAAACCGTAAAAATTGGATTACCTGGGTATCATGGCGATGGGAGTATGGAAATTGCCGTGGAAAATCATGAGCCCACCCATAAACACAGCCTTACTCTCGTTGCATGAGTTTGGTTCGGACTGATTTGAGTGAACTATTAATCTCCCTCCGTGACTCACTCGGCATTCAATTTTCGAAATTCCCCCCTGCATATGCTGTTGGAAATAGAGGGCGCTTTACCATGGGCATTATACGATGGTCCTGAGACAAATTAATTCTTTGTATGGGCGCGATTATTTTTCTTGAACAAGTGGTTTCATTTCACTTATGCAAGGGTCGCTCCGATCATATCGCAAGATTGTTGTGCAGTGAGGACCACCTACTTTGCTTTCGCTTGTATTTGCGGAGCCCTCAGTCAATAAAGCTTTTACATTCAGGAAACAATTATTAGCAGCATAGCATCTAAGGGAGAAATGATACTGTCGGAACTGAAATCAACCATAGGAAAAACCGTGTTTTAGAAAAATCTTGACCAAATTTTGTTTTGATAATTTAATCAAACATTCTGTTTTCGAAGTCACTCTCTTGTCTTCAGTGAAATTTTATCATCATATGCCTTAAGAATGATGTTTACTTTTCAAAATTGAATAATTGTTTTTATTGCTGACTAAAAAGAGTTCTCATTTGTACTGACGCATTATCATTTTTCATGGCATTGATATGTAAACCTTAGAGATTTTATGGTGCATGATTAGGTTAGATCCATGAGATGGAGACCATTTTTGTATTATTATGACGCCCCAGGGTCACCTTCGAACTTGCATTGATACTCAAGCAAACTGCGAGTTTACTCCTTTTTATGGCTGATTTTTATGGAGTCTTTATGGATGATTGACCAAACTACTCCATCCTCAAATGGAAAAATGATCGCTATCTCTCGCCCGAGAAGTCGTTCCGCAGCCGAAAAAAAGGGATAAATGAAATCAAGTAGTTTTTTGGTCTTATCGGTCTTCTAGTCTCACTCCAGGAATCGGCAATCATCGAGACGTGGAGGGAATCGGGAAGAAGAGTTCGAGTGAGGGAATGAACGAGTTTTGCGGGGATCGGTTTGGTTCGGCTGAGTATATAAACGAGACGGGGGCGATGCTCTGGGATTGGGTTGGTCCGCCTCGGTCAGTGGGAGAGAAGGGGTGATTGATCGCTTTGGACCACGATAGCCAGCACGAGAGGGCCCCGGGGGCTCGACCAGGCCCGAGCCGAAGAACGAGCGGAAAAGGTGGGCGCCGAAACAATCCACTGCATCTGTGCGGAGGAACACTTCTCCCGCTGTTTTCCCTCTCTCTGTCTCTCGCGCACACTCACTCGCTCTCAGCTCGGCAAAGAGCTCGCGAGGAAATGTTCTGGGAAACAGGAACAATCGCAGCTGTTGTGCGCGCGGCAGTGGGTCGGGGACCTATTTTCCTCCGGGTGCAGAGTAGAATAAAGCACCTTTTATAGGGATTTACTCCGTATCACAGCTGTGCCCAAGGAGTAGGTAGAAACAGCTATGCGTGATTTTCGGCCACTCTTGAGTTTCAGCTTTCATCCCACGGAAAATATATTTTGGAAGCATGAATGCAGCCAAAATTCTTTTCCCAGATGTTAGCGTTATGCCGCGGTAATCTCTCACAGTCGGGGAATAGCGTGGCATGTGATTGGAGATACATGGCACTAATCATAAGTCACAGGTCTAGTAATCCGGAAAAATATTAACAAGTTACTATGGGCTCAAAAATAGATGTTGTAATCAAGAGGGATGTCGAAAGGGAGGCCTTCTTAATCGGTCCGTACTCTTTACTTGTGGTAGAATGTTGATAAAATAGCGTGTTGATATGGGGAAAGGAGCATATTTCACACAGAATCGATAGGCAATGTTTCTAAAACAAACAGGCTGTGATTTCACCATTGCTTTTAAATGGTATGGATAAAATGGAAAATTAACTTGGGTCCATCGCCTCATTCAATCTCGATTTAAAATACAGTATTTCATTCCATTCCCCTGATTCCTAATTTTATTTCGTGCTATGATAGAATAAGGAAGGGAAAGGAAGGTTTTAGGCCTTGACCTTTCTTTCGGGAGGCTTAGTTTAGTGGTATGACGAAAAAAGAAAATGAATAGGATATATTCCAAAAATATCGTTGTACTGAGGACCTCAAGGTTTGACTTCGCGAATGAATCCTGCTAAGGCAATGTCGTTAAGGCTTGCGCACCGCTTTCCTCCGACATGATTCCAGATAGCGGGAAGCCTTCTTCTGGTTCCTCTCCGGGAATTGACGGCATCGCTGGGGGTCGAAAGGGCTCCAATGAGCGTCGCACTTTGTGTAAATAAGAGCTTTCGAGCGTGAGAGGAAGCGAGTGCGTATTGCCGTGTGCGTCTCTTGCGAGACGGATTCTCATGGGGACGATAGGAGGGGAGACGGGATGAGTAGGCAAGGTTCGAATGGAAGGGCAAGTCCTCAAGTGTAAGAAATGAAGTGGAGGAGATCCTCCGCTTTGTCGGCCGGGAGGAAATGGTGAAGGGTCTCGTCTTACTTGCTCGGGAGAGGGCCGTGAATGCAGGTCCATTCACCTCTCCTGTCTTCCCGTCCCCCTCCCGCCAACCCTGGGGATCACCTCTCGTGCCCTCCCATCCTCAACGGACCCTGGTTCGTCTTTAACTCCTCCCCCCTCCATTCCTTCTCTCCCTCGTGGGTACGTTCGAAGCAAGAGCCTTCCACTCTGTATGCCCGTCTCACTTTCTCTCTCTCTCTCTCAGTCCCTCCGCTCTCCTTTTGCTTGCCCTTGTTCTTCCTTTCCCCTTTTCGCATCCCGTGGGATTCGTGTTCGGCAGTGAGAGGAAGATTTCGGGGATGAAGGGGGAAAAGTATGGGAGAGGGTGTAGTTGGGAGCCGGTCGCAGTCCCTGCCCGTGGGAAAATACAGTGTTGGGGCATTGGAAATGTCAGCAAAGGAATTCAAAGAGCCACACCTCACTGTAGGGCAGTGGTTTCTAATTTGCTGTTCTGATGATCGCTGAAGTTGTTCGTAATATTGGTTCTATAGTATTAATGAAATAAGTTCACTTGTAACTCTGCGGAAATTCATCATGACAATTGATTTATTCCAAACTTTTACAAACCTGATCATTTACCATCATCACCTGTTGATGATGCTTAGCGCCGAAACCTGGGTCGTGAGTTGGTTATTTTATTGTGGCTTGTAAAAGTTTGGAATAAATCAATTGTCTATAGTATAAATTTAACCTTTGAGGTTTATAAGTTACTAAATAAAGCCCAATCTTTTAATGGAAACCAAAAACTATATGGGTACTAGATCCTTATGCAGTTTATTTTTTTATCACATCTGTAACTGAAGATAAGTATTGTGTGAGAAATTCTAAACTGTATTGTCTTATCGAATAATTGGCTGATAATATCCTCAGCATTGGGTATACTAGCGTTAAGAAGCAATGCATTGCCTTGCAGCCTCTTTCTAAGGAAAAATCATGTCAATTCATATTCGGTCAATTTTCTCATTAGCAGAGTTCATGACGCCTTGCAAAACGATTCCGACTTTGAATAAACGGTCTGCTTAAGTACCAGTTGTTATCTTATATCTTTCGGGACCGCTCCGTGGAAATCAGATTAGTATTACTGAGCTAGAAAATTCAAATGGTCATTTCGAAGTGCCTTAAAAGGGAGCGCAATATGTGCAAAGGATACCGCGAAAAGCTTATCTCAGCGGTTAAATCTGAGGATTTTCAGAGTCGATCAAGTGCGCTATGAATTGCCGGTACAAGGGCGCCCGTTGTGAAACGTGAAGTTTCTCAGCTCCGGGAACATATGAGCGTCTTGTCATACGCGCACCGTCGTGACCCACATCAATCTTGGCTCGGTGAATGGTTATGCACGCCAAAGGATCAATTCAAATGGACCTGAAAGATTATGGTCTCGTTCGCGTCACAACGGGTCGTGGAGAGCGGTTGAGGTTAAATTTTCCGAGCAGCATTAGGAAAAGGAGCTTTTTGCCGCTAATTCGTTTCAACTCGGCATTTCCTCGTAGCACCGTCCAGGTCCTCGGCTCGTCCATTTCAGTACACGTTAAAAAGTCTCCGCTGCATTAGTCAGACGTGGACGCGCGCGCGCGCCAGCCAGACGGTCGAGAGTCAACGATAGATAGGCTGTGAAACGTGACGAATTTGGGTCGCCGCCCCCTATGCCTACCAGCGGTCGTCGATGAGCCTGAAAAGATGGATACGTCACCAATGCCGCGTTGATGTACAACGCGCTGTGTGCGCCTACTATTATTGTATCCCTCCCCGAGTTCATCGCTCCACATCGCCCTTGTTGTTGCGTTATTTCGAGATCCGTCTCTCTTGCGGGTTGCGCAAAGTGAGTCGGTCGTGTTCGTGGTCAGTAAGGCTGCCTACGTTTGAGCCTCAAGTGACCGACCAATGTGCGTGGGTTTGATAGACGAGCCGTTGCCGAGCTCGCCTAACGCAAGCCCCTTTAGGTGTTCAGTCAAACGGAATGGGAAGGAAAAAATGATTCCTTTGTGAAGGAAAGGGATGCATTTCCTTTTGCCTCGAGCGGCATCTCGTGAAATTTAGAATAATAGAAGATCTCTCAGTTTAAATGTGATTTCTTGCATGCATGGATATGGTTCTCTAGACCGTCTTACCAGTAGCAAAACAGTTCAACTCGCCAAGATGTGGTCGAGCAAACTCGAGATCATTACTTGAATAATAGTTCGTATGAAGATACGTATAAAGCAACCCGCAAGTCGAATATTGTCGATATAGGGATGGAGGAAAATTGTGACCATGAACGACGCGGAATTGGAGAACCAATGAAAAAAGCCACTTCTCCGGTACATAACCAAAAATAAAGATCTTTAAGAGGGACTTGACAAATCTGAAAGAGAAAAGCAGGGTAAATACTGGGATCAATTGCATCAGAGCAATTGGAAGGTATTTAACTACACAATATCCTCTAAACCATGTTGTTAATAGTAAAAAATCTAGTATTTATACATCCAACCGGTGCATTCAAAGCAATATTGAAAAGTTACGAAGGAGTACGATTTCATTCAATGGCTTAAGCATCCACTCCGTCATTCATTTTCGCATATATGCCATAAAGCAGCTATTAGTCGTTAATAGAGTAATTTATTAGTATAGTTTATGCTTTAATAGATGCTTATTTCAGATACACAGCAGATAGGGCTACTAACATTATTACTATGTAACCGGTCATCAAAACATATATTCTTATTTGGTATTGTTCACAGGTAAAGAGATATTTTCAGTATGTAATTACGGCAGTTCATCTCCTTAATCTCATTTCCGTGACCAAATTGAGTGCTACACGAAGGAGCTCGCAAAGTATTTATAGCATCACTGGAAAACAGAGCGCCTTTGAACCTTGTAACATGCTGTTTGCTAACTTACTCCCGTCCGAGTTCTTCTGCTGCGCTCGTTAAACTAACAAAATTAACATAAAGGAGTCTCGATGACCATCTTCTCATAAGTGTTCCAGCATATAGTCCACCAGAAAAACGATACGCTTAAAGAATTGGGTCTCTCTACCAACTAAAATAACGCGTGTGAACCATGAACAAAAAGTAAAAATCGTCGTGCGGCGGGGAGGCTTTTCACCCGCGGTCGACCGGTGCGAAACCCGAACTGCTATCGAAATGTTGACCCGAGATGGGTGGGGAAAGTGGACGTTGCTGCGGTCAGCCAAGAACCAACACGGAGAGAGAGAGAGAGAGAGAGAGAGAGAAGGTGGAGAGAAAAGAGTAAGCCTTGGGTCGCCGCGCCGTGCACCGTTCTTACGCGTTGCGCAACCCATCCTCTTTGAATGTATAATTGAATACGAGCGATGATTTACACGCCATAAAATTCGTTTGTTCCCCCCATCCGTCAATTAAAACACCGGCTGCGCAGAGACGCGAGGGAGGAGCCGCTGGACGCTCGGATTTTCCTCGGTGGGTGAAAAAAGCACTTTTCCCGGGAACTCGCTCCGAATAGGTAATTTTTATGGTTTAGAAAGCTGCAATGTCGATCGCGTGGGGTAAGTAAGGGAGGGAAAATATCCAGGGCGGGAGGGCTCGTTCCGTGAGCGCGGGAGGAGGCCGATGCAGAGAACACGATCGTGGAATGTGCGAGGAGCTGGAGATGCCATTCGCGAGTGTTTTAATGTGTTAATTTCTGCAAATCCAGCTTTCACGCCGTTGACACAGCTGCTGGAGAAAAGGTGACCTTGTTAATATTTCCCCTTCAACTTTCATTAACGTTTCCGGTCGGTCATTGGGCAAACATTACGCGGTGGTAATTGGTTTCACGCAAGGGGACCGGGGCCGAATGCTTTACCCTTCTACCGACACGGTCTGTCGCCATCCTCGGTCTCTGCTTGGCAGGTGTTTACGAAGCCCTCTGTGCGTCCCTTGTCTTGCATCTTCAAGGCTGTGTGGGGTGCCGAGATGCCTGGGGTATGGACAGGGTGGAAGAGATCTGGGAGAAAACCTTGTGGATACATCACCTTCGGCATTAGCGAGCGCGTCCCGTGAAGTTTCAACACTCTTCACCAATTAAAATTTCTCGGCTTCGATTCGTGCTTTGAGAGAGCTGTCCTGATGGCACGAAAAGCTCTTGTTTATTGTCGGGGATTGGAGAGGGAATATTCGCGTGTTCTTGGTGCTGGCTTTGACCTTTCATTTAGTCTCGTTTCTTCGGGATGCTAATTGCGCACATTCGAGCTGAATTCAGCCAGAGTCGGTTCATATCTGGGCCTATTGAGCCTCGATTGAGTAATAGGTTTGTGAAGAAACCTTTCCTTAAGTTTCAGTGAAACCTTCGAAACTGCTTAATAATGCTCAGGATCAACAGTAGCCATGTGATTTTTTTGTGAATTCTTCTCGATTGAATCGCTTCTTTTTCGTGATATGAGTATGAATAAGTTATGCTAAATGATAAATGAGAGATTGAATTTCTTAGGAAAATTAAAAATTCAGTGCCATCATTATCTTGAGTCAATTTTTATATGTGCTGTGAGAATAGGTACTTAACTTCACTACGTAACAGTAATACATTGGAAATTTTGTCTTATTCACCCCATTCCGAAATTGAAGCAAGTTCGTCTCAGGTATAAAAATTACCTTGCTCTGAACTCAGCATAGGAAAAAGTTATTTAAAACTCTTCCTTAGTTTTAAATACAACCAGGGTGAGGGCATCGGAAAAATGTTTCCACTCTCAAATAAAGGCGTACTCCTAAGGTACTGGTTCTGAAAGGCAAAGTCAACCCACTCTCTCCAAAAGTAAAAAAAAAGTGTTCTTCAGAAAGAATGCATGGGTTTTATGGCTACCATTGAAGTGGGTCAGGTCCCCTCACCTTTATTTATCGAGGAGCTGTTGGTGAGCACTCGTGTCATAATCCCGTGAAGCAGTGTCAAAGTGAAAAAAATGGGAGTGTCTGTCTCTCAGCTGCAGCCAGGTCCCCAGGGTCGAGGTCGCCCCCTTCCTCTCAGAGGAACAGGGGAGGAGTGTGAGGCAGCAGAAGTAGCATAAAGAACCCCGCACTCTTCTTTTGTGACACCATTTACTTTATTTTTGGAAAGATACCCAAGCCTTCTCCAACTACTTATAGACCACCTACGTACCCACAATTATATCATTCTTCTTGACCCATCTCTTCACACGCCCTTGCGTATTTTCCCACTCGTCGTCGTTTCATGTTTCCCTTCCTCTCGATTAGGGAAGAACACCAACCGAGCGGTATGGACATGGGACTGTCTCACACATTGCCTTACACCAGGATAAAGTAAGAAAAAGGGGCGAGAAGTGGATATTTTTATCTTGCTATATATGCTCCGTTAGATCAACATACAAATGTGCTTTCATGTTAAAAGTTTTGGAAACTTGCTTCTTCATTTTAATTTGACATTAACTGTCACCCATTTGTTCCGTCTGCAGTTTTTCTGCTGCCGCATAAACTCGTGAATGTGCACAAAACCATAAAAAATATTAGCATATGATGAACACTTCTTGGATACTGGCAGAGTCTTGTCCCACCATTAAATATAGTTGCGGGTAATTTTTTTTAAAATTCTAGGACTAGATTATGCAAGAGGAACGTAAAAATACTTGTGGTGACATGTAACTTCATCCTACATTGGCTCTTGGCTTCAAAATTGTAAAGAATATCAATTTTGGTTACGAAGGAAAATATTTTTCCAATACAGCTAATATATAAGTTAACTTCATGACGTATCTGCTTCATTGGCATTGAGCAACCCGTACAATTCTTTCTTCCTCTCTGTTTTCTGATTATATTGTTCGTAGTTTACAACTTGGAGTGATTTGGTGGAAAAATTTCTTCCTAGCTTACAGCGTTAGAGAATTTTTCATTGGATAATCAAACGTGAGATTAAGTTCTCAAATCGGCAAGCATTAAAATTAACGCTGATTATTGAGAGGTACTCAGAGGAAGGAAGGCTTACATGAATTCAGTAAAAATCTATTTAGCTATGCCAATTAATCCTCCGAGAGATCCAGCGGAAAGATATTTAAGGAAGGAATGATGTGATATTGCTTGATTTCAATCGCGCGAGACTAAAAAAACGCAGCGTTCACAATCTCCTCAGAGTTTTAGGGAGAGAGCTTGCTCGAATGCGTCTCTGTCGACGCCCGGGAGAGGCGGCTGGGTTCCCGCCGGGAGCTTGTTTCGCCTCCCCGGGGGAGAACGAGGTACGGTAATGTCGGTCGGTCCATTTAGTTGTCTCTGCAAACGCTCGGCACTCGCGCCCCCGAGGGTGTCTTCGGGATCTCTGCGATGTTCCTGCATCGCATCCCGACGTTGAGTAAACGTCCCTTGTGCTGCCGTGAGTCGATATGAATGTAAGCACTTCGAAAGGATCCCGTTTTCTCGTCGACTTCTCGCGCCTGTGCGGTGCATTTGCAGCGTATTCACGGCTCTCACCTTGCTTCGCGGAAATAAACTCCACCGCGAGTGTCGTTCTTACGAAGATGCTAATGTGAACTCTTTTTTTTTAACGTGGTGATAGGAAGATATGGCAGCAACTCTTGGTTGTTTATCCAAATGAAAACAGTTTTTTTCTGCAATTAATTTTGAGTTAATATTAAGTGATATTGCATATGCACAAGTAGTCATTTGTGGGGTATACGATTTAGGGACAGGAAAAAATATTTTAGATTGGTTGAAATAAATTTTGGCACCTCGAAAAACTAAATTTTACTGGTAGCATTCAGAAGAAAACCATACGATTCCAATTTCAGCTTTCCTCGTGGATGTCACTCATAAGCTTTCCATTTTCCGTAAATTATAAGTAACCTTCTTCAATCACCAAAAACAAACCATAACGTTGCATTCCTGAATCGGGAAAGTCTTACAGTTTATAAGATTCTAAAATTCTATATTCTCCCTAATAAGTCGGCGATAACGTTTTGATTGTCAAACCTCGCTATCAATATTCATTATTAATGCTCTTGTAGCTTAAAGCACATTCTGGATTGTGGAATCAGGATTATTGTCGACAATAATTAGATATTTCGGAGTAATGTTTATACATTTCCCATGATCTCTCTAGTGGCATCCATAGAGAACTCGATTCGTGGGGGTAGGAACAAATCAACGTTGTCTTTTCAGAGAACGAGCTAACAATAGCTTCCTCGCTGTTTTCATGCGCCGGTGAACCCTGTGGACACACTTCATCATCATCATCATTGGTCAACAATCCTAGGATTGGTTTTGACGCATCCCTCCACTCTATTCTTCTATAGGACAACCACTTCATATTGACGTAATTTCTCTTTTACATCTTTCACAACCTGTTCAATATCTTCTCATACGAGCCCTGCCTTTACCATTTTTCCGTTTACTTTTCCCTTGACGATAGTCTTCATCAGGCCATCATGTCTTAAGATATGTCAGATTAAGTTGTTCCGTCTTCATTTGTCACTCGGTTGATCCATTTTATCTTCATTATTTTTCGGTAGCATCATATTTCGAATGCTTCCACCCTTTTCTTCTCCGCTGCTGTCATCGTCCATGCTTCACTGCCGTAAAGAAACATGCTCCAGATGTACGTTCTGATGAATTGCTTCCTTACTTTTAAGCTTGTATTTCCAGCTGTAAGTGGATTTTTCTTTTGATAGAAAGCCCTCTTTGCCTGCGCTATTCTACTAGCTATTTCTTTCTTGCTCCGTCCATCGTTCGTTTCTCGGCTTCCCAGGTAACAGAACTCAGGGAAATCAAAATGGAATACTTTTCTTGTCACCAGAACTTTCTTAGAAACCTCTGGAGCCTCGTGGGCAAGGGCGAATTTCACCTGCACGTCGGTCTTAATAATACGAGATCAGCTGTAGCCTCACCCACCAAAACGTCCCTCGTGTGGAACGACTTGATTTTCGTTCAGCTATCCCCGCGCCGCGCAGCCCACGAATTTCCCCGCATGCCACTTCAACATCTCTTATTTGAGAACGTCCCCCCCTGGAAATTTTATATCTGCCCCGTATGCATTATCTTGCCGCGGCGTCACGTCAGAGGAAAGAAAGAGAGAAGGGCGGCGAGATGATGCAGCCGGCTGGGAGGACGGTGCTTGCGTCTGGACGCGAAATTTCTCCACCCTCCCCAAACGGCAGCTTTGTTCCCCCTGCCTCCGACGGGCAGGCATTCGCGACGCTTTCGCGTATAATAAAGAAGTCCGAGCTCCGGCAAAAGTGGCGGCGAAAGCCCTCCGGAAAGAGGATTCGCATGTTTTCATACCCTTCCTTTTTTCCTCTCCTTCGTACCGCGGGGATCCACGTGCGCGCCGTTAATTCAATGCGCCGCCTTGGGGTGTCAGGGAGGAAGGAGGAAGGGAGAGTCGGGAGAGAAATATAACTCCCAAGATGAGAAGGGAGGGGGAGGAGGGGTGGAGTGAGTTATTTTCTCGGGTGTCACCGTGTCTGCGGGTGTCTGAAATGCTCGTGTCGGCATTTGCCGGATGGGTTTCCCACTTATTTTTTTTTATTAAATTTCCCGAAAAGAGACGTCTGTCCTCGAATCTTGTGCGTCCGTGCTCTGGTAGCATTGGGTTGGAAAGGACCTGTTTTGCCGTAATATTTATGTTCCCTGGTTTCGGAGGAAGGGCAGCAATATCAGTAGTATTTTTTTCACCTGATGGAATTTCTTGAATCTAAATATTAAGGTACCTTCCAAGGCTGCGCTTTTTTTATTCACTTAAGTAATTTTCTGACTCATGTAAATTTTAGCTTAAATTTTCTGGAACAATTACGGGACCCTTAACATTTAATGAAGGATAAGCTTAGTAAATTTTTGACGTGGTTGATAATTTTCGCTGTGTATAAATAATTATCTTTGGATTCAAATTAAAATAAACTTTATGTGGCAACGTTGGTGAATAGTTACTTAGGAAAAAAAAGCTAAATAAGATATTCGGCCTGTTTATCGAAACAAAAAGGCAGTCTCCTAGGTAGGCGGGAGCGAAGTATCCTGTACCCATAAAATATCTATGATTTTCTGAAAGAAAAATCTAGAATTATGATAATCAAGTTGCTTTGGATGTCAATGAAGCAGTTTTTCAAATTTAAAATTAAAACTCACCAAGTATGAAATCACAAGGGGAAACCTTTTCTAACCATTTATGGTCCATTCTTCTCCGTGTATTATTGTAACTAATGATCCATGGGGATATGATTCTTTCTGCACTTTGCCCTAATACTTACCCTGAATCATTTCAAGATATTTTAATGATTCGGTTTTTGACGAGGCAACTCTTAACAACTTGGCTATTGCCTTCATTGACGGATGGCTCTTCGCGAAATATCTATATTACAGGCAACATTTACTATTCTATGATCTCAGATGAGTAACCAGACCACTTCATTCTTATGCGTATCGCTCATTCCATTCTCGGGACGGATCTACATGGGGATAGAGGTTAATTTAGCAAATGCGGATCGTGGGTTCGGTACCACTCCAAATGCTATCTAAGGGTCACATCTTCGGGAATGTGATCTAAAAAAGTGGTGGTTGGGTTCATGGGAAAATCTATGGGAGGGCCTTTGGCCGTTAGTCCTCCGAGAAGACCCCTAATTAAGGCGTTGCTCTCTGGGATCTCATCACGAGAGGACTGTCGCCCACCTGCTAGGGATGGATTCTGTATCTCTGCCTCCTCATCGCCTTTGTAATGCGAAGGATGATTGCTCCCGTGGCCGACAATCAACCTTCCGCCATACCCTTCATTGTGTGAGGAGCACGTGCGTAATTTGCTTGCTCCGGGAGATGTAAGATGAGTTGATCCAGAGTGGCTTTGATGATTTGCATATCTCCGTCCATCAATACGTCTGCGTTCGCGGCTCATTGTACGTACTTCCGACTTATATTTTGACGTGACAAGATCGATCACTTTTTTTCTGACCTCTTGATTAGTGCTTCATCGCCCGTAACATTGACGTTCATTGTACGTAGGGGGGGGGGGGAGTTAAGCAGAGGAGGGAAGGGTAGTCGACCGACTGGGGCCATTGAAATTTCGAAGAAATCTACGTAGCGACGTGATAAGTGTGCCGGCGGAAAGGTCTATCTCCGAAATTGCACGTAACTAATGAAGTCTTTCTGTCCTCCCGGATGGTGAGTTTTATATATTTATATACCCGGAGTTCGCGTTTAAGGACGCCGGCCCTAACATCCCGAGAAAACTTCCTTTTGTTTCCACCGAGGAAGTCGCCGGGGAAGGGGGGAGAGAAGAGGGTGGAATAAGTAATGCGGAGGTATAAACCTGTTCAACTCCCTTCCCTTTTTCTTCCTTTTTCCTCCCTTCCCTTCACGCATTATATCTCCGTTCTATGCTAATTCGTAGGTGGGTTACGTGGAAAAAATAACCCTCACCCTCTCGGCGTCACATCAAAAATATTTCGAAGGGTCCTTTTGTGATTTCATGGCGACTTAGTGAGGCTATCACTCATCTCACTAATCTACTCCCAACTCGTTCCCTCTCATCTGCCCTTCCACTCCCCTTCAACTCTCGACGGGGAGACAAAAGATTCATCCTCCAGCTTATGCCGTGAGGTCCTCCGGCTCTCATAGCACGAGCCAGGGTTTCCTTCCGAGAACGACCCCGGGGGAATTGAGAATTCTCCACCCCACGTGAAACTACTCAGGGTATGTGAGTTCTCTGAGTCTGCTCCAAGTTTGTCACCGGAAAACTTATTTCCATACTTTAGGTAGTTTGGTAATCAACTTTCTTGTTCCCACGTGAGACGATGTCTTTCCAGAATTTGTCAATGGAAAAGTTGAAGAGTTGAAGAGAAAATGGAAATGAAATGAGGCTTTCAGCGATTCAAAAGGAAATGATTGAAATTAGTATGATAATCGACGTATACATTTCTTATTTTTAAGATTTTTACCTACTGCTAGCAAGTATTCTATGCATACCCTCAACATTATCACATGAGTAATTGCTACTCTTTGAGTAGTGTTTACTTCCATTAGTATGAAAAGATAATTAAGGCTTAATTTCCGTGGTCTGATAACGAAGCCTAGTATTTCAGCACTGCTTGAAATCTAACATCCTCAAGTTACGAAATCAAGTAATAAGGAGTAAATTTACACATTTCAAGCGACCTACCTCCGGTTTACGTCCTTAAATAACTAATAATATATATATCATTGTA
Organism: Platycnemis pennipes; assembly: GCA_933228895.1. NCBI lineage: Eukaryota > Metazoa > Arthropoda > Insecta > Odonata > Platycnemididae > Platycnemis > Platycnemis pennipes. The sequence continues at coordinate 70,223,769 of OW121847.1, read as the reverse complement.
GCGGGTTTTTAAACGAATTTGTATTTCGTGTTACACGGAAAAAGGAAGTAAAAAGTGGATCTCGTTCTTGGCAATGGATTGCCATCTACCCATTTGCTTTTTCCTATTGTTATGGCATAGCCATTGAATGCATCATATTCCTTTCCTTTTCATGCCCTCATATTCTGCTTAAATTTGCTTAATAAGTGCACAATGAACGGAGCATTACTCCTGAGTGCCGCGAGGGCCCACCCTAGACGCAACTTTGATCTCCCGTAACGACCGTGGAAATCAGCAAGCCCATTCTTTCCCCAGCGACGGTAATTGTCGCGGGCCGAAAGTTGATGCTTTGGCGCCGTGGAAACGTGGCGTGGGGAGGCAAGACCAGTGCAGCTGTTGGTTGAGCCCACCCCGACCCTGCATCCGTTTACCGCCCCCCGAATATTCCCTCCCCCGCACCGTCAGCCCAGATGGTTGAGCACACACACCTCATCCTTTTCCTTCCACCCCCGACCTCTCCTTCGTCCCACGCGCCCTTCGTAACTCTCTTGCCCTTCATCGCATCCTCCAACCCCCCCTATCTCTCCTTTCCTTTTTGGTTCCGCACCCCTTATCGTTTCCTCTCTCCCCACCCTTCGTATAAGTTGTCCTTTCACTTACTTCCCTCCTCCTCCCGACGCCAGCCGCACCTGACCTTCCGTCCTCTCCGTGGCTGTCCAACTTCCTCTGTATACCTTCTTCGCCTTTCGCTTTCCTCGCTAAAAGGCGCTAGACTGGAAAACCCTTGGGCAGTGTTGTTATTCCGTTCTGTTATTTGAGACTGGGTATGTTTCTATGCCTTCTTTGTTGCCCACTCAGTCGAGGATGTAGTGTGCAGTTCACTTTGAATGTCAGAGGTAAGGAACTTAGATTAAGGGGTTTTTACACTCAGTTACATGCGTTCCATATCGGTATCCTCCCAGACATTTTCACCGAAGAACACAGTTAATCTGTGAACCTCTTCCCCGACGTGTATGAACGTAAGCACGATGTATATGACGGTCTTCTTGCTAGAATTGGGTTCCTCTGATTACGTAAAATCCGCACGACTTCTAAATGACGGTCTTCTTGCTAGAATTGGGTTCCTCTGATTACGTGAAATCCGTACGACTTCTAAATCAGTGGATCCTTTCCAACGAAGTTCACTTACTAATTAGAATAAGATTTTTCTCAGTATCGGCTATTTCATGTTTAGTAACTCTTATGATTGCGTATGTTGAATAATTCATGCGGGTGCGCTTGAGACTTTCCACTCTTCCGGAGAACGAATCATGATTTTTCGTTTTTGGAACTCTATATCGCTAATGGTGGAATGGCCTAACGACTTAAACTGGCTTAATGAACATAATCTGTCTTCCATCGAATTACTTTGGAGTTCATTAGTTAAAAAAAAAAAATAAAACGCTTCCCAAGAAAATTATTAACCTCTAATTCAATTTAGCTTATTTTGTAGTTTTTACAATCAATTGCTATCGTACTTTACAGCCCAGCAAATCCCAACCTCCAACTATCTGCTCCTTTTTCCCCTCTGGGAGCATACCTCTTCCCTCCCTTGCTCCAATTCCCCGTATTCGCCGACTACATGGATTTTCCCCGGGTCTCTGCTCGATTGCCATTTAGGTCTTCCGCGAAGCAATTAATCCCACCGACTCCATTGTGTTGCTCAAATGCCTTTTCCTTTTGCACCTGCCCCGTTTATCAGCAAGCCCTGGGCCTGGTTTCTGGGTAATGAATCTTCTCCCTTTCCCTCGAAGAAGTCCATTGAGGGCAATAAGGAGTTTTCTTATTGGAGTCGGTGATGGTGAATGGTGAATTTTCAAGTTCTCTTTCTCTGGGTACTTATACTGCTATTATCACTGTGTAAAGCGCTCTGCTTAAGGGTTGCACTAACCTTGGCAACTCGCACTTAATCCTTCCAGTAAAAACGTTTGTGCAGGATACATAATCTTAAGATACTTTCGCTTATCTCCTAGATTTTTAGGTAATTCTTTATAATTTCCTGAAAAGTTATTTTTACTTTCAAATAATGGTAGAGGTGAAGATGTAAGGTAAACCAAAAGCTTTTAAAGTAATATGAAAATCAAATAATTTGATGGCAAATTAAGCCAACACCAACGAATTAAGTGCCTTCTCTAACAGTATTTACGAAGATGATAATTTTTGTCCTACATCTTTTGATATTTTTTATCATAATGTTGAACCTTTATTGAAGAAACATGATAGTCAACATCACTTACATTTCCGCTAACATACTTTGGAAAATGTTTACAAAATTTCTAAAACATCTCTTCTATGCTCACATGAATCTGAACGGCTACTTCATATCCAAATCAAGAACTTTCTGATCCGAAAATATTTTTGGCCATTGAGGCTTCGTCACAGGATGCAACGCACTTAAAGACTCTCGTTTCCTATATTCCTTACTTTTTTGGATAATTATGATTCATGTTCCCATTTATCCGTAATAGCTCAATGTATCATGATTTCGCATAACGCATTCTGTATACTCAGTGATTATTGCAATGGTACGTATCTTAAACCAAGTCATGCGCTCGTCAAACTATGCTTTTTCGGGTAAAAACTTTTCAACTTGCGTGTTTAAAAGATGTAACGGCTGTCTCTCCCTGGATGGGACTGTCTTTCGTCGGAAAATAATCGAACCTCATACCTTTCTCTTGGCATCAGTCTCTTATTCAGAAGGATGTGGTTCACAACCCTCATGTATGAAACCTTCACAGCATATAGTGATGCTGCTTGAACGAGCGAATCTGAAAAAGACACTGAAAGCTGACGTAAGCTGTACAGATCGGTGGTGTGTTTCCTTTTCTCCTTCTCTCGAAACACGCCCCGCCCTAATCCCCCGATCCTATCCTAAACCTTCCCCTTATTATTCTTCCAAATCTTTCTTCTTTTCCTCCCTCTTCTATGAAATAATAATACGCCATCCCCACCCACGACTGAAGACCCTTCCATTCATTCATCTCCCAGGTGACCAACCCTCCTCCTCCTCCCACTACTCCTTCTTCGGCGTCTTTCTCTCTTCCCTTTGCCCTCGTCCTTCCTTCGCCTCTTCTCTCGCACATATTTCACCACGCCCAATGACCTCACAGCGATCACTATCTCTTTTCCTCTCTCTCGCATTGCCGTTTGACCTTTCTCCTTTGATCCCCGTTCCTTTTCCTGGGATTCTTTGTCGTACACTCTTTTCTGGGAGTGTAGAGGTACAGGGGTCATTCTAGGGGAGGAGGCAGGTGATATGGGGCCAAACCGATGGTCATACAGAGGGATATTCCGCGAGGAGCAAGAAACCCACCACCTTATCAAATCCCGTTTATTCCCTTGAACTTTAATCAGCAACTAGCAAGTTATCATCGCGATTGTATTAGAGACGTAAACGGAAAATATGAGTGCCTACTAACTTAATCCGCGTTATGAAAGTTGGTTCTTGTCCCAAGAGACAACTTACCTTCCATTGCAATGTGATCGCCTGGATTCTTATTGTTGTAATAAAAGTATAGGGCTTTTACTCATCCGTTTTAAGTTTCGTAGCTTTGATTAATGGCTCGAAAAAATGAGAGCAGTAAGAATACAAACAATGAAGCTTAAACTTCCACTATGAGAGAAAAAATCTTCTATCTGTCCGAAGGTGCGAATCATGCTCCCGTGTATAGTGTATAGTATGCAGTCGGCATTCAATGGATTTCATTCTTGACGTGAAACATGTATTCTTTTGTCCCCGCGTCTTGTGGACGTATTGCCCTTTCGGCTAATCTCATCAGCGTTAGTAATGACGCGTTAATGATTACGGGAATACGGCCGTCGATAAGCTTCACCCATGGATGTCTCCTGGGATTGATGAGGAGCAGTAAGCACTCCATTCATCATCGCCCTCGGGCCGCTGGATCGGTGATTAAGAAATTCATCGGCGAACAAAGCGAGGCAGGAGACGCGCCTCGACAGGGGTGAGGCGAAATGAATGGAGTGGACCGAGCGGGAGGAGGAGCAGGGTTTCCGCGGAGGGAAGCTGAGGAGCAGGCGCGGAGTGCGGGTGGGGGTTGGTTTGGGGTGGAAACAAGGAGCTCGTTACCCAAGCCATTCGGGCGACCGAGCCCGTCTGCGGGGCAGCTGTCCAAACAAGAAGTCGTGTGAGGGGTCGTGCGGGGGAGGAAGGAGGAGGGTGAGCGCGTTGCATCCCTCTCCCCATTCCTCCCTCTTAGAAACCTTACTCGTTTCGGTGTTTTCGACGCGAGGGTTGGTCTCGCGTGTCCCCATCCACGGTCGCGTGCCCCGCCCCCCTCCCTCCCCACGGGTAGTAGTTTCGCACGGCGATTCACTCTCCACCGTAGAGCCAACTAGGGTAACGAGGAGGGTGGTCCGTGGAATGATGGAGAAGAAGAGGGTAGGGGGGGTAGGTGTGTCGGGAGGAAGCCGTGATTATCCCACGCACCATTGTCGGAGGGTGATCCCCTCACCGGGCAGCGTGGTCAAGGGACTGTGAACAAGCTCCCTCACGCATAGATGCGCACGAACTTGACCCATTCCGCAGCCCCTCTATTTCAGGTCGTTTCTGCAGACTCCATCCAGTTCATCCCGCTATTTCACCAACAATATCGTCCCCTTCTCCTCCCCCTGTCCGAAACCGGGTAAGTCATTCGGGGGTGGGGATGATCATTCGACCGGAATCGCTGGGAATTCCGTGCTTGTTTTGCGGGAGATGCGGGTTTTCTTGCGGGCGAACTGCCGGTGAGAGCTTTGTCAACAAGCGAGGGGTATTGCTGTCTGAATTAAATTGATTACCGGAGCAGGGTGTCTGCCAAATGGCAGGTTTGTCTGGAAACGCGCTGCGCTTGGGACTCCACCCAATGTACATACCGCGGAGTTGCTTGGCCCGTATTCAGGCCGATTGGCTCAACTCGACCGCCGGGTATTCCTTCATACCGTACCTTAAAGTGAGTGATTAATTTATGATGCGTAATATTTATTTGGAAATTTGATACTACGTACCATTGTTCAACTACTTTAAAATCCTACTTTTTTATTTTTATAATCATGCGTTATGCGTCTAAACTTCAGAAGCGGTACGTAGTTATATTATTCTTTACATAATCCGGGAGAGGCTTCAGAATACGACCTCTTTAACCAAAGCTGAGAAGTGTCTGAGTGACATATCATACTGTTAAACACACCATCCTGGTTTCCTTATGCCTGGTGGCATAGGGAAAGTAACTGCTAACATTACACTTCCCACTCTTGATGTTCATATGCCAATTGACTCAGTAATTGGTTAAATCTACCCTCACCAGCCAGGGCGAACGTCGGGCTGAGCACTGTAGTTATTTCTCCATCGGTTCTCTTTGTTTATTGCTGAATTATTTTTTCGCCAGCTGTGGCAGGAATGTCAGTAGCGCCAGGCCCCCTATGAAGTTGCGTGTTCGGATGCCTTCTTGCGTATTAAAGTACATTAGGCATTAGAATTATGTTAAGGTCCGTTGGTGAGTTATTCCTTCAGCAGCCGGACCCCATAAAACCAAGATCTTATGTTGAGTTTACTCTGGTAATTTTCTAATCCATGTCTTCTTGTCATCAGTAAAATTTCATTTGAAAGAAAATGAGATTTAATTGAAGCTCCATTTTTTTCTCTATATTTTACTTAAATATTAATAGTTTCTTTACTATTTGAATATAAATAATCAGACAAATTGCGTTCCTCTATGCATTTGTATCGATCGATGTATTACAAAATTATTGGCATCGATAAAAACGTCCTCGAAGGTGGTCAGTGTAAAGTAAATTAAAAAAGAATCATCAATACGAGACAAATATTATCTGGTATGTGCTTCGATATAAATAAGTTACGCATAACATTCGAATTAAAAACCCTATCCTCATCTGCCATCCTGATGCGATCTTAGTTGCATTACAGAAGTAGTTGGCCTTGAACAGCCATCCTGCCGGAGCAAACTCTCATCCCTCCTCCCACCTGTACTAGCAATCGGTTCAACGGTCTCGAAAGAAAAAATATCGCTGAATTAATTTTTTTTTCGACGAAACTACTCCATAATCACCTCACCAAGCCCTCTTTAACTACGTAACGATCCGCGTTTACGACGATAATCAGTCGCGGTGGGCTGAACTCAATGGAGCTGCGAAATGATTTCCACCCTTCCCGCTCTTCCGAGTTCGCCTGCTAAAAATTAGTCCCAATTCAGGCGCAACGCACCAAGGAGGCCCATCCATTGGCAACCATTCGTAACGTTGCGCCGACCACACTAAGCACAAGGAGCCCCGTGGGGGGAGTGCGTGGAGGGAAAGGCGATGGGGAAAGAAAGCGGGCATGTGATAACAAGGAGGGTGGCTAGCCGATGGGACCCCTCAGAGTGTAAGCTCTGCTTGCTTGGAACTGTTGTTTTTGCGCTTGAAATGGCTGTTAATATTAGTTACTCTTTTTGTTGGATATTTTCTTTTCCCTGTTTTAACCCTAGCGTACTCTGAATAGGATAACATCTCTATTTAATATTTTAAAACTCTGTCCAATGGCCGTGTGAATGACGCAAGTTGCCAAAACCATAGGTAGTTAAGTTGGGAACAAAACATAGTGGACGTTGTGAATGACCTAAATAGTTTGAACAGGGCCGATTTAATTATATATCTACAGTGCAAAAATATTGCGTAGTGATTCTATTTTGCCAGCATTGGCACGCGAAGTTGTCTCTATTGACACAGTTCTTCAATCACAATTTCTTCTGGATTGGATCGCCCAGGAGTAGGGGATAATTCGATGAATCCCCAAATGCCAGGCAATCAATGATCCACGAAGTCAAAAACCCCTCACTGCCACCCAAGCTATTAAGCAATAAAGACGGGCCAAGCCCTGGGTCTTACTTCATTATAGAATTCCACACTAATCGCAATATTCAGCTCTCGCGATTCAAGAAATATTACCTTCAACTGCTTGCTAAAATTCTTCAAACACGAAAGGCACAGTAGAACGTTACCCTAAACATATAACTATCTTCCATTGTTTCTACTGCGACTATCGCTTTGAAGGATTATTTTTATAGTTCACAATATTTGTATGTTTTTTGAGGAGGAGAAATGAGTATATTTTGACTTGATCCTAGGTTTCGATCCCTGAATGTCACGACCCTCAAATGGTGGAAGGGTACGAACTAATGGTTTCGCCCTGTCGCAGGATGCCACACCCTGTAGGAAGAGAGAGAGAGAGCGAGGGGAAAGAAAGGGAGTTGGAAAGAAAGGGAGAGGAAATATATATTATTTTTTCTCCCCATCCTTTTATTTAAGGCGCCGCACCCTGACGAATGTTCCACTGTAGTCCCCTCAAAAAGTGAACCCCGCCCCGCGGAATGTGTCCTCCCCACCCCTCCCTGCCCCAGCACCCCTCCTCGCCCCTCCCCCTCCGACCTCACCCTCTCCGCATCCCTCCAGTCACCGCGCCCTACTGCACCGGAAGCTGCCTCGCGGATGAGGGGGGCACGAAAGGGAGAGTGTATTTGAGGGCGAGGGATGGGCCAAGTGGAGGAGGAGGGTACGGCGTCGAGAGGGGGGGGTTTTAATGCTCTGCTGGAGTGGTTTCGTCCGTGCGCAAGCGGCCCGCGTGCCTCTTTCTCTTTTTTCCCGCTCACGAAACTTCTTCGCGGTGTTTTTCCCCCTTCCTTTCCTTTTTCCCCTCCCTTTCTTTTCTCTCGGGCAATACGGGGTCGAGCACTTTCTGCAGAGAGCGATCGCCAAGTGCCTATGTGCACCCGGTCGTGCCGTGTTTACGACCACGTCAAAACCCCTCTTTAATTTTCTTCAAGGACGGATGTTTTTCTACTGAGAATTCGCCCCGTAGAGTTTAAAGAGTATGTGAATACTTTCTTTTATCCTCCTTTTTTTGTACTCGTAAAGTAATTTATGTCATGTGGTGGGATCAAATGTGTTGTTCTTTAGCTGCGAAAGGTGAGGCGATCATTTCAAAATATTTCATGGGAAGCCGAATATATGTTATGCGGCGATGTCAGAAGTTTTTCGTAAGGTCTCCCGGTAAAGGTAGTTGTATCAGGCTTGATTTGGTGGAATATCATAGCGAAAGAAAAAATGGCAATTTTCCACAAGAATAAAATTTAATTGACCGGTTTCGGTGTACAACACCATCGTCAGGTGGTGTTGTATGTATGTATGTATGTTTTTATCTTATCTCCTGTTTTTTTTATCTTTCTCTACCGTTCCGTCTAACCCTCATCTTTTTAACCCTCTTACTTTTTTATTACGCCTCCTCCCTCGTCCACCTCCCTCTCGTCTCATATTTTTGGCACGTTTTCCGAGCAGCAGACACCTGACGATGGTGTTGTACACCGAAACCGGTCAATTAAATTTTATTCTTGTGGAAAATTGCCATTTTTTCTTTCGTCTCCCGGTAACTTAGAACGACAGGGTGAAAAACATGGCTTCCATTACATCAAGCTCAATTAGACTTGACTGAAACTCGATGCAGGAACCAGGGTGATGTATTTATCGATTATTTTCAAAATTATTCAATAGTTTTTTTCACATCTCATCAGCGCTTGTGTGCATGCAAAGTAACCATGTGGTAATTCATGTGCTGAGAGAATATTCGGTTAAGAAAACGAGCGTAGTATAACAGACAGAATGTTATGGAAAAATTAATGCCATGGGTTTTCATTCACAACTCCTCAGTGTAGTGCATGTTGGGAATTCAACAATAATGACCATTTACCCTACTTACTTCATTACTCAACACTTCATCGTCCATATCCTTAATATTGTTCACTTTTTGTTCTTCCCACTTGTAATATCATCCTAATAATCTGTTAGGCCTCGGGAATCGTTTTAAGCCTGATATGCTAGATCAGCATGCTGAGGGGAAACAATTGACAATTATTCCTCACGGAATGGCGTAGATTGTCCCGAGTGATATTTGCTTCGACAGAAGAACCTTAGTGAATGCGTCTCAGGAGTCATCGACTCGACGGCACTGCTGGCAAGGCTTGCCACGTTTGCATTCCGTCAAAACAGTCATGCTTCCTGATATTCTTGCATGTCTTCGGATTTACGCTGTGACTTCTTTGAGCCGGTATCGGAAGTAGTTGGTGAAAAACCTCTCCTAAGGTGAACCGATGTTTTTATCTTATCTCCTGTTTTTTTTATCTTTCTCTACCGTTCCGTCTAACCCTCATCTTTTTAACCCTCTTACTTTTTTATTACGCCTCCTCCCTCGTCCACCTCCCTCTCGTCTCATATTTTTGGCACGTTTTCCGAGCAGCAGATTACACCCCCTTTGAGGATGACTTGAAGAGCACTGCCGTCTGGAGGGTTGGCTTCCACTTCCAACTCGCCTTCGCCAATCAGGGAGTCGCCGAGTGATTGACCGTGCGCGGGTGTTTGGGTCCGCAGTTGCTAGGGAAACGTCTCGTGCCGGTCTGCCTCCCCCACCTTCGCTTCCTCCGCTCCGGCATAATTTTCAACCCGAGCAGGAAGAAATGCACATGATCAGCATGATCGATATATATCTTTTCTCTATGTCAGTTAAACCGTAAGTGACTGTGGATTAAACATTCTGTGAAACATTATCTTTTTCATATCAGATTATGTTTTCCTCGTCAAGCCAGTTTCTTTTATTACTGCCTGAGTACAAATGTGGGTATACATGTGGTAGCCAGGTCGAATCACCCCTCGAGCATGGTTGTTGCGTTTATCTTAGGCTTCAAATTAAGCAAGGTAGGACGCTGCGGTATAACCTTGGCAGCTGGAACACCAAAACAAATTCTACTACTGTTCTAAAGGGCATAAAGGCAAACATTTACCTTTTTTATTTATGCGCTACTCTTCGGGTTTTAATTTCCTAAACTCATAAGTAATATTAGTAATAACTTCAGGCCTTACTATGTGGAACCTCTCCATGATGAAATTGAGAATAAAAAATATTACAATTCGTAATGGTCCACTATAAAGGTTTATTGTTACGACTCGGGTCGTACACTTAGTGACATATTCACCTGAAGATGTTACTAAGTGTACGAAACCCGGGTCGTAGCAATAAACCTTTATAGTGCACCATTTAGAAATGTATTATTTTTATTCTCGATTTATTCATTTGTAATGCTTTTGCTCCCAATTGCTTCAGCGTAAATATCATATTTTAATAATTCCTCCTCCTTTATTACGTTAATCTATCCTACTATATAGTAAGTAACTCCGTTAAATTCACTTTTAAATACACCATGAATATTTGGACTGCTATGAATGAGCAAAAAGTATTAATTACGTTGTTGTATATTATATTGCCTTATCTGATGATTATCAAATAAATAAGACCATACTTAATCTGATAGCCGTTTCAAGTTAGAACTAGTTCTAGGTTCCCATTTTATATCGATTTGATCTCATTCCCGTCGCTTTATACCTCCAATAACATTTTTTTATTCAAGAACAAAGCTTATCTTTAGTGGTGATCACGTTCGGAATTTCGTCACGCATTTCATTCTTCATGATTTTGCTCCAGGGTCATATCCTATCATCGGTCGTGAGGGGGGATATTTGCTGATTCACTCGCAAAAATTGCCTCCAAGAATATCCTCGGTTAAATCAGAACGAGCGACCTTTTAAGGAAACAGGAGACATTCATGCTCGTGTTTGCACTGCAAGCGTCGTAATTGCGAGGTACTAAGGTCACGTCTGCCCCGCTATTTGCGGCCTCCCGCAGTCACCTCTCTGTTTGATCGCACTCTCCCTCAACACGCCACCGGGAGCGGCTTGGTCGAACTTAATTCTCGAGTTCGCGATTTCGCGTCTCGCTTGCTCATCACCTTCAGTGACTGCTGGTAGTTTTTTTCGTGTCCGCTGCCTCCATGCAGAGATGTCTATTATACTGCTGTAATCCGTACTTTGTGTCATACTTTGAGTCATTGGCTTAAATTAATCATCCTTCTATTCCTTCACAATCCATTCTACGATATACCACTTTTTTATATTATCAGGTTGATGTGCTCAGTATTACCACCTTGCTCAGTGATGATGTTACCTGCTTGTATTATTATGACTCATCAATCAACGTAATATTATGAATTATAAATAACTTGTGGTCTGCGGTCAGGCTATGCCGTATGCATTGGAACTTATGTTAGTCATTGATGTTAGAAATTATCGCTCATTGTCAGCGCTATCTTGAATACAATTTAGCAATGATTTAAAGCCATGTTTCATAATACAATATTCTGAAGTACATTAGTCTGATATAACGAATTGGGCACCTATAGAAGATGAGAAAATTGCCATATTCCAATGCAAAGGGTTGTTCATTCGTATAATGGAGTATTTATAGAACTCGGTTTTCAAGCGCCCACAACTATATAGGTTATATCGCATCGCCAAACCAAATCATGAGCCTAAGGCAATCACAATATCCATTACCGAGGCAGGATTCGAACTTAGGTCCCAGAGGTGCCAGGTCACTGCGTTATTAACCTAGCTACTACGATCGGCTACATAAATGGGGTAGCCCTTAATTATGAGTGACTTACCCTGCGTTGTGCCACGGAAAGAAACCGAAACCTCGTAAAAGTCACACAAGGTATTATCGCCAGTGATTTCTTCGTATTTACCACATCGCATAAGTACGAGTGTTGAATTACGTATTTCCTCTATGCTGCGAGGATGATAGCGGTGAAGATGCCCTTGCCGAAATGTAAATTCACATCCGAGCCTTCCCGTTCGAAGGGTTCCCAAAATTAATGCTCCGGGAACTAAGTGACTCCCTGCGCTCGTTCGCATTCTGCACGCAAGTCTCGAAATTCTCTTCTTCCCTCCGTTTCTGTTGCGCGAACAACGGAAAGGAAACGGAATCTGCGGGTGACGCACGCGTCTCGAACGCGGAATCGCGTCGGACGTGAACATCCCCCGCGGGTGGATCACCCTGGGGATCCTCGACACCAGGGCGGCGGCGGTTTGAAAGGGAAAAGGAAGATCGCACGGAGGAGGGAGCGGGGAGTGAGTCAGAATCGTGGGAGAGCGGGCGGTTGTACAAATTCGATGGAATCCAGCCAAACTGTTTGCCAGCACGACTTCCACGACCCACACCCCTCTCCCTCTGATTCAGTCTCTTGCCAGCATGTACCGGCCTTAACCTGTTGACCTCTCTTCATTCCACCGCACCCTCCCATGTCACCGGTGTTGTTCACTGCACGTCACCCACAACCTGCGCTTCTTCCCTCTTCGTGGTGGTGGGGCGGTACGATTTAAGTCTTGATAAGGCTTTGGAGCACAAAATAGTTCTTCATTACGGCATGGATTATGATATTATACCATAATCAAACACTATTACACGTGTTTCTCCATGCCATACCTTGTTCAGATCTCAAAATACATGTAAAATCAGCATTGCAGCTGGCAATAGCGTACTATTACGGTTTTCTTTCAAGTCAAAACGTGAGCAAGCCAATTCAGGTTCTTCAATGGGAAAGTATATTTTCCAATGTGATAGGAAAGTCACTTAAATGTAAATGACAAAACCTGAGTAAAATGAAAAGAGGCGTGGCATAAATTTAAATTAGGCCGATTCTAAAATGTGCCATTTAGCTCAGGTTTTTGAATCGTCCTTACTGTAGGAAAAATATTCCTTAAGTAATTATAATATGGGTTTCATGTACACCTTCCGTTTTTTCTCGTGCTAATATTGCACAGTAAACTATTCGCTAATGCAGGTTAACATTACGATTTGCTTATTATTCATGATACCATACCTATTCCCTTGACGATAGGGGCATGAAAAAATCTTTATCTGTTTTATGCCTTTCTCTCAAGTTACCTATCCTTCACATTTCTGCCTTTCTCCACGAATTTCTCATCCCATCCTCATTTTTCTATTTATTTTATTTTCGCAGTTCCTTCTTCCCGCGTTTCCCATGCCAGTTCGCATATCATTCTCATGAGCTTCAATCACATCTATTCCCAGAGGAACATTTCGGATGGCTCTACGCCAGAGGTCCGGGGTAGGGAAGAGAAGAAAGGAGGGAGAGTTATAACGAAAGTTTGCGTCAACGAGTTACGTAGAAGATGGGTATGAATAGGTGGGAAGGGAGAAATGGGCTCGGTGGCTGTGACATCTGCGACCAACTCCTCTGTGAGTGAGATTCGTGTTCTTTATGAAGCCGTGCTCTCATGGCGGGAACGATCCAAGGTACCTTGGGAGCGAGCTATTTTTTGTACTCGGCTCCAAGGCATGAATGAGCAAGCGTGGTGCTAATGAAAAGTTTAATTCCCAGATTAAACTTTCTCTATTTAAACGTATTTAGTTACACAATTGTGCTCACTATAGCTAATAGGTCTTGTGGTAAATTACCAATTATTCATGCACAATTTTATTCAATCCTTGATATTCTGACCGCATTCTCATTCACAGAGTGTTGGGAAGGAGCCAAGGCATCGCAAAAATTCAATTGCCCAAACATTTTTCAAAAATCGTGTAAGCATACACTTGAATTGTGGGTTTAAATCATGTCAACGGACTAAAATGCTGAATATGAGGGTTTTTCGTATCCAGAAATCTAAGTGAAGACTTTCGTGGCCAGTGTTTTTCACATTTGTTTGCGATTTTAAAACCTTCCCTGGGTGTTACAGAACTCTCAGGGATGAAGGGTCCTTTCTTCTGCCTTGATCTCGGTGAACGGCCGAGTATAGAGCTCGAAGGATACTGTACGGTATAATAGGATTATATCTCCTGCCACCATCTCACTTGTTAGCTTTGGTAGTGACAGGGAAATACCTCGTCAAATCTTTCTGCTTAACTCTTGAATTCTCTAAAGCTATATATGTGTGTAACCTATCATAATAAGTTGAAGTTTTTATAATATTTGATACATTCAGAAAAGAAATCGTTCATATATTTCTGCCTGAGATAAAATCTGTCCTTCAACCATTGTGTTTCATATTCTGTCGTTTCTCACCGTCATTTTCTCCCCATGATCTCATAATCTCATTCTACGTCCGCCTCATTTTCTTCATCTACTACATCCTCCATCCGTATTCCTGTTCTCATATTTCTCAAATTCACATCATTATCTTATTTTTTTCCCTTTTCTCCATCACTTTTCATGTCATTGCTTTTTCACCTCATTGCTCGCACCCACCTGCGTCAATGGAGATGGAGATAGGGCATTTCGCATGTAAACATGGAGTCTTTTTCATTTCTCCCTGGAGGAAAATATTCACCTCGTCACGCCCTCATGTTCCAGGCCGTCATACAAGCCTCTCCTCCTCCTTTATATGATTCGGTTATCGCAGGCGTGTGTCACACCCGAGTGTCGATCGTGCCCAAGGAGGGTCGCGCACGCCACCCGGTTCCTGACGCAACGTCATCGTCCCATTTCCAAGCGATGCGGCCGGGGTCAAGGATAAGGGAAGAGAGGCTGAGTGATTTAAGCGCGCGCTCGTGTCGCGTTCCGCCTCCTATTCCATTCTCCGCCGCGCCTGAGGGTCAGCCGAATGGAGACAAATCGTCGTTCAAATGTTTGTTCCGGGGGATGGAATAGGCGAGCGAATGGGAAACCTTTCCTAGGCCCGATCAACAAGCCCTTCCACTGGAACGCACGTGTCCTTTATAGTTTTCAGTCCGGAGTTTGATGCGTAGTATGCTCGAGAGGCTCGCTCGCGTCCAGAGAGCTTAGTTCCTGATACTCAAGGACTGTGATTAAGTGGTAAGAGTGGTGCTCCTTGTCAAAATCGATTGTTAGTTTTTTTATTTTGAAATTTTCTTTCGGTTTAACGTGCATCAATTATGTCTCTGAATGTATTTTTAGTGCCATATACTCCATTTTCTGCATGTTTCCATTTCTGATAGTTAATTTATGTTGGTTAGTTGGTTGGTTATTCAGGGGAGGTTTCAAGGTTATTTGCGCCTCTTAGGAGAGGTGGGTAACTGGGTAATGGTGGGAGTTTTCAGGTGATGGAGGAAGAGTGGAGAGAAACCCAGCGTCGGCATTAGAATATTCTTAACGACAGGCGCCAAGGGGACCACAGCTTAACGTCCCATCCGACGGACGGAGTACTAAATATTAAATGTCCTCCACTAGGCACTCAAATAGGGACCGGTTTGCCTCTGAAAAATCCGCCATTGCCGGGAATCGAATCTGGGCCCTCGGGATGGGAGGCTAGTACTCTAGCCACCACGCCAACCCAATCCCCTTAATATACGTACACCAAAACTGGCAAAGGGATATTTGTACGCAGGTGTCGTAGTAGCTGTCTCAGCCTGCGTGGTCGTTTTCTTCTCGCATCCACTCACCATTCGCCAGTCATTACTGCCTGCCAATTATAACACCTTCCCTGAGAATTCAATGAGAGTGTTGTCAGAACTTGTTTTTCGCGAAATATTTCCGTCCTGATTCATAAAAATGCTTTTATACTTCGCTGTTTTCTTACATTTAGGATGCCGATTTACGGGGTCAGTGGCGCAAATATGCATATTTTGATAGTGGGACACTTAAGGATGTGATTGCTTCCCGTGGATTTAAAATTAATGCACCTCTTCTTTTAGTACATACATGCGCGCTCCATCATAATATACCCGCAGGTTGCCAAGGCGCATTAAATGCAATCGTTTTGAAAACGCTAGTGAAGTATTTGTTAAGAATTGAACTTTAGTAGGTATTTATGGGTTTTTTCATGGTCTTTATCACCTATAAGGCGAAGCTGATGTAATTTTATAAAGTCCCACCTGGTATGTGTGCGTTATTACATCAATATCGGAATGCATCATTTAAATCCCTCACTCCTCCACTTGAGATCAAAGCAGGTAAAATGGATCGGGGTGGATGTTTTTTAATGGGAGGCAAGAGTGAGCTTCATTGCCGTCGTGAGTTCCGCTCACAACGTCAGAAAGGCGTCACTCCCTTACAACGTCAGCTAATCACGGACCGAATTGCTGCGTAATAAAACCGTAATTCACCCAGCTTGCGAAAAAATAGGCCTCCGCCCTGCCCTCCCTCTGTGCTTACGGGTTCTTATCTCACCGACTCGCCTTGAGACTCCTCACGTGGATGTTTGCTCCCAAGGCAACGCGGGTGCGCCCCATTGTTTGCTATCCGTTCCTTTCGCGAGGCCGGGGAAAATCAGTCTCCGTACGCTCCAGTCCCTCGGAAGAAAGACGTCGCTCTCAATGTTTGCTAAGTTCCGGCATGGAAAGACTCCCGTCGATCCCGGTGCGCTCAAGGCTCCTCGTGAACTCAGGTGCACTATCCGGGGCTAGATGTGGTTCAATTGTTGCCACGCAACGTAATTGATGTGATTCGCTCACTGAAATGAGAGTGAGGGGAAAGCACCTGCGAGGCATCTGAGCTCGTGTTCCCTTGTTCAAGTGTTTCACTATTGTGAGATTCCTCTTTCATCTTTCTGGCGGTTTTTTCTATCTTCCAGGTCTCCTTTGCCTCATTTCTGGGAGTAGGTGAGCCTTCTTCTCATCTTGAACTGTAGGCTTTTATAGCAATGTTATATATATACGGGATTGTCTGATGATTTTCGACAAGGGGAGCTAATCCCCCACAAAGTATTCCCTAATGTATCTCAGTGAAACATATTTATAGCAGAATTTCCACAAGGAAAACGTCCATCTTCATTAGGACTCGAGCCTAGAATCCTCTGATATTCGGTCGGTATTCGCGACTAGTTCGCAATCCTTGAACTGGAAAAATATTTATTTTTCTTTTTCTTACTTAGTTCGATTTTTTTGACGAGTCGAAACCTGGATCTTCGCAGCAGGAGACCATTAACAAAATATGTTGCAACGACTCAGTTATGCGTTTTTCCCGAAGCTCGAAAGCCATTCGCAACTTTATTGCTATTATTTTTCGAACTTTACCTCGGCCGTTTGCGTTCATCGAGCACAATATTTAGCTTTCCTCTTTTAGGTGGGAATTTTCTGGTTTATTTCAGATGCTTCGCTCCGATTGGACGAGCTCTAAAGCCAAATTTTCTGAAACTGTATTCTTACGATTTCGTGTGTGTTCGCGGAATACTAGCGCCGAACATTTGAAGGATTTGTCAACATTTCCGTCGGAGTTTGTAGGGATGGGATGAGGTCTGCTGTGAATGAAGTCGCCGAAATACCCTCTCAACCAATCCATAGGGGGAGGGGGGGTGAGGTTGCTGTGACGTCACGTCCGGGTGTTGTATCGGCGTCGGCAGGATGTGCGTGCTTCGGTCCACGTCCATTGTCTCGTCCGTGGCACAAGCGGGAGGAAGGGTCGAGGGGAGACGATTCGTATACGTGGAGACGTTGGAGTGGCGCCGGGGGGAAAACGAGGGACAGGGCCACCTCGACTGTCTCGAGCCGCCCCTTAGGTAATCCCAGGGCCGCGAGACCACACAAACCCTCCTTTCAAGCCGCTCACGCCTTCATCAGTCGTCGAGAAGAATTATGATCGCGAGTGCACGGGACTAGGAGAAAAGGACCCGGGGCTAGGGAAGGACCTCGACTTTCCCCAAAAGTGAGGTGCTGGAGATTATTTTAATTATCCGTGTGCCCGAGATAATAATGCTCGAGTGCACTCGTACACTCTGCCCATCCCCGTAATTTTCACCCCAAAGTCTCTCAATCGTTAATGGAAAGATGCGGCGGTGGCGATCGTGAAAAAACAATCGTTCTCTCCTTGTACTCTCCACCGTAAGAACGGACGAATGGTCGGGTTATTGGGTGTCGTTCCGGATGGTAAATCATTCAAGTCACTGGGCCTCACAGCTCAATTTCCGAATTCTCGGCCCGAGATGATAGCTTTCCTAGGTGATTTCTCATCTTCAATGTTGTCCACTTAACTGTGATGGTCCATAAACTATTTTCTGGCCATAAGTGGGTTATCTGTTATAGATGGCCGGCTTTTTAATAATTTATTTTCTCCCACTTCATCGTCAAATTTTCGATCATGTGTTCTAATGCACACGCTTAATGAATAACCATGACGCGCTCGGTGGCAGGCTAAATGATCACTGTATTTCACGTGTGAAAGAAGGCTGCATCAAACTTTCTCTCGTTGCCCACACCCCGTGGTGATGCTGGATGCATATTAATTTCCCTAGGAATTGGGACAGATAATAATATAGGGAAAATATTCCCCTGACCGGAACAGATGGGAGAAATTTCCCCTTTGAAGCGTAGAGTCTTACGGTGGTAGTTTGTGTTTCTGTTCTCCGGTAGTACCCACCCTACTCTATGATGAAAAAAATAATAAATTAAAAACTTCAGTTCTCCACTTTAAGTTTTTTCCCCTGTTACTCCATTAAGCTGGGCCATGACATGTTGCTCGTCGCACACGTGAAGAAGAAATTAATCCATTGCCCTGTGCACATGCTGAGGTGTGAGGTTCCATTGAAAGTCCAATTCGAGGGTACAGACAAGACGTCAATTGATAGATGCGCATGTATTAGTGTTGCATTTTTTTGGTGCGCCAGTGAGAGATAAATTGGACGGACGACGACGAGCGCGGGCTTTCACGTGTTTTTCTGAGGGTTTTGTTGTGCTAATGCCCAACTGGTTGCACCGTAAACGCCGGGCAGTCAAAAACTTCCGGACGCAAAACAATGTGAAACTCCCGGTCGCTCCGTCGTGGCATCAACCGTGAAATTAGTTTCTAGTGGGGCGACTGAGAGGACGGAGGAAAAAATATACACTTAACTGTGCCACGAGGGGACTACACCCAGGCGACCCCGACAACGACGAGTTCCACAAGAGCCCTCGTCTGAATTGGATATTTTTAATTCCCCCACTCTCGTTTTTCGTTCATCTCCCCCTACGCTTCAGCACCACTATCTCTCTACTTCCCTCCGTTTCGTCCTCTACGTCAAACTCTCGTGTTATCTAGACTTGCTCGAGAGATTTTTAAGCCTCTTGTACCAGCCTTTCCAGTGTCCAGACTTCACCACCTTCCGGAGGCACGCCCCTCATCTCCGGGGGAAAAGGGATGGGCCGCCCGGTTCTCGATCGCCTACCACAGCGTGACGACACGCGTGATCTCGGAGGGCAGGTCGCACTGCTCACTCGCGGCGGTGAGATCGACGCCTGTTCACCTTTTATTCTGAGGAGAATGGAGGCGAAAAATCCTTTTAAGTGCTTCTGAGGCCGGCTTCAATTACCTGCTTAAGGGCCCATTTAAATGAATACTCTATTTTTTTGCATTTCTGGTGCGAGTTAGCCGAAGTGCTTTCTTGTCTATTGATATCCGTAGAATTAAAATACTTTTCACTATCTCTTTTGCAGATAATGATTAAAATGGCATGCGTTTTGCTGTAGAAAGGACCCGTACAGCTTGGGTTTTAGTAGTGGGGAAATTATGCAGTTCGTATAATAGATGCTTAGTATGTGACTACGGATGATAAAGATAAATGTTTATTGTTCGTGGACCACTTGGTCCACTAAAAATTACAAAAGGTACACATTATTATGAGAGCTCGAGTACGGAAAGGTGATTACAAAAGATAGTGGGTACAAGCAATGAGCAAAATAAGAATATCAATCAAGAAAAACAAAATCATGGTCAGTCTAATTGTATTTTTCTTGCAATAGCATTGTATTAAACAATCTGTTTCTAAAAGCCTTCCGCGAATTAGAATATTTAATTGATTCAGGAGTGATGTTCCATAACTTTTCCTTAACAACAGAAAAAATTGCATTATGTATTCAGACTGATTCTTCTTCAAATTCAACTTTTGAAAAGTTTGTACAAAAAAGAGGCAAGCATGTATTCCCTCCTTGTTTTAACTCTAAGCCGTCCTAATCTGGAAAGATAAGGGGAAATATGATCATCTTTTTAAATCATAAATGAACTGAACACACATATTTAATTGTCGTTGAATTCCAATGTTAATCTCTTCAGTTAGGTCATGATAAACAAGACAACAGTTCATCATTGCTGCAAATTAAATATGTATGTAGGTACCTTGTAATTCATAGAAAAAGTTCAGGAAATTACATTTATTGCACTGCAAAATAAACCTACATAGGAAAAATTGTGTTTGTCAGTAACGCATTCGTAGTTATATATATTTTTTTAATTTCGATTATTACCTATGATACGTAAATACTTGTATTGTATGTAACAGGTGTACGACAATTCTTTTAGTGATTGATATGTAAAAATCTTATGCAAGATGCGCATTTATTCACAAAATTAATTGGGCAATAAAGAAAAAGCACCGGCGAAACTCAGCTTTCGCGAAAATAATGGCAATTTTGAAATGTTTGCGGATAAAATACAATTATGATTTTAAAGTGAAAGTGATTTTTTTTGCCTATATGGGTAATCTCAACACTGAAAAGTGAATTGTGTCCAGAAGTGATTCTGTATACAGTTCCATTTCCTGTCTATCCATCACTTTTTTCTGAGAGATAATTCCTCTACTGTCACAATAGTAAAGACTTTTACATGAGCTGTGGTGATGGAAAGCTATTTTTCGATTTTGTTTTCGATCCCTCCCGTTTTTATGTTGCGAAGGGGAAAGTATTTTATTGGTGTATCAACTGTTTCTATCGATGATTTGAAATAATTAACCCTGTTATATTCCACAAAACCTTTTATTGACCGACCGGTTTCGACCTTTTCAGTTCATCATCAGTGGTTGAACAAGTAAAAGACTTGCCGCCTTGCCCATCTTTTACTTGTTCAACCCCTGATGATGACCTGATAAGGTCGAAACCGGTCGGTCAATAAAAGGTTTTGTGGAATATAACAGGGTTAATTATTTCCAATCATGAATGCATTACACAAAGTTACCTAGCCAACTATCGATTTCTTTCTATCGATTTTAGACGTAGAATATATCAGCATAGAAGTGTTGCGATTTCATCAGATGAAGTTAAAATTGAAGACATTACGTCGTACACTGTTTTTTTCCCTAGAGCTTCATTCCCTTTAGATACATCCGCGTACGAGACTTGATTGCGTATTCTGTTGGGACAGTAACATCTAATTACGCTATTCGTTTCCGGCCGGGAAATTTTATGCAAACACTGTCGTTCCACACCCCGAAAATTACGCGGCCCGCCACGACACAGATAATAAAGTGTCACTCGAAAGGGGCAAGGGAGTTTTTTCTCCGACCAAAAGGTCCAGGTTCTTCTTTTTATCAGTTACAGAGAGGGCGGCGAACAAAACCACCGTTTCACTCGTGACATCAGCCGGAAGACGGACATAAATAAATCCCCTTCTCCCTCCCCCTCGTCGTGTCCGACTGCTGCTGTTGCTCCCTTGGCCGCCGCATCCCATCGCCCATGTTAGATTACGTATGCATATCGAGGGAAGTCTCTTTCTCTTTCGTCGCAGGGAGGGAGTACCCATGAGGGGAGGAGTGGGGGGATCACATATATTCACCCCAACACACACATGCGCACGACGCCCATTCAGTTGGATTGTCACGACGGAAGGATGTCGTTCTCCCCGAGAGACAGGTGGGGAGGGCGGGGAATGGTAATAGTGGAGTCGAGAACTGGGAGGATGCATGGAAAACGCCATGACATGAGCGAGGACGGATTGGATCGGTCGTAAGGGAAAATGATAGCCATGCGTTCAATTTGAAATGATGAGCATGCAATGTGAATTATAAGCCGTATTTTATAGATTTTTTCTCTTCTTCTTATATTGTCATGCGGCTATTACTATTACTAGCGGCTGGATATTACTCGTTTTAAGAATTTCAATGGAAAGGATGTAAAAGAAAGAAGAGCTATACACATAGTGCTAATTGTTTAGGATTTGAATGAGAAGGTTTATGATTAGACGATGATAGGATCGAGAGGAGAGCTGCGTCAAACCAATAGTAGAATTTCTGACCCATGATGATAATTACTCGCATGTTTCGGCATACATGAAAGAAATCATGCTAACATTTAAATATATAAATACGCTGTTTCCACAAGTATCGGATTATAGCTTCATATTGATAGTTCTACGAACGTACTCTTCCATGATTTTTTTTTTCAAACCATGCAATGGTCTTGAAAAATATTCGAAATATGCGCATGAGTTCGATCGTTTAATGTTCCAATGACTTAAGCACGTGATAAATTTTGATTTTCTCTTTTCAATATCCTAATACGAGTTGCAGCCCTTTCTCCGCAATATACCTTGAAGTGTTTCTGTTCCAACATGCGAGGTGACTGTGTGCCTGCTAGGACGGTTTGAAATCAACGCCAATATTTTATCCGCACCGAGCCGGAAATGCACCGTCAGCACCCGCGAAATTATGCGAAAACTGAGAAACGCTCCCCGAGGCCCGAGTGTCCTATATGTCAGAAACTTTACGACCTAATCCGTAGAGCAGAACTGTATGTGCCGTTTCTTTAGTTCCTCGGTAGCGAAAGTCGCCGTAGATATGAAAATGTTCGCACCCTCAGCGGGTTTGAAGATAGAAAGGGTTTTCCGGAATTTTGGAGAATGTACGAGAGACTTCTGCATATTTAATTCAGGGAGCGACGGGGATGGCAGGTCGCTGGAGAAATTTCAGTTGCCCTTGGGAATAGCGGGTGAGGGGATGAACCAACATGTTTGCGTGGGAACGGTGAAAATCGCGCAGGAGAGAGAAAAAATATGTGCATACCTACGTGCAAAGCAATTCCTTTCTCTTTCAAATATCTTGGACGGAAACCGCTTTCCAGCTGGGACTGGGGAATCTCCCTGTGGGTGCCCCTCCCAGTATCTTTTCCTCTTCTTCCCCTATACCAGAAACCTCATCCCCGTAATCAAATGAGTCTCCTCCAGGTCGCCCCTCTCCTCGGGCTTTTTGCCTCGCTCCCTCCAGCGTATATCAACAACGTGCCTAGGGTTCAGGAAGGGGACCCGAAGAGGGGCGGGACATCTCAGGATTCAAGGGGAGACCGCGACCGAGCGGTGTCTCGCCGTGCCTTCCGACCGACTCACGCGGGAAGTGACTTCCGGCAATGGGAGAGTGACTCACGAGTCTCTCGGGAGAGGACATTATGAGAGAGCCCTCTTGGTCGGCGTCTGTGAGGGAACGGGGCAGAGGTGGGGCCGGGAGGAGGAGGAGGGAGTTTCCCGCTGGGGCATTGGCCTTCCCGTCTCCTCTCTCGCTCTTTCTTTCCGTTGGTGCCTTCCCCTCTCCCTTCTCTTCAATCTCCTCCTTCGGTTGGAAAGAGGGGTGGGACCGTCCTTGGCCAAGGAGGCGGGAGGGGAGAGGAAGGTGGGGAGTTGGGGGTAAGTTGATTAATTCAGGTGGGCGGACAAGGGGTGGCAAAAACAAAAATTTCCCCCACCATCTATCCCCCCCGCGTATGTTTCTTGTGGTTGTTTTTTGTTTGAGACTTCAAGGTCTCCTTTGTCCGCCGTGGGACGTTCTTATTTGTTGGTGATCCGTTTCCTTAATCGGGTGAAAACGGTCTCTCCACATTGAAGGCTCCTGGGCATTATACGGGTGTAGCCAAAGGGGTGGTAGTGTGTGGGTGCGATATATGCATTCATTTGACTTAATGTTCAAGCAACATTTTCCGGATTTACTTTCGTTAAGGATAGGGTCTACGAGAACAGGATACCCTTGGAAGACCTTCACACCGTCACCCCTTTATCACCGTCACCCCTTCGTGGATTCTCCTTTTTGTTTCTTCTTTTATACAGTCTGATTGGAATTTGGAGATGAAGCAATTTTTTTTATTTTTATGGCGTGGTAACAAAAATCATGACACCATAGTGATGCCATTCTTCGCAGCTGACCGTGTCCACCAAATTGCATGTGAAATCGTCCGTATAATAACTCCACAATGTACTGAGTGTATTCTGAGTAATTGGTTGAAACTAATTTCATTGATAGCTAAGCCGTCGATTGTTTTGGAATTTTCCTGTTTTATATACTGGGAGTAATAAGCGCAGAAAATACTATGGTAAGTCTCTGGTAGAATACTGATGTACAAACGCAGCTTAGCTCGTATTTTCTTTTAACACCGTGGTTCTAAAATTTTTTTCCCGTAGTTCAGTAACTAACCAAGCCTATCGCGAAGGGCAGTAGTTGCGTATTTTTAATGTGTGACAATCTTCAGGGAATTAATGTTGAACTGAAATATTTACAAAGGCTCTTGAGGGAAAGAGAGTTGAGAATTTATAGCGAAAAAAATCGAAATTTCGGCACCAAAAACCTAATTACATTAGTCAATGGATTTTCCTCACTTCATCGCATTATTTTTGGTTGAAATTTCATCCGAGATACGGAATATTTTAAAATTCAAGCCCAGGGCGAAACGAAGAAGAAAAGTTATGCATTCATTCTGTTCTCGTGCTCCAGAACTGGCGCTACGGTCCGCTAAGCATTGGGAAACACTGATCCACGAGCTTTATAATTCCGTCGTGAAATAAATTGATTCGGCTTTGAATGCGTCGAAGTGCTTCCTCGTGCAGTAATCCTGGATCTGAAGCATGGTGAAGATTCGGTGGATTACCGGACCCCCAGCGCACCTTGCGTGCGCAGGTGCCAATCACAACCGTAGCGAAAAGAGGCGAACGTTCCATTTCATCACCGCGGCGGCGCGTTCTTTTCCAACGATCGTTTGCATCTTCCGCGGGAAAGGTCGCGTCGGAGAGCGCTCCCCAAAGGAGCAGGCGAAGTTTTCCCTCTCGCATGTGCGGCTGCGCAGTCTCCGTTCCCTCCTCGCCTTCTCATCGTCCCTCTCACAGCATCCCTCTCTCTCTAGGAGCTCTTCAAAAGGGCAGAGCCTCCCTTGGACCTTTGGTGGCGAAAGTGAGGGGGTGGGGCGGGCGAGAGAGTGATAATTTCAAATATAGAATGGAATGTTGTTCCGTGGAGAGTGGTGCCGGGTCGGTGGCGTGCCGGTGACTATAAATACTGAAGGAGGGGTGTGCCTTATCTGAATTCCAGCTGGTGGAGCGTGTGTTCGGGAAATTGACCCAATTAGTCCGGGTCTGCCTTTTCATCTTGTCGTGCCCGCGTCGGACTTCCAGTGTTCATTGGTGAATTTATGCGGTGACCACCGAGTGTAGCTCGTGTTGTGATTTGTGCCGGAGACTATATATTATGCGTTTTTAATAACTGTGATCGCTCCGCTTCGTTCCTCCAGCTCTCGACTCTAACCTCTCTCTTTTCGGATTCAATATTTTTAGTTCTCCTGCCAGGGTGGGGGGGGGGGGGCGGGGCGTCTGAGTTATTGTTTTTATGTGGTAGTTAATTTCTTTGGGCACCTTCAAGGACATTGCATCAGCTATTAGCTCACGTTATGTAACGACGGTGAGAGCATATCGCCTAAATGCACAATGCCGTGTGTAGCTTGAAGTGGTGGCATGTCCATTTTTTTCCTTTGCTCAGGGGTTGGGCCGACTATTGTTAGGTACATGTATATAATTCAAGTCTGCAACCAACGTGTGACTAATGGTTCGGAAAGCACTACTTTACCTAGATTTATAACAATATAAGAACTACAATTTTTCGTTACTATCCCTTTATTTTGCCTTAACATCTGGAGCTCCAGCTGTAAAGATGGTTTGTTTTTTCAAGAGCAAACGGATGGTAGTAAAAATGCAAGGAGGAAACGGTCGTGACAACGTCGGATTCAGACGTGCTAGATTCAAACGCTTCTGCTCCAAGCTCTTATGCCGCTCGGTTTTAATCGCAGCGTCGATTGCTGCATAATCAAGTGAATAAAAAAAAGTTGAGTGGTCGTCCTCATAGTGTCAGTCTACTACGTCGGGGTCAGTTCTAACAAACACTTGGCGCCATTTGTGCACTCCTCAACAGTGCACCCACGGGTGCTCTCTCTCTCTCTCACCCACTCTCCACTGCGATGAAAAGAGGAGAAAGAGAGGGAGTCTCATAAGTGCAGATTTTTAGACTGTGCAGGCTGATTCATGCACTTAATTGAGATCCCCTCGCCTTCCTCACCTCTCTCTCTCTCTCTCCATCTTACTCCCGCAGACCCACTTGAAACATGCCCGTCGTAGAGGAGAGCCCACACCTGGCGTGCCGTGCGGCAGAGCAGAAAAGCAGCGGGAGAAGATAGGGTGGGTGGGAAGAATGAAAGCCTTCCATTGTGCGGAGGGGGTAGAAAAAAGCCATTGCTTGGGTTAGCGGTTCGGTACTTGTTACGTGGTACGCCTAACTCCATGCGAGTCAATCATTGGAAGCCCTTTCTCTCCTCTCCCCACCCTCTCAACCACTCCCCGCGTCACCCGAAAGCCCTCTGCAACGGCCATAACGCACGCCTCGTCGGTTATACTCCACCATCGCCGCCGGAGAGAAAACAAAAGCTTTTCAGCCGAGTCATATGTTCCCTCCCCTCTCGCTTCGTTCTCTCGTCACCGCTGCATCTCCAGTCCCTTACCCCAACCTCCCCTCATTCAAATCCCTCTCTCCTCATTTCTACCTCCCACTCTTTCTCTCTTCTCCTTCTCTCTCTCCCTTCCTCTCCAGCCCACTTCCTCGCTTTCATTCCGCGTATTTTTTCTGTTTCTCCTTCCTCCTGCATCATTACCCTCTCCACCTCCCTCTCTTTCTTTCCCACCCCCCGCCTCCTCTCTTTCCGCCCTCATGCAACCTCTTATTATTCTACCCACACCCCTCTCTGCATGTCTATTGATGGCCGTGCTCTTTCTCCTCCTCACAGTATTTTAAATTTTGTCACGATATTTTTTTTCGTTGTTGCTGTAAATGTCGCGGGTTACAATGAACGCTCGGAGGGAACGAATAGTTGCGAAGTAGGAGAAAAGGCGAGAGTTTGGTGTGAGTTGAGGGGAGAATGCTAAAAACTAATTATGTAGCATCAAATGAAATAGCTACAAAGGACGTTGTAAAACGGTTTGGACTGCTCTAGGAAATATATGGAGATGAAGTTATGACGCTTGAGTTTGAAAAAAATATTCGTTCATACTTTCATTCTACGTTCGTACAAGTTCTTCATAGGCGTAAATGAGGTTATTATACTATAAGGTTATTATACTATAAGGTTATTATACTATAAGGTTTCTGAACTACTTATATTGAGAACGGCTGCTTTTGCAGGAACAAACTAGGAAATGCTTGTTATGCATTGTTACTCCGGAAACTAAGTACCTATTCTAGTCATTTAACTCAGCCATAGTGCTCTAGGGAAGCTTTTACTGATGGACAAAGCCGTGACATTGATGTAGCTGAAGAGCAATGATTCACTGGTTTTCGGAATAGGTTGAGGATTCAGTGTCATTCTTATATTTTTTTTTATTTATACATTTATGATTTATCTTATATTGTTGAGGGAGCCAGAATCTTCGGGTTTTTCTTACTTCTGAGATTGCAGGCCTGAAGGAAATTCAGATAGATGAAATTATTGGGTTTCTCATCACGGCACAATTTTGATACTCCACCCCTAGATTTAGGCATTACTTAAAAATATTGAAATTGAAGAAAAATAATGAAGGAATATCCTGACAAAGTCCGCGTCAATATGACTCGTATTTATAACTCTATCAATCCACACCCCACTAAGGTTCATTTCATAGAAAAAGAAGCTATTTTTTGTTGGAATCTCAATATTTGAGGGCTGTATGGAGAGTAGCTGAAGTTCAATCCAGTCCGTCACATTGAACCGTAAATACTTTTACGCTGGGCATTTTCTTTTTGTTGACAACTATTTTTATCACCTCGCATATTTTCATTTCATCACGAGAAACGTTGTACTTTTGAGCTTTCCATTTTACTTCTGGTGAAAGTTTTATCATTTCTTTCCAGGTTTAACGCTAGGAAAATTTATTTTTCCCAATTCATATGGACGTTCACCATTCTCCCTTCATTGCCACAGAACTCGACACTTATCCTTTCCTAAATACGTCGGCAACCAAGCGTAGCATTGGCCCTAGCTATCTTCAGTTTAATCCCTTTCCTATATCCCCGTGCACGATTCTCCTCTACGTTTTACTCTCACTTTACGCCCAATACGCCTTTTTCTTTCGTTTATGCGTTTGGCCTCTTCCTCGAAGAGTTTATTATAGTTCTTCGGTCTCATCTCAACTCAATATTTCCGGTAATCTCGAGCCTTGGATTTATATTCCCTGTCCATTCCCGTTATTCCTCGATTTTTTAAAGTGTAGAGTTCGTAAAACGGAAGTGTCAGCTCTTGGTTATATTTCAGAGGCTCTGGGGTCATTGGCAATGCTGAGCGCACAGCCTGAACTGCAGTAATGTATTTGTGGTACAGTGGTGGAAGCAGAGAACCTTAGGTGGCAGTGACAGCTGGTTAGATCGAACATTAAGTCTTCTTACCAAATATGCCCAATACGGTTACACCATAGGGAGAATGGTAAAGCCTCTATCTCCTTCCGACTGAGCCATTATGGTGAATTTAGCGGCAGTTCTGTTTCCATTATTCAGCGCAACACGTGAAGAAACTTATGATCAGAAGTTACTTATAGCATTCTTGCTTCTATCTGTGGGACGTATCCCGATTTGCCAACGAATACTGACGCACATTGATGTATAGTAAACGGTGGGTGGTCGACTCATGGCCCAATCGTATGGTGAGGGAACGTCGCTCGTATGGCATAGTTTTTAAGCTTGATTTAGGCGCTATTGTTTTAATCATCTTTGCTTATTGAATTTTGGTACTTCGAGCAAATCTAGCTTCTGAAATTCGGCAGCAGCAGTGTCTGATAAAGGTAATTTCTTGATTGGGTTTAAACATGTTCCACTTACCAGTGGATGACAGCTTTGTGGCTCAAGGTAATAAGGAAAAGAATATTTACAAAACTGAAGGAGTCTGGAGCGATTCATAGAATCGTTTGGTTCTCAGGCACGGACGGATGAATGACTAAAACCGCCGATTTTTTTCGTCCCTTCCTTGCTTGCTTTTCCATTAGCCGTCCTCCTCCATTATTTGTCTCTATTTTTTCTCCTCTCCCGCCTGTAGTCGTTTCTCCCTTCCGGTTCGCTTCGTAGCGCACTTTGCTGCATGCTCTCCCCTCCCCCCTCTCTCCTTCCTTCGCTGCCCCCCCCCTGTATTTTCCTCCCATTCCGCTCGGAGCTTACCCTTGACCCGATGCACAACAGGCGCTGGATCCGCGGCGGCCACGTGGAGACGCCTCTCTCTCTCTCTCTTTCCCCTTCCCCTGAGGTCCCCACTCCCCCTGCCATCGCCAACCCGCCTCCCCCCTCTTCTCCCTGCCATCCTCATTTCACACACAAACTCTTCCCGTTTCCCAGCGCCGCCCATTTTCCCCGAATCATCCGCTCCTCCCTCGCATGCATGAAATGTGCCCAAATGCAAGTCCTCGAGGCACATTCGTAACTTTGTTTGTGTGGCCTCATCTTGCTTCTCCCTCCCTCTTGCCTTCTCTACGCCATAACCCCTTCGTCTTTCCCTCCCCCCTCCATGTGCCATCTATTGAGGCCGTTCGTCCGTTTTTTCTCCCTCCACCTCCCTATCCGATTCTCTTCTCTTTCACTCCTCCGCTGCTCATGTGCTATTCTGTCTGCCTCCTCCACGAAGGGCTGTATCTCCGATTTCTATGAGGTGTGGTTGTCCCACGCCAGAGAGTTTTGGTTTATTCTTTTCTTCCTCTCTCCATCCGTCACCATTATGGCGGTTCTATCATTCTCCCCCAGGACCGTATCACCGCGTCCGGAATATGTATGTATTCATTTCATTGGAAAGAATTTTCTGTCTGCACGTTACGCTATGCCTTCTTTCCTCTCTTGTTCTGAAATCCAACTCTCTCCTTGGCTTCAGTGATGATGGTTTTAGGTGTGTGTTGTACTTGGCCGCATATGCTTTCCCGTCGAAAGAATACCGAACTAATCATATTTGTCGCGCTAATTCTGGAACTTATTTGTATAAGTAGATAGGTCCTTGTTTTGATCTTGGTATTGCCGACACATATTTTTTGTGCTGGATCTTATGTTGCAAGTTCTTTGATGCTTCCACTGACTGCCTGAATTATGAATAAATTCTTTCCATTTTTTAATAATCCTGCAAAATCAGTTACCATCCTAGTCGGGATAAATTGTTATGTTTCAGAATATAGGTTCATACTGTCGTTGCTAATGTCTGTTTCTATTCAGGAATATATTTATCATTGGTATATGTAACAAATGAAGATTAATATCCACAAAGCCGTAACCATAGCATAGAGAATTGGTATATGTCTTTTGTACTCTGTCTTGAATGTACTTCAGGGAGAATTAATTGACTTGAAATGATTGGAATATGTAATGTCATTAATATCGCGCATTCATAGTAAAATTTTAATGTAACTTTGTATCAAATCCATGCTTTTCACGTTTATTTTTCTTATATCTACGCAATTCGTTTCACGTTAACTGGTAACGTAAGGATCAGATGATGTAAGACACTTCCATTCGATCTTTCGTGAACCACGGATTTACTCGGTTGATTTTCCCTTCAGAAACACTCGAGCCTGGTAAATAATGGCCATAAAATTGTAATTTATTGCAGCACCCAATAATTGATCTCGTGAGTATTTCACATGTTACTTCAATGTTTAGGATATAGCAATAGCCTTAGGCAAGAGAGCAGTCGAATCATTGGAGATAAAAGTTACGCAATGTCTTGAAACTCACGGGAGTATCGTGCGCTCGTTAAGAAGTCGCAGTCGATTATTTCCTGTTAACGATTATGAATCCAGCCGTGGTCTTCTCATTCAAGCATTTCCCTTGCATGGTTGGCTGGCTATTCTCCTCCACCTCCTGGCTCATTGAGGAGTCCCGAGGGAATGAATCTGATGATGTCGTAAGATAAAAGTGTTTCTCTCTTCACACACGCTATAATATAAAGAAAACATTCATGGAAGAGTGAGAATTATGGCTGGAATCATACTGCCGATCTCACACGCCTCAAAGATACGGTATGAGAAAGGACTCTGTATAATCCAGCTTTTCCTTAGCTCGCATATGGCTCAGCCTTTCCTAATTCCTACTGCATGTTGCGCCAGCCTCGGTACATCGGTGAAAAGATCGATGCGTATCCATATTTGGATTATTTTATTCAAATGATCAATGGCTCCATCAAACTTTGCTTCCTCTTCTTCGTTACTTTCCTCTGAAAAGCAAATGCTACCGTATGGTGCAGTACAAGTGGTATGCCGCAAAGGCTAGAATTTCCTAGATGGTCATCAAGATTCGCCAGCAGTAAGCAAAGTTTTATAATTTCAGCGTCCATCAGAACGGATTTCTCTTGATTGCAATGCTACGGAAGGAATAAAAATAATCTCCATTGATCTATGCCTCCGAAATAAGGAACCATGCGGCGGAAGTTTAGGAATACTCATTCAATGCCACGCTTTCCGGGCGTTAGCTTTGGAAAAAATAATTAATTTTTTTAAATCATTAACCGTCCTATTTTATGTATTTCGGTTAATACAAAAAAACGTAATATAGTATTTTTATCTACATAGCATTTAAAGGCTGATGATCAGGCTCTGTAAGTGTAGATGTACTAATTTGTTTATATCTTACTGCCATGTTTAAATTCTGGAATCCGGAAATAATTTATTTTAGCATTTGCTTTTCTTCTTTGTGGTTTTACCGGAACAAAGTTATTTTCCGCATATTGGGAATTCGTAAAACACCTCATTGCTGCTCTGGTTTTGTACATAAATAGCAACGCTGCCGCGTAATATTATATTTTCGCTGTTTTCATTTCGCAACCAATTAAAACTTTTATTGATCCCATCATAAATTTTCAACATATCTATCGTAGATTTCCTTGAGTTTTGTGATTGCCATGAGTGTAAATTAACTTTTATAACCGCTACACACATCATTTCCTCTAAATTGTAGTTATCTTTTACTTGAAAGTAGTAGTTCATCCAGTCGTACATTTATCCCTATGGAATGAATGCAGTGAACGATGCAGCTGATATCTCTTCAATGTTGCTCGAATGGTGTATGACGGGACTCTTCGATGGATGGTCATCGAGCGTTAATGACGTCCAACGTCTTCAAATCACGACTCCGTGTCCTTAAAGCTCTAGTGACCGATCATAGTGTGAGACAGAAGCGACAATACAACGCAAAACTTCATCCTTAGTCATCAATCCTCAGATTGGTTCGAATTAGCTCTCCTCTGATTTCTTCCATCGGCTAATCTCTTCATATTTACGTAAATCTTCTCTTTCACACCCTTCATCACTTGTCCCCTATATCTCATACGACTTACTTTGCCGTACTTCCCGTCCACTTGGCCTAGAGCGCAGTAAGTTCCTCAAGTTCACACTTGAGTCCACCTACGGGTAAATCAGGGGGCCCTATCAGAGGGGATGAGAAATGGCCGTGTTTCCGACGTAAAACATTTTCGTGTAGGGCGAAAGGGCAGGGGCGATCACCCCAGGTTTGCTCGGGAAGCGAGCGAAATCGACGACCCAGCGGCCCGAGGAATTGAGCGTGCTCACCCTGAGGGTCGGACTCCGCTCAACCGACGCGTCGTCGCGTTACCATGGACACGGAGGCGGGGACCGCGTGAGAGCGAAGCAGAACGCAGACGTGACGCAACCACGAAGCGTGCTGCAGACGCACACTCACACACCTTTCGGTGCAAGCGCTGAACGGCACGAGAGCACTCTCCTCCTCTCGGAATCGAAGAATAATATCGATTGGCCGGGGCCTCCGAGCACCCCGAGGGAGGGATGGGGAGGTATAAGTTTGCTGTGCACTCGCATCTCTCTCGTTTGCTCTCCCGTTCACTCCGCTTGGGTTTACGTGGTCACGCTCCCGCCGACCTTTTCCGAGTTTTCGTAATAGATTCATTCCTTCGTTTTTTGTTTCCCGTCGACGGAAGATTTGAGAGTTGCGCGAGGGATAGAAAGAGACGGGGGTGGGAAAATTATGTGGTCTGTTAGCGTGATGGACCGATTGAGACAAAATCATTTCAATTGGGATCGCCGCGGAACCGGAGCTCGTGGATTTTCGCGAACGAGACCTGTCAATCAATCAGCATTCACGTGAGGAACGGGAGCACGTTCCATGTCGAAAGAGTTTATTTAGGCTTTTCTGCAGGTCTGATCGCTTTCTCGTTTTTACGCGCATGGCTTGATCCGTTTTATGCTTGTTTCTCTTGCGAAGGTGTCGCAATAAATTAGGCCCTGAAATTGAGAAAAATATGTTAATTACGCCGCTTATGTGATTGCTAACAGGTTGTTGACTGACTTAACTTAAGTAAAGCGATTGTGTATGGCCCCTTTTTTTCACAATTTATAGTATGAATTTCCCACTGAAATTTTGTTCTAGTTGTAATGATTTCGGAAAAGGGCCCGGCAACATATTGAGGTGCCAGCATAAGCCAATGCATGATGCAGACGTTGAAGTCACCCGATTACTTCAGTATGCGAATTCATATTGGCACTATCTCGTTTAGTATTACTTCCCACCATTCATTTCTTTAAGTAGTCTATATTTTTTCATTCACTATTGAATATTTCATGTCTCATGCCCTTTTCCGCGTGCTTATTATTTTATTCTTTTTTGTACGCTATTTTAATAGTTAATTTTATACACTCCCATTTTTGCTGTACACTCCTATTATTGCTCTACATTCGTAAATCAGTGTAACAATAGACTTCCCTAATGCCCATTCTTCATCATTTGTAGACCGAGTTTCTCACCGTCTCTGAAAATTATCTTAGTTTCCCCCCGGTGTGGGACCCTAAATCTCCAAGTTTTATGGAGCTGTATGTTTGGTCCTTCTCATTCCCCTGCTGATTTAAGTTTTCTCATATCTATCTATTGAGAATTATGAATACCATGAATATTTAATGCAAATACACACAGTCTAGCTCTGAAGAACAGCTTTTAGAACAGGGCATTCCAAAGTTTGGTTTTCTGTTTTGTTGCTTGTTAAGTTTTATATAAATTGTATGTAATGTTATTTCGGGTAAATAAACACCTTTGACTTGACTTAATTCAGAATTTTCAGGAAAAGACGATAACCTCTAAGGCTATAGTGAAGCATTGGAGATAGAGGTTTTCCATATATTTCAAAAAAGAGACAAATTCGAATAATTATTTTATTGCTGATGGGTCGACGTATCCCGTGACAAATTCCGTCGACTAATCTTGAACGTTCAAATTTAGTATTCGTAGTAGCGTTCGATTCCAAAACCCGTTTACCATCCCCTAGTCTATCCGCACTAAGCAAGAAAAATTCCCTTTTTCATGCGGTCGCTTAGTGCATCAAGGCGAGGCTGTGGAGTGGAGGAGCGCTTGGCACATGTTACGCTTGATAATCATGGCGAGGGTAAGGTTGCAGGAACAAGTTTGGGGAAAACTACTTTCTTTCGTCACGTGAACAAGACGGCACGTCTGGATAAAAACACGCCAGATGTAACCAGGAGGGTGTGGGGGCGTCGATGTAAGGGAGCAGAGAGGAGAGGTGGTATCTTAGGAGTTCGCGGGACAAACGGGCTGGACAGGCACGGCGGTTCAGAGTGATTACCTCCGTCAGCCCCTTGAGAGGCAATCCGGTACAGAAAAGATTGTCGGAATGAGCTCCAGCGGGCATGGGAGATTTTTCTAAGTCGCCCCTCCCACTGGAGGGGCCAAGTGAGCTTGCAGCTGGATCTCGCGAAGAAGGCGTTGGGATTTAAGTCGGAGAAAGATGCTTTCGTTTCTCCCGAGGCACTTAAGAGGTGAAGGCAAGGAGAACAAATGTCAGGGGATGATGTAACTGGCGTAGATGTTCAAAGCTTGAGTCCCTTAATTCTCTCAAGCAACCCTGAAAATATTACGTCTTCAACCATTCCTTGCACTTTGTTTGCTCATTACGAAATGCGCCATTCCTTTTTCGTATATACCTTCACCGGCTGCCCTCTTTCTTTCACTTTTATCGATCGCATTGTTCAAATCTTCGAAGTCATGCCTCGTTCACATTCCAATTTTTCTATATATGCTCTACGTGTTAGCCCGATGTGATGGCAGGAAATATAGTGTAACGGGAGAAATGATTCCGGACGTTCAAATCTCTTGGGAAAGTCTTTCCATAGTTAAGAAAAAAAGTTACTGTTAGTCGCTTTAACTTTTCTACTGATTCCTTTTTCACCCTTGCGCAGAAATAGTTATTAAAGAATGCGTCTCATATTCTTCTTCCTCTGGTTGAATAACATTGGCGCTAATGACTTCTGCTGTCGATGCGTCCTGAAAAATAAATAAAACTCGGATTAAATATTCCCATTCCTAAGGCGCAGTAATAAAATGACTTGGCTCTTTTTCAATCGGAAGTCCATATTCGCCGAGGACGAGGCCAGCGGGAATTAAGGTAGGCGCCAATCATCGACGCCTTAGATGATATCAAGGGGTTAATATTGATTCACCTCAAATATTTCAGCCTTAAAGTTGACGAGGGGCGTCGGGAAGACTTTTGGAAATCAATGTGTTGCCCGATGAACGTCGTTTGTTTTCGCATGTGGGTGACAAGGCGAATGAATCACACGAAATGGGATAGCGAAGAACTTCCTCTCTCATTCACTTTTCATGTTTCATCCCTCCGTTCTCTCTCTCTCTCTCTCTGTATCTCTTACTCCGCCTTCAGCTCTCCTCCTCCTCTGGAATGGCCTTTTATTTCCTGATTTTCCTCTCGGCCATATCCTCCCTCTCCGCTGCCCTCTCCATTTCCTCCCACCCTCCTCTCCTAAGTGCCTCTCAGTCCCTCTATATCCCTGCCCTTTCCACCGCCTTGATCCCCTCCACTATCGCCCACTAACTCATCGTCTAAGGTAGACGGGACCGTTACTCCCGTAAAACCTCACTCGCGGTCTCACCAGCCAATCTCTCTCGCTCTTTCTATCCTTCGCATTGGCTCTAGTGGCAGAGCATGGGACGAGATGATTTCAGTATGCTGACTCTTTGGTCCCTCGAACTCACGTCTGTTAATGCGTGTCCACGAATTTTCTCACGAGCGTCAGCGGGTGTTTGTGTTGCCCGCGCGAATACGTACGTACTCTTGCTGTGTAGATCGCGGGACTGCCGAAAATTACAGGCCGGCGCCGAGGGTAAATACGATGATGTTTTATTTTCATGGGACGCGATGATGAAACTTTTTTTAGTGCCGTTTCCGTCCCATGTTTCTCAGTGCGAAGGCCACAAAGTCGTCACATCCTCGCTTCCCGTTTTCATATCCGTGTATCTGTGGGTCCCTTACCGTTTCTGCCTTTCCGCAGCTGGACCTCAGTATGCGAAAATAACCACATCATATGGTTATTTGGCGACCCTTTCTCCGTTATTTATATGATAGGTATGTATGTATAGGCACAACGGTGATGAAAACTGCTCGGCAAGAGATGGCTTCCTTCGACCTGCCTTAAGGACAATGCGTTTGCCTTTAAGGATGTATTTGTCTCTCCATTAATTGATTATTTAATTGTATTTCAGTAAAGTGTACTATTAGTATAGTATAAAATTCATAGTTTCTAGTCAGATGCCTGGAACATACATTACAATGAAGATAGAAGCAAGTCACCGTTTCTATCCCCTTTAACCTTTTTCGGAGGGCATATGCATCCGAGCTCGATTGTACCAGATGCATACACTTGTCAATGACATAAAGTGCTGAAACGCGTTGTGAATTTTGTTTTTAAAATACAGCCGTGGGCAAAGGCTAGCAACTTATTTCTTTCTCCATTATTAGGATAGTAATCTTTCATTCGTTTCTCTGAAAGGACAACAATAGCTAAATGAATAATAAAATTCAAATTGTATGATAAAGTTCTTCTGTAGCAGAATATCAAGTAGATATCAGTGACAGTTCAAATAGGTGGGTTCTTTCGGTCCTGTGCTTTCTCCTCAAAAATTCATTGCGTGTGTTGTTTTTCTATCACCTTGTTTATTAACGATGCATTCGCACCGTTGAAAAAAGCTGCGCAAATTTTAACAATTCAAAATTGATCATCATCACAATCAGCCACGAAAAAGATATGATGAAAGTGTGAGAATGTTGAAGAATTTTTATGCTCTGCCGTCTATCTTAAATTCCAGTAAGAGGAAAATATTTTCTTGTCTTGAAGCTAAGTCACACGACGTGAATTAATCGATTAAAAGTTTACGATTGTAATTAATATTATATTACGGCTATAAATTCTTTTCTCTTTCCTGTAGTAAGCTAATAAAGTCACCTCCGGAGGCGAGTGTGGTTGATTTCATGGATCGAATGAAGATATGCTCGGGCATTTTTTTTTGTAATCTTTCCTCCCAATCTATTGGAAACCGAAGAGAAAATAAAGTTTATTCGCTGGAGGGGAGAAAAATTCCTGGGGAGACGGAACGAGAGGTGTCCATCCCAACAAGTGAGATGGAGCGTGTTGGTAGGTAGGATCTCGACAAAAGACTCCCCTCGAGGCATAATCCACCTCTTCGAGACCCTTCAGGGCCGCCTGGGAGACGGAGTGGGGAGTGGAAGGAACGAGGTTGAGGAAAGGGAGGGGAAACAATTCTCGATTTTTGAATCCTCTCCACCCGGCGGCCGGGAGGTAAGAGTCCCATCTTCCACTTTAATCCGGCGTCCTCGGCGTGCCTTCCCTCCTTCCTCCTCACTCGCGTGCTCGCAGCTTCACGGTACCGACACGCAAATCGTGGATCAGATAAAACGAAAAAAAATATCCTTTCGGAGGAGAGATGGTCATCGAAAATTTCCATACATCCCATCATATCCTGCCGACTCGTTTCTTCTCCTTCCCGCTCTTTCCGGACAATTCTTTCGTCCTCCCCAGCACTCTCATTCATTTCCCCGTTGTCTTTCCCCTCTCGTTTTTATTGCCTCTTTTCTTTCTCCCCGCCCCTAATACCCAATGATCCCCACTCCTTACGGCGATGCGAGCCGCGATAAAACTTGAGACGATTTTCCATCGCGGGATAAATAGTTTTCCTTTCTGACGCGTGTCGTTTGAGCGCGTAAGAACTAACAGGAGTGCAGGAGACCTTTCTCCTCCCGCACTCTTTTTATTTCCTTCGCGCTAGGCGTGTGCCATATGTACACATTCATAGGTCTTTGAATGCCAGAACGAATGCATAGTTACCTTACGAATACACCACTATCTGGGTGAGTACATGGATACCTCGACGAGTATATGAGTACCTACTCGAAAGAATATATAGGCGCTTCGCAAATACCTGAATACCTCGTTGAATACTTCTGAACATGTAGTCCCAAATGAATACCGTGACGACCTCGATTATCTCCCTATTCAGGTACCCGAGTAGGTATTACAGGTACAGATACCTGTATTAAACGTTGATTTTCTACTTTTTCTTTCATAATTACGAATACTCAAGGTACAGAGTGATAGCCATGCCAATTTAGGTTATGCGTACCATTTCGGTTGGATGAAAAAAAACACTGCTTTCACCGAGTATTCATTCACTGAGTATTCATTTGGGGTATCGTATTCAAGCGTATTCAAATAGTTATTCAAGTACTCACGAGGCACTCAAATACCCTTACATTCATTCCGGTACTCATATACTCTTCAAGCTAATTTGTGTACGATTCATTTCGATAGTCTTGTTCACGACTAGGTACTCGTTGCATTCGTCAGTTACCCATGTATTTATCCAGACATTAAAATCCCTAAGAGTGAAAACATACGGCACGCTCCTACTTCGCACATAAATTCAAGCATGCTACTTGGGACCGAAGAAATGGAACGTGACTTCGATGCGGTTCATTTAGTCTCGGACCATCATTTGATTTTTTCTTCCTCGACGAGAAAATTTCTAATAGCTTCTTAGTGAAGTTTGGAAATTTCGCTTCGATTTTGGGATGGAGGAAAAAAAATAGTGAAATGGATCTTCGGTATATTCTTGCCGAAGGGAACTGCGAATTAAATGAGCGTTTTTACTCTACTTTCTCATGAACGGAAAAATGCTCGTTTATTTCAGTTTAACACATCCAATATCATCATCCGGTATCAATGATGAGTCTGTGGAAAAAGTAAATTGAAGTCTTCTACTTTTTATCGAGACCTTTTGAGTTCTATTGGCATCAACTCAATGGTGATCCATCATTCTAGCACATCATTCTCAATCTTTGTCATGATAACAGTTGTTTCACCTTTGCAGTAATCGATCACTCATTGCGTCACCAAACGTCTTAAAGAGCATTCGAAAGCAAGTGAAAACTATCGGTGTTTATCGGTTCATCTTTGAGCGTTTACTTCATTCACGAAGACTGAAAACCAAAATAATCTAGTTTCGCATTTGCATACGAATAGATAACGGTACAGAATGTAATGCCAGCATCTTTAAGTGTAAATTATGCAAATCTGTCCTTGAAGGTGGAATTCGTAGAGCCAACCTCTATTCATATTTGAAGTTGATTTCTCCGAACTTTGACGAATTGATGATTGAAGATACCGTATAGTCAAGGTGTCGTTCGTTTCTAACTTCATTCAAGCGGAATTGGATGACTTTGAGAGCGTATATTTTTCTCTCCTCCTTAATGGATGAATGACTTATCTGTTTGTGGAAGTTGACACATCGCCTCGTTAATCATCAATACCCCCGTAAATTTATCAAACGAGCAATCCTCCCATGTCGTCTACTTTTTGGGCGAAATAGAATATCAGGTCGCCGATTATTATTTTCCGAACGCCGAGAGACCCAGAAAGTCGTCCGTCAAATTAGAGCAGGCAAAGGCGACTGTCGCTTTCTCCCGGAAAGCCACCGACGTCCACTTCGCGTCGCGGCAGCGTGTGTGCCGAGCGTAGAATCGCATGTTATAAGCTACGGTATGAGGTTATTTAATTCATCATCCTCCGCTATACACCTCATTATTTCCTCGTATCTTCACTATCAGCGCGATCAGCAGCTGTGAGGGTCAGAATTTCGGTTGTTTGTGGAGATGCTGCGAAGGCCCTCCAATGTCACTTCATCTAAATAGCAAGATTTCCACGGAGAGAACGAAATCACTCCTTGACCGGGAGTCGAGCCTGGATCCCTTGATTTCCGGTCGAGTCCTGTAACCAGTTAAGAAACCGAGGTTTTCTTATTCCCTGTGGATTTCTTTTTTGTTGTTGTTTTGTACGGAGGAAATCTTCAAAGTGCAAATATCAGCGTGCAACTCCGAAAAGTTTTTTCGCAGCTAGTTCGCAACTCCGAATTTGGCACTTCATCCTTCTCGTCGCTAGACCGCTTCTTTTTGTTTTCAACTCCCTCCACAAATAACGTCTCTGATTAGCACTTCTCATGGTCTTTATTATACCGGTGGACAGTGTAATTGGTGATTGCAAGTAAAAAGTCAGTCCTACATTCTTGTCATTTACATGGAAGAATGAAGTGGAGACTCCTGAGATTGGCCGAAATCTGAAGTGAATAATTGGGGAAAATGAACCCGTTTTCTTGTCTTCCATGAAAATGCATAAAATAGTCTTCCAACACCTGATTTTTTTCGTGGATCAGTTCAGGGTTAGAGTTTTCCTACTCAATAGCTTTCTGTGTGCAGTAAATTGCAGATTCCAATAGCACGGTTCGCTTTGCCAACATCCACAATTTTTCGTAAAGCTTGATTCTTTATTATGAATCAGCCCGTTCCGTTACACCAGGTGACCTCTCTGCGTACTTATGAGTGCCCCTTTATGTTATTGAAGGCTCGAGGCCTCCGCAATCGGCTTGGTGTAACGTTAGGGAGGAAAAGTCGTGTAGACGGGGCACGCTAATGGGGTCGGGTAGGCCTCAGCTATTAATGTGGCCTCCATATTCGGGAAACGTATAATAACAAGGCGGTTTGGAAGCCAACGGTCCTGGCCAAGCTCCGGGGGTAAGATTGGGCGAGAGCGAATTTATGTGCGCACATTGGCGATGTGCGCAGATTTGAGTATGTGACCTAGCAGAAGGATGATGGAGGGAGAGATGGATGGTCGGTTTGCCGCAGGTGATTTCGGTCAGAAATTCCAAGAATCCAACCAGAAGGGGGGATATAATTATGTAAAGTCTATCAGAATGGACTTAACCTCAAGTTCTGTCTTTAAAATAGCCAAATGGCCAGTCGCAATGTTAAAGGAAAAACCTTAGTTCCCAATTTTGATTTTCAAGCCAAAAAATCAATAATAACATCTCAGCTTTGATACTCCTCTTTTTAGAGAATAAAGAATTTCTCCTATATTGTAGTCTTGAAATGCATTAAGAAAATTATTTTTGTGGCATACACTCTGATTTCTAGATTACTCATAATTTCCTGTCATTTTTTTAAACAGCTAATTAAATGAATTAGGTACTTGTGTAACTATTGGTTTCGTATTTTATTTTTTATAATATAAATGTTTTGCATACAGTAAATGACAAACATTGTATGTACTGCGTCGAAAAAAGTCATGGTGATGATGAGTCAAGGAGTCATGATATATATTTCTAGCTTCCTTCCAAGTGCGTCTTCATTGGGTAAACATTGCAGTTTCCACTTATAGCAGCTAAAATGTCGCTGCAAATGTCTATCCAGTGTCCAGGTTCATTTGAATTTTTCCTCCGAACCATTCTCACTCTCTCGAGAATATAAATGAGCTTGGATTATTCATTGTGATAAATTCGTATTTTGCGGCCATGGAGGGGTGTATCTTCTCTCCGGAGCTTCGAAGTCGGACGGCTTGTCAAAAGAGCGAGTTGCAGCGAGTGGACGGCTTCGGCTTTGTGTGTAATTGTGGCGCGAAACCTCTCCAAATTACATTTGGAAACGAGTCCCTTCATTCATCCGATTTTATTGCTCGCGGAAGTGGGCGGCAAACTGAAATTCAAGGGATTGCATTTTATGTCCGTGTTCTCAGGCGAAGGGATGAGAGAAAGCTCAGCTGCGGATGCATAGAGTCGGAAGGAGAAGCGGAATTTGTCCCGCAGTAAGAAAGCCTTTTAGCGCTTAACACCCTGCAGATGAGAAGAAGGTGGCATCAAATATTGCCGGACAGCTTTCCACACCAAGGGGGCATGCATTACTTTGACCGTCGGCCGTAGGTATCATGCAAGGGCAAAAACGGGCCGATAGAAAGTCCTCTCGTGGCCTCTTCTCCCTCGTGAACATTTACTTTCCATCCAAAGTCATCAGAACTTTTTATCGAGAGTCACACTCGTTTTAGATAGTTGGTGGTAAAAAAAATCTTGATGGAGTTTTCGTGGTATCAACCGGCTGCAAAAGAAAGAGAAGTAGTCTTTTAGCGCGTCATTCCGCTAGAAAAGCACTCGGCGGGAAATGTGTCAAAATATTCGAAATGTTTTTCATAAAAACGCATGAATTTTGGGGAAATGTACCTATATATGTATTATAAATTAACATGAAATATGCACTACCATAAATGCCAATGGTAGGAATCTGATATTCTTTTACATGTCTTGCTTATTCAAACTGTTAGACGAAATAGCACCAAGTACATGTCTATGTGTTTTCAGGTGCAACCCAAATCATTCCTTGGGTGTAATTTGTTTTGCATAGGTCCATATAGTTCTCTATAGTTAACTTTATTAAACATTTAGTATCGGTCTGAACTTCACTAAGCCGTGTAATACGATATTATTTTCGTTGAAGTACTAACAATTAAACATCTCTGTAGTCAGCTATGAAGCGCTGAAATGCAAC
Organism: Platycnemis pennipes; assembly: GCA_933228895.1. Lineage (NCBI taxonomy): Eukaryota > Metazoa > Arthropoda > Insecta > Odonata > Platycnemididae > Platycnemis > Platycnemis pennipes. The sequence goes on along the minus strand of OW121847.1, from coordinate 70,181,210 downwards.
GCGTTGATGATTATCAAAATTGCCATTAGTTTTCATCGAAAATTGCGATCGAAACTGAACTCAGAATATCGAAACTCATTTCTGTTTTTGTCCATTCTAGTATGTGTCCAGAGGTACTTCATTTTCCTCTTTCATTGTTCGTGGCTTTCTCATCCAAAACTGAACTCGGTCTCCTTTGTCTACTTCTTATCCGTATCACTCTTCGTAAAGATTGCACTCTAACGGTATTGCCATTTGACATTCAGGTCGACTTTTGCTCAGAGTGCAAAATGTCGCAATTTTGGAGAACTTGACTTTGGACTTCGGTAAAGGCGGACAGGAAGCGCGAAATCCGTTATAAAAGATAAGCTTTTTACAGTATCCACATAAAATGTTCTGTTTCCGCAAAAAAATATTCTTATGGGGCATTCCGACATTTCCCTCCGCATTCTTTTTGGCGCTCCTCATACTCTTGTCACGAGGGAACATCTCTTCTTCTTTCTCCTCCAACGCGGATTAATTCCCTCGACTGGAATGTGGACGGACGCCGTTGATTCTCCCGGCTACTCACGTCACGGCCAAAGGATTCGGATGGCGTGTGATGAAGCAGCAAGCACCCTCACCTTGTCACAGGAGCACTGCGGAATTCCGATCAAAGGAATGGGAGGGCACAAAGATGTCACGGTCTCCCGTCATTAGTTAACTCACTGAGCATCTCATCTTTAATGGCTGATTTCGCAAGCGCGCATTCCTAACGTTAACTTCCCCCTTCATGTGTGGATTCCTCATTCTATACCTCCTCTTTCTCTACACGTCTCTCCACCTTTATCATCCTCCTTCCTCCGCTTTTTAATTCTTTCCCTCCCCATCATATTTCTACTTTGAATATGCAAAATATCCGTATATCTTTCCCTCATCTCTCTCTCTTCATTTTTTTTCTTCCTTTCTCAAGAAATTAGTTTATATAAGCAAACTCCTCTTCTTCATATTGCGGTGCTTCAAACCGTTGTCGTTTCATCATTGGGGTTTGCGAACCCCGGACTTTTCTCTCCACAAACATCCATTCAACTTTATTTTCCCCTCTTATTTCCTGTTCCCTTTTACCCTTCATTCGTCAAAAGAGTACTGGGTAAATGTGACGATCATTGACAACCTCCTGCGAGCGCTAACACCTTCACAACCACTTCCACCTACTCCTCGCGCGATGGCCCCTTCTTCGATACCCCATCATTTAGCAGAGGTCATCCATGCGTGTGTTTTGTCCCATGCTTTCCTCGTGTCTCCCCTTCGCATATCCTTTCTTGAGATCTGTTTGCTAGCGTCTTGCTCGTCGAATTCCTCCGAGAGGTTATGCAACGTGCGTCAGTGAAGGCAGAACGTCCGCGATGTGATGGTAAACATAAAACGCATCTTGAAGGGTTTATTTTGGATTTTAAAGACTGCTGAGCGTAGACGTCAACCAATGATCGAATGGAGGTCTCTTCGCATGTATTTGCTTCCTTGAGCCATCAACATTGGATTTTGCTCAATATTTTCCACTCGAATGCCAGCTGTGGAACATCTCTAAGTATTTGTCTTTTCTGTGTGATTTTTGTTGGTGTGTTTGCTCTGAGTTTTCGATATACCGACTCAATAGTGGCTTTCGGTGATTTTTTCAAACGTTAGCAATCAAATAGTTTACATAGTTCAAGGATTTGAAAGTAAGCACGAACTTAAACAAATCGAAGTGATGTAAGATTCATATAAATGTCTTATGTACACTCTTGAAATGAGTGAAACTAATGAAACAAGGACGTTAATTGCATTGAGGAGTCAGTTTCTTGGCTTAACTCCAAGAAAAGGTGTCCTAGTGTTGTCTGGTATCTTGATATTTACTGATGATTGGGATACTTGTGTATTTGCCTTTCATATCACCACGTATTCCAAAATATCTAGCAGTTATATCAAAGAAGTGATGATGAATAGTGTTTAAATAGAATTGCTGTTGACATTATTGAACTAATGCGCAAAAAATATGGAAATTTACTTTCTAGGAATTGATTGACAGTAAATCTGTTACTCTGTCCCTGTCCCTTGAATTTTTCATATCATCCATAAGGGATTTTATCCGTTGAAATTAAATTCTGCTTCCATTAGTGACAGTTATATTTTAGTAGTACAAGTTCTGTGACCTTATAAATGATGTATTGTAAAAGTAATGATACAGCATTACTCACGGACGTAAGGCCACCGCAGTTAACACTAGGCCGTGGGCTCACTTAGTCCGTTCAAAAAATCCTACAAGGCTAGCATGCACCATCCTTAATTATGCACACAGTAAATGAAAACTGAAGATTGCGCACGATTGTGAAACGAACGATAACATTTTTGGTAATCAACTCCATGCAAATGCCTATTTCTTCACTGTCTGTAGTAAGGACATGGAATGGACTGAAAGGGGCAAAATATTGAAAAAACACATTTAGTTTATATTACTCGCGCTAGGTAGATATTTTTGTCTTCAGGGGCTCGATGGGAGAAAATTCTTAGCAGTATGTATTCTTAATATTTCCAAATATAGGTCCTCTATAGTAGATATGATGATTAGGCCAGTTGCTATTACGAAAACCAAAAGGATATATCGTATAAAATAATAGAATCCCACCAATTCGTGAATACAAAACGCCCATCGGTCATTGACCCGGGTCCACATTTTTTCGGTGCTTCCTTTGGCAAAGAAATGCATAAGTCAGGGCCGTGGATAATCTAGCATCGCATGTGTGGGACCGACGAGTTCGGCGTGTAGTGAAGTGCATGAGGAAGGTGGGTTCGTGGAAGGCCGGGCGGATGAGGGGGGAGGTGTGACCATCTGAGGTGTGGGTGGGGAAGAATGAGTTGACAGTGACTCCTTCCTCTTTTCTCTCCCTCCTCCGTCTTCCACCCCTCCATGACCTCACTCGTGACCCCTCGACCCGCAAACCTAAGGAAGACTTCCTTGCATGCGAATGCATCGCAGCTTGCTGCCTAGTTCACGATGAACAAGGCTGCATTGTCGGGGTAATCTCTTCCGCTGTCCTTCGCTTTTGTTCGCATGCCCGAACAAACGGAGATCCGCCCACGTCCGCGAGCAAGACAGGTGAGTGTGCTGTGTGGGCAGTCGTGGAGATTCGTGGGAAGGTGTGGATAGCGTTTTGGGGAAGATGTTTGCGGGTCAGGCAGGCGTCTCCCCAACTTTTGAGAAGGGTTTGGCCCCGGAAAGTTGATTAGCACGGCGGTGAAGCGGTAGTAGGGAACGTCCATCTCTTTTAAGAATGTCCGTCGAGATCTCTCCCATATCCTTCTTTTAATTTTCCTCATTCCCGAGATAATTAATCGGGATTCGGGTTGCATTAATGCCACGTTACGTGTCAAGAAAGAAATTGGTAGGCACTTTTTCCCTCCTCTTATTTCTTATTATCGCTCGCTGGACGTGGTTCCCTCTGGGAAGGGCGTCTGCCCATCTCTGTTTTTACGAACCGTGAAACAGAGTCATACGTTCGCGCCTTTGATCGTAATGGTGGGGAGTTTCAATTGTTTAACATCCTCGCTCGCATTTCCTTACAAGCCACCCGATAACTACCTCTGCCTTCTTGTGCGGAATGGTTCATTTCTTCCCGTTTCATTGAGATGTACGATCCTAGGAACGATGCCTCCTACGAAATTAAAGGCGCCTTCCAGAGGTGGATTAGCAAATGCTTTAAATTGGAATTTATCCTCGTTTACGCTTCATTCTGCAAGGAGAATGGTAAGGGTGAAGAGATTTGGCATTGAGGCACTCCGTTTATGAGCACCAATAAGCAGGATAGTATGAAAAAAATACATCCAGGCTTTTTGGGGTTGATGTTTTTGACCATATTTTTCAAGGCCCTCAAAATGTACGGGTGCAGCTGGGTTGCTCTTTTTCCGGACGTTGTGTCCTGACTGAAGGATGCTGTATGCGTATATAGAACCGAGATTAACCCACCATCTCTAAATATTAAATACGACAAGATTATTGGTGACTAGTTTTCCTGATGGTTGAGAGTTTATGGAGGTATACATTGCCTTATCATTGTAACACGAAAAAAATTAACCTCTCTAGTCTGTAAAAGATAAAACTACGTAGCTCACATCCAGAGATGCAGCGAATTTTCTTATCCGCTTCTCATGCATTGCCTTCCTCAAGAGCCCTTGGATGGCAGACACAATAAGGCTGAATGGTAGTGCACGGAGCTGTAGCGTCACACGCCATCTACTATAGCTGACCGTTTTTATTAGGAGGCTGGGTTGAAACAGCGCAGGTAAAAAGTTTGAGGTATCCCGCCATGCTGTTTAAGCCGTTTAAAAATGATGAAAGCATAGTTTCAAAATTAAAGGAAAATTTTTCAGACGTGTATATATTAGTTGAAGGGGAGATGATCAGGGAAAAATTAGTAATATTTTCCTTATTACCTCTCCCACCTCGAAGTGGGGTAATGTAGTAATGACACCAACACTAAAAATAAGATAGAGCGATTGCTGCATTAATTTCTTGATCTAATTTGTTTTCACAGTAATAAGAGTTAAACTTGCTTTTTTCTAATGGCTTGACTCTGTTTCATTATAAAATCAATACTACAAGTTACTCCCATACCTATGCTCTAAGACTAAGTGAGTAAGTTTTTCTTTATTTCCAGGAAAAGGTGGATTGTTATGATAGGACTTTGCTCATCAAAATTTAAAGGATACTTATTTTAATGAGTACCGCAAATTTTAACGATTTAAAATTATATACATTTTGTGTTCCTATCTCGTGAAAGATATTACTCCTTTTGGGTTGTGGTACGGTGGCCAAGCGATGAGAAACAACTTGAAATCGTACTTAAAGGCTGGCGACTTAGTGACTGGGAACGCGTACGTAAATGAAATCCAGCAACCAGTCTCATGCGTGCTTGGCGAAAACGGAACACAAGCCGAAAGCAGAGAATCACCTATGTACCAATAAAATCTTACCACTTCGGAGGCCGATTTTTTCTAGGTCCCGAGTTAAAGGAGATTTAACATCACTGTCCCTTGGCGCGGGGAGTTTAAATGCCCAGACCTCTGGCTCTTGCCTTTTACTAGGGGAGCCCTGTCCTCGAGAGAATGTTGTGCACGCCGAATGTTGCCTTCAATCTCACTTTCTGGACGCTCGGGGAACTTCAGCAGTCAATCTCGAAGGCGTGAGCATGCATTTGTTTCCGGCCACTGATAAGCTTTCACCCGAAAAAAGTAGAGCCTAAAAAATAATATTCAACTTTCAGGGCAGTACTAGGCAACAAATTATAATGGGGATGGATAATTCGAAGATCGAGTCGATCGACTATTTCATAATGAAGTACAATAGTAATACTCTACACTTAATTTTTTTTAACAATAACCGACCCGGGTTTCGGCAACTCAGTGACATTTTCTAGACCTAGAAAATGACAGAGTTGCCGAAACCCGGGTCGGTTATTATTAAAAAAATTAAGTGTGGAGTATTACTGCTGTATTTCATTATGAATATCACAAACTTCCATAAAGTGACGCCTGAAATGACTTCTTATGATCGACTATTTCTTTCTAGTTATTTCTCCAGTGTTTCTCCTTCGTTCGAGGGGAGCCTTGTTTGGGAAAAAATACAGGAACGGAAACGGTTTCCAATCGGGCAATAATGAGATCTGTTTCCTCGGCTCCGACAGAGTTATTCCTTTCCTGCGTCTTGAGTCGACCTTAGGAGATTATCTCTGACGCCGTGATTTGAAAGTTCGTAGACATTTGTTACACGGAATGGGTGTTTCCTTTGTGCTCGGCTTTATGACCGCTTTCCGCTAGGTGAGAATGGAACACACCCGTTAATCCTATATGTTTATATTCAATCAATCTTCCTTTGTACTTACTTTCACTCCAGCCCGTGAAAAACTGTAGCAGAGCATGTTGGGTGCTCTCAAATGTCTCGGGTACTGTCGGTAAGCTCCTTAGCTCATGGGAAGATGCTTCCTCCGTTCTTATTTTTCAGCGCTTCCCCCAACCCCCGACCGCAACGGCGCTTTTGCAAACCCTAGCGGTTGAGTGATCAAATAACGCGTGCAAAGCCATTTTTTTCCTCTCCTGCCACCTCCTCTTCCTCAATGAGCGAGCGTTGCGAAAACTCATTTTTTTCTGATGACCAGTGCTCGCTTGATTTTTGCGGATCGCGCTTCTACTTCGGTTGCACTTCTCCGCAGAGAAACGCTGCCTAAAACCGATCACCATAACGCCTGACTATATCGTTGAAACTGTCGATGCAATAATCTGTCCTGCTTCAATAGCATTTGCGATTCTGGCTAAATTTCATTTTCATGTCATGCGTCATAGTGCGTACAAGTACGTTGGTATTGAAAGCGATATTTTTTATGGTCCCGAGGAGAATTTTATTGGCAGCTTTATGTTTTACGACTGCTATATCCTGAAATCAATACCGTTTTTCACAGATATTCTCAAAAATAGTCATGATAGCCTGGTTTGTCTTCACATTACTTGTTGGAATTATATCCTTCCTTCGCGATGTATTTTTTCATTTAGTTGTCTAGTTAGGAGATCCTAAGGTCTACTTGTAATACTTCTAATGAACCTCCCAAAATTCATTGATAACTCAACAATATTTCTCTTATATTTTGGAGAAGCTTTGATGGTAATTTCTTCGTCTATAATTTACAGCGTTTATCAGCTCAAATGAAAACTGAGAGGAAGCTTGATTTAAAAAAGAGGTGCATTCGATGGAATCATGAAGCGTCCCAATTTGCTATCTCGTCCCAAAGGTGAGACGTTAGCGTGAGGGATTGCGCAACGGTAAATCATCTAATTTCTTTTCTATGACCGTGGGCGAAGACTACAAACACGAATGTGGTTTGAAGAATAGGGACACACTTGGGAATCGGCCGGGTTGAACTGCTAACCTTCTCATAGAATACGGAAAACATCACGGTTGATAGCACCTTATCCCGCGGCCGCATCGGGACCCTCCCTGCGATCGGGCCCAAGAACAATACTTAAATGCATCACCAAGCGGCCGCCGCCGCCTCCGGGTGGTAAGACTCAAGGAATAGGAACTCGTCGTTTTTTTTTCAATTCCTCCCCCAGAGCTCATTTTAGTTCCGCACCATTTCCTCCTCGGACATGCTCGCGTGCTCCGCGTTTACGTCTCCATCTCCTCCTCCCTGCCTGCAAAGAAACAAGAACATGCCAAGAAAGAATCGCCCGCCGTCTTTTTGGGGGCGATGGTGAATGAAAGGCTCTCGTAGGTGCGATTTTTTTCGTTCCAGGGTGAGAAATAGTCGTTGATTTTAATCCCTCAAATCGTCCCGGTTCGTGAAAACAGTTTGGCTAATCCTCTCCCGCTCCTCTCCGTCTCAAAACTCGATTTACGGAGTGCTTATAGTTTGCTGGTCAGATCGCATCGCTCGGTGGAGTCCCGGGGCGTTGGGGGGTGGGTGGAGGGGAGGTGGGGCGGAGGAGTTAGGTTAACAGGGAGGAGGAGGAGGCGAGGAATAGGTGGAGAATGGTGGAGGAGGAGACGGCAACGACCTCTGCTAGGCACGTCCAGGACGGAGGTGGCCGTTGGAGGGAGAGGAGTGGTGGAGGGGAATAAGAGTGCAGGCACAAGCACATACTCGTGTGCATGCATTCTTATCGCCAACAATCCCTCCCTCCTCACTCCCCTCCCCTTCGACCACCCGCCCCCACCTAAACCAGCGGTCATCCTAATGAGTACATCGGTCTTGTAGTCGTCCCAACTCACTTGCCGCGGCAAAGCGGCTCGATTTGCCTTCCTACCTTGCCGGTTCCGGTCTCCTCCTCAATCTCTCGTTGAAGAGATAACGAGTCGCGAAGGAATGTACGAGAGTCCTTCGGCTCGATTTCGGCGCTGTCTCGGTGTTCCGCTGTTGCTTCGGATGCTCTGAGCCTCCCGTCTCTCTTTCTCAGTTCTTTTTATCTCGTCGCTCTCTCGTTTTTTCTCGTTTCCCTCCTTTCCCCTTCGGCCCTCTCCCGCCACGTCCACCCGGCCCGGTTTCTACTCCTCCTCATTTCATCCTCTCGCCTCAAGATCGCGGTGGAATTAAATTCTCCCTCATCTTGAGGAGGTGTTGACGAGTTGGCGAGGTAGCAGCGTGGAAATGAAAATGGCCTGGCGTGGAGCGAAGATGAGAGCGTTTTTCCAACCACGGATTTTACAAGCGGAAAAATAGTCCAGTGTTTTCTAACGTCGCGGTGCCGTTTTCGATGACCCTAATATATAGACTAGTGGGAAAATGATGGTCATTTTTGCAGAATATTTGCCCCATTCACTCTGTTATCACAGACTATATTTGGGCAACTATATCAACTAAACACGAGCGTGATAAGTGAATGAATAGACGAGTTGCAAACGAAACTCATTTCCCGTATAGATTAATACGATATGTGAAAAAAACTTTTTTTCGTACTATATCGAAGTATCATGTTTTTCGAGTCAGAATGTTGACTAAATTTTACCTCTCTTGGTCTATTTACTGGAGAGGACAGAGAAAAATCCAGCGGCTGTTCCTTACCAAACAAAACTTTAGAATAAGCAAAATCTGAATTCGTTGTATAATGGCTTTCCTTAAATCAAACCGAGCTTTGCCGGAAAATTGCGTACACGAGACAAATTTACAATGAATTATTTTTCTTAAAATTCTGCTTCTCTTTTCTTAACGACAAGGGAAGATGTGTTTCTCGCCATATATAATTCAGGAGGGTTTTCATTGAGGCACTCTTAATCAGAAATGGTGCCCACGCGGTGAGAGAATCGTACATAGATAACCTCAAACCGTGGGTCCTATGACTTTAATGTTCATACATAAGCTATTTTGGCGTTTAATGTGCATAAATATGTATCAGTTTGATGCTTCCATGTGATTAAGCCGCCTAATATGCGCTCTATCTTGGCGAGCAAACTTCGTTTTTTCTATTTCGGATCAAGTTTTTTCCAACGTCGTTATCGTCTCTAGTTCTACCTGAATATTTTGTGTGGAGGCATCTGTATGCTCATCTCCGAGAGGATTTACCTCTGGCAATGAGAATTAAAAGCACCATTGATGTTTATCAAAGTAATATCATTGAATTATTGCATTGACTTTGTACCATGTGATGACCATTGGTATTCTTCCACTTCTGTAGCTTCTCACGAACTTCAATTTGCTGTTTTATCTTTCAGTGGTCCGAATCTATTTATTTAAATAGTCCATAATTTTTTTCACGTCTGTCCAAGAAAATGCTTCGAAGATATTGTTGAGGCATAGGAATACGTGAACGTCTAAATGAAATGAGTCGCTGAGGAAACTTTCTCAATTTTTCTCATTTCCTGTGAAAGTTTAAGCCATTAGCCGCACCATTTTCTTTCATCTACCATATAATACTTTGTAATAATTTGTTTGGCGTAGCTAAAAGTTCATAAGCTTCTTTAATGCCTTTTGAGGTCACAGTTTTCTAGGAGAAATTTAGGTAACAGTTTTCCATTCGAAGGTGGCCGATATATATTTTATTTTCCGTTTCTATATAATTTCGCGCACCTACTCTCTCTATTCAGGTTACCAAGGCACGGATTATATTATAGTTATTAAATTAGCTTTTAGCATCACGAGCGAATAGCATTTAAAGTATTTATGCACCATAAAGTTTCAATCCTGTGCTTACTTACAGCCCTGGATACGAGCTCAACTAATGGTATGCATAAATTATTATCTCATTTACAGTTGTTCATTGACTTGGTGAGAACAGTTTATATACTTTCAAACTATACTTCCTGTCAAGTAACTTATAAACAAGTTGAATGTCTGGACTAATTCAATACTCTTCGTGAAGATATTACTATGTGTACACTCATGTTGAAGAAAAGACCGAAATGAAAATATAATGAGATGAAAACCGCTGAGCCTCTGGGAAATAAGTCATTATTGCAGATGGAAAATTAGTGGGCTTGAACCTCTCCTGTGGGTTTTAATCGATCGCTCAGGATCGTGTTCCCTTCGAAAGTCGCTGATACGGTCTCGAGTAATCACGCTCACCCCTCTGTGCCGTCCGTTTTAATTACGGAGATCGCCTCGCGTCCGTCGCGAAATTGCACCCTTCGGTGTCGGATTCGATTCCGGGCTCACGTGTCGAAGCAATCACTTGGGGAGGAGAAAGTGCAAGGCGATGCTCCCGTGCGCGATCACACATGCATTCCTTCCCCGCACTCCCTTGTTACCCCCCCCCTTCTCTCGTCCGTACTCAACACTTAGGCGATTTCGACGCGTCCGAGCGCGGAGACGTCCTCCGCGCCCATCAGAACGAACCCATATCATACACGTGCTCTCCCGAGATTAATATGAAATTTTAGGTCAGTGGAGTGTCCTCTCCCCTTCGAAAATTTCCCCCCATTTTTTGCTCGCGTCCGCGTCATTCTAATTCTCACCTTTCTTCATCTCTCCTTCCTTCCTCCTCCCTCTCGCTCCTTCCCTCTCTGCCACGGCTGTGCTATTAATCATTAGGAGGGATTATTTCTCTTTCTCAGACGCTATCCTCCTCTTCCCCTTTCCTCCGTTTCCACATGAGTCGCTTTTTTTCCCCCACGCCCCTCTCCTGTGATACACCACTCTCTTTCTGCCTTCTTCATTTCGCCTTCGTTTCACGGTAATCGGTTTAAAATTATTAAAGACCGAAATGTGGGTTGCGTCCCATTTATGTTTTTTTTCTTTTTGTCTAGACCACGTATGGGCTATCCGCTTCTTGTCCACGTCCTGTCCGAAGAAGCTTTTGTGTGCGAACATTTTTTTTTCCATTTTCCGCTTCCTCCTTTCTCAGTCTGGCTCATTTTTTTTCCCTCGCCGTGCAGTCAGCAGGTGAGAGAGATGTTTTTCGCTCGCGGAGGCCCTTTTCCGCGGAACACGCACGTGAGCGGGTTGCCGCGCCCCTCCCGGTTACCCCGGTGGGATCCGTCGCGCGTTGCTTGGGAGGCGAGTGACGCTTTCTTTGCGGTGGAGCTCCCCCGGACGCGTGTGTGACGTCGTTGTCCTCGAGGCGCGAATCGAGAGAGCTCCCTTCTCCGCCTGCGCCGATCACGTCGGCTCAATGAATTATCGGACGCGTTAATTTGTTTCGGGGGAGACGTGTCGGCAGAGAAACCTTTCACGGTTTTTAGTGCCGAAGCGTGAACGCATGGAAATAGATGGTTATAGGGAACCAATCCAAGCGGAGGAATCCAGGGGGAGAGAGAGAGAAAAGGGAAAATCGTCGTCCTGATTATACAGCCATGAACGAGATGCTGTTTGAGTGGTTTCAGTCTTTAATGGATCTATAGTTTTTTACCCGACTTGTAAAATGTTTCACCCCCCCCCCCACCAAAGAAGCAGCTCTATTTTTCGTTTTGCGCACCAGAAGTTCATCCAACTCAATCGCATGTTTTTACTTCGCCACTGGATTATATACTTGAGGTTTTTTGATAGAGTAAATGCTTTTCCCATTCTCGAGGTTCCACCTCACTCTTCGTTGAGGAGCATGCCGTGTGTTAAGACAAACTTCCGTTTCCAGGTATGAATGAATCTACTACATCCATGGAGTTCCCTGCAAATCATACTGATTGTGTGAGTGTGAAGGTGAATTATCACTAACCTCGCACTGGATACACGCAAGCAAAAGACGTGGCCCCACGCAGTGCATTTAAAGATAACTATTTAGCGCAAAAAAATCAACGCGAAGGAGATTTGCGGAAGTAATATGAAAACGTCTCTATTGTAGATGGGTACAGTAATAGAACCTACGAAGAGATAAACGTTTAATAAACTGTTTTTATTAACTTATTTCACGTCGATGATTTTTAAAGCAGGCATGTATTGGTAGGGTTAATGTTCATTGATCAACGTAGGAGCTTATTACAGTTATTACACTAGATAATAGTCGACGAGACCCCTCAATCGCCGTACTTAAAATTATACAGGACGTTGGCGCCATCAGGATATCGAAGCCTTAAAAACACTATCGCCAACAAATCGAGTGTCTCGATGGTAGCGATGATGAATTTCCGTCGGATGTCATCATCGGGACGGATTTGACGCCCAAGGCGTTAGGAGGACATAACGTCACCCTGCGTCGACAATTGCGGCTCGAAGACGGACTCGACCTTGGGAAGTGACAATCATTATCCTGCCCCTCTCATTTTCTCTTCCGTTCGCCACTCCCTTTCGTCACCTAACTGAGCAGCCTCGCCGTTTTATTTCCATCCTTCCGCTGACATAATAGTCATCGGGACAAGCTACATCCGTTTCAGATGGAATGAACCCCGTGCGATGGGGTGTTCAACCTCGACGGATGCGGTTTCGTTTAATAAAAATGAGACGTCGATTTCGTTCTGTCGGTGGATAGATCATTTGAGATGTTTCGTTCCGTACTTTAATGACAGAAACAACATCTTAACTTTTCTGTAAGAGTGCATTTTACCCGATTCACTATCACCTTGTTCCTCAAACATTTTGCCGTTTTTCGAGCGAAGGTAAGGTTTTCTCCGAGTGTTCATATACCTACGAGTAAAAGTTTTAATTACCCAGAACGTCCCCATTTAAAAAATATGGGTGTAACGTCGGACAAATATTACGGGAGAACACAATTTCAATAAAGTAAACGCTGCTTATCAGACTCTCCTTTATTCTTCCTCTCTCCAAACCATCAACAACCCAACAATCCCCCCGCTTCATTCCCCCAGCAACCCACCAACATCTCCCAAACAAACAAAACAAATATCAGACGTTACATGGGTATGAATCTCCTCGGTTCAGAGCTGTTTTTCTATCATTTATTCTAGATTGTAGGCATATCTTTTAAGTACTTCTTTCGGTGCTGACAATTAATTGAGTTCTCCATTCTACATTTCAAAATAAATCACTGCTATAAAATAATTTCTTGCTATTACTTTAGATTCTATTTTACCTCGCTAAGTGAAATTTACAGACGTTTTTATGATTAAAGTCAATAGTTGAGATTTATCTTCATCTTTCTTCAATTTAAATAAAAATATTTAATAAAATCCAGTAACTACGATCTAATGCGGCAACTTTTATGGACAGATTAAAGCTGTACTAGGACTACCCATGTGGTTACTGGTTTTCTTAAGGTTTTCACAGCATTCCTACGTATCCCCTTCATTACGTCAAACTTATTTTTCGCATCCCCATTTCTCCTCATTTGCATCACTTCTCATTTTCAGCTACCTAACCAACTCCACCCACTCAATAATTGTGCTCAGCACATCGCCACTAATTACTCCCCTACTCCTTCTATTATTTCTTAATTGGTATTAATTAGTAGTTTCTACCTTCTATGTCCTTGTTGTGGGTGGTTATTGAGGAAAGCGATCGAGTATTCACGAACGATTTCATCAAATAAGAATTCAGGCTCTCTTCGTTTGATGAGGGTCATTAAATGAAGGGGAGCCAATGCCTTTGACCGGCTCTCGATTCGAATACGCGGCTGGAGTTGGCTCGCAGCGTGGGACACGTCTCACGCTGTCAACGCCACCCGCGTGCCTCTCGCGCGGAGAATGTGAAAGATCGACCCGATCGATGCACCTGCGCGGAGGGAACTGAACTGAGGGAGAGAAAAGGGAATTCGTTCATTCACGGATTCGCCCACCGTAATCACGTTTTCCTCCGCACGAGACTTGAAAGGAGAAGGAAGACTGGTCGGAGAGCCACTGTTCCCACCCCTGAAGAAACGGGGGGAGGGTGGCGACCATTTTGAGGGAAGGATCACGAGGCACCCTCTCACCAAACTCGATGCCCATTAGCGGCGCACCGCGATCGTCTTTTTGCCTTTTTTACCATCTACGACGAACCGCCATTCTCGCCCATCCCTCCTCGGCGGGACGTCCTTTCTGAGCCAATCTTTTCCCCCAAGCCCGAAGTCAGACAAAAATGCTCTTCTGACCATATTTTCTCCCAATGCGAGAGAGGAAAGTTTCCACTCTCAGCGCATCATTCTTCCGATTCCCAGCATCCTTTCCCTGCGGGTGGTGTTGGTGTTACGCCCGCAATGGACAAAAGCCTACCGCGTGGCGTTTCTTCCATGGTGATCCTCTCCCGAAACTCGTGTTTACGCTGTGTTTTTGTCCCATGATCGTTCAGAAGGAAATGGCGGTACTTTTGAACCCTCTATATTTTGTCTGGTTGATCTTGCACCCTAACGATTAAATGCAGCGCAAAAAGCTGTGGTGGAATGGAACATTTCCAGCAAAGTTATATTAATAGATACCTTGATATGATGTTATGAAACTCATCATTGTCTTGATTCGGATTTTTTATAATACCACTTATTAAATTATTGCCTATTTAAATTGGTCCATGTAACGAGGTAAATATCATTTTTGTATTGTATCATTCCAATTCTAAAATTACTTCTCCTTCCATTTCAGGTAATTATCCTGTTTTTCAAGTTTTTGACGTTGCTTTAAGGAGTTAAAGTAAGTACTAAGGGTACATTTTTGCTTATTCTTATTCTACCGGTAGTGATAACGACTAACTTCATCTAATGGAATGCTTTTTCTCGCTGTGCTAAGTCCCAAAAAGTTTGACTAATAGATCCTAACATTTATTTTCCAATTTTGCTTTCCACTATCGGGTTCAATGATAAAGCTTCCTTGCAGATAAGGGGAACCGGTTTCGCCCTTTTACCATTACAGAATGTGTGACTCTCGTCCTATGTTTTTGTGGAACGTTGTTCCTATTTGAGGTGGACGTGCGTGGTTGCACAAGGTTTCATCGGCTGTGGCCGGAGCGCCTTAGTTGTGTTAAGGTTAATACTGCGTGAGACGAGCTGAAGCCTGAGGAACATTTTGCCTCGGTTGAAAAAGAAACGGATAACGATAATCACTCTTTTATGGTCCACCCGTGGTAACTTGTGTCGAACAAAGGACGCGAAAGATAAACGTTTTTCTCTCTCTCTCTTCCCTAAGATGCTTATCTCCCTCTTCTTTCATCCACAGAGGCGCCAGTCGTGGCCGTCGCTTTTGTCTGTGTGCCTCAGAACTTCTTTTCACCTCCCAAGCTTTAGATCGTTCGGAGCCGTAACTCATGGGACCGGCCGAGGACCCCCCAACGGCCTCCGTGCTCTACCTTTATCCCTATTCCATCTCAATGCATCCCCCTTTCTGCCCCTCTCTCTCTTTTCCCATATGCTTCCCTCCCTCTTGGACTTGTGTATTCGGTAATCGTAAGCCTCGACCACCACCCTCGCCTCCCGACTCCCGCTCTCACGGATTCCTCTTTCCAGCTCTCTTCGCTCCTCCTCCTTCCCGCCGACCCTTATTGCGGATTTCCGAGGGTGTTCCCGTTTGGTGTCTTCTTCCCTCCCAGTCTCTTTCCAAGGCACCGCCCCCTTCAACCTCCCCCCCCTTCCCCGTCCGGTACCGCTTCCAAGGCGACGCCGGCACCCTTGAAAACCACCCTATTCCTAGAACTGAGGCCCATTCTCCCGTCGTCTCCTCCCTCCGGCCAATCTCTTGTAGACGGGTGACTTGAGCGTGGGCGGAAGGACTGGAATGGGGAAAGGGCAGTCAAGATGCACTCGTCTAAACCCTGTCAGGTGCCCTCAAAGGCTCGGCGCCAGCAATCTTAAGGGTCGGCACTCTCCTGCCCTCAGGAACCGCTCCCTTCCCCGTCCTTCGCCCTCAGGACCGACTCACTCACTTCTCTCCCTCACCTCCGCGCAATTCCACCGCTAGGTCCACCTTCCGCCCACTTGTCCGAAATGACATAAATCTTCTTCCCTTTCCTCTTTCCCTACGTTTGTTTTCAATATACATGCCAGACCCTAGCCATTTTCCGGGCGAATTATGGTGTTACCAACTGTTCACCCGCCTTTCATTTAATGATTTTAAGCAAAAATACCGTTTTCATACCTTTACATTGTTACCCCAATGGCAAATAACCTTCGTATGATTAGATTAGACTGTTTTCTCTTGTTCTAAATGTCAAGTTTATTCCTAATTGCTACCATTGAAACGTTCATGAACTACAGGGATAATAAATTGCCCACCGATATAGTCATAATAATTTTGCTACTGTTCAAAACATTGGTCGATCCAAGCATGCCTTTGTCAGTTTAAAAATTTATAGTAATAAACAATATTCGGGGAGGCCTTGTATCTCACACCAAATTTAAAAAATAGTTTGAGAAAGGGGTAGATTGCATGCTTAAAGGAAGACGAAGGAAATTTGGAATAAATATGTAGCACATTAAATATTTTATAGGAGGAGGATTCCTCATCTAACTCGGCGACGTATTATCGTATTTAAACCGCTAAACACTCATGTTTAGCCTCTAATTTGGCGTCAGTCGTGCCGACGCAGGATTGAAGTCGTTCTTGTCCGTTCATCAATCCAATTACTACCGACCTGTGTGATGAAGACATTTGTTAGGAACTTCTCACCTCACGCTCAATTCACATTCACATGCACGCACTGCACTTTCTCTCCGCCACAACTCGTCATTCACGCCACGGTAGTCGTCCACCCTTCTGCCCAACGCCCGCGACAACTCAAGGATTGACCCCGTCACTCAAAAGAAGTAACCCCACGTGTCATCACGGACATCGTGTCATGCACGGCTTTCTACCCTCGGCGCATGCAAACACCATCGGTTAACGGGAAGAGACAACCTTCCCTTCTCTCCCACGCGCAAACTCACCGTAAGGACGGGAGATTGCCACGGAGAAGGCCAGGGAGTTGGCGTTCCTACATGCCCAAGGGGTCTCCGAAGGTCTCGACAGTGTTCCGTCGGTGATCTGTCTCGGCGAGCGAGCAGCCCATTTCTCCGCGTTAGGAGGTGGCCATCCGGTTCCGTGTCCAAGTCTGCTCAACTAAAGGGTTTTCCTACCAGGCAGTTATCAAAGAGCAAAGTCTACCGCAAATATCATTTATTGCTCGAAAGCTACGGCTCTAGCTACGGCCTCCCTCCGCTCATGACTTTAATTACTGGACTCCTTACCACCTTTCCTTAGAAGAAGATTTAAACTAACGCCGGATTTTTCACCACCCCTCCTCTATTCCATTAATTCCGATCACATCCCGAAAGCCCCTCGTCTTTCGTAATGAAAATGACCATAGTTGTCGGTCAACTCTCCTTGTGACAGCAACAAAAATTAAGCGATATCCATGAAATTACCGCTGATTGTGTTATTTTTAAAGGGTTTCTTATCCGATTCGTTCTAGTCGTTGGCCAGTGAAATTACAGCAGGAAATTTTGGCCTCGTGAGTGAACCGATTCAAAGCCTCAGTGGAATCACAAATGTCCAAATTCGACCTTTTTCCTCACTACGTCACTTTCATTTTCACTCTCTCTTACGTAGGAGTTTGGTCTTATAATATTGCCTGCGTAAAAGAGAAGTGTGTCATGATTAATCACGGAGATCGTGTAACCGAGATGGGCAGCATACAAACCAGGTTTGAGTTTAAAAAACGTCTAGCCCTTCACCTGAGAAAAGCATGTAGACATGGAATCAGGTCTTTTTCTGTGATATGCGTTACGGAGTTGTTAGATACACTTCTTTCCTCCAACCTTGAGGGAGATTTGTTCCGGAGTCTAGTAAAAAAGATCGTGGAAGATAACAGCATGTGACTCATGGTTCACATGCCGCTGTGTTCGGGACTAACTCAGGAAAGATGATCATCATGAACACGTAAACACCGCATAATTTCTTCCAGGAGCTATTTCAAGTCCCCCCCTCTCGGCTCTTTCTGTTCCAACCTTGAAAGTTTATTCCATTGACAGCTAACTCCTTACCCTCTGACCTTGCCTCGGAGTAGTGAAGACGGCGCGCGGTGATGAAATAACGCTGTTTACTTTCGGTGAAGATGCTGAATTTCCCTTTTCTTCTCCCTCTCTCGTGTGCAGCCTTTCCCCGAAATTGAAACGGCGTGCCGCGGCGCTGAGCGAGCGGCTCGGACGTGATGTTGGCCGTTCCCACACGACCGCTCTGTTGGGCTCCGGAAACGACCCGTGACACTGACACCACTCTCGTCGCGGAGACGAGGGCTTCGTCATCAACCGTTTGATTACGCTTCCGTCCACGAACGGAGAGAGAATGCCGTCACAGTGCCGAACATATCTCTCTCTCCTTTCGCGATTCCGCCCTCTCAATGGGGAGTCCTCTTCAGTCGTGAGAGGGAAGAAAAATAAGAGGCGTGCATGCGCTCTTGGCGGCAGAAAACTCGTAAAGGCGAAGATTTTGGTTCTCTTTCTCCTAGTCTCTCTCAATAATCGTGCCCCGCCCAAAACAAATCGTACCGTCGCCGCTGTGGAGACGGTTTGTGTGCGTGTGTGAAAGAGAGAAAAGGGCGAGGGGAGTGTATCTGGAAAAACTGAGCTCATTCCATAGTCCCCGTCTCCCTTTCCTTTTCACACGAGCAGGGAGGGGGAAAAAGAGGGAGGAGAGGGTGGCATGGGAATCGAGAGTTGGGGAAAAATTTGGTGAACGCATAGGCGTGGTGCATAAGCCTGTGTGTGCGCGTTGCTTTCAAAGTCACCGAAAGGAAGAGTGGGAATTTCACTCCTTCTCTCTTCCCTATATTCTCCTTTGGGCGTGTACTGGGAAAATTTTGTCCCCTCCTCCGACAGGGGCGGCTGTGGTGGTCCAGTGTCTATGGAAAGGGGTGGGGGGAATGAGAGAGACGACCCTCTCAAGGATGGAATCTCCCCTTCTCACACCCCCCAGCACCTCCACCGCCAACAATGCTCCCAGAAAAAATAGGCACTTCACTTTCCCCCCTTTTTTGAGTGGAGGGATATGACCCGCCCATCCTCATCCTTCCTTTTCTACTTTCCCTATCTTCTAAGAGCGTTTGTCCCCTTCCTTTACGATCGAGTGCTTTACTCGAAGGGTAGGTAAAAGATCGAGAACGCACTCGTAGCGATCCTTCGGCGCACGATTCGAGTATTCTTACAGTGGCAAATGTTTTAATGACATTCGAAGAAATTTTACTGAATGTATGCAATATGTGGGAAATGGATTCGACGCTTTTCAAAAATTTAGGGTGGGTAGAAACTCATCCCGAGCGTGAGCTCGCATTTCAGTGAATATTAATTCAATAGGCCGAGAAAACAGGTGGTAAACACCTAAAAGACCTTCGGTACACTCTTGGTTCTAGTAATGGTAAGATATTCAATGCATGTTATAAAATTACCTTAGCATTTTACCGTGGCAAGATAAAATACAATATATTAGGTATATTCCTGTGAGAGCTATAGGAAGGAGGTACGACTTACTGACAAAACAGATAAGATAGAAACAGCAGAATTTTTTGTTCTCAATAATTCCTTTCGCTGTGTACAGTGGAGTTAATATCCACTTCAACCTACCACTGTAACACCGTATTCATAAATATTACAAGTCTCCGATCCGACTTAATGGTAATATTTCTCATTAATAATTCCTTTTCCTAATGTTTCACCCGTCTAACTCGCTCAACTCTTTGTGACATGATTCTTTTCTTCTGTTGATTAAAAATTCTTCGAGTAGCTATCGATTCGAGCGTCTCGTGATCACTACGGTCCTCTGAATGTTTAACTGCCGCTAGGAGTTGATTTAGTGAGTGTATGATGGTAATGGGAAAGGTACCTGGAGTGAGAAAGCAAAGGGGGGGGGGGGGGGGGGGGGGGGGGGGGGGGGAGGAAACCAATGCCATAAAAATAGAACCCTACTCCTAGAGATTCCTTGGTTCCCTTCTCTCCCACGCTCATTTATTCCGGCGTTATATGTGTGCGTGCGTGTTCGTAGGTATGTTTCCGTCTCTCCGTTTATTTTTTTCAAGGTCCCCTGTCGATAACCTTTACCTCCTCCATCCTCTTACTTCTAAACTCTTCCACAAAACGAGTTACAACGGCACATTGGTGAAAGTATTTTTCTTTCCCTACCGGCCAATCCTTCCCAAACGACCTCGCGGCTCTGCGTTGGAAGCGAAGAGGTACTTGCTTCAATCTTCCCCGCCATTTCATGCACCCCACCAAAGTGGATTGCGTCTTTGGAAGACTTCTTTTTCTCACGAAAACGTCGTTTCCTCTATTTCGACCCAGGCGAGGGACGGCGGAGGGCCATGTTGGGGGGGGGGGGGGGGGGGGGGGGGCAAGAGAGAGAAAGGGAACCAGAGGCATAAGGGGTTTGACGCCCTCAAAGCACACAAGGCACTCAAAGAGGGAGGGCATATAGCTAATTCCCATTGACGATCGCACTCTAATGTGCATTCGTGGTTTCTCGGGACAACTTAAATAGTGGGAGTGTTCCCACCGCTCTAGAGGGCTCTCGAGTGGGATAAGTTCTCCCATTAATGCCTCGCCGCGGTATTTAGAACGTTTGCTTTTTATCTTCCTCGCGATGCGGTGTCACCGAAAATTGACGATTACCTCTTCACATTTTACTCTTGAAATCCCGCACTTCTAGTCTCCTTGAAGGTGTAGTGATATAGGTTTTAAACCACGCCTCCAAGCGAGGAACGATTCCCCTGCTTTGTTTTCTACAGTTTTAACAATTGCTTGTGGTCTTTTCCCGACGAAGCCAGAACCCTCTATCTCAATTATAATCGTTTTACGAATTGATTTCTTTTATATAACCCATTCGGCTATGAAATGGTTGAATGAAGAAAGCTTGAATTTCTCTTTAGTTGGTCGCTTAAAGTTTGGCTTTTTTAAAGTGGGTAATGATAGATACTCCTTGCTTGGCATAATAAATAGATTTCCAATCCCAACTCAATTCCTAGGTTAGAAAGAAAAAGATTATTTTTAATGTGCTGCGATCAAAAATCAATTGAAAAAATTACTTTCAAGTAACAATAATTATCCCCAAGTGACATCCCTTTTGAAGCAATGAAATAAATGAATTCCATTAGGAATTACATTAGAAAAATTACCTAAAAAATGCCTCTTGCGTTAATATAAGTGAAGTAGGGGAATTACTATGTTATTTGGTAATTTCATTTTCAAATATTTTTTGCCTATAAACGTACTCATACCAATAGGAATTGAAGAGACGAGAGATAGTTTGTTATCCTTGCTCTTCGCCCCGCCTATAAGGGTTAGGCTGTTCGGCTTGTCAATCTCTTCTTGTCTACACGATAGGCTGCATGATGCCAATTCTGAAATTCAATGGATGCTTTCAATTCGCGTCCATCTCCTAGAGCAGGAAAAACAGATTTAATAATTTAGATCCGTGGGGCTATTTTCGTTTTCCCTGAGCATCATCAAAGGCCTTAGTATGTTTGTTTTGTTTGAATAGGATGTAAAGTTCATGTTTCAGTTTGACCCTTTCTAAAAGACTTAGTCAATAATTCACGATATGGTCAGCCCGACTCAGAAAATGATTTGCTTGGGTCAATGAGTGGAGACAAGGTTCACTAATTTAGTCCATGGACACGGCCATCTACGTCTCTGACCCCCCTAACCTTTAGTATATTATTTATACACATCAAAATCACACTTTTGAATTTTTCAGCTTATGCAACATGCATTTCTGGAATTAAAATTCCAAAACCTCGGGATCCGAACTAAAGCCACTTCCTCACTGCGGATGGTCACATATTTCGCGATGGAAAGAATGGGTATCGCATTTTTCGGGTGTGCATTATCTCGTTCTATTTCTCGCCTATCATGGTACCTGATATTAGTAATAGTCTTGTTGATTGACGAAGTGAATAAGCTACTGGTTACCAAGCTACCACTACTGGTTAAGTGAACATGATAATGGTTTCTCTGTATGATATATTCAATCGGCATAGGAAGTATAAGTAATTTATTATTTGAAGTGATTATAATTAGTTGCATTTTTATGCATGTACCTGTCCTTAGGTTAATTTAGGAATGAGGTAAGAAAGATATTTCTCACCCTTCGTAGGTATTGCAAGTTTTCTCGGGGTTCATCCAACTGACTCGTGAACTCATTCATGAACGTCCTCACCCCTTGTGGGGTCTGGCCTATCTTTCATCGCTCTCTCTCTCTCTCGCTGCGGGACAACAAGCTGGGGACATGTTTTGAGATGGGGTAGGATTTTGTCTGGTCACCAACCCGCTTTTTCCCGCAACTTTGGTATTAATACTCGTTGAGCAAAGGTGGCAAGACCTTTTTCTTATTATTTTCAGGGGCGTCCGAATTAGTTGTTTCTGGCATCGATTTTATTACCTTTGTCGTGTTTGCGTCAATGGCTTCTTTCGTTTGGCAACAGTGTCCACTCGTAGCTTCCTCACGGATGAGCACGAAATGCACTCCTGTGAAAATGCGAGTGTTCCCACGGAGGGGAAGAAAAACGAGAACCAGCGCACATGTTTTCGCCGGCGTCTGCGAGGGAACCAATTTGCGGGTTCCCGGCTCGTATTACGGAAAAACCGCAAGACATTTTACAGCCCTTTAAAAGTTTTGTCTCGCCGCGTTTTTAACTTGGGTGAACTGGGTGCGAGATCTTGAACACCATCATTAGTCTTCCACAATCAGCATGCCATGTTGAGTTGAGAGAAGTTTATGGATTTGTATTCGGTTAAAAAGCCTCACCATTAATATTAGAGGGAGTAGCTAAGAGATAACGTAGCAGGTGCTGTTTCCTACTTGCTTCGTGGTACTGAAAGCATTTTCTTTTTTCGCTCATATGTTTCATACAAACGTATTCATAAATTTATGCAGTTCAATTGTAGTTGTACCAAAGGAATAACTGAAATAAAGAATAATTATAACTTCCGAGTCGCATTCCGAAAATGTAACGCTATGGAATTCATCTGTGTCATTATTTAGGATTTTCGTCAAAGGCGTCGCGTCAACTTTTCTCGCACCCATTATCAGCTCCGCCTAACCTCTGTATTCGTTTTCGTCGTACATAACCTATTACCTCCGGTCATCATACTTCTCGATTCATTCACTGAATTTATGTCCTCTCCTTAACTGCTTTTCTCTTGTTGAATTGCAGTCATAAGAGTAATGCCCACCGATCACTCTTCCCGACTCAGTCCCTACATTTATTAAAAAAAAACAGGGGAGGTGATAAATCATTATATGCTGACCAAATGCATACAAAATTATTTCAATAATCATTTGTCATGACAATTTAATTTTGTAGGTTAGCAGCTGCTGTGGTATTCTTTTTATAAGTCTCAAACTATGGTTATTTATTTAAAATTTAGTCCCACTTGGTGACTAAAAAATGCGCATGGTCTGGCGTGATCCATGATCGCTGATATGAAAATGTATGCACCCCGTGGCTGAATCTATTCGTTGATAAGGATGAAATCTCTCGACCCTCTGATTTTCATACATTTCGTCGGGAGGGAAGTCTAGAAGGTTTGAGTACATCGAGACTATAATCTGTTTGCCCTTGTTCACTTTCCCACCTCGGGTGTTTGCCCTCTGCAGGGTCCACTTGGCCACTTAGCACCTCCTCCCGAAGATGGCCGACGGGGAGCGGAGACCGAAAACAGAATCATCCTCTTCCTTCCGCCCTTTTACGTCTTCCTCCAGGGTTCTTCATCCCTCTCCTCCGCCTCCGAAGCGAGTTGGGAAGAGATGGGAAGGTCAACCCTAGCCCGGGGCTCCTCATCTCTTAACCCCCCCATCCTCTCTCTCTCTCTATCCATTGCCTCCTCCTCGTTTCGGAAGGCGAGACCACCATCTCAGGGATGCCTCCGCTACACGCACGCCCCTGCGCGAGGGGTTGTCGGCGGCGTGACCCACCCACTTGGCCTCGCCTCGCTCCCCATTCGGAAAGCGAAAAAAACCTCTCCCCCAGAGCCAGTCTCCATGTTGTAGGCATTCTGATACTCACTCACCTCTCACAACATTTCGTTCACCGTTCTTCTACATCTGCATGGCCCCTTCGCCCATTGTGGCGACTCCAAGCCAGGCACCACGGCCGAATAAGTATTCCTGGTAGTTACCTGTACATTACCGGTTTTACTTCTAAGTCAAACAAATTCAACGAAGGTACACCGCAGCGTTACACTCATCGAACATGTAAGTTCAGTCTGTCATCTTGCGGGACGGACACTGTAAAAGTCTTATGCCATTTTTTCTGGCTACATGCTACGTATGCCATTACTCCCCCTCTCGGAATCCCTTGTAAGTCATGAGTTCATCACTCTCCAAAACCTGTTGTTTTCTATGAGTCAATTAATGCCCCTTGCTATTAGGTACTTAATTTTTTTTCCACCCACTGAATCTTCTCCACACTTGAAAATGCTATAACAATTCTTTTGTCATTTTTCGTCCCCTTTTTCTGAAACTCTTTCTGGGTTTTAGTAGGACCTAAATGAAGTCGAGGGGTGGGCAGTGAATGAATTACCTCCGCGGAAGTAGTATATGTCATATAAATGGTATTGCAATCGAAGTCCACTGACTCGAATATTTCCCATATCACCTCGACATATTGTAAGAACTGAGAGATGATGGATAAATTTATGTCACGATTGATTTCTGAAGGCTAATCAATGCACTCAGATATTGTATTAAATAGTGGATTACCTACACTGAGTACCTTTTCCCTAGCTAACGTATCGTTTCATTTGTTTCATCTCCTTTGTTGCGATTCATTCTCTCATTTGTGTAGTTTTATTGTGAGGCTGAATGAGATGAGGTGGAATGCGTATCCATCTGGAGCAAATACTGAAATATATTTGTGGTTATGTTCTCTCCTTAGTCCAGGTGCGGGTATGCATATTTTATTTACACACCACGCCTCTTCCATGTATATGATTAAATTAGCTTAACCAATAATTGGACAGGGGATTTTTGGAGGTCTCATTGCTTAACAAAATGGGTTCGCCCTTTTTCTCCTCAAGTCGTGATTCTTATTATCCTCTGGAACATGTGACATAAATCTTGACGCCAGGGAGTTAAAAGCGCCTCTGCATTCGATATTAGCTTTCCATTGACTAATTATTCAAATTAAAAACAGTAAGAAAGAAAGAAGTCCTTGCTCAGAATGGAGAAATGAATACGAGAGAGACTAATTAATCCCTCGTGGTTATTTCATGTTAATTTAAAATCAAATCTGTCATGATTTCCTATGACGATGTTTTACCCTGTTATAACTTTCGAAGGCTTTCCACTTCACCAGCTTTGGCTGAAGTATGCCAAGCGAAATCTTTATATTTCTGACCAGTACTTGTTAATATATTTAATTGCCACTCCTTTGATGTTGAAACCTCCCCTTGTAAAACTATTAGTATCTATTTTTTCCCCGCTTTCATCTAGAGGTGGTGGAGGTCACTTTTGCTGAAATCAATTCTGCCGAGTAGAGGTCGGTTGGATGAATGAACCACTTTTCCACCATTATTTGGTTTATTCGGCAGGCGATGTGTAGAATCGTCGAACTTAATTAAAATTTCATCCTTGACAATGTCATAGTTTATCTTTAGCCGATGTACCTTGAATGGCAGGGAGATGGAATGATTAGAGATAAAGCTATTCCGTTCCGGGGTTCCAAGGATACCGAGCCATCCCCAGCGCCGCAGTCTCACAAGGCAGACATAATCTCGAAGGGAAGAGAGCGTGAGATGAGAATTCTTTACGAGGGCTTCGAAACAGCGGAGGTTCTTACTTTTTTTTGTCCTTCCTTGCACGCCGAAACAGTGGTGGGCGAGTAAGAAGAGAGGTTGAAAGCCCCGGGGTTGGCTATCTCACTACCTTCTCTGCTGCCGCCAGCCGGTTCGGTCTCCTCACTCAGTCGGGTCCACACCTTAATGGCTTTCGTGGTGTCCCACGGTGACGGGGCGATGAAGAAGGTTCGGACCATGCGGAGAGGAGGGAAGATAAAAATCCTGGGAGGGTAAGGGGGAGCTGACTTTTGACTCAGGAGGAGTAGAGGCTTAACCTTGGTACGTAGTTGAAAGGGAGAGTGAGTAGCCAGCGGATTCTCGAGAAGAGCTCCAGACTTGCCCGAGGTTCTTGACCAAGTGCACAATAAGGAGGGCGCAGATAGAGGGGGGTGAGGAGGCGACTTCATAGGGACACGTTTGCCTCCTACGGAGCACGTGGAGAGTTTGCCAAATAGTTCTTAAGGCTAACAGTATACGCTCCCTCCAGAAGCGCGAACCAGTTTAACCTTTTATTTCTGATGTGGTCCAATTGCACTGCGTATTGTTCAAAACCCAATAGTCATCGTTTGATTCTCTTCTGCTGCTGATAGGTGGTCCGTTTCAACCGACTTTGAAAGTAATTAACCTTTCCCTCATAACACATTTTTTTTTTTTTAATATTGCCAAAGGTGTCATTTAGTTTGCTCTCCGAGATTTGGCATCTTGCAGTTGGGATGTGAAGAATTTGACGTGGGAGATATTTAATTACTCAATTCAGTTGCTGAAATTCCTGGGTTAAATTTGATGAGAGTAACGAAAATATTCAATTATAGAATATAAGTATTTGCATAGTTTTAAAGAATGACGAACAATGATAAACTATCTGAGTGCTAATTTTATCATCTATGTTCTAATGGTGTAATTAAACGTTTACAATTCTCGCTCGTCTACAGCATCTAGGAATTAAAATGAACATTTCTAAAGTCAGTCAAAAATGACTATATGAAAATATGTAGTTAATCAAATTTATATCCCCTTTAATTCGCATATGTAAAACATTTTCAAGACTTTTCAAGGCTCAAATT
This sequence comes from Platycnemis pennipes, assembly GCA_933228895.1. NCBI lineage: Eukaryota > Metazoa > Arthropoda > Insecta > Odonata > Platycnemididae > Platycnemis > Platycnemis pennipes. Next base: position 70,154,577 of record OW121847.1, on the reverse strand, counting down.
TTACTGAGAATCGCAGACCATAAACATTGTTAAATCCACTGATGATTTTCGGCTACATTAGGTCGTTTCTTACAACAGATACTAACGGATTTATGGAAAACGATCATGGTTTGTTTCAGAATGATTTCTATATCTTCATTTCAAATTGATGCGTCTTCTTTCGCATCGCTGTCATAATTCAAACAGAATGGAAAGAAACCTTCATCCGAGTCTCTATTAAATCACAGTCTTGGTTCTGAGGATATTTATAATAATGCCCAGGTGATGGAGATCTTTCCCCGGTGAGGCAGGGTGAGAAGGGAAGAGGGATGGGGCGAGGGATAAAGATGGAGGGGAGAGGTCACGGGAGTCCAGTCAAAAGAGGGCGGACAGGTATTTTCTTCCTCGTAATTGAGTGAGGGATGGGATGAATGTGGCCACTACTGCCTACATGTTTAACAGCCGATATTTCCGAGGTCAAAAATTAATGAATGATGTGTTTAATTTTAGGTTTAGCCTATTACCTTGCTGAGCCCTACATGCTCTTTCGTTGTGTCGTATGGTTTAGCTTCAAAATTAAACTCCACGGCACACTCACATTGTTTTTAGTGGGTTCATTAAGTAGATCATTACATGTGCGAGAAATGCAACCATATGTCTGCAGCGAAATGTTGCAAATTATTTATATGGTTGCATGTGCTTGATTATTTTTTGAGCTTCCTGCAGTGATAGTTTTATAACTCATACATTGGATGAGATTCTTAGTGGTTCAATTTTATGATATTTCCTGCTAAAGGTCGTAACTGCATGATGAGTTAATTTGGGTATTTCCAATCACCCATCTACTTGGACTTCAGAGTATACTTACTAACTACATTAGTCAAAAAAAATAGCTTGTCCTAATACTAATTACGACGAGGGATTAAGATCCTGCCATTTATTTTCAAGCCTAATGGGAAAACATCTTAATTTTTTTCTAGGAAGTATTTATACGCGCATTCAACGGAGATCATAAAATGCTACGGCAGTAAGTTATCAGCCATTGTTCAGTTACAGCGTAACCATTTGTAGCATAAGATTTCCGTATGAAAAACGTTTGAAGTTTTTTTTTCAGGGAGGGGATTATCCGGTCCTCGGAAGCAATTATTGGTAGTAAAAATATGAATATGAAGCAATTTGTTGTTTACCAATAAATGAGCTGACGGCTCTGGAATTGCTTACAGTGGTAGGCGCTCCTTGAAGATTTTTCGTTCCAATCAACATGGGAAGCCCCACAAAAAACGCGAGCATCTGTCTGTAACCGACCGCATCAACGAGAGGCCCTTCACACCGACTCATTATTATCCCTCCTCCAGCCTTTATGTGATTCTCAGCTGCTTCTTTGCTTCTAGTGGCCATTTCCCTGGAATCTCTCGATTATTTTGTTCCCTAAGAGTAAACCTCTTAATTACCCACCTAATTTTGCCGTCAGGTGCGTCGGGCAATGACGAATTCCGCACGGATTAGCCTTGGGCGAGACTCTCACACCCCTTTCAAATCCTCGCGCCGACTTCTTCGTGTCTGGCGACTGCGGCCGTCAAGTCTCTCAAAGTCTTTCGGAAAATAAGGCTCTCGGTCGTGAATCCGCATCCGCTTCCCAAGAAGACCCGACGTTCGAGCGAAGATCGGAACGCAGATCGACAGCTTTCCCCGCGCTGAAAATAAAACAAACATCCCGTCATCGCCCGCTTGCCGGAGAGCAATAAAACGAAAGACAGTGCGAGACGCGCAGGTTAAACACGGGAAATGGTCTACGGGTTATTTTGTTCTATAAGCTATGCGAGGCTCTCTCGCGATATGTGAAGGCACCAGGTCTATTTTTTTTTGGAGGAGTGGAGGGTGAGAAACATTGGAGAATAAAAGAATGCGCTTGTTGAGGAGATCCGAGATAAGCGGGATACACGTGGAGATCCACTGTGTTTTGATCGAGCCGTTCGCTCCTCCGTGTTCACCCCTGTGTGGTCCCCTTTTGTGATTTCTCTCCATCAATCTCGTGGCTCATCCTTGGACGCCTGAAGGAGCGGGTGGGGGGGGGGGGAGAGGGGGTCGTTGGGCGGTTCGGGAGTGTTATAAAGGCGTGTGGGCGGTCGCTGTAGCCGTGAGCGAGCCAGTGCGTGGGTGGATACGCGGAAGACGTTGATGGAGGAGGTATTTTATTAATTATTTTCTCGAGGCGCGGGTCCGAAGACCCAAGACGTGCTTCGCGTCCCGAGGGTTTAGTTAGCACCACGGTGCTGCGTTGGTTGGGGGTTTAGGGGCCGTGACATAAGATGAACGAAAAGGTACATAATTTCCCTAGAATGGGGACGAAAGGACAGATTTTCGCATGTAGGAAATCGAATGAGTGGTAGAAAACTTACGTTGTTCCGGGTCGAAAAAGCCCCTGGAGCATTTAAAACCTGGCCAGATGTTTTATAATCTAAATAAACATGAAATGTGCCTAGATGGAACCAGAGAGCATGATACGGCATGGTGGCTCTCTCTCTCCTATTCCTTCTTGCTGATAGGTATATTCTGACGTCGTAGATGAAGGATTACGAACTCATTTCCAAAACTTTCATAATTCGTGACTCTGCAATATAGAGGGAATGAGTTTGGTTTACTACCAGGCTCAATCTACCTCCTTTCAGAATGTGCTCGTTAATCAAATAGGTGTTTTTATTGGGTAATAGTTGCTTCGTTTCGAGTTACAAAAATTTACGATTGAGTAAACGACATTTCGCAATCATTATATTGTGGTTCTAAACTCTTATGACATAATATCCTTAACTTTTAGGGAAATGAATAGGACAGCAATTTAGAGAGGAGAGTGCTACTTGCCGCGCATTTACTTAAATTAAAGTTGAATGTCTTCTTCGAATAACCGGTGGTCAATTAAAATCATGCAGATATGGAGGCCGTCGCTTCTCCAGCAAAGAATACAGCATAACAGAATTTTAAAAGCTACGTAGTTACTAGACAATGGCAACATACCTTGACACTATATTGTCCATTCTTTCCATTATTGCCTTGAGCCCCATCTATTTACGGTACCATACTTAAAAATCTTGGTTTATCCCAAGGTCACCTGCAAGAGCGATCGGACTTTTCATTGATAATAAAAGGCTAAAAATGAAACAAAGTGAAGTTTTTATTTGCTAATTTACAAGATAATATGAATGAAGAGCGGCGATAAAAGTATTGTGAAATTTTGGTCTTGCTTGTGAAGAATTTAATTCATTGACGGAATGTTAGTAAAATATATTAAGTGGAAATGTTGGATATAACTGCGGAGTACATCTACATCTACGTAACACCCTGCAAGCAACCATAATGGTACGTGGCAGATAGTGAATTCTGACCAAATATTGACTACATATCATCTATAAAAAAGGATTAGTATTTATATGCTGTTCTAAACTTCACTATTTATAAAAAGATAAACATAGCGAAGAAAACATGCAAAAACATGCTGTTAGTTGGGCTAGCTTCAAGTCCTTATACCAATACCATACTAATGTTATCCATTGCTACATTCGTATTGGATATATTTACCGTTATTCATATCCCTAATTGTACGAGGAATAAAGGACATTTTGAATCTGTCAGTTCGGCAATCAATTTCTCTAATTTTGTGATTATGGTCCAGTCTACCATAGTAAGTTGGAGTTCGCAAAATATTTTTAACATCATCACTGAAAATATGGTCTTGGAATTTATTTAAGAGATTAAGTCTAAATTTCAACGTGCGATGGTAATGCGAACTGTTCTCTCGTTCCGTGGTGCGAGTGAGGGAAAAGTCCAAAATAATCAGTAAACGGGGCACGACACGCGTGCTTCCACGCTCCGGTACGATGCACCAAGTGCATTGGAATAACCTAAACATTGTTCCAGGCCGTGACAAGTTGAGTTGCAGTCGGAAGGAGATGAGTAGCTGTAAAACGGGAGCTCCTCATCCTCTTCTACCGTCTCCCCCATGCCACCCTTCCATATGGCCTCACCCATTTCGAGCCGCACGACCCCGTGACCCGGCCACCGGCAGCATATTTTGTAGAGGTCCTCTTCTTCTCTTCCTCCACTTCACCGCTGACACCTCGGACCCTACTCCCCGCACCACTCCCGAGAGCGAGACGTAGCCGAAGGAACACATGGTCGCTCATCCCGGAGGAGGAACGGGAGATGGGAGAGGTCACCGACGCGGGGGCACGCAGGAAGGGAAAAAAGGACGTGAGGGTCACTCTTCTTCGAGAGGGGATGGATGATGGTGGTCGGGAGCGGGGGAAGGGGTTCCTGCAGAAAAAAAATTGAAGAGCGGACTCTGTCTGGTCTCGTGACCATGGGGAAGTTAGGGGTGCGTGCTGGGAGTAAAGTGACAAGGCGGAAATGGATGAAGAAACGCTGTTAATTATCCCCCTGGACCCGCAGGCCAGGAGACAAGTAGGATTTAGATATTTTTTTCTTCTTGCTCAAATAATTCTATTGAATAGTTTGCTTAAAGCACCAATAAAAATTTATCCTTATGAAAGTGAGATTCACGCGTTAATGTATTTAGGGTGGGCGTGGCGTGCCAGTGATTAGCGTTTGGTGGGAGTAACGGTTCATATCATTGTGAAATCATTATCTCTGGACGCTCATAGCTGGCTGGACCCGAAGTCATTCATATTCTGGGTTCCAGATCTTTGCGGGAAACCATACGCGGGATAGGTATAGGAATTGGCCCCCCATACATGTCTGTCTTATGGCGTTTACCCGCCGCAGAGCCTAATACCGGGTTAACTCTATTCTCGCCCATCAAATGGATGCTTGGATAGAATAATCTCCTAATACATTCACTCTGTTCTGCTTGGACAGAATAATCTCCTAATACATTCACTCTTTTCCTTACAATCCCATCATTTAGCATCCTTCCCAACTCATCACTCCCGAAATAACTCCTCTCACTTGCATCAGTTTGCTGGGAAGCTGAAGTTTAATTCATGCAAGTGCCTGCATAGAACGCCATGTTTTCGGACTAAGACAAATGTGTAGTTATCTGGGCTTGGATCAAATGGAAGGAATGGGATAAATGGATGTTAAGTAAACGAAAGAAGGGTAGTTCAAGCAGATGAACTGCACTTAGGGTGACGAGAGGAAGCCTCAAAGAGACATATGAATTTAGTCTTCCAGGAAAATACGTGAACTGATTCCGTGAAGATATTCGGGTAGTACAAGGAGATCACGGCGGTGAGAAGATTGGTACCCAAAGATTTGGCATCAGTCTTATGACCGCGATCCTCTCTCCAGCCCTTCTCTTCATCCGATGGCACATCGTAAAGTTGCGGTATTATAAGACTGCGCAACTCGGTTTTATAAGATGATTTTTATCGCCTACATGAATATTTTTACGGGCTAACCAAGCTTCCTGTTTGATAAGAGCCAATGGATTAAGTCATTTTGCCGGTGATATAGCTTCATGAAGCGTCCAGAGGCGGTGTCGGAGTTGGCCCCCAGCAACCGGTCTTTTAACTTTTTCTTGCTGCATAGGGACCTTAAAACACGCCCGCCCCTGATCACGATCGCTGCAGACGCAGCCAAGATGGAGCGCAGGGCTAGAACTTCGCTTCCCGATAAAAGCTTCGGATAAGGGAGTAGATAAAAATTAAAGGCGGCCCTCCATGTGATATTATTTAGGCTTAGGAAGGAGTTTTTGAGGAGGGGAAGAGAGATTAGATATTCTCCTAATGGGTAGGGGCTGTGTTTATGACTCGGGAAGCGATGAGCCGGAGAGAAGCTGCGAGAAGGAATGTGTGATGAGAGGAGTCGATTAAAGCAAGAAAGAATTATGTTAGGAGTTGAAAGAGTATGTGGTGATGATCATAGGGCAGCGGCCGAAAGAATGAAATGTATATAAGAGCAATAAAACTATCTACCAAGGGAAAGACTCGCGGGAAAATTAGACGCTAATGGGCATTCTGAGATAAAGAAACTACTCGCGTGTTTTCCAGGAGCCTTTGGTGCTCAGGCGGTCAACCCATGAAGAAAGGTGGGATACTACTTGCTGATGGTTGATTGGATGAGTTGTGCTGTACGTGATCTTGATGGAAAGAGACGATAGAAAAGAGCAAGGGAAGATATAGATTACTTTCATCTTTACTTGTCATTTTTTACCGCGTTGTTCTATTATGTTTATGTTTTAACCGGGAGAGTAGCTAAAAGAAATGTTTTGTAAATTTTCTTCGGCCGTTTATATAAGTACCCAACTTCGTGGCGATAAAATAAATCACGATAAACATCATCAATTTTTTTGGCAATAATTTTCAGCTTCAGAGCAACAGTTTATTTGTCGAGGATAGATAAAGTAATGAATACCTACGTGAAGAGGAGCATGCACATCTATTGAGATTTTTCCTCGCTTCTTAAAGGGAAGGTAATGAAAACCCAAACTAGGCATTAGTTTTTTCTCAAATTTCAGACTTAAATATACATGGAAGTTATGCTCAATGGAAGACGAAGAAAATTGCATACCATGCATTGAAGTAGACAGCTCTTGTCAATTCACAGCCGAGAAACTAACTATAAGGCTAATCCTATCGATGAGAAAAGCCAACCCCGATGAATGGATTGAGACATCTTTAGGAATTGTGAAGAACAGTGGTGTCACAGCAGAAAGTGCTCCTTATAATTTGTATTTTAATGTTTAAATAATATTTCTGATACCACACATACAAGTCTAAACCAGTAAGATCATGCCATGGGTAAAATGAAACTCATAGTCGATTCGGGATCCAATTGTTTTTGTGGTAAAGTTGTAACGAAAGAGGAAAAATGTACCGTATGCGTCCTTTATGTACGGGTTGCTGTAATTCCTTTGATATTACGCCGTGGCCACCTCGCCTCGTTCGCTCCTCTTTGATGACACTGAGACCACGCGTGCACAATGGGAAGGTGCGTGGGATGACGGGAAGCGGTGGCAGGGTGCAAGACGCTGATGCGGGCGCCGCGGTGTGAGGCGAAGTCCGCCGCTGTCGTCAAGGAAGGCGGGGGCTCGACGAAGTGCTCGCTTTGCTTGGATTAGATTCCGCACTTCCCTCCCGTCTTCTCTCCTCCCCGCGTGGAAGGAGAGAATTCGCCGGCTCAGGAGTGGCGTGGCAAAGAGCGCCTCTCATTCTTCTCCTTCCCGGCCGCCTTCCTCGCGATCCAACGAACTCCTCTCCTGCCGCGCCGTCTTCATGCGACCTCATCCGTAAAGGTATCGTGACGAGTCGAGAACGAACATCGCAGGACTTGTGCACCAAAGTTGTTTTTTTTTTGCCAGGACAGTCCGAGGATTCCCTGGGACTCAAGAGGAGCGTTTGAATTTCGTGACAGTGTGTTCTTCGTTGCAGGGACCAAACCTGCAGTTTCGTGCAGTTGATGGAAGTGGCCGATACTTTGTGGAATTCCAATGCTAGTAGGTGAAAAAAGACTTTGCAATTACACGGTTAAAAAAGAATTTACTAATGACCAATTTCGCTAAACTCTAGAATCTTCAGGTATTAACACTAATATCTGAATAAATATTTATACCTGAAGATACTACAGTGTAGCGAAACTAGTGGTTAACAAATTCTTTTCTAACAGTGGAATTGCAAAGTCTTTTTTCACCTGCTCGCAGTTTTGTACTGGAAGTTTGTAGAATTCGGTCGTGAGATTTTAAAGTGATTCTAAGTGTTCAATCTGAAGGTTGGTCTGTTTTGAGGGAGTAGATGTTAATAACGTCATAGCCCCTCGGCGTGTGAAATTAATGTTAAATGTCAGCTGCCCATAACTGGAGTTATTAATTAATTTGACGGGCACTGTATCCTAGGAAATATAGCCATTCTGGATTAAAATGTCATTAGCTTTCAATGTTCCTTTAGTGTAGAGTTTGCCGACTCCTTTCCATGAATGCCCTGTTCTCTTTGACAAATGAGCACACATACACTTTGCCTTTGAAGAGAAGAAGCCCCCGCTTAGCTAGTGAGCTACACGCTACCGATTTGTGTCAAAAAGCTAGCAATTCAGAGTTCCCCAACTTGATTTTCGTATCTGTCTCTATATCCCACTACTCCCTTAATTTTCATATCAAATAACGTTTCCTAATCACATCCACATCGAACTAAAGCTAAAGTTGGTGAGGATTGAAACGACTCAGGCCCATTAATACACTTGTCCTCTAATTTTAACATCCTCCCAATCCTTTCATAAGCCGACCATCTGTTTCATTTTTTTCCCTTTCCTCGACGACCATGTGGATAGCTCAATAGGCTTACGATGTGTCACTGATTTCCCATCGCTCGCTTCCACGTTCTGTTCATGCTTGTTTTTCCGCTATATACAGGGTTGATTAAGTGATAAAAACCTGATTATCAAGGTAAGAAGGTTAATATTCCTCCTCTTATTTCTCTCCCTTTCTTTCCAAAATTTTCCTTCTTATTTTAGTATCTTTGCGAAGGTCTTTCTGATCTTCCAAACTATGACGTGAACTTAAGCTTCCAAGCCACTCGATACAGCACTCTTGGATATCGACTCATATTCTGATAATTTTCGCTCAAGAACTGGTTTTCTAGATTGCATAAAAATGTTGCCTCCCATTCTTTGCTTTCGTAGTGTAATATTACTACAGTAATACATTTCAAATTGCCAACCTCGAAATTACCTCGATACCTACAAACATATTTCCAAATCTTTTCATAAGTGTTTAAAAACGAACTGCTGACAGCCAAAGATTGCTTGTCTTCGTAAATGCCCACCTTGCCCACGTCTCACGAAATTTATATTTCAATGGGTCCGTGAAATATTCCAATACCAATTTTATATGGCCGAAGCATCATTTTTTTATGTGGATCACCCAGTTCAGAATACCAAGGCCATTAGCATGCTAGAAAATTTGCAAAGTTTTATGCTTAAATCCATCCCATTCAGTTCCAGACCTTATAGTCCGCTTTTGGATTTTTCCCGCGTGCAATCGTTTATCCTGAATTCGTTACACTCTCCTGCTCCTCGTTTTAGTACTCTCGTCACATACGTTTGCTTGGGATTCGAGGAGAGAATTGGGCGCGAAATGCCATCCAAATTGGTCGTAAAAGTTGGCCTTTGCCAGGGGGACGACAGTTAAGCTAAGATTTCTTTTGCGTTCCTTGGTGTTGAAGAGGAGGAAGGTCCTTTGATTCGATATGAGAGAAGTTGCTGAGTGTTTTTAAATTAAGCGAATCAAAAGCCGTAATGCTGAAAAACTCTTGCTCTTACACTCTTGCAATTACAGCAGGTATTATTAGCCTTAATAATTTCCTTAAAACCTTTCCCTTGACGGTTAGTTGGCCTAAGGAGAAGGGCGACCACTTTTATTCTCGTTGATTTGAGTAATTTAAACAATATATTTATTGCAATTTATAGCTGAATAAATAGTTAATTCCACTCAAATCAACAGCCAGCATTTTTTTCCATTCAAGGTCTATCACTTTTTCAATTATACAAAATTTACGACAAACCTTGGGTAGGTTTAATATTTTATAGCGGAATAGCTTTAGATAAGAATATTTCTTGATTTTATGGGTTTTTGAAACGATTTTTGGAAGCACCTCCAGTTTCTTATATGCATGTAGTCGTGGTTTCAGCTAAATCTATGTGTTATCACGGCCAGACAATGATTTTTAGTTAATATTTTCACTTATAAAGTGTCTTTCATGAAAAAGTTCGAGTCTTCATTTTGTGCTTGTATCAATAAGCTTTTGTCCACCGCTGGTTTTCCGTAATGTTCGGTAAACATGATACGCTCGGTACCTATGCGTGATTTGTTTCTCAATAAAGAGTACGCCTGCTCTTCATCGTCCTCGTCATAGGTCATCGATCCTAAGATAGTCTCGACGTTGCTCGCCCCAAGATTCAATTGGCTAACCGCTTCATGCGGAAATTATTCATTTATTTTTCTCGTCTATCGCCACCACTGTCCATGACGCTCTATACCTGACCGAATATGACGCTCGATGTGTAATACGCACTCCGCAATGAAGTGCGAAGCCATGATTCGAAGAGGCCTCAGCTTTACTGTCTCAAAATAACTTGTGACCTAAAATCTCTTATTGATATAATCACTACGTAGCAATTGACCGTACACATAAGTACCATAAGTGCTGGCCACGGTAGCTAGGTGGGTGACTCGCTTGCTTGGTATACCGAAGATCGTGGTTCGAATCCTATATCACCTCAGGTAATTTTAGCTATTGGAACATCGAAAACCCAAGTATATATTTTGCTCCACTGCGACTCAAGTATCTGCCGACTGATAGAACGCCAACTGAAGGAATGACGGCGACATATTCCTCGCCCATCATAAATTTTTTACCCATTGCACCCCGCACTTCCCCCTCTAGATCCTCGCTAGGTGGTCCCGGGGTGATATGTGGCCCGACAGGCGCCACCATCCTGCGCTCAATTACCTCCTCCCCATGCTTGCCCTTTGTTCTCTATCACAGCCTTTCCCTTTCATCATTCCCTCAGGGTCCAGCCGCGCCCTTGCTTCCCCGAGGCTGGCTGGAAGCCCATGACCTTCACATACGATCCCAAAACGAGGCTTAGACCCAGGCCTACTCTGTCACTAGCGTCATTCCTCCACGCATTCTCTCCCGTTGAACGGCTAACGTGTGGATACGACGCCGACGTCGCTTGCGCTCTTTATTCTTCCTTTTCGATTGCCAATGGCGGCCTTGTTCATGCCGTGAAAGGTCCAGCGTTCTCGTCTGACAATGCGAAATCTCTCGGTAGTAGTTAATTTCACTCATAATTGCCTGCTGAACCGCCTGGATCTGCGTGAGTCTTGACGTTTAATGGGTTATTTAAGGTCAAATCATCGTTTAACATGTTTGCGTATGCGTAAGACGTTCGTTCCGTATTCCGCAATATCATTTTGATTCCACGGTCATCTTTTGTATTAAGCCATTACAATTATTTGATTTTAAGTATCAATCAGGAACGTTCATGTGGTAGGCAACAACTGATAATAGAATCCAGGCATATTATTATTCGAAGTGGATATTAGCATACGGTGATAAATTAAACCCTTCCAGGTCCCAAGATGTGATCAATTTTACAACAGAATGTCACGAAAATTGATGGGGAATATTTATCTTCTACTCGCGGTAACTGCGTTGCGCTCCTATCAACCACTGACCCATCTCAAGAACTTGACACCCTCCCCCGGAGTAAAGTAATGAGAAAACTTTTCTTTATCTTTGAAATGAGCCTGGGAGACTCGCTCTTCATGGCCGTCATCAATTTTCACGTATTCAAACGAGCAATTAACGTGGCGACGCTCGAGACAGCTCCTACCGGAATGGAGTACTCTATTCCTCGCTCACACTCGCCGAGAAAGAAAGCACGCTCATGCCTGGACGCGGCAGAAGTATCCCGGATGAGTGTCTGCTACATCTCCAGACTGACGGCTTCCTCGACCGCGAGCGGGGGAATGGAAAGTGAAACAGTTCCACTTTAATTTCCCTTTCTTTCCTTCCACTCACCTCTCTTCTGGGCGAGAGGTCGGAGGTCGAGTGTCTACTGGCTCTCTTTTCGGGGAGCGTGGAAATTGGTCCGAGAGGGTGAGTGGCCCAAGGGAGAAGTTGGAGTGATTGTACGCGCGAGAGAAAATCACTTTCCGTTCCCTTCCGATTGGAATTTTTCCTTTGCATTTTTCCCCAGGGCTTCCTGATTTTATTCTCTTAGCCGGAAGGGGATAGGGCTCCACGACATTAAATATTAAGGCTCAAGTGGACGACTGGAGTTTAAGATCGGTGCATAAGTTTTCAATGGGCCAGTTCTGAGCAACAAGGTCGGTCACAGTAGCTAAATCTGTTACTTCCAGTGCCTCGTTTCTCAAAGCTATGAGCAATTAGGATATGAGCAATAAAAGCATTAAGCCCTTACAATTCCCACGAACTGCATCCCTGGAATAAAGTATACAAATTAAATGGAGTAGCAGTAATCCGTCCAAATTTCCCACTGTTTATATTTTAAAGTTGGAATTTCGCATTAAAGTTGGAACATTTTTTTGGTCGACAATTTTGGCAAACCAAAGGTATGATAACAGTTTTGGGCATAAACACTGCGTTTCTCTGGCATTAGCTTCTAAATGATATTTGATTCTCTGTTGTTTCGTCACAAAATACCTTCTATTATTTTAAGGCCCAAAAACAAATGTACTTATCGAGATTTTGATGTCCTGATGATTATTGGCATGGCTGTGGATAGTGGTTAGAACCCTACGTGGTGAACGATGCCAGCATTGCAAGGTATTGCCGAACATTTTTTTTGATGTCGGGCGTCGATATAAAACTGAAACGGTGGTGACATTTTGGTTTAAGTGAAAACGTCGATTTCACCGTTGATGTGTCGATATTTCACTCAGCCCTCTCCCTGTACAGCAGCTCCCCTGTACAGGAAATAAGCACTTTTAAGTGTACATCCCGCCCGCCTTGTTTCCCCAACCGAGCCGCTGTATCTCATCGTCCTGTCATATACACACAATCCACTGCGATGTTTCCACTTTTCTGACACCCTCACTTTCCCCTCATTGCACTCATGATCCTCTCCCGTTTTTCCTCCCCCACTCATTTCCTCATCGAGGAAAGAAGTGAAAAAGAAATGTTCTCGGAAGGAGAGGTGGGGGGGGGGGGGGGGGGTGATCAAATTTCACTCGCGATTTCCCCCATTTTCTTGGCTGAAGTGAATCTTGATCCGCGTCCACACATTTTTACGAGCATCCAGGCGATTTCGATCGGGATGGTGAAGAACTAATTCCAGTGATGATAAAACTATTAGTACCGAAAGACGCGCATTTCTGAATAAATATAGGACATTATATTTTTATTCACAGGAGCGTATATATCTCATTTCCTGAGTTAATGAATGAACATTTCATGCTCAAGTTTGATGATGAATATCAATGTGTCAGCCAAATACAAAATATGGCAGTCGGTAAAAAGGCTTTTCACTCAAAATAATGGATAGCTTCGGTGCTTTTGTGGCTTCGGGCGTGTAGAGGTTGGATAAAATCTCCTTTCCAGTATTTAAGAGGAAGTAGAGGAATAAAATATGGATACTTAATATAGTAAGTTTTCAACGACTTCATTTGAATTCCTACGAGTTATATGGGTGAGTATATTTCGGGATTTGTGAACAATTTATATTGGAGAAAGCTGGAATCTTATGCTGTTGTCTGACTTGTGAAGCCACTGAAAGTTTTTAGTTGATCTTTCACTTTGGCAGTCCTGTAAAGAAAGGTTTGGCCTTAAAATTTCGATTAAACTTGTAAGTTTACTGTCTGTAGGCATAGGATTATTCCCTCTTGGGTCTTAATTTTCGTTTCGTCGTTAATTTTCTCCTTAGTTTTTCGTTAATATCATGGTCATCCATTGACCAAGTATTAATACACCAGTAATCATGATTTATTCATAAGTAGCGTTCGCGACCCGATCCCAATGCAGAATCTAGTGTAATGTCAACTGAGGATGAGCATACATTAAGTGGTGGTTTTCATGCATGGTCATTTAGAGGAAGCTGCTTCGTTCGGGTAAACATTTCCATTTCCAAGAACTGCATCTTTTCCCTTCATTATTTGTTCGAATCAAATATGTTTACCATTCCTCAAATGTCCGAGTGCATTTTCTTCCGCTGGTGAATTACTCATTCCCTTGCGTTTGGGTTCCATCTCTCAGTCTTGCTGATGGAATCTTAAGGTCTTGCGGAATCTGCTCGGGAAGAATAGGAAGGAGGAGACTTGGAGTGCACACATACATGCCTTCGTACACCCTTGGTGATTTACTGATCCCTCTCCCGTTTCCCGTTTCCTTTGCTTCCCAGTCGCTCTCCGATTTCCTCTTCCTTGTCCTCCCGCATCGAGTTCCCACACCCTCCGCCCCCACCCTCCACGGGTCACATCACTCCCTTTTCCCCGAGTCACCTCGATTTGCATAAACACTCCTCATATCTCGACTCACCCATCGTCCTTCCCATGCCTCATTCCTCTCCCATTCACGCGCGTCAACCTACTCGAAGATTCCCTTCAATCCTCACGCCTCCCTTTATTTCCCTGCGTGTGGGATTCGTGCCCACATCCGACGCGATCCGGCTCACAAAGGGTATAGCCTCCTTGAATTTTGTGCTTAAAAATGTTTTAACGCCCTAAATAACCTGAGAGAACCATTTCTCCTGCTGTGTTAAAATTTGAAACCAATATGTATTGCCATACCTTCACCGTTGCTCTCTATTGTGATAATCAAACTATTTTCAGTACACTTAAAGTTAAAGTTTAGCTAAGATAGCCATGGTGACAACTACAGCGTATCAGTTATGGTGATTGGTAAAGATACCCAAAATTTATTTTCTTGTTGTATCACATTTACCTCCGTCCATATAGGTACCAAATGTCTCCTGTAAAAGAGATCTTGTTCACTACGTTTTGCTGTCATTCTTGAGCTTCAAATGATATCTAAAGAAATATTAGTTGAATGGCAATGTGTACTTGAGCTGTAGAACTATTTTAGGCAGTTAATTCAGAGAGTGTTCATGACAAAAATGCAAATTTTAACAATTGTTATGGTCATTTCAGGATTTCATTCAACGGTTTTAGTTTCCTAGTTCATACATATAAGCCCGTCTACCATCTACTCTTAAGTATCACCTCTTGAAACATCCTTTTGTTTGTTAGTCATTCGCTCCTAATTTATTTTTTCTGCTAAGTATTCAAACGTAGAATTGAAAAAAACCGTGAAAGAGTGAGTGTCATCACAAGACAGTGTGTTAATCTGCTAGATCTCCGCGCAAGATTCATATCTTCCATCTGATTTATGGCCTGAGAAAATTGTAGGTACTAATAGATGAATACCTACATACGTGACTGGTTAACGAGAGGAGACTTCGCAAATCAACACGTATTAATTATTTCATGTCCTTTACCACACTTCCTCTTTTATTTCATCAAGTTTCTGCTATCGCTAATTGAGTCCAAATCCGATTTATGCCATAAAAACTTGCCAGTACCGGAACATCCGTCATTTTTAATGTGGCTTTTTGCTGGTCATTAATAATGTAAATGTAGGTCGTTAAGAAACTAGTCCCTGTCTCAATTAGCACTACATTTTTTAGACGAGCCTACCTTTTTGCAGGTGATGTGAAAAGAGAAAGCATCTCTTTATGGGAAAGGATGCCCCCTTCCGACGGAAATGGTTAAAAATGCATAATAAGCATTGAGTGGCGTTTATGACTTGCCTGCAGGTTGGAGTTATACGATCTTCAGTGCAAGCTCTAAAACTCCGAATTATATGAAAGTAGAAGTGAAGCATATTGTGACAACAGAAGCTCCTCCGAACTTACAGGTGCACTTGTAGTGATCCCGGTGTGAAGCTATGGCTGACTTCTCTGAATGAGTTAACCTTTCTTAGTTTTATTGAAAATGAGTGGACCGTTCTTTTTGGGTCTGTTTACTCACTCTGCCTAAATGAATCATTTTTCTCGTTGAAAGTTGTATATAACGATTCTTGTGCGCTCTCATACCCGGTTTGTGCAAAGTTTTAAATGCGTTTTAAGTTTTTCAACATTTATTGAGCATTATTATGATCATAACACGATGGAGTATGGGTTTTAAAGGTCGTTTTCATATAAATACTTCTTTTAGTTTTTAATCCAAGGCTTATTTTTCCTTAAATTATTATCTCAAAACCCGAGGGTTGAAACATGAGCTATGTTGCGAAGAGTTTATTTTTTGACTAAGTATGCCCTTACTCCGAATTCTAAGAGCTATTTGTAAGTATGCACTTGTAAATAATCAGTTGAAAAACACGAAATTTCATGGTTCAAGAAAGAGCGATGCCGGCCTAGTATTACACCATTGCTCTGGGGAACCTACAGAAGTGGCGTAATCCTTTAAGTTGCTCTCCAGTATAGTATCTTTTTAAAGCGTAATCACTTTACTCTTAGCCTTCCTCGCTTTTACTTTTCCGATGCATTTGGAAAGCGTTTCCATTTTATCCTTGAGGGAATGTGACCAGCACAACAATCGGGACCGAATACCTTTGAATGCATGTATGTATGTACCACCAGTTCATACACTTAAAGAGCATCTCACTAGATATTTCAAGCCAGACTCCACACTAAAAGAAAAAAAAATAAGAATAAATCCCTTCGGAGGTCATGTCGGAAACGCATCACGGAGAAGAGTCGACGAGCGATTACGTTCCGAGTTACTTTAATGACCGTTTGCCTCTCTTCCTATTATCTCCAGCTGCGTCTCGACCCCATTGATTTAAAGAGGAGACACTTTTATTTTTTGTTCGTTCCTCCTCCGGTTGAAAAAAGAAGAAATGACGTTCAAAACCTCCCCCGGCATTCCCATGGGAGGTGATCCCCATTGTCACGTGACGTCGCGAAGAGAGTGAATGAACTTCAAAGCGAGGCCATATGTTCATCTCGCGCGGCCTGCACCTACGCATGCGTTGGGAGTCTCGCGTGAACGGAGAATCACTTGGAAAACATGGAAACACCCGCCAGACCGCAACCACAACCTCTATAACGCTTTCATTCACATATTTCTACCTCCGCTAAACAATCCACCGTTACAATTTTAATTTTTCCCACACTCGCCACGCCGGAGCTCGGTTATTTCACGTCACTGGAAATATTTGTTTTCGGAGCCGCGGAGAACACTGGGAACGAACGGCGCTCTCTCGCCTTATTATGTCATTACGGTTCGTCGATGCGTGATTTATCGCGGACGTGGTTTCGACGATTCCGAATTACGAGAAGAGAACTTCTAATAAGAGAGCGTGACTTCCTGGTCCCTCGGATGTTTTATATCGCCGAAGAAGTTTTCTTCGAGGTATTCATCTCGAGATAAGCTCTCCTGGGGAAATAAAACGCGATGTTTCATATTTTAACTCCTTTTTTTTCACATTTTTCCTCTCCGGAAAGGACGAGGAATTCGCGTGGGAGCCATGACGCCCCAGCGCTCTCTTCGGACGCGCCAAATTGTGCTCCATGGTCCTCCCCATCACATCTGGTCATCTTTTCCCGTTAGAGGCGTCGCGGTTATTATTAGCTGCAATCCCACCTCTCTCTATCTCTCTCGCTTTCTATAAATACGGCGATGAATTGCCGTAACAATGGCGTGGGCATCACTCAGTGGGATTTAGGGTGGAAGGAGAGGAGTGGTGTGACGGAAGAGTGGCGCATTGCGTTCGTGCTCTTCCGAACCGCGAATGGGCCACGCCCACCTCCGTCAGGTGGGTGACGGCTGCGGCGATGATGAACGCGTGCGCCGAGGAAATATCAAAATGAATAGCCGTCGCATTCTCGTCTCACCGTGAAATTTATTTATTTTTTTTCTAATCCCGTGTCTCCTCGTTGCGTCAACGACGACCAGGTGAGAGAGAGAGGGATGGGAAGGGATCGCAGTTGAACGTTCTTCCGGTATCTCCCTGCTTCCCCACGCGCGACGATGTTTCGTAATAAGGTGAATGAATGATGCTGGCGCGGGAGCATATTACGCTGCGAGGTCGAGGTGGAGGAATGTTTTTTGGAGTTCCATACATCGAGGGGATATGGCTGGTGTGATGGCTAGTATATTGGCCTCTCATTCCAACTGTCCGGATTCGAATGCCGGCTGTGGCGGAGTTTTTTATAGGTATACTGGGCCCACTTGAGTGCTATTTAGGGAGCACTTCAAGTTCAGGACTCGGTCCGTCGGATGGAACATCAAACTGTAAATCTAGTGGTACTTTTGCTTACATCTACATCTACGCTTTACCCTGAAAGCCACCGCGAGGGTTTTTGGCAGGGAGTAAAGATCACCAAACATGCACTATTGACATGCAAACAAGCTACTACATGGAAACATGCTACATAATAGGGTCACATGCAGCTAGGTGGTTAGTATCTACATATACTTAAGAGCAGACTTATGTCGATATCGGGTTTCACTCTAACCTTTCTCCGTTTTCTGTTCAATTTATGTTCTTATCCAATCACATAAATATCGTAAATGATGATAATGATCGTAGTTATCGATAAATTCTCCGAAATAGCTAGCTAACTTGGTTCATCGAATGAAACTCGAAGGCAACCCTACCTTCTGCAGACACAATCATTTCCCGTGGCCGCGTTATGTCCGGGGCTCGTCGCCGCGATGTGTTGAAATTTTTCGATGACAGGAAACTCCGCTCCCCAAGATGCATCATTCTCTTAACTTCCTCTCGGGCTCTTTTCGCCTCCAGGTGTCCATAAGTGACGGGGTCTCGCACGGGGCGAGGGAATGAAAGATTCCACGCGCGCGAAGAATGTTTTTCCCATTCCAAAAGGGTTTCGATAGCATCTCGGTGAAGTCACCCCGATCGGAGTTTACCGAGGGGGGCCGCGGTGTGGAAGACGAAGCGGTTGAGGACTCTGATCTGGACTCTGGTGATGGGGAGCTGGTGTGGACTCTGTAATGGGAATTTCTTGTGAGCCAGGTGCCTCAAAGTTCACATTCCTCCGGTGTTAAAATGTAGGAGATGTTAGGCGGAAGATGCGGATTCTTTCCTGCCATGAATGTTAATGAGACTTCTGTGATCCCGATGCTTACCGGTAATGTCGCTGCATCAATGTTCCTGGATGGCATCCTTGAATAGTCAAGTCACAACCAGAACTACGTGGGCTACCAATTGGTTTATTTACAATTCTCATATAACGTATTGTTTTCCCCTATCTGCCGTCTTACCCCACTTTCATATTTCATCCCGTTACGCTCGCGATTTTAATGAAAAATATTACGCTACACCTTTTTGGCGCGACAAATTTTAAATGGCATTTTTTGATAATTCCATTTGTCACTTTTCTTTGATTGTTATGGACAAGACTAGCGTAATAGTTTTTATTCTTTAATGAATATTTTTCCTAGTTTGAATTGAATTTCATTTTTTCCTCGGTTTGCATAAACTGGAAATAAATTTGGCCTTTTCTTAGTTGTAAATGAAAAATTCGTTTTAAGGAAACGCTAATAAGTAATTAGAGAATATATTTTAAGACTGCTGGCAACGAGATTTCGTTTCGATCGGAAGCTTCTCAAAGCTTTTCCGCCTTTGTCGTAAGTCGATGATTCTGGAATGTTTCCAGATGCGTAATTCTAGACTCTGCATGCTACAGGCGTTTTCTATTCATACAGTCTTCTTCGTGCGTGCCCTGGTCCAATATTCCTTGATTTCGCCGATTGATCTAGCAGGAATAAATCATTCCCCACTCCTTCCTATCCTTCCCGAGAGCATCATCTGACGCGTCGCTTCCTGCTAGGCGACTTTCTTGCACGCAATCGGCACTTGGAAATGGTGGGGACGGACCTAAAGAAATCAAGATTGTCGTGGTGTCGCATGACATCGCACGGCGTTCGTAGCCAGCGGGTGTGTTACTAATTTGTACGGAGCAACAAAGGCCAACCCTTTCATTAATTTGAAGGTTGGTATATCAAAATTACACTCAAGCATAGGAGGTACCTCCTGGCAATTTTCGTGAATGCCCGGTTTCTGGATGATTGTACTCACGGCTTGGTTTCACCCGAGAAAATCTCACAGAATGGGCGGATAGCCAAAAGGCGTCACTCGCGCTGATACAGGAAGCGATGTGGTCAGAGGTCCAATGCCATCCTATCACTTATGCATTGAGCGATAGCACGTACAGTTTTTTAACACCACCTTCGTTCTTCCCAACCCCTTTTTTCTATCGTCCCTCTGCTACCCTTTGAATCCATGAATATTTATAAGGTGTGGAAAATTTTCATTTTACCTGGAGATGCTACCGTGTATCAAAGTCGTAATAAGTAACAGAGCACTTAAAATGTAATTTTTCACCTAATCCGATCGGATTTTCCCCAAGTACCGGCTTTATCCATCAAATACAGAATTTTATTTCGTGGAATTCATGCTTCTGAATTTTGTAAAATTTGGACCACAGTAAAGGTCAGAGAAGTACCCGTTTATAACAGAGTTATTTATTTTTGTATCTTAGAGGAAATTCAGTTGTAAAGTTCATTTTTGGACATTTAAATCATCCTTACGCAAGCGAGTAGTGGATGCAAGAAATGAACTGCTTAACATGCTGAAAAAGAGCTGCCCTATGGTCATCGCAAAGCCTATGGGCTTGAAGTGATCTCTTTGTTACGATGTGCCTCATCAGTCCACACCGTGTTGCAGCTATATGGAAATTTTATGCGATAACCTACCTAGTAATTTATGCCCTATTTCTCCGAATTCACGCAACGCACGCCGAGAGCAAAGACTAGCTCCTCGCGAGGATTCGACATCCCCTTTTATCCTCCGGGCGTGATCTAATCTCCGCTGGGCATTCAGGAACGCTGCCGAAAGATGGAAACATGGGAGAAGGAGGTTCGGAAGACGGAAGAATCCTGAGAAGATATTGTGGGGGGATGGGACACGAGGGTAGGTGCGTGGGGAATCAATCTCAGGGTAGGAAGGAAAGGGGAGTGGTCCCGACAATGGAGGGAGGCAAACGGGGAGGGACGAGGGAGATAACTCATCCGGAGACTTCGACGTTGGGAGAAGAAAACTTACCCCGAGAGGAGGCGGTAGCGGCCGGACGGAATATCGGGAAGGGGTTGGCGTGCGAACTGGGTGCCCTCTCGCTCGCATCGAATGCAAATAGCTCAGGGAAGGGTACGTACTCACATATCGAAGGGGTAGGTATATTCTTCCCCGTCCACCTCCAGATGTACGATAAAGGACGATAGGAAGTGATGGGACGGTTAGGTGTCAACTTCTCGGGAAGCAATAGCTCGCGCATCCCGGCGGGAGATGTTGAAACACGGAAGCATCGGAAGTAGACGGGAGTTGCCGGGGCGGGGAACGGCGTGATGTTAGGTGATGTGGGATGCGATCGATTCGGACAGTAATGCCCCGCGTCGCCGGAGTTGTGTATTCCATGGAGAGGAGTGAATTGTGAAATGTTCCGTTATTTATCCATGCCTACATCATTGGAACACGAAGGGACCTGTATAATCCGTGGAATAAATTAGATATCGCCGTCAGCAGCAACAATCAGAGGATTGGTTTCGAAGAGCTCCACGCTCGTTTCTCTCCTCTTCAAAAGCATCATGTTCCGTCAGGCTCTCGTTTTTCGCACCATGTTCTACATTCCCTTCCTAGTATTCTTGTCATATTAATGTAGTCTTGTTGTACGTACATATCACCGGATTTCTGTGACGTTGCGTTCGATTTTCAAGCAGAAAACAGAAGTTATGAACTCGGGGGTTTTATTTTTTATTTTTTTAGAGGGGAAGTATAAAAATATTATGCCTTTGATTAACTTGGCTCCTCTCTTTATTTGAGCCAAGCGGCTCTAATTAGCATAATCGCAAACTATCGAGGACGCGCGAGTAAAAATAATTATTTTCCAATTAATTTGAACAATTAGGTATCATCTGCAAGCACATCACATTTTGCCTTAAATTATTGTCGTTCAGCTGGCACCATTTGACCAATCTTTTGAATATAAATGCAGACTTAACCAATAAAAGCGTGCCTAATGTCAAGATTCACCCAATAATTCATATTAAAAACAGTATATAAAAGTGAAAATACGTGCGTATCAAACAAGGTACATCAGGTGTGAATTGAATTTGGTTTTTGCCTAGTAAAATGTGTTTTCATAGGCTTGATTCGATGTGAATTGAAGTGTGCATTGATGCATGGTTTTAGCACACTCAAGGGACGTTTCCTCCCTCCGTAAATTATTACCCATGGTTACTTGTTTTATGCGTTCCAGAGGCTATAATTAATGTCCGTCCGAGCCGAACGAATAATTTATTCTATTGCTCGGTAGAAGTTTATCCCCGCGTGAGACGGTGAGCCCGAGTTTCCGCATGAATCCCCGGGGTGGGCACCTGCTTGAAAAATCGCGTCTCGCCCCAACGATTCAACTTCAACCGCAGAAGTCTCGGGGAACCTCAGTGATTCATACGAGCGGTGGAACAAAAGTAAAGTGGAAAATAGAAACAAAACTCCGCCGCCGCCTTCTGCTGCCCTGGAAATACACACTCCCTTTCTTGCCGCGCCCAGACGCGCGTCCACGGCGTGCCGATTCCTTTGGGAAGGTATAGTACAGATACAAAGCGCCTCATAGAAATTCAAGCGCTATCTACGACAGGCAACGTACACATGAGCTCTCTCTCTCTCTCCTTCTCTCTTTATCTCTCTCTCACCTTCTTCCGCACGGATAGTCACAAATGTACAAACGTACCCTCGGAGCTCTCTCTCTCTCTGCCAGACGCATCTCTTTGGGAGCGGCCGATAGCGACGGGAGCGGAGGTTAGCCGTCGGACTGAGGGAGTGACTGTTGTTGAGTATGGAGGCCCCTCGCAGTCGATAAAAATGTCGGCGGACCGCGTAAGACGTGCCGCGGTCGCTGGTTCAGTCCGAGAGAGCCTTCTTTATCGTGCCATTGTTCGGTCCTGAAAATGCGTCTCGTATATTTATTCGCAAGCCTACTCATTCACAGACCATCCCGCCAACTCACCGTCGAGTGGGGGAAAAGGTTGGAATCATATTTCCCTTCCTCTTTTCCTTTCATCTCCTACGTTTCCGCGAACTTATGCCCTCTCGAGTGGAGGTAAGGTGAATGTGATAAGAAATATTCGCATTGTGTTGCAGGAGAATTATTAGGCTGTAGCGCTTAATGATGCATTCTAGCCCTAAGACAAGTAGATTTTAACATAAGGTATATTATGCCTAACACTTTTATGAAAGAACTGCCTAGAAAACATTTAATTTTATGCTAAAGGGTACTAACGTGGTCATTTGCGTGATGGCTAAGAGAGTGAGGGCAATTTCCTACTGTGAATCCTCATGTGTATAGCCACGTTTATTTAAAATATTGAATACCGGAATTTAACTTAACAATAAAAACTTAAAGTGAAATAAAACTGGGTTGTTGTAGACTTTTTAAGGTTGCTATCTCGTCAATTACTTTGTTTTGAGGCTTGTATTTCTTCAGTTTTTCTTGGATTCCGCCGTTGGTTTTCAGGAAGACAAAAAAAAACCTTAGGAGATATCAATGGAAAAGTATCTCGGTAGCTAAATAATTATGCAACGAAATATTTGTGGCCATAGACTTAAATTTCAGATATTTTTGCAGAAATGTGATGAAAATTTTCGTTATTAAAGTCGTGGAAAACTATTAGAAAGTAACTTCTCGGTGGCTTTGGCCTTACGGCTCGTTTGATACCATTAAATTAAAAATTAGCTCAACTCACACGACCACGCCATAAAGTATAACTTCTCCTAATTGTTATTTCATAGAGAAAATATTTCACTGTTCTTTCGTTAACTGAAAATTTGTTTTCATTGAGGATCGACATTTAATACATGATAAACCATTTTCACCTCTGTCTTACTAAAAACTATTTGTTGAGTGAAAAAGCGATTAGTGATAATCTAGTGAGTATTCAGTTTTCCATGTAAAGAGTTATCTTCTCTCCAAAACCAACCATTCAATCCACATTCTTCTGAAATTAGATACACAAACTTTCCGGTACAAAATTATTCATATTTCATAGATTGGTGATACATTGCGTTGATATATAATCAGTTGAATCTTTTACGCTTATTATCAAATGAATTTTTCTGTTCCCATTCACTGTGTGCATCAGCACACGAACTCATTTGTATTTGGTTTATTATGGTGGTGAACGATATTCCTCGATCTGGTCTCCTGCTTTCTAGCATTCGTAAATTATATCCCACGTCGGTAATGACCAAGCTGCCGCATTAGGTTTAGCCACCTTAAGATTTACAAAGTGGGGATAATTTTGCGGAGCATCAATGACTGAGCGATCGTAAAATTTCGAAGAGAATTACTTTTATCACTCCATCGCGGCGTTGAGCCTCGTAATGCCTACGAGCGGGTAAAAGATCCAAGGAAGACATAACGCGGAAGACAATACCTTTTCATCTGGCCCGCGGCTTTCGCTCGCCAATTATCATCGCGGCGGGGAACACGTCATTAAAATCGAATTTTCATGGCTAAGGGCGTCGGCATGGGCTATCACTGCATTCCGCCGTAAAAGCGTCATCTGCTTTCTCGTCCGATCATCTCCGAGCCGCGATGCACTCTCGGGTCAAAGGAACTGCGAGGGAAAAAAATTAAAACAAAGCGAGACTCACAAATTACATACCTTCCCCACTTCTCCTCTCGCCATCGGCGCGCGGTAATGGAATGGAAAATTATTTCACGCCGCGTGATTTTATAAGCATCAAATTGTGTATCGCGGTCGGAGGATGGGAGACGCGTCGGAGGTGGGTGGGAGGAAATCTAACGAGTGGCATACCGGACGGAAACAGAACATAATCAGCGAGGAACGGCAACAACTCAAAGTAGTCCACATCTTTGGTGAGTCGATGTTATCGCGGAGGAAAGGGACGAGCAGTGCGATACGCGCGGCCCCTCAAGCTCCGTGGACGAAAGACAGGCGCGATCGCATCCCCGATATACAATGCTCTGTGCCCGCGAGAGGCATTCGACTTCAAAACCGACGACGCTCATATTCCCCCGACCGGGGGAGGATACGCTAACCCACGTAGGTAAAAGAAGGAGAGAGGGGTACCCGTGTGGAGAGCATAAAGATATCGCCAGTGCGGCAAGGATTCATCCCTTCCTTTACCCTCCCACCCTCTCCAACGATCGTAGACCAGTCTTCCTTCCGAGCGCGGGCCCAATTGGTCAGTTTAACATTCCCCAGGGGCGATGTACCACATAATGACTACAACGAGAACAAGGTAGGGTCGCAGGAGGGAGGCGGAGTGAAACCTTTGAGGACGCCGGAAGAGAGGAAGGAGATGAGTGAAGAATGGTCGGAGAAGGAGGAGGAAATACTCCTTTCTTACTTCTGAACTTCCTCCTCTGGAGGTCTTAATGCCGAGTGCAGAAATCTGTTACGACACACGCTTGTTCCTGTTCCGTACGCTTTGATAGCGACCGTCCTGTTCCGTCGACTCGCACGAGGGAAGGAGGCTTCGACCCTCCGTTCCATTTATTTCACTCCCTAGTGCAACGTTCCTCCGGCTCCCTTATCTCATACCTCGCGAAGTCGTGTGCCACCGTGTCGGCCGAAGTGTATTCACCTCCAACGTGATGTTTCCATCCGAGTAATGTTGCCGTTTCGAGCACCGCGCGGCGGTGAATGAGATGAAGACGACAGAGCGCGCTCGCTCTTCTACTCTGAAACGTTTTCGTAAAACGTTCGAGTTTATTAGAGCTTATGGGCTTAGGGACTCCTCGCTATGGTTTCGCCGTCTCGGGAGCCGGGATGTGAAGTGATTTGTCGAAATGATTTTCTTCGCCGTACAGTCGAGCCGTTTCCCATAATCTTCGACGGCATCCACCTTTCACACTGCACTCTTCACGTCCCTTCCAGCACTCGCGGACAGTCAGTCAGGTCACTCTTCCCGGCAGTTTGCTCCGTCGCAAATACATGTACGCATTTGAAGAGGGCACGCGGAAAAAAGTTCTAAACCTAGTTTTAAACCAGGACCTAGTTTTACTGACGAAGTCTGCGGTGAGGCACTCGAAACCTTCAATGCTTTAAAACGTGAGTGTCCCGTTTCTTATGCCTTTCCTTGTGCTCTCTTCATAGTCTCTTCTAAATGCTGGCTCCACATTTTAGGGCGCTCCCGTCCTCCGTTGTCAGGGAAATCCCACGCTCATTTCCGCGTTTTGCGCGCGCGCCCTTATTGCGCCGTCCCCCCGCCCAGCCCGTGGGCCTCTTTCCAGTATTATCAAGAATCCTCAAACCACGCATGCCTCCAATACCTCGGTGGAGTGGTGCTTTCCTCCGTCGATTTACCACGAGGTCTCATTCATTACCGTCCAGGGAGAAGCCGAGCGATATTTATTTACGAGCAGAAACTCGAGCGGTCTTCTCTGTCTCCACCACCGCGGCGGAGTCGGATCCTCGTCACGAGTTATGGGTTTCCAATTGCAAACCCCTCGGCGCACTTTCGTATTCTTCGCATTACGAGTTCCCTCGATTTCTTTCCCATAAATTTTACAAGTGCGCTAGATTGAAACTTGGGTTACCCAAGGTGATGGACTCGGGGAAAAATTGCCGAGGATTAATCTGCTCTCGGGAGCGTTATGTTCGTTTAGTAGGATCTTGGAGTCACCGGCGTCCTTTTGGAATTCCTGTGTTGCATCGTAGCAGGACACTTCCCGTTGTGGTGCGCGAGGGAATTATATCCAGGGGTGAAAAATGGCGGACGCTAAGCTCTTAATCCGAGAAATAATAGCAGAACAAGGGGGAAACGAACTCTCTCCGAGTTCAATTGAATCACATCGGGAGTAATACAAGCTTAAACGAACAACGTTTTCCTTTTACAATCGTCAAGGAACGGCTATTCTTTTTAAGCCAAGGAACTATTTACATAATTGTCAGCAAAACGTTTCCCACGTGTTTGTAACATAAAAAGTTTAAAAACTTAACGCGAACCCATTATGGCTAACACCTTTGAAGCCTTTGGATTATAGATAAAGGAAATAATTTCAGTTCTACTGTATGAATATTTTTTTCATAGATGATGATTAAATCTCCGAGGAGAAATTCTCCCCTCACGACACAGGCAGCAGATGGTGTCTCAGAAAAATTTCATCTCTCGTGTTCCCCGTGGCTCGGGATCTGCCAACAGTAATAAATTAAATTACACCCTCCTAAAACAATTTAACACTGGCTACGAAATACAGATCTCGGCTTATGATGCAAACGCCGGCTTGAGAGTACTGGTTTCTCATTTCAAAGAACTGAGTTCCAAACCGTCAGCAGTCATGGTATTTAAGAGAAATCCCAGTCTTATACCGAATAGAGGGAACTTACATTGCATTTTTCGATCTCTGGACTGGAAGTTAAAACTAGAAATTTACTACCGTGGACCAGTGAGGACGCGTGGAAAGATCCTGTTTCCACCAACCTGGTCGTGAGCTTTTTACAGCCGGGGTTTACCATGGGAACGATATGGGATCACAATGATAGGACAGACAGCATAGACTATGCGAAGAAGTGCACTATGCGTGAAGTCTAGGAAGAGAATATGAAGTGCATATCTTGGGATTACATGGTTGGAATTTTTAACTGGAATGGATGATATGTTTTTAGTTCTTGAGGTAAAGAATTTCTGACGAGTCAATTTCACAAGGAAGGCCTACAAACCAGTACACCATTGGGCATTCACATTGGGAATTTTTGTGATTAAAATGTTCCATATATATTTTTTATGCGATTACACATTTAATGTCTTATTTGATTGCTAATATAGGTACATGATATTTTGATTTTGTAGATATTTTTATAAGTTTATATTAATTTATTTCATAGTGCCCTTCGTAAGTTATGGGCTAATACAAACTTTGAATTTTTCTTCAATCGCTGAATATCATTCTTAGAACAAAGGTTACCAACCACATAACTTCAATGGCGTCAATGCCCTCAGCCGTCTAATCACTGCAACTTGAACAAATTGTCCAAACGTAGATGCTCCCTTTTAAGGAAACGATGTTGGTGCAGCAGTGAGAGAAACCAGTTGCGTCCACTAAAATGGTGGATGAAAATTAGAATCGGCGAAAATAAAACGGTATAGGGGTGCATAAGGTATGAGTATCATGCGAGGGGTTTTATATTTGATGCTAGATGTGGATGGGTTACACCGGGAGACAAAAGAGGGATCCAATGGAGGGGGGACGGAGGGGAGGCCAGTGATTCAACAGCAAACACAGTCCTTCTCACCTTCCTCCGCTTTCCTGCCCTCCCCTCACCGCAGGGTTCATAAGCACCATTTATAAGCTGCGGGCGCCGGGAAATGAACGCTTGGTGAGCGCGGTGGTCGTGTGCGGTCCGGAGAGAATTGAAAACAGGACGCCAACGCAAGCCGTTATAGTTTTTTGGTGGGTGCGTTGCCGGTGACGCAACGCGCATCGATGAGAATGACTGACTTAAGGGGGCTCTATACCACTGAAAAAAACGCGTCCGCAGACGTCTACGTGTTCTTGATTTACGACTTAAATATACTAGTTATTGCAAATCTGATTGAGCAGGACTCTAGAATAAGGATTAATACTTAGCATAAGTATTGCAGTTATGGGCGTTTCACTTTCTATATAAATAGATCGAAAGCTGAAAAACGTAAATTTGTCCAAAATCAGGAGCTCGCCATGAAGCCTTGGACGCATATTTCTTTAAAATCTTTTCATTCTGGCTATATAACCAACCTTCATCTCCATGTTGGAACGTGGTAATGTTCCATAAAGCGTATTTTAGCGTCACAGTGAACATTCTCGTGGACCTATGCAACGCATTTTTCACGACTCCTCGATCTAAATTACGTGTTCCATCGGCGGCGCTGCGATTTCCGCTGTCAGCCTGAGAGCGAGTGGCAGCGCTTAGGAGGGGGGAAGAGCGGGTAGGGGAGGGGTGAGCGATGAGGGGAGGTGTAGCTTTTTGGGACGCCCCTCGACCTTGTATTTCAACATGGTACGAGGCCCCCATGAAAATACCATGAGGG
This sequence comes from Platycnemis pennipes, assembly GCA_933228895.1. Taxonomy (NCBI): domain Eukaryota; kingdom Metazoa; phylum Arthropoda; class Insecta; order Odonata; family Platycnemididae; genus Platycnemis; species Platycnemis pennipes. The sequence goes on along the minus strand of OW121847.1, from coordinate 70,126,009 downwards.
ATAAGATTTCACAGCTGTCTTTGCTGCTCGCGCTTACTCCCAATGTGGATCGCTCGATATCGATCGATTCTTAGTAAAGGATCATATTCACTCTTCAACCAGTCCTTTTGTACTCGGATTTGTCAAATGCTTTGTCGTAGTGATTGGCGTAGACAGTGGAGAGTGGAGGGGGGTGATCATCCGAGCACCTGTAAGTTATTACTATATTACGATAAATTGTAGGTGTGTCTGTTGCCTCAATCGCGTTAATGAATCTATCATTGCTTGTCCAGGAAACGTTTCTGGAGATTATTTTTTTTTTTCCTTTGCAAATTTGCTTAAACGGTCTGTTCCTTATTGATCAAATGGTCATCCATTGCTCTCAACATAATGAAAGTACTTTATGTCTACGTTACGGTGATGCCATAATTTTGCCGGAATCTACGGTGACAAAAGCTTACGATCCAACCGGAAGACGAATCTTCGATATAAAACTTTTTCTTCTAGGGAGGAAAAAACATTTTTTTCCTCCCTAAAAACTATGGGAAAACATGCTTTCTTGCATAATATCAGACATGGAAGTGATAGAGGAGAAAAGGAAAGGGGTTTTCAGCAAATTTCGTCAGATGTGTAACATGGAAATATTTTTAAATACTGAAAACCCTAATGAAAAAAATCGTATCAGTTAACAAGGCATGGTTATACTGTAAATTCCTTGTCATATCTTGTATATCGCCTCTAAGATGTGCATTTCTTTGAACTTCTGAATTCGGTCTTCAATAGTTGACTCCTTTTTTGATAGCATTACGGGATGATCTGACCCCGCGCACATTGCTACCAACGAGTTTGTAAAATATCCCAAATACAATGATATTAAGTAGAGATCGTACTGTTAAAGTTTTCAAGTACTACCCTAATCTACTCAGACTAAAATTATGTATTGGAAATCCAATTTAATAACCACATTTCTAAAATACCTTCGGATATCATAGATAAAAATCATCTTCTCAAGTAAATAACTTCATGGCATTCTCTCTCGAGACATGCCACCATCAAAATTCTGCTAATGTGCTTTGGAAATATATATGCGAAGCGGGTGCCATAAACTGTGGGATAATGACAAGGGTTTAATTACAGGTTGCAAATACGATATGAACTGACCAAGGATATTCACAACTAGTGGAGCTTAGTGCAGTTCTCGATATGCCGTGTATTACTCCTAGAACGTACCGAAAAATGCAATAATACTGCATCCTAGGAATGCATGATGCTGCGTGGGAGGTGATGAGGCGTGCCGGGAAGTAGGAATATGATCTCGCTGTGCAGGCTGGAGACGTGGATACCGATGGTATACCCTTGATAGCAGTGGCTGCCAATGGGTCTTTAAGGAAAAGATCGTATTGGACTAACTACAACTCACTTTCCGGAGTGGTACGCGAAGCTATTTCTACTTACTTTTTTTAATTGTAATGAACTAGCGGGGGAGAGGTGGGGGGGCGTTGAATTTCAACAGCATGGAAAATATCAAAATCAATGCATTGCCTTTAAAAGCCATTTCTCCAAAAATCCTTGCATATTAATTTTAAATATTTTAGATAGCTGAATTACCCGGTGTTGCCGGAGATCATAATTTTTCATAACTCATATGAGGAGAGTGAGGTTGGTTCATAGTTGTCACATAGTTGTCACTGTTGGTTTTACGATCTCGCTGTAGACGAAGCTCTCCTCCCTATGTAGATTGGTATTTATATGTATATTTGCGTAAAACTCTTTTCACCATTCACATCACAACTAGCTTAGGACAGTTTTACAAAGATATCATTATATCTTGATTGGTACGATTTTACCTTATTTAAAATGCATATATCCAATTATATCAAAACCCTTTTACATGTGATAGATAACGGCAGTGCGACACAGAGGGAGAGTATTGAAAAAGTAGGAGCTATATAAAAATGGAGACTAAAGGAAAAATTGAAAATAGATTGCAGGCGTTCGAGATGTGGGTGTGGAGGAAGAAGGAAAATGAGCTTTGGACGGAGAGAAACGCAAATGCAGGAGTACTTGACTTCGTTTGGGAGGAGGAGGAGAAGCTGCAGGATGGGATTAGGGGAAGGCAGAGTAGGTGGCTTGAACAGGTAATGAGGGGCGATGGGTTGCTCAGAGTCGTGATAGAGGGAATAATGTTTGGCAAGCAGGGCAGGGGAAGGATGAGAATAGGTTTTATGGACGGGATGAAGAAGGGTAGGACATGCGCGGAGAGAGAGAAAGATCCTATGGGTGCAGATCAGAACTCTGCGTGCATTGAGAGTGACAATCGGGAAGTAGATGAGCACTCCAAGACCAGCCTCCTGAAATCGCTCTCATTGAATGAGAAAGAGACAGAGGAATTAGAGGCACTAACCAGGAATCAGCGGTACTCAAGGCCGTTGATGCCTGAAAGCCTAAAAAGACTGACAGTATCCACATTCGGCCGTGTGTGCAAATTGAGGCCCAAAGCAACCAGGACAAATACTGTGAAGTCCATTTTACGCCCATCCTTCTCGGGAAGCAAATCCACAGAATACAGTAAGGCTATGGAACGAAGAGCCATTGAGGCCTACGCGGGGGAAAGCGGATGCACAGGGAATGTTTGTAGACCAGGAATTGCCATTTCTGGCGGCTCCCCCAATGGGCTAATACCTGATGGTAGAGGTGTTCTGGAAATAAAACGCCCTTGATCTTGTAGGGAGGTCACTCCTATTGAACGCATTAAAAATAACCAAGTTTTGCCATATTCTTGAAGGGAAATTAAAACAAAAAAGAGATCATCAATATTATTATCAAGTTCAAGAACAACTGCATTGTAATAAGGAGTATTGCATTTTTATTTTTTGGGCCCCACGGAGCATTTTATATGAAAATTTAAGAGGGTTGACAGATTCTGGGCCAATCAAATGATGTGTAACTAACACAAGTAACACGCAATAACATTAAAAAATTGCCTGTTCTAATATTCATGTTTTCGTGATTTGTGGAAAAACCGGAGGTGATGTAGGAATTTGAAGGTAATTTTCGGAATCCACAGAACAGTACGGCTCATTTCACACAACAAAATCTTGCATATTGGTGATAGTCACTGATTTTCGTAGCGCTTAGTACCTTTTCCAAATTTTTTTTATCAATTTCCCGTGAAAACAGAAACAGCAATTTCTTCAACCGTCAATGTTATATAAAAATTGAGAGCGTAAACCTCAAGTAGATTTCTTTATTTAAAAATTAGTAATTTTAACTATACTGGCTACATATTCCAAATGAGGTCTAACAAGGAAAAAGTAGCCGATTTCTCGTACATGATCGTCTCATTTACCAATACTCTTTTGACGAATCCCAGTTTACGATTACCTTGACCCATTATTTCACGTATGTATTCACCCCAGGAAAGATCATGTGTCAGTCTTATCCCAAGATATTTAATGGATTCCAAGTTTGTTTCATTATTACATATTTTGTAAGCGATTGGAGGAGAAAAATTCTTTTTCCAAAAATTCATTACTACAAATTTAAAACAAAAATTAATTCTAACTGCGACGTATGACACCATTTTTCAATTGCTTGTAGGTCAATATTTAAATATTCTTTATCATTTGGGCATAGACTTTCCCTGTACAGTACCGCGTCATTCGGCAAATAGACGAAGCTTAGTTTTCACCACCTTATTGATGTCATTCTTGTACGGTAGGAACAGCAGTGGACCTTTCACACTACTTTGTGGGACACCTGAAGTGACTTCAATTGCCGGAGAGGTAACACCGTCCAAAACAACCCTTTGCACCCGATCATGCGGGAAATCATTTATCCATGATATAATATTACTGTCTATCCCATAAGATTTTAATATCAAAATTAGTTTGCTATGAGACACCTTGTCAAAAGCTTTCTTGAAATCGAAAAATATTGCATCCACTGGATATTACTTTCTCCATAAACTAAAATATCGTGGGAAAAGAGAGCAAGTTGAGTTTCACATGATCTTATCTTCCGGAAACCATACTGAACATAGGACAATAAATTCTGGTTATCTAGATGCCCCATGACTGAACCGACAATTATATGTTCCAAGACTTTGCACGAAATGGATGTGAGGGATATAGGTCGGTAGTTATGTGGGTGCTCCCTATCACCACTTTTAACCTTAGAAATGCACACTTACTAAGAGAATCATAAAGTGCACACTGGTGTCCTGCGGACCCCATGAGTTATAATTTTTTTTATTTCAGATTTTTGCTATATTTCATTGAGGAAGATGGCAAATATCATTCATGTGAAGCCTTTTTAATATCAATGAGTTGAAATATTTCATTTAAAAAAATATATAACGCAGTAAAAAATACCTTTTTAATTTGAAAACTTAGAAAATCTCTCAGAAATACATCAAATCGAAATTTATTTTCTGTTGCTCATGTTTTGACAATACCGAGAAATGCCGTTAGTTACTTAAGGATAAGACTTTGAAGTGTATGAAGACTATCGTTTTTAATAGTTTTTCTCCAAAAATATGTTTATTACAACATATGAAAGAAGCGTATTTTTCAAGTTTAATTTTTCAGTGATTTTTTCGAAAATTTCATAAACACTTATAATGTCAATTAAAATGCTTATAAATTTATAGTTCTTTGCGTAATAAATATAAATATTCACATTGTACTGGAAAGAAGTTGATTTTTCACTCCAGTACAGGCAGTACGCAGATAACTTCTATGCACATGGGAGTGCTGCACAATGAGCATACAGGGTGCATTCCGAAAGTAATGCAATTGAATTTCTCACGCAGCTCCTATTGGTCGGAGTGGGATCGGACCACTTGGAGTAGGTGGCGGGGACGCTAAGCTTTGCCGCAAAATCGGTCTCAGTGCTCTCCAAGCTATGGAAGTGGCAGGATGTCAGTTATTGTAAACCTCTGCGTGCCGACCGTGTCACGTAAAAAATGGAATCGACGATCGAACAACGTTACGCGATTAAGTTTTGTGCTAAACTGAAAAAAATCTCTCGAGGTGACTAACAAAATGATTCATGAGGCTTACGGGGACTCCTCTCTGTCCTACTCACAAGTTTTGAGGTGGCTAAAGGCCATTAAGGAGGGCCAGGAAGAGGTTCACGACGAACAATGCTCTGGGCGGCCGTCAACCAGCAACACCGACAACAATGTGGCTTGTGTTCGACCATTGTTGGACTCTGAACATCCATTGAGTATCAAGATGTTTGCAATGAACTGAACTTGCCGTCTACTATTGTGTTTCGCATTGTTACTGAAGATTTAGCGATGAGGAAAGTGTGCGCCAAGCTCGAACCCAAGGTGTTGTCACACGACGAAAAGAACAACCGAGCGGAAATTTCAAGTGAACTTTTGCAACGTGTTGAAATTAAACGTGATTATTTGGACTATGTCATCACTGGCAATGAAACCTGGGTTTTTGAATACGACCCTGAAACAAAACACCAAAGCTCTGAGTGGCACACCGACCAGTCCCCCAAACACAAACAGGCAAGAATGAGCAAATCAAAAGTGAAAACAATGATCATTATCTTTTTCGACCGTAAAGGAGTGGTCCATAAGGAGTTTGTTCCTCAAGGACAGACAGTTAACGCTGCCTACTACGTGGGTGTGGTCGGAAGGCTCCGAAAAAGGGTCGTCAGGACGAGAAAAGACATCTCCACTACCTGGCAACTCCATCACGACAACGCGCCTTGCCACAACGCACTACGAGTCCGCGAGTTCCTGGCCAAACATCAGGTGCCAATGCTGCCCCACCCCCCCTATAGTCCTGACGTCGCCCCAGCAGACTTCTTTTTGTTGCCTTGGATTAAAGCAATCCTGAAAGGAACCCATTTTTTGTCCATAAAAGAAATCTAATTAGCCGCGACGAAGACCTTGCGAGAGGTCCCCGAAGACACCTTCCAGGGCACGTACCGGTCATGGCAGAGTCGCTGGAAAAAATGTGTAGAGGCCCAAGGACAGTACTTTGAAGAATATTAAGTGTTTGTGAAAATCTGTTCAATATATTTCTTTAAAAAATAATAATTGCATTACTTTCGGAACGCACCCTGTAGATGTCTCATTTTTATTTCCCTTTCACTCGGGCATAAGTTACGTCGAACCTTCCTTCTCGTTGCTGCACTGCATGCCCATCAATCTGTAGAATTTTTAGCGTTGTTCGTCAACCGTGCGGTATTCATGGGCTGTGTAATAATTCCTACAATTATCCACCATGTCTTCTCAAATTTCAAGAATTGATGAACATTGATCGATCACCCTGCCCTGCAATCTTGAAGTAATCAAAACGCAGTGTTGACAACAGAAACCGGAGACACTGTAGCGGAGTGGTACATTGATATATTGTATGCAAACTCAGTTTATAACAGCTCATACAGCATAATGTTGCACGTCTTCTGCACCCCAGAAAAATACTAAAGTCCAAAAAAATGCCTCCATCTCCTCAATATCTACATCACTATGATACGATTGGGAACTTAAATCTCTAAGCGCTGCCGTTATATTTCCTCATTTCTGTGCATCGATATTAAATTTCGCAAAGCTCTATCAAATAATAACTGTCGAATTTGGTGAGGAGTTTTGATATCACTCGTTGCGCCTTTTGGTCCGGGTTGTTCTGAAATCAAATTTTACTGTTTCCTTCTCCAAAATACAAAAAAGAAAGAAAAATAAAATAAGTGTAATATCAATAATATCCATCGACTTTCAGGGTCTTCCGACAGTATTCAAAATCGTGACATAACAAAAAATAATCATTGCACGGTTATTTTACCATTTAAGGTTTAGGTAAAGATGCTAAAATCAGAATTAAAGTTCATGAGAAAGAGTAGGTGCTAATTTAGTTAGAGGTATTCGGAAGCACGCATCGAAAACAATCGTTATGAACCGACCGGGAAATTCATTTACAGAGCGAAATCTAGCGATAAATAAATAAAGTCTTTAGTTCTGAAAACATTAGGTGGAAAATAGTTCATCGTCTTTTGGTCTCTTTTTCCCGGCAACAAGAACCGTCTTTCCCTCGCAGGTTTGTAGGTTGCCTTTCTGCCTCTATTCGCCTGGCTCCCTCTTGGTCGCTTTGTCGCTGGTACACTTTCGTCTTATAAAGGTTCTCCGCTACTACCGCTGTCTCTATCTGCATCCGCGCAATCTTCCTCACTCTCCGAATCCGATTGCTCATGTGCGGAATCTACATCACTGCCTGACGAATTACCCCCATCCCTTCCTGCTCCTCCTCTTTTAACACCAGCAATGCCTGACGAATATCTTCATCACGCCTCATGTAGAATCGCGACGAGGAAGACATCTCTAACGCAGCACCGACTCGCTATAGAAATGTGCAGGCTACCAATTGGTCTCGAGCTGAAATGACCAGCAATTGACTTATCCTCTCTTTTTCCACAGATTTTGACGTATATGGGCTTCGGGTCGCCAGCCACTACTTGTAAGAAATGCCTACTCCCTTTATGAATTTTGAGGACATTCCCTTCCCAGCATATTCCCGGGCCCTAGTTGTGAATTCCCGTGTGCTCTCCGAGGCGCCAGCTCATTGCCATTCTGTGACAAGTGCAAGTCCCGAAAAGGTTGCAGTCTATAGCTGTGTATATAATCCCCTTTACAGTTTCCAATACATAAAATATCCAAATGATGACGAACGCCAAATTATTATAAGGCATTATTTAGGATCGAAAAACCAAGAAATAATCTTCAATGCTGCTAAACTACGCTTCATGCACGTAAAGTTTTTCTATTCACATTTCACTTCTAAATTTCAAATGAGAATGCAGGAAAATTGGATAATTCCCGAAATATCTTCGATGGTACCAAATATCCTATAATAGTTTAAAAAATTATAAATATTGTTTTTAAATAATTAAAATGATTAAATACTATATCTACAAATACATTAACAGTAAAAAAGGAGATACACAATGCTATATGATTTATTCGATATGTCTCAAAATTTACCATGAAATACACATTGGGGTCCAGCGGACCGCAGACCATTTTCAATATTTTTTCATGAAGCACCAAGCATTTTAATTACTGCATCGCAAGCAATAGTCAGTTCCTAAGATGTAAAAAGGAATTTACATTAAATTAGATTTCTGTATTTCACGTTTTGTGAAAGTTACGGCGAATAAAAAAATGAACGACATGTTGGGTATAGCCTGGTTGGAGGGCAATTAGCTGTCGAGTGAGTCAGTTGTCGTGAGGCGCGATGGTAGACTAACCACTGTCTTTGCTAATATTGTTGTCACCCCCAGTCAGGGGCCCCTCTAAGCCGCCTCGCGCCGGAGGCCCTCGTCTATCACCGAACTAGCCAGACCGCCACTGACTTTCCCCTACTCTCGTCACCTTATCAGCAGAGCACGTTTTTCTGTGGGGTGGGGAATGGAGGGGAAGGTGGATAGGCTCGCCAAAGGCTGGCGGAGAACCGAGGGGATCTCCAAGGTCGTGGCGGATTCGAGAACTAAAAGACGCTTTTCGCCCGGAGTATACAGCCCCCTTAAGCGAGTGTTTTGAAAAAAAAACCGCCATAAATAAATGGGCGCCCATTTCTCGAACCTTTTGTTGCCGCGGAGAGAACTCCCACACAACCCCGTTCCCTCTTTTTCGACGCGCTATCGACTTCTGATTCCTTTCCACCCATTGTTGCGTTAAACGAATGCAAGAGTGCGAATTATGCACGCATTCCTTAAATGGAGGTGTGCCCGTTAGTCGCAGCCTCTCCGCGATGGACCGTTAGCACCAAGTGCCACGTTTAAGGTAATTATGAAATGTCCCTAATTGTGTTTAACCCGCCAACTGGGCGCGTCTTTTGTGGAGATAAATATCATTGGGTAAACGTCTTGAGGTCTCATCCTCCGCGGTGCATAATTAAATTTGAGGCCAGCAATGAGAAAGGTTAGCGATTGATCTCCCGAGGCAGGGGGTTGTAATCCCACGGCATCCCATTGAGAAAGACAAATGGAAGTAGGATTCCGTTGACCTAAGGTGCACAGAAAGTTTTTATCTCTGGGCTTTGGCGCCATCTCAGGAGGGATAATGATGGCTTCATCACATATGGCAACGAATTATGTGCAGATGCATACGACAGCCGTAGATCCCGATCCGTGTACGAGCAGCTTTTTGCTCGTGGTCATTGCATCACTGCTGGAGGAAGTTTGGAGAGGGCTGTCCATCTTTTTTGAATCTGTTCGTTCTCTGTGTTTATCTGTTGTTTACTCAGCATATTTCAGTCAATCCTCTCCTGCTAAAATTTTAAGAGCTTCCCAAACACGGAGGGATTCTTTCCCTTTCCTCTTGACTACTTCTTAACGCAATCCACTCCAAGCGGTCGAGTTCCTCTCTGTTATCACGAGTGGTCGTTTAGCTCCTTAAGCTACCTTTTGGGAACATCTCACCAACACGCCAAACTGCCGGCTCTGTAGGTACAGTTACTTTGAGAAATTTGTATTTTTCTCGACAAGCGTGGCATTAACCTCGTGGACTGGACTCTTCCTGTTATTTTCTCTAGCTGCCCGGAGAGCAAACCTCTTAACCTTTCTCCATGACTTGACGGAGAAATATAAATCACTGAACCTTAGACCCTGCACATTATACACTTCCGGTGTTCATGCTTTTTGGGCATATGCTCTGATTTATTCCCGTAATCGATAAAGCAGAACTCTGATTACCTAACCACAATCATTGTGGGAGCCCAAATTTTTCGAAATATTTATTATGAAACGCTTTTAGAATATTTTTTTGGTATTGACGATGAATATATAATAATATTCAAAGAAATAACCGACTTTCCATCACTGATAATGATCATACATCTCTGTCATTGATCATACTGATCATTCAGGGGGAAAACAAAGAAATGTCCTTTTCAGGTTTTAAACCTCAACTTTATAAGAATTTCAGTATAATGCATTTTACAGGTCTTTGTACCACATATCCATTGTTCTCTTAATCTAAGATGAGAGATTCCCAAATTCAATCAATTCCTACTTCAATCATTACTCCTGATTCTAAGCAAAACAGAAAACCAGCTTGATCTGCACTGTGTTCTGTGTGCAAGTAACGAATTTTTTCTTCAAATAAATGGCAGTTGCATTTTAGCATTTAATAGTTGCATTGAATGTATCTTCGATTCTACTTAACCCGCGTGTACTGGTAAATGATGTGGTAACATTGGACTTATTGTTACTAAAATTTTGTGAACAGGAAACACAATACCTAGAATCTTTCGGGAAACTCAGGTCTAGGAACTATCATGAATCTGCTCATGCCAGAAAAATTTCTTGTCGAGTTCTGCGGAAGTTTATTATCTAACCCAATGTGAAAATCACTTGTTGCTGTATTACCAGCGAAACTTCGGGTACTTTCTCATCGAATATCGAATCTCTCGCGTCAATTGCAGAGTTTTCTTATCATGGCACCTATATGGTATCACTATTCCTACGCATCCTCTTGCCGAAAGTAGGTGTCGATGGGCGAACACCTCGCTGTAGGATTTCATGTCCATTGGTATCGAGGCGGGCGAGCGATGTCAACCCAGGTCGCCAGTAGAAGTGAAATCTCTACGCGAATCACTCATGTGGAGTTTTTACTTTTTAAACTCACGAATCTTGTGACGAGCGTTGCAAACGATACGGGAATTAGTGCGTCCCATAAACATCTCATGGTGAGAAGGGGAGGGTCACAGAACCGGTCGAATCGTAACAGGTTGAACGCGGTAGGGTAAGGGAGCATAAAGCATTCCTCCATCGCGTGCACGCTCTGCAACCGACGCACTCGTGTGTTGTATTTCCCTGCCTCCGTTTCCCTTCCGTCCGCTCTAACCCCTTGTTCAACCTCTCTACTCCCCCCCCCCCCCTCTAACTTTTAGCCGCAAAAGCGCCTCGTGGTCCACATGGTCGCGCCCTTTCACCAAGAGCACAAAGCTTCCCCTCAGCCACAAATCCACCTTTATGGCCGTGACCATAGTCCGCCGCCGCCACTTCAGGGTCGGTCCCCGGGGAGGACAGTGTGGGTTGCTGGAGGGGAGGCCCGGGTCTCGAGAAGTCCGCCGTCCGTACAGATGTTGGCGAGGCATGAAGACCGCAGCCGAGCGGACCACGGCCGGGTTCAACCCCCCCACAGACTCCCCTCCACTGTGCACCCCTCCTGTGGAGCACTGTGCATTTCCACCGGCCGCACCAACTGCTCTCCTCTCCCACTCCTCAAAACCACAGCTCCACGACAGGTCCCGTAATAAGTAGTGGTAGTAGAATTTTGTTTTATAGTGCTCCTGCTGCCGAGGTTATGTAGCAAGGTTTAGCTTCTGCTCGATCCCAAGACGAATGGATACTGCTTGGGGAGAGTTTTTCCTGACAATCTCCGTGCTGCCAGGTGTTACCGACCAAATTACCAGATTCCTAATAATAATCGGTAAAGATATCAATATCTAAGCAATTGCTGAATAGATCCAATCGTTCTCCTGTCGAACATCGATGTAAATCCTTTTTTGGCACCTTCAGGATAATGTTTTGTTGTATGTTACGATTTACGTTAATGTACTCGCCAATCTCGGCATAAAAAACGTATGCTACATCTTGTGTATTGACGACTTTCACCTGAAGGCGTGGAATCAGAAATTATTAGCGCACATGAATTCTATTTCGTCTGATGGTTCTTTAAAAGTTGTGTAGGGCGGTGATAAGTCAAGTGCATGTGCTGTTATTTATTACTTCTTGGATGAAAGTAACCGTACTGAACGAGAAAATGTTAATTCTGAGATGTTCGAGTATGTAATTAATATATAATAAGAAAATGGGAGTGCTTGTAGAATTGTTAAAAATACGATCAACAGTAAAAATGGTTTAGTGCTCCTGGACTCGAACCGAATTTCTAAGGTATTCATTGGCTTTTGCTGTTTAAAATCTTTGAAAAAATTGCAATATGCAGTCTATATTTAATGGAACGGCATAGATAGGTTTTTATGGGTAGTTTGTTTATGGGTATTTTTTTACCTTGTGTACCTACTGCGCTCTGAGATGCATGCGTACCTACTATCCCCGCTACCGTATTCCCGTTGAAAAGTCCCTTTGTACGTGCGGAGGTTAGCCTCTCGGTCATTGTCGGCTCAGCTACGTACAGCTCTCGATGCCTTACCTTCTGTTTTCTTTAGCAAACGTAACTACATTCTTAAAGTGGACGGAAAGAGTATGCTGGAGGTAAAGGGGGAGGCTTAACGGATGCGTGAATGTTCGTTTTTGGCGGGAGAAAGAGATCGTGAAAGAAGGCCATAGGTGGGGAAGGGGTTATAATATGCGTGTTGGTCGCCTGAGAGAACCCCGTTTGTCGTCGTTGGGGTCGTGTCGCGTGGGCCAGCGGAAGAGGAAGGGGAGAGAGCAGAGACGGAAAATACGCCATAATGAGCGTTTATTGTTTTGTGAAAGGCTCGGAGAACAACGTGACGGACGCTTTAAGCCCCTCTCCTTTTTTATAACCCCTTCCTCTCCGTTGAAGTTTCGAAGAGGGGAGAATAAAGAGGAAGGCTGGAGCGTTGGGGAGAAATGAACAGTGAATGTGGAGGTGGCGGAAGCGGATGGAGACGGCAGTGGAAGAAAAGGAACAAAGGGAGGGAGGTTGGAAATTCGAGGAAGAGGGTGAGGGGCTGGAAAAATGGTGTGGCGAATCATAACAATGGGATGATATGTCACCGCTTCGATTTTTCGACGCCCCAACAAAGACAAGTTATCCGTAGGTTGGATAGTACATCCTTAACTTTGGGAAATATGTATAGGTTCTACAGAAGCCAATAAACGCTGCTTTGCATATATTTCACACGCATCAATTTTTCTCATCTTCTAGGAAGGCAGTATCGAGTGGTATTTAAAAGAGAATTGAATTAATGTGAATAAGCTAGCTGATAGGATTAGAGTTGATGGATGAGTCAAATTAACAATAGGATAAATTGGCCAGTGAGGAAGATGATGATGATAAAAGACATGGTGTCACCAGTAGTAGACGATTGTGAAGCGATGCTGAAATTTACCTATATTTTGACGATTCATGTAATGGAATAATCCACATAAAAACTAACTGATGCGTAAAGTGCTGAACATATGAAGCCAAAAACTTTTAGGAAATCTTGGAATCACCATGATTTCGATGCAGTGCAGCATGGATTCGCATCAAACTTGAAAATTTTAACGGGGAAACTTACACCCTTCGGTTTCCTAACTGTCCTTACTTTTTTAGAGAGCAATGGAGGACAAATTCAAGGGCAAGGATACGTGTTTGGGAGTTTAACTGTATACCTTATGGTATTAATGATCCAGAGTAGGTCAACCTGGACCCTTGTGGGCTCTTCTTTCCACTTGTTCCATTGCTCTGAATCCCAAAATCTCCTTCATAATATAGCGCGGGTTCTCCTTCAATCTAGGTTCCAAAGGTTAGACCGCCCTGCTAACCACATTCACGATCGGTCATAACTTTTGTTTAACTTTAGGGTTTCAAGGCGCTGTCACGTTATCTCGGGTCCCATGCTTCACTGAATCGAATTATTGTTCGACAGCTGTGCGTGCTGTGGGATAAGTTCATTGCCTAGTATGGGAAGCCATAATTCAGCCAAACCATTCACCCAGAGAATTGGCCTCGGGTAATCGCTGACGTATATATCCCGGTGTCTTAGAATTCCGCTCACTTAATATCCTACAACGTTTTCCTCTTAAATATCCGCCCATCATTAGTGGCCAATGCATCTCCTAGGTTAGTAAATCAGGTGGTTACCTCCCAGAATCGAACTTTGTATGAGATTGAAGTCGGGAAATATTGTTTGGTGCCGGAAAAAAGTCCCAATTTCTCGGATTCCGCCTTTTTAACCCACCAATTTTGATGTTACCCGCTGCCGGGGATGAATCAGTCGTTTGTCAGAGAGTTATCCACGGACGTGAGCCCCACCCACGAAATACTTCTCACCCAACAACCCTTTTTTTACTGTGCGGGTGATTCACCTGGGGAATTCACGTTGACGGCTGACACGGGTGCGGAGGAATGACTTCAAGAAATGCCTACTTCCTCCTCGCGGGCGTGATTGTCTCTCACGGAATCCCTGAGGGCGTGGACTGAATATTTCGCGCCCTCGTGAATGTTTTCGTTGCTGGTGTGCAGCTGCCCAATTGAGCCGTGGGAAAACTTATTGTACAGGACAAGGGTGGTGCATAAGAGAGCGGGAATGACCGTTGGTGCTGGGGGAAGGAAATGTATTCTCCGTCAGTAGAGTGATTATAAGCCAATTGAAAATATTCGATTATTGTACATAACACTCGAAGTCTTCTCAGGAATGAGGGCGTATCACCTTCTTCTTTGAATGATTTAAAGGTGCCCAGATATAGATGTAGAACTTTTGAAGAAAAATGCTAACAACTCAGAATTAAATTCTTGCAGGGTCACAGCACCACTTCGGGAGAGTTGTTGGCGAGATCGATCCGGGAAATATTCCTCGTGACAAAACATTGCGGTGGGGACGACCTATTTCCATTCATGTCCTTTTTATCCTTGCCTCGGAAGGGAGAAGGAAGAATGCCCTTTTCCGCGTTTGCAAAAGTCACATCCCCTCTATCAGATGGCATGCGGGAGATGGAGACCAACCGTCGTGTCGTGAACGAGCGTCAGTCATCTCCCGCGTCACGGCCCGTCCAAAATACCCGTATGGCCGCTCGGATCACGAGGGTACGTATCGGTGGGGCGCACACCTAAGGGGTCTCCGGGAATGGAGGAAGGGGGACATATCCCTGAGGCAAAGGTCAAAAGTGGAAAAGGTCAAGAGAGGAGAGCAGGGAAATGTCGAGCAAGTGGGGTTCGCGACGGAAAGGTCGCGATTTATAACGTCCCGAGCGAACCAATCCGCCCACTTCTTCCCCGCCGCCCCTCTCCTGATATTATTCCCTGCAAAGGGAAATAAAAGAGAAAAATTTCCATTCTGAGCCCTAGACATCCACAGAGAGAATCTCGATCACCTGGGATTCGTCTTTTAGTGCGAATTTCTAGAAATTTCTTTGAATCCTGTGCGGAAGAGTATGGTTTTGTACTGTAGCTTATGCAGGTGGTATCATATTGAGGGATTCGTGTTCGAGTCCCGGACTAAGTGAATGTTTTTTTCTCCTCGCAAGTATATGCTTATGTGCTTGTAATTTTGAGTGAATTTGCTGGCAGTTTGTTCGATATTTATTTGCTGTTAACCGTAACTTGTAGACAAACTTCTTACTCATTTAAGCTTACACCTATGTCCAATAAATATATGCTTATAATAGCTTTGATTATGCATCTCATATTTTTGTAAGAACAGGCATATGACATAGGTACTACTTTTAGTGCACATGCATAGAGAAGATCCTTATGCAAAAGGATCCATGTGGCAGATTACACGGAAATGTTCCGTTAGTTCAAGTATGACAATCACCACACATACTACCGAAGGTCTGTCACTCTAGAATGCAGATGTCCATGAGAGTTTGTTAAAAAGTTAATTTATTTTCCCCATTGCAGCATTAAAACTTCTGACACGAATTCCGGACTCACCTTCATGAAATATTTTTATATCTTCGGCTGACGTATGTTCTCCCCGCTTGTGAATGGGTTAAAAATATCGCAAATGCATGTTAAATAATTGAATTAATTTTCGCAGAGCTATATGTCGATGAAAGAGCATTTCCTTTATGCAATGCCGGTACTCGCTCTGAAACGACTTAGGTACATATTGTGAAAGTTATCCTTTTTGTCTAAATTTCCCGATTTAGAGAATTATTACAACTCGATAAAATAAACTGCCCATATGGCTGACGGCATTCGGGCTGTTAGGTCGTATATTCAGAGCATATCTGATACTTATACCTCTGCTAACCAAGTAATTTTTACAGATTAGATTTCCCTGTCACCCCTTTACTCTGGGAAATGTTCAGCATTGTGCATTCAATTGCTTTCATCGCTTACTCGCTGAACGAACCAATTCATGTTCAATTTGGCTAGCTTTTTTCTAAACCATTTGTGCAGAGAATAATAAGAATTCTTAGAGCAGAGGTGAAGTAATAACTGATTGGAATGTGGATAGAGAGCAGTTTCCAATTTGAAAGGTTGGAAGCAAGGTTGTAGAATGATTATATTCTTAGGCATATGTATTCCAAGGATTTCCGTTCATTATAGTGTATGCACATTGTTAACAATATTTTGCCTCAGTCGTTTCAAATTGGAGTTGTACGGTGACATGGAGTGATGATTGTTTCTCGCAATATGCTTAAATATGCCCGGTGCCTTCCCACGGAATTCAGCTCCATTGATTTCCCTTATGTGATTTACACTGCGGCCATTCTCAAGAATGCACATGCGAAGCTAAGTCTATTCCGTTTATGATTGAGCGCGAAATTTCTCAAGAGTTCTCAAGGTTTGGAAAGTAGTAGTTTGGGAGAATGAACCAATGTTTGTGTCCTTGGGTTTATTACGAGGAAATGTAGAGAGCGCCCTCGACTTGATAGGTGCATCTGCTGGATTGAATCGAGCTTACTCGAATCCATCGAGCCATTTACGACTCACGTCGGTATTTATAGGCGCTGGCGAAATGGGCTCGCGAAATGATCACTCTCCCGAGATTTCTGGGCATTGTTCTTAGCACCCTCCCTTCCAATGAATTCTAAATTTATGTTTTGCTGCGGAGGTCATCCGTCTAGGTTTCTATTACATTTCCTCTTAATTCGATCCCCTCTAAGGTAAAGTGAGAAGCAAAAAACTCACGCCAAGGCACCAACATGGACACACACACACACTTGAGGCACTTCCTCTCGCATACAATTGCGCATACTCATTTATTACGGCCATCGCTCATCTCTCACGGGGCGAATGCGAGGTCAGGTGGATTCGAATGCCTTTCGCGCAAACCTGTCAACTTATTGACGGCACAAAAGAGACATCAATCTCACGTAATGACCGATAAATCGAGCGGATATTTTAATATACTCGTTCGCGTCGATGTGCGTGCGGCCGCTTTTCCAATCGGGAAGGAAACTTCACGAAGGAGACTCGAGGGGCGGGGGTGGAAGCAGGACGGAGGGAAGCGGCTTTCTCATCCCTTCTCTCTTTCGCGGCACCCCGCCCCACTCACTCTCCCTCTTTTCGTATTCTCCCACGGATGAGAGAGAAATGAAAGGTTTTTTTAAAAGTGAGTCGCTACTGTCTTCAATGGCTGGTTATCTTCGCCTCACTTCTCATCTTAACGCCACACGACCATTTATTGAGAGCTCGGCGCGACATGTGGTGAGCGACTCGGCGGTTTGGGCCATCGTTACTTTCCGTACATTCAAGCGCAAACATTGGTTTCTCCGCTTCGGCTAATTTAATGGATCAGTCAGCGTCACCCTGTGGACTCGCTGTTCGCTTTTTCAGATCGCGGATCTAGGGGGTAGATGGATATTATGCCTCCGCTGACTTCAAGTTGGGCTGTGGAAAAACTTTCTGCCTCCCCCCCATTTCTCTCTTTACTGAATAGACACGTTATTCTTCACGTGCAGGATCAAATATATTAGCTCATATCACTTAGTACTTTAAAGCAATCAGCGGTACTCCAAAGGCATCATTCTCATATGATAAAATAGCTTCTCCCGCCTTATTGCAGAAGATAATGGAAGATTTTAAATTCGATTAAACGCGGAAATACACACGTGTATAGAGTGGATTACTAAGTACCAGGGGAAAAGGATCAGAAAAAAGTATGGGAGCTGGTTGGCCGAAGTCAGAATAATAGTCCATTCATAAAATAATGGTAGGATATGACTAGCCGTCGGGTCCGAATAGCGTACAGTAAACAGGAATTTTCCTTGGTCGTTGTCCTCTTCGAAGTTTCACACGAAAGTTTCGACGCGCCATGCCAGGCAAAATTCGCCAAATTCACGAGCATTGTTACTGCGAAATCGAACTTTTTCAATGTCATTGCGATTCCGATTTCATGCTCTGAAAACGATTGGGACATTGGGAAACTATGAAATTTTAAATAAACCGTGAAATGGCGATATCTAGTTGAATTAATGTGTTTATATCAATATTATTTAACTTCGATAAAAAAATCAAACGGTAAAATTTGAAATAAAAATCCCTGATAAATTATCTATGTGATTCGGATGCTTTTGTGGTCATGAAAAATAAATCGATAAATATTTGCTCCAGTTCCTTTCGAAAATTGTTTGATCTCTGTTGAAGCCACCCCATGACAAGATCTTTGCACCGTAAATAACGACATAGATTACCAGATTTGTTTTTCAAGAGGAGTGACCCTTGCTTCCGCTAAATGGGTAATGCTCTCTACTTATTCTCACTTACGATATCTACATACGTGTTGTCCAGAGAAATTCAACGTACTCGCCCACTCTCTCTCCGCACTGCCACCCAGAACCGAATCCCTATGTCTCCACCCACGCCAGCCATTTCACCCCGAAGGGAAAGGAGGAAGAGAGAGAGGGGAAGAAGGGATGAAAAAAACTTGACACGTGCGTGCACAATGGCGTCGTCCCTTCCCCCTCCCACCCCCCTGCATTCAGGGCCCCGTCGCGAGCGAGAGAAACGCAAAAGTGGTGGAAACGTTCATAATGTAGAAAGTACGGATGTGAAACGTCTTGGAGAAGTCTCGAGGGGACCGCCCCATTCCGGTCGGGTGGCACGTCTTTGTAGGTTTGCGTGTACGACGTAGAATGTGCATACGTGCCCCCGGGTGCATCTCTCGAGTCGTCTTCCCATCATTCCTCCGCAGCGCCACATATCTTTGTTTGCTTCCATCGATTCTCCTTGGCCGTGGAAAGTTGGAGTAGAAAACCAGCAGCTGATTGGATGCTGCACGCAATCGCCTCTGGATGGGTTGCCACCCTCACCTGCAGTGACATTCCTCAATGACCGCGTCCGTCACCCACCGGTTGATAATTGAATGCAAAAGAGAAAGCGAAAACTGTCTGCTGGCCTGATACCCGTGCCTCGCTGACGAACTGGAGAATGAGCGGTGAAAATCGAAGGGGTTTCGCTCCTTCGGTACGACCCTTCTTTCAAAAGGGATCCGTCAAGGGTTGGAGAGAGAGAGAGAGAGAGACACTTCTGACATCTTTCTAGTATCCTCCTCCTTCCCTTCATGAGGATTCCGCCTGGCAGGCCTTTACTCCACGATTGTTTGTCCACGTGAACAAACGTCTTGCTCATACGTGAGTGCACGTGCTGGTATGTGCGCACACGAAAGTCACCAGGAAATGAGCTTCTGGCAAAAAGGACGGGAGCAACTTGTTTCCACCGTATTCGGTTAGGCTGGAGTTTCAGGATCGGGTTTTCGGCTGTTTTTCGCGTATCCCATTTTGAAGAGGCATTAGGATAGTCGTGAGGAGCCTCTTTTCCATTGGTCTGTTGCTCCGTCGGCATAAGCAATCCCCAATATGTTATCTCTATCCCATCCGTATATTCCTGATTCCAAATTCGGTTCCACCCAAGTCTAGACATGCTAGTGAAGAGTATGATAAATAAAAATGACTCAATATCCAACCGAAATGATGGCCCGTAATTCTGTATGAAATTATTTTTCATCCCTTGCGATAGGTTTCACCCCTCAATGTCACATCTACTCCCTTGGTTACCGATTTGTTTAGTTTGTTCTTTGTTCACATATGGCGGACAAAATGTTAAAGTATTTACTTATGTTCAATTCCAGAATTTCCACATATAATCAAGAATTTACTTTAATGGGAATTGAGTGCTTGAATTAATTAGTTATGCTGTCGAAATATTAAGCAAAATGCTATTCAAGTCAGTAATTACTTAATATGATCTCGGAATAATGCAATACTGCTGCTGCTGGTAATAGGCAGCTCTTAGCGTAATTAGTTAATTTGGCGTAATGAAAATGATGAGGCAATTCGAGTTCGTGGAATTATTTGTGGAAACGAGTGCTCTTCCCAAAGCCTCTGTCTCGTGAATATCCAATGGGATTAGTAGTCTCCCAACGAAATATTTTCGGGCATCCGCAGGAAGCTTACGACGCTGTAGCATCATGAGGTCCGGGACTCCGGACGTCACCCCCATGAATTTTCCCATACCTTCCACCTCAGAATCGATCAGCCCGCGTCCACCAACAGCCCTGCAAATGCACCCAGGGGTCGCGATTCTAACGCTTAATGGCTTTTGTTTTGCGCCATTTGAGGCGGCAAAGTCTTAAGCCATCCCGTTACGCCCGGAAAAGTGTTCTCGGTCCGGAATAGCGGAGCGAAGATCGCGCGCACTCCACGGCTCCACCTTTTATCACTTCGCGCTCAGATGAGCGACCCTTATGCAGTCGTTAAAGGAAACGAATGAAATTTTGATTGACGGCAGTCGTTGCGCAGGAAGATAGGCCGCTTGCCTCCATTGTCCCGGACGATCGGTAGCGGGTCCGCCCGTGAACGTTTTTCTCAGGGCATTCGCAGACAATCGATGCAACATATGACAAGTGCTGGCTCCATTAGCGTCCTCCGTTTACCCTCTCTCCCCCGCGCTTCATTTCTTAGGGAAGGGTGGGCGATGGTTCGGATGTGGAAAGATAATGAAGTAACCGGAAAATAAAATACCAACCTAAGTCGGCGACGCGAGACACGTCCGTTGTCGTGAAGACCGAATGGCAGAGTAATGTCCTAAGAAGTCCAAAGGGTGAGCGTAATGACGGAAGGTGGCGAATGTATGGGTGGATTGCAATGGACCGTGATAGTTAATGAAGCCGCTTTAGTTCGAGGTACGATGCTCATCCGTATCTATATAAACTTACTACCCCGTAACCTCCCTCAAGGTTGTGTCGTAGGGGGTAAGTTACCACCAAATATGCACTCCTACATGCACTAAAGTTTACTTATACTGCCTACAAAATCAGAGATTTCTATGAATAATATGCGGAATGTACACTCTAAGTTCCACTTTTCATCCAACACGTAAGGAAACAACATGTATAATATATATTACAGGTTCATGAAGACATGCTTAGATCTTCAAAAATCCACCACTGCAATCTTATATTTGATTCCTAAGAATAAGCTGTACTAATGTGTAAATAACTGTATATATGTGAATGCATATTCATATTAAGGAAAATTTATGTTATGAATGGATCATGGTTGGGATGTTCTAATGCTGGAGGGACTTGGGAGGCCATAGGCAGCTCAAAAACGTAAGAGCATCATCTTGTGAAGATGGCCGAGTCCCGTGGCAATGGAGTCTACGGGAGGGGAGCACGCGTTACTTTCCTACGAAAATGATGGTTTGTTGACCGGGGTATTCCCGAGGGACACCTGCGCCTGTTCGTAGGTGGGAAGGCCCAGGTGAACAATGGGTGCCGGCGACAGGGTGTCGGATCGCCGCGACGGCAAAAAGAGGTGAGGCAGTAAGCGTGGCCAGGATCCTCGGATTTTCCCTTTGTCGGCTTTACCTCTGTAATTTGAGTTGTGGTATAAATAAAATTAGATCTTAGGGCTCTCTTAGCACTCAACACGATGCCGCACCGTCTGGCTTAAGACAAAGCAGATCCTAAACCCGACGCCCGTGGAGAGACACGAACCCGAAACGTTTGGGTTGTCATGTCGGTACGGAACGGACTTGGCTACCGCGGTCTCGAACTTAATCTCATTGTCACAAAATATCTTCAATATTTAAAGCCGCGAAGGAATGACAACTTTTCTCAGACCCTCACCTTAGGATAAACTACATCCATCATATTTGGTGCAAAATCAGTAACCTGGGAAATATCACAAGCAAAATTCACATGGCATGATAATTTTAAAGAGACAATCTTGCATTCATTGAGCGTTTATATGCATATTTAAACTTCATTTTTGCATATTAACATTCAGTACAGGTATACTATTCATCAAGTTTTGCGAAAGAAGCATTGATCAATATTAACCCATGTATATTAGAGTATTCGATCGCAAAGGAAATAAAGCCATCGCATTTTGGTGAAAGGTGACATTACGTGTAACACAAATGTGATTCCCCGATATATAGTCATATTTCTGTGTGGATGGTCGACGTTGGAATTGAGTGCAATATTGCTCTGAGGGCTTATTTTCGTCACATTTTCCCACTAATGGGAAACGGAATTCAACGTTACACGTCCGTGCGTGGCTCACCGCTGTATCGCACAGCTAATGGGTGTCTGAGGGTTCTTCTACAATCTCAGAGAGAGAGAGAGAGAGCTCCAGCCAGCCACCTCCCCCTCTCCAACGTCAGTCACGAGGCGGGGAGGCGCCAACATCTCCCTTTACCGCCGCAGATTCCCTTTCTCCACTCATTCTATCCAATCCTCTGGGTCCGGAGTCCTTTGGCGGCCCCGTAAGAGGAAATTGCTCCCCAACCCTCCCTCTAGCCGTCTCAAAGGAGGCGATCCCACGAAGTTTATCGTGATTCCTCCCTCTGTGAAACATATCAATTGTTCGATATTCATAGCTTCGGATTGCTGTCGGTTCCTTCCCTCTTAATCTCGTTTTTCCTCTCATTTTCCCTTACGTTTCTCGCGACTAAAACACTATATTTTGTAATAAGGTGGTATTAATAGTTTAATCAAACCCCTTTCTTTGTTGAAGGAAAGTATTTTGTGTTCCAACTGTTGTAAATGGAACCCAAATACTTACACAGCCCAAATATACCCCTACGCTGGAATACTTAACTATGAATCACAGCTTATATCTACTTTTCAATTACTCCAGATAATAGGTGAAAAACAATCTTGAATGGAACGAAATTGCATAAAACTCTCGTATGTCATCGCTGCGTTATACGTTTCTTATTCATAGTTTTTCAACTTATGGTGTGTATGTAAGAATGAGAATTTAAATGTAGGTATATTTTATAACATAACGAAAAGGAATTGAAATGTTCGTATAAATTATTTGAGACAACCCAGCTAAAGAAAGCGGTGGGAATTTTAATCGTATAACCGTCCTTTGAAGTTGTGAACGTATTCAATGTTGATAAAAAAATTGTGAAGATTCAGGCTATATAGAGTGGAAGCGAAACATGATAACACAGAAAGAAAAAACACGAGCCAAATCCACAAAAATAATGAACTTTACTACGACCCGGGTTTCACTGACGATGCTGTAATAGTGAAACCCGGGTCGTAGTAAAGTTCATTATTTTTGTGGATTTGGCTCGAGTTTTTTCTTTCTGTGTTATTGATAAAAGAAGGCCCTCCACAGGAGTACATTAACTATCTCGTGTGATCCTTTGTAAAAGTAAATAGGGTAATGTAAAAAGGTTTAGGATTCTACCACTAGTTTTCGAGAATTAACTTATAGGTTTGCACTTTAAACTCACATTTGCGAGATGACCACGCGTTAATCAACACTTTCAGATAAAGAAACAAGCGTAATTTTTTTTATTCACAATAAGATAATTTGGCATTCGTAAGACTCGACTTGCTCCGTGGTTGATCATCATTAGTATTATCTATTCAGTTACGTAGCGGTAGCTACTTCTTACCTAATAATCATTTTACTTTATGCAGCTGTTAAGCTCGTAAGAAAGTATATCAGATCGCTCCGTTCTTCTGAGAAGCATACTCTCCTATTAATTTGTAAATATTCCTTGGTATATACAGAAGCTTCCTCGAGGGTATATTCCGTATTTGCATGTCCGTAAAATTCCTCGCATTCATAACGCCATGTCTCGTACCTCTCTCTATCCTTGTGAGGGTGCGGAATGCGGTTGAACTCCGCGTTCCCAAAGGAGAGGATTGGAGGCATTCGTCGGCAACCTTGCGCTGCGTTCCAAGTGTCTTATCTCTTTAGTGACTTTTAATGCACTCATCTGCCATGGAAGGAAGCTCAGTACCCTTTGTTTCCTACTCTCCATCAGCATGCGGAAGTGGACTCATTCACTCTAGCCCATTTATTACTTAAGACGATAGATGGCGCCTTATTACATGATTTATCACAAGAGCGGTGCAATGAGTTTAGATACTCAGACGGCATTGTGGGATCAAACATTTGAAACAGAGATGTTGCCGGAAGAATGGGAGCGATACTAACCTATTCCTAATAATTTAAATGAGAAGAATCTGGAAAATCATGTGCTCAGTTGCGTACTCGGACATAGTATGTGCATTATAAAAACCGGTAAGATTTGTTTGAAATATATTTGTGGAAAAGAACCAAGTTTTTTCTTTTTTTTATAATGAAAAATAACTTCCACAACGTAAACTCACCAACCATTTCTTATAATAGTATTTGCAGTTGTACTTTTCATCGTACCGCTCGCAACTGCATTTAAATTGAGATCCCAGGGGGCTATGTACCGTCTCCCACATCTTGTGCATAATACGCGTAGGACTTATCACGGCGCGACATTGGAGTATCATGAGGCCGTCATGCAGACTTCGGTGACGCTATCGCGACACCGCGGACTCGAGCTGGAGCGAGGTGAATGGTTGATCACTCACGCTGCCGCTTCCATCATCTTCAAGCGAAGGTGAATCGAAATCATCCTCGCTCTCTTCGCGCGGATCGTACTGAGGAGTGGGGGAAAGTCATAGTCAAGGGATCGGCTGGCATCGGAGATGATGAGGGCGATGTGAATATCTCGCCCGGTGTTTTTCTGCCCGCAGGAATGCGGGGCACGGAGGAGAAAGAATCGGATCCCCGGAGAGGATTTTATGGGGTTAGTACCGTTCTTCGGAAGCGATTGGTCTCCTCGATATGAGGGAGAAAGAGGAGGAGAAGGAACTGGCTCGTCTCGAGAGAGCTCTCCCCACCTCGGTCAGACTGCCAGGGAATGAGAGGGGATTGGGATGGGGAGATGAGTCACTCGGTTTGTATTAATTCCCTTTTTTCTCGAGGGAAAACCCCCCTGAGGGGCCACCGGGAAGATAGAATGAGACGAGGAAGGTGAGATGGCAAAGGGGAGGGAGGAGGCAAAATAAATTGAGAATAAGGGCCGGCGGCATGGGTGTCCGTATCATAGCCAAAAGACGGACAGTCCCGTCGGCGAGTGCGAGTAATGGCCGTAGTCACGCCACCCAACAGTGCTTCCCCCGTCCCACCTCCTCTATCCGCCCCTTCCTAGACTTGCATGACCGATGTTGCTTTTTGCCCTTCTTCCATCCAACCATCCCCCCCGCCGGCATTAGGGAAATGAGCTTATATGGGAAACGGGTGCATCCACCGCGGGGGAAATACGTCTTCCGTCTTGAGGTTACGGCGTCGATTTTCTCCTTCTCGCGAAATGGAGCCCGCGACTATTTTATTAGAGTTTCGGTATTGGTAACGGTGAACATTTTTTTTTCCAAGGGAAAAATATTCACTCGAAAGTGGGGCAGTTATGTCAGTATTTGAAAGCTGGGAGATCGAAACCTCGGCGACTCTGGGTGACCAGTTTCAAGTTTTATAATGGTCGAATCGTGTCAATGAAATTCCAAGTGTACTGGTTTGTTTTATGACTGATCTATTTTTTTAAATGTTTATATTATAAAGTTCTGATTTTTATTCCTGTGCAAGAGTGTGACCGGTTGGGTATAAATATATGGGCCCCATGTATCCGCGATTTTCGACTAAATCACTAAAACGTATGTGATAGCGTGTCAATCGGTACGAAATCACTATTGAACTTAATTAATGTTCATTTTTCTATCAGATTAGTTGAAACTGCGCTTGAAGCCTGCTGAGTGTCACGTCATATCATTTGCCGTTTTAAGTGGATTTCTGATGGTATCGTTTTCAATCACGGGCAGAAAATGGTTTAAGCTGTTTGAGTGCAAAGGATAAAATTTGTTCATTTATGGCTTAATTGCTGCGAAAATTGCCATTTTTGTAGTTTGAAATACGTGATACCTATTCAGTCTTGGTTTTTTTAATGTTCATATTTATCACTTTTGATCCTAGCAATCGTTCTGTTTGGTCTAGTTTAATCTGCCGTAGTTCATAGGCATTCGTAGTAGTAATAATTACTTGATAGGAGTCACGGTTATATTTTCATTTGAAGATGAAGAAAGGAAAAAGCGGGATTTAATTTATAAAGTAATTGATAAAAATTTCAAAATGTGGCTACGTCAAAAGGTTTTAAATGATTTCACATACACCTTAGAATTTATTTATGAAATTCATTGTTGAGGTAACGTGAAATAATACTGGAGTTATGCGGCTGAAAAAATCAACCTGTTGATCAGTTAAGGCTTACGTCCCTGAAAGTTATGTGCTTACGTAATTTTCTTCCATATTCCTTTTCATCCTACTGCTTACGTCCCTCGAGTAATTCAGTGCTGCAGAACCAAATATGACGTTAATAGATGTATTTTCCTTGTGCCGCGGAGCCTTGCTAAGGATTTAGACGGGCCAACCATTGAGGTGAAGAATCATCGCAATAAAATCTTACGGTGCCTCTCTAAGGGAAGGGATATGTCCCCTCCCACGCGAACCGATGGTGAAAGCCACGTCCTTAAGGTTCGCCGCCAAGGAGAAAAACGATCCCTTTAGCTTCGTTCTGCGAAGGATATGGGACGTGGAGCCGTCTCCACTGGAATCGCGCCGGCTCTCCCGCCTTCGTTTTAATCTTTGACGACAAGCGAAGGGAATAGTATAACATGTCTGTTTGCGTTTGTTTGTGTGATTTTTCCCCGCACCGTTGTCCCTTCGATTCGCTATTGACACGTTAATTATCACCCCTGTTCCGTGAGGCGTGCGCACTGCACGCGCGTCGATTTACAAACGCAGTTCGGCGCGCGCGTCCGATCTTTCATCGTCGCGCGCGCGTGGGATCGACGCGAGATTTCCAGTCTCTGCTTTCCCCTCATTGCCCCGCGGCATGCTAATTCCCCGTCAGTCCCCGAGAGGCCAGAGACAAGGCCCTTAATACGGCCGACCCGGTCCCTTCACCCTGTCTCAGGAGACATTCTATTCAAGCTTCCCGACACCGTGGGGGTCGGAATGAAAAAAATATGGGCGGTGAGACGCGAGGAGAACGTAAAAGTAACCCTCGCGGCGCGATCACGTGCGAATCCGGTCGCCCGAGTTATGTCTCATTCTTGTCACTCCTGTCTCCTCGGCTCGGAACTGCACCCCTTAAAGTCTCCGCTGACCGTTTTCTCTCTCGATTTTCACTCTCGGATTCGTTCTCCGCCTGGAATTATCTCATTCGTATCCCAGAGAGAGAGAGAGAGGTTCAAGGTGTTCATCATGATCAGCTCCTTTCTCCACTTCCCGAGAGTGATTGCACTTCACCCGAATAATTTTTAATCTTCACTTGTTTCCACCGCGCGCTTCGGGAATCGTGAATAGCGTCAGGGCTCATTTATCGGAATGTGTTTTTTTTAAGGGAATGTTATGAGAGCGAGGTGTGGATTTCGCTTTCGCGTTTTCGCTCATGGCGTCGGGCTTCATCGTGATTTACGATCGCATGGGAATCGATTTCGCTCAATCTATCCCTTTAGTGCGCATGATCACCTGTAAATGGACGAGCGGCAGCAAAGGAGAAAGGATTGAAGGCTTTGGAGTAATTGTGCCACGGCGAGAATGGCCAGAAACTAATGGACGGGAACGAAAGCAGATTAAGTGCGGTTAATAATACAAATAGACTGATTCCTCTTTCGAATCATAAAAGGTTTCAGATATGTGTGTTTTAGAATCTCCGAGTAAACAATAATATTCGTAAACCCTGAGTGTGTGTGAGCTTTGCAAGGGTCTCTGTTCTAATAGACGCTAGTAAGGGTGTGATTGTGTTAGGATATTTAGTTTTGTTTTTCCTTTTCAGTGAACCTTTATTATCTGCAGGCCCCTGTCACGGGAACTTTCCCGTTCACCTTGTGTCTACATGAGTGATAATCACAGGGGTAACAGATTTACAACCTAGAATGAGGGAGCCTGTGTCTTTAGTTCAGTTTTTCCCAGTTACTTGTACTCTTCTTTGTTCCATCCCCTTTCAGTATTCGAGTGTGTTTACATCTGTTGTGTAATATTGCATTGCCAACCCCTTAGTCCCTATATATTATGGACTTTTGGGTTCTTCTTTTCCCATTCCATCTAATACAGCCGTAATGACGTTCCTATTGCCTAAAGATACGTTTCAAGAAGTTTATTTGAAGCTCACTTCATTTACTTGAATGATTACTCCTATCCTTGGGATTTTCCGATTCCCGCAAGTTGAGAGGTGAAGACGTGTGTTGAGGCAAATGGAAGCACGAACTAAATGAGGATAAAATTACCCCCTCTCACTCCGGCCCGTGCAATCTATACGTTGGGAAAGAAAGCAAAATGACATTCCACGAATATGTGTCGTGCAACCTCATGAGTCAGCGCGCATAAAATATACGACGTCGTTCCTTCAGAAATGTGATGTGGATGCGCCAAATTTCAATCTGCATCGAGTCCGCAACAAGATGAAGTTTCGAACACCGTTCGTTCCTCCTCCGATTCCTGCATCGTGCCAACCCCATCCCTGTTTTCCGGGGACGACACGCACAGAGGACTCGGCCCATCCCATTCCGGCGGCGGCTATGAATTAACTGAGCGGCGTTCCTCCCTCTTTGACCCCGGGCATTCCCCTCGCCGCGAGTCAGGGCGCGCGGATGGATGCGAGCGGGACCTCCTCGACGTGAATGACCCGGCGGCGGCGGCGGCGGTGGGTTTCCTTTTTTTCCTGGAGAGGGTTGCCCGCCGTCGTCTCGGAGAATGCAGGGTGGGTTCGCAGCAATCCTTCCTCCTCAACGCGCCGAGGCGGTGAGTCACGGGAGTAGTAATCTCCGCCCTCGAGAGAGGTCTGAGCTTGGAGAAATACTTGGGTGAATCACACTGTCCCTTGCCATTTAATGCCATTATAGTTTTAATGATGCATTATCTGGGATGTGTATTCCTAAATTAGTCCTATTGATTGCTCTATTCAAAGTGCATTATCGCGATCGACAGCATTCTGTTCTTGAAGCAATCTTTTTTTTTTTCAATCCGTTTTTTTTGCATCTAATTCCCGGAAAAGTACCCTTGCTAACTAAAATACTGTCTATAAACATTGATACACTACAAATAGACCTTCAAATAATAGGCAATTCTATTACCCGAATTTCGAAACGTAAATTTTCACCCATGCCAAGGTGCTTGATTGGGGAAGTATGATATCCCTGTCAAAGAATTTTGAAAGCATATACAGGTATGTGACCTTTTAATGACTCCATCGAATGGGGAATGACATTTTTGATGTAAATAGAGCAATGGCTAACTCCTCTTAATGGTAATACACCAATTCGGGAGGTGAAGAGGATTTTCAATGGTGTATATGCGTGCCATGTGATTTCTTCAAGTGCCGAACTTCGTCTGGCGGATAAGACGTTGAAATTGTACATCTCATCGTTCACCTACAACAAAAAGAAAGCACCTATGTCTCCCCTGAATTCTTCATGGTGCTGAAGTAAGTTCCTACTTATATCCGACTTGACTTTTTCTTATCTTTTACGATATTTGCGACTTCAATTGTCTGTCGCCTTCTGTTATAATAACATATTTGCGCAGCCATTAGGCCAGAATGCCTCCAAAATAGGATCGCTCTCCACTTCCATCTGTATGCTACTCCATTCGTCTATTTCGATTTTTCCTATTTCCCACGTATCCTGCGGTGGCATGGCCCCTAGCACCCACGTTTACGCTGCGCCTACTCCACCTGCCTTAAGTCCGTCGAATGTGGGTAGGCATCGGCATCCAGTCTCTCTCCCCGTCCGGAATATCTCACGTCGCATATCTGGAGCACGGGTGAACGAGTGAGCGTGAGTAAAAATCGAGACTTTTTCTCCTTTTGCAGCGCGGGCGCCGCCGCAGCCACACCTCCCGCGCCGTCCGCGAAAAGAAGGAAACGCTCGGCTGCGAACCAACATTCGGAGCGCGGCCATACGTTCGGGGTGCCGGAGTGGTGGTTTTGAGGGAGAAAAAGAGGGGTCTCCGCGAAAATGAAAGAGACGAACGGGTTCGTGCGGGGCTACGGGGTAAACGAGGAGACAATGAGAGGGCGTGGTCCGCTTCGTCGTCGATCCGTAGAATTCGGCGGTAGCAATTCCTGGTTTTACTTTTAGGGACCGTTGAAGGCGTCGGTAGAGCGGCATGCTATCTCAACTCCACCCATAAGCTATGCCGCAAGACGCAAAACTGGAAGACATTCCGCGAGAAAAATATGGCTGTTGACAGCAGAACCAATTGGGAGAGGCGAAATTCTCGATAGTTTCTGCAAGGAAAGTGATATTGGCAGCTGAGGTGGTAAATTGTTTGCTCGACTACATTCGTTATTTCCGTCTGCTTTTCCAAAATCACCTTGGCACTCTGACTTCCTGAATGTTGCATGTTTCCTGCAAGCAGGAAAGTTTCCTGAATGTTGCATTGATCAAATGTTCATGCATATGCTCATACCGCAACATTACTTTAATTTCATAATTGCATAAGCAGGACAGATAGAAGCGATAGAGGAATAAGGCTGGTGTGATGGGTTACAGTCCTGGCTTACCATCCCGAGGCAAGGGCCAAGGCCTAGCCAAATTGACTCACCGGTTCCCGTTAAATCACCGAATTTAAGCGACGTTGGGCCAGGACGGAGGTTGGATGGGTGACCCCCTCCATACCTCTACCACGGTACCATGTCTCGTCTGCGAGTGGCCGGCAGGTTAAATGTGTTAAATGTGGGTTAGCATAATGGATCTAAAGAGGTCTAAGTGCCAGGCTCTGGAGGGGGGCTCCAGAAGGCCCCCGACCACCCTTCTAATTTACAATTTTGCCACCCCGAGGGACTGGGTTCGATGCCCAGATAAGGCAGATTCTTTGTGGGTATACCGATTGAGTGCTTTGTGGAGACCACTACACTCTAGTACAGTATTCCATCCGTCTGGTGGATCATAAAACCATGGTACCCTTATCGCCTGCCCTTTCGTTAAGGGTTGGCTGATACCGACCGTAGGTTCCTCTCCACCCTTCCTCCGGTCCCTGAAAAATACCTACTCACTTCCAATTATCAACCTATCCTAAATAGCTCAAATTATCCTAGCTGTCGGTCATGTACCCCAAATAACTGACAAACAGAAATAGTATTATGGTTAGGACATACTGTCGAAAAGAAAAACACAAAAGAATAATTTTCTCCACGCATCATCCACGACCATGATACAAAAGCAGTAGATTAGTATCTACGAAATTGGATTCCCCTTGTTATTGTTTTATCATTCCTTTATTCCCCTTGGTGACATAACACCCCTCTTGAATCCCTTTTCAGCGACTCGCAAGGCGATTAGAGGATTCACACGTTTTGCAGTTTCAAATCCCGTTTTAAGTTTCATTATTGAGTGATGATATAACTCTAGGTCAATTAAATATTTAAAATGTACTAAAGGACATTATTTACAGAATTTACATGTGCTGGGCTAGTGTTTTGATTTTTTTCTCCCTAGGCAGAATTACATTATATAACATAATATTATAGTCTGCTTCCGAAATGTTTTCATCGAATCTCCGATTCGCGTCCATCCACGAATAATCAAAATCAGAAATAAAGTGGAATGAAAGAAAACCTTCAGCTCTGAGACTTTGTGCTAGGAAGTCAAACTGCTTCAATCTTCTCTGAGGAAGTGGTGAGGTTGGGTGTTGCTCCTATTCGCGGAGACCGCACCCACGGGTTTTTCTTTCAGTTTCAGTCGGTGGGCGGGCGGGAGATAAAAAAATACGAGAACGGAGAAAGGAAACGTTTCGAAAGATCTCGAGCCATTTTTTTATTCTTTCCAGATCGGCGTTAGAAGTGCGCCAGACCATTTTTACATTCTCCACATCCTTCGCCCTTCACCCCCGCAAGAAACGTATTAATTTGGGGTCGTTATTCCCTTTCCGTGTGGTAGGGAAACGTGCTTATGCGGATCTTACCTCTTTCATTGCATTACATGCATCCACCGCCCGAGAATGTCGTGCTTCGTGACGCCTTTTGAGTATTGTTTCCTACTTAACTCGCTAGCTAATATTTTTATTTTTTTCTACCCCCTCTCCGTCGCGTTTTATGGGTCCGTTATCTTTCTCTCCTCATGACTCGTGAGAGGAAATGTCTCGGGATTGATTGTTTTTCATTTTTTTTCATCCTTAATTTTTTGTTTCCTTTTTTTCCCCGTGGGGAGCATTACGGTAGATGCACATACTTTCAATTTCCCATGGAGATTGCGCAATGTCGGGAAACAGTTTTCGGTTCAAGGTAAGTTCTGTTTGCGGTTGAGGGGTGCGCTGCGCCTCACGGAAAATGACCGCCGCCGGCACGGGAACCTGCGGTGGGTGCAAGCAAGCATGCCCACGGACGAAAGCCATTCTCACACCCGCACGCGGCATTGCCCTTTTGTGCACGGTGCTCGGGAACAATTTATATTTTTTTTCTTCAGACAAGAAGCAGCTCCGTGAGCTACGATAATGCAGCAATTCGAGTGCTTAAAATCTCATAGCATTTCCTTAGAGGAAGAAGCGAAATCATAGCAATAAAATCGCTTTTTATTTCACGCCTCGAATAATGCGCGTATGATTTTCTCCACTTCTTTGTCCGCAATTTCTTCATAACTGACACACAATTGGTAACATAGTTGGCAATAATAATATTAAAGAATCCCGAGACTCAATCCCTGGTATAGCCCGAGCGTTTTCATAGGATGCTTTTTACAGCAGGGAAATTATGTAAATTTCACTTGGACGATTACTCATTAGGAATGTATACGACTGTTCAGTAATCGAGGTAATTGATCGCAATCCGCTGAAAACTTTATACATAAGGAACATCAATACATTTATCGGCTACATTCCTCACACTGATTCACGCTCCGTTGGCCAGTATTGTGATACTACTGTAAAGAGCAACAGTCCCATTTTTTATCCAATAGAATTTTTTTCTTCCTGAGGAAAAACCAATTTCGACAGTAATTAGGTACTGCTTTTTCCAAAATAAATATTTTTCGATTAATGTATGGGGAATCTGTTGATGACTCTCGAGCAATATAAACAGAACAGCCTGGACGCTGTGACAAAATAATCCAGCTCGCAATCCCTTCCGAAACCTTTCCCTTTCAGCCTGTCACCCTCCACACCCACTCCACGCTCTTTATAGCACTTGAGCTTTGTTTCGCTTAATTAACCTCAACTCTTGCCTTCGACCATTTTTAAGTCCTCGTCTTTGCGGAGGCGATCGTTAAAAGGAATAAAACTTGGTTCCGATCCAACTGCTCTCGCTTAACCTTCCCCACTTGATTAAAATCCCACGGTAATGATCCTATCACCCTACATGGGGCAATAACACTCCACTCCGCTCCCAACCCCTCTCCCCCCACTAGCTCTCATCCAACCATTCCGCCCTCCCCCATCCGCTTCCCTAGGAAAGGCTCCCAGACGGTTATAATTGAGAATCCTCGCTTTCCTATAGCGCAGTACAAGGCGTTTCCTCTTCGCCCGGCTGCCGACTCAACCAAACGATATGGAAGCTCTCCAGGAATAATACCCTCACCTCGGGCCGCCGATCGCCCGCCTCGAATGCTAAAGAAGGGAGGCTTTTAAAGCAGCTTCCTCCATTTTTCCTCCGCCTCCCTTGGCAGATGGCCCTGTTCTCATGTAAATATGCGAGGGAGAGGGAATTTCTGGACTTTTTCACACGGGAAATAATGCTCTCATCTCTGCCTCTTCCCACCGACGCCTTCCAGACTTTCAAGGGAGCTTAAAGGGGAATAATTGCTTAGTTTATTCTGATTTGGAAAGGATCGTTGCTCGATGAAATTGTGTCTGAGTGGTTAATCGTAGGTTCAGTGAACTTGGATCAGTTTGGAAAGGGAAATTGAGACGTTTTCCCGTGTCATATCTGAATTTCCCGTCCATAATGATCCGCTGTTAATTTTACATCGTGTATAAATTCCCGTATGGCAGATCAACAAGAATGAATCTGAATTTTTCTTTCAATTTTCTCGTTAGACTATCAATTTTTTATCAAATTGTTCCTGGAAATACATAAAGCATCACACATGCCCTTTGCGTGAACAATTTATTTATTGATACACGCTGGTAATGTTTACCGGAAGGTGTTGTTTAGTACTGTGACGACCATCTAAATCTGCTTCGTTTACAGAATGCTTCATTCGTTCCCCACGTAAGTGAAGGGACAGCTCCGAAAATGCGAAGGTACTATTGCTGTATTAATTAATAGCAATGCCAAAACTCTCCATAAAGTAAATCTTTGGCAATGCCAAAACGGTCCATAAATTAAATCTTCCCATCGCCCATCGTCTTGTTTGTTAATAAAATTCAGAAAAATAGTTAACAGTCTCGGACAATATCCTTAGGTGAAGAAGATACCTAAAGAATTAAACGCATGGCGTGCCAGGTGAAGCATTGAAGTGGAGTGGAAATCACCACCTTTGACTTATTTTCAATTCAAAAGTTATAGTTTCGATTATAAATTTTGAATTTTAGAACTTAAATTGGCGTCAATCCTTCACAGATGTTAGAGGAACATAAAGCTTGTCTCCGCACACCAAGTTTTCTTCCTCTTTTAATCGATTTTTCTCATTCCAATTTGGTGCTTCACCATACGAAGCTGCCGAGAACCTTAGTTGACGAAAGCATGCGTTGAATACGAAAAAGCTATTCTGTTTAATGAATATCCTTCATTGAATTCAAATGGAGAAGGACCAAGCTTCCCGCGTTTGCTTTTCCCGATTCGTCACGCTTACATGTTGCAGGCCACGCAATGCCGAGAAAAACGTTCGAGGCTTTCCAAAATTCTCTCTCCTTCATTTGACACCAGTTCCAAGCTTCCAAGAGGAGGCTATTGCTGCTCCCCTATATTTCAGGACCGGTTATTGACCGTCCAAGCGAGGTAAGCGTCCGAAGGGTCAGGTTGGCAGAGGAGGATCGGAGCCTTCGCCGCCGCTGCCAATTAACCCAATCGGTAGCGTATGACGCCGCCGCCGATTCACCTGCTCCCGCCCGCCCCGAAAACGGAGCCATTTCCCAACTCGCGGAGCGTGAATGTCAAGGCACATGGGAATGCAAGGGTCGGAAAACGCCCGAAGGAAAGGTCTGGGCCGAGGAATGAGTCGCTGTACTAAGTATTATTGCTCCGGGCGTATGTCGCGGATGACGAGAGAAAAGGGAGAGTTTAGTCAGAAATTGAGACATTTGCGCTCATACGATGCGCTCCTCTCTCTCCGCAAGTCTTTGCATTAATTTACCCACGCCCCGATGTTACTTATGTGAAAAAATCTTCATTGAGGCTGCTCTAACTTCCTGAGCGATCGGTTGGATAAGAGGTCGTATCTGATTCATAAAATTAACTCTTCTCTTGTAACAGTCTTACATATGAAAGCATTTTTATCGCATCCATACCAAGCATGGTATGTTGAACATATTTCTGCGGGCATATTTTCTTCATGTTCGTTATTTTCATGCAACCACCCTCAGTGAAAGAGGCAAATTCGTGGAACTCAATTACATTCACCAAAAAATCGTCGTTAAGTTTTCGCAAACCCACACGTTCTGCAGACATTAATCATATTCATTCAGGTTGCTGACAACAAGAGTCGATGGAAGCACTTCAATATGAGGTGCATTATAATTTACTCATAAATGTACTATAAATCCCCTGTGCATCACATTCCTATTCGCTGAACTGGAAAAGGATCATTAAATTATTTTTAGTCAGCTATGTACAAATGATTATTGTTTTCCATCCTAATGGTTGTTCCCGTTGTTGACAATACGTCGTATTCTCGTCTAACTCTGGCTTCCGT
Source organism: Platycnemis pennipes (assembly GCA_933228895.1). NCBI lineage: Eukaryota > Metazoa > Arthropoda > Insecta > Odonata > Platycnemididae > Platycnemis > Platycnemis pennipes. Next base: position 70,090,235 of record OW121847.1, on the reverse strand, counting down.
TTGCAACTTGGAAGAAAGGAGAAATATAAAGCAGAAAGTAAATTTGAAAGCACCACCATTTAAAATTTCTGTGGAGATTAAAATCAATTGGAACATATAAAGGTTGAACATCAGTAGAACGTTAAAGCACATTGTTTGTGCCTTTCGCTTTTTATGATCGTCTCCTTTTATTTCATTTATGTTCCCTTTGAAAATAATTTCGCAGGGGGCCGTTATGTGGTTCGGGAGAAGTCCAGTAGCTAACTTCGAAGCGCCCGAAAAAATATTCGAAAAGCGAATGAATGATTCGTTTGCGAGCAAAGGAAACCAAAAATTATTATTTTTTCTCGAAGCCGTGTTGAAAGCAAATGAACAAGTTGGTAGCCGAGTTCCACCTCTTTCCCTGCACTGAACGTGTGATGTCCGTTGTGTGATGGCAAGCGTGGGGTGGATTACTTCATCGCGCGGCAAAGCCTTACATGTTCACGCAGGTATTCAAATAAAATTCAAAGTTTTTACTACGCACACCGGCAGTATCTCCGAAAACCAAACCGCCGCGTTCAAGCCGGAGTCACAAAAGGAATTAAAAAAATAGCCGGCTTCTTCCCTCTCCTCCACGTTTGAGTTCGAAGGGGACGTAAATAAAAGCGCCCTAAAAGTCGCGACAAATGCAGTTAATTTTATTACCTCCCCCGCGGCTAAAGTTCCGTATTGTGGCGTGCTGGTGTAGCCAGGCCTTGTTCTCCTCTCGTCCTCTCCTCTGCTTCGAGCCAGCCGCCGAACATTGGAGTTTTCCACCGCTCCCTTCATCCACAATCTCCTTCCTTTTTGCCTTTCCCTCCCACCTCAGTCCCCCTTTCATTCCAATCTCCTCTTTCTTCACTCGCGCACGCAGTAGTCTGGGCGAACGGCTCTGAGGTACCGAGGGGTGAACTCGGGAGGAGGAGGGAGCGGCGTAATTGTTGCACGGCGATTCAAAAGTCCCTTCCACCGCTCCACCCTTCAATGGAACACGGTGGTGGTAGGGAGCTCGAGAGAAACTCTCTTCTGACTCGGGGAGTCTTAAACGAGAAAAAAGGGAGGAGGAGAGAATGTTTCTTTTCTTCAAAAGGTGGCGCTCAATTTATTCCCGCAGCTTCCCCTTCCTTTACCGATCCTCTCTCTCTCTCCCGGACGGGGGTGAATGCTTTGTTTCGCGGTCGGGTGGTAAAAAGTGTGGGGGCCTCGGAGAGAATGGCTCGGTGTAACGTCCGTAAACGTTTCAGGAGCCTTATATGTGATGAGATGCATGCGTTTATGCGAAGCGTAATTTTTTGTTTACACCCCGGTCATTTTCAGTTTATGCTCAGGCATTTGGAAGAATGTCCTCTTCCATTTCCTTTTAATGCTTTCTATCGGGATAAACTCATGCTAAGTTAACTAATTTGGGAGTTGGGAAAAGATGAAGCAGGATGAAGAGATCAATACGAAAAAAAAGAATGATCAATAGGATGATGCGAAGATGGGGATATCTCGCGAAAGTAGCAGAAAGTAGAATGTAGAAGAACAATTAATGATTTCTATGTGATGTTATAAAAGATATATTAAAAATAAATTGATATATAAGTGAGGGGACCAGCATTGGATGGTAAAGACAATTGGCTACCAAGCAGAAGTTATCGTTGGAACGATGATGAAACTTCATTTTTATTTTATATGATTTTGTTTATTCCTTCCAAATATTTGTAATTAATATGAATAGCATATAACTGTTATTCTTTAACGGAGCTCAGTGAATGCATTAATAAATGCCGATTATTGCCGGAAAGTTATGGCTTAGTTCATGGTAGTAATCCTTTGAATAAATAAAATCATCTTTCAAATCTCGTGACAATTCGGAATAAGTTATTGTTGAACCTTCGGTTTCTTTTATTGCATAGTCTTCGTAAAGCAGCATTCTTCATTCCTTGGTGAATTAATCACGCTTTCATTGGATATATCCAAGGAGACTCGATGTGCGATACGGGGTTGTTTTTGCGAAGCTGTCGAGATTTATTTCGTGGAGAGAAGTGCGAAAGCATAAGCACTGCCCATCGTCTTGTCCTTCTCTCGGCGGCTCCTCTCTGCTACTTGCCTTCCGCCGTGAGTAAGTCGTCTACGTCTCCACCTCAGCGATCGCGAGAGACTGGCATAACCTGTTCGTGGCGTATGAACGCGTCCGCCCCATATGAATGCTCGTCCCTCACCAAACCAGGAAGTTTTTAATCGCCGTATCCCGTCAATGACGTTAATTAAAATGTACATAATAATGAAAAGAAGTTATTTATATCTTCTACTTACAGACTGGCTGACTACCTAGCGTGAAATTGAGCGCGGGAAGCGCCTTATTCCCGGGGAGAATGAGGCCCTAATGGCCAGGCCCTCTTCCAACCACTCCGCCCCCTTTACTCTCGATCCCCATCTGTTTCCGCCTCCTTCAAGCCTTACTTTATCCCTCGTCTCGCGAATCTTTCTACGCTAATTCATGGCAATTTGGAACCGTTCGGTATAAAATCTCTGCCGCCCCGCTACCCTCCCCTCCGAAGATTCACTTCAATCTCCCCTCCTTCTCCTAGGTGTACTCTTCCATTCTCCGTCTGAGGGTAAACCTCCAGCCACAACGCTTTGTTGCTTAACGCTTGGGATTTCCTGCTAAAATTAAGCCATCCATTTTTGTCAACAGTGGCTCGCATATTGTCGGAATATTTTCGTCAATATAGTACCTACTTCATTTCGACTCTGCGCAGCAGAGTAGGCAAATTTCGTGCAGCGCATATACAGAGGCTTATGTTGGAGATAGAACTAACATGGTGAATTCTAAGGTGGTGAAGACTTGATGGATGGTTATCATTAATCACTCGTGATCAGCTTTAAAATTTGTCTGGCGTAGCTTTTAACTAATTCTTTGATTGGTATTCCTACTCCTGCTGGCGCTCCTTTGCATCACACATGACTTCGTGAGCGATTACAAAAGATACCTATCTATCTATGTAGCCATCGATCTAAGTGCGAGAGAGTTTTTGCTTTTTTTTACCATTCTCCGCACGGAAATTAAGTTAATTCATCCATCTTAATTTCACGTTAACAACCTCACTACCCACCTGTATCCGTTTCGGTCACCAAACGCTGGAAAGATCGTACCATCAGTTCATCGCACCTGAATATCGTCTCGGGCCACTAAATTATTGTGGCCCTTCCCTCTTCAGTATTTCAAGTCAATTTGCAAGTAAATAGTTCCACTGATGTGAGGCACTTGAGGCAGTTCGCCCAGCAGCTCTCCGCGTGGAACATTTGAGCGGATGAAGGATAGGTCGTTTCCCCGGGGAGCGTTTTCTTACTATTCATTGCGTTTTATTGCTCCCTATTGTGGCGTCATTGGAACGCCTCACACCACTCTTAGCTCCATTTTCTGCTTGCGCTGGATTTTGATTGGAGATTGGTCCGGAATATAGCTAGAAGGTCCGATGTTCTTTTTTCCAAATTTCTTGGAAAGGCACCACACTAGCAGCAATAAAGCTCCGCCTACAGTTGAGTAGGATTTCGGGACACGCTGAGGATGCTCCTACCTTTTGTTCTAATTTCTTCGTTAATTCCCGCAATTTTTGCTATCTTCAGTTGTATTTTAACTTCTATTTATCGAGATACCGTTTTCCTCTCCCTACTATAGCACTATCAACAACTCGGTTATCTTTCAAGCAAACTTATCTATCAAGAGTTTGCCGCAGCATTGCCTTTAACCAATCGGGATATTTTACGTCTTTAGGATTTCAAATTATATTTTGCATGCTTTCTCTAGTACAATCTGCACAACCTTACTCAATTTGTCTTCTTACCATATTAAGCACCTGTAAATTCTTAGATGTTAGTCTCAATTCCTTCACAAGCATAACAACCTCTTGAAGAAATTTTCTGAGGTGGCCATGTTGAATTTTCTACCTTATTTAACCGTGAATATTGCGTGAAAAATGTCTGAGATCTTAGAAGTGGTTTTATTTTTTTATTATAGGCTTATCCACGTAATTATCGCGGATTTGTTAAACTTAATTTCATATGCACTCCCCCACCTGGGAGCATGTCATTTCTGGCTTTGAATAATGGAATAATAATGGCTTCAGGACTCATTCCTCATTTCCTCACTTACTTTACTCTCGGGATTCGAAATTGTAGTTCTAGTAATATTCAAACGCTTCAAAATCTCCGCTGTGTTTTCATCCTTATTACCTCTTTTCTCTTCTCTCCCATTCAACTTTGGCCTCACACCTTCTACCGAACTCCCTGATGGCGGCTACCAGGATAATTGAAGATGCGGGATAACTTTCCGCCCACGCAAGAAAAGGTATCTAGAAGGGATGACGATTAATGAACTACCTCGAACAGATCGAGAAACTCAACCGGTCGTAAGTTTAGGTCGTCTTAAACTCCACGCTAATTGATGCAAGGGGGAAGGGACAAAGATTGAAAGGATGTCCTGAGCGTGGGCGGAAGGAACTTCGCCCACGTAACCAGCCAGCCTCGCATGGAATTCGGCCGGGGTGGGATAAGTCATCGCGGTCAGAGGGGGACCATGAGGAAGAAATGGGAGGGGGTTAAGATCGTTGTTTCAAAACGACGAGGTCAACGGGAGAGCTCAAATCCTCTCCCTCCACCCCTACCTCCCCGCGGTCGTTCAATAAGGGTGGATGTGAATGAACGAAGAGGGGGATGCAACGTGTCGTGGGCGGAGTACGAGACAGAGGGCTGGATCAATGAATAGGTTGACCCCGGCCGTAAAAACAGGGTCAACAGCCGCTCCCATTGCGACGACCCCTTCGGACCCCATTCCTCGCCACTCCTTCACCCGCCGCCCCCTTAACGCAACCCTCTCCCCTGCACTGGGGGAGTGAGGATGGGAGGATATCCGTCTCGGGATCCAGGGTCCTTCCCCTTACGCCCACTTTTATTATTAAAAATTCTACTCGTTCGGCCGTAAAGAGAAAAGGGGATCTCTCTATGTCGAGGGATTTATTTATGGCTGTCCGTGGCGCGAGACCCACTCTCGTGTTTGTTAAAGGATTCCTCCTTCTCGGGTTGTTTTCCACTAGTCCTCACCACCGGTTTACCTATCCGTGTCAACTAGCACCTTGGAGGCGAACTTGGGATTTTTTTTTCGTTGTGATTCAGTTCTTAGACCCGTCCTACCATCTCCCACGTGACTCTCGTGAAAACTAGCGCAAGGACAATATCTCATGAAATAGTCGAAAGACTGACTAGCGGGTAGTAAAATTTATTTTCTAGCCTTTTAGAATTAACTACACAACATTCATAATGCCTTGGTGCTACAATTCACATACGTTTTATTGAATTTCCAAAAAATACCACAGCGAATTGGAAGTTCTGTGCACTTTTTAAAAATCCCCTTTAATCCACTCCAATATATTTTGCTGAATAAACTCTTCAGTAATATTCAAGTGATTCCTGGATTTTATACGCAACGCAATGTATGCGATGGAGGGGAGCTTTAAAACCGTGTAGGATTTTATTCATGATGTAGATACATACTCCATTTGGTTGACACTGTGTTTGCATAGATTAATTTTTAAATTTCCTTAGATAATTCCGAAGTGCCTGAAGACAAAAATTCTTTTTATTCACTCTATTTTTATTTGAGTAAAGTGTAATAAGAGGCATCACTCTTTCAGTGCATGAACATATTTTTCTAAAAATTTACTCAATATGCTGGAACAAAGAATAACACTTCAAATGACCAATTATGTCCTTGATTCTAACTTGTGTAATAATCTACAGATGAGTGCGCTCCCGGCAGAATTATTTTTTGATGTACCTACCCTTCCTCCCTCCTCAGTTTCCTCGCGCTTTGCTTAACCGTTATTTGATTTTTCTCAAATCCCTTGATTCTCTCAGACATTGTGTATTGGTTTGCTGCGCCACCCGCTCTCAGTAGAAAATCCGAATCCCTCTTCGTACCAAGATATTTATTATTCTCTCTTCCTTTTAATCACTGCCCAGGGTTCGTCCTCCCCCCCATCCTATCCCCATAATTCACGGTGTTATTACGGGCTCTCTTTCCTCCTTCCTATTCTCCAAACCATGATCTACGTACCCATCCGTCTTTCATTCATACACTACCCCCTCTCCAACCCCAATTCAATTCCTCCCCACCAATCACCGTTCTTGTCGCGTTCCCCTCTCGCACCGCAACGCCCTCCGGAGCGGGAATAAGAATCTGTGAGGTGCGACCCAAATTTTGGGACGACCCACAGAGGGGATCCCGTCCCACAGGTCCACGAAAGGGGAACCACTTCTATCCTCGCGCTCCCCCCTTCCCCCCCCCCCCCCCACTCCCCTAGGGAACGTAACTGAGATAATCGCATCATCCCGCCACGTTTTGTCCCGTTCCGTCCGTCCGCTCCGCAGCCATGCATCAAAATTTTATTGCCACTCCCGTGTTCTTACGCACGCGTTCGGTCCCTATTCTCCCTCCCCCTCTTCCCCCACGGGACATGCGTAGGTGGAAAAAAAGGCCAGTAATGAACATCCCTTGCGCCGGAACGGCCGTGGGGGTCGGTGGGAAGTGTTTGAGCGTGAAAGGAACGAGGGTGGGAGCTCAGAGGGTCTTGAGGGAGAGGGAGGGACGCCTCTTGGGCTTTCGACGGCCGGGTCGAGTTTTAAAAAAGTTTAAAAAGCCATAAGTTACAGGCTTTCATCCGATTTTAGGTTAAATTCGATTTTGCCCAGTTGGTTTGTTTTCTATCTCCTCCTTTCGGGACTCATGTAGGATTGAGGATCGGGTTGGTTATCATTTGACCCATTTTATAGATCTCCTCACGGAGATATAATCTCCTTTGTGTCTGGCTGGATGGATTTCGGTAGCAGTTTTGTCCGGGTGGACCTTGCGTAAATATGTATGATAGGCCCAACACCATTTCAAAGATCTGCTGGTCCCGTCACTAAATCATTCGTCTGTCATTTGTTCTCCGACGATGTTTGCCTTTGGAGAATAAAAAAAGAAGCGGAGAGATGGGAGCTATGCATCATGGAAGAGCCGTAGGGGTGCGTTGAGCATCACGGTATCGTCTGCTCGTCGCATGTTTTTCCCATCGCTTCCCCCGGCCCCGCTCGCTCAAAGTGAGGCAAGGAGGCACGGAGTTTTGCGGTTTCGCTTCATCTGAGATTGAACATTCCCTCCCCTCCGTGTATGTGCGTGGAATGCAACACTTCTACCCTCTCATTCCTTCCCGTCTCTATCATCATCACTGGTTGCCAATCCTATGATTGGTTTCTTACAGCTCCCCACTGGATTCTCATATCGGTTTGACTGTTTTCTTTTAATATTTCTTCTCTTTGACATATGTCGCCAATTGCTACATATATCTCATCCGAGGTCTATTCATCCTATTCTTCGTAATTACGTTAGCCGATTTTAGTCTTAAATCGCTATACTCACTCCCGTATTTCTCCCTCTATCATATTCCAAATCTCTAAGTAACAAACACTCTATCGTGAAACGTCCAACCAAAGCAAAAAAAAAGATTCGTCCTATCTAAAGTTCTCGTTTCTCAGACCTCCGCAACGGATTCCCTCGGGGAACGGGATGCGGTAGGGAGAAGCAGAGGAGGAAGAAGCAGAGGAGGAAGAAGAATTTAGTCGGTGGCTTATGGTGTCAATAGCCCCATCCTCGCTCCCTCTCCCCTTGTGAAGAGGCATTCTGCATTTTTTTTAGCGCCCATAGGTTGAATTTATGACTCTCTGAAGACAAAAGAGGTTGAGTGCGCGTGCAGCAAGTGGTCCCGGAGCTCTTCTTTTTTTTCAATGGGAAATGGAAGAGGAGAATGGTCTCCCCCTTAGCGTTTGACTTCGCCATCTCTCCCAGCCCACCCCCTCCGTACCCACTCGCACCTTCGAGGCGTCTTCCTCCTTGAATGGATGCACCCACACTACTCCCTTCCTTAATCGCGAAGGCACCGAGAGCTAGTACGCAACCACCGCATCCCGCAAACCAATAAGAAGAGGGTTTTGATGTGATTCACGGCGACCGCTCCTTTTGATTTACGGACGGATGTGGAATTGAGTTTGTCTGGACGGCAGTGATTTGAGAAATATCTTCGCGGCCAATACGTCATTATTTACTCCCGTCTGATGCGTGGAGTGCATCTTTGAGGGATCGAGGATAAACATATGATCATGCTATCCGGTCTTGTCTACCGTTTTCTCTGGGATACTCAACCCCCAAAGCAATGGTTCGGGGAAACGTTTGCTCCCATGAAAAACATGGGGATAAAGGCTGCAAATTATCCGTGTATTAACCGATTTATTTGGCCTCCGTGTGAAGTAAATACAGCTTAGCTGATGGTTTTGCTGTCTTTGCACGTTTATTTAACGCACAGCCATGAAATTGAAGAAAAACGTCATAAAATACATCACTCAAGAGATTTATGTTATCCCGAAGAATTACGACTGGAATAGGCGTGTCAGCCGTTGAAACGCAGGTTCTATAAGGGAGCATATACCGAAGTTGAAATACAAGTCGTCGATAGTGATCCATGCATGTATTTTTGGTTCTAATGTTTATTCAGGTTAAATTATAAGTATAAGGGTATCAATTTGGTTGCACATTTTAATACATTTTTATTAAATTATGTTCATTATTTTTCCGTCTTAGCTTAAAAACATTTTTTGATATTCAAAAGACTCGTAAATGACAAATATTTTCAACCTAACATCCTTCACGTAAGACTGTGATTTTGCGATACATCAAATTCGATAATCATGGTTATAAAGGATAAAATGCGATATAGTGCAATTTTATGCCACCAATAAATGGAGTCCTTTGATATTGCATTTCGATATATCTGGTTGAATTCCTCGAAATTGATGATTCGCTCTTCGTATTCCGCGTAGTTGGTCACCTGTGCGTTTTCGGCTTCATCGGCCCCTTTTGTTCACAATATACGCAGCCAGTATAGGTAAACGCGGAACCTGTAAACGTAGAGTAGCAAGTATGTGCTAATAATACGAAGCCTTAATCATACAATACCATTTTCGTCGGGAAATGTATGTCTGCATGTCTCGAAAAAATATGAAACAGTATCAAGCGCTATGCGAGGAACAGTATCTTGTAATGACAAAGATCGATATTGTACTGACCACTTGATTCACGATGGACTCCACGTTTTCCAGCTGTCACGCAGCTTTTTGCATTTGATGCAAATGCAAAAGGTTTGGTTCTGCATTTCTACCTGACGATGGCTGGGTGACAGCTGTAACACATGTTGTACGCAGTGAATAATATGCACAGTATAATATCAGTGTTTAGTTATTATGAAACATAAACATCAAAAATATCAATATAATGCAACTATGAATAAAATCGTATATTAGGATACGGTTTGCGATTCATGCACTCACGTCTCAATGCTGATGAAACCATTCGTGCATTCACTCCACATCGTGGTGTCCCATCGCGAGGTACAACCCCAGTGCTTGGTCCTTGGTGTCCATTGCACAGCTCCTTCCTGCAGTGGGGCCCGGTCCTGTTCCGGCGAGAGAGAGAGAGAGGAGGGAGGAAAAGATTTACAGCTATCGGAAAACACCCCGATATTAAAAACACCTTCAGCGGGAATCCTCCTCGCCTTGTCCGTTGGTTTTGTTTTCACTCGCCTTATTGAATTCGCGTTTGAGGGGACGAGTCGAACCGGTCGGCGTGATGTACGGCCGTCCATCCAGACGGCAAGCGGATTAAAAATAAAGGGGAGGAGATGGCCGTCCATCCACCCCTCTCCCTACCGTCGAACTTTCCTGCCCTCAGTCTCCCCAGTCATCATCGGCCAGCCGAATCCTTTCTGCGGTGGGCCATTTAATTACCCCCTTCCCGGGCGATGCCTCATCCGCTTGACCGGCGAGCTCGTCGCTGGGGCGCACAAATAAAGGATGCCGCGCGCCACCAACCCGTGCCGACCGCACCACCCTCCTTCCTCTCCGCACCGCATCCTTCCCAGCCCAATATAAACACACGCTAACGCCCCGTCATATCCACTTCCTTCCTCCCTCCCGCTGCCACTCGGATCGCCCCGCTCAGTGATTCCATTCATTTTCCATCGCGGGGAAATGATATTCATCCCGCTACCCACAGCGCCAAAATTACAGGCAAGCGTGAAATATCTAAGCAAACGCTATTCGTTTTTTTCCATCGTCCGAACTCGCTCGTGTGTGGTCTCTCCCTTGGGATGAGAGTTTTTCTTGTTTGGGATTGGGTGGGCTTGGGGAGGGGAGACGTTTAGGTTTTTATAAAGCGCAGCCGGAGGACCAGTGTGCCATGCCAAAACCTAGATGTTGATTATTCAAATGGGCATATTTGCGTCGGGAGATTAGTGGGGGATGGGGGACAAGGGGAGGGATTGTGGAGGAATAGAGTAGGGTCGGAGGATAGCTATTGGTTCTATCTGCCCCTCGGACTAGTGGTATCGAGTCTGCGTTGTGTGTGGATATTTCCCCCTGGGTCTCCTGTACAAAAGTTAAAGTTTCGGGTGGTCCTGATCGTAATGCGTTACTATCGCCTCAGTCGCTTGACTCACATATTTTTATATATTTATTATCGTAGGAATGAAGGTTGAAATGGAAACACTACAATTTCTACACACAGTTTTATTGTCCACGACCATGGTTTCGTTGCGAAGCAACGTCATCAAGATGGTGGAATACAGGAGGGTTACATGATGACGTTGCCTCGCAACGAAACCATGGTCGTGAACAATAAAACTGTGTGTAGAAATCGCAGTATTTCTATTTCAGCCTTCATTCCTACGGTGAAAGATTTCCACAGTGTTAAGCCCGAAACTGTTAAAAAGATATTTATTAATAAATATCAACTAGGAATAAATGGTTTTTCACTATTTATCCTTTTTGAGATTATTGAAATACTTTATGCACAGATGTTCTCTTAGACGCCGGCCTGTTTTCTCGCGTTTCGTTCCTTAAAATATGAACTTCCACGGAATTCGATGATAAGGGCTGGTCTGCCTCGTAAATGAATTTTAAGCGGTGAGTACGAGGAACGGTTCAGATATTCTGGCAGGGAAACCATAAAATTTGTTGTCCAATTCCTAGGCTCCGCTAGGCCATAATTCTTTCAAGTTAAATAGTGTTCCCGCGACAGCGGCGCTTTGTATTCAATTATCAAGGAGATGATGGACTTTGTAGTCATAAAATCTGCTCTCTAGCCGTAAATATTTCTCTTTTCTGAGAATACATTGATTATGATTTTTAAGGAATGCATAAAATATGTTTACTCTGGTTTCGTGAGTAGCTACTCACATTCCAGCAAGGATTTTAAACTAGGAAAAATGCCGAAAAAAGTGGATGAGGCTCAAAAAAGTGTAATATGAAATTCATGCTGTTCATCACCGTCATGTTATCATTTTTTATTATTTTTTTTATTTTTTATCTTGGTATACACTCTAATCATTCTTAAATGGTTTCGCATATTTGTTAATATCACGACAACAGAAGTCAATTATTGTCTCTAAATTATGTATAATCTCGTAAAAAATGCGTATCTCGTCTGCATTCGGGTAAATGCTGTACCCATGCTTTGCACTAAGATTTTTCTCTTATTTCATTCCTATGCTCCCAATAGAAATCTTGTAATAAATATTCTGATCTCAAGCTGAATTTTCATGGGAATATTTCGTTTTAACTTGTTGAAATATTAGTGATGAACGGCTCAAAACCAAAATGTGTAAGAAAATCTTTTTTTCTGAAAGTATTCTAGATACTTTCAGATATTCTGACAGACAAGGATATTAGTTATATTTTACGAGCTTTCCTTCTTAATGACATTTTCTTGTTCTTTATTGCTCTTTTCTTGCTCTTGCTTTCTAATGCTCTTAGATGAGCGCTATCAATTTGTGGTTAAATGGTATCTTGAAAAGTTATTTTTAAGCTATAGTTTTTATGATAAATTTGACGTGTAGCCATGGAGCAAATGCTTGAGATTCCATACTTTCACTTTTAATATTGTTTCTTTAGTAACGCCGCTATTTTACTCAAGAGAAATCGGTCGATTAGTAGAGATCACCCTCTTAAAACTAAGAGCAACGGCGTGTAAAAATCAGAAATCACAGTGTAGTAGGGGCAGCTCTTTCTTCCTCCAGCGTATCTCAGAAAACAGCTCAGCTTGGGTGTAGATGGACGTACCCAAAGAGGGATTTGGACTAGATTCTGTCACGGATTTGAACCGGGAACTCCGGTTAGTAATCAAACGGTGGACCAATCGCTCTGCAACTATTACTGGTACGATGCAAGTCAAGTACTTAATGGGTTGTTTGATATGAAATGAGGGTTTCAGTGATCCCGAGTGGTATCGAACGGTTATTAGATATTCCAGTTGCTTAGGATTTAGCTTGCGTTTAACTTGAGCCTAAAATAAGCAGCACCTAGGCCACCTCAAATCCACGACTTGTGTATTCTCATCCGAGGGTTGTATGATCGAGACTGGGGAGAAAAATTTGATTGAAAACAATGAGTGAGATTGTAATGAGCGATGTCAACACACCAAATTTTCGAATCATTCGTTTCTGTACCACGTGACTCTTCGGTTACCTATTCGTGATAATCCCGATGGTTTCAAATCCTCCTCTCCTGGCCACCATGGATAGCTCAGGGAGTATTTATCCGCATGTGCAGACTGGGATGATGCTGAATGACCTTGTGTTCTCTCTTGTGCCGACAGGTTGGATCCGACGCCGTCTCCCCTCGCGGTTGGCCGCTCTCCGTGGGTAGCGGCGTCCTCTGCCTCCGCCTCGGGGAGCTCGACCCCTCGCTCCTGCGCCGACACGACTGCTACCTCTGCGTCCGCAGCCGGAGGGAAGGGGGCTCGGCCCCCGGGGTCGAGGTGGCGCTCGTGTGGAAGGCGGCGGGCCGCGCGGCCCCCGACAGCATCCCCCTGCCCTCCGACGCGGACCTGACGGAGACGCTGGCGTCGCCCGTGGCCATGGAGGCGGCGGTGGCGCGGAGGGCCGACTCCGAGGAGGGCCTCGCCTGCCTCCTGCAGAGTCTTCTCGTGTCCGTTGAGCGGGCCGTCGAGAGGATCCCGCTCGAGGACCTCGCCTTCCCCTGCCGACACTGCCTGCTCCCGTGCCTGCCCGACCCCGCGTGCTGCGACCGGGGCTCTTCGGCCCGGGACGACGAGGACGGCGATGCTGAGGAGTCTTCGGACGGCGAGGACACGGAGGCGGGCAGCGCGGTGGGGTCGAGGGCGCCGCCGTCGGTGGCGTCGTCTTCCACGGCGACGACGCCTGTCATCCACGCCGCCAGCATGTTCTGCTTCGAGGGATCCATCCCGCACATCGACAGCGACGCGGACGACGTGTGCCCCGACGATGAGGTCAAAGTGAACATGGAGCTGGTGGTCAAAGGGGGGAAGAGGGCTCCGATTGCGCTACCCGAGGGTGTGGTGGCCAAGTCCCCTGCGGCGACCAACGGTGAGTGTCTGGGACAGATGTCTCGTTCTTTACATCGGGATTCCCGTGGCGCCGCGCTGTGGTTGTCGAAAATCTTGCTTTTATTTCGGTGAAATCTTTCTTAATATTCGTACGATTCGAAGGAAACGAATCCGAACTAGCACACGTAAACATTGACGTATTACTTTTTCAATCATAGGTATTTTCCTTTTCGAAGGTTATAAAGCCACTTCGATTTTTGGAAATATTTTTTCTACAACTTTAGCCGTAAAATCATTTCATAGATAGGTGATAGAAAAGGAATATATATACATGTTCTCGAACAGTTTTGTCATGAATGTGCGGTCTAAATTTTTGCTGGGAGGATGGAAACTAGAAATTCATGTTCAGGGTAGTATTATTAACTTCAGGGCGCTGTGGGTGTGTATATTGCCAAAATACGACGCCCTCCCACTCTATAAAATACCTATCTACATTTCCCATTAATATCAATGAATTATTTTCAAGTTAGTGATAGTAGCCTCAGTATTAAGGTGTATCGACGCAAAGGGCATTCAGGTATTAGACACTAACATCATGTACTACGTAGGTACTTAGGTATGCTTAGGTAGGTACCCTAATATAAGGGATGAAATGTGTTACTTTTGATTCCCCGCAATGTTTTCCTTTATTCGTATAGTGCTTTCTCGTTTCCATGCGTGCATTGAACAAATTATAATACTATAATTTCATGGAATATTTCATAAAGAAATTAGAAGTTCGTGATATTATACGATCAAGTACAAGAAACGCATGATCTTTTCAAAACCATTGATGAATTTATCTACTGAACAGTTCTCACGATGATGATGCGTTTGTTGTCAAACTCTTACAGAACTGTTTCACTCAACTGACTCTTTACTTTAGAACTAGCTTTTTGCTTTCTTTTTACAGTTTTTTACCTCCGGCATTATTGATATTTCGCAAAACAAATCGCTGGCATGCGACTGGAATAGTAGCCATACAGGGAATAAACGAGCGTCATAAGCTTTATCGACCGTTAAATTGGCAGTCTCTGTCTTAACTGTCCCTTCCCAAACAGTTGCAAAAAATATACAAAAGGATGAGCACCTCATCTTGAAGAAAGAGAGAGGGAGGCGAGATGCAACGGTGAAAGGTAAGTAAATTACTCTTTCTGAGTATTTCTGCGAGGAGTTAATCTCTTCTGCTTGAGTGCGGACGCCCTGTAAAAATACGGATCTTTCGAACATAATCCTGAATGTACTTCATTGTAATATATTTATTTTGAGAGAAATAAATAATCAAAGATGTTATCGAATCAAATGGCTACACAATCCACAAACAATGGCCGCAAAACCAACTCCGCTCAAATAGGCTGCATCTCGGGACTCTTTACGAGTACTTTTCCTAGTCTAGGAGAGAGATATAAAACAGAATCATCTCTGCTGGCATTTTTGGTTATTAGGTAATTATTGTTTGAATTGCGCAAACTTATAGATAAGCATCGTAATAGTGTCTATATTAAACACCTAACAAAAGAATTCAGTCAAACAGTGGGCTCCTACTTCGCAGCCTCAAACCATAACTATCTAATAATTAGCATAGTGTTGTTTGATTTGACTCTTATGGTAAATTCATCTTAAGGGCGGACAACGGTGCATTATAAAGAGTACTTCTATATTAACTAATTCTTGATCTGTAAAAATCTCACCGACTAAATCCCTTCATACCACGGTGTTCTTATCCCCTGTCTGCGAGTGGTGGGCAGGTTATATGTGGGTTGGCACAATGGATCTTGAGATGCCTAAGTGCCAGGGGGGCTCCAGAATTCCCCCGCCCACGCCTCCAATTTACATTTAAATCCCTTCATAGCTAAGGGGCACTTTTCATTTTTTTAGTGAGCTCCAATCCGTAACTCTTTCATCCAGGAACAATAACTGCCGAGTATATTCTCTTATTTTTCAGATTTTCCAGCTCTTTCTTATTATGCGTGTTGTATATTGTGGTTATTGGTCATATTAATGCTATATGAAGAAAAAAATGGGATTGTTAGATTAGTAACATCAAATGATCGGTGACAATTATTTAGTAGGCCATACTTTTTCCAGCTCATCCTTTTGGAAATCACATTTATAACTTGATCATTTTGAAGGATGTTCGCTGAAAAAAAAATTAGGTGTCATTTGCGCAAAATAACTTCCCCCGGTAACTCCGCGCTAAACGCGGTACATGTAGAAATCCAGTCCCGCGCGTCGTTGAATGAGACTTTCGCGAGACCAAATCCTTTCCCCAAACATACGAAACGGGAAATTAATCACTAAGGTGTTTCCCCTAGGCCTCTTTCACCCTCATTTGATTCCAAAACCGTGCGTCGTTTCGACGTGTACATCTCGCCACGTCTTTGGCGGTCGTCACCCTCACTCTCCGTTTAACTTTCCATCTGACCGCCGAGAGGGAGTGAAAAACAAGAGGTGATCGTGTAGCGAATGCTCTCCCATCATATCTTCTGGGGCGAGGGAGGATGAACACCGTGTAGAAGTCGTTCACTCGAGATGGGAGGGGAGGGGTTGGCGGGGGAGGATAACACGCGTTCTTTCCAACGGGATTCGTCTCCTTCCACGCCCCCACCCTCTCCTGCGTCCCTTGATGGCGCCCATTAACTCTCACTTCTTCCTCGCTTCCGTTCCGCAAGGGATTGCTCTGGGTCAAGTTGGCCCGATCACGTCGGCTGCGGATGGGGTGGGAGTCGTTCCATCCTCCCTTATTTTTTGCCGCCAGCCCGCACATCTCCGCACCGCGAGCAATTCTTTCTCCCGTTCGCGGAATTTTCTGGATTATAAGGGTGAGAGGGAAACGTTTTTGGAATCGCTTTCTCGCTATTTTACCTTTCAAATTATTTACATTTGCGAGCATGTTTTTTGAGGCAAAAATGTTTCCCCGTCCCTCCAATTCTCCCTGACCGCAACTACCCTCGAGGTCTAGGTGATAAGATGGTATCACAACTGCGTGTTGTTTTGTAAAAACGATGGTACGGCAAACCTTTTTAGACCATTTCAAAATTATCTCGATCATAGACCTGAAATGGTTACGACTTGCCATTAACTAGATCGCGCTGTATTAGTCTCGGGTGTCTGCTAAACAAAGTAGTTTCATAGTATGTTTTAACACTTAGATAATATTTTAAAGAGTAAAAATGACTGAAATGTTAGGAAATCAAATTTAAATTTCAGTAAATACGAACTAATCAGTCCATTTGATGGAAAACTTTTATTCGTGATTAGCTCATGGGAATCTATAGCAATTATTTAAGTTCTCTTGACGCACAATCCTTAGGCAACTCTAATGGAGAGAAGATTTTTTATTTTTTATTATATATAGTTTCTTCACTCAGCTCCTTATTCCACAAACATTTATTGCTTAATATATCGCTGTCACTTTTAACAATAGCTATCACTCAGACTCCTTTTCTGTCACCATTAATAGTTAAAGTTTTAAAAATGTAGAAATAGTTTTAAAATTTGGGAAAAATATATTTCCCCATGTCATTCAACTATGGACAAAAATCCGCGAAGTTCCGCGGTTCACCTTTGAGACCAACCGAGGTATCTCAGAAATCATAATACGACAGAAAATTTTATCTCTTTTTCGACAAAGAATTCCTAAGTTCTCTCTCCTTTCGCGGCGAAGTCCTGGATTACTTATCATCAAACGCACATTTCCTTCGTCAAACCATGGCCCTCTTTCTCCCCATTTGGTCATCATTTGGCTTGGTTGCTTGGCGAAACCTTTGCGGAAAACCACAGGTCCGACCATGTTTCGTGCAATCCTACTCCCCTTCAACTCTCTCCCTTGCTCAGGTTGGTGCTAACTCCCGCCGCACACACAATCGCACTCACAAATCCCTCACGCATCTGCCGACTCAAATGGAGGGGCCAATAGTCGCATTTCAAACTTCGCAGGGCGACAAAACACCCCGACCTCTCCTGTGCCGAAATCTCAGCTATTGGCAGCAGGTGATGCGTGGAGGGTGAGCAGATGCGACAGATGGCGAAAAGTCTTGCCGAACGCGCTCCACATGATTTCTCCTCGTCATCATTATTCATCGCACTCCCTAGTGATATCAGCGCACTACTTCGAATACAAATCCTGTTCTCTCCTCATGCAAACAGGAATATTCTCTGTGATTGCACAACGCAATGCTTAGTTTCAACATCTGTGTGAAAGTGTCAAATTAAATGCCATGTTGGAATTTCCATGGAAGCTAGATTCAAGATGAAAGATTCTCTTTGCACTGATAATAAATATGTAATCAGTCCCTTATTTATTTTTCCTCTTTACATCAAATATCATTTCGTTTAAGAGGACGTACTGGGTATAGAGCGAAACATTGACGGGGTGTCATTTCTTCCCTTAATGTTCGCAGAATAAATGAAATGTCATTTCATTTATTCTGTGTTACAAATGTCATTTCATCGCATTATAATTAAGTTTTATTGTTCGTTTTCAAACTTCCCAATCTGTATTTTGGAAATTTGCATAAGTTATCATGTGTATTTGCATGTAATGAACGCCTGAAATTGTTTGAAAATTATTTTCACATCAGCCAACATCGTCTGCGGGTTCCTATTCCCGAGTCGTTCAGAACCCTTACGTAATCTCATGTCACATGATATACCTCTCGTCCTTGACGCAACCCAAACAAATAGACACCCGATAAACATTTCTGGAAGATTTCTGTTTGGTACCTAATTTTGAGACTACTCCACTATTCTCCGAATGCATCCCCAAAGACTACCGTTACGTTTTCAGGAGAAAGACGCCTGTGCTTTCGTTTCATCCCCCCTCGGTCCGTCATCCATCCCGCCCGTCCATCTTCACCCGTCGTCGGCCGACACCAAATTCATTTCCACGCGCAAGTCCCGTGGTCTCGTCTTAATCTCGCCCCCGCCTACGCACTCCAATCACGGCGCGCCGCGGCCATCTCGCACTCTCTCGGGGTCATTAATTAAGACAAGTGGAGGCGGAGGGATGGTGCGTGGTCGTTGGGGGTGTCGGGAAGGGGCGAGGAAAGCGGCAAAAGGGTGGAGGGAGGTCGCGGTTGGAGACAGTGGGTGGCCGTCCAACGTGAGAGGGTTGTTAGTCACTCCTCCCGTCCGCGACGCTCCTCGCGTGGGATCGGGAAACGACCGAGCGGCTGAGTAAGTAGGTGCGAGGTGCATGCTCTCTCGGTGATTGCGGCCAACCGGAGGTCCTTAAACTTGAGGGTGTAATTAATCACGTCCCGCTTTTTGATCTTCATTTTTTTTTCGTCGCCGCAAAATGGGCTATCCGTCCGGGATCGCATGCAAACCCGTGGGCGCGCGAGACTTTGCAGGTCAGCCGATCGTAACGAGGGTCCGGTGCCTAAGTAATTACCTTGAAATTTTCGGCCGTGTGAGCATACGGGAGTGGGTGCTAATAAGTTTCTATTAATTAATTCTAGTTTTCGTTCTTTGTTTCTCGCTTTTCGCCACCTCTAAGTGACGTGCTTAGCATGCCGTTGACCTCTGAGTATATTGCTTCATGTACATACTACCTACCAGAGTGGATGCTAGTTACTT
This sequence comes from Platycnemis pennipes, assembly GCA_933228895.1. NCBI lineage: Eukaryota > Metazoa > Arthropoda > Insecta > Odonata > Platycnemididae > Platycnemis > Platycnemis pennipes. The sequence goes on along the minus strand of OW121847.1, from coordinate 70,071,181 downwards.
TTTTGCACCTTTCGAATTTTAATGTTAAAGGAAAAGGCGAAAGATCGAAAAATGAGGAATTTATCACAAGTTACATAAAGGTCACCACTATTCCGTTAGCTATGCTGTATCTCTGGGCATTTAATTTAATTCAATGCCGATGTTTCCATTGGGAGAAAAAATTCTACAAACTCATTCTCTATTTTTGCACCCGGTAAAATTAATTTTTCATGAGTGCTATTTGCTATATTTTAGTTCTCAATGCCGCTTACCATTTCTGTACTCCCGTCTACCTTCTACTCTCAGTAGTCAATGTTCCATGATGGCAGATGGGACTTAATGGTTTGGAAAGTGGCTGATGTGTCAAGCGTTAGAGATCAGATAATGAGAGCCTGTCAATTGCAACAGTGCCACGAGACGTGCATATCATAGGAAACGGTTAAAATACACACACGGAAGCTGTGCTTTACGCGCATTTGTGAGGCGGAGTCATAATCTCCGTCCGATCTTTGAGGCCGAAAAAAATCATAATAACGGGGTTCTCCGTCCTGTAAATATCCCCGCCCATTGATATTCATTTCGGAGTACGTCCCTCCCATACCCCATCCTCAGCAGCGGTAGCGACTGGAAGGACCAAAGTGTGCACTCACACACACAGACACACACTTCCCCTTTAATCTTCCTCGAGCGACCCATGGCCCATCAAGCCACACCCCCGATAGTCCATCAGCCAGCCACCCTCCCACCACTCTCCTCCCATGATCCTATCCCTCAATCTTTTCTGGCCAAAGTGTGGGAGGGTTTACCCCTCTCACTCCGCATCAAGTGGTACAGTAGACGTAGACCGATAAATACCCCTCACCCGCAATCCCGACGCACTATCCCTTTGGAGGCAGTTCAACATCCCCCGCTCTGGTCCTCCCCATAAAGTGACGCGTTTATTCCACCCAAACGGTTAGATTTCTGCGGAACTCGTACCATAATACCTTATTTTTGTATTAAGGTTACTCCTTCCGTCAAATGTATATCATCTGGTGCACTTCTTTCCCCAATATTCGTGAAAAAAATTACGAGATGCAGTGGTGGTAAGGCTTCTCTCATGAATCGAGATTCCTCTGACGGAAGGATCGAAAAAGTCGTCTAGTACGTGAAAATCTGATATTTCGATCAAAGCACCAGCAGTATTCCACATTTTATACCTTTAAACTAAATCATAGCGTCTCTGCCTATCATCAATAATTCGTTTAACATCGGACGAATCTTGTTTAAAATATTTCCGAGATTGTCATCTAAAAGAATATTTTCCTTCTTTTCCCAGACGCGATAGTAATGAAGACATGAAAAATGGAAGAATAATCATATCCCCTCCACTATTACTTATAGGGATTATGTAAAATGCACAGAATCTGGCAGTTTTCCCGGAAGTTCCTTTATGGGCAGAAATATTGCATCCTCCGAATTTGCTTCCACGACATCTGGACACATCATCGATGAGGGTCTTGATCGCTTTTTTCCACGTGCTCACGAATATGTGAGGGTAAATGAATGCCGGGCTCTTTCTGCCTTCGGACCCTGAGTCCTCGGAAACAGCTGATGGTTTTCCTGGCCGGTGTGAGGGACAGATGCTCCCGGAGAAACCGTGCTCTCCGATAGCCTCACGTACACGGGAACATAGGGAACTCCTTATGTCCCTGATCCCACATAAAACGACGTCCCCTAGGACCCATTGCTTAAGTCTAATTCTCCCTCACCCCACCCCATATCGGCCACGCCCCCCTTCGTGTTCAGTCCAGTTTCCCCTCTTCAGTGGGAGTCTGCAAATAATTTCTCTTAGGCGGCCTTTTCATCTGCCGCACACATCGAGTCCACAGAATTTGCCCGAACGCATCCAGCGAGGTGACTCATTGCTCCAGGATCTGCACAGTCCCGAATCCCCATCATGCGCTTCTTTGACATCCGCGAAATGTTTGGGTGGAGATGTGGGGTCAATTTGTCGGGGGACAATGAAGTCATGTCTCTGCTCATTTATTTCCCCCTCCACTCTTTTCATTTGTCATGAGGTCCTTCCTCTCTTCCACTTCCTCCTCTGTACTCGAAGTCATGCATTTCATACACTCCGACTAGAATAATAATTTGCTTACTAAAATACCTCATGTTAATACAAAAACCATGGAAATAAAGTTTTTATCGGTACAGTTTAAATTCATTGAGAATTTATATCTTAATGTATGTACGTTGATTCTTTTGTTTTGCTTTGATCACAATTTTCTCTGTCTAAAATGAATTTCGGAAGGATATTATTGTCCACTCCGTTAGTATATTCGTAGGCGTAGCTGTGTGTGTGACGCGCACGGTGTCCCGTTTTGCATTGTGACCCCAATGTCTCTCAAACTTTCTTTGGTCACTTTTACATTTTTCTAATTGTTTCACTTCCAAATTTCTTCCATGCCCATGTAATTTTTTTGCGTTCTGTTCTTTGTTTATTGCTCTAAATTATAAATTTCACTCTGTTTATTCTTATATTTATTCTCAATGACTTGAAGTAATAACCGTATGTCCTTACGTAAACTCAGCTCTCTCGTACTACTAATATCTTTAATCCTTTTTCCCATCATCATGTTCGTGATTGTCATGCCTTCTCTTCTGTCATTTCGTCCCAATCTTCAGCGTCCAATCTCTTTATTCCTCTCTCGGTGCGATATTATTAGACTCGTCCCATCCGCTCTCGCTCGTAAGCCTCTTGTTCTTTTTCCCTCTCATCTCAAGAGATTTCCACCGCCCTGCTTTTCCCTGTACATAATCTCATAAACAATGTCTTGCACTCCTCCCTCATAAAAGCCTAATTGCACCTCAGACGAATTGACTTATACTCTCCCTTCCCCCTTCTCTCACGGAACTCGCCGCTTTTCATCTCTGAAAATCACCATACTGGTGCAGGCTGGTGCACTCCTCTCATTACTCCAGCGCACCGTCCTCACCCTCGCAATCAGGAAGAAAGACAGATATGCATCCACTCCTCCTCGTCCATTAAGAGCGGCTAATACACCCGCCCCCGCCCTGCACGTATCATTCCATATCGGTGACCACGCATTCGGCCGGAAAGACGTCATTTCCTCGACAATTATCGAGGGAATGATCTCCCTCTCTCAAGATAGGCTTCTATTTCATTATTGCAACCGACTCCCTCGTCTGTTCCTTCCATTCCCTTCATCTCGTGGAGACCTTGACTTGTTCTCCCCTTTGCGCATGCAAACACTCTCTTCCCAAAGTACTTCTTTGTTAGCCTACGAGCTCAAGCATTGATCGGTCGGCGGGGGAGTCCTAGGTGAAAGTGAACCGTTTGAAAGAGGAGAATGAAAGAGCTGGAGACATGTGCACGCATATATAATTTTTTTGCGACGGCGAGTGGAGGAGGGTTCAAAATACTATTTTTTTGTGTTTCAGAGATCAGGTGCGAAGGAAAGTGATAACTCCTCGAGTAAATCTTCCGTGGGCGAACGACACTTCAAGTCGATTGGGGGTATCGTATGCAGGAGATAATCACGTCGTTTTTTTATCCACTGCCTCTCTCTCACACACACGCTTTCACAGGAGGCGGGTCCGCGCTGCTCGCTTTACGGGGAAACGGAGCAATCAGAAACGGTGCAAATGACTCTGCAAAAAGAGAGACGAGGAAGACATTGCGTTTCGATGCGACGCGGTGCAGGCGGGCAGGCAAGGCGGCCCAGCGAGGGAAAGAAACTGATTACAAAGTTCATTTCGTCGGAGGGAACCACCATAATTCCGAAAGCAAGCCTTTTATTTTTTTGTCCTCTCTTCTGCTCCCCCCTCCGCTTCTCCTGTCGCTCGAGCGGTCCACTTCAAGAGCTTCAAATTGAAACGTTTATTATATTTCTCGAAATTCTTTCTTTTTTTCTCTCTCCCAGCCTCTCCTTCCTCGGAAAGTAGCTCATGCGTGATGGCATCGAAGCAAGCGTTTACGGGCAGCAAAAATGAGGGGTTAGCGCGAGGAAAACTTTTTCTTTCTTGCTTTCCCGAGGTGCGTGTCGTTTACAATCGCATTGGTTCGCCAAAGCGCAATTATGGAGGTCTTTGGCACCTCATTCTTCAGTTAGGCATTTGTTGCACGACGTTAAAATCGTGATTTCTTCGTTTAAGGTCCATTCTTCGATTAAAAATGGTATCGGAGTAGGAGTAAAGGCTCCTCAGCGGGAAATTTCATCGTCTTGATCAATTATTAATCACTATTTCAATTTGGTATTGAAGTATAATAAAGCCTAGTCTTTGTAGGCGGGGGTTGGTTATTTATGTCTACAGTATATAATTATCAGCGGATTTATTGTCTTCAAAGTGACCCTCCATGAGTGGCAGCAACCATAATGCTCTTGAATATGGAACAGTGAATCCTTTTGAAGTTCATAGCTTGATGATTTTCATTATCTGTGAATCGATGAATACGTATATATTTTTTAGTTCTTTTTGAATCTTAATGCTATAAGTTTTGTCTTATGTTTTTAACTTTATTGCTTATTCAGCTCTGAGAAAACGTGTGTCAAAGTAAATGCTCAATTATTTGTCATAAATGATCGTGTAATTTATTTTTCCAAGAGTTCATATACAATTATTAGTCGTTTGACTAACTTCAGATTTACTAAGTATAGCTACTTTTGAGTTTTTAAAGTCTGTGGTACTTACGAACGTGCTAAAATGATTAGTTTTTTCTTTTCATTTTCATCATAAATGCTTTTTCCTGTATAACGCTCTATCAGAAACCACAATTAGGCCATTACAATATCAAACAGCTCCAAACCAAAGACGTATGTTCTTCAATAAGCAGCCGTGAAAAATTTTGTGCCTCCCCTGTCAGCTAGGTATGCCTAACATATGGCAGTTAATGATTCTGGTGTTGCGGATACGAATATCAGCTCTACTCTTTGGCGGTTTGGTTTTCAATGCGAAATGACGTATCCGAAGTTTCATTGTCTTAATGCCGTTGCCGGAGATGTGATGTAAAAGCCTGTATTGTCAATCCCGAGGTGGCTAAGCACATCCATTTGATTTTCGAAACTCGAGATTAATTCTCGAAAGAAAAAACGTAAATTCTTTCCTTTCACCCCCCCCCTTCCCCCCCCCCCCCATTCCTGTCGCACTCGTCACTGGTGGCACCCGAACCTCATCTTCTCATTCTCATCACATGCCGCGCGCAAAGTCGTCAATCTTCTCGAGAGCTTCGTGGCCAGGGGCTATAATTTTAACCCGAAATCCCATCGGAACGATCGCCTAGCGATGGTAGTCAGGGGGGCGAGCCGGTGAGGATTGAAAGGAGAAACATATGGCCAACATTTCACGTCGACCCACGTGTCGCGGGTGCCGGGGAAAGCTCTCAGGGCGAGAGGACCCTACCTCTCCTCTTCCTCCCCTCCCCCGCCTCCGTGGCCCATCTTTTACGACCCTCGCGTGTGCCCCCGCCACCCTGCATATGAATGACCCGGGAGTAGGGCGGATTGATTTTAATTCCCGTGGCATTAGAGCGTGCATCAGCTGCCCAGGTCACGCCCCTCGGCCGAGTCACGGGCATATCGCCACCGCCGGGGAGCACCAACATGCTCGCCCCTAACACTCCGCGGCAGATGAGTTCATCTCACACCTTCCCACGCGGTGAGTGCATCCAAATATATAATGCTTGATACATATCTCGCAGCGCTCTTCTCTCGTTCCCTACCTCTTCCCTATTCCTCATCCCCCTCGCTCGCCGACGCTGGGCGATATCGCGGAAAAGGCTCGGTTTTTAGGGAAGTCATCCCTCTAGCGTATGTCATTAAAATCTCTTATCGCCTTGTTTAACAGTCACATCATTAAAGAACATTACATGTATGCCTTCAGCATAGATGTCTTGTTTGTCATAGATTAAGTGTCGCGTAAATGATTTTACGTTTGCAGTTGAATTACCTAAAACATAATTTTTTATTCTCTAATCGTGAACGTAATGAAATTATGGTCATAGTGCTGTTTTCGTGAGATGATAAGAGTATTACAATATTGTGTCGAATTTGGCCTCTAGTTTCAAATGGGTTCCCATTGAAAGTAGCGTGAGTTTCGTTCTATGAGCGAAGCATCAAGAATCTTTTAATAAGTGCCATGCTATTTAATATCAGCTTATTAATCGCAATCGAGAATTCTTGTGGTGAGCCAAGCTGAACTTTCCTGTCATTCTGGTAATTGTTAACTCTTGTTTATCATTTTATTCGAAACCACGGCTTAGACTTGTTTCAGCATTCTTGGCACAATCTCAATGACTGAAAGTGTAAATGACGAAGAATGGTGTTCTTTTTTTTTAATGGCTAGACATTAAAGAGATATTGTACACCACTCAAGCATAAGAGTGGTCGTTTGCCCCTCTCTGAATGCTTCTTATGCTTCTGCAAGTCCTGTGTTTGCCCCCATAGTGTTGAGTTATAGCAGCGGAGGGTAGTGTTTTAAACGAACGATCAACAGCTCATTGCTTTCGCTCGGTTCCATCTTATAAACATGACAGAAGATCAGAGTGAATTCCACAAAGACAAGGAAAGATGGATATTTATGGAGCCTAGTTTGAAAAATTACGATGATATGCCCGAAATTCTGCCAACGCTTCCAACACCATCCCTCGCCTTATTGCTGCAACTTCAGTGTAGAAACACAATATTGGATGAGTTGGGTAAACTATTAAAAAATTTTTTTTTTGCGAAAAAGTTTTTGCTTTCTCGCAGGGCGTCCTTCTTTGATTCGTGTTTGGGCACTTCACCGCAAAAAAACAAGAGGCGTCCCATGGCCACTCTCGTCGCCTCCACTTCTCACTGGCTCTCCACAATAAACCGTCGGGAGGAGGAGCCAAGACTGAGCGCCGACACGTGGCTGCCTCGGGGATGCCCTGATCCCTTTAATACCATCTCCCTCTCTCTCTCACATACACAACCTTTCATCTCTTATCTCCCTCCTCATAGTATTCCCCTCCTATCTTACCCCGGGCTCAAGCTCCCTCCTCTCTCCCGCCCTCTCTTTCCTCCTGTTATATGTCATGTTCTTCTTGGGAGCGTTTTTTCCTGCCCGTTCATCCATCCACTTTGGTGGGTCGCATCTTTTCTTTCCTAGTTCTATAATCCCCTCTCCCTCGAGTGGTGTTGGCACGTGCACGGATATTAATAAATTTATATTTGATATGACGCCCTGCGGTCCTGCTGGGCCCTTTATTGCCACTATGTTAACTTCTGTTGCATATGAAGCTAGTCCACACGCAGCCCCCTAGATGCGACCGCGGATCGAATGCTCTGGGATGACGTGCAGACTGTCAGAACAAGTACAACTTCAGAACCTAGAGGTAGTGTCAGTTCATCACGCTGTGGCGGAAAGGAAGGACTGTAAATCCACGATATAATAGCCCGCGGTTGAACTCCTTGATCTCAGGCCAATTAAAATGTCGACTAGGGAAATAATCTTGCTCTCGGTGTGCCCCGTAATAATATATTTGAGAAGTGGCCTACCTTTTATCATCCAACATGGTGCTGAATGGCTTTCCAGCGTGGTAAATTTGTCTTTGTGGAGTCCTCTACCTACCTTCGATTCATTTGCATGAGCCTTGCTTAGAAAACTGATGCTAAGTCTAAATTTGACAATAATTATTGCTCCTTATCTCAGTCAATCTCTATCAAGGAATTAGAAAATTGCAATTGTTCGAAGTATTGAGCTTAAAATCTCGATGGTATCCAGGTTTAACTGTATCAATCACCCCGCGAAATACTTTTTCGATACAAGTACTTCAATCTAAACGTTGACAGTATAACTTTCGTGTGTTTGAGATGATTTTTTGCTCTGTAATATCGTCTATGAATTCTGCACCGTGTTAGTGATGCAAATTTGATCATGCAAATTATAGCGAGAGGCCAGAGGTAAGCGACTCGCGATGTGGCTGACCATTCCTATCTCTCATCCCGGTCATTATTTTATCTTTGATGTACATACTCTTCCGTGAGGTACTATTGGGCATGAGGTATGAATAAATTATTGAAAATACAGCTTACCTATTTTAGTATTAGCCCTAGTTAATGGAGATGTTGAGAAGCAGAAGCTTGGTATTTCTAGAAGTCTTGCCTGTTGTTTATGATAAATTGAAGGCATATTTTTAAAAAAATTGAAATCTGAAGATCTGTCTGCAAACGAAAAAGTAACAAATAGGCGAAGTAACACTTCTCACTCGGTAACATTTTAATTCTTTCAAACTATTTCTCCTACTACTCCTTCTTCATGGTGTACAATATTTGAGATATTAAGAAGATTATAGGTACCTATCCGCGGTTCAAAAAAGCGGGGTTGGTCCCCCCGGGTTGAGTTTAAAAAAAATATAGTTTCATAATTATTCGTGAAGAGATGAGGGCAATAAAGGATGAAAATGAGGCAAGGAAGGGGGCCCGCCCGGGGCAAACCTCCCTCCCTCTTGCACTCCCTCCGCAATCGCCCCGCCCCGCCCTAGTTCCACCTCCTTTCGTGCGACGGCAGTAGTGTTTGAGGCCAAGGTTGGTTCTCACACAAACTCACCATTGTATGCGGGTGGCACATTTTGGTGCCTCAGATTTTCGGAGAAACTTTTAGTTGCGTTGCAATGCATACAGAGCTGTCGGCATTTCCAATAGACACATCGGTAATTTGTCAAAGGAAAACAATACCCGCAATCCATCAGCAATTTTGTGTAGTCTTGAGTAATTGGTTTACTCTAGGTTTAAAATTATGTTTTTTGTGCTCTGTTTGACGTATTAAGCATCATATCATCAAAGCTTAAGAATAATGTTAAGACGATCACGACACCCATTCCCGAGGCTAAATTCATTTCCGCGTCCTTTGTGTTACCAGAACAGTTGTTACTGATCGAAATTCCGTGTTTGGCCTGAGTATTGCCGCAGTGTTATTCTTCGGGGAAAAGTTCTTCCATTAATAATTTTACCCTGGGCTATTTTTTCATTTCTTTCCTTAATGTCATCCATGTTCGAAAAGGGCAAGGGATAAATTGCGACCTTAACGGTACCTCATAAAAAAAACTTTATAGTATCTATGTTGTAAATAAAAATTCAGTTTTACATTATGGTATCGATAATTTTATTTTAGGCCTAATTTAGAATGCTGAACATACTTATGAATGGAAGTTGGATTCGAAGATTATAGAAACGATTTCTTTAGTGCGCATTCCCTCTGTTGAGTTAACTCTCGAATGTCAATAGTCCTTCATTTTGGCAACAGGTACCATAGTGATTTTGGATAACCTGTGACACAATCTCTCGTCCCCCAATGTAGGGTAGGGTTTGTAACCATCATTTCTTTGACTTTTTATAACCGAAGACTTATGCCATTTTTCAACTCCTTCTTTGACGTGATATCTAACGATGGCCTTACCAAATTCAAACGCCGATTGTATATCATTTACTATCCATTCTTGTAATTTCTTTTCCCTGCTTGCTCTATAATTTAATCTTTCCCGCATTTTATTCTTACTCTCATTTTTCGTCACTCGGTCGTTATCGATTTACTACGCACTCATCGATCGTCATTATTCCCTCGTACATACTCGAATCGTATGGTATTTGGGGGAAAATTGACGGCATTTAATACTCCATTTCGCCCAAGCTCGCTCACTGTTTTGCCCACCTGTCGGTCATAGCTCGAAGTGGTGCTTCAGGAGAGCAAGAATAACATGGGATGAGCGCGGGAATGTATAATTTTTTTCTTCATTCGAGAGATCGAGCGACCTTGCAGAAAGTTTTCGACCAATCTGCTCGGGATTACGCCACAGCTCCCTCGGCGTCCATCCACTCCGGCTTCCTTTTTTAGCATTTTTACGGTCCTCCGACCCGAAGTCGTCAAGAGCGCCAGTGGCCATCGCCCTTTCCGCTGCTGCTGCCGCCACCTTCTTCCCACCCTCTCTTCGGCACCTGCCCCCACGGTTGAACCGGCTCCCGAGGTATTCCTATTCCCCTCCCCGATCCCCGCAGTGGACAGAACTCTGCATAATCAGTCGGAAAGAGCGAAAGAGAGGAATGAGACGAGGCAGGACGAGAGGGTGCAGACGACTGTTGCCAGTTTCAATGATTTCCCCCCAAACAAATTACTCTCGTTTTCATCCCCCTCCTCCTTCCCCTCCCTTCATCGCCATCGGGAGAGTGGTCCGGGCGAAGTTTTCAGGGAAAACTTTTCACTCCGAGAGGCTTAAATCATTGCGGAAAGGAGAGATGTGGTATCGGTTTTCGTGTCGTTTTATCCTTCCTCCCGCTGTTCTTTTTTTCGGGGCCGTTTATTTTATTTTTTGTGTGGTTAGTCCACCCTCCTGCGCTTTCCTAGTCTTTTTCGCTCTCCTTTCTTTTTCACTGCGACACGGAGAACTCTGGGAGCATCAAAGGATACCGAAAGTTTGTGTCCTTTTCCCCCTGGTCCAGAAGACGGTCACATTCCGGTGGCATGCCCGGCTATTTAATCCTTAAGTTTTGCGTTTTTTGACTCCGAACGTACACACAATTCTATCACGCCATTGAGTTAATTCGATTGGACTTCTCGGATCGAAGGAAGAGACAACGTTGAGCAGGTCCAAATTGATTCAGCCTTTACCCTCGATTACTTCCCGTAAGATCATTTTGATGAGTCTATATGTAGGGGTTGTAGAAAGCTGTGACCTTAGAAAAAAGGGGTGTATTTTATCGAAGATTCATTCACCATCTTATGACTCTCTTGCCGTCGTTATTTCATGTTTCGCATCGCTACACATGAAGAATAAGTCATTTGTAAGGTATTTGTTAACTCATCAGTGATTTATGCTCTGCCATTTTCTGCGCCTTCTTGCTTGTGTGAATGTATGTACATACTATTCCGAATATCCCCATTTACCTCTTTAACATGTTTATCCGAAAAATTGAGAGTTTTATGAATCCACAGAGAAAATTTCTGTTTTAGAGCGTAGTTGTTTCTACGTTTACGCGATTTCCCTATTGTATCAAGGTGGTGTGTGTCTTATCGTTCACTTTTATTGAAATAAATATTTTTTAATTGGATGCATGTATATTGCATGTGTAATGAAGCGGCATGCAATTACATATCTATCTAGAATTCATTCAAGGAGCAGGATTCGGAAGTGTTTGCGGTTTATCATCAGATCAAAGAGAAGCCTACCACTGATTTTCTTGTTGCTAGATCAGGGTTTTAACCTTCAGAGCTCCCATCGATCACGACAAAAAGCTTGAAAGCGTCATTCCCTTTGCGAGACTAATGGCGTTCACGCCTCCCTTTCTCGGAAAGAGCGGTGCAGGAGACGGTTTGACGCAACGGATCTAAGGCTTAGAAAATAATAACAGAGTCCACTAAAAGGCAACCATTTGGCGAGTGCTAAGTCTATCCAAGAACCTATACATTCTAACCGATATCTATCCAAGCGGTGAGAGCAATCCCATTTAAACACAGCTGTTTGGAAGTTTGTGGATTGGCGAGTCCTAGAAAGAGTATGTTTGGGAGAGATGCGAGGAACTGGTATAAGGGGAGTGAATGAGGTCGAGAGCCATCATTTCTCGTCGAGTTTTGAAAGACTGCCACTCAGCTCTCGGGCAGGGAAGATCGAGGGCCTCAAATTCCTACCGAAGCTGGAACCCGAATTATTCGTATCTCTCCCCTCTACCACTCCCAATTCTTTCCCCTCCAATTACCTCTCCTACTCCAATTTTACTCCCACTCCTCTCACTAGAAAGCGATGAAACCGGGAAAAAAATAGTCATCGGAAGAGGGTTAGACTCTCCGCGAATTTTCCTCTTTCCCCACGCCCTGCAGAGGAATTTCTCGGGGAAATAAATGAAATACTCGCGTGAGATGGAAGGAGAGTGAGAGAGAAGTTGGTGATGTGGAATAATAAAATCGTAAAAGCAGAGAACTTCGCGCAGAAATAGCAACTACTTTGCCCTCTCTGCCGCTCAATGTTTCCTCAAGTTCCCACACTAAGTTGTCTCATCTTCGTTTATTTTAAGGGAATGGGGTCTCTTTTACGTTCCAAAAACCATCAACTTGATGGTTCACGGCTTAACTGCTTGGAATCGTGACATGATTTAAACAGGATGCATATTACTTAGTAACAACTTAGCATGCTGGAAGAAAAGTGATATAGGAGCTTTGAAGTCAAGGGAATCGCGCTGGCGAAAGAAACTTTGAATCGTGGCGAGAATTAATGACATATATGGCATGCGACATAATGGGTCGTTTAGTGGGGGTGTAAAGAATAGACAAGTTAAAAGTCTGAGTTAGACCGTGGCACTATACGGGGTGGAAACATTGGATTTAAGAATAAAAATGAAACTTCACGTAGTACTTTCGTCATGGACTTGGAGAAGGATGAAGAAGGTAACTCGGGTCGAAAGAATGACGAATTGCTAGAGTAGGTGGGAGAGGAATGGAAGCTGTTTTAGGACATTACGAAAAGGCAGAAGGAGAATCGCGTGGACTGGATGAAGATCATAACGAAGGGCGAGGGTGTTTTGAAGGACGAAATAGAGAGAAGAATGTTGGGCAAGCGGTGTTGAGTGAGGAGAAGAACGGGTTGTTAGGATAGAATGATGGGACATAGGGGCTGTACGTGTGAAGTGTAGCGGTCATGGGAAGAATTAAATTTCCATTTAGACCTGTCTCCACCGGTAGCAAACTCATCACCATCAATCAGAAATTCTAATAATAAGTAGTATTAACTAGTAATAATCTACTCTCACACTCACCCACACGCAAATAAAAAGTGTGGATTATTATATAATCAGCAGCATATTATGTACTAAGCAGTATCTCTTGTTTAAACCGGAAAATCATACAGACTATAACTCTAATTGAAACGTGCCCATAAGTTTTATCTCCCATTGATATTTTTTCTCTCCTTTCAGGCTGTTCGACGTCGGAAGGAGTTATCCCGGCGAGAGGTGTCGCCGAGCTGCCAGAGGGTCTACTCATGTCTGGGATACAGTTGCCAGGTGAGTCTTATTTTGGTCGCGGATGTGAATCCCTGTATCTAATGGCTTTCAAGCAAATTACCCTAATTTATATTTCATATTACTGTAAATATAATCTCCCCATTTGAGGCAGCTCTAAGATGCTTGCGGATGATACCAACAGTAGGGAGAGAATTTGAGTAGTCACAGGAGAAGAAAACTATACTATTTCCACTGTAAATTTTCAAATAAAGTTTCCGTTCAAGAAATTCACTAATGATTCTTTCCCCGCTTCGTTGGTATATAATGTGGTGTGAACTGCTAGAATTGATATGTCAGGACTCATTAGTTCATTTCGCAGCTCTTTAGTCATCGAGGTAACTTATATTTTAGGTTTATTTTCCAGATTATTATGGTGACAGAACATTGTTAAATCATGAAAAAAATACTACCCAAGTTCAGTCATACCGATGCACGTCATCTCCTTCACATATAACCTGTTAGGTAATATTTCTATTAAATAACCCTCGCGATAACTATTGTATTGGTTAATTATATCAAACTATGGTTTTCATATGCCTATAATGTACTATGATTGCCTATGATTGGTATTCCTATGCCTATAATGCCTACTTGAATGTCATAAGAATGGCAAATGCCTTATTGTTAGTCTTATGACCTTGAATTCTTTTCTGTAGTTATTTATATATCCCATGGGATTTTTTTTTAGTTGACTACTTTCAGATGGGGAGACTGCGTGCGAATTCAGATTAAAGATTTCTTTTGGTCGAATTTAGAAAATATCCGTAGGGAGTGTCATTTAGAGTTTAGAAGGGAAGGCAAAGAGTATATTCTCACTCAAAATGAAATTTTAAAAAATCACGCATACCCAAACACCATGTCCTTAGCGAAGCTCATGCTCCTTGCAGCCTCCGGCAATAAAAGAATTCTTCCGCCATGCCCACTGCCGCGTGCTGTATAATCAACGTCCGGCACAGGACTCCCCATGTGCCTAATTCCCAATAATAAGTTACGCGTTATTACTAGGGAGAGGGACGATTTACCGTTCCCCTCGGTCGTTGAAGTCACTTTGTCCGCATCGGGAATGGCGGGGTCCAGACACTGGAGAGGGAAGAAGGCATTGCCCGACGAGGTTCCGTCCCCGCTCTTCCTCCGGATATCTCCCCGTTAGTGGACAGTACGGACCAGCCGCAGCCTCCATCTCCCCCTCTTTGGCGCCGATCTCCTCCCACGCGGAACCCTCCTCCTCGCCGGAATGCCCTCCTCCTCACTCTACCGGCATGTGGTGGGTCCCGGAGAGGGGGTACAATAAGGACGGCATCCAAATCCAACCCGAAGGAAACCGACGCGTCGCGACGTACCTAGGCATCCTAATAGCTTGGTGATGATGATATTAAAACGCAATCTATTGCAATTCTCGAGCGTTGTTTTCAACTTTTGCGAGACCCATGTCCTGTCGGATCCAACTTTTCCGTCGCGGCGAATCAAAGCATCACTCAGGATGGAATAATTTCCAAATTATTATAAAATTTGTTTTCTTGGCATCCGCGGTAATCGGTTTGTTAACGCGCTGACCATACCACCCACAGATGGTAAGTACGTAGAAGGTACCAACGCTTCTCGACTCGGGAATGGATAGCGTTTATGATACGATTGGGATTTGGGTTAGACTGCGATGATTTCATGTTAGCAGTTAGTGCACCCAAGCTCAAATGGCGTTATCGTATCGAAACAATTATAAAATATAACAAATCAGGCTTAGGAAATTTTAAAAAAATGTACGTAAATCAATGAAAAAATTTAAGCTCACTGAGTGCGTACGTCAAGAGCGGTGCTTAGATCAATGATCAATATGCATTTTCAATACGATTATACTAAAAAACCAAAGTAGACGCCGACTAGCTGTGTGAAATGCCGGAATCCACTCCCTCTTTCTGTTTCCTACTCGTTCAACAAAATCGGATTGCGATTCCAGTGAGAGGCAATTAGGATGGAAGTTAAGACGGTACTCGCCCATTCCAATCCGAGTGTGCGGGATAAGGGAGAAGTCGATGGCGATCCTCTCTGTCCACCTCATTTCAAAACATCTCCCCCCATCCCCGCCCGTCCGCCACTTCCCACCCGTCTATCACGCAGCCATGACCTTCGCGAACATTGCTCCCGTCCTCAGTGGAGTAAGAAAAAGGGGGGGGGCGGGGGAGGGGCGGGGAGGAGGCATTTTCCCAGCACGCCGATGTCTGAGGTGGCGCCCGCTCCGAGCCTCTCGCCCCTCTCCTTTCCACCCCCGCTCTTTCTCTTTCCCATTCCGTCGCTGCCCCCTCCTCCCTGATCTCAAAATCGACTCACCACTCTCGTAATGCGAGCTGCGTTCCCCCAACACGCTTACCAAAATGTTAACTGCGGTGAGGAGTACTGAGTACTATTTTCAACCATCATGGTGACAAGTAGGACTGCTCCAGGGCAAATTAACTGCGCATGCATGAATTGGAACCGCGATAAAAATATCGCGCGTGAACCACAGAAATAGTTCCCTATAAAAGGTGAAAAGTTAAAAATGAAGATAAATGCGTCAGAATGCAGATGTAGAATACAAAATTTTACAAAACTGTCGCAGAAAAGAGAATAAAGGAAATAAAATGGAGGTGATTTCGTGGGAGTACCGTCATACCTGATTCCCCTTCCATTCCATGATGTATCGGACTGATAGGACAAAATGATAAAACCCAGGATGCCAAAGGCAGTAGGAATGCGATGAAGAGGGAAGAAGGCAGGAGGGATGCCCTCGATGATTTGTCACACGTGAGACTAGATATGAGGACCATGGCAATTGGTATTACATCCGAGAGAAATATAAGATACGATCATAGACCCAAAAAGGCAGGTGATGGAATTTCTCAGAAATAGGTATCGTACCTTTTTTCTCTGCTTCCGGGCAAAGGTTTGGAGGGGTTTAAGCTTCTGTATCGAGGAGAAAACAAGTTATAAAAAGGACTAAGAAAAGTTGAGACCGATTCTTCGGGTTCTTTTCCGAGGTTCGTTTCGCAAAATGGCACGGCCAAATCGCACGTCAGATGACTGCGTGATGTTATTTTAATTGATCGCTAATCATCTAGAGGTCGAGGTATTCCGAGAAGGAAGTCTCAGCGTAGTACGTGAGGTTGACGCCTTCGTCAGAAACTTAGCTTCGGTTATGTTCGTGGTAACGCAGTAAATATAGCATCAGAATAAATTGGAAATTCCTAGATGAAAGTTGTCAATTGCCATCTCCTATGCATCGTCGATAATTATCTATCAATGCATTATGGAACAACTACTATCTGTTATGTTGTTTTGCACCTTGCAAATGCGAGAAACCATTCATTTCCCGCTAAATATTAGGTGATGGTTGGTAACTGGTCCATTTATGCTATATTTTACAGAAAGTCACCAACGTACCTACGTAAAATGTGTCGAGGTCAACGCAATCGAGCTATGCTGTTGTGCAGAAAGTAGTGAGGTTTTGCTCACGAAGACATTCCCTTTCTATTTGGATGCCGACTCGAAATACCTGGTTAAAAAAATCAAATGCATCCATAACCTGCCGTGTGTTATGAAAGTTTTTTACGTAACCACAGAAACTCGTAGGCAATGCCCATGCCGTATGATGTTCAACGTGACCTTTAACTTTTCGCGTTCTCGTGGGTCATAATTTATTGCAGTAAAAGGAAATCGTTGTATACATAAAGGTATGCATGTATAAAGATAGCATTTCGATCGCACTGCTGCTACCACGAATGTTGGCGCGTGCTCGATTTGCTGTTTTCCCACTTCAGATGTCGATGACCTTAGGAAATTTAAGGTACCCCATTCTCTTCCCGCCCCTCTACCTCAGGATCCTGGTAACTTCTTCGGGGAAATGATATATCAAAGACTTCATCAATAATGGGTTCCCAGAATTGGTCCAATCGACTTCTCTTCTTCCAAAACATCATAGCAGGAATGACTAGATTGCGTTTAACGGTTCTTCATTATTTTATTTTTGTCTTTTGGAAGGTTTACAAGACATTTTCTTAAATACCTTGTGAACCTTTTATGTTTAGGACGGAGAGTCTTTTAGTATTGTTTTACTAAAGTTTTGGAATAATTGAGGCGCGAGTAGCTGTCATATTTAACTGTGGGTATAGTTGCATTCCTCTTCTATCCCACTTTTTAAGTAATCTCTTCCCTCTGCTATGTCGATCATCTCTGGGCTTAGTGTGATAACTAAGGAGGTATTTTTACCCCTTGGGCACACATTTTACCCCTCGGGCACGATTCGTATCCGTTTAGTCCTCTTCAGGAAGATGTTAAGGTGAATTTTTAGTTCTCCCATCTCTCCAGGTATGGTATTGTCGTCTGACATATTTCTTGGATCCCTCCGTTCCGAAATTTTCTCATTTTAATATTTCTTTACTGTTTTTTTATACGAGTAATTCTTCCCCTGCGTGAAGCGATAAAAATGTTTTAACTTTTGCATTCTTCTCGAAAAACTTGGAAGGCAAAGCTCCCAAAAATAAATAGAAAATTACATAATATATAAAATTCCTATCGCGTTTCGATGTTATAAATCAGTGTGCTTAAGTGCTTTTTATGTGAATATGGCTGCCGATTTTTATGGATTGTGTAGTGCCTATCGTCCCCAACATCCTCGAGGTAATTTACAGGTAAATTGCACAAAATGCATTCCTCTAAGCATGCATTACACTACAAGTATCTGAGATGTATACATTAAGTAACGTTTACTGTTCAACTTACGCCGATCTGGATCATACTATAGGTGCATGGGCAATTATCATCGAAGAGGCACAGGTGCTCACATCATTTTCTATGGTTTAAATAAGTACCATATTGCCTCCCAAGAGTGGGGAAAATTCATGCGCGTACATATCTGTGTGATAGCGTGGTTCGCCATGAGATAGAGTATACGAGGGCAGGGAGATGAGTCTGCAGATGGAACTCTCGAGAGACCTTCTGGGTACTTGAAGAAATTCGATCGGGAATGATTTCTGTTCACAAGATCGTCGGGTAAGATCGAAAGTGGCATTAAGAGCGTTCTGCTCGCACTCCTCTGCACTGAATGAGTTCATTTCCCTCAACTTCGGGTAAAAGCCGATTTCATTCTTAAAACATCACTGTCCAAACATCACTGATTTAATATCACTGTCCAAATGGATATTTTTGCGTTCAGCACAAATTTTTTCCAGGGGATATGAACTTTATTTTCATTTATAGACATAAGTATCATTTGTACTTGTCCATTTCAATCTTAGTGATTCAAAGCTTGTGCTTATTGAGCGCTAATTTAATTCATCGCGATTGGAATGAGGATTTCTCAGGTTACGGTAAGTTTAACGCTCGGGAAAAATATTAGATCATAACTTCCCTGGAAATCGCGTTTGCCGTCGTCCCGCCCGCATTCCTCCCGTCTCACATTCTTGTCACTCCTGTTCAGCCTTTCCAGGAACATATCTCACCTTTCAGCACCCCCTTATCACCCTCCCGTTTCCCCTCACCCGATCCTCTCTCTCTCTCTGGTCTGCTACGAGGGCTTTTATTTGGCCCTTTTCTGTCCAACTTGCCGCATATCCCCCTATAGGGAGGATTTTATGGGAGTGCTTCTCCGCCCAAAATCTCAAACCCCAGCCTCACGCCCCCTTGGGGGACTAAGAGAACAGACACCTTGGCGGAAATGCCTGCGTCTCCATCCCTCTCCTCCCCGTTCCCGACCAAAACACTACTCCTCCCCATTCCAGCCATTCCTATCGTGTACGAGGCGGGGATTCTTTTCCCAAATGCCGAGCAGGTCACAGGCCGATATTCTCCTCGTTGCGAAAATCTCCTCGTCTGCGAATTCTCGAGATGGAGGTTGCGCAGCCGTCAATGCGTTCCACAGAATCGTCCCTTCAACCGTCGAAAGGTTCGGATTGCGGAGAATCGAATCTCGTTTTAGGTACGTTGCATCATTGACGATCTCGCTTGAGTTCCCCTTTTCAATAGTTGGCTCGATAGGCGCTTATATACATACGTTCCTTCTGCTCGAGAGAACGAAATATTATCCCCCGCGCACGAGAGCTGATTGCGTATGTACTAAACGGCTTAAGTGCCTCGACGAATACCCAGTGAAAGTAATTTATCAAGGGAGTGATCTCTTTTTTTCTAGAATTGGCGCTATATTTTTCACTGTGTTTTGTATTATTAAGACTTCCATCGGTATTTTATCCATAAAATGTCATTTCTTTTCACACCTTTAGGAACCCTGCGTGTTTTGACATTTTATCTGCGTTCTATGATGGCGTTGACCCTGCCGGATTTCATCACTGCACGATGGTTTGTTTACATTTGACCGAAGGGGTTCACTATTTTAGTCAGTGAGAAGGCAGTTCCCCTGCCATCAGTGCATTATTTCTGTTTGTTCATTATCGATCGTTATGGTGATGATTAACTTAGCTAATAGTGGAACGGGCTCCCTGATTCTACCTTGCATTCAAATATTTGGCTCCAGCTTTGGTTTCTTGGTCTCTGTCTTCGATGAATTTAGAGGTTTTTTTCCCTTTTCCTCCACTCCCTCTCCCTCTTATCCACTTCCTCCATCCCCACCTTTCGGTTGGACTATATAAGGACGCTTACAAAGATAATTTGTACCTTGATAATGACATTGAATGTTTCGACATACAGTGTCACTATCAACAACCGTCAGCAGAAATAAAGTGTAGAACGCACCAAGTTGTAATTGTTCCTGTGAAACAGTTCCATAAAGTCAAGCCTGTAGTTTAAATCGTTTTTTTTTCGATGATTATAGTGTCCCAAGTGTATTGTATAGTGGTCTCTGTAGACAGTAGTGGGATACGTGGTCCCTGTATGTATGGTTATCTGCTAATTATTGCTACGCAGAATTTATGTAGTTAATTTTTTAAAGCAGTTCAGGTAAAATTAACTATCAAGTCATCATGCCCTCATCAGTTCTTCCATTTAAGGAAGTCCCTAAAGAAAAGATTATCTTATATTCTCGCCCTCATTTTCCACTGCGGGGGCTGGAATTTTCTGCTGTTTCCCGAATAAAAGCAAAGATGTTTGTTTCTTCGGCACTATCTCTCCATCAACCTTTTTCTCCTCCTCCTTATCTTCGGGGACTGTCCTTCCGAGTCGTGCCTTGTCGCCGCGACTCAACTCCCAAACTTTCCTCTCCCACTTCCTTGGGAAAATAGAGTTTTTTAGGATGTTTCCGTGTTCATTAGCATCATGGACCGTCGAGGAGTGAATACTCACCCAAAGATCTTTATCCTCCAAGACAAGCGGAGGAAGTCACCCGTTTTACGATGCATTTTTTTTTTTTAACCCTTCGCTTAAAAATTTGAGTGGGTGCTGCGTTTGCCTGAAGTACGGTAAACGTGACCTAAGACCACACTGGGTGCCTTTTTTCCGATCAAGGGAGTCCTTTTTTTAAGTGGGTCAGATGGCCCGGGATGTTGTTTACCTGGGTCCGTTATCGGTTTTTTTTGTTACCTTGCTCGAGTGTCGATTTAGGAGTAGCAACGTCTGTACCGTACGAACCTCCCCTAAGGTGCGTGGTACGGGGTGTTAAAACGTGTCCCTTCATTTGCGAGTATCTTATGATGTTATTGCTATGATATACTAATTAAATTGTTCGAGTTATTTGCTCTATGACGGGCGTCCTGATTTTTAATCTCTCTGAGTAAAGACGATTATTTTAAATCGATCAGTTCCTGAGGTCCATGGAGGCTAGGGAGGGAGATCGATCAATCCATTTGCCGATGGGAGTACGCGTTAGGGGTGCGAAAACTAACGCGTGATGGTTCCGAATGCGAGAGTCGTCCGTGGAGCGAAAGTACGCTAACGAGTTAGTTATAGCGAGAAAGTGGACGATTCCGCGAGTTATTCGGCCCGTCACCCCGATGCCCGCTACTCTTCGATTTGGTGGATGATTTAGTTCCGTGCCGCACCTTCCCTATCAAGCGCCGCTTCCATTTCACCCGTGAGAAGGTGAGTCGGTTTCCCCTCGCAGTGTTGTGGGAAAAAAACACCGCTCATTAGTTTCCACCGGCGAGGTGTGTGGAAAATTTATCGCCGGAGTCAAGAAAGTGATGATTTCTTAACGACTCTGAGCTCAATCCTGCACGGTTCTCTTACAGGCAGGAGCGAGTAAGAAGGCATGCCCGCGATTCGTCATGGGAGAGATACGTATTTTTTTGCGAGTTTTTGTTCCCTCGGTCGCAATGTTGCAGGTACCATCTTTCCCATCGCGGCGCCCAGCTTGCCATTAAGAAAGATTGCTCCTAGACTTTGCTTCATGTAAATCGCGGGAAGATGTCTCATTGAGTACTCTCCAATAAAAGTCCAGACGAAGAAACAATGCAAAAGGCTTGAGAAAGAAGAGCTAATATGTCTTCAGGCTGAGTTTTCATACTGTGCACCATGCAATCATGTCCTATAACAGGTATTTTAATTAAAAACATTGCTAGGCAAGCCTGCTTGCTTGGATATTCGAACTTACTTCTTATATTTAAAATGTTTCCCACTTCATGTAGTGTTTGTGCATGACGAATACAACTTTGTGAAATGGCTCTTGGAAATTTTCCTTGCATTCCACGTAAAGTGATCGTTGCTGTTTAATAACTTTGATCAAGTTTTAAGAGTACGGTGCGTCGTCATCATGAGTAAGAAAGGAAGTGTTTGAGTGCCAACCCTTGCACGATTGACATGTAATGGTAAGTAATGGTATGTGAGACCAGATGAGTCCATCAAATCTCAAGTATGTTTGTAGCGGCAATTAACGTCACATGCACTATACATATGCCAATTTCGATGCTTTCTGTGTATATTCCTTTCACACCGAAAGTGTTTTTTTTTCTGTAGAGATTTAAAGTTGTCATTCTGAGAATCCGGTTCCAATTATCTGGATAACCGGAGACAGAGCAATATGACATTATGCTGCAAAAACGCCCGAGGCGGAACTTGAACCCAGTGTGTTTGCAGGCGAGCTTTTACCAACGAGACTAACTCGGTCAGTGGACTCAATTAACAATTCCCATCGGTCTCTAGACGGCAGATATACGATTGCTCATTAAAAATATGTATTCTCGCCTCAGTTGTTCAATTACAGTAATCGAATCAGAAGGGTCTGACCATTATTAGTCAATTAGCCAAAGGAAATAGCTTTCATGCGCGAAGCGGATGAGGCAGCTCATTGTTCCTCTTAAGCTTGGGCGTTATCTTCGAACCCCTGACTCTCTCACGAAGTCCCGTGGTGGTGATGACTGTTATTAAAATGCATCGAAATTTGGCACCGATTCCGATCCGACTGTGCACGGATGTACTCGTCACGATGGTTAGGCCCGTCAGTCCGTCTCCGGCGAAAATCCTGTCGGAAGTGGGGGATGGGAAGGATTAATCTCGACTCTCTTTTTATTTCGCGAGAGCGTTTATTAACACTCGCTAATCGTCTTCTCACCTGAGGTCGAGTCGAGCGATCGTGCGGGTGGAAAGGTAAGGGGATGAAGTGTATGTGCCGGCGGGGAGGTTGATTGCCGTGAATCACCGTTCTCACGCTCCCTCCCCATCTTCTGTGCTACCTTCCTCCATTCCATCCCTCCCGCTCCTCCCCCCATTCACGCGCACCTGTGCCTGCATGTGAGGCTTAAGTAGAGATCGTAAAGTAAAAAGCGCGAGTAGTGGGAGAGAGTTAGCCGATGTGCCGTAAAAATACCGACTGGGGTCAAGGTACGAATTAAGAGAGGCGCCTCATGGGTCACCCGAGCAGCCGATTCAAGACTTCTACCTCATTTCCCTTCTTCTCTTTCTTTCTTTCTGCTGTCTTTGTGTTTATTTCTCTCCTTTGTGTCCGTTTGTAGTTTTCCGCCGGCTGGTGTGGGCCGGTGGGGTTGGGCCCCGCGTGTTTCAGCTTATTCACGTATGTCGGAATATTAAGGTTTCGAAGCTAAAAAATAATTTTGGGAGAGGCGATTTTTGCCAATCATTTCTCGATTCAAAATACCACGAATCATAAAATAAAAGGGCATTGACTTGAGTGGCGTATTGTGCGTTGTGTGTAGGGTTATTAGGAGGCCCCTCAAATTGTACGAACGCCAGTATGAAAGCAGGGTACGGACTTTTTCATATTCACATTCCAATATTCACCTCTTTTCCCTTTATTTCTCGCACACATCGTGTTGGGATTTTTAATGTGCTAATAACTCAGCGTATTAGCGCCCAATTAGTTTTCTCTTGTGAAAAAAATCTTTAAAGATGGCTGGGGTTGTCAATGGCACTCTTGAGCTAAATAAAATTTCGAGAAAGTGGCTACGTTTCATTCATCGCTAGCGCTTACATTTCATTCACTACATTCCTTCGCCTTGAAAGGAAGCATGTTTACAAAAATGCCTTTTTGGTGGACAGGGAAGGTTCTATTAGCTGGAACATAATTTTTATGCCTTAACACAGCGTAGAAAGAAAGCCTCAAAATGTGCATGCATCACATCCCACCTCCGAGAACTTCTTACCTTTGGGTGGCACAAAGGCATCGTGAACGCGCGACCATTAATTTCGAGTTCCTTTGAGGATGCGAGTCATCAGCGTTAATTATCAAGTTCCTTATAATCCGAGCGGTAATTATTTCCCTAATTAGCATGTTAATCATGATTGGGCAGAATTGTCACTCACTATTTCTTATGTTTAATTAATTAGTACGATAATTTCATCAGGACCTCTTGGCATTCATTTGAATTCAACTTCCGCAAACGTGCTTCGTAAAATTGAACTTAAAAATCTGGATATACAAGACTCCAAAGGAGAATAATTTACATCTACATCTACGCGATACCCTGCAAGCCACCACGAGTGTGTGTGGCAGGAGGTGAAGATCACCAATCATGCACTATAGACATACAAACATGCTATTATAGGGTCTCGTGCAACTACATTACTATTATCTACATAAAAATTAAGGAAATGGTTGTTAATACATGCATCATGCACTACAGACTACTCTAAAATATTTCCTCTACATATCCCTTTGCTATACTGCCTATTCTGTTCTCATATAGCAAGGGGGAAAAACGACATTTTGAATCTATCAGTACGACAATCTATCTCTCTAATCTTCTTTATCTGGTCGAATCTAGCATAACACACTGGTATTTTTAATATATGCCTAACATCTTCAATAAAGCTATTTGATTGAAATTTCTCTAATAGCTTTAATCTGTACTTTAACCTACGCTCTGATAATGATTCCCACCCTAATGGGGGCGTTTACTCGGAACCGAAATCGCAATTTTGTGCACGAAATCGTTAGATGGAAACGAAAAAAGAATTTTAGTGAAAAAATTAATCTTCCTACCACAACCATTCACTCATAGATCAAAAATTAAAATAAGCAAAAGGTGACGCCCACCGAAAAAGCTGCTGTGATAACATTGACGTCATTTTCCTACCGTCCTTGACTGCTTTTAGGGGAAGGGAAGGGAGTGGAGGGGGGTTCTCGGAAGATCTGCTCGCACAGATGCTGTCGAAATCGCTCCGATTGGCCGAACCAGCTGTGTCCCCCCATTGCGATAAGACGAAGTAGCTTCGCGGGCTCAGTTGTGATTGGACGAAGTCGATACACGTCAGAGGTTGCACCACACCCACTTTTCCGAAAGGGTTAAAATCATCAGTTTTTCGCCGCCTATAACTCGAGAAATAATTGACGGATCAAAAAACAGAAAAATACGGGTCTTTTTATTTTACAAAGTCTGTCATATTCGGCAATAAAAAAAATTTGGTAAACGACCCCATTCTTGTATTAATTCTGATACAGTACTAAAGATATAGTAGTACCCTTTAACGATCCTAGCTGCTCTACGCTGCGCATCGTCTA
Organism: Platycnemis pennipes; assembly: GCA_933228895.1. Taxonomy (NCBI): domain Eukaryota; kingdom Metazoa; phylum Arthropoda; class Insecta; order Odonata; family Platycnemididae; genus Platycnemis; species Platycnemis pennipes. The sequence goes on along the minus strand of OW121847.1, from coordinate 70,046,320 downwards.
GTTCTCTGATCAAACCTAATTCATTCGGATCCCATACACTGGCTACGTACTCAAGTTTTGGCTTAACCAGTGAAAAGTACCATTGCTCTTTTGTCTTCTCATCACATGTCACAAGTACTCTTTTCGTAAATTGTAGCTAAATTACACACTGCATTAAGTATTGAACTAGGGCTTTAATAATTATATCCATCCTGGTCACCCGTGAATTATTCATAGCCCTTATAATTCCTCATCCAATATGACGGTGTTCAGGGTATATCGAACCGTATTGCTATTGATGATAAGTAGCCAATGAAAATTTAATGTCATTTTGTGGCAATAGACGTTGAAAAAAGTAGCACTGTCGTGGATCGTCGATTGTGAATTATCGTATGATAATGAACGAATTCCTCGGTTGATTGATTCTTGAACGATTCTCCAGACACCCTCCCCGCTCGCCATTTATTCGATGACAGGGAAGGGTGTAACAAGTGATATACGCCACGCGGAGAACGAATTCAAACGAGTAAAGCTGGTCCTCGAGGATGTATCCTCCGCCTCGTGAAAACAGTGCCACACTGGCCGGCGTGTGATGAATGACAAAAAGGGCACTCCTTTCGGCCTGTTCCACGGGACGAGTGCGTTTCCTGTGTCACAACCCTTCCCCGTCCTCCATCCGAACCCTCTTCCCCGACCCTTATGCTCGATCCCTATTATCGGAAGGGGTGGGACTGCATCGAGGGGCGGAGAAGGGGGTAAGGGGGAGGGAGATTTTTTCATAAAAGGGTCTGGGTTGTCTGGGTTGGGGATCCGTGAGGGCGGTGCCCGCATCCGGTCGTTAAGGGACCTGCCCTCCCCCGGATCAAGTCTCCACGTATTTATAACAAGTATATTTCCAACGGAGACGGCTCCGTGCGTCTGTCACTTGGCGCTTGAAGTGAACGGGATTATTATTACGGAGCATGGGCTTGGAGATGTGGGCACTAAACGCGCGCCTTCGCATGGGTGCACCGTGCTCAAGGATGCACTAAAAAGAGATGACGGAGGGAGATAAAGCCATCCCGGGCATCGTATGCGTGCAGGCACGGCTTAGATTTGAGGGGCCGAGGTCCGAATATGCGACGCAAGCTTAAGCCACGGGCTCACCTTCAGGGGTCATGCAGTTCGTGTGCAACGTGGTCTTCAGGATTCTTCGGGAGGCACAAAAGGGCTTTGTCAAAATGTTTTCGTTACCTTAGCCAGGGGGGGGGATAATTTTTGGCGTGCTAAGTTAAAATTTGGAAGGCTTAATTGCTCTGCCCATTTTATAAGAACGTTAAGGTGGCTCGTACCCTTCGGAATACCCGAGCTTTTTAAACAAGCCATGCTTTAACAGGTGCCCAATGTTTTTAATAGTCGCATTTTAAATACTCCAAGTATCTGCCTTTACTTTGACCTGACGGAAAAGTATATTTTGTTCATATCCTTTACAGCACATGTAGAGTTATTCATTCGAAATTTATTTTTCTAATGTTTTCCTTCGAAAGTACGTAATGTTTGCGTGGAGTTCTTTGCTCATCTTCGAATCCTCCGCGGTGCCGTGTGAAGCTTTTACATCTGCCGAAGGATTTTTTGCCGAGTATCCCAACAATGTAGTGACCCAGTGACCGTATTAAATGAGGTTGGCTACTAAGAGCCAAGTAATTTGTGTCATTAAGGTTTCATTTACAATATTTATGTATACGGAGAGATGGCGGGGATCAATCCATTCTGTAGGCTTGTCTGCGCTTAACACACCACAGGTTCCTCGGTTATACGTCCCGTGTGACGGGCGGGAATCTGAACTCATAATGCTCCCCACACGATGCTCAAGTGGGAGCCGAGAATCCACGAGAAAACCTCGATCATTTCCGCGATTCATACCCGGGACCTCGCGATAGGAAGCCATCACTTCTGTCATCCCACCAACCTGACCTCCATCTTGATCCAGAGGACGCTGTGCTGCTTGGGAATGATTCCTTCGCTAACTTCCCTCCCCCGCGTTTCGCCCAGCCACGCTTGGTTTCCACTCCGCGAGAAATGCATTAAGCAACCGAAGTTCAAGGTTTCGCCGCCTCAGGGTCGAGGCAGGCGATTCCCAGTCCTCGCCGCCGCCTCCTCAAAACTAGGTCTCCGTCTGAAATAATTTCCTTTTTTCCTCGAGACGGACCGAAGGATAGGAGGGAGAGAGAGGTGGGGATTTGTAAAGGAAGGGCAGAAAAAAAACTCGGCTCAGCCTCCTGCCGTCGCCATTTCACTTTAGTCGGCCGGGAGAGAATTCAACGGCTGGTGTCGACGGGGTGGTTTATACTCGGTGGGTGAGTCGTTACATGTCCAGCACGTACTGACGGGAATTACTTCGCGGAGAATCCGCGTCGACGGGGCCCCGAGGGTGGATGGAGGGGCCGGGCGTGGCAGGTACCCTATCTTCGCCCGCAGACGGCGGCCGCAATCGCGGTCCTCCAACGCTCCGCTCGCCTCCACCACACTCAACCCCGCTCCCCACGCGCCAAACTCCTTCACCTCCTCTCGCCACTCATTCTTCCGCATCGAGGACCTCTCCCGGCCCAACCCGTTCTAACCAATCTATTAAATGAATTAAAATGGGAATCATTGTCAGATCGTCGGTTGAAATTTGGACTTAACCTCCTAAATAAATTTCAAGATCATATTTTCAGTGATGACGTTAAAAATATTTTGCGTACCCCAACTTGCTATATCTGGACCATAATCACAAAACGGAGAAACTGATTTCCGAACTGACAAGATTGAAAATGCCATTTTTTTCCTCGTACAATTAGGGATATGAGTAAATATATCCAATACGAGTGTATCAATGGATACCATAGGTAGTTGCATGTTGGTATAAGGACTTTAAGCTAACCCAACCAACAGCATTATATTGAATGCTTGCTTCGCTATTTTTATCTTTTTTAAAAAATGAAGTTTAGACAAGTATATTATTACTAATCCTTTTTTATGCATGATATGTAGTTCATGTTTGGTGAGAATTCACTCCCTTCCACACACCTTTATGGTGATTTGCATGGTAGTATGAAAATGTAGATGTAGATGAACCCGGAGACGGATCATCCTTCAGGAGTCCCATACCTCGCGGTCTTCTTCGTTTTGCGTGCTGGACTCAGCAAAAGCGCATATTGCGGGTACGCCGAGCTCATATCCCCGTTTGCGAGGGAGGTTATTTTACCTTCATCTGTTTTTATCCTCTCATATTCTCGAAATATCTCCACTACCTCCTCCTTTTCCCTTCACCCCCTCCCTCTGCTTCCGGTATGTCCAGATCTACTTCAAGTTTGGGATGCTTAATTATCTGTCGAATGTTGAGTTGAGGCGTTCGAGCTCCAAAACACTTCGGGAAAGTTCTCTGTTTTCCTTAAAAGAAGCTACCATTCAGGAAATCGATTTAACATTGGTGCCGTCGGCGAAATTCAAAAACCATGGTGTTGAGTCAGGACGTAGAAGATGATGATCGCTGGTCTAACCGGGTCGGCGCTTTCTAATAGTCTATTCAGGTCTTTTGGAACCTCACTAGATAAATCTATCGACATATTTGTGTGGCGGTATATTAGATCCATCTTCAGAGCGTATAATATATTCTCATTTCGTTTTTCTATTGGGAACTTAAATGAATGTTGAATAAATTCAAACGAAAGTTGTACTATCTTATAAGAATGCCTTTTAAAATCAATTAGGATTCCGTGATGCTCATGCGTGTTTGAAGAATAGTCTGGATGTCCATTAAATTTTCTCAAATTTATCGCTCACTTAATTCGCCGTACGAAAGCATTTTATTTTATAAGAAAAAATAATTTCCAGTCATTTCACTAGATGTTTTGTTTTCGCTGATTCCATATATAATTAAATAAAACTCATCAACAAGCTGTAATTTATGGTCAAACTCTTTCTTTTATATATGTATTCTATATTTTCTGTCATATACATCACCGTAGGTATTTAGTCTTATTGCAGGGATAACCACAATGATATTTGTAATCATAACAGGCCTATAAGGTACTTTTTATTGGACGAAACTTCTCGTCCTCGCCTTTTTTTTCAAGTACATATCCGCACTTATAGTCGCTTCAAGCCTAGAGGAGAGGTTCAAGAATAGGAATGGTAGAGAGAAACCCGCCGTCGGCATTAGCCTACTCCTAATGAATGATTCCAAATGGACCACGACTTAACGTCCCATCCGACGGACGGAGTATTGAACTGAATTGCCCTTCACAAAGCACTCAAGTAGGTGCCGTTAGTTAAATGAATAATGTCTTCCACTTTTGAGAATGGATCCTGGTCCCTTGCTATGAGAGACCAGTACTTTAGCCACTACACCAACCCGACCATGACTCCTGGTCAGTCTAGGAGAAACAGAAATTTTTTGTGCAAGACTAACACATAATATCGCATCCCTAAATATTATATCTTTTGAGCCGTCTTTCCAATCTGCTAAACATGATTATCTCTCGCATTTACATCGCATTACCTATAAAAACGCGAAATCAATTATGTAATCAATCATCACCGTGACTCCGAACGAAAGCACTTCGAAAATAGCGTCGGTTGTTAGTCTGTTCGTCCTCAGCGCCGAGACTATGCTCCAGATTCAAGTGCAAGGGAGCCAAATCAAATCCTTGCTGTGAGTCATCCCTCTTCCTGTATATCCTCTCGGCCACGCTGCACCCGCTCCCAGGCACGAGGCGCCTTTACGCCGCCGGAAGGAATCAGCGGAGCCTCGATGCATACGTAATTGGCCACCAATCCGTCTTCAGATACGAGTGGAGGCCCTTTATCAGTTATCGCTCGGCACAATCGCTCTCCTGCATCTTTCCCATTTCCCTTTCCTCCCTTCCTACTCACGTCGAATCCCTTCTTCCTATCCGTGATCCTCTCCGTTCTGACGACCTGATTCCTCTCCATCACTATCTTCCCCATTCCCACCCCCCCTACCTCCGCCACCACATTGCGTCTTCAGAATCTGGGAATCGGGCATCATGGAACCATGATATTTGGTATCGCGCCTTTTGTTTAGATGTTGCCTTCGTTTAGAAAGCTTCCGAACGAGGTGGGAGTGCTGTAGGGGAGGCAGTATCTGTGCTGGAAAGTTGGAAGCAGATTTAACCAGCATCGCTGTTACTCAATAGAGTGAAGCAACCTTAAAAACTCGTTTGCCCTCTTAAGACATCTTTTGGTAGATAGGCGTCCAGCTTCGTATTTCCGATTCTACGGACCGAACTGGATTGTGATCCGGGGTTGTGATTGCATGATTTTTTCCAGCATTCCAATGCCAATAAATTTCTATGCAATATCCTTGGGGTTTTTCGGTGCAAATTTTTGTGGACTCCTTTAGTCTAAGTGGCTAATTCTAGTGCTTGTTTTAAAGATTTCCTAACGCAGTATTTATTTTTATTATTTGTTTTGTCAGAGTATTATATACCGTATCGATTCAATTTATTTAGTAGGTATACATATTTTTGTTTATATTTTCGCATAGGCTTGAATTTTGGTATTTTTGGCTAGCAGCATATCATTTTCGGTTACGTCCAATTTTTAGGTGATTCAAGGGGAAAAAATACAATCAGCCATTTAAGTTTAATTCGTCGATTACATTACCTTTATTATTATGTAGATACTAACAATCTAGCTGCATGTGACCCTATTATACAGAATGTCTCCATTAATTATCCTAGTTGCATGTCAATAGTGCATGTTTGATGATCTTCACCTACTACCACACACCCTCGTAGTGGCTTGCAGGGTATTACGTAGATGTAGATGTACCTATCAAAAATTGCTGAATACAGTATTTCACCTGTGAAACGCGAGGATGGTTTTTTTTTACGGCCTACGCTCCATGATACTAGAATTGGCAGCTAGAATTAAATTTGAAGAAATGCGCGATAAAAAAACTTTTGGAAAAAGAATAACTTTCCCCGGAATAATTATTGCATCAAAGAAAATAAATATCTAACGTAGAATCTATTAAGTACTTAGGCGTCACCATCACTGAAGACATGTTATAGGGGAAACACATCAGGGAAATAACTAGTGTACCCAACCGTAGATTAGGATTCGTAAAAAGGGTTCTAGGCAAATGCGATGAGATACATAGTACGAGAAAGAAGCTATTTTACACTTTTCAGGCCTCATTTAGAATATGCCGTTAGTATATGGGATCCGTACGAGGAAGGTATGATGAAAGAATTATAGCGTGTGCAAAGGAGATCCGCCAGATTTGTTTAAGGCCGTTATGATAATTGTATAAGTGTTCCGAGTTTAATTGAAGAACTATGATGGGAATTACTATCAGAACGCAGGTTAAAATTTAGGTTAAACCTTTTAAGTAAATTCGAAACCGATTTGTTTACAGATGATGTTAGATATATATTAAGAACCCCTGCGTATTATGCTAGGTTTGATCAGATTAGCAAGATTAGAGAGGTAGATTGTCGTACCGATAGATTTAAAATGTCATTTTTCCCGCGTACCATAAGAGAGAACAATAGGCAGCGTAGTAAAGGGGTAGGTGAAATATAGTCAGAGTAGTCTGTAGTGAATGATGCATGTAATAACAACCCTTAATCCCTTTCTTATTCCATAGATATTAATCTTCTAGCTGCATGTGACCCTATTATCTAGCATGTCTCCATTAAATATCCTAGTTGCATGTCAATGGTGCATGTTTGGTGATCTTCACCCCCTGCCACACACCCTCGTGGTGGATCGCAGGGTATTACGTAGATGTAGATGTAGATGCTCGCAGGGCATTACGTAGATGTAGATGCTCGATTAAAATTGTATCAAAATTATTTATGGGGCGTTCCATGTACGAATAGGTAATTCCGGTAAAATGTATTCCTAGGCCGAGGCAAGTTCTTTCTTTATTAAATACAGACGAGAGCAGTGGACGAAATAAAACACGAAAGCACATTCACAACGAATTGGTTTGCTATTAGATTCCAGTTTTTCCAGCTATTTATGGTGGTCTCAAATGGATGCTCCATAGAGTCATGAAGTAGGGTGAGTGTTAGCTGCCCGAAGTCCCCATTTAGTAGATTGAAGCGTGATCCATTTTCTTCATCCCATCTGTTAGAGCCTGTGTGTTCAGAACTGGTTCTAGTCATAGTGGCGCCCGCAAGGACATCCCATTTCAAGTGCCTCTTTATTTTTCCCGCTGAGCCCATTTCCTCGTAGTCAGGAAGCGGTGGCGTCCCCTCGTAACCCTTATTTAAGAACGCCCCTGAGACTCAGCGAGGCTGTCTAAGACCCTGGACTCGAAGAAGAAAGAATGGGTGATTGGATGTGGTGGTAAAACACCATGTTGGTGCGGAGGCAGATGTCTACATGCTAATTTTTCTCCAAATACGTTTTCCTCTACTCCAGCGGTACTCGCTCCGTGCTTTTCCCCAGCTAAAGACTGGGCTGGTAGTGATGTGAAAGAAAATGGCATCAAAGTTCATGAAAAAAATTGTTCAAGGTACAAAGGAAGGGTGGAAACCCGGCCTCGGTAATAGCCTACTCTAAACTAGAGGCGCCCTGAAGTCCTGGATTTAATGTGGTTCGAAACAGGGCCCTCGGAATGGAATTTCAGCGGTCAAGGCACTACACAAGCCCAATCTCTTTAAAACCTTATTTTCTTAGATCATGATCTAATTGTCTTCGTAATATGTATACTAATCACCACTGAATACGATTGTAAAAACGACCTCTTGCATTTTCTTGGCTGACATCGTTTTCAGCCTAAGTATTAACTCTAATTCCTTTAGCTATTATCATTTATAGACCTCTCAGTAAACTCCTGATGGTGTTTCTATTGTGTCGAACACATCCATCTTTGGCTGGTCTTCCTGCTCTCATTCTCAAACCATCTCTTTAGCCGTACTCGCCTACCGACAGTTATCTCTTTTTACGATTTCGCCGACTTGATTCCCGGCTCACTTTCTCCCACTCAAAAGGCATTAGACTCGTTTACTATCAATCGACCTTCGCTTCGTCGATTCCTCTCCCACTCTCTTACTGTCGCGAACACCACCTCTAAGTGCCTCCTCGGTTTTTCGCTCTTATCCACCCCGCCGCCGACTCCCCTCCTCTATTTCGTCCCTGTTCTTGCAGTTATGCCTGTATTCATCCTTTTAATCAAATCATGTCCCCGTCTCTCACGATCGCGGCTCGCGGATAGTCGTCTCCTATTCCTCTCCGTACCGTCTCGAGCTCACATGCACCAAGTCCATAAATTATGATACTTGCCGCTCGAGTGTGGAGCGCTCGGGGAGTCATAAGGGCGAATAATTGAAAAACTGCCGCCGCACGTAGTAGGTACTGCCATCGTCGGTGCGTGTCACTTATCCGTTGCAATTTTCGAATTAAGAGTGATTAATGCCTCGGCAACTATTCAGGACGAGGCGTATTCGGTGAAGGGGGGGAAGGGATCTCGGGTGGCTGACATTTAAATGACATGCCTCTCAAAAGTAAGACGGTCCGTGTGTAATAAATCACTGCTAAGTCCGGCAAACGGTCATTATTTTGGTTTTTATCGACGGAGCGTTTTCGAGTCTTGGGGGCAGGGCAGGTGACACGGTTCCGAACGTGGTCAGTGATTTCACGTCCGCTTCATCCTATTTTTTCCTTTCCTTACGTTGTGTTTCTTCTTTATTGCTTAATGATGAGATAACCTTCTTCCGGAGCCTCATTTATGCGAGTGGATTTAATTGTGGCGCCCAGGTTGAGAAAAGCTCTTTCGCGTTTCTTTTTTTTTTAACGTTCTCCCAGTTATGAGTACTATCCCTCGATCTCGAGTTCCGCGGTTTCCTAGCACCCGTCTCCTCGCCAAGTTCCTCATTAATTCGTCCCAAATTTATATTCCCAATGCGGAACAAATGCGGGAAAATTTTCTAGGGGTCTGTCGTGGGGAAAAAACACCATACCCTCCTTCCTCCCTCTCTCATTCCCCCTCCCCACTTCGCCCATATTTTACCCTCACGATGTTTGTGCGTGAGTGTAACATTCCCGCTTCGTGCGACAACACTAAATCTCAGGCTCACGGGAAATATTAATTCTCGAGAAGTCAGGGCATCTGGCATTCACGACGGAAATGAGCTGTCGTTTAGATTGCATGCACTATCTGGACTCACGATGGGTTATTTTTTTAACAATTTGTTTTCGTTCCCTTTTTGGATTACATTCGTGGACATTTATGACGGGATCCACAATATATATTTACGGGAGACTTGATATCTTGCATTTCTACGATATTGACAATTTTTTGGAATAGGGATTTATATATTTGTTCAAGATCCCAAAGGTTCAGGCGATATTTACGTCAATAAATGTTGATAAAAATGGATAACCAAGCGCAGGGGTGTTTGCTTTTAGGCTTATCTTATGACATAAACATTTTAACTTATTGGCTACACTCCTTCTGAAGCATGGTTATGTACTCCTACTCAAGTGGATGCTAAAATAGCAGCCATTCTCGGAGAGGACACATAAAGAAAAATTTATTGCCTTCGTGGGAGCTTCAATTTACACAAGTAGTCCAGCTAGAATCTCAAGAGATTCGACGCGTGAATTTATTATTTACACCAAAAACGAAAACAGCTTTGGATCATTAAAAAAATGAGAGTCATGCGTTCACTTGTGAGTACCAGAAAAAATAGTTTATGAATAAATTCATAAATTAAACTGCAACTAAATTTCTTCTATTCATATGACTTCAGAGTGTATAATACTTATCAGTTAATTCAATTAATTGGTTTCAAAAAGTCATTTATCTTCATATCTTTTCCTTGCATTGTATGGGAATTGTGGGAATCAATGATATTTATAATCTACTCTACGATCTCTTATCCTTTGATGATAGAGAAATACTGTCGTCACTTGAACGAAATGTTCTTACTGTTAGTTGGAAAAAAAGAATTAAAGTTACACAGTCATCCTGTTGCGGCTGAAGGTTATCCTTTCTTACAATGGGTATCGATAGCCGCTCGAAACCACACATGTAACCATGTTTTCACAATCAAACCTTAGACACCAAATAAAAAATTAGTATAATTCGTATGCAGGGACACATTTATATCTACAAGCCGCTTCGCTCTTCAGTCCACACTGTTTATATGCAGAGGGAAACAACGTAAACTGGCTGTGAGATAAAAAATATTAACGTGGAAATGTTATATGAGGCAGTTTCATCGCTATGAATTTTCTCGAGAAAATATCTCTGTTAAAAATCTCTGCATATCGCATAATCTCTGCAAAGTTTAGTGCTACTTTTGAAACATTTTTATACAGGAATTTTCCCTCTTGAACATATTTAAGATTTAACGCCAGTGGTAAAAGGTAAAATCCAAATATATGAAAACATTTTTTTAAACTAAATATTTCGAAATAGATATTTTTTACGATTCGGAATGTTTTGAGTTGAAAATTCGGGACATGAGAAACCCAAGTACTTACCGAGCGCGAACTCACGTGAAAACACGATCACGATAGAACATCCCAAGGACAGACTCAGATCAGAGACCTTTACTAAAGTTGAAAATGCGTCATAAAAATGCGAAATCCCTTTTTTTTCTAGGAATATATCCCGATGCATGAAGATCAGTAGCTGGTTTTTAGATGTCTGAACCACTGTTTATACCACTTCGTGATATAAACAGTGGTTTAACTTATCCCCGACGGAAATCGTGAGTGGCTTGTTATGAAAATTCCCGAAGACTCCTAATCTGTTTCAGTTCCTGTTGCAACTGTGTTTGCCTCCGCGTCGGCTCCTTTCGGAGCTCCCATCTCGCCGCGTGTCGAGTCGCAGCAATCCTTATTCCTCTCTCTTTCGAGAGGGTAGGAGGACTCACTCTTCCCCTCCTCAACCATCCCTCCCCTCCTCACCCTCTCTCTCTCTCTTTCTCTCGCCGAAGATGCAACCTACTCTCCCACTTCCCATATCCCAGATTAAAAAAAAACTTTTCTCCCCATCCTTTCCCCGATTGTCTTTTTTTTTCCTTCACCGTTTCACTTCGGACGCGTCGTTGTGCCAGAACGTCGGAATCTATGCATCGCGCATATTTGGATGGGCACGCGTGACCCACGTAGAACGAAGCCTTTGTCCGCCCGGAGTTTTTTGCCGCGCGGCCCGGGAAGGAAACCGTGTAAATAAGCCACTGGCTCGCGGCTTATCCCACGGTGCAAAAAAAACACAGTTAAAGGGGCGCAGGATATTATTCAGTTAATTAAAAAAAGCGTTTATCAAATTTTTCATCTGGCGTCAACGGCGTGATGTATCGCGCCTCGCCGCCTTGCGGCCGTAATCCCCTGACTTGGGTGTCAGAGAAAATAATTACCACGGGCGTGATGCTAATTTATTTCAAGTTTCCAAAGGATACGGATAGGAATGTTTTTCTTGCAGCAGCAGGTTTTTGGTTTACACGGACTAGCGCATTTTTAAATGCTGAAGTTAATCATTTGCCAAGTTTGACGTTGTGCTTTCATGTAATTCTAAAAATGATTGGTCTCGAAGGATCTTCCCACAATATATTCTCGCGCTATGTATTTATTCCTTTTTTCCTTGAATATTTTCCGTGCTAAATAACTCTTGAGATTTATTGATAATGAACAATCAGCTAAATTGACCCGTTAAAGTAAATTTGGAGGGCTATTGGAGTATTAAGAGCAAGTAATTAATTAGTTTGCTTGCTTTGTAATTTCGCCATAGTATAGGCTATCAAAAATTACGCTAGGGTGATTAAATACCCAGTAAGAAAACAATTTACTTTTCATGCAATACTCTCCGAGATATTTCCAGAATTAATTAGAAGTAACCGGTTATTCACAAAATGCTGGAAATATACCTCCCCATTCTTTTAAAAAATGTTGACCAATTCGTTCAATATAATCTCTTGCAAACAATGACCGATTTTCAGTCGTCGCGCATTTTCATATTGATCCACATTCATCACCTCATATACTGAGCGCAACTATTTCCGTCGATTGGAATTAAGGCCCGAAAAGCTGCCTAGTTCACCTCTTCCTGTGCCAAAAATGAGAGTGATTGGCAGAGGAGAACTCCCCAAGAGCAATTAAACGACGTAGGTAACCATAGCGCATACCTCACAATTTCTCAGATATGCTGTCAAGCAAGTATGTCGCTCCGACCTCTTGAAACTACCTCGAGCGGTTTCGTCGACCTGAAAGTCAGTCATTTACGTGCTTGGCCTCTCTCGGCCAGCTTCAGGGGAAAAAACCCTTTAATCGCCCCCCGGGGTGCAGTTTAGGGGATATGGGCTCCCTACTGCCCCCCTCGTGGCTTTCGTATCCGCTACAGAATCGAGTTCGGATGTGTTCTGTGTGTGTTTGAGAGAGAGAAAAATGGGTGGGTTGGGGGCTCTTAAATCCTATGTGTCTCCTGGCGTAGTATTAGCACGGTCGGCTGCCCGAAGTAAAAGATCGTCCGGTCGGCGGCGGCGCGATCGCCCGGCACGGCGGCAACAGCTGCCGCAGACCGCAACCGGCACTTAAGGGCCCCGTCAGGGTAGCCAACACAGGAACATTAAAGGAACTTCTCGATTTAGTGGCCACCCTAACCGTTCGATCTGGGGAACTAGAACTCGTATAAATGCCTCGATAAAGTCCCAATGTTCTTTCATGGATATGGTGGCTGTCTTACGACTCGTTAAGGTTCACCAAGTCGTAGGAATGAGATCATTATGACAGCTTTTGCACCAGTATGTATCAAACCATGGTGACCCTGAAAACTACTTCGAGGGATTGTGGCAGAACGTGAAGTATTCACCGCTAAAATATGTGGGGACTACGAAAGAAAAAAAAGTTTTAGGTAACTTTTAGGATCATGTTACCAATAGTTAAAAAAGCTACAAGGGAATTATTTTATTTCTTTGATTCCATATTAGCTTACGTTTTGAATAATATTGATGGCGGCAGGTATTTAAGTTTCAGTGGTAACTTTGGCAGTATATCTACGACTATTATCCGAACTAGACTACGCAGTGTTTACGATGCATGTTATAATAGTTCATTACCCGTGGAGGAAATGAATTTTTGTAATCCATGTGGCAGTCTCATATTCGCTATCCAAAAGAGATTGACATCGATTTTTCTTAAAAGATTCTGTCCGTATCGTAACCTACTGTCGCAAGCCGAACTACATCAGTTTCTTTGCCTATCTTTTTTTGCGCATATTTTGACTCCACATTGAAAATTCTTTCCAGGCTACCCGCATTGACGCGAAATATTCGATGCGCGCGGGCGCCGTTTATGTGGTTTTTCGGGGTGACTTCGCGGCGCTATGTCACGAGAACTGTCAGGGAAATTTTCGAGTGCGGTTCAATATCAGTCGAGGAATGAGAAGCGAGTACTCAAGCGATCCTTGCTCAAGTGTTGAGTCATGCTTGCACCAGGTTTTTTTCCCACGCTCTTACGGTACACAAGCCAATTGTTCTCCACTGGCCGGCGTCCATTATGCAAACCTACCATTTTTGGGGCCTTGAGGTTAAATAAACTATGAAGCATGGTTCAATTCATTACATAGATACTGTTTGTCAAAATTCTTTTGATTGAGTTTCATTTTTTATTGTGATTTGTTTTCCCTGGACGGCTTTTGTTGAGCTCGATCATTAGAAATCATCTCAGCCATGGGATGTTATTTCACGAAGTCCACCGTGTTTGCATAACTGCTTTAAAAGATGCACATCAAATTTAGTATGAATTTCTCTCTCTTGTGGATATGTTGATGTGCACATTGAAAACCTACAAGATCAGCTGATTTATTGCCAGGTTAAGTAACGTACTTGTAGGTATAGTTTTGAAATCTCTCTTAACAAAGCAGCCCCACTATATTACGTGTTTCATCTTTCCTTAATTCCGTGGCGTTGTTGCTCCTTTCGTCATGCCTTCCCTTTGATACGGGCGTCTTAAATCTCCTCCCTTTATGCTTGCCACCCGCATCGGATGCGCTGAAGTATTTGTCACCGTGCAGCCTCGGTCTATTCAACGGCGTGCACCTGATACATTCGCCCTCATTATCTCGCAAAAAATCTTTTCGCGATATCGTGGATAAAATATTGCGTCTTGGCACCCAAGGTGAGTATGCCAAACGCATTTCCTCGCTCTGGTAAACATCGTCTGGGGTCATCCGCCGGGTTCGTAAAACCCGCAAATGAAAGGAGTGCGTAAACCAAAGGAAAAACCCGTACTACTGGTTACTGGAATGTTTTCAAGTGGTGATGGGATGTTCTGAGAGGTGACGTTCAACCACGATTTTACTCGTTCCGATAGGCCGAGAGTACCGTATGTGTTTATTTTCCAAGTTACAGCATCGTAGATATATTTTCTCACTTCCCAAGTAGGCAATAAGTAATATCATGATATTGAACGTTGTTGCTCTCCTATTGGATAATTTATCAGGAAATAACTCGTCTGAACTGAATCGCGATTTTAAATTAATCTTTTGATGCAGTATATCATACCCTTTCTGTGTGCCTCAACGTTTAATTGTTTTAATTGAACGGTATATCATACCTCATAGTAACTCATAGTTTATCTGACTTTCCTCCATTATTTTTATTTTGCGCGTGACAACGATATACAGGTAACAATAAGTTCTGAGGGGTGCTCATGATGCATGGCTAGGAGTAACGAACCCATTGCGCTGAGATAGCGCAAACATGTTACAGACTATACTTTGGCGGTGCGAGTGGTGTAAATTGATTGATAGGGATCTACCCTCCTCCCCCTCCCCCCAGGGGCACATTCTTTACGAGCCCGCGGTGAAAATTGAATATGATATTTTCCTCAAAATTATTTAAATTCTCCAGGGTTACGGATCACTTTGAATGGGTCGATCGTAACTTTAGGGTCCACTTATGCCACCGTAAAATATGAATTACGGCCGCCGCGCCCCGACGATTCCCCCATGGCACACCTTTCATTAAAGGCCGCCCGCGCGTTCCAAACCCCTTCTCTTCCTTCGTTTCTCCCCTTTTACTCCCCCCAACCCCCCAGCGGCAATATCTATCGGCGGAGCTATCGATCCACCCACGTTTTTGTTCACGACCATTCCGGAATCCACACTTTTTGTAGTTTCCCGACGCGGACACGGGAATGGGTGAATTATAAAAATTTATCGGCCGTGGCGGACGGGTGGAACTCTTTCGCAGGGCTGTGATCGTAGACACATACAGCGATCCAATGCCTTTAGAAGAGATGTGGCTCCAAGTGAGACCCCGCGAGCCCTAGGTATCCTCCTCCTACGAAGAGATGGCCCGAGCCGCGGGCACGCTTCAGACCGGATGGCCACACTCTCGTGGAGCCTACTAATGCATTTAAACAACCCTGCCGCCGAATTTGATTCACTGACGGATGTCCAGAGAGGCGGGGAAAGGATTTAAAGTCTATATTATGACTTCAGCTTCATGGAGTGCAGGAATTGCGTACCGTGGATCGTGATTGCTATCCTGCTGCGCTAAGATCTTGGACAGGAAATTAAACGTGTTATAAATTTTAAAATTGAGCTGAATTCGAAAATTTTACTGTCCACGGCTAAATGTTTTTTCCCGGCTTCGAAGCTATAGCTTTAGTTTTTTACTCGTTCGGTTCGGAGCTTTACGGAAACAGAAAATATTCCGTCCTTTTCAGCTGCGACATTCATTGATTCCTTATCGAGACGTGTGATTTTGTGCCCTTCCGGAGTTAAACGTTAAATTCCGTGCTGGATAAAACCCCCACTCCACGTTCCCCGGAGATCTTTCTTCCTCGTCACCAATGCATGCCCACACTCCCTAGTCCCCACTCCGTTCCTTCCTCGTAACTCGTAGCCACGTCCGAGCCATTACGTATTCAGTCCCGCAGGCCACCCCGGTACGATTAAACGTGGTCCGACTGCCCTCTCAGGGGTTTCGCCTCCCTACCCTGCCTGTCAACTCTCGTTCTCCCTTCGCTCAAGCTCCCGACGATAATTCCCTCCTCAGTCCGGGCCATCATTCCTCCGCTTTTAAGCACCCACTCTCCCCACCTTCCTCCTTTTCCTTCCCGACGTTCCGAGATTGGGATCAATGCCTCCGCCCAGACTTCCTACATTATCGCCTCGCCCACGTGGCCCCGAGTGTTGTCTCGTTTAGGGCTAGGTTGGGTGATCTTGGGCAAGAAATCGAGTGGACGGAATTTGTGTTCCGACGAGGACGTCCCCGAAGCTAGTGCATTAATGGCGAGCGACTGGGTCCCGATTTTATCAATAAGCGTAAACCCCGGAAAATATTTTGGGATTCAAAATCGGTCTCGAATAGGATACCTGGAGGGCCTTACGATTCATATTTTACACTAGGGCTACTTCCTTTCTCGATTTTAAGAATGAAACTGAAGGAATCCTAGTGGAAACATAATCGTTACCGTTGTTTCTATTTTCTCCACGCTCAGCTGACGGATTTGTGAAATCATTTATCGCCATTTCCGTCGCTTATTTCACAGCAAGCTGAATATAAATTTGAATAAATTCAGGGACAGAAAATATTAATCAGGATTCAGTGAAAGTAATTGATATTTGTGAGTGATAGACCCGAGATGGAGAAGGTTGCTCTCTTTTTCACTGTTATAATCAGTTTTCTACCATAAAAGTAGATGTGTATGAAATATTCCCAACCCGATTTTCATTTTCTGAATGGTTCCTTCCCTATATTCTTTCTTCTTGTTAGCAGTATATTTCCTTTCTCTCGTTATGTCACCCAAACTGAAGCTGTTTTCCTCCCCACTCCTTACTTACTCCGCTTAATATCTTCAGTATGGCCATAGTTTTACCATTATCTCTAATCACTTGTTACTTGTCCCGGAGTCCTCTAGATGACATTCTCAACACTACTTCACCAGCAATTTATTATTGGCAATACAGAGGACTCTGACTTCTACCTACTGTGCCAATTCTCATTTCCGCCAGCAAATGTCTTTCCTTCACCACTGTGTTCGACACTTCACTATTTGTCCTCTTATATGTCTATCATGCACTTTCCATTCTCCTTCCACAAATTTATTTAATTTATTCATTTATTTATATTGATTTTATTATTTATTTATTTGTTTAGTGAGTTAGTTTGTTACATATTTATGTATTGATTTGCTTATCTATTTATTTATCTAAGCAACAATATAGTTCCGGTAGGCATTAGCCTGTCGACGGAACATAAATTTCCTTAATAACAACATATAACAGTGTCTTTATAGTAGAACATCCTGCGTAAAACTTAGTTTACGTAATTCTCATTAACAGACTCCTAATAATTTTTGGTATCATCATATTGAATCTTAGGTTCATGAATTGCCAGTGTACCTATTTACTATATTTCATTATTTAAACAGTCCTTCGATTTTCACCTGTTCCTCCATGTGATTATAATGCATTTAAATAAATACCTTTCTTTTATCGTGCTCGTTCTGTTTTCTTTTGACAGCCATCAGACTATCACCATGTCGCTTTCTTTCCTCGCCCCTCTCTGACTCCTTTTGACACACACTGGAATGTTATTGTCGTTTCCCATTCCCCATCCTCTCCGCCACTTCGTCTAAACTATGTCTTCCATCCATCCGAGCCTGTTGTCTGGTGTTTGTCGTCCCTTCTTCACGGGCCATTGACATCTCTTCTTTCGTGTTCACAGTATCTTAGCACCGCACCGAAATGAGGTAACAGGGAAGAAAATGAGATTCAAGATGTGGTGGCTTCGACCTCGAGTCCTTTCCAGAGGGTGACTTTTTGGCTGTTGTTGGAATCTTTTTAGGGGTCGTCCCGTCCCGCTCCTGCACCACCTGCTTCTAATTCCGTCCCCTGTCTACGCTCTCTTCCTCTCCTGACTGTCGTGGTCGTTTGTCATTTGAGTATTTAATAAGATTCTTCTTCAATCACTCCGTTTCACTGTCCCCCCCCCCCCCCCCCTCTCTCTCTCTCTCTCTCTCTCTCTCTCTCTCTCTCTCTCTCTCTCTCTCTCTCTCTCTCTCTCTCTCTCTCTCTCATGCTACAGTGGTTTGAATCTAAATCTCTGTCCAAAAACTCCCATAACTTAATTCATCCACCGCGGCGAACAATTTTTTTAGACAAGTTTATGGTTCATAGATGTCTGTAGCGGTGTGTTTGCACCTCTCAACTGGAACTAGTTTATCCTGTAGGTGTTTCATCCCTTGGAAACTAATTTTAAAGTGTCATTTCTACCAGTCCTTCCAGAAACTTGGGTTTCTCAAGAGCAGGATGAGTGTGTGGTTTTGCAACAAAACGGACGAGTTAGGGTTTTAGGGACGAGTTAATGGATTGATGACGTCTGAAGAGATTGAAATTATGAATTTTAATATCAAGTATAACAGCGTTGTCATGTCATTAAATGTGTATTTTTACGAATATTTAAAAACACTCAATACGAATGAACCATGTGGGAAGTAGGAGTGTTACGTTTTTTCCGAGGTTTTCTGAAGGGTTTTCAACTCAGCAACCACGTGCTTACTCACTTTGTCACAAGCTTTATTTACAAAATATCTGAGTATATCCACCCATCTATGTATAACTTGAGATATAATTAGGCCACGTGGTGCATGAGCATTGGAATTAGCCCTGTGCGCGTTTGGCTGTAGGTGTACTGACCAAATCAATATGGTTGAAACCATGTTATTACGTGGCGTAACACTAATTGGCGTAAGAATATATGTCTGCATGCGAATGGGTCGTCTCCCATTTTGCTCTCAATTCAGAATTCCCTCTCTGGTATTTCATGGAGTTCAATTCTTGCCACGCCCACTGGGAGTGTAGATCATTCTTATATAAACTGTTAAGAGGTTGAGCCGAGCGTGGATCCTCTTTCCCCCAGCTGGAGCATACTCCTTGATCGCCATCTCCATCGATCCTTCTCCTCGCTCGCAGTCCGCTTCTGTCCCCATCAAGTAAGCACACACCCATCATCCCCTCGGCAACGTCGTCCGCCCTAATGGTCAGCGCAGAAAGGGCGAGTGGAGTGGAGATGACCGCTGACCTCCACCTCGTCCGCCCTTCCTCTCTCTCCGACTTAACATCTGTATTCCGTGACGTGGTCGAATCTTCCACTTTATTCTCACTGTCCGCTTAACCGTCCCGAGACGGAGAGTGTCTTGATTGCGTCCGTGGTCGTTTGGGCGAGCAGGATCCAACAGAGGGTTGATCAAGGAGATAGAGTAATGAGATTTCCAGGGGGAGGGGCAGAGAAGCGGGCGCGCCTGGACCTGATAAAACTGAAACAATCTCTTCTTTACAGGAGTGAAGGGCCGTTCTCTCCCGATGGATTTTTGCTGCATTTGAAATCCATTGTAATTTCGGACTGCATCGTTTATTTTCTCCCGTTTTAATTCTGTTAAAAGAAAGCCCTTCGACATTATTGTTGCGTCTACTCAGTTTGTACTCTTCAGCGTCTTGTCAGTGTCGAGTTATTAGTGTGTTCATCCTCCCAATGAATCATACATTTAAATTTAGTCGTAGCATTGAAGTCTAGGATGTTGTCTTGAAAAGTTAAATGGCCTGCCGTCATATGGAGAGTGATTACCTTCCAACCGGATCAAGGAAAAAAAGTCCAACTTTGGCCCTTTTTCTGAGAAAAACTCATTTCCATTCTGTACGTCTTTTAACTTGGCATCCCAGTTTGTGTCATTTTGTGCTTTCCACTACTATTCAAATAAGTACCTCTCTTTCTGATCACCTCGTTAGTTTTAGTGAGGGCAATTACAGGACTCCCGTACCTTTCATTTAATTACTAAGTTTACCTCGTTCCATTCGCCGTTAACGACTTCGTTCCAGGACCAAAAGCCCTCATTACTTTGTTGGAAAGCCTCTGCAAGTAAACGACGCCAGTCCTGAATTAACGAATGAATTTTGATCATCGCTCTCGATTCCACGGCCTTCCGGAGAGATCGCCGTAAATCCGGCGCGTGGGGGGAAAACTTTCTAGCCCCGAAAAAGGGACCAAATGATCCCGGCGCATGCTTTTATTGGGTCGTTGCATAATTTTTAGCTCAGTGATTTCTCGAGTGTTACAGCGCTCCTATTATGTAAGTAGGATGCTTCCAGGAAACGGAGGGAAACGGAGACGTGGTTTGGGTGGGGGAGGAGGGGGGAAATCGGGTCGGCACATGCTTTGGGCACCCCACCCTATTTTTTATCCCTCTCTCTCTCCCCCCTCCCCAGCTGGTCTCGCCGGTGATATTCATATTACGGAACTCCTCCCCACTCAGGGTCTCCACCCACTTCTCCCGATGTAACCGATCACCACCGCCGGCTCGGTTCCTCCCTCCCGATTGTTTTACGGTTTTTTTCCCTCACGACGAATTTCAACGCCCAGATTCCGGGAGTGCGAGCGAGTGGTCCGTCCGTAAAATATTCTCTCTCGCTTCTTTTCTTTCTTTAGCGTAGGGCCGGGGAGAGGTCCCCGCGAGGCTTGCTCCTTAAAAATGCTCCCCGCTGTAGGATCCAATTCGGGCGAGAAGGCCGGGGAGAGAGAAAGGGGGGAGGGGTCATGCGTGGGCATTCGAGGGCGTGCACTCCGTAAAAGGGGAGGAGAAGGGGTGGGAAGGGGTCGATCAGACCCCGGAGTCTCTTCGCCCACACACTTTAGCGGCCCCCGAAGGGAAACCGAGGCGTTTGAAGGCTTCCGGGTTGGATTGGGCTCCATTGCGGAAGGAGTCAACGCATGGGTAATTAAATCCAGATCCATGTCGTGGAGACATGCGAATAAACAGAACGCAGAAGATAAATTCGGTGAAAACAATCAGTGAAAGGTGGTTTAAACATACGAGTATTAAGATGTAAATTTAAAAAAAACACTTTACTCCGAGTTCCTATGGTGGTATGTTCTTGTGCCTCTTGTATTTCACATTGTACTGGTGGAAGTCTGGGTTTAGACCGCTCCCCCATTGCTGAGTCCTTATTACATATACCCATTATATAGGATAAAAGAGATTCTAACCAAAACGCGTATTATACATGCTCGAACTGTCCAGCCAAATTCCTAATTACCCCATTGCACAATAATTAACTCCATATTCTTGCTTGATAATCTCATGAGCATTAGTTTTTATCACCAGCTTTCAACTGTTGTGATGCAACTGCGTAAATGGTATGTGGTGCCTAATGCAAATCTTTACCATGAAAACATCGATTGTTTGCCTTATAAAAAAGAATTCCAGTATCAGAAAATGTAGGGTTATTAGCAATTAATTGCTCCAAAAGATGGCTGCGAGTGGAATGAATCTTACCTTCCATCTAACCTATATCAGCCTCATGTAATAGTGTATGATCACGTATATTGTACACTTTTATTAAGCTCAACTACCTAAACCGCGTAAATAAAACTCTGCATGCCCCTTGAAACGTTTGCAAGCATAAGTTTAAATCCCTGACCAGTCCTGGGCTTAGTTTCTGATAGTTTTGCTTATCACGCAGAGAGCAGGCTGTTTTGAGTACATTTTCCGTTTGTTCAACGTCAGTATAAGGCTGGCGATGGGTTGCTGACCCTCTGCGCATTATTCCCACCCCTTCGGCTCGAAAATGCGTCTCCGGAGAGGGGGGGATTGGGAACGGGACGCCTCCGGAAAAAAATCTTGATTCGTTTTCCACAGAGCCGTGTCCGCGGCTGCTTCCTCCGCTTTTTTCCCATCCCCCGACTCCCGGGGGTTGCGCCACACCTCGGAAACGCCTTACTTCCCATTGCACCTCTCCACCCGGAGCAGACGCGAGGGCACAGCGCGGCCTTTCCTTTACAGAAAAACCTCCGGCTCTCCTTCCATCTTTGAGAGCACTTCTTCTCTCTCATTGTGACTCCTCCCCCATCGTCCACCCCTCCGATATAAATGGGCTCTCCTCCGTGGGGTGCGGTGTTCTTATTTCCGTTTCCCGAGAGAGCAGATGGGACGGGGGCGAGCTAGACTAGCGGGGGTAATGGTCCCGATCGGGGATCCTCGCCTTCGGTTTCGGATCCTGCCGAAAAAAATCGAAGTCTCCCAGCCGCGTCCGCCCTTACAAATGAGCTTGGACCGCATGCCAGTGGAGTCACGAGGCGTGGCGAATCCGGTCGCTCTCTCGTATCTCGACATCAGGGAAGTGTGAGAAATCGGTCCGGGCCGTCTCGCGCACGCTAGGAGCAAGTGGGATGCCTCCTCGCGAGGGTTCAATTGCGTGTGGGTCACCTTGCGGTGGTTGGGCAACGCGCGGCTGGTGGCGCTGGGGTATCCAAAGAAAATATCCACTGCATGAAAGATCCCTCGCTCCAAGGGGATTTCATTTTTTTGGCTTCGTGGTGATTTTCTCGCTATTACACCCTCGCCCTCCGACACTGAGGCTCCCCTCAAGCCCGTAATGCGTACAGGAATTATACGACGAACTCGATAACTCATTGAAGGTCAGGATTAAAGTGTCTCCGAGGTGCTTTTCTCTCCATCGGTAGAATGAAGTTTAAAGGTCCTGAAACTGTTAATATCACATCACGTCACGCAACCCCAGCTTTATCTAACAACAGCACATGCTGGGTTGGACTCGATCCTGCGAGGTTTCACCTGCCAGATCGGCGTGTTACCAACGCGAATACGGCTTTTTTTACCACCTCATTTCTATATTCTTGTTTCTCCATCTCTTTCTTCTTTGCTAGCTTATAAATTTGAAAGGAATTTTATTCTCTTAAGCTTTTCTTCAGTGCAAGTTAATCTGATAGTCTGATAGAGATTTGTTTGTGATTTACTTACCTAAGTCTTACCTGCGTTCAAGCTCGTCGCATGATTCGTTGACAGTAAGGTGTTTGTTCCCTTAAAAAATCTTACGATACATTTGGATTTCTAATCGCACATTGATCTAGATTGACAGCCTAAGGCTTTGAATCGATGTTTGAGTCTTTCGCTGCTATTCGTCCTTGCCTCCACTTAAAATTTTCTATTCATTTATTTAGGCCATGAATAAAGAACAAGTTACAGGTAGTTCCAGTTAAATCTCCTAGAGGGCAAGGGTCTAGCCACGTTGGCACACCGTTTTCATGAGATCACCGAAGTTAAGCAACGTTGGGCCCGGACAGAGGTTGGATGGGTGACCCTCCTTCATACCTCTACCTTCTACGAGTAACATTGAAGGCTCTTGTCCCCTGTTTGCAAGTGGCGGGCAGGTGAAATGTGGGTTGGCACAATGAACCCAAAGAGGTCTAAGTGCCAGGGGGGCTCCAGAAGGCCCCCGCACACCCTTCCAATTTTTTAAGTTCTTAGATCTCGCTCAGAACTCTGTATCTTAAGGAACCCTGGGCTAGAGGCAGAGTGGGCCATATGGCCTCATCCAGCCCAGGATAAATAAAGAAATAAATAAAGAAATCTACGAATTATAGGCTCTTCATCACCTGAAACATTGAAATTAGCGTGGCGTGTGTGGTATATTTTAATATGATATATTCGAGATAAAGCTTAGATATTGTAACATTTGTTACTTTGAATATTTAGGTAAGAGAGCTCACCGAGAATAATAAATTATTTTTAAAGCAAATATAATCTGTTCTCACGATTCCTAGTCATAGTTCACCATTTTCATCAATTCCCTTTGATTTGTCTTCACAAGCTCTTTAAATTTATTTTCTATTTTTTAATTCTATAGATTTCCATTTTTGAGTTCTTGTGAATCGTAATTACAACGAAATATTCAATTCGTGTGATTTAAGTGTTTTTTCATGTTACATTTAATAGACTTTAGGAAAAAGTAATAGTGAACTATTATCAATCTTTCCAGGCACTAGAGACCTCGCAGGAAGGCCCTTGATCCTATACGAAGTGTCATCCGTCCAAAAAGCATCGTTGGATCACACCCACGTGGCCAGCGTGCTCCTATACTACGGATCCGTGCCAAGGTGAGTTGTTTCGCTTGGACGTGAGGTCTCGACACTTAAAGAGAGCGGGGGGGATGTGCACGCTCTCCGGCCGACGAAGACGACACGCCTTTCAGACTCGGGAGAGCCCCGTGGTTGCTGCAATTGCCGTTTCTGCATCCTTATCACGCCTCGTGCATCGTTTTTGAAGCCGAGGCGATTAGATAAGCGAAACAATGCCTCGGAGTCGGCAAAACGAGCACTTACATTAGTGCTCGGCCTCTTACCAGCTTCGCCTAACGAGGTCGTCGGCTCGCCCGTGACTACTCCAAGTGCAATTGGAAGACTTGAATAGAATTTGCTCTTGCAGATGCATCTGCGGAGCAGTTAAGTTGTATCCTCCAAGGCATCGTTTTTTTGCTGTTTTGGTGGAGATTTTTCCAGTTTCAAATCATCTCAATCATCTCAAAAAAATCTCCCTACATAATCTATTTACTCATTAAAGTTGATCATCTTCTCCGAGACCTTTACTACAATACGCGTTAAAAAATTGAAAGTTTAAATTTTAATCAATGTAATATACTTATAATATCATTATATTTTCAGCATTACAAACATTTTCACTGCCCTCTAAATAAATGGCTTCAATGTTTAGAGAGGTACTTATGCGTAATTCCATGCAACGTGTACTATTAGGTACATACATGTATAATTATATTACAGAAATTGTAACAGTAGCGGAATTTGGATAAACAACAACTGGAGGCAATCTCCAGTGCCTCGCCATCTCCTTTTATGCCACTGAAATTTACACTCCGATCATGTTTCTATTCAGGTCAGAAAAGGAAAATTATCTCTTCTGATTAATTTTATCCGTTGAGAAAAACATTTACTCGAGTGGGAATGAAAATATTCATCGAAAGAAAAAAGAAACTATTCCTCCTAACGCTACCCATCCACATTAATTTTTTGCCTGATTCTACACGAGTGAGCAATATCTCAGAGGGCAATGCTTATTTATTAAGGTATGGATTTTAGCTTTCATTTCTTGGCGAAAAAATGAGTCGTTAAGTAATGCCATCGGCAACTTAGGAAGACTGTCAAATGCTGTAAATAAGTCATCCTTCGGTAATGATATTTGTAAACCCTCCCCTTTTTCCTTCGTGCGGAGGAGACCGGTCCAAATTCAATTTGGGCCAATCATTTGAGGGCACTAATCGCTGGTTATCGGATATCCATCCATCGCCCGACCTCGCATCGATGGCAATACGATCCCGCTGAGCGATGACTCTGATGGAACCCACAGGCAAAGTGTTGGGTCTTTCTGCGGAGTTAAAAAAAAGGAGAGAGTGCACATTTCAATTTCACCGTCCCCTGTCACACTTGAGTTATAATTTCCCTCGGAATTACGCGAGTGAAAAATGGGCTCCGTTGGGTTCGAATCGGTGGGGATAGTTGATTTTTTTTCCGCGAAATAATAGGTGTGGATTCTTGAGCCTCGGTTTCTCCCACCCTCGCCCCCTCCTCGTCCTTTCATTCCTCCCGTATCTTGGTCTCTCTCTATCGTTCCCTTTCCATCTCTTTCCCTTGCCCCACTTCACGATCTGACATAAAGACGCATCGCTCGAGTGATGGGTTTTACGAACGCACTGCTTTCTTCACTTGAGCCCACCGCTCCACGCCCGTCCGCTGGCCTGCGCGGAAGAGGTACGTCCGCGTCGTTTTCGTAATGTCTCAATGATTCACGATTAATTGCCCCGCTCTCCCTGCTTTCGTTTCCTCGTTCTCTATTCTTCCTCGGATATCCCACAGCAATGCATCCATCTCCTCGTCCCTCTCCTCCCACGACCCCCCTCCCGACAAGCATTCCCGCTCTCCAACTTCCAGTTCTTCCACGCAGTCTCTCAGAAGAACAAAGGAGACTCCCCTTGGCTCTGTGATAAATCAAGCTTAAATGAGAACCGATTGGACGTTATCGTGTCAGCGCGTGTCGTGGTGGGGGGAGGAAGATTTTAGAGTAAAAAGACGTAAAAACCCCGTGAAATCCGCGGCCGTGGTTGTTCCTCGCTCACCAAGCCGGGAGGGAAAGAGATCTTTGCTCGCGCGCGCGCGTTCGCATGGGTAATCGTTTGTTATTTTGTAGGACATCCGCTAATAAGCGTGCCCGTCGGTCGTTTGATCTCGGCGAGCGCCCACCTCGGTCGCCTTGTGCCTACAATTGAAAATTACGCCCTCGTGATTTGGTCCATTATTCTTAAGCCACCCCTCCGATCCATCCCCTCGCCTCTCTTTTATCGGGGATGCTGAGGAAAATCGAGCCTTGGAGGGGTGATCTTTCAGTCCGGGTGATGAATCGGAGGTACAAAATCAAACCGATTGCTAAATCAAGTTTTATTTCTTAATCAGCCGTTTAGCGAAACCCGTTCCCCTGGCCCTCTTATCTATAGCTAACCCTATCCCGCCACGGTCTCTACGCCGTTCACGAACTCAGGAGATAGGAGATCGTTTCTTGGGTCCGCGAAGGTAAAAGGGATTCTTGGAGAAGGAAGTTTGTGAAGATTTATTTGTTGGGATACGTAGGATTCGACTCCGGTCAGGGGAGGGAGCAAAGAGGGATCGAACTGAATGCAATGTGTTGATCTTGTGTGGCTTAAAAAGTATGTCGACTTTCTCTCCTCGAGGCCTGGAACAAATAGAGATCACCTCGCTTAAAAAGGTAAACAAGTTTATCTATTTTGCGTCTGCAAACCATTAAGGCTTTGTTACCCTTCCCCTATCTCTCTTCTTAGCCAAATTCGTGGCAAATATCAATCTAGTAGCTAGTATCGAAGTAGTTTCAGGGTTCGGTGGGCATCGATAAACTTTACAATGGCCAATAGAGTGATAACAATAGGCTATCGATGGTTTTCATGGGTGTTTCTTATGCTTTGAAAAAAATGTTGGTAATTTCCTTCTCAAATCCCTGCTCGCTATCCTGACCCCCACGGTGATTTCTTCACTCATTTTGTGAAACAGAGGTTGATTAAATATATTTTTCCTACTCAGTGTTGGGCCAAGAATAAGGGAAATATCGAATATGTCTGGCCTATATTTGATGAAACTATAGGCATGACTTTCTAATATTTCGCTTCCAAAGTTAATGTTTTAGTATGAGGTGACTTTATCATACCCAGCGAGATCAAAACAATAATATGTTGCATATTTTTCAGATAGTAACGGTTTTACGGAACGCTTTTCAAATGTTAAGTTACTTAATCCCCGCTTAATTGATGCTAACGTATTATTTTTATTTTTCTTATGCAGGAAAACTATTTAATGTTATTGATGGCTGACTGGAATTTTATGACCTCACCCCCGTGCAGGATTTGGCAGCTTTCCCGCATTCATTATGGCATTCGAAGGAAGTCAGTTTCTACATTTCATCCCCTAGTTATGCTTTTTCCTATTAAAATACTCTTCTTAAAAGTACCATAATCAGAGGGGACTATTATTTAACGCTCATCGTCTTGAAAATAGTTTTAAGAATCAATGTATCCGGGAACACCAAGAGATCGTTATCCACCGGTGTTCTACTATTGAACTACTTCATCTTGTCCTGTATGTTGCTTGAGTAGCATTCTGTTCTTTCTTATTATATTTTACTTATTGTCTCCGCGACTTCTGCTTTCTTTTCACGTATTATCCTCGGAAATCACGTCGCTCTAATATTGAGGTAGTCGGCTCATCTTCAAACACGAAGTCAATTTTTGCGAGAGGTAGTCATTTAGCAAGCAGCATCGACCGTATTTGGAGAACGAAGTACCCCTCGGGCATCTTCACGAAATCATTGCCAAGAACCCGGGTGTTGGCGTAGTCCTGACGTCTTTCGAAATGTCACGACGCGGTGAAATTTGCATGCATCCAATGCAGTGATCAGGCTAAACCTGAATAAAGTTAGTAAATTTATGGATATATCCCAGAAGAGAAGGCATCCCTCAAAAATGCGAGATAGCCCAGGTTCAGTCCGCGGGCCATAGGTGCATTATATCTTCTCATTCTCTAAGGCCCCCAGAGTTTGGGAAGGATAAACCGTGACGAAAGAATATCTTTTGTCTCAATCCATTGGAAAGCATGTACTCGTATCCGGTCCTTTCGTGGGGCCCTCAGGGACTTCGCGTCGCGCTCAGAATATTCATGAGCACGCGTCCACTATATTCTGGGAACTCTTCATTTTTTTAATCTTCGGTCTTCCGCGGTCGTTTCTTTCGCTATAGCGTAGGTGAACGAGGAGTGACTTCGGCCAGATTGAAAATCGACTTCCATCTCTTCTCAGAAGTAGTAAATTCTCTGTTCTCGAGATGTTTACATCACTTTGGTAAGGTTCTATTGTCATTGAATGCGTAGAAATTTTATGGTAATAAAATTTATATTATTATTCCATATTGCATATAAAATAAGTATTTTCCCAGAGTGGCAACTGTTCACATAGCCCTTTTCATGTGCTTTTCAATATGGCATCATATAATGGTTGTTCTTATGTTAAGAATTTATTATGTCATCATTAAGCTTGCTTAGTAATGCCCAAATATTAATTGTTTCTGCTTTTTACTTATACAATTTCCGCTCTCCTTCATAAGCATATTTTGTTGTGAATCAAAACGTGTTTGGGGAGTATATTTCATTTAATACGCCCTAAGCTGGCAGAATGCCATGATGAGAGCTTCCGATTACTTTTTCTTAATTTTTATTCCACATTTTTAACGTGGGAAAGTTTTGCTCCGTAAAAACTTATCAAAAATTCAAGAGTGGATTTCCTCAGCTTAGTCCTTTCCATCATATGGTGCCAGGTCATTCACCGGAAGATTTTGAGTAATCCTATACTGATAACTCCATCAAACTCACGCCAACTCACTCACGGTTAGCTTACTACTACGCCAGCCCCATATAGGCGTGCAAGTGGCACAAAAATTATATTTATGTTTTAAGGTAGTATCTCCAAGTCACTAATAAGACAACTGTTAAAAAATTCAAACATTTGGTCATGGTAATAACAATAAACACGAACCTCCACGATAGTAATGATAAAGAATTATGCCCAGGCTAAGATAATTATTTGGAAATGAGGATTACTCCGAAAATAGTTGCAAGAAATTCTTTTTCAGGAAAAAATAGAAATTATTGAGTAAAACTACAGTAATTTATGAGGAAACATATGAAATTTGAGAGCTAAGTTGAGTGTAATAGCTAAGACAAAGCAATTTATATCATGGGAGAAATTCTTGATGCTGATGAGAAAGGCTGAGAATGAGTTTACAAAGATGTTAAGCAGCTGTCCTAGAATGGAGATGAGTGGATTATAGGTGGGAGTTCAAGGGTGCCACTAACACACTTGCTAACAAATACCCAGAATACAGTTCTGGAAAGGAAAAAATATTTAAATCTCCGCCTGAATAAAAATGGGTGAAAACTCTCGACGAAGATTATTCTGAAACTGAGGAGTGCATGAAAATAGTTTATAACCGTATCTTTGAATATCATATTTTAGGCAATTTCACTTCCAGCACGTAAAATAATTGTTTTCACGTCCCTGAAATAGACAGTTGATTTCTTTATAACCTGTCGGAATGGCATCCCTTCTCTTCCGTTGAATATGAATCTTCCGGTCGGAACCTTAATGGGTGCTCAGGAAATATGCTGCGGAAGAGTCCTACATTCGATTCAACCGACACGCATCGATCTCCCTCTCTCTCTCTCGCACACATTCTTGACGGAATCTCTGCTGAATCAATGCATTCAAATCCGCGCAATTATTTTGTTTATATCTCATCGAATAAATTCCCGTCTCCCCTCTCCCTCTGGAAAGCCAAGGCGCGCTCGAGTCTCAGTCCCAACCCTCCTGCTCGTTCATTTTCCTGGTCGCCAGAGCTTTTACTCACCTCTCCCCTCCCCCACCTCAATCCTTCCCCCACACACGCCCGCAGACACCCTTAAACCCACCCCCATCCCCTTCTCCCTCCCGAAGCCCGAGCGCAATCACTCTCCATTTCTCCTTGTTACTTATTTACCTCTTAATCCTTGTCTCTGGAGTTTCACCCGCATCCACCTCCTTCCCTCCATCCCACCTCAATTCCCCCTGCCTTCATTCTCCCCTAACCACCCAACCCCCCGCACCGCACCACCGTGCACACACGTACCTACTGCCATACAAAAGCCTCCGAGCGCGCGCATCCCTTCCGAGATATATACAACTCCTTCCCGGTTAAGAAGTCCTCTTGCTAACGAGAGAATGAAGCGGATCTTTCTTTCTACTCTCCTCTCTGCAATGACCTCTTTCTTCCTATTTCTCTCTTCCCCGTCCTTTTCACTCTTTGCTTCTCCTTTAATTGTGCAAAATCTCGTTGCTCACGAAAATTTAGCGGCTCTTGCTTATTTCAAATGAGCTTAGTGTGGCCATTTGCTGCACTCAATTCTTTAAAATTTTATATTCGATTCCTTTTCTACTCTTTCACAGTAATGTTAGCTTACACGCTATCTCTTATTAGATTCTTATAGTTAGGTCTTTCTCATTGAGAGTATTAAAAACTAAAAGCTAACAACTAAAGCTGGTGAAGCTCTTACTTTATATATTTTTCTTCGAATTTTTAATGTGTTTTTGTGACTGAAAATAAATTATTTTATATCGCTCTTAATTATAGGTTATCTTACTAATGCTGCACATGCAGTAAATATTGTCATTGTTAGCATCGTCGCATGTGTTTTATTAAATTGAATGCACTTTAATTTTTAGTCACTCAATCACTTAGTCCCTCCAAAAAAACTCTTTTGGATTATCCGCTGTGCTATGTAACGCAGATATTTATGAGGTCAGGAGTAGTGTGAGCACAAAAAATCTTGGTCACCGCCTGGGAAGCTTAAGGATTTACCTTTTTCCGTTCGAGTTTGCTTTCCTCATTTTTTATCTCATATCCCCTTTCCTGTTAGCGCATCCTAAACTCTTTCATAGATCCATTTCTTTTCATTCTGGCGGAATGCTACTGGAGGAAGTATTTCCTCTTCTTTTTTTCCTTTTCACATATTTCTCCCTCTGGGACTTCCATCATTCTCCTCCGCGGTCATTGTTTTTTGTGTGTTTTTTCCTCGACTTCCATATGGACATGGATTTGACCGTCAGCAAAAGAGTCAACGCTCCCATGCCTACTACGATGAGTCAAAACAATTTCAAACGTTGTTAGCTTTCACCCTGCATCTTAGTACCTATATTCTAACAACTATTCTTATTCAATTTCGTTAAAAACTTTAGCGCAAAACGGGACAGTTGGTCAGATTACTTTCGCCGCAGTGTTGACCGGTGAAAAAAACTTACCCATTATCGATTGTCTAAAGTTATAAGCGATGATACCCTCCCAATCTGCGTCAAAACTTTCCAATCCCATCAATCACTCCACCCTCATGTCCTATTTCCTCACGTCGTTGAATTCGTGTACGTTAACACGACGCTCACGACGCCTCGGATGCGCTCTAATCTAGCCTTGTGGTCATGTTGCTGTTCCACTCAAAAGAATGTGCTACAAATCGGCAGAGGGGTGGGTTTTTTTTGGTACCCGTGAATATATTTGAATATTAAAAATGCGTGTGACACAAACTGTTGCGGACGTCGTGCTTTTTCTGGACAAGGCTATAATGTATTCCTCGGGAGATTGGAGCTGTTCGTCCTCAAGTAGGTTCACCCTAGGAGAAAAAGGAGACGGAACCACTTTTCCTGGGAGATACTTTTTCCAAGAACAAAGTGGATATCAATTTTTGGGAGACTTTGAGCGATTGGTTACTTTACGAGGTGCGTGCGCTTTTCTAAATCCTCCATCTTTCTCTAGGAGGTCAGTATATCCTCATTTATCTACGAGAGCTTTGAAACTCTTTCTTCCACCCTCGAAACGTTTCATTTCGCGTTCACAATCATTTTGGGGAATGTTCCTCTTCAATCCCCCCATCGTTGAGGAGGAAATCCACCACTTTCCCTTCTACGTTGAACAAAGTGCACTCAGTGTTGATATCCGCGTTAAACAGATGCAATGAATGATCTTTATTTCTTTCTCTCCCGTTCAAAGAGCATACAAGCCGCTAGAGAGTACGTCAAGGAGACGGAACAGGGAGGAATTAGGATGCCCGAGCATATAAGGAGATGCGCTCTCATGTTTATATCCCTTTCATCTTCGGGATGTGTATATTCTAATGCGACTCGATCGGCTCGGTTCGATAACCAAAAGGAGAATCTCGAACCGCAGTGGACAAGATCTCGGGTGTGAATTTCCCTATTCGTCTCAGCGCCCATTTCCACGCCTGATTCGCCCCATTTGTATTCTGTACTTTTTCTCACTCTGCGTGCAATTCTACATCTACATCTACATAATACCCTGCAAGCCACCACAAGGGTGTGTGGCAGGGGGTGATTGCTCACCAAACATGCACTACATATCATGCATAAAAAAAGGAATAGTATTAATATAGTAGTCAGAACTACACTATTTAAAAAAGATAGAAATTGCAAAGCAAACATGCAAAAACATTCTGTTAGTAGGGTAAGCTTTAAGTACTCATACCAACATGCAGCTACCAATGCTATTCATTGCTACTCCGATAGGACATATTTACCGTTATTCGTATCTCTTATTGTGCGAGGGAAAAAGGACATTTTGAATCGGTCAGTTCGGCAATCAATTTCTCTAACTTTATGATTATGGTCCAGTCTGCCATAGTAAGTTGGGGTTCGTAAAATATTTTTAACATCATCACTGAAAATATTGCCTTGGAATTTGTGGAAGAGATTAAGTCTAAATTTCAACCTGCGATCTGACAATGATTCCCATTTCAATTCATTTAATAGACTGGTTACGCTAATATAATTATCGTATCGTCCCTTTACAAATCTTGCCGATCTTCGCTGCACACGTTCAAGTTCATTACTTAGACCGATTTCGTAGGGATCCCACACACTGGCAGCATATTCCAAATGAGGTCTAACAAGGGAAAAGTAGCTGATTTCTCGTACATGATCGTCACATTTACCCAATACTCTTTTAATGAAACCCAGTTTGCGATTCGCTTGACCCATTATTTCACGAATGTGTTTACCCCAGGAAAGATCATTTGTCAGTCTTATTCCAAGATATTTAATGGATTCCACGTTTGTTAATTCATTATTACTTATTTTGTAAGTGCTAGGGGGAGAGCTATTCTTTTTCCAAAAATTCATTACAAGACATTTCTTAAAGTTTAATTCTAACTGCCATGTATTGAATTGAAGGCAAACGGGCTCTTCCGGGTTTGTTAACTGCTGACTAGTGTAACTTCATCTATCCGGTTATTATTGAGCTCTTCGGAGGCCCACTTCTGTGGTCAAAAAGGTTTTCAGTTGGGCTGAGTGAATGAAAAATTGACGAAGGGACTCTACATTTGCTGGATGGATTTCCTTTGGAAATTATTCTCGGATCCTAAACTGCATCCTAATTTCTAATTTAGTGGCTGGAGAGATAACATCCATTCCTCATCATTTTAGCTCCGGAGATGATGTAGAAAAAGCATGATTTGGTGGACGCTGTTCATTTTTCCTTCCAAGGAAGTGTTTCTTCAAGAGGTTTTGAGAGTAAACATTGTAAGAAAATCAGCACAAAAATTAACTAGTTTCAAATTTCATGTGAAATCCATCCCCGAAATAATGCACGACTCACCAAAAGTAAAATTTTTATAAGTGTGCAACATTGCTTTCTGCATGTTTTAGCTCATCCAACAATCGGCTACCTTCATTATATAATGTCCCATTGTTTTAGGTACACACTAGCCAACTGCAGTTTTAAGAAAGTCACCCTAATATTCTCTTTCTGTAATGATTCTCAAGAGTGACTGATTTGTTCATTTCTTAATAAAACATAGTTTAATGGGTACCTACTGAGTTGGGCGACGAAATGACCAGCTAAAATAACACATAATCATCTTTTAATCTCGCGTATATCCAAGTCGCTCTTCCATTCTCGTAGCTATTGCAATGTCGTTTTATCGACCTCACTAAAATGTGCATGCTACTAAGTAAAAGATCAAGTGACTAATAATGGCTGGTAATAAATTAAAATTTCCAGTCATTCTCTCCCTAATTAACCCTATCACAAATAGTATAGGTACTCTACGCCTAGATTTTGCATGTGTGGTTGCTTGGCTGCCATAGCGTTGAGTATGCTCTATACTATAGTTTAGAGAGTTCCTAACCAAATTTTAAGTTCGAAATCGGATAGTACGGTACGTGGCATTGCGTGGAAAGACTTAGTATTTAATATCGTTTAACCAGAATGATAATCTAATGAACCATAAACTACATTTTAACGGGCATTATCCTTCACTCAGTTGGAGAACTTGTTTTTTAGTCATAGATAAAGCATTGTTAAAATATTTTCTGTCATGTATTTTGAGAATAATCCAAAAATTTCATTTGAGAACCTCCAATTCGTCATACTTTCATGTTTCATGTATAATTACAACTGCACCATATGCAACATTAAGTGTGAGGTCAACAGGCTCCCGTTTGTTTCGAAGAAATTTTCACCAGCCACCTCCCGATTGTTCCAATCAGTAAGTGACCAAGATTTTTAAGTCCAGGTGTAAGGGAGAATTGTAACTCTCCCTGTGATCATAGGCATGGAGGAGCAAGATTTATGAAGAAAGCATCGGCTTCACGTGAGATTTCAAAGGAAAGCTCCTAAAGAAGAAAACACCGTACTGGGAAACCAGTCTTTTATTAGGTCGGATCTCGCCCGAATCCACGCACCATTCGTTTTCTCAGGTGTAAAATGCTACTTTCTTTGAATGCGTTACTGGTGCAAAAAGTTGTTTCTTTTTATTGTCGCTCCCGGAGACATACTTGTCTGATAGTAGTAGTAGTAGGTAAGCAGTCGGCGACATGGATCCGCTGTCCGCTTTCGGAATCCCTGTAAATTTCTTAGACGCCCTTGGAACGCTGCAGCGTGCTGTCTCAAAAACTTGCAATACTTATGCCGCTTAATGAGGCAAGCGATGGTGTAGATGAGATGAAATTTGCTCAGATAGACCAGATCCGTGGCAAAAACCTTATTATCTACCTACTCCCGGGAGCCGTTACTCCAGTTTAAATGGGATTTCAAGGCTAAAGACTCGCGCGCGCACTCCAGTCGGTTTCTCGACAGCCGCTTCCCTCCCCGAGCACAAACTTGTATTAACGGCGGCGAAGAAAGAAGCGAGATAAAGATCAAGAATGACAAGTCATCCCCCGCTTCCCCATGTCTCCCCCCCCCCCTCTCTCTCTCTCTCTCTCTTTCCTCTCCTCCGCTAGAAAGCTTTTTGTTTCGAATAATCCTGACCTCCTTCTCCACACCGCCGATTTGCACGGGATGGGATTCCCTCTCCGTGTTTTCCCTTCCCTTCGCGGCGTGGGTGGAAGTCTCCCAGGGCAACGCGTGCGGGATAATTCGGGCATTTTTTTTTTGGCTCGCTCACGCGCGTTGCTAATTTTTGGAGGTCGTCCCAAGAGGGAAGGGGGAAAGGAACGTAAACATGGACGGAATCGCACGCCGAGTAACGCGGTCTTTCATTTTCAATCCGAGTCCATCACAAACAGCCAGAAGCGAAATGTAGTAAATTGATTCGCTATTTTAAAAAGAGCTGAAGAGAGTGTTTTTATACCTATGCTCCGTTTGTTTTAATGCAAAGAATTCTAGTATACTCTTATATCTACGTAATTATACGTATTATATTCCACCGTAATGATAAGTGGGTGGGGGTGAATCTTCTTCAAACGTCTGCTACCTTCAGTGCAAAATAAGGATTAGTAGCTATATTTTAGTCGAAATGTAACGATTCAATTAAGATTTCAGAAAGAAATCAGAGTAAGCATGCATAAGCGTGTTATTATTTGAGTTAGCCAAAAACCTCTATGCGGACATACAACTAATGAGGAGGATACCTATCGATAAAATTGTGTATATATACAATTGAATGTATTCACAGTTATTCAGATCCCTAATTGTGCATGTAAAAGAAAGACGCCTTAATTCCGTCGGGTCGGCAATCAATTTCATTAATTTTATTTCCATGGTCCAGTCTACCGTAATAAATTAATTCACTAAATTTTTAATCATTAAAAATATCGTCTTAAATAAAATATTAAGACGATATTTTTAGTTAAATTTAAGCCGGTTGAGTTCATTTTTGTAACACGTATGTACATTTCATCCCACGTGAAAGCAACGTGATAAGGAAGATTCATATCAACTGTTTCACCAATTATCTATGCTCTCCGTTTTGTTTAAATTTGGATAGGACCTGAGATCAAGAAACATCTACACGATACCCTGCAAGCCACCGCGAGGGTGTGTGGCAGGGGGTGAAGATCACCAAGCATACACTACTAACTATGGAAACCAACTATATAATAATTAAGAAATGGTATTTACGCCCCTTTTTGACTGCTATCTAATATCATTCCATTTGAACGTCAAGTTAACACCTTGGTGGTGTAGATTTCGATTTTTTTATATGCCACAATCAGTTGACTGACACTAGATAACCGCGGAAGAAATCACCTACTCACGATGTTGTTCGTAGTTCGAAAGAGTAATTCACATGGTGAAATAAGCCCTCCGTTTTTACAAGTATTTTATGCATGGTACTAATGAATTATTTTAGAAAATTCTCAATCTTGGCCCATCTTTAAACTATCTCAACTTCCCAATCTCAATAGGATTGAAAAATTATGCTTTGATAGACATCAAGTATTCACTCTCGCCGGGAAAATAACACAAGTCAAATTTGTGAGTTTAAAATTACATGAATAACGCAAAGCTGAATCATCCACCCCTCAGCCAGAGATAATGTTCAATTCCGCTAAGTTTGGCCACATAAATCTATTTATTATCATGAGTGAAAAGTTAATATGATTTTGATATTCAGTTGAGGTCATTTTCACAAACAGTGCTGACAGAAACAGTCTTAAAATCTGGCCAAAATAAGGAGCCGAAGCTTGAAGACCGCTTGTCCATCAGAAGGATAATGATCACGATGATGAAAATGATAATCAGAAAGATAACTCTTCATTTCAAGGTGATAGCAAACGACTTCTTGAAATTGTATCTTTTTGTATGATGTAGTGGATGAGAAAAAGTAGATTCACTTACGGCACGAGCACTCCACATTCCCTATAATCTACCTTTAATTTCTCTACATTCTATATTTAATCATGTGGAGTTGGTTGAAGTTAGTTGCTGCTCTTTCCAAACTTGCTCTCATGCACTCTCTCCACTGATCCATAGCATTCATTGCATATCGTCGGCGAATTCTTGAAACCTATATGTGACCAAAATACCAAAATTGAGCTTTTGTTATAAAAATGTTCGTCTCGTCATGGCACATCTACCTATGAAACCTACAATGTGATATAATTGTGTTAAAATATAAAATAAAGTATATTATATTTATATAATTAATATAAAAATGCTATTTTAACATTTTAAAAGTTTTTTTCTGTCTCCTGTGAAATTTTATATTTAGCACATAGTAGGTTTCAGGAATCCACCGACGATATGCTGAGAAATGGCACGATTTTTACCGATTTGGTAAAAATTTTTCATCTGATAGGCATGTTTGGTACAAAAATTCATTTTATCAATTACCACTAACATAAGATCATCTCACGATTTTCATGATTCATCTTTCTTGTAGTAATTCTAAATACCACCAAAATCTTTTAAGTACCCTGTACAGGGAGTGAATTTGCAACAACTACGCAGCACGTATGTATGAATGTACCGTGCTTGGCTATGCAATAAAGGATGGTCGTTGGAGGAATTCTCCTCCCCTCCCGAAAGATATACCCCCGCCACTTGCAGTGCGTTACTTTGTAAGGTGTTTTTATACATGAAAAAAAGGTACACCATCAAGTCCGACATGACGCAACAATTTTCTCTTGTCTTTTACAGAGCCGAGCGCGCCCGGGAAGGTTTTACAGTCCTGGTGCTCTTCTCATCGTCCGAGCCACCGTCCAACAGCTCCGCCCTCGAGGTCCTCGATCAAGCCCTTGCAGTCGTAAAGGTGAGCATAAGTGGGAGAGGCGGGCGTTGTCTACTTCGACTATGTCGCCTCCTTTGAGGTAAGGTGGGAAGGAAGGTGCGGGGTGAAAGAGACGAGTTGTTCAAGTGCTCATTACAACATGTGCTCACTCAAAATTTTATTTGCTTCAAAGAACTTCATATTGCTTCAATGAGTTGCTTCAAAAAAATTTAACTCTTGCAAAAATCATAGTTCTGTAGGATTTTCTTTTAGTTGACGAAACAAATCTGGGCAGGGTATAAAAAACAATTTCGGAATAATTTACATCTGTGTATATACGTCACGATTTTGAAATGTAAGCACTACGAGTACATTTAAAGCGAAGTTTATAATTTTTCCTATCCCTCTCAATGTTTTTTCTTTAGGTTGCTATCATGGGTTCCGTGATTCTGACAAAAATGAGTAAATAGGTTTCACTGCCTGGGAATACTCGTTTCAAAAACTCAATACCAATCACAGTGTTATTTCTATAATAACCAAAACTATACGCGAAATAAATCATCGGAAAAGAAATTGACAGTTAATCACTGTGCACCCTACAGAAATATGAAAATTGTAAGAAGTAGGGTGCTTTTTATCAATTTACCAATGTACACTTCTTGTAGAAAAAATTGATAGCATTACACTTAATCTCCTGTTGAGACTAGTATTACATTTGGGCCGGGAAGGGAATGATATTCCGCTGGTTCCTCCGGGAGGGTAGCCGGGGAAGAGGAGACAACGGCATCCGCTTCTTGAATGAGACGTCGACCTGCGCGGCGGCGCTGCGATGGCCGGGGAAACTGAGGAGGCGTGTGCTCTTGCGCGCGTGGAGGGAGGCTGGGGCGGAGGAGGGTGGAGGCCGTTTTCTTCCGAGATGGACGGCGAGGTGTCGCGGCAGTTCCGGGAGGGGTTCGAAATATTATAACAACGGAGGAACGCCTTGACCAATTAGCGTGGGGATTTATGTGGTCGAAAACTAAAACAAAAAATACGTCCTCACATTTACACGTCTCAACCGAAACGGTCCTCCGCTCGCTCATGCTTTTTTTCATTCACTCCCACGGGTTTCTGGATGATTACTTCCTTCAAGGCAAGGTGCTTTCTTGTTCTTCTCGACGTTTGAACGTTGTTTTAATATATTTTCGTGGTCAGAGTACGTTCCAACTCCCTCGGAACCAACATCGCTTTTTTATTTATTTTTTATCGCTCACAAAGGCCTGTATGCATGTATCTTAAAGGAGTCTGTAATTTTAACGAGATTCTCGAGGCATAAAATTCAAGTAAATTTTTATTTTTATGTCGATGATAATCATCAGTATTTTGTTATCGGCGAACTTTTCCTTCAACAATGCGAAAGCTTAAGTAGAGGGAGATTTCCTTCATATGCTTCATCTATAAAATATTTGCGAAATACTCACCCCCTCTTTATTCCAGCGGTATATATTTTCTAGCGCATAAGACAGTAGTTCCCACACCAAGAACGTCAGCCTTTGAATGTACGGTCATTGGATAAACTGGAATGACAAGGATGGAACATGTGTATCACCTTCAGTTGCAAGTTTTCATTTCACTTGGAATATGTTGGAGCATACCAGATACCGCGTAACCACCGCGAAAAATCACCGGAAGCAGTATCCTCGAGGTTGTCATGGTTGTCCATCGCTGCCATTTCCTCCGGTGGCCACACCTTTCGCTCTCAATTCATCATCCCCTTATAAGGTGACCTCACCGGTTGACCTCACGTGACTCTTAAACCAGCTCCGCCAACTATAACAGGGGAATGGCGACGGCTTCTTGGATTGAACGGGTTACTCCTCTCCCCATTAAAATATCTCGAGTCACAATGGAGTGGTTTTCCCTGAGAGAGAGGTCGGAAGAGATAAGACTACGCAGATAATTTCCTCAGGTCCACCTTCTTTAAAATGCAAATGGATGGCGATCAGGAGCAATCATTTCAAGGCGTCGCGCCCCGTTCTGTATCATTTCATCTGCCCACTCCGGGCACGTGTGTGTGGTTGAGCCATTTGTCATCTCTTCTCTAGGTTGAACTCGTGGTTTTCCCTTCCCAGTGTACACCGCCTTAGAAGATAAAACCGTGATAAATCGATGTTTCCCTTTAGTGGACAAATTTAGAGTAAGATATTGCATAAAGCGACATGAGAAATATTTGAAATAAAAGTTATTGTGAAAAAACACGACGAGATGAAATAGTTTGCTGCGAATGGTCTCTGTTTCTGTTCTACAATTTCAATCCTAAACCTATTTTCTCTGAGCTCAAAATGTAAAAATGTATGCATCTTGCATTGAGAGAGATATTCTTCCATGATGTGCAAGCATCATCCCTCAGAGCGTTCCACTTCTCTCGGGACTGTCTGATTAACAGAGAGTGGCAGAACACGGCCCAGCGGTGATTCCTGGTTTATTCGAAGACCATAAACTTGCACAGCGGAGCCACGGAAATGTAAATTGGCAGCGAGAACACGGAACATCCCCACGAGCGAAGCCGTTTGTATGGCTAGCAGCACGCCCTCACTTTTTTTCTATTTGTAACTCAGTGCTTCAAGGTGGTTGGATCGCAACTACGCAAGTCAAAACAATTGTTAAGCTCCCCCATTTTCTTAATTCGTTTTTAAAATACTGCATTTTGCTGTTAGATTCCCTAAGTTTCCGAAAATTTAAGTTTATATTATAAAGGCTAATCCCTGGTAAGATTAATTTTATAATTACCTTGCCGAGGTCGATGAGCTAACCGTATCATGATATCCATCAAACTAACTCATTTAGTGGGCAGTGTCCCTATTAATTTGCTAAATACTCAAATGTAAAATGGATTAGTGCCTTTGCACTCTATATAAGTTTTTTTACAGGAGTATATTTTACTTGTATACTGCTTATTCTCGCTGTATAAGCTAATGCATTTTCTTTTCTAATTCGTGAAAAAATCTGGCTACAAAGTAGAAATAATTTCACATAAACACCTTCAGATTTACCTGAAATAAATCAAGTATCGAAAAGATGATATGACTTTCATGTATCTAACCAGCCACCGTAAAGTCTCTCAGCTCGCGTTCACTCGAGAGCCATCCCGGCTTCGCTCCATACTCAGGATTCAGGAGCGATGTTCGTCATAACCGCCCAACCCTACCGCATTATTCCTGGGCATCCATCCCGATGGGTGTCTCAACGGTGGATTTACTCGTGGTGCCTTAAGAGAGTACTTACGCCCCGATAACCTCATTGTATCCTTTTTATATTCCCCGTGACCTGTC
The DNA here is from genome assembly GCA_933228895.1 of Platycnemis pennipes. Classification (NCBI taxonomy): domain Eukaryota; kingdom Metazoa; phylum Arthropoda; class Insecta; order Odonata; family Platycnemididae; genus Platycnemis; species Platycnemis pennipes. The sequence continues at coordinate 70,005,123 of OW121847.1, read as the reverse complement.
GTAAAAATCCCTCCCGTAACGGGAATCAGTGTTGGGTGGGGATGAGCTCCAACTCCTCCCCCCTTCTTCTATGCCGCTCACCTCAAGTCTTCTGGCGATGGGAATACCCTAATCATGCCTATCACTCACGTTTCGCCGCAAGCTCGGATCTCCGGACAAAACGGGAGCCAAGAGAGCACTCAACTTATCCCAATGCTCATTTTCTTCTCTGTTCCCTCTTCGCAGACGCATTCCATGAGGATCGGGTGCGTGTTGGTGTGGGTGCCACGAAGGGAGGCCGTCGGGAGGCTTGGGCGCCCCTTCCCAGTCAGCGAGGTGCAGGTGAGTCGATCCCGGAGGACGAAAAGAAAAAAAGATGTTTGCCTTTCATTCTCTTCGTTTATTGTTCTTGAGCGGTCATCAGGTTGTGTAAGCAGGGAGAAGGTACCTTCGCTACCTGAAGCCTGTTTCCCTGCGCTGCAAGTGAATTTACTAGTTTGTGTACTTTCCCTGCAATTCATATCAATGAAAACGTTTATGTATCTTCTTATTAAAGTAACTTTTGGTGAAAATTAAAGTTCTTCTGTTCTCGTCAACCGTTTATATTTCAATTAATTTAACTTTAACTTAATTGATTAACTTTAACAGCTTATACAGCTGCCTATATATATTATCAATGAAAATACCTTAATAAATACTTAATGCTAATGAAGTAAAGCAACAGTGGGTCCACCTGAATCTTTTCCAACCGCAGTCTGATGCTATTCTATTTTCAGTATTATTTGGATGTAGGTGATTTCCATTACCGATCCATTGGGTACTCGAATCCAAAATTAACGTTCATAAGGTCTTTTTCCCGTCGGTGATTATTCAGGTTTCTCTGCGGCCAAGAGTTTCATTTTTTAGTTTAGATGCATAAGTGTGATTCCAGGAAGCGATAAGGTAATTGAAGTAAATACTGGTTTTAGAGTCCTCAATTATGGATGATATTTCATAGTGCTTAAGTGCACATAATGCTAAAGATGTCCTGTAATCTGTATTTCTAGCTCTTTCATACCTATATCACTATCATAATAAAGTAATCATATTTTTGAATTATTTTTTTTATATTATGAATCTGTAAAAATGAATTTTTCAAATTTGACTTGGATAGCCATCGTATTTTTCAGTCACTTTATTTTTCCATTTTTTTGGATCGTGATTCAATTTCGCCTACTTATAGGGTACATGAGAACAGAATAGATGAGAGAATAATAGAAATAAGCCATTCTTCCTGTGGCATAGGTCTGATGTTTGTACATAATATCAACCATAAGCCAAAGAGTATTCATAATTTTTTTTTGCATTTAAACAGTAAAGCGTATAATTATTGGGGTGGTACAACTTCAAATTGTATGGCATAAATATGTACTTACGTGTATACCTCATTGCCGTGTATCTTTTGATGCTTTATGTATTCATTATGCAATTTTTAGGTGTGTTAATAGCAATATTCGTCGTTCGGTCCACATAAAACATGCACTCATGAACTATGTTAACCTATTTATTTAAATAGAAATTTCATTTTAGATGCACGCAAATTTATTGTTTTACGATCCTGATATTAACGTTAATTTCTTTACCCTCCTCCTGCAGTACCGAATATGTGGTGAAGGGTTGTCAATCCGGAGGTACGTGTCGGAGGACCAGCTGCCCGCCGCCTGTGGTGGCAAGGCGCCGCAGTTTGACCAAACGGAATGGGTGGAGTTCCAAAAGGTTAGTATCATGCCGTTTGCGCTCAATAATCATCACCATTCCTTGAAAAATGTTGGCAATACTATCATTCTCTTTCATCCATAAGGTAGAGAGTATCACTTTTCAGAATAATAAAATACTGTGAATAAGTTTTTGACCGAATTATCGTTCCAGGATGTTTTCTATGTATATCATTTACATGCGTTACTCTAACGTTGTGCGTGAATGTGATGTAATGCGTGAATATTCTCTCAAAAATGACAGAACACAATTTTTAATCTTTCGGGGACCATACCATACCCTCTGAATGCGAATGAGTTGCTAAAAACAGCAAATAATAATACTCTAATAAACCGTTAAGTTCCAAATAATATCGCATTGATAAGTCTCTCTTTCGAGGACAAGGAAAATTGCCAGTAAAAGGAACTCGTGGTACATAGTTAATTAGAGTCCACTCAATCGCTCTGTATCTTTTTTAGCTTACCGGTCAATCAACTGGCTAAAATCAAACATCGAGACAGTCATTACCCTAAGGGCTGTGAGCTGCAGGTCATGCAGGTTTTATATAATGTTTACCTCTTTTCAAGATGAGTGATCATAGCTTAACCCAGATGAGAAACCGCTAAGGCGCAAACAGTTTGCACCGGCCTCCCTCGCGTAGAATATAAAAAAAGAGCTCATCAACTAGTTACTGGCGATCGTCCAGCGATTCTGCTCATTTCTTTCAGTTAATGATTTGACTGATTCGAGTCTTGAGTAATCCTGTGAAAAAACGGTCGATTCATGAGTGCCCAATAGATTCTTAAACAGGGAAAGCAATCAGTTTAATTCCCTCGGCAATTAAACTATCCTGAAATGCATTCTTAGAATGTAAGATTTTTGTTGAAGACTGAAATAAATAACGCCCAAAAAGAAAGAATAGTGTGATGTTTATCGTTTGCTACATGGGTATTAAATTTTTTCCGATACTTCGTTTGTAAAACATTTTACGGAAGGTTTTAAGTACCAATGAACTTCAATGTTGCTTTTCGTTACCATTGTAAGAATATTGGACGATATACTAATCAAAACTAAATTAGAATAATTTTAAGAATTGGTCGGAATAGTTAACCTAGAAAAATATTTCCTATTAATGTCTGGGGAAAGTAAAATATTTTCTATCAATCAATCTATTATTTAGTGAGAGTTCTAATGTAAAGTTGACTTAGGAAACAGCAAATTTACAAGCGATGCTGTTTCTTTATTCAAACTATCATTATAGTAGACGGAAACAATTCAAATCTTACATAAATGCTTGCCATTGCATTCTAATCACGCAATAAAGTGTTAATGGTAATAGCTCATCTCAGTGGACTCATGGATGATAGCATCACAAGTACAAGCCAAATAATTTCCGTAATGCTAAGAATCGATACTGTAGATGGTTATCACACCTCATTAGGTATCACCTTCGCACCACAAAGCTATCCGTCGGTTTCTCAAGTGTCTTGACATCGAATGCTCAAGTCGAATGAGCCTCCTTCGGAAAGGACAAGTGTTAGCATAGCGACGGCCCCAATTCCCCTGCTGTGGTTCAGAGATGAGTCGTTCACTCCGCAGCAGCCGTTGACACGAGGCGGGCGCGGAGAAGAAGATACGGAAGCAGTAACCGATAAAGTAGAGGAATGAAGGGATCAGGTGGAAGGGGGTCGATTACGAGGGATTGATTCCTCCCGAGTCGTCGGTCCCATCTCCTCATTACCACGGGTTTCCACCGATCGTTAAAACCGCGCGGACACGACCGGCTGGCGCCCAGCGCATCCGCGGACACCATCTACCGCAGTTATCCCCCGCTCCCTCCCCCCACCCCCCTACGGGGTCGAGGGCACCGTACACCCGCGAAGGCACCACGGTGCGGTGCGCCTTCGCGTGCTACGAAAGGTGGCCAACGAAAACAGTTGCTCTCGTCGCCTTCGTGGACCCGACAACAACGGCGAGAGGGGACACGGCCGTGTTCCTTCCCCTCTTTTTTTACTTCTGCATCTTAACACTGCAGGAGCAAGCGAGCCCGTCTCCAAGCCTCTTACCGTTCCCACGCCTCCCGCACGCCGTGAAGGGCGGGTCACGACCACCGGCCGGGGAGCGTGTGCACAGGCGGATCGGATTTCTCTACTTAAAAACCTTCTTTTTCGCTCGCGCCCACGCCCGACGACATCTGACCTCCCTCCTCGCCTATCTTCCCTCTCCCGGGGTGCCATCAACGCCGCCCCATTTTCATCCACCCCCCCACCACGATTCCACCCTGCGACCGCTTTCGAACGGTGATCGATCCAAAGCGGAGGGCTTAATGTATCCATTGAGAGGTCGGAACCGATAAGTAATGTGAGGGAAGTTGTCATAAGCTCTGGCACATTTTATTATCGTCGGAACCCTTGCCTGTCCTCTCCCATTGTAAGGTATAACAAGCGCAGTTAAAAGCTAGAGTTACGAGGCCACTTGTCTACTCAGTATAAAAAAATTCTTTAAATACTTAGCTCAACACTCCTTTTAAATGGTTCCATAACCTGATTTCCATCGAATAACTTGCACCTTCCAGCGATATTTTATGGTTTTTATGATATTTTCTTGTTTCAGAATTCAGGTCAATCTCATAGAAAATTTATATTCATTACACAACCGTACTTTCCGTTGCATAGTGCTTTTTTAATTCTTCCTTTTTTATATTCATATACCTAATGTATTATATACTGAATGTATGCATAGAACGTTTTCTCAAATAATATATATGTACGAGCAATGGCTGAGGGCTATTTTAAACTGGCAGATGCTCGTATTTATATATCTTTATGGATTACAGGCACATATTTACCAAAAGTATGCAATGAACAATTAAACTGCCAGCCGCTTCTACTTTGATGATACATATCGTTACTATACGGATTATAGGTCGTCTTTCCTTTAGCTCTATTATGGTGAACCAATTCCGAAACCTATGCTATCCGGCCTCTGCCACGCACATCGAATAATCCTCGCTTCGCCTCGCTTAGTCGGGAGAAACTCCGCATTTGAAACCGGCTTATCACTGGGGGGAATTTTCGTTTCATGCTAAGCAGAGGTCATTTGAATGGAGCGTTCATGAGGGCAGGATGCCTCGAGACCAATGCGAGTGAGAGATCGAGAATACTTATCCGTTAATGGGCGATATCGCCGCGCAAGCGTTTAGCTGACGGAATCAGCTGCGGACTTTTGAGTGGAGGGTGGGGTGCAAATGGGAGGGTCGTGATTCCTCAGCCACCCCCCCTTCCACCAACCCTCAACCCTCCTCACGGAGGTTTCCATCCCCCGCTCCCCCTCGAGGCGGTCCAGCGGGGTGAGAGTCTGGGCAGTATCCCAACCCATCCGACGCAGTAGTTAAAGAGACTGCCACGACCAGGGTGGGGATCACGGAAGGAGAATCCAGCACCTCCCCCTCCCTCTATTAAGCTCCCCGTCCTCTCGCCCTCAACTCCTTCGGCTTCCTCACCACGCTCGCCCGAGCGGCCGGCCGCGATTTTCCGGTCACTATTAATGCAGATCACGAGGGAGGAGGGTGTGGAAGAGGAACGGATTCCCGTTCACACGCCGGGGGTGCACACCCTTTTCTTTCCCCGTGGGCTCACCTCCTCCCTCGGCATCACTCCCCCAGTCCGCCGCCCCGCCGAGATCATTGCCTCCCGCCCGAGCTGCCTCCTTCTCCTCGTTCGCGCCTCCTATCTGGGGCGAGTGCGCACACATCTTCCTGTTACTTCGCAATGGGTCCATCCCTCGAAACCCGGTCGAAATTCCCACGGAGAGAAGTTACGTAGTGAAAACCAGAATTGTTCATTGGTGGTACATTACATTTGATCGCTGATACTATCTTTTACGTTAGGGTTTTTGTTTTATTTGATTTTTGTAACCCTCAAGAATTTTTCATGCGAGAAACAGGAAGTCGGATTTTGATTATTCCGGGTTTTTTAATTGAATGTGGCGGAGGGAAAAGCCCAGGAATAATATATATTTCTTAATTAAATTTGTATTTTTCCTAGTCCCATTTTATGATCTTTCCGTTGTCCTTTTCCTCCCATCATCCGTCTTCTAGCAAATCTAGTCGTCCCATCTCCACATTAATTATGAAATTTCCACCTTATGTTAAATAGAAAGAGATTGGTGATTGTGAATCATACTGTGATGAAATGTAACAAGTTCTCAAAAAAAGAGTCGGGAGTCATCTGACTCCGAGCCTAAATAAAATGTGCTTGTCCGGGTAACCGATGGGATATCGTCCTTTTCGTTCAGCTAATTTTCGTAATGCGTATATGTTCATTCCTGAATTTCACAGGGCTTTAACCTAAACTGTGCCTCCATTTGTGTAATTTCGAGAAGTTACTTGAAGCTCTTTTCAACATTGACGCCTTAAATTTCCAAATTGTCCACCGACCGTGCTTAGACTTGTACAGAAAATCAATTTTCGGTCGCAATCAAATATCATTTAATAATTCTTTAGATCAATCGAGCAAGTTCACTGTACATTATTTTATTCATTTATTCTATGGTTGTCACTTTATTTTGTTGCTCCGTTCCGAGGTCACGACTTTAAAAAATTGAACTCCGAATGACCTCTTATTATGAGTCGGATCTCTGAAATCTCAAAACAACCCCGAAGTTCGGCGAAGCGTCCCAAGTCCTTCATTGTCTTGGTGACGTTCCAGTTATCCGTCTCTTCCGCCACCCCCACCCCCCTCAATGATCCTCCTCAACAGCATTTGGCGTTACGAGGCACATTCGGCTGATCATCCTCTCGATCTCCTTCACTTTTCCCGTTGGGTCCCTCGTGGATTTCTCCCGCAGTCCACAGAGTTCCTCGTCTCACGACCTGGCCACGGCCTTCCTTCTTCCTTAAACCCTCTGCGCCTCTTCCGTCCCCTTCATCCCGCTCGCGAAAGATTATCTGGCGCGGCAATGGTTTCGGTCCTAGTTTGCCCCCAGTCCCCCCCACCCGCCATCAACCGCTCACGATCCGTATCAAAGCGCGCCCAACGGTCCCCCTACGAACTCATCACTTTGACGCCCAACGCCTTCCGCGATTCTGTTGGGTTCCGCAGATGTTTCGGTTTGTTCCTTTTCGCACACCCATTTTTTCTCCCTCATTTGAAAATTTACTTAGCAGCACATCAGTCATGCTTGGCTTTGACGAGTGGCAGTAAAGTTGAATGTGCGAGGATTAATTTGGCACGATAATTGATAGCGTGAAGCATTGAACCGAAAATGTATGAATGCGCTAATCCACGAAGTTAACGTTTCGGGACCAGTCGTATAAGAAAAAAAGCTAAAACACAAATACCTTAGTACAGTAAATTATGTTTAGTACATCAAATTAAGTTTGCTGTTTCGCGTTAGGTGAGAAAATATTCAAATGCCTTACATGTACCATAATATGTATTTACTTTAATTGCTTTTTTCGGTGCATATGCTTTCAAACTTTTATGGATTATATCGATCGACTTATACCTTTTTAACCCTCTCTGTTCGCCACAGTCCAAATTTACCCATCTGCAGCAATGTGATAGAAATAAACATACTTTCTTCTCGTCATAAGTCTTTTCACGACAATGGAAGCAAAGTATACACGTGGGAGGTTTGAGTTCCATGGCATCACATTGGCTGAATCAAGTCATTTGAGTGACTTTTCAAATATTTACAGATTTATTTATGAGCAACTCTGAATTGAGCCGATGAACCCTCCCCAGCGAGCCTCTCCTGCCGCACCGATAATAAAAGAAGCCGATTCATATCAATCGGCAGCGATATTTCTCCTCGCAGCATCTAGCCATCGGTCTTTTATAGGCCTTCATTTTTTTCTTCGAGCGACTGCTATGGAATTCATGGAACTTTGCTCTCCTTCGCATAAAATACACAGCGGTGAAGATCGTTGGCACTTCTCATTTCCATATCACCGTGGCCGAGAAAATTTCGACCGATACACAAGTTGTACCTCGGCGGCTTCCACTTGGAAACCCACGGGAGATCCTTGGGATTTGCACTGGCAGCCTCCACCAATGGCGGCTCTCCGCGTTCTGTGCTTCCGTTTCGCCTCCCCTCAACCCACAACTCTTTTCAATCCATCATAAACCTCTCCGTCCCTCTTATCCCGCCGATTCGGAGCCGCGATCGTTGGAAGGTGTAAATAACCTCTCGTCCGATAGCCGGCAAAGAGGCTCTTTCGCCCCAGCAGTTCTTCCCCCGTGTTCCCTTCACCACTCTCCCCACCTAACACTTGGTCCCGACGCTCGCCTCGGCATCTCTTCGACGATGCTTCGAAAGTGAGCAGCATCAATGCATTCGACACGGGGGAGATAATCTGGCCGGCCTATCTCTTGCCGCCCGGCTGTTATTATGCATCCCCGCTTGCCCCCTTCTCTGAGCACATCGGATTGTCTTTGCAGCATACGATTCCAATAAACGGAGATTAAATCTTAACGGTTACACTCGCATCCGATTTCTTCGCAGGTATCTCTCTTCGGTGATTCACAAGGAGCATATAATTCTCGGGCGCCCGCCCGGCCATCATGAAACCTGGCGCCCCCTCCTCAACCCTCTCTTCTATTTCTCCCCCTCTAACTCATCCATCCCTATACGTAGATTCCGTTTAGCTAGTTTTAAACCTGTAATACTTTCTGGATATTCCTTTACACGCGAAGGCCCGATTTTTTATCGCAAACTAGTAGGTAACGTCCATAGAAAAGCAGAGTATCTCATTTTTCCACGAAAACCAAAATGGAATCAGAAACACCCCAGTACAAATGAAGTACACTCCGCTATCCTATTCATTACAAAACATCGAACAAGCTCATTACAATTAATAAACCTAATTACTTTGGTATGTATCTTCACAAACTACGATTGAATTTTATTACATTAGGTTAACAATTAAAAAATTACTTGTATGATTTCAGTCATGTTCCAACATCCTCTAGCATGTAAAATATTTTTATCCCACTATTGTAGATGACAACTCATATTACAGTCTTATCACCTAATGTTGTATCGTATTCCCCACCGTTAGTTGCTACACTTAATTGGTTATCACCTTCATGCTAGTGAAATAGGTACGGTGAAGCAAACATATTTTTACCCGAAATGAGTGATTTTTTCCCGTGAAAATACATAGCTGACAGAAACTGGTTTCTTTTCAGGAAATGTAACCGTCATGTTCAAGGCTTGATTTCTGATCGGTATCGGTTCGATGCCCTATCGTGGAAGTCCAAACGTCTCGTTTTTCCCACGTTTCATTTTCCCCGCAGAGGACCCGATCCAAAGAAAGCGGCGCACGGTAGCGAACTCGCCACAAGGAAGTTGTCATCCACGTCTCTCAAAATCTGTCGGTCGGCCCTTTATCTCCCCTGACGCTTTCAAACGATACCAACCCACCTCCAGTTTTCGCATGTCTTCACAACCCAATCTTTTCCACCGTATCACGGTCTTCCTGTCTCCCACTCTTACGCATTTTATAATTGATGCTGTCGTAATTCCGCTTTATTCTAGTACCACAATTCATGGTTTATTTCCACAGCGAATGAATTTGAAAGTAATTCCGTTGTTTCGCGTGACCCAACGAAACGTTCTTTTGGATGAATTGTCTCTTTCCTAAAAATGTTTGGCAATCTCTCAATTGGCAAATGTTTGGCTCTCTGCAATGCTAAGTCAAACAATTCATTACTTCAACCCCCTGCCACACACTTTCATGGTGGCTTGCAGGGTATTGTGTCGATGTAGGTAACTGAAAGACAAATATTTTGCTCCGCATTCCAAACAAAACGTTTTTTCACCAAAAGTCGCGAATAGAGCGTCCGTTTCAGTTGGTGGAAAATTATATAGGCATTCCAGTAGCAGTATTAGATATGGCGATTTTTCGTCTATTCTTCTCATCCCGTCCCTTTTTATTCCGCCGTATATAGCAAATAAAGAATTAAAATTAAAAATTTTCTCTCTCCTTGCGCTTTTAATCCGGCCCCTATTATAATGTCGTTATTCCTCATTGTATCTCAAGGATTACCGCCCCACGATATCCCCTTACTCCTCCAACCCTTTAGGAGACCCAGTGGGGGAGAGGGGGAGAACTAGGAAACCAGAGAAGTTAGGATGCGGGTTTTGGAGTTGGAGGGTTCAGGGAGGGAGAGAGGCACTGAAGAAGATCTCGTCCAGATAATTCACGGAGATACCCGCTCACACAAAGACGCGCATGTGCAAACAGGGTTCAGCTCACAAGCCACGCACCAACATCTCGGCTTCTCCCGACGTCATGCTTCGAAAGCCATCCGGGGGCCCCTACAATACTCCTGCTCCGCCGGCCGCCGCCCCCTTTTCCATCCCCCAAATCTCAGGACAAGGGACACTGGGCCAGATCCTCTCTTCCTCCGATGCACATCCTCCCCGGAGACTCCTCCCGCTCGCTGTCCCTCCTTTCGCACATCGTGGAGGAGGCGGAGACAAACGCATCGGCCTCATTCATTCCGCCCCTGGGTCCCAAGGAGCGCACGATACGCGACTCGCCTCGTTCGGCGCGAATAACGGTGAGGGAGGTGCGGTGACCCAGCTATAACACCAGGTTGTGTGCGTACTCTTGCTCTTAGATGGTCCCCCGAGTCCTTCTTAGTACATCTTCGGGGCCAGGAACCCATCCCTTGGTCCCACTATTGGCCACAGGCGCAAAAAGTGCTGGCAAAATCATGTCATCCCCAGAACTGAGAAAGGGTAAACAACATTTTCGTTCGGACATGAATATCGGCATCATCATGCTCTCCCATTTGATCGCTTTTCAATTCACATGTTTAATTTTACGTAATTTAAGAGTCACGTGTCGCTGTTCGTACTTATCCAAATAAAATTCCAGTTGTTAGACGCTTGAACTTTTTTCTCCCCTCAAGATCTTGTTATCCACCGAATATCATGGTCTAGAATAAAGAACTACCTGCTTTACTAGTATTGCATATTAGCTATACTAGTTTTCTGGGATGTTTGTTGTCGTGCTAACTGTTGAAAGGTGTACTGTCGTTTTTTATCCCCTCCTAATAGTAGTGAATTTAGACTAGTGCTCCATAACTCAGCGCCTAGCCTACCTTGATAATAATACATACTATCCCAAAAAAAATAACATTAACATTCATGCCCGAAACGGAATTCAATCCTACGGCATTTTAATTGTCAGGACAGCGCAATACATCTACATAATACCTTGCACGCCACCATGAATGTGAGTAGCAGGGGGTGTATTCACACCTAACATGCATAAAAATGATTAATTATATTCTAGTCTGAACTTGACTATTTAAAAAAAGATAAAAATAGCAAAGCAAGCATAAAAGAAACATGCCGATGTACCTACTTCGGGCGGCTTTAACGTCACATAGTAGTAGTCATTCGGTGAAGGCGACCAATAACTAAGGTCTTTTGCGCTATTACGGCTCTTTAACCACATGTCCTTGAGCATCGGAGCAAATACCGACGTCAATGTCTTGCTTTGTGTCCGAGCTGGGAACCTCTCAACTCCGTGCGGTTGCGTTTGTGGGATGAGTTTGCGGGTTTGAGGGAAAGGGCGCGGGGAGAGGTAAGGTAAGGGGCGGTAAGGAGGGGGGAGTGGACTGTAGATTCGCGGGGTTTGAGTCGCCACAGAGCCGCACGCCTTTTGTCTCTGGGGGAGGGAGGTTTTATTTTCCTGCCGGATCGGGGAGTGTGTCGAGGTGTCGGCGCGGTCCAGCCTCCGCGACCGCCTCCCTCCGTGTCTCCTTCTCGAGTCCTTGCTGGAGGAGCCTGGGGTTGTATTGTGTGTCGGGCGGTCCGGGAAGGGCAAAGGGCCGGCAGGTCGGGGGTGGGTGGTTGGGCGGTCGACGGTAAAGTCCGCCGTCGCCGCACGCTAGAGGTGTGTGATGTCCGAGGAAGGGACATCGGTCTTTATGTTAACGGGCAGATCCCTCCCCCCAGACACTTCCCTCCCGCTACTACGGTGAGTTCGCCGCGGAAGCTGGAGGGTTTGGTGGAGGGAAGAGTGTCGGGGGAGGACGTTTCCATCGCGGGGGAGGAGGAGGGTGAAGGTAAGATAAAAATCCTCAAAAATGTGGCGATCGTAACGGGACGCGTGCGTTTAAACGTGGGAAAAGGTTTCGTTAGCGTCCGCCTTTTCCCGTCGACCCGTCAGGCCTGATTCATGTCCTTCCGCGTCCTCGGTGCTTCGTGAAATAAAAGGCACTAAACCGAGATCGGAAGGTAAATGAGTGACGTGAGTGGAAAACTGACCACTCGGACCTTTCTCCCTCGATATAATGCCCGACACCGTTGATGCCAACCGCACGTTTTCACGAGGTCAAGTCAATTGCTTATCATGAAACTTGTAAATGAACTCTTATGGGCCCACGGAATAATACGTGATTAGTATTTTCTCTCTAGGATGTCATCATTAATGGCTTCCGAAAAATAATACAAGGCGCTAAAACATTGACGAATGTACAAAATTTGGTGCTTTCCTCATGTCAAATTTGACATTTCATGAGACGAAAGAGAGGACAGTAGGTCACAAATTCCAATAGAACACGGAAAAAATAGCGAAAGCTTATTTTTAAACACACCCTTAATGGATTTAGACGACCTTAAAACGACGAATATTTTTTTTCAAAGAGTTCCCAGTTACAGAAATTAGTCTGCTTAGTATCATTTTTCATATAAAAAATTGTTTCCTCTTACTTCCCCCTTTTCATTGTAAAGTAACGTTCAGTATTTTAAACCTCCTTCCTAATATCCATCAAGTGACAGTATATAACCTTCCTTTTTCTTGTTTGATTACATCTCGAGCACCTTCATAACCATTGCGTGATTTCACTAAAGTTTTTTATCTTCCCATTTGCACGACCTATCATATTTTAGGTACCAAAATATACATAAAAGATCGGATGTTAAATCTCTACAACCTGCTTACCACAGCATCACTGGGTATATTCTGTGACAGCATGTTAATACTATACCACTCATTAAAGTCTGATTAAATAAGTAACATAACACCTTGTATTTCTGTGAAGGAGCTAACAAATACACCATGTGTATGCGGCAAATCTTGTGAAACCTCGAATTATGGCCTAGAAGTGGTCCCAAATCAATATTTTTGGTCATTCGGCTCGGACGTATTGGACGAGAAAAATTATTTGCGTGTCATAGGCATGCTCCCGAAGATTTTTAATTTTTATTGGAAAGAATAATAATAATAATAAAAAAAGGTCTTTTTTGGGGCGAGATTGAGACAAAACTGTCCCTTCTGCCATCTAACCCCTGGTTAGAATGGAATAAATGACCGTAAAAATGTTAAATCATTATTGTTAAACTAAATTTGTATTATTTTTGCATAAATTCCATTACTCATGAAAGTTTGGTACAAGAAAGGACGTGGGTGAACTGTCCCCTCACTGTGCAATGAGTCACTGAGCATTTTTTATTCGTCCACATTGTTATGAAATACGACCGTGTGCCTTATTTCGCATGTGATTGACTTCCCTCTAACTGGGTCGCACTGAATTACTTACCATTGCGATAACGTGGACAGTCCATGCGACCCGCACCCACTCGCCGTTCCTCCGCGCTTTGCTCACGCGCACATCGTCACGCTTTTGTCTCTTCCGCCGTTGCAGGAGGTGGAGTTGCTGCTGAGCTCGTGCCAGAGGGCGGGACGGCGCCTCGTGGACGCCATGTGGGAGTTGAGGGGCGACGATGGCTCCACTGCGTCGGGCAGCGTGGTGAGCACATCTTCGTCGGGCGGCGGCGCCTCGGACAGCGGGCAGGAGAGGCGCCGGAGGAGGCGCCGGCGGCGCCACCTGCAGGCGCAGCACCGCCTCGTCACCAGGGCGCTCTCCGATTCGACGCTGGCCCGACTGCGCCGCGACGGCCCCGCCGCACTCTGCCGCATCGAGGAGATGGCCAGGATGCTCGCGGACAGCGAGGACGTCAGGTGAGGGGCATTATCTACATACTACTCAGGGAGAGAGAGGGGGAGTAAGGCTCCTCGATGGTGTTGAGCAGGGGGTGTAGCATCGCCAGACACACACTGGGTGCATGTACCTAAAAGATGCGATAAGAAAACTGTTGGTGCAAACTAGCGCCAGGCACATGAAACTGCACAATAAGAAACTGAAAGAGAATATAATTTATATTAATGACTACATTACTTTTTACATCATGGTGAATTTTATTACTGCTGAAATGCAGAGTTTAAGTTATTTGGAATTATAAATTTAGGAATTTTTCATATACAGAACAGGCTAGGCCAACATTTACACTTTTTGTGTCAATACCTCATCTTTACGACCCCCATTCTGATCCATAATTATTATAGAAATTAAAAAGATTTAAAATCTCCACACGCTTCAATAATGATTCCCATTGCCGATTATCCGATGATATTCGTGAACAAAACATTTCGAACAAAAATCAATGTACCAAAAAACTCCGAACGTGAAAATGTTGGATATCTCGGGGATTATCAAACTACTGAAAAACCTCTGGTAAGCTAGGATGCATGTGATAGTAATGCCTTAATGTGGGATTTTCACGTAAAGATCACATCCCTCTTTGTGATTTAGCGCCGACGTAATTATCACTATCTGCTGGCACATCAGACACTAAACACCATTTTATGTTAAAAGCTGGTACCTACTTCAGTAGGAGAAAAGTAGTTTTATTACATATTCATGATTATATTACAGAATAATTCTATCACCAGGATCTAGGGTATTAAAACTGAGAGAATAAAAATTATAGTTCACCTTGGTTTTAATTATTGTGCTGGCCTTACCTTCTGAGCCATAAAGATGATTTTGAGTAATAAATAAGACTCTGATATCACTAGATTTATCTATTCTGAATGTATAGTTTTCCATTACTAGGCTATTTAAAGATATTATCAGTGCTCTCCTTTCAATGAAATATATTGGCTCAGGTATTATCTGAAAAATTTTCAGAGTAGTGTCATTTTATGCTTTCAGAAATAGAGTTTAGTTCAGAGAGACTTTATGGGGCAAATCGTGACGTCCTGATTTCCCTTCCCGTTTTTGCATCTTTCAAGAAGCGTGATGTAGTCCAAGCTCTCTTTATCGGCATGAAATAAGTATCAGCGAGGGTGAAATTTTTTCCGAACCCCTCCCCCCATTATCGCCACCTTCCCTCGCACCTTATTGTTGAAGGGAGCTATTAATTTTTCTGAAGGGCCATGGATACGCGTGTTCAAAAATTATCCCAACCATCGTGCGCCTACTTTGAATGGCCCGGTAAATGGTGGATCACTAGCAATTTCCCTTTCCTCGTAAAAACGGTCTCTGATGAGATAAAAAAGTTCTCCTTTCGAAGGATCTAAGGTGACTCCGCGTTTGTTTAGCGAAATGGTGGAGCGCAAAAAAATCGATAATCGTGAGGATGAGGTAGCTAACACAATGACCGCTTAAGGAGTTGAGTTTTTTCAGAGCGTGTTATGGAAATGTTTCAGGTACATGTTTTTGTGCACATTAACGCGTGAAGTCTTGGGCGAAAAAGGACTCGACTTACATTCTCCGCATTTTCCAAAATAGTGTTTCGTGTTGTTCCGCAGTGAGACTTTTTTTAAGGCAGTTCGGCTTATCTCATCAAAACACATTTTACTTCCGGTAAACAAACGGCAAGTTTAGCAACATCTTTCTGGGCGTTAGGGACGAGGGAGCGAGGGGT
This sequence comes from Platycnemis pennipes, assembly GCA_933228895.1. Taxonomy (NCBI): domain Eukaryota; kingdom Metazoa; phylum Arthropoda; class Insecta; order Odonata; family Platycnemididae; genus Platycnemis; species Platycnemis pennipes. Next base: position 69,989,676 of record OW121847.1, on the reverse strand, counting down.
GTCAAGTCTTGAGGGCTACATAACTTCATCTACACAATACCCTGCAAGCCACCGTAAAGGTGTGTGGCAGGGAGTGAATTCTACATATCATGCATAACGGATCATTAATAATAGACTGGTCTCAATTCACTATTTAAATAGATATAAATAGCAAAGCAAGCATGCAAAACATGCTATTGTTTGGGTTAGTCTAACTTCCTTATACCAACATGCAACTACCTATGCTATCCATTGATACACTCGTATTGAATATATTTTCCGCTATTCATATCCCTAATTGTACGAGGAAAAATGACATTTTGAATCTGTCATTTTGGCAATCAATTCTTTTGTGATTATGGTCCAGTCTACCATGGTAAGTTGGGTTCGCATAATATTTTTAGCGTCATCGCTGAAAATATTATCTTGGAATTTATTTAAGAGATTAAATCTAAATTTCGACCGACGATCTGACTATAATTCCATTTTAATTTAATAAATAAACTTTTTATGCTCATATAGTTATCGTACCGTCCATTCACAAATTCTTGGCTATCTTCACTGCACACGTTTAAGTCCATTATTTAGGCCTATTTCGTATTAACTCACCTTAATCCGTAATAAAATGCTGATTGATCTTATGAAATCATACCATTTGTCAGTATGATATTGTCATATCCAGTAAAATTAACAATAATGCATCTTTGTTGGTGTAATACCTCCATTTATCGTGGGTCATGTATCTTCTTTTTAGGTATCCAAATTACTGTAGTCGTAGATTAGTCGTTCAATTCAATGGCTCCAATCCATGCTGTAAAATTTTAAGGAAACCCAAAATGAGGTCCAGCATTCAAGTTTCTTGTGTATCTCGTGCCAGTGTTAGACAGTTATCTTGAAATAGAGTTTCATTGTTTTTAATATTAATCACTCTTGTACCGTTAAACCAAAACTCCCCATATTTTTAAGTTTCCCGCCACAATAATTATTTGTATTGTACCCACTCTGATGGTGACCTGGTCCGTGGTTGGAAAATTAAGACATCAATGGGTGGGAGGAGCTCAAAAATTCGGTCAGGGTGTGCATTTAGGGGCCCGATGAATGTTGTGCCAATTTTCAGCTTCGACCAAAACACCGCGGGGGAAAATGATGCCTACGGGTTCGCCGATTACCGAAACCGATTTTTTTTAATGTCGCGAGCACGAATCCAATTTTGCGAGCGAGGAAGGAAAGCGAAGGGACCTGGGGAGGTTAAAGGGTACTTGAAGTTCGCACGACCCAACGGAATTTCTTGCGGGACGCCAATAAGGGAGAGAGCACCGCCTTCCCCGTTGACTCTCGCATGCTGAACCCCTCACTGGGATCTCTTTCTGAAAAATCCACCGGCGGTCCCTGAACTCCGCCACATCCCCGGCAGAGGCTCCCGCGCGCCCCGCCAAAACCACCTGGCTTTCCTCAGTCAGCCTCCCAAAAAACGTGCATACCCAACTCCATCAGCAGCTAACTTCACACTCTCTTTCTTCCATTTGCCGATGATCTTTTCTTTCCTTTCGCTTTGTCGATTCCGACCCTTCCCTCTGTTTTTCGTAAGGATAATCCCAGAAGGCTCGATCTTTGGAGGCACAAAGCAGGAAATCTATATGGGTTAGACAGTAACATTATATCATGGATAAGCGATTTCCTACATGATCGGGTTCAAAGGGTTGTTTTGGACGGTGTTACCTCATCGGCAATTGAATTCACTTTGGGTGTCCCACAAGGTAGTGTGATGGGCCCACTCCTGTTCCTTCTGTACATAAATGACGTCAATAAGGTGGTCAAAAGAAAGCTTCGTCTATTTGCCGATGACGCAGTAGTGTACAGGGAAATTCTATGCCCGAGCGGTAAAAAATATTTAAATGATGAACTACAAGCAATTGAAAAATGGTGTGATACATAGCAGTTAGAATTAAATTTTTTTAAATGTGTGGTCATGAAATTTTGGAAAAAGAATTGTTCTCCTGCTACCACGTACAAAATAGGTTATGATAAATTAACAAACGTGGAATCCATTAAATATCTTGGAATAAGACTGAAAAATGATCTTTCCTGGGGTAAACACATACGTAAAGTAATGGGTCAAGCTAATCGTAAACTGGGTTTCATCAAAAGAGTATTGGGTAAATGTGACGATCATGTACGAGAAATCAGCTAGTTTTCCCTTGTTATGCGTCTTTTGGAATATGCTGCCAGTATATGGGATCCCTACGAAATCGGCCGAAATAATGAACTTGAACGTGTGCATCGAAGATCGGTAAGATTTGTAAAGGGACCGTACGATAATTATATCAGCGTTAACCAGTCTATTAAACGAATTAAAATGGGAATCATTGTCAGATCTCAGGTTGAAATTTAGTCTTAATCTCTTAAATAAATTCCATGATAATATTTTCAGTGATGATGTTAAAAATATTTTGCGAACCCCTACTTACTATGGTAGAGTGGACCATAATCACAAAATTAGAGAAATTTGTTGCCGAACTGACAGATTCAAAATGTCCTTTTATACTCGTACAATTAGAGAACTATGATTAACGGTAAATGCATCCAATACGAGAGTAGCAATGGATAGCTTGGGTAGCTGCATGTTGGTACTTGGAGGACTTGGAGGCATGGAGGACTTAAAGCTAACCCAACTAACAGCATGTTTTTCAAGCTTGCCTTGCTATTTTTATCCTTTTAAACAGTGAATTCAGACTAGTATATTATTACCTACTGATCCTTTTTTATGCATGATATGTAGTGCATATTTGGTGGGAATTCACCCCCTGCCACACACCTTGATGAAAGCATGTCATGGTTGGCTTCCACAGTAGGAATGTTTGTAGGTACATACAAACAAATAATATTAAATCTTTTGTCTTGGCATTTCCTGACAACATTCCGAATACCAAGCATAAGTACGTTGATGAAAGCCTGAGCTAGAATTCAAGCGGTCGCGCAGACAAAAAGAGCACGACTGATATTTGGGAAACAATGTAATTAAATTTCCCAAGCCACATTTTCCGGAATGCATTGTGATTTCCCGATTTCGTTTTCACTATTTATGGATGGTTGATCTCCACTTGCCTAATTTCTTAGTGCGCCCAAAAACGACATCCCGGGGGTTGAACTCTATACTCGATCATTAGCTGTATAGCTGTCTTTTATTTGTTAAAACGTATTTAATTGAAGAAGAAGCTACGATGGCAGTTGGAATTAAACTTTAAGAAATGTCTTGTAATGAACTTTTGGAAAAAGAATAGCTCTCCTCCTACCACCTACAAAATAAGTAATAATGAATTAACAAACGTGGAATCCATTAAATATCTTGGAATAAGACTGACAAATGATCTTTCCTGGGGTAAACACATTCGTGAAATAATGGGTCAAGCGAATCGCAAACTGGGTTTCATTAAAAGAGTATTGGGTAAATGTGACGATCATGTACGAGAAATCAGCTACTTTTCCCTTGTTAGACCTCATTTGGAATATGCTGCCAGTGTATGGGATCCCTACGAAATCGGTCTAAGTAATGAACTTGAACGTGTGCAGCGAAGATCGGCAAGATTTGTAAAGGGACGATACGATAATTATATTAGCGTAACCAGTCTATTAAATGAATTGAAATGGGAATCATTGTCAGATCGCAGGCTGAAATTTAGACTTAATCTGTTCCACAAATTCCAAGGCAATATTTTCAGTGATGATGTTAAAAATATTTTACGAACCCCAACTTACTATGGCAGACTGGACCATAATCATAAAGTTAGAGAAATTGATTGCCGAACTGACCGATTCAAAATGTCCTTTTTCCCTCGCACAATAAGAGATACGAATAACGGTAAATATGTCCTATCGGAGAGTAGCAATGAATAGCATTGGTAGCTGCATGTTGGTATGAGTACTTAAAGCTAACCCTACTAACAGAATGTTTTTGCATGTTTTCTTTGCAATTTCTATCTATTTAAATAGTGTAGTTCTGACTACTATATTAATACTATTCCTTTTTTATGCATGATATGTAGTGCATGTTTGGTGAGCAATCACCCCCTGCCACACACCCTTGTGGTGGCTTGCAGGGTATTATGTAGATGTAGATGTACGATTCAGTGGTTTAGCTTAGCTTCTTTGAATTTTCCATCTGCTAGATGAGTGGGAAAGAACTGTTCATTGATCGAAGGTCCAATCAAGGTTGCCTTTTTTAGATGAGCTGGGAGATAGAGGCTTTTGCTAACTTTAATTTTCCAGGTGAAATTGGTTTCAATTAGGAAATGTGAATCATTTATTTCCCATTAAGAACATTATTTAAACATTGATGCTATGAACATTTTTGATTTTCGCAGTTGAATTTCAGGGAAATAAGTAAACAATTGATTACTTACCTATAAAATAAGAGTGAAGGTTAAGACGGTCCTAATTTTCCGTTTCTTTACCGTTTGTGCCCTTTAATGGACTGCATTTGATCAAATACAATGCCATGTCCTGGCTCTGATTATTTATAGCCCTGAGGACAATTACCAATATTTAAATGTGGCATTGATATTTATGAAATGTTTTAATTAACTTATATTTATTAAAAGTTTTTTTCAGTTTAAGGCAGAAAATAATGATAATCATACATGAGATTATGCCTATTCCTATGTAATTTTGCTAAATTATTTCTTATCCCTTTATATTTCTCATACTTTCTTGATTTTTTTATATTTACCCTTGGTACGTTAAGTGAGCGTACTTATGCTTGGTATTCGGAATGTTGTCAGGAAATGCCGAGGCAAAAGATTTAATATTATTTGTTTGTATGTATATACATTCCTACTGTGGAAGCCAACCATGGCATTCACATTTTAAGCGTATTTCATTTTCAACATTTAATATCTCAATACGTTTGGATTTTGACGGTTCCAGTTGCCCTTAAAAAGTGTAGTTCTGACTACAATATTAATACTATTCCTTTTTTATGCATGATATGTAGTGCTTGTTTGGTGAGAAATCACCCCCTGCCACACACCCTTGTGGTGGCTTGCAGGGTATTATGTAGATGTAGATGTAAAAATAACGATCCTATACACTTTGCAAAAGTTACCCTTCCTCGAGGGCCCGCTGTCTCTCTCTCTCTTCCCCCCCATCCGGATTCTCCGTCGAGGCCCTCCATTGCAGGGCCCCGTAGTAAATTCCCCACCTTAACGACGCAAGTCTCCACCTCAAACACCTCCCACCCACGGGAACGAGAGTCACCTTGCAGGGCAAGGTGGAGCGGATAAGGAACAGCTCCCTCCCTTCTCTCCTTCCCCGCCCCCCTTTCCTCCCTCTCGCCCACCCACCCAGTCCATCGCCAGAGCCACCACCACAACTCTTGTCCACCCCTTGCCCTCCCTCCCCACTCTTGTGCAAACGCCCCAAGAGTCCCTCTCTCCCGGGCGAAACTCTCGCTTCTCTCTCGCTTCCGATGCCCGGCTACAAAGGCACTGGTCTCGATTTGGGGGTCGGGCCGAGTTCCTTCTGGGATGTGCTGACCCTCGTCTGCGGCGCCGCGAGCTTCTACATCGGTCGCTTGCCGCGCGGGATTGACGGAATCTTTCCCTCTTGCATGGACCCATCGGCGGATAGGTGTGGTGTCGGGCGGGCGAGGATGCTCTTCGCCGAGGTTTCCCGGGCCGCCAGGAGGCTGGAGCAGCTCGGGGAGAGGCGCAGGGAGAGACTCCGGGCCCTGGCACGCCTTCGGGCCCTGCAGGAAGAGACAGCGCAGGTGAGTACTCGGCCCAAGCCGGTGTCATTGCAGATTTCTTCTTTCAGTAGGAATACTCGACATTACATCCTAAAAAAATATCACGCTGTCATACTTTTTGTGAGCATGGCAGTACTCGAACCAGATACCCTTCGCTTTTATCGTAGTTGTCTTCGAATGGTAGTGTTTGGGGGGTTTATGGACTAATTATTTATCTTTTTGAGCCGTATTTATTAAGTAAATCGCGAAAAGATTATTTCTGAGTAATCCACATAATATCTTTCAAGACACCAAAACGGTGTATGGCAGGGGATTAAAATCGCGCTTTTCCATGAAAAATATCACTGTTCTTTTTCAAATATGCTCACATGACATCTTTTGAATGGGATCGCTGTAATAAGGAGGCGATCGATGTGTTTGTCCCTTCCACCCTCCTTCGCTTTATTTCTATTTTGTGCAGTTTTCCCCGAGCCCAATACCCTGGAAATCCATTTAACCTAGGGGAGAGAGTAGGATCGCGTGAGTCTCCCGGCAGATGGCGTGTGTTGTTCAGTCGTCCAAGCGGCCTGTATGCTCGTTCCGCGTTATAAATACATTTCGGTCAGTAGTGCAGTGCGCCACAGGGATATAGACACACAATCGATCCTAAGTATTCGGCCGAATGTCTCCGCACAAAATACTGCAGAATGTGAGAATGTGAAGTGGAATTTCCTTCGTCTATATGCCTTGTGTTCCGAGTGACTTGTTAGTGATGGTGTCCGTAATATTCACGGCTTTTAGGTCCATCTACGATGACTTGCTACTGCCGGGTATTGCATACTGTGGGGAAATTCCCGTAAGTCTTCTTTTTGTCGTAATTTTTGCTTTTTTCACTTCCTTGGTTCGGCTCAGTGTATTACCTGGCGCACTTTCAGCTCCTCTAAAGGATTCTAAATATTCATGCGAGGTATGCTGTATGATGGTTTCATTGTCACTTTTTTATCAAAATAAGTAATAAGTATCGAAGAAATATGGTGATATTTTGGGGCGCTGATTCAATTTTGCCTTCCATTTCGTGCTCCAACGATTTGTTTTTTTCTCTGGCATTTTAATTTGGCCTATTTTCTGGCCTTGTCAAAGTTTTAGACTAATTTTACGGCATAATAATGTAGGCAGACTCTTATGGAGTCTTATTTTGCCGATTACCCACCACGGTATTTAAAGAAACGTCAACTATACATTTATATAACCCCCTGCAGGACACCGTAAAGGTGTGCGGCTGGGGATGAATTTACACCCAACATGCACTACATATCATGCATAAAAAAGGCTTAGTAATAATATACTGGTGTAAACTTCACTATTTGAGAAAGATAAAAATAGCAGAGCAAGCATGCAAAAACATTCTGTTAGTTGGGTTACCTTCAAGTCCTTATACCAACATGCAGTTTCTTATGCTATACCTTGATACACTCGTATTGGGCATATTTACCGTTATTCATATCCCTAATTCCCTATAGGCACGTTTCTATGAATGTGACCATGCTCCGCTCGTCAAATAAAATTTGTGGGTTTACCTTTCCGTAACCAGTTCAGTGTGCATTGTGAGCATGGCATTGTGATATTTCCCTGGAATGTAGTATTCTAAGGAAGCCTCCCTCCCTCACGAAATTTGCAGCAATGGATGTATCCATCCAATGTGCGGATATCGACCGTCGAGTTCAAGTTGTTAAGCATGTCATTTTCCAAGAAATATTCCCCTTTCGAGTACTAGTTCGGGTCGGAGCTCTTACGATCATTTCAAGGGTTGGTGGTGTCTCCCGCTGCCCTCCCTCGGCGGCTAATCGCTTGCTTCGAGGGAAGCACTACTTGTGGACGGTGCCCACCGCTGTGAGTGACCCATCACACCACCCGAGATGGCTATCGCTTCGAGCGGGGAGGAGCGGCCGGATAGCGTCGAGGGCAGGGATGTGCCTCGGCGGCGGGGGTTGCCGACGGACGCTCGCCTCTCACCACCCCGTATATTTCCCACGGCACCCCCGTCCTCGACGGACCGCCCGCCAGTTTCCACTCAATGGTGTCCACTCCCATTCGCGTGCTTCGCCCTTCATTCTGCGCCCGGATCTCCTCTCCACCTCCCGTACGTGAGGGGTGTTGCCTGGGTTTGGCCATGAACAGTCGTCAGGTAGACCATTTTCGCGTGTCGGGGTTGGGATTTCCGCACTTCGCAGCAGCATCGTTAATGATGCGTGAACCGCGTGCTTTACTACGTTGATGTAGGTCATGTTTCCCCATGGCGTTTTCAAAGACGCCACGTAGACCATTTTCGCGTAGGCCGTCTCTGCCTAGTTCATTCTTTGCGGCAGCTAAGTACGATGTACGTGCAATCTAGTGTTTTATCCATCAGTTTCTATAATGTTGTAACAGTCATAAAACAAATCATATTTTACTCATTACATAGTATTTTTGAAAGTCAGGGTTTTTGACATATACCGGTATTATGGTCATGTGAAATGCAAATCGCATGGGATATTTATATCTTATCTATATCGTCAGTGATCGATCTACAACGACTTCAAAAAGTGCTTATTGATGTTGATTGAAAGTTACACGTATGTATTGTGGGCCTAACAAATTGCTTCTGTTTTTTCCCTTAGTTCTTAGATTCTCTCCCAAGTGGAATTCAATTATTCATTCTTCCCGTTTGAATCGCGAATTCATTTCCGTCTTTTGATATTTGTTACTATGGCAAGCCTTCTAATGTAGTCGTTCCTCCGGTGAACACGTGTGCGATGTGTTTTTTTGGGTATTCATTAGAAGATCTTGCTTTCATTGTACGTTTTATTCGGCCGTTCAGTGGACTTGTCGGTTACCGTCTATTTCAGGAAAATTATCCAAAGCCTTCGTTAAAAGATTCATGGTTTGTGATTGACCCTTGCGCAAACTTTTGCGCTGTTTTTTAATTTATTAATCATGGAAATATCATTATTTTCTTTGTAACCATGATAAATTTCCAACAACAAGAAAATTGAACTTAATTTTGTGAATGTAACCTATACTTTTTTTTAAATTATAAGTATACTTTTTGGAGTCGAGTAAATGCTAGAGAAAATAAAAATGAAAGTTAAAGAAGTTATTCCTAAACTTGTAGAACGCGGACGTCTCATTCGTTCTAAGTTCATCCATGATTCATAACGCCTTATTGAAATGCATCCGAATTACGAGATCCAAAACAAGTTCTAATATGTAAAAATGTTAGGAACTAGTTTTAGTCAGAATGCATTACATCTGCACTCGACACAAAAATACAAATTTGGGATTATTGTCGTAGTTGCATTGCTGAAAAAAATGTGAGTATTGTCGTAGTTGCATTGCTGGAAAAATGCATTCAGGAAAGATGGCCTCATAAATATTTTCGAGTTAAGAAAATTTTCAATTATAGTTTCCCATTCGATATTTATTTCCTCGAAACTACTTCCTCTCCATAACTCATGTTTCCACACCGCATTACACACGCCGCCACCACCTCGGGCCAGGAAACAATAAAAGAGGGATACACGTGCATTACTGCATTCAAATGTAACGGGCGGTGCAGAATATTTCGACTGATCGCGAGAGATAAGGGGGCGGGTAAGTGAACTTTCTAATCCCTTTCATATCCGCCGATTGATTCGGTTCACTACAAAAGGCAATCGCGGGGAGGGAATCTTTTCACTCGACAGCGGCCGCGGAAGGCGGCGTCTCCCCTTTTACCACCGCCCCCGCCACCACTCGGGATTTTTTTCCACTTCTTGCGGATCCGATCACGTCTTATGTGAGACCAGACGGTATTTTCCCATTGTTTTGTGCCCCTTTTGGAAAAAAGTTCCGCTTTTCTCGCAATGCCGCGGCGTACGCCCCAATTCGACTAATGCATGCTCCCGTCCCACCCTGTCGAAATGTCTATGCGTCGGCAGGTTTTTCGCTCGAGGCTGCCGCGAAAGGTGTTCCTTTTGTTTAATGCCACTGGCTTTGGCGCCCTCGGAGAGAAGTGGGTGAATTTCAATGATTTAGGCTTTCGATGTTTTCGCATCTCTTTGACTTGCCAACGAAGGGCTTCATATAGTTTCTTCGACGTGTCCCGAAGAATGGAAATTGGCCCCGTTTTCAGAACGAGGGGCCGCGAGCGTGTGGCGTTGGCTGTCAAAGCCTGCATCACGCCGTATCCACATAGTATCCTTCAAGTCACTCTGAGGGTGTGTTTGCGGGATGGCTTAATCAGTGCCAACCTTAGCTATGTTTTTGCAGTAACAGATTGGTCGCTAATTAGTAAAAAAAAATGTGCATGTGGTAAAAAGTGTTATTTAGGCATGCTCCAGACACGCGTGTGACTAAATAATTAACACGCAGCTCACTGCGAAGGAATACAACAATTAGTAATGGAATAAGTATTTGTTCACGGCAGTGTTAGGGTGAACTTGCAGATGCAGTACGAGAAAGGTTACCATTCATGGATACCTATATCTACTGACTACCCTTGCGTAGATGTAGATACCCTAAAGCCACCTCGAGAGTGTGTGGCCGGGGGTGATCCAATAGATCCAATCCACTGACCCATAGCATCTTCCTATCCGCAATACTGTGTCCTAATCTTTGCTCAAGATATACATGGCATTCGAGGACTGCTAACGTTCGAATCATTAATCAGTTACCTTTTCTTGCCACCTGAATAAATGATGTCCATGGAGGTTTCTTTTGCTATGAGAGTCACACAAAACGTAAACGGAATCTTCACAAATCTAGATTATGACGAATCACGGTCGATCTTAGCTCAATTGTTCATGAAGAAACAGTGATTTAAGCAGATCTGTACGTTTATAAGAGGGTAAGAGAATTTATTTCAAGCTGTCATGATGGGAGAGTTTAAAAATGAATAATATTCCAAAAATTGAGCTTTCTTACTTAGAATGTCGGATATGATTGAAACTGCTAATGGAATCCCCTCTAAATGAAGTTTGGTTTTCATAGTAAACATTTTTTTCTCTCAGTAAGTACTTGTACACATTCCTATGCATCCCATAACCCCCTAAATTGACGAAACTGCTATATTTTTCTCAAAAATAATCTTTTTTATTAAGCGTAGGTTGATTTACTTTTTGTGCGATTGTTCTTCCTTGCTAATAAATTGTATGAAATAAAACTAGTCCATTAATCGTTCTCAAAATGTTTTCCGTAAGTATCTCAACTTTCATTGCATGAATACGGGTCGAGATTGTTTCAAACTTAGTCACCCCAATTTCCTCCCAGCACGACAGTCTACCTCCGTTCATGCTGACGCATCTTGAGCTTCTTCTGTGTCTTTTGCCGTCCAGTATACGACCTATCGTTCCGTATTCCTCTCCCTGTTTGGTCGTGCACTCGTTGACATCATGACTCTTCCGTTGACCCTAAACGACCCTGCTGAGTGCCAATAATTCAACCTCTACGATTACATGCCAAATACGGGGCGGTTAAGGGAGTCGCGATTAGTCGATACGAATTGGGTCGCACGTCAGGGACTTTTGACTATCGTGAGTCAAGGGGAGGGGAGTCCCGATCGCTATAGACTTTCCAATGAAACCCTTACCTATATCTTCGAACAGCTTCCATGAGTAGGTTAACTCTCTTTCATTCACTCTATTTATGGGTTCAGCCCTTTGAATTCCACCCTCCATATCGTCGCCAGTCATTCTCCTTTTTATTTTTCCTCTCAGTCGGAATGGTCCTCTATGGCCGGGATAAATACCAGGGCTAAAGTGAGAAAATTAGTGAGCATCATCTTGTACCCGTTGCTTCCTTTGTGAAGTGAAGATCAGGGGGTGAAGTCATTCTCCTTTTTATTTTTCCTCTCAGTCGGAATGGTCCTCTATGGCCGGGATAAATACCAGGGCTAAAGTGAGAAAATTAGTGAGCATCATCTTGTACCCGTTGCTTCCATATACCATCTATCACGCTTTTTGGTGTCCCGGTTCATATGGTGCTTCACATGGGATGTTATCAACATCTACAATATATCCTGCAAGCCACCGCGAGTGTGTGTGGCAGGGGGTGAAGATCACCAAACATATTGAGAGTATTTTCTCGGACAGCCGAGAGAAGAGAAGAGTACCGCTGTAAGATCCGTTAAACCCCGGATTTAGATCCCGAGACTTTTCTTGTGATAGCACATTCAGCAAATGCACCCTTCCCCGTGTGGGTGATGTTTTTTAATTGTTTGACATCTCCGTCAGTTCGTAGAATTTTATGACGAAGCAATGTGGGCGGAGTGCAATTAGTTTTCAATCACCCTCTTCCTCTTCCCCTTTCGTGGTATATTTTTGGACGAGAACGTGCACAATGTGTGTGTATGGGAGGGATCTACGTACGCCTGCGTCCTCCTCGGAAACCCGATTCCCACGGCCACCACTCCGCGACTCTGATGCTGGAGGAAGAGACCGGACGTGGTCCTTCGTGATGCAGGAGGAGGATCGATTCGGGTGGGACGGGTCGAGGGGCGAGGAGAGAGAAGGGGGCGAGGGAAATGAGTGCTGGTGAAAGGGAGGTGGAGACATTGCTAGAGAGCTGAGGATTGATTGGTCATTCGGCGAGGAGGAAGTGGTGGTCGCACGGCGATGGGAACGATCCACATTCGTGTCCGCAGGCGCCGATTGTCGTGATTCTCCAGCTCCCTCCTTTCCGTTGCGTCTGCAAATGCTATTTCTTGTTCTAGTTTTGACTAGCTGTGGACTTTGCTATGCTCAATTCTATGGTGATGCTACGCTTTTATCAATCTTAAATTAGTTTTTTGCATACTTCAATTGCTAAGGTTATATGCTAATATGGTTATATGATATGCACAATATAACCTAAGCTTGATTCCCAAACCTAGCTAATCCAAACTATTAGTAAAATCTAGTATAATTTAATTTTTTGGGATTTCATTCGCGCTCTTGAATGACGAACCGTTCCCGTGTCATTGGCAGTTTTAAAGTGCTTCTTTTAGCTTTTCCGGCATTAAATCTCAGGTAAAGTTATATTATTCCCGTACAATGTAACCAAATAGTTATCACTGTTTTCGCGTTGCATTGTTCATCTAAATCTACAGAATACACTAGAGCGAGGTGATGACTAGGGTGTCAATCATCACCAGACATGCTATTTAATGATATAACATGCGTGCTCACTCATGTGAAGGCATACACATATTTCTTTGCAGCTTCGATTCAGAAATTTGGATTATCTTACAGAAGGTCATCGTTTTGTCGATGGTGATATTCAGTATTCTTGTTTTTGTTTCGTTATGACTCAGTGTTAGAGTGTTCCTTTAAGATTAAAGCTCTTTGCTGGCGAGTTCATAAAAAATGGCGTAGCTTTAATGCTACAACCTTCTCCCAAAATCTAAATAACATCTGTGTCATCTACATCTACATAATACCCTCCAGGACACACAAAGGTGAGTGTAGCAGGGCTGAATCTTCACCATGCATGCACTACCTACCATGCCAAAAGGGGATAGTAGCTACGTGTATGTCGAAATATAACAATTTAAAAAAGATTTTATCTACATCTACATAATACCCTGCAAGCCACCACAAGTGTGTGTGGCAGGGGGTGATTGCTCACCAAACATGCACTACATATCATGCATAAAAAAGGAATAGTATTAATATAGTAGTCAGAACTACACTATTTAAAAAAGATAGAAATTGCAAAGAAAACATGCAAAAACATTCTGTTAGTAGGGTTAGCTTTAAGTACTCATACCAACATGCAGCTACCAATGCTATTCATTGCTACTCTCCGATAGGACATATTTACCGTTATTCGTATCTCTTATTGTGCGAGGGAAAAAGGTCATTTTGAATCGGTCAGTTCGGCAATCAATTTCTCTAACTTTATGATTATGGTCCAGTCTGCCATAGTAAGTTGGGGTTCGTAAAATATTTTTAACATCATCACTGAAAATACTCACTTTATGCATGGTATCTTTCTACCCATTGCAAGAGTGAGTTGCATCAGATATGTTACACATTTGCAAATACGTAGATTTTAGTCAAAATAAATCTGCACTCGTGAAACATCCATTAGTTGGAGTGCAGTTTCAGTCTTGAGAAAAGATTGGGTAGTAGAGCATAGAATGGAATAAACAAGACGCAACCATAGGTACCCATTTATCGTAACTGTCAAATAGTTAAGAATCGGCGGTACAGGAAAGGAGGCCACACGACCAGCGGGCAACTTTTTTTTTCGCTAAACTCTCCCGAGCAGGACTTTTCTTTTCAATCTCTCAGAGGGACCCCCTAGTGGGTTCGTCTTTGACCTTCCGACTCGGAGGTCACACCCCTCATCATCCGTCAGAAGCCTCCTCCTCATGGTCGGCTCCTCGATTCAAGGGAAAGTATAACGGCCGTCCGTCGGGGAGTGAGGTCGGTGGGGCGAGAGGGGAGTTCGCGAAATCCTTCACCTCCGTTTTGGGGCACCCAGTTTAGACGAGGTCGGTTGGCGGCGTAGGGCATGGAGGAGTCTCCCAACGAGCGGGCGGAAGGGGAGGAGTGAAGGCATTCATCTCGACAAATTACCCGGGCCAGAGAGTGAGGCGGGGGGAAGAAATGAAGAAATAAATACGGTGGGGTGGAGGCGGAGAGCTCGGGTCGGCGGGAGGGAAATGATATCCCCGCGCAATGATCAGGTTTCCTCGGCCGGGCCGCAGTGAAATCCGCGAGTTACGACCCTCGCGAATGGGGTGAGTTCGATAAACTCCCGGAAAATCGCCTCTCCTTTACAATCTCCGAGCGCCACCGACCGCCCGCCCGCCCCCCTCGCTCCGGGGCGGTGATTCCGCTGGGAATTGGCGTGAGGGGGCGAGCACGGGGGTGTTTGTAATGGGCGAAGATGATGGCATGCATTCGCCTGTGTTTGTGCGCGGCGGCTGGGCCCTGCGGGACGCGGGAACGACAAAAGTGTGTGTGTGTGAGGGAGGGACGGAAGAGATCCGAGAAAGGTGAAAATTTCGGGGTTTCCCTCGAGTTGTTTTGCTGATTTCAGTCCCACTCCCATTTTTCCATCCTACCGTCTTTCCCTCTGGTACCCCGCGGTGTGGATTCTAGGCGCGAAAGTTCGGACCGAGAGGCGCTCCTCGGTGTACGCTTCTGCGTTCGTTTCTTCACTTTCTTATCCTCTATCTTCATCGCAAAGCTTCTGCCAGTTCACAAACAGACTTTTTTGGACGATATGATTACCTTTGATCATTTGCATTTCTGCCTCCTTAGTGCTAAGCCTGCGACAATGGCGACTCGTGCGTCAATTTAGCTTTTCTACCGGTTTCTCACAGAAATATTATTGTGAATGAACGCAGTGGGAATGTTTGGCGCAGTATAATTTACCTGCTAATTTCATTCATTCGAGTCTGTCATTAATATGCTGAAATGGAAAACTACATCAAAGAGTTGTTTTTAGTCGCATTACGGTGCATCCTTCATGCGTAACATCCCATTTACGATTGTTTGTTGGGTTCCATTTGCCTGCTTCAAGTTGACCTGTGTTATTTACGTGGAAAAAAGATGCTATCAAAACTTTTCATCATATAATAAATTAAAGATTGCATTAAAGATGTATGTATTTGGATAACGAGAGTAGTTATTTGCGTGTTGCACGTAATTGAAATTTTTCACTGTACCCTTTTCGAAGCAATTGTTTTTTGCGATTCAGTAGGTACTCGTGTTGTTCTTGAACTTTCCAAGCAGTCATTTTTTAGATGTGCATAGGCTGAAAAAATTGTATAAATGACTCGAGTGTTTTGCTTTGCATAATTTTTTACAGATACCCATTTTCGGGCTTAATACCTTAAACTTTTGTGTTTATTTTGCCTCAATGTTGTGCCCGGTGAGTACTTTAACTAGCTCAAACGCTGTAGGCAACTGGAAGCCACGGTATCCTTCGCATTATAATTTTTTATCCTAGAAGGAATTAACGTCCAGTTGGCGGTAGTTACCAGTAGAAATGTGTCCACGCGTTGGAGATATTAATTTTGCGCGAACGGAATGACGGTGGTAATTATGGGGATTTGTGATTTCGCGGAGGGAAAAGTGACAGTGCACGCCTTCCGCGCGGCATATAGCCACGAAAGCGGTTATTAATGCCGCGCACAAATTGTTTTCAAGCGACAAGGAAGAGAAAATGGTATGCCCAGTCTCGGAGACGGCACGGATGAAAAGCCGCGTATCTAAGGGGCGTAGGAGGTGGAGGATGAGGCACGACTAAGTTTTTGTGACCACTCAGTCCGAGGGTATTTACCGAGAGGATAGGTAAGCACTTTCATCGAGCGGGCAACCGTTGCGAATGGCGAGCGTCCTTTAACAGGAGTGCGTACGGGACGGGTTCCGTCGGTGGACCAATCCCGCCTGTGCGACGAGGATGTCCGGGATGGATGGGGGAGGAAAGTTGACGGACGGTGAAAGATTGATGGCATTATATCGCCCTCCGTGTGCTTTACCCCCCAGAGGCTAAATGCGCTTCGAAAGTCCCGTAGTGCCTCCCGAGCAGTGTCTTTGCAGAACTGAGATGTCATGGTTTGAGAACACCCCCACAAACCTTGCTCGAACGGCTGCTACTAGGGAGACTTCAACGCTTGCCTTACGAGCATTGAAGTTTCCGCTGAAATGACGTTTCTCGACAAGTCGTTTCTCCTCCAATCGGCTGCTCGGGGAACAATATTCCCCTCCCCTTCCTAGTGTGATTTCAACCAGCCTGTCCATCCCAATGGTCACTTCTTTACGAGTTGAGTGAGCGGCTGACCGGGATGAACTTCTAGCTTTCTCCCGGCCGACATCACGTTTACTCTCAACCGAAAATCGTGCGGTCCAAGCATGGCAGTGTGTTACAGATTCACCCCATGTGCACTTTGCGTGATCAGACCTTGATATATACAGAAAGTAATCTTTTAATCGTCGTTTAAACTGGTGCCGAATCATAGTTTTCGCAATGAATGCAATTCATAGTTGTCATAGTCCATTGACTTTCTATTTGTAAAATATTTCATTGCAATGATTTATTAGTTTTATAACAGTAGTTATTTGATTGGATTTCATCTTAAAGTCCCCTACAACATTTACATCAACATTAGAGCACTCTAATACCCTCTATTTCATTACATAATAGGTACCCTTCGAGCCATATCGAATGCATTTAGCAATACTTCTAGCTTTAGCTACTATCTCCCGCTACTTTTCCTCTTCACCGTCAATACATTCCGTGGTTACAATTCCCATTTTCCCCTACCACACACCTTACTGGTGGTTTGCAGGGTATTATGTAGATGTGGATGTACATTCAGCTTGACAATGGCAGATATTACTGTATGAGTTTCATATTAGAGATTATTTATACGGCTGCTTCCTCTAAAATATTGAAGCCAAGTATCACACTGTACAACTTATTCTCAATACGATCAAAGAGAGTTTAATTTCCTCGGGGATAGGCTATATCAAACTCAATGAGAGAGATTCAGTTTTCTGTAACGAAACTTTAATGGCCATATGACGTTACTTCGTGCCTGAACATTTAGGGAGTCTTGCAAGAAGGCAGCATTTAATTATTCGTTCCTCTCCTATGCTTCCAGTTATTCTTCGTGTTGGTGAACTCTTTTCGCCAGAATTGTTTACATATTTTATCAAGAATTTATTCAATATAGTCTTTTTCTGAAAGATCATCATATTTCACCTCGAATTGAGGAGGTTGTATGAGTTTGAGAATGATGCTATTTCCATTCTAGTTACGCAATTTAATGCTGTTAAAATCCCCATAGGGTGTTTTTTTCCTTTAGTTATTTTTCAGGCACATCGAATACTTCTCACTGAATTATTGATAAATTTTTCGCTTTCCTTCACGACATTGTGGACGCATTATGATGCTCGGATCTGTTTATGGCAGCTCCGAGCCCTTGCGGCCGTACAAACGGGAAGGCAAATCTCGGCGTGGGAGAGAAGGTTTATTCTGTGAAATTGGCGGTATGAGAGCGAGAACGGAAAAAAAGAGGTTGGATACGGGGTGTTATGAGTGTTTATCGCGGAACGTATCTCTTATTCCTCCCCTGCGGGCTCCAGCACTTTGGAGAAAGCCATTCAAGGTTAGTGCCCGGAGGAGTTTCCGACCCGCGCGCCTTGAGAATCGCTCATTGGAATCGCTCATCGTCTCGCTTCATTCCCCGTCGGGTGGGAAAACCTTCGTGATTCTTCGCCAAACAAGATACAACCGAGCTCCATACAACCCTATCGTTTACGTGTCGGAAAACGTTATACAAATTTGGCCACGGGCCGATTGGACCTTCGCATCTTAAGCATACTCGCACTTGCCTGTCTCCGTGGAGGGCGCGTGGGAGATGAGAAAGAAAGTGTTCTTTTTTGTGTGTTTTATGTTCATAACATGAAAAAAGACCACTCTCGTACCTTGAGATGAACCTTGGCAGTAATGAACGCGTTGTCTCGCAATATTTTTGTGCTCGTTTCGTTTGCTAAATCTTGAATACCATGTGGACGTTTCGGTCCTTCATTATTTTCTAATATGTAGGGAGAAAGACGTGTCCTCTCTTTCAAGGTGCAGGAGAAGCGCGTGGTGTTTTCTGGGTTAAGATGATGAAGAACGAGGCTACGGGAGTAGCCAATTCTCACCCTAAGAGTATCGAAAAAATTATCATCACCCCTTTCATCTTAAGAACTCATATCTCGATCAGCCTTTGTCTGAATTTGACGCGTAGTCCTCTAGAATGGATAGTCATTAATCCGCCCATCGTCCTTTTTCCACTCGTTTGTTTGGCGTGACAAATGCTTCTTCGCCTTTGAAGAATACAAAGCAATGATGGGTGTATCCCTACTTCTCACTTCACCGAGTGGATGGCGGTGTTTACTTTCCGGTTCTCCTTTGTGAAGGCGTCGATAATTTCCTGGAGAGTGTTTTCGATTGGGGCGTGGTAGGAGAAATTTTTATAGGCTAGTGGATAAAAAACTTACTCTGCTTTCCAACGAGGGTTGATGTTTTGTGGATCATGGCCATTACAAGAAATTGCATGTAAATATTGAATTATAAAAAAACTCAAAAAGTGTTCGCATGCTTTTTACGGGTTCAACAAGTGCATCGGCTCTAGAAATGCATTGGAAAAGTAATGATGCAGGAGCCATTTGCCTACACGTGGTTAAGGTCTTAATGTGGCCTAGTATCTCGCACGTGGATGTAAAGGATTTGCCCTGGCTAATAAGCATAGACGCGTCTGTTTCTTTCCGGAGGGGAGAGGATGGGTTCGGAAATGGCGGCATTCGTTATGCCCGCATTTAGTAACACGTCCTCCGGCCTCGAGAAGCATCATCGCCGGCAGTTCCCCCTTCTGGGTCACCGCCAATAGTCGAGTCTCTTTTCTCGGGTTTTGGTGATTATGAATTCCGGCCCCGTCGCAAGCTCACCGGACCTGACATCAGCTATCCGCGTTCCCGCGTTTCGTAAACCTCACTGTCGCTTAAAAAAACTACTAGTTAGTTTTTGCGGTATTATTTTGATCAATAGTATCAGTGCCACCGTTTGCCGAAATAAAATTCTGACAGCAAGCATCGGTAGAAGATCATATGTATTTATTTTTCGGTGACTGATCCTTTTTACCGTCTTATGTTGAATGTGGTGGACCGAAATTGACACATGCGCCGTCAGGAATTACAGTAGATGGTCATCTCAAAGGTATGTTTTACAACTAGTGGCGAGATCATGCGTTATTATCTTCACTAGCTAGCTACTGGGTGTTCAGGGATGATGCTGCTTTATAGGTATCCTAGTTTTTGGTGTCCTGTGCAAAATTTATTCCAGGTTTACAATTTGTATTTTATGTGTAGGTCTTGCTGTATTATTATTATTTAGGCTGAGTGTGATACTTTTATGCGGATGTATATATGTAGAGCGATCAACACTAAATAAGAGAAGATGCGGCGAGTCGGTCTCTGACGAAGTCGGCGATCTCGTTCGCCTCCTCCGGGGGAAAAAATAATTGTCCCTCCAGAGCTCTCACCCATCACTGGCTTCCATCGAGGGGATCACCTCAACTCGGAACGGATGCGGAGGTGGTCACCGGTTAGTTTTTTCGCCTCCTATTTCTCATTCAAATTCCTCTTCCACTTCCCGACATTGGAAAAAATGTCAACGAAAAAAAGGCAATAAGGGAAATTTCGCGGTGTCCTGCAAAGGGAAGTAGCATGACTCACCTCGGGAGGTGTATAATATTGTGGCGTTTATGGCCTTGAGGTGAGCTCGGGTGCAGGAAACGAGACGTGTGCCGGTCTTCTTTTACTTTTTTTTTTGCTTCCGATGGGAAGCTGGCGACAGAGTCGCTCGACAGCAGTGACGAAGGGCACAAACCAGGACAAGACCGGCGGAGAGGACAGGTTCTTGCGCCGGCGCGATGGGAACGGGTCGTACGGGCAAGGTGTTGATTCGATGTTGTAGCATTTCCACGTAAATAAAAACTCGTTCTGATAATCTGTTGAATGTATGCATGAGATGTATCCGTGTGCACAAATAATTATGTCATCATCGCTCATCCGCCCCTTCAACTCCTGTGGCGTCGGTTATGGGAGGATAATGGCCCGTATTGTGCCGCGAATTAATATGGGGCGTACAATTAAGTGATTGGTGATGAGGATGGATCGTTCCATCACCGAACTTAGATGATAGCTCTACCAATTTTTCTCAGTTGTCAAGAGCCCTAAACATTATATTGTAAAATAGGTAGCCTTTCTCCGGATACGCTCGCGAAAATGTATTGTGAAGATTATAGGATGAGATACATTTATTATTAGAAAGGCAGCCGAACTTTCATTAATTCTTTCCCCCTTGGGTTCCTATTGAAAACATATAACTTTATCTTTGTATGGTGATTGACCAGAAGCGTAATGCGTGGTTCAGTTTTTTTACTCGTATAACTATTCATTGAGTTTAGTGATTACTTTTGGGCTTCTCTTGACTAGACACGTCCAGCTTTGTGCCGAAGAATGACTCAATTACATTATTTAAATGCTTTTCAAAGTAATGGCATAAATTTAAATCCATATAATTTTTCTCTTATGAATATCGCATAGCATTGTGGCTGTTAGCTGCATGTAAGTAGTGCGAGCTTGGTGATTTTCACTCCCTGCCCACACCTTCGCGGTGACTCGCAGGTTATTATGCAGATGTCGATGTAGATATCTGGAGTGATTTAATTACTAATTTCGAATTGATTGTTTAAGATATTGAAATGGTTTTCCGAAGCAAACTTGGAAATTGAAAATAATCAGCAAAAAATTAAATCTTCCTTAATCGAATTCCCGAGCCACTTCAACCTAGAGCCCGTTATCACTCGGTCAATGAAGGGTTTTATTTGACGCTGACTATTATTTTTGAGTTGATCATCAAAGGGATCACTCTTGCACAGCCCTTCATGGAGAGTACAATGCTTAAGGTTACCGTCATCTCTCGGTAGCTCGTTTCTCAAAAGCTGAGAAACCTTTAAATTGCCAACTTCTTAATATATATAGTGCATTACTCCGCGCTCAATCGCTGATCCGTTCCTTCAAGATTCCTAAGTTACAATCGCGAAATCTGTTTCTAACGGTGACTTTCTCCCGTGCCGAAATATCCTCACCGTGGTTCCAACCGAAGAGGCTACGTACATCATGATTATCGTGGTCGTGAGCCTGTTCGGTTAATGATTCGAGGCTCGGTCAAAGAAGGAACAAGAGGAGCAATTTCCCAGCATCCCTGCCTTTGCCCTCGTAATCTTCCGAGGCATTAGTGAGAAGGGCGAAAGGGAAATGTCTTCGTGAAGTCTTGCCCACGAGTCTCCGAGAAAGCTATCGATAAAATCATGCAATGTCCCGAATCATTGCCATCGGGAAAAATCGACGTATTTTTTTAATTCTCCCCTGCGATAATTTTGGTTCATTAAACTGGCAGCGGTCCCTTTGATTCGCTCCAACCATTCCTGCTCATTTTTGCAAATTGCCCGGTGATTTCCTGAGGCCCCTCGGGGTTCCACAATGAAAGTTTTTAAATAATTCGCCGTGTGCTGCGTGGCATTTTATTGCCATTGTCTAGGTGGATTCTAATGTGTTTTTTTCTACTTTCTCCTCCCGTTCCTCCTCCTGGCCGACGCGTGAAAATTATAACCTTCCTGAAGAGTGACGGCTATTTAAGAAAATGTATCCTTCAGTGAATTTTAATTTAAAATTACACTCATTAATGATTGGTTGAATATTTATCGAGCGCACACGCGCACAATTAGACCTAAATGAGAGGAGTACTATCGGTGTCTACGAGAGCATATCTTCTACTTTCTTTAGTTTATAGCAAGCTTTAATGAAGCATCCGGTTAGTATAATTCTAGGACCCATGAAATTTATTAATGGTATAAGCTCATGCTTTCTAACGGAAAAAATAGTGTGACAAACAGGTTCGAGTTTCACGGCTGGAAATACAAAAATTTTAAAGTCGTCTCATCTCCTCGATTCCGTTTTGAATGGCAATTATATGACCGAGGGAGGTATTTCCACGGAATATGGACCAACTTCCGTCATTTAACTCGCCCTTTAAACGCCTTTGCTCCATTTACCCGTTAATGTTGTGGAATTTTACGAAAGGAAGTCGCTCAATTTGGTAGGAAGGCCACTGCCAGCCCGTTGTCCGACCAGATAGTAATAAAAAGTCAGCCGTTTTTTTCCGTTAAATTTGGCCGTTGTCTCTAACCAGGGAAACTTTCAATTTCGCTTGTGATCTCCAGTTGGACTTGTCCTTTCGAAGAGTTACAGTCCCATAGCCGGAATTCCGTGCCTCGGAAAAAATATGTGAAAGCAGTGCAACCAGTATTTCATTTATAGTTTTTAGTGCATTTCGAGTGTGACGGGTGAGCCAATTGAAAACTGGAGAGAGACGGATCCAATTCGGGCAGATGAGTGAATGGATCCGGGCAGTCTAAGGGTCATCCGCCTAGTTTTCACCACCTGCAGATTCCAGGATGAGTTAAGGGAGAAACAGGGCCTCGCCTTCTCCAGATTTTATGTAAAGTCCAACCGCATTTGTCAGCAGATGACTCATTCTTGGTGCGTTGACGTGCTTATCATCATCAGTATTACAATCCGAGGATTGATTTACTGCAGCCCTCCATTCTGCCCTATTCAGTGTTAATTCCTTCACGCCCTGGTATGTTTTCTCTTTCACGTCCTTCTTTCTTTGCCCTAATTATATTTGTCCCTTGGTCCTCCTCGTGGGACCTTCCCTTCAATTTTCCCTTCTATTATATTTCTAACTAATTCATTGTGCGTCGAGGTATGTCCAATCCATCTGGTTTTTCTTTGCCGTAAGGTTTTCCATATTGTCCTTTCTTCATCTGCTCCTCTGTACACCTCTTCGTTCCTCACTTTATCTGTCCATTTAATCCTCAACATTCTCCTCCAGCAACATGCTTCGAAGGCTTCAATTCTTCGTTGGTCTGCTTTCCCGATGTTCTATGTCTCTGATCCATAGAGTGCCACGCTCCATACGAATGTTTTGATGAAATGCTTCCTTGTTTGCAGCCGTAGGTTCTTTGAGCGCAGTAGTTGTCCCTTCTCCATAAACGCCTCCTTAGCTTGCGCTATTCTTCGCTTGATGTCCGTCGAGCTTCTTCCATCCCAAGTTATAGTGCTACCGAGGTAGGTGAAGTTCTCCACTTGTTCCAATTTTACTACTCTAATTGCGATAGTTGCCCTAAGCTTCTCTCTTTCGCCCACTAGGATAATAGTTTTCTTATTGTTGATGCTCATATTATATTCTTGAAGTACTTGGTGCATTGTGGTCAGGGATGCTTGCAGGTCCTCTGGACTTTCTGCTACAACTGCGATGTCATCAGCAAACCTTAGCATGATATTTCTTCGCCATTCACCTTGATGCCCTTGATACCAATTTCCTCTGCGTCTCTTATTCCTTCTTCCAGGTATATATTGAATAACGCTGGGGAGAGGTTGCATCCTTGTCTGACTCCTTTATTTATTTTGGCTTCTATCTTCCTTTCGTCTTTCATTCGCATTTTGGTGACCTGGTTCTTGTAGAGGCTATAGATTATTCTTCTATCCATGTAGTCTATTCTAATTACTTCCAGTACCTTGAACATCTTGTTCCATTCAACGTTGAGGTGCTTATGAGATCACGAAAATCCGCTAAGGAAAAATCTCCTACTCCTACCGTGGTAGTTGCCTGAATAACATGAAGGCCCTTTTCTCAGTATATCGTAAACTATTTTCTTCTTTTTATAGATTGATATTTTCTGCTGATTTAATTTACTGCATTCTTAACTTAAAATATGCTTTTGATTTTAGTATCATATATATATTCAAACATTTCATTAGCAATTCCCATAATCTCTAACCCATTATATCCCTACTAGAATAAGGGAGTGTCTTTCTGAGGTCAAGACGGAAATACTTATTTCATAACTGCTATTCTAAAAATTTAAAATGGCAATAATTTTGTAATGATTGTTTAGTAGAACCTTTAAAAGATACTTTAACTTACTCCTACCACTTCGATGGGTTTTTAAGTCATTTTGTGGCCCTTCTTCAATCTTAAAATAAAACCTGCAGAATTCTTTTTATCAATTTCAACACATCAAGTCATTTTTCCTCCAATCTCTCCTTATCTTTCTTTAAAGTGAGTTCTCGTTATTTCTTCAGAAAGGCTCTTATTATGATTACACTACTACGCTACATTAATTAGTTCATTTTTCAACCATCAAGTTTTCACTGATATTCTTACCCACGAATTGCTCCGAATACGAAAATCCAACTGAGCTATTTTTTACCTACACCCATTAGAACTCTAACGCGAGAGATTATTTTCTTATTTTTGAATAATAAATGATTTAATACTTTTCTCGCAGTTTAGACGTATCTAAAAATGTCACGTGCGTGGAATTTCTTGTCTCACTGTTCACAATTCTCTACGTTCTCAATCTCAAAAGATGTACAATTCCGCGCAGATCGCTGTTCCACCCGAGTGTCTGTCAATGTGCACACTCACCGGGCATTGTGTCCTTGTCGACGCTTCTTGGACACGGCAATTGAGAAAGGCGAGGTTTATAATGGGCGTGGGGATGATGGGAAGTGACTACGTGAGAGGACACAGTGGGACAGTAACGGTGTCTGAACGGGTACGAGATCGCTTTGGCGTTATCTCTTTAAGGAGGAATCAATAATAGGTTCCAATCTGTCCCTGCGCCCATTGGAGAGGACGCAATTTGTGCCGCTGTCCGCGATTTGACTGACACTATTGCCCCTCAATTTCTTCCTCACTCGTTCCATTGCAGCAATAAAAAGGCCGTTAACGAAAAGAAATTTGGATGGTTGGGTTAGGAACGAACCAGTTTCCTCCTCCATTAAGTCTTTTTGGAATGAGGAGTCTTAAAACTCAGACAAAAGTTTGGAATTCGAGGACGTTCCTGGGCTCAGTTTTTGCGCCAATTGCAGAATTCCTCATCGCTTCTTAATTTTTTCTGGTGTAGCAGGATCATTAATGGACTGCAATTTCTTTCTCGTGAGTATTTCACTAATTAGCTTTCTATAGCCTGATCAGAATGAAGTTTTAATACGAAAGTCGTATTTATGTTTAGGAATGTGTAACTTATTTTAGTAATATTGACTTTTTTCACTATCTATGGTACACATACATTTACTTTGGTCAAGTTTACACATAATTTTTCGCCAAATGTTTTTCTGTAATATGGCACTACTCCCATTGTGGCTACTCCTTTGGAATCCAATTCTAAAATTTCGTCATGGTATAAATCCGTCGCATTAGACGTCGCATTAGCCTAATTGTACTGCACTGTTGGTCTCAAACGATTCATCTATTATGCTTCAAGTCTATTTTTTACTTTTGGAGGTTTGCAGCATTTCTAATATTTATTAAGTATATTTAATTAATCGCAGCGTATTTTTT
Source organism: Platycnemis pennipes (assembly GCA_933228895.1). Taxonomy (NCBI): domain Eukaryota; kingdom Metazoa; phylum Arthropoda; class Insecta; order Odonata; family Platycnemididae; genus Platycnemis; species Platycnemis pennipes. Next base: position 69,963,998 of record OW121847.1, on the reverse strand, counting down.
TGCCATTCTCCTTTGCTTCAAATTCAAATCCGTGTTACATTATTTGATTCATTTTTTAAGGAATGAAAATCTATGCTTGAAATGTATCAGAATTTTTTCGCTCCATTGCATATTATCTACATCTACATAATACCCTGCAAGCCACCATAAAGGTGTGTGGCAGGGGGTGAACTCTCACCAAACATGCACTACATATCATACATAAAATTTGTAATTAAAAATTAAAATAGCAAAGCATACTTGCAAAAACATGCTATTAGTTGAGTTAGCTTTAAGTCCTCATACCAACATGCAGCTACCAATATTATCCATTGCTACACTCGTACTGGATACATTTACCGTTATTCATATCCCTAATAGCACGAGGAAAAAAGGACATTTTGAATCTGTCATTTCGGCAATCAATGTCTCTAATTTTGTGATTATGGTCCAGTCTACCATAGTACGTTGGGGTCCGCAGAATATTTTTAACATCATCACTGAAAATATGGTCTTGGAATTTATTTAAGAGATTAAGTCAACCTGTGATCTGACAATCATTCCCAATTTAATTCATTTAATAGACTGGTTACGCTAATAAGGTTATCATACCGGCCCTTTACAAATCTTGCCGATCTTCGCTGTACACGTTCAAGATCGTTATTTAGACCGATTTCGTAGGGATCGCATACACTGGCAGCATATTCCAAATGAGGTCTTACAAGGGAAAAGTAGCTGATTTCTCGTACATGATCGTCACATTTACCCAGTACTCTTTTGACGAATCCCAGTTTACGATTCGCTTGACCCATTATTTCACGTATGTGTTTACCCCAGGAAAGATCATGTGTCAGTCTTATTCCAAGATATTTAATGGATTCCACGTTTGTTAATTCATTATTACTTATTTTGTAAGTGCTATTATATTCCTGAATACATCATAATCTAATAAAAGCCTATGTAGAGTTAGGTTATACTGTGGTGGACGAAGCCAAGCAATGAAGTAGATTCATTTTAAGTGATCGTAACGTTGCGATTTTGTACGCGATTCGTTTCGATCCCTGCTGTTTATTAGATGTTATCTTGAATCCGCCTTCATCCCTGTGGCACATCTCCTGCCGCTTCCTAAAGTTGTTTCTTCTTCCCTCGGGAGTGCTGCTTCCTCAACGCCTTCTCTCGGAAGGCGCGCCTTCTTCGGGTGACCTGTCTCCACGGCCTTGACGTCCTGCCCATTTCTCCCGTCTCGCCTACGTACGCCCGTACTTTCCCCGCTTTTCGCCCGCTCCCCGTGCACCCCAGGCTACCGAGAGGCTGTCTGGCTTCCGGAGAGATCTCTGCGCTCTCTGGCATTCTGTTCCGCGCATCTCATTGTTCGGTCCTCGCCCAACCATCAGTCTAAGTCAACCGTCCACCCGTTTCTTTCTTTTTTTTTTAAATAATAGGAGTGGAAGCGCGCCGCCTAATAGGAATCCCGGGACGAACGGTGGCAGGTCATTGTCGTGTTTTTTTTTGGTAAGCAAAATCCTTCCTCCTACTAACCCACGAGTTTGCAATTTCGCCTCTTAGTTCGTCGTGTCTTTGTTTAAGTGAAAACTCGAACTATTCCGCGCTGCGGGAGTAAAAACGAAGTTAAGGGCGTCGAGTTAGAAGTTGATCACTTTTCTTCATTGATCTATGGCAGTCACTGTCATTGTTGCTCTCACTATCATGGGGTGATTTGTTTTTCTACTCCTCACTTCAGCGTGTGGTTAACGATGGCCCTAAAATATCGGGGAGGCGAAAACTGTTGACCTTTCACCAACGGCCATTAAGGTATATAAAATGTATAGGGAGAACCCATTACAGTTTACGATTTGTTTCACTCTAGGTGAACACTTTCACCGGTTCTGAGTGTCATCACTAAATCATTCGTTGCACTCGGTCTGTAGCTATCAAAACATCCGGTCTTGGAAGCTTTAGTCTTGAGCGTGTTTCCGGTGATTCCATTCCGTAGGTATTGGAGCAAGTTTTCGATTTGGTTCAGCGACATCGGTAATTAACTCGAAAACAGAGCAATATTAATCTAAATCGCAAATCAAACCCTTCGCTGAGGAACTTCGAGCCACCCAGATAAGGCCGAGGATTTCTCTCCTATCCACGACAAGGTTTTTTACTTGTGGAATACCGGAAAGTGGTGCATTCCCCACACGTACTTAGATTTCACTGATAGAATACAAATGAAGTGTTTCTCTAAAACAATGGGCGACATGCAGTCTGTGTTAGTCGTACAAGTTCTCTAATCCCTTCCACTTGGAGTTCCGGAAGTTCTTCCAGTGAATCTCTTATAGTATTGATTATTCTTAGAAATGTTTGTCTATTTCATACAACTTTTAACTAATGAAATCCAGTGACAGAGGAATATCATTTGTTTTATCTCAGCTCTTTTGTAACTAAATATGAAACTGTTGCTCACTTCTGGGTCCATTTTGTAGGAGATTCCGCCGAGAGAAATGCACTAAGTTGTTATGTCTTCCGTTGTCATCGAAGCTAAAAGTAAATATTCTAATTACATATTACATATTTTCCGAAAATCATCATGTATATAAGTCACTGAGCAATATGTATACAATTCACTGAGACTTGTGGTATCCAATATTGAATAGAAGTTTATTATTTACAGTAAGTCTTCAATAATTTCGTCCCTTAAGCAGCAAGTAACATTGTGGGTATCTTGCGATTATCCATTCCTCGCTACACGACGTTCAGTTGGCATGGAGAGTACTATAAAAGTAATAATGACTAGAAGATGAATAACGACATGAAAGAATAATCTTTTGTTAAATGTACATTTTATCACTCCATAAAAATGCGAAAACCAGATTTATCATATTTTTGGCCATTGATCCTATCTTGAGTGTCGCATTTTTCGGTTCTAGGTAAATAGGTATTAGTTATCAATCTTTTACTGTACTCTTAACTATTTACCCTAATTTGCACAGATATAGCATGTTTTGATGATTTCACTTGGTATTTCTGTTTTTTTTCCGAAGTTAGGTTACATATTTAGATGTCACAATGATTGTTCGACTGCATAAAACTTCACCTCCTAACCTTCTATTTTTTAGACATGTCACCGTTATCCTCTTTGTCGCCAAAAGGTGAATCGAAAAGGTTGGTGATTACGGGAGCGGATTGCTCCACTGTCCCAATTATTAAGGCATAGGGGACATGAAGTCCGTTGTTTGGGATCGTCTCGAGTGACTTAAGGATCGAGTGGTTCTCACACGGTTTTTCAGAGTTTTTATAAGGGACTGTTCCAGGAATGGAACTATTCAATCAAATTCTTTGACGCAACCTTCCGTTGAATAGGATCCTCGATCCGTGTGAATCTCTGCCCAATCGTGGAGACACGAGCATCACTACGATGTGACTTTGAAAACGGTTTCAGAGCCCAAAATCGTGTTACCGACTTCCCAGAGAAAATTCTTACCACCCTCCTTGTCTAGTTGTCTCCTCGCTCCAGGAAGTCCATCCGAAATCCCTCAGCATTGACACTGTCGTTTGCTTGGGTTAAAAAGACCGCGGACATCTTTCTGGGATATTAAGGATCTTCAATTTTTTAATGCATAATATCATTTAATATTTTTTTCATTATTTTGTAAGCCTTGACCAATTCACAAATGAACACATACTGTGGTAGCTGACAGTACGTTTTGTGGGTTGCGGTAAAGTTTAAATTAATAATTCACCAGAAATTTGGCAAACCTTTGGCTTATCGCTAATACCCCCAATTCTTTATTATTAACCGATCGACATAAAAGTAACTACGTCGGTTAACACTGAAAACCAGACAACAACCATTTACAGTGATTAAAAAAAATATTCTAGGTATATTAAAATTGTATTACGAATTTTACTATTTAAAATTTTTTCTTCGTAATCTAGATCTCAATGCGGTGGATCTAAGACCATATTTTTGGTATTGATTGTAAATTCTTTTAAGAGTGAGGTTTTCTTTTTACCTCCTCTGAAGATGTCTTCAGTGGTATATCGTGCCTGCACCTTCCCAAAGCGTGACAAAAATGTAAAAAAAAATTCCCCAAAAACGTTAAACATCGCTGGAGATTGCGATCAGGACTATGGAAAGTATTGGACAGTTAATAACAGTTTCCTTGGAGACTTTTGGTGACTTAAGTCACGAATGAAACGAGGAAGTAAAAGACCTCACACTGTTACGTATTTTCCTAGTCTCCTCACTTTTGTTGTTGTTCAAGAGGATTCCCTTATTTAGTGCGAAGAGAAAGACCGAGGCCACTGACTATTGAGAGAGTGTGGGAGACGCGGGGGAACTGTGGGGCGTAAAAAAAGGTCCACCAAGTTGACCGCAATTTCAAGAGCAGATGTAAGTTGAAGGACTTAATAAGCTCATTGAAAAAGTGGTTTGCCGACTTTTAGCCGTGGCGAGCCTGCCGTTGAAGTCTCTCGTGGAGCTCGTTTGTTATTCCTCCTCTCTTTCTCTGTTGGCATTCGCCCCAAGGCGGCCCCTTGGGGGTGGAAGGAGGTGTAGGAGAGGAAGGGGAGGCAGCAGAGACCCGAGTTTTTCCCCCGTGGCATGGAAACGCCACCGCTGAACGGCGTCTGGTGGAGCTTTCAGACGCGATTTTTTTATTCGGTTCGCTCGTTTGCCATTTTCTGTATGCTAGGCTTGCTTTTAAACTTTTTCCTCTGCGTTGTATCCACAGCTGGAGGCTGGATGGCTATTAAAAGAATGCATTCATGCTGATCGCTTAAAGGAATTGCACTCACCTGAGCTAATGTGTGACGTTGCCATCAACGGCATACTCTTCTTCCACAACTGATAAGTTAGTAGAATATTTTTCCCTAATCACTGTAAGTAGTTTTCCGAGGGAAACCTTTGTTAGTTCTGTCGTTGCATGATCAGGTCATTGTGTAACTTTTGAAGAGTTACATGTCTATTCACAGGCAATGTCACATTTATCCTACTTCCTACGGTCAGGCTTACGCATCTTACGCAATTAATTTTACATGGAGTGATCGTAGATAAGTGTATCCAGTACTATGGTAAACGATGAAGCAATTATGACAGCAACTTGTCGCCACAAAGAATTGTATATATGGATACTCTTTCCTTTTACGATGCTTTGGCTTGACCGACATAGGAACCCGGATCTTTCATTTACCATCCCAATGCGCAACTAATTCTAACTCTTTCTGCTTATTAAATTCTGTCAGAAAAGTATGGGACTGTCTCATCTAAAGTATCTTAAGAATCGCCAATAAATAATTCAGTCTTCTTATTATTTTAACCAATGTCCATTCAAACTTTCCTCTGTCGGAATAAATATCATCTCTGCTCGAGAGGCTTGGTATGCGAAGGCATGAGACGATACGTTTACGCTCGTGTGCAATTTCAAATGCAAATTCCACAGCACCGTGCTTTATTTTCTGCCTGACCGTCCGTCGACTCCTTTCGGAGCGAAGTAATGACCGCGCGTCTGAATCACCAGGCGCGGAAAACAAGCGGTGAGATTTCCCTTCGAACGTCTCTTTCGCCGTCCAGAAGCTTCATTTGGGGACAAAGGTGTTAAAATTGGTCACAGTCAACCATATTCGCCTGATTTCCCGGAAAGTGCAAGTTAGTTCCTTTCTTACTTGTTTCGCTTCGCGGGCGCTCGGACCCTTCTTCATTGTCTCCATCATGGCGCGGAATCACCGATACCCGCCTCAACCATCAGCCAACAGCAATACGTTTCACCGCTCCCTGGACTCCCTTTCCCCCCTTCAGACCATTTCCCTCATGCGAGGATACCCTTTCCCCGCAGCCTCCCCAGTTTGCTCCTGCTTGCCTCCCCCACCCCCAGCGTTGAACTCTCCGCCGTTTAATGCGTGCGGACGATGAGTCACTCATTCCATCTCGCGGGAGCTGGACGCTGAAGGGAACTCGCCCGGCTTTTCTCTTATAATCCCGACGTTTCCGCCCCCGACTGCCCTTCTCCCAGGACCTCGATAGCCTTACTCTCCTCTCTCTCGATGCGGGAGGGCATTGACTCTAAAAGATGGGGACGAGGAAAAATAAAAAGCAAGTAAAATAAGAATATAAAGGAGGTATCAAAGCAGGGAGAAAATTGTGCTGAAAGATTCATGTTCACGTATTTATTTTTTATTCGCGATTTTTTTTTTACAGCTTTAGCGATTTCCCCCATCCTTTACGCCGTACATCTCAATTTCGGATTCTCTTATTTATTAGTTTGCGGAACATAGCTTCGTTCACTACTTCCTTCCACGTTATTCTTCGTTGTTCTCTTCTGCCTCTGCCTGGGGGTCCTCAGGATCCTTTTCCCAGCGGCCATGGCTCGTCGCTCATTCTTCGTACGTTTGTGTACCAAGACAATCCATTCCCTTTTTTCTAGCATATTTTAAATATCCACTTGCATATTTACTCTTTCTCTGATTGCCTCACTTGCGATTAGCTGTAATATCCACTCTGCGACTTCTCATTCCATCCATTTGTAGACTTTTCAATTGACTTTACAGTAATTTCTCTATTCCCAATGCTTGTTGTGTAGAATTTCTTTTGTGTTGGTGTGGTATATATTTTTCTTTGTCTGGGTTGTGATTCCTTTGCTCCACCGTATTCCAATTTGTTGCTGCATGGTCTTACGGCATTGGTTTATTCGATGGATAATATCTTTTACACAGCTCGGTTAAAGTCGGATTCCAATTATTTGAACACAGAGTACATATGGGTTAAAGAATATGCAACTGTTATCAGTAAAAGTCTCTTACTTGATTCTAATTGTCCATGTCTTTCGTAATAAGTAAATGAAAAAATACAAGGAAGCACCTACTAGGTTGTACTAGTAGGTTTTATCTTTATTTTCTACCAACGACCTTCAAGAATCGGAGCAGACATAGGCTGAATGAATAAAGCAGTGGCTTGCTATTAGAGGAAATTGTGATTCATATTGTAAGTGGTCTCTCATTTATTCCCAATACTGCGAGATACACCACCTACAATGAGGATGCCAATCATAGTTGGGAAAGTTACCAAAAAAAATAACTGGTTAAAGTTAATCTCTGTAAAAAGTGTCTAGTTAAAGTTAAAACTTACTTCTCTGAAAAAGTAACTGATTAAAGTTAAAAAAGTAACTATTACTTTAAAATTTACTTTTTCAGCTGCTTTGGCAAATTGGAGTTTGCCGTAGTAATAGAGGCCGTGATGGTTTTCTGTTGTGACAAAAAATGCAAACACTGTGGTTCCTTCCAATCGTATCAATTTGTTTAAAAATATTTGAAGTGGGTATTTTCGTTGTGATTCCATTTACTGTCCAGAGTATTGTTGGTCAGGTTTCCTGGTGTCTGCTGAAAGGATTCGGCGATTTTTCTGAGGTGGGACTCCAATTCTGCGATTTTTAAGTTTCCGTGAATGTAAGAGTTTCTGACGAACCATGGTGCGTCTGTAATTTGCCGTAAAAGATTGTTCTGAGCAGTAGAAAGTGCGTTAAGGTTAATTTTTGCTATCAATCCCCGCATTGCGATGTGAAGTATCCCTTCACAACTGTAAAATTGCAGTGGAAACAGCTTTGTTTTATAGAGTTTCAGTAGATGCTGAGGGTGTGCCTGCGCACCTTTTCTCGCGATTCACTGGGGGATAATGTATTATCGACGCAATGTAGACGAGTAAGCGATACGTAGACTGGTGGATTGTAACAGATACGTTAGTTTGGATGAACCCTCCCACTCTTTATCCGTCATAGGTTTTTAGGTGGCCCTTCTTTCTCGGCTTCAACTATGTAGTATTGACGACATGATGTCACCGTGTAAGGCATACGAGCCCTCCAGGGCATCGTCTTCGCGTGGTCTCGTGTTTTCTCGTCTGAGGGTGCGTTCCTAAACTTCGGCGGTCACTCCGCTCAGCCCCGCTTTTGTTTGGATGTATTCGTCAGGGCCTATTCATTGCATTCTTGCACAACTTCTTACATTCTTAGATACCGTTTTATTTTCCCATTTGTCTGCTGGGCAACCTTTGCGCCCAAATTCTGACAGGTCGACATTCGCCAAAAATAAACGACAAAAATTAACTGAGGTTAGTTTTGTATCAGTTTTATAATCAGTTGCATAATTTTAACGATTAAAAGTGTACTATTCTAAAAAGTAACGATCAAATGAAATAGTTAGACACATTTTTAACGATTAATTTTAATCGTTATTTTTTTAATCGTTAATCCCAAATATGATGTCAATTCACGTGGGCGTAGGTTCTGGAGATCGTCGAGGGACAAGAGGCTGGGAAGAATGGCAAAGGCAGGCCTGGTATGAGATTTATGGAGCATGTTGTGAAGAATGTGAAAAGAAGAATTAGTATATGAATAAGAAGAACTTGCTGGTAGGGAAATCGAGTGAAGAGCTGCGTCTTACCTATCTAAGGATTGTTAACCCATGATGATGACCTGTATTTCGGTCAACAAGGTGAATATCAACGTGGAGGTGATGATCACATTTAGCCTTTTGGTGACTAATAAATTTTTACCATTCATCCTTCGCTGCCGTTTTTGTTTCCATTGCTGAATTTGATGTTTAGCTACCTGAAGGTCTCGAACAATGGTTATTTTCAATGTAGGTATAATGGTCTACTGTTTATTAGGTTCTAAATTTTCGAACTATGGCCCAAGAACTTCTGCCAAAACAGTCTTGAAGATGTGTTGCTAGTGGTTGATTACAAATATTTTTTTAACAGTGTAGAGACTGATATGACTCTTGTCATTTGCATATAGTTCCGCCTTCATCTACATCTAACTAAAACCCTGCAAGCCACCACAAAGGTGTGCTGCAGGGGGTGATTTCTCACCAAACATGCACTACATATCATGCACAAAAAAGGAATAGTATTAATATACTAGTCAGAACTTCACTATTTAAAAAGATAGAAATTGCAAAGCAAACATGCAAAAACATTCTGTTAGTAGGGTTAGCTTTAAGTACTCATACCACCATGCAGCTACCAATGCTATCCATTGCTACTCTCCGATTGGACAATTTTACCGTTATTCGTATATCTAATTGAACGAGGGAAAAATGACATTTTGAATCTATCAGTTCGGCTCTCAATTTCTCTAATTTTATGATGATGGTCCAGTCTGACATAGTAAGTTGGGGCTCGCAAAATATTTTAAAATCATCACTGAAAATATTGTCTTGGAATTTATTTAAGAGATTAAGTCTAAATTTCAAAAATTCTGCCTTCTGCGATACCGAGAATATAATAATTCTATGACTCATCTTTAATTCTAAATACAACTATTTTCTTGTGAGATGTGAAATCGTTTTGATACGGTTGGTGATAAATTACGGTAGAATTCAAGCGTAATGGAATGAATCTGTTATCTTTTTCCGCCACTTCTCGCTGCGTCTACTGTTTTAATGAACCGAAAGATGACTTATGGGTGTTCTGTATTGATGGCTCTTTCTCGAACGAAATGTTGAAAGCGACCAGGCGATCCGCGTCTAGGTAAGCGCAAACTTCTTAGCCGCTGTGGTTTCCGCGACCGGTTGCACATGACTGTCAAGTCGCAATCAGATGCTTCTCTTCTCGTTTTTCGATTCCCTCTATCGCATTCAGGGACCCTCTTTCCCTCCGCCACCCTCTGCCCTAATCACACGCGGGGAGAAGCGTTACGACTTGAACGATCGCTTGGCCCCACCGTACGGCTGTTTTATGTTAATGAGCGAGAAACTTGCCAAGCGAATCCACCGAGAGAGTTCGTTCCTTGGTTCTGAAAAAGGATATTCGTCGCCGCGGGAGGGCACTCTGCTGCTCTTTGAATTCCCGCGGTTGGGATACGTCGTCGTTTGAGTTCCCTCGAAGGAATCGAAACGTCGTCCTCCCAAATGGTTTCGCGGTTCTCGTTTCTCTCGTGCCGGCTTCCTTAGCCTCCTTTTCGAGTGCACCCCTTTCGGAGATATCAAACGCGGATTTCTCTTGGACCACCCGAGGACACGTGGCTGGTGGTGAGAGGTGTTGTTTGATTGCCTCGTGTAAGTTTTATGCGGTGAGAAGAAGAGCGTTTGAGAAGGGGAAAATATTAGAGGATTGCGGTACGCACTGGTTTCCCTGCATCCAAAGAGACCCTTCATTCCTTGGTTTCCGACATGGACGTAAATGTAGCCACAAATGATAAAACCCTACCATTTGACAGTGGATTGAGTCAGCCCATAACCCTAGATTCACCTCCATACGCCGCATAATTCCTCTAGGAAGAAATTTCAACGTAATGACAATTATTCCAACGTGGCGTATTGCCTCATTTTGTGATTTCGACTTGCTTTCCCATTTATGGAGATTGTTTTAGTAATCGAGTCTCCCTCGTATATGTTGGGGTTGAGGTCGTCTCAATGAATGATGTGAAAGCGATGCCCCATTGACTACCAACGTACAGTCTGCGAAAGATACACTCCTCCCTCTCGTATTATAAGGTAATTAATTTTCATAGACATTAGAACTTTAGCTTCATGGAGATCGGTACCTTTACCCTCTGTCAAGGAGAAATAGAGTACATCTGAATGAAGAAGGTGGAGAGCTGGAATTTTTTTATTTAATACCCCGAGTACTCTGCAGCATTTTGCGTGCCTTCCTTTATAAGCGATGAAATTAAATATCAAATGCAACGAACTTTCGACTTGGTATGTTTCTGAGAGATTTTTTCTGGATTACTGAAATAACCATTGTGTTGCGAGTGTTTATGAGTTATAAATTTTCCAAGGTAGACTAAAATAGTTATGACGGAGTAAGCTTCCATTGAATGTATTGCATTGAAGTTCCGTTTCATTTGTGAATTTTCCCAGTATAGTACGCCAAATCAGGGAATTTCCAATGTTAGAGCACAGTCTGAGAGAAAATGTATAATCAGTGGAAACATTTACCTCTACATAATACACTGCAGACCACCATAAAGGTGTGTGACGGGAGTGAATTCACTCCAAACGTGCACCACATATCATGCATAAAAAAGTATTAGTAATAATATTTACATCGTAATCCCAAGACCTTCTCCATCAGGATTTACCGAGAATCAATATAGAGAAGCGGGGTACTTAAATCCCACCCTGATTGACTCGCTGAATGTTTTGCGACCTCTGCCCCGGCATGAATTACGGATCCATGATCTCAGGTGTTAACGCGTGGATCATATGCTACTTTTCTCCTCTTAGAAGCGGATCGGAAAGTTTTATCCTCATGTATGGAAACTGGAAAGCCTCTGCCGTCGAGGGAGAGTTACCCAGAGTTATGGCCAGGTGACTCACTCTGCCACTTCATTCTTGCATCGTGCGCCTTGGGGAGAGGTCACATTGAGAGAGGAAGGATTGCAAAGAGTGGGGGTCGTCGAGAAAGGGGGATTTGGGTGGGGATGGTCTAGGGGAAAGGGCTGGGAACACAAGCTCTCTATCCTCAGGAGGGTGTGTGTGGATATTCGGCGATAAAAATCTGACTGTAGAAATTATCCTCTTTCCTTTTATTTCGAGAAATGTCTTCATCGCGTTTTTTTTTTCAAGGGATGCGAGTTGGACTTGTGCTTATTTCCTCCACTTGACGTTTATGCGTCCGCGGTAGGGCGCTGCTTACCAGGGTAGGGACTTTGTTACCCTCAAGATTTTCCGCGATATGATTGGTATCGGATCGGGCATTTGGGTGCGGGGGACAGGGGGGAGGGATGTACTTGATTCGACCCGTTTATCTGCCTGACTCGGTCGAGATCACTATCGCTCAGCCGGATTTATTGGCGTACGCGTGGCTGTACGTATTTTTACTTTCCCGGTCTCTCTCTCTGTCTCTCCTTCCCTCTCTATCCCTTTTCCTCCTTCAAATTCGTTCGAGGAATGCGGCACAAGTCGTGATGCAGCAGTGGAGCATCGAGGGCACATATTCAAGGGCAGCTCGCCGAGAATTCCCCGTAGTATCTAGCGGAGGTCGCGTAAAAGGGTAACGGGAGGTAGTGAGCAAACCTACGAGAACGATTTTATGAGTCTCCTCGGGCGAGTTGAATTTTAAATGCTTTCGTTTTCATATTTGAATGGCTTGTTCTTTGCACAACACTTTGGAGGTACTTCCCCCCGGTCCCACGTTTAATCTGTTTTTATCCTACCATACTATGTAAGTATTACAATAATTTTCCTCGATTCCTTAGCTTGGTTGAATTAGGTTTAAGTGTATACAACCACCGAGATAGTCAAACTATCTCGTCTTCCTTGATTCATGGAAAAGACGCATATCCGAAGCAGATCTCAAACTCGCAACCTTTGAGCCGCGCGTCGCAGACATGACTGCTATTGCCGGATATGGTGTTTACTTAGCTCTCTGAGATTGATGACGTTTCACGGTAGGTTTAGGAAAATGTTTCAATTCTGAGAATGATCCCTGCAATCAGTCAGGTTGGCAACACGCCAGTTTGACTACCCATGGGTCGTACGTTCGATTCCCGTCTCAGGCAAGTGGGTTGTTTTCGTAATAGCATTATGATTATGTTAGGTTTGACGGTGTGATATTAAGCAGTTGGGCCACTTACTTGGGCTTACTTAAGCAGTTGGGCCACCTCAAAATATGTCTATCACTACAGGGTATGTTGATCTATGCTTCTTTGTGGAAGGGTGCTAATAGCTAATTTGTAACTGTATAAATAAGTAATTGGAAAAAATCATATTCTGTTATTGAGGCGATTTCAAAATGCCTAGGCTGAAACCGTCACCCGCAAGGTCATTCCAGGGCGTCACGTGGATCATTATCTATTTGTAATAGGGGGCATCAATGTCTCTCATCTGCGGTCGTTTCGCGTTCCAGCCGGACATCGTCGTCAAATTCACTCCCGGTTGGACCAGCCCTCGGCGTCTTTCATTTTCATTAATGCGTCCGTCCACAATTGGCCCTCAATATGAGGGATGCTCGCTAACTGAAAGACGAAGGTTGTGGAGGGTGAGGAGATATCCACGGCTGATATGCGAAAATTGGCTGCACCATGTGCATGAATCAACCTCCGCTGCGAATCCGAATCAAGGTCAAAGGGTTTCGGCTGCGTGCCCGCGGAGCATAGTTTCACGAACAAAAAGGAAGCGACTCGTGTGTTACCAAAGGTTTCATGAATGCCCAAGAGCTGCAAAAAAAATACAGAGAGACTCTTCACGTTACTTTTACTAGTAAAACCTGAAATTTTCCACCTTATTAGTATCTGAATATCACGTTATGTTCATGCTATCTATAAGATATTTTACCAGCAAGCGATGTAGTAGATAACTAACTGCTCACGAAAAAATTCTGTTACCCTGGCGTGTTTCGCTGATGGGAGATTTTACGGCCATTTGAGAACATACAATATTTGCCATGCACGTTTTCCTTATCGATGTATACATTCATCCATGTGTGTTAAAATGGGATTTGGAGAATTTTTTACCCTCAAATTATTTTAAATCCGGTTATTGAGTTGTAAGCTTTTCCATAAATTGGACTGCAATCTTCGTAGATAAGCAATCCCGGAGATGAAGCGGACTGCTTCAGCAGATGGTTTAAGTGTAGCGAACATTTTTGAAGGATGAAATCATCTACTATACATAAAGAGGGGGACGAACTGGCATTATATGACTGCGATTTGTTCTTTTCTGGAACGCATCCGTCAGCTGAATGTTAAATTCCGTTTCCAAAGAGAGGTGCATCCTTTCCTGAAAAAGCCCACATCTAGGATATTCCTTTGCAGGAGCGCTGGTCACTTATCATTTCCATCTAATCTTTTTCAATTACTAGTCTACCGTGCCGGAACTAGCAGCTGCTTTTTGGTCGATGCAACAGTTATTCCTTCTTGATAAATACTTCAATTGATTCCAATCACGATAAATTGAGACCCAAACTTTTTTATTTTTATGCTAAGAGTCCTCACTTAATCGTAATGGTTTGAAATCGGCGAGAAAGGGGAATATTAGGAAAAGAGAAAAAATAACCAAATGAAGGCATATTAATTTTCAGGGTATAAGAGGTTCTTCACCAGTTAATGGCTTAATATCTACCTGTCGCTCATGAAATCCAATTTCTTAGCCTTCCTCCTCAGAGGTCACTATATCCTAAGAGTATCACTGTAAGGGAGGGGTTTAATTTTTTTGGAGTTACTCTACTATCTTCCCGTTAATGGTGATGACATCCTTTTTATTTAAATAATTATCTTTTCGATTTTAATATCTACGGGGAATATAAATTATTATCGTCGTATTAGTTTCTAAATAACACACTCGATTTTATAAAAATAACTCAAAAATCAATTAACGAAAAGTATTTTAACGTATCCGATAAAAATCGTCTCCCCTAGGACAATTATTACTGCATGGGCGGCTTGAAATTTTTGTTCAAAACTGGCATTTATGATGCTTGCATCTTTGTCAAGTTTATTTTTTCATGTTGAATACCATTGGATTATAACCAATTAGATCATCCGAATAAATTATATTCTTTCATAAAATATGGTCATAAAAATTTACTGTTGATAGGCATACTGCTAAGAAATGTCATCTGCACGTCGTGTCGTGCAAGTTTGTCGTGCGAGTTTCAGCATGAGCCGATAAATATTTAGTAACTTTGTAATTTTATCACTAAATTAACCAATATTCTGGTAAAATTAGATTTCGCTTCTATTTATTAGTATGGCCAAAATAGTTATTTCCAGGTTTGCAGCTTTTAAATCGTGATGAATCAAAAAAAATCAGCTTCAAAATTGTGTTTGATTATGCGGTGATGCCAGGTACCTCTCGACCAACTCGGAAATGAAAAGAGCACTCCTCGTGTCTCTTCCCTTCATCAAACACGCAAGTCGTCGCGCACGATTCTTATGCTGTCGTTTTCTGATTCCATCTTTCCGTCCCCTCCTCCTCCTCCCCCCTCTAACCCTCTCCCCCCCCCACACACACACACACATGGACGCGCGCAAGGGGGCGTTGTACCCTCCTGTGGTCTCCTAATTGGGATGCTGGCGCCTCGCTTAAAAGAGTCACGTGCCTCGAGAGAATCCTCCCCCGCTCGCCGCTACCCTCGCGCGTTCAACCCTCGTCCGCGACGAAGGACGCACGGGAGAGGGGACAAGGGGAGAGAGGGGAAGGAAGGGTTTGACTTGGAGAGCCGCCGACGGCCGACCCTTGAGTGAGCGCGGCTGCCTCGGGTGCGGCAGCGAGGGAGGAGGATGCCGCAGCGCTCAAGTGGCCACCTCTCCCCCTTCTCTCTCCTTCTCCTCCCTCTGTTCCTTCCATCCTCCACTGTCGCTACCCGGCGGCCCTCCTTCCCATTGCGCCAATCCAAGCCCTCTCCCCCTCAACTTTCGCCATTTTGTCCCCTATCTATTTATCTCTTATGTTTATTTTGTTCAATGTCCTCGCCCCAGACTCACCCTCCACTCCTTGAGCACACACGCTCTCACGCTTCTTCTCCGTCACGTCTGTCATTCGTCCTTCCCTCTCAACTCCCCTCTTTCTCGTCTCTCTCTTTTTTCCGCTCTCTTTTCTCCCTCCCTCCGACACTCGTTGAGTGCGCGCGCGTTTTTCATCTTTGGATGCCAGGAGCTACTGCCCTTCGCCACCTTTCCCAGGAATTATGAGCATATTTGCGGTTAATACCCTCTGAAAACTCGACCTGTGTGGCCTGTGGCTCGCTACGCCGCGGTGTTTGGAATGAAAAGCTTCGTTTTTTAATTAATTCTGCCCCGTGACAAAAAATGTTAAATGCATGGTTTTTGCTAGGAAAAGCCATTGTTTCAAGATATTGCGAATAATGTTTGCATTCATGTCACACCGTTGGAATTTTCATTTCGTGTCTTCCCATCGTTTTCAGTCATTTCATAATTTCCGTAGCGGAATCACACGTTAGCATCGTATTGGGTTCGATGCGCCTTGGCAGTAATCACATTCGCCTGATACCTTCATGCAAAGCCGGGTACGATTTACTGCACGCCATTCAGTTCCTCCATTATCCCTCATATCTCCGCCTCCTCCTGTGGATTTCGTCCTATTAAATCCTCATTTGTCCCTCGCTTATAGTATATTGCCCATATTAGACCATTGGCTATTACTAGCTTCCTTTCTGCCCTGCATCCTTCATTGCTAAGTGATGTGTGTTAGGATAATTACTCTAAAGATAGTTGAGTTATGTTGATCCAATTGTTTTGCATTTTTTACGACTTCAGTTGCCAGGTTGGCAGCGTCCCGCTTTGGTAGTGCAAAGATCGCTCTGGATATGGATGTGGCATTTGTCCTCCCAGTAAGCATGGGTTAGGTGGTGCAGGACGGGTTTGACCGTTGGCACGGGTGGAAGCATACTTCTACATCCTTCGCTTTAGATTTCACATCCCATGCGTGGCTCCCTCTAAAAAGGGACGCTTTTTGTGGGAACTTTATTCCTGTCTTATATTAATAACAAAAACACGTGTCTCGCAGTCACTATGCGTCTTTCGTTTCGTTTTCATTTAGATATCGTGTACCAATGCAGTTAATTTTACTGCATAAATGATGTTACTTCTTCTCTGGGCTCAGACGCAAACTTAGGTTACAATACAGTCGTATTGCCTGCTACGATTCCACTCATGCATCGTAATCCTTATCAGGAACCCGTGCTTTCAAGACTTTACTCAAATATAAGATTTCCGATGCTGGTTTGTATGATCTTATCACGAATAAATATTCCACAAATCACTTGATTTCCTCAAAAAGGTATACACTGCACCCTGATCTCTTCCTATAAAACGTGATAAATATATGGGGACATATCAAGCAAACAGGTATGGCAGCAATTTTTTCGAATGTATCTTTCTTGATTCGTAAGGGAACAAAGGTTTCCCGGATCGCTCGGGGAGGGTCAAGGGGTCAAATGCGCAAGTCTGCGTGGAAATAATATTCCGGAGCTCATTGACGAACCCAAGGCGGAACCCGACGTGAGAGTGGCACACGCCTCCGATAGTTTTCGATCGTCCCGTTTTTCGCCCTACCCGCCGCACCTTTTGATCCCTGCGTCCCCTCCCGCATCCTTAAGCAGGAGACGCCCGAGGAGTTCAGGTTTTTCTCGAAGGCGCTTCCACGTCTCGGCTCGATTGTGGCCCATTCCGCGGCGGCACTTCCAGGACGATGAATTCCTCTCCCAACCCACCCCCTTTCACCCGTCCGCGTCTTTTGGTGGAAATAGGTTCCCTTTCCTCCTTTCCATTTTCCTATTCTTTGTTCTGGAATGTTTAAAAGGTGGCAGGTATTTCGGAAGACTGGGACTCATAAAATTTTATTATTCGAGAGACTGGTAATTATGGGATTATGGTTCGTTTTACATTTCCGAGCTGAATGGGATTTTGATGTTTTTTCAGTGCGTGGATAATTTATGCGCCAGCTGAGGATCGACGCTCTGGGAAATGAACTGTTTAGCCTCAGGGCCCTGCTCCGTCATTTACTATTAATAAATTTCAATTTGTGGTAGTTTTCAATTCGTGGTAGTTTTCAATTCAAAGCTAAATGTTGGCCCTTTCTCCATTCTTTCTTTTTCAATATTTTACCCATACGAGTGGGTGCACATACACTTGTGGCCCGATCAGACGTGTGTGGAATATAATTCAATTCATAAGGTGAGTTTTAGAAGCTTGGTTGGATTTTATGTTTGCGTTTATTGAATGCTTCTCACGATTGCATGAACTAAGCCGCATCTGATGGATTGTTTTGAATAATTACTTGAGCTTTTCAAAATTAAATCCAGCTTTATGAAAACATGGATTCATGGGCATATAGCATCCGTGTATATGTATCACCATATTTTTGTTCTACCAGGAGTTATCACAATTTATCTAGTTATTTATTCGCCCTTTGAAGGAGTAGGTATGTTAATGATCGCTAATAATGAGTTCCATGCACCTCAGAAACGTTCTTCCAAGCTTTAGTGGCGGACCGATTTCCTTTACATACTCAAAAAGCTGTCAACTGCGCCTCCGTCCTTGATGCAATATACAACTCCATTCCTTGTTTAAAAATTATTATATGTATTCAGAGTGACTATCTTGGGCCATATTAGGGTCATTTCGCCGTAGACGAGGACGTTTTACGGACTGCACGGTAATAAATTAAGTATACGTGGTGGAAAATGATGAGCATTCGCTCGAGGAAGAGGGATGGAAGGCAGTAATCATGATAGATTGCGAAAACTCCAGACTTCCTCCGTCGAGAGTTCATTCCGCCTTCCCTCACGTAAACTTCCCGTGGAGCCGATACAACCTCCTCCGATCCCCTCCAGTAATTGCATCACCCACTCGATTTCTCCCGAAGACAAATGTGCATAATCCACTTTAATTAGTCCAGCTTAAAAATTTTTTGTCTCGAGCTCAAGAGGAGGAGAATTTCCAACTCGGTGAAATTTTGACATGCGAATGTTTTCCTCTCTTCCACACATCTCCTCCACCCCTAAGCTCCCACCGTAGCGCAACAGAGGAAGCGTCCTGTTTCCTTGCTGCCGCTTCTCACACTCTCTCTCGGTAGCCCGATGTTTGCCGACCTATCGACCTCAACTGTGGAGTTCTTGGTTCCTCAAAACACGAATGATTACGTGCCTCCTGGACACTTCCGCCCTGGCGTTCCCGTTTTCCGCAGATTTAAAACGTCCAAACATCAGGCCGTGTGTGTGTGTGACCAGACGATATCATAGTTTTGTTTACGGTTTTTCTGAATATTTAACATTATTCTGTTGTTTAGATGTGACATTATGAGTTTTTCATATTGTTATAAAGGATGGCTACTCATCACATTGAGATGGCAATATTTCCCTTTTTAGTACCAAACGTTTTAGAGGTTGTAGTACAAGTAGGGTTTACAAAACATCAAGTGCCAAGGTTGGCTTGCATCCACGTTTGAGCTCCAATCCGATCCCGTAATCTTTTCGTTAGACGACCTACTCAGCTACCTCAACTGGCTGTTAAAAGAATATATGAATTAATAAATGCTTTGTTTCCATTTAGAGATAAAATACGTCCAAAACCCATGAATCAAATTTATTTTGATAATTCTATACGTGTAAAACAGATTTTCTTACCAGTATATTGCAATAACTGAGCTAAATCCTCAGAAAATGTCGTACATTAACTTCGTACAAAGTATTTTGGTTAAATCAAGAAGGTAAATTACCATCTAAGGGTTGGCTGGGACTAGTGTAAAATTAAGAAGAATCGTCCTTTCATGCCCTAACCCTAACAATGCTTTCTTTTTTCTGGGGTGTTATGCTATAGTCAAAGAGCTAAAATTAAGCAAAATATCTGATTATGATGAATAGCATATCCTTGTAATATTTTTTCAATCGGTAAAGGAGTACATATCCTACTTACATTCTGCCAGGGTATCTGTGGTAATATTTCAGCGATCCTGTATTAGTATATCTAATAGGTGGGATACACCATATATATATCCTGTAAGACTCGTTTGTCGAACTATTGAAATATTCCGCAAAGTGGGATCTTCTTCCCTTGTTTATAGCTCTTATGCTTCCTGACATTGATCCTTTCGACAAAAACTTATAGACTTTTCCACCGAAATTTACGAACAGATAATCAAGGTAATACTGTCTTTTTTAAATTAATTAAATTTTATTTACATTACTGTGGCGGCGATTTATAATACACGTGTACTGTTAATGTGTTGGTTTTGTTGCTTCGAGTCCTTCCTATAGACTGACATCCTTATCCATAATTCCTCTTTCTGCTCTGTAAGTAGACTCACTTTTTCCCCACTTCTGAAGGTGTAATACTCCTCGCCCCGTCAGTAGGAGAGGGGAAACTTTCCATCCCCCGACCTCCCAGTATTCCTCCCGTGGAGAAGGGAGTGGAGGAGGAGGGGATAGGTTCTTGAGGGAGATGCGTTGTTCTCCCACACTCCATAAAAACCCTTTGATCTCACCGCCTCTGGTCATCCCTTCCCCTTCTACGATCGGAATCTCCCTTTTCCTCTCCTCACGGAGGCACCTTATTCCATGCCCGCATATTTCTCATAAACCGATAGTCTCCTTCGCGAAAATATTCCCTCCCTCCCTAACAAAGCAATGGAATGCCTCCCATACTTTTCATCCTTTCCAACTTGTCCATTTCGTTTTCTTTTTCTCGGTTCATGTATTTTTAATTTTTTTATACCCGTCCCGGCGACCTCGCTAATAAGGTGTTTTTTTCCCTCTTCTCCCGTCGAGATCATGTTTTCCCATGGATGTGGATGTCCCAAATGTTTTCGAGAGTGTTATCCTTTCTCTTTCCTCCCTTTCCTTTCGCCCTCGCTTCCTTTCCTTGCTTGGCTCCTTTTTACATCCTCATTCCGTTTTTTACGTGCCTTGGTTGATCTCCGGTGATCACTCTAATCCTCGACTTCTAATCGCAGTGTTTTGACCGCAGCTGCCCTCCAGGACTAAACTCATCCCCTTGGAGTGAAATCTGCTTTCGTAATATGTGGCCTTATAGTGTGACTCTGATTGCCCCATATAGAATAGTTCTGCAAAAAAGATCTTAATGCCATCCTGAGTGAATATTTTTTTATTCATTCGACTTGTTTTCCTCTGTAATTTCCCATTGAAGTGTTGTTCCTAATCAAGGTAAGGTCAACTCCCTAACACTTTTCAACTGGTGGATTTGTGGTTTTTTTTATATTTAATAAGTTGAAGTACAAATTGTACCCAAATGTTCATAACGTTTATAAAATTTAATATCTATTGAGTTTATAGCTATTGCGCTACATTGTACTGGTAAAATTTATTGTTTTTATCGTTTAAAATTTATGATCATTCTAACGTCACTGGAATTATTGACACGTTTTATAACAGTAAACCACCTCGAATAATTTTTCCAAATGCATTTCTGATGAACTTATTTAAACATATTCTCCGGGATGTTCTCCTATTTTTTTAAATGTATAATTTTAATTGCGGTGCAAGGAATTTTTAAAACATTTTCGCCTCTATTCCCCGTTTGGTGGTTCACTTTGATTGGCCGGTTGCAGTCCCTCGAACAATTGTGGAATTCAAATTCTATGACTCATTAAAGGGAGTGTATATCAAATATTAACAATGAACAGTATCTCAAAAAACAGGGACGCTCGGAATGATCACATTCATATTTGCAACAGAATTTTTTCACGCTAAGCTTTTTGCATCGAACTATTCTCCTAATGGTTCAAAAGCGTGAAAATTAAGCTCCAAAGGAAAGTGCATTCCGTAGAACGAATTACCTTGGGTTAATGGAAACTTTATGTACATTATTCAAATCGGTGCTTTAGAGCCTTCATGGGTGGCGTTCGGTCGCTTTCGGATTTCCTTGTGTTCAATGAATTTATAGTTCAGTGAAATATCACTTAATTGCAATTCAATCCCTGAGCACCAATTGAGCACGGCTTTTCGCGGATGGGGCTCGACTAATTCCTTTTCATCCCGAGAGTGTTAATTGCGACGGACCTTTATCTTGTAAGTGCCTTTAGCCGACCATTCTTTCTCCCTCTTCCCCCGACCCCTCTTCCTTTCGTTGCTCCTCCCAGTGCGAATTCACCTCCAGGCTTCATTAGCCGGGGTCATACAGGTGGTCAACCTTTTGAGAACCGCCGCATCGCTCGGCAGCATTTCCCGGCCGTCTGCTGCGAAGTTCTTTGTTCTCCGCGGGGGCGGAGGTGCATTCTCAATATGTTGTCAGTGCGATCATTCCCCTTGCTCGGCAAAAACATTCCGGGCGGTGAGATGCAGGAGTCTTCGCTTCCTCTTCCGCAAGTCGCAGTCGCAAGTAAATTGAACGCGGTGTCATTTCCAATCTACCGTCGACTTCCTTGAATGGACTCTCGTTTGGAACCTCTCAGTTATATATTACAATCGTGGTCATTCGAATTCAAACCTCTCTCCAACACGCTATAGGCATCCATAGTCCCCACCTAACATCGGTATTGCACCGTAAATGAACATGTTATTTGCTAAATTGTCAATTTAAATGCACGTTTTATGGCACCAAATAGACACAAGGGCGGACGTTTTTCCCACGTGCCAAGTTGCACCCCGATCGTCTCATGCACGATTTCTGGTACCGGCTTCAGCGACCTATGGTGTGTGTTTCTTGAGAACCTTGTATTGCATTTCCATATTCATATGTTCAACATCACACATCATTCCTTTAACTAATTAAAAAGTTCCGTAATAACTATTTCCGTCAACTTTATTTATTACAGGAGTATTTTCCATGTATTGACTTGATTATGGTGCACTATTTCTCTCCACCCGCATGGTATCAGCTGATTCAGTCAGAAATTCTTTAAATCATAGTGTGTGAAGTGTGTAACCGCCAAAGAGACTATTAGACCATCGAAACCTATGTTGTTACATAAGCGTCAAGCATCGAAGATGGTACTGTGCCGATCCTCTTAGTTGTATTGGGCTATCTGGCGCTTCCAACCCACGCCACGAGCCCAGCATCTCGCTATTCATATCCGCCCTCTGCGAGACTTCCTCATTTAGCTGGTTCTCGAGAAGGGGTGGCCGCGGTCCGTTTGCAGTGAGATGGGATAAGGAACGACATGCGAGAGCACTCCACTTTGCGCACCTAATTATGAGGGGCTCACGAGTCGGGAAGAGCGGTGAGCGCCCTCTTTGAGAGAAGGGAGAGTTTTGAGTGGAGGGAATGCGTGAGTGTATTACACTCGTCATCGACTACGTATTCGTCCGGCGCGGCCGTCGCCATTGTTCTCGATTGCAAACGATCCTCCGACGTCGGGTCGTTTCCTTCCGGGCCTCTCTCTCTCTCCACGATTCGTATCGGGTCGACGACGTCGTCGATGGCGAAAATGAAGCGGTGGGGGAAGAGGGAGTGAGGAAGTGCTGGAGAGGAAAGCGAGAGGGAGAGAGTCGTGGACCTCGTTCGGATGAAGACGGATGGGTCTCGATTGGATGATGGAGGCGTGACCAGGGGGGGAGGGGGTGGAACGGGGGTTGGGGCAAGGGTCAAAGGAGTTCGTGCGGGCACATTGGGGTCCGATGTGGCATTTCGATGGGTCGAACGAGAATTCGGCATAATCGCATGGCGATGTCGATCCTCGAAACAATCGCCAGCTCATACAGGAGTCTCGTAAAATAAATCTCGAGTTTGGGGTTATTCATTTTCATTTTTGACACTTTCGGGATTTTAGTTTATTTATTCCTTGTTCAGGTAATTAACGCATCTAATGCAATAAGACACAAAGTAGGAGATGGGAGGGAGAGTATTCATATTCATATCGGCTAATGCAAATCTGACCTTATTGTCAGGTTCATGTAATATTTTATCGTATTTTTTTCCTTCCACGAAACACCTAGGTGTAATAGAAATTAAGCCACTCTCGGATTATTTTGTGTGATTTCATCATGTGTACTCCGTTATCCTTCCGCCTGTAACAAGCATGCGTGATGTGGTGATGGATGGCGTGAAATAAAGTGGACGTGATTTTCGTTTCGATGCAGATTGGAGAGAAAAAATTTTAAACTTAGGCGTCACCGTACAATATCCTCTTTTATATGACTCCCATGCACAAATGTGGTTGCAAATGGAATCTCGCCTCTGGAATCAACACTGCTCTGTCAATCATTACATCAATTACTCTGTACACTGAAAAATAGCTTCCAGTAAATGTACAGACCATCGGAATGCAAACCATTTACCATCATCATCATTGGTCAACAATCCTAGGATTGGTTTGACGCAGCTTTCCACTCGATTCTTCCTTTTCATGGTGACGTAATTCTTCTCTTTTACACTTCATCATTCTGCATTCATATTTAAAACTTTTTTCATCAATCCGACGTCCGGAACATTTAATCAACGATTTGGCGTCAATAGGATAATATATTGACAAAAGAGGCATTAAGTTGTTCATTGTCTTCTTTAAAGCATTGATACATGTTTTTTACTTCCATGCAACATGTGGCTGTGAGTGAGGAGATATGTAGTACACCATCAAACAGTAGTGATAAGATATAACTTTTCCTTAACCGGATATATACGTTTCATCTTAAGAAAGAGACGGCTTTCAAGGCCGAAGCTCAGCCCGCGATGCTGCCATAGAATCTTCTGTTATTTACAATTTTCATGAAAGTAGGATATCACGGCCTTAGAGCGCAAGGAAAGCATTTTCCCCGATATTTTCATTATAATTTTCATTGCTATAAGGAATTTATTACATATCAATGCTCATGTCGCGGAAGTCGACTTAACGCAGGTAAAAACTTCCCAGCCGATAGCATTCACCTGTTTTTGCAACGGGATAGCTGAACTTCGCAGCAGCGCAACAATTAAAAATTAATTGGCGGTTAAAATTTCTCACCAATTTTTATTTCTTCGTAATTACTACTTCAGTTGTTTACTTTGGCTTCAAAATAACTGTGTGCCTTGAAAGTGATGACACTGAGCCCTGCAGATTTTCTTTAGCTGGATTCTGAGATAGCTTTGCATTTCCTTATTCACGTGAAAAAAATGGTCGTTGAAGGACTCAGGCCCGGTTTCATAGTTTCTGGTTAAATATTTCTTTTGTTGCAGAATATTCATAAATGCACTCTTCCACCGTTGAATATCACGTCAACTTACCCAGATTGACTAACACAGATCTTCAATGTCGTCAACCGCCTCATTGTAATTTGTGAGTTCCAATACTAGCTTCTACTTACGTCTATTTTTATTTTCAACCAAGTCCGAGGCAGTGCTTTCTTTTTTTCGCCCGAATGTACATATATTATTTATTGTGGTTAGTGCAAACAAATTTTCGCGGGTTTGCGCCAGAATGCGGCATTTACTGATGAGCGCGATTGTGTGAATCGTTTTGGAAACGTCATCTATATGGACCGCATTCAGGGTATATTGCCAAGGGATCCAAAATCCCGAGGCGATATACCATGTTGATTGGGTTGTCATGAACCACGTTCTCTTATCTCGGATGTTAGTAAGTAACCCAGAGCTTTGTGGAACACGGTCTTCGTAATGCGGCCTCCGTTTCGAAATTTAAATGAAAAAAGCGGTCCCAACTTTCTTTATCTTTCCCACCCCGCCTCCCGCTCAAAAATCGCCAAATGCTTACATTGAGACGCATCGATGACTCGAACGTGCGATCGCCACTCTCCAGGAAAAACCAGTTTTGCTCCTTCCGCATATGGTATGATTGGACACAAGCAAGCAGGCGCTAATGAGAGGTTACGAAATGCCGTGACTCAGGATTCTCTCATCGCGCCCTTGACCGGAATCTGCAGTTTCAGTAACTATGAGATTGGTCACCTTTGGAACGATGCTTAGAACGCTTTTGTCGGTGCTGTCCACATCGACGAGTTTATTCTGTTGTTTATCGGCCGGTATGGTTGTTCGGTAGGTTTTAAAGTTCGTCTTCTGCCCAGAGATTCCTGTTTTAATATTTGAATGATACCGCTGAACGCAAATATGCACCTCAGCATTCTCATCATGGCGCAAAAAGCCACAGGTGGCTTAGGGTATTGGCCTGATTCCACGGCAAATACGATACCACATATGTTCTAATTGTGCATTTGATGAACCCTACCATTTCTTAAAATACCACCTTCGGGTTGAGAGCTATAATATAGAATAGTTTTTGAACGTAAGAGATGAATTATGATAAATTTGTGGAAGGATTTTAATGTTTGTATCGCTGAAAGATGAACGAATTCGCCTATTTACATATTTTGTTCATCCGTATTTCGGGGCTATGCTACGAGCATGTGGAAAAAAAACAAGATATTTTTCCTCAGCATGTTTTTAGACCTAGGGTACATTCGAACGTCCTGAGTTTTTTTTCCTTTATCGGCAACCGTGCTTTCTTATTCATCTGAATGTCTCGGCTCCAAAATGCTTGGGAATATAAAGTCAATATCTTCACGTGCCGCGTGATTTATCCTATTCCTCGGGCCAGGCAAAACCATCCCTCCTTTGTTAAGTAGCGGGATGTACCATATTTTACGCAAATTCGTAAACTTACCCTCAAACCGTGAAGAAATTATATTCGATCGCCCTTGCAGGTCACGAATACGACTTTTTATGTCACTTAGACATTTCTAATCGCCAGTAATTGCCATTAATGAAAAAATCTGGGCCATTGGCTGGAACCCCACCCCTCCTTTTCGGTGTAATTTCGAAAATAGAGAGTGATAGAGGGAGAGATAGAGAAAAATTGGCGAATTACGGGCGGACGGCCCGATCCAAGTTTCTGTTCGTTTTGGAAATGGAACGGGAAGGGAAGAGAGAATGTAAAAAGGAATGCGAAATATTTGCGGACTCCGGCGAGTGATTATCTTGTGGGTGGAGGGGAAACCACAGCATCCGGAGAGTTAGTTCCTCCTTCGGCCTCCTTTGAGCCCAAGCCGTCCTACCTTTGCATTTCCTTTCGACCCGACTTCAATCTCCAACTCCTCTCTGAAAGCGGGAGTAGCGAGATATCCAGGCCCTTGGTGCCAAAATAAATACTGCCATTTCGATACGAGTGGAAAAGGTGTTTCGGAGTCACATGCACTCCGACCTTTGGATCGAGAAGCCAATCAGTTCTGCGATCTTAATTTATTCTATTAGGTTAGTGGGGTGTCTTGAGCAGTGGCTCCCGACTTGAGCTTAACTCCTGCGGGTACGGGTGGAAGCAGAGACGTTATCTTCTGACATGTCCTCGCAACCTGTTATTTACGGTATTTTTTCCTCTTGTATGTTCTACCGACTATTTTCTACAGTTTTCCGAAAAAAATAGTAAATAAAATTTATTGCACGCCTCACGTTGCGCACTTTCGGATCTCAAGAACCCCAATATTGGTCGGGGCAACGCTAGTGTCGTGTATTTTTTTAAACGCCCTTTGTGAACCTAATCGCTCACAATGCTGTCTTATTTGATATACCGACAATTTACATCAAGTCAATTACGAGGTAGCAATGTGTCCCAAGTTTCCAGCTATGATATTGAAGTATTTCTCCAGTCCGTTAAACTTTTCACTACTAAACTTCAGTTAGTTAAACGAGACTAAAAGGTGGCCATTCATTTTACTTTCAGTTTTAACGATCCATGGAATTGTTTTTAAGTGATGTGATAATGCGTTCGACATATTGCCATCAGTCCAGCATCCACAGTAATGACACGTGTTATGTATCCTTGAAACAATTATCTTTCGTGTACCTAGACGCTCCGATTCCACACATATGTGATTAGTCTCTCAACGTGCTTTAGATTAACATTCTCGCATACTTGAGAGTAGCATCATTGGAGGAGAGGGTGTACCAAAACTCCCAGTTATAAGGGTCAGCCCGGGGGAACGGATCCGCTGGGGCCGACCATCGTTTGACTGATTGGGTGTTGGGCAGTAAGGTGTCGGATCGGTGAACAAAATGTAGAGAGAGAGACATTGAGAAAAAAACTCGCCGTAATGGCCGCCGAAGGTCGAGATTTCAACGGGAAAAGTGTGCCACCGATTTGACGACCCACAACGTGGATGTGAAATTATGGGGGAGTCGATGAGGGGGAGGGGGTTGAGAGGGCGGGGAAAGCACATTGAGTTACTGCGCTGGTGAAGAGGATTAAGGGAGCCGGCTCCTTCGGGAGTAAACAAGCGTGTCGGCGTGAGAATCGAATGTTTTATGAGCCAACACACTCTCGGTTCGATAAGGCACGCCACTTTTCGTCCCCTCGAAAAGGTGAGCATCCTTCCTTTTCGACCCGACACATTGGCATAAAAGAAACATATTTTTTTTCGCTTTCGTGATATCCGCCAGGGCGCGAGACCCCGCACGTTTACCTACTCCTCTCCGTCCCCCTTTCTTCCATTGCTTCTTTTGTTTTCGTCCTCCCCCAATCCCACAACCGAGTGAAGAGAACCTCCTCCGGATTTCTAATGCCGGGCGGTAAGTCGCGGAGGTAAAAGTTATTCTAGGGGAAAGCGAAAAGGAGGTAGAGAGAGAGGCAATGGAGTTTTGCTTACTTATTCAGGTACTGAGCTGAGGATCAAACCAGACGTCCATGAAGCTCTGGGGATGATGTTAGTTCGCGGTAAATCCGAAATTGTCGACACCCCACCGTCCCGTTTTCACCTGAATGCCGGGAGTGGAATGTTCAGCATTGATGACACGGCGCGAGAAGATGGGAGTTGGCTATGCAGTGCGGAGGTTAGAAGAGGGAACTATGAAGAATACGTTTTAAGAGCCTCTGGCAAAGGATCATCTCGAATAACAGTCGCATTGACACAAAATTCTTTCGATTGCATTTTCTTACGCATTATTGGGATGACCTCCCGGCTGATAAGATTCCTTACGACATCGAGTACGATAATTTTACACCATTTCGCATATCCTCGCCTTAGCAGTGCTCCGCTTAAGAGTTTGTGATATATGCGTTCGAAAATCTCGCTAAGGGTGTTCGGAGCTGATCCATGGAATTATCAGAGAAGAGAACTATTAGTTTTTCTGATTGGAGGAGGGTGGTGAGGATACGCAAGATGAAAGATTCTTATTTGACATTTTCCATTAGCTTAATGTCTTTTTGGAGGGATCATCGCAAAACTTGCGAGGATAAAACATGCAATGAAATGTATTTCTTTGACTCTCTTTTCCATTTTTACGCGAGTTTTCTCTCCCATAATTTTGCTTTGCAGAATAATCGCCTTGGTTCCAAAAGAACAGATGTAATCTCTTCATGTTACATACACCTGTTTGCAGTAGATTATAAACCGTATAGCGCATTAATATTTTCTTTCCTTTGCTACTGTTTTCATTGTCGTTATTCTCTTTGAGCAGCAAACACCCGAAGTATCGTTCCATTCTCCAGCAAACCCCATAATGAACTTAGAATTCTTCCAAACCAACTTGTGCGCAAAATAATGTAATAAATAGGATCGGCCCTGGATCATCAGTTGAGATCGGGCATTAATGTGTCCGCGCGTCTATCCGTCCACGTCGGTTGTGAGCCCGCGTCTCATATTTCATCGGGATTTCAAACGGTCTTCCGGTGAGAGGCATTGTGGGAGGGATCTCAGATAACGTCCCGTAAATGAGTGCAGACTGCCGCCATTCCTAGGCCTGGTTGTCAAACGTCTATCCGTTCATTTACATTCATCGATCCATCGTCTCTTTGATTCCTTCCTCATGCCAATGATAGAGATGCCCAAACGTACTCCGTCGGGAGGTTTCGATCGCGGAACAGCGGGAGAGAGGCTTCGCGGCAGATTTCGCGCAAGATGATGCAGGAGTCGTCTCTTTGAGCGAGTTCTTTTTTGGACCCATATTTAAATGACCGCCACTTTCACATGTCGTATTGCTATATCCCGAACATCTTCATATCGATCTCATACCGGTATGGTTTTCACGTTTATCCTGGATTCTTGGGTTTTTAAATATAATGATCGCATTAACCATGCATCTTAGGAGTCTTGCGTGAGGATGAAGCCAAGGTACTTGCATCTTATTGTTATTGTGATCCCGGCTAGTTTCATATTATTACCTAGTTTCACATCATCACCTTTCGATGACTGCGCATATTAAAATTAACCATCTGTGATGTTTATTCGAAATTTTTACAGGGTAATACATTTCATTTGGAATGGAACAAACGTAAGTTTCACGACATTTAAAACCAAAGCTGGAATTCCTGTGATTTTTATTTTAAAAACCTAAGGTAATTTGGTTTTCTTTTTCAAATGACTCTCACGTAACTCTCTTCCCAAATTTCACATGATCAATTTTTTTTACTTTCTGTTTCCATAAATTTTTGGAAAGTGCCAGTAAGTTGCAAGCAGTGAGAGCAAAAACACTCTCTACTCAAATGCGGCAGTCCAAATCTCCTTCAAATGCATATTGAAAAACGTCTCAAAAAATTTCGGAAGCTTAACGTCTTCAAATAAGTTTGTAAATGAAATACTTCCAATTGGATTTCGTCAGACCTACCGCACTGATTTTCTTGCTGTTTTTGTATTATTATTCCGACAGATTAAAGTAGATTGCCAACGTATTGATGAGTTGACGTCAACCACTTCTTTTACCTGATTTGAAATCGCTCTCCTCCTTGCTGATAAGTGGGCTCGCGAGCTCCGGAGCCCCACCCAACAAATGCAGCGAGCGATCGAGCATAAATTCCCGGCTGCAGCGAAGGGAAAAAGGCTGAAATTGTAGAGTATGCACACAAATTGTTCCCGAGGCGAGCGGCGTATAAAGGAGTCGATGTCCGTGGGCGTGCCTGGCGCAGCGTTAGCAAATCGCCGCGTAATGATACACGGGCGAGGGCGCTAAAGATCCGCGGGCCGTTCCCGTTGTTGGTTTTCGCGATTCCGAAATTCGCCTTGAAAAGGAAGGGCGGCGCTTCTGTGATCCGAAGAGATCGGAACTGTGCGAGGACCGACGTCACTGTCGGGTCGCCCCCCCAACACATCATTGACACCGCTGCAGTTCTTTCGAAACCCGTTTTGTTTATGCACCTCGTCTCTACCTCTTTCTTAAGACAATGACGGCACCTGCCTGGTCTCGGAGACAACCTCTTTTTTTTCCACTTGCATCATTGCCGAGGATCGCAAAGGGGGAAATTTAGATTTTCGTTTCGTCCACTTGATTCTCTCTTAGTTTCCCGAGTTAGACCTTAAGTCCACCGTCATCTCCTGAGGACTTGTCTTCCATTATTCAATCATCTGGAACTTTTCTTCGAACGCCCTCGTGTGCGAGGGGAGGAGCACTGCATCGGGACGGCTGAGGATTGCGATGAGATTTCGATCGAACGAGGACAACGCGTGATTATTCATTAATGAGGATGTCGAATGGACAAAAAATGCGCGGGTATTACCGCTGACAGCCCCGTTTTCCAATGCTGCGTTTACGTTTAATTCATGCCTGTTGACGTGACTACTTATGTGAATCTCCTGCTCTCATGTACGACTGCTAATCTCGATGAGCATATCATATTACTCGTGGTTGAGGGTAAGGCGGATTGGGGCCACCCCTCACTCACTCACCAATTAATGAGGTACAGTCGTATGAACCACTAGAAGAAATATTACGAGTGTCTGAAATTGTATTCACCTACATCCTGCAGATTACTGGGAACATTATTTTCCTGAATGGCTGCTATTCAAACCGTTGGAAGTTTTGCAGCAGTATGCAGCAATAAATTGTTCGGAAATCTTTGTCTCTGCTACAGATCTAATCAGTATTTTTCTCTTTTGCCATTATCACTTCCATGCATACCTACGTTCTAAACTTGTATGTACGGTAGATTATGGTCTTTGGAGGATTCTTATGAGTAATATGAGACTAATTACCGCCACTGCCAAATGTGTATTACTCGATATTTTCATTGTTACAAAATGAGGAAAATTATTATAATTTTTAAAGTGGGTTTACCCCAAACCTCAATAGCAAATTCAGTTTAAAACTGAGTTTTAAAAAAAACTAAGAATTTGTGATAGGGAGGCATCAAGTGAGTGTAATTTTCATCTCGGGGGAAAACTCGCCAATAGTTGATGCTCCAAACAACGTAGATAGGCATAAACCGACTTTTCCACTTGTCAAAAAACAAGGGCCGAATTGTAAAGCATTTGGGAGTTTTGGCTATGTTAACGGTGGAATGAGAGCGATCAACTTACCGCGAAGAAAGTACCCAAAGATTCTCGTTCATATTAAAACGTAAAAATGTATTTGCAGAGCGTGTAACCGATAATATCCATTGTTCTTGAGTACATATGCGTTCTGCGACAATAAACTACGTGGAATATTTATGTTGTTGCATATTTTATCTTCCATTCGTCGCAAGAATGTTAAGTCACTACGTCGGGTATTGTTTTTCCCTAGGGGAACTAAGCCAGCACTGATTTTTCAACTTTTCTTACCACCTCGATGGCAGTCGGCCGGCCATAGAAACCATGGGTATCAATTATGAATTCTATGGGCCTGAATTTTGAATGTAACTGGATGTTGAGTATCCAAAGTGATGATTAATTGAGGTTAAATGAGGTTAAACGAATTTCCCTCCTAAACCGAAAATCTAAGCCAGATTATCGAATCGTCTACGGCAAACCCAATAATGTACGTACGTTTTAGAGGACCATTGGATGGTCAAAAGACAATCGTAAATGCATTCCTCAAAGAATATCGCAAGTTAAGAAAGCCCATCGCATTCGGCAGGGAGGGTCGTAACGAGAGGGGTGGAGGTGGAAGCCGTGGTAACGGTTTGTTGATTGTGATGATTGACGGGATGGTGTTAAATTGAAATCGGATCGGGTGAGCCGAAACGGCAACGCGGGCAATTTTCGTGAGATTTAATTGCCTCCGCCGCGAAGAAGCATTTAGAGAAACGGATAAAGGAGTCGTGACTCCCCAGCTGCGCGGCGGTGAGGCGAAGCGAGGATTGGGCGGAGGTGATTTCGTTCGGAGGTGTTTCGCCTCCTCACGCGAAATGTTCGCCCGCCGGGGAAGAGAGTATCAGACGGAACGGCGATTCTCTCGACTCCCTCGAGCGGAGGAAGGGACACTCCACGAATGGAAATGTGCGAACGGACGAAAACTTTACCCAGGCCGAGCTGTTCGCTGCATTTCTATCACGTGCCTTTTTTTCCCACCACCGGACAATTATCTGTCAAAACTTGAAAGCCAGCGCTGAACGGAAGAGAGTGATTTTTCGTTTGTTCCGGACGGAATTCATATTACTTCTTCGCTCGTTTTGTTCGGTAATTGGGTTATTATTCAGATGGAAATTTGTTTCCTTTTGCCAACGTAACGCCTTCACGCAAGGTCCTTGGTTGGTGATTTCTCCTGTCTGCATACATGCAATGGCGCTCTCTGCATCGCTCTACACGCTCTCTGCTTCCAGTTACTCCCTTGGATCATAGACACTTTGGTGTAACCAACTAATTTTCACATCACTGCTCTAAGCCTACCGCATGAGAGGATAACGAATGGAGTAAATTTAAGCTTGGGTAATGCGACCAATTAATGTGAGAGTGGATTGTTAATATTTTCATCTTTAATCCTTGACACTCCAAATCGTTATTTAAAAAGTCTTTTGATGAATAGACGCAACGATTCTCAGCTTATGCTTATTGGATCAAATTCTCATTTATTCATGGGACAAATGAGAAAAGATTAACAGAGAATCTTGGCCATAGGTGCATAGAGTTTGACCATAGTACCACCATAGGTGCTCGACGCAACCCGTTATCGGGGGATATGTGAGCCAGTTTGTCTCCTTAATTGATTCATCATTCCACATTAGCATGCTGAAATGATCGATGCCACAGTAGACTTATATTCAATTAAAATAAATAGTTTTAAATGCTTTGATTTATAAATATTCTGAATTTGATTCATTAAAATACTTCTCAAAAGCATTTCGCCAGCTGATGGCACTTCCTTGCAATAGTTTTTTGGGTACATACATTTATTTTAGCGCTAAGAGTGTTTCATTTCATTTGAAATTAGTGCGTGCTTTATTAACGGTACTCGAGAACAGTTACAGCAAA
Source organism: Platycnemis pennipes (assembly GCA_933228895.1). NCBI lineage: Eukaryota > Metazoa > Arthropoda > Insecta > Odonata > Platycnemididae > Platycnemis > Platycnemis pennipes. The sequence goes on along the minus strand of OW121847.1, from coordinate 69,930,535 downwards.
AGGCCAACTACTGCCACTGGGTACAATCAGAAAGTCGGTCTGACAGGTCAGAGTTGAGCTCACCGAGTAATATGTCTGACGGTGAGTGACCTTCCCAAAACGGAGACGTTACCTTTACTGGTACTGCTTGATGTATCCCGAAAAGACCTGCTACTTAGGAAATTAGTCAACTTGAGGTCTATCTCGAGTCCTAGTTCAAATTTGATCCGTGGTAATCTGGGCAGTAACCCAATGCCTGGGGTGTCCAATGAGTTTTCACACTGTCATAAGACCAACTACACCTTGTGAAAGCAAAAGGTGGAATACTGTTCATGAAAACCAAGTCAATTGTCCAAACAATGAAAGAAGTACTCCTCAAAACACATTTTGCTATTCTGAGTAATCGGTTTCCTTTTAGTAATAATCATACGTGGTTATTTTTAGAAGTATGTACATTTAGATGTGAATCACAGTCTTCAATTTCATTCATCATTAATAATATTGAGCTTTAATATTGACTTATCTTATTTTGATGTTAAAGATTACAACCGATTCAGCAAGGCCACTAGTTCATTGCGATTGGGTGCTTCATAAATCCAGATAGCGATGGGGTTAAGGAGGCCAACCATAGTCCTACACACTTTCCGTGTCGATCCATGTGGGTGAATAAAATTAGTTCAGCCGCATAGCAATTTCCAGTGAATCGCGTCGTGTTTCGACGCAGTCCATCATTAAGGCTCCCTTAAAATTGCAAATTATCCAGGACGTCGTGATACGTTGGACGTCTCAAGAATTCGTTGCCTGTCGATGTTAGAGCGTTACTTATTATTAAAGGAATCGCACGTCGTTGTTCAGACCTTAACGTCCTCATATTAGTGCACCATAATTGCATACCTTTAAAGGAAGTGATGTCGTTTTTTCCTCTTTCGATCTCGTTAAACATGCTCTACAAAACCTATTGTTATGATAAGAGACGCATAATTATATTTTCCTACTGTTCTTACATCTATAAATCTGGTTTTAAAAGATAATAACGTAGTACGTAAGTAATTTTGAGTATGCTGCGGAGCATTCGATTTGAACCTCGGCAGCGAAAATTGTTTTTATATCTCCTAATTCTCGCAAAGTTGAGGGTGGGTTTATTGATAGCGCGTGTCTTAGTTACCTTTCCCCTTTCTTAACCCAGTTATTGCGGGAAATTTTTCTCCTGCTGACACCCGTTTATCACTTGTATAATGGTAGCTGGAATAGACCTAGGTTACAGAGGGGTTTCAATAGATGTTTTTCAGTGCTGGACGCTCGAGGGAGAGGGAATTTAGTTTGCATGTAAGTGTATTTTTATAGAGAGCCTTATCGTGAACGGAATGAAGGGTGAAGATTGGTTCGACGTTAAGCCTCCCGCCTGGTATTGGCGAAATTTGTCTTGAGAAGATGATCGTTAACGTTCAATTCAACGGACGTGACATCAGAGATAATATTCTCTCACAACAACTCACGCCCAAGGATCGTGGTTCCTTGGCAATACTTGTCACCGTCCGAATTCGATCCCGGAGTGTCACCTTAGGCTCTGTTGTCACCGCAAAATCAATCCAGATTCGTTTATAGGGTCGTCCGGACGAACAAATAAAGATACGATCGTGATTCATCCACGATCGTGAGTTATCTCTCACCGTGCTCCTCAGCATGAGGGACTTGGGAGCATGGGAGAACCAATCTAAGAAGCCCTCGTCGTACCAGGAGAACACAGCCCTAGGGGCATCCTTCTCCTCCCTTCCCCCCACAAACACCTTCCGTCCACTTTGGGAAAAGCTTTTCGGTGATTTTTTTTCGATACCGCCATCGTAGAGGAGGGAAGGGAATGAGGAGAAGACGGGAGAGGGGGCGGTTCCAAGGGAGAAAAAGAGGGTCATCGCTAACTGGGCCACGGGAGCAGCCTGCCTCTTCCCCCATCATCCTTGCCTCCATCACACACAGACAAGGGGCAGGCGCAATTTTGATTTCGTTCGGCCATTTCCCTCGTCATTCACTTCCATTCAGTTCCGCCCGTTTTATAAGGCATCCTCCTTATCCCCCCTTCTCCTACCTCTCCTTCTCTCACCCTCCAGATTGAACCTCGGGTGATTTTTTTCTCCTCCTCAGAGAGTTAGACAGACCACCGCTGATGCCTCCTCGAATATTTGTACTCTATCACATTTTGCAGGGCCCTTTTATTGATGAAGTCGTGGCGATAGTAGGCACACGCTCTTTCACCGGTTGACGAGTTCCTTACGTCACAAGAGTTCATTCGCAGTTTACTTTATTGAAGATTGGCTGGTACGATTAAAAGTGTCAGTCCTGATATTTATAATTTAAAAAATTCAGTGCTAATATTTTATCGATCATTCGTTTAAAGAGATGAAGAGTTACGGCATGCAATGCTGCTTCTGCTTCCAACTTGCCTAAGTGTTTCCATAAAATTCATTCAAATTATACATTTAGCACGATGGAAAAAATTTGGTTTTATTAAAGTGTGGTAAATGCAGCTACCACTTAAATCGCTCGCCTAACTTTAACCTTGAACTTTTGTTCGCTTCGTGGAGTTGAATTTTTTTATACTTGTTCGCCACGATATTTTTACCTAATTCTGTTAATGGTATTCAATTAAAATACCAGGGAGTTAAAAAATTTTCAGATAGAAGACAAGATGAGTTATGTTGCTCCGGAGCTTAATTTCCTATGTATATGATTGAGTGTCGTATGATTTTTTCATCGGTCACCAAGCTGACGCCAGTGCCAATTTTATAAAAACCTGCGGAAATATGGGTTAATTCAGTGTCCACGCCAGCTAAATGATAGCCAGATTGGCTGCCTATTTTAACATAGCTGCTGCGTTAGAGGACCCAATAGTTTTTATAGTATTTTTATGTGCACAAGTTTGACAATCAACGGCTGAGAATAACATTCAATAATTATATTCTTTCCCCGGAAAAACTCGCGGCCCGAAATCTGGTGCCAGAGTGCCTATCGCTGATTGTAATCACGCCTTAAGGCACTTTCCTAATGCTACAATTTTGATTCTGATCGCTAAGTATTTTTTATGCCCCCCCACGGTGTACACTTCCATTTTTTTATTCCCGTGGTAACACTGAAAATATGCGCGATTCAAAATCAGCCATATCGTATTTGCCTTTTAACAGATAATCTTTGCATCTAAAGTATATCCCCCTGGAGGGAAAGGCAGTCAACAAGATGGGAACTGCCTGGAAGAAAATTGCAAGTTTGTTTTTAGGCTTGCGCGTGCTTTTAAATTCTAGGGGTGTTTATCTCTAGATCTCTCTCACCCTCGCCTTTCGTCGACCCTCTTTTCGATTATAGTTTCTCAATTCCCATAATTGCTTCCATCGTACCGGATGATTTCCTCCGAAGAAAGTTGAAACCTTAAAGGGAGAAAAAAACCGAGATGTGATATCTTACACCTATCCGGGCGGCGTGTTTTTGGCGCGCCATTTGGCGAAACAATTACTAGAGGTGAAGGAATTGATTCTCTCTCATCAGCCCTGCTTCCTCTCGGTATTCTGTAGCGGATGCAACCCGACCTTTTTAAAGATTCAATGTAGCTACTACGTAGCTAGTAATTCCGGTGCTCAATTCTTGATGCTTCGCGGGTGTAGGAAATACGCTTGGGTATCGTCATCTTTCACGTTAACTTTGATGCCTTGTTCGTCCATAGGTCTTATTTCTTTGCTCCATGCTACTTATTTTACATTTTTTTGCGCTAGAGGCGCAGGCATTCCCGTTTTTCCTCCCAGCCAATGACCTGCTTAAAATTCTTCTTTTTCTCAGCTGAGAGCGTGTCTCTTCATTGCGATTCCAGATGTATATTCGCGGTGAAAAGTCCGGATCTGTCAATTAGAATCGAGCCCTCACGACGAATAGCTGCTCAATGTCAGCCTTTTTACGATCCTCGTGTATCGAGTGAAATTCCTTCCATACGTTTAAATCCTTGCCACACTTTAAAACCAGGGTGTGGATGAAGATGCAGCCTAAGTTTCTCATTACCCGGTAACCTTTGCTGCAAGTAGGGCAAGTCATGGCAAATATAATTCATTCATTATAGGATTTATGTGTTTGTGGAACATTCAGACAGCCAGCGCCTGTATTTGCATTGCTTCTATCGTCGAACCACATCGCTGGTTTTCGCGATTGATTCTTAGATGAGGAGAATATTGGAAGGTTGATTCCGGTCCATGTGATTTAGATATTATCAGATGTTCAGTCCACACTTTGATACGGTCACATAACTGTTTATTTTACCTTAAAGAGGAAAAACTTAGCTCTTTCAAGGTCTTGGATGGGTCGAGAGAGATAGTTTCAGGGTCAACGGCAAATGCGAAGTATCGTGATGAGCCGTTTACTCCCTGCATCAGGAGTTACTTCATCAAGTGGTCAAACCCATTAGGGGATCATTTGCAAATATCTACGAGCGTTTTGTATGATTTATGTACAACTCATTCAATAACTAAGAGAGTTTCGTAGTTAGATGGAAATTCAAACTTCTTAATTATTTTTCGAACTATTGTTCATTTATACAAAGGCTGAAAGTTGCATTAAAGTATGATGGAGTGCAATCAATTCTGGTCAAGTACGAAGGACATTCAGGGTCGTATATTTCTGCTAGTGCCCAAAGTCTGTTACCCTGTCGTTTTAAGTGGCGCAAGCACGAATATGAAAATATATCGGTCGAAGACTATGCTTGATTGTAATTTTTTTCCCATCGCCTATTCTTCTTCACCATCCTTCGCCGAGCAGCTATTTTCCGTTGAAAAATCTTTTCACGACTCATTGTGTTCCGCCTCCCTGGCTGTGGGGGAGTGTGGTGAGGCTGGGTTATCGGCCACACCGCTTCCGTCCACCGCCCTGCACTTATCTCTTCCGAGATGCGCGATTTTCCGCCGTCGATAGGGCAGACGGTGTTCTTGCGCTTTTGTCACTCCCAAAACTTCTTTTTTTGTGCATTTTCTCCCCTTTTGTCGTCGAGGCACACCCATAACAAGCACACACACACACACCTCTTGCATCAGCACATATTTTTTTTGTGAGTTCTGAACCGATCGGGTGGGGTGAGAGAAAAGGTCCCTTGCCCTTCTTTCATCCTCCACCTCAGCTTCCCCTTTCATGAGGACGAGGCGTTGTCCTCCGCCTCCTTCTTTTCCTCGTCCGCCACCCGCTACAGGGAGGAACTCCCGCCCATTGTTGTCGTGCTTCGGGTGTGTGGCGCTAGCCTAGCTGGTCCCTCCCATCTTGGATGCCGTCAACGGTCAAAGCCACCGGAAGTGGAGCGCCCAAGTGAGCTAGGAGTGGCTGAAAGGAGGGCGAAACGTCCTCGAAGTTCTCTGTTCAAAATTTTTGCCGGATAATTTTATATTTTTTTCTCGGACACGAGCTTATTTTCGCGTGTCGTAATTTTGACGTTATCGAGGGTATCTATTCCTAGGATTATAGGTACTTGTTTCATTGAAAGTGTGTTTATCCTCGACGCCGCAGCAAATATAAATAACTTTTTTTCTTCCCACCTTCAGATTTCGCTTATAGACAACTCGGCTGAGGAATGCTGCGCTGAATGCATTTAGCATAATATTGAAATCGCCAAGTTTTATGTTCTTCTGCATGTTTAAATAAATTATAAAATATTATACAGGAATGAGATTACATATTTCAGGCTCATCATTCCACAATATTTGTAATTATGCGATTTCTCTCCAGCTACACTCTTGCTGCTACTGCTTCTACAGAATAATTGACGGAGGAGGATATGGTTCACGATTAAGTTGAAAAAATCTCAAACGAGTTGGGTTTTATCTGTGAAGCAGAATCCGTTGTATTTTATTACCGTAATATAAAAATTAAATTAGCACTTGCAATTGATATAAAGCATTATAATTGGAAAATATTTTAGTAGGGTACTCGGAACAATTTTCCGAAGACGGCAACAAAAATTATAACTCAATATTACGACGGTTGATTTTTATATTAACTTACGTTACAGTGACAAATTTTCCAACAAAAATATCTTTAATGTCTTCGTACCTAGCAAAATAAAGGATCAGAAATGAATCGTATATGATGGAAGAAGAAAATATGCTGCAACTAACTTCTTGTGTTATCGATTAGTCGAAAATTGTATGCTTGAAAAGCTTTTGCAATAAAAATGCCGGATTTAATCTTGAAAGACGGCTGACGAAATTTCCGGCTCTTCTCTTTTCAGGTGCTCTCGTGGTTAAGCCAGAAAGGAGAAGCAACGCTGAAGCGACACGCTCAACTTGCCACCGATCTGCACGCCTTTAAGCGGCAGGAGCAGGAATTTGAGAAGTTCTACTTCATATCCATGGTGAGTGTTCAATTTTTTTATCCTCAGGAAGGGCTCTTTTGTTTTTGATAGATTACACGCTAAGGAAGACGACGTTTCCCCAAATAGCTTCCAAGCGACCTATCAAGAATATTGCATGGGGAGATTTTCTCATTCTGCTAGGGTATGTGAGTGATATGGTCCTACCGAGTTAGGTGCATATTCCTCAAAGACCCCTACTCCGGATGGTTGTTGTTGCTTTCTGTAGTTAAATGCGTTCCTGGATGAATAATTGTTATTCTGATAACCATTTTTGAGCACCCTGTACGCTCATGTTACTGTCAGAGCATTGCTGTTTGAGGATGTCCGAAGGAGAATGGTCGAGTAACTTTGGTTTTCTAGTGGGAGTGAATTCGATCTACGACCCTCTTAATGTTTGTATCCATCGGCTCCTTTATAGAGCTTTCTCCGTCTAATGTTGGACACCAAATTTCTCCATTTTTATTCCCCGATTCTGAATAAATAACGAATTTCGAACTAGTAGTCTAGTATTTCGATGACCGCGCATAAAACCATCTTTTACATATCCCCACACGCACATATCACCACATCGCAAACATTTTGTGGCTTTAAGGAAAACGTTCACCCATAAATCATTTTCAAATCGGGCCTCTGAAGTTCCATCTGGTAACGCCGTGATGTCCTTCTAGTTCCTCCCTGCTCAGAAAGATAGCGGCACCTGCGCGCCAACCTCAATCTGAGGTCTCTCTGGGATAGGAAGAATACAAATCTCCCGCCGTCTCTCTCCCTCGATGGTGGAGGACCGAGGAATGCGAAGGCAAACACCTTTCTCCTATCTCCATCAGGCTGGTGCTGCCGTCGTTGCCACAACGGAAGATCGACGAACTTTAACGAGTTTGATTGTGCGTGTGGCATAGTTCCACGGGGTAATTTCCTCATTAGATTACGTGTTTGACAATATTAATAGTATGCCCATCCTCGTCCCGATTATAAGTAATTTTCAGGCCAGAATGAATCTGTAAACAGCTTACCTCTATGTTCAGATTTTCACCCTACTGATTCGTTAATCAGATAGACCTTGTCCTAATTTTCTTCGTCATGATATAATGATGCGTCCGGTAATTATTAATTCATTTCATGTCTGATATTTGTCATATCTAGTTAGTTAGTTCACAAACAGGACCGTGTTAGGGCTTTCTTATCTAATATTCTACTTCAGAATTCTTAACTGTAACCTCAGTTTTGAGCTACTGATGAATTTCAGGGATGACATCAGCATCTCTCTCATTGTTTTAACTTGCACTCCTGTGACTGTTACGAAGCACTTCAACTCTGGGAATTTGATATAATCAACCTACCAGTCTTTTCCTTCAAACTGATGACGTTTTCAACTTCTTAAAATCGTGAGAAAAGACTTCTACTGGTTAATATTGAGATTTTAGCCCATATCTCCGCAATATTAGGAATCATGTTGCCGATAGTGATGAGTGAGCAGACATTGAGGTTTGAGCATTTCACAACAGAGTTGCCCAATATTTACAGTAAACATTAAAATTATATTTGACTCACAAGTTTTCTTTTGTAATACTGTGAAGGATTTTTACTTCCAAGATTGAAAATGACTTTTTTGAGTAAAAAACAACAGAAAATATGCATGAATTTCAAAATGCTGCAGCTCCTGCTTCCTTTGCTGTGTATGCAGGGAATTAAACTAATCGAACAACAAAAAGATTTTCCAGGATAAGAAGTACCAGCAAAAATATTCATACAGTTATTCATTAGATACTCAGTTAAGAACATATTTTTGTGCCTATTTCCATGGAAATAAATTGAATATCAGCCGCTGTTGGCCATGCTACCATAATTTATGCTCTTATGTCGATCTTGTTATTCTAAAGGGTTTTATTTGGAATCGTTTAGGTTTTTTCTCCCTTTATCGTGTTTCTTTCACGTTGATAATTCCTCAATCTTCAACAGAGAATAACATTCCACTTAAAAATTGGCCTAGGAATGATTCTGAGAATGCTTTTTTGTACTTTCGGGTGATAATGGCCAATAACGTGATTATCGTGCTTTGAGTAATTGGGTAAGGTTACGGTACTACGTCACTTAATTGCTGTTAACTGTATTCCTGAAGTTCCGCATTGTTAACCATGCTCTAACTCGCCAGGGAAGACGATACCGATCTATTTTATTATGATTATGGTTGTCGTAAAGTGTATTCTCATATTGGATCCAGTTAGTTTTTTTTTTCGTATTTATCGTATCGTGGGTGATCATCGATCCCCATGGATACTGACTTGCGAGTTCATCCGCATGAATTCTGAATCGGAGCGCTATATTGAAAAACAATTCCCAGAATCATTCATTGTAACAACCTTTTCGATAGAGAAAATGTTATTTGAAGCTTTTCTGTCCAAGCAATGAATGAGTAACGTATGTTTTTAGTACGAAGCTGGACAAGTTTGACGGAACTGCTTCGATTTATTAGGATTTAGTTTTTATGGGTGCTTGGACAGCGAAAGATCTGCCTCGATCCACCCGTTTTCTTCTCCTCCCTCAGTCTCATTTTAATCTCGTAAATACGGTCGAAACGCGCCAAGAAATGATATAAACGATCAGCTTATCGCCAGTACATGGCACTATGTTAACTTGAGATGTAAATTACGAATAACAATCATCCTTGAGCACAGGATCATTGTCGATGTACGTTTTCACCCCAAATTACATCACAAAAGTTGGAAAAAAATATTTTCAAGTTTTTTTTGTATAAGAAAAGGTTTTAATGCCCTACGTCCAGTGCTTTCTGAAAATTAAACACTTTCCTACAATTTTAATCGCATTGTGTTGAAATATATTCATGCCTTGCATACGCATTGGAAACAACCACATAACACATTGCTTACGTGGGAGCTATACCTGTAGTTTGTACACAGTATTCAGGCATTTTTATTTTAGGTAACATTTTTACCCATTTTTTTATAGCTTTCCCGATTATTTAAACGACATCGCAAGCACTTCAATTGCTACGACGACATTTGGGATCAATTACCACGAACGCAATCAATTCATATTGATTTGCATATGCAGTTATGTATAGAAATTCTGTAGGTATATTGTCGTTTGTGCAAAAAAAGGTAGGCACCCCCGAAGTTCTCGGCCTTACAAAATACAGCAACACAAGTATCATTCTGTTATCGCACTGGAACAGCCCCATAGCAATTCTTCATTGTCCGTCAGGAAGGGCTGCACCTCCTCGAACGCACTCCTATAACTTGCGTGTCACCCGGGAGAGTGTAGTTCGTTCGTCCGGCGACCGTGAAGGGTGGTGACCTCCCCTGCGGTTGCGAGCAGCATCGTGCTCTCCGTGAACCGTCCGCTGCACCGTCCTACTCTACCCACCAACCGGGCCGTCTCGCTCCGTGCCCACCCCCTCCCCCTCGGGTCATTCGTTTGCTCACGATGCCCATCCTCCGCGTACGTCAATCGAAATTCACGCTTATCTCACTACCTAACGACATGGACAGGTGCTGCACTCCCTTTGATTGTGTTACCGGCAGACAGTTATTATTTTGTGGTCTCCAGGTAATTATTATACCTTTCCTATCACCATATGAAACGGGGGGTGGTAGTCATGCTTTCTTTAGTCCAAGGTTAGCTATTATGCTGCGGTCATATGCCGATATTTATTCTCTAAAGATCGTAAATATACTACATAGTTTGTCTGGGGACCATAATTTTATCCTGGGTCTCTGAGGTCAATTTGTAATTACCGCCCGACAATGCGGTTCGCATAATCACTCATGTGTTGTAGTAGCTGGAGAAGGATTTGACACGTTCCTTTCTGTATCAGTGTCAGAAGTAAGTGAAACCGCTTGCGCCGACGCCAAATAGAAAACTATAATAAAGTTAAAGATCTACCTACTGCGATCAATGAAGTTGTTAAGAAACAAGGAAACTGAAATTTTATTCTTACTTAACAGTAGTATTATTTCAGGACAGTCAGGCGTCCAGCCTTACTTACACCCTGGCTGAACTTCTTCACGTTCAGGTCTTAATACTTATTTATCTGAACGTAAATATTGTGTTTTTATGAATATTTCCATTTCTTTTGGAATAGGGCTCTTTTCTGGGGCTACTCAAACTGCAACATAATCGTAGAAGGTTCTCGTCATTGGCACGACCAACCAGCGCACGAGCTCACGAAAACTAGTTGGTGATTGAACTTAATTAACTTATGACGAATCAAACTAAATAAAGTGTTTCTTGAATGTTGTTCTCGTTCATAGAGTGCGTAGGGAATGTTCTCACTCGCTCATAATTATGGTCATGAATGAGGCTCTCAACATAGACGCTCTTCTACGTGTTTACTACGTCCCTCCAACGGGTCGTGATATGTGAACATGAGTAGCGCGAATATGATAAGGAAAATTACTATTGTAACGAATACTGTGTGGTCTTTTGTGGCGTCGATTTCGTGAACTAGTTTTTTTGTACCGTTTTGGCTGAATATCGCTGAATATGTACGCAGTAATGTTCACTGGATCTTTTTCTTCCACGGCATAAAAACGCAACTCGGTTTCATTACTAATCCGTCGACACTCTTGACTTACGTAAGCTGTCCAAACATTTCAGGTTCATCAGTTTCTTCCAGGTCATCCTTGTGGTTTTTCCTCGCTAGTAGTTGATGCAAGTTCTTTCCCTAAATCCGCCAGGGATAGACCCGCTGTGTTTCCAAGCCAACTGCAATTCTAATCCCTGCTTTTTCTGCCGCAAATTATGTTAGCCACAAGACACGTCCGTTTTTGAGCCCCGGTTTTATCAGTTTCTCTTAACCAGTTCTCTTGATTTTCTTCATTAGTATGCTAATAATCTATTCAATGATAAGAAAGCTAGTGTGTCTATACTGTTTTCTCGGTATGAATCATGAAAATCATTGCCCACATAATTGTGAGCGTAGAGAGAAAAGCGAGGTTATGAACTAGTTCATAGGAGGGTTATTTTATTATTGTCTATTATGTTATTGTAATATCGATCTTACTAGAAAACTGATGGAGTTAACTTTATTTAATTAGTTACCTATCTTTCTCTACATTTTACTTTTCGATTACACTTCTTCGAGTTCCAGCTCATCTGTTCTTCATCACTATCACTGACATATTCGTAACCTTATGTTTAATTATTTGCCGAATAAATTAAAGCGTCACCGTTGGGTCTGTATTTACGCTTGTCTTCTCACTGACGTTAAAAACATATGCGAAACGGCGTAGCTATTTCACAAGTGGCTCACTGTTGCGTGGAAACGCATCCGCAAATTCCTCAGAATCTCTCGTTGGGGTAATTTCCTACGGAGCAAAATACTTCATCATTCGCTCTTCTTGCGGCGTTCTTTCCCGCCTTCCCACGAATATTTCCCACGGCGATCTCTCCCTCCTCCCCCCACCCTTTTTTTAATCTCCTCCCTCCCGAATTACCCGCCTGATCAACCCTCACCGGTACTCCTCTAGTTCCTTTTATTTTTCTTCCCTTCTCGTGAAAAAAGCCCTTTCGTTAAACGGAACGACCCCCGCGAGAGGTCCGCCGCCGTTCGGCGGCGCGTGAACGTGGCGTGACTCAACGTCGTCAGAGTGCACGTAGACTGCATGGGAGTGAGGGGGGGTTGAGAGGGGTATGGTGCGCGTGCCCATTGACGGGTGGCCCGCTTTCAATTGGGCCATATCATTATTCCTTGGGAAAAAAATGAGGAAAAGGGACGTCGGTGGTGTGTGCAGCATTACCGTGCGGGGTCCGTACGTGCCATGTCTGAGGTGCATCGAGAAGGGAGGTACCCGTCTCCGTACGGATCAAAAATCTCAGACAAATACAGGCGGTTGCGGCACCGAGTGGCTTTCCCGTTTTCGCATGCCCCCTACCGATCTAAAAGGTTCCCTCTCATCCTGAGTGGTATAGGATCGCTCCCCCAAGTGGTTGGTCCGAAGCAATCGAGGTAGTAGTGCATGTTAATGGTTCGATCATGGTATCCGTAGATTTCTTTATCCTTAGTTTTTCATCACGTTTCTGAAGGGGCCGTATCGCTTTGATATTTCCACATTAACTATTAGGAATGTTTATTGTATTTTATTTTATTTTTTTCATCATAATTCCTTATTTTAATTTATCTTATTTTATTTAAATTACCCCATTGAGCCTTGAGTGTTTTGAAGGTGGAAGGAAAGGTTTCCCACTAAAGAGATGAGGTAAAGCCAACCAAACCGGCCCTGGAGCTAGGTCGGTATCGCAATGGCCCTTCAACCCAAAGATCGCGAGTTTCAATTTCACCCATTGCATTGTTTTAGATTTTATCCAAAGATTTAAAATGCAAGGGTATATGATACCTACGATTAATTGGAACACCTAAAATTCAAAGACAATATTTTACCTTCATGTTGTTTTATTTTGTTTTGTGTATGGCGTTTGGATGTCTGGATTTTGTAATTGAGCACTAGCACATATTAGTTTAGCCAAAACCTGTGTTATTTTTACGCGGAGAAAATGTAGATTTCAGTCAAGTGCTTCTGTAGAGAAACTAATGTATCTATTAGTTTTCTGCCACCAATCGATTTGAGATCCAACAGCATTTTATAGATGCTTTATCGCTTTCGTGCCTGAACAGATGTTCATCTCATTAGCAAGAAATCGCTTTATCAATGGAATGAGTGCCCCTTGTTGATTTCACCGCGTATTAAAAAATTGTCAGAATTTTTTAATTGATCTTGTGGTGGGAATTGAGTCAGATTGCTTGGCTGACGACTGCTAAAGGTCAAAGACTCACTGGAAAGACAATTTCCTCTCTGCTTTTCACTTGAAAGAATTCTGCATCTAAAGACTTACATAGGGTGCATGGATTGAATTCTATGCATACCAAATGGCTTTTTCCCATTATTAGAATCTGTTAACGTCTTCACAATTTCTCCACTGAATGAGACGGGAGAGAACTTCTATGGACCTGAGCAAAGCAATAGTTTTTTTTAAGGCTCCGCTGACAAAAAGTCGATTATTATTTATGTTTTTACGGAATGATTCAAATTTGGCGAATTTTTGTTCCATTAGGAAAATTTCAATAGGTCCTCCATTTCATAAAATGCCTTTCAACAATACTATTGCGCTTTTATGGAAGAGTTCCTATTTAGACCATGCCTAATCTTTCTATTCCCCGCAAGCTTTAAATAATTTATAAACGCAATGTCAATTCGCACCTTCGCTGCCTTTAGAGGTCAAGTGTACGACGTATTTAAGGATTCCGCAGAGTGACTCTACCCGAAAGTTTCATTTACTGAAACGTTCAGGGTAAAATGGCTATCGAAACCTCTTCAGGGCATGGGTGCGTTATTCGAGGGCAAGAAATGCAGGCGTGAGAATTCACGCGGCCGGAACATATCCTCCGGATATCTGACGCTTGACCACACAAAAAGGGGTCACCTGAATTCCTCCCCAAGTCTACCAGCGGCACACAAAAGAACCTCCAGGCTCACGTCCGTGGCGGATCCTATTGCTTATTCAACGTCCCGCCTTAATTAAACCAATACGGCTCATGGCGAGCTGAATATACAATGCATCGTCCTTGATTTCCCCGCGCCGGGCTTTTTTCCTGCGCATATTCAATCGACCCACCGGGCGGCGTCTCCCTCTCTCAATCCTCCTCAAAGGATGGCGATCTCCTCGCAGTCACCCCTATGGCTTGAGTGGACATCCCTGATTCGACATCTCCCATAAGCATGCGTCCTTCTAATCCATAAAGCGAATTCCCCGGCGCCCTTTCAAGGGCTAACCTGTTCCGGTCGCTCCATCGTGGAAGCAGCCCGCAGGGTTTATTGTTCATATCCTCGACCCTCCGCGTGAGCTATAAAGTGCTATGCGTGAAGTTAGCGACAAGTGCAGAATATAAGTATGCGACGTCGCATCGCTGGTGGGGATGGGAAGGAAGGGGGAAAGTTAGGAGAGGGGGCGCGGGAAATACGTGGAGACGATGGCGGGGGGAGGGAGTGGGGGGACTTCCCGGGGATTTCTAGAAGGTGCTAAATCGCTATCCTCCCTCCCAAGCCCCCTCCGGTTGCGGTGGAAAATTTAATTTCGACTCATCTGCTCCCCGGGTGCCCTGGTATCCCGTGAAATTTATTATTTTTTTACCTTTCTGCTCTCCAGTTAAGGAAGGTGGTCGATCGACTGGATTGCCGAGAAGGCACTCAAGGGTCCTGTTATAAAAAAATAAACGTGCCATGCAGGTAGATTTATTGCCTATCTATAAAATGTGCTTGCAATGGGGAAGTGTGTGTTCACTCCCTCGGTAAGTCCTTTTACCTCGTTTTTACGGTTCTCGATTATAATCGTAAACTCTTAAATAAACGCTCCTCGAGCGTGGTAAAGTTTGAACACTTTTTAATTACTATAGCCTCAAAAATTACTGCTGGGTGTAGGTGGATAAGTGGCAGAAAAATAAACATACACGTAGTTATGGGCGCGCTATGATCTACATCAATAAATTTCTTTCGTTTAAATAATTATTTCCATAGCAAAAATTCAACTTCCTATTTACGCTGGGTTGTTCTCCAATTTAATAGTTCATGGTAATGTTGAGACAGCGGTGTTTCTGCGGGAAAAATTAATCAGTAAAATTCAAGACAAAAAATCTTGGAAAAAATCTAGTCTGGTAACAGTTTTCATTTTGAGATACCGGGAAGCGCAAGAGATAAGTATAAGAAATAAGTAAGAATCTAGTATAAGCGTGGTGAATCTCTGGGTAGGTGCCAATAACGTGGCATACACTTAAAATGTATATAGTGCGCGTATGTAGTGAGAAGCGGCTGCATGTTTGATATTGTAACAGCCCCTTGTTTTACGACAGCGTTATTCTCCCATCACCGTAAATCTCCATGGTCGCCGCATCCATTCCCCTTTGACATCTTTACGACTTTTGAAAGCTTTCAAGAAGTGCGAGACAAATGATCCGCAGGAGCATTACCTGTAAGAGCTCGGAGCATCTGGGCAAGTCGTCCTTGCTCACGGTTGTTGCTCAAGATCGAGTGAAACTTGAAGACCTTCGCAAGCCTTCGTTACTCTGCCCACGTGACCGGCGCAAGTTTTCATTTTTCCACGGATGACTCGCCCACAGGAATTGCGACCTTTCGGCCATCACGCCTTAATATAGCCACGAGCAGGAAAGAATGCACGAAAAAAATATAATTATATACGATGGTGAAATGATTTGGCGGAGACTCGCACCATTTTCCTGCTAGTCCTTTCTCCTTTGATTGCTGCATTCGTATGGCCCACAACTCTCTTTCGTTTTGTGCATTATTTAAGTGATATATTATTACCGTGCAAGAAATAGACATCCAAAATTGCTTGCTGTCGATTAATGACTCCAAGGTTTACGTCAAACTTCCTTGCGGCATCCCCAGACTATATTTTAAATGCAAAGATTCTCATAAAACATAGGTATCCGCATATTCTTAACGAAGCTAAAGGAGATTCCATTGAGCATTGTCTCTCCAGATACTGCGTTAACAGTATCAGACCGATTTTTGTCGCCAGTTTTTCTTCGTTTATCCTAGTCATCGTATTTTGATTGGAATCTCATTCAGACCCATATAATTGACATTTAGTATTATTCGTGATGCCTGATCATTCATTTTGGCTGAAATAAATGTCTTTCCAACAATCTATGGGGTAAAGTAGAAACTGGACGATGATTAATAATAATTACCACAAGGTAACTTTAAGGGCCGGTTATATAACGTCCGGTTAAATATTTTTGAGGTTGAAAAGCAACCGAGGTTACTGCTGTTATGCAGTTATCGTGTCATGTCAAATAATCTTTTTTCAAATGTGCATTTTGTAATCAGAAGTTTCTACCCACCAAAGTAACTCACACAGAAAAGTAACTCATGTCTACGAGGACTGTTGATTAACACTAACCATTTTTAATATAATCGGGCCTAAACTATTTAAATGTGTAACTTAAAAGTACATATTTTCACTATATTAGGGTTTCAACTTTTAAATCATGTCGAAGTATTCACACGCGCCGTGTTAAATTGTAAACATTTCCTCATTCTTACGTCAATCAGGATGCTAAACACATCCACGTAAAAATTGATTTTCCCCTCGGAACGCGAACTCATCTCCCAGCTGGTACGATTGCATTCCGTGGACGACTCGAGCACCAGCTTCTATTTTGCCGAGCGAATTTTTATTATTCAATCTGCCGCGATTTAAGTCCACATGACATTTCCATTTCCCCTCAATGAAGTCCAGACCAGCCGTCCGTCACCGCCATTGCGGCAGGAGTTGCCTCAAGAGACTCAAACCCAATTGGCCCGACCGGCGGCTATCTCACCCGGGACGGATTTGCATGCGCGAATGACGCAGGGGTCTGCCCTTTTGCTTTTGTGCCGTCTCCGGGCGAGTTGGACGACGGAGAGAGGGCGATCTCGGAAAGGGGGGACGTGGGTGGGAAGGGGGGAGGGGCACGTTACCAAGGTGAGCGGCTCCTCTAATCCTCACTTCCCGGCTGCCCCGTACGAACTTCGTTTCTTGGGTAACAACAACTGCCATCACCGCCTTCGCATCGTGCCAACTCCTCTCTTGTCATGCAGATTGAAAAAAAATGAAGGGAGGACAGCGTGGAGAGAGGTGGTTTATGTCGGGAGCTGTGCAGTTCGTTGGTGAGAGTGCGTGGTTAAGAGGGGACGCGTGACCGACTGCCAGGTGCACGTGACGTTTCCTGCACAGCATTCCCCGCGAGTGGTGTGCATTCCGCGGACGATATTACATGCTCATTTACGTGTTTTGGAGCGGAGGGCATTCTCACTACCATCGATGCGAGTTGCGGTCAGGGATTACGACTGCAGGAAAGTGGGGAAATCATATCCCACCTGTCTGACATTTGTTTCAGAGTGACAATTTTTTTTTTGGAAAATGTCATTCCCGAATATTTCGGTTGTTGCGCTTAGGGAATGCTTAAACGCCAAAGGAAACTTAATTTTACTTTTTGGGGAGAGGGGCAAATGATCTACTAAATATTAAGTAGTTACGTGTTCTCAGCCGCTTGATGGACATAGCTGGAGCCCGAAAGACTCGTACCTATCTGCGGTCGCGTTCTGTGCATCCCATCTCGGCAGATCACAGCGATGGTGACCTTTTGATTGCCTCTCTCATCTCGGTCACAAGTTTTTCATCTCTCTCTGCGAAGCCACGTGAGAGGCTGCGTCATTTTAAAGGTGGATTTCCGTCGTGTCTCTAATAATCAGCGAAATTGGTGTAAACGTGATGAATTAAAACTTTCTTGTTGGAACATTACCAATGACTTCTAAAAACTCGCGCTTCTCATATAAGTAAACATCAAGGTATATCCCCATGGTCCTGTTATGTATGTCTGTTACAGTTCTTCTCTATTTTTTATAATGACCTTCCTGTGGCATTTCATACTCAATATGAAAATAAATATTAACACCTAGGAATTATTTTTAACTTGGACTCAATTTCATACCTCTCTGTAATGTATTATGTATTGTTGCAATAAAAGTTGGGCTTCTGATGATTCAATGCGGTTAAAATATCATGTGCTGGTCGAACGGTTGTCTTCGTATAATGTAGGCTCAAGCCCGCAAATGAAAATGAATGCAACTCAAGGTACTGGTCCACTTCTGTGAGTGAGTGATTTCCCGTGGCGTGGCGAGGTTTCCATGGCAACAGTATTTGATAAGCATATTTACTGATCATGAGAGACGAATTTTTCATTCGATAGAATAAAAAAACAGATGTAGATACCTTTATGCTTCAGATTTGTAAATACCGAACCTCGTTTAGAAGTTGTAAAACACATAGGATCCTACCTCATAACATAATTTCTGTCTTTCCCCTCTATTTTCTCCCGTTTTACCCGTTTTATAGATATGCACTTGGCGCATTCTGAAAATTTGAAATGCTCGTTTTCATTAGCAGTTACTATCAATTTTAATACTCATAAATGGTTATATACAGATCAATGTAGTTCCACAGAATTTTACCTTCACAAATTCTAAGCTTGTATCCAGTGACTTAAGTGTTCGACGATTCCAAGGGGGGCGCTTTTTTCATCCTTGAGGCAGAGGGAAAGTTTATCAGTAAATGTCTCCACATGCCATTCTAGGTATCTGCTTTTGGTCTAAATTGGTGGAATTTCTCCATCGTGAGGAACGATGAAAAAGACTGTAATTCCACGTTTAAATGTTGATAGGTGCTTCCTAGGTTTCGTTGCTCAGCATCATCATCAGCACTAAGTTTTATTGAGAGCACAAGTTGTCGTGAAAGGAGGTGATGCACTAAAAGTTTTTATTTCTTGGCGAGTTGCTCTCACCGAAAGCCAATCATATTCTCACGCTGACAGCGCTGTGTGACCTCTTTGGCTCTCAAAGAGTGCTTACACCGTAGGAATTGAGGCAGTACATGGATTGAATCCCTACAAGAGCTAGTAGGCAAGGCGAGTAGTAACGGCGATAATTCAGTTTACGTTTTTTTGCCGAGCTCGCGATATAACCCTCTGCGGTCGACCACTCGCTTAGAACCTCGGGCAGCGTCCAGTGCGAAGGTTTTTCGCATGGCAAACACTCTCAATTGTTAATTCCCTCACTTATATCGGAAAGGTAATTTGTCCCGCGGTTGAAAACTGTGATTTGTTCATTCTCGATGAGGTTGTTGGAAGATTTTTTTGAACCTCACCACTATTTTCTCCCGTTGTTAAATTTGTCGTTTCCCCATAGAGTTGTAGACATTAACAGTGATTTCTCATGCATATCGAGTAACATTTTCAGCGTCCTTTGCCTGGATAAAATTACGATCAAATTTAATTAGATCCGATTATTGCTCATTTTATTGTCCTGGATGTCTTAAATTTAATTGATGAACTAAAATCGAGCTCGTGATAAAATTTTGGGATCGGCTAGTACAAAAACCTCGGTGGTTATGGAATGTTCCAGTAGTTTTGATATTTTTTGGCTTTAAATAGGAATAACTTAGTACTGCTATTGAAGTGTTTTCCTCAGTAACAAATAGTTTAAATATTATGTAAAAGTTTTATCAAAATGATTGTTATTATACAATGCCACAAAGTTTCCTCGGAACAGGTTTCGCTTTTTCCTTTTTTTTATTATTATTATTATTAGTGTTACTATGCAGGTTTTTAGTTTACCATCTGTGAATATATTGTGCCACCAATAAATTGCATGTGCGTAATAATTGTACGATGATTAATCACCCACTACCACACACCCTCGAGGTGACTCGTGGGGTAATTCATAGATGTAGAATACCATATGCTTACAGTGCATATGGAGCTTGAAAACCGCACGTCTTGTCTTGTGAAGGAGAAAACATTATTGCTTCCAGACATTGTCACCGACCACGGTAGCCAGGTCGATAACACCAGGGATTGTCAACCCTAGTGTCGTGGATATGGGTTCCGCCTCAGGCACGGAGGTTGTATTTGTAGTTTACTTTTAGCACTCTAAACCTTTGAGGTTGGAGCGCCAGAAATCCAAGTCCATATCATTAAATCGAGAGACAATCCTGATGTTTTGGTCTTCGCAGAGAATGCTCTCCTCATTCCCTGATGTTGCGAAAGGCATGAGTGGTGAAGAGATAGGAAATGCCTCGATTCCACTTGAAATCTGCTCTCCCGTCCGGCCTCTCTCCACCACGGCTACTCGGGCTCGTGCGTGAAACAGTCACTCGTGGTGATTCCCTCATCTTCAGAGCCACTGCGCAGTTGCACGTCTTCTTCCATCAGCAGCGAGAGCAAACAACCCCCGAAGAAATTCAGACAGCACGCGTGATCTTTCTGTAATCGCCCTTGTTTTCTGAAATTGTGATAGGCCAGAGCTAGGATATCTGACCAGGCTGTGATATCAGCAATACGTCATGGTTGGCAGGTTTTTAAAGGATCGCCTTGTTCAGTTTTTGCGATCGGATATGAGTATATGAATTGTTTTTAGTGGTTGATCAGTTCATACTAGTTTCGTTGCAGAGTTTAAAAAAGTTTGAAAAGGATTTAGTGGCACAGAATATATTTATTATTTATTTTGATGCTTATTTCTATCTAGTTATTCTTTGAAAAAATTCTTAGTGAACGGTGGTAAGAGTCGATTGCTTAAACGCGATCTTGATTGCGCACATTACATTCGATGATATTTTAAGCTCCCTTATCTATTAGAATGAATAAAAAATACTTACCGAAACTTTTGTTCTATCGATACAAAAAATGTTATCTAAAGACACACGTTGTTATCAAAGTGACAGCGATGATTTTTGGTGAATGTGATGCAGTCAATTTCATGAGTTTTATTTACTGCAAATTGAATCTTTATTATCGTTTTCAAAGTGAGTTTTGAAAATTTTGATATTAAGGTAATGTTTCATTATCTCCACTTATAACAAAATATTAGATATTTTTGGCCTCCTTTATTATACATATATTACTTGTTCAACCGATCGTTGACGATTATATTACCAATTCTCTACTTGCCTGCCAATCCCATCAAGAGTCAGTCAAGTGCTCTAAATCGGCAGACGGAAATGGATTTTCGAGGAAGTTGATGCCCTCACAACGCAGTTATTTCCCTTTCCAAAGAATTAGTGTTTTTATGTGAATTTTCGCGGGACTGAGCTCAAGAAGGTGAACGCTGATGGCGTGAAATTCAGAAGCAGCGTTCCGGATTCGCGGATTGTATTGTTTCTCGTCCTGACGTTGGAGTGGAAGGGGCGGTGGAGTCGCAGCCGCTTTCCGTGCACTCAACAAACGCCCAATCTCCTTTTTTAATCTCACCGTACGCCGCCTCGAGCGCAATTAGCCCAGCGGACGCAACTCGCGAGCAGGTATCTTGGTCAGGTGCCGATCAAGTTTCTGCTCAGGACACAAAGCACATCGGATAGAAATGCTCGATTTTAATCGCTCCAGATGATTCCTGGCGCACACGTTGGTGTCGATGACACTGACGTCATGGATTTTTACGACTACATTATGCATCCCCTGCTATGAAAGAAAATTATATGCCGAAGGAGAGCCGCATGGCCAAAATTCCCGTCGTTGCCAAATTTGGGCCACCGTGAAGCTGCGCCGCAGAATTATCAAAGGGAATATCCGAGATATTTAACTGCCTACTGAGTTTCCCTCGTTACGTCCCTTTAATATCACAGCAAAACTGTGAAATGAGACACATTGTGAGAGTTCAATAACGTAACTGTTGCATTATTCTACGTATTGCCCAAATTTCTTGTTCACTTTATTCTGTCACATGCACTCAGGGCCGTATTTACCATGTGGCGTGTCCGGCGGCCGCCGGGGGCCTCGCGAGAGATAAGATATAAGTATAGTTGTAAGTAACCTGGCGCCTACCAGCAGAGTATTAATATTGATAGATATTTGCACTCATTATGTATTGTCTTTAAAACAAGGAAAATTCTATGCCAAGCTGCCAGGTTGCAAGACTTAACATTGGGGGCCTCATACTAGATTCCGCCGGGGGCCTCAGAGGTCATAAATACGCCCCTGAGTGCACTCATCATTTAAGTAGTATTATAACTAGTTTTACGGAGGTTACATTTTTACATATAACTTGAGTATGATTCTAAACGTACGTGAAAACCGTGCCAGAGGTGGGTTTCGAACCCGCGTTGTAGCGTTACCAACCTGACTTCCGTTGACAGCTCCTAAGTGTTCAAAGTCGCCGATAAGTTTGGCATCATGGCTCTTCTCTAAATCTCTTCAGTTCAGGCCAGAATCTTGGTAGCGTCGTAAATATCCATGACATCATCCTCATTTCTTAGAGCGGGCAAAGTATATTGCTGTGGATACACACGTGTTTCAATCAGAGGCGAGTCGTTATTTTGTGGCCGCAGAATACAGAAGCGTTCGCACCCAATCCATGAGGTAATCTCTTTGCCGCGAACAAGATAATTTCAGAAGGTTTCGAAGACACTCCGCTCCTTGTGCCTCGAAGTTTTTATTTCCTCTTCGTCGAGCATCCGGGTTCGTCAAAACTTAGCGCTGCATTCGGCGGGGGTAAAATGGCCACGGTTGCAATGCACCACATGATTCCCTTTTTTTCCTAGCCCTGCCCTCCAGCCATATTGCTCAACGTGCGCAGCTGCGGCGCATGCTCAGTCCCGCGCCCGTCTCGCTTGTCTTAATTTCTCTCGAAGCACGCAGGAATTTTCTCATTTTCCTGATTTCCGAGCACGCTGTACTTCATCCATGTCATTCCCCCCCACCCTCCTCTTCCCCATTCCAACACCACCCCCTTCCCTTCACTCGCCCGAGAAGAGGGTATTGGCAATTTTTTTCTCTCCACGAGTTTCATTCCTCCCTTTGCCTACTTCTCCCGTAAAGGTTTCTTATTAGAGGAGGTGGAGAGGTACTTTACCTCCCCCCCACCACCCCTCGAAAGATGAAATCCAGACGTCAACGGACTCGCCATGCCCCCGCAAGGAATGGTATGTTCATAACGTGCGTTGGGTAACGTTCGCTCGCAGCTAATTCCCTAGCGTCTCCGAGGTCGGTAATTGCTTCTAATGGTCATGTTTTATTCATAATCCGACTTTCTTCCCAGCCGTTTATTCGGTTTAAAGTGACTCACCATTGTTCCTCTCCTCCCAACCAGTGTGATCCTCCGTGAGATGCGAGTTATATGACTTCGCGTGAGTCTTCTGAGTTTTCCTCAGAGAATGGGACTCGAGTGTCGTTGTGGTTTGCGGCGCATCGTGCCATTTTCGGTTCAGAAATTCTGCCTGCATAAACTAGATCACATTCATATCTTTTAGGAATTTCGCTCGGTGATAAAAACAATGACGCAGTTTTGCAAACAATGGCCTTCTCTTGAAGTAATTATTTTATTTCGCGGAATATTCTTTCTTCTCCCATCCCTTGATATTGTGATAACAAGATCAATTGATTGTTGCGTCCTTATGTATTGTTATAAATTCATATTCGTCTTATTGTTGGTGATGCCAAACTACTTCTACTACAAACTACTGAGCAGTCCCTCATTCTTTTTTAAGTTTTTGAGAATATTCATCTGGGGTAGCGCGGGATTAGGGTAACTATTTTTATTGGATGGCAGTTGAGAGTGTCGCTGATGAATTGGGCGAACTTGGATCTAAGGTTTTGGCAGAGAGAACTTTCGTCATAAAAATTTTCCGGGAACAGCTGACTATGACACTGTCGGCGCACGAGCTTTCGTGGCCATTGCAGGGCGCATCTTCAGGATATACATAATGGGACTGGAGAGCGGAGATGTATTTATAAGTTCAGGTCAGGGAACTTTTACCCCTCGCCTAGTCAATGATGGGGGATGGCCCTAAAGTGGGTGAACATGCATTAAGAAAAACATTTTACTTGACGAAGTCAAGAATTTTGTTTGTAGCGCTTTGTCTCCATCGAGTCATGAAATTTTTAAACCTCTGAAGTGTGCGGTTTGTGTGTTTTTCCAGTTACTGAAGTACTTAACGTACTATCCTCCGAAGGAGATAAGAACACATTCTCTTTTCTCTGCAAATCCTACTGGTTTTTGGCGCCGCTTGGAACAAATGCGTTTACCCAAGCATCTAGTCCGCTCATTTCCTCGACTATTTAAAGGTCGTGAAAAACAAAGAAGCCTGAAGCAAGATAATGATTCTGAATCGATTTTCCCGTAAATGAGCAGGAGGCCTGCCCTTGACCGTGGAAACATTAAAGGTAACAGTTAGGACGGAAGAGGAGGGACTGGCTTCCCCGTGGGTTATGGGGCCAATTTGAGCTGCTCTTCGAGGTCGACTCGGCTATGGACCGCCCAACCTCTCTTCCTTTCTCTCATTTCGCAAGAGGGCACTTGGCATCCAAAGGCTACCGTTCCGTGGAGAGATGGAGATTTAGTAGAGGGCTAATGGACTACCGTGGAGTTCGTTGTTGACTCCCTTGATGCTTGACGTAGCGGTTGCCTCTGCACGGGCCGATGCCCACCGGTGATCGTAAGAAACGCGAAGGCCAATCGAAAATTCTGTGGTTATTTTCCTTAAATATTTTTAATTCGTCCATTTCGGGGCTGGGCGATAAATGTACCGTACATCCTGGAAGAGAAATGACATAAATTTAAAAAATATAATTAGTTGATTCATGCATTTACAAGAGCAATGCATTAACAGTGACGTTTTGGCTAGTCTTCTCTACAGTAAGCTTTAAGATGTTCTATAGTTTCTAGGTCGTAAAATATATACCAACCCTCGGTTTATCTACTGTTGCTAATTTCTTGCCTGAAATGGCGTAGGGACTGGAAATATCCCATATTTATTTCAGTTGCGTGAGTTTCTTCGTTACTAGGGAAATTTCATTCCATTCTTTCAATGATATATTTTTTCAAGTTTTCCCTATTTGCAAAAGAAATCATTAATGATGAAAGGGAAACTTAATGGCCGTGAAAGTTGTTGAAAAGTTTGCCTCACGGTGAGAGTAGCCCGTTGATGGAGATGGGACTCCACCCATTTCTAAGGACATTTGCATTTTGGATGCATCGGCGCCGTGCGTCATAGTAATCAAATCAAAACTACTATTCCGGTCCCCGTAAAAGTTAGGGAGAAAGCTAGAAAACTCTACGGCCAAACCGTTTGGTGGCGATCACAGATAAAAGCCTTGCATGGTTAGAAAAACGTGGCCACTGGCCCGCGCAAGTAGTTACCGAATTCACGAACCATGAAAAGGTGATTTCCAGCTGCTTGTTCGTAGCCACGAGAATTTAATTCTGCTCACCATAATCGCTCTAAAATCCTGTTTGGTAACAAGCGAATATTCACTGTTTCATCTGTCTGCTAATGTATGCTATTTTGTCGCTCCTTTCTCTATATTCAATGAGATTCTGATTTTATACTTTCCAATTTACTTGCGTATCCGTTTTACATGCTATTACAATTTTAATGTGCATTCCGATTTACTTGCATGGCCTCCATTCCGATGGACGAAATTTTAATGTTTCACTTTAATTTTAAATCGTTGAAATATGCGAGAACGAATTAATCGAAAATTTTATCTACTCTTAAGGAAATGGAATAAGTATTCATTATTTTCAAGGATATATTCCGAAACACTGCAATAAGTAGCATACTACCTTAAAACCCATGGTGAAGTCAAGCTGTAGTGAAAGTGAAGATTATTTTGTCTCTTGCCCTTATCTACCAATATCTGGATGCATTTTTTTAATCTGTCGTATTAATAGACGGAATATTTTTCGAATGGTTTCTCTGTTTAGTGCGACTCGGGGGTCATAAATAAACATTTAGAATATTTTTTCAGATGTAACTTGGTGGAAATTAAAAATATTCACATTGAAAAAGGCACTGGGTGTAATTACACACCAACAGTTATGGATTTATTCCGAGTGACATTTTCAAAATGAATATAAAATACAGCTAGGGAAGTGTACGCTATTACTCGGTTAGGAAAGAGAAATCTTCTAGATAAATATTAAAATATTCAAATCCGTGGAAACATGCAATGTTCTTATACAATATAAAATAAAAAGAAGAGTTACCTATACATCGTTATAATACACTCTATTTTACTGTTTTCGCGATTTATTTGAGGAAGGTAGGTTACGTCCGGTCCCCCCAGGGGAATTAATAGACGCAAGTCTCCCTCGGACATGTCGTCCTATCGGAGACCGGACGGGAAGTGGGACTGTGGCGGAGCTCAGGCGAGGTCCTGCCGGTGCAAGTGGCCGCGCGTGATCTGGGTGTGTGGCGGCACCAAACCCTATCCTCCTCCGGTCAGCGGCATCCAATGCCCCCCCATCCGAATTGCACCCCGTCAATTAAGCCACGGATTGGGGCGTGGAGATTTCGAGTGCCCCTTCCCCCCCATACCCAATCCCATCGACCCGTCATTCTTTCTTCCTCTCCTCCCCCCCTCTTCTTGGGGCCATTATCCACGTCGTTGCTATTCATTCGGGCCCCTTTCCCACTGACCGTCCCCCGACGGTCCGACTCCATATCCCGTCCTCAACTCGCCAGACGGACCGGGGACAGCACCCGTGCAAAAGGGGTGATTCAGCGCGTCCGACAATGGGACGTAGACGGTGCAATTTCGGGGCAGTCCCTCCCCCCTCAACACACAAGCGGTTCCTCCCTTCTCTCCGTCTCGTTGAGAGGGGGGGAGTGGGGAGGGTTGAGTGTTCCGAAGGCCGTTCCGTCCGTACTCGGCGGGGCGGCGTACGGGTGGGTGCATCATGTTCAGGGTATGTCTGCAAATTTTTCCCGCGGCCTTGAGTTTTTCATGCATCTCCTCCCGACATTTAATTAATCTCGGTCGTGGTTCCCGATTAAACGAACGAAGGTTTTCGGATCCGTAACGCCAGTTTCCAGTTCACCGGGATTGGAGTCCGTTTGAGTGATCGCTTCGCAAATCCGTAAAGTTTTTCATTTCCGGTATACTTTTGACATTACGATACAGTCGGTGTAAACTGCTCATGTGATTTTTGTTTGTTAGGAAGTCGCAGAGTTAAAAGAGGCTTCAGATTTTCAGAGAGGTGGGTGAGAAAGCATTCAAGTAAGAATTTAATATTCTCCGCAACGAGGAAGAGAGTATATTTAATTATGATCGCCTTCCTAGGTTTAGAATTTTATTATAAGGTGCTATAAATGACTGAATTATATCGCGATGTATAATCTAACTTAATTCTAAGGCAAGCACAGCATCCATACTCTGGGCAGAATGTAGACTCGCGACTTTTTTTATCAGGCCGGCGTTTTACCAACCTGACAACTACAGGTAGCTTTTTGCCTCTGCTAAACCTAAATAAGTTGCAAATGGCAAAGGTAATAAAAGGGGATGGTGTTTTGAAAGAAGTGATTGAGGGAAGAACGTTGGGTTGGAAGGGGGGAGGAGAACGGGTAGCTTGGGTAGAATGAAGGGATATTTCATGGATCAAGAAGATTTTCTGAAGTTGGCGCATGCCTTATGGAAATCTAAAGCTGTGAGAAACCCGGTATTTTTCACAGAGATTATAGGAATGGTTCCACCCTTATTTCTTAAATAGTTTTCAAGTTTGGGTTTTTGAAATTTGACTGTTTCCATCAACCCGTTCACAGAGGCCGGGGGAACCTGTAGTGAAAACATGGCAAGTCAGCGTGCTCCATTTCCACGTCGGCTGATTATTGTCTGGCGCGCGCTCAATTATTCATTCAACTTGAACTTGTTTGAATGCATTACTGTTAAACTGTTTTAATCTAATGATCGTTTTTTATGCTCAGCTCATGTACTTATTTGCACGTTTATATAAGCCTGCATCGTTCAGTTTTTTTTAAGGTTTCCCAGCTGAATTTTATTATTCATGTCTTACCTGCACGGCGCGCGACGTGTTTTTCAGTGCATTGAGAAATAGGTTAGCTCTTTCAAAAGACTTCCGTAGGCAAGTTACTTGCAACAAGCGTATTCGTTTCTCTACTAAGGTGCTGAAATGTATTCAACCAATGCCTCATCGTATGCTGAAATCCCATCTCTTACGTTCTTCAATCCTAAAATATGAAGCCATCAATTCAGTTCAGAATTCATACTAACAAAGTGAGGGCATAATTTGGGTTATTGTGCTGCAGCATCGCGGGAACTGACAACCTCGTGAGAGACGCCTGACCCAAGGATTTCTTATATGTTATTTAGTTTTGTCTTGACTCAGAATTTTACTCAGTCCATGTGTTTCGACTACCATGTCTCAGCTGCATATTATTATTAATGATATGCAGCATTTAAGCTGCATATTATTCAAGTTATCAATTATTATTTTATATCAATGTAGTAGCGATGCGCTTGGAATTTAGGTGTTCCAACAATGCTCAATCCAACATAAGATATTTTTATTAAGAATAATGCAACGTCCATGCTTCATGCGTAATTCAAACCAGCGAGATGTGTACTTCCAAAGAGTTACTGTTGCTTGTACCACGGTGGTCTGTCCCCATAATTCTAAATGAAAGGTCTCCAAGTTCGCTTGAAGAGAGAGAATGAATCTAGAATGGATATTCAGAGCACATGAACGTTCCCTGATTAGTAACAGCACTTATACAACTTGGCATAATCATCATCATGACAAGTCAGCAATCCTAAGATTGGATTGACGCAGCTCTCCACTCGATTCTCCAATCACCTAACCACTTCATATTTACATAATTATTCTCTTTCACATCCTTTTCCACTTGCGCTATATATTTTCATATAAGGGGACTATCCTTTTCTATTCTTCCTGTTCACTTTTCCCTCAACGATTGTTTTCATCAGACCATCATATTTCAGCATAGTACAGCCGATTACGCTGTTATGGTGGATTAATAGTATAAGCTGCGAAATGGATATTGTGCCGGAGTAATCCTCTTAGTAGTTCAGTTTGAAAAACTTTTTTTTTCCTTCCATTTTTCTCGGTGAGCAAGAAACCAACAAAATATTGTTTCGATTTGTTTTCTCCTGAAGATACTCAAAGGAAGACTCCACCAGTATTACAAAAGAACAAGACACAGAAGACCATAAAACTTAAGCTATGCCATGGAGAGCAAAGGATGAATCCCTCATCTTGTCATCACAGTGGCTTCGAAACAAAATGTTTACATAGAACTGGCGATTAGACAGCCCTTTCGCGAGACGTTCGTTTTCTTTCAGAGCTTCTTCCCTTTCTTCACTCACGGCAGCCAGCGCCAGCGCATTGCATTATCATTCTGAGATGCGAAAAAAAGAGATGCGTAAAGACTTGAATCACTCAATCACTCTTTCGGTCAACTTCAAACGTGGGCCAAAACACACGCGCTTTTTTTTCGGAGTTTCATCCTGCGCACTGAATCAATTGATAATGGGATGGGGGACTACAACCCTTGACGCGCTTCATCTCCATTAATGTTCTTTCCCACGCTCCCCGTCCACCTCCACGGATGCTCCTTATTGGGTGCGTCGCTTTAGATTCACGCGATCAACAATGTGACTTACTAGAAAGAAAAATATCCCTTCGAGGCCGGCGAAATCCACTCCTCTACCGTGTGCCTTCTAATCCTTTCTCTCCGAGGTGCTTCCCTCCTTTAGTTTCTTGGCCGATTGAATGGTTTAGCCCTCGTTTACCGATCACCTATCCTCATCATTTGTACTCCCCGGACTTTCATGGAATCGAAATGGTTTCACGCAACCCGCGAACGCGAATCTGGGGAATCCCCTATGAATCAAAATGAGGTCGGTGACTCATTGCGCAACGACAAAACTTGGTCGTCCCCGCCTTCCATCTTTCCCTTCCTCATTTCCCTTAGCCTTGGTTCGTATCTGCTAATAAATCGACGCAGAACTTAATATCGTATGTGTGTCGCTCTTGTAGATCGAGGTGGAGTGACAATGTTCGTTTGGTTACGTAAAGCTAACGACCTTCACATTAAGAATGTCCTCGGCCTCTCGCGGTCCGGATTTGAAAAAGTGATGTGTTTCTCGTACGGTTCCTTCCTACGTGGTCCCGCCGGATGGGAGTATTTTGGTTCTCAAGGATCGCAAGTTTTCATTTCCATTCCGCTCGCTTGCCGGTCGCCCATCTCAAGATTTGGAGGGAGAGACATCTGCAAAGCACCGGATGAAGTAATAAGGCGAGTTTGAAGTTGCGTAATGACTTTCCGTCACGTGCGTGCATCGGTGTGCTCTGTTGTGGCTACTATCTCGACTATTCAGCCTTGTTTTAATCCTAAAATGTTCGTGATGATGTTCTCCAGTCATTTACATGTCCTTACGTCTTCAATCTCGCCGATGACGTAGGCCTCCTCCTGAGTACCGCTTTCCGTGCGATTTAAGAAATATTCGGCGCCGGCATTCCTTCGCTAATGACCGCTTTTAAATCTCTATTTGAATGTTTGCCTCCTCTCTCTCTCTCTCTCTCTCTCACTCCCCCCCCCCCCCCCACACACACACTTCTACCTCCATTCACCCCCACCGCGTCTGCGAGATAGGGATCTCGTTAACGAAACCGCGGCGGCCCTTAATGCTCCGCTCATGTGAAAATGACATCACACCCGGCTGTGCCCGCCCCCGCTGACAAATGTGGGTCAGTCGTAACCCGGCCCCGTGCGCTCCAGAGCAGGTAGGTGGCGG
The DNA here is from genome assembly GCA_933228895.1 of Platycnemis pennipes. Classification (NCBI taxonomy): domain Eukaryota; kingdom Metazoa; phylum Arthropoda; class Insecta; order Odonata; family Platycnemididae; genus Platycnemis; species Platycnemis pennipes. The sequence goes on along the minus strand of OW121847.1, from coordinate 69,900,071 downwards.
GGGCGTGAGGGCGAGGGTGAAAACAGGAAAAGGAGAATCATTTTGGCGGTAGAGAGAAAAGAGCGAGAGAAGAGCGAATTAAATAAACTCCTCAGACGTGACATGTTGATAGATGAGAAGAGGAAACTTTCCGTTAATTTCCGAGCAGTCATTATCATCGGGACCCATCTTCTTGTTTTTTCTCTCCTCTAATCCTCACCTAAAAATCTCCAGTATTCCACCTCCCTTCCTATGAGTGTGCAGTCTTGCACAATCGGGGGAGAGTTACGGGGAGCGATTCTTTCATAAAACGCAAACATGCGCGGTATGGCTCACCTCGGCTATCGTCGAGCGGCGATCTTCCGCGTGTTGTTTCGGCTGCCTTCCGCAAGATATTCCGTTCTCTTTTCGTCTCGGGTCGTGCTCTCCTCCCTCTACCTTCCCGTCTCCCCCTTTGGAACTCCCACCCCCTCTTCCCACTTTGATCAGACGATGCGCCGGTTTACCATCACTCCGTCGAAAGCAGCCGCCTCATTACGCCCACCCCTTCGGCATTAATCCGCTCGTATCCACAACGGCGTTTCACGGTCTACATGTGGTCCGTTGATTCGGTTGGAAAGAAAAGTTTCCTGTGCCCGAGTCACTTGCTCCGGAGGGTTGCATCGCGGACGTTACATAACGACGGGCAAACATACTCCTTTCAACCGCATTGATATGGCGTCGGTTGCATGGTCGTCAAGAACTTCGAAAGGTTTGCGTAACGATCTGCTAAGCACTGTGGGTGAAGGCAGCCGGGATGGAAATTCGAAAGCGTCAGGGGATTCTTATTACGAAGAATCGCCTTCCTCTGTTACACCCAACCAAGCATCGGACTTCCTCGATTTCGACCTTTCGTATTGGTCGCTTCGTATTGGCTGACGCTCTTTATCGTAAGTATGCCTCGAGTTGCATCCTAAAAATTTGAAGTGCAATAGTTGAGGCCGGTTAAGAGGAACGTGTGTTTTGATTAACTCACCGCACAGCAATGATAATCGTGCTTCGGTCAATAAAACGCTATTGCAAAATCATCTAGGCTCAACTTTTGTGTTATTTAAACTCTACCTGGAAATTGGTTCCCAAATTTAGGAAAACTTAATGAGCGGAATTAATCGAAAATTTGCTGCCGACAACATAAATTAACACCATCTGAGCATATCTCTTTCACTTCCGTTTTCTGATATCACTACCTTTCAGTTATTCCCTCTCCCACTTTCAGCTCCATGCAATTCACTCCCATCTGCTATGAAGTTTTTTTTCGAGGCGTATCCCGTACTGTGCTACATCATTAGCTTTTCAACATTAGGCATCGGTCTAGATGTTACGTTCACGCCTCTTGAAGAATGGAGAAATACACCTTCAAACGAGTGTAGAACTCGCTTGATGGACTGATTTCAGCGCCGCACTCCATTCGTGATCATCAGATCACACCTCGTTCGCTCGCTTTCCTCGTTCAATTTGAATGTCTCCGGATTCGGTGAAGGTGAAAGTGGTCATCTCAGGGGGCGGTCAAGACTCAAGAGAGTCTTCGATCTGTGTTCTTATTCCGGTCCATCTGACGGATGACCGAAGAGTTTTCACGGGCGCGGCCCTCACCCTCCCCCCCTCGCTCTGAAATTTCCATCTCGCCCCGTCTCGAATCCGTCCCCGCCCACCCATCACCACCGACCACTTCGGCAGGAAAAAAGAAAGCGGTAGTAGCATCGTGGGAATTAAGACGGGGAGGAGAAGATGCTCCTTTCTCCTGTCGGACGGCCCGAGGGTGTGTATCGGGTATAGCGGGTAGACTGATGGGAGTTTGTGCTGGAATGTATATCTGTATTTATCTATATACACTTAAGCACACACGTATTCCGTGGCGGAATAACATCGCCGCAGCGTGGACGAAATAATAACGGAGGGGAAACGAAATTAGCGGCGGGAGAAATCGTTGAGTTTTCCTCACCTCTGCCGTACGCCTGCGGGCGGTGATCGAGTGGGTGGTGTCGAGCCTGTGGAGGAAGATGTTTTGAAATCCGCGCCGCTCTTGTTTCCAGCCGCTCAGAGAGATACACTTTCGGATCGCTTGTTTGTGTAACAAACTTGAAGGAGGGAAATGTTGGGGATATTGTTATCCGCGGGTATGTCTTAACCGCGCGCCAGACGGTGGCCCTTTGAGTCCGCGGCGTCAGAATCAGGAGAAAGAAAACGTAGAGCGACGCGAAAGTTTTCCCGGGATTATTATTCCTTATTCCATCACGTGCTCCAGCGCCTTCCAAACCCTTCTCACTGTTCGCGTTAATCCTACGCTCGGAAAATGTTGATGCGCCGCGAGCTAAGCGCGTGCTAATGAATTAGAGAACGGCGATGAATTCCCCGCTCCCTTTCTGAATCTCTTAGGGGGTGAAATGCCAAGACTTACTCGGTTCTTACTTAGGTTCGTCGGACAACGTTTGAAATGCATCTGCCATCGCGGTGCGAAAACCAGAGTTGGCAGTGTATTCGAGGTCGTTGAGTCTCTGGAAAGTGGTGGTTATTAACACCAATTCACCAATCGTTCCACATAACTTGAAAATATGTATTCCAAGGCAGCCTTGACTTTGTGCGCATGCCTTTCACCTTTTTTTTTGCATCAAACTGATGCATTCCGTACGTTGCTAAATGCACGGTGTTATTATCGTGACGGACTTAGCTCCCCCCACTTAGTGATGGAGAGGAATTTTTACTCTAGTGGAGGATGGAGAGAGAGCTGTTGCAAGAGCTGCTCGGCCATTCCGTGGGGAAATCGTTGAGAAAGAAGTGCATGCAAAAATCCTCACCGGTAGCAGAGCGGGATACTTTAGTCACGTGTTATCCACGTCAAATCAAGTGAGCAAAAAAGATTCATGTTGGGTTTTTCTGAATGTATCCACTTTGCCGTTTTCCTTTTCTGCGGCTATAAATTCGTGATGCGACATCGGCTTGGAGCCAATAAACCTGCATGTTGGCACTAATCCCCTCCGGATAGAATGAAGTAATTAAGGCCTCCTAACGGGGCCGGCCATGTAATTCCCGGTCGCGTGGCAGTGAGTCTCCATACGTGCTGTCGTCGCAGTGGTACACGTACCGGGGTCCTGCGCTTTCTCCACCTTCCAAGTGCACGTAACGCACGTCTCAAAGCGAACGGGAACGGGCGATCCGTGCGCGTGCCTTGGCTCTCAGGACGTAGAAAGCGCCAGATCCACTTTTTGGACTTCCCCCGATGATTGGGTGGAATAACCGTGGCGTCGATGTGCGCTGGAAAGAAGAAAATGCGAATCAATCGAAGGTTATAATAAATTTTTTGTTGGTTAGGCCTCTAGGCACCCATCAAATGCCACTGCTGATTTAATTCCGAAACTGCGGTCATGATAGCGGTTCAAGGCGTTCGGTTAATAATGAGTATTGGGTATGTTCAAAATCATCTGAGGAACGAAATATCTCACACATCTGGGCATTCACTTAAGGTCATCAATAGCTAGCGGCTGAGATTTTATTCGCCAATTTACCGCTTAGAATTTATAGGATATCAAATTGCAGTTTTTGGATGGTTCGCATTATAATATCGTATATGAATTTTGCCTGCGGTTTAGGTCGTTACGGGTGAAGGTTGAGTGAATCCCTTACTTATTTATTCGTTTGCTGATAGCTATAGTGTGTTTGGTTGGTAAGCTTCGAATAAAAAACAAATTGGGTGAGTTATTGACGAGATACGTCGTGACTGACATGGCATGGTTGTGTTCAAAAAATTATCCCTCTACAAATCCTTCTATAAAATGTAGGTGCTCCAGTAATGCAATGCTTCACATGTTCTGTTATCTCCCTCGAACGAAAAGAAAATCTCGCACCGGGAACGCCTGGCTCGGAGAATTTCTTTATGTTGATCATGCGTGAAAGTTGAGATTCGTAGACCATTCGTATGACCTTTGGCGTTTCTCGGCAATTGGAACGTGGATCTGACCTGACCTCGTGCTGCTTTCCAACTTTTCTGGTGAACAAAATCAGAAATTGGCAGACTCATGACAGCATTTGAAGGATCAGTAGCTAGGTAACTAATACAATACATTCCCACTCTTCTCCATTTCCAAGATACTTGCTCACAACATGATCAAACGCTTCCCCGATTGCGCTCGACGGAGAAGGCATAAGGACGCTGGATCGAAGTGATGTGCAATTTTAATAATTTGAGTACAGAATTGAAAACGAATTGAACGTAGTTACCTATTAACCCTCCTCTTCTGTTATATTTATCAGTTACTTCCGCACTCAATTTAAACGGTGTCACATGAAAAAAGTTTTAATATTTTCATCGTCCTTGCCGAGTCTACGATGCATCAAGCTCGCTTAAATTCATAACTTCGTCCCCCACGTGGTTCATACTCTGTCTTTTACTTCCTGGAGAGTGTTTATTGGGTGTGTGAAGCAATCCGTGAACGGCAGACACCGTCTGTCCCCCCGCCCCCTCTTCCTCTTTAGAAGTAAGTGTTCCACTCGTGAATTCTCCAGAAGTAAACGGAATGAATGAAAAGGGGGGGTTTGGGAGGTTGGGGAAGAGAGATATGGCGCTATTAGTCAACAGACAGGCTCCTTCTCTTCGTGTAAAAAAGGGCCCTCGTAGTGTCGTCTCTGGAGATTTATGTGGATGGATGCGTTTATTTTTAGTTTAGGAGGGAGGGAGAGAGAAGGATTGGGGAGGGGGGGGGGTTAGAGCCGTAGTGTCCCCCTCCCCCCGCACCAATTCATACGGAGTGCATCTCGCGTCGTGAGTGTACCGCGTGACAGATTGTGGGAGCGGCTCCTTTATTTTAGCGGCGCCGTCCCTAGAACCCTTCACACCGAATTAGTGCTGCAACAATTTAGTTTTTTCAGCCGAATCCCGACTTTTACGCCGAGATCAGCCATAAATTTCGTTCAATGGTATTTTAAAAGCGCTCTCGGTTGAATACATGAGACTATCAGGGTATAAGAGCGCTGGTGTTCAGAATTATACTCTCTATCACACAGTAACCTTCCCTGCTGCTTTTGTTTTTAATTATTTGTCATCACTTTCTTCCCCTGGAAGATATTTTATGAGTCATAAGAAATGAACAATATTTATGTTTCTGCAGAGGAGTGCGCATCGAATAGTTTTGACTGAATTTGTTCCTTATGTGGCCAAAGTACTATTATTTTAATAAAACTGCTTGTTATTAGTATGGAATTCGACTGTACACCTCAACTTCTACATTTAATATTTATATAAATAGTTTTTATTCCTGAAGAACAAAGGGAGTAAACTCGAAAGTTGAAATTAGCGTGGTCATTACCACTCTTTAAGGAATTGCTTCGAGGTTCGGCGATGAACATCTCACACATCATGACGTCTTTCATAAAACTCATAATGGGAGGTTAAAAATTAGCATGCTTCATTTTCGAGAATATGCTCCATTTAACTTACTACTTCAACTTTACTCGTGACGTCTTTCATAAAACTCATAGTGGGAGGTTAAAAATTAGCATGCTTCATTTTCGAGAATATGCTCCATTTAACTTACTCCTTAGATCCGACTGCGGTCACAAGCTTCAGTTCGGGTCAAGTAGTAGAATCGGGTGCTTGTCGCAGACGGGCCAAATCGCTTTCATCTCCTCCATGTGCCCCAGTCCAGTCTCGTTTTCCAATCCTGTGATCTCAAAGTGCCCAACGTGAGAGGTGGCTTTAACACGCGCATTGTCGAGCAGATTACCGCACTGCGGGAGTAGTACGTCGTGGAAATGCAGGTAATGTCCTCTCCAGCCGCCTCCTCCCCCTACCCTTGCACGGAAAGTGCCTCCAAAAATCCCCCCTCCCCCTTCCCCCGACCACACCAATCCGTCCCGTTGCCAGAAAACACATCTGCCGACCCTCTCGCATCGACGCCGACCCTTCCCAGAATCCTCTCTTCCAATTCCATTCACGCCTCACCCCATCCCCACCAAACACAAGCACTCTTTCTCACTCCCGCCCATCTGTAAAGTGGGTACAGAGGAGGGGGCCGGGGCGGTAGGGAAAAAGTAATGGGCTCTTGTTTACCGGAGCGCCGAACGGCATTACACAACATTCGTCGTTCGCTGGCTAGTGCGGTGGCCATCTCCCATCTTAGCCAGAGAGAGCCAAAGCTGCGAACGTTAGGTTTGTCATTTTTCTCGCACTTGTGATGTCGGTGTTACTGTTTAGTATTCATTTCTTTTGAGCTCGGTTTGTTTTTATTAAAGTTGCTCCCACACACCCATGGCGAGCTTGAAAAACTGTAATCACTAGTGAACTTTTCTGTTTTCCGCATGATTACGCACGGGAGTGTCTTTGTTTGAAGTTAATTGGCGCCTAATAGCGGAATCGCAACCACTCCGGCAGTGTGGCATTCTCGTAATTTATCGGATCAATGTCATCCGCGCCACTTAAATTTCCTTCGAAGAAGCTAATTAATCACATCTTGCCGTTTTCTCTCGATCTCCGTCGGTTGTTTAATGAAAATTACTTTTTCATGATTGCTCATTAAGGTCCCCTGATTAAGTCTTGATATTTTAATCCATTTGCGTTGCCTCCGTTAGCAGGCACCGAGTTGGTTCGTTAAAACCTGGTGGGGAAGTTAGGATGATGAGGTCGAGGGAGCGTCAAACGGGCCGTCATTAGCGCTCATGAATCTTTCATCTCGTTCAATTTTTTTTTTTTTGCTGTTAGACGGAGGTCATATGAAAATTGGTAATCGTGCGCTTCATCTCGGCGCCAGTTTCTGTTATGGGAAGGATTTAACCGCACGATATTTCCGAAGCATGCGCTCAAGGTAGTTGGCGTTAGGCAGTGTGCGTGGATACAGTTTTATTCGGATTATTCGCGAAATCCGGGCTAAAGTTGGCACAGCCTACTTCAGGTGGATTGGCCAGCTTGGCACCCACACTGTCTCCTCCCATCTCTCTTTCTCAGTAAAATTTATCCTTCGCCCCTCGTAAGCTCCGATACTCTGTAAGGGTTTTCCGATAAAAGATGCCTTGTAACCACCTCCCCGGTTCGATTTCCCTCTCCCCTTCATTCGCCTTCATAGTGGCCTCAGCTCCACCCGTCACATCATCCCCTTGGCTCTACCGTCGCGCGATCTCTTTGCATTTCCAGGAAGACGTCATCGGAAAAGTCATCCTCTCTTTCATATATCTCTCCCTCACCACAGACCCCCCAGGAGCCCCGCTCCCTCGCCGGAGTCGAGCCAACTGCCAGGGACACCCACGCAGCCATTCCCCACTCTTCATCCCTGGCGGTTTATACCCCTCCGCCCCTTCCAAACGACCACGCACGCAAATCGGGCGTACTGCAGTGGCTGCATCGGCCACTCACGGGCTTCGGGCGTCCACCGGAGAGCCACGATCGGGAATGGGGGAGGAAGGGCATAAAGAACGCGAACCCTTTTCCGCATTTTTCCCCTCCGGATCGAGTTCTGCCGTCGGAATCGAATCACCCGTACGCCCTTGGTTAGCAAGCACCCTCCTCCCAGCCAGCTTAGCGTCTCGAATCTCCCTCAACATCCTCCCCAAACGCCGAGGTCCCAATCCACTCCTACGCTTTCCCCTGTCCTTAATGAACCCCCCAGAACCCCCCTATCTTCATATCCTTATCTCGATCGCTGTTGCCTCTTCCTCCTCTCACGGCAGGCCCTCGTCTACTCCTCTCCTTCCCAGATTTCCCTATCTCGTCCCACACTCCAAAGGGGCTGTGTTTGCCTTTAAACGGTGCACCTCACCCCATTTCCGTGTCTCCACCGAGATGCGCCTTCCCCGTCCGCCTTTATGTGGCCCCGCCGCGGGGTTTGTTAACCTCGTCTTCATCATGTTTTGTGAAAGTCCGCCTCCACGGCTAGGCGAAAATTACCTCGGGACGGTGCTTCGAAGCGGGATGAAATGATCCACGGGCGATGCGGTACCCCTTACTCCAGAGAATTTGATGTTTTGGGAGGAAGTTGAATTTATTTTTGTTAAACCTCTTCTAACAAAAATATCCAAATTTATTCCGGTCCACGTTCCATGACACAGCTGCCCAGTCAATTTCCATGGATTACTGCTCAGAACAACCCTATAATATACCCATAATGGTTATCAATCATCAAGCATCAAGAGAGGGTGTCCATTATTTCCAAAAAATGCAAGAGCTATGTCTTCTGTTCCCGCTTTAGGAAATTAAGACTTTTCCCGAAGAATTGATACTGATCGCCCAATTACATGGATGGAGGACATTCATTATGGTAATTTTCTGGGGATCATACACTTTTAATTAAAACATAAATTTTGTATCAAGAAGGTAACATCCACAAAATGAAATTTAGTCATATTTTCAGTAAAAGCAATTCCTTAAATATGGACTATTCCATTGCCTCGATCATTTTGTGGTTACTAATTGTCAGCTGTTCTTCTTCGCCATTTCTCCGGTGTCTACCGCAACAATGGTGAGGAGGTAATATTTCTCTCCAGAACAATCGCTGTTTTCATTTCACTGGCTCAGGAGGAGGTTATAACATCTCCACTACTTGATAATCTTGATCGGGTTATGCATTCTACTTATCTATCCTACCGCTGCGACTTTGCTCTCTCCTCCGGTTCAGCTTTTCCATCATGTTTTCCCCACAAATTTTGTGATCTTCTCATTAATTATATCACAAGGGAAATGCAATCGCAGCGCATCGTAATTTAATTCATTGCATTAAGCCGAAAGTTACACTTTGAACTGATGCCTCAATTGATCTTTCATCTCATTGAATTTGCCAGTGATAGATTTTTCAACCGTCAATTTGATCACTAGCTAGGAGAAAACACCACATTTCGATGAATGCCAGGTGCTCTGTCATTTATATTATGGATGAATAGATATAACATTACCATATCCTTGCATATGTATTTAACCTTTCATCTGAAAGTGTGTGGTGAGTCAAAATATGAATATGAATGTAAGGAATACTGAAGAAAAGGAGCGATATAATTGTATGAATATCTGAATGGAATTTCACGTAAGTTGAAGACGAACATCCTAACGTGCATTTTATTGTGAAATAAACACCCCAGGTATTTGTTATTTATAAGGGCATTGATACCAAGACCACCTTCTTTTCTACGTAATGGCGTTGATTTGATGTTTGCTTTCACTGTTTGGACGTCACTATTTTCATCGCCTCCATTTACAATTCCTTCGTGCCATGTGATGCTCCCGGGGCGGAATGCACCGTCGCCGACTCCATCACGTAAAAAAATCTCCTTCACCATGTGCACGACTTTAGCTGTCGTCGTTCATGCGACGCCATCTCGGGCTAAGCGGAAGAAGAACCCCACTGTCTCGAATTCGCCCGAAATAAAAGTCATTAGTCCGTCGCTATGCGTTCTTCTTCTGTTTACATTCTCAACCGCACTCCACCTTTCTTCATTCATCCCTTTTCGTCCGCACTCCTCCCTCTATCTCTCGTTTCTCCCCCCTCCACCCCTCACACTACAAGCTGCGTACCCTCCGCACAGCTTCACCTCCTCCCATCTCTTCTTCCCTTTCCCGACAACGTCTCTGAGGACCCCACCCCCCGTATTCTCGCCACTCCCCCCTGTTACGGAGTCGTCGCCCTCCCCTTGGTTTCTTCGTCTCTCTCTCTCTCCTCCCCCTTCCGCCTCCCTCCTGCGACTTTAAGGCCCTCCTCCCTCTTCCTCCACCCTCGCTGAACCCACCCTCTCTCTCTCCAATTTCTCTTCCGAAAATGTTGAACCCCTCCTCGCCATTGCTCTTCTCCCTCGCTCTGCGCGACCTAACCCACCAAACGACGGATCGTACCTCGGCCTTACCACGAGATCCCTTCCCCCATCATCCTTCCTCTCGTTTTCGAAAAACCCCAGCTCCTCTCCGCATCCCCCGCTGCGACCCTCATTCCCGCAATCGTACGCCCACACTCCCGTATCCTTACGGCGGAATCAACCCCCTGAATCTCTCCCTCTCTCTAAACTTTATGGGGTGTGGGGTGTTTCCGTGGTAACCGACGGCGTGCCCTGCACCTCTCTCCCGCGCTCTCGACCCCGCATTTCCAACCGCCTCTCGCCCGTGACTTTTTTATTGCTGGAGGCGGCGTTGATAAAATAGCATGTACGGGAATTTTTATAGTATTTTTAGTCCAGGGCAATTCTTTCGACTTCAGGGGCAATGAGTTGAGTTTTCCAAGGATACTATAACTCTTTTCATTTCTCGGGAGAGCTAACGTCCCGCCACGAACGTATACCAGATCGAAATTATTTTTTTCACCGGCGTTATTAACTTCGCATTACACATTGTATCTCTGTTTGAAATGGTGGCCACATATTTCCCAGAGATCCCAGCGGCACATTTTTAATTCCTCAGTGGATTGGTCTCATTTCGCAACTGTTTTTACGTGAAGAACTACATCAGAAGAACCGAAGGCTAAGGCTTAGAAATTAACAAAAAAATTCTTCCTTTTACGGAGTTGCTTGTACTCACACGTTTGTTTGATTTTACCGTTATATTTATGCACTGAAGGATTTTGCAGAAATGTGGTTTGAATTTAAGTAATTAAATCACTGTGTCTTTATATGGAAGAAAGTGAAAGGATTTTTCAATGAGCGTTATATTTTTTTGAAATGGTTGTGATGGGAGCCCATACGTTCCGAAGCTGTTTACGTGCGCGCCAAAAGTTCGCTATTTTTTTCTTCCGCGATGGCGGTCCGTTGGCAACGCTGCTCCCCCCTACGAAGTGGTTTTGCCGAGAGAGGGTAAAAGGGTGAAGATGAGGGTGATACCCACCCCCGCATTTTTCCTTCTCTCTTTCTCATTCTCTCTCCTTATATTCCTCTCCTTCTCCCCGTCCCTCGATCCGCACACCCATACATCCCCCATCTTCCCCTCCCCCCACCCTATCTTTCTACTCTCTGGGACCGAGGGGCGGCTGCGCCGTGTCCCCTCCCCCTCTGCTCCTCCTGCCCCTCCGTCCCTATGCCAGGAGTCGCCTCCTTTCTCCCCCACCCTCCACCTACCGCCCCTCCCCTCCCCTCGAAGTCCCCCTCCGCCGCCGCCCTTCTGCGCTCTCCGCGGCTCGGAGCCAGTCCCCGGCGAAGCTCCGCTAGCGCAAGAGTGGCAGTCCGTTTCTCTTCTCTCTCTCGCAGTCCCGAGCGGTTGTTTCCCACCCCTCTTTCTCCGTCGATCGTTGGTTCAAATCGGTTGTGCCCGAGCATCGCCCAGCGGAGCCCGCGAAGCGCACGTCGTGGTGCTTGAGGTGCAATCCTTGCGGAACCCTAGTTGCGTGCTTCGTTTATTTATGCTCTTCGTTTTGAGGTGAAGAGAGAGAGAGAGAATACCATATAGGGCAGTGGCGTTCGTGAAGTGTTGCTCGTGAAGGAAAGTGGTTGTGTTTTGTGCTTTGAAGGTGCTCATCGTTCCTGCACGGAGGATATTTTCTTCCGTCTTCTTAACTTATCACGGGTGTCGGTTACTCGAGTGGATTCTCGTCACGGAAGTGACGGTACTTGGGATTTGGCGAAGTGTGTTTGGTGCAAACATTACCTCAGGAAAAGATTAAGCCATTAATTCCATGCATAGTATTTTTTCCAAAACCTTTTGCATGGATTTCCTCAGTTCTTCTTTTTGATTTCCATGCCTCTTTTGACTCGTTTCTTTTTTGTGATCCCTTAAGGAAAACAAAATTCGAAGGCTTGCAGGGAGGTGAAAGTGATTTTATTCCCTGCTGTCTCCTTTCTCCAGAGTCCAATACGTTCATCAGTCGGGTTCGCGAATTTACCCCCTCACATTCTCCTCTTACATGGTGAGGCACTTCATGCGAATTGGAGATAAATTTCTTTGTGATTCCCGAGACTAAATAAGACTTCGATGTGAGAGGGTTGGGAAAGGATAAGAGGCCCTTTGGTGGGGACTTGATCTCACGGGGGAGGTGACATAAGGATCCGTTCGATGTCCTGTCACGTGTGCGTCGGCAGGACCAAGAACGCATCCTTGAGGGACACCACGCCACCCAGGAGGAGAAGCTCGTCTTACGGGCGGTGGGAGAGGAGGGAGGCCCTTGTCGGGCCGGCTAGTCGGTCCGACGGACCCCAGTGCAAAGGCGGTGGGAGGGAGTGACGGGATTTAATTGACAAAAACAACAAGGGAAACGATAGTGGGTGAAAGGAATCTGTCACGATGGTGGCAACGGAGGACAGTGATAAACAATGCCGCCTACTGGCGGTGAGGCGGGTACAGGCCTCGGGAGATATGGTGAATGTGGCCGATGTGGAAAGGATCTCGGCGGCGGAGAGACTATCCAGGCTGAAGGAGAGGGCGCGGAGAAGGAACCGCGTTGGTCTCCGGGGGCGGCGGGGGCGGAGCTGGGGTGAGGGGGGCAACACCTCGCCCGCGAGGCCCGCATCCGTGCCCAGGCTTAGGGTGAGTTCCTTAGGGTGAATGGTATTGCGGCAATCATTTTAGAGAAGCCCTTCATCGCCCAGCGTAGGACTTTGTCACGGAATAAAATAGAAGAGCCAAATCCCGGTTTTGTAGTATCTATGTAATTCCATATGTATTTATTTCAAACGACCTAGGTTTCGACGTAGCACGTCATCATCAGGAAACGTGCTACGTCGAAACCTAGGTCGTTTACAATAAATACATGTAGAATTACAAAGTTATTGCTTCTCATTCAATATGCTAAGCAAATTCCATGAAGTCACGCCTGAAACAACGGAATTTGTAGTATCTAGTTTAGTTTATATGTTTGAAACGTCTATGTATACCCTTTCTGTTTACAGTGGTGATGCCTACTAACCGTACGTCGTAGGTATGTCATTTTATAACCAGAAGTTTCGTAAAGGTCATGATGAATCAATTTCAACTTACTGGTTTCATCAACCTGACATTATAAAATCGCGTCTAAAACTTCAGTTGACAGCAATTACTTCATGTGGGATTCGTTAGCATAGCACATTTTGGTGTTTATCAAGCGACTAGGTTAATGTAGTTCTTTCAGGCTCATTACTTCTCGTTGGTCAGTTAAAAGCGATACAAATACCTACGTAGTCTACGGATACGATGCTCTCTATTCAGGTTGCAGAGTTAGAAAAATGCCTTTGGCTCTGGGGTATCAATTCTAAGCTTTTTAACTTTGAAATTTAAACTAGTTTTTTTAGGCTCTACTTCCATTGGTTGTATACTCATCAAACCCACTAACAATTGTCAATACTATACATGAGTCCTTTCCGTTAAAATATGAATATAGTTTAAGCTCTAAAAAATGATTTAAAATAAGCTATGTTCGCGTCGAGCGTTTTCACGTCTTCAATTCCCTAGTATTGACGAATACATCGAAATTTTAATTACTGTAAAGGTTTGAACATTTTTACATTCGTATTCAAACTTTCCAGATGATTTAACTCCATATTTTTTGTCTCCATGTTCTGAGATTAATTTATGGAAGCTAAATTGCAGAATAAGGTTTATTTCCTAAAGGTCACAGCCGTCTATTTTTCCCTGTCCTCTAGTGAGTCATCAGTTTTCCTACATTTTGAATTTTGGCCTCGCGCCAGGGTTGGCTACCGTAACGAGCGAAATAATTAGTTAGTAATAGGGCTATGGACACTGTTAAAGGAAACTTACTAGTCTCGTTTTCTAATTCCCATTTGAACTCTGACGTCAGCCCTTGTCTTCGTATCCGAAGACAGAAATCCCTTCCATCGCAGTATAAAAAATGGATTAATATCGATGTGAGATTGAGTAAACTTGTCGGCTTATTCCTTCTTACATCATCGTTACAAGGAACGTCGGGGAATGTGTAAACAGGCTCTTATTTGTGTCGTTAGAAAATTTTATGCCTGCTTTTAGCTAAACATACACTTAATATATTCGTTTTGGTAAAATAAAATTAGCGACTTCTGTTGCTTATGGAGAATTCCTCTCTCCCGCCTTGCCGTTCATCTGACGTATTGATTTCATTCGCGGCGGGCCCCCTTCGTTTCCTGAATGGAAATGGGGAAAGGGATTGTGAATGGAGTAATAGTAAACTGGTGCTTTAGGTGCTCCAACGGCTGTGGTCATATGGTACTGTCGTTCCTACTCTACAACTGTGGTAATTTGCACCATTAAGATTTGAGTGAATACCTTGGGAAGAGGAAGGATTTTTTTCGGGAGCGCAGGAGGAGTGGAGTGAATCTCGGCGGCGGCGAAACGGTACTCTTGACAAAAGGCAGCATGCGTAGAATCCACGATTTAACGTCCCATCCTACGGACGGAGTGCTGAACTTAAGTACTCTCCACAAAGAATTCAGGCAGGGACCGATATCTGAAATATTGGCCACGCCTGGAACATGAACCGAGACTCCTGGGGTGATAGGCCAGTAGGAACTCAAACAATCACATCAACCGAAAACTCGTGCCCTCTAATTTAACTTCCTTTTTATTAATCATTAATTCAATCCTAAGATTGATTAACTGCAGCCATCCATTCTCCCATGTACCAGCTATTTTACTTTTCCTCAGTAATTCTTCTTGTTAACATACCTATTCCTTTGCCCTTGGTAAATGTCCTCTTCCCTCCAAATTTTTCCCTCCAGCATTTACGATTTGTTTCTCTAGGTGCGCTTAATTCATCCTGCTCTTTTTTCCATTCGCTCATGCATATAGTCCTTTTTTCTTCAGATATCGTACATTTCATTTCTCACCCCTTTTATCTCTTACCCTCTAGATTCATTTGATCTTCAGGATTCTTCTTTCGCGCCAGGTTTTCAAGGCCTCAAGTATTTTCTGGTTCGTTTTTCCAATGATCTACGCTTCCGATCCATAGAGAGCCAATACTGACAAAGTTTTTATTACGCTACGCTCTTTATCCATTCGAAAACAAAACTCCCGTGCCCGAGGCGGCTTTTGAACCGTGGCCTTTCGGTTGCCAGGCCGGTGTGTTATCGCCGTGGCTACCTCGGCAGGAACTTTCAATGGAAATGCTTATGGAATCCCCATTTGTCCCGAGGCGCAGTCGGCATTCCGTGAAGAGTCGTATTGAATTGCTTTCCGGGCACTTGAGCGCAGGGCTTTTTTTTAACGCGCGCGCTTGCGTTTCCGACTGCCCGCGGAAAAACCGCTCTTTTTTGCCGCATTCGGACTTCAACGGGTCCGGTAATCGTTCTCGGAAGTAAAAAAAAAATGCACCCCCCCGCCCTCCCCCTCCCCGCCATAATTGCGGCGACGCGACGTGTGTATTCTCGCGAGCGGGCATTCCGTGCGTTTAGCGTTGGGCGGCCATAGCGTTTCATTTATTGCCGTTGGCCGCGGGGGTGATCCCGGAGTGAAAGCGCACCTGAGAGCGTGGTGTTTTGGTGTTGAGGGTGGGCGGAGCGGGGTGGAAGGTAGGGCGTTGCGAACTCGGACGCCGAAATCCTTTCACATTCCACGGCGAGCTGTTCTCTCGTTCATCGCGGACGGCGGAGTCCTTTCGTGCTCGAGGTGATCGCCATGACTCTCCGTGAATGCCCTGAACCGGGCAGGAGCCGAACTTTCATCATTATTTGTCTCCCCGCCCTTAATGCTAATCTTTCGTAATCCAAGATTAGGATTCCCTATCCTATTCATGGAAGGTCCTAATTCATCAATAAATTTGAGTAGTTGATAGCAGTAGAATAAGATTTTAGGTGTTTCAACGGCTAAACTTATTTCACACATTCTAACTTAAATTATTAAACCTAAGATAAACTCAAAATATAAATGTTCGAGGCAAGATTTAAACCCTTGACCCTTGATGATGACCCTTGGGTTGCCAGGTTGGAACATTACCGTCCTGGCTACCGTATTCGTCTTGGCATAATTTCTTTATAAAATAAACAAACCGAGGGACTATTTAAACGGTAGCTCGTAGTTACAAAAACTAAAAATGGTATCTATTTTGGATCTTCAGTATAATAATTATTAGTCGTGTGAGTCTATGAAAACTTTTTGATGCTGTCAGAATCCAAGGGTTCCACTCAATATCCGAAAATGTATTCTGCATGGGAGAGGAGGGTATGGCATATGAAAGTTTTAACAGCATAAAATATACCCTACCTTCTAGAATCGTTCGCGTATGCGACTATCAGTAGCAATAATAATTCTCCAAATTTGATTATCAATACGCTTCTGATCAAGAAATTGAATTGCCCTCCATTATTAATTCGTTGTACTGTCTGATAAAGCAATGCAATATGTACGTAATTTCGGTAATGCAATATGTCTATTATTTCGATATAATTTCTATAATGTAAAGTTTCCCGAAATCCTTTTATATTACCGTTAATTTTGATGCTCACTTTATGTTTTTCGTGCCATAAATCACGTAGGAGACAGGTATATATTATGAAGTAGGTACGTGCCGTATCATAGGCGCCTGGATTCCGCTGGGAGGGCCTTGATTTTAATCGTGGCCTCTCCATATCCGCCTGCTGTCGACGAGGGGCTTCGTCCCACGCCCTCGCTCATTTGCCCGTGGCGTCCCAAGATGGCCGGGGAGAGTGGCGATCGCAGATTAGAGGCAGAACCTCGCCGATGCCCGACGTCCTTGATACGCCTCCCCCGAAACCGCTATGCCCACGAATGCATTCCTTCGGCGAAGCAACGCCCTCTTCTTCCACTCGGCAATTGGGTCTGTTTGTGCACGTCCCTCCGCAGCGCTGTTGGGAGACAAATTTTTGCATATCTCTCTATTTTTTCCCTTTTGTATTATTTAGATACTTATTGGGAGCATCGAGAACGTGGCAGCCCTCTAGTTGGATAATTTGGCTGCGAACCGGAGGTACATGATTCGAATCGAAGTGGTCTTTGGACTTGATCTAGGAAAAACAAGTGGGATTTATTTTGTGAGAACCATATCTTTCTGAGAAACTGCAAGCGGCACAGGGAAAGGAACTGTCCCCCATAACCTGATGTGTGAATTTTGCACACTGTTGTGATTAGTATTTGGCGACCTCCTCCCTCACTGACCAGACCAACCTTAAGATGCCACACGACAATAAATTGGGCGCGTCCACGGCAGAGGTCATATAGGTAGCTGCTTTTTTTATCACCGATACGTTAGCTGTGGAACGATGGTGGTGAAAGTTGATTGGAAACATAATTTAAGCTGAGTACGTGTTCACCGTTCATTTTGTCAGCATTTGTCCTTCTCCATTCTTTTATGTAATGCGAATCTTGGCCGTATATCGCTCGCAGGAGGCGTAGTGTCGATGCAAATAAAACGTTGCCAATCCGACGGCTGCCCGCGCGCGTGACCCACTTCACCCAGAATGTGTCACGCCGTGGGAGTTTTCGCGTGCATCGACTGTTCATTCCATCCAGGGAACCCACCTCCCCCGCGTTGAATTTTTCCGGGGCCATTCCTCGCCGACGCGACGTCTCACCTCTCCGCCTCGAGAAATAAGCGCTCGGGGGAGAATGGCGAGCGCTCGTCCGCGTCTCCGAGGGGCGCTCGTCGCGGCTGGCCAGGACGGTCGGGGGGCGCCGCGGGGGGGCGGAGTTGGGGACGAACGAAGCAGTGGTGGTGGGGTGTGGGCGTTGAGAGACGATGGAGGGGGAGTTTGGCTCGAAGGAACTTCTTTCTGCTCTAGCCTCCAATTTATTTCGGTTCTTTTTAGAAAGTGCGGCCGCTCGGAAGGATTTCCGTGGCGAGCCGAGCCCCCGAACGTCATCCCTTGCATGATAATTACTCCCGCGCAATTATTCATCCTTAACCACCTCATTCTCATTGCCCTACGACCCGTCCCGACGTGTCCCTCCCTACCTGGGGGTCAAAAGCTCCTCTTCCTGTCGTGTCTCTACTCCGTCTCGTGTTCCCTCGCCCCCTAGTGTGCACCCCATGTCACTCACTCCAGTACGGGGTCACCAGAGCGCCGTCGAGTTAGGTTATGTGGGGCCCGTATGGCGCCGCCTCGAAAAAAGGTTCCCGCTCCGTTGCATAACTTGAGCGCCCCCGCCTTCCTCTCCTGTCCATTGAAGCATAGAAGGCGCAAGGAGGTCGCCAGAGCAGGAGGGAATTCCGACGCGTGCGCGGTTATGTTCCCATCGCGCCACGAAAAACTCCGCCTTCGTCTCTAACGGGGGAGTTGGTGAACAAAGCTCGGTGTAACGGAGGGACTGTTTGGCCAACGATAAGGTCGTGAGCATATAACGACGGGACAGAAACATTCGAGTCTCCTCGTGATGGTATTGCTTATCTCTCGGGCCGACGAAAACATCGAGCTCGAGGATAATAAATAGTTCACATGCATGTATACGCCATGAGGTCGAGATTTTATTATTAAGCGGGCTGACCTGCTTCAACCTCATGATATAGCAGGTGGCCTTCGATGGTCGTGCATTCGGCATCCTCTGATGTGGTTGGTTTCTTACGCCAAGAATGCATCTCATAGATAGTTAATGCAACGTCGTTCACCTGTTTCGTTTATCTTTCATCTCTCAACAAAACATTATCACCGAAAACGATAAGGATGAATCTGAAAAATTAACGTGTTTTTCAGCGTCTGCCGGCAAAAATTGTGATGCTTAGACGGAACCAGAGGGGCAACAGCGACATTATGAGTCCGCTTATCAATTGCACCATTTACGTATTTATTATTCGATGCATTTTCTATTCCATCCATTCGAGCGTTTAGTCTCTAGGTAATTTATGAGTAACTCGCTGTACTATAAGAAATAAATGCGTTTCGTCTCGGAAAATATTTTTCCCATGAGAGTGTTGCGGAGAAAGTGGAGGCACCTCCGTTACCCGCCCTCCGTCGTTGGTGATCTGCGGCTCCCACGGTTTACATTTTTGTAGAAAGGGCTCCAGTCGATGTGGCATATCCGATTTCGGCTGTTCATGAGTAAGAACGTGCGCGATGCTCGCTTTGAATAGGGCTCTCCTTTTGTGTGTGCACCTCGGCCCATTGATTATAAATTCTTAAGAGGCTCGCCTGGTTCTTCGAAGTGGACGGCGCTTGAGAAACATGACCGTCTCTGCTGAAGGGCTGTCCTTTTCTGCCCTTTGTTCACCTCACGCCACGGTATTCGATGCTCTTTGCCTTTTCTTTTCTCCCAACCTCTCGGGGGGCCATGTGGATATTCTTAACAAAAGTTAAAACTTCTGCGACTGCAACAGCAGTGACAGCGAAACGTCAGTGTCTTTCTTTGACGAAAAAACTGCTTTCTTTGACACGGCTTGCTTTTCATCCGCACGCGCACATGGACGGTGTTTTAGATGAAAAAATAGCGAGTGTCTTCGGCCGAGTTGACGCTGGGAAAAGACTCTCGCTGCCCCTCGACGAGAGAATATCGCTAGTATGTCACCATTATTTTGGTGACGCGCCAAATTACGCCTTCTGAGGAGAAGTTACAACCACTACAAGAATTGGCTCGGCTAACTTGGCTACCTCAAACATTTCCTGAGCACAACTAGGTCGCCAATGTTTTCATTTGTTGTTTTTCTTTCAATTTTATACTTGGGCGTCTTATTTTCCGCGCCAAGGATTCCAAACATCTTTCAGTCTTCAGTGAAGAAAAAAAATTGGTCAGATTTTAAATTATTATGCGGAGTAGCATTGCTATTTTTTGCCAACTTCTAAACAGTTTATTCAAGCGTCGGGATCAGAGAATTAGCTCAAAATGTTTTTCAACAAAAAACAATACTTGGCTAGAACTTAACGAGCAATTCGATGCCGAAATGGCTTGATTACTTTTCTGTAGTCCATAATTTTCAAATAACTTCAGTACCTATTGATGCTCATATTTAGTTTATTCATTTTTCTATAATCCATACTCCTCATAAAGAAAGATCTGGTGCTTTCCCGGCGTATCTGCTGCGTGAAGGTTTATCTGGTCCTCTACGGGGTTATTGCGTCCATGTCCGCAGACGTTTCATTCAGAAGCTCTGAAGACGATGACCGAGTCGGGAATCGAAACGTCGGCGGACAGTGACGCAATAACTCGGTGGAACATGAACCTCATACATTACTTAAAGGATATTCAGTGTCAATTTTTATGTATCATAGTACCTATTTCTTATTTTCTTTCTTCTCCCTTTATTTCGCGTTGAGCCCTTACGGCCTTCACGACTCTTATTTGGTATCGTTTTCGATTTCCGATGGTGAGACAGTTTTTTTATTATTTTCTTCGCGACTTCAGTAGGAGCACACCCCATTGTTTGATCGCCCCTCTTCTTTCCCATCCCGGTTGTTTTCCATCAATACCTAGACTAATCGGGGAGAACCGTGACATATTCGCTATCGACCTGTAAGTGTCCGTCGTGGCATCGTCTCCAGCCGTTTTGCCTTCTCCAAGTTTGTCTTTATCCCTTCCCTCTCTTTCTTCTCCGTCTTCATCTTCCTTTCGCCACCAACGTCGAACATAGGAGGAAGTTTGGCAGCGTCGACTGTCGCATTAGTCTGTGACTGCACCACCCCCGCTTTTATATGCGATCCGGAACGGAAGTGCGAAGCGGACCGAGAAATTCCTCTGGGCGCGCGAGGAGGCGAACACGGGACATCCTCCCCCGCACGTGAGCGATTGATTTTCGAGGTGGCCCTCCCGTATGGTAATGGCGGCGGATGAGCGCTTGGCCGCAGACCCTCCGGCATTCCTACGCACTTGGTAGTCTCCTCCCGCACCTTCCTCATGCGGATTTGTGGGTTATCACCATCAGAATAATTCTCCTCCTCCCCCACTTCCTCCTTCGGCAGTCCGTGTCATCATCCGGCGCCTCTCGGATCAACATATGACGTCCCGCTCATTGTCGATCCTTCCTCGCTTAGTTCACATAACTTAATTATCGCTGCAGATATTCTACTCTCATTACTGTGGGTTGCTATATGAATGTAAAAAGTCACTCACTCTGGTTCGCTGTGGTGGCAAGAGTACTGGCCTCCTATCCCGAGTTCAAGTGTTCAAATGCCGTAGTGGGAGGTATTTTTTCTTCGGTATTGCTTTGGTATTTAGCTACTTAAGTTCTGTCACTTCGAGTTCAGTACTCCGTCCGTGGGAATGGACGTTTATCCGTGGTCCCCTTGGCACCTTTCGTTAGCAGCCTAATACCCGCGCCGGGTTCCTCTCCAGCCCTCCTTACCCTCCTGTGCCTTTCCTCCCGTTCCGAAGTGCTGGGCAGGCTTGAAATCAAAGATGAGTAAAAAATTCCACTAGTCCGTACCGGATAAAGGGTCCAATCTGCGTCGTAACCGGTTTTAACAGGAGGAGTCATTAGCAGCGATCGCCTCTGAATCTGGCGGAAACGGAGAGATGAACGATTGTCTCTTCCAGAAAGTGGTCTAAAATTTTTCTGATCTCCTTATTACTTTCTCCTAATTGAGTTCGTGGTTCTCTGTCTTCCTCGGCCGTTTTATGGAAGTGACTCGCGTCGGAATCCCAGTTTTAACCTACTTCGCGGAGAGAGTGGCTATTACCATCGTGGGAAATAGTAATTTAGATCTAAAAATGTGGCCAAGATTGATTCGATCCCATTGAATTATTGAATAGCCAAATTGCGACGGATGAAATATATTTAACGGCCTTAAAAGAAATTCTTATTTGATAATTTATCTTACTTTCTCTCTAAATTATCTTATTAATATCTTCTCTTGGGAAGTAAAAATTAGATGGGTAATAAAAACAGGAATGGTTCGGGTCAATTGATGACTATATATGGATTTGTGATAAGTACATTTTACGGATTTTTCTATTGATTACCGAAACTTTCAATGCTTGTCATGGCTTCTTTAAAGGATTTGCAGTAATTGGCGTTCGATCATTTTCAGCTCTTCCATTCTAGGATCTGATGGAGATAACACTTTTTCACGAAGTCTATTCTTTTAAGCTTTATCTTTTTCGTCAGTCAATAGGAATCCTTATCGCGATGCAACGACAAGGTTGCTTTAACTCTGTATACTGTTTTTCCCTGGTGCTAAAGTTCTCTCACTTAGAGGTATGCCCTTACTAATGGCTTTTCTCAACGGAGGAAGTATGGAGACACAAATTAATGGAGGTTCAGCTCAAGTACTTTGCCGATCTTATTTCGAAATAAGAAATTATTCCACGCATATCGTTTAACGATTAGAAAATTACGCCTGTTCATTTTATGTCGCTCGTTTGTTTCCTGTTCGTTAGCTATGGGATTATAATTTACGCCTTAGGGCAGATGTTCAAGTCATCACATGCACGGCAGAAATTTGCTCCTCATGTTCCGCGTCGATGTGTAAGTTAGAGATATGGCGGCGGAATAAAGGGAGCACGTAAACAAGTGATGCAAAATAGCTGACGCGAAAATTGTGGCTGCCGAGTGTTTGTTAGTCATGTAAGTACCGCTGCGGCTCCATGAGTGTGTTCGCCCATGACCACGAGCGAGCCAATTATCGCGGATGGTTCTCTGTTTAGACTGAAGTGCGAATTGGGAATAAACCCTCGGACTTCCCCTTGTTTTCCGCGAGACTTGACTATCATTTCCATTCTTAGAATGCGGTGTTCAAAAGGCCGTTCGCTGATAAGCATTCCCTCGACTCGTTAGAAATCGTATGTATGACAAGAAGACGAGAGTATATCTCTCGTGATGTTTTTCATGTAAGACTGGAATGCTTCGTCGTCTTTTTGAAGTTTTTTTCTGTGAGAGGCTGACAAGTGCAGACGTTTCCTGAGGAAGGGGTGACTGGGGAGGTCGTCTCTGAAGTGCACGTGAAGTTTCCTGAAGCATAAATGTGCCCGACATGAGAGATGATATAAATCTTTTTCTTTCTGCTTTTTAGGAGAAGATGAGTGGCATTGGATGTCATTGCACATTGGTTACTAAGGGCTTGAAAAATGTCGCGCCCCGTAATAGAATGGGGAAGGACGCTCGAATCTTCCCGTGAGTTGTATTAAGATTCGAAACACTCAACCCGACAATCCCTTTAGTTTGGGAAAAATAAAAATAAAATCAGGGTTTAAAAATTTATCAAGCTTCGCTGGAACGATGTCGTTAAGTTTTGATTCGGGGAACCTAAGAATGATAGATACTTTCTCATTAATAATAAGAATCCCAGGGTCAACTTCATTACCATATCAATGATGCATTCGATGATAAAGACTCGAAATCAGTGTCATATTTTCAATGAAGTCTTTTCATGCTGGCGCCCCACGTTGGTGTTGGTGTACATTATCGTTCCCCGTTATCGAAAATTTTAAGTGTCTTGACTGCCATCTTAAAGATGTCTGCTTTCGACTGCTAATTGGGAACGCCATTACAGAGCAACAAGCGAAGCAGTAACATTGAAAATAATATACGTATCACTTAGAGAGCTACAGAGCTGCCTTATTGACTTGGGAACTGTGGCGATGACATCAGCCTCAAAGCGCGCATTCCTATCGAGTCACTCACGCCGCCGTTCGCATCCGTCCGAAACCTCTTGTGATCGTTTTTTTCCCCACTCTCCTGACAACCGAAAGCGTTCTGGCGCCTTAGTCAACAAAACCTCAATTTCATTCCGCGAAGGATCTGTAGTTCCTTCGTCCATGGTGTACCGATCCTGGCGTGAATTTAACAGCATTTAATGTTGCGAGAACTGCTATTTTTCCCTCCCGTGATCCGTTGTATAGCTGCCAGGCTGTGAAATCATCGTCTAGAACCAAAACCTATAGTCCTCTGCCATAATTAGCGAGTTAATTTGGAGGCCTTGTCGCTCGATTGACCGGAGTGATTCTTCTATTTTGTCTGCATCGCTCGAAAATTGGGCACTTTTATGGGACTTGAACGTCCTTAACGACGTCAGTGGTGCAGAACGAGTGAATATCTCACGGTCTTGGTCGAATTTAGAAATATAATAACATCCTCGTCGTTTATTAAATTTATTGCCGTATAAAGTCACGTGGCTGAATGAACGGAAATTGGTATATTTTTGTATTACACGGTCGAAGTAGAATGAGGAGAATGGCGAGAGATGATTTTCCATTTTCACTAATTCTAGAGCTTTCACTCAACTGGACCGGGATGTGGTGGCTAGAGTACTGGCCTCCCATCCCGTGGGCCCGGGTTCGATTCCCGGCAATGGCGATTTTTCAGTGTCAAACCGGTCCACCCTTTAGTGCCTAGTTGAGGGCATTTCTGGTTCAGTACTTCGTCCGTTGGATAGGACGATAAGCTGCGGTCTCCTTGGCGTATTTCGTTAAGAGTAGGCTAATGCCGACGCCGGGTTTCTCTCCACCCTTCCTCCGTTCCCTGATAACTCCTACCAATACCCAATTACCCACTTATCCTAAATGGCGCAAATGACCTTAGCTGTCTGTCGCCTTCCCTGAACAACCAACTGTCTAACTAACGGGATGTGATTTTTAATGATAAGCAGACTTTTACCTTAGGAGGAACTAAGTTTAGCCCAAGCGTATAAGAAAGCAGATGCCGTTGACTCAGCGAACCTGTTGTCATCTTCTTAGCTTATTATTATTATCCTCTATGAAATTGTTATTATCTTCTCAGTTTAATCTAATACATGTGCAGACTTTCCACATTAAACTGAACTCTTTCATTGATTTCAGTACTTCTAGCCACTAGATTAATTCCCTTTCTGTGTTGGAGGAACTCCTCAATCGTTGCGAATTAATGGTGACTTCGTAATTCGTAGTTGATAATTTGTAATGACGAATTTAACTGCATGTCAATTCCCATCAAGCTCATACAAATTTCAATGCCTCCTGTTGTCTTTCCCTGCACGTTAAAACGCGTGGTCGCCCTTTTTGACTTCGGAAGTGTACAACACTACATGTTGATTCCCGATGGGTTTCATTGATCGTGGTGTCCTTCCTCTTCCCACCTTTTTGTTCCTGATCCGATCTCGAGCCGTGCATTATCTACAAGTCGCGTGCAATCTTAATCCTCGGCCCGTATACCCCTTAACATCCGGGGGGGAGGGGTAGGCACTGGGGATAGGGGGGGGGGGGGGGCAACCCATCTCCGTGGGAAGTGTTCATTCTCAGCGCCCAGCCGTCGCTTCAAGTTCGCGGCGTTGGGTTTCCCCCCATTCCATTCAACTCCCGCACGGCCGTCGCGTCCGGCTAACGTGGCCGACTGCACTTTGCAGGCGAGGCACGTCGAACCCTGCCACTCCCCGCGAAGGAAGGAAGGGAGGTGATCGGCCCCTCTGTGATTTATTAGCCATAATTATTCCGCGGGGGATAGGAGGCGGATGGAAGGGATATGCAGCTTTTACGAATGTTTGCATCCACAGGTGAAGGTGTCAGCGTGTGTGTGTGTATCAGGGAGACAGCGCGTTCGTTTTATCCGTCGACCACCGCCCTTCCTACCGGAAGCTATCCCAGTGACCGGAAATTGATTAGGTCGTTGCACCATTTTAATTCCACTTCCACGTAATTCGATCCTCCTCGACTACGAGGTCTCGATCGTAAGTGTTGGCTCGCCTCCGGAGGTCCGTAAAAAGTGCTTTTAAAAAATCATCGGACGCCTTCGTCAATACATTTCTCATCTCCCGAGTGCGTCGGGCGTTAACAGTTCAGGGGAAATTCAGTCAGCACTCAACACTTTAATAGGTACACACCATTAAACTCGATCTCTCTCGCAATCATCTCTCATTTTTTCACCCTCACAAGATTTCAATTTTGCGTTTACAGGGCTGCCCTTTCTCCCTGCGGTGTTTCCGCGTAGTAGTAGGTTGTCGATTAATGCGGAACTACTGATCTCTTATTTTTTTAAGCCGACAAATAGAGTATGAGTGCATGTTTGATTTTTCCCATCTGGATGGTTGAAGAAGCTCATTTAGAGAGATATAAAATTGATGTAGGAAGAATTAAAGGTATTCTAGAAAAAATATGCTGTAAGGATTGGCTGTTAGGCGTAACTGTGTGTTTTTCGTTTTTAAGACACCTCTATCCTAAATAAAATCGAACGGTGCCACTCAAATTGCGAGAAAACATTTTCCAAATACATAAATATCTTTTTCCTATCGATGTGATCTTTTTGCTTAGAAAAAGAGAATTTTTTTCGAAACAACATCATTTTCCGCTATTTCGCGGCATTTCAGTCATCTGAATTTCGACATTCGCAACTTCAATGGTGGAACTATCAACCACCTTTTGATATCTTTTATCTAAAGGCTATACATCTATCTGATAGAAGGCACGCCATATAGTTCTTATTAGAGATTGATATCTATCTGCCTTCCTGACGAAAGGCACCCATCTTCGAGTAAGGGAAAGCGAAATAAGAACATGCAATTTCGTGAGTAGTTTTTTAAAGACGACTTGTCCAAATTTAGTCTATTTTCGTCAATACAGCTGCTATTTTTTTCTCGCTCCATCTTCGAGTGTTTCCCTAGACGGAGAACTGTATCGAGGAAACGCTTTGACGTCGTGTGAGGGGAGACTGCATGATCCTCGACTGTGCATTCCAGTAATTATAGTCCAGCTCCCGAGACACGCTTCGTTATGGCCAGGGAATAAATGTATAAATTCGAGAGCTCTCCGGAAGTACGGAGCTGTCGAGAGGAGTAGTAGGAGGCCTTCGTCTCCCATTACCCCTTCCACAGGCCCGCGGATAAAAGTCTCTAGAGAGGATGCCTCGGGCGAAGAAAGGGAAAACAGCTGCCGATTGCAGTGTGCGGGTTAATTTCCTTCCTCGCGGTTATCGAGGGTCAAAAAGGCGTAGTCCATCCGTGCGTGTGCGTTTATGCCCCGGTGGAACTGGTTGTTCCCCAGCGAAAAAGCGCCAACTCCCACGTGCTCGTGAAGGCGATGTGAGCCAGTGCCCGAGTATATCCGGGCGTGCTTGCGCGGAAAATACGGCATTTTTTTTTACTTTTGGAGAGTCGGTCGGGCGGCTTCTCCTTTTCTTTCTCCCCTGCGGAAACCACTTTTACTCTCGAAAGTTTCGACGTGGGATCATTCTCCCTGAGAAGATGGTACTCGTAAAAATTTCTCCGGCTAACGATCTCGGAAGGAAGGCTCTGTGTGTGCTTAGTTCGCCATGTTTGCCGAAATAATCTGCAGCTCTGATTCCTTTTGTAGTAAAGGGGCTATAAATCTTGTCATTGTGCAGAGGAGAGCATTAGAGTATAAAAAAATTAATTGATTACTTAAGTCATAGAATGACCATCACATAACACGCTCAAATTATGACCTGTTGTAAGGTAGCTGAACCATATGTTATCGTGATTGGCGTAACACGGAACTGGAGTTATAAATTTTCGGCTACCTGTTAACTCTTATAAAAAAAAGCAGTGCTTAGATCAATATTAATGCTGTTCGCAGAAAATTGAGAATAATCACAGGGCTTTACCAGTAATGAATGAAAACTTTCTCCGAGTGGTTAATGGATTTTATTTTCGACAGATAATCATGGGGTACTAAATCTGTTTTGGGTGAAGGCAGGAGACATTCACGTATGAATAGCGAGCCGTCCTCTCGTCAGTCACTTGACTCGAGTAGATACCGTCTGACGGAAGCGAATTTCAGGAAACAAGTTTTCCCTGGACCGGAGGAATGATTTCACGAAGTTTTTTTCACCATTGCTTCCTTGAGCAGAATTAGGATAAAGTTCCGAGAGCTGAGTTGGCAACATGGGACCCAGAAGCTGTCCTATAAATCTCTCATTCCGAGGGAGAGATTAAATGTGATTTGTGGCTATATAAGGGGTCGGAACGGCAACCTTGTACGCTTGAGTGGTGGCGCCGGAACGCGGGGGAGTCCGTGGAGGGAACTGTCGCCGAAATCAACGGAGGGGAAGGAATATCATCCCGCGTTGCATCATGGGAATTTCTACCCTTGGCTCGCTCCCAGATTACTCGAACAGCCCACTCCCCTCCAAATCCTCAACGGCTGATCCGAATCTTGGTCGTGTTTTATAAACAGCCAGTCAGATAAAAGAGTTAATTGTACGATATTTCAAGGGTGCGGTGCGGAAATAGTGGTCAGTTTTGTATGGTTTGAACTAGGAGACAAAGTTGAGTGATTATCTTCCCGATCAGTCCGTCTGCGTGCTACAAACTGTATATGCACCTTTATGGTTTGTGATTCGGTTATCTTAATTCTCTCAAGTCTATCTTACTTAGTAATGAGACGGAAACGGGGTTCTCGTGTTATGGTGATTTTTAAGCTTCTTACTATTCAGTTCTTAAAAGTGAATCCTTTACCTATCACCTGCATATGAAGATACATAATTGATGAATCAAATCATTTGCTCGGCTTCGAGTACTATTTGTTTTTCAGCAGAAGCTTACCTTCTCTCGCTAACTCTCAAGCTCGCAAACTTTCGGCATCTTTTGTTGGTGTGCAATATTCCCATTCTCTCTCTCAACCTGTACCGCTTTACTTTCGGTTCTTTTCATCCCGGCTTTACAGCTTAGAATCACTCATCTTGTCTTTCCATTATTTTACTTCCTTTGAAACTGAACTTCTTTTATACCTAGACTTAGACTTAGGTCTTTTGTAGGCTTAGATTGTCCACTTTTTGTCTTTAGTATGTTTCCTGTAAATCGCCATATTCTTCTGTTTAGCAGGTGACTTGTTTTCTGCCCCCATTCCGTGCATTCTTCTCCCAGCATCCAATTGTAGTTCATAAGTTATGAACGCCAAATAAAGTGGTATACATTGCACAACATTCACGGATATAATCATATATAGGAGGAGGGAGTAGGAATCCCTCTTATTTATCGAGTTTCCATTGTATACAGTTTAATAGATACAAATGTGGGGTAGGTACCTTAGACTTAACTCCCCATTTTCATAGTCGATCCAATTTTCCAGTCTTACTGTACGCGATGAACGGTGCAATTCTTAAATCACAATTTAGAGTTTCTCCGCGTAGGCCGTAGATATTTAGCATTGATTTCGCTTCTAGATCCACTCTTGTTGATTCCGTCCAATACTCCGCTCACATAAGCATCTCAAGCGATGATTTGCCATCGTTGACTCTGCTCGTATAGCCTGAGAAAGGAATCCCACTGTACGCTGGTGCTCAAGTCGGTTGTAATTATGCAGGAGTTCCATTCCGCTGCCGAACCTCGATCGGCATTTTTTCGCGAGTGGTTAACAGGTTGGGGTGCCGCTCCCTGGGCGGGAAGGACCGAAAATGCGGGTGGGTCCTGAAAGTAGGCGAGCCAACGACCTCCTGCTCTTCCCATATCCGTCGACGAGGAGGGATAGAGATGGGTGAGGAGATGGGGTCGATATGTGTCGAGAGTCATATTACAAAACGGTTCAATATCAACTGCATCTGATGGGCGAGCAAGATTGATGAGTCCTCCCTCCCTCTCCCCGCTTTTGTTTCCGTTGATTCTTCCGTGCGGGCAGAAGATGGGAGTGGAGAGTCATTCCTCTGATTGATAACTATGGACGATTATTCTTCCCGCCGCCGCGATATCGGAACGGCGAATCTCGCGCGTCGCCATATTCTTTTGTTTCGATAACGCGGAAGAAACGGGGCTCGAAAGGCCATTTCGTATTTCTCCATCGACAAATATTTTGCGACTGCCTTACCCAATTTTCACCCCCACCGTTTGCAGTAACCATCATTGCTCTTCACGCCCTTTTCCTCCCAGGGGGAAGTTCAAGAGATTTATCGTTCACTAATGTATGTGCCCATTGACTTTCGCTCTGGCTTCGATCAAAAGCGTGCCCGTAAGAGGTTTCAGGATTCCTTGGGTAAATGGCAGAAGCGAGGCTTTGGGGTATTATTCGTTGTACGTGGAGTTCGCGTCTATATGACGGTTCGGAATGTTTAGGTAGAAAGTTTGAGCGAGCGTGAAAGGTTGAGTTCAACCGTGATGTTTCTTTTTTTCCGTCCGTCGATTGAATGCTTGAGTTGAGGTGCAAAGGGTAAGAGTGATGATGACGACGGCGCATTTTTTTCTCGATCTTAGCGTGACGTCAACGGCTCTTCTTGACAGTGACGCAGTTCGCGAAACGCTAAGCGCTAGAATTCACACTTCTCGCGTCATCGGTATAAACTTTGAAAGACATCCGGAACATTCCTTCTGGCGTCCGCGTTTAAATACTTAGTGCGAAGACACATGTTGAAAGGGCCGACAAGTGTTTGCTCCGTTGATGCGCTATAGAGTTATCATCAGCGAATCCGTGTAATTTTTATTAATTTGCGATAGATTATACGAGAAAATGGCCGGTATGAGGTGTTGTAACCAACGTCCAATTGTCATAGGTTATTTAGTGTGGTGTATTTAAGCTTTAATATCTGTGGACTATTTCCACTATTTTAGCGCTTTTGGGTTGCATAACTAAAATTGGGTGAAATTACTCTAAAAGGAAAACTTATTGGGTCGGTCAGCATGTTTCCCAACATGCTCAACTTTAACTGGACAACTTTACAAATAATTGTTGAACTTCCTCAAAGGATTTGTGCGCGTTAAATTAACGCGTACGTTCGATAATCTCACTCCAAAAGGTTATTTCAGCATGGTGGAAACTAATTTGTCCGAAACTCTGTTTATCCAGCTTTATTTCGACCCTATATGACGAAGTCTAGTGGAATATTTAGTTCGTGTACGATGCCTTTTTGTTGCAAGGATGTAATTTAACCTCTATTTATCGCTATAAATAGGTTCATCAAGGGCGTAGACTGAATTGGAATGCAGTCATTTATTTACGACAAAGTGATCAGCAGACCTAATAAGACAGGTTTAAAGTGTGTCAAAGCCCTTGCATCTGTTTATTCCAATATCTGAAATTTCCCTTGTAACAATTTTAAAAAGTTGACGGCGAAGATGTTAATTATTGCGATTAATTTAGGACGATTCAAGGCTTTAGACAGACCTTCGATCTACCAGGCAATTGAAAGAGTGCATATGTCTCGCAAAATTGAGACAGCGATTGGTTGATCATCCAATGGCTCTTGTGTGATAGAGTTCCGTACGAACTGAGCTCCATTGCTGTAAACCTGACTCAGCCATTCCAATTTAAGTGCCTCATTCTTCTGAAGATTACCCTTGTGTTACGTCACCCTGAGATGCTCGGGCGGAAAGGCATCATCATTTCGTCGTGAGGATGCTTTACTCTCTTTGTCCTCCTCTTCTCCTTCCTCTCGTCTCTCCGCATTACTCTCACTCTCCATCAGAGAAAGGCATCTCTTCATTTGCATGCTGGAATTCTTTTCCCACCACCCCTCCCGTTAATTCGCTCCCCATGTTTTTTTCCGCCCTGG
Source organism: Platycnemis pennipes (assembly GCA_933228895.1). Taxonomy (NCBI): domain Eukaryota; kingdom Metazoa; phylum Arthropoda; class Insecta; order Odonata; family Platycnemididae; genus Platycnemis; species Platycnemis pennipes. Next base: position 69,868,920 of record OW121847.1, on the reverse strand, counting down.
TGTGGTCCACCAATGCCTCCAGCACTCCGTGTGATTTTAGTCCGAGCTTCAAGGCTCCATCTGTTGGGGACCCGAGGTTCGTTTCGAAGCGTGAATCGATTCGAAGAGTGAAAGCCGAAGTAGAGCGGCTCCTGGAAATCCCTCGCACGGGCGGATCAAAGAAGTCTCGCGGAGGTCCTTACCCTCCTGCCCAACTGGTTGTTATGAAGTCTTTCCGGGCTTATTCTTCCTCTCGGTGATCCCCGTCGAGTGAGGGCCAATCCTTGAAAGGGGACACCCTTGAGCGAACTCCCTCTCGTTCATGAATAAAGCTTCCCTTCTTCGATTTGACCCACATATATGTAACACGGGTAACACAAAAACGGGAGGATTTTCCCGACGCGATTGCAACCGTCGGAAAAAGTTTTTTTAGCCGAAATTTTGGAATTATCGTATCAGTTTTCCAGGAAGGGGGAGAGTGGACGGGAATGGGAAAACGCTTATTTTTTTATCTTCTCGCGTCGACTTTCTTCTCATTATTTATTTTCTGTCTCGGGACCGCGAAGGAATCCATCTCCTACAGTCCCCCCATTAAGAAAGAAAGAAAAGAGCAGTGTATCCCGTCGGGTCTGCCGAGGGCGTCGGGTAGACGCCATGGGAACGAGGCGTCACTACTCCGAAGATTCTCGGGTGTCACGGGGGAATAAAGAAGTGATGGTACGGGTTTGCTGTTGTCCTTTATCCTTCTCAATCCCCTCTGCCGTCCTTCCCGTTTTCAAACCAACCTCCCGCCAGACCTCATCTGCTAGGAAATCTAATTTTGGAGAGTTCTTTCTCGAGGTGGGGCTCTGAGATGGGAGCGAGAAATCATTGGTGAGCCGTTTTGGAAGTGGAGTATAAAAAAAAACAACTTTTCTTTTATTCCTACTTCTATTCGTGGATCTTTTCTCAGCGGTGATGGGGCGTAGTCCAAATTTGGATACACTGAAGGCCAACGTATTCAAAAAGTGGTGGTTTATGGTCAGGTGGTGTAATATCCTTCCTTCTGGCTTAAGCTTATCCATACGTGTGTATCATTCGTCTAAAAATGTCTTGATTCTCCGACGGTGTGGAGGTTGAATTGTTATCCTCAGATCAAGGTTCCTTGACGGTTTAGCAGCTCGCCTACACATCGGGTGCCCGGGATTTGAAAGAGGTTCGATGTACATTCATTCTTTGGATGTTCAAGCAATGCTTTCCTGTTAGCAGATTGATATATCCCCATATTTTTCATTGTTTCCATTGGCCCCACTTTTTTGCGGGATTTTTTCTTTATTGCATTTTGATATTGGTAATTAGTTGCGCGGTATTTACGTTTTCTAGATTTATGAAGAAGTTATACTTATTTCTGTTTTAACCAGTGACTATCTAATACTTCATAAATAAACTATGAAGAATTGAAGTAACAGGGACGATCAATACTTTTTTATCTTCTTTATTATCAATTGTTCTCAGTTACAGTTTCACTGAGTACGATTCCTAATCATATTTGACCACAATTAATGTTTAATGGCAAAGACATCGAACCCATTTACCTTCGCAGCCCACATTCCAGCAGAGTATGCTACCTACAAACCCGAATCATGATCGCATAGACTTATAGTCGATAAAGTAAGTCAAAACTAAGTCTTGGTTCAATCCGGTCGAATATAGAGTGTAGAAGCCCTCATGCGGCTCGCCAGTTTGGCACTCCTGTTTTAAGGAATCTCTTCGAGTCTTTTTTAGGTTTTGGATGCGGAAAATACGGGAACCGTGATTCTTGTTTTTCAACCGCAAGATTTCATTCCGTTTTCGGTTGGGTTACGGTTCCATGAAACCCAAAAAATCTGAGCTCCGCTTCCACCGTTTTCCTGAACGCTGATTTTTCCAACTTTAACGCGAAACGGGTGATTGGCACTGGAATGGATCCGTTGGGAGGAATTCCAAACGTTCTTTTGTTCTTGAACGATATCGGAAGTATCGTCTTTCATTCGGATAAGGCGCCACTCCCGCTCATTGTTTATTCTCCGGGAAATCACGTTTGAATTTCTCAAGCTTTCGATCTAGGGGTTCCCTTTGTATCATGAGCATACCATTGCGTGCCTCGTCTCGACTGTCTTTCGCCTTGTGTCGAACGGGGTCTCGTGAGTTTTTTGTGTTCGGAGGGGCTGCTAAGGAGGGCACGGGAATGGAAAAAAAAACTTTCGTGCCCTCAACATCCAGAATAAGGTTCAGCTGGGCGGGCTGATGTAGGTTGAAGGTGACATATAAATGTATGCACTGCCTGCCGGCTTGTGTCGGTACATCTTGGTCGAGCTGTTCAGCTTCCAGATGACGGACTCACAAATAACGGACTGACTTATGTTTTTCCACTTTCACGGAGTTTTACCCACGTTCGGTGCAGCGGCGGATCGGTCAGGCTTTGACGGAGGTCATTGCCTCCTTCACACGGCCTCGTCAAAACTATCTGGATAAACAGAAATATAATCTCAACGAACTCTCTTGTCTTAGGCTACTGTTCCGAAGGCAAACTCAAGGAGGGACCACTGTTGTCATTTACTCTTCTGTAGACTGATTCCATAATTTATTCAAATGCACACTTATTTAAATGTCTCTAGCGGTGGGAAAAGTATTTTTAGATATCCCGAGTGGTCTTTGAGGAGGGGGGGAGATGGACTCTCGGCGCGGCGGCGGTCGACTGCCCCCTCCCGGACCGATTCCCCCACTGCCCCCGCAGCAGCATCCCGAGAGGCTTGTGGATAGTCGTTTTCATTTGCGTGTCGTGCAGTTCTCTAGGGTGGTGCAGCGTGGCTCAATGAGCGTGCCATCTGTTCATCCTGTCTCTCTGGACGCGTCCGTGTCTGCTGGAGTTGCCCGCTTCCACGCTTTCCTCAAGTGCTGAAGACTCTTACCGTGGGGGTTAGGCCCATACATATTTTTGCGGACGCAGGACAAACAGTGGAAAATTCCTCCCAATCCTGCGGCCCAAGAGCTTGTGGGTAACGTCCTCCCCACTCGTGAACGAGACCCCACCCCTCTTTGGTGGACCCCCAGGGGGGACACGGCACGGACGCATGAATTTTGCGAAGTCCCCTCGACGAGTGGCGCGTGATTCCCCTTCGGTCGTCACGAGAGTGGCATGATCCCCGAATGACCTTGCGCTGCCCCTCCCGGTTGCTTCCCTCCTTCCGTTCCCTCCGCCCCCCCCCTCCACCCCCGTCCACATTATTATCCCAGTATCCTCCACTCCACTACCCTGCTTCCTGCTCCTCCCTCCTCTCGAAAGTTATTCCTCGCGGCACACAAGCCTTTTGTCGCCGACAAATTTTCGTCTCCCCTCGACCCTATTTTTCTCTCACTCCTTCCCTCCCCTCCCCCCTTTCATGCTTTCTGTGCCTCCCCATGATTTTGATTGTGACCTGTCTTCCTCCTCCACTCGCCGACGTTCGGATCCGTAAGCGAGAGTTCCCGCGGCGGCGGGAGGGGGGGAAAGTGGGATATCACGAGTGAGGGATGGGAGGGGGAGGGCCGAAACCAGACAAACGGACTAGCGGGAGCGTCTGGAGGCCTTGGCCGTGGTATTGGGTGCGTATGCCGTGCCGTATGAGCCGCTATCTTTGTTCGCAGCTCACAACAATGCCGGGCCCGAATCCGGTGGAGTGAGGGATAGGGTATCGATGGTGGATCAGCCAAGGTGAGCCAGTCCTTTCTATTCCCTCCTTACTCGCCCTTCAACCCTCCTCCTCCTCCTGCTTTTCCTCCAAGCCCTCCGCAATAGAGGCGGACTCTCATCCTTAGCCCCTCCCCTGCGAGCAGCGGAACCAAATGGCATCTCATACGAACGCGCAAACACACCCCCCAGTCGTCGGCCCGTCCGAATTTCCCGGCCCGGTATGATATTCGCGCCGCTCCCAGAGTCCTTGCCATTTTTCCCTTTTCCCACCCGGATCTATTGTCCAAAGAGTGGTACACTGGGTTGGTTGTGTGGAGTTTTTTTATTCTGAGGGTACGCAAAGGGATAACTATTCGTACGAAGAGGATACGGCGATTAGGGGACGGATGTGGGTTTTCCTTTTCCATCCCCTGGCTGAAAGGGGTTTGTATGGAAGGGTCCACAGGATCTGTGTCACGAGGGTGTTCGCCTCAACTCGCGAATCGGTTCCCTTTCCGTTGCGATCGTTCATCCCGCCCGGATTACCCTCGCCTGCCCCTCGCGATGAAGGATATACGTGGCAATGTTTCGTCCGTAGGCGCCAGTTTTCGCGCGTAAATCGGGGTAACGTGGGTATTAATCTCGCTGGTTACGATGGGTGACACCTGCCGCTTTTAAAGGGGACGTTCCCTTGCTGGCGGCAGCGGTATGGAGGTGGGTGCGCGCGTGGTCGTTAAAGGGTATACACGAGCCGTGCGTATTAAATGTGAAAGTGAGAACATTAGTCGATACTTTAAGCGCGCTCGGAATCTGAGTTCCGGCCTCTATAGGTGCAATATAACTTTCTCGGTGAGTCCAGTAGAGACCTTGGGATGCATTTCGTGACAATTTTCCAAACATGTTGATGACGTGTTCAATATATTACCGCTCCCGCTGTAAACTAGAATTGATAGTGCTAAAAATTGCTGGAGGAAAAACATATCCTGGACTGAGAATCAAGGATATTCATTAACTGAGAAATTGCAAGACAACTGAAAATGGTCCTTATCACGGTCTCCCTATTTCGGGGATTGGGTCGGTGTGGTGGCTTGGGCACTGCCTTTCCATTCCGAAGGCCCAGGTTCGAGATATGGCAGATTTTTCTCTGGTATACATTGGTCTCTTCTTGAGTTCTGTTTGGTAACATTCAAGTTCAGTACCTTGGCCGTCGGAGGGGACGTCAAACATTGAACCCCTTGTCGCCTTTTGAACCTGACGCCGACGCTAGGTTTCTCTCCACGCTTCCTCCACTTTCCACTAACAGCAAACCAATTCCCCACCAGCCCTAAATAGTGCACGTAACAATCGGGCGCCTTCTCCAATAATGACAACGAACCCTCTAGTTACGAATCCACTGAAATCGTGAATTTGAGTTCGCAGCGGTGCCGTAACTGCTCCCCTTCACGTCTTGCCTTGCCGTTGCATAATTGTGATTCGGTACTTGTCTCGGATCGAAATCGATTTCCTGCGCTCACCGATAAGTGTGCTTTTTGGAAAGCAAAAAATCATCGGTAAGCATGCGGCATTCAGTAGATCAATCATGGAGGCCGTTCGACTAATCCCTCAACTCAAATTATCTTAGCCGGTCAATCCGCCCCCCTCCACCTTTCAAAAAATGGGAGAAAGTTCACTTGCTGACCTCAATGTTTATTTCTCGCGTGCGGCAATTAATTCATGGAACTCGGAAGCATATGCCATCGTATCTTTTGAACTCGATCGAAAAATACTCCTCTCTTTTCGAGAAAAGGAATGTGGGACAGTTTTCCCGCGGGTCGTCGACAGAGAATGATTTTTAATGTTCGTAGTCCACCACATGAAGCGTTGGGACGTATTGGACTCCTAATGCGCCCACTCGCCTGAAATTTCCTCTCTATTAGTTTAATCTCCACCCTCCAGATTTATCACCTTATACGGAGAGGCATTGATACTTTTCTAATATCTTGCTTTCCTTTTTGCACCCATTGAAATTTATCCGACTCTTCTTCTGCTTCCGAGTTGAAAATGTTTATCCACAGCTACCGTTCCATTAGACTTTTCGTCGATACGAGCTTAATAGGTTATTGAAAACTTAATTCGGAATTATTATATATGTGGCTCCTCAGGCATTGCAATATTTCTTCCAAGTTCTACAGAGAACAAAGTTTGGAAACCAAATATGTTGTGGAATTCCTGTTGGATTCACTTCCAGGCTTCGAACATTTATCTCCAAAATGTATATCGGAATTCATTTATCGGTGCAGGGTCAGCGTGCGCCGACTCCCTTTCACTCCCTTCACCCGACCTAAGGATGCACCGTCTCCAAACAGTATTTCCAAATTTGTTTCATCAACCTTACATTAGTATACCTACATTTAGCTAAATCAAAAATGTACACTGCTGCGTACCGTATATCCTGTCTCTTTCACAATCTCGGAACTCACTGCCGTCTCATAATATGAGGAAAGTGAAGTTAAATTATCCAATGTGTATTCATGTCCGGATATGACTTATTTTTTTACCCCCTTCGTCTTCCGGCATCCCATTTAAAAATCAACCACTAGAGGGCGTGAAAGTCCGAAGAGAAGTAGAGACGTGTTCCATGGTGAAGATAATTTAAAATCAAAAACCTGTCCAAAACGTCATTTGTTTTCTCATTAGTCTTTTTCAAGACTTCCAATAACTTCCTTCGCTTGGGTTCTAATTTAGAACGTGTTATTGAATAAATCTTGATCGTTTTGTACAAGAGAAAGCTACCCCAATTATCTCGAATCTGATGCCTTTTTTGCATAGTGATTTAATTGAGTGAGAGGAGGAGGAATCTCGGCTAACAAGTATTACACTCCCGATGGCCAATCGCCCGTAAGTCAGTGAGACAGATTTGGTCAATATCATTGGTGTACTCATAATAGGATAAGGCATAACGAAGCGCGAATTCACATAATTCCTACTTTGGCGGGCCCCTTTTAGATTCGTTCCTTTGCCGAGGCTTCGTTCGTCAATCCGGTCCCCTCGGTATTTCTTGGCTCCACCAAGAAGCCAGACGTGGAAAGTGAATATTTGCATATTCATCGGCATTCGCCCCCGTTCTTTGGCAGCAGAATTATTGATCCGTCCAAGTCCATCCTCTCCTCTTGTTAATTATTCTAAACGTTGGAGTACATATCAATTAATCAGTGAGTTTTCTGCGCCCATGAAATCGACGAGAAGCCCAAACGCCAAATGAAAAGTTAGTACACAATCTCTTTATCTTTGAATATGAGCTACAATTCATTAACGCTGTTGATGTTGCTCAATGAACCTTGGACCTCTCTCGCACAATTGCTTTCATGTGGTGGCGTGTTTATGTTGCGAAACGAGGTTATGCGACTCCCAGCTAGCCACTGCTGTCCAACGAACGACAGCGCTGCTGCCAATTGGCGTTTTCGAGTTAAAATAGGTCCTAAGCATTGCTTTCTACTAAAATTTGCTGTTGGCATTCTTGGTAACACACAACTACAGAACTAGGCCACCCATCGCAAAAAGCCTTCTTCTGAGGTTATGTTCATGTTAATGTATTATTAGCCGCGCTATAATGTGAAATTTATCGCATGGTACAATGTGTGTTTTTATTCGTGCATTCGGATCCACATTCTGCCAAGTGTTTTAAAGCCGGTGGTAGTTGGATCTTTATAGTAGGTCAGACAATATCCGCAGTAATGGAAGGTGGTAGTAATCGACCGGACTAAAAGGTAGTGGCAGTGCCCAACGCTAACTTCTTTTCATGTATTATTTCCCCTGCGTCGTTTCAATGTTGTAGCCTTAAAACAAGCGGGTGGTGCAAGCCTAATTTCTATTTACGGTTAATGATTTCCAATGGAAAGCAAATATAATGGAATTGCATTAATGTAAGTAGGTGGAATTTATGCTCTATTTAATTCGTGTCGATAAACCTGGAGAGTAAAGGGCTGGATTTCACTCTTGGGGCGTAGTAATTAACCTGGGAAGGGAAATTTAAAAGTGCACTAGTTTCTCGCACATTCTGCTATCGTAAGTAAATAGCCTTTTTTTGATTTGTTTTTTTGTGCGTAACGCCACGTTCTTTTCTGCCATTCGTTTAGAGAGGTCCGCTTGGAAACCAAGATACCAGACGGTGCATTTCCACGAGCGTAAATGTTAGGGTTGAAGACAAAACAAACTGGCAACGAGTTCTCAATGACTACAAGCCACGCAAGAAAATTAAGTGATCCCACGATCCACTGACACGTGCACGCAAACGAAAATGCGATTTTTGGGACGAGAATCGTCCTTGAATAAAAGGAACGGTCGGACCGCTCGCATGCCTACTCAACCGGGCGCAAAAATATTCCTTTCCCGGCGCAGCCTAGCAACCCGGGGGCTTCCTGGTATCGTCTCCGGGGAATCACCCACGCCGTCGACGGCCGAAGGGAGCGAAGCGTCCGACAGAGCGGGACGAGCGAGGAGCGGCGTCTCCAGAGCCTTAAATATGTAGTCCGCCGAATTGGATAACGCGGGCTGGAACCGGTTTTGCCCCGTTAGCGTTGAGTGGGTCGCGGGACCCCGGAGCGAGTCTCCTCTCACCTGAGCGAACACGGGACAGACGGGACACCTTATGAGCGCTAGCAGTATATACTTAACTCACTCTCCTGGTCAATTCATTCGCTCCCAAGACTACGTATCTGCGTGGGAGTCTTCTCCGCGGAATCTCGTAATCCTTGAGGTTTCTTGTTCCCCTTGAATCGAAGCTACTCGCCATAAATCATCTTTTAACCGGGATGAAGAAGGGCGGAGGGGGGGGGGGGGGGAATTTGTTCAGGGGTGGGTGTTTTCGGACACCCTACGTAATAATTGCTGCGACCCTCCCGCCGCGCCCACTTCGTCAGCGCGTGGATATGTCCGTTTCCTTTTTATCCGTTTTACTTTTATTCCAAATCGCTAGCGAGTGTGTGCCATGTGGGCACCTTTGCGAAGTCCTTAATGGGGTCCCGCATTCCTCGCCAAATCGGTCGACTGGGCGGCGCCATGCCGGATGGAAGGAAGGCGGGTTTTCGCAAAAGGCAGCAACTCCGTAATGAATCGGAACTCCGTTGTTTCCTTGGAATTCTTCGTGCTCAGTCGGCAACCCCCATGCCTGTCCATCCGAACTAACACACTTGTTTGATGAAATACAGCGAAACATGTTGCTTTGCGCGAGTGATGAAAGTCAACGGGATCGATCAAAATCGAGAGGCCTCAGCGAAAGTATAAATTTGATCAGTCTTCCCTACATCTTTTATTGCTTTACCTAAAGGCTAGTCACTGCAACGAAATGGTCCCGTTTTTGCTACTTTCTTGAGTTATAGGTAGCTCTTGGTCTCATCTTCCTTATATATTAAAGTAAGTGTGAGGTTTATGGTACTGAATAATGATGTAATTCGATGGGAAATAGTTCTCCGTGAATTATTCGGAGAGCGTTGTCATATTAATTTTTTTTCCTGGTGAATCACCTCGTAAATTTACTGATTTAAAATATTAATGTCTTTCCCAGAATATTTTTGCTTTAGATACCGTTAGATCCATTTTTACTCAGCCATGGATATGGATTAAAGTGCGATTTACATATACCTTCCTTCTTTCAGTAATCTTGAAACAATTTCCCAGTTGAGTTATTTGAACAAATTATCTCGATTAAATTCACCCTCGAGCACATCAATGTTCACCCGAAATTTGTCACTCGTTTACCTTGTAACAGGAGTTATATCAAATCGCATACCTACCATTTTGTTCTGTACGTGCTGCATAAAACTATTTATGGCGCTTAAAATATGCATCGGCGCTAGCTCATGATGGTATTTGCTGATTGATCACTATAAAAATATTTAGGTCTCGCCGCCAGTAAACTTGTGTTTTAGTCCTAAATACTGAGTCCATTGGATCACGCCACGTCATGATGCGCTGGGCTCCGATTCCGACGTTCGTCGGGGGAAGTAATGAGGTCGCGAAAGAAAGATAGCGCACATATCCGAGAGAGAGAAAAAATCAGCTCATCTTCGCGGATTCCTTTCATTCTGCGACGGTGCGTAATGGGGAGTTTTATGAGGCGGGTACGAGCACATGGCCAACATCATCATCGTTCTGATATCGACGCGAGTTCACTTCGGTCACCCGGATCGGAATATCGAAAGCCTTCACTAGCTCCGCCGGCATCAAGGGAGCCGAGTGCATTCCGGCCGACGACGTACGAGGTCGTAAAATGAGTTATTTCTCTCGACCGACATCGCGACTAGGCGCTGGCCCGGCCGTTTTGAAGAGCCCGCTCTGTTTCACAGTAGATTGTTCCACGCGTTGCGGCAGATTCCTCCTCTTTCTTCATCAACCCCTCCCTCACCCCACAAATTTTCTATCGTCTGTTTTTACACGCCAGTCAGGTTTTTTCATTCTCGCCTGCAACGCTCTTTGCGTGAAAACAAGATCGCCGCTCGCGTGTCGCAGATAATGCAGCCAGCTAAGTGAACGTCACAGTGGCTCCGAGCGACTTGGCAGATGGTGCATTTTAATATTTGACCCAAGCGGATAGTATGATGAGTAAGTTTTAAGTATTGACGACATCCCTAGGATAATTATTTCCTTTGGGTCTTCACTGCAGGATAACACGTTTGAAGTCAGTGCCTATTTCTCTCATGTTTCGGAGCCCGTTTAATTGAATGTATTAGCGTTGATAATCCAAAGCGTAATTGGGCCGATCTATCGGCTGACGCTATTCACATTTAGATATTTGCTGAAATGGTGATCCTCTACCTTAGATAATTATATCAGATTAATTCTATCATCTTTCCAAACCTGAAATGTGACATCATCATTTAGATAAAAATGAATGTGAAATTAATTTAAATTAAGTCCTCAAAATAATGTAAAATCAGATGTCTTGCAAAATTTGTTCAAAAATGGCAAGGCAGTCCACACAGTGTCAACCTCCAAGGGGTTAAAACTCCCCTTGTTGCCTCCCATCTGTCCTCGACTTTATTATCTCTCTCATCATATTCGGTCATCGCGTTGACAGCGACCTCTCGCGAGTGTTACTTCAAGGGTTACTCTATGACTGACTCCAGGAGGAGGGTGTCGGATTCCGGATGGAAACCAAAGCTGACTCCTAGGTTTATGTTTTTTTTTATTGCCTGGAGAGGGCAGAGTCACTGTAGCCGCAAGTGCACCACGTCGGGTGTGTCTCCGCTGGGGACAAGATAACCGTCCACCTCTCTGGCGTCGTCGCTCTAAGGAGCTGGAAATGGGGCAAGAAAGACAACAGCGAAGGCTACCCTAGTCTCAACGTCGCCGGTCCTCAACTCTTCCCGCTCGTCTCCTCTAACCGCCCCAAGATAGTTCCATCCATCCACCCGTCGTTACGTCACGCGCAATAACGCTTCCCCCCCTCATTGTTGCGCGCGTTATATTGTTGTTACCCCAGCGTGAGAGAAATAGAGGGAAAGACCAATCCTCGTCGAGGACAATGAATGCACGAGGGAAGAGTCGGCGGTCCCGTCCGTCTCCGACATTAGTTTACCCGGGCGTGCGTTTGCGAAAGACCCCGGCGGCGGCGCCTCCTCCCTTTATTCTGCGTCCCTTTGATGTCAGTCGGAGTGTGCCCTTGCGTAGTACGGATCGAGTCCGGCGAGTGCGCGATATGCCGCATTTATTGCTTTCCCGGAACCAGCGTCCAATGTCGCAGTCGGAGGTGAGCGTGGGATGATTGCACAACGCCCCCGCCTCGAAATCCCGTGCTTTGTGCGGTGGAAGAGACTCTGAACAATGAGTTCTTTTTTTTGCTCTGACCTCCCCCATTTTCTCTTTTCAGCGACATTGTCTCGGGCGGATAGCTTAAGGGTCACGCACTCTCTCCGAGAAAGTATTTAACCTGTTCACATGACCATCTCGGTTTCTGCTCTGGAGATGAGCCCGGCTGATTTCTGAAATTTAAAAAAATGTTGACTTCGAATGGTGATGTCGTGCTTTTCAAAGATTTCAGAATTGTTGCGCATTCATGCTGATTGTAATATTATTTACTGTTTGGAGCTGACATTGGTTATTTGTATTGTATGGTTTTCATAGTATGTTAAATGCGGACAAGATGTAATAAGGGTTTAATTTTCATGTCGCTGTAACATGTTATGGGCGGGTATTTACTCACAGTGCCCATCGTTGACAATTCCATATGTTGCAATTGCAAATCTCTAAAAGTGATGGTCTTTTAAGTAGTTAACTAATTTTATATATGAACTTGCGATGAGTGAGACCCTGCAAATTTTTGCACATGTACATACATATAAATGTTTGAATGTCTAATTATAATATTAACCACAAGTTATTAATTTGAAGTTGCCAATATCCTGAACTGTCCATAAAATGTATTAATTTATTTCTTTATATTTATACTTTATTCCCTTAAAAAGGAAATTATAGATGCGTTATTCCAATAACTGTCCAGATTTTACAACATGATGTTTTTCATGAATTATCATTTAAGGTTCTACGCATTCGAAAGCTCTTTCATTGATAACATACATTTCCCTTATCACTCATTATAATGGCTTCTGCTCTCACCATGTAGTTTCCCGGAAATTCATTGTCGACTTCATTGCGTCTTAAAAGTCCACCGCAAAAGAAGAGCCCAACGGAAGAATTTAACTCCGGAGTGATAAATGCCTAGCATTCAGGCACGAGCTCAAATTATTTCGAAAATGAGAGGGAATCGTAAAATTTAATAATACTCTTTTAATTTAAGACCAGTGATCCTCAACGTGATCTTGGAGGCTGGGCGTAACCCTTAATTTTTTTTTCATTTATATCCCTCCCTTTCATGCCGTGAAGGCGCGCATAGGTCAGGGGGTCGAAACAGAAATGCCTCGCGCCCGAGGAAAAGACCATCGTGATAGACGCACGCTAGTGGAGGTGCAACGTGTGAGAAATGCGTGATATTCCTCTCCCTTTCATTCTTTGCCTTCTCCCCAAGAAAGGTGCTCACTCCTCCCAAGTGCACGCTGCACTTCTCCCTTCCTCGGACTCGTCCGTTCTTCCTCTCCTGCAAGGGGGGGAGGCGGGAGCAGAGGCGGGCCCCTTTCGGAGCGATCCATCCGCGCGGCCTCGAACCCATCACGTAGTCGGCGGGCCTTTTGAGCCCTCTTTCTCCTCCTCCCCCTCACCCCCTGCTCACTCACTCTCCCAGGGGGGGAGAGGGTGATGTGGGAATGCGCTGAACATGATCTCACCTCAGATGTGACCTCAAGCATTTCAAGATCGTCAGTCACACGTTAACGAGTGCAGCGGATAAATTATTGCTCTCGTGAGAGACATGAACCCAGGGGGGTTTCTTTTGACGTCATGCGTCCGCGATACGTGGCCAGCGTTTATTGGATTTGATTTGCTCGTCGGACGTAATAATTGCGATGGAGACGCAGTGGCGCATAAATGCATCCGCTGGCAGCATTAATTATAGTCTGCTCGCAAGTGCCTTTCCCAAAGGTTGGATCACCAGCTCGGGGAGAATGCATTCCTCCCGTTTTGTAGTTCGTCGATTTTATTGAAATTGCATGTTGTTGATTTGGTATTTTCTCCTCCTTTCTTGAGCTTAGGGTAATAACATATATGAAAAATTATTCAACTGTACTGTCTTCATTGCGTTATAGTTCCTTCGCATGATCAAATTATCTGGAAATATTTAATAACAGTAGTGTCGTAAAAAGAGCTCAGCGTTTATTCTTTAAGATCCGTTTTGGAGACTTGGCAATTGCTCCTAAAGGAGAATTGTTGATGGTTATTACTGGAATTATAAATGAGGCCTTAAAGATAATGTGCATGATCGACTAATACCGTTTTTTATATTGTTTCTCCAATGACTACTACCATATTATCATATATTAAATGCCCTATATGCAAATCATATATGAGACCTTGAAAAGGTAGGATTTCCTCTTTGAGCAATCCCTGCTTATAAGGAAGCGAAGGTCAAGCTGAGAGAAAAGTGTCAAAGCTCATTCAGTTTCGCAAGTTCATGCACTGAGGGGAAAAGGTTGTTATAGGTCCGTCTAATTTCCGCATTTCAGAGCGATGACTAAAAGTAACGCAATGATCGAACGAACATTCTCTCATTTCTCACTATTAGAAGAAAACGACGCCTGTGAGCATGATATTACATAAACAACCAAGCAACTATGCGTTTTTGCTTGCCGATGATATTTTTTGTGGAATTCACACATTCAGGGTAGGTTCCTTTCCCTGGGCCACCTGCGATTTCCTAAGAAATTCAGATACGCAGAAAAACAAATCGTGAGGATTTTATATATGGGTGTCCAGAAAGGCTCTTGCCCGGGATTTGAACCCGGAACCCTCCGGTCAGTAGCGCAGTGCTCTGCACACTAGGCCACCACACGTGCCGGAATACATTTTTTGCGATATTTGTGAATAAGACGTTCTCATGGCTGGAGAAACTTTTGTATTCGAATTCTGAAACAAATGAGGAATATCTTTGAGCTGCTGCGATATCCCTTTGTCTTCGTCGGTTTCATTTCCGACCGCTGAAAACGACCAATAATCGAAACTTCCCACGAGGGGCAACCTTCCCCTCCTTACACCTCTCCGGCACGCTACACGCTCGCCACACCTGTCGCGCGTGGATCCAACCGGTAGCCTACTGTCCCACGACGGTCATGTGCACGCATCAAGAGTGGATGGAGGGGGGGGGGGGATATGCAAACGACAACGTGCGAAAAAAGGGGGACTACCGATGGGGGAGGGAGGGGTGACCACGTGACCGGGATCCGGACCAGAATAACCCGTCGGTTGGGGCCGGCTCGAGAGGGAGGGGAACCCGCAGCATCCAGATGATGCCCCCATCCTCCCCTTTCCAACCCCCTCTTCCCTCCCTTTTCGGTTTTTGAGGTTTCGGGATGTTGACGTTGATGACGACGATCGCTTCGTCGATTCCTCGCTTCGACTCGCAAAGTGACACGTTCCCATCGGCGAGTGTTCGGCGAACCGTTCACTGGGTCACGGCCCGGGCGGATCGAATCCCTCGGGAGTCACTGGACGTTGATAGCGTTGTCGTCCGCCGCGGTTGCCCCTCCTCCCTCCCGCCTTCTGGACCCGCAACGCACTCTGCTCTCGCACTCGGGCGTTCTCATTCGCGGTCAACGTCGTCGTCGGCGGTCAGGCATCGCCAGACGAGCTTCCCGAGAGGGACTTCCGAGAATCGCCTTTACGTGCGCGATTCGGCTTCCTTGCGGTAGTTAGTCATTCGGGGAAGGCGAACGATGACTGAATTCTTTAGCGCCATTCAGGATATATGGGTAATTTGATGGAGGTAAGAATATTTCAGGGAATGTAGGGGACGAAAACTCGACGTCGGCGTTAGCAGCCCCCGCTTTACGAAAACCGCCAAGAGGTCCACGGTTTAACGTCCCATCCTGCGGACAAAGTTCTGAACTTGAAGTACTATCCGCACAGCACTAAAGTGAGGGTATATACCAATTAAATATCTCTGCCACTGCCTGCACTCAAACCCAGACCCTCAGGGTGAGAAGTCTAATACCACAACACCAACCCAAAGCCCACATTGCTCCATTCTCCGGGCTCTCATCACCGAATAAACTCGTCGTCTGTTTAATCTTTACTGAATCGTTGAAGTGGAAGCTTACTACTCAATGGAGATCCGCTCAGTTGCCAACCCTGTCGGTTTTAGTGCATATACATCCCCAACATGTTGCATGTTTACCCGGCCATAGGAAATGGGCATTGAAATGCAGTATTAATTCCAGTTAAGTGTGAAGAAACGGGAGCATGATCTATTTTCTTTGGTGTCGTTCAAAAAACACGCCAATTTGCTCCACTAAGTTCTGGGACCGCAATATTCTACGCGGATAAATGCGCTGATAAAAAGTGGCTCATGTTTGTAGGCCTATTGAGGAAAGTACAATTACTCCAGTGATCTAATCTTTCGCGACCTTGATACATACTTAATTGATCTAATCTCATTAGAATTGTCTTGTATAGTAACATTGAGTAACGTCGTGAAATAAAAATTCTTCTTCTCCTGGTCTAATTTCATCCCATCCATCCGTAAATTCTTTATTCAGTATTGCAATCTTCGAGCATATATTATGTGCATTAGCATAGAAAATAACATGTCTTTTGAGGAAACTTAACGGTGGTAACGAGTGATCGTGCTCTTTCGAAAGACAACAACCGTAGACCTCCTATCTTAGCGATACGTGGGAATTTATTTCATCTTAATGCCGCGTTTTGTGAGAGCTTGCCAAGCAGAATAAGGTCATGCTGGTTTCTTGGCACCTCAAAGTACTTACGAATGCAAATTGACGGCACTCAAAGCTCTTCAAGATCGATAAATAATACTAATTGTTGACGAATTGCTCTGCTTTGGTAGGAAGTAAATGACTAATTTTACGCCTGCGTAAAAGGAATGAATCAATCAGCTTTATCCTTAATTAGCTTATTAGAGAATATTTCGTTCCTTCTGTATTTTCTTGAAAATTATTGATTATTTAAAATGGAACTACAAAATTCAAGTAGAACTTGAGGAACTCCTCTTGTAACTTGAAATTGGGCTTCAAAAGAACTCATTATTTTGGATTGCGCTAGGTGATATTTTCATACTTATATGGCATTCATAATTCACACTAAAGGCCTTAAAGTACCTGATTTACTATACACATTTTATTTGACTTGCCCAAAAAATCCAATGGGTTTTCAATTTTATTGAACTTCGTTCTCTTCGCCATAATTCGCCTCCAGACTCGCTCATACCGAAAAAGAGAACTTCTCTCCTTTTCGAACTTTGGCACCGCCGTTGAACGACGCCTACCGCAAAAATAAAAGTAGGCAGATGTCTGACAGAAAGAAGGAGTGATGGGAGTACACGGCCCCAATGTGTTTTTGCACGAGGTTATGGACCCCAAAACCGTCCCCTCCAAAACTTGGGGCTTGTTTTCTTTAGTTCTGCGTTACGTCACCGCTTTGGAATTGCGCTTTATACTCTCCATCATGCGCGAACCTTTTTTTATATTTTGCCGTGAGAGTTCCCAGCAGCGTTTTGCTCGACTGAATCCAAGCACGGAGAGTCGGTATGCTTAAAGAGTTTTTTTATCTGTCCAACAATAAAGCGAGTGGAATTATGAAAGGCCCCATTGGATAACATATTTAGGCCAACATTAAAAAAATTTCGTTCATCAAAAAACCGAAATCAAGTGTTGAGCGAGTATTTTTATAGAGAAAGGTTTTTTTGGAACCTGAATTCCTTCTGTTTTCGGCAAAAATCTCAGCTGTTTTATGTTATGTCTTTCAGGGTAAAAACGTCAAATAAAAATCTCTTCAGCGCTGTTGTCTCTTTTATTGCAAATATTATTTTTGCATAGGGTGTATTAATCGATAATAAAGGCGACAGCGATCAACTTTTATTTTTCTGTATTGTCCCTAGCGTTACTTCTTGGGTTTCTTAATAATGGACAGTTCGTTTTCATCCACACGGCTAAGTATCAGTTTTGTTTTACGATTATGATAAAACATAAGTTAGACAGACAGCTAAATGAGCAATATAAGATCAACGAACTTGACTTGAGCCACATTTTATGCAAGAGTTTATTATCAATTTTATTGAACGAGGAATCGCAAAACAGCCTTTCCGTCAAGCAGAATAAGTACGAGGAAATTAGGTACGCTAGCGAGGAAACATTTGATTTTTGGCAAAAAGAAGGTATTTTGTGAACGCCAAAATGTGAATTGTGAAACCAAATGAGGTTCTAGATATAATTGCATCTTGCTGTTTACAGTCTCGCACCCATAATTTACCCGAATCAATAAGTCCTTTCACTTCTTTTTCGCATCGCATTCAAGCCTAACGGCATACTGCACGTAAATGTCAAAACGTGGGTATACCGGTAGTGAAAAGCTAGGTCGCGCCTTAGAGCTGTTAGTTGGCAACTCCTTCGAATAGATTTCATAATAATTTGTCTCGCCCGGTATGTTTTAAATTGCGAGCATGCGGTTAATGCACTTCAGTGAAAGCCATGGGTGATCCCACTTACGTAATACCTTGACGCTGTGCCTTATGAGATTTTGACGAAGTTTTTACACTCACTTCCGTCTTTTTCATCGAAAATCAATTCGTACCAGCACAGCTGTTTGATAGCTATTACTTCAATCATTTTTTATATTTAACCTGCCATTGAAAAATTTATTCATGATTTTTAATAGAATTGTGATCAAAAATTTTTCTGGAGAGGACTTAGAGAAGACGATTTTTATACAGTAGGTATAAGAATTCGATCGAGGTTAAATTTGGACATCGTATTTATATAAAGTATCTGAAAATAAACTGTTTGTTTTAATTCTCTTAACTTATTAGGAAAAATGTATTAAGCCTTCAGATTTTATATATTGAAGTACGTAGCCAGGTATTACACTAGAAAGAATTGGGTCGAAGGGCGTCTAGGGATCGGAAAAATACCGGAAATGAGCTTTAAATAAATAAAATAATCAGACGCTGGAATAATAACGCGCAATTACTGGTGCCATGATTGTATGGCTGCAGTAAAGGATTCTTTTTGATATTAATTCTTTTAGTATTCGATATGCCTACTTATCCAATATTTAAATGAAAGAAATTGTGTTAAGTATTTTGGAAAAGTGTCGTATGAGAATAATAATTGTCAGAAACCTTAATATCCTACGGTGTTATAATTTATTGCGAGAATGCCAAAGCTCTGCCAAACGAGTGGATTTTTAGAGAAACGTGAAAATGGCAGTGTAAACTTGGGACTTTGAAAAAACTTCAACATGTGTCGTATTTGAAATATTTGCGAATGTCGAAGTTATTGCCCACAACTTTTAAGTTATCTGCCGTAGAAAAATTGCTAGTTCGGCTGCTTTTGCGTATGATTAGCGTATTTTGGAACAGTCTACTTCTTTGCTGGAGAAGAATGAATGCTTTGCACGGCTCGTTGCCTCGATCCAATTATTTGGATTATTTGATCCGCTCCCTACTTATTGTGCATTCGCTGCGCGTGCAATGGAAAATCCTGGGCACGAGTGCATTGAAGCAGGCCTAGAAACTCCTCTGAGGCATGGCCGTCCGCCCGTGCGTTCCTTCCTCCGAACGGAAAAAACTCGCAAATGAGAGGTCCAACCCATCCCGCCAGTTACGTGGCGGCGAGAGTGATGCGACATCGTTCCCCTGGGACCCATCCCATCTTCTTTAAATTCTGGAAGCGGAACGATCCGCGCGGAGGCTGACTTTAGGACTGCGGGAAGGGGGGAATGGGAACGGAGGGGGGAGGTGTGGAAGTGGGCGGCGAGGGAGGGGAAGGAGGGTCGGCTGAACTATGACGTGTACACCTTTAGGGAGCTGTTATCGATCCGCGCGCAGCTGTGACTGTGAGCCTTTGACCTCGTCGTGCCGAGTTCCGCGACCTTGCCTTCTCGAGGGGTCATTCTAAGGTCAAGAGAGGACGAGTTAGCTCGTCGCCGTGCTCGTCTTGCGATACTAATTCGCCAAGTCCGCGAGAGGCGTGTCCTTTTCGTGCCGCTGCCTATACGGGAGGCGTCAACGTCGATGTGCGTTCCGATGCCGGCCGACGGCGGCGCCGAAGTCTCCCGACGCCCCCGAATGTGGGCCGCGCGCCACGCCTTAAGTGTCGTCGCCGCATTTCCGTGCCTTTTCTCGGATTCGTTTCCATTTGCGCCCGGGTTTTAGCATGTCCAATTTCCGCCTGCCGTCGAAAGAAGAGCTCGAGATCGTGCGATTGAGTGGATTCTCGTCCAACACTCGGTAGCGTCGATATGGTAGCGAAATTTTGATTAGGGTTGCAGAACTGACAATTTTGAAATTTATTTCCGAGCGCTAAGAACTGCCAAGGTTATCGTTACAAGGAGAGGAAATTAATGTTGTACTGGCAAAAAAGTTTGTAAAATCTCAGCAGTAAATTTCTCAATTCCGCTAACCACCTCTAGCCTCTTCCCTTAGATGCATTTTCTTATGTAATCTGAGTCCAAAGCTTCAAGGCCGAAGTTCGTGTCAATGATACCATAAATTATTGGAAATGGCTTGATACCGGATTTTACATGTTACTGTATGAGAGAATAGTGTACCGCACATGTAGGGAAGATTCATCCCCTACCAAATCCCCTTAAGTTGACGTTGAAGTTCTTAGCGGTTGTGGGATGATGTGTAGCAGATTAGTTTGAGAGTGCTTAGCGATAATCAAATTCCAATATCGACCTCGGAACGTAAAATTTTGAGAATGGGATGATATTCTGATGTCGAAATTGGTTATAGGTTATTCGTACTGATTGACTAGGTTAATACTTGGTTTATCCTTGCCTGTGTGTGATAATGTATACAGAAAAAAGTGCCGAATCTCATGTAAATGTCATTTTTCTTTAAACATCGATATTGGTCAGATTTGATGAAAATGTATATGTTGCTAATGTATCATCTAATCGTAAATACATCTCACTATATATATGTACTTTAATAGTATAATCGGATCAAAAGTTTTTGTGGCTGTAATCGAGTATCTTCGCATATGCAACGACGATCTAAATAGCCATGGAAAATGATCGCTTTCCTCCCTTGGGAGTTGATCAAAACTTCGACCTTGGGCAATTTAAATTAATTTTCCCATCCATCCACTTGAAGGAAATTATTCCCTCGGCACTCGTTCTGTTGCAGTACACAAGCGTGGGCACGCACTGGAGTGGATGTGGTGTTACTATGCGTCATCTGCCTTATGCATCGAAGTAGGCTATCCGGGTTTTGAAGGACCGGTAACCTTAAACGGATTTTTATACCTTATTCCCCGATGCAAATCTTACCCTACCAAATTATGCATGTGATCTGCCAATCGCTTCTTTCGTACCCTGAGGACGTCTTATTTCTTTTCCCTGGACCTTACCTGGAAGTAGACAAACCCAACATCAATCTCATCTCAAAGGTCGCGTTTCAATGCTTTCCTGACCCGATTTAATTTTTACGGAAGGATATCATATCTATGAAGGAACACTGCTTGAAAATGATTGAGTGTATTTCTTCTGGACTTGTTAACCTTTTAACTTCACTTATGATTTTGGGGATCAAAGAGTGGAATCTTCCAACTATAACTTTCTGTAGCTCTTTTCCTGAACTCGTTGATCTTTTCGGGTGAATTGTAAAACATACACGAGAGTCGAAGAGAAATTTGTGTATTTCGGAAGATCGTGAACTATTATGAATTTCGACATCCGCTATTTCATTAGATTATTCAATCTGCATGTGTATCGATATGTTTGTGCAGATTGATTTAAGTTTTCTCTCTTCTCAGAATGAGAACTTTGTCCAGATATTTCCTAATCAAACATCAGTATCAGTAGTGACACTCATCTAACTTCGAGGCTGCTTAAATAACGCGAAGTTTGTTTCGGAAAGCTGTGTAGATTTCTCCGTCGCCCTTGCTATGCGACCTCAACTAGATGTTAAACCCCGCGTAACACGTCAGATGCGGAAAAAATACTTCGTGGAGGACTGATTTTTTTTAAATATGGTTTTTTCCGAGGAATCTTCGTTTCCTGCGCATTCCTTGCGGGCTGAAGATAAGTCATGAAAGATGGTTGTCTCCATCGCTTTCGTTACGCTTTCTCGGATAACGAGCGTCGAGTCTTGAGCAATAGATCTGAATCTTTTGCCGCTCGCCAAAATTATGAAGCGTCATTCACGGTTCGCGGAACTCCCTGGGGGGTTTCGTCATTCCATCCCATCGTTTGTCCTTGCGCTAAGGAGAGAACTACCGAGAGGGAGAGTATGTCGAGCGATTGATTCCACCTCTCGAGGAGATTCACCTCGAGGCTACCTGATAACGGCTCTATTCTTCATGAATCTTCAATTAGCCTCTTAATTTCTCATAATTAATAATACATCATTTGCATAATTATCTTCTATCTGCCATCCGCAACTCTTTATTTTTCTACCTACGCGGCCTTTAGGCTTGATGAACTAACGATGGAGACTGAACATGAAATCAGTGCCTACCTTCACAGAGTATAGGGTATAATCTTAGGGTGTCGATCAGTTTTTCCAAACCTTGAGGGTAATGAGGTGGAATATTTGATATGCATCGCCAAATTATTGGAAGTTCAAGAACTTTATTCCGTGATAAAAATGATCTTTGGGTAGAACGAACCTGCAAGTCCTTAATCTTGACTTTAATCTTACGTGTCATGGGGCAGGAATGCAATCATCGAATATGCCAAATCAGTTCTGTAATGGGAAAACCTCATACCTTCAGTACAGTAGCATTTTATTTTCGATAGGAACAGTCAATTCTCTCGTAGTATACGGCCAGCAACTGTCATAATTTTTTATATTCGCACTCACAAATGGTTACTTGCTTGAGCAGTTATTTCATTCAACTGAGGACGGCTGCATCATCCGTCCTCAAATGCAGTTGAAAGTCGGCTAGCGGTGAAGGGAATTTGATGATGGTTTGACCCCTTTGAGCCGAAGAGAATGCAGCTTTTTATTTCCTTCCGAGTGGTCTATAATGAGTCAAGTGCGGTCAGTAAAATGAGAGAGTGGAGGCGTCAAAGGGGCGCTTGACGTCCGCATTGTCCCTCGCTTTCTCAAAGAGCTGCGGAGAATTTTCAATGGACCATTTCATTAGATACAACTCTGGTACTCCTTCCATTCTTCCTCCGGGTCGCCCCCCAAAATATTTACTTTGTCCGACCTCCGAAATCCCGGGAATGACAATGGGATCACCACTGACGGGTTAAATTCTGAGGCGCAGAACTTCCTTTTGTCGCGTGGAGAGCCACACCCCTTCCGCCAGGGGGGGGCAAGGGAGCTAGGGGCAGGGATTCGAGGGGAAGGGGACGCCGGTGGGGAATTGAGGGCTGGAAGGAGGCGCGCATCTCCGCGGGGTGCCAAGACCTGGGGCTGTGCGATGCATGTAAATTAAATACTGCAAAAGGTTCGATATATCGAGACACTTATGTGGATTATCGATATGCCAACATAAATATCGTAACGTAGCATTTACATTAGCTACTTCCGTCTTGAATATTCTTGAGTCTTTTGTTTGAAAGACTATTCCTGCCCATATTCATATCTTTGTTAAAAATTTCGAAATAGGATTGATGATATATTATGCACAATCGACCGTGTCCTCGACTTTGAGTGCGCTGATTGTCATCGGTTCAGCCCGTTTGATAAAGAAGCATCGTACGGCGTAGATTTATTCCTCATCAACATCGCGATGAACAGTATCGAACTTCGACGGTCTCCTCCCTTGTCAAGATATGTTTTCTCTTCAGTATCGCATGCGCTTTCGCCGAATTCGATGCATCGCTGTGAGTACGATTTATACCTCCGACAGGAAGCTTCGCTCGGGTAGGGGAAGAGGGATGTTCGCGCCGCGGGGGTCACTGAATGGGGCTGGGCGAAATTACCTCCCTCCTCGCTTGTGCACCAACCCCTCTCCCCTTCCATTCCCGTTGCTTCACCGCGGTGCATCTGTCCCAAAACGCCTGAGTCCCCGGATTATCTTTGCCCCGCGGTCCCCGACACGTGCCGTGCCTTCGAGGGGATCACGCTCGGACGAATCCCCGTTCCGATCCCGCGGACGTTTTCGCGATCTAAAACGGGAAATCGAACGGTCTGAAGTGTGGTGCAACATTTCTTGGACAAACAGTTGATTGCAGTAGCAAACATTCCTTCGCCTTTCCATTCCGTTTTGAGAAGCTGAACGTTGTGTTTAAATACTCCCGATGAAATCGCAAGGATATGGATCGGTATGTGCAACACTATTTATCCGGGAGCGAAATCCGAAATTACCTTCCAAAAATATCTTTTTAAGTAGCTATATTTCCTAATGCGTTTTCAAACTCTTCACTTCCTATTGGCTGTCGGTAGGAGATAAGTCATACTAAATCACCAAACGAAAGCGTCTGTTAAGGCTCTTTGTCAATGACGTAATTTCATTGTTCACTTGTAAGAACAAATGTCGTATTGGACCGAAATATACTCATGTAACCGTTTACTTAAAATAAAGTAAAAGTGATGAACTCGTTATATTCGCACAAAGAATCTTGCCCTTGAGAAACCACGCGTGTTTTATGGTCAACTTTAAATAATGATGAGTCCCGGTCTGTTTTTCTTTTTTTAAATCTAGCCTTTTTTTAAATTTCAATATCTCATCTGTGGTTTTGGACTCTGTACCCGTCCTTATAGGCGCTTCAAACCGGGAGGTACGGTTTGGAAGGGAGGGTTGAGAGAAACCCAGCATTAGCCTGTTCTTAAGGAAAGGGGACCAAGGCTTAACGTCCCATCTGACGGACGGAGTACTGAACTGGAATGTTCTCCAAGTACTACTCATGACTTGCCAATAAAAGTTATATGATTCCGATTAGATATTTGGTGGGTTTTGACACATTTATCATTCCTCCCGTTATCACTCAACTGGCTCCTAAAATGTTCTGCATCATCTGAAGTTTCGTAGTGTCCTGTATTCCAATCCGTACTGAATGGTTGACCGCTTCCTCGCGTAGCGTACGGCAACGCCTTTCACCTGGGAATGACCTCTTGCCCGCCCCACATGCTCTTACTTGTCCCCTCCCCTGTTTCTGCCCTCTCGACTATCCTGCTTTCTCTTGCTCTCGTAGTATGTTGTCGCTATTAATTTCTTTCGACCAGACTTTTTTCCGCTCGAATTTACAGCGGTGTCGTGTCATTAGCTCTCGATTACTGGGAGAAGAACGTAACCACTGCCTTCTGGGAGTGGGCGGGACATTTCTCCGCATTGCCCCAGGACGGAGAGGCGGGAATGTGAAAGTCATTTTGGGGAAGTTCTTGCCTGCGAATTCCTCAAATTCCTGAAATGATTGAAAACACGGCATTTTCTTCTTTTTTTCTCCCTTCCGCTCAGCTGAAATATCTTCTCATGAAACCAATGGTCACCCTTCCGTTCATTTCTTATTAACGCCATCCATCTTCATAATCCATTTTCTTTGGCGAATTATGCCGAAAACCTGAGGAATCTTTCTCCATATTCCTCGAGGGGGTGCTATCTCTGGAAACTCAGACGAGTACTTGAGATGCAGGAAAGATTTTCTAAATTTTCTGGGCTGAGAGATGTTTTCCTAATACCGGGGAAAATACATCGGTTGGTATCCATGCTATTTATGGAATTGCCCGTCATTTTGATGCCTGGTAGAAATCACCTCGCTTGGTATCATAAGCAATTCCTGGGCGAGACCTGAATTGACCCATGACCTTCCTATTGCCTGTTTTTGCTTTGACGCTGAGACATGTCTTTTCCGTCTAGGTGCTAGGGAAATTATAAAAGATCTTGTGCTTGAAACGTGCGAGATTAATGTTGATTATTTCGGAGCATACTTCTTCTTATCTACTTCCATAATACAGGAGCATTTTCTCCCAATAAATAGGCTTCCAAGTGGTCTCTTCGCTGCTTCGAGGTTCCCGGCATACTCATATATCTCTCCTATGCGGAACTCGAGCCGTAAAAGAGTTTAAGCCGCGATTATTTCTTTATGGCGCTTTATTCATCCTTCGCCTGCTCGCCTTATCTCCGCCGTTGCGACAAGCACCGCTCCATTGTTCACAATAATTCCTTCGCCGTTCTTCGCTTGATCTTCTGACCGTAGAGCGCGTTTATCTACGGTATTTAACGCCTATTCGACATCAAGATTTCATAGAATAGTCGAGGGGAACCCCGCTGCCGATGGCGGTCGCATCCTTCGCGAGCTCACCTTTGTCTCCCGTTGTCAGAATGTGGGGGAGGGGATAACGGGGGAGGGGGGGGGGGGAAGGGAGTTTGTTTCCGTTTGGGGCGTGCCAACGTCACGCGCGGCAATTTGATCGCCACAGTCGAAGGAAGTGAGCGCTCTCACAATCCGATGCGATCACTCGCGAAATCGCGATGTTTCAGCCAGGAGATCCGAATCTGTCGGTGAAGGACGGACTAGCATTGGATGGAACGGAGACACATACTATTTGCGTCACGGGGTGTGCTTGCATCGCGATGTTCCCTTACGAGGAGAAATTTGTCAGTGAGTCGACTACCATCGTGCTGTGGTACGGTGCGAATCGTGCGTGTTGGTGATGTAATAGCAGTGCCGACATTGTATTAAAATACTTCAGCGTCAGTCATTTAATTTTTTCCCACCGTAATTTGTGTTATCGTGTATTATTAGTGGTGGTAGAAATAGGATTTAACGTGATCTAACTGCTAAGGCTATATCGTCCCTTTCAACTCTGTCTGCTGAATCTTAAGCTTAATACTAATATAAGCATATCACCCATGCACAAGATGGATTCGAACCCGCTACCTTTATCTTGCGGATAATTCACGATAATTCACCTAGCGATCATGCTATATAGCAAGATCCTGTGACTTGTGTGTAAGGTTAACGCTAACCGGTAGTTGATATGACGTTAATGCGGTGGTTATCGGCAGTTTTATGATGTTCGTTAAGACATTCCGAAAATTGAAGAAAGCGTTAAAGAGCGTTTCCAAGACGATGCCGCGAAAAGTTCTCAGGGATATTAACACTTGATGTCAGAAGCGCGTTTCTAAAGTGGCATTTGAGAGAAAGGATAGCACTCAAATTTTTTGTGACACCATGTTTCCACACATGGACATATTTTCCTCTGGCCTGCCTACGATTACCCTAGGAGACTCGGATTTTGTTGACAGACATCGTGCGGGAACAGCAGGGATTGCGTGTTCGGGAGCCGAGACCTCTCTCTTGTGGGGGGTTCGAGGGCCTCCTCGTCCAACCCCTACCGTCGCGTCGTTGTCCCTGCGTCTCTCCCACTCTTTCGACGGATTGAATTTGCTAATGTCCCACGGCGAGACTCTCCTTTCCTTCCGTGCCCACCGCGCCGGCGAACTCTGTCGCTGGTCATGTACCAATTGCGTGATTGCCTTTCTCGTTTCAGACTTCCCGGACGATTTGCGCTAATTTAAAGCGGTAAGCGCCTCAAGGGGCGCTGACCCATGCCCGTGGCTTGTTGCGTCCCGATGACTAGTCCGTCCCCCACGTCCGTTGCTACGCCATTGTTCGCCTTTGTCGCTCATCCATTGGACGACGTTCTGGAAAGAGAGCGTTGTCCCATCCTCGTTCATTAAATTGTTTTACAAAGGAGGCAGGGAGAAATCCGTGCGCATTCTTCGTTTTTCTCAGTCTTTAAACAGAACGGTAGTCTAAAGGGGCAACAACCTGGTGTCGAATTGTATACTTTGAAGTTCCATATACCCGTGCTTGTCATCCTGTGAACCACCGCAAGGGCGGGAGGTTGTAGGTCACTAGTCTTTAAATTGTTTCTGCGGAAAAAGAAAGAATTCTGTTGAAGACGAAATTAATAAAAAAAAAACTTTGGAGAATAATTATGAAGTGTGATTCGTATTTTTTTAGGAATAATGCTTTGTTTGAGTTGTCGTATATTGTGCAGGTTAAAAATGAATTCTGCTCACATCTCTTGGTAGATAATTAATATCTCTTGATAGTTCAATTCAGCCTATTCTGCTGATTAAATGCGGTAGTCAGCAGGGTCAGCCTCGAAATCACGTGATTTGGATTGCCCAGAAGGATTCTATAAAAAAAAACATGGAATATCGCCATTGAAGAATACAATAGTGAAACAAAATTCTAGCCACAGAATCAAGAGTTCTAAGCCGTTTAATAATACTTAAGCATATTCCCCGGCGGTAGAGCTGACCGCTTCAGCGGTCAGCTCTAGCTGCTAACGCAAATATTCCTCCCGAAGTATCATCTCCATTAGCCTGCTCGGTTTCTGTCTTCCAAAAAAAAACTGGCACCGCCATTGGAGGCCATGTGGTCTTTCTCCGAATCAAGTGGGAGATTGACCGTAGTAGGCCTTTAGTCCTTTTGGTATCTTTTGGAAACCATTTTTCCCTTTTGAAGCTGGAACTCTATCCTTGTTTTCCTGCCCTGATTGGTCGAATGCCGAAAACACACGCGGTGATTGCTGGGAGATTTAATTTGCGGTGGCGCTGTTTCCTCGCGAGAGAGGTTGAAAAGGATGTCTTCGAGTTACGGAGGCCTGAGCCCCAATCCGATTTCTCGTGGTGTGGGACCTGAGTTGAAAAAATAAGGTTGTGGTTTCCGCTACCCTCGCATGGACCCAAACCAGGGCACGCGCCGTCGCCATCGAGAATTGACAAAAGAGATTGGTCCCTCTCGGGGGAAGGTGGTGTCATGGGGAGGTATGGGTTTGGTGCAGCTGTTTAGGGCCGGGTGCCCCACATGCACACCGTCTGTCGCCCTCACCCCTTACCCCCCTCCATCCTTCGGTTTACCATCTCCTTTCGGCCTGGGAGTGCGTGAAATCCCTGGCCTTCACCACTCCTCCAGCCAGATCTCCGCTTTCAGGTGTTCCGTTCCCTCGCCACATTAAAAACGCTGCAATCTAAAATCAATCTAGCCGGGTCTGGTCCTCATCTTTGACAACAATTTAAAGCCACATTTCCAATCGAACAAGCCGAGGGTGTGAGTGGAAATTAATCCTCCGAAAGGGCCACGCACCTTCGAATATCATAACAGCATTTAATTCCACAGAACCTATTATGGACTGGAAACTTAGAGGGCAATAGCACACGATACACTAGTGAAGGTCATAGAAATTTCCTTCGCGTGTCGAAATAATTGGTGTATATCCAATTGGTTTATGCTTTTCCACTGGCTTGAAATTACGGTTAGGGTTACGATCCCTCTTACTTTTTTGTGATCAGCGCGAAGTACATACAAACCTTCCCTTGTTGACATCGCGTTTTACTGTATTCGAGTATCGTGGTAACTCGGTTCTCAGCGGGTCGCACACAACCCTGCGGAAATTTTGGACATCATTGACTAAGCCGTCTCTGTGTGGCGACGTACGCAGTCATTGATATGCCTCGATGAGAGGATTATTGCCATTTAATTTAAGCACATGAGTCCCGTTCTCCACCCCTGACAATGGATCGAACCGAGTGAGAGAGTTAATGTGTGCATACATGCCTTCTCAAGTTTATGAGTGCTTTCGGCTAAGCATGTTTGAAAGGACAGAATTCGTACCTGGTTTAGCACACCTTTCCGCCTCTTATTTGGAGTGTTGGGCATGTACAACTTCGCCGCCTACCACCCCCTTTTTTTATTTCCCCACATAATGGTTTCAGCGGCCTCCTCACCTGAAAAGTCCCCCTCGACTCCTTCCGTCCTCCCCTCTTTTCCCGCCCCCTTCCTTCTCGTCTCGGCTTTCATTCACGTGCCCTCCAGTGGCGAAGATCTCCCGTCCCTTGTAGAATGGAACGGGGATGAAGAGTAGACGGGCGAATAGCACGGGCCACCACCACCAAGCTGCACCTGGTCTGTCTCCTTCCCCTCAACCAACCCCCGAGTACGTCCCCTCCTTTCTCCCTCGGAAATCTTGAGAGAATCCACCCCCGACCGACTAGGCTCCCCCAGTCTGGAGCGCCAAGGCGTACCGTTCAAAGCGCACTGCTTCGTCCTCCTCCGCAGTCAGCACGGCGGGAGTAGTTAGCAATGGGGGTCCGTGGCGAGTGGAGATCCCTCTGCCGTTCCTGCCGATTGCTCTACATTGCCGTGCGGAAGGTCTTGATCGAGCTGGTAATTGTCAAGTGTCTCTCCTTGTCGCGATACGTCGACTGCACCTAGCTTTTCATCCCCCCCCCCCCCCCACTCAATCACCACTTTGGAGATCATGGAGGGGGGGGGGGTGGTCCCCGGGACCGGAAGCTGTCTCTTCGCCGAATATCTTTCTCCAAACAGTCATCTGGCTCTTGAAGGGTGCTCGCGGCGCGTTTGTTGTACCCTGGGAACTGTTACTCCCCCGATTTATTTTTAAATTTTGCGAGTGGACAGATTTTGTTACCCTGCTGGCTGAATGTATTCACAATTTCAAAACTGTTTTTATCCGGTGTGACTGGCATTCAAGGCCCTTCTCTGCAGTTGATCGAATCAATTATTTTTAGTTGTTGGCCTTTCATTCCGTTCGATGGCGGTTTGAAAATAAATCGAGGTGCTTCGTGATTAGCAGTCCCCTCTATCTGAAGTGGAGATTTTCAGACAGGGAGCTGAAGGGATTGCCTCCTTTTTAGGGGGTGTTTATGCGTTTCCTCAAGAGTGGCTATCGTTTAATTGCGGCGGAGAAGTCGTTTTTTTTAACACAACTACCCTTTTCATCGGATTGGTTGTCCCGCATCTTTTTTCCCGAGGCCCCATTTATCGGGTTGTGCGTGCACCCGTATTCGATTCTCACATGAAATATTTTAATGGGTCCCTTCCCTTTATTTTTACGAGCGAGAAATCACGAGTCCTTTTCTGTGCGCCAATTGATTGTTTATTTTGCTCTCCTCCCGCAGCGCCACCTCGACAAGGGAAGCGACCTTCTGGAAGAGGCGACCGGTGGGGAGCGTGTCTGCGAGTCGGGCGCCGACGGCGTCGCGGCCGTGGTCGACGGCGACGGGTGGAATGGGAGCCGGGTGTTGCCGGCTCAGTCTGTGGATGGCGCGGAGAGGCAGGCGGCCGAGGATTCCGCTCACGGCTCCAAGTCCAGCCCACCGGAAGGAGATGGTGGCGGGGGCGGCGGCGGAGGCCTTAGGGACCTGGCCCGTTCCCTCAAGCAACACCTGCGAGGTTTCAGCGAGCGGCTGGAGGATACGAGGGAGAGACTGGAGGATACCTCGAGGTGCTTCCATCTGCTGGACAAGGTTCGTTCCGTTCCTCCCCCTCCTTCATTTTCCCCCTTCAGGAGCTTTGCGACCATGTGGTCGGGAACACGAGGGGGCGGGGAATTTGCAGGATTTAGTTTTCTAATTGATTGGTTCTGGAGGCGACGTCTTCGCGTCCTTCGATGGAGTCATAGTTGGAAAATAATGCTTGGGTGTAATGAAAGATGCAATGCAAGAGATATCGAAGCATGACATCTACGTACCATAAGTTTGTTTCATATCGATATCAGATTTCAAGCCCATTTATTATGGATAACCGTTGTTAAGCATGGCAAGGCAATTATTACTCACTGCATCGGGATGCAGTTCAAATGAATTTCAGGCGGCATACTTTTGCCTTTCTCCAATAATCTATTTTTTAAAGGTTTGGAGACAGCCATTGTTCGTAGTGATGCTGGTGAAGCATCATTTTTTAGGTATTACTTTCGTTTTTTACCGGTGAGACGCATTTTTTCCGCAATCTCACTATCAAATAAAAAATCTAAGATTTCCCTCCTTTCTGAATTGTACCCAGTCTCTATTATCTTTGCATTATCACACGTTTTTTCAGTTTCGTTCTATGAGGTCATATGTGTATCCTATTGTAATTTTTAGTGAGTATTTAGTGACTTCAGTCGTGTTTCGATTGCAAATGAATACGATGGATTTTTCTCCTGTTTCAGGCCACCGAGTGGTCTTCGGAAGCGATGAAGTACATTTCTCGATCCAGCAAAGTACCTGGCCTGGTGGACTCCCACTCAAATACCAACGACGCCTCAGGAAACGGCAGCGATAACCGCACCATGGACCAGCAATTGCTGCAAACCAGGCAACTGCGCCGTTATTTAGCCACCCACCCACCTATCACCGACCACCATTTTGCCGAGATGCTCGCTCTCGCCCAAAAGCTTGGAAATGATAAACTCCTGGAGCAGTGCAAGGTAATTCAGTTGATATCCAGCAAAACTTCTCAAAGATCCCATGACGGGATTGTGTTCGTGATTTACTCAAGAAAAGTGAGGAATTAACGAGTACTTTATATTTTGCTTTCATTCGTAACTAGGCAAATTGGAAATATATAGCATCCGCAATGCGATCATAATCGAATGTTAGCTAAGCAATTCGGAAATATTCGAGTAATAATCACAACATGCTCCGCCTGCCCACCTTTCCGGTGTATTTAAATTCAGAGCGCGTAATGTTCTCCATTCTTTCTGTGATATCCAAAACAAAAGTAATTGTTTATGGCATACCTTAATAAACCATACTAAAGTATATACCACTGAGATCTATTCCAACTAAATTGCTGTCATCCTTTTTAAGAGCTCTAAGAGCTTTAAGACTTAGAGCTCTTGCATTATGGTAGCTAACCTAAGCATAATAGATGATTCTAGACATTACGCACAAAATGAAGGGCAACACTCTCTTTTGTGGCCAGTTACTAGTAAATTGGAGTTCACATGGAATAATTTGTGAAGTTAATTAATTTTAATAATCCTCTACAATATCAAAGGCACAAGAACAAACACAAAATATAGCGAGGTGGTATTTTTTCCTGACCACAGATACGGTGCGGGAAGTAAAACTACACACACTCTCACGTAAAAAATACGTTAGATTTGACGAGATTTGTTGTCATGTGGTGACGCGAGAATGCGGGTACCGCTCCTCGCCTGAGTCGCGGACGATAATTTTCCGGAAGATTATCACATGCGACGGGCAAGACCCGCGGTCGTACGGGTTTAAAAAAAGCTATTTGCTGGACTAATTTTCCTTCCTTCTCTAAAAAATACAGGCCGCCCACGCACGCTGCTTGGAGTCTGTGGCCCTCATTAGAGCCCAGCACCCCAGGGTGTGGAACCAGAGCCAAGCGACACCGGAGCTGACGAGTCCGACGGAGGCGGTCATGGAGAAGGGTTGCTCCGCCTGCGCCGCCGCGTCCTTCTCCTCGGCGTCTTCTTCCTCCTCGTCCTCCTCATCGTCCACGTGCTCCTCGTACCCCTCTTACCCCGGCGCCAACGGCCAGGACAATGGTGGTAGTGGGGGTGGGGTCAGCGGTGCAAGTTACCGATCCAAACAGTGCCTAAACCGATCGTGGATCTCGTCCAAGGGCGGGTGCAACGGCGCGACCAACGCCAGCGGGCCGGCCAGGAGGAGGCGCTCCGTGGGTGCTTTCCCCTGCTCTGCGGAGGGCACGACGACCCCCGATCACCACCACCACCAGCACGAGTGCAGCGACCACGTGGTGGCCCGCGGCGCCTGCCCCGGCGCCTACCCCGAGGACTGCCTGCTGGGGAACATCAAGGAGGTCCGCGAGAGCTCCGAGGAGCTCCTGGAGGAGAACGGTGACGTGATGCTCGGCGAGGGCTCTGCCGCGCAGGACAGCAAGTGCCAAAGACAGCAGCAGCTGCTGCTGCGTAGGTCGTGCACGTGGCCGTACCCCGGAGAGGGGCAGTCTCCCAGTGAGGGGTCGAGGGGCGGCAACGGCGGAGGTGTTGTCGGAGGCGGTGTCGGTGGTAGTGGTGGCGGGAGCAGCAGCGAGGGCGGCACCGGCGATGACGGTGGCGAGGGCTATGGCAACGATTTGTTGAGTGAATCGTTCGTCCGCGGGAGTGGGTGCAATAGGTGTCGCGCCCGGATGGGCGTTGAGGACCAGAGGTGTGGATTTTCCACGGATCACTCAGGAGAAGACAATACTACCGAAGGGAGCGATGGGTGCTTGAAGAGGTGAGATTCCTTCTTCCTTGTCAACGCAGTGACAAATAACGCCTCTAGAATGTTTGGTAGCGAGAATTGGTGGTATTACTTGATATGATATTTTGTCGTGCATCCTACTGCCAAAAAGTAATCGTACCCAATGTTGAAAAAAGAAATAGGTTTTGCTTAACATATGTGCATTTAAAAAAATAATATTATTTTCTTCAATTACAATCTTAGCAAACTGGATGACATTTTTTTCTAAGTTGTCTCAAAGTATCTGTGACCAGTAGAATACTGATATGAATCCTTATTTCAAAATCAATATCTCATTCTCAAAGTGATCGCTTCATAGGAGCCCAAGATTTTGAACATCGAAGGCATATTGAGGACTCAATGATAGTCATATGCCACCTTTTATTGGATTAGGGTTTACAGACGATTAGGAAAGAGAAAGTACACATGAAGGAAAAGATTTTTCATGCATATTTCTTTAAAATTGAAGTCAGTACGAAATAATTTGGAATTATTTCTTATTAATAGAGGGCACTTTAAAAATTTGTAATCCGTATTTCCACAGAATAAATTTTTGAGCCTTAACTAACAATCTATAAACTAACAGAGAAATTAGCAATCTCGCTAACACAAGCCACATGCCAATGGTTTTCTTTAAGCTTTGAAAGCTAAAAATCATTAGTGTATAATCCCTACTGTCAACCTCCCATGGTAGAGTCATCAATGATTTAGAGCTTCTAAACTCACCCGGAGACAAAAGTTAGGTACTTTTGATTAGGTAATTATGTAAGTGTTGACTACTACTAAGTTGTAAAGTACTAGATATGGCCAACCAATACACTGTAGACTAGGCAAAGGGTATGTTGCATTTGTTAAAAATTATATGCATGGTAATCCAAAACCATATATTAATAGTAATGACCCATAGACTGCAGATGAATAAAGAAACTTCAAATTAAGCCACTCCCTACCAATGCTGTTATCTGGACTTGTAAGGCCAAATAATGGATAACTTCATAATTAAGTGTGTGATGTGTTGCTAGTGCAGCCTGGGTATTATATTTTTATGTAGGTAATCTCTATATTTCTGCTCAGAAATATAATGTTCATTAGCATAAAATATTGGGGACTCGATGAATTTTCACCTAATGCAAGGTTTATTGTGCAAATTTTCAGTGGAGACTGCTTATATGATCAAGAAGGAAGTAATATGTGCAGCAGAAGGAGTAGTCAAGGGTCAGGAAGTGTAAAGTCACCTGTTCCTGTTAACAGCCACCTGCACTGCCATAGTAATAATGTTGGGCTACAACACTCAATGTCACTGCCTTTGAATGGTGACCTTGGGAACAAAGCACTTAAAATGCAAAAGTAAGTGTAAAAACTTGGATCTATTTCTCTCTAATCAGTAAGTATTCCTTATCTCTATCCTGTCCTGATTCAAGCAAACCTTATATTTGGTTTCCATTGTTACTTATTGAAACAAGACTTCATTCAGCAGACAATACTCATCATTAGTCAATTTTATCAAATTTAAAAATTTCAGAAATTCTTACAAAATCATTTATAATAATACCATAACTGTTTATTGATATGGTTTTCAAATTACCATATGTGTATTTCTGCAGCGTGGGTAAAGAATTAGTCGCTTACTTATTATTCGTCCGTGACTATTTTTAATCATCATTTAGTTAAGTTCTTCATTTTTATCTCCTAATATAACAATAAATGAAATATTCCAGTTTAGTAGTTCTAAAGTATGATACATAAATTTAATTCAGTTTTTCTAAAAAATCTAGCTTAATAAGAATTATGTCATATGTACTGCTCAAGATTGACAAGACATTTTGCTAATTTTCATTCT
Organism: Platycnemis pennipes; assembly: GCA_933228895.1. Taxonomy (NCBI): domain Eukaryota; kingdom Metazoa; phylum Arthropoda; class Insecta; order Odonata; family Platycnemididae; genus Platycnemis; species Platycnemis pennipes. The sequence goes on along the minus strand of OW121847.1, from coordinate 69,833,918 downwards.
CTTCTATATTTTCAGAACTCTACTTCTCATTATGAGGGAGATGATACAGACTGAAAGAGATTATGTAAGATCTCTAGAATATGTTATTGAGGTAAGTAAATTTCATTAAGATGAGGATAAGCATGATATTTTAAAATCTTGACAAGCCTTGGCTTTGACAAATTTTGAATTCAGTTAAAACCTACAACTTAATAGCTTAATCTTCCATAAATAATTTCTTTTAGTGCCACCTTTTAGCCATAGAAAAGTTATAATGAATAATCTCTTTTTTCAGAATTATATACCAGAACTCCTCAGAGAAGATATTCCCCAGGCTTTAAGAGGTCAGCGGAATGTAATATTTGGGAATATTGAGAAAATTTATGAATTCCACAGTCAGCATTTTTTGCACGAGCTCGAACAGTGTGAAACATGCCCATTGCTGGTGGGACAGTGCTTTTTGAAATATGTAAGTTTCCTAAAAATACATTGCAATTGAAGTGTTACTTACCTATCAATGTAGCCCACCTATTAATCAATAATTACTTTAATCTTCAGGAGAAGAAATTTTATCTTTATGCACTTTACAACAAGAACAAGCCCAAGTCTGACTCATTGATGTCTGAGTATGGAACATCATTTTTCAAGGTAAGATGGCAGCATTTCTTCTGTGGTGCAAAGAACTTCAATCTTTTAGCTGTAGCTTTCCATTCCAACACTTTTTCATTATGTGTACACATCTATAATGAAATTAATTGCAAAAGCCTTCTATTTATTTGCCATAAGTTACTATTCTTCAATTCATTTTGCGGTAGGTAAAGATGGAGAAAATACCACAACAAAATTCTGCCTAATAAGAAATTCCAGCACTGATTTGAATTTTTTGCTGGGACAAGGACAAATATTCGAATTATTAAGAGTTTGGAAGTCAAATTTTAATGTGCCGAGGAGTTGCTGTATTCAATAATCTCTGCTCTTGCTCATTGCTCTTTTCTTGAGTCTATTATCATTTTTACTTTTTAACTTAACCCAAAGCAGTTGGCTTTAATCTCTGACCATTTGAACTAGAGGTGCAGATAAGAGGGATGAAATTTAATGCTTATAATAACTTGATTCATCTCTTTTTGCATTTTTGAGATGTCCTTAATTTGAATTTTCGAATTTTAGACTAAGCAGTTGGAGCTGGGAGACAAGATGGATTTAGCTAGTTACCTTCTGAAGCCAGTGCAACGCATGGGGAAGTATGCACTGTTGCTGCAGCAACTGATGAAAGCACACCCAGAAAAGGAATCGGATATTGCAGATATTCAGGCTGCTGAACAAATGGTCAGATTCCAGCTTCGGCATGGGAATGACCTCTTGGCAATGGACTCACTAAGAGATTGTGACGTAAGTAACTTACTCATTCTGTTTGAGAAGTGAGTGAGTGATGGATGTCATTGAGGAAGATGAATTATAATGCATGTTGTTGTAATTACAGGTAAATGTGAAGGAACAGGGGAGACTGTTAAGGCAGAATGAATTTCTGGTTTGGCAAGGAAAAGGAAAGAAGTGCCTTCGCCATGTATTTTTATTTGAAGACCTAATTTTGTTCAGCAAAGCCAGAAGATTCCCAGACCGAAAGGTGCGTTTTGAATCACTACAAAGGATTCTGTAAATTACCTACTTCTAGTGAGCTTTGTTTCTCAAGTGTTTATGAAATCGTAACAGATATTTTAATTAACTGATTTTCCTCTTCACACTCTCCTCAGAACTTGGACATTTATATATACAAAAATAGCATAAAAATGACTGACATTGGTTTGACGGCAAAAATTGGAGATAGTCCCACCAAGTTTGAAATTTGGTTTAGGAAAAGGAAACCAAATGACACCTTTACTCTCCAGTCCATGTCTGAAGAAATCAAAAAGTCCTGGACAGAGGAGATCTCAAATTTGTTATGGAAACAGGCACTAAGAAACAGAGGTAAGATATTTCGGGATGAATTTGGAACTATGATATAATAATTCGATGATATTCAATATGATTCTCTGTAGAAGCCTTTGAGCATTAAGAGTATTAAGGGGCCTACTGCCATTAAAATTTTACACCATTCATTCTATGATATCAGCTAACATTATCCGAAAGAAATGCTGAAATATGCTGAGTAAATAATAAAAATCTTATTTCGCAGAGATGCGCCTGGCAGAAATGTCTTCCATGGGCATAGGAAACAAACCTTGCTTGGACATCAGGCCTAGTGCTGATCAAATCAATGATAGGTCCATTAGTATCGCCCAACTGAGTAAAAGTGAGTAAATCCTGTAATTGGTTTTCATTGAATAGCTACTTTATGCTGGAAAAAGTAAAATTATGATTTTAATAGATTAAAAATATGTTATGTAGGTAAGTTCTGTGTGTATTTGTAATTTTAAATTACTATGACATGTTGTAGAGTACAATTAGTGTTTCATTGGGAAATTTAACTTAAATCATTATATATTTCCTCTTTATTCATCAAATATCTCAAATTTTCACAATAGAAAACAAAGCTACACACTGAAATTCCTTATTAAATGTTTAATACGACCCCGGTTTTGCCACAGAGCAGCATCATCCGGTCATTTCAGCTTTATTTTCTATCATGGAAAAATTCCACAAGGTATTGCCTGAGACAGTGTCCTTTGTCATATTTTCACCATTTTTGATTTGATCTATCAGTCTACATCAACATCCATTCAGAGGAAGTCTCTCCCAGAAAAATTCTCTACCCTCAGAAAATCTTTCCTAGAAATGTAAAAATTACTTCACTATTGATTCTCCATGAGTAAAACATCTGTTGATAAACCATTAGGTGCACTCAGATACATTTCCACTGATTTTCTATTGCTCTTTGAGTGGTGGCATAACTGAGTGATTAAAAGTGTTCCTATCACCCTTTCAGCCCCTCGCTTCAGGAACTCCATAGCAATATCACCAGGGGAGGGCTCGGTGAGCGGTGGCTCTGGGAACAGCAGTCGTCGTCCTCACTCGATCATTTCCGTGAGCAGCTCCCTGTCGTCGGGTGGCGGGAGTAGTGGGGGCAGCAGCAGTGGAGGGGGTGGAGCTGGGGGCAGCAGTAGTGGAGGGGGCGGTGGTCGAGGGAGGCACTCTCCATTCACCTTTGGTGCTTTGAATCTTGGCTTTGACGCTGTGGATGACGGGGATGATGAGGAGGATGGGGATGATGGGCGAGGAACAGGAGAGGGAGGCTGTGGCATTGGAAGCCGTGGCAGCCCAAGGACTCGACTCTGCCTGCGACACCACAGATCAGTCACCTTGCAGAGTCAGTGTTCTATGGGTAAGGAAACCCTATTTATTTTATCTTTTCCCTTCTTGGCTTGTATGAGGAATCAGGGTAACAGGCAACCCCTTCACACCAGAATTTGTCAAGTACATGTGTAGAAAAGGCTATTTCATGCTTAACTAACATTGTAACAAAAGCCGCATCTGTGCATATTGTTGCTTCTGCAACCTGATTTGCAATGTTTCAATAAATCACCACAGTTTATGCGAGTAGAAAGTTTACAGGAAATTGCATGGACGGGAAGCTAAAGTATGTGTGATTACATGCCACCAAAGGAAAAACTTTTATGCAAGTTATTATTCAAATATGAAGAAATTTCATTCTTTTTTAAAAATCCATATGGAACCAGATATGAAGAATACATTTCTTCTCAACTAACAAAGACCGTTGGGAACAACTTGGAATTACTTTTATACTCTGCAAAATAAATTATAAATATGAGCCTGCATATGCTATTTTTTTACATATTTCAATATTTCTGATTCAGTTTGCACCTAGCACTCATTTAATTTTCCAATCTGCCTTTTCAGAAAGTGGAATCATTGCTGATATATCCCTGGGATCAGAAGAGACTGAAGGAACCAACAATTGGGGTATGGAGAGGTCCAATAGTTCCGTTACGTCAATGTCATTAGATTCCTCAATATCACCATCATCACCTATGGCCCCACCAATTGAAGGAACGATTGGTGGAGGGGAGACCACTGTAAATGAGAAGGACATCAAAGATGAAGAAAATAATGAGACTATCTCTGTCAAACTATGAAGTGAGGAATCTACTACGTAAGTGTGCATACGAATTTGGGATAAATAATTCATTGGCAAGCTTGCTCCTAAGTTTTGATCTCAGTTACTGCATATAATGCTTGTTCTACAAGAAGGGCAATTTACTTCAGCTTGAATTTTAATTACTTTCTGATGATATTGGAGAGATATTATGTTAAATGGATATATATCACAAATTGCAATACATTGTTTGAGTATCTTGAATGTTTTCTACAGATTTGTTCATCACTTTTACAGATTCATCTAAAATACCTAAACTATGGTATTCTTCAGATGCATATGTATGAAGCTTCAAACTGCTGCTATAACCGACTGAGTTGCAACAGTCCTGTGCGGACCATTTGTTATTGGAATGGTGACTCTATTAAAGACTTTGACTGTGGATTGCTGAACTACTTATTCATGCCTTATTGGAATGGTTAGCTCCTTAGCGTGTATATTTGGAGGCAGTTGCATTTGTGCTAAGAACATTTCCTAAATCTTCAGCTCCTTGATTATTTCTATTTTTTTTATAGTTGATTTATTGATGTGACACAGACTTTGCAAGCCATTCCAGTAGTTTGCGTGTGAAAATATAGTGTACATAGCAATAATTGTATTTAAATATTGTATTTATTGCCAATTCATGATTAGTTCTTACTCAAGTATACCATCTGTAAAATGACCTTACTATCTTAAATAATTTAACAAATTTTTAAATGCGTTATTAGTTATTTTGTTAGCCACCCAGCTTATTTGGTAGTTAATAAATGAATTTAAATTAAATCTTGCATAAAGTTAACAGTTTATATTCATATTGTTATATACAATTACCTGTTTCTGTCAGCCATTATTATTTTAAATAATCATGAATCTGGAGGTAATGTTGCATAGCTACTGTGACCTGCTATATGTAAATCCGAAATACTGTGTGAGCTTATCAGTTGCAATGTGTAAAATAAAAAGTCTCAAATTATTTTCCAGCATAATAAGCTCTTAAGCAACTTATGTTTACCATTTAAATAATGTTGTCTAATGACTTATATATATTTAAATAAAATTTCAAGTGTTGCAATTAAAATTACAAAGGCATGTACCAATTTTTGTCACAGAGACAAATTGTTTTTTTAATAAACATGTATTTTCATTGATACATAATTGGAAAATTTTATTTATGATGAAATTTGTCTTAACTAGAAGTTTCATCAACTGAAACAATTACCATTCAACCAGTAGAATATTCCAATGGGTCTCAAACCTTCAGTTTTGATAAAAATTGAGTATTCAATTTAGCAAATGTATCTTATCTGTATGTATACCTAATAAGGGTCTGTTTGATTATTCGGTGCTTGGTATATACAAAAGAAAAGAAAAATACCTCTTGAATGCAAGATACAAGATGGGACTAAGAGTGCTAAAACCGCTTTAAATATTATGACCTTGATTATCATGCACAACTACACCTGAGGTAGGTGTGGTTATGCATGAAAAATATAAAAAATCATGGGGTGGTCTGGCCTTTCGATTGTTGAATGTAATTACTTCAAGCACATTCTAATTCTATTAGACGTTACCACAAACAGTCCATGTCATTTCATTGGGAGAGGGGATATTGGTCCTGGGTTCGTCTCCAATGTAATGTAACCAGGAAAACTTCAAAAGGAGGAGAGAACAACAGATCTTGAAAGTAATATTGCAAAGAAAGTGTGATATAAGAACTAAACTCATTCTGCATAACTTTCATTCGAATATATATTAAATTAAAAGGTTGTGTTCAAATAAAAACAATGCAAAGGAACCTATATTTCTGCAGGTGAAATGATCCATCATAATAAGACAGTGGAGCACCTGGAACACAAACTGAAATTTCATACTATAAATGAGACATCGAGATAAAAGAATGTATGTGAGGAAGAGGAGATAACGGAAAAGGAATAGTTGTAAACTGAAGTTCCCTAGAGTAATCACGCTCAAGTGTGGGGTCCACTTCCTTTGCAAGTGAGTATGCAGGAAAAAATCAAAAAAAGATTACAAAGGTATGTTGCAATTAATATCAGCCTCAAAGGTGTAGATATTTGACGTGGGACGGCTAGTTCACGCTGCACGTAATCGCAGAAATAATGGCCCTCATTATCGTAGTTCAAAACTACCGCCAATTCATGAGGGAGTACTAGGGTGCTGCCATCTGCCGAGCAGGATGCGTAACATGGAGGGATAAAGAAAATCACTCGCTCGCGAAATGAAGGCGTATGCCATCTATCGGAGAATTATAGAACTATAGATTTGCAAAAAAAAATTCTTGCAAATTTTCAGAAAAAGTAAAATTAGGGATATTTGTAATGGGTCGGGGAGAGCACGAAATGCTGAAAAAACCCTTAATTTTGTCATTTTTTTGTGAAAATGGCCGACATTTTTCCGGCCGCCAGCCCCCCCGGCCGGAAAAATCTGCGGCTTCCACGAGAAAATGTTCAACAATTTAAGGTTTTCTGCGCGTCCCGCGACGTCCTGAATGCGCTGACAAAAGCTCTCGCGAAGTTTATCCGTGCAAGGGCATGCCGCGAAAAAAAATTATAATAAAAAAAAATCCCCACCCAAAATGAATCGAACCAAGACCACCTATATTCCCATCACTGCACCTTGTCTTTTACCACCCGACCAGGCGGGTTCTTATGAAAATCAAGGTTGGAACTTGTATTTACACTTTAAAACTCGGGACTTTGTCATTTTCCTCGAGATTCGACCGTGAAGAGCTCGGAGGCCGGCTGAGAGGCTCAGGCCAGGCATAACACCCCTTGGCCTTCCCTCTCGGTGAGAGAGGAGCTCTGGACTTAGAATATTTTCGAGCGGTGGCGGACCCGCTATAATAATAGTTGGTCTAGCCGCTGAGGTAATTGAATGCGGCCGGCTCCCCCACTATCTGAGGTGGCCCTGTATTCATCGCCAAGGATTTGACTCAAGCGCATGAGGGCCGGGGGGCATTACGGTACATTTTTACCTCGCTGACAAAATGCAATGGCACAAATAAGGCCTGCACCTTAAAACAACCTCTGATATCATGAGGGCCGGCAGCTAGAAATATAATGTGATCAGAGACGCAACTTAAAAACAATCTAACTAGTATGGCACATCAAAGCATAATGCAATGAGTACCGGTTCTTCTTCATCTAATCAGGGCCGGCACTGAAAAATTAGTTCTGAATCAGGGCCGGCACTGGGCAACTTGTTCTACTCAGGCCGTGGTACTGGTTCCAGTGCCCAGGTACCTCTTAATCTAATCAGGGCCGGCACTGAAAAATTTGTATTGAATCAGGGCCGGCACTGGAAAACTTGTTCTACTTAGGCCAAATTGTTCAGTGCCGTGGTACTGGTTCCAGTGCCCAGGGACCTCTTAATCTAATCAGGGCCGGCACTGAAAAATTTGTTCTGAATCAGGGCCGGCACTGGAAAACTTGTTCTACTTAGGCCAAATTGTTCAGTGCCGTGGTACTGGTTCCAGTGCCCAGGGACCTCTTAATCTAATCAGGGCCGGCACTGAAAAATTTGTTCTGAATCAGGGCCGGCACTGGAAAACTTGTTCTACTTAGGCCAAATTGTTCAGTGCCGTGGTACTGGTTCCAGTGCCCAGGGACCTCTTAATCTAATCAGGGCCGGCACTGAAAAATTTCAGTGCCGGCCCTGATTAGATGAAGAAGAACCGGTACTCATTGCATTATGCTTTGATGTGCCATACTAGTTAGATTGTTTTTAAGTTGCGTCTCTGATCACATTATATTTCTAGCTGCCGGCCCTCATGATATCAGAGGTTGTTTTAAGGTGCAGGCCTTATTTGTGCCATTGCATTTTGTCAGCGAGGTAAAAATGTACCGTAATGCCCCCCGGCCCTCATGCGCTTGAGTCAAATCCTTGGCGATGAATACAGGGCCACCTCAGATAGTGGGGGAGCCGGCCGCATTCAATTACCTCAGCGGCTAGACCAACTATTATTATAGCGGGTCCGCCACCGCTCGAAAATATTCTAAGTCCAGAGCTCCTCTCTCACCGAGAGGGAAGGCCAAGGGGTGTTATGCCTGGCCTGAGCCTCTCAGCCGGCCTCCGAGCTCTTCACGGTCGAATCTCGAGGAAAATGACAAAGTCCCGAGTTTTAAAGTGTAAATACAAGTTCCAACCTTGATTTTCATAAGAACCCGCCTGGTCGGGTGGTAAAAGACAAGGTGCAGTGATGGGAATATAGGTGGTCTTGGTTCGATTCATTTTGGGTGGGGATTTTTTTTTATTATAATTTTTTTTCGCGGCATGCCCTTGCACGGATAAACTTCGCGAGAGCTTTTGTCAGCGCATTCAGGACGTCGCGGGACGCGCAGAAAACCTTAAATTGTTGAACATTTTCTCGTGGAAGCCGCAGATTTTTCCGGCCGGGCGGGCTGGCGGCCGGAAAAATGTCGGCCATTTTCACAAAAAAATGACAAAATTAAGGGTTTTTTCAGCATTTCGTGCTCTCCCCGACCCATTACAAATATCCCTAATTTTACTTTTTCTGAAAATTTGCAAGAATTTTTTTTTGCAAATCTATAGTTCTATAATTGTCCGATAGATGGCATACGCCTTCATTTCGCGAGCGAGTGATTTTCTTTATCCCTCCATGTTACGCATCCTGCTCGGCAGATGGCAGCACCCTAGTACTCCCTCATGAATTGGCGGTAGTTTTGAACTACGATAATGAGGGCCATTATTTCTGCGATTACGTGCAGCGTGAACTAGCCGTCCCACGTCAAATATCTACACCTTTGAGGCTGATATTAATTGCAACATACCTTTGTAATCTTTTTTTGATTTTTTCCTGCATACTCACTTGCAAAGGAAGTGGACCCCACACTTGAGCGTGATTACTCTAGGGAACTTCAGTTTACAACTATTCCTTTTCCGTTATCTCCTCTTCCTCACATACATTCTTTTATCTCGATGTCTCATTTATAGTATGAAATTTCAGTTTGTGTTCCAGGTGCTCACTGTCTTATTATGATGGATCATTTCACCTGCAGAAATATAGGTTCCTTTGCATTGTTTTTATTTGAACACAACCTTTTAATTTTAATATATATTCGAATGAAAGTTATGCAGAATGAGTTTAGTTCTTATATCACACTTTCTTTGCAATATTACTTTCAAGATCTGTTGTGCTCTCCTCCTTTTTAAGTTTTCCTGGTTACATTACATTGGAGACGAACCCAGGACCAATATCCCCTCTCCCAATGAAATGACATGGACTGTTTGTGGTAACATCTAATAGAGTTAGAATGTGCTTGAACATACCTTGCAAGCAAACCTGTTATCTTTGATTTTCTCGTGCATGCTCACTTGCATAGGAAGTGGACCCCACACTTGAACATGATATCCTATTCCAGGCAACTCCAGTTTATTATTATTCCTTCAATGCCGCATACTATAATTCCTCTTACCTATATGCTGTCTCATATCTTAACTTTTAGTTCATATATATTACCTCAAGCTGCAGGTAACCATACCTTTTTTCTCTACAAAACCCTCTATCTTCTTTACCCTGCAATAAAAACTTAGCGTTCCCACATATGGTCATATACGAAGGTGACAGATGAGGAATCAACCGAGCGCTGTAAATTATAGAATAGTCACGCAGGCACACTGCCGCTGGGGCATAAATAAAGGTTTCATCCCATTATACAACTACACTCCCAGTTATTCAGACCAGACCAAAGATTACTAATTACATAATTTTTTATTTCCTTTGAGGATACATTGAAATTTTAGAATTTTTCAAGAGATATACCACATTCTAATCATGTAATAGCTATTAGACATTACATGAAAAATTAAGTGAAATGAAGCTGCATAAATCTATTAATACCTTTTGATTAGTACAGAACAGGTTTCAGATTTATGACTTGGAACATTTGGAATAACTCCTGTGAAGCATGCATACCACTATCATACAGTAATTCTCCTTTAGAAACATGAGGTTTGAGTATTTTCGATGCTGAAGTCTTCTTCAAGGAAAGACTAACCAACTCACCCAGTAGAGGCAATTCAAATGTATGGCCTCTGTACAGTTAGCAAGAGATCGCTCATCACAAACTTTCAGATTAGCTGAAATATTCTGTTATTATATTTCTGGAGAATGGGTTTGCACAGTAGAGTACCCAAGGAGGAGGTATGAGGGGAGGGGAGGGGGAAACAGGGCGGCCGCCCAGGGTGCCGTAAAGGAGGTGGTTGCCAAATTTGAAAAACATTTTTTTAGTTTAAGAAAAAATATTTTTTTTCTACAGGAGGCGGCTACCATCTATATTAGCCCCGGGCAACAAGATAGCCTGGGAACTCTACTGGGTTTGCATTTTTAATTTTAAACACTATTTAGCAAGGGATACTTAAATAGTCATTGCACATCTTAATAGGTCTCCTGTGTTCTTCATTTTTTTACAGTTCATATTCTCCACAGAAACATGAATTGAAACCCTTTATGAGTACAAGAACAATCTTAATAATTCTGAATAGCTAAATGCTCAATCAAATTTACAGGTACTAGGGAGTCAATTACTTTGGATTACTAAATTACTATTAAACATGTCAAGTGTAGTAAATGAGTAATTCATTGAACAGGAATTAGAAACCAGGAGTCAAGTCACATGGAAAACGTAATCTCCTTTCTCGTTAAAAATGCTTTATCAGTCCTGTGTACCAATGTTTTGAACAGCACACTTAAAAAGAGTTGGAAGCTAGATGAAATGTGTTTAACAATAAAGAGAATTTATGTCTACAGGACTTAAATCAAGAGTAAACATTTAGGCAAGGATGAATATCAAGTTAAAAAGGATGAAAACTATAAGGGAATTAATGCATCGAAATTATTTTTTAACACAAAGGAAATTTCCCACCATTCAAACTACATGGATAGTCTACTTTATAATGAAACAGTATGGTCAATATAGGTTTTCTCCAGGACTACCAATTTTGTACAGTTGTAAAAGTAGAATGATATGGTAGCAGTATAATATTATTCTTATATTACTACAAATGAAATGTTAGGAGTGTGCCACTAATAAAGAAAGCAACATTTATTGTTACCAGAACTTACCTTCATCTAAATGATAGAAAATAACATAAAATATGTATATCAAATCAAGGCAAAACATCAACTAGTTCACTCATCACCACCAGAAATTATAAGAATGCCATAACACTAATTAATGCTGCATTTTAGATACACTAGAATGATTATTTCCTAGAAACAATAATAACCACATTTCTGAAAATAAAAATAAATTCAAAGGAATATTAATGGTGGGATGTGCCTTTGCTGCAAGGTACAGCCATTGTCTTCAACGGTGGTTCCCAATTTCTTTGAGTCAGCAGTCCATATTGAACATACCTGATTACAGATAGTCCACAATGAAAAAATTATATTCATACATACAATAGTTTTCTTAATAAGCATTACCTTAATTATAAGGGTTAAACACACTTGATTTTGGAATGGACAGAAAATACATTTCATTTATCCAAGAGAATGTGCAAACAAAGATTACTAGATGACCTTCTAGGTTATGATGATGATTACTAGATGACTTCTGCAGCAAATATCATCGTGGGCCACATTAAAGTGCATGACTGATCTGGTCTACTGGCAGCAGTTTGGGCACATGTTCCAAAAAGGAAAAACCATGCCCTCCAAAAAACATATTCTCTGCAATCACAGATAAGATTTAGTTCATCAAGATACATCATGGGTGCATCTACATTCATAATATTCAAATTATATAACCCAATTCACAGTTCTAAACTAAACTAAAAAGTTTCCACATTTGCCATTGCAATATCATGAAAATCCTGATACTAAACAATTTCTTGTTTCAAGTATCACAGAAAATTTTATTTGGCTTTGAAGAAATGAATGAGATTATTAAACTTAGGAGAAGATTCCATACTTTCCTCTTCAATACATATCACTGGAATAAAGAAAACAAAGAAATTAGAGAATTTGAGTAGCAACTATTTATTTCATTCACAATGCACCAATGGAATGTTTATTAATTAGTTATCATCTTCTATACTGTCCTTTTTTTTAACTATAAAATATAACTTTGGTAATAACATAACTTTGCATAAAACTGCATTAAATAGAGAAGAAATTACTTGCAAAATATCACAGATGAAAGTGATTAAAAAGTATCTTTCCAGCTATTCTTGTTATATAATCAAACTTCCCACTCTTCCTTCCCGCTGGTTTGCACTCTTTTGCTTTTGACATTTATGACAGATTAAAGTTGTTCCGAGTTGTAAGCAAGATGTCTGGGTCATCATTTGTCTCCCTTGACTTTACTAAAATGTTTAATTTAAGTCTTCAAAATAGATCCACAATTTTCAACAGGTTATAGGCCCATTTACGTCTAAGTTGTCTCCATAGATTAAGTTCTATTTTGTTAAGTGCAACACTTGCTGAGTTAGACACGAGCACTCAAGCATGTATTCCACATTGACGCTACCGCACATTGATAAACCAAGTGGTGTGGATGGGTATTAAACACGGAAATTCACCATGTCTCGGGCAGTGGAAGATAGAGGACGGCAGAATTAGTTTGTTAAGAAAATTCTTTTCAACACAACTGGAAGGTTATCCATGCCTGTCGAAGTATGTATCAGAAATAATTTCTCTTGTTCAAAGGTTGAATGATAAGGATGGCAGGCTTGATGAACTCATCACAGCATTTTGCTTAGTGGATTAGTCACATTATCAGCCATTTATCATGGCAATTTACGCTTCTAGCATTAATATAAGTAGTGAACTGGTGAAAAGTAAACTGCTCACTGAAGATGGTTGCCAAGAACAGAATTCAGTTTCTAAGGCCGCTTTTGCGGAATAGAAATTTGGCTACAACAACTATTCACAGAAACTCAGTTAATCAGCAAATCCAAAAGCAAGTAAGGAAGAGATCCTATTTCAAGTGCAATGAGAAATGGGGCCACAATAAGGAAGATTGTGATTCCAAGGAGAATGTTAGTTCAGCTAATGCTGCCCAAGCAGTGGGCAGGAAGTGTGCTGTCTCTAAAATAGTAGATAAGCAAGTTATAGTGATTTTCTCTGAAAATGAATTAAAATTTACCATAAAAATTATTGTTAAATAACAGGCAAGGTCAGGGAAACAGGTTCAAGGGTCAATGATGGGTACCAGTTAGATGTTGTTGCATATGAATCAGCTGTAAAAACATTTTGCAGTTCCATTACAGAGCCAGGCCATCACCAGGTTAATGCAGCCAGTACAGATTCATCTTATGATTTATGGCATAGGAGAGGTTTGTCCACCTTGGATCAACAGGAATGAAAAGCATAAAATCTGTTACCACAGGGGTAGAGTACACAGCTAACAATAATGATACATGCATTTCATGTGTTGAAGGTAAACTTTGAAAATGACCATTTTTATCCAGTGATAGTCACACCCTGAAGTATTGGAATTTGTGCTCTCAGATATAGTATACAGTCCTATGGAGGAGTTATCAGTCAGTGGGTGTAAATATATGTTAACATTCATAGAGGAGTTCCCTAGAAAAATATTGGTTTATTTTTTAAGCATAAAGATGAAGTACATATATATGATATTTGACGAGTTTCATGTCATTACTATGAATATGACTGGCAGCACCATTTAAGTTTTGGGAAGAGATAATGGTGGAGAATGTCGATGCCCAGATGAAACAAGTTTCTTTTATCTCATGGCATACAGCATCAGACCACCATGCCATATAACCCACACAGCAAAATGGGTTGCCAGAAAGAGTCAATTTACCCATTTTAGAAAAGATTTGTTCAATGATAAAATGGGCAAAATATCATAAGAAATTTTGATTGGAAGTGTGTAATACAGCTGTGTACTTGCTTAATCATTCTCCCCATTCAGCCACATCAGGTTCCATACCACAGGAAAAATGGATAAGTGTGCAACAAGACTTACGTCACCTGTGTGTATTTGGATGAGTAGCATATGCATATATGTACCATCTGACACAAGACTAGAGTGGGATGCAAAGAGACAGGAATGGTAGAGACATGATGGTAGGTTATTGCAGTGATTCCAAAGGTTATGGCTGGTTCAATCCCAGAACAGGAAAAATAACCATAGAGAGGGACATTGTGTTTATACAAAATAAAAGGTTTTCATACGGTTCATTGGTAAGGAAAGATGAGGATTGTGTACCCTTATTCCTCCAAAATGAAAATGTGGAATGAGATCCTGTCCTTGATGTAATAATAGAACCAAATGTGCCTGTACGAGATCCGGTTAAAGACCCTGAAAATCAAGTACCAGAAGTTGTTGATGAGGTAATAGTAGATACGTGGTATCCTTTGAGAAACCATCAGCCCAAACAATTTCCTGACTATGAAGTACATGAAGTTACTTCAGGTAAAAATTCAGATCCTACAAGTGTGAAGGATGCATTTAATAAAAAGGATGCTGATGAATGGTTGCTTGCCACGAATGAAGTGATGAATTCACAAAGGAAAAATAATGCATGGTCCCTTGTACATAAACCAGTAAATCAAAGAATAATTCAGTGTAAGTGGGTATTTAAGTTGAAAATTGGAGCAGATGGTCAACCAATCAGATATAGTGCTAAACATGTGGCTAGGGGACATTCACAGCAGTATGGAGTTGATTATAATGATACCTTCTCATCAGTTGTAAGGAGGGAAACAGTGAGATTACTTATCGCATTCTCAGCTTCACTAGGTCTCACTATTTATCACATAAATGTTAAAGCAGGCTTTTAAAATGGTGACCTAAGTGTGTGTTAGTGCCAGTGTAACAATGTGCCAACCCAAGAGTGACATCAACTTGAAAGTTTTGAGCAAGAGGAGGATACAGGAGTGTTGTAAAACCGTCGTCATGGATGTGGAATAAAAAAATGAACTCTGTTCTTATTAATTTAAGTTTAAAACAATGTGTGTGTGAGCCATGTGTTTATTTTAATAACATTGATAGATCCATAATTATCATTTCGGTGTATGCTGATGATTTACTCCTGTGTACAAATTATCAAATAGATCTTATGCTCTGAAACAATCCCTAGTAAATGCATTTTCCATGACTGATTTAGGCGAAGCATCTTAAAGTCTAGGTGTAAACATATACCTACCAGGATAGAGATAACAATGTGATTCAAACTGACCAAAGAAGGTACACTGAGTAAGTGTTGTATAAGTGTAATATGCAGAATTGTAAATCTGCCTGTACCCCTATGGAATGCAATACGAAAGTACAGTTGAGCACCCTTAATCCAGGAATCACTAATCTGGGAACACCCATAATCCGGCAATTTTGTCATGACCAACAACCCGGTACTTCGTGGAAAATGCCGAGGCATTTTTTACCGAAACATTGCTTCATAACCAGCCGAAATATCCCATTCTTACCCAGCTAGCACAGGGGATATCGTATCCCAGACATGAAAGGGATATATAACGGAAAATGTGCTCTTTGGATTTCAGGGACGGATATCACAGAGAAAACATGTCCGCGACTTATCCATGATCATAATAATGGAACCACTCGGTTGAATAGAGGTAGTTTAATATTGTTTAAATTACACTGTTAATTATTTAGCGAGAGATTGCTCTCAGGAAGGACTAAATTCTTAATTGTGTACTATATCTAATGCCGGCTTGAGCTACACGGTAGCAGGCATTTGGCGAAATTTAGCTCGCTCTCTCGGCCAATTCCAGAAAAACATGCGAAAAAGAGAATCTATTTTGCCATGTGAAAATCGCCATCTTTGGAGCCCGTCTTACTTTGGTAATAAATCTGTGCTCGCTGCCTCGCTTTGCTCATTTCATTATTCCTGCTGCAATGGTAAATGTTCATATGCTGAGAAGAATCCAACAACCTAGCTCAAGGAATATACATCACAACCAGCTTCTAGTACGAGATAATAAGGTAAGGAAACATTAATTTTGCTTTTTTAAATTTTTAGTAATTTTCATTTCTCGTAACGTGCACTGTAGTCAGTACTCGAATTTGACTACTAACATGTTATTTATGTTATTATTTATATCTGCTGGTGTCTTGCTATTTTCTACTAGTATATTTTTGACCATATTTTACAAAATGGAAAAAAATTGTTAATTTAAAGGTAATGCTCTACAATATTACTACATGGCTTGTTAAATTAGGTGCGAAATGATATTATTGACACAGTTTTCTGTTTGGCAACTCATGTTCAGCCCCATATATTCTGGATAATATTATCATATGTGGCATGCAGTTGGGTAATCGCTATGATTTATTAACTGGTGCTTTGGGGAATGAACATGCATGCCATTATCGGTGATCAGTAATGGCCGTGCTTAATGCATTTCTTATGAGTAGTTAGTGACGGATAAATACATACACACGACGGTGGCTATAAATGTAAGGGATTCATTCACCTAAATAAGAAGCTAACGTTTTGCTGTGTAGATTAATTAGCTGTTAATTTTTAGACATTTTTTGTTGATATTTCATTGACTATCATTTTGTGAAAAAAAATTTCCAGACTCCATTTCACTTTTACTATCAAAATTACAGTACAAAAGTCAGTTATTAGGGAGTAAACATTTAGAAAAGGTAATTGCAAGGCAACAATAAGCTAATGTTGGCATTATGGTAATCCTATTGATTTAGTGGGCAATTCTTTTCTAAAAAGTTCCTTTAACCTTAGACATAGCATTAAATTTATTTTTGTAGTATTTGTATTTGGAAAATTGTGGTTTACTTAGAGTGCCAGAATTGGATGGTTTGTTTTCAATAGAACATGGCGAATTAATATTCGAAAATTACATGTCTACCCTTCATTTCTAAATAGTTAAGTAACTGAAGATTCTTTTATTTACCAAGGTGCAGTGAAGACCAATGCATCCAAGCTTTACCTCATCACAGCTAATCGGAGTTTAGGAGAGTTGTTATGGTTGGCGATGTTGAGGGGAGAATCCAGGAAAAACTGCTATAAAAATTGCTTTCTCATGTTCCTAAATAAATGTTTTCACCTATATCTCCCTGTTATTCTCTACTCTGTTTTTTCCAGGGCTTGGTGTGTCTTTATACTATTATAGGGACTTCTCGGTATGCTCATCAAAATTGTAGTTCAATTGATATTCCTTTGGTGGGTGGTTGTTTTTGCAGTAATATTTCTTTAATGGGTTGTTACTTATTTGATATTTTTTGGCAATAGGGGTTTTAGTAGGAATTTAAGAGTTTTGTCTGCATCAAATATATCGAGTAGAAGCCGTATCTCGAATATTACCAGTGCAATATCACGGTCTACAGATGTTCGATACAATTGCTCCTACGGGAATATAATCGATATACATATATCGTTTTCGTCGATCATTTGTTGTTCTGGTTTTCACCGCTAGGCCTATACCCTACTACGGATACCATATCCCTTCAAAGGCGAAAATTCATCCCAGATTTTTCCGTTGGTTCTCCCCATTTACATCCAGATATCCTTTCCCTTGCAGGATATGATATCCCTCGAATACTTGAATAGTATTCCCTGGTAAAAATTTAGCAGGAAATTGCCCACATTTAGCAGGAATAGCAGGATTTAGCAGGAATAGCAGGATTTAGCAGGAATAGCAGGATTTAGCAGGAATTTGCCCACATTTAGCAGGAATAGCAGTATTCCTGCTAAATTAGCAGGAATAGCAGTATTCCTGCTAAATTAGCAGGAATAGCAGGATTAGCAGGAATAGCAGGATTTAGCAGGAATAGCAGGATTTAGCAGGAAATTGCCCACATTTAGCAGGAATAGCAGTATTCCTGCTAAATCCTGCTAAATGTGGGCAATGTCCTGCTATATCCTGCTATTCCTGCTAAATCCTGCTATTCCTACTAATCCTGCTATTCCTGCTAAATGTGGGCAATTTCCTGCTAAATTTTTACCAGGGTTATGAAATGGATGCGATATATATCCCCTTGTGCTAGCTCGGTAATGTTAATTTTCCCATTCCAAGAATCAGAATAATTTAAACCATTAATTTCTGGTAATTTGTGTACACTGGAATCATTCTGCAACTTGAAGTAAACATATAAATTTGAAGACATCGCCGAGATGGAGTACGACTAATTTACAGATCGGCCACTTTCAATGGCACATGCATTTCTGATTGACCACTAGACTAAAATTATTTGTTATCTGCTTATGTTTCTCCCAAATCATGTCTCATCTATGCGGTTGTGCAACAGCAGAGGAGTGAGGCATCAGTAAAAAACGTTAACGATTGCATAAAAATTGCAAGTTGTGAAAAAGCTTGACGCTGTTGCATCAGTCATTTGTCTGAAACATACTGCGTGGGATATTCAACAATATAGCACATTCAGAATCTGAAAACGAAAATTCTCAAAATTTCACTGTTACAGTGACACGAATAAATGGATGACAGAGAGAAAAACTATGAAAGAAAATTTAAGTGCTGATTTAGATCGTGTGGTTTCAATTGCGTCCACATGAAGGCCTTAGTATTTCTGGCCACATGCTAATGGAGCAGGATAAACTATTTCAGAAACATATATCTATATCTAGAAATCTATAAAATGTGATGTGGGAAATTTCATGTGCATGGAATAGTATTTCACAGTCCGTTCTAAAACACACATGGTTTAAATTGTGGCCTGTTTTAAGGTTTGATGTATACAAAATAAGTGCGGATTAAAAAATATTTCTGAGGATAAAAATATGATTATGGAGTTCGCAACTACCATCTGTAACCCTGAATTAAAGGAAATGGAATTGGTAAATTTAGACGAAAGGATAGTGAGCGGCCACGATATTCTCACCACACAACATTTCGCAGATGATGAAATCATTGGCATGGTAATTAATAACAATAAATCCGAGTGGGGATGAAGATGATGAGTCTGTAATTGTTGAAGGAAGACTACTATTGACGGTTGTCTTTAAACATCATCCAGTCTTATCGCCCGCGATGTAGTGATGGGCGGCCATGTAGACAACACCCACGCGTTGACATCGCGCTGAATCAGCTGTTAACAGCCAAGTGCGGTAGGAAGTATGTTGCACGAAGCAATGCATGAGAAATATCAAATTCTATATACCCTTTTCCAATAATAATATTATACTTTTAAATGTGCAGCAATACAATGTACACGATAATTAGATTCCGTTATTTTCACTCACTGCGCAACTTCGATACTTTTAAGTTATAACTTTGCGAATTAATAAACCATTTATTTCTGATTATTCCCAGTGACTTTTTTTTAAATAATGTTCAGTAAACGGCAAACAAATATATTTCATTAAATAATTGACTCCTTTCAATGAAAACATCCGTCCGTCAAAAATAGACTAGTTTCCATGCATGACGCATAGTCCCGCAAAATCCCTAATCCGGCATCACTTCGGTCCCGACTGTGCCGGATTAAAGATGCTCAACTGTACTTGTGAGCAAGTCACCCAATACTTTATGAACAGGCTTTACCATAGCAAAGTTTAATTGGGGCATTGATATACATTGCAGTAACTATAGTCGCCCTGATACTGATTATTCAGTAAGTTATTTTAGCCAGTTTAATGCATTTAGTATTAGTGAATATTGGCAATACACATATAAGTGCACTGGAAATGCCCTTCAAATTTATTTTGATGCAGACTGGGGAGGAAATGTTGTTGATAGATGTTCCTACTCAGGATATGTATTTTGTCTGGGTGGGGCAGCCATTTCTTGGGCTAGTAGAAAACAAAATTCTGTTTCTCTGTCTAGCACTGAAAGTGACTTTATGGCTATGACAGAATTAGGAAAGGAAGTAGTATTCCTGAGAAATATGATTAGTGAGTTGCTGAATTTCGATGATTATTATATTTTTTAATGACAATCAAAGAGTAATTATGTTGTGTGTAAATCATATGTTCCATAAGTGAAGCAAGCATATTGATATCAGGTACTGTTTTGTTCATGACCTTTTGACTGACAAAAAGATATGTTTGAAATATTTGTCAACAGAAAACAATGCCTTCTTAAGTGTTAACCAAAGCCCTTTTGAAGGTGAAACATCAGATATTTGGTTCATGCACTGGTCTTGTGTAAATTGTTTCATTATTTGAATAGTTTACAATTGAGAGGGGGTGCTATATACTCAAACTTCCCATTCTTCATTACTGCAAGTTCCCATACAGCACATGTTATGTAATTATTCGTGTAGGTTGGGTCGAAATCTAGACTAAGATGTATCCCCATATTTACCTAAACAATACTCGTGGTTGTTCAGGGTAAATTGAGTTGAACAGGTTCAACTCAGATTATCCCAACATTACACCAATTTTAAAATAAACTTTTATGAAGATTTTCTGATCGAACACTTGTCGAAGTTACGATTGTCCAAGTTGATTATTTACTTCCTAGCCAACACCCAAACTTTAATATCTAAATCTGAAAGGCGATGAACAAGTTATGCATTCGTATTGTATTTTTCTGTAGAAACATACTATAGTTTTCTATATAGGTATGTATTATAAGATTGCCTTCTGTAGATGTCTGATTATTAAGATTATTATAGTTCCTCGAATTCCATGTCAACGGAAATATTTTGTCAGAAGTCTAAAAATTTATGATGGGAGTGTCCGATGCTGACGCTATAGTCTGATGCTAGGATGCTGACAAAAATTGGCAGGCAGGAATTCCATGATTAATGATATACAAATTACCCCCCTTATCGGGTTTTAAGTCCAATAACTTCAACAGAAAAGTTTGAAATTTTTTGTTACAATCATAACGCTTTAAAATTACGCATCTTCCATCAAGGGAAGTTGGGTCAGGGGTAAAGTAGGTATTTTGTTACTATTGAATGACTAAAATTACTCGTATTCCAGCAAGGAGAGTTGGGTCAGGAGTAAAGTGCACAGTTCTCAATGTGAACGTTCAAAGTTTGAATCTATCTATCGACATTTCTTTTTCCATCGCAGTTTTGTCGTACTACTATATAATGTACTGAATTCAATATATATGCATATTCAAATTTGTGCATGAATTAACTTTCACATGTCGGCAGAATATAATTAACTATTTCCCTAATACAGGTAACCATCCAAATCTCCATTGCAATACCCTTAATGCTCTTAATTTTTACGGTAATAAGTTCCCGTGCTAATGAAGGTGCACCTGGGGTTGTTTTTCCTTCATCCTTTGTTAACTGTCGTTGTATCCGAGTTTTGAATTCAAGTATGGCTACTCCCGTGGAGACCGCTTTGTAGATCGATGGCTGCTGAGATTCTTTCCAGTGACTCCTCTTCAGAGGATTAATATTTACGTGCATCATCATAAGAGTGATTTAGATTATTATTCATTTTAACAATAATTAAATTAACATTCTCTCTTTGAGGTGACTGCAGCCCTTGGGCAGCAGTAGTTGCAGTAGAATCCACAGCAGGAAACGTCATCAATTGACTGATGTCATTGGTCACTGTGCAGTGCTGCCAGTAGATTACTGAATGCTTTGGCAGTACTGGCAGTGAATTTTGGAGCATGCCCATTGTAAATTACTATGTTAATACAGCTAAACATTAAGGAAGGAAAAATACCCGAAAATCTAAAAATAACCATTATTAGAGCTATTTATAAATATGACAATGTTAAAAAATAAATAAGTATAGATCTTATCCTACTCTGAGGAAAATGTTAGAACAATATGTTACCGAGCATTAAATATCCTTTTTTTAAATAAAAATAAAGCAATTAATCATCATTTGTATGGATTCTAAAAAGGCAAAGGACAAGAAATGTTTTGAGAGTATTTTGCAGGCATATTAAATGAAACCTTTAAAAGAAAAGAAGAAAACTATGTGTATACCTTCATTGATTATAAAAAAGCATTTGATAAAGTAAACAACAAAATATTAGTAAACATTTACTATGATATCGGTATAAGAGGTTACATGCATGGATTGTTCAAAAGTTACCTTACTAAATAATTAATCAGAGTAAGATGCAATAGGAGATTCTAAAAATGTGTACTATGACGTACCACAAGGCTCAGCAAGTGCCTAGCGACATTGAAACACTGGTTCCCATCAGATCACTGAAGTAACATTGGGCCTGGATGGATGTTGGATGGGTGACCCTCCTCCATATCTCTACTGCAGTACTCTTGTCCCATCTGCAAATGGAAAGATCAATGATGAATGCACAGTTTATCCTAGGGAGATGCCATTAACTGCATTGTGCTTCTTACAAGGATGTTAAAAGTTCTAAAAGCAGCATTGCACTTATTCATGATGCAAGTCAATTTTATTCAGCACAGACAGATCAAGTTCTTCATACTGCATAACTAAGAGTAGTGAGATAAATAACAGATTTTACTTTAAAAACATGTTAAATAAATATTGTAAAGCACACACATTTGCAAACAACTGCCTGTAATGTATATAACATATGAAGATTATCTAACACCATTTGATTAAATTTTGGGTGGTACAATGCCATTATTCATGTTATGTTAATATGCACATGGAATTTTGAAAAGATAAATTAAAAACACAATATTTTGTTCCAAGGACAAGCTATCATGCATATGACCTTCTAACCTTCTTGGCTTCTCACTGCCCTACAGGTCCAAAAAACTCTTCTAATATTTGTAAAGGGCCAGGTTTGACCCTCTGGCAGCAGGTATGCATTTACATTGGTTTAAATAAGACAGGGTTGGTACACATCTTGAAAGTCAGGAAAAGTCAGGAAACTGAAAATTTGGTTTGGAAGTCAGGGAGATTTATTGTTGGTCAGGAAAAAATTACCCACCTTCGACATCGATTCGGTGTGTGACTAGTTCGACTGCAATACGGATCCTACACTTCAGCGTACTGAGGGGTGAATAGTGAAGCAATGAAAGTAGGAACAAATAAAATAGGTTACATGCTGGTTTATGGTCTGGCACCATATTTCAACGAAGTGGTGGTTAGCAAAGTTCAAGTAAGTGGCCCTTTTGTGACTTTCTTTGATGAAAGTTTAGAGAAAGGTAGCCAGAGTAACCAAATGTATCTAGCAGTTTGGTTTTCGAGCACCAATTCAAATGAAGTTACCAATTAGTATTTAACTTCTGCATTTTATGGCCATGCTTAACAGTCTCATCTTTGTCTGCCTTCATTAATAAAACCAAACCTTTCAAACTCAAACATCATTTACAAATCTCAATGGATGGCCCAGACATTAATTTGAAATCTGTTGCTGCCTGCCTTTGAAATCTGCTGATTGAGTTCTCATGATTCAGGATTGAATATTTACATGGAGGAAATCAGCATACTGTGATTTGCGGAATACAGTGTTCATGGCAAAGACAGGAAGATGGTTATAGAAGAGTACTGTAACGTACTGTACTGTACGTGGAAAAGATAATGGCCAGATATCACCAAAAGATCAATAAAAAGGCAACTAAGTTAATGACACAGCATGAGAGAAGAGGTGTTAAAGTCCAATTCCCAAGCCCAATGTTAAACTAAGAAAACATTAGTGTTAGGATGTGAAAGAGTATTGTCATTTAGGAAGCAGAGTAAATACCAATGGATGAAGCAAGAAGGAAATAGTCAGTAGAATGAGTCTAGGGAAGAGGGCATTACACCAAAATAATAATCCACTTATGGCCAGCGGCATACAGAGGATTTCCTTCTGGGGGGTTTCATTAATATTTATGAGCATCACCATAAAATGATATGAAATGCAGGTTGCAGTCGCCTAAGTTCAGTGTTCCAAGTGCGGAAAATGGTGCCAATCAATTGCAAACCAGTTGAGTTTCAAAAAAGTTGACCAACTCGTGTCATTTTAGAATCAAGTCATATGCGGAGGGCCTAATAATCTAACTATATAAGAGGAAGAATCTCATTGCGGGTAGAGCGTAGGTCATTTTGCCAAGTGAAGAATGTGTATATATTTTAAACGTGCTCAGGGGTAAAGTGTGGGTAAGTGTTAAACATATACCAAGCGATAGAAGTGATAATTTATAAATTCAGGTAAAAATGTTTTTGGGGGGATTTACACCCTGACCGCCACCCCCCTGAAGCTGGAAGCATTTCATACGTGGTGCTACAGAAGAATGATGAATGTGAAATGGACTGACCTAGTGACAAACAATGAAGTCCCAAGATGAGTGGGAGAAAATAGAAGCCTGCAGAAGACTATGAAAAGGAGATGGGACAACGAAATCAGCCATATTTTGAGACCTGATAGCCTAATGAAAAAACAATCTCCATGTGAAAATGAGGATGAATGCAAAGGAAGACTATGCATGAGATATACCTATAGAGCAAGTAGTGTAGGATGTGATGGAGAAGAATTACATAAATATGAAAGGATTGGTCAGTAGGAGAATAGAGCTGCATGAAACAATTTAACACTGTTGACCCATGATAAGTTGTGTAAAAAAATATTGATAAGTGAACATTGATGTCAATGCATAGTTGTCTCAACAAATACTTAAGAAGATTAGTAACAATTATAATTATTATTATGATAGTTATCTACAAAAAACCTTTACCCAGGGCCGTATTTACCACATGGTGTACGCGGTGGCTGCTGGCCTCTCGAGCGCTAAGGGTCTCGTGAGAGAGAAAATATAGTTGTAAGTATCCTGGTACCTACTAGCATAGTATTAACAGCGATCGATATTTGTTATCATTATGTATTGTCTTAATATGCAAGGCAAAGTCTATGTCAAGCTGCCATGTGGCAAGACTATAACATTGGGGGCCTCATTCTAGAATCCGCCAGGGGCCTCAGGGGTCAAAAATGCGGCCCTGCCTTTACCAAATCTACAAATGGAGACAATGGTTATATAAGAGTTATATAATATCATCAAGGTATTTCTTTGAATTGTGAGCACACTCAACAGATCCACTCGAGTGGCTAAGATCTTAGATTTTGACTAATTCATCTAATTTAAATTTTAGGGGAATCTATAAAACTATAGTCTCTTCAACTTAGTTATCGTACTAGGCATTTAGATTGAAACACTCAACTATTCGCTCTACCGGGCCTTACCAGGATATTGCTCGGTTAATAGATATTGACCAAACGACATCACAAGAGCTATTTCTTAAGAATGTCTAAGGAAGTAAGGTGCACCGTCTCACCTAGGGTAAATAATACAACAGTTATTAGGATAGCCTCGGCAAAAATTATGCTAGGGCTCTCCTAATATAACGTATATGTACACACGTTTATCAACATAAATTGCAACAACCCCGATTTCTTAGCTCTGGGAGACGATATTTAAAAAAGTAATGAGTTTAACCAATGCCATTTATATGGCGTCATTCATACTGTACTTACTCAATATTTACATTCACCTAGTGTGTGCATATGCAGTATCCATGTACTTACCAACAGCAGTCCCAGGGCTTATCGCAATAAAAACACAAAGAGCAGATCAAAATCCTTACAACCTGGATCCTCTCCAACTCATGATTTCATAAGCCATAAATCAAATCTTAGCACGAGGACACAGTAGGGCATGCCCATTACATCGAATGACGTCTGGATGTCGACTGCTACGGTAAGAAACACAATTTCACAATTAGCCAGGCGAATCCAATTCGGTAAACATTTCACTCACAGAAATAGCATGCAGAGGTACTATTTCACATTTAATGCACTTGCGAGAGATCTAAAGGCCGGGAAAATGTGCTACCTTTTTGCTGTGTGGTGAACGGGATACTCTACATGGAAAAAGTTTGTCAAAAATAAATGAAACTAATCCATACTTAAACAATAGGAGGGGGTGTATCCTTACATTTGCGATGAAGAGAGCTCCTTACTTCGATGACTTTTCCTCAGTAGTGCTAGGAAATCCGTAGGGAAGTGTTGAAATGGCCCGTGACGACCACTAGTGAGTTTTTGTTACCTAGTAGAACGTCGTGCGGACATAAATTAGCTGCGAGATCACAGGCTGATTAAAACGTGAATTGTTGCGAAAGATCGCAGTTTCAATTTCTGATGCCATTATCCAGTCCTTAGAAATATAAATTAATGATGTTTAGGTTTTCTTACTCCACATTACCCATTCAACCCCGGTTCCACCACCCATCCGCCCAGGACTGCTGCATAGAAATCGTGATTCAGCTGTTCATCCCGTTCATTGGTTCATAGGTCCGTCAAGTCGCATGACTGAATACTTATTATGGCGCATCATTTAACACGCAGAAATAAAGATACAGAGTGATGCAAATGCAATAAAGGGCCGAGGCTTGGAAAATGGATAGCACTATTTACGACCCAAGAATAAAATAAAGTTTATGATTGATCAGAATTTGTTGTTCTAGGGCAAACGATGGTTGTATACGGGAAAATAGGGAAATCGTTGGCACTCTACGGTTTATGCAACATAAGAGCTACTTACAACCGAGAGGAGAATTACGAAGGATTAAATAGGCAAATTTGCCAACTCTAAATGGCAAAGAGGAAAAATAATACAGTACGAATCTACGATGATCACTCTTTGCTAGATGTTACGCAAAGTGCTCGAGATCATTACAGGGGTGGCTTCAATGACTATCTAGTCCATATGCCCAGCTAGTTTAACGGCATTACAAGAGAACGATATTTTGAAGTACAAAACCAATTCGTTTGATCATATCTCAAGGAACACACAACTAAGATGGTTTCCTCTTCTATTGCCTGCAGTTTCAGCATGAACATAACTTGTATGCCTGGGCCTCTAGGGTCAGACGCCCACAAAGACAAAACTCGCCTCACCTTAGCTATAGGGGTCATCGCTGCGCGCAAGCCCTTCCATCATGTCAATTTTGTATTTAGTGTACTTAGGTCACATTCAATATACTTATCATATCGATCGTATTATAACGGTGTGCTATCCAGAGCTGCCGCGTGCAGGTCTTAACTATCAGAAGGGCCCTCATTAATGGGGCACTGTGTCGCTAAATGAAATTAATGTTTCTTTAGTTTTCAAATTTCATTTCATAAGATTGAGGGTACTGAAATTCAGTTCAAACACCGGCATCGCCCACGCTGTGGTTCTGGTGTTATCTGTAGATCTCATCGCCAAGATGGGACTATTGTTACGGCAAGGAACTGATGAAATTCCTTCGCTGAAGTCAGTATCATTCATATTCATAACTTATAGCGTAGGAAAAAAATAGAAAAATATCTAAAACTGACCACAAAGCCATAAACACCACAAACGTATTTCGGAGAGATTGCTTACGGCACTATTGACGAAACTTACTTTGTTGGTTTTAGTTGATTTTTAAGCACTTTACTTTAGTCATTAATTTTTCGGCTAATAATAGCAATGTTAGTCACGTTAAACTTGACTAGTTCGCGTGAGAGTTACACAAAGCAGGTTTCTTATTAAATTAAACATTAGAATACCTATATGTAATACTACCCAATGGTTCCACGCGTACGTAAAAATAAAACACTTCACAAAATCCACTTTTACTGAAGTTTGCACCCAACCCCTCTGACTGTGAATAGTCGGGGGTGAGTTCGAAAGGCAGATGCTACGCACAGGGAATCAAGTCATGAGATAAAATGGCAAAGGAACGATGAGGTGTGGTGTCGAAAGAGTTTTTAAGCAATCAATGACCCATGTTGCCGTTCGCACGAGCCAAAGCATTATAAGACACATTTCCATACTGAGGACAATCCTAGAGGAACTACAATGACTTTTATCAGAATTGACCCACGACGCATTAATCACCATTTCACTCAAATTATCAATGCAGAATTCCATTAGCTACGCGAAATAAATATAACGACATAATACTGTAAATGAGTAAAATTTATCAAATACATTTTTGGTCCCAGAAAGGAATAGGAATGTATGTAGTCGAATACGGTAACTTATATATTCGTCAAGAGGATATGAATTTGGAAATCCCGATCGAGAATCACCTTCATTTGTTCCAGATGTTAGCTCATTTTTTTGATAGGATATTTATTACATCAAACAATAGTGCAAACAAAATAATTTTTTACTTGAGATAACATAATAGATTGTTTAGGTAATATTTTAAGGTTAAATACCTTTTACACACACACTCGTAAATAAATAAAAATAAAGCCCAAATATGATGCGTTTGAGTGATGACGAGAAATCTCTCACTACAGGAATTTCAAACCGGAAATGCAACTTCCCACCTTTTGTCACTCCTCGTCCGTATATTCACCGGCAGGGCAGCAACGGGTGGAGTTGGAGATGAATCACGAGGGAAGGGCAGAGACTGTTGATCGTCCTCGCGCCGTGAGGGCTGAGAAGGCTGATAATCATTCAACCAGCCATAATCCGTTTCACCAGACCTCGACCGGAGAAAGGTCAGTCGAGCACATTCCTCGAGGAGCGAAAGACTTTGCGGGACGGACGAAAAAAAACTGCCCTCCCCACACTCGCAACGCTTCTGCCCTTCAAACTCACGTCATAACACACCCAAAGCCGACATAGGAACCAAACCAAACCGATTTTGGAACACCCTACGCCATCTTCCCTCCTTCTGTGCTATGCTGATGCCGCCGCCAAACCCTTCAACTTAACATCTGCCCAAAATTATTTCACAACAACTAATTACGGGATACTACATCCAACGCTAGTCCTGCCATAGAAAACAATGAAACTTGAGAGATTTAACAAGTTAATCTAAATGAATTTTACCGAGGAAGATTTGAACAATTTTCGACCGAAGTCAAAAATATAATTGACTGGAAGGATAAAGTGGTTGACAGGTATCGTTGCAGCTTTGTGAAAATGATGGAACCTCAAAGCGAAGCGTCAAATAGCCTCAAAAAGAGCGCAAGACCTGCACAATCTTTTATCAAAAGAGCTCCGGCTACTTCACACAAATAACTAGCTGCATAGCATGAAAATAGGTAGGAATACTCCGTTATGAAGAGGAAAATTGCGTAGTGGAACGAGCTGTTAGGCAAAAGGTGATAAATACAAGGCAGAGTAGGGAGCAAAAATCCTAAAAGGTAGAAAAATGCCAATCAATCTCTCGAAATGAGAACACTTTGTAGATTTCCACTTTACATTGGGTTGATTGCATAACCTGATATATATTGCTTGATATAATTTTCAAGATATTTTTAGGATCTCAATATGCTTTATTCACACATTCCGGTGGGGGTGGATAGTGATGGGAGAGTTTTAGGTGTTAAAGTTGTGGAGGAATATTCCAAGTATGTAGGATTGGAGGTTCACGTAAGATACCTACAGGGGGAAAACTGCAGAAACTCTTATGGAAAAAAAGTGAAAACAGGAGTTGTCACCTCTCCCGTAATTCCAGGGAGTCTCCCGGAATTGAATGCCTTTTGACAGTTATCTCTCGGTGAGAGATATCTTCCAGAATTTTTTAATCTGATGATCCGTTTAATTTCCTTTTCTTTTGGCGGCAATGAAAAGGGTTTCGTGGTTTTCAGGCCCTTCTTTGTATATGTGAGTCATTTCCACCAATTAAGTAGGTTTCATGTGAACGTTGCCACATTTACTAAATTTTCTGCGGCAATAATCAATTAATCAATCAGGGATACCTCTCAAACCTTTATCTCCTGGAATTTTCGTTATCAAAATAAGAAATCACCCGGAATTGGTCACTCTCAAGGTAGTGACCAGGATGAAAACGAAACATGAGTTGGCCATCTGCAAAAAACCTACTAGCACCGATCAAATCATACCTAATGACTCCCGACATCCCATTACTAATAAATAATTCTCCCTCCAAGCTATGTTACACAGACTCGTCACTATACCGCAATGAACCTAATGAACACATAAGCCTAATCCTAGGACAAACTGCACCCATGCTCGAGATGATAGTAGAACCCGCAGCTTGGTAACCGAATCCCGCCTCATAGTTGATGGTATTGCACTTACGTCGTGAAACCATTACACGTGAGAAGTTCGCGCAGTCGTTGTAGATAAGCGGAAGAAGATAGGAAGGTACTTTCTTTGTGTCATCTAAGGGTACTCGCTGTGGTCCATGACCAAAAATATTACTGCTACTGGGCTCTCTCTGACTTGATATCCATGGGCATCGCCTCTGACTGAAACCAGTAATCTCCACCGGTGAAGTTCTATTGCAGTATTGGTGATTTACTAAGCATGGTGGCAGAAAACTGGATGCGTTTGTGCCATTAGGGATAGTTATAAGTTGGATGAGTTATTCCGAAAGAGTGGGGAGGGATTCCAGTCAGCATCAGCTCACTTTTTAAGGTGAGGCGTCAAAGAGTCTCAAAGTCAGAGCCGACGCACGGGACGAGCGAAAGTAGCATAGCTGCTCTATACGCCCTTAACATTTTATCCATTGTATCCGCCAATGTAAAGAATTCAATTGTGATGAGTCATTTCTTTGATCGTTTAGTCGTAAGTAGACTGACTAGTTTTCTCGGCTTTCCCACCGTCCTTGGGAGAATTCAAAGCCATTGCTGCACCCGCAAGAGAGCTAATGATATTCCGGAGGTTACAACTTTCAATATATTTTTAACTTATAAGAGACGACGGACACCAAAACAGGGCCTGTGAATCTATGCGTAATCATATTTTTTTTTGACATTTCTAAGTTTTTCTCTTTATTGAAATGAATGGCGATAATAAACCCTTTACGAATTTGACGGAGTGCTCCACTTTGATCGCAAGGCGAGCGGAGTGACTCCGAAACGAAACAACGCCTCTGGGAACAAGGTCTTCGCTCAACTGGAGTCACTGCATCGTGCACAGCCAACTCCGCTGCGGGCGGAATTTGTTGAAATACATATTTCGCCAAAAGAAATCAGAGCGGATAACGGAACTAGGCAGACGAGGACGACTGGCTTTGAGGAAAGACCTTGGGTCTGGCGGCGCGAGAAGGTGGAAAAGACGAGGGCTTTAGTACGCGCTGCGAAACGTCTCGTGCGCCATTTCCTCCCGTAATATCCTAAATTTACAGCTGGAAACACAAGCTTGGAAGTTAGGAATAATATTGTTAGAATTTACCCATGGAGGATGCTTAATGGGAGAGAGATATGGTCTACAATTGCAGCATATCTTGATACATGAACGTCTGATGAAGACAGTGGTCGAGGGAATAGTGAGCGGGAAGAATGGAAAAGGAAGGTCTCGAATGAAATTAATGGAGCATATAGTGTTAAAGAAAAGAGGTGTGATAAAATGAAGAGGATAGACAATTGAGTAATTTAGTTGATAGATGCGCCCAGGCAATCGTGGGATTTATGACTGGGGATGATGAATATCCTACATGAATTTCAATTCTCAGAATGGAAGGGTTGCCTGATTAAAGAGTTTTGTTCTCTGGACACGGCTTCCATAGCTGTCGTCTCGAGGTTCAGCCACGAGGGTCATGGGTACGCCTGGCGAAATTGGCCAAAGGGACATTTTCCCCGAGAAATAAGTATAGAGTAAACTTAAAAACAAAGTATAATGCTCCTCTACTGTTTTTCGCATCTATCAGAGGGAGAAAAAGTAAGAAACGTACAAATATTTTCCGTCAGAAAACAACCACATCGGCCTATAACACGCTATCACCTAAGAGGGAACCCTATGTATGTATGTATAGTTTGGGTGGTACGCGCTAAAATATTTCATTGAGCCTCCCTAGATATACTGTTTTCAAGTTTCTGTCTTACATTGACGGAATACGTCTTCACGAAGATGGAATCATCGATGATGAAGTATGTACTAGAACAAAACTTTCCCTCCGAAGGCGTTAAAAGTGTAGGTGACGGAATTCAGGTCCAAACAGTCTAAGGTGCAGTCAAGGGCGCAGTATTCCTCCCCGAAACTTGAAAGAGGGCTTTCCCTCTGCCCCCGAACAAGAATTCAGTGCATTACTATAGTGCTACTCAGCAATGGTATAGTGTTTGTAAAAGCATACGTTGGAAAATGTTTTTTTCACGATTTTACGGCATAATTTATAAAGTTCCTTCAAAAAACCTTTGTGGTCAGGTGACCGCAAAAAGGAACACTTGGCATTTGAAAGAGTACCATATTCCAACAAATGAAATATATCTACGTCATTCACGCTAAAACAAACAGATGATAACAAGAAACATCCTCCATGCCACTACCTTCAGATAGCCATTATGGTACTCCCGAATTGACCTTTTCGTCCACCACTCGACCTTCCATGCACGATAAGTTGAAAAGCAATAAAAGCAACTCCCATAAGAGTCAAATTAAAATATATTTTCTTTTTTGAATTTTCTTATAACTCTAGCGACTAAAAAACAATCGAGACATTATGGGTTTTCTCTTATTTTTGGAGATATTTATCAACTGTCCAAACTCACGGTTTAACGACGTAACTGACTGATTAGTCACATACTAACGTAGGGAGTATGAACGTCAGTGGACCTTGATTTGATCTTATTGTGACAATGTTCTCAAAGTGTAGAGTCTCATGCTATACACGGATATTCACTAACAAGTCACTAAGAATTGAATGTCCCATTTGAACGAGGCCATTGATCTGAATCCCCAGAATCCCCAAACTTACTTCCCCCCCTCGTTAAAATTAAAAGGACATGTTGACATCAAACTGGTATTAACACCTGTTAGACCCAGTTTATCCACCTTGCAAAGTTTAAAAATAACCGGCCCACGCGGTTGATTGCCAAGAAATTTGAGCAATGCTTCATTCAAGCCTTTAAAATTTCTCCTCAGCCGAGAAATTTCATGATAACTGTTATGTACTTCATTGTAAGGAATGTCGCGATTTTGAAATTTTAATTCAGTGTAAGATTTGAAATGTGGAGAATCAAGTGCACGAAGATAAATATCGTGTTTTCCGCAAAGCACACTTATTCGCGGAACAGCTATCAGCCAGTTTTCAGTAAGATAGACCATTCGGCCTTCATGGTATCCTGCTCGTTTTTAAAATAATCTAACCGGGAAATCGGGGACAGGCTTGAGTTGGTGTGCTCAAAACAATAATTATCATATTCGGATTCGAAGAGGAAGGTATTCGCTCTAAAGATATATCCTTTTAATAATCTTCTTACATTTAACTGCTACCATCCCTAGACTGCAAATTTCTGAAGTGGCATAATACTATGTGCTCAAAGTTTTCTCGGGTCCCCAACAGGCACGTAGCCAGGGTAATAATAAAACCAACAATATTCATTTGGTAACGGTCATTGGTATCACTGTCAAAGATATTCAGGCGAGGTAAGTCGAGGAGTTTTTTCGTCTTCATTTCCGTCCAAAGAAGCCCACGGAGGAGTCATCGAAAGGATGTCTAAGTGTAAAATTATCCAGTACACAGAATGAAACAAGTAAATATGTTCTCATTACTGAATTAGCAACTTTCGACCTACATCAACATATGTTACCACGAACGGAAAATAGTTACTAAATCCATTTACATCGAATTCAGCATGTAAAACAGTGGAGAACTGAAACAAGTTAAGCCGAGACTGGATAAGCAAGTAAGCTGGGCTGAAGTGGTAGGAGTGGAAGAAAAGAAATTAATGAATGACGTGTCGTTTTTAAGGGCGGAGGAAGGGGGTGGAGAAATGAGTAAGGCGGCACGTTGACAATTAGGGTATAGGTACGATAAAAAGAAAATTGATAAGGACATGTATTCTGTAAGATAAGGGTGTTTTCCAAATGGATAGGAATAATTTGAACGTGTTAAAGACGTTGACGACACGCTCGTTGCTGCGGGTGACGCGGGCCAATTTTTAGTATTAATTACAAAAATAATTTCCTCCCCCCCTCCCCTGAACCCAAGGCGCTTTCATTAATTTGATAGTTCCTGCGTTCCACAAACAGAATTCATTCAGACGATATTTATGATGAATCTCCGCTGGATTTACCTGAGAAGTGAGTGGATATATTGTGAATGATCACCTCAGCAAAATTAAAATATTTATGTACGGGTGATAGATTCTGATGGTTCGGGAAAAGTGAAAGAGTAAGGTAGTGGAATATAAAGGAGGTGATATTGAGAAAGAAGATGACTCCGAAATGGACTCAGTTTATGACGAAGTATTTCCAATTGTTCCTCCGCTCCAAGTCATAAACCTCGCTTGACTCTCGAATGGCGAGGTTACGAAAGTGCTCCCGTACACTTGGGAAATTTTATATGAATTGGTAAGAATAGTATTTTACTCGTTAAAGACGAACAGAAGAGCCGAGGTCGTCCTTGTCTAATATTTCCCATGTTCAACTTTTCCGCAATACAAGCTATATCTGCTGATGAAACCGGTTGAAAGAAAGGCAAGACAGAGTTTTCCGTAATGTTGACCTACCGTCTCTCCCTGCGACAGATTTAATTCATTACACCGCAGAAAGTTTTCGTGAAAGCAATCACCACAATAATAAGAGATCATTCTCAACTATACACGGCATATCTAGGGTTTATTCAGCTTAATCTGGAGATAGTTGAACGAGTAGCTGTGGTGGACATCAACAGATATGGTGCTCTAACTGCTGAAGTTATATGGTACTATGTAACCCAATCTACTGCTGCGACTAATCCTAAGAAAAAAACAACACCCATGCCAGAGGCGGAATTTGAACCCAAGACCTTGGGCTGTCGGGCGGCTGGGTTACCGACCTGACTACCGCGGATGGTGATGGTTTAATTTTCATGCTATGAGGCGCAGTGTGTTTTATTGAGCCCTAAATTTGCATAGCGTGGTTTCCTGTCTTTACTAAAGGCAGTGTTTTTTAGTCAACTTTACGGAGGCTATCCGAGTGAAATTGAAAGCACAAATGTTCCACGAAAAACCTAACTTGTACCTACTGATAACTAAACGTTCAATGTTTGTCATATATAAATGAACAAAAAAAGATAAATTTTGAACGCCGTTGGGGAGAACAATGATTATGGACAGTAGACGACGAGCATGTGATGAAACAAATTCTAATCTAAGGGCATAGAAGTGCGAAGAAACGGCAGGCGTTGTTATCTAGACGGCGTAGCATGTATTCAGATACGGAAGAAGTAAGGAGGAAATAACCGGGAGAATTGTCCTGGCGAAGGAGGCATTATGCCAGAAGAAAAGACTTCCTAGTGCCCACCGACTGTAGTGCCATTATTTTCACTACCGAATTTTGTCCGCAATAACTGCAGAAAAAATGCCAACATTTAAAAACTAAAATGGATGGGTTTATTCATAATATTGCAATTCTATTTCTCGCAAAAGTTCGCATGTTATCTAAGTTAACTATTTGAAGAAATGACAAATATTTGCGAAATGAGAACAGTTTTTCCTAATTGACGCCCATTCTCTCCATTAAGCGTCATTAATTTCAACGTTGTGGTTGAATGTTTTTTATTCAATTCAAAGATTGGTTGACAGCAACGCTCCATTCCGCTATTCGTTGCCAACTCAGCTACATCCTAAATAGTACTTCCTCTTCCCTAAATCCCTCTGGATTTGGCCCATGTACATTGTCATCCCTTGGTATTCCGATGAGGTATTTCCCTCTATTTCCTCCTAAATTAATTTCTTGACAAAATGATAAATTTTTAGAAGAAAATGTTATCTCAAAGAGATTATCTTGAGTTCAAACAGCTCTTAGTCATTTTTATCTGATCTCCTTTAGTGATAAAAGATGAAGAGGAGTTCGTTATAAAAAAATAAAATGCTATATATACTCGGTCCCTCGGGGATATTTCCTAAAGCAAAGGATTTTTTTTCAGAACAGCCGATTTGGACTAGAAAGGCGGATACCACTAACACACCGAAGTTTGCTCACACCCGCTTTGCTGAGGAAATATTTTCGACTCGAAAAACAGTTTTGCAGGTCCGAGGTGCTGTGAGATCTTTTGTATCTTGTATTGTGTTGGTAAGAATGCATATTTTCTCCCTGAACACAAACTTCCATTAAATTTGTCAGTCGACTTTTTGAAGAATTCCAACCCAAGAACATGTATTAGTATTAGTTTTTAGGGTGCGTCGAAGGCATGGTCATTTTGCACCTCTACTTGTCATAAATATAAATATTTATTTATAGCTGTAGAAAGTATGTTATGTGGAAACAAGGTATTGTGATTATCTATGACTTTTCCGAAGTTACAGTGATTTAATATTGCTAAAATGCTATTTATAATTTACAAAAAAGACCAGTTTCCTTTAGAAATAAAATTATACGGCTCAGAACATTGGGGTCTTCACCTAGAAAGGACACTAGATCCCAAGTGCATGTCTTAAGCGTATTATTCATGACGTGAATTTGAAATACGAGTAAATTAATAAGTGTTTTCTCCAGAAAATAATCAGCTGGCTAATACAATTCAATGTATGCATATTGTATTCTATTAGCCATTCAAATTTTGATGGAGTAATTAGCCGCTGGTATTTAGTTATTTTTTGTCTATATTACCCTATATCTATCTGGGATCAATATATTGTTGAGGAATAAGCTGGTTTAGACTTTTGGATGGAGTGTTTTGCTGTATGGCAGTGAGACATGGAATGTCGGTCAAGCGGAGAGAAAATGTCTAGAGGCTTTTGAGATGTGGTGTTTTAGAAGTATGAGTAAAATAGCTGGACCGAGCGAGTGACGAATTAAGATGTATATGTCATCTACTTCGACATGAGGAATTGGTGAAGATGATTTTAGAAGGGATAGCAGAAGTTAAAAGGTATAGAGGAAGACCTAGATTGGATTATTTGAAGCAGATAATGGAGAACATGGGATATGGACGGTTTTTGGAAATGAAGATGATGTCAGAGGACAGAGAGAGGGCAATCCTGATGGACTGAAAACTAGAGAAGATGAAAATCTGGGGTTGGCAGAGAAATAAGTATTCCATGAAACATACGACCACTCTGCACATAATTACTGAATTACCTGAATAATAAGAGCGAAAAAGCTTTAACATTGCATCAAAACTGGACCATACTGGTGAAAATTACTCATTTTGACGTCAAGAAATGTTAGTTGTTGGGTGAAAATTAGCGACAACATTTTATCGGGAATACAATAACATCGTAGAGGCTGAGAGACGACAGGAGCACACAAAAAGACACATGCTCGGAAAATTTTCGGGTTTTTCACTCGTCATCTGGGCTGCTTGGAAGAAATTGCCCCACGAGTACACCTGCAAGTACTGCTGTTACACCCTCATGAGGGCAAAGGTAGAGTGGGTAGTGGAGGAGTGGCAGGGGGGATGGGTACGGAGAAGGAGGGGCGATCTCATGGTGCGTACGTTTTTTCGTTTCTCTTCTCGCCAGAAAAATGGGGGAAAGGGGAAATAAAGGGTTAAGGAGAGAGGTCTTACGGCAAAGAAAGACATAAGAGGAACTAAGTAAGGAATAAGGGGCGTGGTAAAGATAGGTATGATTAATCCGTGAGGTTGAGAATGGGAGGGGTGTAGGCTTTAAGGGATGCCATCTCCGTGTTTCGGACCTTTGATGTTTTGTGCAGCGGGTGGCTTGCGGATTATCGAGACTGTGATGCCGTCGTAATGGGGGCGTTTACTCGGAACCGAAATCGCAATTTTGTGCACTAAATCGTTAGATGGAAACGAAAAACGAATTTCAGTGAAAAAATTAATCTTCTAACCATAACCATTCACTCATAAATCAAAAATGTAAATAAGCAAAAGGTGACGCCCACCGAAAATGCTGCTGTGATAACATTGACGTCATTTTCCTCCCGTCCTTGACTGCTTTTAGGGGAGGGGAAGGGAGTGGAGGGGGATTCTCGGAAGGTCTGCTCGCGCAGATGCTGTCGTAATCGCTCCCATTGGCCGAGTCAGCTGTGTCCCCGCCTTTGTGATAAGGCAAATTAGCTTCGCGGGCTCAGTTGTGATTGGACGAAGTCGATATACATCAGAGGTTTCACCACGCCCACTTTTCCGAAAGGGTTAAAAAAATCAGTTTTTCGCTGCTTATAACTCGGGAAATAATTGACGGATCAAAAAACGGAAAATACTGGTCTTTTTATTTTACAAACTCTATCAGATTCGGCAATAAAAAAATGTGGTAAACGACCCCATTCTTACTGTGAGTACGTGCGTGGGTTGTGATCGGAAAATTGGAAAGGTAGGAGTCATCATCATCTGTCAACAATCCTAGGATTGGTTTGACGCAGCTCTCCACTCGTTTCTTCTATCGGCCAACCTCTTCATATTGACGTAGCTCCTCTCTTTTACATCCTTCAAGACTTGCTCCATATACCTCACACGAGGCCTGCCTTTTCCATTCTTCCCGTTCATTTCAATGTGAATTATTTCGAATGATGCCGCGACCGATCATGGATCATTTCTTTGTGCGGCCGCATACAACATCTATGATGCAAGTTTCTCCTGAAGAGTATTGTAAATTAAATAAAACTCAGGAATTCACTCTATTTTGCAAAGATAGAAAAGCAATTTGAATTAATGCAATGGAAAGCGGTGCATTCACTTTTTCGCTATGCTTTTCATATAAAGAAAATAACAGAAAAGCCAGGCGACAAGGGGCAACAGACAAGCAAGCACTTGAATGGAACAAAAAGATATGTGGCTCACGGAGTCAAAATTCTCTATACGACATTATGATTCAGAATTTTAAAATGTAAATGAAGACATTAAATACTACAATTACCTTTTCAGTGCAAATCCTTGCCTTACACGTTTCTTTATTCCTCCTTTTCATTGCTGAGACAAGATTGAATTACAGTCACGTGGTTTCTGAGCAAACTGTGGATTATTATTTCTTCATTTTAAGGTACCCCGATTTCCTTCGGGGGATTAGAACAATTGCGTATCAGGCAGTGTTATCAAAAGCTCTCCCCGAATCTACAAAGTTTTCGAACGCGGGCTAGCTCTTCTCCAGATATTTTTTCTACGGTTAGCCTGAGAGTACACTGGTCCTATTATGCCGTTGATTTTACCAAGCTCAAATTGGCATTATTAGGTCTTGCGACTAATAGTTACGTAATGAGTGCACAAATTAGCTCGAAATTACATCGTTTCGCAGCTAAATTTCTCCATTGAAAAGCATTTAGGTGGATAATACCAAGCTTGCAACTAAGTGACTCAGTTGCTCATGAAATTCTTACACCGATCCTGTGAACAGACTACCGTAAAGCTATGCTCCGTCGGCTTAGGATATTTTTTTCGTTGCCATGACAGCTGACAGTGGCTTCAAAGAACGCATCTTCACATTGTTATGTTCAAGATAATTTTATCTCAGGTATACGGAGAGGCAATTTACTTCATCGTAGACGAAATGTTCAGAAACCTTTCTCAAAGCAGCCGTCCATTTTGCACGACACTATCTGTTCTGTAAGCTACGTTTCTAAGCCGCAGCACGAATAATTTTCATTGATTCGATTTTAAGGGTGTTATGCCCAAATTCTATTTGCTGTAAAAAGCCAACGGAGAGTTTTTCATTATGAATGAGAAGTAAAAACTTCAGCGTTCCACAGGTTAAAGAGATTTATTACGACATATTTCACTTCACTGAAGCATCATCAGGTACATGTACAAGAATTGTACTTGTACCTTGTAAGATCTTGTACATGTACCTGATGATGCTTCAGTGAAGTGAAACATGTCGTAATAAATCTCATTAGCCTGTGGAACGCTAAAGTTTTTACTTCTCATTCTATATTATGGAATTCCACAAAGTCTTGGCTTCTACCATCCACTGTATTTCATTATGAATTTCATTTTTCCGAGGGTCATTAGAGAGGCGATAGAAATACTTAAAACACCATTGAACATGAACAGAGAGGACGGATACCCGTTGCATTCTGCTTGGAAGAGGGTCATCAAAAATTCCGGCCAATCAGAGGGCAGCACCTACACGACCAGGCCTATATAGGGACGACGAGAACGACTTCTCACCACTTCGACCTGAAGACGCCAACAGGAAGGTTGGCGAAACTGTTGTCTCACAGTCAAACGACGCGGACGCATCCCGAGAAAAATGCAGAGAACATCTAATCAACGCCGCGGAAACCTACGAACGAACATCTTAGAGTTTAGTTGCCATAAAAAATCAATAAGCACGCCTCATACACTTACTAAAAGAATTGTGAAATGCAAATCATGAGGAAGTACGAGAACTTAATTTCCTTTTCTAACATCGAAGATCCATGAGTAAACGCAATCCACACCCATTTACAAAACTTTGAAATCATTCGCTTCATTGCAAGATGCCAGCTAAAACTCACTAATGCTACGTGACACCAAATCACCAATGAGTACCTACTATTTTAATTTACTCAAGACTGTATGCTAGATTAGCTTCGTATCTTTGCTGGATATGCATTAAATATTGCGTCACTGTGGTGGAGTGCTTTTATAATTAAGATAATCTTCATATCTACACTTCAGCCTTCGAATATCCAGACGCATCACATTTCGCTTCTTAAACTCCTGCACGCATAAAACAGCAGTTAATAGATACAGGAAATGCAAACGGACGACAAACTTAAGAACAGTGGTCGTACCTTAATGGGTATAATGGTTACAATGGGAATACAAAGGAAATCATGTAGGATTGTAAATTATACGATTAAGAGAAGTTCAATGACACATCTACATTTCATTTGTATCCCACAGGCCACCGGAAGGGATTTTGGCAGTGAATGACTCCACCCCAAATGTGTCATTCCACTGTGACTCAATAAATTATTCTCTTGGATCTCCTATCACGCTCAAAATTGTTTTACGGGTGGAAGATTGCTCCAAATGATATACCAAGAAACGCTAAGGAAAGAAAGTGATTTGTGCTGTTATTTATATCGTACTTTTCGCAGAAACCCCAACGGTTAAATCATGTCTGCTAATTCCTTGTCATCTGCATTATATAAACCAATGATTCAGGGCTGGTATCATTCCTTACTTTTCATGAAAAAGTGTTCGAAACTCATTTTTATTGTATGTCAAAGTTTCTAGAACTCGAGGCCTCAA
This sequence comes from Platycnemis pennipes, assembly GCA_933228895.1. Taxonomy (NCBI): domain Eukaryota; kingdom Metazoa; phylum Arthropoda; class Insecta; order Odonata; family Platycnemididae; genus Platycnemis; species Platycnemis pennipes. The sequence continues at coordinate 69,792,976 of OW121847.1, read as the reverse complement.
TATCTGGGTCCTGTGCAATGATATCGGAGTTATCCTTCCAAACAGTCTATTATGTTTCATAACAATACTTTTCACTACAAAGACAAAGGAAAAAAAACGTATTTTCAACATTATTATATTTTAACATCATCTTCTATGCAAAATTGAAGAAAAAATATATCCCCAGAGCCGTAATTTTAAGGAGAGGAGGGTGACTGTAATTCGTATGTAAACCCACGTGAATAAGTGTTAGAAAGTTATTATCATTTATTAGTTTATTTAATTTTTTCCCTCTTTTCATTTTTATCAATTTACTATCCCTCATTTTTATTTTTATCTTGTGGGTATGACGGGTCACTGGCGTTGGAGAAATCCTCGTAAAAGTTTGTGTGCGTGTGATTGCATGCACGAAGGGACTGTACTTAGTATACAATCGTGAGTGATTGTGTGGGCCACTGTTCGTTTTTACGTTTACCTTGTTTCCGTTGATTTTGTGTGTGACGATTGTTTGTCAGTTGCTATAGTAACACTAATGAGTGAGTGGGTCATTTGTTTCAGAGTTTGTGTCTCCGGAAGGATATCCGCTATCATTTTAGCGTTCGTTTAGCATAAAAATTTTATAGCCAGAGAGCCATTTGTGGTCCCATCCAAAGGTCAGAGTAAAACACTTGATGTGCTCTTGACATCAGTCTCAAATAGGGATCGAAACCACACTATACAGGTATGCTTGGCAGAGATCGAACCGTCCGCGTAGCCGTTGCAAATGCCTGGCCTAACAACCAAAAGGTCGCGAGTTCAATTCTCGACTCGGGCACGGATTTCAAGTTCGTCTTTCCCAAGTAGGCTCCACCGAATTATGAAATAGATGTCATTTTTGTGAAAATTTCAGGACACACATGTTTTGGCCCTTCTTTCGATTGGCAGTAAAATATTATCATCATATATTTGAAGAAAAAAGATGTTGAAAATCAGCAATTTTGCATGTGGTTATACGGCAGAGCATGGCTGTAACAGTAAAATTTGCAGATTAATTATGTGGAGAGAAAAGTCATTTTGACAAAAAAACTAATATAAGATGCGCAATTTTATGTAGAATTTAGCATTGTAAAAAAGTACACGACTTACCACACCTGTTTAATTGATATTAGTATATGTTTGCTCGAAAAAAAGTAGAAAAACCATAGTTACATGAAAGCGGTGCTACAGTATGTTGTTACAATTGGCAACGGTAGGTACTTGTGACGGAATGAGCTTACGAGCCTATAGACTTACCTAATTTAGGAATAAACCTTACCAAGGTCTTTCTTATATTTTTTATGTAATTCAAATATTTCATTGGTTAATGACATGGTGTAATTAATACCAATGCTCCCAAATGGTAGCAGCGTCATTGTTGCCAAACAATTAAAAAAATATCAATATTAATAAAATTCAAACAAAGAGTTGCATTTGCAAGTGAATAGTTTGTAACTAAGTAAGAAAATATTTAACCTATTTTAGAATAAGTAATAGCGGGAATGAGCATGTCTTCTCACTTTATAAGTTAAACGTGGCAACAACACCTCAGCCACGTTCCGAAGTCAAAATGAGTTAAAATAGCTTGTAAAAAATAGATTTCAACTACAACGCGCTATATAATAGCATACCTACTCATACAATTACTGTGTGTGCGTTATCACACTATAGATGAATTCCCATGTAGGCTTTTTTTCTGAATCGGTATTTATTCATTAAATAACATAGCTCTTTTACGGAATTTCGAATCGCGGAGTCAAGGTGGAACCTCCTTAACGTAAGAGTATGCTAATGGCCCAACAATCACTGCCACTGCTGTGATTTGAATCTGGGCTATAGGGTTGGGAAGCCAGCCCCCTTATTCTCTTTCTGAAACTCTCGTGGTATCCAAGGGATACCATAGGTTTTTCGGGACTTGCGTTAACTTTTCGTAAACATTCTAATGAGGAAATCAATGAAACGCAACCTCGGTTTCGTTGCTGGGGAGATAACCGAGGTTGCGTTTCAAACGAGAATACGGGCCCAGTACTCTATCCACCACAACAATCCGTCATCCATTTCCTTTCCTTTCTCCCCTGGATGTCTGATAAAAAGGACATCTCTTTGTGCAATCACGTAAGCATGAGCGTATAAAGAATTTTACTTCGATTAGATTAGTCGTGCCACTTCGTACGTATAACCAGCCATGTGACGATACATGTGGTACGTGATTAAATTTAAATATTTGATATTTCGCCCGCGCTGGCCCGTGACAGCATAGCGTGCATAAGCGTGCGACTAGGGCTCGTAGAGCAGGAAAAGGGGTAGGTATCCCGTTTATGTTTTACGCTTGCATTACCCTCCATCTCCTTGTGCTGCTCGATTATTTTGCCGCTTATTCCACCGAAAATAAGCGAATCGGAAAATAAGTGGGTGGCAGTAGGAAATGCGAATGTTCGCGATAAATTTGTCATTTCGCACTCCAACCTGCATTCAACATTCAAATTTATCGCGTGCAACGTGATCTCATTTTCTTGGGATTGGCTCAAAGGAATCTTTTCGCCACGGCATGGTTGGCAGTAATAGCACTGAAAATTTACTTTAATTCCTTGGATTTCTCTCTAGAAAGTGAAACTTGTTTCGCTTCTGTTGTGAAAAGAAACTTGTTCCGCTCCCGAAGAGAAGGACCTCTATCTGTTTACTATGCTGAGCAAAGGGATAAATTATGTATCTGAGTCCATTTATTATACTCATCTATAAAGCCGCGAATTTATCAAGTCGTATAGGACGCAAAATGGGGTAATGGAGGTCATGGCCATTTACTGCCAACAAAAACAAGAATCAGTTCTTGAATTCGTCCCCAATTGCTACCCAGGAAGTGACCAGAAACGTTCCCTGCTGTGTCCTGTGTATTTTCAGTACATGATATCCATACGAAATAGGCCTAAATAATGAACTTGAACGTGTGCAGCGAAGATCGACAAGATTTGTAATGGGACAGTACGATAACTATATTAGCGTAACCAGTCTATTAAATGAATTAAAATGGGAATCATTGTCAGATCGTATATTGAAATTTAGACATTCTCTTAAATAAATCCCAAGATAATATTTTAACTGATGATGTTAAAAATATTTTGCGATCCCCAACTTACTATGGTAGACTGGACCATAATCACAAAATTAGATAAATTGATTGCCGAACTGACAGATTCAAAATGCCCTTCTTTCCTCTTAGAATTATATCCTCGTATATGAATAGCGGTAAATATATCCAGTACGAGTGTTTCGGACGGACGGACAGCATAGGTAGTTGCATGTTGGCGTAAGGGCCTTAAGCTAACTCAACTAACAGCATGTTTTTGCATGCTTACCTTTCTATTTTTATCTTTTTTAAATAGTGAAGTTTAGACAAGTATATTAATATTAATCCTTTTTTATGCATGATATGTAGTGCACATTTGGTGAGAATTCACCCCCTGCCACGCACCTTTATGGTGGCTTTCAGGGTATTATGTTGATGTAGATGTTCCCCTTTTGATTTAAAATCCGTTGACGGCATGGTTCAATATTCTTCCTGTGTGCTCTATGCTGCATTCTGAGATTTGATCTCCACCCACGCTATCACAGCAGGAAGTCCCGCAGACCGGTTCCGACCAAATACTCTCGCCCACCGTGTTGGACGGTCACAATATTATCGCTCCATTCGCGAACTTACCCAACTCAGGTCAATGAAACTAGGTGCTTGCGATCGCCAAAGCCCTATGTTACGGCGAAATTTTGGAAACCAGTTAGGTCATTTAGCTTCAATCTGGAATGTACACGGTTCGAACCCGGAGCGATGTCTCCGGAGCACTCAGTCTCCATATTTCATTCCACAACTTTGTATACTTCGATTTCGTACTTTGATCTTCACCCCCTACCACACACCCTCGCGGTGGCTTGCAGGGTATCGTATAGATGTAGATGTAGATACTTATCCTTCTTACGTCAAGACCCCACAAAAGCTGAATACAGAAAGACAACACCAGAAACTACGCCATATTTCGAATTACTAGATCTCGTAAGCGGAGAGTAATATGAAGTTTTATGTACTGATGAATGATAATGTATCATCACTCACACTCACTCAGTCATTCAACCCGAAGGTTGGTTTGTATAGGTGAGGGTAGAGCTCACCCCCGACTAAGCCACAGGCGTGTGAAATTCACACATTCAGGGTAGGGGGGCCAGTTGCTTTCCCTGTGCCACCTCGCACTCCAAGGATTGTTTTTTCGTTCGGGGGCGTCAATAGGCTTCACCCGGATTTGAACCCGGGACCCTTCAATCGAAGGTTGGTTTGGATAGGTGAGGGTAGAGCTCACCCCGGACTAAGCCACAGGCGTGTGAATTTCACACATTCAGGGTAGGGTAGGGGGGCCAGTTGCTTTCCCTGGGCCACCTCGCACACCTAGGATTGTTTTTTCGTTCGGGGGCGTCAAAAGGCTTCACCCGGAGTTGAACCCGGGACCCTTCCATCAGTACCCAAGCGCTCTACCCACTAGGCCACCACGCTCCCTTTGATGTATCATGTATCATGATGTATCATGTGTGAAGTAAAATGAACTGAATTACGTTACTGCCATGAGATGCCGATCCATCTTTGCCATGGAAAAGATTTGATCTCCAATTCCGCTTGCTTATATTTAGTCCTAAGAAGGGAAGCTGCTGAGATTCCTTCGCGTATGACACGTATGTAGTACAGCAGTTGGTTTACTTATTATCACTTAAACGATTTTACGTCCAAAATTTAGATTTTTTCACTAATTGGCAACCACATCCTCCGATTGTTAAAAGTGAGAAGAAGAAATTATGAAAAAAATTGCCTACGACCGAGCATTATTAATTTAGAAGCAAACAAGTGATGCAAAACTAGTGCTGAAGATTTGGTCATCTATATTGTTAAGCACAAGCGACAGGCGAGTATTTCACTCACTCTTTCGGCGTTAACGCCGAATTTGAATTCAAATAGACTTTTGTGAGTCACCCTGCACCACTGTTCAAGTATTACAAACTGGAAAGCAATACAACCCAAACGCTCTAAACGTAATCGCGTGAATTGAGTCCATCGTCGTCACACTTACGCGGAACCAGAGGACCGGGATTCCATGGCGAGAAACGAGAGCCGACGACGTTCGACGGCAAAACTTTCCTGTTGCCCGTTATCGGAATGAACGGGTAGCAAATTAATGACGGCAACAAGGCCAAGGTTATGCTTTCCACCTTTCCTTAGCGTTCCACGGAAATAGTCTTGGACTTGGGTGTCGGACAGGTGACGATAACGAGCAAATGTTTTCCTTCTTCACTTTCGGCACTATCGCTGTGGCGTCCTAATCACGGCGACGGCGCACCGGCGTGATTCGAATGCTCAAAACTCAACCAGTATACATGGACATTCCTGACCCTCTCATACGACACAGGTCAGTGAACATCCATCATTTTTATCAGATCCCACCGAAGTTTGGGGATTGCCCAAATTAGTAAAAAAAAAACTTCTCATGAATATGCGGCAATAAAAGAATTTCAAAAATGTTTATTTCGCGCTGACCAGCGCTACCAGTAAGATTTAATGCATGTAAAATGTGTTATGCATGTGCACTCAGAGGGAACCTTGCATGCGAAACTACACACAATAAAAACAATGTGCAACTATATGAATATGCCGGTTGGTTATTCGGGGGGAGTGGTGGGGGGGGGGAGGAGAATGACAACTCAAGGTATTTTCGCCATTTTAGGATGGGGGTAAGTTTCTGCACACATGATTTTTTTTTCAAGGAACGGAGGACTGATGAAGAGAAACTCGGCTCCGCGAGCACGCGGACGGCGTTGTCGTTGACTAAAGTTTTCGTTTATTGTTAGAGTGAACGATCTCTCAAGCTCGTCTAGGGCCCGTATTCTCGTTTGAAACGCAACCTCGGTTATCTCCCCAGCAACGAAACCGAGGTTGCGTTTCATTGATTTCCTCATTAGAATGTTTACAAAAAGTTAACGCGAGTCCCGAAAAACCTATGTTATCCCTTGGATACCACGAGAGTTTCAGAAAGAGAATAAGGACCAGTAGGTCCTTATTCTCTTTCTGAATTGACCGATTGGTTTCGAAGTTAGCAGGGGTTTGCGTTGTTTACAACAAATCCATCAATTTTAGTGGTATAAACAATTTGTTTTCTTCAAACTGTTACTAATAGATCTGGCTTCCTTATATCAAAATCGCAAGTTCTTGGAACAAAAACTACGGGAATACCAAGCGCTCAAAGTTGGGCAACTTGATTTTACGCGCAAAAAACGGGTACTTTTTTGAGAAAAAATTAAGTACAGGAAATACTATGGAGCCGAAGATTTTTTGAAGTAAATGATCCAACGTAGAAATAAACTCTCTCTCGTATGCTTTTTGTTGCATTGAAATCGATCGCTTCGTTTAGACGATAGAGCTCCTCAAACTCGGGTGTCTTGCTTTTTTTTACAGACAGTAGCTCTCTGACGCTTTTGGTACTGCGAATTGCAAACGTGGATATGAAACCAGAATTCGAATTAATCGGTTTTCTCGACGGGCCGTTGCCATCTCCTACTGACCCAGTGGCTCGTTCACATCCAAGAAAGCATACGAAAGAGCGAGTGATCATAGGCACAGGCTTTAACTCCACCGGTCGAGCTGGCCACTAGACCGCTCAGGTGTATGCGCACTCATTTAACGCAATGGAACTATTTTCCCACTGTTCGCAGTCGATACCATAGCTGGGCAGGAGTGTGGGAGCGAAAGACGGGCGGAGTATGTACTGCACTGTGCTCTCCACGCAGGACACAATTAGGGACGGGCATAATAATGAAAACTGTCACTGCCGGGATTCGAAACCGGACTCTCGGAATGGGTGGCCAGTGCCTACTCTATATCCCTTCCTTAATCGTATACATTTCCGATGGAAGGGATTGAAAAGCAGCCCTCAAAATATTATTGAAAATGCATGTCTCTTTCATTCGGTTCAACCATCAAAAGTCTGGCATTCGATTCAACGAAGGATGGCCCATATGATTGTTCTCAATTCTGCGGAAAAGGGAAAACTGAGGCGTGATCTGAGGGGATATCCAGTTCAACGCTCGAAGCCGGCACGGAAATAAATATAGTGGGAGCAAAAACTGTACGATTCACGTGAGCAGTCAAGAGCGGAACCCGTCCATTGGAAAGTTAGAAAAATATTGGGCTGTCTCCAGCCGTTCCGACGGCGGTCGTCCACTACCCGAAAGGCATTAGGTACCCCCGGCCTAGCGATGGAAAAATGTCAGTCAAAATCGATTTTTCGAGCAATCGATTTTTAATCGAAATGAAAAGCTCGACTTTTCAGCAAAAATCGAAATTTGAACCAAAAGATCGATTAATCGAAGAAATCTATGGTTCATTTTTGAAAAAAATGCAGTTGGTACAACAACATGTTTATTATTCATTTGAAAAACGCTCATAATACATATTTTAATAATATAAAAAATCCCTAAAAATGTACTTAGAAAACATTCTTGAATTATTATTTGTCGTAAAAATTTACAATTTACTTTAATGTGGATCACCGCTTGGAACCATTCGGCTTCACTAAAATTTTTAAGAAAGATCAACTGATTGAGATACTTTGTTGATGATCTAGGGCGTGCCTTTCCAATTTTACCGGCCTAAGAGAAAAGTCTTTCACATGGGACGGATGACGTTATCATACTCAGCACTGTGATCGCGAAACGGTACGTGTTGGGGTATTCACCCTTTATCTCCTCCCAGACTTTCAGAGGATTGGGGTTGACTTTCCTATCAACGGGTGGCCTGTTGAGGTATTGCCTAACTTCTACTGGCATCTACTTCTAACAAGAAGTGACCTCAGTAGCAGTTCATCGAGGACCTCTACTGACTACTACGCGCTGCCGAGATCAAACGAAATGGTCAAGATCGAATTTGAAAAATCGAGTTTGGATCGAAACTCGAAGATCATGGCTCGATCTCGATTTCCTCGATCTTTGACTATTAAAACTCGATTTCCGATTTTAATCGAAATCGATTTTTCCATCACTACCCCGGCCATGGGCACGATTCTCGGTGGTCGTGCCATGAGACGTATCTGAACTCGACTCATGAGGGTCACATTTAAGATGTTGACGTGAGCAAATGAACGAGACAGGAAAGCCAGTAAAATGGTTCCATTAAACTAACGGAGCCTAATTTTTATGGTGTCTTAGATGAACCTTGCCTCCCCCTTTAATTGTGAATTTTCTACATAGAATGGTTGATCTAAGGACACTTCCCAGCATTGACCCACCGCCTCACTATGGGTTCATTTTTAACCTTGCCCGAAAACGATCTCTTTTCTTGTTTCAGTGCCGCTTTCAACTCTCCGTTTCTTGCGCTTTCCTTCATACCGCCTAAGTTCTTTGATATTTTCCTACCTCTTCAGCTCCTAAACCTGCTGACTCACCTCTTCAACCTTATATTTCGTTGCCACTCAATACGAATTCTACGCCAAGGGTTAGAAATAACACCATGGATGGATTTTAATGTTGTGACTAAATGCAAGTCACCCACGAGTTCGAGATGAAAAGCTCTGGCTGCCTCATGATTCGAGAAATCCCAATGTTTCCCAATGTTACAGGTGAAATATTAGTATTGGAATTCCACTCGGAGACCTAGAAAGTCCCGTCGTTTTTTGTGGCACTAGAACATTGTTTCACAGCACTTCATAAAGTGCATATCACTCCAGGATCGAGACGGTTTACCGTAGTTCACAAATGTTTTACTCCAATCTCTCTCAAATTCTCACGCTTTGGAATGACTGTTTGTAGTGTTCTTAATTTAAATAATTGTATTATTTTTCGTGAAAATCAGTTACCCACATACTACAAATAAAAGGAACTCTTTTTAAGCATTTTCAACTAGGATTTGTGGAGGTAGGTACTCTCCCATCCTGGAAGTCCGGATTAGGCAGATATTTAGTAGTGGGTGGATTCAAGTTTCACAGCATCATTGGTTAATATCATTATCTACTGTTCAACGTCCGCAAAATTCCCCGAATAAATAGTGGAAAAAAATTAATGGTATTAACCCAGTATTCGAATCGAAGGTAGGTGTTGTTGGCTGAGGTTTACGCTCACCTTCCGCAAACTCCAGCATGTGATACTCGTGTATTAGGATAAGGTAGCAGTAATTTTTCCGTCTTGGACACCACTTATCTTTGGAGAAATAATTTCTCGAGATAAGCTTGAGACATAAAGGATACTATAATCATTCTTACGATAATCAAGCCAGGCACGCCTTTTCGAAGTGCAATACGTCAAACTCTCTCCACGCTTTCGCGACGGCGGACATGAAGCGCTCGATTACAATCCTGCATTAGCTAATCAAGCTCCTTGATCAACGAAATGTGCCGTCGAATTTTAGTGGTGTTCGAAGAGATAAGGGCTTCGTGGCCCTCAGCACAGACCGCTGCGCTCTTTCGCTGACCAACCCTCGTGACCTTCGCATAGCTTCACTTCCCGCATTCCACAAACCACCATGGAAAGTCATGAACGGTCGCCCTTGTCTATAGCCTTTCAGTCCCATTTCTGAGGCCGGGGTGTATTTCACGTCGCATTGGTCCATAGTAACATCGAACAAAGACACAAGGTTCCTGAGAAAAATCTGCCGATTACTCTACGGTTTACTACTATGATCATGGTGCATATAAACATTTATCAGGAAAAGGCAGTCAATGATTGCACCTCGGAAGGTTTAAACTTCCGCCTTTTACAAAAATTACATCGTTAGAGTGTCGCCACAGACCCGAGTTCATGTCAAAGCAGGCCCGGTGACAGGAATTTCGGGCCCCTGGGCAACTGAGTGGTCCGGGCCCCCTGAATCCCGGCAAACCCCCTCACTCAATTTAGACCAGAACTGCGAACTTTCAGGTTATTTTATAACCAAGACTATCAGCCTGATTATCAGCTTTTTCTGCAGAAAAAACTTGCACACTGTCATACATTATCCTTTGATTTACAACAAATTGTCCTTTTTAAAATTAAACACATGTCAGTGGAATGGAATGGGAAAACAATTTCAAAATGAAGATTTTTGGCCGTGTAACACACTTTACATTTTCGTTTTTCAGTAATCAAAACTAGGACTTACTTGAACTTGAAAATTTTATAAAAAGTCATGATAAAACGTACTTTTCTTTTTTTTCAAAATTAGCATATCCACAATTACTCCCATCTTTTCAGAGATAATTTTATCACCACCAAATTAAAACGAATGCAGATTATTCACTTCTACTAAGCTTTACTTTCACTACAACTCTCTCAATGAAACATAACTGCAGGGAATGGGTAAAAATAATGTAAGTTAAGGGTTTTGACGAACAGAATATATTTTGTTGTGCCTCAATATTAAGCTATTTTTGATAACTTGTTTCCTTTAGGTGTGCATAATTCAAGTAAAGTAGAAACTAAATTTTTACTAGGTGAATAAAATCTAATGTGACGTATAAATCAGGGATATTCATATTGTAACGCAGGAAAAATGAAAGATTTGAGTAGATTTTCTCGATGAACAACCAAAAGCTCCGCGGCGTCCAAAATGTACCTTTCTACATGAACCTCCTAGTAGGGTCAAAGGCTTGGACTTCTGGGGCGAAGGGGCAAATAAACGGAAAAAAATGTCCATAATAGTGTCCCTCTGGAACGTATAATAATGTTTCGTGCGAAAAATACAGGAATTTTAAGGCTTTGAGGGTGTGAATGAGAAGTTTACTTTTGAGAGGAGAAACCTTGAACGCGATTTCGCGTACACTTTAAGACCTTAATATTTCTATATCCCCATGATTTTATACGTGTAGAGCTGGTGGAGATCGATATCAATGTACACATATTTAAAAAAGGCGAATAAGAAACGTTATGCTCCTTATGGCTTGAAAAAACTTACTTGCATCACGTCATTTCCAGCTCCCGGCACGTGTCTCAAGCTCCGCACGCGCGCACGAAAAATGAAATGTAATTATTGGCGTCGCAAACGAATTTTCAATTTATTTCAGATCTACCTTTATAAAGCATCAACAATTGATAAAATGAGTCACTTGAAAGGCACTTAACATGCCAGATATTTACTACTTAAAATGAATTTTTGTGTGAAAATAGTGTATGCCATTTTGTTACGTAATCTCACCTACATTTAGGAAAAGAAACCCCAAAGTTAAGCATAGTCAAGTAAAAGAGTGGTTTTAACAGACCTACTGGTTTTTTATCCGACCAAATTCCTCCCACAGCGTCACCTTCAACTTAAATAGGAAGATTTTCATAAAAACTAAAGTCGGGTGTAATTTTGGCTATGTTTGAGTCCATGCATCTCGGTAACGGCGACAGAACATGACCAATTACATGCCATTCCATGGCTGCCAATCAATTATGATTATTTGTACCAATTTTCATGATTCTATCTCCAAAAAAGCCATTTTGGAATTTTGGGACTTTTTTCGAATTCAGGCTACTGTGCATCGGTTCAAATTTTCCTTCCTATCCTTTCTATTAACATAAACCACACAAAATTATGACAGTTATTATGGGCCTTGATCTTATTTAAGTAAAACAAAGAAACTAATTTAGAAAAAATTCAGAAGGATAAATCATGTTTAAGAATTAATAACTTTAAGAAATTAGTATATATTCACAAAATTTTAAATATAAAATATTTTTTGCTTCCCTTTTTTATTTTACCCGGGAGTTAAGGATTGCAATCCCGGAATACCAAATGAAACGACAATCCCAAAATCTCGGGATTTATTATAAACGAATCCCGGGATTCCGGGATTGACGTACAACTTTTCGCTAACAGGCAGCGCTAATAAGTAAGTTTTCTTGGGCATGAAATGCAACACATTTGACGTCTGAGTCCATTGACTAATACATTTTATTGGAATAAGTAATTTGTCATCATTTGTAATACATAAGAAAAATGGAAATGAGCTTACGTGTTAAAGAAATAGTGATCGCCAGCATAAAACAAGATGTACTAAATTCCAGAAAATGTTGCCTAACTTTTGATGATGATCCCGTAATCCCGGGATTGAAAAATCTCTCTGGGATTGCAATCCTTACCGGGAGGCTAGGTTGGGGGGCCGCGGTCCCTCCCTTTCCCGTGTATGGGCGCTCATGTATACAAAACCAATGACACAACACTAGAATGTGTAGCTTGCTACTGATAATCTGTAACTTTGACTGCAGAATAAACGATTATTTACAGTCCACTAACAAGTAAACAACAGACTTTAGGCGGGGGGATTGGGTTTCTTTTCGTTTAGGTTACATGTCGCTGAGTGGCGAATGTTCGCGGCAAAGGGAGGGGAGGTTAGTGTCGACACAGGGCCCGCGCTTCTCGCTCTATCGTCCCCATCACCCCAAAACCCTCGATGACCACAACAACAATGCTAACGTTATACTTCTCTATTGCACACTGACACACGCTCTACCTTCATTTGTTTTTTCACTTTTTAAACAAAAAAAAATTGTATTCTTTTTGGCATTTAAATTTATTCATAGTTTAAATTTTTGTTTTCGATTAATTTACTTTGACCCGGGCCCCCTGATGGCCCGTGCCCCTGGGCATTTGCCCCCCCCTGTCGCCGGCCCTGTGTCAAAGTATAGGCTAAATAAAACCATTGTAAACGAGTTGTTTGCCGTTATGAGCTTATTCATTCCGAGAAACATCAGCTGTATATGCCCCAAATCATCCACACATTGCCATCCACACCTTGACGCATGTCAAGTGTATGACTGGATAATTCAGTGGTAACGGTGATAATCAATAAACACTTTTATGTACCAATTTCTTATTTATTAATTTGTCAAATACTTGGTGATTTTTTATTGCTTGTTTGTTAACATGTTTTCATCATTTTGGATGGATTTTCATGGTGATATAAAAACAAATAAGGGGAATTGTTAAAACCGAGGACATCTTGCAAGAAGGTTGATATGTTTGTAGGTACATACGAATTGAATTGAACTGTTGAATGCAGAAAAATAAAAAGTGCAAAGGGTTAGTGGGAATTTCATTATAATCGCTTTGGCACGATACATTCAGTAGGTACGCTCCATATCTACACCAACAACTCAGACGTTTAAGTGTTTAATATCTTTTTAAGGGTATACATTTTATGCGTAATTATCTACTAAATCCGTTTCCTCAGACTGCAGATTTAAATGAATAAATGAAGTAAAAGACTTTCGTTTACAACTCAATCATGATAAGCATACCTCCAACAAACTTTCAGAAGATAATGTGTTCTAGACAGCCAGTGAATCCAGTAAGTAATTAAAGACACAGATAACCTCTACTAATTGCTCATTAATTTATCATGCGCAGTCAAAGCAATCAACAAGCCACGCTCTCCCACCACAAAACTGAATAAGGGTGGCCATACACAGCAAAAGGACTTTAAAATTCAAGAACATCATTAAATGGTACATGCCTTCAGTCCCAACTCAACTATCTAATCTTAAGCTGTCTGATACCCACGTATACTCTCTCCCTCCATACCACTAAACATACTCCTGTATATCATGTACTTCTTCAGTCCACCGTCCCACAGCACTTCATCTATTTTCCCCAATAACTTCCTTTCCTTCCACGTCGTCCTCTGAACTTTGTCTTTTATCTTACTACCAGGGGTGGTGTGGCCAGAGCAGGAAGGCGGGGAATCCCACCCGGGCCATATTACGTATAAAATAAGACGTTTATCGCAGCGAAAGTTTTTATGTCGTTTATATATTATTTGCAAACATTTTGCCCTAACGAACTGAAACGCGTTTTTAACGCACAATTTTTTCAGAAGGGGGAAGGAGGGGTCGCAAAAACCGGGCCCCTCTGGACATGCAGCGGCCCCGGCCCCCGAGCACCCACGCCGCCCCTGCTTACTACTGCTACTTACCTGCTTACCCTGCTACTGTAATTAACTACAAACTATATGTCCAAACCATATCTTCAAATTCACATCTACGTAGATTTCAGCACCCTCTAGATCCCTAACCAGGGTTTATCAAGTTTTGTGACCCAACAAAGCCATAATTCATATTTATCTCTCCATTCGTGTTTTTAAATACTTATTATAAGGAGGAGTACATATCAACAATTATCACCAATACTCTGGGGAGTTTCGAAAAACCAATGGTGGGATAAGGATATGCACTTTGGGTGTCATGACTCGGAAAGTATTTGCGGATGAAAAAAGCGAGGCTATAGCCTATAGGATTAAATGTGTAGGTAATTAAATATAAGACACACTAAAAATGTAGTACTGGAGCACTTCGAGCTTCCATGATTTATTTTTTCTCATGTTTTGTACACTTCGCTCAACTGCAGACTGAGTTTCCAGAGCTTACTGCCGTATAGGCCTTCACCAACTTTGTGCACCAACTAATCAACTATGATAAAAATCACTCTCTGTTCGAGCTGTCCTTTTCCCATTTCTCACCCTAAGGATAGATCATACATGATAATGCCCATTGTCATAAGAAAATCTTTCTAGATGAGTTTATTTTACAATGAATATCAAACACTTCCACTAAGTGAAGCCTGAAGGAATAGATTTCACGTAAAAGATAAGCATGTATAGTTTTTGTGTGTATAAACCACATTCGCCCAACTCGACGACCCTAATCTATAAGACAACTTCTTATTTTCCGGTACTTTTCAAAACAAAATGACAAAATTCATCACTATAATTGTTGTAACTATAGTTGCCTTTTTTCAATAATAATTTCTCCCTTCACTTATCTTGAAAGCGATTGCCTCAGTGAGAAATTTAAAATCATTCTAAATACAACCGTTCAGTTTAAGAAAATAAAACTTCAATTACATATTTATGGCAATTACCATAAATATGCGATATGTTATTTGCTGTGGTCGTCATGCAATTTCTTAAACGGTGAAGTTCGGTGCCGCGGCATACCGTAGAAAAAAATTATTTCGCCGCACCAAGCTTTTGTACCAATCCCAGCTGGACTTAAATTCGTATATTGACATGTTACATCCTCTCCGAACTTTATAAGCTTTCCGAGTCATGCCACCCCGCTGAGTTGCACTATCTTCACTACTTCGTGTGCAACATCATGGAATCGGCTTGAAATTGGACCACTGAATGACTTTCGATAGATGAAGTAGCTTGCCCTATTTCACCATTTGCAGATTCCTTTTTGCGTGCATTAGCCTCAAACACACCGAAGTTTCTTCAATCGTCTCAGTTCAGCATGCGAAATGATATGCTTAAAATTTGCTTCATAAGTCTATTTCCTTTAGATAATTTGGCCGTTACACTTAGGCCATACATATATTACGTTCGTATTTTAATATGTCATTTTTATAAGGGTTGAGTACGTTATTCATGGATCAATCACGAATTCACCTCATGTTGATAAACGTATAAAGGCGCCGAAATTGAAACACCAATTTATTTCAGCATTCGTTTGTTTATATTTTATGGTATAACGGGTATTACGCGCTAGATTGAAATACAGTGGCTATGTATGATCATAATTAGTTGAAACAACTATTATTCCCACCATAAAAAATTCAAAAGTTAATGATTTAGCTTCAGTATTTTGTGAAGTGCATTTATATGAATTCCTTAACCATACGTACATATCCGTTGAAGAGTCGTAATAATTACAATTGAAATTTTTCCAAAAAACTTCGCCTTGGCATCGGTTGAATACGGTATATAAACACTTTTTTAATGACCTGGTTACATTAACATTCACAAGTTCACGAACGTTTCCCTCTGAAACACGAGTGCAACTTGTACTCCATGAACCAAATCAGAACCGGTTCTATTTTCTGTTCATCCATTAGTACATACAATTTAGTGAGGTTACACAGTGAATTTTAGAGTTCATGCATTCACACGTTAACCTGTACTACGTGATATTGTATTGTGTAACCACGGCTTCACACTTTCATTCATTAGGAGCCCTAAGACTTGTTACGCGACTCCCACCTAGATAGGAAATTTCCTATTTTCACCCCAAATTAATTAATGTTACTACAGCGTTTCCGCCAGCGAGTGGCGTACAGACAAGGGGTGGGGTTAAGGTTTAATCCCCCCCAATAGCATTCGCGTAATTTACAATATTTTGCACTAGCGTTTATAATTTTGCTTATTAATAAGCAAAGCAAATATCAATTGATATGAAAAATATAAGATTTTCCCCAAAGAAAGATGTAAATTTCATTGTTGCTTTAGTGAATAATAATCTAAATATTATATTAAGATGACGCTCATAAATATTAATGAAACTCTTAACCAGAAGAAAAGCCTGCATACGCCAACATATGAAAATCCAAGTAACAGTTCATCCATAATTTTTTATCCATTTTTAAACCATCTGGTCTGAGTAATCTTGGGGTTGCGGACAGAGGCAGCTATTTAAACTTCAAGGAGACAGACGACGAATCATCAGAGATCCTGTGTGTAAGTAAGTGGTCCACTCTTCACTGAAAATCCATGATTCAAACTTAATTGTATATCGAGCAATGAAGGATTTTAACGTGCACGGAGTTAACTTTGATATCTTCAACTCCTCTTTATTTACCTTTAAGAGGTTTGTATCAAATAACATTACTACCTAATCTACACTATATATCATCTGCACTGTGTATCAAGTCTTATGGGAAATTAAACTTCACTGTATTATTATTGACTTATTTTCTATTGTACATACATTGTATTTTTTATTATGTTCTTGGATTGCTTTATTCCTTCTACATGTATAACTTATGATATGACTGAATTGTATTAATAATGTAGCACATACTTTGTATTCATTTGAAACAGGGTATTAGCCCGTAAAATAAATGTATTATTATTATACAAGCAAAGGTAGGGAAGAAAGCTAAGTATGTATTCTCCAGCATCACTCACCTTAACCCTTTGGGAATTTAATTGATATTAAATAGGTGCATACATTACTTGAAAAGAAATATATATCTTAAATGATGAAACCACTCCACCAATACAAAGCAAAAAGTAAATCATGTGTGGTCAAGAATCCAACAGGAGTGAAATTGTGATTCTTCACATTCAATTTCTTTGAGTAGATAAATTTTTCATTATTTGAGCCACTAATTCATGCCTATGGATCCTAAAACATCCAAGAGTAGGATGAAACCTTTCTTATTCAAATAAACTTCAGAACTGGACATTCGGTTTACGAAAACCCAAGCCCACATTCCTACCTTAAAATTCATAATGTTCTAGATGTTGCATAACTGGATGTCATGCTTTTGATTCTTACCTTGAACGTGGATGCTAAAATAATAATAAAAGATGTAGGTATGGTACTTGTGAAGCTCAAAACAAAGAAACATTGTCGAATTCCCAATAATTTTCAGGCATGACAAAGAGCAAGTATTTCTCTTCAGCAAAAGAGAAGTAATTGTGTTAGTGTTATTACAACTCTTCTTTAACCCCTTCATCCAAAATATAACCCTCATAATGCCAATGAATGACCAGCAAAATATACAACAATGACCAAGACAAATATCATCATCCCAGCAAAATCCCCATAACTAAGCATACATGAACTATTCATCAAGAAAAACCAGCACTCCAATCTATAACAAACGATCATCTCATATTTTTTTTAGATGATATTCACAAAATGCAGGGTAGGATATCAGGATCATAAAGGGTGTAACATGGGAATTTCCAATTGCTATCTATTATCAGATTTCAAATATAGAAACAATGGAGCACTGAGGATTAAAGAATTTTATTAACATTCAAAGAAGCCAGTTTAAGGTTGCAGAAAAATTGCCTTTCCTAACAGCTTCTACAAAGCAAGACATCCACTAATGATACATTCTTTCAATAAGAATAACGGGTGAATTTTCATCAAAACAAATAACTACATCAATCTAGGCTTAAGGCTAATTTGTGCAATTTTAAGTGGGTCCTACAGGTACTTTATCTCTGTGCATAAATCTGTGAATAAAATACACATGGAAGTAAAAAATAATTCCTTGTTGATAGCACTGTGTCCTTCATAGTCTCTATTAGACACCCAAAAGTAAACTTAAGCAAGTATATATACTTTCTTGTAGCAACCATTAGGTGCCTTCATTAACTTGACCCTAGGAATCCAACCAAAAAATGAAAAAAAGATACAGATTAAGCTGCAAGACATTACTTCCATCTTGAGGATCAGATCATTCAAAAATAGTTTTTCCTGGCACCAAAATGAAACTAGCATGAAATCCTTGATTTTTTTTCAAATTAAATGGTGGGGTGTAAAGAAGTAGTACTCAGAGAGGCATGTATACCAATGGTCCCAGAGTCAAATAGCCACAATATGAAGGAACATGATATTTTTAACATGGCATAATGAAATTAGTTTAGTTCCAAAATGAAAGGTAATTCAAATTGGTATTAAAATTAAAGATTGTGAAAAAAGAGAAGAATGGAGCCTCATAAGGTGATGCTTTAAACACTACCCAGGCTTTTTAAAATTCAAAGTTGTTAGTCTGTGTGAGCAAGGATCTTTCTCACACTGTGTTACAAGAAGTGCTACTACTTGGCTGCAATACCAAAACAGAGAGAGCCCCATGACTAAAAGTATGCTTCCAGTGAAGATCTTACTGCTTCCACTATGTAACTATAGAATCACAACCATCTATCTCTCACAGATCTCTCCAAGATCAAGTTTGAACCTCTGTGATGAATAATTTTTGCGAAAACAAGTCTCACCCTTAATCTCTGAATCCAAAAGTATGTCAATTGAATGTCCATTGGAGTAAAACGTTATAATGACTTACACAAGGACTTACCTTGCCAGCTCTCCAAAGTGTGCTTATTCAAAGTTACTTATATGGATGATTACAGTACAGACTAGCTAGCTGAGCTTTGGATAGGACTGGTCTGAAACACAAAATGCTAATGAGCAATCAGGGAAACTTCTGAAATATATTCCAGGAAGAAAAATTGTCTAAAATAAGTTTCAGCAATGATCTTTATAAAGGCTCTTTTAAAAGTTATTTTAACAGCATACACTAAAGCCCGTTTCACACGATACTTGATCCAGTACAAGGTCTAGTATACTCGCTAGTATGCTAGCTTTCCAGTGTCGTGTGAACAGAACCAGTATACTGGCTGGCAAGCATGCTAGCTAGTATACAGCCCGTTTCACACGATACTTGGTCCAGCACAAGACCTAGTGTGCTAGCCGCTACTTGATATTGAGGACGGAAACTGGTATGCTTGGAACCGTACTGGGAGGTTTCACACGATCATCGACCTTGTGCTTGCTATGAATCGGTTATTCCATATGATTCCATACAAATTTAAAAAAAGAGAAGATCGCACAGCGCCAGTAACGTGACTTGATTGGTCGATGGCTACTGGGCTACTAGGTCCTACTAGAAATCTAGTACCGCATCAAGTACGAAATCCAGTAGCTCAGCGAGTATACTAGCTAGCATGCTTGCCAGCCAGTATACTAGTTCTGTTCCCACGACACTGGAAAGCTAGCATACTAGCGAGTATACTAGACCTTGTGCTGGATCTAGTATCGTGTGAAACGGGCTTACTCGCTGAGCTACTGGATTTTGTACTTGATGTGGTACTAGATTTCTAGTAGGACCTAGTAGCCCAGTAGCCATCGACCAATAAGTCACGTTAAAGACACTGTGCGAACTTCACTTTTTTTAAATTAGTATGGAATCATATGGAATAACCGATTCATAGCAAGCACAAGGTCAATGATCGTGTGAAACCTTCAAGGATGGTTCCAATCATACTAGATTCCATCCTCAATATCAAGTAGCGGCTAGCACACTAGGTCTAGTGCTGGATCAAGTGTCATGTGAAACGGGCTTAAGCAAAATGGTTATCTTCCTTTAAATGAAATTCTATTGACTCAAACTTGAGTGCATCACCACACTACAGACCTTTCACATGAACTAGGGTAGGCTTGATTTACCACTGATAATTAACCAACACTGACCAACATCACTGATATTACCTCAAATACAAAATGAAAAATGCTTCAATCTAAGATCACATGTCCTTCATAACTTTACTATCTAGGAGTGAAGCAAGTTGTACACCCATAGTATGACAGATACCTGATCAATTTGTTTCCTGTAGGACTGTTTAATGAAGTATAACATTTATATTTTCTCGTCTACGTGAATAGGTCTCTGGACACATATTCCAATAAATGCATTTTCGTAGAGTTTAAACAAAAAAATTACTTGCTGCGAAAGCAGTTTTGACAGAAAGTATTTTATTTTTAAAATATAAGCATTTGAATCGCCACGAGCTGGTCCCTCGCAAAAACGTAATTCGCATCGCTGCCATCTTGAATGACGTCAGGTCCTGCAACAGCGGTCGCGGTGCGTGTATTCCTATGCGAAGTTTGAAGCGTTTAGGAGATCACTATTGAAATGTCTTTCATGAACGCACTTTATTTTAATATGCCAAAGCGTTGTTTTAAATGTTGTCTTGTGCCAAAATATAATGACACCAACGGAAATGCCTCCCAACAAGTATTTTTTTTAATTACTCTAAACAGGATAATATGGGCGAAGAAAGAAGTGCAAGCGAAATGAAACTTTGTCTATGCGATCAAACGTGTGCATTTTTGAAAGTTCACTCTGCCTATATTCATTTTACCAATTCTGGAAGCTAAATTAAACTTAATTGTATCTTAATTTTGCAGAAACTAGGTCAAAACAAAGCGCCGCCAGTAGTACTATTGATGCGATTGACATATGGGCTCAATATTGATATATATTATTCGGTAAAGTTTTTTCATTGATCGAAAAACTGCTAGGAAATTTAAAATCAGTAATCAGAGTACGAGGGAAATGTGCTGGACATATGTCACGAAAAATCTTTTCCATATCAGGCAATATGCCATGTTTGAAAAAGTTCGCTAAGCAACTTTCAATTATGATTAAAAGACTGAACCCACTGAACCTATCGCTGCTTACTTTTCAAGATTAGATGTCGTAACTTTTATTAATCGCAAGCAGTAATTTTCACCGGTCAATTTCAGTTTTCGAAGGTCAGCGTGAACGATGGATGCGTGAATGGCTACTTGTGCACATAAAAACAATTTATTAAACCAAAGTAGTTGTAGACGGGAATATTTATTGCTTTGCATTACCTTCACGATTTAACATATTAGATTCACGTTTCAACATACCGCGTCTGCGTCGAGATCAGCTAATATGCCAAATACACCAATATTACACCACACAACATTAGAATCTAGGATCACGATCGCACTTGCTTGCTGCGACACAGGTTGAATTTTGAAGTTCCTCGGTATATTCGGTAATCAAGGGTTTTTTAATCCCCCTTTGTCTCAATAGCCCAATATATATTTCCCCAAAAGGAAGTTCTTGGAAATCGTATCAAAACTCATAACTGCACCATACGGTTATGCCACTACAAACAAAAGATTTTCACGTTCATTGTATTTTTTATTTAGGCCTTTAAGGCCTGGTTACACGATACATTAACACGTACGGGTTAATGTACATTTGCGTGAATGGTTTCTGCTCAACTTGTTCGTTAGTGCATGAACCAAATAGAACAGGATCTATTTTCTGTTCACGCATTCATTCATTTGTACATTTTGGTGTGGTTACACGGGGAATTTTCGCGTTCATGCATATACACATTAACTCGTACGGGTTAATGTATCGTGTAACCAGGCCTTAATCCGAATCCTTGAAAACATCCCAAATGATACATTAATGATATAATGTGCCTGAAAATAGAGAGATGTCGACACATATTGGAGCAGTAATTCAAAGTAAACAAATGGATAAAGTAGATTCCCATAATACATCTTATTTTTGTGGTCCCGAACTTGACGTACCTACGCAATCCCTGCACGAAATGCTCACTATAGTCTATAGCGGAGACAAGTAGGTATACCTACTTGTCTTCGCCATCCATCAAAATATGTGCTTCCACGACATATTAGTTTATGCTCGGGGCATACACGAGCACGAACAACATTTTATCGAGCTTAACCTGCACATAGCCGATGGCATCATCGTCGTGTTCCTCACGAACGACACTAACACCAAAACATTCATCATCGCCATATTATGAATATTACAAAATTCAAATGTGAACATTCATTTTCAAACATTGACATGCTTTTACCTCGCCATCTTAACTCTTTGGATTTCCGTTTGAATCATGTTTTCTTCGAAGATTGAACGAAGTTACATTTAAACACGGTGTTGATACGTATGAAAACATTGCTAATGTTGAGATTTTCGAAAGATTTCTTGCCTCAGCTTTGACAAACTCAGACTCCATACCTTCTAAAGAAATCAAATATGTTCGCAGCCTTCCTTAACCACACCAAAGATATCTAAATCCGACAACAAATGTTGAAAACAACGTCCACAGGTACAGTACGTTCCGCCGTTTTCCTCTCCATTGCAGGAGCTGACGTCACTTTCAGCCGGCCAATCACAATACGTTTTAGAGTGGGCGTGTTTTCTGGGCATTTCTTTTGCTTATTTCTCGAAAAATACATTAAATAAATGCATAGTTTTCATCGCTAAGGTGTTTTAGTATAATTAACAATTTTTAAGTAGCATTTCAAGGAGATTTAAAAAATTGTCCAGAGGTCTATTAAGATGTCTAAAATTTTAAGTGTAGTTAAAAAAATGTACTATAAACAAACTACATGAAATACTGCAAACCAAAAAGTATATATATATACTACACACTCTATGGCAGAGAATGGCATGATGAAATAGGCAAGCAAAGAAAAGATTACTGCTAGTCAAAAGGAGAACCATCCACTACTGCAAGATCCTTATGGCAAAAATATAATGTCTTTAACATCGATTTAAAAAATGCCATTAGCTTTCAAACTTTAAAGGTAGTTGTTTATCAAATATAATAATCACAAATATAAATACAAACAGAAGGTGAAAGAAAGAGATAGTGAACACCCTAGTAAAAATTCCAGCTAGAATATTTTGCAGGATCCAGCTAGATCTAGCATGATTTAGAAGGAACCTACTAGAATTCAGTAAGATTCAGCAGGAAACAGCATGTAGTTGGAGTAAATAAGCAAAGATAAGTCAAACATCAATGCATTTTCAAAAATGTTGTTTAAAACGCGATTCATGAACTTTGGAAGCGATTAAACTCTTGATTTTGGAACTTTTTTTGGGGTCCCTTATCCAGACGATTTTGGGACTTATAATATTTTCAACGAAGGCGCCAAAAACTAAGTCCGAAAATCATCTCGGTAGGGAATCCAAAAAAATGTTACACAATCAAGTATTTAATCGCTTCCAAAGTTCATGAATCGTGTTTTAAACAACATTTTTGAAAATGCGTCGTTGTTCGTCATTCAATGCAACTTGAAATATTTTCAACGAAGGCGCCAAAAACTAAGTCCGAAAATCATCTGGGTAGGGAACCCAAAAAAATGTTCTGCAATCAAGAGTTTAATAGCTTCCAAAGTTCATGAATCGCATTTTAAACAACATTTTTAAACTCGCCAACCATTTCTTTTATTAATAAGTGAATGTCTATTATTTTCCCTCCATCATTACATACGGTAATAATGATGACCACTTGTCTTCCAGGGTGTGGTGATGCTCGAATTGGCAGGGAAGAAGCTGTTTCAATTACTTTTGGATTGTAATTTTAGTTTATATTCATTTCAGTATAATAAATCAGTTTAGTATTTTAAAAACTTTTCTTAATTATTTCTGGCCTCCCATAGCATATTTCCTTGCAATCTTTGAGCCTCTACAATTATAGTAGGAGGTATTACGAAACAGACGTACAATCAGATGTTGAGGTAGCTGTAGGGGGGACCAAAAGACTAGTGAGGAAGGTGGAGGCAATAGCAGAGTGCCTCTGCTTTGTGTATCCAGTGAGTATGCAAACTAATATCTTGATCCTGCTACATCCTACTGAGCTTGAATAATTTCCTGCTGAATCCTACTAGTTCCTACCAGATCCTGCTGGTTCTAGCTAGAAATTGGACACATTCTGCATGAATATCAGACGTGCTGCTGGATCTAGCTAGATAACAGGGTCCAGCTAGATCCTGCTAGATAACAGGATCCAGCTAGATACTACCAGATAACAGGATCCAGCTAGATCCTACTAGATAACAGGATCCAGCTAGATCCTACTAGATAACGGGATCCAGCTAGATCCTACTAGAGGTGTCCAATTTCTAGCTGGAAATTTTACTAGGGCATGCATAAAACATTGAACATACCCACAAATAAAAGAATTTTTAACTTATTAAATACATTTTAAATACATATATTTAAAATAAATACATAAATTTTAATAAATTATGATCCACATTCTCATAACTGACCAGGGTACGAGGAAATACTGATAATCATTAAACTCCTCATATTAGCTTCAATAATTCCTGTATGCATGCAGAGGTGATAGAACCTACAACTAAAAGTATGCAGTAAATAAATACAATTCTTATACAGAAACTACTGAGAGTACTCCACTAAATAATCGCAAATATCAATCTAAGAACAATGCTGAACATTTTAAAATTATTTCCTTCTAATTGTGGTGATGGGCAATGGAGCTGAATCCTGCAATCTGAATCAACACAAAACCTAGTTTTACTTGGAATCTCAATTATTATCAACAACCAAGTTTCTCTTCTTTTACTTACTGTAGTTTAGAATGGTAACTTTGTCAACTAGTGGTCATTATTTTTTTTATCTTTCTAAATATAGTTTTAAGTGCAGTATATTGTGGCTAAATGCCATAAAATCATCACAATAAAAAAAATGAAAGAGGCAATGTCATTTACACCACCAGATGTAGAATCACGGATGCATCTTTTGCATTATCGCTATCTTTATTGTTAACACTTACCCCTAGAGTAATGCAGGGTTAACAATAACCATCTATAAAATTCACTCCACTGATTGTGATAAGTAATTTGAAGTGCTGTGCGCAAAATGAAGAACAGAGATCATGTTCTCTCTGACATGAGTTAAATCAAAAAATAACAATAACACTAGTGCACACCTTATGAAGATCCATGATCGAGGCCTAGGTAGATTCAAATATACTTGTTGAATATGTTCAAGGAAGCTGTTTCATCTTTACAGCAATGTTAGAACTATACGATGATAATTTCAGATTATCTACTACATGTATTATTGAAAGTTAAGGCATAGGGTTAGTCTCCAATGGCCACAAAAAACAACTAGTAACAGTAAAACCATATTATGACATCATTACTATTTAAAAAAAACATAGAACAAGTTATGGTCCTAAATTTCGCTTGCAAAAAGTAGACAAAGATGACCTAAGTGAAGGTCAATGTCCCTGAATTCAGTTAATAGAGCCATAAGATGCACAACCCAGAACTGCCAGAGAAGTGGACACTGATGTCTAATCCAGCCTAGGTGAAATAAATGCATCAAATGTTATAACAAAGGACTTTCTTAGGGCTAGGGCTAGGGCTAGAATATACAGATGGATTTCAATGATACCAATCCATAGGTATATAAAATAGGTGAGACTGGAGAATCGGATATGCTAGAGGTAATTTCACTCTAAATATTACAAATAAATATCACAGAATGTGCAAATGCATATTAAACATTTGATATTTATCCACAAAACACTCATCACATTTACAACAAAATCCACAAAAATTTAGAGTTTTCACACAATCAGAGGAATGTCATTTAAATAGTATTCACACACTGATACATACAGTCAATTAAAATTCAACAGAATGAATCAGGCCAGACACATTTGTAGTCATATGCCCTGTTCCTCAAGTCTTATGGGGAATATAAAATTAAAGCCATTGAGGCGAAAAGAAATGGAAGACAGAAACAACACAAAGATTACATATATCACAAAGGCACAATGGTTAGTTATCACAGATAAAACAGTAGTTAAGAAACCACTGTATTCGTACTGAGATCAAACAAGTGTCAACACTTGTATTCATTTCCAATAATGTCACTCTACTACTACTCACTACTAGAATTAATATGATAAATACTATGGCCCACATAACGCTGGAAAGCTAATATACAAGGTCTCCTAGTATAAAATATAATTACCAACCACAAGGGTAATGCACCACCTTACACTAATTGGTCAAAAACAAATAATCTGAAACAATTTTTGCCATAAATATACCAATTCCATTACAAACATTAGGGACTGTTATTACTAAACTTTACCTAAAAGATCAAAAACGTACGATTTCTTTTTATACCGGTTACTGAGAACAAATTTAATATATACCAAAATAAGGATGGCAGCCGAAAATACATATAGCACAACACACAGACTTATGTCAGCAATACTGAAATCCCAGCCTAGTTTCCTCCGCTCCACTTCATCAGAGACAAATTCATTAATTTCTTTAGTATCTTCCTTTGACGGTTCTGAATAATTGATGTTATTTCTGGCATAAATTCGCTTCAAGAACCGAAGGACTTCTTCCTCATTCCAAACGCCCTTACTATCACTGCAGCTAGGACATACACTTCGCGGAGGGAATTGCACTTTTGGATGTTTGGGATCCTCCGTTATATCTCCTTTTAACCGCTTATTCGCCTTGTTATGCGCCCTCCAAAGCCATAATATGCTGTCGTCGGGTTTATGAACGTCCAAGTAAAGATTGTCAGCAGCCATTTGCTTAAAATGTGCTGCACAATCCTCACACCCAAAGAAATGTGTTACGTAGCCGAGCATTGCTTCTAAAACCTCCAGCGGTTTGAAATCATGCAAATTGTGAGAATTAATCAATACAGAGTTGACCGTAATTGTGTGAAACATTTGCCAGAGTGAGCAAGGATACCCACGATAATGCCTTTTGCTACCACGGCATCCCTTCCAATTTTGCAACACAGGCAGTTTAAATTTACTCTCAGCCAGTAAATTTCTAACATGGTCTTGGAAATCTTTCCCTTGAATATCAGTTTTTACAACGACCCAGTCCTGCAATTTTTCTGCAAATATGTTTCCGGCATGATCCAGAGGGAAATACTTCCTTAATACTTTCACATAACTCTGAAGCGCTGTCAGAGATTGGTCTGTGATTCGCTGATGAAGTGGAATTTCATGCTGGAGTGAGTACGCAAATGCTCCCAACAAATCTTGATAATATATGTCAACTTGTGAATTAGAACCAGACAATGTGCCATCCGCGATCCTTCCCGAAGAAACCTCAACTTTTTCAATGAGAACACCAGTGTGACTCACACTTTTAACAACATTGACATCAGCAACACCAACAGATTCTAAAAATGAAACTATCTGTTCTCGGAAAGATTTCCTTGTATTATCAATAAGCTTAAGATTGAATGAATCCAAATCTCTCTTCACCACTGACAAACAAGGATAAAACGTTACGCCAAGCAAACGGGAGAGCGCTTCATTGTGAGTAGTTGCCCTTCTGACTTGAATTCCTTTGATTTTGTGAAGATCTAAAATTATTTCTCTACCTATGTAGGATTCCGGTTCTTCGAATATTATTATCATGTAAATTACTTCTGGAGATGCATCCTTCCATAAATTCTTCAGATCGCTGCTCCTGTTAATTGTAATGTAATCATTAGCATCCAGAAGTAAAGATAACAACCAACCCATGTAACAATAAAATTCGCAAAAGTAACTATACTAACCTATAAGGGTTTAGATTCGGCCACGATGAGCCTCTTCCTTCCATTTGCTCCTTCTCTAAAAATTCTAAAACACCATGTCTCATAACGTCTATGGAGTCCTTCTGAAGTCCTATGCCTAATTTCCCCGAATGAAAAGCAGAGAACATCCTCAAAGTTGGATATCTCATAATTTCATATTCTCGACATAAAGGATTATTGTAGTCATCAGCGCAGTCAACGACTCCAACTGAGATCACACCTTCCCATGCTGAAATAAATAACAACAGTAGAGTGTGCTACCACTACTAACAACTTTCGCAAATCACACAAATGGCACTAAGGTCCATAGAACAAAGAAAATTATAGAAACCATTTATATCGGCGGCGAAGTCCTTCCACGTCGGTGAAAATCTTTTGCATAATCCACACCAACTGCTGAAGAATTCAACAACCCACGCACTACTTGATTTAGAAACGGTGGGCTTAAAGGTTGTAGCATTTAAAATTGTAAGTTTGTCATCACTAGAGTATAGTGCTTCATCTGCAGTAATTAAACCACCATAAACGCCATGAAATAACATGACATATGCCAAACACTGCAGGGTAACAGTCTTCATGATCCGATGACTACGTTCGCATCGCCACTCACAACACTACCACGAATACGAATAACAGAATCCGCTGAAAGTGGTTATATATATATACATGACATGCGTGGGGTGAGGCGGATGAGGAGAAAGTACATTGATTGAAGTACAGTTTTAAGGTTAAATAGTTTTCGTTTTTCTAATATTAATTTTTAAAATTCTGCGAGAAAAATCAGTGACAACGAAGAGATCTAACCGGCAACACAACAATATATTTTACTTATCAATATCCGCAATTGCCGGGATTCAACGGCAGCCATGACAGTCAAGTAATTCCGCCGCCGCCATCTGCCGATATCCTTTCGACGAGGTGGATCTGTGACTGGTTTGAACAGCACGGGAAAATTTTCTAGGAATTAAGGTTAGTAAAGTTAGATTATGCGCAATTAGCATTTCTAATTCATTGTAAAACTTCATTGCTAAATAGTTCTTACATAACCGTTTTGATTTGTTCTTTGAATACTTAAAAACGAATGCCGGCTTCATAGACGCTAATAGGTTCCCATTCTTGGGGTAATGAAGTAATGAATTTTCAATCTAGCCTTGTTTATTTTTTGCTGCATAGCAATAGAATATCAAATGAATATTCCACTTTCTTTCTTGATTGCGTGTTTCTTAATCCGCTTTGGTTGAACATTTATCACAATGGACCTGCACGCTGTCGCGTTTTCGAGGAGCACACTCATGCCCGCTGAATAATGGCCTTGGCCTTCAAGCCATACCTCGTTAGGGCCTTGTAGGATCCTATGTGTTTATTGGCAACATTTTGCATAATTGCCTAATCGCACGTCCTCTGATAGCATTATTACACTATAATCCTTATTTTCAGTGGATTTGATGATGGGAGTTGTTCTTTGCTCATATCGTTATCTAAAGTCAATTTTGTGTGGGTAAACCATTGACCTAAGATTGATTGCCATATTTACTTTGTTTTTTGTTGTAATTAATGTTAGTTTACTTTGTTACTAGCAAAGCATACCTTTTGCTACATTTGTATGGCTTTTACACACAGTCATGTGGGGGTAATGCCTAATGCTCTTTTCCTTCGGGGATCTTCGAGAACTTGTAGCATATGATAATGTTACAAGTTCATTCATGTTTGAAAGGTCATTCGCTCTTATTGGATCCCTGTCTGTGAGCTTTGTTTCGAAAAGTGGCAGGCGGTGCAATATTTTTACAAATTTCGCATGTAGTTTTTCATTTGGGTCGTAGGTATCTACATTTTGCGTGCTAAGATTGGCACGTTCAAAAAGGCGACTTGAAGAAGTTTCTTTTATTGAAGATTTTGAGAGGCACGGATTTTGATGGATGTGAGGTGTAGGTCTGATGTGTCTACGCTAGTTCACGGTCAACAGGCCTAAAGAGGCTTTCCGGTATGATCCCTGATTTGTGTATTAACGAAGGAAGAAATTTAATACGTTGAAGACAGGTGATCTAAGCATATATTTCTAATGGCAAATCATTAACCTTATTATCCAAGCTCCGCGAACCAGCGCTTCCGGTCTACGGTACACTTATTATTGTATACTGATCTGATCAAGTGGGACTTTTTAATCATCTGAAAAATCATTTACTGAAATAATTCGTGGATCAGCGCCAGGAAGATGGTGTAAGCGTGATTTGCGGTTTAACAGCGAAAATGTGGCAAGTATCATGGTGTTTTGTTATTTGATAATCAAATTGCATTGGTCAGCAGCGATTCTACCATGTAACTTTTCTCATGCTGCAGTATTTATAGAGAACTTATCAAATGTCGTTGGATAAAGACAGTTGCTTTCATCTAGTGAAGCAATATAATCGTAGGAGAATGAATCAGCACTGAAAGCAAGGCTGTGCACCAATAATCTCCTCTTTATGATTACATGTCAGTTGGACATTGAAAGATATCAGAGGAGAATAATTACAGTGTTTTGAATTCCTTTCAAATCCATGAATGGATCGTGTTGACAATGATGCTGCAGCTGTTATTGTAACTCTATAGACCAACTGGATAGTGAACGAAACATTTTAATGATTTGAGAAAGCAACACTCATTGTAGTGTCAATTTTGCACCCATCTTGAACAAGATTCATCAGGAAATGGAATTAAGGAAGACAAGTAATTTATGGTAGTAATTTTACCATCACATTCAATGCAAAATAAAGGGAGACATAAGAAAGAATCCTGTTGTAAAAATTTGAGTAAAAGTGTCAATATTTTGACTTGTGGATTTCCTGACCAGATCAAAAATTAATAATCAGTATGGTAAATGAATAAATAAGACATCCATAAAGGAATTTCTGTAAAATGTTGAAATTATATTGGCACAAATTACCAACACCGCAAATAATTTCAGAATTGTTAACTTCAAAGGAGATCATGCTTTGTGACATGGAAAATCAAGAAGTGGCTTTGAATGAAATGTTGGAAAATGATTTTGGATGTGTTTGTGCATCTTGAGAAACATCAATTTTGCAACTTACAAGTTGCTGTGGATGGACGTTGGCTCAGAAATATGAGGAAAAAACACCATTTTTTTCAAGTTATAATAATTGTGTTGCTTTTCAGGTGTTTAACACTTTATTGCCAATATAATTGGCGTTTTATAAACCTAGAAGATGAGCTACACAAAATATCTTAAGGCTGGGTGAGTTAAATCAGTTTAACTGAAAATTTGGCACAGTATATCTTTGACTCTGAAGAGTTTCCTCTTCATTGGTGATTGTCCTGGAAGACATCATCTCTTGTCTTGAGGCATATTTCTCATTTTTGGCTGTTGATTTTAGGACTAACCCTGGTATGAGCAGGGGTAGGGGCTTCAGTATGAGAGGCTCATATCGTGGTGATGGAGAAGGTGGGAGCTGGAGTGGAAGAGGTGGCAGAGGTAGAGGAAACAGTTATGCGGGGCCTGGACGGGGCCGGTCTAATTGGTACAAAGAACACCCAGCTGGTTTCGAGCAGCGTGGACGGTATCCATCTGAAGGCAAGTTTTTGTCCTCTGTAACCCTACCTAGCAACTTGCTAAATTTATTTGATTTATTGTATGAAATGCTTTGCTTAAAATTCTTTGCTCTCTTGTATTTGACTTCTTGCCTTTCTCTTATTGACCTTATTCACTATCTGACCTCTTGGACTACCCACACTATGATTTTGGCCTACTCATTTATTCTCCCCTTGGCACCAACATCAATGTTAATGAATTTACATTCGGAACCAAGAACAGAAAGCAACACTATGGAGTGAAGCACATTGTAGTCAATATCGTGGGATCCAGCCCTGGCTGGTGAACTATAAAAGCCATGCCCTTTCTGTCCATTGCTCCTACACACACTGCGAAGTTCCGTATAGTGTCAAACTTAAAGGCGATGACCTCCCACTCTGTACTTGATTGTTGTTCATAAAGAATTTTTTCAGCATAATGAAAGACTTAAAATGCAACTTTTCATTCCCATGAAAGCCAATCCATGAATAAGTATAAACATTGAGGTAGTTTCCATTCATATCGTGGTAGATGCTTTTGCAGATGAAAATAATAATGCCACCAAACATGCTGTGGTGTGTAGTCAATTAGTAGCCAATTTTTTTAAATCTGGTGTTTTATTGCATGAACGTTCACTGTAACTCCAAATTTATTGACATTATTTTAATCAATAGGTACTCTTTTAGAAAAACACTTGGATTTTTGGAGGTAATACTTCTTTGGAGGGGATCGGGTTTGTGTGGTGGCTAGAGTACTGGCCTCCCATCCCGAGGGCCCGGGTTTGATTCCCGGCAGTGGCGGATTTTTCAGTGGAAAACCGGTCCCCACTTGAGTGCCTAGTGGAGGGCATTTCAAGTACAGTACTCCGTCCGTCGGATGGGACGTTAAGCCGTGGTCCCCTAGGCGCCTTTCGTTAAGAGTAGGCTAATGCCGATGCCGGGTTTCTCTCCACCCTTCCTCCGTTCCCTAAAAACTCCTACCGTTACCCAATTCCCCACCTATCCTATATGGCGCATATGACCTCAGCTGTCGGTCGCCTCCCATAAATAACCAACTTCTTTGGAGGTAATACTTCTTCTTAGGAGATATCAACTCTCATCATGGTGTCCTCCTTTTTCATGTCATTTTTGATGAGGTCATGAATCTCATAAATTTGCTCCTCAGTCATCTGCATAAAATTTTGGAAGGCATTCCAATCTTCTACCATAAACTCCTTGTGCACTGTATTCATGAGGCCTCAACCTCTTTCCTCTGAATCCACGTCCTTGCCCAAGTCAACCTCCATCTTCTCCCTTGTCTATTCATTAGGTCTTCAGCTGCAATCATAATGAATACGATTTCTACAGTACTTACCGCCATCTTCTTGTTCTAATCAATACAAGGAAAATTCAGTATGAAATATCTTGGATTATATCTGTGATAAAAAACTTGTTTTCTAAATTATCTCTGTTGGGGTAGCCCAAGAAGTGTAAAGGTCAAACAAGAAAGTCCATGTGAATGGAGGTCTAATTCAACGTAATTAGCCAAGTCTCACATAAACAGTCTAATAGCTGAATACGACATTTCCATCATCTATCGTAAGACGTCCCTAGATAAACAAAGTGCAATTTGAGAAGAATGGTGACTACTTCTTAGTAGTCAGTGACTATACATTAAGTAGTGTGCTTTGTTGGTGAAAAACAGCAGTGACATAATGCATTCCAGAAAATTGTGAAAAAAATCTATTCACTATGCAGCCACTCATTCATAAACTTGAGCACATGATGTACTGTAATCTCATTTAATACAATTTCTCATTTCTTTGAAATCCTTTTCTTCATATGTGCAGGTGGTGGAGAAAGATACTCTGGAAGAGGACATATAGAAGACCCAGGGTACCGGAGGTATCCCCGCCAGGTGGGTTGTTATTGTTCTTTTCATATTTATATGTAATTTTGCATCTGTCAATTTTCATCAGAACTAATGTTTTCAAGGTTCATTTTTTTAGATACTTTTATTCTTTGGCAGTGAGTTTTCGGAAATTATCCAAGTACAGTTAGGATTTAGAAATTGATTTTTGATGCATTTGGGAAGTATTAACATTCATAATGACAGTTTTCTCAGAGAAAAAACATTAAATTTTTGTTTTTTTGCAGCCGTTTCAAAATCTTTGAGTTTGATAATATTACCATATTCACCCAGGCATAAGATGTCCCTGAATATCAGACTGTCCCTCCTTTTCAGATAATTTTGAAAAGAAAATGAGAAATTCAACATTATCATTGTAATAATTTATGGCTTTGTCAGTGTTTTTTTCTCCTCTTTTCTTTAAAATAATTAACTCTACACTAAATTTGAAATCATTTCAAATAGGTACTGTCATTCATGTTTTAAAATGTTACAATAGAAATATACACTATACGATAGAAAAAAACTAATTGTACATTTATGGTAATTACCATGTATATTTTTGGACTTCTTGTTTAAGAGATTTGTTTTTTCCTGAAGTCATCATTTCATTTCTTAAACTGTGAAGTTAGGTGCCAAGGTATACCCATGTAATGCAAATAATAATAGAGGAAAATTATTTCACTGCTTCAGGCTTTCATACCAGTTCTAGCTAGATTAAAATGTGTTATTAACATGTTGCATCCTCTACCAACTTTTCGAGTCATGTTGTCCATCGAAACAGGCATGCAGATCTGCTGCTGAATACCCTAACTTCACTACTTGTTGTTCAGCGTTGTGAAATCGGCTTGATTTTGGACCATGGAATGACTTTTGGTAGATGAAGCTTGTCCTTTAGTGCCATTTACAGATTTCTTTTTGTGTACATTAGCCCTGAAAACAGTAACTTTTCTTCATGCATCTGTTGTAGTTCAGCAGGCTGAATGACAGTAGGCTTAAAATTTGCTTCATAAGTCTCTCAATATCTCAAAAATGGTTCATGGAATTTAAAAATTTCGTTAAATTATATTTTATTTTTACTGTTATTTAATGTCATAATTTATTTTTAAGTTGATTATATTGACCAATTCTTAGACTGAGACAGCTGTTAAGGCCACCTAGCTTTTTCTAGTTCTGGGTAGCAATTTCATTTTAGGAGCTCATTAAAAGAAAAACAGGAAATGCCACTTCAGTTGTCTTTGGGAACAACATGGAACATATATTTATCTATGACTAACAAAGTTTAGAATGGATTACCCAGTTAACATATAATGAAAAAAATTTAAATCGTACTATATCTCGGCTTGAGAACGTCAAAAATGAATTTTGTGTTGTTGTTTTCATCTTTGAAAACGAAACACGCATAAAATGACTTAACAACGTGAGAAAATGGGATATGTTTTAAGCTTATTTATATTTATTAAGAAAAGTGAGCCCCATGATAGCAGATAGGAAGCCAAAATAAAAATTGTTAGCGTTAGTTAAAAATCAAATTTTAAATTCCATGAACCATTTTTGAGATATTGGTCTTCAAAATTGGGTGATGGAATTTTACAATGGATATTAAGTTACTTTCTGGCTCACACTCTCCTGATATCTACGAAAACTTTCCATTCATGTTGTACATACATCTAAGCCAGTGATTTTGATTCAGATTTCGGCCAGGATAGCAGAAGGAAGTGCAGCTCAAGGTTGCTAAGTTGTAAGCTCCTGTACCAAAGACAAGAGTGCCAGCGAAAATTTCTTTAGTACCAAAAAAATTATCCTTGCCTGCAATGTATACTGCAGTAAAAGTTAAGAAATTGCTATACTCCCCAAAATGTAATAAGGGATATGTTTTCACCATTTTCCAAGGGGCCTTTGGATGTTAAATGGCAACCTTTAAAATCATCTTCAACTCTGTATCAGAATACTTTGCGGAAGGAGTCATAGAGGTTTTTTTTTGCCTTCTGACCTTAAAATGACCTTGACTTACATTATTAAAAATGACCCATTATATCTCTATTGTCAAGTCCTAATGAATCATGCCCAGTGGTAGGGGCTCTGGTTTTCTCCTGTTAGTAAGTGCTTGCTATAGACAATTCCTCGCATGCCTCATGGACCAACCTCTGACAGTGCAAATGGCTCCCTTATCTTTTAGGCATGCTCTATGCAGTTAAGCATGCTTTTCCCCAAAATAAATATAAATCATTATCAAATAACCATGGTATTCTGTTAAGATTTCATAAGTGGATTCGTAATGATGAACTTGAGAGCAAAGTAAGGTCCGAATAGTTTCCTGGGGTACTCGTAACAGAAATGCAGTCAGACAATTTCATCCACAGTGGAACCTCGATCTATCATTTTTCAAGGGGATGGATGAAAAAAAAATGTGGGAAAATGAATAATCCAGGAAATTCTAAACAGGGTGTCCAATTAGCGGAAATTTATGGGAAATGTATTATTCTTGGGAATTATACAGGGATGTGCCGTCAAAGCTGGAAATCTTTAAATTAATGTCAATAATTCATGAATATACAAAATTTCCCATGTCAGCACTTGGAAACAATAGTTTGGAGTTTTATTGTTGTACAGTGAATTCTTGATTATCCAGTTTAATTTGTTTTATTTCTTATGGTACTCCTAATCTACATAAAACAATATATTATTATTTTCGCACATAATACGTTAGTTTAAGCACTTTAATAACTCGCAATCGTAATATGCATTTTTAGGACTCGCCAAGGGGTCTCTTCACCCAATTGCTTATCCTTTTAGCAGCGACTCTGTCATTGTATTTGTATTTTCATTATTCCCTACTCCGCAATTAACTGGTTACATAAAGTGGCTGACTTAGGTGGTCATTATTCCCCTCCCCTGCTTCCTTCTTACCTCCCAAGACACACCACACCAATACAGGTTTACACCAATCAAGGTGTAAACAATGCCATATTCATATTCGTAAACAATATTCATCGTATACTGGAAGCCCGTTTCACTTGCCTCTCTCTCTTGCCACTTTACGTTACTTGTTGTTAATGTTGTAATTAATGCGTAGTGTCTACGTCCTCTCTCCTATGTTGGCAGAAAAATCACGAAGTTGCAAGGTTTAGTGTACAAGCTGTGATATTTCGCATCGGGACTGTGAGTGAGGAAAACCTCTGGTTCCTTTGGGTTGAATTCATCCGATGAGGCTGCGGCAATAAAAGCACTTATGCGATACAGTACACTAATTGTTAGTAACATTTTATTTTTCACGGTTGGTTATCATTTGAAAAAACACAAAATCAATCTAGAAGTTTCTTCCATCGCTCATCGTCTCGTGGAATAGTAGAGTAGATGGCGATGTAAACGTAACACGTTCCTTTTGAGTAAGCAAGTATTATAATTACATTTTATGAGGTGAATTTGAATTACATGAAAAGAGTGCAGGTACTTACGCTCCACCAGGGTTAAAATATGAAAATCCTGTGTCAGATTATTTTCTAAAGATCGTGGAAAACATCAGTGGTAGGTAAACAATCATGCACGGACGATAGGAAATTGAATGTATATCAGCACCAGTTCTGGGTTCTCAGAAATAAATCCATATTCTTCCTAAGCCTCTGAAATACTTGAAAATTTTTTGTTTTATACCTAAAACTGGATATGGAGTCATGCAAATATTATCATAAGGTAAAGTAAGTAATAATTTGATAAGAAATGTAAGAGCATGTAATCAGGAGACAAAACATGAAAGAAACATGTGCTAGGGAAAAAAGGGTAGTTATGCAAAGATGGAGAAAACAGGAAATGGAAAGAGCACCGAATGAGCCCGCAACACTGTGAGCACATTCATGACATTGACACGATGGAGATTCACAGGTGACTGAAATTGACTAAATTTCAGCGATGCTTAGTCACGCCCACTTGCCTTTGGTCGGTTGCGATTACGATCAGCAGGTTATTTTCACGTCCGGCCCCCCAAATTCCACGCAGTCAGCATCTGATTAACCTTCTGTTGTCGTTCCGTTTGGTTAGATGATTATGAGCTTCACCCACCCTCCTACATTGCTGGAATTTTACTGGTCCCAAACATCTAGCAGCCTACCTTCTACACTTACTGCAGCATACTCTCCCCCGAGCTTCTTATACACAAGACCATGATGATTGAATTTAATGTGATACCCTAGGCGTTTTGCTATGTCCACACATTTCTCCCCCGGATTCTTTTATACTTCTGCTATTTTGAGACAAACTCGCAAAGTTTCAGCTTTCTTCTTTGGATGATCCGTGATCCGAATAAAAGTTAAATGAAACTTACAAACGAACACAACAAACGAAAAAAAATCCTCGGAGCGCGAGGTGGCCCAGGGAAAGGAACTGGCCCCCATACCCTGAATATGTGAAATTCACACGCCTGTGGCTTAGTCTGGGGTGAGCTCTACTCTCACCTATTAAAAAACCAACCTTCTGGTTGGATCACTGCATGAGTGAAACAAACACAAACTGACCGCAGTAAGTGAATGAAAACAATGGATGAATGCAACGAAATGAACTTGGGGAATGGCACTATCAAAGAGTCGACTACAAAGTGCGCAACGGCTTTGTGTGACTGTATTTCCAACATTTCAGGCTTAAGAGATGGCAGCGAGAATATAACAATGCAAATTCTTTATTTTATTTTTCAAATGCAGTATGTAGGAATTGTTGCAGTGGGACCGTGATATACAAATGATCGTTGCAGGAAAACGATACATTAGAGAACGATGTATGCGGGAATAAATAACGTTATCTATATGGAGCCTCATACGGGACTAAGAGTAGCAAACGGTAGTAGCGGGAAAACGATCCTTGCGGAAACGATAGATCGAGGTTCCACTGTTTAAAAAAATACTGATGAACCAGGTAGTGTGAAACTTCTTATGACTATTAACCAAGCCCCAAATGAGATGCATCCACCTGTATGTATTGTGTAAACACACACTGCAACAAATAAATGCTGTGAAAATGTTTGCATACAATCAGTAAACATAGAAATAAACATGCTTTAATTTGATGTCCTTAATTTCAAAGTCACATTAGCCATTTTTGAGATATTGGTCTTCAAACTTGGTGATGCAACGGAGAGTTAGTCAATTTCTCTTTCTTCATTCGTTCTGTTTTTAAGACTATAGCCATGTTTTTATGGCAGTTTAAATTGGAAAGAGCAGTTTGACAGTTGGTAGGTAAAAGAGATCAAGGTTGCTTATCAGTTGGAGGAAATTGTATGAGGAATGTATCCCTTTTATGTAGCTATGATGTGAACTTGAGGAAAGCTAATGATGGTTCCTGTTGGGTGCTGGATTAGTTATTTTATCAGGTTTACGAATGATTAGGCTAGATTGTACTTAAACCAACAGTTAACCACTTCATCCTAACTTGCAAAGACCCATTAAACCAATACTAGTTTTTCATTTAGGGAAAGAGAAACACTATGAAAATGAAGTGAAATTTAAGCAGAAATGGCGCAGATATTTGGATTGATCTGGAGGAAATAAAGTTTCTCTGATTGTTTTTAACAAGAAATACTTGCATTTGTATTCATTTAGTGTCTATTGTGACATGTTTCATAGGATACTGGTTAGGTGTGTCATGATATTCCAAAGGTCTTTGGCCCCAGTTCTTTGTTCTACGATGCCCACTTCTACACATTCTTATCTATGTGGAAGTAAGTATTTGTGTAGATTAAATTTATTTAGTTAATTTTTAAGAGTGCACTTCATTGCTAGTGGTCAAAATGAAAATCTTGATTTATGATCACTATTGAACGATACCATGTACAAAATTCCATTAGCTATTGGATGTTATGTTCAGATTGATGTTGCTCTTTTTCCTTCATTAAGATAAGTCACCATTTTACAAATTAAATAATCATGTGTACATTTCATAGATGCACAAGTACAGGAATACAATCTTCACAGATTCTTGAATCAGCCTTCGATAAATAACCCCATAAAGAATCTTGTTTTTTTTTTTCCTACCCACAAGTTGACTTCCCACCTGTTTGCTAATGAAGCATATTGATAATTGATAAGCATTAATGCTAGAAATTTTTAATGATAATTTGTGGTAGAATGGATTTTCTTGCTGGTGTAAATGACCTAAAATGTTTGTAATGCTAGTATAATATTTTTATCCATAATTATAATGAATAAATATGAGGAGTGTCCTTTCGTTTTTGGGCATGTTTATGAATATGGGAAAAAGTTTTCTCAAGACAATCAGCAGGATTATCTCGATGCTAAAATTGTTCTGAAAATGGGAGGCATACATTGACCGTGCCAGATTTTAGTAAATATTAGTAGCTTTTGTTCCATTTATAATTCTAGGTAAGACTGTTTGTACTGGTTAAAATACTGTATTTGAGTAGCTGAGTTTTTGGAGTGATTATTTTATCTCTATGCTTCATGGTATAGCAATGTTGCTCTTGATGGTATTGAAACAAGGTCATCTTCATTCATGAGGTAATGATGTGTTATTTCCTATTTTCTGTGTTACTGTATTTCCGAACTTCAGCTTTAAGGGTTTTGTTTATCTCACAAATTTTGCCAGTATAGGTTGACTTAGTTATTTGAACATTTAGGTATGATAAATATCAGATGTGTCCTTCTAGGGTTTTGCATTTGGGGATGTTAAGATGATATTCTATGATTGGAGGGTTAGACCTTGAGTGCAGATCAATCAGGATAGGTAATTACATGCAATGAATTCATCTTAGTCTGTGTTGACTTTAATGTTGAGGTGAAAATGGTGTATTTTTCACATTGTTCTTTCTCCCCTCAGGAAGCAACTGGATATTCTGGTCGTGAGCACGGCCATCACAGGTCACCAGAAGAATCTCCTCGCAAAAGAATGAAGACAGAGCATGGCTATATGCAGGTAGATTATTTGCTCATGGGAATATGGGCAGATTTTCACCAAGTAGTTTCATTAAAACTTGCCTGACTCATTGGTTTAGAAAAGGGTGCACTCGATCCAACAGACAGGACAGTTTTTAAGACCTC
Organism: Platycnemis pennipes; assembly: GCA_933228895.1. Classification (NCBI taxonomy): domain Eukaryota; kingdom Metazoa; phylum Arthropoda; class Insecta; order Odonata; family Platycnemididae; genus Platycnemis; species Platycnemis pennipes. Next base: position 69,752,763 of record OW121847.1, on the reverse strand, counting down.
ATTTCTAGGTAGCTTGTAAAATGAAAGTATATTGCAGAACCTTTTTCTCATAATATGCATGATTATTAACCTTGTTATTGTTTTGTGATTCAAACTTTAAACAGTGTGCAAAATCCATATGGTCAATGAATGAAACTTCTGGTATATATCAGAAGAACAGTGAATCCATCATGTTACTTTACTGATGCTGATACAATATATGTCCTCAAATTATGCTTGGGCCTGGAAAAGGAGCTGTTATGGAAGTAATTGTGGAATTTGGGCTCTTCTTACATGACCATGTATACTCTATTGGCAAAAGTGAATGTTTCCGTATACCTCAGTCATAAGGAATGGAAACAGAATTTGTGATGTGGATCCCTTTTTGGTTTTATTTGTGTTTGGTTGATTATCATGGCATATGATAAAGATTGTAATAATTCATTAGCCATCTAATGCGCTTAAATTTGAGCCCAGTAATAAATGATGGTTCAACAGGGGTAACGTTACACACGTTGAAACCCAATGTCAGAGGATCCCATACCCACTGAAGCATTTGCTTTATTGGCAACACCTGAAGCACAAAAAAAGCACCAAAAAAATTAAATGTAATAGGAGACTAGAAAAAAATCTCATCAAGTGTATCACTTTGGTGCATCCACTATAGTGTATAATTATCTCTTTATTGCATTTCTGCATGCAGGCATCCTCTAGCAGACGCAGTCATGAAGGAAGCTATAGCGATTACAACCGCTACAGCTTCGAAGACAAAAGTTATGGGGAGGAGAGGAGGAGTTATCGTGACGATAGGAGAAGCTACAGAGAGCACAGTCATGGTGAGCACAGTGGCTATAGCTCTCGGGATGAATATTCCCTCCGCAAGGAAAGGCTGGAAGAGAGGGGCGAGTCCTCCATGATGGAGGGCAGGCACCTGCCTCTGAGGGGTGGCTACAGAGGTCGGGGCCTGGATCGTGGACGCCTCAGGAGGGTTATCCGTGGTGTTCCAAGAGTGGTGCTCGTGAGGCGAGCAGATGGTCTTGTGCTGAAGAAGAGGAGTATAATGGATCACCCTTACTCTGTACGCAAGAGATTAATCACAGCTAGATCTCAAGCTTACTTGAAAAAGTTGAGGACGGAAAAGTTTAGGAGGTAATAGCAATAAAGAAGTAAAAAATGATGAAAAGTGATAAATGTGAGAAGCCATATTGTTGTTGATGTTGAAATGAAAAATACTTAGCCTGGGATGTGCTAAAAGCCTTAAAAAGCTTACAAGAGCATAATCTGTACCATTTTCACTAATCTTCAGTATCAAAAAGCTGTTCATGTTGAAATCATGGTTAAAATGCCTCACAACTGAGAAGGATTTTCATTTTCTTCCGTTCGCACCAAAAAAGTGTGATGAAATCAAGGCATCTCTTGGCAAGAATTGAGTAGCCATGAAGGATGCTAAGTAGGTGGGTGGGTGCATGTGAAATATTATGTGGGTAGGCTTATATTTCTATTCAATCTAGGAAGGTTTATTCAGGGAAGATGTTCTAACCATTAGAAAAAAAGAATTAGTTCAGTCATAAAATAAATTGCTCAAGGGTTAATGTTTAATTGTAAATACAAATCATATTGCCAAAGTTCAGCTAGGATTGCTCTGGGATAATCCCTGAGGAAGTCATTTTATACTTATTGCTATGACTCCTTGTCAGGTTGAGAGATGCAGATGGTGAAGAAGAGGAGGAGGAGGAAAAAGAAGAAGAGATCATAAGTGATGATGAAGAGAAAGATGTGGAAGAAGATGCTTGGGAAGATATGGCTAAGGTAATACTTGTCATCAAATATTTTGTACCCACTGAACCTTCTGCAACCTTAGTATGTATTGATTATGCAACGTTCACCGTCACCATCAAGTAAATTGAAAATTTACTGAAAAGATTAAACTTTGAAATATTTAAGCTCAGATCTGAACTGTCAATGAACTATGGTATTACTAAGGCAAGGAAAACATTATGCATGTAAGACACCCAATTTGGTACGGGTCTACTGACAGTGAAATATGTCAGGACCCCTGAGTTTGAAAATCTCTCTTTTCCAAAAGAGAAAACAAATTTTAATACAGTTAGATAAGACTGACAATTATTATTTACTTTTCAATATTCTTCATGCTGAAAAACTTGCGGTCAAGTCACCAGTTTCGTGGTACAGTGTTACAAATTTCATAATAACTTTTGAATATTTGAAATAAAAATTCATCATTGGCTTTATTTAATTGAAATTTCAATTTCATATGATGATGGCGAACAGAATAAAAAGTGCCAAATCCTTGGTCATCGGATTTTAACCCTCTAAGTGCGGCGAATCAATATATATATCGGCTTTTGCATCTCGGGAAAAAAGTGCAGCGGGCCGATATATTGGCCCAATATCAATATATTGTTCAACTTTATGACAGTAAAATAATATTTATTTTACAGTCTTAAAAAAATTGTCATTATTAGTTCAAGTAATGTAAAAAAAAGTTTTTGGATATTAATAACAATAGCATCATATTGTTTTTTTCCAAAGGTGCTACATTTTATTAAATTATCCTCTGCATTTCTTGCTAGTACCCCAGGAGAAAGGTTAGCACTAAGAGGGTTAAGTCACATAAATCGCCTTAATCCAAATAAAATATTGTAGACATCTAAGGTGACAAATTTATTTTTATAAGTAAATATATAACCAAATTTTCTCTAAGATACACATTACCCCATTAAAATCTGTTTCCTCTTTTGGAAGATATAGCTTATCAAACTCAGGGGTCTTTGTATTCTCATCGGTGTCTCAACTGAAAATCATGACAATGGCTAGTTGTGATAGCTGAGTAGAGGCATGAATTCTCAGTAACTCATTTGTAAAATTCATTAGCTATTTGCAAAAGTACAATATGGAAGAGGTGACACATTGTGTGACCTCATAAATTAATGATGAATGTATAATGAGTGTAAGCAAAGGTCGTATTGAGCAACTACCATCGATTATATTTATGAACTTTCTTTGATTTTGAATTGACTTGCAGTGACTAGTTTTGGCACGTTATTAATGGTGGAAAGACAACAATTTTTCCAGAATTCCATTCTTTGAAACTGTCGACTTTCTACCTTAAATTATGCTGTGAAATCAATCAATAGTCTCGTACCTTTGCCATCCTCTTCCATTGCCCACAACCCACCAGAAATTCCCACGACGAATTGAAGACCATTCTATTTATGGATGTATTCTTTATTTTCAAAATCTTAAGATGTTAGCCCTTCAGCATGTGGAGCCTTGTTTCAAGCAAACAATATTATCCTGAAAATTGCTTTGAAAGTCCCCCAAGGGGATTGATTGAAAATCCAGCGAATAGTCTGGAAATTTAAAAAAAATGTTGGTGCTGCCGTAAATGTATGGGATCGGGTATTTTACAGTGATTTTACAAAATATTCAAAAGTTAATATTTTGCCCCAATTGGGACTTGTACCTCCACCATATTATATGAATTACTTTTACAGCAGCTTAACGCACTCGGCCATGGCTATTGTTAATGAAGGTGCACCCTGCAAAGGATTTGTAGGGAGGAAAGTTCAATTTTTGCATTTTTTCGTGTACCCGGGCCTATGTGGAAGAAAGTCGTGACACTTATTCTGCATTCCATCTGTAATTTCAGCAAATAATTGCATCACGTCATTGTGTGAGTTAAGAGTTGATCCGAATAGCAGGTTTGAATATCTGGAATTTCGAATACCTCGAAACTATAGAATTGCAATTCATATGCTAGAAGTTATTCTCTGTAATTAATTTATTTGCTGCTTATAAACTGGACAGTTTCAGGCGTAACTTGGTGGAACTGCATGTTTACGTAAAATTAAAATAAAATACTAGATATATTCCACACTATTTTTTATTTTTAATTTACTAAAAATTAAAAATAGTGTGGAATATACATAGTATTTTATTTTACTTTTACATATTTGCTGCTTGGTGAAGGGTGATGCCAAAACATGATTAAATAAATAATTTAAAACTAGTTTTTAAATGTCAAATATATAAAAAAAATAACTTTACTATCATGATGAACCATTGAATGCATTAACTTTTATAAGTTTTAATAAGTGGGCAGAAAGCTCTAATACACCAGTTATGAATTAAATGCAAAGCAGTGTATAGTTCAAGTAAATTGAAATTTAAATAAAAGATTAAAGTTAGAAAGTTGAACCTCAGATCTGATAAAATGAACTATGGAATTACTATGACCTGGTAAACATTTTGCATGTAATTCATGCACAATTCTGTAAAGGTCTTACAGTTAAGTATATTGGTGTCCCTGGGTTTGAGAAGCTCTCTCTTCCGTAAGAGAAAACCAACTTTAATGCAGTTAGGCAATACTGGCAATGATTATTTCTCCCCTTCTCTATACTTTTCATGCTGAAAAACTAATGACTGCAGTGGTCCCACCCAAGTTTTAGTCTAGTAACTAGTTTCCCCAGTAAGATTTTACAAATTTCATAAACTTTTGAATATTTGAAAGAAATAAAAATTTGTCATTTTCTTTATTTAGCTGCAATTTCAATTTAACATAAGGGCAGTGAACAGAATAAAAAACACAATTCTTGGTCATCAAATTTTAAGTCACAAAAAAGTCTATTAATTGTGTTACTCCTTATAAATTAAAGATGTGTAATGGGAGTTAGCGTAGCTCATATTGAGCGGCAACCGTAGACGATACTTACGAGTTTTCTTTGATTTTGAATCGTGACTAGTTTCGTTGTGTTTGGTTCAATGGACCTACAATGTTTTTAGTGCGTATATTTTGTAAAAGTTGCACCACCTATGAATGCAATAAAAATTTGCAATTTTTTCGATACTTCGTCCGAAACATGATGAATTCGTGTTTTATCTTTTTATGGCTGCATTTTCGTGTAATGTGGCGTTATGTTGATAAAGTGATTTTCCTGGATCCCTACTCATGAGTGTGTACGCTATTATTTAATGGGAAAATAGCATATTCTTTTTCACAAACATTACTGAGTTATGTATTAACACATAAGGGACTGTTAGTAAGGCAAGGCTTTTGAAGAATGGCCTGCAGTGGGCTCTGTAGGGCTGGTTGCACATGGACCTAATCAATTTCTTTGGCAAAGTAAATACTGTAGTTAACTTGGTTGAGGACCCACTTCCCTAGATTATGATACCATAAGATACATGGGTATAAAATAGTCCTTAATATAGAGTTTTTAACACTTCCATACTAACTGTGTGTTTCGATACTGAAAGGAGATAATACACCGAATTTAGTTTTTTTACTGAGATAAGTAATGTGAAGGGCCTGTTTCAAGTAATTATTGAAATCTATTTCCAAAAATTTATAGTCATTGACATAATTTAAGTAATTTATATCAAATAGACAAGTTTATGCAGAGAATATCATGGCCTGAGTTTTATATTCATTAAGAAGAAGGCTATTATCATCGTACCATGTGCTCATGTCTTGAATGATGATTCGCCTAAAGCCATCAGATCTTTAAAAGATTTCTGATACAGCACAATGCTGACGTCATCAGCAAACAAGATGCAATTACTGACAGGGTTAGCACATAATTGACTGGGTAGATCATTTATATAAATAAGAAAGAGGATTGGTCCTAATACCGATCCTTGAGGAAGTCCTTTTTCAACACTTAGTTGTGAGGTGAGGTAGTCATTCCCATTTTCCTTGCCAGCTATCTGTTGTTTGTGATTTTTGAGATATGTTCTCAACCTCTGCTTAGCTGTTCCTCTAATACCCATTGAATTGCATTTATTATGGTCGACCATATCAAAAGCTCTCGATAAATCAAAGAATACACCAATTACCTTTTTCTTTGTGTTAATTCGTTCAATAATGTCATCAACTGTATTGAAGATGGCCTGCTCGGTTGACTTTCCTTTTCCAAATCCAAATTGTTTAGCAGACAAAGTTATTTTCTTCAAGGGAATCAGTTAATCTTATGCTAAGTACATACTCAAATACTAAGCACATACTCGTAGCTGGGGGATTATGTATTGATGTTAGTCGATAATTAGCCACATTTTTTCTCTCCCATATATTCTTATATATTGGTATTACCTTAGACATTTTGAGACCTTCAGGATAGATTCCATCTCTCAGACTCTGATTAATAAGAGAGGGTAAGGGGTTTGAAATCATATCTACACAGTTATATAACATTTTATGTATAGGTTGATGGTATCGAGAATGGATTTTCCAGGAATTGGTATCAAGAATCGATAAATTTTGGTATCTACTCATCTCTAATAATTAAGTATCTGTAAGAATAAAAACTACCATGTTGCATTCGAATAATCGTACTTCCGGTCCACTTCCAGTCAGAATTGGAAGATTAAATATCACAAATTGACTTCATATCCACCTTAGTGCACGAAGTTTTACAAAATATATTTTATAAATTAGTAACAAATGTATTTTAATTTATTGAAATTGTATTATTTTAGTGATGGTTGAGTATTTTCTTGGCTACATGAATGCATGCCGATTTTTGGTTGAATCGCCTCAATGTCCATGTGATAGATATTTTTTCCCCTGTCTAAGTTTTAGATTTTCTGTGAAATTTTCACTCTCTTGGGCTGGTATTCTGAATCGGGGTCGCTATTATAAGGCCGCGCTATTCCACGGGTCATTATTCCCCGATCTGGTATTCTGAATCGAGGTGGGGAATAAATTGCCCAGTTCTGAGGTGGAATAATTGTACCCGCCCCTTCCGGTATGAGAACGAAAAAGATCAGAAAACAAAAATTCCGGCAGCCAATAGCAAGCGATGTTTACATTTTCTGGGACAGTTTGGGATAGATTTACGGCCAACTTTACGCCTCTCACAATGGCCAGCGAACAGCTGATATTAATGTATAAAATTATAAATGAATTATTTATTATCTTGCTTGGAAAATTCGCGTATTCATCCAGATCAATGTATATTTCGAGCAAACATCATTAACTGAGGTAACTCTCCTGCTTGCATTTGCATATGAAACAGCCAAACTCGTCGTAAAATTGTTTTCGCCTGTAGTTGATTAAAATCCTTAGCTATAAATACGAAATATGAACTTCTCCGTGGATATTTTACGTTAAAAAGCATGCCAGAGAAAAGGGCCTTCGTTGAAAACGTACTCATTATCAATATTCAAGTGGTGGTTATTAATGGTATATAAATACGAGTTTACTAATGATGAATTGGTACCTAATGCTCCGCTCTGGGGTAAGCAACCACATTCATTATATTCATCCGATTATCACAAACCTTAAGTGGTAGAGCTTATATTAATTACTTTATCATCTTCATAAACAATGTTGATAAACATTAAATACGTTTTGCTACGGAGGCTAGGGTACTCGCACGAAAATCGTACTTATCATCATAAAAGATCAATAGTTTCATAATTATACAATTTGCAAATTAATAGAATGGAAATGATTGTGCACAACTGTGAAACCATGGTTTCTGTACCCTTCAGGATTATTAAGCGACACACAGCTGCTCACGTTCGGCAATTTCGTTTTGTACCGGTATTTTCATGAAATCACCGTTGTTTGTTTACAATGCAAGCTAAATAAAAATCGTTTACACTCAAGGGTAACTATAGTTATTAATATATTTACAATTAAGAACGACCCAATGGAGACGTTGTAAATACACAATGAGATGAAAAGGATTATTGTCGGTAGGAGTTTTATTGCTTTTCATCGGGCAGGTAAATAACTAATTAAAAGTTCTATAAACTGAAAATACGTTCACATTAATAAACTGCCTTTGCAATGAAGTATAATATGGCACATCACACTTTCCCCGTCTACTATAATGATCTATTAATGAGTATTTACACATCATCAAGCCATGGCTTGCAGGATTTCTCTCGCCGCAAGGTTTAATCAAGTCAGTTTACTACAAACATAGTCACTTCACTCGACACACGGAAATGGTTAATAAATCTCTCCTCCATCACTTCAAATGAATTTATACTATCATCCTGTTAGTATTATTGTTTATAAATCGTGGTCGGTTTGCGAAGGTATTTGCGTGCAGTGGTCAGTTTACAGAGGGGCATGGGATGGAAACTCTGTGGTCCTCCGGTAAGTTTATAAATAACACTTTCTAGTAATTCTTAACAAGATTTAATTCTTACCAGATAAATGAACATGCTTGAAATTTTCCGATACAACAACCACAGAAACTAAAACAGGCACCACCAATGACTTCAAAGTAAATAGAAACACCACAGTCCACTGATTTCACAAAAAACAAACACATATGTATCACTTTCTCTAATCGTAGCCTACCCCGGGCTTCTACATATGCATTAACAATTGCCAAAACTTGAAATGCAGACGTCCAGTCCTTTCAGATAGTAAACAAACGTCGAATATATACCCGATACCACTCGAAGTAAACATTATAAACATTTGAAAGTCATTCAGCGAGCTGATTTACGTCGCGCTATCCAGATTGCCCGGTCTTCAGAATCGGGGAATAATATTACGACCCGGCCGGTCGCTATCTGCCGTTCAGAATACCATATTTCGACCGCGCTATGGGATATCTGTAGAATAGCGACTTCCGGTGACTCTTCGGCATTCAGAATAGCAAATAACGACTGGGTCGTAATACTCTTGAAAATATCGACTTTTTCCGCTATTATGACTTATAAGGCCGGCCTTATCTCGTTCAGAATAGCAGCCTTGGACATGATCTCAGTATATATTGGTGCAACGTGCAAATCATCTTCATTCATTGTTTTCAATTCACGTTCTCCCTTGTGGGTCTCAGCAACATTTTATTTGGTGGGGCTCTCTGGTGGATCACTGCCCTTTAATTTGTATTTGAACTTAAGGAATCATTGGTTTTTTACATCAAAAGTGGCTAGGAAACCACATGCCAGGGTAAACATGTTTACCGTGATGTGGTGCACTTACCCCTTAGAGATCTGTGGTTACACATGCATGCACACAGACTCACGCTTCAATTGTTTTGTTCACTATAACTCAAATAATTTCTAGCCTGTATTAAAGTACTCTAGAAAAAATAATACAAACTTGTGTGCTTGTGAGATGCAGGTGGAAGATGATGATTTTGATGATTTCGATGATGGACCAGACGATGTGAAATCTTTGAAAGAAGACAAAGAGGAAACTGATAAGAATGATGCTAGTAAGAAAAAGGAAGAAGGTGAAGAAAAAGCTAAGGGAGGCGAGGAGGAGGAAGATGGAGGGAAGGAGCCTGCAAAGAAACCCGAGGCAGAAAAGGTTGAGAAATCATCTGTCCAGGTATGTATTGGGATTCATATGCCAATTTACGTGCCTAAGCAGGTTTCATTTTCCTACATCTGTGCTGTTAAGTTTTTATGGTAATTCTATGTTCTGATCAGCTCAGGGAATGGATGTCAAATTGTAAACATTTTCTTGGTATAGTCTGTTATAGAAGTGTAAAAGTTGCATCCTTTTACACGAATTAATTTTTATGGAGCAAATACTGTCAAGCCCACTTACATCAAACCCTTTTATAACAGTTATATATAAGTTACATAATAAGTTCCAGTTATAACGAAGTGAAAGCTTTTCCCCATCAATGAGAGGCTCTGAAAAACTGGTCCACACATAAAGAAGTTCGGTTATTACGAAGTAAATATTTGGCCCCTTCAACTTCGTTATAAACGGGCCTGACTGTATTCAACGCTTGTGTGATCTGAAAGGCTATAATCCTCTAAACATAATTTGGTAGCGTACCTAACTATCCCCAGTTAGAATGAAGTAGTTTTAGAAAAAATAGTCATTCCATTTTAACCTCCATTTATGGAATAGTCCAGAAATTTGGACAGGAGAAGTATATGTAATTAAACCAAGTTATGTTGATTTCTTCCTTATTTGCAGGTTACAATTAAGCATGATTCTGACTCACGAGCTGTGAATAAAGAAAAAGATGAGCTTGCACATCTGATTCCGAAACATTTTATTCGTCTTCATTGCCCACATTGCAATGTGAGATGTATAACTTACAAGGTAAGGAAGTTTAGGATTTTCTTTTACAGTTGAACTATATTTTTTTAAGTTTATAAAGAAAGAATTTGTGGTGAAATAGCCCAATGCAAAAAACTTATCATTGTGTATGAGGTTATGAAATCATTTAGCAAATAATGTGATGCCAGTTACTTATTAACCCTTATTATTACTTTTCCTTATATATTATTTGATAATATAACCCCTATAATTTCCTCAATACTTCCAACAGTTCAATTTATTCTTACTATAGATACTTCATAATTGCTACTCATCTCTTATTGTACACCTTTAGTATGTTATGAAAAATGAATATAGAGTATTACATTCCTGTGACTTGTGTAAATTAAAATGTTTTGTTGGTTACTTTCAGGTTTGATTGTAGAAACCTGGTGATATGTATTCGTAGAATGAGCAAATTAGTCTAAATGAAGCCTTCCTAATTAGGTTATGTTTTATATACATGAGTATTGGGGTTCTTGTTCTCTGTTTCTGAGTTAATTCATTTCATTTGCAGGAATATGGAATTCATCTGTTCAGCTCCAAGCATGCTAACACAATGAGGAAGTTGGCACTTAAGCACAAGTTATCGCTGCAACGAATGCGAACACAGCAGAGGAAGAATCAACGTGAAGAGGAGGAGGGTGAGGAGGACATGGACGCATCTATGCATCCTTACACATATTGTCCTGTTTGTCAGTTGAAATATCGAACTAGCAGGGAAAAACATCAAGCATCAAGCCTTCACCGTGTAAGCTATTTTATTAAATGGCTTATATAATGTTATTTCATCACATCATGACCATGTTCATAATGCCCTCTCATGTTTTCAGATGTTAAGGAAGTTCCTCATGCCATACTGTCGAGTTTGTAATATGCGTTTCCAGTCTCCAATGCAGTATGAGAATCACATGTGCTCTGTAGTTCACATGCAGGTAGTAAAAATCATAATTTGTTTTTGTGAGGATTTGATGAATGTCCAGATATTAATATCCTTATTCCTTTCTATATGGCAGCGGAAGTCTAAGATGGATCAGAGAATCCTACGACAGAAGGAACTTGACCTTGAAGGTGAACATGAGGGTGGTAGTGGACTGGATGGTGAAGATAAGGTCTTGGACTTGGAGAATTTCATGATTTTGGACTCTGTTGGAGTAGTAGATGGTGAGCATATATTCTTTTTTGTGATGAAGGCTGGTTTTGTGCAAGGTTATGTCCATGCACGCTTAATTGTAATACCTTGTTAGCACTGTTGGCATGCCCACTACTTATTGTTATGTGGGGAAAACAAAAACCTAGATATATTGTTTACATGGAAAATGTATATCAATGGAAATTCTTTGTGGTGATTCAGCCAATTTGACACCAGGGACCATGTGCTCCAAATATTTCAACAGCTATTTTAGCCATCATCGGGCATATTGTCTTTATTTAGTAACTATTCTCAGGGAAAAAATGTTATTAAAAGTTATAGTAGATCACAAAGTCTTCTTAATTTGCAATTTTACTGAAGGCATTACTATCATTACCATACATGTACAGTCCCATGTGCAATTACATGCATGTTTTAAAATATTAAAAGTTAAACCCAAGGCTGTCCTTTTTTATGCAATGCTTGATATGATTCTCATGAGTGCTGATTCAGGTGCCCAATTAGTATTGTTCCCTTTGTAAATTGTATTTTATCCTTCTACTGTATAAAGTAACAAACCGCAATTAAGTTACTGGAGTATAATATGTTTTTGCATGCTGATAAAACCAAAAACATTCAGTACAGTTGAGCATCTTTATTCCGGCACAGTCGGGACCAAACTGATGCCGGATTAGGGATTTTGCCGGACTATGGGTCATGCTTGGCAACTTTCTTTTTGTCTTTTTTTGACGTCTGGATGATTTCATTGAAAGGAGTCAATTATTTATAACAAAATATATTCTTTTGCCATTTACTGAACCATATCAAAAAAAGTCACTGAGAATAATCAGAAAGAAATGGTTTCTTAATTCGAAAAGTTGAAGTTGAAGCCAGTTTAAACAGTTAACAAAGCAATTAAAACCATGCGAGTTTTAGAACTGTCTGTAAATACTACTCCATGCATGCAAAATTTCCTGCGTCACATTTTTTAGATTGATCACGTCTGTTTCTGAAATAGTTTATCCTACGTCAATAGCATTTGGCCAGAAATACTAAGGCCTTCACTTCGACGCAATCGAAACCACGCGATCTAAATCAGCACTTGAATCTTCCTTCATAATTTTTATCTCTGTCATCCATTTCTTCATGTCACTTCAACGGTAAAATTTTGAGGATTTTCTCTTTCAGCTTCTTAATGTGCCATAATGTTGAAGATCACACACAGTATATTTCAGACAAAGGTTTTACTGTTGCAACGGCATCAAGCTTTTACACAACTTGCACTTTTTCTGCGATCGTTAACGTTTTGTATTGATGCCTCACACCTCTGCTGTTGCACAACCGTATAGATGAGACATGATTTGGGAGAAAAATAAGCAGATAACAAATTATTTTATCAAATTACGTCTAGTGGTCAATCAAAAATGCACACACTATTGAACGTGGCCGATCTGTAAATTAGTCATAGTCTCAGCGATGTCTTCAAATTTATATGTTTACTTCCAGTTGCAGAATAATTCCAGTGTACACGAAGTACCAGAAATTAATATGTTTAAATTATTCTATTCTCAAAATGGGAAAATTAACGTTAAGAATAGGATAATATCTCGGCATGTTATGAAGCAATGTTTCGGTAAAAAATATTTCGGCATTTTCCACAAAGTATCGGGTAGTTGGTGATGGCAAAAATGCAGGATTATGGGTGTTCCTGGAATGGGGATTCCCGGATTAAGGGTGCTTGACTGTACTACGTTCTAAGATGTATTAATTCATGGAAACTTAATGTGTGTTTCTCTACGACTCGAGGACCAACAAAGTACTTACCTATTTTACTAGTATCTAGGGATCTAATTCTGTCCTACCTTTATATAACTTTTAGTAGGAGACTATAATAATGGCATTCCTGTCGTGCCTTATATTGTGTGCAAACTTTGTAACTTGATCCACCAGGCAAATAAAAATATTATTATTATTATTGCTGTGCTAGTTAATTGAAAAGACAAAAATGACTTGTCATTTTCTTGGGTAACAGAAAAAAAATCTCTCATGGTTCAAATTATCCAACTGATAGAAAAATCTTGTTTGCTTGTCTGACTGACAAGAATCCTCACTTATGTTCTTTATGTAATCCAAGTAGGTTGCATCCTGCTTATTATTCTAGCATTAGTCAAAAACTTACCAGCAATGATGAAAATACATGACTTTTTTCCTCTCACTCAGAAACCGGTGATGAAGGTGAAGGTGAATCAGGGCAGCCTAAGGAGAAGACAGATAAAGCAGATAAGGATGAGAAGAGGAAGAAAGAAGTTCGCTTAGGTGAGTAATCAGAATACTGTTAATAATTTCACTGTTTCAAGTAAATGCTGGAATCTTGTCTTTAATGTTCTATGGTGTTAAAGTCCAAGTTTTTGAAGAATGTGGTAGTGTTTGGAGTTCTAACTCGGTTCCTTTTTTTATTTTATTTAGGAGTTGAGTTCATCAAAAAGATTGAGGTTTTGTTCTGCGAGTTGTGTCGCCGTTATCTCCCTCGTCATGATCTGCCAGAGAGAGCAATTGCATTGCACTGCAGAAAGGGCTATCATTTGGACTGCTACAGAGATGACAGAGCCATGCGCAGGGAAGCAGAGAGGATTCATCGCAGGGAAATGGAGAAGAAGAAGAGTGAAGAGGTGAAAAAGGCCCCCAAGAAAACAGAACATCCAGCAGAGGTGAGGTATCATAGCTGGGAAGCAGCTCGAAACTGATTTTAATGTCATCTCTTGATAATTTTTCCATCTTTTAACCTTCCATATTAAATAAATGAAAGTTGGAGTGAGCATATTTTTGTGCTAGTGTGGTAGGGACGATTAAATTAATATTTTTACCTTATCCCTATAGTCATTGTTGAAGAGCAAAAGTATTTTATATGCCACCATTAAAATGTTTGTTGCATCTTTCATATGCTTTTTAACCACTCATCTGGTATGCCATAATATTCCATCAAGAAGCTACTGCATTCTTTCAAGGTGTCCTTTTAGTTTAATCTTTTGCTGGTAGATAGGATCTAGCATTGTATTCTTTGAAGCTCTACTTCTCATACGGAAACTTTCTCTTTGCGTTGCGGGTTGCATTTACTTTGATTCTGGATTAAATACTCAACACTGAGAATTTGTACACCCAGATGGGTGGTTAACCCTCTTAGTGCCACCGGCACTTTTGCTCCACGTGCAAAAAGTGCCACAAGCTGATATATCAGCTCAAGGAGCAAATTAATGTTTCAACTACAGTGGAATCCCGGTATAACGAGTGCTCATAATCCCTCGGAAATCACTCGCTAAATCGAGTGCTCGTTATATCCGAAGGTGTTGAAAAAACCCACGTAATTCTCATAGTCGTTCATATTTACAGTTTTTCTTTTGTTTCCATGGTATTTGACGAAGGTAAACAGCAAAAAAGTCATTTCAGGCACAATCTGGTAGAATATCAACATATTTCATGAAAGAAACAAGATATTTTCCATTATATAAAACATTAATTCCCCTAATTCGTTAAAACTTTCACGGTTCATGATATCCGGCGTCGTTGTTTTTTGGGTAAACCCGTGTCACAGTATATACTGTGACTCGGGTTTACCCAAAAAACAACGACGCCGGATTAATTCCCCTAGTTTCGGTGTTTTTCTTCCAGTTCTTCTATTTTTCGATCGCCGAAGAAAGCTGTAAAGACAGCGTAACTAGTCGGAATTAAAATATTAGGTATACTGTTGAAGTTTGGGATAATTTTGCGAATATGTCATGACGATAATATCAGCTTTGTCGAGTTTTCGAATGTTAACCGGTACGTCCATCAGTTGATTTTGAGTTTTTAAAATTCATGATATGTCGTTGCTCGATAAATATCGTCTTAGATATTGGGAAACGATAAATATCGCGATAAAATACCATGATATCGTGTCCCGATAAAATATCACGATATCGCGCCACGATAAAACATCACGATATATTATCACGATATATTATCACGATAAAAGAAAGTGGTATTGCACTAGTTCAAATATCGCGTAATCACGCCCGATGAATTATCGTGATATTGCGCCGGCTAATCGTGCTGGAAAAAGACAGCCATTGGGTTGGCCTTCGCTTAAGCTGGACAAGTACGTCACCTATCTGTCCACGCAAGTACGTCAACTGTCAGACCACTGAAATTGAAAGAGTGAGTGAACTGCTGAGAATTTGAATTAGCAGATAGCAGAATAGTAAGTCTTCAAAGGTACTTGCTCTAGCTTAAGCGAAGGCCAACTCAACGGCTGTCTTTTTCTGACACGATTAACCGGCGCAATATCACGATAATCCATCGGGCGTGATTACGCTACATTTGAACGAGCGCAGTATCACGATCTTTTATCACGATATTTATCGTGATATTTTATCGGGGCGCGATATCGTGATATTTTATCGGGACACGATATAATGTTATTTTATCGTGATGTTTATCGTGATATTTATAGTGATATTTATCGTACCCCGATATCTTATCGTGCCCCGATATCTTATCATGCCCCGATATCTTATCGTGCCCTGATTATCAATATCGCCTATACCTAGACCTAACTCCCTCTCCTACTCTCATCTTGCTCGTCGTCTGCCCACTCCCCTCCCACTGATGACTGGGCCTAACAAAAGAATACGTAAATTGGGAGCGCGCAGAGCGTACTGAAGGCCGTAAATCGCTAATGTTTGGACATAATTGGCTTTAGGTGTTGTAGATATGGCACACATCTTGTATTTTTAGTTTAATT
This sequence comes from Platycnemis pennipes, assembly GCA_933228895.1. NCBI lineage: Eukaryota > Metazoa > Arthropoda > Insecta > Odonata > Platycnemididae > Platycnemis > Platycnemis pennipes. Next base: position 69,736,824 of record OW121847.1, on the reverse strand, counting down.
CGAAGTTAATAAAAAATACAATAGTTTATTTTTGCTAGGCGGTGTATCGCCCTCGAGAGATATCTGTCGTAATACCGAGTGTATACCCTGGAAGGAACTTTTTGGCCTCGCTATATCCACTTTATTTTACATGTAAAACATAGGCCTTTTGGCGGTACAAAGACAATCACTCGCTATAACGCGCTTCTCGCAATAAGCCGTACTCATTATACCGGGCTTCTACTGTATTTTTGTTATAATAATTACATTTATTCTTTATGCAATGTATCAGAATACCATAAACAACTATTAATCAATTTTTAGTTAATTAAAAAAACATTAACATGTTCACCCCGGCATGGGCCGCCAGTGGGTCACAACAGTGTTGGCCTCCACGGCGGCATGACCCACCCATGTGTCACACTCTCGGTAGATCCATATATGGTATTTGAGCACAGCCATTGGGTGGTAATATAAACTGAATTTTAAAAGTTTCGTTTACATTTATGAGTTTTTCACATTGTCAATGTGAGTACAGGCCTTTTGTCTGTCCACTTCACAAATTTTATTCCATCTGAATTTTGTAGGCCTAATATTTCACCCTTTTTTTGTTTGATCTTTGTGGCCTTGGGTAAATATTTTCTATTTACACACTGGTATGTATTTTTCTCTAATAGCTCTTTAGCTAGAGGGACCCTTGTGTAGAAACTGTCCGTGTATAATATGCAACCTTCATGCAAGAGTCCATCCATAAGCTTCATTACAGTGTCGTGTGCATGTCCCTTTTCAGATGAATACCCTCTTTTACCAGAGTGTACAATCACATTATAAGTGTAGCATTCGGGAAGACAAAGCGTATAAAGTTTGATGCCGTATTTATGTCATTTCCCCGGTATTTATTGGCGAAATATCAGATGCCCATGCCAGGGAACCATGCTTTCATCAATCACTACTTCTTTTCCTGGTTTCAAATGTTTTTGGAAATTCTCATTTATTTTATAAAGAATTGAGCTAATCTTTTATGTGAACGATCATCACATTGTGCTTGATTATTGTTGCAAAAGTGCCAATACCTTAGAATAGTTAGGGAGTGATCCCTAGGCATAATACTTTTTACAAGTGTGTTCATGTACATTGGGTCATTCGACCAATACAGACTAATTTCTGGGATATGAATAACATCCATGATTAGTAAAATACCTATGAATGTATTAATTTCTTCGGGGGTAATAGGTACCCAAATTTGCTCATGTTTTCAGAAAGTGCCTACTTCATTTTTAGTTTGCGAGTTTATAAAGTCTTCAGCATATTTGTTAGTTTTGTCTTACGATATAGCCTAGCATATTGTCTGTAAGAAACAACTTATACAGAGCAAGAAGAAGAAACAACTTATACAGAGCAAGAGGACTTGCGCAGTTATTTTCTAACAATGACAACTCTAGATCTTGGCAGTTTAATTCTAGTGCGGAAGTATGCGTAGTTACTGGACCCCACCCAGTGTTAGACACTTCTTGAGTTTCATCAATAGATGAATCTGATGTCTCTAAACTTAAATTACTTGATTCTGATTCAGAAGAATAGAGTATTCTTTTACTGTCTACGTCTATTCTCTCTGTCTACGCGAACAACTTGGTTGGTTCAGATCTTCTTCCGAGTCCTCCTCAATAAGCTTACTAATATAAGTCAGATCCAACCTCTGCTTCATAATCAGAAGTCGGGAGTGAAACAAAAGAGTTACACAATTTAGACTAAAAATTATAATCTCCTGTCGGGTCCTTCCCCCTTCATCTGTTATTATTACGGCATATCTTAGTAATCCTCATAAACCTGTTAAAATATAAAATATTGGTGGTATATGTCCGTAAACTCAAAATTTTCAGCTTGTTATACAATGTCGTAAATTCCAATAAATGTACTACATATCTTACATTTTGGGTTCAATTATCCTACAACTGAGATGTCCTTCCAGTCAGTTCTAGTCAGGTCCTACATTCTTCTTGCGTTGTTATGAATGAATATCTTAGTAATCCTTACAAACCTGTTCCGAATAAAATAATGGTGGTATATTTCGGTAAACTAATTTTTCAGGTTAGTTATACAATGTCGCGAATTCGTTTACAAGTAATATCTTACCTTTTGGGTTGAATTATCCTTCAAGTAAGATGAGTTATAACCTGATGCTGATACAGTCTCCCTGTGAGGAATATGTTGACAGCTCTAATGCAAAGAGAACCAGTGGAGAGGACTGAGCAGAGCAAAAAATAATTGATACTGGACTTCGAAACTTTGTAGTTACGTAGTTATCGGAATGCAATAAAACGTCTCAGAGCATTAATTCGCCGTGTTATCTACAAGTCAATATAACAGTACCTCAGGACGATCAATTTGTATTCATTATGATTTGAGGGATAGACTGAAATAGCATTGGACGACGTAGTCTTGTGGATACATAGTATTCATCTGAAAACTAAGAAGCATAAAAATTATCATTTTTAGACAGTCTCAGCAGGGATTTGAGTTTTAGAGCCATTTGATAGTTAATTAGTTATCAGAATGCAATAAAAAGTCTCAGAACAGTGTTTCACTGTTTTATCTTCAAGTCAATGCAACAATACCTCAGGATGATCAATTTGTATTCATTATGATTTGAGGAATGGATTGAAAAATAGCATTGGATGGTGTAGTCTTGTGGATTCACAATATTCATTTGAAAGCAAATAAGCATAAAAATTATCACTTTAGACAGTCTCGGTGGGGATTTGAGTTTTAGAGCCACTTGATCTCCCTCAAAATACCATTGACAGAGAAAATATGACAATACTCAATAATAGCCCACCTCCCGGGCTTGCCTAGAAAATCATACGCCGGGTTGAACGTGTCGATTCATATCTAAAAAGTAACTTCATATTGTGTATATTTTTCACAAGGAGTTACAAAACTCAAATTCATGCTGGCACTTTTCACTAGTACCACCAAAATTCAGTGGCACTAAGAGGGTTAAAAGTAATTTGGTCATCACCTTGCCATTTTTCAGCAAGATTGGACCTTATTGTCAATGCTATTTTGCATGCTTAAATGACTAGGGTAATACCACTGCCAAACCTTCACTCATACCATTGCCAAGTCTTAAATGTGTCTTGAAACCCCTGCTAAATCCCAAGCTGTGTGATTTTGTTAGTGCCTGATTTCAGGGGAAACCACATGTTGGTACAGGGAAAAGAATTACCCCTCGTTTAAATGCTTTAATACATTTCTGTGACTTTGGCCACACTAATTTACAGCTATTCTATCTGCAGAAGGAAATGGAGAATGGTGAAAAGAAGGATGAACCCAAAACTGAAGAGAAAAATGAGAAGAAACCTGATGAACCAGAGGAGAATGCCAAGTCTGCAGAGGAGGCAGGCCCAATGGATACTGAGACTACTAATGATGAACCCAAGCAGGAAGCTGGCGATGGCGGAGAAGTTGAGGATTTGGATTCTGCAATGGATGATAAGTTGTGGGCTGATGTTGACAAAGACTTAGGTGAGCTGTTGAGGGAAGTTGAGCCAAATAGTTCTGCAGGTGCCACTGAGGGTGAGAGCTTACCAGTTGCAGAGATGGAAGAGGATAAATCATCTGATGAAGATGAAGAAGACTCGAGGGCTGAAGATGAAGAACGGTATGATCGCTTTCGCTACAGTGAGAAGGGAAGTGCTGGAAGCGTGGTGGAGGAGCCCGGTGCCGAAAATGAAGCCACCGTGAGTAAGGTCGAGGCTGAGAGTGAACCAGTGAAAGAAGCACCAGCAGAAGAGGAATCTCCCAAGAGTGATGTGAAAAAAGAAGTAGAGACTGAGGAGGCTGATGTGTAATGGGCATTCCTTAATGAGTGACATGCTCTTTCCAGATGAGGAAACAGAGCCTTCTGCTCTAAAAGATCGTGTCATTCTATGTTATCATAGGTTTCATGAATGTGGCACCAATTATCCATTGCATTATCTTTGTGTGATTACAGTGCATCCCCTAAAGTCCTATTTGTTTGCTTGGTCAGAAATCTAAATAGTTTTAATTGCATTTGTGTAATGATGAGTTGATGTTCAATGTAGCTATAGCCTACTCTTGGTTTTCATTAGTAAAAATGATTAAATGAGCATTTGAGAACTGTTTGAGTTTTATGAGAATACATGTAGAGAGCATTTTAAGAGTGAATTTGGTCCAAGTATCCTTTGAGTACGATTGTATCCAGCCATTTTTACCATTCTCTGAAATCATTGGTTCGTGGTCATAAGTAAAATTGATGTTGTAATTGTAACTTAGTGGTAGAAGTAACAAAAAATAATATTCGAGACAAATACTGTTACTTTGCCTTTTCAAAGTCACAATACAAGTTGAATTAGACCCAACTTAATTTTGATCCGTGTCCAATGCCTGCAGTATTCCTCTAAGGAATTGGGCATTTCAGAGTGAGTTGTCTTATTTTTCAGGCTCTAGTAGACTAAACTTGATGCATAATTGCAATGTCCGAGTATTTGTCTTCTTATTTGACTATATTTGAAAAGTGTTTTAAATTGTCTATTAAACTTGTGTTTATAGAATACTGCTTCTTTCATTGGTGAGTGACTTCTATCCTTGATTTTCTTTATTCCCTATTCGTGTCAAACCATGTATGTGTTACCTTTACTGTCAACTCGTACTTGCATTATCACTTGGTTTTGTGCGTTTAAATATAAATTAAACCACAATTCAAAGCAGACCTGTGTGTTGGTGTGCAAAATATTTGGCTTCCAAACTCTGGGCGATTTAAACTTTGCCAGTTGCTACATATTTTTTCGTGGTTGTGGCTTTATTAACTGTGTTTCGTACTGACATTATCAGATTGCCTTCTTGATATGTTTCTCTAACTGACATAATACATAGGGGTGAACTACTTTCCTGTACACACTGCAGCTTGAGGTGATGCCAGTAAAAGGAACTGCTAAATTTGTTTTTATTTTTTGTGGCCTCCTTGATCAGGTGACTTGCTTACTGGGTAGTGGCTGCAACAATTATTCCGTTCTTTCCTCAGAATTGCTGCTTGTTTTGCACACTTGATACACAGGAAGTCCAAAGCATGTACACAAAATAGTGATAATACATCAAATTGACCATTGAGCAGAATTAAAGGTTGCTATCCTACTCCTGCACTTGGTGGGCTGTCTATAGTTGAAAACTTCCCAAATTGTAATTGTATCATTGTCAACTCAGCAAGAAGGCCAAAATATCTCAGGAGAGATGTAATTATTTCATTAACAGTTACAGGATAAGGACTGCAGGAATTTGTGTAGCCATCTCTTGAGAATGTCCCAATGTTCTCTGATATTCTTAAATTGGCAATTATGACTCATGGCTGGAATCAAAGTGTTCTCAGATTGTATTGTGCATGTAATATGATGTCAAGCCCGTTTATAACAAAGTTGAGGGGGGGCGAATATTTACTTCGTAATAACCGAACTTCACTATATATGGACCAGTTTTCCCCAGCCTCTCTTTGATGGGCGATAGCCTTGGTGGCGGTAGAAGCTTGAGATGTTTAAATTAAGGTCAGTTAGGTGTGGAGATTTTCCTGCAAGGTTACTTTTTTGTATTTTTAAAATTCTTAAAGCAAATGCAAAAGGCCCCCTAGAAGAGATATCATAGGTGAGATACGGGTAGAATTCACTAAAATTCTTAATTATTAGCTCATCTTGATTAATTGTTCACTTAAGGATCTAAACACGGAGCAGTGTGTGCACAAGCCATTGGTTAAATATAATAATAATACTTTTTATTCATCCAAAGATCATATGAGTAGCACTACATTGGTGTGTTTTGAAGTAGGTGGCAATGATGCAATGGCTCCATCACCAGAAATTATGGCAATCTCATACAGAGGTCGATGTTAAACAATGTTGAATCATTTCTTGTGAAGATGACCAATTTGCAGCATTTCCCGAATGAAATAAAGGTTTCATGAGAAACGCTCGTCCAGGGGACAAAATTGTTTCTAAGCTCAGGTGAGCAAGATGGGTCAAAATAGAACAAGAAACAAAATTTTTGAATCTGGCTATACCAACAAATGTATTTCAACAATCGATAAAGCAAGTACAAACCAACAATTGAAATATTCTTCCCTAGAGGGAAATCCCTAACAATTAGAACAACTCTGAGTAGCCACTAGGACACCCACGAAAATGACGAAGTCTCAGAAAACTGGCTCGAAACCACCGCACACATGCAAGAAGTGAACTCCTTGCCATCTCACTCGAATAGAGGGTGTGAGAGAGGAGGTTTTTTCTGGCATAAGGAGGGGGTGTTTTTGGCAAGGTGTAGTGGGGGTTGAGCATGGTAGGTCAAGGTGGAGTGGGGGGTGTTGATAGGTAAAATTTAGAAGTTATAAATAAAGGTAAATAGGTAGAATATACTGTCCACGTGGATGGTGGCACCATGTGCATGACTTCGACTGCTTTGTGACGTGATATGTCTAGCAGTCGGTAAACATCTTGTTCCTTTAAAATTTTCCACAGAGAAAGAGCTTGGTAGCTCAACTGGTAGAGCACCTTGCCGGAAATCAGGGGGTCCGGATACGAGTCCCAGTCAAGGCGAATGATTTTTTCTCTGTGGAATATCTGTTATTGTGAAATCATTGAAGAGTTTCTATGAAGATAGGTTTAGAAATGACGGGCATACACACTTTTTAACAGTAGAGAGATAGCACTGCCTCTCCCCTAATTCATCCTATGGTTTTGGGTTGCAACAAACTCATGATCTACCTCTACAATTCATCGCAACATTTATGAAATGGTTTGTCACATACATCTAGAATGTACCAGGTATATGCTTATATCCGCTTGGAGCGAAGTCAGCCAATACTCTGCCACTGTTTTACAGCTAATCTCACAGGAATGACATAAAAGCACTGAGAGAGGATGTAAGTATGTACCTTTAAAGGTGTTCCTATTTTACTTAATTGGTAGTTTAGGAACCTACACCTGTTCTTTTATGATAACCAGACGGAGTGTGTTATAGGTTTGTTTTGTACCAATAGTGGATGCTAAATCTTCATTCATTGCTTCATGTGAGGTATAATAATGGCTCTAATTGTGGGATGAGTACTTACATTTACTGGTCCGTATAAAGTCTTTTGTGTGTCACCATCTATTTCATTTTCTCCATAGTGGAGACCTAATCTGTTTCTAGTAGGACTCAAACCCACGAACTTGTTAGCTAGCTACCCAAATAGCAGCCGTTTTACGAAGGAATGTCCAATGCCGCAAATTATCCGTTGGTTTAGGCTTCCTTAAATGGCTAAAATTATTCATTGCCTAAAAATATGGAGTAACGTTAAAATAATTTTGGTAAATGTGAGCTTAACCGTAACGACATTTTTTTTATCCATAATTTTAAATGGACATGATCTTTTATAACACTTTGAACTCGCGTGTACTCACGAATTTTTTAACAATGCGTAGTGGCTTGTGAGTTTTGAAGTAACCGCGTTGACGCAATGGCTCCGTCACAAGAACTTACGAGACTCTCCTACAGAGGTCGATGTTAAACAATGTTGAATCATTTCTTGTGAAGGAAGTTTTCAGCTGAAGTTACTTCTGAATAACCTTTTCATAAGTGATTTTACGAAGTTTCGTGACAATGTGGTAATCTGCATTTGAAAACTTGTATAAATTTTCTCAGAACTGTTATCCTTAACTTAATACTAATGCTGACATCAACCTGGTTAGAGCGAGAACTCTGATAGCTTTAAACCGCGAAGGTTTTTGTTGGATATATGCTCATTAAACTGTTACACGAATGGTGAGTAATATGTATGTACTGAAATGGAGAAGTTTAATCAGTCTCGCACGTTGATACTTCGGATTTTACGGACTGTTTCATTTTGCATGGCAAGATAAGTGAAAATTCTTTGCATGGTACATCGGTTTTCATGTTGTACCGACTCTTGTGAGGTTTCTCATATTTTTGTATTGTATTTCAGGTGATATAACCATCCGAAAATGATTGAGCTTACTGTTAAAACTTTGGATTCTCAAAATCATAAATTTTCTGTCCCGGACGATGTGCGTAACCACTTATCATATTCTAGCATGTTGCTGTTGTATTGTCCATATCTATTTCAGCATGATTCCATGCAATATATGTAGAAACCTTAATATTAGTCAATCATAGCCAATTAGGTTTCATAACATTTTAAATATTTATGAGCAGGTCACAGTTAAGCAGTTTAAGGAAAAAATTGCAGAATCTGTAAACGTCCCTGCAGATTCTCAGAGACTAATTTACTGCGGCAGAGTACTGCAGGATGACAAAAATCTCAGTGAATACGGTAAAAATTGCTTGAAAGTGTATTTTTATTTTCCGCTTGCGAGATTAAGGTAACTTAATGGATTCATTTCTTCAGATGTCCACGGGAAAGTTATTCATCTCGTTCAACGTGCCCCTCCCCAACCAACGAGTAACAACACTAGCAATGCCAGAAGAACGCAGCCCCACAATACCAACCACCGTCGCATCCACTTACACCACCATCACTACCATAGACAGCCTCGCTTCGATGGAAACACTATGTACTTTGGAGCAATGGCCATTCCAGCCGACATAATAGAAGATCAAAGTATCGGTAAGATTTCTTCTTTAAATTAATGAATATTTAGCTATTCTAGTGTACTGTATGCGATGCTGGGTCAACCCTAACATGGTTTCTTGGCCCTGCGACTTGCTTTTCAACCGGGACATCTTTTGTTCACTTGTCTTATAGGCATTAGGGCAACTTTACCCCAGGGCTTCTCGCGAACTGCAACACGTATAGTGCTTGCTCAGCAGATGCTGAGTCGTGCTCAAGAAGTACTAACTAGATTAGAAAATCCTGATGCACCATTACCAGAGGTTAATAATTCCAATGAAGACCTGGATCTTTCAAGGTAAGAGAGCAGCTTAATTGTTCAGAAGCTATGTGGTACATAGTTAGTTGCTTTCGTTTGAGGTCATAAGTACAGTCACTTATTTCATTAATACTTCTTTTAAGTAATTCCTCGTAAAAATTCACTGCCAAGTCAAGCCTAGATTAAAATTGAATGTCATATACTCTGTAAATATTCAAATGTAAATTTTGTAATTCAAGTATAGCCTTTAAGAATGCTCACTTCATTTCTTTCTGCTCACAGTAATAAAAGTGTTTTGCTCCTTTGTGTTGTGTTTTCAGTATTTGAGTAGGTTGTATAATGTCAGTATCTCCTTTCTTACTCATGATCAGACAAAACAATTCTTATATTTGTTCATGGCAGGAGTTGCTGTCACTAACTGCTGTGAAGTATAAAGGCAAATGAATGCAGAGGTTTCCTTAAGCCCGAATCACATGATCATTTTTCTCGTCCCTTTAAAGGGATCATTTAAGCTATAGCTTTCAGGGACCGCAAAAATGATAGCTCAAGCTATCATTTTGCCGCTCACACGATCATTTTTACCGTCCCCTCTCGTATCATTTCTGTTCGCGAGATACGGTAAACAACTTCGTAACTATGGATGATTTACATCATCGTCGACTGCATTTTGGCTGCAGCCAAACGTTTCTTTCAGAACGTCCGCTCTGATTGGCTAAATGACAGGCCCGAGGGATGGAAAAAAGGACGTGCTCAAATGATGAAAAAAGGGATATCGATCCCTATCATTGCCGCTATCCGTGAAGTGATCAAGTCAGACTATCATTTTTAAGCTATCATTTGAGCTATCCCTGAAAAGGGACGTAAAAAATGATCGTGTGATTCAGGCTTTGACAAACTTTTTTTAAAAGACTTTTTATTCATTTTATAGTCTGAGAAAGGCATTGTGGTGTTAAAGCTAAATATTTGAAAGTGACTGTAATCTCGGATTAAATATCATCACAATCACCTCAATGTGACCCATCATTGGGTCACAGTAGTATCGGCCTGCAGGGCTACATGACCTACTAATGAGTCATTGGTATGGGTCCATAGGACAGTAGGACTCACCATCACCCATAGAAACATTGCCAGGTTTACTGTAGCCTGATCTGTTAACGCTGCAAAATTTGCTTAAGACCTAATGTGTCAGTAACTTCCTCAATATACTATTTATTGTGCCTTTGGCTCCCTGCTAGCATCCTTGCAATGGCATGGCTAAGTAGTTGTAGGTGGTCTTTTTGTTAATTATGCTCAATATTGTGTTCACATAGTTACTAAGGCTATGCACTTTTGTAATTTCACTGTTTGTCATGAGCCATGAGGTATCAGATAACATGAAGAATATCAGTATGGCTATGAGGAAAAAATGGTATGAGAGTAGGTAGTAGAGGCTTTGTTGGAAAAGTAGAAAAAAACAAAAAACTAGGCAATAAAAAGTATAAAGAACTGAATACATAGTCGATAAAACCATAAAAAAGGGATATGTTGGGCATCCAAAGAAGTTAATAAGAACAAGTATGTAAAGAATTGGAAGGTTTGCAATTGAGAAGAGATGATTAACAAGAACTAGAAACCTATTGTAGGCTAATGGGACATGATGAAGGAGCAGAAGTGACTTCTTTGGAATCTCTCTTTCAAAATCTAAGAAACTAACATACTTCCTGATTAAATTACATCCTCATCACTAAAATTGGGTTGATGCAGCTCTTGACTCTATTTGTCTGCCGGCTAAACTCGTAATATTGATCTAATTCCTCTATTTTACATTCTTCACTGCTTGCTGTGTATATCGCAAAAGGGACCTTCCTTTGCCATTCAGCCCATTCTGTTTTCACTCACAGGCTCTTCATTAGACCATCATGTCTTAAGTATGGCGGATTTGGTTGTCCTGTCTCTTAAGGTTTTCATCCAGAGTTCTCTTTTCTCCTACCCTTGTTAGTACTTCTTTGGTCACTGGTAAATCCATTGTATCTTCATAGTTTTATAGTACCGCATGTCATATACCTCCCGATTTGCTTATTTTGAGGCGGTCATTATTCATGCCTCATGGAAGGAAATACATTTCCTTCTCTCAGCAAAACCCAAACTTAATTTCCCTGTTATTCCCTATTACAGTCCATTTGTTAAGTGTTGTCCTCTTGAACTTCTATGAAGTTAAGCTTATTTTTATGTATCTTGTGCATCTGTCTGCACATTTTAGGGATGAGAAATGGTGTCTTTAAGCAGTGCATCAATCTTTTATAAAAATCTCTTATTTCCCATTTTCATAAAATTATTTCATAAGTTTCATTCACTCTCACTGCTATCTTCATCGGCCTCAACAGGTGCATTGGATAATTCATTGGCTCACAAGTCTTCTAAAATTTTATCTTCTTCCATTGTTTTTCTTTTAGTGATCTTCATCGTGCTTCACAAGTACTCAAGGATATTACAATATCTGGAAAGTGTTATCTAAATAGTTAGCTAAAGCATGTAGGTAGGTACAAGACATTATTTCAATGTATGGTACTCCTGTTCACATAAAAATCTTACCACTTCGAAGGCTAATTTTTTCTAAGTCCCGAGTTGACGGAGATTTGACAACAGTGCAGCTCTATCCCTTTAAATTCCCAGACCACAAAAGAACCACAAGACTGGGGTACGGTCCTCCTAAAAGAGCCCCCTTCTACCCTTTCCTTGGTTTGGGGTGAAACCCTTCCTCAATGACTTAGATATCGAGTTTTGCATTGGAGGGGGCGGGTCTAAATGGTGCTCTGTGGCAATTACAGTAGAAGCCCGGTATAGTGAGTACGGCTTATTGCGAGAATCGCGTTATAGCGAGTGATTGTCTTTGTACCGCCAAAAGGCCTATGTTTTACATGTAAAATAAAGCGGATATAGCGAGGCCAAAAAGTTCCTTCCAGGGTATACGCTCGGTATTACGACATATATCTCTCAAGGGCGTTGCACCGCCTAGCAAAAATAAACTATTGTGTTTTGTATTATCTGCTAATTAAACTAAAAATACAAGATGTGTGCCATATCTACAACACCTAAAGCCAGTTATGTCCAAACATTAGCGATTTACGGCCTTCAGTACGCTCTGCACGCTCCCATTTTACGTTCTTCTTTTGTTAGGCCCAGTCATCAGTGGGAGGGGAGTGGGCGGACGACGAGCAAGATGAGAGTAGGAGAGGGAGTAAGGTCTAGGCACAATATCGGGATACGATAATTTTACCATATCGAAAGGTGGCGATAACGATAACTCATATCGTCTTATCGTATGTGATGATAAATATCTTATCGGGGCACGATAAGATATCGGGGTTCGATAAATATTGCTATAAATATGTATTGCGATAAATATCACGAGAAACATCGTGACCATATAAAATATCATGATATCGCGTCCCGATAAAATATCCCGATATCAAGCCCCAAATAAATATCACGATAAATATCGCGATAAAAGATCGTGATATTGCGCTCGTTCAAATAAAGCGTAATTGCGTAATACTCTTGGCTCTCTCGATGTAAACGTTAAAAATTACTGGAGACAGTGCACAGCCTTGTCTCACTCCTTTCCTTATTCTTGCTTCTTCACAGCTGGGTCCAGATGTTATCACCGCTACTTGGTTTTTATACAAACTGTGGGTCATTCTTCGATCATTGTATGACACTCCAATTCCTTTCAGAATTCCAAGCATTGAATCCCAATCCACGTTGTCAAAAGCCTTCTCTAAATCCACAAATGCAATGAACGTCGGCTTGTTCTTCTCCATTCTCTTCTCTATGAGCAGCCTAAGGGCCAATATTGCTTCTCTTGTACCCTTACTTTTCCTGAATCCGAATTGATCTTCATCCAGGAACTCCTCTGCTTAACGTTCTATTCTTCTGTAGATGATCCTGGTCAATATCTTCGATGCATGTATCGCCAAGCTTCCTAAAATTTTCACATTTCTCCGCTCTCTTCTTTTTGGGAATACGAATTATGATGTTTTTCTCGAAGTCCCTGGGAACATCTCCTGTTGAGTACATTTCGCAGATGGCCTTGTAGAGATAAGCCAATGTCCTCTCTCCCGCATTCCTTATTAGTTCTGTGGGGATATCATTAATTCCAGGAGCCTTATTCATCCGGAGGTCCTTTACTGCTGTGTCGAATTCCGATCTAAATATTGATGCTCCCATATCATCCTTCTCGTCTTCACTTTCCTCTTCAACAACTTTTGTGCTGAGATTGTTCCTGTTGAATAACTCTTCCAGATGTTCTTTCCATCTCTTCACTTTGTCTTCAGTTTCAATCAAAAGTTTTCCATTCTTGTCTCTTATAGCATTAGATCATGCACTCTGTTCCTTGAAGTGGTTCCTCACTATCCTGTTGGCTACGTCCACCTTTTCAAGTGCATGGTTGTTTTGTACATCTTCGCACAGATTGTTTATCCACATGTCTTTAGCTTTCGTAGCTTTGCGACTTACTTCGTTCCTAATTCTTATGTAGCAAAGCTGCCCTTCTTCAGTTTTCGCATTCTTGTACTCTTTTCTTTCTTCAATCAGCACTAAGACTTCTTCCGTGATCCATGGCTTCTTCTTAACAACTTTTCTTGTTCCAAGAACTTCTTTTGCGGCTTCCTGTAGTCCACATTTAATGTTTTCCCAATGCTCTTCTACTGATTTCTCAGTCAGATCCTCTCCTATGTTGTTTTCTACTGCTTTCTGAAATTCCAGCTGATGTTGAGCCTCCTTTAGTTTTTCTACTTGCCAAATGTTCTTTACTATTTTCTTCAATCTTTTGAATTTTAGATGGCATTTCATCATCACTAAATTATAGTCGCTGTCAATGTCTGCACTTGGTTAGCTTTTGCAGTCATTCACCTGATTCCTGAACCTCTGCTTCACTAAAATGTAGTCTATTTAAAATTTTCCCTAGTCTCCTGGCATCTTCCACGCGTCTTCTTTGGTTGTGATTTTTAAACAGTGTGTTAGTAACCACTAACTTATGTTGTGTGCAGAACTCCATCAGTCTTTCTCCTCTTTCGTTTCGGTTTCCCAATCCATATTTCCCAGTTATTCTTCCATCTTGACCTTCGCCTACGAAAGCGTTACAGTCTCCTAAAATAATTAGGTTTTCTTCTCCTCTTACCTGTTTTATTACTTCAGTGATATCTTCGTAGACCTCTTCCACTTCTTCATCTGCATAGTCCGACGTAGGCATGTAAACTTGCACCACAATGGTATCTGTAGGCTTAGTTTCAATTTTAACCATTATAATACTTTCACTGTACTGCAGGAAGCTCTTTACATGCAGTCCTGCACTCTTCCTGAACATAATGCCTACTCCTGCATTACCATTCAGTGATCCGGTGTGAATAATTCTATAACTTCCACTCCAAAAGTCTCCATCTTCGGGCCATCTCATTTCACTGATTCCTAATACATCGAGGTCCATTCTCTGCATTTCCACCTTAAGGTTCTCCAGTCTTCCACAGGTCTGAAGTGATTGCACGTTCCACGTTCCTACCCTAAAATGACTATCACACTTGACTGATGTACTCTCTCGGGTAGTCCCCGCCCGGAGATCCGAATGGGGGACTATTTTACCTCCGGAATATTTTACTTGAGAGGGTGCCATCATGTCTTGATAATAAAGGAAAGAGTGGAGTAGCGGCAACTCCTCGAGAGAATAATGTGGTGGTTTCCCCTTGCCTTCCACATCACAGTACTACAGCCGTTAAAGTAAATGTTACCACGCCTGTAGTGAAATGAGTATCGCTGTACTGACCACTGTGGTCTCCACCTTCACTCATGTGAAGAAGAGCTGCTGCCCTCTCCTCCGGGTGATGGGAAGCATAATTGTTGGCTGCCTCCATCGCCAAGTCACGGCATCTTCACAGGTTCTGCATTATTTAAAGGCCTACCTTACCCAGGGATAGACCAATACCCCTTCGGAATGCCATCGCTTTTTGTCCACGACTGCTTATTCGATGAGTAAACTCGCTTATCTCACAGCTAACCTCTATATCTAGAGGTCGACCCACCATCCGCATTCCGGTGGACGTTGGCTTTAAGCTCAACCGCGAGATTCTCATGTACTGAACTTAATTTTGGAGGAGGAATGTTAGTGGTGGTCATTGAATCACCTATGTACTTCTGTGGTAGTCCATACACTATGGGGGTCAAGCTTTGGATATGCTGCTTAAGAAGTTAGGAATCTCTCCTCATCAGCAATCCCTCTGCAACTAAATTTCTGTGGAATCTTATGTTCATTTTATCTCTGAGAATGTTTTTACTGACATGAGTTTTTTTACTACTTAAGTGCTGATCATTATGATGATGATTTATAATTGACATTTTTAATTTTTTCCTTAAGATCTTGGCAGGGCAGCAGTCAGTTTTCCCCTGTATTTTAGTATTTTTCTTTAGCCTCTAAGACTCCACTCATTTGCTCTTGCTTCTCAAGATTATCACTGGTGGTGAAAGTTTGGCTTCTCATTTAAAATTGAAGTTTGATAAATGTTCCCCTTTAATAGCAACTCCAGTGGTGGTGAAAGCAGTTCAAGTGGTGGTGCTGCTGGTGGTGGCAATGGAACTGGAAATGCTGCTGGGGCACAAGCTGCAAATGGCCAAGCCAATTCTCTCTCTGGAAGTATTATGCAGGCAGCACATGCTGCCACTGCAGCTGCCATTGCTGCAGCTGTTTCAGCAGTTCAAACAGCTGTATTGCCTAACATAACTATTGTGAGAGGGCCACCTCAAGGTATGATCTGAAATCAATGAGTGAATTGGTGTCTTTTGGTGTTTTTCCTGCGAAAATGCCGGGTAAAAATTTCTCAGTATTTCCACTGGTTCAGCCTTTCCTTTTTCACCTCTGACGTTTCGATAAGTGACTCCCATCTTCAGGTTTCCTGGAATCCAAATATTTGGATTCCAGGATCCTTGAAGAAAGTGGCTTATCAAAACTTCGGAGGAGAAAATGAACATCCTGACTCGGTGGAAATCCTTAGAAATTTTTCTCAACAAGTGTATTCATTATTAGACTGGTCAAGTTACTTTCAGGCTCCTTCATTCCTGCATTCTGTTTCAGAGTTGGTTAATTTTATACCATAGTGGTAATGTGGTAATTTTTGTGTATATTTTTCAATATTTGTCACATTTATATAAATGCCATTATTTTTACCTCATCTTTCTTAGGAATAGATTTCACTGGGACTAAGGCAAACCAATTTGTTCAATTTACTCCTAGTTAGGCATTTGAAATTTTTTTTATATTTTTTTTGCTGTTCTATATGTTTAAAATATATAATAGAATACCTTGGTGATATAATTTTGAGTTTTGTCAAGTATTTCGTCATTATGCTGATGACTGTGTTAGTGATTTTGGAAAAGACTAATATGTATCTTTCTGCTGTTTTTGGTCATTGTATTTCATTACCATGTTGAACTGGACAATTGATGAGTAATAACCCAACAACGGAGTGGTAGCACAGTGGCTAGATGAATTGGGTCAAGGTGTGTTAGGTAGTGGGAGGTTGTATATACAGTAGAAGATCGATATTAGGATTCTTGAAATTACAATATTTTGATATTACGAAGCAAATTCTTCGGTCCCGACCAATAGGGTATCTAAATACATGTAACAGTACTCGATATTATGAAAAAATGATGTTTTTGAAATTACAAACCTCGGATCTCGGTCTCAACGTGAAAAAGTTACTCGTTTTTACTAGTGATGGACGGATCCAGGTTTTTTGTCGGATCCGGAACCGGATCCTTGCCTGGGTTTCGGATCTTTATCTCGGTTTTGGATCCTTAGTTTAAGTTACTCGATTCTGAATGTCATTCATTTTCAAAACCTAGATTTTTTAAAAATATATAAATACAGCAACAATAGAATTACCAAAAACAAGTAAATTTACTGTAGAAAAAATCAACTTTCAAATCTATGTGGATAATATTTTCCTGGAACAAGATTTACGGATGCAATAACTATGTCTTATTACTTCTAATATAAAGATCAACTTCCTTATCACATACTCATCAAACAATATATTTTTGAAACCAGTACAATTAATCTTTAGAGTGCAGTTAAAAGAAACATAAGTTCATTTTTATTAATAAAGGAATTATTTTCCAATTAATAATCAAATCCTTGAATGCTTTCATATTCTTTTTTAGAAACAAACAAATTTTAATGCGGCCAAGAGATCCCATGTATGAAATATCTGGGAATTCCATTTTTAAGACGAAAAAATCATTATAGAATATTTCAAGCTGTTAAACTAGTAATTTTGCACTGTCTCATTAATAATAACCTTTAAAATGAATCTATAGAATTTTATACTCATAAGGAGAGGTGTAACTCGGATCATGAAATGAGATTAGCCTTTTTTCATGCTACTAGAAGCAAAATTTAAAAAAGTCTCGGATTTTTTCTCCATTGGTTCGGGTTTTCAAGAAAAATGTAGAATGACATGTGGGGAGCATGTATTCTCCAAAATCAGGCAAGCCCACAATAGCAGAGTGGGGTAGTGACTGCAGGGTAATGAAGTTCGATTCTTATCGCTGTTTAAAATTTTTCTTTCAGCCACTGAATCAAAAACTTTATCATCCTTCATTTCCAACCTTTGTGTGGATACTAGCATTTTTGTACTACTATCGTTTAAACTACATTTACAAATGCGTCACTGAAAAATACAAGGTAAAGTTAACGTCATGATTCCACGATTTTATTCTGGATTAAAAATTTTTTCCAATCATTTGACTAATGCCAAATTTTATTATTATTTTGACTTATAAATTGACATGAAATTTCTGATAATCTACTTTTTTTAGCTGCCTACTTGCATCACCCTGTGCACTTGCATCAGGCAGTGTTAAGAATCGAACTCGAGACCGGCAGTACACTAGCCCTCATGTTTAACAACTACGCTATCATATGTTCACGGGAGTATGGCAAATGTAGGCAACCAGCGTGACATTCGGCTTTATTTTTCTTCTCGCGCATCCGGGCCTATGAAGAAAAAAGTCACGACGAATATTTTTTTATTTTGTTTTTGTGGCACGGACAACTCTTCTTCTCATTTCGTGACCGAGTTTCACAACCTCTCCTCTTCAGTTTCTACCATACCATATGATTTCAGTAGCGAATGAAATGAAAGACCCGTGGATCCGACCCCGACCATCCTTAATTTATTAATGGTTCATTTTTAAATCTAATTTAAACAACAAAAGTATGATAGAGTGAGTATTCAGATTTAATGGTTTGAAATTGAAGAGGATAACATTTTCGATGCAATGACTGAAAGAAAAAATTAAACTGCGATAGGGATCGAACTTCGCACAGTACACTAGCTCTCGTTGTACGCCTGATACCGGCAAATGTAGGCTACCCACGTGACATCTTACGTATTGTTTTTCTCGCGATCCCGGGATAATGGGGAAAAAAGTCATATTTCTTTATTTTGCTTCTAGTTGCACGGGAACATTTTCATCTAATTTCATGACCTGAGTTACACATCCTCTTCGTGTCAATATCTACCGCAACTACATTCCATTCATGGGGCTCTTCAATCGCTAAGCCGCGAAAATTTAAAATCTACGATCCGGATCCGATTTTACTCCGTGTCTTTGGATCTGAATCCGGAACCGAAAAAATGAGAGATCCGTGGATCTTTGGATCCGACGGATCCGATCCGGCCATCACTAGTTTTTACGAATAATGACGAATCATGGCAGCATTTTTCAGATGCCGCTTGCCAGAGTAAGGCTCCTAATCATTTGTCGTTGGCATGCACATTATGCGTTAGGACGACTTTGACTCATAGGCGAAGTAGTACATAAAATATGGCACCAATATAACTAAAAACATTCAGCTTTGTTGCCGCAAATCCAGAGTTACCAACAACGAGTCAAAAAAACATAAATTAGTCAAGTACGGATACACACACCTGTGAAAAACTATGTGCTACAACCAGCATTTTCCACTTATGATCCCTGTCATTTTTTACTATCCATTTTCCCAAAACATAAATCCATAAGGGTAATTCCTAGTACAGTAATCATTTACTGCTCTTGTGTGCTAAAAAAAGTATTGACAGGCATCGGAAGGGATGCTATGGCGTTCAAGCAGTAAATTCGGTCATGCATATCATACAAGGAAGCTTTTTTCTCTGTGCACATTCCAGACAGATTACCCAACTTGACTTCACGGCCTAATTATTCCTGCTGACAATAGTTATCGAAAGAATCAGGTTTAATCCACCATCCTCTTTGATCGTTTCAGTGTGGTCATTGAGGAAAGATATCCTCTTCCTAAGTAAGCATTACCCCACTTCCTCCTTCACCAACAACCAAGAAAAATAAGAGAAAATATGAGTTCGCTTGGTTGATACGATCAATAGTTTGTAGCAGATTCATTCTAAATGATGTTTCATTCTGGGCTCATGCATAATCAACGGTAAAAATGTTCATGGTACCAGGAAGTTCAGAAGCAGGACTCGAATTGACCGGGATCTTAGGGTTTGGGGTATTGATACAAGAAGCTGCGAATGTTAACACGGTCAAAGACATGGAACCCTCTCAATTAAAGAGAAAAAATAGGAATAACGTTGGAGGAGAAAGTGAAAATGATTTACAAAATTGAATCAAAGGAATTTAGTAGAAAAGCTGTTGCACAAAAGTTTGGGGTGTCACTGTCAATGCTTGCAGCAATCGTCGCCAACTGCATTAAAATTCTTAATAAAGTGGAGAAAATGGGTGTCACCTAAAAGGAAAACTTTGCAGGGTGCTAAGTTCGCTGACATTGAAAATGAAGTTTACGCCTTCTTTAGAAAGTGTTGTGAGCAGAATATTCCGGTAAGTGGCCCGATCTTTTAGCAGAAAATGGAAGAAATTGCTTTACGTCAGAAAATTGAAGAATTCAAATGTTCCATTGGCTGGCTGTGCAATTTCAAATCCCGATTCAACATTGTGTCGCTGAAGATATGTGGAGAAGAAGACGCGGTGGACACTGAAAGTGGCATATGGACAATGATTGCCTGATAAATGAATAGAGCCCTGAAAATCACTATAATTTCGAAGAAACTGGGTGTTTTTTTACGCTCTTCCCGACACAACTCACAACAAAGTTTGAAAGGACAGAAGTGTCATGGAGGAAGAAACAGCGAATTGAGAATTACTGTAGGACTATGTGTAAATCAGACTGGAACAGATAAAATAAAGCCTGTCTTAATTGGGAAGAGTGAAAAACCACACTATTGGAAAAATGTGAAGATGGGGACTCTCCCCTTGGTTTATGACTTCAATAAAAACAGTTGGATGACCAATGGCATTTTCCAAAAAACTATCATGCAACTGCAATGGAAAATTGCATGCGAAAATAGAAAGATACTTCTGTTGGTGGACAATGCGGGT
Organism: Platycnemis pennipes; assembly: GCA_933228895.1. Classification (NCBI taxonomy): domain Eukaryota; kingdom Metazoa; phylum Arthropoda; class Insecta; order Odonata; family Platycnemididae; genus Platycnemis; species Platycnemis pennipes. Next base: position 69,716,527 of record OW121847.1, on the reverse strand, counting down.
TCACACATGTGCCTTGATGAACTTAATTTGGCCAATGTATGTGTTATCTTCCTCCAAATTCAACAAGCGAGTCCCAGACGGTGTTTAAAGGAATTATCCAAAATTTCAAAGTCTTGTCCCGTAGAAAACTCGTGCGGTATTACTTGTGCTGGATCGGTATGTATACGCCTCTCATTTCTGAAAATTTGCTAAATCTTGTTTTCTTTCTAAATGTACATTATTACCATCCATCTCTATTCATCGCATTCAGATATGGGGATGGAGATTAAGGAAATACCCAAATGGACTATTTTACATGCTATCCGAGCGGTGGGGGACTCATGGAGGGAGGTTTCCTTAAAAAAAACAATTAATTGCTCGAGAGTGGCAGGATTCCCTTTTCCAGCCCATGATGACCCTGTTCCAGAGGTTTGTCTTCTATACAGCCATCTTATTTGTAAATGAATTCTCCAAGTGCCAAAAAATATTTACTTGTCGATATAAATCTTTAGGAAGAGATGGAGAACGATATCACCTTTGAGAAAAGAGGGTTGGCAAGTGATTTCCAAAATTACATAAAGCAAGTTGGATGTTCATTGGCTGTAGCCCCCAGCGATAATATATCAATAGATAATGATCTCCAAGTTTGTGAAGATCGGATGCTTGATCCGGTGCCAGAAGAGCCAGTGGCAGGGCCTAAGGCATGGCAGGGTAGGGGCCCAGGGGCAGGGGTAAGGAAAGCAGGGACAAAGAGGAAAATAGCAAGAAGTTCCACAGAGAAAAAATCATTCGCCTTGACCGGGACTCGAACCCGGACCCCCTGATTTCCGGCCAGGTGCTCTACCAGTTGAGCTACCAAGACGTCCTTTTTCTCTGTGGAAATGAACGAGGCTTAAAGGAACTAGGTGGAACTTCTTGCTATAGTGCAATTTTCAGCGGGTGACGCCGCTAAAGTTTCCGCGGCCGGTTCGCGGTCTTTGAATTCGTTTAAGTAAGCACCTTAGTGTTTAAAATTCGGCTTAACCTCGTGGACAGTGGCGCCTTGCGCACGACTACGGCTGCATTGTGACATGATATGTCCCGCAGTCCGTTAACACCTAGTTCTTTAAGCCTCGTTCATTTCCACAGAGAAAAAGGACGTCTTGGTAGCTCAACTGGTAGAGCACCTGGCCGGAAATCAGGGGGTCCGGGTTCGAGTCCCGGTCAAGGCGAATGATTTTTTCTCTGTGGAACTTCTTGCTATAGTGCAATTTTCAGCGGGTGACGCCGCTAAAGTTTCCGCGGCTGGTTCGCGGTCTTTGAATTCGTTTAAGTAAGCACCTTAGTGTTTAAAATTCGGCTTAACCTCGTGGACAGTGGCGCCTTGCGCACAACTACGGCTGCATTGTGACATGATATGTCCCACAGTCCGTTAACACCTAGTTCCTTTAAGCCTCGTTCATTTCCACAGAGAAAAAGGACGTCTTGGTAGCTCAACTGGTAGAGCACCTGGCCGGAAATCAGGGGGTCCGGGTTCGAGTCCTGGTCAAGGCGAATGATTTTTTCTCTGTGGAACTTCTTGCTATAGTGCAATTTTCAGCGGGTGACGCCGCTAAAGTTTCCGCGGCTGGTTCGCGGTCTTTGAATTCGTTTAAGTAAGCACCTTAGTGTTTAAAATTCGGCTTAACCTCGTGGACAGTGGCGCCTTGCGCACGACTACGGCTGCATTGTGACATGATATGTCCCGCAGTCCGTTAACACCTAGTTCCTTTAAGCCTCGTTCATTTCCACAGAGAAAAAGGACGTCTTGGTAGCTCAACTGGTAGAGCACCTGGCCGGAAATCAGGGGGTCCGGGTTCGAGTCCCGGTCAAGGCGAATGATTTTTTCTCTGTGGAACTTCTTGCTATAGTGCAATTTTCAGCGGGTGACGCCGCTAAAGTTTCCGCAGCCGGTTCGCGGTCTTTGAAAGAGGAAAATGACGAAGACCTGATTTCTCCAAAAAAGAATGAAGTTTTGCTCGCTCTCAATACATTGCACCAATTCCAAATTGTCAATGATGTTGATACCCAGTTCAGTTTTCTTTTATCCAAATTAGAGGCCATGGTGGATGTGACAATTTAGTGAAGCAAAGTGCAAAAACAAATATTGATTTTTTTTGTTATATAAGTCATTCTGTCGACAGAAGAGCTGACAACTTTTTTCAATAAACATTTTTTCATCGTATTTCTCCTTGAATTATTATTCACTGATTCCCTTTTCACAGACTGCCGGAATTGATCGGAAATTAAGGGAAAACGAAATGTAAATGCCCACCCATTCCCATGTTCTTTTCTCCCCGGGCAATCTCCACCAAGTAATTTCTCCCAGTTATCCATCTCCTTTGCTCCAATACCTCGGGTTACTCTCCCCGACTACCTTTCTTACATATTTGTGTGGAACCCAGCAAAGGCTTTCCTTCCCTCCCACACTAGTCATCTCACCTCAAGCGACCCCTCATTTCGCCACCCCCAAGAGTCACCCCCTCCCTTTGAAATCCCAGTGTTAGCCCTCAAAGAGATAAGGGCCCTTTGTGAGCCCCCTCCCACCTGCACCACGGGTGCGATGGCCCCCGCTGGCACAGCAAGCCTTGCAAGCCCACTTTTGGCCCCTTAAAGCCCCTTTGGGCCCCCCTTCGCAAGGGATCTGTGCAACCGGTCTTACACGTTCTGATATTTTTGTGGGCATATCCTGATTCATGATAAAAGACCCCGCTCCAGTTTCTTGTCCTCACTCTCCTCAGGCTTGTTGATGTAGAGCAGGAGGAAGATAAGATGTGACTACACTGCATAAGGATATGATTTCTTTTGATGTTTATTTCCTGTGCACATCCCGTGGCCTTGAATCCCAGCTGGATCAACCTCCCAAGTGAAGTAAGATATTCCAAGACCATGGGTCTCATAGTTGTTTTTATGAGGGTGAATGGAGTATCCCCTCAGTAATGGGTAAAGGAGGGTGAGACTTCCGATTCCATCTTCGTGCCTGGCCGGAACTGAAGCTGCAATGCTCAGATGAAAATACCCTTGCTTGATCGGAAAGGCAAAAATATTCCACGATTTTAGGCTTTTTTGAAACTTTTAATGATGCCTGCAATTTAGTGGATGAAGAGCGGACGACCTTATTTGAATAGGGCCACAACTGAAGCTTTCGCAGAGCAAAGTGAAAAACGTAAATTATTGATTTTCGATGTTACCATCGTTAGTAGCTGAAGAAGTGTAAAGAAAATTATCACACCTTCACCGTTGAAGTGCATAGCTTGTAGAATCTACATACCTTTTAAAGGGGTTAAACATAAAGTTGGACTCCTTTTTGAGCTCTTCTTCCAGAGCCTTCATTCTGGAAATAACCACGCAAAGATTGTTTTGGCTGTTATTTCGCAAAATTAACAAGCATATCATTATGTCATTATATTATATTATAATCATGTACAAAATACATGATTAACATAGCCCCCATGAGAGGAAATCGCGCACTTCCATAGTATATCCATGCATCAATAATAGCTTTAAAATATAAATACATCGCTCACGTTTAAGTTACCAGTTTTTCCGTAGAGATGAAATAATATAGAAAAATGCACTAATGAAGCTTCAGATGCCTAGTCCAAACTGCAAAAAATTTTGCTATGACGTTTGATTACCTAATCTCTGACTCATTGGAGAAAAGGAACAAATTAGTTGTGTTTAATATTATTAACCCTGTAGGTGTGAATGCACATTTAAAGATACATCCATGAATTATAACATCTTAAACCCTGAAAGTGCACTGTGGGAGTGCATATATTTCAAGGGGTGGGGGTAGCTTCATCGCGTTGTTGATGACAGATACTTGTTCACACGATATTTGATATTGCGACATGTTGATTTTTCCGGTCCCGTTGACTTTGTTGTGTCGAGTTTCTACTGTAATTTGGTAGTTTTGATAATTTATCACATTTTTCTGGAAGATTCCATCTATACCATTTCAAGGATATTTTATCATAATGGGCTACCAATTTCAAGTTTAACCCTAGTTATCCAGTGTTACATTTTTTTTACAATTTTTTGACGTAACTAGTGTAGCCAACCAACCAAATAACCAACCTAGTTATCCAGTGTACCATTTTTTTTAGAATTTTTTGAGGTAATCTTCTTACTCTTTCTATTAGTATGTGAGTTACAGAACAAAATATTTAGTTTTGCATTAACTTTGGTCATGTAATTTATTCCATCAAGGACACTCACTGAATCTTCCTGTTGGAAGAAGTTGCTTGCTAACTGTGCAGACCTCTTTTGACCAGTGATATTTATGGCCATCATTGAGTGCCTTATGGCAATCTCCCTTTTAGGAACCAAAAACAAACCTGATAAACCAAGCTATTTTGTCTAGTGTAATTTTTAGCACATCACACATTCAAGGGGAATTGTAGTTTGGGCAAGTCTTAAGGGACTGGTTTAAATCAGGGTGAGCCCTTTTAAAATGCCACGTAAGATAGTTTAATAGCCTGTGAGTAAGCAAGATAGTGTAATAGCCTGTGAGTAAGCTTAATGAAAAATTACTGTTGGCCTAGAGATGAGAACTTCCTTGTAATATTGAATAAGGGAAATTCAGTTTGTTGGCTTACTTGTTAGTATGAGTTGAGCTTTATCCTCACATGCCATTGAAACCAGCGAATGGGATGACCGTGGTGCAGTACAGTGGGTGAGATCAACTGTGTAGCACACAAAACTTAACCTTCCTTAAGGTGATGAAAAGAATCCAATTTATCTCCTTGAAGACAGTGGATTGAGTGAAGAAATGATGACAAATATATCAAGTTATTGGTAGGAAGAAAAGTGACAAGTTTTCGGAGTTTTTGATGATAGATAAACCACTGGGAAAAAAATGATTAATGCTGTTTTAAATATTGATCATGTATTACTTAAGTGACTTCATCTGCCACATATATAGTGCTCTCTTTACTCATCTGGGTCTATATGCTATTTCCTTTGTAATTATATCACTCAGTTTTTTTCCATGCATAGGAATTAATCAATTGTTTTTTTTTTTTTTTGAGAATGCCATATTCATTTTGGTTGCAATTTTTGTTGTTGATACTACAGCAGGTGAAAGTGCAGAGGCGGGTACATCGGAGGAGACTGGACGGGGAAATGGAGTTGACGATCAAGCACGTGGAGCTGAGGGACTTCAGAATTCATCTGCATCTGCTCCCCCTGAAGAACCAAGTCTGGGTGAAGATTCTAACCGAAGAACTACTGAGTAAGTTACACTGTACACTGGTAAAGGTGCTCTAAAACCTCGGCAATTTGGACTTAGTGGAGATGTTGTTTTACTTCTGCTAATGCTAATAATATTCCAAAAGATGGAGGAAATAAGGTTTTTTCGACAATTACTTCACTATGGTGAAATTCATTAGGCACCTTGCTTCTCTGAAGACTTGTGCAAGTGGAACAATACAGGAAAATAGGGAATATAATTCTCCTCTCAAGTCAAATTTGATGATGAAGAGGGAACAAAGAGGTGCATATGACTATAAAAGTTGTGACAGTCCTTTTGTTACCAGGTGGAAAGATAATAGTGTTGTCACTTTGGCAACAAACTGAAAACATTTCCATTGGTTGTACTGAAAGATGGACGAGAGAAAAAGTGCAAGATTTCTGTGCCCCAGCCCACAGTTTTCTCATCTTATAATCGATGGATGGAGGGAGTAGCTCAAATAGACCAGTTTATTGCTTCATACAGGAAAAGAATAAGGTAGAAAAATTATGATGGCCAATTTTTGCGTAATTTTTTGATGCTGCAGGCATAAATGCACGGCTTCTTCATCAAAAAATAACAGATCAGAAAACAGAGTCACTAATAAAATTTTGACGGTCACTTGCCTTGATAATACTGCAAAAGTTTGGTAAACTACATTACCAAGGCAAATGTAAACCAATTCCCATCAACTCTGTTAAATTTGATGGCCTAAACCATTGGCCACTGTTTAATAATATCGAAAGACGTTGCACATCATGTAAAGGGAAAGCAAAATTCCTTTGCACCAAATGCATGGGATTCATCCAAAATTTTTCGGTGAATATCATGAATAGAGCGCGGAAAAAAAGTCCTTTGACTTTTTGTAAAAGTGGGACTTTTGTGGTTTTAAATACAAATCTTCACCAATCTGATCAAATAAAACAGTTTTTAATGACTTTCTTAGAGACTTTTTGGGACTTTTTTGGTGTGGCGGGACTTTTCTGATTAAAAGGGACTTTTATGGGCCTTTTTATTTAAACCACATGCCTAAGTTAATATTTGGCTGTTGTGATCACATTTGTTCAACTATGTGTTGGACGCATCTGTGTTTTTCATGCGATACTACACAGAGCAGAGATGTACTGTAAAATGTAAGCTCCTAACAATTGTTAATGCGAAATTTTAATAATAGCTCCAGAAACTGCAATGAATTCTTTCTATTGCTCCACCGTTCATGAAATAGTCACACTCACTCAGTGCTTCAACCCGAAGGTTGGTTTGGATAGGTGAGGGTAGAGCTCACCCCGTACTTATCCATTTGCATGTCAAATTCACATATTGTTCCTTTTCCTGGGCCACCTCGCACTTCAAGTTTTTTTTGCTGAGGGTGTCCAAAGACACAGAGGGTGTCACAAAGGGATAGATTGATCTGAAAGAATGCATTGATCTAATTATGAACCAGCTTATTTGAACGCAGGTGGTCTGCTGACAAGTAGACAGCGCTACACTGTATGCTAGCACTCCGCTTTTGTTTAGGAGATTAGTGGAAAAATGATACAATTATATGAAAGATCATGTAGAATTTCCGACGAGGCGAACGCGTCACATTGTGTGCAGATGATCATTAAATGAGCCTACATTGTAGCGAGGCAAGCATGACGTAAATGAACCTGGACCCTAGGCTGCGATCAAGCGGAGAAAAGATTTTAAAATTATCGCGGAAAACAAGAGAAAAAGGTCCTCAGCTTCCCAGAAAATAGGGGTACAGGACCTGTACAATGGACAACAAATAAGTACTTTTTTCTCATTTTCGGTTTTTCTTGAGCAGGAAACTTAAGTTTTGAACTATTAAATCATGTTTCAACTGCCTTATAACATTATTGATCCTATGTAAAAACTTGTTTTGTATTGTATATTATAAAATTTTCCCCTTTAAATTTGACTGAAAAAATGGTTTTACAATGGAGTGTACTTCCACCCTCTTTGTCATCTAATGCCTTTTTAGTAAGAGGTAGGGTGCTGGTTACTTCCAGATATTGAAATAGAGGAACAATGAGATGGGAGGGTGAGTTTCGAAGAAAATGAACCATGGGGAGACGGGAGAGCGAATATAAACGACGTGAGTGGTTAAGCGGGGTTGCATAACTTGGAGCATACAGCCCCGCGACGCCGCGGCACATGTTTCAGGGCGTGCCCTGTTCGTCCTACGTCCAAATGTTAGAATACCTTTTTTGTTGCTTATATTGTCTACTTTCCGATTATCTGATTAGTTTTTCCCAAAATCAAAACTAAACGATTGAAAAACTAAAAAAGTGATTTTTGTAGTGTTATTTTCAAAATTTGGGGGGGTTGCGGGGGGAATTTTTGGTGGGAAGTTAGAAATTCGGATTCAGCGACCCAAAAAGCATAGGATAAATCAATTTCCAGAACTACCTCTAATTTTTCCAAGTAAAATCCCCTAATGCCTGGATTAGCATCTCTAGGCTCTTTTCTCCAACTATTCAGTTAAATTCAGCAACTTTCTTACGGAATTAACTTAGACTTTTGAGAGACTTTTTTCAAAAATATTGGTGACTTTTTAGGCGACTTTTTTTGCAAAATTGAAGACTTTTTTCCGCGCTCTAATCATGAAATATAGTAAAATAAATCAAGAATCTAATTGATTAACTATTGTATTATTGTCTTTAAATAGCAGCTGACAAAATTATTTCTTTTATTTATTAAATAAATTTGAAGTTTTCCAAATGAATGAACAATAATCACCTACACAACTGCATCTGGTGCATAGCGTCAGTAACATTGGACGTCTGTATTTTTTAAACTATAGTTTATTAAAAATTTCATAAATAAGTTTAAATCAACTTAAATCCAGATAAATTAATTTTTTATAAATATTTAAGAAAAATAACTATGCACTAATGGGTTAAGCAAATTAATATTAAATTTAGTTTAGTCCTTGTGTTTAAATTGGGGTTAGCTGGTCAACAGTTCTACATTCCCTTCCAACATTTCGTATGGTAACATGTAGAAAACAAACATGTCAACACGGGTTTCATGTTCTCTTTTCTGTATTTTAATTTGTTTTTGTTGAAATATTTTCCAGGGCACCCAGAACAACTGCATTAGCTGAAGTCCTTTATACGCTTGCTCAAACCAATGCAAGACTTCAGCCTTTTCTACAACAGTATCTGCAGTTAATGCAGTCTGATCCAGTGGCTGACTCAAATGTAAGTATAGTTCGCATTCATTCTTAATGGGGATTCCTCGTTACACTGGTTTTTTTTATGTTAATGAGCACGTGTGTCAAGTTGATTTAATTGAATACAAGCTTTAATTCTGAATTATTTAACATTTTTTCAAAGTGAAGTTTGAATACAAAAGCCTTGATGATAAACTGAGTATATTTCTGAGGAAAAGTTTACAACCATTACTTACCTTTTAAAATATTATTTGCAGTTTTAACTGAACTTTCTTATTATTACTGTATTTTATGGCATATAAGATGGATTGTCATTTCAGTATTGAAGAGGAAAAAGTATTTAATACACATAGGGTTTTATTTGATCATACCGTTGTGCTGATCAATTTCATTTGATATCTTGCTTTCATCTCCTTAAATATCATGGAAGCATGCCAAACTATGAATTTCCTAGTGCTGATCATAGTGCAAGGACAATAATAGCAATTACAACTGCAACATTATTAATGTTAACGATAAAGGCATATCAGACCTAGGGGTCATTTTTTGAGCCATAGTTTAGGAAAAAATGTCTTTTATGTGATCAGATACAGTAGTTGGAATCAAGGTTGGTGATGACCCTGATTGCAATGGACTTATTGTAACCAATATGCTATTTTTTCCCCAATAAAGAAGCTTTTAAGGTCAATGAAGCCAAAAAAAACTTTTGTTTCATGAGGTGATTATAGTTGAATTTATTATTGTGTTCTTTCTAAGGAGAGTACCTTTTTACTTTTGTAATAATGTCAGCTCTGCTGAAGTGGAATGTGACCACCATGTTGGTTTGAGGCTATTGGACCAAACGTGGTATTATTTGAGTGTTTGTATGTTCACCCAGTTGATTTGAAATCTTCTGTGGCTTGAACTCCTCCGTGATATGAAGCCAAAAGAGTAATACTTGGCCACATTGGTTTCATCCTGGAGTGTATCTCATTCCATAATTGCCATTATTTACTTCATCATGGTGATTTGGTGGAAGGGGAAGTTTGTTACTACTTGTTCATAAGTAATTTTCCTTTTAAGTTAAAAAAAATTGCTCTGGGAATTAGTGACGGTACGAATCCAAAATTTGATCGATGATTCGATCCGAATCCTGTTTTTTTTTATCGAATCCAAATCTCGAATCCGAATCTCGAATCCTAATCCCAAATCCTTCTCAATTTCATAAAATTGAAATCTTCCTTTTATCTGTAAATTGTTAAATAATGCTTCCTTTCTAGTGAATTCTGTACTTAAATTCAATCGAAGCTGAATTATATTTCTTAAAGTAAATAATAAATAAATAATGGTCATATAGTCCCCACTCACTGAAATGAAGGACATGTTGGTGAGCAAATATAAAGAATGGGTAATTTCAAAAGTAAATCAAAGTTTAATTTTTCTTAAATAAAATTGAAAATTCAATAAAAACAGATTACAGGATTTTGTGTAGAAAATGCAGCATTTTCACTTTGTCAGGATCTAATCGATTCCTTTTTTCGTCAACCAAATTTCCAGCAGTACTGAAGGCTCTTTCTGAAAATACTGTTGCTGGAAGAATACAGAGGAACTTTTTTGTTAGAATTTTCAAACTTAGGAATTTCAAAGAATTCATATGTGGACAAGAATTATTAGTTTACAATATGATGCTTAAACATTTCTTACCATGGTATTTACGATTTAAACTATTTAAATGATGAGCAATTACAGTAAGCCCTAAACCTAGGCGGATCAGAGTTACACGGATCAGGAGGTAGATTAGATTGTTCTGCGGTGGAGTTCCTCCAAGGAGGCCCGGAGGCACTTAGACCTATTGGTCCATTGTGCCAACCACCCTTCTAAAGAAATCACCCATAAAGTCTGATCGCCTTGCTAAAGGCCAACAGGTCCCCTATGGGGATTTCCCTTACCTCCCTGGGTTCCAAAAATGGTGAACCCAGGTACCTATTACGAGTCCTCATCACAGTTGGACACTTGCATAATATGTGGGATGTGGTTTCATCCCCTTCTTCGCACCACCATGTAGGTGAATCTACGATTCCCAGGAGGTGCAGGTGCCTCATCACCTGGTAGTGCCCCGTGAGGAGTCCCACTACCGTTCGTAATTGACCCCTGTTTAGTGACAGGAGTCTTTTAGCAAGCCCAGGCCTGTCTGTGACTTGGTGTAGTTACCCAGATCTCAGAATGCCGGGCTAAGCCCCAAATTCTAATTTCTGTTATCCCTATTGACGTAGCAATAGGTATGATTGGCTCTGGTCCAATCGGAATTTGGCTGGAACCGGCCCTTACCAGCTCATTAGCCATCTCATTTCCGGATATGCCTGCATGACCAGGTAGTCGGAAAAGTTCCACCTTGCCCATCTGCCTATATCATTGAGTGCCTTGCAGCACTCCTGCAGCAGCTGTGATTTGCACTATGGTGATGTCAGTGCTTTTAGAGCTGCCCCGTGCATATGTGAATTGGTCTGTTAAACATCCCGATCTCCTTAATGGCATACGCGCAGGTCAGAAGTGCATATACCTCTGCCTGAAACACCATAGCATATTTTCCCAGAGGGATTGAGACCTTCTTGGTGTGCTACAATTGTAGACACCTGCTTCCGCTCTTCCTTTTTTTCTAGAACCATCCGTATACCATACCTCGGCCCCAGAATGAAGTTCTTTCCCCTTTCCTCTAGCCCACTGTTCCCTATCCGGGAAGCGGGTTTTGAAGTAGAGGGATGATTGGTTGAACCTGGCTATCATTCCATCACTGCCCATCCTGAGGATGGGACTCGACTTCATGAGCTCAGTCCAAACATGTCTGTGAACTTAGGAACTTCCTTTGTCATACCAATGTCCCATACGTTTGAGACGATAAGCCGCTGTCCTTGCCTGCACCTCAACTTCCACATGGAGTGGAGTGAGGTTCAGCAGTGTTTCCAGCGCCAGAGTAGGGGTTGTTCTCATAGACCCTGAAATGCCCATACAGGCCATTTGTTGAAGGTGGTTCAGTTTGTTCTCGGCAGTTTTCAGCCGGACTCTCTTCCACCAAACTATAGAGCAGTACAAGAAACTAGGTTTAATGACTGCCGTATAAATCCATCTAATGGCTTTTGGCTTAAGTCCCCATGTTTTACCAAGGGTCCTCCTACACATCGATAAGGAGGGCTTTCTTTGCCTTGGTCTCCAAATGCTCTCCCCAGTTAAGCTTAGAGTCCAGAATAACCCCAAGATACTTAACCGATGGTGAGGGATATAAAACCTTACCCTGCAAAGAGGGAGGTCTAAAGCCCTCCATTTTCCTTCTATTGGTAAACAATACAAGCTTAGTTTTCTCCGGATTTACAGTCAGCCCTGTTTCTGCACACCATCCCATTGCCTTATCCAGGGCTGTCTGCATGAGTACAGAGACAGTATCGAGGTACTTTCCAGTGATGAGTATAGCCACATCATCTGCGTACCCTTGAATGCATGCACCAGTCATATTCAATTTTACAAGAAGACTGTCGACTACCATATTCCAGAGGAATAGAGACAACACTCCTCCCTGAGGGCAGCCTCGAGTCACAGCAACCTTCATTGAACTGTCTCTCAAGACTACCTTGACAGTTCTTTGTTCCAACATGTAACACAGCTCACAATGTGAGTATGGATACCATGTCTTCTTGCAGCAATGCAGATATGATCGAAGGATATTTTATTAAATGCTCCCTCTACATCAAGAAATGCCCCCAGTCCATACATTCCGTGCTTCAGCACTCCCTCAATCCTGCTAACAAGATTGTGGAGCGCTGTCTCCACGGATTTTCCCTTCTGGTAGGCATCTGGTAGGCATTTTGATACAGGTGTAGGGGTGATCCCTTAATGGTCCATTCCTTATGTACCTGTCCACAATCTTTTCTAGTGCCTTCAGTAGAAAAGACATAAGACTGATTCCTCGAAAGGAGTCTGCTATTGTGTAGTCCGTCTTACCTGGTTTAGATATGAAAACCACCTTGGTGACCCTCCAGGCTTTTGCCACATATCCATAAGCCAGGCAGGAGTGAAATATTCTTACCATTGGAAGGAGGAGCAGATCCTGCCCTTCCTGAAGGAGTACAGGAAATATCCCATCCTCCCCAGCAGCCTTAAAGGGGCTAAAACTCATGATTGCCCATTTTGTAACTGTGTACGTCACGATACTGGAGGAAAGTCTCCATTCCGTCTGAGCCAGACGGATGGGATTCCTCCCATGATGCATCTCTCTCAACTCTCTGGAGCCTGGAAAGTGGGTCTCCAGCATTAGCTTTAGTGCTTCCTTGTCGGAAGACATGAAGTCTCCCGAGGGAAGCAGTAGAGAACCCACCCCCGCTTCCGTGTCTTTCGATAGGATCTTATGAAGTCTTGCCATCTGTGGAACAGTCTCTACGCTCTCACAGGAGCTCCTCCATGAATCCCTCTTACAGCACTTGATTGCTGCTTTATACCTACGTTGGGCAACCTGAAAGTTTTCCCAATCCTGAGGCATTCTTGTCCTCTTTGCTGTATTAAAGAGTTTCCTAGTCTCTCTATGGAGACACTTTAATTCTGCTCCCCACCAGGGTAATTTACACCCTTCCTTCCTGGTCCTTAGGGGGCAGCTGTCTTCGTAGGATGTGATGATGCTTCTCTGTAGATAATCAACAGCAGCATCTACCTCATCCACATTTCTAAACTTGCACTGAGATGCCCCCTCTAGGGTAGCTCCCAGCCTTTCTCAATATAGTCCCCAGTTGGTAGTCCTGGGGTTCCTATATGTTATTTCCCTGAGATTGGATTCTTAAAGAGTGAAGAGTATGTGTCTGTGTTCGGACAAAGTTAGCTCCCCTGATACTCTCCACCCATCAATCCTGTGCAGCAGTGAAGTGGTGCACAGTGTAATATCTATCACCTCTTGCCTAATGCTATTTGCTGAGGTAAGTTGTGATCCTTCATTGAGTATTTGTAACTCCGTAGACATGAGATATTCCAACAGGGCCTCTCCCCTTCTGTTGGTGCTTCCACTCCCCCACACAATGTGGTGCGAGTTAGCATCACAACCGATCAGAAGATCCCACTTGTTGGTCTTATAGTGACTCACCAGTCTCTCCATCTCATTCAATGGTGGAGGAGCCGGTGCATCGTATGGCAGGTAGGAGGAGCAGATGACCACCCTTCTCCTGTTCTCACATTCCCCCAGGGTCAGCAGAACTGCTGTCTGATCCCTAGTGGTAAATTCTGATTAGTGATGGCCGGATCGGATCCGTCGGATCCAAAGATCCGCGGATCTTTCATTTTTTCGGTTCCGGATTCGGATCCAAAGACACGGAGCAAAATCGGATCCGGATCCTAGATTTTGAATTTTCGCGGCTTAGCGATCGAAGCGCCCCGTGAATGGAATGTAGGTGCGGTAGATATTGACAAGAAGAGGATGAGTAACTCAGGTCACGAAATTAGATGAAGATGTTCCCGTGCAACTAGAAGCAAAATAAAGAAATATGACTTTTTTCCCCATTTCCCCGCTATCGCGAGAAAAAAAATACGTAGGATGTCACGCGGGTAGCCTAAATTCGCCGGGATCAGGCGGACAACGAGAGCTAGTGTACTGTGCGAAGTTCGATCCCTATCGCAGTTTAATTTTTCTTTCAGTCGCTGCATCGAAAATGTTATCATATTCAATTTCAAACCATTACATCTGAATACTCACTTTATTATACTTTTGTTGTTCAAATTAGATTTACATATGCACCATTAATAAATTAAGGATGGTCGGGTCGGATCCACGGGTCTTTCATTTCATTCGCAACTGAAATCATATCCGAAGACAGTAAAAATTAAGATCCGGATCGGAGATTTTAAAATTTCGCGGCTTAGTGATCGATGAGCCCCGCGAATGGAATGAAGTATGGTAGAAACTGACAAGGAGAGGGTGTGTAACTCGGTCACGAAATGAGAAGATTTTTTTCGTGCCACAAAAACAAAATAAAAAAATACTCGTCGTGACTTTTTTCTCCATACGCCCGGATGCGCGAGAAAAAAAATAAAGCCGAATGTCACGCGGGTCACCTACATTCTCCAGATTCCCGTGAACCTATGATAGCATAGTTGTTAAAAATGAGGGCTAGTTTACTGCCGGTCGCGAGTTCGATCCTTAACACTGCCTACGAATATAGGCTATGCTGTATTCCTAGGGCGATGCAAGTAGGCAGTTAAAAAAAGTAGATTATCAGAAATTTCATGTCAATTAATAAGTCAAAAAAAATAAAAAAATTTGGCTTTAGTGAAATGATTGGAAAATTTTTTTGTTGCAGAATTAAATCATGGAATCATTACGTTAACTTTCCCATTTATTTTTAGCAACAAAAAATAAAAAAAATTGGCACTAGTGAAATGATTGGAAAATTTTTTTATTGCAGAATTAAATCATGGAATCATTACGTTAACTTTCCCATGTATTTTTAGCAACGCATTTATAAATCTAGTTTAAACGATAGAAGTACAAAAAAGTCGGTATCCACACAAAGTTTGGAAATGAAGGATGATAAATTTTTTGATTCAATGGCTGAAAGAAAAATTTTAAACAGCGATAAGAATCGAACTTCATTACCTGCAGTCCACTACCCCACTCTGCAATCGTGGGCTTGCCTGATTTTGGAGAATACATGCTCCCCACATGTCATTCTACTTTTTTCTTGCAAACCCGAGCCAATGGAGAAAAAATCCGAGACTTTTTAATTTTTGCTTCTAGTAGCATGAAAAAAGGCTAATCTTATTTCAAGATCAGAGATACAATATTTCTCCTAAGGAGTATAAAATTCTCAAATTTCATTTTAAGGTTATTATTAATAAGACATTGCAAAATTACTAGTTCAGCAGCTTGAAATATTCTATAATAATTTTTTCGTCTTAAAAATGGAATCCCCGGATATTCCTTAAATGGAATCTCTTGGCTACATTAAAATATTTTGTTTCTAAAAAAGAATTTGAAAGCATTCAAGGATTTGATTAATAATTGGAAAATAATTCCTTTTTTTATGAAAATAAACTTACAATGTTTCTTTTAACTGCACTCTAAAGAATAGTTGTACAGGTTTCAAAAATGTATTGCATGATGAGTATGTGATAAGGAAGTTGATCTTTGTATTAGACGTAATAAGATATAGTTATCGCAACCGTAAATCTTGATCCAGGAAAATATTATCCACAAGGATGATAGGAAGTTGATTTTTTCGACAATAAATTCACTTTTTTTGGTAATTCTATTGTTGCTGTATTTATATATTTTTAAAAAACCTAGGTTTTGAAAATCGGAATCGAGTATGTGAAACTAAGGATCCGAAACCGAGATAAAGATCCGAAACCCAGGCAAGGATCCGGTTCCGGATCCGGATCCGACAAAAAACCAGGATCCGTCCATCACTAATTCTGATAGATGCAAAGCACTTATCCCATTCACATAGATACAAGATCTAGGCCTATCAGCAGTGGTACAGTAATATATTTTCCCCCCTGTCATGCTCAGGCCCCTGACTCTTCCTGGAAAGCCCAGGGTTCCTGAATCAGAGCTATTTTGACCATACCTTCAGAGAATATCCTTTGCAGACCCCCTGAGGCAGCCTTACTGTGTTGTAGGTTGGCCTGAAGCACGGCTATGCCAGCCATGGTTCGGCCCCACCCACATCTTCTTCCTCCCTTGTCTCCTTCTCTTCGAGGGGATATGGAGCCTTCCCTTAGGCCCCTACCCACAGGGGCTCCCGAGTCAGACTCTACCCCCATGGGGGAGCCCAGGCTCGGTGCCTCCTTTAAAGTGGGCCCAGAGAGGTTGGAAAGGATATCATCCTCCTCTCCCCACGAAGGGTATGAGGGGCAACTGGGATGTGTGGGTCTCCCAGAAGGAACCCCCAAAGGCAAGGTTGAGGTAGTAGAGGGTGCATCCCGACTGGATCCACATTGGGGCTCTCCTCTGGTATAACAGGCGTCATCAATGGAGTAGACAGTTAACTATGCGTCGACTTACACGGGAAGGTCAAACTATGCTGAAAAAAGACTTAGATGTTTGATCACATCAGACTTTTTTCACCATCACGATGATCAAATATCGCCTATCGAACTATGTAATGTTTTGAACTAGAGTTGGCGTTCCGAACACCCGTAGTTTGGCATCAACTCTTGCGCACTAGGCAATGAGTTGCAGGTCATCACAAGGTTAAATTTGTCGCGGCAACAGAAACTCGGAGAAACGCAAGCATATCACCGGCCTAACTGAACATCCTTGTAACTCCAGATCTGTGTCACTCGGATCCGCGTAAGTTGAGGACTTACTGTAGTTCTCTGCCACTGGTACATAGAATCTGAACGACTGGTATTCAAATCTTTAATCCATTGATTCGATCGAATCTTTTAACCATGGATTCGATTGAATCTCGAATTCCTGCCCCAACCCTGCTGGGAATAGTTGGGATAGTGGGTATTGAGGCTAGAGAGTAAAATTATTCTTCCCTCAGTGATGTTATTACCAAACTTTGGCTTGTTTTCATTTCTAACTATCCAGTTTATAATTTACTCTTCTGTAAGTGCTGTCTTGAGTATTGCAATTGTAAATTGACCTTACTTTCTTTTTAATCCTGATCAATAATTTTTGTGGAACTAATTATTCAATACTACTCTTACATTGTTTACATTTGCTTTGTTAATTGTTGCCTATCTTTCATATGCAGGGAGAGACTGCAGAGAGCATGCAGAGAACATTTAATTCTGTGTCTGAAGTTATGCATTACCTGTCACATGCATATCATGCTATGAGTGACATCATGTGTGATTTCACTCAAGCCCCTCCCAGAAATCTTAGAAGTCGTCCATTAGTAATTCAACATTCTGCAGTTTTGCAGGCTGGTATTCCTATTCAGGTGAGTTCCAAATAAGGGGAAAGCAAGAGAATACAAACTCTGTGGGCCTATTCATTTTTACATGCCCTGATGCGGTATTAATACAGAAGTGAACTTTCATATCTGTAGAATTTTTTCCTAGTTTTTTACATTTATTGAAGATGGTTAGGTTCTGCTAAAAAGGAATTATGTCATTTAAATCTAATAACTGATAAATCAAAAATATTTAAATCTACATGGAATGGTAATTCAAAAATTTTAATAATTTTGGACATCATAGTTGTCTCTTTGAAGTTTTATTACTCTTAGGAACTAACTATTTCCCTATTCTGTGCTTTACTTGTGTTTAGCTTACGTGCGTAATATTGCTCAAACAAACACTTTTTTGTATGTTGTTTCTGTCTTATTCAGTGCTTAAAACAAGAATATATTAACAAGATAGACTTAAAACAAGAATATAGTAACTAACTAGTTGTGAAGGATGTAAAAGAGAAAAATTATGTTGATATGAAGATGTTGGCTGATAGAAGAATCGTGTGGAGGGCTGCGTCAAACCAATTGTAGGATTATTGACAATGATAATGATTAAATAGTTATTAATTAATTAATTAAGTTATTAGTTAATTAATTGCACAAAATTGGGTTTAATGTATTGTCCGGTCGTGTCTGAAGATTTTACTCTTTTAACCCAGATGTATCCTTCACAAAAGCCATAGGGACACCTGTTTTTTTCAGGCTGGGAAATTGCTGTGTGCACTTAATCAATGACTTAATATTTATTTATCCTTAGGCGCAAATAAATGTGATGGGAAACCGAAATGCCTCCAATGCTGGTTCCCAGCAGCAGTCTCCATCAGAAAATTCCTCCCCATCTGCAACTGCACCCTCCACTACACCTCAAGGCGGTGACTCTGCCAGTTTTTCAGATTCAGTACTGGCATCAAGTACTCCTCTGCGTCCACAGTCCCGCCCAAGTAGGTCTCAAGCTCCCACAGGGTTGCCACCTGTAGTTAGCATTACCCCTGGGAATGTGGAATTCATAATGGAACTTGGTCAGGCTGGTGCCACAATAGACTCTATTCAAGCTACTGTGGTCACAAATGGAAATTCACAAGCCTCTGGAAATGATGGCAACTCAAATACTGGGGGTGAGTAAAAAAACTTTAACTTTGTCTTTCTCACTTATCTTTGATGTGTCCATTGTTAAAGGAAAAAAAGTGCATTAATTTCATCATGGCTGATAAAAAAATGTTTTGCTGAATATTTTTTCACGTTCTTCATTCTAATGCTTAGCTGCTGGACAGGTGACGTTAGCTGCATGGGTATCTGCTGACCTCAAATGCCATTGTTTTAAGTGTGCCTCTGGCATGGCTTCAGTGTGTCGCAGTGATTCATATCTTGATAAACTTAATGGTTAGACAGGAGTTTTCTCATGTCAAGGCTGCTCTGAACCATTGAAATATTCAGAGAACATGAGCATAATAAGTTTTAACAGTGTGTTAAAACATGATACATAATAGTTGTTCTGGATACTAAACTAAGTTTGTCCCTATAGCTGGTCTCATATTCCAAGTTGAGTAAATCTGTGGGTGTGATCTGTAGCTCAGAGGTTGGTACTTCAGTACACTCCCAGAATAAGCTCCACACTGTGACTAGAGCTTACTATTATCTCCAAATGAGAGGGAAGAAAAGACGATTTGCTGGAATTTCTTACTAAGACTCAGTAAAAAGGATGGGAAACTAATGTGATTCCTTGTTATATTTTGTTTGTTCTTCCGTAGTGGACTTCTGGAAAATACCAGACAAGGTTGGGAAAGCCTAGATTTAAAATTTTCATCATCAATAAATATTATTTTTTGAGCTTCCAGCTTGTGCAATATCAACATGCCGAGGAGCATCTTCTTGTTTGGCTTCTTCAGATTATGTGATTTGCTGCGTCACAGACTCGATGTGACTGGTTCCTTATGTAACAGCAATGCCCAGTAGTTTTAGAAGCAGTGCCATGGGATTAAGAACTGCTGCAAGTATCATAAATCACAGGCTTGCCATTGGTATTTTTTACTAAAATACAATATCAAATGTTACTTGTAACTGACATTTCTCTCAGAGTTTAACATCCACACTCAAATAATAATGTTCCATTTTTTATTCTGCCATTCACCATGCCAAGAATTTTAGCTGTGAAGTTTGCTTCAACTTCCTTGTTGATCGTGGTCAGCTTCAATATGTATCACTTCATTGTCTCACTGTCTCCTAAATGGACATAGCAATGTTTAAAGTCATGCTAACAAACTTTCAAAGGTGATCTGTACCAATATTTTAGACTTTAGTAATGTTGTGGAAAAATACATAGAGGTGGGATGAGTACGGGGTTTACAATCACAATATACTTTCCAATCGATAAATAATTCCTGCCTTGATTAGGTGGTGTGAGTACAAATTCTCATATGATATATTATTGCTCTCATCGCTGCCTGTTACACTAGCAACAATTAATGTATAATTACTCTTTAGTAATTCATATTAGTTTAATACCTAATGTAAATTAAACCTAAATGAGCAGGTAGCAGATAAATTATTTATATTTAGGGATGGACATAAGTTGGCTTCAATACATTTTTACCACCTATGTAATGGGTATGATGGAATATTTTTATTGCAACTATTGGCAGTTTTAGCATGGGTCCCATATGCACATAAGTCATGTAGTTTTCATTGTGTTGTTTCTTAACAACTGTATAGCCAGTGTTTGGCTATTTAGTGGGGAGGCAAAAGTTTAAATTCTTTGCCGTTCAAGGCCCTCTAGCTTCTCTCAAACTCTGAATACAAGAGGCTTCTACGTCTTATATGTCAAGGCTTAAGGCTGTATGTAGCACCTGCACGACTGGTATTGGATATTCAATGATTTCACAATGGAATATGACTGAATCTTTGAATCCATGATGCATCTCTAGCTGGGTGGCGTTCATCAGGGAAAACTGGGAAAACCTGGAATTGTCAGGGAATTTTGAATTTCTGGAAAAGTCAGGGAATTCTTGGAACAGTCGGGGAGAAACTGAGATAGGAAATTCTCGTTATTTCTCTACCATTACATTTATCAGGCAATCTTTCCCTCCCTTTATTTCACCAAATAAAACTAATGTTCGTCGCTGACGTGCATAGAATAAGCCCTGTGAATTCGTTGAAAATTCAGTTGTGAATCTAGGTTATTTAGTTGTGAATCAGTCGTACAATGTAGCTCTTTTGTATATCCTTAATGCGATATTTGTCTAGTATTGTTGAAATTCATGCTCACCATGTATTCCGCTCATTACAAGGAATCCAAGGCTCTGTTGTTCAGAAGATTTTTACCTCGCATTTTTTTTTTTTTACTTCCGAGACTCAGGTTGAGAGGTAGCTGTTGCTCACTAGCTCATAGAAAATATGTGCTTGCAGTTCTAAAAATATTAAAATGATTATTAAAAAATACAAGACGATGATTATTAAAACGGTAATACAAGTACGATCACACATGTAAACAAAATCTTACATAAGATCATCTTCAATTCCCATACCCCCATTCGTGTTAGAGTAATAAGAGTTCTCCCCTCCCCACCTTTCACGCTTGACATAATTATTGAATGGCCCCCTTAGCTCCCTCTCGAAGCAGTTTAGCCAGGTCTTAAACCACCTCAATTATGATATTCCTGGGGCAAGGGCCTAGCCACGTTGATACACCGGTTCCCGTCAGATCACCAAAGTTAAGCAACGTTGGGCCCGGACGGAGGTTGGATGGGTGTCCCCCTTCCATACCTCTACCGTGGTGTTCTTGTCCCCTGTCTGCAAGTGGCGGCAGGTTAAATGTGGGTTGGTACAATGGATCTAAAGAGGTCTAAGTGCCAGGGGGGCTCCAGAAGGCCTCCGCCCACCCCTCCAATTTACATTTTTTTATTTTATGATATTCCTGAATATGATGCTGCCGTTGCTAATTGCCTCCTGTTTTCACTCACAGTGACGCACTCACATTTTGTTTGTTTATGCAAATATTTTTACATTTTTGTTTCCCTTTTACAGCGAAGGGGTTAAACCATGTTAATCAAATTGTTATTCACTACTCAAGGTCACTCGTGCTATCCGATTTTGAAATAGTGCCACAACATGGCTTTGGTTTGTATTTTTTGCACACCTTAGTGATACCTGTGCCAGAGTCCGCCAGTAAATTGGCCATTAACTTTCCCTTTGATGCCTTTTAAGTAATCCTCAACTTCCAGAACTACCACGACACGCTACCTCTTTCTTGAAGAATTAGACATTGTCAATTTGTAATTTCACCGGAGGAAACATACACGGCCACAGAAATACGATACGCGGCTGCGGGAGATCGCTCGTCTGGGCCACGCAAACGCTCGCAATGGTTCAGGGGACTCACTATAAAGCAACACTGTTATATAGTAGAATTTCGATTTTACGTAACATTTTATTTTACACCAGTGAATTAGCAGCCCTATCCGATACCTTGAGTACTCTTATGGAATCATTATTTGTAGGGATGTGCGAGTAGCACTTTTTGACCTCGAGTCGAGTATCGAGTCGAGTATCGAGTCGAGTTGTAAAGTACTCGCGAGTATCGAGTCGAGTCGAGTTTGTACATTATTGTACATGAGTGAAGAGACCCAGTTCTTACTTAAGTCATCACAATTAAAGTTAGCTAGCAATCTGACTATCAAATGGCAGGTCTACCTACCATGCATAGTTATAAACAGTCAAATTAATATGGCACGTAGCGCAGGCCAAAAGACATAATGGAAATTTTCCGGTAGCTCTCGAAAAAAGAAAATTACCTTCATTCCAAGGATTACTCAAAAATGTGTAAATTATCTTGCAGTACGGTACCTAGAGTGTACTTAGGCATAATATGAGGCCTATATGAGTGACATGCCCTATTAACTTGAAAGTAAGCCAGGAAGCAAAATATTTTTTCTTAAGGAATACATAAGCCTAATTAGAAGAGCATTCCTTGTATTTCGCATTCCTATGTATTTCTTTTCAGAGCTAAACGCTTTCTCAGTGATGTCGTGTATGCCAGGATTAGTCCAACAGTACAGTGAATATCATACAATTTGCCTTATTTGTGCAGTAAATATTTGATAAGCTCGCGCCTCAAATTTATGATTGGCTGATAATTACATAGTTAGTTTTTTAACATATATACTTTTCTTCCTCTTCCAATTAATGGCACCATCACTCCAAAATCGGTGATTTCTGCCTAAACATGATAGAACTTAGAATCATAAAAATGATGTGTCAATCACCCCCATTTGCACGATGCATGAACACCCAATATCAGCACGTGTTATTTCAAATATCCATTAAAACAAGTTAATAATGTTTGAACAATGAATTTTCATTCACGGATGAATGTGAGCAGGTACATGAATTTTGTATAGAGTCCTGTGGATTAAAGTTTTCGATTTCTAAGGAAATATATTTGAACAAAAATTTATTATAGATAATTATCTATAGATACAGTAAAACCTCGCTTTTACGTCCCCGCAATTTACGTTTTCCCGCCATTAACGACTTTTTCTTCATGTCCTAATAATATCCATATATCCGTAATGTAACGTCTTCCCTTTATTCACGCTAGCAAATTTTTGAATGGTTCGCCATTTACGTTTTACGAGACGATTTTGCCGTGATTGTCGTCCTGGTTGCATAACTAGTGGTTGGACTCAACGCTCCGTGAAAGACAAAGTAAAAACTCATGCAGTAAGTTACCACTATGAAAGAGAAATAAAATTTGCCCAGATATACCACCATTTATCGTGACCTCGCTCATCTGTGCAATTGTAATGCCGCGAGCATGGTACTACTAAGTAAGGTAAGCCATTGCGCATGCCGACGGTCGCGTGACGTCATGCGTGACGTCAACTGGATTTCATTTCCGACGGGCGATTTCTATCGGGCGGGCATCTATCATAGAGAATCATTCAGAACCGTGTAGAGAAAGATTGTTTTTAGGCATTTATATTCACGAACTTGCGCGATGTCTTTTTGTACGGTGTTTGGATGTAGCAATACTGATTCCAAGGGAGACAATGTTGAGGGTTTATTGTCCAATTATTTTACACCTTGAAGAATTAAATGTATTCTCAACCCAGGGAAAAGGATAGTTAGATCTAACTCTGACATCTCTGCCACAATATCATTGCGATACATAGGTAAGTAGAAAAGCATATTGCTACTTGAGAGAACACCTCAAATATCCCCTACCATGCTTGTCCACCTTGAAATCTTGGGTAGGAAGGTATGAAATTTCTCATGGTCTACAGAATAATGTTTTATCCATAATGAAAGTTAAGAGCCAGCACTTGTCTGATCTTGAGCGGTTTCTTGTCTTATATCAGGGGGTTAGAAAGTACTAATGAGCACCATAACCCAGTAGAGTTTTCCTATAGATTGAGGGCATATGTCATGGGAAAACATTCTGCAGCAGTATTGGCTGACACAAATACAGTGCCCAACAATAAAGATCAGATGCTTATTGATTTCGGGAGTGAAGACAACTCGAGCCAACTTCACAATGAGTTATGCATTACTGTAGAAGTGTTGAAAGACCTGCTTCCTCCAAATCCCTTGAATGAAGAAGATGAAGAACAAGAGGATGATTTCATCCTCACAGATTTAATATCAGACAAGCTGAATTGTGATGGCCTAGTGTATGTTGCAGGTTATGTTGCCTCCAGCTTTAGAATGCAGTACCCATGGTTAGGAGATGTGACTAAAAACCTAGCTGCCACTGGAAAGGAATGGACGATGCGCATATCAAGAAGAAATTTAATGCATCCAACTGAAGAATTCATGACTTTGATTAATGCGATCAACTGAAAATTTTGTGATTTTCATGGGGAATATCTTTCCAAAGAAAGGAATATATTTCTATATCTTGCGAAACTGGCGATGAGAGAAATAGACCCGATATGGCCGGGAGAGGATATTTCATGTTTCATTAGGACAAGGACGTACATTCGGGTAAAATCTATTAACTGCCTTTTAAAAGATGATGTAAATGGTAGGAAGTTCAAGAAAAAGTTGAAGAAGTTGAGAACATAGGTATAAATACATTTGTATTGTCTAGAACTACATTTGCAACACTGGCTACCCTGGATTCTAATTTTTTTTGCTATTATTAGGCTATCTGCTTCATTTTTTCTGTTGTATAACTCTTCCAGATATTCTTTCCACCACTTCACTTACTCTTCATTTTCAATCAACATTTCTCCATTCTAAATTCTTGTCCCTTATGGAATCGCATCTTTCGCACCATTCCTTGAAGTGGTTCCTCACTATCCTACAGGCCGCTTCCAAGTGCAAGGTTATTTTGTGCATCTTCGCATAGATTCTTCATCCACATCTCTCTAGCTTTCCTGGCTTTACGACTTATTTCGTTCCTTATTATTTTGAATCAAAGCTGCAGAGAAGGAAAGGGTGGACGCATTCGAAATATGGTGCTACAGAAGAATGACGAAGATTAATTGGATCGACCAAGTAAGAAACGAGGAAGATCTAAGAAGAGGGGGAGAAAAGAGAAGTCTGCTGACAACTCTAAAAAGAATAAGGGACAACTTAATCGGCTTTATCTAGAGACACGATGGCCTGATGAAGACAATCGTCGAGGAAAAAGTGATTGGGAAGATTGGAAAAGGCAGGCCTTGTATGAGATACATGGCTGTGAGGGATGCAAAAGAGAAGAATTACATCACAATGAAAAGGTTGCTAGATAGAGGAATTGAGTGGAAATCTGCATCAAACCAATCTTAGGATTGTTGACCAATGATGATGATGATGTGCCTCATTTTGTTCATTACTGCCAGTTGCTGATTTACATGAATGTTTAAAGAGGTTCATGGAATATGACCAAAATTTGCAACACTGGCTGCCCTGGATTTTATTATTTTTTGTGTTGTTATTATTATTAGGCTATGTGTTTCATTGTATTCATTACTGCCAGTGGCTGATTTCGATTAACATATAAAGATTCATGGAATATATCCTTACACATGGCTGTTTACACATTTTTTTTCCTCTTATCAGTAAAATATTCCGAGGATATATATTTTTTATTATTTTAAATTTCTATCCCATCATTCAAGCTTGAAATATACCTATTGGCAGAATGGCTGCTAATAAATAGCAATGAAGGTATGTAATAGTCTAGGTATAATAGGTAGAATAGTCTATTTCATCGGGTACACGACGTACTTAAACTTAAATTTATCAAAGAAAAGTTCATTTACGACGATTGAAATGGTTGTCGTATTTTTCATGGTTGATATAATTATGACGAAAAATTCTTTTTATCTTCTTCCTTTCAATAATAGCCATGTGTTCAACTTCTACCTATCATCACAAAGTTGGGTATAACGTCATTCTCTAAAAATCACAAAACGACGAAATAAACTCATGGTTCGCCATAGAAAATCTTGATTGGAAAGGTCAGTGTGGAAAAAAAGGACAAAAATATGATAATTTCCATTGTTATACGATATTGCTACCATATATATGGGTGTTTCATTGGTCAGTTATTGCGTGTTCCGCGTTTGATTTCACGCTAGATTTTAAAGTGGCGCGGCCGCATGACTCCCAGATGACGTCATGCGCAGACCGGTCTCGTTTTCGTTCACCGGAATGGCTTACCTTACTTAGTAGTACCATGGCCGCGAGGGATTACAGTAAACGTACGTCGTTTTTCTCGCGATTGTAGTTCAGGTTGCATAACTCGCGGGATGGCTGATGCTATCGCATTGGTGATGAAATTTTTCATTTATTTAAGAAATGTATGCTTTTCAGCATTTGCGGTCTTGTCTTTCTTTTTTGGAGGCATTAATACAGATTCTAAAAATTCCTCCAGCCAAATTTCATCCTCATATATCCTACGAACACACCAGTAAAATCATCTCATTCTTCTCTAGCTCGATTCTTAAGTAGCTTTGATAGAATATCACTATAGTCTCCACACTTTTTCTCATAATATTTACCCTAACTTACTA
The DNA here is from genome assembly GCA_933228895.1 of Platycnemis pennipes. NCBI lineage: Eukaryota > Metazoa > Arthropoda > Insecta > Odonata > Platycnemididae > Platycnemis > Platycnemis pennipes. Next base: position 69,690,205 of record OW121847.1, on the reverse strand, counting down.
GCATGGTTGGATCAAGATTCCTGGCCTCAGTTCATCCTTATCTATGTCATTCTCCTCTTCTATTCCCAAGTTCCCTTGTCTATCATTAATGCCGTGCAGTTCTTTTCACATTTTCCTTACCCCTATGCTGAATCTCGTTAAGTTCTATCAGCAGCTCTCCTGACTTAACAGTAATGAACAGTGTCTTGACCACTCTAGTGTCTACTACACCATCCCCCCCACCCCCCTGCATCCTTTCTCAACTGCTTGCTGTTCTGCATCTTCCCTCACACACCTGTAAACTAATTCCTGATATTCTCTCCAATTTACAACTGTACAATTTTTTCACACTCTTCCTAATCTTGGCCCAACCATATGTAATCTAGTTAATATATCTCCCCACGTCCCCATGCATTTCAAATAAGAGATTTTGGCATTATTGAAGAGGTTTTGTTGGAACTATATTTCAATTTTAAACTTGTCATTCAATGAAAGCAAGAATTAGGCAGGCAAAATCAAGAAGCAAGAGTTATTCTTTCAGGCATAACTTTCATATAAAATTGCATACCCTCAAATTACACTTTCCCGCGATTTACACTTTTTTCTCTAGTTCCCCTCAAAAGTGTAAAAGAGGGGTTTTACTGTAGTTATAATTATCTATCTTAAGATATGACTAGGAACTTGAAATTAATGATGTAATTAATAATCCCAAATAGGAACTAAAAAAATGGAATATTAAAACTTATAAGTTTTATACGATACCTATATCATCCGTAATGCCCTTATAATAGGATGCCTACCATCCGTTACAAAATTTCCTTCACCCGTGAGTTTGAAGACCAATATCTCCAAGATGGCTAAAGCGATTCTAAAATGAATACCAGATGGATCCATCGAATTCGGGCATCGTAAGAACAACACAGATCGAGATATCAAACTTCCTTTTCACATATTGTAGCTAAGGGCTTTTTTAATAGTTATACGAAGTTTCATACTATTACGTTCATCAATATTTTTGTTATTGATGAATTTGTCAGACTGCGTTATTTTCCGTCCCGCACGCTTTCCGTTCCGGAAATCACCGTTTGGATCTTTCTCTTGCTCTCGAGTCATTAATATGAAACCACTTATGAAATCTCAGTAGAATTCGTTGATTATTTGATATCGAGATATATTTATTTTCAGCTATAAAAGCACGCTCAAATGTCCAGAGCATGCCTGGAAAGGTAGCGCGCGCGTGGAATCATCTGCTGCAAGCAGATCGCCTATCGCTGTGAATGAGTCATGAGGATTCGACAATAGCAAAAAAAAAGTATCGCCTTTAAGAATGCAAGTCAGTGTCATTTAAAGAACTGACGGTATCTTTGGAAGCATACCGTCATTATGCCTCCTCGCGCAAAGATTTTGGAGACTGAGTTGAAGATAATTTAAAATGCAATTTGTTTCTTTCGTTGAGAAGCCGAGAAATGTGGGGACAAAAGCTATCTCTCTTATCGCTGATTTTATTTTGGTGAATACTGCAACTTATAAACTTTTATTCAAGCATAGGCAAGGATATTTTTCCTGTGCATACTAGAGAAATTTTCTCGCGTGGTGTTTGCTGCTCGCGGTACCTACGGTAGCTTACAACTTGACAACCTCGAGCAGCTTATCTCTCCAGGCCAAAAGTCCTGTCGCGTGGAGCTCGCTTTCCGAAATAAATATATACACGTTGAAAGTATATGTAATTCTCCCAAGTTGTTAAGTCATTTTACACCTTCTTAGTTTTCAAACACGAAGAATACCATCAAAACGAACTATTTCCGACTTCCGCATGCTGAGATAGCGCAATTTTATGTATTATTCGTTACGTAATTAGTAACTGAATAATCTATTTTAAACTTTGTTTAGTCTAAGATAAATATATGTTCCATATCTTATGCGAAGAAAAGAGAAGTGGCTTTTCTTGTGTATCTTCAAGTGGGCGTCAAACTTGCTTCCCGGAACTTGATTAATATCCGGCGTTTTTATGTCTCAGTCGAAAAATTAATTAATATAACCAACTAAAAATATATTTTTGACATTATTAAACGTATAAATAAACAAGATTTAGTTCGATTTACTTTATTTTAAAATTGAACGACTTATTTTTGTGATCTAAACCTTCAAACTCAGGGGATGGAATTTTACAACAGACATTAGGTGCTTTGAGCTCGAATATTGTACCCCACCCCAGACTTTTTCCGCGAATATTTCGGCCAAAAAGGGGGGGCTAGCTATATTCGGAGGAATACGGTACATATGCGGTTTCATGGACCGTGTAACCACCGATTCATCAATTCGTTCACGCAAACGTACATAAATCCGTTCACGTAAACGTACATGAAACCATTCACGCAAATGTAAATGAACGTACGTAAGTACATGTTCGTACGTGTTATCTACCGTGTAACCAGAGATTTACTCGATTTTGATGATAGCGCTTCCTGTAGGCAGATTTCTGAACGTATTGGCCTAGGCGGCTCCGTCGACAAAAACTACTCGACTCGACTCGACTTTCGTAAAAATACTCGAGTGCTCGAGTCGAGTACCAACTACTCGACTCGACTCGAATTTTCGAGTACTCGCACATCCCTAATTATTTGATTTTATGTGAACTCATTGTAACGATTTTACCTAAGGCTATTTTGGTCCACGGTGAAGGTATCAATTCGATTTTACGAAATGAAACAACATATTAAATAAACTTAAAATCGGGCAGTGTCTTCACCATCTTTAAAGGAAATCTTCAATTTAATACCGTACTACTGTGAAATTCAACTGTAACAAATCAATGCGTGGCATTTTAATGGTATACATATATATTTTACTATCCCATCTTTCAACACAAAAAGTTATGGGTTAAATATGTTCACTTGTTTACACTCTGACAGTTGCACCGGAATGCTCACGCAAAGCTGCTTCATGACCTTGAGATAGGAACCCCGTCAGCTCTTACGAGTGACGAGATGAAGCTCGCTTTGGGGTTGCCTGCAAGCACACGTGTCGTGATACTGGTGTCACTGGTGCACGTTGTTGAGTGGAATATAGTACTGAGAATGTTTGTCCTTGATCGATGCCAACAGCCAAGGAAATTGGGAAGATACGTGACATTGTTGTATTATATAAAACATTAGAGCTGATGGCATCTCATGGCTAAAACTCCCCTAAATATTTGGCATTAATTTTTTCCAATAGAAACATGTTCACTCACCATCTTCCCCTTGTACTGGATAGGTCTGTTTTGGTTGCATTTTCTGTACTTTGCCAATCTAGAGTTTTAAGTGGAATTGAATATACAGTTTTTGTTACTCAAAAGTCAAATAGGTACATTGAATTAATAAACCAAGCAAAATGGAAATGATAGTGAGCACTGTAATTCAAGACAAAGAAACAACGATTTTTAATAAATGATAATCACGAGTGATGTATATGAGTGATCGTATATGCTACATGTGCTGTTTTTACCGTTTCGCGCCGGAGCCTTGCAATGCAAAATGCAAGGGTGAAAATATGTATTAAAAGCTTGTATAATTTGATGAGAGTTTAACGTATGAAGGTTTAATATATTTTTTAATTAGGGTGTACTTGTAGCTTTTAATGTATTGATTTCAGCTTTAAGCATTTTCTGAGTTTTGACGAAAATTTAATTCAGCAGAAATTAAATATTCCAATAATAGGAGACCCTTTGGCGATCGATCGGTGAAATTGTTAAGTCCATCAGGGAAAATTCAGGGAATTTAAAAATTGGATATCAGTAGCCACTCTGTCTAATGATAATTTACTTCAGTCTTGATTGAACAACTTGCAATTGAACAAGTGATAACCGCAGGACCTCTTAGCTGTGTAAATAATGTCAACATGGAATACTGATGGTCGCTGGTATTAATCTTTTCATGGTCAAGTACCCATTGTGTTTATATTTCACTCTTTACTCCAGGTGTTATAAATATACTTATTGGAATTTTATTGCCTATTTTCAATGAAATATTGCCAGAGATGACAGTTAGTAGGGAGCTAAATTAATTTAGGGTACATCCTCATTCACCCTCCCCAACTAAGCTTCACCTCCAAGAATGTGCATGCTGAGACAGGCTAACAGGCTAGCAATAAGCTATCCATCCTCCCTTCCCTTCTCATGCCACATAGGTAGGGACACCGAAAAATGGTAAATAAAAATCATCAAAAGCGGTATTTAAAATGACAAATGCGGTAAATAAAATCGTTTTAAAAAGGTGAAAGCTGTGTTTAATGTTGGGAAAAAGGAGTCTTAAAGGAAGGTTTTTTTTTAAATATTATTAATAAATACTTCATACCAATGTGAACAAACAGTTAATTACATACATTTGAGATCCAATACAGAAGTTATGGCTACCCTACGCAACCTAAAAAACACAGTTGGCAAAATTAAGTTAAAGGCAAATTAATGAGATAATGGTATCAACAATAACAGAGTGGAGTAGTGGACTGCAGGTAATGAAGTTCGATTCTTACGCTGTTTAAAATTTTTCTTTCAACCATTGAATAAAAAACTTTATCATCCTTCATTTCCAACCTTTGTGTGTGGATACTGACTTTTTTGTACTTCTATTGCTTCAACTAGATTTACAAATGTGTCACTCAAAAATACACTGTAAAGTTAACGTAATGATTCCACAATTTAATTCTGTAGGCTGTATTCTTAGGTAGTGTTAAGGATCGAACTCGCAACTGGCAGTACACTAGCCCTCATTTTTAACAACTACGCTCTCACAGGTTCACGGGAATATGGCGAATGTAGGCGACCCGCATGATATTCGGCTTAATTTTTTTCTCGCACATACGAGTCTATGGAGAAAAAGGTCAATACGAGTATTTTTTATTTTGTTTTCCTCGTTTGTGGCACGAAAAAATATTCTTCTCATTTCGTGACCCGAGTTACTTAACGTCTCCTTGTTGGTATCTACCATACGTGCATTCCATTCGCGGGGCGCATCGATCACGAGGTCGCGAGATGTTAAAATCTCCGATCCGGATCTGAATTTTTACTGTCTCTGGATATGATTTCAGTAGCGAATGAAATGAAAGACCCGTGGTTCTTTGGATCCGACCCGACCATCCTTAATTTATGAGTGGTTCATTTGTAAATGTAATTTAAACAACAAAGTCTAATAAAGTGAGTATTCAGATGAAATGGTTTGAAATTGAATATGATAACATTTTCGATGCAGTGACTGAAAGAAAAAATTAAACTGCGATTGGGATCGAACTTCGCACAGTACACTAGCTCTCGTTCATGGCTCTCGTTATATGCCTGATCCCGGTGATTGTAGGCTACCCGCATGACATCCTACGTATTTTTTTTCCGCGATACCGGGGTAATGGGGGAAAAAAGTCATATATCTTTATTTTGCTTCTAGTTGCACGGGAACGTTTTCATCTAATTACGTGACCTTAGTTACACATCCTCTTCTTGTCAATATCTACCGCACCTACATTCCATTCACGGGGCACTTTGATCGCTAAACCGCGAAAATTTAAAATCTACGATCCGGATCCAATTTTACTCCGTGTCTTTGGATCCGAATCCGGAACCGAGAAAAATGAAAGATTCGATCCGGTCATCACTAAAGAAAATATTTCATGCTACAAAAATTTGGCATTTGCAAAATACCTCAAATTTCGTTAAAAAAATCGCGTTTCAAAGAAGACACGGTTATTTCGCGATTAAACCCAAAAAGTCGCTTTTTTCGTGAATCCTGTCGCAAAAAACGTTTCGCGAAAATGTCATGTCCTTACACATAGGTGAACAGTATCTGTGCATGCAAACTATATTTGATTGTCTAATCTATGCTCTCCCACCCTATCCACAGTGTTTCAAGTAGTGGATCACCACAAAAATATAATAAGAATTTAACAAATTTATCTAAAGCTAACACAAATTGATTGAAATAAGATTAAAAGTAGCAATATTAATAGTACAAAAATGTATGGACATTTTATAATATAAATTTAACATTGCTGCAAAACACAATTTCCATCAAATTTCCCAAGGCTGTCACACCTAAACGGCTTTGAGTATCAACTCCAAATTTGAAGTCAGTGTAGGTTATTAAGATAAGTTAGTTCCCTAAGAATAACACATTTTTACTACGTCCCCCTTTTGAGGTATGTGATCTTGAAAATGTCAAATTTTGAGTTTCCACCCATTTAGGATATGTTTTGGGGGGGTTAAGTGGACTCGGAATCAAAACAAAATATTGTTTTAGTGAAACGTGTACCTAGCCCCATCTATCCCAAAAGGATCTGTTTTGATATCTGGTCCCCATTTTGAGTAATTGGCCTTAAAAAAGTGAAAAAATCGAAACTTTGATATGAAAAGTTGATGCCCTTGTTTATGCCTGAATATTTTTTAAATTTATTTTCTCTTACATATTTCTATAGAACAATGTATTTAAAAAGTATTAATATATGTATGGTTGCTGTAACCTTAAAAACATGCAAATAGTAGCAATAATCGCTAACATCAAAAAGTGACATTTTTACTCTATGGGCACATGCGATAATGCCCATATTTCGGATATGGTTTGCTCTAAAAATGGAACGAGAATTGATTTGTAATCTACATATAAGCACCTATCTATGTTCAAAATTAAAAATGGGTCAGCAACCACTTTTATTAAAATTAAATGTTTTCTGGTGGAATTACCCTTTAGAGTAAAAGAGAAAGATAAAAAATTTAAAGTTTCTTGTGATTAAAGAGAACTTGTTCCAATGAAATTCAGTATATTATTAACTGCCGATTTATCAGTCCAGTGAATTTCGTCATATTGAGTCTTATCATCTTAATCTTTAATATTTTATGGATCTATTTTAGGGATGTGCGAGTAGCACTTTTTGACCTCGAGTCGAGTATCGAGTCGAGTTGTAAAGTACTCGCGAGTATCGAGTCGAGTCGAGTTTGTACATTATTGTACATGAGTGAAGAGACCCAGTTCTTACTTAAGTCATCGCAATTAAAGTTAGCCAGCAATCTGACTATCAAATGGCAGGTCTACCTACCTAATGCATAGTTATAAACAGTCAAATTAATATGGCACGTAGCGCAGGCCAAAAGACATAATGGAAATTTTCCGGTAGCTCTCGAAAAAAGAAAATTACCTTCATTCCTAGGATTACTCAAAAATGTGTAAATTAGCTTGCAGTACGGTACCTAGAGTGTACTCGGGCATAATATGAGGCCTATATGAGTGACATGCCCTATTAACTTGTAATGAAAGTAAGCCAGGAAGCAAACTATTTTTTCTTAAGGAATACATAAGCCTAATTAGAAGAGCATTCCTTGTATTTCGCATTCCTATGTATTTCTTTTCAGAGCTAAACGCTTTGTCAGTGATGTCGTGTATGCCGGGGTTAGTCCAACCGTACAGTGAATTTCACACTATATGCCTTATTTGTGCAGTAAATATTTGATAAGCTCGCACCTCAAATTTATGATTGGCCGTTAATTACATAGTTAGTTTTTTAACATATACTTTTCTTCCTCTTCCAATTAATGGCACCATCTCTTCAAAATCGATGATTTCTGCTTAAACATGATAGAACTTAGAATCATAAAAATGACCTTTGTCAATCACTCCCATTTGCACGATGCATGAACACCCAATATCAGCACGGGTTATTTCCATTTTCCATTTATGCAAGCTCATAATGTTTGAACAATGAATTTTCATTTACGGATGAATGTGAGCAGGTACATGAATTTTGTATAGAGTCCTGTGGATTAAAGTTTTCGATTTCTAAGGAAATATATTTGAACAAAAATTTATTATAGATAATTATCTATAGATATTTATAATTATCTATCTTAAGATATGACTAGGAACTTGAAATTAATGATGTAATTAATAATCCTAAATAGGAAACAAAAAATTGGAATAGTAAAACTTATAAGTTTTATACGATACCTATATCATCCGTAATGCCCTTATAATAGGATGGCTACCATCCGTTACAAAATTTCCTTCACCCGTGAATTTGAAGACCAATATCTCCAAGATGGCTAAAGCGATTCTAAAATAAAGTATATCAAATTAAAGCCTGTTTATTTCTACGTTTACTGGTAGTATTAAAATATTTTTACAATTTTTTTTACTTAAGTACGTGTTTAAGAACGGATTATTAGCGATTTTTTTTTTGATACCAGATGGATCCATCGAATTCGGGCATCGTAAGAACAACACAGATCGAGATATCAAACTTCCTTTTCACATATTGTAGCTAAGGGCTTTTTTAATAGTTATACGAAGTTTCATACTATTACGTTCATCAATATTTTTGTTATTGATGAATTTGTCAGACTGCGTTATTTTCCGTCCCGCACGCTTTCCATCCCGGAAATCACCGTTTGGACATTTCTCTTGCTCTCGGGTGATTAATATGAATCCACTTATGAAATCTCAGTAGTATTCGTTGATTATTTGAGATCGATATATATTTATTTTCGGCTATAAAAGCACGCTCAAATGTCCAGAGCATGCCTGGAAAGGTAGCGCACGCGTGGTATGATCTGCTGCAAGCAGATCGCCTATCGCTGTGAAAAAGTCATGAGGACTCGACAATAGCGAAAAAAAGTATCGCCTTTAAGAATGCAAGTCAGTGTCAGTTTAAGAACTGACGGTATCTTTGGAAGCATACCATCATTATGCCTCCTTGCGCAAAGATTTTGGAGACGGAGTTGAAGATAATTTAAAATGCAATTTGTTTCTTTCGTCGAGAAGCCGAGAAATGTGGGGACAAAAGCTATCTCTCTTATCGCTGATTTTATTTTGGTGAATACTGCAACTTATAAACTTTTATTCAAGCATAGGCAAGGATATTTTTCCTGTGCATACTAGAGAAATTTTCTCGCGTGGTGTTTGGTGCGCGCGGTACCTACGGTAGCTTACAACTTGACAACCTCGAGCAGATTATCTCTCCAGGCCAAAAGTCCTGTCGCGTGGAGCTCGCTTTCCGAAATAAATATATACACGTTGAAAGAATATCTAATTCTCCCAATTTGTTAAGTCATTTTACACGTTCTTAGTTTTCAAACACGAAGAATACCATCAAAACGAACTAAATATCTGACTTCCTCAAGCTGAGATAGCGCATTTTGAAATATTATTCATTACGTAATTAGTAACTGAGTAATCTATTTTAAACTTTGTTTAGTCTAAGATAAATATATGTTCCATATTTTATGCGAAGAAAAGAGAAGTGGCTTTTCATGTGTATCTTCAAGTGGGCGTCAAACTTGCTTCCCGGAACTTGAATAATATCCGGCGTTTTATCTGTCTCAGTCGAAAAATTTATTAATATAACAAGCTAAAAATATATTTTTGACATTATTAAACGTATAAATAAACAAGATTTAGTTCGAATTACTTTATTTTTAAATTGAACTACTCATTTTTGTGATCTAAACCTTCAAACTCAGGGGATGGAATTTACCACGGACATTAGGTGCTTTGAGCTCGAATGTAGTCCCCCACCCCAGACTTTTTCCGCGAATATTTCGGCCAAAAAGGGGGGGCTAGCTATATTCGGAGGAATACGGTACATATGCGGTTTCATGAACCGTCAAACCACCGATTCATCCATTCGTTCACGCAAACGTACATGAATCCGTTCACGTAAACGTACATGAAACCATTCACGCAAATGTAAATGAACGTACGTAAGTACATGTTCGTACGTGTTATCTATCGTGTAACCAGAGATTTACTCGATTTTGATGATAGCGCTTCCTGTCGGCAGATTTCTGAACCTATTGGCCTTGGCGGCTCCGTCGACAAAAACTACTCGACTCGACTCGACTTTCGTAAAAATACTCGAGTGCTCGAGTCGAGTACCAACTACTCGACTCGAATTTTCGAGTACTCGCACATCCCTAATCTATTTTTTCTTTCTCTGGACAGCACAAAATTCAAAGGTGCTGATTATTATAGGTTGTCTTACAATTTAGGTTCTCCAATGGTTGAGGTTACACTGCACTGCCTTAACTCAGATCTTAATCATAGAGCAAACACAACATGATGTGAGCACGATTGGAGCCCATGACCTTTTGGTTTCCAAACTAGCATGTTACCTACCTTAGCATGTTAGCTGATGTTACCATGACCAGCTGGTGCTGATTAATTTTACCAAGCATTCACAAATATTTTTCCTAAACTGCTGATCTAACCCATCACAGATACATCTTTAGCACTCACACTGTGCTACCTAATAGATCTTGCTTGACTCTTTTAAGTACTACAAGTGGGATTTCTGCAAAAACAGTCATAGTCATTGCATATAACATAAAGGGATAATCATTGGCCTTCAAAAAACTTTCCGCTTGAACATGACTTGCAGTTGAATGTCCAACTTTTGGAAACACCCTTTCTTCATTGTAGATGCTGTCATTTGTTTGAAAACGTATTCTAAAAGAACTTCCTATGTCCATTCGTGCTGTTACCTTCAGTGATGTTCTCATATTGACTTTTTCCATGCATACAGGTGGCCATTAAGGTGGGTTTCACTGAGTTGGCAATCATGCTGGAAAAAACTAATTGTTAAGGGCAAAAAAACTAACGAACATAACTTCATTAATGTTGTTCTCCATCTTTTATTATATGTACTTAATAATAATGGTGCACTGTGACATTTTGATGATAATGGTTTTTATTAATTGATAAGCTGAAAACAAACCCAAAATATCTCAACTCTCCCAAAAATTGGGAGTAGCTTAGAAGAAAAGCCATGGGTGATGCAAGGTGCTGTTTGGTTATTCATTGTCACCTGTTGTCTGCATGAATATTTTTACTGTTGTAACCTCAGAAACTAAGCAGAACAAGCCTTTGCATGTGCACCTACAATTATTAGACATTGATTGGTTCGGTGGCTGTTATGTGGAATTTGGATGTACTATGCCTTTTACATTTCAGTATTAATGGTAGCTTTAACCTTTTCTCAGCCAATGTACAACAGCAAAGCTTTACTTGGCCTAGACCACCTCCTGCTGAGATTTTTGAAAACATGCTGCAAGCCATGGCAGGCCAGATGATGATGGGTCGTGGAGCTGGGAACACTGCCACTGTGACCATCAATGGCAGTTTAGGAGGGGGTGCCACTGTCAGGAACAGGAGCACCCCTTCATCTGCCAGTGCCACAACTTCCAGCACTTCTGCCAGTACACCATCGACAGCTGCGTCATCATCCTCATCATCTTCAGGGAGCACTACAACATCTGGAGGAGGGAATGGTGGAGGAGGTGGAGGGCAAAACAGTCAGGCACGTGGCAATACAGCAACGCATCCTACCACATCAACGCAGACTAGGTCTACATCCAGGCCCCATGTGCAGTTAGCACCAGCTGCATTGCAAGGTTTGATATAATTTCCTATGTCCAAGGATAATTGCTGGTTTTTTTTTACTTGAGTTTAACTGTTACAATTTATTTCTCGTAGGTTTGGGCGCAAACAGTTTTGACCCATTGCTACCATGCAGTTCCCATCATTTGAGTTCACCTCGTCGCCGCTCTAGACCTGTAAGCATGAATACATTTTCACTCTTTTGCTACTGCTGATCTCTTTGAGTTTTCGCATTCAAGTTTTCTGCAGTTCAGTTACTAGACAATCGTGTCCAATTTTTTTAAATAAATCTTTTGCAACATGATTTCCTAATAAATGTTCATTTTTCTTTATACCCAGCAACAAGCTGCAGCCAGTACCACTACAGAGCCACAAGCACAGACATCAGCACCAGCAGCAGCTGAGTCGACGCCAACTGAAGCTCCTAATCAGCAAAATATGTCTAGGCTGGATTTGTTGATAGCATTCATGAACCACTGGTTGGGTAGTGGAATGGGTGCAAGAGATTCAAATTCATCACCTGCTGAAGGTGAACCCTCAGCCAGTAGTGGAAACAATAGTACAGGTCAGAGTGCAGGTAGGTGTCACATATGAATTCAGTTTCCTTTTGAAATTACTTTTAAGGATCCCGCGACCTTTGGTCAGAAGTGCCACAAATGTGACAGAAATTCCCAGAAATAGTAATATTAAGATTCCTTTTGAGTTTGTTCTAAGATGCTGGCCCCAGTGGTGATGAGATAAATCTCTCGCCCGTTGATCCCTAGGTTGCAGGTTCGAATCCCACCTGGGGAGGATTTTTACTGTCTGGGGCATGAATGTTTGTGACATCCAATCTGTTAATTGGAAGAGAGGACTTGGAGTCCTAAATTCGCAGATTAGATAAAGTCAGGTTTAATTTAATTTGTCTCATGATTGATATGCAGGTATCCCTTGCTGAACACAAATTCACTTAACACAATATTCACTGGATTTTTGTAATTTTGCACATAAAAATTCCCTGCTTAAACACGTTTGCATATGCTGTTATTACTCAAACCACCATTTGCTTAAGTTATTAGGTGAGGAAATTAAAATAAGCAGATCCGACATCATTTACCCTTAAGCATATTGTTGAATTCATTGGCCCCAAAAAATCAAATTAACACGTGAATCAATCACTTGAGTGATTGCCAGTGAGTCCTTTATCAGTATTGGGTCAGGGATAAACACATTAGTGCTGCTAGAAGAATTCAAATCCTATTGTCCCTACTCTGTGAAAAAAAATCATAGTAGTAGCCAACTTCGCATTGTTTCGTTCACTTTTTTTGAGCCCCAAACATGGCTTCCATCTCTAAGCGTTGTCACAGGTAAAGTTTTGGCCTCTCAGATTGGGATAATAAGAACATGAGGAATATTACAATGTTTTAATTTCATAATGGAAGAAGGCATTCGCAATAGTCAGTTAACTGCATCAAAAGGAATGAGAGCATTGCTTTCTTCCAAAACCTTGTGCTTTTCTGGAACAGTTAAGTATACTGCTTCAATTACATGGTAAGTGGGATAGATCGTTGTCGCAAGTGATATATCCCTGGCGTGATGCAGTAAGTATACCCTGTGGTGATCCATTTCGAATCTGTGATGACTTCCAATCTGAGCTAACCTTCAGGTTAATCCTCCACCTTAGTGATCCCTCCATAGTAAAATCCGTGCTGTGCTAAGAGTTCAGTGATTCAGGTGTTTTACTTCAATGAGTAGTGAGGACTATTCTGGTCTCCCACGTATAATTTATATTTGGGTACTATTATTCAGGTACTCGAGTATTTCTAAAAATTGAAGTGATCATAGCATTTTTGTCAAATATCTGTAATGATAAAATTTATTTTGTAATGCCACCCATAAAAATCCTTTTAAACTTATTAGTAATGTTTACGAGGTCAAAATTTTTTATTCCTCATACGTATTACCTATGAATTATTTGGATCCTTGGGGCATTTCAATATTTGCTCTACACTGGACTTTTTGAAATATATCTCTCGTGCTAAACAGGGGTCACCTGTATTTTCTGAATGCCTTCATGTTAGGTCATTCGTAGCCTTGCAGAATGTCAATAAATTCAAAGAATGGGATTGAAATTTAATAATTTGGTGTACTTCTAAGTTCAATAATTTACAAATAATTTGTTAATTCTTTTCTAATTTGTATCAAGTGCAGTTAAAAATATGGATTCTATTAATTTTATTAAGGATATAATTTATGGTGTTGTGAATTAGTTTTCCTTCTAATCCACTTGTTAAAAAAAAGTTTGTTGCATTTTTCTTACCAAAGTGTCTGCAGTCTTAGATTTTTTGCTTATTCTTTCTTGGATTATGAAATGTGTTTTGAAACTTGATTTTTTGTGGTCTATTAATAGCTGCGTGTAATCGGCAGCATATGCAGTACATATTGAATTTTTGTTTTTTAATTAGCCATAACCCTTAATTTCAGCTTACTAACATCTAAAATGTAACTTCATACTCTTGTCTTTGTTAGAAAATGGAATCCAATATGTTTTGAGACTAACTTTTTGCCCATTGTTGAATGGTACATAAGATTTCTGGAAAAATTCAGCCAATATTGAGATTATAAAGTTTTAGTATTCATTGTCAGACGTTATCACCATTTCTCAGAAGTTGAATGTATTTCACAGCTTTCATAGATCATTCTCATTACTTATGCTTTTACAGTTATGGTATAAATTTATAATTTCAGCACAAGGGCGGAGTTTCATCCCTACGGATTTTTCTGATGATGGATTACTGGACCAGCTCAATGTGCCATTAGAACTCTCGTGGCTAGGACTTTTAAATCAGCTGAGACAAGGGAGTTCACAAAATGAGGTTTGTATCAAGTGATAACTTAGGCTCCTATTTTACTCCTTCCATAATCACAAAAATGCAGATGGGGCAGTAGGTTGCGTTTGGCAAAGGATAGACCCAGACACTATTATTTCCTAACTTACATTTTATTTTTCAAGGCCTAGGTTTCAACTTAATGTTTTAGTTGATGAACTTGCGTATTTCAGGCTGGACAAAATAGAACTCCTGAATATTCATTGGAGATGTTCGGCCATCTCATAGAGGTAAGCCGTTAGTAAACAAGGCTCCACATCAACAGTTTCATTCTGGACGTAGAAAAATCTTTCCACCATTAATCTTTGTTGTTCACATCAAGACTTTTTCAGACAACATTTTTAATAATATGTAAACTAAAATCATAGGATTAACAATGTAATGTTGTGAATCATATTTTATATTTTATGTGAATAGTTAATGGATTTTTCTCTCAATTTAGGGTGCTACATCAATGCTCTATCAAGGATCTCCTACAGTTGCTGATTTCCTGCAGACAGTTCCTGACTATTCATATTCTGAGGGAGAATCATTTTTGACAGATTTGATCATGCTTGTTGTAAGTTAATTTATTGCTAAGGAATTTTAAGGTTCTGTGCTTAAGGATTTGTGTGTAATTATTTTTTTCCCTTCTCTCTCTCTCTGTTAGGCTAGAAATATGACCTTTGAAAATATGATTGCCTTGAGTGTTGGTCACTCAAGAGTATTGGACCAGATGCAACCTCAGTTAAATGAATTTGTTCTACAACGAGTGTTGCTTGGTCAACTTCCAACCCAAGAAAGGATATCAGAAGCAGTCAGTAGAATCGTATCAGAAATTCAACCACCTGCAGATATTCTGGTTAGTATTTTTGATGCCAGTGTACTGGGAAACAATTACAGTGAAACCTATCTTAAGTGGAGCCTAAGCTAAACAGAATCTTAGCTTGTCTGTGTGTCTGTAAAAAATTTTGGGTCCCAGCATGGGTCAGTGGGTTTTAATGTATTATAACCTCGTATTTCACGGAAACTGCTGGATGTGGAAACAGAATTGATTCCCTTTCAAGTGAACCTTCGTTAAGCAAAATCGTGAGACAAAATGTCATGCAAACATTTCATCTTGAGTTCATAAAAATCAACAATCTCTTTCACTGCCCCACTCCTCCTGAACAACCCTTGATAAAAGGATTGCTTAAGCTGCCGGTGGGTTTCTCATGGTCATTCATTACTTTTAGAGATTGATCCAATCTTACTCTACAAACAGTCAGAAACGATAACTGAACACACAATGGGATTGCGTCATCCTCGGTTATGATGAAATGAGAATTGCACTTCATGCTATTCTGTTTATTACATGCATGACTGGTTAACGAAACATATGATGCATGTTCGAGGCCACCATGCACTCAGAGCAATCGATGCACTCTGGTCAAAAACCCAGGTGGCACCCACACCTAGGACCAAGAAACCTGAATGAAGGGGTCACTGCACCCTTGGAGAATGGTGGCACCAAAGAATCCTCTAAAAATAGGAGGTAGAACTCTTTTGTTTTTGACAACAAGAAAAGGGTTTGGAGAATTGCGTGGAAAACCCCCTCCTCAGTGGAGGAAGCAGGTAGCAGCTACTGTTGCCACTTTCTTAAAGGGCAAGGATGCAGCCCAAACAAACCTTAGGTGCCAGTGGACAAGCAAGTATTGGGTAGCTCTACTTTGACATTGTAGTCTCTCACATCGTACATTTACATAATACCACGTATAAAAGTGTGTGGCAGGGGGTGAATTGCAATACCTATCCATTAAGTATAAGTCAAGTAGGATAAGTAAGTTCCCACCCTTTTTGGTCTCCTATACATAGTGTTAAGTGAATACATACAAGCCAAAATGCCACACAATGTATTGACACTGAAGAATAAGCTACAGTTAATTGATGGCTTGGAAAAGGAAAAGCTTTCAGTGAAGCAGATACAATAGAGGTTTTAATGTGTTAAGATGTAAATCTATGAGTATATAAGAAAAAGAAAAACATCATGAAGGAGTTTGAAAATGGTATGCTCTTGAACTCTTAGTTATTAAAATATAATCAACAAAAATACAACTAAGGCAACTATGTGTTTAAAAAATATACTCAACTATCAATTATTGGGTCGTTCCATGCCAAATCATCACTGAAAAGTGGACTTTTCAACCCGACCATCTCAGATTTACTTTAAATTTGGTATGAAGTTAAAGCACATGAACTTGTACTCGCACACAAAATTTTAGCCCTCAGATATTCATGAAATTCATACAGCAGGGTTGCAAACATGACAAAAAATGCAAAATATTCCCATGCATGCTCTACAAAGTAAATCATTTCTTAGCTAATAATTGTGGTAGAATCTTCCTGTTGGTCTTATTTAAAGCTAAAGGAACATAGTTTCCATAAAAAAATGTTAGATTTTAAAATACTGATATTTTTATTACAATGTCACCTTTGACCTCAAGTATCTAAAAAAAGGTATCTTTAATTTTATTGGGAAAAAAATATGTTAAACAATTAAATGCATTCTATCTTTGGTATAATTTTCATTTTGGGATGACTTTGGGAACAGGAATAAAAAAATTATGAATTATGAGTGAAAATAATATCCGCAGTGAAAAATTTGTACACAAGTTCTACACAGGATGTGTACAATGTACACATTTAACATACATTTGTATACAGTTCTATGTAAAAGTATGCATGTGCACATTGTATACAATGTACACAATTTCCATATAGGATGTGTACAATGTCATTTTATATACATTTGTATTTCTCTCAATTTCAATTTTGTGAATATCTGAGGGCTAAAATTTTGTGTACGAGTAGTAAATCTGAGACGGTTGGGTTGGGAGCTGTGATGATTTGACATGGAATGACCCTATTGCAGGTTTCAGTTTGCATTCAAAAGAAAAACTCCTGTGAAAATAAAGAATGGATAAACTAGTGTGGGAATAGTTTTTACAGACACTGTCGGCATATTCCTTTATCCAGTCCAATGGTGCTAGAAAGCAAAAGAGTTTGCATTTGCCTTAGAAAAACCCAATTTTAAGGTGTTAGGTGGTTACCTGGAAGGTTTCAAAGTGAGACGCAATGCTGTAGAGAGCAGCATAGTCTATGAATCAAATGATGTGGATGTGTGAACTGTGGAGTGAATAGACATCACCCGAAGAAAATTTAAATACATCAACCTTGTAAACTGTACAACAGAAACAGATATGTTTTTCAGAACACTGCTACAAAAAGCATTGTGCATAGAAGAAAATAATTGCAAAGTTTTGTATGCATCTACAAGTTTTATCTGTGAAAATTAGTGTAATTTTGGATGAGTTATTTTAAGTAAAGATTTTTTCCTTTATTTTTCAACCAGAAAGCACTACTAGGAGCGTAAGATGATTGTTATTTGGGGAAATTTGCCTGGGGAACTAGTAAATTCACTGATTATTGAAATATCAATTCAACAGTTTTTTTTAATGGTATTGACATTGAAAAGCTTGCAGTCACCTAGAGGCAGAGTAAAAAACCTTTGAACACAGCATCAATAATGGAGGATTGGCTGGAAAATATCCACTAAGAAATGAAGGGAAAAGAATGTTTTCCTTTTCCTTAACAACATTGCTTGCCATAGAAAAACATTTAACGAATGTGGGACTAGCCTGGTTACCAGTAAACACAACTACCGTTATCCAGCCATGGACCAGGGAGTAATTACATTGCTTCAGACACAGTACAGGAAGCACAGGATGCGATCTTTACTAAATGCATTAGATACCGCTAAATACAGCCTCAAAGGATATCAATGCTGAATGTCATAAATTGGATAAATCTTGCTCTGAAAGATATAAAATTATCAGCAGTGAAATCATGTTTTGCTAATGCTAGGTTTCTGTCATCACAATACCACAAAACTGATGAGAAAAACCAGTATCATTCCTTCAAAATGCTAGTCTTCTGGATTTTTAGGCACATGTAAACATGAGCCTTCCTATTAAGGAACTGTTGAATGAGTTATGAGACATGAATGATGTTAGATGAAAAGTGTAATTTGTAATGTGAGTCCTGCATGATATTCCTAGAAATTCCTCATTAGGTTGGTAATATAAATAAAATTTAGTGTATGCTTGGTGATAAGTAACTCACACTCTTGGGGGTAGTCAGTAGGTAGGTAATATAAATAAACTTTAGTGCATACCTGGTGATAACTCACCCCCTGCCTCTCACCCTTGCAGGGTAGTCAGTAGGTTTAGCAGGCAGATTGGTTAATGTTCAGATTCTGTAAAGTTTGTAACTTAGCAATCCGCTGGCTTTCAATTTATGTAGTATTCTATTTAACCACTTAGAAGATGTTTCTGAGAGTGAAAAGGATGACAACATACATTTAGTATTTAAAGGTGATGTTAGCAATAAATTGTACAGGGAAACGCTAGTTAAAATAAAATATTTGATGGATTTCAGTGTGCATGAAGGTAATTTTACTTTTAATTTTCTCTGGAATTCCATCAGGTTAGTGTATTAATACCAATGTTTCAGTGTCTGCCTAAGCCATTAAATACATTCAACTGGTGGATTTCCTGAGAAAATTTCTCACATGATATGCTGAGAAAATACCAAATCCTTCAATTTTGCTTATTAACATATTACGTGAGGCCTTAGAAATAATGTAGTACTTACTACAGAAGAAGGAAAATCAAAGAATTGTATGGAATAATATATGTACAAATTTGCAAAAAGATCTTCTCATGTACGTATTTGAAATGAGCAATTTTTATGTATGCCCTATATGATATTGTGTATTATTATTTATAACTTCCAAAAATCTATTGAATATCAGCCAGACATACTGTAAGCATCAAATCTTATTGGATAAGGGACTGTAAACGTAGTTCTTTGGCGTGGCCAACCTTGACTTTAGCAGAAAACTGTGTGAACAGGAAATAATCATGTTGCCATGAGAAGACTGTATATTGCAATTATACCCTTAGGGATATTGTTTCAATCTCATTAACTTCATTATCATCTACTGTATTTCCACCAACCTTGGATAAATTCAATCTTAATGAAAGAGCAAATTCTATTCAGCATTAAGTTGTATTTGGTATGTGTCATGTATTTTAGCATATGACCTCTCGTAATAAAACTACATTTTAATTATGCTTGACAATATCATGCATTTGTCAGGGCTGTCCTATTTGTGCTGCATGAAATGCTGATTTTGATAGTCTCATATTCAATTTTATGAGAAAAATCCTCATGAATTTGATGTATGTTTTGGATATTTGTTTCAAAAATGGTAATGTCAATTAAAACTGCAATATATTTTTTCTTTTTCTCCACAGGAAGCGGTCCATATTCGTGAGGATGTAGATTTGATGGCATCCATCAATAGATTCTGTCAAGAGCGAATAACTGAACTGATTCGCCTCATTCTTACCAAATGTCAGTGTCAGACAAACATGTGTAGTAGTCCTTTCTCCCTTAGTTATAACTTGTGTAATTTGCTTTATTTCCTTATTTTTTAGCCAATCCCGGAAATTTTGGCCTAGCATTGATGACCTTATGTAGTGTCATAGTAATGGAACTGACATCCATTCTGCTGAATTGCTGTGATGGTGGTGAGCGGGAAGTGGAGGCAATGCTTCAAGTTGCTGTTGTGAGTTATCAAGCCTTTGAAGTTTGACTGAAAAAAATTATCCTTGAATTATCTTTGATACATATAAATTCATCCAGTGTGTTACTGTATCCATCACAAAAAGTGAACTTCTAAATATGTACCTTCTTCTCTATTTGGCCGTTTGCTTAATTTCAGCGACATTTGACGAGTGGTGTTCATCCTGAACTTCAACGCTGGACCATAAATAGTTCCTTAACTCGTTTCCGGAATTATGTAGCTAGGATGAATGTTAGGAGTATCAATGTTGATGAGTTCATTGTTCGTCGCCCAAGAAAACCAGTGTCGGAATCTGATTCAGAAAAACCATCATCTGCTCCCAGGGAAGGAGCAGCTCCTGAGGTAAGGATAGCTTTACGTAGTAATGCTCTTGGCCAGTATTTGATGATATATATGGTGGGCATATCTATGCCTGTAGGATTTGAAATTGAAATGGAAACTTAACTTTGTAGTTACAGTTGAGCATCTTTAATCCGGCACAGTCGGGACCGAAGCGATGCCGGATTAGGGATTTTGCCGGACTATGGGTCATGCGTGGCAACTGGTCTATTTTTGACATCTGATTTCATTGAAATGATTCAATTATTTATAACAAAATATATTCGTTTGCAATTTACTGAACATTAGAGTCACTGAGAATAATCAGAAAGAATTGCTTTCTTAATTCACAATGTTATTATTTGTAAGTATCGAAGTTGCGCTGTGAGTGAACATAACGGAATCTAAGCATTGTGCTTATTACTGCACATAAAAAAGTTTCATATTATTATTGGAAAAGGGTACATAAAATTTTATATTTCTTATGCTGTGTTTTGCGTAACATATTTCCTACCGCGCTTGATTTGTTATCAGCTGATTCAGCGCGATGCCAACGCATGGGCGTCGTGTGTACGGCCGGCCATCACTACGTCGCGGGCGACCGGACTGGATGAATCTTTAAAGACCATCATCAATAGTGGTCTTCCTTTCAATTTCAGGCTCATCATCTTCCACCTCACTCAGATTTATTGTTTCAATGATTTCATCATCTATGAAATGTTGTGTGGTGAGAGTATCGTAGCCGCTAACTTATCCTTTCATCTAAATTTACCAATTCCATTTCTTGTAGTTTAGTGTTATGGATGATGTTTGCAAACTCCATCATCATATTTTTATCCTCAGAAACATGAATTTTTTTAAAATCCCCACTTATTTCGTCCACATCAAACCTTAAAGCAGGCCACAATTTAAACCACGCGTGTTTTTATAGAACTGACTGTGAATGCTATTGCATGCACGCGAAATTTCCCACATCCTGTCTTCTTGATTGATCACGTCTATTTCTGAAATAGTTTATCCTGCTCCATTAGCATTTCGCCAGAAATACTAACTAAGCCCTTTACTTCGAGACAATCGAAACCACGCAATCTAAATCAGCACTTAAATCTTCTTTCATAGTTTTTCTCTCTGTCATCCATTTCTTCGGGTAACTTTAACAGTAAAATTTTGTGGATTTTCTCTTTCAGCTTCTTAATGTGTTATATTGTTGGAGATCCCACGCAGTATGTTTAATACAAACGTATAAGAAATTGCTAAGCTTGACTTCGTGGAACCACATATTGATAACGTAAATGAATTCAATTTGTAAAATTCCACAGACTTTTATAAAAACTGACCTCGGTTTCGACTTATACAGTCATTATCATGGTCTGATAATGACTGTATAAGACGAAACCTGGGTCGGTTTTAATAAAAGTCTGTGGAATTTTCAAAGTGAATTCATTTACGTTATTCAGACAAATGCTTTACTGATGCAACGGCGTCAAGCTTTTTCACAACTTGCACTTTTTCTGCGATCGTTAACGTATTGTACTGATGCCTCACTCCTCTGCTGTTGCCACAACTGTAGAGATGAGACATGATTTGGGAGAAACATAAGCAGATAACAAGTGATTTTATCAAATTACGTCTAGTGGTCAATCAAAAATGCGCGCGCCAATGAAAGTGGCCGATCTGTAAATTAGTCGTAGTCCGTCTCAGCGATGTCTTCAAATTTATATGTTTACTTCAAGTTGCAGAATAATTCCAGTGTACACGAAGTACCAGAAATTAATATGTTTAAATTATTCTGACTCTCGAAATGGGAAAACTAACATTAAGAATGGGATAATATCTCGGTGGGTTATGAAGCAAGGTTTCAGTTAAAAATGTTTCGGCATTTTCCACAAAGTACCGGGTAGTTGGTTGTGGAAAAATTACCGGATTATGGGTGTTCCCGGATTAGGGATTCCCGGATTAAGGGTGCTCAACTGTACAAGTAAATTTATTGGAGAACAACCCTGGTTTCGACGTCCAACATCATTACATATCAGGATCATTGTATTCCAGAAAAACAAAATGGAAGATTGTAACATAATGCAATACATATGATAAGGACTTTGACTTAAAAAATTATTTGGAACTAAAAAGTTAAGTTTTCATTTCAATCATAATTAGGTTCCATAAAGTTATGCCTTAAACCACCAGTTTTACCTATAGGATTTGCTTATATGTAGTTGAGTTACCAATGGTTACATAGTTATTTAATTATGTTTTAAGGAGAAACTTGTTGATTTTATTGATCTGCGTATCTGTGATGAGTGTTAGTCTGATAATCAGCTAATACTATATTTACGTAAAAGTATCCACTGTTCACATAGTAGTTCTTAAGTTGTTGGGCACAGCATGTGTGGCAAAGCATCATGATTCATAATTCAGCTTTGGGGATGCCAGCATGAATACCATTGTTTATGTGGCAAAATTCACAAAAAAGTTCCTTTTGTTCCTGATGGGACCAGGACTAAGGTTCGTAATTTCGTAACATCATTTCTTATACCATACATTTGGTTTCCTCTTTCATCGGGCTGAATGATTTTGCTTTGTAATAACAAGGGTCTTCTGTATTTGGTTTTTGAGGGTCAAAGTTAACATGTGACCTATTTACCTATCAAAGATTGTAAATCAAACGTAATCCATAGTAGTGTGAACCATCATATTACACTTGGGGTAAGGTATGCTTTCTTTTTCTTTGCCATAAAAGGGAATTTGTCTTTTTGTTGAAGGTAATATCTGCCAATAGTCTTTTGATTTAATTGGTTGGTGTCTATGGCCTTAAATACCATTTATTCTACAATTTAAATTTATTGTCATTTCATGAATACCTATGGCTCTGAAATGTTTGTCTATTTGTTTTAATGCAGCCCATGGAAATGGACAATGTTATTGGAGCACCTGTGGAGTCCTCTGCTGTTGAGAATGGTGTGGAATCTGGAGGAGACACCCCAGAACTTGATCAATCTGTGGAAGAAGAAATGGAGCTAGGAAGTATACCTGAAGTTCTTCTACCACCCGAGAGTTGGCCCACTTCACTTCCTTCAGTATGAATTAGTTTTGATTCTAAGTACCTTGTCCTGATAATTGCATTTCAATGTATTGAAATTTACTCCTACATTTTTTTCCTAGGAGTGGGTGCCAATTATTGCAAGAGATTCGGTCAGGCAGCGTAGGCAAGGATCTCAGCCCCCATTTAGTGATGTGTATTTGGCAGGAATGCCCTCAAAACGTAGGAAAGTTGTTAACAATTCCAAACGCCGTGGAAATGTGAGCCAAGTTATATCTGGTGAGTTGTCTCTGATAAATTCATACATAATTTGGGATTTCATTGCCTAAGGGATCAAATTTTCATTGAGCTTCACTGTATTCGACAACAGAACATTGGTTAATAGTTATGCAGTGTATCTTCTAATCACACATTCATCTGAAAAATTAATATACAGTGTTTATAATTTTGCAATTTCATGTTGTTTTTCTAGTATCTCAAGAATTGCACCAGTCATGTTTGGAGTTATCTTTTTTTCATGTTTTCACTGAACTGCCTTGTGTGAAATCTATATTATGTAATATTATTGATATAAAAGATCAGTTTTGTACAAAAATATATACACAATGTATAATTTTAGATTTTCCAAGAGTGACTGCATTATAAAACAGTAAGCATATAATGCCCAGTTAAAATGTTTAGATTGACTAATTGTATTTTACCTGTATTTACTTCAAATTGTTTGTACAGTTTAAGGTAAAACCATGTATTGGATAGAATTTTCTCAGCCCTGACTCTCTTTTGGAGTAATGCAATTATTTTTATCTGTTTTTGTGCAGTTAATATATAAATTATAGAATAATTTAACTGATTAAGGTATTACATTTTTTTCAGTTCGATTTATTCAGTCATTAAGTTCTGTTTTTTAGTTGGGAAGACTAATGCTTAATTTCTTCTCCTGATATAGAGCGAGTTCAGCATGCTGTGGAAGCTGCAGGTGTAGGATCAAGTATGTTACGCGATGGTAGTGGTACAATCACTGGACCTGAGCAACTTGGACAAGCTGCAGCGGGTGATCTTGCATTACAGCAAGCGTACAGGGAACAAGTATTGATTTCTCTGAGGCAACGTGTTCATTCTGATCCTGACTTCACCCCAGAGAGATACCCAAATGCTGCCAGCTACCTATCGAAATAAAATGACTGAGTCGTCCTTTTATGAGCGTACCTTTCATGGTATTGCTGCTGTTTGGTGAAGCTGTTTCTCAGCTTTTTGGCATTTGCCAAGGCATCCTTTAACCATACTTAATATCTTTTAAGAAGTATGTACACCTAAGTGATTTCAAAATGTTTGTATAATTGATCGCAAATTCATATGTAAGATCCCTCCCCTTCTATGAATAATACCACAGTTATGCTTCACAACATTACTGTTATGGTAGATAGAAATAATATCATCTGTCTCAATGTATTTGAGTGTACTTGATTGTGTTGTATATTTAAGAAAGTTTTTAATCAATTCATTTGAGCAGATGATGAACTACCATTTAATTTCCTTGTCAGTCAATTAAAGACTGAGTGTTTGTGTACACAATGTCCTGAAAGATAGTCTTATATTTATATAAATGCAAGTAGGTTTTAAATTTTCCATACTTCTTGAGTACTTGTGTAAGGGAACAATAACTGGCTTTTTATGATAATTTAATGTTATTCTCTGTGATTCACTTTACACAAAAATTTCATATTCTTTGGGTGTTTGCTAGTCATAATGGCATAATCATAACTAGTTTCCACCAGCCTGTATTGGTTTCAAATCCTTTGTCTTGGATTGAGAAGCACCATATGTCTCTTTGAACATAGCATTTTCAATGCAGGATGATTACTTTGGGCTACCTCAGTGATACATTTTCATAACATGCCATTATGTAATTTTGAAGATTTCACACAAACATGTTATACGTGTGGCTATCACTGTTTGTTTGGAGACCCATTGAAATATTTTTAAGCATGTCCAAATTAGATAGCCATTGAAAATATTTAAAAGCACAATTGATCAGGTAGGCTGTTGCATTTTTATGTTAATGGTGACCTTATAATGAAGCCTTCTTGAATAATAAATTGCATCTTGCCTTTAAACATTTTTTCTTTTATTCACCTTCTCAGATGTGATTGCACAAAAATCAGGAATTGAAATGTTAGATTTTTTCCAAGATGAAAAAAAAAACATTTCATTGTAATTTATCACAATCACCGCTAGAAAACCATAGCTAGAGTAGCAGAAATTTTTGATCTCAAAGATAGTTTAAATGTCCCTCGTAATGTAAAAAAAACTGGGTGTTTTCATGTTGAAGTTGTGCATAACAAAATTTGGTATTGTTGGCTTTGGTGCAGAGGTGAAATGCCATTTTTCTAGCCCAAATTCTTCAATATTCTACTTTTTTATCTACAGTCATGCTCGTTTATAATGAAGTTAAGGTGGCCAAACAATTCATTATGACTGAAATTCATTAAAATTGGGCCAGTTTTTCAGTACTTCAACTCATATTGCTGTAATATATCGATTAATATTTGATTGAATGATTCAACATAATTCTCCAGCCCTCACTGCAGATCAGGGAAGCACAAGGGAGGTCCCATATGAAAGGATCAACAATACCAAACCACTGTGTGAAACCAACTTCACATGAATGTGATTTGTTTTCAAGGCTTTCGCAGCAGAACAGTAGAACATCAGTAATCCAGATTAAATTGGACTGGACCTCTTCTGGATTTTCAAATTCTCTGGATTTTGGAAATGAACAAATAAAAGGGCTGGTTGACATCTTTAATGAAAAACAAACTTGCTAAAATTGTTAATAATTCTCCTTGATGTTTACAGAAGTGGTGGGAAAGAATAAAACCATTAATGTAGTAAAATATTGTCACAAGTTAACTACAGTAGAACCTCTTTTTTACGAACCTCTAATTTACGAAATGACACCAATTTACGAACCATTCCGCCGGTCCTAATTTACGAAATGACACCAATTTACGAACCATTCCGCCGGTCCCGATCTTTGTATATAGGAAAACCATGTAAAATGACCTCTATTTTACGAAACCTCGATTTTATTGATTTACGAAGTGAGAGGCCGGTCCCTTGGAGTGATTGACCTCTGTTTTACGAAGTTTTTGAAATGATTTTGTAGCACTGAACTCAGTACAATGGAATAACGATCGCTGTATACCGCGAGAGGAGCAGCTGAAGCCAGATAGGTAGAGATCCGTGAAATTCGCGAGATGCGATACCGCGAAATATCGCGAAATAACACGAAATCGGGAAATAAAACGAAATTTCGCCTTTTTCGCGATTTTTAAGTGAATTAGCGAAAAAATCACATGTAAAGAGTAATACTCGATTAAAGTCTAAGCCTTCATTGTTTAACGCGAAATATCGCGAAATCGGGAAATAAAACGAAATTTCGTCTTTTTTGCGATTTTTACGTGAATTAGCGAAAAAATCACATGTAAAGAGTCATAATCGATTAAAGTCTAAGCCTTCATTGTTTAACGCTGATGACGTCCATTCGTTCTATCTCATTATGATTCAAAGGTCAATTGTCTTGTTTTGCCTCGCGCATATCGATTTCGCGTAATATCGCGCAATGTAGTGATGTCTCCGCCGGAATTTGCCGTTAAATTAATCACCACCTCTCTCTTCGATTCACATTTATCAATCCTGAAATTTTCGGAAATATCTAGAATGATGCGCTTTCTCTCCTGAAGAATTAGATATTCTGAACCAATAATGTGCTGAACACGGCCGTGGAAGATCGGTAATATAAACTCACGCGCCCGCGTCAATGCCGAGCAGTAATTCTGGTGACTCACCGCGACGCAGTAGACAGCGTAATTGGATAACTTGTTGCAGGAAAACCTTTAGTGTGGGCCTAATGTAACAATTTTGTAGACTTAAACACGGCCGCTGGCCGGGAACGGAAGCGCTAGCAGTTGAGGCAAGGGGGGAAGTAACAGAAAAGATAGGAGGAGAGGGGGTGCTACTTATTGGCAGTTGATCGTCGGATATTCGGCGCTCCACTGAGCTTCAATGCAAAAAAAAATCATTTCGACACACCCCCAGTTCAAGTTTCCTTGTTTCCGTTTGTGTTTAGTTATGCGTGCTTCTTTCACTGCCTTTCTTGTTATGTAAAATGCTTAATAAAAGTATAAGCATTCACAAAATGTGTACCAAAAATAATAAAACGCCTAGAAATGCGCAAAAATTGTAACATTATAATAACACCGCCAAGATTTTCTATAACACCGAAATCACATAGTTTTAAAACGAATTTTAGCAAAAAAAAACCACTTTCACGGACCTCTACAGATAGGTCATGTTGAGAGGGCCCTCGGTCCAAGTATTTCATATGGGAAAATGTGGAAAAATTGATTCAGCATAGTGCTTTTTGAAGTGCTTAAACTGTAGCAAAAATCCCAGAGATTGATCATCCAAATCGCAATTCAATCCTAATTACATGATCCAAGGAAAAAATGTTCAAAGACGCATGGCACAACGCCTACTTCTTGAAAACAATGTCCCAGTTCATAAAATAATTGGATTAGTGCTTGGTAATTTCTATTCCTTTTCTATCATTTTGTGTATTGTGAATACCTAATTAGTCATCACAAAGGATCCATATTTTCTCTGGAATTATTTAAAATTAGCTTTAAGCCGCCACAACACCAATTCAGAGCTTACTTCAGCCTAGGCTTTCACTTGAAAATAGCATTCCCGTAGGAAGTTCGTTGCTGCAGCTGTGGTGGAGTTTAGTTTCATTAAAAAACGTTTCATTAAATAAATATACCCCTTTCGTTAATTAATGCATAACCGCATGTGCTTAAAATAGTCCGCGGGATGAGTTCTCTTATTCCCCATATTTTGAGATCCACCAACTGAACAGCTACAAGAACTTAATCCAGTTGCAGCAGCCAAGTTCATACCATTATAAATTTCTAGAAAAATATCCACCTGTTTTTTTTAATTCATGGCTGTTTCATTCTCTTTTACTAAAGTGAGTGTCCTAGCCTTAGGAATAACGCCTATGCTATACAGCGAATCACAACAATTGAGGTGTAATTTTTAAATCCTTTCAATTTATTGCAAATACACTGCACACAGAGAATTTCACGTAATATTAGTTGTTTTTCCCTGAATGAGCAGATGACTATTATTTGTTATAGTAATTAGTTTGATTTCAACCCTAACATAACTATTTGACTAGTTAAGTGCAGCATAGTGTTTAATTGCGTTGAAAGTATACTCGCATTCTTCTCAGCAGAGTTTTAGTAGATGTACATTTGTCGCAGATCAAGTCTCTTTATGTGCATGATGTGCCTCCATGCTGTGCGAGGTGTTGCCAGAGCATGGGAGTGTCACCGCAATAACTATTTCCTACTGTTGGAGATCAGCTGGTTTCGGTGACACATCAGTTCCGGAGACAGAGGAGTTAGTGGAAGATAACCTCCATTTTACAAACCCTCTGATTTACAAAGCTCAAATTTTTGGGTCCCTTCAACTTCGTAAAATAGAGGTTCTACTGTAAGTAAATTATCTTATCAATATTGAAATTACATTTACATACATACAAGTATACAGTTCATGCAATTTTTTTTGCCAGAATCGAATCCAGATTATGGGCTCTCTGGATTTTTGACATCTGAATTAGTGATGCTCTACTGTATGCACCATTCTGTATTTTGAAATTATCTTGTAAGCAATCAGGCTGAATACACAGCAGCAGCATACCATCTCAAAGGTTGGCTACATTGCCGGCTGCTGTGGCTGTAAGATCAATTGACTAAGGGTTTGGGGTATTGTACAGTAGGACCTCGATAACTAG
Source organism: Platycnemis pennipes (assembly GCA_933228895.1). NCBI lineage: Eukaryota > Metazoa > Arthropoda > Insecta > Odonata > Platycnemididae > Platycnemis > Platycnemis pennipes. The sequence continues at coordinate 69,661,086 of OW121847.1, read as the reverse complement.
AAGCTGAGGGGGAAGGGGAAAAATTTGAGTTTTTCGAGTAAGCGAGGTTGGAATTATCAAGGGAAAAGCAAAAAGTTCGAGATACAGAGGTTCTACGATCTGACCAAAAAGTAGAGTCACGACCTCTATAACTAGAAGTTTTACGCGCTCAACCTTGCACATAAGTCTTTGTGCCCTAGTGTCTCTGCATAAAGAATGGCCTTCTCTTTTAGAATCGGCCCAGATATAGGAACATTTCTATCACGGCACTCTTTTAACCACGTTAAAACACACTTGTCCATGTTCATAAATTCAGCATATTTACACCTTTTTTCGTTGGTAATCTATCTTGAGCCTCATTATTTTTCCTGGTTTCAAAAACTTCAAGTAATAGAAGTTTTGTATTATTGATCACAACCCGTCATAACTTATTAAAGGTTAAATGTTTAAAATCTTCGACTTATGGAGGTCTTTTTTAGCATTGAGAGTTATGAGAATTTCAAGATGATTGTAAAAAATTCGATATTTCAAGGTATCAAGGTTCGAGAAATTGAACATAGCTGCTGAACGTTAAACCTTACTTGATGTGACACCAGACAACTAGGGAATAAAGGCAGCACCACAGGGACAGCTGAAGGCAAAGAAGTGGAGCTGAGCTTACTACATAAAGCAGTGAAATCGGGAGTTTCCTAGAGTGATGATGGGGGTAAGAAGTTCACCAACACAGGGGGAGATGGAGATTGTGGAGCCAGGGGGAGCTTTGGAGCCAATCACAGAAGTACGAAAATAGCTGTAGACCTTCATTTAAGTGTCAACGTGCAGATACTGTTGTAAAAATAATCATAACATTTTAGGAGGGCTATGAAAGAAATGCGATTACCCACCATGGGAAAATTCATTAAAAACAGACCACTAAAAACAAACATTCATCATAAGTGGGATATTTAATATGGTAAAATGACAGTATTTGATGGTCAAGATGGAAGTGAAGTTATATACAGTGTTGAGACAGGTATAGGGCGGTAGTTCTTCGGGTCGGGTAAGTCTCCATTTTTTGGTATTAAAACCGTTCGCCCCTAAGTCAGCCAGGACGGAATTGGCTCCGTCCCTGAAAGGAACGATGTGAAGGTGTTTGTGTGTGGAAGGGAACTTTTTCCACCAGAAGTTATTCACTGCGTCCATTCCGGGCGCAGAGAAGTTCTTCATACCAGAGAAGGCCTTCTTCACATCACTTTCTGTGACTTGAGTTAGGACGATCCATATCCGCTAGGTGGCGGTCACATAACTCTTTAAAGTGTGAAAGGCTTGAGTGTCTTCGTTGAATGACTTCGTGGTCTCATAGATGTCCTTCCAGAAACGTTCCTCCTCCGGGACAGTTGGTGGTGTTTGGGCAACAGGTGGAAGGGGTCGGAAGAGACGGGTCGGCTGAATGTAGAAGGTGGAGTTCTCCTTCCTGGTGTTGATCCTCTTGACCAACTTCTTCCTCGCTGTTCTAAGTTCCCGCACTCTATCCACCTCGTGCTTCTTAAGGATAAGCAGTATCTTTTGTTCAGTGTGTGATGTGCTCTCCGGATCGTACAAGCAATGCACTTGACCTTCGGCGTAAAGATCCGACCGGAGGAAAGGTAATCCATCACCCACTGAAATCTCGACACCTCATTGTCTTGCCAGCGTGATTTTGGCATTAAGCTGTTTAAGCCTATTTGCTGCTTTTGTCTCCCAAGTGGCAGTCACTTGGGGAGAGGCCAACAGTGTGGCGGCAGCGTATACCACGCAGTCTATTTCCCAGAGGCTGGTCTTTTGCGTCAGGATCATTTCTGCGATGCCATTCAACTGGGACAGCTGTTGGTCCCGCAGAGAAATTTTATGATGAATATTTCTCTGCATGGTAGTTGTCTCATCGCAGTTTATCGTGCTTTCCACCCGCTTTAGTAGATTAGAAACGGCCTTCGAAGGCCGATTCTAATCTATCGATCGGTTCGTCTCCCTTCACCGAAAGATCGTGGAAAGCCCCGGTAGTAGGAGGTTCATGTGCCTTTGTAGGAGATAGAGCCTTAGCCGGTGGTGTACTGCTCTGACCTTGCGGTTGGGTTGTCATTTTATTGCGCAGGTGATAGGTGTAGTCATGCAGATTCTGCTGCGACAGATGGTTATATTCAGGATGCATCTCACACCACAAAGAGTGCATCCTCGCCATGCATCCCAAGCGACTTGGCTCTCTGCCAGCATGGCAAGCTAGGAGGTCTTCCCTTAGGGTCTCCATCCACTCCATGCGAGCTTCCTTTTTTGATGGAATAGATTTGCCACACCCAAATCTACTATAGGGGACTCATCCCAGAAGGGCCAGTTGTGGGTGGCGTTACTGGAAAATCTTTGGAACCCAGGTCAGGTTTTCCACGAGTAGGGAGGTTAACCAGACGGCCACCATTATCCGGCCAAACCGATTCCAGGGATGCCACACTCCGTTTTTGACCCCTTATTATTATAAATTGAATGACGTGACACCTTTGAATGCTAGGTACTACTGAAGTATGCTTGAGGCAACGAGATTGAATGCGAATGAACTATAATTTCTATTTGGAAAACTTTGTCCTAAATACAAACACTCAAATACTTCTAACCTAAATCTCAAACACTAGAATGGAGTATAATCTTTGTGAAAAAAATAGTCATATTGTAAATGTAGTGGGGGTTGTGGTGGCCTAACTATCGTTAGGCCATATGGGCTGATGGATCATGGATTCGAGTCTGGATGAGTCCTCTCAAGACACTTCCATATCCTTGCGGGTAGAATTTTTGCTTGTCAGAAAGTTGTGGGAAAATGCAGGTGGCCCAGGGAAAGGAATTAGCCCCTATACTCTGAATTTGCGAATTAAATTTCCCCTCATTCCTCGATGCTATATTATTTATACTCACTTAGTGTTCAACGTGGAGGTTGGTTTGAGTGGCAAGAGTAGAGCTCACACCAAACGAAGTCGTTGAATGCATGCAAATGTCTTAGTTTCACTGCCTTGGTTGAAAAAAGTCCCCTCGAATCAGGCAATCGGGCTAACAACACAGTATGCCAACATTTAATAGGCATTTCATGTTGGTACCCATGAGCCATGGGCCCACAATTTTGAATTTGGGATAACTTAACTCCAATCCTGTCAATAATGGCGTCGAGGCGGTAAAAACAGTGCTTGCAAAGTTAAGGAGTACTACGTTTGTGGGTGAAGGAAGAAATATTTGCCGAACTCTACGTTTTTTTATTCATACTTTGGTAATCTCGAAAAATAACTACCAGCTACGCATGAAATTTATGATAGCAATATTTGCTATTTTTTCCTCACGTGCAAAAGTAGATCTTGAGAAATAAATTGTCGTTTGCATTGCCCTAAATTGCAGCAATGTCGTCGGCAAGGAGGGTATCGTGTGGCTTGGATCTCTGTTACGCTACGGATATAAGAAACAATCTTCATATCGCTTCCGAAGCCGGGTTGGTATTAATTTTTCAGTGCTGGTATTTTTTCGATAATTTGTATGAGCTTCTAGCTTATATTCTGCCTCCCTTCCTCCAGATTCGATTTCATTTGTCTGCCTATTGTTCATCCTCGTTTCAAGCGAGAATTCATCTGTGGCAAAGCCAAGAACCGCCCTGGAGCATTTACAAGATCAGACCTTATTTTGTCAAGCTCAGGTAATTCTATTCAGCTGCTTTTCATTTATACTGGAACTGTACTACATAGCGTCGTGAAATAACTTTCCAAATGTACTTCTTATATTTATAACTATTCTTGCGCGTTGTGCATCTATCAGCTTGGTGTTTTTTTACCGAAAAGTGTGTTTGTATCAGTCTCTCACTTGCTGTACATTGCAATAGACCATTTTCGGCTTAGCTTGATCGTGAATACTTCACTATGCACTTATGCACTATGCACTTATGCACTTCACAATAATACACTTCACCTATGATGATAGTCTGTACAATTTTGACAACCAGACTGCTTTTAGGTTGCCTGCCTAGTAAAAGTGTTTCGGTATCATTGTAATTATTTCAAACAGGCAGCATTTTATGTAGTCAATTTCAATATGACTGTAGTTATTGATTTAACACTAAAGGCACATGACGATTCGTCATAATATACGAAAAGATGACGTTGTGATATAGAAACTCCACAAGTAAGAATTGAATTATCATATTTTTTATGTCGTTTTGAATATGTTGTGTGAATGTACTGCTTACGTTTTGATTATCTAGAGGATTTTGCCACTTTTTAAGCATTGTATATATCGTTGAAATAGCTCATATCAGTCAATTCAAGAGCGTAAATCTTTTCTGGCTTTTACATCATTTGGATGTGTGAATCATTGGTCAACGTACCTAGGTTTGTGCTGTGATGAATGGTATTTGCATTAATTTGGTTTACATGTGAGCATATCTTATAAATACAAGGCGGTGAACTTCAACAGCATAAATGTCTGAAGTAAGTCAAGGTGCTGTCATGAACAATTGTGACTTTCATGTGGGAGGGCAAATGGGTAGGCAAACTATGAATGTTGGCATAAAGTAAAGAAAGTAACTAAAATTTAACACTATTGTTAAGCTCTATCAAGCTCTCAATTCACCAAATTTTGGCACCTTCCTTTAATTGATAGTGTTTCCGTATCAGGGAGGTTTTGCCATATCATATGGGAGTGACAATATCAGGTCCCAATCACAGAAGTGGTTTTGGGGAAGTTAACCCCATGTCACTAACATAGTCACACTATCATTCACCTAGAGGGCAATGAATTCCAACATTAAGAGGTTATTCAGGAAGCCCAGCAGCTGCCAGAAGGGATGAAGTCTATGCCAAATGAGGCAATTAAAAAAATCATATATTACAGACAGATGCCACATGTGAAGGAACAAAGGATTGAGTTAAGGGAAAGTGAAAAGAGAACAAATACAAGTAATTAGCCACATTAGCATATTGGGGGGTACATGTTTACATTATATTTGCTGCAATATAAAGTTGCAACTCAAGGGAGACACTTCAACTTTGCAGTGCATAGACCCAATGATTCCCTCTCCTTGTACCTTCCTTTCATTAATACTTACTAAAAGTTGTGTTCAACCCAATGGTTGGTTTTTGATAGGTGAGGGTAGAGTTCACCCCGTATTAAGCCATTGGCATGTGAAATTCACACATTCAAGGCAGCGGGGGCAATTCCTTTCCCTGGGCCACCTGTGATTTCCTATGAAGTTCTGACATGAAGAAAATCCGTGGCAAGGATCTTTAGATGGGGGTGTCCAGTAGTACTGTTGCCTGGTATTTGAACCCAGGACCCTCTGGTAAATAGCTCAGCTCAGTACACACTAGGCCATCACGACCCACTAATATTTGATAGATAATTTCCACAAGGAAAAAAATCCACCTCGACAGGGATTCGAATCTGGACCCCCTGATTTCCAGCCAGGTACTCTACTAGTCCGAGGCTTCCTTCTTCCTTCTAGAATTCTAGAGTCCTTAAAGGACAAGAAGTTTTTCAGACTGCCATACATAGAATGTCACAAGCAGTGGGAGTCGTGCACACTGTGCTACCATCCACAGGGTTAAGGCTGACTTTAAACACTAAGGTGCTTAAACTTATGCAAGGAAAACGTATGCATATATTCCTTGCATACCCCTAATACTTACTAGAAAGGGTGATTGAGGTAAGTGGACAATGGTGCATGTGTGATAGACTTCTACCTAAGGTGCTTGCATCTTGGTTTGTAATGTAACTCTCATATGGTAAGAAAACCTCATTGACCAGGAAAGCTCTAACTAGCAGTGCATTCATGTTTATTTGAAGTGTCTAATACATTTTTCCATCAATGATCACAGTTACCTATGTGTATTACTGGAAACCGGCCTTAATTTTCCTGTCTCTCCCTGTGATTCTTTTCTTTGATACTCGTGTGAATGTAAATGTCATGAAGGTAAGTTATCATTGCCATGGGAACTCCCCCATAAACAATGTTTTTAATTTTGACTTGTTAATGTTGTTTCCTTTTGAGGTGGTTGAACCTCTCGATAGCGAAGTGCTATCAGCTAGTGAAAAGTATCAACATGCATGAAATTGGGTGGGATCCCCACTTATGAAAGTGAGTGGGGTGCTTAATTATTATTTCAGTTTCAGAGATTATTGCTGGCCTCTGTGGCGGCAGAATAAATCTCTTGCCAGTCAAACTTGAGGTACTGGTTTGAGTCCTGCCTTGGGAAAATTTTCACTTTGTGTGGCATGATTGTTTCTGTAATTTGTTTAATCAAGTATAAAAAAAGGACTTCATAGTCCTAAATTTGACGAGCAAATAAAGATGTTTTTTGTTAATTATTTCCCATTAAATGTCATATTTTACCTTCTCATTGACCTCCCATACAAAAGTCACTATTGTTTTATTGCTTGAGGAGCTTTTTACCTATCTTGAAGCACATCTTTTACAGATTTTGGCTGACCGAGTTAATCTACCGCTATTTTGTATTGTTCATTGCTTCTTTGAGGCAAGAAAGGACCTATGTGTAATGTTCATTGTTTGCCAATTGGATAATATTTTGTTTGGTTTTAATTAAGTGGACTTAATAAAAATTTTCTTTTATTTTCAGATTGGAATAATCTTATTGTTGGAAAGCTATCTTCATATTTAAATGTGGAAGCTGAAGACAAGACCTTAAGGAAAGAGTCAGAAGAGGCTGTGAATCAGGAGTTGGTGTATGCTGCTCACCTAGGCTTACCAGCAATTATGATCACATTACGTGGCCCTGTTAATCCTAATTTAGCAAGGATACTTCAAAGCAAATTTCAGTCAAACAGCACTTACCAGGTATGAAACCAGGTTTTTATGAGCAGGTTTACATTTGATGGTCATAGGTGATGTGGTGATTCAAAGAAATGGACTAGACATCTTTTATGCATGATCTGTACTTACATTCTCTTCTCTTGTTCTATTGTGGCTTGCGACTCGTATCATTTGATCTCAGAAGTGCTTTTAGTAGCAAAGCTCAAAGTATTCTCAAGTGCAAACTTGAAAGGCTGTGGATTTGAGGAAACTCAATTAACTGGATTGTCTCCCTTCTAAATTACTGTTTCCGATTTGTTTGCTACACTCAGCAATCCTCTACTTGGGTGGTTCAAGCCACTTCAAGTCCCTTGGGAATTGAGGCCGGTGCTCCTCAAGGATTGATTCCTTGTCTGCTCCTTCTTTTCATTAACGATCTGTTTAGTCAATTTCAATGTCAATGTCAAGTCAATTAAAGAGTTACTCTGTAACGTTTGCTGATGACACAAGTCTCAGCAAGTAATCATTCTGACTTGCTGACCTCTGCTAATTAAATCTCCCAGGAGATTCTAAATTGGTGCCACTGAAAAATATTTCATTGAATGATGCTAAAACTTCTTTAGGAGTTAATTTTTGATGCACTACTATGTTCCGCTTTCATCATCAATGAAATGCCTTGGTCAGCACGCCTCTGCATATTTTCTAAGTATCTACATGATAACAAGGCTTGTTCCAGTTATTTCCACTAATGCTATAAAATCCATCTGTTTCACCAAAGTAGGTACATCCTGATGTTGTCCATGGAATTATTTTTTGGGGAAATAGTTCTCTCTCCATGAAAGTTTTTTCTTTGCAAAAGTAGGCCATCGAAGCCGTATGTCACCCCTGCCAAACCACTCTTCATATCCCTTGGCATATAAACACTCCCTTCAGTCTACATACTCTCTTGTACTTTTTTGTAATGAAAAATCCATTCCTTTTCCCTGCCAACTCCAATTTTCCATTGAAATTTAAGGTTATGTAAGTAAGTGTAAATGTGTTTCTCTGTATCTTTCTTGATCACCATTTTGTAATGCAATCGTGGTGGCAAACCCTTGTGGTGACTTACAGGGTATCGCGTAGATGTATTTTCATTTGAATTTTTCCCATGCACTTCTATACTCAATGGTATCAGCTGGTACTTGGTAAAATGATTAATTATAAATCAGCAAATTTGCTTTACCACAATTTTGATTATTTTGCAATACCAACAACTTTTATTATCCACAATATTTATTATCTTGACTTAACCGATTTTGTAACTAGTTGTGTCAAGTTAAAATTCAAATTGTGGAAAAAACCAAGTGTTTGCACATTTATAATACAATTTTATCTTTGATGGTATAAATGCTGTATGGTATGTATACCATACAGCAATATGTGATAATTATTATTATTCTTATAATTGTATAGGATCTGATGTTCTTATAATTGTGTCAATGAACACTCTAATTAAAAATTTAGCTGCTATTCTGCAGCAAATGGTTTCAGAGTCCTCCAATAGTCTCTGTTATATATTTTTCATATTTTCATTGAAGTATCATTGGAGTATTGAAGTATCATTGGTGCTGGCAGTTTTCCATGAATGAACAAAGTCTGTGGATAATTAGTATTCATGTTGATAGTTTTGGGTAATGTGATCAATATTTATCTGGGTAAATTAAATGTTCATACTTTGGTTTTTCAGTCCAATGTATACAAAATTTCATTTTGTAGGCCAATTAAAATTTTAATTTTCATTAGATACTTAAAATTACTTTTATAGGTGTGGGTAGAGATGGGCAACTCGGTAAATTACCATGGTAATTTTCGTAATTTACCGTGGTATTTTTTGTAAATTACCATCACCCCTGAAAATTACAATAATAAATGGTATTTTTCAGAAAAGTTCTTTTCCAGAAAATTTCTTCCTCACGAATAAACCATTGGAATGGGTAATATTATAAATTAAGAAGCTAAAACGGTTTTGTTTACATTGTGTCCATGATTAATTCCAATTAATTCAGAGTAACATAACAAATGCACATTGCGCAGAGGTGTGTCTTTGGAACGAAAATTTCTCATAGTGTGACATAAGAGAGGCAAATTGCATGTTGCTGCCAACTTCGTTTTAATTTTTTTAATGAGTTATAATCTTAGAGTAAGAATACAGTAGAGCGCGCGAAGCAGCACCCCCTTCAGGGAATTCGTGTACCCAACATAGACACCACGTGACTTGGGAAAATCACGCGCGAATTCAAATTCATACTTACCGGTTGAGTATTCTCAACCAGAATCTATGGTATTTAAAATCTGAAGGAAATCGATCCCGTGACCAAAGTAAATCCTTTATGCTCACGGCATAGTCTGTAAAAGAGCTGCTGACGAAAGTTCAATGCAATTTGAATTTCAACTTCGAAATAAAGAGATCAACTTATCACGTAATGGCTTACTTTAAAAGAAAGAAAATGATGACTGAGAGATTCGCAACATAGGCACAATTTCTAACATACATCAATACATCGTGAATGGATATATGAAGCTATTTACAAAATTATACGCGTAAATAATTGGGATCCAAATCTTGTCACATCGAAATCAATGCATTACGTCACTAACATAAACCAAATATTAACAAAAAAACTTTGTAAGATTGACAATTATAACGAATATTTACTACGCAGGTTATCGCGGCATTGCTTATGAGGCGATTGTATGGCTATTAGGTTTTATCGCGAACGGTGACTTGAATTAACATTAGATTTCTACTTCAGCTGAAGAAGCTGAATGGATCGTCAGGGACATTGATCTCAATCAAATGGCCTATTTCCCAAACAACCTTGGTTCCGATTTCGATAGTGATACACAACTAGTACCGACAAAACATGTGTAATATTCGAAGTACACCTACAGCTTTTCACTTAAAAGAGAATTGTCTTCTTCAAGCAATACATTCCACGGTTGCATACATTTTTAGAGTAGCAATTCCTGTAGCAAAAAGCAAAAACATGACGGTCGTAACATAAACGAAACATATTACTAGGAGAATGGATAGAAAACTAGCAATATCATTTCAAACGACCAACTTAACAAATGTTGTCAATTTTCAATTCAAATTAAATGAAAGGAGTTTCTTTAAAAAATATACTTTATTGTATCACAATCTCAGAAATGAATGCCATGCCCTCTCCTCCTTTACTATCGTAACACTTCATCACTATTAGTTTACAGGGCCGAAACCCATGCATAAATTACAAGTTTTGGACGAATAAACTTCATCATTCACACTCATGAGAGTCACAAACAATTCATAATAAAACAAAAGCATCACCGTCAAAATAATACAATGCTACAAAAGGTAAATAATCATTCTCTATCATGAGAGTCACAACCTGTGCATAATGACCCAAGAGCACTGGGTCTGGGAGCAATGACCCTGGCACTGACACAAATGATTGCAATACAAAAATAATGAACTCCCATCACACTCAGTCAAGAGTCAAAAACAATTCAAAATAACCAAGATCATCATTTCTCCCTGGCAACGACACAAATAATTGCAATACAAAAATAATGAACTCCCATCACACTCAGTAAAGAGTCAAAAACAATTCAAAATAACCAAGATCATCATTTCTCCCTGGCAACGACACAAATAATTGCAATACAAAAATAATGAACTCCCATCACACTCAGTCAAGAGTCAAAAACAATTCAAAATAACCAAGAGCATCATTCCTCCCTGGCAACGACACAAATAATTGCAATACAAAAATAATGAACTCCCATCACACTCAGTCAAGAGTCAAAAACAATTCAAAATAACCAAGAGCATCATTCCTCCCTGGCAACGACACAAATAATTGCAATACAAAAATAATGAACTCCCATCACACTCAGTCAAGAGTCAAAAACAATTCAAAATAACCAAGAGCATCATTCCTCCCTGGCAACGACACAAATAATTGCAATACAAAAATAATGAACTCCCATCACACTCAGTCAAGAGTCAAAAACAATTCAAAATAACCAAGAGCATCATTCCTCCCTGGCAACGACACAAATAATTGCAATACAAAAATAATGAACTCCCATCACACTCAGTCAAGAGTCAAAAACAATTCAAAATAACCAAGAGCATCATTCCTCCCTGGCAACGACACAAATAATTGCAATACAAAAATGATGAACTCCCATCACACTCAGTCAAGAGTCAAAAACAATTCAAAATAACCAAGAGCATCATTCCTCCCTGGCAACGACACAAATAATTGCAATACAAAAATAATGAACTCCCATCACACTCAGTCAAGAGTCAAAAACAATTCAAAATAACCAAGAGCATCATTCCTCCCTGGCAACGACACAAATAATTGCAATACAAAAATAATGAACTCCCATCACACTCAGTCAAGAGTCAAAAACAATTCAAAATAACCAAGAGCATCATTCCTCCCTGGCAACGACACAAATAATTGCAATACAAAAATAATGAACTCCCATCACACTCAGTCAAGAGTCAAAAACAATTCAAAATAACCAAGAGCATCATTCCTCCCTGGCAACGACACAAATAATTGCAATACAAAAATAATGAACTCCCATCACACTCAGTCAAGAGTCAAAAACAATTCAAAATAACCAAGAGCATCATTCCTCCCTGGCAACGACACAAATAATTGCAATACAAAAATGATGAACTCCCATCACACTCAGTCAAGAGTCAAAAACAATTCAAAATAACCAAGAGCATCATTTCTCCCTGGCAACGACACAAATAATTGCAATACAAAAATAATGAACTCCCATCACACTCAGTCAAGAGTCAAAAACAATTCAAAATAACCAAGAGCATCATTCCTCCCTGGCAACGACACAAATAATTGCAATACAAAAATAATGAACTCCCATCACACTCAGTCAAGAGTCAAAAACAATTCAAAATAACCAAGAGCATCATTCCTCCCTGGCAACGACACAAATAATTGCAATACAAAAATAATGAACTCCCATCACACTCAGTCAAGAGTCAAAAACAATTCAAAATAACCAAGAGCATCATTCCTCCCTGGCAACGACACAAATAATTGCAATACAAAAATAATGAACTCCCATCACACTCAGTCAAGAGTCAAAAACAATTCAAAATAACCAAGAGCATCATTCCTCCCTGGCAACGACACAAATAATTGCAATACAAAAATAATGAACTCCCATCACACTCAGTCAAGAGTCAAAAACAATTCAAAATAACCAAGAGCATCATTCCTCCCTGGCAACGACACAAATAATTGCAATACAAAAATGATGAACTCCCATCACACTCAGTCAAGAGTCAAAAACAATTCAAAATAACCAAGAGCATCATTCCTCCCTGGCAACGACACAAATAATTGCAATACAAAAATAATGAACTCCCATCACACTCAGTCAAGAGTCAAAAACAATTCAAAATAACCAAGAGCATCATTCCTCCCTGGCAACGACACAAATAATTGCAATACAAAAATAATGAACTCCCATCACACTCAGTCAAGAGTCAAAAACAATTCAAAATAACCAAGAGCATCATTCCTCCCTGGCAACGACACAAATAATTGCAATACAAAAATAATGAACTCCCATCACACTCAGTCAAGAGTCAAAAACAATTCAAAATAACCAAAGGCATCATTCCTCCCTGGCAACGACACAAATAATTGCAATACAAAAATGATGAACTCCCATCACACTCAGTCAAGAGTCAAAAACAATTCAAAATAACCAAGAGCATCATTCCTCCCTGGCAACGACACAAATAATTGCAATACAAAAATAATGAACTCCCATCACACTCATACCCCGTTTCCACTACTAGCGTAAGTACGCGCGTCCATACGCGTGTGACCAAAAAACACCGTGGGAACGCACGTAAGGACCATGGTATTTCGTAGTTCCGAACCATGCCATTTTTCACTGGTTAGGCGCTGGCATCGGGACGGAAACTAGGAAAAATGAATCACGATATTCTATAAAGTTGGACAAAATGGATATTTGTCGGCTGTATATTGATGAACAAGTGAGAATGAATGTCTCATAATTTTTAAAACGGCAAAAACATGAGGAATGTGCTGGAGTTCTGAATGTATTTGTAAACTAATTATACCAGCAACTTGTTCAGTCAGATGCCAACGGAGGGCAGCACTGAGTTACACGAGTGTCGTGGGAACGCATCGCTGGTTGGTACGCGCGTACATACGCTAGTTGTGGAAACGGGGTATCAGTCAAGAGTCAAAAACAATTCAAAATAACCAAGAGCATCATTCCTCCCTGGCAACGACACAAATAATTGCAATACAAAAATAATGAACTCCCATCACACTCAGTCAAGAGTCAAAAACAATTCAAAATAACCAAGAGCATCATTCCTCCCTGGCAACGACACAAATAATTGCAATACAAAAATAATGAACTCCCATCACACTCAGTCAAGAGTCAAAAACAATTCAAAATAACCAAGAGCATCATTCCTCCCTGGCAACGACACAAATAATTGCAATACAAAAATAATGAACTCCCATCACACTCAGTCAAGAGTCAAAAACAATTCAAAATAACCAAGAGCATCATTCCTCCCTGGCAACGACACAAATAATTGCAATACAAAAATAATGAACTCCCATCACACTCAGTCAAGAGTCAAAAACAATTCAAAATAACCAAGAGCATCATTCCTCCCTGGCAACGACACAAATAATTGCAATACAAAAATAATGAACTCCCATCACACTCAGTCAAGAGTCAAAAACAATTCAAAATAACCAAGAGCATCATTCCTCCCTGGCAACGACACAAATAATTGCAATACAAAAATAATGAACTCCCATCACACTCAGTCAAGAGTCAAAAACAATTCAAAATAACCAAGAGCATCATTCCTCCCTGGCAACGACACAAATAATTGCAATACAAAAATAATGAACTCCCATCACACTCAGTCAAGAGTCAAAAACAATTCAAAATAACCAAGAGCATTATTTTCCCCTGGCACAGACCCAAATTTAAAATAATTGCAATACTAAAAGAATGATAATTCTTCCAACAAGTTATAACTTCACTACTCATTAGTCAAGAGTCACTACCAATGCATTATGACCCAAGAGCATCAATTCTATATTGTATATTAATGACCCATGAATAGGGTGGTCTTATTATTGATGCTGCGCACATTGTTCATTTGCAAATTAGCTGTGACACACTTTCCCAAATGGTGCAGGCGTATGGATAAATATTCCATCAAAATAGCCTTTATTAGGTTATTTCGGTGGTTTTCTGATGGTGTTTGCTCCAAAATGTGTGACTCTAAGCAAGAAAAAATTGAATCATCAACTTGCCTCATTGACTCATTGAGAAGAGAGTCAGCTGTCTTACTTCGCCGAATGCGGCCCATGACCTGAAATTCCCGAAACTTTTGCTCAGCAATTTTGCAGAGGGCAACCGTATCCCGAGATGGTTTTGTTAAGCCCCCTCTGTTTTTGCGGCTTAAGAGATGGCTTTCAGTTGCTGGAGATTCTTGCATTGCTAATATGCATTCCTCACCTTAATGGACCTTATCATCTTCCTGTGGACAAATCCAGCAATATAAACTACAACATCCATCACACACTTGGCCAGGGAAAAAAAACTTGTTGCCATTATGGTAGAGTACGGGTGATCATGGGCAGTCAACTCTTGATTTATGGCTTGTGGCAAGTCCTCCTCTTGAATGAATCGGGCATGTTCGTGGTTGATCCGTGCAATATGAGGATTTCGTATTCCCATGGAGTTTGAAAAGTGAAGTATCCTGATATCCCCATTAGCACAGTTTCCAAACTCAGAGCCATTTACTTCTTGATGCACGAGTAACCTTTTATAAGCACTTTCAAACTGCTTAGCAGTTGGATTGTTATTCCACCCACCTCTACTCCGAATGGCACTGAAAAAGAGTTCTAAATGATCCTGGCTTAGTTTATAGGTAAGCAGGAAATCCAGACACTGAGGGCTTTCAATCACATTGTTGCTGTATATCGAAAGAACACTTTTCATGGTGATGATGAAACCTGCAAACCCTGTTTTCCTTTTGCTGCGCAAAATGGATTGCTTGCTACCATCACACACTCTAAGTCCCTCAATGTATGACCTTGCAAACTGGAATTCTTTGCTGAAGGCATCCCAATTCTCTGGCTTCATAGGTGCCTTAAAACCTCTAGCCAATAAATTTCGGCTATTAAGTATATCAAACAGGTTATTAAATGTTCGAATAAACTTAATAGTTGGTTGGCACCCTTGAAATAAAGGGAGAGCTAGATCTTTCTCTAAATACTCAAGGGCATCTGCAACACTGCCACTCAATGTCTGTGCAGCAAGTTTAACCTTCATTTTTTGTCGATGCCACTGAACATGCTGCTGTCTCAGCTTTGTTGCAGCCAATAACCCTTGACATCTCTGGTATTTTTCAAGGTTTTCGATATACTTCCACCTAATGATCCCATTTTCAGCATCCATAAAATCCCCCATTGAAGCTAGAGCATTTCTTACTAACTTCAACATGTGACATGCATCTAAGATAACATAAATGTCTTTATTAGTCACAGGATGTGGAAATGTGGGATTCATGGATTCAACACATAAATCAGCTCCCAAACATTTGGCAGTGGAAAAATTTGTTACAGTGCCATCAAATGTCAAGCATATGACCTCCACACCAGTTTCATGAACAAAATTAAGAGCTTCTTTAATTAAATTAGCTCGCTCCACAGCATCTAACCCATTAATTAGAAAATAACCAATGGGTATTTTCCAATTACCATTTACACACGTCAACATAAATGTCAAAGCATCTTTTGCTACCGGCAACTCATCATCTTCAACTCTTGTACCTAAATCCACATATCCACAGAATCTTGTACCACTCCATTCAACTTGCCTTCTAATTGACATTTCATCAATGCTAAGAGCACATAGTACCTTCTTTTTCCTGATGGCTGCTGCTTCACATTTCACCTTTATGAGACACAAAGCTTCATGCGTAAAACCAGGAGAGCCATCCACCACTTTATACCAAGACCTAAGGGTGCTTGGATGAGGTAGGGCTAACTGGAAAACATCCCGGACATACTTGTATGCTCTTGTAGAGTAGAAGTTCAGGGTTAGAGCAAAAGATCTCAAAGCAGGAGGAAATTTTTGAGATGACCCATCAATTATTCTTTTTAAAAGTTCCCCACCAGCTCCTGGCAAGGATTTCTAGGTAAAAAAGACAAAATGGAACATTAGTGAAAATGGAAGTGAATACATTTCGGTAAATACAAACTCAATGTAGCAACATAAGGCTCACAAAAGTACAGTTCACAAACTCAGAGAAAGTAATGGTAGCAGTAGCTCAATAGGCACCTCAACCATTAGCATTTTCAGTAACATCAGTATAATACTCTTAAATACAAAATTGACCCAAAGATAAAAAGCATAATGTATGAAGGCATCTTACCATCAGCATATTGCTAGCCGATTCACTTATCATTGACTTATTCTGGAGCATGTTAATAATGTCCTGATTTGTTTGCAATCTCACTTCCAGGTTCTTGCTCCTTCGTTTCTCTTTTTTCAACTTGAGCTCTAGACGTCTCTTGTGATCCTTGGCAAGCAATAAAGCTTTCTTTGCTTTTGTGGGAGAATTCATGTCATCAGCATCGAAATCACCCAAATACCTCAGTCGTTTCCTTGCTCTAATAGTTTGAGTTACACTGTTTATCCCACTTACACAGGCTGAAATAGAAGAAAAACAACGTTTAGTATAAAGCATATTACCAGGGTAGTTACTCAATGAATTTTACCACTGTGAATTCAAATTGAAAAGACTTAGTGGCATGTCCCCGAGTTGACAGCCAAAGGTAGGGTAACTAGGGTGGTTGAGACCCGAAAAATGAGCAACTCCGCCGTTCTATGGTAAACTGACCATAAAAGAGAGCCCCCACTGAGAATTATAGCAAAAAAGCAAAGAGAACTTAAAAACAGTCGAAAAGGCTTTGAAATCAACCATCATAAATGTGAGTTAAATCATAAGTCGTGTATAACCTTCATCCACTCCTGGAGATTGTTCAGCAGGCGACTGTGGTTTATCTTGCTCTCTCGTCACTGTGTTCCTCTCCAGTTCCTCTGATGCTTGCAGTCCTACTGTAATAATCATTTCCACATTCACGACTATTTCAATATTAAATTCAACATCATATAAGAGCCACGAACTTTATTTTGTCCGGAGTTAGTCCAAGCACTTTGTAAAGGTTTGTTTTGTTTGATTTCTGAACTTTAGATAAAAAATGCGTTTAAAGTTTTGACATTCATCATTTTGTCTTGCACAACGGACGGTGTATAGTGAATAGTTTGAGAACATGGTTATTACCATTATAAACTCAAAGCACAAGTAAAGTGAAATTTTTTGTCAAGTTGTTAAAATCAAGACGTAAATATGCAAACCCTAGTTATCAAAAAAAGCAATGAAGTTTTTTTTTACCTTGATTATCAGAAGAAGTCACTTCCGATAATGAGACGCATGGTTGCCTCCTTTCCTTTGGTGGTTTCCTTTCTTTTCGTTGGACCGCAATATGAGGTGGGAAATTAAAGAGAGTAGGTACAGCATTCTGCCTTAACCACGTACCACCGAATTTCTCCCGGTCGAAAGAATCCTCCGTAAAATGATTACTGCACAGTTTTGAGTAATCAGTAACGCTAAAGTTTTCCCTGCGCAACTTCATTTCCCATAGCTTCCTCCTCTGTGGATCTTTTGGGAAGCTACAATAAACAAACAATATATCGCCGAAACATCGTGCTTTATCATGGATAACATATACCACATTATCGGCCAAAAAAGAAGCCTTCAAATCATTTCTAAAACGTACATGTGTCATGAAACCACGCCTTAACACACTTGGAAATAATGTACATTGGCTAAAATATTAATAAGTCCAAAATGATATAACTGCCATATTTCATAATTTAATACATAAAGGGGTGCTTTAAGAATTAAAATATACCTGTGAAAGGTCACAGAGCTTCCTTTTTTCGATTTTTCTTGGCATCCAAAAGCACAGCAATAATGCACCATTTCGCTGGCAGTCCGCAAGTCACGTGACACTCGAGTTGATGTTGGGACCGCGTTATTGACGTCACACTCCCTCTACCGTATTCTTACTCTAAGGTTATAATAGATAAACGTCGTGATATGTTTGATATAAACGTCGGCATTTATATCTCAATGCTATTTGATTTCGTTTGGAGCCCTCTGATAAGGATTTGCAGCTCAAAACTTAAAATTACCGGAAAATTACGGTAATTTTCGAAAATTACCATAATTTACCTCAATTGAAAATTACGGTAATTTACCCATCTCTAGGTGTGGGTGCATGTGTCCATGGAAGCCCCTGCTGTGGGAACTAAGCAGTACAGGTCTGATTTGGATGAATCTGGCGATGCATCAGATGGAAAATGCTATAATACGTGGCATTGGTGAGAAGTGATTGTTTTATCATTTTGCGATAAGTTGACTGGAATTAAATAAAGCATTACTTAAAATCCCTTGCTGGTGTTGTTAGCTCATGCTAATGTAATATGATTGCATGTAGTTCTCTTTAATTCTTAGCCTATTGTTCTCACTCATTCCTTGCATTTTACACAATGGTTTGAGTTTTAATTGTAGTTAGTAAATGCATGAATAGAGATGTATACAGTAAAAAAGTTAATAATTGAGTGAAGTAGTGGGGTATGTCTTGTGTTATTAGTTATACCTTTAGTTTGAAAATATTACATTTGTACTTAAGTAAGTATTTTTATTTTCATTGTATATAATTTTCTTAGGAAATCTCAAATACATTTGAATTATAGTATTGTACAACATCTCACATTTAAAATTTTAACATTTTTTTGTTAGTTTCTTTTGAAAATAAACACTCTCCTAAACTTCATCCTGGGACAAGCATGTAACAACAAATTAACATAAGCTGTCTGAAACATGATTTAGATCAAATGATTTTTATTATAAATAACTCGCAGCCAAGGTGCAAAGTTCATTACAGCATAAACGATCATGGAAATTCGATTGCATTTTTACTGATATTAGTCAGTTTAATGTTAAAAAATATTTTAATGTTGTGGTCGATATCTATTACAAATCATTTTAAAGTGTGAATGGAAATCCCACTCTTTTTTCTTGTACTGCACAGATGGCTTAAATGGCGAGGTAAATGCCCTTCAAAGCAATTTCATTTGCAGTGTTTCAGATTACTTATCTCATAGACGGCTGGGAAATCGAAGGATACAACCTACCTGTGTGCTACAGCATATTTTTATCTCCCACCCTCAAGATAAATTGCAAGGTTATTCTGCTGATTTTCCCCTTAAGGTGGCTGGAGCTGTAATAATTTCTCAAATATGTTGAAAAATGATAGTACCACATTTCATTGAAGTACAATTAATTAATTATGCAGTGTAAATCATACATGCCACCATGGAAACAACAAGAATTGTATATTGTATTTTTGCATTATTAAAGAATGTTGTAACCGAGCAAAACAAAAAATGTCATGGTTACAATTGATAGTTTTTGGCACAGTATTTGAAATTAAGGTGAAAGTTATTCCGTATTTACTCGTGTAAGCCAAGCCCTCGTGTATCCTGCGCACCCCTATTTTCAAGCAGCCTCATGATGAAAAAATATTTCTATAAAAACATTTTTTTTGCCCTTGAGTCTGCATCATTTTGTCATAACATGAATGCACATTCTTTAATAGAAATGCTGTGCCTAAATTGCGTGTACATCTTTCTCATTAATGATTGAATTACGTGTTAATATCGTCACGATTGCCATTGCGTCGTGCATCGATGCACGTCCTCTTTTACTGTGCATCTGTTTCTGTTAGCATCTCACAGTAATCACAGTTACATACAATCACATCATTTATCATCATGATTTAACAACACCGGAAAGTCTTGGGAACACAGAAAAAACTAAGCCCAATGTAATAACAATTATAATTCTTATAAAACTGAAGAAAAACACATTCCCGGAAATAGAATCATAAAGCACTAATGAATATTCATATCATAACAGTTCTTATTTTTAGTTTTTGTCACTGCTAGATTCAGATCCTATTTTTATAGTCGTATAGGCTTATAATATGCAGTTTTGTACTCACTGGAAACAATCGCAATTTCACATCAGAATTCATTTTAGGGTGATTATAGCAAATTATTTAAAATGCTAAATGATCGATTCGAACTCGTTTACTACTCTCATGCTCGTAGCGGATAGCACGGATAGTAAGAAGGTATAATCTCAGAGCATACGACTCATGTCACTGTGTAACCAATTCTTTGTCTTGTCTTTGCAATATAGCTTTAATGTGTATGCAATAGGAGGTATCTATTACATAAAAATGTTGCTACAGATACGTGCTACAGATACCGAAACAAACTCCGCTTACGATTTTGAAAAGACATAAAGATGCTGCCCTCCTTGCGGCAGCTTACAGGATACAGTAGATTTAAATACATATCAGTGTTACAATGTGTAGTCCTACGTATGATCTATACACGATAAATCTATTGCTTTGTCAAGTGGTGTTTCTGATCTAGCATTTCTCCAAGTACCGTCATATGCTCAGACTTTGTTAAACGCGGATTTTTATTACTAATTACTTCGAAATTTCAGTAGACTTTACAATGCATGATTTACTACTAGACCATACCAATTACATCAATATGTTCTCAAAATGCAAAACTTAGGAGAAAAGAACAACAGGAATTTGAGGAAAAATTGTGCGTGGCTTACTCAAAAATCTGGAGCATTTGTGTTAGCTGCGCACCTCCATTTTTTCACCGGCGTTTCGGAAAAAAAGGTGTGCGGCTTACACAAGTAAATACGGTAATTAATTATGCTTTTTTTGTTTGTAGTTGGTTTGCCCCTTGATATTTGTTAGTAGTCATGATATTATGCTATTTATTATTTGATGTTTAGAATATCTTTGCATGTGTTATTGAATTATAAGGAAATCTATCTTATGTGCCATAAGGTTACATGTTAACAAAGCATCAAGTTACCAAACAATTGAATCTGTAAAAAGCATTTTTCATGCTTTTGCCCACAGCTATCACTAATGAGGACATGTATACAGTCAAGCCCGTTTATAACGAAGTTGAGAGGGCCGAATATTTACTTAGTAATAACCAAACTTCGTTATATGTGGACCAGTTTTTCCGAGTCTCTCTTTGGGGAATAGCCTTCACTTCGTTATAGCTGGAACTTTGCTATAAACGGGTTTGATATAAGTGGGCTTGACTGTATATAGTTTTAAGCAAATCTGTACGTAGGAAAAAACACTCCAGCCACAACACTACTGTGGTAGAATTTTTTACACTAATGTCTATTGCTATTTAGTGTTAAATTTTTTTGCAATAATCTTGTTTTCCTTTTCAGGTGGAATACATTCCGTTCTGTGTGTAATTTTGATAAGAAATTGGGTCTTGCCTTGGAAGTAAGTGCTGATATACCACCAGAAGATGTAGTTTCGAGATGGGCTGGAGAGCCTCTTAAATGCTTAGTTCTTCCTACGTCACTATTCCTTACGAACAAGAAAGGATACCCAGTGCTTTCAAGGCCTCACCAGGCACTTGTTCGGTCTTTAGCTTCCTTGGATGTTCAAATTGTTATATCTGGAAATGACAAGCATGGTAATATACGCTATTACCATCAATACATGGATCATATTTGGCAGGTAATATGAATTGTTTTATTGGACCTTTCTTATCTCTATTCTGTTGCATGGCTGTCAAATATAACTGTTTATTGATTTGCTATATGTGATAATCACCTCCCATAACTTCCCTTGATGTTGCTTCGAAACCATGATTACTGTCAAAATAAAAATTATGGATCCCTGAGTTTGCAGCCTGATAGCTAATCAACGGATAGGCCTACATGAAAAATAGTTACATCAAAATTTGCATTTTTAAATTCTGCATTTACACATATAAAAAAATAACTGAACAAAATTCTATGTTTATAATTATTTTAAACACACATAGTCTGATCTAAACCAAGCTTTGATACAAGTTAGTTACTAATGTATTTTAATTTATTTAGAAGTTCAGAGTTTATCTACGACAGAAAAAGTTCTTATCCTATTACTAAATGTACTGTTTTATTGACAGAAAATGCACAAAGTGGGACGTCTCGTAGTGGAGCATAAAAGATTAAATACTCAGAGATATCACTGTCTACTTTATTGTAAAAACCAGCCGTTTTACATGGTCATTGATACTGTGTAGGCTGTTGCGAGAATACTTGCGCAAGAAATATTGCACTGTGTAAAGCAACGACTTGTGAGGACAGGCAGCGCCACTGCGCGAATGCTTGCGAGCAAATTAGAACATGTTCTAATCTGATACATGCGTTCACGCAAGTTTGAAGTTTATTTCTCTCACTAGATGGTGCAGATGTAGAGGCAACGAACTGCCTGGGGAATTCTAGCAATTAAATAGGTTGTTGATGATTGAGTTGGGTGTTTTTGTTTGCACCCAACTCCTTAGGTAGTGAATAAAGTGCAATAATGATGATCTGGGTGATTAATCACGTGGAAGCTTAAATTTTGTGCGTAAAGGAAGAACCTGTTACCTTGGCCCACATCCGTTCGTTCGTGGTGCAAATTTTGGGCTAAGTACAGTAGAAGCCCGGTATAGTGAGTACGGCTTATTGCCAGAATCGCGTTATAGTGAGTGATTGTCTTTGTACCGCCAAAAGGCCTATGTTTTACATGTAAAATAAAGCGGATATAGCGAGGCCAAAAAGTTCCTTCCACGGTATATGCTCGGTATTACGACAGATATCTCTCGAGGGCGATACACCGCCTAGCAAAAATAAACTATTGTGTTTTGCATTATCTGCGAATTTAACTGAAAATACAAGATGTGTGCCATATCTACAACACCTAAAGCCAATTATGTCCAAACATTAGCGATTTACGGCCTTCAGTATGCTCTGCGCGCTCCCATTTTACGTTCTTCTTTTGTTCGGCCCAGTCATCAGTGGGAAGGGAGTGGGCGGACGATGAGCAAGATGAGAGTAGGAGAGGGAGTTAGATCTAGGCATGGGCGATATTGATAATCGGGGCACGATAAGATATCGGGGCACGATAAGATATCGGGTACGATAAATATCACAATAAAATAACAGGATATCGCGTCCCGATAAAATATCACGATATCGCGCCCCGATAAAATATCACGATATATTATCACGATAAAAGAATGTGATATTGTGCTCGTTCAAATGTAGCGTGTCGTGCCCGATGAATTATCATGATATTGCGCCGGTTAATCGAGTCGGAAAAAGACAGCTGTTGAGTTGGCCTTCGCTAAGCTGGAGCAAGTACGTTTGAAAACTTACTATTCTGCTATCTGCTAATTCAAATTCTCAGCAGTTCTCTCACACTCTCTCTTTCAATTTTAGTGGTCTGATAGTTGACGTACTTGCGTGGACAGATAGGTTGCTCCAGCTTAAGCGAAGGCCAACCCAACGGCTGTCTTTTTCCAACACGATTAACCGGCGCAATATCACGATAATTCATCGGGCGCGATTATGCGATCTTTGAACAAGTGCAATACTACGTTATTTTATCGTGATATTTATCGTGATAATATATCGTGATATTTTATCGGGACGCGATATCATGTTTTTTTATCGTGATGTTTATCGTGATATTTATCGTACCCTGATATCTTATCGTGCCCGATATCTTATCGTGCCCGATATCTTATCGTGCCCCAATATTTTGCCATGCTCCGTGCACGATAAGACGATATTTATCGAGCAACGATATATCGTCAATTTTAAAAACTCAAAATCAACTGATGGACGTTCCGGTTAACATTCGAAAAACTTCCACAGTATACCTAATATTTTAATTCCAACTAGTTACGCTGTCTTTACAGCTTTCTTCGGCGATCGAAAAATAGAAGAACTGGAAGAAAAACTACGAAACTAGGGGAATTAATGTTTTATATAATGGAAAATGTTCTGTTTCTTTCATGAAATATGTTGATGTTCTACCAGATTGTGCCTGAAAAGACTTTTTTGCTGTTTTCCTTCGTCAAATACCACGGAAACAAAAGAAAAACTGTAAATACGAACGACTATGAGAAATAAGTGGGTTTTTTCAACACCTTCGGATATAACGAGCGCTCGATTTAGAGAATGATTTCCGAGGGATTATGAGCACACGTTATACCGGGATTCCACTGTATGTGGGACTAGGGTCTCCACTATTATGTTTAGGCTATGGCTTAAAATGCATTTTAAAGTGGTGGTAATTTATCGCATCTTTCACGTCCAATGAATTGCTACTTAACAGATCTTGACTTAATGCGATATATTGACAGTATTACCGCTACTGAATGGTATATTGTCACTGACGTAATGCACCGAATTTTGCACCGTGTAAAGCTGTCAAGCAAGCGTCATCGCAATTTTCTACGTCATGGACTTTCACAGACGACTGCTCAAACGGAATAAACGTCAACTTGCGCAGTTTCAATGACCGTGTAAAATGGCCTTAATAGGCAAGTGATGGGTAGTGCCAATGGGGTGCACTGTTGCCACAATCTCACAGTCCCTCGCTCTCCACTGGACAAAAGGACCA
Source organism: Platycnemis pennipes (assembly GCA_933228895.1). Classification (NCBI taxonomy): domain Eukaryota; kingdom Metazoa; phylum Arthropoda; class Insecta; order Odonata; family Platycnemididae; genus Platycnemis; species Platycnemis pennipes. Next base: position 69,636,603 of record OW121847.1, on the reverse strand, counting down.
GACACCAACCTTTCACCCTGACTCATCAGCAATAGTTTACTGTGTGAGCCACTTGTTTTTGCTGAATCTTCACAATAGACATTGCTAGCCTCTTTAGCTAATTCTTTATCTGTCATTGTGTTCTCCTTAAGCTATGTGAACATTCCTCCCAGATCTCCTATGTCTGAAGGAGAGATTGCAATGATTGTGAGTGCAATTTGTTCTTTTACATCAGAGGGAGAAGAAGTTGGTGATAAATGTATCCAGTGTATGAAAAGGATTAGCGCTGCCCACAAGTAGAATGCTGAAGACTTTTCACTTGGTGCCTTATTCTGTAGGCCATTGGAGGGCCAAAGCCCTCACAAGAAAAGGGGATAGAAAATGGAAAGAACAGGGACTATGGATGCAGTCTTCCAATCCCTTAACTGTCTTCTTGATATCCCCATGCTCAGAGCAGAATTCGATAAAAAACTCACATACATGAAATGATTGCTTCATAGGTGTAATGACTACTCTAAAGAGCTCACAGAAAAGATCCTTAAGAAACAAAACAAAAGACTAATAAGAGAAAACACCACCATGATAACTTCTAAAGATGAGAAACATGTCAAATGCCCTTTTAAACCAAAATTGACCTAAGGTCTTGAATCCATATTCAGAAAATAATTTCAAACATACATTTGTGTCCAACAACTAACTTAAATATAATCTTACCAACCCAAAAGACCCCATAGGAACCCTTAACAAGTCTGGTATATACCAATTCTCTTTCCTGAAATACAATGGGTTGTACATTGGCCAAATCCTGGGGAACCCTAATACCAGATTGAAATAACACTAGCCTGCTTCAGGCAAGGCCACTTCCAACACTGATCAGTTGCCCATCATATGCAGTCGGAAGCACATTGCATCAATGTTATTATTTGAGAGTTATTATTTGAGACATTTAAAAAAAATGTCCTGGGCTACTCATTAGATGCATACAAAAGTATTTATAAGGAGAAAAGTTTCAACATCACCATGAATAGCGTCCAAGGACTGGTTGTTCATAAAATAACTAATTTTCTCTCCCTTACTTTGCCATCCCCTCCCTCGCCTCCCATTACACCTTTACTATTGGTCTCTGTTACTACTTCCTGATCACCCAACCAATAACCTAACCCCCATATCCCAACCTCCCCCCCTAACTCCACCTATATCCTATTCCTTTCCAGGGTTTCCATTCTCCTCTGAAGAGATCTGCTTGGCAGGCAAAGCATCCGGTGTCAGTTTTGGATCCTGGGCATCCTTCCCCCATTTCCCATCCTGGCTCCTTTTTATGTGTGTGATGGGTCACTGGTGAAGGAGATTGCTTGTGAACCCAGCTTGTGTGTGATTGTGATTCACGAGGGTGACTGTACTGTGAATGTACAAACCTGAGTGCATGATTGTGAGTGAAAAGCACCTTGTATTGAACCCTTGCTCCTCTGAACCTTTCTTTTGTTTTTTTTTCTAAGAGGTTTAGGAGAATCCTAATTACAGACACCCACAGCTGGGTAGTGTCAGACTTGATCAATTCGATCCATACTGACTAAAATCCATTTAATCTTTTATTCCCTGTGATCTTGAGCCACCTAGGAACTGCCGTTAAGCATTATCTCACACAAGAAGACCATTCGCCTTAATCCCTCCAATCTCCGTCATGACAACAGTAAAATACCAGCCCACAGCTCTCCAGCTCTCAACCAACTGTTGGATATATCATACTATAGTCTTTGGCGATAGGATACCAATCGTCAGTCGCACCTCATCTTGTTCCCTCTCAAAGTGCAGGTAATGGAAGAACACATTCTCCGCATCCTCCAATGATCCGGCTTGGGCAGCACGGGTCATTTTCATATCTGTACCTAAAGAGGCATGCCCAATAACATGCATGGTCAGTCAGCTTCTGGGTTTGGTAGACATCCGCCTCTCCGTGACTTCTGGCTATCCACTCCTTGATTTTCGGGATGAATTGATATGTCCATCGTCCTTTCTCTGATTGATCCCACTGCCTTTGCCAGCTCTTCTTCCTCTACCATTTCAGCCCTTGTGAGCCCATGCCAATAGTTCTAGTGGTGCCATTCCCACAGTCATTTGTACTGAATCTGTTGAAACTGTACGGAATGCTTGCAGAAAACTGCTAGCTACCCTTTGTGCTCTCAACCATTACACTGAATTCCTTCCATAAGCCCTTACCTCCATAGCCTTTACCCAAATGGGTGCCCCATACAGCTTGACCGACGATGTTATCGTTGCCAATGACCTTCGCTGACTATGCCGTGGTCTTCTGCTTTGTGATCTCGAGCCACCTAGGAACAGTCATTAAACATTACGTCACACATTAAGCATTACCTAATGTTTGTGTGGCTTTGCCTAAGACTTGATACTGCCACAACCTCATGTAGGCCTTTCCATTGATTAACTATAATGCTGCTAACTCTGGGATCCATTATTTTTATTCTGACAGAAGGTATCCACTATAGAAATCTTATGGCAAAAGTTTGAAAGTAGCATGATCCAAGTACAGTGAGTGGCTTGGAATAATGTGCACTGATTTGGCACATTTATACCAGTTGGATATTTATGAGATTTAATTAGCACTTAGGTATATGCTATACTTATGCTAACATAAAGGTTACATTTTTTTATGCGGGAAAAATTTGTGCACCCATTGGTATTACAAGCAATTATAATAATATGTTGGAGCCTGGAAGTATAATGCTTTCTGTATATTTTCAGAACATTACCCAAGTGGATCCACTCACAGTATATGCCCGGGGTTATGAAGATTATTTGCAGTGTCCTCTACAGCCATTGATGGACAATTTGGAATCTCAAACTTATGAAGTTTTTGAGAAAGATCCTGTGAAATATACAGAATATCAAAGGGCTATATACAGTGTTCTTATAGATAAAATATCTGCAGATGAAAAAGAACAGAAAGTTCTGTAAGTCAAAATTTTCATTTATTAGGTACTTAGTCGTTTCATTAATTTTCTTAGGCAATATTCTTAAGAAAATTTATTTATTCTTAAGTGGTCATTAAAAAAGCAATCCCAGTACTTGGATAGTATGTATTTCCTCTGATGGATCTCAGCGGACAACACATAAATGGAACTGATGTATTACTTGTTCCTTTCCTTTGGTTTTCTTTTTCATAACTAATGTTGAAAATGAATTTCATTTGTGTGAACTTCAGCAATGTGGAACATACCACGAGTAGTCCTCATGTAAAAGGTACTGCCCATTAATCGCTAGACGTCAGCCTACGCGAACGAAAAAAAAATAATGGGAACATACTTACGGTAGGAAATTTTAAAATTACGTGTGAGAAAAGTTTTATATGAGAGAAAATGACTTTAAGCAAGTGAATATTATATTTTTAATTCAGGTAATTATAACTACAAGTATTTAATTGAAATATATATGGTATATGGAAATTTTGTTAACCAATATCCATGTTATTGGAAATGTATCCCTATCTTCCCAATGATTAAATGGTCTTGTTAAATGCAAATTCAATTAGCATGACCTCCAAGAATGCAACCATTGTGCTAAACGAGGCATGACTATATGTATTTTCTTCTTTCCTCATCCATCACAGGCTGTTCTACTTCCAATAGCAACAGAATTGTCTTTCCCCCTTCTCTTCAAGCTTTTGTTTCCTGAGTTCAATATTGACTTTACCCCATAATCTCTTATGTTACAATAATCTTAGTTTTTTTAATTAAGCATTGTGTAATATCTTTTGTAAGTATGCCAGTCTTTTGTAAATTTCTTTCTGGCCCAGCTATGTTGAGTATGTCAAAAGATATGGGAATGGTAGGACCTCTGTCCATTGTTAACTCCGACCCTTTGGTGTGGTGTGATGCTATCTGTAACTCGATGGGTTGAATGATTTTAGTTTATGTCACTCTGCCACTGGTCCTTCACTGCATCTGGTGAGTATCATCTAAAAGCCTCATGATAATACAAAATAATGTATAAGATTTGTGAGGCAGTAGGGAAAATGCTTTATACTAAAGTTTTGTATGGGAAGATGGCTTTTTCACCCATAGAGTATAATTACATCTTATTGCTGAACATGGAAAATTTAAGAAAATGGCCAATTTTAAAGGGATGAAATTCATCTGCATCTATACCTTGAAAGCCACTTCTAGTGTGGCTTTCAAGTGGCAGTGAGGCGGTGACTTCACAGTAGACATGCATTACTGATGCATGAACATCATATTGATAGTGACTACACAACCAATTCCACTGTTTAAAATTAATTTACCAAGGGAATATGGCAACTTCTCATGCAATATGCCTCCGGCTCCAAACTGATATGATGCGTGAAAGATACCACAAAAATCTTGCACCTTAAGTGAGTTACCTGCTGATATGCACAATAGCAAGCTTTCAGCTGTGAAAAAATCATCCACCTCAACCAGGAGTTAAACACAGCTCCCTTGATTTTCAGCCAAGTGCTTGTAGTATAGCCAAGTAATTAGTTGAACATGTTCTGAATAGGTATCAGCTTTTATTTCTGCTGCAGATTTAGTCTGTATTTCAACCATAGGTTGAATAGTGATTCCCAACCTCACTGGTCCAATAATTTTGTCTCACTGCTAATCCTAACACAAATTTCTAACTACTAATCCTATCTTTATACAGGCCTAGCTGCAAATTTTCGATATAGCCTGTTGAATTAGACAAGGTTTCAGGATTTTCGGAACAAAGTGTTTAATAAGATAAGACTGTTATTAGAGGAGGTGCCTAGCAGGGGAGGTCATCATTAGTGCCCTCTAGGATAGGTGTACTTTTCAGAAGAGTTAAGTAGATTTTTAGATAGTGTGGGAAGGGTTGAGGGAGCAATAGATGCCAAGGGATTTATTCCTTTACATCCCAGCCAATGGACTGGGTGCTGAATTTAACCCTTTTGCTGTTGTGAACGTACCTAGTACAATCGCACAGTAGGCTGCTGTGAACGCACTTTTTCGTTCTCACTGTACAACTTTCACTTTCCCACTGCATGTGACGAGTAGGTTTCCGGAGAGTGTGCCGCAGTGAAAGGGTTAAAATACCCTACAGAGAGTGCTCAAGCAGGGAAGTATACAGCACTAAAAATTGCCTCAGTTTGGATTCGAATGGATGGAGAGCCAGTACCCTACCTACACGAAAGCTGATCCCCTCAGTATAGGCTTATCTAAGACAAATATGCATGAAATAATTAATTAATGACATGAAAAGTAAGTGTATCAAATCAAACTGTAAATTTTGAAAATGGCTCAACATGGTTCTCTGCTTTCCTTTTATCCTCAAGATTGTTGGTTTTCCATATTGTGAATGAAATTTTTATACTTTCAGTATTGTAATGGTGGTTGGAGCCGGCCGTGGTCCTTTAGTCAGAGCAGCTCTTAATGCATCTCAGAAGGCAGACCGTAAAATTCGGGTGTATGCAGTTGAAAAAAATCCTAATGCCGTAGTGACGTAAGTTTTTTTTTGGTAATTTAATTAAATGTTAAAAGTTATTTCCCCTTATTGCATTGGTGGTTTAGTCTGGTATTCTGTGATCTTTGGGAGATGCCACAGTTTTGTTAAATACTGCATTCGTAAATTTTTGCAATTAAATCATGGTAACTCGTTCTCTTCATTCCTCGGTAGGTTGGAAGCACAGCAAGAAGAAATGTGGGGAGATCAGGTGAAAGTCATATCCAGTGATATGCGAGATTGGGAAGCCCCAGAAAAAGCAGATGTGTTGGTGTCTGAACTCTTGGGATCATTTGGCGATAATGAACTCTCTCCTGAATGCTTGGATGGGGTACAGAAGTTCCTTAAAGGTATTGTTAATAACTTTCTTTTCCTTGGTGTAGTTCATGTTGAGGGATAAAGCAATCCTGTGATGGATTATCTTTTATTGTTTGAAGCCTGCATAAGATTTTTGTGTTCATATTTTTGGAAATTAGTGTATGCTGTACATTACAAGGTCACTAATAATCATTATTTCACATCTGAAGACATTACCTATACTGTTCAGTGCTATACTTTGCAACATGATGGGTTACACTATGTTATTTATGTTATCAACAGTTTTGCCAGACTTCCATTCGGCATCTCCTATTCAAAACGAAGAAATTACGGTTTTCAGTAGTTTTTATGTATGGTGCTTTCTAATATTGTTTTGCTGTGGTTGGCTGTATTCTTAACAATCTCTTCCATGAATCAGAGATCTTGAAACTGTCTTCACAATTGAAATTCTGTTTTTCTTTAATTTCAATTGATTGAAAATGACCCTGACTTGAAAAATGTGTTGTACTGTGGGCTTTCATTAGCTTATTTATGCAGGGCCCAAAAATTCTGAATGTGGAAACGAGGAAGACATGCTAAACAGGTTAGGTTTCCGAGATATGTTGAAGTTTTGTGAGTTGTATAACTTTCAGGGGAGCAATATGTTGGACGTTCATTTTAGTTCATTCTGTGGTAAGTGCCCGTATACTGTAAAAAATGTTTCAGTTATACTTATTTCACCTCCCAAATGATGCCTTAAGTTAATGGGCAATCAATAATTAATTATAACGATAATTACCAAACAGTACTTTTGGCGTATATTATCTGGGCCAAAAGTATATACAGTAGAACCTCTTTTTTACGAACCTCTAATTTACGAAATGACACCAATTTACGAACCATTCCGCCGGTCCCGATCTTTGTATATAGGAAAACCATGTAAAATGACCTCTATTTTACAAAACCTCAATTTTATTGATTTACGAAGTGAAAGGCCGGTCCCTAGGAGTGATTGACCTCTGTTTTACGAAGTTTTTGAAATGATTTTGTAGCACTGAAATCAGTACAATGGAATAAACATCGCTGTATACTGTGTCAGGAGCAGCTTAAGCCAGATAGGTGGTGTTGAGAGGGCCCTCGGTCCAAGTATTTCATATGGGAAAATGTGGAAAAATCGATTCAGCATAGTGCTTTTTGAAGTGCTTAAACTGTAGCAAAAATCCCAGAGATTGATCATCCAAATCGCAATTCAATCCTAATTACATGATCCAAGGAAAAAATGTTCAAAGATGCATGGCACGACGCCTACTTCTCGAAAACAATGCCCCAGTTCATAAAATAATCGGATTAGTGCTTGGTAATTTCTATTCCTTTTCTATCATTTTGTGTATTGTGAATACCTAACTCGTCGTCACAAAGGATCCATATTTTCTCTGGAATTATTTAAAATTAGCTGTAAGGTAGCAGCCGCAACCCCAATTCAGAACTTTGTTCGGCCTTTCATTTGAAAATAGCATTCCCGTAGGAAGTATTTTGCTGCAGCTGTCGTGGAGCTTAGTTTCATTAAAAAATACTAATTTTGCAATAATAAATTACTTATATTCAAATCTAGATGCAATTGGATTATTTAATTTTTCATTAGAAGCGTTTTACGTCGTTAGGTAAGAATTTGCGATCACGACTATGAGATCGCGATGCTTTCTGTAGCCGCGAGTAAATAGTTCTCGTAAATCACCGCTAGATGGCCGCACTGTAGAACGCATCTTAAAAAAGAGGGAATTTCAAATTAACTGAGTGAATTTCTAAGATTGACTGTCATCAGGTGCGAAATATTATTAATTGTATTTCAAATGATACGCTTTCTTCAAAAAAGGCATTTTTTGGTCTTTTCATTGAAATATACTGTGCCAGTTGGAACTTTGTTTTGAAATTTCCTATTTAAAATGCATACTTGGCTTTCCCATGTTAAAATGGCTTCTTTAAACACAAATCGACTATCACTTAATGTACCCCTTTCGTTAATTAATGCATAACTGCATATGCTTAAAATTCTCCGTGGGATGAGTTAATTCTCTTATGAATTATTCCCCTTATTTTGAGATCTACCAATTGAACAGCTACAAGAACTTAATTCAGTTGCAGCAGCCAAGTTCATAGCATTATAAATTTGTAGAAAAATATTCACCTGTTTTTTTTAATTCATGGCTGTTTCATTCTTTTTTACTAAAGTGAGTCTCCTAGCCTTAGGAATAATGCCTGTACTATACAGGGAATCAATACAATTGAGGTGTAAATTTTATATCCTTTCAATTTCTGGCAAATACACTGCACACAGAGAATTTCTCGTAATATCTGTTTTTTTCCCTGAATGAGCAGATGACTATTATTTGTTATAGTAATTAGTTTGATTTCAACCCTAAGATAACTATTTGGCAAGTTAAGTACAGCATAGTCTTTAATTGCATTGAAAGTACACTCGCATTCCTGTCAGCAGAGTTTTAGTAGACGTACATTTGTCGCAGATCAAGCCTCTTATGTGCATGATGTGCCTCCATGGACATTGCTCCAAGCTGTGCAAGGTGTTGCCAGAGCATGGGAGTGTACCGCAAAAACTATTTCCTACTGTTGGAGATCAGCTGGTTTTGGTGACACATCATTTCCAGAGACAGAGGAGTTAGTGGAATATAACCTCCAATTTACAAACCCTCTGATTTACAAAGCTCAAATTTTTGGGTCCCTTCAACTTCGTAAAATAGAGGTTCTACTGTAGACTGGACTTTGAAGCATGAAATTCCAAAAACAGAAGAAGCAGTATACATACAGAACATATCATTGTGTAGATAAATTAGTTCAGCGTTCAATGCAGGTTGCAGATTTTAAGGAATACTTTGAGGCATCTTTTTGCTGTGAAAATGGAAAATGGCCCAATTTTTTTCCATAGTCACAGAGAGTAACATCACTTAGGCAGTTGTCATAACTGGTCATAACAATATGAACTGAGCCAGAAAAAGAGAATTTTGATAGAATACAAGTCATATTTTTTTAAATGATATCCGATTAGTTTCAAATAATTTACTTAAGTCATTCCAGAATTCTATTTAATTTACAAAACCTGGTTTCTCGGTGAGTATGGAGGCTTGGAGGCATGCGACAATCACCTTCATTCTCACTTTAAAATTCTAATACTTAATGAATCACTTAATGTCATAACGCATAACATGCCGCAATATTTTATTTGAATCTTATATTTTTTGAAAACGAGTTTGTTGCAAATGCAGAAACACTGATTAATGTAAGCACTGAGTTTACCACTCAAGTTTAGTATTGATGGTAAAACTTTAATTTTTGTTGCTATTTCAACATGTATGTAAAAGAGAATAATTACGTCACAATAAAAAGGTTGGCCGATAGAAGAATCGAGTGGAAAGCTGCATCAAACCAATCCTAGGATTGTTGACCAATGATGATGATTTCAACATGCTTCATACATGGATTACATCTACTTCTCTAAAGAAGTTGAGCTTTCCAATCGATAATTTTCTTTTTTCCACTGGTTTTCCAATGGCTAACTAAGCACTTGTCTCATTTTTATTGTCATGAAGTATTGGTTCTCACATATTTTTTATCTCCAGGCAACACTTATAAAACGAACTAACATTACAAACAACAAATGCCCAAGTGTTTTTGATAGGTGAGAGTAGAGCTCACCCTGTACTAAACCAATGGCGTGTGAAATTCACACATTCAGGGTAGGGGGGGCAGTTCCTTTCCCTGGGCCACCTGCGATTTCTTACGAAGTTCTGACACAGAGAAAATTGAATTGCGAGGATTTTAGATGGGGGTGTCCAGAAAGGCTCTTGCCCGGGATTTGAACCCGGGACCCACCCATTAGTTCACCATGACCCTTGTTACTGTAATATACCTATTTAAATAATTTAGTAAGTGACAGCAATCTTTTTTAATATGAGAATTGAACCTATTGAGAGATATACATCGTCAAATTGACCTTTGGAGTGGTTATTTTCCTGGGACAAATTTAGTATGGGTCTCCTCCAAACAAGCTAAAGAGGTAACCAAAACATGCTGACCAGATTTATTAACATGCACTGTGACTCGAACCTGAGGTAATGAACATACAAACAAGGAAAGTGTACTATCGAGGAACGTCTTCATGACAGTTCATGTTTAGTTCACTGTGCAACCATACATCATCTTATGGGCTGATCATAGAGCTATTATCTCATGCATGCAAATTTGAATAGTAGTCAGAGTTGCTCATCTGTTTTCTTTTGCTATTGACTGCATAGTGGTAGCAAGCTAATAGTGCAATCCTCATCAATTTGTCTCTGGGAGTCCATGAATTTTAGCCTTAATAAAGTTTCTAGGTTTTGAAATTAACTGTCCCATTTTCATCATTAAATTTTTTAATGTTATTGGATGTTGGTTATCATTTTTTTCCATCTAAAATCTAATAAAAAATCACAGTTTTGGCAGCCAGTGTCCTGAATGGTGAAATTACACAAATATAATTAATGAAAAATGATTACTTAATGATACTGTTATTGGCATTGGAAAACAGGAGTGAATTATAATTATGAATGAAAAATATTATGCGTTTTTGCCCTAACAAAGCAAAGGGGCATCATGAAGATTATTTGTAAATAAAACACGGAATACATAGATCATTGACATTAAACTCCTGCAATTGAAAGAAATTTAATGCGATGATGACTTGCATGGACTGATAAAATGTATTTAAATCATGCACGTTTAGCAGAATGTGGTGTATTTTGCTGATGCACATCTCTGTTTTTTCTATTTGAACCTCTTTATCTGATTTCTATGAATGTTATTAATTTTTATTAAGAATACCTAATCTCTACAATTTTCAGATGATGGTGTAAGTATTCCAGCCAGTTATACCTCCTATTTATGTCCTGTCCAGTCATCAAAGCTGTATAATGAAGTTCGATTGTGCAAGGAGAAGGACAAGCATCCTCTTCACCATTTTGAAACTCCATATGTGGTGCATCTACAAAACAGACTTGAATTATCTCCTGTTCAACCGCTATTTAGATTTGATCATCCAAACAAAGGTAGAATAATTGAGTGCCAGTTTGTCGTGATGGTTATGATATTCAATTAGTCTTTGGATACATCTCTGATTTCTATGTTTTTTCCAGATGAGTTAAGAGACAATAGGCGATACAAGTGCTTGGAGTTCAAAATATCTCAAGACTCTGTTCTTCATGGGTTCTCAGGATTCTTTGACTCTGTGCTGTATAAAGATATAAATTTGAGCATTTTACCAGAAACTCATTCCAAGGGAATGTTCAGTTGGTTTCCCATATTCTTTCCTATTAGGGTAAGTATTATCCCTATTCTGGTAATCACTTTTGGTTATATTTTTATCTAGCCATAAATCTTCATTAATATTTTTTATAATTAACCTACATCCTAATTTCATTGCAATGTACTGTGGTTTTAGCTGTAAAAATCCTTGGGGCCTTCCTTTTGATGTAGAAAGGATATTATTCACTTATCTGGAATGGATTAGTATGGCTGCAGACTATATCATTTTTGGGTCTACTCTCTTCTAGTATCTTAGTGAAGAGGAGCAGTGCTCTCTCAAAAAAAATACATTTGTATGGAGGAGGAAAGTTAATGACGGGGATTCTAATTAAAGCGTTTGAGGAGGGATTATTAATGAAGGCTTAAACAGTGCAACTTTACAAGGTGAATGGGTCAGATTATGACAAAGGTAGTAAATATTTAAAGATCGGATGCTCAGATCATTGAATACTTCAACTCTCCATGACTTATTGGACAATTAGTGATTTATTAGCTGCCTCAATGGATAAATATTAGGTGTAGTGCTGTCCATATCAACATATCTACAAGACTAGCTCAGAACTGTCTCTGCACTGTATTCTACTCTAATGTATTTTGTGTGGTGGTCAAATACTTTAAAATTGTGAGATAACTGGCCAAATTGAATCAAGCTGAGTAAATTAGTCTTGAAGAAACGAAAAAAATTAAAAATATAGAAGTTGTAGAGTTGAAAATATGAATCCATTAGATACCTTGAAAAAGACTGCCTTCAATATACAAGAAGACTTTGGTCATATATTGTTAATGTTTATTAAGGTATCCAACTTAAAAAGCTTTGGAATCCGAGATTTACAAGTGAATACACTTGTCATCGGGCTTATTACTTGGTGAACTTTACCCTTACCCACCAGACTGACCGTCTAGCTGAACTCTGCGATTGTCCTCAGGACGAAATTAAGGAGGCTGAAGCCTAAATCACACGATCATTTTTCATATAGTTGCTCAGGAATCATTTAAGCTATAGCTTTCAGGGACAGGAAAAATGATGAATGGAGTTATCATTTTTGCCACTCACACCATCATTTTCTTCATCTATTTTTGAATCATGGAGACATTGAATTTCTACCTTTCTTGGTTACGTGTTGTTCTCAATAGATGATTGATTACTGGCCTCTGCATTCTACATTTGCTGCTGTGTGTTCAGATTGGCTGCCTTTCAGGTTAATGTGTCTAGAGGAATGGAAAAAGAACCTGCTCAAATGGTGAAATAAGGGATTAGAGACCCTATAATTTAAGCTATCCTTAAAAATGAACATTTTGGATGTCCATTTTTAGTTGTCATTTGAACTATCATTGTCGCTATCCCTGAACTTGTCAGTGAAAAATGGTTGTATTCAAGCTTTAATTGATAGGTAATTCAAGGTTTAACTGATAGGTAATTGTCTGAGTTTACCTCTTCTTCCCCAACATACCAGCTGATAGGAATCAAGCAAGAAAACCAGTTTACTACTACAGGTACTTTTCTGATTAATACTAGACATGGTTTCAAAATCTTAGTCAATGGTTTGTGAGATATGTCGTGAACAGGGTAGGTAGGTACTCTGGAAATAGTGGTGACTATGGGTGTTTACAGATAGGGGGGATGGAAACATTGGTTGTCTGCTGCAATGCATAGTGTTGGAAAAAAGAATGAGGTTGGAGAATCCTATAAGGTCCAGCAAGAAGGTAGGAGGAAGGAGCTTTGGCATATGTGTGGAGAAGGGTTTAAATTGGGGAAAAAAATATCAGTAACATTTTCTTTTGATTATTGTGAAAGATTTTTCTACTGCTGATCGCTTAGACCATTGAAAAATACTTCTTCTCTTTCACACCTAATGTTTTATCCTGATTTCCATTTTAGGAGCCTATTCATCTGAAAGCAGGAGACCTGCTTGAAGTTCACTTTTGGAGGTTGTGCAACCGGAAAAATGTATGGTATGAATGGTGTCTCACAAGTCCTGTGCCAGGACCTTTACATAACCCAAGTGGCAGATCGTACACAATCGGATTATGATCAAAATACATCCTTTTAGGTAACATCAATGTTCAGTGTATATTCATATTTCAATTGCCGTTTCCAAACGGTCTTCAACTTGTTCTTTTACCGGTCTAATGAGGCAAAACTATTCCATTTCCATCTATTTGTAGCAAATAATAGTGTTCTTTGGCATAAAATGACATTTCTGTGATCCCACTGCTCGACCTGTTTTCCTGACAGAGGGTGTTTGATTTATTAAGTTATTCTGTCCGTGTTTTGCGATGTCGAAGACAGAACATTTTGTAATCCTTTTACGTATGTGTTTTATGTTCGTGGCGAAAGAAATAAAAATATGTGATCTCTTCATAGTTGCTTTTATAGTTGATATGACCAATTCCCTACCCCCCGCTGGCGATAACCTCTACAACCTCGTAAACAAGACTTCAATTAGTTGACCCGCTGAGACATACAACGTTGTCAGCTTGAAATATTTGAGATTGCTGTGCAGAATTTGTGTCGCTAAGGTTTGATTTCTATCCTTTCATGCGTTGAGCGTAAATTGTTAAAGTTAGTAATTTAATCGATTGATCTTTTAAAAAACGTGACCTCTCGCCGCCGTTTTTTGTATCGGACGCCGCTCGTGTCTCGTTAAGATTTGGCATCACTGCATCTCACATGGCCAAGTGACCGAGAAGGATTCAAAAATCCCTGTTGTAAGCACCAAGCTCTTTAGCTCTGTTGAAAATGGTATACATACGGACTTTAGTGAGTGGAGTTACGAATTCCTTTAAGCATTTAACGCATTCAAGGTTATTCAATGTTGCGGAATCCCTAACTTTGCGTTCACCAGTATTTTTAAGAAATTTCGGCACAACATTCAGCCTGAAGTCCAATGGTAAGCTAATGGTCTATTCATCCTAAATGTTTGCGTGGTTTTGCAAATAACTCCCTTGGCTTGTTATCATAGAATCATTTACAGATATGATTGAACACGTTTTTAATGAGTCTATGACATTTTATTTGTATTAAGTGGATTTCCCGTTGTAGGACGAAAATTCACCGATAAACACGAGTGGGTTTTGGTGGAAGGTAAAATTGGAACTGTTGGAATATCCAATTATGCTCAGGTTTGTAGTGAGAATACATTTGATGTTATTTTTTGTGTAATCGAATCTTGAATTAGTATCTGGGAATGTTTCCTTTGGTTTTGTTCTTTTATAGGAGCTATTGGGTGACATAGTGTATGCACAACTTCCAGAGGTTGGGACTGATTGTGTTATGAAAGGTTTGTTTTTTTTTTCCAAATGAATTCCTCTGAATATTGTTGAGTGAATCCATTGCAATTTTTCAATCGAGCTTCGAAATCATTTGTGTGCAACTATGCTTACTATTCAATTAACAGAGGAATGTGGTGCCTTGGAGAGTGTGAAAGCCGCCAGCGAAGTATACAGCCCAGTTTCAGGAAAAATCATCGAAAAGAATTCGGCAGTCGAGGAATCTCCAGGATTAATAAATGAGTCATGCTATGATAAGGGTACGTATTTGCATTTCACACACACTAATGGTATCCAACGGTAAGCTCTTGGAATTTTCGGTTCATTCAAATGTAATGAAAGAGCATTATTCTAGAGATAGTTCCGAAAATAGTCTATTTAACTTCTGTTCCCAGAGCACAAGGTTTCTCGTGTTATTTGCTTTTCCATTCTGACCTTTGTAAGATACATAATGCAACGGCAGTTTGAACAAATGCGTCCCACATCGAGTGTCATTTTCCGAGGGCAAAATGAGTGTTTCCGAATTGAAGTCGTGAACGGGTGAAATCCTTTTATAGTGTATTTAATAACTTGTATATTGGCTGGCAGTGAAAATAAGGTTCACTTTAATTAAAAAAATACTTCGTTATCATGTAGAGGACATCATGTAAAGGAGGTACTTATTATTTATTCATATTTTTACTCTTCGCTGGGAGGAATTGAAGGCTGTTGGATCATTTGGAAATGAATTTTGTATATAGTGCGTGATGGATACTGGTATTTTTGGAGTGTTTTGTTATATATGCGGACTTTCTCTTTGGTATATACACTGAGGTTGATGAAGATTTTCTTGCATGCTATAGGAGGCTGTGAAACAAGTAGGTTTGATGAGTTTAGAAACCAAGTTAACCACCCAGGTAGAAAGCCAGCTAGATGAGTCCAGTTGCACAAATAGCGTGGAATCCAGCTGTACTGTGTGGCTTAAATCCAGCTGGACTAGTCAAAGTCTGTATCCAGCTGTTTGAGAGCCTAGAATATTAGTAGCTTGAAATCCAGCTGGATTCCAGCTAGCTAGTTTACAAGTCATTGTTATGTTAAGATTTTGAAATCAACTTAGCCTTCTGTTATCATTAATTGAATTTTCTTAAAATTTAGATCCCCAGACCATGAACTTATGCCTTCAAGGATTGCTAATGCTGCTAAATTTATATTGAAGGGAGATCAGGTTGGTTTGGTGGCTAGAGTTTTGGTCTCCCAAGGGGGAGTGTGTTTCAATCCCAGTTATGGCACAAGTTTTTTCATTGGTATACTGGTGTACACTTGAGTGCTGTTTGGAGAGCTCTTCAAATACAATACTGTGAGTCGAATGGGCTGTGAAACTGTTCCTCCAAGTGCCTTTAGTTGTGAGGAGGCTAACACCAATATTAGGTTTCAACTTTCCCTGAAAACATCCTGCTTCGATCCATCAGTCCCACTCATATCCTAAATTGTGAAAATGGCCTTAGCTGTCAGTTGCATTCCCGTTCGCAATAACTATTTGCTTACATTTTAATGGAAGCATTGTGTTTTCTTGAATTTTGGAGACGGTCAAAATAGTCATCCTATCTGGATGTCGTTGTCCCAGGGATAAATATCTTAGGCACAAAAGATCATAACTTGAAGATGTTTAAAATCTTTAAGATCATAATGGTATTGTTGTGCAGTATTAGGTAGTATCTAATTTAAACTTTGCAGTTGAGAATCATAATTATTCATTGGCACCCTGTAATTATTGTGTGCCTCAGAGTTGTCAAATATCCTGAAATAGTAAGTCTAAAGATGAATGGACAACGTACCTTGGAGGGTTTCAATTTCTTGGGGTCATATCTTTTGTTGACATTACTTACTGTTATTAAAATTGTTTTTTATGTTTCTGTTTGTTGTTTAGGTTGGCTGTTTAAACTTGAGCTAAGTAAATTGAGTGAACTGGATGCACTAATGGATGAATCAGCATATGAAGAATTTGTTAAAACAGAGTCACAGCATTAATGTCAGTTTTTCTGTGTAGTTGGTTTTTTATAGATGTTTTTTATATGATAATTGAAGTTTATTTGGGTGTAAAGAGTCTCAAGACTGTTTCATGAGAGAATCTTTATTATTGTTGTTTGTAAATTAACTGTTGAACCTATTTTTTATCCAAGCTGCCGTAATTGGCAATAAAATCTGTTATAAAGTACCAACATTTCCTTTTTGTACCATGACCTGATTTATCCAGCATAAATGAAAACACATGTATTGCTGCTGAGAAGGTAAATTTATCCTCTTGTGGTAATTAATAATAACTTCTTTGTCATTCTAATATTTGCACTTTAATTATGTGAATTTGATGCCTAAGTCAGGAGTAATTATAATAATTTTCATGCTAACTATTATTATAAGGTGTGTACATTCTTTGAGAAAATATTCATAGTATAACACCTACCAATGGGTCAGTCTTGATATCATTTTCAAGGTGGATTGAGTCTCAAGAATAATACAAGCAGTGCAAGAATAACTCCTTGTCATACAGTTTTCTGTAATATTTTTCACTCTCTTGTATTTAGAATGTAAAATTAAGGACGCATTTCTTTCTAAGGTTGCATTTGGTTTGGCACTTGAAGTGAGGCTAATTACTGACTTGCACTTGGTTAGTGCTGAACCAATGTCTCTAACGACCTGATATGCAGTCTTATTAATGAAAATGATTCAGCATCCGAACAATCTTATTTGCCACCCTTATGAGATATGAAACATCCACATACTGCGGTTGTAGTGTATTTTAATTATGAATGTCATTAGGGTGGCTTTAGTGTGATAGAGGATCTTTTTTTAATGCCTCTTTTAGTGCTCTCATTTGTGACATGGCATTTTTCCAATTTAGTCAATGAAGAGTTTTGAACCATTTCTGTATCGATTTTGTATATTATGGTGTCTATGTATGATGCTTTACAGTTTAAATAACTAGTCATTTTTATAATCCATGACAGGCCATATCCCTTAGTGAGAGCTTATTCATTCATTAAGGGAGCATGTCAATGCTTCCATGTTGTTTAACAATTGGCTTCACAGAGTATGATTATTACCTAAGAAATGTATGTAAATATGTATCATCTCTGAACCATGTTTCGATTATTTTTGGACCATTATATACTCTATTGGGTTCTTGAAAAAATATTATTTCTCAAGCAAATGGCGAATTGTGTCACTATCATTTATTTACCTTGCCAACATTGACCACTTGCAACCACTGGACCCTATGTCCAGTTGATAACCACTGCTAACACATTTTTTCATTTCCTACTCTTGTCATTCTTCCTATGGTGAATAGTTTAGTATAGTTCATACTGTCCCAAATAATTCCCATTTTTATGGCCTATTTGAATTGTTCCTTATTGGAGGCCGGACGTGGTCACAATTTGATTAGACTGATTTTATTAAGTGACTGATGGTATAATAGAGAGACTGTTAAGGATTAATTATGATGAATGATTAATAATGACACTATTTGAGCTCCATTCAAACATTTCAACATTCTTAGCATCTTGTGCTTGTTCTTCTACTGCTCTTTGTTTGCGATTAAGGTGACCAACCTTTGTGGTAACCACTCAACATGGTTGGTGCAAAATGCATGTCCTGTACAAGTGACCATGTCATGTGTAATACCTTTATACTATTTTATGCCAAATCATAGCAATGACAATGATGCATACTTGCTCTATGTTCAATTAATATTATCATATGCACTCATGAAATGACTGCAGAAAATGAGGACAATTTATGTGAGCAACACTATTTATGGCTTGGAATTCTGCAAAATTTTGTAACGTTGCCAGTATTTGACCAATGGTGGTTTTCTCATCATGTGAATATGATGGCTGTATTACATATAATGACAGTTCCAAGGTTTATATTTTGTTATGAATTTAAAAAAATGCAAACCACTTTAACTTAATCTCACCTATGAATGATTACATTTATCAGCAGAAGTATATCAGTCTACATCAAGTAGGTTAGGATGTGCTGGAGGAAGCATTGTCATGCTAGTCAATGGGTAATTATGAGGACAGAATAGTTCCTTAGTGTGGTGGCCTAGTGGGTAGAGAGCTGAGTTGCTGACCCGACAGTTCTGGGTTCAAATCCCGTGCAAGATCCCCAACGAAATCCAAAAAAAAGATCAGGCTTTGCTTCATAACCACAAGGCATTAATAAGGCTTGAGGTAATTACCATTTATCACTGAACAGCATTTTTTGTGCAAATACGTGATAAGTAAGAGATGATAGTAAATCAATGGGAATATACATTAATGGGATGTTCGTGCCTAGGTCGTTATTCAGGCGAATTAATGTGTTTACCCACAGGTGATGGGAGAGAGTGGTGGCCTAGTGGGTAGATTGCTGAGCTACCGACCGGAGGGTCTCGGGTTCAAATCCTGGGCAGGAGCCTTTCTGGACACCCCCATCTAAAATCATTGTGATTCGATTTTGTGTGTCAGAACTTCGTAGGAAATTGCAGGTGGCTCAGGGAAAGGAACTGGCCCCCCCTACCTGGAATGTGTGAAATTCACATGCCATTGGCTTAGTACGGGGTGGGCTCTACCCTCACCTGTCAAAGACCAACCTTTGGGTTGAACACTTTTTATGGATTAGGCCCCCCCCTCCCACTTCTCGGTACAAAACCTTGTTATATGCAGCCTCTAATAGTGCATGAGTGTGTACTAAAACAGCAACGAAATGGTGCTCAAACTTCGTAGCAGCGGCATCAGTTGATGCCGCTCCTCTAAATTAACTCCTAATAAAATTAACTCCCAAGGAGTTAATTTTATTACTAAAACTGGTTCAAATTTAACCTATTTAAACCACATTATGCTTCTTATACTAAACTACATATATATGATTTGGGGAAGGCATTTGACGTGGACTGGAACTTAATGCTAAAGATTCTGAAAGAAATTGGAGTATCATACAATGACTGAAGAGTTATCCACACCTTGTGTAAAAACCAGTTGGACATGATCAAATCAGGACCCAGCAGTACAGAAGCAAGCATAAAGAAAGAAGTGAGACTAGGTTATGCACTGTTTCCCATATTATTCAATGTCTACATCGAGAAAGCCGTCCAAGAAAAGTGTCTGGGAGTGACTATCCACGGGGAGAAAATCAGCATGCTACAATTTGCCGATGACATGGCGGAAATAGATGGAGAAAGAAGACACTGGGAGATATGGAAAGGACAATGGCCAGATATCACCTGAAGATCAAGAAGAATAAGGTATTGTTATGCAGTAAGAGAAATCCAGAGCAAATGTTAAACTAGGAAAACATAAAATCGAGGAGGTGGAAAAGTTCTGTTACCTGGGAAGCTGAGTAACCAGCGATGGATGAAGTAAAAGAGAAATTGCCAGTAGAATTACCCATTCAGAAAGGGCATTTTACCTTGCAGCTGCAAATCCAACCATGGAAGTTAGGAAACATTTCATCAGACCATACATTTGGAGTATTCTACCGTATGGATAATAAGAGCAGCACAGAAGGTAGGATTGCAAGCAATTGAAATATGGTGCTACCAAAGAATGACGAAGATAAAATGGATCAAACGAAGAAGAATGGGAGAAAAGAAATGTCTACTGGAAACCCTAAAAAGAAGACTGGACAACTTATTTTAATCTTAAGACACGATGGCCTGATGAAGACAATTGTCAAGGAAAAAGTGAACTGGAAGAATGGAAAAGGCAGGCCTCGTATGAGATGTATGGAACAAGTTGTGAAGGATGTCAAAGAGACGAGTTACGTCAATATGAAGAGGTTGGCTGATAGAAGAATTGAGTGGATGGCTGCATAACCAATCCTAGGATTGTTGACCCATGATGATGATAAACTACTTATTTGGTGCATGTTTAACTGTTTGCACACACTCTGTTTCCTTGGCATATTAAAAAAATGAATTCCATTGATCACCTTATCATTCCCAAATTTTATCACGTGAGACATCTGTATGAGTGGTATATCTGCCCTTAGAAAAAAATACTATGGAACTATATATAGTGATTATATATAGTTTTCTATAATCACTATGGCTATAGTCCTATAGTTATTTGGAACATAGTGATTATAGGACTATATATAGTGATTATAGGACTATATATAGTGATTATATATAGTTTTCTATAATCACTATGGCTAAGGTATTTGGAACATACCCATGTAGCACAGATGGCTGGGCCAACGTTTGGTCATGAGGATTCCTATATTATTATTATTCTAGGTGCAGCGGTTGGCCAACCATTATTCGTATCCGTTTTGCCAACTGTTCCCCAAAGGAACAAAATTGAAAAAAAAAGGAAAATGAAGGATCGTGATTCTCACTTACTTAATGATTAATATCTTTATCTCACATACTACTTATACCCCTACCTTACGACCTACACTAAACTACTTTGTATCCTATCAACCTTTGACATACGGCCTGACACATTTTCCAATTATGGGAATGAGACAGGGAGGCCATATATATACTGCTGCTGGCTGGCATTAAGTCGTTTGTGATTATTAACTTTACTCTAAGATTGAGACGGATAATTTGCACTGTTAAAGCATTTCCCTAATAACCATTTTGTGGCTAAAATTAAGCATGACCATTATAAATATACGTCTCTGATATTCTTTGAACTCTAGGAGAGATAAATAAGAGTTTCCTCCATAATTCTGAGAACCTGTTTTCCGGCGAGCGCACCAGATTTTTCTCTAAGTCCGATACCGTCTACGAGGGACTGAGGAAAATCATACAATCATGGATATCCATTTGAATGGATATAAGATGAATGTGGCATTTGAATCCATATGAGATGAATAAAAATAAAATGTTCAGAATGTTTTGCTTTTAAGATACATAATTTGAAACCTCTCTCCTATAGACAGCATGGTCCAGGAGAATATGTCTGTATATGAGAGGTCTATGTAAGTTATGTATGTATAAACTATAGAACTGTATCCTATAGTGATTATAGGAATATACCCTATAGTGATTATAGGACTATAGAACTATACCCCATAGTGATTATAGGACTATAGAACTATACCCCATAGTGATTATAGGACTATAGAACTATACCCCATAGTGATTATAGGACTATAGAACTATACCCCATAGTGATTATAGGACTATAGAACTATACCCTATAGTGATTATAGAAATTTCTATAGTGATTATAGAAATTTCTATAGTGATTATAGAATTCCTATAATCACTATATATAGTTCTATAGTATTTTTTTCTTAGGGTGTACCTACCAAGAATGACAGTGACTTCTTAAATCAGCTGCGATGCCTGCTGTATATCCTTACCTTCTTGGTCTGCATATTAAATCAGAACAGAAGCTATTACAAACCTTAAAGAATTCTCTGCTTGTGCATGTCTGGGAGGGAAGTCGGAGGTGGGTCATTATGAGGAAAACTAAGGGAAGGTAGGAGTATTCTCAGAGAAGTGGGGAGTGGCTAACAAAAAGTTGTTCGTTTAATAGCATCACCATAAAAGGGAATAATTTATAATTTTTCAAAAATGTCCAGTCCTTTATTCTCCAGGGGACGAAACTGGAACTAAGTGTCATGAGTCCACTGTAGCTGGTGTTTGGCCAGGAGAGAAAAATCATTGTTTGCATATATCACATGTCTGGCTGCTGTAGCATAGCTCACTAGAACCACCCTTCACTTTATAGTTTCTGCCTTGGAGGAGGTCGGTGAGTTTTTCCTTGTTTTCACCAGATTTTACCCAGGATTGTGGGATTGTAAAAAGCAACTTTATCTTTTGGTAAGAATGTATTAGGTCATTAAAGGAGTATGTCATTATTTCTGTGTTACATATTCAATAATGGGCTTTGCAGATTAGGCTTGTAACTTAACCTTCTTTCTGGGGTCCTAGCGAGAAATGCGGAGGGTAATTTAATAAAATCTAACACCTTAGGAAAAAAAACATGAAGCTATTGTTTTATGTATATATATGTGGTTTTTTATATTATTTAAGTTGAATGAATTAGTAATGATAACATTTTCTTACTTTGACTGAAAAATAAATGTAATTATTTCATTGTCATAGTTGAGCAATATTTAAAAATATATATAAAATTATATTGGGCCGATATATCAGCCCACCACACTTTTGTCTGAGATGCAAAAGCCGATATATCGGCCCACTGCATTAAGAGGGTTAAATTATTCATGTAAGTATCATCTCCGAATCTCGTTTTTTGTGTTCTTTAACCACTACATCCACTATTGGGCTGTAGAAAAACTATCATTTCTGAAGCAAATGGGTCCAATAAATAGCCTGGCTAATTTATTTAGCAACATTACTATTTGACTGACTTATTTTCATATAAATTGATATCAGTGGGTTAAGAGGACAGAGTAGGGATTCGTTAGTTTTTGAAGTTAACTGCTGTTGTCTAAATAATTACCATTGGATAATGCTCTTGCTGTAATGGTATTAAATTCTAGGTTGAATTCGGTCTGATAGCAGTAAATTCCCTTGCCTCAGTAGCATAGAATGAAACAGTTTATTGGTGGTCGGGTGGCATGTACCAACTAGGATGATGGTTTCACTAAAACAGGGTTTCATGATTACTGCAAAGTTAAGTCTATTATATTTAATTGTAATGGCCAAGTCTAAAAAGTTTCAGTTGCCTTTCCCATTCTATTTCCATTGTAAAAAAATATTTTGTGGACGTGAGAATTTTAGTGTGAGGAAGCACTCCTGTTGCTTTGCATTTGCTGTCCAGTAAAAACTGATATCATCAATGTTAGGCAATCATTCAGAATAAGTAGTGAGGGGGATCATATTGCTAAGCTGACTCTTACTGGTAAAAACAGGAATTTAATAAATAAGTAATTTTGATAAATACTAAGTTCACAGAGAAATTGTGTGACGCGAACAAAATACTCTTAAGCAGTACCTATAAACTGTTGGACTATGTAGATTGCCACTATTTATCAACAGGATAATAGGAATATCTGTTCATGTTAATTTCCTATTCTTTAATTTCAAAACTGCTGATTTCCATCCTTTTTTTTTAACCCAATAGTCATTTGAGTAGTAGTCCTCTCATTCCCCTCATCTAACCCATAGACCCATCCTGATTTACCCTTCCTTAACAGGCCAGAGCTAAGAGTGCACAGAGAGTAATAGATGGCAAAAATGATCATTAAGAGTACGTTGTTCACATTGGTTAAACCTAGTCTTGGGAGAACAGACCGCAGGAAAGGTGTCAGTAGTATAAAGATGAACAATATTTTTGGAAAACAAAACAAATATACATGGTACCCTGCAAACTAATTTTAAGGCATGAGAGAGATGATAGGCTACCAACCATTTAAAACAAGTAAGGGATGAAAGAATGGATAAAGAGAATTTTTAATAAGTACCTACTGAGCTTTATTTGTACAATCGTAATGGATGTTGATTTGGGGAAATTAATTCTCAAATCCTCAGTAGGCAAGGCAATTGATCTCTCTTAATTTATCACTTGTCCTGCAGATGTGGTGTGGAAATTATTTTGCAGTCTCTCCCACCTTAAGCTTTTAGCTTTAATTAGTGTACAACCTACTAGCCTCCGGAGTTTCTCAACCAAGTCTTTCTAAGACCCCTGTGACACTTAATGCATTATGTCAAGTCTCATTAATGCAGTGCTACAATTGTTTTGAATGTGATCCTTTGAAAAAGATTTAAGAGATGCTGGGGTATTTTTCACTATAGTGTTCAATATAGTATATCCATATATAGATTGAGGCTGATGTATTTAATTTTTTCATCAGTTATAGTTGCATTACTTTTTCTTGTGTAATACCCCAATCATGATATCTAAAATTGATACTGTTCAGGTCAATAAAGGAATATACTTTCATAGTTATTTCTCAGAAGGTGAATTTGTCATCAGAAATAACTTAATGTTGATGACTATGCTGTGATTGGCATTGCCAATATCAACTTTAAAAAACTCATTCTTGAACACCAGAAGTTATACTAACCACCCATGTAGCTGCTTATGATGGTTGAGGAATATGCATCCAACCAGTGCACAAAAACACCATCTTAAAGGCACTTAAGCCTTCAATGTTCGTTTTTCGACTTTATGACAACAACAATATTATAGTGACGATGCAATTTTAAAAAATGGCAGAAACAAGTAAAGACATTACAACTGTTAAAAATTGATCAATTTTGTAAATTTATTGTGTCTGCTTAACAATAAATGCATCAACCTGGTAAAAAAAAACAATTAGCCACGAAAAGTGAAACAAATTTACACAGGTAGTACGTCAAATAAATAGACATAAGAAATACACTGATGAAAACAACAATAGTAACATAAAAGTTGATGGAACATAGCGAAAAGTTACAGGAATGAATTTTTTAGGTTTACATACTCCTATTGCTCAAAATAACCATAGTCTGATCGTAAAATATGAATCAAGGACACTAGAAAAATTTGATTGAATAAAAGATGTAAACCAGTAATTTTGTACTTCAGCATGTCCTGGACAGATTAACCACAGTATTCTTCAAACATCCATGAAACTATTATCTATAAAGCGTTTTAGCATATTCATATGCTAAGTAAGTGTAACTGCCTTTTTAAAATATGTACAAAACAAACTTTCAACAAATTATTTAACTAACAATCAATTATGTTATCAATCAAGTACATTAATCAGGAAGTATTTAGCAAATGAATCATTTTTCAGACTCCATATCAACAATTCATTGAGCAAGCCCAAAGTACACATAATAGGAATAAGCACAGGTGTTATCCTTCTCGACAAATATCCCAATTCAAAAAAGTGCACCAGCATCACACAAATAGAATTATAAAAATTACTTTCTTCCATACATTGATGAAACAACCGAAAAAAAGTACTAATTATTCAGTAATTCATTCTACTTGAAAGAAATTTCAATCCTAGTAGGCATCTCATACAAAATGAAGACGTGTTACCTAAGAGTATGACTAGAAGCTAATCTATTAAATGACTGTGGCCGGCTTCAACACCAGAGCAACAATAAGGCATAAAAAAATAAAGTCCTTGCAACTCATATTTAAGTAATAGGAAGAATGGATGTATTGTCATCAAAAGAAGAAATAGAAGACACTGAGCAGCAGAAGATGGCACTGAAGCTGAATGGAAGAATGATGTTCATACAAGCATTACTTCACTCTGATGACAATAACATGTTTAAGTTTCTAACAATATTCCATTGGAATTCATACACCTCTATGTCACTGAAATGCTCTTCATTTTACATTTCAACAGAACTCTTTCATGCCATCATCATTCACAATGAAATGAAAATTGTCAGAATGGATCATTTGTCGATGAGGGACAGTTGAAGCACTCTCTGTAGCACTTCCTCCTCCTCACAGCGACGGTGTTCTTCCTCTTCTCTCTCCTTTACGGATAAGGCGAGGGCGGCTTCAAGTTCATCATCTGGGGACTTGCCCCCCTGGCCAGGAATTGAGGAGAGAGTGGAGGAGGAGTAGAGAGATCCATAAATGGGATTCTTGGAAGATACAAGCTGGTGACCACTTTTGCGATCCTCCTGGTCACACTCAAGCCTATGAAGTGCCTCAGCAGGGGAATTGGAGGAAGTGGTAGCTGTGTCCAGGTTCTGGTAAAGCGCCAGGCTTGCCTGAATAGCCCTAGGTTGATCAAATGCAAACGCAATAGTTATAGAGCTCTAGCATTACCATTGCAACAGAGGTGAGAGACGGTATCAAGTGCTTTACTCTACAGGATATACATACAAGGTCTAATCAAAATGAAATGACTAATGACCACAGGAACTGTGCTGAAATTTCGGCCAATTGAAGCATGGACTTTTATTGGTAAAAACAATGAAAGTGTCTTTTTTCCCCATATGGTGCAACATATCCTGCCATGTGTATTGCAAATACATGCAATGTGTAGATTCACTTTCTAAGACAGATGACTGAAGGAGGCTGAATGTATTAACCCCTTATGGTATTTGCCCATAATACTACATACAATGTTTTCACCCAAAAAACATTTGCATGTATATACACATTCTAAAAGCACTAAAAATAAACCAGATTTTTGGCAGACAAAAAACTTGGCACTAAAGGAGTTAATAGATATGCAACCAAAAATGTTGGAATTGTAACTGATGTTTATTAAATTACAACCATACTGATGTGACTGAAAATCATCCAACAAAATCTTGTATTTGAACTGCTGAAAATAGGGATCAATTTAATGTCACTTTTTTAATATTTGCTAAAAATGCATGACATCTCTATTTTTTTAGTGTCATTAGAACATGTATGTCATATTACAGCCAAATACAAGAAAGGATTAATCTAATGTTTTTTATTATAATGAGCCATTAATCCTGATGATTCAGGAACTAAGCAGCTTTTTAATTGCTAACCACAAGCTTTGACCTTGAACCAACTGGTAGCACGTCTCATCTACAAAAGAGGAAGTGTCTGATGAAACAAAAAACATGGTGCTGCAATTGAGATTGATCTTATTGGGCAGAGTGTATTGTTTATTCTAATAAAATAACAGGTTTTGTTAGTTTATAAATAATATAGACGGAAGCAACATAACAAAACCTGTTACATTCAGTATCATGGTAATAGCCTCCCTGAGTTTTCTGACAATAGAGACAAATGAAGTGCAGGAATCGCAGTCATGCACTGCAAATTTCAATTATTATTATAGTGAGTCAAGAAGTGAATTCCACTGATTAACACTCACTTCATCGTTGGAGTCTTTCCCAGTGATCACGATCACTTCTCAGAACTGGAAATGCCAAAAAAAGGCTTCAGGAAAAAAAGCTACATTGCTCTTTGAAAATGTGCAGTGAATGACCTCAGAGAATAAACAAAAACTGTTGAAAACTTTCAAAGAGAGATTAAAATGAGTAAAGAGATAAAAAAATCTTAAAAGAAGAAGTTCAAAGCAGCAATGCACTTTTGATTAAACCTGGGAGAGGAATAAGTACTGAAAGGAAAATTGGGCTAGAGGGCTCAACAATTGCAAAAAATTAAATGTACAATGACCTCAATTAGCATTTCATCACTGTAAATGCCATTACTGAGAAATTACCACCAATTTATACTTTAATTACAACACTTGATTAAATGTTGAAATTAAATTAAAAATGGCAATGTTTGCTGAACGGAGATTCAATACACTACTGAACTAAGGATCAATGAGGTAAATTAAAAGCAAATTAGCCTGCATTTCAAAACTATGGCTCTTCTTACAATCACCCATTTTAAGCCACCCATCATTTATCAAATAGGCAAAGGCAAATAATTTGGGAACTAAAATACTTTACTCCATTATAGTAGGATAAAAAGAGGCAATTCTTTTACGCAAGCCAGTTAAAAGCATGATGGTATGTTAACTAAAAAGTCAGACATTTTACGCACATCTACTTGGAAATTAATTATTCATCTCGCATTACTCAGTATTATAATTTATTGAGGAAAATATTGAAGGTTATTAACTATGCATGAATTACTAAATTACATATGTATATGGAGTACAACACATCTAATCACATAATTTCTCTCCTTAAAACACTGTAGGATTTTTGAGTTTGCTCCACATCTAAGTATTCAGATGAGCATTTATACTTCTTTTCTCTTCCCCTGAACCTATCCTCCTGCTCTACTTGAAGAGGCAATATTCCCTTCAAAACTCTCTTTGAAGAGAACTCTCTTCTAACAGTCATATGAAAGAAACTATGCAATGTCAAGAAAACATCAATGGTGTTCCTCCTACCAGACAGCATTCCAGCACTAAAGCTTTAACATCATAAGACATTACCAACATCCACATCAATGAGATGACATTAAACTTGATTTATAATTATTGGAAATAAGAGATTGCAAATATGTACTACCCGCAGAGGCTTGAATGCTACAAAGTATTTGATATTCGAGACCTCGAATAATTATGCTAAAAAATAAAGTTCAAATATCCCGAATATCGCACCACACAACATTGGGCACCCATACAGCACTGTATTTGGCATGTTGATGAATTACATCACATGTTCGGCAAGAGGACGGTGTAGATAAGAGTTTGTTGAGGGGGGATGTTCGCTACGTAATTTATGGCAGATAGACTACAGGTTCAAAAAAATGGAATGCCAGCAAAACTGAATTGTCTTTTCACAATAAATAACGCACCAAAACTAGTCTCCACTGCTCATGAAAATGTTAACCTGGTCATAGTAATACCACAGTTCATTCTACTTCTGAGGCTAATATTTCCAGCTTTGATCTTTTCTATGAATTTTCAATTCACTTAACTCTGACACTAGTTTGTGGTCAATTGGTTTGTGGTCCTGGGCAGAACTTGAAGGTACACTGCAACTTTCTACTCACTTATTAATATAAAAAAATAACAAGTAGCATGAATTTACGCTTCATTGCTGAAAGAAGGGGAATTCCATCAAAATAGAATTCAGCTGCACTAACATCTCAAGGTAACTATTCATCCAATGTATGCATTTGTGATGACAGATCACATGAATGTGGGGAAAACCTGGATAAGTATGGTGATCATGCATGCAAAAAGTCAATTCACTTTTTAATTAATAGTATTTCACCATTTTATTCACTCTTTAACTGCTTTAAATGTTAACAACATCTATACCTATGGGATATAGTATCAACATTGCTGGAAATTTCTCTGCTCTAATTTGATTAAAGAATTTTGGTCTCTAAAAATGTGCATTAGAAGGGGGTACTTATACAGTATGCCACGGCATCCTGTTAAATGACAATATGGTAATTTTCACTCAAGTATTAAACTCAGATTTTTGAGACTCTTGACTGGGCTTATTATATTTCAATGAAGAGAAAATGTGCCAAAGAACATAAAGATTCATAACAAACAGAGAATCAACACAACACAAAGTAGGAGCCAAATCAAGACAATTCAACAAAGACTGAAGCAGCTGGAGGACCTTACGACTTTGATATCATTACCTACAGTAATGTGCAACAAGGAAAAATATCCTATGACATAACAAAAATATGCTGATGTGCTGAAACCAGCTGGGTTATTCTTTAAGTTTACTTTCAGCTGTATTTTGTGAAATTTAGGAACACTATTTGAGTACACCATATGGCACTGAGAAGAGATGAATACCTTCATGAGATGTTTCTTATGATACCCTTACCTCTTATGAAGTTGCAATTGAAAGACATATTTAGTAAATTGACATTGAAATTTCCAATAAATCCATCCAAGAAATAACTAAAGCTTATCTACTTCAAGATATTAGATTTTTTCCAATTAAAAGCTTGGTGAAAAAAAATACAGAAAACAATCACATCAATACCTTTGCAGCTCTCTGTCCTCTTCAGCCTGTATGTTTGGGGTGGTCGGTCTAGAAGGTCGCTGTGCCCTAAGAGCTTCCCATATGTCAACCTGAAGGCAAATGTCATCAGACAAAAGTTATATGAGAGGTGATTTTTTTCCAAGGATGCATTTTTACTATGCAAAGTCTGAAACTCTATGCTGAAAAACCCCTCTATATCAAAACTGAGGCACATAAATGCCACAGGTCTCTAGATTATCTATTACACCTCATAAATGCTATGCCAATTTTTTTTATTAATTAACAGAAGACTAGGATTTTACAGATTTTCCTTCCATCAACTGGCTTAACCCTTTAACGCCGGAATTATTTTTTTTCCTCCGATTTTTTTCCTCTTTTCAGGAGTTGATCATCATTGTATTTAAAACTTATATCCCAAATATTATAGAAATATGTGCAGTGGTTTCATGGAAATGACCCGTGTCCATATGATCACGCTAGGCGGATACCGTAGCAATAGCATCCCCGCTCGCGTACATTCAATTCTTCAAATCATCACTAAATTTATCTTGCTCCCCGGATAAAGGCTTTGAAATATTTAAACCAATTGATTTTTAAAGTTATATTTATTGATTCTTTTGAACATAAGCTTTATTGTATAAACAAATTAAGCAAATATTTATGTCAAAAAGACATAAACGTATTGTGAACAGTAAAGAAATTCATTTTTTATGAAATTTTGCAAAACATGGTACACACAGTCCTAAATCACATTTTACCCATTGGGTACGAATAGTACTTTGGCAATATTCACCTGCACAGCGGCGTTGATTGCATGGTTCAATCAAATGGCCAATACCGTCAAGGCGAATTTCGTCACTTACTCGGGCATGGATACAACTATTCCTTGACTTCACAGGCCGCCCTACACTAAGAGGAGGATTTTTGTATTTTGTCAGATACATTTGGACGATGCTGCGACGAAACTGTAATTGTGAGAGCGTTTTTCCTGACTTCCTATGGAGAACCCACGCATTGTTCAATGACACGTCCACTAGCCATGTGAATATGCACCACCACAATTTTTTACCTCTTGTCCCTATTCTGTAGTAGGACATATTCTCGTCCATTCTGTCCGTTCCCCCCATGTAACGGTTGTACTCCGAAATCACTGATGGGCGAGGAATGCGAACAGTCCTCTTTTCTGCCCGTGAAAATCGCGGCACAAAAGCTACGGGCTGAATGCTATGACAAATAGTAACCACGCGGACTGTGGAATTGTCTACCCACTTGACCAAAAGGATGTCGTCCTCCTTACTGAGGCATTTCTCATTAAACCCCTTTGTTTCTTACGCATTTCGTTAGATGGCATTATTGGACAGTCTTTTGGAATACGGTTTTCTCTAATAGTTCCTGTGGCTCCATAACCCCTCGACTTAAGCTCTTTTAGAAGTTCAAACCCGGTAAATAAATTATCAAAATATACTTTTTAGGCAAAGTGCCTTCTTTTTTCTTGAGGAATTTCGTCCAGCATTTGCAGAAGAGGTGAAGCGCATTTCCCTACCATATTCCCATATTCGGAATTTTATGCAGGGTTTCTACCTTGATAAACCTCAAAGTTCACTAAATATCCGGCAGTGGTATTTAGAGACCATACTTTGTAGCCAAATCTAATAGGCTTGCCTCGTAGGAACTGTTTACACGGGTGTCGTCCAAAATATTCAACCATGCACTCATCAAAATCCAGGTGCTCCTGAGGGCGGCACATAGATATAAATCGGTTTTTCACCATATTCATAATTGGCCTTAGCTACCACATTTTGTCTTTTGCATTATGCTGGGAATTATTTGCACAATGTAAAAACCTAGTTATTTGTAAAAATCTATCCAGGTGCACAGCATTCACAACAAATACATTACTTAAGTCACCAGATGAATCCCAGTAATCACGTTTACTGGGAACCTTATTATAACCCGAGAGGATCAAAATTCCCAGGAAGACCTTCATTTCACCAGATGTTATATTCAAATTACGAAAATTCTGCAATGCAGCATAATCTGTTGACTGCGAAATTAGGAAGTCAATTAATTCATCATCAAATATCAACTCGAAAATTTCAGTCGGCGTCTTCTCACAGATGTCACAATAATTTGCGTCCGGAAATAATGAATTTTTTACACAAAGATCTTCATCTCTCCAAGTAGTCAATGCTCGTTTCACCTTCTTCCTCTTTGAGTTTACCCGTTTGTCACTCGTCTCGAGTCCATCACTTTCACATTCCCCTCGTTGAGTACTCACTAATATTTCAGCACCCGCTCGAAGTTGACGACCTGACAGATTATCTATGAAGCCACCACCATCCTCCTCCGCTGAATCTTCATCATATAACACGTTACTCTCCTGAGGTTCTATGTAGATGCCTAAAATTTCATCCTTGTCATCTTCCAGTGCTGATAGAACTTCTTGAAGAGTCATTCCTCTAAAAACATACGCGTTGAATCAATAATTTGTAATCATTTCAATTATAATTGCCGTAGTAAATTCAAGCATACTTACCTATTACAGTTCATTGTCTCCGATGCACGCGTATCCCACTCCTCAAGTTCAATATTGAATATTAAGCGAGTGACAGTGATATAGCTCAGCTTTTTAGTAGAAGAAAAGAGCGTTTACCTTCTGAATGTACCCGCATATTAACGAAATTTCAGTCGAATCGTTGTACAGAGAAAAAAAAACCGTGAATCACTGTACAATTCCACACTCTGGTTTCATGGCTTTCTAACTGATATTGATACATAATAGTATTGCATGACTTATTTTATTACTAGTTACATTATAACATAGTACCTGGATATAATTTGTAGGGACGCTTCAGCCGAGAGTATTTACAGTTGTGAAAATGTGCAACAAAATAACTTCACTGCAGACTCGCTATACAATGATCGGTATGGATTTCTTCTCTCGCAACCATAAAGTGAAAAGAATAACATAATAGCTATAATACACCAGCGCCTTATTACATTGTCCCGAATGAGAAATATCTTAATACCTTTATCGAAAAAAGCGTTCGTAACGCTGCCTCCTCGTGGAACCCTATTGACACGGTATCCGCCTAGCGTGATCATACGATCACGGGTAATATTTCTTCTAAATAATATTATTATTTATAAACATTTTATAACAATATTCAGCTGTAGGGTATATTGTAGTATTCTTAGCACATTTACTGAAATTTATCAGAATTTGAAGAAAAATATTCTTGTACTATGTAGTAAACTGAAGTCATGCATTCACGCGGAGGAGTTTGGGGAAGACCGCCACTTTGAGAAAGCTGCGTATCAAAAACATTCAGTTGAAATGACTTAATATTTCGTCTTTTGGAAGATACATATTTCAAGATATTGTTACCAAAAATGCATAACGAAAATTTGAGAAATGCGGGAAGGAGGGTTATGTAGAGCAAGAAATGTTTGCTGTGATCATATGAACACGCTAGGCGTTAAAGGGTTAATATCATTATAAAGTTGACATTATGGTTACCATATTCTAGAGCATTATTTGACATATAATTTTCAAGTCAACTTTCAACATATAATTTGACATAAATAAAGATAAAATGATCGACAGAGTGACAAACGAAGTCTTAAGAAGTGTGGGAGAAAAGAGAAGCCTGCTGAAAACTATGACGGGATAACTTAATTGGCCATATCTTAAGACATGATGGCCTGATGAAGACAATCGTTGAAGGACAAATGGATGGGAAGAATGGCAAAGGAAGGCCTCGAGTGAGATATATGGATCAAGTGATGAAGGATGTGAAAGAGAAGAAATACGTAAATATGAAGAGATTAGCTGATGGAAGAACTCAGTGGAGAGCTGCGTCAAACCAATCTGAGGATTAATGACAGCCCTTAGACTAAACCATAACTGGCCGAAAAGTCATCTCCCTTCTGCACTCTACCCCAGACATAACAGCACCCACATTAAAGATTTATAGTAAAAAAATGAATGCATATCCTGAAAAAAATTAAAAATTTTGGCTGAAGCCCAGTACAATCGGTAAGATATGCAATAATTAGCTTTTCATGATGACTAATATAAAACTATTACTTATTTACTCATAATTTACTCTCAATAACACAAATACACCTTTACTGAGCAAGTAACATTTAACATTTTGATTTGTGTTTCACATCCACTAAGAATGGAAATAATTGAATAGTATCCGATTCTTCATAGCCTTCGTATACACCCATCAATAGTGCAAAAAACAAAGTGCCAAATTACTTACTCACTACAAATTATCATTGTTATAATACCAGTATTTGCAATTATCTTCATAAGAACTATATAAGAACACTTCACTCTACTCTGGGCCTTACGCCCAAAGGCTCAGTGCTATCCACTAAACTCTTAGCAAGTTAAATCAGAAAAAGCATGTCAGTTTTTAAAAAGGAGATTCAGCATTATTTCAAAGAGAAATTGTAATATTTTGTTGATTAATTTTTGAACAATGGTAGAATACGTACAATAATATTTGTATCTTCTGTGCAGATTTAAGTTGACGTCCTATATTTTATGCATAAATTGTATTCAAATCTTGGGAAAAATAAATTTACAATTGCAACTAATCATTTGCCTACAATTGGAAGTTTTCATCACGAAGACCTTTTCATGAGAGATTCTCGTACAATCACAAGTTTCTTTTGTTTTTCTTCTCTCTAAGGTCTCTGCGTGGTTTTTTCAACGTTGAAAAACACTGTCTCACAAGGGGAATCAAGCATAAAAATATAATACATATTACAGTCATACCTCATCTCCCTCACTTCCTGCTTCAATTAATGACTGTTGGATAGCAAACTGTAGCAATTCATCCTCATCTTCAAAGCTAAACTGCTTTCTAGTTTCTGCACCTGAAATGCAAAGATTTACATTTAAAACGTAAGCACACAGATCCATAGGGGTATATAAAAGCATAGGAATGACAAAAGCAGCTATTATTTTTTAAGATAGATTTCCAAAATGCCACCTACCCATCTTCGAGTAATGAGGAGGTGCTACGAAGCATGTGTCATCAACTACACATGATATACGATCATCTTCATTGAGGCGGACAACCCCTTGTATTTCCTCTTCCAATCCAAAAATATTTCCAAAAGTTATCCGAGCATTCAAAACGTGGAATATAGGAATTTCTGAAAAAATTCCACCAAGACATCAGTTGCCTTCCTTAAAAGGGAAATTGTTTAAAAACACATTCCATCAGAGTAAAACATACCAATTTTGACTGGGAAACCTGATGGTAGTTGCATTTGAATGAAATCCTTTAATTTTGCAAAATGTGAACTAGAAATTGCCATAAGATCCACAATTGGCATTATCTGCTCTTGTAAACTTAGAGGATAATTCTCAGAAAGCCATAAGGTAGCCTGAATAAAGAGACATCAAACAGGTCACACATTGCCACACTAAAAAAAAATGACGATTACATCACAGACACTTACCTTAAATTTCTGTATTTTAGTGTTTATCTCCTTTGGTCTACCAATATCTTTCCCATTTAAATCCACATTACTAAAATATTCTTCTGCAGTAATATTGCAAGGATTACCAATGCTGAAGAACTCCTCCTAAATTGAGAAAAAATACAAAATATTAATTAACAGCTAAGACAACTTTCTCTAATTTGACAGAAATCAAAACATATCTAAAAAATTGAGAGAGCTCAGTTTACTTCTTGAAGTAGAGACTTCATTAATTTTACCTCCTACACAATCAACATAAGGAATTTCTTGCTGTAAATTTGCTAAAATGTTTGATGAATTGGAGGCGAAGGCCTGGAGAGTCGTGTAAGGAGTCATCTAAAAAATCTCTCTTGAATAACAATATGAATTCATTATATTTTAGAAATGCTCTGCTATATGATGGCCAATCTTTTTCATATTTATAATTGTGATGCCCATAATTATGGCCTATGAAACATCCAAGACTACCACTCACATAGGAGCAGGAGAAGACTTTATGATATATTCCTGAAATTTTCACAAAGTGCTTCAATCATTTACGACGAAGTTTGAAGTATAAGAATGAAATGAAGGTTTCAGAAAAAGGTTAAAAAATTATGAATATGTATTGGTGCCACTACTCAGGGAAAGAATTTCTCCGTCATTAACAGTTAAGTTAAGATGCCACAGTCAAGACTACCTACATTTTCAGAAAAGTTAACAAGAAGAATAATAAAGAGTATTATTAGAACCAGGAAAACCTTGGTAAGATGCTGTCCAGCCAAGCCCAAGCTGTGATCATTCCCTTCTGGGAAGCCAAACGTGGCACAGGGAAAGGAACTAGTCATGAAATTCTCTATTCTCGAATTCTCTAAAAATAGTCATGAAAGGAACTAGTCATCATTTATGTAGCTATGTATACTCACATTATTTGACTCAGGAACAGCTTGTTTCTCTTCAACTTCTGCAATTCCCAGGAAGGACTGAAGTGGGGTCCGAGGGGAACGGGCTTTTACCTTATCTGTTTCCGTTAAGTGTTCAGTTCGAGTTTTGGTAACAAGCTCAACATTACTGGCCCCAAATACTTTACAATCATGCCCATTAACTAGTTCTGTTTTGTCAGATCTCCAACCCCAAATCCCTGATTTATTCCTGAAACGTAAGACAGCTACATTGATTTTATCAGAAAAAAATCAATCAGATTTTATAAAACACATAGGTATTGTTATTTACATCATTGACAATTCTTTCGGCCATACATTCTTCATGAAAAATAGAAAAAATGACTCGTGCAGAGCACAAAAACTGCATGAAAATAGATACATGTTCCATGGACACATTTTTAGGCATAAGGTATTTAAATATGGTCTGGACTTGATTTAATTTAAGCCTACCATATTTCATGACCTAATTAATGATTGAGCATTAGGGAAACATCCATACCTTTCAAAACTAATTTTATCTGTATCGATGTATGTGGTTACAATAGGAGTTGTAAGTCGAGCAGAAATTGCCCTCTCATTTTGCTGCAGACATTGAAGTTCTTCAGATGATGCCATCCGCATTTGATCCACAAATACCTGATGAGTCTCATGATCCACTTCCATCATTATAGCAGACTCACCTTTTTGAATAAAACTTACAATTAGAAAGTGACGACAAACAGACAATGACTATAGATGAGATTACAAATATTCATGTGAGGAGCCATGTGCAAAACATAACCGTGAACTGGGGTAAGCATACCATTTTTGAAAGAAATTTCTGTATGACAGCTAAAAGGTGAAATAATAATCAACAACTATTTCCAAAGGTAATACAAGAGAGAATTTCGACCAATGTTCAAGGCAGATGCACACAGATGCTTTAGGGTTTGGAGGATTTTATACAGGTAAATTATTCCTGTAACAAGAAAAGCAACTCATAAAGCAGTGATTGGAATAACCAAGAGAGAAAATTAGGCTAGGCAATGCATTACTACAGTTAAAAGCACAGAGAGCCATAAAAGTCACAGATGAGCCATAAAAATTCTGGCACACTAGTTAATTCAACACT
Source organism: Platycnemis pennipes (assembly GCA_933228895.1). Taxonomy (NCBI): domain Eukaryota; kingdom Metazoa; phylum Arthropoda; class Insecta; order Odonata; family Platycnemididae; genus Platycnemis; species Platycnemis pennipes. The sequence continues at coordinate 69,599,303 of OW121847.1, read as the reverse complement.
ATGTAAGATTTACAAAACTAAACAGTGGTATGACCACTAAATGAAAAAAAGAGAAATATTAGCTCAACAGCAAGACAAAATTCCAATGAGTAGCGAGTAAAACTATTGCTCTGAATAGCCGATGAAATGAAATGTACTTTCATCCTGGGTATTTGGAGTCCCAAGACCCTTGGGACCTGAAAATCAGAAGCTTTATCATGGAAGAGTAACAGCTCTGAATACATGCAGTGCAGACAGAGGTGGCCAACAGAAAGACCTACATGTTGAACACAGAATGGCTTTTGGTCAACCACACCTACAGTATGAGTGTGGTATTACTTTAATCTGAAGAAAATATTTTTATCAGAGGCATCAATTTCTACCTAATATTTACAGGTAACAAGCAAAGTAATACAGGTATTAATAACTGATGAATACAGGAATACCTGTATTTATCAGTTATTTCCCTGTGCTACATTTGCCTTTTTCAGCCCGGGTTACGAAGTGATTTACTGCTGATGTAAAAAGTATCGAATTCCAATGCTGCCAAAAACAAGCAGGCCACCTTTGATATGTTGTATTCATAGGGTGTAAGAGTGTATGTGTTTATTTATCAATGCAACTGAAAAACCATGCAACGGCCCAGTCCATATCGATTCAGGCAGGGGCCTTACCTTCATAGTCTCAGATGTTATTGAATTTAACATATGTCAAACTTCAGGACAAAGTAAGTAATACGTATATTTTAGTTTTGTCCAAAAAAATTTTTGGCCCGAGATACAGTCCACCGAACATGGGCCCGCGAGCGCTATTTTTCAAATGCGATTTTTGACAAAATACTAAAATGCTCATATCTCAGGAACGGTTCAAGATATTTTGCTCCTTTTTGTTTTATTTGAAAGATAATAATTTTGTGATTGAAATGATATCCTTGATTTGAAAATGTGTGTCCACATTCTCTTGCTGCAATTTTTTTATTTTATTTTTTTTTATTTAAAAAAATTGTTTTTCTTAAAAACGCCATTCCTAAAATTTTTTATTTTTTTACTGTTTATCGGCACCATAGAGTACTACAATCCCTGAAAAGGAGAACTTCCACTTTTCAGTTTAACAGGTTTTATAAATTAATGTAATTTTTTACCTTCCATGGTGAATTTCTTGATTGCAAGTTTTTATAATTTTGTTATTTTAATACACCAATCTCAAAAAATTTGTACTGTTTGTGATTAACTAAAAACAACAAATGAAACAAAGTTAGGAACTAGTTAAATGTTGATAATTTTTTTAGATTTTCTTTATTAATAACCTTCAAAATCATTAATGATCTTCTGGAATAATGTGGAAGATTCTAGATGATTCCAAAACGTAACTGAACCTTCTAGAACAATTTGGAAGCTTCCAGATAATTTCAGATCATAATAGAACACACTTCAACAATCTACAACCTTGCAAATAATTCCAGAATGTAACAAAATACTCTAGAACAATGTGGAAGCTTCCAGATAACTTCTGAAAACCTCTGAGGACAATGTGGAACCTTCCACATAATTAAAGAATGTAACAGAACTTTCTAGAACAATCTGAAACTAACCAGAAAATTCTAAATGTTTGACCTAGCATATAAAAGGGAGGATAAATGAACTGACAGTTCAGTTGTCAACAGGCAAACAAAGAGAGTAGTTAAAAATTTTTTTTTGTTAACAGTACCTGTGAAGGTTTTTGAGAATTCGGCTGACTGACTGGGTTGTGGTGTTTGTGGAAAAGTCTATTTGAAATGTCTTCTGACTGGGGCCATAGGAGAGTGAAGTGTGCTGACTATTTTCATATCCATAAAAGAGTGATACATAAGACCAGCAAAAAGACTTCAGGTTGGAAATAAGAGTGCTCATTTTAAGACTCTGTTTCAAAGTGAAAATGTTTCCAGTAATGACTTTTTGTGTTCTAAATGCTTTAACACAATATCAAACATGACAATAAGTGAACAAGAAGCCCCCAATGTTGTGTGTGATGCAGATTTTGTAACTGCAGAGGAAGAACTACATATCCTGAATCAGTAGGCTACAGAGGTTGGTGTTAGTCCTGTTAAGAAACCATGGTCAGTGAAGTCAATTCATGAGATGTATGCATCAAGAAAACACAGAGACATTTCTGGAGCAGTGGGTGAGCATACCAGAACAAAACTGACCAAACTCTTCAAAGTAGAAATTCCAACTTCAGAAGAAAATGAACCAAAAGGAGCTTGTGCAACCTGCCAAGATTTTTTATCAAACATCAGTTCAGCTGTTGAATCATGTGCATCCTACAATGATAAGGTTCAAGTTCTAACAATTATTCCAGTATCCTTTACAAAGAACCAAATTTTGCACCACATTCCATCTGCATCAAAATACATGGTGGACAAGACAAGAAATTTGAGGTCAGCGAAAGGAGTGTTTGGAAAACCAGATCCATATTATGGTCATCCTGTGAATGACGCAAATGTTCAAATTGCAGAGTCATTTTATCTGGAAGATAAGTGGGACTGTTCTCGCCAGAGTGCCAACAAAAAAGACATTATGACTATGACAGTTGCAGGAGAAAAAGTGGTGAAAGTGAAAAGATATATGACCCGCAGCATTAAAGAAACTTTTGCCATATATAAGAAGGAACATTCAACATTGCATACTGGAAGATCAAAATTTTATGCATTACGACCTAAGTGGGTTGTTCCACATCCACCTAGAGATGTCTGTTTATGTTTGTACTGTGCAAATTTTGAACTGTGTGGTAGCTTTGAAGAACTTACTTGAACGAAAGAAAAACTGGCAATTTTCCACAAGAATAAAGATATTTAATTTGACCGGTTTCGGTGTACAACACCATCTTCAGGTGAAGATGGTGTTGGTTCACCTGAAGATGGTGTTGTACACCGAAACCGGTCAAATTAAATATCTTTATTCTTGTGGAAAATTGCCAGTTTTTCTTTCGCTATGATATTCCACCAAATTAAGCCTGAAACAACTACCTTAACTTACTTGAAGATATGACATATGACACCTTGGTTGGACATGTGAAGTCGTTAGTGGTCTGTGACATAGAACGAGAGATATGTTTGTTTCAGGACTGTGGTGACTGCCCTGGAAAGGGGGGACTCGACTTACAGACACTTGGTCTGGATAGTGTAGCAGATAACTCTTCTGAAGTTACATATGCAACATGGGAAGAAAATAAACTCATTAAGAAAAATGTTGCCATTGATACCTTCTTAGACGAACTTGGGAGGTGGACAGTGAAAGCAGTAACACACCAACATCTGAAGAAAAGAAAAAATTGCAACAAGAACACATTGCAGAAGTGAAGGGATGGGTAGAGGCTGCATGTTTAGTGCTTCACTCTGATTTTGCTGAGAACTGGTCTGTGGTTCTACCACAAGAAGTTAAAGGATATCACTGGAGTAATGACCAAGTTTCAATTTTTACAGGAGTGACATATTTTCAGAACAAGACCACAAGTGTTGCAGTTATAAGTGATGACAGAGGACATGACTCAGCACATGCATTGTTGGCAATACACAAAATTATTCAACCACTGCAATCACAGGTAGAAAAGATCATAATTCTGATGGTGCCCCTAGTCACTTCAAAAACCGTTTCCAACTATTTTCACTCGCAAAGTCTCTTGTTCCAATGGAGTGGGTATACAGTGCTACTGGACATGGTAAGGGGCCCTGTGATGGTGTAGGAGGCCTGCTGAAGCACCATGCAACAAAACATAATCTTTCCAGCCCAAGTACAGCTGCAATTCAGAATGCCAAGGAATTTACAAGAGAGGTGCAGTCACACACATCATAAACCTGATTCTGTTGCCCAAAGAGGAAGTTGAAGAATTCCGCCTGCAGAAAATAAAAGAATGGTCAAACCAAACTACCCCTGTGAAAGGAATTCAGAAGACACATGTCTGGACTCAAATTGATGGGCGAACTTATATTGCACGAACTTTAAAGAGCAAGAAAGAAGAAATTTCATTTGTCCAACCAAGATCTCATAAATGCCAAGAGAATATTCAAATTCACGAACTACAAAAAGGAATGTTTGTGGCCTGTGTGTATGACTGTGACTGGTGGATTGCAGAGATTATATATATTAGTTGTGAGTTAAGTGAAATCATTGTTAACTTTATGCTGCCACATGGACCAGCTGCTGGATATAGATTCCCAGATGAAAGACAGCAACACCACCACCAGTGCTCACTTACAATTCGCGATGTTTTGAAGATTTTGGGTGCCCCAGTTCCTATTGGTTCAACAGGAAGACATCACTCAATATCAAAGGAAGATACTGATGCGGTTGAACAAATTTTTAGTTCATTAAATTGTTAAATTCAGTTCTAAGCAGAGTACACAGAAGTATGCTTCGGAACCTGTACATTTTTTAACCTGCACATATATTTTGAAAGCTATTGATGTTTGAAACTTGTGTCTGTTACCCATATTTAAGAAGAAAAAAATGTCAAGTAAGACTAGAGATTTTGATTTTATGTGACCAATATCTGAGAATGTGGTAATGGAAACTGGCTTAATGTTTGGAAATTTTTTGAATTGTTTATAAAACCTGTTAAACTGAAAAGTGGAAGTTCTCCTTTTCAGGGATTGTAGTACTCTATGGTGCCGATAAACAGTAAAAAAATAAAAATTTTTAGGAATGGCGTTTTTAAGAAAAACAATTTTTTTTAATAAAAAAAAATAAAATAAAAAAATTGCAGCAAGAGAATGTGGACACACATTTTCAAATCAAGGATATCATTTCAATCACAAAATTATTATCTTTCAAATAAAACAAAAAGGAGCAAAATATCTTGAACCATTCCTGAGATATGAGCATTTTAGTATTTTGTCAAAAATCGCATTTGAAAAATAGCGCTCGCTCGGTGGACTGTATCTCGGGCCAAACATTTTTTTGGACAAAACTAAAATATACGTATTACTTACTTTGTCCTGAAGTTTGACATATGTTAAATTCAATAACATCTGAGACTATGAAGGTAAGATTTTTTCTTTGGCTGCCTGAATCGATATGGACTGGGCCCAACACTTTTTCACTGCCAATCCCATTTGACAATGATTACCAGAGAATATGTAGTTCAAACTACATATTTTGAGTGAAGGCATCCCAATAACATAACAACTGGGAGCTCTCCATTATTTTGTAAGCTACATATTTAATAAACAACACAACAGCAAACATGCTTCCCTTCCACATCAGAGTTCTGTGCCATGGAGGACACAGTAAATTAGACTGAGTCGAATATTTACTACTCTTTATTACTCTACTTTAAGTGTGATACGGATGGATAGACAGTAAATATCACATATATAGCAACATGTGGGGAGCAATAATCAATATTATTGAATAGCTCATACACAGAGGACTCCCAAAAGTCTTTAAAAAAAATTAAAGCCATTTACAGGCCAAGGTCAAGTAATTTTTAACTTGTGTAAATATTGCAATTTACGATACCACATCACCATTCCATTCACCAAGAGATTGTTGTGCCTATAAAGGGATAATTTGTTCACCTAAGCACTTCTTTCAATACGCTGTATGGAGGGCTCCCAAAATTTAAGAATGCCAAACATTTAATGAGGTTACTGTAATCAACTCTTGTCAATAGATGTAAATACAATGACATGCTGGTACATGTTATGATATTCAGAGAATAGATATACACATTTTGCATACAGACTCAATATATAAAGGTTATTCTGAAATCCCAGGATCTAACAATCCCTAATTAGCATGATAGTGGAGGTCATCACTGTACTAAAATTGATTTTAAAAAGTTGATGTTCAGTAAAGCAAACAGCACTGCCTAGCAGGGAGGATGAATGATGTTCAGAAAAGGATGTGAGAACATATTAGTGAGGTATTGCCTAATTTTTTTAGAAAACCAAATATGCAATTCTACTCAAGTTTAAAATATGATTAAAACTTCATTAATTTCTTTTAATTCCATACACATTAAACATTAGAGAATCTTCATCATAATCACTTGGAAATAGACTTGTTAACATGTTAGATTAAAGTTTAAAAAGTATTAAGAAAAATAACCAAGGGTTAATTTAGAAATAGGACGAATAACATATTTCTTGAATTCAAATATTAATCTTAACTCAAACATCTGAATACCTCAAATACTATAATTGCAATCAATATACTGAATGTTATTCTGCTTATTTATTTGTTGCCTTATGAAGTAAAAAACTAAAACTTGATTAAATAAAAAAATTGACCCTAGTTTCAAAATATCGAATTTATAATTACCTACTTCTCTCCCAATTATGGAACATTGAATACATTATCATAAGCATTTATAAGTGAGTGAAAAATGTTAATACACCTTCAAGTTCTGTCCAGTTTTGAATTAAACACAAATTAGTGTCAAAATTTCAAGCAAATTGGAAATTTACGGAAAAGATGAAACTTGGCAATACAGAATGAAACACTGTCTCCGGCGTTACTCGGTGGAACTGCTTCATATTTAATACGAAAAAACACTTGGTCATATTCGTCATATTTAAAAAACATAGACGATGTTTTTTAAATAATGACGAATCCTCCGGAATAGCCGAACATTTATGTGACGAGAACCATTGGTGTGAATTTGAACCTCGGATTTTACATTGTATTGACACAGGGCGTAAAATGGACTTCTTAGAACAGTTTGAAATTGTGAATTGCCCCACTAAACTTTGTAATGACCATATGTTCCCCTCCCAGTCTCCTCTCCTTCATATCACACTACCATCCCTCCACGACTCTCAACCTTAATCCCCCCCCCCCCTCCCTCCTTCGAAAAACAGCCTTGGCCATTACTCATGCTTCCCCCCTCCCCAAACCCCTCACCCCTGTTGTCATATTTCCCCCCCCCCCCTCCTTTTCACAGGTATATAAGTGTAAGCCACCCACCCATTTGTACCTGAAGACGGCATGACATGCTGAAACCCGGGTCGTCTTCATGAAATAAAGTGTGGAATTATAACCAAGTGTTTTTTCGTATTAAATACAGAATGAACTTCGACATTACTATTACAAGGTAAAAATTTTGCACGTAATTGACACACAATCCGGTAAGGACCTACAGACAGTGAATAAGTCAAGACACCAGAGGTTAAGAGGTATCTCTTCCAAAATAAAACTAATTTTAATGCAGTTACATAATATGCGTATTATTATTTCCCTAATTTTCTATACTCTTCATGCTGACAACCTTGCAAATGCACTTGCAACACGGTCCCACTCAATTTTCAGCTGTGTTACCTGCTTCGCAATAGGGTTTTACAAATTTCATAACACTTTTGTAAATTTCAAAATAAATTAAAATTGTTTCCTTAAAAGGTCAAAAACATTATTGACTTTTTTTTAAATTTCAATGCATTAAAACAACAGCTACCAGAAAAATAAGGACATAATCCTCAATCATGGGATTTTAAATACTGAAAATCCTTTTTATTTACTTCTATGAAAATTCTATAAGAAGCATTTCACTGCATTAAGATTGGTTTACTCATTTGGAAGATTTAGCTTCCCATACTCAGGGGTCTCGGCAGAAAATAGCGTATCGTAAGAAGCAGAGTAGAGGCATGAGTTCTGGGTAACGTTTATGTAAAATTCATTAGCTATTAGTGAAAGTAGGTATGATTAGGATGAAAAGACACATTGTAAGAACTCTTATAAAATAATGATCACTATGTAACAGAGTAAAAGTGAAGATTGTTTTAGTGAAGTCGTGAAGCAACTATTGGTGATGCTTACAAATTTTGTTTGATTTTGAATCGTGACTAGCTATGACACATTTCGGTGCATTATTTATGGTTTTCAGTTTTGATGGTATTCCATTTGTTGAGACTGTTGTCTTTCCACCATAAGTTACACTGTGTAACCCATCAACACACTAAATTTAGTGCTGTATGGATGCCCAATAGAGTATGGCATGATATTTTAGGTAGTTGAACTATGTATTTTCTTTAGCATAGTTATTCTATATCTCAAACATTGAATACTTTCTAGTATTTGAGGTATTTGAGTATTCACACAATTCTAGTTTAATTACATTTGGCTGAATATATTCATTAGCATTCATGAATATGATGGTAGAGTACTCGCAATGAGTTCTTCTCCATGTGTGTGGAAATTTCTTGAATTGCCTGGTTGTTATAATCATCAGGTTCATCAAATATCTAATAAGAACCCCAACTGATTGTAAAACAATGTGTTCACAAAGAAAATGGTTTTCAGTGAATTCCTGAGAGAAAATTCAGACAATTCACTCATCGTACGTACAGACATATTGTTAGATACTGAGATACATAACAAGCATGACTCAAAAGCTGATTAGCTCCCACCATTAAGCAAACAATAGCGTCATAAAACTACAGCATGGATATGAAAAGCAGACGAGAAAAAAAAACCTCTATTGGTTTTGGGCATGGAACTAAAAAAATTATTTGACTGAACAAGCACATAATAATGCAAGTAATTAAGTTTTAATTAGCGATGAATGGCAAATTGACAATTCACCTGCTCTTCCTGACTGTAGTTTGAATATATAGCTCCTATCACAGCGAACAACAGTTGGAGTTGAGATGGCTGTTAAAATTGAGAGGACTTATATAAAAGCAAGAATTAAAAAAATACCTAAGTTGGGAGGGTGATAATGGATACATAAATCCACTTAAGGCTTGATTAAACTATGAAATACATCGATATGTAAATCCTACTTCTTAAAATTCCCAAGAAAAACATAATGCAGATAAATATACTCATATTAAAAATAGAAGTAATGGTTACAAATATGTGCCATCAATTTCAAATATTTTAAAATAAATTAAAACAAAAAATGCAAAATAAATATAAAATCCACCAACAAAAAAATGGAAGAAGTTTAAAATTACTCAGTAGTAAATTAATAGTACAATATAATGTTAATTACAAAGCAAGGATTATTCCATTCCACAGTCTTACAAAATAGGTAAAAGGTAGAGAAATGACAGTCCAATCATAAATCCTAACAATGACTTAATACAGCACGTAATATATATTTGTAAAGATTTTCTAGGAAAAAGCTAATATTTCCTGAAGAAATGAGCACACATTTTAAATGAGCCAAAATTTACAGCTTCATGTGAATGTCAGAAGAAAACCACTCCATAAAGACAGGCAGTACAAACCTGCAGATTTATGAAAATGGAGTCGCAAGACAGCTGATAAGAATCAGGAAAATGAAAGTAGAGCTGAAGTGGATAATATCTGCCGCATAAATACCAAAACAGAGTATCTCACAGATAATTGAAAGAAAATCCAAGCATTGAATGAGGAATAGTAATAAATGATGAATCAAAAAAGGAATCATCTAGCACTCTAACAAAATAAAAACAATTTAACTTAGAGTTGTAAGTACATAAATAAATATAATTTATTATTACTTCAAATTCATGAAACAAATGCTACTGACATAATTGTAAGAAAGATCGATGGAAAAAATAACAGGAGGATATCAGAGTCCAAATAGAACTATACACTTGAATGATAGAATTAGGCAACTTGCACCCTCAGCTCTATGAAGAGAGCAATTTCCCACTGAAGATGGAGGAAAAAATAGGATTGTATAACCTCATAGAGTATGAGACCAATGTGAGTTAGAATGAAAGAATGAGGCACATGGGTGAAGAACAGTCAGTTTCAATGTAAGTAAAATGTAAGAGAATGAGATAATGGATGAGAATGATGAAGGAACTGGAGAGAATGATTATGGATTCAGAATAGTTGTCAAATTTAAAAAAATTAAGACCATTAAAATTTACGAGTAAAAACATTTTTTTCATAAAACAAGGAATGAAGCTGAAATGAAAAAAAAACACTTTTAAAGAACACCAGCAAAGGTAACCAAAAAGCTGACCACAAAGATAGACTTGTCCTCCACCTTAGACCACGAAAGAATTAGAATAATTTTTGAAGACATGAATAATTTTATTGAGAAGAGGATGATATTTAAAAAGGCAATAAAAGAGTACAGTAAATGCCACCTACACAGACACAAAAACATCAAAACAGCAAATGCATGCATGGCTGGTAATATGATGACGTTATTTACTGATGCTGAAATGGACTAAGTAGCTCTACATAGAGGTGTCATCCTTGAGCACACGTGTATGGATCAGATCAAGAGAATGGACACTTGATAATGGAAATCAAAAGGCTTGCAACGTTGAAGGTGGAAAATGAATTTGTCAGTCCTCATCCTAAATAAATCAGAAATGTCTATTACAGAATCTAAAGATTACGTCCTAAATACGAAAAAAAACTGCTATGAAGAAAACAAATCATGTTGGATAAAAATTGACTGGGGGCATTTGGCAGTGGGAATTGATTATGCACTTAAGTACAAGACAAGGCAGTGGCTAACCCAAAGCCTTATTCCATTTTTATGTACAAAGCCAAAATCCTTGGCAACACATCACCGGGCTGTGCTGTGCAGTATACTGCAAAGAGCATTTAAATCTCCACCAATAAAACACAATGAGAGTTGAATGCCAAGGCAAATTATGACTTAGATTTTTGACGAAATTTCTTTATATACAAATTTAAAAGAGGATACCAGGCAGTATTGAAAACCCTTTCAATGCCATAGGCAGCACAGGTTTATGATCACTAGACCGACAACACCATATAAGCTCTTATGATGACAGTGAGCTAAGTTGCAATTACTAACTACTTTATTAATGAAATCATATAATTTATGAGAATGAATTATTAACAATGACTCAGGGTTCTGTCAAATGACATTCAACAAAATTATTTATAAGAAATTACTCTGCAGCATTATTTTTTGGAAATCTTTCTCTAACTCTCTTTGGAACTTTCAGTAATTATTATTGTTATTGATACAAACTGAAGCATTGCAAATCATTCATTTTGTAATGGGTAGAAAAATTTTAGGCAGAAAAATCCATGTATATATAGTGGTCAGAAAGTCGGTTATGAGCCTGTCACTTGAACACTACAATATACAATGAAGTGTTTCATCCTTGGTCCTGTATTGACCAGTATGATTTCTATCCACATGCATTTCTTTTAGTCTGAGATAAGTCCTTCTTTGTGACCATGATGAACATGTCAGACTTAAAAGAAAAACAACTACATATTCATTTCATGTCTGATATGTTCTGTGACGTTCCCTCCTTTGCATGTCCAAAGAATATATTAAGCCATTTCCTAAGTACCTTATCATTATGCTGAGTTCCTGATTGAAATATACATACATTCTCTCATTAGGTTCTGAAAACCTCTAAAAGATACATTAGTGGAATGTAGTGAATGAGTATTCATTCACAAAGAACATATTACGAACCCAGGAACTCAAATTGAGCATAATGAGAAATAATGAGAAAAAAACACAAAGCTGGATTCATTCACCACCATTGACAGCTTCACTGCACAGGGGACTATTTCACATCATTTATCACAAAGGGTATTGATGTGAAAATTTATTTTTTTAAATTAATGCCTGCAGAAAAACTTGTGGTTTTACACTATATCAGGCAGCACTGCAAACATTCAATAATCATGCACAAGAAATATGCTCAGATAAGCCAGTGTCACATACCATTCTCATGCCAACTCAGAAGTCTAACTTCTAAGCTACAGCACTGACCCAACATTTTAGAGAGCAAAAGGCCACAACTGAAATGTTCTAAACAAACAAATTACCATTTTCCATTAAAAACCATAATTGGACAGTATGTCTAAACCACTTCTGCAGAGAGATTAAATGTCAAATGACTCCCACTTTATGGTATTAACAGATCCCATAAGGTCTGATCAGAGTGAAGATCAGGATAAAAGAGAGGGAGAGAGAGCTAATTCTACCATACGCTCTATATACCCAAGAATCACTGGGGGCCACAAATCCACATGATTTTGCACAAAATATCTGTCAAAAAGCAGTAGCAATTGACTTAGCCAGTTGATGATATAATTGTCACTGAGTAAGTACTTTATAAAAGATTAAGGAAACACCATGCTTGGTGTGCCACGCTGCCTCAAAATGATGCCCCACCGAACCCATACACCTTGCTGTGTAATGTCCATTCAGACACTCAGGTATACTAGGTGAAACTACGTAGACTTTAAAAATCAAACCTCGGATGCATAATTGGGTAATACAGTTTCCTAAACAAAGAGATCAGAAGCATTTTATTCTTTCTAAGTAATGCCCCAGCACAACCACTTTTCAGCTGTGCATCAATGCATTTGTGTGTGGTCACAATCTACAATAATAATACATAAAAACAAGCCTCAATTTCTCACTGGTAGAGGCATATTAGGAAAATTTCTTAGTGAAATTTTAAACGTGAGGAGAGAGGCATCTTGAAACAGTAATCATGAATTAAAAGTTCCTATGGAAAGAGCGCAGAACTATAGTCTGCCTAAGAAAACAACATAATGCAAGGAGAATCATTCATTACTTCTGGTAATTTAGTACCGCAGCATTTCTTCAAAAATGCAGCTAATCCTTAAGAGCTGTTTAACATAAATAAATTTTTATAAAATAAACAGAGAAGTTACACCTAATGCGAAACTGTGTGCTGGGCTATTAGCCGATACAGAGTGTCATTCTTACAAAGTTATTAAATATGCACTTCATGTGTGATATTAAAAAAAAAAAACAAATGTGAACCCATAGATGGGGATGATCAAGTACATGGGAAACACACAGCAGTCAGTGCAGTGTATATTTTTTTACCACCACAAAATAAGGGAGAATCAGCACCTAAAATTATTGTTAAAACATCACAAAACAACTTTAAACTGGGACTAGCACTATCACAATACAAACTTTCAAAAGGTAATCATAACTTTCTAGAACAAGCCAATAAGGCCAATTTATTGCTATGTAAACCCATCATAAAGCAGAAGACAATTGCAATTGCTGATATGACTCACGGACTTGATGCATGAATTACATGATTGCTTTTAAATTTGCATATCCTTTTATACCATAAGTGAGTAATCATTTGACAGCACAACCATTTATAATCTAAGGCTCACATCCTTTTGTATCTGTGGGCCACGATTAAGCTGGAACTAACTCATTTAAAGCAATCAATCCACACTGATTCCAAACCACTCTTAATCAACTAAATGTTTTCCCTTAAATAAATCTAAGGAACATATACGTTTATACATACATAAATATAATAATATCAAGCATCGTGCTTTGTCATAGAACCTTTGTTAATATGTAAAGCACATAAGGAGTAGCAATTGAGGAAAGAAACTGCAACTGCACTGGCTGGCATACAACTCAGCCAGGGAACTAATAAAGTTTTCCACACATGACATTAAAGTAATTACACTCCTGGAGTATTGGCATGGCAACTCAGAGAGCCAAGATTTGGACTAAAGACCATAAGGTCCAGGTTCATATCTGGGGAAAGCTTCCCAGGACACCTGCATAAAATCTTTGCCTTATGTTTATCAAGAGTACCAGAACTTCACATGACATTGCAGCTGGCCTAAAGATATTTACTCCCCCCTCCTACCCTGAATGAGTGAGTTTTACATTCCTTTGGTCTTACCATATGGTAAGCAACATATGACCTGGGCATGTGACATGGGAATCAATATCAAGCAACTCAACTGTTCATCAAGTTATCAAATAATCCAGTGAAAAACAGCTAATTGTTATAATACCTATTTGGTGAACAAATATAACTGTTATACTTACGTTGTCCTTTGAATATGTAACTTTTATTACCCCTCTGCCAATTAGTTTGGTCAAATCCTAAAAGTGTAGTATCAATTCGAACATTGGAACCCTGTTTATACACCTTGTAGGTGTCACTTGGACACATTCTGGACACTAAAGGAACTGCAAGAGACAAGCATAGCTCCTTCACAAACTAAACAAATTCAATTACATCAGAATCAAGAGTCAGCCACTTTTCTTCAAGCAAAACATAAAACTGCCACATCTAATAATCCAAACTACAGAGTGATGCAGGATATTAATTAGTTCTTGCTTACCCCAACTAGTAAACTCCCACTTCATTTCTACATAAAAATCTGGAGCCTGGAGGGAGAGACAAAAATGTTAGCACATGTCCACGAAAATAACATACAAATATTAGGTCTCAGGATGTACATACTTCTTTTAATTTCTGTAAAAGTTCAGGGATTCCACCAATTCTACTTGAATATCGTTGATAATCTCTTCTTTCTAATACCAACTGCAGTAATTCAGGATCTCCAGTAGCCACTGCTTCTTGTACAACTAATAAAATAATGAAAACAAAGGACTTTAAAAAATTATAGCCAAAGAAATATCTGTAGATCCAATAAAAATTATAATTGCATGTGAATTCTTGACACAAACATGAAATACATTAAAGCAATAATGGTGAAATCCTGTTACCTACCATATTACATCATGGAAAATAGAAAATGTTGTGAGAACATGGGAATACAGCAACAAGCAATGGTATTATTTCTAGCTAATTAACTATTCCAATGGGATTTTATTCATATTTCCAAACAGACACTGTTTAAGTATCCCTCACTTATTTAAAACTAAATATTTTCATAATCATAATTTAATATATAATTTTTCCACAGCAAATGCTCTCTTGTCTGTTGTAGCTGAAGAAGGATGTGCAGCATTTGCAAGGCGGCACAAAAAGCTTCAACAAGTTTTTCATATTTTTCTAGTTAACTGCCATCATTAACTAATTGCCATTTACAATTCATTTCACCCCAAAGAACAATGCCCCATTTTTTACACAAGCAGTCATTATTAATTTTGAATCTACATATATTTCAAAGTTACAGACACAAAACAAGTACAAATGCAAGTAAAATTATGGCAGACAATATTCCTTTCTACCTCTACAAGGTATTTTATCAGTTTTTCATTTCTGTATATGAAATACATACAACGAAAATGCAAGGAGAGGGGGGGAATCAAAACGTAATAACTAAAATGGGAAAGGGTTTATAAATTATGGGCAAGACTAAAAAATTTTCACAATGGTAATGGCTGCAGCTTTTTAAAGTTACCGTTCAATAAAAAAATGGTGAAGCAAGCTGACTGTACTTACCAGTCCACCCTTCTCTGTTCTCAGTATTGACATTTGTTGCATGTTGTAATAGCACTCTAGCAGACTCTAAATGTCCTAATGTGACAGCAAGCATTAATGGTGTCCTTCCCCTTGGATCTTGCTTCTCTTTTTCAAACTATAAACACAAGAAATTATTTCGAATTACAAAACCTTGCAACCAACATTTCAATTAAATTATTCCTAAGGAACTAAATATTTATATCAGGAACGGCAAACATTTCAACCATAAATAATGAGCCTTTTTACTTATAGTGCCTGCATAAAACAGCTAAATTTAGCCTCTCAATTATCCCCACATTCCATAATGCATAAGATAGTTGTATTACATTACACATTCCATGATTCATTATGAACACAAAATAATTATAAAAATATAAGCACGTCAGAAGGACAATCTCATTAAAAATGAAAGAAAAACAAAACATTAGGCATTTCATTAGCAGTCAAATTTGAAAAGTGCAAAATCATTCTTTGATTGGGAAGGGCTTCACAATAATAAATACAATAGCTATAGGACATACAGGTACCAACTTCTATACAAGAAGCATTAGCTATTGAGCAGCTGGGTAGCCATAAAAGCAATACACACCAAACTCACCTTTTCTAACATGATGCCAACCTACCATTTACAGGTTTTACAAATAAATACTTGGTAACTAAAAAGGGCCTACAGGGGCACACTCTAGAAAATCCATAATCGACATCGTAACTACCATTAATTCTAGGATATGTCTGAAAAAGTATGACACGTGACACGCTGTGCTAAAAAAAGCATGATATTATTGCTTACGGGGTGAAATAATAGCATTAGAAAGACAAGGCCAATATAAGTTCTTGAAAAATCATTTTTTATGACCCAGTAAAGATTAATTTGGCGTCAATGTCTTAGAAGCAAATACACATTCAAATGGATTTTCAACAAAAAAATGCAGATCATAAAAAGGGTTTCTCATTTTTCCATTGTATGGATAAAAATCCTCATAAAGGGTGAGGCCTCTATCGTGCAGTTCTGTTGGTCGTCAATTTATTTATTACTTTTATACACATCATAAAATACATGCCAACCTATGATTTGAATAAACATTAACTTTGAAACCATGAGTTTCAAATTATGCCACCTTGTAAATGCCTACGGCATATCTAGCAAGTTACTGTAATAGGCACATTTAATGATACGAAGAAATCAAAGAAAAAGCATAAGATTAATAAAAGAATAAAAATGTATTCCATTCACAAAATTGTTTATTTTAGATCACATAATGGACCCCCATCTAAACCCCATACTAACTTTTCCCTTTTGCGATGAGTTGAATTTCACAGGTGTGTTCTAATCTTCCACGAATACAGCTGACTTCTCCACATCATGCCATAATTTCCATTCAAACAACCATCATTTCTTCCAATGAATAATTAGGTGTCTTTAGAGATGGAAGAGTAGACACAGGTTGTCCTGATGATAAACCCCTGAATGACCATTTTAACTTTCATTTTTTTTCCAGAGGCATAAGCCTGAATATCTATAATACCTCATATTCATGTGGGGTTTAGAACCAACTCATATGATTTCTTCATTCATTTCTAGCAAATCAATAGGGCCAATAGCTAATTAGCTGACACCTCAGTCAGCAGATGAAGGATATTTAATGCCTAAATGTTAAAAGGTTGTGCCATTTCTAAATATGAAAGCAAAATAAAGAAGCAAGGGATGAATAGTTTGAATGGGTTGACAAATTTTTACCAGCCCCAAAAAATATACAATCAAAGAATTAAAGTCACTGAGCTCAAAATATTCCTTTGAGGTTAAACCCATAAATAAACCTCAGATTAATACTTCAATCCTCATTAATTAAGCTCAAATATCTTTTGAGACTTTACAACCCTCAAGACAGTATTGCTGCTTGGCAAACTGTTTTCAAAAAATGACAACAAATATAAAAAAAGCCTACAGTATTTGGCCTTGTTGAGCTACAGTTTATTAAAAATAACATGCCTTTAACCAATAACAAGAAGTTTCTGGACAATGCCTGCCTGAACTCCCCTAAAATGGTGGGGAAATCTTAAGGCTTTCCTCAAAACCAGTGATTCCAAACATTTTACTTTAGTGGCACCATTCGGGCTGAGGCTACCATCTAAGGTACCCTTCTCAGATTTTAATGCATCCGATTGGACTTCCCTCTCCATTACTAAGGATAACTGGTGCTTTACAGTAATATCGTAAGTCCTTAGATTAGAAGAAGTGCTTCGATTACTTTCACCTTCCATCAGGTGTGAGAGAAACCAATTCCATAGTTAGTCCTGCTAAACATTTTTCATATACCCGCAATAATTTCAAGCCATTCTTAGCATTTTCCCAGCACAATGAAGTGCTGGTTAGAGCACCAATTAGGAACCGCTGCTCTAAACAATCCAATATTATCTTCTTATTTGATTCATATCATTTAACTTCCATCGTGTTATCCAAAATATGTTATTTTCACAATTTACCCAAATATTCAACTTCTTCCCCACAATTGCAGCCTAAAACGGTTCATTTCAATTCAAAATTCATATTTCCTACCTCCATCCAACTCTCTTGCCAACTTACCCAAATAAGGTTAACACTGTATTTTATCTTCTCTTCTACCAAGCTTAACTTCCCTGTTATTTTTCAAAGACTGAGTATTTCTGACCTCAAATTACATCAAATTACTGTCATCAATATTAAATCAAATCCTGTGACAATACTCTCATTGATAAATTTGCCACGAAGCCCTATTTTTAATAGCCTGTACTGCACAAACTTATTTTTTACTGAAGCAATTTGCAGAGCACAGCTTATTCATTCATACTCATGGTTAAAATAATCATACCTACTTCCCAAAAACTGAGACACCAAAACAATTCAAACTACTTATATACTGCTTATAGGGGGTAGCATCACTGACATGAGCACCTCACAATGTTGCCATTCTATAAATTCATTGAGGAGGGATAGATGAAGCAGGAAAGAAAAAAGGTAGGGAAAAAGATTTAACGACAAAATAATTAAGAGAAAAGACAAACGAAAGGAAGAAAATACATCCCTACCCATTTAAGAAAGAGGTGGGAGGTGGTCGTGGGGATCACACCCCATGACATTAAACAGAGCCAATGTATATCGGCAGACTGCCCCTAAGAAAAGATTCACAAGAATAAAGTGAAGCTCAAGCCTTACGGAGCTGATCCAAACAATTTTTCAAATAATTCAAAACATTGTACAGAACACAACTGAATTAAAATTATTTAATTATATAAAAAACCTATATTACTGACACGAGAATGCCACATTTTCCCGTTTCTGGTCAAAATAATTATTTTATTTATTATAATCAGGTTTCTTTAAATTAAGTGCTTTTAGAACATACCTAATACCTATACATGGGCAAATGTTTTTGGGAAAAAAAGGAGTATGTAACACTGTGGGCAAATACCAAAAGGGGTAAAACAACAATCCAGGTACCTTGACACTGAAAACCTAACTCCAAAATCCATTAGCAGATAAAGAGCCTTGCAGCTCAGTCCACACTCCTAAAGTAGTGCAGTAATGAATGGATTGAAAATATTAAGAATAAGGAATACTTTCCTGCAAGGAAAATACCCCACAAAGTCAATTACTTATACAAGCTAGGACAGACAGAAATTACAGAAACTGTTGGGAGTAGTGGCTCAGACAGCAATGAACAGTATCAAAAGAAGAATGAAATAAGGAAGATGATTATCTGGAGGAGTATAGCATTGGGGCATCTGGAGGAATTCCACAAAAGCGATTCTCATTCAATGGGGGAAATTCTTGTCTTTTAGAAATCCTTCACCAGTTGACAAAGAGGTGAATTTTAAATTACTTAGCTAAATGCACAAGCAACGAAATAATTGGCTATTTGGAAATAATTTTACAAGTGGGAACTGCACAAAAGGCAGAGACGAACAGTCCACATGTGAACAACTCCAAATGCATCGTCGGTAAGGCTACGACATGTGAGCGCTCCAAATGACATTTCAGACACAACTTCCCAGTCCCCAATGCAGGTAGCTTAAAATCATTAACAAGGCTCTTAAGCACCTCGGTATATTTCAACCCACTAACTGAAACAGCTTTCACACGACCATATAAAGCGTAAATGGTAAGTGCTAATAAATAAATATCAAGGTTGTTTTTTATCGTTTAATTTTCGGCCACTTAGGTTAAGTGTAAATCCCGGCATTGTATTTCGAGCTTTGCCAGGCAACTTCTTTTCGTTACCTAGGATGTTACCAGCCACAAAAGATTGAAAAATGGTGGTTAGAATGATATAAAATGTAAATACTACGCGTTGAACTACGAGCTCTTGAAACGTGGCTCCCAGCAGAGAACCGCAGTATAGCTCGACAAAACCGGTAAATGGGACCATAGACAATTCAATTAAAAGTAACGAAAAATTGTTAGGTACTTCCTCATATACAAAGGTAAATGGCATGTTTAGTAGATTAACTCTATCTTATTTCAATCTTGATATGGCTTCTTGGTCTCTTGTCTTACATCACGAACCTTGCAAGGCTTCCTTAGGGCGCTCACATAAATCGTGCAGCCTATGTGCTAGGAGATTATCACATGAAACGTTTTTCAGAGAATTTACTCCGTTTTACTGAGGAAAATCGAACCACCGAAAGCGTTGGTAGAGGACCTCTGCACAAATATCCATCATATACTCGGCAAACCGCTTCCATTTGATGAAAATGAACTCTTGAAATCAACCAACAATCGTAGAAATTTAAGGTTATAACAAAATGCTTACAATTAACTAGGTTTTACATCTACGATAAGAAACATTATTTGAACATCACTCAGAGATATAACTTACACATAATTAACCAATGATAAGTAACTGCCGTTTTAAATTATAAACATACCCAAAACAACTTAAGTACAGAACAGATAAAGTAAAGAACACTGATTGAACAACAAAACTCACCTCATTCCTTGATAGCAATTTATCCAGTTCCTTGTAATCATTATTCCACACTAACCAATGGAACGGATACTCCGCTTTGATTGAATCTAGGGTAGACATTTCTGGTGTTCAGCAAAGATCTTACAACACGGTATCACCCTTCCCAAATCAACAACCTCAACATCGGCGAGCCATCAGCTCTTCTGCAATAGGTTGCGCGGTGCGATTTCCGCAGTCAACTGTTTACTAAAAGCATATCGATATTTTAACTATTGTTATCGATGTTACAATTATTTTTAGTTAATTTAACTGTTTCTTCCGGCAGCTGACTCAACGAACTCTTCGTTTCAATTTTTGTGTGGTGAAATTATATTGAATTATCAAGGAAAAGTTTACTCCGGACGCCCACTATTCAAAATGGTCGTGTTTTCTAATTAAGGAGAGTTAATTTCACCGTTCTGTGCGAGTATTAATGAGGATTTCCTAGAGAAGATTTAAATAAATTGGCCATGCATAGACTAGTTTGGCAGAAAACATGACTTCACAAATGTCAAGAAGTAAATCTAGGTGTGCCAATGATTTATGTGCTGATTGTGGGGCTTTAGGTAAGTACCACTGTTATACTTCTGAGGAATGAAGGGCTGTTGGTTAAAGTCAAGCGTGGGAAACATGATTTTTGTTTTTGAAATTAACTTTTCATTGAAACAAATTTTTAAAGTGTTTATGTGAATAACATGCCCTTACATTATTGCCTGTGCAAGTGGTTATAAAATCCACTAGTCGATGCAGTTGATTTAGCTATTGCCAAAATTTAATTTACAAAAAATAATTCTTTTACTTTACTTTAAATCTTGTTAGTCTGTAATATACACTCTTAATGAATGCTCAGCGGTTTCTGTGATGAACACAATATTCTCAGGTTTATCACTTCCTTGGTAGGTTGTTGTTTTTCCTCTGTATTCGTGAATTAGAAATTCTGAGAAATAATAACATTGTTTCTATAGGCTTGCTAAATTTTGACAAAAGCGTGATATTAATTTACATGGGATGATTTGTCTAGGTGAGGCAGTTTCATTTAGAGAACACTGTGGAATTGGTACCTACCAACATAACTATTCATTTTGAATTTATTTTGAAAAAGTGATGTCCTGAATTCAATTTCATGAAGCTGGTATTTCTTCATTTGAATTATATGAATTAAAATTGCTATCCTAATAGGGAAAGTAATTCATATGATGATTGACTGAAATAACTTTGGACTGAGCTTACTAACACCATATCCACCTATCAATGCACCTTGAAGAATTAATTTATACTCAAGAAATCCTAACCTTTAATGAAGTAACACAATGAAAAATTGAAGTAGTGACACTCACTTGTTTTCAGTCTGTTGTTATTAGCCTTTCTGTGCCAACCCCTTGAAAATTACACCTGCCCCATGCTCCATGAAGGGGTTGCATCTTCCTTCAACTCCCAAGAGCTGGATTGGCCAGAGAATTCAACATTTCTTCCATCAGGGCACACCCATGCCTGGAATGTCAAATGGAAAACCAAGAAGTGAATCTCTCAGTAATAATACCATGCTAGGGGCAATCATTGGCATAATTTGAAACTACTTTGAATCATCACCAAAAATTGTTTTATTAACCCTTTCGGATTGGCTGAATTTGTTCTCTTACATATCTTCTGTTCTGAGTACCAAGAGACTCTTTCTTCCTCTCTCTATGGGCCATTTTCATACGGTGTCTGTCAAGAAATTTTAGCTGGTATACACTCACCAGCAGCTCCTACCTACCTTTTGTGACCCAACCCAGTGTAGACTTATCTTGGAATCTGGGGACAGGTAAGCTCGACCCTACGAGGATTTGCAACCTACCCATCGGCATGAGTTTGCGGTCAACTCATTGTTTATTTATTGGTTTTACTTTAATGGTAATTTGTTGCTTACTCTCAAAATGTGAACTTTGAAATGAATTCCTCCTGTTATACTGGGCATTTACAAATTTTAAACAAAACTCTAGCATTAATGTTATATGTTAACTCTACCATTAATATTAAAGATATCCATTAATATTGATGTTAGAATTTTGCTAAAAAACTGTATATGCTCAGCAAAACACTAGGAGTTCAATTCAGATTATAATTTTTTTCAGTAAGCTGCAAATATTTATTTAGCAATGTAACTGAATAAACAATCCTGAATGCAGACCCTTGCCACAAAGAGGGGGTGCTAATGGGGTGAAGGGTCGAGGTAACCGGCTCCCTGATTCTGAGGAAAAGACCTGGCCCCCGGAGCATTGGATTCCAAAACTTAAAAGCTGTTACCTGCAAACACCTGAAATCGGGGAAAGCATAGCAATGAAAATATTCGACGTTTGTCTTCCTGGTCAGGAAAGCTTCTGGCGTATATATCTGCTGATTGTAGCGAAAGGGTTAAAAATGCCTCTCCGGCCTCTTCCAATTTGGGGAATGGTTCAAAAGTAGGAATCTCTCTTTTGCTATGCTCTATGTTGTATATATCTTTGGGCTTAAGTAGCATTCATTAATAAATTCTCATTGGATAGCATTTACATCAGCAATCTTGGTAGTCTTCTGCTGTTGTCTTTTGTTTAGGGAAGGCAAACAACAACTAAGGTCATTTGCTCCAGATAGTATAGATGAGCAACTGGGTGAAGGTTGGGGTTTTCAACAAATGGAGGAAAGATGGAGAGAAATCTATCATCAGCTTAAGCTTGCTCTTACAAAAATGCCAAGGGGGCCCCAGCTAAAGATCCCATCCGAAAAATGGAGTACTGAACTTTTGGTGCTCTCCACAAGGCCCTCAATTAGGGACTGGTGTACCTATGATAAATTTTCCAGTGCAGGGATTTGAACTGGACCTAATGGAATGGAAGGCCAGTACACCAACCCGGTGAGGAATCAAGGATGTATGTTTCGCATTATCGTAATCTTTATCATTAACGCTTACCCCTAGAGTAGCGCAGGGTTAACAATAACCATCTATAAATTTCGCTCCACTGATTGTGATAAGAGATTTGAAGGGCTGTGCGAAAAATGAAGAACGGAGATCAAATTCTCTCTACCATAAGTTAAATTAAAAAATAATGATAACGCTAGCGCACGCCTTATGAAGATCCATGATTGAGGCCCTGATCCCCTTGTCCCCTGTTAACTCTGCTAGCCACCGTAATGGCATGTGATAGAGGGCCGAACTTTGAAACTGTAGTTAATGAAAGTTGTTATATAACTGCTCTCAGCCTCACAGGAGGGGGTAAAGTAAAGAGGTTGACAGACTAGAAGGGATAAATAAGAGCCTTTCCTAAACGTAGAGGGGCTAAAATGGTAAAAACTCCCTCTGCTGTGATTTTCATTGTACATACTTTGTTGTCCAACTTAATGTTTTCCATTTACTCGTCCCAAGTGGAGTCTTGCTACATTTATGAAAATGATTAAACATTAGATGCTTAAAGAATCTTACTGCCTAGGTTGCTAAAAAGGCTATTCTAATGTTGCACCTGGATCTGCTGTTGTGAAGTTTCTACAAAAAAGGTATAAGGTGAGGTTAAAATGTTGTCACTTGTGGTGTAATTATTTTGTTTTATTTTCAGATCCAAATTGGGCTTCTGTCAACAGGGGAATACTCATTTGTGATGACTGCTGCAGTATTCACAGGAGCCTAGGAAGGCACATTTCTCAAGTCAAATCATTGAAGAAGGGCACGTGGAGTCCAACCCTGTTGGCAGTATGTATATGTTAGAAGTGAGAAACATATGTGGTGATGTTTTCATTTTTATACTCATATTTGTTTTAATTTTAGATGGTGCATACCCTTAATACATGTGGTGCTAACAATATTTGGGAGCACTCCCTTCTTGATCCTTCCAATGCTAAATCTGGTCGCCGAAAGCCACAGCCTAAGGATCCAACTCAGTAAGTAGCTGTACATATAATTTATTGGACATAATGTAATATAATTGATGACATACTGTGATTCACCCAAATGTGCAACTAATAGTACTCTTCTGGTACTCACCCCTCAGGTGCGTAAAGATAATAATAATATTTTACTTCTCACTGATCACATAAATGTTATCAGACAAGTCAATATAAAAGTACACTTACAAATTGTGATAAATTGCAGGTGTTAACATTGTCACACAGGCAATGTAAAGTGTGAAAAAAACAATACATAAGATGTATACAGACAAGTCAACACACCATCCATCAAATTTTGTCCTAAAAATTTTTTTTGGACACTACTGTGAGATTTCTTGGCCAACAGATCCTTCAATTTTCTATTAAATTATATGAGGGAAGTAATTGATTTTAATTAAGTGGGGAGTGTATTGTAAAGTTTAGGGTCATTGGAGAGGAAATTCTTTTGTTTTTCTTGGAAGTTACACACGTAAAAATAAAGATTGAATGAAGATTAAGTACATTGAGTCTAATGAAATGTAGCTTACCAGGTGTACAAATTCAGTTGAACAATTGCTTTGACTGACTTCTTTTGCATTTAGAAGAATTTAGTTGATTTCTGTTATTTACCTCTAAACTGTGTGGCAAAATTAATAAATGAGTGAACCTTGGCATAGTTCAGTGTTACCTCAGCTAACAAAGATAATTCATTCCAGAAACACATTCGTAAGCCAAAATCTTTGTTAGCAAAGACATGATGCTGCCCACGATTTAATTATGTTTTATGAAATAGTATAAACACTGCATAAACTCCGTAAAACTTTAGAAACTCACTAAAGGCTGGGATGAATAGCTTCCCAATTGGAAGAGAAAGAAGGGAAAAGAAAATGAGAAACTGAGAGATGAGAGGCTGAGATTTTTTTTTCCTTTTTGTTGCTGTCTTCATTCTTTGATGAGCACTCCACATCTTCCTCATCCCTTTCCTAATCCATCTATTTTTTTTAATTTTTCAGGATCTTCTGTTTTCAGATCTTTTGCATGTTGTAATATTAATTCTTCTACATCTTATTCATTTATCTCCAAATATAATGCTTTGTCCAAGGAAATTATTTTATCTACTATTTCAGAATTTTCAGCACCCATTTCCATTGGTGCATCTT
Source organism: Platycnemis pennipes (assembly GCA_933228895.1). Taxonomy (NCBI): domain Eukaryota; kingdom Metazoa; phylum Arthropoda; class Insecta; order Odonata; family Platycnemididae; genus Platycnemis; species Platycnemis pennipes. The sequence continues at coordinate 69,574,149 of OW121847.1, read as the reverse complement.
CAGCATCTTAAACACTAGAAACGGAACTTCCAATTTTGCAGCGGTCTGGCCATAACTTTTTCCAGGCAGCATTGAGTGTCCTAACTTACACATTGTCCCATGACATGGCAATGACTTGAATACCCGGAAGGATATGATAATGATCCTTCCAGAATTCCCTCAGTCAAATTGGTCAGAGATACTGGTTAATGAAGTTGCCTCAAAACATCTTTGGAACATATGTTTTGCACACAATTTCTTAAAGTTTGATATGACCTGTTGGTCCTTGGGTTTCAAAGTAGATGTGGTGTTTGGAGATCTTTGGAAGTCTTTTTCCAAGCCAGGTGGATATCCTGGAGCATCTAGAATAAGTACAGCCTTTTCAGGTAAATTTTCTTTTCTCAGTTACTTTTCACTGTGGGCTCAAAACACTTCAGTGATCAGTCTATGAATTGGCTTTTTGTTAACCATACCTTGGTGTGTGACTTCCAGTAAACACTGAAAGATAGGCTTGAAAACATTCTCCTTCTTGAAAATTCTTGGTATCTCAGAGTGGTAGACCACCATTGGTTTAATTTTGAGATCTACATTTACATTAGCACAAAATAAAAGGGTTATTCTTTCTTTTATAGGTTTGTACCCTGGCATATGTTTATTTTCTTTTGTGATGAAAGTTCTTTCGGACATTCCAGAACAACCCAGTTTCATCACAATTGAAAACTTGTTTTGGCTTGTATCCATCATTGATGGCCCACTCCTGAAATTCTCTAGCAAATTTCTCAGCCTTCTATTTATTTGCATTAATCTAATAACACTGTGGTTCCTTGACCTTCTCTTGAACTTCTCAAACCTTCCTCTACTTCCTTCAGATTTTTCTTCTTCTTCTTAGACTTCAGGCCATTTAGCCCTGAGGAGGTCTCCGGCAAAGGAGAAGAAACATCGGCTACTTTTTAACTCATAACGCGGGCAACCCCAAAAAACAGTTATCAGTCATATTTATGGACCGCGAAAGTTTTAACAACTTGACTGGTGACAATTTTTTAAAACAACAACAACCATGTTAAACTTCTTAGATACATAAATTCATCAACAAAAGTTTTTATATAAAAACCAAAACAATCAAAATGTAAAATTATTACATAAACAAATTTTTAAAGAAATAAAGAGGCGAAACGGCGCAAATTGGTGTTTATCATAAACGACCAAACAACTCCATATAAACACATTTCTATTACTACATGAAAAAGTAGTCAATAAGAATACTTCATATTATAAAGATTAAGGCTGACTGTTTACAAAATTTTAAGCAAAGATTTTCTGAGGCAATAAGAGAGTCTGAAACCGTTGATATGGACCATACTGTGCACCATAAGAAGAAAAATGGTTTTGAATATTTAAAATAAGTGTCATTTTATAATGGGCCCATTAAATAAGGATGTACAGAGTAGAAGTATGCATGTGAATAAAATTTGAAGAAAGGGTTTGATTTTGACTTATCGAGAGAAGAATATTGGAGCAGGATTCTGTTAATCCATAGCATAGTAGTGCCTTTCACGATGGTGGTAAAATGTTGAATAAGCAATTCTAGCCTTCAAATTTTGTCTCTTTCATAGGTTTTAGTTGCTGCAAAAATTGTAAGTCAGTATAAATTTGTCTTTCTTAGGGCATTGAGTTCTGTGAGGTATGGAACTGGGATGGCAATCATGGCAAAATCCATTTATGTTGTATGGCTGTTGGACAGTAATGACCTATAATGGATGAAACTCTTTATGTTTTTCATTGTGTACCAGCAATGGCAAAAAACTTGCTATGGTTATTCTCTTGCTATAAGCCAGACTCATGTTAGCAGATTTCTACTGTCTTGGAAAGACAGTGGGTATTTACAGTATATGTATTTAGTAAAATAATGATAGTATGTCCTTTCCTGGATTTTTAATAAGCTTGGCAGCAACTTAAGTTCTGGGAATCTCATCTGTTTAGGTCCCTTACACTTGCACCACATTCTGGTCACAGTTGGTGCCATTTATCATGTGATTGACTCAATTAAAAATGAGAAAGAATTGCAATGGGAACTTTTCTGGCATGAGCATCATAATTGATATTGCTGTATTTAACCCTTTTACTGTTAGTCCCTTTTAGATATAATTTTCGAAAACTGCCAAGCACATTTCTTTGAAATTAGTAAGATTATAAATTTTAGATACATGTGAAGCACTTCATTTTAATTTATGAATTATGTATTTGACTCAATCTTGAAAATATATTTAAGTTTTTATGAGGATAAGCAAAATTGTTCATGCTGTCTCTGAATTGAAGGAAATATAATATGTAATGATGTAATGTAAGTTGGCCGATATATCAGCCCACTGACAGTAAAAGGGTTAAGCTGAGAATTAAGGAAATAGAATCAAGTTTCATATCACTAAATTAAAATGTTTTATATTAAGTTTTTCCTAATATCTTGTTGACCCTTAATATGATTATTTATTTCTCTTCCCTAATGAAGCTTGATGTGTTGCCATTTCAGTCCTACAAAAGCTGATTTTGTTCGAGCTAAGCACCAAACTCTGGCATTTTTATACCGCCCTAATGCTTTAGATGGAACAGTTGGCTCTGGAGAAAGCCCATCAGTTTTATATGGAGGCAGTGTTGGTGACTTGAGTCAACAATTACATGCCAGTGTTAGGACAGGAAATTTAGAAACTAGTCTTCGATTATTGTCTCTCGGGGCTGACCCAAATTATTACCATGAGGTAAGTTTCATTATTTGATTCACATTGGCATGTGCCCTACTTTTTTGTATTAAATTAAGGTTTCCAGAAAAATCTGCCTAAGTGCAAATTTAGACATTCTTGTTCTTATTTTTCTGATTACATATTTTCAAATGACTTTGGTTTATTCAGATAGTATTTTTACTCATCAGAAATTACTTCTTCTCCTCCATTGACTTGTTTTTCTATGGATACATCCTTCCTCGTGTTTTTTAAGAAAGGAAATACCTGTGTAGCTATATGGTGGAGAATCTATCCATCGAAATTTGCTCTTTTGTGATTAATCTCAATAATAAGAATGCTGTCCAAATTTGCAACCATAATATTTTTTAATGCGTGATATTTTATTAATTATGTCTGTTGCTTTAATCTACTGCTTTGTGTTTCCATGGTATTTATAGCAGGATTTATCAGGCTGGTGACATTCCCATGAGACCTTGTGTTTTAATTGTGCATGATTGCATCTACTCCTTGTTGTGAGTCAATATACAAACAAAGCAATAACGAGGGTACAGTGAAAAGTTCTAGGCCTGACAATGAAAGACTGTGATTTTCATTTAAAAAATTATTTTATTTTTCTACATCATCTTCCTTGACCTCAACACACTTGGTCCATTGTTTCTCCAACATCAGTATTCCTTCCCGGAAGTGAGAGTGTGGAAGACCTTGAAAGTATCCATCTACGATCCTCTCAACTTCTTCATTGGACGCGAAGTGCTTCCTGGAAACTAATTTTTTTCAAGTTTGGGAACAGATGGAAGTCTGAGGGTGCTAAATCAGGAGAATAGAGGGGATGGCCAAGCAAATCATACCCCAAATCCCATAGTTTTCCCATCGCCAACGCTCTTTTGTGAGCAGGTGTATTGTCCTGGTGAAAGATGATTTTTTTCTTCTTCAACCCAGGCCTCTTCTCGTGAATTTTGGCATCCAGCTAGTCAAGAAGGTTGGAGTAATATTCCCCCTTAATTGTTCTGCCTTTTTCAAGGTAATCAATTAACAGGATCCTTTCGCATCCCAAAACACACTGGCCATGACCTTTCTGCGATTGACTTTGCTTTCTTTGTTGCTGAACCACCAGCTTCCACCGATTGCTTCGACTGCTGTTTGGTTTCTGGCATGTAATGGTGGACCCATGTCTTATCCATGGTGACAAATCGCCACACAAAATCGGTCGGATACCTCTTGAATCAGTCCAAATATTACTCCGAAAGTCATTTGCGCATTTGTTTTTGATCGGCATTCGGCAAATGCAGCACCCACCTTGCGTTTTCCCATCCCTACCATCCCTAATTCTTCATGCAAGATGTTTCACACCCTTTCTTCTGATATCCCCACGGCCTCAACTATCTTACTCGCCTTCACTCGCCTATCGTCCAACATGATATCGTGCACTTTTTCAATGATTTCCGGTGTGGTTGCGGTTTTCAGCCATCCTTCATATGGGCCATCTTTGAGGGATGTGCGACCACATTTAAATTCAGCTGCCCACATGTTAACGGTCGAAATTGATGGAGTCCCTGTACACTTTTGTTACATCCAAAACAAGGAATTTTTATGACAGCATGACATTCAATTTTATCCATTTTAACAATAAACAATAAACACAGCAACAAAACAACACTGCAAAATACGTGTAAACACACTAGTTGAATAAGTTGAAACTTGTCTTATGAACTAATGAAACATGCACCCATGCAGGAATCATAAATTTTCGCCGATAGGAACGCCATCTCTGTGTCAGGCCTAGAACTTTTCACCTTATCCTCATATATAATTGAGCTTAGCTGACCAAATAATTCTTCCTTTCTGTAAGTAAATAGACACACTGATGCTTTTTGCTGCTATATTTATTCTTGGAAAATAAATATAATCACCACAATTGCAGAAATGAGAGCCCTATTGAAATGTAAATTATTTATTCAACTTGGAAAGTAACATGCTATACAAGAAGATCCAATAACTAGTCAAACCTACAAATGAACTTCTGTGCAAATTAAGCAACAGAGTTTTAAAAAACTAGTTACAAGGAGGGGTCTCATGAATTATGAACATTTGATTAGGAAAAGCTCTGTCACAGAGCTGTTAGAACCAAATTGAGTCTTAATAGGAGCAGAAGGATAAGTAAAGGGGTTCCAGTCCTCTTCTCTACATTTGCCATCTTCTTTTCTTAAATGCATAGATCAGATGCATGGTTGGGAAAGTCAATCAATGGATCTGATCAATGGTTGCAAAAAAATTAACTGGTTAAAGTTAATCTCTGTAAAAAGTAACTAGTTAAAGTTAAAAGTTACTTTTCTGAAAAAGTAACTGATGAAAGTTAAAGTTAAGAAAAGTAACTTTTATGTTATTAGTTACTTTTTCAGGAACTTTGGCAAATCAGTGCTGTGGTAATAGAGGCCTTGATGGTTTTTGTTTTGAGAAATAAAGCAAGCACCGAAAACTGTCATGGTTTCTTCCATCCATGTTCATTTGTTTAAAAATAATTAATTGGGGATTTTTGTTGTAATTTCATTTACTGTTCAGGGTGTTGTTGGTCAGGTTTCCTAGTGTCTGCTGAAAGGATTCAGCTATTTTTCTGAGGTGGAGCTCTAATTCTGGGAATTTTAAGTTGTCATGAATGTAAGACTTTCTGACGAACCATGGTGCATTTGATCTGTAATTTGCTGCAAATAATTGTTCTGAGCAGTAGAAAGTGTTTTAAGGTTAGTTTTTGATATCGATCCCAACATTGCGATGTGAAGTATCCTTTCACAATCGTGAAATTGCAGTGGAAACGGCTTAGTATTATAGAGTTACAGTATATGCTGAGGGTGTGCCTGCGCACCTTTTCTTGAGATTTACTTGGGGCTGATGTAGTGATGATGCAATTTTGCTGCGTAAGACATACATAGATTTGTGCATTGTAACATATGTTAGTTTGAATTAACCCCTCCGCCTCGTTATCCATCGTAAATTTTAGGCGACCCTTCTTTCTCGGCTTCAACTATGTAGTATTGACGACATGATGTCGCCAAGTAAGGCATACGAGCCCTCCAGAACATTGTCTTCGTGTGGTATCGTGTTTTCTCGTCTGAGGGTACGTTCCTAAACTTTGGTGGTCACTCCCCTCAGCCCCGCTTTTATTTCGATGTATTTGTCGGGGCCTATTCATTGCATTCTTGCAGAACTACCCTTGCATTCTTAGATGCCGTTTTATTTTTCCATTTGTCTGTTGGGCAACCTCTACGCCCAAATTTGGACAGGTCAACATTCACCAAAAATTTATGAAAAAAATTAACTGTAGTTAGTTTTTTTTCTGTTAATGCATAATTTTAACAGTTAAAAGTCAACTAATTAAATAGTTTACCACATTTTTAGCGATTAATTTTAATTGTTAGTCCCAACTATGATCAAATATAATAATTTGTGGACTTATCCAACTCCCATTGCCACCAAAAAGATCAGTTCAGAGACAGAACCGAACCCACATTATGTCCAAGATGATGAGGAGCGAAAAGAAAAAGATGGCAATCTCTCCATTAAATTAGTCATCAATTTGCATTGTTTCATAATCAAGATTGCCCAAATGAAACTTACCTCACTTCATCCTACTGAAAGTTGTAAAACAAATATTCTTGGTGAAGTTGGCTTCTGCTATATGTACTTCCCTCATTCCAGCTGCTGCTTATTTCTTTTTGCAAGACATTTGCAATTATTTTATGAGAATGAAATCTACTCCATAAGTAACTTTAATCTAGGATTATAATTAAATCACAAACATTGCTAACCATATAGTTTTGTGGAATTCTAGATGGTCTCTAATTGAGTGTTTACATAATTTGTTTGTATCAAACCAATAGTCAACTGGTACAATGTGACAAGTCCACATTGAAATATCAAGATGTATATTATAAGCTGGAATGTATTTTATAACAAATACTTGTTAAAACCATAAACACAATAACTTTACTCTATTAAGTTAATTCATTATTGCTTGTTAACTGTGAGTTGACAGTGGCACTGTACCACTTAAGTTAATATGTATTTAAAATATAGTTTATGTTTTTCCATCTTGATATAGGTACTTATTAGATGTGTTGTGATGTTATTGGGGGCTTGAATTTATGTCTTTGCTAACATATATCTTCCTGCACAATGTTCCTAGAGGAACTTACTATGTTGTATTTGTTCTGCCAGATTGATTTTATTCATATTTTTTTTAGGTTAAAGGGAACACACCATTACATGTGGCAGCAGCATCTGGTCAAGCTTCACAGGTTGAGTTATTGGTTGTGTATGGTGCTGATCCTAGTGCTCCAGATTATAATGGGAGAACTCCAATTGATTATGCATGGTACTGTGAATGTATTTTTTGATGCTTGAAAAAATCCTACTGCAATAAGTTTTTGAATCCTGTACTTATAATTAATTTTGTGTAATTAAACATGAGTGTTAGAAAAATAGCATGAATTGTACAGCTATAAATATTTATTTCACCCTTTGTATTATGAATTACGAGAGTTCTTAGTCTTTCTTCATTTCTTGGTGGAAAAGGTATAAATTGTCCTTTTTATCAAATTTTAAGAATCCCAAATGAAAGGGGACATGATTTGTTGGGGTGAAGTTAAGAAGCGCAATCACCTTAGGCATCCTGTCTTTGCTGTTGTTAAGAGGTATTGGCCACAGTGTTTCAGGCTAATGGTCCTTTCACTAGTTTCATCGCAAGAGAGATTTTGGTTAGCTTGACAGTTTTAATGGTGACTGCATTGAGATTAATGGAAATGGTAAGAATAGGGTGCTGCTTCTTCTTTGTGAATTCTTGACATGAATTTTGCTTGCAATTGCAAATGGGGAGGGATTGCATGCTATTGCATCCTTTTTTTATGATGTTATCTGGTTTATGTTACATTTTTGGTTCCTGACATCTTTTATCTTTACAGTTGTTCTTGCTTGAATGTTTGGTCATGAATGGGTCCATCAAAGTGTAAAATTTCATCAGAAACTTTTTTTCAGGGCCTCAAATCATAAGGATTTGGCTGATCGCCTGACTGAACTTATGTATGAGCTCACTGATCGTTTAGCTTATTTTGTGTGTGCACGTAAACCAGATCATCAAAATGGGCAGCATTTTATTATTCCTGAAATGTCGGACAGTTTAGAAATGACAGAATTTGCCAAGGCCGCTAAGAAAAAGCTACAAAGTGTAAGTTAACTATTATGGATTCATTTCAGTGAACTCTTGAGCTATGCTTAATATTACCTTTGTAAAAATGTCTGAGTTAATTTACGTATGCATTTTTTGTAGTTACCAAATCATTTGTTTGAAGAGTTGGCAATGGACGTCTTTGATGAAGTGGATAGGCGAGAAACTGAAGCAGGTAAGATCATCACTATTTCAGTCATCAGACAGAATTACTTATTCAAAAAAGTGTTTTTTATTAATGTAAATGGAACCATATTTGTTAATTTTAAAGTTCTGAAATAACAGTTAATTTCAAATGATGAAGCGTTCTCAGATTTCTGACTGGATACTGATGTTGATGGGCACTGATATTTTGATGGCTAAGTCTGTCATCATCTTTATAATTGAATTCATCATCTCCATTTACCATAAGAACAGCATAAAGCCTTACCCTATAGTCTGTTTTGTTTACTCAAAGAAATTCATAAAGCATAGCAAAATTGATGTCAGTTACGAAAAAAAGGCAAAATTTGCAATTTCTGACCTGGGTTGGAATAAAGTTTTTTAATCTGTGGTGAATTGCAAATTTTGTCTTCTTTTCGTTATGTTCAAATACCACTCAATATCGCTGGAATCTACTGAATGATGTCAATTACTTAGGATGTTTATTTTCAAACCAATTATGTTTATTTCCTTAAATGTATCCTTAAGCGTTGTAGATGTATCCTAAAGTCCTCATAATGAAATGGAGCCATGTAAATCAAGAATATGTGTGCATTTGTAACTTGATACAGCACATTCCACAAGTTCCTCTGTGGAATACACTTAGTATATTGTAAATGGTATTCTAGGTTTCACTGTAAAATTATTTAGCCAGAATTTTAGGAAAGATAAAATTCCATTAATAGATTCTATTTGATTTTATAATTCTTTTTTCCTGTGTAGCCTGGAATGCAACCCATCAACAGCAGCAGGGGCCTGGTGGCAGAATTGAAATTGTTGATAGATGGGCTCCATTCCTGCCTGTTAATACTGAGCTCTCTGCACCACGAAATCAAGGTCGCCAGAAACTAGCCCTTTTTAATGCAAGGGAGTTCACCACCCTTGTTATTGATGTGCTGTCTGATGCAAAGCGGCGGCAAGGTTCCGCATCTTCCTCTGTCTCGATGGTTATCCTGCCAAGAGGTAGACATTCAAATTGAATTACCATTGATGCACTTAAGCGGTAAAAATACAGGATCAAGAGTTTATTGAGTCCAAAGAAGACTGCTAAAATACACTAGACATAAATATGTGTAGTATTGTCAGGTTATTCTTGAAAAGTTAGCTCTAGTTGCCATATTATTTTTGGCAAATTTAAAAATACTATTTTTTTGGTGGATTACTTATTATTTTTATTTTGGATGAGAAGTAACTGTTATCTTTTTTTATTATCAATCCTATCATCATTGACTTCCATTAATTCTCATTTATTTTGTATTCCTTGGGTAGAAAGTCGTGAAATTTCTGGCACTCATAATTCCTTAAACCAGTCATCGAAACACAAGTCAACTGCTTCTGATGATGAGCCACTTTATGACAGTGTTGCATCTGATGAGGACTACATCGTTTTAGAGCAGCAGCAAATATTAGCTCAGCAGCAAAGGGACCGATTTTGTGATGACAGTGGAAATGTAGTGGGAATGTCTTGTATACAAAAGGGAACTGCATCCGAAAATGGGTGTGATAAGTTGGATTCTGTTACTACTGTGGATAATGCAAGCAACGTTAAGGTAAGACTAGAATTTTATTTTTTACATTCTTAACTACAAAGCTTCCTTGACCTTTTTTTTCATTGCATTTTATTGTATGGTAAATTTATGGAAGACTGTAATAATCATGAAAGTAGCCTTAAGAAATAATCACTGGTGTAAATTAATGGACTAAATATGTACAAATGTTAGGGCTGTGCAAGTCTCGACTTTTCGAGATTCAAGTGAGATAAAAGAACTGCTTGAATCTCGCTTGATTTTGATCTCAATACACTTGACAAACGAGTCTCGAGCTTGTCTCTAGATCTCCATCGTAGAGGATGTAATTTTACAGGGTCTTGCATTATAATGCGACTTAGTAAATTTATATTTATTCCCTTCCTTTTGCATGATAATTTCATGATGTCATGCCTCAAAATGTAGAGAAATCTCTTAGTCCTAGGCCTAGGCTCTCGTAACTTCTCAAGTCTAGGCCTTGGCATAGGGCCCAACTGAGTCCCTGCTCTATTTCGTGATCGGAGGCCTAGTACCTACTAGCTAATGATGCATAAAATAGGCATGTATGAACGTAGGCTACTTCTTGAACTAGCATACACCCAATAAATTAAAATGAGATGCAGAAAAATCCGGTTATTCTTGCCCATCTTTAAAGGAAATCTTCTATTTAATGCCATACTACTGTGAAATTCAACCGTAACGAATCCATACATTGCATTTTTATGGTATATATATTATTATTTTATTTTCCCATGTTCAGAAAATTTATGTGTTCAAGGTGTTTACTTGTAATTGTGCCGGAATCCCGGAATGACTACGCAAAGCTGCTTTATGACCTTGAGATAGCAGCCCTGTCAGCTGTTCCGAGTGACGAGATGATGCTCGCTTTGGGGTCGCCTGCAAGCACGCGTGTCTTAACACTTGTGCACTTTGCTGAGCAGAATAAAGTATGGACAATGTGTGTCCTCGACCGATGCCAACAACCGAGGCAATTGGGAAGATATGTGACATTGTAGTATTATATAAAACATCAAAATGATGGCATCACATGGCTAAAACTCGCTTAAATTCTTGGCAACAAATTTTTCCGCTATAAACATGTTCACTCACTACCTTCCCCATGTCTACGTAGATATGTCTGTTTAGGTTGCATTGTCTGTATTTTTCCAATCTAGAGCTTTAAGCAGAATTCGTTATATAGTTTAGGTTAGCCAAAAATATAAATAAATTGAATTGAAGAACCTAGGAATATGAAAATCATAGCGAACACAGTGTAATTCAAGACAAAGTAATTACAATTTTTAATAAATGACAATTACAATTGATGTTATCGTAGAGTTACCCAGGCTATTTTTAAGTACCCTTTCGCGCCGGAGCCTTGCAATGAAAAATGCTTCCCTTGTCATTAGTACCATGAGCATATCCTTGTATTCCACTGTACATAACTCACTCTTGGCAAGGAATCGCACAGATATACTCCTCGTCTATCTTGTATCACAATATCAAAACTCAGGGAAGCCAGACCCTTTCCTCGATCACTGGGCAGAGGTGATAACGACCCTCTTAGTACCATCCCCACTCAGCCAACTATTCGTTTACTCAGTGAATTTACTAAAAATATTTGCCACCTACTATGAAAATACAGGCTCAGCAGTTCATACCGAAGGTTTCGTTCTGCATTTATTAATTTTAAACAGAACTTTACCATTATTATTAACAAACTTCTTGCAAAATGAACACTGGACAATTTTGTTTGTATAGAGTTCAGTTTAAAATGTGGAAATGCACAGAAAAAACTTAATAAATGTAACCCTGAGTTTATATTTTCCCAGCATGCTACAAATATTGTGATACTTGGGGATCGGGTTGGTGTGGTGGCTAGAGTACTGGCCTCCCATCCCGAGGGCCCGGGTTCGATTCCCGGCAGTGGCGGATTTTTCAGTGGAAAACCGGTCCCCACTTGAGTGCCTAGTGGAGGACATTTCAAGTACAGTACTCCGTCCGTCGGATGGGATGTTAAGCCGTGGTCCCCTTGGTGCCTTTCGTTAAGAGTAGGCTAATGCCGATGCTGGGTTTCTCTCCACCCTTCCTCCGTTCCCTAAAAACTCCTACCGTTACCCAATTCCCCACCTATCCTATATGGCGCAAATGACCTCAGCTGTCGGTCGCCTCCCCTAAATAACCAACCAACCTATTGTGATACTTTATTGTTAAATATCCAAAAGACCCCTCCCTCACCCAAGAAGAGTTCTTTGTCTCTTATTCCTGGTCATGAGGAAATTCATCTGGGCGTGACTCATTCAGCGAGAAAAAGAAGGGAGTAATCTGAGAAGATCTCTGTGCCTTATCTGTAATTGTCTACCCCCGCCCAGCTTCGCTTCGACCCAGGTGGCCTTCACTAATGGGGGAGGAGTTGGGCCACCTTTTGGGGGCTTCCGTAGCCAACACTTTTTGTTTGCTTGTATCTCGCTTAGCAGAGCCATGTTGACATGCCGTTAGTTCTCTTGTGTGGAAAGATCTACGCCGGTTATTAATGACATTCTTATTCTTCATTTGAAAAATCCACCTGTGGGCACGGTTAAGTTCGCTGAGAAAGGGCGGAATAGGAAATTTTCCTGTTCATAATGTTGTTTGGATGTATTAGTTATCCCTTCTAACAGACGAAATTTAATATGAGAATAATGCATCTTACTCATCAAAATGGATGAACTGACAGCTTTCTAACAAGTGCGAAAAAGTGTTACAATGCTACGACATTTCTATGCACTGGTGCGACGCGTAGTGATTTTGTGGATCGATTTCAGCGGGCTCTCATGATTTTTCATAAACGCACTTGATTTACACTTGATTGCCACATGTTTAAATGAAGTGCTGAGTGACGATGAAGAAGATGAAAGTGATTGAGGTCATCATCCCAACAAAGAAGACATCCTCCAGGCATAAAATACCTTGCATCATTTCCTATTATTTCACGAAGTTGATGATTATAAAGATAATGTGAGAAAAATTTAAAAATTAATCCACTCAAAATGGAATGGTAAAAAGTGCAAAAAAAGGATCACAAAATATTTTTTTTTAACTTAATTCTGTGAATGAAATTTTAAATTCAGAGGGGTTTTTCTTCATTTTCATTTTGCCCAGGCAGTTTGCAATTTTTAACTTTGAGTGGTGTACTTTTCTATTTAATTATCTTGGATAATTTTTTAAACTGCCTTATTTTCAAGTGTTATGTCTGTTCAATTCATACACTTCCACATGCATGATTTTCTAATTATTTACACCCTTGATTTACACTTGATTGCCACATGTTTAAATGCTAAATCTGTCTGTTGCTTGAGCAGCCAAAAAGCTAGATGATTATGTTCTGAAATCATGATGTACGTTTTGATTTAAAATTTAGTAATATTAAATATAGTATAATATTAGATATAAAAAAATAAAAAAGTACAAAATTCTCTCCCAAAATTAAAATAGTTTTATTTTCTACAGTGTTATATGTATACAATAATGATCTCTTTGTAGTGAAAATAGTTTCAACGTCATTGTGTTCTCATAGGTAGTGAGATCTTAGCATATTTTTCAAAATCTGCTAATATGTTGATTTTACATAATTTGATTTTACTTAACACCCCATTTTTGGGTCCCAAGGTGTTACGTAAAATCAAGACTCTACTGTAATGCCTAAGCTTAAACTTATGTTCGTGTAAGTACAAAATTAGTACATACATAGATTTAAGTCTCTACTGCAATTTCAGTGTGCTCAAATCTTGCTCGAGATTCAAGATTTTTTCAAATTCTCACTCGATCTCGCTTGAAATAAAAAATCCCTGCTCGCACAGCCCTAACAAATGTAATAGAATTTGATTTGTCGTTTAACTAGACCAGTATTCCAGCATAAATCCATTGATTGGTGTCCAGGAATCCCAGGCAGGAATTCATTTATGTAATTGTTTTTGCTCTTGTTTTGTTACTCAAGTTTTAAACTAAGAAACCATTGTTAAGTTTCCCTGTATAGTTGTTTCATTTGATCAAATTATGAAGTTGCATTGATAGTGTGCATTTTTATTTAATTTTAAGTTATTTGCATTATGATTTTTAGGCTTTAGGATATAATCTTTAGTTAGTGATTATAAATCCTTTCTTAGACCTATTGATGTTGCTTTTCTTGTAGCCTATATAGCAGTTAGCATGACCAAATATATGTATCTACAATATGCTTTTTTATGGAATATGTATTGTTTCATTCACATTTTGGTGTCATGATGAAGTTAAATGGCCAATATTCACTCTAGAAAATAGGTTTTAGAATAAGTAGTTTTGCAACAATAATCGTAATTTAATTTACATAATTAGAATCTTAGATTAGACTCTTGTTATTACAAAGTTTATTGGACCAAAAAATCGGCAGTTCATAATATTGAACTTGATATCATGTTATTTTTAGAAACCTCGCCAAAATTATCCCTTTCCTATGTTCTGGTCAGTTTAATCTTTCATGTTTTATAGGCTTGCTGTGGAATGATTTTAGATTTGTAAGTACGATTAAAGATCAAATTATGCAGAAAGATATGAAATCGAACATATTATAATTTGTGAACAGAAAATGATGCACCATGCCATTCCTTGTCCTAATTGTCATCCTGGAAATAAAGTGAAGTTAGGAAATGATCAATCACAGACTTGGAATCGACTGCCAAGTGCAAAGCATGACTTGCACTATATTGTGAATTGTTTTGTCTGAAAGAGTAGGCAATGCGAATAATACAGTATAAATATATACTTTGTTTCATTTTTTTTCAAGCGATGCATGGAGTAAATGCTACCGTGATTTGGAAACAATCAATGTTCTAAATGAATACTTCGGGGAATAATAGACATAACATAAATAACATTATCTGTATGTTACTTCATTTTGGTCCAAAAAAGGTGAAGGGTGGTACATGCGGGACTACGATCCATGAGGAAACAATAGATTGGACTCAACCACAATTAGGGCCAAAGCATGCTAAATTGTGGATTGGCTTGAAGGGATAATGGACTTAAAATGGAATTAAAGAATCCACCTATGTATATTTCCACTTAAATGTATTTGGCGCAACTAGTTTCAACGCATAGGCGTCATCTTCAGGTACAAGTCATAATTTCTGTGTCGCTGGTATGTATACCTAAAAGAAGCGGGGGGGGGGGGGGGCGTTACGCCGCAAAGTATTGAGTGGATAATGGACTATCGGAAATTATAAAAGGGATTAATAACATCCAAGGAAGAAAGAAATCCAGCCAGTAAAGGTTTTTATTGTCGAAATGAAACATGTGAATAGTCTTTTCGTGAGCAGAATGATGAAGATATTATTTTTATAAAAACTGCAAATTGTTTTTTTTTGTTTCGATCTATCATCTCTTCTACCATAGCTTCAATTTTTGTCAAATGAAAATTTAGTGGAGAGTTGACATTAATACTCATCTGAAAATTATCACACGTGTTTTGGGCAAGCATAACATCATGATTTTTTAGATGGAACAGGAACCACATCATTTCACCATCTTTGCTGTTTTCTTGGCAGGGTCCTGCCACAGCTTCGTCTGTTTCATCTTTGCAATTGTGGTAATCAGCATCAATTGATATATAGTCAGTTCTTATGGTAATATGTCAACATGAGCAATATAATCTCTGAAATCACATGCTAAACACTTTGCCTGAGCAGTGAATACATCCTCCATAAAAATTTGAATCGTTCATGAATATTTGCAACAATAGACAATCATATTCATCATGTGGCTGAGCTTTACTTGTTGCATGCGGTGGAAGAAAGAGAGGTATACTGGGTAAATGTATGTTGTCGAGATGTTTGTGTGAGCTTACATTGTCCAGCCGGAAGAGAATGTTTGTATTTCCACATTCTTCTTTGATTTTAAATTTTTCTGGTCATCCAACTGCTCTTGTGAAAATTGTAGGAAAAGGGAAGGTTTTCCTGTGGAACAGTGTTTAGCAGTGTCACTGACGGTCATCCTTCACTGGAAACTGTTGGTGAAGGTTTTGTCCATCATGGGCCATTATCTAATTAATGATATATGGGAATGATTCCTGTTTTTTTGAGCTAAATTGCATTCAAATAAAATATAACATTTATACTCACTGAAGGATGGTGAGTAGAGTAGGTTGTAGAATGTGTTAGTGCAATGAATTAGTTTTTTAGTGATAGTTAAATTTGAAGAACCCTATTGGTAGCTAACTTTTTGGTACAGTTGAGGTATCCCAGCATTATATGGTTAGTCACAAAAATATGTGCAAATATGCACATGGTGATGTGGCATAGTTTTTTTCTCATTTGAGAGCGAAGAGAAAATGCATATCAGAAATGGTTTTCTTTGTAATGTAATTTCATAATTTCTTTGTTTTGTTAGTGCCAGGACTCAGTTTGTTTATAAACTCTTGGGGAGTTCCTCATTGTTTTTAATAGAAGGTGATAGGAACAATGAGTAAACATAGAGTTTCCTGTTATTTTTAATGCATGGTAATGTTCAATGCTTTCTTTTGTTATTTCCTGTTGTTTGTGGAATCACAGGAGTTGCTTGTTAAAATTGCCTTTATTCAGCTGACCGTTTATTTGGGTTATTAATTTGAGGATAATCTGGAAGCTCAAACAAGTACTATACTATATTTAGAGTTTATGCTTTTTTTGTTGCATATTCAGAGGTTTATTTTTATCTCCATAATAATCTTTCATCCATCTCAATAGTGGTAATAGTTTTCCTCTGCATGCCCTTCTTATGTCTAGCACTTGTTACTGATGGAAGATGAAGTGGAAAATAAATGATAAAATAGTGTGACAAAAATCTTTTCTGGTCAGAAAGGAAATAGCCCAACTTTTAACAATTACCTTTCCTTTTAACTTCAGTGTCATATTAAACTAATCCTAATATAATAAATAATTACTCATATTTTTGATATTTTCTTTTGTGTGATATTATTTAAAGTAAATATGTACACTAGGTTAGAGGGAAAATCATAGCTAATCATATTTATAAAAAATATTTTAATTATTTCTAGGCTAATGATGAGAGAGGTCCCCCTCGCAAAGATAGTGGCTGTTCAGTAGGGGAAAGAATTATATCCGAGGTATGCTTGATATTGTTTTTGCGTGACTGTGTAACAAAAGCAGACCATCATGAACTCCATTTTCAAACTGATGGGCTGCCACAATAGTATTCTATCAGAAGTGAGGCATTTAGTGACTGAGAAAAAGTAAATGCTAGACAATATCGAAACTTCTTTCTTACTAAGCACCAAAGGTAGGTGCCCCAAGCATTCATGAACTGTTCACATTTCCATTTAAAAGTTTTTCTTTTAAAAATATTTTTCCCTTCTCTCAAAATTTTGTGCATGTTAATTCAATTCCAGAGCTGAAATGACCTTGTGTAATCTTATGCAATGTCATTTTCCTTCCAAATTTTCTCTGAGAAACTCATCCCAATCCTGTAGTTTATTTTGGTCTGCCATTTTTATAGTGTCTCATTTTGATTTGGGGGTACATCACATTTTCAATAATCTCATACTGGTTTACGTTTTAATTATGATTTTAGTTTTGAAAAGTTATGGTGAAAAGTTTTGCTCACCTGAAATATTTTAAGTTCAGAAATTGCTCTAATGAGGGAAAATACCCTGTATTTGTCACTCTCTAAGAACTGTTGAAAACACCTTGTTGGTTATTTATGCTGCATCTTTCAGGAATAAAACAATAAATGCTAGGTTTTCTCCATGAAGGAAACATTTCCCTACGCTAAAAAATGAAAAGTCATGAGTACTTATGTTTTGAGTTCTGTTTTTTATTAATGATATTAGAAACTTTTCATGCCCTTCATAAAAATAGTGTATTTGCATGCATTGTGTTGTGCATGGAAGCAATGTCATCATATACTATTTCCATCCTCTCTATAAATATGGCATTTTCTGTTCAGTAATGGCCTACTTTTTAATGTGATCTGCCCTTGAGTGCAATGCCTTTTTATTTGAAATCCTTATGGCACAATGACCAATTTTTTACCAGAAAGCTTTGCTTTAGCTGTAATTGAAGGCTGCTAGGACTTGACCCTTTCCAAAGAGGGGTTGATATTTGAACCAGCAAGCACATTCACTTTCCTCTTGGATGTTGAGTATGAGAATCTTTTCTCATAAAAATGCAGTTTTGGCATGAAAATTCCTAAATTTAATTGCAAATACTATAGAGGCAAGACTTGAGTCATAACTGTAATGAGGGAACATTGGAAAAAGCAGAAGGGTGAGGGTGTTGATTTAGTTGTGGAAGATAAACTGTTCATTCAATTATTCCAAGTTGCTGATTTTGGACTTGTTTGGGTCCATGTTTCATTGATATGTTGCACTTTCATCCTTTTTCAACTAGTGTCATTGTTAAAGCATTAGCTGATGGAGTTTATTATCAAAAGGAAGACAGATACACTTATAATAGGATGTAGAATTACTGTAATTATGTGATGTTTAAATAATTATTTATGTGAGAACTGATGTTTGTGAAAATGAGGGGAGTTATTGATACTCATGATTTAACTAAATTAACTGGGAGATTTCAATCCAGACACAGTAGAAATTGATGGTGCAGTGTTCAATGTTCGAAAGGCAATTACTTGTGCCTTATGTTATTCAAGTTAATCAAGTGCTAAATATTCATGAAGGCAACTCTTATCTCATTGTTATGTTATTTTTCATTTTCAATTCTTTTTTATGCACCGTTGATTTTCATTTAGAACCTATTGCATCCTAGACACAAGAAACATTTTGAGGCATGCAAAACTTTGGTAGCTTTAGTTGCCACATGGCACAAGAGAGCATGGAATAGTGATGAGATGAAAAAGGTGATTGTTTTCCATTTTTCAAGAAAGATCAGACCCATCATGTTTTTGTGTCTTCACATCAGGTGTACTTAAAAAAATTAACCAATGTACAGGTATACCTCACCTTATGTCGTTAATTGGTTCCATGAGATGCGACATAAGCTGAATCCTGACGTAAGTCGAATTTCGATGTCCAAATTCATCCAAATATTAACCGCATTTTTTATTGATTTAATTATAGCTGTATCCTTTATTTAATCATAATTTTTTATTACTCCATTTATTTATTTCTTTTAAACTATTTATTTTAACAGTGATTTATCCCATTTGCAAGTTTTTTTTGCAATTCTAGCACTTTTACCACAACTCCAAATGCCGTCACATCTTGACTAATTTCATCCATTTATTTAAAAAAAACCAATGTATCTATGGTAACGATGTGACTCGAAACAACGTAAGCTGAGGTATAACTGTATTCTTACATGTGGGAGGCGTTCTCATAAAATGTACACTCTTGTTGCTAACCAACTGAATCTGCACAACATTCACGCAACTTAATATTCACAAATTTTTTTTACCAATAATTTTAGGTGAAAAGTCAAGTAGATGCCACTAATGGAATTGCCTCAATGGAGAATTACTTCAAGAAGCAATTAGCAGTGTCAGAAGCTCAAATGGATGAACTGAAACATGAAATTAGGATGCTTCAGATGACTGTAAGCTTATACAAAAAAAGTAGTTCTTATTTGATGACAGTGTGACTAGTAGTAAGGGAATATTTAAAGTAGTAAGGTATATTAATCAAATACATTTTGTGTGACTGTAAAATATGTTTTTGCAGTTGAACTACCTTATCACTGGTTAAATATATTCTGAAAAATGTATGATAACAATTTTAGGATTGATTGTTCCTTAGTTGATATATGTTCTAGTATTAGTATTGCTAGTATCTTGTGAGTGGTAATGGTAATTAGCCCATATAAACTCTCAATGTTCTTTATCCTTTAGGTTGGAAAATTTAGAGCATTTTAGGGGGAGTGGGGAGTAAAAAGTGTAAAAATGGCATTATATGATACAGATATGGATGACCCCTAAGAGAATATTTATTAAAGGTTTTCCAGAGATATCATGTGAAGGATAAGGCAGATACATAAAATTTGTGTACTAATTTGGTTCTACTTCATAAATATTCTTCATGCAATTTACTTTCTAGATAATGTTTTATTCTTCAAGAAATTCAAAGCTAAAAAGTTTACCTATTCAGTTCATCCCAATTTCCACATTGTGTTTCTCAGGTGGTAGAAATCAAAGGAGTAAAAATATCCTCTTTAAGTTTGTATGCTTCATGCTGACTTTCCAGCTGCAAATAGATCCTTGGGCAACAATATACAAGCAGCCAATGGAAATAGCTCTTCCAGCAACTCCCACCCAACCTATAATGAAATTGAAAATGTTTTCTTGGAATCTGTTTGCCATTCATGTCTGATGACCCCCTGAATCAATTTACTATACTTAATTAATTATTTGTGGAATTGTAAATTTATCCATCTTTATGTGTATATTTTATTCTGAGCCTCCTTTCCTTTTGACATAGAAATTTTGTAACCTAGGCAATTTGTAAGTGAAAAAGTGAGCAGTAGAAAAGTATGATTCTGTGCCCATCATGTGTCAACTAACAAACATAAAGTTGAAATTTCTGGTTGGTGGCCTTTCTCCTTAAGCTCCATCAGTAATTTGTAGAACTTGTTATTCTAACTCATCAGGCTTAAAATCCATCTCCGTCTCCATATTACCCTTTTAGTCATCACTAAGGTTGGGTGGGCGACAGGGATATTTATTTTATTGCCTGTTAGGAGGAGGAGGAGATGAAATTTAAATCATGACTGGAAAATAGATATCAAGGGGGGTTCAATTTTGCTTATATTATTGTGTTTTTACTGCAGGATGATGAAGTGGGAAAAAATAAATAATTGAATCTGTATTTTCTGTTTCTTTCTCATTTCATCCATTCTTTCTGTGCTGCTAATAGGGTGTGGCATTAGTTCTATGTCTCTTCCAAAGGAATTGAGCTTATACATATATTGAATCTGTCTTAGTTACAATCTGGCATGCATTGTTCTAGTTTCCTCAGTTTCCATACCTTCTTCTGCAAATTCCTGATGCTTTCATCATGTTCCTCAGAGTATTATAGAATTGCTGTTTTCATTTACACTTCCTTCTTGAATGTTGTGAGGAAAACTTGTTAGTTTTCTCAGTAGTATAATTTAGGTAATGGTGGTTATTTAATCATCCACATTCAGGAATACAACAAATGGTAATTTTTTAAAGAGATCTTATTTTCCTTATCTTTTTTTATGCAGTTTAATTTTTCATCCTTCGAATTTAGTTGTGGCTAAGATGCCTCAAATATGAAATTTTAGGATTTTTCAGCTGAGCATGTACCTATATAAAGGGAATGTGATGATGAGGAGTCACATTTTTTTCATGGTTTTGTAGTTTAAAATGAATATGCATTATTTTTGTCCCTTCAAATTGATTTTCTTATTGTAAGATGCCTAGTATTAGTGCCCCACCCAGTGGGAGAAGATGCATGATAACATATATTTATGTTTTCTGACTTTGCTGGCTGGAAGCGAAGGTCATCCCTTGATTATCTTCATACTCTTTTTGCTAAGATATTGTTCATAGGTAGTAACTATTGTACTTTTCTTTGCTTTCTTGTAGCTTATGAACCATTTTACACATTACACATGCTGTTTATCTTGTAGGTGTCCCAGCTTCTGATGGAAAAGTCTGCATCTGGTCCTCCTCTAGAAAACATTCTTTCATCTTATTGTCATCAAGTTGGTTACTTTATTTGCCTTCTTATGTTACTACTTTATAGCTAGATGCATGCAGGCACATTTTTAATTTAGCACCTGATGTGGCTACTTGAATAATATTTTGATCTCTAAGTGAAGGAATGAATTCATTAACATTTGTTTATATATATTAACAGTTAACATCTAACAGCTGCTTTTTTCTTTGTTCCTTGGTTGTAGCAGACTATAACATGGTGAACTCTATGGTTTCAGGCTTAACTTTATGAAAATCCATGATCACAGAATAAAAAAAATTTGCATTATGTACTTTGAAAAACCCTTGGACTTTTTCCGAACCCAAAAATTCCCCCCTCCCTCCCTTTTTTTTCTTCCTACCCTCCACCACTATAACCCCTCACACCCGTTACTGTCCTGGGTATATATCCAACAGATGAAACTGGTCATGGAAGAATAACATTTCTGTGTAAAATAGTTTTCTTATTCTGTGATGCCATAATGTCTTTTAGTTTAGTTGGTGATGCTGGGAAGTATAGCAATGCCTAAATGTTATTCTCTGGGCAGGAACCTTCATAATTTCATTTCAGTGTTTCTAAATTGCTCACTTTTTATTCATTTAATTTTTGTTAAATATTCTTGAATTCTATGTATCTTTGTTAACTAATACTTGAGTTGCATAGCTAATTTTATGTTCAGAAAATGCATGTACAAACATATACCCTTTGCATACTGTCTCTATTAGTTCTGTAAGGCCATAGAATATTGTAATCAGTTTTCATTTTTTTTCTGTCTTGTTTCAAGTCATAGGCAATAATAATTTTGTGATCGGAAGGACATTTGCCATTCTGTAGCACTCAAATCTGAGCAATGACTCATACATAGCATGGGTCCATGGTGATACCCTGGATATTTTCTGCATCCTTAGGACAAATATTTTATTTTACTGTGCTCTCCTTTTTGGAAATATGTACCATATGTCTGGAATCTGTGAAGGCTATTTTGGTGCTTATTGTCATTGATTAGATGAATTTGCTGGTGATAGTTTTCATCCTGGCTGACCGTGTCCCTTATTGCCTGATGGCCATCATGGTTGGTCTTTCTCATCTCTCCTCAGTTACACTCAAGCGTCTTTATAAGTGTTATAATTTTGACAATAAAGTAATTTGTGGTTATTAGTTTTGAAATATTAGTGTTTTCTTGTTTTGCAGCAGTTCTTTCAAAAGTTTTGCAGTTATAAATTTCTGGAGGAAAACGTGGTTCCTAGGGCAAAGTTTTTAGTTTTGTAGAATTTGTCACCAGTTTTTCTGCAGTGTTACCTTTTTCCTTATCTAGTTCAGAATGATTTTAGTCATGGGTGTTCTTTAGTAGTCTTTAAGGCATGCTTTAAGGTTTTGATTCTTTTTTTCAGCCTCGCAATGAAAACCATTAGGTTTGGAAGGAATTTTTGTTAGTACTTAGTTATCATGCTACCTGAGATCCTAGAGATGGCTAAATTTGTATGAGAATGTAATTTGATGTGCTCTTAGTACAAGTTATAGTCTCTTGAGCCTTTATTGTATGCTCTATGAGCCTTGTCCGTGCAAACCTATGATGCATGCTTAATATTATGTATTGTGCATACTTAAGGAGAAATTACACTCCTTTGACATAGCATATCTTGAATCATAAAAGGTTCTTTTACAATATGTGGCTATCAAGGAGGTGATATGTATCATCTTTCAATGTGGAGAATTGGCTCATCAGGATCCTTTCTGCTTTAAAATTGCTCTAAATCTTGCATATCCTGTTAAACCTTTTTATTTAAAAGTTGAATGGATCATGAAAGTAATTGATTGAAATACTTAAGACTAATTAGTTACTGTAATACTGTGTGTACTCTAATCTACTAATGTATTGCTGTGATTATCTCTCCTAATAAGATTTTGTGCGATGGTTAAGCTTCACATTAGAATCATGACATCTTACCCCTTAACCAAAATATAATTCCTGATGGTTTTGATTTGTCAATATTTGGATGCACATATTTTATCTTTTTTTGCTTTAAGCATAATACTCACCATTTTTATTTTAAATTAATTCATTTTGTTAGAAGAGCTTATGTTGTAGTTTTTTAGAGAATAATGTATCTGGGAAAATATTATTTTTTCGTAACATTTTAGCAAGCAGACTTGTCTATCAGTTGACTTGCTGAAGTGTGGTTGTTACTTAAATCTTTTAATTATGGAGAAAAAACAACAGTTATATCTGTTTCACTGTTTAAAATAATGCCCTGGTGAAAATATCCTGTGCAGGAAGTGTGCAGGATGCGTGAGGGAAGTGTGCAGGATGCGTGCAGGAAGTGTGTGGGAAGTGTTCAGGAAGTGTGAATTCGGACATTAGGACGTGCAGGTAACGTGAGGGAAGTGTGCAGGAAGCGTGAATTCGGACATTAGAACGTGCAGGAAGCATGAGGGAAGTGTGCAGGAAATGTGCAGGAAGCGTGAATTCGGACATTAGGACGTGCAGGAAGTGTGCAAATAACGTGCAGGAAGTGTGCAAGTAACGTGCAGGAAGTGTGTAGGTAATGTGCAGGAAGCGTGTTGGTGTGTTCATAATTCTACTATACAGGAACAATATGAACAACAACCTTTTAAAAATCTCCATATTACAAAATATATCCTATTCTTTGAAGGTCGTGATATTTTGAATTATACCATGAAATTGTACATCTAAAATATTTTGATGGCTAAATTGTAAATTAACTAATTAAGCTTCACCCACAAAGTACATGAGGATCCATTGCATGTCCTTATTCCATGCAATTGACAGCTGAATTTTCTCTTTAATTATCTTTATGTGTGTATCCTATGGTTATACCTATATACATTGACAGGCACATAGCCAGAAATTTGCTTCGGGGGTTGGCTAAGTCTAGTGTGGCCCGTGTAGTCTAACTTCAAATCAGCCTTGCCATTCGATACCTACATGTTACAAGTGTCTTCCTTAATTTTCAGTGCTTGGTATTTGCATTAACAGTGCCCATTCTATCTCTTTTTGCTGGTAAACTGACTGCTTAACTGGTTATGAAGCAGTAAATTTGACCGGCCCCAGAACAGAAGTTCAAGGCATGCATACATATCAGATTGAAAAGAACAATTATTAACTACACACATGATTCAAACTAGTGATCACATTTCAAGACACTTAGCACTTAAATTATAAGCAGTGTAATCCGGATTAAATGCCCAGTTAAAATCAGAACAATAAAATTTCTTGGAAAAAGTTTCGGTGGGGCTTAAGCCCCATAAGCACCCCCTCCCTGGCTATGAGCCTGTACATTGATGAACATCTTGACTACACACTGGCATTGCTTTAGTAAAAATGTTGCTGATTGTATCATGGTAGTAGCTTAAATTATTCATTACAGCACAAAAATATTCTAAAAAACTGATAAGACCCAAAAGGGAAAGCCACCTGTAAGCAGGCTTTTCTTTTCTAGGGTAAAAGCTGGCCGCAGCATTTTTCCAATGAACATTGCCGAATTACAGGTTCTAATAAAATCTTTAACGAACAACTCAAGCACCAGTAGTCATGATGTGGCGAACTCTAGCACTTCCATGATATTATATAGTAGCGAATTCATATTTTAGTAACACACACACGACATGGAGATGCACAATCAGATTCTTATACTATTATGTATTTTCAGCGGATAACTCTGTAAAGGTCTTCGTGGCAAGTTTACAATCCTCAAAATCGAAAATTAAAACAAAATCTGCTTGAAATTTAAATATTTATTGACACTTTCAAATATCTTCACTCGATGCACATAAGATATACGGTTTCATCCGCCAGGCATAATCTCAAGAATATCCAATTTGATATACACTAATATCACGCCACACATCATTAAAATAAAGTTGCGATCGACCTGGTAAGTTGCACAACACTAAATTTTGAAAAGTTGCTCTTAGTGCCCATCTCCGAGGGTCTTTTGAAAAACCATACTTCTCTCAAAAGTACAACTAGATTTTCACACGAGGATGTTCTTTTAAATCTCATCAAAAGTCATCACTGCACTAAGGTGAAGCTATAAAAGACATCAAATAGTTTCACGCGTATCACGTTGAAAGATGATCTGATCCTTGGTAGCTCATTTCCCATGGCCCAGTACATAATAGACATAACGTGCCTGAAAATATATAAATATCGTTACTTCTTGCCGTAGAAATTCAATCAAGTCAATAATGGACGGAATATCATCACAGCGAAAACCACGGTTACTAGCTACCGTGGCGAAAATTTATAGATGTACCTTCATAGTCCATTTCAAATTCATAGTAAGCTAATTAATCGCGAACTTCTTGGAAACTTAATTCTGGGAGGAGATCATTCCTGTTCAGGCTTCTTGCTGCCTTGGAAACATTTACCACCCTTTTCGTAAACAATCCAAACAAACTCTGGCCACGGATTTTGAATAATCTCGTATCTACCAATCATGACTGCCCTATCGAAGTCGCCTGGCTAATACGTCGATATGATCGATACCATCGATAACTTCCACACACCGCGAACATATGAAATCCATATCCGGGAAGAAAGTTGATCGCTGGATCCAAAGTTGCTATTTATTGTTGATGATGGTGTTTTATTAAAATATTAGTATTTTATAACATTACCATGATTCATCGGACTCGGAATTTTGTCACTAAAAAGGCATTCAATTTTGACGCTACAATTTTATATCCAATCATACTGTTAATGAGGAATAGTTTTAAAATTCATTGGAACTGAATATGTTAGCCTGATTGAAGTTTTCAATGAGTATCAAGGAGATGAAAAGTTATTTTTGTTTTGGCACTGGTGCTTTATATGGCTTATAGTGCACACTCCACTCACTCTTGTGGAGTGAACAGCACTTGAACTCATTGAACAGTGGAGATGAGTGGAGAAACTAATGTTTCTTTTTGTAGCACAAACCATTCACACATTTCATTCCCTCATTACTTGATTTTCCCTTCTCCCCCCTCACCAATAACAGCTATCCCTGACACATACCTATGTGCCTAGCCAACAGCGCTTCAAGGTTAATGTAAAATAAGTACTGTCAGGTTTGACACTTATATATATCCTACTAAAACCGAGGCTAGAATCCAGCTTGCTTGTTATTATATAGGGAGTACATATGCCTATCTTTTTAAATATGTATCTAGCCCTTTTGAATGTCTATAAGGGGATCGGGTTGTGTGGTGGCTAGAGTACTGGCCTCCTATCTCGAGGGCCTGGGTTATGTACTGGGTTTGGTTCCCAGCAGGCGTGGACTTTTCCATGGCAAACCGATCCCAACTTGAATGCCTAATGGAGGGCATTTCAGGTTCAGTACTTCGGCCGTCAGATGGGACATTAAGCTGTGATCCCCTTGGCGCCTGTGGTTAAGAGTAGGCAGATGCCAACACCGAGTTTCCCTTCACCCTTCCTCCATTACCTGAAATATTCCTACCACTACCCAGTTGCCCAACTATCCTAAATGGTGCAAATGACCTCAGCTGTCGGGCACCTCCCCTGAATAACCAACCAACCAATGTCTATTAACACGTTCAACCCGACGGACGCGAATGCGAGTCCGAGGAGCGTTGCCAAGACACCGAAGGATGCGCATTCGCGTCTGTTAATGACCCCTCTAATAACCTCACTGAAGACCTCTCTGAAGACTTCTCTGAAGGATGCGAACTCATGTCTTTAATAAATTATCGAGTTTTGTTACAAAAAATTTTTTTACTAATTTTAAAATTACATTTCATTGACTGGCCAAATTAATGTGGAGGATAAACCTTTCCGTTTTTCACGATTGCACACTAGAAATATTCTGGGTTGAATGTGTTAATGTATTTCCATGACACATCCATCCATGGATATTCAAATTAATATGGCCATAATATTTATATCATGTGCAAAAGGTAATGAGATTTGGAATATTTTTACCTACTACATGGATCTCTTTGAATCCAAATTCACAAGTTTACAAAATGGACTTAACTGTGCATGTACCGTGCAGGAAGTGTGCATGAACTGTGCAACATGTTTAATTTTTTTAACGGCAGAATAGTTATATTGCAAGTGGCATCATATGGAACTGTGAATATTAATGGATGTATTATTTTTGGGGATGATTTTTTATCTCTAACTAACATTCAGAGGGGACTAGAAAAAAAAATTGCTTAAAACGTAATTGTGATTAGTACATTTTCACACATTAGGTCAAAGGGCAGGTTTTGTGATTATAATTAGTGCAGTAAGTGTAATGCAGGCTAGTAAATTAAAGCATATATATTTTCCCTGTCATGTCCTCTGTGTACTTATAAAAAATTGTAAGCTGTGCATGTAACGTGCAGTTAGTATGCATGAAGCGTGCGCACACTTTCTGCACAGTATTGCACGCTTCCTGCACGGTATTGCACGCTTCCTGCACAGTATTGCACACTTCCCGCACACTTCCTGCACAGGGTAGTTTTCACCAGGGTGGTAATTGGAAGGAGTGGTTTTTATATGTTAGGAGTGCTTGTTATGAATGAGTACCTTTCTCTGAGTATACCTTAGTTTGTCAGGAACAGCATCAAGCTTCAACACTTAGTCCAAGTTGACTAAGTTACTTAGAATCATTTCAACCTCTATTCTCAGCAATTGATGCTGTATACTTGAAGCCATGTCAATTAGGGGTAGTACTGTTACAGTGCAGTAAAAAGATGTTTTTAAATGCTACACTCATATATTAATTGAATCTTGTCATTTGAATCAATGTAGGATTGTTCATAACTGGCTCCTTTGGGCTGGAATTGTTTTTGACTGCTATTGTGGTATGGCTCAGCCAATCCACAAATATCTGTGGCATTGAATGCTCCTTAGGTATATTTTCTGTTAACCAATATTTTATTTATTGTTAACAATGCTTATGCATACATTTTTATTGGATAATTCTATTGTATTTCAGTGGAATGTAATAAATGCACCTGCCACTCTTTGTACCTAACCATCTTAACAACTTGTTTTGAGTGTTTTTTTGTGTTTTTGTCTGAGTTGAATGCTTGCTAATATTTTTTTTACATTTTCTTTTACTTGGAAGTATATTTGACTCACTCTCTATTCTATACTATTTTACAGGTTCAGAGTTTGTCTCAGGAAAATTCACAGTTGAAGGTCTTACTCCATAAAGCTGGCATTGAGTCGCCATCACCCTCACTGCAAAATGTTCCAACAGATTCCCTTAGCAATGGGCAGGAAATGGAAAGGGGTGGTCATGTTACCTCTGGCTTCAATTCAAACAGATCTCCAAGAATTTCGCAACAGCGACCAGCGTCGATGTATGAGACCCGGGAAAGACTTGCATGGGGTGCACAAAATTCTCATCACATAAATTCTGCAATGTCCTCCAACCAGCCCTCAGTAAGTTCTCTCAACAATGGATATGATCTTTGCAATACACCTTATAAGTTTTGATATTGTGCTGATATATTTGAAATGCAAGGTATGTGCATATTTCAATGGAACAATCAATTACAGTGGAAGCTCTATATAGCGAGAGCCTTCGGGAACTGAAAAATCACTCGCTATATAGAATTGTCGTTGTAACCGAAGGTAACTAAATAATCACCTCAGAGCTATATTTTGGGTTATTTTTTGTGGGTGGGGAATATATTGTGATGAGATTGCAATTAAAAATCAAATTTTCGAACATTTCATTTGCCCATGATCGTAACCACTTTCAATTACATCAAATTCTATGTTCTGTGTCATATGCTGGAATATAATAAGTCGAATTTTTACACTTAAGCCCTTGCCTCAGACGCAAATACTATACGACGTGTTAATTATATTGTCATCACCCCGATTGTTTGGTTGCGCCAATTCATATGTCACAACTGCTGGTAATAGCAATTCAACAAACTATTAACCTCAAAACTTTTGGAAACCAGAAAAAATTCATACCTTCTACCTCTCCAAAAGTAGTTGAAAATGGAGTGTAGCGGCTGCTAGATAAAGAAATAAACAGGGATAAAACTGAAGGGGATTTAGTTCCACACAAGCACCAGATTGCTCTCTTCTCCAGGTTAGCAGCAGAAATAAAGGAGAGAACAAACTTCATTTGCTGTAAGATTCGCCATTGAGGAATAAAAGTACCAAAGAAAAATTTGCTATCACGGATTCATTGATTTACAAAAAATGACTCAATGATGTGTCTGCTTCAGTCTCCTGCTCACACTTGCTTTGAGTACATATCCTTCCACATAATTTATTTTATAAAATTCATCCTGAGACGCATTACTTGCTTGGTAAACATCACTGATGATCTTAAGGGCATGTTGTACTTCATCCCTTGAAGGCATAGATACTAGAGATGGACGGATCCAGGTTTTTTGTCGGATCCGGAACTGGATCCTTGCCTGAGTTTCGGATCTTTATCTCAATTTTGGATCCTTAGTTTCAGATACGCGATTCTGAATTTCAGTCCTTTTCTAATCCTAGATTTTTAATATAGGTATACATAAAAACAGCAACAATGGAATTACCACAAAACAGGTAAATTTAGTGTAGAAAAAGTCAACTTCCTATCATCTATGAGGATTATATTTTCATGAATCAAGATTTACGGATGCAATAAGTACCTTTATCTTGTAACTTCTAATATAAAGATCACTTTCCTTATCACCTACTCATCAAGCAATTCAATACATTTTTGAAACCCATACAACTATTCTTTAGAGTGCAGTTAAAAGTAAACTTATACGTTCATTTTCATTAATAAAGGAATTTTTTCCAATTATTAATCAAATCCTTGAACGCTTTCAAATTCTTTTTTAGAAACACAAAAAAATTTTTAATGTGGCCAAGAGATCCCATTTATGGAATATCTGGTGATTCTATTTTTAAGACGAAAAAATTATTATAGAATATCGCTAAACTAACAAATTTGCATCGTCTTATTAATAATAACCTTTAAAATGGAATTTGAGAATTTTATACTCCTAAGGGGAAGTTGTGTAACTCTGATCTTGAAATGAGATTATCCTCTTTTTCATGCCACTAGAAGCAAAATTTAAAAAATGTTCCAGATTTTTTTCCATTGACCCGGGTTTGCAAGAAAAAAGTATGTAATGTCTGATATTTGTTTTGTTTGTTTGGGAGATGTTGGTGAGTAGCTGGGGGAGTGAAGTGGGGGGGATTGTTGGGTTGTTGATGGTTTTGGAGAGAGGAAGAATAAATGAGAGTCTGATACGCAGAGTTGTCTTTATTGAAATTAGAGTTCTCCCGTAATATTTGCCCGACGCTACGAGTAGAATGACATATGGGGAGCCTGCATTCTCTAAACTCGGGTAAGCCGACAATAGCAGAGTGGGGTAGTGGACTGCAGGCAATGAAATTTGATTCTCATTGTATAAAATTTTTCTTTCAGCCATTGAATCAAGAACTTTATCATTCTTCATTTCCAACCTTTGTGTGTGGATACTAACTTTTTTGTACTTCTATCGCTTAAACTAGATTTACAAATGTGTCACTCAAAAATACATTGTAAGGTTAACGTAATGATTCCACGATTTAATTCTGTGATAAAAATTTTTTTCCAATAATTTCACTAACACCAAATTTTATTATTTTTTTGACTTATAAATTGGCATGAAATTTCTGATAATCTACTTTTTTTAACTGCCTACTACCATTACCACAGGAATAAAGCAAGACTGCATTCCTAGGTAGTGTTAAGGATCGAACTCGCGACCGGCAGTACACTTTAACAACTACGGTCTCATAGGTTCACGGGAATCTGGTGAATGTAGGCAACTCGCATGACATTTGGCTTAATTTTTTTTCTCGTGCATCTGGGCCTATGGAGAAAAAAGTAGAGACGAGTATTTTTTTATTTTGTTTTAGTGGCACTGAAAAAATCTTCTTCTCATTTCGTGACCCGAGTTACTTAACCTCTCCTTGTCAGTATCTACCATACCTACATTCCATTTGCGGGGCACATCGATCACGCAGCTGCGAGATGTTAAAATCTCTGACCCGAATCTGAATTAATACTGTCTTTGGATACGATTTCAGTTGCGAATGAAATGAAAGACCCTTGGATCTTTGGACCCGACCCGACCATCCTTAACCCTTTGAGTGCCACCGATTGTTAGGTGGGTATTCCCAGAAGTGCCACGGGCATTTTGCTAATTTTGTAGGCCTTTATTAAAAAAATCATTATTTGTTTATTTGTTGCTATTTTTACATGATTTATTCTGCATTTGAAAGTGAATACTTTCTTCCAAATTAATCTGAAAAAAAATCGGCTGATTTTCTCAATGACACACAATTGTTATAGTTTAATTTGGAATTTACAGATTTGAATTACATATTTTATTTCTCAATTTTAACCAATAAATCGAGAAATAATATCAACTTTAAGGAAATAAACCATTGATAAATATAAAAGATTATTATTTTTCTAGGAATTGATCATATAATATCCATGGAATTAGCACGATTTTTCAATGTATATTTGATTGAGTAACAAAATGCAAATTGCATAAAATTCAGGGGAAATTATCAAAATTATTGGAGGTATATAATGTGAATGTTTTTGCAGACAAGAGAATATTTGGATGTGAAAACGTTAAGAAACATGGTATCTGAATAATAATAACAAGAATTTAAGTCTGTTATTGCCTACAAAATGATAACAATTGCATTACAAATTTTTGAAAATATATACTCATTCTTAGAAAACGATGACAACATTACAAACCCTATTCCAAATCAAACAACTAATTTTCATATTATTCATAAATATGATGAGAGACACAATTTCCATGTAGAACATTTCATGCTGTTCTAGATCTATGGACAGGGCCACGGCCTTTCCTACTGCATACAGCACACACTTTTTCCCTCCGCCCTGAAAGTTTCCTTATCCCATATATTCCTGGCGATACTGTCCTAGGAGTTGACTGACGGGGATCATTCCATCTAAGTAACCATTCACTCACAATACTATCTATTACTTCTGAAAAAAACTGCACTCTTGATATATTTTTCAGGATTGTTTGATTTGTAAGTACATAATATAAGCATTTAGCACCATTTTAGAAATTACATTGCAGACCATTTTCTTCCAGTATATCAAATAATCTTCTCTCATCTAAATACACGTACAACATAATATCCGAAGAATAAATGCCTCCCATGTATCATTGTATCATTGTACTGCTCAATGATTTTTGGACTTTCCTTTGGAAATTCTTGACCCTTGCGAATGATTGAATTGCTTTTGACTATCGAGTTGGTGGAAAGTAATAAAACTGGATTTTTTGTGATTTATTTTCTCGATACCCAAGAATAATAAACTCTTCACTTCTAAAACACTATTTTTTGCCCACTCTAAAGTTTTATTTAAGAGGTTGAGATACCATGGTCCAGAATGCATTGGTAAAAAGAGGTTGAAGTACAGGATTGGAGAAGATTTTGGTGGCGGAAGATGTTTGGGACCAGGAGTTTCCAGGAATTCAAAATGTGGAGGAGGGAGTGAATCAAAATTGTCCTGAACCTTAATGAATTCAGCAGAATGATCACGGCTTCCACTTTCACATTCATCAGAACTGACGCTATCATTGCTATACTCAATAATTGCCGGTCTCTTCTTAGGAATGATTATAACGCTCTCATCTGAGTCTGATAACACTTCCCCTTCACTAGTGTCTCGACGAAAATGGGCGCTGTCTTCACTTTCCACAGAGTCGTCGTCATTACTTAGAGAATTTATGTATTCAGCTAATACCGTATTTACTCGTGTAAGCCGCGCCCTCGTGTATCCCGCGCACCCCTATTTTCGGGAAGGCTCGTGAGGAAAAAAATTATTTCTCAGAAAATTATTTTTTTTGCTCTTGAATCTGCATCATTTTGTCATAACATGAATGCACGTTCTTTAAGAGAAATGCTGTGCCTATATTACATGTACGTCTTTCTCATTAATTGATTTAATTACGTGTTAATATCGTCACGATCGTCATCGCGTCGTGCATCGATGCACGGCCTCTTTTACTATGCACGGCCTCTTTTACTATGCATCTTTTTCTCGTAGCATCTCACAGTAATCACAATTACATACGACACATCATCCAACTATAAAAATGGCATCTTTTCAAAATAACATCTAACTGGAATAATAGCAGAAATATGTACAATTTCAACCCGTGATTACTTTATTATTACGGAAATCGTTGGCATATTAACAAATAAAAGCAGAACGCCATCCGTACCATAGCGGTGGTCTCGTCTGCTCTCTGCGCAGTAGCTGTGGACTTGGACGATTTAACAACACCGGAAAGTCTTGGGAACACACGGAAACAACTAAGCTCAATTTAATAACAATTATAATTCTTATAAAACTAAAGAAAAACATATTCGCGGAAATAGAATCGTAAATCACTAATGAATATTCATATCATAATAGTTCCCATTTTTAGTTTTCGTCACTGCTAGATTCAGATACACCATATTTCCTTCCTGCCGCTCGATTTTCTACTTTTTCGGCATCGCTTATAATATGTTGTTTTGTACTCACGGGAAATGATCGCAATTTCACATCAGAATTATTTTTAGGGTGATAATTGCAAATTATTTTAAAATGCTAAATGATCGATTCGAACTCGTTTACAACACTTACGCACGGATAGTAAGAAGGTATTATCTCTCAGCATACGACTCTTGCCACTATGTAACAAATTCTTTGTCGTGTCTTTGCAATGTAGTTTTAATGTGTACACAAAAGGAGCTATCTATTGCGTAAAAATGTTGCTACAGATACGTGACACTGAAACAAACTCCGCTTACGACTTTGAAAAGACATAAAGACGCCGACCCCTTGTGGCAGTTTACAGGATACAATGTAGATTTAAGTACATATCAGTGCTACAAAGTGTTGTCCTAAGTACGATCTATACACGATAAATCTATTGATTTGTCAAGTGGTGTTTCGGATCTAGCGGTTCTTCGGATCTAGCCGTTTTCAAGTACCGTCGTACGCTCCGACTTTTGGATTTTTATTACAAATTACTTCGAAATTTCAGAATACTTTACATTGTACGATTTACTACTAGACCATACTTACCAATTAACGTCGATATGTTTACGAATGTGAATGCGAAACTTAGGAGAAAAAAACAACAGGAATTTGAGGAAAAATAGAACGCGGTTTACATGAAAATCTGGAGGATTCGTGTAAGCCGCGCACCCCTATTTTTTCACCGGTGTTTCGGGAAAAAAGGTGCGCGGCTTACACGAGTAAATACGGTATGTCATCGTCAACACCAGGTGAAAATTCATTTCTAGAAGTTGACGCCATTTATCAGGTAAAAGATTTATTTCACTTTCAAAAAGCCACCAGTGAAATTTCAATGTGTAAACAACAACAAGAGATGCACACATTGTATTTTTTATGCACAGCATCTTCTTTCAATTACTACTGCAGCATCTACTATGATAACGAGGCTGACAATCGGAGCCACATTACTGACTCAGCACCCCAGCTGACTCAACGCACCAGCTGCAAGAGATAGCATGATAGCAGTTACTTAGTATCTTTTCGCCTGCCTTTCGTAGCTAAAAATCAACGACTTGATCGCAGTGAAACGGCAACAAATTATCTCATCAGAAGCGACATAGCAGAGATGTTTTGAAGCCTAAAGTCTTTTAGCTATGCCATGAATCATTCGCAAAACGAACGAGAATGCGATGTACTTCGGAGAGAATAAAATGTTTCTAAGCATATAAAAAAATAAGAACACGCCAAACATAATATCTCCGACATAAATACAAAGTTCAAAACGTTAGAAAAAAGTCGATTGGTTTTAGGCTAACAAACAATGTAGTTTCCAAAGTGTCGCACCAGAAGCAGTTTCGTGAGAACCAAATGTGGCGCGGAAAATTCAATCGGACATACAGTATTTAAATTACCAAAGCTGTTGATCATTTCCATTAACAATGAAAATTATTGTTCCACGTAGTTATTAAAAGATCATTCTTGTATTATGTGCAATTTACAAGAGTTAAAGATTGAGAAAAACATTGTTTTAACAGGTCTCCTCATAGACGACGATATATCGTCGTTGGCACTTCTGGCACATTCTGCAAACGACGATATATCATCGTGTGGCACTCAAAGGGTTAATTTATGAGTGGTACATTTGTAAATCTAATTTAAAAAACAAAAGTTTAATAAGTGAAAGTGAGTATTCAGATGTAATGGTTTGAAATTGAATATGATAACATTTTCGATGAATCGACTGAAAAAAAAAATTTAACTGCGATAGGGATCGAACTTCGCGCAGTACACTAGCTCTCGTTGTCCGCCTGATCACAAATTTAGGCTACCCGCGTGACATACTACGTATTTTTTTTCTCGCGATACCGGGGTATTGGGGAAAAAGTCATGTTTCTTTATTTTGCTCCTAGTTGCACGGGAACATTTTCATCTAATTTCATGACCTCAGTTACACATCCTCTTCTTGTCAATATCTATCGCACCTACATTCCATTCACGGGGCACTTTGATCGCTAAGCCGCGAAACTTTAAAATCTACGATCTGGATCCGATTTTACTCCTTGTCTTTGGATCCGAATCCGGAACCGATTAAAATGAAAGATCCGTGGATCTTTGGATCCAACGGATCCGATCTGGCCATCACTAATAGATACCATTTCTTCCTCTGATTTGGAGCTAACTTCGTGATTTAAATCAGGAATTCCTTCATCTCCCGCAGCGGCAATCTACTCCTCCTCCATTAACTCTTCACGTACGTGTATACATTCATCTACGTCCACTTAGACATTGAAATCACAAGGGCCAAAATGCTCCTGAATGTCTATCCAACCATCAGGTTCTTCATTTTTCTCCTCCGGTATCTCTATCGGCTGTTCACTCTCACCCCTAATGAATCCAGCATGCCGGAAACATGATGGTATATGAGCCGGAGATATTTTTTCCCAGCTAATGGATACCGCTCGCATAGCATCTAAGACATTCCACTTTAATGCCTTTAACTTGAGCCACGAAGTAATTCACAAATAAACTGCGGAA
This sequence comes from Platycnemis pennipes, assembly GCA_933228895.1. Classification (NCBI taxonomy): domain Eukaryota; kingdom Metazoa; phylum Arthropoda; class Insecta; order Odonata; family Platycnemididae; genus Platycnemis; species Platycnemis pennipes. The sequence continues at coordinate 69,537,733 of OW121847.1, read as the reverse complement.
ATAATGTTTGAACAACTTGATTATCTCTTGGTCTAAAGGCTGCAGAACACTCGTTGTGTTAGGTGGCAGCAGATAAATTTTACATTTCTTAATTCAATTGGCAGATGGGGAGGGCAATTGTCAATGAACAATGCTACTTTCCTATTTTTCCCACCCATCCTAGTATCAAATGCACGTAATCATTGGGTAAATAAAGTTGACGTCTTCCAAGCATTTTTGTTGGCTTCGTATGGGCATGGCATTGTTTTTATCCCCTTGAAATATCGGGGATGAGCAGATTTCCCCACCACGAATGGTTTTACTTTGTTGGAACCATCCATATTTGTGCACGAAAGAACAGTCAACCGCTCTTTCCTTTTTTTCACTCCTCTGCAAGTGTCCCCTCGAATGGCCAGAGATTTGTCTGGAAGGAGGTTATAAAATAAGCCTGTCTCATCTGTATTATACATATCATATGGGCTGTAATTCTCCATATAACTTTTGAAAACAGGAGCCCAGCCCTCCACTGCATTTACATTGACACTCACCGATTCCCCGAATAATTTATGAAGAGTGATTCCTTTCCTGTGCTTAAATCAAGCAAACCAGCCATCGGAACATTTGAAATTCTCAATACCGAGCCTCTCACTTAGATACTTTGCTTTTTCCTTCATCATCGGTCCACTTATTGGAATTCCTGCTGCTCTCTGCTGGCAAAACCACGAGAAAAGGGCAGATTCTGAGGATGTTCCCCTGGCCGCAAATGTTTGTGGTTGCTTGGACTTTGAACCTTCTTGAAGCACTGCAGCACGAATTTTTTCCTCATTCTTAAGAATTATGAATAAGGTCGAGGAAGATATGCCATATTATCTCCCAATCTCACTCTTGGAACACTTGCAACTTTTGCAGTCAGTTATAATTTGTAATTTTGTTTTTATATCCAAGGACTTTCGTTTCCCAGCCATGATGTTGGATCATTCGGACTGAACATGAAACAAAATCAAGAGGCTTGGAAGGATGGCAAAAGAACAATGAAATGTACGAACTTAATAGAAATTAATGTTTAATTAATAAGGATGCATACGGGCATTTTGTGAATGGTCGACACAATAATTTGATCGTCAAAGCGGGCATAAAAATTTACTGTTTGGCATTTAATGCCATTGAAAAGAGCACGTGAGCACAACATTTACCTCTCGTAATAGTGAATGACCGCAGTTGAGGCAGGTCGTTGTCCTCGCTATTACCGATTTAATTTACATGTAAATCATAGGGTTTTAAATGGTTCGTTCCAAATTCCTCGCTATATGCCGTACTCGTTGTATGGGGCTTCCACTGTACACACATGCAGTGCAATGTGTCATGTCACAGTACACTGCATCTGTGCATATTGGTTTAGTTGTTGATTATTGGTAGATAATTAAAAATTCTAATGGTGCATTTAAGAGGGCAATGAGATTTTATTTTGTAGTGCATTCCATCATAACCACTATCCCTGTGAATTAGAGATGGACGGATGCAGGTTTTTTCAGATCCAGAATCGGATGCTTGCTATGGTGATTTTGGTGGCTAACCCTCTTAGTGCCACCGAATTTTGGTGATACTAGCAAAAAGTGCCAGCATGAATTTGAGAGTTTTGTAACTCTTTGTGAAAAATGTAAACAATATGAAGTTACTTTTTACTTAAGCCTGAATCACACGATCATTTTTTACGTCCCTTTTCAGGGATAGCTTAAATGATAGCTCAAATGATAGCTTAAAAATGATCGTCTGACTTGATCACTTCACGGATAGCGGCAATGATAGGGATCGCTATCCCTTTTTTCGTCATTTGAGCACGTCCTTTTTTCCGTCCCTCGGCCTGTCATTTAGCCAATCACAGCGCACGTTCTGAAAGTATCGTTTAGCTGCAGCCAAAAGCTGTCGACGACGGTGTAAATAATCCATAGTTACGAAGTTGTTTACCGTACAGAAATGATACGAGAAGGGACGGCAAAAATGATCGTGTGAGCGGCGAAATGATAGCTTGAGCTATCATTTTTGCGGTCCCTGAAAGCTATAGCTTAAATGATCCCTTTAAAGGGACGAGAAAAATGATCGTGTGATTCGGGCTTTATGAATGTAATGTTCTTTTATTTCTCAAAAATGGATTAATTGTTTTTTTATGGTATTGTGATACATAGCATAAAGGATAAATGTAATTATTACAACAAAAATAGTTTAAACATTAGTTTGCTCCTCAAGCCAATATATCGGCTAGTGGCACTAAGAGGGTTAATTACTAGCTCCTCCAGTGCTTTGAGTCTTTTGTTTTCCTTGTAATATCAGGGGGTCAAAGCCACTCAAATGCCTTCTCTCTACCAGGTGTTTGGGCTATTGGGACTTTTCATTGAGCATTGATAAAGTACCGGTGATGTTTGTTGGCTCAAGTTTTGAAATTTCCCCCAGTTTGACCAATGTGTATTTTATACACTGTATGTTAAAGGTACACTGGTAGCTATACACTACAACCTATTTTGGTGAGCCTGTTATGTCCCTGGACTTCCTGGGACATAAATATAAGCTTCATTTGGGTACTTCAGCTTAGATGACAAAAAATATTAAGTGATTGGCAGACAATGATTCTGTAAAAAGGAAAAAAGTCTCATGTGATAGAAAAAAATAATATTGTCACTCTGAGCATATGTACTCTAGAGTTAAAGGGGTGGAAGAATTTGAAGTACTAATGTTATAGACAGATTACTCTGTATGTGAGCATGGATTACAATGTTGTAATTTCTGAATACTTCTCTATTTAGGAGTCAAATGGAGAATATGATAGTTGTTCCAGTCATCAGCACAATCATACTAGATCACCAGTGCCATGGTCCTCACCTCTCCATAATCGTGGTAGTGTTGGAATGCATAATGGGTCCATGCCAGCTGCTGAAGAGGTTAGGAAAAAAACTGATCACATCACGAAGCGAATTCAAGAACTTTGGTCATCTATGCAAGAAGAGAGACAAGAAGCTTTCGTTTCCTGTGCTGATGGTGTGAGAAATGCTGTTGCCGAACTATCAGCAATTTTTCCTAAGGTATGGCTAACTCTGTTAAAAGGGGCTTTATTACTTCATGGAAATCTTTGAGCTTCCAGTTCACTTGAATTTAAGGGTTATATGTAATGTTGATTTTTTGTAAAAATCCTAACTGATCTATATTCAAAGAAGTTCAGCCCGTGAGAATCGGCCACTGTGCCCTGACCCACTCACACCTCTTCACTGCAGAGAAGACCCCACCTCGATGCATAGATTGTGACTGCCCTCTTACTGTGCGACACCTCCTGACGGAGTGTGACAAGTACCGACATATGCGCAATAGGCTAGGCATCAGGGGAGGCCTAGAATACGTTCTAGGCGATGATCCTGATTGCCTAAGCCGTGTTACAACTTTCCTTGGACTGGACTTTTTAACTCAATATAATGTGTAAAATTTTTATATAGATTGTTATATATTCATTGTTATATATTCATTGTTATATATACAACTGTTGCCATATTAAGTTTGGAAAAAAAAATATTATGATGCAATTAGATTGCGCGTGGTTCTAATGACCTTAGTCGTCGACGCACCCGTAATCCCAAACCTGCTACTAGTTCAGCCCGTGTATTCTAATAATGCTACAAAATTCGGTGGGATTTTCAGTATTTAAAATGTAAATATAGAGTTGAGCTACTTACTTATGCATGAAAATGTTAGAAATAGTAAAATTCTGAATGTGAGAAAAACTGATTTCCAATGGATGAGAAACTTTGGCGTCATCCACATAAATATCCTAAAGGGTAGTTTCCGTAATCAAAGAAAACAGAATTCAGTAGTTTTGATTCATGGCCTACCAGAAATGTATTTATTATATCCTAATGATTTGGATTGTGAAATTTGAAGGGACGTAGGTTTTGACACTTGTTGTAAAGAGGTTCTTTGTAAACATCCATGTATCAATTTCTGTCCAGTAAAAACCACTTTGTAGAACATTCTAGTGGTAGTGGGGATAGACTGGCAATATATGCATATATATATATATATTAGGGATGTGCGAGTACTCGAAAATTCGAGTCGAGTCGAGTAGTTGGTACTCGACTCGAGCACTCGAGTATTTTTACGAAAGTCGAGTTGAGTCGAGTAGTTTTTGTCGACTGAGCCGCCAAGGCCAATAGGTTCAGAAATCTGCCGACAGGAAGCGCTATCATCAAAATCGAGTAAATCTCTGGTTACACGATAGATAACACGTACGAACATGTACTTACGTACGTTCATTTACATTTGCGTGAATGGTTTCATGTACGTTTACGTGAACGGATTCACGTACGTTTGCGTGAACGAATGGATGAATCGGTGGTTACACGGTCCATGAAGCCGCATATGTACCGTATTCCTCCGAATATAGCTAGCCCCCCCTTTTTAGCCGAAATATTCGCGGAAAAAGTCTGGGGTGGGGGACCATATTCGAGCTCAAAGCACCTAATGTCCGTTGTAAAATTCCATCCCCTGAGTTTGAAGGTCACAAAAATGAGTAGTTCAATTTTAAAATGAAGTATATCGAACTAAATCTTGTTTATTTATACGTTTAGTAATGTCAAAAATATATTTTTAGCTTGTTATATTAATTAATTTTTCGACTGAGACAGATAAAAACGCCGGATATTATTCAAGTCGCGGGAAGCAAGTTTGACGCCCACTTGAAGATACACATGAAAAGCCACTTCTCTTTTCTTCGCATAAGATATGGAACATATATTTATCTTAGACTAAATTAGGTTTAAAATAGATTACTCAGTTACTAATTACGTAACGAATAATATTTTAAAATGCGCTATCTCAGCATGCGGAAGTCGGAAATTTAATTCGATTTGATGGTATTCTTCGTGTTTGAAAACTAAGAACGTGTAAAATGACTTAACAAATTGGGAGAATTAGATATGCTTTCAACGTGTACATATTTATTTCGGAAAGCGAGCTCCACGCGACAGGACTTTTGGCCAGGAGAGATAAGCTGCTCGAGGTTGTCAAGTTGTAAGCTACCGTAGGTACCGCGCGCACCAAACACCACGCGAGAAAATTTCTCTAGTGTGCACAGGAAAAATATCCTTGCCTATGCTTGAATAAAAGTTTATACGTTGCAGTATTCACCAAAATAAAATCAGCGATAAGAGCTTTTGTCCCCACATTTCTCGGCTTCTCGACGAAAGAAACAAATTGCATTTTAAATTATCTTCAACTCCGTCTCCAAAATCTTTGCGCGAGGAGACATAGTGACGGTATGCTTCCAAAGATACCGTCAGTTCTTAAAATGAGACTGACTTGCATTCTTAAAGGCGATACTTTTTTTCGCTATTGTCGAGTCCTCATGACTCATTCACAGCGATAGGCGATCTGCTTGCAGCAAATGATTCCACGCGCGCGCTACCTTTCCAGGCATGCTCTGGACATTTGAGCGTGCTTTTATAGCCGAAAATAAATACATATCGATATCAAATAATCAACGAATTCTACTGAGATTTCATAAGTGGATTCATATTAATGACTCGAGAGCAAGAGAAAGGTCCAAACGGTGATTTCCGGAACGGAAAGCGTGCGGGACGGAAAATAACGTAGTCTGACAAATTCATCAATAACAAAAATATTGATGAACGTAATAGTATGAAACTTCGTATAACTATTAACAAGGCCCTTAGCTACAATATGTGAAAAGGAAGTTTGATATCTCGATCTGTGTTGTTCTTACGATGCGCGAATTCGATGGATCCATCCGGTATCAAAAAAAAATTCGCTAAAAATCCGTTCTTAAACACGTACTTCAGTAAAAAAAAATGTAAAAATATTTTAATACTACCAGTAAACGTAGAAATAAACAAGCTTTAATTTGATATACTTTATTTTAGAATCGCTTTAACCATCTTGGAGATATTGGTCTTCAAACTCACGGGTGAAGGAAATTTTGTAACAGATGGTAGGCATCCCATTATAAGGGCATTACGAATGATATAGGTATCGTATAAAACTTATAAGTTTTACTATTCCATTTTTTTATTTCCTATTTAGGATTATTAATTACATCATTAATTTCAAGTTCCTAGTCATATCTTAAGATAGATAATTATAAATTTCTATAGATAATTATCTATAATAATTTTTTGTTCAAATATATTTCCTTAGAAATCGAAAACTTTAATCCACAGGACTCTATACAAAATTCATATACATGCTCACATTCATCCGTGAATGAAAATTCATTGTTCAAACATTATTAACTTGCATTAATGGATATTGGAAATAACCCGTGCTGATATTGGGTGTTCATGCATCGTGCAAATGGGTCTGATTGATACAGGTCATTTTTATGAATCTAAGTTCTATCTTGTTTAGGCAGAAATCACCGATTTTGAAGAGATGGTGCCATTAATTGGAAGAGGAAGAAAAGTATATGTTAAAAAACTAACTATGTAATTAACGGCCAATCATAAATTTGAGGCGCGAGCTTATCAAATATTTACTGCACAAATTAGGCATATTGTATGAAATTCACTGTACTGTTGGACTAACCATGGCATACACGACATCACTGAGAAAGCGTTTAGCTCTGAAAAGAAATACATAGGAATGCGAAATGCAAGGAATTTGCTCTTCTAATTAGGCTTATGTATTCCTTAAGAAAAAATATTTTGCCTCTTGGCTTACTTTAATGTTAATAGGGCATGTCACTCATATAGGCCACATATTATGCCGAAGTACACTCTAGGTACCGTACTGCAAGCTAATTTACACATTTTTGAGTAATCCTAGGAATGAAGGTAATTTTCTTATTTCGAGAGCTACCGGAAAATTTCCATTATGTCTTTTGGCCAGCGCTACGTGTCATATTAATTTGACTGTTTATAACTATGCATTAGGTAGGTAGACCTGCCATTTGATAGTCAGATTGCTGGATAACTTCAATTGCGATGACTTAAGTAAGAACTGGGTCTCTTCACTCATGTACAATAATGTTCAAACTTGACTCGACTCGACTCGATACTCGCGAGTATTTTACAACTCGACTCGATACTCGACTCGAGGTCAAAAAGTGCTACTCGCACATCCCTAATATATATATATATTCGACGCTCATGGCGCCATTCTCGATCCGGAGAGAGTGATGTTCTCCGGGTAGAGTGAGGGGGTGGAAGGGAAAGAAAGGAGGGGGAAGAAGGGGCTGGTGGAGGGGAGGAAAAGGTGACCAATGGGGGCTCTCAATGTTGGAGATTGAGGCCAGGATATTCCCATGCCTTAGAAATGAAAATATGGGCAGATTCTCTGGTTCTCACCTCTATACTGCCGGCGGATTCAGGGAGGACTTCAATAATATTGAGGGAAAAGCAATGGTCGAAGGGGTGACCGTGGGAATCGGTGTGCTTCGGAATGGGATCAAGGAAGGGGGGAGACTTGGTGGAGTGACGATGGCCATTCATACGGATCGACAGTGGGGTGGTGGTCTCACCGATATAAAATGAGGGACAAAAATTACAGGAGAGGCGATAGATAGTGTTGATGGAGATGCAGGTCGCCGTAGTGGAAGACCGATTGATGGGACGTGTGGGACGGAGAAGCGGGCAACATTTGCACCTTGAGCGACAGCAAGGCGATGACAAAGGAGAGCGGGTGGATGGTGGTTGAAGGGAGGGCCTAGTGGATTTGAAAATGTCACGTAAGTTAGGCGGGCGTTTGAAGCAGACTGAGGGGCAGGAGGGCAGAAGAAGGGAAGTGGAAGCGTTGTTCTTAATGATGGGGAACAAGTCTCTGAGGATCTTATTAATTCTATGGGCGCCGGGAATGTATGTTGTGAATAAGTTAACGGTTTGAGGGGGGTCAGACTTGGCACGGGGGGTGAATTTGGCAGTGGGAGGGAGGATTTTGTTGTAGAGAAGTTTTTCGGGGTACCCGCGTTTCCTGAGGGAGTGATGGAGGCTGTCTGTATATTTTTGGAGGGAAGGGGCGTTGTTACATATACGGTGTCCTCGGGTGGAGAGGGAGAACGGGATCGAACGCTTGATATGTGGCGGGTGGCAGCTTTGGAAGTGAAGGTATTGTTCGTGATTTGTCGGTTTTTTGTGGACAGAGGTAATGAATTTTTGATTTTCCAAGAGAATATTGATATCCAAAAAGGTAATTGAGGATTCAGAGATGGAAGAGGTGAAAGAAACTGAGAAAGAAGTATTTAGGGAATTTATGAAAGAGAGAAGGGAATCATGTCCGTGGGGCCAGAGCAGAAAGATGTCGTCAATATAACGAGCCCAGAAGAGAGGTTGAAGCGTTTGTTTGCATAGAAAAGTGCTTTCGAGGTGGCCCATGAATAGATTGGCATAGGAAGGTGCCATGCGGGTGCCCATAGCGGTGCCTTTGGTTTGAAGGAAAAATTGGCCATTAAATGAGAAAGAGTTCTTTGTAAGTACCATTTCGGCGAGGCGGACAATGAATTGAGTGGAGAGAGAATGTGGTGTCTGTCGTCGTGAGAGGTAGTAACGGAGTGATTCTAGGCCCTCGTTGTGTGGAATAGATGTATAAAGTGAATTAACATCAATCGTTGCCATAATAAGATTGGTGCCTGTGATTGGGACGGAGTGAAGCAGGTCAAGAAAGTGATAGGAGTCTTTGATAAAAGAGGGGAGGGTAGTGACTATGGGTTGCAGGTGATGGTCGACGAGGGCGGAGATGCGCTCTGTGGGGGAATTGGTACTGGAGACAATGGGGCGTCCTGGGTTATTGGGCTTATGGATTTTTGGAAGTAGGTAAAAATGGGGGGTCTTGAAGTTGGGGGGGGACAGAATGGCAATTTCGGAGGGAGAAAGCCCTTCGGTGGGTCCAAATTCCTTAAGAAAGGAAGAAATTTCAATTTGGAACTGTGGGTTAGGGTCTAGAATCACTCCGTTACTACCTCTCACGACGACAGACACCACATTCTCTCTCCACTCAATTCATTGTCCGCCTCGCCGAAATGGTACTTACAAAGAACTCTTTCTCATTTAATGGCCAATTTTTCCTTCAAACCAAAGGCACCGCTATGGGCACCCGCATGGCACCTTCCTATGCCAATCTATTCATGGGCCACCTCGAAAGCACTTTTCTATGCAAACAAACGCTTCAACCTCTCTTCTGGGCTCGTTATATTGACGACATCTTTCTGCTCTGGCCCCACGGACATGATTCCCTTCTCTCTTTCATAAATTCCCTAAATACTTCTTTCTCAGTTTCTTTCACCTCTTCCATCTCTGAATCCTCAATTACCTTTTTGGATATCAATATTCTCTTGGAAAATCAAAAATTCATTACCTCTGTCCACAAAAAACCGACAAATCACGAACAATACCTTCACTTCCAAAGCTGCCACCCGCCACATATCAAGCGTTCGATCCCGTTCTCCCTCTCCACCCGAGGACACCGTATATGTAACAACGCCCCTTCCCTCCAAAAATATACAGACAGCCTCCATCACTCCCTCAGGAAACGCGGGTACCCCGAAAAACTTCTCTACAACAAAATCCTCCCTCCCACTGCCAAATTCACCCCCCGTGCCAAGTCTGACCCCCCTCAAACCGTTAACTTATTCACAACATACATTCCCGGCGCCCATAGAATTAATAAGATCCTCAGAGACTTGTTCCCCATCATTAAGAACAACGCTTCCACTTCCCTTCTTCTGCCCTCCTGCCCCTCAGTCTGCTTCAAACGCCCGCCTAACTTACGTGACATTTTCAAATCCACTAGGCCCTCCCTTCAACCACCATCCACCCGCTCTCCTTTGTCATCGCCTTGCTGTCGCTCAAGGTGCAAATGTTGCCCGCTTCTCCGTCCCACACGTCCCATCAATCGGTCTTCCACTACGGCGACCTGCATCTCCATCAACACTATCTATCGCCTCTCCTGTAATTTTTGTCCCTCATTTTATATCGGTGAGACCACCACCCCACTGTCGATCCGTATGAATGGCCATCGTCACTCCACCAAGTCTCCCCCCTTCCTTGATCCCATTCCGAAGCACACCGATTCCCACGGTCACCCCTTCGACCATTGCTTTTCCCTCAATATTATTGAAGTCCTCCCTGAATCCGCCGGCAGTATAGAGGTGAGAACCAGAGAATCTGCCCATATTTTCATTTCTAAGGCATGGGAATATCCTGGCCTCAATCTCCAACATTGAGAGCCCCCATTGGTCACCTTTTCCTCCCCTCCACCAGCCCCTTCTTCCCCCTCCTTTCTTTCCCTTCCACCCCCTCACTCTACCCGGAGAACATCACTCTCTCCGGATCGAGAATGGCGCCATGAGCGTCGAAACGTCTCCCAGTTTACTTTGTGAGTGTCTCTTTTTTTTGTGTATCTATGTTTTTTGTTAAGTGTCCTCTTGTGCGAACTATTGTGTATCCGCCTAGTGCGTCCTCTTTGTGAACATATATATATATATATACATATATATATATATACAAAACACCATTCATACGCAACGCCATAGGTGCAAATACACAAATATAAAGTCAGACAGAAGGTGAAAATTTATATTTGTATATATATATATATATATATATATATATAAATTATATATTATATAATATATAATTTAATATATTATTATATTATTATATTATAATATATTATAATATTATAATATATTATATATATATATATATATATAATATTATATTATAATATATAATATTATAATATATAATATATATATTATAATATATAATATATTAATATTATAATATATTATAATATTAATATATTATATAATTATATATATATATATATATATATATAGCAATTTCAGGAAGCACGTGACGTGTAACACATGTATAATAGTCACTAGTTGCGACGACATAAAAAACACAGAAAACACAAGTAAGGGACACTCACAAACGAATAAAACAGGAGCTTTCGAACAGCGTTGCTGTCTTTCTCAACCAGAAAGGAATACTGAGAGGATATGGACCCATGACACCAACTCCCTTAGCACTTTTGTTTCCTCTTTGAATTCTTCAGCCTCTATCTCTTTCACTTCTTCCTTTTCCAGTTCTAACATCACTTTCTTGGACGTAGACATCTCCCTTTCTGACAGCAAATTCAAAACCTCGGTACACATTAAAGCCACCAACAAGCAACAATACCTTCACCACAGTAGCTGCCACCCACCCCACACCAAACGCTCCATCCCCTATTCTCTTTCCATCCGCGGACACAGGATCTGCAACAATCCCGACGACCTAAACTTTTACCTTTCTAATCTACACACCTCCCTTCTCCGTCGTGGTTACCCAGAAAACCTTCTCCAAAAAAGGATTCTAAAAAAACCTTACACCCCACAACCATCTCACAGCAAACAACGCAATTCCCCTTCTCTACTCACCACCTACTTCCCTGGCGCACATTCCTTACAACGAGTCCTACAAGATCTTTTCCCTATTCTTTCAGACCACAATTCCACTTCAAAACTTTTCCCAAAATGTCCCCGCATTACATACAAAAGACCGCCTAATTTGAGCAATATTTTCAAAACTACCCGCCCGCTTCTCAAATCCGTGCCACACACTCACGTCCCCCCCTCTCCATGCAAACGTCCGAGATGCAAGACTTGCCCTATATTCTCTTCTCCTCCTGCCTCTTTCCTTCCCACACTCAGGTCTCTGCCAATTTTTCCTTCATCTACTTGTGTCTCCACCAATATCATCTACCTCCTCCAATGCAATTTCTGTCCTGCCTTCTATGTAGGACAATGCACCACCCCTCTTAACATAAGAGTTAATAATCACCGTGCTTCCTGTATTCCGTCATCCCCGCACTCATCACTACCAGTACCTAAACACGCGTCTACTCATGACATGCCTTTCAATCAATGTTTTAATGTTTCCGTTATTGCCTCCCTCCCCCCCTCAGATTCCGCCGTCAACCTGCACACACTTGAACAAACTTGCATACTCCTCCTCAGGGCATGCACCCCCCCTGGGCTCAATGTGTCCTTTTAACCGACACTTGTACTCATTGTGACTACAATGTGTCCCCCACCACTTCCCCTCCCCGTTTCTCCTTCTTCCCCTCCCCGACTCTCCGTTTTCCCCTCCATTCCCCTTCCACTCCTAAATACCCTTTCCCCCATATCCTCTCAGTATTCCTTTCTGGTTGAGAAAGACAGCAACGACGTTCGAAAGCTCCTGTTTTATTCGTTTGTGAGTGTCCCTTACTTGTGTTTTCTGTGTTTTTTATGTCGTTGCAACTAGTGACTATTATACATATATATATATATATATATAGGATCGCAACTAGTGACTATTATACATATATATATATATATATATATATATTCACAAAGAGGACGCACTAGGCGGATACACAATAGTTCGCACAAGAGGACACTTAACAAAAAACATAGATACACAAAAAAAAAAAAAAAGAGACACTCACAAAGTAAGCTGGGAGACATTTCGACGCTCATGGCGCCATTCTCGATCCGGAGAGAGTGATGTTCTCCGGGTAGAGTGAGGGGGTGGAAGGGAAAGAAAGGAGGGGGAAGAAGGGGCTGGTGGAGGTGAGGAAAAGGTGACCAATTGGGGCTCTATGTTGGAGATTGAGGCCAGGATATTCCCATGCCTTAGAAATGAAAATATGGGCAGATTCTCTGGTTCTCACCTCTATACTGCCGGCGGATTCAGAGAGGACTTCAATAATATTGAGGGAAAAGCAATGGTCGAAGGGGTGACCGTGGGAAGCGGTGTGCTTCGGAATGGGATCAAGGAAGGGGGGAGACTTGGTGGAGTGACGATGGCCATTCATACGGATCGACAGTGGGGTGGTGGTCTCACCGATATAAAATGAGGGACAAAAATTACAGGAGAGGCGATAGATAGTGTTGATGGAGATGCAGGTCGCCGTAGTGGAAGACCGATTGATGGGACGTGTGGGACGGAGAAGCGGGCAACATTTGCACCTTGAGCGACAGCAAGGCGATGACAAAGGAGAGCGGGTGGATGGTGGTTGAAGGGAGGGCCTAGTGGATTTGAAAATGTCACGTAAGTTAGGCGGGCGTTTGAAGCAGACTGAGGGGCAGGAGGGCAGAAGAAGGGAAGTGGAAGCGTTGTTCTTAATGATGGGGAACAAGTCTCTGAGGATCTTATTAATTCTATGGGCGCCGGGAATGTATGTTGTGAATAAGTTAACGGTTTGAGGGGGGTCAGACTTGGCACGGGGGGTGAATTTGGCAGTGGGAGGGAGGATTTTGTTGTAGAGAAGTTTTTCGGGGTACCCGCGTTTCCTGAGGGAGTGATGGAGGCTGTCTGTATATTTTTGGAGGGAAGGGGCATTGTTACATACACGGTGTCCTCGGGTGGAGAGGGAGAACGGGATCGAACGCTTGATATGTGGCGGGTGGCAGCTTTGGAAGTGAAGGTATTGTTCGTGATTTGTCGGTTTTTTGTGGACAGAGGTAATGAATTTTTGATTTTCCAAGAGAATATTGATATCCAAAAAGGTAATTGAGGATTCAGAGATGGAAGAGGTGAAAGAAACTGAGAAAGAAGTATTTAGGGAATTTATGAAAGAGAGAAGGGATTCATGTCCGTGGGGCCAGAGCAGAAAGATGTCGTCAATATAACGAGCCCAGAAGAGAGGTTGAAGCGTTTGTTTGCATAGAAAAGTGCTTTCGAGGTGGCCCATGAATAGATTGGCATAGGAAGGTGCCATGCGGGTGCCCATAGCGGTGCCTTTGGTTTGAAGGAAAAATTGGCCATTAAATGAGAAAGAGTTCTTTGTAAGTACCATTTCGGCGAGGCGGACAATGAATTGAGTGGAGGGAGAATGTGGTGTCTGTCGTCGTGAGAGGTAGTAACGGAGTGATTCTAGGCCCTCGTTGTGTGGAATAGATGTATAAAGTGAATTAACATCAATCGTTTAGGTCGTCGGGATTGTAGCAAGACCCTCTGAATTCCGCATTCAGAGGGTCTTGCTGCTCTGCGCCATTACCTTTCCCAGCGTCCCACACCACAAACGCCTAGCACTTAATTTCTTCTGGATCTCAGCCGTTTTATCCTCACACACAATGCCTTTTCTTTTGACAATAAATATTATCTCCAGGAGACCGGCTGCGCCATGGGAAGCAGGTTTAGTCCCTCCTACGCCAACCTTTTTCTAGGCCTCTTCGAAGATAAATTCTTGACTAACTACCCTCTCAAACCCCTCCTTTGGCTCAGATACATTGACGATATTTTCCTCCTCTGGACCCATGACACCAACTCCCTTAGCACTTTTGTTTCCTCTTTGAATTCTTCAGCCTCTATCTCTTTCACTTCTTCCTTTTCCAGTTCTAACATCACTTTCTTGGACGTAGACATCTCCCTTTCTGACAGCAAATTCAAAACCTCGGTACACATTAAAGCCACCAACAAGCAACAATACCTTCACCACAGTAGCTGCCACCCACCCCACACCAAACGCTCCATCCCCTATTCTCTTTCCATCCGCGGACACAGGATCTGCAACAATCCCGACGACCTAAACTTTTACCTTTCTAATCTACACACCTCCCTTCTCCGTCGTGGTTACCCAGAAAACCTTCTCCAAAAAAGGATTCTAAAAAAACCTTACACCCCACAACCATCTCACAGCAAACAACGCAATTCCCCTTCTCTACTCACCACCTACTTCCCTGGCGCACATTCCTTACAACGAGTCCTACAAGATCTTTTCCCTATTCTTTCAGACCACAATTCCACTTCAAAACTTTTCCCAAAATGTCCCCGCATTACATACAAAAGACCGCCTAATTTGAGCAATATTTTCAAAACTACCCGCCCGCTTCTCAAATCCGTGCCACACACTCACGTCCCCCCCTCTCCATGCAAACGTCCGAGATGCAAGACTTGCCCTATATTCTCTTCTCCTCCTGCCTCTTTCCTTCCCACACTCAGGTCTCTGCCAATTTTTCCTTCATCTACTTGTGTCTCCACCAATATCATCTACCTCCTCCAATGCAATTTCTGTCCTGCCTTCTATGTAGGACAATGCACCACCCCTCTTAACATAAGAGTTAATAATCACCGTGCTTCCTGTATTCCGTCATCCCCGCACTCATCACTACCAGTACCTAAACACGCGTCTACTCATGACATGCCTTTCAATCAATGTTTTAATGTTTCCGTTATTGCCTCCCTCCCCCCCTCAGATTCCGCCGTCAACCTGCACACACTTGAACAAACTTGCATACTCCTCCTCAGGGCATGCACCCCCCCTGGGCTCAATGTGTCCTTTTAACCGACACTTGTACTCATTGTGACTACAATGTGTCCCCCACCACTTCCCCTCCCCGTTTCTCCTTCTTCCCCTCCCCGACTCTCCGTTTTCCCCTCCATTCCCCTTCCACTCCTAAATACCCTTTCCCCCATATCCTCTCAGTATTCCTTTCTGGTTGAGAAAGACAGCAACGCTGTTCGAAAGCTCCTGTTTTATTCGTTTGTGAGTGTCCCTTACTTGTGTTTTCTGTGTTTTTTATGTCGTCGCAACTAGTGACTATTATACATGTGTTATACGTCACGTGCTTCCTGAAATTGCTATATATATATATATATATATATAGTATATATATATATATATATATATATATATATATATATATATATATATATATATATGAATGTAATGTAGTACATATATATATATATATATATATATATAAAATATGTAGAAGAGAGAGAAGAGATGTCCTAATAAATGCTAGCAACAAGGTGTTGAGGGTGGGGGTGAAGGAAAGGATAATCAGTGGACACTTACCAGTAGATGACCCATGGAGAGCCTGGTGTCCACTGCGCTTTGGAGCTTTCGGGTCACGAACCCTTCTTCAGCTGGAGGAGATCACTACTGGGGTGTCACACTGGAGTCAAGGGTTTCGGTTGGTGTGTGAAAAGGGGATTGGCTAGGGTAAAAAGGAGGGAGGGGGAAGAGGGTGGACTAGGAAGGGGAAATGGAGAGGGAAATTGGACGGGTGGAGAAAGCTAGCGAATGTTGATGCCGGGAGAAGTGGTTGATTTTAATATGGAAATATAGGCGAGCTCCCAGTGACGGAGCTCTAACGTAGATGTTTCAGGTGGGAATGCTCTGATTACCTTCACTCTGAAGCAGTCATTGAAGGGAAGGTTATGAGAATTGGCGTGCTCGGCTACTGGCAACCTTAAATGTCGGGTGACACTGCTCCTATGGTTATTGATTCGCATATTAAAAGAGGTGGTCGTCAGTCCTATATAGAAGGCCTGGCAGTGATTACAGGAAATTTCATAAATTACATTACTCGAAGAGCAGGTTCCTCGAGAATGTATTTGGTATGTGACGTTTGTAACCGGGCTGATAAAGGAGTGGGAATGGGAGTTAATGGGGCATGTGAGGCATCTGGGTTTGTTACAGGGATGTGAGCCAATCGGTTGGAGATCGGAGGCACAAACTGATGATGGTAGTTGTATCTCGCGAATCCAAAGGCTGTTTTGGAGATTGGTAGGACGACGAAAGGAAAGCACGGGAGGTCTCGGGATAAGTGAGGAAGTTAAGGGGGAAGATAAAAGAATACATTGGGCTGACTTAAAGATAGTTTTTAATGCAAAATCTAGGCCCGGATGAAACGTGGTGGCGAAGATGGTAAGATTATTTGGTGATATTTCTTCTGGCTCTGCTGTTGAGCGTGGCCCGTTGCGGGGAGCGCACGCCTTGGCCAGCTGCTCTCGGACTATTGAGGGTGGGTAACCACGGTTGAGGAAGGCTGATTCCAGGTCTTTTAAATAATTGAGGAAGAAATAGGTTTCAGAACAGATACGGCGACCTCGACGTGCCAAAGAGTATGGTAGGGAGCGCTTGCAGTGTTCGGGATGGCAGCTATCCCAGTGTAAGTACTGCTGCAAGTTCGTAGGTTTCACGTGGACCGATGTGCTTATTGTCCTATCATGTAAGTGGATGTCTACATCTAAGAATGTAATGAGCGAGGTGGAAGAGTGGGTGGTGAATTTTAGGCTAGGGTGCGAATTTATTTGTTGAATGAAATTGTTTAGGGTGTCAGTGCCATGCATCCAAATCATGAAGATGTCGTCTATGTAGCGGAGCCAGATTAAGGGTTTAAGGGGAGATGAGGATAGAAGTTTTTCCTCCCATTTACCTAGAAAACAAGACGCGTAGGAAGGTGCCATCCTCGTTCCCATGGCCGTACCCCTGACCTGAAGAAAATGGCGTCCTCCAAAGGTGAAGTTGTTTTTTGTGAGCACCATTTTCATCAGATCAAGGAGGAATTCGGTGGAGGGACGTGATTCCGTGGGTCTGCTGATTAAAAATTCTTTTGCGGCTGCCAGGCCTTCTTTATGGAGTATGTTGGTGTACAAGGAGCACACATCTATTGTGACCAGGATGGAGCCGGGAGGAAGAGGTGAGTGGAGGAGTTTTAGTTTTTCAAGAAAATGATTTGTGTCACGCACGAAGGACGGCAAGTTGCGGACGAATGGCTGGAGATGGAAGTCAATTAGGGCAGAGATTCTTTCGGTGGGGGAGTTGTAACTAGAGACTATCGGGCGACCAGGGGTGCCAGGCTTGTGTATTTTGGGGAGTAAGTAGAAGGTGGGGGTGCGGGGGTTCGGGGGAATAAGGAGGGAGATCTCACTTTTTGAGAGACCTTCCTTAGGGCCCTCAGAGCGTAGCTTCCGCGCAACTACAGTGAGATACTCGGGGGTTGGATCTGAGGGAAGAGATTTGTAGGAAGAGATGTCGCTCAGTTGGCGATTCGCTTCCTCCTCGTATTTCTGCCGGTCCATTACGACTGTTGTGGAGCCCTTGTCGGCAGGAAGGATGATTATTTTTTGGTTCTTTCTAAGGGAGATAAGGGCATGTAGTTCGTCCCGCGAGATATTCTTAGAGGTCGGGAGGGAATTGGAAAATTCTTGGGACGCTAACTGAGAGGAAATATAATTTAGGTATAATTCAATAGGGTGATTAGCGGGAAGAGTGGGCGGGCAGAAAGACGATGGTTCCTTAAATTTTGAAAGAGGATTTTGCGGTGGAAAATTTCCCTCCTCGTTGGCATTGAGTGCGGCGATGGAGCAGTTAGCGAAGTAATAATTTAGTCTTATGTTCCGCGCGAAGGCATGAAAGTCAGAAAGGAGGCGGAAGTGGTCGAACCTAGGGGTGGGGCAGAAGGAGAGACCCTTGGACAGAAGGGACGATTCTGAGAGGGTGAGTGAGTGGGAGGATAAATTGACGACGGCCTCCTTAGAGCGCTGGTCGCAGGGATTCTGCGTCTGGTCACCAGATGGAAAGGAGGTCCTGGGTTTTTTGGGTATTTTATGGTGCTTGAGCTGTCGCGGAGCGGGGGTGGGCAGACCTAATAGGTCCGCCAAGCAAGGCCTTTCGGCGAAGAGGGGTGCACTAGTGGAAATGGGTTGTCCGAGAGAAAAGGGGAGGGGGAGGCCTAGCCGCAAGTGCTGGAGACAAAGGTTTGAGAGTTTTTTTGTGAGGGCAAGTCGGTGCTTACGTTTTTGGGAAGACGCGCGAGAGAATATTCTCGTTGTGTCTATTCCGTTCATACGGGTCACTTGCTTTAGTTTATTAACGTTTTCCGAGTGGAACTTGGCCATCGTCCGGTACTGAGAGAGCACAGCACGTGTCACGGACAATGAAAAGCTGTATTGGAGGATAGCAAGCGATTGACGACATTCAGAGTTCAGGCCAGATAGAGGGAGACGAACGGTGAGACCGTTGGGGGATATGCCGAGTTGTAGGCAGGAGGCAAGGAATTCAATATGACAAGAGAGAGATGAGAGTTTATCGAGATGGTATCTCAATTGTTGTATAGACTCCATTGTGACTAGAAAATATGGATAAAGAAAGGCAAAGGAAAGAGAATTCTAAGAAATAAAAGAAGAAAGTGAGTAGTGATAACGAGAAAAGAGAATAAATAATATAAAATATGTAGAAGAGAGAGAAGAGATGTCCTAATAAATGCTAGCAACAAGGTGTTGAGGGTGGGGGTGAAGGAAAGGATAATCAGTGGACACTTACCAGTAGATGACCCATGGAGAGCCTGGTGTCCACTGCGCTTTGGAGCTTTCGGGTCACGAACCCTTCTTCAGCTGGAGGAGATCACTACTGGGGTGTCACACTGGAGTCAAGGGTTTCGGTTGGTGTGTGAAAAGGGGATTGGCTAGGGTAAAAAGGAGGGAGGGGGAAGAGGGTGGACTAGGAAGGGGAAATGGAGAGGGAAATTGGACGGGTGGAGAAAGCTAGCGAATGTTGATGCCGGGAGAAGTGGTTGATTTTAATATGGAAATATAGGCGAGCTCCCAGTGACGGAGCTCTAACGACATTCGCTAGCTTTCTCCACCCGTCCAATTTCCCTCTCCATTTCCCCTTCCTAGTCCACCCTCTTCCCCCTCCCTCCTTTTTACCCTAGCCAATCCCCTTTTCACACACCAACCGAAACCCTTGACTCCAGTGTGACACCCCAGTAGTGATCTCCTCCAGCTGAAGAAGGGTTCGTGACCCGAAAGCTCCAAAGCGCAGTGGACACCAGGCTCTCCATGGGTCATCTACTGGTAAGTGTCCACTGATTATCCTTTCCTTCACCCCCACCCTCAACACCTTGTTGCTAGCATTTATATATATATATATATATATATACTTTCTTCGAAAATCACTCAGGTGAATAATAGTTCAATATAAGTTTATCACAGGCGTGATGACACAAAAAAAATAGAAAATAGTGAAAGGACTCACTGGTATATTCTTAATTTTCGGCGGCACAACCGCCTTCTTCAGAGGGTAGAGGAGAATAGACTGAACTAGGATGGAGTGGAGAGGATGGCACTGAGGGGAAAAGACAGGGGAGGGGGTTGGAGTGTGGGAGGACAGGGGAGGGGGTTGGAAAAGGATGAAGAGGGGAAGGGGCGATTAATGACTAACATTGAGGCCCGGGGGATTATACGCTTGCAAAATCCAAATGTAAGCTAGCTCTAAGGAATTAAGTTTAAGTGCAGATGCTGTCGGGGGGAGGGAAGCCAAAACCGACACATTAAAACAATTGTTGAAAGATTTCTCGTGGCTGAAGGAGTGTTGGGCCACGGAAAGAGAAGACGACTGAGAGGGGTCGTTGCACGAGGAGCGGTGATTATTTATTCTAATGTTTAGTGGAGTGGAGGATTTACCAATGTAAAATGCTGGGCAATGTTTACATTGTAGCCGGTAGACCACATTGCTGGAGGTGCAGGTGGACGGGGGAGGTGGTGGAAGCAAGGCAGAGGGAGGAGGCGATGTGAAAATCGGACAGGTTTTGCACCTCGCATGGTGGCATGGCGAGGGCTTGTTTTTGGGGGTGGAAATGGTCCTGGTGAGGGGATTAGTGGATTTTAATATGTTGGACAGGTTGGCGGGGCGTTTGAAAGTGAGGGAGGGTGCGGTAGGAAATATATTGGCGGTACATTTATTGCTCAGAAGGATGGAGTGAAGGTCCTTAAGTATAGGCTTGAGGGCCTGGACGCCTGGAAAGAAGGTGGTGCATAGTGACAGGCTGTGGGTAGCCTTTGTAGAGGGAGATTTGGGGGTGGGGGAGCGCTTGATGATTTTATTGTGAAGAAGGTTTTCCGGGTAGCCGCGCTGAAGAAGGGAGTGATGAAGGTTGGTGAGAAATTTGTTTAGGGATTCGGGATTATTGCAGATGCGGTGGCCACGAATGGAGAGGGAATAGGGGAGGGAGCGTTTGGTGTGTGAGGGATGGCAGCTGCTGTAATGAAGATATTGCTGCTTGTTGGTGGGTTTTATATGGACAGAGGTGTGGAATTTGTTATTGTCAAGCATAATATCGACGTCCAGGAAGGTGATATGGGAGTTAGAAGTGGAAGATGTGAAAGAGAGGCAGGAGGAGGCATTCAAAGCGGAAATAAAGTTGTCAAGGGTGTTCGTTCCGTGCGTCCAGAGGAGGAATATGTCGTCGATATAGCGAAGCCAGAGGAGAGGTTTCAAAGGATAGTTGGAGAGGAAAGTTTCTTCCAGGTGGCCAAGGTAGAGATTGGCGTAAGAAGGACTGAATCTACTGCCCATGGCGCACCCTTTTGTCTGTAAGTAGAATTTTCCATTGAAGGAAAAAGAGTTATGAGTGAGGATGATTTTGGAGAGGTCAATGAGGAAGTCAGTGCTGGGTACATGTGGAGTTGGACGTTTGGAGAGGAAGTACCGAAGGGAGGAAAGGCCATCAGGGTGAGGGATAGAGGTGTAGAGGGAGGTGACATCTATTGTGGCCATTATGATCTGCGTTTCCGCAGGTAGGGAGGTGGAGTTGAGGAGTTGGAGGAAACTGTATGTATCCTTAACATAAGAGGGTAAGGATTGGACAAGTGGCTGGAGGTAGTAATCCACAAAGGCTGAAATTCTTTCCGTGGGGGAGTTGCAAGATGATACAATGGGACGCCCCGGATTATCCTTTTTGTGGATTTTGGGGAGGATATAAAAATGTGGAGTGCGTGGGTGTGGGGGTGATAGCGCGGAGATATCGTCAGCCGAGAGGCCCTCACTTGGGCCCGTGCTATTTAGAAAGTGGATAATTTCCTTTTGGAAATTAGGATTTGGATCAGTAGGTGTTTGGGAATAGGATGAAGTATCAGCCAGTTGTCTTCCAGCTTCGGCAATGTAATCGGAGGTGTCAAGGATAACGACTGTGGAGCCCTTATCTGCCGACGTGATGATGATTTCCGGATTATTAACAAGTTTTCTGAGGGCTATGGATTCTGCACGTGAGAGGTTAGGTGTTGGATTTAGGGAATTTAGGAAGTGGGGACTTGAAACTTTGGAAAGAAGCAGATTTATGAATATTTCGAGCGGATGGTTAGGAGGAAGGGTTGGGGGTTCCCGTGTGGAAGGGGGTCGGAATTGTCGGAGTGCATTGTGAATGGGCTTCGGGAGGGACTGAGGGTGGGAGTGCCAGAACTGCTTCCAACGGAGGGTGCGGCAGAACTGTCCCACGTCAGTGAGGAGGTGGGCACGGTTTACTTTAGGAGTTGGAGAAAATGAGAGGCCTTTGTTGAGTAATGCCAGCGCTTGTTCGTTTAAAGGAGTGGACGAGAGGTTGGTGACCATATGTTGCGAAGGGTCATTGGGATTTTCTTGTGTTTCGGAGACGGTGGGCAAGTGGCCCTTCTTTTGCGGCAGGCGACTGGGAAGAAAACGAGAAAGTGGTGGTATATATATATTTATATACATATACATATTTTTTATGCTAGTATTGATCTATGCATACACTATGGAAGTGTGCGATTTGCAGGATCATTTGCAAATTAGATTGCTACATAGCAAATTAGATGCTGCTCCAGATATAGAATTTAGAGGAATAAATTTCCGCCAAAAGAAAATCATATGCTCTGCATCAGGCATTATAGATTAGACCTAAATTAAGCTAAAGCAATGAAAAGATTCTCTCGTGGATGCTATGTCAATCATGTATTTTGTACAATTAATGATATGTCCGTTAATTTCACGAAAAGCCATAACCATCTTTGCGTGGTTATTTCCTAGATGAAGGCTCTGAAAGAAGAAAAGAAGTTCATCTTTATGTTTACTTCCTTCCAAAAGTAGATTGTACAAGCTTCAACGGTGAAGGCGTGATAATTTCCTTTACACTTCTTCAGCTACTAATGATGATAACATTATAAATCAATAATTTATGTTTTTCACTATACTCTGCAAAAGCTTCAGTTGTGGTTCTATTCTAATAAGGTCACTTGCTCTTCATCCACTAAATCCAGGCATAATTTGCTATAGTTTTGATATAGCTATAAATTGTGGAATATTTATGCACATCATTCTCTCTCCTTCCGATCAAGCAAGGGGATTTTTTTCTGAGCATTGCAGCTCTAGTTTTGGCCATGCACGAAGACAGAGTCAGAAGTCTTACCCTCCTTTCCCCATCACTGAGGGGATTACTCCATTCACCCTCACAAAAACAGCTACGAGACCCAAGGTCTTGGAATATCTTAAGTCACTTGGGAGGTTGATCCAGCTGGGATTCAAGGCCAAGGCATGGGAAATTAACATTGAAAGAATGCAGCATAGTCACATCTTATCTTCCTCCTGCTCTACCTCAACAGGCTACGCCTGTGGAGAGGGAGGACAAGACACTGGAGAATAGGGTCTTTTTATCATGAATCACGTTATACCCACAAAACAATGACCCCAAGCACAGATTCCTTGCGAAGGGGGGCACTTCAGGGGCCCAAAAGTGGGCTTGCTGAGCCAGCGGGGGACACTGCACCCCTGGATTTGATGGGAGGGAGGGGGCTCACAAAGGGGCCTTATCTCTTTCAGGGTCAGTACTGGGGACTTTGGAGGGAGGGGGTGACTCTTGCCCACCCGGGCAATGCCACCTAGATACAGGCCGGAGCGCTTGGGAGTGATGTCATCAGCAGGAGGCCTTTCAGCCTTATGTTTGGTGGCACAAGATTTTACGGATGGATCAGCTCTTTTCAAAGCCTTTCCATATCTGAAAGACAAACTGAATTCATGATGTAACTTAAGCAATAATTAATATCGCTAGTAGTAAACTCAGTGAAGCTGATTATGAAAACGTAAAAAAGAATGACATAGGCATGGTGACCGACATATTTCATACTCTAATTGCCACTGAAACACTCCTATGAGGCTGATGTTGCCAGCTTCCTGTTCTTTGATTGTTATGACCGAAGGACACTTGAATTTACCCTCTTTCTACAATAATTCTTTTGAAGAGTAGCTCCAAGTTATACATCAATACGCATTGATTGCCCGTCATTTCCATTAGAAGTTGTGGGACCCAAAAAAATAAAGAAGTCCCTGCACACTCCTCCAAATCTACCCTGGACCAGATCTTATCACTCAGTCAACTACTCTGGTTGGTAAACACAAGTTAAACAAACTACACATTGCTTATAAAATGAATTCACTTACCTGAGAGTTCTCAGTAATTTTGTAGTCCTCCCTGGGGATTGAAGAAAACCATTTCCTCTTTAAGTTCTCCTCTCAGGGAAACTTGAAAAGATGCTCTTTTGGAACACAGCACTTATTAACCACTGAATTAATTAACCAAGCACTAAAAAATGGTTAACGAAGTAAACGATGAAGACCAAAAGAAGACTCAATCACAACACCACTCAACACCAGCACAAAATCTCGATAACGTTCAACTGCTCACTATGTTGTCTCAGAATTACTTTTTACACACCTTCTGGTCCATTTAAAAGCATGCAACAGAGTAAGTAATTTTATTTTTTGACAACTGAAAAGACAAGACAAGTAGACAAAAATTGTTTTATTTAAATTTAGGAAAAATTCACTGATTTTTCAGTGCAATATTCCATTTCAAGCTTGTTCTGCTAAAATGCGTAATGCTACACAATATACCTTATTCATACACAATCTTGGATACAGAACTTTTTCACGAGGATAGCTTTCACCGACCCTTTTGCCAGCTTTGTCATAAATCTAGCAAGTAAATTAATTTTTATTAGTATTACCGAAAATCAGTACAGGCGTGAAACATGAAAATTGTTGTCGGTAAAGATAACTGTTCAATTAAGATGGGAACTTCATTTAGTTCTAACCGAGAAGCACTGCATAATAAAAACGCCGAGGTTTTCTGCATTCATAATGTCCTCGGCAGCCATTTAACCACGAATACAATGTGAATGACATGGGTGGTAAGAAACTAAAGAAATTTAGCTGTCAATTTACCCCAAGGTGAAGAATACTGAGAAAATACTGATGCAAACATTAATTAAATTAAGTTAAACTAAACTCCAACAGCTTTGAGGAAACTGAATGGAATTTAACTTGCAACCTAGTACGCCAATGTAAAGAATGATATAGGTATGCTAATTACCTAATGTCTAATTTTGTTTTCCACCCTGCACTTCACCATCTTAAGATCCCAAAGCCACAAAGAAACGTAAAATATTATTATTGCACAAATAAGTCCAATAAACACTTCTACACACGATTAAAACATCACGTTACACACTCCCAATCATGAGCATACAAATATCAACAATGTAAGTCCGATAAACAATATAAGTTCTATAAACAAGCCGATAATCAATTGAGCATCAGCGGCCTTGCATAGACCTCCTGGCCGTGATGTCACTGGACTTTCAGGTTCCTGCATCCTGGCCTTTCAAATGGAATTGGAATTGCTAATGGAATTTTACAACGGACATTAGGTGCTTTGAGCTCGAATATAGTCACCCCCAGACTTTTTCCGTGAAGATTTCGGCCAAAAAGGGGGGGCTATATTCGGAGGAATACGGTACATATGCGGTTTCATGGACCGTGTAACCACCGATTCATCCATTCGTTCACGCAAACGTACATGAATCCGTTCACGTGAACATACATGAAACCATTCACGCAAATGTAAATGAACGTACGTTGTTCGTACGTGTTATCTATCGTGTAACCAGAGATTTACTCGATTTTGATGATAGCGCTTCCTGTCGGCTGATTTCTGAACCTATTGGCCTTGGCAGCTCCGTCGACAAAAACTACTCGACTCGACTCGACTTTCGTAAAAATACTCGAAGTGCTCAAGTCGAGTACTAACTACACGACTCGACTCGAATTTTCGAGTACTCGCACATCCCTAGCAACTTCCTAATTGTTGGATTAGCCTATTATCCAACCATTTAGAATACAGAGGATATTTTTTCTAATGAACATTATAAAGAACTTAAGATATTTTTGCAACTAGGATGAAAATCATTACTGTCAATGAGACCTGTCATTCAGTACTCATTTTGGAAATTTTGTGCTCTGAAAAGTTGTTAATGGAAATTCCCTTTGCCATTTCAATTTGCTTTATATTGTGTTTATTGTTATGTTAATTCTCTTCTTTGTTATAAGAATTTTTTTATTCATTTAAGAATTATTTTCTTGTTTATGAGGAAATGCTTCCTTCTTTTGCAGAATCCCATGGATAAGCAGGTACGATTTGTTTTGAAGCAACTTCAGGATGACAGCTGCCGTCTTCAGAGTGAGTGCGCATGTCTACAGTCTGCGTATGAATCTCCAGCCAACAGTCTCTCAGAAGGTTCTCTTTCGCCTGGGCTATCTTCCCCGTCATCAACAACATCTGAAAATGTTATTTTGGGTGCAAAGGAAGGCTCATGCCTTGATAGAGCACAATGCCTGCAACAGGTTCGTTCTTGTGCATATGACATAGCAAAGGCTACTAAAGCGCTGGTGACAAAGTTCCAATTTTAAATATTAGTGTTCCACAGCATTCAAAAATTGTTATAGTTTATCTATATATTCATATAAATATATATACATAAATATATTTTGATTTGCCTGCTGTTATCAAGGCAAATGGTTGGTTACCTAGATAAATGTAACTGACTATCATATTAATTGGAGACATTTATTCTTATGAATTATTATTGTTAAGAGCGTATTGTTAAATAACTAAGGGAAAATTTAGTTATGAATCAGGTAGCCAGAAAATTATATGATTCACAATTAAGTATGTGAAACTATAGGAGCCATCCACAATATTGAAGTTACTATAAATAAATATGCCATATGTGAAAATATAAAATTGTTATCCTATCAATTGTCTTCCTACTAGATGACATATTTACATCCTTGAGTATTGAGTAAGTGTGTAATTATGCCAAAGTGAACCTTAGAAAAAATTCTAAATGAGGCCTTTTTGGTTAAGGTGATTCTAGGGGTAAGAATTTTACTATGCCTTAAAGTATCATATTAAAATAAGAAAATTAAGCACAAATGTTTTGGCAGAAAGAATGTCTAATATTTTCCTATGCTAAAGATTTAATTCTGCTAACTTATGTATTGTAGGACAATTATTTAAAACATGATTTTTTTTCTGATGGAATGTGACAGTACAGGAGAAGTGTAGTGATGAATTTGCTCAAGAAGAATGAGACTTATTTTATATTAGTTTAAGGTTTTAATTAAAGGAATAACTACATTTTAGTGAGCTCAGTAATTATTTTGCTTCATATATTGCCAAATATGTTTTCATTGCTATGCTTCTAAAATGTGTAATAATCCTTGTTTTATTTTGTATTCCAAAAAAATGTCAGACCCTCACAATATTAATATCATTGTTGGGAAAGTATTCCTGGTCACATTTAGTGAATTAGCTGTCTGGTTGTCTGTTTTCCAGCCGCTTGTCCCTGTTCAGTGATTGCCTCATTTTATACACTATATTTTTCTAGGCCTTCTCCTCCCCTTAAGGAAGTTCAATGGTTTTCTGTTGAGCTAGTGCTGTTGTTTTTTATGAATATTTTTTAAACTGTGATTCCATTTAACCTCACAATATTTTTACACTTCCTCAAAGAAAGAAGAGCTTTTTAATGTTGTATGTATTAATAATTAAATATCTAGAGGATACATATTTCTATAAATTGCTTTTTCAATACTTTTTGGGCCAATGCCTAGTCTTAACATTTATGAAGTCTTGTTTTAAAATGCCATTTCAGTTACGGGTTTCCTTTTGAAATTATTTGAATTATACTTTGGTGTGTGTGAACAAACGTAGCCAAAATGATCCAAATCATTACTCTTATGTGAAACCTAATTCATCAATGATGATTTTGCTGGTTCTAAGGCTTCAAATAAGTTTGTCATAAAGTAAAATATTAGTATCTTTGGCCTCTGAAATTATGGCTTCAGTTTCATGAGTTTTCCTTTGCTCCGAAAAACTAAATATAAAGTTCTGGACATAATCGGCCCTAAGTCGTAATATGTACCAATGTAAATGGTGAAATAATGGGCCGTGGCCAATCGATGCAGTTGATCTATGGTGCTTTATTTTCAAGCTAGGAGCCTTGATTAAGATGACAAAATCTGCAAGTTCAGTTTGAAACTCCAATCTGAATCCATAGCGCATGTTAATGGTAAACTATGGTATTTCTATAATATCACCTTGTTGAAGCCAGTAGTTTCAGGACTTAGGATGCTTAATACATGTGTGATTCATATTCAATACATTCATTCAGGAAATGATTGAAATGTATCTCATTCAAAACTTGTGTTTTAAATAAGCATGAAGATAGCAGTTTGATGGCCAGAATTTAACTTGCCTATCCAATTATCTAATTGCTCTGCTTAAAATATTTTTTATTTTCCTATCCAATTCATGCTATCATGATGTCATGACTTTGATATCTTTGAAGGAGCCAATTTCATGAAAAAGATCAAATGTAAACTACCTTTCTGAGTAAAAATGTTTATTTGATGATAAAAGTATGGTGTGAAAGTGTGTCTTGAGTAAATGGACTATCATCTACTATGATTTGCCATGTTAGTAGATATCTTTTTAACCTAATGGTGTTTGTTGAATTTGTCATCACTTTGCGAGTGACATCTCCACTTGCACATCTCTAAGTAAAATTAACAGTAACTGTATGGGCAAATTTTTGTCTACAGTATGACAAAAGTCATACTTCACTATCATGTGAGTAACATATAAGAATTAAGTAAACTTCTCATTGATGGGAGAACCTCTTAATGATTGCCATCTGCAAATAATGTAAAAATTAATGCAGTCCATCATGGTACCAATGTGAATCATTTTGGTGCAGTGAGTGAAGATCCAGGTATTTTGCCTTAGAAATGACATAAGATCTCTGTGTTTTAATTATGAAAAATCATCATCTGGTGCTTTCCATCTGTGTACTGGTGTGAATGGATGTGGGTATCTGAAGGTGATGATTAGTCAGTGATATAAGTACTACCATTTACGAGTGGATTGTACAATCCATGCTTTATTTTCTCAGATGATAGTACTTGTGATTAATGCTGAACTCTGTTCTTGAGGTAAAAATAATTGTGAGAATGAAAAACAAAGCATTCTATTGACTTTGATTAGGAAAAAGGAAAATATGGCAATGTTGTTTGGTGTATGACATTGACAGCATGACATTAAATAGAGATTTTTCAAGGTCAATTGAATGATAATCGTATATTTAATAACTGGGTTTTGAAAGAAAAATAATGACACTGGAGACCCTTTTGGATAACTTAACCCCAGAACCAAACTATGAGTTTTGGTAGTTTTCTATGTCCATCATGAAAATTACTTTTCTAAAAAATATATTGGATATTTTGTGGAATATGCTTCCATCTAGGGTAATATGCTGTATTGATATATTTTATATTTAAATTTTCATTTGAGGATGATAGTTTTAAATTATAAACATAGCTGACTTATGTCACATCTGATTCACAACTACTATTGCTTTCAACAATTGATAATTGTTATTTAAGAGTCTTCCTCACTTATATTAGTTTCATCATTGCCTCAGTCATGTGTATTAAATATAAATATAATTATGCATATTTGCTTTATGCTGTGATTCATAGTAATGATAGAAATAAAATGATTGTTTGAATGAGTTGGCCTCTGTATTAGAGTGACTAGTGGTATTCCTCTTTAAGTTTTTCTTTTGGATGTGTGAAAGCTTTCAAATGCCCTTTTAGTTACTGTAGTTTTGATCTTATAATATGTCCATTAAGTGTTACGTGTGGGTTGGAGAAAATATGAAAACCCAAATACAGGTATACCTTGCCTTACGTCATTAAATGGTTCCTTGAGGTGCGACGTAAGTCGAATTTTGACATTCAAATTTGAACTAAAACCAAGAAAACCACTAGTAATGAAATGTTTACGTGTCATTTTCATAAAATAAACATACGTTCTTGTATATTATAGTAAAATAGTATTAACCAAAAGAAGACAGAACATAATTACAATCCCATTTTAAACCCATCGTGAACACATACAGCATATTTGTTCTCATATTTGCTTCTGCTCTTGTGGGTGACGCTTTTTGAAATCTAGACAGCTATTGTAACATTTGCGTAAATGCACTACTCATCCATTGAAAGTTTCAAATCAACACTTTTATTTTGACCAAGGAATAATATTTAATGCTGTAACCTACCGGAATGGTGATATTTATGTGGTCCTTTGTGGCTGGTGGACGATGAGGTGGGTATGATGAGATGGTTACATTGCGGACGTAGATGGCTGAGAATCGCCCTCATCACACAAGTCATTCTGAGTGTTGATGCATTTCAGAAACTGGTCGAGAGTGCCTTGAACTTTCTTACTCTTCTTATTTTCAAGGATTATTTTATAAGGGGCAAAAGCTTCGTGACATGCCCCATAACATTAGAAAAGTATTGAGAATTTGGATCCATCTCTTCAAACAACGCAAGACATTTTTCCATACAAGTAAAGGCCTCCTCCATGTTCTTGATCGTAAAGGTTTTTGCTTCATCTTCTGGCTGTTCCACTTCACTTCTTTGCTGAGCTTGAATTTCCATCAAGTCCTCATTCTTCAGCGGCTGTTTGTCTTTCTCAAATAATTCCAAAAAGTCCTCCTCTTCCAAGCCCATTTCCAGTAAACTGCTCAACGGCAGTAAGGATTCATTGATTTCACCTTCATCAAAACCCTTGAAATGATTCACAAATTGTGGGCACAGCTTCTTCCACACGCCATTCATAGCCGAGCTTTGAACATCATTCCATGCAGCTGCAATGTTTAGTATGGCCTTGTAGATGTCGTATCCCTTCCAGAAGTCACGGACTGTAAGAGACTCATCAAGACAGTAGCGGCTATTACTTGTCGTAGTGTATGTTTCATGTAGTAGCACTTGAAGATGGCAATAATCCCCTGGTCCATTGGCTGTAGGAGAGAGGTGGTATTAGGAGGGAGGTAGACAACAGTAACGGCTGGGTGAGAATCAGTTATGTTTTTCGGGTGGCCGGGAGCGTTATCCAGGAGAAGAAGGATCTTAAAAGGAAGCCCTTTCCCCTTACAGTACTTCTCTGCTGCTGGGATGAAATGGTGGAAGAACCAATCTTCAAAAATCACTACTGTAACCCAAGCCTTTAAATTTTCCTTCCATATGACAGGGAGAGATTCTTTTACCACATTCTTTAGAGCTCGGGGATTGTACACGTGATAAACAAGCAGCAGCTTTAACTTATAATCTCCCGCACAATTACCTCCTAACAATAAGGTCAAGCCTTCTTTTGAAACCTTGTGACCAGGAATATTTTTCTCCTCCTTGGAAATAAATGAACGATTGGTAATTTCTTCCAATAGAGACCAATTTCATTGACATTGAATATCTGTTCGGGTAGAAACTGGTTCTTCTCAATTATCTTCGTCAGCTCAGATGGAAATGTGGCTGCTGCAACATCGTCAGCCAATGCAGTTTCACCTTGCTTCTTTATGGAGTGAAATATTTGTCGCTGTTTGAACCTCATAAACCATCCTTGACTTGCCTTCAACTGTACGTCTTTTTCATCTGAATACTCTTTCTTAAGGTCTTCATATAATGATAATGCTTTCTCCTGTACCGCTTCCTGACTAACCGAAGCATGCTGATGATTCTGTCTGTTAATCCAAAGAGCAAGAAGTTGCTCCATTTCTTCATAAATTTTGCCTCTCTTCTTGTAGATGATTATGTACTTCATCCCAGGAGCTTCATCTTGGACATGTGATAGAATCCTATCCTTATTATGCACAATTGACGATACTGTTGTTCGTGACAATTGTAAAGACCGAGCAATGGCTACGACCTTTTCACCTTTTTCATGGCATCTAATTATTGACACTTTGTCATTCGAGGTAATACCTAGCTTGACGTTTAGCATTAGTACGTGTGTTGGGATTTCTGTTTGGAGACATTATTGAATGAAATAAGTCACAAGTGCGTGACACACTGAAGCTCAAGAATTACCACACGTGAAGCTCAAGAATTACCACAAGCAAAAAAATAACCTCACAACACCACAATAGCCCATAAAGACAGGTCTGGGCAGGTCCAAGAGCATCGAAAAACTATGCAGCTGGCATTGTCAGAGTTGGTACAGTCATCAGGAGCAGACACGGAGCAAGTGCCGTGCCTTCACTGTTGGGCAATGAGGAACTATGGTCATTGCTGCATTTTGGTAACGCAACTCATATCTGCTTTCTAGGGCTTTAATTAAATGCATTATAATTATTAAAAGTGCTAAAATGGATACGATAGGTTTTTGATGGAATATTCCTTCACTTTACTTTGCTTCATGAATACACAAACTTTCTCGTGCAATATCTCTTCAGTTGAGCAGTTTCTACATTTCCCTGTAGTATCGTATTCTTACATAAATTCAGTCATATTCTTTATGTAATCCTTATTTTTTTTCTCAATTTATTTCTTTTAAACTATTTATTTTAACTCCGTGCGATTTATCACATTTAGAAATTTTTTTGTGATTCTTGCACTTTTACTGCAACCCTCAATGTCGGTACAAAGAAACTGATGTATCTATGGAAATGACGTAACTCGAAACGACGTAAGTCAAGGTATACCTGTAGCTTTATGGCTCACTGGAAAATGTTTACTATGGGAATGGATGTTGCATTGCTTCACAGCAAATTTTCTTTGGCCTGACTATTTGATATATATTACTATATATGGTTTGACTATTACTGATTTGAGAGCTTCAAAACCAAATTACTCTGTGTTTGGAAAAATCATTGAAAAGTCAAATACCATATTTGCATGAATCAAAGATGATATTTTGTTTCCCTTCCAGACTTAGAAAAAAATGTGTTGATAATGTAGAGATAATAATTCAGTGTTGAAAGGTGTGTTTACATGTAGCAATTGGCCGCGAAGTAAGATTCACATTTGTGAATGTGTATTGCGATGCAAGTTCTGGTCAATACTGGACATTTATTGAACTCTTTCAATTCATGTTTGAGCTATTACCTAAGTAGAAGCTTCAAAATAATATTTTTTCCCCTGGTGGAGTTCCAAAAAAAGGGGGGGATTCTTAAATTAAGGTTTGTCTTAGATTTATGCAAATGCAGTTATTCATTTTGGATATGTTCAGAAAAGTCCTTGGTAAATTATAATAGTGAGTGAATTTTTAATTTTGAACAATAATCCTAGTGCAGGTATTCTATGTGATCATGCTTTAGAGGAAATACTATTTAATTGGGTATGTTCAATAGAAAGTATACAATGTATTTGACCAGTAGGGCATATTTCTGAGGAAGCCTGACATCTTGCCTGCACCACCTCCAATGCTGAGGAAGC
Organism: Platycnemis pennipes; assembly: GCA_933228895.1. Lineage (NCBI taxonomy): Eukaryota > Metazoa > Arthropoda > Insecta > Odonata > Platycnemididae > Platycnemis > Platycnemis pennipes. Next base: position 69,504,595 of record OW121847.1, on the reverse strand, counting down.
AAGCAAATTATATGCACCCAGCTCTGATTATTGCGTAAAGAGACAATAATAGCAATTATAACTAGCTTTCTTTACGTTAATCATAAAGGCCAAAGCTTAACATAGAAGACATTTTATAGACATAATTTTGGAAAAAATCTGCTTCTTCTATGCTGTCTAGTATATGGTATGTTCACTCAGCATATCACGTAGAAGAAAAATTCATCTGTCCAGTGATAAGAAGGGAAACATTATTCTTACCTTTCACATGGTTGGCAAATACAAATAATGATACTGATAACTAACTGATATAATATATATTGCCCTTTTCATTGCCAACCTGCCTGATTCAGTCCTAACAAATTTAATTTCAGCCCATGAATTACTTTCAAAGTAGATTAAAATTTTTTGTGAATAATAGTTTCATGTGGTAATAAAATGATTCAGGAGTACCCTGTTTATATTTGAAGAAAGTAATATCACCATATGTGTAAAAATATAATGCAGCAGAACTGCTATTACTTTACTGTAGGCATAGCATGCATTGTTTTTTTAACCTGGAGCTTCCAAAAAAAAGTATGCATAATTCTTTTTTACCTATTGAAACCTATTTTATGGAAGATTTTTTAATATTTTGGCCTAACTCAGAAGTGCATCTCGTTAATAGGGATTAAAAGAGGAGGAAATTGCTGTTAAGTTACTCCATGATAGCTTCTCCTGAAATATGGGCCCTAAATGAGTATTTCTTGAAAGGTTCAACGTTTGAGGGTTAACTTTGTGGAACCACGAGATAGGAAAAGAAACTTCGCTCTGTACATTCAATACACATGTTTTATTGGCTTCGAACATGATTTCGACAATTTACATGTCATTATCAAGGTCAAAGCCAAGAAAATGTGAGTGTGGAATGTACAAAGCGACATTTCTTTTCCTATTCCTTGAAAGCATGAACCTGTTTACCATGACCTAGTTAGGTTGGTAAAATTTGGATGAAGGAATCATATGCATCTGTGAGAAAGTGTTAAATGATGTATTAAATTAGTACTTTTAATTTGACACTGTGAAGTGCAACATTAAATTATATTTGGAATGAGGTTGCTATGAAATTATGAAATTGTTCTTAGTGAAATATAGATTGCTGAAATGACCTGTCAGAATTAAGTTTCAGGTATTTAAAAAAAAACTTACGTTTTCAGTTGATCATTTTAATAAGTACCCATTTATCTTTTCCTTCTAATAAAGTGATACCCATCATATGACATCTAATAGAAGAGACTCAGATAAAAGTAGCTGTATATCTTTATTGCAATTGATATTTTCATACTTTGGCAGGGAAGATATGATAACGTGTGTTTGAAATGCAATAATTAAAATCATGACTAACTTTTGCCTCTTATTTTATCTATTTCCAAAAAAAAATTCGAAGGTTATTGGTGTGTTGCTGTGGGAAATAGCAAATTTTGCTTGTCTCTTATTGTTTTTAGTTTCAGCACATGTGTATTGGCATGCCAGTGTGGTTGAATAGCCTAATATTTTTTAATGCCTTTCATAAATTCCTTTATTGTATGAGTGAATTTAACTTAAAGTTGAGTGAAACAATGGAAGTATTGCATTGTCTTTTTTTATCAATTTTGTTGAAGCTTTTTGGTCTGTTTTACTTTTTCAAAATCTTGAAACAAAATGGTTGCCTTTGATCTTTAAACAAAAAAGAGTCGAGGAATAGTATCCATCCAAAAGAGATATTGGAATACCATTAGTCAAGGCCATTGTATATGATTGTAATATTGAGTTTATGTATAATAATTTTTTGTCAGGTTTCACAATCCTGTAGTTAACCATGTTTATGTGGAAGATTTATACCAGACTGATTACTGCTAATTAAGTGAATTATTATTAGCTTTATATTTTACTTGATAAATAATATTTCAATTATATTGGAAGACATCTTACACTTACTGGTTAATATTTTCCTTAATGTGACTGATTATTGCTTAGGCTTGATGAGTTCTTACCTAATGAACTGTATAGCTGGAATGAACTTAAATGATGTTACCCAAGGTGTGTCCTGATTCTTCCTTAAAACATTTCAAAACACTTAGCTGCTCTCCTGCTAGTTGCTTCAATACGTTCAGTCCACTCATGATGATGTGACTTAATGTGGGCATAATACTTCATCAGTCGCACCAAATGCTCCAGCCCTTAGGCCAAACAGTTGATGCAATCCAAACTGTTGCCCATTTCGTGAATGAAGCAGAAAGGTAACAGCTATCTCATGTGCTTTTGCATTAAAACACTTGAGATGAGAATCAGAACACACTGCTAAACTTTCCGGAGTCCAACCTTAAAATGGTCAGCAGCTATAAAAAATGCACCAAATCTGATACATGTAAGCTTGTATTAAAAATATTGTTCATTGAAAACCTCTTGAATTGAAAATATAATCACATGGTAAAGGGTCAATAGTATAGATATTTTGGTAAAAGAATATATTGAAAGAAGTTGCAATGAAATAAATTTTTTATAATTTATAGATGTATTGACTTTGTAAAGTTTATTGATTACTGTTTTATATGTATTCAATGTTCCTCTTTATAACTTTGTCTTGTATTTAATAAATTGAACTAAAATATTTTATCAATGTGATTAAATCTTTTTTGTTTTAGAAATCTGAGAGTAAGAGAGAGCCCCCCCATTACAGTGCTCAGCTGCCTCGGGCACTGTTAAAGGGGGGAGGGGGGGTGGGAGGTGCCGAAATTGAAAAACATATTTTTTAGTTTAAGAAAAAATAATTTTTTCTAACGGGGGCGGCTACCATCTAGTTAACCCCGTGCGCCAAGTAGCCTTGGTACGCCACTGGTCCTGAGTTAAAAAGGTCATTCTCATAATAGTCTATAAAAATTTCTGCCAGTAATTATCAGATGGGGGAGCTATTGGCTAAACCACCTGTGTGTAGAAAAAACAAGTGTTAAAAAGGAAATAGTTTTTGCACAGTTGTGCATATTTAATTATAAAAACTTGTTTACCACAACCCATACCCGTATAAATTTTAACAAATCAATACTTAGTTGTTTGTACCATTTCATAAGGTTAACAAAGTCAAAGCTATGCTATTGGGAAGACATTGATCTCTTTGATATTTTTCAATGAGTTCAAGGTTTGATACCTTGCATCTTGGTTTGAAGGCCATGTATTGCAATGTGAACATATTAAAGGTATGCACTAACTTTATGACTTGGAGCACCAACACTTGCACAGGTTTGATGGAAGAACCAGGCTTGTATTAATAAGCCCATACAAGCAGACATTCGATTCATTGCAATGTCACAGTCCACAGCTAACTGCCATTCTAAGTCATGAGGTGACAAGGACTGTTGTATGCACTTTTAACTTTTACTGAGGAAATCCATTGGAGTTTCATTACACTGATGATGAGATTTTTAATGGGTATCTAGTCAGCGTCCTTTTAATCTCTGTAATTTGAGAGTGATTTAAGTTTTTCGAAAAGTAAGTTTTGCTGAGAAGGCTCAAATGAAATATGATGTATCAGAATACGAATTTTATTATGCGATTTTTTTTAAAAGAAGAAGCTGATGAATTTCATTCTTTAATATAGCAAAAATGTAATGGCTCGATTACGGAACTCAGATCCTGGCGTGTAAATTATCTAAATTCATCGACGTCCATGATGCTAGCAATATATCAATTAAATGTTAACGCGCGTGAAAGAAATCTAGTTTCACTTGTTTCATGGATCGCGCGTGTGGATTTGGAAGTGCGGTTGAAACAAGATGATGTTTTGTAAAATGAGATAATTATTTAAAAACTTGTAGTATTTATCACTTTCTGCAATCATGGAACTGAAGGGGGATATTGAGTAAGTTCATATTCTGTTGATAATTGCGAAGTAATACTTATTTCCTTAAAAACCTCAATTAAACGTATGTGTACTTTTCGTACTCGGCCGGTGTAGGCACAATAAAAAGCTATGGACCTTGATTTCTGGGACCAATTTTCCTTTATCGAGTGATTTGGTGAGTTTAACTCTGGAAAAGTCAAGAAACCACCTATTCAATGGAATCAATCAGTACAAGACTCCGTCGTCTCAATCGGAAGCAGAGTTGAAGAAACATACTGACCAATCTATATTTGATTTGGTGATGACTCTCAGTAAAATGATGGTAAGTTAATCCTTACTAGGCTTAAGTGTGCGAGGTGGTTTGCTAATACAACCTAGCACGCGAACCCTTTTCGGAGTGTGTATTATAAATATATTGTGTTGGGAATCGGGTAAATGGTTATATGCAATTAGGTATTTTGTGATTATCAGGTTGACCTGAATGTAACTTTGTGGTGCGGATCTTCTCTCTTGGGTTGTTTTCTTTTCATTAATGATGTGTTCATTGATTGTTTTGATTACCTCGAGGGAACTCCCAACTGTTTTCAGCCACCCCTTCCGTTTGCTGTTGTAATGGTGTTCATTTTTTAGAACTGCCATCAGCATATTTTACAATCCAGAATTGACAAATTTAGCAATTTTTTATTTGCAGAACCTAGATGCATTACAAGCGTGGGATCTTTTTTGTTACTACTTAACGGAAGAATTTAGGGGATCAGAAGATGATCTGCTAAAGTTTACTTCAAATGAAAAGAAGAAATCGCAACTACTTATTGATATTTGGCTGTTTTACCGAAGTGAAAGAGTTTTCCTTTTACAGTGCATAAAATTGATAATTAGCTATTGGGATGATGGTGACCATCCATATCAGGTGTGTAGATCCTCTAAAGACAGTTATTGATCCCTTTTTTTAGTGGTTGCATCTTCTCCTACATGTAATAAATTATGTTTTTGTTTTGGTTTCAGCAAAATTATGAGGCGCTGCTTAATACCTTTGATAAAGGTGATTTTAAGAAGTCTCTTATTTCCCAACTTGTTAGTGTCACTAATGAAGTTCCACCTTCTAAAGACCAACATGGAGACTTTGTCACTGGAAATGTCACAAAGCGTTGGGTATATTCCAATCTCAGGGAACAGTTGGAGCTGACACAAATATTAACCATTTTTATGAACAGTTATGGGTTGAGTTGCAATGATTTTTTGACTCTGCTCAAGATTTTTGTGGTAAGTCTATTATTCTAAACAACATAAACAGTTATTGCATGTTTTTTTCTCTCAGTCAACTACACTTTTTGACAAGCTTGGAAAATACCTCATAAAGTTTCTACTTGGGTAATTTCTTTGCATTTAATTGTAGAGTGGTACCCTGTTAGGAAATTTTTCCAGGATTGGAGGGTTTGGAACTTTTTATGAGGAAAAACTTACAAAGAGGAAACATTTTTCCTTGTAATAGCTGTTTTTCCTCTTTAAAGAATGTCTTTTGGGTTTTATATTGGGAAAAATGAAAAAAGTCAACATTTTACTGTCCACAGTTTCGATTTTATTTTCGACGCATGTCAATGCCTTAGCATCATCCTCAGGATAACGTTTATCCTGAGAATGAGGCCGAGGCGTTGAAATCCGTCAAAAATATAATCGAAACTGTGGCCAGTACAATGTTCACTTTTTTCTTTTTTCAAAGATGCTGTAACACTACATCTCGCCTGGTACTATTGAATTTACTATTAGGCTTATGAATGAAAATTCTTGGAGTGGAAAGGTCTTATGCAGGAACATTTTAATAGAGTAATTGGAATCCTTTTCAGGGTCAATCCTAAATTGGTATTTTGTAAATAAAAGATTTCCATCACATAAACTGAAGTGTATACATGATATAATCATGTTTAGTATTTATGTAGTGATCCACAGTGAATTCAATAATTGAACCAATCATAATGTGTCATCCAAACAACATTGACTCTATATTTTGTGAAAATTATAATTAACAGTTTTGTGTTAAAAAACAATTGTGATAATTTTAGTGGCTTAGCATTGACTTTAAATATGATGATTTATATACTCACCTGATATTATGTCATATACAAACAATTTCAAAATGTGGGGTTTCAAAAAGTTTCATGCTGATGATTTCCCTGTATGTGTTGTGAAGTTAATTTATAGACTCAATTTCTTTTAAATTCCAACTGCTGCATGGATTCTTGAGAACTACTTGAGGAGCAGTTGATCCTTATTTAATGTGATACAACCTTGAATTTCATTGTCATTTTAAATTAATCGTTGATATGTCATAAAGCTGCACAGTAACTAATCAATTTCTTTGTCTGGAACATTTTCCTATTTTAGACCCATTCCTTTGGGTATGACATTGCCAATGTTACTCCCTCAGATGAAATGCATCTGGAGACAGCAAGAATGATGAGCTACTCAATAAATATTTTGTTGTTAGGTGCCATGAACTTTGATAGTATAATTAAGAATCCAGAGTAAGTAAATGATTTGATATTGGAATTGGCTGTTCATTCAAAATATCTGTAGAATCTTTGTAGAGTCTTAAGATATTTCCATATTGCAGAGGTCCTGGTCTTACATTTTGGGAGGATGAAGCTACTCTTAAGCAAATTGATGATATAATTTGCCAGTTAAGAATATCAGAACAATATGGTCCACTATTTCTTGGCTGGATGCTTGTGGTCTATTTGAATCCAAATGAAGTACAGAACTTGAGGTACCAGAAGTTGGGTGAGCAGGCTTTACAGCTGCGAGTTTTCAGTTTCATGGAGAGAATGCTGAACCACACATTATTCAAGGTTAGAGTTTGTTTCATCAATCTTATTTTAGGTATGGATATAATTGTGTATAGGTTTGAATATCAATTCGCATTGGCAATAAAAGCTTATCTTCATTGGAAAACACCAGATTCTCAGAGTTGGGCAAATTACATGGAAAATGTATTTTAGGTACTTACAAAATAAAAAATACTCTGCCAAAATTTCTGAAAATACGAAACACAAAATAGTATTTTCAAAATAAATTGGAAAGTACAAAATACATGAACGTTATACCCTGAATGCCACCATGAGGGCTTGTATGTGTATGTAAATACAAAAATGCTCAGCCAACAAAAGTTTGTTGAGCATGCTTAGTGTGGAGTCACACACAGGCTTGGCAACAAAAAACAATTACTCGCTCTACTCACAATTTCTTTATTTATTTAATAATTTTTTAAGTTCACCCAACATGAAACACAATAATAGAGTAAACATTTTCCACAATTAATCATAATACAAGATAAAGTCAAGGCCGGCCAAACGTCACATACAAAATTCAGTACAAATCTACAATGTCTCTAGCATCGATAATATCTGTCCGCGAATCACTTCCTTGGACAAACTTATATTTAACTCACTAGAAAATGTATTAAATGAGGTACATATTCTATTGATAGGTGCATTCATACAATAATTTGTGTTCACACTTATGTAGAATGTCCTTTTTAGCCTTACTTTTTTGGTTGGGACTAAAAAGTTCAATTTCCCAACCGATTCCATACAATTACCTTTATTAATTACATCATGCAAAAAAAGTAAATCACTTATGACCCTTCTTTTACTCAATGTTTCCAATTTAAACTCTTTCAACATAACTTTGTACTCTACATGATCCTCGAATACAGGATAAATATTGTGGCGTACATAATACATTAATCTTAAGAATCTTTTTTGGACTCTCTCTATCATCACATCATATTTTATCGAATGCAGGTTACAAATCACAGAGCAATATTCCAATTTGTTTCTCACATATGAAAAGTACAGAATTTTCAACACTTTTTCATCCAAAAAATATTTTGAAATATGATACAAAAATCCAATTAATTTATAAGCAGACATGATGAAGGATAAAATATGGTTATTAAAAGTCATTTTGGAGTCTAAATTAACTCCAAGATCTTTCACTTCAATTTTTCTTATTATAGTTTGCTCCTTCATCTCATAATTGTATTTAATTGCATTTTTACTTCTTGTATAGGATATTACAGAACATTTATCAATATTAAAATAAAGAAGATTTTTCTCTGACCACAAAAAGTAAATTATCAACATCCATTTGTATGAAATTACAACCTCTCAAATTTTTTACATCAAGGTATATCTTGATGTCATCAGCGCACATTAAACACTTCACATTGCACAAGCACTAAGGTTAATCATTGATAAATATGAGGAAATGAAGTGGACCAAGATTTGATCCTTGCAGTACTCCAGATAAGGCAGTGTACACATTAGATTTTGAATGCTTGTATATCACGTACTGTTTCCTTTCATTTAGAAATGAACACAATAATCTATGAAGAGATCCCCACAGCTTGAAGCTTCTTAATCAAAATTGAGTGATTTACAGTATCAAATGCCTTCTTAAAATCGAAGTAAATAGTATCAATCTGATATCCCATATCCATTCCAGTAATAACATAATCTGTGAATACAGATAAATTTGTAACCACTGATCTATTGGCCATAAATCCATCTTGTACATCGTTTATACGACTTTTTAAGTGAAATTTGATATGGTTACATATTATTGACTCAAATAACTTGGAAAAAATAGACAATATGGTCACTGGGCGGTAATTTTGAATGTCATCACGTTCTCCTTTTTTAAACACAGAATAAATCTTGGCCAATTTCCATTTTGTTGGAAAGATACCACATTTCAACGATACTTTGAATAGATGACATAAGGTAGGAGCTAAGATATCCTTACACCCTTTTACTATATACAACGGTATATCATCAGGGCCAACAGATCTTTTTATTTTGATACTATTAATGATAATGAAATCATGAAGAATCAAAAAAACAATTAAACCAAGTCCCAATCATTCGGGATTCCACCTCCTAACTACGAAAACATATCATTACGACTACTAATACTGTCAAAGGTTCTAAGCACGCAAAAAAAAGATGTGTGTGGACAAAGATAATTGATATATTTATAACACAATGAATCAACCGTGCAGGAAAAAAATCGACTATCTATTCTACCCATCCTCGTCACTTCCTCAACTGATCCACTGGATTGCTATCATTCCAGTTCTAAATCGTGTGTGGAAAGAATGTCTTCTTGAACCTGTCCATTCTGCAATCCATCTCCCCAATTTTTTTAGTATGATCGAACCCACCCTAATAAAATGGAACTAGTAATATATCATTAATAGTTTCTATGAAAATGAGTAAGATGAATTATATGCATATTTCTCTACACATGTATTACAAATATGTACCAGTTCACTCTAGGAATACAGATTTGACAAAATGTCACTATTCCCTTTATGCAAGCTTTTCAAATAAACTATCACTCAAGTTCCGCCTATGAAGGCTGTTTATTGGACCTGCAAAAGAAAAGAGGCGTTCCACTGGGCTGCTTGATGGAATGCTAGTATTGTATTTTAAAAACATTTTTTTTTACCAATGGGTAATAATTCAACATGCTCAAAGACTTAGGTTTATCCTGCAAAAACTGGAGGACTTCTAAATCACATTTTCCATTGCTTGTCGCTTTCACATTTTTTCCTCAAAACAGAACCTGTCATCTTCTGTGGATGAGTCATGATCATACTTCTTGGGGTTAGTTTCATTCCCTGGCTGAATTCACAATGAGATCTTGTATCTTCTTTCTTTGCTGACCAGAAATATCACTTGATGGCCACCTTATTTAAAAAAAAAGGATTAGTGCAGGCTGCTACTATTGCCTCATTCACTTAAGGGGCAAGGAGGAAATGTTTCTCAAATTTCTGTAGGGATTGGCCTTGACTGATTGCAGAGGTGGCCCACAGTAATGAAGACTTTTGGATTTCAATTCTTCTACTTTGGTTTTCAGTGTAAAGAGAGTAGGAAGCAGGTGTCCATAGAAACATTTACTTCCTTGAAGGCAATCCAGAGATATTGCCAGTGGCTTGAATACCTCCTCATACTCCTTCAGATACATAGTCAATTTCTACTTCTTTTAAGTTGTTTTGGTTCAAAATATAGCATCCATCCACCAGTTGATCTTGGAACTTCAAAATCTGGTTTTACAATTGCCTCGGCAGACTTTGGCCTACCTGATGCATTACATTTTGCAAACGTTGTTGGGAAGGAGGGGAAATGGGAGAGGGAAACTGAGGTGGAAGGGGAGCACCTCTGATTGACTACTCGCTCTTACTCCGCCAGCTGCCATGAGTTGGGAGAAAAGGTAGAGCCAAAACCCGGCCAAGGGTGGGAATTTCTTCAGGATGAGAAAGATGAAACCAATTAAACAAAACTGATATCCGACAATATGTATTCATAAGTGATGTGAAAAGCATTTTAACCCATTGGGGTAAAGCACCGGCGATTCGCCGGTCTACCTTACTTTGCCTAAAGGTAAAGAGCCGGTGATTCGCCGGTCACGTGATGGAATACAATGTTCTAATGCTATATTGTGAAATATTTAATTAGTAAATAATTTTAATTTCCAAAAAATTTTTTTTTTAAATTCCGTGAAATTTTTCAGAAAATTAAACAGAGTTTAAAGGGCAGAAAATCCATGGAAAATTAAGAGGCGAATGGGTTAAGTATTTGGATAATACAAAATACTTGTAAAATGTATTTTCAATTCAAATACAAATTTCGTCACCTAAAATTTATTTTTGATATGAAATACAAATACTATTTCAAAAATACATTTTATAATATTATTTATAAAATTATTAAACTAGGTACATGTATTTTCAATACTGCCCAACTCTGCAGATACTCCTTTAACACATCACTTTTTCCATAAGACTCGTTGTTATCTTCTTGAAAACAATTCCCTGTTGAGCACTGCATTTAGTTAAGTGAGCATTCACTATTACATGGTATTGCCACTACAAGGTCTCAATTCCCAACTGAGCTTGTATGAACTAGGCAGCATAGGATGCAGGTTCCAACAGGAATTTTCTGACTGCTATTCAGCCTCCTTACCTCCCCCACCCACAAGTAATCTTCACCCCTAAGAATGTGTATGCTAAGACAGGCTAGCAATAAGCTATCCATCTTCCCTTCACCTCTTATGCCACAGAGGTGAACAGTATATGTGCATGTAAACAAATATTTGATTGTTTAATCTGTGCTCTCCCACCCCATCCACAGAGTTTCAAGTAGTAGATCACCACAAGAATATATGTACATAATAGTATGTGACAAATCTAAAGCAAAGCAAATGCATAAAAGCAAATGCAAATTATTTGAAATAAGATTTAGAGTAGCAATATTAATAGTACAAAAACATATGGATATTTTATGATGTAAATTAAACGTTGCCGCTGAGCACAATTTCCGTCAAATTTTGGAAAGCTGTCAAACCTAAATGGCTTTGAGTATCAACTCCAAATTTGAGATTAGTGTAGGTTATTATGATAAATTAGTTGCCTGAAAATTCACATTCTTACTAGTTACCCCTTTTGAGATATTTGTCCTTGAAAATGTCAAATTTTGTGTTTCCACCCATTTTGGATATGTTTTGGGAAGGGGGGGGGGGGGCCTGGGCACTCGAGATCAATACAAAATATTTTTTTCTCATTCATGTGTACCTAGAGTATCCCAAAAGGATGTTTCGATATATGGTCCCCATTTTTTTTCTTGTGCATATTTCTAGAGAACAATGTTTCTAAAAAGCATTTATATAAATATGGTTGCTGCAACTGAAAAAAACATGCAAAGTTGTAGCAACAATCATTTGCATAAAAAAGTGACATTTTTACTCTACTGGCACATGCGATAATGCCCATATTTCAGATATGGTTTGCTCTAAAAATGTAACGAGAACTGATTTGTTATCATATATAAGCACCTATATATTATACAAAATATAAAAACAATAAAAATGTGTCGGTAACCACTTTTGGTTGATTTCTGGTGGAGTGGCCCTTTATTATTCTGTAGTTATCCTTACCTAAAAAATTTTTTTTTCTTTTTGATGAAACAGGAAGATACTGTGTTTTCAATGATAGCATTCTCAACTGTGTACCAGCTGATTTCACTTCTGGCAAACACATTTGACAAGGACAATTTGGGAAACACTTCAGATATTCTTAGCTTGGTGGCTGTGTTGCTCAGCCACTCTAAAATGGCTGATCGTTTTTGGGAAGATGGGATGGAGGAAGGTGTTGGGGCCCTTTATTGTCTTGCCAGGGAAATGTTTCCGTTACAGTTTGGCCCACTGGTGAAAATGGCTCAAGGACTAGTTTCCAGCAGTCCTAACAGTTGTAAAAGGGTGAGTGAATTTTTTATTCATGCTTTTGATATTTATTATTTAAAAAAATACTTTCTCAAAATTCTGAGAGAAAATTTTCTTATGGTTATCCTTAGCTAACTCATGTGATTTGAACATTTTGAGAGTTACCTCTGCTGATGACCATAGGCGATATCAAAAACTAACTTTATGGGATGTTCTATTTGTTGATATTGGCCTTAGGTTTGACTGGAGCTCATCACCATGATATTGAATGGTGCTGCACAAATTGGTCCAACAAGAAGTATACTTTCCTGTTAACCTAAAGACTGGGGTTTGATTATTGTGTGAAAATAATAGAGTTGCAAAGTGTTATTGCTTTGTGTATTTTCTGTATTATGTGCATAAAAAATGAAAGTTTCAAAATCACCCTAAAGGTGAATGCCAAATATGGTGAATCAGATTGAGGCACCCTCATTTCAATTGCCAACGCCATAATTAGTCGTATACCTGGCCTTTGTATTTGTTTCAATTGTGGCTTTGTATTGCCAGGGCATGCCTCATGCCCTGATATAATCATAGAGCAGTTTTAGGGCTCTGAGTAAAGAACGAAAATGCTCATGCTATGAAGATCAATTTGAGTTTAGGGTAAGCAAGGCTACAAGGGTAGCTGTTTTGGCTTTTAGGATTCTTACAAAGTAATCCAGAACATATGGAAATTAATGATGCTTCTTAATTAAGAAAATATGAGATATATATTGTTATTTCAAGTAGAATTCACTCTAAAATTTCAATTTTTTGCAATATTTTTATATTTAAACTTTTTCTTTCAACTGCATATGTATAATTTTGTCACCCACCATCTCACCGTGGATGACTCCTTTCTTTGCATTTACTATCTCAGCTGTTTATGAGTGGCCATAATATTTGCTGTAAGGCTGCATCCATCTTCCTTTTAAGGCATGAATCAATTATGTTTTGAATAAGGAGTGATGGGGTATGAGCCAATCTCAAGGAAGGAAACTTGTATGATGAGCTCTAGAAGGTGATCTCATGGTCTCCTCAGAATATTTAAACCCCCAAATTCAATAGATGTCAGGTTTTCTATGACCCCTATTGTCACTGCAAGTTCTGCTGGGATGCCTAGTTGGTGGAAGATGCCATTTTATTTTATATGTTAACCTGTTTGTCTGTGGCTTTCTTTTTATAAATACTTCTATTATAAATTTAATTTAAATTATAATATTTTTATGTGGTAGTGTCTTTTTGTTGTTGACAATGTTAATGCGTGATCCCTTGGTGAAATATGACCTCCTCTTGGGCTATTTGGGATACCGAATATGTAAGTAGTTAAGGATGTCAAAGAGAGTAATCATGTTAGTATAAAAATGGTAGCTGTTAGAAAAAGTGAGTGAAGAGCTATGATCAAATCTTAGGATTGATAGTGGATGATGATGGGCAATAATAAACAAAGTCATACTCATTCCTTTCAGAATCTAGTTATTTGCCTGTTTCACAAAATTAACTATTTATGTGTAATTAGATCTTTCATAGTGATTTAGAACCTCTCTTCTAAATGCTATTAATAATATTGATGACAAGGTTTTTATAATTATTGAAAATAATTTTCAGGTATTATCAGATTTGAAACTCCTGAGACTTTTTGCTGAACCACTGAATAATTCTGTAGCCACATACCTTGGTTCTGATGAAGACACTGCTATCTGGGCTCTAAATCAAAATAGACAACCTCTGAAGCACTGCCGGATAATACTTCTTGCTGGAACTAAGGGATATACTTTGAAGGGTCCACCTCCCACCATTCATTGGGAATGCAGTTACAGCATATGGGATGTTCTTTACAATACCCTGAAAGAACTGCTAAATCAAGTAAGCCTACAGAGTTCTAGTCTATTGTTTTTCTGTTACTCATGTTATTTGTATGTGCTTTGTAAGGAATGCCATAACACTGAAGGATCTAAGAAATGACCATGTACATAAGTAGAATTTTGTGTTTATATACTACTTGATCTGAAGTAGTTGTGATGAAGCAAGTTGGTTAGGAGATTGGGTTGGTGTGGTGTCTAGAGTCCTGTCCTCCCATCACTAGGGCCTGAGTTCAAATCCCAGTGGTGGCAGAGATTTTGTATGGGAACACAGGTCCCTACTTGAATGCTATTTGGAGACTACATCAAGTTAAGTCCTCCATCTGCAGATGTGATATTAAATTGTTGACCCTTTGGGCGCCTTTCATTAAGAACAGGCATCATTGCTTGGTTTCTCTCCATCTTTCTTCTGTTATCTGAAACATTTCTGTCTCTGCTGAATTGCTTACCCATCATAAATGATGCAATTGCCCTTAGCTGTTGGTTGCTTCTCCAGAGTAACTGATGAAGCAAGGTAGATGGTGCTAATTTAGCCTTCCCCTTCTTTTTGTTGGGTGATTATATTTCGGCTTTGGGTGCTTCACTAATTTTAGGATGGTTTCCCTGGTGTGTGTTGTATATTTTGCTTATATTGAAGTCAGCATTTAGTTTAGCATTATAACTGTACATATGCCTAACGGTAGAGGAATTGAAGCTCTAACAAAAATTCTAGATGTCTTGATGGCCATGATAATAATCCATATGGTTATAATCAAGTACATATATCTTATTGACCTAGAGATGAATGGCTAGCTGTAATAATTATATTCTCTCGATGTATTTTCAGGTCTCACTTGGCTCAACCAATGTTGAGCTATCTACTGTAGACAGGGGTGTAGTAACATTGAAATTTTTGAACAAAATATTGGAAACAGAATACATTCTTGATGAGGACATGGATTCAACTGTTGAATTGGTTTTCTATCTTGTTGATAAGTAAGAAAAAATATGAAAAATGATTCTCATTTTGGTGAAGTGGTCCGTTAACATTTTATTTTAAAATTTGAATCTCTTAGGTTTTCCCAGGTACCCAATGGTCCTGTTTCCATTCTTGCTTGCTGCATGGATATTTTTGCAACATTAATCTTGACATATTTCGAGGATGTCAGCATGAAACTGAAAAAAACAGGATTTTTGCCACATGTGAAGAATGTGAAGTTAGACTATATAAGTTACATCAATGGAGATTCATTTGATGTGGGAATCCTTGGCTTCCAGCTTGCACGGGAAGAGTGTGTGACTGGGCATTTTGATTTGTTGAAAGCATATCTTCAATTTCTTGAAAACATAGTTGAGGTGAGTGGCTTACTAAAAGATTTTTTTTATTACTTTCAGGTAATTCATCTCCCTTAAGTGTCCTTAATGTTATATAGCCTTTTAAATCTCAAGCCTGAATCACACGATTACTTTTCATGTTGGCATTCAGGGATCATTTAAGTTGTAGCTTTCAGGGAAAGAAAAAATAATTACTTGAGTTATCATTTTTGCCATAAACACTGTCATTTTCTTCGTAACTTTTTGAGTAATTAAAGATGTAGAACTTCTTCCTTTCACGGTTATGAGTTGTTTACAATAGACATTCGATTACTGGCCTCTGCATTCTACATTTGCTGCTGGGAACTCATCTTCTTGTACGTCTGCGAAGATGAAAAAAGGACTGCTAAAATGATGAAAGGGATAAAATACCTATTATTTGAGCCATCCCTGATAATCTTGTTGGATGTAAATTTTTTTAGCTGTCATTATTGCTGTCTCTGAGCTTGTCCCTGAAAAATGATCATGTGATTCAGTCTATTGTTTGAGTAAAATGTTACAAGAAGAAAAATCTTGCTCTTGATAAATTCAAAATCCTTTTATATTTATATTGTCATTACTTTCCTGTTCAGTGATGAATAATTTATCAAGTGTTAAACCAACTTATTAAAAAACTTAAAGTAATGTGTTGTGGTTTTAAAACTTAAAGTGTGGAAAATAGCCAAGATGTCTGTTTAAAACTTGAATTCCTTCATATGCAATGATATAAAACTGTTGAAAAATTTAATGTGAATGTGGCTGCTGCGATAAGCGTAGTGAAATATTCCGTCCGGGGCATTGTATGCTGTATGTTAGTTTTTCTTGGGGATTACCTCAAACACAAAGTTTGCTCTATAAAATTTCATGCTCCAATTAATTTCTAGCCCAGGCTAAAGAACTAGGCAGTTTCATTAGACTCATATGGTGATTTTAAAAAAATCCACTTGTTGTCAAATGCATCAGGTGATTTTGTTGAGACATTATTTGATTTCATCTGTTACACTTTGGTAATTACCTATTGTATTGCCATTTGCCTGCAGGTATCCCTCTATTATCTGTTTACCAAAATGAAGTTGTGTTATTTTTCAACCTACAAAAATGGAAAAGATAAGCTTATGGAGGAAATGTTCCAATGTTTTCAAATACATCTTTTATTCATTTACCTCTCCATATAAGTCAACTGGTAGATTGAAATATTTCACCTTTCTATGGTTTTCAAAATTGTTGAAAATTTGAAAAGTGAAATGAGTTTTCACACTTTTCATGTTTTATGTATCCATTGATCTCATAAGTCAATATGTATACCAGTTAGTTATTCAATGTGTATTTTCTAGTATTGTCTAATTTTTATTGTTATGAACATATTTTATTGTAATCAATAGTTTTCATCTCTGTATACGTACATGAAGATGAGTTCCCAGTTATTTATGTTATCAACAGCATGTTTAGATAAATTATATAATTTTCTCATGATAATGATCCTTATGTTTTTTATTTTGAAAGCATTCTGAAATGGATCCAACCATCTTATTTGGAGGATTGACTTTTGTCATCAGAGAAGTGTTTCCATGCTACCTCTCTTGGCATTATCAAAACCCATTGGACAGCAATTTCATTGGCCGGAAGTGTTTACTAATATTTCATAAAATTTTGACTGTTGATCTGGCAAGTTTGGAAACTGAGAATAATTTGATGAACACTGTGAGAAAAATGTGTGTATATAGTCTCCTTAACTGTGATTCTGGGTTGACTCTTCTCAGAATAGTGGCTACAGGTAATTATAGTTGTCATTTCTTGTGGTTCTTGCTTAACCTTTTCCACTCGGGTGTCGAGTGATCCTCGACACAGCATAGCTCACTACCAACCTGCGTGTCGAGTGTCACATGACACATAAAATCCAGGGGCATTTAAAATTAAATTCTGAGTGGACTACTGGTATAGAGGGTAAAAAAATCTGAGTACAAAGTGTTTTTCTGACATGTAGAGAGTTATTGCTGTTACAAAGTTTGTAATGTGTATAATGTCTGTAACTTAAAGCATATTATCATCGTTACAGGTGATCAGTTTATTCAATCTCTAATGGAACAGCAAACTAGTTGGATCACTGGTCAAGGCGTGGAGTTTATCAACATGGTACAATTGTCTCTCTCTGTTCTCAATAGAGTTTTTATGTTGAAAGCTGCTGTTCAGGTAAGTTCCAACATTTTACTAATTGTACTCATTTTGCAATTTGCAATTATTTTCAAATTTTTATCTGTTATTATTGTGCTGTTAGATTTTCTAGCATCACTCTTCACAATTCTATGCTTGATTACTAAGTAAAAAAGTAGCCATTGCAGAGAGTGTTTATTATTATTAGACAATTCAAATAAGTTTCCTTTTTGTTAAATCATTAATGAAACTCCTTAATTTTTTTATTAGGACAAAAAAGACCATTCTTTGATAGAATTGGAAATATATGGACCCCCATCATGGAATAATGGTCTGAAACTAGTTTTGGTGGTGGCCTATTACATATACCATAGATTCAATCCTACTCTACCAACATTGGCTGTGAAATTAATGAAAAGATTTGCCAAGGTAAATGCCTCTTGCTTGTACATTATTATTATTTTTAGTATTTAGTGGTAAACAGGGAGGCTTCTTGTGATTCTCCTTTTATCAATGAAATATTTATGTATCAACTTTTCTGATGTTAATTATCTTTTAATGAATGCAGATTGTATGTATAATTTTTTGCTTGGACTGTAAGACTCATCTTACTGCATACATTCTTGAAATGATGCAGTACTCCATATTTTTGTGATTTGGTTCCTAGAGACTATGCAGTTCAGTAGTTCTCGTAAGAAAGTTTCATGAATGAATTCCAGATGTTGATGTTAGCTACCTTATTTGTATATATCTGTACGTATGTCATTGAAAATCTTATGATTGAAATTGTAATAATATGTAATTTTTAGAATGATATCTGGGCTACATTTAAAAATAATATATTATCAATTGTACTATTCATTCTCATATACTTCCAGGAATTTCCTGTTTCCCTATTAGCTTGCTTTGGAATGGAAGGTGATGTAGTTAGAGATACTTTCTTGCGGAGATTAGAATCGAAGGTGGAAGTTGTTGACTTAAAAGTGGCCATCTTGGAGTTTATCACTGCTTGCATTGAAAAGCAACCTGGCTTGACTGAGGTTTTTGTGAACATCCAGCATACATCTACTTTCAAGAGATATAGAACTGATGAAGAAAAGAAAAGTGGGCCGCAAGGAGGATGTCTTAATTTTGTGTGCTCAATCCTCAAGGCTACTCAGAAGGTTTGTTTATGATTGA
This sequence comes from Platycnemis pennipes, assembly GCA_933228895.1. NCBI lineage: Eukaryota > Metazoa > Arthropoda > Insecta > Odonata > Platycnemididae > Platycnemis > Platycnemis pennipes. Next base: position 69,485,938 of record OW121847.1, on the reverse strand, counting down.
AATAAGTTGATGTAGTCATGGTATTATCCAAACCTTTGTTCACCAACCTTTCAACTTTGCTAAAAGAAAATGGTTTACACTTTTTTCAAAGGATGAGCAACGTTTAAAAGGCCCACTCTACAACTCGTCCATTGACCTAATTCACGCTTTGTGGATAGCTCAGAAGGAGACCATCATTACTTACCTGGGATCTAAGGAAGACTTTTGGAATGACCTTTTACTACCTTTGTTTTTGCCTCCTTGGTAAGTGTTGACTGTATTAAGTTCTTTTATGGTTTCTTTTTCTGAAGAAGCCCACTTCAATGTTTTTGATGCACAAAAATCATTGGAGGTATTGGTTGGTCAGTAGAGGATATAAGTCATCTGTTACAGGTTTTGCTTTTTCATAGTGGAATTCATAAATTAATTTTAGCTGCTTTTGTGAAACTAATTACATAAGTGTTATTTTTCTTAAAATTGTGAATTATTGAATCATATAAGTATGACAAAATGTTTTGAATGGACTTGTAAGTCACAGTTATGCATGAATTGATCCAGCTGATACATGGCAATGGCATTTGTGACCAGTGCTATGTAGATTTTTTCAGTTACTTTTAAAATGGCAAGGTTTGCATTTTTGTGCCATCAGAACTTATAATGCAATAAAAGTTTTCCCAATATTTAATACATATTGTGAGTAGGAAAGGCTCTTAAATGGGGAAATGTGATTGTAAAGAGCAAAAAGTGAGTCTGCTATCCGTTTGTCATTGTAGTGTGATATATGAGTGCAAGTGGAATGTGATGTAAATTAGTATATTCTGGGTCTAAGAACATTAGACAATTGTGAATGGTAGGAATAAAGGCAAGAAGGTGGCAAAAATGTATAAATCCTCTCTGAGCTATTGAGAAATCTAAATGTGAGAGGAAGATTTGTCAGCTTTTGTTCATTGGGTCTATGCGATAGCAATCTGGTCTTCTTAAAATCTTGTTTGATCATTATTGTTCACTAAATGGAGAAATAGCAGCATGAATGAAAAGTTTGTAAGTAAAGATTTGAAATCGTCCATAAAAACCAACCCTAATTGGCAGATATGCACTAATTTTAATGTAATAGATTGCTTTAAAAGCAAGTATCCCCATTGTGCAATTCAGTGGTGCTTATTTAAGGCCGTGTTGTTTTAGAGTCCCTTAAGTAGGAGGAAGGCATCCCCTTCTTCCCTGAGTTCCGGTCAAGGTGAATAATTTTATCCCTGTGGAAATTCTCACATTTGATTGATGAAATTTAACTGCAATTGAAAATAATTAAAATAGATAATTATGAAAGGACCTGTCACATGGGGTCATGATGAGATTTGTGATGCCCCACACTGACCAAGTTTTGGAATGCTTGAATGATTTTGGGGAGTCTGTTTGAGTGTTGAAAGGCGAGATAATTTTTAATTTTTGCCGAAACTTATCTTTCTAAACCTATCAGAGTTAATTAGGATGTCATTCTTGAGTGCAAGAATTTTGTGATGTTTTTATTTTTTTATCTGTTGTAAGGGCAATACTCTTAGTGTGTATAATATTGTATTTTTGTTTATTTATTTTAGTTCAAATTCAAGAGCATGTGCTCTTATATTCAACATATTGAGCCTTGAGCTTTTTATGAAAGGTGCTCATATTTCAAAAAATCTTGAAGGAGTTCTGCAAAAATTCTTCAGCGCGGAGGAAACATATTTTCTGGATTGGTCCAAGGTATTAAAATATAGCAATATCATAAATTTTAGCCATTTCATATATTTTCCCCTGAATGTTTTAAAACTTTTTATGTTATTGTTACTTTTTATGTCACTGACTTTGAAACAATTTTATCCTAAACCTCTGTCCCTCTCCTTTCTTCAGTTTATCATCACTTCTTTGGATAAGGAAATCACCCAGAGCAAGAAGGCATCAGATGTGTCAAATGAAATCATGATTCTGACATCTTGGAAAAATTTCATCACAATTGTGCTCAATCAGTCGTTTTCTTTGAGCAAGCAGCAGATAGAAAGCACTTATCAAGTTATTGTGGGCACATTTTTTACCCTGCTCGACCAAATGAGTGATATGAAGGCTATCGTGCTGCTATCAGAATTTTATTTAATCATCTTGAAAGTGTTTAAGGAGTATGTTGATTTGCAACTTTCTTTTTTTTAACATTACTTTTTATTTAATTTTATTTTTTTGTAATGGCACTTTTCAATTGTTATTGTTGTGTGGATTTCTTATAGGAAGTGTTTCTGCTCTAAATCTAAAGCAGTAGAAGACCTTGGTAATTTGTTATATCGTGTCTCAACTGCATATGAGCAATTGCATCCCCGTGCACAGGATGCTGTCTTAGCCACAGCTATGATTTCATTGGATTTTTTGTCTGAAGAAGTTGTGAAAGGTAGTTGATTTCTTATTGGTTGTTTAATTGGTTTCTTCTCAAACAAAGTCGGCCCTTAGAAACCAGTGAATAATGAGTTCTGTCTTTTATCATTACAGATGAAGCATCCTTGGAATCTTTAATTTTGGCTATTTCTAATGTCATCAGTGTTGAGTCATTAATAGTTTTAAAAGAGGCTTCTGATGGAAAGGTATCCAAAACATCTAACAGTGCTGCTGCCTCTGTTGCATTGCTTCATAAATTGTTGAATATGGTCAAGAGCAACAAAAATTGGATTGGAGTAGTCAAAAGCACTAAAATTGACAATCAGCTTCTTGTTTCCGTATCGTATTGCTTACAGGTATGGAAATGAATTTCTTTAGGACCTTATTGTATATCAATTCATTCTCTCCTGTGCTGTTATAATAAACATGCTTAAGTCAGGTTCATAGAATTTTAGAACATGATTTTTTTCTATGAGCTTTGAATTTTTTGTTACTCAATTATATTAATGCTATTAGTAGAGGAGGCATTATTGGTAAAATGAGACATTGTGCCAGAAAATTGATGCCAATTATAACTGATACTATTTACGTGTAATGTATGCACTTAATTTTGAAAGCAAATTTTGGTGCAGTACTTTGTTATCAGGAAGTCAAGTTTAAGATCTGTGCACAAGTATTCTTATGCAATTATAATTGATTTTCAAATTTATGCTGGTGATAATTAGAGTTTTAAGTGGTTTTTTATGCTGAAAAATGTTCTAAGCAAGAAACATTTCTTTTATTTTTTATGTAAACTTCTTATTTTTCAGACCCATACAAATTTTAAGTTCATCAGTAGTGTTTTTCACCTCTTTTGCTTTCTTGTTGATACCCCTGTGGGTCAGTCATTAGTTATGCAAAACATTGGATCTCATCTTTGGCTTCCCCTAATGGCTTGCAAAGAAAATGTGAGTATCAAAGTGTCTGGTAGCTAGCTAGTAAATTATTATGCAATATCTGTCATTTTCCATACATTCATGATTACCTTGCTACCTACTTGCTTTAACTATATATTCACTGTTTTTCTTCACAGGTACAAGAGAATAAGAATCAGTGGAATAAAGTTTACAATCTTGGAATTAAGCTTTGTGCTTGGTTTTTGCATATCCATCAGAATACGTTTATGAATTCTGCCTTCGATTTCATTCTTTTCAATCAAAATCATCTCATGAGCTCTCTGGGTATGCTGCGTTTTAACCAATATGAAGAGACATTAGATACAATTTACGAAACTTTGTGCTTACTTAATGAGCTTGCTAAATTCTACCATATCCATCTCACAGAAAAGCAAACTCTCAAAAGTCTAATAGTAAGTAGATAACAAAATTGTTTTTATTGCTTCCTAGAGATTACTCTGACATTTTTTATAATTTTATTTTTTATTTTCAGAAAGGGTTAATTGTTACCCTTCATGCAAGTATAATTGCTCTTCAGGATCCTAAAGGTCTAAAAATCACTGAGTTAGTGGTGTATGACGCAGATGCTGAGGTCAAACATTCTGCTGAACGGGAGTTGTCTGCAGAGCAAATAAAAACTGTTTATAGGTATATTTGTCATTATTATTTTTTTAATTTTAATATTTTATTCATAGCAAACTATCCAAAGTGTACCTACGACTAAATTTGATTTCCAGGTTGTTTGAGATCAAAAGCCTTTGTTTACATACTTTGATGAGGTTAACACCAAGTTTGGAGTATTTACTGACTGATTCAGAAGATGATCTTTCCAGTTGGGAGCCAGTTATTGATCTAACCAATGACAAGACATTTAGTAACAGTCTAATTTCTGTTCCAAGTTTGACGTATGGCACACTTTTATCATCTGCATCAATATTCTGTGATGAGATATCGAAGGTAAGTTCCATACTTTTGGTGGTACTGATGTCTCACTCCAAGGGGACCTTGTGGGCTCAGGGTTTTAATATTAATAAAAGTTTTGATAATCATAAATCTGCTGAGAGAACAGTTTAGCCCTGTTACTGCCACTGGGCTGATATATTGGCCCTCTTGGCTTGTGCAAAAACTTCCACAGTCCAATTTATTTGCTGACTTTTGTACTTTTATATATTTTTTATGATGATAGGCTGCCTCAGATAATTTTATCGTATGAATTATATCATTTTTCCTAAAACCAAAATATACTGTAGTAATTTAGATGTATATGTAGTTTATTCATTAAAATTAAGATCTTAAAATAATGTAAATCAAGAGTATACAAACTTAACGTAAAATAGGGGCAAGTTTTCGCACAGCCTACCTACAAGGGGCTGGTAGTAAAAGTGTTAGAGAGGATTGAATTGTGGCCAGTAGATAGTGAAGGGGTATGCACATGTTTTTACAGCAGTTATACTCAACTATCTGGATTACCAGCCCTTTGTAATTGACGTGTGGAGCACTAATGCTGCGTTGAATTTTTAAGCATGTTTAATAGCCCTTAAGTAACCAGAAGAAGCCTCTCATCATCTTGAAAAATCTTATGTTTTAAATCCTTGCACATGCTGTTGAAGCCACTATGATAAGTATTAAAGTTTTATAGACTATTGAGATTAATAGTTATTTCTTCTTGATCTACATGAAAACTGTACAGTTCATATAGACTATAATATGTGGCTGATATCTAGAGACATGGTAATTTTCATTAAGTGCAAGTTTTGCTTCTGTAGTGTAAGCAGTCAATACATTAGATGTAGTGTCTCAACTATTCAGTTTATCATGAAGAGACACATGCCAAACCCTATCTTTGCTGAAAAATTTTATTTCTTTGCAGCAAGAGAAGTTGTTGACCAAATCATCTTCTGACCTGGCTCATTATGAAGTGGTGTGCTTTGGATTCGAGTTGTTAATCACATTCCTTCTCAGCCAAGCTGCTGTGATTGCTGCTAATTTAAATCTTACTAGTGGGGAAAGGTCTCACCTTCGTCAAGAGCTAGCCAGGGAGATAGTAAGTACATATTTTCTTTTTATAACTTTTATTACCATTTTTTAAAAATTATACCTATTGGATCTTATTACATGTTGAATAATTCCTCCTCTTGAAAAAATACTGGGTTGTTACTGTTCAACTGTGTGTACATTAAAGGCAATCTTTGATTTCATTGTTAGTGGTTCACTTATGGTGGCCTGAGTTATGAAAAATGTTTGGTGTAAGAAATTTTGTTGAATAAGCTATCCTGAGAAAATGTGCCTTAAAAGTGATTTTTTAACATTTTTTCTTTAGTTGGAGCATGTTTACACTGCTCAGAAGTGTGTGCATGAGAAGTCGAGGAGTTTGGGGAGTTTGACTCCTGGCAAGGAGAGAACTCCTGTGGGTCCTCCAAAACCATTTGTTGCTCGAAGGTTACTCTCATCTGGAGCAGAAAAAGTGCACCCTTCCACATCTAGTCAAGAGAAAGGTTCTCCCGTATTTTCCATTGTGAAGCAAAAAAAGCAACCAGAGAGTAGTGGCACCCATTCAAGTGCTGGTGTTCCGGGAACACCAGGTAGTTCAGACTTTTGCATAGAATTACCTGATTTAGAATTTTTCTCTTTTATAACACATGTTCTCAAATCATTTCGATGACCCAAATGCAGTGCATAATTTAAGTGCCTCAAAGAAGTAGTAAAAGGTGGACTTCTAAGACATTGATTTTCTGGTCAATACTGGGAACTCCTGCTGTGAACTCATAAAAAATGAATGTGCTGCGTTTGAGTGTGTTGTGTGGAGTAATAAAATTTTTTACATTTATTTTCTCTTTCCTGTTTGGCTCTGTTCTTTGAAAAGATTATTGGAAGAAATGGGAAACGCAGTGAACTTCTGTGCTTAAGAAAGCTGTGGAAAGAAAAATATCTGTGCAATGTTAACCTTCTCTGCCTCATTTCATCTGGCAGATGGCATTTATGACATGCTCCCTACAACTTCAGAGACATTCAGGTGGGACTTTTGGTAAGCATCCATATTTACCTACTTTTGGATTGTGTAGCTGAGAAAAATACTTGTCCAACCTTCAGTTATATTTAATATTCACACTATATTTTCCCTGTTAGTTAGCTGAAGTTTTTGTATAATTTATTACTGGTATAAAGTTCATTAATTATTTTCTGTTAATGTTAGAGAGATCCTCATTGAAAATTAACTGTCTTTCATAGGACTTGTGCCTGTGTTTCCTTCGTACATTTGACTGCTCTGACTAATCAAGCCACCATAAAACTCTACTCTGTGAATCTAGTGATGTCTTCAATTAACTTTATGGTAGCTTGGTGCTTTTCTATAATTGCCAGGGTGAAAAATTGTTTTTCATTTCATCAATGATATTTCATTTTTTTACACCTTCTAAGTCCTTAATTTTCAAGTTATTATTTATAATGCTTAATTATTTTGGGAGAATTATGAGTTTCCAATTTATTCCTATACGCTTTGAAGTGAAGGTGCCATTTGTTTCCATTCTAAGTGGTATCCTAATTGTAATGTAATTGGTAATGTTTTTGGGAAATGCCTAAGTTCTCAATGTCATCTCCGTAAATATTTATTATTTTCTTAAGAAGATATTATTCTGTCTCTTTGCTATGCAAATATTGATGGCCCATATTTAAGTAAGATATTGATAGCAATAGGGTGAGTTGCAACTTTTTATTGCTATTTTAGAAAGTTTAAAAAAAACTGGGCCTGTAAATACTGCTCTTGGAAGGACCTATTTCCAGGTTAAATTTCAAAGAGAACCAAGCATTGAATCTAATACTGATCACTGAACCTCTCTTATGCTCTGAAATGGTTAAACAGTGTGATATAATTGAAGTTTATAAACAATGCATCTATATCTACCATACACCCTGCAAAACACCTTGGTAGTATGTCAGGGGGTGGATAAGTACCAAGCATGTACCTAATAATAGATAAAATGTCAAGTAGAAAAATGTGCTACTTATTTTCCACATCTAGTCAAGAGAAAGGTTCTCCCACTACTTGACAAATGCAACTGAATGATTAAAAAAAATTAAATTATGTAAAAATTGTACAAATAATTTATTAGGCCATGACTAGAAGGAGGATTATGTTTTTGCGTTGAAAATAAGTTGGTGCCTAATAATTCATTTAGTGGAATTTTTGAGTGTTGATTTTTTCTTGTGGCATGAATTTCCAAAAAACTTGCGGCTGAAATGAATGAGCTGGACTAAATGTTTAATGGCTATATCATCATCATCTGCCAACAATCCTTTGATTGATTTGATGCAGCTTTCAACTCGATTCTCCTGTAAGCTTGATATTTACGTATTTCATTGTTATGTATTTCTTCCCTGTCATATCTTAATCACTTTTTCTACAGATCTCATATGAAATCTTTCTTTGCCATTCATCTCATTTACTGATTGTCATCATCAGACCATCATGTCTCATGATATGGCCGATTAATTTGTACTGGCTTCTTCTTAGGGTTTTCACAAGACTTCCCACTCCTCTTAGGACTTCATTGACATCTACGCAATGCCCTGAATCCACCGTGAGGGTGTGTGGCAGGGGGTGAAGATAACCAAATATGCACTAATGACATGCTACTAGGCTGCTACATTAGGGTGGCCCAAAAAAATTTTTTTTTTGAAATTTGGAAGTGCGGATGAATTTTCAGGTGCAATTTTATGAAACAAACACCTCACAAAACATTAAGTTCCATGGCACAATATTTGACCCTGCCGAATCGCGTTAAAAGATTTCCACCTTCGTTGTAGGTCAGATTGCCTACCATACAGGGGATTCCGTTTGCTTCCTCCTAAGATTGCATCAGAAAACCAAGACAAACAGTAGATATATCGTATGCAGATAGTAGGTTCCACATTTTGTGGTGAAAACACTTCTACCGCATTATAAATTTTGCTTATCTCCATAAATAACAGAATGGAAGTCGAGAATAAGCGATCACAGCAGTACTGCTATCATTTGGCGACTAAGTAAACTCCGTCCTTGCATTACTAGGACAAGACGGAACCAATAAAATTATACGCAAATACCCTAAAATAATGCGAGACTGCTTCATTGACCTGAAATGACGCAAGAAGGGAACAAAAGTTCATAATAACGACTGTATTGTTGCGTGCATCGAACCGGTACGGATGACTACAGTGGAAGGCAAGCGGCACAGCGTAGCGGTGGTGAATAAGTGAACGGAGTTTTTGAGTCAGGCAGCTGTGTGATTTTGAATTATTTTTCTAAAAGGTAGTGTGATTTTACATTGAAATGGCTAGGAAGAATAATGCGCGTGTCACACGTGTGAAAACGAATGTGTGGCTCGTTGGTGGCTGCATTGATAAAAAAACCTGACGAGGAATGGGAAACTACCAACACTGCGAGAAGTTCTTAAGAGTTTCTTCACAAGACTGCAGTCCATGCCTGGTACACTGATTTCAAGGCATCGCCAGACTCAAGATGAGCTCATTGGAGGAAATTTGGGCTAAAGCAAATATTCCTACTCAAAATGCCCGTGATGCTACAGAAAAACTTGTGAATGTTTATAAGGAATACAGTAGGCTAGAAAAGGACAACAATGTGAAAAGTGATAAGCATTAGTATAGAGGACAGCAATTTAAAGCCAAGCTGGACCGTTTGTTTGACATTGGTCACAGGAGAGCTCTTGAGCTCATTGAAGTTGAAGATGACCGCCAATTTTACATTTCTATGCAGATTGACCGCATATAATATTTGGCTGGGAATGATAGAGAATGGTGCTCTAAGCAGGAGGTGAATCGTCAAAAAAACATTCAGGAACAGCTTGCGACAGAAAGGGCCAAAGCACGAAGCGAAAAGGAGAAGAATGAACTTCTTACCCGCCAGCTTTCCGCCAAGGCTTCTTCTGAAGCAAGTACTGATTAAGATTGTGATGAGGGTAGGTAAAAATCATCAAAGTAAAATTTGAGAGTAATTTTATTGATTTCTTTAACATAATGTGTGTTATTACAGAATTTAAGGCGAGCAAACCAAAGAAACTCAAGATTCACGTTGTGATTGACTTTATGGTATCTGCTGTGTTAGATAGAACGCAGACATCTTCCGCTGGGGGATCGATGTTGATAAAAGCAGTAGCTCGGGCCACTGTGAAATCGTTTGGACTTGAGGAACAAGAGGTACAAATAATAACTTCCCGTTCACAACTGCAAAGAAAACGGCCAGAATGTAGAGAAGAAATTGCCCTACTTATAAAGAAAGAGCTTGATCCTGACATTCCGATGGTCGTCCATTGGGATGGAAAGCTACTGCCCAGTAGTGAAGGTATTGATTGCAATTTTTTTCTTACTAATTAACAATCTTCTGCATAGTATGTGGGTATTTTTGACCATGTATTGGATATAAATTCCATCTTTTAGATGCAGTAGCCAATACTGATCGTATGCCAATTTTAGTATCTAGAGAAGGGGTTGAGCAGATTCTTGGCGTTCCGGAGTTGAAAGAGGGCACTGGAATTTAGGAAGCTACTGTAGTGGTTGAACTTTTGACTAGTAGGGAACTTCAGGAACAAGTCATAGGCCTTGTCTTTGACACCACAAACGTGAATAGCGGACGAGTTAATGGAGCCTGTGTTCTTATTCAACAAAAACTTGGGAAAGAGCTGCTGGAGCTTGCTTGGAAATGAAGATGCTTGAAAAACAATTGGGCCTTTCAACCAAAGACAGTGAAAACATGTTTCAAATATGTTGCTTTGTAGCTTCTGTGTAAATTAAGTCCTGGTACACATGTCTAGTTGCATCTAGAGCATCAGCGCGTGATCTCGAGCTTCTAAAAACCCTCGCCAGCCGCAAAGACAAACATTACCAAGCAGCTTTCAACAAATTCTACAACCATTTGTGGTATTTATCAGAAACCTGTGTTCTTATTTTTTTCTTTGACTGCAATGTTTCCTTAGCTGATAAGAGGGCGATGGTTAGCTCTTTTGGAAAGGAAGGGTTGGATGTTTGGAGCCCCCGGGCGCAACTTCCTCCCGATTGTTGTATTCAGGACCTGAAACTAAGTGACTTTGCGTCTAGTAATTCTCGACGATTCGTCGACATTACGGTCATTGACCAAGGCTTTTTGTCAAAGAACTCTGAAGAATAGCTACAGGATGAAAGGTGCATGAAAGGTTTCAAGATCATCAGACACATTAATGTTGTGAATGACACTGCGGAAAGGGGTGTGTCACTTATCAAAGATTATATTTTGAAGAAAAACTCACTAAATATGAACGTGAGAGACAGAACTTGCTGCTTGTGGTACAGCAACATAAGCAAATCTTCGATAAGTACGGAAGAGAAAAGGTTAAGGAAAAGGTAAAATTAATTTAAACCTTAGCCAACCCATTTAAAATTAAGAAACTCATTCAAAGTAACAACTTTTATCACTACAGATTGTTTTCATTTCGGATAACCGCTAATTCTGCGGTAGAATCTCGAAAAATAGTATACAGCCCCTGTAAGGTAGGCACATTTGCCTACATCCGAGCATGAAATTTTTAAACGCGATTCGGCAGGGTCAAATATTGTGCGATGGAACTGAATTTTTTGTGAGGTGTATCATTCATAAAATTGCACCCGAAAATGCATCCGCCCTTCCAATTAAAAAAAAAAATTTTTTTGGGCCACCCTACTGCTACATGGAAACATGTTCTTCGTTACTCACTCTGTCAATCCATTTAATCTTCATTATTCTTCTGTAGGAAAGTAGAGAACCTGAAAAACAAACAAAATGTAATGGTTGGTCAGGAAAGTCTGGATAAGGTGTGATGAATGAGCTTGAGGGTGTCATGATGTAGGTGCTTACTCTTTTGGGCCCACGGCACTTGTCTCTTTCGCCGAACTGCTTTGCTATTACGACTTAGAACTTCTCGGTAGTACTCCTGAGTTGCGTAGTACTAATGATGCACAATTCCCTGGTAATTGAAAAAAGGCAGTCAATATCACCTTTGCCATGCCCTGAACTTGTGCTCTTTCCGCGCCTCGGGGAGGTAGGGTGTTTCATTTGGGCAACATTATCTCCAAGTTGGTTTCCGAGTAGTACTTATACACCTTCGTCGGTAATCTAGTCTTAGAGAAGTCAGGATACTTGCTGGCGCACAAAAGCATATCCTCCGCAGCCTCTACAGGGGAGTTCTTTTTGTTTCGTTGAAGTCAGAGTGGGGGTAAATAAATATTGCCTCCACTCTGCTCATGCCCGAAACCTCGCTCACAATGTCGTCTGCCGAGCCAACGGTAATCCTAATCTCAGCAACAATTTTCCGGACTGCCTAACGACAATCCTTCACGATCACTACCTGCTTTTCCTCGATATCGGGAGCGTTTTGGTTAGCTGATGGTCTTCCGTAGCGTTCGTCAGTCTCCACGGATAAGCGGCCATTTATTGAACGGTTTTACCACTACTAACTTGCGTAATTTCCATTGCAGCGTCGCCGAAAGCCTGATGAATTTTTCGGATGGTTTTTGCTTGGGTTTCCCTAGTTAAATACAAATTGCTGCGGTAACGCAGCTCCAAGCGCCCGGTATCGGAATTGAGAATTATACGATTTACCTACGCGTTGACCGCGCCACCTTTTGGCAGTTACAGACGCTTCAGAAACATTAGATGGGAAAATAACAAGGGTCGGAAAATGTTTAATGAGAGGAAGAATTGGCGAACCACGCTTGTCGACCTTTTTCGGGTTACTGGAGTTGAAGGGTGGTAATATTGCATTTATAAGTTTTTGCATCGTTTTCCCCGTTTGTACGGCTCGTGTCTCTGTAGCAAATATTATCCTCGAATTTTCACTTCATTTTTTAAAGCTTTAATGCTCGGAAAAAAACTACAAATGTACATGAGGTTTAGGCTAACTTTCATCGTTGTGCATATATTTTGGACGAATTAGAAGCTAATTTTTGATCCGTGGCCGTTAAAATTAAATCGCGTTTAGATTCGGTGCTCAAAGGCTCAAAGATTCGGTGCTACGAAAACCAAAGAATACGTAATTAAGAAACGTTTTCGGCAATTACAAGTTGGGCGCCAGTTAAATGTGCAGGTCGCTAATAGCATTCTTGGGTTCTTGAGTGAATAGTCTGGTAATAATTTCGTTTGAGGATGGATCCCATTCCGCTACTTCGGGAAAATCTGGAACATATGGACAATAAGCCAATTCAAAAGTTAGCGATTGTTGCTTGAGCGCTGAACGGCATCGGAAGAAGTGTATACATGAGAAATGACGAGTCAGAATTGAAACGCGTCATCAATAATGAATATCGTAGGCAGAAGAAATAAAGATGTAATTTTTTAGTAGTGATAAAGTTTTGGCTATCTCACAGTTCGATTCTTGATTCTTCTATTTTCAGTTCTCTTTCTCTTTCAAGCCTCTCGGAAATTATTTTTCCCTCCGGAGAAATATGTAAGATTCGGGTTGCCAAAGTTCGTTTTCAAACATTGTCGGATATGTCGAATAAGATTTGATGTTATTATTGCTAACAACGGTAAGTTTTTGGAGTGATATGAAAGCATCTTTCCGGCCCTGCGTTATTTTCTGTATATTTTTCCGGAAACGCCCGTCCAAAATTTCTCTCCCCCGACTGTTGAAATGCGAGGCGTTCAAGGTCGTGGGAATCGCGCCTTTTTTATTTGTTAGCGCCCGCAGCGCAATTAACGTGGCCATACACCCTCTCTCCGTACTTGTGGACACTTTCCCGGAACAAAGGGTTTTACTCCGTTAGCCGTGGCACCCGCACATCCTCCTCAGAAGCCCATTGGGCCGCGGATGGCCGGCGGACGTTCGCGTGAAGGGACACGGGCACTGAGAGAAAGGAATAAAAAGGGTGTGCTGTGCGAGGGATCGCGTTGATATCGGCGCAGGCGCGAACCCTTCCGAGGCGGGATATCTGTTGGTTCAGGGCCTCTGTTCCCCTCCCCCAACTCCCTAACACTCCCCATTCCACCCCTCTCCAGCGACCCGGACCCTGTTAAGGGCCTTCGAGTGCAATCGTGATAGAGAGAGTGAGAGAGGGTGTTCTCGATGGATTCCCTCCCAACTCCTCTCTCCCCCTCCCCCAACCCTCCCAGTTTCTTCACTAAAGCGGCTCCCCTCCCTACTCACTCTCCCCCCCCCCCCAGCCACAATCGCGTCGGAGGCAATTCTTATTTTAACCCAACCCCTACCCTTTCTGGACAAATCCGCGTGTCCCGACTCACCCCCGCCCTTCCATTCCTCCCCCTCCTCCCCTCGCTCGCTCGCGCCCTGTCGGTCCTCCCACACCTCTCTCCTCCCTCCCCACCCTCCCCTTCTCCAAAAGTCAGTCCCCCTCCTTTCGGGGAACCTCTCACCCGACACTCCCTTCCCTCCCAAGTAGCGCGCGTGCAGTGTGGCGGGACTTAGTCCGTAGTTTGATCGGGTCTGGCGGGAAGAGAATTTTCGGACAAGCCGTTTCGCCGGCCGTCTTTCGACTTCTCCCGAGCGATCCTTTCCCTCACCTACCGCCGGAGTGCAAAGCTCCCGCGGTCGTGGGATCTGTGCCCTCTGCGAGGAAGAAGTCTCCCTTTCCCTCTGGATTACGGAAAAGAGTTGCTGTCGAGCCTGCGGGAACTGCCGAGTCGTTCAATTCCACGCACGGCCATCCTCCGCAGATACTCTTGTTGATTTGTAAATGCAACCGCCTGGGAGAGGTAAGGATTTCTTTTTATTTTCTGTAGGGGGCGCTTCTCTTGTTCGATTCATTCGTTCCTTTAGGACCAGCGTGGTAGACTTGATTTGCACTCGGAGTTGGATTCGCTACGCCGTATTTTTTTATACGCGTACCAGAACAGCGAGGTGAAAGGGGCACGTCTTTTACTCCCTCGGACCGATACATCACCCGTGGGGGTTAGGGTTATGAAGGCCCCGTTGGAGATAAAGTCTGCGCGATAAATTTAGTTCTCGAGCTAATTTTTACTGTAGGTTCAGATGTTTGATGGTGTTATTCGGGGCGATGGCTTCTATTTTTAATTCAAGTGGCCCACTAGCTGCTTGGGGTTTGAATAGAATGGGAACCGGTTTCGAGGGTGCGGTTTGCCCTGCGGGACACTTCGGGAGTCTCTGTTGTGGGATTCGGTGTGGGAAAGATGTTTCCGAGGTGAATTATCTTAAAAATAATGTCACGGCGTGAGTCTCCTGAATTAAAAAAAGTGTATATTTTTTCAATGTAGTGTTGTATTCTTCCAAATTCACCCATAATTCGCTTACTTTGATCATAGCGGTTGTGAAAAGAAAAACCTGAGGCCACGTGGTTTTGGAATAGCTCTCTGGCTCAACTATAAAGTATAAATTCTATTAGTGTCTCTCGGAAATAACTTTTTCCCATGATAGGTTCTAACAGGTGCCTGCTGCCAGGATTTCTCGATGGATGAGCTTCGCCAACGAGCGCCTCCCCCCTCTGAGTCGTTTTTTTGGGACGTATTTGACCGCATGATTTCAGCGTTTCTCTTTACAATTTGATGTATTCGATAATTGATATAACGCTTGCTCGTGTCATTATGCACGTCAATCAGTGTTTAATAGCCGCAACGATTAATAGCATAGAATTGTCAGAAATTATTAATACTTAGTAGTTAATAGTTGCCGTTTGTGTTTTGTACAGGTGTTCTAAGTTAACCTTATGCGCTAATGTTAACGCTATTCTGGTTGATAGCACATTAAGTTTTATTCTACTGCGTATATTTAGTTAAGGAAGTTTTAATGCCAAATGCTATGACGTCCGGTAATTCAATCGGCTATTTTATTTAAAACATTTTGTTGACATTTCATCACACGTAAAGCTAATAATGAAAAATTGCGAAGTGAGTATAATATTCCGTAGTGCTAATCCGTATTTTTGAGAACCTGAAATAATCACATTGGTTATTGCTTGCATGATCTGTTTTACCACTCCATGTGATGTCACTCATCTGACTCTCTCGAGTCTCAAGTTAGTATTTGACAGCACATACAAGAGGAATACCTGTTAAGTTCCTTAGTCACTAAATGCATACTTAAAGTAAAATAATTATTGAATTTTCTTGCTAGGCACTTACCCGAATCCAATTTCATAGATGCGTTTGACACATATGGTTGTTTTATATACGTATTATAATTCCACATCAGATTTTCTTATGCTGAACACTTACCTCTTTGACGTATCCTAAATGCGTATGCTTATTTTAACTATCTAAATTGTCCACGGTATTTGGGGAAAACTTATATTATTAGAGGATTATCACCATGCAGTTGCAATTTGGCGAGATATGTTGATATAACATCTATTCGCTTTGAATTTTACCATAATGTTGTAGTGGCAAAAATATTTACTTGTCCACGAATTTTTTTTTAATTTCGCCAAATATTCTTTCTTAGGATAGGTATTGAAGAAATCTAAAGGGTAGGGAACTTTTCCGCGAAACTTTGTGATGCCTGAGATTTATTGTATTTTGATTCATAGCTAACGTAGTTGCAAACTAATGGCAATAGTAACCAGTCAAAAATTGTAATTTGAGGTAGAAATGAAAGTAGGTGCATGAAGCGGTGCATCAAGGTAGCATCATCAAGCAGTTAGATTTTCGGAAGTTACAGACTGACCAGTCTACCAAGAGATTGTTATTAATAGAATCTAATAATGTTATGAATGTTGATATTTATGAAGGAAGGCGACCGACCTAGCGCCACTGAGAATAGGAGTGTTGTTGGATGTAGGCTGTATTATTCACAGGAACGAAAGAGAGAGAAACCCGGCGTCGAAGTTAGCATGCTCTTAAGGAAAGGAGCCTTAGGGTTCACTTTTTTACGTCTCATGCGATGGGCTGAGGGCTGAACTTGACGTGGTCTCAACACAGCCCCCAACATGGGAACCAGGATTCCGCGGAAAATCTTGCAAATGCTATTGCCGAGATTCTAACCCGTAGAGATGCCACTAAGACCAACGATACCTCAGGAGAAGAGCTACGATCAAAAACAGTATTGCGAAGGAAAAATATTGTTTTATTGTTAAATTCTGCTCATGAAGTCGGAAAATGTAATATGCAGATGTAAAAGATTAATTAATTACCTTGAGACCGGATGTGAGAAGTACTGAGAATTGACTTGCAGGAAATAAAAAAAAGGTTGAAATGTCTAAATCAAGGACAACGCTAGCCATCCCTAATTCCTTGTTGCCCGGGTGATTGGAGAGATTGGCGCTGTAATGATCACGACTGTGACATATCGCCCTGAAAATCCAAACAATGGGGTTCGAATGGGGTCCAAACAATGGGATTAGCTGGTTCGAATCCCAACTTCGGGTGTGGATTTCGTGTTTGTTTTAGGATTAATTTTTACGGTAGATGGCACCATAAACTTCAGAATTCGAAGCAACTTAAATCTAAATCCTGCTACCACCTCTTTGGAGAGGCATAGATTCCAGTGACTGTTTTAAATTAAGTGAAGAGCTTTGGGTAACAGCAATAGCGGCTGCAGAACTCGTGTTGGCTTTGCTAAATCTGTAAATAGTGTGTTTCAGGGAAATCTCCGCGCTAAAATAGGACTTGGTGCGCTCGGCTTTATTTACGGAGGTCTTCACAGATAAATTACCTCTGCCGAGTCGGTGTATGCCGTAATTCAGGTCGCGAGCGTGCGCTGTTTAACGCGAGCATGGGGCTCGTCAATGTCCCCGTGTTTACCCGGCGCTCAACGAGGTCCCTTCCGGTCGGAAATTTGTGTGAAATGGTGATACTCTCTCTCGCGCCCTCTCCCACCGGTGAGCGTGCCTCAAAAGAGCTCCCTCGCGTGGCATATCATTTAGCGTATCGCCCTTGAAAAACTGCCTCCACCGCTTGTTCCATGTGACCTTACCGGGATAACCAGGGGCTGAGGGATGTATTATCGGAAAACATATTGCTTCTCCCGAGGAAATAATATTTTCTCGCCTGCCGGTTAGGCGTACGGGCGTAATTCTGGATACTTTTCTCTTCCGCTCTGGCAAGGAGCCTCCTTCGGTATCCTTTTCTGCTGTGTTGAAGGTTGCTATTCATGGGACCGATGCATTATTAAGGCGCGCGCCTCTAAATATACTTGCAACATGCGCCTCTTCCTCGGCCCGTTGTTCCTTTCGACGATTACCCCAGAATAGGCACTCAAACGCACGAGTGTGTTAGCGTGAATACTTGAGTGAGATCGAGAGCGAGTAAACCTTCAGCGATGCCGTCTGTAAGCATTCGGTAAATTTGCGGGCGGCGCCGGTGAACATCACCCTTACGCTTTGCCAAGTGGATGGTCCTCTAAAGTTGTGCATCTAAACTGCGAGTGAAATTGTACTATAGCCACAACTGAAGCAATAGTGCTAATAGTAGCGCAGTGTGTAATACATTTACAGAGTACGCCATAGTGTGAGGGGCAGGTGGTGAGTATTCACCAGGCACGTAGGTACTACACTAATAGCCTTGTCATATCGTACCCTAGTCTGTTGCGGTGGAACTATTGGTAGCTCTTGACTCAAAATATTTCGAAGGGTGTGTTCAATGATGAATACTAGTCGGGGCTTCTATTTTTGTATTTCTAGCTTGCATTGCGATAACTACCAATTTGCCTCGACGACTCCAACGATTATGAAAAGATGTTAAAGATTTATTTAAAAAAATAAGACGTTTAAATCATTCCTGCGGCACTTATCTTCTCTAATATTTTATTAAATATTTTAGATAAAAAGACCTACATCTTAAGTGCATCATCCATTTCTTATCCTCTTCCCCCAAGAGGTTAAATTCAAATATGTTAAGCATTATGCCCACCTTCGTCCAAATGATTCCCAAGAAACTAGACTGTTTCCAGATAGATTCTAAAAATGTTTTTCCAAGTTTTTCGACCAAACCCATGAATAAAAAATCCTGCGAATAAGGCCAAAAATATTTGTTTTGCAATTTTCACTCTAGTGTTCAGTAACTAAGGGTTTTAAAAATGAGGAAATCCATCTGGTATGGCCGTGAGACCTATTACTATTTCCTCCACGTATTGGTTATTTTATATTGGGCTGCTGGTACTCAGGAAGCTCAATTTCAAATCTCAAATTAATCGATTAGCCAGTTCCGACCCTAGCTTCCTTCACATCCCACAAGCCCGTACAAACTTCTCCCTTTTTCTCTGGTTCCAAGTTTTGGAGCTTGCTACCTTTTCATATAAAATCCTCATCACTACAAAAATTCAAAGATAAATTATATTATTTAAAAACGTAAATTAAATTTGTGATAATTGCGTTACTTTAATATGGTTTGGTAACTTGGTGATAAATTGCTTTGATTCTTTTTTACTTAACGTGTAGGTTATGATATTTGAGCAAAATGTACGATTTTTTTATAGTTTACATGCTCTAATTTTTGGGGAACATTTTTCCTGGGGTAAGTAAATGCCCGCATATGGGTATTACGATTACGGAAGATGGAGGAAAGAAAATACCCCAAGAAGTATTTCCTTCGGGAATCAAGAGGTAACCACTTAAGATCATCTAAATATTTACACACTTGGCATCTATGCTTCATCAATGCCTGCAGCTGCATTTTCAATCATTTTACTTGAGAGGTCAAGCAGCAGGGAATAGTAGGGGAAGAGAGAAAGTAGATTGAGGATATTAGGACGGAACGGGATGAGTGAATAAAACGAGTAATTAGGGTCTGGGTGATTTGAAGTATTTGATCCCGGGGAAAATGTCGAGTGCGTGTAAAAGGGAGAGGAGAGAAGAGCAGGAAGTGCGAATGGAATGATGAGTAGCACCAAGTATTCGGAGCTAAAGATGAACATATGCGAAAGTTAGGTTGTGTGAGAAGCATTTCACGTCTATTTAAAACTGCTTTAAAAATTATTGCAGTAATTATATTGATTGGCTTCGAAAATACTGTATAAGTTTCATACCTCATTGTCAGTAGGTACTCTATGAACGATCCCCAGGGGTGGAATGATTTTGCTAGCGTTAATCGGCCTAATTTACAAGCACAAACTTCTGATTTGCCAAGTTACGCTGTGGAATCAGTGCACATTTTTGTATCTTGTTAGTGGTTTATAGACAAGGTGTTGCAATTAGTGCTAATTTAGTTGATAGGAATGCACCGTGCGATTTATTCTATTTATAAATAAAGAAACACGAAAGCTAAGAACTGGCGAGAGAGTATAGTATGTTATAAGAGCTTTATTTAATCCTTTGTCAGCCGAGCTGATATCAGTTCTCTCTCCAGAGTGAACTGTATATTTTTTCGAAGAAAACCTCTCGGTTCTCGAGAATATTGACATCTGCAACACTGTAAAAAGTAGATCTGATTTTAAGGTACAAAAGTGATCTGAATTTCAGATGCAACAATTTTAAGACAGGGTATGTTGAATTTCAGCAGTAATATCTTGTCTAAAAATAAGGCAGGTGTACGACTGAAAATCAGACGAAGTGGACTTATTTTCAGATAGGCCTATGCTGAATTTAAGACAGCCCTGGTCTGGTAATAATGCGGGTTGCTATTGAAATTCAAGCCTACTCTGAGGGGATGTCTTATTTTAAGGCAGGTGCAGGAATGAAAATCACAACAGGTGGGACTTATTTTAAGATAGTCCCATGCTGAATTTAAGACCAGGGCTGTCTTAAATTCAGCATGGGCCTATCTGAAAATAAGTACCACGTAACAATGCGGGTTGCTATTGAAATCAAAGCCTACTTTTATGCGATGTGTAATTATAAATACTAGATATTTATACACTTCACACGAACACAAACCAAAACCCTAACGTTTCCTATTTTTATTCGATGATACTGTTTCACTGACTAAATTCTTCAATAGAGCAAACGTAAGTCATAGAATTTCCATTGAAAAAGATTCCAGGACTGAAATGGGAACACATAGACAATAACTTCAAAGATAATATGAAAATGTGTACTTTTATTGGAAACAAAGTAATCCATACAAAGTCTTCGATACCACAGATGTGTGCCAGTATCTTCAAACCGAAGCAGGAACTGTCACTTGATGAGGGCGACTATTTTTTAGTTCTTACAACCCTGCCGCGTAGACAAAATAAGGAAGTTTACTCTCAGGATACGTCACTCAGACACAATTGGCTCCCTTCTGCAAATAAACGAAGTATCATTGCCACATTCTCACACCATTAATTCATCGCACGAAACGTATTTCACCTACTTACAATGAAATTTTACTAGACTTCCAATTTTACTTTCTTACGCTTCGTAATTCTTGTTGACATCCTGCTCCCTGAGGTTGAATGAAAAACACTGCGTTTTGTTTATCCTGCTCCCTGGTTACGCTCCGCCCATCAGTCTCTGCTATTGACCGGTTAGCTCCAATTGCGGAGCCAACCAAGGCGTGCTTATTTTCAGCCCAGGTGATCTGAATTTCAGATCACAACCATCTTATTTTCAACATGCAGTGGTTATGGTCTTAAAATAAGACGGAGGTGTGTCTGATTTTCACGCATCATGAGTTCTAAATTCAGACCACTACCTTAAAATCAGACAGCGCTTAAATTCAGATCGCACTGAAAGTCAGATCAACTTTTTACAGTGAAGTATCGTCTAAGATAAAGATAATACCAGTCTAGAATACTGCTTTCCATTCACATCGTTTCGGAATTTCGTTGCTAGTCGAATTTCAAAAATCAATTCCTCCATTTTGCTAAATTTGATAACAACTTACACTGTAAAAAGTTGATCTGATTTTCAGTGCGATCTGAATTTAAGCGCTGTCTGATTTTAAGGTAGTGGTCTGAATTTAATACTCATGATACGTGAAAATCAGACACACCTCCGTCTTATTTTAAGACCATAACCACTGCATGTTGAAAATAATATGGTTTTGATCTGAAATTCAGATCACCCGGGCTGAAAATAAGCACGCCTTGGTTGGCTCCGCAATTGGAGCTAACCACCCAATAGCAGAGACTGATGAGCGGAGCGTAACCAGGGAGCAGGATAAACAAAACGCAGTGTTTTTCATTCAACCTCAGGGAGCAGGATGTCAACAAGAGTTACGAAGCGTAAGGAAGTAAAATTCGAAGTCTAGTAAAATTTCATTGTAAGTAGGTGAAATAAGTTTCGAGCGATGAATTAATGGTGTGAGAATGTGGCAATTATACTTAGTTTATTTGCAGAAGGGAGCCAGTTGTGTCTGAGTGACGTATCCTGAGAGTAAACTTCCTTATTTTGTCTACGCGGCAGGGTTGTCAGAACTAAAAAGTAGTCGCCCTCATCAAGTGACAGTTCCTGCTTCGGTTTGAAGATACTGGCACACATCTGTGGTATCGATGACTTTGTATGGAATGCTTTGTTTCCAATAAAAGTACACATTTTCATATTATCTTTGAAGTTATTGTCCATGTGTTCCCATTTCAGTCATGGAATCTTTTTCAATGGAAATTCTATGACTTACGTTTGCTCTATTGAAGAATTTAGTCAGTGAAACAGTATCATCGAATAAAAATATGAAACGTTTGGGTTTTGGTTTGTGTTCGTGTGAAGTGTATAAATATCTAGTATTTATAATTAGACATCGCATAAAAGTAGGTTTTGATTTCAATAGCAACCCGCATTGTTACGTGGTACTTATTTTCAGATAGGCCCATGCTGAATTTAAGTCAGCTCTGGTCTTAAATTCAGCATGGGACTATCTTAAAATAAGTCCCACCTGGTGTGATTTTCAGTCCTGCACCTGCCTTAAAATAAGACCCCCTCAGAGTAGGCTTGAATTTCAATAGCAACCCGCATTATTACCAGACCAGGGCTGTCTTAAATTCAGCATAGGCCTATCTGAAAATAAGTCCACTTCGTCTGATTTTCAGTCGTTCACCTGCCTTATTTTTAGACAAGATATTACTGCTGAAATTCAACATACCCTGTCTTAAAATTGTTGCATCTGAAATTCAGATCACTTTTGTACCTTAAAATCAGATCTACTTTTTACAGTGTACGAGATACGGGTTTGTTCTGTCGAGTTTTGAATGCAAGGTATCATTCAAGTCCTTTCCTTGGAAATTTATTTCCCTAAGGCGGACTCTCGCAGCAAAAAAATGGAAACTTCCTGACCTACCCGAAACGACGCTTTGGAACTACCTTAACTCTCATATAGATATTCGGAAAAAATCTTTCTAATTTACTGAGAGAGAACGCTTGCTGTTCTCACCATAAGGCAACAACCTAAAAATTGGAATGTACGTATATATTATTCAGATGTTTCAGGATGTTACGCTGGGCATTAAGGTAAAAAAATAGATTGTGGTCTCAATGACGTTACCAAAGGTTATCCTACACAATCATGAGGATACTGGTAGGGGTGAGAAAAACTGCTGTGTATTTGAAGCAGTTGCTACCTACTGCTAATCAGAATTATTAGTTGGAAATAGCAGCTAATTTTAGCAAGTGCTAATCCTAGCGGAGTCATGGAATAACGATTAAGTTTTAGGTGCTGACGGTCTAGGCCTAATTAATAGACGATAGCAAACCAGCAACGATGCTACTCTGCCAAACTCGGAGAGGCACTGCTGGAATTTATAATCGTATTTTTTCTTGTAGTTAGTTTTACACGATTTACATAATCACTTACAAATCAGATATAAAATTTTTAAAAAAAATAGTTGAAACGTGGAAAAAAATATTTTAGAAATTTTTCCGATTATGGCACATCATCATCGGCCAACAATCCTAGAATTGGTTTGACGAAGCCCTCCACTCGATTCTTCTATCGGCCAAACTCTTCATATCAACGTAATTTACATCCGTCACAACCTGCTCCATATATTTCATACTAGGCCTGCCTTTCCCATTCTGATTATGGCACCTACTCTCAAAAAAGTTACCCCTGCAATAGACCATAACCCCAAGTGGAACAGATCCTTAAAAGTAACAGGGTCGAGATCGACACACTGTTGCTCCCCGCATGCCGGAACAATCCTGACGCGCGCCACTGGGTCGTAGTTAGCAGTGAACGTGTACCGATGCTACCTTTTAAATTAACTGCTACACTGTTCTTGCGCTTTTCTCTCCTGCTAAAAATCAACTACTGCTAAAATAAACTGCTTTTGGACGCATGCGCCTTCGTCTCTTGCTAACCATTAACAGGAGCTGGATCTCTAAATACTTGTGACCGTGAGCAGGAGTGTACCGAGTAGTACCTAGTGCCTCGTGGAATAACAAATCCAGCTTCTGCAGGGGGACAAGGAGGGGAGACAAACACAGTGTAGCAACAGACGTAGCAGCTATTTCTGCCTGGCATTAGCAGTCGCTTTTTGTTAATAAATGATAGTAGTTGAAAAATAGCAGGTTGTCAATTAAAATCCTATCCCTAATAGTGCACGAATCTTTCTTAGTCAAAATCACGTTCATCTTTTGTATAAAATAAAATGTTTTCTGGTTCATCGTCAAGCTCTCACCGGGCCGGGTTAGAGCTTGACGATGTTAGGTTAGGACAAGGTTAGCTACTGATACTCATTTGACTAAATTTGGGACTGAAGAAACCGCCCTGGCTTCGCAGGCAAGGAGGTTAGAAGGATAAACTCCTTGTTCGCAGGCGTGTTATGGCGTACCGTGAGTGATTAAGGCGCCGGGCTTTGAAAGAGTGGGTGCGTATTTTGATCTGCTTGCCTAATCCAGTTGCAATGGAGCCTCTTCGGTTTTTCTCGTCAGTGGCGCGTGCGAGGCGTGCTAAAGAAAGGAGCTGACCTCTTGATCCTTTCTCCCTTGGGCACCAGTCATACCATCGTGTTGATCAGAGAAGATATACATTTATTGCCGTGGAGTAGGAGTCTGCTACTAAATATATTTCAGTTATGGTGCACGAAAGGGGCAATTATCCTATTTCTGCCCAAGTTAGCATTATTTACTCCGTTGTAGTTGACTGTTTGTGTTGCACGAATTAAAAAGCTTCATTGTCGTGGTATTTCAAAAGGGCATTTCCAAATAAATACGCAACAAAATCTCCGTGCTGTAGGCCCTTATTTAATTCACAGAACCATCTTTGAAAAATTCTCGCTTTCCTTGAAATTTACTTGAAGTAATAGTGTAATATATATTATTAGTGGAAAGTGCCGATTCTCCTTCTCTTTTTTTATTCGTGATTGTGAAAACGTGGTGGTGCTAAGTAAATTTAATGGGAGGAGGAAGGAAAATTTCTTCCGAGTAAGGCTAAGCACAGGAAAGAAGGTTGCGAAGATGGGAGAAATATATTCATTTTTTTAATTTTTAGCGTTAACATCCTATCCAATAAACCAACATAACAGATTTTACATATCTGTAACGGCCAGATATCCAATCAAACCTTTTTATTATTTTTTTAAAGAGCTGTGCTTCATTTTTCCACTTTTGACGTATTCATGTGATGAATGTAAAAACTCGCTGAATATGCGTTCATTCATTGATCTTTTACTTATGGGTAATTTTTGTCCGAAAGCTGTTAGGAAGAAAAATTTCTCTTCAAACCCCGAAGTGAGTTAAAAATGCCGGTGAAGACATATGCTTTATTTACTTAGAATTCCAGGATGTATGGATTGTCAATAATACTGGTACCTATTGCATAAAACAGAAAGTTATTTCGCTTCCTTGTTTAGGTTCGTACGTTCCCATCGGGGAGAAAAACCAGTACGTGAATTGGGCTTACGTTTCCGTCCTCTTTCCTTTGAATTTTCGAATGCTGTTTACTAAAGCGATCGTGAATATTTTATGATTTGTCGGCGAATAATCCCCTTACCTATTCATACATGACAGGTTTTCCCGATTTTATGAGCACCTGACCTTAAAAAATGTTGAGGCTCTATTTTAATTATTTCTAGTGAGCGCTTGCGGGAAATTTTCGCAACTCCAAGCAGGTATATTCATTTTGAATTTAGGTTTTATATCCATGTAAGGAACGATTCTGTGTCAATTGATTCTTTTGATTAATAAATCAGGGCGAAGACAGTCGAAATTCGAAATCATCTCATGTGAATTACATGGAAGTGGATTGAAACACTTACATCAGTACCCACTGCCGCCAGGCCCAATGGGATATCGAAGCTGTAGCTCAGGAATTTACGGAGACCCTATACTTGATTGATGTGAGACGGTACCTGGCTTTGTGTGCATAAAAATACTCTATTTTATTGTTTTACTATTTGTAGCTACTGATACCATTCATTCAAATTGCACCATAGATTCTTACGAACGTGCATATATTATCCGATTTAAAATAGGATTTACCATAAGTAAGATAATGAGTCGTAGAATGAAAAAAAAATATCTAGGGCGCCGCGCCATAATTCGGATTTTATTTTTTCTTAAATCATATTCTTTGTTGGTAAGTTGAAAACCACTGATATATTCGGATAATTGCCTGAATGACTGTCGGTAAACAGTCTTATATGATGAGGGAGAATAAGCATCGTGTTATCCTCATTTTCAGCTTTTATGAAATGCATATACCCACTCGATATGTAGATATTCGAAATCGATGTCGTTTCAACCTTTTTAAAAAACGCATTTTTTCTTTTTCTTTCCATCTACTCGAGCGCACTCATGCTGTGCCAATGTGTGTCGTGCCTCTATTAAATAGAGTGGTTCGACAAATTTACCTACATTGTCCCCTTTTGGATTGTTTATCGAAATTCTCTTTAACTTTTTATCAACCGCACTGGAGTTAGAATCACCATTGGGATAAATGACGTGAAGGTCATAAAGCCAATCATTGATACAAAAGAGGTGATAAGATTAATACATATATTGTTTTGTATTACATGTAATAAAACATTTCAGCATTAATTGTCCTTAATCATCATTCTTGCCAGCGGATTATTAAGCTACTGCAGTGTATCCTTGGCTAAGCCTTTCTTTTTGGACTTATTTGTTCAAAAAAGCTGCAGCAAACAAAAGACATTTTATCCAGAATATTTCTGTACTTTTAATAACTCTTGGTGTCCTAAATTTAACAGTTATAGCCACGCTACTCTCAATGTTATCATGATCGGTTGATGTATCAAGTTATCGTTTGGATCTGGTGTAATTGAAGGAAGCTCTTTTATTTGTTGCCAAAGACCTGCCGACACGAAACATTTTCCCCTCTGCTCCTTTCGCTTTTTGATTAATACCCCCTGGCGGTTATTTACCGCAATGTATTGTCTCGATTTTCTCGGCGTGCCCTCGAACCATATGTCAAAACGTTTGACCTTCGGTGATTATCCTTTACCTACCTGTGAATTTCATCGGTGCTAGCCTGTCTATCGTTGAAGAGGCGGATGTTCCGTTTGGGTAACACGAAGATGCAAGGACGAACTACTAATTAGAAAACATGATCGCTTTGACCTCAAGACGGAAGTTCGGATGTTGTCACGCCGCACGAAATGAGTTCGTGACCTTCTCCAACGAAAGGAATACCGCTAATTAATGTTGTGCTGAATCGAGACTGATGTGTTGGACGATCCTACATTTTGAACCTTGGTGGTGAATCATGTCTAAACTTTAGCTCTTTGCCCCGAATCACAAGTTCACATAGTTTTCGCAACATATTATCGAGCGGACCACTAACTACCTCTGCGTGTGGTTAGAGCTAAGACCCTTCAAGTAATTTAACCAGATAACGCTGCTGGGTCCCCGAGGGAGATTAGACTGATACCATTTCCTTAAGTAATTCTGTGATCTTGTGTTCCGTAATATCTTTAATGTTTGCTTTCATTTGCTCACAGATAATCCTTATAATCATAATTCTTTTTACCATCATTAGTTTCGTGACATACGTAATATTTGAATGAAACGTGAAACTCGTTCTACGTTTGTGTGTGGATTACAGGTACCATTCATATTCGTCGAATATTGCCTTTCTAGGAATAACTTTCTGCCAATATTTCAGTCCTGTCAAAAACTTGTGTGGTAAACCTTCATGATGCGGTGTATTTAGAAATTATGTAATTGAAGATATGGAAATATTGCAAATAAATTGATTTTTCGCGTCTTCATTGATTTGTGTCATGTTGTATTCCATAACCTTTTTGTTGGTAAATTTCTTTGAATATGCTTGATAAGTGACTCTAGGACCCGATTATATAACGTCTGTTTATCCATAACCGTTAGTTTATGTGGACGTTAATCTATGTCGGCTGTTATCAAAACCTATTGTCGCAATAGTTGCTCAGTTTAACAACTAATGGATGTGAGAATTATTAGTAAAAACATTACTATTGTCGTCTTTGAGCATCAAAAATAGTCAAATAGACAATATAAAACCGGGTTGAATGTAATATTGTATTTGGCAAAGAAATGGGACAATAGTAATTCTATTGGCACATTTGGACAAGATAAGTTTGACAAATATGCATTTAAGATACCCTTTTTGAAGGCATGAAGGCAAAAGGCCAAAATACTTAACAATTACAAAGAAGACGCAGTTGAAGATATACATGCGATCGAAAGATAAATGTGGTTGAACAACTTTGCTGGAAATGTCGTAGGACACTGAAACTAATAATAAATAACGTCCCTCTAGTATTTCTTGAGAAATGAGAGTAAAATGGAAGGAGGAGATCTTTTGCGCTTATTCGCAGTACTTATATGTTGATAGGACGAGGGACTTTCATAAGTATGTTTTAATAACTGGCCGAAAAATTAAAAATTGGAATAAAGAAGCGTGAATTTTATTTCTCTCACTGCAAAATTTGTTCGGAGAATCGAAGGAATGGTAAATGGAAAGGTCGGGAGATGTGAAAATACAATTCGAATACTTGCTAAGAAGAAGAAAATCTGTGCAATTGACGGTTTGAGGTTTCACTTCGTGGAAGTTACAAATATCCATAGTAAAATGCACTTCGTACTTCTCCACAAGTTTATCCACAGTGAATTCATCCCTGAAATCCTCCACGTTCTTCCCAAGGGCCTTAAAATGGACGCCTTCGAGCAACTGGAGATAAGAAGGCACCCGGCAGACCCCAATACGACTCTGTTCACTCTGTGCAATGAGCAATTGTTTCCTCAATCCTCCCCACTCCTTTCCGAGAATCTTTCCTTTAAGAAACCAACCCTTCTTCCCACGTGACGGCGCTACTCTTTCCATGTCTCATTCACCCCAACCCCCCCTTCCCAGGTCATTATCCACGTCATAACCTCCGCTTCTGTCCCAAAACACCCCCAACGAAATCCTCTCACTGTCTCCGCTTCCCCAACCACAATGCCCCTCAGTGCTTAGTATATATACCTGTGGAGAAGACTCCAACCTTTGCATGTACCTGACGATGCCGCAAGGCGGTGAAACGCGTCGTACCATCAATAAACTTGTGGAAAAGTACTTAGTGCATTTTACTATGGATAAAAAAATCTGTAATTGGGAGGGAATTCCAAGTATCAGTTTCTCTAATGACAGCATTTATGTGAAGGAATCCAAAAATTACTCCTCATTTTTTTTTGATTTCTCGGATCTACATCATGCGTGAAGAATCAATGCAAATAAAAATGTTATTGTTTACAGGTAAACTCTAGGACCCTTGACTGAAACCTCTGTATGAAAGAGACTGCTTCAGTTTTGAGTTACTAAGGGAAATCGAACACGATGTTTCTTGTTAGCACTCTGTACCGTAAATGCGGGTGGCAATAGTTACTGTTGTGTGGGGAGAGATTTATTCTGGAGAGGATGGGAACGTAACTGGTTAGATTTTCTATTGATCACACTTTAGTTTACCAAGCCGCCATGCGGTTGTAGTCACTGTTCAACGCTCTACATAATGTGTGGGAGTAATGGAAATTAAATCAATTAACGGGAGAAAAAATTTCGGATAGTGTAAAGTAAAAGACCGAATTACTCATAAAAATGAACAAAAAATAGGAAAAAGCAGGGAACTTATCTTATTATGGCAGTTATCTACGAAAAAATGATTATATTAGTACGAATATTAAATGAAAATTGAGAAAAAGAATTTTTTTGAGTAGAGAGCGTTGCTGATTCGGATTCTTCAATGAGCGAATAAAAGATCTGTGAACTTGAACATTGAAAGGGAGGTATTTCATGATTCCGAAACTCCAGCATATTGCGAATGATTTGTATATTAGGAGAGTTAAGATATAGGCATGGAAGAGCGAGATGGTGTTTGGTACATGTGGAATAAAGTATGTTGTTAGGAAAAATCTCAAAAAGGCGACGAAAAGTGAGGAAAGAGGAAAATAAGCCGTTGATGAAAGCTGGATGGAGAGGGGAAGAGAGAGGAAGAGAATGCGAACGACATGAAGGCAGAGGTGGGAAGACTTGAAAAAGGGATTCACCGTAACGAATTAGTATGGAGTACGAGGATATGTTATTATGAGATTAGTGGATATACTTTTTTCTACTAACCCAAAATCATATATTTTGAACTGATGTAACAAAGAGTAGGTATACATTTGGGAACAACAGATATTTATCTTGCTTCCCTCTTGTTATCTGATTTAGTTCTTATCGAGCCGTAACGGGAAAGCAATAATATGCTTTGTAAAACAGCTTTGAGTGGCTTATTTTTTTGAAAGTATCATCTTTCCATCAACGTAAGGAGTAGCTGAAATAGCTCGGTTCAACTTTGAGCCTAATGATGCCTTATTGCCTTTGAGCCTAAACTTCCAAGGCAATTGATGTCATGCCTTAAGAGTTTTTCACTCGAAATGAATTTCAGTACGGAGGTTTAAGTAACGTAGACTTTTTTATGCACATTTTCCGAATTGAAATATCAATGCAGTTTTATTCGCATGTTTTTGTTACCAGGTCGACAAATCAGGATGGATGTTGGAAAGTAACAGGAGGATATTTTTTCCCAAGAATTCATTTCCCTTTGGGATTGATGCTGATTAATCGACTCTTCAGTTATTTTTAAACAAGTGACCGGAACGCTTTCTCTCGTAAGGACGGGTTCATCGCATCGTCCCATCGAATATTTCAAATCACTGTCACCAATTGAATCCGTTTTCTGTTGAATGATTGCATTCAAAATCGCCAAAAATAAAGTCAAATTGATTAATTTTCCGTGATACACTTAATAATGAACTCACGCGACCTCGCTGAAGGAAATTAATGTTATCATAGGCATGCATTACCCGCTCGTCATTTCTCCATTAATATTCAAGAAAGGGTGGCCGGTCAAAATCAACACCTGCTTGCCGTAACGCTGGAGACTCAACCATTTTCGACAGAGGTTTCAATGCCGGGCAGAAATAGCCTCCACTCGAACGAAATTTGCAGTGAACTATTGGAATAAAGAGTCGGGAGGCACGCATCTCGAGTCGCTGGTCGGAGTATTTTTGGATCCGTCGGCGCCGTGAAATTGCTTCTTGTATGTGCAGACTTAGGTTTGACGGTTGGGCTGGTGCGGCTGGGATAGACGTTTTTCTCGTAAATGGACTGTTATATTTCATGTTTCAAGAGACAGTTGTACCGGACTACACAGTAATGCGCAATCCCTTGGTCGAAAACTAGGAAAATCGCTCGAAAAATGTTACCTTGTAGAGGCCCTGAGAATGAATAAGTCAAATGTCACCGACTCTCCGCAGAAAAATTGGAAAAAAAGCTTCAAGTGCCTATACACCATAATGACAGTCATCACGAAACTTTTTCCAGGTGGAGGAATTATTGGCTGGCGTGGCAGCGCAGCGTGTAAGGCGATGGGATAGCAGCAAACTTGGAATTTTTAAAATGACCGAGTGGAACTCTCAACGCAGACCGACGATTCCCGGGTTCAAACCCGGGTGAATCTTGATGGGACACCCCGTCCTAAAGTTCTCGTAGTGTAATGTTTTGAATGTCCGAACGTCTTGGTAGAATCGAGGGTGGTCCAGCGAAAGGAACTCCGCTCCTACCACCCAAAAGAATGCATTTCAAGAGTCTTTCAGCTTAGCAAGAGGCAGTGCCTTCTCTCACGCTTCAAACCTGCCATTAGGCTGATCACTGAGTGTGGGCGAGAAGAAATATGGCCAGCGTTTTCAGCCACTATAGACTTTGTGGACGGTCTTATTACTCATGGCCATCGGAGGTCATCTCTCGTATAGATTTCTGTCTGGCACTCCTTGAATTATTGACTCTCGTGACTTCTAATAGTTTCATGCGAAAAACGCTAGCTTTAAGTTTGTACATAACCGTCAAACAGATTTTCAACTACATTTTTTCATGTCTTACCCATAGTAATTCGCCGATATTATAAAAGGGCATGGTTGAACGAAGTTTTACTGTTACATTTAATATTTATTCCTCTGTCCTTGTGTCTCTGCTTTCTGTAACTATATGGCTGAATAGTTTCTCAATTTACAAAAAGACTTGATTAATTTATCTAGTGAAAATAAAATAAGTATCTCACTCTCTTGCTCACTTATTTCGATTTTGTGTTACTTATTTATTTAAACTTATATATTTAAACTTAGATGACAATTAGAGGCAAAAGTGTTAATTGTATTCTAGCAAAAATTTCCTCAGAGTACGGCGGCATTATATTTACCCTTAACGATATATTTTCGAGTTCAAAATTTTCAACCCACTCATCAATCACATAGTTAATCCATCTTTCCACATTTATTTCTTGAACGTTTTGTTGAGCATTTTCTCTCCGAGCTCTCATTAATTTTCACGCATTATATTGGTCAGAAGGTAGAGTAGGACCAGGATGTACATAGACGATCGTACGGCGTGTTCCGAAAATGAAACTTGCCGTTCACATATTTGAGTTTCACCCTGCAGTGTCGAAGCAAATCGTGAAGCATTCCTCCGAATTCGGTTCTAGCGGGAGTGGAATCCCGATTCTGTGCTTTGGGAGACGTTTCTCCGTCGATGTGGCTATCCCCTCCGATCAGAACATGGGTTAAAAATTTTATCAATCTTTGAAGTGCATTTAAAGCCTTCTGTTCTCCGATGACGGAAGGAATATTTTGAGAATAGGTATTGCTGTCGATTCGATCCAGAAAGCGACGTTAGAGAGCTAGACTGCCGCACGAATTGATTTAAAATTCCTTTTCAATCTCGGCCGTAAGAGATCATCATATGCAACATAAAGAACGGGTAGGTAGGTGAATTGTAGGTAACTTAGCCTATATTGTATCTGAAAACATTCTCAACTCTACAACTCGTATTAACGATTCCTAAATGTTGTCAGGTTTCACTTTGTGAAAATTCTCCATTGCGGAAAGAAGAGACCATAACGTTTGTGAATTCCACTATATATTTATTTATATTCATGACCCGGGTTTCGGCACCTTGTGCCGTCCTAATGTTAAGAAAAATACTAATGCATGGGGTATGTATACCTGTAAGAATATGGAGAAGAGGAGGTTGAAGGTAATATTCTTTCCTCTCCCTCCCTTTGACTCCCCTTTCCTCATTTTGTTACCTACTGACATGTATACCTCTGCTACTGATATTTATACCTCATGCATTAGTTTTTTCTTTACACGATGTTAGCACAAGGTGTCGAAACCTAGGTTAGTATAAAAAGTGTAATTCATGTACATTATTTTCTCTTCTTTATTTAATTGTCCCTTATGTCCCCATGAGTAATATAAAAAAATTGTAGAGGATTTATTCGTGTACTCAGTAATAAACAATTATATTTTCGTAGTTACTATTCATTTAGCTGTACATTCTCAGTACACGCATATTCATTAATCTATCCTTAATTATTAATGAATATGCTATTACGTAGAAATATATCTTTTGGTGCGTGTGCGTCGTTTATTTTTGGTATTGATCCACCCCCTTCCCCGCGACCTCGAGGTGGCATGCAAAGCGCCCTGTAGATGTAGATCTGATTCTCGGGCGCCGCAGGTGGGACGACTCGAGCGCGGAAGTTTCAGCGTCTCCCGTGGAGAGTCGGGCCCCGGCAGTGAGCCGCATGATTCCGCCGTCCAAAAATTCGCCGAGCGGGAGTCAGTTTTTCGGGGGGAGTGGGAGCGGTGATGAGGGGAGCAGCTGGCCGCGATGATTTCATTCCCACACCGAGAACGTCTTCGACTTTAGTGCCCTCCTCCGGCGTGATTCCGTGGATGCACGTGGAAGGAGCATGCCGGGATGGAGTGAAATTGTTTTGACTCGCTGCGGATTATTCCCGTCTCTCTCTTTCCCCTGGGGTATTCATATTTTTTTCATTTTTTTATCCACACACAAACACACAGACATACGTACAAAACAGGAGGAAGCCTCCCAAGCTTTGGGGAAATGGAGGCGAAGGGGAAAAATCGAGACATGTGGAGTCCTCCCGAGGACGCAAGCGGTTAACTTTTTTCTCTTCGTATCGTGCAGGTTGTCGTGATGACGGAGAGCCTTACCCTACGGCACGAAACGTGCATTGCAGAATGGACGGATTAGGGTGGTGGAAAAAATACTCGGGGGTAGAGGGAAAACTCGTCGGCTGTTGGACGTCACCATTTAAAAAAGAACAGATCTTGTTAATTTATTTCAAAATTTGGGAAAATAATTCCGGCGCTGCATTATGTAAATCAGCTGGGTCAAAATAATGGATGAAATGGGGATTCAGATTGTTGTTTTGACACCGCTTACTCTAAGCTTTCATGACCATGTGTTCTTCTGCGTAACTAATGATAGTGGGCTCCATGTCATCCATAGTTTATGGACTTTAAGAGCAAGTTAAATTACTCTTACGGTAGCCGGGTTGGTAATGCATTGGCCAGGCAACACAGAGGTCGGTTCGAATCCCATCCGGTGCATAGATGTTGTTTGTCATGGGATGAAAATCTTAGGTTTGACAACGCGGTGTAACGTCAGCTGTCAGAGCACCTAAAATCCAATGCTTCTTGTTCTTTTTACGTTAAATTAATTTGTAAAGTGAGTTGATTTTTTATAAGGTGACTATGTAAATCCTTATCTCTCAGAAATGCGATCCGAAATCAATAGATACTATAACTGAATATTAACTTTTCGTAACTGAAGAAGCATTTTTAGACTTATTGAGCAATTATAAGTATTATTAATGCTATGGGGATCGAAAATAAATATTCACCTCCGATTTTTATCCCTATTTATCATTAATCTCACGGTATTATCTTATTCTCCCAAACCAATAGGCTATACTATCGTTAAGGGAATCGGGTTTGTTAGGTGGCTAGAGTACAGGCATCCCATCACGGGGGCTCTGATTTGTATCTCAGCAGTGGCAGATTTTTCAGTGGTATACCGATCCCTACTCGAGTTCTACGTGGAGGATACTTCAATTTATTCACTATATCCCATAGGATATATGTAACGTTACACCTTGGACCCCTTGGCACCTTTTGTTTACAGCATATCCATGCCATGCCACTCTTCACCATTCCTCCTCTCTGTAAAAATCCAATCATCTTACCACGTACCCTCTTATCCTCAGTGACTTTAGTTGTCGGTCGCCTCCCCTAATAACAATAACAACTCTTACTATATGGCGTGGACTGAGAAACGTTTTCAGTTATCCCCAGGGATTTAAATTACTTTTAAAAGATAGTGGGCTAACATTTTAGATAGGTTTCTAAGTGGCGCCAGCCATTGCTACCACCTGTCACGTTCTGGAATTGAATCACTCAATAGAGGTTATAAATCATCCCCTGGTGTTCTTTTTTTCTGGCTGCTCGTATTCTAACTACGTCTGTCACCCGCCCACGAAACCACGTTGATGGAGACGTATGCGAGGGATGAAATGAAGAGTGAGAGATGGGGATGGGGGATTTAAGGTGGGGAATGAGGCAAGAGGTCGAAGGAGATGCGTGTGACGAACCATGAAGGTGGAAGTTCCTTCGATTCGGAACTCCCCAACTTGCGAAACGGATGTCAGAGAATAGGAATCACGCCAATCCGGCGATTTGTTTTTATCGGGATTTTCCCCGAACTCCTTTATGACAGCGCTCTTGGACGGTCTTCGGCTTGCTGGGAAAAGCGGAATTCAGCTCGCTCCAAAGCTATGATAGAGTCGACATTAGTTTTTTCGGCGAATTCGCCCCTGCTATCGGAGGGGGATGGGGTAATTTTATAACTGGTGGGATCTGATGTGATTTTCACACCGTGAAAATCATCAGTTACGTACTGTTTTTCCCATAATATAGTAGTTTTCAATGAAAATGTGGCTGGTTGAATAGGTGATTCACAAGTTCTAGAATCCGATATGACTCCGAATTTTCAGTATTAGTTACTCTTTGTTCATTTCAGCTATTATTTCGTTTGCATGTTCAACAAAAATACCGCAAGCATCTTCGGATAGGAAACTTCATTATCTGGAGTTTTCTCCTGAGAAAAAATATGCCTTTGCTTGTGTATGCATAAAAATACGTAGAAGATTATTTATGGAAGAAATAATATATCATTCTCGTGGCAATGTACATTTTGCTAATTTATATGCCACAAGCAACTTAATTTACGCCTATGTTTATCTTCTGCTGTTGTTGTATCTCTTATCTATTGGATTGCTGTCACAACACCCTAACCGAAGGTAATACATATCTTTTCCGTAAAGATAACATGAAAATTGCGTGAAAGAAACGAGGAACAATGATTCAGAAAATATGGTATCGAAGATATTGAACGAAGCGATGAGTATAAGTATTTTATTTTCGTGTAAGTGTTTATATTTAAGTATAATAAATAGGGATGGGTCGGTTCGGTTCTTCGGTTCTCGGTTCCACCGGTTCTTGAGCTTAGAACCGGAACCGGAACCGAGGCCAAAAAGAATCGGTACCGAAATAATTGGCGCGAAAACCAGTTTGAAATCTCCTCACACTCTGAAAGCGGAGGTTTCACATTCAAACCTGGTGAAATAGTGTACTTAGATGCTTCAAAGTTGCCGTGAATTATTCTAATTCAGTCGTTAAAATACTATATGATTTATTTTATTACATCCAATTCTAGTAAGTGATGAAATACCACCGTAATAAGGATATTCTGATTGATATGTATGTGTTACGTCCACCTCCTTTTGAGGAGCGAATCCTCGTATCATTTTCGTAAATTATATCATAATATGGAGTGTATAAGTTTTAAAAGATTTCATTCATGCTTTGGACATTGCTTTCGTTAAGTCAGCAAATTATTCGTTATTTGTGCAATAGCATTAACTTTGCTCTTGCAAGAGAACGCTGTCTACTTCGCCACGCAGTAAATAGCAGACGACAATCGACTACTTGAAAAATTGACAGCGCAAAGATAGCCGGAAATGAAAGGCACCCGCAATATGCGGTTAATTACAACTAAATTGTTTTATCATGTTTCTTCTTCCCTTGATGCAAGGGTCGTGTTCAGCCAAGTAACTATCAACCGTTTGCCGTTGACCATTCTGCTTTCTTGATTACTCAACTATAAATGGGCAATCATTACATATACGTTATAGGGGTAACTGGTCATGTTTAACTTTAAAACATTTTTGTGCCATGAAACATGAAGAAAAATGCACGTGTCGAATATAAAATCTGATATTGGTATTATCTTCCAGTGGGAGAGTGTAACTAAGTATTTGCAGTAACATACGAATTTAAATATTTAAGTTTATGAGAAATGTGTTGGTAATGACAAAACCGAGGTTGAAAGTAAACACTCGGTTTATCTTACGCGTATCGTAGTTAACAAACGTATCGCCATTAAATATAATCACGGCATTGGAGATCCCGGAAAGACTCCGAAACGAAATAGGAAAGCAGAATCTTTTGAAACGACGGAAATGGTACACGTAAATTTATGTCAACTCACAAGATAGTCTAACTGAGATGTAAGCCAATGGTGGAAAAATCAATCGCGCAAGGTAGTGCCAAGTTACCATCAAGAGCCATGGCATACGAATCTGCACTGTTAGCACTTAGTATGTGCCCAGAACCCAGATATCAGGCCCAGATGAATGCTTCCTAAGTCGCATGTCGATTAATGAAGTGCTATCAAAATACGGCATGCCTATCGATATTATATCATACCTATCGATATTTTAAAGATATCGATAGCTGGTGAAATTACGCCTTAATTTACTCACGCGGTTGAATCCTTCGCAATATCTTCCGAAGTGTGGAAATACTTCACGGTTGATGCAGCAAATGAAAATTTCGCAAAGCGTAATATTTGTCATTCCCTGATTTCCAGGGGTGCATGTAAATCCACTCCTAACCTGAAAAAGCATGCGGAAAAGAAGCATAAAATAAATTTTCGCGGGAAGAGTCCAATCGCGTCTCCAAAGAGACGGAATACTTCAGTAACTAGTAGAGGCCTGCACACGGTTGCAAAATTCGGGCGAGGGTCGCCTGTCTGTTTGCGAGAGATAAAGAGAGAGGCACAACCCAAATACATTTTTTATTTTTTTCGGACTTTTCCGAAGTGTCACGAATGTGGCCTTAACGGAGAATTGGCCGAGAAGAAGCAGTCACCCGTCGTCTGCTGGGCGTGCGACCGCCTCCATCCATGGATGGGCAACGAGTATAAAACCAAAAGTGCTTGAGTTCCATAACTATTTTAACATAAAGGGTAAAAATGGATTAAAATTACATAAACACAAAAATATTATGAAGTATTCTTTTTCAAGCAGTATGTCTCTGAAAATGATTATTGATTACCTTATCTTACCATTGAGCAATGCAAAGTAAGTGGTAAATTAAGAACCGGAACCGAGAATCGGAACCGAGAACCGAAGTTAAGAACCGAACCGGAACCGGAATCGAAAAAAAGTGGAACCGACCCATCCCTAATAATAAACTTTGATGATGCAACCACATATATGGCGGAGGAGTAAGCTATGCCTCACCTGGGGAGCAATTGTCAAAGTTTTATTGCCGAGAAGTATCAACAGGACAAAATCATATTCACCGCTCTCGAGTGGCTGATCTGTGAGTCAATAGGCGAGGGCTATAGACCTTTCACTGATTTGGCAAAAACAAGAGCGCATCACTTCAACCTCACGGAATTTCTCTCCGGAGGGTGATAGTTTTTGGGTGAAGCAATGAAGGTCGAATATTTAAGGTGGAAATTTTTAGGTCATCCTTGTAATGCTAAGGCCCTCTCTCTTTTCAAAGGGACCGTCCTCATCGGAAACCTCGGCATTTCCTTCTCGTCCATCACATCCGTTTTTTTACCGAGAGTAATGCCATTGAATTGAATCATGACTTTCATTGCGTGCCATGCAAGGTTGAACCATCCCTTTCGGAGGCACAATCCAAGTTCGCTGGAAGGCGAGGGTATGTACTGTGGTGGTGTGGGAATCTTTTACCGTAGTACACCCTCGTGATTTTGTGGAATGAAACGGAGATTCAATCGTTCGATCATTCGTTGTTATTGCCGCTTCATAGTCACGCTCGTCGGGAGCCTTTGCCTTCAACGATGACCGTCCCTTCCCTTTCCGTTCCTTTCCGCAGCCGTTCGATGACCCATTGCATCTCGGTGGGAAACTTTTCACGAAGGCGCACTGCAGGCCCAACACCGTCGCGACGGTCGTATCTCTTCACCGTACCCGTCGCGTGGAATCGCTCTCGCCCGAGCGCCCGCCACTTTATTCCCCTGCCAGCTCATTTCTCCGACCTAAACCCGCTCAAACTTATACATATACCGTCCCAACTTTTCTTTCTTTCTCTCTCTCCCCGCCGAAGTTTCGTCCCGTGATCTCACGCGAAGTGCGGGGCGAACACGCGAGGACGGATGATGAGTATGTGTGTGCCTGCCTCTCCGATTTTGGTGTATGTGTATGTGAAAAAGAGAGAGAGAGGGAGAAGAAGAGGGAGAGGACCAAAGACAATTCATTCCGGACGCACTGCGGGATATATAGGCGCGGATCAAATGGGAGACATCCACCAATGGGAACGGGTCCTCTGGCTTGGAATGAGTCCGCTCGGGTTTTGTGGAAAGAGGGATATTTTTTTTTGATGATGCCGTAACGTAATATGCCCCCGGAATCCTTGCCACAAATCAAGTTTTTCCCTGTCCTTTTTATCTATTTATTTTTTTCGCTGCGTCCTTATGAATGGAGGGTGCGGAGGGAGGCGAATCGGTGGCGCAGTGCCGATGTCGGTCTCATGCCCAGCAACCCTGAACTTTTTAAGTGGGGGGGAGTGTATTCGATAAGTTATACAAGTCATTTCTCCGTGGGATGAAAGGAGTCAGTCGTTCTCAGGTTGAACTGGGCCTCCTTTCCATGTT
Organism: Platycnemis pennipes; assembly: GCA_933228895.1. Lineage (NCBI taxonomy): Eukaryota > Metazoa > Arthropoda > Insecta > Odonata > Platycnemididae > Platycnemis > Platycnemis pennipes. The sequence continues at coordinate 69,446,518 of OW121847.1, read as the reverse complement.
TAATTGGGATAAAGTGGGGCGTTTGTATTAGCCAATTCTGAAAGAATGGCGTCAGGGTTTCCAGGGATGCTATGTTTAAACTCATGTTGCCCGATTTTGGCGCTCTAGGGAGGTCCAAAATACCACAATGTTTTTATCCCACCTGGGATGTCATATGCTCCGTTTTGTGTAATTCCACTTCATGAGTATCCGACGATGCAGCCACTCTCAGTAAAATTTTTTATTCTAAGGCACGGCTTTATAATGTCTGGTTAAATATTTTCGTGGTTAAAAATAACAGAAATTACTCTCTTCTGCAGTTAAAGTTCATGTCAACTAAATCACTTAAGCGGGATTGGGTGTCTGGTGCTCTAACGACTTAGGCCATATCGCACTGTCTAACCGAAGATCTTAATCCTATTGCAAACACAACATCAATGCACTGAACTGGATTCAAACCCTCGACCTTCGGGTCACCAGAGCAGCACGTTATCGATCTGGCTACCATGGCCGGAACTATCATTTTCCTAATGTTCTTTTTGTAACATAAAGTTTCAACATCTGTAAAATAAACTTTCCGCCTACCTGAACTGTTGGTTTGCGTTTACTATACATTGTAAAACCGGGCCTGAGTGTACTAGTGTAAATGATGCGAGAAAAACTTTCTAGCTTCTCGTTAATATTGCATAATGTTGTGGTCGATGACCTCAGGCTTTATCAGAGAGGGTAATGAGTTCCAAACACTAATTTAAGCGGCATGGGCATAGGGAATTCATTGTGAAGCAGACCATTTCATTTGTTCCTGTCAGCTATGGTTCCCCGGAAAGATTGACGCTACGAAATCATATCACGAATGGAAGTATATTTCCGTCAGCTCCTTTACTGATCACATTACTGTATTTAGTTTGTTCATTTGTGAATTTGCAGTAGGAGATTGAATCAGTCGGGACGATCCTATCTAGGTATAAGCTTAAAACTTCCTACTTATTTTTAAGAAACTATTACAGAGCTGATTGAAGTTACCATTCCTATTTTTGACGATGGTAAGCATGGCACATCCTCCTTATATCGCTCGTGCTTGAAAGTAACTTGCAGTGTTAAAAATTTGACAAAACGTTTAATTCTAGAATTATTTTTCGAAACTAAAGCGTAAATAATGCAAGAGTACTATTTCAGGAATCGCCTTTGGGTTGCCAGAAGATAGTGCTGAATGACCGCTTGGAAACCCGTTATAAATGCAGTTATAAACGGTTTAATTAAATTGTAGCTAATTCGATAAAATGTTGGAGCTTATTTATTAGAGAAAGGAAGTATATGACAATGTGCGGAATTAAGTTCCGATGCTATCTCCTCACATTTTATCGTGTTGCATATTTATCATCTGGACCATTATTCTGCGATTGGTATGGTATTTTTCGAGATTATTTTGGCACCAGTGCATGGCGAAATATTAAAAAAAAATATTTTTTCGTAGCATTATTTGATATATCTCATCCAATCCTTCTTAACGCATGGTATAAAGTATATGAAGTAATATATTGAAGTTTGTACAAATGCCCGATCACATTAATGGAATTACTAGATGGCGATGGTGATAGTTAATAAGAATTCCAAAGCGAATAATATTAAAAATATTATCGAAAAAAGTACTTGTTGGGCCGAAAATGAAACTTGCGTGTGGATATTTCTTCAGTCGATTGATATTATAATATAAGGTAAATTGTTATATCGGATTTTCATTTTTTTTCTTTAATTTTTATGAAAATAGTCCTGCTGAGAGAATTGGACGTAGATTTTTCTGGAAGTGTACTTTATATCTCCGCTACGGAAGTAAGCATTTCTCGGCGTACTCCTATAATAATAAAACTTTTATGCCGTCTTTTTCCTAAAATACTAAAACTTTTATGCTAAACGTCTTAAGCACAAAGAAATTTAATTTATGACTCGCCACAGCGAGAAAAATTCGATATTTCCGGCAGGAATGATGCTAAGGCATGATGAGCAAGCCAAATTTAATCGTAAAAGCTATTCTTTTCGTGGAGATTTATCGACGGCAGTAAGCCTAAAAATAGTTCAACCTCGGCATAACCTTAGCCGATAATGGCGTGAGATGACTGTAATGACTTTCCCCAAACCAGTTAAAAATTAAGTCATCTTAAAGGACGTATTTATCAGGATTTCCTTGCGTGTGTTTGTGGGTTAATAAATTCCTTAAGATGTTTGGAGCCAACAAATATTTATGGCCCCGATTACGCATCGATAAAACTTATCAAATAGAAAAAATACATCAGGTAAAATGATTGAAATCTATATTTTTTTTAAATCCTGAGCAGTTGTAGGAGTAGGTACCTAAAAATAAACTCTACTGCTGCTGTAATACTGCGTTGAGAACCTTTAAATTAGTTTAAATAAGAATGGCAATTTTCCACAAAGGTTTTAATTTACTACATCATAATCAGGTCTGATGATGTCTACATGGAAACCGGTCGGTTTAAAGTGCTTTTTTTGTGGAAAATTGCCAATCTTCTTTAATTATGTTATTCCACCACATCACTCCTGAAACGACTCTTTTTATTTAAATTGGATGTTCGCGTCCTTAATCTCCCGTCAAAGGATAGCATAAGCAATAGAAGAATTCACTGTTAGAAGTAACCGTGATTTTTGTTTTCCTATCTAATTACTGCAGAGGCTAATTCTTAGGTCAGAAGGAGTGATCGAGGATAAGGAATTGCCTATGAAACTTTTATTTTCACTTCGTTGTACTAGAATTACATTGTAAGATTCTCCAACTGCTAAGATTATAACACAGTCTAAACTAAAATACTTCTAACGTTCTGCATAAGACGAACGCGACACCCCTGCCCGAGACTTGATTTGAATCCGCGTCCTTCGGGTCGCCAGGTTGGCGCGGAACCGACCTGAATACCGCAGCTGGCTTTTCACTTCTTTTACGTTTCCATTTCTTGGACACCTACCCCGTGCCTCTTAACTTAAGAATCACGATAATTTTGCCAAGTAGGCACGAAACCCGATTATGGAATATATTTTTTCCTCTCATAAGAAAATGACATATAGTCATGGAGATCTCTGCTGGCGTATGCACTGATGATTCGGGTGTGAAAGGTAAATTTCAGCAGCTATTTATGATTTTAAGCCCTGAAAAGACCGAAGCCATGCATCCATGAACACCGTGGTGATACTGTAAGGCTGATTAATTTTTTATTTTATTATCCTTATATTTTATCCATCCATCAACCCAATTGCTGGTTTGATACCCTAGGGCAGGTAGCTGTTTTGTGCGATGTCATGCATTGTGAAACTTCACGATTAAAACAGCAGCCGTTGACTTCTGCCACCAGAAATTACTTGCTGGTTTATCGAAAATCACGTTGCTCTTATTAGTGTTATACAGAGAAATCATTCGATTATAATCCTGGTTTATTATGACTAACAGAATCCAACGATGTACAATTCATCTTTGTTGTTGATACTTTGCCCTTATACCGACTCATGTCTTGCACTTTCGAACTGCAGGACATTATAAATTGCCATAATGATTACCGCCGTTTAAATCGATATTATTCTGATTACGTAATGGGAAGTGGATCTTATTCACTATCGTGGGTATTTGGCGAGGAACAGTGCTCATATCCTGCTGTGAATGACGTTGGAACAGTTTAAAGGGACTGGAGCACGTTGTTGGCAATAGCGAAGCCCGATGAAGCCAGCTCATTCCCAAAGTCACGCTACTTGCTAGTTGGAACTGCTGCATGCAGTTTAGTTAAGTAGGTTTGAATTTTATGGCCTCCGCTTTACTTAAGGGTCGAGAGATGAACATATGTTAGCATTAAAAATGCGAGGTGAGTTGCTGGAAATAAGCATCTGATCAGTGGCTTTGGTCAGCGGGTCAGAGTGGTAGTCGGGAAAATAATTGAGAAATAGCTTTTATTTTATTGTTCTGTATTTTTATCCATATAACCGTTTTGGAACGTCTTTTTATTTTCGTATAATCAAGTTTACCGGCCTGACAACCCAGAGGCTAAGGGTTATAATCCTGTCTTATGGACTGGATGATGTGCTTGTCCTAGGTGTAAGATTCATCTACATCTATGTAATGTCCTGCAAGCCACCATAAAGGTGTGTGGCAGAGGGCGAATTCACACCAAACATGCATTACATATCTTGCATAAAAAAGGATTAGTTAAAATTTCTAGTCTAAACTTCACTTTTTATAAAAGATAAAAATAGCAAAGCAAGCATGTAATGTCATACTGTTAGTTGGGTTAGCTTAAAGTCCTTATACCAACATGCAACTACCTATGCTATTCATTGATACACTCGTATTGGATATATTTACCACTATTCATATCTCCATTTGTACTAGGAAAAAAGGACATTTTGAATCTGTCAGTTCGGCAATCAATTTCTCTAATTTTGTGATTATGGTCCAGTCTACCACGTTGGAGTTTGCACAATATATTTAACGCCATTAGTGAAAATATTATCTTGGAATTATTTAAGAGAATAAATCTAAATTTCACCCTACGATCTGGCAATGATTCCCATTTTAATTTATTTAATAGACTGGCTACGCTAATATAGTTATCGTGCCGTCCCTTTAAAAATCTCGCCGATCTTCGCTGCACGCATTCAAGTTCATTATTTAAGCCTATTTCATATGGATCCCATATACTGGCAGCGTATTCCAAATGAGGTCTAACTAGGGAAAAGTAGCTAATTTCTCGTACATATTCGTCACATTTACCCAGTACTCTTTTGATGAATCCCAGTTTACGATTAGCTTGAGATTAGATTTCACGTATGTGTTTACCCCAGGAAAGGTCATGTGTTAGTCATATTCCAAGATATTTAATGGATTCCACGCTTGTTAATTTATTATTACTTATTTTGTAAATGCTAGGAGGAAAACTTTCGTTGGTTAAGATAAGTTAAGCTAAAAAGATTAGGTTAGTCGGTGCGACATAACTTTAGCCGTCGGAGCAACTAAGAACCAAAATCTGCTACTACCTGTAATAAAGCCGACCTTTTCACTTTTTCCTCAAAATTCATTATACGCTTGTCATCCAGAAAATCACTCAATGGCACGAATTTCAAGCCAACGGATTGCATGATGCTGGAATTAATTGCCATTCACGGCGTGGAATTCGATCAGATGGTGGGAGGAGGAAGAGGATAAGTGAACTGGGAGTATCTAAATATTATAATGCTTGGGCAAGGCTGTGTAACACAATACTATTTACTGACAACATTAATGTCTCTTCATTTTTGCGGCTGGCTGAAACTGGAGTAGTATTGCAGGAAGCGTTTAAATAAACAAGAAGACGAGCAACACGCTATTTTCTGAAGATAAAGGAGGTAATTTTAATGTAACTATTATTACATTATTATTTGACTGTGATTTACCAAAAGTAAGGTATATTGAAGAAATGCCTGTTTATCTATGAACATAAAGCATTCATTTTGCAATATAGGCTTTCGAATCTTCTGAAATTTGATTTCTGAGCTGGAATAAAGATCAGCTTTTTTATGGCTTCATTCAACTTATTTATCTTTGAAAATGCTTGAGTTACATTATCTTACATAGCGGAGATGAGATCGAGTAGGTAGTTCAAGATCATTTTCTATGCAGCACGTAACAGAAGGAAGAAAAATCATTTGTCTATGTGTCAAACACATGAATTCAAGATAGTATTTCCATAAAACATATAAATATTTTGCATCTAATAATTACCCGATGGAACACTACGGCGTGGGATGAGGGGATCTACAATTTTTCCCTATCCTTATATGCATTAATTCCAAGGCACACGAATAATACCACGTTGCTAATTGCTAAATGGGCTTTTAAAATGATTTGATTTTCATTTGTGATAAATCTTGAATCTCAATCAACAGCGGCCGTATGGCGTTAATGAATATCTACGGCTTGATCACTTGCACTCCCCAATGTGAACTAACTTATACTCAGGACGTATAAATGTGAATTAATTTGCCCCAAAAACACCGAGCATGTTTTATTTAGATGTGATTTTTCAATAATATATATTTTTCCCGCGTACCACAGCAGTGATCTTTCTACTGGTGACTTCCTCTCCGTGACTACAAGGACCAAGGACTTACTATGGTAGACTGGACCATAATCATAAAATTAGAGAAATAGATTGCCGAACTGACAGATTCAAAATGTACTTTTTTCCTCGTGCTATTAGGGATATGAATAACAGTAAATATATCCAGTACGAGTGTAGCAATGGATAACATTGGTAGCTGCATGTCGGTATAAGGACTTATAGCTAACCCAACTAACGGCATGTTTTTGCATGTATTCTTTGCTATTTTTATCTTTTTTTAAATAGCGTAGTTTTGAACAGTACCTATACAAGTACTGATCCTTTTTTTATGCATGATATGTAGTGCATGTTTGGTGAGAGTTCACCTCCTGCCACACACCTTTATGGTGGCTTGCAGGGTATTATGTAGATGTAGATGTAGATGACCAAAATATGTAACCTAAGTGTAACCGCTCAGCATTCCTCACTCTAGCATTTTAATTCTCCTACTAGATCCTTCTTGGAGTAAAGTGTCCGGCAGTTATTTGGGTATTGTTGTCATATGGGTCAACGTTATATGTTCCAAGTGAAGATAGTAAATGAGACTTAGGCCCATTTGTTATCTTCACCTCTTTCCGGTTCAGACGGTCATATGTTCACTATTTTGAGACTATTATTATTCGACGCCGGAATATTCATTGTCCGCTTTGTCATGGTGCCGTATGGCTATCATCAGTCTAAAATTAGATGCTTAAAAGACGACGCTCCGCTTTGAAGCCAGCTCAAGACCATGTGACACTCAAGAAGAATGAAATGGAACGCATCCTAGTATTTCAGTCATTGAGGTCAGGGTGAGTCGTCAGCCCGAAGTTTGGCACGAAAATCAGTTCCTCAACCCGAAAAACACAAGCTTCTTCTCTTGCCAACGTGAGATAAATCTTATGTAAATGGTAGGACGGAAAAGATGACCGTATAAAATGCCAACTATATATGCTAGCATATTTTTTTATAACATACTCTGAGAGATTAGACTTCAGTTGCATTCATTTCTTTTTACTTACAAATATTCTGCTACAGTTAATTTCGTATTGTTCGATAAGTTTAGTGAATCAATCACTATGAATAATCTAAGCTCGGTTAACTTTAATCAGGCAGGACAACGTCGTGTGCACTGGCGTTCGAGGAGTCTCAGTTCACCTATGTACTGTCTTAGTCCGTATACTCATTTGTTGCGTCACTGCAATTATAGGTCTCTTGCCATGCTGAGTTAGCAAAGTGTACATGTGCGAAGTGGCTCGTATTTCTCCTGAGTTCCTCGCTCCCCACGTCATCGGCACTTAGAGATTCCTGGAACGTGCGAACTGATTAACCTTTGCTGGGAATGGGAACTTTCACCTAAGCGCGTCTTGGCTTAGGCTACGTGTCATGAGGGAGGGAATCCCTGATCCTCATGCAAATCTATGGCATATCCTGGATAATGGCAAGCTCTCGATGGTATGCTTAGTTCTTAGGCACGTGCGGCATTCATTGCGGATTCTGGCGTAAGTATCTCTCATTGGGATATCTCTCCCTCGATCGCTTAGAATGTTAGATCCACGTTTGCGACAATGCGTCGACAGTTATCTTGCGTAGAAAGCATTTTATTGAATATTATCCTATCAGTATAAATATTTGCTTTGGATTCTTACCGCAAGTGATGGTTGGTTATGAAGTCATTTGATGATTTTCTTCTCCATTATCTTCAAAACCCTATTTCAAAGCAGAGCTTAGCGCATGAACACTGAACGTATGAACACTTATACAGTGTTCTTGGCATAGCGCCCAGTAGCAGCGTCGGGTAAGCTCCATCATTTATAGGGTCGGCACAATCAAGGTTGTTGATATAGTCAGTAGGACTAATTATAACAGTCATTAATTCAACGAACTTGTCACATTCATAGTTCACAATTTTTTGCATGCAGTATCGTTAAATATTCTTTTTGTGTGTGCGAAGATCTTGAATACACCTCCAGGAGCGGAAATCAGTTCCGATTAGGTTAATTTTGCCTAAATGCTACTTAGTAATTACCTACTTGCACGTGAAATTATGCACATCTTTTTCTCCTGCAAGAGGCGATAAAAATTAATGTGGTGAAAAATTTCGTGCCAAAAACAAATGGTTAACAACGAAGAAAAGATTACTTGTAAGTTACTTACGGAGATAATTATGAAGATTTTAAAGAAGTACATACATGTATTGAAAACGTTTGATTTAAAAAACGATTTTATCACTAACTTGAGCCGAGCTGAATTCAAATAATATAATTATGTCATCAACTCAGTCCTTTCAGATTTTCCGAGATAGGCTTATAAAATTGAGAAAATCTCTGCGTTTACCTTAAGTCCTTGAAGAATGATCGCCTCGACCTTCGCGATAAGTGACAATCTGAGTTATCGGTCGCAACACAATCGAGTGATGTTTTGCTTCACATTTTCGGCAAATGGATTCTACTTTTTTTAGGTTATGGCTACGTAAGGTATTTTAATGTCAATGCCATCGTATTCGGGTCATCTAATTAGAAAGCCATTGTTACTTAGTATAAATTATTATTGGAATGATCTGATTGGAATTTTTTTAAGATAAATCTGACTACTAAGTATTTAGTGCAGTAAGTAGAATGCGGCTTTAATGAAGGTCTTAGAAATTAATCGTTCTTTAACGTGCTTTTGCTACGCATGAGATGCTTGACAAAAATACTGATAGTAAAATGTAATCTTGATAAAAATCCAATTTTAAAGCGAAAAAATACTCTGAAAAAAATATCTTAGGAAACCTCTTTGAGCTGCTCTGTACTTTTTCCATTCGTATCTCTCTTTCTCCCAATGACTACTACTATGTTCCTTAAAGTTAACTCATTCACTGTTCATTGAAGGAATATTGTATTTGTGCGAGAGATCTCAAAATCGCTCTATTTCTCGCTTATGAAAATTTTTACGTTTTTTTAAAATTCTGAATAACTGCCCGGCCATGGATGCATATTGTACATTAAAGATATGAATTGATGCTTACTAATGGCTTATTCGTGTTGAAGAAGTTACATGGTTAAGTTTTACAACAAGTCGGTGATGTATGATTCAAAAATTAATTATTAAGTTCATCGGAAATTGGCAATTATTTTCCGGAGCAGATCCATATTCAAAATATTTGAACGTACTTTTCTGTACTCTAGATGTATGATATTAATCATTCAGTTTGCACAACTCACGTGAATGCTACAAGTGGATTTCCGATGGTAACATCTTAAAAACCTAATCCTTTCCTGGAAATCTCTGGCCTCCTATCCCGAGGGCTCGGGTTTCAGTCCTGGTTGAAGCATCTTTTTCATTGGTGTACCAGTCCACACTTAAGTGATTTACAAAGAACACTTCGAGTCCAGTACTCCGTACGTCGGATGGGACGTTAAATTGTGGACCTTGTAGGCGTCTATCGTTAAGAGTAGGCTAATGCCCACGCCGATTTTCACTGCAACCTTCCTCCGTTCCTTGAAAAAATTCCTACCCATATCGATAAACACACCTATCCTAAATGTCGCGAATGACCTCAGCTTCCCGTCGCCTCCCCGAATAACTAAAGTACTAGAAACGGATTTTCAGTGGGATGAGATTTGCACAAATTTGCGTCACAACATTTATAATTAGTTGAATAATTACGTTCAAATTTATTCTCTGAAATTTTCTTCCCTCTTAAGATAACCATACTGCGTGAAAAACATTTGGGACGTTTCCACTCTTTTATTCAATACTTGACCGGTTTTGATGTTGTTCACACCATCATCAAGAGTCAAATGTTCAAGAGGTAATAAAAAATGTATTATCTATTGAAGATGGTGTAAATAACATGAAACCGCTCAGGTGTTAAATAGAAAGGGTGGAAAATTACCAAGTGTTTTCCTCTCTGTATGACTGAGAACTTCCACTACACCAACACACTTAAGATAAAGAAAACTACACGGACACTCTTAAGATAAAGAAAAAAATAACCCTCGTAGGGAAAATGGGTCCTTAAACGATACTTTATACTGAATCCAAAATGTCGTGAGGGTAGTGAGTATCCTTGCGTGCTTGAGAATCACCCTCGTCGATCGACGAAGCGCACATTTCCTGACCCGCATTACCCTGGACGTGCATCTTGACGTGACGGGCCTTCGAAATTGGATTCCCTTCCCCTCTACCGGATTGCTTTTGGGTGAGTTTCGACTGATTAATCACCTTGCCATAATTACTGCGAGCCATGCACACATGTGGTCCTTGGCAGGTCGCTCCCTAGCTAAACCCAAGGGGAACTTCAAGGAGCAGCTGCCTTCCACGGTGGAATTTTGCGGTCTCCACCCCGTGTGGAGTTCCCCTTGACTCCGAGAAAACCTTGATCCATCGTAAAACTATTGATTGTTTTTCGTAGCCTGCCGTTGTGTCACTTCCGTCGATATCAGCCACTTCAAGTTAGATGTGATCGGAGCGAGGATAGGGGCGAAGAAAGCGGTTGACAAAGGAAGGGCGTCTGTTTGGACGAATTTCCTGTCGTTGGTCTGCAAGCAACGTGTAGAAGCGTGAGAAACTTCAAGGCTATTTATCTATTTATACCGGTGAGATTTGATGGGACTCAGTGAATCACTGCAATATTGTGTAAACTTTTTTGTGCATTCGAATTTATCGGTGTGATGACGAACATTACGAAATATTTGTTATTGTATTTCGAACCTAGGATATTCATGCATATGTAGAAGTAAGGTGAATATCCACAATGCTAATTTATGCCCTTTAACGGCTTTAAAAACGGCTCCTCCAGTTTGACATGCATAGTCCTTGTTTATTTTGTAATTATATTGTACATAATGCTAATATTGTATCCTCATTCCTTGTTTTTTATATAAGTAAATTATTACATGGTGCTAATATTATCCTAATTACCATCCACGGTAGCCTGGTCTGTAAAGAGTCGACCTCGTGAACCGAAGGGCGTGGGTTTGAGTCTCACTTATTGGCATACAAATTATGTTTGTCTTACGACTGAGATTAAAATTTAGTCGGTTTAGAAGCTGCGGTATGACATGAGCGTTTGGAGGATATTAAAATCAAATTCTATTTTAATTTATCCCCTTTCTGGCGAAGGAAGAAAGTTTGAAGGCAGTGAGGAGATTGCGAAGTAAATAAACTATGTCCGTTTTGAGCATCTAAAACGCGCATGGAAAAATTGAAGATTGAAGTTTTTGTGGTGAAGTCGACTCTCGGATAACATACCATTCTTTGTGAGACTCCACTCCAATAAAAGAGCATTTTATATCGACCCAGCATGCAATTTTACTGTTTTCGTGGGTGTTTATTTTCGTTTCCCATGAATATTAACATGTTTTTTGTGTGCTAATGCATGCCATTATATGGCCCGGTTTGACACGCTCGCTGGCACTTTCTCTCTTTTGCTCGAATAAATCTAATCGATGCCCATGATTTACGAGGGCTATCAGTGGGAAAATGGTTTTGAAGTGAGGTGTGGTTATGGTTTGCTTGAAACGGACTCTTTCATTGAAATTTCAGCGTAATAAATTACCATTGGGCATCGGAGGCACTTTTGTGGTAATTTGATAAGCGAATGATTAACCTGTTTAATATGTTTTGATTATTTTGTGTGAGGAAAGCAGGCAAGGATTTATTTTTCTGTAGCTCTCTTTGGCTTTTTCAATCGGCAATCATTAATGCTCGCATGCATGTAATCCATTAGAGACTCGTTAACCCCTTATATCCGTTTGTACTACCTGTGAGCTATCACCGTAGTCCTAGGACTAATGTATTAATTAAGTTATTGATGCTATCATGCAAAACAGTTTGTGTTTTAAAAACTTTAAAATTGAATAATTGAGATTGATTGGAATTAAATCCGAAACATGACATGAAAAGTGAATTCTCAATAGAGTTGAAGCATAATGGGGTGATAATCAAATGGGAATAATTATTATTTAGAGGATAGCACCTAAAATATAGAACCTGGTTTTTTAGTGTATAGTGGAGTAATGATAGACTATATATGAGATTTTAGAAGCTAACATTTGCAATACATTGAATAAATCAATGGGTGAGGTCCAGAAAACTTTTACCCAGACCAACCCAGTCGTGTTTCTGCGAACTAGTACATAAAGGGCTCTGATTATTTACTCTTCGGGCTGTCATTAGCTTTTTATTTGTGCCTAATAGGAAAGCAGTGAGAATTATAACAATTTCATTATTGTTTTGCTTACACCCGTTGATATGTAGCTTAACTTTTCTTATTTGAGCTCGCTGAGGTAAAATTTTCCCTCTATCTCTTAGTGTTCCACTGCATGACGCCTTGGAGAGTCATCCCTGATGCGGGAAAGTATTAACTGGGTTGAAAGGGGCGAAATGGAGTGACAGCAACAGGCGTGTGCTACTACTTGTGTTATGCTTGGCAGCAATCGGAGTTCTAATTTGATAATCACGCATGTGTTCCTTGTCCAGCCGCAGTTACATTTCATCCTTATTAACCAATTTACCCGGTAGTACAATCTAGTTAAGTGTGAGTTAGCTTCCCTCTCACCAGTTGTTCCCAGAAATTGATCTCTTGTCATTTACGGAGATAGGAGATGACCCTATTTTCCGTCAGATTAGTCTTCGCCCAAGGTTCATGTGCCTGAGGTAGAGCGAAAGAATCTGGAGTCCAGATCTTAATGCCTCCGTTTTTGTTATTTTCCACCGCCGAATCCTGCGCATTCGGTTTTGATCACGTGAGTGATATGTTATAATCAAGTAAACAACTAATTTTGTCAGGGACGGACCATCGGGAAATATTTAATGTTTGAGGATATATATATTTTGGAAACGATTAAAATAATTTTGATATCCATCTCGAGGAATTGAATTATGCGCATTATTTTATTCCAAATTGTTTGCGAAGGCTCAACTTGTTTGATGTAATCGACCTCCCACCAACCCTTCTTTGTGGGATGTTTAAAAATAAACGCCTGAGCCTGAGAACCTATGAATATAATCCAAAATCCATTCCGATCGACCCAAAGAGATAAGCGTTCTTTTTGATCTCTTCAGATCTCCCGGCCTACAAGTCGAGCGGGAACGAATTTCCACGCTCGAAAACAAAGTCATCGATGCCTCCCGAATAGAATTAATAAATAGGAGTAAAATTAAAAGTTCGGTCGCGGGGCGGCGAGGTGCACATGCGCGAGTATCAAAACTTAAAAAAAAATGAAATATTCCGCGCCCATCCCCGAAGAGGGACGAGAGGTGGAGGAAGGTTAAAGCTTGCTGGTGGGAGTTCCGACTCGGGGAACACCCCACATTTTTAAGGGAGGGGGAGAACTGCAGGGGTTGGTCGCGAGGGCTTGGGGGCGGTAAAAGAAGGGTTATTTTCCTCGGCGGGGCGGTTCATCCCTTCGTGCCCCGGCACAATTAAAACAACCGCCGAAATGGCCGTAAAAGTGATGAGTTCGTCGCGGCATCTCCCTCGTTCATCACCCGCCGGCTCCCACGCGCGTCCCTCCCGCCCAGCCCTTATTACCCGATCCTAGGGAGCTTGATTACTCTCGACTCGTGGTGCGGGTGGTGTGTGTGTGTGTGCCCACGGTGTGGTGCTAGGGTGGTAATTCATCCCTGCTCCCCATCTCCCTACCCCTTAATTTCTCTCGTCAAATACCCCGTTGTTGACGCCGACTGCATTCTCTCCAGGCACGGGAGGCAGTCGGAGCGGCGGCGGGGTGCACGCCTCGCCCTGGTGACCCCCGCGATCGGCGCCCGACTGCGGATCTGCGGCGGCCGTGCTGGCGAGTTTCCCGCAGGCCGAGCGGCGCCGGAGAACGATGCTCCTGCCGGAGACGCGCCACGAGGCTCACCATCCCGCCTTCAAGGAGGTAAGTGCATGCGCGTGCTTGGGGCAACCACGACGCCGTTCTTCACTCGTGTGTTTTGCGCACCCGGGATGTTTTCGCGCAGTTGGTGCTGCAGAAGTGGCATCAACCTTTAGGCGAGTGGTTCCCAACTGGTGTGCCGCGGCACTTCAACGCGGTGCCGGGTAAACAGCTCGGGTGCCGCGAGATTATTGCTGGAAAACGAAAAATGTTTAACTGGGCCAACTTCTGAATTGGTTTCTCTCACGCCCGACAGATGGTGAAAGTAATGGAAGCACTTCTTCCAACCAATTACTGTATTGCGCCGATTATCCTTTGGTAATGGAGAGGGAAGCCAAATCGGATAAGAAGAAAAAATCTAAGAAGGGTTCCTTAAAATTGTAATGTAGGGTGCCGCCAACTTAGAAGATTGGAAATCACAGTTTTACGCTCTCCACTCGCCTTCGCTGCCGTGGTGGCGTACGCAGCTCATCCAAGACGGCAAGATATTTTTCATGGGTAATCGTGTTTTGTGGAGAACATTCGAGTACAGTACACCGTCCGTCGGATGGGAAGTTAAGTCGTGCTCCCCTTGGCGCCTTTTTGTTAAGAGTAGGCTAATACCGACCCGGTTTCTCTCCACCTTTTTTCCTCTCCCTTCCATTCCCATCCTTATGCCTTTCCTCCTGGAGCGCCTATTAGTGCGGAAACACTTGAAAACGCTGATGAGATGATACTCAAGACGGCTGGAGTTAGCGACCGCAACGCCAGCCAGTCGCCTTCGGTGCATTACGGGGAATAAAACGAAGCCGACTACCGGAAACGATGAACATCAAAGAGAGAACGTTTGTGTACACCGAATTTAAATGGCTTTAAAGGGATGGAAATATGTACCAGCAATTGGGCACTGAGTGAAAACTTGGTGCAAATCGCGTGACCAAAGATTACCTACGCAAGACGTGATAAAGTTAACTTTAAATTTGAGGAGTACGCGTCAGGGCAAATACTGTAATGAATATCTTCAAATTATAGCACATTTGTCCTCATATGATTGAGATGAAAACCATAAAGCTTGGGCTTAGCTACCGGAGCAGGTTTGGGCAAGACTTTCCGTTGTCACCGGTACTGTTTAACATATATCGGGAAAGCTTAGCGAGAGAGGCATGAGATGGGCTTGATCCGGAAACACTGCACTTTCTTCCCGTGCGGCCACCCTTGATGAATGCCAAAATCGCAAGTAGTACGAACACTCGAAGCTCCACCAGCCACAGAAAGCCTCGAAATGCGACCTTTCGCATTCCCACGACTGATCCGAAGTCTTCTTCATTTCTGAAGAAATCCCTCCAAAATTTATTCGTACATGTGGACATTTTTCCTCGGCCGTTGGTTCACAGCGAGCCCCGTATTACGGCCGGCAGATGCAACGTCCCCCAGTCCCTGGAGGGTTTGTTATCCCTCTAGCCTGCGTTTCTAGCATAGCGCGACGAAGTAGACGCGCTTCCAGCACCAGATCACATCTCTATACTCTGCTCTAGTGTTTAGCTGTACGTGTCAAATGAGGACTCTTCCGGAATTCCTCGGTCACTCACCCAACGTTCTACCGACTAGGCTGTCGCACCGTCCCTCAGCCCTTCGGTGAATGAAAGTGATACAGTCCAGTTCCCTCCATGTGTCATCCTTCCACGTCTTCCTAAAAGTTTATGAATACGGGAATAAGGGAGTTGGGTAGTCGGATATTCACTGCCCAATCTCAAATCCTGGGCTCCAATACCGGCAGATATTTTGTAAGAATACCGATCCCTACTTGTATGTTGAGAGCATTCTAAGTTCAGTAGGTACTCCGTCAGCCATAAGGGACGAATAGCTGGTAACTATAAGTGGCTATCATTAAGAGTAGACTAATGCTGACGCCGGGTTTTCTCTGCACCCTTATTCCTCCTACTAATCTTTACGCCTCTCATACCGGTCCGAAGCACCTTTAAATAATATATAGCATGGTAATTCCAATCACGGAAAAACTGTGATGCACAGAAAATCGTACAACTCGGAGAAAGCTTTGCATGTGCACAAATGCCTCCTTCGGATTTGCACTTGAGTCATAATACAAACGCTGCCCACTTGCCCGACCCAAAGCACAAATCGATTTTGAAATGTGGCTAGGTAATTTGTTATATTTGCAAGTGAATGCTTCAATTTTGTCTTTAACGTTGAATAAAATTTTGCATAATTTATCCACAAGTTCTTTTTAGAAACAGCGAACCTTGTTTCAGTAAAAATCCTTTAATGCTACGGCGCATTTAGTTATGACATTGCCACGGGTGGGGGAAAAGTTTCAAGTTTGCCATCTTAATTTTTATTTTAGGTGGAAAAAGGGTGGTGTAATTCTGGAGATTGCACGGATTATCCTTCCGGTATAACACAGCTGAGTCTGGGCAAATTGTACGAGTTTTTGGAAACAAGAATCCCGCGGGTGCTGTGCTATGCCATAATTGCCCTTCTCTCCTGAGTACCTCATTTGCCGGAGTTTTCCTCTTGTCTTCTTTTATTCTCCCTTGAGATTATCCCGTTGGCCTTTTTTATTTTGTAAGTTAATATGATTTTTTTATTTTGATGATTCCGAGGAAGCCTATGAACGTCATTACAGTAAAAGGTGGTAATCATGTTAAAAATAAAGAGATTCATTGAAGTGTTACTCGGCCATTAGAATTTTTGTTTCAGTTCTCGGAGAAGGCTAAATATATCTGTCGTTCATATTTGCATCATCTCGCCCTAAACCTTCACTTACTGTTAATGTACAAGTCTGGTTTCTTGGATTACTATAGTTAATATTAATTGACTTCACTTCTAATGGCAACCCTACGCTGTGTGACTCGTGAAAAAAATTGAAATATCGCCTTTTGGGAGGTTTCAAAACTTGTTATTAGGCCAGAATGTATGGTATTACATCTCATTCCATATGAATTCCAAGGCATTGCGTCACCTCGATGAATATGCTAAAAAGTATATGATATTGTAAACGGGCATATTCTACGACTGACATGAGGAAGGTATTCTGTCAGTAATTGTCTCTATGTTTTCCGTATTTTTAAGGCTCGATATAATCTGAATCTCTTCAGGTGTTACTTTTGAAGCATCAGCATAGTATAGAAGAGAGTAAAAGAAACATTTGTTTTTCTTATTATTTTTGTGCTTACAGGTACATTCCTGATGATATCGTGACTGGTAAAATCGATTGGACGTTATTTTCATTATGCGTGGAATTTTTTTCATTTATTTCACTCTCTTCTACAGCTTTCGTATCACTGCAGCATAACTCAAATTTATATTCAAGGGAAACCTAAATATTAATTGACATGAAATGTTACAAGTGCGTACAGCTCTTTTTGGAGTTTAAGGAGGTTGTACGGAAAATTATTTATGGTACATACATTGATTCCGCGAAGTGAACAAAATTCTTGAGGGTCTGTCCACTCCAATATTTCGTTAGAAGTTGAGGAGGCTTTTTCGGATGAAAGTTTTAATAATAACAAATAAATTGTTAATTATATAACTTATTATTGTCTTTATTTACAATGTTTTTCACATAAGGTGACATTCAACTTTCTGTAAAGAACGCCACTTGCAAAAACTTAGGTGACATCCAAATATTTATTTTTTAATTAGCCCAAAATTATGGAATTTCATCAATTAGTGGTCAAATTCTGAAGGGCCAATCATGATTGTAAAAACATTGTTGTGCCATATATATCCTATTCTCATTTCTTGGCCATTTAAATTCATTCATCTCTAATACAAAAAAGCATAAGTATATTTTTCCTTTGGAGTATGCTTGTAAGGGATTGTGTAAGCAGCTCAAAGTAGATGCTAGCTAGCAGACTTCATTTGTGGATATTCTGCGTTACACGATTCAGAAAGAAATTGTTTGTCCAAGACTTAATCCTCTTAGAACTATACCATGCACCGAGAGCATTGCATTGTAAGATATTTTATTTCTTTTTGGAGAAAAAGCTTCGCAGTTTCAAAACTTATTCGATAGCCAGAATCATGCCAACTAATTTTTGGGAGGAATACTGGAATTACGTATAGGGTCCATTTAAGATAATTAGGTCAGTCCATGGATCTGGAAAATTTTCGCTTCATTCGGTTCCAAAACGCAACTTTATTTTTCGGACTCTATCAGGCGGAGAGATGAAAATCATCGATTCTTCTTCAAATCTTGCTTTTTGCCATACAGTGGCTTGCACGTTTGATTTTGTAGAACTCTGGAGGGGAAGAGTTTTTTCGTCCATGCTGAATGCATTAAATTTTATTTTTCGTTGTGTATGTTTACGGCTTCGAAATTCCAAACGGTAGCTAAAGTTATTGTAATTTTGGAATTCCCTAGCTCCACTAAGACAGTTAATTCCGTGTGAAATACGACGGTTGGTGTAATAAGGTGAATGGTTTTAGTGAAAAGCTTAGGGAAGATGATTTTGTGTGTCTTTAATGACAATTCCCTCCGCAAAAAGAGCTCTAAATCTTTTGTTTCTTAATTGACTGAGCTTTACTTTTACGCCCCGAGATTGTAATCCATCACTTGGATTTCAAATGTTCAAATAGTTGGTTTCCTTAGCGTAAAGTTATCTTGAGTCCATAAACAGTAATATTTGATAAAATATTTCGTATGGCCTTTCAGTTTATTTTTTAAACTCAGTTTTCTAAGTACATTTTAATAATGGCTAAGCTAATTGTAAACGTAGTGAGAGCTCAGTGAACGTTGTTCATAGTTTCATTAAACTAACCACCGTAAAATAAGGGAACACCATCCTCGGTTTTAAAGGTTTGATTGATGTAACCAGCTTCATTTTGTGATTGCACTGGACAACGGTTAAATGTACACAATTAATGTAAGTAGTTATAGTATTTTAATTGTACAGTGGTTACGCTGCCTCGTCTCAAGGTGAGGTAAATTCGTATCTTTCAAAAGGGCGTCGTGATTAGCATAAGGGATCAAACGATAGACGTCACGGCCAACCATATGAACTTCAAGAGTCGAGTTTCAATAAAACTATCCTCCAATGGTTTTCTGACATTGCTGATTCCACGAGATGTAATGTTGTTATGAACAACCTTTGCTCCTAATCGCCTAATAAGTGGGCGATTTCTTATCTCTCTTTATTTCTCTTTCAATTATAGAAATGCTGAAGCCCTCAGAATTTGAATGCAGATTGGTGTAATTGTATATGCAATTATGAATGGACTTCATTAAGTTGAGGCTGATGACCCTGATGACCCTTCCCTCCCTTATCTGTCATTGTTTTATCATCATTTAAGATTATTCATATCCAATTCGGCAAACTCGGTTTTCAATAACGTTATCTGAAGGTGGACATGTTTAAAAGATACTTATTTTTGCCGTTCTTATCGGTAGATTATTGACACTCAATAATGGACCAAGAATCCCAAGATTTGTTTGACGCAGCTCTCCCCGCGATACTCCTATTACTTACTCTCATCATCTCGTATTTACGTAATTTCTCTTTCACGTCCTTAAACAACTTGCTTAATGTATCACAGGCTACTTATACATATGCTACTTGTCTTCATTTTCCATGATGGAAGGTAATGCAAAATGCTGTGGATAACCCTAGAATAAAAAGCTCTTCTAATTAGTGTTCCTCCTTGTCATGCCGTGTGTTTAACAGTCATCATGATTGATCCACATTGGGCCTATGATTGACTTGACGAAGCTCGACTCGACTCGATTCTTCTATCGGCCAACCTCTTCACACTAACCTAATTCTTCTCTTGTATTCAACAATTTTGACGCATATTTATCAGTTTTGGGTGCACCGATGTTTCAATGCGGAATTTCTAAATTGTGATTCCACCTAAATGGACCCCGCCAAATTGAAGGTTTCCGCCAAGATTGAAAACATCAATTTTTTTCTGGTTTTAGTTATCCTGCCTTCAAATTGAACAATTTCAATAAAGTGTTTCGGTATATAAGTGCGTATTAAGACAATTTTTTAAACCTTCATTGCTGATTTCTCTATGCGTCCTTATTGTCATTTTTTAATGCAGTTTCTACCGACGTCGCACCAATTGATCGATGGGTTTAAGCAGCTGTAATCTAGATTTCCTACTACTGGGCAGCTTGTAGCCAATAAGGCTTTAGTTAATATTGTTTTGCTGGGTAATGAGCATCCATTCGTCGAATGAAAAGAAACTGCGATCACATTTGCTTCAGCAGGCAGTGTATCTAGAAAAAAATCGTTCGCCTAGTCTCGTCGATTGATTTTTTTATCGGTAAATTATCGCTCTCTGTCTTGGGATACTATCAAAGCGTTTTTATCAGCAACGGTATGGTTAACCTTAATATATATAGAAAACAACCACATGGATAAGAGGGATAGTGCTCTCTCTAACTTTTCGTTGGTTGTTCCCCCATTATTTTGATGTATTTTTTGACCATATCGTCGTAATTTCTGTCTTTCCGACTGTTCCGAATTGCTGAAAACGCAGTGACATACCCTCCCTCTTCTCCCCTTGCCCAATTGCAATGAAGCCATTTCCTTTGAATGAACTCGAGGGGCGTGGCATCGGGAGGTTAATGGAGGAAGGTTATGGGGCAGGAGTGATGCTCCATCTCCGTCTGGAGCACGCCGGTCGAAAGCCTAAACGGCGCTCACCGTTTGTGGGAGAGCAATGGCATCGGTGGACGCGGATGAGGCTATTCGAGAAGCCATAAAGAAGTGATTAAAGTCTTTGCTCTGCGACCTCCTCGCTCAGATAGTCGGACGAACCGGAGTTTAAGAACCATGATCCCAACGGCTATGCGCCACCTTGGCGGCCGCCCAAATTCTGGACGGTTCAAAGCGCTCTGAGGAAGGAACGAGGCCCGCAAGCAGAAAGGAAGGGTGGGCCGGGGAGATCGAGGAATTACAGGCAGGGAACGGGGGCGGGCGAGAGGGAGAGAGAGTTGCTGGAAGTTGGTGAGTTACGGGCGTTTCTGTGGGAGTCATGGAGGTGCTAAGGTGCTAGAACGAGATGGGAGATCGGGGCAGGATTGCGAGGAGGGACTTAGTTTGGTAGGGAGGAAAAATTATTGTCTCCACGAAAACTGTTCCTTCCAGCGAGAACAGCGTCGCAGCTTCTCGGCGCCCTTGCTCTAGCTTTTTTCGGATGGCGTAAACTACACGTTTCTTCCCAAAGGCTGGTTAAGGGCGTGCATGGTACTCATGAATGGTAGGAGGTCATGTTCCTTTCCCTGATTTGGTAACAGTTTGCATGCTAACTCTGGAATCCATGAAGAAATCACACGATTTAGGCATAGCTGAGATCCCGGGTCGCTCTCAGATGCCGAAAATTTCCTAATTTTATACCCACTGCATTTCCCGTTTGTAAAACCTAATTCTGATCTTCTACGCTGACTTTTTTATGTTATATACAGTTAGAATGTTATTTTGGGAAATGCCGCGAAAAATCGTAGCTTTTTCAAGTGGATCGTGAATGCAAGCCTTTTTTGCAGCTATGTAATGTATTGAAAGTTTGCGTTTAAATGACCTTGAATTAGTTTAATTGCCTGCTGAATCGTTAAAACATCACAATAACTCTAATAAATGCAGGGAATTCACCTTTAAATATTCCTGTATGTTGTGGAGAGTATTGATAAACCCCATTAATGACTTATCTCCTTGAAAAAATCTATGCGCCCGCCGCGCCGCCGCTTTGAACCATTGAATCCATCTCTGGTGGCGAAAAATATTACGCCATTAATTGCAATGTTTCCTGCCACCGAGGACAAGTGATCGTTAGTGAGGCAGCCAGTTTCCCCTCTGAATCCATGAATCACGTATATTCATGAAACTTCACTTTTGCGCGTTAATGTCGCCCGTGTGTCTCTCGAACTTTCAAAAGGGACGTTATTATCGAGAGAATGACGCGAAGTGAGTGGGATTGCTAGATCGTAATTTTTATTGCAAACTGCTCGTAGTGAGCAGAGAGTCTATTCTGAAAATGATCGTTGCCAATTTTACGAAAAGGGATTGGACAACTTGTGCCCATAATGCAAGGGGAATATGAAAATCGCACGCGATATCGTTATATCAGTGGAGGCAGCAATGGTAATAGAAATTTATAGCCTTCGTAAAAAATGAAAATCGTGACATTTCCCAACAGGTTCACGCAAATCATCGAGATCGCTGTATACTCTTTAATAAGATGGTGGCGTTGTGTCACATTTGTGGCGATTTTGATCTTCTCACGACGCAGACGGAGAATGAGAGGAAGAAGCAGGTGCTGGGAGCGAAAGCAGAAGTGCAATGGAAGGAGAAAGGGGACGTGGGGATAGGAAGGGAGTGGGCTGGAAAACGGAGAAAAAAAGGCGAGACATTTAGTTCAGCTTTCCCTTAATTTACGTCTCGTCCCCAAGTTTTCCAGTTAAGTCTATTAATCCTGCCTCCGGAGATCGGAAAAAAAATTTTAAAGAGGTAACGACCGTGGTTATATGGGATTAAACCACCGAATCATGTTGAAATACGGCAATCCTTTCTGGTTTGATGGGATTATTAATCGATTTCTTGCTTGAGAGTATTTACCGTACTCCAAACAAGTTATCAATTTAGATCCTTCTTTTTTTCGTCCATTTCATTTCATTCACTCATCCTGCTCAGAGGCTTAAGATTATTAATAGTTGGAGAATCTTTGTTTGCTATCTAGATGTGAGTTTTGTTTTTGTATTTTTGGTTCCTTTTAGAAATGAAAAATGCCTCTCATTCCCTGAGCCTTTTCTGCCGAAATTTCCGGAATGCGCAATTTCCGGTAGTTATTGCTATCTTTCCCACGTTTAAACGTAGGGATTCTGCATGATATATCCTGAGCAATTTATCAAATTATTTAGATGCATTAGGTAAGTCCGTAATGTGTTGACCCGGCAACTTAAAAGTTGCACCCTCAAATCCAGCCTAGGCTTAGGCGTCATATTTGCTTAGGATTAAGTTTATGTTAGATGATGCGATATAATGTTAGTAGTCGGAGTTCCTGAATATATAATTCCACAACTACTAATTTAAGAATAACTTCCCTCGCACCTCTTGAAAATGAGCTGTCTTTAAAATTATTTTTGTGCGGTGATATAATTAGGAAATAGGTCGTCCATTCTACTTTTCGGTATTAGTTAGGATGATTAACGGAAGCTATTATGAATTATCATCATGCTGTCCATTTCTGAAGACTGAATCAATGAAGCGCTGAAGTCCGTGTGAGTGTCCCTTTTGGTAAATTCACTGTAAGATTTTGCCAATCTTACAGTGAATGGCTTTTTGCGTAAGGATTAGTTGGAAGGGATATAGGTAGTTTTAATTTCTTCTTTTCCTACAACACCAGTATTTTAATTCCGTGGAAATGAATTGTCCCACCAAATCCCCATATGGATCTGCAAAAAAAGAGTCTCTCATCGGGCCTCAGTTAAACCTAACGTAAAACGATTTTGTACCAAGCACGATAACTCTTGTTCTCCAGTTTTTGTCGAGATTCTCTTCATATTCATTATGAATAATAAAACGAAGAACCTTCTTCCTCACGTTTAGAAAAACATAGGAATTCAGGCCGTAAATGACTGTTCATATTTCTTGAACCCTACTCATTCTGTGTGTATTCACGATAGCTTATCATGAAAACATCAATACTCACCCATTTGGAAAGTTTGCCAACATTTTGAGATTGATCGATACTTTCCAACCGTTTTTTCAGGCATACCTTATTATCTCTTATGGACCCCTTATGTACGCCCTTCAACATTCTTTCTGGAACATAAATAACGGTCAGTACGTGCCTAATTAATAACTCATAACAACTACTGTGCGAAGGAATTTAATAATGACTTAATATGTTTACAAACCCTGGAAAGAAAACTGATTCAGTAAAATTTTTTTTGCTTGTGCTGAGGCTGGACTTCTGTTGAAAATTTTGAACACTCGTATCAGACCTAATTTCCGACATTTTTATGCTGTACACGTAAGACTCAATTCTTCCCCTTATTTTACGTGATTCATGCATTTAACTGCTGGTCGAAACCTTTCTGCAATATTTTGAACGATTTTAACCTTGATGATCAATGAATGATACCTTTCATTGGCTGATGACTGATGATATTGACATGACTGATGATATTGACATAACTGATGATGTTGACATGACTGATGACTGATTAATTTCCCAGTCTCTGGTCTATATTTCATATTTTTATTCGTAAGCATATGTTAAACATTTTGCATTTTAACGGGATAGTTCCTGTAGTAAAGCTATCACGCCCGCGCGAGCTTAAGCGTACATTGTGAGGATGACTCAAATAATAAATGTTTGCTACAGTTACTATATTTTGCAAAATTATCGTGGCGTGTCATGGTGGGAACATCATTTCTCCAATTCAGTTAACGGAGTCAGGACCGGGAGTAGTTCTGTCTCTTGCTCCCACTGAAAAAGGCGCTCAACCTTTTGGCCTTAGATTAAATAATAAATGCCGCTGCGTGACGGCGTATTTCGAACCGTTCTGAAACTTGGCAGGAAGGTCAAAATCTGGAATAGCTTGAGGGAGTTAGATGAATAAATTTTTTTAAAATCTTCGTGTTCATTTTATGAGTAATGGATATCCAGGGAAAGTTGAGGAATATATGAAAGAGTTGCTAAAACAACTTATAACTCTGAATTAAGGAAAAACGAATTAAGTCTATTTCAAATCATGGAATTACTATGCAGAATCTGTCTAATATGTCGAATTTTCCTGGGAAGACATCGGGCTATCCTGTGCCCGTTATGCCTATTGAACTGACTTGCTTGGTTTAGTTTAGTGAATCAATAACTTCCGTTTAACAGAATGGCTATTCAGGAAAAAGACATGGTGTCAGTCGTTAATGGGCGTCCGCTAATCCCTGTTTTCCACTATTAATATGTGTGGCGCTTAATCTGATTGTAAGAGAACCCCATATTTATTTGAGAACTATACGTTTGAGAACTTCATCTAGGTCAGAGACTTCTAACAATGATGTGGTTACTTCGACAAACCCCTTTAACGTACCGAGAAAATCTGAGGATGTTCATAGCATAAGAAACATTTTTAACTCTCCCATATTTAGTTACTGGCAATACTCTTCAACAGACTAGTCCTGCATTCACCATTTTAATATTCTTACTTGTGATTCTTCTTCCCATGAGAAGTAGAAATGAAAAGCGCAGAGGTAATGATAGTTGATTGGATCAAGAAAAGTGAATCTGTTGTTTTCAAATAGAAAACACTGCTGATTTCAATAACTAATTCATTCATTGTCATAGGATATGAATACTATGTATTTTAATTACATGCTGATACATCTTAGGAATCCAAACAAAAATTGAAAAAATTCTTTCTGGAAAAATTCTTTAATATTTCTGGTCTTCCGTAAGCCGAAAGACTATCAAATTCTGAAAACACTTAGTACCCTTTCTGAGTATTCCGAGGCTTGCGTTCACTGTCAGAAATGACTGCTATTCCGTCTTCTAAATGGAAGAGTTGGATAATCAACTACAACTTTATTCTTTATTAGAATATATACTATCAGGTCAGAGAGGTCGGACGTCATTCTGGTCACGATGTGTCAGAATTTGAAGAAATAATGGCATGTTTTATGTAGGTAACATTCTGGGGGTTATTAATGATATTATGGTGGTTTAATGTTTGAGTTTTTCATGAAACAAAGCGCTAGCACTAAGAAGTATAATTTGTCTTTCATTCCCAAGCACTTGGTGCAGAAAGTCACCCTCTCACAAAGAGTATCCATTCTTTCCTCTCACAGTTATTCACATCTACCCCTTTAATTCTCTGATTCAAAAAATATCATTTGTAGCACCAGCTCTTTCCTGAAATATGTGTTCGACTGGAAACGGGCTGGATTGACCAAGAAAGTTATTTACCTTGTTTGAGATCGGCGTGCATATTTTGAGTTACGCTAGTATTTTCCGTTCGTCCTCATGTTCCCTGCAATCCCTTCCTCTACCAGGAACGCTGTATGTTATTCTGACGTGTTCTCATGCGATTGATACATGGCATCTCATATACCTTCCCACCCACTGTGGTGGAAACTTTCCGCGCACTTCAGGACGTGTGACACTCGCTCAACACAGCTCATGGAAAAGCACCTACGACTGATTCCCTTGTGATAGGAATATGGCATCCGAAACGCCAGTTCGCCACGCGTAAGATATTAATCACTTTCGGAATAACAGACGTAGGACAATCATATCGGTGGCGGTGTATGGATACGTGAGGCCGGGATTGGGTGGGTGGAATTTTCGATTGGATTTCTCGGGGGTGGGATTGGTGGATGATTGAGTTAGGGGTGGAGGGATGTGGGACGGAGTGGGAGGAGGAGGGGGGGTTAGTAGCGAGATAGGAATATGCGAAATCCATTTCCCTCGATTGCCTCCCGTTCCCTCCGACCACCCAATCCCCCCCCCCCCCACCTCCTCCTCTCCATCTCGACACCCCTTCACTTCTTTCTCCACCCCTCCCGCTGTCCAGCCCTCCCTCACGTGACCGAAATTCCCGATAGGAAATGAATCGCGGGGGAACCCCGTTACCAAATCACTGCATATCGTATAAAAGGTCTACCTGCTCCATCCCGAAATGAATGCTTGGATAATACAATCATTTAACAGCGAATCATCGGCGATGTGTTCCGATGATTTCCTTTTTCACACACACGTATCGGAGGGGTGGTGGAAAATTGGCTTCGTGCTCTGCCGAATTTTTCGGTCTCTTCTCTCTTATCGGATGCAAGATCATTTCGTGGAAAGGTTCAGAGGATATTTTGGCCATCTCCGCGCCGTCAGTGTGATTCTCGCGTGAAGAGGGACTAGATAAACAAAGGGTATTTGCTCGAAAGGAAGTCGTGAGTGAGAACGCTAGGGTATTGGTTGACTGTGAGCGCCTCTCTCGGTTCGGAATTATTAGAGGCGGCGACGGCGCGGAAAATATCCCCTCCTTCCTCGCGAGGCAAACAAATTTTAGGCACGGGAATGCTTTTAATGTGATTTTCAGGGTATCGTGGTTAACCCCAACGCACTCACCTCCCTTCGTTTATGGGGATATTAATGCGCACGTAATTAAAAGGGGGGTAGACCTACTTGATCAGCGAGTAATTTCATTAGTCCCTCTCTCTCTTTTGTATTAAATTCTCCCTAGCCTAACCCCCAATCATAAACTTTAGTATCCATGGTTTCACGATAAATTTTCATGTGCATAAGACTTCTTTTGTAAGAGGTGGTATTTCATATATGAGTAATAACCTTTTCATTCGCCCATGAGGAGCAGCTGTTGGAGAGTTTTATGAGATTTTCCAGTCTCTCTAACGTGATCGAGAAACGAAGAGTGTCCACGACAGGATTTCCCGATAAATGGCCGGTAAATCTAAAGACGGACGCTGAGAACTGTGACTAGTATGCGCGTTATTCTGTAATTATAAATGTGTTTAAAAGTGGGAAAATATTGCAGTAACAGAGTACGAATGAATTAAGTGGAATATTAAAAATGCAAATCTATCGCACTGCTTTGAGTCATAAGGAGTCCATGATTGCCGAATATATTTCTTGAAGTCTCCCTTTTATTTGGATGCTCAGCCTT
Organism: Platycnemis pennipes; assembly: GCA_933228895.1. NCBI lineage: Eukaryota > Metazoa > Arthropoda > Insecta > Odonata > Platycnemididae > Platycnemis > Platycnemis pennipes. The sequence continues at coordinate 69,418,946 of OW121847.1, read as the reverse complement.
TTTTTAATCTCCAGCGGTTGCAATCTGTAAATAAATTCAAGTTAAAGTATTTCGCACATATCTCAAACCTTCCTTCGAATTGGAAGCTGTGTGGTCGTTGTTTATGCTCATGTAAGCAGCTCGTACACCAAAGAAAGTATCATATGTACCTTTCACGTTTTTATCTTTTGGAATAGGTCGGATAAATTGTTATTAGGTTATAGTCCAAGAATATTGGTCTCTTTTCATTATTTCTTACCCCCATCGAATCATCATTCATAATATATAAATTTTATTCTCACAATTCATCCGTCGGTTGGGACGTAAAACGGTTGTCTCATTTTTTCACGTGCAGGATAATTATGACGCTAGATTTTTCACTCCACCCTTCTTCCGTCACCCAAAATATTCTTACCCAATCATCTGTATATCTTGGATGGCGCAAATTACAGCTATCGTTCACCTCTACCAAATCACTGCAACAGCTAATGTAAATCATGCTCGTGATAATTTTCGATGATAGAATTCATTGGAGTTCTTCGCCTCGGTTATTTTCATTGTTCTTATTGGTCTTCCTCCGGGTAGGGTAGTTTTTGATGTAGTATCGCCACTATGCTGCGCATGCGTCGAACGACTTCCCTACGGTATTTCGATCTTCAGCCCAGCATATTTTCAGCCTCTTTTCATACCATTCAAAATGCCCTTTCTCTTCCTCCCTGTTTCTTGCCCACCGAGCGTCTGCATTCAGCCACGACCTTCAGTATCCCATTTCTCCAAATTACTTGTTCCATCCACTCACTTGATCCCCATCTAATTTCCGCCAGCGACTTTCTTTCCTCCTCCGCCATTCCCGACACTTCATCACTCTTTCCTCCAACCTGTACTCTTTTCCCATTCTGATACCGATAAAGGCTTGTTTGTATTTCCACGGAAGTGCACTCGCTTAAATGCCCGTCGGTAACATTTTCCCAAGGGGAAATGGGAATCGTGATGTTGCGCTCGCGCCCCATCGGCCTCGAGGTCGTCGTATCCACCGGAGAGGGCGCCTGGAAGGTGTTCTTTTTTACTTTTTCTTTTAAAGCGTCACCCTTCCGGCCTTTTATTCCCGCCACGGTCTGAATGGCTTTCGGACTCGTTGGCGTCGCGGAGAAAACGTCACGGGGGCGACGTGACGCAATTAAAAGCGGCCGGTGCGGCGCATGACTGGCATTCAGACGCGCCCGGCCATCAATCGTGCTGGGACCATGTCTCTCTTCCCTCTCCCCTCTTGCCTCCCCCCCCAACCTGTTCCCGTAGAAAGGGCACCCTTCTTGATCCTAGGCGGTCGTGGAGTACCGTCGTCCCCACTCGGGAGAGGGAGACTCGGATCTCGTCGTCCTCTCATCTCTTCTTTTGTCTCGCAGAGGTGTGGACGACTCGTGTCATCGGTACGGGGGGTAGGATAGAACAAGGACGCGATCCGACAACCCCCGGGGAGATGGACAGGAGCGGTTAGAGCGACGGGTGAAAGGGACGAGGGGAGTGCCTAGGGAGAGGGAGAGTGGGGAGTGAGGTCCAAACATCCCTGACACTTGAGCAGATGCCCGCCTCAAGAAGAAGATCAGGCTTAGCATCATAACCACAAGACATTAATAACGCCCTTGAGGTAATTACCATCTATCACCAACAGAGAGCTTTTTTTGCGTAAATACGTGATAGGTAAGAGATGATAGTAAATCAGTGGGAACATACATTAATGGGATGCTCTTGGCTAGGTCGTTATTTATTCAGGCAAATTAATGTGTTTACCCACAGGTGATTTGAATCAGGAGCTTTCATTAGGGTAGGCGAGCGAAAGTCCATGGTTATTTGTACTATAGACCAGTGGGTCACTCAGAAATTTTTAATGGGTGAGGCCGCCATTTACCTTTTTGCAAAGTCTAACCAAAATGCTATTTAAATCAGTATATTTAGAATTTTATAGTAGGCCATATTTTCTTATATTGAAGAAATGTTCAACAAATGTGGCCATCTTTGGTCTAGTCATACTCTAGTAAAATGATGTAACGAGTTTTTCTTATTTTTCCAAAGCTGCTATCATGTGAATCTGGCTTGTCAATTAAAGATTGATTTGGGTTTTGTAGATAGCTAAGGGAGGGGGGGGCAGGGCCCCTTTGCCCCCCCACTCCCTCGTGGGTACGTCCCTGCCAAAGACCATAGTTACGGTAAAAGGAATGGATTATTGGGAGCATACGAGAAAGAATGGAGGCAAACACGACGTCTCTGAAAGGCGGCAAAAGATCAACCGTTCAGCGCCTCATATACCGGACGGAATTCTGAACGGCACTCACGTAGGGACCGGTATGTCATGATAAACTGGAACTCAAACCAGAGCCTTCAGGAATTGAAGCTAATTTAGCCACTTACACTAAACCGATTCCCTCCCTAAAAGTGAAATTTTTAAAAATATTTGAAGTTAAGTTGGAGGGATGTGAGTGTCCAGATGAGGAAATAACAAGGAGTTCTTCCGCAAAGTAAGGGCGTGAAACAAGTAGAGAATCGACCATGAGGTTTCTAATTGACATTAAAAGATAAAAATGAACTTGAGAGTGATGAATTTGCCTCATGTCGCATTCAAAGCTAGGCCTCAGAACAATGAGTAAGGATATACATATATTAGGTTTTTGATTTCACCGCGCAGAGTGACTTATTGTCCTCGAACTGGGTGTTACATTAAGGGTACAAGAAGCGGTTCGGAATCAGGTGCTATGATCAAAGGCGTGGGAAAAGCAGAGAATATGAAATAACAAAGTCAGCAAAAACTCTTTGTCATTGCCAAAGTTCACTATCATTTATTTTGATGGGTTTGCGATTTTCCCAATGATGTTAACTTATACTCTCAGTTCTTGTTAACCTAGCTCTAGAATTATAGTACGGATTTGTTTGATATCTTCACCTCGTTGTTTCACAACCTTAATGTGGTTCAGGTGTCTTATTTAACTCCTTCATAAATTGAGAAGTTACCCTGTTAATGCTTTCCATGAATTTCTATCATTACCGAATGATTCCCAAAAACATATTTTTCCACTTTCAAAGTTCTCTTTTCCTGTAGATTATTCAGTAAAATGAGGAAAAATGTACTTTTTTAATTCCATAAAAATGCATCCGTATAAAATAAGCACGGTGATTGCCAATTTTGTGTGACTTGTTGGTTAGCTTACATTGAATAACAAATGTTACCTCCTGGGCTATTCTAAGATCTTGCTAAATTGCGATAGTGAGAGGTTGCATACGTTGGTGGAATATGATGGTAATGTGGCTTTTTTATATATTATGGAAAGGTAGATCGGCTGTTTCTCCACTTTGTTTCAATTACTCATATTTAAAATGCACATTCCATTTAAATGTTTCGAGAAAAGAATTGTTGCCTATCCAGATACAGTTTAATTTACAGTAAAATTCTAAGTAAAGTAATAAAGAGATCTAAGCAAAAACTGGGTAATAAGAAAGGTTTAAAATGAAAATTGAATTTCCTTTGTGGAAATGAATGTAACTGTCGCAACAGGATGTTTACTGCATTAAAGTATATTATCTTTTTCAGTACCAAAACTCATTTTTATCCGTGCAAAAATTGTAATTAAAGGACATTTAGAGCAAACCAGGCTATTCATAGTGAAAAGTAAGATATGGTCCTAAGCAGGGAAAATGACCTCTGACAGCATTTTATTTATAAAGGTTTTGGAGCTTGTGGAGGCGCAATGTTCTACACCACTCATTTTAATCAAGAGAAAGGAAAAGCTAATTGCGAAGTGATTTGTGAGGAAAAGAAATTCGTATCTGTGTGAAACTCTTGAAAAATTCCGTTTGCCAACACGCTTCCAAATAAACTTTATCTTTGGAGCCCTGCAGTTGTTTTGGGGTGCGCTTATTCCTCCATAAAGGTAACCAACCATCAGGCTCAAACTTTTTGCCCGCAAATGGTAATTCTATGGGGAACCTTGCGGATAATAACAGGAATAGGTGACTAGCAAATGAGAAATCAGGAGGAAAATTGGCATTCAAGTTAGTCATAATTATAATGGTAAACTTTTAACAGTATTTGGAAAAACATTATTTTCATTTACATGGTACCCAGGAAAGGAGGGGCAAACAACCCCCTTGACCTTAACCTTCTCCCTCCCAGGTGGCATTTATCTGTTGCTTACTTTCGTTTGCCCTCAACTCGCCGCTGATGTAACCCTAAAATGTTTCTTTACTCTTCAGCCTTGGCTTAAAAAACTGATTTCACTTAAGGGCGCTGAAAGCGGAGGAATATTAGTCAAATTTTGAAAATGCAATCCTTTTGACTTTTTCTTCTTACGCAATGACCACGGATTTAGCTCTTTCTTTTAGTAGCCACTGACTTCTGTCTTTATCTGTATTGTTTGTGGGCTGTACCTCATTTGAAAACTAGCCCCTGATGTTGAGTAGTATGCTTTTGCGTTACTTATGGGAATTCTATGTCTGTATGTGTTAGTGGTTATAAGCCATGGTCCCTGGTACTGGAATAAATTTCCTACTGAGCTGCATCATTTGTATGTAACTTTTTAGCGTTGTCATCTTGAGAGTTATAAAATGTTTTCGACTGTGAGACCACGAGCGGGTTGGCTGTCTGCACTTCGTATTTGGTTGTCCGTGGCGAGAATGGTGGCACGTTAACCACAGAACGAGTGAGTGTATGGATCAATACTGTAAATGGAATAGGGTGTTTTGTGAGTTAGTCAACGGATCGGGATTATTTTTCTCTTTTCATTCGCAGCCATTCCCCAATTAGTTTCCCTATTAATGTGAGTGGCTAAGAAAAAAGGAGGGTATTGGTTTGCAGCCACTACGAGCGAGACATGAAAGCTCTTTGCTGTTTTTCATTTTGCTTCAGATGAGATAACGGGCACCGAAAAAGTTGTAGGTAGGATAAACTGAGAAAGGAGGGTGAGAAATGAGTTAAAACGGTGCAAAAGAGGCAGTTTTTAATAGTCGTAAATCATCATCATCGGTCAACAATCTTAGGATTGGTTTGACGCAGCCCTCCACTCGATTCTTGTATCGGCCAACCTCTTTATATTGACGTAGCTCCTCTCTTTTACATCCTTTACAACTTGCTCCATATACCTCATACGAGGCCTGCCTTTTCCATTCTTCCCGTTTTTTTTCCCTCGACGATAGTCTTCTTCAGGCCATCGTCTTAACATGTGGCCTATTAAGTCGTCCCGTCTTCTTTTTAAGGTTTTCAGTAGACACCTCTTCTTTCCCACTTTTCTTAAGACTTCTTCGTTCGTCACTCGATCGATCCATTTTATCTTCATCATTCTTCGGTAGCACCACATTTCAAATCCTTCCAGCCTGGACTTCTCTGCTGCTGTTATTGTCCATGATTCGCTGCCATATAGTAGAATGCTCCAGATGTATGTTCTAATGAAATGTTTCCTCACTTCCACGCTAGTAGTTGCAGTTGTAAGATGAATATTCTTCTGGTTTTCGCTTGAGCAATTCTACTGGCAATTTCTCTTTTACTTCGTCCATCGCTGGTTACTCGGCTTCCCAGGTAACAGAACTCTTCCAATTCCTCGATTTTTTGTTTTCCTAGTTTAATATTGGTCCTGGCTTCCTTTCTTCTACTGCATACCAATACCTTAGTTTTCTTTTTATTGATCTTTAGATTATATCTGGTCATTATTCTTTCCATATTTCCTAGTGTCTTCTTTAAATCTCCTTCTGTTTCTGCCATGACTGCTATGTTATCGGCGAATTGTCATGCTGATTTTCTCCCCGTGGATATTCACTCCCGGAGACTTTTCTTTGACTTCTCGGATGGCTTTCTCGATGTAGACATTGAATAATACGGGAGACAGTGCACAGTCTTGCCTCACTCATTTCTTTATGCTTGCTTCTGTACTTCTGTCATTGTATGCTACTCCAATTTCTTTCAGAAGCTTTAGCATCATGTTCCAATCCACGTTGTCAAATGCCTTTTCCAAATCTAAAAATGCAACAAACGTTGGTAGATTATTCCCTATTCTCTTCTCTATAAGTAGCCTGAGGGCCAAAATCGCTTCTCTTGTGCCCTTGTTGATGATTCTCGTCAATATCTTCGAGGCATGTGTCATCAGGCTTATGATCCTAAAATGTTCACAGTTCTCACCCTCTTTCTTCTTTTTGGCAATAGGGATGATGGTGTTCTTCTCAAAGTCCGTGGGTATCTATCCAGTAGAGTACATGTCACAGATGGTTTTGTACAGCTGAGTTAATGTCTTCTCTCCGGCGTTTTTTATTAGTTCGGCAGGAATATCAACATTCCCGAAGCCTTATTTATCCTCAGATCCCTTACAGCTGATTTAAATTCTGATCTTAAGATTGGGGCTCCCAAATCATCCTTATCGACTACATTTTCCTCTTCGATTACTTCCGATCTAAGATAGCTTCCATTGTACAACTCTTCCAAGTATTCCTTCCATCTCTTCAATTTATCCTCATGTTCAAATAAGAGTTCTCCATTCTTGTCCCTGACGCTGTTACACTTGCAGCCCGTTCCTTGAAGTGAATTCTCACCATCCTGTAGGTAACTTCCACATTTCCATTAGCGAGGTTGCTTTGTACATCTTTGCATAGATCCTTCATCCACATTTCCCTTGCTTTTCTCGCTTTACGGTTTATTTCATTCCTGATTCTTTTGTAGTGAAGTTGCCCTTCTTCAGTTTCCACATTTTTGTATTTTATTCTCTCTTCAATGAATTCTAAGGCTCCTTTTTTAATCCATGGCTTCTTCTTGACAACTTTTTTTCTCCCCAGAGCTTCGTTTTCAGCTTCCTTAAGCCTGATTTTGATGTTCTCCCATATCTTTTCCACTGATTTCACAGTCACATATCCTCTTCTATTTCTTTTTCCAATGCCTTCTGAAAGGCCAGCCATTGTTGAGGTTCCTTGAATTTCTCTACCTGCCATACATTTTTCATTGATTTCTTTAATTTCTTGAGTTTTAAGTGGCATTTCATCATCACTAAGTTGTGTTCACTGTCGATATCTGCACCCGGGTAACTTTTGCAGTTCTTCACCTGGTTTTTGAACCTCTGCCTCACTAAAATGTAGTCAATTTGAAATCTTCTCCTATCTCCGGGCATATTCCAGGTATATCTTCTCCGTTGGTTGTTTTTAAACAATGTGTTTGCCACCTCCAACTTGTGTTGTGTGCAGAAATCTATAAGTCTTCCTCCTCTCTCATGTCGATTTCCCAAGCCATATTTTCCTGTTATTCTTCCATCTTTACTTTCGCCATTGACAGCATTCCAATCCCCTAAAATAATTAGGTTTTCTTCTCCTTTTACGTGCTTTATTACTTCTGTGATATCCTCATAGACTTCTTCCACTTCTTCATCTTCATAGTCCGACGTAGGTATGTAAACTTGTACCACAATTATATCTGTAGGCTTGGTCTCAGTCTTCAACATTATACTCCTCTCACTGTACTTCAGGAAGCTCTTCACGCGCAGTCCTTCACTCTTCCTGAGCGTTATGCCTACTTCAGCGTTAAATTCAGTGATCCGGTGTGAATAATTCTGTAACTTCCACTCCAGAAGTCTCCATCTTCTGGACATCTCATTTCATTGATTCCTAATTCTTCGAGGTCCATTCTCCGAATTTCCATCTTCAGGTTCTCCAGTCTTCCGCAGGTCCGAAATGATCGCAAGTTCCACGTTCCTTCCCTATAATGGCTATCACACTTGACTGATGTTCTCTCTCGGGTAGTCACCGCCCGGAGATCCGAATGGGGGACTATTTTACCTACGGAATATTTTACTCGAGAGGGTTCCATCACGACATCATAAGAAAGAAAGGAGTAGAGTAGCTGCGACTACTCGGAATAATAATGTGGTGGTTTCCCCTTGCCTTCCATATGGCGGCACCACATCCATTAAAGTAAATGTTACCACGCCTTTAGTGAAATGAGTGTCGCTGTACCGAGCACTGTGGTCTCCACCTTAACTCATGTGATGAAGAGCTGCTGCCCTCTCCTCCGGGGGCTAGGAAGCATAATTGTTGGCGGCCTCCCGTCGCCAAGTCAAGGCATCTTCACATGGTTTCTGTATCATTTAAAGACCTATCTTACCCAGGGATAGACCAATACTACGTCGGAGTGCCTCCGCTTTTTTTCCACGACTGCTTATTTGACGAGTTAACTCGCTTATCTCACAGCCATGGTCCTTATATTTATAGGGACCTTGCTCGCAGCTAACCCCTCTATCCAGAGGTCGACCCGCCATCCGCAACCCGGTGGACCCGAGTTGTAAATAGTAGATGTTTATTGTCGTAGGCCAACATCGGCCTGCCGACTTTTTAAGTACAAAATTTATTGATGCATTAATTTTAAAAATTTAAAAGAAGTGTACAAAAAGGGGGAAAACAAAATAAAATAATAAATGCTATTTATAATGTACATACGTTTTAGCAAATCACACCAGCATATATCACGCATACGTTTTAACAAGGCACATAACACACGTTTAATTTTCAATTTATATTTAGTCTCTCTCGTTACCTTCACCATTGAATGCTTTCGAGCATATGTACTTATATAATTTACTCTTAAAATTTGCTGTAGATTGGCTGTTTTTTATATCCTGTGGGAATGAATTCCAATGTCGTGATACTGTGGCTATGAAAGATTCACGATAGGTTTATGAGTCATGTTGAGGGATCTGTGGGTCTAAATGGTAGAATATTGTTACGTGATTTGGAGTATAATTTTTTAACGGAGCTGAAAAAAAAAACATCTTGACTTGAAAATTTTCAAGGCGGAGACGAGAGCTATATAGATCCGACGTTCTCTCACTTTAAGCCATTTCAGTTTCTTGTAAGAATCTAAAATGTGATCCTAAGTTTTAAAGACAGGATAATGGGGGAAGAGGAAGAGGCTTAAAGGGAAGGATATGGAGGTTACTGAGACGTGTTGAGATTTGCTTCTACTATACTACAAAGAGTAATAGTGACGGGAATCGAAAAAAATTGAATTATTTTCTCCGCGTTGCTGCCTCAACGTTGAACACGTCAGAAGGCTCCGACATGAACGGAAGCGGATTATGAGATCCATCCGGAATGAAAGATATGTTTTGGAAGAATAGTGAAGTAGAAGTGGTAAGAGCGTCTTGTAAATTGAACCTGCCTTACTATGCCAGGGTCACAAAATGGGGTCAATTAAGTCTTCTAGAGAGCTTGTGTGGAATTTCGATGAAAGACACTTAGCTCTGAGAAATATATCTCCCGTAAATCTTCACCCAGAGCGCTCTTCTAACCACCATTAGGGGTCGTGCCTTTGTTGTCCATTGTCCCGCACTGACAATGAACACTACTGGTTATTCGCCAATTTTATTTCACGCCGCTTGAGATAACCTTTGGAATGGATCCAACGACTGCACGACGCAAGGAGGTGCTGGCAAAAGTCTTTTAGAAATGGTTCTTAGTATTAAATTAATCTAAGCAACAGTACAACGTACCGGGATGTTGCATTTAACGTTGCCGAGTGGTCATGCAGTTATCTCATGCGAAATACGATTAATTGCATCCACGATATTAAAGGCTTAGAAAACGTAGATAGTGCACATTTTATTAGATAATGTGTGCCCGAATAACAACTAGTATAGAGAAAGAGTCGAATGGAGGTGAATAGTGAAGACTTAGCTCACTTATGTTTCTGTATTTGATGATGTTATGTATTCATACCTGGTGCCTTACGCATTCAGTACAATGTAAAAAGTTGTCTCTGACTTTTACGATGCCATCCTACTCGGTGATTGCATGAGTATTCCGTCACAAATGTCGAAAAATATTCAAGGATCATTTACAGAGACCAGTGGTAATAGGAAAGAAACTATCAAAACAGAAGGTTGATTCAAGTAAACATTCCGTATTAGGAGCATAAGCGTTGCTACAAGTGAGTTTGACTTGGTTTGACTTTTGCTGACTGAATAATGCCCCATTTGGTACCTACTGATATCGGGGGTGGGTGAATGGGAGAACGGTAACAGCACGGATAGGGTAACAGGAACAGATATTTAGAGCCCATCTACTTCAAAGTAACTCAGCAAGTCGTATTTTCTCGACTTACAAAGCTGCGGGAATAGAAGGCCAGGAAATCATATTTATTTTTCCGTGGGGAAGGGTGGATGTATTTGATTTTTTTCCTGCTCTTTTTAAATATTTAGCTGCCCTCTCTCAGAAATATTTCCTTGTATTTGTTGGTGTTAGCAGTGGCGTAAATCTGAGGAATTTGTCTACCCTCCTGTTTACAATCCTTTTTCATGCATTTCCGGGGTATTGCAGAGTTAAGGCAGGTCTTTCCGTGATGAAAATGGTGACTTCATTGAGTTTTCCTTTCCCCGATGTCTTTTGATAGTGTTTGCCGTTTTTACCAGGTTCTCATAAAGTAAATGATTTTCGCATCTTCAAAAGCTAGTTAAAATAATAAATTTGACCTTATTGCTTTCCGGGGAAGTTGCATTAACACACACGTGTGGCGTATCAGTCATGCATTTTCGCAAATAAAAATGTTCGATCACTAAAACATGGAAATAAGAAGAAATGTGAAGTTTTGGAGGAAAGGTTACTCGCCTTTTCATAATTATTTTCTAAACCATCGGATGGTGACCTTGATTATTTGGAGAGAGAAAAAAACATTGTAGCCTGTTAGAAGAGGTCGCTTCGAGGTCAAAACGAATAGCTGTTGAAACTAACTTATCCAACCGGTGCGTGCCTTCGAGCTTTTTCCGATTCCTTACAACACTAGCCATGGCAACCCTTCCTAGTTTTCTCCCCATCCCTCGGGAGAATTATTTCTCTTCCTGCTCCATTCCTATCCGCAGGGTAGTGCCTGCAACGTCCCTTCGCTTCTTTACAACTCCTTCCTGGGTTCTGGCCCCCAATCTCCGCTCGTAAGGCCTCGCTTCCGACGAGGATAAGGGAATCGAGTGGAAATTAATAGGAAAACGTGCAGATTCAATGCAATTTAGGGCGCGTGTACCCTTTCTCCCTCCCACCAGCTCGTCGGACCGGATTGCATTTCACGTACGGGGTAGGAAGGCCCAACTTTCGGGGATCCGGAGAGAGAGAAAGATAGAGAGAGAGAGAGAGAGAGAGGGTGACTTGTAGGCGGAAGGGGATCGGGCCAACTCAAAGATTAAAGAAAGGGAATGAGGATAGGGAGAGAGAGGAGATACGGGAGGAGGAGTGTGTCAGGGTATTTTCAGCTCGGAAAGGGTTCTGGAATAAAATGACCGGGTCGAGGGTGGAGGTGAGTATTTCGTGGGGGAGGGGAGGAGTGGAAGAATAGCGGGGAGAGAAGGGATCCGTGACAAAGGGGCCTCGTGGGGCTCCGGCGATGGGAGGTCATGGGCTGGGAACCGAGGCAGTGCTGCAGGGAAGTTCTGCTGATGGGGCGGGAGTGGGTTTGAGTGAGGAGAGAAAGATCGGGTCAGCGCAAGCGTGTGGGTGAAGGGGTTAGCGTGGGAACGGGAAATTATCTTCCGTTACTTCCACCCTTTCCGTAAGGCTCCCTCTTCTGCCCGTCCTTCCACATCTCTCTCTTTTACCGCAGGAAATGCGTTCGCTAATGGATTCGCTTCCTTCAGAGCCCCATTTCTCCCTATCGCCTCGGCATTTCTGCTCCCGCCAGTGTCTACTATCGTCCGTCCCCACACTTCCCCGTCCACTGATCCGGAATAGACTGCCCCCTTGCCCTTTCATTAAAAGTCCGCGCGTTCATCCCCCAACCACGAGGGCGTTTGTTTTCCCGTCCATTTTTATTCCTCATCCACCTGCGCCCCCCTTTCCCTTCTAACCCCCCGCGGGGGCGAAGGTGGCCAATTAAGCGGGAGTGTTTCCGTAACGCGTGTAGGAACGGGTGGGGAGTTGGTAGTCCTTTCGGAAGGGTAGGAAGGAGGGAAGCGGGACGCACGCACCTGAGACTGTTGGAGGCAGGAAAAGGCGTGTCCCAACGTTTTTTTTCGGAGTTTGTCTTTATTCCTCTTCCTCTCTCTTAACCCTCCTCCGCGCATGGTAGGAGAGACAACTCTTTGCGTCTGTTGAGACGTCGCTGCGGGATGTGCGAGAGGAATATTTCGGAAACGTCCGCCTCAGGGGGCGTGGCGTAGCGGAGTGTAGGAGCGCCCCCTCGTAGACGGAGACGTGGGTTGACGTTGCTCGGGGGAATCCCCGAGGGGATGAAGATCGTGGGGAGTATGGGGAAAGGAGAGCCCACATCCCTTCCGTGTTCTTTTTACCTCGGAAGGGAAGGTGGTTCGCTCGGGAGAATTGTGATTTATCGTCCGCCGCTGCACTAAATCGGATGCAGATGTGCTCTGGTGCGGGATGGGGTTGTGGCGTATTTTGGGTCACGCGTGCATTATATAAAGTGGTTCATCCCCTGGATGGAAGTAAATTTGGAGGCTTTTGGTATGCTTTTTTCATGGCTCAAGGAAATTTGTGAAGTAACGGAAGGGGTGTGCACCGCTGGGAGAGATGTTCAAGTTCATCTAGTGCCGTCATAGATCACAGAATATACTAGGTAAAATAGTTAACCTGCACGTGACAGTTTTTTAGTATTTGAAAATATGCGTTTTCATTACATTAACCAGATGTTCCGTATGCTTTATTTTTACATTGTTCTGCCCTAAACTGGAGGAAGTATGCGTGATTTAATATTGAAAATCAAGAAACTGCTTAATAATACTAAAGCACAGTAGGTCACGGTTGTTATGCTGGGTATGTGCCGGCAATATAGCCCTAAAGTCTTGTGTGTGGATATCGTGCTAGGATCAAGCTTATAATAGGCGATGCGGTATACATATATATTCTTGAAGATATCAACGTCTTGGTAGCTCAACTGGTAGAGCACCTGGCCGAAAATCAGGGGGCCCGGGTTCAGGTCCCGGTCAAGGCGAATGATTTTTTCTCCGTGGAACATCTTACTTGTGAAACATGTTACAGATTGATACCTGCTTCTGTTTCAAAGTTTAATTATATCCGACATTTATTTTTGCTGAAAGAAAAGAGTAGAACTCTAGATCCCATTAAGTATACTAAGTAAATAACCCATATTGACCACTTTAAATACTTTAGCCACTGTTGTACTTAAATATGGTAATATATTTTTGCCGTCACGCAAATCTTGGGACTACCTTTTCAAAAAGATTATGATTCCTTTAGAATTAATTTTAAGCCCGCAAATAAATAATATCCAATTACGAAGTCCCATTTTTTGGAGAGGAAGATTATGCTATGCACGGAATTTGAGCATTAATGAAAAATTTTGAAAATTTCCCTTATCTCCCCCATGCAAGCTTTAAGTCCCATGAGAAATATGGAATCCACGGAGAACGTTTTCATTTAAAAAATTCCCACTATCGCGCTTAAAGGCTTATCTTGCCTCTTCTTCCAGATTCGTTTAATCTTTTTCTTACCTTGAACACCTGCCGTAAGAGACACGCTGACGTTCACCTCGAACAACCCCTTTCCTCCTCATTATCTACATTCAAGCTCTTCAACTATATCTTCCTTAATTTCTACGTGCAGCATAGCTTTCCGAAGAAATACGGTGTTTAACATGTGAGTTGGAGCATACGCTACTTTAAGAATGGGATAATTTCAACGTGCTTATACATAGTTGTAAATTCCCTAATATCTTTCAGAAATGGATACTACACCCTCAAATTATTTTAATGCAGCAATGTGTATCTGCTCTCAACAAAGGGGAATCATTACTTCATTTTTTCATTGAAATTAAATCGATCGATGGTCATTCGAAGTTTGCTACATTAAGGCTAAATATTCAAAATATTAAATGGAAGATGTAGCAGCCATAAATCAAGAATAAATTTGAAAAAAACATTAAGGGTTTTCATCCGCAATGATTTACTGCCATTGAATTCCTCCGAGTTGAGTTCCGCAGGCCTTCCACATTGAAATCATTCTGCTATTTTAGCCATATAAATGATTTTTTTCTTAAGTCTAGCCTTGTTAAATCTTTGTTCTTTAGTTTAGAAAGGATTCTTTCTTTTTATCTAAAACCAAAGTCCATTTTATATTAAATGTGTGCATTCGAATATTTATACATTTTTTGCGTCTTTATTATTGTAGAATAGTATTATGTTCAAATTAAGTGAATTTTTCATTAATATCGGGCATCACCACAGTTTTCGTAAGTTATTAGCCTGCTGAGGGCTAATGAATAGACACACCTTTTGTTTCGGTCAAATGAGTAATAGCTCAAAGAAGGCAAAGAAGTGTCACTTAATATTTAAACAGGGTAATATTTCGTGTTTTTTTATGTTAATTTCGTTCATGGGTACCTTTAGAAGTCAGTTACCGCGTTTTCTCGTATGGCTGAAATAATATTTTGAGCATGCTCATTTTAACCATATTTCTTATAAAATCTGAATGCATTTCTAAATGTTCGAAACTTAGATATTGGCCTGTTATATTTTATTAATATGGGATCTTATATAAAACTATTCACAAAGGAGTACACGAATCTTGAAAGATTTGATTTTTTATGTCCGGAAAGTTTAAGTACATACTATGGTGTTAAAGGGAACTTCCTTGTGAAAATGGAATATCTTGCTTTAGTCTAAAATTTTAAATCAGGAAAAAGATCTGATTAAATAATGACACGAGTACCTTTAAAACAAGGTTCAAATAATAACTTTCATTGTCTTTTTCATATATTTTCTTCACTGTGTTTTGTGATAGAATCGATTGCACAAGTGGTTCTTCAATTTCTCCTTTTTAGAAATCAAGCTTAAAAAAGTGAATTGGAAGCTATGACTTGGATTTATGAACTTTAACAGGATATGAATACATTACTTCATTTCACCCTAAAAAAGTTAAATGGAAAAAGTAACACCGTTCAATTAATTTATGCTGTTCAAGTCATCCCCGGGATGCCTGATATTAAGTTCGAATATTGAAAATCGATTTGGCAAAACTTCTGTGAAGATATTTTCTCTCTGGTTATGTTTATAATCGCATGAGAAAACTCTTAGCTTGTGCCAAATCTTTTTCAGCAAGTATATAAAAAATATAATCACTCTTGTATTCTGAATAAGGCCTGATGAGAACGCGAAATGAGGAAGAGGAATGAATAATGAAAAAAAGAAGCTACAACAGTACGAATAAAATATGAAAAGATTTGTTTGAATAGCGGTTTTCATAATGTGGCTTATTGGCATTCATGTAGACTGCAATAACGGAAAATTCTCATGTGACTCTGCATACCCTTTTCCGTCGTTCTACGGAAGGTGCAGTTGCTAAGTTACACCCATTAAATACTGACGCATGGTAAGAAGCCTCAAGTTACAAGAGGGTAAGCTTTCCGAGGGAGTGCTAGGAACACGTAATCAAAGCATTCAAAGCTAAAGGAAGCACGTTATGGGGTGAGTTTACTGTATTTCCATCCTGAATATGGCAAAAGAGGTAAACGGAACGACTTTGAGTGACATCGTTTGACGTCTCTCTTCTCCGTTCCTTGAGAAGGTTTCAGTTGAGGATCTGCCCATATGGGTAATACGCAATGAATGACAACCTCGGGAAAACGCATTAAGTAAGGGCCTTAAAATACTTATTAATATTTCTCGCAGAGTTTGCAATCATTGATTAATAGTGGCATTGAACCCTTTTATACGCATGCTGTAGCAGAAATTACAGAGTTTAGTTATTTCAATTAAGATTTTTTCTCGCTTTTCGGAGATGAAAAAAAATACATCGGTTTTGAGAACAGTTGGGAAGATGACTTTTCTAATGAGGGCTAATAATTAATGTATAAGTTCAGCGATAAATCAAAACGAAGCGTATTATTTTTTTCAGTTTTCTAATGTGCATTGTTTCCGGAAAGGTATCGTGTCTGGGTTTTCAGCACATTCATTCAGGCAGCTGTTTGCTTGTGGTTGTCCCTAAAAGACTATCCGCTCGATAGTCCTTTTTGTTCCTTTTATATTTATATGCTTGCTGTCCTTCCTTTTGTCGGAATCCGGAAGATGAAACCCAGGCTTCCGCTAGCCTCCTGTCAGTCACTCCCACTGGACGTCACCCGCCTCTCGGCCTTGCCCCATTTTCCTGCTTAATCTCCTCCGCGACCCGTTTTCACTGTCGTGCTTTTTTTCTTTGGTTCCATTTACTTTTCTCCCGCGCAGACGTCTGCTTTCCGGCCCAAGGCGATATTAATCTTCGTCTATTGGCCTTAAAATATGCCATCTCTTTTTTTTAAGGACACACTGATGATTTTAAGCCGTGAAGGATATTATTTTAAGGTTCCAGGAAAGCAGAAAAGAATTGTTTTCTCAAAACTTCCTAGATAATGCTTTGATAATGATTTAAAATTAATTAAATTAGTGACTAAAATTTGATGCGCCATTACGATAAGCCTTGCTGTTTTAATATTTTTAATTTATTGAGTATTTTTAAGAAAAGTTTGGGGCCATCCATTATGTGAAGAGTGAGGTTTCTGACTAGATGAAAATACTGATTTATTGTGCGAACAAATAGTATAGTAGCCATTGTGAAAATAACGCTTTTAAATAAGTAATTGTGAAAACATTTAAATACCTACCTCTGAATGGTGTATAGTGTTAATACATAAACTTATAGAAGACTACAATACTTATAGCATTAAAGCGTAGGTATTATTGATTATTCGTAAGACACTTTCAAAAACTCAAAAATAATCATATGGGTATGTGATACAACAATCCTGACAGGTTGAGAGTTCGAAAATACTATCTTTTAAAGGAGCTTAAGACGCTTACAAAAAAATTATTTTCTGTGAATGCACACCGCTAGGCTCATTCAGCAGGCATTAATATACCTACGCTTGAGCCACTCTTCACTAGAATTATGGAGGCAGCTTCAAAAGTACGAGCGTTTTTTGCAGGATATTTGGATCTAATATTCGTCACTTTTGATAAAAAGTAGTGAAAACAACTGAAACAGTTGATCTCTTGATCAACTTCATGTGACAGGCTGGCGTATAATTCTTTCTGATTAAAACAGCAGCCGAATTCGACAGTTTTGCATCAGTTGACACATTGCAGAGTAACTATTATTTCCCTCCGGTACTACGGAACGCTCCGCGACGCCTCTTCCCTTAAATCCCGAGCCCGCCGGCTTATTGTCCGTCGCGTAGCTAATCTACCTTCCGTCGAAGCGGTGGCTCGCCGGCTTTAGCTCCCGCGACAACCGCCCAAGTGCTTCCCCCCATTCTCACCTTCCTCCTATTCCTTCTCCTCCTCTCTCATCCGCGTTTCTTATCCATCTTCATCTCCAAAGTCCCTCCCTCTCTCTCTCGCCCCGTGCGCTCATCGCTCAGAGCACGCGGGAGCGGGCACCCAGCCCACTCGAGCCCATTCTTTCTCCCTCCACTCGCTTCCTACCACCACACCCTCCCGTGAGCGAGCGTCCGTTTATCGCGACCTCGCTTCGGTGTAGTTCGCCACTCCGGAGGGTGAGAGGGAGGAAGAGGAGGATGGGGTAGAGAGAGGGATGATAGTTCTCCGTTCGGCCTTGCGGCGTCGCGTGACGTCAGTCGAGGGGTGGTGTGAGGAGGCAGTGGGGGGAGGGGGGCTGTGTTGGGACGTGTGTTTCGCTCGTGGTGTCGGGAGGGGGAGGCGGCGGGGGGGGCGGTGGTGGCGGTGTCGAAAGGAGGCGGTGGTGGGCGTCTCTCTGGCAGCGTTGCGACCGAAATAACGGCCGAGGGCGCAGGGTGGGTGAGTGGCGAGGGAAAGAGTGGGCCGTGTGTGTGTGCCTGTGAACTTGAAAGTGGGGTGGGGGACGATAAGGGTTTGGGGGGGGGGTTGCGATGTTCGATTCGCAGCATCGGGGGAAGTGATACAAAATCGAAGTGTGTACCATATTTCATCATCACTGGTCATCAATCCCAAAATTGATTTGACGCCGAGCTCTTACCTTTGCACAATTCTTCTCAATCCCCTGATTGATTTGACGTTGCCCTCCTCTCGATTCTTCTGCCGGATAAGCTCTCTGTTTCGCAAAATTCTTCTTTTTTACATAATCCAGTAAATGCACCCCTATACTTCGTACGAGACCTTGTTTTGCGATACTTCCCATTCATTTTACCCTATACGACAGTTCATAATTCCACCATGCCTCAAGATTTGTTCGGTGAACTTGCCCTTTTTTTTTAGTTTTCATCAGATTTCACTTTTCTTCCACTCTTATCGCAGGACTTGTTAGTTAGTTACATCTACCATATGCAACCCTGAATGTCAAATCTATTGTTTACAGTTAGAGTTCAGTGGATGGAGCGTCGAGCTGGTAACTGGGGGTCTTACGTGTGGATTGGGTAGGTGACTCCGGACGCGTCCGACTAAATCCAAGTTCTTTGATTTTATAACTATGTACGCTCCACGGTATCGCACAGCCTTGTTCGAAGGGAATGAGAGGGAGCGCGGTTGGGGAGGGAGGAGGCGTGGAAAGTTTTCCTGGGGAGACCTGTACCGTCGGTAGGGGGATGTGGAGGACGTTTGCGCCCCTCGTAGGAGGTGTTGGGGAGGGGCGGCGCCGGTGGGGGAGTGTAATTAGGAGTTCGTAGCGCCGAGGGCGTGAGGGGGAGGGGGCGGAGAGGGAGAGAACGAGAGGCAGTTACGCTCGCGGGTGATGTGACGGCGCGGCAGCTCTCAAACTTTTGAGGCGCAGAACCACCGAGGAAGACGTGCAAAAGTCCCGAGCGTCCAGCGTCGGTTGAAGCAACGAGAGGAGAGTGCAATTAAGTGAGAAGAAAATAGAACTTGAGTTGTCCCTGGAAAGATGAGGTTCCCTCATCAATTGTGGTGCAAACGCAATAGTTCATAGCCGGTGGATAAGAAATAAATATCTACAAAAACTGTAAACATTATATTACTGTTGAGGCACCTCAGCAAATATCAAAGGAATAGTTTTAAGGAAAGGAATTAAAAGAAGTGATACGCTACATGCAATTAGGTAATTGAAACGTGCTGAAATCTGTTTTTCAGAATCGGCTCATACAAGAACACACTAGAAGAAACACGGAAGGAACCCCTTTAAACTTAACTTCTGGTCAACAATTTAGTCTGTCAGCAGTTTATTCTTTTACATTTTGTAGCCAGTACATTTGCCTCCTGCCAGGCCCTCGGCGGCCTTCTAACTTACCCATCAATACCAACTGAAGCACATGGTATTTACTGCCACGCAGAACATAACCCAAGTATGATAATTTACGGACCTTTACCAATGTCAAAAGTTCACGGTCTGCTCTAGCGGCGCAGGACCGGGAAGCATTCGCAACAGTGATCGCCAACGTCGGCGGGACCTCACCCGGCAAGCAGAGAAGAAGCAATTCATTGCGTAGAGTATGAGTAGTTGAAAAATTCTTTTGGCTGTATACACTTTATTATTTAATGTTTAAGATGCTTCAAGAGTAAATTGAAATTAATGATTAATTCAAAAGTTTTACAACATGATTAGTTTGTACTGGAATTCACTTCCTATGAAAGCTCATTGAGCTATGTTTTTCCTAGAATTCAATGCCTCCCTCTAAACGCATTAAATTTTGTGATCCAGACCCAGTTTTTTTGGCAGGCAAACGCCAAAAGTGATTTCCCCACCTATCTATGAACGAAAATAGACCTGTAGCAAAATTTCGACAGCGTAAAGTCGATCGAAGACGGGCATATTTCCTGTCAGTAGCGATCAGCCAAAATAGTTCAGCCATGCATGTTTGTAATGACATCCAGAAATTTAGGAACGGATTTGAGGAGAAGCTTTCGATGATTAGTATCTCGTAGGATGGTTTTCTGTTTTCTACGTGTAGGTACTGTATTTTTTTTAACTGCCCTTCGGAATCCACAGCGTTCTTTTTACGCTAAGTGCTTGGTAGGTTAAGAAGCTCGAGTTATGGTGGGTGAGACTGGTGGAAGCGAAGTATTTTATGGGATGTTAAAGATTTTGCTCATAAACACTTTTGAATTTATTGCTCGCGGCTCATATACGTGACGTATTGCGCATTTCCTTGGTCGGGTGTTGCATGTTTACTAAAGGCAGTGGAAATGGCCGCGTCATAAAACATTGACCAACCTACTTTCCCCAACCATTTGCGTATTTTTGGTGTTGAGACTACGTCTCCTTTTTCCGGGCGTCGTCGAATACGCGCTTGTCGAATTCCAGACCACGACACTCCATGGCATTCCAGGTCACCCACGGGAAAATATTTTGGATTATGGCGCTCATAATGTAAAATTCTGGGCTGTTTTAGCGTGAGCCTGAAACAATCCTGTATCCATATTTGATTCTGAATTTTTTTTAGTTTTGGTGTGAAGAGGTTATAAGGGCAGAATCATCTTGGATACCTTGAGATCGGAGTGAACGAGGAACCCTAAAATTACACTCATTTCCGTATTTCTAAGGGAACCGCTTCTCCTCCCTTCTTTTCAACTAAGCCGTCTATGTTCTGTTCCTGATGGAGGCGAATTCGGTTGTTGTTAGCGATTTTGTGCGCCTAACATCGTCTTGATCATTACTCTGATTGGTCACTGTTTACTTGCTCATTTCCGTTGGACGTTCTTCGAAACACTTTTGGAAATAATTGACGCACATATTTTGAGCTAGTCGTACAGTATCAAGGAAAGATCAAAGAAATGTAATGTCAGTCATAAAATTATTATAAAAATTAATAATTAATTTATTATCTACTAACAACATTATTATTTGGTCTACATAATAAACTTAAAGTAACCAACCAATATCATTCGTAGGCCTTTGAGTAGGGCCTCATACTCTCCCCACGCAGGGAAGAGATACCCTTCCTTCAAAATACGTATTCCCATTGATTCGGTCAAAGCTCTCCTAATCTTCAGCCTGTTTTTATGCTTGCTACAATCCCCTGTCCTTTCCACCCTCTTTTGCGCTTCCCCGTCATTTTACACTTCAGATCCTTCTTGCACATCAGGTTTCGTTTTAATGCATTCCAAGTTCATTATTTTACCTTCCTTTAATTTTCAATCCATCGTCAACAGTTTGCATATTCCGAGGTGAATTAGCGAGGTAATCGGTTTATATAAATTTGGTTCATCTGTTGTTATTATACGAGTATTTTCCAAGGAATGAATTAGGCTCGTTAATATTGTATTGGAGTATCAGTCACGTAATTATTGGATGCCTAAAATTTCATGAAATAACGTTTTAAGCTATTATGTTGCATAAACTATATGATAAGGCATTATGTCGCAAACGAATGACTAACAAATAACTAATGTAAGAAAATACAAATAAGTTTTCTTACACTATGTCCCTTTTTCATTAAGTTTCGCCTTATCCTATTCAATTTATAGCAAATAACTGTACCTCATTGTAAATAGCCACTTCCACTTACACATGTACAGTTTTTGTCTAGGAGTTTTGATTTTTCTGCCAGCTCGCTGGGTTATAAATAGTCGTAGTAACTAAAAAAAGTATGCGTTTTATGAGAAGAGAGAACTTTGGGTCTATTTTGCTATGAATATAATGTGCCTATTTTCGCTTATGTTATCCCACTTATTAACGGTAACCACACTTTGTTTTTCACGAAAATTGAACTAAGAGAAACCTACCGTTCTCATAATTTAAAACTACCGAAATATTATTTTTCATATTGAAGGTTAAATATTTTACAACTGCAAGTCTAAATAGCTTTTGTATACATTGAAAATCTTATAATAAGGAAACATGGACGTAATGGGTACAACCTGTAAATGTAAAGCGGTAGCGAAAATGCTTATTTAATTTTCACCTGCATGTTTTTATTTGCTCTATTCGTGATGTTTGGTTATCTTGATAGAAGTATTGATGCTGCTCCACTGCGTTTGGAGGCCTTAAGGGTACCTTTATGGGTTTGTTTTCAATTTTAATTCTTCACTTCCGTATCCTGGTAGTCCGCAACTTGTACTACTGTGTAGTTGGCGGGTTGCATAAACACCGTAAATTCTGAGCAAGTACGTCCTCTGGAATCGATGCCATTTTGTTGCACTGCCGTAGTGAATAATAATCTCGAGGCTGCTTAACGGAGCGTTTCAAATCCTGTTTTGGATCCAGTGCCTTTTATCGATTTACCAAACTCTAAGACTAAGCAGCACTACTTTCTTTAGCATTCTTAACGCTTCAATCTATTTCAGGAGTAGAAAATTTTATCAGGGATATTGATTTTAATACCGAGTTCTCGAGGTATTACGACCCTTAGCATAAACCAAGTGGCGTTTCGTTCCAATTATTTGAGCTAATTGAGATGAGCAGTGGTTAGGATGATTGAAATTTTGCGTGTACGAGGCTCATTTCCCTCCTTGTAGCGTTTACGTTTAGAAACAGATGGCAATGCTGGATCGACAATTGAGGTAATCATGTTTGAAGAATAATTTTGCCTGTGGTACTACCGTCAATTTTCAACACGCTAATTGAGTAAATGGAAACATTTTTTATCAGTTATTTTGCAGCCGGCTTTTTAAAGCTGAATATGTGTAGGGAGTGGTTATTTGCTTCCCGTGAAGCCGGAAGCTGATTCAGGTGTTGAGGGGAGTGCTGGAGGAAAAGTTCAGTGAAAACAGACTTAAGCGTTGCCTTACTTACAACCGACGGATTAAGCTCTTTGATACTTGACCGAAATTGTATCGTAAATCACTGAGATAATTTTAGTTACTTACAGTACATACAGTGGCGTACCAAGGCTACTTGGCACCTGGGGCAAACTAGATGGTAGCCGTCCCCGGTAGAAAAAAATTATTTTTATTAAACTAAAAAAAGATGTTTTACAATTTTGGCGCACCCCCTTTACGGCGCCCGGGGTGGCCACCCCGTTCGCCCCCCCTCCTTGGTACGCTACTGAGTACATAGTAGTTATTCAATGGATGTAGCTTACAGCTTATATCATCCGCAACATTTAGTGCGTGATTATGGGTAGAGAGTTTTCAAGGAGTGGAGGGAAGATGGAGGGACACTCGGCAGCGGCATTAGTCATTTTGGTTGTTCTGGAGACAATGTTTGGTGATAGAAGCATGAATCACTACCTTTTCTCTGGAGGGAACGATTGCGAATGTATATAATTTTGTTTCAATAAATTATGAAGAGGTAAGGAGCTGTATTAAAGTATGAGGGAAACCTCTCAAGAAAAGAGTAAATGTGTGCTGACGCCTAGATTCGAAACCAGGTCACACCTGAGTCCCTTAGCCAATTAACGAGGACGACACTGCTAATCCCAATCGTGCACTACCCTTGTGGAAGTCACAAATTGAAGAAGACTCCGTATGAGACCTGCCTGTTAGGGTGGTTGTTACTGCTTAGAGTCTCGCGGTGGGAGAACTTGCGGAACCACCGTGGAAAGTGGTCGGGAAAAGGTATGGCTTTTGATTGGTTGAATCTAGAAAATTGAATTAGGATAAAGTCATTGTGTAGTTTTGTCAAAGGCTAAGTAATATAAATATATTTTGTTACCGAGAGCATCGTGGCATGTACGAATGCATAAGGTATTAGAAATCAGTCATATTTAATTGCTATCGAAGATGCCATCCTTGATGGCTGTAAGAAAACCCACAGACAATGAAAGACCCACATGACTGTAGCGGTGGAAGCCAACTTTCAAGATTGAATAATGCCACTCACATATTATTGTTGTATGGTGTTGTTGAATTAATATTTTCTATTTTTTATGGTGTTTTAGTAGAATTTTCACGCTAAGTAATATAATTTACACTTAATAAAAGAGGTTAAAAAAATGTATAGTCCGACGAAAATTCCGATAGTATGTCTGAGAAGAATACACTGGTTGCTCCGTTCGCCAAAGGAAACAACAGATGGCGGGACTCGACAGCTAATCAACTGCCTATGAATTTGGATACTTTTTCAACTAGCTTCCTCCCTATGAAGGCATTATTTAGGCATCTAATTAGCAAATTTGGAAGCGGATTTGTTTTCAATTCCATCATTTGCTATGAGCATGGGTTGATCATCTATCTGTTAAAGTTCATATAGGCATTCCTCATCATTATTAGCCAGTCTGTTGAAAATAAGTAGTAAGCCAGGAACGTATATTCGCGATCAGGCGTTCCTGAGGCTTCGGACCTTATCCTATCCCCATCCCTTCCATTCCTATCCTTATACCTTTCCTCCCGGTCTGAAGCGCCTATTAGTGCGGAAACAGACTTGAAAACACCCGTGAACTAAGATGGCACAACTTCCTTCTCATTTTCCACGAATGAAAATTCCTAATCATCCAAACATCCTTAAAAAAAAAAAAATCCTACCTCTTTGGCTATTATCCAGTAGACCCGTCCCACCACGGCCGGCAAGAGCAATAGCTCGGAACGGTGATATAGGTTTACTCTACGGTTCGAGTTCGAGTTTGATAATGTTAGAGTCTTATAATAAAGAGCCACAACAATTTTTTGTTTGCATACCTATTTTAAAGTATTGCATTTAAACGTTACTTCAGAAGTCGAGGCTAACATGGGTATTTGATTCCATAAAATTATGTTGGACAAAGTTAACCTTTTCATATCTCTCACCAATACATTTCTCGTCAACTATTTGTTGAAAATCTTCCTTGGTGCCAAAGTTTTTGTGGTTTCATCATTTTGCCCCCACTTAATACTTTTCGGAATTACTACGTGAACGATATCGGAAACGATTGTATTATCCACTTCCACAAATCCAGCGAATAAAACAGCTGAATGGCGGCTTTTTCGGGAATGCGAACGCCCTCCTCACGAGTCGGGCGCAGAGGAATTATTTCCAGAGCCATAAAATTATCTCGGCCACGCCAAGATCCGCTTAGCACTCTTTGCCTCTTCTTCTCGCACGTTCTCCTCCGTGTTTCGCCTCCGATAAAAATCTCCACGAGGGGGAGGAATTTTTAACGTGTTTTTCCCGTCCGATTTTCATCGCACCCGCCCTCAGTCGCCGCCCCTTGGCTTATTAAACCCCTCGCCCACCCTCCTCATCCCCGAGAGCGACTCCCAGGAACGAAAGGCACGCGGTCCGAAAAAAATTATGAATCCAACTCGTTAAAATTCCTCCTGGACTTGAGAGGAACTCGACGAGGGAGGAGAAGAACAAAGTTCCACGTCGGGAAAGGCGAGGTTTTTTTTTCTCACTCTAATCGCGAAAATATTTTCCTCAAACCTCCCAAGCCGGGGGAGGGAAAAGGGTTGGTAGGTGGGAGGACTGGTCTCTCTTGGCATTTCACCCGTTTCCGGCTCCTTCCCGGCGCCGTTTGTGCATCACCGCCCTCACGACCACAACACTCGCGAGCTCGCACACAAGCACAAAAGCACTCCCGCACCAGCCATTCCTTCCGATCGATCGATTAACCAGCCCTCTTTGCCCTTTCGGGGAAGCTCTCCCACGTTACAATGGTGGCGTTCTGCCGCGGTGCCCGATGTTGGTGATTCCGACCCGGTACGGGGGACGGGTTATATCGGAGGGGGGAAAGCGTGCGCTTCGTGGGACCTTTGAGGGTGCCGGGAATTTCGGGGACCCATTCCCTCTCTTTCGCTTCGCGACACTCACAACCGTTGTCGCATTACTGTCGACTTCGAGGAAGACAAAAAACATTCGCGGCCGTCGGAAGGAAGGAATATGTGGATGGTTCAGGGGAATGCGGAGGTGGGGAGGTGAGCCGACGTCGTGTTGGAGGAGGGAAGACTTGAAGCCAAAGGAGGTGGTGGAAATGTAAAAAAGGGGGAGTTGTCAGGGGAGTGGGGTTGCTATCGACGGGTTGAAGGCTTGGCTTCGGAGCGTCGCGAGTCAAGCAGTAGGTACGCCCCCGTGCACACTCCAAAGTAGAGGAAGACTTTTTTTCCGTGGGTTAGAGTCTCCGGGTGGCGGGAAGGATTTCCCTGTACAAGAGGAGCGGTATACTTCCCCGCAGGTGCGTGCTCGAGCATAAGCTCGCCCTCGGGAGTGCGATCGGGGAAAAACAAAGGAAGGCCGTGCTCCGAGAGGGCGTGACGTGCCGGAGTGTCCGCTTCTTACCCGGACGCCGTCGGAGCTGAGAGCTTCTTCGAATCTCGGCACACCAGAGCCACTTGGTCTTCCGGCCGGTAACCCTTTTTCTCTCTCTTCCTATCTCTCTTCCTCCCTCTTTTCCGCGCTGGCGCTTGGCAAAGTGGCCCAAGAAAAGGTCGTCGGGGCCCTTGGGCGCTCTTTTCGTCCGGTGAGAGATTGGGTCGTCGAGGGCCTGGGATGGGCCTCTTCGAGAGGAAGGAGAGACGAAAAGGGAGGGAGAGAACGGGTGGTTGCAATGAGGATGAGTTCTCGGGGGAAATCGATTTTTATTTGTTTCAACCCCTGGGTAAGTTCACTCTCCACCCTCTCCCTCCCTCTCGTCGATTAATTTCCGTGACCTGTTTCGTGGGCGCGATGGCTATACATATTTGGGCTTAAAAGAATGTTGCTTAAGTCGAGCGTGATGCTCGTCGCACGATTGAATTCCGGAAAATTAATATTTTTCCTTTATTTTTCATAAACATCACAGTTATGGGCTATTTAATAGGTTTTATATTTACTGAATTTTCTTGTTGGTGGGGTGAAGATAATATTTTTAATGGTGAGATCCTTTTTTCTCTATCACTCTCAAAGTTTAGGATATTATATGATGATAATCATGGAAAAGTTACCGTTTTTGTAATCTTAAGGCAAATATAGTTGGATTGTATTTATTAAGATAAGACTTGAAGTAAGTTTACTAAGTATAGAAGTAAAAGTTATAGCTGACTTTTTTCTCATTATCCTCAAAAGGATAGCGAATTCAAATAAATATATATATATTATAATAATTATAATAAATATTATAATAAGTATATATACTGTTTAATATGTCCTTAGTCTCCTGTAAAACATTATATTGTCTCAAAATATTTCTATTTCTAATAATTGCTTCGAAAATGGGCAGACTCTTAAAAGATTAATGATACTCTCGTTGATCTTTCTATAAATGGACTACTTGACTTTAGAGAACATGGATTCAACTTTTTTCTTAAGTGACATTGGCGCTCACGAATAGACTTTAGCTATATGATCTTATTGATCCATTAGAGTTTCCCAGAAAGGAGTCCAATTAGAAGTAGGAACTTCATTTTTGCTGAACGTCTGCATGCGATTATGTTGAATTTCTTTCAGGGTTAAATCTACCTTCGGTTTGGAGCGAGAAAGGAATTATTTTCAATGAACCATTTCCATGGGATTAACACGTGATTCCGATCGAAAATGTCTACGAAATTTTCCTGTTTCAATTTTGCAGCAATGATTTTCTGCAACTTGTCAAACAGATTTGAGGATTGTATGGATGAACTGCCTTCAGTCGTGAAA
The DNA here is from genome assembly GCA_933228895.1 of Platycnemis pennipes. Classification (NCBI taxonomy): domain Eukaryota; kingdom Metazoa; phylum Arthropoda; class Insecta; order Odonata; family Platycnemididae; genus Platycnemis; species Platycnemis pennipes. The sequence goes on along the minus strand of OW121847.1, from coordinate 69,391,607 downwards.
AACAATGATTATTTTTAACAATGATTATTAAATTAAGACAGAATTATTCGTTTTATTTCGTTATATTCTAAAATATCTTCGTTATCGTTTTTAATTGGTTTCTTTAGGTTTTACGATGATGGTTTTTGACTAGTATACTCATTGCCTAACAGTACCTGCAACATATCGTTACTCAAAACTCAAAGTTAATGACTCTCTTTGTGAGTAGCGACCCTGGAATTTTTAGGCGAATCAATGATGAACAGCAGACTAAAAAGTGTAACCTAATCATGCAAGTAATTAGGGAATCTGAACATCCTAATATACCGGGAGTATTTCCAATAACGATTCAAGCGAATGTCCTGTCTGAGAATTAATCTTATCCTCATGCTTATAATGATGCTTTTAGCTCCAATGCATCTTATTGAAAATCTGTTACCTACCTGTTAAAAATATAACTAGGAAAAGGGAGAAACTAAACGTATTTCATGTTCATGTTTACATCTCTATGTTTCCAGAATAATTTAAGTAGGTATCAATGAAACTGCTGCGGTTTTGAAATTGAGAATGGAGAATGAATATTCTATTTGGTTAGCATAGTTGGCAATACTGCCTAACGTGATATTGGGTGTGCACCTTATCTCATTTAAATGGCCTACGTGTTACCATGCAAGGGAGTTCACTATTGCAGCAAGAAATTACTACGATGTGTCAAAACCAATAGAAAAGAAATAAGCACCGCAGTTTTTTTAAGCTTTCTTTAATAGATTACATTTTAGCCAAGGGAAGAGTGAATGGAGAAAATATATAGCCGTTGAAAAGCCAAGTGAAGGCTGAGGAATAAAATATGAAGAAAGAAGAATGAGCTAATTCTAATTTTTGGTGTGCCCTATTATACTTATTTATCATAAAGATTTGCCTCAATAAATCATATTAAATGCAATGTTACATTTATTTATCAATAATATCCATTTGCATCGGAGCTAGTTTTTCTACTGCAAGAGAAGTTTTCATGGAAATTTAAAAGTGCACTCTTTCGCTCAAATTTCAAATTTACTTTCCTTTTGCCTTTTCTTTCTTCAGTTCAGCTTAGAATGTAAAATATTTCATGGCGACCAGAATACGTAACCTTTTCTTCCTTAATTCTGCCTTCTCGAATGAATTTGGATAGATTGTATCACCTTACTTGAAAATGTTACTGAAAAACAATTTTATTTTTATCTACTAACTTACCCTTCGAAGAGGCTCTACACATTTTTCTGTAAACAGCTATTTCTCTGACCGTGCAAATCCTATAAGCCCATCATTCTGTTTTAAGGTCATTGGCTAATGCCAAAGTCTGTTTCATGACCAATTATTTACCAGCCCTTTCCCGACTCTTGACCCGGGGCGTACATTCCTGGCAGGGGCACATTACCTCTCCTCAACCACCCCTTGTACCCTCCTTTTACCCTACTATAGGGTAACGGAAAGGTCACGAGGCCATGAGTGACTTCATTGTTAATATTGACCCGACTGGACGGAAATAACTCCGGTAACGGGAAGGAAATCAGTTATTCCCTTAGGCAGCATTAATTTGTGTGTTCAAGCTACTTAGCCGAAACGATTCGACTTAACCGGAATTTAAATTCTAGCATCTCTTATTCGCAAAGATAAAATGGTGTCATTTACGTGTACCATGGCTACAAACAAGGAGGTTACGGCGAATGTTTGGGTGGGCGCGCACAAAGACCTTTACCTCTTAAGTACTCGGAGTCGGTTGGGACGAACTTAAATGATAATTAATATCCTCACTGTTCGAAAAAGAAAATTAAAAGCTTTTAAATTCCATTTTCTTCGCAAATATAGGCACTCACAATGGGCAACTAGTTGGAAAAAAGCATCAAATTAGGTAAATGCTTATTTTAATACAGTTAATCACTGATATAGATGACTAACATTAATTAATCAATTAACCACTACTATCAGGATACTAAATCATTCTATAATAGATCACTGTATAATAAATCGTATTTTTCCCTAACCCAAGCATTAGTAATTAGAGGAGAAGCTACCCTTGTTCTTCTGTAATCTTTTTTTCTTAATATTCTTCTTCTAGACCGGGATCAAGGTCAACTGCACACTCCGCAAGCGATCCGATTGTTTTGTATTCTTAAAGATATCAGATGTCCCTTCTTGACAGTCACGCAGTTATTTGTCAAATCTTGTGATCTGTCATATGATCGGATTATGGATTGGCCCTATCCGGATGGGGAGTAACCTTTTGGTTTTTGCACTTTCTCCATCTGAGAAAATAGCCGACTGTAGAAGGAAAGTCTCTCCGAAGGAATTGAGAGTTCTCAGAGACAATTCAAACATTGAGTTCGGCTACCGCATTACCGAAAAATAAAGATATTTAGCTCGAAGATAGAACGGTGTTACTTTTTACACAAATTGCTGTAACTGCATGCTATATTCTGAGAGAAGAGGAACCTCAAATCAAGGGATCTTCCTCTGCGACGGAAACATAGCGGATGTGGCCATTTCCACTGATGAAAATGGTGCTGTCAAAAGGATTTCTTTTTTCTGATGAACTCTGAGGTCTACATGAGTGAGTGCATGTTTCCTGACTGTTTTTTTCGATGAACACGTCTGTGTCTACATCAAGAGGAACAGCCGTGACAGGAACCAATAAAATTGAAAATAAAAAAGAGAAGAGGGCCGTTGCTCCCTCTGGTCTAATTTACTTCGGTAATATCGCTGCAAATTCACTCCAATTTTGACGGGTATAAATGGCATCAAGGTTTTCATCGGAGCAAATGGTGTGTAATCTTTCGTCCGGGGTGATGTCTGCGTCGTCCTTGACCGACACCAGAGGATCCCCCACGAGTGTTGTGACGCAGGATAGGGAGGCGCCTGCCCCAGTTTTCCATTTTGAGGAGTTCTCCGACCCCGGGATATCATTTTGTCGGACTTAGTGTTTGCATTCAGAGATCGAGCGTCGTCATGCGACAACACGTCTTCGTGTGAAGGCCACACTCGTTTTCTTTGAACTTCTGCGCGCTGCCGCGTTCTACTTACATGGAGCGCTGCTGACTACGGATTCAATGCCCATCATATATTTGACAAAAAATGGGAAAAAGAGCAAAAATTATCCCTCCATCGATGTTTTATTTGTCATATCCGTATTGACCATCATATATGTCTTATTCGTTTCTTTTTACTCCAACGTGTTTGAAATTACGTCTAGTGCTTTCATTCTACTTTTACAATATACATGAAAATATTCAAGGAAGAGTATTTTTCTCATTCTGATTGAACCTGCAACTTATTGTCCAGATGCCTGTGGTTAAAATCCCTCTACGTGAATGGAAATGGTATTCTGACGTGAAGGATTGCTTAAAAGTGTCTAAAAGTGGAATGTAGTGCGGGGACATCAAGAAACCGATTTTTACCCAACTACCGCTCATATTCTTGTACACTTTCACTGAATTCAATACATTTTTAAACACGTTCGCTTTCGCAAGAAGTAGCCGTTTTTTGAGCAACCGTAAGCAGTTTTGTTGAAACAGTCCTTGAATATTTATACACATGCAGTATTTTTACGGTAAATGATTTTTTTTGTTTCCAGTGGTCGTGTTTACGATTACTTAGCAGTCCATTCATTGGATATTAGTCCATATTTTGTGGTTGTGGAAGTCTTCTCTCGACGTTTCCTGGAGGTAGTCATTGTATGAGATGCGGGAATAATGAGGCAGGAGTCGCCAGGGTTTCTTGTAGTTACTGAAGAGTTGAATCAAGTTAAGTCGTAAGTTGGTATTTTTAGTTGGCAAGAAGCTGTGCACTTGACTATAATTGAGAGCAAGGAATACAATTATATTCGAATTAATGACGTGAAAATATTTCAATTTCTTTTTGCTTTTATGCAAAGAGGCATGAAGTGCCACCAGACGCGATTGGAAAATAACGGAAAGACATGATGATATTTTCCATCACGTCGTTGCTGCAGTCGCGTACATTTGAGCACTATCGAACAAAATAATGAGTTTACTGGTCGACGATGCACACATTTCTGGCCTACTGGAGCCCGGGTCGTGACCTTTTCTTAACATTTAAGAGGAAATGCGAAATCGTGATGCTCACTTTATGGCCGTTTTGCATCCTGTTTTCAGGCTTTCCTCAGCGCTCAAGCACCTCATGGTAAACATAAACTTTTCCTCGCGGTTACGACTCTTACGTTGTGTAGGTGTGCTTTATCCTGTTAACGGTTTTACAGTTTGCTCCGTCACACACCTCTTATTGCTGTCTTTCTCGCGTTTTAATATCGAGCATTTGGCTCCGGGTGATCCAGATGTTAACCCATATGGTGCGGTTGTCCAAACAAACCGTCATTTATGTGCTTTAAGTGCGATCGCCTGTAGGCTTTCCACGGTAGCAATAAAGTAGACTGAAATGCGGTTCTGGTATAGTTTATGTTTGGCTTTGTTAAAGTATACCGTTTAAAGCTTTGTTAAAGTATACCGGATTCTCTTTTTCTTTCTCAGAACTTTCTCAGCTTGCAGCTTAGCAATAGAAAGCCATCCTCGTGCCGGGAGAGAAGACACAAAAAATCGGATTTAATTTGTTTAGAATTATGAAGGTGGAGCTTATGCGAGGCGTGTAAGCCTCGTAAAATATTCATTAGCCGGGCGACGACAGTGCCCATTCCTCTTGCTCGAATTTATTCCATATTTTACTCACAAATTCTTACTTAAGCATTCATGGTTAAAGAAAGTAGAAGCCTCAAGAGCCTTTCTCCTTGCACCCCCTAGAAAAGAGACTATTAAAGTCTGTATCCTTAAATTGCTTTCGGTTTTTTTATGAAGATATGATATTGTTTAAGAGATAATCGACATCTCCGATAGTAATAAAATGATTTAAAACAACTATACTGTACCCTATTTAAATTTTACATCCATATTTTTCATTTGGGTTCCAAATTATCTCATGCTCTCCATTTCAAGCGAATCCACCAATTTCGGTTTTTTTAATGAAGATACGATATCTATATTGTTTAAGAGATAATGGACATCTCGCGAGTGTATGACGGATTATATCATATTTCGAGCACAGAAAATTAAGTGTATAGAATGTGTATATTTATTCTACACAATTTAAAAGTCGCATATTTATTATAAAAGCTTGAGGGACTGGTAGGTTAACGGCTGCATTTAGAGGTAAATAAGTTTACGCGTTATGCGCCTTGTACTTCTGTATGCTGGCCTTATAACCATTCAATATGAATGGACGTAGCCTGGCGAGGAAAAGTTAGTAAAATAACTAGAAGAGTTTTATTGACCACAATTCGCTTTATAATAAATATACCACTTTTAAATCGAAATTTAAAATAAATAAAAAAAATTTTAAAATTTAAAATTGTAAAATAAAAAAAACATATCCACTTACACATCCTATAAACTTAATTTTCTGTGCCCCAAACATGATATAATCCGTCATATACTCGCGAGATGTCCATTATCTCCTAAACAATATAGATATCATATCTTCATAAAAAAACCGAAATTGGTGGATTCGCTTGAAATGGAGAGCATGAGATAATTTGGAACCCAAATGAAAAATATGGATGTAAAATTTAAATTAAGTATAGTATAGTTGTTTTAAATCATTTTATTATTATCGGAGACTTTCAGTTCTCTATGTCGTGGTCAGACAATAAATTTGGATGCGAGGTACTTCACTGCTTCATTTTATATTAAGGAATTTGATTTTATGAAATAGTTGCAGTACTTATATTTTATGATAATTGTAGCGCATTCAATTAGTGAATTTATACCGTTGTAGTTGCCAATTTTGTGTTGGCAAACAATTTATTTACGAAGATCATGTCGATTGAAATTGTGACCCATTCATACCCTAGTGGGAATAAAATTATGATTCTCCATTGCTCCACACATTTTAATCATAAATGTAATTGAATGTATCATATAGTGAATTCAATGAAGATATTTATAATGCGGCCGTGAACTAATCCATCGTGACTTAGAAGTACACATCATAGCTGGTGCATCTGAGTATAAATAAGCCACTAAAATAGCAGCTTTAAACCTGATAAAATACGAATAAAAAAGAATGGAGAGAAAGGACGATGAAGTCTCACGGAACCGACCACTGTCCGGATTATTTGCGCTTGAGTACGATTTTCTATCCTAATGGCCAACAGAATCAGAGATTTATTTTCTGCTCGTAATTATTTGGTTTTAATACTTCAGTTAAAGGCATGTTCCATTGTGCAGCTGCAATAATTTTATCTAATCGTACAGTTTAAAAAAGTATTCCACTGCAGAATCAGGGTCTCGAGGCTTGATGCAGAATATTTTGAGCAACGGAAAAAAAGTAAAGCAAGAAATCGTGGCGCCTCATATCGTGATAAGTGGTAACCAGGTCTAATGCGGTGAATGTTGGTGTTGATAGTCGAGTTGGCTGAACTTAGTGCTACTCAAAGTTTAAAAGAAGGTAATTAGTTTGTGGGTCCTGAATCTATAAGTGGAGAAAGAGGGGATAGCGTTCCTAAGAAGAAGCCGATAGGCTCCAAAAGGCCTGCCCACTTGCTCTGAGACCTCATTAACTCAATTAGACCACCTCATTTGCACAAATACGATCCCTATTTCAAACTTTTCATAATATTCCAGAGGTTGTTTATTTGTTGGGATTGTGATTACGAAGACTACAATTAGGGGTCGCCTAGAAAAACGTAGTGCTGAGATGGAGGAGGGATAGGCCTAACTATTACGATGACCTATCGACAGGAAGGGGAAATTCAAGCCTTCCGATACGTTGATAAATATATACATTATACAGATCACAGTATCAGGCGTCACGTAGTGGAATTTAGACATATTGGATGAGTAAAAAACTTAAGCAATTTACACCTGTATAAGTGTACACCTGATGATGGCTTAGTAAGCCGAAACACGTGTTGTGTAATTTTATTATTTTAAATTACATTGTGGAAAATTGCTAAAGTTTTTTACTCATCCAATATACATTATAAAGTAATTTCTCGTTAAAATAATGATTTTACTCAAAATAATTAGTTAATAATAGTATTGTGAAATAAATATGGCATTTTTATGGGGTGTTTGTTTTATCTTTCACACAAAGAGAGGGTTCAATGGGAGGCTGAGTCACGTCATTTAGGTGGTTCTTTGAGAATTTACGGAGCGTTATAGGAGGAGAAGGTCGATATTCGACTGTGTCAGCGAGTTCTGACGGAATGGTCGTCAAGCCGCTGTTGTCTGTGACCGGTAACACTGCGCATGCTCGGAAACTTGGCGGGTGGAGGCCGTCATCTCGCGACCCAATTGGAGCTGGTACCTTTCAACGGCGCGCCACTGTCAGCCAAGCCCCTCTAGCGAGGTGCGTGTGTCGTCCTTATTAATGCGCCACGGACTGTTGTGGCACTCACCTGCTCCCCCGTGGCAGGGTTGCCGCGACGATGCTTTCCTTTCCCTCTTGTCCTCAGACGCTCTCATATTCCCAATGACCGCGGAGGATGTTGGGATCGAATTTTTATTTCTTGGCGCGCTCTCGGCGCCTGATTAATACGCCCGTGGGAGAGTCGTATCGTCGGGCGTCTTATTTTAGCCGTCAACTTTATTTGTGGCTCAAAATAGTCGATTCAAATCCAGCATCACTGCTGCAACCGGGAGGCGTGGAAAGTTTTGTGAGTCAATGGTGGGGAGTGATCGTATTTGAATTGTCTCCTTTGTACGCTGCGTGAAAAACGTCCCATCGGAGTGACTTTTGTCCCTACCGATACAAGGACTGTAAAATGTTATTGCGGAAGGACTGCGATGATTTTTTGTTGCCCAGACTTCAGCGGGAGGCTCGAAGTACTCTTAATCTAGAGTTCCATGATTAATGAAAAAGATTTGAAGCAAAAATCTGTTAGTTAGGTACTAATGTAAAATGGTAACATTTGTATGATAGGCCTTTATTTAAAAGGAGAAGGATCATCCATCAGTCACTGAAAAGGTTCGTGATGCCCGAACCTCTGATTGGTCTTGAGTTGCTATCGTCAGATAGAATACTTGGCAATCATTTTTGGACCTCAGAATTTGGCGACTCACTTTTTTTTACCTGATAGTTTAAATAAAAACTTCTTCACTTCATAGTACTCAGAGAACAACAATCCGTGGCGTGATATTTCATGTCATTATTACTACTTGGATATTGTTTTAAGGAAATAAAGTCTCTCTTACGTATTTATTGTTTATTATCATGCAGTCATCACCCTTTAGGTGATTTTTTTACTTCTAGGATGAAGGATAAGTAAGAGCTTTTACGACTTGAGGAATCCTACGTTGAAATAAACGCAACGGCCCTAAAAATGGCCGTATTTTTTTTAACAACAAACGTGAGGTTAATGTAAAACTTGACTTTATTTGCCAGCAACCTTCATGATCTCTTGATAATCAGTATCACTTCATTTGTTAAAGAATAAATCGTCAAATTACCCTTCGTCCAAAACCGAGAACACAGCCAATTGTTTTTTTTGAGGGAAGCCATTTCGCGGTTTTGACATTTAAGAGTCTCAGTCCATTTTGGTAGGTTTCCACTCGGGTGCTTGATCGTTAAGGAAGAGGGAAATGCGCCTGAAGTCAGCAAACAGTTGGCCCAAAAATTAAATCCTGTGAATATTTGCGGGGAAATTAGTTCCTTGGCAAGCAAAGGTAGGAAACCAACCTGGCACTTTTAATCCAAATCCGACACAACCCTTTAAATGCCTTCTCACAGGGGACTTGGGATCTTTCAGAGGAAAGACATCTTCTACGTAATACCCTGCGAACCACCGCGAGGGTGTGTGGCAGGGGGTGGAATTTCATCATACATTCGCTACTCGCATACAACTAAAAGGTACAATGCCATTACTTCATGAAAAGATGTTAGATAAACATTCAAGAGTCACGTGCTCCTAAGTAGTTATTATCTACGTAGTAATGAAGTGATTATTGATTAGTCCGGAATGTTAGTCCGGAAAGCGTGGCCAGTTATCTTAAGCCTTCAGTTGAGATAAAAAATAAAAAAAAGAGGTTGTGTAGGAGGTAAACGAATTAATGGATTCCCAATTTCTGTTCCTTACCGTTTACTTAAATACACTTTTCCAATGAATGTCGCTGCCTCGTGACCTAATCTCTTTTTATAAAATGCATCTGTAACACGAAGTTTCGTATGTTGAGGTATTACAGAAAAAGAAATGGTACCAGAATCGACTGCGGAATGAAGACTATTGTATTTCAATAGCTAAGAGCGTGCTGTCAACTCAGTGTCCGTAGCGTCCGCTATTTTCAACTGAATGAAAGCATCTCAATCGAGGTGCTGTCAACTCAGTGTCCGTAGCGTCCGCTATTTTCAAGTGAATGAAAGTATCTCAATCGAGGTCAATTATCCCCTTCTTTCAGCTGGAGGGGGGAGATTTGGTAAGGAATTTTTTCTCCTGCGTCATTTTAATGAATGGTAAATCCTTATATCTATATTCTATCTGGAAATGAAGGTGGTCCGGCCCAATATTGTCGACATGAATTCTACGCCTTTCAATATTTGTGTGCTATTAGAGTTTTCCAAAACGAATAGCTGAAAACTCTTAGCAGGAAGGACGACTCGCTTGCGACGTATTCGTGCCTATAAATTCAAACCAGCAGACGTGAGGATAGTTCCATAGGTCCCAAATGTCTATCTACCCAAACACTCGGGTATATGGGAATTCGTGGGAGGGATTGACTAGAGAAGGCAATGGCCTCTTATCCCGAGGACCTTACTTTGGGTCTCGGCAGTACCATATTTTTCAGTAGCGTACCGGTCTCTACTTGAGTTCGGTATGGAGAGCACTTTCAAGTTCAATACTCAGTTTATCGGGTGGGACGATAAAACCTTGGACCCCATGCCGGTTTTTGTCTAGAACAGGCTAATGCCGACACTGGGTTTCTCCCCACGTTCCTTCCTGATCCCAAATATTCATACTCCATCTCAGTAAACCACTTATGGCGTTAAATTGCTTCCCTTGTTGTGGGTGCCTGAATTAATACCAGGAACAACAAAAACAACTACCATTTAGGCTCCTTTCCGCTCATACCAGTCGTCTGGGAGGTCATTATAGTCATTGTCGGTCGAAGGCAACATGCACCTCCTCGCTTTCCCTCGTACTCCGTCCCTCTCTGTTACTCCCCTCTCCGTCCCATGTCCTGCATCCACTCGTGGCCCCGCCGCCGATCCTATTGAGCAACAGGTGAGGAGGAGTGCCGAGAGTGGCTAGCCGCTCTCGCCCTGCCTCCGGAATGGATAGGCGCCGAGTGACGCAAGCGGATCATTGAAACTTCGTGGCGGGCGGGACTCCCGACGAGCTCCCGATCCTCGGGAGGGAACGGGACAAAAAGCGGCCGGAGGTGCGGGTGACGCGATGAGGAGGCTCCATCCACTGGCTCAAAACTTCCGGTCCTCCTCCGAGTCGAAATGCTTGAATGAATGGCATCCCGAGTTCAAGTGGGCGGCACGTACGTCACTGGGTTTTGCGCTATTCAGCGGTTTCCCGGTCGGGGGTTTGGTTCGATACTCACCACTACTACGTTCGAAGATTTACGGTGAGGTGAGCACGGTAGAAAACAATATTCGGGGAACGAGGCTAATGCCACTCCCATCTGTTGACATCCCTATCGATAAATCACCACGGAATTTTCTTCCTCGTCGCTTTGAAAGAACCCAACAGTTTTCGGTAGTAGTTTTGTGGTATTTCGTTTTCAAAGCGTGCATTTTACTTCCTCACCAATCCAATGATTTGTTTAATATTTATCTGCTATCATCCATTTATTAATTTATCCTCCATTAGTGACATTTTTGTCATGCATTATGGAATAAATTAATTATACGAAATAATTATTACCTCAGCGTCCTTTTTGGAATTGCCACGGAGTGAGAACTTAGCACTTCAGTCTAGGCTACTCTCTTCATCTGTAAAATCCTTATATATACTACGAAAAATTCATTATATGTAAACATTTCCAAGTGCTGCCTATTTGGAAACAAAAGAGAGATAAAATATCTTCCTTTTTGAATCGAAAGTGTGCATCAGTCAGCTAATGTTCATGCGTCTGCAAAGTGGGAAGCATCAATTGAAAAAACTGCAATTACTTAATCATTTTTATTGTCTCCATGTTTTGACCCTTTTATTATGATTATCCGCACGGCAATAGATTAGTTACAAGCTCTTTTATGCCATCAAGGTTAGCGAGATTCTGTTATTACCTAATGCTCTTTTTCAACTCTTTTGTCTCCCCTCCAACAATAATGTTTCGTGACATTCCCTAAGATCTCCCTCCCATTTAGCGCCATCTGAATGAAATAGCCAATGCCTTATTAATACTTTATTTACTTCTCAGTTCTATTATTCATTCACCAATTATTATTCATATCATTATTCTTATCATTTGAATAAGGAATAAAATTAGAATACATATTTCTCTCAGCGTATCAGAAGGCTGGACCCCCATTTCCCCGTCGAAAGTGCATGGTTACATCGTTGGCCCGACTCATTTAATTTTACGTAATATATGAAAGTCCCATAATACCTTTAGCTCCGGATTTCAATTAGTGTTTCTGGATTTCGGGCGTATTGGTGATTGAAAGTAGCTAATGATCTGCTCAGCAATCACCATTTCCAAAATTTTAGTTTTGTCGAAGGTTTGTTACGCAACTATACTTCTTCGGGGAGCTTAGTACGTGGTGATATTACATTACATCACGTGGTAAAGAGAGTGACTGGCATATACAGACAGAGAAATACCACCGAGATGGACAATTGAAAGAAGTGGATTATTTTGTCAAATTTTATCACTTCCTGATCGGTATCTAGTAATTTGATACCAAAAATGGTATTTATTCCAGTAATACCTACTTAACTCCTTAATTGGGGGTGCATTTTGGTTACTTGTTTCCTACTTATGGATTAGCACAGAGACGGTTTTTCCCGTGACATATTTGGCTGATTCTGTCATAAACTTGGTATCACTGTATTTTGGAATATTAGCCTCCACGAAATTCTCCGGGTAGGGTGAGTACCTCATTCTACTTCCCGTAGGTAACAAGTGAAGCCCCGTTTTTTCCACATTTTTCTTGCGTTCTCTATTGAAATTTATTAGAAAGGGCGAGGTTATTGGAATGTAATTTCAGGCATACCAACTGAATGCGATTAAGGCAGCATTCTCTGAAAACATGGGACGATTTATTTTGAAAGCACTTGGAATTCTTTTCCTTGAAACAGTTTTCAACGAAGCATGTGGGTTGTGATTAATTTCAATTCAGCTTCAATGGGACAAATCGGGTCTAACAATATCTTTTTCTTCGAATGGACCTTGTTGTCGTGTACACGAAAGGTATTGCCCGATAAGCCGTATAAATATATGTATAAGCTCGATAAGGTACAAGCCACGTTTAATCAAAAGAAATATGGCTCCTTCAATTCCCCTGGAATACTTCAAACACTTTTAATTTCTTAGCATTGTTTTCAGCACTATTTGTATCTGAAAACGTAAGTACAGTTGTCTGAGTATCATGGAGAGGAGCTGTTGAATAAGGCTATAGATGGCTACCGTTGAATATTTCTACTTTAACGGTTGGGTCGTTGAATGAACATATTGTTTGTGTTTCTGATCCTTGATGAAAACATTGTGCGTTATCCGTTTTCGCACACATGATCGCACTCGTATTACACACTCACTTTTTGATAATAACTTGGCTTAAGAAAGGGAATGAGCATCACTTGTGAAAACCTAACCGAGAAATTGGTCACTGTAATGAATAACATGCTATATGCATAATTTTACTGAAATTAAAATGGCTTTAACAGACTGATCTTTCTTACTTTTTGAAAAATTTTGATAATTGCTGCAATTTTCCCCGGCAAATCGCGTAAGTGTTCGTATTTGGTTCAAGGTGTTCCAACTGCAGAGGTGATATCACAGGTATAAATGTAGCTTCAGTCGGGTTCTCGGGCTGAAGAATATATCCAAATAGGAATTTACCCATCAAAGAATCAGCGACATTTGTCTGAAACCCTCGAATTGATTATTTCCGCAGTAAAAAGTTAATAAAATTCGGAGGTTTCGCATTTTAAGAACCAGTCACAATCAGTCGCGATTCTTAATAGAATACAGTTAGTTTTTTTGTATGTGAACGAAAATTGTGATAATATTTTTTATAGTTTTTTAATGGAATGCATTTAAATGAAAACAGAAGGGATGAAGAGTGAAGAAATTCAGCATCCATTTTGGTGGTGAACTTGTATTGGGCCCTCTCATAACACATTCTAATCGTTAGATAACTTTTTATCCTATTGAAATGTCTCGTGCATTAAACTTTAATTCGCAAAACCACCCACGATATTATTATATTGTCAGCCGTAACTCACGATATGACGCTGAATTTCCTTGAGAAGTGCATGAGAAGGTAACAGTCTCGTCAACGAAGACCTGATGATGGAAATCTGTATATTTTCCTCTCTTTCATTTCATTACTTATTTAATCATATCATTTCTTAAAAAAAAATACTTCTTAAATATGGTAAAGAGTCGAAGTTATCGAATTTTTTGGTGATTTAACTCCGTATTTTTATGCATGTTATTCCTGTCCCTAAAAGTTTGCCAACATTTTGCTTTAAGGATCAATATTTGTGTTCAGAGTTCTTTTTTCGTATTTCCTTTGAATTTTTTTTCGTCATATTCAATTAAACTCCTTATGAGCCTTAGAGCCTGATGCTGTAAACATAAATAACGCTTGGTTGAAAAGTCTTTATCGCAGTGATCGATGAAATTTTTCTATTTTTATTCAATTGATCGAGGATTCTTGGTGCCTCCAGGGGATGTGCTCGTAAATAATCCCGCCGATCTTACAGGTAACCACCATCGAGGACTTCCGGCCCACCCGCTACGCCACGCGAAGCTTCACCACCTCATTTGCCGAGTTCTCGCCCGTGGCGCCAGCCTTGCGGACGAGCAGCGTCCTCGCAGGCCGCTCCTCGAGGGTCTACCACGAGAAGTACCACCCTCCGCGGCGTGTCACGTTCGATCTGCCGCCGTGCGATGGCGCTGAAGGCTCCTCTTCCTCCTCCTCCTGCTCCTCGTGGGCCTCCCACCCGCCTGGGGGCAGCACCGCCGTCGGCAGCGTGGCCGAAGTGGCGGGAGTCCAGAGTTGGCTTCGAAGCAGGAGGATAGTGATCCAGTCGCGTGGGTTCTCCCCATCGCCGTCGCCTTCGTCGCACGCAGTCCAGTCCACCACCACATCCCAACAGCACTCACGGCCGCCCTCCCCTCCGACTAGCCCCTCCCACTACGCCCACACCACCACTTACGGCAGCGGGGGGACGCTCCCCTCCCCCGGCCACCGCTACGCTCGCGCGGTGCCTCACCACTTCGGCGGCCAAATCGCTCACGACACGGCGGGTTACAGGAAGGGGACCCTCCCGGACGCCGCGAGACTCCACCACAGCCTCTCCAACTCGACCCTGGTGTCTTCGGGAGTGGGCGGAGGGCACCACTACCAGACCCACCACCACACATACCAGCAGCTCACCAGGGGATCCTCGAGCGGGGGCACCTTTTCGGTTTCGCCCCCTCCCCCGCCCTACACCTCAGCATCATCGACATCCTCCTCGTTCGCCCCGCTGCCCGCAAACACGACGGCGGGAGGCGTAGCCCTCCACCACTCGCCCCCGCACGCGGGGCGGAGGGTGTCTTCTTCTTCTACGGCGACTCCGCCGTCGGCGACGCCGCCCGCCACGGAGCTGGGCTCAGCGCTGTTGAAGGCGTGCCGAGATGGAGACGAGGACACGGTCATGCAGCTGATCCGGAGGGCCACGCTGGTCGGGGCGTCGAGCGCCGACCTCAACATGACCGACCACACAGGAAGGGTGAGTGTCAGGCCCAACAACTCCGCCGTCCGAAAAGAGAAAGATGCCCACTGAAATGTCATCAATGTTTACCATTTGAATGAGATGCGATTCTGGTTGTCTTCACGCTGTGCAATAACAACGAAGGCTCTCGTGAGCTGAACGTTTTAAGAACCCCGAGAATGACGTTAAAAGGAATAAGTTAAGTTGCAACTTCGTGTGAAGTAGGCGAGAGAATTCCACTTATCTTTAATTCCTTATTGCCAATTGAAAAATTCAAAGATAAGGTCAATGGGAGTACGTGACTCTTTTGTATCTATGGTTTCATAGAGGTTCTGTAGGTCCAAATAATGCAAAAGGCGAAGATATGCTCAAGATTTGACCTAAATTTAGCCCTTTCTACCATTTTACAATGATAAGTAGTATACGGGACAATCATATACCAACAATAAGACTTTTGCTGGTGAAAGCTGGCTTTGAATCGTTTACGCTAGAACAGCGACCTTTAAAGTGATCTTTGACCACATGTGATAGTTGCGAAAGTTGCGATAGACCACACGTGAGTATGATTACATGTCCATTTATTTATGATTTTTCACTTAGGGATGCTGTAGTGCTAATATAATCATGTAAAACTGATAAGTATATGTAAGTAAGAGAGAGTATGTCTATTTTAATCTGAAAAATCCGTAACCGTCTAGACGTCATCATTACTCTGCCGCTAATTTTTTCTTATGATAACGCTCACTACTAGCATGTCATAATCCTAATATGCACTCATTACTGCTCGCATAAAGAATAAAATATACACTATCGAAATATGAGTAATTTGGCCATGCGGGATTAATATACCCGTTATAAATATTTCAAACCACTTTTTATTCGAGTGTGGCGCCTAATTTAAGCAATGCGGAAGAAATCGATTGGTTTCTTCGAAGGCGATGAATGCTATTTTTGGGATCGAAAATTTACATTTACAATATATTGTGCTATTTTTAGACACCTCTCATGACACGTTTCCATAAAATGCTTGGAATACGTAAGATAAGAATGCGCCTTTTGCAGACTGATTTTCTTTGCGAAGAAAAGGTCTTTATTGATTTCATTGGCACGTTTATATTACTCTTGAGACCTTATCATCTGTGAGCAGCAGTAAGTGTATGCTCTGTTCGAGCTAACGTAGGTCTCAAGTCTCTGTCATAAGAGATGATTGAAAATTTTAATTTACAAATTTTCAAAACTCTTGGTGAATTTCTATCTGAAGGATATATACGTATTTTAAATTAGGGGTGACATTAATATCAAACACTATTTCCTCTTGCTAGAAAAAAAATAAAAAAATATCAGTCACTTCTTGAAAAGAAAGTACAAAGTCTTCACTACTTCAGTAAATTAGTGGTGGGAAACTTTTGCTGTAGTCATGTTTGCATGTTTCTTGTTGGAGATCTCGGTAATGGGCAAATCTGCACTCCCTCTCTCTGTTTGTTAGTCCGCAGATTGCCTGTTTCTAGTCCTGAATTATTCCTGAATAAGCGAGTTGATAATTTATTCGCTATTATTTCCGTCTCAAAGTGACTGTTTTACTAAGGAAAAGGAAAAGATATTAACGCTATTTATCTCATGTGTATCGTATTTATTTGTAGTTTTCCAGCTTTTACTTTCATCTGGATTTAGTCACGTCGAAAATCCGAGGGGAACATTTGTTTGAGTTAATTTTTCAGAAAAACTAGGATATCTTTTGAGCTTGAATAGCGCGCTGCTAAGTTCCACAAGCTGTATTCGTGAGTTGGGAATTCTCTGCTCAGCATCACGATCGCGCGAGTGGTGGGGCATCACTTTTATTCAGCGGCGCCCATCGGAACAAAGAGGAGAGTGACGTAATTTTTACTGTTGCTCGGGGGTCTCGAATGTTTCCTTTGCTAGAGAGTATCACCATTGGTGGAAAATCGCAAACATTCGCGCGCAGGCATTACTGAGGATCCGAGATGAGTAATTTTCGACCGCTCCGTAGGCGGGCGATTTGCCGTGCAGCAAGAAAATTGGAGCCTCTTCCTTGCGATCCTTATTGGATTGCCTTCATGAACCTGTGCGGTGCACATAAAACAAAGGAAATGCCACTAGTTCTCGAGAGTTATGATATAATGCCAAGCTGACATTTAAGCAATGCCGTTCTCTTTTATTAACACTCATTTTAACGCCTAGCTCTGTCAGTGACCGCTTTTTTATATGCACAGACTTTTTATAACTTTGGCCTTATTTCCCGACCGCATTCAAAAGCTAACGGCGCCATAAACTGATTCCGCCAAAGCTATCTTATTCCTTAATTTCTTTTCAAACTCATAGCCCTCCTAAGTTGGGCTATGGGAAATAGCCATTGAGCGTTACTTTGGTGTTCTCCGTTAAGACAGATCATTTGTAGTTAATTAACTTTCATCAGCGGAAACGGAGAAGGCATCACTTAATGGTAACGTCGAAAGTGAAACTAAATAGGCGAATTATAGTTATGTCATGGAGAGAGCCCTTACCCGTTCAAATCTTCTCAGGATTATCTGTATAACTCATTTGGAAGTGGCATTTACAAAATTTATTCCCTCCGAAAATTCATTCTGCACACATCTTGCGAAAATTCCCAAAGGCTTTGATTTTATCTACAAAAATAGCACTACCTCGCCTGTTTACTCTTGTAACTATTTCCAACATTTATGTCCATTCCGTGTAATCGGAAAGTGGAACTAGCAAGTCCTAGCTATTTTGCTCTTTCACGACGTATATTTTCTGAGTTCATTTGGAAGCACCAGCGGCATCTTTTACGTTCTTATTTTTTTATTATTTTTGCAAATTAATTATCATAAAGCTGAATTATTTCTTAATGTATACTTTGAGGCTATAGAGGCTTTAAGCCATTGCGTAAAATAATAGAGTATAATACTTTTCACAACCTGTAAGAGGGATTTAGAAGTTACGGAATCACAAACTTCTGTGCAAAGGAACCATGGTAAGTTCGAAGTTTCTCTTTCATAGATATTATAAGAGAAACCATGCCTTGACCAAGTCGTAAATGTGTCTGAGAGGGTTGAAATTCATCGACCAAGCTAGTTATTAGAATAGTTATTCCCAATGTGATGTCGCAATTGTCTAATAGAAATCCATTTCATCAATCATAGTTCCGTCTTTCTTATGTTGGATGAAAATGCTGGGAGAAAAACCGTATGACATGTTCTTGTTTCAATTCAAGCTTCGGTAAGACTGAGCACACGTCATACGCTACTGTAGAATATAATCCTTCGCCATGCATTCGAGTATTCAAATCCGCGTGTCTCACGTATGCATACGTATATAATCTTTCTTCTTTCGATGATACCGTATTTACTTTCTCTTGCCCTAGGCGTGTAACGTTTACACTTGCATGATTTTTCCTTCACTGTTAAATCGGAATAGGACTTGGGAACTTCACATTGGCCTCACGAGTGTTCCGAAGCGGGGGGGGAAAGGTTGGGGGGGGGGGGGGGGGGGAAGCGTCACGAATACCGAGAGACATGCGGGCCCCGAGGCTGTCGCGCTTTTGGCCCTCGCACTGTGCAAATATGAATGCGTGACAGTGATTAAATAGGTCGAGGGAAAGGTCAACGCCGAGGCAATATAAATAATGTGAGAGGTGTGCTTTCAGGGTACCGTGCTCACACGGGAGAGCCGAGATGAGACTCGTTTCAAATTTTTGTTTTCATCATTTAATTTTTTTTTCTCTCGAGACTCGTGGGACGTATTTGTCGTTACCCGTCTCTTTCTCTGGCATAGGGAGACTCTTGTCGCCCTCTCCCTCGTCCTACCTCCGCGCACCCCCGGTCCCACGTCCTTTCTCCATGGGCGTCCCTTATCCGCGTCCTTCCCCGCGTGTCTTCGTCCCCTCCCGCCGCCACTCCTAACTTCCTCCCTTTTTAAACTGCGTTGATGATGGGCGGAGACTGTCGAAGAGTCTAATTCAAAGTTGACGGAGTTGAAGGGCGTGCGACTCACATGCCCCACAGTCCGTGGGGGCTCGTCTGCGAGACGGCGGGGCCGCGCGGTATCGCGATGCGTCCGATCCGATTTTCAATGCGATATCACTCCGCACCGTGGACCGCAATTTTGTTTGGTTATTGCGAGGTTTCCAGTGGGACACCATAAATATTTTGATGGCGAGAAAATATTGATTATATAAGGTGGGCCTCGTCCTCATCATTGTCATCGAATTCTCGATAAAGTGTTTGTGACGACCAGACAGAAGGTTTTAGCGGTAAGGTTAGAGCTTATCTAGAATCATAACGTGCAAGATTCATACGCATGACTTCCTTTCGCCACCTGTGGTTTCGCTCCCAAGTTCTTCGGGCCTAAAATTTACAACAGTTACTCTTTATCCAGTGAGCTCAAAGGTTTCGTCCGAATTGAAACCCAGTCCTCTATAGTCTCTGGCCGAACGTCTTAATCCACTCTGGAACTAAATCCTATGCCAGTTGACGAGTTTCGTTGTCTTATTGAAGTCCTCATTTAATTAGTAAGTGTGCAGGAGAATGGAACACAACATTAATGTCACGTAGGCGATGCATTGACACTTTCGCGATATTCATTTCGCAAGTTCACTTCAAGCATCGCATAACCTTGGGAGAGAGGAGACCTGGGAGGCGTATGTGGGTGGATGAGAGACGAGAGGGGTTGGATGAGGGCTCGGATGTTCTTCAGTTCCCTCGCAATGGACGTCCTCCGCTCCATTGAGTGCTATTATTCGCTCTCCTTCGCCACAGTGCCTCTCGAAAACATCTCCCCATCTCCCCACCTTCCCGCCAACCCGGTCAGCCCCGCTCGCCTTTCTTCTCTACCTCCGTTCTTCATCCCCCTCGCTACACGCCCTCTTCCTTTCTTTCCTTCCTTCAGCTCACCCTCGTTTTTCCCCCTTTGTCCTCCCTCACATTTTCCTCCCCTCCGCCGGTCGAAGAGGACGGCTCTAAGCACAGCGACGGTTGACCGTATAAAGGTCAGGAGTTGAGCCAGAACCTGCGCCAATTACCTCGACGAGGGTGCCCATACGCTCGGTAGATCGAGGAGAGCGAGGGAGCCACACTCGAGAAAAAAATGCTCTGATGTCACGACTGCGAGGAATGACCACGGGGACAAAGATTTGGTTCCGGTGTCTTAACCGTCCGCGTCGATTGCTGGGTGGGAGAGTCGATCTCGCTGTGTCTGCCGATGGAGACGCATCGTGGACCCACGGCGTGGAAATCCTTCCACCTCCTTCGGGAGAGTCAATCCTGCGGCCCTGATGCGCATAAGCGCATTGACCCTTGCATTTTTACGTGTTTTTTCCTTAAGGTTGCTTAATCTAAAAATACTAAATCTAAATAAAATGTCTAAAATAATCAGGCTTCGCAACGGTTGAATTCAAGCCCCATCATAAATTGGAGCTATCTGACTTAAATCGAGGCTTCGAGGTTGATGCTTTCCGCTTCACAAACGAAAACTTACTTTTGATTACTTTTTATGTCTTTGAGAAACAATCCGATCGATGTGTAAACCCTTTAAACCAAATGGTTGGGTCAATAAACACAAAATGCTGAAAAGGCAGGAAACACGTGGAAAGAATAGTTATTGCAAGGTGAAAGGGCAAATAAGCCAGCACCCTTATTCTATCATCAGAAAGGAACAGTGATAATCCAATTCAAACTATTTTTAGCTTTTATTCAAGGGACTTCTTTCGTCCTGTGCCTGTAAATAACTGATAAAAAGGCACTTTCATTTCTCGAGGGTTGTAAGTAAATCGGAGTTACCAGATGGGATGATCTGTATATTTATTAATACAAAAAAATATCCTTTCGTTAGCCTAAACGGCTCATTTGGAAGACTCCTCATTGGGTCTGAACCCTTTATTGATAACACCTTTGATAGGTATAGGTTGATAACATATTTGATAACACCTTTGCCTAGACGCAAGCGCAATACCTTCCTTTCACACCTTTCGTTCCGTTTGCAATCTAAAATTGGTGCACAGAGTATCGTGTTCCCGTAACATTTACAACGCGCGGCCTTGAGGACTCACTGACAGGTCTCTCCTCTCTCCCTCACGCTTGTTTGATTTTCTCAGGAAACCCGTAGGCACTGAAGTAACGCTTGAACACCTGTGCTTCAGCGTAGTAAGTTCATTTTCGTCGTTTTCAATGAATAAGTCGTCTGTTGCGTCGGGAAGAATGACCCACTTATGCCGTCGTCGAGACGGATGATTAAGAGTGGGATGTATGCTTCGTGATGGCTCTTTCTGAGAATCGGAGACTGTGAAGGATGGAGTCGACATCCCCTCTCATTTGCTTTTAACGCAAGGCTGACATCGTTGACGTGGTGGCCCACGAATGAAAGGAATTTAGGAGATCCGAGCAGTAAGATATGTTTCCACGTTTCAACTCCCTCTGTCGCCTAAAAGTATGGAAATTCATTGTCGCAATGAGGGGAGGTATTATCTGGGGCATAATTAATGTGGTAACACTTATTTTGAAAACCATTTGAGCAGTTTGTTTATGTTAAACTAACTAAACGAATTGAAGTCATTGAAAAGCAAGTAGTTCCATGCACAACTACTGGGTAAATGTTTCTCTGTTTCCCCTATCATTCAGAAGTTCGCTCTTGTAGCTGTTTTTTTATCACTGTGGAGATATGCTAATATTCGTTACGATACTAATTGTATCTTAGGTCACGTCTTGTATCATTATTATTTATTATCTGGCTAGTCCAACAGCGTGCAGAACTCTGAGGTCAGTCAATTAGTTGTTTTATCATAAAATACGCTTACTTTGGATGAAATTGAGACGACAACGGGACTCTTTTTTCCACTTTAGCCTTGGTAATACAAATCGGTATTTTAATGTAACCTAGGTGAAAAATCAAAAAAAAATATATTTTACGGTACCTACATAGCAGTAAGTTAACAAAAACGAACTAGTTATAATGTGAAAGGGGGAAAATATCAAAGCACGGATCACAATTAGAAATTTGCTAGTAAACGTGTTTACGGAAATATTGTCAATATATGTGGAGAAAACGATAAGTAAAAATAGGTTCTTACTTTAAATGAAAAGTTTGGATAATCTGTCCGTGATTATGTGTCCCTGATACGAAGGAAAACTGTGCGTGTATTGAGACTTGAAGCGTAGATTGGTGCGTGTACGGGACCGTCAAGGTGGAAACTATTCTTAGCATTTTGATAAAGAAAAATGAGCTTGTAGCAACATTTTTCCAGTATTCATATTCCTCATCGAAATGCCCTTCGCTTCTCGATGGCTCTTTACGCTTGGATTTCGTCTGGGTGATCGAAGAAACTTAGACGCCGCGATTTAAGTTATGGCACACAACGCATGTGTCGCTGATGCTATTAATTTATTTTCAAGACTTGGATGTACGACTACGGAGTCGCTTAAAGATTTGATCTGCGGGAGTGTGACTTGACTCGGGTGCGATATTTTGATTAATGGAGCCACTGAGTGGAACACACGGTTGAATGGCGGTCAGGGAAAAGACCAATGGCGTGTGATGTGGGAGGGAGTTGTGGCTGCGAGCTTTGTGGCTTATTCAAAGCATGGACTACTCCTTGTATCGGAATTTCTCATTTTCTGTCCCTCTTCCACACTTTCTGTGGAGCTAGGTGTTTCAATCTCGGAGTATAGAGAATTCTCTACCCTACTTGGTTTAAATACCTTTACTCACCACCATCTTTATTTTCGACCATAAGCTCTGTTATTCTTCCACCTTATCTAATGCAGGGAAATGATTTTGTCCATTGAAATGAAAAAAATCAGGTTATTAATGAAAATATTCATTTTTGGGGCCTGAATAGATTTTGGCCACATTATCGATGACTTTAATTCATAGATCTTGCACACGCTGGCATAGGTGAATTCCACGCTGAAATAATTTATAGATAGTGGGACTGATAACTCAAAAATAATCCATCTCGGCAAGCGGAATGTCACTTTTATATTTTTGACAGGAATGAAACTAAATTTTTTAGGCTAAAGCATCGTGTTCGGTGCTGTTCTCTAAATTTAACTTTATTAGTTAGCGGATATCTCATTTGTAAATCCAAAATGTATAAAAATCTTGCTTTAAATCTCAAGAACGGACAAAATTCAGCACAAATGCGCGGTCACTTAAAGCAATTATTAATGCAGTATTTTGATGAATTACATTTCTCGTGAAATTAGTTGACAAGCGTCTCGAATGAGAATAGAAAAGAATCAACTGCGATTATTTTTACTTCCTAACTGTATTGACGTGACCGTATTGACCTGAATTTCTTAACTACAATTATCTGAGTTGCTTGGTGGCAGCAGACTGCCGGGATTGAAATTATCCGTCGCTTACTTTCGAGACAAAACTTTTCAAAACCTAGTAATGCATTCTCTTCGTATTTAGCTTTGTTTTTATATGATGGAAACTTTTGAGATACCCGAGAAAAATATATTTTATGCAAAATTCATTTCAAATAATTGGTACCGGGAAAAATGATGCTTACTTTTGCCCGGTATTTCTTTAATAGCTAATGAAAGATAATTACGACAGTTTGAACTGAGAGAGCACTCTTTTCGGCAAAATAATCTTAGGTATCATTTTAATGAGGTCAAATCCTCAAGATGACATGTTGAAGAGGGCTTCTATCCTGTAAGAGTGATGGCTTCCTCTGTTGAATTCGCGGAAAGTCGGAACTTGTCCCTGAAACGTCACGACGATCAGTTTGCGGGAGAACCGCTTCTAATGATTGTCAGCTCTTAGGGACAGCTTGAGACCATTAATTATTTTGATGGTGACAGTATGTGCGGCAAATAAAATGCTGTCGTGAAGGGAAAATCGTACCTTCGGGGGGTGTGGCTTGGGGGTTGGCAATATTATCATTCGCGGCGTCCGCACGACTCAGTGACGAAAACCTCGGGAGTCATTCCAAAAATCACAATCTTCGGTTGACGTCGCTCTCTCATGGAATCACCGCTATTAGGGCAGTGTGTCGAGTTCTTCCGGAGGTCGGAGGTTCTCATTCCACGACTAGAGCTGCCACCTTTCGAGAACTCCGACACCAGAGATTTTTACATTGGGATCATCCCAAAACAGGAGATTATGACCTTGGCAGGATTGCGAAGGCTGGAATATTTCATCACTTAATACATCTTTGATCAACGTAGTTGATAACTTTTGGAGAACCACAAGACGTTTTTTAGGAGAGTGGGTCCCTAGGGAATCCCTAAGGAATCCCTAATAAAAGTTGAAATAATTTAAAGACGACCCCTATATACACAAACGTACTCTCTACAAGCATTGAATATTTCTGTCGTACTATGTGTAATACGGCATGCTTATTTCCTATTATACATTGGATCCTAGTACCTCAAGCTCTTACTTGGAGAGTGGAGTCGCTGTGTTAATTATTTCTGGTTTCCTTGCTTTCATTTAATGCTTGGTGATGTGTTTTAAAATGGCGAAATCTTCTTTTTCAAGTATAAACAAATTTTACACCTACCCTTTATTTTTTGGTGGCTGTCTTTCAAATAGGGAATATCGACTAACTGATATATCATTAATATTACGTTTTTAATGTAAAATGCGGCAGAACCAATTGAGTTGAAAGTGAGGGAGGAGAGTTCTAATCATCACCTGCTCGCACTTAAAAACGCTGTAACTCCTGAAATAGCGTTGTACGATGTAATTTTGCTTCCCTATCGAATCATCTGTATTAGTTCACGTCTCCACTCCGCCCCAGATGCAGCCAGAGAATCAACGTAGTGTCTCGGTGAGGCCGGTGGACATATCCCCGCTCCTGCAAGTTAGCATGAGTGAGTAAAATCCTCCTCCTTCGGCTGATTATGTTGTCCACAGTCCTCATTATGGCACTGGGGAGGGACTCTGGGTCGACCTTGAACGAAAACTGGGACGGATAGATCGGGGGCGCTTTTACTCAGAACTACGCATGGTTGCGATGGGAGGTACATGCATAACCACCGTCACTCCTTCTCCCTCCCCCTCTTGCGATTAGCCTACGCGCTCTCCTCCTACAAATGGATGGCTGTGAGTGAGTTTGAGCGAGTTTTCTAGCTTGCGAGTGGGTGAAATGAAATCTAGTTAACCTGTTTGACTTAGCCCTAATCAGTGAAAATAAACGAATTTTCAGATTCATCAAGGAAAATTACGTGATGCAACTCAGGTTTTGGGCAATTTCTTACTATGGGTGGGATAATTAGATAGTTTCTTGAATTTTTCGTTGCGTAACTACACATAAATAGTAGGTAACTGTTTGTTTAAATTTTAATAAGTCCAACATATGTCATATTACTGTCCATTGTTTTATTTACATCGTTGCAGCTACCGGGAAGGAATATTCCAGGCTTATAGTGAACACATATATCCACACCCAATACTTTCTTCCGTCCCCGTAACCTTTCTTGCCGCACCAGATCTTGAAAATCTATTAGATACAGCGTCGTTGCGCCGTATTTTGTTTCATAAGTAGATATTCACGTATTGTTGTCAAGTAACAATGCAAAACTATAGTTTTTGACAATCTTGGAAAACAGTGGACCAACTTTTTCAATTTTTTATGACAGATTATCCCTTAACACTGTGAAATTGATGGATAGATCTAAAGAAATGAAAAGAGAAGATGCTGCTACAAGGCTGTAGTCTTATTGAATTTAAACGAGTAATTAGATAAATCAATGTAAAAATAATTAATTCGCAAATTATATAGGGTGAAAAGGGGCTTGGCTACGAACATTTGGTGAAGAAATGTTTAGCGCGAGGGGAGTTGAAATATGCATGTAAATTATCATCGGAGTCCGAAGGGGCTTAGGGGATATGTATGACGGTAATGAGTTGGGACTTAAAGATAGAGAGTAGGATTGCTTAAGAAAGTTTGTCATCGAGGAAAGAGGTTTATTATGGGAGACCTTTGAAGAGTGATTTCGGAGAAGGATGAAAAAGCTTATACAAATTTATGCATGTAGAGATGTGACTCAGGCAGTGGAGTTAAAATGTTATGCAGTCGGGAGATGTTGAAGGGAGAAGTTGAAGAAAGATGTCTGACTGTATTTCGTTTCGCACGAGTAAAGAGCGGGCACCGAAGAAATCTATCCCTTTCCCTGGGGAGGGGGGAGGGCATCCGTATTTCTTTCCTTATCCCGCAATCGCTGTGGAGCGGAAACGGAGAAGACATCACGATTCCATAAGAGGATTAGCGAAGCTAGGGGGGAGAGAGCCTCTTTCTCAAGGCACGCGAATGGCATTGGAGGTTTTATGCTGATGGGAAATGCTGAAGATGGAAGGAATTAATTTCATTTGCAGAGTCTTTGAATTTTATCCAGTCCTTAGTTATCCCAAAGCATTCTCAATAGAGAGTGGTAGGGGACACCATTTTCTGATAGAGATTTGAATTTATGTGCGTTCGGCTATGTGAATTTCCCAACCCATATGGCTTTTCTGAATACTGGAGTTTTTTTTAGAAGCCGTAGCTTGGGGCAGGGGAAGGAAATAGACCCATTGACCTTCAGTGTATTAATGTCGATTATCATTTGGCTTTGTTCTGTAAATTCCACCCTTATGTTTCCGACCGATCTTCAGATTGAAGGCTATTTTGGGTAATATTCTCTCGAATGTGTTTGAAGAGATCTTTATTTTCACCTCCAAAGTGTTCAAGCCAAAGGAAGGTGGGGGTGAAATTTCGTGTTAAATTCATATATTAGGGTAGGGGAACAGTTCCTCTCCCTGTGCCGCCTGTGACTTCCTAGAAAGATTTAGCATGGGTTTGAGTGGACCTGTCTGAACTCTTTCGTTGTCACGGAATTTACGTTTTTCCCTCCCAGAAAGCTCACTTCTTAATCGGGAATAGATTAACTCTTTGTTTAAAGATATTTTTACCAGCCTAATACTTGATGTTAGTATTGCTGAAGTTTGTTTGAAATTTTAAACATAAATTTAAAAAGTATTTATTTGAATTAAAATTTTCCAAGAGTCAATTTAATATTTAGTTTTTTCTCTAAAAAATTGTTTAAAGAAAAACCATTTTTATCAAGAGCCGATATATCGGCACCTTGAGCGTCTAAGGATTAAGGCCTCTCTCGAATCTGGGACCACGGTCAGTAGCACTACACTCCACCCCCTGACTACAGCCAGATCGTCCATATCTTTTTATTAGAAACGGATTTCTCGCATATTTGTTCGATGGTACAAATATGGCATTCTAATATTTTAACGATCTGTCTTTTTGTGAATGCCAGGACATGCGATTCAAGAAAATATAACTCGATAACACAGAAAGAAAAAACACGAGTTATCATCTTTTTCTTCCAATCCATATCGCCTGAATCTTCAGAATTAGTAAAATATAACTCCTTATTTTCAAACAAGACTCCGTGACCTTATAGCACTCAAACCTTAGTGTAGGCTTTCGATATTCCCAAGCTTGCATGGTAGCTTTAGGATGGACCGATACGGATAAAAATATCCAGGAGAAAAACAAATACTGAGCGTGTAAAAAAAAACGGCGGAACCTTGAGAGTGGATTCCTTTGTCGGGATGCGTTTGCCAACACAAGGAGACCGAATGTTCCGTTTTATCTTCGCGCAGATGGAAGGATTTACGTCGCGAACGGTGAGATTTCGTGAAGAGCCGCCCAGTGTTCTGCTCAAAAAGCCTCGCGAGGATTCTACGGCCGCCGATTCGGGGTATCGGAAGGGAAGTATGGTGGGAATGGAGGGGGCACGGGGTTTTGGGGAAGGAGTGGGATATGAGGAGGGGCAGAAGGCGTATGGGAGCGTCCCGAGGGGCGGGGTCTTGCTCAAGGCACCCCATCCGCTCTCACGCGAGGGCTTACGGGCGCCAAGGCCTCCATTTCCCTACTCACTCAAGCTCTCACTTTCCCTCTGCCTCTCCTTTAAAAATTTCTCTCTCATTTTCTTTCGTTCCTATCCATCGCTCCGCACCTCGGCCCTTCAATCGCATCTCGACCCTCCTTCCCCGCTCGTCTGCGGCGTGGAGCGATTAAGACGACGCATTCGGGGAGATGAAAGGAGGGAGGAGAAGGAGCAGCGAGTGATGACTGGCGAGGAAGGAAGGCTGGGTGAGAGGGGGGGGACTAAAGGGCTGACGAAAGAGAGAGAGAGAGGGAAGAGAATTGACAGAGAGAGACGTTGAGAGGGATCAAGGGTGGGGAAACGGAGAGATTTTCAAGGGAGAGGGAGGTGGGAGGGGTTGGAGGAGTTGGCAGCACGTGGAATAATCGCTAACATCTCGTCGAGGATGTGGCGATGCTGGAGATGACAGGATGTGTCACTCTATAAAACGGCAGCGAAGAGGGTAATAACGGCGGATGGAGGACTGCGGATAAGAGGGATGGAGGACGAGGGGAGGGGACGTTGTTTTGGAGCGGGCCTCGCCGACGGCAATGAGAAATAATTCCGAATGAATTAATCAGGGGAGAGAGAGAGGAAGGAAGAGAGAGAGAGAGAATAGGAAGGGAAGCCCGTCTCTCTCTTATGGCTCCCCTGACTGGGTCGACGCGGCAGACGACTCTCTCCCTCTCTCCTGCCCTTCAAGGACGGCGCGGATGTCATGACCAATAATGCGCGCCGAGTGAGTCAGATCCAATGGGGAATTGATGAGTCGCGGGCCACGAGTTGAGGCAACTGTGTCCGATTTGCGTCCCCTTGAGCGATAAACAAAGGACTTTGGGGTATATTCTACCGATTCTATCCTTACCGATTTAATCAACTCAAACATAGAGTAAGACACTTAAAATGCTAGAACACGTACGGGGTGAAAAGGTGTGCGTCGAACGTGTATGACGACGGAATGAAACATGCGCTTCTCGATTGTCTCTCGAATATTCAGAGCTCAAGAGGAATAAAATAGCTAGTGAAGTAAGTGTTTGAAGAGCACATTTTCAATTCATAATTTTTTTTTATTATATGGGTATATTTTACGAAAGTAAATTTTAAGCATGTGATTGGTAACCGATTTAAAGTGGCGGTTAACGTGCTAGAGCGGCAGTCTCTTCGTTTATTCAAGGTCAACCGTACTTATGGCTGTGAAAAAGTAATTTGGTGCCGTCTCGGGATATCTTGCAAATAGTTCTTGTTTAGCTTTCGTCTAATATACTGAAATTTTTTATTTTCAATAAATGAAGTGCATCAGATGTTAATTTTGAAGAAAATTGTGATGCGGATGAATCGAGGAAGATTACTTACAGTTGACGTCATATTCACCATAAACGATAGGTGGATGCAGGTATGATTTTTGAGAGCGGAAGAAGAGATGAGGGAGCGGGTGGTAACTGATGAGGAGGGAAGGATGGAAGAAGGAAAAGGCTCGGGAAAAATAGAAAGGAAAGAGAAGAGGCCAAGAGACCTGGCAGCAGCATTGTACAACAGAAAAATCTCTACCTTTGACAGCGCTCAAATTCGGGCCCTCGGAATGTGAGATTGAAGTCACCTTAGTCCCAGTCTTAGACTTAGTCCCAGATACCTATCTATTCTAAATATAAAGGAAGATGAGGGCCTCAAAATTAGATAAATTTCTTTAACAATAGTATATATTATACACTTCAATAGTTAATATTTTCATAAAGTCATGTGAGCTTGAGCATTACCCTGGGGTTTGTTTAGACATATACGTCTCTGATAGTTTATCCAAGCCGAATACATTAGAAATCGCTTTATAATTAAACATTTTTGTCTCTCTGGAAAAAAACTGGGAACTATAAATTTAATTTAATTGCTTCCAAAGTAAATCAGTAAAAAAGTATAATATTTGCAAAAAATGAAGGATTTTGATAGCCCCCAAGGTGCACCTGTTGTGGGGCTACCATCTGTTCGACCACGTTACATCATTAGGTAAATAATAAAAAATATTAATAAATAAATATTCAAAGGAAAACGTTAACTGTAACAAAGGAAAGATATAGTGTTATGCTCGGTTTAGGTAGTAATAATTCATTCTTTCCACGTAAATTAAATAAATGATTTTTTGGAAGGAAACTTGCATCATTACCACTTCTTATGTAAAAGTTTTTCAGGTTTTTGTAAAAATACAAGTAACTTATTGGTAGTAATTTAAGCTCAATAAATAAGGGGAAAGTGTGGCAGAATCTGGTTTTCCGCATAATTGTTCGCAAAATTCTCTTTTGTCAGTAGAATAATGGATATATATTGTTTTTATATGTACCGCCCCAACATTGTATGCCGTAGGCTAATTTAGATTCTACAAGAGCTGATTATATTACCTTGAGAAAGGACATCGGACATTTGTTACTCATAAAATATAATTTGGAGAGACAGTTCCGTAATGTTACTGCGAGATTGTTAACATGTAGATTCCATTTTAATTTATTATCAATAATTGTTCCTAAATACTTAAAATCTGAAACGCATTCTATCGGGGTACAATTTATTACATAATATTCATGATAATATTCCAGTCTTCTTTATATCTATTGCATAGGTCAAATATCATGCATTTGGATTTAGGGCTTAAAGAGAGTCTATTTTGATTAAACCACTGCCTGAGTAGTACCAGATCTTTTTCCAATTTTACTTTCTCATTTATTGGAGACTGTTTCATGTCTTCAGCGCCATATTTTATGGTCACAACATCTTTTCGTGGTAACGGCATGGTACATTTAGCATTGAAAATTTTTCCGTAGTTTGGAGCAAGAAGAGACGTTAATATGGTGCTGAGATAGAGGCGTAAACAGAATACATTTTTAGCTGTACCAAGTGGGAGGCGTTCTGTATTTCTGTTAACCGAAAAGCGTTCCATGGAACCATCTCCAAGCATGTTTTATAAAAATTCCTGTGAACAATTTTTTTTCTCTCGCTCTTCGGGAATGCGTCTTGTGAGAAGAGATGTGGGTGCATCTAAGATGAATAAATTGGAGTTAAGTTTCTCTTCTCGGAAATCCTCTTCTTTCCCTCTCATAATACTTACCCGAAAATAAAAAGACCCAGACATTGGCGTAGTGGAAAGAAGTAGCAATGATCATGAGTATTCCAACAGAATTATTACGTTTTTGGATAGTCCCTGCCTGCTGTTCCCCAGCCGTTTATGTCGTCTTTTTCAACATTTCATAACGTTCCTTGTTTCCGTCGTTGAATATATTTGTGAATCTTATCTTCTGCCTGCATGTATACCAAACAGAGCACTTATTTTTTTCATACCCCTTCCGTATTTATTCAACATTATCTATTAACCACTTCAATGCTCCATTATCTCTCAAATCGCCCTCCAATCCTTTTGATTACCATCTGCGGCCAACTTCCTATTCTTTTCAACCGCCTTTACTATTTCTCATCCTCTTGATCCAGCCAGTATCGCCCATTTTCCTCCACACTCCCTTCTCAAAAGCCTCCAATTTCCGCTCATCCCCTTTCGATATCAAACGAGTTTCATGTTTTGAACTATTTCATTATATTATTATAATTATTAGTATTCTACCGGTGAAGGTAGGTTTAAATGGACATTTAATTCCTCCCACCCCCTAAATTTCACACGATGTCCCGCTTCAGCCCCTCATACCTCCTGCCACCCATCATTCCATCCAAGCTACCCTTTCTTCTCCTCCCTCTTCCCCGCTTACTCAACGCTCTTCCCTCAATCACCTCCTTCAAAAGATCATCCCCTTTTATTACCTTTTCCATCTACACCTTCTGCCTTCTAATTTCATATATCAAATTTCTTTCCTACCAATTCTAGCACTTCATCGTTCGTCTTCCTTTCGACCCACTTTACCTTCTCCATCCTTCTCCACACCCACATCTCAAAAGCCCTAAGTCTATTTTCATCTTCTTTTCGCAAAGACCACGTTTCCGCCCCATATAGTGCAACGCTCCTTATTAAACTTTTCGCTAGTCTTTTCTTCACTTCCCTATCAACGCCCCTGTCATTAGTTCATGCCTACGAGTAAATGCTACTTTTGCCAACACAATTCTCCTTCTCACTTCAATGCTGCTATATCGTTTTTCTCCCAACACACTACCTAGATAGCTAAATTTCTCTACCTGCTCTAGTTTCTGACCTACTTTTATCGTTATACTGGCCCTTTTTGTTCTTGAAAATCGCATTATTTTCGTTTTATTCTGGTTTATCTTCATCCCGTACCTTTCGCACTGTCCCTGCAATGCATCTAGCATTTTTTGCAAGCCACGGGTTGACTGGCTGACTAGCGCTTGGTCATCCGCAAACCTCACTGATTTTATCATTTTCCCCCCGACCTTTACTCCAGCCTCCAGCTCATCCCAAGCCTCTCTCAACATTTCCTCCGAGTACATGTTGAAAAGTACCGGCGATAACGGACAGCCCTGCCTGACTCCCCTCCCTATTGTGGCCCAATCCGATTCCCCATCGGCTACCCTCACCAGCGCCTTCTGCGTCATGCATAAATTCCGGATCAGTCTCCTGTCTCTCCAGTCTACTCCTATCTTCCGCAATATTTCCATTAACTCGTCCCACCTCAATCTGTCGAACGCCTTTTCGAAATCAATAAAGCACGCGAATATATCCTGATTGTATTCTAGATTCCTTTCCACTAGTATTCTCATCACTGCAATCGAATTCCGAGTGGCCCTCCCCTTGTGAAATCCAAACTGATCCTCGCCTAGAAATTCGTTTGCTCCATTTTCCATTCTCCTATTGATGATTCTAAGCACTACCTTTGCCGCATGAGAAATCAAACTTATCGTTCTATAGTCTTCACATTCTTTTGTCACCCTCTTTTTCGGTATAGGTATCAGCACGGTTTTTAAACAAAATACTCCGACCAAGCCCCCTCCTCGTATATTCTACGAACAAGTTCATATTATCTCTCCCTTCCCCCTCTTCCTAGGTGTTTCAGAAGCTCGGCTGGGATGTTATCTATCCCCACCGCTTTACCTGCCTTCATTTCTCGCAGTGCCTTCTCTATCTCACTATCCAGTATTCCGGGGCCCACGTCATACTGATCTTAGTCCTTTTCCTCTTCTATGTCCAAGTTTCTAGGCCTATTTTCGCTGTCATACAGTTCCTCAACATATTCCCTCCATATCTCCTCTGGTTCCATTGCTAAATTTCCCCTTCTGTCTTTGATGCAAGGGACCGTTTTCCATTTCTTCATTCCTGATAACATTCTAACCTTTGAGTACCCACTGCCTATTTCTCCTTCTCTCTGGAGTTTCTTCATCTCCTTGCATTGCCGACTCCACTACTTTTCTCTTGCTCACTTTGTTTCTCTCCTAAGCCTGTTGTTAATCTTCTTATAACGCCTTTTGCCTAGCTCTGTATTTACATTTTTCCATTTCCTTCTTTCCTCGATCCTTTCCATCATTTCTGCTGTTACCCATGGTTTCTTGATCCTCCTAGCGTCTACTGTTCCATAGTTTTTTTCTCACCTGCTTCTTTAATGCCGTCTTTATCATTTCCCACCCTTCATCTATTGTTCCTCTTCCCTCATGCATCTATCCATAATCTCCTGATATTTCCTCCTCTTCCCTCCAATCAGTGCTCCTACATCCCACTTTATTTTTCCTTCCTACTTTCAACCTTTTTAGTCTCATCTCACATTTCATCACCACCAAGTTATGATCGGAGTCTGCATCTGCACCTGGGAAACTATGCGAATTCTTTACGCCGTTCCTAAATCTTTGCCTAATCATGATGTAGTCTAGTTGGTACCCTCCAGTATCCCCCGGCATTTTTCATGTGTACCTACACCTAGGGTGGTGTTTCAACCACGTGTTTGTAATCACTAAATTATTCCTCCTACAAAACTCCACTGCTTTCTCGCCCCGATCATTTCTTACACCCAGCCCATACTCCCCTACTTCACTTCCTTCCCTCCCTTCCCCTACTACAGCGTTACAATCTCCCATAACTATTAGGTTCTTCCTACCCTTTACTTTCCACATTAATTTTTCCAACTGGTCATATACAACGTCTACTTCCTCTTCTCTATGTCCCCTGTCGGCATGTAAACCTGTACTACGACTACATTAGCCGGTTTTGCTTTGATTTCGATAGCCAGTATTCTATCGCTTACCTGTTCCACATTCAATTCCCTTTTTCCTAATGTTGCATTCAATGCAACTGCTACTCCCCGCTGGCTCTCTTCCCTTCCACTGTATGTAACCCTGTAGTTTTCACTCCAGAAGTCCCCCTGGTCTCTACATCTTACTTCGCTTAATCCCAACAAATCGATCTCTCCTCTCTCCATTTCACGCTTAATGTTTTCTAGTTTTCCTGCCCTTAACATAGTCCTAACGTTCCATGTCCCGATCCTTAGCATTGTTTCTCTCTTCTCTAGTTTCTTCTTCGCCGCCGCTGCTGCTGCCGTTGCTGCTGTCTTTCTTTTCGTGCAATGATTTCGTGAGATGACGACCGCATATTCCTTGCTTTCCCTGCTGCCGGGCACGACACCCGTCCCACTAATTTGGTCGTGGGCCCCATTGTTGCCAGGATTCAATTCTCTATTGTTCAAGTCCATTGTGTTCTTGGGAGAGTTTAATTGAGGTAGTTTCCCGTTGCCTGCCTCAATAGTGTTTTTAACGTGACACCATCACTTGATAGGCCACCCCACTGGGGTCAGACGCCTTCTCACAGCCGCCTCTCTGAGGAACAGACGCTGCGAGCACGGTACGTGGACTACCTTTCGTCAGGCTCCTACCCTTCAACCTCTCTGGCATGGGTGACCCTAACAGGAGCAATATTAGTTGCTCCCGCCAGTGCAGCTCTAGGGGTCCCGGGAACACGCAAGCCCCAATCCCACCACGGCAAGGCGTAGTCCATGAGGAAGGGCTATTTCACTATAGGGGCCTTTAATATATGAGTAAACTCTAGATATGAATCTGAATTTTCTTGAAGTATTTCGTATAAAATTCCCTTTGTCACTATCGTTAATATTCCTTATGAGAGTTTCCGTGGGATATTTATCAAAATCGAGTATTTCATTGGGTGACAAATGTCGTAAACGTCTGTGAGGCTCTCGTCTATGACGTGGATATTTATGTTTAAGCATTGTTTCCCTCGGGATTTTTGCAGTAATATGTGCAATAAAACTAAAGCTATTAACCGCTTGGAGATTAAAATATTTCAATTTTACACCAACTAATCTTTAATCCTTATGTTTTATCTCTCCTATCTATGCCTTTCATCGCCTGAGCAAACCAAATAGGGACGAATTAGTTTGTTTACATAATATTTGTACATCTTTAATTTACGCAAATGTCTTGCCATCTCATTTATTAAGTTTAGAATGTTTGATGTAAGTATTTAGGAAAATGACTTCACATGATTAAATGATATTATATTTTTAATTTGTGCGAAGCTTATAAGAAGATAAAAATATTTCACTTTCCCACATGAGTGATATTGTAGAGATTATTGACGAGGTCCTAGAGCTTGCTTTTCTCAGCGACAAGTTATCTCTAATTGTGCTGTCATAGATAGCTACTAAAAGCTTCGCTCATATCTTTAACGATCCGGAAAGAATTTTCCTCGTCAGTATCATTTGATGCATGAAGTGAGTGGAAATGAATTGATTAGTATAACGGCCTGTATGTATTAATTACTGTGCTATTAATTTAGGTGCGAATGGAAGATCTGTGGCTCTAGTAGCTCAAGTTTATGTATGCTATATTTTTATACTACTTTATTTTTTTATATGACTACAGCATCGGAAATATGTTTTGAAGTCTCAGAGAGATCCGCAGTTATATTGCAAGCTTCACTATCTCACCTTTATTCTTAAATGGAATCTATTACATGGCTGAGGCTGTGGATTTTATGATGCAGACGCTCGTGGAGATTGCTGAAAAAAAATCATTTTTCACTCTTTGAAAACGCAGTCAGGCTATTCAGCTTTGGGTCATATTTCACGTGCAAACACGCACATGCATTATAAAATGGAGGGATGTTTACATTAAAAAACTTGATCGAGCGAGAGAAGCGCTCGATCAAGTTTTGCATTTGAATAAATGACGAAAGCCACATGACGACGCGATGTTAGTGGATTCCGACCTTCGAAAGGGACCGTACGGTATATTTAGTGCTCTCGTTAAGTTCCACCCGCTGGAATTTCTTCTGTAGTCTGGTATTCCTCGGAGGTAAGCGCGTAGTCAGCAGACGGCCCCATAAATGCCCGAACGTCTTACTCAGCTCTTCAACACAGATCACAGATAAACCCTCTCTCCTCTTTACGCAGAAGGGGAAAGTACGCTTGCGCCAGACAGCCACCTTGCCGGTCGCTTGATGTTGTCATTTCTCCGGGCATCAAAACAAGTTCAAAGTTCGTCCCCGCCTCTCCTTCTCGATTGAGAGATTTTTTTATACGCCGTCCGCCGACGGTGAAATGGCCTCGATCCCTCTCGCTTTTTTTTCCGCCAATCCTCGAGAAACGGCGGCCGCAAGCTACGATTTTTACGGCCCCTCCGCTCCACTTCACTTCTCGTCGATCCCCCACACGTCCCCTCATTCACTCCTTCGACTACGCCCACTCGCGATTGGCGCCCCGCAGCGGGACGGGGCGAATATTTAGGTGACGTGCAAAAGGGCTCGATATAAAGGACTCCATTGCTTTTAAAGAACGGCCGCTTTCCATTCCGCGTGGATGCTAACGAGGAGGTGTGGGTCGTCAGGGGGCTGGGCGGAGTGGGTGGCGTGTTTGGGAAGTGAGGTGGGCGTGGAAGGGTCACACCTCCTCCCCGAGGACAGGAAGGTAAATAAAAGGGTTGAAGGGGGGAGGAGGGGGGGGGTGGTGGCCGAGGGAATCCACCCTTGGAAGGTGTTGGCGTAACACGCGATTTCCTCTCTCTCGTTGGGGTAGCACCCAGAGAGGAGACCTTCATGAAGCGTGCTTTTGTATCCATGGATCTTTGAATCCATCGTTTCTCTATTTGAGGAAACAAAATTTATCATGTTCAAAAAGTAAAACCTATTTTGCGTGAAGGGAATGCTCCAGACGGTTATTTAGACACCTGTGTAGGTCATATTTGTGCGTAATGGTCAAGAATTGTGAAATAAAGGCGTATCCGGAAATACATCTTTCATCCGCTCGGTTGGCACGCAATTTCGTTTGAGGAAAAAAAACATTGCACTCGGAGATTTCAGAAAGCGCTCCGTATGCCATTAAAATAAATTTAAAAAAAACTGTATAATACAGTCAAACTCGGATATAACGAGATCCAAGGGACCAAATACTTTTGCTCGTAATATCCGTTACTCGTTATATCCGTTACGAGTAGCAGCATGTAATGTCACTCACTGTCTTTCCTCTCTCACGCACACACGCGCGCTCACACACATACTATTCTAATGCAGAGGTGATAAAATAACAAAGATTAATGTAAGATTGAAATTACAAAATGAACAACTTATTCAGTAAACTATCCACATACATGATAAATTTACAAGAAAAAGTCCTTGGTACGACAGTACAGCCACTGCTCGTTCATTTGGACTAAATATTTTCTCGTTACAACCGTAAGGCTCTCTAATACAGTCTCGTTTTAACCGTTATATATTGCTCATAAAATGCATTATTTCCAAACAACCCTTCTCTCTTTCCTCGTAACAGCCGAGATCTCGTTTTAACCGTGCTCGTTATAAATGAGTTTGACTGTATATGCAAATGTGAAATCAGTAGTTTAAGAGCTATTTATAGAAAATAAAATACTTAAAACAGAACACAATTATAAATTGGGAATATTTTTGACGTGTAGTCTTCTCCACACAGTACTGTCGTATATATCGGCTTCATTGCATTCCGTAAGCACGTCGAATCTGATAGTTCCATTTTGAACAATTAAATTCAAGTTCTAAGAGTTGAGCACTTATCATACCCTATGAACCGCTAAAAAATGAAAATCTGGCCTTGACAAGATTACGAGAGTATAACCTTCAATTATAGAATTTTAAATCCAACATTCCTGTGAAATATATACATTTTCCGTTGTGTACTCAAATCCTATTGCCAGCCTGCTATATAAAAGTGGTTTCCTTCTGGATTCAGGAAGGCGATACTGTTTTAATGGAGGAAAATAATTGATTATTCTAAGGTAATCAATTGTGTCAGCAAATGTGGAATGTTCACTTAGAATTGATAATAATTAATAATCTCAAATTAATTCCTAATTATCTACGAATCATTCTCTCGAGGGGAAGGAGCTAGGGCGAGTTTCTATGCATTAGTTACTGTGATTAAGAACTTTGTTGGATATACTAAAACTTAGGCTCCCTGAATCTCATATCTAAGTTTACTCCTTTTCTAATTCCTTATAACTCTTGGGGAGAGAGAAGTTTTAACTCATTTAAGTCTCTCTAATCGTCTTATTGATCGTATCGACCGTAATGTGCTAAATTGCGATAGCAATCGGAAAATATATCGGCTTAAAATTGACTTGTAAGTATTAGTCTAATCGTCCTCGCGTTTTGTATCGATCACCCTTTCAATTATCGAAAAGGTGTCAGCACGTGGGCTCAACCTTCGGCCTCGTAGGGAACCAGTTGTGCTGCACGATCCTTAACGGTGGGTTTCGGTCCCAAACAACGGTGGTGGTGACCTGCCGTCCGACGCTCCACCTTTCACCTACAGACAACGTCGCGTCGCCTTGGTTCGGTCCCGACGATCACCGGCGTGCGATCAGCAGGGAATTATTACCTCCGGCTTACTCGGCATGTTCTCGACGAGCTTGTCGGACGGAGAGAGAGAGAAATAGCTGGTGAGAATGACTAACTTCTATCCAACGGTCCCCGGTACCGTGTTCGAAAACAGAGCGTAGATTAATGATGTCCCACCGGTGTTTCTCTCGCCAGTCCGAGAGCCGCCAACTTGAAACTTGTCAATACACTCCCATCCATTCTAATTAATCAGCTGCCGCCGTGGCCATTACCATTCGAAGTGGGCACCACTGTTTTAGTTGGGCTTTATAATGTTGCTTGTTTCGTAATTGAAGGCATTCTTGTTTCGAACGGCCGTTCTTCATCATTAGTTTGGCGCTTATCTCTCTCCCTTGCCATCTACGCAATGCATCTGCGAGTTTCTTTATATAGTTTGCTACGAAAGTATATGATTTGGTATACAACATTGTTGTAGGAATCTAAGGTTTATATTTGTGCTTGCCCTTGTTATGGGTTGATTATTTGTTTTCCTTTTCTCATTAAGGGATTGCATTTTCACCGTACTTCGTCGCTTTTTTGCACAATTCTATTTCGTTCATTTGCCCTCTTCGTCTCGATTCCCCGGCCTTTATAAATTATTATCGATGTTTCAGACGTGGAGTAAATGGAGAAGGGTAGGGAAAATTTGTCCATATTGATAAGCGAGTTAATTAGAACTGAGAGAGGTCCGTCGCACTAATTTGGTTTTGAAAATGGACAGTTGATGATCAGTTTTTTATCCAGTGATCAATATTAGTCATTTCTGAAAGCAAATTGCAAACAAGCGATTCCAAACCCATACTTTTGCATTCTCCTTGGCTTTTTTTTCAAACTCTATTAGTTTTTTAATTTATTTTCTGATCCTGCTGAGAATTTTTGGAATTAATTAAGGATTAAAAAGCTGGATTTTGATCTTCTCCAATTCAATTATTCCTAGAAATCTTGATCAACGGGGACCAGGTTGTTATGGCGCCTTGAGTATCTGGTTTCCTATCACGAGAGCTCAGTTTTGAATCCCGGATGAGGCAGATTTTTCATTGGTATACCGTCCCTACTTGGATGCTGTGTGGGGAACATTATTTCCTCCGTCGGATGGGAAATTAAACCGTGGACCTCTTGGCGCCTTTCGCTAATAGTAGGCTTATGCTGACTTTCTTTCTGCCCTTTCTCCTTTCCTTGAAAAATTCACTCCTCTGACCAATCAACCACCTGTCCTAAAATAGCGCAAGGGACCTTAGCTGTCGGTAATCTATCCCGAGTAAGTATTACTCACGAACAAACGACCAAATCGCGCACCAAAATTGTTAAACTTTCAACGGATTACTTCCAAATGTCACTACTTTTTGAGATCATTTTCTGATGCTTTCGGGAAATATTGGTGTTTGATCGTGGTTTAAAACGTCGGCTTTTCGCACCCTTTGATTAATTTCGTCAATTACTTGAGATGTCTTCAAGTGAAAAAAACTGTCGGGCGGACCCAAAGGTAAGGAGGCGCTTCTGTCTATTTGATATTTTTATATGTCGCCTTGATCGAGAGGCGTCACTTGAATGATGAAGGGCACCAACTCCTTGCACCACCTCCGAAATACGATCGAAGGTTTCACTTTTCCGGCGGTATTAAGGTGGTGATGATCCTAGCACGATTTCAATGATAATGGCCCAGTCGGAGACGATCTCTAGAGGCAGGCTCGAGGTCGCTCGTAAACGATAAAATTGTCCCTGAAAACGCTGAGGGGGTGCGTTTCTGTTTACGACTACTTTTACGCTAAGATTTGGGAGCCTCATCATCGCCTCCTTCTCCCGGCCTATCGATTCACCGCGGAACATACGGGTGTTTGTCCCTTCCATCATGACGACATAAGGCATAAAGATATATATATTTTTTTTTTCCTGATGTTCACACCTGTGGATCTATTTTGCTTTAGAAACAAAATCGGATAGCCGCCTCCAAACGTCGTGGTGAGATCGCATTGAGGAAAACCCCGTGGCCCGTGAGCTTCTAAAATGAATATTTGGATCTTTTGATGTAAAGGGATTTTTTTTCCAAAGACATTGGCATTTTCCTCACTTATAGCAGTTCACAGATCGTTCGTCATCCCTCACTACAATCCGCCCCTGAAATAGGGTAGGCCGCAATTTATTTCTGTTTACATCGAGCCGTACACATCCTGTCCATTAATTCTTTTCCCGTCAGCGTCGTCCAAATAATGGTGGATTGGGATGGGATGAGAAGGCATGGCGATCTGTTTGCTATAACTCGGATCCCAAGCGTATTTTAAAGGTTAATACTCTTCAGGCACCCATTGTGGTGAGAACTTAGGCGGTTTGAGTTATATTTAGGTTGGGGAAGTGCTTCCGTGGTTAGAACGCGGCTTCGAACACATTAGTCACGGAGTGTGTTTTTCCCACAACATATTGCGTCACGCCATCTTTTTTGGACTATTTCGGTTAATTTTTGTTCAACGTTTCTTTGACAGCTTCAATGTACTCATTTGTGCCAATGGGATATATAATCTCATATAATTGGTAATCCTTTGAACGATTTTGGCGTGTTGGAAAAAGGCTTTGAATGCCTTGTCACTCCGCGTTTTCGTAGCTGTATGGGTAAAATGGGTAAAAGGGGTTCTTTGGTTTTCCTCAAAATGAATGGATCTTTTGTTCAATCTCTTTTTACTAATGAAAAGCACACGTAAGACCGAAGGTTTTCCCGGCGAACTAGCTGTAGAAAATCTTCTCGGGTTTTTCACCGGGCCATGGACAACCTGACCCAGTAGAAAACCCGAGAAAATGTTCTACAAAAGCACACATCAAAATTACATCCCCGTATCACACTTTCCATCATTCCTTTCTTGTTTCACGAAAAAAGAAAACGCTTCTTTGGATTAATAACCCTCCGTTTCAGCTCAGATACTCTCAGGAATCCCCTGTTTTTTTAAAATATCTCAAGAGTAGATCTTACGGCGTGACTTCAAAGGGTGACCGAAAGCCAAAGGCTTCAGATCGTATAGTCAAATTCCTTTGGCTTATTCTACCGCCCATTGAGTTCTTCGCTTGCGGACACGCCTTTATAATTTATGCTATGAATACTTATTTTTTTCTCTTGTTGAGAGAAGATTCATACATCTTGTAAACTGTTTGAGAAATTCACTGGTATATTAGTTAATTCACGCCTAATGAATGAATTCAGTTTGGTTCAGATGGTGGTAAATGCTTTTTACAACGTAAAGGAAAAGATGAAAAGCAAATTTGAAAAATAACCTATGTTTGTAGAGATTTATGCAATAGTCATCGTTACACTATAAAGGCACTTTACTTTGCGGAAACTAAGATTAAAGAGTAGATATTCACTGTTCATAAGTTTGCCACGTAGACACTTGATGCTACCCTAAGATTTAACTTTTGTCGTAGATTGGATAAAACATCATTTAATTGAACTTGAAAAAAAAACTGGTGGGTGCCATTTAAATTTTAATGAAATCGAGATAGGCAAGTCCTGAGTCGGCTCTCCATTTGAATAGGATGGCGTTTGGAATTGGCTCTGAGCCATGAGAAAATATTAAAACTACTATTTTAACAGGCTGTCATCACATATGAAGGAAATAGTTTGCATCACCAAATGCAAAATGCTTCCTTCTGTATCTGAAATGGGCTATTGTTTTCGTTTATGTAATCCCCATCGCATCCCTCTAATATACTGTAAGCAACCCAAGCCACCCTTTTTAGAGAGATTGGCAATCATTGTTAATTTATTCCATTGAGAAGTAATAAGGAAGAAACAAGAGTCAGAGGAACAGTTAGGAATTGAAAGAATTCCTGCATAGGTGTCATCCTAGACACTCGAATAACAATGGATACTTATGATCCTCATATTTCCGCATTCCATAATACTGAGTAGGTGTTGAATTCTAGGGATTCCTCTGGTAATCCTCGGACTCGAATATCTCAGGGAATTGTTACTACCTCGGAAAATCGACCCCCCGGGGCAGCGGCGTTGGAAGTGGGGGAGGGGGGGGCAGGAGGGGCCAAAGGCGCCCCCCCCAGAATTTTCCCCGGACCCTTGAGAAATGAGTAGTCTTCATTAATAAAAGTTTAATTTCCCTTGTTTCCACCTTGATTTTTATCTCTTATGACACATTATCACACATTATCACACCTTCATATACTCTTTTAGCGCAATTCTAGTCTTTACCTCCTTCTATCCGCAAAAAATTCGGGCTCTTTTCTTAGGCGCCGGGCCATTTTCTTTGGAGCCGGGCCCTTTTCAAGTTTGGCCCCCAGCGAAAATAGTGCCGACGCCCCTTCCGGGCTTCGTTGGGAGAATCTAGTGAGGAAAAAATCCAAACCAACTTTAATCCTCTACCTGTAGCGTCAGGAAGAATCATTCAATCTCTCTCCACTCCAAGCGGGTGATATCGATGGACAGCTGACTGCCACCCGAACAGACCTTCGAACGGGTTCTTGTCATAAAATCGCAATCGCTCGATAGAAAGGTTTAAAGATGCCTGGAGGAGGGAAAAATCTGGGCGGGGATGTCGCCCTTCGGAAGATGTCACTGCCGCGAGGAATAACAGGGCGGGGACGAGGCGCAGGTAATCGATTTATTTCGAGCGGATTCTGGATCATCAGGTATTCCCTTCTTCCCTACGATGGAATCAGGGTGCGTACGAAGACGGGAGCTTGGGAGGGGGGGGGGGGGGGGGGGGGGAAAGTGTGGCCCGGGGAGAAAAAGGAGAACAATGGCGAAGGGTAGTCGAGGGGCAGGTCATGTAAGGAAGGGACAGTGCTTCTACCCACCAACCCTCGTCCCCTCCTTCAC
The DNA here is from genome assembly GCA_933228895.1 of Platycnemis pennipes. Classification (NCBI taxonomy): domain Eukaryota; kingdom Metazoa; phylum Arthropoda; class Insecta; order Odonata; family Platycnemididae; genus Platycnemis; species Platycnemis pennipes. The sequence continues at coordinate 69,348,222 of OW121847.1, read as the reverse complement.
TCCCCCCTCAGCAAGTGATCACACTCCTCGGCAAAAAGGCGTCCTGATGAGCCCTTTATTAAGCGACTCTCGCGGAGGGAATCCGGTTCAAGTGTTCTATCTCTCTCATTGTGCGGTTGGCGCGAGGACGGCCGTCTTTTCTAATGCCCTTGCCGCCACCAGCGGTTCCTTCCACTCTCTCTGCAACGAAGTATTATGTCCCTATGGCTCCATGGATCATAGGGATTCTGTTTAATGAAAGGGTATGCTTGAAGGCGTGAAAATCAAAAGTATTTATTGAAATATAATTTTTTGGACTCTTTGCGCGCTTTTTTTGTCTCTTCCACATCGAGACTAGTCGTTTCTACGCTTTCTGGAGGCATTTAACTCCTAATCATATTTTGACGAGGCGCACGTATTCCATCTTATGGTTAGTTAATGGGATGAAATGAGTTCTACTGCTTTATTTTCATTCGTTTTGTGAGATAACGTAGTCAATTTTATATTTAGTGTCGCGAGCAAATATTCATTTCATGCTTTATTTTTCTACTTTAACTTCCTATTCATCTCTTAATCTTGTTGATTTTTGTTGTATAATTGATTGGAAGTAAACTTAGTTTTCAAGCAATAAACAGTTTTTACATTATGTTAATGATTTTTATAGGTTATATTTTAGGGAAATAAATAGGAAATTTAATTTATCTTCCATAGGAAGTTATTTGTTTTAATCAATGCCAGCAAATTACATCAAGCATTATTTCTGGTGTTTACGTTGGAAAATATTTTATATTTAGTGTAAACATGATTTTCATGAACTTTTGGTGACAAAAGTATGAAACGTCTCCTATTCGTTGGTACTTAATGTTATGTGACCTTTCCTTTAATGGAAAAGTAACTGCTGAAAATTTTGTTATATTGGCCGATGGGTGATCATTTTTAATACATACAAGTACAATATTACTAAATTTCTATTCTGAGGAAGCTGTATTATGGTTAGCGACTTTAAACTGTTAGAGGGATAGAGTAGCATAAATTATTCCGTCCAATGGGTTGGAAAGCGGATGTTTAAAAGACCTGGATCTTTATAATGCGCCTCGGCAAGCGAGGATCATCAAAAAAATAATATTCTCCTTGGTGTTAAAATGAATTCAGGCCTCAATTATTCACTTATCATGTTTCAATCCTCAAATGGCTCATAGATTTCCCTATCGTTGAGGACATTTGTTTGCTGTTTATTTGCTCATACAGCCTTTCAAAATGTATTGCCGTAATTACCGTTTTTCCTTGTATGGAGAGGGCGCATGTCACTCAGGTACAGGAAAGATTGCTTTGCATTCGAACGTGGCCTCCGTCCGTTAAGTCGGGCACTTCCTCCACTCACCGAGGAAGCGTGTCGCACGTGGAGTCATGAGGCTGGTCATAAAGTATCGGTGGCGGAGGCACGGAGAACCCCGTAAGTAGCCTCAGGTACTCGTTTCCTCTTCCTTTTTCACTCTACCATCGGTCTTCAGCGTCTGTCGGATGAACGGTTGCTCTGTAGCTCTGCGCAGATGCTTGCGAAAACTGCATTTAATTATATAGTGATACTCGTGAAGGTTAATGATACTACGAAAGTTTTTATGCTAACAAAAGACCTGTATAATTTTCAGTGGATATTCTGTAAGAATTGCAATGATTCACCTCGCTAGGTAGTACAGATGCTGAACATATCTTCTTGAGAAAATATTAACTGCGCAGCTGAGGCTGCTCGACTTTCTGTATTATTTACAAAATAATTTTCAATTTACTATTGCTGATAATTATCTTCCGTTTTTATGCTATTTTTAAAAGTACCTTTGTGTTTATCTGTTTCAAGTTGGCTTGGAAGTTTGGTATAGGATGCTTTGTTATGAAACTTCGCCCTTGTGACCCTGATAGAGAGCATAGTTATTATATTCTGAGTTTTGCTGAATGATATGCTACTTGTGTAAATTATCGCATACTTTTTATCTTCTCCCCAGTTTTATATTCCTTATTATTTTGTTGCTCACCTCAGTGACATTGATTTAGAAAATTTGTGACTTACCGCAGCTAAAAAATGTGCACCACCGATACTTCAAATGTGTACGTGTCTTTTTGAAAGGAATTAGGGGGTTGTTACCTCGACTTTATTCGAGTGACGTGAGATCTCATCCGTCGGATATTTTTAATGATATCGTTAGAATTGTTTAAACATTGAATCGTTGATTTTGTATGTCGACTGTTATAGTAGCCCGTAAGGTATGATCGAAGATCGTTTCAAGACTTTGAAGCCGAGAATAGCCCTCACAGCGTTATCCAGATAGAGTTTCAAAGGCCACACACACTCTCTCTGAGAATGGTAAACACTCGAAAGCTCACTCAATCACGGTAGGACGTGCTCACGTTATCTTCAAAAGCGTGGCAAGATGGCATTGTTCCGCATGGCCGATTGTGTGAGATCATCTTCCGAGATGAGCGCCTTGCCGGACCTGCCAAGGAATTGTCGCGTCTCTCCAAAAAGGAAAGGGCGTATTTGATGCGGGGAAGAGATTTGCGGAAAAAAATGAGAGTGGGAGAATGCGACTAATATGTCTTTTGAATTCTTTCTCTCTGTCCGTGAAGGTCGGTTTACACAAAGAAATAAATAGCACGACTTGAAGTAGCGTAAAATTGTGAAAATATCATATGTGAAAGGGTGGAAAGAGAACGGGTGGTATTTTTTCCGCAGTCTTCCGTACATTTGGGAAGCTTCCATGCAATGCAATGTTGCTTTACGCGATACGATGCATAAGATGCAATGCTTTGAGATGCACTCTCAGCATCATCATCGGTCAACAAACCTAGGATTGGTTTGATGCAGCCCTTCACTTGATTATTCTATCGGCCAACCCCTTCATATCAACGTAATTTTTCTCTTTTACATCCTTCACAACTTGCACCATATATCTCATACGAGGCCTGCCTTTTCCATCCTTTCCGTTCACTTTTCCCTCGAAGATTGTCTTTATTAGGTCATCTTTCTTAAGATATGGCCGATTAAGCTGTCTCATTTACGTAAAAATAAAATACTTTGTGTATTCCACAACATTTTATATTCCACATCATTTTAAACCACCGACCCGGGTTTCTCCTACTTCGTAGAAATTTTCATTTTTTAAAAAAAAGGCCCTGAAAATGTTTACGGATTATGCGAAACCCGGGTCAGTGGATTAAAATTGTGTGGAATATACAAAGTATTTTATTTTAATTTTACGTAAATATGCAGTTCCACTAGGTTACGCCTGAAACTGTGCAGTTTAAGTTGTCCCATCTTCTTTTTAGGGATTTCAGGAGACTTCGCTTTCCTCCCACTCTTCTTAAGACGTCTATGTTTGTCACTCGATTGATCCATTTTATCGTCATCATCATACTGGTAGCACCACATTTCAAATGCTTCCAGCCTTGACTTCTCTGCTGCCTTTATCGTCCATGCTTCGCTGCCATATAGTAAAATGCTCCAGATGTATGTTTAATTAAATTTTTCCTCACTTCCACACTTGTATTTGAGATGCACGTTGCACAGCCCATCTCGCCATCCATCAGCTACCCAGTCATAAGTACCGCGTGAACACCTCCCGTATTCCACACGTGCACGCATGCAAATCCGATCGCTCGGGAAATTCGCGCTCTTTCGGCATCTCGGAAAGGTCGGGGAAAACGAGAAAAAAAAAATAAAACCATCCTTCCCTTTGCCATCCATGCCTTTCAAGTGGTGATCTCCCTCATTGTACTCCCGTGAGGGACCGAGTGAGAAGGGTTTCCTCAAAGGGATGGAGGGGAGAAAATGCGCAAAGGCCGCTCATTGTCGCGGAAATTGGTAGGCTGGCTTCATTACAAAGGGATGATGCTGGGGGTGGTCGAGGTTGGGGAGGGAGGAGGGCGCCCGCAGGTGGGGGGGGTAGGGGGCTGTACTCCAAAGTGTCGCCGCCGACGGATAGTCGTCGGGGCGGCTGGGAAGGTCCCACGGAGGAGAGAGGCGGGCGGAGAGGAAGGGGGATCGATGTCCTCCTCTCACAGGGTCGGGCGATGTCGGCGGTTAGGGTGGTCTTTTCGAGGAGCGCTAAGGTCGGGAGCGGCGCTATGAGGGTGGGGCGTGCGTGGGAGGCTTTGGTCGGCGGCGGGAGTGCTGTGGGAAGAGAAGGGGAGGAGGCGGAGGCGACCTTCTTCGGTGAGTGGAGTGGACTCGGTCGCGAAATCCACTGGTGGGGCGATAAGCGGGCTTGGGTGGGTGGGGTTGGAGGAGGGTAGTGTGTCGCGTTGACCCCGCCCGGAGTACCCCATCCCGTTTGACGGTTTCATGCGCGAATAAAGGCAAGGTGACGCCTCCCATTCCGCCGTAAAAAGGGGGAGGTATAATTTTTGATATTGGAATAAATTTTGACCAAATCATTTCATGCGCTGCCTGTACGTTTTTGGCGAAGGTCGGGACAAAAATGCGATACTCGTCATTCCACGGTGAGAAATTGTTTCGCGAGCTTAAAAAGTTGAAAAAAAATCCTTATTGCGGTAGGCTTGGGTTTAGCTGGTTAACAGCTAAGGCAATATCGCATCATCTAACTCGCATCGTAATCCTTGGATAAACACAAAATACTTCCCTGAGACAGGATTCCAACCTGCTATTGATAGTGATCCGCCTATCGCGATAATACGTATATCGCCACGTTGAATATTATTTATGGCTAGAAATTAAGTTTGAATTTTATCGTAATACTGATTTTTAATTTTGTTCGCCCGCAGTGCTTAAAAGTGAAAATTTTGAAGAGTTGTATTCCATATGATGGAGATTATTTTTAATTCACCGCATCATCCTAGCGGACGGAAACAGTCTTTGGGTGATGAGAACACAAACAGCATTATCTTGCAATTATCCTTATTCATGAAGTTTGTTTACATATTTATACGGTCGTCGGATTTAATGCCATGGGTAGGTACATGTCTTAATCAAAGACTACTTGAGCTTCCGTGTCTCCTTCGAAATGGAACGGAAAATGAGGTTATGCTAACACATTTTGAAGTATACGAATCCAAGAAATCCGCGAGGGCGGGCCCCATGCTTAGTAAAATATTTTTAGCAACTTTCTCGTTGTTATAATGAAAGATTTTTTTATCTTTCTGTTTCAAATGGAACAGTAATTAATTCACGATTTACTCACTTCTCTTTGACTCCATGTATCACTGGTCGAGAGAACTTCGTATTTCACAGAGCGAATTTTGGCATCATTACATACCCCCTTCTATCTCCTAAGCTGCTTGTTTTAATTACACTCCAGCTTGTTCAAGTTTTTTTCTCTTTCCAGCCTGTTTTTATAACATTCTCATATTTTATTTGAATCCAATTAAAACCCATTGCTCGTTGTAATCTCTCATACTACGTTAGAAACGGTAGTAGGAGTGCAAACAATTCATGGGTCGTCTGTAGCAAAGGTTAACCCATGTCGTATCGAGCAAAAGCCACCTTTTCCGCACTATAGTATCCTTAAGTCTTAGTTGGCCTTCCTTTATTGAGTAAGCCACGAGAGGATACAAATCAAGTATCACTAGCGTTCGGGTTTAAGGTGTTTCAACTTCCAAGGGTACCTTTTCTACTAAACTTCTTGAATGGGTTGGTACAAAATCCATATCCACACCGATTTCAGAGTAGAATTACTTTGAAGTCAGTGGCATATGAATTACTTCATTACCCCTGAATTATAAAAAATCGCTAATCTCGGATGCTGAACCAGTGACCTTCGGTTAACCAGACTTGCACAATACCGGCGTTGCTACCACGGTAGGTGTGTCATGGTAAGCAGGCAGTGCATGGAAAACGTTGAGAACTACATAGTATATGTAGGTCTCAACATTATATGTAAATAGCAGTTGCACGTGGTAAATTGTTTGATTGCGCGGGAAAGATATTTTCACAGATGGGTGCATGTGTCAAATTTCTATCCAACTATACAGCGTAAAATCACCTTACGTTCAAAGGAGTTTAAGAAAAAAATTCGAACGTATAGAAAGTGTCCCTCGGAAGACCTTGGTTGGGAACTCTAGAATCTAGAAGGTTGTTCACAAGATTTAAGTTTATCGAAAAATGCAAATTTCATGACTTCGAATATGACACTGCGTACATATTTCACAACACAATATTCACAACATTAGTGAGACAGACAGAAGTGACAAATTAAGAGAAATCAACTGACGTACCGAGCGTTACAAAAATATATTTCCCCAAGCACAATACACGACTGCAAGCAAACATAGTATAATTCTTTCAAAAACATAACATACCATGTTACTTTATGAATCAACAGTTTTTTCGGCTAAAACTCAACTTCACGACCTACTACCTACCATCCATCACCATTCTATCTACGATTATCTACCATCCCCTGCCAAACGCTCTTGTGACGGCTCGCAGGGTAAAATGTAAATATTTTAGAGTAATTCCGAAGTTTCTTAATTTATGCTTTGCGTTGTGGAAAAATTACGCTCATACCTACAACGTGCGCTGTGTGACTTGAAGGAGGGTGAACTGACTATGATATAAAAGATTCATTACATGCATGCCGCAATATCTCCTTAAGTAAGTCTTGGAATGGCAGATATTAGACTATTTACATTGGTGCGCCATGTGTTTGGTCGCTGCAACAAAGATCTCGGAGCTGCCAGTCTCCACGCTCCTGGAATCTTAAAATATTTGCACATTTGGCGGGTCGTCCAAATCGCCTCAGACGTTTAATTTCACTGCGTCGCGGAAGCCGAGCCAAGTTTAAAATTAAAAATTTCCCCAATGACTTCACCGTCGCTTTGAGGATTAATAACACTTTGGTAGCGGCGAGCGCTCCCAAATGCTTGCCTTGATGCCCTATTGGTGGGCTTGTCTTGGTAGGGAAAATGGGGAGAGAAAGAGATTATTTCCGCCATTTAATTTTCGGCGCTGATTCCCTATTCCGTTATCTAACCACTCCAAGATCATTATATGAGGTAGTCTCAAGGGGTAATGAAATAAATAGCTCATATGTTAAAAATACTTCTACGCTTTAAAACTCAATGAGTATGCAATGTATTTCAACCCTATCCATGGCAGTTCAGCAATCATCTGAGGAAACATCCGAAGCTTATGAAATTTATGTCGTTCAGACGAGCCTAGCAGGTTATCTCAACAAAGATTACACCCTCAATCCTAATATTAAGTGCTCCTAGAGCATAGTGCGTTGCCCTGAAATGTATAGGACAATAAAAACCCTACGTGAGCGAGTAGTGATACCTTGCCTTGCGACAGAGATGATTAATTATATCATTTTCATGACTAGAAGGTTCCTTACGTAGGCTTCCGCGGTGCGTCAATGTTGAAGATGCTAGTCTTCCGGGCTTTCTGCCGAGTAGATCCATTTTCTTGGACGACGGTTTCGCCGGCGTCTTCAGGTCAGAAGTGTCCAAGAAAATGGATCTACGCGACAGAAAGTCCAGAAGACTAGCATCTTCATGACTGGAAAGTGAAGAAATAATATGTGGCAAAAGAGTAGTTATATTTCCACTATAACACTCTCATGACTTCATTGAACATTCTAATAAAATTCCGATACGCGGTCGTTTTCTCTCACACTTGGGCAAAGGGTTCGCGGATCAAATTCATGTCCGCCGTTGTGGAAGAAATTTGTTTCAGTTTTCTCCTTTTGGACGATCAAAGCACAGCCGCTTCGAGGGGAGCGAATTAATTCGAAATTTTATTGCCGAGACGGTACTGCTGAGAGCGACGTGTGGGAGAATATGGCCTTTCCACGTTACGTGTTGAAAAGAGATTTTGAAATTGATTCCTTTTTAATTCTTCTCTGGCGAGACGGTTATTATCCCCAGAATGATAGCCTGGATAGTCCTTCATGGAAACTTTTAGATGCAGTCTAATAATCCCATTCATGTCCATTCCAATGAATGAAACGGCGAAACAACTACAGACACGTTCACAAACACGTTAACTTACGTAGGAAAAAGCTTAGTGTGGTTCCAGGAGGGAATTTCATGCGCAAACTATGGCAAAGATAATCGGCTATTGTTAAAAGTATTATGACTAATTTGCATCATTAATAGTAGGTATATAAAGGATGGAATAATTTGGTCGTCAATCTACATTGTGCTAAAATTTCTCTAAATCCCAAGTTAGGAAATGCAGCACTGTATAATGTAGAATCGTAGTGCAGTCGCACATTCCACCACAATTTCCCGTAATACTCGGATTTTTTTATATGTGGCATTTATTGATGCTCAGGTGCTTTCCTTGACAGTGTATTGTTCTTTGCTTGTTTCAGAAATTACGGCATAAAGTACGGTACCTACACTTTCTCTGACACTGATGTTAATGGCTTCAAATAATCGTTATTAATTTCATTTTTAGGAAAAATGTTTCCAGTTGCTGCAGTAATAGTGGACGTTTTGAAAATCTAAAGAAAGATGTATAATCGTTTCTCCTAAAATGGTAACTGCTGTGAAATTTATCGCAAAATTCTGGTATCGTATCCCTATTGGAGAAACAAGAATCACACCGTACACGCAGTGCGATGTAGCATCACGGAAATGGTAACTAATCGTACGTATTTAGTCCTAGGAAATATATGCCATAAGTAGTGTAAGTTATGGATTTTTAAGTAATACGAACCTCAGTACTCTCATTTCCCACGGACGTGCGCCGAGGTACAACTTTAGTTCCGCACTGGTCTTGACTGTATAGGTAATTTTAGTCTCGCGATGAATAAAAGTTTCGTGTGCTCGCGAGTCTTTCACCTCTCGGCATTCAGTTTTGAATGGCCCGTGTTGGAGAAGCCTCCCCGTGGTCCCCTCTCCCATCCTCTCCTTCTGTCTTCATTGGTGAGCCGATGCTTCGTTTGCATGGCCGAGGGGCCACGAGGCCCACCGCCGAAAGTGCACGACTCGCGCGCGCCCTACCGGCAGCCTCATTAATAAATCCCTGCTGCGTGAAATCGGGCCTCACCTCGCATGATTTTCGAGAATCTTCTCTCGCCCCCTTTCACAATCCGGTGTCCCGCCTCGACACGCGGGGGCGGCGGAATGAATTAATGACCTCCAGCCGCTCGCGCGGGTCGAAGTGGTCGCAACGGGGCCTTGCTTCGGCGTCTCAGGTGACTGAAGGTCTTCAGGGTGATTGAAGATCACTGGTGATTCGGGAAAACCAAGGAATTTTGTTGTTGACTTGGTGAAATAAGGGTATCTGTTTGAAGTATTGCAATTTATTGAGCAATTGTTGAAAGACTGAGAACGAGTAGGAATGTCTTCACACATCTTGAAATTCTTCTCTTCCTATTTAATTTCACTCATGCGCTAGATTCGCAATCTTCTATCCGAAAATTGGTTGATCCGTGCCTGTCAGTTTTCCTTATCTTATGCTAAACCTTAAGTTAGGCTTCTTCGCATATACCTACATTTCATTGGGCTACATACTTTTTTGTTTTTTTCCTCTTCGGTCTTTACTTTCTATTTTCCTTTGTATAATTCACTTAACTTGATTCTTGAAATTCAAGAGTCTTGGTCAAGCGTTTCTCTTGGTCGAATTTAATATTCAAAGATTCCAAGAAGTGCCTGAAAGTTTGCCTAAAGCAATCGAGTTCATCTGTTAATGGAGCTAATTTCTCCGAAATAATTTCCTCTCCTTAGACCACCATTTCATCTCCTGCACGCCATGCTTAAGTTGTAAACGTGAAATCCGTGGTTGATGGATGAAGAAATATATTTTGAGTAACAGTATCACGTAGGTTTTTTAATCTCCTCGTATGGAAAATGGTCCTTGTGATAACTTGGTGAAACTACTTCATAATGAAAAACCGAAAGGTAACTTAGTCCTTCCACATAAAATTTACTTCCCACGAAACTAAGGCCGTGGGGAATAAATTATTGTGAAAACAAAGTTACCTCTTGTTAATGCATCTCATATGAAGTTCATCCGGTGTGATCTGCTTGAATATTTTCTTAGAATTCATCCCACACAATTAATTTTTATGTTGTTCAATACGCAGTGATTTAGTGATTGTCGTTTTCGCAAAAAACGCCCAATTGCTGGTACCACGTCACCGGTCATTTTTCCCGTTTAGAATTGAAAACATTTTCATCACTTGAAATCGGCATTAGATTCAGGCAAATGGGACTGAAACTAAATTCAGTCTGCGGGATTTTCAAGCTCTCACCGCGTGGAATAGCTTTGTTTTAAATCACGAAACCTAGGGTTGGTCCGAAAATTCTGCATAATCAAGACGGTGACCCCATCCCTCGTAAATACTCGAGACAGCGACCAACATTCAGCTCAGTGCCCCGGTGCTTCAGTGATCTAATTTCAGGCCTGCTCAGGCCCAAACCTCACGCCCTTTTTTCGACAGACGGAGATGCTTGTGACCTGCACTGATCCTCCAACCGCGAGACGAGGCAGAAATCTCACGGCTTTCGCGGCCGTGGATCCCACGACCCTCAATTTTCCTCGCTCTTCGTCATTTTCCGACCCTTTCTCTTGACTCGAGAGGTTCTCATGTTTTCTCGAAGCGAGGATGGAGATCGCAGGTCGGATAAGGAGGGTCGATGATGTGTCTGTGGGCGGAGGGTGAGGAAAGGGCATTGGTGGGTGGGGGAGCAAGGGTTGAGGAGGAGGAAGTGGTGTGGGAGAGGATTTCTTGCGGTGGGGGTATACTAATAAGTTTCTTGTCGCAGGAGGAAGGTTTTGCTGCCCGGGAGAAGTACGGAAGATCATCTCGCATCTTATCCTGTCGCCAACTTTCCACGGTAGTGTCCCGTGACCACAGGCACTTACGATCTGTGGTGCGGGGATTGGCGATGAGGCTTGAATTCGAGCGGGGTGTGAGCTGAAGTTGAAAGTCGTTTCTAAACATGAAAAAAGGTTCATTTGACGTTGCAGTCATCAATGGTCATCAATCTCAAGATTGTAGGTCCCATGCAACTCTCTAATCCATTCTACCTTAAAGCTTCTGCCTTACTAAATCAGTCCAATCATTTTATCTTCATCATAGCATCCCATTTCGAATGCTCTTAGTAATCTTACGGCCTTAAAGGCCGTATCACACTAGCGGTTGCCGGTTACGGTTGCCGTTGCTGGTTACGGTTGGTGTAAACAGTTCCAATCACACTGACCACTTATATAACTGGCCGGTTGTGCAATCGCAGTTAATAGGATCTCGCCTCACGGTCACGTGCTGTTTCTGTTTACATTTTGTTCCTATGCTGCCTCAAATGCAGGATTTATGCCTCAAATACAAAATACAAATGAATTAAGTACCTTTAATCTCACCTCGATAAAATGTATGCTATTATAATATATCCTTCACAAAAAAACAGATGATGCAAGAGAGTTAAGGTGGCTGGTCGGATAATCGTTAGTCATTGAGAAATTTAGTTACTTAAATTTTAATGCTCGTTTAAAATTTCAATAATAGGTCGCAGTTACACTATACTCTAGTAAGAATGACTAATGTCTTAGGTACAATCTGAAATATTGTGCTTTAACTTTACACATTGCCATTAAAATTTGCTTAAATGCAGACTTGATTCATTTCTTAAGTAATTCTCGCGAAATTAATTTTCCGAAAACAGTTCTCACCCGTGGCCTGTAACATAACGCAAGGCCGCCATAGTAGTTCGCGGTCGCTAGGGGCAGAATCAACAACGAGGAGTCCAGAAAGAGGACCGAGAGCGGCACGTCGCACGAGTGAGAAGGAGATTGGTGTTGGAATTTTGGCTGTTTTATTGGGGGAAGGAGGAAGTTTTGGAGGTGGGAGTACCAAGTGAGAAGTGCATTGACTGGCAGGAGTGGGAAGGCGAAGTGTGGAACTGTATGGACCGATCGGTGCTGTGGCGGGGCATATGGTATTTGGGTTGATAAAGTGACGTGGATAATTTTGGAGGTATTGAAGATATTTTGCTATGTTCCGCCATCGGAACATGTATTGATTTGTAGCTATATGTTGTTGCATGGATGGGAGAGTATATTATATAATTTGAATTTGTGTGTTGAATATCTGTCCTTTTAAATCGTGTTGCATACTTGATTGTATAAATAGGTCCGTGTCCATTCGAACTCCGTCATAGGTTACATTTTGGCGCTCAACGGGGGCTCGATTTATTAAATTAACGTTTGCGAGGAAAATTAATAAGGGAAACGTTAGTAGTATATACCACGCGGAAGACCTGAGAAAGCGGAATTTATGGAAGCGTTTTAATACGGGAATTTAGCAACCATTAGGCGAGTCAACAATATCGGGACATTTTGTCAATAAGGACGCTTAGGTTCGTGCGCGTCCAGTCAACAAAAAATTGCATTCACAACAATTAAAGTAAATTCTCTCGTCGAGGCGTTCGTTTTGGGCAAAATGGCCACGGTTGTTAAATATTTGGGTGAATTAAAGAAGACAGAAATTGTCGAGGATTTAAAACAACTGGGTTTAGATACCGTGGGGATTAAGAAAGAATTAATTAACAGATTACGATCGGCATTTGAGGAGAAGGGAATAAATATCGATACTCATCAATTTAAAATAATGGAGTTTCCCGCAGTCGGATCTAACATTATTGCATGGTTAGAAGAAAAAGAAAGAGTGAGGGAAGAGGAGAGAAAGAAGGAAAGGATGGAGCGAGAAGAGAAAAGAAGAGAGGAGCTAAGAGCCATGTTCGTCGAACAATCCGAACAATTGGGAGAGAGAATAGAAAAAAGGCTAGCAGCTCATTTTGAGGAGAGAATAAAGGAAGCGAAAGCCGAATGGAACGAAAATGTCTACGCTTACATAGCAAGAGTAGAAGAGGGGAAGAGTCAGATTCGCACAGAAGAGAGAAGAACAGAAGAGAGAAGAACAGAAGAGAGAAGAACAGAAGAGAGAAGAACAGAAGAGAGAAGAACAGAAGAGAGAAAAACAGAAGAGAGAAGAACAGAAGAGAGAAGAACAGAAGAGAGAAGAACAGAAGAGAGAAGAACAGAAGAGAGAAGAATAGAAGAGAGAAGAACAGACTCTACCAGTTGAACGAGAAGGAAGAAGAACAGATTATTTATTTCGCAAGTAGATGTTTACGGGGTGCGGAGCTTACATACAGTACTACATTAAAGGAGTTAATAGCAATAACCCATGCTCTAGGAAGGTACAGAAGTTTTATTCTGGGTGCCAAGATCATAGTGATCAGTGATCACAAGTCACTATCATACTTATTTCAATGCAAGTTATTAAATACAACCTTGGCGCGATGGATTCTGAGCATCCAAGAATACAACATTGAGATCCGATACTGCCGGGGAAAAGACAATATAGTGGCGGATATACTCAGTAGACACCCGTATGATGCTCAAGAAAAGGAAGGAATACTTATTGACGAGCCCTTGATTGCGATGATACTCGCGGAAAAACCCTCGAGAGACTTAGAAAATGGTTTGCGGAATATTAAGGAAAGACAGCGGGAGGATCCGAAGCTACGAGATATCATTAACGCATTGGAGAGAGGAGAACAAAGGAATCAAGAATACCGAATGACGGAGGCGGGATTAGTGCGAGAAGAAAGGGGCAAACCGCGGATCTGTGTCCCGGAGGAAATATTCCCGAGATTAATAAAGGAAACACATGAGATGTATGGCCACCTGGGGGCAGCTAAATTATACGCGATGATAAAGGAAAGATTTACTTTCCCCAGATGCCATCGGGAGATAAGAAAATTGACGGCGAAATGTGAAGTTTGTCAGCGTTTGAAGGCACCCACTGTCAGTATTTATACGGATCTGCAGACAGTAATTCCAGAAAGGAGTAATGACCTCCTCTGTGTTGACTTAGTAGGTCCATTACCGAAAGGCCAATATGGTTATCAATACATATTATCAGCCTTAGATGCATTTTCCAAATACATTAAATTGTACCCGATAAGAGTTGCGACAACCAAGGGAATTATTAAAGCCATTTTTGAAAAACACATGCCGTGCCTGGGAGCATATAAAAGAATATTGAGCGACAGGGGAACACAGTTCACTAGTCGGAATTGGGTGAGAAAATTGGAAGAGAACGAGATTAAACCAGTATTCTGCAGCATTCGCCACCCACAAGGAAATCAGGTGGAACGTTACCATCGAACAGTAAAAACATTGTTGAGGATTTTATGTCATCGCACACATAATCGCTGGGTAAAATGGTTACCGGCAGTAGAAACATGCATGAACGATTCTATTAACGATACGATAGAAGTAACGCCTACAGAGGCACACTTCAGGAGGAAGCCTGAGCGCGTATGGGATAAGTGGTTGGCCTCGGTGAACATGCGGGAAGAAGAGGACATCCAAAATCTTATTGATTCGATCCGAGACCGTATCACAGCAAAAGGAGAAAAAAGAAGAATGAGGAATGAAAGAAAACAACGAAGAGGGATAATAAACTTAAAATTAGGGGACAGAGTGTTGGTCCGTACTTGCCCAGTATCACACAAAGAAAATAAAATCTACCAGGGTTTCTTACCATTGTATGAAGGACCATATGAGATAAAAGACACGGGGAAAATTTTCATTTATGTTGCGACATCCGGAGACTGGAGCAGACCGAGGTGTTTTCCATGTATCTAAGCTAAAGCCGTATCGCGGGGAGTTCAATCGCACACACCACACAACACCCAATGCATTTTGAATACTAGCTATTCGCGTGAATACGTCACGATATAGGAAGGGGAAAGACGATAGAGAAAGAAAGAATATAGAAAGAGAAAGAAGATAGTAAGAGGGGCAGGACTTAGGCAGCGAATATGTAGCGGAAGAAATAGTTACAAGGTAATTAGAAATGCCTTTCGAGATATGTTTTAAGATAAGGAGTTCATTTTGGCACGGATAGGAGTTGATGTTGTAAGGGTTGAGACATGTCTTAGAATGTATACATTGTCCTGGCTTACCTCTGAGGCTTGTATGGGTGTATGAACATGTAACTGAGGTTGAGGTGAAATGAAGGAGATTGGTGAACTGTGGTGATAAAAGTGAGGTATGTCAAATGATCAGCTGTACAGTGGACATGAATGAATAGAGCAGGACAAAAGGTTACCTTGGTGACCACTGAAATTTGTGAAAGTAATGATATGTGATGATGATGATGATAAAATGGAAGTGTTTATTTGGTGTTTGTAAAAAATTAGAAAGTAAGGATTTACGTTGCTTATTATTTGATGTTATTAGTGTATATATATATTTATTTGATGTTATTAGTGTATACATGTTTGTAAGATGCACAGTCACGGACCATAAGGAGGTTTAATTTATCTATGAAATTTAGCCTAAGTCAAAATTAGAGGTGTCGGGGCCACCTTTCATAGATCATTTTAGAGGTTTCGAAAGAGAATTTCTCAATGTTTTCTAAATTTCTTTCGACGGGGCAAATGTAACATAACGCAAGGCCGCCATAGTAGTTCGCGGTCGCTAGGGGCAGAATCAACAACGAGGAGTCCAGAAAGAGGACCGAGAGCGGCACGTCGCACGAGTGAGAAGGAGATTGGTGTTGGAATTTTGGCTGTTTTATTGGGGGAAGGAGGAAGTTTTGGAGGTGGGAGTACCAAGTGAGAAGTGCATTGACTGGCAGGAGTGGGAAGGCGAAGTGTGGAACTGTATGGACCGATCGGTGCTGTGGCGGGGCATATGGTATTTGGGTTGATAAAGTGACGTGGATAATTTTGGAGGTATTGAAGATATTTTGCTATGTTCCGCCATCGGAACATGTATTGATTTGTAGCTATATGTTGTTGCATGGATGGGAGAGTATATTATATAATTTGAATTTGTGTGTTGAATATCTGTCCTTTTAAATCGTGTTGCATACTTGATTGTATAAATAGGTCCGTGTCCATTCGAACTCCGTCATAGGTTACAGGCCATAGAATTCAAAATAAGTATTTTAATGAAGATACATTGTCACTCGAATGTGAACTAGTATTAAAATATGTTTCTATAAATTATTTAATCTTTCGTTTTTAATCCGGCAACAGCGTCCATTCTGCAACACGCTGTGGGCAGTTGTTTGTTACAGTAGTCGTGACGACAGGTGTCACTTATGTCGTTATTTACATTAGAGACCATGTGCTTCTTTGGTGGTTTCTTGTGGTTTGCAACGCTGAATTACTCGTAAGATTTAGGTGGTTTCACGTGGGTCTGCGCAAGTTAGATCTGTTCGTCATGTCTACGTCTTTTCGAAGAAAGGGAAAGCTCATTTCCCAAAAAAAATATAATAGGAGAGTAAATCAGTCGCTCTCCATGAAGGCAAAGTGGGAAGAAAAAGCTTCATCTGGAGCACACAATTCGCCTACGCAGCTTTTTAACGTCAAAGGTAGCCGTTTGATTGATATTGCATTTGTTGGCGAGCAAATGGAGTGCGCTATTTGCAATGCAGCTTCTCTAATCTGCTAAACTCTAAACTGCTCTAGACCTACAGGTACCAATATGAAATTAGCGGGGGTATTTTCATATTTCAGCAAAGCTTTTGATAATATCACTAAAAATTTACGTTGTACACTGAATGAATCTGGAAACCAAAAATAAATGAAAGTGATGCGGTTTTCAAAGGATTAAATTTAAGAGTAGGAGGCCATAAGTTAGAGCAGGAGGAGAAATTTCATTACTTTGGTAGCATGTTGTAGGAAATAGGGTATAGTACGTGTGAGGTTCATTGGAGAAAAGCAATGGCGAAAGAGGCATTTACTCCTAGTAGAGAGCTTATTACAGGAGCCTTGAGTAGGGATGTGAATTGGTGAAGAGTCTAATATGGAGCGTGGCACTCTATGGTTTGGAAACGTGCTGGGATGGAAAAGGTTAGGTGGGTGGATAGGAAGACGAACGAAGAGGTATGGGAGATGAAATTCATGACCTTTGTCACAAGTGGGCATCAGGAATAGGCACCATTATTCACTATGCGTCATAATTTACTTGAAAAATAAATACAATTGTAAGCTAACAAATTTTCAGCATTGCTCTCGTACAGGTTGTACTGTGAGGAGGAGGTTTCCATATGTGCATATTGAGTGGCAAGGTTTTCTTAGTTATCAACTGTAGGAATATTTAAGGCGTTAAATATGTTCTTTGGAGTCAGTATAATGACAATGAACTCAAGAACTAGTGAGAGAGACATGAGAATGATTCCCACAAATAGTGCAAAGGAAAGATGGAGTTCAGAGAAGAAAGTACATTTTTTGAGATCATAGGTACAAGTTCATTTCATACTGGTAATGCCTCATTTTATTATAAATTTTCCATAAAAGTGGATCGCCTTCTTGCACCTAACACGATCAACTGTCACGTCACCTCAAACCAGGGAAGTTAAATTCTTAGTACTCATGGATTGGTATAATTGTCAAAATCTTATTATCTTGGAGTAATAAATGAAATAGAAATAATTTTATTAGGGAAGTATTTTTCTAGTTAGATCGCAATGTCATCAGTGCTCTACAATAATTGGCAACACAATTCACTTGTTTGAAATATTCTACCTAAATCAGAAGAAGCACCTAAGCCCATCGACACCACTGGAAATTGTATCTAGAGTATGCTTGAATAATATCAGGGAAAGGATCAAGAAATAAGCGATCTTCTATGCTACTCATCACATCCTCAATTGCTCTTCTCATCGCCGTATCGACTTCTGCATTAGGATCTTAAAATCATTACGTTTTACTCCCCATAAATACTTAATTAGTCCACTGTTTCTATAACTTTAGATAGGACTTTCAGTTTATGCGACCTTCGTATTTTTTTTACTTCCTGATAATATGCTAACATATTACGAGCAAATATTTACCATTGACCCATTGGGGATGTTCACAACCGCGATAACAGCATTTGACTTCATGTTATCAAAAGTGCTTTGGTTTATATTGCATATAAAGTAATTTTACAAATACAAGAGATTTTCTCTTCACAATTCGTCTGATTAGCATGTCCCGTACCTTCGTGTGCCACGTTGCCAACTTTACACTACATAGCCGCGCGCGACATTTGAAATTCTCGCATGCATATTTTTAAATCGTATTTACGAAAAATTTCAGTCCATAGTATTAAATGATATTTTCAGAATAGATTTTAATTTATTAGAGCTACATTATATCAGTTTTTGGTAAAAATCTGTTCAGTAGGAATGGATAAAGTGCGTAATTTATCCTATTGGAATGGAGAGCGCCATAAGGCTCCATGTTAAAAGAATCCAAAATATCGCAAAAACTATGCCGATGATCCCCCGTTTTTTCTTCGATATTCCATAGAACATCCAAAAAGGAACATATTTGGAAATTTTTAAGAAAATCTGTTCACTTTGGTTTTTTAGACCAGCCACCTTAAATGCTGCTTGAATTGTGCTCTGAATGTTTTTAAGGTTTGGGACGTAGTTGAAATGGTAACAATGAAATTATCGTGATATGTAAACACAAACAGCACGTGACCGCGAGGTGAGCTCCTATTGGCCACGGTTGCACAACCGGGCGATTGGAAATAGACGCGCTCCTATCATCCAACCGTTGAGGGCTGGTTGGCGCTGATTGGTCGACTGTACAACCGCAACCGGCAACCGTAACCGGCAACCACTAGTGTGATACGGTCCTTACTAAATCTGTCCAATCATTTTATCTTCATCATAGCATCCCATTTCAAGTGCTCTAAGTGATCATCTTTCTGCTAATGTTATAGCCCATGCGCCGATGCCGAAAAGGAATAAGCGTCTGAAGATGATTCTCATAAAGTATTCCGTTTCATCAAGGCTTCTGGTTGGTCTTCTCAAGGCTGTTCAGCTTCTTTTTTCTTCCGATAGCAACCCTATTTTCCTGGGCTGTTGTACTAATTATTTCCTTATGCCATCATTTATTACTCTTAATAAAGTGTTACGTGGCAGTATACCGTGATGAATGTTAGCTTTTATCTCGGAAGTAGAGAAAAAGAACAGAGAAGAGAAGAAGTACCGCTATTGGTAGTTTACAATTTTGATTTTATAAATATATGTTACATAGCCAAAGAAATGCTGATATATAATGAAAAACCACACTCGGAGTTGAAATACTTTGTTATGCATCAATTTTTCCTTCCTTTGCTTATTCCCTAATGAAAGCGAAAGCGTAATTTGCCTTGTCAACCAATCATATTTTAGCATAAAGAGTGTCTCTGTTTGTTAGAGAATAAAATATGGGAAATTAAAATCATAATTTCAGGGGGGGGGGGGGGGTATTGAAGCTAGAACACTTTGTCCAATATTTATATTGCTCGATGTTAGTGATGAATGAAATCACGATGTAATAAGGACAATGATTTCCTCCAAAGAATCGCGATGGATGTTTGTGCCTAAATGCCTTTTAAAGACCCCTCTGAACATGGCTGTCATGTTTCAAACTTTGTCGCTCACCGTTATGGTGTTTGCGTTGAGGTAAATGTTCAGGCATGCAACCTGGCGATTTAACAGTAAAGTATGGAGAGAAAATTAAGTAAACTAAATTCTATAAGCCAATTAAAGCTTTGTTCGATTTCACATAAATACTACCGCATTATTAAATACTGCTCGACCGGTTTCGACCTTTTCAGGTTTTTGACTAGCGCTCTTGTTAATGACCTGAAAAGTTCTAAACAGTTCGAGCAGTATTTAATTATACTTATTTATGTGGAATAAAAAAAGCTTTAATTTATTTATATAATGTCGAAATACCACCAAGTTAACTTGTCTGCCATTTCTACGATAAGCAAACTAAGTTGAAACTAAATTTTCCCTTCAATGATGACTTTCTCTGTTTTCTAGACAGAGACACTGTTCACTTCTCGAAGTCTCACTTGTTCCTCTCGCCGATCACTTAGTCCATATACCTGCTGCTGCTATACTTATGCAATGTCTGCGCTGCGCATCCTGCATCTGGCTTTCAAATGTTTGGGAAGGGGGAGCGGCTCGAACGATTTCGTCCTCGGCAAACGGTCCAACTATTCTCTTCCACGCATCTCTGGTAACTCCCCACTCGCACTCCCCTGTCACTCAATACCCTTCCCATAAACAATTCTCTCCTATCTCTCTTCCATTCTCCCTCCTCCCCTTCTCAAGTTACCTCTTATTCTTCACCTTCATCCATCCCAGTACCCGCGATCCCCACATCTCCCCACACCTCCTTTTCATCTCTTCACGAGCGTCACAACCCTGATGGCTCGAGCTGTCTTCCAGACTAACGAGTCTAATTCAAAGGCTTTTTTTCCGGCAAAGCGTTATGAATATCCGTGCTATATTTTCGAAGCCAGAGTTTTCTTTTTAAACGAAGTAGAAGGATTATAATATCATGATTACGTAGGTGAACGAAGAGTCGGATTTGGCAAACATTCATGAGGGTGTAGGGCTCTCATGGATTTTAATTCGAATGTTAATGTGTGATTGTGATACTTAATTACAATATGTGATTGTAATCGGCAACCTAATTATATTGACCTTCGGATGAGTATTTTTGATAACCCACATGACAGTAACCGAAGAATCCTAGCCAGTTCTTCATAGGAGATAAATCTGTAATACTAGACATTGATTATACTTTTACTGTATTTACAGGTGAAAACACCCTGTGAATATATGATAAATCTAATTAATAACTTTAAATTGCTGTTATAATTGTAATTGACAGGTAATATTGTATTTTTTTACCTGAAAACGTAATTAGATGCTTCTTCTTATCAACACGAGAGAATTAATGAGAATGTGTACCTACTGCTGTACATCAAGGTTGAAGTATAAATTACCTTTTTTTATATAAACTAATAGTATTTGGAAGGTACAGCAATGAAGAGCGGTGTGTGAGTATACACTATGGAAAAGGAATTATAAAATAACGATAATTGCTCTCAGTGGCTCATGTCACGATTCTTAGTTTCGTTTCTATGAGATTTCACAGTATCACCCTTGTTGGGGTGCTTGTATGTGTTTAAGTTTTGAGGTGAATTAATAATAATGTCATTTCATTATCATCAGTCTTATACATTATAGGTCAGGTTTTGATGAATTGGGAATACACTGGAGAGTATTTTTCGAACAATTCTTCCCAAAGCTATTTATTTCTTCAGACAAGTATGTTTACTACCTCTCTCTATACTATTCGAATTCCTTTCTCCACCCTCTTCCTCGCTCACACAGCATTCTACCCTCAATAACGGCCTTCAGTAACCATTGCCTCTAATTGTATGTTCCATCCAACCACTCCGTTCCCTATTTCACGCCAGCAACTCCTTCCTTCCACATCCTACTCAGCTAAACATCATTTGTTCTCCTTTCCGTCCATCTTACTCTTTTCCATTCTTTTCCACACTCACATCTCATAAGCTTCCAATCTATTCCCGTCACATTCCCTAGAGCCCACGCCTCGGATCAATACAACGCCGCTCCATATCAACCTCTTCAATAACATTTTCTTGGCATGGTCACGGTTGCTCTTCATAAGGTCTCTTCTACGAATAAAATCCTGCTAAGAGATAATGATAAGGACTCGAAGAAATGAATTGAAGAGGTTATCTTGAGAAAAAGGTATAATAACTGCGTTTATCCAAATATTTAGAAACTGTACCATTATATTGATCCTTAAAGAAGAGCCGACGTTTCGATGCTCGGTTAGAGCATCTTGCAGAATGAAAGCTACTCGAGAAGATTTCATTGAATAAGTTCTCCGGAAAAGCACGCGTTCTTATTCCTCTCATTAGGCACAGAAATAATTTTTTGCATTTTTTCAAAGTTTAAATTTTCCGAATATTTGACTAATCGATTAATTTTGGTGGTGATGGTGGTAGTAGGACCACATTGTGGCTAATTGGTGTTTTCTCTCTAGAAGTCGTAGTAAGTAAATACGTGGAACGTTGATGACCCCCTTGTTTGCTCTGTTCTCGTTCGCACAAACGATCGTTAAGATCGGCTCATCAATAAACGTTTTTCTTTCATTTAGTTAATTGAGAATTTGTAACATGTCTCTCCATTTGGTGGATGGAAGGTTCTTGTGCTCCTGTAATTGTTAACCCTTGTGTTGGGTAGCAACTACGACAGCCCAATCTCATAATAAGGGTTAAAATATTATGTGAAGGTACATATATTTTAACTCCCTGGCGACGATAATGGTGCTCTGTTCTACCTCATCCTTTCCATCTTTATTTGCTCATAGCTATCCCCTCCTCCTCATCCTGAATCTTCTAACGACCTCAGCTGTCGAGCTATCACTTGGGCACTATACCAATAACGCTCTCTCGTTTGCCATTCTCCCCTCTCTTGTGCTACCCTATTTTACAATCGGTTGACGGTGGCCAGAGAGATGCTATTTAGCACGTATAGGGTTGAAGAAATACGCCCCGTATCAGTCCTTTTAGCTCCATGTTTTCTCCATCACGAGGCCATTCAGCTAATCGTTGATTGCTGAAATATAAGCAACACTTTCTATTAGATGGATCATTTAGGCATTAAACTATCCATATGAAGCTTCTTAGCTGAGTTCGCTAACAGATTCCACGAAAAACTCACCCCTAAGGCCCTGTAGTTATGTGTAGCCTATGAAGTTTTGTAATTAATTTTCTTTTTCTTTTGTTTAGTTCGTAATTAGCAAATAAATTATAGAGATTTGATGGAAGAGAAAGTACCAGCTTCAATTGTGCAATGCAATTGAAGTTAAATTGAAAAACGCGCGGTTGGACAGTATTACTTTGTAATGTTTTGCTGTGGATTGTTAGTCGATTGCATATTCTGTTGTTCTACCGTTCTATTCAACTTTAGGCACTTGCAATTTTTTTGCTTAGTATCAGAGCGAATTTATTGTGCATAATGGTATTGAAGCATTGCATCCAACTGTAGGCCCAAAAATATAAATGTGCTATCCATTGAATGGATCCATAATATTATAATTAATGTAATATGTTAATGTAATACGTCAGCGTAGTAATCACTGCTGTATTCCTAAAAATAGATCTATGGAAGCAACTTTCAGTTTGAGTAAAGCGTCAATAGATTTTGTATATATCGAGTAAGAATACTAAAGACATTTTCAAGTTCTTGAGGGGTTCAAAAATTACCTTCTGTTGACCTTAATTACACCAAAGAACCGCGGAGGAATTGAGAATAACCTTGAATTGTTTAACCTTTGAGATATTAGGTTTTATCTCCCACACGGAAGTTTATCTCCCGAGTTACATGGTCGTTCCTTACCTATCACTCTTGTTTGTGGAGAGGTGCATGCAAAATATTTTTGCCCTTGAAAAGGGAAGAGCTATTTCCTCACTCGCGATTATGGGCTCATTTTGGCTCACCGTCATTCCGTATCACCCTTGCCCTTCATTCCACGTCCCTTCGCTCTTACAATTACCACAACGTTTAATTTGCAATGCCTTCTTATCCCACATTGAAGGCACCGCAGTAAGTAAAATAATTGCTAGCTCTGAGTTATAGTCAAAATCTTCCACCGAAATTCCTCCAACGACGTCCTTGTTCCCATCATTTCTGGAGAAAATAGCAAAAGCTAGCCCCTAAGACTGCATCTTATTTCACCAGTAGTTTTTCCACCAGTAGTTTTCGTGGATTGCCGTCAGCGAACTGGTTTATTTCCCATTTTTCTATTCCTTCGTGCCCAATTACCTACTTGGGAACAGTGAAGTTATTACTTCCACCGGCTCCCAAATTGCACCCAAAATGGGAGAAAGGTGATCCTGTTCCCTCCATCAGAAGAGGCGGAGGCCCATTCCGGAAATGGCGATGGCTGGTGCGGGTGCATTTTAATTTCCCTGCCACAAGCCTCGTGGTTATCACTTCGCGTAAATTGGGCCAGGTTTGAAAATATGGGAGAGGCCATTCTCGGAGCCGACTGTGCATGCTAAGGTGATATTATTTCGACCCATTTCGGTCTACTTCCTAGATTTGTTTTAGAAATGTGTGTGATTTTAATCTTAGGGACCTGAAAACACTAGGTGAAAAATTTAGCAGCCTGCCAAGTTAAAAAAAAGTTGCGAGGTCATTTTTTTGTGATTCGGGAAAGAAATTAGAGTGATGTCGATGCAGTTATTTTATTACTGTGATACTTGCTCTGACATTATATTTGTTTACATTAATCGGTATTGCATGCTTGTACCTTCATTTACCCGTTTGCCTAAAAAATCCAGTGAGCCGAGATGTAAGAGTAAGACACTAAGTGATAATTTTGAGGTACATCTACTGTTAATTTTCCCTTTACGATTTCGCATAACATTGATTGATACGCATAGATTGATTTGAATAAACTTTGACCTATAGCTTTGACCTATAGCTTTGACCTATAGCAATTTGAGGAGAGTTTTTCTCGGAAGAAAGACTAAGTATTTTGTTGCGTAAGAAAAGCTCGTTAAAACTCACTGAAGCTGGAAAAATATTATTTTAATTCGTAAGCCCTGGTCAATTGTGGATGAGGAGTAAATTTTGAAGGGCTCTGCGAATGAAGATAGTGGAAGTGTTGGTTGGTACACAAAAATTGGCGCTCATTCGATATCTCAACCGACAATTAATTATCTGCGTGTTGAAAAACATTACCCAGTTTCTCATTCCGAAGGTAGTGATTTATATGTTGCAGAACCGTTTTGATTTTCGTTTTCAATCATATTTTTGCGATCTGTCCGGGCGATTTTGGAGATTCACGAATTTTTGTGTCAATGCATTGAAATTCCGAGGAAAATAAAAAACGCTGAGCAACAAGTACTACAGTTTTTCAATCAAATTTTTAGTAGTAGTATACATAATACATCTGAGTCTTGTTTTGAAAAAAATGGTTGAGTTTTGTAAATATAATTAATGGTGGTTTTATTTCGAGAAGGATGGAGCCGGTTCTCAAAGAGAGATTATGAGTCTCATATATCAGGTGGAAAGGATCCGTGGAGTTTTTTCTATGAAAGAATCTTTTCATTTTTAGGTTCATATCTCTTTTATCTATATCCTCTCCAGTCATTGAAGTAGGCGCAGTAAATTCTTCTCGTTTATTAAATTATTTTTTTGACTTTATGATTTAAAGATAAATCAGCAAAACAAGAAATTGTCTTTTTGAAAACAGTGGCTCGATTTAAATATTCTTTAATTAGGTTTCCTTATTTGTGTACAATCCTCTTAAAGAGTGAATGTTTCTGGCAATATTTCAACCACAAAGAGTCCTCACATTTCCATCTATCTTGTTGTTTTTTCGCTATTTCTTACTTAATTCTTTCCTGAAAACTTGAGTATCCGCTTTCTTTACCGCCCACGTGGCCTGAGGTGACTGAGTCTGCAATGAGCCGGCCTGGTAACCGGCAACTAAAACGGGTTCGAATCCCACCTGGGACACTGGTGTTATGCTAATATTTAGGGGTTTAGTTTACGTTATGCGGCGCGATAGGACATAAGCGGTTGGAGTGCCTAAAACCTGAGTCCCAGTAATACTACTCGTGTGACAAAATTTCTACCCGTGATTTATGTTTTATTTGTGAAATAACCTTACGTGGCCTCGCAATGCATCATGGTCATTGATGAGGAATGATCCCATTTACACGACTGCATATTTGTTGTTGAAGGCAGAAAACCTAGCTTTTTTATATGGAGCGGCGTTCTGTCTGCGACTTTTTTTTGATTGTTTACGGGATTTTTGTGTGCTCTTCCACGCGCGAAATTTCCCTCTCAGTGCATTTTGTCTTCATTTCGCATACGGTTATGTCCGTGACCTACTTAAAATCCACTCCGAAGAAACTGTATGTGCTTATTTTTTTTTAATTCATCCTGATCCAGGAAGCAGAAGGAAAAGGTTAGATATCGCCCGAATGATGATAACTCGGGAGCTTCTATTTTTCGAATTTGTGAAGTCACACGCGGTCTAAATTATTATTTTTCCGGTCGTCCTCGCCCGCACGATGATTATCGCAAAAATACGATTGGCAATTTCCGCGTCAGTCCCCCAGAGCGATTTTTAACGTAGATATGCGAGTGACGATTTCCGCGTTGATCCCAGAGCGCGAAGCGTGGTATTCACTCGCGTGAATAACGGCAGTTCCATCGTGTAGATAAATAGTTTAATATCGAATCCATTTGACGCTGGGAATATATATTCTAAAAAAAGGTTCCGTTTTCTGACCTACCATTTCACCCGACCAATTCTATTTCATTGCCAGTATGCTAAACAGATTCGGGCTGCAGCGAGAGTGCAAATTTCCTTCTAGAACAAGAGCATTATTTTTTACTATGGAGAATATTCTACGGATTTCTTACGAGGCACCATTTATAAAACTCGCGCCTTCGCCACTATATCACTCGGCACTATGTAATTAATGTGGAAAATCATTCCTACCTGAGTTATTCCGGTGGGTAACGTGCCAGTCAGGAGTTTACCAAAATATCAAGTCTGGTAGTTATTCGGAAAGGCGATGGACAGCCAAGGTCATTCACGCCATTTAGGATAGGTAGGTTATTTGGTAGAAAACAGATTTTTTCAGGGAATGGAGGCAGGGTGGAGGGAAACCTGGCGTCTGCATTAGCGACGCCATGTTTCTCGACGATAGGTGCCAAAGGGGACCACGGTTTAACGTCCTATCTGACGGACGGAGTACTGTACTTGAAGTGCTCTTTACCCAGCACTCAAGTGGGGACCGGCATACCGATGAAAAATTTATGCCACTGTTGGGAATCAAACCCAGGACCTCGGAATGGGAAGGCAGAACTCTAACCCCCAAACCAGATCCCTTCCAAAAAATCACGCGTGCGAGTCCGCTTCGGGCATGATTTCGGTATAAACTGTGGTGGTTAGGCTCGTGTGAAACTTGACGAGTGGCCAAGTATGTCTTATCTGGATCCCAGGGGCGTACGGACATCAAAGATGCCCGGTGAGCAATAAAAGGGCGTCATCGGAGACGCACACACACACTCATGCACACGCACTCCGTGACATCACTGAACATCACTGACATCCCCTGAACACCGCGTCTACTATTAATAGCAACATCCAATTTTTAAGATCTTTCATCTCTTTTAAGGCAGCAATCGAATTTTCATGGGCGGTAATGCGCATTGCGTGATCTGGAGTCGTATTAGATAATAGTGAGTTCCTATCTTTAATGCTTGGTCGAAGGTATTCGAAATGAAATAGGCTGCAGAAAGAACGGTAATGGGAAAGTGGGATCTGTAATTAAGGAAAGTATTTTCTCGGTAGTGTGGAGAAGTATTTGTATCGGAGTTTTTTCCTTTTGTCGAAAAAGATATTAATCCAATGGGAGTCCCTTCCCCTTCTCATTCCCTCCCAAGAGATTTCAGGCGTCCCGCTTCACATTCTCCCTTCTGCTCTCACCCCACCATCACTGCCCTCCCCCAAGACTCCCTCCCACCGTCTCACTCTTCTCCAACTCTCGCATGCCACCACGAATGATTTGGCTGCCTCGCTTTAGCAGCATCCAAGGGAGGCGGCTCCCAGTCCTTTTAGTCACCCTTATCTAATCTACTTCCAATTTTGCCCTTATCTGCCAGGTTTTATTCCTCCCAACTCGCTCTGCCCTGTATTGCAAGGTCGTATCATGCCGCACTATATCATCCCTCTTACAACCTCGCGAGACGGTAGCAAATCGGGTAGCTACTCGTGTCCTTTCGGCGTTTATGGGTTGCGTCAACACGTTTTTTCTTTGCAGTATTTTCCCCGCTGAGATTACTGTATTATGACGCAGTTTGAAAATAAAATAAAAATGTTTTTGGGCTTCGCTAGAGGGAATTGAGTAAGTTATCCACTATTTGTTATCGGGACCGGATCTAGCGTACTATCCTTCCTTTCCTCCTTCGAAAGTTGTTCAATGTGTTTCTGTTACGGGCGGTAATGATGAAAAAGTGAGCTGCTTGTACATTTATTAAATAGGCGAATATTTTATTCCAGTTAGAACGTTATCAATAAATACATTTCGGCTGTAGTAAATGAAAGTGTAGTAAATATCCTTTTCCTGAACTAAGAAATCAAAGTAGACACTTTCCACAGTTTGAAACAACGTATATAGGTACGTAGTGTTCTCGTTATCAATGAATGTCTTTAGCGCTTAATTGTCTCACTCACTATAATATCACACGATTGCTGCCTCATTTCTCCATTGAGATTTGTTTTCCTTTTTTGAATATTTTTTTATATTTTAGAGGTCACTTTTTATCCACTCCATTTATAGGGAATGGCCGAAAGCGCTCGTTTGAGGTCGTTTTATGATCTAAATGGATATGGGCATTGGATTTTTTTTTTTTTTTTTATATCCGACACCGTTAGCCATTGGAAACGAATGCTGTCGATGAAAGACATGATCGAATTCATCGCCCGTCTCTGAAGTGATCAAACTATCCGAATTATCGTCAGCGGATCATCTGCAAAGAAAGCAATTGATCAAAATTTGACTGAATGGACCATCAAATGGCCTCACCACCTGCCACCCGCCTGTTAGTCTAACTCTGGGCTATTACGCAGATTTCACCGCTAGTGCGTGATGGGATCTAATTGGAGCCGTGAATCATTGAGCGCGTTGTTTCGTCTTCCGGGCGGCTGGGACCAATTACTCCGTGTATCTCTGCGGGAAGTGGAGGACGCTCCTTCCCCTCCACACCCTGTCCTACCGTCGCGTTCTCTCTACCACCACCTCCGGACCTTCTCCCTCAAGGTCACTCGTAAAAAAGAAGGTCCACGGGAAGGCTCAACAAGACTTTTCTCTCTGGGATGTGGCGTCCCGGACGGAATAGTTTACTGGGTGACTACCTCGAGTCCTTTGATGCCACTCCTTTAATTCGTAGCAGAGTTTCTGGGTATTAATACACATGGAGCTATCTGCCAGAAGAGATCCCATCGCTTCCATTATCTTTTCTGCCAGAGGAGATTCTATTTCTCGGAAGCTGAACCTAACAGCACGGTTGGACTGAATTGAATGTTAGCTCCTCTCTCCCCTGCGATAATCAAGCTTTGCCGGAAATGCAGTGAGTGAGTAGAAAGCTCGGGACGGAAGTTATAGGACTTTTTTTGAATCGATCGCATGATTTCCAAACTTGAGGTACCATTGGTGATGCCATAACTGACTACTTCCTCCTTTAGCAACAAGGAATAAACAGAATTATGTCTTTGTTCGTGTTATTGAAACGTATGCACTCATTGAACTGTGTCTACAATGGTGTGGCGCAAAACCACTCTGGGAAAAGCAATGGAAAACAACGCCTATTGATGATGAGATGTTATATATGCAGTTGGATAACTTAAAATCTCAATTCTACCGCTACTACAACGCCTGATGTCTTTAGAAACCTCGTCGTATTCAAACTTGAGGTGAGGAAAACATTGGTGGTAATGGTAGACTTGAGTTTTTAGGTACTCTGAGTGTTAGTTCGAAGGTATTAAGGCCGCTTAACACGATACAGTTTTTGCCCAATTTCTTGTACAAACGCTTGTATGAACTGAACGAAATTGTATGTTTGTCTGAATGGAATTAGAACAGGTTCTATTTCCCGTTCAGTCATTCAGACAATCGCACAAGAGTTCGTACAATTTGCCGCTTTACACGGTACAATTTCCTCATACAAGCGTTTGTACAAGAAATTGTACAAAAAATGTATCGTGTAAAGCTGCCTTTACTCATCGTCAACCCTTGGAACTTAATCCTATGACGGCCAAAACACCATGCTTGAGGCGGGATTCGAACTCTCGACTCTTGGGATGTCAGCCCAATTCGTTGCTAACCTTGCCCTACTTACGTAGTAATAAATAACCCCAACAAAACAAATCATGTGAAAAGTATATGGATGAACACAAGCACTTATATACTCTTATTACGCTTGAAAAATACTAATCCTTGGGTCTTTTAAAACCCGTGCAAAGGAAAGGTGCTTGCGGCTAGTCCAACATAAAGGGAAGTATTTTAAGATTATACTGGTGGAATGAAAACTAAACTTCTTATCTTGCCAACAGTAAATATTGAATGTAAGTCATGAAAAATTAAAGAAATCTCAGTATCAAGGTCAGTGATTCTCTTAAGGAGTTTAATAAATTGGAGCGTATACTGATACTTAACATATCTGCTCCTCCTTTCCGGTTAGTTTCGATCCAAGATCTGCGCTATCACTTTTGTTCCACCCTCTTGGAATCTGGTTAATCTGGTGTAATGGACAACCTCACGAAATACAGCTAGAACATTGGGTTCATCAACAAAAAAAATAATTTTTATTGCAGATTTATTACACCAATGCCATGAGAGACATAGGAAGATGATAAACAAGTTATTATCACCTTCAAAATAGAAGAGATTGACAACTTAAGAGGTATCTCAGTGAAGAAAAATTTTTCTAAGGGCGTCAATAAAAAAAATGAATCTTAGTAAAAGCTCAGTGCTTCTCTTAAGGAGTTATAGTTTAAAAAAATTGGCGCATATACTGATACTTAACATATCTGCTCCTTCCGTTTAGTTTCGACCCAAGACCTGCGCTATCGCTGGCATTATATAGCCTCTAGAGTTAATGGGAATGCAGCGTCGAAGCAAGAAATTGAGGCACGAAGAGAAAGATCCTCCGTCACCGATGAATATTATACTCATACCCTCTGCTTCTCCATAATCTTGGTTGAGTTTTGGTTTTCTCCGTAACCGAGGAGAAGCTCTTAGGTCTTGTAAAGCCTCTCTCTTCCCACTTGACCGAGATCCACAAGCTGTTGCATACTTGGGTACTTGCACTCTAGAGGGCACTTCCGCTCTCTTGCAGAGTCCATTCGATGGGACATTAAACAGTCTAGCCCTCGGAATCTTTTGCTGAGAGTTAGCTCTTTCCAGGGTTCTTTCATTTCACTCCACATGTACTGACTATTAGCACGACGACCCATTTTACTGAACGACTTTTTGAAGTGCTTTCCCATCGCAGTGTAATTAAAATATTTAATATCTCACAGGTATAATCTAATCACTCTTCCTCCAGTATTTATTGTGACTCATTGATGGGTACGTACTTGTAGCTTTTAAAGTGCTGTGAGTGGTCTTACATTAACGGTTTATCTCATCATGCCTTGGCCCTCTTCAATTTTGAAAATGTTTGCGTTCAGGGAGCGAATCCGAGTTTGTGGCCGTTTTCCGCCCCATGTTTTTCTGTAAGTACTTGCTTCAGAGTTTAATCCGTGTTTCTCAGCTGTGCTACTAAATGATGGACGACTAGGAAAGGTTTTTCTGCTTCTTAGCTTTTCGAGGCCAGCCATGTATAGGTTCCTGCTTTGTTGGAAGCTTGTGTTGGAGTGCTAGCGTACTGATTAAATGTGGTTACTTTATGGCTGATGACAGATTTTCAGCGTCATTATTTTTGTAATCCACAGGTACTAACTTTTTACTTATTTTAGCTATTTGTTATGATTTGATAAACTCTACTTTACCCTATTTATTTATTTGCATTAATAAAAGTATTGACCTCTACTTAAACATCACACAAGTTTCTCTCTGTGAATGGCTCTCTTCTCTGGTCCTCTTTATGTGGATTATACTTCAATTTATCATTTACCTATTCCGTTCTGATGGCCACTTTAATTCAACTGTTTTTTTCTTTCATAGTTCCATATAGCGTTTAGAAATATTATAGTTTAGAGCACGATCTTATCGTGGTTTAGAGTAATGAAAAATTATCGTCACCCTGTCTTCACTAATTTTTTAATTATTTTAGTCGAATTAGGATAGCATAATGCAACATATTTACTTTTTATTCATTTATTTATTTGAGTTAATGATCATATACAGTATTTCTGCCAATTTACAGTGACGCAGTAACAAACACGAAATATAACGTAAACAATCAATAAAAACAAAGAGTCCAGGGTAAAAATAATCAAGAACCCAAATACGATAGGTGGAAAGGGAGGAATATAAAGAAAGGTTATAAATAGGGTTTATTTATTCATGGGGCTTATCATCATTTTAGGCTTGATCTGTGGATTCCGCGGCTCTGTTGTCCTTAATGATAAAATCAAAATAAATGTTGTACCGTAATTATCTTGAATATTTCATTTCATTTCGCTCCGGTAGGCTTTCAAGTTCGAATAAAGATGCCGCCGGAGGACCCGGAAAATTTACTTTTCAAGTGCGTGCGAGCTCCCATCTCGAATCTTCCGTTCTGGTATCTCCTTATCTCATCACCACTCCTCTCCGTTCTCACTGCCTTTCTTCTCATTCTTGCCCATTCACTCCTTTTCCGCCCCTTCTCATTAAACTCTCCTCGTTCCTCGGTTTCCTTCCGCTGTAGAATCGTAAATTATCCTTCCCTCCCTCCTAAATCTCGGACATTCAAGTTTCCGGCTCTCGCAACTCCGACTCGCACAAATAAAAGCACACACAGACTCTCTCGGTTACAAAAGCGTACATGCTTCCCCATTCCCCCGCGCCTCTCGATTCTTCGCCACGGCTACCGAATCCCGAGAAATTTTTACCTAGGGTCGTGCGCTGTCGTTTATGCACAAGTTCCCCCGCCACGAAATACTGTTTCCCCCCTGCTTCCCTTTTGCTTCCGTTTTAACGACCGCCGACCCGATCCCCGCCGTCCTTCCGTGCTAACTTGCGCTTTTTTATTTCGAACTTCCTCCGTCCTTTTTTCTCTCCTTCCCCCTCCTCCTCCCCCGTATTCGTCCCACGTCCCGTTCTCCGCGTCCCACCTCTTG
This sequence comes from Platycnemis pennipes, assembly GCA_933228895.1. Taxonomy (NCBI): domain Eukaryota; kingdom Metazoa; phylum Arthropoda; class Insecta; order Odonata; family Platycnemididae; genus Platycnemis; species Platycnemis pennipes. The sequence goes on along the minus strand of OW121847.1, from coordinate 69,315,588 downwards.
GCTCCGAAATCCTCCCCCCCCTCCTCCTCCAGCCAGCCGGCGCGGCGGTTTTTATGTGGCGTGTCGGCGACAGCTCCGCCGCCACGAGATGGAGAAATAAACCCCGGGGGAGGAAAGAAAAAAAATAATAAATGCGATTCGGAGCGAGCGCGTGAATTCATCCCGTTGCGAGTAATTTTTGCGCGGTCGTGAGCGAGATGCATGGTTTTGCACGCGTACTCTGGACTCTGTCATTGTCTCGTCTCCTCCAATTTTTTTTTTTAAATCTCCCAGGAAGTAATCTCGGAAGTAGTTCGTGTCTGAATTTCAAGGCGAGGCAAACTTTTCATGGTTCCTGAGGATCGGATATTAGGGTAAACTTCCTTGGGGGAATGAGGTGGGAGGAGGGGGGCGACTCGCAAACTCTCGTTCGGATGGGATATGATGGCTGTATTCTTAAGGTCCCATGGCTTCCGCCCTGCTATTCAGTTATTATTATATCCACGTGGGTCATTTCACTTCTCCCAGCTGTGGCATTTCTGTTGATTTCATTTGGGACTTATTCGTACTAGACTCGGCTCTTGTTTGACCCAAGCGCATTGGCCCATGAAACTTACAATTTCACGATCCATTGCCTTAAACGCCCATTTTTCGGACGGTGGAGAGTGTTCCCTGGGGATTTCGGAAACTCTTTATTTCTTGGAACGTCTTGAGGTGTTTATTTTAAAACTTTTTAAATAGCTATATGCTAAATGTAGGCTAAACTTATGGAACCAAGATATTATTCTCTCCTCCAATTTTACCCTAGGGAGGTGTCACATAAAATCCATGCGAGAGCAGGGGCACGTAGCCTCATAGCTAAGTCAGCAGTGGCGTATGCAGGATTTCTGGGGGGGGGGGTTTAATTAATGTTTATGATGTTTATGTGCATCATCATAAAATTATATTTAGATTATTATTCACCAAAACAATAATGAAATTAGCATTCTCTTTTCGTGAAGACTATTCAACTATATTTTTCAGCCCAGTAAGCAAAATTCTAAACGCGCTAGTTCAAAATATACAAAGTATAGTAAAATACGGGAATGTTTTCGGGGGGGGTTAAACTCTAAACTCTTCCCCCGCTCCCCCCCCCCCTCTCGGTTCACCACTGGATACGTGGTACATATTTCGATTTCTAAATCTGTTTTCAGTCCTTTAAACTCTGAAATTCGATGTTTCTCGTGGCTAAGTCTCCATCATTGGGAATGTAATTACTTCCGTGATCGCGTGCTACTGTAAAGGAGATTTAAGTTTTTGACAGGACATTCATTAATATGAAAAGTCATGTTAGAGTCGTTTACAAACATTTTGGCGTTATCCTTGGTTTTTATTACACCTTATTCTATTATTACCGGCAATCATGGTAAAATATACAAAGCATTCAATGTCGTTTATCAGATGAAAGACGTGACATCTCGTTACCTTTCGCAATATTTGCATAATTTTGACATTGGATCCGCTGTTTTCGAAACGTAAGAAGATAAACTGCATTTGGGCGCATTTAATTTTCGACAGCACGAGCAGAGACGTTTTCAGTCTTTCCGTATTCCACGTCCCACAGCCCATTTAGGAAGGGGTACATTTCGTGAGCGCCTCACTGGGACGCGGTACATTACGCCTATGCCCTTGGGAACTGTATCGTTCCCCTTAACCTGGAGAGAGAGAGACAGAGGAGTAAATCCTATTTGAATCCATTTATAGATTTGAAGCACGAAAGTTGAAGGAAAAAGTTTGATGTAGTGTGAGAAAACCTTAGTGTACTTAATGCTGCCATACCTGTATGTGATTTACTAATCTCGTTTTTAATTTGTTACAGTCATGGTCGTCAGCAGTGTAAGGCTCCAAGATGTCTATCTTAGCCCGTAAAACAGTTTTTCTCTTCCTGATATGTTTGGAGTGCTGTTTACTAAATGAGAATATTGGCAAAGTGAAGAACTCGCAATTTATAGCAGAAACTCGTGTGATGCGTTTATGCTTGCGGGTTAACTATGAAAAATGAATAGTAGAGAAATGATATAATTGGCAATTAGAATCGTGGAATTAGTGTGCTTTCTAGATTGCATCATGCATCTCGGCCGACTTGACATTTTCGAAAACGCATATTTTACCCACAGCAAAAACAAAAAACGCGCGGACTGAGTAAATCCAGTTTATTGTGTGTTTTGCTAACTGTGAAGCTAGCTGAGAGCTAGTCATCGACAATAGGTTTGACAGTGCGTATTGTCCGTCCTAACCTGGTTCGTAAATTCCAGTTCTGGATTTCCCATAGAGTTTTTCCCTCTAATATATTGCCCACGATGTCTCTCTTCATGTAGCTGTCAGGTCTTAGAATATGTTCAATCAGTTGTGCTTTTGCCCTTATTTGATGCTCCACGAAACTTATACTACCACAAGCTGTTCGACTAATATCCTTATCATTCCTCACTTTCTCCGTCCGGCCTACTTCCAGCATCCTTCCCTCGCACCACGCTTCAAAAGTAAGAATTTTCCATTTTCTTCCGTTCGTCTGTGTGCATGTAGAAACTTCACTTAGAGCTTTAGATTTTGGTATCGGTCAATTGCTTGGACGACTTAAAATTGGATTTTCTGGAGCAGGATGACACGGCCGTCTGTTATTGGTCTAAATTTAAATCTCCCGGAGGATGGTAACCTGTGATTGATTCGCCGCGCTGCGGCCAATCTTCCTCGAGATTGCGAGGGAGTGGGGAAATCCCGGCGCACAAAAGCAGTCAATACTCGGTGGATTGCCGCTCCCGATCCAGAGAGCGTAGTTCCCCACTCGATCCCTTCCGACGCCCCAGAGGGTGAGCCAAATCACGTGTTACGATCTCCCCCCCCCCCCCCCCCACCGTTTATTTCGGTTCCCACCACGTGGTTTGTGGATGAAGACGGTGGAGATCCCCCCTCCGCAAAGGATTAAATGCTTACACAAATGGTGTTTCGAAAGCTAATGCCAGAAACTGCGACGGTCGTTTGTCTCGTCATCCTGGACAAAATAATATATTTGTCAAGCATGTCTCCTCTCTCCGCCAACTACCGCAGTGTTGTGATCCAAGTTTCGTTTTCTTGAATAAATACATAGAAAGGTCGGTGTTGCTGGTGGGATTTGCTTCGTTTTCACTCATTTTCAGCGAGACGTTTACACGCACATGCTGTCTCAGCAATGTAGTGAATATCAAACTTGACTGTTATAGTTTTTGCTGACCATAAATTTCTCAATTTGCGTTCACTTTACGCTTTTGTGATTGGTGATTTGCTTTTAATTAGCTTTACAGTGTCCAATCTATATCATTATCCTTTAATGCAATGTGGGCGCTCCTTCTCCATGGCACTATTACAATTGATGCAGCATAATTAACAAATAGACGTGAGGCGTGTGTGTAATATTACTAACAATAAGATATACGTAGCTTGCCTTATGAAACCTGTGACAGAAGTCTTTTGAAATGTTTTGCTTGTTTTTGTGTATACAGTGTGCTCGTGAAATGCGAAAGGGGCGTACGTTGATGAAAGCGGAGAGAACATGACGGGATGAAAGATACTTGAGTCGATGTGATGGACGATGAGTGTTTACGGCTGAAGAACTTGTCAGGTCAAGTGCTCTTCAAGTGGGGTTTTTGGGGAAAACATTATGTCTCAAAGACGGAGTTTTCTCGACTAGAGAACTGGGTTCTTGGGAAGGTTATCTTTTCCTTTGGTTTTGAACCTGGAAATAATTAACGTACGGCACCGGGAATTATTAACGTACGGCAATTCTTATTGCGAATTATCGATATTAATTTGGTTTCCACATAGAAGGTAGTACTTCATCATCAGAGTTTACACCACGCCAGTGCGAGAATTGTATTTCCAATCCGCAACATGACTTCAAGCAGCCGATATATAATTGATGAGATTATCTCGACTCAGTTTTTTAGTTTTTCACTAATAATGAGATTCCGCCATACTGCCTACAGATCAGGGACAGTCATTACTGTGAAGTCGATGGTTTAAAACGCGCGTTCCTTATGATTTTCATCTACTATTAGAAATATGAAAAAACTATGGAGATGCTGTGCTTTTATAGAAAAGACATATTCCAGATAACTGACTAATATCCAATCTGGTTAATAACCGAATCTTTCCAACATTTTGTATGTAGTCATATCAAAATCTCTAGGATGAAAAAAGTACGCCGTAATTATATCCTGTTTATATTAACTTACTTCAAGGCAAAGAAAGTTATGTTTTCTGGCTCCATGAAAATGATGGACTTCCACTCATTGATTTTCCTTTTTTAAGATTGTGTTACCTACTCCTTAAGTTTCTTCACATAGTAATGTTGCTCAACAATTCCTATTTGATCAACCTCAGCCTTAAATTTTACAACATGTAGAACCAGGGAAGCTGGAGGATGTGGAGGCTACCTTATTCTTCTTTTACGTCAATACTAATAAAATGTAAAAATGGTATCACAGAAATCAACCCCCACGTAACTATATAAGGACATCATCTTCAATCCAAGGTTTTATGATGCCGGTTTTGGTATGATTGATCTTTTTGTAGTAATTGGGGCCGCAACTTGTGCTAGGAGGGAGGAGATCTGTTTCTAACGTCTGTGAGTGGATTGGCTAGTTAAGGTAATGCGAGCGTTGCGAAAATAGTCATTATTAGGTGGCAATGGGCGACCTTTGTTCAGCAGTGCGCGGATAATAATGACTTAGCAGTCAAATGAGACAATGCCCGTTGAATATTCATAGTTTTTTTCTGTCGTCGACTTCTCGAATCCTAAAGGCCCGTGACTGAACCTTACGTCGTGAACTCCGCAGTAGGCGCTTTCGCTGAGGAGAGGGAGAGGTGGTAAGTTACGACACGAGGGTTCGCTCTCAGGATGTGGAGGAGGGAACCGCGACGGAGATCACGAGTGGTTCGGGGAAGCTGGAGGAGTTTAAAACTGGGATGACGACTGAACAAGGGTATTGTATTAGAGGAGAAGGCGAGAAGATGGCGGAGAGCGAAAATAGACCTGGTGGGTCCATTGCGAAGGGTCCTATTGACCCTGCGTGCAGCCTTCCACGCCACGCCGACGCGATGATGCCTCTGTGGCGAAACAGCGGAAATGCGCCGGATTGGTGCCGAGGGAACATGGTCAAGTCTCTCTGTCACGTAATAATTCAGCACATGAAGGACTCGCTTCGGGTTTCTGCCCTTCCCAGAGAATTGAATTTTCTTCTCCATCCTCCTCTCACTCGACTTATGTACTCTAAGAGGCCTGTTTGCCGCGCTGGCGTGCGTGGGGCAGAGAGAAGCGGAACGAAGCGGATCGGTTTCCTGCCTTACCGTGGAGGCGGGCGAAAACGGAGTTGTCCAGCCCTATTGCTCGACGTCTAACGTCAAGGAATTGTAACCATCGCCTGACTTGAGGTCAGAGTCTAACGATCCTTGAGTCAGCAGACGATATACCTACGTGAGATGCTGCTGTCTGAGAGGATGGTGCATGCTTAATAGGTGTGCATAATTGACAGAGCGGTAACAGTTTGTCAATCCTATGTTATTATTACCTTCAGCTACAAGAAGTTTCATAAAACTTGCATCGATCACGAAAGTGTAGGACTGCTCAAGAATGTCAACTTCGCTCCGCTTTTCATAAAAAAAGGTAGCTTTGAATGATTACGAAATTAATAACAGGAAAAATTCCACACATATTCTTCTCTCTTCTGTAGTCATAAACACAGTATGACACGATCAGCCCCATTGTTGTTGGATGAGAGTGGAGGTTGCGTCACTGGAGAGATTTCTATTTTTATGTCATAGCACTGCTGGTGTTCTCTTCATTCTCATCGTCGACGCAAATTTATTCGTATTCCCAATGTGATTTTTCGCTCCCTCCACGATTGCACTAATATCCTGTTCTACAAACGAGCTGCACTTTGTTTTATGCTCACCGATCGGAGGTCGTATGATATGTACTTGCTTTGATTTCCCCACTCGTTACGTTGTAAATAGGACCATTTTCATCGTCACCCCTATTTGGGATCGGTTAATCACAGGTATAGATGATGGTTAGAATCGTCATAACGAACTTTGCCCTTGAGTGGTAATAATATGTCACTTGTTACGATCAATAAAGTCATCTCGCTCAATCATTAGGGCTGCTTCTGGACATTAAGCGATGACAGCTTGAAGCCCATGCTGTCTGCAGAATTCAACCAACGAGTTGGATACCTACCAAAGAACCGTCAGAATTTCAACTCCGTTGGAATAATTTTGTTCTATTGTTGACCTAGAGAAGTCCAAAGTAGGTGGCGGTGATAAGAAAGAGTTAATACGAAGTTCAAGAGAAGAAATCCTCTCTTGAACTTCGCATGTTAATTTTAGGGAGCCGTAAAAAACTTGTTGATGATATATGTTGATTATGGTTGATCATTAGAACGAGCGGCTTACATTCATATTGATTCATCGAAATTCCCTACCCGGACAAACAGGCTTTCTAGAGAGTCATAGAAGTGTTCTCCTCTTCGTACAAATACGCTATGCATGATACCTTGGCCTTATTAATCGGACACGTTTCCCTTTTTTACTTTCCAACCTCTCTGAAATCAGGTCACTATTAACGTGATGGTGCAAACCATCGTCAAACCCAGCACCCACCGAGCGACCAATCATCATCGATTAAGGACAAATAAAAGGAGGCAGATTGAGCCGTTGTCCTTTGATGTAAAGCGAAAGCGGTGACATAAAATTCTCGGACTTTATGATCACGTTTCTCCGAATGTGTAGGCGCGGTGCGGATATTCCCGAAGTCACGACCGCGGCAACCTCCTGTGTCACCGTCGCGGATTAGGGCGCCCGCCGCCGGACTTCTCCCTCTCTTTCTCACGGGCGCGACAAATCATATATGGATGGGTGTCGGGGCTCGCAATAATAAATACTTGCGTCACTCGGACAGAGGATGTGAAAATCAGGCGCTGATTACAACCTACTTAAAATAAGAAGCGGTGTGAGACTTGGGAAGAGATTTGTTCCCCCCTCTTGACGTCGTTTCCATGAAAAATCCGTGAAAACCCGTTCTTGCACATGTCAAAATGAGGTCAGTGACTCTTCTCGCGCTGTATCAGTGCTACCCTGCCGCAGCATTGTTCCGCTAATGAATCGCATTCTGGTGCGTGAGCTCCAGCGAGATAATATTTGGAGAACGGCCGCTGCAATTGGAAAGGGAGAATATTTTGTTTTTCTCGACTCTCGAGTTGCTGCTCTTTCATTGCGACTCCGGGCAGTTCCCTCCCGGCTGTAGGTCAAAGGCTTGATTGTGCTGGCGTATAAGGTAGACATATCTGTGTAAAAAGTTATTAAGCACTGACCTAGGGTCTAATTTATCGCTAATGAGTATTACCTACAGCCTGCGGAAGGATTTACATCGGACACAATACTGACTCAGGGTCGTGTGATGGTATCTTAATAATTTAAGTTTACATCTCTACATTTTTACGGCAGAATTTTAGTACCATATTTTTTTCCGGAAGAACTTTACTATCATTAATATTTCATAACCTTCCATTGTACTTGCTTTAAGAGCTGGGAGAGTAAAGTTTGTGCAATCAGAATAGAAAACGCTTGTATTAACATGGTAACTCGAAGGAGAATATACCATTTTCTCTCACCGAATGGCGCTTTTCAGTACGGCGTTACAAATAACACTGTATAAACGATGATATTAAAGCTAAGAGTAAAATATGTATACACTCCAATACAGAAGCGTTGATAATTTCAACTTATGATAAAAAATGAATCTTATGGGCTGTCACAGAGACTGAAGTAGATTTCCGGTGAGTTATTTACCCTATTCGTGAATTAGTAATTGTTATTATCGAAGCTGACCGAAGAGCCTTTTGCCATAGACCAAGGAAAGTACCTACATAGGTAAAATAGAATGAAGCATAGGAAATATTTTTCTGGGTTTGATATGGTTCTAGTAGAGAAAATCGAGGGCTGCAGATTAGCAATCTTAAGATTGTACTCTAATGATGATGAAAATAGGATTATGATGCGTCATTGACGTTGTATTTTACTGCCACTGAGACACTTGAATTGATGGATGACATAATGAGCCTGATGATACGGAAGCTCGAATCAACTCCTATCGCTGCTCTCTCTTTTCGAGTCACCGATTAAGGCAAATTGATGGAAAATACAATTTGAGATTTTAAAAAAACCCTGAGTTTCTACAAGGAAATAAAAGTGATCTTATCAACATTTAAGCTTGGAATAAAAATCAGTAATGAATTGACGAAGTACGCAGTTTTTAATTTCTTTTAGCTTTGCTCATTTCACATGTTGAAGAACTTGAAGAGTGTTGATAATTAGGAAGTAGAATAGCCTGTGACTGTCGAAGCAAGAAATGAATGATGAGGGCGTCAAGATGTCTTGAAAGAAGTCTAGAAGACAAAAACTCTGCCTACGGACGGAGACAAAATCTTGGGTGTAAGGAAATATTGCATGAGGACGTACGAACATCTGGACCTTGCTTTACTATGGCGGTGAGGCATGGACGACGACAACCGCAGAGAACGAAAAAGCTGGAAGCTCCTTAAATTCGGTACTACGGAAGAAAAATAAAATGGACATAGAGAAAACTTAACGAATAAGAGAGGGAGAGAAAGAAATACCAGGAAAAGTTTGAAACGGAGACGGCAAATGCTTTACGCATGCGTCCAAGGCAACATGGACTCACGGAGACTCGTCAATGGAACACTGAATGGAGAGATTGGCAAAGGAAGACCTCAGACGGGATATAAAGAGAAATGAGTGAAAATTTGAGAGAAAAGAAATGTTTTAATGTGAAGATTTAAGCTGATTGACGAAGGCAGTGAAGAGCCGCGTCAAATCAATGCAAAAATTGACGACCAATTAAGGTGATCCTTTTTATTTTGCGAGCATACAGAAAAACAAGGAGAGCATGATTTGAGATGCTCACTTTGGAAAATCGCGTTATCCTCTCTCTTGGAATTTCCAATTAAAACTGTAATTATAATTCCAACACCTCTGCCTCCTCTGATATCCTCTTTTCTATGAAGGCTTTTTAATCGGCAAAACGTTGGATCAAAAAATTTTCTTTAGCGACCCTTTTCGATACTTCTAACTCAGGAAAATTAAATAGTAGATATGTATGAGGGCTCTGAAATCGATTTTCTTGGAGTGGGAGGGGAAAAAAAAGAACGCCTGCATTCTTGAGGGGTTTTATCCTACCGACAATGTACGTGTGGCGTTGAATGCCCACTTTTCTCCTATTTGTGACGTTGAGTGCGTATCACTGCACAGCCTTTCCTTGGGTTAGCATTCACTTTATCACTCTTCCACGCCGGAGAAAATAAAATGAGCCTGGGAAAGCGCTGCCGCGGGGGATATGCAGCTTCGTGAAGGATAAATGCATCTCTGCGTCGGGTCTGCACAGCGCTCCACTCCCCATCTCATCTGCGTCTGCCCAGGGGCATTGCTTCTTCCTCGCTCTCTTTTTCATGCCTGCCGCACAGCGGTAAGGTGTTTGGGCTCATGAGCGCCGGGAAGGATGGAGTTTATAGGCGTTGTGTTTTGCAGAGCGCGTACTCAGAGAGAGGACCTTCTTCAAGTGGGAGGAACATTCTTAACGACATACCCTTAACTGCAGTCAAATCGTCTACAAAACCTCTTGTCATTTGTCGATATCATAAAATATCATCAGCAGTAGGTATAAAGTAGAAGAGTACAGAGTAGGTTAGGATCGGTTGATAATTGTGAGCGTAGTGAAATTACTCCACAGGGTTAAACAGTTCAGTCAAACTTTCATGCAAACCCACCATTCGGTGGAACGAAATGACGACCTCATATCTCAATCGCGACCTTGAATTTAATTTGCCTCAGTATCAGATGAGTAAGGAATTCCTACTCCAATAAATACTTATTACATAAGTTTTCTTTAGGGCAAGTACCTGGCGAAGATTCCTGGCGATTATTGCTCCATGCATTTGAAAGTGGGAGTAGTGTGACACCACACTCTCTCGGGCATTGAATATTTACATCGTCAGAAATACTTTATAAGTTGTAAATTGCAATTATTTTGGGAATTGCTGGTGGATTACGGGGACCACTGAATTTGGATGTTGCCTTAATCTATGGGTGTCAAAGTTCGTCCCCTTACTTAAAGGCGCTTCAGACCGGGAGGAATGTAAGAGTACGAAGGGAGGGGGAGGGGAACCTGGCGTCGGCATTAGCTCTCTCTTAACGAAAGGTGTCACGGCTTGGCATTCCATGATACTCACAGAGTACTGAACTCGAAGTAATCTCCACAACACTCAAGTAGGGGACAGATTAACCATTAAAATTGTATTGCCACTGCCGGGATTCAAATCAGAATTAGAGGCCAGTTTTCTAACAACTACACCAACCCGAACCCCTTGATATTGCTATGGGCATCTCAAAAGATTTTGCGACTCGATAGCGTTACTACTATCTAGCGAGTTATAGTAACATTACCAAAAACTACCTAGTTCTGATAGTAATCTAAGTTTTACCCTAAGAGCTGTCGCAAGGGTGTGCCAGGGGGTAATAGGTAACAGCCGTGAAGCTGACTTTTAGTCGAAAAAAATAACTTGTTAATGAATAATGAGGCATGGTCTGCAATGTGTTTGAAGAATTATACTTTGTTTGCATTATGGTCAATTATATTGTGCGTGGTAAAAAATAGTTCTTGTATTGATGGGTCCGACGGTTGATTTGTCTAAATGTTTCGCTTCTTCTGCCCCAGGCTGATGTGGCGTGAGGGTAGAAGTTGCAGTGTAATTTTCGAGTTCGCATAATTTAAAAATTTCAAGTAACTTTACTCTTTTGAAAAACCTTATAGTCTCCAGTATTCCCCTAACAAGCTCTTCCAATATCCAATGGGAAGAGAAGGAGCTTGTAACTATACTAACTACTAACCACACATATTTACTGGTAATATTTTATTTTCAAGCAGCGTAAAATTAATCTTTACTTTTATTCAATGTATAATAGATTGGGTGTGGTATGAAATGACCTTAGCTGTCGAAGAACACTTAAAACTAAACCTACTACTGTCCAACAGCCAAGTGGTACATTCTGTACGTTCTTAGTTTTTTTTAGCGCTTTTTTCCTTTGTATCATATCCAATTCCCAAATTAAATATATATTCCTTGGATGCTTGATACATTTTCCAGGTGAGGCCTTGCAAGTGCGGAATAAGAATGCCCTTTTACTTTCCCACATTTCCTTTGATAAAGACCAGTCTCGTCAGCGCTGTTTCACTAAAATTTCGAATATGATCCTCCGATGACAGATTTAAATGTAATGAGGGCAAGTTTAACTCATTTATAGTCTTATCTTACGTGCAAATACCTTTTTTGAATATTGAAGAGTTCATTTCCAAATCTCATGTCCTCCAGCTCGTATGTGATTAAAAATATCTAATGGTTTTAGAACCCTATGTGGTTTTATATCCTCTATGTGGGAGTTCATGCCTTTCTTGAAAAGACATTTATAGTCCTGTTCCCATGATATTGCCTCTGCTTCTATAGGAGGGAGCTACGAGTGGATGTAGAGAAAATCGGATATCGAAAAAGAAAGAATGAAGAACGGTTTGTGCGCTGAAAAGACTAATTGTCATATATTTACAATAAACAATAAATTAACAAATTTCATATCTTTCCAATAAACATCTGGAGGCATTGGTGTTCATAAAAAGGGTAGGGCGTCATTTAGAAGTGCTGAAATTTGACTTATAACGATGAAAATGGACAGCGAGATGCCGCGGAACGTCACCCTGTCCATTCATCCTTTCAAAGTCACGGTATTTTACGCCGGTGGCAGCGGACGTAATCGTTTGTCACGCGTGAGAATAACCGCTGGCACACCACCTAGCGTTGAAAATCGATTATTCCTGCCTGCTGCTTTGAAAACCTCGCAACGCGCGGGAAAAATGTCACCAGCAAAGAATTCCATTGATGGCATCATTTCCCTAGGCTCATGATAAATGAGATCAAATCAGCAGTTCACAAACTCTTTGCTTCTTGCTTTGTTGACCAATCGGAATAATTTTCTTGCCATTCTTATTTATCCCGGAAAGGTTTTCATCTACACCTACATTGTATCCCATGAGCCATCACAAGGTTTTGTTGTGGGGGTCTCTATACATTAGGTACACATTGTCTACGAGTAAAAATAATTTTTTTAGTGACTACAAGGTCGATTTCACAGTCAAGAACTATTTTAACATGGACTCACGGCGCTTTTATGGAGCAATATAGCTTCCTAGCTCAAGATAACATATACTAGGGCAGGTACTGTACAATTATTGTAAAAACACTTGTAGATACTTGCCAAATATGCAAGGAGATATAAAAAACAATTAAGCTCATTTGTTTACATTTACAGGCTCATACAATCATGCATAAAATGATAAAATCTACATTACCAATCGTAAACAATTTTGTTACGAGCCATGACGATGGAATGCGGAGGCTATAAAAATTTGGAGTCTTGCTTGAAAGTGAGGAATTTGAGACATTTTGTGTTTCAAAAACTCATTCCTACTTTGACGCTCGGCGTTTCGGCTATTGCATATCATATGTATATTTATGATCGGGGGAATATCATAGGAAAGGGTGAAGTTCGACATTTATGTGAGGTAAAATACGCAATGAAGCTAGATGGTGATGATATGAGTTATTGTGCAGTTACTGTGCTTTTTCTTTTATGGATTGTATGCTGAGAAAAAGTAGCGATCGAGTGAATCAATTATGAAAACTTCTTAGTCGTTAATTTAAGTTAAATCCAATGATGGAGATATTAACGAATACGATACTTTACCGATATAATAACTCTACTTGTTTTTCTCCTCTCTTGCTATCTGTTGCTATATTAAATGCCTCCTAGCTAAGACACGTATGACTAATGCCTAAAAAAATATATGAATTACGCAACGGCATGTTCGGTATTTCTCCAGGAGCTTGAAGTTACGTGACATGGTTTGTAATTACGATGAAGCGCGTTGAAATGCTAGCAATAATTCATTCCGCTGGTGAGTAATGAATTTATGTCTGGAGTTATTGAGGACAGTTTTCAAGAAGGCCACTTATAACTAAATGCGACATTAATCATTTTCTTGGACAAATTGCTGCGTTGGAACGTAGTGCTTATAAAGTTTGAGTTCCGCAAAAGTAAATATCACTGGTGGGTCGCTCTAAGAAGGACACGTCTTGAACTTTATGGGCAGTGCAACATACGATTTAATTGAACTATATAAAATGTACAACTTCATAACTTTTGGCGTTGAGATGCAAAGTTTCCCTGAAGAAGGGAGGCAAGGATTTGCTCGTCGCTCGAAATTCTTTTAGGCACCAATTTAATCAAGTTAATGACAAGTTACGAATTAAAATCAATGTATGGATTTAATTCAAAATAGCATTGATATCAATAACACTTCCACAATGTGGAAACAGCTGAGGAAAGTGCCCCAATTTAAACTCAAGATAATAGGAAAGTTTTTGCTTTAAAAAGTCACGAGCGCTCAGCCACTTTGCCGGCTGCGGTAGTCTGCTTGGCACCTCGCCAAATATGCTATCGTGAGGTAAAACAAAAACCAAAGGTCGCTGGTTCTAATCCCAAATCGGGCATGGAGGTTGTCTTTGTCTCAGGATTAATGGTAGGTTAGACGGCTCGATTCAACCTAAGCCGTTGGGTACCTAAAAACCAAAGTCCACTACTAATTTTCATCTTTAAGAAGGTCATATTTTAATCCAAATCAATTTTGAACAAGGTTAAACGATGTGAAAACTATTATTTTCGGCGGTGATGGAGGTCCTAGGCATGAAATAGGCATGCGTTGAGTGTGGTGGCTAATGGAGACTCTTGCATACGGAGAGCTGTGGTAATGTAATGAAATATAAGCAGAGAGGGATTGGTTATGAGGAACTAAGGAGCGTGGAGCTCTCGCGCATTTCCCCCGGTTAACCCTGAGGATGGCGCAGCTTTGCGATGAGTATATTTTTAAAAGCAGTAGGACGATTTTCCGAAGATCTGCCGTGTAGTGCGCTGGTTAGAGACGGGAAAACGTCTCGACATAAATTACGGAAATACTCTCTGCTCAAACGAAGAAGCTCGAGTTATTGTGTAACCATGTGCAGGTATCCATGGATTTACCGGACAAGCATTTTGGGTATCATCCCAGTGGAAACTGAAAAACGTTCTTACATTGGTTTTTACTTGGATACTCAATAACGATTCAAAGTAAATAACTCCGATGGAATGTCTACTCTGGTGCACACGCCATCGAAAGGTAAAAGAGATTTTATATGGCTTCAGTGAATTTGTTTCTCGAGTACGTAGGTTGTATGAGTGATGTAATGTAGAAAGGTTTTGGGAGTTCTCTTTAGAGCTTTTATACCACCTTTCAGTTGAGATAAATTCAAATTGTACACGTTCAAGATTCACTTTCAAGACTTAATTCTATTCCCTCTCTATATCATCGCAGAAGCGGAAAAATGAAAGTGATTCGAGAATTATTTTTTCCCACGCACCCTCCAGGATCGACATATATATCCAGATTAATGGTATTGTAAAATAAAATTTCCATTACAATATCCTTTTCCCTTGATCACTTATGCGTCCCATTTGAACGGCGGCGGGTACCTTAACACCCTTCTCCCCATGACCTTACGGAGGCTCGCAAAGTAAAATGTACTTCATGTAGATGGTGAAAAGAAGCCAATATTTGACTTCAGTTTTATTGCTGATTGGAAGTGTATATGCGACAAGATTGGGATTCGAACATCAGACCTAAATGCCGGCAGGTCACAGTACCAAATGAAAAAGTGCACTGTTGTGGAAGATTGGTGGCGTGACACCCATTGGGCCATCGGAAGGCTTATTGGCGAAACGAGTTAGTTGAATACCCTGAAAATTACTATTTATTTGATCAGGTCTCCGTAGCCGGATAACCTTGTTTTACAGATTAAAATCACGTTGGGGTGGTTATTTCAATGATGCCATCAAATTTTTCAATACTAATCTGGTTTTTTTTTTGGAGTGGGCCATTTGATCAGAGACTTGTACGTAAAGGTGATGGTCTGTCATGGTTGTTTGAGCCATAAAGACAGTCGTATTTCGATCGATTTCATCGCCATATTATATTGATTTAAGTATTTTAAGTCGATCTTAAAAGTACCGCGGCGTCGCCACTCTTTCGAGTGAGATTTGTATCGTTATACCTCGTGTTCTCTTCCACGACAAGCTTAATTCGTACTCCAGAAACGTTCTCGTTGACTAACCACATATCTCTACATCGAAACAATAAAATTCTCGCCCTTGAAGTTGGCAAAGGTGGATGCTAACGAACCAGAATTTTTTTGGAAGCAGCATTTAAGAAGTGCCCAGGCGCCTTAATACCTCTCCCCGAGGCGGAATGGTATATTAAGGTGTAAATGCGCGTTGGGAGAGATATGTAGGTCAAGAAGTGCGAGGACCCAAAATAGAAGTGGGATAAAGGACGACCATAAAATTGAGAAAAGTGGCTGAAAAACGTTCGGGAGCTTTTATTTATCATTTCCGCTCCCAGATCTGCCTTCGCGCAATTATCTCCGAAATAGAGGGGACGCGTTGCAAGTGGCTAGGAACCAATAGCTCCTCGAAAATCACTTCCGAACAGGAAACGATCGCGCGGACTTGCCAGTCTTTAAGTTGCTACGGCGCTGGTTTCCGTCGTGTTTTATGCTGCGGAAAACGGAGTTGGACCGGAGCGGGATCTTTCTCGGGGCCCGAAGAAATCAGCTGATGGAATTTGTTCGTTGTGGTGTAAAACATACTGCGCGTAAACATTCTCTTGAAATCCGTCCAAATGGTGAAAGGAAGCACTTAAATGAGCAAGCAAAAATTCTAATGTTTCGGAATTGTTGCCAATAGCTGTCAAAGTTCGGATGCATTTTTTTCGTACTGCAGCGTTGGAATTGCATATTCTGCAGGTGGATTCAAAAGGGCCGTATTTACAATTCAAGATTAAATATTTAAGCACAGAGAATCGTTGTGGATATTCTCTTCCACCATTTATGCTAAGACCTTTTAGTTACATGTGCATTCATTGCACAATCCTAGTTTAATGATGACGATCTTGACGTAACTTCAACCACGAATGTTGATGAAGCAGATCTAGTTAACCAGACATAATTTAGCTTGGCCTGAGAGAATCAAAAGTATGAAATCGCGGTACGCTTGGGATTGCACTAATTAGACCCTCTCGCACGTTCCGATAAATACCGTCGTCTCACCGCATTCGTAAAGTCTTTTTGGTTTCTCGTTCGGTATTAGACCCCTGTACGTGATTTATTTTTGCTTTTCTTATCGACTCCCAGTGAAAACTGATGTGATTATTGTCTTGTAGTCTTATAAATTTAATCAATTAATTAAAAAAAGCTGTACTTTTATCACCAATTTACTTTGATCTGCAGCGTTAGAATTGCTCTTTTCTTGCCCAAAGTTTAACTCCCTAATTTAAAATTACCGTTGAATGAAAAAATTAATTTTTCACTAACCGAATACGCGTGTAACAAGGTTTCATAATAATTTCATAGTCCTCTTTCTTTCATAACATCATTTATTTCATTCATATTTAGAATTAAATTTGGGGATTATGGTGATCCCAATAAAAAGGCTTAGCTTCTTTAACGGTAATTACTTACAGAGTGAACATAAAATTGATGGGATTCTGAGTCTAACATACTCTCGATGTCAACTAATATGCTGATGCCAGAGGCGTTGAATTCAGAGAAATCGTGGAAAAGGAACATCTTTCCAAAATAAATTCATTCACTACGTAAAACCTTTATTAGACCAAAGAAAATATGATAAAACTCCTGTCCAGCCTAAAAACCAAAAAGCATGGGCATCACTGGCGAATAACCGTCAATAATGCAGAATATTAGTTGAAATGACAATCCTTGATGTAATATAGTTGACACGGATAACACTATGCATTATCGTCTCGCGCATGATTGATGACAGAATTCGCATGAAGTTTCTACTCCTTTTCTTTTGGCAGCGACCATCGATAGTGCTTCGTTTCACCGTTATTTTTCTTGTTCTGCCTTAGTGCGAGTCGTCGTTAAACCGTCACGGACTGAGCCGTGCCAAGGGGTTATGATTGAGGAGGAAGGAAAGCAGCTGTTTATGCAAAGGTCGATGGTCTCTGAAAGTAATGGCTTCCTATTCTGGAACCAAACCGTGGGTTCATTTCGAAATGATTGATTACTTTGAATGAAGAAGTTTTCTGTCGAAGCGTCATCCAGAATATTTGCGATAGTGTACTCCACGAATAATCCACATTTAAGAAGTACTCTCCCGCAGAGGAATAAGGACGAGGAAAAGGAATATGATAACGAACTTTTCCAACCCCATCCGGCGCTTTTTTGTTCTTCCTTAGAGATTTGCTGATGCATGTATGTGAGTTATTTGATCATTCACAGCGAATAGAGTGAGTATATACTACCGCAGAAGTGCTTATACTGTCAATTTTTCGTGTTTTGGGTTCATATTTTGAAATGAGTCTCTTCTAACATGGCGTATTGCAGATGAAAGTAGAGGCACTAAAACTTTGCATACATTTTTTTTGGTGTAAATATCTCGAGGATGTGGGCAGTCAAACGAAAATAGGAGGGATTCTCTTACACTGTTTTATGAATCATCGAGCCTCATGGTCGAAATGGAATGCCAATATTGCATTTCGTTGAAGTGATTATTATCCTTCACTCCTATTGCTCCCGCAAATAGGAGTGGAGGATATCTAGTTTATCTCGTCCTTGATTCAGTCAGGGCATATTTCGGTCCCGTGAAAAGGGTTAAAATGAAATTAGAATATTTTATAATTCACTTAGTGACCTCCAGGAGTAGGATAATTGAAAGTACAGCATTGTTCTTGTATTCAAATTAGTCTGGCTCAATGAAGAGAAATCAGTAAACTCTGGGTCTACGTTAATGAGCCTTTATTCCGTTCGATGATTTGTTTTTAACCTTCGAATGAAAGTAAAGAAGCGGCATTGCTATTCTTTATACATGGGCTTTAAAATGTTTTGAAAATACTATCGATCTGGCGAGGAAAATATTACTTTAGGAACTACAGTTTTCAAAAAAGTGCATTCACTCGCTCGATGGGCAATTTTTACGATAAAGAATAACGTGTTAGGATTCTATTTGAGGAACTAAGAAAGGGGTTATCCAGTCACAGTCAAAGGAGGACTGAGAATCACGGGCTGAGAGGACTAAATACTACAGTAAGATACTGGACTTCCATTCTTACTTTGGGAATTTGGTTAATGGTTATAACCACTACCAATATTAGACCACCAAGGTAGAATAAAACGATTAGGCTCCTGGAGTGGTACGTACAAATAGGCAGATGTTTTTGTTTCACTCTGTCAGAACAAAAATGAGGTTTGAAAAAATTCCACCCTTTCAATGTTTATATTTTGATGCAATTTTTCGGGGACTTTTCCTAAAATAAAGTGAAATTAATGTTCAACAATGTTCAACTATTTAAAAATGCTCATTTAAAGAGTTTTGTCCAAAGTGTACTCCCCACAACCATTTGATGGTTTGCTGGACGTAATTTGATCCCAAATTCACATCCCTACATTTTTTAGGTGAGGACCTAACTCGCAATTCCGGATATTATAAGAAAATTATACTGCAAGCAGCACTATTCTCGTAACTGTTTCCGGTTTTGTGGGTAGGTCTCGTACCCGTATTATTAAACGACTTGAATTCATTTGGGCAATATCCAATACTCGATTTCAAACACCCTCATCAATTGCCGAACACTCTAACAATGAGTAATCCCAAAACCTAGCATAGAAGGCTATGTTTATAAACACAGCATTCTATTCTAGCTGAGGATATATCAGTGTCTGACGGCAGTTGGCAAGGACTCACACGAACTGGAGTGGGGTATATTGATTGTAATATCAGAGAAAACAGAGAGAAAACAATGTTTGCGCAAGCAGTCTTGCACAATGAGGACCAGGGAAGTTTGGTGGGAAGATGATTTAAAAAGAGAATAAGCGATAAATAGCGGCTCTGCTTTCGAGCGAAGGTAATGATTAGTTTCACTCTGAGAGAGTTAAATTATTTTTCAAGAAGGTCGGTGAGCCTAGCTTTGAAGCTGGGAAATGTAGTCGGGCGGACAAAGTCTATATGGACGCATTCTCAATTGATTTTTTTCGTTTCGTGTGAGGTCTTGCTGTTTCAACCCCCCTCGTATTTATCCGTTGAATTATATCATATACCAGTTATTCATTTTGCCGAGAAGAATCAGAGAAATGTCCATAGCATATTCTATGCTTACGTATGTTCATAGATGTGAAATAAATATCTTGTTGAGGAAATGGATTGCTAACATAAGCAAAAACATTTTATGTATCATAAGGTTTATAACGAGCATTAGCACGAGTGAAATATTATTCATTCCTGATAAGGATTATATTCAGGTAGGCACATATACCGTTAACTGTGACTTTTGCAGGTCTAACAATAAGTACTGAATACTTATCATTTTTGTCCATTTTCATGCGTGCGTTGATAATTTAAGACTCCATAAATGGAGTCTCATTGCTTGTAATCTGCATTTTGGAAACTGATAAAATCTCTCAGTAGTTCAAAGAAAGTAGTTGGCGTAAAATCAAACGAATTAGTTGTAGTTTTCACCCTTAATTTACGGAAGATTACGGACATTCAGATAATATTTATTCAGTCATGTCCTACCCACACAATTGTACCGTTGCATATTTCTTTCTACTTTTATCTCAAATTAAACATTTTGGTACCTAACTATTCTTTCCAGGTTAAATCTTCCTTGGAATGTTAAGAGGTGGGATTTTTATTCAAAAGTTATTGGAAACTCAGATTTTAGACTCTTATTGAGTTTAGAGCTTACATTTATGTCTAACAGCTCGTATTTCATATCTGAGGGACTGAGTGCTCCTCGCATGCAGTGTCCTTTTTTCACTTTCAACGGTATGAATCACAAATGATTCTCTCTGCTTCAAACCATACATATTTTACCTTCCCCTCCTAGAATTATTTTGCCGCAAAGTTATCAGGGGTATTTTTTCATCAATATGGTAGATTTATGAGCAAATTATGATACACACACTTCTTTTTATGCTTTCTAAGTTATATTCCCAAACCGTTTATGTTACAGGAAATTAAGTGTGTTCAAAATTGGCCTTCCAAATACCTATCACGATGGAATAACTAAACCCATAATATATTTTGTAGTAATTATTTTTTGATTTCATCGCTTTGCCTCCTGGTGATGCGAATATTTCCCTACCTGTTTACCGATGCTTAAATTAATATTATATCTTTAGTTGATGCTTCTCGATTTTAACAAATTTTCATGATTTCTTGATCCAAAATACGAATCGAGATGCTGTCATATTTTAAGACGTATTTTTATATTGGCGGTATTGCACTGAATAGCCTCTCTTTACGTTTCCCATGATGGCCTCATTTTTTACTTTCAAGCGCATTTGTGCTGATTTATTGCTTTGGATCACAATTCACTTTCCCTTGTCCGTATATCGCAATGCTTATTAGCCCGCAACTGCTAACCATCTGAAGACGTAAAAAAATCAATTCGTATATTCTGCTAATAATGAAAAAAATGTTCTTTTTCTTTATGTGTACCGTGTCATTTTTACCCCACTTCCTTCAAGGGCTTTTGCTTTGCACACTATGTGTAATTTCTCTGACGGAAAATAAACGGCTATGCTGCTGGTGCTGAGGAGTATTTTGAACGTTGTAGATTCGATCATTCTAGCTGAAGGACATATTTGTTAAAACTACTTGTCATCTAGGTAATTTAGAGAGTTAATTGCGTTTTGAACTATTCAAATAAATTGCATTGTGCATTGCATTCTGCATTGCACAATGCATTGCATTGCATTCTGCATGAAACAGAATTCAGCTTTTCAAAATCATTAATTCATAGAAAATCAGAATAAAAACTAAGTGATTCAAACTAAATTGGAATTTTGATTGTAATGTTCAATTAGTTGAACACGAAAGATACCAAATCAGCTCATTCGTTGTAAACCTATATAGTACATATGTAATCATCTAATTCATTCGATAACATTTCTTTGTATTTACAAATTTTAACTGTTATTGCTAAATAAATAAATATTATTATAATTTCTTCAAATGTCCCGTATACTGAAGATTTTCAGTCGTATAGTTGTAGGTGAAAAGGTTTGGTAATTTTGTTGATTTTATCTGTGAATCGAAAAAAATCCCTTGTTAGTTTGCAATGCTTGAATTCTTTTCATATTTTTTCGTAGATTTGAGCGGTTCGCCGCAATTTGATTTCCGTAGATTAGTAGTATTGAAATTATGGCTTTTCTTGAATTTCTCACCACTCAAGGTGCTGGCAATATGCTATTCTTGTGGTGTTGGAATCTTGTCGAAACTTCAAACTTGGCATTGTTTAGCTGGCTGCCTCTTTTTGTTGAACTCAACTTTACCATTTTTTCTAAGCCGGTAAGCTGCATAGAAATAAGTTGGTCTAAGACCTTAAGAGAATCAGTATCCGAGAGAGGGGGATTTTATGCCAAAGTTACTGAATTCAAAGTCGGGTAAAGTGAGGGATATCATTTCCAATGGCGCTTGAGCTCTCTCACCTTGCCTCACTCAAAATTCAGGCTTGAGTTACGACTTTTTTTCGGCCGAGAACTTTTTCCCGCATGCAATCCATGATCCCTCTCCACCGCTCCGGCATATCTCCCCTTGAGGGTTTTATTCCACCTTTTACTTGGATTAGCTCGTATTTTTCGCAGCTGATCTTTAATTTATGTGCTGCGGAGGCTGGAGAAGTTAAATTTCTGACGCTAGCCATTTGATCTCCTGAGCCGTCGTGATTACATGAATTGCATCCAAATGTGAATTTCTTATTGGTTGCAGTATTCACTCATTCCTAAAAGATATATAAAGTCTTGATTTTCGCGCCCCAAACGCCTTGAGAAATAGAATATGTAATAAATTATGATATTGAAACACGTAGTACTTTTCCACAATCCCTTTAAAACCGGCTACATTTAAATTAAATCGTGAATAAGTACCAAGTGGCTTTCTTTTCGTGTGGATACGAAATTCCGCCTCCTTCTTCCATGATTACACTTCGTAAACATACCTACATTTTCCTGCAACGGATTAATTATGTATAGTTATATAAGCACCATACTTAGACGATTTTTCTTATGCCAGTTAAATTGCAAATATGCAGTAACATATGCGATCGCTTAAATTTCTCATCTTAGTATTGATGATCATCATTTTATCGGTAACTTTTTGGGTGATATTGAGCTACCTATTTTTACACTTATTAAGGCTTATTGTGCTCTTTGTTTATACTAATTATTATTCAGCTTTATTTTACTTCATTTTCTTTCCAAGGCCTCTTCCCTTACTGCTGGATGTAGTTTCATAGTTGTCGCCTCCCTAATGGGCTACTGGCCGTGGGGGTGAATCTTACAACGAGTCACTTTATTTTGCTGTCATTTACGGTCATTGATTACGTTCTACCTTACGTGAAGTGTTCTTGTATCTTTCATGTGGGTCGCCCGCGCTCATTATTATCATCAGATATGCTCAAATCTGCTTTTAACTCGATTTTTTAATTTCGTTTTCATGTAAAGGTCTTCCGTAAACACTATACTCTACAATAGATAAGTTATTGAAGCTTTTGGTCGAAGAACCTCTGCAAGAAAAAGATTAAAACCTAAAAGTTGACTAGTTGGCACACTGAGGTATATTTTCTTAATAAGAATACTTTATAGGCACTGCAAGAGTCACAGAATGAAGAATTAATCGGCATGCTTTTCAATTATTATGTATGTACAAACACCGCAGTGCAAAGGTCAGATCTAATCTTAGCCATCGGCTAGCTAATACCTCGTTTATCAGACATACATTCTGGTCGGCTACTGTGGTAATGGACTACAGTATCGTCCCTAAAATTCATAACGCTGATATTCCTTCCCTTAATGGCATTCTGTATTACCCCATTTCCTGAGGGCTGAATGTAATAAATCACATGTTGAATTAAACTCCTATCTCCTGCTCATTCATCTCGGATTAGTTTCGGTAAATCAACCTTTTCAAGGAGGAACATAATTCTCTATCCGTCGGAAAATGCAGTCTATCTCTTTTTTTATGCTTTTCAGTGATTAAATCATCCAGGATGACTCACAGCTCCGTTGCTCAAGATGCTTGGCGCTGTAGCCCCGGAGATCTGCTATTCCTCTCGCTCTTAACTCTTGAATCTGTCTACTTTGGGTCGATTCATTATCGATCCTGTAAGCGAGAGTTTGGAGGGAACATCGAGAAGTATTCTCCACACGATAACAGACAAACAAGGGCCATCTGAGTTACAGCTAATTCTAGTGTTCACTCCGACTAATAGTTGTTGGTGGTGGTTATTCAGGGGAGGCGACCGACAGCTGAGAAGTTGCGCCATATAAGATAGGTGGGTAATTGGGTAAAGGTAGGAATTTTCAGGTATTGAAGTAAGGGTGGAGATAAACCCGGCGTCGGCATTAGCCTACTCTTAACGAAAGGCGCCAAGGGGCCACGGCTTAACGTCCCAACCGACGGACGGAGTACTGAACTTGAAATACTCTCCACTAGGCACTCAAGTGGGGACCGGTTTTCCACTGAAAAATCCACCACTGCCGATAATCGAACCCTAGGAATGTTAGGAACTCTAGCCACCTCACCAACCCGATCACCGACTAATAATTGTTTATTGTGTTACAGCATAACGGAATATTCCTCATTTTAAAGACTCTAGCTCTTATTTTTCACTTGATTAAACCTGCGAAATCTTTTGTAGATGTTACTCGGGTATAGTGTCATGAATCTTCATCTGTTAGAAATAAAGTTAGCGAAGAGTCGTAATATCAAAGAGCTGTATACATATTACACTTATGTCCGGATTTTTATTTATGTAATGATCTATAAATTTAATAATGTTTGATAAAATATTTTATGGCTGGATAATCGTCGTGGATGTACTACGTCGCTGTTTGGATGTATGCTATACTTTTTATAGCCTGCTAAAACTTAAAAAACCGGAACTGTCGGTAATCACGGCATTATAACGTCACACCAGCATAAGACATGGGTATCCAGATAAAAAATTAAGCGAAGTATGGATGAGATCATGATGCCAATCGTGTAAAAAATGAAATTTAATTGGTGGAAGTGGACATGGCGCCTCTTTCTAACCTATGGCTGAGCAGTTCAAACTTTGAGAATAAATTATTTTAGGATCCATTAGCCTAATTTCATTGCTATTTTTAACTGAAGTAAAGAGAGCTATCATGAGAATGTAAAAGTATTAAAAGCCTCAATATAAAATGTTTTGTTTTAACATGGTGTTTAGATTCTGCTACGTCAGATACTTCGATTATGAATATAATAAAATAAGGTAGCATATGAAGATGATATGGAAGGGAAAAAAGAGCATTAAACATAGCTCATTGTCTTTGAGCCTCTTTAAAATCGTTACACTGTTAATTTCGCGTATTATTATTTAGGAACTATGATTAATAAAAGACTCTCTCATCGAACTGATACCGAAAGTATTGTTGTACATCCGTTTAAATTTCAAAGGTACCTTATGTTCTTCACGAAACTCCAGAATGAAGCCACTAAATTAGCTAGTGCGATTTTTTTAAATGTGACACAAAAAATTGTTTGCTATATCTGTATCATCGTTTTCTCTTTTCGGCCAATCAACAATTAAATGGCAGAAGAAGCTATTAGTTTCATCACGTAATAACAGGCGAACGAAGGCCAACTGAGGAAAAGCCACAGGTAGTGACAATGCCACATGTAGTGGTTAGCTTATACCAATAAGTAGACTATATCGTGACTCCGTCATCTATAGGGTAGGAAGTTATTCTTTGGGAGCATTTTTTTCTGATTAGGCTAAAGACATTCGTTAAGTTTTATTTCACTCAGAGCTTTTAAAATAGCCTTAGATGTCATTGACATTTGTAGGTCAAATATGACGTGAAGGATATTAAGTGGAGGGAAGAGTAGAATAGACATTTAATGAGTTTTTGCTTATATATCTCATAGCGTGCTTTTATCGCACCTTTCGCTCAGTGGATGCTGTTAACCATCAAACGTGTTCAAGGTAAAACATGTATGAAGCTCATCCCTTTTTGCTCCGACATCAATGCGGCAGGGCTTGACTTTTTCCATGTGACTTTGGATACGAAGGTTTCCTTTAACTTTGCCCATATTATCTACTCAGTATTATCACAGTTACTTCCCGGGTCTGGACGGAAGAAAGGTGTTATAATGGAAGATACTAGGTACTGAGAGGGAAAACGTTTTCCCCTCCTTGTTGGCCAAGGTTGCCATAAATATTCAATTGTCCAGTTTTTTTAGCCGATAATGATATGCGAATCGCTGAAGTTAATCTCTGTAAAGTATATGAGGAGAGAATGCAATGCATTAAGTGCATTACATTCTCTCAATCTGAAGTTGTTCCCATTAAAAGAATGGTGATAAAACAGCTAAGTTGGACCTAGCGTAGTTTAATCATGTACGCTTGCAGGATTGCTATTTCAGTTATCTGGGGGTAAATTTTAACATGACATGGCGAACTATAAGGGCTCAATGAATAATTTCGACGCATTGAATTTTTTTAGTTTTGAGCTTTTTTAGTGACAGAGTAAATGTCTTGGTTCATTAGCTTCTGAATTGCAAGGGTGAACCCATGAGTGCCCATTTAAGAGGAAATAAGACAAATAGAAAGGGAAATGGACTTCCTCCTCTTAGAAAAAGATTGGTAGAAATTTTATCATGAGTTTGATGTGATAAGAAAAGGAAGTTTTGGGTTATTTCTGGTCGGAGAAAGAAATTAAAAAAATAAATACCGCCAAATATTTCATTCCGCTAATGCATTTTAAAATGCAATGAAGCGAAGTGCTCAACAATTTAGGAACGCCACCAAAAGGTCACGCATTTGTTCGACCCGCCACGGGAAGAACTCGAGTGGGTCTCAAGCGCGACCGAAATAGGGTCGGACGCTCGAGAGGGAACCGTAGGAGGAGGAGGAAGAGCGTTGGTAGCCGCGGCCGAAACTTTGTTCATCCTCCGAAAGAGTGCCATTTTGGCACGAGTGGGATCGTGACGCGTGGGGCAAATGTGTTATCGGCTCGGCCCGGCCCACCCCATCGGGGAACGGGCGTGGAATAAAAGCGCGCGAGACGGAGCTGGTCTGAGGGGAGGAGGCTGCGAGGAGGATTGGGGCGGATGGGGGAGGGGGCGGCTGCGGCGGAGGAGGAATTGGACACGAGGACGTGCAAGAGGCGACGCACGTGGGGGCGTTCACGCGCGCGCTGGGCGTGGGGGAGGAAGGGTTCCGTGGATCCGCTCTTGTAAAATGGTGTTCCGCAGCTCCAGCGGGGTTGAGGAAGGAAAGAAGGTGGGCGGCGTGGAGAGGGCTATCAGATGAGTTGGGAGTGAGATAGCGAGAGGGAGATACGCGTATTAGGCGAGAAATAGTGAGGCGCTAGACCCGTGCTTTGTGGCACTTTATCATCTTATTGCGATATGAAGAGTAATATCTCGATAATACCAGCTACTTGAATGTTCATCTATTTGGGATTCATTAGTTTCCTTTTAATCTTCATTTGATTAAAAAAATGAAATTCGTTATTTAAGTATGAAAGTGGAAGAACGTGGCTCTCCATAAATCTATGCTCCGAAAATCTACGACATCCATCCCTTTTTTACTTTCAGTTTTACTGCCCATGATCATATGCATGGCTATCTCCGATTCTATCTGGTAAAATATAACATCTCTTTGCCGACTGAGGAATAGTTTATGCTTCCACGGGAACTATGCGTGTAAATGGGTCCCGCCCTTATGACCCAGGCTGCGGAATCCAGATATTCGAGGTCAGTAAAATCCTGAGCTTATTGCACTCAAGGAGGTCGGTGGGGTGAGAAGGCACCATCGCATCCAGATGGAAACTTGTTGGTTTAAGCCACACCCGCCGAGTTCGAGACGGAATCGTCAATAAATATCCATTCGTCCATTCGTTGCCTCAGGTATCAAGCGTTGTGGAGTAGAAAGTGGGCGAGCGGGCTTGTGTGACGGGCTTTGTGGTTTTATGGCCGCTCCTTCAATCACAAAGGGCCAAAGGGTTGACTGCTTCGCGGCAAAAAATCAGCCTCCGTACCATCGTCGGAGGAAAAACGGCCAGTATCCGACGCGTGGGAGATTTAATCAACATTGTCAGTAGGCCCTCCACTCGCGGCCAAGGACTTTCTTGTCTCATTGCTGGAATTGGGTAACGCCCCGCGGGATTGCCCCATTTAAAATGTCCACTCGCATAATTTTAGCCACACTTTTGCATTTTGAGCTCGAAAGAATCATTTGTTCTGGCTTGGCATCTACATCCATAAATACATCGACTAGAATCCAATAAAATATTCGGCGACCAACCTCCTGAAAGATTTAGTACTTGTGGTAAAATGATGGAAAACGGGATTTCTAGTGGGAGACTCGAGAAAAGTTTACTAATTTGCTCCTATTTGACAACGTGAAGTTTACATGGACGATAAATGCTTCAATAAAGAGGAGTGCACTGAGGGTTATTGGTGACCATCATGTAGTCTAAGATAATTTTTTTCCTCCATTTGTTTATCAAAATACAGCCTGGATACATTTTTCTAGTACAATATTGACGTATGTCAATATTTATAATATTTCTTCTGCCAATTTTTACATTCCATTTGCGTCAAGCGTAGACTCAAAGATTCTATAGACTAAAATAAGACTAAGAAATGTGTAATAACAACAATTTCCTGCTTTCTAAATTTTAACCATTGACTTACCTCTTAAACAAAGATCCTGTATCTCTTAGCAAAACACCAACTCCATGGAACAAGGTGGCTCCTTTATATGAATTTGTGAAGGATTTTGTTTTTAAAATCTTCAAAATTTATTTTAAATTGAGTAATACGCCGTATTTAGCCAGTAGGTTCAACTATGTCAATTGAATGCTGAGTGCATTGTTGTATTATTTCGTATGAGATGCTTATATCCATATTACGTTATTAAATGCTATTAAGGCTTAACTATTGTTCTTATTCTGAAGGTCTTCGTGTTCTGAACATGAATTTGGAGAAATAATATATTTTCTGGGCAGTGGTAGAGGTGCAATTTTGTAGAGAAAAAAAAACATTTTGTAGTTCTTCGTTCTTCGGCTTCAGAATACTTATTTTGACTAACGATAGTGCCGGAACAGTGTAGGTTAAAGTGTATGTCATTTAAGTGCGAAAATGGGAGATTTCGTTTCATTTACTCGTAAAATCGGAATCGCAGCGATGTGATCCCTTATGTATTGCTTGGTAATAATTTTCCATCAATTGCCGTTGGGCTCACGACGATCTTTGTCTGAACTACGTACTTATGAACATTAATGAAATAACCTTTGCTTTCATTTTCACCGGAATTTTAATGCTTTGCGCCTCGGAGTATCGTGTGGTTTCCCATTGCCATCCGTGCTTTCATTTTTAATAAAAGCTTATTTAAATGCCTGAGCCGCTTCGACTAGGCAACCCAACTCTCCTTTCTCCGCGACAGTTTTAGTGTAGAAGGGTTTAAAGGTTTATGCACGAAGGGAATGGCGCGGGGAAATGAATGTAAAGCGAGAGGAATATGAGATTTGGGAGCGTCGTGAAGGAAGGGAAAACATGAAACTGTAGAAGAGTGGTACTTGAAGTTATACGCGAGGGGTGCGGGCAGGGAACGTGGTGCTCATGTTTGGGGTCCGTGGACTGTGAAGCACTAGGAAAAGCAGCCGCTATTATTTTTATCCCAGAAGAAAAAAAGCGGGATTCTCGGAACCAAAAATACATCCTCCACCAGTCTTTTTAATACCGCCATCCCGCCTCGCAGTGCCTTCAACCTTTCTCTCCCATCTCCCTCTCAGCACCAGTCTGCTTCCCCCGTATTCCTGCCACCCCCTCCCCCCTCCACACCATCATCCTCCCCACTCCAGCTCTCCCTCTCCTCCCCCCTCTCCCTCCCTCCTCAAGGCCCTCCCACACCTCTTGGGCCATCTCTCTCCACCCCTCGCCCACCCCCAGTCTTCCACCTACTCCATTCTCCGTGTTCCTTTCAACCCTTTTTAACTCCAACCCTCCCCCCGCCCTCTCTCTAGACTCCATTCAATTCCTCACCCTCCCTTCGTACAGCTTCTTTCCTCCACGGCTACTCTTTCTCTCTCTCATCTCCGTGCGTGCAACCTCAACCCCATTCCCTCTCTCTGTCTCCCGTCGACTCTGGCGCTGCGGTTAACATCGCCGATGCGTTAACGGCATCGAAGGTTTCTCCCCCACCGACTCGCGCTACCGGCAGCGGAGCGACCGCCGTTTCATACCGAGGGTATTTAAATTAAAGACGGGTAACAGTTATTCGTTTTCTTTCGTTTAGCCTCCAGGAGATCGATTTGGTGTCCGCGGGATGACCTTCGGTGGAAATCACGCCACAGTAAAATTCTCGAGGGGAGGCCAGGATCGTGGTTTGGGGTCGGTCAATGTAACAAGAGGGATTGCATTATCCATCGATTCAGGCTTGAGCAAAAAAAATAGTTATGCCCGGCAAGTGTTGATATCCTCTAGGAGTGTTTATTAGTCATCAGTTGATTTTCGGGATCGTAGGGATAAATGTGGAGCGTGCGTGGGTTGAGCGTGAGGAGTAGAATCAAGGTCCTTCCACATGGTTAAGCAATAGTAAGGAGTCAAGCTTGAATTTACCATCTCATTTAATCTCTTTTGCTGGCGATGATTCATGATTTTGAGATGGTTCTGTTTTTGATCAGCACTGTGAAAACCGGCGTGTAAATAAATACTTAACGAATGTATTCATTTAAAAAATGAGGGAAATATACTTTAATGCATTTTATATGTGTTAAATGAAAATAATTATGTTTTCGTGCCTATATTGATATAAATAGGTGTCCATTTAAAAAAATATACAAAGTCATATAGATTTAAGCACTTACACTTGATGGCGTGCGAGAAATTTCCTTAATAAATACATTGAAAATGTACTTCATAGGATTTAAAAAATATATTTAAACGCAGTATTTTGGACGTGTGCAGAGAGTGAAAAACTTGGCAATCGATGATAGAAATTGTGAATGCATTGATAAATTTTTGGCCAGAATTATATTCTTGCTTTCTCGATTATTTGCATTTAAAATAGCCGTTAAGAATCTCCATCGGTAGACCTTGAATTTCAAAATAACATCACTAAGGCAGATGGTAGGCCATTATGCTTATCAGATTGTTCAAAACTCTGTTGACACCGTTTCGATCTTTATCATTCATCACAAAGGGGGTTGGGAAATATTCGAATCACTTAATTAAGGGAAAATGTTATCACTGCGATGGAGACAATAGATGTATTATACTGGCGCTATCTCTGTTGTTTTGACAAAAATCTTCTTTGTTTCTGTACCCCACGCGTCGGATTTTCCGTGGCAATATTGGTAGAAAATCTCCGAAGGCTTATTTATTATGCACTAAAAAGTGAGAGGTGTTTCATTAGTTTAGTTTTAGCTTTTATTGGGAGGGTCTCTTCTTACCTCACCTAAACATCCAAGATATTTTGAGTGAAGGTTTGAACTTCTTCGTAAGGCCAGGAAACCACACATTTGATGCTTCTATAGCATAACGAGGGGAGAATTGGGAATATTTTTTTTATTTTCATCAACTGATAACTTTTATTGGTAGGACAAGGTGACATCGTATGGATATGCAAATTAGCGATGTGGTTGTGAATTGTGGGGTTTTCAATGTCCAATATCAATCCTTTAAATGGAATTATACCAAATGAACGAGGATGCATAGCGGATGTATAGAGTGTTGTCGTTTCAGCATAGTCATTATGCGTATTTGGCTTTTACAATATCACACTTTTTAAGCGTAGGGAAAGAAAAAGAGTGTGGTGCAATACCACTCAATACTCTAGTAAATATAAAATACTATGGAATCCCATGCGCCCTGCAATTCTCAATTTGTGCTGTTTCTCCCTAAAATTTTGA
Source organism: Platycnemis pennipes (assembly GCA_933228895.1). Classification (NCBI taxonomy): domain Eukaryota; kingdom Metazoa; phylum Arthropoda; class Insecta; order Odonata; family Platycnemididae; genus Platycnemis; species Platycnemis pennipes. Next base: position 69,284,419 of record OW121847.1, on the reverse strand, counting down.
AAATGGAGATACTAACACTAATATTTTGTACAAAATTATGTTTAAATCCATGTGGGAAATTCAAAATAATCAAGTTAATTAATTGCGTATCCCACCACTTTCGAAATTGAGTGCAACCTAAAATTGGTCACTGGTGTTCATTCCTGTTTAAGCATCTCTGAATGCTAATAATAAGACTTTATTTGACTGGAAATGTGTGAAATCATCAAATGTGGAAAAATTATGCACCTTATTAGCTCTCAGCTAACTTTGATGAGCCTCATGGTAAAATTATTTGAATAGAGTAAAATCACGACCAATGCTGTGGATGAATAACCGTGGTTCAATTTGTACGTGTAGAATATTAGAATTAAGTTTTTTATTGCTGCTCAAACTTCCAAGGTTATATCCAGTATATATATGTAAAGCAGTCGCTCGGATTAAGCATAAATAAAACGTAGGTTTGACGGTAGCTTAATGTCACCATAATTTGCTGTAAGCAATTAATACTACACCAACCAAATAGTTTTTTAATTCGCTTTAATTTATCTCTGAATATTTTTATTAATAAGTTTTACTTACTGCTGCATATATCATAACTATTTCCTATCTGGCAACATTGCTATGTATGATATGTAATACATGTTATGTGTGAATTCACCACCTACCACACACCTTTATGGTAGCTTGCGGGGTAAGATGTAGATTCAGATTGTTGCGAAATTACTGCAGCGTACTTATTTGATCAGTTTTTCGCGTTTTGGTTGGGATCTCCACGGCGAGTTCCGCCAAAATAGGTCCACGCAGAATAAGGATTTAAAAATATGGGACGTGTCTGGGACCTTGAATTATCTTTGGTTCAATGATGAAGCACTTCGTTTCCTCCTCTTGACGTGAGGACAAACTGCCCTCGGTTCTGACCGGGCAATACTGAATGAGAAAAGAGTCCGGTCCGGACTCTTTTCTCATTCAGCATATTCCTATTTCTCTGTGACATCTCATCTCCTCTCCTGTGATCCCAACTCGTTCTGCTGGCCACTTACGCCACCCTTCTACTCCTCTCCATTATTCTGCTTTCCTTTTACACCGAGTGGATGACTCGTTGGCCCGGGGTCATCTCCAATTCCGTGACACGTGCCTCACAATTCTTTACTGCTGCTGCCAGTCTCTCAATACTACTTTAAGTACCTGTTTAATAACGTCTACATTTCACAGTTTTAGAATAATCAATCACAAATCTTTGGCTGATTTTCGGAGATATCTAAATTGAGATGAGGCGTGGAGAAATTAATCGGCTCCTGGTGCTTCCCTAGCAGGTATTACTGGCAGTAGTCACGCTCCAATCCCTCGTAACACGGAATTTTATATTTGACGGTGAACGTTTTCCTAGTAAACATTCGATCCTGAGTCACGGAGAGGGTGAAAGCTTGTGAGGTATCAGAAAGGAGCCTACCTCAAAAGAAAATGGGACAGCCATGTCCCATCGATTGCTTTGCTTGATGCGGCAAATAATTCCGCGTGGAAAGCCCCCTGTAGCCCCCGCTGAAATTTTGGACAGAGGTTGTGAAAAGTTTAGGGATCGGGTTGATGGGTTGGCTCGAGTACTAGCCTCCCTTTCATAGTGTCCGAGTTCGAATTCCGAAGACGGCAGAGATTTTTTGTAAGTATTCCGGTCCCACTTTAGTGCTGTTCTTCGTTCAATTCTTCGTCAGTCGGATGGGACGTAAAACGATGGAGTGCTTCGCACCTTCCAGCACAGTAATGGGCTAATTTTCACACTATGTTTTTCTCTTCCCTTTCTCCATTACCTGTACATTCTTTGTACACGCCTCTATCTTTTAATGGTGAGTCTTCAGCTGTTGTTCTTCTCCCCTTATAACTAAAACCACGATTTCATAGTTCAAAATCTGTTTTTTAAACTTTTACTGGAGAATGTCTCTGCAGAGGGAAAGGCCACCCATCGCTCGAATGAGCGTGATTGACCCTCCCTATTAAAATAGCGCGTGAATTTTTTCCTGACCCCCCCCCGCACCTGTCCTCTCCTAGCTTACAGCCCGCGGGTACGTGACCAGCATCCCCGTCACTTCCTTCATGTCCTCCCCAAATGTCCTCTCTCGCCCTGGTCATTGTTAAAGCCCAAGCATCTCCCCACTCTTGACCATTCAGCCGTGACGCTTTTATTAATCGGGCACAGTTTCGGGAAAGCGAAAGCCCTTGACCCCTTACTCCCCATCCATCTCCCCCTACCCCCCCTCTCTCTCACACACACACACTGTACCCACATACATACTGTACCCCCGAAGCATCCCAAACGAATCGATAGCGTTTTAATCACATTCAATCACTGTGGTGTGGCCGTCGAGTGACAAGGGACGGTCGGTGCGCGGCGCTCGGTGGCGACGATCTTAATTGGTGGCTTAGAGGGACCGCTACTATCCAAAAGCCCGCTTTTGCGAAATGAAAAGTTTATGTTTCTCTGCGTGGAACGGAAATGTTTTACGACCCTGGTTCCGTTGCCGGGAGTAGTGAGGATGTCATCGTTCACGTTGCACGCCCGCAAGTAAACCCCAGTCCTATGAAATTCGTGTTTTTATAGGTAGGCTCGTAAAGTTTTCATTCCATATACATGGAAGGATGGTCGCAGGTTGAAAAGCATGGAACCTTGGCGTAGAGTACCACGTTTCATGTGTACTTTACTCGGGGAAGCTTTAATTATTAGCATGCTTTTCCGAGGTAATAGCGAATTTGTGATGCTGCAGTCAGGCCAAGCTCAAGGATGCCAAATACATTTTGCATAGTTTTATTCAGCCACAAACCTGTACAGTTGGCTGACTGCTAGAGAAAAGTATGAGGACTGGTGGTTGCCTTTCGGAAAACAAAGCTCATATATATTCGGGGCAGCTTAGAAGACATTTTTACCTCATGAAAATTAAGAGCCTCAACTTAGAATAGTACCCACATTTGAAAATAATATTTACCGAACACATAATATTTTAGCAGTTTTTTAAACTTCTTAGCAGCTATTTTTATAATTTAACTAATCTATATAATCTAATAATAAAGCTAATTTTAAAGCAGTTTAGCAGGATTTTAGTATTATTCACTGATTATTTCTCTGCAGACAGATTAAAGAAAGGCCATGAAAAACTGCATTCAATTCCATGTCTCGCAATTTATTTCCATGCGTCCGGAGTTGGCATTCCTATTTTATCTTAATGATAAGGTAATTTTAAGATTTTAATAATCTTGTTGTTGGTGTCTAAAACATTTGTTCTCCTCGTACGTGTACACGTGGAATTTGCTCGAGACAAGGTTGACTTGCAGGGCGTAAATTTTTACTATTGCCTCCTAGTGAGTTTATGATACATTACTTTATGTAGCATATTCCAGGAATACACCACTTTCGATTTTTCATTGAACTCTTGCAATTTTGATAATAAATCTTATTATGTCTTTTAAAAAATCGGCCTTATTCGGTTTCATGGGCTTTGCAATAAGTATGTTATAATTTTGTTCGATTATAAGAGTTAAAATAGTGGCAGTTTGTAATATGATATTCGACAATATTTTTTCACGTTCAGGTTTGAATATATCCTTACTTTCAGAATAATTATCCATCCCTTGGTCTACTTAGCAAAAACATAAAATATGTGATACGCCGGATAAATACGGCAAACATCTTTGTGTCAATCGTAAATAAATATTCACTATACAGGAATCATTTCTTCTGGGCACAAAGAGCACTGTATAGCTGAATAACATTTAAATAATTAAGGATTATTAAGTTTAAGCCACATTTGATCAGATGTTAACATTAGTAGTATTACTAACACTGGTATTAGCATTATTTTTGAGAAGCCTTAAACTGAATTATTTACTCGAAACAGTATTAAACTTCCTTTTGCCAGAATTATGGACAAGTTATAAAATAGTAGGTGGAGTGTCTTCAGTGGTAGAAATTTTTTAAATTAAAAAATGGAGGTAAATTAGATCTTGTGAATATAGCATCAAAATCAGGGTCAGAGTATTTTAAAGTTCTTAACGAAGCAAAAAAAACTACGCTTTTTTGCGCTTCTAAGCATGAAAGTCAATGACTGTGGAAAGCATATTGAAAAGTCATTAATTATTCGCTCGACTAAGTTAATGTTTCAGGCGGTAACAACTCATAATTATGTTGAATTCATTCTGTTATCGATTGTGTTATCATTCTGGGTACAACGACTCTATTTTCTTTCAATTTATAAGCTGAAATTACTTTTTAACTGTAGATTCCTCATAGCGATATCTAGAAGGCTGCTCTTAGGTTCTTACGAGTCGAGTCCTTACAATAAGAACATTTTGAAGGTCATCTCATTCACACTAGCGTCTCCTTCATTTATTCGACATTGAAAGTGCCAAACACTTTCATTGCGAGCCACATGCTTAATGGAAGGTTCCTCGATGTACGTCGCGGATGAGCGGACGGTAATCTTTGACGAATATGTTATCGTTTTTTAGTCAAGGATGGTAACGTGAAACTTTTTAAAACTAGCCACAATACGTGTGTTACAATTTTCTCCTTGAGTTATATGTTGATCGTCCTGCGGTTCATTCGCTGTTATCTTGCACGCTCAGTGACTGATGAAGAACCTTATTTAACGTTCTCAGGCATTATTAGCTTAATTATGATGTGTGTGTATTACCTACTTAATTGGCATTTAGCGCATGATACCTTGCCATTCAATGTCAAATTAACTGGACGCTTAGTCGACATAAAATACATTGGATGTTCAATACAGAATATACATTGCTTTCTTACTGCTAATAAAAGCCTTTTGCATCGGTTTCTTCCGCTATTGCATTCATCGATAATTTTAAATTACATACGTGTGTGCACCGAAACGGAGTTTGTAAACCGGCCTCTTTCGATTATAACAATCGAGGTGTAGAGTAGTAGTGGTAGCGGAAAGGTACGCGTTATATAGGCTTTCATTTATTTTTGCTTCCGTGGAATCCAGCTAAATCGATGAGAAGCAGTTACAGTGCCTCGGAGTATCACCCGAATTTTACTCCAGAACACTTTGATCGCTATCCCTTTCTTTAGTGCCTATAAACTCCAAAATACCATGCAGCAATATCAATTTTGATCGAATTGTTCTTTTTGCATAAAAACATGCTTCAATAGAGAATCATTCTTGAATTTATGCTCAATCAGTTCTTCTACTACGACCGTCAGACAGCATCACGATCTTAAAGCGCAAGGTCGTGGACAGCATTATGCCTCTCTATTTGAGAATTTTCACCATAGGCATGATTTTGGTCGTGGTGATACCAAGTTTGAAACCTTGTTTTGTTTTATTTTTGGACATAAGGGATTTGTTATTATCTCTATCATATGAAGCCTAGTAGCTTATCTAAGTGGCTATTAGAGTCTTCCGAATTTCAGAGAATATGTATGATGCGCGATGGAGAAGTTTTCCAGGTGTTTTTTCCTGCGGAAGTTTTCTGTTTTTAGTTAGGTCTTTACATTTTCTGTGCAGTAAAACGAGATTACTTAGTGCTTTGCTGTTAACTTATTCTCCGTAAGGTATGGCCGATGAAACTTCTATAGAATCTCATTATTTAAGCTGATTGTTGATTATAAAAATTTAAAAACAAATTGATTAGCGTATAGCTTGTGCCGATCTATATATGAGTGTTACAATGGAATTTAATGAGTATCGTCTCATTTGTTGACTTTATTTTTCTTTTTTATTTCTTCCCCAACTCAGTAATCTTTCCTAAGGGATTTACGTACACAAAAATTTGCACTTGGAAGTCTAAGTTAATGGTGTTGCGACAAGACAGCGTGACTTAGAGGAGACCAGCTTCTCATTTTGTATTAAACAGAATAATCGTGTTACCTATCACATATCCCAATGTTATAGTACTGTAACACATCCCGGAATATTGAATTTTACTTGAACCCGTGCAATTTTTGTTTGCAAAGTCCCAGGTTGATTCTAATGTTAGCAAGAAGAGGTTCACGTCCTCCAAAACGTCCTGCAGCACGTACATGAATGTGTACACTTTGATAAGTACTACTTTCCTACATTTGATTATAAATATGAGTGTTAAACTGAAAATTTTCTGGCAAGTGAAGAACATATTCAGTGGCGGATAGGGGAATCAGCCGTCTCCACTTTCGAGTGGGGGTGAAGGAGCGCCCTTGGTCTCAGGAGGCTCAAGGGTGGTCGCTCCCCTCTCCAGTCTTCTAATCCGTCGATTCCCTTCTCTCCCTACAGTCGGCCCTCAGCTACCTGTCGTCCAATGGCTCGGCGACGATGGTTGAATCCCTGGCAGTCCTTCCGGGCGTGGACGCCAACCAGGCGGACACGGAAGGGAACACCCCGCTCCACTTCGCGTCGCAAGCCGGTTGGTTATCTCCTGCGACTTGCAATCTCTCTGCAATTGTCTCTGCTGGCCATGTTTTGTTTTCCGAGTGGAGAGGGAAAGGGTGCCCTTGGTGGTGAAATTATCAATATGCTCGCTATAACGGATCCATATCGCCGTCCCGTGCCCATTGACCGAGACCGGATGAACGGAATGAGATTACCTTGCTTGACGCCATTCCTCGTTCGCTTTTTTTCGGGATGTGTACTAATTTTGCTTCTAATGCTTTGAGCGAGACCGATTACGTGGATGAAAACTCTTCAATATGTGGTTAGGAAATAATTCCGTTTTTATCAATTTCTTGCTAATTGCGTACATTTTAAACGTTCGTTTTTGTATTTTTAAATAGTTAATCCGAAATGTGAAACTGAATATTACATTATTACCTTATACTTTGTTAACAGTCTTTGATTTGGGCTTGATAATTTTCTATTATAATGGAAACATATGGTCTCAATGAGGGCAGTGTCTTCTAAAGTTTTGATTTACGTTAAGACCGCATTCAAGTTCCTGGAATACTACTTGATTCCACCTTTTAAGATTTACCTAAGTGAAAAAAATGTTTTATAGAAAATTTACATGCATAAATTTGCACAAAATGCAGTGTTCGAGAAATTTATTCCTGTAAAATCAATATTTTAGTAGACTTTACTGTGGGATGCTGTATTTATAAATTTTGCATTTTGAATTCCTCCGAAAATGCCTCGCCAAAATGAAATTTGATTAGAATTAATTCCCTTTAATTAAAATTTTGATAGCATGATGGTAGCCATTTTGTTCACTCAGGAGGGTTTTGATCATCACAAGCATGCTCGAAAGGGGGAGCATTGACATTAATGCGCCTACAAACTACTATTTCGTCCGCCGATAATATCACTTGCTAAGATAACGCTGCGCTCCTCTCAAATTATAACCCGTCCGTGGGAACTTACTTAAGAAGGGCAAACCACTAATTAATTTTCCGTGAGTAATTAATGGTCGTAAGCACCCTCAGCATCCATCTCGTGCATCTGGGGTTGAGACCGCTGGTAGAAAGTGGGACGCAGATGTTGGGTGAGAGGCTGCAATCCATTTACTTGAGGGACCATTGTGGGTTTCGATCCGCGGCATCGTCGTGCAGTTCCAGCGTTCATGGGGTAACCACTACAGTTAAATCTCGGAAAAGATGAGGTGTCGCTTTGTATTTCGAAAGAAAAATATCAGTTTCGCTTGCAAAATGCAACAGTTGGAGGGGAGGAAAAATTTCTGGTGAAACAGTGCTTCCTCTTTTGAGCGGGTGTACTTACAAAAATACCGAATTAGTTGCGACTGATTGGCGAGCCACTAATGTCACCGTAATGCCTCCATGTAGATTTAGTTGTGGCTCGTGTGTTCGAAACAGTCGTGTGACGTCGTTATTGCGTGCGCCATTGGGGGAAGGGGGTGAGACGTATGTCGTCAGATGAGCCAGTTGCCTTCGTACACCGTGCGCTGCTCGGTAAGAGTGAGGTTGAGTGTTCTTGGGACGACGCTGTGAATTTCCGCCCAATAAAGATCGAAGTGGAGTAAACCCTTGAAGCAAAATTACCCTCATAAATCTCCACTCCAATCTCTAGTTTTTCAAAGTCCGGTATGTATAGTAGTACATGTTTGTATACAGTATATAGTAGTGTAGTGACTTCAGTACCTCAAAAAAGGCGAAAAATCTTATGTTACTCATAAATAGATAGATTGATTAAATAGAGTAAAAGCGCTTCAAAGGCGATAGATCGGAAAAAGGGTGGTAAAGTACCCGTCCATCCAATCGATGGCGAAGGATGGCAAAAAATAAAATGAGATGGTCAAATATTTTTTTCTAATGAATGTTCAGTGAACAGTTTGGATGGGCAGTCCAGCTTGGGAAAACATATAATTTACATACATATTTCCTCTATTATAATTTATTAGCGTCATAGGTGGATACAGCCTGTTCTTAATCGTGGCACTAACATTAAGATGTTGAAACGCGTTGCGATTGTATAAAATTAATCAAACGCTATTAAAAGACTATTCGGTTTTGTTTTAATTGGGAAAAACTCCCGTACATATGGCCTGAAACCTTAGATTTTATTCAATGAGTGGGACTTTCGCATAAAGCACGTAAAATCTTTTCTGAAGCAGGTTAAACTTGGCTGTTGACCGCAAGCAATTTGGTAAATGAAAATTTCTAGAAATCGTTGCAACAACCTATTGGGAACCCTTGTATTTATAAATAAAACTCTAGTAATAATTTCTATTTTTTATACCTCTTATACCTCTAGTTTGTGTCAATTGTTGCCACATCAATTAAATGGACCAATCATATTAGGTAAATCTTCCTTAAGCTGGTCAAACTCTGGTTGTTGAATATTTTTCTGTATCAATTTTGATACTCTCACATTTGTAGTGATCATTTTGTTATGTGTATTGCATTCTATCCTGAAGGTGCCCCCAACAACAGGCAAATGCCTTAGAGGTCACCTAAAGCTCCTATCAACTATTTTTTTGCAAGTAATTATGTAATTCTGGATCATGTTTAAAGGGGCAATAAAAATTGTTATTATTCTATTATATTTGAGGGAGGAATATATTATATTCCTTTTTGTTTGAAATTATATATTATGCATACTTCGCCGCATTTTTCCCTGTGCATTGACTACACTTTGGCCGGAATCCTGTCTGGTTCTGGTTGACCTGTAGGCGCTAGATGGAATTCCGGCGAAGTCTTGTCAATACTTGAGTAATAACGCGGTGAAACCCCAAAATAATTCATAATTTAAAGCAACATCACTCCGGAAGCTTACGCGTGAAAATCCCTAGTGATTATCGAATTATCTACGGAGTTTGGAAAATTTTCGTCGAACCCCTCTTTTTCTACCTTCCCGCAGGACATGCCGACATACTCAACATCCTGTTGAGCAGGTGCGCCGGCGTGGACGTGGACGCCCGCAACGCCCTGGGCTTCACACCCCTCATGAAGGCGGCCCTCCAAGGAAGGACCAAGTGCGCCAAACTATTGCTGATCGCAGGTGAGCGCTCCTTCGAGTTCATCCCGATGCCATCCTTGCCAACCCCTTCCCGCTGCAGCGCCGGCCTCCCAGCAGCTTTTCCCTCTCTCTCTTCAAGTCGCGAGAATCACGCGCGCGCGGGTGTCCTTTAGTGCTCGCTTCCCCCGCCTTGTCGCGGTTAGAGCATCACCCCCCGGTGGAAGGGGGGGGGGGGGAGGTTGTGGCCTAGAAACTTGCGGTGGCTCCCGATCCCCGCTAACCTCTCCTCTCTCTACGTATCTCCTCCCCCCCCCATTTCATCTTCTCATCCTCCCCTCGCCGGTCTCGGAATCGCCACCGGTTCGTGGGGCTGCTGCTACTGCTTTAATGACCGTTCCGCGGAATGCAAAATTGTATTTATTGCAGTGATAAAAGCGGTGAGTGAAATGCGATCTCTTTCGTTTAACCCAATTCTCGACATAACGTGGTCAGTGAAATCAGCCCAGAGTAAAATTATTGATGCGGAGCGATTCCGCTTTAAAAGGACTGCCTAAGGATGCCGTCACGCACTCTGGCTCCGCCGGGTTCTTTCAACTCGTCAAAGTTGGGTGAAGAAGTGACGCTGCAAAATGCCAAGTAAAAATATTGTTTTTTTTTACACATATGCTTTTTCCTAGTTTTGTTTTTTTTCCTTGTAAATTTACTTCTCGAACATCTGTAGCAAATGATTCTTAACTCATTATATAATTGAGCAATGCATCATTTGTGGCATTTTTTCCTTGTGTCGCGGTTTTCAGTACCTATATCTATAATTAACATGCGGCGAGAAGGCGTAGGTATTCATAAAATAAGCGAAAGTTAATTTTTAAATGGCACCATTGTAATTCGACCAATATTGGTATGTTTTGGTGAACCTTTTCGTTCATTCTCCCTTTTGTCGAGTCAAATATATTCATAGGAAATACAATTGGGGAGATTTCCCAATTCTTCAGCTACGTTTTTTACCGTATCGCCTTTAGTTTATTGGCCTCGCCAATAGAGTTTGAAGCCAGAGCAGTCTCTTCGATGAGGAACAGACCTTTCGTGTATTATATTTTGCTTACCACCTTACTTTAAATTATGTGGCGTAAGTAGCTCTATCAGGAGCAGTGTTCATTCCTTCACAAGTCACCTCCTACAGAATATTGGAAAGCCCTCAATTGCGTCAAGGATACTGTCCCGATGAGAGAAATTAAAATACATTGTACAGAATACAGTAATCTGAAAAACATGAAATCATTTCTCTCTTATCACTATTACAGTACGAGATTTCATTCTTTAGACTAGTATTTAATTGTAAGCGTATAAGGATACCTACTTGACCTAATTAGCACTCATTTCTTTCTGAAAGAAGCTATGAACAGGACGGCACAAACTCGTAATACCTTCGTCTTTAATTTCCAGCTTGAGTAGCTCTAATTTATTGTACGACTAATTTGCGGCCGCTTCCAATGTTAAGGGTGTGGGTATATTGTTCCTTTGTAATATATATCACATTCTAAACAATGTCGAAAGAGATGTGAATGACTCATTTCATATCTTGCAGTATGATATTCCTTTTTAAATGTCACTTTTTGAGGCATTCTAATGTATTAACGAAATCATTATTCCGGATGTCAAAATTGGCATGATTTATAGGAACTCACAAAATCAATTGAATGCAATACTATGCGCTGTTCATCGCCGAAATTCGTCTCTCTCACGTTGATCATCCTGATGATCTGTGTACTATATTATTCTGAAATCAGCTAAAAAGTATGTAATAAAAACCTAAAATACGTAATGGTGCTTAAACAAGTGAATGGTTAGTGGGTGTAATTTAATAATTCGGATCTTTTTATTGTCGTACGTGTATACCCTCAGAGATAATTGTTAAAAAAGGAATAAAAATGGTTACAGAGGCTTCTATAAAAAAAACAATTAGTGTGTGTGGTGATATTTATACCTACCTTCCTAAAAGAGTTTCAATTCCCTGAACGAGCCATGACTTACTGAGTAGCTCCGTCAACGCAGCATCAACGTTCACTTGAAACTTCGTTAGCATATCGGTATCTGTTTCTTGAGTGAAGTAAAATGATACATAAACGCGTGAACACTCTTATTTCGTTTAAGTACACATCCACGGTTATTCGTCCTGGAGATATTTCAGCTATAAAAAACTAAAAGACTTTAACAGCATCAAGGCAAGTGTTCAAAACAGATTCTTTAGCTTCAGGTTGCGCAGTTTGAAATGCGAACGATATCCAGTCGAAATAATTCATGAGCTTAGTATTAGTCTGAATAATTATGTATAATGTTATCCTCGTCTTAAACTCTCCAGTACTCTTTATTGTGGTAGCTATCAAACCTTATAGCCGCCTTGGAAATATTTCAGGTAAAAATAAAAATAAATTTTTACTTTCTATATTGTGAATGTTAGTAAACTTCGCAGCCCAGCGTTTCATGATTAAATTCATCGTATTACTTGTGGCTGGTGACAGAATTAGGAAACCGTATTAATCCAAACATGGCACTGAAAGCATCGGTAACCAAGATAAATAACGTTTTCCTGCGAAATTCAGACTGCCGATTTTCATTGATTACTTCGCAGGATCTTATTCGTCTAATGCCGTATTGCTTGACGATTTGATCATGTTTCATTAATAACCAACACGCACTCGAACTAAAAAGACACAAGGCATGTTTTTAGTCACTGATTTCAAGAATTTACGCTTTGATTTTTCTTTCTATCCAATGACAAAATTGTGAATAGGGTCATTTGATTACAGTCGCGATTGTGTGACTCGCAGTATTGACATAAATCGTTTCAAAGTTTACCCTCTCTGACTTTCATGCTCAACTAATTCCATTTGCCAACCGTTTTCATTGCTACTCGCAAAGATGTCACAAATTTGGAGACTGGCGATGAACAAAACATGACATCATCGTTTCAAAGAAAACAACATTCCAGATTTTTTTGTGGAATATAGTTAATGTTTGCAAATGCGCCTTCACACCACGATTAGTTTTCTTCGAATCCCTTTGGTGGAACGAATGCAAATGGTGGTGTTCAGTTTCCAATTTCACGCCTATAACATTTCACTCTTTCATTCCTCGTTCCTTACGCTTGACGCTTGCGCGTGCTTCTTCTTGGCTCGTATAAGTTACAAATTCCTCCCAATAGGATTTATGTAAATGCACCAGCCGTTCGCAAGTACCGGGCGAGAGGGATAAAGGAAATCAGGTCCCTTCTTAAGCTTAGATTTAGCTTATCTGCGTCCCCTACCCTCAATCCTACAGGCTTAGCGTCCCCTCGTAATGGATCGTGCTCGCATTGCCGTTACAAGTGGGGGCTCGCACATTGTTGATACCTCTTAGATAGTGGCGATTAGATAGGGGAGGCAGCTCCGACGAGCACGGATCCGAAAGGAAATTCTTGTCGGATATGCTTAAATCAACCTCTGGGAAACCTGTGATACGTGATCAGAATGTGATCTTATCTTACGCCGCGTAAGTGAAATATCAGAATCTCTTCGAAGGATCCAGGCTTAACATGTGGACATCCATAGCGACAGAGAAAAAATAGCAATGTAAATTCCACTCGTGACGGTACTACTAGTTTCAACGCTTCTGCGCCATCATCATGTACCTGATGTAAGGTACCTCATGATGGCGCAGCATCAGGTACCTGATGATGGCGCAAAAACGTTGAAACTAGTAGAACCGTCCATAAATTTACGAGTACATTGTTATTTTTTCTCTGTCACTTTGATCCGAATCTCTGTTTTCCCCCACTGCAAAGGAAGAGCTGAAAATTTCCCGGTGATTTCCTGTAATTTAATCAAATGCTTTCCCTGCGTTTTTATGCAGAGAGGATGAATATGTCTCCTCAATCAATTATCAATTGTGTAAAAAAATGATAAGCTTCTCGATGGCGGGAATTCGTGGTGGCGTAATCAAACGTTTCGAGGAAAGTTGCAAATATCACAGGCTTTACGCAATATATTGAGTATAATAGGTATATTATAAACCACCATCACAATCATATATTCCGACAAACATAAAGGACGTGTTTGCCGGAACTCTTAGAGCGAATATTAAGATTTCCAGTGATAAAAAATCAATTAACTTGAACGGGAATCGAAGAACTCGGATCCGTCGATATCTAAGCGAGTGCTTAACCAGTTTAACTACCTTGGCATCTTTCTTTCTCTGCGGATGAGACATCCGTGTTCGATTCCCGGTCTAGGTTGAAGTTTTTTTTACTGTATGGAAATCTTGCTATTTTTGCATATCGGCGTGCAACTCCGTTAGTTTCTTTCCGATTAGTTCGGAACCTTGAAATTTTTCGAACGAACTTTATTTGAGAATCTTAACTATTTTCTGCGCCACGTCTGATTATGTATGAGCTCTAATATATTTATGTTAAATATAGCTGGTGCTGCGGGTATATATTCTGGACGTAAAAATCTTAAAATATATATTGAAACTTTATTCAGTCACTTTATACCGTCCTTATTTCCATTGAGTTTTCGTTTGAACCCGGTGATACAGTTAGGAAGTGGGATAACACTGGACTGGCTACAATAGCTGCAATTGGATAGAGCGGCGATGGGCAAATTAGCCACGTGTGGACGAGCACCATTTGGCGCATAAAGGCTGGCGTTATGGATTAAACCGGGGCCCGAATGGATAAAACCTCGGCCCGTTCGGCCACCTGTGGTTACCGCGGTCACCCGGTTAATGTCGCACGCTCACTGTTATCACGGCCCATTCCACCGAGGTTGGGTACTTGTCTTTAAAACTCAATTTATGATCGGTATAAGTGAAGTTCGTGTGCATGTTTTAATGAACCAAAAAGTCGTTTGAAGTGGTTGTGCATATTATCGACCTGACTTCCGTGGATGGTGTAGAAATTTGTACAGGAATAGTGATATAAATTGTCTTTTTTCCTTATGGGATTGATGCTAATAGATGCCTTTTCTTGATGTCAGAATGTGTTTTTTGAAAATGTGTGATAACGTGATCACTGTTACTAATCCTTGTGCAAGAATGTAGCGTTAAGGTATCTATGATACAAATGCCGAACATGATGGTCTTTTGATCCTAAAAATCTAAATTATGAGCTCCTATTCTTGTAAGTAATTGAGCACCTGCTCTTTCCCCTGCCATACCTTTATGATGGCTTGCATGGTATTATGTAGATGTAGATGTAAGTGTGCCTGTTTGCCCGTCAATGTACCTTAATATGCCTGTGCATTGCGTTAGGCAGAGGGATAACAGAACAGAACCGAGGAAGGGACTTAAAAATACGTGAGAAAATGATTCCCACCAATTACTGTAATGTTGAAATGAGTGTTATTTGGCTATGATTTCCTACGTTAAATAACCTTATAATGGTAGCTTAAGTAGTTCGGTAAGCCTCAGCTAACTCAGGAGTTTGCGGTTGTGCTTGAATGAACTAACACACAGGAAACTAATATTCCGAAGTACCTACTAGGTTTTTAATGAGCGCCAATCACCTGCTGTGTTTTGAAGTTGTTAATTTCAAATCAATTAAAGAAACGGTTCCTCTGTGTTCGCCTGCATCCAAAGAATCTAGAAATACAGGCACCTCATGATCTTAAATTAAAAATCCCATAAATCTAGATTAACTATTCACAGTGGACGATTCAGCTTGAAAAATAATGATTTCTAAGTGAAATATGTAACGCAAAAACACCAGAACGCGTGAAATATATGGTTTATGTTAGTGGAACGGGTGATTTATTGGAAAGCCTGCCTTAAAATCAAGCAGTGCTGTTAATTACATTGTTTATCTTTTTATACTTTGCAAATATGGATAACTCTTTGCCATTGCGTGCCTGAGAGAACTCGGTCTGTGCAGGTACTTGCATAAATTAAAGCTATTTACTTTGTTATACATACTCTGATATTTTACATACATTCACACATATACCATCATTCCCTCTTTCCTATTTCCAAAGCATGAAATCAACGAGAAGACTCGGCAGTCTTACATATTATTGAAGATCAGTATTGCGTTGTAATCTGTATAATTTTTCATTTTTCTCGAGAAAATATGAAACCTCTTATGCCTTTTCAACGCTAGTCAGAGATGCTTGTGCCTAGATGCATAGTGATTCTCTCCAGTAGTGGAGAAACTTACGCAACATTCATTCCGTGTCATTCGCGGGATTCGAACCAACGACCTAATTCCCGTTAGATGCGCTGACCCTGCGTTGTGCAACCTGAAAGTTCCAGAAATAAACTCCTCTTGCCTCAAGTAGGCTGCCGGGTGATTTAGGAATATTTTATGCTGACAAATTCGGGACGTCTTGTTCATTATAGTGCCTATGCATAAAGGTGATGCAATTGCTGCGAACCCCAGCTGGTGGCTGCCTTTTAAGCATTTCGTAATGAGGCTCTATCACGCCTCGCTCTATTGTTTTTACTCAGCTCACACCGTTATGAAGTTTCAATTTGCGTGATGTTTATTGTGCCACCATTAGCACCATGCATGTTGGCGAGTGGTTTCCATATCCCATTCCATTAGGCGCAAATCCACGTACGAAGACTTGCCGGTCATTTGTTAGACACTTTAAGAGCAAAGGCTTTCATAGAGCTTCTTGCTAAATGAATTTGCTATTTCTAACGTTATTTGTGGGGGAAGCTTATTGGAGTTGATATTACCTCTTTTACTGAACGAAGCAAATGTTAATTTTCATGATTTTGCCTATGTTGTTAGTGGGTGCTTCCTTCGTTTACCTGATTTCTCGTAATATTTTTCAGAGTACGTTGCCTTCGACGACCAAACAAGCATTTTAGCACCATTAATAGCTACAATGTAATATGCAATCCATAGCTTCCGTAAATCGTCACTGAACTACCAATGCCGAATATTAAGCTTTCACTGAACAAAAAAGCGATAAAATCCATATCGGGGATTTGAAGTTCTTGAAACAATTCAATACATTTATAATTTATTATTTTTTCAATTAATTTTCATGATTCGGAGAAGTCCCGCAGCAGGAAAGAAATCAACTCTGGAAACCATTGAATGTTTTCTTTCTCACGAAATACCGATGGTTTAGCTTGATCAATACTGTTGAGAGCCAAGAGAAAGGACCGGCTCCAGTAATTTCGTAGCCCTGGACGTAAACGCCTTTTAAAGTCGTTTGCTGGCGCCAAAACTGCCATGCCTGCTAAAATATAACAACAATATCTGCCCCAGAAATCAGATTAGGAAGCTGTTGTTGCAGATGATAATGATTTTCACCCTTCTGATGGAGGCCATGATGAATGACACCTTGCATCCTCTTGTTTGGGCAAATTATGTTAATTCCAACGTATAGTCACAAACCGGCTGAAGATGACAGAATTGACAAAGTTGATGATTCACGCTAAAAAAATTGCATTGAGTACATTCGAGATATATGTATTATGTTTTGCATTCGTTTCGCGTGCAGTTAAGAGTTGAAGCCATCTTTTATTCATAGAATATTACCTATTACTTCGTAATTAAATTGATAATATTATATAATTACGAAATAAACGTAATCCTTGAATAATTCCATGACCATGTTAAATGTATTTGTAAATTAATATTTACGACTTAAAAGATTATTTTATGATTTTCTCTCTATCTTTTGTTACGTGGAGGAAAATGAATTTTAACAGCTGTAATTAATGAAATACAGCTGGTATGTGAATAAAATGTGATAGACAGAAAGATTGTGATAGACAGAAAGATTGTGATAGACAGAAAGATTGTGATAGACAGAAAGATATTTAAGTGAACGAGTGCCAAGATTGGTTGGGAAGGAAAGAAGATTCCTGGAGGGAATGAGGAAATGAGGCGGAGGGTGAATAGGTGAATTAATCAAGTAAATCTATATTTTACCGTAAATAGTTAAGGAAAATAAAATGCTGAGAAGGAGATAAATATCTCTCTTTCTCCCCCCCCCCCCACGAAAAGGATAAGCAACTCAGAAGGATTTTGGTTAGGTATGGCTGGTACTAAGCTGAAGAGGGACGTAGCGTAAAGGAAGAAATAATCAGACGGTTCAGTTGTTATGAAAATATATCCTGACGCACAATTCAATTAGCTATAAATAAGATTAATTTTTAAAGGACTGATTACGAAGCCGGACACGATTCCCATGATTCATCTCTTAGTCCTTGTGAGCTCGTTATTTCGCTAGGGAGCGTCCACCAATTTAAAGTTTAAAATTACGTAAGCTCCCGAATGTGATTTCGTTTTCTCCTCTGTCCGAGTTTTGAGTTGTAGCCACGGAATTTTTTGCTCCAGATATGAATTCACCCAGGTCGCACGTGAGGAGAAACCAAATGTTCATGAAGATCAAAAAAGGAATCTGGGGACCTGTTCCGTTGACGTCCAGGCTAATGTCTGAAACAGTGAAAATTGTTGTTGCTTGACCTCCCTTTGCTAACTAGTTGTCATTCGGAAGAAACCTTGGAAGATTACCTCGATTCCGCATCAACTCGTATTCCAACAAAGTATTCATCAAAAGGTTAACATTTTGAGTCCTTGTTTTCTGGCAGAAGGCTGACGAAGCGCAAGGTGGCCAGGGAGTCAGTTTTGCGAAGGACCATGCATCGAACTATTTTGAATGCGTGCTTTATGATTCACGAGTTCCGTCAGAATCCCCACATTTTCTGTTGTTGAACTTTCATCCTTTTTGCATTCTAAATTTATTAATCTATTACTCTTTGCCATTATGAACATGTGTAACAATATCATGGCCGTAACATGTCGATGGAAAATTTTGTCGAAATTTGCAGTCCTTAAAAATGATTCAAGATTTTGGTTTTAAAGCATGGTGCCCACCTATTGGAAGCAGAATAGTAAAACTCAAAGCAGACATTATCAAACTTGACAATGCTTTTCCTGAAATTCCCAGTTAAAAACTTTTCAGGCGATTTATCTTCAATAAGAAGTTGCTCAGAGAAACCAATTTATTAGATCATTGAGGAACAGTGACTCTCCGTATGAAAGCTGACTGAACTTTCTTTGTCACAGTTTTATTTTTGTCGCAGAGCCGAAAATTTGTAGGAATTATTTGCTGTGGTGTTGAGTGGCTACCTATCTTTAAAGGAACTAAAGGAATTAATTGTCTCTCTTGTCTATACCAATAATAGATAGGAAATCCCATTTTCATAAATCAAATACCTATTCATATTCGCTTTATTTTCGTTCGTTTTACCCATTTAGTTAGGTATCTATTCACCATGCCTCAGCACGTGAAGTAGGAATATATGTCACTCATGCCTATATTTTAGAATAATTTAAATTCACTCTCTGCGTCGAAAAACCGCCCATAAATTTCCGTCCACCCAATCTCCAATTCATTAATTATTTATCGAAGTGCACTCGGCCGTCAAACCGCGAAAAATTTATCAGTAATGCGTGGGAATAAATAGAATATGTAAAGGATGTCATTCTCCCATGCATCAGAAAAATCTATATGGCCATTAGTGGGAGTGGATTCCAAAGCAATGGAGAAAAATGGCTCATTGCAGGTATAAATTCCCGTATCCAGCCGTCATGCTTCTGCACCACGTTGGCAAGCGAGACGACCCTGGGTTGCGCATCGAAATCAAAGGGGTGGGATGACGGAATGCACCCGTTTGCAGTTCCTCCCTAGCCAAGGGGCTACTTTCCGTACTACGTATCGGTGTGGTTTCGTAATGTATAAAGTAATTTAAGCCTTTATTACTGCATTTGATTTGTGATATGAAGGAATTAGTTCAAGTCGACGGTTGATTTGATTATCTCATCGAATGCTTGCCCTAACGTAAAGGTGTATTTCACGGAATAATCTCGATTTTTTTCGGTTAAAAGTAATAGGCAGCATCATCTCTTTGTAAGAAAATGAGATGGAGGAAAATAATAAGTGGCGTGTTGCGAAATTTATTATCCGCTATTTTCTCATTTCATTTTTACCATCCGGAGATGGCTATGCTCTTAACTATCCAGGAAGGTTTATTATCCCACTATGCGCGGCAGTATTTCTTCATTCGTTATTCTCTATGCCAAATTAATGGTCTTCTTTCTTTGGTGGTGTCAAATTTTCTATACTTCATTGGGACACTACCACTCAAAAAAGATAAACTCCATCATTCGCACTATCGTGGTGGGAAAGGCCTTATAGTCATTATCCATTGGTTGGTGTAGACCTAATTCTTACAAAACTACTCCGAACCACTTAAGCGATCTCATGCAACTGGTACAAATGAGTATTAAAGGTGATTTTTGGAGGAACTTGACAGCTTGGGCCATTTTCACTGTCGAGGGAAGATAGGCAATTAGAAACGTGGATGTTTGGTAAATCACTGTGGTATGACCTTCCAGAGATGGTAAAGGTTAGTTCGGATTATAGCTTCCTTTTCATCGGGCATGGACTTGAAACTTATTCAATGCATATGACAAGCTGTATCTAATGAGAGTATGAAACTAAGTAAAGAATGCTTTCACCTTTCAAGGATCCAACTCGGGTACTTGAAGCTTTAGAGCATAGGACATCCCTGTGTTGTCAATCAAGTTCGTACTAGTAATAAACTCCATCATTTCCACCATTTTGCTTGTTATTTACGTCCTTGTTAACGTTAGTTTAACGGTAGCCTGGGAAATTAAATTATACGCAAGGTATTAAGAGGAGTAGTGCAAGGAAATGATCCCGATTGACAGCTCAGCTTTTTCTCAAATCGTTGTTATTCAGGTTCCCATTCTGTGCTAAGAATATGCCGAAAATCTCTACTCCCTC
Source organism: Platycnemis pennipes (assembly GCA_933228895.1). Lineage (NCBI taxonomy): Eukaryota > Metazoa > Arthropoda > Insecta > Odonata > Platycnemididae > Platycnemis > Platycnemis pennipes. The sequence goes on along the minus strand of OW121847.1, from coordinate 69,264,240 downwards.
AGTTTCTCAATCAATTCAACACTCTTCCACGCATTTGCTTAGAATTCGTATGCTAGGTTAGACTCACGAGTCTTCTTAAAATTCGAGTCCATGGAACAATTGTGCGTGACTTCTTGTGGATTTTTTCGGGTTTTGTTTTCTCCTCAGGAGCCAAATATTACCCTTGAGAAGCCAAAAAATAAAGTTTTCTTTGCGCGCATCAATATGTGCTTGCCAAACAATGTATATCCTACAAAAAAGCCCTCTCGTATTCACAATAGCAACAAATATTTTTTTGTTTTACGAAGTGAGACGTAGGACGTGAGAAATGAGGTAGTTGCGCATCCGGAGGAGATTGTTTTTGGTCTGTGAAGCCTGACTGCACAATAGATTCCAATGACTTGGTACCACAAATTTGGCTTAAATGTATACATACTTTCATGCACTTGACGTACACTGTACGTGAACTGTTGGTGATTGATTAATTTTCGAAAATGGAAAAGGAAACCACTCTTGAACATGAATGGTTGTTTCAAGTAAAAATAAATATTGAAACATTCGAATTCGCTTGTTAGAAAGCTCAATAGAAATCGTTCATGCAGTGGTGGTGATAATGATTAACATCAGCAAACGTTTATAAAATCACTGAGTTTTAGAGAATAACTGAGTTCAACATAACTTTTGCGTTCGAATGTGAACTCATGAATATAATATATTTTTCATGAATTGAGCTGTCGTAATAGAATAGTAAAAGGAAGAAAATATAGAAGCCTATCATTGTTGTTCCAAGCAGAAATCCGCATTCGATCTGTCAACGATAGAGCGTTTTAGTAAAAATTTAGCTAAATCTAAGGCAACCTTCCGAAGGAACGCCTACTGATAATTACCAGAGATAGTTAAAACCGGTAGTGTTGACGCTGGGGCTATAAACATCCCGAAGTGTAAGTCATTGCGCCTCACAAACACATCGGCGAGAGTAGTATCGCTATCACCTTTTGCGTGTTCAAAGTATCAGCAAGAATACTGAACGAGTGTAGTGTATACGAAAAGTGATAGCAATCTCTTTCTTTTAAAGCTTCATCTTCTGAGCTCTGGCGAATTAAGAGTAAGTGTAGCCCTTTAAGAATTTTCTTATTCTTTCCAAAAATCTCTGTACCCAAGCCACTTGCCGATTTTACGAGAGAAGGGAGCGTGAGATACCTACATTTTGCATGACCTTCACTTTGTTGTCTACAAGAAAATATTACAATCCACTAAATCTAATTCGTATGAAGTGAAAAAGTAATTTTTTCTCAGGAATCATTGTTCTTTTGAGAAGGAATGAGATCATACTTTTGCGATCCCTTAAAATAGAATTGTTCTCTACATTTTCAGCCCTAACCCCGAGGTCTCGTGTAATATGTATTGCGTTGCTATTTTTCGCCGCATCTTAAGATTTTATGTGGTCTATTTTAATATTTCTTGCTCGGTGCATGTCCTACGCCGGATGGCAAAGGAAATAATAAAAAAATAGTTTCTAGATTATGGTTCATGAGTGGGAATGTGCGAGGAATACCACCCAAAAAGTTAGACATCTTGCGGCCTTTGCGAGGACATTGGCTTCACAAAAGAGTGAAGTCCAGTACCATTCCGCATGCCCGGACCGACCTGCGCTGTAGCTTAAAAGGCCCCGGGGCAGTCTCCACTTGTTCTTCCAGCCCTGGAAGAGCGTTGAGTGGTTCTGGAGGCTCGAGAGGGAGAGGAGAGATGGCCAGGGAGGTTGAGTCGCGGCGGCGGGGAGGGTAGGTGGGGCTCTAAGATCCGCGCGGGGTCCCTCTCACGCCAAGAGTGACGCAATGCGAATTTCGTTGCAGGAAAACCGTGACTTGAATGATGCCCCTCCCCAAAGTACGGCTTCAAATTCAATTTAAACGGGCGTTTTAGGATACGGATGCCCGAGGAGGCTATCCCACGGGGGGAATTCACTGCTCCGGCGCATGGTTTGTGCCGGAGATTCAATTTTCATAGAGTGCCCTCGTCGAGGGCGACATAAAAGAAGCGGGCGAGTTACCGATAGCCCTTAGACGCGGCGATCGGGAATTTTCTTCCGTGAGGGGAGGTTTTCGCGGATTAGATGTCTCATTGACTTCTATCAATCGCATTCCACGTCGGCTGAGGCAGGAAATATGGGGAACAATCAGGTTAGACGGGTCAGGTGAAGCGCACTAGTCCATAACTCAAGGGCAAAATATGCGTGATTCGTAGAAAATATCTCTCGAGTGTCGTCCGAGGAAATGTGGGTCAAGAGCACTCGATGCCATTAAAGATTTATGTGGCATCCATAGCGTCGGTGGCCAGGCATAATGATTTTTTTTCCTCCCCCTTCATTTGATTCGACGGGAGCATAACTTTGATTCCAATTATTGATTTCACTGATAAGAGGTTACGAGTGAGTGCGCTTGTAAATCCAATGAATGCAATGCATTAGCGCAAAACAATAGCGGGAGAAATATGTGCACTTTGTCCTACCGTTGGTATAGCTACGCATTGAGAACACTGTATGAAGTGGGCAAGGTGATAATGATCCATAATCAAATCGTTAAAGAAATAATAACTAGTGAATTTCCTTCATACATAGTCATGTGTCATTTTAATGCGGAAACACTAGACTTGCTAGGTACTAGATCACCTAGTCGGCTTAGTGGCTGATCTTTAGGAGACTCGTGATGATCACCTAACAAGTCGAAACCGATAGTGTTAAATGAACGTCTTTTAGAAAGTGTTTTTTTTTAAATTCATAATGAATCGATTCCACTGTGTGTTGGCCAATACCATCGAGTTAATCGACGAGAGTAGGTTCGTAGCCCTGTATATCATACAGGTTTCGGTTTTTCATAAAGAATATCTTGAATAAACATAGTACTGTTTGAAAATGTTATTCGTGCTTTTATCTTAAACGTTGATATTTTGAATAACTACGCCTATAGTCTCTGAGAAGGGATTTTTTCCATTTACCTTTTCCTCCTGAGTGAAATTCAAAAAAAATAATGAACGATACCAACTTTTTGATTCATTGGTAATCCGGTCGGACCTCACACTAAACAAATTTACAAAAAAGTAAAAAAAAAACAATATCCTACCGTAACATCTAGCGTTTAGAGCAATGAGAAACTGGCAGAAACATTTGCATTTCAAGGAATTAACTGTGCCCAATGGTGCGGGCATGTTTATGGCTTTGGTGTGATAAGCAGTGTCAAAATGTACCTGCCATTGAAATCGCCTCCTCGTTTTCAGCGAAAGGGTGAGGCTAATTCCGTGGTCAGGTGACTTTTTCTTTCTTTCATTTCGTGAAAATAAGATTCCCTTGGAAAAAACTTTATCCAATGGTACAAGTATTTCGACGCTATAAATAGTTAAAAACTTCACATTGTAATGGAAATAAGTACTTTACGCTAGTGACTAATCATTGGGTATTTAGTTCAAATGGTTTCAAGACGGAGTATTTCTTAAATCACTTATAACAGCTGTGATTAGTAAACCGAGGTAACATCAAAGTTTAAAACTTTAACTTATGTATGAGTAATTAGCGTTATAGAGAAATGTGGTGACTCGGAGGATGCGCGCGTATGTTCCGCAACCCGCTTCGGGGTGAAATATGAATTCGAAGACTATTGAATTTATCTGTGATGAGATATTTAAAAATATCTACTGAATTTAAAAGTATCGTATTTTACGGCATATATAATGCACATTTTCCCAGAATTATGGCTCAAAAATTACCCCTGGGTCTTGTATGTAAAGGTTTGTCCTTAATGATTAGCAGAAAGAATGTTGCAGCTGTAATTGCTATTATTTTTCCTTTTCGCCATTATAGCCATTGGAGTATATAAATAGTTTGTCTTGCTTCTTATTGTTAGAGATTTGAAGGAGGTGCGAGTGAGATATCAGCAAAATTTATAGGTAGAAGTAAATGGTTATATAAGACAATGTATGACAAACGTTTCCTCAAAGATATGATCTTCTGAAATTCGGGTGTTTCTTATATGCTGTGGCGTTTTGTATGCTGTCAAGTACGGTATTTATGCTAGGCAGTGTTCCATATCCGAATTAACTTATTTCATGTCATGAAAATTATGCATTAGTTTTTCAACACTCGTGGCAGGTCTGAGAGCTCAGGAAAATTTTAAGCTAATCTGAGACTTTTGCAGCACCCAGTTCCATTAGACCAATCATTTGACAGTCAGTGACTGTGTAGGAGCCAACGGATGGAATCATAAGTGGAAAAGATTGTTGAAATGAGGCCTTCTAGATCACAAATGGGCGTCGGAAAAACTAGATGGAGAATTACCCCATCATGTAAAGATGCTGTAAAATTAAGGTAATAGAAAGATAGTGAAGGAGTAGTAGGACAGTTCAAACATTTGAGCTCACATACGACACCAACCGTCAAAGATCTACTTCCTACGGTGAGATTAACTCCCGGAGAGATCATAGATGATTTTAACAAATTTTATCTCAAGGCATGAGTCTACCCAACATTCATGCTACATTTCTACTTTTATGATAAGTAAAATTGTGGCTAATTTTTATTTTTCTTTGACCTACTTTTATTAAATAAGCCAGGAAGTACTTGCATTTTGTATGGTGGAGTCATGTGAATTTGACGTCGTGACAACTGGTGTACGATGTGGAGGAACTGCAAGCTGCTATAAATAATGCTAGAGAAAATGTGAAGGAAATCGTGCCGTCGGCATAAAAAATAGGAGCTTAAAGAGTCAACTTCTTGCAGTGAGAAGCACTGATATGGAGTATGTAGAACGTGCTTCCCTTTACAATCGTTCCATTCAGTTGTAAAATTTCGAGACTCATGTTGCATGTGAACCCATTCGAAGAACTTTTCTTCGCAATCACGTCAGCCTTTGCTGTAAGCACCCCGGGTCACGTTCCATAAGAGTGTTGATATTTTGTTTGCGATGTCCGAGGCATAGGAAAAAAGTTAAGAAATAATATCAGACTCACTTTGTGAAATCTTATTGTATTAATGATGATGAAAATAATGATACTGACAATGCGTATTGACTATATGCGTACATTATTTTGTAAAATCTGGCCATTGTTCATAGTGCATTGATGCCATTATCAAGATGGCCTTGATAATGAAACTAATGTGCTGAAGCCACGGTAAGGTTTTACTAAATATAGTGTGGAAATTGTACTAATTGAAATTATTTTCGCTATCATGAATAGAGGAAAATTATTAATTCAGTTTGAAACCCCCAAATTAACACTCCTAGTATTGATCAGAAAATAAAAAACCCAATATTTCGTGACTCCAAAAGACATTTTCCTCCTGGCTATTGAGGGCATTTTTGAATTTATGGGGTGACTGAGGGATAAACACGATCTGAAAAAATCGATGTTCATATACTTCTGGAATGTCTACAAAAACTGCCGAAGAATAAGTTCCCTCAATTATAACGAAATAATTTCCAACTTAATCGCCATGTGATACCAGCAGTTTAGGGGAGAGTCATAGCGTGTCAAGTAATATAGATAATGGGGTGGCATTTGGAATCGCTAAAATAGTCCGTTCAGTCAATTTCGAATACTTGATAATTATGGGATCGTTTTGACGTCATGTGACATTTAACGCCATTTAAATTTAAGGTTTATTGTTTGCTCATTTCGACCCCGTATGAAGTGAAAATTGATTCTTGTTCGGCTTCCGTTCCGAGGTGTCGGGCAGCATTTTTCATCGACTGGATACCGTCGCTGATGGTCGCATAGCGGTAAGCGAAATTCTCCTGAATAATGAAATGAACGTGACTCTGTATTAATTCCTTCCGCGTTCAGTGTGACCTCGGTTAATGATGATGTTTTGACACCTAAACGTGGCCGTCCTGAGCCGCGACGCACTGCGGTAATTTCCGCTCTGTGGGAGGTCGGTGGAGCGTTTGAGAATTCTGCATCTCTCAATAACCTGTGTAGCCAGAAATATTTTTTCTTCTTGCTGAGATGTTCTGAGGATCTCCTATGAATCTTGAATATCTGGCTTATATAAAGAAAGTTCTACATTTTGAGTCACAAGAGCCTTGTTCTGAAGAAAACACGATACTACTTGTAAATATCAAGATGAAGTTTCATTACTGGCTTCAGAGTCCAGTCATACACCCACTGAACGGAAACTCCTGTTGTTATTAACGATTTCATCTGTCAAAGTATATACTATATTCCAGTGATTTATTAAGTATGGCATGATAAAAAATGCATATGAATCTCAGTTCAGAACATCTCAGAACCTGTGTTTTAAGGAGTAAGTTTGGATTATATCTGTGACAGGAAGGCCAATATAACCATCCAAACCATTCATAAGGAGATTCATGTTCACGTTGGCATAGTTCAATAAAAGTTAGCAAGTTGAATGTTTTTACGACCGCCATAATCAATAATTATCTTGGTTAATTTTTATGACTATCCACTCTGAGTCACTTGCTCACATCTTCCATCATTTACGTGTGAATTATGCCATGAATCTTTCTTGGCCCAGTTTCAAATACATTTCTGACCAATACCATGACTCTAAATGGTTATAATAAACTTTCTTGCTGAAAAATAAACCTATTAATAGGAAAAGTAAATGCTCAGTATACATCAAGGTTGACTCAATTCCTTTTCAGTTTACCTTTAACGAACATACGAAAGAATAACGGCACTAACTTTGTGAAAAAAATGGATATCTATTTTGAGAACGGAAACACTGGTACAATTTCCACACTTTTATTCACCATCGACAAGCTATGGGTTAGCACTCTGTGCCATCATCATGGTACAATGGTCGGTGGTGGTGAATAAAAAGTGTGGACATTGTAAATGTGTTTCTGCTCTCGAAGTGAACATTTTACCCTTAATGATATGAGGGTGTAATTCGACAACCTACCCAGATGATGTTACTAACAACCTTTCTTTTAACATGTAGTTCATAGTGAACATCCATCGGGTCATAGCGATGACAAACATTGCCCTTCTCGTGACAAAGGATGGCTGTTTAGAACGCCGCGAAAACTTCCGCCAGAAATAGCTCTTCTCACCCTAAGGTGAGGCTTCTCATCTTAGGAGAGAAGCAGCTGACAAACTCGATGATTCGTTTCGATTTGGAATCCTCGCTAAGATCACAGTTATTCTGAGTTTATGGAGACTGAAGGGAATTTGAGGCCTGGCCTTACTGTGATTCCCGCGACACTTCCCGCGCTCACCTCTCGCTCTGTCTCCCTATCCAGGGGCCTCGCCCACCTTGAGGGACACCGGCAGGGGCTTCCGGGCCGAGCAGTGGGCCCGCTTCTGCGGCCGCTACGTGTGTGCCGAGGCCATCGAGAAACTGTCCAAGAGCCGCCTGCTGGAGCGGAGCGGCGCCAACGGGCGCTGGGGCAGCGAGCCGGCCCTGGGGGATGCGGCCTTCATCCGGCCGCACCAGGAGCTGGGGCAGAGGCAGTCGGCCGGGGGCGGCGCGGGGAGCGGCTCCTCGTGGCTCCGGTCCAAGCTGCGCCGCGCCTTCCGCTCCTCCACGGCCTCCGTGGCCATCTCCGAGCCCACGCCCAACTCCTCCGTCGTCACGCAGCAGCTGACGAGCGCGGCGCTGTGCGCCAGCTCCCCCGTGCTCCCCGCTACGCCCGCCGCCACGGCGGCCAAGTTCCTGCTGCGCGGCGGCAGCGGGAGTGGCGCCCCGCCGGTGCCTAAGCTGCACGTGACCCCCGCCGTCCCCGGGAGCGGCGGCTCGTCCTCCTCAAAGGGCGCGGACATCCCGAGGGAGCAGAGGCCCGGGGTGACGTACCGGGTGGCCGCCGGCGGGCCGAAGAAAAAGAAAAAGTGAAGGGGGTTACCCGCGCCGCGATTTCCCCCCATTGGCGTCGTCGGACGTTTCGGTGGAGTGAAATGCTTCCAGTCCTCCGGGAGAAGGTTGTTTTTTTAAATCCATTCGGACGAAACAATTTTTTTTCAACGACTTGAAAAGAAAAACGGTGTGAAAGTGTACATGCGTACGCGGAATTGTCGAATGACAAGGCCCTGTCGACCGCGCGGGAAGTTTTTTCAGCTCGCCTTTCAAGAAAAGGTTTTGCTGTTTAATGCAATCTATAGTGGAGCATCCGTTTCCCGTGTTGACGAGGGCCTGGCAGAGACGCATCATGTGGTGAATCGCCTTAATTTCGCCGTCGTGCGCCGTTTCACCTGGGTGCAATTTTGTGCGCGCTGCACTTCCTTGCTTTTTTGTGTCTTTGGCTTATTTTGATTCCTGAACCAAATTGTTTTTCCCTTGCTACATTGATAAGGTACATCGTCAGCCATGTGCATCCACGAGCCTATTTTAGCCTTATATGTGGTCTTCTTATTTATAACGATATATGTAAAGGACTGAGCCATTAAAATCTTATCATGTCATCCATGAAATCGTCATTTATCACATAGTCGAGATAATGAGACTTGCTGAGAATAAAACGACGGTGCTGCTCGTACACAAGGAAAATTTTATCATTCTATTTTTGTTTTCTGACAGGTAGCTTGTTATTTCTTGGAGAACTCATTTGCTGAGTAGGAAAAAACCATTGGTCAATAAAGAATAAAAAGCCGCTGGCTCACTGCTGAGCATTCATACATAAAGATAAATATTTCATGGATTTAGTTGTAGAAACCATGTCAAAAAAATTATATGATCCAATAATATACCTGCTTAAGGGACCAAAATGAGGCTCAGGGCTCAGTGCTTGGGTATTTGCGCACAGGTCGCTATCAACGGTCAGGAACGAATCATTTGTGACGTAATGGCAATAAATTGTCCTTCCCTAAAGGTGCCTGTGAGCTCATCCAAACGTTTCTTCTCCTAGTTTGTTTGTAGACTTCCCACAGTTTTAAACTAGTATCAGTAGAGAATGTTAACAATTTTAAGCATTTTGGTATAGAAGTGAATATACTGAAAATCGGTTTGGCCCGTTCATGAGGCCTTAATGAAAGATATCATGTTTATATTTCTTTGTCTCAGGACAATTTGAAAGGGATTATAATGTATTAATTTATGAAAATAAATATTTGTTTGTATCCTTCACCTTTGTTGTTTTCTAGGAAAAAATAGCCGAACGTTTATTAATATATCAGCTATTCCACGAAGGGCCGTATTGTACGGTCAGGAAAGAGACACCAATATCTACTACCTGTAAGAGGAAGAACGTCGCGATAGTGCTACTCCTGAAACTTTTCAGCATGGCATTTGTTTTTATCAATGTTATGAAGAGAGATAACTTCAACACTGTAATTCAGATGATTCAACCAAGGAGTTAACTCCGGCAGAGCTCAATTTCATACTCCAACTCTTATTCATAGAACAACTATGTAGTTTGTACGCTGCTAAGTAATCATTGATAAAACAGTTTAGATGAAGTATAATTAGTGTTGTTTTGTAGAAAGGTGCTTAAAGGTTTTCATTGAATTTCCTTACCCACTAAATGAGCTCTTCCGTTGGTGTCCCCGATAAAAACCTTCACAGTACTCCCAACGTATTATCCCCTTCACCCGAGCTTTTTGATAAGATCTCTTCTTGGAAAACCACTTACATTTTCGTTTACTTGAGTAGTATCATTATTCGGGTAGACGACCATTTTCGCCATTCAGGTTGGTGGGTTATTCAGGGGAGGCGACCGACAGCTGAGGTCATTTGCGCCATTTAGGATATGTGGGTAATTGGGTAATGGTAGGAGTTTTCAGGGAACGGAGGAAGGGTGGAGAGAAACCCGGCGTCGGCATTAGCCTACTCTTAACGAAAGGTTGCGCCATTCAGGATAGGTGGGAAATTGGGTAGAGGTAGGAATTAACCAGGGAACGGAAGAAGGGTGGAAAGACGCCCAGCGTCGGCATTAACCAGTTATTTAACTAAAGGCGCCAAGTGGACCACAGTTTAACGCCCCATCCTACGGACGGAATACTGAACGTGAAGTACTTTGCACATAGCCCCCTAGTGGGGACCGGTATAGCTATGAAATATCTTTATCTTATCTGGAATCCGAACCAGATCCCTCGGGATGGGTGGCCAGTACTATAGCCGTCGCACCAACCCGTTTATTTGTTTACTTAAGCTGACATTTTTCTTTTAATTGAGACACAATCGCAAAGAAAATACATAGAGATTTCCACGAAGGAGGTTGAAAGCTGAGACGCAGAAGTAGGCAATCATAATCATTGTTCCTTTGTATTAAGTGGAAAAGTTTCACATTCTCTGTGAAATTATTCAAACTGATCAACTGTAAAAAAATTGGTTTTTTGATCTTGAGTGCTCCTCGAGGAAGTTAAAATTCCTTTTTCTCTCCACGATATCACAAAAACTTAGTAATTCATACATCATCATCATCGATCAACAATCCTAAGATTGGTTTGACGCAGCCTTCCACTCGATTCTTCCATCGGCCAACCTCTTCATATTAACGCAATTCTTCTCTTTTACATCCTTCACAACTTGTTCCATATATCTCATACGAGGAATGCCTTTTCCATTCTTCCCGTTCACTTTTTCCTCAACGATGGTCTTCATCAGGTCATCGTGTCTTAAGATATGGCCCATAAGTCTTCTTTTTACAGTTTTCAGCAGACATCTTTTCTCCCACTCTTCTTGGGACTTACACAGTAGGACTCCAATTAATCTTCATCATTCTTCTGTAGCACCACATTTCGAATGCTTCCACACTTTTCTTTTCCGCTGCAGTCATCGTCCATGCCTCACTGCCATAGAGAAACATGCTCCAGATGCATGTACGTTCTGATGATTTTTTCCTGACTTCTACGCTTTATTACCACCTGTAAGTATATTCTTCGTTTGATGAAATGCCCTCTTTGCCTCGGCTATTTCTTTCCACCATAGCAGAAAAAATTAGTAATTCATTAATCATCATCATCGATCAACAATCCTAAGATTGGTTTGATGCTGCCTGACCATTTCTGTCTGGCCCAAAGGAGACGATTTATGACTGACTGGAAATAGTCAGTAAAAAGAAAGAAATATTCAGTATGGCCTAGCAGTCATACTATTTCTTTCTTCCTTCGTCCATCGTTGGTTACTCGGCTCCCAGGTAACCAGAACTCTTTCACCTCTCCCAGTTTTTGTTTTCCTAGTTTGACGTTGGTCTTTTCTTCTTCTCCCTTGCTGCACGCCAATATCTTAGTCTTCTTCTTTTTGCTCTTCAGCTGATATCTGGCCCATGGTACTAATACATACACAATTTCCCCTCACAATTTCTGCGGCTATTGTTGCAGCCAAATACAGCGCAGGAAGACATCTTCTCCGATGGTATTTATCCCCAGAGAGCAAAAAAACCTCCAAAAAGCGACTCACCATTCCAAATTCACAATGCTCAACACACGGAATTCACTCGGTCTGTCCTCCACACTACGTCACACAATCGAAACTGAGAGGTATCGATATATGACCGAGATGCGCAATGGCCTACCTAATGTATTAGTACCATGATCTGGCCATTGTCCATACCATTGTTATTAGAATATTATTCAGATCTCTCTCTCTGTTCTATGTCATCAGCGAATCGCAGCATGCTATTTTTTTCTCCATTCGCTCCAGAAAACTTCTCTTTGATTTCATTGATGGCTCTCTCGATGTAAACATTAAAAATTACGGCCTTGTCTCACTCATTTCGTTATTCTTGCTTCTTCACTGCTGGGTTCAGATTTAATCACAGCTACTTGGTTTTTAAATAAACTGTGTACAATCTTTCGGTCATTGTAGGACATTCCAATTCCTTTCAGAATGCCAAGCATTGAATTCCTATCCACGTTATCAAAAGCCTTCTCTAAATCCACAAGTGCAATGAACACCGGTTTGTTCTCCATTCTCTTCTCTATTAGCAGCCCAAGGGCCAATATTACTTCTCTTGTACCCTTACTTTTCCTGAATGCGAATTGATCTTCATGCAGGAACTCCTCGGCTTTTCGTTCTAATCTTCTTTAGATGATGCGTGTTAACATCTTCGATGCCTGTGTCGTTAGGCTTATAGTCCTAAAATTTTTGCATTTCTCCGCTCTCTTCTTTTTGGAAATAGGAATGATAATGTTTTTCTCGAAGTCCCTGGGTATTTCTCCTGTTGAGTACATGTCGCAGCTGGTTTTTGTGAAATTGGGTTAATGCCTTCTCTCCTTTTTTGATTATTTCTGCGTGAATCATACACTGGGTCCATTAAATAGTAAATTTTGATTGATTTAAAAAAATTCTGCGTGTATGCGGAAGTGCCGACTTGAAATACAATCATTTTTACTGTACTTATAAATGAGTGGATATTTGTATTTTTTTAACGTCTGCACACTGATCCTATCGATTTATTTCCGTCCACGTTTGTGTTAGATTCCTTGCTAAACTTGAATAAAAATGTAAGAAACTGGTCCTTAACATTCGTCGCATACTTACCCTAAGGTAATGGATGTAAATTTTATGCCTAAGACTTTCGTGGTAAGTGAAGCGCACGAAAAATCACACCGCCAGCTTTATTCAGAGATTACTATATGAAATATTACTCAGGGAATATGTGAGACCAACGATATATTGGTTAAGGAGATGGGAATACTGTAAGTGGATGGTATGGAGAGAGGAAAATACGTTAAGAGTGATGAGTTGGACAGAGGTAGAACGCAGTTTATTCGTGGTAGTGCAGATGTGAAATAAAATGCGGCCTCTGGAGGATATGAGAGACGTTTAATGCTAGTGATATTATTTTACGTCTTTCTCTTCAGTTAATGTGTTTAATTTGGTGAGGTTGAGACTGAGGTTGAAATCGTCTCTCTGCGACACAAGTCCAATAAAAATCCGCCCTCGAATCCATGGTCATTACATGAAAAGCCCCAGACTCTAATAAAGGGACATGGGGTGATTTATGCTAATGCAGGAGGGAGATATAGTTTGATTTTTTTATCGAATAACTTGTTAATTACCGAGCATTTAGTTTGAAATTTCTGAAAAAGAACATCAAAGCTCAAACCAGAGAGGGGAGGAAAAGACGGGAATGCACGCAGCCGATGAGGGAGGAAATGATTGGCAATATTTGAAGAGTACTTAATCATTTCTTGGATAATTCTAAGTAAGTATCACCATAAGCACATATATAATTACAGCATGCATTTAACATCGATAACGAATAAAATGAGAGTAGGTACAGGTTCACAGCAAATTATTTTTATTGTGATGATTTGAACCAGAACGTGCATTACCCCAAGATTAAATGGTTGCCTGGAAACATTCCGATTTATTCTAGTGTACTTTCACTGCCAGCTAATTTCAAACTATTTGATGCTTCGAGCTTCATTCTATGATCAGACTAGGGCTTCCCCACAGGATCTTACCATATTCCGCAATTGGGGAATGGGTATTTGGACATAACCGGTTTAAATTTGTTGATTTGTACCACGTGATGAATTATTTGAGTACCCGAGTGGTAAAAGAATCATTGAACCCCTCAATAGAACTCGCAAACACAGCGAGATTCTTTCTTGGCGTTCTTCATGCTTGTGCTTCCGCAGTACTTCGAATGGTCGTGACGCTCGGATGGCGGGACTTCAAAGGGCCCGAGGGAATAGGATTTAATGCCTAGGGGCGCTAAAGCCCTTAGTAGTCAAACCGCCCTCGAAGGAATGCTCACAGACCCTCTCTGTAAATAACGTCAAGAAGTAGCTGAGACGGCAGAGGAATTCTGAAGTTGTTTGGGTGGATCTGGAAATGTAAGTAATTAGGTCATGTATCAGGGATGGGAGTAAGAAGGAGAGATACTCCGAGACCATCGCAGATATCATCCTACAGAGATTCGTATTGCGTTGAGACCGGTGAGTTTTCGACGCGGTTGCGGCAATGAGAGCTTGTAAACACTATTCCATTAGCTGGCGACCCTTGATTTTCCCTCAATGCCAAACAACAATGGAATAACCCCGGGAAAAAAATCTTCCCATCTTACGGCCACCAAGAGGCTCCTCAAAGCAAATGGTTGAAAATTTTTCGTTGGTCCTTAATGTTTTTTCGTCCTAGATTTGCAGCACAGAATTAGAAGTGCTGAAAATCTAGGGATTAAATGAAATAATTACGATTAATCTTGGGGAAGTGGAGGAAATTGTCAAAATTGACTTTTAAAGGAGGGGTAATTCAATGTGGCGATAAGGATTAAGGTTGTAGTTAGGGTTGCCATACGTCGCGGATTTCGCAGACAATCCGCGATTTTATGCTAGAAGACGGTTATTTAATGCAAACTAACATTAATTTTCTTCATTAATGACACTCCTTTGCTGACAGCGTTAATGCTTGGACTAATTTTCATCATTAATAACAATTCCTTTGCCGACGGCGTGAATCCTTGGACTATGTCCTTGATGTTGGTTCTTGGATTATGGCAACCCTAGTTGTAGTAAGTTTAGGATTTGAGGTAATATGGCACTGTGTAACTTAAGCCTGATCCTAAGACAAACGCAGCACCATTGCTTGAGTTGGGATTTGAACCCATGAACTTCAGATTTTCAGGTCTTTATGTTACTGACCTGACTCCTGCAGTGGCGTGCATTGGGGATAAGCTAGGTAAGCTGCGCTTGCCCAGGCAGTGATGAAAAAATATGCATATCGTCTTCACTCAAACATACATATGGTCTTCTTCGTCATTTTTCGTTAAGAGAGATTATTCTGACAATATTAGCCGCATTCAATACGCGACAGTGCGTCGCGTCATCCAGTTTGCCGCAAGTTTTCGCCGCGGGTAGGGTCGTCAACATCCGGCCGAGGCCGTCCCACACTGAAGCCTATATATGGAACATATATGGGAAATATATGTAACATATATGGGACATATATTTCCCATATAGGGGAAATATATGGGCTTCAGTGTGGGGTGGGTAAGCTCAGCGGACTGAGATCCCCTAAGCACTCTCTCACTATCTCTCGCACTCAATGCTAATGTCTGCGGCTCGGCCGGGGGGCTGAGGAGGACAGCGACTCGAGCGACGCCAGCTACCGTGTGTCATACATACCATGGGAAAAACGGAGCGGTAAGCTACGACACTAAGCGCTTACGAATCTTCATGCAAATTATTTCTGTCGTCAAAATCAATTTTTCTCGACTAATACAAAGGCTATAGCGTTGAGTAAGGTATCAATGGATAGTATATTTTACTGACTTCTGGCATAGCAGACTAAGCTTACGTTAGAACACATTGTTTATTATTTAAAATATCTTTTCGGTTAAAGCTCAAAGAAAAGGAAGGCCCCACAGAGATAATGGGGTCGTTTACCATATTTTTTTTATTGCCGAATATGATACAGTTTGTAAAATAAAAAGACCCGTATTATTCCGTTTTTTGATCCGTAAATTATTTCTTGAGTTATAAGCGGCGAAAAACTGATGTTTTTAACCCTTTCGGAAAAGTGGGTGTGGTGCAACCTCTGACGCATATCGACTTCGTCCAATCACAACTGAGCCCGCGAAGCTACTTCGTATATCGACTTCGTCCAATCACAACTGAGCCCGCGAAGCTACTTCGCCCAAGGAGGTTAGATACTACTATACTTCTAACCTCCTTGACTTCGCCTCATCGCAAAGGGGGGGGGGGGGACTGGCTCTCCCAATGGGAGCGATTGCGACAGGATCTGTGTCAGCAGACCTTCCGAGAATCCCCCTCGACTCCCTTCCCTTCCCACAAGAGCAGTCAAGGACGGGAGGAAAATGACGTCAATGTTATCACAGCAGCTTCTTCGGTGGGCGTCACCTTTTGCTTATTTTCATTTTTGATTTATGAGTGAATGGTTGTGGTTAGGAGATTAATTTTTTCACTAAAATTCTTTATTCGTTTCCATCTAACAATTTCGTGCAAAAAATTGCGATATCGGTTCCGAGTAAACGCCCCCATTGTATATAGACAATGAGGAAAAGAGGATTATTGTCGGCAGGAGACGTGTTTTTTATCGTGTAAATAAATAACTAAAAAGAGGTTTTGTAAATATGTTCATATTAACAAACTGTATTTGCTTTTTTTTACACACGCTTCCTAACTACTTCATTTCAATAACCCATCAGAAGATTAATTCATTTGTTTAGGGAAAGGTAGTAAGTCCGAAAATTTCGCATAGTTTTAAAATAAAATAACACAAAATAACGTTATCTATACATACAAAACAATGAATAAATTAAGATTTCGGAATACTGGAAATACCAAGTTTAAAGTGCAAACACAAAGTGTAATCGTGAATACCTACTTTCAACATCTTTGCGTTTCCCTTTATATAAAAATCTGTTGGCTGACTGGGAGCTCTACTCTCGTGAAATTATTTTGTTGGCTATGCCTCCTATTTATGAAAAACTCAGTATTATATCTAATGCCATAGGGAAATATGAAAGGTCATAAGGCCGCTTTACACGATACAATTTTATGTACAATTTCTTGTACAAACGCTTGTATAAACTGAATGAAATTGTATGTTTGTTTGAATGGAATTAGAACAGGTTCTATTTCCTGTTCAGTCATTCAGGCTATTTCACAAGCGTTCGTGCAATTTGCTGCTTTACACGGTACAATTTCCTCATACAAGAGTTTGTACAAGAAATTGTACAAAAAATTGTATCGTGCAAAGCAGCCTATAGGGACACATTCGATCGTTTGCTCAACTTCAGCAATACCGCATTGAAGCACGTATTCACTCCCATTTCGGCGCAAGTGTAGAGGGGCATAATGAAACAGTGGCCTAGAACAGAGTGATCATGTAGAGATTAATCGTCACAATGCACCTTTTTGCCATTCTAATACTAAATATTCACTTAATATTAATACTAATTCTGCAATCCAATATAAAAATATGGCAATCTTTGTAAAGTGTAAGAATGTAAGAGTGTAAGAACTAGAAATACTAGAAATGTCTAAGGTGTAGGTGAACTCCAAAATATTACACATCCCTATGTCAAAATAGTGGGCATAGACTTTAAAAGAATGAAGATCAATAAAATTGGGATGGAATTTCAGGATCAAATTAACAATTTTTGCTTCTTAATTTGGGTACAGAATGGAACAAATAAATACATGTTCACTAACGCGTGGACAGGTTCATTTTCTCAGTACATAATTAAACTACAGTATTTTTCATACTTATTGGGTTCAGTTTTGTGCATTGGAAGTATATTAGTAAAGACATGGGCAAATCCTCATAGAAAATAATGAACTCTCTTCATCATATATTATACATATAGTTTAGAAGTTGTTCATTGATACCTAAGTTTGTGGAATGTATCAAGTGTTAATGATAAGGTGGGGTACAAATTTAAAAGTAATCCATCCAATTTAGTAAATAGGCCATCAGTGTTGTAGGGTCAGTTAGGACTCTGGAAAATTTTGTAATCATGATTATTTGATTTGCTAGGAAGCCTAACCTGTCATCAAGAACAATGTTTTCCATGAAAATCAAACAATGGCCTTAATGATACAGAAAAAGTTCATACAATTGTAAGTGTATCTTATCCACATGTTGCACATCCATCCAACTTTTGATATATGATTTCAGGTTTGAGTTTTTTTCACTGTCCATTCCCCTAGCAACTTAGTCTCTTTTGGCTGTATCTAGACCCTTTTGGGCTCACCCGAAGATAACAATTTGTTATGAGAGTAAGCCCTGAGAGTAAAACTAAGTATTCAGAGGAATAAAATGTCAGGTCCAAGTGTTAATATATTTGTGAAAATAAAGTTGTATTTTGACGGTTACTGTAGAATTACAACTGTTACCGTAGGATTAACTCTTGGCCTAATGGGGGCGTTAACTCGGAACCGAAATCGCTATTTTGTACAAGAAATTGTTAGATGGAAACAAAAAAAGAAATGTAGTGAAAAAATTAATCTTCTAACCACAACCATTCACTCATAAATCAAAAATGAAAATAAGCAAAAGGTGACGCCCACCGAAAAAGCTGCTGTGATAACATTGACGTCATTTTCCTCCTGTCCTTGACTGCTCTTATGGGAAGGGGAGGGAGTGGAGGGGGTTCCCAGAAGGTCTGCTCGCACAGATGCTGTCGTAACTGCTCCTATTGGGAGAGCCAGCTGTCCCCCCCCTTTGTGATGAGGCGAAGTAGCTTTGCGGGCTCAGTTGTGATTGGACAAAGTCGATATATGTCAGAGGTTGCACCACACCCACTTTTCCAAAAGGGTTAAAAACATCATTTTTTTCGCCGCCTATAACTCCAGAAATAATTGATGGATCAAAAAATGGAAAAATACGGGTCTTTTTATTTTACAAACTGTATCATATTCGGCAATAAAAAATATGGGAAATGCATTTACTGCTGAAATTTATAAATTATTTTAAAAAGGGATTATACATTACATGACAGTCAACTGGATATGAAATACATGGTATATTAAAAAAATTCACCACACTAAAAATTATCAAAACAAGTCAAAAGCCTAAATTAAATTAAATTTCTCAACTGAATAAGGTAATATAGGAGGAAATTTTCAACATCAATGTAAACTGTAAATGTAATTTGGTGATATGCTAAAAGTCAACTAATTACATTTCTTGAATAATAACTTACAAATGATAATACAGCTTAATATTCATTTGCTAAAAATTTATTCAACTAAAATTTTCAACATCAATAAAATACATATGAGAATAAATAACAAACTCATAGGCATTTAAAAGACATTCAAACAAATTTTATGGTTACATAAATCCTTGCATTAGACTTTGCAAAGAACAATTTTTATCCTTTCATGCAAGGATATACCTGACTTGACTGAGCAAGTGCCTACAAAAGAGATAACACAATCACCCACTCTTCGAAAATAAGGCTTCAGGAAGGGCATCGGTACATACACATAAATGCTTTTTCTCAAAAACATGGTTTACTTTGCAGTCAGTGCTGCTGCCCTGAGGAAGTCACCAATCATGCTATCCAGCTCATAAAGTTTTCATTAACATTACAATTTTCATTTTAATTGCTTGAAATAAATATTGACAAATATAAACTCATAACTTAAAAATAAATACTGCAGTGCAATTGATACTTAAATATAAAACAAAATATGTATACGGCTGCACATAATTTGAGGCTTCATAATACGACCATCTCTAGGAGAAATGAAAGGAATATGTTGCATGATCATAATACTTATAGATAAAATCAGGGCCTGCTTAAGTATGGGATAGTATTTTGGTGCCTACTCCCACTTGGCAAACCCTGTTTTAATACATATTCACCAATTAAAAATTAATTAGTACAAAAAGTAGTAAATTAGCTAGTTGGACATGGAGTTAATTGTCAATCCTTCAATTAAAAAAAAAGCTTTTTCCATTCCCATGGCACCCCGGGTTGTCCCTGCATGGATAAAATTATGAAATTTTCTAACCCAAGTATCCACATATACTGAGAACAAATTTTTAATAACTTTTTGCTGAATAAATGATGAGAGTAAATCAACAAATGAAGTGACTAAAATTATCAATTGAATTTATAAGTACAACTTACCTATAAGGTGCATGTTCATTCAAAAATGATGGATAAAAATTCTCACTGGGTCTTACAAGCAAAGGCTTGACCTTTCTTACTGGCAGAAAAAAATGTTGCAGTTGTAATTGCTATTTTTGTGTCTTTACACCAGGATATATAAATAGTTTGTCTTGCTTCTGTGATTATGAAGGAGTTGTGAGTGAGATATCAACAAAATTGACAGGCACAAGTGTATGGCCATATAATACTACATGTTTTAAAAACTTTTTCCTTGGAGATATGCCATACTGAAATGAGGGCGCATCTTACATGCTGGTGCATTTTATATGTTGACAAATACAGAATTTATGCTAGGCAGTGTTTCATTCCTGAACTAGTATATTTTATAACATGAAAAATATGCTTAGAAAAGCTTACAGCCTTTTCATTCATATTCGAGAATATGTCAAATTTTTGCTGCATGATAATACTTTGATAATCATATTGAAATCATTTTAATACTATTTTCAACTATGTAAAATTGTTTTAATTACCTCAAACATTTTTGTAAGTGAGACCATTTCGACGGGAGATTTCTTGCTTACTGTAACTAACAGTCAATGGCCAATAATTTTTAAAGCTTTATTCAGGTTGCATTTATTTGCATCCTCAAAACTATTTAATATGATCTGTTATAAGGGTAGAAATTAGCATTGCTTCATAAAATTTTGGAAATAGAATAGAAGTTGCATTTATTTGCATCCTCAAAACTATTTAATATGATCTGTTATAAGGGTAGAAATTAGCATTGCTTCATAAAATTTTGGAAATAGATTAGAAGTGATTCCCCTCCAAAATATGCACAGTAAAATAATGATCATTAATGAAAAAATATTTTAAAAATGACTAAGGTTCAATTGTAATATATATTAAAAACCTTAAAAAAGTGGTGGCTTATTTTTATAATCATTTGTAACGTTTTCAACCTATACTTTAAAATCTTCACACCAGTCTAGCATGCCACTTAGGGAAACTTTCACTGGTAATTGATGAGTAGTCTTAAAATGTCACTAGATCATGTGATGTAAACAAATCAGGTGGGTCGTGGAATAGAGCCACTAAAACTACTGTTGTATACATGTGATTTCATAACTGATGTGTTCATTTCGAGTATGCTTTGAGGAAATATTCCTTTGTTTTAGGGTATTATTGTTTCTAATATTCATGAGTCACTCTCCTTCAGCTATTAATGTAGAGATTTAACTGCCACTTCTTACTCTAGATGTGATACTCAAAGAGTCCATTAAGTGGTATTATCCATAAAAGAGACACCAGAAAAAAATATTCACTAATGAAATAGAGTAACCAGAAGTACGTATTAAACTGCTATAAAACTCCCTTTTTTCCCTACTCATGTTATTCTTAACAGTTCACTGAATTCAACAAAACTTACCGAAAAATTCATTCAATCAATCTAAGTGTAAACACTTGCATTAGTTTGTTTGGCCAGTATATTACACCAGGCCATGCGATTAAACTAAGCCATGCCTGTTGTCCACTTGCTCATTCAAGCTGCCAAAACATTTTTTTCCATTAAAAATAAATGAGCTACTCTAAATTTTAATATAGCATTAGGGCATTTGCTTCTAAAGTCAAAAGTACATCTCTAATAGCAACATTAATGTGAATTTATCAATATAAAAATATATATACCCTGATAATGATTAAACATTAAAACATTTTCAAAACCCAAAATTTTCAATAGCAAACTACATCAAAACAATTAGCAGAAGGGAAGATATGAAATTAATGTAGAGTAAAATTCATCAATCTTATCAGATCATATATCACAATTTGTGCTTTTCAGTACTTGGCATGATAAAAATAAATAGAGCATAATATTAATCTAAGATAAAAAGCACTTTCATGAGAAAGGAAATAAAAACTCTTTCTTCTGGAATGATATAAAATGAGTATTTTTAACTATCAAATTCAATAATATTCCCACAAGGTCAGATACAAATTCTCACTAACTAAAAATGTCTCAAAGCACCCAAAATAATGCCTTAAAAATAAAATATAAATGCAATCCACCTGAGAAGAATTTTTCCACTGAGAAAGAAAGTTATACGATGAATTTTGTGGTTGATTTACGATGAATTATCAATCACAACAAAGGCAGAGCATTATAATGTGGTGCTACAGAAGATTGATGAAGATTAAATGGATCAACTGAGGAAGTAGAAGTAATGAGGAAATCCTAAGAAGAGTGGAAGAAAAGACAAGGCTACTGAAAACTCTAAAATGAAGATGGGACTACTTAATTGGCCATATCTTAAGACATGATGGCCTGATGAAAACAAGTGTTGAGGGAAAAGTGAACAGGAAGAATGGAAAAGGTATTTCTGTATGAGATAAATGGAACACGTGGTGAAGGATGTAAAAGAGAGGAATCGGAGATAGAAGAATCATGTGGAGGGCTGTGTCAAACTAATCCTAGGATTATTGACCGATGATGATGAACAAAGGTAGATTAAAAAAAAGAGATTCACACCAATTCCAAAAAGAATTGCATGCATTTAAAGAAATAAAAATAATTTATAGCAAATGGCCATTAAAAATATTAACTTTCTTTGACAAAATGGATTAGCAAAGGGATTTATAGTTCTTCTAAAAATAATTTCTCCAAGATAAATCGCTTTTGTCTACAGCTGAGAGGGCCTCCTTCAGTCTTTATTAATTATTTTTGATAAGGAGACAAATCTCATGCTGTTTTATTGCTCCAACAGAACTTCTTGCTATATTATGTGATAGCCAGATGTTATTTAGGATGATTATTTAAGACCATATGGTCTCTGTTATTATTGTGATGTGACAACTTGGCCTCTTTTCAGAGGCTTTATTGATATTCTAACAATAACACCATGTTTTAGCTTAAATGCATTTTTATGAGGTTGAAAAATGTAAAAACACACCACAAACATGGCAATTAAAACAACAGCCATGTTATCACCCACTTTTCCAGGTGATACCACCTTTCATAATGCCTTGCAGGCTTTGCACCATTGATTTCTAAACCACTGGTGCCACAATCATAGGCTTGATATTCCTAATCCTAAGTTATTTTGAGCAATTCAAATTCATGGAAATTTTAAGTACATAAATAATAACATCAGATCACTGCTCAGCAGCATATTCACTACCTGAAATCCTCGCTTCATTGGTGGAACTAAGTATGGGGAAAGATTTCATGGAAGCACTCCAAGATTCCACCAAAATTTCATCTGGCTTTGATATGACTAATCCATGTCAGATTTCCTATTTCGGATGCGCCTCTTATTCTTGATCTTAGACAGAATCTCATAAGCCTGCTGGATTTCCATAAACTTTTCCTGAGCCAAGAGTCTCTTCTCTGGATCCTTCACTTTGTCTGGGTGCCACTCACGAGAAAGAGTTCGCCATTTTGCCGTTAACTCTGACTGGGTAGCTCCATTTCCCACTTGTAACACCTGAAAGAAATAAATTATATGAAATTACCTCAAGAATGAAGAAAAAATTATTCGACTGGGTATACAAGAATTTGTTTCGCATTATCTGTCAAATGAGTGACCACCAATTACTTGGCGCATTCTTGATCAATAGTTTTCTACCATTTAGAGTAGGTTTTGATAGGAATAGCTCCATTTCACTTAGCATTTCATTCAATTATCAGCTTCGACCCTGTGCTATTTTTCTCTTCAACCCTTTTTACACTATTCAAAATAACTGACCTTTGGTGCATAGCAAAAGAGAGATAATGTGAGAAGAGGAAGATTTTTTCATTCATATTTTTGGGTGAATGTTCTCATTGGGGGATTTTTAAGAAGCATCAGAAAGAGAAGAGCATCTGTAATACCCTGCACGAATGGAAGGAAAGGAATTAGAGGTGGAGAGGTAATTTGCAATGAATAAGACAAGGACAGAAATTCACAGAAGGATGAATATTAGGAATGGCTACATTTTGATAGTCTGTTTTCCATACAACAAAACAATAAGTTTCAATGTTCCCATGGAGACTTCTACTGAGTCTTGGAATTGAAGAGACTTGATTTCTGGGTCTTCTTGGGTAGGTGTAGAAAAAGACCCAAATATCAAGTCTCTTTAATAAGTGTCCATGGTTTTATTTTGGCAAAATCTTGAGAAGTTAGGGGGCAGCAGCATACACTCAGAGGCTGAACTGTTACAAACAAGGTTTTTGTGAATCAACAAGGTGCATACAAATTCCATATAAAAGAGATATATTTGATAAGGAGAGTTGCTAACAATGCCCTTCCATTCTGCAATTTGTCTATTTAACACTAGTAGCTTTCATAACCGTTATGTACAAGGTCCCTGTATAATATAAGGACCATGGTTATGTATTTTGTTTGTTGTCTTTGTCAGTGTTTAGCAACCTTCATTTGTTTGTGTATTATGACGTTCATTTTTCTTGAAAGATGCTAAATGCTGAAAAATACAACATAAAAAATATATAACATTAACCAATACGATTAACACTGAAATTTTCATCTAGTCTAGAAATGTATAGCCGCGATTGGATGTGTGAAACATCTTGGTAATTTCCACGCAATTTATTAAACACCATTGTACAACTGGTTTTCTCACTTATGCCATATTCAGGCACAGTCAGGGTTGTACTTGAAGATGGCATGATATATGAAACCCGGTAGTACCTACAATCCTGGTACTTGATACATTGTGTGGCATGCACTAAGGCCTTTTACACATCTTATCATGGAAATATTCCACAAAGTAGGATCATTATGATTTGACTATGTGTGTAGAGCAATATATAACTACTCTTTTCTCCTAACATTCATTTATGGTACTTTTAGGAGAACAGCGAAGGTTTGAAGGACAGAGGCCCCTATTTTTCACAAGGAATATGAATTCACAAACATTATCCAATATCTCTAATACAATACAGCACACATGTTATAGCATCAAAGTTTGCTGTTTTTTATCCCACAATGATTTCAAAATTTACTATTAGCACTTATAAAGTTATAATCTCAATAAACCACAAAATATTACCAAGATACTCCAGTCCTCCCTTACAAAAAAGAATAATTGAAGAGTTTAAAAGGTGCAACCATAACCTACCAGAAATAAACTAGGTACATATTTAGCTCTGAAAAGTGAGCTGTAGGGGACTGAATACTAATCTACATTCTTAGTAGACTTTTGCCAAGGCACAAACAGCTGAACCAAAACAATTTGCTATAAAAAATTCATACTGCCAGATATTATTACCTTTCATTTATAAAGGCCCTTTAAAATGAATAGATTTAAGAGTAATGAGAGATGCATGAAATATAATTAATTCAAAACCTACACAAGACTATACAGCATTATATAAGGCTGTGATTTTTTTCCTTTTTTCAGAGATGCCAATGCTATTTGCTCCAACAGAAATCTTCCACACAACATTTCTTGTTCACTTTTCAGGTTTTCAAGGATAAATTTCAACAACAGGCTTGAAAGGTCAAGAAGATGGCCATTGATCACTTGATTGCACTCTTACATGTTTTCATGTAATCCACAATATCACCTATGACACATTTCATGAAATACTGGCTGATAGCACCACACTAGCTTCACTCAGATTAGTAGAATGAGCTCTGGTAGCAACCCAATCTCTTGAGATGTATCATAAAAGAAAGCCACTCATAAAAACCGCAGCAATTGATGTCCATGCACGAGAAGGAACTTATGGATTTGAAATGTCTCATTTTGATAATATTTTAAGAAGCAAAGAGTAGAGCAATACAAAAATAACAATACTGAAAAAAATCACAAAACATTGATTGTTCCTGATAATGAATAATCCTTGCAGGTAGTCCAAGATGAAAGTCCACTGGCAATGGGATGTATTATATTTAAAAAAAACATTACTTTTCCCCACTACGAGAGACAACAACAATTGCAGTAGGACAGAGGTCATCGCAACTGTTCTCAAAGGTTTATTTGATAAATCAATTGAGATTTTCTGCAAAAGGTCTCTTCCAAAAAGAATGGAACAGCACATTTCAATATAAAAAAACTTCACTGTTAAGTTTTACTGGTGGAAACATGCACCAGTGACAATTTAATGGAGGATCCTGAGGTTTTGGTAATGAATAATCAGGGTGAAAAGTCCTTAGACACCTTAGCAGAACATCTTTAATCAACAAACTTAAGGGCATCTTCAGGTCAGGCCTAAAGATGCCAGCAGGATGGCCAAGGAAACTGTTGTCACCCATCAATGCTGAGGAACATCCAGAAGCCCTTATCATCAATTAGTAATGAATTTTATGACTAAATTAATCATACATTTACCAGGAACAAATAATTAAATTACTACATAAAAACGCAATTGCATTACTACAAACTAAGTAATTCTGATATGAGCAATCACATGATGAGCCAAAAGCAATTGTTTTTGCAAAAGTAAGGTTTTGCAAACAATTTGTTGAAATCAAGATGAGTCTAAAATCGACAACTATGGGCACTATACATTTGTGCAACAGAAAATAAGATTTATTTTACCCATAAGAGTTAATTCCAAAACATTTCTCATCAAATCAAATTCAATTCATTTTAACTTTAGATATCTACAAGTGGATTCGTAACTTGTCAAAACTGATAAAATACCAGGAAAAGCTTTACCTTATATGCATTTAACTCTCCGTGAGGATCTGAGAGATCTATTACTTGCTTCCAAGTTTCTGCCCAACCATTGTGCTGTGCAAATGTCCATGTGTCATAGAGTGACTGCTGCACATCCAACCACCACGGTGAAGTAAAAAAGTGGTGTATTGCTTCACTTATAGGCACTTCATCTCCTTCACTATCCACTACTTTTCCATTGAAATAGAAAAAGCTTCCCCAAAGTGATAAATATATGGCGCAGCACACAAACAAAACAGCCAATCGTCTAAAATATGAATTAAATGAATCAAATTAATACATGAATTAAAACAGGCTGATTTTAAATATCTTTACATAAACTACGGTACTGCATATAAGCATGGACACACTAGGTTACAAGAAAATATCCACTCATTACTTGTCATTCCTCAATTGATTCGAATTTGAATGCATGAACCTGCAACAATGCTTTCAGAAATTAATACAAAGATACATATATGTATCCTTATATTTATTCATTCATATACATAATATGAACTATATTTCATATAAGTACAAGAATGTTACTCATATAATATGGGCTAAAAAATTGAAATAAATTCGTGAAATAGAAACCATTTGTAGGAGAAAGGAAATAACCATGGCTTTTATAAAACATGTTGATAATAGATATAAATATTTTTTCCTGAAATTTGTGGGTGACATTGTTTAACTTATACAGGATACATAATTCATCTTTATTAAGGTGAATCGCTAAAAAAATAGTGAATACGACTGGTATTATGAAGAGGAATGGTGAAAATGTGCTGATGCTATTAGATATAGTACCTGTAGGCGAGTTGAAGTAGAGAAGCATTAAGACAGTGAGAATCACCAAAGAATAAACCTGCCCATATCTACAGAAATTAATGCTTAACCACAATTTGAACAGGGAATCTGAACAATTTGAACAATGGGAAATGCTAAAATATGACATATCTGAAACAGGTATACCATACCTAGTAAGTGATTTCTTTTTGTTTGGAACCCTCCTCCATTGCTTTGACTTCTGATCGAAGGCAAGTGCCGAACTAAACGTCATAAGGGTTAACCAGTTCGACTCATCCAACAAGAGAAAGTGAAACAAAGGATAAGTGGCATAAGCTGTACCAAGAGCCCACCATATCGTTCCCCTCTCTCGTCCGATATTTCCAACAGTCCATACACCTGAAAAAAATACGAATCCATTAAACGTCACTCAATAACGATGGTCATAATTAAAAACAAAAAAAGTGAAGGTTGTATCAACATAATTACCCAGGGCACATCCCAGTGGTGCGAAAATGTTCAGCAAACGCCAGTTGACTCCAAGGACTTCCTCTTCAGGAATTGCAAGCATAACCACAGAACTCCAGAGATAGGCGACGACCACCATCCCAATAAATCTATTGGTGGAAAATGGTGGCTAAAAGAGAAAAACGAAATGATAGGGATAACGAAGTAAAAGTTGCAAACAAGACAGTTACACAAAACGAGTCACGAACTTAACTTATGTGACACACTTTAAGCATAAAGAGGAATTATCTACCTTGTCATGTTTCCGTATTTTCTCAATGTGCTTCTTTAAAAAGCTTTCATCATTATTAGCATCAGCCACATATTCTGGAATATGCAGAATATCTCTAAGCCAACCACATCCAACATAACCACCTAAGGTGCACCACCACAGAAAAGCTTGCGCATCTCTTCCCAGGTATAAATGATGTAATCCCAAAAAGCCTCCAAACAGCCAGAGTAAATACGCAGTAAAAACACTTTTTTTTGCCATCACACGAAAAATACTGGCCCTATAAGCACACTTTCAGTGACATATAACACAAACGTTGTGCAGTACTCTGAAGTTCAATGACACGTCTCAAGATAAATTTTCCACCTAACGGTGAAGGCGAATGACGTATGTTTTTCGTTATTCATTTGTTTCTCGCTTGTTGTTTGAAATATCTTAATTGATTGATTAATTCCTAATTCCAAATGTTAAGTGTAATAGATCGATATTTTGTATTAGTAAAAGGACCAGATTGATAGTATATTACATTAACATTGCTCAAATGTTGCGTTTCGTATTTTCGCAACCAGTTTTTCCATTTTTTAGTTATTACAGAAGACTTGATGCTGTAGTTTTAAAAACGTAAATGGTGGTAATCGGTGATTACGGAATATTTTCACCTTAGTAAAAATGTATTAATGATTTGTATATTTATTATATACCAATGTTTTATCCTCTTCAATGCCGCTCTTGGACATGACACTTGTTTAAAACGTGTGAAAATAACTTAAATAACCAGCTTTCTCAGAAACGAAAGTTCATTTTTGACTTTTTTTATCTATAATGATGATTTTAAGTAATCGTTCACATCATTTACCTTCCAGGCGTAGAATCAAAATGCTCTAGCTAAAATATTGGCGTTATTACAGTATGCAGTTTAATGTTTTCGATACAACTTTGGTAATACATTTCGTGTGAGGGAGGTGAAAAATCAATACTATAAAGATGCCAATTTGTTGTCGAGCTACAATGACTTCCTTGGAGTGTCTAAATTCTTAAGAGTCTTCCCTACAAAACTCCATCAATTTTTTATCAGTCCTTGCACACCGCGCCACCCCCCTCTGTGCCATGTGTGTGTCTCTCTCTCCCATCTTTTCCCCTGGCTCTACCCCTCCCTTCCCCTCCTATCCCCATGCAGGCTCCACCTCATCCGCATCAGAATCCATGCCCAACCTCAGCCGCTTCCCGCAGTGACGGTGAGCGAGGAAGGGAGGGAGGGCGCAGTGTCGATGCAGGCGGGAGGGGGAGAGGGAGGGAGGTGGTACAAGTTGGCGCAAAGGAGGATGGGGAGTCGCAGTAGAGTAACATGGCGCGTCATGAGAGGAGGCGGAAAAATCGACTCGCCGGTAAACAACGCTCGCTCACCGTGAGCACCATGCCGAGAGCCTCGCTCAGCAGGAAGTTCCGGTGAGGGATACGATCTCTACTTCCTTCCTATCAGGAAGGGGCTTGTCGGGCACCTTCTCTTTCCCCGGATCTCTCTTCTCCCCGGCATCCCGGCTCGAGTCCGCGGATATCACGGCTCGCTCGTTCGATGACGGCGAGAATGAAGCCTCGCCTCGTCTAGCTCCCTCACCGGATCTCTCATCGCCCGGAACATCGCCGCGAGGGTCCCGGCCGAGCCCCGGACATCCCCTGTACCTCTCCGCGTCTCCGATATCACCGCACGGGAAACCCCAGCTATGGCGGACGCCAACTCATCCGCGGTGGTCCTCGCCGGGGACCGGGGAGGAGCCAAAGACGACAAGGCGAGGAAGAAGAAGGCGAAGGTGAACGTTCAGCAGCAGCCCCTCTACCCGTACAAGCTCCCCATCCACCAGCCTAGCGTGGATGGCTTCTACTGCACTTACGGATGCGGGACTTCGAGGACCGACGGGGGCATGAGGAGATCGACTTCGGCCAGCGGTCGGACCTCGTGGACCGGCGATGGGAGCACCGGAGCTCGGAGCAGGGGGAGGATCCGGCCGGTGACCGTCATGTACCCCGAGGAGGGTTTCGTCTGCTGTCACCAGGGCCATGAGCCGGGCGAGGAGGTGGACGAGTACGAGGGAACAGAGTACGAAGACGAGGAGGACGTGGAGCTGGTTGGCGGAGGGGAGGAGGAAGACTACGTGGAGGAATACGAAGAGTACGAAGAGGAGGAAGGAAAGTAGCGGCTGGTCGTAGCGGGAGGACCGCAATCCATCGTCTCCCAAGGGAATTTCGACGCCCGCGGCCGGGGGATAGCGAAAAGAAATAAGATAAACCGTGTGTCACTGATGTGTGTGTGTGGCTGTGTGTTTATATTTGTTGCTAGCCTGGCTGGAGTCTTGAGCGTTTGGGCGCGTGGTAGACACTGGTGCACATGGCGCGTGTATGAGGCTATTTTAATATTTTGTGTGGTTGGTGCATGGGACGTGTGTGGCAATGAATGTGTTGTATTGCTAGCATATCTGATAGTCGCGGCCATCCGCATTCGCTCCATTAAACACATTGAATTCGGCGACATTAGCAATCGTCTCATGGCGACTGTTGGATAGCGTCATTTCACCGATGATCGCTGTTGAATCGTAGTCCGGCGTTAGTTGAGAACGTAAACTCACCCAAGCTTAAAATGACTGACTACATGCAGATATAACCCTGACCGTAGCATTTCTCTCAAATTTTCTACAGTCATGAAGTCAGTCATTCCACTAGCATGAATTTAATATCATTGAGCTCCAAACGTGCGTATTATAGAAACCTCAAAATATTCCTCTTTTTTTTTATCGGCAGAAGCTGAATTTTTCAGTCGGTTACAGGTTGAATTACCTTAGTGGTTCAGTTGAAAAATATCTTCGGAATCGTGGGAATAAGAGTTGATACATATTTAATACTGATCGTGTCATCGCGTGCCAGGGAAGCCGGTGCTAGTGATGAGTTGCCGAATTTCCGGCACAGACTCGTGGATTGTGGCGAGAAATTGACTGGCAGGCAAAAATAAGCGCTTGAACGCTCATCCTAAGAAGTTGCTTTTATTGTTATTATTTTTGTAGTTGTGGTAAATGTTTGTAGTTAGCAAAACGTTAATTTTAGGAACTAACATTACTTTTCTCTAATACTTGAGAATAAATTATCGGTTTGCCGGTTGACTCCTAAAATCCAAGTAGTTCGGCTCGCCCAGTAAACGTGTGTGTCAAGGTGAGACGAGTCTAAGTTCAAAGCCAGGGAGGGGAAAAGTACGCATAAAGTGGTCCCAATGCATTATAAATTGAGTGTCCTGGGAAATTATGAAACGCTGCTATTTATTGCTTTTTCGTCAACTTATGCAAAAAAAAATTGAGCAGTCAACTCCTAAGACAACGGAGAAGTCCCTGTAACACTCCATTCTGCGAGTAATGTTAGCATAGAAATTTTGATTTACTATTTTCAGATTACGAAAGATTTTTACAACATACCTACCTACTTGTTAGTCGTTTTGTCTAGCCTAATATAATGTAGAACTCCCTTATTATTACCTTAACTGTTGTAATTTATAAACTATTAATAAGTGCATGACTTATATATTTTCATCAAATGGCGTTAATAATCGTACGGTTTAGCATACTAAGGAGTGTATTAACTACAGTTTTGTTGTGGTGTAGTAATTTTCCTAAAGTGTTTTGATTTAGTTTTGATACTTAGAATAGGGTGTTTAGAATAATTTAAAAATGGTACCAACTCATACTCGCACGAGTGATGTGCATAATTTTTTGCCTTACGAAAAAACGGAAATAAATTTAACCTGCACAAAAAATTGTGATACATTTTTCACTCCTTTAAACATTTGAAAAATTATTTTAAAATTATGCAAATGCATTTTAATATTACATTTTTACTTCAATATGCGTGGCATCTCTTGAATACTAAATGATTGAATTTATGATGACAGTGTAAGCTATGTACGCACTGCATATCCTGTAATTATTTTATCATCAGTATCTTTGAATTTCGTCATGTGGTGTTGATGGTGTATGTTGGTATCTAAGGACGGACCAGCTCCGTTAAATTGGATGTCTACTCACATGCCCCGTTTTATCTCCCTTCACCTTGCCCCTATTCTCCGCGGTTTCGCATGTGGAATGTCTCCTTAGATTCAGTTATCGATCGAGAAAAAATTGAAGAAGTCTAATCCCCCCCCCACAACACCCCACAGTCCCTTAAAGGAGTTGCGTGGCATCTCGTAAGAAGTTGATCATCCGCGACCTCGGGGCCGTTGTTTTGAAAAGGAACGGGAGCGTGCATCTTCTTCTCTTTACTCTTTCACCGCCTTCGCCATTTCGCCCGCCCGAGACAGCATGCGAGGAAAATATCGCCGTGGGGTTTCCGCATAGCTCATTTCCCGCAGGGCCTTCACCTTTACCGCGCGCCCGCTTGCATCTCATTGTTTCCTTTTTCCCTCGTCCCTGCACCGCGTGGGAGCGATCTCTTTCGTAAAGGGCCTGCGGAAGGGAAAATGCGGGGAATTCAAAAAAAAGGGGAACGAAAATAAAAACAAACATTACGGCGAGGAGAGGTCTTCGGGTGGTGGTGGGGGTCCACGGGAGGAGACTCGGAGACGCTTCCTTGATTAAGGTACGGGGATGCAGCGGAGGAGAGGAATGTGAGAAAGGGTTACGAGGGCACGGGTTTAATGGGAACGGATGGTGCGGGGAGGAGGAGGAGGGAACTTTTTGAGGAGTCGCCCGTGTGGAGGGGATTGCGGAGGAGGGCTAGAAATAAAAATGTCACTGGTCACCTGCGCGGCTAAAAATAGCGCGGCGAAACGTCACATAGTGGTGGAGGAAAACATTTTGAGGCTGCTTCAAGTTGGCTTGCGGAGCCGCGAGCCGCGGCTGGGTAGCGAAACGGGTGGGAGGAGCGGGCTTTGAGGGTTGGGGGAGAGGGGAAGTTGGCGAGAGGAAGTGGTGGGGGATGCTTTTTGGGGACACGGGCGTCGAACGAGAGGGGGAGTGGAGCGGCGGGAGGGTGGGTGGAGGGGGGTGTGTTGGATCATCAACTCGGGGAACGGGTAAGGCCCTACGAAGGCAGGACCAAGTGCCTCTTTCCCCGACGGTTAAGGATGTATTTACACATTCCAATTACGGAGTCCCTCTGGTGCACTCGTATTTATTTTTTATTCCACGACTTTAAGAAAAGTGGGCGCGAGTGTAAAAGACCACTGAGGAAAATGACGCCGAGTGCCAACTTCTCAGAAATATCACAGAGTGGGGCTTAAAAAAAAAAGGAATTAAAAATAATAAATTTAAGTGTCCTCCCCAGTGAACTTTAACCTGGATACCTCGGCTTCTTAGCGATATTATGTAATTCGGAGGTGGAGTGCTCACTTAACCACGACGTCCGTGCGTTCCAGTAGAGGATTTTTGTGGAGAGGCAAGAACTTGTCGTCCAAGGATCTTTGCTAGACTTCTTTCGTAAAGTTTTGTTACCTCTTCAGCTAGAGTTTTTTTTTAATGTTCCATCGGGCGTAAAACGATGGTATTTCCAATTCCTAAAAAAAATTATCAGAGTCTTAAGATTTTCAACTCAAAAAATAGGAGAGACCCACCAGAGATTAGGATGAGTGATGATGGGATGACTTTCTTCGTGGGTGGAGGGTACCACCTACAGTCAATTTTTGGTCCAATATTTTTCAGCTGCACTTGGGAACTACCTACTGCGCTAGCTTAGAAAGCTTATAAAATTAGGAAAATATTGATAAAGGGACACTTAACTAAGTGAATTTGTTAAAGAAAAATTAATTAGAACCTCACTACGGAGCGTAGTGTCTCATGGATCAGAATCTTATTCTTCGTGGAGAGAGGAGACTCGTAGTTGGGCTGCTTCTGGGAGCTGGGTAAGATGAAGAATGGCGAGTGTAAATTATGTCAGTGTATAGGAGGAAGAATCAGTATAAAATGTATGAGTTGAAGAAAGGAGGCGGAGAAGATGGGTTTGAAGGACGCAGGAAAATTATATGGAGAACTACATTAAAGATAGCGAGGTGCTTAAGAGGGAGATCCTATTTGTTCTATTCCTTAGTATATTTTCCTCAGGAGGGAGAGATTGGAGATCACCGGGCGTGTGCGGATGAAAAAGGGAAAGGAGTTATTGAGGGTTTGAAGTTGATCACAAAATATAAGTTGTTTGAAAGTGACCCGTTATACAGGACGAAATATTAACATGTCCATGAAAAATCTAGATACGTCACCATGACGTGGAAGGGAAGGAGAAAACTAAATGATTACCAATATTGGGTAGAATACCTCACGATATTGATTTGATGAGAAATACTTGGGCAAACACTTTACAATGATTTTAATCTAGAGTTGTGATGGAAGTGCTTCGCTAAATCAAGACGATTATCGAAAATATCAGAGGGGACTCTGCCCCTCGCTTCTTTCAGGTGATTATACACTTAATTAATAAAAACGGCATAAAAACTTTGTGACTTCCACCGAATTTTAATAAGTCGATTTAATTAATTATGCCATCCTTCCATGAAGTGAAAGCTTCGCCTTTCGATTTCATGATGATCTTGTACGCCGAAAACCCGCAGTTTTTTTGAGAATGGGAATTCACTTAATGGAAAGTTGTGCTAAGTTAGGGACGCGGATACGGTATTATTTGGCGTATTTTCGGAGTCCGAAATTGTGAAATCCCATTGAAGAAAAGGCAAAGGCAGACATTTCATTATTTTTTCTAAATATTCTTTTAAATGCCATGTTCGATTATTATTATCACCTATTATATTATCACATATAAATTATATTATCACCTATTGCGTTATGATTTGTAAATAAAATCCCTGGCTCTTACGCTGCGTAACTGAACTACCAAATGCGATAAGATCTATTGCAGGAGTGATTTAAACGAAATATGCATTAAAAGTAATCATGAGTGGTGGAAATTACATACTATCTGCATTTTTTCCGGCACCATAATGAAATGCATTCTATAACTCCATGGTAAATAAATACCTCACCTTGGCTACTCTGCTTTTAAAACTGGTTTTTCCTAATTTTTGGGTGGAAACAACTCATATATTCATACAGTTTGTGATAAAATATAAAATAAATGACTAACCTCTTCACTTGTCATTTAATGAAAATTAGAGACTGTAGTTTTTGCTTTTGTTTAAACTTGAATTCAATCGAACAAATTCAACAGAGTAACTATGTTTTTCCACAGAGCAATTTTCATATAAAACTTTATGTGGAAGTCACTAAGTGTGGAACCATCAGTGTGGTACCAACAAGGGCGATTTTTTAGATAGTTCATCCATTTGATTTCCCTCCCATTATCATGTCATCATTGACATTTCCCTCACATACAACCCGTTTTACATTCATTGTGTCTCTCATGTTCGTCATCATCTTATTGCATTTGTCGTGTAACATAACGATGCTTCTCGTCCCTCTCTCATGCCAACCGTAAATCTCTACCACGCCGTTATCATTGAGGATGTTCTTCGTCCGCATTTTCTGCCTCCACAGAATGTTCCCATTAAATTACATTCCTTTTCTTCTCTGAAAATAGATTATACTAAATTGTCTTCCTCTCCGACTAATTTCTCTGATCTATTTTCTCCGAGCTCACAATATACACGCCCATTCTCTTTCCGCAAAGGTCAAGTTTTCGCCTCATATAACGTTACGCTCCAAGTTACGTCTTCGCCGAATCTCTCGCCGCATCAAAATTCTCTTACTTGTAAATGCTTGCTTGGCATTTCATCGCCCTATATTCTTGTTTTCAGCCTGTTTTCTTTCAAAATATCTCAACCACGATCAGTGGTGGTTTTATCTGTTCTCTTCTCTCTATTTTCGGAGAACCTCATTACTTTCACTTATCTGTCACGTATATTTATCCCGAACCTGATTCACTCTATCCCAAACGCACTCTTCACTGACTGTCACCCTTGGCAGACTCTTAGCGCCACTCTATCAACCTAAAATCCGTACCCACTCTCCCTCTTCCATCCCTATTGATTTTATTAAAGTCCCAATGGCCAGTGCATTACAGTGAATATTAAAATGCAATGCGTAGAATTTAAACAATTTAACCATATTCGGACAGAGGTATAGGGATGTTGAAACATCTACGTCTTCGTGTCTTACTGCGTCGTGCACGGAAATTTGAACGAAATATTACCTCAATTCCTCTCACCCACATGAATACAGGATGTACCGAGTCAATAGCACTTCAACTGAAGGGAGCAGGGGATTATAATTGCCATTATCCAAAAACAAAATATCGCGGAAGCATTCAATTTCGCTTCAGAAACGCCTTGTTCCATAAAAAAACAATATTTCGAATGAGGCACCCGTGTACAGTTTGATCGTTAATTCTGAGATGCGCGGGTCAAAAATCGGGATTCGGAGGGGGACTCTACTTTCGACCCCAAGAGTGTAATCGACTTTGACTTCTCCAACGGGGGTCAAAAGTAAAGTCTTCGGGAAAGGCACCTCTCCCAAAAAGATAGACATTGGATCATGCGAACACAAAATAAATCTCTGGTCGCCGCGCGTTTCCTCTCCTCCCGACACGAGGAAGTCACGCGATTCCGCGACGCTTTTTTTTCTCCACCCACTCCCCCTCCATCGCGAGCGAGTTTTCATTTTTCCGCGGCAAGGATTTCATTATGCCAGCCATTCGCACCCGTTCGGAATGTAATTCCGGGAACGCGGTGGGGACATTTGCTTAATTTTCGCCAGCACCACGCTGGCTTTGCGAAGGGGGAGAGTACGTCCTTTCCTTTAGCTTCCGAGATGACATTCGTGCCGAAGTCCCCGCGACTAATGTAATGACTGGTACGCAGTTGTGCCCACGTCACGTCAGTGTATCATATCCGAGTAAAAACTCGCCAGCCACACAGTTGATTATGGCGTAAGTCCAACCATTCCGCAACTGCTCTACTCTGCCTTGAAAAGCATTTCATTTGATTCGC
Organism: Platycnemis pennipes; assembly: GCA_933228895.1. Taxonomy (NCBI): domain Eukaryota; kingdom Metazoa; phylum Arthropoda; class Insecta; order Odonata; family Platycnemididae; genus Platycnemis; species Platycnemis pennipes. The sequence goes on along the minus strand of OW121847.1, from coordinate 69,227,621 downwards.
TCGTTTCCGCGCGTTTTCCCACCCCCCTCATTTTTTCCACATGGAATCCAATCGGTTACCTGAATATAAATTCACCCGCGGGGAGCTTTTACGAAGTCTTGCTCAAAATCCGTGCCGCGCAAGCATAACATGATATCCTATCCTGGCGAAGATTATTGAAGTCCGGAGGAAGCACTCTTATAGATTGGTTCTGGGAGCGTGCTTTTGGGCAGCCTCGGATGTCGGGAAAAGGTGGCACGAGGACGCGGAGAAGGGAAGATAAGAGAGAGGCATATGGGAATTCGAGGGGAGGGTAAATGGGGCTGAAGTTGTTCGGGGAGGTTAGGGTTTTCGGATGGGCTTAGTGGGACGAGACCAAAGGGGTGGGGGGGGGAGGGAGGAGAAGGCGCGAGGGGGTGTCGCGGGGGGAGAGATACAGGGGGTAGCTGGGGGCGGGGTTGTGGAGACTTGCAGAAAGTAGGAGGACAGTTCCACACGCACCCTCAATAGCCGCCTCGCTATTCTTAGCATTTCGGCCTCAGCCCACGACGACAGAGGCAGGATGGGTAGGGAGGAGAGAGGAGTGGTGTGGGGAGACGCTTTGGAAAGGGTGATGGGGAGTCGGGGTGGCTTGATTTAGGGGGTGAGAGGAGAGACAGGGGGTAGGAGAGAGGCGTCCGAGGGAATAGGGTTGTTGGGAGGGAACCCGACAGTTTGGTGCGGACCAGAGAGCCAGTGATCAAAGCGATTCTTTGCGGCGAGAAAAAGGTGACGCTTTGGGAATATTGCGTTCAACTCTCCTCCCCAAGTGTGTTGTCCTCCACGTTCGTGCACGTGAGTGCGGAAGGGGGGATGGGGGTGGTGTAGCTCCGAGTGGTGGCGCGCGGGAATGAGTCTGGACGCCCCTTAGCTGCCCGGGAAACGAGTTACGATGGGGTCCTCTCCTCGGCTTCAGTTCGTGTGCACGCACTCCTGTGGATTGTCGTCGGGAGTCGAAAGGGGTGCGCGTCGCCGCGGTTTCGGGAGGTGCCGACCGTCGTCATGAAAGCGCCGAGGATTTCGTCGTCCACCGTCGCGTGCGAGTGCCGCGCCTCTGCTGTTGTCCGAGGGTGCGGGAGGCGAGGGCGCGGGGCCCCCCGCCTGCCGCACGCCTGACTGTGGGCAAAGTAATCGACGCGAATATTAAAAGAGAAGCAAAGCAACCTTGGGAGAAGGGCCCCTCCCCCTTTCGCCCTTTGACCTGCCCTTAGAGCGTGGATCTCCCTAGAGTGGATTGACCTCGGCCCGTTGAAGGGGCATTATCATTTTCTTCAGGGGAAAGTTCGGTTATAGTCCTGCGTGAGGAACAAACAGAGTAAAACTGAATTTAAAGCGATCCCGTGTCGGGGATTCTAGAGCCTCTTTATAACTCAAGTTGAGGGAAAAATTCTGGAACAGCCAACCCCACAATCACCAATTAGTAAAGAGACCTAGCTCCTTATTTGTTACGTGTTCTTGTCGCTGTTGTGGCCGTTGTTGTGTCGTGAACCAGGTGTTGTGCATCACCCTGCAGCCATGAATCTAATGTTCCGACGTAATTTCCATGCAGACAAGGAGAGGGGCGGCAGCCGTGGGATCATGGGTGGAGGCGGCGGGGGCAGCCGGGGGTTCTTCGGGTTCGGTGGCGGGGGCAAGAGCGGGGGCGGGAGGAGGAGCCGGGAGACGCACGGCGGGGGCATGAACTCGGGTGCGGGCGGGACCATGGACGGCGGCGGCGGCGACGGCCACACGTACGGGGGACACTACCGCACCCACATATTCATGAGCCCGCTCGGCGGGAGGCAGGGCGAGCCGCTGCTCGTCGGGGGCAAGGGCGCCATGTACGCCATGGACGACATGGGCCCAGGAGGGCTCTCATCCTCGGGGGCGGGCCCCTTGGCGGAGCAGGGCGGCCGGAGGAGCGGAGGGGGCGGGGGAGGAGCCGGAGCAGCTGTCACGCTTATGAAGTGGAAAGAGGCAAGTCCCAAGGAAATCCTCCACACAGTCTCATCTCGCGGTGGGATGAAGTTCGGTTTAGGTGGGAAGAAAGAGGGGGAGGGGGATGCATTGGTGTGGAGACAAGGGGAAGAGTCACCGGGAGTGGGGGAAGAAAGTTTGGGGAGACGGCGTCGAGGTTATTTTTTGGATTCGTGGTGGCGGGGGGGTGAGGGGGTTTGGAGGGGAGAGGTCTCTCAAAAATTTACATTCGCCCACGGGCACGGTTTTTGGAAAAGCAGACCATGTGTCTCCCACCTGTGCAGCGGGTTATTTCCCGCCCAATGCCGTTTCTCACCAATGTCATTTAATCTCCCTCATATTGGCTGGTAAACTTATTGCCTTGCAATATTTTTCTCCGCGAAATAGATTAAAATAACATTTTTCAAAGCAGAAAGGCGACTATGATGTTTATGGAATATATGATTCAATATTATTGTTAACATCAATTCCCATCAACATTAGTTCAAACTAACAGGGTACTTAAAATAACGGTCTCAAGCGCTCATGGGTTTATCCAACAAACGCTGTCTTGAATCCCCCCGTGGCATCACATGTATGTAGCCACGCGGCGATTTACAGCCTGAAACAATAGTGTTTTTATAAGGAATCAGTTCTCGTGAGATACAGAACTGTAAGATTTCACGTGTTTGTTGGAATGTGAAACTTTGGTCTTTCTAGTTCATTTTATTTCATTCTGTGTAATTGATCGTACATAACTCTTTGTGTACCCCTCTAGATTTTGCATCCACAATTTTTAGGAATATTAATTGTAGCAACTCTGTACTCCAGTTCTCAATAACCTAACAGTGTTCTACTTAGTTCATTTCTTTCAAACAAAAAAACTGCATTCAGTCTACTCTTAAACTAATTTACAAGTAATCCGACTCGCAACAACGAAAATGGACTCTTCGAACAAAATGAAATCATCACGGGTAGAAGTGTTTGATCAAAAGTACCAAATTTTGAAATATGCATGTCCTGAGTTGTGGACTACAACGTGGAAACGGAAAACATGACGTGGTCATTGAAGTTATTAATGCCATATTCAAATTTTCCGTGAGCAAACTTATTTGAAACTCACGAAAAGAGTGTAAAGCGAGCTCTCACGCGTAAAATGAATTGCTAATCTCGCATTTGAATCAGTTGAATAATTCAATGTTTCATTTAAGGTAGGTACTGAATTAAAGAACTGAACTGTTGATCTCAGACATGACCCGCGGGTGTCACTTCCCTTGACACGCACCCAGAAATTCATCGCCCAGAAATGTACGGGTGTAAAAATACTCGCGCGACATTCGTGTTCAAAAGTCACTTAAGGGGAGGAATTCTAGTGAGTCAATTTGGATTGAGCTTCCAGATCGCGGATGAAGCCAAAATTCTGTCTGTCCTTGAGGCGAAGATTCATCCAAAATAAACTGACTTCCACGACTGATGGCACAGATGGCCGGTGAAAATAACGCGTGTCGGCTCCGGGAAGACCTTCGATGTTTTTTTCACCAACCTTGCTTCCGTGTAGTGAACCCCGTGTAGTAACTGATAATTTTCGCTTCAAAGCTACATTGATGTCACAATCCGTAATTAGTACACGTAGCTCCGGAGAAGGTGGATTGTTACGAGTTGTCATTTTTTTTACGGTGCCTCGACGGCTAAGGTCATTTTGCACCTGATTCAGGCACGCCGCCAGAAATTTGCTTCGGGAGGGGTGGGGAGGGCTAAGCCTAACATAGCGTAACTTGAAACAAATCAGCCTTGCCCGTTCGGTGCCGACACGTTACAAATCTCTTGCCTTAATTTTCAGTGCTTGGTACCCATTCTTATCTCTTCTCACAGGTCAAGTTCACTGCTTACCTTGTTATGAAACAGTTAATTTGGCCGGCCCCAGAACTAAAGTTCAACGCATACAAACATATCAGATTGAAAAAAAAATTATTAACCACACACGTGCATCGAACTAGTGATCACGTTTTAATACACTCAACACTTGGATTGTACGCAGTGTAATCCGGATTATTATGCCCAGTTATAATCAGAACAAAAAAATTATTGGGAAAACATTTCAGGGGGGGCTGAAGCTCCAGAAGCCCCCCTGGCTACGTGCCTGACCTGATTGTACGAGTAAAATATCATAGGCTTCAATTAAAATGCATAAATAATGAGGGCATTTCTCGCAGAAATATTCATGAGTTTTAAGTCTGCCGTGCCATGCATCGCAATAGCCACAAGACAGCTGAAGTTGGTATCATGCCGTGGTTAAAGGTTACTGGGTTGAATGGAGTGGAAACATGCGGCACATATGTATTTCTGACCTAACATCCTATCGATAACACAGTCGAATCATGGGCATCATCATTCAAACTTCGAGTCCAGACACTTAATGGACACGTCGCTTGTGTGCTCCGGCGAAAAACGACAAGGTTTACATGTGCCCCTTGGTAAGATGTGGCCTCAATTTAAAAATTTGCGCCGGTCTGCTTCATAATAATAAATGTTTGTCCCGGCTTCACCATAAGCTACACGCGAGAGTAATATCGTGCGGCGAAATTTCATTCCATCTGGAAAATTTTCCCTCCGGGACCCGGAAAAAATTACACTCCCCGGAGTAGGTCTGGTAGAGAAAAAAAAACAAACGCAATATAATGACGAATAAATAAAGGATAAAAAAAAGAAACCTCGGTCGGCGCATGCAATCCGCACCGCCGGACAAGGGAACACGGAAAACTTTGACGGAAACCCACACTATATACACATTCTTCTACGACTCGGGTGGGAACAATGGGACACGCTCTCTCTCTCTCTCACACACGATTTTCTCGTTTTGCCTCGTTCTTCCCTTCTTCCTTCCCTTCATCTCTCTTTTATTCCCCGCCTCTCCTCCTGCCCTCCCAAAGGAAATCGATATGGGAATGAATACATTGCGCTTTGTGCTCTTTCCCCAAAAGCCTCTCTCCTCCTCATCCCTCCTTTCCTCCCCGCCTTATCCGCCCTCCCACCCGCCGCTGTCTTGTTCTTTCGCGCGCCTCGCCGTCTCCTTCCGCCCGCTCTTTCACCATCCCAATCTTCACCCAAGGTGGGCGGCGGGGGCAAGAGGAGGAAGCCCAAGGGAGGCGAGGACCCCCATCAGTCCGGCGGGGCCCGACCCCGGCCCCCGACGCCCCCCCTGGTCCTCCCGCCCCCCGTGTCCGGGATGCTGGACGACGAGGACGGCCGCGGGCCCTACGGGAAGCAAGTGAGCTTCGGCGGCGGCGGTGCTGGGGGCGGCGGCGGCGGCGCGGGGACCGTCCTCAGCCTCGCGGCCCTGGACCGAGACTGCTTCATCATTCCGGTGGCCAGCTTGGATCGATTCCTTCCAGCGGGGGTCACGGTCGGTGTGCGAGTGGGTTTGCTGAAGGGAGCGGTGGGGAGGCATGGGGGTGGGGGGCTTCGACGTGTGTGTGTGTGTTGGGAAGGAGTCCCGTGTGCATGCGCTTGTGTGTGTGTGTGTCTGTGGGAGGGGGAGGAGGAACGAGGAGGGGAGGGAGCGATGGTGTAGGGGAGAGGTGGAGGGGAGGGAGGGAGGTGGAGAAATAGAGAGAAGGAGAATGATAAGGCCGATGGGCCCCCTCCGATTCCCTCCTCCCTCTCGTGTTATCCCTCTCCCCGACAACCATCCCCTGCTTCCCTCCCTCCCTCGTTCGCTCCCACCTCCCGTGCTTTTATTGTGCCTTTTACGAGGTGTAATTCAGGAAGTGGAGAGAGCGATGCACGAGGGTCGATGAGGAGGAAAAGTGCTCCAGGTGGGGGAGGGGGGACATGTAGTATGAGGGGGACGGAAGTGCTCTAGACGTGCCGGCGTGTTTGTGCTCCCGTGTGAGAAGCATGGATTTTTGTGAGTAAATAAAGCGCGGGTATCATCTCGTTTTTCCCCCCTCCTCATCCACCTCCTCCTTTGTATAGGATGCTCGGCGAGCCACTCTTACTCCCTTTGATGCGCCTACTCTCCCTGTATCGTGTACTCCGACCAGTGCGGTCACACCAGTCTCGTGTGGATCGGTGCATGCGGTGTGGGGATCGCGGGGGTGTCGCGCGGCGAGGAATTCGGAAGGGGAACGAGCGTTGTACTCCCTGGGGGTGGGGGGGAGGGGAAAAGGAGGAGGAGGGGTGGTGGAGGAGACGCGCCACTTTTCTCACGGCCCCGAATCGCACTGTCGCCGAAAGAAAACGGCATTTTGATCCCATGGGCGGAACGGCTTAAGCGTCCGCGGGCTCCATAAAAACGATCCGGAGACATGAAACGACCACTCAGCTCCGTACTATTTCGCTATCTGGAAGTGATTGCTTCAATGGCGAGGGATGCTTTACTCACCATGAAGTCGACGCTTTCCCTCGGTCAACCTCGTGCAACGTTCTGTATTTTGCTGGCCCATTAGGATTTTGCGGCCTATCTGAATGGACCGTTGTGCATTGAATCATTATGTAGGGCTAATTTTCAACTATCCGTGATATGTAATACGATATGTAATACGATATGTAATACGATAATTGGTTTAAAAAACTGCTCATTTTAACGAACGAGTACAGTATTTTCCGCAGTTAACCATGCTATTCGGCTGCATTTGCGGTATATGAAGCTTTGCACGGCCTAATTATTATTTTTAGGTTGTCCGAGCGTAGTGTCATTTGTCGCAACTCGTAAAGTTACAGGACAAAACTAAGTGATTACGCCTACAGCCATCCTTTCCGAGTTCTTCTTTTTATAAGTATAATTTAATCATTTATAACATATATGACAATGTCCTTATTTATTTATAACCAAAGAGTGAAATTTCCTTTTGTGCGTGTTGACTAAGAACTGAGTCTTGGACATAAATGTTGTTAAATATACGGGTGGGAAACTCATATCGTGGCATGCCGTACCGGGGTAAAAATTCCCATTTTAGGGAGAGGAAGGATCAGTTTCATTTCCCGTGCACCCTTAGTCCGATAGCACCAGAGAAATATCGCTTGAAAGGCCATGGGTCCAGCTACTCATCAATCAAAAAGGGAACCTTATTTGGATCGTGAATCGACGATTCATGAACCGCATGACTCTCCACGCGATACGAGGAAATTGCTGACCGCGCACCGCGAATTTAGCGAATGGGATATCGAACGGTATCATGCGCATCTTTGATCTAGAAACGTAACGGAATTCCAGGCACCGTTCTGTTGGAACTATGAAACCGAGTCGTACCGAACGCTATGCGACGTCAACGAAGACGCGTAATTGGAGCCCCTCAAGCTGGAGAAGGGCTCATCCCGCCTTGAGGAGAGCGCTGATTGCGAGGGCCACCACCAGCCAAAAGCTGTTCGAAGGACCCAGAACGGAGACGAATGTTCTCCTCTCTCCGATAATAATAATCATATCTTTATTTAATGTACAAATTTAGGATTATTAAGTCCTCTCTTACTGCTAACAGATTGGAATAAACAAACATCAATGCCCCGGGCTTTTAAAGTCAGTGGCGGGTGGGATTCGAACCCGCGACCCTGGGTCGACAGGTGAGGGATTTTCCCCGCACCTCCGACACCGGTCTCTAAGGAGACACCTCGGCCCACGCGAGTGCCGCATCCCCGACTGAAGCTCCAAGGAAGCGTAGGATGAGGATGAGGGGCGGCAATGCGGGGTGCAGGAGACGGAGGGAGGAAGGGGGGTGGAAGGGAAGAAGGACGGCAGGCCGCTGGGGTAAAGGGGAGTGGGCACTCTGCCGTTTTGCGCGTGCGTCTCGCCGCTCCCCCACATGCGTGCCCGTGCTTTCCGCTCCCTCCCACGGCCACTTAAAGGGTGCCGCACACGAGCAGCTGAAATGCGAGCAGATCCCACGCCCCGATACGACGTGCAAACTAAGGAAACCTCCACAATGAGGTCGTAATGACCCGGCTGTGGAGCTATTGTCCGCTCGGAACATGGAAAGAAAAACGCAAGGGTGGAGAGCGCTTTTATCAGCTTTCGCGACGGTCGAATTCCACTGTGGAAAGCAAATCAAATGGAATCGGGCTTTCGCCAGCGATCTTTGGGGAGAATACAGCCAATATACCTCCTTTCCCGCGGAAATGGAAATTGGAGGAATTTTATCTTTCTTCTATACCCATCCCGTGTCCCTATAGGTACTGGTCTGTTAGACAGTCGAGAAAGTCCAGTAATATTGACTCGCTGCTGTCAAAGTGAGGAAAGTTGCCGATGTGCTAAACACCTCCGAATTGTCTAATTTTCGCTTGCTACTTCCGTTTCTGCTCCACGAAACAAATGAAATGTCCAAGAAATTCAGCATTCAGCGCGTAAGGAATTCGTGAAACTTCTACCGAGTTTTTTATTCTAAAAACAATCGGGCTCGAATCTAATACATAATCGAAAGGCTGTGGCATTTCGATAGCATCAATTCCCCTAATTGTGCAGTCTGATGGATGTGGAAATGTAAATTGAAAATGGTGTCGGATAAATTAACGACTAGTATGAAACCTTCACAAATACATGAACGAATTGACGGGAAAGAGTATTCCATTTTCCAGGAAATACTATTCCATTTCCAAGCACCCATCCGTGCAATATTCACGATTTGACACTCTTTAAAATTGATTGCTTCTCGTAAAACGGCCTAAATATTCTGAATATACGAATCTCTTCCCTGTAAGAGGCACGGAGTAGCAACTGATCTCTTTATTTGCACGCAGAAAATGCAAACAATAGTCCAGTGATAATTTTGATAGACTTCATGTTGGACGCTAGGTGAATGTACAATGGCTGACAAGGTGCATTTCAAGACTGAAGCCGTCTTTATGTCATATTCAAGAAAATAAGTTGTTGAGGATGGAAACATTTCTGTGACCTTTTGTCCCAATAATAGCCCCTTAATAATGCCGTGGACGGGACGGGAATGGACGGGAAGAGGACTCAAAATGAGGACGGGAAAAATTCTCCACCTCCTCGTTGCCCTCTTTTCCATTTAATTTCCCGTGTCTTGCAAGACTTTCGTCTTTTGAATTATCAACTGAAGAAAAAACCTACCCTAACAAACATCAAGTATTCCTTGGCGGGCAGTGTTCTAATTAAAATGAGGGTCATATCAGAACGTAATACTAATAAACTAACATTCAAAGAAGGTTCGAATTCAGCTGCACAAATACGCATGTGGGTTGAGCTGCTCGCTGAGATCACAATGTAGCTATTTTTAAGACATCAGTCACGACATCGCGCGCCCTCTTAGTCTATTTTTTTTAAACTATCGTTGTTTTTTTAATGGGCGTTAACGCATTTCAGTTTTCCTCCACCTCAGGCTAAAAATACACCGATAAAATATGGGAAATTCTTAATAAGAAAAGGTTCACCTCGGACTGCTGTTGACATACCTCTCTTTCTCACCCGCCCCTTCTAGACCTATTAGAGATACATTCCGTGAGATATCGCGACCGTCTTTCTCGGCTCTCTCATTTCAACGCCGGCCAATTTTTTTATTTTCCTCTGTCTTTCCCATCGAGTGATCGAACGGGCCGAGGAAACGCTGCGATGGCGAGGAGAGAATTGGAAAATGGGGAGAACGTGAGAAACGAGTGGGTTCCTTCGGAATTTGAGGAGCTCGAGACACCTGGCCATTACCGCTATTGTCGTTCCTGTTTCCTTGAGGAGGGAAATTATCGATTTATGAGGGGAGATCGATTCGATCGATTAAATAATTGGTTTCTAATTTTATGAGAGGGACTTCAATGGAACCTGTCGTGTTTGGTATCCGAATGCGGAGTCCCTAAAATTTGGGTGAAATTTATGCTTTGGAGTGCGCATAACTTTCTCAAGTATGCGATGGTCTACGCTACGGTCCGAAACTCTCATTGCATGTGAAGGTATTACAAGCGTAGATGCTTCGAACGGTTAAGAAGTCATTTTGTCGATAATCCCTCCGGAATATCAAGATAAAATTTAATCGCATACGGCGAAATTTGTGAAAGAAAATGTACCTGGTTTCCCTCACTCACATCACCATTCTGCTGCGATTGACGGAGAAATTGGATAGAAATCCATTGGACATGCTTATTTATTTCATGAAGACAGGTTATGGACGAAAAGAAAACATTGAGACTTGCCAGAGAGATAAGAAAGGAAAGATCAAAGGTATGAACACGTCAGCCGTTTCCTTTGACCTGCTTATCGAGCTTTGAGGGGGAAATCTGGATAATGTCCTTACCGTACAATTTCTCGAGATAAACTCAAATTCCTCCGAGTAGTTTCTCTATTTTTGTGGGTTAACTTTGAAAACCAATTAGATTAGGAAATCGTCACACTTCGATTAGCATTTACCGTATTCACCAATGATTTGTGGTGGCAGTAAGCCAAATTTAGATAAGTCGTATATACTTCTTATAAACTACCACTTAGTTAAGGTGTTCGGGACAATATATTGCTGCAATCAAGTCGAGATCTTTATAAGTCAAGTTCCAGTGTATTTATAGAGAGAATGCTAGGGAGACAAAACACGCACATATTTCCCTGTATGAATGTGGAACATTGCTACTGTCTTCCAGAAAAATCGAATTATAGGCACTTGGTAATCAACCAGAACTTATTACATATTTGAAAAATAGTGTATGCCATTCTATCACCTACCGTCATTGCAAAGCAATTTTAAGCTTAATTCAGACCATTCAGACGTAAATAATACATGCTTATGCGATGCGGTATAGTTATCAGGATACTCTTAAAAAGGGGGACGGGGTGATGAACGTATCTTGTCCTAAGGCTAATTCCAGTCATTTAATGATCAGAAAATTTATTCAGGAAACCATGAGATTTAATATGGAATGGAATTCATTTCCTATTGATTTTCATATTGGCTTTCATATAATAAGACACGAAAATCGGAAAGATATTGGATTTTATTTCTCCAATTTCATTGTAAATCTCAAGAGAAAGGTTGGCTGTTACGGCACGGAGAAAACGCGAGTCGTATTATCGTTAGGAATGTGGTCGCGCGCTGTAAAAATCCACCGCTAATTTTCGCTTCTGAAGTTGTGCGGTCATACATGAAGCTTTATTGGGTTTACGCTTCTGAGTTTATTTGGGTTCGAAATCAATGAGACAGTAAGAATCGTGAGAAATAAATGTATTCTGCAGAGAAATGGACGCTCGCGCTCGGCGTTAACAGAACCCGGAAATGACAGAGCAAAGACATGAACCCGGCCGTCGTTAACTTCCAGTTAATTTCATAATTATCGGGAGAAGTGTACTGCAATTTCCGGAGATGGAAAGAATTCATCGAAAGGTGCGAAACTTGGAAAATGCAAATATAATTGAGCTGAGTAACTCGAGAGGTTGAAATATATGATCGTCGTTCCTTTCTACTCTATTGCTTTTCATTCAGCGCCACAAATTATTTTTCCTCATTCATTTTATTTTCATTTTTGCGCTCCCTTCGGGAATACATCTTTGTAGATTCTTGATGCATCCTTACTTTTACAATTTTTTATCCAATCCCTTGTCAAGTTGTAATTCCTCTATTATATGCATGAAAACAAACTTTTATGCATGACTGGTTATTTTTTATCGTCTTATTCCATTCCAAATTCAACCTGGAATTTAATTTTCTGATGAGACCTCTTTTACGATATACCTTCAAGTTAAACTCGCAATGGTTTACAGGAGTTTATTATTTGCACTACCAACATCCTAGTAGAAGTAGAAAATGACCTTCTCATTGCTTCTGGTTTTACCTAAATCGAGATCTATTTTTATGGCAGGCTATCATCGATTCTTATGTCACTCCGTCTCCTGTTCATTGCATAAATATTTGGAATGTTAGTAGTTGTGACCCAGCGCTCCTCACGTTATGTATTAATTCTTTGGGTCTCTGCCGTATTGCTCTGACAAGAGAACTTTCAACTTCTTCGGTTACCTAAGATTTTCCCATCAGACTATGGTTATTGCTGGCAGAAAGCATTTTTATCAAATGCTTTAATACATACTTGTAATAGTATATACATTTATTAGCTGCGGGTCCTTATTTTTTAACTCCGTTCTTCATTGATATCCCCAACTATCTTTTTGTTTCTCCCCCTCTCGTATTTTGTGCAATTTTTTCGACTCAGCACTGTCCCTTTCAACATTTTATTTCTTAGGTTACCATCTGATGACGGCGTATAGGTAATTTATTGTATATTATTATCGCATTTATTATTTTTCTCGGTATTTTTCTGGTTTATTCTAACTTTGATTCATAATTAACAATCAAAAACCTTTAACTTGTCGACAAAGCATTCTTGCCAACCAAATTACCAGTCTTAGTTTACTTCTCTTATCTTCATTGTTATTTTTCGCCACCTGCCGTCCAATTTCACTTTCACTTGATTTGCCCTTCTTTCTCTTCCGTAATTCTTTAGATATTCCACCTTCCTCCATATCAGTGAAAAATATAGATAATTCACAGCTAATTAGATTGTTTGTAATTTCAATACTATGACACAGAGATAATCTAAAAATGTGAAAGGCATTACCTATGCATATTTTATCCAGACTCAAACTCAATCTCCTTTTCATTGGAGGAGTCCGAATGGGACATTGAGTTGGAGAGAGATTTCCGGTACTCACAGAAAAAGCTCAATGGAGGTGGGACTCGAATATTATTCCGACGAAGAGCGCTCATCATTTGGGCGAAATTGATGAGAACACGGAAATAGAGTCGGGAACGACCGCCCTCTTGCAGCTTGACAAAATTATTCAAACTCCCCTTCATGTCGAGGAATACTTAACTTCCGTCATCTGGAGGAAGAACGTTAATTTCTCATTTCTATTTTTTGCATGCATGCATGATTCCGGATTTCTTGTCTCAATCATCGCTGAAATCGATTTAGTGATAAAATGAACAAACTGCTCCGTTTCTGTAACATTATTTTGGATGGGATTTAAATCGTCGCACATCAACATAATTTCAAAAAGCATATTCACTTAAAACCCCCCGTTTCACTTCCATTTCTTTCAGTAAGAATTTGAAAATCTTGAACCTCGACAATATAGAGGTGTGGATGTCAAAACCGCGACGATTTCAATTTTCCGGACGCTGAAGCCTCGGAAAATGCTGAGGCTCTGACAAGAAATAGTATCGTACAACAATTATCGGGGTTCAACTCGAAGTCCTTACGGAATAAATCCAGTAATTGGGGTGTCGACTTCGATCTTACCACAGTCGAGTTTTAAATCATTATCGAATGAAGACCCCTTTTCACTGTTTAAATATATCAAAACTGCGAGACATCGACATTTCAACCTCGATACTATCTAATATCGACGAACGAAGCCTGTGCACAACGTCATATCGACGTCGCATCTCGCAACTGTCGAGGTTCAATAATCGAGGCCCTTGTAGGATATTTCAAGCCTGCCGCGTGAACGGCGGTGGAATTCACATTAATTGCCATGCGAAAAAATTCAACTGGACCGGGAATAGAACCACGGACCTTTGGCTTGGGCCACTGCGCAGACCACTACGCTACCCAGGATCCCTAATTCGTATGGCAATTTTACCGGTTCCAAAAATCCAAAGGTCCATGGTTCGATTCCCGGTCCAGTTGTTTTTTTCGCATGGAAATTAATGTTCAATCGAGGCCCTTGTTCAGTGTTTTAATCTTCTCGAACTTCTCGAGACTCTAGGAAACTGTAAAGATGTTGTGCTGCAGCCTATGCTTTTCCCACTGACCTGGCCTCTACCCCTCCGCAGCTCCCGGCGGGCGAGAAGAAGAAAGGCAACGGGCACGGCGGGGCCGCGGCCACCTCTCCCACGTCACCCTCCTCCGTGTCCGCCACCTTCCTCAGCGTCCTCGAGGTCGAGGAGCCCAAAGTGGTGGTGGCCGCGCACCTGATGACCGCCCTGAGGCCCGTGAGGCCGGAGCTGGAGTCCCCGCTGGAGGCGACGCTGACGCACAGGGCGAGCAGGCAGCGGGTCGCCGCCCGAGAATTGCTCAAGGAGGTGGCCTCCGGGGACTCGCGCCTGCTCGCGGCCCGGGCCATCCTTCTGGATAACATGGAGGACAACGGTTGGTGGCTCAATGGGGTTTGGCATGCGGGTTTGGGCTGCCAGCCCAACGATTCTGGCTTCGTTGATTGGGGAAGGCTAATTTATATGACAAAATGCTGGCACTAACTTTGTGGAAGCTCTTAACACATTGGAGACCGGACATTTTTTTCGTCTCTTTCCTCATCAGCGGCCAAGAATTTTCTCTAACTTTTTTCTAAACAGCAATTAAATAATTTACATCTCATTAACTTTATAAAACATTTGGCTTGAAGATTCAGAATTTGTGAAATAAAGCAGGAGCTTCACGGTTAATTAATAATTTGCAAGGCATACGCAAAGTTATTTTTCCAAACTACACCTGCAATGCAATTGAAAAGTACATGTAAACACGAGGCGTGCACTCGTGACCCGTCTTGAACAGATGGCACGCAAAAAAGAGAAAACTCGTGACCGGTCCGCAAATGTGTTAATGTCCATCTTCCAAAGAGGAAGAGAGAAAGAATACTTGTTCATTTCGTCACTTTTATTTAAAATCCACAACCGACCATGGTTTTGGCATTTTATGCCATCATCAGGATCAATTGTGCAACTGTTCCTCCGTCCGTCGGATGGTACGTTAAACCGTGGTCTCATTGGCGCCTTTTCGTTAAGAGCAGACTGACTCCGACGCCGGGTTTCTCTCCACCCTTCCTCCTTTCACTTCAATTCCCATCCTTGTAGTGGGTAGAGCACTGAGCTACTGACCGGAGGGTTCCGGGTTCAAATCCCGGGCAAGAGCCTTTCTGGACTCCCCCATTAGAATCCTCACGATTCGATTTTCTGCGTGTCAGAACTTCGTAGCAAATCGCAGGTGGCCCAGGGAAATGAACTGGCCCCCGTACCCTGAATGTGTGAATTTCACACGCCATTGCCTTAGTACAGGGTGAGCTCTACTCTCACCTATCAAAGACCAGCCTTCGGGTTGAATCACTGAGTGAGTGACGTAAGGTGGTGCAACATAATCATAGTAGTTGAAGGGCTTTAAAACCTAATTCTATTTTATTCGATGATAAAAACTCACGTATTCGATTCTAAAAATTCTCGCAATTTTTCGGATATTTGAGGAAATTAGTGGTTGACAGTCCCGGTGGTGAATCGATGCCTATGAGTAATACATTTATTGTGACAGATGCCCTTACAAATTCGGTTACTAAATTTCAATCGACTTCCAAGAATTAGTCTGTGAGAAGATTAAATGGTTTTAATTTCTCCGTATAAGCATTAATGTTATTTCTTCCAGAAATTACACAATTTCTGACTTCAGCATAGTTCAAATGATCATCATTCACGCTGGATAGTACCTATGTTTCTTAACCACCGTATCCCAGAGGTGTGTATTATCAGACCTATCAATGCTAATAGAGATGGAATTATTTTTGTCAGTGTTTGAGAAGCTACGTGACTCTGTCCAAAATCATCTTTCCCCTCCCGTAGTGGACGTGTTTTGCATTGAAAATTGGTAGCTTTCTGAAAATATCGGCAGAAAAATGCTTATTTTTCATGGCCAATTTTTACTATCAATACATGGTAAATCACGTTACCTTTGAATTCGAGCAAACTCCCATTCCTATTAAAAGCTGTACATTTTAGACAGCTATTCAAGAGCGCTGAGAAGTTTTTCATTGACGCAAGCTGAGCGATTGCGGCATTACGGTGTTTCTCAAGAGTTTGAACCTAACCGATGAAAATATCGGTGGCATTATACTGGATGCTGGTGTTTGTTTCTAGTCTTAGCATTCCCTATCAAAGCACACATCAGAATATAGTGAATATATAAATCTCCAAATATCTGCCAAAGTAATGAACTATGTAAATCTAAACCAAGATTTCACAAAAAAATAGTTTCATGTTTACTGATACGTTGGTATACCGTATACTGGTATACGTTGATTTGGGAAATTTTATTATTTACGTAAGTTTTTATTCAATACCCTGGATGCTTACATTCAGTTAACCTAGGTTCGATGACAATTCCACGGCAAGAGTGCTTGCTTATTTTTCAAACTAGAATACACGGACGCCAGTAAACTTTTGTATCGTGTAATCAACTTTTAACCCCAGCTGTTCTTTATGCTCTTCTAAGAATGTAATAAAATTCAGGGAAATAAGTATTAAATAATTTCCACTCATTATTATTTAAGTCTGAGATGAATATCAGCATTCTGATGGGGACGCTAAAGGCCCATTTTTTGTAGCTCCGAAGAAGTCGATTTTCCATGTTAAGCAATTACTTGTTTTTTATATCAGGAGTAGAAATGAGGAAAAATGGAAACCAAGATTTACGCTCGGCAGTCAACCCGCACGAATACCCAAGCCAGGGCTTTTATGACATAAGGGTTCTATCTTGCTGCGACACGATATATATTACGACTATTGTGTCGTGAAGTCGGAGAACCTCCAATCTAATTCTCTTCCTACTCATTTTATGGTGAAAATTCAAGAGGCAATCTCATCTGATTGCGGTCAGAAAGTTTCAACCGTGAACTGGTATTGGATTTAATTCGCAAATCTTTTACAGAAATATATCGAGAAATATTGTATTTTTCGTACTCCTAGCTACCCAATTTCACTTCGTTTGGGATTGACATGCTGGGTTATCTTCCTCCACCTCATTTTACTTCAGGCTCTTTCTTTCACCACTCAATTAACTTTAAACCCATTCCATTCAAGTCTTCTCCAAATCATTTATCCTTCCGCACCTGCTACGAGCAAATTGAGTGTGAATTTCAACACATCTGAAATTTTGGCCAAGCCTCTCAAGTTTTGCTTTCCTAGGGTTCCTCGGTAACGAGAGAAGTTTTAAAGATCCTTCTTAAATATTCAATGAGTAACCTCTCCAGTTTGCCAACTTAGCTGATCCACCACGGCGCTGGAATTTCATTAAAGGGTAGTAGGTTTCCATTGCCAGTTTTAGTGGTCCACGGCCTGCAGTCAAACCATTATTTTGTAACCCCTTCCTATAACCCTCTGTAATTTTCTCATGCCACATATTACTCCAGTAGGTATATTTCCGCCACTTTTAATAGACATCAATAAAAGTTTAGCGAAAAACATTCATTGGTGTCTCTTCTATATTTTCAAGTCTGTATCCACGCTTAAAGGCGCTTCAGACTACGATGAAAGGTACAAGGGTGGGAATGGACGGGTGAGAGTGGAGAGAAACCTGCTCTTGGGATTGGGTTTAGCCTGCTCTTAATGAAAGGGGGACCTAGGGGACCACGGCTTAACGTCCTATCCAACGGACGGAGTATTGAACTCGTCCCATCCAACTCAGAGTATCGGAGTATACTGGAAAGGGAAAAAATAGAGATAACTTGATGGATCAAAACCAATCGAAGTGGAAGGACACATATAGACATAAAACACAAGATGTCTTGGTATCTCCAACTCAATTCCAGTACATTACATGAAGCTTACTTGGCTAGCTGTTTAGTTTCTTTCCTGTCTTTCCTATGGTCTCAGCCTTCGGCGCTCTTTCTCACACACAGCAAAGATTTTTCCAAAAGCTCCGTGGTTAGCAATATTTATTGGTAATCATATTCAAGTGATTTGGTTTGAAAGTTTAAAAGGCCGAGCTTCAACTAAGAGAGGACTCTTGCCTAAGGAAATTATTTGCAGATTGTGGTCTGGTCCTTGAGCAATTTATACCATCGCTATTTTTATGCTTGTAGAATATTTTCCCCTATTTGCCCGCCACAAAAATTTTCTCGGCACCTAATAAAAATATGCTTTATTAATAAAAAAAAGTTGGCTTTCCTTCCTTGTCAAACTTTCGAGAATTTTCAAACAAAGTCTATTAGCATGTTTAGTAAAACATGTTCTTTCTCTAACGGCGCGCCGTAAATCCGACTTAGTTTTGCAGTATACTAAATTCAGAAGATGACATTGGAATTATATACCTTCCCATTGGCATTCCGTCATATCACTTAAGTTTTCAACCGAAGAGCTTGTTTCGTATTACTTATAGTGTGGGGTGACATTCATGCATAAATTACTGGAAAATGTTCCTTCATCTCCCCGAGACTATTCGATTCTTAGAAAATTGATTAGCAGGGATTAGCCTGGATTTCGTGACTGCCCTCTAACTGGCTTCGAACAAAGGACTATCATGTCATTAGCTCAACCGTCTAACCCAATGCTTGCATCCATTCCGATTCGTGTGTGTTCTTTGTAAAACTAGATTGTATTCATTGTACGAAGCAAATGTGCTGTATTTTATTTCTATAGTAAATATTATGGAGATTTTACTGCAACAAATTTGCAATTAAACTTAGAGATGCTGAAAATAACTTGAATTTATTGCCAATGTGTGAGTGTCGAACATGTGTGAGTGCATTCGGCAAGTCCAAGTATGACTACACTGTTTCTCATTCAAAAATATCCAGTTGGCATTTCTCAGAAAACGTCTAGTGTTTCAAACTTCACACGAAATGAGAAGTTAAAATGACATACATTACAAAATAAGGATTCTCCGCCGCGGATTTTAACAGCAATAGCTGTAATAATTTTCTTTTTTTCTTTTTGAGAATTTCAATCGAAACCAATCCAAAATTCATGAAAGATAAAAGATTCCCTGATAAAAGCCACAGCATATACGGGATTATGGGGGATATCCGTCGGAACATCCGGAATACGCGATATATCGTATTCCGGATGTTCCGACGGAGATTTTGTCACTTTAATGAAAATAATTGTGATTCCTTGCCTATATTTGAAGTCTTTGTAAACGCGTTTGCATTGAAATTCATGACAGTGATATGCAGCAGGAACCGTGAGTATATAGTTTTCAATTGCTAGGATGGTAAAATATGCTGGGAGGTGCTACGAGACTGCGATTAACGCGTAAAATCTATTGTGTTAGTTTTAGAAATATGTGTATGCATTTCTTCCAGGAAGTTGTAATCTCAATGCTAATACCCCAATAAGTACATAGTATACAGCGAAATCACACGGATAAATAAAAAGTAGGAGGATTAATAGCGGTGAAATATCATTTTATGCTATTGTCTTCGGATTCCGTTACATTTATAAATGGTGGCGTAAACCATGCATGCATACGTAGCACGTTTAACTGTTTAGATGGTAGATTTACGTTGATGTGAGCGATGATGGAAAAAGATACCTTGTGGAGTTCCATGATAATATCATTTGATAAAAAAATCATTTTCTCTAGTTCCTCGTTCTCGTCCCTCAAAATATTTTTCTTGGTCCAATATATGGTCTCATGAGTCAATATGAGTTCCCCGCCAGTGGTTGCTATGTCAAATTTTAGTAAGGATCTGTCATGAAGTAATTTAATACGAGTGAAATGAAATAGCATGTTTCACCTGGGTAACGAGTATAAAACAGGGACGAGGCAGGTGAGTAAGATTCTGTAGAGACTCGGAGACACCACCTCTCGCTTACTTGATTCATTTGTCATTGGATATATAAAAGTTAAAATGAATGATATGCCCATTTTGTAAATTTTATCTCGAAAAACAAAAAAAAGATGGTCAATGACTTTTGAACAGCCACCGAAGAAAGCTTTTATTTATAGTGAACTTTATCTCTTAAGAACATTAGGGTTCACACAGCTCACATGTTATTTTGAGTTATGGAGGTCGATTCGTAAAAAATTTATTTACCCTTCCAAATGGAAAAATTCCAAGCCCACTGAAATTATTACCGAATATTGAGTTGATGATTAGATTGAGAGTAAAAATTGATTGACTCACCCATTCTGTACAGATTTTTAAACCCCTGTGAGGTAGGCAACCCTGTATACATCGTCCCGCCAGGACATGCGCAAAAAGGCCGAGGGAAGTTGTACTTTCAAAAAGAAACTAATCGAAAACCTTGCACGTCCTCTCAATAACGTGAACCAACGCTGGGTCTCCCGACTATTTCTCCTATTGCGTGCCTTGAAAGCAAAGACTAGATGGCCATTCGCGTGCCGGTGACGTGTCAGTTTTTTTCATCGATAAAACACGCTTAAAATACCTTAAAGTTTAGGGTGGGATACGAATTTTATCGATGAAAAATAATGTGACATTTTAATTTTATCTTTCTGAATATTTTCATGTACCGCAGAAAAAGTGTAACTCAGTTACTGATTTACTGAGGCATGTATAGCGTAAGTGGAAAATTACAAGTGTTTTCTATTTGAAATGGACGTCAGTTTTTCCACAAAATTCAGCCTGAGACGCTTTTATATGTTTTATTAATATTTAAACTTCGTTGCGTTAATTTAAACCAACAATACTTTTAAATTTTTAGTTTGGGTCTTTCGGTCAGAGAATGGCATTAACACCAGCATTTAATATTGATGGTAGACTGCATAGGGTGTAAATTAATTGGAAATTTTTTTCTATTCAATTACGACTACTTATCAATGAAATATACAAATACTTAATTAAGTCACAAACCGAGGCCGAGAAAACTAAATTAATTTAGAAAATCGCTACTAAAGAGATTATTCTTATTGTTTGAAAGATGTAATGATTCGGCATAATTATTAATTTACAGATTACATACCTTCAAGTTATCCACCAGCATTTATAATATAAAGGAGCGAGAATTGATATAAATAGGTTGAAATATATTGAGTCACAGTGAGTCATTGAGCCATTGAGTCACAGTGTTTTTATATATGTATTTAAAGATAAATTATATTTTTAGCCTATTTTTTCTGAACTTGTTTAAGTGAAACTTAATTATTTAACGAAAATACTCAACTTGAGTGTTTATTAATGATGCACGTAATAATCCGATCTAGAAAATAAATGTTCCACCTAAAATTGACTATCACAGCTTAGGAAAGAGAGGTAATCGAATGGCGTTAAAGTAATTGGAAGTCCATCTGATTTTTTTATCATTCATTGATAACGGTGGGCTTGGCTCCAGGATGGTAGGAGAAATCTATTGGAATTTAGGAACCTCCCCATCCATCAGATTTTAGGTTTCCTTTCCTTAATATAGGTTTATTTCCTTCGTTCTAAACAGTTTCGTTTGTTCAATGAGCGTAAACTGTCCCAAAATAAAGTGATTTCATGAGAAAGTCACCGCATGTATTTAGGTTATTTGGGACCAAAAATCCCAGATTATTCAATTTATATCAATCATTTGTGAAATAAAACATGCACCACTAATGGTCGTAAAACAACGAATCAAAAATCATGTCGTTGGCCATGATCTAAGCTTAGAAAGCCGATACATTTTCTCTCCATGCATGTTTATGGGCATTTTCTAGGCCCAGGGCCCATAAAATTAAAAAAATTACATCTTCGAGTTTTTGTCTGGATCATCGGGCCAAACCTAAAAAAAAACACCCACACTTGGCCTTAAAATACCGACTATTTATAGGAAAAAATCGCTTAGATGTAGCAAGAGGTGAAGAGGAACATTTCCCTTCAAGGGTTCCTAAGAATAAGAAGGTGATTTAGGTAAACTAGATTTGTGTGCAAGGAGGAGTGTAAAAACATAAGGAGAACGAAATTCCAAAATGCGAAATAATAAACGAAATAAATAGCATATTTATTTAACGATAGTAAACAAAAGAAGTTCGTAGCATATTATAGCAATTTTAAGATAAGAATGTCTAAAAATATTTATTCCAATCTCCTGCGTAATTTTTCCTCAGAAACGTCACTTCGAATGGTACTGCAGTAGTCGGGCAGTATTTTAGTACTCCATTTGCCATGATAGTAATTTTCCATTTGTGAAATATCCTGGTGAAAACGTTCACTTTCCTGGTCACTAACGGCGCCAAGCTTAATCGGAAATAAGTCCAATTGATAGTTTAAAAATGCAGTTTCAGCGACATGTTACATCCCATGCGGTGGAATAGGTGATAGGTATAGATTGAAATTTGTTTCCAACGTATTTGGCCTTAAACGTATTTCGAGCCTTCGCATTACTTCCGGGAATCTCCAAACCAACAGAAATTCCTGAAGCGTTAACGGAATTCTTTCACGGGGTCACCGATGCCCGATGCTGGGTGGATGGCTTTATTCGTACTTCTAAGAGGCGGAAACGGTACTTAAATTACTTGCTCATGTTCCCTCCATCCTGGGGCGCGCTGATTTAGATCCCGTAACACTACTCCTGGTTAAAGCATTTTCGAAATTAAATCGACATTAGAGGTAAAAAATAATTTGAATTTAGAATTTAAAAAACACTTCAGTGGTGAAATTGTTTTACCATGAGCCTAACAACAACGAAATTTCATACACACATGTAAGTTATATTATACCAATATGTTTAAAAACTATAAGTTTACTTTGTTAAATATTATGTTAGGTGCTATATAATTGCAGAGACTGCTTAAGAGCAGTTTTGGGGTCACCAAAAGTGGAAGAGCTGTAGGAAAAATATTGCTATCAAGCAATTCAAACCAAGTGGAAAAAGTGGAGAGCTAAAATATCAAAATTTGGTATCAGTTGGAAGCACAAACAATCCTCGATCCGACTTTTAACTCATCTGACGGGGACGAGGTGACAAAGCAGATTTGGCTCTGGATGATAGCCTAATCCTGCGTAAAGTACTCACAGAAAACTTGGGCCTTTATAGTAAGTAAGTACCCCTAGAACGGACACCAGTGCGATTCAGGATTGTTCCCTCTACGATCATATTGTTCCGCTGAATGTAGAATGTTCGATAAAAATCAAATGGTTTCTTTTCGGGGCCGAGTTGTACCAAACTAATTAAAATATTTAAACCGAGCTAACTATTCGATAGAGGATGAAAAAAATTCCACAGGCAGATGATTGGTTCATATAGGCTCAAATACACCAAGTTTCCCCCAATCTTTGACAGAGTACGACCTTAGACGTTGCCTCAAAGCTTTCGGTTTTTTTGCTCCTTTTCCGGAAACAGCTGCGATATAAATCACATTTAAAAGGCCTTTTTTAAATTTCCTTTCACTGTCACGAACTATAAGGGGTTGCCCATAGATTACATAACGTTAAAGGGGTGGGTCGGAACAACTGCTTACTAACTCACTAAAGACTTGGACAGGGAGGTCCACTTACGTTATATTGGCACAAAGATACATTATAGATTCATTTATTCCAATAATCATCACGATAAAAATAATAAATATCAAACAAAAAATAATCTGGTAGTATTTATAACTGAACAAGGTACTTAAAAAACCATGTCTATCTCATCATTAACAAAACCGAAGGTTCAATGGCAGCGTTACGTAATTTAGGAGAGGTGCAATTGGAACATGTTTTGAAGTGATATACAGGGAAGGGAGGGGGTGGGTTAAAAAGTGATAAATAAGCGTTGTGTAATATATGGATGAAAAATTTCCCCATTAAGAAGGTGATTATTTTCGAAGGAAGATAAGTCAAAAAAATCCAATTGAATGGAAAAAAAATTGATCTCCGATACCAGAGCCATGATCAATGGGTACAATAGTCAGTTTCCACTCAGTTCATTTTACAAACCGACCCAGGTTTCGGCACGAAATGCCATTATCAAGGGGATGGTGAACATAGCTGTCTCTCGTACACATAATCAGCTAAGGATGAGTTGAGTTTTGGAAATCGGAGATGCAGAGGTGAGGGTAAAATCGTTAGAGTCGTGTGCAGGTCAAATTGTTTATCGCGAGGAGTTTATTAAGGAAAGGAAGAGGGTCGAAAAATAGGGGAGAGGAGATATGGGTGAGCGGGTAGTGAATGTCGTCTTTACTTACGTATGTACAAGTCACTGATTAGGGGGTATCTCCTGACCTTCCGCCTTTTACGAGCCCCTTCCTTCCCGTTCCTCTCGATAAACTATTTGGCATGCACATGACTCCCTAACCCCACCCTCACCTCTACAATTTTCAAAATATTCTACATGTTCATCATCTCCTCGCCTTCAATGCCGAAACCTAGGTGGGTTTGTAAAATAAACGGTGTGGAAATTGACTGTTATAACTTCATTGATCATAACTATAAAACGTTTCCACAACGTTACGCCGGTAAAACTTTATTGCGTCCGGTACCGGTAAGGTAATGGTATGTAGCAGCAGCGCCGGAAGTGGGGGGCAGGAGGAGCCGAAGGCCCTCCCCAGAAATTAACCCGAGCCCCTGAGAAATGAGTAGTCTTCATTAATAAAAATTAAATTTCACTTGTTTCCAGCTTGCTTTTTCCTTTCCGACACATATTCTTACGCCTTCATACGCTCTTTTAGCGAAATTCTAGTATCTACCCCCACCTTTCCGCGAAAACAATGCGGGCCCTTTTCTTAGGAGTCGGGCCCTTTTCAAGTCTCCCAAGAATCACAAAGGATGGAGCAAGTAGTGAAGGATGTGAAAGAGATGACTTATTAGTTGGTATGATAAGGTTAGCTGATTGGAGAATGGAGTGGAGATTTGTGTCAAACCAAGAGGATTGGTGACCCATGACGATGACCGGTATTTTGGTCCACAAGGTGACCATCGATGGGAAGGAGAATTTGAAGGACAGGTGTGTGTCACAGAAGTGTTAGGCTCAGAATGTTTTCATTTTTTTTATGAAAAATTATTTTCGAATTTGTACTAGATAAGATGGATGGCTGCTGGGTAGAGCTTTGAGATACTGACTAGAGGTTCAGGGTTCAAATCCTGGAGAGGCATTAGGACATGCCCACTTAAACCAAAGCTGTGTGGTTTCCTGGGTACTGAATTGTACTCTGAAATCGCAAGTGACAAAGGGAAAGGACCCTCCTACCCAAGCATATGCATTTCACTTGCCAATGAGCTTAGTACTTGGTAAGCTCTACTCTCATCGTCCTGACTAGTCTTCGGTGAGAAGTCTACTGATTGTGAGTTCAACTACCCACAGTGGTTGGTAGTAGAACTCAGAATCATTAGAAAAGCATAGTTCTGCCATTCCTTCAATTAACTATGTAGCTCTTTACAACTAATGGAATTTTTGACATACCAGCATTAGTAGTTGTAAGAATTTATAGTGACAAGAATATATTATTTATGTTTAGTTGAACTGTTATATAATATACTGCATATTTTAAGGAGAAAGAGTATAGTGCCACTAAGTCATTAGGAAATTTCATTATTTGAATGACAAGATGACACAATTGATTTAATTACTAACACGAAATGAGGATAAATCTTTGTCGTGCACAGAGACACCATCCGTTATGTATGTAAACCCCTTTTACAATTGTAGCTGACAAAAATATACTCATAAAGTGAAGTTTGTATGGTGTAATTACTATAAATGTGATTCTCTGAGGGAATATATAATATTAAAAGTAGTAAATATTTTTATTGATACACATAACCACTGGTTATCAACATTTAAGATCTTCATCATCACATTCTCTTTCCAGCCCATTTCCCATTCATTTCTTACTATGTGATCAACAAAAGAGAGACAGATGCTGGTGAATTCTTTAGAAGACTCCGAGTTGCAGCTTTAAAGAAGTTTGAACCGCGGTCCTTTCATTACACAGCAGCTCATACAGTTGAATTGTTCAGTGAAGTTGCCACAATAGCAAGGCCACCTTTCAACTCACTGCATCATCACACTCAATCAGTTGCAACAAGCTCAGCCAAAGCCTCAGAAGGTGATTTATCCCCATCAGGTGAGTCAAAAGAAATTTGGGACAAAGTGGTAAAAATTAGTCCCTCCATCATACATTTTCCCAAAAAGGAGTAGATTTACACCAACTTTTAATTTATAAAAATTTATGTACTACTGTGTACTTTACCATGCATATATTCAATAATAAGATTATATACTCTTACCAGAGTATACTCTTATACATACCTATGTTGTTAATTCACTAATAGAATACAGGTGTTATCTCAAAAAAATTTATTGGGGGACTGATTCACCCTTTTTTTTTACCAATAACATAAATAAACATTTAACCAATATCAGTATTGTTCTCCAAGAATTTAAATGTCAGACCAATAAATTTTAATTTAAATGACTTATAAATTTCTAATGAATAATAAATATTTATAGGTGGTGGAACTAGTGGCTCGGGACCTGGGGGAAAAACTACAGGATACATCATTTCAGTTTATAAAGTATTTGAGGGTGATGATCGAGAAATATTTGAAAAGAATTGGCTGTATTGGACAGGTGAGAAAATGACATCTAAAAAGTTTTCATTGGCCATGAGTAATCTTATTTTTATGTACTCCTAAAGAAATAGAAAGCCCTTCAGAGATTTCTGCTGCAGCACATAGTATGCTAGTCATTCTAATACTCATTTTCTCTATCTTATTCCTTCTTTCAATTTTCTGGTTCACTTGTTCAGCCTTATATGCATTCCTTTCCAAAACCACGTCCTTACTATGATTTTTCATCTACCCAATCAAACCTCTCTAATTTGGGCTACCAATTAATTTGCTCCTTTGATCCTCCTCATGGGACCTTTTCTTTGATTTTATATTCCAATATATTTCCAATTCCTCCAATAAGGACATTACTTTTCATATTGCTGTGCATCCATATGCAAAATCATTTTCAAATACGTTTACCTAAGTAACTCGCCTCAAAATGTAGGAAATGTCCCAATACACATAATAAAGTGATAAAAAATGTCACTCTTTTTGCAGGAGCAAGAATGCTGTACAGATATCTTCCAAAATGGGTTGGACTGAGACGGATTACATTGCACAAATCCCTATCTCGTGGTGATAAGGTTTACCTCTTGCTGTGTGAGTGCGCGAACTTTCCAGACGATTTATCCGCAGCTGCTCTCCTCTTGCCTGCACTAAGAGCCCGACTCTGTGGTTATACTGGACTGTATCGTGCATCTGCTTCCCTATGATCATGCATAAGTGATTCATTTCCTCTCTTCCTTCCCAAATTGACTATGACATCTTTTTTCCGTCCATTTTCACTGGTTAAATTTGAAACACTATTTTATTCAGTCAGCTGAATAATGATCACTGTGGTCCAAGAGCAGAGTCACCAAGTAAAAACTTGGCATCCTACGCTCTCGCACACAACTTCACATTCAGTTATGCCCTGAGACACTGCAGGACTGTGTTAGGTGCACACAAGTTATAGTGTGTGTTGAATAGGATTGAGATATTTCCTGATTACTATATATTTGGTTGTACTTCCTACCTGAGGAAATATCACAGCTGAACTGCACTCTCAGCATTGGGCCTATCTGAATATTCAGCTGAAATTTTGTTTGGGAAGTGTCTTTCAGAAACATACCTGCCTATTTGGATCAAGTGCCAAACATCCCAAAGCAATTGTAGTTTTGTGGGTATATATTACTTGAAATTGCATTTCCTTGGGTCAATAAACATAGCTCTTCTTCCAACCATTCCTTTTTACAAGGGCTTAAAGACTGTTTAACTATACATTTGAGAAGACAGTAATTTTCTCCAACGCTATTGTACGAGTACAAAATATCTGTGAATACTTCATTAAATCACTGCTACACATGAGTTTGTGGATACTGAAATTGACAAAATTATGAACTGTTTTTCAATAACACTGTCTGTAAACATAAAAATGAGCCAGAAAGTACACAATAACTCAAACAATTGGCCAGTTATGTTACAATCAAGTACCTATTTTAATTAAGATTGAATCCTAGTGTGAAAAATATTTTCCATTCCTTTCAGTTTGCAAAAAATTATGCTATATTCAAGGTCATATTTAACTTTTACACCTCTTCTGTATACATGAGGACAAAGATAACACAAGAAATAATATTAGAGGGTATAGATTGCTTATTGCAATTTAACAATAGAAATGCTTTAATTTCAGCTACTCATGTAATTTTAAGCTATGTAAAAATACTTCTCAGCAACCCTCCATTCTTCTTTAAACCACTCATTTTTTTTTAGAAAATTGCTACCAAAAACTTAAATATTTCTATTGTATCGGTAGTCAGTATTTTAGCAACTTTTCCTATTAATAGGTATATTTGCTGAGTTGTTGAGAGCATAAGTTTATAACTTAGGTGAAAAGCTAAATATTACTAATACTTTTCCATTGAAGTCCACTTATGCATTACTTTTTAAAAATTAAATAGTGAACCAGATTCCAAGCACAGTATCTAAGAAAATTTTCATATTACTTTCTTGGGCTTATTAAATACCTTCACATTTTACTTGATGGCTCACACTAGTATGATCTTATAATTGCTCATTAATTCTACTTTACCTTAACCAAATCCAATATTGGTAGGTACCAATAACCAGAAGTGCCTCTCCACTGTTGTATTAGTGTAACTGAAGTTATTGTTTACATCAGCCTTCATAATATCACCAGTGTCTGCTGACAGCCTTATGCGAAGGGTTTAGATTATGTTTAAACACTATTTTGCATCTTTAATGAGATTACAAACATAGGTAGATTGGCCTTTGCATTGAAATGTCAACCTATGACTGAGATAACAAAAACTTTGGCCAATTATTAAGCTTTAGGCTATGCAAAACACCTAAGATCCTGTGCACATTCAGGTAGTAATAGCTACCTAATTCTTTGGCTGGTATTGAACCTTCTTCCAGGCAAACACCTAGCGAATCAGATCTTTATTTCAGATGTCATGGTTAAGTAATTGATTTTAAATGTATTACATGCACCAAAACCTGCTCATAAGCTAAAATGGTGGTTAATCCAATGTTAATATGTCAATATTTTCCTTGCCAGTAAGTCTTTTATTGGCATTTTATACTGCGCTGAAAAAAGGAAAGGGTGAAATGCTTGTAAGGGATGTAATATCATTAACACTGTTATACATTTATTTTTATTAGATATACAATGAAAATGAATTTGCAAACTACTGTAACTTTCAGCTCTATCATTTCAGAAACAGTGCAGATGCATAAGATGAAAAGGGATGCTCTTGTAAGAATTTTACCTGTGAATACTTATTAATCAAGACCAGGCAGGACCTGAATCTATCAATATTGCACTCAGTGTTTTTCTGAGTTAAGCCACCAGTTTATTCTCATCTTCTGTGGATTTCTTAGGAGTCAATTATTACTTTAAAGCCCTCAGGAGGCTACAGTGGAGGATAATGCATAAATAGCATAAGTGCATTAAGAACTAGGTGAGATATCAAGGGATCCAGGCTTGAGCCCCAGTCTAGTGAATGATTTTTTCATTGCGAAATTAATTCTCACATCCTGGACTACTCCATTGAGACATAGCGGCCAGTTATTGGCTCCTGAAGTTGGTTGAAAAGGGAATTTCATTCAAAAAACAAGGCATTACATTTGCATTATTTATTGTAAGCTAAATTTTATAACAATATCAATCTGAGCTTGGAATATACTGTCTATTCAGTATATATTACATTTGAATTCATTTGTCACTACATTTGCTTAGCAATTTAAGAATGCTAAAGATAAAAAATTCATTTAATCCTTGCTTAAGATAAAGATAATTTATACTTACAATTGCAACAAACCCAATTTTTGAAGTTTAAATGCAACCAAATTGTTAAAATGTACTAATTTTTAAAAGTAAAATATCGGCATTAATCTATAACAATGAGAAGTGGGTCACGTGGAAAATTTACTCTTTCAATAATAAAAATGTATTAATATTAAAATAAATTTTGAGGGCAAAACTTAGTTCAAAAGATTTATCAGCACATTTTTTTCTGAACAAGATGGGAGGTGAAGTAGAATCAAGAATATATCAGTCCCAATAAGAATCAGTTCCTGAAATCACTCCAAAATATATGACCCTGATTGACAGATAAAAAGATAAATGTATGAGGTAAATGTTTCTAATAAACAACCAGAGCTCAATATGACATAAGTGCACAATAGCCAGATCTCTATACTTTTTTCAGCTGAATGACCACCTAGTCGTATGAAAGGATGATTTGAAACAGTGAGAGTTGTTAAGCCTGCTTGGGGATGAAAACATGGAAACATAGTACTAATTAGAACATCTTTATAAAGAACCAGAATTTAAAGATTTTCTGTTAGGATGCCAAATTTCATCAAGTGGAGGTAAATGGATTTCAGGGAAAAATATGGCATATGGCACCTGTAGAAAAATAATTATTGTTTTTTCTGAAGTTAATATAAAATGAATTTACTAATTAAAGGATTACATTAATATTTTAGTAACAAATTTAGAAAATTGTCATTTACCTAAGATGTCCCAAAAAGGTACTCCTGAGACCTAAATTAACTAAACCTTACGGGAGAAGGCGCATCGGACCTTTAATCTATACCTTGACCCCCTACTGGAAAATATTATATGGGCACCCAGATATCTACTAGTGATAACAAATTGAATAAAAACAGATCGAAAAAAGTAAATATATTAAAAAAGTTTTTAAGAGACTTTTGGAGGATGTTTCATCCAAAATATATTAGATAATCCCCAGGCAGGTTGAACTACTATATGTAATTGCATCCTTTCTGTCAACTACAAGAGGCCAGGCTCCATGTGATTATTAAGCATGTAACTTTTCTAATTGTAATGAAAGTATTCTTACTTTTATACTTGACCATTGATTTATTCTTGTCATGTTATATTGATTATCAAAACATTCAATTTATAGCACTATTGGCAATTTATATACTTTTTAGAGAATGTCTAAAGCTTTGAAGATCATAAATTGTAATTATGAATGTTCATAATTATTTCATAATCATTCACTAATATACACACAATTTAATTTACATAAATAAGGCTTTTATATTCTATAAAGTAAAATGGACACAAAAACAGCATCAGTTAAGCAGTAATGAATTTTTTTCAGTTACTTTTCAGAAGTAAAATGGCTTTACTTATGAAATTCATTGTGCTAATAAACCATTTTGAACAATGAAATACTCTATAACTGCTCATTCTTTGAAATATTAATTGCTTAAATCTATGAAACTTGCAACCATTTACTTTTATCAATTGGCTCAGATGCAGTGAAAACCTGTTGTAACGTAGTTTTCAGGGCCCATGGAATGTGAACATGCCAAATAAGGATAAAACCAATTATTCAAGAACTTTTATAGAAATATGAAACTGCATTGCTGATGAGAAGGCTTTTGTGCAAGCTGATAATTTGTATACGGTTCAAATCATCAAAATGTTATACGATGATAAGGCCTAAGAAAAATGATCATGTGTGTGGTTGACTGACTGCCAAAATTTCCAAGACATAACCTGCTAATTATGTTTGCTACATATTTCAGAACTATTTTGAGCAATGTATTTGTTTCAATTTGCAGAAGTGGGTTGTTGAACCAACTGTTTCAGTCATTTTCCCTCTTCCTCATAGGCTGGTTGAAATTTTCTTCCACAAAAACTAATTGAGAGTCCACTTGTAGAAGTTAGTATGTGAACTTTTCCTTGGAAGAGGCGAAATTTCTCTAAAAAATAGTCTCTGGAATAATTGGAAGGATTGTTTCTACAAAAAATATATCAGAATACATTTACACTAACCCTTCCAATTCCATGCTTAGTAATTACATAGTTGTAAGGAGAGGATGGTGATTAAACAAATGCTACTTTTGATTAGGTGTTGTACCGCAAAGCATTCAATTATTTGGCATAGTCCTATTCAGAGCCTTTTTCCTTAACTTAATCCTCTTTATGCCTTAACTTAACCTTTCCATTTTCTTGTCCGGTGAATAGAAATGGTCTGATGAATTCATTGTTATTCTGATAAGGCTGTGAGGTCAATGCCATTATATGGCTCAACTGAAATGGCACTTTTGAGGAAATTTAGGGGAAAGATGGGGGTTGGGGATTAAATCTGTCACTCAAATCTTGGAAACATTTATCACATTAAGATCATTGTCAAAAGACAAATCTTTTGAAAATGTCTTTATATGTGCCTTATTGACCTAAACCTTTGGTATAATTTTTCTGATGACTCCATATCCTTAGGACTCAGCTTGCATTGAAAATATCTCCTGCTGGCATTTATCACTCATCGTTCATATATTTTACAATTAATTACATGGAGAGGTGGATTCACTTGCAGGCATTTAAATAAACTTATTTTATACAGTTTATTTTCAAGATACTTCTGATTTGGAATAGGTACCTACCTATATTCTGTCTTCACAGCTGACTGAATATTAGGAAATATGAATTCATTTGAGCAGATCACAAAGAAATAGTATTATCATGACATGGTAAAAAATTACCTCTCCTAATTTAGATATGAGTCGTGAAATGCTTTCTAACTCATTTAACTAATAAATCCAGCTCTCTATGATGAACTGCAATTGTACCTAATATATTAGTCAAAAGTCAACACCAACTAGCATCAGCTGAAACTGGATTTATACAAATAGAGACATGAGGCATTCTGAGAACTACCTTTCCATGAATTATGCTATAACAGGCTTTCACTGTGATTTAAAAATGTTGAAATAACATCTGCAAGCTGTACCTTCTGATGTCATTAGTAGAATAAATGCTCAAAAGTTTACCTAAAAATTACAGTTAAATTTGTCAATGGAGTCAGGAATTCTTGAAAAGAGATACACTCTCTAAAACATACTGATGTCATGAAAAGCTTAGACTATGGGGCAAGTGACACAACTGGTATTCCACGACGTACAAAGCGTGCTTCTCACCTCTTCCCTTCTCCTCCTCTCTTGCCTTTTGCAACTTATGGTAGCAATCTCATTGCTTTTTGTTCTCTGAACTATTCGTGCTGCCTCTCACGTTTCATTGCCCTTCCTTCCCTTTCAATTCAGATGCTGCACCATAGGGTTGGGCACCACTGCCAAGAATGCATAATGGTCCAAAGCACATTTCGCTGCACTTATGATTTTTATCAAGCCATCAATCCACATTTTTTCACTGTGAATAGCAAAGATTCCAATTATACGGGTTCTAATATTGCTTATGGCTAGTGACAAAAAAATTATAAAGTCTTTCAATAGGATAAAAATATAAGTTATTTATAACACTGAAATGTTTGCATAAAGAGGTAGTTTATATGGAAGTAAAAAACTTCCAGCATATCCTCATATTTACTCGGATAGTTATTTCCTGAGCAGAACTTCATGTTAACCATAAAATATTTTAGTAACATTTCTAATAGCTTAGTGAATGCTGAAATGGATACCTTCTGAACTGCATTAGCCTATTTCCTTCCAATCATTCTCTAATTTCTAAGATGAACCAGTAGTGGGTTAAAACTTTGGCTAGTGAACTTAAGTAATAAATTACATTTCCACTTACCCCTCTACAATGCTGCTGACTTAGGGAATATAAAAATTTAGCTTATTTCAATTGTTATTTAATTGATAATGTTTCACAAAAGGAAACAATTTTTAAGCGAACTATTGTAACTAACCTGTAATATTAATGTGTATGTTGACATTTTTCACAATATAGATGCTTTTTTTTGGCAAAACAGCCTAAAATAGGAAATATTTTAAGCTAATGATTATACCCTAGTAAATTTAGAATTAAGGAAGCAAACACTTTCATATTACAGCCTTACTCTTTTGCTCATTACCCAGCCCATTGAAAACTATAGTCACATTATTTCTTCCTACAAATTTTGTCATAACATTATAAGACATATTTGGTTTCATATGCTTAATTTTGAAATTAAAAGTTTTGGAAAAAATATTAACCATGAATTTCTGGTAAAATGATTTGCTGTGTTGCATTGCTTTGTTCTACAATTATAGAGCCATTGCCAACACATTTCACATTATGTTCTGATAATGACGATTAATGTTTCATTGATGTTCATTGGTTGAAATGTTAGCACCAACAAAAATAACAGATATATTCATAAAATTAATATATTTTAACAAAGCTGAAAAAATGGTTTCACCTTAAAAAGTGCTTATCATTATTGTTGTCTGTACAGTTTTTTATTTTTTAATAAAGCAAATAAATCAAAGCTGACAAAGCAAGAGATTCAATACAATGTTGTTAAATTCACTGCCACTAACAATTTGCTTGGAACAGGTCTGCAAAAATCCAATGTTTTTGAAGAAGCAATTGTTGATATTACATCTACACAATACCCTGCAAGCCACCATGAAGGTTTTTGGCAGGCATTACTATGATGCACGTAGGTAGCTTTATTTTATAATAAACTACAGGAGACCATGAATAAGTGACTAACATATATTCTGCAAGTTAAGATTTCAAATTGAGCCTATTAAAGTATCAAAATTAACTTAATATTTATGCAGGAAATGTAACTTCCATTTTGCAATTCTTGCAACTTGAACCCATTGTGTTATGAGGAAGTATTTTTGTCCACGTGAGGAGTCTGTGATAAAATGCATGCTTTGGTAAATCTCTTGCTCTTGATATGGATAGAATCCCACCAAGATGCTGTCTTCAAAGTGCCAAAAAGATCACAGTAAAAGGCATTTAATCAATAATACTTTATCCTCATCATTTTTGAGTCTCCATGTGAAATACAAGCAGTTTTTCCCCAGAAAGAAGTGCCATATTTGACTGCATGTAAGAATTTTTTTTCTGACATTATAGATTAAACATTGGCCCCTAAGCTTCATAGGCGAACATTCTGCCTTTAAGATTAACATGAAGAATGTTGCTGGAGTAATAGCTGTTATTATTATACATCCTATGATCAGCTCTAGGGTATCAAGTTTGGCTGGCTTTCATGATATATCAAAGTAGGTGCGAGTGAGAAATGGAACAGAATTGATCAGCACAAGTATATGGTCATACAAAACCATGTGTTTTACACCCCTTTTCCTCGGAAACATGCTGTACTGAAATGAGGCAGCTTCTTATATGCCATCATTATGGTAATTATTCCCAAGACTTGCCCATTAGGAATTTTCTGACAGGTATTTATTGAATGAATTTTTGAGAACTGCCTGCATAAAGGTGGCAGAAACAGATATTGAAGTAGAAATAAATGATTTATATTCAAGTTAGCACTAAATTTCAGTTTTGTTCACTTTTGGGCTAAAATGGTTCATTGGGCACCAGCTACAAGTACTGTACACCCATCGTGCATGATTTGGCATGATATGATGTAATGACTGTTATTTACATCAGAATTAATAGTGAACAATAATAATGGAATATTTGTTCTCACATGATACAAAGGGACCCTGAATTGAACTTCCGAGGGAGATCCCAAAAGAGTGAGGTTGGATTTGACAATTGAAAGAAGTGCTGTTTCATATAGATTCTTAGAAAGTTTTTAAACCAACCAAAGCGATTCATGAAACCTAATGCTTTTTATATCATGTGATCAATAATTTAAAAGACGTTATACTGCAGTTGATAGAAATTTGAGACGATTGCCAGTCTTTAAGGAGGGATGGGGTAAAAGGTAAGAGGGGGGGATAAAGCAATGATTGGTTTAGCATGTTTATATATTTAAGTAGGTATCTATTCCTTGATTTTATCCATCCTGAACAAAAGAAAAGATTGTTTTACATTCAACTATTCACTTTAACAAAATTAATTATTGTCAAAATCATATTTTTTTCACATAATTCTGTTATGATCATCATTAACAGTAACATTTTTAAATGCAAAATTGTCATAGGATGGGAAAAATCATGTCAATTTGTAGGTTCTTAATGCCTGCCTCCCTTATGCAGTGAAAGTTAATTATGCTAGTCACCTGAGAATGCCATTGGCTTAAGAAAGTTATGAATCATGGCAAAGAAAAAATATTTTATAAATGAAAGGATAATAATCTATGCATGCACAATTAACCCTAATGCTACCTGCGAGATGGAAAAAAACAAGCTCCATAAAGCAAGAAGAGAGAAAAATTAAAGCATGGCAAATATTGAAGCAAATTATTTGAGAGAAAATGAAAAAACATCGAAGCACATACTTGAACGTGTATGATGACTTGTTTACTCAGGGTTGCAACATGTCTGAGAAATGAAAGTGAGTAAACTATTCCATGGATATGACTGCATGAATTTAAAACATTAAACCACTTTATAGGAGATAGGAACATTTTGTGAAAACTTGCATTTTGCATTTCCATAAATAGCAATTGGACTAGTTTAGCTTCCATCATAAAAGATACACTCAAAATGTATAAGGCCCTTTCCTTAAAAGGGTTTCTATAAGTTATACCAAAAACAACTATTGTAAAATACACTAATTTCTGATTTTTCAAAGTATATAAGCATCGGGGAATATTTTACCTGGAAAGGCATAAAATACGTGAAGGACACTAGAGATCCCTGGAGAGTTTAAAGACTGGTGAAAATTACACAAAAAATGAAAGTATGGCAATGTAAACGTATACCTGCAAATATGAGATTGTTCCTTTCCTGTACAGAACACCTTTACATAAAAATCTATGTGGCAAAATTCCAAGTATTGCAAGAAAAATTAATATCTTACTTGCTTTTAACAATTTTAAAAATGAATACTGTAGTTTAAAGTACCACTAATTCATCAACCCACAATTACCAGCAGCTAACATGAAGGGGATGCAAGAAAAGAAAAGATACTGTGGGGATTGGAAGGGTCTTCAACCTTCTCAGCCTCTCCCTATGGGAGGGAGGGACAGGCTCCACATGGAGTGGCAAGTGGAAAACCTAGCTGCTGCAGCTGAAGTGTTAAATGTTACACAATAGTTCTACACAAACATTCATCATCATGAAGCCATGCTAAGACTCCGGATTGGTTTTTTTCCTACAATCTATATTAGCATTAACTTTTACAGCTGTTCTGCTTGGAATTGTTGCCATAATGATGCTCTCTTGTCAAATTAGGAATTCAGTGCAATTTAGTTATCAAGGTGGACATTTATAATGCATATTCAGAACCCAATACAAACAGTTAAGCCACACATTGATATTTGCACGTTCATACTTTGGCATTGCTATTGAAGATAAGTGGTCTTATTGTTGAAAATAATTACATTTCCTACAGTTGTGAATTGCATATTAAACCATAACATCACTTGAATAATTGACAGGTGGCACACTATATTTTAACAATGGTTTTTTATCTCACCGGTGAAATACAAATACAAAAAGAAACATTG
Source organism: Platycnemis pennipes (assembly GCA_933228895.1). NCBI lineage: Eukaryota > Metazoa > Arthropoda > Insecta > Odonata > Platycnemididae > Platycnemis > Platycnemis pennipes. Next base: position 69,190,667 of record OW121847.1, on the reverse strand, counting down.
AGAAACACACCAAAGGGCTGAATATTTGAAGCCAAATTAGATGTTTATTGATGAAAAACTGATTTTCAGGCAAAATGGATTTGAAAATGTGGAATAATTGGAAATGAAGAACAGGCGGAAAAATTGAAAATTAAGAACACCATTAAAAATATGTACTCAACAAACTCAAATACTTGAGCTTCATTAATTCATAGATCAGGTTATACCACAAGATATTGAAATATACAAAGAACTAAAATATGTTTAACCTTTATTTCATTGCTTAATCATTTCAGAAAAGAATAAAAAGAATAAAGGTACTTACCAACAAAATTTTCAATACAAAGCATCAAATTCCAGCAGAAATCAGTGAGTGAAATGCATATCTTCAATTTACATCAATTACACATTCATTCATCACCGTATAACCACATCTGAAATAATCACTTAATTGAAGACTTAAAAAAAAAAATTAAAATGAAATTTCACTTCAGATAAGATTGATCCATAATTTTTATTCCTAATTAATTGAAATTTTACAGCATGGATACAATTAAGTGTTTCATTTCATACATCATAAAAATTAATGAAACATTAGCCCATTTGACTTGATATCTACACAATACCTATATCCTGTCATACATATGGAAGGGAAAATGCTTTTAAAAATAAAAATAGTTAAAATCTTACTACTGCCAATACAACCCATTTTATTCAGTAGTGCATTTAAAGATAAGTTTATTACAACATTAAAATGAAAGGCTATACTATGTGCCTTTTATGTTAGTAAAGTAAGGTAAATTAACCCTGGTGACCCCATCTTTTAAACATGCCCTGTAGAATGACTTTGCTCTCCGAATATCGATTTTCATTTTCTTGAGCCGCTTTCTGCCATTTCCTCCGAACTTTAACCCAGTGATTCAAATGCTTGCTTAAAAGCTTTTCAAGAGGTGGGGAAGACACACCTTCAGTTTTGATAGCATTATCCCTTTGAATCTGGAACAAGAACAAACAATTAGAAATTTTAAAAAATTATGACAAAATCAAGGGATTAGAATTATGAGGGGATCAAAAAGTATTCAACACCGTTGTCACCACTCAAGCTCTCTAACATTAATAACTCAGGTTCACAATACAATCAAGGGCGATCATCCTCAATAGCCTACTCTTATGTGGAATAACTTAATGTCTTGAATATATAACTTTACAACTGTTACAAAAAAAAGTACTACAGAACAGTTCAAGCCAAATAAGTGTAGTACCATGAATGCATTTAAAACAACAGGAAATAAGTGGGAACTTAAATTACTGTATTTGACAGCATTATTGATGCACACTTTTTTCCAAAATTAGGTTCAAAAATCACCCGGGGGTCTTACATGTGTGAAAATTTGGCCTTAGAAACTTGCCCAAAGGAAATGGGGTGTGTTATAATGGCATATTAAAAACAGTACATTGTATGAGAGAGAGAGATATGATTACTTACAATGCATTTCAACTTGATTTTCAAATGAACACTGAGCACCAGCAAAGGAATCTCTTCAATAAAGTAATTATAAAAGTTAAGAGCTTTAATTTAACGATAAAAACCATAGATTGGAGTTAAGTTACCAATTCAAGTAAATCAAACGATTCACTGATTCATCTTCATGTCAAAATGCCTATTTCAATATACTCACAACAGCTAGTGATAAATGCACTGCCATCAGTGTTAGATGGAGAGACCGTAAGTGTTTTCCCTTGTGCATGAAGATGAATTATTGATCTTTGAAAAAACAGTGGACTCTTTAGGGAGTTCCTTGATAGTGCCTTTTCCTTGTTTTAAAGTTCATTTTCCCAAGGTCCAAGTCACGGTGCATGTAAATAACTCTAGTTAGCACGTTTTGGTTACCTCTTTTAGCATCTTTGGAGGAGGACAATACCTGGGAATTTGTCCCAGGAAAAAACCACCCAATAGGCTAATGTGACAATGGGTATCTCAAGAGGTTTAATTTACATATTAAAAAAAGGTTGTTATCACTCACCAAAATATTTAAATGGATAAATTAAGGAGAAAAATGTTTATGAAGAAGTAAAAGGGTATCTACAAGCCATGCATTTCATTTCGATGCTTGTCTGTTTAATAAGTGTCGACTGGACGTCAATACATATGAGCAGACGAATGTTTATTTTCTATAATTAAATAACTCTACATCAAATCAAGAGAAAACTAGGACTGTATAATTATTTAGGGAAACTCAACTAACGTGTTTCATAATCACATGCCAAGATAATTGAGATATGCATATACCTAGGTAGATGGGAAAACATTAAGAAAGGAAGCCACAAAGGAAATTATTGGGAAGAGATCATTGGAATCAAGGAAAAATTGATAACGATTTTCCCAAAGTGATCTCGTGGCACTCCGAGTTTTTCCTGGCACGCTGGTTGGGAACCACTGCTTTAGAAGACAGCTGGTTCATAGTCAATTTTTCCTTAAATATACAGTATATAAGGAGCAGTATATGGAATGCACGTAACCATTATAAAGCACTTCTTTCATAATTCTGAAACTACTGAGGAAAACTTACAATAAGGTATTTATCCAAGTCATCAATGTCTGGGTCTCTTTCATACGGCACAGGGGATGGCATCCTCACGTCCCTTTGTGTTTTGCCTGGAGAAATAGGACTAGGAGGAGGTAACTTGTACATATCCTTCCCTTCTCCGCTGCCATTTTGCAATGCTATTGGCAGGGAATCTCTTCTGTCAGAGCCGTCATCACCAACAGCAGGAGCATTGGTAACCATGGCAGAGTCTTCTGGTGGCTCTGGAGTAGGAGTCCTTTCCCGTCTACAAAATAACAATGAAAGGTTACTTTCACAGTGAGCCACTCATACAAAGAAGTTAATCATTTAAAGAGATACAAATAACTTAATTACAGTAGTTAACATGAAACAAAGAAGATTAATGATAAATGAATTCTCGTACAAACAAATACTGACTTGAAAGACCAGTAATATAAATATGCTACAAACAAAAAATAAAATTAAAAAAAGACTAAAATATTTTCATTCCCCACAACAGTATATATCCCATGCATTCTCGAGCTAGTAGAAATACTATTGCTTTGTCACAACTTGAAAACAAGAAAGGCTTCTAATGAATTTAAGACTTTCATAATTATTTAAAATTCCAGCTAATACTATAAAAGTAGTAAGCACTAGAATTTTTGATATCATAAAGGAGTCAGTATCAAGAGATGAAGATGATAGGGGAATTCCAGGATTGCAAACTGGCCGCCATAACCTTAGTGTCGTCACCCACTGATTTTCCACAAAAAAAATCACCTAGACCAGGACTTGAGTCAAGAACCCCCTGAATTCTGATCCGGTACTCTACCAATTAAGGCTTTTTATTCCCTCGTGGATTTCCAGAGGTATGAAAGGACGAGATATTTCTGGCCTGCCATATATACTATGTCACAGGCAAGCTGAAGTTGTGTGCACAGTGGCACCATCCACGAGGTTAAGGGCGACTTTAAATGCTAAGGTGCTTGCTTAAATGAATTCAAGGACTACAAACTAGCTGTGATAACCTTAGCAGAGTCACCCGCTGAAATGCTCAACAGCAGAATTTCCACAGAGAAAAAATCACCTTAATCGGGACACGAACCCGGAACCCCCCTGCTTTCCACAAATCAGAGGGTTCTGGATTAGAGTCCTAGTCAAGGTGAATTTTTTCTCTGACGAAATTGTGATAGGGGAAATAATAACTAATGGTAACAGCCTTTGATAACCCTTAAAAGCCCCATCGAAAAACTGCAATAAGCATCCCTCTTTTGTTACTATCAGAAGCAGAGCATTATGCTTTAAAATTCCCTGCATGCAGGGAATACTTTTGCACCAACTTATAGTTCGCAACCTCTTACGTGATAGCAAGTGAAGTGTTCCGAGGCTGGTTGGCCATCCATGCTCGACAAACAGGGTACAAAGGAGTGTCCTCTCTGAACTGGGCAAGGTCAACACTGCGATCAAACAGCTTCATGACGTAAGTGTGGTGATAGGCAGCATCACCCACTGTCACCTCCCCCCTCCGCCTTCTTTTGCGCTGGCCTCTGTGATGCATACCAGAGCTTAGGGATGAACCAAGAGACATCTGATTTCCTTCTCTGAAACAGGTATAAATTACAGTATTAATACAAAAAACACTATTAATTTGTACTCATAATGGGAGTAAATTGTAAAAGGACAAGGCTCCCTACAAGATGAGATGAAAGTCTATTTAAAGTAGGGTGAAATCTATACCTCTATACCACATCTGAAACTCAAGGATTCAACAATTCAAATCAGCTATCATTAGCTGTAACTAACGATGGTTATTGAGATCAAAAAACCTAATACAATACAGGTTGTAATATAACAGAAAAAGAGGAGATATCTCTCCATAGCCCTGTGTATCTGCGACCTACTTTCACTGAGTGGGATGCCTAGCTCATAATATAAAGAAAAATTTGAATATTTCGTCACATTAAACTTGTACTTCAGCCAAATGTTTATTAGGCTCATTTGGCCTAAATAGTATTGTCATAATAATTTAACTTACTTCTTTGGAGAAAGAAGAATGTTGCTTTGTGCCTTGGAGTAACCCTCCGAAGCGGCCGAGGCTTCATCATGACTGCACTCGGATGAATCTTCACTTTGATCAATGAGACACTGAAGGGCTCCCCTCAGACGGTCCCGAGCAAGCGTAACATCGTCATCACCTGAATGAATCATTTGGTAAAATTGAATAACAGTAACTAAAACTTCACTAGCCATAGAGCACTAAATATTTCATTTTTCGTCACAACAAACATGCGCCTCCCATTACCAGGTGGTGACTTGTCTTCTTTGCAGTCCATCCTACCGCGGGCCACAGGAGTCAGCTTCCTTTTCTTCCCCATTTTTCACCTAAAATAAAATGCGAACTTATAAAAAAATTGAGTCTGCCAACATTTATCCCAGAACGTACCAGAATCAAAATGAATGGAAAGATTTAAAGGGAAAATACGCGATAGTTCAACAGCCGATAAATATTTTGGGAGGAGTGACGTAAAAAACGCGCATACCTCAAACGCCAACTCAACAACAAACCATCACAAGACCATATTCATGACAATTTGTAAAGTTTGGTGAACGTAATACGTCCGTAGAGAGGAACATACAATCAACTTCTAGATCATGAATTGATACTATGGGAAATTTAGCCATAAACTAGCGCAAAAAAGTTTGGTGGCAGCGATTGTATTACGCTAAGTATTTACTCTTCTACAGTTATTCGGAGGTAAACGAAATTTTTAAGCTACTAAATATATAAACATAAGGAGAATAATAAATATATTATTACCTTGGCAAAATCGTTGTTATTCACAAACCTTAATTGAGTAATGCAATAAATTAGTCCTACTTAGCTTGCACGTCCACTATTTGAAACAACGATGCGCTGTTACTTAGAAATTTATCCGCCAGAGGGAAGGTTTATGGAGTCAGCTTTCAATTTGCTTCTATAAGTTTGCAAACAAGAATTTAAAACAAATATAACTTCAGCATTCTTGACATATATTGTGCTATTCATGCTTTACTTGAAGATAACGAAATTCTACTATTGCTTGAAAAATTTGTTGATTTCGTAGGTGATTATTATTTTTGTTTATATACTTTTGCCGGCGGTACTGGAGACCTACTCAAATAATTTTGAAAGGGAATGAAGAAGAGTTATTTATGCTTCTTTTCCGATTTATTTATGGACTCAGGACAAACCAATACTGCAGAAGGCCTCTGCTGGAGGCTTTCGATCGCCCTCTTGTGATGTACCTAATCTTTTTGGCCGGGAACTCGACTCCTATTAGGGACGCTATCACGGTAAGTGATATTGGAAATGTGTTTACTTTTGTCGCCTGAATTTTGTTTTAAGTGAACCTTTGGCGAAACCTTTTCATAAGAGCTTATCCCAAAATCATATAGAGAGGGTAATCCTCCCTAATCTTCACGCTGGTGTAAATACCTATGTATTTCAATAATAAGGGCTGCCCTGGTACCCACACAGCACAAAGGGAATAATACGCACATTATGTTCAAATATTATGAACTAAATATACCATGGCAGTGGTATAGTGTGTGCATAAAATGTACATAAACTGATAAAGATATATCTTTGGACATGATTCTTGTGATTATCTGCACCAAATATCCTAAAGGGTGTACGGATGAGGTCACCAGTAGCTCTTCTAGGAGTGAATTTGGAAGCAATATCTACCATGCTGGGTGACTTACAACTCCTTTTAAGTTAGCCCATCTTCATGAGAGAGAACAATGCTAGTGTCAATTTCTACCAAACATCAATTGCTCATGGGTAATACCAAGAATAAAATAAAAAGTAAAAGACCATACTTACTTGCCGAATGTTGAAGTAACTCTATAATTATGAATTGAAAGTACCTTTCGTTATTGCATATACCAGTATTGATTTATTTATTTAAAAATATTACAGCAATACTAAATGCAAATAATCCTTAATGACACAAATTTTCAAGAAACAGTCAATTGTCAGCCGTAGAGTGGTCAAGAAACATTTATAAAGTCAAGCCTTACTTCAAAACTGATGTATTCTGAGAGCAGTTTTTCATGAACATTGGCTGAGGTTGAACCATTACAATATTTATTTATTAAAGAGGCCACATCTGGAATGTTTGCATTACAAAGACATGAAATTTTTCACTTTTTTTTGATGAGTGACATCAAAACCATCTCAAAAATGCATCTCTAACAAAATTTTCCCATTATGAAATATAATTTGGAAATTTACAAGAACACAATCATCAACATTAGGTTCATCACTACTTCGGGAAACTGAAAAACTTCTTCTTCTTTTTAACCTGAAGAGTCATCCAGTGCCATTTCAATTTCTTAATCAGAAGAGATATTAATATCTTTAATGGCATGCTGTTTTTCCCAAATAAGTTCTTCTTGGGAAACTTTCTTCCTGCCGTCTTCTGGAGCTGTCTCTTCTTTTCAACTTTCTCAGCTAATCATGCTTTTTTAGGTGTACTGGTAAGGATTCTGCTTCTTCCCAGTTTGCAATTAGTTTTCTCTTAGTATGTGGAGCTTTTGGTAAACCACAGAATTATATTTTTATTTAACAAACTGCCCAATAGGATAAAAAACATTAAATCGTTGTGTGCTTTTAGACGTAATGTTCAAAGTTTCCTTCGGGTGAAAATGTTTTACTCTATTAGTGAGTATTTATATGACTAATCAACCTTAATGATTATCAGCTTTGTTCTCCTTGTACCTAATATGAAATTCTTAGCCTTTAGCTTTGTGTTTGGTTTTCATTATTTTGATTGTACATACATCATCTTGACATGTCTTATATTTCTGAAAATGTGATCTTTGGACAAATAAACTGTTATTATAATAATAATTTATACATATGTAGGTGGGATGAATACAGATTGAGCTTCCCCACTAGTTTAACCTTCAGCTGCCAATTTTGTAATAGCATTGTATGCTTGCAAGAATTCAAAATATTTAAGCAAATGTAAACAATATGTAAAGCTCAAAAAATTAAAGTTAAAAAATTCATTGGTTAATCTGTAACCATACTTAAATATTGTGTGTTATATTAAACATTAGTTGTAAAAGCATTGTGAGCTGTGGTGTTGCAAGAAGTCATTGGGGTCTTAGGGTGATATGTCACTGATGACATAAGGTAGTCATAATTTTAAACTGCCATGATTTTGCTGGGAGTCATTGCCTTTTTACATGCTTCACCATAACATTCAGAAATCTAGTATATGGACATGGCTGTGCCTGAAGTTCTGATCATCATGTGTCAACGACTGCATTGTAGAATGTTTTAAAAGGTCCGAAAACGGATGTATTGAGGGGTTGGAGTTTGTGGTTGATATGTGGTGGTAAGGTTAAAATAGTAACTCCTGCATCTTTTGCCATATCAATGACTTTGATAGACATGTGGCTTTCATGATTATCACATTAAAAGGTCTCCTATGTGCCTTGCGAATGCTTTATGAAATGTTCCAAAACTTTTTGGGACAGCTCAGCTGCTAATCACTCAGTGCGGTTTGCAAGCTTTACCTCCTGGTGGCACTCCTTTTAACTTGTAAGATTTGATGTTTTTTTCTGGGAAAGACAAAAGTAGACAGTAGAAATGTTCCCCCAGAACACACGGTGGCTGCAACTGTGACTAAATGATATTTCTCATCACTGATACATTGGTTTAATTGCTGAACACCTTTGATATTATCTTCTGGGATTTCTGCTTAGAAGTCAGACACATTTCATTAAGGTTGAACACACAAGATGCATCAGCCAATTTATGGTTTTCACTGAGAATTTTGAAAGGTGCACTCTGAACAAAGCCTAACTGAATAGCTTGACATCTAGCAGTTCAGGCACAAAATTAATTATAAAAGCTTTTATGTTTCACTGTGTATTCTATCATGCTGTGTACTACCCTCTTCTCTACGTAGTAGAAAATTTGCTTCCATGATAAATGAATGAATATAGGTAGGTATATGCATAGCATTCGTTGTCTTGGTGGATGTGGGAAACACAGAAAATAAACAAAAAAAATAGATTTCCACTGTTTGGGTGGGCTCTCCTTGAAGAAGAGAAATGTGCAAAGGAAAGAGGGTGAGTGGTAAATGTTGAAGAGGTTTAGGAAGATGAGGGAAAAGGGATGGACGTGCCAATGTGCTCTGTGAATAAAATGTTTGGAAGGATCATTTGCCTGCATCTTCTACGATTTAAGGTTATTATTTTGCTATAAGCATACTCACATTCCTCCCCCCCTTCAGCTCCCCTCATGAACTCAAATCAGGCATTGAATTTTCATATAAAATACAGTAAAACTGGCTTAAAATGAATTTTAGGGGACTGGCCTTTCATTTCGTTGTAAACAGGATTTCATTGCATCCAAACTACAGTATATTTTGCTGTGCACACTGTAGAATCGCAGGCTTTGTCATTAACAGGGTTTGCGACTACTATTACATAGTGGGATCTGATAAGAAAGAGGAAAGCGAGTATGTACCGGCAAGTCAGTGGTGAATCCAAAGCTGTTGATCAAATGTCCATTGATATGATTGATATCAATTGTCCAGGATGAAGGACGCCTGCCAGTGACTGTAGCTGAGCAGATGAAAATGCTGGAAACGTTTCGGCAATGCTCGTGCCAGATGAACATGGGTGAGGAAGTACTCAGGATGATTCACCACCTTGAAAATGCTGCCTATGCAGTCTCAGACACCGCAAAATGCCAATCAAAAATTGACTTTTTTTGGCTAGAGTTTGAATTTAATGAATAACGTAATGGAGATACTCGACGAGTTAGATATTTTACAGTGAATAAATTTTGTAGCGTAGGTTGATTATATTTTCAGTTAGTTTTGTGCAGAGTGTTGTTGCATTAATTTTAGTCCATTTAGTTAATAAGATTTAACTAGCTTGTGTATTTTAAAATTATGAAAAACATTTCACGGGACAATACGGAGTTCTCAATGAAGAGTTTACCTTGGCATCCAACACCTAAAAGGCAGGATTTGCCGAGCAGCTGCACTGCCGCACTTCGGTGTCAGCTGTGAATGATGGAACATAGCTACAACATTTGGTGTCCGGTGTGAATTACGGAACAGGGCTTCGACATTTGTGAATTGACTATAATTTTTTTTATTAACGGGTGTCAAACTTATATCATCCATAGTTTTGCTGCTCACTATTATCTGTGAATATATTCCCGCATTACCTGTGTTTAATTTTAAATTTTTTATTTATTGTAATTATTTTTATTTCTCGCCATGAATCCATTTATCCAAAGCTCTTCGGATGTGTTCGGAATTATACTGAGAAGGCCATAGATGCAAATTATCCACCTCTTCTCCAACATTAAGCTTCAGTGAACTGCATGTATAGAAACTCTTCAAAAGCAGTCTCTTCTGGACTTTTGCCTTCCTACCATCTCCCACAAGTAAATCGCGTCTGCAGTGATAAGAATTCACAAAACTCCTTCTCTGCAGCAGCTCCTCGGGTTAATGGTAGTTTAGCGGGGCCGTCGTTCAGGTAGCTAGTGGGACGGAGGTCAGGACCGAGGGTCCACCCTCGGTCTCCTCGAAAATCGACCCTCGCCCATCCCGAGAGCTCAGCTTAGGTAGACCTTTCCCAGCGGGTGGGGTCCTCTGGGAAATTGACCACTAGACATGGTTTATCGAAGTTATAAACTTTGGAACGTATCAACAATTTATCTTCTTCGTTGTATCGTTCATTCCAAGACGTCGAAAAACGTTTTTTGATTGATGCTCTACGATGAAAATTAAGGATTTTCCTATTTTTCGCGTAAAAAGCGGATGGGATGTGGCAACGTTGCTACCTGAGAGGGCGAGGGGAAAAAGAGAGCGGGAAAAGACAGACCGTGAGAGTCTTATCCTGGGATCTCAATGTTCGATGCTCCATGTCTCTGATCCATAGAGTGCCTCGCTCCTTTCTTTTTGTTGATTCTCATATTAATTACCTAAATTACTAGTCCAAAGCCAAAAAATTCTTTATATGTGTATATTATAGACCGCCTGATAGCGACGGCAGTTCAGTTTCAGGCCTGGAGAGCAACAGTAGTAAACTACATTCGCGCGGAAACGATCGAAACATCATAATATGTGGAGATTTCATACTTCCGTCCATAGACTGGGACACGAATTGGTTTATCACCGGAGTAAAAGACAAGGAGCTCTGCGAGTCACTATTTTGTACCTTCACTACACACTCAATGCATCAATTGGTAACAGCACCCACCAGAGGAAATAATACCTTCTATTTATTAGCGGCAAATGTACCAGAACATGTTGTAAAAGCAGTAGCCGAGAAAGGCATTAGAGGCCATAAAGTAGTCACGGCTCAATTTTCTCTGAGAGCTAACAAACTCACGAGCCGAAAAGAACCATTTATTTGCTCGGTAAGGCTGATTATGGTGATATATCTTAGCCGAAGGAGGCGTGTACATGGGAGTCAGCCAAATTCCATATACTTCTTCGTGCCTCACATTATTTTGGCGATAAAATGTTCATCATTGTCCTCCGGCATTATGGTTTGAAAGCTTCAATTCTTTGCTTTACTATTTTTCGATGTCCAATGTCTCTGACCCATAGAGTGACTTTCTCCATACGAATGTCTTGATGGAGTGCTTTCTTCATCTACATCTACATAATACCCTGCAAGCCACCACAAGGGTGTGTGGCAGGGGGTGATTGCTCACCAAACATGCACTACATATCATGCATAAAAAAGGAATAGTATTAATATAGTAGTCAGAACTACACTATTTAAAAAAGATAGAAATTGCAAAGAAAACATGCAAAAACATTCTGTTAGTAGGGTTAGCTTTAAGTACTCATACCAACATGCAGCTACCAATGCTATTCATTGCTACTCTCCGATAGGACATATTTACCGTTATTCGCATCTCTAATTGTGCGAGGGAAAAAGGACATTTTGAATCGGTCAGTTCGGCAATCAATTTCTCTAATTTTATGATTATGGTCCAGTCTGCCATAGTAAGTTGGGGTTCGTAAAATATTTTTAACATCATCACTGAAAATATTGCCTTGGAATTTGTTTAAGAGATTAAGTCTAAATTTCAACCTGCGATCTGACAATGATTCCCATTTCAATTCATTTAATAGACTGGTTACGCTAATATAATTATCGTATCGTCCCTTTACAAATCTTGCCGATCTTCGCTGCACACGTTCAAGTTCATTACTTAGACCGATTTCGTAGGGATCCCATACACTGGCAGCATATTCCAAATGAGGTCTAACAAGGGAAAAGTAGCTGATTTCTCGTACATGATCGTCACATTTACCCAATACTCTTTTGATGAATCCCAGTTTACGATTAGCTTGACCAATTATTTCACGTATATGTTTACCCCAGGAAAGATCATTTGTCAGTCTTATTCCAAGATATTTAATGGATTCCACGTTTGTTATTTCATTATTACTTATTTTGTATGTGCTAGGAGGAGAACTATTCTTTTTCCAAAAATTCATCACTACGCATTTTTTCAAGTTTAATTCTAACTGCCATGTATCACACCAATTTTCGATTGCTTGTAGGTCATCATTTAAATATTGCTTATCGTTTGGGCTTAGAATTTCCCTGTACACAACTGCGTCATCGGCAAATAGACGAAGCTTACTTTTTACCACCTTACTGATATCATTAATGTACAGAAGGAACAGGAGTGGACCTATCACACTACCTTGTGGGACACCCGAAGTGACTTCAATTTTCGGTGAGGTAACACCGTCCAAAACAACCCTTTGAACCCGATCATGCAGAAAATCATTAATCCATGATATAATGTTACTGTCTAACCCATAAGATTTTAACTTCAAAATTAGTTTGCTGTGAGAAACCTTGTCAAAAGCCTTCTTGAAGTCGAGAAATATAGCATCCACTGGAATATTATTTTCGCCAGAAACTAAAATATCGTGGGAAAAGAGAGCAAGTTGGGTTTCACACGATCTGCTCTTTCGGAAGCCATGCTGGACATTGGACAATAAATTCTGGCTATCTAGGTGTCCCATGACTGAACTGACAATTATATGTTCTAGGACCTTGCATGAAATGGATGTGAGGGATATAGGTCTGTAGTTAGATGGCTGCTCCCTATCGCCACTTTTAAAAATGGGTGTTACATCGGCTGCTTTCCAGCCCATCGGTACGACGTGTTCGGTCAGGGATTTATTAAATACTATTTGAAGGTAGGGAGAAATTTCGGATGCTAACTCTCTATATACGCTGGAGGGAATTTGATCAGGGCCAGTAACAGTCTTACAAGGGTAAAGTAGCTGATTTCTCGTACATGATCGTCACATTTGCCCAGTACCTACTCGTTTGACGAATACCAGTTTACGATTCGCTTGAACCATTATTTCACGAATGTGTTTACCCCAGGAAAGATCATTTGTCAGTCTTATTCCAAGATAAAACAAACAACGCCCTACGATATGCTTGAATTGCTATGGAGTTTAGTTTATAATTTTGAATAATGTCTTTACCTCGTCAATGGATGGATTGGTTAGAGAACTTTTCAATCCAGATTGACTCTGCCTTTCTCATTTCAATGACTTCCACACTCTTGCTTACTATATACACTATCTAGGTTCTGCGTTTCCCCATTTTATTTTATTAGGTACGTATTTGTTAACTGCTGAGCGGGTATGCTACAAAACTTTACTATTTTGGCTTAAAATAACTTTCTTAACTTTATTAAACGACTTCAGTAACTCCTGTTCATGTCGTCGTATTTAAATCTACAAATGCTTCTCTCAATGCCAACCTTGCTTGACATGTGCTTGAGCTTGGACGCCAAATCCGAATAGAACAAGTGACGCACTGAAGGGTCTCCAGGACACAGCGGGAGACCGTTGGGGGAAGATTGGGGGAAAGTGAAAGTTCGTCGCGGGGCGACCAAGCTATTGAGCGTCTTATGCCGAATAGAAGTGCATGGTTTCTTCTTACCTATGTTCTCATCTCCAGGTCACGAGGGTCGCGTCCGGTGCTTTTAACTCCCAATCTCAAAACTCACAATATTTGTTTGCTTGGTTTTAAACGGAAGCGGAAAGAGATAGTTAGAGGAAATATTTTAGAGTAGTCTGTAGTGCATGATGCATGTATTACCCCTTAAATACTGTAGATACTAACAATCAAGTTGCATGAGACAATATAGTTGCTAGTTTGCATGTTAGTAGTGCATGCTTGGTGATCTTCACCCCCTGCCACACACCCTCCCGGTGGCTTGCAGGGTATCGTGTAGATGTAGATGTAAACGTAAGGGTCATGCATATAGATATTCGTAGCAGACTAGGAATAAAATCGCCAAGTCCAAAGGAACACCTATGGACAGGAGTGAGCTTTTGCAAATGTACATGATGCCTTTAAAATCCCCTCAAGGGGGTGTGGCAGGGGGCATGCATTAATAAGGAAACACTACCTAAGCTAATAAATAAGTAATAATAATCAACAAGATATATCCGTTATGCAATGAAACTGGATGAATCATTCAAACCCTAACTTTGCAAGGTCATTTATAACGTCCAGAAATAGGTTTTGAAGTAGTTATATCCCGATACGTTGATATTTTTTTATCCCATGTTCGAAAATATTTCTGCGTTGAATTCAATTGGGATACCAGTTTTTTTCGGAGAGAGGGTTCCGATTTTTACTCATTACAATGCCTAAATGTTGTAATTAAAAATTCACCATTTAGAGGCTTAAACTTAGAAGATTCTTATTCTGCTCGAAAAAAGTACTAAATTTCCGTAAATTTGAGAATTTCATAATTGAAGAAAAACTGTGAGCCTAAAATGTTGATTTTTAGGTCTGATTACTTCAGTAACCGAAGAGCATTGCTGTCGAAGTGAAGTCAGTTTCGAATGTGCTATTACAATACCCTCCCTCGTATGACTATTGAACGCGGGTGCCCGCGACGGAAAATCCTGCCTTATATGATGAAAGCCACAATTTTGATTGTAACCTGCAAAGGGAAAGGGCGAAATAATGCAGAAGACACATTCTGCATGATTATTAACGGGAAGTTAATGTTTTATGCGATGAAAACTATAATTAGAACTGGAATGCCTATTGAAACTTGGTGGAAAGTTGTCCAAGCCGGGTAAATACACCATACATAGGCATGTATTTTCCAATTATTAACATGTTATTGATGTCTTAGGAGAAGTTATCTGTGTCAAACTTACGCATGAGGTTCAGCCTTTTCATCAACCTACTGCTAGATAGCGATTCTTATCCCAGTTCCTCTAATAAATTGGAGACAATGCTGAATTTATCTAAACATATTTTTACAAACCTACCTGACTTTGTCTGTACGCGATCCCATATACTAGCAGCATACTCGATGTGCGGTCCTACTAGTGAGAAATAACAGTGTTCTTTTTACCATTTATCACTTTACAATGTACTCTGAGTGTATATATTAATTGATGAGTGTGTAATATCTAGGAAAGTAAACCAAAACCACCCACTATCTTGGCTAATGCTGACTTCTTGAAATGTATAAATTGAGTTGAGCAGTTCCTGTTTCATACCACCATAATAAGCCTTACTGGGGGCAATCACCTCCCCCCCCCCCCCAGAATTTGCCCCGGGCCCTTGAGAAATGAGTCTTCATCAATAAAAAATAAATTTCACTTGTATCCAGCTTGCCTATTCCCTTCTGACGTATATTCTACCACCTTCATATGTACTTTTAGCGGAATTCTAATCTCTACCCCCTCCTATCCGCAAAAAAATGCGGGCCCTTTTCAAGGTTGGCCCCTCCCAGCGAAAATAGTTCCGACGCCCCTGATACCGAGCAAATAAATGTTTCCTTTCGGCTCGTGAGATTGTTTGCTCTCAGAGAAAATTGAGCCGTGACTACTTTATGGCCTCTAATGCCTTTCTCGGCTACTGCTTTTACAACATGTTCTGGTACATTTGTCGCTAGTAAATCGACAGTATTATTTCCTCTGGTGGATGCTGTTACCAATTGATGCATTGAGTGTGTAGTGAAGGTACAAAATAGTGACTCGCAGAGCTCCTTGTCTTTTACTCCGGTGATAAACCAATTCGTGTCCCAGTCTATGGACGGAAGTATGAAATCTCCACATATTATGATGTTTCGATCGTTTCCGCGCGAATGTAGTTTACTACTGTTGCTCTCCAGGCCTGAAACTGAACTGCCGTCGCTATCAGGCGGTCTATAATATACACATATAAAGAATCTTTTGGCTTTGGACTAGTAATTTAGGTAATTAATATGAGAATCAACAAAAAGAAAGGAGCGAGGCACTCTATGGATCAGAGACATGGAGCATCGAACATTGAGATCCCAGGATAAGACTCTCACGGTCTGTCTTTTCCCGCTCTCTTTTTCCCCTCGCCCTCTCAGGTAGCAACGTTGCCACATCCCATCCGCTTTTTACGCGAAAAATAGGAAAATCCTTAATTTTCATCGTAGAGCATCAATCAAAAAACGTTTTTCGACGTCTTGGAATGAACGATACAACGAAGAAGATAAATTGTTGATACG
The DNA here is from genome assembly GCA_933228895.1 of Platycnemis pennipes. Lineage (NCBI taxonomy): Eukaryota > Metazoa > Arthropoda > Insecta > Odonata > Platycnemididae > Platycnemis > Platycnemis pennipes. The sequence goes on along the minus strand of OW121847.1, from coordinate 69,174,560 downwards.
TTCCAAAGTTTATAACTTCGATAAACCATGTCTAGTGGTCAATTTCCCCGAGGACCCCACCCGCTGGGAAAGGTCTACCTAAGCTGAGCTCTCGGGATGGGCGACGGTCGATTTTCGAGGAGACCGAGGGTGGACCCTCGGTCCTGAGCTCCGTCCCACTAGCTACCTGAACGACGGCCCCGCTAAACTACCATTAACCGCTCCTCGCCCTCGTTTTGAATCTCATATGGCCGGAGAAAGAATAAGTTCCAACCGCAATTGATATTCATATGTACGCGAAGGCCTTCTGTCTCTAAAAAACGCGACGCTGTTTCAATTGTGGAGAAAGTACGCATTTTTAGGGAGAGTGTGATTAAGTCTGTTGTGGCCTAAGTCAAAAAAACCGGCCACTGCTCTATAGATTGTCCCACTAAACGGGCATTGAGCGTCCAGGGAAATGGACCAACCCCGGCGGTCGGGGATGAATTAATATTAGCAGTCTTACCTTCAGCGGGCATGACTTTTTCAGTAAATATATTAGGAAGATCCTGCCGATTCGTAGTAGGCACCGGTGCTGTGATTACGATTGTGCAGCAAAAAATCTCTCCATTTCAAGCACTTGAAGTTTCATCTTGCTATGGACTGATACAGAGCGCTTCTGGTCACTCATTGAAAGTCGCAGGTCAGATTTACATTCCATTTTTGATAGACAGTATCGGTTATTCTTATGATTCCTTGATTGTCGACTTGGGCGAGACAACTTACGACGGAATCATTGGCTTGGATTTCAAGACACGCTATGGGAGTCAGATATGCTTAGACCGTCGCACTGTGAAAGTGATTGCAGAACATGAAGTGACTCTAAATCAAAAGGCTGTTCCTTCAAAGGAAATAGATATAATTTCCTGCGATGAATCGGTACATAAAAGCACTAACAATCAAATTCCGTAAATTAGCACCGCCGTAAATACAGATCTATTATCATTTGAATCGCTCGCACTTGACCTCGGAGACAATGACGCACTGCTACCAACGCCATTGAAACCTCAAGATATACTAGTACTATATAAAGATTTAATAAGTTTTGATGAACCTCTTGAGATTTTAGATCACCTTTACGAAACAATTGGAGGAAAAGAATCAATTGCTTCCAGGAATGACTGATTTTCTGCATGAAGGTAGTACAGAAAATCGAGAAGATGAGGGAGAAAAATGCGAGGATTTGGCCGTGGAAGCCGAGATTTGCTTTTTGAATACCTGAAGTACTGAAAAGGAATTGGAACAAATGGTCATCCCCCCAGCCGAGAAGCAAGCACAAGATACATCTGGAAATAATGTAAAGATAAGCAACGACCGGACCTTGCCGTCAGAGGCTCCTCTTGGGAATCTTTCGAGTGGTGACGAACAAGTAGGGCAAACCGCTATCTTTCTAGCCAAGAGGCAAGTACAGGCTGATCTTGCTGCGAAGGATTGACTAGTAATGGAACATTGGGGATACCAATTAGGAATACCTTTGATGCTGACGAATTTACAGGGAAGACCGCAATCTCTAGCGTGGAAGAAAATGTGGAAATCGTGGAAGAATCCGGCCAAGGTAATGAGAATTCCGTCAACTCCAACGCGTTGATCGAAGTAAATCGTAGTGCAGAGGATTATTCAGCCTTAGCTTCCGTTACAGGTGAATTTTCGGAGCATGCAGTAGTTCGTCAAACAGCAAACATAAACCTACGGTTTGAAATCCCTCCCGAAACATTAGTGCTGACAACAGTTTGGTATCACGAATTATCCGGGAAAGAGGTTTCAGTGGAAGGAGTAGATGGAGATATTCTCGCGATTCCATCCCTAGCTAAAGTCGCTAATGATGGCGGTGTAAACATTCTACTCGGAAATCTTTCAAGCTGCGAGCAGACCCTGAATTGTGGCTCAAAAAATTCAGTCAACGAAGCTGGAAATGAAGACGACGATTATCTGATTCTCTCCGTGAATTCCGACATGCAAGAAGACCCTAAGTTTTGGCCAGATGAAATGAAAATAGATATTGCTACCACTATTCTAGTACGAGAAAGTATCGGAGGAAGTACTAAAGCCTTTAAAAAGTTTAATTTTGGGGTATTCGGACGTATTCACAGTAATATTCCTCTGGGATCTACGAATATAATGAAGCATATAATTGACTTCGGAGACTCGCCGGCAATTGAGAGAGGACCGTACCTCGTCCCCCACGCCCTCAGGCTTATTTTAGAGGAAGAAATTAGTATCATGTTGGCTCAAGACGTCATATCGCCCTCTATGAGCCCATGGTCACAGTCGATTATCTTAGTCAAACGAAATTCGTTACGGAAGCCATTACGAATGCAACAAAAAGAACTTCGGGGTCGTCAATGCGCCGTCCACCTTCATGTGCCTGATGACTCAGGTATTAAAAGGGCTAATTAACAGAGGATGCGCCTTATATTTGGATGACATTATCCGCTAAAATTCCACGGCAGGAGAGCACATCGAGGGGCTTCGAGAAGTACTTAGCAGAATCAGAAGTGCAAATATGCGTCTCAAACCACAGAAGTGCCATTTTTTTCCAAAAACAAATCAACTTTTTAGGTCATGTGGTGTCTGCAGGCGTAATCCAGTCAGAAGAGAGCAAAGTACTAGCCATCAAAAATTTTCTTATACCTACAAACGTTCAGACGTTGCAATCCTTCTTTGGGCTGATTTGTTATTACAGGAAGTTCATACCAAATTTTGCAAGCCTTTCAAGCATTCTCCCCAAATTAATTAAAAAGGGCAGTGATTTCCAGTGGGGTAATGAGCAGCAGCAAGCGCTCGAGAGCCTACGCCTATCTCTCTCCATCCACCCACTTCTGAGATTTCCTGATTTTCCCAGTACTTTCATTCTCAGCACCGATGCATCGACGCGAGCCTTGGGAGGGATTCTTTCCCAAGAATTTGAGGATGGAGAGCACACCGTGGCCTATGCCAGCCGACAATTCCGCGACCCAGCCAAAAATTACGCGACCAAGGAAGGAAGTATTCAGCGACGAAATTGGAGTGTCTACCTGTTGTCGATGTGATAAAAAAAGTTCCGCGTTTACATTCTCGGGCGTACCTTCACTCTGTATTCTGACCATCTTCCGCTCCGGTGGCTTTTGACCTTAAAGGAGCCGAAACCTCGGCTTGCGCGTTGGATAATGGAGATCTCCGAATATACTTTCGATATCCAACAAAGACCGGGAATGCAGCTACCTCACGTAGAGGCTCTCAAGAATGACTCCGGGAGTAAATCTCATCGGGGAGGAGACATGCATAGAAACTCAAACTTGACCTAGCAGCTCAAAGGTCGCAAGTTCGAATCCAGACTCGAGAATTGATATCGTATTTGAAATGGGATTAATTTTAGGGTCGGCAGATGCCATTTAATTTCATCCATAGGGATTCCTTAAATTTGAGCTACCGCTACTTCTCCTGGAAAGGAATCTCAACGCAGCAACTCAATTGGATTTAAGTGTTTCAAAGTCGTTATCAGCTCCTATTTACATGCGCGCACGAATTGAAGAAATTAGCTAGTGTATCGTGAAGTGATCATGCCCTCATTTGGTGGTCGTAGGGAGAAAATTGGATGTATGAAAGAGATTCGCGAGGTCATATTTACAAGGCCCCATTTTGGATGTGAAATGTCTTTGGAGACAGTAGGAGTGTATGAGTCATAGAAACGAAGAAGTTTTCATGTTATGGAGTGAGGCTGTATCTTCTTCCACTGGTTCCCTCTCAGAGAATCCAGGATCGTAGCTCCTCTTGTCGCCAGCAGTGCAAGCGATACTTTTTGAATGGGACGGATCACTCTGACATACCTCTGACTCCGAAAAAAAGGAATATGCCAATAATTGTTGGTCAGCCCACTTCTCAATCTTACTTGCAAGAATTTTCTTAGCTATTAGACCTTTAATTTTCAGGAATATTCGTTCTAAGAGTTTAAAATTACGAAAGTTCTTCTATAATAGACAGCTTTCTACATCCAAAGATTCTAATGTTTGTTCCACAATTTTGCTTCATTAAAATTTTCCACTGCTCAATGAGTTTGTGCAGAAGAATAAATAAAATTCATCATTATTACTCACGACTAGTTTCGTTGCATCTACATATTTTCTAGTGAAGCTTCCAAGGATGTAGGAGTTCCCTTCCAATACCCTCAAATCCACCCCCTGATTCCCCCTCACCCCCCGTTCCCCCTTTTCCTCAATGGCTAAGTTTTTTCCAATCCTTAACCCTTTCACTGTATCCCACCTCGCCTCCACGTTAACACCCCCTCACTCACCAAATCCTCACATATATAACGTAGTCCCACCTTGGAATCCGCACTCGAAAGTTTTGAAATACAACGAAACTTAAATACATTAAATCATAATTAAATATGAATCGGTTCCACCATCTCAAGGCTGAATCCTTATTAAAGATTTTTCTTTCCTTGCAAAATTGAAGAAGTGGTCAGGACAGTTGAAGTATGAGCGTTCAGTCCGCGCCGTCTAATAAACGTTTATATTTACCATCCGTCTCTCGAATTATCCGCCGCTACACTGTTCAATCCATAAGCCTTCACCGTGCGCCCTCGTCGCGTTTCAATCGACATACGTCGACGCGAATACCTCTAATTTTGGCGATGTGGGTTGCCGGTCACAAATGACGTCCGAGCCCATGGGAAAATATTTGCGTTGCATGCCATCATTTATGATGCCGAGTGTATACCAAGTCCCGGTGGTTATAACGGAAATGTCATTGCAAGCCCTGGCTCGGGCATCAAACGCTCTTGAAGGGGTGGTCGGTATTTGCCAAATTGGGAGGAGAGGCATCGCATTGAATTGATGTCTCATTAGTTTGAGGTGATTCGTTGATGAATGAAACTGTAAAACAATAGACATAAATTGGATTTGAATGAATCACAAGGAACACGTAGAGAAAGCCGCCATTGAAAGGGAATATATAAAAAAATCGAGGTATTAATGTGAAACAAGGTGGCTTGGAAGGTTTACAGAGTGAAATTTTTGGTTTTTTTAACGTATGATGGTGACGATAATTTTTTTAAATAGCGGATAGATTGTTTTCTTCATTTGGGAAAGATCGTAGTAGGAAGATCACTCAATGTCTTCTCGTGAAAGGCTAATGTTAACATTAACGTGAATTATGCCGATAATTAAGCCTCCGCATTGTTAATTATGTTGATGTATGGGACACCGGAGTAAAAAGCAGCATGTTGTCCCGCCAGTTATTCACATTAATTATGAATTAACTGTATTACGCTCTAAGACCAAAAATGGTTTCTGAGCTGTAGGTAATTATGTGTTGTTGGTTAAAATAAAAGTGGTGAATTGATATTAGGGCTGACCTTCATCCCTAACGTTTGTATATCAACTATTCAACTCATCACGTGCGAGACTCCCCTATTCAATCATTTACTCACCGTTATTCTCAGTTGTACAAATGTTTATGCGTAGGATGCCGAGAAAAACGGATGGTAGGGAATTTTTTGGTGCTTAATAACTTGAGGAAAATGCGCGAATAACAACTTAAAATCAAATAATTCAGCGGAGAGGACCGAACTGACCTCGAAAGCTGTGGGTTGAGCACTTGCAGGATCATCACCATGCGAGGTAACCTCGTACGTTATTCATTGTTGAAAGTTTAATTCATGCATCGTGCAGAAATATGCAATGAAGTTTATTGGAAGCAAGCGGTGTAAATGTAAGATTTGTAGGAAAAGCATGGCACTGTTGCAGTCTGTGTGGGTATCAAAACTTAGGAATGTGCGGGTAAAACTCTTGAAACTATGGGAAATGTAAGATTTGTAGGAAAAGCATGGCACTGTTGCAGTCTGTGTGGGTATCAAAACTTAGGAATGTGCGGGTAAAACTCTTGAAACTATGGGAATCTCTATGTATTTTATAATCCTTTTCTGACATCACCTGGAAGGAAATTCTACAGAAGACTAGTTTTGACAATGATAATGTAGGACTCTTTTTTTCGATGCGTTTTTTGCGAAATCACCCTTGTCGTCAGCTAAAAAGACAAAACTGCCATTTAGAATGGTTAGTCATTGGCAGCATACATAGTGCTGGAAGAAATTTGTCGTGGAACAAATACTTTAGCCGTATTGCTATCTTAAACTCTCCTTCAATACACTGAATTACACCCGTGAATCATTTATTACGCTCAGTTCGACAAAATCATTGCATCGGCTGTATTTAGCCCTAATCGGTGCGACGAAAAGTGGAAATCGAAATTTCTCGATGTTTAATGTTACTTTTTATTTAAAAGACTTGAATCCATTTTTACCCTAGGAATCCTCTTTTTGTAGGTAACTTATAATGTTTAACATATCTTCAAACATCACCGTTTGTTATACTGGTCCTTGAACTGATCCTGCTGTGGCTTTTGAAATCGTCTCTGGTTATTTTCCGAAGTCAGCCTGAATGCTTTTGTCGTAAATTACCTGGAAGGGAATTTTAAAGTCAAGAAGCTTAGCCGACTTGGACGAAACACTTGGCAGTTGATCTAGTTCCAGTTCTTACCCCCCTCCGGGCTTCTCTGCGGTCGATGCCACTAATCAGTGAAAACTCAGGAGCCTTAGTGAGATGAGTGCTGCAAAAATCCATCCGGATATCTCCAATGGTCTGCCTCTCGAGGGTGTCTGTGACGAACGCGTAACCTTTGCCGCAACAGAGTAGTCTTCAGGAGTGTGGAAGGAGGAAAGGGATCCAGAGCGAGGAGCTTAGAGAACTAGAAGTGGGAATGGCTTGTTTAGATCTGCCCCCTCCACCCCCCTCCTCCCCCAACCGCCCTTCCTCTCGCACGCGAAATAATAAAAAGAGGAGAAGCCTCGTGTTATGTAAACCCGGAGGGATGCAAGATATCCCAGAAACGTGCTTATTCCAGCGGCGCGTCGGGCGAGGGGGTGTAAATCAAACATTTGGGCATGCTTGTGGAGGCCAATCGGAAAAAAGGCGCTTTTCAAAGGGGCGAGATGGCGGAAAATGCGTAGGGAAGAGAGACTTGAAATGAAGCAATGAGTTCGGTCCCCTCTTTGCTTTGAGGAAGTGCTTTTTGAAGCGTGCCGGGAATGAAAATCCTCCGGAATGGGAATGTAGCATGGCGAAAGGAGTAAACAGTTCGGATGAAACGTGGTGCGCAAATCGATTGTGTTATCGTCAAAGTTATGCTTAGTGTTGGAATAAACATTACGTATTTGCTCATTGGTTCCTATATCTGGCGCTCATTGCTATGAAAATCACTCTCTGTTGCTGTTAAACTCAAGTGACGATTCCTTACTGCTGCCTTAACAGACGATTCAAATTTAATTCAGCCGGCGAAGACAGCTCCATGTATTATTGCTCGGGTTGTATTATTCGACGATTCATCGACACGTGGCGTTGCATAACATGTATTTGCGTCCGCACAAGCGATGACTTTCCGTGAATGTACGCACGATATGACGGAGTAAAAATAATCAAGTTATCTCTATTTTGGCGCTTTAAAATTGGGGACATGGTGATTCGAAGAAAAAAATGTATTTAAAATGACAATGGGGGAAAGTCGTCTTGGGAAATTTGCCAAATTGAATCTCTGTGCTTAAAATTTTTTCATTTTCATATTTTCCATTTTTATAATTTTGTAGCTTTACGCAAAAATATCAGTTTATGGATTTTTAGTGCTTTAGAATTTGTTCCTCATTAGTACGTTAGACTTTAGTAGAGTTGTATTAGGGTCATTAGGGTGAAAATGCCGATGACAACTGAGAGAAGTTAAGACTGCAGAATTGGCTCAGCGACTCTATCTACGCCATCCCGCTCATGGATAAAAAGTAACGCTCATTAATTACGTAAATTTAACGCTGTGTAAATATGTACCCCATAGTCGTTTAGGAAACTCCCGAATTGAAAATCATGGCTAGGTAAAGTAATATTTTTGTCGTGAATCCCTACACATTTGCGCATGTACTCGAATGTGTACGTGCCACGGCTTTTAAAGCTTCTCTCTCAGTTTTCGCTCTCTCGTTGTTCGAGTTTAGCTCGTAGTACGATTTTTTATTGCGCTCGAGCGTTACGAAACCGGCACTTGTAACTTGGCGGAGCAAGCCCTCGGCACTTAACCTGAATATTTCGGGTGCGAATCATTTCTCGAGATTTGCGTGATTCAACATCGTTTTTGCCTTCGAATCACTTGTCGTTCAACAACGTCAAAGCACTTGTTCTATCTCGAGGATCTGGGAACCACTTGTTTGTAATGAGCGGATTGAAAATTTTCCTGAGTCGTGTTTTACAAGATGCAAGGATATTGCACACTTTAAGAAAGAAATCTGATGCTCTATTGGCTAAATGATAGGTTTATACCGAGGAATATGGTGGCAGGTAGGAGAGATGGACGAAAGTTGATATTAAATAGCACATTAAACATTAGTACCATTATTTTGGGTGGGAAAAAACTACTCAATGAAGCATGGTTTGTTTATTTTTATCGCCTATTTTACCGGGATAACGATGTGTATTTTTCTCACGAAACAGCTCTGAATAATGTAAACGGAAGAGGTTGATGGTTTGGCCACAAAACTGGATGAATATTTATCCCTCAATTGGGTAATGCAGCCGAATAAATCCCTGCCGTCTGTACTAAACAATTAAAATTATTAACGAATCGCCACTGACTTGAGCCTCAGTTTATATGTGGCTACACAGCCAGTTAAACCAAGTATAGTAACCTAATCATAGCCATCTCAGTTTTTGACTCTGAGATTATACCTATCCACGAACACGCTCCATATTTCATTGTATTATGAATCATACACAGACGTCTGCTGCGAATTAAAAAATTGAATAAGAAAACTGTACGAACTATGTTTGATCTACTTCTCACATATATATAAAGTAATGAATATTGTATATTTGTACTTTAGTTCTTTGATGGCAAAGTTTTTCAGTTTGCCACTATAACTGCATAATACCCAGCAGCCACCATGAAGGTGTGAGGTAGGGGTGAATATGGCAATACGAGTATTGTATTTTATGCTTATAGAGGATTAGTGGCTACACTTTAGTCGAACTATAAACATTTAAACAAAGATTTAAAGAGTAGGGAAGGTATGCATAAAGCTAACAGTCTATCCGACACAACTATCTAGGATACCTATCGATAACCATGTGTACCTATATATTAATGAGTATAATCTCGACCTTTCAGATAGTAGGTACCTAATAGTACGAGGAAAGAAAAGCATCTTAAATCTTTCGGTTCGGCAATTAATTTCCCTAAGTTTATGTTTATGGTCCAGTCTACCATAGTAAGTCAGGAGTCCGCAAAATATGTTTTTCAGTGGTAAAAATATTTAAAAAAATATTTTACTTAAAATTTAAATTGACATTTGTACGTACGGTCTGATTATGATTCCCAGTAAAGTTCTTCTGATAGACTGGTTACGCTTTTATGATTATCGTGCCTTCCCTCGAGAAATCTTACCGATCTTCGCTCCACACGCTCCTGTTCGTTATTTAGCCCTACCTCGTAAGGATTCTATATATTGGCAGTGTATTCTATGCGAGGTCTAACCAGTAAAAAGTACCTCTTCTCTATTTCTCGTATGTGTATGATCGTCACATGTACCCAATACTCTTTTTATAAGTTCCAATCTGCGATTAGCTTGACCAATGACTAGACTTATACCAAGACAAACTGTGAAGGTCTTATATTTCCTCTCTAATGCCACTTTGTAGTTCGCTTGTTGCATCAGAAAAGAGTTTTAATTACTTCGTTATTATTCCTGAATGTAACATAGGGATAAAGCAATTATTTTGTCAGATCTAAGAATGATAAATTAGTGAAATATTAAGTCGCAGCCAAATTTCGAAAGGTTAGAAACTCATCGTAATTAATCTTAGGGGCTTCCAAGGAGAACAGAATGTAATCTAAGATGACGTGCACCATGTAAATTAAAATTTACAAGGATATTATCGTTTTAATAATATGTAAATAAAGATATGCCAAAGGTGAGTTACGATGAAGTTAAGACGGCAGAATTGGCTCAGCGACTCTTATCTACGCCATCCCGCTCATGGATAATAAGTAACACTCATTAATTCAGTCCTAGGAATAGTAATTAACTGAGTCAGGAACTAGTAGGAATAGTAATTAACTGAGTCAGACAGGTATTAACGTGCGGGCATAGCTGGACAAAGGTAAAGGGTTTAAAATATGAATCCCACCTCGGGCATGACTGTTTTTTTGTCCTAGGGTTCAAGTACCAAGGGATGTGACTAGGGAATTTGGAGCGTATTTAAATCTAGTGCTGCCATAGCTACCAATGTTTGTTTTAATAAGGATGTATGCATATTCCTTAACAGCTCTTTTCATGATTTTTTACTTATTTCATCATTCAATTGATGACTTTTTAACTAGTGGTAAGCAAATAAGTGAACATAACAGTAGTGTATCGGTTTTGATTTTTTTTACTTTCATCTTTTTTTGTTTTATGGCCTACATTCTCGCGGCTGATAGCCTAGCACCCCCTGCCACACGCCACTACGGTGGATTGCAAGGTGACATGCAATTGTAGATTTATTTTCAAGAGCGAAAAAGCACTCTGCACAATATTTCCCTAAGAGCGGCTCGAAATCTGAGGACTCCGTAATTCTAATGCCCTGGATGGACTACAATTAGTGATACGGTTGTCATCTGTCGATTAGATGCTGCAATATCGGCCAATCAATCACGGTGTTACCAGGCATGAAGGGTGTGCATATCAACGTTTGAAGGCAGGGACCTGCTCTCGCGACTAGATGGTGGATTTGCAAGATTGCGTTGGGGCGACGGCAGTCAAGCAGTTCTCTGCCGTCGGGAGCGCAGGCAAAATTTTAAGTGTTTGTGAGTGGAGAGTTCCATTTAGCCCGACACGGGTGCAGTGCCCGAGAGTGTGAGTCGTCAAATTCATCTGGATATTCTGGTCGTTTGAAGGTTTGTGTCAACAACTCCCCCACATCCTCCTCTGGTCTGTACACATACTCTGATGCGCGATCCACTGTCGCGTCAAGTTGAGTTATGAGGTGGAAGTAGCACGTTTCCCTCTACCGAAGCACGGTGCTGAAAATAAGGCTGTGGTCCCGTTGACCGGTGTGCTAGACGTAATTCCAACATGTTAAATGAAGGATGAGAATGTCTCGAGAATATTCTTAATTTATAGATGCTGGAGAGAAGGGTGTTCATGATTGATCTTAGCACTAGGAACAACAATGACACGTTCGCAAACTACTTCTTTGTGACGTTTTAGTGTCACTGATGACACTAACTAAGACGTCACAATTGATTCGGATTGATTTTATTTTTATTGATAAAATAATTCCGAATCAAATGCAGAAATTTTTGTCGGGAATTGAATCTATCGTTATGCTATGCAAAGCTACTACTAATGTAAAACTGTAACAGTTTTAATTTTACAATTACCTATATTTTATTAGGAGATGCCGTGTGCTGCTTTAAATCCATGTGGAGCTGCGTGCATTTTTGGTACTTTTATAGGAAAGGCGTAACTTGAAAGTTACGCCACGAAAGTGAAAGTTACTGATATTCATCATAATCAGAAGGTATATTTTCTCACTAAGTGTGAACCGACTGTGATTTCGACACATTTATCATTGTTTCATTGTCATGCAAAGTTATGCATACATTAGACCGCTGAGCCGACTCATAAACCATGGTCAGTTTTGATACATCATGGAAATGGGCCTTTTGAAATGTCATGGATTCAGTAATTTTAATCAAGCATTGGGTTGTAATGCTTGCCATAGAATATTCGGTAAAATTTCTCTCACCATTTGATAATACCCTTGCTCCAAGCGCCGTATTGTGCCAACTTTTTGGACGTACCTGATGAATAGTTCATATTGTTTTCCCATGATAGCCTTGCAGGCTGATCAGTGTCTTCGGAAGTGCCTCCCAGAACATGCTCCGCGCAGGTGGTTTTCCATCGCGCCTCTCCAGCTCCGTAATGAGACTTCTAATATTCAGCGACGCGACAAGCGTTCATGTCATTCTGCGACCGCTATTGACTCTTGACACTTCTTGAATTACGTATAAAGGAGTCCGAACAACTTTGGGGGACTGCCAGCTCTGCAGTTGTGCTTTCAAGCGGCACTGTTACGTTGTTTTCCTCGCCGATCCATGTAAATGCCAATGATTTGCCTCACAGTCAGACATCGCTCGATAGGTCGAGAGAATAGGAGAGAATATGATGATGCCGCTATTTTAGGTCAAAACAATGTGGCAGATGAAAAAAATAAGGAATGCAGTGTACTCAGAGAAGTTTTTCCCGCTCGAGGTTCCTGGGAACGTATTCCTCGAATACGTTCTTATAAACCACTCCCAATTTCTCTCTAAATGCCTGGTTACACGATACATTAACACGTACGGGTTCATGTACATTTGCGTGAATGGTTTCTCCTCAACTTGTGCGAATGCATGAACCAAATAGAACAGGTTCTATTATATGTTCACGCATTCATTCATTTGTACATTTTGGTGTGGTTACACGGTGCATTTTCGCGTTCATTCTTGCGTTCATGCATTTACACATTAACTCGTACGGGTTAATGTATTGTGTAACCAGGCCCTAACGCGCGTCTACTTTTGCTCTCCCTCTAACAAGAACGCGCGTCTGCCTTTGCTGGATTAGACGTCTCTCCCTCTCACATCTACTCGGTGAATGGAGGTTTTTCTAGGGCTATTCAGAAGTAATTTGGTTTCCAACTCGCAGAATTCTGAGAGGTGGCTGTGGTGCTGGGTTCCGGTGAGCCAATTTTGATTCGGCGCCGTTGTTTTTAGACATCGAACTTCAAATTTATTTGAAATCATAGCCGTAGTGAGAATCTAATTTGTGATCTAACCTCTTAATCGCGTGTATGATGACTCATCGAGAAACTCGATTATTAATAAATAAGATACATTATGACGACAAAGTTGATATTTGGGTTCAAATGGAAAGGAACTATTTAAGGTAATCAAAGAGGTGTTTTTTTATTACTCGATTCTAGAAATGCTGATCAATAATTCGGTCATTCTGAAGCGACGCAGTTTCTGCCCAAGAAAAACTCTAACCAATTAATGGATAAAGTTCCTGCTTAGTTACTGATACAATATTACTGCAAGTTTATGACTAACTAAAAAAATATCTCGCAACCCTTTTCACAGCGAAAGTGCCTTCGTACCCTTCTAGTGTTTTTACAGTTGACCTAAATGATTTTAGCGTCCAAAATGTTTGTAATAGCTTGTAAATAGTTCATGTAGGTATCTATAAATCAAGAATTTAGCGATCGGTTGAAAATATTCCTACCATATGTCCAATTTAAGTAAGGTTCTGTAACCAGAGAGTTTATGCCGCACTACCTAACCTAAGCTAACTTCAGGGGCAATCACGACATCTATACTCTAGGTACGATTCTAATCCTTGATTTATAAATTACCTGCCAGCCATTAAAACTGTTACCTTTACCGAACTAGCCACTAGGGAGAATTCCATTTTTCCATCATATTATTCTTTACGCAAAATCAGGGCAAGATTGAACCAGTGTATTATATATTTAAAGATTAGAAGTTAAGTATACTTTCCTACAAAAAAAGTACCTGGAATAATTGGTTTACAACATGAATTATTGCTGGTTCTGGTTTCGAGCGGAAACACCTCTGATTAAGAGTGTTCATATGTGGGATATCAGGCTTTCCTGACGAATAAAATAAATGAGTATTTATTGGTATTCCTTCGCAAGTTTCAGCGGCGTTGTATAGATAAATTGTGCATTCCGGGCATCTTCGTCCGTGATCATTGTTAGGATGACAGCAGTTTCGCCAGCTATCATTCTGGCGTCCTCAGATGGGTATGGTCAGGTCAAGGATTCCTAATCCCCTAGCCATTACCCTATGCCATGTATACTATTACTCAGCCCTGCTCTTTCAGACCTGAAAACAATGGTCGAGCGAGTCGTCAAAATTGTTTTTGTGACTAAACTAGGGATAAATATAGTGTGTTACTTGCGTTAGCTTGCGATTGACTTCATTCTTGTCAACGACCTCCACTCGTATTTCGTTTTATGTATTTAGTTTCTAGGTCTATAGATCCATTCCGATTGCCGGCGAAAAAATTGTGATTGGGCTTTTCACTCAACAATTGTGATTAACATTTGGAATTCCGCGTGGAAGCAATAGAGAAGGATACTCGCTTAAACTTATAATAATCTTATAATCTTTTTCTAAGTGAAATGTAGATTTTTGTAAAATCTAATACACATTTACTTATTGCATCTACTTATTTGATTTATTATTTTTCACCTAGGTCATTTACAGGATTCAATGACTTATTAATTTTATGTGAGGTTGATTTTGTGGAAATATTTTTTAAAATCGAGGCTACATATTCAGTGAAACGATTCTGCTAAATGAATCAATATAATTTTATGATTTATCATTTCGATTTTCCAAGAGACGTGCGTGTATTTTCCAGGATTGTTAAAGGTCTTTAAGAAATCCTTTTTTTTTTTAACTTGATCCTTTCAACCAATCAACAAGCAGCTTCTCCGTTTTATGGATCAGTCCTTTTCTCTTTCGAGATATTTTCGTTGCATTTAACAGTATCATGCCTTTAAAAGCATCCATTATCCGACCTCTTGTCTTTTATAGTCGACTTCGATAGATTAGGTATATTGTATATAGGTCCTGCGCTAAATAAGAAAACATTTGTTTGACTTGATACTGTTTCAAAATATCTTGTTTTTTCCCTAAATCATTGGTTTTTCTCAAGCACCTTCTTCACTCAGTATACATTCGTTTTATCAGAATACAACGGAAGACAAAGATGTATATTATACAATGCAAAGCCAATGCTGAATACGATTAGGAACCACCAGCGCATCGACTTTTAAATGGAAATTACAAAATCAGCTGACTATACAGTCTAAGGATGGATCACGAGGCGTGGTTGTGGAGCACTCATGTTACGAAGTTACTCAGAACTTCGTGCTTAAAACTGGAGAAGCTCAAACAGATATTTTAATACGTTTTTATGGTAATTTCAAATGTTAATTTTCAATTAATTTTGGTCGTAATGGGCCCTGTAATAACATAAGAGTGTTGTTCAGTACTTAATACTCACCAACGCGTAGTTCACAATGAAATTTTGAAGACATTGTAAAGGTAATTTGACGTTTTAAATCTGTTTGAAAAGATTTTGGTACACTCCGTATCTATTATTATTATTTTATCATTTCCATTGCCTTTTCGTATTTATTTTACTGCCGCTGCCTATTTTTCTGTAATTAGTGCTGTGAGAATTTTTTTTTTGCAGGTTATAATTCTTCTGTTGTCCTGCGAAGGTCATCACTGAGTTGATGATATTTTTGTTCTATAATCTAATCTCTAGTTAGCAAATGCACCAGTGATGTGAATACCTGGTTTCACCCTACGTTATCAAAGACCTCCATCAAGTGAGTGAATGACATGAAAGACTGGTTTACTAGTATATGTAATCTTCTTGCTGGATAGAATGCTTATCCTTCGCATCAAATTTGTGGGCGTAAGAATGCCTTTTGAGTTCTGGGCTGTGTTATATTAATCCATACGAAATAAGTTTTGCTAAGTTTCCCGATTGTCTTGACATTCTTTGTTATTTCTGCTCTGCAAGTCTTGTATTTATTCAAGTTGCTGAATCTCATTTTGGATTTGATGCTAAGTGTGTGTATGAATGTATTCCCGTCTTTATTCTACTCACCATCGTTTCTTATGAAAATCTCTTCCAGAAATTGCGACCTGCTTGGAGTACGAGTATCCTCACATATCCTCTGCCTTCCGATTTTTCATCCTCCTCTTTGCTAGTTCCAATGCCCATCTCAAATATGTCGATCTCATTTCCACGAAATGCGTTCACGCATTCATATACTGTTTCCATGTGTTCACACTGGTATGTTCATTTTGATGGACCCTTTGTACTGTTCTCTCTTGTCATTTTTGAATTTTCGAACTATAAGGCACCATGCTTTTCTCTTTGCTTTCGTGCCTTAGATTCACTAATTTCTTCTCCTGCATTGCCTGTTATCCCTATCGCCTTATGCTAGTTTTTCATCTGTGCCCTTCTGAAGGCAAATTTTCTCTGCCGTTAATTTAAAGTTCTCTCCCTAGTTTTTCATCGATGACTTAAATGAATTTTTCTCTCGCGTATATTCCCTTCGGAGATGGAGTGCTTTCTCCTTGCTTCTAAACATACCTTCATATTTTTTTGCTGTAATGTAATTTTCACCGAGGCTTTCCCTGTTATCCACTTTAATTCTTTAAACAGATTAAGATTTTAAACAATGCAATCGATTTCTATATCTTTCCTGGTGAAGGATGGCTTAGTAAAAGGAGCAAATTGAATGTTGTGAGGATCGTCAGAACCCCTTGAACCCTCCCTTGTTATTTTGCTTCCTTTTTACAGTGCCGCCCCTTCAAAGATTAACAGTCTAACACACATCCATTTAGATGATTATTGATAAACTGAATTTTTATCATCACATAGTAGTTTTCAAACCAATTCTGAGCTCTGTAATTCTTCTCCTATATATGGCCGAAGAGCCGTTCGCTCTTCCATCCATCCATCTTTGCTCAACTCTCATTGTCAGTGTAGCCAAGTTGGTACCAAAACCTGGGCTGTTTTCGGTCGATTTCATCTTCATTATTCTTCTGTAACACCACCCCATTTCGAATGCTTCCGGCCTTACCTTCTCGGCTGCCGGCCTTACCTTCTCCATGCTTTACAGCCATAAAGACGCATGGTCCAGGTATAAATTTTAATGGAGATGGGGGAAAGAATTTACTTAGGAAGCTCAGAGGAATGCATGTATTATGTTTTCAAGTTATTGCCTAACGGAGTTTATTGGTCAAATTTGATACCACGCGGTGGAAATAGTCATGAATGATGGAGTAAGCTCTTGGTTTTATTTAATTTTACAAATCATTCGTTATTTTGTGGCCATAATTGTGCGTCCAATGGAGTGAAATTTGGATGGACATGGCAATAATCTTTGCCTTGCGCATAGAATTGCTGTGCAAGTTGACTTTATGGAATATCGACATCATCATCATTAGTCATCAATCCGCAGATTGGTTTGACGCAGCTCTCCACTGAGTTCTTCCATCGGCTAATCTCTTCGTATTTACGTATTTCTTCACTTTCACATCCTTCATCACTTGTTCCATAAATCTCACACGAGGCCTTCCCCTTGCCATTCTGTCCATCCCCTTATTTTTCAACGATTGTCTTAATCAGGCCATCGTGTTTTAAGATATGGCCGATTAGGTCGACCCGTCTTCTTTTTTAGAGTTTTCAGCAGACTTCTCTTTTCTCCCACTCTTCTTAACCGAATATCTTCTTTTCTTGTTAATGGAATATGGACATCACTCGGAAATAAAAATTACTTAGGTATATTATACAAATGTATCATATTTTAATGCTCACGATGACAATGTTTTAAGAAACAACATCCCTTCCGACCTCTCCCCCTTTTATTTCGTACCTGTTTCCCAACCACCATCTCTATGGTCTCCTTAATTTGCTCTTGACCCTCTAGTCAACAGTTGTTTGGCAGTTTACTCCCTCCCATGGACTTGCCTTCCTGCCCCTCCCAATCCCTGATGACTGCTCTTGCCTCTTCTTTGTTTGAATCCTATCTCCCCCGCTTGTCCTTTTTACATAGGTATATATAGCCCAAGTTTGCATTCAGTGGTATTCTGTTATTGATAATGACTTCAAGAAGTTGATTGAGTGAATAATGATAATTTTGTGGAATATACCAAAGGTAATTTAATTTTTAACCAAGCCTTCCTGTCCATTTTCTTCAAATAACTTCCCTCTTCATCATGATTTTGCAGCTACTTATTAACTTCACTGGTATGTTAGAGTGGATTTACAATCAGCGATACGTAAATTAGCGTCTGCTATGAGTTATCTACGAATTAGCTACTGCTAATACTAACGGGAATATAAATTTGATGTTTATCAGTTGCTATCGGGCCTTAGCAACCGCTAGCCTAGCGTGGAGTTAGCGAAAATGGAACCGGAATTTGATTTTTAGCGACGTTCGCTAATACCGTCGCTATGTGTACTTAGAAATCGCTAAAAAGAACCAGAATTGACGCCCAGAGCATTTATCGCAAACAATCAACAGACGTATTTTCGACATTCCAATTCTTTGACTACGAAATACTCTGCCATTATCAATATCACATTTTCCTTCAGTACATGGTTCCTACCCTGTTTTCCCTCTCGTAATTTCAACCTGCTCCATCACTTCCTTTGTACCAAGTTTAGAACTGATTCACTCGTTTTTCATTTCTGATCATTGTGATTCCTCCGTCTTCTGTATGGGCTACATTTCCAACGCCTCACAATAATCTCGTCATATTCTTCCTTGCCTAGATTTCCCGCGTATATAGAGAGTTAGCATCCGAAATTTCCCCCTACCTTGAAATAGTATTTAATAAATCCCTGACCGAACACGTCGTACCGATGGACTGGAAAGCAGCCGATGTAACACCCATTTTTAAAAGTGGTGATAGGGAGCAGCCATCTAACTACAGACCTATATCCCTCACATCCATTTCATGCAAGGTCCTAGAACATATAATTGTCAGCTCAGTCATGGAACACCTAGATAGCCAGAATTTATTGTCCAATGTCCAGCATGGCTTCCGAAAGAGCAGATCGTGTGAAACTCAACTTGCTCTCTTTTCCCACGATATTTTAGTTTCTGGCGAAAATAATATTCCAGTGGATGCTATATTTCTCGACTTCAAAAAGGCTTTTGACAAGGTTTCTCATAGCAAACTAATTTTGAAATTAAAATCTTATGGGTTAGACAGTAACATTATATCATGGATTAATGATTTTCTGCATGATCGGGTTCAAAGGGTTGTTTTGGACGGTGTTACCTCACCGGCAATTAAAGTCACTTCGGGTGTCCCACAAGGTAGTGTGATAGGTCCACTCCTATTCCTTTTGTACATTAATGATATCCAAAAGGTGGTAAAAAGTAAGCTTCGTCTATTTGCCGATGACGCAGTAGTGTACAGGGAAATTCTATGCCCAAACGATAAAGAATATTTAAATATTGACCTACAAGCAATTGAAACTTGGTGTGATACATGGCAGTTAGAATTAAACTTTAAGAAATGTCTTGTAATGAATTTTTGGAAAAAGAATAGCTCTCCTCCTACCACTTACAAAATAAGTAATAATGAATTAACAAACGTGGAATCCATTAAATATCTTGGAATAAGACTGACAAATGATCTTTCCTGGGGTAAACACATTCGTGAAATAATGGGTCAAGCGAATCGCAAACTGGGTTTCATTAAAAGAGTATTGGGTAAATGTGACGATCATGTACGAGAAATCAGCTACTTTTCCCTTGTTAGACCTGATTTGGAATATGCTGCCAGTGTATGGGATCCCTACGAAATCGGTCTAAGTAATGAACTGGAACGTGTGCAGCGAAGATCGGCAAGATTTGTAAAGGGACGATACGATAATTATATTAGCGTAACCAGTCTATTAAATGAATTGAAATGGGAATCATTGTCAGATCGCAGGTTGAAAGTTAGACTTAATCTCTTCCACAAATTCCAAGGCAATATTTTCAGTGATGATGTTAAAAATATTTTACGAACCCCAACGTACTATGGCAGACTGGACCATAATCATAAAGTTAGAGAAATTGATTGCCGAACAAAATTGACCGATTCAAAATGTCATTTTTCCCTCGCACAATTAGAGATGCGAATAACGATAAATATGTCCTATCGGAGAGTAGCAATGAATAGCATTGGTAGCTGCATGTTGGTATGAGTACTTAAAGCTAACCCTACTAACAGAATGTTTTTGCATGTTTTCTTTGCAATTTCTATCTTTTTTAAATAGTGTAGTTCTCACTACTATATTAATACTATTCCTTTTTTATGCATGATATGTAGTGCATGTTTGGTGAGCAATCACCCCCTGCCACACACCCTTGTGGTGGCTTGCAGGGTATTATGTAGATGTAGATTCCCGAAAAATGTGCAGCACTTGTTACATAAAATAGGTAGGTAGCGTCTTCCTAGTTAATAATTCAACATTAGTACTTCTAACTTACGACTCGATACTATTAGTTACCCGATACATTAGTACTACTAACTTCGACTCATTCTGGAATGTCCTTTCCCGTATCCTATCGTCGTTAAAGGTTCAGAGCGGTGCACGCTTTGTCCACAGCTACGGCTACTTAATAATGAAAGGGAGAGAGGAGGAAAGAATGAAAAGGAGTTTGGATAAAAGAGGTGAGGTGAGGTCATACGAACTTGTTTCGTTCATGCCCAGTTAGGCAAAAGGCTAGGAAACCCCAATGCAAGCCTGTTTTTCTATTGATCTTGGGAGGCTAAAGGGAGGAGGAAGGCAAGTATACCAATCTTAATGCAATTTTTGAGTTTAGAAGAAGCGTGCAGGGTGACGGGAAGGGTAGCGAATTGAGAGAAAGGATTATTGCTGGAGATGAACATTACCGCTATTTTATATTCACCGAACCATTTGCTTAACATAATGGAGTACGAAACCTACACCCCAAAGACCAGTACAGGGGTAGAGATTCTTCAATTCAATATCAATCCCCACTTGGTTGCGTCTGACTCCATCGTTTTTCATGTGTCGCCTTTCATTATGGGTTGGTTGAAATCGACGATCCATCCTTAATGGAGCAAATGACCTCTGCTGTTAGACGACTATTTACATTAACCATTAATGTTACTCATCAATGATTCAAGAACTGAAGATTGTCGTAAGCATTAGCATAAGTCAATTACTCCCATAAAATTATATCTTACCTGTTACCTTTCAATTCCTATTCCATGAAAGCATATTATTTTTTCTCTTGTTCTTCAAATTTAATTACGGAAAAGTAATTGCCTAGTCTGCTTTTAAATTTGACAAAGTCTTAAATTCTGGTAAACCATCACAATTGTGAATGCTTCCTCGGTCGGCTGCGAACGATAGCCGAAGAATTAGCCTGAGCTATATGCTGAGAGGCACTTGCTTGCCAGCTGGGATTCAAGTCTCCGGGCAAGTGAACTACTAGACGGCTTTCCTCGTGTGGCATTTGATAGTCCAGATTCCCCTCCTCCTTGGCAGAGAAGGCTTTTCTTGAAGAGTTATTTCCCCTCCCAGCGAAAATAAAATACAGCCAAAACGTACGTCGCGCCACCTGGGGATATTTCAACGAAACATTCAGTTGTATGGGGTTTTGACGTAAGGCACATCGTAAGATTGGAAAGATGAAGACTTGCTTGAGATATTACTGTTCATCTTGTTTAAGAATGTTTTTATAGGTAATATCTGTTTAAACGTCATTGCTTTCTTTATTAAGCTAAATTGTATGTATCATGCGTAAATCAAATTTACCGATCTCCATGTGCATACCAAGGTAGACAACATTTTGGTTTTTTGCTCTTTATTTTATTTTTAGTATTTACAAGAAAGTCCTGGCTCATGCAAACACCGACATTGGTACTACCACGCAAGATAAATCATTCCTTCGGAGCATCCATCGTCTCCACATCACTTAGGTGAGTAGGTATATATGTAATGAGGTTCTTTTCCGTATTTTTTTGTGGACTATAGGTGAGTAGGTATATATGTAATGAGGTTCTTTTCCGTATTTTTTTGTGGACTATAGTTAGAGAATATGTCACATCGCAATGCTATTATACGTGAGAGGGATATAGAGCCCGCAATGGAATTCCTCAATAATGGCAATTAAAAACCAGGAATGGGGATGATTAAGTGGCTAGTATTGTTGACGCCAGCGCCAGGGGTCTCGGTTCAAATCTTGGACAATCTCCCCTCTCGGTGGAGTCTCTGCGGTAGAGTTTCAAAGAGACACTTTTGAAATAAGTAAAGTATTATATAGCACATACCAGTAATTCAAGTGATTAGACCAATAATTTTACTTTGGAGGCACCCTTCATACTGAGGTTACCATTTTTTGTCACCCCTCTTAGATTTCTTCACTTATTCGATTGGGCTTCCCTCTCCGTTACCAAGGATAATCGGCACTTTACAGTAATTAGTGACTGGGTTGGAAGAAAGGCTTCGATTTCTTTCATTATCTATCGGGCGTGAAGGTAACACATACAGAAGTTGGTACTGATAAACATTTTTCGTTTGCCAGCAATAATCTCGTGCTGCGCCTAGTTGTTTTCTCGGCGCCCCAAAGTGCCGCGATACACCAATTGGAAACCACTGATATAGACACTATTTCCTGCTTAAATAGCCTGTTACAAATGTTTCGTCTGTAACTCTGTCCGACTGGTGAGACTGTGGATCAACATGCATTAAAGACGGAACTTGACGATACCGAATTTCTTCGAAGCTTTGACTCTCCTCCTGAAAAAATTGTTTTCAACTACACAAGCGATTTCTTGCACGAAGCAAGTCGGTCGCTTTTTGTAAGAACGGGAGCATCTTCATTCTACCCCATATTTCGTTTAATGGATTTGTGATCTCTGCAAGTAGTGAATTACTCTCTATTTGGGCATGCTATGCAATTTAGATTTTTACGGAAGAATTTTAATGAAGGCATGACAAAGTTCTTTGTGCCTTAATTTCGAACTCTGGTCTTACTCTTGGAATCGGGAAGCTGCGTTCTTGTTGTGGCCCACTAGGACAAAAAGAACAATGTTCTGTATGCCTTAATTTCTACCTCCGGTCTTATTCTTGGAATATAATGCTTCCTAAACCGAGGAACTCCTCTTGAAATGCGCTTGATGCAATCCATATTTTCTCCCGGAATGCCTTCATTTGCAACTCAGATGCTTTGTGCTACTAGCATTACTCAGACCCTTCCGTGATATTTTTTTGCGGATCCTGGCTGCTAGTTAAATATGCCTATGGAGGCCTTGTATAAAACGCCCGTGATGTCCAAGAATGTTTGTGCCCACGGTGATCTTCACGTGTAGACGACCGTGCTTGTGCTCTTCCCTCTTTCCTTGAACGTTGCAACACTAGCAACTCCTTTGATTCTTTTCCTCTGACCCTCTTCCAACTCTCGCCATCACCCTTAACCCTCACCTGACCCTGTTCGATATTTTACTTCCCCTTGCTCCTCAAGGTCTTCACCAAGGTGGTTAAAATTTGCCGGAGGCTTCATTATCCCATAGGTGGGAATGAAGCCAGAATCGGAGAGCTTGGGAGGGATTAAGCACCACCTACACCGTATAAAACGAAATGTTACCGAGACTGCACGTATATTAAAAAATAAATAGCAATGACATCTTACCTATATTTAACTGTAGCGGTGTCAGTTTGCCTTCTTGTGGCTATTTAAGGGAGGTTGTAATGGGTTTTATTTCTCTAGAAGTTAGTTTTATTGCTAAAATTACTTTGATTAACCTATTATCAACTAAATATTTGGTGCTTGTTTGCATGTTATTGCACTTTCCTCTCTTGGACAAATGCTTGAAATGCACACCATTATTCATCTTGCTACTCTTAAGTTTTACCGCGTGCAAAAGCAACTGCATCTGTACGAGTGTCGTGAGCAGCCTGCCCGCATGCGCGTGTCTGCCAATAAGGCCACTGGGTTCTCAAATCAGCTGCGATGCATCCTGTAGTACCTACATTCTGACCTCCTTGGTCTTAACCGTTCCTCGATATTCTTAAAGCTTCCCGCCGTCCTGTTTTTGTAGCTCTTACGAGCGATGACATTTTGGTTGGGGATAATATTTTTACGTTGTAAATGACATTCACTGAGTTTGCGCGCAGTAAACTTACGATTTTAGGAAACGTAGGATTACTACGAAGTTTGAATGTACTGCAGAGAAATAACGCCGAACTTCTCACTCGCATGTCGGCCGTTTTTGTAATGATTTTTTATCCCTCATCACCCAATTAACCTCGGTAACCTATTGCGAGGCGAGTTCGGCTGTGAGTTCAGGGGTCACGAGATAAAATCTAGGGTACCTCTTTGGTAACCTCCTATAAACATTTAATCGGTGGGGTTTCACGTATTACAGATTTGTAGAAAACATTGTTTTGAATGAAAAGGAATTAACGTCACCCTTACCTTGAATTAGTTAACGAAATTAGATGAAGTTGTATTTAATTCTACTGCTACACTATCTGAAAATACTTAATACTGACAATGAGACAAAAACCACACCCAGTCTGATGCGGGATCCTAATTCACGCCTACTAGATTGTCAGTCCAGTGCGTTACCAACCCGAAACTTTCAACATTTTTTTAGATTAAATACAACACGCAGAACATTATTTGAAAGGAAGACAATAAGGCTTTTAGCCTGTGAACGGAAACTATTTCTCCTTCATTTCCCACGTATATATTCAACTTATCTTCCGCAGACTCTGTTACCTCACGTTGTTATTTCTTTCGTCAGTTTTAAGCCCCGTGATTCAATGAGTAAACATTCTTGCCTTTCGATCGAAATGTGGTTTATGTTCCAGTGATTCAACGGCCAGTCGAGCATCGCAATTTTACCGAGGTTCAAGGTACTAGATGTTGAGCCCTCGCGGTCCATCAAGGATGGCAACGCAAGGGAGGAAGGGCTTCAAAGAAGCCACGACCTGGCTTGTCTACTTGTCTAGCGTAGTGGTAACATCTAGTACCTTGAACCTCGGTAAAATTTTCCGTGCGAACTAGGGATCTTGGGTAGCGTAGTGGTCTGCGCAGTTCCCCGGAAAGCCAAAGGTCCGTGGTTCAATTCCCGGTCCAGGGAATTTTTTGCTTGACAATTAATGTGAATTTCACCGCCGTTCACGCGGCAGGCTTGGAATTTCCTGCATCATACTCTCGTTCAGGCCCGAGATATTACGTTCAGCCGATTTGACAAGTTACGGCTCAATCAAACGCCAATTTTTCTTTCAGTGTCCCACTTTGCAAGCATGAAAACTTTGGGTTGTTTTTAGACGTTTGAAATTCGCGCAATTGCAATACGCACATCTACTGTCGCTGAAGCGTGTGGCAGGTGTTTGGTTTGAAAAAAGATATATTTTGTATAAATCCGGTGAAAATAGAAGATACGTATAGACGATGTTAGCCTGAAATTTTATAGTTATCGTTAAAGTGCGCGTGAATAGCAGAATGATGGAAGTCCGCAAAAAAGTCAACCTTTTACGCCAGTTCCTGGGAAAGTACAGAGTTATTTGCTTTGTTGTTAATAGAGAGATCGAAAATTAAATTCTTTTGTGCCATTCTTACTGTGATCGCCAGATTGGTAACATAATTCCTTGGCCATCCAAAGGTCTTAGATTCGACTCCCGTCTCAAAAATATGTTTTCGATATATGTCATAGGATTAAGAGCTGTGGTTCTATGGTGCGAAATAATCTTATCCATTGATGCCCAACCAACACATCTAACACTCATTGCGCTAGTTAGGATAGGTAGGTATGCTTTTCAGTGGGAAACGAGGAAGGAAGAAACCTGGCGTGCTTTGGTCTACTTTTAATGGACTGCTCCAAGGGGATTGCCGTTTCATATTCCGTCCGACGGACGAAAAATACGCTTTTTGTTCTCTTCACGAAGTACTCAAGGAGTTCTCTTTTTCCCCCCAGAGGCAGTCCGCTTATCTGTAAATAACGGATAAGCGGACTTTTACTCACTTTCCTTCTTTTACTCCCCTTAAAGTGTTCGCTTATTTATTTTCCAGAACTCCTCTGCTTCTTCACCGCCATTATTTCGTTCGCGCAACACATGCCTTAAGTCCATTCCTCTCCTTCCCGACAACTGCGTTCCATTTACCTATTACTATTGGGCGTTTTCTTCCCTGGACCATTTTAATCTACCTATATATTCACCAGGGCTGCTACCAGGTCACCTTTTGTCACCTTTAGGCCCGTAACACACTCGCGCGGACGGTCCGCGCTCCGCGCCACGCGCGCGGTCTGAATTACATTGTCGTTATGGGAACTTACACACTTGCGCGGACGTTCCACACGCGGAGGAGCCGTCCGCGAGGCCCTTCCGCGCCGCGGTCAATCCGCGCCAGTTGATTACATTGAGGCAAGTTTGTACTTAGGCCGTCTACACACGAAGCTACTGAAAAGTAACTGATCAGTGACGCGAATTACTAACCAGTTTACTTTGAGTCACTTTCTATGTAATTCAATGGGACGCCGCACACGGAGCTACTGGTTGGTGACTGAAATGTGATTCACAGAAACCAGTTAGTAACTAGTTCCCTGGTGACTCGCATGTCCAGTCACCTGTGATTCCAGTTGCAAACTCGAGCGATGGGTGACCAACAGATCAACCTGTTGCTAGTGGAAGAAGTTGAAAAATACCCAATTTTGTATAATTTCAACCTTCCTGGTTATTCAAGGAAACATGAAACGGAGAAGGCGTGGGCAGAAGTCGGGAACGTCGTAAAATTGACAGGTATGTTCAAGTACAACCTACAAGTACAACCTATTTTGAAAACTCTTCTCAAGGTATGGGTGTATCCAACAACTTCTGATTATTCCTCTTCTCCTCCTTCTTATGTAATTATACAATATTATGGTTTCGTCACCACTTGAACTGTCCGACATGTCACCTACGATATCCATGATCGTACTGAACATCAGAGATTTTGGTTAGTGATGAGTAGCCTCGTGTGTGGAGCCAAGTCACCAATCAGTCTGTAACTGGTTAGGAATTCGAGTTACCAACTGGTTGAGTTACCAACTAGTAGCTCCGTGTGTAGAGGGCCTTACACAGTCTTGAGAATACTACGCGCGGACCAAGCGAAGAGCTTGCTTACTGCCATTCCACGTTGTACTTCTGGTGGTGACGAGACATTCAACAGTGCTGCGCGAAGTGTTTAGCTACTTTTTGACAATATGTCCTGTGATTTTGACACTGAAGTTTTAATTGGTGAAGTTGAGGCCAGTACGCACTTGTGGGATTCATCACATGAAGAGTACAAGAACCGAGAATTGCGATTGAGGACATGGCAAGAGATCAGCAAAAAAATTGTTCCTGATTTTGAGGGTTTAAATGAGAGAGATAAAACCAAGTGTGGTAAGTA
Source organism: Platycnemis pennipes (assembly GCA_933228895.1). NCBI lineage: Eukaryota > Metazoa > Arthropoda > Insecta > Odonata > Platycnemididae > Platycnemis > Platycnemis pennipes. Next base: position 69,147,480 of record OW121847.1, on the reverse strand, counting down.
CATTTTTATTTTCTTTATTCAGGAAATACATTCGTCAAAGAATACATAAGTTCTGGCAGTTCCCTTGCCCCACATTAAAATTGTAATACATTAATAAAATTTGCACAAGTGTCAGTTTTTCAAATTTAAAATCATAAATTTATTTTTTGTTATTTTAAGATAGTTAGCTTTTATTCAGTGAACTTTTGATCCCTGCCAGGGTACAGACCCAATGCCAACAAAATACTCAGCGAACTTGTCTCGCACAGAATTTCCCGTTCTATTGGAATAAACAGTTTCTCCCTCATCTTCGAAACCGATAACGTACAGGGTGTCCTCAAATGTGTAACCGTCTCGGAGCCTGACAAAATTATGCAAAATGCAGCATGCTTTGGTAATAGCTACCGCTAATTCAACATCAACATTCAAGGGTCTGTGGAAAATCCGCCACTTGTTACTCAAAATCCCAAAAGAGCATTCAATAAACCTACGAGCTCGAGTTAGTCGATAATTAAAAATCTTTTTCTTGTGGTTCAGGTTTTTCCGCGCGTATGGTCTCAAAACGTTATCTGATGAAGCAAAAGCTTCATCCGCCACAATGACATATGGCAAAAGGGGGTTTTGTGTACCTGGGAGTGGTTCTGGTCTAGGCAACGCCAAGGTATTATTTTCCATTTTCTTCCAAAAAGCGCTGCTTGTAAATACACGAGAATCACAATTTTTTCCGTAGGCTCCTACATCAATGAAAGTAAAGCAATAGTTACTGTCGCAGACAGCCATTAGAACTATAGAAAAGAAATTTTTGTAATTGTAAAAGAGAGACCCGCTTTTCGTCGGTTTTACTAAGCGAATATGCTTGCCGTCTACGGCACCGATGCAATTAGGAAAGTTTGCAGCGTTTAAGAAACCATTGCCGATTTCCCTCCATTTATGAGTGGAGGGCTCCGGCATGCATTCTTCTTTGAGAACAGTCCATATAGCAGCGCACACCTGCCGGACGATCTCTGCTATTGTAGATACACCCATCATAAAAGAGTAATGCAAGTCCGTGAATGTGTTCCCACTTCCAAGATACCTAAAACAAACGTTAGTAAAATATTTTATGAAAGCTAAATCTACCAGGAAGAGTTAACACAATATGTAGTAGAGACTTTCAATTAAACCTTTAAATCTCTTATCAATTACAAAAAAATATACAGTTTGTAAAATCTATTAGTTTTATTCAACAGTCAATTTTTCTTTGTTCCAGTTGATAAAGTCCAGAAGAGATGGAAAACTGCAAGAGATGCGTACTTTAAAAGCCGCAATATAATATCTAAAAAGAAATCAGGATCAGCGGCAACGAAGAGAACAAAATACGTCTACCATGATCAACTGACATTTCTTGATCGTATGCAAGGAGGTCCGACGGAGAGTAATTTCGACTCGGGATCGGGGTCACAAGACATCGATACCGATGATCAACCCCACCTAGACCATTCTACCCAGGTGCAAAACGACAATGCACGCCCCGAACCAGTTTTCAAGAGAAAGAAACCTGCTAATAACTCAGAATTTGAACACAACTTGCTAACTTTGTTGAAAGATAGCAAAGAAAGGGAGGATGATGACGACCGAGCATTCCTAATATCCCTACTCCCATCTATGAAATCATTAAACCGTGATCAAAATCTTTTGTTCCGCTCTCAGGTGATTCAACTTCTCTTGTCAATTAAAACTCAGCCAAACATAAGCATCCCCGCCTGTCCTCCATGTAACTTTCCGTATCCCACAACTTTCAATTTCGGTCCACCTTCAACAAACGTAAACCGTCCCCAATTAATGCAATTGCAGCCGGATCCCTCAGTTTCAAACATTGTCGCGACCCCTTGTATCTCACCAGCAGCATCAAATGTGTCAACATCATCATGGGAGACATTGTAATAATTATTTTCGCGGTACTCGAGCGAAAAATTTATACCTGAATTGAAATGTGATCCGTTCGTGGTGATCTGAATAAAGAACCCTTTGAGTTATTTGACATTTTTTTTTCTAAAATGATCAATCCCTCTACCTTTAGATGAACGAACCAACATCCTTACCTTATGGTAACTGCTACTCGTTCTGTCGGAGAGATGGGCAACCTCCTCAGATCTTCGAGTGTGAGCATATCTTCCAACCTTCCAACAAGATCATCAAATGAACGGATGGACATGCGGAAATAGTTAGAAAACTTTTCTTCATCGTCACGAAGCTTGGAGTAGAGTGCGACAAATGCTCCTTTAGTACATCTCTGCTCAACGATGGGATGCACCCAGAATCTTCTGTGGTATGTAGCAGAAGATTTTCTTTTCCTGTATATGTGGTATGCTGCGATAGCTTTTAACTGCAACGAACTCATTTTGGTCCTTCCACTGAGAGAGTCGAACTCAAACTGAGGGCGCGGTTCTGATCGTCCGCGTAACTGTGTATGCAACCGACGCGGGAATGCCGACCGCGCGCGTAGCGCGGAGCGCGGACCGTCCGCGGAAGTGTGTAACGGGCCTTAGTCACTCTTTTAAAATAGGGTCACTTAAATTTACTATTTTACTGCAGAGGTTACTAATAGTTACTTTTTCGTCGTAAATATCAGTTGGTCGTATTTTAATTCTGCTGCGATTGCACGAAAGAGCTCTGCGACCCTATTGAATGACATTGAGCACTCAGTGCCGCAGGGGAAGAGGGATACACACTAGGTGAATTTTACGGACGTGGCTTTTTTTGCCGTCGCTGTCGATGTAGTAATGGTGCGAAGAAAACAATGTAAGACTTCATGCTAGGCTGTAGAAACATCGATCGGTAGATTTCCTTCCAAGGTGGGTCGCACTTCCACTACTTTGAGTGGTAGTTTTACTGCCACAAGTCAGTCAGTGGCTCACATTACCAAGCGGAGACTTGCACTTTAGGGCGGATTTTCTATCGCGTGGAAGCATCCTAGACACCCTTGAGAGTTTTTTGTGGTGTGCCTAATTTTGGAAGAGATGTGAAATCATCAATAATGATTTACTCATTTCTTAGGTGGAAGCAAGACCTGATCTTTGGGTCAACGACAAAATAGACATTCGATAATAATTGAAAAAATTTGTGTCATCATTCCTGAAATCTTCAAATAGAGTGGAAAATGCTCCAACCTCTGCTCTTCTCTGGTTTATTGGATGGATCCAAACAAGGAACTTGTTTCTTTCCCTGTTCCTCCGGCGATGATATAGCAGTAGAGCAAGAAGTTTTTTTTGGTCATTTTATGCTTGAAAAACAAAATTATTTTAGAAAACTAGGAAGATCAATGCAGTGGCAAAAAATTATTTAAAAAAAGCAATTAAGGTCCGCTTTATCACATGCTTGACGAAGTGAAATTTCAGTAAATGTATGCAGTACTATTAACAGGTATTCTCTAGAACCTCGAACTCAAGTTTACTCTCTGGCTATAAAGAGGCACATCTGGTATCCATTACACTCGTTACCCAGGTTACAATGTAAAAGAGTCTTTTTACTCAAATTTCCCTGGCTATGCCAACTTGAGAGGTTGCATGGTGATTTTACAGCTCAAGTGTGTAAGCACAATTTGGCCAAAATGCCGCCTCGGTAAATTCGCCTAGTATGTGATGGGCCATATGGCGAGTAAACATTATGCAGTGAGCTAGCAACACGCACTGCCATCTCATCCTAGGGGTAGTTGTGGCACCATCCTTCTGCACTACTGCTTTTTCGCTTCCCCGTCGCCCTCTCCTCCCTTCTCCACAAGTACTGCCGTATTATTGTCGTGGTCAGCGAAGACTATTGTTTCTCTGTATTTTTCTGCTGTCTCCGATAGAAGGTATGCATCTTATATTTTGTGACGTCAGTGTTGTAGTGCGAGTGTTTGTATGCCAGTTATTTTTCTCTGCTCCTATTGTACTAGCATAAGATTTTCGGTTTGCTTATCGTTGCTTCCCAGCTGTGTCAGCAAGATTTGAATACCAGTCGTTCGGATTCTATGTACCAGTGGCGGAGAACTACAGTAAGTCCTCGACGTACGCGGATCCGAGTGACACAGATCCGGAGTTACGCGGATGTTCAGTTAGGCCGGTGATATGCTTGCGTTTCTCCGAGTTTCTGTTGCCGCGACAAATTTAACCTTGTGATGACCTGCAACTCATTGCCTAGTGCGCAAGAGTTGAAGCCAAACTACGGGTGTTCGGAACGCCAACTCTAGTTCAAAACATTACATAGTTCGATAGGCGATATTTGATCATCGTGATGGTGAAAAAAGTCTGATGTGATCAGGCATCAAAGTCTTTTTTTCAGCGTAGTTTGACCTTCCCTCGTAAGTCGACGCGTAGTTAGTTATCTACTCCATAGATGACGCCTGTTGTCCATTATAGCAAAAAAAAAGAAGTTTTGGGTAATTATTAGGGATGGTTGGAACCAAAGATCCGCGGATCTTTCATTTTATTCGGTTCTGAATCTGGATCCAAAGACAGTGTAAAATCGGATCCGGATCGTAGATTTTAAATTTTCGCGGCGTAGCGATCGAAGTGCCCCGTGAATGGAATGCAGATACGGTAAATATTGGCAAGACGAGGTTGTGTTACTATTGTCACGAAATTAGATGAAACTTTTTCCGTGCAACTAGAAGCAAAATACAAAAATATGACCCTTTTCCCCCATTACCCTGGTATCGCAAGAAAAAAATACGTAAATGCCACGCGGGTAGCCTACATTCTCCACGATCAGGCAACAACGATGTACCTCCTGATCCGTGTAACTCAGATCCACCTAATTCGAAGGCTTACTTTAATTGCTCGATTTTCCCATTTTAAATCGCAAATACCATGGTAGGAAATGTTTGATCATCATATTGTAAACTAATAATTCTTGTCCACGTATGAATTCTTTGAAATTCCCCAATTAAATTCTAACAAAAAAGTTCCTCTGCATTCTTCCAGCAAAGGTATTTTCAGAAAGAGCTTTCAGTACTGCTGGAAATTTGGTCGATGGGAAAAGGAATCGATTAGATCCTGACAAAGTGAAAATGCTGCATTATCTAAACAAAAACCTTTGATCTGTTTTGTTGAATTTTGAATTTTATTTTAGAAAAATTAAACTTTGATTTACTTTTGAAATTACCCATACTTTATATTTGCCCTTGAACATGTCCTTAATTTCTGTGAGTGGGGACTATATGACCATTTATTATTTACTTTAAGAAATAAGATTCAGCTTCGATTGAATTTAAGTACAGAATTCACTAGAAAAGAAGCATTATTTAACAATTTACAAATAAAAGGAAGATTTGAATTTAATGAAATTGAGGAGGATTTGGGATCAGGATTTGAGATTTGGAATCGATAGAAAAAACAGGATTTGATTCGGGATTCGGATTCGATCAAATTTTGGATTCGACCCATCACTTTTTCTCTATTGTTTATGTTAATATGCTCGACAAACATGTATTTAACCCAAGTTGTCCAGTTTTGTTCCTTCTATTACTCTCATCTCCTAAGTCTGAAGGTAGGAAATGTTTATTCATGTTTGATGGCCAATATTCTCTATTTTTGGTCACTTTTAGGTCAATTGTTGGTCATTTTTTGGTCACTATTTGGTCGCTAGTTGGCCACTACTGGTCACTATTTCACCAAGGAAAAGTCACTAAAGTCACTATAATTAGGTCACAGGCTGGTAGCCCTGCTATTCACATATTTCGTCAAATTCTTCCTCTTCATACATCCCTATCCCAATTTTCATCTGGACGACAACAAGATTAGTCTGCTTTTGCTTCAAGCAAATTGTTCCCACGCTGCATTATCTACCAATCTTCCTAATTTGATGCTACCATGACTTCATGCCAAATTTTATTACTAACTAACAATATACTCTCTTCATTCCCAATTACCTACCTATTAATTGCTAATTTTACCCACTCTACTTTCACTACCAATCTTACTTATTCGATACTACGGCGACTACACCCCATTTCTTTTCTCTTAATCTGCATACCTCTCGAAACCATAATTTCAGAAACCACCAATGTTCTTCCATCTTACTTCGCTCAATTACAACAAATTCCTGATTCCCCTCTACAAATTTGTAGTATTGCTTTCCAGCCTCCCTTCCCTTTACATCGTGCTAAATATTCCAGTTTCCAAATTATTATTTCCCTCTTGTTAGACCCAGATATCCTTAAATGAAATACGTGAAAGATATATGGACATTTGTGTTTACTCTTTTTCATGGAATAGGTGTATGGTAAATTCATGCTGAGATTTCTCGGTTATTGTGGATTAAATTCCATAAATACATCACTGTGGAGTCCGTATTATGGAAAATTAATTTAATTAGACTATGAACTGTGTTGCTAATAATACTGCATGTTTTTTCTTGCTTTCATTATGATTCTTCTCTTTCGTCTTTCAGTTATACCTACAAATATGATGGAGTCCCCCTTCATAGGATGGCTGCAGTTCTTTTTTTGTATTCGGCTTAAGTGAATACCAACACGACATCAGTTAGGCATCTGGGTCATAACAGTGGTCAACAAGGCAGTCGGCAAACATTCCCTTGGACGTCCTGCATTATCTACTGGTCCGATAAGTGAAACTGGTTTATATTTCTTACCATTTCAATAAGATTTTGGATGGCTAGGTGCCATGACTCACTTAATCAGCATCAAAGTATTTTGATATTCGATTTTCATTCTTTATGGAGATCAGTTAATACAATATATATGAGTAATTTGGATGGGTCACTAAGAAAAATCACTAAGAAAAATTATTTTAAAATGAAGCTTATAGTAATTAGAATAATAAGAGAATTTCCAATTGACCGGCTAGCAAACGAAGTTTTTTCTATTTGCGATGCATTTGATACTGCCTGAGGTGGAGTCAAAAAATTTTTTTCCCTATAAACCCTCTATAATTATGTTCAATCTTAGGTTTCCACGGCGTTGAACAGATGAGACCCACATTCTTTCAGGTATTGCATCTGCATACATTGTTTTTTATCCATAGCAGTTTCTCCAGCTCTACTGCTAGCGTCCTCAGGTGAAGAATGTTGAGGGTGAGTTTTTCCACTCTTATATAGACCTGGCTGGGTGATTTTTGGCACCAAACAAATTGGCGACTCAGCGACCTATTCTCTTGCTGAGCCGTGTTTTTGCAGGACACTAATTATTCTTTCCCAGGCCCGTCTTCTCTATTAAAAATATTGGGAGTTATCTTTATCTCGATGGCTTCTCCAATTTTTCTCGGGAAGTATCTGCTTTCTGTGGCTATTATTTTTGTGCCTTTGAATTTGATTGCGTACCTGGGTTCACTCCATGAGTGCTCTGCGATGGCCAATGCTTTGAACGGCTTGTTCTTGGCAGACCTCTGGGTCGTACGTTTAGGCAGCCCTTTGAGTCGTACATTTAGGGATCTGCATGTTCCGCCGATGTAGTATTTACCTCAGGAGTATGGCTACGTTACAGGTACATGGTACACGCCTTCATAGAATCCGGACAGCATGGTGTTTTTTCCGGAATCCCCGCGATGCAGTGGCGAGGCGTGCATTTTAATCTAGGGAATCTTCGCCCTGTAAAATATGCAACCTCATAGATTTTTTTTCTGGTCATTAGGCATGTAAAACTGTAAATAGAAATCACTGTAATGCTTTGTCACTGTGCAATTTTACTCTTAACGGAAATGATGGCAATGCGTATGATATTTGAATTAAATTAAAAACTATACTTCAGGCATAAATGCCTTCCATTCATTTCTTGTATCAAAGTTCTTTTCTTCAATATTTTGAAAACATTTCAGTCATGAAATCAAAGAACATTAACAGCCGGCATAATTCAACAAGCTACGCCTTTTCAATACTTGAAAGAGCTGCGAATGATATCCTCCCCTAGCCTTGTATGTTTCACAGTATATCTTTATTCCCTTCAGCGCTGAGAAGGACCTCTCGGCATTTGAGCTAGATGGTGATTGTCATTTTACAATTTTCTACTCTTTTGGGAAAGATCCACTGAATCAGCAATTATCAACTGACGTTTTAAATTCACAATACTATCATTGTGCATTTCAGAGTCGTTAAACAAGATGCACAATTCATGTCTCAAACTTGGAAATTCAAAGAAGTCCCTGTAGCTTTGTTTAAATTTAAAAATTCCTCTTTTTGAAATTATTTTTGAATTTTTTTAACTGATTTGAATCTAATACGTTAACATGTTTCAATGCTTTCATATTCATAAGTCAGAGTGACAAAGAATCAGTTTGTTTATGTGACATTAGTGATTTTAAATAAACTATTTTATCTGATAACTGATCTGATATCTGATCACCTTCTTGTTGCCCGCCAAAATAGTATCCTGCTTCATTCTCTATCCCAATGAAGAGTCAATCTGGTCAAAAGCAATTAAATCTACCTTTCTCTAAGCTTTATTAAAGTCTTTTTCTGAGGTTTTTCAGATAAACTGAACATTTTTTACTTTGAAAACCTTCATACCTTCTATTTTTCTCTTTTGACGTATTCGAAACAATAAATCAGACTGAGGAAATTCGTAATAATAAAGAAAACAAAAATTGAAAATTTACGTCTTTTAATGTTATTGATAGGACTTGCGGGATAAACACTGCCTCTGAATCCCATGATGTATCAGAAGGATATGCAATTGAATATTGTAAATTGTGTTTTTTATTTCGGTATCCATACACTGTCTCAATTAGCCTACTATTGTATTTTCTTATTGTTGGAGCTAATTTCAGAAATGTTTTCTGTAGCTCTGCTTCTAGTGCTGCCCTTATTTAGGTTTTTTTGAAGAAAAGAAACTTCTAATTCCAGACAGGTCGATGAAAATATTTTGAGAAATTGAGCAATACAAAATTTAGCTTATTTTTACATGGCTTAATAAATATTTTATGTTGCTTATATCTTTGTGAAATTGAGCAATGCAAAATGTAGCTTATTTTAAACGGCTAATTAAATAATTTACACGGCTTATAACTTTGAGAAATTGAGCAATACAAAATTTAGCTTATGAGCATAACATTGCACAAAAATTGCTTTAGGGAATTTTCCTTATACTGTTGTCTGAGGGCCACTGTGTTCATCGCACTATATGTTATACACTGTACAGTATATTTTCATGTTTAAATTCCTGTAAAACATCAAAAACATGCCAAGCCAAGGAAATAACTGATTGGTCGTTACTCACAGCATTCAAAGATAAAAATCTCTCCTCAATATTTCCACTATTTGTAAACTAGCGCAATATTGTAATTGAGATTCAGTTCCTCTTTCTGCTGCTTCGTCTAGAATGATTGCAACGAAATGGGCAAGAAAAACTTACTTTTTTATTTAATCAATCATTAGCTCTGAAATGGACGATAATAGATCACTTTCAATATCACTTGACATTCCTGAAAACAGTTGTATTGTTCAGGTGATTTTTCAGTTATCTTTCAAAATCCCAATTCTTTGCATCAACTTAATTTATTTTGCTCTATTTAAGAACTATTTACCTCATCAGGGGCTCGAAAAGTAAGATCTTGCTTTCCCAAAAATTTGTTACTCTGATTGAGTGAATAACAAATCTTCATTTTTTTTCACATACTCGTGTTTTGCTACATTCGGCATGTATTTTTTCAAATTGCTTTCAATGTTTCAGGCAAATCATGTGGATTTGTGATATTTTGTCTTTTGTGTCATATTCTCCTAATATTAGTGCTTTATTCATGATTCTGTCACTCCTTTTCTCTGACTATACATGCCCTCCTTCAGTTTTTACCAGCAATCAGATTTCAACGATTCATTTCTTTTTACTCTCTGCTGCACAACATGCCATGAAAATTTCCTTTCTTCCCATGCAAACAAAAGATTGACCACAGTGGATGTAACTCTTTGGTCATTGGCTCTCATACTTCCACGCTACCAGCTTGTCCCCTCTATTTGGAAATAAACCCATGCTTAACATTCTGTGCACACTTCCATCACCATGATGCCCAACCATAGCAATCAAATGCAAGAGTTACTTACCAAAATGGCACTTCTTGCCATATATTTAGCATTACCTTATTAAACTTGTCACAACCAGTCAGTAAAACTCAGGGAAAAAATTACCGAGTTATTTCTCCTTTGAATATAATGCCAATGGTATGTTTTTGTCAACTTTTCCCGCTCTACTTCCTCAGAATTCTTTATATCCTTATATTAAAAAAAATAATGACTGATTGTATTATCCATTTAATTTCATCTGTCTCAGCAGATATTTCAGGCATCTCGATGGAGTTGTGGGCATACAGTCGTTTAAAAACGCTCACATTCTTCTAGAACATTTCAACTTGCAACATAACACCATGAATTGTTATGGATTGAACATTTCAACTTGCAACATAACACCATGAATTGTTATGGATTGAACATTTCAACTTGCAACATAACACCATGAATTGTTATGGATTGAACAGGCAATTGAATAATGTTGTACAAATCTTTTACCTCATTAACATTATACTCAATGATCATCATCAAATTTGGCAACACCTCTGATTTATATACTTTCAACATTGTTTTCTCAAAAGTGTTGTAATATAATGTGTCGGACTATAAAATGTGTTTTCTTTGAATAATACTTACCCAATTGATTTCTCGTTCAATTTCCCGAGGGAATTTTGCTGCATCTTGAATGACATAATTCAGTTATAACTGATTGATCCCAATTGTCTTTTTAGTTGTCGTTGATAAATAAAGTAATACATCTAAAGTAATCTGTATCCTTTTGCTGCGTCTTGAATGACATAATTCAGTTAGAACTGATCGAACCCAACTATATCTTTGTAGTTGTCATTGATACATAAAGTAATACATCTATATTGTTCCCTTGTATACATAGAGATCATTTAAAAACAATACCACTTCTTAAGAGACTAAATTCCACTTTTTCGTCATTCCAGCTGAATTCAAGCCATTAATTGTTCGAGTGGAGTCATCTTGTTTTCATCTGCCACCAACCGCACTGTCTACTCTTTCCTTATTCTTGATTTTTCAATTAAATTATTGCACCAATGACCAATAATTTCCTTCCATTTCATTTTAACAGTTATCAACAGATAAGATGTACCAGGCACTCAATCTGTGGAATTATTTTAGAATTCACACATTCTTCGACTAACTTTATTCCATTCCAGTTACATTAGAACCATAATTCAATCGAGAGAAGTCATCTCCTGTCCCTCCCTCTGCCATCTACTGTAATGTGTGTTGTGCCTCTTGCCTTCTAACGTCTGTCGTATCCTTGCACTCGGTCTCTCTTTTTAACAACCATCGTTGCTCTAGCACATTATTGACTTCTCCTACCATTTAGGTGTTAATTCTCATGAACTCTCTCCATTTTTTCTATATTATTATCCTAACAGGGTATGTTCCTCGCAGATTGTCTCGTATTTTCAGACTTTTTGGATTCCTTATTAGAAGACGTCTGTGTAGCCGTTATGGAAATGATGGCAGGAGATGAGGAGGATGTCCTGTGCGAGCCTGGAAGTTGCTACGTAGAGATTCCCCTCAGTCAAGAACACACCCCTGAGGGTGTGTTTGAAACTGCTGGGAATATCTCGAATAAGTAACAGAGGATTCCTGTGGTACAAACACGAGTGGTTCTTAAATTTGGTTTGTTTGAATCGGTCATTACAATCTTGCCAATGGTTTTTACGTGAGATTTTATCATCAGTCTTGAGCACTGGGACAAGATGAGAAAAACTCGAGTAAAAACAATTTGTGAGAATGTAATGAGCAACTTAAACGGTGAAATTTGCAAACAATTCCTGTTTGCACCACGCAGACTCCTTGGTTACCTGTAAGAGATAATCCCCACAGCTTCAAACACATCCACCATAGTGGAGTGGTGCCATGAGTGCGGTACTTGGACCAGGAGCCCAGCTGCTGGACTTCACTGAGCTGCTCTTGTCATCACCGAGCTTCAAGGGCTGCACTCCCTTGAATGTGGAGAACATAGGGAGTCGGGCGTGTATGGAGTCTGTCTTGATGTTCGGCAGCACCTTTTGTGTTGTGGGGCAACAGGACTTCGACTCCAGACACTGCTGACTCCGTATGTCCTCTGCATTCGAGGGAGTGCAGCCCTTGGACAAAAATGATGTAATCATTGCGACTCAATAAAATTTTTTATGGACCTTACCCAGATTTTATTTATCAAAGTTTTTATGCTGAACAGAGACTAATTTGTTTTGCGTTGGAATTTTTCCTGCCTTTGTGAAGGCTACTTGTTGTAATGGTACGCTTGAATCTGTTAGTATTTTGCAATATTGAGCATTGCCATGCTGTCTAGGCACTTAAAAGTTGCTATAACTCATTTTCTCTTCTGACCAAACAAGCATAGTGCTCATCTTCAATATTCTCTCTGTTCTATGGTATTCCCTACTTATCAAATGATATTTTTCTTGTTTATAATATTCGCCAATGGGTACTAAGATAAAAGTGCATCTAGTGGTCCAGACACACAAAACCAGTCTTTGTTCAACTGACTTTCGTCCCTGGCATATCTTGTCATTTGAAGAAGTCGATACAAAGAGGTTCCACTTAAAAATTTTCAAAAGTTATTTCATGAATATTTTTACAGGTTCACCTGCTTCATGTTGACCTCATCTCCATCTAAAGGCTCTATTGTTCTTTTTATTGTTATTACAGCTGATAGTATCCTTTGCCATGTTAATGGCTAGTAATCATGGTAACTTATGGCATGGAAGGTGACATAACTTTTCTTTTATCTCATAACTTTCCCCAATGTTTATTACTATGTTATGTATAATTTATGAAATTGTTATTTTTTCCTCTCACTTTTCTTATCAGGAGTAGAGTTAGTTTAGTTTTCTACCAGTTAAGGTAGGTCTAAATGGACATTAATTATTCCAACGATGACTGCATTTTGTACCATATTTCATACCATATTTTCAATCATTCCATTTCGATAATCATAATCCCTTTTTTTGTACTTATAATACCCTTGTTGCATATATTTGTAGAGTAATGAGGGGACCATATGTTCATAAAAGTTGTAGATACAGAATTTGCTTCGTATTAGTTAGGAGACTGCTCAGTCACCTTAGTCCCAATTAATTGCAGTTGAAATGCAAACCATGTGATAAGTGTTGTATCATGTAAAGTCTGAGTTTGCCAGTTCTTTTATTAAAGTTAGCGGATGGCAAGAGCCAAAACCAGTGATGTTATCAATACCAGAGCAGAACAATACCTAAAAATATCTTTTCATGAAAATATTGAAAGGTTCATTTCATTCCGAAAAATCATACGAACTTAATTTTCACGTTACTCCCAGATCAAATAGGTTTGCATTTGGTAAAAGTATTTAAATGAAAGTTTCTGCGGGGTTCAAAAGGTGAATATTTTATTGATTTTTACCTTATACGAAAGTGAACCGCTTTCAAAATTGTAGTCTATTGAGACACAAAGTGATAAAAAACTTTAATGAAGTCTTATCAAAAATAAGTGTAGCAAGATGAAAAATATTGTAATGTACTTATAGGTCAAATATACAGGTACACTAGAATGTGAGAATGGTTTAAGAAGGCTATATCTGTACTAGGTAATAAGAATAGAATTTACTGTAATTGGAATAATTTTTAATTAGTTTTTTCATAAAATTGAAAGGAATCTCAAATATTTTATCTGAAGATATATGACTAAGGATGTTGGAAAGGAATTTAGCACATTCGTAAGTAGGGCTCTTCGTAAAACTTACTACTGGTCTTAAAGAATGATCCGGTTATTAATCTTTAAGTAACCCGTAGAGTTTTGGTGGAGTGCTATTGTTTGTGGATAAATAGCATTTTGTTTTAAAATCGATTTTATTTTCTTTGAAAAGTTTTAAATTTTGTTTGTTGTTAAATTTTTCTTTAGGTGAATTCACCATAAATTTCCGTATCCTTCAGTAGTTCTTGTATTTTCTGGTCATATTCTTGTTTATACATAACTACTGTCCTGTTTGATTTATCTGTTACTATTTTAGAATTTTAACCATTTCCATCCTAAATTACAATTTACAATAGAATACCAAAAGAAAAACTCCATTTCCTGGATATGATACTAAAAGAAATTTCGACAGTTCATTAACAATAGATTGATGGAAAAAATCACACAAAACAGATATATAGGTACCTAAATTTCCAATCCCACCACCCTCTAAAACATAAATTACATACATACAGCTCATGCACTCAGATTCAAAGACCTTAATTTAAGCGATAGGGTTTTCCAAGAAAAAATTTTAAAAATTGTTGAAGGGATTTTAAAGAAAAACAATTTTCCCAAAAAACATTCAATGGATTGGTTACCTATATTAATTGGGATGTAACTGTTAGAGAAAGCAAAATGTTTTATTGGGAAGCTATGGGAAAAGTGTTTACTTCTTTCCCAAGCAGGTTCAGTTTTCCATTGCTCAAGGGAACTCGTTATTTCAAGTGTTGTAGGTCGTAGTGAACTTTTGAAATGAAATAATACTGCATGTGTGTGCAAAATATTGTAGTGAGGGTGATTCATGGTCTGCTGAGATGTCAAATCTGAGATGGTTGTAATGGTTTGAGGTGAAAACTGTGGGAGAAAAAGATCACACGATAACTTGAATATTGATAGAGCTCATTGGAATGTGACGGCTGAAGCAGTTATGATATTGGGGATGCAAATTACATTCTTAGGTGAGACTGATGGAAGGATATTTTGATTTCAGGTGTTGCTGAGCTTAGGAGAGGTTGGCAGCAAAAGGCTGTATTTTAGTCCTGATTTAGTAACAAAAACATCAGCAGCAGATTTTGTTGTTGATGTAATGAAAGCAATTAAAAAATTGATATTATCAATGATGCATGTGTAGCCCTTGGTATTGTAGTGATAAAAGTTGATTGGAATTGTAATATTTTGAAATGAAAATAAAAAAAATCAAACTGGTGTTGTGTTAACATTGAATGCTTATCCTTGCCATGCAAGTGTGTATTAGTCGGAGGGAAAAGTGCGAATGAAGGTAGAATTAAGTTGTTGAATAATGGTGCGATTGGTGATAATAATATGAATAATCTATGAATCTGTAGAGTAATATTTGGGAAGAAAATGGAAGGGTGGAGGCACCTGGCGGTGCATGGTAGAAGTCGGCCGTGCGCGTGTTCCCTGTAGCGTAAGGCAGCGTTACCGGAGGGGGGTACGAGTAGGTTAATAAATATTGATTTTGGGGAATAAGCATGAATGATAATTCAAATTAATTGTAATGGTATAGTGGAGCAAAATAAGAGGATTGTAACGGAAGAATCTCCGATTGGATTCAGCCATAATTAAGTGAGTAAATGAGGAAAGTAAATGAGTAATCAATATGTAGAAAGAGGAAGACATTAACCAGACGGAGCTTGTACCCGGGGGATTGGGGGTGGGGTTTTAAGGTGGACACTTTCATAACCCAAGTTTCTTACCGTACATTCTTAAATTCATTTCGAAGAAATGGTATAAGAAAGTATTGTTTCTTTGGGTATTGAGACAATATTAGAGAGTGAAGAAATAACCGACATAGCCCCCCCCTCTGAGAAATTTTCCACCCCCAGAGCAAGGGGGCGTCTCCCCTCCGGGAAACTCCCCCCGCCCACGTGGGACCAGCCATCAACCACGACTAGTCCCCCCAGCAAAGGAGCCGTCATCTCCACGACGGACTCCCCCCTCCCTTAAGTCCCCTCTCTCAAGCTAACCCACAGAGCGGAGAACCGCATACACCTATTCTGCCGAGTGAGCCACGCCACCTCAAGAGGATCGGCTTCATGGATGCAAAGCCTAGCGGCGCCAATTACGACCAGCTACAAGGGTGGGCCATAGTGGCGGCCACACCGGGCCAGTAAAGGGCATTGCATCGGCAGTGAACCAATCATGCTCTGTCGTCAAGTGAAATCTCCAAGCCTGGTCTACTCCATAACTATTTTCGCAATACCTAATCGTGAGAGCTAATTTTAAATATTCATAACATCTGCTTCTTGAAATAATAAGGGTTTTTGAATGTTTTGTTTGTTAACTGACTTTTTTGTTTTTATCCGGTCATACTTTATGAACCACCAAATTATTATAAATTATCCCTATGAATAACATAAGCTGTTCAGGAGTTAACTCTCTTGTCATTGCCATCTATTGCTAAACTTTGAATTTACTTTCCTACACATCTGCCCTCTCTCGGTGAAACAAGCGCCGGGATTTTCGAAGTCGTCATTACGCTAACGATAGTCAAAATTTAGTTAATACGGTCCTTTATACTCAAACAATATCGATAATTAAGGTACCGTTTTAAGGAGTAAGATCTCCACTTCTGGAAAATCCTTAATTTACAGTTGCACTATATGTTATTTGTGTGAAAATCGAAGTTGAAATTATTTGTTATATTTTTTCGTGGGAGCATTGTTGGTTGCCTATACTCCAGGATGACCATGAAACTTTAAAAGGGACGCATCGTAGTTATAATAATGTTCTCCACCTATATTATTTTTGAAAGGCTTTCCTCCGTAGTCGCAAATATACAAAAATTGATTTGATGAATGTTGTAATGAACTTTGTTTTGTTAACCACGTTATTGCCATAAATGTGCACAGGTAGTCGGTCAATTCATAGTATCTACCAGGAATCCAGGAAGAAATTGGTGTGTATTGTAGCATTCCAATAGTATAGCAATATTACAAAAGCAAATGGTATTATAACATATATTATTTAACATTCTTCAGTTCTATTTTTTGAATCAATATTAGTGACAAGGGAGGTAAGCCTTTCATTTTTCCATGTAACAAGTATAGGCTTGAGAGTATCCCTGAAATAACCTATGTACATATCCCTGAAAAGTATCCTTGTATATAGGCAACTTAAAATGCTCCCGCGAAAAAATAATAATAATATCCTTCAACTTCGATTTCACACAAATAATATATAGTGCAACTCTAAATTAAGGATTTTCCAGATGCGGAGAGCTTACTCCTTAAAACGGTACCTTAGTTATCGATATTATATTGTTTGCGTATGAAGGAACGTATTGACTATCGATAGCATAGTGACGGCTTCGAAAATCCCGGCGCTTGTTTCACCGAGAGGGGGCAGATATGTAGGAAAGTAAATTCAAAGTTCAGCTATAGGTAGCAATGGCAAAAAATTTAATTCCTGAACAGCTTATGTTATTCATAGGAATGGTTTGGGGATTAACTTGAGTGTTGAACAATGAAAAATAAGTCCAAAAGGTAAACAAAGGAAATTGGCTAAGTCCAAAGTGGGTGCTTTCCAATCATCGACGCAAGTCGACACAAGTCAACTTGTGTCGCGTGTAGTGCTTTCCAATCAGTGTGTGTCGCTAGTGTGTCAAACGCGAGTCGACACACGGTGACACACCGGTAATGGTGAGTTACTGAAAAAAGAAGAAAGGGCGGCGCAAGCTTTAAATCACAATACGTCTGCAAAAGACATATTGAAAATAACCCATAATTCAGAACAAATGTTTAAGTAAAGTATTTTCTTAATTAATCATCCTACAACTCATTTTTCTGAGTCTCATCTGAATCTCATCTTCATTAATAACGATCTTGCTATAGCAATATTTGCACTGCTAACAATAAGTCAAATAGAAGGAAGCTCTTGATTTCCTTCCTACAAAAACGCACCAATCACGAGTCCCCGTGAAAGTCCTTAGCGCATCAGCTACTGCGCATATGAAACTTGCTTTCCATTCGTGAAGACACAAGTCGACTTGAGTTTCCGCGAGTTAACTCAAAGCGACGCATGAGTCGCTTGAATGGAAAGCACCCAGTATAAACAATGCATTGAGAGTTGACAAACTGTTTATTGGAAGTAGAAGTACAAGTACTATATGCAAATACCAAAAAGCAAAGCATGAAAATGAAAAGGCAAGCATTTGTTTGATGAAATGCATTCAACCACGCTAACCAATTATTTATTGGCATGGCTGCATGCAACACATGAGAATGATGGTGGGCAATGCAACAAAGCTCTCTTGAACAAGTAGCTAGAATTCTTGACATCCTCTTGTAGTTGTGGAAGTAGAAGCACTTGAGTGATGCACTGTGCCAATTCAGCTGTGGTGTCTGAAATCTTTTCATCCAATGCCAGATGAACTGCAATTACCACAGGTACAACAGCATCTAATACTGGTAGTAAGTTGAAATCTTGGCTACCGTCCAGTATGACGAGGATGGATGTGGAACACCTGAAAGATTAGACAGTTATAAGTAAACGTTGCAGAGGCTGAAAAATTAATTAGGGAGAAGAGTTGTTTCCAGATAATGTTCAGTAATCTCACATTCATGTTCTATTGCTGGTATTTAAGCCTAAGTGCCACTTAAGTTACTTATTACCAAATATGCTTCCAAATTGTTAACAACTACATAGAATCAGCTATCAAGTTCTGCTGATTAGTAATAACTAACCATGACCTTGCTCTGGTTTAATGGTTATCAACAAAATGAGTAACAAGATATAGGGGAGTTTAAACAGTGATCTAATGACCGTATCCTTATGTAATGGTATCCAAATTTTCATTGCCGTGACAGATATTCACTATGATGTTTTCAAACCCCTTTTTGAATGCTTTAGTTTTAAATGCTATCTCTGAACTTCGAACACGCTCTTAAACTATTTGTCACCAATGACAAATTCAATATTAAGTTAAAGTCAATTATATAATGTTCAATATTAGATGCGCTGATTTACTGCAAAATTATCAATAAAGTGAGTATGAAAGTATTCAGCCCACATATGTAAAAATCACACAGAGTGTAAATTGGGCTTAATACATCCATCTCTATCCCATAACTTCAGTCTTGTAAATTTGCTTAAACATGACAAGTTCCAACCAGGATGTGATAACCTCAAGACCTTAGATCTAATTAAATAAATGAATCTTAACTTCCTTGGAACCAAAATGATGAATCCATCATTTTTAATGCAATCTATTTCAATAGGTATATTCATTAATGTTTGGCCGGCACCTAATTCTAATTTACCAAAATTGACAACTACATATAATGCATAACTTGGACGATATCTGCACTCTGAATACCCTACACAGTGCATGAAATTTAAATTGCTGAAATTTTATTTCTATTAAATTTTGAAGTAATTCGTAGATTTTGGAATTGGCCCGAAAGTCGAAGCATAGTGTGCAGTCGAAGCCACTATTTAATAGCGTAGCTATTTTAAATTTAAAAATATTACCAAACCAATGAAAATGTCTATTTCGTCTTTGATATTCATTCACGATTGAAACAAATTTGCTAAGGTCTACGTAATGTTTGATGCCTCAAGTGAACTACACTATTGACGTAAATTGATAAAAATAACTAAATACCAAATGCTTGAACTTACCTTTTCATCAAATTTTGAAGTAATTCCTAGATTTGTTGCAATTTGCCCAAAAATGTAATCAACGTGTGTAGGGGATGCTAATATTTTTTCAATTGTTTGTTATTAAATATTACTGAACTATATGCCAAATAGCTAGTTCGTCTTCAATATCCACTTCGCAAGTGAAAAAGTATTTGCTTCAGGTGGCATAAAGTTTAACGCCCTAAGTGGACTGCACTAATGATGCGTGCATTAATGAAAACTAAACACCAATAATAATAAATAAATGCTTCAAGTTTTACTGTGCAGGTAACACTAGGAATTTCGCCAAAAAAAGCAACGTTACTATCGTATTTCTGGTAGAAGTTCTGAAAAAAATTAGCCTGACGATTCAGATAATCGTTTATTGTGATTTGACTATCAATATCAAATAAAAATGCCAGAGTAAAATCTTTCTATTCATAAGCTGAATTGACATTTGTATAACACAAAAGGAATGCCTCATTTAAACGAAGTGTTGACAAATGAAACTATGTGTTCTTTCATATGTGTTGAAGTAACTGGAACGTCACTTGAAAGATATCCTTAGGAAATTCTACTACAGAAACAGAGCTACCTGCGCAAAATCTTCGATCAACTATATTTATGTTAGGTTACAATTGACAAACCTCTCAGTGGAAGCAAAACAGACCTGAATCGACTCAAATTCAACATTAGATGAACTCTTTATTTATCACAAGTACCTAGTGCAAAAAAATAAGGCAATGAGAAGTAGTGATAGATCGATACAATTTTTTGTGAAATGTGAAATAGTTTGCTGGTACCCAGTAAACAAAAAGCTGCAGCAGCGCTAATATTGGGATGTTAAGGTTGCAAGTGCTAATCGCTGTGATGTGATCACAAAAGCAGATTCAGAGCGCGACATGTTACAGGAATGTTACACGAGTACCCTGGTAAAAATCGGCAGCTCGCTTGGGCGTGACGGTCGCGTGAATGGAGAGGTGATAAAGCGACGGGGAGTTTTCATCGCTCTCCGTTTACTCTCTGATATTTCGCTCGCTCGGATCACTCTTCCATTATTCCTCCATGAGAGTGAAAGGAGCGCTCTTTCTCGCTTCAATAGCGCTTATTTTCCCGTTCCCCGTTTGCTCTTCCATCTCTCTTATCGGGACGCATACGAAGACTCCATGTGCTACTTCATGTGCGCTTCGTTGAAAGTGCTGCCACAATTATGAATTTTGTGAAGAAAAATGTTGAATACTTAAACAAACAATTACACGGACCGTTAAGTGTCAACAATAATCATCCAATATATATGTTAATATTATTTTATACCTTTCTTTGATGGACAACTTGAGTTTCAACGAATGTGACTACGTTCACTTAGAAATATTTAATGTGGTAACAATGTTGTATACAAAGGAAATATTTTTGCTTGCTCTCGAAAATGACAGTCAGTATAAAGAAGTAAATGCCATTACTACATTTGGTAGGTATATAACTGACTTTTAAGGAATATAACTGGGTGGACTTTGAAAATTTTTCACAGACATTTCGTATATGCTAGCTGTATAGCGAGTTCTTTAATTAATATTATCCATATTTTTCATTTATGAATTTGTGCGTCAATATATTAATAATAGTTCATATCTACAAGCCAATCGCCATAGTCGGCATTAATCTTGACCAAAGATTGTTACTGACTTTGTTGACATAATACATATAGGTTCTGATAATATGTTGTAGTATCATGTAGAAATTGATACTTACTCCTGTTAAAGCATCAAGAACATTAAATATGGTCATACTGTAATTAATCATTACATTACAGGCTTGAATAATTCATGCATGTTAATGATGTGTAGTATCTAGTTAGTTTATTTGCTTGGCTCTAGTTCATGAATATGTATAGTTATTCTAGTTATTCGAAAGACAACAACGTGAAACCGGATGTTTACATAAACAAAGCACTCCCACCACCTACTACTTAAGCATTTGATAGATTGAAACTCATTCATATAATAGTACGAGTAAATAAATATGGAAATAAAGCAGACAATAAGTATTAATATATTTTAAAATGAGAATAAATGCTTAAAAATTATAATTCTGAGTACATAGAAACCCTATTTTGAATTAAGATGCTAACTTGACTCTAAATGCAGTGCGTGAAAACCTCCATCTTGGTTTTGGTGTTATAATACATGTTATATCACGGTGGTGTTTACTTTCCGTGTTCATCATTTCGTGAAGTTTTGGTGGCTACTGCATGTGGAGCGGAAAGCCATCTCATGTGCTTAAATTAGTTAATTGTTACAAGAAGTGTTATCTGTGGTCACGTTTAAGTCATTCAACATCTCAATGCCTTGTGTAGACCATGAAAAAGGAAGTTTTTTTTTGGCATTCGTTCCGGGATTAAAATTGAAGGAATACTGCGACGAAGCGAAAGGAACGGATGGATTTTGTGATGTGAAAATCCTCATTCTAGGAGGTATGTTTTGAACTGGATAATGATAATGTGTTAATATAATATTATTGAGCAGAGAATGTTCGCACACTGCATCACTGAAAATATACAAATTTCTCTTACGAAATGTTTGCTTAACAGTTCCGTTTTTTTCGTAGATGAGTCTATTGCCACCATTACTTCGCAAGGTTCCGGGACTACGGACGAGATTTTTATGGCATTGTTAGCATCATAGCATCGTGCATCTTATTGTTAGTGACCGAGGAGGCAAGGGTGAGTTCATTTGTTCAGTGAACTTTCATATTTGTGCTTTGTATGCTTATACACATTTATGCTTTTTGTGCCATGTCCTGACGGAAGGTCGTTGAATTGAAAGGAGCGGCTGTAAACTATTCGAATTTAACTGTTAATAGTTCCTTCCTGCTTTAAATAATAAATAGAAACATTTGTTGTTATTGCAATATTTAAGCCTTCTGATCGTGCTGCTTTCAGGTGTCTTTTTGTGGAGGAGCCAAGAAGAAGACAAAAAGCCAAAGAATGTATTTCTGAGTGTCACCATTGGATGCAAGATAATTATTGATTCCTCTTGGAAATGTATAATTAATGACTGATAATAAATGTAGAGGTAAATAGATGCAAAAGAGTTTAAATTGTCCACCCTCTTCTTGTTTTGTAACTTTCGTAATGAATGTTAATCGGAATTATTCTAGGAACGAGTGTGTTACGAAATTAATCAGAAGTGTGATCTATTTCCTTTGCTAAAAATAAGTAACCGTAGTTGTGAAATTTTACCGTTTGAGGTAAAGGTTTTCATGTAGATATTTTGAGCAGTTAGTCGTGTCGTTTAAAGTCGCTCTGTTGTTACAGTGATGGCAATAAAAATCTGGAAATAATATTGTCTGCCGTGGCACCTCTATAATGTTCATAAAATTTAGATGGGAAAAATTAGATATTCTTCGCCGCAATATTGAATATTTCGTTCACGAAATCAGAATTCCTTTGTTTCAAACTCGTTTAAGATTTCAAAATTGTGTTTATAATTAACTTCGATTGTATTTCTTGTGTTTGAATTTTATTTCAATTTTCATAGCGTATTATCATTAGTGAACGTGACGTCGAGATGTCAATTATAAGCATACGGCAAGATTTCCATACGCGCTTCGTCATGGCTCAAGTTCCATTTCCATTACGAGTATATCACTTTCCAAGTACGTTCCGACCATCCTATGCACTCTCCATAGGCTCTCGTATCACTTTCTGTTTGCTTCCGCCCGAGAAGAACGCGTGCTTTCCGTTTGCGCTCCGTGACGCTCGAAATCGAAACTTAATTTACACTCCGATGTTCCACTTTCCGCTTCCTTAAGCATCCGTTATCTCTCCGTTTGCGCTCATCAATCTCTCTATTAGCGCTCCAATTGAAACTTCGTTCTCGCTTCCTTCACGCTATATTTTCACCAGGGTAGAAATCACCGCAGTATCAGTCTTTAGAAATTAATCCTCGATATAAGATAATCTGAGTGAACAGTCTTCTTTACACACTGTATCCGTCTATCCTCATGTCTACATGAGGCGACCATTGTTAGGCTGGCACATATTTAAATTAGACCTAGCGGTAGTAACAATAGGTAGGATATATAATGCACAAATTCCATTGCCAGTAAAAAATAATGTTAAAAATTTAGCCATCTTCTTTCTTCTAAATATATTTGACACTTTTGGCACCTTTTCAAACATCATTTATAACTGATAAAAGCATTTGTGTCTTGATACAAACTATTTTTTTGTAACAAATGAAAATGTTTTACTTCAAAAAGCTTTAGGAACCACTGAGCAGAACCTATTTCGCTATCGTCATAAAACAAACCGTTTAACTGAATGTGCCTGTATTTCTCAAACTGCACTACAACTGTGTTGTTCCAACTACGTTGCATCCACAAATCAATTTTCAATACCATTTCAACACTGTCAAGTGAACGCAGTTTTATTTCAGTTTCGAATCCGTTTCGATACATTTTTGTAATAGTATACTGAGACAAAGCTGGCAGTAAAATGAATTAATGATCTTTTCCAAAATCGCAACAATCGGAAAATATCGATTGAATGGAGAATGTAAAGTAGTTGACGTTAAATGATATAATTGAGGTAAAATAGATGGAAAGACCCCACAAGTAAAAACAAGAGGTACGTGGCCCTAATAAAGAGTGACTATGGAAAGCAGAAGTGCTGGAGTGAAACAAGCTAGCAGTCCTTTTGGGGTGATAGTAGGATTCAGTTTTCCTCCACCTAACCCCTTAAAAAGATTAGGCAGGAGTGAACAGCAGTCATCAACCAAGGAATGAAATAAAACTATGTTCAACGGAGGTATTTATTACAGTAAAAGATTCGTGCATTAATTTTAAGTGGTGAGGACTACCTAGAAAGCATTTGATGTTGCATTGAAAGCAAAAAAAATGTGAGAATCAAAGTATTCATATAACGTAGACCACCTAAGATACGTTAGAATATACTGTCGAACATTGACGAACTAGATTCAGAGATTAGCTAAGTTACTTCACTAAACAATAATCATTGTATTCTAGGGAGGGGATTGAAATCTGCCTTAATTGCTGGAATGCATCTAGTTTTGTATCAGGAAGTAACGATAAAAAACTCAGGACCTCACTACTGTGCAGTTATGTAACACTATTTTCAGTAACTGATGTCCTTGACTAAAGGAATTTGAATTCTCAAATAATTGACAATTAATTAAACGGGGTCGACTAAATTTAGTTACTGGTAACTGAATCAGTGATGATAGAAAGGGACAATCTAGTATTTTCCCTGGGCGCTGACAAAAAATTTCTAGTTAAAAAGGGAATACATGTTTTATAAAGCTAATAATTGAAATTAAAAAAGAATAATGTTTCACTTAACGTATTTAGTTATCAAACTATAAGCAAATTTGTAAAAATCATTAATTAAACGCTCAGCTGTAAACTATAATTCCAAGTATATTGGAATGGAACCATACAGAAGTAAAATAATGTGAAGGTAAAAAATTCATTGATGCAACGAGAAGTGTGTGAAGCCCGAGTTAAAAAAAAGCGAATATGGGCAAGAAATTAGTGAGAATTCCAAATTATTTTGATGAAGTCTGAAGCACACTTAAAGGGAGCATGTGAAATGCCTTTAGTAATTCTCGAATCCATTTCTGCTGGAATATTTGAATGATAATTGGTTTCGGTAATATGCACACAAGTTCTAATACAGCAACAGTGCTTTCACTTAAAAGTGAAATATCGACCACTAAGATTTTATGTAAGGCTAATGAATTGAGTTCTTTCCCAAAACGATTGTTTTCCTCAAGTTTCCCTCATGCTGACGTATGGCCGAGTGTCCAACTAATGTCAAATTTTACATCATGCCGCAAAGTAAATATACAAATAGAATTGAACTCAAATTTTACCGATCTCCTATCAAACGCCTGCTTCTCATCTCTGCAGTGAACTTTAAGAGTACTGTAGATGCAGATGACATCCAAATTCACCCAATTACTAAATTTAGTAGAACAATTCTACACAAAGCTGACAGAAATGAATGAAGAGGACAATTCATGCTTGACTTGATATTAGAGTTACAATTACAACTCAGAAACCACAGAAGACAAACTATTCAATATTACTGGCTACTTTAACAGCTTCAGCGGAAGACCCAAGAATATTAAGGGCAAGGCATAGACTTAGGGGGATGATCACACAGACATGCCTGACAACACTTTCAATGTAGTTACAGTTATGAATATAGTAATTGAATGCAGAATAATCAAATTGAGGACTGGAAGGGGGACTATAAGGATATTTACGAAGCAATTCAGTGGGAGAAATTATACAGTAAGTCCTCGACTTATGCGAATCCGAGTTACACGGATCCGGAGTAACGCAAATATTCAGTTAGGCCGGTGTTAAGGTCTGCAAGAACCGACGCGGGAGCGAAATTCGCGCGGGACAAAATCTCTCGGCGCAATAGGAACCAGTACGCGCAAACCGACGCGAATCCCGCCCGGCGGAACACGGACCCGCCGCAAATATTTGGTTCGCCGCTTGCCGAGTTTCCCTCGTCCCACGACTAGTCTAGCGCAAAATTACTGTGATAAATGTGGACAGGAGAGTTCACTGCAGCGGTTAAGAAGTATCCGTTACTCGATCCGAAAATCAATGAAAATAATTAGGTCAAATACTTATATAAGGACGCTTTTTGAACATTAATTGCAAATAGTATTTTTTTTAATTAGAAAGTATTGCTTACTAATATTCCTTCCTCGGTTTGTCTTCTGCCAATGCGATTACGAAGAGAGCTTCATCTTTGTCAGATTACACTTCCATAGTCTTAACACTGAAGTGGAAGTATGTACTGACGCCCGCACGCGCCCTGAAGTCCCGCGAACGTATCGCTTTGGTCTGAGGGACATTAAGCCTGCCCCCTTGGTGAATTTCGCCCCCGCGTCTCACGATGGTGTGTTCAGATCACAGATGTTCAGGCCTAATGTTTCGTTTTCTCCAAGTTTCTGTTGCCGCGGCAGATACACCGGTGACGACCTGAGACTGTGTCAAGCGCACAAGATTTGTTGCCAAACTACGGCAACACTCACTCTAGTTAAGGTCATTGCATAGTTCGACGGGTGTTGATTTGATCATGGTGAACGTAAAAAAATTAATGGGATTACCTTTTTCCTTTCCGTCGTCTTCGATGAACCCTTCCTAGGCCTCTCGCAACCTTTTCAACCTTGTTTTTACTTTTAAGTCTGTAAGTCCGTGGACTTCACATACAATAATGCCTCTCTGCGAGGCATCAAATATATATAAATAAATGCACGTCAAACATTAATACACAGCAACCGCAATCGATACACATTCACACCAGTTGGTGAGAGAAAACAGACTGGACTTACAGACGACGCCATAAGTAGCGTCGCGTCCGGAAGTCCTCGGTATGAGGTGTTATATCTGGTGAAATTATACTTCATGTAAATTGCTGAACTATGGTTTAATGTCCTGCAAACTTTTGTGATCTCTCCGAGTGTTCAATAATGCTACCAAGGTAGCTAAAACAAGGCTATGGTTACCATCTAAACATACATTAAAGTCTATGGCTACCATCTAAATATACATAACATAACATCTTTCTATACATTTTTTTAAGCATTGAATGGTTAACTAGTGAAAACAACTTACGAATATAAAATAATCTTCAATGAACATAAAATAATTACATACAATTATGAAACATTTTAAGTACACACACATTCACTTAGACATTTGAGCACATAAATATTAAATTTTGACCACACAAATATTAAATAACCTTCAATTAACAAAATAATTATAACATACAATTATGAAACATTTTAAGTACACACATATTCACATAGATATTTGGGTCTTGGCGTCTCAATGAAAGCTCGCGATAAGGTATCTGCCACAAGCATATCATTACCAGGGCAATACTGTAAATCTAACAATAAGTTGTATCGCAGAAGTCTCAACCGAATTCTCTGTAGTCTTGGGCTTAGTTCACAAACGTCTTTACGCATGATTGCTTGCAATGGCTTATGATCAGAATGCACAGTAACAGGTCTCCCATAAATAAATTCCTGAAATTTTTCTGTGGCAAACTGAACTGCTAGGAATTCTTTTTATATTGGAGCCCACTTTTTCTCTGGTTTGGACAAGCTCCTAGAAGCAAAACTAACTGGGTGACCCCCTTGAATAAGAAAGCTTATGAGCTATCAGTTTGAATTAGTACTGCCTTGGTTGGATCAAAGATTTTTAAAACAGAACTTTTAGTAAGCAGAGATTTCAAAGTTTCCACAGCCACCTCATGCTCCGGTTCCCATTTCCAAGGATTAACTTCCTCAGTTAACTCCCTCAGAGGAGATGAGACTACTGATAAATTAGGCACAAACTTCCCCAAATATATTACCATACCCAAGAACCGCATTAACTCAGCTTTATTTCTAGGAGTTTTCATTTTAGTAATTGCATTGACGTTTTTAGGATTAGGTCGAACGCCTTGCTCTGATATTACATTTCCTACAAACGTTCGTTACCTCTTTACGTCTCAACTGAAGTTTATCAGGATGAAACTTAACATCACTTGGTTTAGCCCGCTCCAGCACTTTTTGAAGAATACGGTCTGATCTTTTTCAGTTTTAGCAGCGATAGTATCGTCAAAATATATCTGAACTCATGGAATATCATCAAATATTTAAGAGTTTTTCTTTTGAAAAATTTCTGGAGCACAATAAATTCCAAAGGGCATACGATTAAACTTAAACCTCCCAAAAGGACAAATGTACATAAAAAATAACATTTCTTCATCCAACACAACTTGGCGAAAACCATGTTTTAAATCTAGAACTGAATAGGTGGAATATCCACTCAGATTGGAAACTAGCTCATCCGGCGTTGGTATGGGATAAGGAGCCCATTTTATGGCAGCATTTAAGTGTCGTGGGTCCAAGCACAATCGTAACTTACCGTTTGGCTTCTCAACTACAACTAAATTGCTAACCCAGTCAGTTGGCTGGTCCACAGAGGATATAATTCCTTCCGCCACAATCTGATCCAGGGTGTCCTTCAGTCTCCCATGCAGGCTAAAAGGGACACGTCGAGATTAACACACCACTGGGCGGCAGTCTTCTTTTAGATCAATATGTATGGAATGGCCAGGAAAATTGCACAGCCCCACGAACACATCCTTGTAGATCCTCCGTAGATTCTCCTCCGATCCCAGTCTAGAGATAATGTCCAATCTTTTTACAAGTTCCAGTCTTTCACAGTCCTCTGAGCCGAGCAATGGTATTCCCCTTGGTAAGTCTACCACCACAAACTTCACTCTAGAGCGTTAATTAGTCTTGGTGATACACGGCAGCTGAACAGTCCCTGCCACAGGGATCGGTGTCCCACCATAGGCACTTAATGTAGGCTTTGCCTGACTTTCAACCGCTGGCCAACCCAATTGACTCGTTATAGTCATGGGCAAAACACTGCTCTCCGCTCCAGAGTCAAGTTTAACTTATATATTTCCCTGCAACTATCAGTTCTGTCCACCACGTATGATTGCCACTTACTACCTCTCGGAGTTGATAGGCGTGAAAAGTTTCCTCATTCCTCTCAGCTGTTACGGATGCAACACTGAGTTACTCAATGTCCCTTGCGGAGTTGTCCATCTCAACATGATTCACGTTCCGCAGCTGTCGGTTTTGTGATTCCGATGGGTGAACGCTTCGACACACCTTAGCAAAATGATTGCGCTTCTGGCATTTAGCACACGTTTTCCCCCGGGCTGGACACTTGATTATCTCCGTGCTGATAACCACACATTGGAAACGGCCCGTGTGAACTTACGGGTTGCCTTTTTTGATGAAATTGACCGGTCATTGCTGCATGCATTACATCAAACGAAGTGTTCCCGGAACTTTTCCTGGATGCATTTCAGCTGGGCTCGACTTGATTCCATTGAACGGCAGATGTCAATGGCACTATCCATCGTCAGAGCATTGCCTTTCTGCAAAAGTTTCTCCTGCGTTGAGGAATCCTTCACCCCCACCTGTTGGTATAATAATATACATAATAATATTGCACATACACATAAACATACAATTATATAATGCTACCAAGGTAGCTAGAACAAGTCTATGGTTACATCTAAACGTACATTGAAGTCTATGGTTACCATCTAAATATACAATACATAACATGATGAGCGTACATTGGCTATTTGTTCCGTCGTGCCATAAATACGATATGTAGCGCTTTAAAATCCGTCGCTGGGCGAAAGCCTGGACGGCTCTATAAGAATCTGTGTTCTTGATCCTTTACTAGCTGTCGCCGCGTAACTGTCGCGACGACAGAAATCCGAAGAAAACCTAGGCCTGTCACCCCCCTTAATCAACGTCTTTTTTCGGTGTAATTTGACCATCCCGCGTAAGTCGACGCGCAGTTAACTATCTACTCCACAGATGACGTCTGTTATCCATCATAACAAAAAAGAACGTTTTGAGTAATTATACTTCAGATTTAAATATCCAATAAAATAAAGATTGGATTTGTGTTACTCTCCGAATTGTCGTATTATGGTAATTTAATATCCTCTCAAAAGATGGCGTTTTCTGTAATAGTCAATGATTGGCGCCAACCGCGGTAAAATCAGCACCGCCAATGGTTCAAAAATGGATAGGCAAGTTGTTGCGTTTCGACTTACGCGAAAATTTGTGGAACGAATTAACCGCGTAAGTCGAGGACTTTCTGTATCTGGTATGCGATCATACCTCTTCAAATTCGTTTTAATGCATCGTAAAATTTGATCAAGTCAAACTGTTAAATTGAAAGTTATGGTTCCAATCTTAACAAACGATTAGAACCATCAAACGAACCAAATTATGTCAAACAACCATATGAACTATAATAACCCATAGCCATAGTAACTGACACCCAACCCATGAAATATGATATATCAGCTCTGATGTTTCACATATAGTTATTTCAAAGAAAAGGTGAAGAGGCAATGAAGCCGCTTTGTAACAAAACACCACCAGATCGAGATAGTATTCATGACAAACTAAAGAATCGAGCTGACTGACAGGATCAGCAAACGTTGATCATAGAAAAGTATGTAGGTGGAGACCTGAAGATTGAGTATCTGAAATCTTGAGTCCAATGTCTACACAGGGTAAAAGAATAAAATGCAGAAAAATATCGTGGAATTAATCTCCTTAGCGCCGTAAAAAAACTAGTGACAAAAACCACCACAAAACGAAAACGAAATTAACTGAAGAGATGTATGAAGATTCCGAAGCGGATGACTGTGGAATGATGCAATTCCATCGCTGATCGATGTTAACCAGCATACTTCAGAAAATGAGAGCAGCGGGAAGCAAAATAATAAGAAGCATTAAAGAAATATAGATCACAGTATCAGGCGCCACGTAGTGGAATTTATACATATTGGATGAGTAAAAAACTTTAGCAATTTTCCACAATGTATTTTAAAATAATAAAATTACACAACACGTGTTTCGGCTTACTAAGCCATCATCAGGTGTACACTTATAAACTTCCGTGACAGCAGCGCAATATATAGGGAACGGGAAGGGGATGGGGATAGGGGAATTGGTTGGGGGGGGGGGGAAGAGGATGAAGCACTCTAAGGAGTTTGTCCTTGGGACTGTATTAGGTAAGTGGTGGGTTATTTGAAAAAGGAATAGCTAACAATGGGGAATGGATTCGGAAAAGTTGGTCATTCAACAAGAGGTCATTATCACTATGTATAATTTCCCACTGTTCCCATGCGTCCAGTCTTGGGCCTTTTCTTTCAATATGCAGGATTTCCGGAACAAAGAGGCAATGGTGCGATGTCTCCAGGAGGTGTTTGGCCAGCAGTGACGATTTGTCTCCCTTATCCACACACCTTCGATGCTCTTGAAGTCTGGTGGTAAAATCCCTGCCCGTCTGTCCAACGTAATATTTATCACAGCTATAGTTCAAGGGTCGAAAATGAGAATGACAGACCTTTCAGTTGGAGCATCGACAACGAGAAAAGGCTAAGATAAAATTGTGAACGGTTTAAAAATATTATTTCTTACAACAAATTGTTTTTGCTTGCCACTAGTTTCCATTGTTCCGGAACACAGACATTCGTGACCTTTGGTCTCTAGTTGATAAGTAATCTGATTGATTTTTACCTATGAAATGCAAATTGCACCACCCCGCTATTTCGTTATCCACGATTGGGTGTAATGAGGTAATTGGTTGCAATGAAGTCCAGACTTTTTTTTGTCTTTTTTACCAGTTAGGTACCTTTTTATTTAGGGTGCGACAAAACCATTTACCATTGCAACATGTTTTATAATGTTTAAATCTTTCGCGTATGGTGTAGTTGTCAGAGTAACAATTAATATGTTGATGCTGCTAATGTTTGTCGTGTCGAGTTTATTCCCGATAAATAGAATTAATACATTTCAAAGCTGTGTCCGTTTCCCTCAAGATTTGGTTTGAGCCAAGGAAGTATATGGAACATTCTCCCTCACTTTCAATGGTGAAATTGATATTTTCGGGATGTGTATTTAAAAACTTTAAAAAGTGGTCTAATTAGCATAAAGGACTTGTCCAACGGCAGGAAAAATGTACGTATCAATGCCGATGAAGTGAGTTCATTGATGAATGTTGGAAAGAAATAATTTATCTTCAAAACCATTCAAAATGTTAGGTTATCAATGGGGGAAAAGGGGATCCAACTGTTGACCCACCAGTCTGCATGTAAGATTCATCATTATATAAAAAATAATAGTTTGGAAATGAATTTTCAAATGGAATATTTTATCTGAAGTTACTGGATTCATCTATTTCTCTGCTAATTTTTCCAGTTTTTTAGAGTTATTCCCAAGTAAACTGAAGTAAACAGGTTTCTATCATCAACACATGGTTTTCTTCCTGGAACTGTTTCTCAACCTGATGATGATGTGAACATATCTAAATGCGTCACGTTGTAATAAATCTGTGGAAAAGTGCAGATCTGTTCCATTATTCTCTTATATCCCCAACTAATAAAAGTGGACCATTCATTTCACTCACGAAGACAGGAAAATATATCGCATAAGTCAAATCCTGGTGAACGGTTATATCAGATCATTCAAGGTAATATGACTAATCACAGAAAATAATTTGAGAGTATGAGAGACATGAGTAAGCCATAGGATTGATTCATCGCCACGAGAATCATACCAGCCATTAATCTCTCCATAGAGATTTAAATTTGTTGACATGCACAATTCCACAAAGACATGGGGATATCAAGCAATACGACATGGACCACAAGATATGGACGGAAGAGTTTCACAATGGGACTTCAATGTAGTACAACAATCCGTATTCACAATAACAGGAAAGACATGACCGGAGAACTGACATGCGATTCGAATGCTAAATGACAACTATCACTTAAGTCTCTAATTGGAAAAGAGATGAAAATAATTTGCAGTTTGAGCCACATCAGCATAAACTTTGCACAAAGATAAATAGCAACCTTCTAGTGCGTAAAACCACCGTACTGCATTAAAATGATATATTGTATTTCCTTGTCGCCAAACGCAACAAGAGATACAGAAAAATTAAGCTGTGAGGTTGTGGATCCTTAATTAATCGAAGAAATGGATATAATGATTGTATCAAATAACAAACAACTAACAATTGGGACCAGAAGTTACGGGAATAAACAGTTCCTGCTACTCGTTATAATGCTTGAATGTGTGACAGCTAACCATTTCAGGATTTGTACTCGTCGTTCCACTGCTTCAAAGAGGATTTCTACTAAAATAATCTAAACTACGCCCTATAACAGTAGTGCTTTAAAGCAATTGGCTCAGGAATCAAAGTACATGACCACAGGGTTAAATATTTCTCAGATACATTAACAAGCTTTTTACTATGAATAATTAACGTCACTTCTTACTTTGATAACATTCCAGGAAAAAAATACGCTCGCAGTCAAGCACTTACTTTACGTAGAGGACAAAGTTCAGCAACAGAAGTGGTTGATTTCCTGCTTGGTATCTCTTCTCTTGGCCCATCCCTTCTATATGATGCCAATAGTAGTCAGATTAAAGTGTCTTGATGAAGCAGTCACCTCCAAACTGAAAAACAAAAGCCGTATTAGTGTGAGAAACTATGAAAAAGTACACGTAAATGCGGACTTTCTGTTCATGGCTGTTGGAGATATTTCTCCAATGATCAGAATTATAAGAGTTGGGAATGTAGGTTGACAGGTCTGAAATATTTGCCTGCTTATATTCCTTAGGAGATACTTCCAATTTCCGTTAGATTCTTTCAAATTTTATCAATCTTACTTTTCCACGTTCAATTGCATCAGTTATTTTTCGCAGCCTTTGTCTTCCAAGAATTTTTTAAAGTTCATTTATAAGAAATAAGCTCATTTTTCCATCTACTTCGGGTTACTTTAATCATATCCATGCTTTTATTAGTTACAAATTTACATCTCAAATATCCTAGACTTCTTAAATACGTCTAGCCAGGAGTGTGCCGAGTGTATTTAAAAATAGGCGTTTTAATACCCAAATTAATACACGGGTACTCATCGAATATCTGGAGTGTGTGAATCGAATGTGATTCTCATGGTATTCGATTCAGATGAGTGCATGAATATCTCGAAAAGTAAACGAGTACCCGAATTAATATAAGAGCCCATGGATGAGTACATGAATACCTCGATGATTACCCAATAGAATACCAGGATAATTAACTCCACCTCAGCGAATACTTGAATACCTAGTTGATTACTTCTGAATACGAGCACGCGAATGAATACTACTGTGAGTATCCGAGTTCCCACCTCGATATTCATCAAATTCGTCGACTAAGGTACGCACAATTCTCACATCAATATCGCAATGCCATAAAATAATAAGACCTCTTATGTGTACGTAAAAATAACAAAAATCAAGGCTATTGCCTGAACGGGAGAAAGGAGACTTTCATGTGCATTGGGGGACGTCATCACCACGTCAGGTGTTCAAGTGGCAACACCGAAAATTTGGCATTAATCTAGTTCCTTCAGGATTCCGAGCTCTGCAGGCTATGAGGCTAGCGATATTGATTTGAGAGTTGTGAGTACCTCCGCGGTCGAAAGAAAACAGTGGCATTCGTCAATATAGGTACTCCGATACACGCCGGGGTATACATTCATGTGCTCGTATTCAGGAGTATTAAACTTGGTACTCAAATAATAGCCGAGGCTCAAAGTTAGTTATCCTTATATTCTATCGGCTACTCATCCTCTCATCAAGCTATGCATGCAGGTACTAATTGAGGTATTCATGTATTCTTCGTGTACCCATGTATTCATTTTGATACTAGAATACCTGTAAGTGAATGCATTCCTACATCTATCCTCAATGTTCCGGCTCCAAAAATATCTATAGTCATATGTTTATACTTACACTATAGTGACATTATCCGAAACCAAAGAAAATAAATGGGGATTCTTTCTTTTGCCTATGTATACGTCGCTGAAAGGTTGGGTCAAACCTCTTCTGTAAAATTTTCAATCCAGAACTAATTATGCAAGGACAAATTGTAGAATAATACATTCACCTAGAATCTGAATATGGTCAACAATGAGAAGAGCATCTGGGGAAATAGTTCTCAAAGCGGACATTGTTATCGCATTACTTTTAATTTAAATTTACTTTTAAGTTTCGATATTTTTTTCTCACATCGATCAGGAAAGCGCATTATCAATTGGGCTTTAACCAAAGCTATAGTACTAAAACAAACTTAGTACAGTTAATTTCACTGCTGTCAATTTACACAAATTGAGTGCGCAGCCATCCAGTCACTTCCAGGGCCATAATTCAAAAAAATTCTCTTATCAATGTACAACTAATATTTAATAATAACTACGGTCATGACTAATACCTTAAAAATATATGTTATCAATTTATTGGCAATATTTCATGATGAAAGCCACATTTATCTCTCACCTTTGAGTAAATTTTAAATGGGACGGGAAAATTATTCCGTCCCTATGTCGATTTACTCCTTGCCAAGATACAATACTAAATTATCAAGTACCCAAATATTTGGGATAGTTTCTTAAAATGAAATCAACATCGGGGACACTGATCCAACGTAAGTACATTCTTCCTCGAGTTACATCATAACTAGCAATTTATTCAATGGCTACTGCAGAGCAAACTGTTTTAATTGTCAGACGTTTTTAAAAAGAAAATGTTGTGATATATTCAGTTGAATATATTAATAGGTACCTGTTGCAATCGCAACTACGAAAAGAAAGCGTAACTTGGAAACAAGTTTGAATTAATTTCAAAAGTAATTCCCAAAGTGCCCACTTTAGTGTGATTCTATGTAACATTATTGAATGATCAGTTCTTAAATGCGATGTCAAGATCAAGTACCCACATTCCTGTACTGTACGATGGTTAAAGTTTGAATGCGGTCATGGAGATTTAGATGTCCTGGCAATGTTACATATCTTTGACGCATAGAGATTATGAGGAATATGTCCAAAATTTTATCCCCACATTTCGTACTTAGGTCTTTTTTCGCGAGTTCACTCCAGAAAGCTATTTCTATTCGGCCAAATACAAGTGTGATGTTTAAAGAGTGTGAAGTTGCCTTTCGAATATTTATTAAACTCAGACCCTTCGTCATTAGCTAGGTAACAAAAAAATACCATCCTAAATCAAGCGGAAGTACGAAGAAGACTCGTACATGGGAAAGCTCCCAATTTTATCTCCTCACAAATAGCCGTAAATAGTTACCACAGGAATTATGTTAACACGATAGCCTTGTCCTATCTCAGTAGAAAAACATAGACGCAGTAACGGGAAGAATGAATATTCATAATAAGACCGGAAAGACTGATTTTTCAAACGAGAGAAAGAGCGAAGAGGTGGACTGGGTGCATTCCAGGACCTTGCCAGAGTGCGATATAATGAGCGAAGCCTAGAAAAAAGGTAGGGGAAACAAAGAATGCGGAGGAAAATTCGGCGAGAACGAGGTAGTTGAATAGAACGCTTAAAATGCATACAAGGAATAATATGCCTCCGTTCTGGACGCCAGCACGACTAAAGCTCGGGGCCGCCAAGCTGCCGGAATACCGTCACGTACTCTGGCAATAAGTCTTACTCCTTCCAGTACCTGAACTTTTCTCAAGGTGGCCGAGACCCAAGAATAATGTACCTTCAGAAAGAAAGCCGATTTTCTCTCAAAGCGATAGTGACGGCGCTACGTTTCTTTCCGCTATAGTACATTCTACAGCATGCTACAGTAAACTACTAAAGAATTACCTAGGCATTATAATTTTCGCTTTGATCTGCCTTCACTATCGTTCAATTTCCAGCCGGCTTTCAAGTCAGGTAAGCATAGATATGATATATTAGAAGCCATAAGTTGAAGCATGGAAATAGGGTTAACCGCATTGAAAACAAGTCAACGTCTTTATGACGCTTGTTTTACTGATATTTATACGCAAAGAAACATCTATACGCAGAGTATTTACTAAATGACCGTCATGAAATATTTCGATGATTTTTTCGGTGAGGGTTAGTAATGGATTTGGAAACCATTTTCTGATTGTTAATATTAATGGATATTCATTAAATTACAAATATAATACCCCTTATTTCTTTACATGCGTCGTCATAAGAAAATAAAAAAATGCATTACAATATAAAACAAATACGTGATGTAGGTGTTAACGGAGCATTATTGCAATTGCGACGAACAAGAGTTTCAAAATAGGATAAAGCATCGTTCCCCAATTATGATATCACATTTATCTACTAATATACACAGTTAACAATCCTAGTCTACTGCTTCCTTAGTTATCTCCCGTATGTGTTATCTCCATAATGAATCTTTAAGCGAGTGATAACATTTATTTCATTAATACTGTGGGCAATTAGTCCTGATTATAAATAAATGGGAGAATATCTTTGAATAATCATTCTAGCAATACTTATAATTCAACTATAGATGCCAAGTAACGTATTAATTGCTTCAAAATTGCACCCCGAGGCTTAATTATTGTTAATAATTCATTCTTACATTACTGCGTAATCGGAAAAATATTGAGCTACCTAATCTACCACATTTATTAACACAGTAGAAACAATAGGGTGCTTCTCTAATGAGGTATATCAGATATGACTTGCATATTAAGCAATTGAACACAACGATTAGAGAACTATAGTTCAGCTTATCTGTCACAAAAATGCCCACTCCGAGGGTAATTTGGAAAAAGGCTACTCATTAATTTTAAAATCACGCAAGATGAATGCGTAAAACACTACCGAAGAACAAAAATTATGATCAAAAAGCGCGGGTTGTGTCACGCAAGACATACCCTTTCTGAGTCTGCTAGCTCTTTGTTGGAATTCTTGGATATATTGAGATTCATCATCGAAGTGGCTGTTTCCTGGAGATTCCAGATGATAGGGTTCCATATTTGGTGATAATACCACGAGCATTCCAGCGATGGATACACAATCGGGCATTCCACCGAAGACTTTCCAGCGACGGGTTCTTTCCAGCGACGGGTTCTTTCCAGCGACGGGTTCTCTCCAGCAGCGAGTGTTCTAACGAAGAATAGTCCGCCGCTGCAGCAGTCAAAAGGAATCCACCGACGTTTTCCATGGCAAGATCGACGAAATGAATTGATGTCAGTTGATCAATAATTGTGCCTGGAAACCCAAACAGAACCCTTGTGACATCAAAAAATTACTAAATGACAAAGGATGATGCGCACGTTCTATAATTACCATAAACTAATCCACAAGCTATAATTAATGAAATAAGGAGATCCCTCACAACGGATTCCTGCACAAATTATCATAGAGGTACTCTGAAGCTACAGCCTCGGATGTGATTCGGCATGCGTTTATACACACTGCCCGTCTACTAAATTATTGACAAGTGGAATTTATCTATACTCACCTAATATAAATGGCTGAAAAAATCGCAAGAGTCAGTCGTGAGACGGTAACACCATTTAACGACTTTCTAAGTCTAATATTCATTACTAATTCTCCCTTTGAAATCCAAATAATTTCAAACTACCATAAAAATGTCAAATGGTGCTATTTACTGCTCTATGAACACAACCCCATTACAAATAGTCCGATGGAATGACATTCGGCCCCGATGTGACTTACGTGGAGGAGTTAGCATTAAAAGAAGAGAACCTTTTAACCAAAGTATGGGTTAATTCAAGAGCAATGTCAGAATGTTTGCTCTTTAGCGAGTAATTCTTCATAGCGAAGGGCAAAAACGCCCAAATAAAATGGCACTTAGCGGCTCTGGAAAAAAAATTGATTATACTAAGTCATTGAAAGCACCAGCTACCTTTTGGCAAACCTTTTTCCGTGAATAAATTAGATCGGGAACGAAATATTTCCTAACAAAAATTACGAGTTGGAACGAAGAGCCTATACCCCAAAACGCGTAAATATTAATTGAACTTATAGCTTGAAGTTATGTTCTTGATTTTCAATCATAATCCCGAGAGAATTAGTCCAATTTCTTTGGTCAGTCGCCATGAGTAAATCCGCACAAAATAATGTTAACGTATTAATAGGGCTTAACAACATTACGTGTGACCTATTTTTTATCTTTGATTTCACGGGTTCCAACTTCTAGCCCCCATTAAACAACTGACACCATTCTCCCCGAGTAACCACGCAATCTTAAAACAATTTTCCATGCAACGCGATGCTTACGACGCATATCAAGCTTCAGGTATTCGTTATCAGAAGAATAGAAAATGTGGTACACTTAAGTAAAAATCATGTCATCCTCACAAGTTTAGTACCTATATACTGAAAATTAGTTGCTCTAGAAAGCAAATAGACATCTACCCATCCACGAAATCATCTACCCTGATCAAAGCACATTTTCGGCGCATGCGATTACTCTCAAATGATCCCACCCTTCAAAAAGATAAATTTGTCGATTCAAAATTGACCTGAAGAGTTAGGTATGTAGTTAGGCTTAAGTGAAGATTTTCGAAAGATACAAAAATTCCGAGGATTTTCACGAGAGAAGGCGAAAAAAATCAAAGACATAATATTTCATCTGCTTACGTGACTACCATTGGAATACAGTCCTCACCGAGTAGTGTCCGTTGCTGCGACCACGTTGTCGTGAATCGTAGGTAGATGTGAAGCCGGCAGAGCACCGAGGAACCGCCTCAGAAGTCCAGCGTCCACCACCTCAGGAGCCAAGAACGTAAAAGAACTCAGCTGAGGGGCGAAGCGATCTCACTGGAGGGGTGGAGTACTTGGTTGACTTGAGGGGTTGGAGGGGAAGTGAGAATGAAAGGAGGACAAGAGAAGAAAGAAAGAGAGTCGGGGGAAGGTTTCCCAACTTTCGCCCTCGGAGCATAAGGCTTTCCCCCCTACTCCTATCCTTGTAAGAGGGAGTGAGAGGCGAGTTTGCGTTTGACTACCCTTAGTCAAATTGCACCAAGGCCGGCAGACGTTTTACTCCGTATTGAAAATAGACTTCTCGGCTTCAAATGCTTGGGAAATTCAGGAGGAGAAATATAAATTGCGCTCTACGCCAAGAAAACCAGTTTGTTTTCAGCAACTTCTCGCGCACCTCCTATTTTATATATTAAGCCATTTTTATCTACTTCTACTTAATCAGCCATATCTTAAGACACGATGGCCTGATGAAGAGAATCGTCGAGAGAAAAGTGAACGGAAAGAATAGAAAAGGCAGGCCTCTAAAGAAATATATGGAGCAAGTTGTGAAGGATGTAAGTGAGAGGAATTACGTCAATTTGAATAGGTTGGCCGATAGAAGAATCGAGTGAAGGGCTGCGTCAAACCAATCCAAGGATTTTTGCCCAATGATGATGGTGTACAATAAAATACAAGTATTACCTCCATGATATATGCATCAAATAATATCGTTTCGTTAAATTACAATGGCAATTTAAAGCTAGAGAAAATTAACAAGCAAAATTATCTCGCGTTTTTCTATTGTCTCACGAATGAATTAATACCTAATCATCAGTCTAGGATGTCCCTCTTCAATGAGGACTAACCGTAGTAGGAAGGGTTTGCGTACGACTCCTGGGACTACACTGGTGAAAGCAATGAAAATGAGGATCGGGTTGATATTGTGGCTAGAGTCATAGCCTCCCATCCCGAGAGACCGGGTTTACCTACCTACCCAAATACTACAACTACCGGAAATGAAAATGTTCTCATTTTGCGCTACCTATGCCAGATATGGTCTATTGAAGCATGGAATGGGAAACTACCTCAATTGAACCTTTCCATGAACATAATCGCCCAGAGAATAGAGATTTGAATTCTGGAACATATGGTGCTCGTAGTCAACAACATGCAGTCATCATCTAATGAAACCCTTGTGAGGAAAAAACAGACTTCAGTGACATTAGCAGTGAAGAAGAAACCAGAGAAAAGGGCAACTTTAAGAATCAGTATATGGAAATATGGAATGATGAAGGGGGATTGCAGGGGGTATCACCTTCATCATGCGACAAAGCAGCCTCTGCAGCTGTCATACTATGAAATCCTTGTGTGGAAACAAGAAACCTAATAGTGGTGAAGAAGAAATCAGCACAGAGATTAACAATTAAAACGTGGAATGCTAGGACAATATTGAGGGTAGTGAAACTAGAAAAAACCATGAAAGTGCGAAGGGAAATATCAATTGTTGGGATTAGGAGAAGTAATATGGAGGGACCAGGTGACTTCTGGTGTGAAAGTTGCAGATGATATAC
The DNA here is from genome assembly GCA_933228895.1 of Platycnemis pennipes. Classification (NCBI taxonomy): domain Eukaryota; kingdom Metazoa; phylum Arthropoda; class Insecta; order Odonata; family Platycnemididae; genus Platycnemis; species Platycnemis pennipes. The sequence goes on along the minus strand of OW121847.1, from coordinate 69,106,346 downwards.
AGTGGAGGGGAAGAGGGGGTAGCATTAGCATTGACTGCAACATTTGGTAAAAGGGTAGTGAATCGGGATGAGTATGGTAGTGAGTCGGTGAGTGATAGTATATGTATTGGCAATCAGAAACAAAGCCTTGCTGACAAACTTAGTTGTTATTCATTTGCCAACTGGAAACATAAAGAGGAAAAAGTAGGTACATGATCAGCCAGAAGAAATAACTGGGAAAGTTAAGAACAGGGAAAATATAATGATAAAGGGAGAATGGAATGCTATAGTTTGGAAAGGTGGGTCAAAATTGACTCATTCACTTCAGAGGATAAAAAATGATCAAATCTGTTCTGCATGCTCTTAATTAATGCTGTAGCTATTACAACGATAAGATGCAAAATATTTTTCATCAAATTTTGCAACCTGCAATGTAGAGACATTTATATAGGCAGTAGTTTTCCATAATAACAGTTTTTCTGCCCATGATGGAAATCTAAGTCAGTGGTGATTATTTTCATTATGATAATTAACTCTTCTAAATACTCAATTACAACTCCATTAAATATATTCCTTCATGTGAGCTTCTTAAGCACTAAATTACCTTAACTTTATGCTTTATTAATTGACCAATACAGTCACATAGTGAACTCCACCCCATGGGACAAGGGTACAATAACTAATGTCCTTATAAATTTTGAATCACTTGACATGAAACATTCTATAAGGAATCTGCGTAAAAAGTGTTAATTAAATGTATTTTGTATTATAAAATGGGAAAATACTAAACATATCTATTTGATATACAGAATACAAGACACATTCTGGTTCTGTATTTGAATTACTAAATAAAATATACAATTGGAGCATACTGCAGTCTATTCAAGTTCTTTGAAAAATAGGAATTGTACACCAATGTTTGCCAATAATCAGGTTGGCGTGAGGCAGGCATTTTAACAAACTGTGGACCGGTCATGAGTTTACTCGTGTTTTGCATGCCATCTGTTAAGGACGGGTCACGAGTACACTAGTGCTCACATGTACTTTGCAATTTTATTGCAATTGTTGCTTAGAATAAAATAATTCTGTATACACCTTGCAAATTATTAATTAACCATACAGTGCCTGTTTTATTTCACAAATGCTGAATCTTCAAGCCTAATGTTTTACAAAGTTAATGAGATATAAATTATTTATTAGCTGTGCACAAAATGTTGGGAAAAATGCACATCCGCTGATGAAAGATACAAAAAAATGCCCGGTCTGGAATGTGTTAAGTAGAATAATGTCCACAACTAAAGTGCTCAGTAAATACTTGAAGTATTTCTTAAAGTACTATTGAAATTACAGATAAACATTTGTAAACAATTGCTATTTTTTAAGAACTTGAATAGACTGCTGTGTGCACCATTTGTTCATAGGTAATAGATTGTGATTCTGCTGGATAGTGCATCTAAGGGTAGCAAAATATTAACAAAGAAGCTGTTCTCCTGGAATTTATTTTAAAAAGATAGATTGCGAGTGATATGGTATCCCAGAAGGTTGAGTGTTGAGCTGTTTATCTGATGTACCAGGTTCAAATTGGGAATGGTCCTTTGGACATATCCAACTAAACTCAGGCTGAGTGATTTTCTGTGCACCAGTTTCTACTTTAAGCCATTGGTAGTATGAAGAAAATAAGTAGCTGCCTTATACTGAATGCATGAAGTTCACATGTCCTTTACTTTCGGGGTTCAATCCCCATACCTTGTGAATAGAGTTACACGGCACGCCAATGAGTGTGGGAACAATGAAGAGACTGTTAAAAATAAAAGTCCTTAAAAAATCCTTTATTTTGCATAAAATTTATTGATGAAGATAAATTAATGTATTGAATAATAATAATGTACTTCGACTTGGGATGATGAACTCTTGCAGTATTTCACTGACCAACTTCTCAATGTGCCAAATATTAACAGTTAAATTACCTAATCTGTAAGACGTGTTTGAAAATCAAAATTTTCACTTTTAAATGCCACCTAGGTCAATTCATTACATGAAGCCCTTTGTTTGCATAGTAATTTATAAATTAGAAAACTAAAGTAAATGAGCAAAGCTATTGATAGAGGAAGAAGGTATTTTCACTATCTACCTACATACTCAATTACACACACTAAATACCTACCTATTAAAAAAAATAATCTTCCATGTATTTATGAACACAAATTGCCCTAATTACCCACATTTTCCTCATTATTTATCCATGAAACTCCCTGAGTGTCCCTGTGTTAATTTTATCTCAGAACTGCCCTGTGATCAAGTAATTTTTTAACCATGGGTCATGGATATCATGAAGTAGGATTCCGTGGTCATCCTCTTGTTTCTGGTATCATTTGTGTGCTCACTTCATGTAGCTTTGATGTAGTTGTAATGGGATACAACCTAGATATGGGGTCATTTTAGATATCCAGTGGATGGAATACAGGACTGAAAATGCTCGGTATTAGGAAAAAGGGACGGCTGTGGTAATCTCCACCATCGAGAATGGGTTATGTTGTGACTTCTGGGAGTGGTTTGGGAGGAGAACAGCTGACCCTAGCTGTTATATGCCTCATTAGAAATTTTCACACACTCCTACGAAATCAAATTTCTTCGATATAAAGTGGGGATATTCAGGTAAACATGTTATAACATTTAGAGATGCGAATATATTCTTGTCATAAAATTACCATGTATATTTGAGTGCATTATGTATTAACGTCCTGAAGGAATTGGGATCATGATTTATGTATGAATCCTACTTGATTGTAATCAAAGTGGAGTGGAACCATTACTTAACATAACACAAAATAATTATGCATGAAGTCGCGAGGAGTCGCAGCTACTCCACTCCTTTCTGTTTATCAAGAGCTGTAGCTATTAGGAGAAGTGAGTGTAGAGCTGCGTCAAACCAATCTCAGAATTGCGGACTGATGATGACAATGATGAGTGATTTCCTCGCTTTTTGAGGGACTTTCTCGCTTAGCTTACTGAATAAGAAAAACTTTGTAATCTTCACAATAATTTATTTTCTCTACGGCCGATTTCGTGGGTAAGGCCACATTGCCTTTTTGTATCGTTTAGCATCTTTCTCCATCTTTGAAGTAGGTCACTTTGGGAACCTGTGGTCGTTTCCACTCGATTCTCACGTATTGAAGCGGATGGAGCAAGCTCTGCATGTCGCAATGCAAAATGGGATTGTTATTTGGTATTATTCGCATTGCGCGAACCTTAAGATCCAAAAATACAGGCTTAGAATAGATTCTGAATCAACGTTATAGGTTAACTGCACGTGGTGTATTTTGGAACTATCGAATTCTGCCGATATCTGTGGAAATGCAACCCATTCAGCCCTGGAGAACTGCATCAATCGCGAGAAATATTGTAATAGAAAACGATACATTGAATTAGCTTAGCATTCGCCGAACTCAGCAAAAGCCAAACCGGACTGACATGAACTCATTTATTGGCAGAGAATAATTTTATTTAAAATTATTATTGAATTAAATATATTGGGGGCCACAAGTACTCAAAATTGAAGAAAAAATAATTGTGATATTTTCAGTGGCTAATATTTTTTCCGGCATGTTCAAAACGGATATTTTCAAAACTTCAAAGATCAATTTCCTTGCACTCGTTAATGTTTTTAGCCACTAAGATACCATTTGATCGGTAGAGTTGCACATATGGTGATGAAACTAAACCTCATTGGACTGCACTGTGGTAAGATACTTACTTTTGTATACGATGTACTTACTTTTGGATGTGTGACCGCGTATTACGTAACGCTAATGGGGAGGGGTAGGACTAACTGTTACGGTAACTTCGAGAGGGAGAGTCCAGCCTTACGTCACGTTTGGAGAAAGACACGCTATAAATTCATTCTTCATCAGTTCAAATAATATTGTAATGCAAATAATTATTTGTATATAGGGATAGGTATTTATAAATAATGTCTGTTTTATCATTAAAAAAAAGGAGACGTTGCATTTCCAGAATTACGTAATTTCTGGAGGTGTCAGAGAATGTTACGGAGTGTTGTGAGGAGAGGTAAATCTAGCATGAAATCAGCGTTATATGACATATGTATATAATGATTGAGGAAATCACTGAGGAAACTAGATACTCTGTGGCCATTATTTTGAAATATCGATAATTAATTGAATTAACCAGGTTTTCTATCGGTTTCTGTTAGATGGTGCAATGGAAGGAAATAAATTATACTTCTTAAAATAAACTCTGGCGCCATAAGAGTGCAGACATTTGAAGTTAACCTTTCAGTGAATTTTAAGTGCTATCCAGATATATCTAAACAATGTAACCCATGTGTATCGCTGTCTTTACTACCGGTTGCCACTTTTATCACCTTCTGCCATTTTCATGCTTGGCTCCGGTGACCTTGTGGTCCTTAAACTTCCTCGAATTAGACAGGGGAAAAGAAGGGATTTTTTATTTCTTTAAAAATTGCTGAATTCTAAGCGTATCTTCTTCTTTGAAGATGCATAAAATTTCTCTCGAGTTTATCCTGAAAGAAACTCGCTTTTACTACTATGAATACGGTTTTTACGGTTACTGTGGTAGAATCGACACAACGCTTCGCTGTGGAACCGGTTCTGTGGGAATAATTTTTCCATTTGCGGAAGGATTTTAGAATTCTGGTCTTCCTCGATGGCTGGGGAGTGATTTGGACGTTCCAATGCGTAGTAGAGTGGGATATTCCCTCGAGGTTTTCGCCATTTCGGGTGGAGGGTCGTAAATGTTTCTTTCGGATCTGCAAGCAAACTCGCCTACGCTCTTCTCGGTCCACGCGAAGAATTTTCCTGAACCGCACCATATCCTTACCTGAAATTCACTGCCTTCCCAGTCCTTAGCAGCGTGTATCTGGAGGATTGATCATGATCGCAAGTGCCATTAAAATCTCCAATGGTCGCTCGTAGAATGGTGAGCATTCAATTAGTGGAATGGATTTAACCGGGCACTTCGCATGACTCCCCCAAGAATGGAGGATGACTGTGAGTAGGTACTCATTGTGGCAGTGATGCATTTAAATGCTCGAGAACGTTTTTAAGCAAGACAAGAGAGTAGTGGAGTGAACAGCAATCCGGCAAATGTTACTCTTTCGCGGAATCTGTAAAAACGTGTTATGAGAAAACGGTTTCGAAAGTGTTTACTAATCGAGAGCATAATAATTTAGTTTCTTACTGTGAGGTGCTAGAAAACGAGCGAACTGTTACCACTCACTTATTTCCTATTACGAGAACACTTTTTTTTTGTTTTCGGCATTTGTAGATAAATCTTCAAATAAAAGGTCATTAGACTTCGCGAGTTATAAAAGAAACGTGTCAACGAAGCAGTTGCGGAACCAATGGTAAAAGTGCGAGTTAAAGGTAATGAATAATAATCTTTTACTTGCCGTCAAAAACAGCTCTTTATCCATTGATAGAATGTAATTGATTAGAAATAGAGTATGCACTTAGTGACTGTGTACTTATTTGGTGGAATTTTTCCATAGTAATAAAGAGAAAATTGTGAATTCCACTGGTGAATTCCACAATTTGCTATTTCTTTATTACTAGAGTATACACAGCCAGTTATTAGATAATACATCTTTGGTGTTCTGCTCGGGCATAGAATTTATTTGGACAAATTCTGACGTTCACCTAAGATTTTAATCACTTTCCTTTTAGGTATGTCCTGATTGCGAACTATGAAAATATTCGCCCTCCTAAGGACTTCTACAAGAGAATCCAAATGGAGACAGCTGCTAACGTATGCATTCTCTGTTTTTCTTTCACTATGCACAAGGAGTTTATGTATTTATTTTATTACTATTTCTTCCTAAGAGGTTCCTTCTCATTTTATATGGGCCCATGGTTACTTCCACTCGATTGTAAATTAGTATCATGATTCGATGTTTAAACAGATGGCGAAATAATAGCGTCAAGAATAAAATGAAACTTCTGCTAGGACCATGATGCGATTATCATTGCCTTCTAAGAATAATGGTAGTTTCTTCGAATTTTCACCCAATACACGCCCTCCATACGACATAGACTTTCCTGACAACCGACGGCACCAGTTATAGCCACACTTGCTAGCTTCTTCCTTCTCTAATGATGTTAAAAATCTCCTTTAGCTTCCTCCCTTTTATCGTCTTACCTTTACCTCAATCTCAGCTTCTTCGAGACTAATACTTTCTGTTATTTCCCACATCTCATGCCTTCTTCGAAATCCTTCCAACAACTTTCTTCCCTCACCTACCATGCCCGAACACCGTTTCATTGCTCATTCGCTGGGACACAATGAATGTGTAACGTGCACCGTATACGCGAGACGTGTAGCGAGGAGAAATTGTTGGCCATCTCCTTACGTACGCGTTAGTTGTGACCGTTGCCAATACTTCACGCGATGTTATGTTTACCACGTTTCGCGATCACGTTACTGTACATGTTTATTGCATACGAACCTTAAAGCATTGAGAGATGCGGAGACGAAAATAGCATTTTATAGAAAACCCAAATTGGATGGACAACTGCGCGAGGATCAGCCTCATTTCCGTTTCCCTATGCAGCCCTTAGCTCATTCGTGCAATTTCTATTTCAATGTTACGCTACTTCAAAAGGCGCAGTCTATTTCCTCGTGTAACACTGCCTTAAGACTTCTTCACTTGCCTTCCTCTCCACCCAATACTCTATCCTCCGCAAAACTAGACTATTATTGTTTGTTTTTTTTATCCGTTTAGCGAAGACTATACCGTACTTTTTCTCCTTCTCTTCTTTTTCTCTCCCACTTCTCTTGAAATCTCCCCTTCCTCTTGCTTTTCTCACTTCAGATTTAACATACTTTTTATCCATTTTCATTCCACCTAATACATTCATTCTTCTCCGTCCTAATTTTCACCTCTGTGGCATCATCCCTTTCATTTCATTTTGACATCCAGATAGACAGAAATACTGTCGGGGATGAACCGGACCGGAAAGTAGTAAGTGCATGTACGTACCAGAGTCCTCTAGATGGCATCCTCAACACTTCTCCTCACCATGTCCTTCACTTTATAGTTATTATTTGGCAATCCAGAGGACTCTGGTGCGTACATACACACACGCAAAGGTAACTTTCGTCCGCAAAAACTCGAGCGGCTCCAAACTTGAGGGATGCGTGTTTGAATCACCCGTACATTTTGAGACTTCTCTGTGCATACTAAATGCTGAAAGGATGGGGGGGCGTCTGTGAGATGGGCCCCGAGGGGTGACCCCCGACAAAGGGAAGCGGGCACGATGCGCGAATCCTCCAAGTACGAGGGGCAAAGGGGGCGAGGGAGGGGTGGGGGCAAAGGGCGTGAGGGAGAAAGGAGGAGGAGGTGGGGTGCGCTCGATGCGGAGGAGGAGGATTTGGGGAGGAGGAAGGGGAGGAGGAAGGAAAGAGTGGGAGGAGAAGAATTTCTTTCCATCGACCCGGGGAAGCGATGCGATGCACGCATTCCCGCTTTTCCACCTTTGTGTCGGCGAAGGAAATAGCGCTCAACATAACCTTGGGCTTGAGAAAACAGGGTCCACGTCGCCTCAATGTCACAAAAATGTGAATGATCCAAATCCATCAAAAATATATTTACATTTGACATGATCACATCCTCGCAATCGTCAGTTCCAAACATTTTGACGTTTAAAAAGGGAGTCCTCAGGCTTCACTTGGTGGAACCGCATGATAGTAGTAAATAGAACAATCACTTTGTAAGATTCCACAAAATTTTATTTTAAAATCGACCTAGGTTCGATTGGTTTACCCATTGGTAAACTAATTGGAACCTAGGTCAATGGGTACCAATCGAACATAGATCGGTGTTAAAATAAAAATTTTCAAAGTGATTTTTCTATTTACTACAATTTTGATGTTGGCTGCGGTGGAAAACTATAAATATCATTTTTGCTAAGGCAGCAAGGCGCAAGGCCCAGTTTTGTACTTGCCTTATCAGATTCTTTTTAGTTTTTAAAGGGATTGCGAAGAGGCTCTTCTGCGGTTAACGCCTGACGTTGTTTTCGTTTTGTCAATAAAATACGAAAAACACCATGAAAATAGCATTAGTGAAAAGTGTGACAGAGTTCCATCGGACTTGAACTACACGAAAAATCGGATCTGAATTACAATAAAAAATTAAAATGAAGAAACAAACAAGGAAAATAATATTATTCAATTTCGCGGTGCAAATGAATAAACTCACTCAGACAATTCTTAATCATGCAATGTTCCGAGCTGTGTCGCAACGCTAGATTATTCAGAATTTAAAAGCGCCTAATTTGAAACATTAAATTTCCTCTAGTAGCATAAATACCCAGCTAAGAGGATGGGCGAGTCCTACGACTTCTCGCTATATAACATATGATCATAATAAAAACAAAGATTTAAAATTTCAACAAAATGACGTCTTCATTTTCATTTACATTTATTTATTCTACCCATTCCTTCTTTTCTTCGCTTGGTGACATATCTGCCGCATCTCGATTAAATTAAGCTATTGGTGAAGATGTGTTTCATAGTCAAATATTACTCTACCTTACACTTCTCAATTAATAGTGGATAGACTTGAAATTTTTTGCGAGAAAATATTTAACGTTGATGTTGACCACTTCGGAAGTACAGTATCATACATATCGGGTTTTGACCCAATGGTAAATGCTCTCAACTCTTGGTAAATGCTTAAAATTCTACATATATATTACATTTTTAAAGCATGTACGACGCCCAAGAATTTAACTTTTATTCTTCGGAGTGCAAAGGAGAATATTTGATCTGTCGAAATAAAAGCAATTTTTCATTCCAGTAATATTTTAATTGGGACTATGTTTTCGATACATCAATTCATCACTTGTCGATGAAAGTGTACTTCGAAATATGTATATGTGAAATTAAGATATTACTCAGCTGGAAATAGTTTTTATTTAGCGGGTACAATGCTGAAATTCGGCGATATTGCATCTGATTCCTCACATAAGGTGAATGTTGGATCGAGAAAGCCGAACTTCGCCATCGGGTAGTTGCATAAGCGTACGGATAAGTCTGGACATTTTTGGAGGGACCTGAGTGAGGGATAGAGATATGTGTTGGAAATAGATAGATGAAAGAGAGATGTTACTACGGGGGTGTGTGACTATCCGGTCCGCTCACTCCTCGTCTGACGGTGGCGCGGTGATATCTTCATTTTTTTTCGCTAGGCTAGGAGCGAGTTGTAATGCACTTCGCGGAAAGCTCGAGGCGCGCGGAAGGATTCCCTTTGACGCGCAATGGAGGCGAACTAACTTTCCCCCAGCTTTTCCAGTCATTCGCAGGCTCCGCACTTCGCCTGGGGAATCATCACTGTGATGAGAGAGGGACGTTAAAAAAAAAAATCCCAGTGAATCGGGACGGATTGGGAGGGAGAAACTGCGTAAGTCGCCCCCGCTTTGCTGCAAGATAGAGCCTTCCCCTCCCTTTGGAAATTACCACCATTATCCCCGGAACGTATTCAGCGGAGCTTTGCAGGATACTGATCGATTATTAAATGTCGAGGTCATTTTTTTCCCTTCGCCGGGTGGGATGAGTCATTCTGATAGCGCAGGCACGCGGTTCTACCCGGCTTTATGAGGCTATTGGTGTTAAATGGTGGTCGGTGACCTTTTGAGAGAGTATTTTACCCGCGGGAGAAAAAAAAATAGAATTTTTGGAGCGGGGATGGCAGGTGAAGGATTGGGGGTGGGGGCCTTGCCGAAGCATGATTCATGCGGGAAGAAGGCGGCCGCAAATATTTCATCCGGTTGATTTCCTTTTCCCAAAAAGACAAGAAAAGCCTGCCGACTAGAAGTATGAAATTAGGGATCGTAGGTATGGAAGCGGTATGATCGCAAAGACCAAATCACCCTGAGAGGTACCTAATGAAGTGGTGGGCGTGGTCTCTCGTTACCACCGTGGCATAAATGTAACGTACGGCTTAATCTTTTGACCTAGGTCATCTAGTAAGCATGTTCGAGCCAAGATTCATAAAAAATCAACAGCTTTTCGTTTTTAAATTATACTCAAACTAACATCGCGGTGGGTTGCAGCGCAACCCGACGCGTAACTCATGATGATCAAATCAAATGATTTGATCTCCATTAAAAAGCATTCGATATTCCTAATACTGAGATATTTTTATTTCCTAGGTGCACAAAAATATTTTTTCGCACCACGATGTATCTTCTTTGATTAATATTATTTATCTACAAAATGTGTCACAGCAATAACGGGGACTGAATTCAATAGGCTATTTTTTAAACGCTATGGAACAATTGAACTCGTGTCAGAGAACTGCAAAAGAAAGCCTGGCTGGATAATTGATGCTATATCATTCCGAAAAAAGTTTGTTTGAGTGGAATATAATCCATCACGCTAGCGGATCTGTCATCTTGTGTGTTACGGTGAGTTCGTAAAGAAGCTATGGAAGTAAGATTAAATTGTAAAATAACGACGGCACGTTAATGCTGAGTGACTACCGTAGCCTAATTAAAATTAGTATTTCATCGTAAGGTCGTCTCTCATTTAATGAGAAAACTCCATTTCGCAGCAACCTGGAGTTTCAGCGGAGTTGTTTTTAGTTACTTTACATAGACCTGTGGAGAAAAGTTAAAAGTTGTTACACGGGAATAAAAAGGTTGAGAAGTTCGAGAATGGATGTTATTCGCAGTATTATTTTTGGCCTACCAAGCTGAGTTCCGATCGTGAAATAAGTACTTAGTTTGCTAAAGTTGAAATGAGATTTAGGCGCTTATTTGATGAGTCTACGTATCTTACGACGCATTGCTGGTTGAAGCTTAGGAATGAAAAGGCATTGAAATCGATTGTTTTTATGAAAAGTAAGCGTAGGATGTTAGTGATTTCGACCTAATGGTTAAATATACAATGAAAAACTTTCTTTGCCCCCAATACCTGCACTGCATTTTTTAAAATGAATTTAATGACATGTAAGAACTATTTGAAAGAACTTCATATGGTTAATTTTGAATAATGTAGAGAAAAATTATTTTGCATAAACCTTGTGACCAGCCAAACTTATTTAATCAATATAGTAAAAGAATGGGTACTTTCAGAAATGAGGAAATACTTTCGTAATATATTCGAGACTTTTAAATGTTGCTTTCAGGAATATATTTTAAGACAAACTACTAGGTGAAATTCGTGTTAGTTTTAAAATTAAATATATAAAATATCGGAGGCATTTATGGACCCCCAGACAACATGTAATTCAATGACCTGCCAAAAAAAGGTTAGGTAATGCAATGTGCCCAAAATATCTACAAAAATTTATCGTCTCTTCGCGGATGACCCTCAAGTTAAAAGCAACCATTATGACTCTAGGGCTCAAAGTTTTTCGATTTAGTATGTGATCACTTCATCCACCTGAATAATCCCAGAAGAGCAAAAATGGTGATAAATCAATTCAAATTTGCTGGAGGTCGCTTTTCCTCTTTTTTCAAGTATCCTCGTTGCGTATATGCACGCAGAACTGGATATTTGGAGGTCCGTGGTTCGATTCCCGGCTGAGTCAAGCTTTTTTTCGTTAATATATACAGTCGATAATAGCGAGTCGTTGGAAAGGCTACCAGAGCATAGATCTTCTAAAGGAGCTTGCTTTGTTGATAACGAATGTGACAACGTGAATGCAGGATTTTAGTATCTCACAATAGTTAATATAAGATTGCTTAATGCCATGTGAGCCGTCGCAATTGTGCTTCGTTGGGCTTCACGCTTCTAGCATTAAAAATGCAGAGGAGGAAGTCTGAGAATCTGGAGACGTATTATGTTATGTTTTGTGCGACCCTCATTCCGTTTCTCTGTCTCTCTATCTTGCTCAGCGACTAAGTGGAATCATTAAAATCTATCTGCTGCTCGGTTCATCTCTATTTCATTTCCTCACTAAGCTTTCACACCTTGAGTTATATCTGACCCATTTTGCCAACATTTCCTCGCTGACGCACACATATTCTCCCGTTAAAGTCGAACGCTCGCTTTAAATTAAGAACTAGATAAAGACTCCATTGAGCTTCCGCTTCAAAATGAAACAACGCGTATGATGTGCTTATGCCACTTAAAAGATAACACCAAACTCCTATCCTTTCATCTCGGCTTCAGTTGGGGCTCCGAGGGATTAAAGTTAGCACTCGCGACGAATCTTGGAGAAACCAAATCGACAAATAAATGACACTCGTGAACTCGCTTGGGATAGTTTGAATACGTCTGACGGGATTTATGTTAGAAGTACGGGCGCTCCCAAGTTCCGCGAAATCCATACATTATGAACAATTTCTGTCTGTTGCCGAATGAGGAAACGTTGCCCTAAATTTTGTGGTGCGCCTCAAAGCATGTTGAATGCCGGTGACGCAACTTTGATATTCGACCTCTTTATGTAATATTAGTAGTTATTCGGGGAAGGTGACGAACTAGTAAGGTTATCTCCGCCATTTAGGAAAGGCGGGGGAGTTTGTAAAGATAATTCCTCAGTTTTAGCAGCCTTAGTTTAAAGGCGTTTCAACGCCTGGGGTGTATCGCATTGTCTAACCTGAGATATTAATCCTAGGACAAATACAACATCTTAGCCCTTGGATGGACTGTAATCAGCCACCTTTGGGTTACCATGCCAGCGCGCTGCCAACCTGGCTACCACAGCCGAAGGTTATTTTTAAGGAAGCATAGGAAACGTTGAGAGAAAAACCCGGCGTTGTTATCAGCCTGTTCTTCCCTAAAGGCAACAAGGGTCTAACCCAACGGACGCATCGGATGACGATCGTTTGACAGTTGGTCATTTACAAAAAAAGAGGGAAAAATGAAATTTTTTTAAATCGGGAAAACGCTACAAAACTTGAATATTGACAGTTATAACAACCCAAAGTAGAGCATTTAATTGATAGGAATTGAAAAATCAATCCAGCTAAGATTTGTCAGCACCACAAAATTCAGCCATCGACGCGGGACGTGACGCGCTGATTTATTCGTGTAGTTAAGAGGCAATTGAACGGTAGAGTCGTTGACAACTCAAACCTATAATTTGAGAATTCGAGCAACCATCACATTATATAAGGTGTTTCTTATATAATGTAAATAAACTATATTTTATATTAATTGCATTGCCACTTTCCAAGGCATGGAAAACATATCTGCAAACAGAAGACTTTTTCTTTGCATAATTAATAATGTACTCCCAACAATATATTTTCCGTGGAATTCTGGTAAAGGCACTACTCATAATGTGTTTTATAACTTTTATTCTTTGAAATAAATCAATGATTCTATGCGTTCAAGTGCGCCTGTGGTAAATATTATTTTTTTCAGAGACTAAAGACTGCTCAAGAAGGGAAAGTTGATTGATCGATCTGGTTGACACTGAATTTTTTATATATTAAGTATATCAAGCACAAAACAAGATATTTATTTATTGCATTAAACGGAAATAACTTCAACTTCCCCATTGCATATGCGCTTTTCAGGCTAAGACATTGATAACCGCAATCGAGAATTTTTCCCATCCCTCATTCATATTATTTAACAGACTGTACATTTCCGCTAATGCCATTGTTTAGAATGCGTTAAAGACCTTTTTATTCGCTCCAAAAATTCAAAACATATGTGTTTGCGTGCATCTGTGAAGGTATTTGATTTTTGAGCTTTTCAACGCCACGTGTCGCACGAAACGTAGTCTTCTAATTAAGGGAGAACTGAGCCATCGATGTGGTGTCAATTAATGCGTGACATTTTTTCGCTAGCGTTTTGAGTATGGAGTGCGTTAAAAAGAGGTATCTACAGTGCATAATGAAAGTCCTCTTTGATATAAGTAATTCCCTTCATAATGACACCTATTAAATTTTAGTTAGATATTTCCCAGCGAATCAGAAATTTTGCTTTCCGTTCATAAAGTTAGTATCACTAGATTTACTGTTAACTTATATCGCAAGCAGTACATTAAATTAACTTTCAAAGTCGCACTATTGAAGTGAACATTATTGAACATATGTTTTTCAACATTAAGTTGAGACATCTTTAGCGCAAAATTGCATCTATTTACAACGTTTAACAACTTCAGAAACGGATCATGCTAGCACCTAAAGTGAGCAAAGGCAAGAGGTGTAAATTAACGAAAAACATCTGTTCAATAACGGCACTCTACAACTTTAATTTCTTTCTTAAATTTCAGGATGGTACTGGGTTTGCAGAATGGACTGCTTTTACTGAACTTAAATGCACGGACTTCGTCGGTTACACTTGTGCTTATGCTTCAAAAAAAGTAGTAGAGTTTTCTTAAATATTCACGTAAGGCTCCATTGTACGGCTTGTTTACATGAAGCAACTTGATTGCCTTATGAAAGGGTTGATGAAATGGAATTACGAGATATTTCCAGTGGAACAAACATAAAGGCTCAAGGGCTTATCCCTAAAACGTACCACTTTCCTTGACCCCGTTCATTCCTAGCATAGATAAATCATTTTCAATTCATTTGACATCCAATCCCAAATTCTAATTTTCCTTCTCAAAAGGCAAATTACAATTCATTACGCTCACGGCTCGAATATATTCTTCCAGGTCCAATAAACCGCAGCTTGAATATAGGTCATCGGTGACCTTATTAGTGAGAGCTGCAAAATTAATTAATCAAGCGAAAATATCTTCCCTATGATGTCTGGTGTTGCCAAGGCAATAAAAATATAATCTTCGAGTTTAACTGTATTCTATCGGTGGAATAAGATTTGATGTCTTTTACAATTCAGTCCACCAGTTCCACGGATCTATTTTCCGGTGGATTTTAACTGAGGAGTCTATTTTCAGAGGTCCTTCGCGGTTGAAATTGTTTTTTTTTTCTTTTAATGGTTTCGAACGAGGAGAAACCATGGTTATGTGCCATTAGAATGATTCGGTCTCAAATCTCTCTCACGTCCAGAGAATCGTAAGCAGTTTTTCAGTGACTTCCCTCTTCATTTACGGCCTCTTTTAAATGCCGGAGTCAATTCTTCCTGTCCAAATTGCGAGAGCAGACACAGGCCCTACGTCACACTCCAATGTTCGGACATCACACTCATTGGAGCTCGCGAGAAACAATAATTACGTCAGGAAAGTGAGTTCCGAAAGCGGTCTAATTATTCCTAGTGTCTTAAACCATCGACTAATTTTGGCGTACAGCCAGAAGAGATACCATTAAATAAGACATAAAGGACTCAGGACAATAATCTAACATTTTTTTAACAGAGATAATAAAAAAATATTCTGTTTTGTTCATTTGGGTTTTATAAAAAACGATTTCAGAGGAAGTGATACCACACCAATATAGATTTTTTTCTTAATTTCCTATCAAAGTTTTAAATTTACTTTTCTGTAATTTAATGTTTTTATCACGAAGATAATGAACCTTTATTTTTTCATTTTCTGAGTTCAATTCATGATGAGTAACTAAATAATATCATTAAGTGCGCTGTATTTCTCTCTAAAGGGAGATTACACGAGAATATTTGAGACAGTATTGGAATTAATTTTCCTCCGATGGCATCAGGTTACTGGGAGTGTTTCAATAGCCAGGGATAAACCAAGGTCTTACAATTAGTCATTAATACCACGGGAATATGACGGGTATGGACTAAAATTAAAGAAAATAGCACAAATCATTACATTATACTTATGACAGGTATTAAATGAGAGGCAGTTTTGTGCCTGGATGTGACGCTTCACTTACAATTTGTTCACTTGCTCGGAGCCTACGTGTGCCAGATGTGGCCGTAGTTGTGAGAAGTCTTTTTATCTGCCGGCGTGGCAGGAAGACGATCCGTGTTATCGTCGGACTAGTACGGTTGCTCAATCAGATCCTTCATTGTGCAAGTGATCGATTTGTCTGCCGAGACCCCGCATTATTTTTCTTCCCTCCCCCACTTCGCCTTGTAGTCATCGCACATACATCCCCTGAATGGACTCGGTTTCCTAATTCAATTTCTTCGCCACTCTCGGAGATGGAGATCCCTGTATCCCAGCACAGCCCCTTTATTCTTATTGCCTCATTTTTAGTTTATTAACCCTGGCGTAAGGGATACGGAATAATGAAATAAGGAAAATTTTATTTTCCTCTTTAGCGAGGGATTTATTCTAATTCCCTCGCTTCGTAATTTCATTTCCGTCTGTGGAATTGGGCACGAACGCTTCTCGTAATTCTGAATGGGGTCAATTTACATAATTTCAATGGAGTGGTGTTATCAACTTTTCAAGTGGGATCGGGTTGGTGTAGTTTTTACAGTAGGTACTGGCCTCCAATCCAGGGGACCCAGATTCGAATCTCGGCAGTGGAGGACATTTTTCTTTGGTAAACCGGCTCCTATTAGCATGCTTTGTAGATGACATTTGAGTTCAATACCTCGTACGTCAGATGGGACGTTAAGCTGTGGCCCCCTTGGCCACTTGCATTAAGAACAGGCTAATACCAGTGCCGGGTTTCTCGCCTCACTTGCTCCTTACCCATTCACAAGCATTCTTAACCCTTACTCCTAATCTTAAGCTCATATAAGTGCGGGTACAGGTTTGACAACCACAGATAGATAGATTAGCATTTAAATTTGTCGGTAAAAATAGTCGAATTTTGAATAAAACTATCGTTTAATATTTACAAAATAAAATAAATATATCAATTAGGTTATTGTGGCTTTGTATATTTCAGTAGTTGTTTTCAGTTTTCACATTTACGGTGCCGTCTAAGACCTTACTCCGCTAAATAAACTGCTCGTCGTAGGATAACTGCTGATGGAAATTATTATAGGCCAGCATGCTGTTGGCTAATAAGGGTCGTACACGTTAGTCGGTTCACTGAAGTGCCGATCTAAAAATCCACAGGTTGTGGGTTCGAATCCTCACCAAGCATTTGTAAGCGTTGTTAAGTTTTACTCATCATAGGATCCATCTTGGTATTAAGTTAGGAATTAGATTGTGCGATTAATCTAAGCAGTTAGCGTACTTCAGAAAATGATAAAAACTAAAACATTCCAACAATTAAGTAGATACGCGCGAAACCGATCATACAACGTGACGAGGAAAGAGTGAAAATCAAATCATAAAGGTCTTGAAATGCGAATCCTATGAATTGGCATTCACTGAGAGATATCGAATACATCGCGGCCTGATGCAACTCCTAAATTCCCGAGCACCCGTAAACACGTACTTTGGCAGTAATCCTACGGCAATGAGCGGCGCGCATGAGAATGGTGGTGCAGCAATTAATTCCCAATGTTCCATTCCCATCCAAACATCTGGATCCCTAAATTCCCTACCGTTCTTAAAATAAATGGAAATTGACACCCACTCGTGACACTCGCGCCTCGTTTCGAACGGAACTTATTGTGAACCCGAGGCATATATGCGTCGTCGACTTAAAGAGCTCTCAGAAGCTCTCCCATCCCGACGCAACCTCGCGTCCGTTACGATGCTGACTCGGTGTCGAGGGAAATACGTTTTAGAGAAGAGGAAGGGAGAAAAAATGTTTAGTAAAAAAAATGAAAAAAAAGAACGGAAGTAATAGCATTAACATGAAAGGGAAAATAAAGAGACGAAAGGACTCCCGGACTGAAGAGTCCGCACGAATTTCCGCCATCCCTTTCTCAGCTCCCCCTGTACAGAATTACCCCAGTTTTTTTTTGAGGTGTGAGGTTAACGAGTTATCGTGTTGTTCGAGTGGGAAGGGTGCATAGAAACTGGAAGGGGAAGGGGAGCGTTGTAAGTGGAGACAGGTGGTGGCAGTTGGAGTTCATTATAAGGGTTAATAGAGCCTCCTAGTTAGAAAGAAGATACCTGTTCCCTCGGCTGCGATGCCTCCGACGTCTCGCCATGCCTCCTGCTCGTTATAGAACCTCTCAATTCCGAGGCCGACTCTCGTACTTCCCTCCCGTCTCGCAACTCCCACCCACACCCTCTCGACTCCTCTTCTCCATCCCCCCTTTCACCCCCCAACAGACGCCTACCCTTCGAGCGTCGGACCGTCTTCTTCCCCGACGCTAGTGAGACAATGCACAGCGCGCGGTGGTGCGGAGGCAGTCGTCGTTCCGTGGACCGTTCTCGCCGCCCCTTCACACCCCCCTCACAGAGGTAATGACGCAGTTCGAAGTCGCCCGAACGAACGAGAGGGGTGGAAGATGAATGGGGTCGAGGGCGGAGGAGAGGGAGGGTGGGGCGTGGTTTTGACGTGGGATGGTCCCCGGGGTCGCTGGTAAGCAAAGGCGAAAAAGCGGGGATGTGAGAGGGTTGAGGAGAGAAATGCCGAAGGGCTGAGGGAGTGGGTGAGGCGTGGGAAATACGTGGGAAAAATGACACTTTAATATCGCGGAATCATTCCATCAAGCGAAGCCGTCTGAGGAAGGGGCCTATGTCTGAGAAATGAGGGGCTCTTCCTGGATCCGATCCTCTTTTTGGTTTCAACAGTGAGGGACGTCTCCCGCATGGAGAGGGGATCGAACATTCGATGACTTACCAATCATACGCATTTATTTCTGGTGGATGATTTTTTGTCGCGTTTCCACGATATACTGTAATTTAGAAGCGACTGAAAATGAATGTATGATGTTAATACTGAGCACGATACATTTTCTTCAATCATCAGATGTATTTGATCTCGGTAGAAGCCTCGTTTATTTACTTTCCGATCGACTCGAATGAAATAACATGGGAATGCGTAATTAATTTTCTTTTTTGTTTAAAATGACTGGTGGTTTTTGTGCAGTAATGTTTTAACAGGGATATTTGGGTGTGGGAACCGACAGTTTTATTATTTTAAGCCATTTAGGATAAATGAGTAATATAATAGGAATTTTTCTTGAGGCGGAGGAAATGTTGAAAGAAACTCGGCTTCGGCATTATCCTGCCTTATACGAAAGGCGCTAAGTGTCAACGGCTTATCGTCCCATAATACGGACGGAGTATCTAATGAACTTGAAGTGCAGTCCACTCGGCACTCAAGTAGCGAACATTATGCCAAAGCAAAATCTCTAACAACGACGGAATTCAAACCCTAGCCCTCTGCATGGGAGGCCGGCAATATAGCCACCAGACCAACCCGATCTCATGGATGTGTCGAGTGGGGGAAAAGTTGTCTTGTACCAATTTGGTCGTGGTGAAAGGTAACCGGGAATTTGAGAGAATATAATAAAAGTGTTCGGAGGAAGGGAAAGGCAGATTGATGGATGAAAGGTGTGCTGACAGGAGTGTTTTGAAAATTAAATTACTTGGCCTTTAGCTCTCCTCGTGCTTTCGTAGCGATTTAATTGCATCAGAATATGCTGAATACTATGGTGACTGGTCAAAAATTGAGGGCCGCCAACTCTCTTTTCCGCTCGCAAAAAGAGGAGGTATTTAGCCGTCCTTAATTATACGACGATAAAAAATTCTGTATGTAGTTAGCTTTTAAAAAAGGAGCCTTGGAGCGGTTTCTACTTTTTCCGGAAACAAAACATTTTCTCGGTTCCTCTAAACTCATTAGCATTGAGGCTTAACGGACCAATTTTTACCTAAATAAATTAAACCTATCCACTTACAGCCAGCCAGAAATTAATAGCTCTTTATTTTATTGGATAAGCAGCAACAACCCGTGGTCGGTCGCACCATGCAGAAGATTCGAACCTCACCTTGGTGATTAATATCTTGTTTATCTTAGGATTCATTTTAGGCTTAGTGGTGTATTATGACCTCAGTAGTTGAAGCATTGTTTAACCTATTTATGCGAAATGACCGCAGCATTTGAGTGAGCCCTCACACAGGAGTATTTTAAATCCTAAAATCAATTCTGCTGAGATTAATTTAACAAAAAAATAAGTGATAAACTAGTAACAGTTTTATTTAGATCCGAAATGCTAGAATGGGCCATTACCTAACGTCACCGGCTTAGTCATTTCTCTAGTTATAGTAAACTTATATTATCACGCTGGATGGTTCTGAATTACAAATAATATACTTTGGGGTTAATGAATTTAAAATGTCTGTGTTGATGATGTTTATCTAATGCATGGAAGTGCATGAAAATGTATTAAAATATCACGATCTAGTTCCAACAAGGTAAGTATAGGAAAGAAGCATTATTGTTCCCAATAACAACAAAACCAAATGGTAAACCATTCTGTGTTGCGCTCCTCAGAATGCTATTGATCATTAAAAGCGATGTATTTGATTAGTTTCCATAGATGTATGCATTTGTACAATGCCTGTAATATAAAATCCTCTTTCACCTTGTTTCGAGAGGTGATTGCCTTCAACTAAAAAGGATATTTTTTTATCGAATCGATAGAGGAAGGTTCCACTTTATGCTTTTTATTATATCCCTTCCATTATTTTAGAAAAATAGTTATTGATGATTACCAGCTAAAATTGCTACATAACGGAACGGCATCATTAGTTTTAAATATGACAAAGAGGCATAACGTCATTTTTTCCTGGAAAAATTTGGGACAATTAAAGATAAAATGGAATTCACCGGGAAAAATATTAGGACAGGTTATCTAGATTTTAGGTTTTATTTGCTTGTTTGCACTGAAATCTAAAGTCAAAATGTCTGATTGTCATTGTTTCCGACAATTTTTTGTATGATTGGAGTATTAACACCAGTATTTTTTTTTCGATTTGTGCAGTGTCTGTCCCGCGTGTTGCTATATTGAAACTGGAAGTTATATTATAGAAGTTATTATTATTGAAGTTATATTATAGAGAAGCCACCGATTTTTCTTTGAGAATTTAGTTAAAATGAAGGTAGAACTGGTTGAACAGATACTAGCAATACGATTTTTCACTCATTGATGTCTGGTTTGGAATCACATTCTGATACAAATCATTGCGGTGGCTTGAAGAGTACAAGGTAGATTTAGATGAGAGAGCGCCAAAAAAGTTTGAACCTCTAAGAATCTTCCTGTCATCTTCAAAATTGCACCTATTGCAAGACGAGAGCTAAATGAGTCACAGGACAGGGGATCGTTAAAGAGTAATTGACGCTACAGGATCTAATAAACCGTTGAAGCTGAAGCTGAGATTCTCGCTCAGTTTCTGGTCACTACTCCACGTCTAATGATGGCAGGGCCCTGGGCAGCAACAAAATTCCTTCCTTAGGGATCCCCCGTAAACGCAGTCAGCCATCTGCAAGGGCATGGTCGTCGACTGTGATCCTCGTTACGCAAACCGCAAGAATTGCCAGCCAGTGAATTCCCGTTCAGAGCTTCAGTTACCCAGTGCCTGGAGCAAATTATCTGTCCGGCGATTCGTGGCATCGATGCGGTGCTGAACTGTGCGGGCGAAACGACGCAAATTTGTATTCTTGGAAAGTTAAATTCCGCAGGCCTCGTGCGACCTCAATCAGCTAGTCAAGTTACGCATCTTTAAAGTTAATTAACGAGGAAACGCATCCGTTTGAAAAAGGACAGAGGAAAATAGGCGAAAAAAGGAGATCATTTGAGTTATTGTTACTTTTTTGAAAATATTTTTATTCCCAGTGATCTACGTCTAATTATTACCCTGGAAGCCGCAGTAGGGTGTGGAAGAGAGTGTTAGTCAAGGATCGTTTATGGTGGGGAGAAGATGTAATGGAATCTGAAAGGGATATATTTATCTGTGAATACTATACCCAATATATTGTATCTACGAATCAAATATGTGAAACCTGATGTCATAAATTAATTCTTATTGCTCCTGGAAGTTTCTCGAATCACGGTCACGTGAATTTTTAATTGTTACGATATCATAAATAAACAAAAAAGAACTATTGAACGTAATTCACTGCAACAAACGAACAATATTACCTCCTATTTTAAATGTATCGGTTGAAAAAGTCATAGGACGATGACATTTAAACGGAAAAAGAGCTTCTAAATGATATAAAATTAATAGAATATCTCATTCCATTAAATAGAGAAAACATGAGGATATCCTCATTTTTAATTCTTGGGCTTTAAAAAGATCGATATTTTTATGTTTAATATGTAGAAAGGCACCCTTAATGTAAAAAAAAAGAATTTAAATGTTGTCCCACATCCATTGAATTGCTATCTCGAACGGGGTGCGAGCATCCCTTCATCCCTAATTTGGAAACTCTCAAGTGTAGTGTCAGGCTATTTTTATGTGGTCGCGAATCGTCTGTGGGCAAAATAAATGGTTACGTTCTACAGTATATTTAGTTGATTAAAACACTGAAGTGTTTTATCTGCCAAAGAGGGCCAAGGCCAAATGTATTACTCTCAAACTCCTTTGATTTGAATTTTTATAGTGTCCTTACTCCAACTTTCAATCGCTGATACTCTAGAGATTCCAATTAATAAGTGAATGAGAAAACTTAAGGACGATAACTAATTCTGAAACTAATTACTTCGAAAAGTAAAAATTATTTTGAAAACTATGCAATTTACTTAAAAAGTCGATTGAAGTAGTTAAATTTTTGAAGTGAACATTGAAAGTAATTGCACGATCGACGTGGGGCAAAGAAAGAGATATTTTTTAAGAGAAAACAAGGCATTCAGGAGTGCTTACTCGGAAACTTCTTGAATTAGCGAACCATTTCAAGGTATTATGTCCTATCTCTTGCTGTATGGCCCCACCAAAAGTGGGATTACTACCTTTAATATGGATTAACCCGATGACGTATGTGAAGTATTAGCCTCGAAAGAAAGTTGAGAGAAGTAGAAGAGTCAGCAGTGACTCACTTCAACTCTCTTCCTAAATTTGATTACTTAATACCCTTAATACGTAGCCTCTCCAGATTCTCAAGCATCCTTTGAAAGGATCGTAGGTAGATGGTGAAGAACTCGTGTCACATCGGTTCGAATGCCTGAAATCTTATTCTCAAGATGGTTCACAGCGAGTCGTCATACGGCAGCCATTCCTCCCGTGGTGTTCGGTGGATATGAATTGTAATGGACTTAGGAGAAGGATGCGGGCGTCGGAATATGAAAAAATTCTTTGAAGATGAGGATTCCTTCGCAGAGGAGAATAAATCGTCCGCTGCTCTCCGCTTGCAGTCGGCATTCCGCACGCACGAGGCATCGCTGACCAGGAAGTGAGGACACTTCAGGCCGCGAATCCAAAGAGTCCTTTCAAATCCATTTTCACAATAACAGGAACATGTGTGTCAAAGAAAGACCAGCGCTCGAGAACCACGCGGAAACCGTCGCCTGTGAGTTTGTACGCTCTTCACCGAATTCACAAATCGAGAGGCTTATTGTCAAAGTTATTCCCCAAAAACATAATCTCAGAAATGATGAATTTGGTATAAATGGGCCTCAAATATGAAAAATAAATTACGGTATCTTCCATAGCATTCAGAAATAATAGCCAGTGTACCTATTAATAAGTCAGTAAGTTGAGGAAAATTGAGCAATATTATTTGCATCTAGAAAAATTTGAGTGTCTGAGACAGTGATTGCGCTCGTCTCTCCCTTTTTATGGCATTTGAGGTTTCATTGCATTGAATATATTGTCAACAGCACAGCGAGTATTTTTTGTGGCCATCACTCTGCGTCACTCACCTGCCATTTTCCCTCCAATCTCACTGCTCTCTGAAACAGCCAAGAGACTTACTTCCTGTCGATTTGAATTGATTTCAACTTAAACTCACTTATTTAGACACTTCAGAGTACCTTCCGTATCCAGTTGTCCGTATTATTTTTTTAACTTACCAGTAATGCTCTTTATATTCCGGATTCCCAATTGCCACTCATGTTCTCCTCGTAATCCTTGGCTGCCTCCACATGGCCGTACCTGTAAAGAGTATCCTTTCGTAATGACTTTCCCAAAGTACAACTGTTATTTGAATCCCTTCAATTCACCTTCCCATCAGTCCGCACTCCAAGTACCTCACCTTATTCCATTAATTTACGCCTCTGCATCTTACGTTTTCTGCTTCTAATTTGATTTTCATTCATCCGAATAAATCATGTTGTTTCTCACAACTGTTTGCTACTTCGCGCCACGGAATCTTTCTCCGCCCTGGTATAAATATCTATCCCATTGGACCGTATTGAAAACAACTTGATGCATTCATTCTCTAGACTAGAAGTCGTAAAATTGGGTCTCCCGAGACTTATGTGGCTCTTTGGATACGTACTTCTTCTCTGAAGTTATGCTGAAAAATTAAAGGTTTCATCACAGTTTCATCTCTAAAAGCATATATTACCACCAGTACAAAAATAATGATAGTTTCAAATTGCTATCATATAATAAAACCAAATATTTCCGGATAAATATTGCATGTTACGGCATAGATAGGGTTCTAGTGTAATAGCAAGCATTAAAACATACTATAGTACCGGGGGCGGTGATATATATCGTTTGAAAAAGCAAGGATTTGATTAAGGAAGTGAAAGTCAAAGCATATAAATCTACTGTGCGGCCAATTTTCACGTATGTTGCGGGAACACGTGAATAAATGAGCGGAACAACAGAAATTATGAAAACAGGAGATAGGAACACTAAGGAAGACGTTACAGAATAATGCACACAGTGAGCATATTAGTGATCAACTTCAGATACAACCGAGCAACAAGTGGACAAGGACAAGAGGACAGGAAATCAACAATCATTTTCAAGGATGGATAAAAGTAGAACTGTAAGAATCATCAGAGGCGATTTACCAGCTGGAAAGAGATGACAAGACAGGCCTGAATGAAGATTGAAAGAATCATTCTAAAGTTGAAATAAACTGGGAACAGCCTATCTACAAAAATTCAATAAGAAGGTTGAAATATATATTTTATGATGAACAAGTATGGCTGTTTATCCTTTAAGGTTTGGCCTACCGTGCTCTTGACCATGGCATCCTATGATCCGTTTAGGTATTACAATTGTTGTCCTCGGGAATAACAGAATTCACTCGAAAGACCTTAGTTTAAGGAAAATATTTTTCCTAAGATTCTTTTATCTTAGTCTGCAGATACCTAATCAACAACTGACTTTAGAACTGTTTGCTTTTACTATAATTTTCTCGAAAGCACATGGATCTGTTACTATTCACATATTCAATATAATACTAAAGTATTTTGGAGTAGGAAAATAATCATAGTCTTCTTTCTTTGAGGACATTACTTCTCAATATTAGGATATCTTCTTACAAATTTACGGATGCAGAGATGAGGCTTAAAGACGAAGAACAGAAGCCAAACATGAAGAGAAATATCTACCAAGTGAGCATAAACGGTCGCTTAAAGTTCCTCCATGCACATAAGCCTTGGTAAACGTCACCTGTGTATACACATTCCACTGCTTGCATGTACGCCGCATCGCATATTTATTTACCGAGTTACATTCGGCCGATCTAGGGTAGTTTGTGAGCCCATCAAACGTCCTCCAACTTTACGGAGATAGTTCGTCATTTGCTTGATGTCGTCGTACGGCACGAGGTTCAGTTTCGGGGATATGGGGGGAAATGGGGAGCTTGAGGTCTGGCCCGTTAAGTGGGAGGTGGAGGGAGCAGAAGTTAGTTCAAAAGGAGACGACGCGGTTGAGGTTTCCCGGGAAGGGAGCGAGGGCGATGGATTCAGGCGGTGGGGGAAAGGCATTACGGGAGGAGTGGGCCGGGAGAAGGAGGGAAAGTCTTCCCACATCGCCTTAGGGTTCGGGGCAGAGATTCGTGGAAGGAAAGATTCCCCTTGCGAGAATATTTACGATCCCTTTATCGCGACCAGAGATGGAACAAATGACAGTCTGACCGGTTGTACTTTTGGATGGGGCGGTGGTGGCGTTGGGAGTGAAGTTGGATGGCTCATGAGTCCCACGTTATCCGTTCCTAAAAGGAGTCTCATTCGTCCACGTTCGCCCCCGCTCAGGACGGAAACTCTTCTTGGCCGTAATGCCGCCGTAAATAACTTTTCACGCACAAATACGGAGCGATTTGGGAGGGGCATGTGTGAGTGTGTGTGTGTGGATGCCATAATCCTTCGACGTGCGTGAACTCGGGGGAAATGAATGCCGAAGGTCCGGTGATAAAGGAGGCGGTTCTTCGATCGTAAATGAACGGACGCACCTCGCTCGACGTTTTGCTGTTTCGCACTCCGTCATTTCCGAACATCATCGCTTCTGGGAGAGAAAGATGGTGTGTATGAGCATCCCCAAAAAGTACCTACTGGGTGCGGGTGGGAATGTGTCGATATGTCTCGTGGAATCGCACACATTGATGTTCGTGTTTGACGTATGGCTCTTTTGTTTATCTTCAAGGTGCCCCTTTCATCACTACTTCCCTTTTGTGGACACAGGAAAACTTCTCAGTTATGTTTCTGTTGTTGTGTTTTTCGGAGGCGAAGCATTATTCTTCTCTTTGTCCTTTGTCAGTTCAATTACTTGATCATACGACATAAAATCAGAAACATAAGTATACATAACGAAAATAAGAGTGCAATTTGATGAAGAAGTGCTGAAAACTTACTGTCCATGCCTAATGGTTCCTAGTCGGGCACATGCCCACGCGGACACTTTAAGAGTAATTTTTTCCAACAGCAGTAGATAACGCGGTGTTTCAGAAAAGTGTGTGATAATGCATTGCACAATATGGGTGATTCAACGGACGGCAAAATACAAAAAGAATACAAATCAAGAAACATCTTCATTCAGAATGTTCAAACTCGTATGTCGATCGGATCCGAGAGTAAATTATAAGAACAAAGCTTGTGAAATTCGTCAATTCTTTTCCTTTGGTATCGTGTAATTTCTTAGTGAGATTTTTATCGCATATTTTACGTTTGGGTGGATGTGTCTTGAGAATTCTCAGGTACCCCAGGTTCAATTGCCCACTTACTTTCCTCAGCGGATCAACTGGTAAATGATATGAGGTTCCTTCACTGCGGTGTAATACCCTGATTTCTACGGATAAATTACATTGTTGTCAACTTCTGGTGCATCGTAAAAGGATAAGATTGCGTGAAAAAGTTTACTCATCTATGAACTTTTCTTCTTTATAATTAATCTATTGTTTATATAAGTCATGAAATCAAACATGTGACACTGATGCAACAATAGTATTCATAAACTTCTCCGCGGAACTTTCCTAAAGAAACGACTGATGTTTCTGGGTACTAATTCCAGCCTTACGCTATCTAAAGGGAATCTAAAAGATTTGTTTGAATACTCCAAGGAAGTAAAAAGAAAAGAAAGGTATTACGGGAGATATGGCAGAGGAAATCGCGGAACGAGGAACAAGAGGGAACGGGAGTACAAAAACGGGAATTCGTGGAAGATGGGTGGTTGGGAAAGTTTGAGGAGAATTGAGAACGGTGCGCGAGTTGGGAGTGGCTGGGAGCAAGAAACAGAAAATAACATTCGAAATGAGGATCAGCGGTGAAGGGAGTTCAGAGGAAATTGGAGTTTTTCAAGTCACACAGAAAAAAATAGTCTGGTGTCTCGTCTACCAACATTTTCATACCTGCAAGGCGAAAAACCAGCCGGGCATTTTCACCTACATTTCAAATTTCTATTTGGAGGTTGCTTTGGTCACCACGCCATAGGATGTCAATCAAAGACTGGGTTAAATTTTTGTGAAACTTCTTTTCTAGGGTTCTCCTAGGATTCAAAGCATCCATTGACCTGATATCCAAATTACTCTTACATACGTAAGCACCACTTTCTTCCATCCGGTATAAAACTAACAGTGTGCTACTCCTCTCACCATCTTTTTATGATCCCTGCGAAATTAAGCATGTAGTTTTTTTTAAGACGACGACTATCATAATGGTTTCTCTCAATTTATAAGCACTAAATAATTTTAGACATATTTTCTTCAAGAAGAACACCATCGATTATGGAGTACTTACTATGACTCTACAATTTTAAGAGTAATTTAGACCATTAATATACTTTAATAATTATTACACGAACTAATATTGCATCAATATTCAATACGTCGACCAATCACCTTGATTATTCGGTTTCGTCATTCATGCATTCCAAAGAGTCACCATGATATGTGTAGGGTAAATACTGAAATTGAGTACAAGAGTATTTCCTTGTGATGGACAAATATGCATAACTTCGAGCGGAACGTAGTACCTCCGAGGTTGAACTTTAATGTCGGTGATTTTATTCATTCGATTCTTCTAATTCACAAAATAGAACATTTATGGTACTGTCCCGTTGTATAGCATTTCTTTCTTTCTGTATGATTTGCACTTTAAAATGTTAAGAAGAGATCAGAGACAGAAAAGTAAAGGAACAACTGAATATATTATAAAAAAAACTCGCATCAAAAAAGGTGCTTTCCTTCTAAAAAAAATCGTCTATCCCTTTGTATGAAAATTTTCTTTCTTTCCGCTTTTCACCTTCAAATGCTACGAGAGAGAAGATGAATAGATGAAAGCGAAGTCAGAGAAACACTGAATCTATTATAAGAGCGACGCACATCAAAAATTGTGTTTTCCCTCTGGAGAAAAAAATCATGTAGGTAAATCCTATTGTATGTATTTTCTCAATTTCTTGCTTTTAACTTTCATATGTTTACAAGAGGGAAAATACGAACAGGTAATAGCAAATTAGGAAAACCATTAATGCCTGTCCTCTATTATAAACTCCACTCTTCAGTTTAAGACGTTTTCCTTTTGTAGAAAAAATGTTTTCTCTCCCATTTATTTAATTGTTTTGCATACTTTTAGGTAGATTTGGATAGCGAGAAATTTTGTCGCCGTTTTTATCGAATTTTTTACGACTGGGGGTCGAGCTAAGAAGGATATAATCTGGAGGAGAATGGGTGTTTAATGAAGTGGCGTGAACGCGCCAGGTGTACTATGAAGGCCGTATGTGAATACATTATTTTTCCATTGAGGAATAATGGGTGCTCGGTAGCTCACATTGTCTTTTATACACACTTCATAAAACTCGAGGGCAGGATTAACCTCTTTATGTCTCTCATTTCTTTTCCATAGCTCCTTTTTTTTTGAGGGACGCCTTAATCTGATTTCACGGATACTTGTGTGTTTGGCTCATGGAGTGCAATTCAATCATCCAATTTTTATTTTTTTTAATGCGATGCTTTTGTAGACGTAAACATTGTAATTTGTAACAAGATTGAAAAATCGTCATGGTGAATTCAGTGTTCACCAGTTTTCATTTTTGCAGAATGGGTGCTTAGAAAAATTTGGATGCCATTAGAATTAGTACAATGATCAGTTGAAATAAAAAGGATGGAACGTAATTCGATTCCTATTTTGCAAAGATAGCATTAAATATATCGCAAAAGGCGAATATTTGTAGAAAACAACGCTTTCCTTTTAATTCGTAGCTGTATTATTCTTTGATTAGATAAAATTCATCAAAGTTTGCATTAACACACAAAGTGTTGTTCTTTTTCTTCTTAGTATTATGACCTAATTATTATCATTATATAATTGCAGCGGACTGCATGTAAATCATTATATTTAATATATAACATTAAGTAATTTTTGGAGAGTCATATTAAAAAAATTAATAAGTCACTTTATTAAGTGAATGATGCATGTAAATATGCCCTTTGAAAGTATTCCATGATACAAACACAATTTAATGAATTCATGGTTTCCTAAAAAAATTTCTCATTACATAGTTTCACGGTTGAAAATGTAATTACACTCTGGAAGCCTTCCCCATAGGTTTTTTAACAGATTTTACGGTATTACTGCGTTGCTCTAAGTAGAATACAATACCAGACGCACGCTGACGCCGAAGAGATGATTTCCACCCGGCGGATATTGTAGAGTATGGAGATAAATGAGACACGCAATCTGTCACGAGCAGTCTGTTTATTGCCGATGGTGACACGGGACGTGGCGATGCTGACAAAGCGCTCTCTTTAACATTCTCTCTCTTTTCCTCCCGGCGGCCCTTGCCGACATTTCGCACTCTTGATGGCGTGAGACCGCGGGGTGAAGTCTTGGAGTGGAGCAGCGGTGGCCTCCGGGCGAGGAGGGAATATGTAATGGCGCTTCGCCGGTTCGTTTGACGGCCATCTGCAGGGGTGCGTCCTCCCCCTCCCAATTTTTCCCGTCAGGCGTTTGCGAAAGGGTCGCCGGAGAGATCGGTCTCTTTTCTCCCGCGGCGAGCGGGAAGGCCAAAGGCACCTCCAGGTGCTCAGCCATCCGTGAAAGTGACGCGGCGAGCCGCATGGTAATTCGGGCATTTCATTCACGGCCAAGAACGGCCTTTTTTTTTAAAGAGCGTGTGTGACCGCCAGCAGTGGCGAGTCAATTGAAAGGCCCGAGGCGTCCACACATAATTAAGGAGCGGGATCGATTCCAGATGAAGCAGGTGTGGGGCGTCCGTACGCAAGCTCGTCCCGGGGGAGAATTTTTCAACTTTTCAAAGTTGGTTTGCTCTCGCGTCTCATGAATAATGCCTGATGATTGACAATATTTTCGCATCGATCTCTTCGAGTTAAAAAGATGATGATATCTCACTCAGCCAAATTCTTACTGGATCCCTAGTCTAACGCACTATGAACATTACGTTAATTTTTTGATAGCAAAAGTCAAACTGTTTGAAACCTTAGGTATTCGAAAGAGAAAAAAACTAGAGATGTGCAAATACTACTCGCAACTCCACGAAATCTCGAATACTAGAAATTATTCCATATTCGAGATCTCGAATAATTATGCTAAAAGGAAATTCGAGTACCTCGGATATCGTGCCATACATCGCTGGGCGCCCATACATATTTGGCGAGTTGATTAACTACACCATATGCACCGAGAGATGACGGAGGAGAGACGAGTCTGTTGATGAGTTTCACCGAGTCATATCTGGCAGAGAGGTAACAGTTTACATGAATGGATTTTCAGAGAAATTGTTGTATTTTTAACATAAATCACGCGCCAGAACTAATCACCGCTTTTACACTGCTATGCATTCATCATTAATTTATAAGGCATGACAAATGTGTCTCATCTCTTTAATCGTATTTTCGCAACTGGTTAATGCATTTTACGCAAGAGTTACTGAGAACACACGACTCTACTCCACAATTTCTACAGCTATTGCCATTATTTCTGTCAGAAATCGTCGAGAATACGCCAACTTCTGAGTTTGATAAGCTATATCTTCCAAAGTAGGCATCCAATTTCACTGCAATAAAATGTATTTTATATTAAGTTTATTTCTGCATTTATTTATGTAAATAATAAAGCGTTTGTCACCAAAAATATTGCTTACAAAAATTTAAAGAAAACAATTTTTATTTATTTCAAAAATAACAAAAGATTATATGAAATTTGTAAAATCCTACTACGCAACAGATTACACGATTTTGAAACTTGAGTGGGACCGTTGTAGCCGCAAGGCTTTCAGCATTAAAAGTACAGAGAAGTTGAGAAGTAATATTTACCAGTATTACCTAACAGCATTCAAATTGATTTTCTCTTTTGAGAGATGTAGCTTCTTCAATTCATGGGCCTTGACGTAGTAGGTACATTACTGACATTATATCCGTACGGGATTGCGCGCCAATTACGTGCAAAATGTTAACCTTTTAATATTAATACCATAGTTCATCCTGTTTGATCTTAGGTTAATATTGCCAAGTTTAATCTTTTCCGTTAAATTTCAATTTAATTGAACTTAGATATTAGTTTCTAGTTAATTCAAAACTGGACAGAGCTTTGCATCTACCCTTTCTTCTCACTTAATTACAATTACTACGTCGGGGTTGGTGTGGTGTCTAGAGTACTGGCCTCCCAACCAGAGGGCCCAGGTTCGATTCCCGGCAGCGGCGGATTTTTCAGTGAAAACCGGTCCCCGGTGCCTAGTGGAGGGCATTTCAAGTTCAATACTCCGTCCGTGGGATGGGACGTTAAGCCGTGGTCCCTTTGGCGCATTTTGTTAAGAGTAGGCTAATGCCGACGCCGTGATTCTCTCCAAGCTTCCTCCGTTCCCTTATTAATATTTTCAAAGTGAATTTTTCTGGAATTTAATCTCTTCTACAGCTTAATTGATTTTTTTATTAACTAGAGCTAGAGTGGCCCTAATATTCCATACTATTATAAAAAACTCCTCCGTAGAACTTCCATTAATAAGCCACTTATTTAAAGCTCTTACCCTTGCTGGGAGCTCGGTCAATTTTTTGTAAAATCCATCACCTTTTTACTCTCACCTTTTAATTCTTATTCCAAGTTATTATCATGATTTTTTTAACCAACTAACAACATTTTTGCTGAAAATATAGCTACTTATGAGGAAACATGCGACAATGTTTCTTTCAGAAAAATAAATTAATTTTCAATTTCGTGTTACAATAATTACTCCATTATTTGTTCGCGCAAATAAACGCATCGCGGTTCTCAGAACAAATTTGTTTCTATTGTATTATATATTGAATGTTTGGTAAATGGGCTAAAGTATCAATTGCAAGGTCACTCTTAATCGTTATGTTTTATGTTATGGGCCGTAACGAATTCTTGAGAACCTTTTCTTTATGCAGAGAGGGCTAATGTCACCTTGGCCGCAGCATTCATACTATCACAAAAACAATTACGTTGATACTTTTCCCCACGGCAGCAGAATGTAATTGACTGAAAAATCAACAACTATTCAGAGCATGCGAAGTATGCAGAGAATATGTAAACTTTAGACTGAGGAGAAAATAGGTTGATAGTACACGGACCGAGCAACTTCACAGCCCAGTTTTGGGTGGGAGTTGGGGCCTTCGAGGCAAGCTTCACTCGACGTAACATGCGTCAAGCAGCCGGAAATTAAAAGATGTTTCACGGCATTCAAGGCCGGGGCGTAGTAATC
Source organism: Platycnemis pennipes (assembly GCA_933228895.1). Lineage (NCBI taxonomy): Eukaryota > Metazoa > Arthropoda > Insecta > Odonata > Platycnemididae > Platycnemis > Platycnemis pennipes. The sequence goes on along the minus strand of OW121847.1, from coordinate 69,073,624 downwards.
TCTTCCCCCCTGCGATATGGAGGGAAATGTCTGGCATGAAGTTGACGGATTCACTTGAAACTGTAGCGACCCACTCGGATCATCACATCTATCTCCCCCTCGAACTTAAATTCGCCGACTCCCGCCCAAAGGTTTTAGCCTAGGAAAATTACTGTTTTCCACTTAAGAATTGGAAACTCTAAAGATTTTCGCGTGGTTAAGTACCTAATTGGATAATTATGTACAAAACCAAGATGGAGAGACGATTACTCACGGCGGTTTCAGGTCTGAAATTTATTTTGCTCGTGCAATCAAGAGAAAAAAATTCTCAGCAAATATGCGGAACGTTTCTCCAAGGGAGAATATAAAATTTAATTGGATATCAACATTATAATGTATGAATTAAAGAGAAGGGAATCTTGCGCTTCCAATAGAGGAGTGTAAATGATGGTTTGTCGGTGCATATATTCGTTTGGGAAATCATCAGCAGCAATAACGTAGCTGATTTAGTGTCCCATTCTCGTATATGTAAGCTTATAGGAATGCTTTATGCTACATATTGAGTTGTTACATTTTTTATGGCACGTATTTGCATCGTTTGACGCACATGCCTAAATGGTTACATAATTAGCAGAATAATCATGTTAAAATAATCAATTCCTAAGGACTGGCTATGTGTCAAGATAGTTAAAATAAATGACTAGAAGCAGTGCATTACCGCATAACGTGGTTGGTAAAATTCTATGTCGGGATTTATAAATTAGAGAAAATTAGAGTCGAGTGGCGGAAGCAATTTTTCAACCATTGGATTATTTAAGATGGAGTGGGTACTTTAGCGGTTATAAATATGTTAACTTGTACTGAAACATGGATTTCTCAAATTAATTATGCTTTATGCAATCAAAACCAAGATACGAGAAAAAACCAACCACATCGTGAGCCCAGATTCATATTTGGGCCAGGAGGAAACTTATTTAATAAACGATAGCATTTTTAGCGGTTCTTTGATTTTAATGTTCTTTATGATCATGCAGTGTAAGTATAAAATTAGGCAGTCATAAAAATAATAATTGATTTAAACAAAATGAAATAAATAAAATATAAATATATTAAAATAAGTAAATAAAAATATATTCTTATTAATATTAATTAGAAGAGCAGTCTCGTAGAAAACGAAAAAGCAAAACTTTTACTGAAGAAACTATATCAGAAGTGCCTTCTGGTTTTCTGAGAAAAGTAATAACTTTCTAATTCCTACTTTACAACGAAAACTTTCACTTTTAGAAACAAAGTGCCCTTCAGTTTCTTGAATTTGACCTTACATCCCTCAATTCCTGGTTTCCCAAGATATTTTTAACATGAAACACTACAAGGGCTAATTATATTTTTTTAAGTACTTGATGTTTTTTAATCTAGAGCCATCTTCATTATTGGGCCAGAAGGAAAATTATTTAATAAACGAAAGGATTTTTAGCGTTTGTTTGATTGTAATGTTCTTCATGATCATGCAGTATTAGTAGAAAATTTAGTAACATTGTGGGAACAACTCCTTACTACTTACACGTAGCGTTTAATGGTGAAGGGCGGTGGAACAGCCGACCTTTATAGATACTTAATTTTTAGGAAAAAGAGCTTGAAAAGGTCTTTATTTGGTTCATCTATGGCTTCCCTATTTTTCTCGGGAAATTCCTTCCATCTGTTCGAATTTTGGAAACCGAAGTCTCACGCAAAAAATATCGACGCTGGTTTTTACAATGCCCCTTTTTATCGCGGAGGGATTTGGGAGGCCGAAAGGATTTCCTCCGAAAGCAATCTGGATCTCGGACACCTTTACCCAATTATATCCACCATTCATCCTCATTCCGCCCGGCCCCGCTCATCCTCAAACTCCCCCACGTCCGCACCCTTGCTCCCGAATCGTGAGGGATGCGAAATTCTTGAGGTGAACATACCTCGAACTAGTAAACACTACTTACTCAACACTCGCGTGGAATGCCCTGAGTGAACGGGCAGCAGATGTCGGTGGGTAAAGGCGAAAGGTGAAGGAGAGAGGGGAGGAAGAGGAGGAGATAAGAAAAATAAGAAGAATAGTAGGATTGGACGGAGTAAGAAAAACCGAGAGGAAATAAAATGGAGAGGGAAAAAAAGGCAGAGGAGCGACGTAATGCCAGGAACAGCCCGGCGGCAGTGGCGGCCGTGGGTTTATTACACGCTTGGGAGGGGATAAGGCGGGCTGAAGGAAAGAGTTTGGCCGGTTTGTGTGGGGTGGAAGAAGTGAGGTGAAGGGAGAGGATGTGGGGGGATTAGTCACCAGCGGTATTTTGTTTTCCTTCCGTAAAGAGTTGAGAGAGAGAGAGAGAGAGGACGAAGGAGGGCTCGTGAGGGATCGCCTCATAGCCCTCCGTGAGGAGTAAGGCAGTGGATTTAAGCCGCGTGGGATGGCGGAGAGGTACGGGGCTTCCGGTGGGGTCGAGAGGGCGTCCTTAGGGTTGGAGTGAGCTGGAGCAGGCTCGGGTGGGGGTGAGCGGTTGTGTTGAAGAGAGGGGAAAGGGGTGGAGGCTTCATAGGTCGCACTCCGTGGCGTGGGAGATGGGTGGGCTGGGAGCAACGTGAGAGCGACTGTCTAGGGGACGGATGAGAGCCAAGGGAAAGGGAGAAGGAGCTGGCAAATATATTTGGGGGGGAGAGAGAGAGGGAAAGTGTTTTCTGGCTCGGTAAGTATGTGTGAGAGAACGAGAGCAGAGAGGTCGGGTGAGAAGGGAAGGTGTTACGCACGGTAAATGGTTCTGTTTCACTCCGCGAGAAAATGTTCGATCGGAATACATTATTCATTCCTTGCGCGCCTTTCAGAAGCCGCCGTGAGTCATTCTGATTCGAACGAAAGATAAAAAAAGGGAAAATTTAGTTGAGATTCACGGCAGAATCTTTGGATAAACAGATGAGCGCTGAGAATTCATTAATGTACATTTCGGGGAAGGCAAATAAAGTTTCCCTATCCGGAGTTATCTTGGAGGAAATTTGCACGAACTTCATTAATAAAGTTGAAGGTGTTTCATTCATGCTGCCATACCAATTTCAATGCTCATCCACTGACAGCATTGCGACGGGTGAAACGGATCAAAAGGCCGCACATGAATGATGAGATGACAAAGAATCGCACGTCCGTCGAAAAAGATGAATTTCTTCTCGGGTCTAATGGTGGGTTTCCATTGTTCCTGTTGTAATTTGGGGGAGATGAATGGCAGCTAAGGTAATTAGGGATGAGTGGGTAATTGGATAGAGGTAGAAACTTTTCAGAAAACAAGGAAAGGGTGGAGAGAACCTCGCAGTCAACATTTGCCTACTCTTTACGAAAAGCGCCAAGGGGTTGATGGTTTAACGTCCCATCCAACGGACGGAGTGCTGCACTCAAAGTGCTCTTCAAACAGCACTCGAGTGTTGACCAGTGTGCAATGAAAATCTCTGTCCCTGCCGGGATTCAAACCTTAGCCTTAGGAATCTGTTCTAAGCAGCACGCCAATCTGATGCCCAGGAGGGCGTGGTAGAATGTTGAGTTTTATTTATATTTCCTATCCTGAAATTTTCTTTGAGTAACGAAGTCTTCGTATGTGTTTAAATATATGGAGACTCAATTAAGAATGAGAAAGTATGGAAGCATGAAGTCAGTAGCTCTGGTTACTGAAAGTGAAAATCGATGAACAGTGTTAGAGCGAGGATATTGGAGAGCTCAGATGCCCAGGCAAAGGCATAGTAGAGGAGACAAGACGAAAACTAAGGACAAGATTTAAGTTAAAGGGCCCCTTGGGTTAAAGTTTTTAAGCATGTATATTGTATCCGTTATTGTTTTTAAATATTGTAAAATATTTAAATAAAATTGTTTTTATCATTGTATTAAGTTGAATATGCCACACCGACCGAGTGTAACCGCGCCTAAAGTGCGTTACTTTACCGTAGGTATTCGTGAATGGAGCTCAACACAAACAGTTACTAATTTTACAATTATAAAATGCGCACCACCCGTAGAATGATTGGAATACGTGAACAAGTTTTATTTATTCTCATATTTTTAAACACTTAAATGGGATTACATAAAAAATGTTACTTGATAATCTCATAAATTTGAGAAGAGAAATTTAGTGATAGAGATACATCATACCGAAGCTCATACTTGTTCATAGTACGCAGTTTGTCAACAATCAATGTAGCTTTTTTGCCGAAAATTGCAAATAATAGTTGATACGCATGGATTTGCCGATAGAACTGCACATAAATTGGACATGACCAATGAATCCTTACTATTTTGATTATAAGTTGTTTATCCAGATGAAATTATCAAAACAGATACTCATTAATGACAATTTTCTTATGTTATAACTCTAATTAGAGATGCAGAGTTAACATTCAATATATTTGGGAGGTAATGCATTAAACAACTGCGTGAATACAGAGTTAAATACCTGCGATCCAGCTAAAACCCTTTTCACTAGAAGATCAAGTTGTATTAGGAGGAGAAGGGAGATATAATTATTGGTGTAATTAATTGAGGGTTTGCGATAATAGCCCATCAGTTCCTCTTTTGTAATGGCTACAGGGGTGTAGGTATGCAATCTTTGCCAAATACACCATTTCAGGTCGCATCGACAAAGTCATAAAGAGGTGACCTAGTAATATGAGCCGTTGATGCGAAAGAGATTCCAGTATGCACTCATTCATGGACGCGAGTGCTTTCGGAGATTTGAGGCCACTAAGGCCGATCCACTTACACATCACTCTCGTGAAGCATTAAATACATCTGTCTATACAGGAATTACTTCAGATTAGTTACGTGAAGGGAACCCAACGTTTGGAAGTAACCTGATTTTTCGAATTATCCTATGCATAGTTTTTGATTCTAAAATAGACCTGCAAGAAGCTAAATATGAACAGGAGTAAAATCTATTATGTTATTCACTGTTATTACGGCAAAATCTGACGGTGAACGGACTTCATTGCAAGGTATGTGAACACCCTAACACTCTATGAAATACATTCTTTCATGTGTTCAGTGCGTCAAAAAACCAATAATTTCTTCTCCTAAGGGACAAATTATGCACCCACTGCGAACAATGGAACACACGAAATATTGATTTTAGCGTGACATCCAAATTTTATAGCAGTCGAACCACAGTGGTTAACGAGTGTACATTCCAAAAAAGGGACTAGAGACTAAAGTACTTGCAATTGAAGAGATGGTTATCCATTGACTTAGTGAGAGCAAGGGAAAAATGCTCACTGAGGGTAATAACCTCTCTGAAGTAACCATGAATTATTTTATACTGGTATGAATAAATTGGAAAATATAAAAAATTCTAAAGCCAGATATGCACAATCTCATACTGGTTAAAATTATATCGAAGATCAAAAGTTTTGATTGATTTCAAGCATTGTTACTGGTCACAATAAATACTACTCAAGAGACGAATGCTACATAAAGAAAAGTTAGAGAGAATGCGTAAGGGATTTGGGGACTGGAGAGAAGGACAATAATCAGGGGAAGAATTATTGCAAGAGGAGGAAAGGGAACGCTAAGAACGAGAGGCAAAAAAGTTTCATTTGAAGAAGAAGGAAACATTTTTTACTTCAAGAAGGGAAAGGAAAAAGAGCAAGGTAAAGAAGGAGGTGGGGTGCCGAGGAAGAGATAAAACGACGCATGATAAAACCACAAAGAAGAATTAGAGCGAGGGGTGGGAAGCGAGTAGGATAGAAGACGACAAAGAATGAGAGGAGGCTCAAGGAGAACGAGGGAGAGAGAAAATGGAAGCATATGGGAGGGGAGGGAAGATGGGACTGGGTGAATGGGAGACGAAGGGAGGAGGGACGGGTGGGTGGAGAGGGTGAAGTAGGGCAGGAGTTAAAGAGTGGAGACGGCGTGTGGAGGGGGTGGGGACGGAGGGAGGGGAGGAGGGGCGGGAGTCAGAGGGAGGGGTTGGATACAGCGGCCGCGCAAGTCTCGGCCTTCCCCTATACCTCACGCGGAATCGCATCCAGGCGGACGCATTTCTCTTTCGCCTCCTCTCCCCGATCTCGCCGTCCATCTCTCTCTCTCTCTCTGAGACTAAGCCCTCGCCTCTCCATCCCTTTACCGATCTGATCCCGAATTTCACCAAAAAGGGTGGAGCACGCGAGGCCCTTCCCCGGCCGGGGGAAAAAAGAGGGTGGGATGTCTCCTAAGGGTATCCCTTCACCGCCCACCTCCTGTCACTCCTACCTCTCCTCTTCAAACCCCCGAAAACTCTCCCGCTTCACCGCTTTCATTTCTTCGATCCTCCCCGTATCTCTCCGCGGGCGGAGGGGGTTGATGGAGGGGGCCGTGGGAGCCTGATCCAGTCTCCATCGTATCCAAGCCCGACGGTCAACAAAAAGGGGTGAAATGGGATCCTCGCCCTTCTGTTCCGTCCTCTCTTCCGTTCCTCCTGTCCAGGCGCTACTCGCCGCTCTTCCACCTCTTGTTCCGCGCTTCCAGTCCTATCCGGTTTCGACAGGCGCTCCCGGAGTTCCGGACGCCCAGAGTTGAGAAGCGAGGGAGAGAGAGAAAGAGAGTGAGAGATCGTGTTTACCCCTCGTTTCTCACCCGGAAGGGACCAATACGTCCCTGTTCTTTTGTTTTCCTTCGGTCCCGACTTACGAACCTCCCCGATTCCCTTACCCGATCCCTCCCCTGGTCTCTAGAGTCCACAAACTGCGACCGTGACTGCCCCTTGGGGGGTGAGGATCTCCACCGAGTGACTCCTGAAGTGTTTCTCTTCGCGACGAAATGGGGAGTGACGGGTTTTTCGCCAACACCACGGCCATGGAGACCGCGTCCATCGGCAGCGTCCTGATGAACGCCACGCCGATGGCCCTGGTGGACGCGGTCGCGGCGGCGGGCGGCGGCCGCAGGGTTGACCCCTCGGAGATGTGGGACGCCTCGGCGGCGGCTACTGCGGCGGCTACTGCGGCGGCGGCGACGCTCGACGACGACCGCCAGGACTTCTCCCCGTCGCAGGACTCCACCTCGCCGCCTCAGTGGGTCGACGGCGTCCGCCGGAGGCCCCCCTTGTACGTCATCGTGCCCCTCACCGTCATCTACGCGATCATCTTCCTCTCGGGGATCGTGGGCAACGTGAGCACTTGCATCATCATCGCCAAGAACAAACACATGCACACGGCCACCAACTACTATCTCTTCAACCTCGCCATCTCCGACCTCATCCTGCTCGTGTCGGGCATGCCCGTGGAGATGTACCAGACTTGGTCCCCCTACTCGTACGCCTTCGGGGAGGCGTTCTGCGTCGTGCAGAGCTTCGCGGCGGAGACGTCGGCCAACGCGACCGTGCTGACCATCACGGCGTTCACGGTGGAGCGCTACGTGGCCATCTGCCACCCGCTCCGCTCTCACACCTTCTCGGGGCTGTCGCGCGCCGTCAGGCTCGTGGTCGCGGCGTGGGTGTTGGCGGTGTGCCTGGCCGTGCCGCAGGCCATCCAGTTCGGGGTGATCTACCCAGGGGGAGAGGTGTCGGGGGAGGGTGGGATGGACCCCGACGGGGCCCAGTGCACGGTGAAGAGGGTCCTCGTGCAGCACGCCTTCGCCATCTCGACGTGCGTCGTGTTCGTGGCCCCGATGACGGCCATCACGGCCCTCTACGTGCTCATCGGCCTGCGGCTGAGGAACTCGCGTCTCATCCCGAGGCGCTCGTCGGCGGGCTCCCTGAGGAGCGAGGAGAGGAAGGCCGGCGGGAAGAACTCGCAGAATCACGTCATCAAGATGCTCGGTGAGCGAGAAGGGGGTTTGTTTACGCCGCGGGCGAATTGTCTCACAAAGGGAATGAATGGAGGAGTGGGTTTTGGGTGGGAGGGAAGAAGCAAGGGAGAGGGGTTGTCGTGGGTGGATTGGAGGCAGGAAATATGTCTTCGTCGCGTGTTTACCCTGACTCCCTGGGGAAGGGCCGACGCGCATTTACCTTTCGATTTACGCCACTACGCATACCAAGCAAACTTAATTTGCTCCTTCGATTTGGGTCCTCGAGCCACAGCCAAAGTGGTAGAGTTCGGAAAGGTTGATGGGAGCCAAAAGAGTACCTGCTTTCCATGCGCAAAACGACAAAATTATAAATTAGCTGTTTTTTGGTTTCAACAGAGTTGTATACACCAAGGCAATATTTCAAGATTATGATTGTATGTTTACAGAAAATACCTCCTACTGATACATGAAAAGCATTATCACTTGCGCTCCAAACAGGAAAAAAATCGTCGGCTGCAGTTAATCGAAATTAGGAATATCTTTTCGAGCCATAATATTTTCAAGTAGGGAAAATTCGTGAGTTTTTCATGTGACATTTCAATTTAACTTCTCACTCCTCTTTATGCTTCTAAAGAGATCCACAATGAGGAAAGATTAAAGAAGAACGCGGATAAGCACGGAAATCTTTTACAGTGTGTTTTTCTGCTTCGTGGTTATGTAAATATCATGGAATCAGAATCTGCACTACAGTTTAGTACAGGGTGAGTTAAAATGCCTCGTTATTAAGATTATTTTGATGAGCCCACCCACCTAGATTGATCTAGTTTCCGTTTTTTTGTTACGGGTAAATATTATACCAAGCTTTGAGAGAAATGCCTATTATCCCCCTCCCTCCACCCCCCAATGACCATTTCACAAATTTCACTCATCATTTCTATATTTATTGTAATAAGAGCTATCATACAGTAAACGACATTAACATAAATCCGGAAGTATTAGCACCTGATTAAAATATTGCATCCACTATAGAGGCTCGTAGATATGTGTAATTGTATAGCAATATGATAGTGCAGTGTAAAAGATTCAAAAGTTTTTCCTCTAGATCCACTACGTAATAAAGTAGAGTAAAATGATAATGTTGGTATACGAGTACATAAGTAGAAAGTATTTTCTGTTAAACTCCAATTAGAATCTTGAAACAATAATGTAAAATCAATAACTTGAAACAATTAATACAGTTCTGGTGCAACTTCAAATGCGTAATTTGCAATTTTGAGGATTCATGCTGATATCAGCACTAAATTCAAATACCAACTATTTATAACTTTAATGTATTTTGATTCACCCCATGTGTGTATATTATCTTGCTAAATTCACTGCAGTTATGCCCTTCAAAAAGTTATTTAATTCTCAGTTTCTGCGCATTTAAATTTAACTGTCATTCGACGTTGTTAACTTATGATTAAATAAAGTCAACCAGAACTACGGTTAGTCTACATTGAAGTTGACAGAAGGAGAGCAAATTCACAATTGTTTTCAAGCCTCGAGATATTTTATCAGATATAATAGAACTGGGCTAAAATATAAGAGAGAAGTAGTCGCTTCTTTCCCGAGTTGACAAAGGTGTAAATCCTCCGAACCTTCGTTTCGGGAATTCTATCGAATATTTCCCGGAATATATTATATTTTTATTATAATATATATTACATAACATAATATATTGATTTTTGATATATTTTAAAATAGCAAGGTAATTTTTAGCCTCCAAATTTTTGTTTACACATCAGCGCATCCATAGAATTTTTATCTGTCTTTCTTCTCTGCTGCCCTCTTATATTTTACCGCTGTTCTATAATATCAGGTTAAAGGTGGTTTCGAAGCTTGAAAACTCTAGAGAATGTGCTCTCCTTCTGTCAACTTCAACCAAAAGAAAAACGTAGTACTGATGTACTTTGTTTTACCATAAGTTAGCAACTTTGAATGACAGTGAACTTTAGATACACAAAAAAATGAGAATTAACGACCTTTGGGGGGCATAACTACAGTTAAATCAGAAAGATAATTTACACGCACGGGGTGAATCAAAGTAAAGGTAGAAACATTTAGTTGGCATCGTATTTAGCAGTGATACCAGCATGAATCCTCTAAACTTGCAGTGCAAGAATAAAGAATTATACTTATTGAATACATACTTTTTTGCCTCGAGTAAAATATCAATCTAATTCCTGAAAGTTAATAATGATAAATGTTTTACCTCACACAATGCTGGATACTACGGTTCAAATAACCCGAAAATGAAATTTTCGGGTAATGAAAATTTGAGAAATACCATGTTTGTCACTCTATCCTCTGATTATGTGGAGTCCTTACCTGGAAATTGGAATATCACGCCTTTTTAGTAATTTTACCTGCCATTATGCACCTCGCTTGTAGGATCACGAATAGCTCCTTCCGTATACTTCTACTTTGCTGCTCATGATTAAAATCCGCATCTAAATTGCTTCTTGGAAACCTTCCCATGCTTCCTCAATAAATCTCAGGCTCATTTCCCATGTAAATATAAGGTTTAAACTACTTAGAGATAGCACCTGTGACGGCTGTGACATACTTTTCACGGCATATGATGTATTGCGAAGCTACGTGAAATTCCTTCAGTTCAGGGTATGAACTAGAAAAAAAGGTGACTCTCATGGTCTTGATCTTTTTTATGTAGCTTTTCATTTCGCTTATTTTTTCCATCAATTACTACTCTGGTTTCCATATTTATACTCACACAATACTATGTATCTTGGAATCGCGGTCAATACATGTGAGTATATTGTGATTATATGATGTGATACTATGAGTAGTAACCACAATTCTCATGGCTCAATGACGAGCAAAGTAATGCCACTTTGTGACTTCTTTTTCGAAAATGGTTCATTAGAGTGGCCTACACTAATGATTTATACTAATTAAAGATTAAATGTTTAATTTATGATTTTTATCATGTGAAATAAACGAGACATCACTGTTTGCTTTTCTACTTTAGCATCGATACTGGAATATTACTAATAATTACCTTACATTATATTGCCGCTTGAATGGAGGTCGTAGGCTGAAGACGAAGTTTAGAGTTGTCATTTTCTTCCAGAATGTACGTGGTTTGACGTGACGTGGTTTTTTTTAATGTATCGACGCATATGCTCATCAATACCTTCTGGTTTTAGTGAAATCATTTCTCAGAACGCCCCAAACATAAATAGTTCCTACACCAGTATTTAGTGAAATTTCATCAAGGTCATCCTCATTTTTAATCCAAGTTTTGTGTTTTGGTGATCATCTTCTATGTTTTACAAAATATTTTGGGTTAAAATTTTGTCTTGTGTGTTTTGCTATTAAATACGAAATTTAATAAATATAGTTAGTGACCGATTTAAATCGGTGGCAGTAGTAGTATTGCCTGTTGGACACTTCAACAGCTCACCTTATTCCGCCCCGTCTTACCAGTTCTTTTACCTTAGGCAAACACTATATCCATGCACGAGTCGATATTCAAACCCGCGGCCTTTGGTTTGCCAGGCCATCACTCTACCAACCTGGCTTTTATTTACATCGGAAACTTGAATTTTGGTGTCATAATGTCATATTTATCCAATAAAAATAAACAACTGAAATGGAATCGAACCTTACTACGAAGGACGGGAGGGTTAATTTGAAAAGATGAGATATCATAGTAACATGTTTAATAGCATGTGCATTACTTAATTAAGGTAAGAGTAGGTACATATTTTACGTTTTGGAGAGAACCATTGAAATCAATGTTGTGATTGAGAGAGTATCGAAGTTCTGAGATGAAGCAGACGTCAATTGGTTCTGATAGAGGCTGTCCCCGGCTTCTTGTAGCTTTAGATTGGAACCGTGGGCAGAATGGACAACGCAATTAGGACCCAGCGCAGCTTGTAGAGAAATTGGATTGACCCGAAGACAGTTGAAATTGAATTTGGCAATTGTTTGTTGACACTTGAATTGAGCAGATCTCTGCAGGATCGAAAAAATGGAATCAATGTGCGCTAATCGTTTAATGGGTAACTACGGCTGGAATGGAAAATGTCAGTTGCGGATTTGGGAAATAGGAAATTCAGGATCCTTTTTTAAAGCTGCCATTTTCCCACCATTTTATTCGTATTAAGTTGGCACTCCAACTCAATTTCATGCATTGTACGGATCATCTGGTACATATTTACTTTATTTAGAATGCGGCTACGATGGAAAATGTCACTTTGGATTTGGAGAATAAAAAATTCAGGATTGGTGCCATTTTCCAAAGAGCCTGACATTTTTCTGTAATTCTTTGGCTTTAAGTTGGCACACTAACTCAAATCCGCCTAATACCTCTTCTAATACTCCGTGGTGGCTATTTGAAGGGCTGCTCGTAATTTTTGAATTTAGAATATTGACGGATCAAATTTCAATTTTCCACAAAATAAATGTTTGCTCAGAATCCGTGTCTCGATGTACTGCATCAAAATCAAGTTCACCGAGTGCAATTTTTCATCACCATTATCAAGTTCACTGAACCTAATGATGGTGACTAACTACTCCGTGAATATTTCATTGAAGGCTTACGCGACTTAATCAATAATCTTAATATTGTTACTGTCGAGAATTTCCGTCGTGTTATTGTTTTTCCAAAAATGCAAAAATGTCATTCCGTAAATATGTTTCAATTTCACCACATCTCTCCTGATATCTCCTAATCATTAATTTAAAATCATTGACACCCAGTTAGGCTCTGTGAGTTATTCGGAATTCGAAATCATACCTAAATAAAATGAATAAATACCAATAGAATTACATAAACAAAATACGACCAACTCGTAGACTGATGCTGGTTAATACGTGGGAAATATATTTTTAAGCGTCAAATAAAGCCAAAAATCATTCTGGTTACGATTTTAAATCAAGAAATACTATCTGGAGTAACAGTATTATACTGGAGAACGTCTCACACTCATACAAGTGGATTTTCTAAGAATTGCCATCTAAATTTTGATTGGGACTGTATACACAGGCATTCTTTGGACTTGAGCTGTTCCTTGAAGAAAGCAATATTTGAAGGTAAACGACATAGGTTTTGCACAATTTAGTATGAATAATTTTAAATTCAGCCTGCCTGTCAGTGATTTAATGAAATTTTTTTGCTGATTTTCGTTCAGGCATATTAAATTTTAGCATTGACATCGTGGATATAGCTTGTTGGTTATTTTCATCAATCACAGAAATCAATTTCTTTGACCCTTCGCAGTGAATGTCATGGATGCTATTCTCCTTCCCCTACCACCATAAGGGCCTTCTTCTGCATTTCCAAGCGCACTGCTGCACGAGAGGCTGGAATAAAAAAATCATCGTTTTTCTAATTTACATCCGTACGATCAAAATTGAATCCTTTGGCGGGAGCGCTAATTCACAGGATACTTTTGATCCACGAAGTGGGATTAAACCGCGGGAATAGATTTTTCAATATACAACGGTTGAATTATAGACAGATAACCCAGATATTAACTTTGAAAAGGGAGAATAAATGAAGTACCTTATAACACCAGTTAATTTATACATTCCATGTTTAGGCAACGAAATATTTAAATCAGATCCGCAACATATGAAGGCTCTTGTTTAAGGTTCTTTGTGGAAAGATTGAAGTCAAATTAACATACTTAAGTTAGAATGGATTTTTTTTGCCAAACAGCCGTGCTACCAACATGGACGAGTAGGTAACTCGTTATCTCTTGCCTATTCCACAGAGTAGACGATTTAGTTGAGCCTGTCTAATTATTAACAAGGTTGGAGCTTACTCTGTAGTAACTGAATCAATGTCATTTGTTTTTTGGCTATTAGACTGATGCCCAAGCAACACCCAGAATACTAGACCTTCGGAACAGAGAACTGTTGATAACTTACCGCTAATTCCAATAGCTGGATACCTATATCAGTCAAATAACACCGCATTGCTTTCTACATACTCATGTAGTATACATTCAGGAAGAAAACATTACAGTCTTCCGTGTCACAATAAAAAAACTGCGCTTCAGGAACTGCCTTCAACTTTCCAGATGTCTCCTAGAGTTTCTTCATCTTCCTCCCGGTACTATCCATCCTCAACGCATCAAAAATCACTATAGGTAGTTCACATTTATTAATTAATTAGTACTCATAAAAAATCATACAAGATCGTGGTAGCCTAGTGGGTAGAGCGCTTGGCTATTGATCGAAGGGTCCCGGGTTCAAATCTGGGTGAAGCCTTTGGACGCTCCCGAACGTAAAATCCTCGGAGTGCGAGGTGGCCCAGGGAAAGGAACTGGCCCCCCTACCCTGAATGTGTGAAATTCACACGCCTGTGGCTTAGTCCGGGGTGAGCTCTACCCTCACCTATCAAAACCAACCTTGGGTTGAATCACTGAGTGAGTGAATAAATCATAGAGGGAATCCATATTTATCAAAGTACTCATTCATCTGTACTTTATCAATCATAAATTTCAGATGATAGTTTTCCCTAGATATCCTTTGAATGGGAGAGGGATATCAAATCACGAAATGGTGGGAGAACAAACATTGAGTGATGTTTGTGCATTAATACTGATGTGATTATTAAATTGATGCTCTCTATTGAGTGATGTTATGATGAAAAAATGGAGCTTTGCAGAAATTTTAGGTCTCAATATGGATAGCACCAGTTATCGACCAATTTTTCTGATATTTTATTTTCAGTCACACTGCAGCATAGTAATATAATCATTGCCCAAACCTATTGAATATGGGTAAGCGATTTTATGTATCCAGAGTGTGAATCATCAAACAGCTTATCGCTAAAATATAAAAAAAGACTAAATTACCAAATTCAAGGATTGCGAACTAGTCGCGAAAAACCATGACGGAGTTACCCATCCGATATGAACGGTAGTGACGGTAGCAGGCAGAGAAAAACACATTCACCTTGACTGGGATTCTAATCGGAATTACTGGTTCGAACCCCGGCCAACGTAAATGATTTATCTTTATGGAAATCTTGCAATTGATACAAATTTATCTTCATTATTTTTGCACGTGAGCTATGAAATGGAGGTTTAACAGACTGAGATTTTTTTAAGGGAATGACTTTATATAAATTTTCCGGTGCTCATCTCAAGGGTGAAGATTATAAAAATAAGCAATTCCTCCAAAAAAATAAAATAATAAATGACTAACTAATGTTTACCTTGTCAAAAATCAGCAATGAAACCGAACTTTGAGCGCTCGAGGTTTCGGTATTTTTTTAGGGATTGGCTTGAACTCCTCGGTGCGGCTCGCTGGCGCGTGATCAGCGTTCGGCACGGGCGCTCCATATAGATCCGCGGAGGTGAAGAAAACCGCCACTCAAATGCGATTAAAGAGAATCTCTCAACCGTAAACTGCCTCCGATGAATCATAAATTAGCCTGGCGGACTCTTACGGGATGATCCGTGTGGGAAGTTGAGCCCCCTGCGTAATCCGTTTCCTTATCCCCATCGATTGAATTCACCCTGAACCTGAAAAAAAGTACCCTTCAGACCTCTCGCCCTTCACTCTGAGGTGTGACACTGATGTCGCCTCTCCTCCTATCCGTCGATCCCCCGCCTCCATCGACTCGCAGAACCCGATAATATTTTTTAACTCTCCCGCTCCCTCTCTCGGAGGCCTTTTTTTCAGGCCTCTCGACTACCCTTGAACCCCATATCGGAGGTGAGAGCGCCAACTCCACTTTTGCACCCGAGTGGATGTTGGGATCCGTTCGCCGTTCACGATACGGTCCACTCTTTGATCTCTTCTTCTCACCGCGGCTGGAATTGGTCTCTGTACTTGACCGCTAAATGAAAGGCGGCGCGGAACGGGGCGATTTCCTCCGTGGGCATTCCCGCTCTGGTTATTTCCTCGAAGTTGAAATGTCGTCGGCAGATGTGATGTGCATACGCCCTGCGAAGGGTGTGCTTTGAAGTGGTTGGAAGTTATTTGAACTGATATTGGTTTGGGCGATAAATACAGTTCGGCGTGTTTCGATCGGCACCGCATGGCTACGGTTGAGATCTTTCCACTTTCTTAGTGAAAACCAACTTCGTGGTGGAGATCGGGTGGGTTGGTGGCTTGAGTACTGGCTTTCTATTCCGATGGCCCGGGTTTGAATCCATGCGACGATAGAGATTTTTCACTGTTATACCGGTCCCTACTTGATTGACGTGTAGAGATCGATTCAAGTGCAGTGCAAAGTTAAGAGTACTCTGATTTCGACGCCGGGTTTTCCTCCACACTACCTTTCCCACTCCTAATTATTCCTGCTTCTTTCCGAATGCCCGCCTATCATTACTCATATTATTACCTAAACTTTCGGTGACCACCTCAACAAACATCAGTATCTTGGAGAGAAATAAAAAAAATCACCTATACTGTACATCAGTCAAGAAAATTTCCTGAAGATGGTCTATTGTGAGAAACATTCATACCTACAGGCATCATATCCTTTGTTACGTCAAAACCTATAGTTAACCAAAAACGTGTCGGCGGCAGCCAGGTTGGGAACAAATGGTCTGCCAACCCATGGGTTGTGGTTTCAAATCCCTCCCACTACTCGTGGATGTTTTGCTTGTCCTACATCTACATGCTACCCTGCAAGCCATCGTAAAGGTGTTTGACAGGGGGTGTATTCACACCAAACATGCATTACATATCATGCATAAAAAGGAAAATTCATTATATTCTAGTCTAAACTTCGCAATTTAAAAAAGATAAAAATAGCAAAGCAAGAATGCAAAAACCTATTAGTTGGGTTGGCTTAAGGCTCGGTCAAACAGAAAGCGGGCTGCCCGCGCGGACAGGGCGACCGCAGTCCGCAGCGGTCTGTGGATGTCAAGCTGTGCGGGCTGCTGAAGGCGGTTCAATTAGGCTCGAGGCGTGTAGGGGCATTGCCTATAAATGTAGATGACGTGTTTCTCCTTGCGAAGTTACTGAAATGCCAGAATGATAAGCAGCAGTTCTACTGAAGAACTTGAACTTCTTCTCGTCGCATTATTGAGGATCCCAGTAATTCCTATCCATCTTTCAGCCTTCTTAATGATATTTTTACAATATAATTGACTTGCATCATATTATACATACGGGAAAATATGCATAATATCTATCGTTTTTCTGTTCCGTAAGACATTTATGATATGCCAGCCACGAGCTCTAGAAAAATACAACTTCATCTAGGTCTTGACCAGTCAGCTGCGTCTGCTCGCGGTCTGTTTTACCAGGATGATGAAAACCTATGTAATACAGTGCCTGATCTCCGTTCAACTGAGCCTTTAAAGTCCTAATACCAATATCCAACGACCAAGCATGTGCTCAAATTACCTCAGACGGTGCGATAAAACCATAGCCGTTGGAGCACCTGAAAACCAAATCATACTACCTCCAAGTATTGAAACTCTTATTACCAGTTTTCACCTCACACCGATGCAGGGGTGATTCAAAGTAATATGTTGTATTCGACACTTTCATCTTTCGCTTTTATTCTCCCTGAAATTCGCGGAGAACGACCTGCAGTGGGAACACCTTACTGCAGGTAGTATGAATGAGAGGTGCAGATTTAAAAGTTTGAACTCGACGCTCGCGTTATATTTTCTCTCAACACTGGGGTTCATTTGTTCCATCAATGTCGCCCTGTTACTGACGAAGTGAAATATTTCGCAAAATATGATCTGACGTTAATGGTTGTTGAAACTGAACGTCGAACGTTACCATCCTGCTCACTACTACAACTCAGAGGGGGAAATTCAATCTCGTATCGAAAGTTCAAATTTCGGGTTGGCCGGATATTCTCCTCACCCCTTGCTTCATAAGAGATGGCGGAAAAGTATTAGTTCAATTTAACTGTGTGATCAGATTCTTCAAGCCTGCAGCCTTCAAATAAGGAAAGTTCTATTACTGTCCCATGAGAAATTTCGCACTCCACGGAGACCAAATTAATTCGAAAGGCTTACTTTTTAAAGAGTTTCCCGCAAAGAAGAAGGCCTTGTGCCGTTGGATGAGGTAATTATCCCATAGGAAAATAACTTGTGAGAACAAAAATCGGATTATGCTGCAAAGCGAGCTTTCATTTCAGTAAAGAGCACACTGAAAAATGCAATTTTGAAAGACTATACGCTGATGAAAAAGCGGGTAACTTACATTTTGATATCAACCCAGATTCGGTGAAGTCGTTAACGTAATCTCGTTCGGAGTTTCTGGACAAAATTTAGTACACAAATTGAAATTTTCCGAGAAAACAGCTGGTGGATGGTTAACCGTACTTATACGAGCCTCTTTTGTAGCACTTGTAAATAATTTACTCATAACAGTTCATCATGAGGCTAATTTGAATTTCATGACGTATATTAGTTCGATAGTCGATCTAACTGACTTGAGAGTCATAACCTCGATAGCATATGAATGAATCAATGCCTTTGACACTAAATTGGCCATTCATTATTAAGTAACACATGATGAGGTACGTGCAACCATAGAATATCTGTGGTTGGTATCAAATATTGCGGAATCAGCGATGTAAATTCCATTTCCACATTTCATCCATGCGTATCAAAGATGCTTCTAAATATAGAAAAATTACTTTATTTTGCACACATGATTTCCCTTCATTTAGGAGTACTTTTCAAGAGTTTTGTTCTAACCAGTTTGGTTTTCCTCCTTTTTCCAATGGCATAATAGAGCGTGATCTCTGTAAGGATATCAGCCTAAGTGGGAACTCAATTCGAATAGCATTAATCGATTTTGTCCCTTTGAAATCGCCATCGCTTTAATAGTAATGATCTTTGCCAACTGCGCTCCAATATTCAAATATTGTCTCAGGATTATCACCGCTATCATTCAAAATATTCCCAGTGTGCTGTAATAATAGAGGGAGCGGGATTTAAAGATGTTTCTATCGCATCAGCGCGACATATCCGGTAAAGTTAGCATCGTTTCCCTTCATTGCCACTTCCGAGCGACGGACATATTCGGATCGAGCTTCCCGTCACGCTTCGGTTCGATAATTCCTAATGCAGTTCCCACCATCCACAGCCTGGTATTTTTCCCACGGAGTTTCATGGGCGGATTAGATGAAGGGGAAAGAATTCACTCCTCCCACCTGTTCTGGCACTGTCGCTATATCGTGGGCCAGTCATTCTGTTAATGCAGCTTCGTGTGTGCTTACCCAACTTCCATCATTACTCGGAGGCATCAAAAAGCACCATCCAGACTCATGCAAAGCCCACATTCGGTTTTGGAAGGTATTCCGGAAATATGACGTAGTGACAGAGTAACGAAAATGAAACGATAGACGCATACGCTCCACGTTCCGCGACTTGATTCAGTGAGTAGTAAGGGAACAAAACTTGTTGAGGAGGCTTAGTTGGAGATTAACGTAAGCTAGTCAGTAGTTGAATATTTGGAGCAATGTTGAAAAGCGGGTTGAACTTAAAATTTTTAACTTTACCTCCAAAGAGGGTTGACGGAATATCTGCGAGGATTGGATTTAGCGGGCTTTGTTTGATGTCTGTGCCATAAGTTATGGTCTCTTCGCTTCTGATTTGATGCGCCACATATGGCCTTTGTTATCCTCTCCCTTGCTCTCATCCCAATCCTGCTTTAAAAACTCAAGCTCTAACATAAACTCTAAGCAAAGCTGTGATGGTGAAGACACTATTTTACGTTTTATTCTACATTTTCCGCCATTTTTACCCAAGCCATTGGATAAAGCCCCTGTGCTACAATTCAATTTGGTAAATTTAAATAAATTTAGTTTATTTTCAATAAGAACAATATGATCAATGAGGATATTGTCAAAAGGTCAATTTGGCAATTTGACGAATTGGAGAGCACTGCAGTGAACTGTATCTTGTATCTTGCACCATTCCTTGACATCGAATCCGTCCCAAAAGGAAATCTCAAAAGGAGACACACATTGAGAAGGTGATTTATTCCACATACACTTCCGAAATATCCTAAAAATTATTATTCATAAACATACCAGACCAGTTGTTTAAATTAAGCAGGCATCATATAACTGGGTCCTAATTTGTATACATACCTTCTTTTTCAATACGTCAAGGCAAAATCCAGCTTCTCCACGAACACCCTTGCAAATACACTATATGAGGAAGGCATGATCAAGAAATTATAGCGTGTGCAAAGGAGATCAATGAAAGTTTTTTCGGTCGTTACGAATTGTATCAGTGTTACCAGTCTAGTAGAATAATTAGAATGGGAATTATTATATGAGCTCAGGTTAAAATATGCTGACCCTTTTAGGTATATCCGAGGTTGATAGATCTGCAGATGAAGTTAGAAATATACTAGGAGCGTATTATGCTACATTTTATCACATAATCAAGATTAGAGATTTAGATCGCCGTTTCTACCAATAGAGTTAATATTTCATTTTCTAGTGTTACTGAGAAACATAATAGGCAGCATAGTGAAGGAAGGTAAAATATTTTTAGAGTAGTTTGTAGTGCATGAAGCATATTTTAGCATAACTAACGAATGCATATAAGGGGAATATAGATACATTTATTTATGAGAAATAAATTCACTTCAATAAATTTAATAAAAACAAACTTTTACAAAAATACCACCAATATATTTATAAAATATCGTACTTGAAAAATCATACAAAATATAATCGATACATAAGAATCGATATAAAAGAAAAATCGTACTTGATAAAATATTGTGCACAAATGTTTATAAAATGTCATACTTGAAAATTTGGTTTCATTATTTCATGCTATAATTTTACCGTAGAAAACCATGGTGGGGTGGAAGTGTATAAACAATTTTTGGTATTTTTGTAAAAGTTTGTTTTTATTAAATTTCTTGACTATGGAATAACACCAGGTTACAGAAGATAGAGTTTTATTTAGTAGTAATCACTTCATTACTATGCAGATACTAATCATCTAGTTGCAGGTGACTCTTAAGCCGAGTTTACACGATGCATTTACCCGCGCAAGTACGTTGCTGGACAGATGCGTGAATAGATGTCTGGACAGATGCGCGTTCTCGCACTTGAGGAGTGTTTACACGATGCTTGTGTTCGCGCAATTGTTCGACCATTTTCTAGATACGCATTACGCGATTTCTTTTGTTTTACTAATATCAAGCGCCACTTCTACGAAACAGACAACATCATACCTGAACTTCAGTTATTGTTATTGACTTTGTTGTTGACGACTACAAATTGCTCGCACACATTCACCAAAATAGAACAGGGGCTATTTTCTGTGCACGCATTCACGCATTTGCGCAATTTCGAGTGTTTACACGGTGCAATTTTGATGGTGAATGTGTTCACGCATCTACCCGCGCGTGTAAATGCATCGTGTAAACTCGGCTTTATACCTACCATGTCTCCATGAAACAGTAGCATTGTTGCTCTTATTTGCATGTAAGTAGTGTATGTTTAGTCATGCATTCCCGCCCTGCTACACATCCTCGCGGTATTACTTAGATCGCGGCGTGCACTGGTGTCATTACACCACACACCCAATTCTGTATCCCATGGTGCTTGATGCTGGCTGGGTGTGGTCTCGTGTTTCACTGGGCGAACGGGTAAGCTCCAGGGCTCTACGCATCATAAAAAGCGAACCCTACTCCACGGCCCTAATCATCGAACCGGCGATTGGATTGACAGATGAGAATGGGAAGCTATCCGCGCACTAAAACCCTTCCGCCTATGATCGCACGCATCCGAGAGAGCCACGGGGTAAGTTTCCACCCATCCGATACCCCAGTTATTGGGTCATACCTAACATCATAAACCTCTGCAGGACGCTGACTATCGTGCTTGAAAATTTGGTTTAATTATTCCATGCTATAATTTTAACGCAGAAACCATGGTGGGGTCGAGAAATACGTTAATAGGAATTTCAAATACAACAGATCTCTACATCTCTTTGAATTATCTGCATTTGCATGGTTTAATGCGTGTGAAAGGTGAAGGAAATATTAAATGATTGTACAACCGCTATCTTGAAATTTCCCACCCATAATAGTCTTCCAACCTATCCTAAATGACGCAAATGACCTTAGCAGTCAGTCACTTGCCCCGAATAACTAATATCTACTACTACGACCGCTGTGTAGACACTCGTATTAAATAAATTGGTTCAACTCTACGGCCTTACTTTGTGGAAAGAAAGGCTGTACTCGCTGTGTACTCTGATAAAAAGAAAATTATAACCTTCATGAACATAAGCTTTTCGCACGAAACGTGGTGAGGAAATGGGGAAAAATTAATGCATGTGCTACCGCTCACATAACATATTAAAATAGGAATAACTCAACAATTCCGCAAGAAGAAACAAATGGAATATGAAAAAAAATACGAATTTCGAGTCCAAGCTCAGAGCAATGCTTAACATCTTCACTTTACAAACCCCGCATATAATGTGTAAGTGAAGGGTCATGCGGGTCCTTGCGACAGGATACCAACATTTTCTCCGTCTGTTTAGTCTTTATTTGATCTGCCAAGATTCTGTGGAAAGAAAATGAGCCCGTTAAAAACGTAAAGAGAACCATGCTCATTTCCCGTCTGGAGAATATCATAAGCGGGGATTCGAAATCTTTGCCGAGCATCTGGCTTCCTCAAATGGAATAACTGAAACCAAGACTTGCGCGCTTTTACTCCCGAAATGATTTCTCAAGGTGAGAGTGAAAAGGCTCGTTTGACGCTATGAACACCTTATTTTTCCTCTGGCGCCCTCGATTTACTTGCTCGAATTTCATCTCAGCCTTCAGTTTCAAGACTTTTAAAATGTCAGAAAATAATGAGGAAATTCCATCAAGGCTTTCCAAGCCACAAAATAAGATTTGGAGTTCCTCTTTATATTTTGTTTTGTTCGGCACTTTAGTTGGTACTATTTTTTCAGTTGTAAGTCATGTGTAAAAATGATGATGATGAAAAAGGATTATCTTCATTCAAGCGGGTAATACACTCGCACTTTGAAATGTGAAAGTTGAAATGTGTATGGAGAGGCAAAGAAAGCTTTGCCTCTCCATCAGTTTGGTTTCTGTTTGAAAATCATTGGCATTGCTATGATCAAAACCAAACCTCTCTGGGTCGGGTTGAAGCAGCGCCAAGAGTTCTGGCTTCCCATGCCGAGGGCCTGGGTTTGAATCCCAATAATATAAGATTATGCAGTACCATAGCAGCCAAGTATTTATAGCGTTGTGACGTGGAGATAACTTTCAACTTCAGTTTTCCGTCCGTTAGAAGGGACACCTGGCTTCTTTCGTTAATAATATACTAATGCCGATGCCACGCTTCATCCAACATTCCTTCACTCCCTAAATTACTACCTCTTTCCAAACCTACGCATCCTTTTTACTTTTAAGGATGTCGCTACTTTGGGTGTAAGCCATTGCAAAGCCTAAATTTAAGAGCGTTACGGTTGAAATTGTGATGGTTGAAAAAGCAAGGCATACATTATTGCCGTGACACAAATATGTAAAGGCTAAAGCCTTTTACGGCATCATTTTCAGACTGTTATTGATCAGCGGTTAGCATTTCTCACCGTGAATTCACCTCAGAGCGAGAACGGCGAATGAGTTTTCAAGTTCAAGGAAAGTCCCAAACACTGGAAATTTGAATATTACCTTTGTGAAATGGAAATTTTGCCCACATAATATCACTCATTAATTGACAACTCCCTTTCATGCATCTGAATAACAACAACATGAATGCTCACCTTTCTATTCGTCTTCCAAGGTTATTCTTACGCAGTCATTTATAAATAAGGTACGTACAGTAAGCTCCCGATTATCCGTGCGCGTGTTATCCGGGCTGCGGATTATCCGTTCATCGCCAATCTATTTAGTTTATCGGCAGTGGTCTCAAAGGTAATTAAACTATTGTTATTTTCCTCCAATTGTGATATTCACTACGGCCATACCGACTGGTCCGATGTCTTAAATGCCATGCTTCGTCCCACCACCCGAGGCTTGCAAACATTTAATTGCGGCCGGGACAGCTCTACTGGATTCTTTTTTGTCGTAAAATGCTATTGTGTATGTACAGTGAGGATATTTTCATTTGCAGATTGTGTTATTTTATTTGGGAGTTTATTTATTTTGGCGGCTCACCGTAGATAAATGAATCCGGAAAGAACCAAGCAGCAGGTTATCCATGTTTCTCGATTATCTCTGCACCCTTTACCAGTCATTAGCACGGAAAATCGGGAGTTTAGTGTATCATCTTTGCAAATGGAGCCGTAAGTGAGTTTGAATACAGCTATTCTGATTCTTTTCGAAACTGAGGCATCAATTAAATCAATCTTTACACGGATAATCTAATAAAATCAAACTTTGATAATTGTCAGACCACAAAACAAAGTGTACGAATGGTATAATCACTTTGTTTGTGTGTAACTGTTATCACATAAGATGATTTTCACACACTGAGGAAATCATTGTACTTACCTGACACTTATTTGACGATATCTATTCACATTATGTTTATTTATTCAAACTAGAATTTATCTAATTATAAAATCATAAATCACTTGATTAATTCCACCGGTGGATTGATTGGTGGATTGAAGCAGCGCCAAGAGTTCTGGCTTCCCATGCCGAGGGCCTGGGTTTGAATCCCAACAATATAAGATTATGAAGTACCATAGCAGCCAAGTATTTATAGCGTTGTGACGCTATAAATACTTTGCATCTGGTCGTGTAGCACCACACGACCAGGGTCCTTATTCTCTTTCTGAAACTCTAGTGGTATCCAAGGGATACCATAGGTTTTCGGGACTCGCGTTAACTTTTTGTAAACATTCTAATGAGGAAATCAATGAAACGCAACCTCGGTTTCGTTGCTGGGGAGATAACCGAGGTTGCGTTTCAAACGAGAATACGGGCCCAGATATCAACTTCAAGTTCAATCTTCAGGAACTGAAGAAAGCAATATGAATTGAAACCCAGGTCGTGTCAATAAAATCACAGGTGGAACTAATCAAATGAATTATCATTTTATCCATGATGAATATATTCCACAACGTCAAACCTAACACAATTCCCACAGTTGAAATTTACCATCGAAATACACTAATAGTCACAGCTACACCTAAATAGCTCCGATGATAAGAAAAGGCCTTCACTGAAGACTTTTACCGCGATATTGAATGAATTTCAATGATAAGAGGGAACTAATGCTTAGAAGGATCTTAAAAATATTTTCGTCGTGAGCTGATAAGCCAGATGGTAGACATTCGATTGAGAGTCATTTTTGATGGCAAGATTAAATCTTGCCTGATGCTTATATCTACGGCATATCAAATTTGCATGGCAGCGGGGTAAATTTCCTTTTAATGTTCGGCCTACGGCCTCCAAGCACATGCTACTGCCCAAAATCATCACCATTACGGTGCAGGTGTGGGAGCCGATAAAAGTTTGCCGCGGCTGTTGTTATCAAAAGACCCGCGGTTAATCGTGATTACGTCATCAAGGACAGATGGGCATTTGGAAAGAGGTAGGAGTTTAGGGAATGTACAAAAGTGGAGAGGAATCCAGTGTTGGCACTAACCTTTCTTAAAGAAAGGTACCAAGGAGCCCATTGTTTTACGCCCTGCCTGACGGACGGAGTGCTTACGATACTTCAAATGCTCTCCAAGCAGAAAGTAGTTATCGGTATACTGCGAAATCTATCATTGCTGAGGCTCAAAACAGCAGGGCTTTTGGGATATTAGGTCCTTGCTGCTGACAAATATTGTACCTACCCACTGGCCGACCTCACCTCTTCTTGCTAAAAATATCTTTTAATTTTGGAATGGTTTTTAATACATTTTTGCAAGCTGGTGTGCATGATTGAATTTTAAAAATTCATTTAAAGTTTCTATAGTGATGAAAACTAGGATTATTATTGCAAAAATGAAATTCGAGATTGATAATTAAGGGGAACGGAGACTTTCTCGCAAATGGATAGCTTAAATTAGCAAAAACAAACTTTCACAGAGCTGGGGTGAATGAAGCATCCTAACAGTTTTATACTACGGGATGGAACATTACTGAGCAATAAGTCGCCAACTCTCACGAAATTTTAAGTTATTGAACGTCGTTTCCCTGATCTTTTATTTTAAAAATTGATTAGGTATATAAATATTGATAATTGCTCTTAAACCTAATGAATATAATCAGCTAGTCAAGTTACCTTTTAAGAGCGAAATGTTTAGAATTTCCCAGTAGTTTTGATACAGATGGAGGAGCTGCAGTGACTTCTAAGTTGTTACATTTCGCACAACTTCAGGTACAGGAAAAATGCTAATGATATATATATATATATATATATAGAAACAACCCAACTCTCTATATTTTCGCTTAAAATTTATTCGGTACAACTAGGTAACTGAAGATGACGCCTATGCGTTGGAACTAGTTGTACCAAATAAATTTAGGTGGAAATATACACAGTTGGTTTGTTTCTTTATTTCACCATGAAGTTCCACATGGTAACGCCGCAAGGCATTGAGTGCTAAGAATATGCTGTTTCAAATGACTACATCGTTAGAATTCCCTCACCATAAGTTTTTCTGCTCTTGCAACGAATGACATTCTTACTTCAAATGGTAAGCCTTTAAAATTTTTAAAAGGAAAAGCCTTTCTCTTTTTTGGAGAGCTGATTCGTGGACTTGATGGCTGCGCAATAGAATTTCCCTCGAGAAAACTACTGAGGGAGGCTGAGAAAATACCCAGCTTTCTTCAAAATTTGGAGAAGATAGTTGTGGTGGCATGCCAAGAGTACCATCTCCTCGGCAGAAATTTAGCTGACCGAGGGTTGCCTTACGCTCCCATTTTTCCTATTCGAGTAAACATTTGAAGTTGGCAGTAGTTCATGGACCGCATATCTCGATGGATATAGAGAAAAGAATTTACTCCATTCTTTGCATTCGATGTGACTTCATAAGACGAGAGCCCCTGGACCCGGCATCCTTCTCCCTCTTGACCCCGAACCCCCTCCTATCGACCCTTTCGCGCATTTGATCTGGGTTGCGGGCATATAAATCTACATATTACCCTGCCAGCTACTGCCGCAGGGGCGTGTGACAGGGGGGTTTGACGCAACCAGGCGATATGAGATTCTCCAAAAGCGGCAAGGTGATGTTTTTATAATCGAGCACCCTCAGAATGTTTTTGCCTTTGCTTGGTACCATTGATATCAATAACTGTTCTCGAGAAAGCTGTTCCCATACCGATTTCTACGACTGCCAGCCATTCGTATTTATTGTTGGGAACATGCGTATCGATATAGGGGGCTCGAATGTTTACCTTAAACGCTTGTGATTTCCTATTTTCTCTAAAGGAGAGACTAACATTTATTCTCAAGTGTGAGTGACTACAATGAGAGGATTTGCTGTAAGGTATTGAAGCAGTAAAGCTAAAAGCTTCAGAGAAATGACGGCCATGTCTCGAGTGAGTCAAATAGAAGGAAGGTCGCTGCGATTTACTGTGGACCTTTATTTCGCAAGCTGGTAAAATAAGTGTGTCACAGCGAACGGATGCCCATCCATTTGGTTACTAATCCTGATTTTCTCTCTCATGTCAAGACATGTAGCTCAAGGTGTTGGCCTTCATAAATTCTTTTTTTCGTTAATGCAAAGGTCTGAAGTTACTCCGCAACGTTGACCAATTACACCGGATCGTTAGCGTCAACCCTTATTCCGCAAAAATTCGCGACGACTCCACACGAAAAGGTTGCGTTCAATTATGTTTCTGTAATTGAATTACCTTCATTGAATTACTACGGTTGATATCCTAATGGAAGACAAATGCGCAGATCCTGAACTTAATTGGCTTGAGCCCACTATCTATCATACCATAAGCGGTTCGAAAATAGAGGGTTTTCAGGTTATTAGAATTAGAATTTATTTTAATACATGCTTTGACAACGATGTTCATTCGCACCAGGTGTTTTTTCGTAGAATTCCAACTTAAAATTAAAAGTTGAAGTTCACATTCTGTATTAAGCGGTTCGTATATCTGACAGAAAAATGACTGCTGTCGTCGGCTTCATTGTTTCACATGGAAGTGAAGGCGATTAACGATAGAAAGTAGTGTTATCGAAAGCGTTAGAAGGAGCGCTTTTTCCTATCCGCATTAAAAAAAGTGGGAGTGTTTAGCAATATATTTCGCCTCTCACTTCCCTTATATATATATGAAAGTAATTACCTTTATTTGTTACCGAAGGATGCGTCTGACCCTTTACGCAATCAATTAGGTGAAGTGGAACTCTGATTTGTTTAACTTGCTTACTTCGGTTAATTTCCAATCCGCTGGACATGACCTTATTTTCCAGGGCACTATGGGTCATCATTTCCGTTCTAAGTCCTTCCCTTGAATCCGATGAAAATTGAAGGCATCACTTCAAGGTCGCGCCATTGTCAAGAGGTAAGAGTTTAATTTTTTCCGGTGAATATAAGAGGTTGTGTGATGATCAATATGGAAAATATCTGCAGCTATATAATATCCTGCAACCGACTGCAAGGGTATGTGGCAGGGGGTGACCATCATAAGGTAGGAATTATCAATCAGAGAGAATAAGATTACTCCCACTACAATATGTACAAAATACTAGTTCGTGCAAACACAACTTACATCTTATAATAACTATCAGATGAAGTTTAAAATAGTTTAAAATTACTTAATTTAGCCTTTGTTATAAAATATATATTTACATGCACACATCTCTTCAGTTATATTAATGATGAAATTTCACCTCCAATCATGCACCTTGTTTTTGTTACGCTCTCGCCTCTCTGGCAAAAAAATCTGATTTCGGTATAAGTATGTTTCGGTGAGGCAAAGCAAATGATAATAGGAAGGACATATTTTCCGAAGTAGATTTTGCTTCATTTTTGGAATATAAAATTACTTTATGTATCCTTATCTTTTATTTACCCCATTTTTTATTTATCAATCTTTCCACAGTGATATTAGACGTTAAACTGAAATAAATATCAGCATCGAATACTGTGAGAAGGAGAAAAGTTGAAAATTAACCGATTATATAATTTGAGGGTGGAGAACAATTATGGCCATTACTGTTACGTTTTTCTATTGAACTCTATCCCCAACGACAGTGAATATCGGCGAAGATATTAGAGACCGAGGGAATATCCCTGTTCGATCAGAAAGAAAATTTTCACTCTTTTCTTCTCGGTTAAAGGACTACATGCCTCAATTTTTAGGCAGTAAAATATAATCTAGACGAAGAAGAGAATAAAGGAGTTCTTGCTTTATTTAAACTCAAGTCAGAAACGGAATCAATAGCGTTGTGGGTGTTAGCAGAAAAGCTCTTCCCCCTCAATAGTTTCGAAGCAGCTGCCCGTTAACGTTGGGTGTGAGAAATCAATATCTTCGCTCATTGTCCCGAAACACGAGGATGAAGACCAAACAACTCCTTGAGCAACTAGAAAAAGAACTCCTCTCGCAAAGGATACTTGCGGAACATCGCGTCTCAATCATGGAAGGCGGAGGATTCTCCTTTGTCCCCGCAATCGCGTCACACGGAGGCGTATTTTGTCCCTCCTACCGCGTGGAATTCCTTTCCGAGGAGTGGACTAATATGGGGAAGCTCAAAGGATTTTTCAGAGGTTTCCGGGTCGTCTTATTCATTTCCCAGGTAGGTAGTTCAAGACTCCCACGTAATTAAGTTTCCGGCAGCCGATGGTGACCCGGACGAGAGCTTCCTAGGATTCGGGATGTAGTAGTGGTGATGTAAGCTTTAACTTCGATGGTACTCATCCTCGCTGATAGCCTTTACTAACTTCATGTTGTGTTCCGGGACACAAAACCTTCACCTGGCGTTGAGGGATG
Organism: Platycnemis pennipes; assembly: GCA_933228895.1. Lineage (NCBI taxonomy): Eukaryota > Metazoa > Arthropoda > Insecta > Odonata > Platycnemididae > Platycnemis > Platycnemis pennipes. Next base: position 69,044,010 of record OW121847.1, on the reverse strand, counting down.
TGTTGAAGCACGAGCGGTCGCATTCCCAGCATGCAGTGCGTGCGACGGGGACTCTGTTTAAATCATTCGTATCTCACTAAAATATTCTCGATCGATAATATTCATCGGATATCGATTTTAAAATAATGATCTTGTCGTGGAGCCCAATTTTAATTTAGCTTGTTTTGTAGCATAGTTAAAGATAATATTTGAGTTTCATGAGCCGGCAAAGGAAGTCAGGTTGGTTACGTACCGGCCTTGTAATCAAAAGGTCACGCGTTCGAGTTTTTGTCTCAGGACTAAGTTTGGTTTGAAGATGCAATACGACTTGAACAGTCAGAATACCTTTAAAGGCAACTCAACCATGCGTTGCGTCACATCAGCACCAATGTTGGAACGAAAACGGAGAAATGAACGTAGCCATCACACTGGAGAGTGTTTTGGTGTCATTAAAAATTCCGAACCCGAACTCTCGTGGATCTTAGGATGACGAATGGGCATCGAAAACATTTTTTTTCGAAAACTGTTTCAAAAACTTTTGATCGTGATGAGTGGAGGGGATTTAACGATTTCTCTAAATAGATCGGTCACTGAGGCCAACCGCTGCGGCTGAAAAAGGAAATTGTACATTTATCGATCCTTCCAAGGGTTGATGATTATGATCGCTTTCTATTCCCCCCAATACGGTCGTCTTCGACTGCGTGGGGTGAGTATACCGTTTCCGTCGCTAAAATGCCACTCTCATCCCTCTCCTCTCAGTCCCGCGACGGGCCTGAATTGGTTGCATCCACTTTCAACGTGCCATTTTTGCGCGCATCAAATCATCTCGACCGATCTTCAGGAGAAGTTACCCTCCGCGGAAATGAATCGATCCTCGAAAAGGAATCTGCCCTTTCTTAACAGGTTTCCTTGGGTCAAGCCCATACGCAGTATAATCCCGACGTCCAGTGGATACTCCAGGCTCCTCCAAACCTTTCAGGGAGCATTTATAACTTTCATATTTTTAATTTTTTAAAACTTGCATGTAGGTTGGATTTATATCAACTGTTCCATGGATAGGCATATGATGTGACCACTCTCATAGACATAATGGATATAAATTTAATAGAAAGGTTGCGACTAGTTGGAAACGTTTATAGAAGTGATTAAGTGACGGTCTCTGACGAGCCCTACAACTTATTTGTCTTTATTTTGATAAATTTATTAAGAGTAATTTTAATCTAAAGGAATTAATCGTATTACTCGAGGACGTAACAATATTATTTGAGGGTTAGTTATGAAAGAAAACAGTTTCAGTCTAGACTTAGTTGTACATACCTAACAAATTTCCAACTTAAGTGAATTTTGTTTTTTCAAATTGTCATCAATATCTATGTCTACTGGCTAACGTATATGACACCTCGAGGGTAAGTGGAGGAGGTGAGTTATCACCAAACAATCTCGACCGTCAGGCCTTGTAATCAAAAGGACACCATCCTTTTGTGATACTATAAATAATTATGGAAAAATACGAGTTGGTTGTCTTGGAGCTATTGCAATATAGAGAAATATAAAAGAGAGCTAAGATGAGTGTGATGTTTAGAATGCGGAAGGACCCCCAAATTATTTCTGTTCTTTCCAGAATGGCTTGGTTGTTAGTGTGACTTGCAGATATTTTACATGTTCCAAATTTTTTATTGGATGGAGGGTAGAAAACCGGTGTGGCAGTCGGAATTGTACACTTGCTCTTGAAATTTGGAAATAGGAATGAGTATCATCAACAGTGTTTCCATGTGACCGGCTGTATGCCTTAGATGACTTATATGTAAGAGAAGCAATTTTCAGAGAAGCTATAGCTTCAATTGAATTTCCCAAAATCACAGCCTTCACTCAACATAACTAATTTGGAAGCTCTAAGTGTCAAAGAACATCAATTAAAGAGAACGTTTGGACTAAGTGATGAATAATGATGATGACCCCATATGGATTAAATGGATGGACTAATGGATGATGACCCAGACTAAATGGTGTTACCTCATATGGACTTACATTAAAACTCCAAGACTCGTTCTTAAGGAGATAAATGTGTAATAAAATGTCTAATTATAGAAAAATACGAGTTGGTTGTCTTGGAGCTATTGCAATATAGAGAAATATAAAAGAGAGCTAAGATGAGTGTGATGTTTAGAATGCGGTTATTAACGATAGTTTTACTCTGTACACAAATCACTGTTAAATTTCCTTCAGAAACGTTGCCGTCATCACGCTGAAGCAACACATATTATTTATTCTTGGTCATTGTGCATAGTTCATTTTTCACTAAACACAAATGTTGGTGGAAAAAATTACATTGTTGAAAGCTCCAACTGATCAACCTTAAGAATTTGAACTTTAAATGGGAATATTGGGAAAAATAGGGGGCCAAAAGTATAGCAGATACAGTACTAATGGAAAATCAAGCAGTATAATTAACGAAATAATGTAATTATTTTTCCAGGGAAGTTGTATTTTCTAGGGTTGTAATGAAATACCAAGATTTTGATTTACAAAAATGGAATGGACTTGCATATTGAAATTTAAGAGGAAGTTTTGGGAGAACCTAGACGTTTTTGAAAAATTTATAAGGCCAGCCTATGTCTTCATTCAATTAAATTTGGGTTCCAAATCCTCGGCAACAGCGTGAGCTCACAGCCGTGCAAGTTTGGACCTTAATCCGAAAAATACTCGGGAAGCGTAATGAGGAAAGAAGGAATCCGACTCGCTTCTTTCAGGTTTCGGATCGCATTTAAACCCTCGTCGACATTTCTTGGGCCTCTCTCAAAAACTCCGGAGTTATTTGTATAAGTCGGCAGAACGGCAGAATCATTTCGAGTTCACGAAACTAAGTTCCGGCGAGGGGGTTAGGGGAGAGAGAGAGTGAGGTTTACGAATTGAACTCGGCGAGAATTAAATCCTCCTCCATTTCCGCAAGCTCTCCCCTCCCTCTCTCTCTCTCTCTCTCTTTACCTCGCACTTGGCTCAAGTTTTTGGGAGCCCCGCGTTTAGCGGAGAGAGAGATGAATTGGGATTATTAATGCGTGAAACGAGCTTTCATACGTGAGGACGCGTACCGGAGACTGAAAGAGTAATTCATGGATTTTTCCACCTCGAGTGGATCCGTCATCTTGCTTTTTAGACTATCCGATTACTCATTCCTTGCTCCTATTGTGTCGGATGGAATCTGCGGGACGACTCCGCTCGGCGATGCGCGGAGGCAGAACAAACAAGTCACGCGTCGACGGCGACAACTCCCGAGTACCCAAAGGTGCGGGCCTCTCTGCTCCCCGATCCCCTTTCCCCTTTCTCCTAATTACGCATTCCTTGCTCCTTGGGCGCCAATGCCTCATTCCTTTGTATCTCACTCCCGAGATCCGCCGTGCCCAATTCAGTCTTGGGAGATGGCAAAATAACCACCCTCTTAAGGTGGGTGGATCCGGGTCGTGTGTGGCGTGTGACTAAATACCACTCCATGGTCCCTGAACTCAAAATAATTAGCATGATGCCTCACTCCTAGTGTTCATTCCGGATGTTTGACGAATCCCTACTGCTTGTTGTGGAGTCAATGCGGCTATAAAACAAATCATATGAATTAAGCAATGCGGAAATTACGTTCATTTGTTTAATCGAAGAAAATACCAGTAAGGTGAAAAACTTCTTCTTCCTCTATTCACCAGTTCTCTTCTCTCATTTTCATATTTCATTTCTAGACTTAAGTCATAATTAAAGGAGGCAAATTCGAAAAAAAATTACTGCCTTCTTTTAAGAAGCCATGTCCAGATCATGCCTCAAAAATTAAACACGCATTAAAGTGAAGCCAACATTCAGAGGCGTTATGCAAAGTCATAAGGTGCAACTTCTCAGAGAAACCGCTCGAGTGAAAATTTTCCGCTAGACAACAAAATGTAGTAAAAAAATTTCCGAAAGTTTACAGAAAATTAGTATTTTACACCACCTCAAATTAGCTTGCTCATTTCAGGTGGATGGTAATATCATTTAGTGGGCTCAAAGTTCAAAAGGTTGACGACGGCTAACTTTTGGCTGGTATTTTTATTCCACCGAAAAAACTGTAATCTCCTGTTACCGCTTATGTGATGTGGCAAATTTTGCACAGTGGGCAGTCAAGAGGGATAATATTTTACTGTGTAAAGCAACGATCTCTAGAATTTTGCTTGCAAAGTTTGTGGCAGGAAGACGTGACGGAAAGTTAAACTCTGCATAGAGGGTAAAAAGGAAGTGCCATTGAATGCTAAGGCTTAACTTGTTTGTTTTTATTGCTTCATGCTTTACATTATTTAGGAAATTTTACGCACATGAAGACATAGTCAGAGTACAGCAAGCGACCAATAATTAAGTTCATTCACGTACACAGATTTTTAGCATTTTATTTAGAATTTTTTTTACGTTATCCCAAAAAATATCCCAATCTCTTCCTCAACGCCTTTGAACTGGTTATTTTGAGGAATATTTTGGTTAGTAGAAAGCTACAGAGGGTAGCATAGAGGTACTTTTCCTTCCTCCAGTTGAAAACTACCGTTATTTTTAATGGCAAAATCTGGATTTCACAGAGTGATCATCACTTCAATTGTATTCAGAATTAGTGTTTGTGTGCTTGTATTGAATTAACGCTCCTGTATCTGGATGTGACTTGCATACCTTTATTGTCTTGATAACGAACCCTAACGAGAGCCATGCAGAAATTTAAACTTTCCAATGTTTTTTTTTTAGAATTAAAGAAACTGGAAGGAAAATAGGTACTCGGTACCATGATTTGAAAACTTCAACAAATACTCTTGATCTAATTACATACTCAACGCAAGTATTGCATCAAGAGCTGAATCAAATTAAACGTATACGTGTTCATATCGTGAAAAATCAATAAGGCAATGGTAACAATGGGAGAAGAAAATAATTTTTATATTATTTTATAATTTTTACCTCGTCTCAAACAATTTCGATCCACATAGTCTTTTTGGGGGGAAATCTAATTGTGTACGGCTCTTTCGTTTTTCGAGAAGAGTTATAATTGATATGTAACTCTCCTTCAATGAATTTGTTCCGGACAAACCCGATTGGGGGTAATTAAAAAGTCTGTAGGATATTAAAAAAAGAGCCATTGGCTTCATTGAATAATTACTTTTCAATGTTTTACTTTTCGTTGTACCTTTTAATTGAACGAGAGGAAAATTTTCCTCACGATCGCGTAAACAGAATAGCGAATTGCGAATGCACCCGAAAAGGTGGAACGAGCGAACATGGCGCCCAAGATCACCAGACGTTCCCCTCCATCCTCGCCCACGCCTTATGGGGGGAGGGGGAAGCAAAGGAGGGAGGGGGAAGGGAGGCAAAGAGAGGGAAGTCCTTACACTCCCTTAAAAACTCTCAATACTCAAAAACCCATGGGCACGTTCAGAATGAGCATCTCACTTGACTACTATTCCTCCCGGTCTCAAAAACAGCCACTCTTTCTCGTCGTAAAAGAGGCGCTCGCTTAGAAACTCACACTCACACACACACGACTACCTCCTCCTGCCTCTCCCTTCCGTTTTACACCAATCTGGAAACAGTACGTGAGGAGAGAGGCAATGACGTTCGCGTCCACCCCTTCACCCCACCTTCCATGTGTGTTTGCACATCCAATCCCATCGACGCACGACGGTCGCCCGTGCCGGATTTTCGCGAAATGAATTACAAAAAAAAGAAGAAGAGGAAGGAGAGGGATTGGATGTGTACGGATTATGGGTAATCCTCCTCTTCCTGCGCCTGTTCTATTGTGCGGCGGGGGACGGACTAGTAACCGGGCCGATCATCCCGGGGACTTCGTCTGGGGAACTCCCAGCGGAGGGAGTCGACGTTAGGTACCTATATCTATTAGTGAGAGGGGATGGTGGATATTTGAATATGGCCGTTGAAAGCCGTCCAGGGCGTGCAAACGGGATGCAAATCTGGGCGAACGGCGGGAGAGGCGAGGTACACCCAGATCTGTCATCGAGCGTGAACATCGCAGGCTCTCCCTAACGCGTGTGGTCACTTTTGGAGCGGAATACTACTATTTTTTTCAACTCGCGAATCGGAATCAGTAGACCTGCCTTCGAAGCTTTAATGAAATCCTCGCCGGGAAGGGTTTAAATACGATTAAAGGATCTCAGATCCTGAATTAAAAAATATCAAGCTAAATTCATTATTTTTTTCACAGAGTGGAGGTCTATTTTTTCTGGAAATTTTTAACCAAACCTTTGTATTGGATTCAGTTTTTTTTTCTATTATTGTTTTTTACATCCCATATTTAATTTTATTACGACTTACACAAAAGTGAGATTAATAAATAATGCACTCTGGTAGTGTTTGAAGAATGGTTTTATCCTGCGTGTCATTGTCTGACGAATAAACTGGCTGGTTTCAATAGCAACGAACGATTCGAAATAAATTGTTTTACGAATAGAGCCGCCTTTCGAGTTATGCTTTCATTTTTATGTAAATGATTTTCTCAATCATGAAAACTCCGTGGGGACGAAATAAAGATTTTATTTAAAACCACGTATGCGCTCCTGCGATTGAAATTATAATCTAGGTATTGTTTCCTATGACTACATAGTTTTATCAGGGAGAGCTTGCTCTAAAGTGCGTACCAAATGACGTTTAAAATTTTTTCTTTCTCTTCATTCATGGACGTGAATCATTTAGATTTGGTATCCTATTAGTTTTGCAGCTTAGGAATATTTGTATGTGTGCCCTAAACACAATATGATTGGAAACCAGGACCGCCATTTGAACAAATCTTCCCTCTAAGCTACCTCATCGCAGCGGCCAACAACACATGACACACGGACAACCTTGCTCTATTTTGGATCCTTATCGTTTCAATATTTCCCTTATTGTTAGGCCGTAATCTTATATCGTTCAATGACATTGGTTTTGAAAGTCTGCGATCTGCATGCAGATCTGAGTTTTCATTTTCGACTGAGTACTTTCCAGTTCTGTTTTTACCAACTTCCTTGATGGTGAGTTAGAATATGATAAAGGCATTTTGTTATTTTCATGTTGCTGTATTCTAAGGGAGTGAGTAAAAACCACAAACTTGCTGGCCATTGCCATTGGCACTATCGTTGCTGCCATACTGTCATGAATTGGTCACTCATTCGGAGTCTTTGGCCCTCCATTTAGCTTCTTCCACTAACGTTGCAGTTTTCATTCGAAAAAGAAAATGACTGCTTTGTTGTCCATGTAAATTGGAAAATATCCCAAACATTACTTTTTCAACTTACTTCATTTTGCTCTATTTCTCCTAATACCTGTACACATTTCATTTACTTTGCTAATCCCTTCACAAATTAAAAAGTTGCAATTTTCTCTTTCGGTAGCAATGATCGGAATAGTTTTTTGCACATACCACGATCAGAAGATTAAATTCAATAAATTTAATTTAATTATTTATTTAAATCTTTGCTCGATTTAGGGAGTAATCATTAAATTTCATTTGAAGGGTCCCGTGGAATCATTTTTGTCAATTACTTGTTTTTTCCCCAGTTGTATTCCAAGGTTATTTATAATTTTATGTTAATATTCCAACAGCTTACCATTTGACTTCCTCAAATCAGCTTCGCTTTATTTGGTCTAACATGGGTCCTCTTTTTGGCTTAGTGCACTCTGATTGGTTGCTCAAGTTTCAAATTTGAATATTGGTTTAAATCCCGAAAAACCAAATTGTTCACAAACAACGCTATGTATTTGGAGATGTCTTGTTTCTTTTCGCGAGTAAAACAAATATATATATATAGCTATAAGCTTTACGGCACAATATTTACGAAATGGAGCATATTTATTTGGCATTTTAAATCCTATCCGATCGTTTTGGTGAAAAACCTCAAAGATTTGAAGGGTTTCATCTAGGCATACCTTCGATAATATAAGGTAGCAAGTTACGTGAACAACAACTACTCATCGGTTCTTTAATAGATGTTTTCAAAGTCATACTTTATTCGCGCGATGTACCCACGTATACCCATTGTGGCTGATATCTATTCGTATATTTTGCAAAAATGTGAATCATTGAAAACTAATGTACCTTCTCCTTTTTTCGCAAAAAATATGAACAAATGCTGGAATAGCAAAGCAAAATCACTACTTTTTTGATTTTCACGAAGAATTGGGGTCCATTTTGTTGGGTCCAATAAGTTACTGAAGCATAGTTTATTCATCTTTAATTCTGTGACATTAAACATTTTTTTATTAATTTTATACCATTCGTCTTGACCGGTCCCGGAATATCTTGCTATCGTGCAATTCAGCGGGTAACTCTGCTAAAGTTTTCGCGGCTAGCTCGCGAGATTTGGCTTTAATTTTATACCAAAATATTAACTTTTTAATGAAGATTAAAGTTTGTTGATTTCGTCATTTTGATTCAAATTTTCACGCCTTTGGTTGTTGAGAAATTATTTTCGAAGGGCAACTTTAAGGACCAATAACTTTACCACTGATTTATGGTTGTATTTTCTCTGCGCCAAGGAATGAAAAATATATTAAATAAAAATATCACGCTTTCATCCGTGCTTGCCGTTGAATTGAATAAGAAAAATGTTTGTAGGAATTGAGACGAAAGTAGCGATTGGGTTGCTTGTATCATGACGAATAAGATTGATGTACTGACTTAATTTAAGCTTCTACTAGTCTGTAATTCTGTACAGTATTATACATCTCCTAATTTTTACTTACAACATTCTTATGGGTATGTTTTTAAATTAACTATATAACTAAAATGATGTTCATTAGATGAAAAAGTGCGACATACGAAAAGAAAAAAATCATCTGCCTTTACCGTTAGTCTAGAACTCAGCCGCTGATATCAGCGACTACTTAACTAAAGTTAATCACGGTCATTTCACGGGTCCTCCCAAGAAATAGAATGCCTTTAGCTTGGTATGTAATTTGCAATTCTAAGTAGTTCTTTCATAAAATATATATTATGTGATGAAATATATTGAATTATTTGTTTGAATTTTGGTGCGCATTCATTCCTTTTCCTCCCCCTCACTAAATTCAGCTATGCATTTTCAATATAGGTACCTGGTGAATCGAAACAATTTCATTTTGCCGTAATGAGTTCATGAATTTCGGATCACCAACACCTTTTTTTAATCGTTAATACTGGTGACAATGGTTGGATAGGGTCAATACTGGATTTATTATTTTATTTAATACTTTTATTTCTGGATTCATATGAGGAAAATATAAATCATTACTTCCTGCTTCCTTGAGAGGGACTATGATACCAGAGGGTGATGCGGGCAGTATACTCATTCTGAAGGCCAAACGAAAAATTGGAATTTTTTCCCTGGATGATTGGAAAAACCATGAATATTTCCGCCAGCCAATCACCGGCACGACGCAACTTTCCACCGCGGACGTGAGATAAATTACATCGGACTAATCGTGGCTCACCCTATCCTCTCTTCCCAACCAGACCTCGCGTGGTCCCCTCTCCCTATCCACCCCCACCCTCCCCTCCCCCCCATCGTCCTAGCATCCAAAACTCGTCTACGGAATGATGACCCATTTACGAAAATCGTTTACGCTCTCCGAGATCGTGACGTAAGGCTTCATGAAACTGTGCTCAAATGTGATCGCGGGCCATGCTCGATCGAATCTACAAGGGCTTCGTGCTCTATTGTTCACCGCGTTCCGCTCCTCTCCCGCAAAGTTATCGGCAAAAAGGGTTGGAACTGAACGTTGTACGGCATCCAAGGGGGTGATAGTTGTTTAAGGCTCCCACGACTGCTCTTTCGAAATTTTCATTAACTCGCTCCCAACCGCGTCACAATCAATATTTTCGTTCTCTCCCGCGATCCGCAAATTGCCTCCACCACTTCCCCCTCTTAGAGCTATCGTGGTTGTAAGCAAGGATATATCTTCCTCGGAATCTTTGAACTGAGTTATTATCGGTCCACGGTCTAACTAAACTGTACAGAGTTCATGTTAATTAAAGTCTGGATGAACGCCTTAGGGACCAAGCGGAAATCTTGTCGCAGGAAACTCTACACTTGTTCGAGGGTGTTATGGAACGAATGGTTTTTCAGGTCAGTCGGTGGGGAGTTCCGTGAATGATTGGTCCTAGAAGGTCTCATTTCAGGGGACTAATTTAATACGTGGGGCAAAGATTGGGGGCGTCGCGCGTTATGATAAATATTAAAAACCTCAGGAGCTTCTTCGAAATTAACAGAGCGAGGGTGTGAGAGGGGTTATTTCAAGCCGAATTCTTCGTCAATGACCGCGCCGGATTTAATGGCCAGCTATCTTTCATGAAAGAAAGACGTCGACCCCCCATATATCAGTCGTGGAAACTGGATGGCTCCTTGTTTAATGCATCAGGAGGTAGCATAAGCGTGGAGACGCGTTTCTTTATAAATAGTGTGGCCTATTCATCCATATCCACCCTCAGCGCCCCTCCCACTCACCCCCATCTCGCCCGACCATCCATTCTATTTCCACGCCCGAACACTTCCCAGCAAGCGCCCTCCCATCCATCCTCTCCCTCCATCTCGCTCCGCCGCTCTTCACACTATCCTCCCAGTCTCTTGCTTACTCAACCGAGTCTTCCGAAAATTCCTAACGCCTTCCGCTTTCGACCGCGACGAGCCGCTCACGAAAGTTGGTTGTGATGCAGTTCATTTCTTTTTTCATTGCACCCATACGACTCGGGGTCACATCGCATCTCGTCACATCTCGCGCAATGGCTAAGGCGTCACGTGATCGCGTAACTTTCCTCCGATTTTCAGAATTTCCGATCCGTGCGCGGGGCTCTGGTTTCCGTAACATTTCCCCTCGCTCGGTTTCGTGGGTAAACTCGCTCTTCGGTGTTGCACTTTTCGAGTGCCAGGGCTTTACGCTCCGAGGGAAGATCGCTGTGTGCAGTGGAATCACAATGCGCTGTTTCATTCCGAATGCATCGCTCGAAAGTACTCGTAGTGAGCGTCCAAAGCAAACGCAGTGGTTTTAATTTTTTTCTAAAAGTCTACTTCTCCTCGACTCTCACAAATACATAAGCTCTTTGAGTTTTTGTACCTTGAGAACGAGCGAACGTATGCATTAACTTGTCGTCCCCCTAACTCTCCCTAAGTTGGCGTCCACGCATTACATTTTTCCTCTTTCCATTCCCTGTATTTCTTCCATTCCTCGTCCCACAGTTTTTCAAAAGCAAAACGTCTCTTAAATTTCAAATTAGGCTTTCACTTATCCTGAGGTACTGAATTTTAAGTTAAAAACTTAAGAAAGATTAGACAAAAGTGATTAGTATTTCCGTTACCTCTCTCCACTGTTGAAAAAAAGGACGGACTTATAATTACTGTCATTCGTCATGCTTACTCCACCGTATTCGTATTATGTTTTGTGATTTCACACCTCCTTTGACTCCTCAAATCCCCTCGTCGCACATTATCACGCTTGTCTGAATTCATACTTACTTCCTAGGGCTCTAAGTTTTATTTGTGGAGCTCCCGAGCCGGAAAGGCCGTTAGATTATAACGTGTCTATTTGTCAAAGCAACTGGCCAATTTACGAGTCCTGTGACAGCAGTCATCATAATTGGATAAATAAAAGCTTCTAAAGCGCATCCCTTTAAATGTAGACAAACGATAAATTTTAGAAAGTTTATTTTCAAAGGAAAAGAAATTGCTTTAAAAATCTCGTGGACTTGTAAATTGACTCGCATATATATCCGAGAAACGGTATTTGGAACAACGAACGCCGCTATCACTTTTCCGAAAGGATCGAGACCAACCTCCGTGAATCTATTTGTCGCGGTCGCTGGCTCACAGCTGGGAGTAGATTATTCGCTCTTAGCGCTCGTTTGCCCACGCATTCATCCGTTCTCCGAACCCTACCTCCCTCCTGGAAAAGGGACCCCTCTTTCCTGCGCAACCTGTGGTCAGCTGGACTCTCGAAATCCCGGTAACGGACCATTCAGATTTTGATATTTTTTTCGTTTTAATACTCGAATCTCATGCGAAGAAACGCTCGGGAAAAACTGCAAAATCCCAGGGGTAGGGAAATAATAATTATCTCTTATTCATCACCGGCCGCACAATTACGTCCGCTTATCTTTCTATTAATGGAGTTTCCTCGCTTTCCAAAGCGAATAAGGTTTAGATGATTACCCGAGAAAAATTCTTCGCGGCGTTTTTCTTCTTCTTCTTGGCATTCTTTTCGGCATAATAGCACGGAACAGATGTTTCGCCATCATCCGCTCCTCCAGGAACTCTAGAACCTCCCTCTGGAGCTTTTTCTATTTGCCTCTCACTCATGAGAAATATTTCGCTCGCGGGCAACGGAGAAAGGTCATTTCCGCCCGGGGCTACCGACGACCTGTAAAAGCAGTTTGCCCTCTCCATATTCTTTACCCTCGCCTCCGCCTTCCAGCAAGACTCCTCCTTTTTATGCCTCCAACCTCGCCAAAACACTGCCTGATCTTCTCTCACTACACTTTGCCCTCCATTACGAGCAGAAATAGGGCCAATTTCCCAGGATTAAAGAGCCAATTTTCTAGGACTAAGACCCCTGATTGGACTATTTTATTCCGGCTCGAAAAAGGGAATGGTCTGGGAGGGTACTCGCGACTGGATGAAAACGTAGGGAAGAGGATTGTCGTAGGGAAACCCTGCCGGCCGGTGGAAGGGGAACGCGAGGGCCACTATAACAGAAGCTCGTGATCGTTTCTCCTTTGTTTGGCCAGGGTGCGTGCAAGGTATGGAATCCCTGTTTCAACTTCGGAACAGTGTGGCAAATTCCGCTTTGAATATTTAGGAAGCGTCGCGTATGAATGGGACCTCTAAGTATAGAGCAACAATGGACAGAGCGTGCGTTTATTTGTGCGGAGTTCAGAGCGTCTAAAAACTTGCCGTGAGTGTGTGGACACAATCTTCCATTGAACGAACGAGAGAAACCAAGGCATTGAAGCTCTCTTGCGAGTGCGAACGCTCCTTTTTAAATTTTCGTCTCTCTCAGTAGTCTCCCCTCCCAGCCTCCCAACCTACTCTGCCCCTACCATCACCTACTGCCTAACTTTAGACCTTTGCATAGCATCTATTGATTGCGCCACAGATTTTATTCTTTGCTACTTCAGGATGGAAATTCGTGATACACTAATTAAACGAGGTAGCCAGATCAGTATGGTGGGGATCGGGTTAGTGTGGGGTGTGAGAGTGTAGTTTGAGTACTGGCCCCCTATCCCAAGAACCTAGGTTCGAATCCCTACATATCGGTATACTGGTCCGTACTTTAGTGGTGGTGGTGTCGGATGGGACTTAAAGCCGTTTATCTTGGCGCCTTTCGTCAAAAGCAGGCTAATGCCGACGCAAGGTTTCTTTCCACCCTACTTCCATTCCCTGAAAACTCCTACCTTTCCTACAACTCGGTAATGCGCCGGCTTGGCTTCCCAAAGGTCGCGGGTTTGAATTCCGTCTGAAGTATGAAAGGTTGCCTCCATCTTTAAGACTTAGACGATACTATGTGGCACAAGCAGGTAAAGCATTTACCAACCGAATTCTATGGAAGTCTATAGTATTATTTCCATTCCCATTCACCGTACAGGTGCTTCCCTGTATGGGTTTCACTATACCCTTTACCTCCAGTATATGGGTTCTTTTAATCTTTGACCCATTGATGTACTTCATTACGTAGCATGCTGTTGCTCGTTTGCGAGCTTTAGTGGCTTTCAGTGGTCAGCTTAAGCTTTATAGCAGCATTGTGAAAGGTGAGTGGAAAACATCATAGCCTAAGGTTGAAAGAAAAGAAGAGCCACATGCTCTCCTGTTTACCAAAGACAATCTAATATCACCAGACAACCTGACACTCTCTACAACCTCCACACAACACACTATCGGCTTCTATTCATCTCTCCCCTTGCTTCCTTCCCTTTCGAGGTATTTCAAGGCTTTCTTTTCTCCTCACACATTGCCCTTTCATTTCCTCTTCTCCAAGGCACTCGCCAGAAATTTCTTCTGAAGAATATCCTCGACTAAATTTCGTTGGTAAAGATACGAACGGAAACCACGGAGACCCTGTAACACCTGAACTTCACATAGCATGTAATACGGTCAGCTTGGGTTTATCAATTATCCACCTGTAGAGGTAATCAAGGAAACTGATGTTAATTTCTCACCACGTATTCTTCGCCAGTTATTTCTTTTACCTTCGCAGTATTTTCTCGCAAAAGGTGACCTACAGTCGGGTAATTTACGCCATTAGAGGTAATGTGAGCGATTGAGTAGGTATTAGGATTCTTTTCAGGGAAAGGAGGAAGGGTTGAGTGAATCCCCGCGTTCACGTTGCTCTGAACTTAACGAATGGCGCCAAGGGAACCGCGGTTTAACGACCCAACCGACGACGGGCGGAGCACTAGACTTGGGAGTGCTTCCCACACAGCACTCAAATTGGTGACCGGTGTGTCGATGAAAGATCACTGCCACTTCCGAAACACGAAGCCGGGCCCTCGGGGTGGGAAGCCGGAACTCAAGTAATCATGCCAAAGTGATCCCCCTACCTTTTACCTCCTTTCACTTTTTGCTCTCCGACTTAATTTCAGAGCTTGGGGTGGATGGCGTAGGCATCCCTCCCACTCACTCCCATCGTCGGCTACATCCCCCCCTCCCCTCACCCGATGCTCTTACGGCGTCACCCCCCACCCCCACACCACCCCGCAGACACACTGTCCATCCTCATCTCATTCCTCTCTCTGTGGGTGCGTTCTCCGATCTCCTCTTATCTCGAGCCTTGTAGCTGCGTCTCCTTTTACCTCTCCCATGCTCTCAAACTCAGTCCCACCAGCTCGGGAAGCTGTGGGGGCAAAGAAGTATTTCCGGGTGAGCGGGGAAGGGGGCGGAGTGAAAGGGAGGATGCGAAATTGCCCGTCTCTGATATCTCTGGCGACGATAAACTTTTTTTCCGGCCCCTTAGCGGCCCTTGGATACCTTCTTCTCTCGTCTCTCTCTTTCATCTCCTTCTCATCCGAAGCGAAAGCTGAGCGCAACAATGGAGACCTTCGGGAAATATCGATTCCGAAGTTTGAGTTAACTCCGGCGGTCTTTGTTCCCACCGCTTCCGGCACGCGTGACGTAACGCAGCTGTCCATCGTTACGGACCGAAGAGGGGATGGTACTTGCGGCAAGAGGGATGGGATGGGTTTCAGTTCTGCGTGGGCTCAGGGTGGGGCGCGCCCCCTGAACCCCCTGGTTGCTGCTACTTCTCTTTCCGGCCCGATCCATTGATGTGGTTTAAGCTCCTCGGGCTCCCACATGTTGCCCGTTCAAGGAGAGAGAGAGGGTACGGCTAAGCTACAAAACCCGTCAGTTCTCGTGCTGCCCCGCCTCCTTCCTTGAGTTTCCTCCAAGGAAAATATCGTTCTCTCAGCGTTCGCAGAGAGGGAGATGGAGATAGAGGGGTTGTAGGGGGAGTTTGAAGTAATCGAAGAGCGAAATCGCTCGCAAATACAAAGGTATCCATTCATGAGAGCGCCCGAGCACGTCGTTTGTCACGCGATTCATGTATTTACTGTTTTTTTCCCCTAATCCTCGCTCAACGCGTGCGACAAGGTTACGTGATGGATGCCAGGTCAGTGGGGACGGAAACGACGAACTCCCGAAGGAAATATCCGTGTAACTGTGCGGTATTTGATGTTTGTTTCGACACCCTCGTCTTCATTCCCGATTGACGTCTTTACCGTTTGATAAATGGATGGTGAGGCATTTATATGGATGGCTTTTTCACAGGGCGTTAAAATGTCGTTCACCGTACCATTAATCACAATACTTTCACTCAGGAGCAAGCAGATATTTTTCATCTTCCAAATCCGTTTGATAAATGCAATAACTCTTCGTATAATCCCTTCCACACTTGGTTAATTTTGTGAGCAATTCTCGCAAAGAAATTCAACTCAGAATTATAAATGACGATGCATATTATCTGCATTGCATAAGCACAGGAACGCCAACGTCATTAATGAGAATCTGAAAGCAGTCGATTTAAAAAATTATCCTGTATGTACATCTGATTGAAAGACGTGATTAACAAGAATGGGTAGAATTGTGTGACAAACCCTTGTAAAAATATTAGGCCTACATTAAAGTCTTTTGCACGGTGCACATAATTTTGTGCGGTATATATAATGTTATGAACTACGTGAAATGTGGATGCTACTGAAAATATAACCCAGAGAGGGAATGATCGAATTTCAAACGGGTAACCATGGAGAGACCAAATAGAATAAAAATTGGGTCTCCAGTAAAATGATGTTTGAATCTCGGAGCAAAGGAATTCAATTGGAGTGAGGAACTTGGGGTTAGCTGCTCTGAGAAGAAATAAATGGTAAAAAAAACTATACAGATGCTCAAGACATTCACTAGGTCGAAATGTTGGAGCTATGATTTCATATCCCTTCAATGCATTGACTAGGGTTTGAACCCTTTTAAATACAAATACTATAAACTGATTAGCACACATTGCGTCATAGCAATTCATGAAAAATGTACCTCGATACGAATCGCTAAGGAGAAAATTCTCTTTCTGTTCCTTCCGCTCCAATCCATGAGAGACGACGCGTAGAAACTCCCAGGAGTCCTTTTACGACGACCCCAGATTTTTCCCTACGATCGATTCTTTCCTATCTCTTCGTCTTCGGATATAGATGGCTCTTTCCCTTTACTCCTTCCCGCCGTTCAACTTTTTCCCCCAACGCTACGAGCGAAATTACCCACGAAATGAGAGCAATTTGTTCCCATTAAAATTTCATCGGAACGGAAGGGGCTCGGAATTTACCTAAGCTGATGTGGTGTAAGCCAACCGTAATCAGTGTCTGCCGCAGATTTATTTTCGGCGCAGTAGTAGGTCGTGCGGATATTGGTCGCTCACGTCTCCTTATCTTACGCGTCTTTAATTCTCCATTTCCATCTTTACTCGCTCTCCTCCTCTGCCTCTTCACCATCACCTGGAATCCATTCGACCAGGTGCGTGATTTCCTCAAAAGGATGTCGGCCTGTCCCAGGGGGCCAGAAATGTGATTAATCCATATCCTCGTGGTTTATTGAAAGAGAACTTTTAGGAGTCACTTAAGTCTTGGAGCTCCTTAATTCAATTATATCATCGAAGATGGCGAATTCCGTATAAATGGGCGATAGAGTGGCTTACAAGTGGTTCATGCACGGACTGGTATTTTTTCCTATCAGATAATAGTGTAAATGTAATCCTATTATGATGTAACATATATGCCTGGTTCCTTCCCTGCTCCACATCCTTGCTGGAGATTGCAGGGTATTATGTGGATGTAGGCACTTTGCAGCTCCGCCTTCAAAGAGAAAATAGTGAAAGCCATATAATCAATACCTAATAATCAGAGCAGACGGCCAATGTCCTAACAGCATTTAGAGTCGTATTTTCTGAATAACTAATAACATTAAATATCCTATGGCTCTTATTATTGGGATGTCTTTTGCTCTTCAGAGAGTGTTAATGGTGCTATGTTACAGATGTGAATTTTAGCGTGAAGTTTAAAATGCTGACAAAAAAATTAGGAGCATGCTTTCAAAAAAAAGCCCACAGAATTCATATTCAGCCATGCGTAGAAATTTGTGAATACTACGAGCTTTGAGAAGAAATATGTCCAATTCGCGTATTAAGTCCACAGATGATCGAATTTTTTATATGCGTCCGTGACTAAGATGGCATTCTTGGAAACACGAAAAAATTATTGTTGCCAACAATAATTTTTTCGTGTTCCCAAGATCTTGTACCAAAAGGTCTTTTATTCTATGAGGTCCTTGAAACTTTTCCTGAGTTTGCATTTGAAACCGTTTTAATTCTAGCAACTCACTTCTCATTTGATAGTGATTCGTGACTTTTCCTCACTCTTAATCTTTATTTGTGAACGTCGAGTGATGTGGAATTTAATGAGCAGAGAGCCTGAAGAGCAGTGGGTTGATCAGAATGAGAAATATTTGGCCGAAGAATAAGAATTGATCGCACGCGCTTGATTTGGGAAGTTATTTTCTAAATATCTGAGAAAAAAATGTATCCGTCCTCAGCCAAATTGAAATTCTTATAATAAATTTTTTGCATACCACTCCACTCAGGATCTACAAATGTTATCAGTGCAATTTGATTATGGCCATCTCTGGCAGCAACGCTCAAAATGTTGTTTTTGTTCTGTTTCATGTTTTATTCCTATCTGCCTTAATCATAATTTTCTTCGATTAAGGATACGCGTTGTTTGTATATTCATACCACTCTTAAGAATAGTTAGTTCACGGATTTTTCCACTAACTTTTAATTATTCCACTAATATTTACTTTAAAAGATATTCCGCTGTAGTCATAATCTTTTAATTGAATCGGATTACGTATCTGCGAACATTAATTTGCAGTAGATATTTCTAGGAGAAAAGATGTCTATGTGGGAGAAAACGTTCCTGAGTTTTCTAAGCTTATTTCAGATACTTTTCCAATCTTAAACCCTTTTAAAACACTAATAAGGAACAAGATATTCTAGGACATTGCTAAATATTGTCTCGATATGATGTTGGAAAGAAATTATATGCCGTTTAGAATGTGAAACTAGCCGTTTCCTTGGTGGTTTTAATAATGAAGCCAATGATTCTATTACAAACGCTTGGATTTTTAACGTAAGTTAATGCGTACCTAGTGTGTAGTCATTTCTGGCCCATGCACATGACTTGGCATTCAAAGCAATTTTTAACAAAGAAAAGCTCATAGGAAATGGCATATGGCACTCTAGGATTACTGAAGACTGTGAATGGTGGGTACGAAATACGATTGGCAAACTGAGCTCTGGCCTATCGCAAAACTCATGCAAAAAAATACATACATAGGAATTAAATTCCATGAATGTAACGTGCCAATACAAGAGTAAAGTGCCATGACTTACCGATCCATTGTCATCCTTACCGATCCATTGTCATGAAAAAATATCAGCAATCTGTCGGAGAATATTTGGGAAGGATAATATCAATAATTGCTTAATTTGTGACTTTATACATTTTAAATGGAAAAAACATAACCCGGATAGTAATATAAACATTTGATCTAATTATGTGTTTAAAATTTAATCCAATAGACAAAATATGCTATGAATCTTTTTTACTGGTCTTCACGGTTTCATTTAAAATATTTTTAGTAATACATTAAAGAGTTGATAATACACTGCGTCATTATTTTCAAATATCACATATCAGGGCGTTTCCAGAAAAATGATTACTATGCATTTTATTTCTACTTTCGTATCTCTTTTCATGTTAAGAACCAAATTAAGGGCCTGAAAAAGGAGCTATGAGGGATATTTAAAATATTGGATATTGGAGTGGGTGTGTGAAGTTTGTTGTATATATAGCATTGCCATGGAATGACTCACTGAAAACATAATAGGATAGTACTATATTGGTAAAAAATATCTTAGAATTCCCCTTTCTTATATACTATAATACAGAAATTATTGAATTTTGACAATTACCTCGTCAGCTGCGCAGGAGATTAAATTCTGGGTCTTGCGGAAAAGGAGAGCCATGGAAACCTCTACATCTTATACATCTTAGGTATCCTCCATTAACACTTTTTCTCTCTCCTTTCACCAGCTGCCATCGCCAGATAAGCAACACATAGGGGAATAAAAAAAATAACGGTATTAAACTCGACGGTCTTTCTGATTGATGGGGCAAAGGGCTCGCCAAGTACCTAAACCCAACGGCGCGGTAAATTCGCGTTTCGTGGCAAAAGGGCGAGAACCGTTCCCCCGTATAGCGCGGAGTTTCCCACGGAGCCCTGCTGCTCCGAATGTCACATATCCTCGGTGTCACCGGACATATCCTCAAAGGTCTCGGTTGGATTTAGATCCCATCCCCCTCAGTCAGTTTCGGTAAGCCTTATAAATTGAACATCCACGCGAATTTTATTCGATAAAACGTAGCACCGCTTTTCAAATTCCGCTACTGCCCCAAGACGTTAAATTATAACATTACGAGTCCATTACACCGCACAAATTATTAGAAATGTAAGGCGAAAAGATTCTCAGGTGACATTAAAAATATATTACAGCCTAAATATTATAATCCAAACGTAATATGGCGTGTTATATCACGAAGATAAAACTAGAGATATACATAGTAAGGTGGTAAGTTAAAGAATTGGTAGGATAGAAGATTCAAAATAAATTTCTTCCACCCACAAGAAGTGCGTGGAGAATAGATAGTGCAATAGATTGCAAGGAAGATACCAGAAGGAAATTAAAATAGATAATGAAGACTTTTGCATGCCTGCCTGATTATTGTTTAATTTTCTTTTACATGATTGACAAAATGGGTGAATATTTATTTATGTATGATGTCCGGTCCAGACGATGATGTTTATCATCACAGTATTGCACGTGAAGATACTTTATTCCTTGAGAGTATTGCATTGAATTATAGATAATTTGGAATAATGAAAATACTCGCATTGTTGTAAATTATATACGATTTGAACTATTTGATTTGAATGAATGCCTGGTTTATCCCCTCCTACACGCCTTTACAGTGACTTTCCCGGTATTATGCACATGAGGATTACCGTTGAGCGATCACATCGCATACCGTGAATTGACCAAAAAAAAAAGTTCTTTGACTAATATGCCCGAATGTGTTCACAATTTATGATCTCGGCATGTTCCGTAGTTTTTGGCTGGCATTTAGATTTAGAAAACAATCTCTCTGGTAACTTTTAGGAGCGATCTATATCAGGAAATTTTCAAATTTCGTTGCTCGAGGAGATGCAACAAATGGTTGGTAATGGATGATGAAGATTCGCGAGGGCTTAACAGAGGCTGATTCTGATAAATGGCAAAGGCGATACAAATTGATTTCCATCTCACATTCATGCTAATTATGCGTCGGCATTAAAGGGTGAAATGTGGCAATTAAAACTTTATCGATTTTACCCTAAATTCTCCACGTAATTTCTTCCGGTTTCCTTTGTTCAGAAGCGAAACTAATTGGATCCGATGGGCTCAGCCTGCTAACAGTAAATTCTCGCGTTTACATCTCTTTTCGGGAGTTTCAAGGTGTGTTCTCCCGTAACAATTTTTTTTAATGTCCCAATAGATCTAGCGTTCGGAAAGCAACGTCTTAAGTATAATTTTTGAAATGATTACAATGAATTTTAAATTAACTTAAACAGCCGTTTCCATTTCGTCAGTAAATGTGCTTTACAAGGGTCATTTATTTTTCTCTAAAGTTCCACTTTCCGAGTTTTGGTCACAGCAACTTCCTCTAGTTGAAGAAGTGAGATTCAATTACACTTCTGATGACTAATTGAATAATATATGAAGGTTTGAGAGCATGAAATGATTATCGCATCATCTAAATGAGGCTTTGAGTTGTGATTTTCACCGAGTCTCATGATAAAGAGAAGGTGAAGGTTTCGAATTCAGTTCTTTGTCATTTTCCTGCATTTCCACGGCCTTCCCAGAAACACAGGTGGGTGGCAGGAGCTTTCAGAGGAATTATGTTCGGGGGAATAAAATCTTGAATACGCCCATTTCTTACCAACGTGCAAAACAGAGTTAATATCTCAAGGTGGGTTATTGTTCTTATTTCATCCTCACTGGGGCTTGGGGGAGCTTTCTTCTGTCTTGGATCTCTGTGTTGAATCTTCTGCATAATCCTTTAAGCACGTCACCACCATAAATTATTTCGACTTTTACCCTGGGCCATCAGAACCCTTCCTCATCCCAGAATCCTTTACTGCCCCGAAATAGCTTTGATCTTTTGATTTCACCACGAATACAGGGAGTACTTCCGGAGATTATGTTCACAGATCGTTCAAAGGTAAAGGTGACTGATTTTTTTCTCCGCGTAACTACAAGGACCATCAACATTATTGAGTATATACAAGTTGAGTAGTGACATGTTTCGGCTGTCTGCTGTAAACATTTTAAGGTGTTGATGGTTTATTCATAGTAGCATTGTAGGTGACACTGCCTGCCGATGCTGGCTGGAAAAGGAAACATCGAGCAACGTTGAACATTTATCTTTTCAGTTCTGAATAATTTTATACTCAGAAAGTATTTTTTTTTCACTTTTGTTTTTTTCCACAAACAACAATCTATATTTTCAGTTTATGTCCGCACTAATCGACCAGTAACACATAAAAGGACACGACCATTACTTTCTCTTGATTAAAAATTTTAAGTTTAAGTTTCTTTATTTATGTTCTTGGAGTTTCTGTCCCCTGGAACAAATACAAACAATTAAAATAGAAATTTATACATTTGCCTCAAGAGCATAATAAGGAATACATTCAGGCATTAAACAACAAAAAATGTCCTGCGATACAATTAACATGATTGAAACATGCTTCGTGGTTTAATTTTGTATTAAAATGAATGGAAACATTGTAAAAGGTGATGAAACATAGAACTTCCAGTACCAGCCACTTACTGAGGGCAAGAGCTGGGATTTGTAGGTGCCAGATTGCTCAAAACGAAAGAAAGAGGAAATTTGGCTCCCAACCAAGACAGAGTACCTACTGTTTATTTATTTTCAAGGAATTATACTTTAATAATCCTTGCTTGAGGGTTAAAATATGAATGGAGCGTAATGCGTGGGTGTTTTGCATCGAATATGGGGCAGGATTCGTTGAATTAAACCCGAATACCGGGTAAAAAACGCAATGCCATTATATACAACAGAAATATAACAGTTAAAAATATACCAGGTAGGCGGCAATTAACTCCGAAGGCGAGAAAAATTGGCTCGTTACAGTGAAGAAGTAAATATATTACTATAGCTAAAATTGGGAAATAGGTAGGGCTAACACATTAAAAAAAAGAAAACATCAACGACAATCAATAAGCATAAAAGAAGACATCAGTGGGTGCTTTCCAATCATCGACGCAAGTCGACACAAGTCAACTTGTGTCGCGTGTAGTGCTTTCCAATCAGTGTGTGTCGCTGTTGTGTCAAACGCGAGTCGACACACGGTGACACACCGGTAATGGTGAGTTACTGAAAAAAGAAAGAAGGACGGCGCAAGCTCTAAATCGCAATACGTCTGCAAGAGGCATATTGAAAATAACCGATAAATCAGGACAAATGTTTAAGTTAAGTATTTTCTTAATTAATCATCCTACAACTCATTTTTTTGTTTATTGGTAACGATCTTGCTATAACAAGAAGGAAACATCTGTGGATTCAATTTCCTTCCCACAAAAACGCACCAATCACGAGTCCCCGTGAAAGTCCTTAGCGCATCAGCTTCTGCGCACTGAAACTTGCTTTCCATTCGCGAAGACACAAGTCGACTTGAGTTTCCGCGAGTTAACTCAAGACGACGCATGAGTCGCTTGAATGGAAAGCACCCAGTATAGAGTAAAAGTCTTAACAATCACTATATTTAACAAGGAAAGAAGGAAATTTAAATTTTAAATATACAAAAGAGTCAGTGAATACCTATATTGAAAGATGCCAACATTAAATAAAATGCGAACAAGTCGGTGAAAATGTTTTAATCTAGGTGTATTAATTCCAATCTCTATGGTTGCATTAAATGTTTAATGTTACAACCAAAAAAGGGGGATATGAAACAGGGAGGTTAAAATGTACAGGGGGAGGCATTGTGGCTAATCTGAGGAGACAACAGCCATATTGCTAGTTACGGACAAACGAGCTTCCCAATCGCGACTATCGTACGATGAAGTTCACACGTGGTAAAACTTAGAGAAATAAGATAAGTCATGGAATACATTTTTAAAATTCGTCAAAGAAACAGAGTAAAGTCCGCACACACGTCTCATTTGTAGTTTAAATAGTTTGGATTTAAACCGGTCATAGTCATAAAATTAACTCCCAGTGGAATAAAATGCACTAATATTTCCGTCACATAGCCTTAATAATATTAATTGACTCAGTTGCTGTCACATTTTGGTACGATTTCATTGTTGTTCATTCATATGATGTGTTTTCTCGACCTCTTATTTTAATATACATATATAGATGTGCACAATGATTAAAAACTTTTAACAATCTATTTATAAAAACCGCTTGGTTTAAAAATTACAATAAACAGTCATTGAAAAGAAAAATATGTTAAGACATTTTCCTAATTAAATTACCTGAAAGTTTTTTGATATTTTATTTACATTTGTAATTTCGTTACTTTGTTTATTTCATTGTTGAATAATTATGTTTCATTTATTTAATTATGATAATTTTTACTTAAATTTGGTGTCTTTCCTTTTATTAAACTTTATTTGCTTTAGAGTTATGGAACATTTCTTTGAATAATTTTTTTTCTAAATGTAAATCAAGTATCATAAACTTGAAGTTAATGTATTCTGGAAAATGTCTTCACATATTTTTATTTTTAATGACTGTTAATTTTAATTTTTAAACCATAATGTTTTTTAAAATAGATTGTTAAGTGTTTAATCATTATGAACATCATTACAGCCTTGGAGATGGATAAATAAATATACAAAACGCTGACCTTTTTATTCTAATTAACCTAAACTCAAGGTTATAAAAATATATACATATATATCGTTATTCATGTTTAAGTGCACTTGCAGTCTCTATAAAAGGCCGAACAAAACTTAATGTCGTTTGAGGAGTAATTTGGACCTATAATCCTTCCCAAGTACCCCCATTCTGGCTTCATTTTCACCCATAGATGAGCATACCAATGAGCATACCAACTACATTCTAACAGCCTTGGTTTAAAATAACTGGTACCCCCTGTACCGTGAGTGTATTGAAGGATTCAATTAAATGAGTCAGAGGTAAGTTGTTACCATAGCTCCATCTCCTTTCACTTCATTATGAACACGTGTGTATTAACATCCACACACGAAAGCATGGGTGTACATGAATCCTTGGCAAAATAGTCACGTGGAGGTCAATAATTCCCCGCCTTCACCGGATATGGCGCCATCTAATTTTATGACTATTCCTTATCTAAACCTGGGGAAGAAAGGAATATGTGTGACACGATTTTAGACACCCATAAGACTTCTAACGCCATTTTAGGGGCAGTTAGTTCTTACGAGTTCCGAGGAGTGTCGAAAAATGTTTTTATACCACTTTCATGCCTCTATTGACTGAAAATAAGACAATATTTACAAAAAAAGTAATCCAAACTGCAAATAAACAGCAACTCGTATTCTGTTTCCCGTCAATCACCTTTCCCAACGAACGGAATGGGTAATTATCAGTGTAATGTGTGTTGGGTTTTTCCTTCGAACTCTTAGTGAAAGCTTCGTAATAAAGTGAAAGGATTAATTATTGTAAGAGCATACGAACACACACAAGCAATTTCACTTCATATTTATTATCGTCTCCATAGATACAAAAACTGAACAAATGAATATAAGATTGTATCATAATGATTAGATTACCACAGAATCAATAGTAGAATGCTGAATATAACAACACCCCCTCTTAATCTTATCATTAAGCACAAACTAAATAAAACCAAAAATTAACACATCATTACTTAAAACTCAAGTAAACAAAGGTTTCCCACATGAAACACAAACTTCTGCACACTTAGTGCCTTAGTAAGTACATCAGCAACCATCTTATCAGTTTGCACATAATTCAACTTGACACTCCCATTCTGCACACACTCTCTGATAAAATGATATTGAATGTCAATATGCTTTGTTCTAGTAGACAACATATCCTCTGATGCCATTGCACGGGCTGATTGAGAATCACATCCAAGATTAAATTCTACACTTCTCTGCAAAATATTTTTAAACAGATTCTTAAGAAATAATCCCTCTTTAATTGCTAGAGTAATTGCCATATACTCTGCTTCCGCACTAGAAAGTGCCACAGATTGCTGCTTTCGACTCCCCCATGCTATAGGACAGTCAAACAACTTAATGAAATATCCTGAATAGGATTTTCTATCAACTACATCTCCACCCCAATCTGAATCAGAATAACCTATCAAACATTCTTCACCACCTTTCTTAAATGCTAAACACAAATCTTTGCTTCCATGCAAGTACTTCAAAACTCTTTTAGCACAATTCCAATGATTCTTATCATAACTTGTGTTGAATTGGCTAAGATAACTCACAGAAAATGTAATATCAGGTCTTGTCATCACACTTAAATACATAAGGCTTCCTATTAGGCTCTGATATGGTAATTCTACATCACACTCTTCAACCTTTTTCAATTTCACTCCTAACTCTAAAGGTGTTTTCACAGACCTACTATCTTCCATACAAAACTTACGGAGTATTCCCTCAATATACTGAGTTTGATCCATGAAATATCCATCACCAGTCTTTCTAATTCTCACACCTAGCAACTGACTCACAGGACCTAAATCCTTCAGTTTGAACTTAGCTGTTAAATCTGCCTTCAACACTTCCCTTTCTTTAGCATTGTTAGCAATCACAATTAAATCATCAACATAGACAGCTAGTATAATAAAACAACTTTTACTACCCTTGATGAAGACACACGGTTCAATCTTAGAAAGTCGAAAACCTTTAGAAACCAGATACTCTTTCAATTCAAAATACCATTCCCTGGCTGACTGTTTCAGACCATATAAAGCTCTCTCAAGTTTACAAACTTTGTTTTTCTGCTCCTTCTGAATACATCCTTCAGGTTGTGTCATATAAACGTCCTCTTTTAACTTACCATACAAAAATGCTGTCACAATATCCCAGTGGAAAACTTCCATATCAAGTTTTACTGCAAGGGCTAAAAGAAATCTCAGAGTGACATGCCTAATCACTGGAGAAAAAGTTGACATATAATTTACGCCATATTCCTGACTGTACCCTTTTGCTACCAGTCTTGCTTTGTATCTTATTATTTTACCATCATTATCCTTCTTGATAGCAAATACCCACTTACATTTTACCGCTGACTGACCAGGAGGGAGATCTACTAAATTCCACACTGAATTTTCCCTCAGGGATTCAAGCTCTGAAGCTATTGCCTTCTCCCACTCGTATCTTTGGTCACTCATCATGGCTTCTTGATAATTCAGGGGTACATTATCAAGCAGGCTGCAAGAAACAACATTTCCATTACCACACACAACACTATGCGCTACAAAATCATGGACTTCTTCCCAGTTTACAAAATCAGGATACTCTTTCGCTTGTCTATTTCTCAGTGGATATCTTCTCGGTGGATCCATTCCACCTGGATTAGGCTGCTCGACCTCTGGAACTGGTACCTCGAGCTCTTGAACTTCAGGTTCTGGCTCCTCGGGCTGGGGTTCATCTTCTTCTGATTCATCCTCATTTTCGCTCACTTGAGGGGAATCAAAATCTATCCCAAGAATTCCAACACGAATCAGTTTTGGATCAGTAATTGGATTTCTTCTTTTTTCCACGGCTGGAAACTTTCTTTCATTGAATATGACATCTCTGGAACGAGCTATTTCCATTGTAGATAAGTCAACAAGTTTATAACCAAAGTCATCTTCTCCATAACCTATCATTACCATTTCTTTGGCTTTAAAATCCAGTTTGGTTCTGCGTTCTTTGGGAATATGCATGTATGCTGCACAACCGACTGATCGGAGGTAGCCCAAATCTATCTTCTTTCCACTCCATAATTCTTCAGGTACAAAATCTTTTACACTCCTTGTGGGACATCTATTTTTCAGATACACAACTGTTTGGCAGAGCTCTGGCCACAGACACCTACTCAATCCAGTGCCTGCAATCAGAGTCCTAACCCTTTCAATAGTTGTCCTGTTACCTCTCTCAGCTACTCCATTATGTTGTGGAGTGTGGACTTCAGTTTTCTGATGCTGTATGCCATTTCTTCTCAGATAGTTTTCAAAATCTTGCCCACAAAATTCTCCTCCATTATCTGACCTTACACACATTATTTGTTCACTTACTTGTTTTTCTGCCCTCTCTTTAAAGCCTTGAAAATAATCAAAAGCCTGATCTTTTGTTTTTAAAACATAGCAGAAAGTTTTCCTTGTGTAGTCATCAATTAATAGCATCATGTATCTCTCCCCTTTCAAACCTTGTGGTTCTATGGGTCCACACAGGTCTACATGAACCAACTCCAATTTCTTGGTTGCTCTCTTTCCTTTTTTCTTGAACGGTAATTTTGCAAATTTGCCCTTGATACATGGTTCACAGGGTTCATAGTTTACCTTTTCTTCAAAATTAACTCCTGACACCATTCCACCTTTCAGTAACTTCATTGCATGATTATTGAGGTGACCTAACCTCTGGTGCCATAGTTTCTCGGTATCTTCATGATCTGCTTTGTAGGCTCCCCTCTCAGGTTTGATAACATCCAACTTGTAGAGTCCATTAACTTCTGAAGCAGTGGCTAATAATGTACAGTTAACCTCTAATTCAGGTATTTCAAAAATTCTACATCCATTCTTATCAAATAAGGCTGATAAATTTTTCTCCACAAGTCTACTTACAGAAAGTAAGTTGGTAGATAATCCAGGGACACACAGAACATTTGATATCTTGTCAACATCAGGATTGGCTTTCACTTGAATAGGAACATCTCCAACACCGATTGGCTCGAGTGTTTCACCATTTGCCACAGAAATTGTCATTTTCCTATCCAATTTCTTCAGGCTAACCATTCCTTCTGCGTTTGAAGTCATGTTTTCATTTGCTCCACAATCTATTAACCATTCATGAGGATCTGCTTTCACTGACAGCGCTTGAACTGAACAAAACAAAGCTTTACTTTCTCTCCTTGCTTGTGGCTTCTGCTCAGGCTTATTCTCAGTCTTCTTGTTATTGGAAGGTAACTTGGATCGGCAATATCTGGCCAGATGTCCAGGTTTTTGGCATCGATAACACTTAAACTCTTCACCATTGCTGTTGTTGTTATTACTACTCTGCTTGCCACCAGATTTCCAATTCTTCTTGTTGGCTGAGTACATAGCCGTTGAACTACTCGCAGAACTGGATGATGACTGCTCTCGCCTAGATGCTTCTTGGTAGAGCGCTTCAATTACCTCTTCTAGAGTAGTATCAGTATTTCTGTTGGTTAGTGCCATTACCAAAGGATCATAATCTTCACCCAAACCACTCAGCAGGATTGAGATTTGCCAACTATCTTCCACTTTAGAATTTATGTCATCAAGCTCTTGACACAGATCTTTAATTCTTGAGACATATTCAAACATATTCTTGAACTTGTTGCGCTTGCAATTCCACAGTTCTCTCTGAAGTGAAAATCTTCTGCTCCATCCCTTATTTTCAAAGGCATTTGACAGATTATTCCAAGCTTCTTTGGCAGACTTGGCTGATATCACATATGACTTAATAGTTGTATCGATGAGAAGACTAATAATATTTTTAGCTTTCAGATCATCTCCAGCCTTGGGAGTAATGGTTTCACCTTTATCATTTACAGAATATTCTACTGCATTCCATAACCCCTTTAGCTGCATAAAATTTTTCACCTGAAATTTCCAGTCTTGATAATTTTCCAGTCCTTTGAGGCGGGCGATCCCATTTCCAAATATACTTAGAGTAGAATCCATCTTTTCACAAATGAGAACAATGAAAAACTTCTTCTTACAAAACCGGAGAAAACGTGCTCTTAAATCACTTTCAAAGATGGTTGATTATTATAAAAATCGTTCATCTACAGTTCCTTCTTTCACTTTCTTCATCTGGGCCCATAACCATTTGTTGGGTTTTTCCTTCGAACTCTTAGTGAAAGCTTCGTAATAAAGTGAAAGGATTAATTATTGTAAGAGCATACGAACACACACAAGCAATTTCACTTCATATTTATTATCGTCTCCATAGATACAAAAACTGAACAAATGAATATAAGATTGTATCATAATGATTAGATTACCACAGAATCAATAGTAGAATGCTGAATATAACAACAATGTGTATTTTCTATTGATGATTTTGTGACCACTGGGATCATTGAATCGTTGCTGCATTATATTTGGAGCGAAAACATTCATGATATCTTCTTTCCCTTGAAAGGACCACTCTGAGTATTGATCAAAAGAGTGAGGAATTTTTCTCTCATCATCGGAGTTTTTCATTCAAGGCCGTTCTGCTGAGATTTCTCCCAGAAAGGAATGTTGAAAGGATAAAAAAAAAGAACCCGTTTTCCTGCTCGGGAAATGAAAGGCATTTCAATGGCTCTTCGTAGTGACTGAGCTGCCTAAGGCTCCCTAAATTTAAAAGGGTGCCCTTAAGAGGAAATCATGATTTAAATATGTACTGGAGTTTATGTCTTAAGTCTTTATTTAGTCATTAACATCCATTCATCCATCGCGCCGCGATGTAGATAATGCTGAAGAATACAATACAATGAAAGAACTAATTGCTCTTTCAGTTAACTACCACTTATTCGAGTGGGCTCGATTGTTGATTTGTTTTTTTTTAAACCTAGATATTTCGAAATAAACATAAAATTATGATTTGATCCTCGCTTAAATAATGGTTTGATAGTTAGCTGACTTGGTCACTGATCTTTGTCTGGGAAATCATTTCAATAAGATTTAAGATAAGTTTTTAATTTAATAAGACCTATGGAACTCGTAATGTAATGAGGACACATTTCACTCAGCCATTTTACATTATACTAGCTCGTAGCCTTCGAACTGACAAAGCACTGCCAACACAAAACTGCCAAAAACTGAAAAAACACTGCCCAAAATCATGTATAAATATGCGTATAAAAGCTACTCATATATAACGTAGCCTGAAAGGGAATGGGTGGGAAAGAGTAATCCGAATTAAGTGGCATGCGCCATTCTCTATTCCGATTTGATTGGACAGTGAAGATTGGAAGCTGGTTGGCAGGAGTGCAGAGGATAGGAGTAGTGGGCGCTATTGGAGGTGAATAAATTCGATTTCTTTCATTTCAGACAAAAAAATGATGGTGCTGGCTTATTTTCCATTTTTGCTTCTAATAATTGGTATCTATGCTTGTGAAAGAGCACTTCTCAATCCCAATTTTTAAATCCTCTCTCGTATCTTTCATAAGATTACTTCATAGACTTCACATTTTAAATAGTACGAGATGAGTTCTATTCATCGTACCGAGTATAGTTTTTCTCGTAAATCTTCTTTTTTTGAAAACAGAGAAATATGAATATTTCATCCATCTCCAATTCTTTTTTTGTGGACGGAATAACTTTCCGCCGTACTGAATACAGAACATACAGACATTTAGTGCATGTATATTTCTGGTAACCACCAAGAAACATTGCACAGAGTTAAAAAATTGGCTCTTGAGAGTTTTTTTTAGGTAAAAGAGGTTCATCGGTGATGGGGTATATTACTTTTTTGCGTTTTGATTTAGTGGATTCGGTTCACCAGATTCGGATTGTAAAAAAAGTTTCTTGAATTTTTTTCCTATTGAATACCGCGCAATAACATGTTTTCCATATATGAGAATCTTTATCAGCTTTTCAAAACATTTTCAAAAATATGTGGTCTATTAAATCATTTCATGTAATTAGTCTTATTTCACATTAATTAATCATTGATTCTGCTTACTTCGTTAAGGGTTGAGTATTTTTGATTGATCATCGTCATCATCATTCATAGCTCTGCAGTCCTGTGCGGGCCTTGGCTTTCTCTATGTCTAATTTGCCTCCTTTCCGGACTCCTTCTTGATTTCTCTCTCCATCTTAATACCTTCATTGCCTTCAGAACCTCCTTCATATTCTGCAGCCATCTCATATGGTCCTTCCCTACCTCCTGGTCCCTTCTATTTTGCTGTAAAGAATTATTCTGGGCATTCTGCTCACCTCCACTCCCTCTACATTTCACAGCCATTCCATCCGCAGTTACTTAGAGAATATAACTATAACCTCCCCTCCAAATATTGCATTTTTTCTAGTTAATTCTAATTCTCCACATTCGTAATTGATGGTATTTTAAAATCCTTTACTAATCCGTCGGGAGTCACCGTCTCTCATATGTATGTCAACTTTATGCAAAGCCATCACCTTCGAAATCGCAGATACTGATGTGTCGCACGCACTAAGAGTTTGACCCACTGTAACCTGCTCCACCACGCGTTTTCAGAGAAGAAATAAATTTTTAAAACGAAAGACACTTTTTTCATTTACTTTACTAACGAAGCGATCACCACAAGTTGGCGTATGTGGCGGTGAGAAGTACACAATTAGATTTAATGCAAAAATGGGGAAATAACTTAGATTACATACTCTCTTCATGAACATCCAAAAAGTACAATGCAAGCCACTGTGAGAGTGTGTGGTAGAGCCATCACTAGTCTAGCAATATTTTCAAGAACTCCCAACTTATTTCTTAAATTTAAATTGCATAATAAATGTAATCCACCTAAGAAATACATAGCTTTCTCGGACAATAATGCTTCTATTGAAAAGCCATCCCCCTCTCGGGTAGACGTTGCGCATGTACAAATATTTTTAATTTCTTGATTATCATGAGAAAACAAGCATTTCAGCCCTGAACACTAGCAAAAATCTGCAATATCCATCCTAATTTTCGTCATGGTACTTCAATTTAATTATTACTTTCCTTAAATATACAAGGAAAAAATGAATTTATGAACCTCTCCGTCTTAATACCCCCGCATTTCCTCTTATTTTATCATTTAGATCCAGACTACCACAGCAACCTGGAGTTCTTAATAGATATACCTACTTTTATCATCTTCAATACTACTTCTATATTTTTTTTCTTGCGGCTACTAATTTATTTCTAGGCTCAAACTGTCGTGGCCTTAAATGTTTTCTAATGGATTCATGCCCCAGAAAAGCGTTAGGAAAATGCCAATCAGAGAAAATTAGTCCAACACTTTTCGCGCAAAAATTTTCAATTGCTTGCTAAAAGCTCTCTCTCCTGGGAACATCATTTATTTTGATAATGACGCTGAAATGTGGAAAAAGAAAGGTGCTGGTGAATAAATGTTGCAAAAAAAATACCGAGAAGTCCCAGTCACGTAAGAGCATCTTAAAAGAGGCACACCTTAAAAGTTTCGGTCACGACTAAGTGAACCTTTTCGTGGAGACGTTTAAAATTTTCCCGCACATTTTTTTTGCGTCTAGGACGATAAATTCGCTGGAGTATTATCTTCCGTCATGCTGAAAATAGAAAACCTCGGAGGAAGGTTGAAAGATCTGAGATATGAATGAGGTTGAGAAAGCTCTCTTTGAACTCCTGAAAAGATCATCGCCCGACAAAACCTTGATTTCATTACCTTGCATTGAGTGTGAGCTCCGACCGTGACTTGAAAACCGGATGCCCCTTTTACTTCCTAGTCGTTTCACTCATCTGTATTTTCAAGTCTGTTTTCACACTTAAAGGCGCTTCAGACCGGGAGGAAAGGCACAAGGATGGGAATGAAAAGGAAAGGGGGAAGGTTGGAGAGAAAGCCGGCGTCGGCATGCCGACGCCGGCTTATGCATTAACCTGATTTTAATGAAAAGGCGCCATGGAGGACCAGGGCTCAACGTCCCATCCGACGGACGGAGTAATGTACTCGAATGTTTTCCACAAATGTAAAAAATGTAAATGACATTTATTGTTTGTTGTTACTTTTTTATGAAACTTTCACTTTCTGCTATCACTTTTGTATGAAAAAATAGAAACGTTAGTGATGAATTATACAATTATGAAGGTTACTTCAGCACAGGTTCTCCTTTGAGGCTACCCAGCTTTCTTATTCTCTTATTGTAATAAATTCAGTATTTTGTATTGTTTTTGTTGAAAGCAATAAATATTTATTTACTTACTTGCTTACAAAACAATCAAGCTGGACCCGGTTTAAAAAATAGCTTCCACGGTTGCCATTTGCAGGGTTGCCAAATCGCTATAGGGAATTCATCACCTTTTTCAATAATCCTTGTACTTTACCGCACAATGTGTTTCAAAAAACCTACTCAATTATTATTTCGCCCACTATATAATGAACACGATAATTTCGGGTTAAAGTTATAAACTGTTAAATTTCATACTCAAATGCAAATGGTCAAGTTCCGCGGTTGGGCCTCCCGCATGGAGAGTCGGGTCGTTTACGAGCTTCGAACTCGAGGAATGGTCTCGGATTAGCTGCTTCTGGAGTCCCAACCCTTCTAATGAGATTTGACAGTCGCGAGTGTGCCGTTGCGCGATGTCGTTGCGCGATGTCGTTGCGCGATGTCGTTGCGCGATGTCGTTGCGCGATGTCGTTGCCGTTGGAGGAACCGACTAGTCGGTTCCTCCAACGGCAACGACATTAACCGCTTCCACTGCTGTGATTCAAACCTAGGACCTTTCGGTTAGAGGCCAGTAATCTAACTACTACACCAACCATCCGGTCGACGCACGTAAGAGTATTTGCACTCGAAAACTGGTCAAAATTATTTTAAGATTTTTTTCGTAATGTGGTCAAACGAAAAACAATTTTTGATCTTATTATTTAATGAATATACAAACTTGATCTGAAATGTATTACAATTTATCTTTATTCAGCGTCGAACTGTTGGTCATCGTCCTCTCCTAGAGGTAAAGATTGTTTGCGTGTTGGAGTGAGGCGGTATAGTGGTGAAGATGATCCATATATTGTTGATGGTTTATGAAGCTTTTGTGAGTGATGAATAAAACAGCTTTGTTGCATTAGTTTAAATAATTAACATTGGAGTTGAATGAATAAAAAAAAATGGTGGATGAGGGGGGGCAATGTTATTGTGTTAAACAATTGTCATTAGTCTAAATTTTGTCTGTAAAAGTAATATAGTTGGCCGATAGGTTGGCCGATAGAAGAATCGAGTGGAAAGCTGCGTCAAATCAATCCTAGGATTGTTGACCAATGATGATGATGATGATGATGATGATGAAAAGTAATATAGCTCGACAAGACCCTACATGGAAATAAAAGCAATGATACTCATAACTCTGACGTAAAAAACTACCTATTTAAATACCATATATAAGTGTACAATTTAAGCAATAAAACAATAAAATTATATTGAAAGCTAAAGTACATACCTTCCAAATCCATATTAAATAGCTGTTTTTCAACTAAACGTAATTACAATAGCGAGATAAATAAATTTCACACACGAGAGAGCACGACGAAGTACTTGCGTTTCCAACTGTAATGGTTCCGACTGACTGTGCAACAATAGACGTGTGTGGAGGGGAAGGTCTGCCAATAGACGGTCCGATAATCGATCTTGAAGATTAATACGTTTAAAAAGATTTGAACTTAACTTGGTGCTTTTGACTTGTGACCAGTTTTTGAGTGCAAATACTCCTTTGTGCGACGTGCCCCTTGACCTTCATCCACCCATTCGTCCCGCCCACCCTCCAACGCGACTAACCCTTGACGGCACATTTTCAACCCTGTGGTTTCCTTCTTCGAATTCTCACGCGCCCTTCTCCTTTTTTTTCTTCTCCCTCCGCAGTCGCTGTCGTCGTGGCGTTCTTCATCTGCTGGGCCCCGTTCCACACGCAGCGCCTCGTGGCCGTGTACGGAAAGCCGGAGGCGGAGCCCACCGACATGATGCTCACTGCTTACTACGCCCTCACGTACGTCTCCGGGATCCTTTACTACCTGTCGACCACCATCAACCCCGTGCTGTATCACATCATGTCTCTCAAGTTCAGGCAGGCATTCCAGGTGAGAGGAGGATTTCCTTCCTGAGGTATAAAAGCTCAATCTCACCCCATTCGCACCCGCCATCCCAACTGCTCCCTCCATTCCTCCCCTCTGGTGGTTCAACACCACTCTCCCTTCCCCGAAACCCTCCCCCTCATCCCTCTGATCACACCCCATCCACCCTATTCACCTCCGCCCAATCCCGCCCCCCCCCCCCCCACCTCAGCGCTGCGTCGCGATGAAACGTTAAAATTGAGCAGACGTTGTTTCTCCGTTTCCCTCCCTGTTACGGAGCTATTCCGAGCAAGATTTATGCCATTTCCCTCTCTACTTCTGTCCTCCCCCGCAGTTTTCACCCTTTCTATCTCTCTCTCTCCCTCCCTCTCTCCTCGTCCACCCCTTCTATGCCTCTCACGTTCTCCCATGCGGATTAAAACATTCACTCGGCGAAAAGTTGCTGATGCCTGGAACGTTTATTTCCCCGCAGAAGGCTTTCACGCCTTTTAGGCTTTTGTAGGGCTCGATTATTCGAGAGTTTCTCTCTCTAAATTGGACCAATCGTCGCCGCTCTCCCATCCGCTTTGAAGAAAATCTTTTTGGGAAATTTATTTCCTCTTTTCCCGTCCGCGCGGTGATGGCTTTTGTTTTTTTTACCGCGGTCTCCCTCCTCCGCCCTGCGTACACGTGTATACACATGTCTTTTTCCCTCTCCCACTCCCCTTACGTCTCCCGAAGTGCTCTCAGAGCTTAACCAAAGTGGCGTCGGCCTGATCCAATCCGGCTGATGGTTGATCTTACACCCTAAGGAAGAGTGGAGTGCCTGGGGAAGACGTCTAAGGAACGGGAGTGGGGGGAGAGGGCGCTACTCAACACTTAACCTTGCTCCGCACCCACGCGTTGTGAAGTTTTCCCTTCCCAGGTATCGGCAATCCTTAAGGGTAGATGATTAAGTTCCGCGAAATGTTTGAGAGCGCCCCGCCCAGGGATCAGATTGGTGCCAGACTCTAGTATGTTGGTTTCCCATACAGGTCCGGAGACTGAGAGTCCGGGTTCAAATCCCGGTAGTGGCAGTATTTACGGTGGATTGCCGGTCCCTACTTCAATGGAGGAGGGGCACTTGAAGGTTCGGTACTCCGTCCGTCGAATGGGACGTAAATTGCTTGGCGCCTTTCGTTGATAGCCGATCCCACGTCGGGTTAACCCTTCCTCTTCTCTCAAAAATTGCTCCTCTTTCTCAAACACCCACCATTCTTTAAGGACGTAACTGACCTTAGTTGTCGGTCCCCTCCCTTAATAACAGCAATATCTGTCTACCATCTCGGCGCCTTAGGTTCGTCTCTCATAAAAGATAAGACTTTTTAGTATCAGTTATTCTCCACTTTGAGTGCTCCACGGAGAGCGTTTCAGTGGTCAGTGCTCCGTCCGTCGGATGAGACGTCAAACGTCGACTCTATGACGCCCTTCATTGAGAGCAGGCTGATGCCAACGCAATGCTTCTCACCCCCTTACCACACATTCTCTTGTCCCTATGTTCCATGTCTAATTTATCCTTTCTTCTTTATGTGATTTTTCATCAGATTTCACTTTCCTCCCACTTACCCTAGAACTACTGTGTTCCTCATTCTGTCTATCCATTTTATCTACAAAATTCTTCTATGAAAACGGGAAGAGACCGGACTCAAAGGTGATTTACGCCATCAAGCTGTTATTTGGGGTAGGAGTTTAGGTTGGAGATAAATTTCTCGTTGGAATTAGCAAGCTCTTAACGTAATGCACCAAAGAGTAGGTACACATATAGGTAGCTTGACGTCCCATTCAACTGGCGGCGGACTGAACTTGAAGTGTCTTTCAAATTGTAATAAAAAAGGAACTGGTATGCCACGTGAAAAATCTGTCACCGCCGGGATTCAGACCCGGCCTTTCTGGATGGGAGGCCAGTAACTTTAGCCACCATATCAACCCAGACCCCGTTCTTGATTTGCCCATCCTAATTCCTACACCAATTCCTACATTAATTCCTACGCTAATTCCTACATCCTAATTCCTACACTTCACTCATTTTACCTTTGATAATCGAATTAAATCGCCGACTTGATTTTTCGTACTCTTCCGTCGAGAAATCTACAGTCGAGTAATGGCGCGTTTGTGTTAATTATCATTGGCTATTCGTGAAGTACGCTTCATTTAAAGTGCCTCTGGTAAGCGCGCTTTTCCTGGCATTGGAAAATTTCACACGATTTCGTCCGTGTTTTTATTCAGCGCGGCTTTGAATTGCTTCCTTTATTACCATTGTCGCGACTTTGTATTTCCGCTTCCTTCTTCACCCGGACCTGAAACACGGTAACTGGGAGTCTGGGCTTCTCCAGCGTCCCGAAGTTCTCTCGGCCGCGGGACCTCGTTCGATAAACGTTTCCGGAGCTAGATGCATCCACCTGTCTCTCTGAGCGTGGCAGATGCGAAGGGTGTTCCCCCCTACCCTTCCCCGGACGGATTTCTTCCCTCAGTAAACAGAAGGGATGCCAGATAAAGCAGAATGCAATATTCCAACAGCGGAATTCAATTCCTAGAATTTTTTCTCGAGAAAGGAAACTCCTTAAGTGCTTATCGTAATGAGATTTCTATTTTTACTTTTGGTGACAATACTTTTCTCACTAGATTCTTATTGAACAAGGACGAAACAGTAGTACATTCAGTAAATTACGTATTTGTCCGTACTGAAGATGGGAGCAGGATAAACAATGTACGGATAAATTATTGGCGTTCGTGAATTAGTGCCAACTTGTACTCTCCTGTTTATGGGCAAAATATTTGATAATTGTATTACGTTTTTGCTACCTATTTATTACGCTTTTTTTAAAGCCGTTCTCAGCCATTGGAGTACCATTAACTTCATTCTAAAATTCTACAAAATATTTATATTCTGATACATCGATTTTGGCATCACTCACATCTGCATATTTTGTAAAAATTACATGTGTGTGGTGTATGTTCCGTGACCATTAATATCCTCCTACATATCCTTATGATGGCTTGTAGGGTATTAAGAAAACGTAGGTGTCTAATGCGCATACCTTTTCCCCCACCTTTCTCTAACTTTCATAATTTCAATACTTTGACTCACCTGAAAGAAATTTCCAGTCATCAGCTTTCCATCTGCGCTCTGCCCTCGTTTAAGCTCCTCCTACGCCCCTAAAAAAAAAC
Source organism: Platycnemis pennipes (assembly GCA_933228895.1). Lineage (NCBI taxonomy): Eukaryota > Metazoa > Arthropoda > Insecta > Odonata > Platycnemididae > Platycnemis > Platycnemis pennipes. Next base: position 69,005,210 of record OW121847.1, on the reverse strand, counting down.
TATGGCAATTTAGGGAAACTGTGGCTCACTCTTCTAGTCTTTTACGCCCACCCTAATTTTCACCCGTTAAACATGGGAAGATTATCTTCTCTGGAATGCAGTAGACCGAGTTAAAAGAAATTACGATTTCCTTCCCCCAGTCATTCGTAAGCAGCTTAGAGGGTTTTATCTATTCCGACCATTTTTACTAGCTTTCATTTCCCTCTATGCCTTTCATACATCGTCAAATTAGTTCCTTAACGCTTTATTCTTATTTCTCTGTATTCTTTTGTTCTCACTACATGTTATATGTGTGTGAATGTGTATAAATTTATCATGGGATAATTAACTAAAATTGAGTGGATTAAGCATTTCATTGAAAGCAGCGATTTCACTATTTTAGATGCATAGCTTTTCTCTTGGTTGGAGTTTCCGTTGTCATCGCAGAAAGGCTTCATCCATGGCATTTGTGTTCTCATCCAGATAATCTGGGCAGTCCCTGCCTGAAAGTCAGAAGTTAGGCTTATTGCTACTCACTGCTCACTGTTAGAGGACTCGTACATCCTGTTCTTGGAATAAACCTTAAGTTATTTTTAATTTCTTAGCTTTATGAATTTCTAAAAACGTTAATTTAGAAGTATTTATGTCTATATCAAATATTTCTGTATTAATTTGATCCTAAATTCTTGCTAAAGTGTTTTCAGAAATTGCAAGATAGAAATATGAAAAATGTAAAGAATAAGAAATGTAAATAAATATCACTTGGGAGCGTTTCAACAGTGGAATTTTTCTTAGCTAATGAAATTCTTCTTCATCACTGTTCAAGCTATATTTAATCATGGCTGTATGATATTTAAATTTATATAGGTAGCAATACGCATTCAAGTAAATTGTTTTTCCTTCTATATTTAACTAGTTGCCAAGCAATGAAGGCGATGAGCATATTAAATGTCGATTGACTGTAACGTATTCCACAATTTTCCTTCCTTTTTTTTTAGAACTTCTATTATATGAGATTTTGGAGGTAGAAATGATGGAAAGTACAAGGGAAAAGTACGGAAAATTGAAGAAATACTCCACGCAATATATTTTAAAATGACTTTTATCAACTTGTCGCCTAATTTGTCACAATTATTAAGTGGCTTGAAATGCTATTTCTCTGAGAAAAGAGAAAGGAAAGAGACATAGGGATATAAATGAGACAGAATAGAAAGGGAAAGCTCCCGCTCTTCAGCAGCCATTCACTTTTGAGCCTCGTCTTTTTTCCGCTCCTTGGTTTTTCGGGGATCTAACTCGTTTGTGTGTTTGATATAGCCTTTTATGAGCAAGGACACTGATCACATCTCTGTTCGTCACTATGTTTTTCCCAGCTAAATTTTTATTCTCTCATTGGAGATGTATATGCCATGATATAAAAAAACTGGAGGAACAAACAAAAGAGATTAGGCAAGTAGGGGCGGGTATTTTTGTCGTCTCGCCTATGGATAGTATTAAATATTAGCTCGTTTAGAAGAGCGATTTTCTTTCTTTGTGGAGAAAGGTTGTATCTGATATAATTTGAATAAAATACCTTTTTCATGACTACCTTCCGATTTTTGCGAATTGAATTTTCCTTTAAAGAGCTTACATAGTTGACGACTTTACCTGCGAATCACACTCTACTCTTACTAAACTTTCGTGATTGCAGCTTAAATAAGAAATGAAATATTTCCATTTTTTCAAGGGTAAACATTTCTAGGAGTTCTCTTGATGGACCTCATTGTAGGGTATGATACCATTGGTAAAAATAGACCTCAAGAATATACTTTTATAACTTTAAAAAACTGAGATACGTGTCTTAAAGGAAATTTATCAATATTTGAGATATGATAAAGACAGTTTTAAATAACCGAGAATTAGTTGGCATTTAAGGCTGAAGATTTTTTCTCGTCATGTAATGAAATGTCTTCTCATAAGGTCATGCAAAGGCAAATAAACGGAACCCATCGTGCTCAAAGTATTTGGCTTCTAGACATGACATTACACCTCATTAACCCAACATATTATCCGATGTGCCCATTTTGACGTAAAAGATGTAAAAAACTATTCATCAATTGTAACTATAATTACATTAGCTTTTTTCTTCTGTACCGTGCTACCATCACGAGACATGAATTTTAAGACTAAGCTGACGCAGCTCTCTAACCAGTTTTCCTATCAGCTAACCTCTCAATATCCATAAAATTCTTCTCTTTATTCATATGCCTACTAAAGTATCACACTGGGAACTGAGTGAGATAGAAAGAAAAGCTGTGCGTTTTGTAACAAAGTCCTATACACGAACAGAAAGTGTCACTCGGCTATTGGATGAGATTGGTTGGAAAGAATGCTCTCTAGGGCGTTGTTCCTAAAATTAAAGTTACTTAAAAAATTCATTCACACTTCTTTGAAATTGACACTGCAGGAATATCTATATCACCATATTACATCAACAGGTAACATAGAACAGACAAATTAAAAGAAATCAACTGTCAGCCCGAGCGATGCAAGAATTCGTTTTCCCCACGTAAAATACACGGCTACTGCGTAAAAAAATAATGATTTCAAACAAATATCTCACAATTCTTTATAATTAATTGACAAAGTGTCTTTTTTCAGCTAAACTCGGCCTACCACCCCTTGCCTCACACCCTTGCGACTGATATCAGGGTGAAATTTAGGCGTAGACAAGTACTTACTCAAGAGTGCTATTGAGACGTGACGGGAATTCGTTCTTCGTGGAGGAACGGAGAAATAAGTCATGAAACTCGACCCACATCCTTCCTCCCGGGCCCATTCAATTCCACAGCCCGCGAAGCCCTCGTGCCCGCGCTGCAGAGGGCGCCCTCTCGACTGACCGCTCCACGCGCCTCCACCACTCCCAAATCCTCGGAGATATTCCGTCCGCCGCCAGAAAAACCCCACTCCTCGGGGTTTGGGGGCAAGAGAGGCATCCCCCCCCCCCCTCGCGCCTGCTCGTGTTACGAGCACGAGGTAGCCAGCCATCCGCATGAAAAGGGCGCAATCAAAGTTCAATCAGTCCGCCGGTCTCGATCAAATACCCTCCTCCTCTCTCTTCCTCGAGAGGGTGGTGCCCCACACCCCCCACTGCCGAGCCTCAATTTCTGCCGGGCCGAGCCACCCATCCCTGGAAGGGGGTGGAGATGGGGGGGGAGGGAGGGAGGGTGGGAGGGATGGGGGAAGGTGGAGAGGTTCGCGGAGGCACTGGAGGGCTTCCGGGAGGACGGGAAGAAGAGTCGGGGAAGGGTTGCTCCAGTGGGCGGGGAGGGCAATCAGTTCCCCCACGATGTTGGCTTCCAAGTTGGTTGGTGCCGGGGATGGTGTGCGTGAGAGTCTGGGAATGAGAGAAAATAAAATCCCCCTCGCCTGCGCTAGCACCCGACGCCCACGCCTGGCACGTACGCTCCACACACACTCAGACCCGCGTCTCTTATCGTCACGGCTCTTCTCCACACTTTCCACGCTCCCGTGGCTTCAATACTTCCAACCCCTTCCCGCGCAAAGCCCTTCTCTCCACCTTCCATTTCTCTTTCTTCTTTCTCTCCCTCTCCCCCTCGGCTGGCAGCATTCCTTTCTCCTCCGCTGAAACTACGCATCGCTTTGATGACTCGCTCTCCCGAGAACGACACGCCCTCTCGGGAGTAGGTACAAACCCACCCTTACGAATTCATCCCCCTTGCTCCTCGTTTTTCTGTTTTATTTTTCATTCGGCATCTCGGAGACACGCGCGATCACATCTCTTCCCCTCCTCAGGTTGTCTCTCGCCCACTTCTTCAATCATCCTATTCTTTCTTTCTCCGTTTCTCTCTTCCCCCCCCTCACGATGAGTTTCGATTTCCCCTTGACCCCATCCCAAACCCTCCCCCGTGAAAGTGTAGGATTGTCTTTCCCTGGAGGGAGGAAAAGGAAATAGGAGTCGGGATGTTTTTCAGTCGGGAGCATTTTAAGGGGAATTGGTTTCCGAATGGCGCCGTTGGGAATAAAAATAGCACGCTGGATGACTTCTAAGCCGAGGTGATAGGCACCATTGCATTTTTTTTCCACCACGGCCTTCTTCGTTCGTTCTATGCGAAAGGTTACAAGTGAATGTCACTCAGAGGATTTTCTTGTCCGCGAAAAAATATCAGTGGTGCTTTGATTTGTAAATAAACTGGCGTGGAAGTATTTTGAAATTATTTCTATTTATTTATTGTCCACAGGAGCCCTCCATATTTATATGCCTCCATAAGTTACGAAGTGAACTCATTCAAAGTTCGATGACATCTACTCTGATTGGGATATAAGGAGAGCCAACGTCAGCCATCCGTTTCAAACTACTGGTAGTTGGGTAGTACAGATGCTCCAAATAGCTGATGCTATATCCCACCCTCTGGCCTAAGATCTAAATTCTAGGGCAACTCAGGAACCATATGCGCATTCATGGTAGGATTCGAACTCGTGACCTTTGGATTGCCAAGCCAACGCATTACCAACCAGCTGGCTTCTTCATTTCTTAACACCATCTGGTTTATTTTCCCGTTGAAAGCATCATGTTACACGCATTACAAACAATAAACATGTACAACAAGTATTACTAACATTAATGCATCCACAATATATTTGTTTTCATTCGAGGTTGTGACATTTTAAGCTTGTTTATTTTTTCTTCGGATCTTATATCCCGTGATACTCATTTCTAAAGCTTTTTGAATAGTTTGTGAATATTTCAAGCAACAATGTACCCATATTTGTTACCCATTTATTTATATTTTTGTAGATTAGTTTGAGTTCAATGCAGAAAAAACTTCATTACATGCTTTTAAATGGCAAAGCTCACTTTACGGAAACATTTCGGCAGAGTTTTACATCTGGATTCCAAAACTATTGTAGGGGATCGGGTTGGTGTGGTGGCTAGAGTACTGGCCTCCCATCCCGAGGGATGGGAGGCCAGTACTCGGCACTTCGATTCCCGGCAGTGGCGGATTTTTCAGTGGAAAACCGGTCCCCACTTGAGTGGCTAGTGGAGGGCATTTCGAGTACAGTACTCCGTCCGTCGGATGGGACGTTAAGTCGTGGTCCCCTTGGTGCCTTTCTTTAAGAGTAGGCTAATGCCGACGCTGGGTTTCTCTCCACCCTTCCTCCGTTCCCTAAAAACTCCTACCATTACCCAATTACCCATCTATCCTATATGGCGCAAATGACCTCAGCTGTCGGTCGCCTCCCTTGAATAACCAACCTAACCATCCAAAACTATTGTGCATTCACTTTGAAGGAAAATAGAAAAACACGCTAAGCTAACCGCAGCGCAGTGTATGACTCTCAATAATTCAAGTTGAACAATGATCCTCCTTAATGGACATTCAGAGTTAAGTAATATAAATACAGTCCACTGAATAATAAAGCTTTTACTTGGACTTCAGCCAACCCAGTTAAAAAGCAGGCCCAGCGAAGTGATTTGTAAACCGAACATCCTTTATGCATAGTCGGTGAAAGAGGGAGTGTGCGAAATAAAGATTGTAAATTGAGTGCCACTTATGAAAAGAGTAATTTAGACGGTGGGATAACATTGGCCAAAACCAGTTTCATTCCAGTTAATTCAGGGTTTTCATAAATTATATATGTCATTCGTATCTAGAAATACTCACGGACTACATAGCTGGTAGTGTTATTATACTATTTACTATCAATAATAATAATATGTGTATAGGAGTAGAAAATTAATTAACTGAGCAGCAAAGTTCATAAATGTATCCTTTGGTGAAAGTGAAGGGCTCACGATCCCCATGAGAACCACTCTCCTTCTCGCGTGAAATCAAACAGAGTACAAGGGTTGGTGCCCTCTCTATCTGTCCTCTTAGGTTTTCCACTTAAATCCCATCCATGGGCGACAAGGCTAGCCGACCTTTGACCATTGATACCTAGAGCTATCGCCTGAGGACATCAATACCCCACTGATCCATCAGCCTGCGAACTCATATGGGCACACCCAGTGGCGGATCTAGGTTTTGACCAAGGGGGGGGCTAACCGGGGGTCTGGGTAATTCCCCCCGGCCGAAGGGGGGTTCGCGGATTCTGGAAAATTGGGAGTTTCAAGATTCAAAAACGGCGTTTTTAGGCTATTTCTTTGATAAAAAAGACACTACTATGCACATGTACTAGGTCGTTTTATTAGTAAAAGGTTTATGGTGGTCATTATGGGCCTATATTGAAATACCGGTAATATTAATAATAAAAACTTATGATGATGCTTTATCTAGTTTTTAAGGTATGACTTAATGATAAGGAACGCAAATATAGATAAGTCAATTTTATGATTAGATAAGTTCATTTGTTGTTATTACTAAGTTTTTACGTTAAACAACTGTCAGGAAGTTAAAATAGGAAAAAACATTCAAAATGTAATTATAATTAATTTAAATTTGACTGCTTGTTGATCTTTGAACTAGAGATACTTAACAATAAAAGGGGGAATTTATAATGGGTTCTATAAAATGGTAAAAAAAATTACTTCCGATTGAATACAGCGGTTTAATTTAAAAAGCAATAATGACATTCTTCGCCTAGTTGTTGTGGAAGCTGCTTATGAATCATTTTTCCAGTTCTCTACACTCATCTGTCTATTCTTAGCCTTGCTAAATATACTGATTATTTCGTCTACCGGTATCTCCCTTTCTTTTGACACGTTTGCGAGTGCCAGTCCATTTAACCGTATATCTCCCATAGTACTTATCAAATAAGTCTTCAACCTAAAACCAAACATAAAACCCATTTTACATGTTATAAATCTGTAATTAGAAAAAGTGCAAAAATATTTTACATACATTATTAAAAAGTAGTACAACAAAAAAGATCTTTGAAACAACAAACAAAAAAGTGTTTGACAACATGACTGATTTAGAAACGTTATAATACATGATTATAATTATTTTCTTAGCGTTGAAAATGAACGTTCCGCTGTTGCAGTTGTAACAGGGATCTTTCCCAAAACTTGAAGGAGAATACTGATCATTGGGAAAAAAGAAATGTCCAATTATTTGATTGTATCAAATACTGTTTCAGGTGGATTGCATATGTTCTCCATTTGTTTCTCCACATCTTGATTTCTCCCACCATCAAGGTGGTACTTCTAATCTCTTCAGTATAGGTTTGATGTTTTTCAGCAGCAGCTAGAATTTCCTTGTCCGTGAATCTTGATAGGTTGGAGGGGATGAGGCCTTCAAGAGGAAGGACTCCACAGAAACCTATGCTGAATCTTGCATCTATCTCTGAAATAAAATGATCCAAAAGAGGCAGGAAGACTGATCTCCTGAATTATTCTTCAGGATTCTCTGCGGGCGCGTTGCTTCTGTTTCTTTGACGTATGCATGTTCTCGGTGTTGATATTTCAAACCCCTGGTCATCTGCAACTTGAAGGGAGTTTTCGTACAGACTTTTGAACTCAAGTTCGGCTTCGGGCCGAATATTTGTCAAGTTTTCCAAAATGTCAGTTACGTTAACTAAAGCAAACAAGATATCCTGCTTGGGGCTTTGCAACCGTTGACTTAGCCTTAAAGTTAAACCAAGGCAGTAGGCTGCAACTTCAAGGCCAACAACACATTCCCTTTTTTTTATGGCGCAGGATAACATGTACGCTTCAGACGACACTTCTGGCGTTTTGTTGTTAATCAAATCTTCCAGCACTGTGACAACAGGAACAATTAACTCTTTAAAGGTGATGCTGTCATGACTCTTGACCCATCGTGTAGAGTAAAGTGCCTTCAGTCTCTGTTTCTTTGATTCGGAGAAATTCATCTTTTTGAGGACATCGATAACAACATTTACTCGATGAGTGGAGGCCGATAGGAATACAGAAACCTTTCTAACCCTTCCCATAACATTTCTTATTGCTGGGATTTTGCAGCATTTTGAGATGCACAAGTTCAAGGAGTGACTGAAGCAATGAGTGTTAATTGCGAGTGGCTGTTGCTGCGATATTAGGGCTTGCACGCCGTGTAAATGTCCCGCCATATTTGATCCTCCGTCGTACCTTTTACCGCACAGGTAATCATATGACAAGCCAAGTTTTGACATCTCTTCGTCTATCGTTGATTTTAATAGCCAAGCTCGTTGTTGATTTGAGCTCAATGAAGCCAATGGATTCCTCCTTTACTATGGATTTGTTCATATCAATGTATCGTACACAGAATGTAAGTTGCTCCTTCCTAATAAAATCGGTAGTCTCGTCACATATTATGAATAAATATTTGGCTTTTTTTACAACTTCAACAATTTTATAACGTAAAAAAATCACCAATGCATTCTATCACATCATTTTGGATGGTTTTGCTAATAAGTGTGTTATTGCGTCTGCATGTCGAAAGATGCCATTTTAAGTCTTCGTCGCCTGTATCTATTCTAAATGACAAGAGACTTTGAAAACCCTCTGTTTTCCTTGAAGAGCCATTTCTTGGTCTTCTTCACTGCTCAAATTACCATCATCTTGATGGCCCCTCATGGGGAGGTTGTTCTGGGCACAAAATAGTATTCTTTTTATTATGGGTTTCAATCGTTTTCCATTTTGCTCAACTATGTTTGCTTTTTTTCTAACGATAATTAGACCAACATGTTTGGTTGAAATTCTAGGAGCAGTTTCCATAGACTTTTGAAACGTAGAGCTTTTTCCATTGTAACTAAATATAACAACTAAATACTTATAAAATATAACTAAATACTTTTGTACAAAGTGGTAACCTCCAAAAATTTCGATTTTATCTAGTGTATGTTTCGACCCAATGGGGGGGGCTATAGCCCCCTTAGCCCCCCCCATAGATCCGCCACTGGGCACACCTTCACTCAGCGCATGGTTAATTAAAAAAAATGCCCTTCCGCTGGATCCTAGCCAATGCCGCTTCGCCCAGCCGAGGAATGTCGTCCTAGCAATGGCTGGGGCACTGACAGTTGTGTATATAAACACCAATTTCATCGGTATAATGCATTTCAAGTGGAAATTAATTGCTCTCACAAAAGCATCTGAAATTTTTTTGTAATTGAAATTTTGGAGTTGAATTTGTTTTCTACTAACACTGGAGCGCGCTATTCATTAAGTATTTTACCGAAATTTATGTTGGCAAGTGTGAGCTAAAAGATTCTACGTTACGCTGCATAAATATTTTTCCCACTTGATTTTCTAATATCTCGATAGTAATTAAATATCAACAAGACAAATGCAAGTGTTTACCAACTGAAGCTTTGATATAGAAAATATAATAAATAAACCTTTTTCTATTTGCTAGGGCGATTGCCATTTTATTCCTCGTGGTTGGTCTATGTGACATTTTTCGCTGAAATTAATGTCATATCTTAACATCTTAAATAAATGTTTCATTTTTTCGAGGGCATGCTTCATTTTGCGCTCCAAAAAATCGTAATTTACCCCATTCCAACAAAAGTCATAGCTGAATTTTCACGTTGAAATTTACAACGCTGTGAATGGAAAAAATTACTTTTTTTATAAGGCGACGTTGGTGGTAGTGAATACTAACTTTCAACTCACTGTTCCTCTGGAATTTTAAGTGAGAAAAGTATCCATCTACGGTGAAATAACCAATTATATTCATATTTGAATTGTACCATATACAAGGGATTTTTTAGTATTCCTACGCATAGAAATCCTTATTGGATCACTAGTTGAGAAGTAAAACTCTTTTCGAGGAAGTGCCACGTTCACATACATGATACAGAATTTAAAATAATATTGTGAATTCGAATTCTAATCTCTAGGCTCATAACACTCGAGTACGTAAGTTTGTGAACTGAGCTACAGACCAAGCCGAAACCAGATTCCCTGATTTATTATTACTTAGGGTTTACCATTACTTTTTTTTATTGTGCATTTTTACTGAAGATATGCAGGCCGAGATAGCTTGGGAGAAGTACCACTCCTCGCATGATTCATGGGGAAACTAGGCTGGGAAGGCTTTTAAGACTTCCTACGGTTGATGCTCCCTTAGCAGGAGGTGCTTTGCTGAAAATTTCCGAATATCTGAGGTTAATCGTCACGGAGGTCGGTGCCATCTTGCCGCCATTATCTTAAATGGGACCGACGTAAGCTTCGCGTTGGCTGGGATGTGTAAGCGTGGGAGCTGCTATCTCTCTCTCTCTCTCTCTGGGGATCCTCCCCATTATTGCCGTCAGCTTAGAGGTTTATTGTGGTGGGTCGGACACTGCCGTCGCCCTCCTATTTGCCTGGGATATCGCTCGCCCCGAGGTAAAGTCGCTCGCCACTCGCCTCTGCGAACCCTCTCTCTATTATCCCTTCCGTCTCTCTTCGAGTTGCCTTCCAACTCCTCGCATTCCTTTGCCTCTTCTAGCACATCCCTGTCCTTAATCTTGGTGAGCGAAGGCGCTTATTTGAGTGGCAAGGGTGAGGTCCGTCCATCTCTTTTCTTTTTTTCTTCCCCGTCACACCTTCGTCAACTCCTCTCACTTCTCTCTTTTCTCCTATCCTCTATTTCTCCCCTCCCCCTCTATGGACTCGCTTCTGGCTGCGTACCCGAATTAAATTACAGAGCGTAGCCTTTTCAGCATTCCGCGAGCACTACGATCTTCTCCGAAAGAAAACAGCCTTACATTTTCTTATAAATCCGTAACGAGATTATGAGATAATTATTAAAAAAACACATTGATCCAAGGTCTTCATTGAATTTCTTCTAGAAATCGGATGGAAACCTTTCCGTACCTTTGTGATGAAAAAAATTCGATAGTGTGAAAGGGAATCTCAGCGAGAGAATAACTTAATTTGTATCGATGACTCGAACGCCGTGAAAGCCTGCGAATATTACGAAGAAACGTCGTGCTGACCCCACAACTTGTCACAAAAGCGTAAGATTATGAATCACTATCCAATCAGAAAATTGAAGCACAGACTAAATATACTGTATAAATTTAAGGAGGATATCTTTAATGAAAATGCTAAAGATAAGAAATACTCAAAACAACGGAGTGCTATGGTAGACTGGGGCATAAAGATTCAATTAGAGAGATAGGTAATAGGACAGAGAGGTTTTTAATGTGATTATCTTCTTTTATAATGAGGGGCAGTAATAGATTAAATATAAATTATTTTTTAACAGTCTCAGATGTTACAAACTGTTCGAAGATTATTGATTATAAAAATTAATTGAATGTATTGCATGTGAGGTCACCGTGCTTTCTTAATACATTAGCTGTTCACAGTAAAATCGGTGGATTATCCAGTGGTAATATGGTTCTTTTTGCCTGCCTCATGCCCTCTGGAGGTGGCTTACAGGATGCAATGTAGTCGTCGATGTAAAACAAGTTGAAACTTTTCGTAGTACTCCGCACTTAAATGTGTCGGAGATGGGGAGGAAAGGCGTAAGAATGAGGTGGAAAGGAAATGAGGAAGGGTGGAGAGAAACCCAGCGTTGGTATTAGCCTACGAAATTCGCCAAGGGGTCAGCCAGCTTAACGTTCCATCTGACGGACCTAGTGCTGAACTTGGAATGCTTTCCACATTCAACCCAAGTAGGGACTTCCATACAATTTCTTCCGAGATTCGAACGAGGCCCTTGAGAGAGAGAGCAGCAAGTAGTATTCTTGCTACTATCCTACAACTCCCTTAGACAGTTGTTCTTCTCTTCCTCGACGCTCTTTGCTTACTCAATAGATATCTAGAGACCGCCACCGAAGCGAACGCTCAGGCGTTTGTTCTCATCTTCTGCCATTCTCAAAAATCTGTATCTCGGTGAAAATTATTTGTCTCAGAGGTCGTAAACGTCTTTTCTTCCGTGAATGATGGCCGGCGAAATGTGTTGGGCCTGAAGCCTTTCGTATGCTTATCTCTCTCCTCTGGCTGAGATTCCATCTCACGCTCGCGAAAGTACCTGCCACAGATTTTACGCACATCCATTCTAGGATTACGCGCAAGAGTTATCATTTTTTTTTTGCAAATATACGCGTAAATAAAAATTATACGCGCAATTAGCTCTGTTGCCCGGACCAGGTCTTGTCTATTCTTTTCTGTGAACCGATTGGCATTTGAGAAGCATTGCTTGGGAAGTGTAAGCATTCAATGCTATTCGTATTCTGGCTACGGTTTATACACACCTAGGCAATGGAAAAACCCCTGAATATATATAGCATGTTTACCAGCACATTCGTTATAAATATTTTAGCAGGGTAGAAACAAAGTACGACTCGTTCTTTTTCGGGAAAATGAAAAAGTGACTAAAATTCAGTTGGGAGAACTGTAATTCACATGACTATGGCTATAAAATTTATTTAAGTAACATGGATTATTTATAATTGTACCAGAATTTTTTGCAATTCATTTTCGTTCCTATCCAGTTACTCGATGGATATATGCTATTACGTAATCAATTATCTCCAAAGTACCCTTTATTCGGATTTGAAGCATGTGAATCCCTGATATTAATGCGTATTTTCATAGGTAGATCAAATGATTGTGGAGGACAAGCAGTTTACGAAATATAGAAATATGTTAAAGGGACTCATTTAGAATCACCACAAGTTTGATTTAAAGAGTTATTCAGCATTTTTGTAAGCTACGGCATATTCATCTTCCTGAAAAGTTACTTTAGCCCCCAACAGAAAGATACATCGAGATAATTTCTGCATTACAAATTTAAAAACATTGTGCACTCATTAAAATATTTGGCAAATGCATTAAAATTTTAGCCCATCTGTTCTTTCATTAAGTTCTCACCGCTGGATCAAGTTCAAACATTTCCGTGGAAAAAATTTGAATGAGGTTGAGGATTATATAATTTTACTCTTTTATCACCCATTCCCCTCTGTTCACGTGAATTTTTATTTTTAACGTCTGCTGGAGCTTTATCTGTTGACCTAAAAAATCAGGTATATTTTCTTCTTTTACCCGAAGCATAAATTGTTTAGATTTTGGCGTCGGCAACCACTCGCCCTTTGGCTTAATTCCAAAGCTTTGTTATCGCTTTCCCTGGTCTAATCTCGTGCGCCTAGGATGAAATTATGAAATCTCCGGTAAAGTGGCTCGGAAGTACTTGGCACTGTTAAACAGATGAATCCAATTCAATCATTTTAATGCAATCAATTCCTGCATAAAAATAACTAAATATTATGCATGCAGCTTGCCATATCAACTATTATCGATGGACACCATTTAGTTTCGCAATTTCATAATTTGTAGGAAGGCAGTTACATATGTTCACGTATGCACCATATAGAATATCAAAGCATTCCTATTGATAATTTACAACTCGATGACTCAATTTTCAATGGTTTTACCTTTGTCAGATCCATTAAATTTGACTTGTATGGGCAATAATACTTTACCAAGTGTGTCTTTTTATTATCGTTTTAATTTTTTATTAAGATGGCTAACCTCTAACTAAATCTCATGTATATTAAAAAAACAACTCTTTAAATCTAAAATGCAATTTTGATTCATTCGAGCGTCTTATGTTGCGGCTGAAAAGACACAGTAAATGGTTAAGCAAACGCATGTCTCTGATGCCTCGATCTTAGATTGAATTTGGAAATAATTATTCTATTTCGTAAATTTATCGCAGATTTATCGTAAATACCGGCCATGAATTAAGAAATAAGTATTCTCAGAAAATTTGCATCGACACATGACACGTTTGATATTTTTTAAAGAAATACTTTAAGGAAGGTAAAATAGTTCTACGACAATGTGGTTAACGGAAATTCATCAATTGAAACATATCAGGGGTTCTTAACAAGGGGGTAATCTCTACTGGGGAAAGTTAGGTATTCAGTTGGTATTAGAATCACTATTCAGCAAGTTGAATTGCTCTTTTTGAGCTGGCCTACCTTCAGATAATAGTCATAAATATTCATAAAATGGGAAATAGAACGGTTAACTCCAGAAACAATGCACTAAAACAAGTACTTGAGATGGAAAAACAATTTTTTTGCAATGAAAAAAGGAATGTATTTCTCGGTTTTTTTTCTCATGGAAATGTCTGCGTTGGTTGATTTACTTATCTAAAATATTGCTCCTAAATACTAAAACATAGCATGTAAATATGACGCCAATTTCATTAGAAGTAAAAGAAGGTTGAGGTTCGTAATTGAAAAATAATAGTTCAGAGATATGGGTTCATTGAATACACTATGAAAATTTATCTTTCACAGAATTTCAAATAAAGTTACTACTCTAATAACAAAATTCACCAGCATACTTAAGAAGTTGTGTATTCGAATCCATAGGCACTTACATATCATTTGAATACTTAACTTATTATTCACAGCAAAGATGAGTGAGACAATAGCATCATCATTCCACTTAATATATTTGCGTCGTGATTCCCTCTTCAATATTTATTTTTAATTATGCCCTGAAAAATAAACTTTATTTTGGCTTTGAAAAATGGATTCTATTTCTTTTTGTAATTATAGTCAAATTATTATTTGTCAACCACTTACATGATGATGCTATTGAATTAACCGGATCTAAAAAAAAAACTATTGTGAGACCTTACATTCACAATATGATGAGTGAGCCGTTACCTTCCATGATAGTAACTCCTAAGAATTAGACATACATTAGTTCAAAATTTCCACCGAATGTTCAACACTATTATTTGATATATCTCTCTAAAAAACACAATGTGAAACGCTCGCTCAAAAAATACACAAACCCTAAATGAGGTTTAAAATTCAATTGTCATCCCTCAATCGGTTGCTATTCTGTCTATTGAACTCCCATTACTCTTGACTTCTTTATTTCTTTTACAGTTTTTCGTCATTTTTAGCATTTTTTTCGTAGTCAAATTGAAATTTTTACAGTAGTATTCTGGAAACCTTACTGAAATGAAAAAACAGTTTGAGCGATGAGCAGAATATGAATATAATAGTATCTATAATAATCAAGTTTAAAATATAGACGATAAAAAGTGATTTTACAGGTGATAAAATACTCACATACTGACAGAAATGGCCTTTCACCTTCAGATTACCGTCAAGTCATGAATATAATAAATTCATCTATTGTAAATCATGCTCACCCTAATTCGGTTGAAACAAAAGGAAGCGCTTTTGAATGATAATATACTTATTATTTTTTGTGGTTATGGATTTATTAATTTAGTAACTGAAATCCAATTATCAAGGTTTAACTATTAAGAGAATCCCTATCGGTTCCGAAATACATTCCACAAGCAGTACTATTTCAATCAAATGCCAAGGATACTGAGGTTGACAAGAAACACTTGGAATTTCCAACAACGCGATCAATTTAGAACTATTTCCCCAACGGGCTCTTCAAAGTAGTCGTCTGAGCAATTCAACTGATTCTGTATATTGAGCCGGTGCATTTCTCATGGGCTGCTAAAGCAGCTCATGAGAAATGGGTCATGAAAGTTTAGGAATCGGAAACAAGAACTATCGGCGTTACCGAGTTCCATTCTCTCTACTCTTTGAAACAGCCTTTTCCGAGAGCCAGGCGATTTACTTTATGAGAGAGCAAAGGGGGGTCAAAGACACATGCTGAACTTCCGGTACAATATCATGTTCAAAGGCGACTGTAATGCAGTAGGGACATGCCTTTGAATTGTGGGTAACCGGGAAAACTTAGTGACGGGAAATCTATGCTGGTAGTTCGACGCAAAAAACTCACTCACAAACCACCCTGATGAAAATGAAGTGTATGGGAAGTGTGCACGAAGTGTTTATCTCAGCATAGGACTTTAGCATGTACTTCGGGGTGTATGGGAAGTGCAAAAGTAAACGCCTGAGAGAACACGAAGTGTACGCGGGGGGGTGTACGCGAAATGTATGCCAAGTGTATGGGAAGGGGAGTGTATGCGGAGTGTTTGCTCCGGGAACGGGGTGTATGGAAAGGGGTGTATGGCGAGTGTCTTCTAGGGGAACGGGGTGTATGGGAAGGGGTGTATTCCGAGTGTTTGCTAGGTGAACGGGGTGTATGTGAAGGGGTGTATTCCGAGTGTTTGCTCGGGAAACGGGGTGTATGGGAAGGGGTGTATTCCGAGTGTTTGCTCGGCGAACGGGGTGTATGGGAAGGTTCAGCCTGCTGAGTTGTGATGGCAGTGTTGTTGCTACCAACGCCTGATGAAAGTGGGACATCCAATTCCTCGGCACTGGAGAAAGGAGCCTGTGTAGGAGGTGGCACAAACGCAGGAAAGCTCTTCTTCTTTGCCTTAAGTTCTTCAAGCGACTCTGAGTGAAAAGAAAATCAAAATAAATGTACTACATGCTTTAAAAACTTGTTTATCAAGTAAATGCATTAATGGAAGAAAGCTGCTGGAGCGTACACCATGCGTCTCTTATGGGCGTACAAATTGTTAAATACATATCCCTTTTGTCAAAAAACTACATAAGCTACAGCATTGCAATTTTTACCATATCGTGAGTACTATTTTTTTAGGGCACTGTACCAAACTCATAGTATTATGACATAAATCAAAAGTTTAAAAAAGTTATTAAATTATAAAGTTAAAAATAATAATATTTTTACAAAACATTTTTTATTTCAAAAGATACAACACCTACATCAATAATTTTGGTACAGTATGAGAGTACCATATATTCTTAAAGCTCCAGTAAAATTTTAAGCTTTCTGTGACATCCTAAAGCTGAGATAAAGGAACATATTTGTAAAAAAAACCTTTTCGGGAAATAGCGATTAAAGTTGAACAGTGAAATATGGTAAATAAGTTACCTTTAAAACTGTCTTGGGCCATAATGTACATTGTTAAAGAGTAAACAAGTGTAAACAATTTAAGTAACAACAAAGTAAAGAGTTAACAATATAAGTAACAACAATGTATATCAGTACTATATGAACACTAAACAAAGCCAGAGCCTCAGTGACAGTGATACACCGACTGCTGACGCTCGCGGGGAAGAAAATACTTAAAAGTAAAATTACTCACACAAATATTGTTTTTTATACTAACTGTCATGTATCGTTGTGTTCAGAAAAGAACACTGATTTTTGTTCATTAAAAACACAACATTGAATTTTTTTACATTTCTACCGGCCTTCTTTCCTTAAATAAGTACCAACGTTTTAGTTGTTAGAGGATTTACAGCAAAATTTTACCTGCAATGGAACCGATGAGAGCGTAGCTGGAGTGCTTCTTGCCATCTTCCCAATACTTGGCAGCTCCTTTCACTCGGTACCACTTCTTACGCTCGAAGTCATTAAGATGCTCCGGCTTGAAGCGTCTTATGTCACGAACAGGGACGTTTTCCGTTTCGTTTGAATCTGCACACTTAATTTTCGCATACCATTTGTCGGTATAAACCACATCCTGGCTGGGCTCGTTTATTTGTGCAACGTTCTGGCTGGACATGTTCACTTTAAATTATTAACAATAATTCGCAGGGAGTTGAGGGCACGCGTATCCAAAAACTCATGTGCTTCAAAAGCGAGCGTATAGATGAGTGCGGTGCGTCGGCCGTGCCATCTGATATCCAGGCGCAAATCGACAATTTCTGACTAGCAGCTTTGTAACATCTTGCACAACAATGTGGTGGAGTCGATCGTTGGAAGGAACCAATGCCTCGTACCTACAGCCAGCTTTGGTTGACCATGGAGGTAATGTAGCAAGGCAGTCAGGCGACAGATTAGGGGTTGTAGGACATTGTAGGGACATTGTTGTAGGGGTGAGATTAGAGAATGTACGAAAGTAACGAGCGAATGCTCCAGCGCCACTACTAAATTTCATTCGGGAACGATACAATGTTACAGGACGAACAAGAATCTCGCGTAAGTAGGAGTTCTAATCAAAATGAATAAGTTCGTGAATAAACGTTGTCGAATCTCGTCCGATGTATGTATTGGTGTCCACAAGTGATACGAGACACCTTCCCGTACATTCCCTTGGTCTGGACGAAGAGGGCAGGAAGTGTACGCGAAGGGAAGTGTCCACGAAGGATACGAGACACCTTCCCGTACATCCCCTTGATCTGGACGAAGAGGGCAGGAAGTGTACGCGAAGGGAAGTGTCCACGAAGGATGCAAGACACCTTCTCGTACATTCCCTTGATCTGGATGAAGGGGGCAGGAAGTGTACGCGAAGGGAGGTGTCCACGAAGGATGCGAGACACCTTCCCGTACATCCCCTTGATCTGGACGAAGAGGGCAGGAAGTGTACGCGAAGGGAAGTGTCCACGAAGGATGCAAGACACCTTCCCGTACATTCCCTTGATCTGGACGAAGGGGGCAGGAAGTGTACGCGAAGGGAGGTGTCCACGAAGGATGCGAGACACCTTCCCGTACATTCCCTTGATCTGGACGAAGGGGGCAGGAAGTGTACGCGAAGGGAGGTGTCCACGAAGGATGCGAGACACCTTCCCGTACATCCCCTTGTTATGGACGAAGGGGGCAGGAAGTGTACGCGAAGGGAAATGTATTGGAAGCTGTGGAGTAACACTTCAATAGCACTTCCTCCTTCAAAAGGAAGTGTTCATGAAGTGTATTCCGAGACGAAGTGTATTGGAAGGTGCACTACAACCTCCACATACACTCCCCGGCGTACACTCCCTCGCGACGGGGTGTACGCCGGGAGGTTGTGCACTCCCCATACACTCGCTGTACATTTCCCGTACACTCCCTTAACCAGAACAATACACTTCATTTTCATCAGGGCATCGGTGAACGTGTAAATCAAAGTGTTCCACGAACGTATTGCTCTGCCAAAGATATTATAAATCAGTGATAGAAATTTCGAATATTAACTAATCAGGGTTATCTGTTTACAACCATTCTCGTTAAAATTGCTTTTCTGAACGTAGGATTGTAAATTCAACATAGGTGTTATCATTTATTGCCATAATCATCATGGGTAAGCAATCCTGGGATTGGTTTGACGCAGCCCTCCACTCGATTCTTCTATCGGCCAACCTCTTCATATCGATGAAGCTCCTCTCTTTCAGATCCTTCACAACTTGCTCCATATACCTCATACGAGGTTTACCTTTTTCATTCTTTCCGTTCACTTTTCCCTTGACGATTGTCTTCATAAGGCCATCGTGTCTTAAGATGTGGCTTATTAAGTTATCCCCTCTTCTTTTTAAGGTTTTCAGTAGGCATCTCTTCTCTCCCACTCTTCTTAAGACTTCTTCGTTTGTCACTCGATCGATCCATTTTATCTTCATTATTCTTCGGTAACACCACATTTCAAATGCTTCCAGCCTGGCTTCCAACACCTTCTCTGCTGCTGTTATTGTATATACATCGCTGTCATATAGTGGAATGCTACAGATGTATGCTCTAATGAAATGTTCTCTCACTTCCACGCTTGTATTTGCAGCTGTTAGCAGAATCTTCTTCTGGCAAAATGCCCTTTTTGCTTGGGTAATTCTACTGGCAATTTCTCTTTTACTTCATCCATCGCTGGTTTTCGGCATCTCAGGTAACAGAACTCTTCCACCTCCTCGATATTTTGTTTTCCTAGTTTAACATTGGTCCTAGCTTCCTTTCTTCTACTGCATACCAATACCTTAGTTTTCTTTTTATTGATCTTCAGATGATATCTAGTCATTGTTCTTTCCATATTTCCTAGTGTCTTCTGTAAATCTCCTTTTGTTTCTGCAATGACTGCTATGTCATCGGCGAATCGTAGCATGTTGATTTTCTCCCCGTGGATATTCACTCCGGCGACTTTTCTTTGACTTCTTGGATGGCTTTCTCAATGTAGACATTGAATAATGTGGGAGACAGTTCACAACCTTTCCTCACTTATTTCTTTATGCTTGCTTCTGTACTGCTGGGTCTTGATTTGATTATGGCCACCTGGTTTGTGTACAAGCTGTGAATAACTCTTCGGTCATTGTAGGATACTCCAATTTCTTTCAGAATTTTTAGCTTCATGTTCCAATTCACGTTGAAAAATGCCTTTTCCAAATCTACAAATGCAACAAACGTCGGTAGATTCTTCTCTAAAAGTAGCCTGAGGGCCATAATCGATTCTCTTGTGCCCTTGTTTCTTCTGAACCCGAAGTGTTCCTCATCCAGAAACTCCTCAGCTGTTCGTTCTACTCATCTATAGATGATTCTCGTCAATATCTTCGAGGCATGTGTCGTCAGGCTTATGGTCCTAAAATGTTTACAGTTCTCAGCTCTCTTCTTTTTGGCAATAGGGATGATGATGTTCTTCTCAAAGTCCGTGGGTATCTCCTGTGGAGTACATGTCGCAGATGGTTTTGTACAGCTGAGTTAATGTCTTCTCTCCGGCGTTTTTCGGCAGATATATCATCTATTCCCGAAGCCTTATTTATACTCAGATCCCTTACAGCTGCATCAAATTCTGATCTTAAGATTGGGGCTCCCAAATCATCCTCATTAACTTCAGTTTCCTTTTCGATTACTTCCGCTCTAAGATAGCTTCCACTGTACAACACTTCCAAGTATTCCTTCCATCTCTTCACTTTATCCTCATGTTCAATTAAGAGTTCTCCATTTTTGTCCCTTATGCTGTTACATCTTTCAACCCGTTCCTTGAAGTGATATCTCACCATCCTGTAGGTAACTTCCACATTTCCATTAGCGAGGTTGCTTTGTACATCTTTGCATAGATCCTTCATCCACATTTACCTTGCTTTTCTCGCTTTACGGCTTATTTAATTCTTGATTCTTTTGTCGCGAATTTGCCCTTCTTCAGTTTCCACATTTTTATATTTCCTTCTCTTCAATCAATTATAAGACTTCTTCTGTAATCCATGGCTTCTTCTTGACAGCTTTCCTTCTCCCCAGAGCTTCTTTGGCTGCTTCCTTTAGCCCTAATGTGATGTTCTCCCATCTCTTTTCCACTGATTTCACTGCCAAATCGTCTTCTGTTTTATTTTCCACTGCCTCCTGAAAGGTCAGTTGTTGTTGAGGTTCCTTTAGTTTCTCTACTTGCCATACGTTCTTCATTGATTTCTTCAATTTCTTGAGTTATAAGTGGCATTTTATCATCACTAAGTTGTGGTCACTGTCAATATCTGCACCCGGGTAGCTTTTGCAGTTCTTTATCTGGTTTGCTCTGCTTCACTAAAATGTAGTCAATTTGAAATCTTTTTCTGTCTCCGGGCATTTTCCACGTATATCTTCTCCGTTGGTGGTTTTTAAACAATGTGTTTGCCACCACCAACTTGTGTTGTTCGCAGAATTGTATAAGTCTTTCTCTTCTCTCATTTCGATTTCCCAAGCCGTATTTTCCTTTTATTCTTCCATCTTTACCTTTGCCAACGAAAGCGTTCCAATCTCCTAAAATAATTAAGTTTTCTTCTCCTTTTATATGCTTTATAAAAGGATATAAATTCTTTTCGTGATATCCTAATAGACGTCTTCCTCTTCTTCATCTTCGTATTCCGACGTAGGCATGTAAACTTGTACCTCAATGGTATCTGAAGGCTTGATTTCAAACTTCACCATTATAATTCTTTCACTGTACTGCAGGAAGCTCTTCACTCGCAGTCCTGCACTCTTTCTGAGCATTATGCCTACTCCGGCGTCACCATTCAGTGACCCGGTGTGAATAATTCTTTAACTTCCACTCCAGAAGTATCCTTCTTCGGGCCATCTCTTTTCACTGATTCCTAATACATCGAGTTCCATTCTCCGCATTTCCTCCTTCAGGTCCTCCAGACTTCCGCAGGTCCGAATTGATCGCACGTTCCGCCTTCCTACCCTAAAATGACTATCACACTTGAGTGATGTACTCTCTCGGGTAGTCCCCGCCCGGAGATCCGAATGGGGGACTATTTTACCTCCGGAATATTTTGCTCGAGACGGTTCCATCACCTCATGATAAGAAAGAAAGGAGTGCAGTAGCTGCGACTCCTCGGGATAATAATGTTGTGGTTTTCCTTTAGCCTTTCACATCGCAGTACCAAAGCCGTTAAAGTAATATTTATTATTATGTGCGGAATTAATGCTCTGTGTCATGTTTTTAGGTGTGATAAAATTTGTAATCAAATGGCCAGATTTCTGGTTAGCGAAATCACAGATTTAATTTAATATGGAAGCATAACAAGAGCTAAATGATTTTTATTCCATCTGAAGGCTTTAATATCCAATGATATAAAAATAATTAACCTGAATCCTCATTCAGTATATATAATTTGTGGTTGGCTAAAGTAGTAATGGTCTTCATCTGAAAATTCTGCATTTTATATTAAATTATGAAAATCTTTTCATTTAAATCTCTTGAAGTTATTATTGTTTCGCTATTTACCTATCTGTCCGTCGATTCCATTAATTTCAATTTAATATAATATTAATTATATTCTAATGTTGTGAGGAACAGCTGTTTGTAATTAAAAAGAACTATAGTCATTTAAAGCAGCAATAACGATGTAGTTTACTCATAAATTATTTGTAAATATATACCAAAGAATACGCTGGCTACTTGTAAATGTTTTACATTTATTTTTAAGGATTATCAACATTAAGGAAAACATTTCGAGAATGTTTTCGAGGGGAAAACATTCTCAAATGTGAAAATGTTTGCTGGATTCCAACTCGTGAGTCCCTTAAATTTATAGCAGTCAATACCAAAATAAACTGAATTTATAGCATGTTATTTTATTTTACCGGAAAAGTTGTGAAAGAGTATCGGGGTTTAGTAATTCTCCTGAAAAATCTGAAAAAGCCTTTTCTATATTTTTATTCTTATTCGTATTTTTATTTTTTTCCATGATGGTGAGAGGGACCGAAAAAAAGATTATCAGTTTCTGCTTGATGCTATCAAGACAAGCGTGAGTTAGCTTGGTTTAAAGAGGATTTAACGGCATAACACGGTATAGGTGAATAGAGGGGAATGAGAGGCATGGGTGAGGAATGGCTGGCACTGATAATCTACTACTGCCAACATTTTTGGGAGGATTATTTCTTTTTAAAGCACAAAAAAGGTTTTACTGCGACACTTTAATTTCTCCATACGTGGTCATTTTCTCCCCTTTACACCTTTTACATTACTATTTTCATGTCAGACTCTTTTTCTTCTTCTTTACGAGACTAAGCAATGAAAAAGCATTGAATTTTCGATTAATTCTGCGGTGGTTAGTAATAATCGTTTTATTAAGTAGTTTCGTGATCCAGCATAAATATTTGAGCCTTTATGATGTAATACAATATTTTCTTCTTGCAAATTGTGAATTTGTACATATTTTATGGCATCTTCGCGTTTACGCAAATCTGGCATACGTTGAATTTCAACTCAAACACTGCCGTTAGGAAATAAAATTCTTGTTTCTTCCCTAATCATCCATTTGTATAAAATGTTAACCGTGGTGATGATATCCGAGCATGTGTTTCATTCGTGGTGAATTCGCGTTGCCATATATTGTCTTCCATTAAATTAATTATGAGCGTTACACTGCATCGCGTTATTCAGCCGTGTGTGATATCCATCGTCGAAAAAAATGAATAAGTTGATGATGAAAATCATTGAAGTAGAATTATTCCTGGACGCTGGTAATTCATTTTTATTGGAACATGTTACGCTTGTTGAAACAAAGAGAAATGAATTTCAAAATGAATGGGAGAGAATGTGAGAGAATCACAGCTGTGACCGTAAGTTAGTGCAAAACCATAGGAAAGACAAGAGTACTGTTATTTTATTTCCACAGCCTTCAGCAGAAGTGTGACAATGTAAAGAAAGAAGACTGGGTTTTCACAGCCAGAAGTTAAGCGAGTCCGCATGGAAGGGCAGAGTTAAGGGGGAAGAATGAAAGGGTATTGTACACACTATGGAGATCGGAGGAGGAAAGGATAGAGGCGGAGAAGAAGAGGTAGGAGGCCGAAATATTAATGCTGTACACTTGCAAAATCGATGCCCAAGTGATTAAAGGCTACACGAAGTAATATAATATGATATGTCTCGTTAAATGTTTGTTCAACGAATTTTACTCGTTTATGATGAAAAATACATGCCGAGAAACTACAATTCTCGGTCAATTTTTAATTGTCTGCAGTTTGGAAGGGTGGAGGAACAATTGTACGGTGCGCGACTATTATTTATATGCTGCGTAGTTGGAAGAGTGGTTCAGTGGCTAAAGTACAAAGAACATGAATCCAATTTACTGTGCAAAGTGGTTTGAATCAGTGGTAAATATCTTCATCGGGGATAGTTTGTAGGGATTAAGCTAATAGGAATTGACTAATAATTTTAGAGATTTTTTTAACTGTATAGTAAATAAATGCTTACAGAGCACGAATGGGGATTTTTATGTTTACTTAAATATTCATGGTTAAGTTACACATAAGAGAGGCATTTTTCATGGGATCAACGCTTTACATTTTTAATTAAAATAAGTGAATAGCATTATAAGGAAGGAGACGGAAGAAGAAATTGGCAAGGTTTTTTTTTGCAGCATGTAATTCGTGAAGATGTTTCATGATTTGCACTTAGCGTAATTGTAAGAGGTTGGAACAAGTCGTCATTGGATTTTTTATCGGAGTATTTTGGAAAGAAATTATTTTTACAACGTTTGAAAGCTAACAAAGAACATGAATCCAATTTACTTTACAACGTGGTTTGAATCAGTGGGAAATATCTTCATCGGGGATATGTTGTAGGGACTAAGCTATTAGGAATTGACTAATAATTTTAGAGAATTTTTTAACTGTATAGTAAAGAAATGCTTACAGAGTACGAATGGGGATTTTTATGTTTATTTGAATATTCATGGTTAAGTTGCAGATAAGAGAGGCATTTTTCATGGGATGAGGATTTATTTTAGGGCTATGGACTTGAATGTAACGATAAATAAAATGAATATAGCGTTAGGCAGATCAATGACAGCAACCTGTTTTAAG
The DNA here is from genome assembly GCA_933228895.1 of Platycnemis pennipes. Taxonomy (NCBI): domain Eukaryota; kingdom Metazoa; phylum Arthropoda; class Insecta; order Odonata; family Platycnemididae; genus Platycnemis; species Platycnemis pennipes. The sequence goes on along the minus strand of OW121847.1, from coordinate 68,980,420 downwards.
CTCCTTTTTAATGATAGTTTCAAAATAAACTAAAAATTTGAAATGGAAGTAATATTAATTGATGTTAACATCATTAAAAATAATTTGAGGAGGAAAAACAGGAGATGGAGAAGGGAGAGCTTTGATGGGATACTGAGGGAATTCAAAGGCCACCAACTATACCGCTGCTACAGTAACAAGTTTCAAGGGGTTTTTGAACGATAAGGTAACCTCAGTTTATCATGCGAGATGATGTTTGGAGCACTTGGGTCTTAATATATTTCATAAAGCACAGCCATGCGTTTTCTTGCAATGCCAAGCGATGAATTATGAGCTGAGGGTGAGCCTAAAATGAGATAAGTTTCGGAGATCTTTTAGGAGCGTGGGTGTTCAGTGAGGGAGAGTAGAAGGGGAGAGGAGCCATTAGTGTTTTCCACTGGAGTGTAGATTGCTGCACCTCGTGGCCATAACGATCTGGATCCCATAAGGGGCTGATGTGAAGCTGAGTTGGTTTACTCTAGGGTTATCGGCTAAAATGAAGATGATTTCTATACGAAGAATTGCTAAATGAAACCTTAACACAGCCATTGTTTATATAATATTGCCTGTTATAGATGGTTTTAATGGAATATTCTTAATATGCGTTTTTGAGCACCCTACATAATATTCCTGCGTTATATATTTTTCATCGTTATCATTCTTAATTTCTTCTTTTCATCAAAAATTCTCATAAATTTCATTATTTTTTTCGCTAATCTTGCATTTTTCTCTTCAATAGCGGTCTTCAGTATTTTAATGCCTGTATTTACTTCTTCCATATATCCAAAACTACCTCTTGAAATTCCTCTTTCCTGCCCCACCAAGCACAGCACTTCTTTATCCGTCTCCATCTTGGTTAAAATTATGTTCCGCATTTTTCTCCACCCGCATACCTTAAAATTCTTTATATCTATTTATTTTCAACATCTCTTCAAAGAGTCTAGGTCTCTAGGGCTCCGAATTTTATAATTTCCCCATGCTATATCCAAGCTTCATTCTCAAGTCATCTAGGTGTGTTTGCTCTAGCTTTTATCATAAGTTCTCTCCTCTTGGCAAGCGCCCATTCTTCTTACCCGGTTCCTCTTCTTTATGGAAGAGAGGCATGAGCTATAAAAGCAGCGGAGTAGTCCAGGCAAGGAGCTTTCAAAATGTGGTCCTACTAAAGAATAATGGATATAAAATGGATCGACCGAATGACTGACGAAGAAGTTCCGAGAAAAGTGGGAGAAAAGAAAGGTCTTCTTAAAATTTTAAGAAGAATACGGAACAACTTAATCGGCCATATCTTGAGACTTGATAGCCTGTTGAACACAATCGTCGAGGAGGAAGTGAATGGGAAGAATGACAAAGAACGGCCTCGCATGAGGTATATAGAGCGAGTAGTGAAGGATGTGAAAGAGAAGAACTGTAGCAGTATAAAGAGGTTATCTGGTGATAAATCTAAGCTGAATGCTACGTCAAACCGTTCGTAGGTTTGCTGGCCTGTGATGATGATAATAGATAGCGACTCAAAGATTTAAAAACCCAATTATTCACTGTCAGACCCCCGTACTTTGCCTCAGACGGGATGAGAACTTCATTTTCATTAGTACCCGTGGCAATTATACTTTTTTCACCAGTAGGCAGGGATTTAGAGAGGTCAACAGATCACACAAGCCCCTTCACAACTTCAAGGTTATAGACCAATTAACGATGATGAAACCATTTTCAATATATTCTTCTCTATTCAGTTAACAACGTATCCCAGATATCAGACTGCCACTCTGAGTTAATGATGGTTGGCACTACTATCCTTCACCCGTATGTCTGGATGCTTACCATCTGGCATCCATTCTCTTACTTTTCTCTTTCTCCACATGAATCACTCTGTCCCCTTCCCTTTAATACGGCTCAAGCATGTGGTGTATTTTAAATTCTAAACGCCGTTGTCATGCTATGTCAAGAGGTCTTCTAGCTTTATTTTTGGTCGCGTTACAATGTGAAATTCGACAATCGAAACCTTTGGGAGGGAGTTTTTAATTTAAAATAAATTAACGCCCAATGGGAAGTGGAGGAACGGCGACCACAATGTTCAATGAAAACCATGACGTTGTTGAACACAGAAAATGGAATTGCGTCGCAGACAGGCTCAAAATGTCTTCGGTAAGCGACAGCGTTCACATCTGACGTCGGTCAGATTTCTAAGAGGAAAAAAAACCACTGATCCCACGAGCATAGCTCTCTTTCAGACATCCGAGAATGTGTTTTACAACTGTGTATTGTAATCTTTGTTTTACAATGTAATATAATACTTATACTCTCATTGCAGAATGAACACATGATGGGAAAGAGAAATGTGCACTATTATGAAGTTCCGAAGTATTTTAATGAATGTGGCAGAAATAGAATGATAGCGCCTAAACCTAAAGCCATTAGACAATTAACAAAAGACATGCATGTTTTTAAAATATACACAGAAATTAAAAAAGGTAAAGAAGCATTTGTTGGAAATGTGATATCAAAGATAAATGAGTGTCTGAATGTATTTACTTGTATATTACATCATATGGACACAGTATTAAGGTAATTTATTGAGTTGAAAAAGAGAACCTACTGATGAACCGGTTAAGGCTCAAGGACTCGTGAGCCAATACAAAAATTTCAAACATATGTGATTGTGGGTTTTTGTCATTCAATGTGAAATGTGTGTTTTATAGCAAAAAATGTTTTGTTTCCCTCTGCGAATGTATTGAAATTATTATGTGATTTCAATGTTATTGGAATTTGATTTTAACTTAAATAAAAACTTCTAAATTAATTTCCATCAGGGGCGTTGATTAAACCGGTTAAGTGCCGATCTGGCAACCCAAAGATTGCGGGTTCGAATATCGTATAACTGGCATGGATGTTGGGTATATCTTAGGATGAATCATGGAATTTAACTCAGGATTAAGTCAGTTTTGACTTCGCAGTGTGGGGTAATCAGTTGCAGCGCCTTTAAAGATTCATTAGTTCCCAAATGCATTTTACAGGTTCGGCGACATCATACTAGATTCTGTCACAAGTATTACTCTTACAATTCGTAAAAATGCATAGACTAAATTTTTGCCATATCCATGATATGAATTACCGAAATTACCGAGATCATCTTCAGGAAAAAATGCAGGAAATAGCATACGCCATAACTAAAATCTAAAGGACCAATAATGAATAACCGATCACTTTTTTTGAAAAAGATCGTTGTGTACAGAAATCAAAACATATCGATACAGTCTTGCTTAATTTACAAAATCAAAAATCACGCCGCGATAACCGATGTTTGATTTTAAAATCTCTAAATGTAGTTACATTTAGCTGAAAGCCAAACAATGTAAATATTACTCTTCTTTTATTCTATCAAAGACATATTAACTCGTAAAAATCTTAAAATACCTATTTTCACCCTTTTCCTGACTTATCAAAGATTTTCTCAATTTTTAAGGATCTTAAAATAATCACCTCCCTCTAGTAATGTCTATTTTACCATATAAATATTCAGTTAAGGAATATAGCTCGAAGAAGTTGTTATTTTTAGCCCAAAAGAGTGAAGAAGGTAATGGTTTGTTAGTCTGATTCATTTTATTTCACAGCTGCTTTGACTCTTCTTTTGAGATATTTATTCGTCCATCCCAATCTCATCGGTGTCATGGTTAATTCTATGTTTGTTATCCTTCAGTCACTCAGGCTAGTGTCTTAAACTCGCGTCTGTCGTTGTCTTCTATTCAGTCCAGACTTTTCTTCTAGTGTCTTCTGGCCACATATACTCATCTAATGTCGTCTACTTTAGGAACTGCTATTTTTATGGATATTAGCATATTAGGTTTTCCACAAGCTTAGAGCTGTTTTGAAATTTGTCCATCATTCTCGTTCATTTTTTATTCAACTCCATTCTGCCTCTGAGCATTTCTCCCAATATTCGAGAAGATCTGTACCGAGCTTGTATCTATCTCATCAGGTTTTCTTTCCGTCGAAGGCTTCCCAGTCTATCTTGACCTGTGGGAGAGGTGCGGGTGCCATACTGGTAACATGCTACAAGAAGTTTTCTCGGGTTTTCCACCGGGTAAGGGCGTCCATTTCAGCGTACGTTTCGATCCTCGACTCGAGGGTCATCTTCAGGGCGAGATGAGTGCCATCCTGAAATTGTCCGCCTTATATACATGTCTTCACGGGTCAAGCGACTCGTGATTGGTCGATGATGGAGAGCATGTCGAGGGAGTCTCCTGATTGGCTGGCGTACTGCTGCTTCTTTTTCCTTCTCACTTCCTCGATTCTTCCCAGCACAGGTTTCCACGTGCCGCGGAGTGTGTACCCGGAGTCCCTGTTCATGTTTTTCTTCCGCATATGAATTTCGATAGCCTCCTTATACACTCGGTCCCAGTATCCGGTGGTGTGGGCGAGTTTCCGGGCATCTTTGAAGTTGATGCGGTGGTCCTCGTTGAAGCTGTGTTCAGCAATGTCTGATTTTTCAATCTGCCCCAAGCGCAGATATCGTTGGTGCTCCTTCAATTCCTACTTGGTAACATGCTAGGTTGGCAAACCAAAAGCCTTAGACATAGATATTGTGCTTGCCTTAGGATTTTAGTACTTTTGGTAGAAAATTTGGAGGACTAAATATCAAAAAATAAAAAATCCAAGAATGCTAGACAAGTAGTGAATTTACTTCACATCTTGGCGAGTTTCATAGCAGGTGTTTTCTTGGTAAGTACTACTCTGGTTTTCTCTTATAATATCGTGTTTACACATTCTTTGGCATTAAAGAATTTTAAAAATAACAACATTTATCCCTTCACTACACTTTGAGATGATACACTCATTTGTTGTACTATAATATACCATCATATAATGTTGAACATTTTTTATATCACTGCTCATTTTTTATTCAATTAAAAATGAGTATTTTACTGTGGCGTGCGGTGTCAATTATCGCGGTAAGCGCTCGCAAATCAGGTAAGGTATGCATCCCGCTCGTCACTTGCGTAGCCTCAATTAAAATCTGGATAACTATTACCGAGAATGGCATTCTATTTAAATTATTGAATTGTACATTTAAGCTGGATAATTTCTTTAGTTAATTACCTACGATGCACATAAAAATTACTTTTCAGCACGTTCATCATGTATCTAAAAGAAGCATGCCCAAAATGTTCTCTCATCGAAAACTTCCTTGCGTAAAAACTATTGGCTAACTTGAACCAATCCGAAAGAAAAACATGTCTGCGTAAAATATAGTGATATCCCATATGTAAAAAATGTGCAAAATCGCTGATCTTTAGGATACTTTACCAGCACGACCTCGGAATACGATAGATAAAGACACCGCTCTGGGTTTGAGACCTTATGAGTCATTTGGTCTGCCATTTCCATAGCTTGCCTTTAGAAATATAAAATACTATGAAATGCATGAATCGGTCAAATCCATCGTACTCAATATCTTGAAATATGATAGTAAGTTTAGAGAACGTTGAATGTTCACAAATTTATATTGGAAAGGTATGTCAAGAATAAATACTTTTAAGGTTAAATACAGGACACAGAAAAGCATATAAATTTAATCTATAAGATAAATAATAAGCGGTGTTATAAAATGGAATACATTGCGGGAAATGCCGTTATACATTTCCCGCAAGGTATTCCATTGTTACTTAATAGGGGTCACCCACTGATTTGCAAACAAATGCGAGAATATAAATAGGCAAAAAATCATTCACCAGTCTTTCATCCTTACAATGAAATCTCCTATGAAAAACCTATCGATATGTATTATTGAAATTATTTTTTGGGGTGGCGACCGACCACAGCGCTCCCTAGCCCCTGGTTCCGCCCCTGTTCAGGCCGTTAAATGCCCCAGGCATGACTGCTGCCCCATCGTATGTTGTAACAACGCGTTTTTCTTTGTCTATAAGAATTACGTGCTTTGCATGAACAAATAGTTTATTTAAGCTGGATAATTTCTTTGGTTAATTACCTACGATGCACATAAAAATTACTTTTCAGCACGTTCATCATGTATCTAAAAGAAGCATGCCCAAAATGTTCTCTCATCGAAAACTTTCTTGCGTAAATACTATTGGCTAACTTGAACCAATCCGAAAGAAAAACATGTCTGCGTAAAAGATATAGTGATATCCCATATGTAAAAAATGTGCAAAATATATATAATTTATAGTCGCAAAAAAATTAAGCGCTTATGCTTCATATGGCTAGGATTTTCTTGAGGTAATTGCCTTGAAAAATTAGATACTTCAGAGGTATACCCATCGGCACCCATTGGTATACCCATCGGCACCCACATCAGTGAACGAAATTAATCGTTGCTGCACTTCCGAGGCGTTATCGTGGAAGTGTGTTGTGGATGGCTATTATTTATTACTGATATCTGAGGTCTCGTATAGAAATAGCGCCACAAAAATTGCACTGCCTATTTCTTCTCTTATTTTCCTTCTCTTATTGGTTATTTATTTACACGATAAAAAAACACGTCTCCTGCCGCCGACAATAATCCTCTTTTCCTCATTTTCTATTTACGCATCTCTATGGGGCCTTCCTTTTTATTTGCGCTTTCACCGAAAATATTTTTTCCTAAATTATAAACAATGTGTTCTAACGTAAGCTTAGTATGCTATGCCAGAAGTCAGTAAAATTCCTATCCATTGATACCTTACTGAACGCTATAGGCTTTGTACTAGTCGAGAAAAATGAATTTTGACGACAGAAATAATTTGCATGAAGGTTCGTAGGCGCTTAGTGTCGTAGCCTACCGCTCCGTTTTTCCCATGTTATGTCACGTGGTAGCTGGCGGCGCTCGCGTCTCTGTCATCCTCTACCTCCCGGCCGAGCCGCAGGCATTAGCATTGAGAGCGAGAGATAGAGAGAGAGAGTGCTTGGGGGATCTCCATCCGCTGTGCTTACCCACGGCCTCGGCCAGCTGTAGACGACCGTGCCCACGGCGAAAACTTGCGGCAAACTGGATGACGCGACGCACTGGCGTGTATTGAATGCGGCGCATAACGTCAGAATAATCTCTCTAAACGAAAAATAACGAAGAAGACCCTATGTATATTTGAGTGAGGATGATATGTATTTTTTTTCATCGCTGCCTGGGCAAGCGCAGCTTACCTAGCTTATCCCTAATGCACGCCACTGGTATTTTGCACAGCCCCTCATTTACTTCGAGTATTCCACGCAGGTGTGTTCTTTGGTTCTCAGACGAGGCAATTTATAGTCGCAAAAAAATTAAGCGCTTATGCTTTATATGGCTAGGATTTTCTTGAGGTAATTGCTTTGAAAAATTAGATACTTCAGAGGATTAACTTCCGCCTATATTTGCCAAAAGATTTGTATTCCAGGCAGAAATTTTTCCAGGCTCCCACGATAAATATGTTCTTTCTTATCGTGATTCAAGAATTTAATTTGAGGTATCTTGCGTGCCACAGTCTTGATGAGTATAGTCTTTAAGAGCTAGGAAGTGGCTTTGAATAGAGAAACTTTCGTAAAAAGGTTTGACACAGAATGCTTAGACTTTAAATGAGATTTTGGTTCAAAATAGGGTAATCCTTTCCCACGGCCTGAGAAGGATTAAGGTTTAAGCGATTGCACACTGTACTCGACAGCCTCTAGTAAATTACCATACAAGTATATAAATAATTGAGGAATGGGTGTGTCTAGTATCTTATTTGAAGTGTTGCTGTTAACGTAGTGCTAGGGGTAGTCAATAGATTGGTGTCTTTCGAAATGTTCGAATACGGAGGTAAGATCGAGAATGATGAATGTAAGGTGCACGGAAAGGAAGACCAAGTAGTGAGGATGGAAATTTGTTTGGATTAGACTAGTGGGGGAGGATAAGGAAAAGTTATTAGAAAAAGTTAGGAACATGCAACACAGAACATGTAATTAGAAGCGACGGGATGCGGTTAAAAACCGTCGTAATGAGAAGTGAGCGACGAATGAGGAAAACTTTAATTGTTGATGAAATATATGATAGAGGTATGCGCAGGTGAAGAGAGAAGAGACCATAAGGAGAGAAATGTTGTAACATTTGGAAAGTGGGCTAAATGAGATCCATCCTACCATTATTGGTGTAAACTACTATCTCAGTTCGTTTCCCTTGGTACGTGAAATGTGGCGTCTATAAACTTTACAGCATTAAATGATACTTATCCCAGAATTCAGATTTTTAAAATTTTTGGCTGCTAAGCTTAGCGGTTATACGTAACCGCACTTGTGAGGATGTCTTCCTTTTTTTGCAAATGGAGAACACGGAAATAAAGTCGGAAATCCTTCTTATGCAAGATGATATGGATTCTTCAAAGAAAAGGTGTAATTCAGGATCTGAAAATATCAGGTATTCTACCAAGAAAACTATTTATTAGTATCTTCGAATAAGATACGAATTAGTTGTATCCAAGTCTTTTCCTCGGATTACATCATTATGTGGTCTCCCCTGTCATCTTAACGTAACTCGAGCTCCTAGAAATTTCTTTAACACTTTTTAAGGGACAAAAATAAAATACCTACAACTGCACTCAATGTGGATCTTTAAGTTTCCCCGTTTTCGTTTTTCAGTTTCTTTTCCTTTGCGCTCCGAATCTTCTTCCAAGTTTATTCACAACTCTACTCGAACGTTTGCATACTATCATATCAACGTTCGAGTACTCACTCAAGTAAACCACGACATCGTTGATGGTGGTGTTGCGATATTTTCTTGTGTACTGAAAATACGAGTTCATTCAGTAATTTTGTTCTAACTGGGCAGTGAAAGAAATGTGAGAATCTAGACAAGTGAAGACTTGAATTTCTCAATATAGCCAGTAAATACCAGGGTCAATAATTAGCAAATATGAAATCAGCATTTTATAAGTTTTATATCATTTAAAATAATGTAAAATATTCAAGTGCTAAACAAGTTAAGTATTTGGAGAATTGTTTATCGACGCGTGATCTCCGGGTTTCTTTACCAGGATCTTTTCCAGATCCAGAATCTTTCCCAGAGATCAATTCCACAATCGGTTGCAATAATATATTAATTATCATATATTATGAATGCTTAACGTAATTTATCGAAGATGAAATTTGTTTTGAGAATTTTTTTGGAAGAAAGTTAACGACGGCTACGACCTCTCCTAGCACATTAGCAGCCTTCAGAGTGACGCCGAGTTCAACGAGGTTCAGCCGAGACAACTTTACCGTAAATTGCGGGGGGAATCATCTTCCCACCAAAGTTTAACCTCCATTAACGGCATAACCATTGACGACATATGCCCTAACGCTTTCCCTCTTCGAGTGAAATTTACATCCCCTCGCTTCATTCATATATAAATCAGAAATCGCGGCGGAGAAGCTCAAATTACTCGTTCCGGGTTATTTTCCTTTGCGGTGCCTACTCGCGTAATCCTTGGCGTATATGGGTATAGTTTCCCGTAACATTTTCTCGGTACTACTTCCTGGTAGATAGCTTCCCCTGTTGGCATCGAGTCACTCAAAGGAATTGAAGCCGCTTGGCGCGGAAGTTTTTCCCCTCGAGGGAGCGTCTAACAACACTGCGGTTCCAACATCGCCAGATAGATTACGCTGCAATATAGTGTAACATTGATCGGAATTAATGAATTTAATGGGAAATCGCGATATTGTTTGTCATAAGACGAGTTTTCAAGGCACTAAGACGGAAGTGACTAATGAGCATGCATGATGCTCAAGTTCTTTTAGGGGAAAACAGATTTGATCGTGCTTGTGAGTGAGACATTAGGTAGCGCGCCTTGAACTAGGACGTGGATGGGATTTCTCCTTTCCACGACTATAGGAGGAAAATAGAGGCCTGCTCATTGGAAGGAGGGCGGAGCAGGGAAGAGAACTCCTTTGCTCTATAATAGATTCAATAGACAAATAAATCTCTCTAAATGAAAAATATTCATCTGCATCTACATAATACCCTGCAAGACACCATAAAGGTGTGTGGCAGACATATAATAATACAGAAATAATTGGCAGACATATATTCTGATGTGCTAGACCATATTTTTCTACTTGTTGCATTGATAATAATAGTTTGTGTTTTTTAGATAATCATCCAGGGTCTGACACAATTAACAGTGAAATAAATGGTTCTGGAGACACTTTGCTATGACAATATCCGTTTTAACGACAGTTTTTCTCGTTTATTGCCGAAATTCGTCATTTCGATTTGCGTACCACCTCTAACATCGTAATTTGCGATGAAATGGCAGGGATTCGGAGGGATGCATCGTTGTAACCTGTCATATCCCACCATGAATTATTTTTTAAATAATTTTTACGGGTAACAGTCCCAAGCGTTGTCTGGAGCCTATTCTTTCTACTGGAGAAGCATGCTAAAGCAACAACTCTGATATTTCAATAGGTATGCAATATTTCTGGTGCTACGCTTTATAAAAAGCGATACAAGTTTATTGAATTAGAACGGGACGCAACAAATATATTTCTACCGCCACTCAGCATTAGAAGGTCTGATGGAAGCGACAAATTGAGAGATTAACGGTTAGGCAATTAAACAGTAGTTCATTTTTCTCCACAAAATCGCGTACAAAATTATATAAAAATATTCTAATCATATTTTCATTATTATTTCTCGAAGTTTATTTTTCAGTTTTTTCTATAAGCAAAATGCCATCTAAAGACTCTTAACATCTATATGTTAAGAGTAATTTAGTTAGTTAAGCTTCCAATGCAACCTCTTCCACTGCAGATTTCCCAGAGGAAATAAGATGTTGAAGATCTGCCACGCATACCAAGACACGAAGCAGACGTAATCGTGCGCTACCGTCGCCGTCGAGGGCACAACTTTAAGTACATACTTAATTGTTTACTTTGGCGTTTAAAAGTTCTTGCTTTTGTGAAACTCTAGGATCCGCAGAGCTTGCCACGGTTTACCTTAAGGCAGTCACCCGTTAATGAGAACGTCTGCTTGAGAATGCTAAGGAGGAAATGTCCCGCAACATAGAATAACAATGCTAGAATAGACATCGATAAATCCCTCCTTATTTCAACTGCGGGCGTTATTGTCAATGAATTTTAAGAGTTCGTAAGTCCTTATGTTTTATTATGAGTCCACGACTTTTTCATAATGTAATACCTATAGTCTTATTTTATTACGGTCCATGAAAATCGATGAGTTAACTCCGCTGGAAATCGCGTCGTCTGTCTTCACAGGGAATATTCAAAAGATTGGTGAATAGCTGAGGCTTATTAAATATCCTTCTGTCGAATCTAAGAAGTCTCTGAATTAAGCATTAAAATTTTACAGAGAGAGAGATTATCAATGATCTTGACCGTACAACTATTAAGTAGTTCCACCACTATGCACACATTTTTTTATTGAAATATTGAAATGCATTTGATTACATTATTCACAGTTGGTATAAAGCTTGAACATAAACACCCCATTTCACTAAAACTTTTAAATTAAAATTTGAAAACATGGGCTTCACAGATAGTTCTCAGTAATTAGGAGAACTCCTTTATGTTATAATTCTCTAAATAATAATTCTACTTATTTTAGAACAAAGATTCATTGTTTACAGGGGCTTTTGGTTTACCGATGTAAGTTTCGCCGAGAAACCATCCATGGTTAAATGAAAACTCGAGAGTTTTACTTGCGATTTAAGCAATTTTCGTGCTACGATAATATACACAAAGAATGGTATTTGAAGGATTCGAAATTGATAGACTTTTACAGCTTTTTTTTCGGCAATGCTTACGCTCCAACCAGCAGTAAATATGATACTGTTTTATGCCACTTAAGTTATGCATGAATTCTACTACACTTTCACACAAGAATTTATGTATAAAAGTTACTCTCACAAATATGTGCAACTGAATAGATATTTCCACAGTACGATTTAACTCGTATCACATTCTGTAAATACCAGTTTAGTTTTCCAGCTAAGAGCTGGAATGATAGCCGATGCAGTCTTGATTAGGCAACAGTCGAAAGATATTTCGCTCATCTAAATTACAAGTGAAAATGCCAGCAGCTTCTACTTATTGATGGTATCTTGATTATTTCCGATTGCCTAAAACATCGGTTTCCTTGTGTCAACTTCCCACATATAATACGAATAGGTCGGAAAATCTCGTACTATGCAGTTGATATTACAATGACTCCCTTTTAGAAAATCAGAGGCCTGAAAATGGATATGTTCCGAAAACCGAACGGGATATGCTATTTTTTCCCATTTTGGAATGCATAGTGCGACAGAGAAGTAATAATTTCAGGGTTAATCCAGGGTAAATGCTTCTTCAAAGTAAGAAGTAACTTTCAGGCATCCTTGTGCTGCATCAAGTAAGTCAAATGAATTTTGATGAAGACGAAATCAGGAACAGAGAATATGCTTGTGTCACTCAAGATGAGTAACTGTTTGTTCATAGTTACTATTATCATGCATATGGGAAACAACTGGTCCATATGGATTAGATGTGCCCTTGCTTATAAAAATGATAGTCCACAAATGAAGAATATTCCATGGCTTTTTATCACAATGAATATTCAAATATTCTGAGGCTCATTAAATATCCTTATTTCGAATCTAGGAAGCTTCTGAATTGAGCATTAAAATTTTAGAGTGAGAGAATATCAATTATCTTGACCGTACAACTATTAAGTAGTTCCACCACTATGCACACAGTTTACTTTATTGAAATATTGAAAATATATGCTGTTGCTATTGCTATCCACATCTGCTTCCACCTGTCTACTACACTGATAAATCCTCGGCAGTTTTTACCTTCCTAGTACTCTCGTCCAATCCCACCCACATATGGCGTCCTTCCTGACCTCCTCGATCAACAGGAGTCGAAGAAACCGGGAAAAGTTTGTCGGAAAACTGCGATGTAATTCTTCGAAATGAAACTTACATGGGCCAGCCGGAGGTCCAAGGAGACACGTTGCCTCATTTTTTTTGAAGGACCAGAGTTTAAAAGAGAGATCGAATATGGAGGTTGGGTCAGGAAAAGTTTGGCGCACGTGTCGCAAGTTAGAAAAGTTGATAGATGATTTTGGTGGGCAGACTTTGCGGGAGTAGAGGAAGGGATTACTCGGTTTCACAAAATTTTGAAGTGAGCTTCAAGGGCCGATTACATAAAGAATACGTGAATTATGTGTGCTCTTCGTGTTCTAGTATTAATAAGTGTGCCCCTTTATATTACTTGGTTTACCCCCTCACTATTAATCTTAGGTAGTCTTTGTTGAAATAGCCTAAATTATGTGACTCATAACGTTATGGAGCAATTTCCTTTTTGACTGTAAGGTATGGACACCAACAGCCGCTTAAAAGGCAGGACTGGAAGCATTTTAAATGCGGTGCAGTAGGAAAATAATGGGGATGAAATAGATAAAAGGATTAATTAATGAAGAGCTTATAGGAAGATTGTGAGAACAGTCTCCTGACAACGCAAAAATGAGAAAGGGACAACCTTATAATTGCGTAAACATGATGGGCTATAAAGAAAGAGAGAAAATAAATGGGTAAAATATTAAAAATCGCATCATATGAGATTTATGGAGTAAGTGATGAAGGATGCAAGGGGAACGAACCATTTCATACATGAGTAACTCAACATAAGTAATAAGTACATGAGTAAAAAGTCAAACCAAACTTAGGGCTGGTGAATACTGATGATGTACCACCAAATGAATTGCGTTATACCTTTTTCCATTTTAAGAAAGAGAGAATTGAGAAATTTAAATGCATGGCACGACGGTTAAATTATAATTAGTAATTAAAAACAGGTAAATGCAAATTATTAACAAAATCGATTCTGGCGATATGATGACATTTTTTTCCTACCAATTAACGCTAGGTACATACATCCGTAAGAGCATATCTCCGGCTGGGCCAAAGCCAACTTCTTGACTTTAAATCGTTCTTAAACCAAAGCAATCATAATTGGCAATTCAAAGCTTGTGAACCAAATTGGTCTAGAAAATATTCCTCGAATTGTAATAAAGAATGTTGACACTCCCTACTGAAAAACAGTGAGCACTCTTGCTGTCCCTATTCATAATTATTTGTCATTGCATATTTATTAAATTTCCAATAAAAACAATAGTATATTGTATCAACTTAAAATAAATAGTAATGTAATTCCTGTGCATGTAAAAATACTATTAGCTTCAAAACTGATTTTCCCCATATGGATGACTGTTCTCTGGTCTTAAATGATGTACCTCATACACTGAACGCCAAGCTTCAAAAAGTTTGGAACTTTCTGCCATCTCATGTTAAAAACCGAAATACAATTGAGAAATTAAAATCTAAAATATAGGATTATTTTCTAAATTAGTGAAAATATCAACAATGTGATTATCGACTTTCATTAGAAACTCTGTACGATTGCGTATTTGTGTATAATTAATAAGTGCACTTCAATTTATACTTTGCTCTCAAGGGCTGTACCTAGAGTGATTATAAATCATTTTATTATTACTATTATTTTTTTATTTTATTATTAAGAGCCGGACGCTGTACTCAGGTTGATAATGAAACCCCTATTTGTCTAAATTTGGGGTTAAGTAGTATTGCATGATCTTACTAGCTGTAAGTCTAATTATACTTTAACCACCACCCACGAGAGGATTATTGCCCTAAGATACCTTGTCGTTTGCCTTCGAGCAAGATAAAAAATTTAAAAGAAAATTAAAATAATACAAAATTTCGATTTTTTCCTGTCCCCGGCGCTGATGATTTGTCCGATTCACGAACATGTCTTAACACGTACGTGTTGTGTGGTGCAGTGTAGCAGATTGACATCGCTGCCATAAAAATTAGAGGATGTCGCCCTCGAAAGGTCCCTTCAATTCACATCAGTTGGAATATTCGGCAGCGGCAACTTTTGGCACACGAAGCCATGCAACGAATCAAATCTTAGCCGGGTCGTGGACACCATCCCTAATGGACGTTGAAGCCACGAATGAAAGTAGGTGACGCCGCTCAGTTTAAGCAGGGAGTTGATTGAGGGCGCGACTCAAACTCCAATTACTGTGACTCGATGTGTCTAGCGTCGGAGTTCATTATTCCCCCGAACGGAATCCCTCGACGGAGCGCTCAGTCACGGGTGGATAGGGAGCGCGGATGGAGGAAAAAAAATGCTCCGTCATAGTGAGGGGAGGTGCCTCAGTGGCCCAAAGCATACGCACTTCGCCCGTTCTCAATCGAAGAGGCGGATGTAATTAATCGATAGCATTAAAATAAAGATTGAATACATGTAGAGCAGTGGCGCAGCTAAGGTGCAGTTGAGACCGTCGGAAAAATTGATGAAAACGTTTGACGTGACAATCCTATCGAAAAACTACTTTCAGGATAAAATGTTGACCCCAAACTGTCATCTAACATTACTGGCCCTGTGAAACACTGTGCTTTGTAGCTTTTATTTTTTAACCATAGCTTCACGGGCATTGGATATGGTTTATTTAAAACAATTTACCTCGGTGGTACCTGCCTCTTTGTAGTTGATTGAATAGTTGAGCCTTACTTCCCACACCATCTGGTGACAATTCTAAGCGTTTGTCAGTCCGGAAATAAAAATATTTCCCGGGACGTAATCGGATTTTCAAAGGGATTGATTTATGACGCATTCTGAATCACTAGTATCCCGTTACCTTGGTTTCAGTATACCTTCACGAGGTGAATTTCGAAAGGTTGCAAAAATAACGGAATCATTAGCCATCAGATGTTGTGGGTGTTAGGGCCATCAGTCATGGTTCTGTGATCCCAAAAATGACCATTGTCACCGTTTAAATGCCGCTCGGGAATTGGGTCTTGTTCGGTCGGAAATCTGGTTCAATTGTGCGCGCCACGCTCGGTGAACATGCCCCCGAGCGATAATCATGTGAAGCCAACAATCACGGATGACATGGTGGAACCCGCTTAAAACCACCAATGGATGTCCGATATTGTACGTCTGCGAAGGTTTTTTTTCCCCGAAAATCCCAAACAATGGTAGCTTATGGCGAGCTAATATCGGAGAATTCAATGATTACTTGCATGTGCAATGAACATGAAAGGGTTTGTGGAAATGTCTCTACGGCAGGGTTACATGAATTAAACTATTATATTCCTATACTCAGACATATCAATGCATAGCATAGGTAGCTGCATGTTGGTAATAGGACTTGAAGGTAACCCAACTTACAGCATGTTTTTGCATGCTTACTTTGCTATTTTTATCTTGTTTAAATAGTGAAGTTTAGACTAGTATATTCATCCTAATCCTTTTTTATGCATGATATGTAGTGCATGTTTTGTGAGAATTCACCCCCTGCCACACACCTTTATGGTGGCTAGCAGGGTATTATGTAGATTTAGATATCTGTGTAGCTTGGATTAGTACATTGAATTACAAGTTAAATGAAGGAGAAGTATAGGGAGTACTTAAAAGAACAAATACCTACATCGTTCGCGGGGCTGAGCCATGCAAGAAAAAATTCGTCTGAACCACAATCCCAACCACGAGTCATAAGCTTTTCGAACTGACGTGCCACTTGTAACATTACCCAGGCGAAACATTTGCTCTGTATATATCCATATGTTTTTATTATTTTCACGCGTAATTCATAGATTAGTTTCTATGCCTCGTGATTCCTGAAGATTTCTGAGGGTTAGCATTGTGACCATGCCGACAGAATATGTGTTGAAGTCATTTTACACCTCTCACCATTTATTTATAAAAAAAACAATCTAGTCACTTAAATAATGGCGTTTCGACAGATTAGTTTCCTAGAGAGCCAGAAGGTCATTCGTGGAATTGAATGCTCGATTGTGCCTTCTTCCGCAATGTTGGAACGCGTAGGGAACCTTGGTCTTCTGTGGGCATGGAAGGCGATTTGCATTATGAGGCTGAGGGAAACGGGGTAATATGGCCTCTCCATTTGTATAAGGCCGAAGATCATTATCCTTTTCCTAAAGAGGGGTCATTTTTAATTTACGATGTCAAATTTTGATCGATCGATGGAATTAGCACCAAACGAGAAAACTTATCACTCTCGCGCACTCACCAACTCAGTTAGAAGCTATTGTATAATTTTAACAGAGTTCAAGAGCAGAGTATGTCCAAGGATTATTTGGGATGGGTTTCTGCAAATAATATCATAAAATCAGGAGTCAAAACAATACTAACTACTCAATATTAGTCCATAATTTATTTTAAAAAGTGTGGATCAATACTAAGAAGTGCATTTTGCTCTAATCATATGTCATCTCCACACTATTGGCTGCTCAAATATCAACCTTGCATTTAAGGTTGCGGTTTAGTTATCATTGGCGTAAAGTACTTGAGATAAAATACCATCGTAAAGCATTTGGAAAGGGCGAATCAAAAAGGAAAAGAATAAACGTCGGCGCTTTAAATTGCTCAAAATTTCATTCTCCTTTGCTTCATTTATACGTTGTCACAAGACTTATAATGCATTCCATAGAAAATTTTTACTTCACTTGGATAAATGCGGTAGTCTGTAGAGCAGCATCGGTTGAATCAATTTTAACTCGAGGTCATGCATGATTGTATTGTGTACTATGAAATTAGAGTTCAGGATAATCGAAAACAGTATAATTGAGATCTATTGCCTGTTACTCTTTCCTCACTTTTGGTTCGCGAGTATTTTAAAGTATTCGAATAAAAAAATAGTTTTGAATTTTGCTACTTAAATTTATTGAGTTCCGAAAAATTTGATTGAAAACCGTGATTGTTTCTTTCTACTATATGACTACACTTCCTCTATTGCCGCGAGTTGTAAGCATTGTTTTTATGCCGAAATTTCAGAATTAATGTCTCATTAGAAGGCCACGCTTTGATATTTCCTGAACACGACGATTGGGAATGATGCCTGCGTCCACGTGATTGAAATTTTCGGGAGTAAGCTAGGAGTGGGAAAATGTATTGGCTGGTCAAACAAGAGGATTCGTGGAATTCTGCGCGCAAATTTTTCCTCGCTCCTATCTTTAGAACTCCTATTGTCGTTTTTGTCAGAAAAAAATAGTTAATTGAATACACTTTTTCTCCCTTGCTTTGTGAAGGTTGACTTATACAGATTCGGCATTGCTTCCTTGTTCCATGAATTCAATTTTCATCAATTCGAGGGGAGATTATGTATTTAACATCGCCATGCGTTTTGCTGAATCCTCTTTTTCCGATTTCTCTCTCGATATCGAACATTTCCCTCGACATTGGAGTGAACACATGATGGAATTATTTCAATCACGATGAAAATTCGGAGTTCTCAAGAATGAAAGTAGTACCGCCTAACAATACCTTTCCCAAGTTTCTCTAGTCGTGGGAGCAGTAAAATAACTATTTACGTTACTCTTCCTTTCACTCAGTTATCCCCGGTGGCTATCCAATTAAGTGAAACATGAGTGTGACCCCATCTTGCCTTAATGGCTTTAACCTTTCGTCGCTCCCCATGCCTCAGTAATAAGATAAGATGTCTGGACGGCTTTTATTCACTATCGACGCTTCAGTGTCCTAAAAGCATTTCATGTGGAATCGGAAACTTCGGTCATTATTACGCCATGGCTGTAACAGCCATGTTAAATTCAGTGACTTACCTACCTATTTTTTATAGTTTATAACTATGACGACTACCCTGATTTTTTATTCAATTGCTTCTCCACCTTCTTCTGAATCAATGCTTTTTCCATTGAGGCCTTCAGTTAACTGTCTCGAGTAAGAACGTTTCCAAATGCTTATTCATCTTTTCGCAAAGTTAACATCTGAGGACTTACCCTTGATTCATGATTATTTTTACGATTATAACTATGTATCTATTCTATATCTATTGCATAATATAAAATAATAAGCCACGTAATAATAAGTTGCACGAACATGAAACATGGTTAATCAGTAAAGTTCGTCCATCTGCACACCGTGGACTACATTTAATTTACCTTTTCGTCCAGGATACGGCTGAACACATTTTTTTAATTTCCAAAAATAAACAAGGTACAATATTTTCTTTGGTATGTAGCGCTATTTTCTTTTCGATTTTTAAATTGTTATTTATTAATCTATACATAATATATGAACCTGGCATAATATGTGAACCAAAAGAAAAAATCATAAATAATCAATGAATTATAATAAAATTATTGTTTTATGTTTATCATAAGTTTTATGCTTCATGTTATTAAATATTCCATAAAATTTGTAAGAACGTTTCCAAATGCTTATTCATCTTTTCGCAAAGTTAACATCTGAGGACTTACCCTTGATTCATGATTATTTTTACGATTATAACTATGTATCTATTCTATATCTATTGCATAATATAAAATAATAAGTCACGTAATAATAAGTTGCACGAACATGAAACATGGTTAATCAGTAAAGTTCGTCCATCTGCACACCGTGGACTACATTTAATTTACCTTTTCGTCCAGGATACGGCTGAACACATTTTTTTAATTTCCAAAAATAAACAAGGTACAATATTTTCTTTGGTATGTAGCGCTATTTTCTTTTCGATTTTTAAATTGTTATTTATTAATCTATACATAATATATGAACCTGGCATAATATGTGAACCAAAAGAAAAAATCATAAATAATCAATGAATTATAATAAAATTATTGTTTTATGTTTATCATAAGTTTTATGCTTCATGTTATTAAATATTCCATAAAATTTGTCGAAAATCAGTCAAATTTTGTGGTTTTGAAAAACCTTCACCGTGACCGAAGACGTTGTCAAATTAACTCTCATTGGGAGTTTTCGTTGGGAATAAAAGTCTACATACATGTAGGCTGGGAGGTACTGGAGTAGGCATCGCATTTTATTCGTGAAGCAAAATCGGTTTCTGTTAGGCACGGACTGTATGGGGAAGGTAGGTCGATTCAAGGAGAATAGAAGGCACTGGAGCCGGCATCGCAGCTAAATCCTGAAGAAAGATCGATCATTTTCTGTAAACATGGACGTACGTCATTTCTACTCGTGCTCCTTACAGATTGTTGTTGATGCACGTAGTAAAATTAAGATAGCAATTTAATTGATGAAAATCACAGAAAAATTCGTCAAATAATTAGTAAAAATGGGCAATTAGGGGGCAAAATTCCAATATGTAGCTTTAATAGATTAAATTTGAACCAGATATTTGCACTAGAATTAACTCCCAGTGGAATGACATGGATTTCTACTTCTCAAAAAGTAGAGGGTTTTGAATATTTCTGACGCCACTACGATGAATTCCGGAATGGGTACTATTTTTAGAAAGTAACAGTAGTAAATATAAAGGAAAAGCTACCGAAATCTATAGTCTTTTGCGTAATTTAGGATACGTGGGTTATTGCCTAAAGGGAGGAATATTTCGGGAAATGGAGGAAGGGTAGAGAAAAACCCAGCGCCAGCGTTTGCCTGATCTTAACGAAAGGCACCAAGGGGACCACGGATTAATGTCCCATCCGACGGACGGAGTACATAACTTGAATATCTATCTGTACAACACTAAGTTGGGGCCAATAAACCCCTAAAAAATCTCTATCACTGCTGAGAATCAAACCTGGGCCCTCAGCACGAGAGGCCAATACTTCATCTAGCATGCTAATTCAATATATATTTCAATTACTATTCATAACTTAATATGCGTAAAATTTCCATCAAAGGCCACATAATATGCAAAGTTTAGTGCCTAGAAGACGGGGTCAAATCGCCTGATCCCGAAGGTAGCACATGCTCCCTATTGTACCTTCTATTCTCTTTGGATTCATGAGAAATTAATGAAAAAAATGTCCAAACAAAACTCCAACATAATTTACGCTTAACATTGGAAAATAATGGCGGAGCGAGAGGAAGGAGAAGGGGGACTGGGTCACCATAGGCGGACAGGGGTGCATGCCCCCCTAGTGTAATTATGGATAGTTCAGAAATGTCGAGAATCGAAGCTAGGTCTCATTACGGTCTGACGTGCTGACAATACAACACGCTGGCGAAGGAATTAGCTGGATAATAGACCTGAGTAGTCATTTGCACAGAGATTACACTAGGACTGTTACACACACCACAAGAAGTAGACGAGCTGGGGAAAAGGGTGAACAAAGGCATTTGTGCGAAGGATGGGAACAGTGTGTTCGATAACACGATTCAACGGAGATGGAGAGGGGTCATGGAATACCAAGATTCTTAAAATGCAGGAACATAAGGAATCGCGGCACGGGTGGGTAGCAAGAATAAAGGCTCCCCATTCTTCGAGATGAGGTTCGAAACCCGGTAGAAACTTTAATGGAGCCCTAACTTGGTTACCCATTATGAGTGCTTTTTGGAGAGCTTCCAAGTTCGTCCACCGCTCGTTGTAAAGTCCTCGGGGCGTAAATCTGTGGATTCCTTTGTTCCTTTCTTTATGAATAAGATAATGCCGACACCGGGTTTCTCTCAACCCCTCCTCCTTTACCTACATTCGCCATTCTCACACACTTCCCTTTAACCTGAGGTGCCTTTACATGCGTACCACTGCGTACCGTTAGATGAGAAGGAGAATAAAATATACGTGCCGACGAATTGGGTCGAGTAGGAGAAACATACACACCAAAGCCGGTTTTATTGGGCTTTAAACGATTTATTAGGCTTCTACGACTTTTTTATACCAACGGGACCACGGGTAGACCACGACCACGGGTAGGGTATGTTGTGTGACACTATTGTATATGTTGTGTTAAACATTCTTTCCCTAGATGTTTCATTTCCTATCTAGGACGCTCAGTAATCATCTTACTAATTCCGCTTGCGCGAACGACTAGTTCCTCTTTACTGCAATTCCAAGGAAGCGAGGAAAGATTGAGAAAATTGCGTCGGCACCGTCATAACTCTCTGTCATTAATTAGGGTGTGAATCACCACAGCTGCGCTCCGGACGCTGCCTTTCTCAAACAAAGAACTTATTCCGACGCAGTCTTTCCTCATGTCCAGGCCTCTTCATCTCGACCCTTCCCATGTCCCTGTGACCTGCAAGTATTGGACTCCCTCGAGTCTCATGATTATTATCCGAGGACTTTTTTGACCCCCTTCAACGAGCGTGTTTGCCTCAGAAGGGGCTCGGCATTGATAGATAACGGCTCCACCCTACCGAGCCAAAAGAGTCAGCCCATAAATTACGTGCTTAACACCAGTAGGGGGAGAAGGGTTGGAGACGATGTGTGGACATGGAGAGGGAGGAGTATAAGGAAAGGATGTTTTATCTCTGAACTTGCTGCCGAATGCTCCAAGATGAGACGTTGGACATCGATAGTTACGAAGACTTGTTTGTCTGTGGTGCATTTGAAAATAACCGATTGAATTAATGGAAAAGATTAATACTGCGAGGTATATAAGGGCCATAAGCTCGACATTAATAAGGATAGAAATGTAAATTTGTTTCTGTGACATGGGAATGCAAAGTTGGAGAATCTCAAGGACACAAAACAGTGTGATTTGAATTAAAGTCGGTAGCTGCTGAGTCACGCGCGTTGGTGCATGGCCAGCTTTTATGAGGAGATTTTGCTTAGGACACTTTTCAGGCATTCATCTCGTTCTGGTTTCTGTTTTGGATGTGAAATTACGAGCATTATCGCTTTGAGCGAATGATTGATTTAATTTTCTCTTGATGCTCAATTAAGCTAACTATGACAGGATAACATGGGAATCTTCATAGAGAAGAATGCGTGCAAGAGTTAACGATTGACATTTATATTTTTCGATACATCGGTTAACAAAATATCGTCTTTTTGTTGTCCTACACAAATGGTATCCTTGATTTTTTACTATGCTCTTGAATCAGCTAGCAGAATTAAAACATTGAAACAATTGCTGAATTCTGTGAATCATTACCAGGTATTTATTAATGCCATGCATTAAAAACTTATTTTTATTACCTCACTACGGGTTATAAATATAAATTTAAAATTAAATTGAATTCACCTAAGAATAAAGTATTTTTGCATACAATACTTATTTAAATGAAAAAACCATCACCTATCATGAAATAATGATGTTTTAAAACAAAATACATTGCTGATAAGGCCACAGTGGAGGACATTAAAAAAATGTTACGAAAAGCCCTTTGAATGCAGTTAAAGAAAGAAGGGAGAAATTCCTTAGGTACGCGCAGAGATTCTATGTCCTACAAGGACTAAGGGGGAGTAGAAAGTCAATGGTAGAATAAGTGGGTACATTGGTATATTTGTATCAGATGATGAAATATGGAAGTGGAATTGGAAATAAGCGAAGCAAGTTGTGGAAAATTCAGGTAGGAGTATACTTACCTACGTATGATTGCAAAATATTTTCTTCCACTGATATTCGGTGCAGTCCATATATTTATTTCGTTATGCTATAGGGGGTCGATCCAACGGTTACGATGCACCATCGACAGGGAGCGAGGAGAGGGAATTCGAAAATCAGCATTATTAGATATATGGGTAACCCCATTAGGAATGCTACGTCACCTTATCTCGTGACTGGCTGTAATGTTTGATACACATGAACATTTATTCTCGTGAATATTTAATTTCTTTGCTGATAATCTTGGCATTCTTTTGATCCGTGAAAATTTCCAAAGCGAAAGTGATAGGGCTGAAATTTCGTCAGCTCCTGAAGTCTTTCTTGAGTTCGAGGGAATTCTCACGTCATAAATAAAAACTCTTCTTTAGCCTAAAGAACTTTGTTTTTGTGCGGTAAAATTAAGCCATGCACTGCATACGAAATGTCTTCATTCTTTCGTCCGTGCGTGGAAAATCTTGGGGAAATGGGGAAAGTTCGTTGGAAGAGAAAGTTGCAGCAAGTTTTGAGCCTTCTGGTCCTGCCTCTCCAAATATTATTCCGGATTCCTGTGAGTTCGGAGACGTTTGATGAAGCATGACGCCATAAAACTATGGAAAATATAAGGAATTGTTATGGGGAAGCCATCGGACCAAAGCTTCAATCATTTCCTAAAACATTATCCATTGAATCACCCGTTTATTTATACGTATTTTATCACCAAGAATGTGATTAAATGTCATAAATGAATATTCTATTGGAAATATTAATTTTTTTCCGGTGACCACAGAAGAAGTTTGCTTATAACCTTTATTGAAAGCCTTTGCATCTCCTATGATTGAAATAATTTCATTTCTTAAATTTAGCTACAAGTTTCTTAGAACTCATTTCACGAATATATAACAAATATTCCAGCGTAACTTGGTGGAACCACATTGCGATAATGGAAATAGTTTCACTTCGTTGAATTCCACAGAGTTTTATTACTTCTGACCCAGGTTTCGACTTATACATTCATTATCAAGTAAAGTAAGTCGAAAGTCTGTGTAAGTCGAAACCTGTGTCGGAAGTAATAAAACTCTGTGGAATTCTACTATGTGAAATTATTTCCATTATTAGAACTCATTTAATGTTTTTTTTTGATTTTAAATAAAAAATGGAGGCATTTCAACTATGATAATGAATCCTTATCATATTTTAGTAAAATCCGCAGGTGTTACCTTCAAATCTACGTGCTGCAACAAATTTCTCTGTCTTCTGCGCAACTTTATACTTTTTATCGAAAATTAGGGAAATCACACTGTCTCTTTAGCAATGATTAATACTGTCAGTATGCGTAGGTTATTACTTGAGTAGTTTGTGGATGTATCTTAAACATTTTCAATATTTATGGTACTTGCCTATCTGTTAGAAATCGAATATTCATTTATATTTTCTGAACCCCATGTTTGTTTAGGTAGGCTTTAATGAGCAGTCACATATATTGTCATCTCTGTTGTTGTTACGTTGGAAAAAAACCCAGACGGCCACAGTCTTGCGATAGCTTTTGTGTATGAGTTGTCCACCGGTGAAATACTAGGATATACCTCGGCCCCAAAAATTTCTTCCCAGCATGAAATAAAACTATTTAACTCTAAAGCTTATTTCCAAACTTCTATCATAAAATAAAACAATTTTACTTAAAAACTTATTTCCAAACGATAAAGTTGACAAAAACTACCTTTGAAACTGAAATAAACAGTTTATTCCGCGAAAGCTTGCTTATTTCGAAGTAAAAATAAAAATACGAACTTTTATTCTCGAATTGCTGGGTAGAAAATATAGGTTTGTTCCGAAATCACGTCCCTTGAAAAGAATATTTCCATCAGTTGTTTTCCCTCCTAGTTATCATCGTAGGATATTATTCACTCTCCATGGTTAATGGCTGAATTGGAAAACAGAAAATCTCCCCCCCCCCTTTTCCCGTAATAACCACTCTTAAAATACAGGGTTGAATAGATAATGTGTTTCCCCAAAATTCGATCACTCACGAATTCATTCATTCTAAATCAGCCTTCGTCCCCTTACCCCTAATATTGCATTCTCATCCCTTAATATTCAGCCTTCAGCGGGAAAGAAAATGATCCTTTTCGGGAAGTTGAGCTCTATATTGGAAATTATGAGCTTGGGCTCACTAGCGAATTATGTCAATTTCCCGAGAGGGTGAGTGGTGGTGAGGGGGAGTAGGGGGAGTACTAGGACCCTTACACCCTCGGGCTCTCCTCTCCCAATCCGTCACATCTTTCTCCCCCCTCCCCCAATTCGATCCTTCCCATCCCCGCTCCCTGTAGATTCGAGAAAATTTTAGTTTGCAGCTTTGTCCAGAAATGTTTTCGTTGCTGGAGATTGTTTAAATGCCTTCGGAATTGGAAGAAACAGGAAGAATGTCAACCTAAGTCCTTTGAGATGTGGTCACGCAGATGAAAAACAGCCGGTTTCAATGGGAAAACAAGCAAAGAAGTGCTAGATAAGGTCTTGGAGGATGTCAAATCGGTTGGTGAAAAATAATTAAATGGGAATGAGTGGTGAATAGGTGGACATGGGTGAAAATATATATAAAGAATCGTGAAGAGAGAAGTGTTGGATAAAAAAGAAAAACGATATGGTACATTAATATCGTATTTTTCTACAAATCGCTATAGTCGCTATGAATCAACCGACGCAGAAATGCCTCAATACGGGGTTTGTAAATTTTGAATAAAACAAAGAATTTACATAGGAATTGCTTTCAAATATGGATCTACATATTAAATAAAGTTGTAGAAGAATGGAAAAAAGTAAAACAATATAATCGGCACGTAATGGAGATTAACCATTTGCACTGATCTTTACTGTCTTCTCACGGCGGACCAGAAGCGTACCTCTCCTTGCTTAGCCTTCCTCCAAGAGACTCAAATCTGGACCAATTCCCATGGTTTATACACCCTGGCAAAGGTCTTTAAAAAGTCAAATTCACTGGAATGTAAATCCATCAGACCAAACAGAAGCGAGCCGAAGCTTTCAGAAGTGTGCCTTCATCCTTGCTGCATTCCGTTCTCGTACGGGGAGTGAATCAGGAAAACGATAACCTTCCTACGTGATGGGCCTGGGTAGTTCCCAGGGAACAGGGTACAAAAGTAGTTCCCAGGGCACCTCGCTCCACACACTCTTATAATATCCTAAATATTCCCTGTCAAGCTCCGAAATTTCGCCAAAAGATGTACGAGACGGCAAATCTGCAAAAAAAATATTGCAAAGTGGGGCTTTCATACTTCGACCTCGTGTGGCGCGTGAGTAGAATTTTCTCCATTTTCATGGAAATGATTTTTAAAACACTTTTATAATAATTTCTGCAAAATGTTTTCATCCTTTTGGTGCAATTTGAATTGTTCTTATCTTTCTGGGTATATTTTAATGGGTGTTTCATTACTCCATTCTTATTAAGTCTCTCATTCGTTTCAACCCTTGATTTTGTCTGCTCTGGTCTTTCGCTCTCAGAATTTCTGACGGGTGATGCATTAACTGAGCCTTTCACTTTCACATAGGGATTTCTTCACTCAGATTTTTCATTCACTGCCAATTCTTCTCAGTTCCTATTTATGTTGTCCTTGGCAATTTCCTCCAATTTCTTTGGCAATTTCCCCACATTTTATATGAATAGTGTGATTTGTAGAGGAAGTAGGTACTTATTGCTATATCGCGACTTATTTACCACTTATTTACTTCCATCGCAAATCTTAATACGACTCTCTAAGCCTAAGAAAGTCCTCAATCTGCTCTCTAAGTCATCGGCTTAATTGCCTTTGCAGTTGAAGTCTGCCTCGTATTCTTTGAGTAAGTGGTTCAAATCCTTGAAATCTTGGAGGGAATAATGACTTCGTAAGTTAACGAGTTTTCTTCACTTGCGAAAGAGCGACCAAATTTACTGTTGTTATTGTTCTTGATTAAGTAAGCTAATGGTTCACTTTTAGTTTTTCTACCATAGCCGCGGTGTCAACCCTATCCACCAATAAACTGATTGCTTTGTTTATTTAGTTTACGCAAACATGTTTTCATCTCCTTTTGTGCAGGGAATCCCTAAATTCCAAAAGGAGTTTTCAAGAATATCGAATTCTTAAAACTCGATGAACCCACCAGTGTACTCTGTTTAGCATACTGCGAGGCGTTCTTATTTTTCAGGATATATTTTAATGGGTGCTTCACTTCTCTGTTCTTATCAAGACTCCTATTCGTCAAGTCATGGCATTTTCCCCACATATGCCATATTAATCACATACGCTGTTATAGCACTAGTAAATGTTGTATTTGAATCACCGGATAAATAGCTGGGTGACTTTTCGGTACCTATCGCTTAAGTGTGAGAGAAAAGTAACCATCAGTAAAAAGGTTATATATAAATTTTATCCTTGACTTATGAAGACAGTAAAAACATTATGTGTAAATTACAATGTGGCTGTGATTTTCAGCTTAAATTGAGCTCGCACACTCGCAGCGAGGGAAAAATTGCAATTATGTTAATGAGTCCATATAAAAGCAAAATGATACACTAACGATCTGAGTCCATATAAAAAAGTGGAATATAAAAACAACCAATAATTATTGGAATCAACCAGAAGGCATAATGGATTGCAGCTTAACGTAACTAATGAAATTGAAGAGATAATAAAGCTGTTTCAAGTGCTACGCCAATGAGACGAGAATTCGGCCTTTCCCTGTAAAGCCACATTAAATAAATGAGATGACTAGGTCTTTATTTTATTTTTACAGATTTTAGTCAATATTTAATCCATAAAGGGTAAGAAATGGTTAACTAGGTTAATTAAACAGTGAAGGGCAAACGAAGAATAAAATTAAAAGCAAGTCATATCGTGAGTTTGCACGATGAGTGGGTACGCCAAATATATTTCAGTTTTGCATACTCTGGGCACTTTTATCATTTAATATGGACCTCTGCGTTGTTTTTGTATCATTAGAATGAAAAATAAATTTAATTTTTCACGAGTTGACGTTTTTGACTCCATAATTATGTTAAGGGAAAACAGCGTGTGTTGGAAAATCATTTAATTTGGTTTTTATAGTACTACATATTTATAGGTACCCGAAGCCTATTATAACCGTTTTCTGGACGTCTGCCCGTAATTGCATATTTTCAAATGTTTGTTTCGATTTTGGGGGTGGATGGATACTATTGGACATTACATTTACCCTAGGACCCACAAAAAGTTTTACTATAACTTTTTTAATAAGAAACGATTAATGAGACATGGTACATAAGTATTTTTGGCTAAGATCATCCCATGGTAGAGTAATGCTTTAACCATGTCAAATCAAGCATCTTTCTCCTTAGCTACGTTCTAAATTTTGTCATAACGTCCCTACTTAAAGTTTCAGAATCGATTATCATCAAACCGCTAATATATTCTGAATATTTCTACAAAGAGGACCATGAGAAAATATTTCTACTTATACCTACGTCTCTTTATCAACGTTCTCTTTTAGTCCCAAATTCAGTGATATATTGGAAGATAATACAGTTTTAGAATGTAAAATACTGCATGACATTAATTCAGAACAAAAAATTTACTAGATCACTATGTATTTTCATTCGTATTATAATCAAATGTGACCTTCATACGAATGGGAGCCCCCAACGTATCTTTACGGATTAGAAAATATTATATCTTGCTGAATATTTTAATACTTTGTTTATTGAATCCCTTTGCTAAGGTTTAAAGCTTTTCGAAAAAGGAGTATTTAAGTTGTAATTGATTTCCTTCTGTGCCTCATTTTACTTAAGTAAACGTGAGCAAATAAAAATCTTCAGTTATTTGTGCTTTTTAATCATCATGCCAGGAATTTTCTCAGTGAAGCTTATATTATACAATCCCCTGTGGTTTGCATATGAATGGTAACGTTCATCCCCAATCGCGCCTAAAATTCCGTTCTCGACGTAATAACATTGAATTCCAACTACCGCTCTTGCACGGTCCCAAAATTGTGTAACTCGTAGCGAAGCTAGACTGATTGCCGTGGGCGACAGCATTTTTCGGTTGCCTCTATCATCTACGCTGACCCAATTGGGTGACACTCTAGAAAGAAGAATTTCGACCGTGTGGAATTTCTTCTCTATCCTAGGTTACATAATTTAAAATCTGTCATATCCAATGTACCTGCTTACTAAGGGCAATGAGGTAATCATTGAGAATTTTGCCAAAGAGTGGCAAAAATTAAAAAGATTTTCCCACTAATATTGTGGCTTCAATCAATCCCGTTAATAGTCCCCTTATCCTCATACCTCCCTCTCTTATCTAGGTGAAGTTATAGCAGAAAAAAATTAATTTCCATAATGCGGACGCATTGAATAATTTCCGCGCCACATTAAATTAATTGAGTATTTTTCAGGATTTCGTCATGTTCGGGGATAAAATATTCAGGAAACTAGTGTTCTCATTTTATGCTGAGCGATATTCGTTCATGAGTGAGGAACATGCAATTTATTGGGACTACTTTGAGATTAATTGACGAATAAAATATTCTCAGCGTTCCTTATTGGCAATATCTTCCTTTCAAACCATTGGAAGCCAAGGTTCGAGCGTTGCGGACGGTTGAAATAATTATACTTGAGATTTGTTCTGATACTACTCTCATTTCTATTAACCAAGTCTTGACTTTGAGTGAGGGAATAGAAGCAAGATAGATAGATTCATATATTTTTCAATGAATGGGTGGAATAATTCAGTATGGGAAGTGAGTTTTTTCCTGTCTGCCGTAATTACAGAATCCAGTTTGTCTCGCTATAGGTAATTTAATCAACAAAGTTACAAGATGCAAGTGCTTTCATTTCCCATTGCTATTGCTATTTTCTTTCTAGCAACGACATGTCGATTAAGTTTTTAACGCCTTTTAAAATGGAGAATTAATTATATCCATATCACGACGCCAAATTTGAAGCAAAATGATTTTCCACTTCGGAGAATGGATCACCGTTTTTTAAATATTATTTGTTCCTGTAACGCGTTCCACGAAAACCTAGGGAGTATTTTGGATCCCCTCCTCGTGTACTTAATGGGATTCATCGATTCCGAGGCTTCCCCTTAAATTGAAATCGAGGACCCCTTGGTGGTGGTGACATCCATATTACGTTCCACATCTAATTGATCCACAACAGTCCAAGAGTAACCACCTAACCGAATTAAAAAGCGATCGAATGGATCGGACGTGAGGAGGTTATAACCTAATTTTTGACCCACATAAGGGAAGCGGACGTCCCTCTGCTGTCCCCCGTTGCTCCCCCGGAGACCCTAGGGTGCCTCCCTCTCCTCATCTCGTTTGCTCACCCCTCCAATCCTCGCGTTTCGGCCCCCCTCCCTGACCACCCTCTCCGAAAACCCTTGAGCGCAAACATCCCGAACACCTTATCTCTCTCCCCTCACGCCTGTTCCCAGTCCCTCCTAGCCCGCGCGGGGAGTTTGATGAGCGGATTATCCGTGGATTTCTTCAGCCTCGCCGGGCGAGAGGCCATTAAGGGTTAAGGCTTAAGGCTTTCTTCCCTTCCGTTCCCCCAAACCACCCCTGCTCCATTTGAGTCCCCTCCTCGACGGCGACACCCCTTTTGTCGACCGTGCTGGAACAGTGTGGGTGGACTAACTTCTCCATCGAAGCCTCAAGGGATCCAAACAACGTTTCGGTCGGGGCCTCGGATGCCTCATCTGCATTTCATTTTTTTCCGCACGGAAGAATAAGAGAGGGTTGCATCTTATTCCACGCTTCCACTCCTCCTCGCATTTTAATGTCATTCCGTCCCCGAGGAGAGATTACTGAGGAGACGGAGAAACAGAAGGATTTTTCTTCATGCCGGGAAAACTCGTAGAGAGTTGCTTCGATTCGTATTGTGTTGCTCTCCTGCAGCATGAATATCTACAATATTCTAGCAAAACGCCGAGGCTATCAGTGGAAACGAATTACAGGATTCAATACAAAATCTCTTTGTAAATATAAGTGGTCTATTTGATGTGGAGGCCTAAGTACTGTCCCCCCAACTTTAGGACCCAGGATCCAATCTCGGTATTTGCAGAGAATATTCATTTTTATAGCTGTCCCTACCTTAGTGCCGTGTTGAGAGTATTTCAAGGGCATTGCTCCGCCCAACCCTGGTTTCCTTGGTGCCTTTCATTATGAGTAGACTAAAACCAATTCCAGGTTTTGCATCGATCTTCCTTAGTTTCCATAAACATTTCTTCCATACCTAACTATCCACGTATCCTAAAAGTGGCCCTAGCTGTTGGTTGCCTCCTCAGAATAACTACTACTCTATGTTAAAATATTGCTTAATGTGGACTGACGGCCACGTAGTTGAGAAGTTGGATTGGTTATGCAAAAGGCGGGGGTACGAATCACATCTCGGCCATAAATGTCATATTTATCTCATGGTAAAGCTTCAGTTAGGTGGTGTAACGCCGTAAATGTAACGCCGGAATCTAGAGCACATGAAAACCTAATTATAATCCAGTTTTGGAAACAATTTTTATTTTCAATTTGTCCAGTCAGTAAGTATTTTCACGGACCGAACTCAATTCAGACGGATCAGTTGGATTCAGGCAATTTAAGTCGTAATCCATCTCTTAAATTTGGAGGAGAGAAGCAATTTCATTTCTTTGAAGGGAATACGTAATGAATTTGTGACCGAGCTTAGGACAGAACTTCTTCCTCTAAATAAACATTACCTATTCTAGCGAATAAACGATTTGGAATCAAAGCGTTTTCCAAAGGATTCTAAACTATTTATGGGACAACCACCAGTAATTTATGCATTGCAACCCATAGCATATCAACGGGACATATTAATATTTTCGGATAATGTGCTCTTTTAAGCATTCTGTGCCATTTTTTTTATTGTACCAACGTTGAGAATATTGATGATGGATTTTACCACTAATTTATTTTCTAGAGTTGAGATAAGAATAAAATATCCCAGAATACATTACAAACTCTTTATAGCTATTAAATATAAGTCTATCAAGATGCATCATCAAATTTTCCCAATGAAGTTAATTGACCTAATTTCAGACAGTGTGGGCCTTAATGACCATGAAATTTGTTCTCTATTATGTAATTATACGTAATTTATTTAGCAATTAAGATGTAATGCATTTCTGTATAAACTCTTGTGGTCCATTTCTTCTTATATTCATCTTCCTTTTACGAATAAAGATTGAAGTTAAGTCAATTTTAAGTACCTCACTTCTTATTTAAGAGACGAGGTTTTATTCATTTAATATAAATCTTAATTAGCTTAAGATTTATATTAAATTTATATTCACTTGGCACACGACAAATGTGAATTGATGTCACTCTTACCATAAAATCATTGCAAGCATACGTAGATACGCATACATACATACCGATGAAAAATGACAAGTTCACACTTTCAACTTGTTCATCTATTTTCAATCCTTATTTCTATAAACAAATATTTACTTTTTTCCTATATCCAGTAGAGCAAAGACGAAGGAGTGGTGAGTATATAGAGGTAGAAAAATTGATTCTACCCCCCGCGTCCTTTCTCAAATATATTCAAGAATTTAAGCCACTTTGAACAGACAGAGGCAGTGAGTTACGAAAATAAGAGAGACTCTCCTCTCTCTTATTTTCGTAAATCCTTAGTGCAAGAACCCTCGCTCTTTTTCGCGCGTCATTAAACCACGCCCAGAGGAAATCGGCCACTTCTCCTCTCAAGTTTTGAAAAGTCAAAATTATTCATTTAATCCCTCCCCACCCCTCCCAAGGTCAGTCACTTGGGCCATCCACTTAAATTTCCATATTAAAGTTAATTACGAAAAAAAAATACATTTCACTGCGCCGGGTTGACCAAAAGCTACTAATAGTAATAGAACCTCATTGCTCTGGCAGACGATGACTTTCCTTCGCCACTTCCGATGCCTGTGATTGACGAATAGTGGACTCATATTAAAACTCAGGTCCTTTCATCAAATATGTGCAAAGGATAACCAAGGCGATAGCAATCAGAGCAGTGAAAGCACTCCCTTTGACTTCACCGCCAACTCTCTCGAAAATCTCTTTCCCTCTCACTACTCCTCCCCTCGTTTTCCCCCTATTTATATCTTTGAAAAAATATTCTCCCATTATAACGCCGGGAAAGAAAACATTCACAGGAATTTTGGTGCACTTCCAGATGCCGTTAGGGTAAACAACGTGAGGATATTAACGGGGGGATGAGGGAGTAAAGGAGGGTGGGTATCGTAAAACCAATTGCTCGCCGAATATAATCGATGGGTGGTTACCATGTTGGAGTTTACGCGCATTGACACGGCAGGCCGGGTGATGTGGTCGGGATGATGAAGGAAGGAAGGAAGGTGGGGGAAATGCGGATAAATCGAGAATACGGGGTGGAAATTATTTGAGCCGTGGGCGGGCTCGGAACTAAAAATATGACCGCGCACAGCATCGGTGAAGGGGGAGGGGGAAGAAAGAGTGTGGATTGGATAAGGGAGGGATGATGGGATTTTTAGGGGTTAAATTTAGGGGCAACTTGATTCCTATTTTACAGTAATCTAAATTTCATATCGCTCCGCCTAAGACAAGCGTCAGTGGAACTCCAGAATTGGGGATGCGGGAGAGATGGGGGCCTTAAATTGCGGCCGTGAACTGGCTGAAGGTGAATTCGAGCTACACTTCAATCTTGTGAAATTTATTCAAGTTTGCGAGTTCATTCCGCCTTTCGTACGCGTTATTGTGCGGTCCGACAAAAAGATTTTCGTTGGATTCTAAAACGTCAATCGTCCCCTTTTGGTTATCGGTTCGCTCATAGGCCGATCCGATGACCAAACCTTTCAATCATAACTGCACTGAACTGGTACAACGCTTAAAATATTTATTCTTTTTCTTTCTTTGTTCCACTGTATGGAACGGATCCGTTAATTTAGATCTAACATTATTAAAGTTACAATACTCAGGAGGATGCATTGACATGTTAGCCTATGGGTGGAAACGAAGTCAGAATAGAGGTACATGTAGGATATTTCAATCCTGCCGCGTGAACGGCGGTGAAATTCACATTAATTGCCATGCGAAAAAATTCACCTGGACCGGGATTCGAACCACGGACCTTTGACTTTCCGGGCGCAACTTTACCGAGGCTCAAGGTACTAGATGTTGAAATTGCCATGAAAATTGCCATGCGAATTAGGGATCCTGGGTAGTGTAGTGGTCTGCGCAGTGGCCCGGAAAGAATAGAGGTGGTTGGAAAGGATTAGTCCCCACCTCCTCGACACAAAGCATAGCGTTTTCTATAGCTTCTTACGAGGACTGCATGTGTATTAAAACATAAATAAATATAAAATCGAACCCAACTTTTATCGCAGCAGCGTCTGTTAATCTTGTTAAGGCTATTTAAGAGAGGTATTGATGTATTTGATTCCTCTGGAAGTTAAATCTAAACTTTACAATTGGTTGAAATTTTACCTATTTAAACGAAATAATTGGCGCTTGTGTGTTTGCGTACTTGTTTCAACGTTATTTGACATATTTTGAAATTCATTCTGCTATTCACCTTGCTACTTTCACCTACTACTTCACTTGCTACTTTGCTAAATTTCACCGCGTGAATGCACAATTTCATCTGCGAGTATCGCGAATGGTTAGCACGTATGTCCATGCCGACCAATATGGCGAACGTGCCTTCCCAAGTCAGCAACGATGCTCCTCAGGTACCGTCTAGTATCCTTGGAAAAATGCTTATGTTGACTCGAAAACGGAACTGGTGATGCAATGGCTAGATTGTTTAATGTGATTGATGCGTCACTTCTTCAAATTCCGTTCCATTTCACCGAAGCGCATCGAAGCGTTTGGTAAGCTAAAGGGAAACAGAGAGTCTATATGGTGCCAGTGGAAGCTTTAAATCGCAACGGCAGCTACTTGCTATAGACTTTAAATTTAACGTGCGAAAAAAAGCTCGCTGGGAATCATCTTTTTTTTAAATCAACTAAATTTCAATATTATCATCAAATGTTACTGATGCTTCCTTCAAGGAGTTTGACTATTGAACTTGTATCCAAGGTAACAATCACTGATGAAGAAATTGTATCATGTTCACCAGCTTTTCGGCTGTGCGCTTGGAGCAAGGAGTTAGTTTAGAGCGCTCAGATTAATGTTATGACGGTCGTTGCCAGACATCATGGCGTCGCATCGAAGCGCTACAAAGAACGAAACAGAACGACTTGAAGCGCACCAAAGCGATTGGTACGTGAAAAGGAACTCACCCAGCTTATACATGACTGGTAAATTGTCAACTACCCCTTGAGGTGGCTTACTCTACGCTATTCATATGTAGGTGTACCTTCATCAGCAGCAATGGAGTAACCAGCAAGCCACCTTGAGGGTGTGTGGCACGGGGGTAAATATTCATTAAATATGCACTACATGCAAGCAAGTAAGGGACACAATACTACTTCTTAAGAGAAATGAGCATCTTGATCATTAACGCAATTTTAACGAGCAAGTTGACACAAAATAATTTGGTTTTTGGTTTCCCCTAACTTCTGATAATATTTACAGTTCGAAATTGCGGGCTCATATCGCGTTAAAAAAACTTCAAGTACGGGTAATAACAGAATTTCCATTAATAAAAATCGTTCGCCAATACTGGAATCCAAACCCGGTTCCCCTTAGTTTGCAATCGTTTTATTCAAGCATGGATTTTCATTCTAGTTTTCAAAAATAGGTTGGTAAAACTGAGAGTGTGCTTTAAACTGTTCCCTACGTAACCCGTAGTTACCAACCGATGCCACACACACACACGCAGTCAACACTGCACTGACAATGAGTTTAAGGATATGTTCTTGAAGTGTCTAGGAAACTGAATACGTTCCTCATAAAAATAAATAATTTTGCATTTCATTCGCCAGAGCGCCAAGATAACGGTGCTCCATTTTTCTGCAGGCAACACTGAGGCGCCCGGATTCTCGGTCCCTTCGAAACGTATTCATATCAGTAGACCGACCACATGTGCAGCATTTCTCTTTCGACGATGCTTTTATGGTAGTGCCAGAATTTTCTAATGGGTCTGCGAGCAAAATTTTCAGTATCTCGCAAGCGTATACGATCTTTATTGAAAGACGAGACGGGGGCTGCCTTCATCGAGCGTGAAGTGAAGGCGGAAACATTTTCTCGCATTTTCCATATAAATATTTACCACAGTCAATATCTGCCGCATTTCTTCGCGAGCTTCAACTTAAGTCTTAAGCTATCGACTCTTTATATCCACGTCAAGCGTAGTGGAGTTTGATGACCCGTGTGCAACCACTGTAAAGTTTGAGAGGAATGATAAATAAACAAAAGCCTTTCAATAGTCGAAAGATTACCTACCGTCTTTCCTCAGCTCCACCCTGAAGGATAGCAGCTTTAGCTAATGGCATGTCATACCA
This sequence comes from Platycnemis pennipes, assembly GCA_933228895.1. Classification (NCBI taxonomy): domain Eukaryota; kingdom Metazoa; phylum Arthropoda; class Insecta; order Odonata; family Platycnemididae; genus Platycnemis; species Platycnemis pennipes. The sequence continues at coordinate 68,943,678 of OW121847.1, read as the reverse complement.
ATCTCTTAATGTAACCAACACATCTTGTACTAACTTCTTCTTGTGACGTGTGACTTCTATAGTTTTGTATACCACAGTTATATTTAACGCACCTGGAAAGGGATTGTGTTCAGTAAACCTCGCATCAAAATTCATGGCTCGTTCAATTGGTTTGATGTTGCAAAGAAAATTGCGGTCATATAAGTCCCTTCAGGCTCAAATACATTTCTAAAGATTTCCTTCATCAAATCATATTATCTTGGTAAAAATTCAAACTCCCTTTGGGCTCTGGTAGAAGGTTTCCGGCGTAAATTTGTGGAAGCATTCCTTCATAATGAAAGATAGAAAATACCCCCATCCTTAATTCTCTCTCTTAGGGCTCTTTTGTCCCTCCTGACCGCACCTGAGTATTGTTACAGTCGCTTAGCGGCGTGAAGAGGAGTCACAACGTATTTCATCTCATTTTTCTCCAATCCATCACTGTTACACGAGAAGAATGGTTGCATCACTCTTAAGGAGTCGGAAGAATATGAGGGAAGGCATCAGGTAATTTTGTTGGCTAGGACTACCCTGGCCTCCCATCTCAAGGGCCTGGATTCAAATCCCAGAAGAAGCAGTTTTTTTTAGAACTATAACGATCCCTACGTGAATGCTGTGTGGAGGGAACTTGAAGTTCAGTGCTCCGTCCGTCAGAAGGCACGCTGAACAGTGTACCTGTTGGTGTCTTTTGCTATGAGCAGTCAGGAACCAGATTTCTCTCCACCGTTCTTCCACTCCCTGATTTTCTATCTCCTCCTTAGTCTTCGGCCGCCTCCCCAAAAGACAACTATCGAGAAATATGAATATAAACTCTTTGTAATTTCACATTAATAAATTGTACACTACCTAGGTTTCGAGGCGTAGCGTCATCTTCATGTGAGTATACAAAACATATTTCTACCCTTTAATGCATGTTGTTTTATAGGTAGGAGGGGAATGATTAGTTAGGTTGAGAGGGACCGTTACAAAAATATTTTTAATATACTTACATAAAGATGACACCACGCGTCGAAACCAAGGCAATGAATAAATTGCTTATGTGGCATTACCGAGTGTTTATATTCATCATGTTTCGCTCCGAGAAAGTATTGCCTGAAACAGTTTCAACGATTGGGAAGGGAGGAACCGAAGGGAATGTCACAAGTAGGCAGCGAGCGGAAGGCTGGAACTCTCGCACGGAGAAGGAGAGAGATCAAGAAATGGGGAAGTTATGGGGGCTTCGAGCGCACGAAATTCATGTCCCTGCGCTTACTTCTCCCTCTTTTACCTATGTTCCTCAATAGCTGTAAACTATGAAAAACTGGACCAACTGCCACTAGTTTTGCAAAAAGTTGAATCGAGCCACACACAATCCAGTCGTATCTCGCCGTGCCAATTTAAAAATCAAACTGAAATGACGACCTTAACGGCAAGGTGACCAGGCGGTATACGTTTAGAAATTATGACAATTTTTCACTTAAATAGCAATCAATTCTAGCGGGAAATTGTTATTACCTCGGGAAGTACCCTGTTACGATTGTACAACATCACACTCGTTTCTCACGATCAGCAACTACAAAGAGTAAAGGAGGGGAACTGAGTCGGACTAATCTTAGCATTGAAAACTGGTGATGACGGAGACAGGAAAGGGGACAAGAGATAAAATTCTAATATCCCGAGGCATATTTTTCTTCATCCGGTTATTCTGGGCTCTGCCCACTAACAGTGCTCCCAAATACAGACCGAGAAAGAAAATATAGCATTAACGCAGAGGAGAGAAACAAGCGGAAATGGGAAAACAACATCATCTGCATTTATAACACATTGCCTCTTCATTCCACGTAAAATGTTGTCTCGTTTTAACAAGTCAAATGTAATTTCCGTTTCTGAGTAATGGAAACGAAAACTGAGTAACTTAGAAACGGTGAAAGTGGCATCAGCTACGAAGCAGAAAAGGACACTTATCATGGCCAATGGAAATAGAAGTCCATCAAAAATAAGCATCAAGACTGTATGAAACGCTGTTTTTTCTCGCATTGTCGTGTCCACAGAAACGTGGGTACATTATGACAATTATCGATATGCAAAGGATTGTGTAGAACGTCGGGCTACATGATTGGCCACAGAAAGTATCAACTAATCGTGATTCTCTCATACGCAATAATGTAAGTTTTCCGTTCAACAGTGCACGAGGATACCCAATGATCTTTTCATTTCTCTGATTCACTGATATATTGTTGCACCTCTTAAATCCTCTTTGGTACGCAAATGGAGGGGCATTCTCAATTCAAATTTTCCGTGGTGAATATTTTCCCCCAACACAAACAATTTTCAAGTTTCAATGCTTTCACCTAAACAAACAACTTTGCATTGACTCAATTCTGTTCTACATCAAAGGGAGTATTTGCATAAGATAATCGAGCGAGTGGTAATGGATCTAAGGGAGGAATATTACATAGAAATGAAAAGCTTAGTCGATGGGAGAGCAAAGGAGGGGAACTGTGTCGGACTAATCTTAGGGTTGAAAACTGGTGATGACGACCGAAAATCAACTTTACTCGCGGATGTTGGATTTTTTTTCATGTTCTTGACGACGCAGCCCCCCTTAGCCAGCTTGTCGCGTCGACTCCCGAAATAACGTTGCCGCGGAATCCGTTACATCCGGGGCCTACTTGCGTCAAGTTTGTATACGGAGGCGATAATAAACATGTTTTGGCAGGAAACGTGGCGGAAGTCGTGGCGTGAATTTTTTCCTGCCTTAAGATGGATCTTTCTCCCGAATGGTATTTAACGTTCCCATTTAAAAAAAATCATTTTTATGAAAGGGTATATCGAAAACTAAGCGGCATTAAAGACGTCGTATTTTCCCCGAAGAAGTTCTCGGAAAGTCTCCCTTTGCGTAGGATGATCAATGTCAGTTCTAGAGTTCAGTCTCGAGAATGCTGGGAATTAATAGTGGTGATGTATAGCCCATTAAAAATGAATCCCAAATCAATAATTCTGAAATTCGCACCAGTTTTAGTTCCATATCAGTTGCCGTTTTTATTGACGCCATCAGATAACTGATCGCTTCTCGGTGTTTTCGCTCTCCAATTATCCGCCTTATGTGCTACATAGTCCTTCATCTATTAGGATTTAAGAATAATAGTCTTTATGATATTGGAAGCATTGCCAAAGTCCTTCATCTATTAGGATTTACGAATAAATAGTCTTGATGATATTGGAAGCATTACCAAAATCTGCGATAGTACATGATTAATACCACCTGCTGATCGATCGATCGAACGCAACATGTCTCGTTGTTGTAGATGAGCATAGTTTTTGCACTGCATAATTAAGAATTTGTTGATAATTTATCATTGCCAAACCTACCTTCAAGTTCATTTTTACGGTTCAGTTTAACGTATGGTTTAACGTATTTGGTAATGGTATGGCTTGACGTCAATTTGGTTAACGTATGGTTAGTATCTGCGGTAGTATATTTTGGTTCGTAGATTTCAAAAGTAGAGAAGACAATGTGGTCCCTCTTTCAAATTTTCAGTGAAAAATATCATACCTGCAGCGAGTAATCACTTTTAAATGTTAAACTCAAATGTTTAACATGTCCAACATATAGAAACAGACAAATTATAACACTTTATTTCTCTTCCTTTCTCTTCTGGCAAAAATTCTTTAACTTTCAGGAAAGTCATTTCCACGACTGATACCACCCATTGCTCACTGCGTGCATGTCTAATTGTTGTAGACGAACGTATATTTTGCACTGCATAATTAAGAATTTATTGATAATTCATCATTTTCAACATACCTTCCAGTTCCACTATTCTAAGGTCTATTTTGGTTTGCGTTAACCATCAGTTCTTGTTGACGTTAAGGTACTTTGGCTGTTGTTGAAACTGCTGGTCATAAAAAGAATGCAGGTTATGATAAATGATTGAAATGAACGTTAGTTGCATAGGAGCGTAACCCCGGCTGTTTTGAACCTCGAATGTATTTAACCAGACATCATAATAACAATGGCACTTGATATTTTCAATATTTTAAAATGCCTACGACTCATTGAATGCTCAAAAAGCAATGCTAAATATTGAGTTAGCATAGAACTAATATAGCATGTTACGGTAATTATTATGAGTTATTCCATCTAAATAAAATTCTGTCATACCTTCAGATTAATGGTGTCCAACTCGCGACCCAGAACGATGTTGCATGCGACCCTGAGGGAAAAATAAACACAAATAGTTTAATTACATGTGAAGTAAAAATAAATGCATGATTGTTAAACGAGGCCCTTTCTTTATTTGCCCTGATCTGTTTTGTTGCCCTTCTTTTTTTAAGAAAATATGTATTCAATAATATTATATATCATGACATCATTAGTGCTAAGGTTACAATAAAATCTATTTTTTTAATTGCAGCCCAAAACAATTATTTCACTGCCAAAGTGACTTTGAAATTCTAGGACAACCTTGATTGTGATAGTTTGGCAGATCAAATGTTTCATATTGGGGCATGCCAGTAAAATTTCAATTTTCAATTTAAAAATTTTTGTACCGTGCGAAAATCACGTGCAATGGGGGCGTTTACTCGGAACCGAAATCGCAATTTTGTACACGAAATCGTTAGATGAAAACAAAAAAAGAATTTTAGTGAAAAAATTAATCTTCTAACCACAACCATTCATTCATAAATCAAAAATTAAAATAAGCAAAAGGTGACGCCCACCGAAAAAGCCGCTGTGATATCATTGACGTCATTTTCCCCCTCCTTGACTGCTTATCTTGGAAGCGATGGGAGTGGAGGGGGGTTCTCGGAAGGTCTGCTCGCACAGATGCTGTCGCAACTGTCTCATTGGCCGAGTCAGCTTTGTCCCCCCCCATTGCGATAAGGCAAAGTAGCTTTGCGGGCTCAGTTGTGATTGGACGAAGTCGATATACGTCAGAGGTTGCACCACACCCACTTTTCCGAAAGGGTTAAAAACATCAGTTTTTCGCCGCTTATAACTCGGGAAATAATTGACGGATTCAAAAACGGTAAAATACGGGTCTTTTTATTTTACAAACTCTATCAGATTCGGCAATAAAAAAAATATGGTAAACGACCCCATTCTATTAAATTGGAATTCAAAATGTTCACTCTTCCGCAACGACGCTATAAAATATTACATCACGTCAGTGAACCAAACACTGTAGAATTGTAGAGGAAAGAGTATCCAAATGTGTGTAACGGATATTGTGGCTAAAGAGTGTGAACTCAGTCCTCGCTTCCCCGAATCCTCCTCCATATTCAACGAATGTTATTGTGTCAATACATTTCTTGTACCCAGGGATCTTGAATAATGAGAGTGTGCTTTACGAATAAATTAAAGTAAATAAAATATTTTGCTGTGTACTATGATTCACCAAATCACAAGTCTGTAATGTATTCTAATTTGTTTTCATTTGAGTGATGGATAAGAATCACTTCCCCCTAATATCTGAGGTCAAGTGTTCACGTTCTGCCTCGGGCATGAGTTTTTTTTTGTTGATCATGGTGATTTCTCTCCTACGAAACTATTAGCTAATCAAAAAGGGTTATCAGGGTATTTTGGGTGTACGAGGCTCAGAAGGTGCTTGAAGAGTAAAGCAATAATGTTTAACACGTTCACTGCGGCCTGCGACTCAGTGTCGCGCGGCAAGTGTGTTTCGGCCGGCGGGCGGCGACAGTGTGTCGCTGTTGACTGCCTTACTTCTATAGTGCCCGAATTTGTTTCGCTTGGAGGGAATTTCTTTTCAATGTATTCTCAGCTCCCAGAAAGGTCGACAGATAGTACCGTTGGTTTCCGCCGTGAGTTTAGGGTTTTTTGTTGCCAGCCAAGTGTACTCTTTTTGTAAGGTGAGTTCAGTTACTCCTGAATTTTTTTTGTCGAATTTGATTACCTCATACATATTATTTACAGTTAATTCACTTGGTAGGTATTACTTTGTATTCAATTTCATCTTTTTTTCCTGTGGCGAGTAACATTTTTGTATTTTTAATGGCTTTCCACAAAGTGTTCACACTTTTTTCGTGCAGGTATTTTTCAGACATCGATACAAAATGAGTCAGTGTCGTGTACTCCACTTTCAAAGGCCCGACCCTTTTATCCTTGGAGAAATATTTAATTCATTGTTTGCTTTGACCTCGTCAAGACCGAAGGATACTGCTGACGGCCGTCGTCTAGTTTTTTTCTTTCCTGCTCAGTCCACTTTTTCAACGGTAAGTTCTACTTCTTTACGTATATTTGGAGTGATTTGATAAACTAATATGGGATATCAGGGTCTCTTTTTGCAGCGAGTAAGATTGAAGTATTATTCTATATATTTTTGCTCATTGAATTAAGGGTTTATTACATTGGAGTAATTTTCAATGATTTTTTTAGGGATGGAGAAACCAAATCGAATGGCGTCAAACGGCATTTCTCTAATTCGTTGAACTATCATAACGACTCATCTCCCGTTGTTCCTGGCACTTTCTCTGCATTGACGTCGCCTGGACCCTCATCAAGAGGCCTGCTGTCCGGATCGCCTTCACCTAAGAAAAAGAAATCCCCTGGGCTGGTCAAAAAGCAGTGGACAGACGAGGAGCTACTCGATGCGCTTCAGAATTCTGACTGGGAGGAGGATCTCAATTCTGATTCAGAATCCAGCCCAGTGGAATACACCGATGAAGATGAGAAAGGTGATGATGATGAAGAAGAGGCAGGTGATGTTAATTTTGTTCCAAATGCAACTCCACCTATTACCGTAACAACCGTGATGTCAGCTAGCCCATCACCCGTACCATCTCCCGGGATTCAAGTGTTCCAAAATCGCGGTGCGGCTATTGTAAATTTACCACCAGCTGCAGCAGGAAAATGCTCTCAGCAACCATCAATATCCACTTGGTTTCAAAACGCGCAGCCTTCAGCACAAATTCCTTTTTCAGGAAATTCTGGGTTGAAAATAATTCCTCAAGGAAATAAACCTCTAGATTATTTTTATTTGTTATTTTCCGATCAAATATTTGATTTAGTATTGCATCAGACAAATTTGCAGGCTCAACTTTTATCGTCTAAGGATGTTTCACCGAAAGCTCGCATAAAGGGATGGAAAGATATCAACCGTGATGATTTTGAGGTTTTTTTGGGTTTGCTTTATCTTTCTGGTCATATTCATGTACCCAGTTTTGCACATTATTGGATGGAAAATTCAGTATATAACTTCCCCCTCTTCCGAAATGCCATGGGGCGCGACAAGTTTTTACTTATCCTTAGAACTCTTCACTTTGCGAGAAATCCTCAGCAAGGTGAGCCAAAACCGTCAGACCCACTTTTAAAAATTAACCCCTTGGTAGAGTTATTTCATCAAAGAATGTCAGACATTTATTACCCCTCTAAAGAGTTGAGCATAAATGAGTCAATGTTGTTATGGCGCGGGCGCCTTTTCTTCAGGCAATATATCCAGAATAAGAGGAACAAATATGGCGTCAAACTATACATGTTGACACAGCCAAACGGTCTCTTATTGAAATTTAGAATATATTGTGGTTCGGCTGACAAGGTAGTAGGTGGATCGGGCCATGTTGAAAAGGTCGTGAAACACCTTATGAAAGATCACTTAGATGTAGGTCATGCAGTATACATGGATAATTATTATTCTGGGGTTGGTCTAACAGCTTACTTTCTAGATCGTAAAACATACGTAACAGGAACTTTGAAGGCGAACCGAAAAGGTAACCCGTCAGATATAGTGCAAAAAAAGTTGAAACCTGGTAATTTAGAACCAACTTATACTGATAAAGGCATCTGTGTTCTAAAATGGCGAGACAAACGTGACGTTCTAGTAGTGTCCTCAGAGTTTGGCGCCCGTATGTCTGAACACAAATCCCGCTCTGGTAAGGTTACTCAAAAACCTGAGGCTGTCCTAAAATATAACGAGTTTATGGGAGGGGTCGACAGATGTGACCAATTATTAGCATACTACCCCTGCGAAAGAAAAACTCTCCGTTGGTATGCCAAAGTGGGCGTTCATATATTCCATGTTATAGTTAACAATGCCTTTCTATTGTATAACAAATTCAGCAATAATGAAAAATTGACTCTCCTGCAATTTCGAGATAGTGTGATTCAATCACTAATATATCAACATTGTCCACCTCTAGAATCATGGGTAGAAAATCCCAGGTCAAAAAACACCCACATACCGAAAGAAGTTCCCAGAAATGAAAAAAATAGAAAAATTAGAAAGAGATGCATTATTTGTAAAAATTCAAATATGCGTGTAGAGTCGAGCTATTACTGCGATCTATGTCCAGGCAAACCAGGATTATGTCTTGAACGCTGTTTTTCACGATTCCATGGCTATAAATGAAAGACTGTACTACTTTTTTTTACATATTGTTCTTTGTAACAAGTATCTTACTTATTTGTAATTTATAATTATACATTTATTTCTTGTCAGAATGTGTTTATCAGGATGTGAAAAGAGACAACTGTAGCAGGTGCAGTAAATTTTCCACAATTATGTCTGGGAAAGACTTTTTTTATTGCTGAACAATATTTTTGCCAATATTTCTGTGATAAATTAATTAAGTATACAGAGTAATGTACAACTCCTTGGTGTCTGAATGTTTATGTTTCTGGAAAGGATACTTGGTTTCAATGGACCAAAGAAAAGGATGATAAAAAATGTGCATACTGTAAAATCGATCTGGATCTAAAATATATATATTTAGTTTACAGTAACCTTGTTTTATTGATCTAACATGATTAAAGAGAGAATCCGAAAAAGTATGATTATTTGGTAAATCCAAGAGGCAACATGTAATTTTTTTATATTTGACGTTTTTTCTCAATAATTTATTTTTCATGCATACATGTTTTTGTGGTTGTACGTGTGCGAGTAACCCGTATTAACCATTTTTAAAGCGATTCACGGCTGGATTCCTGTTTTTTTATGAGATATATTCTACGTGTGCCCAAAATAGCTATGACGCTCTCTAGGCGGAGATCTACGCACAGATAATCGTATTCCACGTACGAACGCTTGCGCAAGCATAAAAATGATTCGCACTGAAAACAACCTATAATTATTGAATACGTATATAAACTTCCTAAGAAACTGGATAAATAAAACAACTACCACAAACTGCGTATGCCATAGCCAATGTAAACAAGAAGGCATTCCTGTGCATTGCGGGACTGCATAAGCACCGCCTATTTGAGGGGCTTTCGTACGGCGGTAGTCGACACTGTGTCGCAAGTCGTTTTATTTTATAAACAATACCAATAATACGAAAAATACTTTTGCTATATTAAGCATATGTAAAAAGGAGCGTATTTAAGAACAAAAACGTTTCAGCCATCCGGGCGACTAAAGAAATTGACCCCAGCATTGAACGTGTTAAAGGAGAGAACGTCATTAGCAATATTCTAGCTGGCGTTGACGTACTAGATTTCTATTCTCCGAAATAGTTTTAACATGATAAACGTGTTTGCTGGTTGTGGGTTTCCTCATGGGCTCTTTCCTTCTATTTTTACCTAAACTATTTGTTGACGAATCCATAATATCCCAGGGTGTTTTCAAATCTCACACTTTGAGTCATTATCGGTTTGTCGTGCTCTACTCCAAATAGATTTTTATTCCTTCAATGTTCAATCTATCCGTTCACTTTACTTGAGCATCCTACCCTAATACCGAGTCTCAAAGTTTCTGTTATTTTACTATTAACTCTTCCAATTTTCCATGCATCTGACCTATTTAGTGCCATTCTCCATACTTAGTATTAACTTAATTAGTTTAACTTAGGTACTTACTTGAATCTGAACGTTCCGTTGCATTGAAAAACACCCACTTTCTCCTATCATTATATGCTTTACTTCAGTATTCCTTTCACTCCTTTATTTCCAACTAAAATCTTATATTTTTCTTTCCCTTTCCGCTTTAACCAACAATATCCCTTCTATTGTGGTCTTTAAAAGCCTGTCATCATCATATTCCTTCCTCCATTACCTATTTTATTTCCTAAGTCCTAATAGGAAGTTTCCTTTCCTCCCCCTTGCTTGTTCACCTTGTTTCCTTTGTTCTTGCTCTTTGCTTCTTCTATTCCTGTATTATCCTCTTGGTCTCCACCCACATTCCCATGGACTCAGTACACCTTACATGCTAAAAGCCCAAGTTTCCAACTGAAACCACACCACGTTGGAAATATACTACTAACTGATCAATTACATGCATTCCGGGTATGCATTGATTCGAGTTAGCCTTAAGGTAGGCAACCTCAAGGTATCTTGGTGACGCGACGGTCTGAGCATCCAATGGTTCCCATACGTTTGATTCCCGCTTCGGGGAAGGGCGTTGTGTTAATCTTTGGGTTAAGTTAGATTGGACGGTATGACAAAACCTTAGCAGTTGGACAATCTTAAAAACTAATTCAGCAACGTTTAATTTTGCTGTTGCAGCGGAATTAGGTTTTAAGGCTGTCTAACTGCTATGATTATATCGCACCGTCTAACCTAACTCAATCTAAAGCCAAATCCCAAGACCCATGCCCGAGGTTAGATTCGAACCCGCGATCAATAGGTTGTCAGACCAGCGAGTTACCAACCTGACCGCGGCGCCCGGCCGAGTTTTCGTGGTTTTCAGACCGATTCTCGCACGCAGGACACCTTGGTGAACCACTGCGGCTGTGTCAAGTTCAAGAAGAGCCACGCGGAGCAGTCTGCACGGCGCGGGGGGTCGTGGCAGCAGCTGCGGGCGCACCGCTCCCGCACGTGCAGCACGTCCACGCAGAGCGAGCGCCTGGGGGCGGAGTGCGGCCGCTTCGGCCGCTCTGAGGGCCAGAGGACGCGCCTCGTGACCGTCCGCTGCTCCAACGCCCCACGGCTCGGCGAACTCCACTCCCACTCGTACTACTTCCCAGACATCCCTTCGCCGGCGGCCAGGCCCTCCTCCTCGCAACCGCCGTCCGCCCGCTCCTTCCCGCCGCCGCCCCCCGCCGCCGATCCCCCCAGGAAGGTCGAGCTGTTCGACGTGTCGGCCGAGGAGGTGATCGTCTACCTGGAGGGCGGGAAGAAGCGGGGTCCCGTCGAGGTGGTCCTCCTGCCCACGCCGAGGTGCCTCTCGCCGCCCGACTCCTCGCCCCCCTCCTCCCCGTCCATCGTCTTCGAGGACGTGGGTCGGCGCGCGGACCAGGGCGAGTCGCAGGTCGCGGCGACGTCGACCGGGAGGTCCTCCGCGGCCGCTCCCGAGGGCGGGGAGACGCGAGGCGGCCCCGTTTAGGGTTGGGCGGGCTGGCGGTGGAGGAGGAGGGAAGCCGCGAAGGCGGTTGGCCGCCGCCGAGCCCACCTCGACAGCGATTGTGGGGCCGCTGTGGGCACCACCATAAGCAACAGCAGCCTCCACGAGGTGGACGCGACGGAGTTCACGGGAGCCGAGCTCGCGAGTTACATGGGCGAGCTGAACGAGAAGGGGGGCGTTGCCAGGTGATGGGAAGGTGTTTGGACGGCATGTGACGTGACACACGTCATGCGAAAATGGTGCATGAGGAGAGATTGACTCTTCAGCTTTGGATCTCGCCAACGTCATGCGAAGGGGAGAAATATTCTCTGGAGGGTCAAAACGATCCCTTGTCCACATATAGAACCTCCGTAGTGTAATTGCCGGTGAAGAGGTGAAATAGTCGTTTTCGCTGGACGGTCAATACGACCCCTTGTTCCCACAGAAATCCTATTTTCCCCACACCCAATGTTGGTATCACTGACAATACACCTAAATATCTCCACTTCTCTAATTCCCGGAATGCACGTTTTGCGTCCTCAGTGTGCTGACTGGTAGTGCCTCCATTTGGAGGGAAGAGGGCTCCCATCGACTCTACATTCAACAAAACTTGGAAAATTGAATATTTTAGCTCTCCAATATTAGAGAATGTGATCTTACTTTTTATATGCTAAACTTGGCATGAGCCAGAGGAATTCTTGGAAGTGGTTATTGGCTTGGATCTAATTTAAGTTATAATGTCAGTGGACCAATTAATTCAGAGTTACATGAATGAATATATGTCGGCTTTCTGTGTGTGATTGTTTGCAAATTTTCAGTGGAAATTTTATTGTGACACAAGCCATTGAAAATTAACTGAGTGTTCTTTGCTATTATTACCGTCCATGTTGTCCAGGATCAAAAAATGCACTATTGTCCATGGATAAAAGTGATTTTTGACTGACGATGAAATTTCCATCATCCTTACACAGATTCCAAAGTATTACTTTGGATTAGTATATGAAGGAATTTATTGAGTTCCTAGTAAGAAGAATTTCAGTCTCTGCTGCCTAAAAAATTACTACTTCAGGATCTCTCACTCCAAACAGTGTCATCCTGATTGAAATACGCTGGACGAGGGAGATAGAAATCTTTCTAATCCAATTTTTTGAATGATGATATAGATATCAACTTGTCAACAGTCTCATGAAGATTTCTTTATATTTGTAACAGCAAGGGTCTTGAGCAACTCATAATGAAGATATCCCTATAATATGGAAGTTGTCACTCCACATTAAAGTAAAATGAATTTTACTGGGGAAATTTTATATGGAAATAACAATTATGGAATAATACACTTGCCAGTTCATTTAAAAATACATATTCAAGGCTTCTATGAAACAAAGCTTACAACAGACTTTATTGAAGGTGTGAAACAAACCATTCATGAATCCTAAAATTGATACATTTTAGTAACTACTCTCCTGGCTTTGTCACCTCAAATTCAAGCCATTTGAATACTTTATTAGCAAGGTAATGTTCAATACAAAGTATGAATTAATTCTGTCAAATTATATCAGTAATACTGATGGCTTAACATTCCTTAAATGAGAACTATCCAATTTCTGACAAAAGTGGGTGGAGAGAGGTGGCTGACCCTGTTGATTAATGTGATAGGAAAATCTTGAATGATAAAAAAATTATTGATGTATGTGCTATCAAATTTATGAATGATTATCAACAATTAGTTCAACTAAAATGGCTTTATATTTTACTTTTTTATTGTTATTTGTGTTTCTTACTGTCAATGACAGTGTGTTGACAATAGCAGTATAGAGCAGCACTCAGATGTAACAATCTCCTACTAATTTCCTGTATTGCAATGTTAGCTATGTAATTTTTGATACTATCTAACCGGTAGAAAAACACTTTAATTAATATGAGATTATGTAAACTAACTTCCAATTGATGCTCAGGACCATGATCAGGAAAAAAGACCATTATTACTTACTATGAACTTGTATGAGCCTAACATACTGAGTAACATCAACTTTCTTTAAAACATTTGGTGCATTTTTTAATGGCAGAGTCATGTTTTTGTCCAGTAGCTAAGAGTTGATATGGACAGATATTTGAGATGCCATGTACAGTTTAAGTGGATGGAAACTGCTGGGTGAAAAAAATTGCTCAAAATGCATGACCACTTATCTTCCTCTTCCTTTCTTTGCACTACATCATGAATTCTAGCCCATTAGCAGGTATTATTAGCATTTTATTGCCACTACATACCAGAGAAGGAGTGCCAATATTTTGTCTATAAATGCAGAATTTCATTGAATTTTAAGATCTGATAGTGCTTAATGATATAAGGGAAGGTCAAGGGTTTTGCAGTAACGAGATGATAACAACAAGAGGAAAGACGCTTATTTTTAAAGCACAATTCATGACAAAATATTACTATCATTCAAGTCATATTCTAGTATTAAATTTGTTGTGCACCCCATATTTATTATTTATTAACCCTACTCTCAAATATAAAATTTTAGCAAACCTTTGCTAGGTGAAAAATAAAACAAATTCCCATATGGAACATGCGTTTTTCACTCTTCTGAGAATTGAGCATATTTGATGAAATAAAGTCTTTTGGTTAAACTCATTACATATTGCTGAGTCACCACCAATAAGTTCTGCTACTATTCTTACCAATATTTCTTGGTTATTACCATGGATAAAATTTGGCTCAATTGTCTCTTCCCTCTTCATTTGTTATAATTTTCATCTCTCTCCCTTCTAGCCATGAACCCTTCATATGGAATTGATAAATGTAAACTGGCTTAGTATATATTTTTTAAATGATCTTTGATGTCTAATGTCATGTCCAAATGTAATTTAACCACTTTCCATTATTATACTAAGGTTAAATAGACACATTCTATCTAGGCTTATACCTACTGGCACTTCTTAATTTTCCTTATTTTGCCTCATAATTTTAACATTTTTCATTTGCAGAAAGCCTCCATTTCCCTTTCTCTCTCATTTAACATTGTGCTTTTTCAACCTATGTATTAGTTCTTAGTTTGAGATCATGATGTGATTCACTTTTTAAGTTAAGCATACAGTTAGTCATTACCTCCTTTTTTATTTTCCCATCATCTCTCATGCTAACAATGGTGTTGAATCACTTTCTCATTCCCCATTCTCATGACTTTTTCCACAGCACTTGCCATTCATCCATATTTGTGTTCTCCCTGTCTTTCTGCCAATCCTCTCATCTCATTATTCTTCAGCACAATTTGATAAATTAATTCCTGGGCAACAAACTTATTTCTTTACATTTTGACTACATTTTTATCTTTGAATTTTCACACCATTTTTATCATCTTTATTGTTGTAACTAAATGTATTCTTGCTAATTCATGGTCTGACCCTACAACCCAATGCTTAACGTAAAAATATAATATTAATGTGCTTAAAAGATTAAAATTTAATAAGAGTTGTGAGTGTACATTTTTAGAGAGAGGAGGTTCTGTTTAATTCCAATCTGGTTTTATAGACATGGTTCCAGCATATGCAGGTCACCATTGAGTAAACAGGTATTGTACCTATATACATTGATATGTGCTAAATCACTGGTTTATTAGTAAGCTGTTAATACAATTTTTCAAATTTAATAGGATTCTCTCCTGTTGAGTGCATGGCACTGTTCAAAAATTAACATTCATTGAATATTTTAGTTCAATTGATAAATTTTTATCTCAATATATTTACCGTGAACATTCCAATTTTAATTTACATTCATGTGTGTGATTAAATTAGAATTGGGTTTTAATTATGTGTATGTACTGCTCATTTTCTCTGAACAATGATTGTCCTATACCTAGCCAGGCTTCCTAACCTTGATTCCATCCTATCTATGCAAGTATCAAAACCCTATTGTTTATAGCACCCATAAGCTGTTCTACGAGCAACCTTTATAACACCTCTTTTCAACATCCATTACTCTTCTCATGATTCTCTCAACCTTGTTACCAATAATAATCCTTATTCTCGCCCGTATATTTACTTTGGGAACTATCTCACCCAGAACACCATCCTGTCCCTATTTTATATATGTATTAGACACCTAATCTATCCTCATTTCTGCTTACTCTGACTCAGCTTTGCCAAAATTCTGATTACAACTAAATAATTTGGAAGATTACATGACCAAAACCCACCCCTTAAGTCATATAGTTTCAGAATCTACATATGTATTCACACTGTAAATCTGTATTCCTTGGAGAGAGGATTTATGCAATTTTCAGTCAGCTTTCTCAATAGCATTAGTCCACCATGCTATGACATCTCAAAGAGAATAAAAGTTTTTCTAAGTGTCTTGCAAAGGTAGATACAAGTTCTACTTTGACTGTTTTTCATTTGACTCATTACATTTGTGTTCACAATGAGTTACTTTTATGTGGAGTAAATCATTCCACCTGCCACATCAGTAGAAAGTAACAGAGAAGTTAACATAATTTTCACTACACCAAAATTGTAGGTAAGACAACAGATTTGGGGTTGACAAAATCTCATTATCATTTCTCATTAATATATTTTCAGCAGACAAAGAATAATACCTATTCAATGCATATGAATCAATTTGCCACATCTTCAAACAAAAGTAGGAATCAATAAGAAGAAATGCCTAATTTATTTAAGCATCAATGCATGTACATCTGTAGTGGCTACCCTCTTTTTTCATAAGTTTTCTTAAGTAAATTTTTAATCACCAATTCATTACCGCTTTATATACTTGTTTCATATCTCTACCATTAGAACATATCAAGAGACATCATACTCAAATCAATGAAACAGTCATTTAAATAAAATCCTCAAGATGAATGCATTTGGAAATCAGTACATTTTTACTTTTACCCATAAAATGAATGTCAATGGTTGTTGTTTTGGTGTTGAACTATTTCCATGTAAGTGTTTTTGCTCCTGTTGTTAGTTATGAGGTGGGCAGAACTATCTGTTTCCTCATTACTATTCCACATTTGCAGTTGTAAACATTAATCTATATGGTTTCCCTGGATACATGTACAGTTAAGAGGGAGGGTACCTACTGGGCATACCTATTTCTTAGAATAACCAGGAGACAATTTACTTACTCTCAAGCAACTATCCTTAGTTTCAAATTTATTAATGAATGTTTGCATGTTTCTGAAAAAGTCAGATATGTCAAACGTTGTAGCTGTGGCTATATCCATGAACCCTCAAATTAATGCAGCTGTCGGCCAGGCACTTTTGCAAACACTTTTCAGTGATCTTAATGGTTAATATTATTATACATAGGATTAAAGCATAATGTGCCTTTAATATATATTTAACATTCTTTAATATTCACTCTTGGGAAATCAAATTACATGGATTCCATGGATATAAATATTCCATCCAAACATCAGGAGTATTTTCACTACTTATAGTTATGTTATTATTTGAGGTTGTGGAAAAGCTTGTTGTGATAATTTTTGTAAAATTAGCATTCAGATAGGAGTATGACCATTATAAATCAGTACCAAAATAAGGGAATTAATCTAAGTAAGTCAGTTGCTGAGGGTATTGGGCATGAGAAACCATTTTTGAAAATTCTCCATTTGGCTATGATACTTATTTTAACAGGTTTATTTAGCTCATTGTACTTACTTCAGCTCTTGAGTGAGAATGGAAATGATATTTCACATCATACATGACTATATTCATGTGTTCTGATAACCAAAACATAGCACATTTAAAATATGCCAAGATCTGAAATATTGGAATAAAAATGGATTGGTTATTATAAAACCTCATTTTTTCCTCTAAATCAATGCAAGTTGAAGAATTAAATAATTACTCAAAGAAATATATCACACAACTTAAAATATGATTTACGATTTACCCAACCAATAAAGTGTTTATGTAGGATGTATCACAGTGTTTCCTTCATCATTGTGGACATTATACACTTACTAAGATTTTCAAAGGAGATGTGAAATCTGGAAAATTTCAAGGAATGGTTCTTTTAATTATGCACTTGTATTTGAGAATGTGAATATATCTGTTATGATAAAAATGTGTCACATTTTATGGGAAAAAATTCTCCTTGTTTTCATGTCTTTTGTACTAAAAATTTAATAAACTGATGACTATTCAGTGGTTCTGAAGTTTCTTTGGAAACATTTTTGCTGAGGCAATAAAGTACAGTGACCGTTGCAATTCAACATTTGTTATTTGACAATACAATTCAGATGAAATACTGCACTTGTGAGTGTGTGGTTTTTGTACCATTTAGTGTTTGTAATTTTTCTTCGAGTTCAATCAGACTCACTACTGTTACAGTGATTGGGATGGGCACAGTGATACAGTGATTGGCATTGATCTATTTTCTCTTAGACTCATGCATGGGAAATAGTGTTTTAAAATTTGATAGTCTCACAATTTAACACCCATTTGGAGATGGATTAGTGTAATATTGCAAGATACCACTGTATAAGAAGGAAACAGATTTTGATGTCATATCTTGCACTAAAAAAAAGATCTTTGGCTTGGTAGGTTTACCTAGAGTAAAGTAACTTAGTTAACTGAATGAATGGGGATATCATGACTTGGAGATTGATACCATGGGCTAAGAAAAGTGACTGTCTTCAAAAGGTCAAAGAAGCTTGCAAACTAAAGTGATCCTCAAGCCCTAAAGCAGTGATTCCCAGCCTTTTTTGGGAGCACCCTTCAGACTGAGGATAGAGTCTTGAGGCATGCTTCTTAGATTTTTTTAATTCATCCAATTGGGCTTGCCTCTTTATCATCGAGGATAGTTGGTGCTTTACAGTAATTAGTTCTCAGGACGAAGAAGTGCTTTGATTACTTACACCATCTTAGGGATGTGAGAGTAACCAATTCAGAAGTTGGTCCTGCTAAAAATTTTATGTTATCCCGCATTGATCCTGCATCACCCATAATTCTGATTATCTCTCATCTGATACCGTGTGGAGGAACAACTTTAAACTGATAATTTCATAGAGTCAAAAGTCATACTTCTCAAATCTTACCAGATAGATGTTAATATGTATCTGGGAAAATAGACTGGCCCATAGCTATTTCCCAGCACCCTGAATTATCACAGCATACCAGTTGGGAACCACTGACCTACAGAGTTTGTATCTTACTGTACAAAGTAGATTCTTCATTGCATTGGATGAAATTGGAGTGAACTTTCCAGGCCTGGTATATAAATTGCCTCTGGATTCCACTCAGTTAATCAAATATTCTTACATATTAACATCTATCTGGTAAGATTTGAGAAGTATGACATTTGACTCTATGAAATTATCAGTTTAAGTTCCTCCACACGGTATCAGATGAGAGATAATCAGAATTGGAGTCAGCAAAGTTGACTAAATCCATGTGTTCAGTGAGGAAGAAAATTACGTTCTCCACACACGGAAAAAGTGATAATGCATACTGATGTCAACGAAGTAATTAGTTAATAATCCACTCATCAGCATGGTGAAAGTGAAGAGGTAGGGATATGAAGGGGGAGGAAGATATATGACATTATTTTTGAAAGGTGATACAGTTATGGAAGTTAAGCAAATGAACAAGATAAGATGAGATGGAAGTGAAAATATATGCAGCAAAACGATAGAATGCATTAAAATAACATAAGAAATGGTGATACAGATAAAATGAACAAATAAAAACCCTGGGACAACACAACTCATATGGGTGTTCAGGGTAAATTCAAACATATCTAATTTTTGGATAAAAGAAGGCAAATTGTTTGGGTGTGAAGACGTACCTATCAAAAAGAATAAAAGCCATGAAAGTAAAGTCTGCTCTCTTTAGAAATGCAACCAAAAAATAAATTTTAAATTCAGTTTGGGTCAAAGTAACCTGTCTGGGAAGTCTAGTGTTTATGTACACATGCCAAATTTTACATAAATAGTTACTTGTGACTAACTCTATTTATATATTCAAGACTCAGAATTGGGTCACAGTGGTAAAAGTGGAGCTAACATCTTTCCAAGCTGCATATTGTGTGTTATGTAATGACATTAAAGGGGTGAGTATTTCATTCATTCATGTACCTTTTCCAAAGAGTTTGGCTGGAGCTTAGAAATTCTGATGCATAGTGGAGGAAATTGAGAATTTTCACATTGTTGTAAATCTTTTTCTCACACACCGGCAATGAAACACTTTAACAAATGTGTGGGAATGAGAGGATTCATGGTAGTCCTATATGAAGCATAATAAGAATAAGTCATTACTGAAGGAAAATTAAAGCAGGGGTAAGTATGATGGTAAATGAAGGGAGGTAAGTGAATTTTATCTTGGTATATGTTTGTTGGTGCAACACATAGTCTCATGGATTAAAATTATGAGCATAGTTAAGTTTTTTTCTCTCATACACATTTATGTTTTTGCTGCTGGATATGCTGTGTATTGTGGCATCAACAGACATGATAGCAACTGTATTTATTGAGAATTCAAAGTTTTACAAAATAACAGAGAGACACTCATGCTCCGAGTTTCAAATGAATAATCGTCATCATCAGTGATCTGATGAATCTGGGTCGTGAATGTGTTTAATCCTCTATTTTATTTTGAAAAAGTTTTATTTTTCAATAAATACTATTGACAATGGAGTAGGTAGCACAAAGTTACAGAGGACAGAGTTACATTAAAATGATGTCAATACATGAGAAAAATATTGGCCATGTGAAGTAAATTTTATAGATCACAGAGCATCTGAAAATGCTAAGTATGCTTTTATATAAAACTCTCTTTAATGTGTTTCTATTGAACTGTCCCCTACTAAACAGGTCTCATTTTAGATGTATTCTCTCCATCACTGTGATAAATGATCACATCTTAGCACTGCAGTGTGCTAATCATGTGGGGAAAAGGAAATGAAAACCCGGGAAAATATTCTGATTTCACCACTTAAAGTGAGTTTTTTCTAAAGTAAATTCATAGGAAATGGAAGAATTCATCTTCTTTTATTCTTTTCTACCATTCTTAGGAATCCAATATATAGTAGCCGAAGGAACACAATACAATGGAATGCTCTGAATGGAATAACTGCATGCATTGGTATTTCTAGCTTTCTCATTTCAACTCAGATATAATTTGTTTCAAATGTGAAGGCATAAATTGAGTTTTAAAAAAATCTCTCTACTATTATCGTGCCAATCTGTAACCTATTAGCCACTGCATGTCATTCAGAACCAGAGGCCTATATTTGATAAGTATGCACTGGTGGCACTTAATATTTTGGAGGACCTTGGTTAGAGCCAGTCACTTCCATTGCGGTCTCTATCCCATTCAAAGAAATGAATTCTGGGTAAATTTATCCTACGATTTTTAATTTAGGGTTTCTGTATTGACTCCCTTTTGAAAACTTCCCTTTCACATGTATGCTCAGTCAAACTTATTAAATTTAATTACAAATAATGCTCTAGTATGACACTGGATTACTAATGAACAGCAACTACAGTGATGCTATTATATTTTTATATTTTACTAGCTGAAGGTGCCCATTGAAATTCAATGGGAGGGAGAAATATAATAAATACGAATATTAAGAAGATTAAACATTTTTCATGAAGGGGTGAAAGAAAATTTTGCTATGGAGTTAGCTATGGCTCCAAGTCACTATTGGAACCATCATCATCATCATGGGTCAACAATCCTAGGATTGGTTTGATGCAGCCCTCCACTCCATTCTTCTATCGGCCAACCTCTTCATATTAATGTAAGTCCTCTCGTTTACATCCTTCACAATCAGTTCCATATATCTCATATGAGGCCTGCCTTTTTCAATCTTCCCGTTCACTTTTCCCTTGACGATTGTCTTCATCAGGCCATCATGTCTTAAGATGTGGCTGATTAAGTTGTCCCATCTTCTTTTTAGGATTTTCAGTAGACATCTCTTTTTCTCCTACTCTTCTTAAGACTTCTTCGTTTGTCTCTCAGTCGATCCATTTTATCTTCGTCATTCTTTGGTAGCACCACATTTCAAATGCTTCCAGCCTTGACTTCTCTGCTGATGTTATTGTGCATGCTTCACTGCCATAAAGTAAAATGCTCCAGATGTATGTTCTAATGAAATGATCCCTCGAGGGAGGGAAATGATCATTTCCACACTTATATTTGCAACAATAAGCAGAATATTCTTTTGGTAAAATGCCCTTTTTGCCTGAGCAATTCTACTGGAAATTTCTCTTTTACTTCATCCATCCCTGGTTACTGGACTTCCCAGGTAACAGAATTCTTCCACATCCTCAATTTTTTTTTTCCTAGTTTAGCATTAGTCCTGGCTTCCTTTCCCCTACTGCATACCAATACCTTAGTTTTCTTTTCACTGATAATCATTGGAACGATACATATAATTTAAACCAATGTAAGCATCTAATTACTGCCTGGACTCATACCTGGGCCTTTACAAAAATAAGAATGTTATTTAGAACCTTTCAGGCCAGAAGAAACAAAGGAGGTTAGATGGGGATGCATACAAATGTCTGTCTATTCTTATCAATGAGGTCAGATTCAGTTTTTTGGGAATGATAGTACCCACCTTTTCAGAAAAAAATTCTCTGCCTTTTATATATGTTATGTTTGCCTCAATATTCCAAATTCATGACAGTGGTATCAATGAACTTTCAATGGATACGTATTAATGAATTTATTCCAATTAGAGTAAATTGAAAATTTCTTTTAACCTAGTGCAGATTTAGCCTTCTTAAACCAGGTACTTGTCGCTCAGTTGTGATGCCTCAGGTCACTACCCGTAAAGAAGAAAAACATTCACAATTTGAGCATCGCTGAAGCATTCATTTAAATTCTCCTAATTTTAACCAAATGCAAACCTTCTGAATGTTTGAGCATCAACAATGTTTTCATTTTGGAGGAGAAAATGGCAAAGGCCTTAGCAACGCTCAGAAAAGAACCGAAAAAAACAGTAAATTTCAACATAAATTGCACATTGCGAAGAAACCTCTAAGGTAAAGTGTAGATCAGTTAGGAGAATAAAAAAGTTTAAACATTTTCCCATTAAATACAGAAAGAATGAAAGAAATCTATTAACATTTAGTTATTTTACTGAGTAAAAGAAAAAACTCTTGCCTTACCATAAATTGAAAAAGTCATTTTAAACCAATTTAAATACGTAATTGGCGCCAGAAATCGAACCCGGGCCCTGAGCCTTTTTTATATAGCCTATAGCACCTTCTAGTGTATACACTAGAATCCTACAAAATTTCAGCTCAATCGGTTCCGTAGCTTTTGAGGAGATGCGTAACGAACATAGGCAGACAGACAGACACCACTTAATTTTGATATATTAGTATGATAATTGCTATTACACATATTTAGGCATGCTTAAGGAAGAGTGTTCTCTTTATATTCATTTGCTCATTTGACCAATCTCACAAAATTTTAATTTTAAATTATTTCTCCTAAATATATTTTTTAAAAGCTAATGAGCATTCTCAGTGAATTCTTCATGAGTCTTCATCCAAATTAGATTTCTATCTCCACCAACATTTATAGAAATAATTCCCTCAATATATTCTGGGCAATGCTGTAAATCAAAAGTTGAAATACTTTTGAAGAGTTTGCCCAGAAGACACAATGGGATTGCATAAGAGCTTTCTTCTAATGAGCATTGTTTAGTTAATTTTTATAATCCTAGATTAACACCATAAAATGAAATTACTTCACTCCGAGAAGTTTAATGGCTCCATAATTCAATTAATATTTAAATTTAAATAAGCTCATGTAAATTAATGATTAGAAAATCAAATCCTTAGGAAACATTCTTGACCCTAATGGTAGAACATGACAAATTCAATCTTTTATCAGGACTCTTATCTGAATGACCTGTCAAGCTACAACTTTGAGGAATATAGAGATACATACTTTCAAAATATCCAAAAGAAATTCAGTATAAATTGACTCATCTAGTACCAAAAATTTTAGTGAATTTCATGTTTATTTTGAGTGAAAATATTCAATTGGGTTATATTAAAAAAGGGTGAATTACAGTTATTATTTGGTCAAGATATAGCTTGAATTGACTATGAGATAAATTTGGTACTGCCTTTCTCCTCGTCTCCAAGGGGAATACAATATCTCACTTAGAGCGTATAAATTAAATTTCAGTCTCATGAATTCAACAATTGTCACCCATTATAGCTTGAAGTACCATTTAAAAATATGATGCTCCTACCCTAACTTTAAAGTGATGAGTTACTTCCATAATAATTTGCCACCATCAGAACTGCTGCAAGAGTAAGAGACACCTTTGTGTGAGCTAAATCCTTGCCCTTCAAATCCAATTAAACCAATCTGTAAATCCAAGCAACATTAATATGATATAGTGCCCCTCTGATGAGCCTCCTTTGTACTGGGTAAAACCTAACCTTGATCAAGGAGCTACGACATGAATAGATAATTATTCACTCCAATCAGCAATGGCTCCAGTGGCTGCATTAACAAGCTCCTCGTATGTAAGGTACCTACTAATTTCAACTCAGTCAGTGCTACATTCACCTTCAATTGAGCTTTGTGAAAAGAGTACTCATTCTTCAATGCTCACTCCCTAAGTGGATTGTTGTGAACGCCTTGGTGTCATTACTTTAGAGTTGGCTAACGTGTATCTCTCAACATTTCCCACTACCATAACCATATTTTTTCACATTTTATTTTCCAGTTTCACAAAAAAAAACCTAGTAATTTTTATTGCACTAATGCACACAAATATCACCTAAAATCTTATTTCAACATACCTGCTTAATTTCATCTTTCCCCACATAGATATGATTCTTTTGCGAAATATCTTCTTTACTGACTCGTTTGTACAAATCACCAATATTTCCCAAGTCTAGTTACTAGTGGTGGATGCGTTTTTCAAAAGTATTTCAGTCAACATTTCCATGTCTCGCGAAAAACATGAATCCTCAGAGAGCAAAAGAGTCTGGGCACATTGGCATACACAGGATTTCCTTCTGGGGGGTTTCATTAATATGTATGTGATCATCATAAAATGATATTTAGATTATTATTTACTAAAACCATAATTAAATTAAAATTCTCTTTTCGCGAAGACCATTCAACTAATTTTTCAGCCCAATTAGTAACATTCTAAACGCTAGTGCAAAATATAGTAAATTACAGGAATGTTTTTGGGGGGTTTAAACCCTAACCCACCCTGACGGTACGCCACTGGCTGGGCATAACAACTAGTCTCCCATTAAAGGCATTACGACCTAAAAGTCGGTCAACCCTGGATTTCTTTCCAGACTTCCTCATATCCCAACTTATCCCTAATTACCACTTTCCAACGTTAATGGCTCTAATTACCCCATATCTCAGGCACCCAGAGAAAAAATTTCACAAAGTTTTTTAGCAAAAAAATGCCTCGAAACACACCAGATTTTCTGGCGGTAATTATCGTTGCTCGCAAACCCAAACAGGAGATTAACAGTTCGAATACCGCCGTGCTACAGAAATTTGGTTTGTATTAGGTGGAAGGAAAACAGCATTTTGATGGCGTTTTTTTCAATTCTTCATTGGACAAAATACCAAATCACGAATTGCAGCCTCGATAAATATTCTCGTTTCTCCCCTCATTTCTCAAATAATTTGAAACATTAACAGTTCCAACGCCCGTCCCATTTGCTTCTTCTCCTGGTTCGACAAAAGAAAACCCACTCCTCGAGATGAGTAGACCCCCTCTCCTGCAAGATATCGTCGTAATGCGAGTGGAAAGATATTCTCTCAACTCCGCATAGGGTAGCAGGTATCCAGGGAGTATAGAGAACGCACTACTACCCGTGGTTCCAGTTTACGCTTCCGACCCTGTGGCCGAGATGTAGGAAGCAACGTATCCTTTTTATTACCCAACGGTTTCCTTGTAACTTCCGACACCGAGGAATCACCGTTGCCATTAGGGGAGGCGACCAACACCCAAGGTATTTCGTGCCATTGAGGATTGAGCGAGAATTTGGAAAGAGGTGGGCATTTGGGAAGCTGAGGAGAAAAAAAGAGGTTGGAGAGAAACCCATCGTCTGCATTAGCTTGCTATTAACGAAAGGTTCCAAGGGGTTCCCTGTTTTAAATGCCATCCAACTGTCGGAGTATTGAACTTCAAGTGCTCTCTACACTACAGTCACGTAGGGACCGCAGTGTAAAATCTGTCACTGCTGGGATTCAAATCCGGGTCCAGGGATGGGAAGTTCTCTATTCCCTGCACTTACCCGATTCCCATCCAAAGAAGTACGCTTCCGATCTGAGCGAGGAGTAGCCCATAAATTTTTCAAATAATGAATTTTATTTTAATTTCCTAGTGGATGAAGCATGACATCGTATCATTGATTACCGTGAACAATAGTGAAGCTGCATTTTACTTCTTCATCTCCTCAGATAGTGTAGTACTAATCAGTAAACTCAATAAATACAATGAAATTATCGGTATACTCAATAGATACAATTAAAGGTGAAATGAATCTAAAAATATGGGAAGTAAATATCGGCGTTTTTAAAAGGGACTTATTACGCCCTTATTATAAATTTTAATGTAAACTCTCTCTATTGGCTACTGCCATCATTTTATTCTTTTACCCCCTCATCAACTACATTATAAGATGTAGCTCGGCCTTAATTCACTCTCTGGTGAAGTTTAAACGTAAAACCTTACACAGAGAAAAAATTTACAGGAAAATCATCGCTAATTAAATAATTTATTGAATTATTTTTTCGCATTATGAATAGGAGACTGAAAACGGAAAGAGCAATGAATAAATAAAGTTACGTGTATTTAATCAGTGAATTTAAGACTGTGCAGTCCTCTTTTACAATTAACAATTGGACCATACGAATATCCAAGCCGCGGGCAGTGAAAATCCTCTCCGACTCTAAGATCGGCAGGTGGAGAAAAATACCCCACTGGGGCTGGCAATAATATAAATCTACATAATACCCTGCCAGCCACTGCGAGGGTGTGTAGCAGGGGGTTACCAAAAATTTTGACAGCCACCTTCGACTCCAGACGTAGAGTTTGAAAGTTTAGGCAATAAAGGCTATGAGATCGCTGGATCAAGACCTAAAACAGATATTGCCGCCGGCAGACGTGACTCCCCACCCCTTCTCTCATTCAACACTCCCCATCAGACTCCTTGAGCTCGATATTCCGGCTGGACTGTTAAGGTTGGGAGAGTTCAACTTGATAACTTGAACACATAGAGACGGCATTCAACACTGAGGGCAAGAACATTCAAGTAGAGATCTCGTGTGAAAACGGCAGGGTCTTAACCACCGTAAAATATAACGGAACTGAGCCATACCTTTTCAGACGAGTCCATATGATCCGCGGTCGAAGTCTCTCGAGCTGGCATGCGGCTCAACCCGCTGGTAGCCGGCGACTGGTAGGGAGCTTTGCGACGTTCCATTGCTTACAGGCCTTTAACACAAATCTCAGGAGAGTTGCAGGATTCCTCGTCACTCTGACTCCGACTGGCACACGGTTCGTTGTGTCTTGTGCTCTCGTGGCATCATTGTATAACATGAGCGCTAGATTGGAAAAGAGCATCTCCGTAATTGACGCAGAAAGTTTCATTTTTGAAATCAAAGCGTTCCCTAGTCTCGGGGACAGTGGATGCAGTGAATACTGCAATTGGACGAAGAAGGTACCGAGGTGAGACATAACAGACCGAGAAATAACAGGCTTCAAACATAGGCACAGGTCATCAAAACTTTCAAAGAACGACGGGACCTGAGGAGCATTGCCGGAGTAAGTGGCGTTGCACAGTGGGCTGAAATCGGAACAATTTGGCCAAAACCTCAAAATTCGACTTTTTTTATTTCGAGCCGGGAATGACCTATCCATGTTTTAGAATGTTCACGTTATTTAAAACTGAAGGTCTTATTTTTTTATCACTGTTTATTATATTTTTACAGCTTGTCAAAAATGAAGAAAAATGCGTGAAACTTGGAAGTTGCGATTTTACCAAAATAATTCCAAGTTTGTTCTATTTTTGATAGAATAAAGTGCAAAATTGAATCTTTTCAAAGGCATTTTATATTAGTACCATCCTTTTAGAATATAATGAGCTATATTATTCGGCAAATCACCTAAATTTAAAGATTGTATATTTTATTTACTATTTTACATTTTTTCGCTAAATTTTTAGATAGTGCAGTGATAAAAGTACTTACCGCTCTTTGCCGATCCTGAGATATTTACACCAGCAGCTAGGTTGAAGTCTATTTTATTTGATTGAAAAGAAAAATCTTGCCCCTACTTGCCCCCTTTCTTTTTTTCTTCGATAACGCAAAACGAAGTGGAGTGGCTCCCGTGTACCCTTGGCGTGACGCACTAGGTAGGAAAATCGGGATATTTCCGTTACTGTTTGAGAACCCGGAATTTACCCAGCGTTCATGCACCTTTTGTTCCCTAGCCCTTCTTTCCATGGCCATTATGAGATAAACCCTGCCCAAACGTTTTAGCACATTGCTATAATCCCAGGAGCATAAGTCCATGCCGCGAGACACTCGGGTAGCAATAAACCTAACGGTACTCGGGCTCCCCATGAACCCTTTGCCTATGGCGGCTACTCCACTCACTCATATTTGTTTTCTTAGTTATAACACGTGCAAAGAACATCTGCTACAACTCTACGAATTGGGTTTTCCAAAAATTCTGCCTCTCTGCTATTGGCTCGAATTTTCCCGTAAATCTGTGGCTGAGCGCCGGATATCAGTCTCCCTTCAGCATTCGTTGTTGTGTGTCGAAGTGTCGAAGAACGTTGAGAGAGTTATTCCCCAGCTATGGATTTAAGGAAAGTGACCCGCCAAGATTTACATGATGTGCTGTTGGGGAGAAAAGGAGAGTCAATGGACCAGAAGAAGTCATCAGTTTTAGAGTTTTTATACAAAAAACTCAACTTGAAAGGAGACGAAAGAATGAAATCTTTGCTTGCGGCTTTCATTCAAAAAGAATTTTTTCATCAATATTTTCGGAAGTGGGATCAGTGTTCTAGAACAGACATTAGATTTCGGCAGAGATATAGTGAGTGGTTGAACCAGGAGATAAAACTTCCTCCCGCCGTGCTTGAATATCTCCCTAGTGCATCTGCCTCAGGTGAGTACTATAATTATGGGGAACAATTAGCCGAGGGGAATGGCTAACTTAATATTTTATTCTTTGTTTTCCTTGGTTACTGTTCTTATTTTTTCTCAATTTACCCGCATTTTAGGCTTGTCTAAAACTACTCCAAGTGGAAGGCCAAAAACACATTTTGATAGCGCGAGTGATAGGTCCAAGCGAAGGAAAGTAGAGCAGTTGAGAAGTACCACATCGCTTGAGGCGTTAAGTGCTGCAACTTCTATGAAACTACGCTCTGCTGGAGACAATGCTGCAGCAAAGATTGTTAAAGAATTGACAACTACAACGCCAACAAGAGGAAAGCGAATGCTTTCCAAATGGAAGGCAAGAGTTGCACCACAAAGGGAGCTATCGGAAGAGGAAGCTGTTTCCCTTATTGTAACTGGGCATTTCACAAAGAATCAATACCTGCTCATTCGAGAAACAGCAAAAAGCCATGGCCATAATATTTATCCAAATTATGAGAGGGTTAGAGCAGCCAAAAGGGTAGCTTACCCTGGAGGAGTAACAATTGCAGAGGATAAGTGTGAAGTTGATTTACAGTCGCTGCTTAATCATACCGCCGCAAGGATTCTGTCTTGCGTCGCACTGTCTGGCAAGAACTGTACCAGTAAGACATGTACATTAATATGCAAATGGGGTTTCGATGGAAGCTCTGGCCATTCTATTTATAAACAAATGTGGGAGAAATCGCATCTAAAAGATGACAGCCTATTGGCTACCTCTCTCGTGCCACTTCAACTGTTGGACTCAGCATCAGGTAAACAAAAATTGGACATTTTCGACCGAATATTGAAAATAATATCTGTTACTAACATGCCCTCCTTTTTAAAACAGGTGAACCCATATGGTCAAACCCTCGCCCGTCATCCACTAGATTTTGCAGGCCTATAAGGATTCAGTGGATCCAGGAAACAAAAGAGATTTCATTAGCTGAAGAGAGGAACATAAAAGAACAAATAAAGAATCTTCAATGCATAAATATTGGCAACATTTTAATCAAATTCGATTTAGTACTCACTATGATTGACGGAAAGGTAAGTGCTTTCTATAGATTTTCTTTCTATTTATCTTCCAGATAAATGTTTTGCACCGTAATCATGGAAAAATTACACTTTACGGTTGTGTTTTACAGGTGTGCAGTGCTTTGAATGAATCCAGCTACATGAAATGCTACATCTGCGGCGCAAAAATTTCAGAGATGAATAATATAAAGAGGATGAGGAAAATAAACGTCGATGAATCAAAATATTCGTTTGGTTTATCTATACTTCACTGCTACATAAGGTTTTTTGAGTGTCTTCTTCATATATCTTACCGCTTAGACATAAAAAAGTGGAAGGTAAGTGCTATATAATATTTCTTTATAATTCGCTGTGTGAAGAAATGAAAAGCCAGAACTCCTCACTAAAATTTATGCTTGTTTACTGACAGGTGAAGTCCGTAGATGGAAGCAAACTATCAATGGAAAAGAGGAAAAAGGCCGTGCAATATGCCTTCCGTTCCAGAATGGGCCTAGTTGTGGACTTGCCTAAGACAGGATGTGGAACTACAAATGACGGAAACACAGCAAGACGCTATTTCGCTAACCCAGCGCTGTCCGCGGAAATTTCTGGTAATTAATCATAATAATAGTTCATAGAAATATTATGTCAGAGATTTGCCATGCGCCCACTTTTTCCTTTAAAAAAATCCATACAAAGCTTGAGAACAAAAGGTATTTTCCTTAAAAAAGAGAGCCTTAGCTTTGGTATTATTTGCATGAGCTGAGGATATATTTTTGTAATTATTCAGTGATTCCATTACTTTTACCGTATAAAACCGTGAGTCGTCTATTAATATCACGTGTAAATTAAAGCATTCAATTAATACTCATTTTAACCAAATGCAGTAACTGGAGGTATTTTTTTATTTTTATATAGTGATTTCATGTTTCACCATGTAAAACTGTGAGTCATCTAACGCAATTATATCTGTTACAGGTATTGCTGAGGAACTCATTACCCGCTTCGCAATTATTTTGAGAGCTATTTCAAGTGGGCTCAAAATAAACGATGAGGTATTCTCAAAGTATTGCCGTGATACAGCTAAATTATATGTGAAATTATATCCGTGGTATTACATGCCACCAACTGTCCATAAAGTGCTCATTCATGGAGCAGACATCGTGAAGCACGCAATTCTCCCGATTGGTCAGCTCTCTGAAGAGGCCTTGGAGGCACGACATAAGGATATCAGAAGATATCGGGAACACCATACGAGGAAAATGTCTAGGCTGACCACGAATCATGACCTCTTTCATAGACTGCTCCTAACGTCAGATCCCCTTATTTCCTGTTCTGCGGGAGTCCCTCGTAAGGTGACCAGGAACATACCAGAGGAAGTAAAACATCTTCTCTTGCTTGAGCATAGGAGTGAAGGAGATGAAGAAATGTCTTACTCAGAAGATTTTGATTCCAATGAAGAAGGGGACTGAGAAGGCATTGGAGAGATCAGTAATATAAGCCTCTTAAGCTATTAAGTTTTCTCTTTTATTAGACCTCTTCGATTAATTTTATTATCTGTCAGAATTTCATGTTTTAAGACCTTGAAACACTTTCAAAAACGTAACAAAATTATTTTCACCAGATTTTGAAAGTAAATGTTTCTATAAATCTAAAATACTTTTTCTTTCCGCCATTATCACGAACGTAAAATTTTTGCGAGCCCCTGGATATATGCAACCTGCACATATATAGTTACATTTTTGCCTCTCATTGCCTTTGTTTTTGACATTATGCTCCAAATCTACCTAAATACGTTTCATGACGTCTAAAACATAAATAATCCTTAAAATATTGCCAACATTTGCAAATGGATAAGGTTGCAGAGGGTTTTGGCCAAAATTTTTCGATTTCAGCCCACTGTGCGTTGTGGTGAATTGGAGCCAGTTCACCAGGCTCACATGAGCTAGTTGAAGAGCTCTCTCCGCATTTGACGCAGAACGTTTCATTTTTGAAATCGAAGCGCGTCCTTGTCACGGGGACTGTGGATGCATGGAATACTGCAATCGGACGAAGAAGGTGCCTCAAAGGTTCAAAGTTCGTGCATTTTCTTCCGGCTCTCTCAAGCGCGCTCACGAGAGCTCGTGTGAAAGGCCTCTAAGTCATTTTCCTTCGACTCTTATTGCTAGAAAAGGAAATTTACCATATTAAGCCCAATCAAATCCACATTCGAGAATTATGGAATGTGTATTACCATTAAAATTAGGTTATAAGGTGCCGTAACTTCTTAAGTTATATCAAACTACCAAACCAAACTCAATTAAAAGCTTCGTCCCGGAACATTGACAAAAATCATGCCGTGGACGGTATTCGAACCCGGGAACTTTTGGTATCCAAGCCACTGCTTTACCGACCAGACAACCGCGGCCGGCGATTACGGACAAATGAGGTATGAGTTTCCCATTGTTATTCGCTGAAAACTTCAAAACTAATACAAATGGACAGGATGAGAGCAACATTTGATTTGAGTGCGACGAAGTAATGAGAAGCATTTACTTATTTTTCTACGGAATGTGTAATATGCCACTTCGGATTTCAATAGACTGAATTCTCCATGGCTCATGGTCAAACGTAATAACCGGTAGGTAACGCGCCATCCTGGCAACGGGAAATTTACAGGTTCGAATCCATCCTGGGGCCTCGACGTCGTCCTTATCTTAGGTATAAGTAAGGGTGAGAAGGCACACTATAACCTGAGTAGTTTGCCAAATAAGTAACAATAAAGGAATTCCACCGAGGTAAAAAAATACGAGAGGGTAAGATTACAAAAAAAATTGGAATTCACTGACCTAGTTTTCAGTACGACAATCATTGCCAAGGTCAAGCTTGTAGCAATCAAAACCTAAGGTAGTGAATTAAGTTTATTCGTGGATTGTTGCCGATTGTTCGTCTATCCGTCGATTGTTCCTCTTTTTATCCTTATTAACGCAATGCACATGTATTCGAATTCTTGTTCCTCTTCTGAAAGAAGTCCATTTCATCAATTCATACCGTCTCTGCCACCTCTACTTTCGGCTATTATACTTATCCTTCTGGCATTCTGCGAGCGGTGTAGTTGTAGAGAGAAACCTGTCGCTGGAGGTAGTCTGCTCTTAACGAAAGGAACCTAGAAATTCAAAGTATAACCCGTCATCCAACGGGCATAATTAAACGTGAAGAGCTCTCAACTCAGCTACCAAGGGGGGACCGGAATTCCACTGAAGAATCTGCGAAACCAGGACTCGAATGCGGGACCTTGGGATACTAACCTTGCAACCTTGTGAAACTGCCGCTTTGTCTTTTAAAGAGGACAACTATAAGCGAAAGGCAAGGTTAATTAATACTGATGATTTTCCAATTTTTATATAATTTAATATCGAGAACATATATTTTTCTACTCAATTTAGCATAAAGGTTCATGCACAAAAATAAACACCGTTTCCATTGGCTGTTGCACTGGAATGTTTATTATACGTGGTTTGAGTACTTGACATTTTTAGGCACGCACACTCCAATCATAAATAGATTTCCCGTTCACCTACAAATGACCTTCAGGGTTCTCAAGAGCGTGCTACTCTTTGTCACGATAAATGTTTTGAATGACACGGGCACTTTTCAACATTCAATTATTGAAAAGTGGCCGTGGCTCTCCGATGAAGGACCCATTTGTCCAAAAGAATATTCCTGATTAAGATCCTGTATGTTACCTCGTCCACCACAATTACAACATTATTTCGTTCTGATACAGAAATATAGACTTGTAAATTCCACTGATTTATTGCTAGATTCCTGGGAGCAGCGAGAGATCGGCCTCCATTCTAAGGACCCTGGTCTGCTGAATGATATTACCTTTTTTAACCTCCCTTCACTGCTTTCAGTTGTTTTACCTACGAAAAACCCAAAACCTATTCAAACTACCCTAATTCTTTTCCCGCAACCCACCCTCACATTCCTTCCTCCTCCCCTCCACTGCCTGCTCCCTAATTATATATAAAGGCACTCGACATAAAAAAATTCTTTTCATGTACCTGATGATGGCCTAACGGCTGCAATAAGTTGTACCAGTTATAAAAGTTATAAACCAGTGGAATTCACGAGACTATACCTCTGTATAATTATAAAAGGTACCACAAAATATCGCGTGGTCACTAAGTTGTATAATTTCGTTTCGTTTTCCGTATTAATGCATGCATGGACCTAACAAGTTTTGACCCTTTCGCGTCCTGTGCCCGAGCTATGCTGAGTTCGCACCCCCAGCCTCCAGGGACAAGTGATAGAGTTACACACAATATACTGACTCCAGAGTGTAGCCAAGGCGAAAGAATGGGAGGAGAATCGAAATGTATGCATTGTGAGAAGGTGCGATCTCATTATCAAAGTATCCTTCGAGGTATGTTGCACGATCACACAATCAAAGTATCCTTCGAGTTATGTTGCACGCATTGAGAATCGGGGGGCGAACCATGGTCCCCCCGAATGCAGTTCCTTGGTGCACCAATGGGTGCGTGGGGAATTTCATGTGAACTACAGGTGAAACCGCTCAAAATTTCTTCCGTTTTGCTCTCTGATGCCTCCTTTAGCCGCTAATTGCTACTGTACGGCGTTAAAAAATGAGACTTCTCGCGAGGATTTCCACCATAAGCCCCTGCGCGCGGCGGGAATAGAATTAGTTCAAACGCTTACCACCTTGATTTTTCACTTCCATTCGTGAAAAATGGCCGCCTGTGATACGTCTGTAGTCAATGAACATTCCAAGCTGCACAAATGCGACCTGTTGTGTGCCTTGATAGACATTAACAGTAACACTCACTGTCGGGAACTGAAAGAGGAAGAAATGGCGGAATGTATGCATCAAGAATGTTTTACAGGTTGTATATAACTTGCAGTTAAAATAATAATAGAGTAAGTGATTTTGGTTAATCCCAGGTCTCTGATACACGCAGTTAAATTTTTATAAGTTAGTTTACTATAAATTATAGCTATAATCGTAATTAATGCCATGATGATATTAATCGTGGCAAACAGGTAACAAAGGTAACGGTTGAGTCCGAAATAAAATGGAAGAATGTAAATCTGTTATTTGTGAGGATAGGCGTCATCAACAGTCAATATTTTCAAGTAAATGCTCCTGTTTTCAGGGCTTCATAGTTTGCGGCTATTGACACCAATCAATACGCTCTTGAATATTATCACGATCAAAATAATAAGAATCAGTTACAACACTCATTAATCCGTTCAATTATTTGACATTTGAATTTCTTTGTATCGGAGTTTTCAGCATTTTAGGTTTTGTTATAATGACAAAAAATGGAATGAAATGCTCTGATGACGAAGGATTTTTTCAAAGTTATTGCGTTTGTTTTGCTCAACTGTACACGATATAGATTGTTGGTAGATTTCAAGGCGCTGAAAAAGCTCTGGTTACATCCGAACCTTTTTATCTAACTAAATACTACTCTTAATTCTAGAACAAACGTGATAATTTAGTTTTCGGGTGTTTTTCTGTTGACCGGGGGTCTCGGATTAAAACCGCGGGGGAACACATCAAGCCAAATCGAAGCTGGGTTATTTTCTTGATACCTGACATTTCTGGAAAACTGCCAGAGGTGCGGGAAAAGGCTACCCCCCTTTACCTTGGCATGTCACTTTTTGGCACCGCTGGACTATTTGGTGAGCTCTACTCTCACTAACCCGACACAACTTTACGAACGCAGCTTTTTATCTCGGGACAAACACATCATCCATGAATGATTTTAACCGAAGACCATTAGGTTACAGAGTCGGCGGGTTACCGACCTGGCTACAATTTTCCTCACATGAGATATACACCACACTAACAGAAAAACCTGAAATAAGTGTGCGTCTTCATTCGATGCATAAATTATGCCATTTGCGGTTACGAATTTGACGGAATGCCGGCCTAAACTTAAGGGAATAGCAATACGCACAGATTGAAAATTAGACCACAACAAACCATTTTCCTCCTCTGACCCTCTAAGTAACTCTTCCAGACATGGGTACCCATACAATATTTTCCAGGGGGGGTCAAGACATAGGTTAAAGTAGTGGAGGGCCCGAGGAGCCCTCTCCCCGATTGTTTCGTAAATTTAAGGTCTCAGGAGTACATTTTTGGGACGCCTTAGGTGAATGACAATTTTCTAAATTTGTTGCTAAACCATCGATTTAATTAAAAATATTTATCGTTTTTTGCAGAAAAAAAAATTTCCCCAGGAGTCTAAGGGAGTCGGGGAGTGGGGGCGGGGGGGAGGGGAGGCGGACCGCGGCCCTGCCCCTGCCGACAACAGTTGTCACATATTCATCATAAAATATTGTTTTCTCCTCGATCCAGCTGCATTGAGAGGGTAAGTTTAGCAATAGGGCCACCTTTCGACTCCAGATTTTGAGTTTATATACACCTTTTACACCTTCGCTCCTACATCACACTCACTGTTATCGACCCTTTCACACAACCACTCTTCCTCTCATTTAACTTCCAATGGTCGAGCAAAAGAACGATTTCATTCATGCTCCAGCACCTGATCCAAAACTAACTTTTCCCAAGTGAAATGAAAATTTAACTTTGTAGTTCCGTATAAATTTACTAACGAAAGATCCGGGTTTCAACGCCCAACGTCATCATCAGGTGAAGACTTTAGAATATATCATGCATATTTTGCACTTGGGTATGGGTAGGGACAGGGCTCGGGGAGTGAGGAAGGGAAGGAAGAGGTTACGGTGGAGGCAACGTTTGGAGGTGAGTCATTGAGGTATTGTAAGCTGGTGGGAGGGGGAAAGCAGGAGGAGTCAATCATGAATAGGTTCCATAAAGTTGTGCCTGAAACCACCAGTTTCCCCCAAGTGGTGAGGAAAAAACCCACAAGAGGTGACGGGCCTAGGGATAAAAAAAAGGAACAAGGAAGGAAAAGTGGTATTTTAGCTCTCACGCTTTAGATCGAAAAAAGAAACCAGAAGAAGAATATATACCAGAGTGCGGCATAAAAAGACAAAATAAATAGTCAACGTGTGGAAATAGGTCAACTCTCACAAATAGTAGTAGCCCGGGGTAAATCGATCTTATAAATGTGAAGAGAAGTGGGTTAGGGAGGGACTAGTCACCCAAATGTTTATTTGTGCAGCGTCACCCTGTTAAGCCCTCCATCGAGTGTACTTTCCCGCATCTAAATCGAATCAGGAAGGAGGAAGGGAAAATTGTTGTTGTTTGCGGTGTTTTCAGGGGAGATGACCAAGAGTTTAGGGCATTGGCACAAAAGAGGATAGGTGGGCATTTGGGAAGTGGGAGATGGAAGAGTGAAGAGAGAACCTGAACTAATTGATCTGGAACAGGGGTTCCTCATATCCACCTTTTTTGCAACTGATGACCTTATACCGTAGCCACACCTTCTTATCACATGTCACAGGAACATATGCAGATGTATTCCTTTTCAAATCCTACCCCCTACAAGATAATTGAGGAGACAGGTCAATGAGGCACTTAGAGTTTCCATATTTTGAGAATATGACTATGTAATTGGTTTTTGAAGAGAGAGATTGAGCAAATAGATTTGTATCAATAAGTTACATTTTGAGATACATTGAGAATATATAATATTTTAAGTTCATAATGTGAAATAAAATTATTCTGAGCTCGGTGCATAAAAACATTTTTCAATCACCACAATACCCTAGCATTACCAGAAATATTCCAAAAATGAGAGCAGCAATTCAGCATCCATGATAGAGAATAAATATTTTTTATTTCATTTTTACCTTTATTATAGTGTACTGCCAATCTCTCTTAGCCCTTTAGAGAAGCCTCTTTCTATCCTCTTTCCCATGCATCTAACAGTCAATGCATCAAAACGTTCAACATCAAATTTTCATTTACCAATTTCTCAATTTGATAATTCTCCCCTCTCAACTATTTTTATCCTCTCTCCTGAATTCTCACATTTCAGAACCATTATCCAGCACAGTATCCATATCAAATTCTGATCAGATTTCCTCTTC
Source organism: Platycnemis pennipes (assembly GCA_933228895.1). Lineage (NCBI taxonomy): Eukaryota > Metazoa > Arthropoda > Insecta > Odonata > Platycnemididae > Platycnemis > Platycnemis pennipes. The sequence goes on along the minus strand of OW121847.1, from coordinate 68,906,215 downwards.
TTAACATGCTTAATGTCTCTTTAAAGTTTTCTTCTGTAAATAAATTCCACGTTCACCAATTAATTCTTTTAATATTGCTAATACCGGTTTTCATTTTCAATACAACCCCAATCTTACTTTAACTATCAAATTTATCCCAGAAAATATTATTACTTTTTGTTTTTATAGTTAATCACATACAACTGTGATTGATGATATGAGTATTATTGTGATATGGGGAACTTGATAAGTGGATGACTTTAATTCAATCAGTACACTTTGTATCCATAAATTACAGGTAAAAATGAAATAATCAACTCAAATTCTCTTTTTTTCAACTCTTTTATCTTAACCATTAAAGCCATAAGTCTTTCAATAAATTCTCAATTCACTTAAATTCTGTCACCTTTCAATGTATTCCAGCAAACTGCACTCCTATTCTACTATGTATAAAGGTGTACCTACTACGGAAACATCAATTTCTCAGGGTGCCATATCTCATGCCCTTCTTCATTATACTAATCCTCATGCAAATGATAGTCATAATGTCTTTTAAGAACCTCATTACTTTAGCTACACTGTAGTTAATTTTCATTGCATACTTCTTGCTCTGATCATGCAACATGGCCAGCAATGATTAAAGGTCATTGGCTGACTGGTAAATAATATCTCTTGGTTAGATTTAACTGACTAGAAAAGCTCACACCTACTTATCCCATACTGGTCCCATATACTGGTACCTTCTATGCTTTTCTCATCACTTCTTCTTATAGTAATACCACTGGTGGTAACAGGATACCCTGCCTCACTCCCCTGTATAACACAATTCTCTATATCTCCTACTCTATCTTGAGCTGACTGGGATACAAGTGAATTTCCCATAAGAAACCTATTCTTCTAGTCAATTCCTTATTTTTTCCTATATTTTTAATTACATACCTTGATACCCTGACAAAATTCTCAAAAATAACAAAACCAACAATTGCATCTAACAAGATTTATTTTTACTTGATAGTTTAAATGCTGATTTATGTATTTTTTTAATAAATGATACACCACTCTCTTTCTAATTAGATAAGTGGCACATTATTTGATGCAGCATTTATTATTTCTGAGAGATTTTTACAGGAAATAAATATCAACTCAAGTTAAAAAATCATCCTGCTGCCCTCAGAGTTCCCCTCCCTGAGAGCACAAAATTTGCAGTACGTATACCTAATGTAAACCCTTTTTAATGTCTACATCAGGTCTACGTCTGTTGCATACCAGATTTAGATACCAAAATTGGGTTTACATTAAGTATACTCTAAATATTGTTCTCATTGTTTTAAATCAAGTAAGCAATTAAATGTTATGTGACTGAGGGAAACGATGCTATGTCTTGGCTATAATCAGTTTCCATTTCAGTGAAAGAATAAATACATCGATAACCAAGTGATCACTTGTGAACAGAGAGATGAAAACATATGAAAGTCACCCTGTGCACTCTTCCATTCGGGACCAAGCCCCCTGTGTCATATTGACGTCATGAACACTTATCAATGAGCGAAGGGCGGCTTCTTCCACCCAATATTCTTCTCCTTTTCTTTTTAGCAGAAAGTTTATTGTAAGTGTTCAGGCTACGCACTTGTCCTGCACAGAGTGGCACGCTGCCCCCCCACTCCTGCCGTATCGGCAACTAGAGGAATTTTCCAGGGTAATGCTTATTCCTTTCCCTCTCCGTGTCTAACAAAGGGACTTTTAGCCTTTTCTTTAAGGCATTGAAATCCTCGGTGCCACTGTCGGCCACGAGTGTAGTGACCCTTTCTCTTGGCCCTTGGGCCATAGGGTGGGTGACGCCAGGGGCATTTGGGTTTTTACAGTAGTACCTAGTATGTTGAGTGCGATCTCGTGAAGTGGATGTGTCTTGCGTCCTGCCGTTAGAAAGTGAAGGGTGACCGCGCCTTTAGCTAATAGTACCAGGATGTCGAGATATTTGACAGTGCATGAAATAACTGATCTATTAGAGACAGAAGATTACATGGAAGTACGTGATATCATCATTGAACCCCCTGATAACGCAACAGAACCTGTGTCTGACGAGGACTCCGGGGATGAAGATGGTGGAACAATTAATAATCTTCCCAGTTCATTGCTGCGCGCTCCTGCTCATCTCATTCATGGTTCTTCTGACGAGAACTTTGACCATGCTGACCTTTTGCTGATACCGGATGGTGATACTACTGAAAATGACGGTGCATAGGCTTCTGCTTCGCCTCAACCTCTTCTTGCTCAAAGAAAAAAGGTAACCAAAGTTGTGCGCAAATGGAAGAAAGCCGATCTGACTACCCAGCCAGTAGGAAGTAGAGTTTCAGAAGAACAAATCACGAAAATGAAAACCCCTACAGAATATTTAGAACTCTTTCTGGATATTGAAGAGATTGATATGATTGTCAAATATTCCAATTTATATGCTGCAAGTAAGAGTAAACCTTGATCTGACTGTCGGTGAGTGTCGGTGTTTTTTGGGAATAATTTTCCCAAGTGGTTACGTCTCTGTTCCGAGACGGCGTATGTTTTGGGAGCAAAGACCAGATTTGCATAATTCTCTAGTTCGTGGTGCAAAGAGCCGTGACTGATTTGAAACAATATTTTAAAATTTGCATGTTGCTGACAATTCTAACTTGAACCACATGGACAAATTTTCCAAGCTGCGACCTCTCATAGAGCAACTGAATGACAGATGTATGAAATTTGTACCAAATGAAATATACTTCAGCTTTGATGAGGCCATGATTCCCTGTTTCGGTCGTCATGGGTGCAAACAGTTCATTCGGGGTAAGCCTATTCGGTTTGGGTATAAGTTCTGGTGTGGTGCAATGCGTCTAGGCTACATTTGCTGGTTTCAGTCTTATCAAGGAAAAAACCCGAACACTCAATACCAAGAATATGGTGTAGGTGCTTCAGTTGTTTTGCAATTTACTGAGGCACTCACAACGCAGCATCCTGGTAAATACCATTTTGTGTTCGACAACTTTTTCACAAGCATTGCACTCCTTGATAAACTTCATTCAATGGGCCATCAAGCAACAGGCACAGCGAGAAAAGATCACGTAGACAAACCTACTTTACTATCTGATGCTACCCTAAAGAAAAAAGATAGGGGCACATTTGATTACCGCATCTTCTGGTGTTAGTGTCAATCCTTTGCAACAGGTCAGTCGTTATTCTCAAAAGCAGAAAAAAAAGATACAAGTTACTCAGCCAAATTTAATCAAGGGCTATAATCAGTATATGGGAGGAGTGGACCGAGCTGATGAAAAGTATTGACAAGTATCGAGCATCAATCCGTGGAAAGAAATGGTACTCGAGCCCTCTGTTATTCTGCTTTGAGCTGGCTTTACAAAATGCTTGGCAATTGCATAAAATAAACAATGTGAAGCCAATGGATCTTCTTAAATTTCGTCGCCGTGTGGCCTGTCACTATATAGAGACACATGGTAATACTGCTGAGCCTGGTAGGAAAGGGAGACCATCTATGAAGCGTAACCTTGACTCACATCATGATGGCATGAATCATACGATTGTAAAGCAAGGAAAGCAAACTCGCTGTGTCCAATGTCACAAAAATACCACTTTTCAATGTAAAAAATGCAATGTACCCTTGCATGTTAAGTGTTCACCTGGATATCACTCTTAATAGTGAGTTAATAAATGTCTGAATCAAATGATTTGCTTGTTATCATTGAGTATGACATGGTAGTGGATTTGCCTAGTGTTCCATTTTTGGAACACCTCGTAATTAATAATTGGCAAGAGATACATTGTTTTTTCTTTCGGATATTGGTTTCATATGTATTTTAATCTATAATATGTAAAAATCAGGGTAAAATTCACATTTTTCAAACCTTCGGCATAAATGGGTTAAATAAGAAACATTACCATGGATTCTATATGAATTATTAAAAATTTTCGAGTTGTGATATTACATTATTTAATGAGTAAGAAGGAGGATTTAACCTGAGTAAGGTAAATTGTGAGAGAAAGATAACATTTCTCATGATGAGCCCCATATGCCCAAATGTGGTAGGATTTTTCAAAACAATGGTTTCAGAATGGCTTCAAAGAGAAACAACTATTTTGAGTTTCTCCTCCCCAATTTAATAGGTTTACATGCATCCATATTTTCACACCACAGTTACAAATTCAGTAATACAATTGTATTACACATCTGTTTGAGAAAACTGAATATTAATACTTCAATCGCAAGTACCATCAATTGCACATTGTCCTTTCAGTGCTGAACAACTCCACTCATTGAGAGAACTAAATACTTGTGTCTGCAGAAAAATTTCAATTATAAGTATATAAAAGATTCATCATAAAAAATTTGTTTGCCTAAAATCAATGTATTTTGATAGCTTTATTTAACATATAAAATGACTCATTGGATTAAATATTACTGCTTATAGTAGTATGTATTTAGAAATATACTTCTTTGATACAATGAAATATAGTCTAAGCCTACATCTTTTGGTCCTTTTACACTATGTACATAATGGAATAAACATAAAGGAAGCATTATAAGAATGAATAACTTTTAATTATATGAATATTTGTGTATATATTCTCCCATGACTATTTTTGGCAAGGCATTTTTTAAAATTAATTGGCTTGAGTGAAATGTAATCAGATTCAGAAATATATATGCACTCTGAAATTAACACAGCGAGATGATGTTAAATTACTTTGGGGAATGTTAAGGAGTTTGCTGTCTGATTATAAAAAAATAACTTACCTAAAATGTGGATAGTAAGATTTTTTCTTACAAATACTTCAGTGTTAAGACCCTTATTGTTAGTAATTCAGAGGAATTTATTCAATTCCTTAACTTACTCTTCCCTTATAGACACATTTAACACTTTTCACATAGCTCTGTCAACACTCCGGCAAATTCAGTGGCATGCCACTTTTCTTCCTATATAATCAAGTCAATGCTATAAGTTAGAAACCATCATACATACATTTTGCTGATAAGCATGGCTTCTTATCTTGTGTGTAAAGCAGTTTTGTATATGTAAATACAAATATTAATATGTCAAAAATATTTCATAAGTTATTTGTTGTTACATTGTCTTTTAAAAGTCACTTGACATATCTTAGTACTCACCCTTATTTGACTATTTTGCATGATGTGCAATGCTTAAGCCTATTTAGGGAGCATACATTTACAAAATTCAGATCACCACAATTTTTCTTTTGACAATCTAGGTGAGAGAATTGGCTTCTAAGTTAGAATTACTTTTTTTGATTAGGGCATCATGTTCAGATGGTGATTTGACTGATTGAAGGGTGTCATGGGAGCTATGCATGGGGACCCCTAAATCAATGCTCAAACTTTGACATGCATCTGATGAATCAACTTTTTTAGGCATAGATGGTACTTCAATTTCATCAATAACTGCCACTTTCTTCGATGCCATGTGACTCCCGTTAGATGATGACACATTACGCGATGGGTTTTCATCATTTCCCACTGGACCAATGGCTGAGATAGCAGATTCCTCTTTCTGAAGTCTCTGACCCCCCCGATGATGCTGTGGAATGCTGTCCTGGCAACAGCAGCAACGAATGAAAATGAGAATCATGCCAAGGGAAAGTAGAAGAGTGCCTGCAGCAAGGAAGTAAAGTCGATGCCTTGAAGCATCAGCACCTGGTTTCAGTTGCACCAGTCCTACCACAAGAAAAATAGTACCAAGAAGTAGTGATACCACAACAACGTGCAAGACTGAAACACGACCACAGACATAAAATTCAGGAGGTGGCTGAAGAATTGACGAAGGTCCATCAACTTGACTTTGACGATGGCTCTGTGCTTGACCAAGCATAGAAGGGCTAGCTGGACTTCCAGCTTGACTTTGGCAAGGTGTTGAACCCTTGGAACTAGACACTTGCTTTCCAGTGACAAAGTAGAGATGATTAGGTCGAGGTTTCCTCTTTCTTCGCTCATGGCGTACAGCCACTGCAGGCATTGCCCCAATCATGGTGATACCTAGAAAATACACAATAGCTTCAATCTTGGAGGCACACATTAAAACAATTGTTTCGTGAAGTCAGCCTCTTACACTAGGTAACAATTAGAATTTTAAAAATCAGAATGAATATCTTTAATTCAACAAAAATGACTTTGAATTTATCTCATGATAATTGATCTCATAATGCAAAGTGATTTTGCCTTATATTTTTAACCTCTAAACATTCAGGTCACATGCACATCAAATTTCATTATTTGAATCATTAATGGAATATGTTCTTGAATTTTACCACACCAAGTAAACTATCCTCAAAATTAATGAATATATTAATTTTATTTTTAACTTAAATTAGCTTGAAAGCACATGAAAAAATATCAGTGATAAGCAGAAATCAAATAACATTTAGTTGATAATTCTAATTTTGTATATATATATATATATATATGCAAAACTAGCATATTGAAAAATGATGTGAAGCATAAAAGCAGATTTGATTTTATCCTTATCCCTTTCACTTGACTCCTGACTGACATAAAATTATACTATCAACATCCAGGTAGGCAATATATATAGACTTCACTTTCATGGCATCTCAAAAAATATATGTTGTTTGTAGATCACAAAGTACCTACTTTCAACTCTATCCTTCATGACCCCTTCATAAATATTTTCTGTATTTAAGTAGAAAACACATTACATTGGGTGAAATTCATACCATTTGTTGTTCCTATCTATATCGTTGCTCCTATCAAGGCATATAAATAAACCTGAGTATATTTTCAACATGTTAGGTTATTAAATTCATTCCCTGCAACATTCCAAGGTTTTTGAAGTAATAGTTAAAATCCTAGACTGCATCGGTTTGCATTTAATTAACTACTTTAAAAGTTAATTCTCTTTATGAAAAACTGCTATTCAAAATTCGCATAAATTATTTTTAGCTTCTTTTTCTCTAATATTTCACTTTCTTTTCATTATATTTCCAGATTCGAATATCGAAAAACTCAATTTTATTGAAAGAAATTTTCCATTTTTTAGGATATTTGTTATGAAATAATGCTGTGCAGTCCATTGCACACTCTGATACAAGAGTACAAAAATTCCATATCATTGTGGATGGTAAAACTGGGAGACTGTGCACAATCCTGAGTCACTCCTTTCTTTATTCTTGCTTCTCTACTGTTGGATCCTGATTTGGCTGCAGCCACTTGTTTCTCATACAAACAGGATAATTCTTAAGTCATTGCATGACTCCCTAATTTCCCTTAATTTAAGGTATATTATATACTATCTCAGTCAAATGCTCAAACCTATCAACTGTCAATAATTTTTGTATCAACTTCAGCATATTTATCTCCTTGGAAGTGAAAGTTTTTAGAAGCAAGACCACCCATAAACTGATTATATTAAAGGACACCTGATAATTACTCAATTGAAAATAATCCATAATCGAATACATATTATGTAACATTATGGACACTGACTGACTTAAGAAGTTACTCTGGGTAGCACATTTTACTTGAATAATACCATCTACGTGATTGGTTAGTGTGAGGGATATGGTCATGAGAGTGAAAAATTCTAGCAAAAGCCAAATAATACACTTCAAAAACTAAAAAATACAGAAGCAGTTTTCAAGCCAATATCCTAAAAGTACCTTAAATATATAATCAATGAACTATACAGAATTTGCAGTGAAACTGAAATAAGCAGCTATTTACAATGCATCACCTAATATCCTACCTTATTATAAAACAGGTAACCTTGGCAATGAAAATGCACCATTTATGATCATTTTCACTGGTCTGTAAAATACTTCTCATGTTGTAGATGTCAATGGTCACTGGATGAGTTTTTAACACTTGTCATCACGGAGAACTAGCTTGAAATATTTCCGTTGAAAACTAATGATATTCTACCATATAACATTTTTGGTTAAACTTTTAGCCACAATAAAATTTACATTTTATAATTACAGCATGGGACACATTTTCTATTTGCAGTGCCATAGGCTTTCGTAAGCTGATTGTTTACCCTTCAACTGTAGCAGCTTGATCATTTCTTGCCAATGTGAGCAGAAAAATGAAAGAGGATGAACCTGTTTACTTTGGGTAAAGACAGAGTAGCTAAGACCCTGATAATGCTGTGGATACCTTCTCTTTTCTGGTGCGCAAAGAAATAGTCACTAATGAATTTGGATCTTTGAGGCACCATGATGGAACAATAGAAATTGTCATATATATTATAGCAATGAAAGGTAAGCACATGTGTAAATGAGAAAATTCTTCAAGGGAGGAGTGTGGATGATGTATTATCCCTTTCTTAGTTTGGTCCATAAAGATACGAAGGGGCACTGAGCCCTGAGAGTGACAAATGATTTAATGTACAGGAATGTTTCTCCCACAGCTGAAATGCACATTTTCCACAGCTTAAAGGTTTAAGAAAGGCACCAAACCACTCTTTGGATTTGAATTGGAGCCCAACAACTGGTCATGTAGGTACCAACTTCATGCATAAAGCAATATGTAACCTCACATTAAAAAATTTTTTGAATAATCTTGCAGGCTAGACAGCAGGTATAGGATAGAGTATATAACATCAATGTTGCATAATTGTTTCCTTATTCATTTACAAATCAATATTAAAGCTTAAGGTCAAATGCCAGTGAATGGCAACCACTAACTGACATTATGATCGAATAACTGTCAATATATTTATTTAATAACTGATCAAGTGAGAGCAAGTCAGTAGAACAGAATGGATCACATGTGGAAATTTTGTTGGAAATCGAATTAAAATCCATGGTGGTGAGTATGAGAATCTGTAAATGAAATCCAACAAATTTTCATCTGAAATAAAAATTTCCGCATAGCATTTACCTCAATGCTGCATAGAATGTTAGCTCATATATTTCTAGACTAATTCCTTATATGCTTCCATACATATTCATTTCCACATAGAACTCACACAGTCACAAAACTTACACATAGGGTCCACATGATTTCTATGTCTATGATTTGCACCTGAGATCCATTTGACTCCCTTGTGGAATTCATAATTTATTCCTAGGATCTCTACCATTGCTACGTGGAATCCACTGTTCCCACTTCTAACTGAAAACTTTCACCACCACCAAAATCAGATGTCTCATTTCCAACATCTTACTACCTCAAAAATGTAAAATTCATTTATTGATGCATAGGAGGATTTTATCATTCATAAGTGAAATCCTAATGAAGGTATGATTAGCTTTTACACAATTTACCCTATCTATTTTCACATAATTTACCCTACTTTCGTGATGGGAAATAGGTGTTCGATGGCAATATTTCCATGTCCAGCTATGACCGACTTATTGTAGTTGATTTTACATGTGATCACATGGATTTATGAAGGTGCTCTCACTGGGGAGTTTAACATCAAGAGAGTATTAGGACTTACTCAAAGGTTAAATTTTAATGAGGAGGGTCATGTATAGTTATCCTCAGTAGCATACCAAGGGGGCACTGGGGCAGCTGCCCCAGGCGCTGTAAAGGAGGGGGTGCCAAAATTGAAAAATATCTTTCTTAAGTTTAAGAAAAAATATTTTTTTTTCTACCAGGGGTGGCTACCATCTAGTTAGCCCCAGGTGCCAATGTAGCCTTGGTACGCCACTGGTTATCCTCACACTTTTATAGATCTTATGACACCTTAAGAAGTTTCTTCTCAATTTGATCTCTAAAAATCGAAAGTGTACTCATATTGCTTTACCATTATGATATCAAGGTAATTTCACATAATTATTTCATCAAGTCATTCCATACTGAATTCAAGTAGTGCTCTTCAAACTCCTATCCATCCTATATATTCTCCTAATTTCTAAGTGGTTAGCTACAACATATAATGGATGGAATTTTTTTCCATGCCATTAGTTATCAATAATATAGTGATATATAATTTATTTCCATATAATTATATTCTAATTATGACCTTAAACTTACAGCAATCAGAGACATTAGGTAATTTAAATTTTGATTTCTTTGAATTAGTGATTGGCATAAGAAAACAGTTTACTAATAGCTTTGAACCATTAATTCAACCTTATCTGGTGTTATGTGGCACATTTCAAGGATAAAAATTATACTTCACAAGATGTACTGAGCAGTATATACATTAAAATAAATGGACAGAAAAACTTGTGAGCTTATAAATTTTAATTATTTGAATCATGCTCATTATTTTAAATTATTTTACAGTCCCATTTGGTTTTACCTTCACCTAATGTCGATCTTCTCATAAAAAGTTAGCACCTAATTATTATCTCCAAAACTCTACTTCTTCCAATATTAAAAAAAATAATCTTCATTTCCATTAGTCACCTATGCATTCAATAATCTGGTCTACAGATCTACCTTCAGTACAAGCAATGTTTCCATTGATCACTAGCTTGAAATATGGTTCACTTACATCAGAATTAATTCACTTGCCTCATATCTTGAAATTAATGATTTGACTTAGTACATCAAATACTCCACTAACACCCCAACTAGGTGCTTATGGGGACATTCCTATTCAGATCTGGAGTCAAAAATTACTGGAGTCAGGTCCCACAAGGTGAGACAAAATTCAATACGTAATACATAATCAACTTCAAACTTTATATAATATTACATCATCCCAAATGGGTTGGGAAATAAAAGCACAAAGTTCCATACAGATGTGTGAAGGGATCCCAATATAAAATCACGAGTGAAGACAATCCCAGATTCTCTAGGGTCAAATATGAAAATGAGTGACCCACACTCTCTCAAGGTCATTTTCCTATTCCAGATAAATGTGCAATAGAAGCAGTAAAATATTCCAACCTTCAATTACTTTGTCATGTGCAAATCATTTTTAAATTATTTACAAAATTTTCACAGTCTGCGAGTCACTAATTATTCTATAATTGATATAATCACTGATAGGGAATGAAAAACAAGTTACTTTTTACATATTAAATTCGCGGGGTAAAAAGATGTCTCACATACGTTTTCCTCACATTAATCAATAAAATCAATGTACCAACATCATGATTCCTTTGCTTGAATTTTCTTATGGAAATGGCAAATAAAAGAAATGGGATAAAAGTCATGCACAGATAATCGCCTGCAGGTATTCAAAATGTCCTTTTCATTGGAGAAGGTGTACACAGTGCACTGTCTAAATGGGAAAATTAAAAGCAATTTTAATTTTGGTCATATATGTTCAGAATTCAGCATTCTGAACAAATGAGAAATATTGTTTGCTGGGACTACTAATTACTGTATCGTGAAACAAATAAAGATATCTAATAAACAAAATAAAAAATGTGATATAGGCACTGTCTAATACAGAGACTCAAGGAGAAATCATGGTTTTTTTTATGGTACCTAAGTCATGCAGACTAAAACAAAATAATTACCTATGTTGTTGAAGGATATTGGGAGAAGGAATGAAATGATTAAAAGAGGGTTTTCTGAAAAATACTTTAATATCTATCAGTACCAATGACTACTAATAAGGATCAGTTTTATTAAATAAATGGGTAAACAACTCATTACAGAGGATGAATTACAGCTCATTAAAGTAACCAGTAGTTGATGAAAATACTGCAAAAATTCAATTAAAGTACTTCACATCATTCACTAAAACTGCCATTGAAGGTTCACTAAAGAAAAACTGTTTGAGAGTTAAAAAGGCTACTGATGGGATGGAAACCACTACATGATGGAATATAAACAATCAAAGAAAGTGTTGGTTCTTTTTGGTTAGATGAGACGTATTTCACTTGGGTAGGCACTCATTTTTTGAACCCCTTGATTTGCATCTTGTGTTATGATTGGAGGGGTGAAGAAGAGTACCATAAAATCATAAAAATAAACGTGACACAGCACTGTATTAGTACCTAAGAGAGTCCAACACATGAAACTGGAGCCCATAAAAACCAAAAAGAGCCAATGTATACATCATGCACAGACATTACAAAGGCACACGAAAGGCAAAGAGGGGTTATGAAGCTTTATTGATTTTGGAAATACAAAAGTTAGAAAAATGTTTTGCAATAGTCCACGGAACAATCAAACAATTTCTTTCCCTAACTGTTAGCATAGGAAATACACATGGCACAGCCTCATTCATAAATCCTACATCAGTTCTAAAAATAGTTTTGGTCTGCAAACATCAGGTAATTGAGTATCATATTGGCAAATAAATGGCTTTTGTATGTACCACAGGTTTTAAGATGTTTTTACACATATGTATGTAGGTATATGACTAAATTAGCTGGCAAACAAAAATACAAAAAAACATTGAATATATAAAAAGACACACATTATTTCAACAAATATTTGGACCAGCTGCCATCTTCTGCCCCTTGAGGGATGAGATCTTACCAAAGACAACAGTGGGTGGCCAAACTTTTGATGGAGTAATATGTCAGAGTCTTTTTAGGCAATACTTCAATGTTTCTTGTTTCTTTTGTCGTTGTAAGTCATTGAATTCATACTTAGGAAGCTCTGATGAGCATTTTCCTAAGTTAGAATATATACATATATGTATACTTAATTATTAAAACAGCCATAGCACACAGCAACAACAAAATCACTGATGACTCAAGAGCAGGAGAACAGTGATAGTTAGCATACAAAAGAAAGATTTATCTATACTCTAGTAGCTCCTAAGAAAGGAGGGAGAGCTCAGCACAAAATGTTAGATGCTATACAAGACAGCCACTTCTTTCTTTTGTATGTTAGCATACATCTGTCACCACCCTACAACCAGGACACAGCCCACAACTAGTGTAAAATCTGTTAAAAGTCAATTATATGTGCTACAATCAAGTTCATGTTTGCAAGAATATAAGAATGAGTAAATAAAAAGTTTTAAGGATGGAACATATCTACTATATTATGATTTATAATATATTATCATAGGAATTAAATGTATGCATTTAAATTTATACAGTAAGTAGGTAAATTGTTATATGTAACATGTGCAGATTTTTAGGTAATAGGATTTAAGCATTATGTAGGCTGATTTCCTTACTAGGTAAAGCTCTTAAAATTAGAAAGTTCTTTGAAAGGTAAATTCATTAGATAGCATGAGATCAATTAGATCCAGTATAAAGCATGAGAAGATGGTGTAAAAAATGGCACTCACGTAATAAGTGAGATAATGTGAAAGAAACGCTTTTTAGTGATATGTTTTGTACGCATTTTCAAATTACCTCATGAGAAACCTAGGACCTTTGACACCTAAGTAAATATTTCAATGCAGTAAACACTGAAATCTAGACTCAAGGAAAAGAAAAACCAGGACCAGTGAAATGACATTTATTGTGAAATAAAATTTTACAATAAGTGTCATTAAATCCTTTTTCATTCAGCGAAAGGCACATTAGTGGAGCTCTCATTGATTGAAGAAGGATAAAGCAGATTTCAATTCTTTAATTTCTTGGACTTCATGTTCAAAGGAAAATAATGGTAACATTATATTGAAAATATTTATTCCTGTAAAATCACACGATGAAATGACCAGATTAACACTTTAAACAGTTTATATCAATCATGCATTTTAAATAAATATTAGATTGAGAAAATGAGCAATACATTTTGCATGATATTTTAACAATGTGAAATATCAGGCCATTAAGCATTCAATAGTCTTTGTATTGTGAGAGATATATAAAACCTGTAGCAAAATATAATATTTACAGTTTCATAGGCATGAAATAATGTATTCTTTGTTGAAAACCACATGAATAGGAGAGAATTTAGCATGAAATGATGGATCTAAAACAGCCTCATTCACACATTTAACTAAATAATATGGGTATTAAGTATAATTTTGAAAATTTTCTATGAATATGTATCTGGTTCCATTATATAAGTAAATTCCTTTCTGAATGTAATAACAGTAACCATGTACTCCATATGAAATTTAGTAGTATAGGTTGAGTGCGCAAAATTTATCAGAAAACAGCATACGAGTAAGACAACTAGAGTTGTAATTGAAAAAATTTCAAAAGCCTATTTTTACAAGAATGACTATTACTTTCTTCCAAATAGAGAAAGATATAAATGCAAAAGTTTCATGGCTTCAGTCGCAAAGAAATGATGATGCCTTTGGAGCATATGTCTCACTTAAAAAAAATACAGATTACATAACCCTTTTAGTGCAGCCAATTGTTAGCACTGCAGAACTAAATGGGTTAAATGCAATGAAGGACGATGGAAAGTGCGAAAAGTTGAAAAAAATATATTAGAAACATTTACCTTAAACATGAATTTTTATAAGGTAATCAAGAACATGCTGAAATCCATCTAGAATTCCATTTTGAAAAATACACTGTAAATTACTTATCAGGATTTTGATTCTAAAATTGGATGAACTGAAATGCCTTATAAGCTATGAATTTCATGAGTAAGAAAACTTGTTTGATGGATGTTGTTGATAAAATATATATCTAATATCATATCTTAGGGTTCAATAGCATCCATTGTATATATGACGGGGAAGTGCATTTCAACAGCGGAATTTCAGGCACAGCTGTATCACCTCAGTTCATCATGAGTTTAACCTCATCCCTTGCTTCACAACTGCTTATGATGTAAGGAGAGAATATGAAATGATCATTTCCAAGGAATCAGCAGCATTATTTTGATTTTATTGAGAGATGCATAAGTGAGTGAGGCATGTGATGCTTTAGTTGAAATTTTTCTAGGTAACAAATACCCAAAATTAGGGATGGGTCGGTTCCACTTTTTTTCGGTTCCGGTTCGGTTCTTAACTTCAGTTCTCGGTTCCGATTCTCGGTTCCGGTTCTTCATTTACCACTTACTTTGCATTGCTCAATGGTAAGATAAGGTAATCAATAATCATTTTCAGAGACTGAATTAGAATAATTCGCGACTTTGAGGCATCTAAGTACACTATTTCACCAGGTTTTAATGTGAAGCCTCCACTTTCAGAGTGTGAGTAGGTTTCAAACTGGTTTTCGCGCCAATTATTTCGGTACCGATTATTTTTGGCCTCGGTTCCGGTTCCGGTTCTAAGCTCAAGAACCGGTGGAACCGAGAACCGAAGAACCGAACCGACCCATCCCTACCCAAAATTTATTGAAACAGTGACTGAGATACAGTGAGACTTGCCGACCATTCAGCAGCAACCTCCTTAAGCAGCCACTTTTTCCTGGAACTGAATTTATTTCCCATTTAAACAATGTAAAGTTCCCCTCTTTTCAGTGGCCACCTCCTTCAATGGACAGTGGTGACAAGTTTTAGGCCAGCAGCCAATCCTTACGTGACAGGAAATTTCTTTCAAGAAGATATTTTGGAATATTTTGAAATTTTTCTTGGGGAATTATTCACTTCACATAGTTAGTACTAAAGTCTTATCAGCAGGCCACCTCCACCTCCTTGGAAGGTAAATGATCACTCAATTTTCCAAAAGCAGCCAATCCTCCATGGCTAGAAACCAGTTTTGTTTCATTCATACTTCTGACTGTAAAAATCTAATCCTGTGGGTGAAACAGCAGGGTACCTGGGGGGGTTTCTTACTCCTATAATTTCAGAAAGCCACTATCTTCCCAGCAAAGGACCGTTTGGCAGTTTGAGATGGTTATTAGCATAGAAAATCAACAAACACATTGTGTGAAACGCAGCATGAGTGCTAAATCCTTATCCTAGGGAGCCATAAATGTATCTCTTTCTCTGTTTCCAATCAAATTTGTATGCAACATGCAAACCCCCAACTCCTATTCATTTTGGGTGGGATAGACGTAGGACACTAAACCTTTATTATTATTATGTATACATCAAAATGTTTTGTGATCCAAGAAAGGATACAAAGTATACAATGAGTTGCCTCAAACAGTGGCAGATCTAGGTTTGGACCAAGCGGCAAACTGGGGGTCTGGGGGAATACATAACATACCGATTGTAACGTACCAAAAGTGTGTTAAATAGGCTCTAAGTTTAAAACTAATTTGTATTTTGATTCGTTATAGAAGGTAAATTTGCTGGAAAATATAACAAAATATTTGTACAAAAAGGTACCCTAAAAAAATTATGATTTTATCTTTAGTACGTTTCAACCCATTGGGGGAGGGGGGGGGGAAGGGGGAGGCTATAGCCCCCTTAGCCCCCACATAGATCTGTCACTGGGCTCAAGTACATATGTACTCCAATAGGTAAAGTTCAGACAGGCTCCAACAATGTAACAGTGATAAATGCAACAAAAAGTATGTGTCGGACATCATCCAAGATCAGAGTAGTAGAGGAAAATTAAAATGTAAGGAGATCTTGGTAGCATAGGGAGTGCTAGGGTATTTTCTGTGGGCTTGGGCCATTTGCTTCCAAGAAATACTAGTTTCAAATTGCAATTTGTGCTGGAATGTCTGTTGAAGCCATTGTAAATTTTAATTTAGTGAGAGTGGTAGCTAAGTGAATGATGGTAAGAGCAAGATTGTGTTGAATATCGAGAAGAGGAGGAGCATTATCTTGGAGAGTAAGAAGGGAATATTGGCAGGAAATATACCTTTTTAAATGTGGTAGAATAAAGGCCAACACCATATAAAAACAAAATATAAATTTTGAGAGATTCAGAGGAAAACAAGAAGTTTGGAATAAAAAGAAAAGGAAGTCCAAGACTTGGGAAAAGAATTATGCTGTTTTCAAGTGATTTAATTGTATTTTCACTGAAATGTTACCATTGCTGCAAGATAAGGCTCTGTAAGAGGCTGAAGAATCAAGTGTAGAAAACTGTGACAAGAATATGGTTTTTGAGAAGAATGTCATTGCAGATGCCAAAATTTATCTTTTTGTACCGTTTTTAGGGAAGGAGGTGAGTTAAATGAGAAGGATACAGATGATTAGTTTTTAAGTTTCCTATCAATATTGGAAGGTTTCCACCCTAATGATATTTTTATTGTTGATGAAAGTGGACTCTTTGATTGAATGATTCCAAAAATCTCTAACCTTCAGAAATGAAGTGCGCCAAGTGGGAAAGACGGTTAATGATTACTGCTATATTTTGTTGCAATGCTCTGGGGTAAAAGAAGTCTTCCTAGAGAATTGAGAAATCAAGAAATCATGGGCTTTTAAAAAGTTCTATTTGAACGATATAGCCATTACCTCCATGGAAAGCCAAGAAGAATGCTTGGATGAAATCTGACATTTTTGAATCTTGGCTCAAAGATTTCAACATAAAAATTAAGAATCCATGGAGAAAGGTACTGATGTTACTGGAAAATTATCGCCACCATCCAAACATTGCAATTTCTAATGTGAATTCAGTTTTTCTGCTATCAACACAAGCACATGATTACAGCCTCTGAATCAGAGAATTATATAGACAGATATAAAGTTACAATACAAAATAAGGGTTCTGAGGTCTCATTTGATGTGAAAGGACAAAATAGATCATGTTTTCAATCTTTTGAAATCTGCCAGTGTGGGAGATGTAGTATCATAGCTAAAAACATCTTGGACTACAGGAGGAGGCGGCACTATCAGAAAGTGCTTTCAGAAATATGGTGTGATTTAAACTTCAAGAAAATTTGGCATAAAACTAAAGGGAGCATATCTATTTTATTATAGAAATATATTCAGTGAATGATGAAGGCGAAGGGGAAACAGATGGCAATCCACCGATAAACCTCAATGAGGGACTGCAGAATCTCTGCCAAATGAGGTTTGTTTGTCAGGAGTTGGACAAGACATTTGGAAGAAGAACCTCTGATGCATGATGAAAGATGACCTCTGATGATGGAGAAATGATAAATTCATTAGTATGTTGTTCATTAAAGAAATAAAATCCTTGAATTTCAAACAAACAACTATGAAAGATTATTTTGTTCAAAATACAATAAAATAAATCAGTGACTTCATTACCTATTAAAATTATAAATGACCTATCTCATTGCTTCTACAAACTTCAAACCTTACATCTCCTCCCTTTCCTGCCCAAAATTGGATCTTATCTGACATTTTAATTTTCCTCTTCCACTATGATGTTGGGTGATGTCCTAAATGCACTTTTTGTTGATTAGAAACAAGTGTTAACACACACAATTTATTATTATATTAATCATTAAATGGAAAATAAATCACCATAGGTTCATATACATGTTTTTCTTATTATAAACTGTGGAATGTGAATAGAAATCCACAGATCTCTTTCCCACGCAAAATAAATAAGGAGTTGGGGGTATGCGGGTTGCATAAAGTTAGACTGGTAAGGGTTAACCTCCATTCAGTGATCACCTCCATTAGCAGCCACCTTTATTTTTGGCCACTTAAGACTGGTTTTACTGATAAAATTGAACTGATTCTTAATCAGTGTCATGGTTCTTCATTAAAGCAAAGATCAGCACTTTCAATATTGGTTCCAATGATGGAAAACAACTTTTAATGTATGATTTCATCTTCATGCATTATTAAATTTCAGAATGAAATTGGCCCCCTCTTGAGTTTGTATAAATGATTTCCACTGCAGGAATAATTGGATTTATGAAGAGAAAGAGTTTGAATTTGCATGAGTTTCTTGATAAACTTTTACAATTCACAATAATTGATTACTTTCCTCAGATTTTTGGAATTAGGGGACAACCTATTCCATTATTTCCATCAGAATAAACTTATAAGTTTAAGGGCAATGTTCTTTTTTATATTTGTTCTCTTTACTACATTTACCTGTAAATATTTAAAATGTCTCACATTAATGTATTTATTTTTGGAAGAATTTAGTGATAATATGAGACTCTGGATGCATGTTTTTTTAAGTTATGTTTTTGAAAGCATAAAGCTTATATGCTATCATTTTGTGAAATATAGCACAACATGTTTTGTATACCCTGGTGAAAATAAACCGTGACAGACAGTGTGACAACAATGTGTATCACACTGTGCAAGTATATTAGCCACAGTGTATGTACACTGTGCGCACAGTGTGCTCCCTTCAAAGCGTGATGGACAGTGTGACCACAATGTGCTGCACACTGTACATGGGTATTAGTCACAATGTGTGCACGGTGTCCTCACACTGTGTGCACGGTGTCCTCACACTGTGAACACAGTGTACCGTCACAGTGTCTATCACGCTTTCTGCACGCTTTTGAGTCCCAATTTACGCTTTTGTCACGGTGTATGCACACTGTAATCACACTCTTGTCACATTCTAAGCACACTGTGTTCACGCTTCTGTCACACTGTCTGTCACGGTTTATTTTCACCAGGGTAGCCAAGATAAAAGTTATGCTGTGGATGGCAATCATTATATGTTAACCAATTAACTGGTTGTCTTTTATTTAAACTGGAGCCAACAACAGGAAATATTTTGCAGTAAAAAATTTTTTTAATGCAGGTCTTCACATTTATTTCTCCAACACTCAGCTTTCAGCCTTGGACAAGAATTCAACGGTAAGATTTTTCTTACCAATCATACTATTGTTTACATAGGACTCAATATCAAGTAAAGCTTCAAAACATATCAAAAGAACATGTGAAATTCTTTTCTAAGTTTAATAAATTTGAAAAATGAATAATTTTGCAATAGAATGCTATAGTCACAATTATTGGTCTCCAAAAAATTTCTACTCCAAGAAGAATGCATTAAAAAGTTAATTGAGTATTTCTATGGAAGATAAATCCCAAAAATATTTTTAATGTTTTTGATATTTACTTCCCAATCATTAATTTTATCCAGCATTCCCGTAACCAAGGGTAATATTTTGAAATAGATGAGACAAAATTAAACTGCAGAAATAATAAGTTAATGAACTATTGGAAATCTGAATTATAGTATTAGTGTTTACCATTTTATATATTATAATGGTAATACTATGGAGCTTGTTGTGGAGCCATTCAAAAAGTCCTAAAAAAATTTTATCATTTCATTAGGAGAAATTCTTCTGTACATGACAAAACATCGAGAGTTTTCTTTAACACTTAATATCAAGAATTAAACCAATGTATTTGTAAAAAAAACAGTTGTTCTCATCAAGCATAACTTTGTGTTAGTTCTGTGTATGCATTAAGTGCTGCATTGTCATGTATTTTCTCTAATTTATTAACACAGGAATGCTCACAGCACAGGAATCCTTAGATGCTCAAGGAGGCGATGTGTCGAGCTTCCTATGCTTTCTTTAAAACACTCAGAGAGCTGATATATCAGCTCAAGATGAAAATATTTAGTCTTTAAACATTGTTTTATACAAAATGTAAATATTAAATTAATTTGTGGAAAAAATGTATAATGAAGCTGAAACATTTTTAAAACACATGTTCTCATTTTCAAACTTCTCTGTCAAATTTAAGGCTTGCAAATATTTTTTTGAACAAAAAGTTAATAATTTCAAGGTTTCAAGGTTAATGAGCTTTCTCAGAGGGGAAAACGTAAATGCTGTGAGATAGAAAGGGCTAATACAAAATATACTTATCTAGAAATTTCACCTTGACCAGGAACTGTATGGAACTTATGATCTTGGCCAAACTATTGAAACTGGTCTCTAGGCATGTTTTTTATACCTGAATAAGTAATTTGAATATATTGATGCTACACCACTTGTTAGAAAGAACAAATAATAATAATGAGGCGCTAAGATCACAAACATCAATTTAATCTCTTACTGTGATCTCCCAACAAGTTCACCTAGTCACAAATGAAACATTAGAGTGGCTTTTGAATTATGCCAAAGGCTGAAAAGTTTTCATATGCTACATTCCATGCTAAATTAATTCTCAGAATGAAGGGAACAATAGAAAAATATTTCAAATCTACATAATGGCAAGGATTGTGTTTCACAATGCTAAAATTTATGATTGAAAAATTTCTTACAATAAAATATTTCTTGAAAATTAGACCACCTAAAATCAAACAGTGCCATTTTTTATTATGAGAATTAGAAATAAGGAAGCTAAAACCCATGATAAACATGCTTATCCACAGATATTCAGTCTTTCATAATCATATCTACCCAAGGGGATACATCTATGCAGATTGCTGCACAGCCTGTGCAGGACACTATATAATAAAGCAGCATAGTAACCTGCACAGCTATGCAGCCAAGGATGCTTGGAAGTTTTCTAATTTTCAATAATATATCATGAAGAAATGATGCAGCGATAAAGATAAATAAAAATAAAAATAAATGGCACTAATAATATTCTGCTCTCATTCTATTTCACACCTGAAACATAAGCAATAATTTCCTGGTGGCTGTATTACACTTGGCAATTGAATACAAAGTAATATCATTTAATAAGCCAATAGTGAGCAAACAAATTGGAACTTCCAAATGTAATTTAATCAATGAAAGCTCTGCATTAAGGATCATAAAATGAGTTGATTTTTTTACAGTCACTGAAAATATCACACATTTTTAACTAGTATACCATGTAAATGGGATTCTTAATTTTTCAAAGACAAAATTTCAAACAACCTAGCATTAATTCATCTACTAAATCTAATATGGTCAGGATGAATATAAGCCCAAAAAGGTTATCTACATACTGAAAGATTACCTGGAAACTTTTGTGATAGACACTGAAGAGGCATTAATGTTCATTAGCTTACATCAGTACTGAAAATGTGATAGCAATGCTCTACTCTCCTCAGTTTATCCACTATTGTGGCATAATATGAAAGATGTCGAGGAGTAAATGTGTTGGAAGTTATAAAATGCAATTAGCCTTAAAATTTATACTGTACATAAAATGTTAGAGTTGCCTAAGTAAAAGGCCATAAATGGATAGTGGACTACTGTTTGGGATTTTTCTAGATAACAGTGTCAGTGTTATTGGCTGTTAAGCCATGAATCCCTTGCAAATAGTTTAAGAATCTGAAACTTTGTTTGTCAGCAATGTGAGATAGTGGATGCAAAGGTAAACAACACTTGACTAAAAGTTTATAAAAATTGTGTGCTTTCACACTGAAGTAGAGAGATATTGGTACACAAAGATGTTGCAGTTTTTCTCTTTGGCTTATCACTTTAGAGATTTGACAATGATAGATTATTGTCAAATAATTCCACACTGGATTCTCATATTTTAAAAATGGACAACTGCAACATCTTTATATGACATCAATAAATAATTTCACCATGTCCACCTGGAGTCGTTACCATATAACAAGTAGAGAGAAGCTGATTTGCCTCATATATGCTATGCAGCTTGATAATAACTATGACTGAGCATAACAAACAAAACTCAACAATATTAATGAATGAAAATACTTTATGGATTGATCTGGTGGCCATGCATTAACAAAATTTATGGATTCGACAACTGCCTGAGATGCCGAGGCTGTGCTGTTACTGTCACAGGGGCACCTCTTGACACACTTCATATTGCCTCTGCTCCTAACATGGTCAATTGACTCCATGAGATATCCAGTAGAAAATTGGGTGAAGAATTACAATGAAAAAGTAGGGAGGTGTCTACTTGCATTTTTTTGGGTTTACTTCACGGAAACTACAGCTGGAGAGGTAACTGATAAATGTTGAAACCAGAGAATCCAAAATATTTGAGAATGTGAATATTTTGAATCAAAGAGGGCACATATTCCAATATGGAAATGGTAGAGCTCTCATAAACACATCTCCTGTGAGTATTTCAGCATTCACACATCAATGATTGCCAGAGGCAAAAAAATGCCCATTCAGGGACTAGGGGTAAATGATGATTGGTGCCAAATGGCTGTGGAAAAAGGTGACCAAATTCCATTTTGAAAATATTTCTTCAATGAGACTAAAGTGAAATTGCTTCAAGACCAGGGCCACCCAGAGACATTTTGGGGCCTGGGGAATCATTCTATTTGGGGCCCTCCAGGAGGAGGTGAAAACACTAGTGAACATATCTAAGAGTTCATTGCCTAAATTTTTACCACAAATATTTATTACTTGATAGTTGAAGGTGAAGGGGAAAAGTAAAAAAATACTGGATGAGTTTTAAAAACCTAAAAGAATCAAATGAAGCCTACATAGTTTTTTTTTCTTGTCTTTAATTTAGAAAAATCGTCTGTTATTTTTCTGAAAGCTATGAATTTCAATAATTCATGCTCAATACTAACCACCATCAGATGGTTAAGTCTGTCTTCACTCATGCTAGGCCTCAATCATTGTCATCGGTAGTTTAAAATTGAAGGTTTCAGGCATTACTTTATGGAATTTGCTTCCATGCATAATGAATGATAGAATACACTTTGTATTTCCACAATTATTTATCTCAGACTACTACGACCATGGTTTGAATGATTAACGCCATCATCAAATTGTCGAAACCATGGTCATAGTAGTGTGAGATAAATAATTGTGGAAATACAAAGTTTATTCTATCATTCATTATGTAACAGTAGTTTAAATTCAATAAAATGAGAAAACAGTCTTCCTGGGATTTAGAATTTTTTTTTGATAGGTGGGAATACAGTCAAGCCCATTTATAATGAAGTTGAAGGGGCCAAATATTTACTTTGTAATAACCAAACTTCATTATATGTGGAACAGTTTTTCAGAGCCTCTCTTTGATGGGGAATAGCCTTCACTTTGTCATAACCGGAACTTTGTTATAAATGGGTTTGATATAAATGGACTTGACTACATTTTATTTTGTTTCTTCTTTTGGGGGCTCCTCTAGGGCTCTATAAAAGTGTGGGCCTGGGGCAAAGTGCCCTCCCTCTGGGTGGTCCTGCTCATGGCACAAACCTGTGATTAGATCATTACATGAGCAATTTTGGAATTAGTTCAAGAAAAGGAAGAGATTGTAATGATTAGGGAAGCTTCCCATTAATTTTCAATAATCATAAAAATTGGTCGCAAGGGAATGAAGATGAATTATCAGTCATATCCCTCAATTTTTAGGAATCAGCCTTACTATATGTGAGTACCTATGCTTTTAAAGGCCCTCTGATTTTATCATTCATGTAGCTCTATGTTAAAGTGCCCAGACTATTTAAATGGAAGACTTTTGTCACTTCAGAGGAAAGCCAAATGTGTCCATACACATTTGAGTGAAATGAATAAAAGATATAATCTATGACTAAAAACCAAAGTCTAACATTTTGTGGCCATGAAACATGCTTTAATGACTGTACTTATAGGCATTTAAGATGCGCATATATATGAGAAGTACCCCAAGGTTTAGCAAAAAATTCTGTATAAATAATTATTTTTACAAAATAAGGTAATCTCATATCCGTAAACTGGATTCCAAGTATCTCCTTTTAAATTCTGTGCCTATTTTACTTAAATTAATTTTTTTTAATGGGAAAATATGTAATCCATCTATTTATACCAATATGACTCAGGGGAAAACTGAGTAGCAATCTTTAACTATCAGGTAACAAAAAAATGAAGAATTCAGTAAAAGTTGAGCACATTTTAAAGGGGAGGTACTTTGAATTCTGTTTACTGACATGGGATTCCCACAAAAATCATTGCCAGTATTTTGGTCAATATTGACATCAACATTGACCATATGAAGGTGACTTTCTGTTGTTTTTTTGAGGAAAATGTATCTTACATGCCATTTAGTAATAATAATTTAATAACTGTGTGATTTCTTTCACTTAGCATGGCCAAATCTCCTGCTAGCAATGGCCAAATACTCTCCTCTCAGGAATGCTTTATGCATACATAATGTTTATGGTCAAGGAAAGCAGTTCCTGTATCATTATAAGTTTACAGTGAACTAATGTTTAGTGTACCTACAATAACTAACTAAACATCGAAACAAACAACATATTTTCTCTTTGTGTAAAAATACTTTTTCATTAGCATTCCAAAATGGAAACTAATAAGAATTACAGCTTTTTAAGAGATTGTGTAAAGGGAAATATTAACTTACTGACAGTTATATCATTTAGCACATCTCCTAATATTATTCTTCTCTTGTTTTCTATTAATCTCATTCTTTTTCTGTCACTTGTTTAGCTAAAAATCAAAAGCCAGCGCATTTCATTGTTTTAAAGTATTGAGGATAACAATGAATTGAAAAAAGGGCTATTATGACAACTTCTCAGGGCAATAAAGGCTGCCTGGTTGCCTAATAAAATGCTTGCAAAAATAAGGCAACAGGTTTTTGTGATCAATCATTCCTGACAATAACAATGATTGTCTTAAATAAAGACACAGTTTCACTCCCCAAGAATTTTTACTGGCAAAGAGTGGATAGACCAATTCGTCATTAGACTTAAATCACAGTATTGAGTAAGAAATCAAACCTAGAATCTCTGAGAGCACTTCGTGCCTTATTTTGTCTGGATAATGGTATTGGCATTTGCTGAAGCTGTACTATCTGAAACACCAAATAGTGTTTAAAATTCCACATATTCAACAAATTGGGAAAAACAAATTATATTTGTAGAGATTCTTATCAGTTTCATGGATGCCTTGAATATGGAAGGATTGGACTTCAGGTATAAACCACATAGGTTAACCTGAACTTGGACTTCACTCCTATCATTCGACTTTAAAAAGACCATATCACAACCAGTTTAGACGGCCTTATTTATATGGCTTAATGTGCATTGACTATCTTGAACTAAGATGTTCATACCCACTCCATTTACTTTTAGGGACTTTCTTGCCTCACATTTGATTTTCCACCCACAAAATATGGGAGGAACAATAGGAACAAGAAAAATGCTACTCAAGAACGTTTGTTTTTTCTATTATATGTCGAGGTAAGTTATCTCAAGTGAGATGTATTTCTACATTTGAGATTTTGCTTACTTAAATGGTACCCAATATATACACATTTCTGAGCTATAGACAAATGCCTTCAAGCAGTGAATAGTTATGTGCTCAGGGTCCTAGAGAAACCCTTCTCCGCTGGGTTCCTCATATCAATTCTTTAGAAAAACGCAAATCAAAACAAAACAGTAAAATGTAAAATGCTATGACATATAATCTGTGTTATTAATTCTGGCAAACAAACAGAAGATATCTCAAAACTCTCTCTCAACTTAAAACTTCTAGTATTCTCTACTAGAAATAATTTAAAATTGGATACAACAAAAATCATCACTCCACGCATCATCACATTAAACTCACTTCTGAGGAGGCCTAATTAGGGTTGTAAGTTGTAACTGTTACAGAAAGAACTAAATAAGATGAGAAATGGTTTCAATGCTCCAAATATTTCATATTTTTCTCTAGTTAAGAGAAAAAAGTGCTTCAGTACTGACCCCTTTGCAATGTATAGTATAATTTGCATCTCTGTTTATCCCATTCAATGAAAGTGAGTGACTTTAGTGGATTATAAAGGACAACTATTATTGGAATTTTACCTTTTAAGGCTGACTTTTAAATTCCTGCATATAGTTCTACTGGCCATTATATTTGGGAATGTTATTCAAAGTGGTAACTAAAGTTACCTTTTGGCTAGCAATGCATACCCACTTCTTGATGGGGATCAAAGTTCCCTTTCATCTGAGAAAGGTTAAAATGGAACAATTAATTTAATGCATTTTACTAACCAATGGAAGAGCCAACACACCAATTGAACCACAATGAATATATTTGATAGAATTTTCATATTTGTTGATACCAGGGCTCATTTTTGCTGAAATTGCCAGAGGTACCATTACTGTCATTTATATATTCACTTGCGGGAGAATTTCTCTGCAGCCCAAATATTTCATGACCAAAATAATCAGCCTAATATAATTAAATTAGGAAGTTACATTCATATAAATCTCAGATAATGCTGAAAAATGGCATATTTAAACAATTTTGCATAAAGGGGGAAGATTAATAATTTGTGCATCACGCTGTATTTTTTTATGAATCTGAGTTACAGATTCTGAAGACATTCATGAAACCTCTCAAAAATGCCCTATTTCCTGTGTAGTGTTTCTTTCTGGCCAAAAAGGCCAAAAAAGTAAGAAACAGCATTTACTTTGCTCATAAATGAAGCGGCAAAGTTAAGCAATTGATGAATAATGAGTGTGAGAACTGATAGTACAATCAGTGAGTATGACACCAATACCTTACCCACAAAAAGTTAACAGCATATTCCACACCGAAGAAGTGAAAATTATCATATTTTGTTGTTATTTTTTCAAATAGATTTATATGTATTATAATTATGGATTGTTATCTTCGTTCATGTCATTTTTACCTTGTGTTGATCATTCAGTAGCTTAGTGCATTTTTGCATGCAGTCATAATTAACACCACCTAATTAGATTTCACAATTCTCAAATACCAATCATTTAGTTTTCTTCGATGATGAATGAGGGAAAACAAAAATATCACATGAGCACTCACTGCTTCTCACGTGCGTTGATTTTGCTCATCAGCTTTTTCAATCTCCCAATAAGGCCTATCAAAGAGACTAGAAAATTAGTCTCATGATAACTATAATTTATTCTTAAATTCTTGCAATTAGCAGAAAACTAAAACTGTGACTCAACTCATTTTATGATATGGATGACTAGAAAATGAAAATGTTACATCATACCAGAGAAGAGCTTTGATTTCTATTATTTAGTATAATTCTAAACTTGGAAAATTTTGAAAATGACAAATGAAAGTATGATGGAATCATTTTAAATTATCAGAACAGCTGAACACAACACTAAGCTTAACACATGAATGCCATCCAGAGGTTTTATTAAATGGAGAGTGAATGAAGTGGCAATTTGCGGTATTATTTACAAAGAATATTTCTTTAATATTTTAACCACGGTCAAACAATTAATAAAACCTATTTTAGTTACTGCAATTTTTAAATTTTAGATCAAAAATGGAAATAAATTGCATTGATGTATTTTGGTACTTTCAAATTACAATGGGTATTGAATATTTGATAAGCTTTAATTAGTAATGGTAAAATTATAAAAAATAATCCTTACTTAAGATTCTTCAAAAGAAAATACATGAGTAATAGAAAGCAGTGAAGTGATATTTGCAGCAGAACATCAGTTCAATAAATTGTAGTTTGACAAACTCACAAACCATTGTTCCCAGCATTAATAACTGAAATGCCAAAAAGAAATGATGAATCTCTGAAGTGATGGAAAGAGATGGAAAATGTTTTGCTATGGAGAAATTATTAGTATTTGCACATGCCATGTCGTGTATTTATGCCAAACAGTCAACAATTCAAAATGCAGTGTTTCATTCGATATGTATGCTTCCAAAATAGAAACAGAAGGTGTTGAGTATCTTTTAATCCTGCTATTAACAAATTATGTTTCCATGCCCAATAGTGTATATATCAATGAACATTGCAGTATTGTGGTATAGTTATTTACTTCTTAAAAATAGATGGTGAAATCTGAAACTTAGATTATCGGGAACATAAGATTTACATTTACGGAGAAATAATATATATTAGGATAATCTGAAATATGAACTGTACACAACAATGCCCTTAATCCAATGCAGGATATACAACCATCTTGTATAAGGCTTGTGCCATGACCTCATCTCTGAAAAACGTACACAGAAATGATCACAACGCACCAGAGAAAGCATGTGTACACATGCCACCTTAATTCTATAAAATAATAGCATCAGCTTGTTAGATAAGATTATCAAAAAGCAATTAGTTGTTTTAAGTATTCGATGCCGATGTGCTTTCAATTGCATATAAAATTTGCAAACTAAGGAAGAACAGTTTACTGTTAAGAACAATTCGTTAATCCTTCGAAACAACAGTGAAATCAATTTTTCTAAATAGAAAACGCTCCACCTTACATTGATGATACACCTGCCGATATACGTTCATCATATCGCACCATTACGATCATAAATACTAATACGCCATGTAGAATATATTGCCAAACATGGCTCAACGTCACGACATTATAGTGATCCATTATATCCGAATCTAGAGTATTCAATTGTCTCCGGACGCTCATTTAACGTAGAGTCATTCTTCCCCTTCCATTAAAAACTTCCTCAACCTTCAAAAACCCTTGAGCACACCCCGGATAACCGCCAGAAGATCTAATCTTCCCTAATGAAGCTCCTTGTGGAAACCCTGACCGACAATTGTCTCGATATTTCATCTTCTGCGGGCCAATTTTGCGTTTTCTCTCGATTCCTTGCGGGAGAAAAAATCGAACAGCTCAGATCTTAGAGATCCTGACGGAGCGACCAGTAAGGAGCTCTCTCGTCTCCGACGGCGTGCCGGGACTTAAGCTCACGGCGTACGACTCCTCGGACTGCGTCTCCTTGTTGAAGGCATCCATCGCCCTAGACTCAGCCTCGCCCTTCTCCGAGTTTGCCACCACCGCCGCCATGACGACGGCCGCCATGGACAACTCGCCCTCCTCCTCGTCTATCTTCTCTAGGATCACCTCCCCGTCCACGCATATAGAGAGGGGTGAGTGAGGTTCCACCTTGGAGGTGGGTGTGTGTACCGGAGTAAGCAGGTCTCCCACACCGGGGTAACCGCCCATCATGACGGAACCGTTCTCTCCCACGTCGGACGGCGTCGTGACCGACGGGTTACTCGTCTTGGCCACGTTGAACTTCCTCGACGGGGCCGTCAGGTTGCCCGTCTCCACGTCCCTGACGAGGCGGTGGCCGGACTTGGACCTCGTCAGCTGGCTCTTGACGTACTCGCTGAGCCGGGCGTCCTCGTTCCGCGCCATCACCCGGTTGATCACGATCAGGATGACGCCGACCACGATGGCGAAGATGCCGGCGCCCAGCAGCTCGATCCACTGAGGGAACCCGGTGCCTGCGGGCCCAGGGGGCGGCGGGCTGTCCGCGCTGCTCGGCAGGAGGCCGGAGACGACAAGGAAGAGGCCGAGCACGACGAACACGATGCCGATATGCAGCATGCCGGCGCTGCTCGCACCGGACACCTCGCCCATGCGGCCGTTTTTCCGGGTCACGCCCATCCGGAAGCCTTTGGGGTGCGAGCCGGCGCGGATGCCCTCCATGCTGGCGATGCTGTTGCGGGGGGAGGCGAAGGAGGAGCGGGACCCCATGCCGCTCTCCCCCGACTGGAGGCTGTAGCGGCGCTCCTTGGCCTTCTTCTGTTCGTCCCTCCGCTTCCTCTGCCTCTTGATGGCGAGGGCGGAGTGGAGCCCCACCGCGTGCATCCTGCGAAAGACAAGGGTGGAGAATGGCGGGGTTAGACGCGGTCACGGAAAGTGCTCGATTTGACTCTCGCTACAAACTAAACAAAATATTATCCAGATTTTTAAACACTAATTAATACTAATAGTTTAATGGACACTGAGCACATATTTTGAGGCTACTTAACAATCTAACCGGAATTAAATAACGTTACAATACTTAAAAGAGAATATGCCCATGCCACATTGGAAAGTTCCAAACTGTCTTATGAAACACACAAAATTTTTCCCGGCCACGACTGGACGATTCAAAACTATCATATCTATCGAAATTCATGAAATAAGGTATTTTGCTAGAAGTAAAGATTACGATAATTTCGATACGTAAGGTCAAAAAGCGGTTGATAAGATCTTTGGTGCAGACCCATTACAAAACTCCCGAAACCAGCATTTCAAAAATCACGAAAGGGAGGCAAAACTGACTAGCTTTCTCGTTTTTTTCTACCTTTTATATCATAAATAAGTTGCAGCAGAGGTCTTGTGAAAAACATTCGAAATGATTGGGTAGGTTAAGTATACGAGGAAAACCCTTTTAATCGTAATGCCCGGTTTCTTTAAGCGCCGTGCGTAAAAGATCTTATTTAGACTTTTTTTTCCATTTTGATTAAATGTATGCTACGTAAGAATCAATTTTACAGTACTTTACAACCTTCAGCCATAAGTTGAGATGAGCGAATACCTTTGGGATGATTACCAACCGTTCAGGTTTTACAAAGCCCTCTATGCGCCCATCTGTCGCTAAAGTAACTAAGCGCCCATCTGGCGTAGGCGAACTAAGAAAAGGCGTGCTGAGGATGGTTATCATACCGCAAAAACTGTTAACCACACATAAAAATAAGCGAGAGCAGATTGAAAGCACACGATATTATTTGCAATCCAGGGATCTATTGTGTGCTTTTAGATTTTCTCTTCGAAAAGGCTGGATTTGCTTAAAAAATGTCCTCTCGAGTTAAATAATAACGAAAGGGCAAAAGATATCCTCCAAATTGACTAGCCCGAGGGTATATCACCCGACGATGAAACTACAAGGAGAAATGTTACTGAACGATGGTCGAGGGAGTGCTGTAGAAGTAACGGTGACCTGTAATGGCCATTCCACATCCCAGGCCCCTTATTTTGCCGTGAGAGAGCGGGAAGCGAAGTTACAAGGTCTTTATTACAGATTAAATGACAAAAATGAGGAATGTATACAAATACGATGCTCTTGAGAATTTACTCCCTCTCCTTTGAAGCAGCTTAGCTGTAAAAATCAGCAAACGTTTTACCGTCAACAACACTCTTTAGCCGTGGACAAAATTTCAGCACAAGTATTTCGGGTAGCAGTTACAATGTAGGTGGAATGATTTCCCACAACTTTGAAATCGCTGTTTAGTTTTCACTTACACATTGATGCAGCAACCTCAGGAAAGTAATGAATAACTTGAAATTTGCACGCAGTAGCGGGGTGAAATGGGAATTTACTTGGGATGGCCTAGAAAGGTTACCAAATAATTACTTCTCAATTCAATACGTTCCATTGCCTCATAAATAAAAAAGAGATACTATAAAAGAGGAAACCTACCTAAATATCGTACAATTGGAAATGTACATAATTATTTTAAAGAATGGAACGTGTTTACACGAGGAACGTATCAGGAAAAAGTCTCTATAATTGTTAACTAATTTACAGAAATAAATATTTTGTACTTTTACACGATGCCTGATGCTTTGATAAAGCAATATAGTGTGTGTTGCCTAAATATTAATGGAGAGCTGAAAAAACTAAATAGAAATTAAAAATTTATTTAGACTCCGTGATGAATTTTATGAGTGACCAACCAGTAAATAGAATTTTCCAGGAAATTTTAAAGGCGTGGAGGACTTATACTTGTAATAGAGACTACAATAACTGTAAAGAAAGTATAAAAAGGTTTCAGAGGCAATTGAAATACTTGAATGCTACAAACATCATAAAGGAAGATTTATCCTAGAAAGTGTCTGAATCTTTGTTTGAAGTGGTTAACAAGTGTGAACCTAATCACTACCATAATTAATAGTTTTTAGTATATGAAATTCACAAGATATAAACGATATATCTCAAGGTACTTAAACATCATATTGTTTAAATACCAATAGAGTGTTGGTGACCAGTGAGATTGGTGACCAGTAAGACCAGTGAGTACGACTGACGTGCGAAAAAGTGGGGGAAAAGAAGAGGATGTAGAAACAAGATAATTAGTGTGGTTTCCACATTGACGCGCAAGTCAAAGGCGAATATTATCGTCAGGAGAAACAGGTGGAATAAAAAATCTGTTATATAGTTAGTTCGTCTCGCCAATAACTTTTTTTTCTTAAAGATTTTCTCCGACTTCATAGAGAATAGCATTAATGCCCATGATTCATTACGCTCCGCCCAATCTCTTCCTATCTGCCCGCCAAGGTGTTTATAAGGCATTATAAGCCGTGTTATGACGCAAACACAACTTCTTCCAGATTACTTGAATTAACTGATTCAAGAACGTTTACATTATTATGGAATGCACGATGCTTCAAAACTGGGGAATGAAATGGCGAATAGCAGATTATTTGGAAGATGGAATAAAGAGAACTGCTGATATTTGAGGTTTCCATCGAGAGAAAAACTTAAACAAAAATATGGGTGGAAACGGATATAACTACTCGTAAGTAGAGCATTTTCATTAGTGGAACAGCGTAGAAATAGTAATGCTGCTTTTATGTTTTTGATGTGATGAAAATTGATCACTCGCACAATACGGAGGTTCATATAGCGCCTTATATATATTAGATACCACCAGGCGAACAGTTATGTATTGCGGATAGCTTGCATTCACGGGGCTTTTAAAACCTATATAATACTGGGAATAGTAGTAGCCGTAGTAGCTTAAGGGTACTCCAACGACTAATGTTACATCAAACCGTCTAACCTAGTGATACCCAGCATGTTTAAATAGGCACCCTCCTTAGTTTCTTTATCTATAGGATTTAGCTTCCCTCTCCGTTACCAAGGTTAATTTAATTGGCACTCTTAGCAATTAGTTCTTAGGTTGTAATAAGTGCTTCAATTTCTTTCATCATCTGTCTGGCGTGAGAGCAACAAAATCAGAAGTTAGTCCCTGGTTAACTTTTTTCATTTTCCAGCAATAATCTCGCGGCACCCTTAGCTGTTTTCCCCGCACCCTGAAGAGCCGCGGCACACCTGTTGGGAACCACTGGTCTAACCTAAGATCTTAATACTTGGACGAACACAATGTCCATGCCCGACGTGGGACTCGAACTCATGACTTTTGGGATGTTAGGCCTGCGCGTAACCAACCGTGCTACCAGGGCCAGCTATAAATTGGTTAAAGTATACATCTATGCTCATGATAACAGAAATTCCTTTGGGAAAGAAAGAGATGGTGATGTTTCACTACGTAGAAATATTGAATTATGATTGGATGATGAATAAATGAAAGCTCTCCATAATGCGAAACTAACAAGGAAATATTAAAAATCCATTAAAAAGGGTTCAAAGCAACTATCTTCAGAAACATTTTGACCCAAGTGATCGATCGTAACTTCGGAACTTATCCCATCGTAATCACATTCCACGACAAGGTAAACTGGTGCGGGAAGAGCTATTTCCCAACATGCTCGCACTTCCATTTCCTCTACCTAGGTTTTCTCTAACGAGATGAAGCAAAACTTTTCAACTTTTTCGCGGAAAAAATCTCTCTTTCGCTTGCGACAACCGTTCGGTCTCATCCCACACCGAGTAGTTCGGGTCGAAAAGAGGGTAAACCGCAGAAGTTAATTTCAAGCGTAACTCTGGCAGAGACAGCCTACGACGGGGTCTGATTATCCTCCCTCAACGAAGCCGTATTAACAAATTTTCAACATGACTCGTTGCGAGGGGTGGGTGGGGAGAGGGGATGATTTGTGTAGGAGGCTGAAGGCGATGAGGGTAGGGACGGGTTCCGACGGGCACGAAATGAAAGAGAGGAGAAACTGAGAGAACGGAATGGAAACATAATGGACGAGAAATTTGCAAATTGGTACTCAGCAACTGTGTTCATTTGCAGCGATCCGTGAAGTAAGCCACAAGGAAGAGAGAGAACTGTTACCTGAGGGAAAATAAAAATAGAATTGGAAAAAGTAAAACTCGGCAATGGCGCGTTTCTATTCTAAAAGCAGCACACCCTCCTCTTTCTCTCCCTCCTCCAACAATCCCACTATATTTGTTCTCCCTCCTTCGTTTCCCCACCACTGTCTCTCTCTTGCACTTTCTTTCTCATCTATAAAATCTTTACAAGCGAAATGACACCTGGCTCATTTTATTGCAAGTAGCATGCTTTTGTAAGTATGGAAATGGAAAAAATTGGTGAAATTTTTTTCGGATGCTGTCACGTTCCAAGGTTTGTAGTATGACTGTCAGAGAGAAATATTATTCTAACTGTCCCCAACTATAACAGTAGGAGACAATTTTAAGACACTTTTTGTCATAAATGTTAGTTCCATTTCCCCAGTGGTCCTAATTTAGAATCCGTTTCTCATTGCTACTTCACAATTAAAGATCTTTGTTTCTTATAAAAGGATAACGCTAAGTATACTTACACAAAAATACATTCTCATAAGAGATGTTACCAGTTGCATTAAATTTAAACAGTATTTTTATTAAGACTTAGTGAAAACTTTATTTCAGAACTCTTATAACTTGTGTGGAGAAAGCGACATTGAACGTTTGGAGGAACTTTTAGCCTACAAAACCTAGACGGCGAAAAAGACACCAAAATTAAGGATGAAAAAAAAATACAATAGGCGCCATTATTACCGAATTACAAGGAGCATGTTCGACACTTGGAAACACTTTGACCATCCATAATCACTTTTCATGTAAAAAAATAATGAATACAAATGCTGATATGAAGGCAAAGAGCAATTTATGCAAAAAAAATAGGACCCATATGATAATAATTGTACGTATCACTTATTTACCTAAGAGCATTTAGTTCACTTTTAAGTTAGAAAAAGAGGGGTAAAAAGGATTTTATATGAAATGCCCTAATTATGAAGATTAGCCATTTCGGGACCTCAAGAAATAGCAGTGTTTGTAGCGTCTAGAAATTAATATTCAGGATCACAAATATATGTTGAAATGTAATCATAGAAGAGAACACGTAAATAAATATGTTATTGACAAAATATGTCTTTATGTCTACATTTATTTACATTTTAAAATAATAATGTTATGCGTTCCAAGATATCTCCGTACAACAGTTATTGCTTAAACTCTGGGGTATTAAGCCCGCTGGCGACTAAAAATAACATGGAAATGAGGTGGCATATGACGATATCAAACTATGTGTTAGTAATTATACAGGGCTAATTTCAAGGAGGAGAGAGGGGAAAAATTCGGAATGGCACCCAATGCATTCCCAATGCAGTCTTTTCATTAACTTAATTGTTTAGTAAAATTCATTCAAACGCTTTTACACCCCTTCAAACAACACAGAAATGTTAAGGGCGTTACAATTTCTGCTTTTTCTTTGCGATAGTGCTCCTATATGCTCTTGACCGCCTGATTTATAAAATATACTAGGTCCATAAATAAGTACTTCACCAGTAAATCTGTAGACGATGGCAGAAAATATTGCCCTGAATGAATTTCAATCTGGTTGATGGATTGGTTGACCTGCAAACGCGGGAATATTCAGTCAGGTGGGTAGCGTGTGCTACGACGTAAAGGTGAAAGGACGGAGATTATAAACTGCGGTGAGGCAGGTATGTAGAAGGGAGAAAGGATTGAGGGAGTGGGGAGGCAAGAAAATGAACGAGAGGAAGTAGGCAGGGGTGAGAGCAAATAAAGATGCGGATGCCCTCGGATAATGAGATGGGTGAGTGAAAGTTTGGAGGAAATACGTAACTTACGGTTTGAGAAGGAGGAAAAGGTACAGGTACGGGAGCTTTCTTGGTCAGAGGTGAGAGAAAATTTTCTCCTGAGCTGCTGGTTTTTTTAATGAAAGCGCTACGAAATGCATTGTCGGAATACGTTGGATGAGAAAACTGACTAATTAAAAAGGACATGAAAAAATACGCAAAACTTAAAGAACATGGAAAGGGAAAATGAGAACGTTCCTTCACGCAAAAAAAACGAACTCGGTCATTTTCACGAAGCTGAAATATTTGTTTCAAATTAAACATGAAATTAGAGGATAACTAATGGGTTTTTTTAAATAATGGGTCAATGCTAAGTGATATCTAAACATCAAGACGAACTGAATAAATACAGAGATCGAACGCAAAGACCACCACAATACAGTGTATATTCCTTTCTTCGTTGGATAATAATAATGGCAGTTCTTCTCACCCATTGGTAAAATTCTAAGGAATTATTTTAATTTATGACACTTAAATCCTAAATTCCATCTAGTCACTGAATTAGCAAAAAAATTAAGTAAGTACATATCACTTTTACTTATAATTAAAATTGATGCATCACAACGGTCTAAGACGTAGACGAGAAGAGAAGAGTAAAAAAACATGAATTCATTATAAATTAGGAAATGCATTTTTGGTTAACGTAATATTCTTTAGGAAAATAAATTGAAAGCAGAAATCATGCCAATTTTTCTTCGACATATCGGAACATTTTGGAAGTCTGACAAGCAATTCTTTACCATTTTAGTACCTATCCAAAACTAATTTCCCACTCTTATCTATTATTTCCGGAATGTATGCAGTTAACATAATTTTTAATTACACATGTATCTTTAAATAATCATCTTAACGATGAATGAGATCGGTTCATTTATTGAGTACTCATCATTATAGAATGAGGTCATTCTCCCTTTCATACTCTATAAATAGCGTCATATTATGTACGATAACGTTTTGTTTTAATAGGATTTGCATAATTCATATACCAATTAAGTTGTAAATCCGTGAAGCCTCTAGATTCGATACATCTTGCTAAAGAAATGGACTTGGAAAGCATTCATAGTATTTTTACCGTGTTACTATAAAATTTGCAACTTACAACCGGGCGAGGTTGTAAAAAGATCCCAAGTTTAAAATTGATTTAGATTTTATACTTAAACTTCCCTTCTTCTAATAAAGCCTTGAATAGCATGTTAGATTACGGATGAAATGAATGTCAGCCTTTTATCAGTTAAGAATATCACCCTTTTATTATAATTAAGAATCATTTCTATACATTAAAAATAGGTAACAAGCTTGTTTAACAAACAAATTAGAAAATCACTGACATTTAACGGAAAAAAATGAAACGGAAAATTTCTTGAACAAAGACATGAAAGATGTTAAATGCCAACGACTTTGGCTTTCTCAGATTTTGTAATTTCTACATTCCGCGACGCGCCTAAAGGAATTGCATCGTTTTCATATACCTTGACTTGAAATTTCAAAGGAAAGTTACCGAGTCTAAGTCTTTGATTAGTGGAAGCGCTGCAGATGACCGATGAAACGTATATGAAAATTAAAGGACAGAACATTGCTCCCGGCACTCCTTATAAATTGCCTGGGATAGTGGCGATACTAATAATCAATCTATCGCAAGTAACAAAGAAAAATAAATCAATATGAGTACCCGTTAAAAGTATAGTTTGCCTGAAAGCCAGCATATTACATCCCTATTTTTGTTCTGCGCAAAAATATCCATTCTACCCAATAACAATTCATTACGTCCCCTCAATTTCATAGGTGAAAGGTAAAGATTTATAAGAAATGTATAACGGCAGGATCCATCTCTTTGGAATAATCACCGTTGCTCTACTGCTCGCAGAGATACAGGGAAGGAGTTCATTAGGAGAGAGTGGATTGAAAATGGCATGAACTTGGCAGTCGCAGCGGTTAGGCTGAGGATAGATCCATCACAGACGACGGCAAAAGAGGAATGTTCACCAGAAAAGATTGGGGAGCGCGGAGAGTTGGATCTGAAGGGAAGGTAGAGAGCTCTACAGAGAGATCCACGCAAAATAGAGGAGGCTTTAAGCCAGAAAGTCTGAAAAGGGGATGTCTTGAGAAACAAATAATATGAAACAGCTCTTTCAAATCAGACCGAAAGTAATGAACAAAAGTAAAGGTCATCTATCAATGGGAGTAAAACGGTGTGGTACGACGCCCTTCCATTGCAGATGGATGCACAGAGAAATTGAAGGGTAAAGAGTAGTCTAAAAAAATAAACTAGGTGATTACGAGCAAAAATTTATAACAAGGATTGAATTTGGATGCTGATCAACTAATGCCATTATTTTAACCTAAATTTTAGTCATCGGATGCATACAATTATGCGTTTATAGTGCTTTTCAAGCACAATCTGACACCCAGATAAAAATGGAATCATGCACCAGTGAGCCAGTGATTAAATGTGGGCTCCTTGACAGTTACTTGCCTAGTTCTGAAGGCGAATAAATTAGATGTTCAATTATTAAAGGCTAGTTAAGGTGATTCATGAAAATTTACTTGAAACACCTAAAAATTGGTCTCTTTATTTTTGCCTGTAAAATTTATTTTCATTCCGATGCAGAGATGCTATTTAAAATGACAACTGGAATCGTTTTATGAAACAACAGAAAATAAGTTATTTACCAATCCTAACATAAACGTGAAGTACTGCTCCTACAGAGCTCTTTCTACTTTATACAGACGTAAGATACGTAGGCATTGAGAAATGGAGGAAAATACTAGCCGATATTGGGAATGTCACGATTTTACTGAGCATCGAGATACCTGAGAGAGTAAGTGAGTCTACCGTACTATTGATTCTAGCGTCATACCAGCCGAAGCTGTGGCGACATCTACTAAGCACAAACCCTGTGATTTATAGTAAAGAATTAAAGTGATTAATGAGCAACAGATGTATATTATTCGTCCAAAAATAGATTAAATGTATGCTCTATGATATTGAATAGTTATCCAAATTAGCCTCTAATGGAATATTGTTATTACGGAATAGGAAATCTAGTAATTTGTCTTTAAGAATAACTAGGAATTCGTGTATAGACGAAGGCCTAGCTTCTGAGAAGTCTGTTCTGAAATCAATATGTCCTCAATCAGCGCCGTGTTTGAAAATAAATCTTTAGAGAAGAGGGGTAAAATAATAAAATTAAATATATCCACTTCTGCGTTCTCAACATAACCATGAGACGACTTTTAGTTCCAAGATCACCACCACCAAACTTTTAAAACTTGGCAAAGAAAATGAATTGAGTTTCGAAATGAACAGGTTTACACTGGGTTGCCTCATGGGAAATAAACGCTAAATGGTGGTTATTGAATGCAACATGAAAAATATAAATTTTTTTGTAAAAATGGACTATATATAAACACATATCTATGTTTATAGGTATTTTCTTGCAAATGACCTTTTCCTGCGTGGGTTTTAGCGCCTGATTTAGCGCTTTCTCAACTGAATTAGAAGCCGGTAGAGTCGGCAAAACCCGACTCTCAGAAAACAGAGTAGAGGAGCGTGATTTTGCGAGTAGAGAGGTCCCCCGACTGAAATACGAGCGCAATGGAAATGAGAGGGTCAAGCTGGCATTGGCGGTCAGACGTGCAGAGAAAGGGCCAAGGCGTGTTGGGAGTAATGGGCGTGGCCGATGGCTGCTATTTGTCGTGCAGTGGAGGGGGAAGGGTTCTTTTTGTTTTGCTTTTGCTCGGCATCCAAAGGCCAAGGCCAAAAAAAAAAGGACTTGAGGGAAGCTCTAGACGGAGCCTAGGAAAAAGTGAGCAGGCGAAAAGAAAGAGTAAAACACGGGGAGTGATATAGTTACATTATTCGTGACGCGAATTTGTGCTTGGCGTGAGGGGTGGGCAGAAAATGTGAAATAGAGTTCTTGTGATGACTCAAATTTGGAATGGACGGGACTACCTGAGCAGTTATGTGGAAGGAAATAAAATTGTGAAAGGTAATTCATCTCAGAGCACAGCAGGTGCTGCAGGACTTAACATACATATATTACAGGGGTTACATATAACTCCCTTAACGAACGCTTAAGTGAAATTATTAAATGTACACAGTTAATTGAAGGGCTCAGTACCTGAATAAAAATTACACCTGAAGAAGAATCAAGTATGGTTTAATTCGGCTGATTTGAACAATATTGGAAAAGTAGGTACTTACGCGGGAGGTGCTAGCGTTTGAGAGAGATATTAGAAGCATTTTATTCAGCAAATCACGGGTTGAGGTGGCAATAGCCCTCGTAAATCAACGCACCTGGAATAAGGTGGTAGGCTGGGGATGCAATTACTAGTAAAGTGTGCAGAGTACAGCAGCTAGGGGTGTTAAAATGTGTTACGATTAGTTTAGCAGTGTAGCAAAATTATTAGAATAATTAGTTTGGGAATCACTTTCAGATCATAGGTAAAAATACCGATTGAATCTTCTTCAGAAATTTGAACCGGTCAGATTCTCCGGATATGCTCTAAGTATTTATGCTAAAAACTCCAGCGTACTCTGACAGATTAGTTCATGAAGATAAAATTAGTGAAATGGATAGTGGGACAGAGGGGCTCTAATATTAATTATCCCGCAGAAACCTAGGGACAGCGATAGGTTTCAGAGAAGGAACATGGAAATATCAGAATAGATATTGTAGATTTTGATATAGAAATTAGAATTTTGTAATTTTTTTAATGTGTACATATTGTTTAATGTGTTTAACTAACTTATGCATGCTCTACGCAAAATTAAAGTTCCCATGTCTTATATCTAATCTATAAGTTGATAATTTAATTCATTAATAGAAATGACTGACGAATCCACAACTATTACATTAAATGGCAATAGTTAAGCTAACATTTAACGTGTCTCTTAACTACATGCCTACTACTTTACTCGTGGCAGTATCATTATGCCTCTGTTGTATGTACATAGTATATGCACCGACTAGTATTTTTTCATTTCTGCATGGTAGTTAAGTGTAACTTTATTCTCTCGGATCGATAATGATGATGGTTCACACCATGCCACACACCCTTACGGTTGCTTGAAGGATATTATTTAGATGTAGATATACTTTGATTCCTCGTCGAAAGGTGGAAACAAGGTAGAGGATGATGGAGAATTGAGAAGAGGAGTGCAAGGTGTTATTTCGCACCAATTATACGATTCAGAAACTATTCCTGTAGTCTTTCTCGCTCATCTATCCTGCCTTCCTCCTACCCACTTATCAAACCTCACTTTCGTCCATCATCACATATAGTTTTGAAGTCTGTCTCCGTACTTATGAGGCGCATCAGACCGGGAGGAAAGGTACAAAGACGGGAGTGGAAGGGCAAGGAGGAAGGGCGGGGAGAAATCTGGCATCGGCATTGGCCCACTTTTAACGAAGGCGCCAAGGGTATACATCTTAACGTCCCATCTGACGGATGGAGTAGGGGCTTCGAAGTGCTCTCAATATAGCACAGAAGTAGAGGCGGATTTACCAATGAAAAATGTATTTTACTGTCGGGATTTGAACACGATCTCTCGGGATGGGAGGCCAGAGCTGTAACCACCACACCAATCCGACAAATGGTGGGAATAGACTAATTTCCATTCCCACCTTTGAAAGGAAGAAAGAGAAAAAGAGCAGAGGATTGCTGCCATTGAATGTCCCAGGTCTTGAGGCAGCAATAAGAGAGAATGGGGAGGGGGAGGGTTGGGACGGGAGAAAACTCCGCTTTTGCATGTAGTGGATGCGCTTTCCTGCAATGGCAAGGATCGCACGGCGATCGATGCCGCGCTAACTTTTGACGCAGCGTGGGCGATCCAATTCGTTTAAATTCTGGGTGGACTTGAAATAAAAAATGAATAACCAACAGCGTCACGAACACGGTGAGCGAATTGAAGGAGATTTCCACAGTTTGATGTCAACGTACGGACCAAGGGAATGAATAAAAAGGAGCGTCGAACAATCGGATATTCAACGCCCGAGTCATTTAATCCTTCGACCGATCGCTCCACATCTCTCTAGAAATATGACACGTGATATCCGATATTGATTTTCGATTTCTTAACAACCCCAAAGGTAAGAAGCGGGTTTAAAGAAGTCTCATCAGGCCAACGGGAGTAAAAAGAGGCTCAGCTCTCAAGAGACACGTTAGAGAAAATAATTTTCACACCCTCTGCCATATGAAGAGGTATAATTCAGTTTTCAGTTGCTGCAAAAATTTAGATCACACTGCATAATCTAAGCTAAACTAAACCCTTTAAGCCCGGTGGAGGTTTAAATGAGTCCCACCTCGTAGGTCTGAGGAGATTTAAATGAAATCGCTGATTTTCGTAATTGTGTTACTAAAACGCTCACAATGAAAAACGTAAAATGAAAAAATACTTACAGCTATTCATGCAAAAAGCCCAATTATTCTTCTTTAAAATTATGTCAGAATGTTAAGGATCGAGAAATATTATAATGTATAAAAAAATTGAGGCATGAAGTTGGACGAGCGACGCAGTCACTACGTCGCTCGTCGTTGAAGGGTTAATACATGAGGAAACCATAAATTCCTCATGCGAAGCGAAATTTGAACCCGTGACCCTTGGTTTTCAGAGCCAGTGCTTTTCCTAAATGTCATACCCGGTAGGCATTTTGCAACAGGGAGAATCCTGGCGAAGGCAGATCTCCTGTCCATTATTCTTTTGCTTTCGAACTTTAAGGGCCGCACCTTGTTGTCACCTCTAGAAAAAGAGAAGTTAATGCAGCGCAACATTTATGTTTGTAACAATCTCTTTGATCATCAGAGTGATACGAAAAAAAATATCGCAAGATTTTACCACTGCAGTTTCAGCTGCGGCCTACATTTTAATCCATGGAAAAATGAATAAAAAATGTTAATGGAGAATACGCCGAGTTCAGGGCGCTCATCTGTTGGTCCACGTCCTTTTTTTATTAGAGCTTTGTAAATATTGATCGTGTAAGTTCAAAAGAAAAGCTACTGTGGGAGATTAGTGACACAAAATTGAGTCAACGATCAATAGGTAGGTACACATTACTTCTCGTTCGTAGGAGCACTAGCTTTCAGTCCAGGTGGATATTGCTTATCACTTCACGAAATTACAGGAATAAAACGATCGATAAAACGAATAGAGAGAATATATTGATCGTTTCATAACCACATCTAATCATCAATGATGACAATACAAGTCAGTCAGCTATTTTAACAAAATGTACATCATTTCCTTTGGCAATTTCAATTCCTTAGCAGATACAACAATAATTGCTGGGGACTCAATGACATATTAGGACTTGAAAAAACGGAAGACGTGATAAATGACGAGGGAAATGCTTTTAGCGTAAGACCAAGACGGTGTCCTAAATGTCTTACGATCACTTAATATTCTAGAAGAAAAAGACGGCGACATCAATAATAACTGAAAGGAACGAGTAAGAACATATTTTCACAAAAAGCACCCTGTACGGCGCCAATGATATTGTAAGTCTTTCAGCACCCTCTTGAACAAGGAATAAAACAAAAATATTACTCTCCCAAAACGAAAAGTGGCGCGTAGTATACGGATAAAATTAAAAAAATGGAATTATTAACGAGCTTTTCACAATGAAATTTATCTTTGTATTGCCATCCCAAACCATTCCACACTAAACAAACAATGCTTACATGCCACTCGGAAATTTAGCAATGGAATTACTATGAAAATAATTTCACCCAATTAGCCCAAAACAATACTATTTTTAGTGCGTAGTATACCCATTTTTGTCCAAACAAAATTGTACAAGACCATAAAAGTTTTTTTAATCTCCGAATTCCTCCATGTAGAAAGACAGGGAGCCAAGCTGGACTATCTTGCGCGATTATATATTGTGGGAACTGCAAAATTCAAATATTTGAATCTTTTAAAGGAACATGCCTTCCCATTTTACTACCCATTATGATCAATAGCTTTCCCTCCTCTCAACACACCCCGAACCTGACCTCGTACTTCTTGTTTTCCCATTAATGCCCCATCCCCCACCCTGCATTTCTGACATACATTGGCTGCGCTAATCATGCCTTAACCTCACACCTATTCCCTTTCTACAGCCTTGGCATTCATTGTAAGTGCCCCCTTATAGACTTGACAATATGTTGGTTGGCGATTATTTAAAATCTAGATTGTAACTACTGGAGCTGTCAAAACCCAGATCGACAATAAAGTTTTATTCATGCATACACCTTTTTAAATTATTTCAATAAGTAAATCGTAGCAGTTGAATTTCGTTTTTAGGTGCTCAAATGCACGGAGTATGTCACAGCGTCTAAGTTTATCTAAATCCGTAGACGACGATAACATCAATGCCCAAGACATGATTTGAAACCTTTAGCTTTTCCGTTTCCAACAGGCACTACGCGGAAAGTGTTTTAACCTTATCACGGAGAAAAATTCGGTGGACGAGAAAATGGATCGCTTTAAAACTATGATTTATTCATTAGTCAAGTGGGAAAAAAACGTTTTTAGCGTATTCAACACTTTAGCTTAGAAAACCGTCAACTTCCTTGCTGTGAATTCGTTGACGAAGCCCCATTTTCCCTTAAAACACCCAGCAGGGCCGCGCC
Organism: Platycnemis pennipes; assembly: GCA_933228895.1. NCBI lineage: Eukaryota > Metazoa > Arthropoda > Insecta > Odonata > Platycnemididae > Platycnemis > Platycnemis pennipes. The sequence goes on along the minus strand of OW121847.1, from coordinate 68,861,597 downwards.
ACAGCCGAGAGGTCGCGTCTCCACGTCGTCCGCACAAAAACGCTGCCCTCAATTCATTCGACGCGCACCGCCGGCGAGGACGGACGTCCGACAACGTTCGCCTATTTCTTTTCCCCTCAGAGTCACCTGTGTACAGATCCGAGAAAGCACGGCCCACCGGGTTTAATGACGCAAGTTTACCTCGAAGGCGTGCTCGTCATTTACGGGGAAAGAAAAGTCGAGTCGACTGGTGGGAGATTAAAAAAAAAATTTCTTCTCTCCCCGCAACCGAGACGGAACTTGCCGAGGGTGTACAAAGGGGGGAAGATTCGTGCCCTAGGTGACGCTGTGGTAACATGTGGAGACTGAAGAGGGGTGAGACGGGAATGGGTATACGGGGGAAGAGACGAAAGGCAGATGGTTAAGTGGACGAGGATTTGTTCTCGGAAACAGCGAGGGACAGGGAATGAGAGAGAGGGAGAGAGGAAGGGGGGAGCAGAGGGAAGGGGGAGCAGAGGGAGGAGGGAGCAGAGGGAGGGGGGAGCAGAGGAGAACAAGCGACTCCAAAAAACAGGAACCCTGTAAAAACATTTGACACGTCAACTTTGGGTGAGGGGTGTGTTTAAGGTAGGGCTGAGAAGCTGTCGTGAAGGGTGGGAGGCTAACTTTAAGATCCGAGCTTGGGTCTCCTTTATTGTTCTGGAAGTAGAGCCTGAGGTAAACTTGGTTGGGGATGAGAGGGAAGGGATTCAGGTGGGAAAGGATTTTGAAGGGTTACGGAAGAAAGGTTGGTAAGGCGAGCGGGAAAAGACGAGGAGCACACTGAGGAAACGGAATGAAGAAGAGGAGACTGAGATAGAATGAGTGGGAGGAGAGGACGGGAAAGGAAAGCGAGAGACAAAGAGAGAGTAGACACGAGTTGAGAAAAACATTTGGGTAATCAGCAGAAGGTAACAAATTAATGTCGACCCGTACATTGGCATGGCAGAAATTGCGAATTTTCAGGGAGCCTGCATCTTAGTTTTTTTATTAGGACCCTCAAATTTCCTCAAGCCCTCAAGGACTTCAGCTCAAGGCTGATCCGTGAAGGGTCTCATTAATGCGTTGGTTCCTCCCCCTCCCTCCCTGGGATCCTCCCAAGTTTCCTATTTTTTTGTCCGCGACCCAAGGCCCAAAATTTGATTCGGCCAACAACCTTCCGATGCAAGATGACGCTGTGAATTTGTACGACCTTAACCGCCGGAGTTGAAGAGCACCTCTATGTTTACGACGTTTATCTTAAATTTGAAGAGAAAAACGTCGCTCTCCGTTCTCAAAATGAGATCACATTTAAGCGAGTGGTCTGGAAAAAAGGATGTGAACGAAGGAGAAAGAATTAAATATGACTTTCAAAATTGGCGACCTTACAACGCGAGAAATCTTTCTCTAAGTGTGTCACTCTCTTTTTATTCTCGAATTTCGATGGCATCTGAAATGGTGTTGCAGGTTAAGCTTTGAATTACAAAACTGGTTTCAAAGTAGATCAAGGTTAAATGAATGTCCCATTCTAGCTTATTTGCGGTACGATTTCACGATTATCATAAGGGGTGTTATTTCGTAAATCAAAAATCTAGAGCTGGAAATGATGTGATAATGCTATTGCAGTATGTATCCGTGCTGAAGAGATAAACACTTGCTCCGTAAGAAGCACAGCTTACTGTAACATAGCCAGATACTTAGTTTACGAACGAAGGACTCGATAAAAATACCACAAGATGGGATTTTTTAGAAGGGTAGACTCTGATATCATCATTGATGATGGATAAGCATAAAGTAGATTATAAAATCAGCTATTAAGCACCAAAATTTGGGTCTAAGTCAGCAAGAATTTTAAAAACTCTGTTTTACAAGCGTCAAATACATTAGCACGGAAACATCGTGCAGAAGAGGTGTTACATCGCCGTCCACTCTTAACTTACGGATTTAGAAAACAGCATCCTCCTCAGAAATTGGTATAATATGGCAGGTGGCACAAATATGTGGACTTTCCGAAGCTCAAATTGAAGATTCCAAATACCTATGGGCTCAGTGAGTGGTGAGCGCTACGCTCATATTTCTAGTTATCCTTACGACGGATCACTGAGTGAGAGAATTAGTAAGCGATTAGATCTAACGAAAGCTACTGGGCTGCCTGAATACTTCATGGTTACCCGATAATAAACTCGTAGAGAAGGAGAATAAGTCGGAAAAAACAATGTCTCATCTCATTAAAAATGAAATTCTTTTCATGGATTTTCAAAAGCCAATGATGGCCAGTATGTAAATTTAGAAGGAAGCTAGGGGTGAATTATGACTAACAGTTGCCAAAGGGCATTGGCGCTCTGACGGAATCCACACTTCCATCGTACACTGCAAGCCATAGGAGGGTACGCGGTAGGGGGTTCAACTCAAGGCGTTCATCATCAAAGAGTAAACAATCAAAATTTAGTTACCAGATTATCAGTCTCAATGTTAACTTCCTAAAATTCTTCGAGAGGACTTTATGACTCCATGAGAAAAAGATCCTCCTATCGCAAGGCAAAGCAAATGAATCAAATGAATGAGAGATGAAAGAAAAACGAATCACTGCAGCGAAAACCATTCATACGATATTTTAACGCAGTAAAAATCAGATTGCCGTAAAATGAATTAAGTTTTAAATTTATTTTGACAAATTGTGTCTTCAATCAATGAGAGAGAACTCTAGGGATGAATTTCCAAGCATGCCCAGAATATTAAACGCACAGAGTGGACGGAAAAAAAAACAATGCGGTGAAGCCCAATAAAATTTTGAGTTGAAAAACATGCTGCAATAGGGCGCCATCATTTATCAGCGGCTCTGCAAAAAGATTACTCAAAAAGAGTGAAATATTGTACAGAAATGGCGAAAAAAATTCCTCTCTCTGCAGGTAAAACCTTAAATGGTGACAATAGTCCATTTGATGGTTGCATGCGAAAAATACTTCGACAATCGGATGGAAGGCAAATGTAATAGAATCTAGGAACATTTCAAGAAATCGAGAATTTAAAAAAATCGGGGGTCGTAACCGTAAACGATGTTGTTAAATTTGGTGAAAAAGCATCTTTCTCCACTCATAGAAAGTATCATTGTCCATGAGTTACGTCATGAGCCTTTTCTGGTGGTTGAAGCGATCGATCCGTTGCGCCGTGATATGACGCAACCGATCTATATAAATTACTAATGCTCTCAAGAGTTATCAGACGGCCATTAAATACCACTACAAGTATTAAATATACCTTTAACGGTCACGCAAAGGCTAGAAAGTCCTGCAAAACCTTTAAGAGATACATGACAGCAGCAGGCTGCCGTTAATTTTTGCTAAAGTCGCTAGAAAGCTATCGCCGGACGCTTTAGAACGATTGATTTCAAAAGGCCTAAATATAGCGTGACATTGTTTATTTAAGGTTTGAAGATACATATAGTTTGGGTGATGTTTACTGAAAAAAATAACGAGGTAATGGAAGACAGATTCAGACACGAGTCAAGGGTGCTCTTGGTCTACTCACATCGAACATAACATCATCTCGTCGTATTTCAAGGTATTTAGCTCTATTATAATTCGATAGCAACGCAACGAGAAGCCTATAGTGCTGGTAAAAACAATCAAAACTACTCATTTTATGCCGATGTATTTGTTTCAATGAAGATGAAAGTAATATATCGCGAATTCTGGAAATGGTAAAAGGTGCATAATTTTTTCTACTAAGCAAATTTTAATGTTCTACTCACAACACATTTAACCCGCACAGTAATTAATTGATTTATTGATGGTCAGTTAAGCTAAAAGAAAGGGATGAATTCCAATGAATAATAATATCGTCACACAATTAGTCCCTCTCATTGCATGTAAGGTTTAATATGTAAATATATTGATCATGCTCCGCCAAAGTTTGTTGCCTTTATGTGTATTCGTCTAGTCCACATTAATTTCTACATGGTTTAGTGTGACCAAAATGGTTTTTGGTATTTGAAGTTTTACTAAGAGCAATATGTAGAGCTAAAATGTAACTATACTATTACGTAAATTTGCAATAACCTAAGAAATTGCCGATGAACACTGATACATTGGTAACTATACTAGGCTAAATAATCCGTAAATCAATAACAGGTAAACACTATTATGATGCTGGATATTTACATAATTGACTGAAAACGCTTTAGCTTTTTCGAAATAGCTTTACGAAAACAGAATAAGAGAAAAAAACAATTAAATATATAGTTGCTGCGAAAAGGGCCCCATAGAAGCCGGAAAGCAATGCAATTTGTAACCCCTTTTGTAAACTGCGATGCATGATTGGTAATAATTCACCTGCTGCAATCCTGGAGGTGGCTTGCAAGGCCTTCACGCATTGGACTTTCACGATAGAAATGCTTTACGACAGAAAAAATGAGTGGGAGTTTGACAAGGTGGAAAAAAAGAAGAGGACCGGAAAAACTTGAATGGGTGAAAGGAAGTAAAACCATTCGTAAATAATAAAAAAAATATACGGGCACAAAGAAAGAAAGAAAGAACCATGAATACGCCTATACATACTTGTATTTCACGTGGTTCCGGACGTGAATAATAATGCATGGTAACGGCTGGTATTTTGGGGAGAACGGGTAACCACAAAATACAGTGTTTCTTACAGTTTCAATTTACTTGTTCCGAGCACAGAGTAAACTATTAGTAAATATATTTTAAGAACAGTTTATGATTTCCGAAAATGCTTTAGCCAGGATTAACGCTTGCAATGCATCATAGGATGAGCAAAAGTTATCAAAAGTGATTTTGAAAAAAAATTATTCGTAATAGGAAATTTACTTTGCCAATATGATAGTAAAATGCGGCACTATTTATGTGTAAACCACCAAAAGATTTGATGAAGCATGAGTGCTACTAACCATGCAGTTAAATAAATTATGAAAAGAAACATTACGGAAAATAATGGGAAAGATTCACAATAAATTTCAAATTTTTTTCATCGTCGGACGTCTTCAGCAGGGATGTGGCTGGTTAAAAATTGGCATCCAAGTTACAATCACTGTCATTAACCCCTGCCAATGCAGATCATATACCCACATCTGAATTCGACGACGACCTGCATCTCAAGAGTGCGAGCCCATAAATTAGAGATTTTTCCGATGACAAAAATAATGGTAATTTAATTGTAAACAACAGAAATAAAATATAAGGGGTTTGTCTGACTGGTCATGATACGAGAGAAGAAACAGATACTTGAAAAAAGGATGAAGATACTTTTATTCCTTTCCTTATGATTTTTCAATATCGCAATTTAAAACTTAAGTGCGAAGTGAGTGCGAGATTTTACAGAGTACCGAGGAGGAAAAGGAGTGAAGGAACTTATAAAGGGAGAGGGAGGACATGAATATATAATTGAATTAAGGTGTTTGCAGGGTGCGTTGGTGAATCAAGGATCGTGTTGGAGAGACAGTGAGCACGAAAAGAGACTCAACTGAAAGGCAACTACTCTACGAACGCAGACAAGAACTGGATTAAATTGTAGGGGTCTAGCTATCTCTGTAAGCTTTTTTTCCAACCGATCGTTGCGTGGAACACGAGATGAATGAATGGGTGGGGTGGAAAGTGACCGGCTTTTATCTGGGAAAAAGACGAAGGAGAGAAGAGGATACGATGAAAAGGAAGCTAAAAAGTATGGTTTTCTCGGCCATTTTTTCCGTACAAAGGGAGTAGACGGTGATAAACTACTTCCTTTATCCACTAGAGCCATGTTGACGTCAAGCTGAAAGCTTCCCTACGGTCGGTAATTACGGAAAACGATCACAGCCTCTTCTCAGATCTTACACATCGCATCGTCATGCAACGTGATGCATGATTTTTCCCTATTTTAGCCATGTGATCCTCGTTGGTGATAATCCACGCAGGCATTTGAATGGATCAATGAGAATGAGGATTGGTATTAACCCAGTTCTAAGAGCCCACGAATATATAACGTACCTATACGTATACGATAAAATATATACGTTCATAAGTGGAAAACTTTCGGAATGAATGATCGACTTGGTTCAAGCATGATAAAGTGAGATTAAAACACACACATATTTACCCCTTTTAGTATGGGATACGCCTCCATTGTGCGATATTGAACAACGCAGAGATGCGAGCACTCCCCCCGACGATAGTGCATTCATTAAAAAGGACAGGGACGGGAGCTTCCCGAGCGACAACGCGTGATGTATGCCGAACGACATGTATAGAAAGAACGCCGCGTCAGCAAAACAAAATCTCACAAAAACATTGGAGATGCCAGAAGAGTTCCGGTGATGGGGAGAGGAAATGGGGAAGGGGGGATCGGAAAGAGGGCGGGAGGATGGAAAATATGAAGAGGATGGAAAAAATAGAAAAAATGGAAGAAACTTGATGGAGGAGATGAGGAATAGAGAACGCACGAGGTGTGTGGCTATGACGGATCAGTCGGAGATCAGGGGAGAGGAAGAGGTAGCTTTGGAAATTGGCATGAGGATGATTGATGGGGGAGCGGGGATGAGGAAGACGGGTTCGGGTGGGTGGAGGCAGTAGAACTGAATACAGCCTTGAGAACGGAGAGGATGCCAGGGGCGGCACGGTTGCTGTCAGGGGTACGAGGCCTGGCGAGGGGAGGAGGGAGGCCTAGCCGAGGGCGGGGAAAGAGACGAGGACACAGATGTAGAGGTCGCGGTCACAAGAAAAGGGTTATTCAGGAGGCTTGGGTGGCGGCCTCCACCACCGCATCCACTTCTTCTATTCACATCCTTCCTCTGTCCCCCACAGACTCTACGCTTCGTGAAATCCGATGGCGAGGTGAATTTTAAAAAAACTCCATTTTCCCGTTATTTGCACAGAGCCACACAGCATATGCAGTTCAATATTTCCAATGGATTATCTGACCATTTTATTTGTATTCTGTATTTACATCAGTTTATTGTCGGAAAAAGTATTTATTCACATCACCTTTAGATGAAAAAAAAACCATTTATTTGAAGTTTTTACATTCCATGCTATAATATTTCCAGCACCTTTTCTTGACATCCAAAAATCTTACTATTCCCTCCCCATCTATTTACCCGGACCAAAATTATAATTTGACGCAGCGAACATCCTTTCATGATATTCCGCATACACCGACTTTGTCGATTTCATTTGCTGAAAAGACTTTCATTAATTGTTCATGATACATAAAGTCTTTATTAGCTCTTACACCCAATCTTACCATGAAAACTCTGATACTATCAATGGATTGGTGCAAAGTAGTGAAATACTAACTACTCAAGTAGTTGAAGCACCATTAAAAATCCAATTCTACGAAGACGACCACTAATGATTCAACTGGAATTACAGAAAGAGTTTTCATCTTGAACAAGTACCAGGTATTGGATGTATTCTGCATGGTACTCATTTGTACGTAATTAGGTGATAGGGTTGGTGAGGGTGAGGTACACTACTGGCTTCCCACTCTGAGGGCCCAGGTTCGGATCCCAGCTGAGGCAAGTTAAAATCCGTGATATAATTGGAAAAATTTCGGAATGGATGTCCACCTTGGTTTATTGCTCAGGCATTGGTATACTGGTACTCACTTGGGTGCCGTGTGGGGAGCGCTTCGAGTGCAGTACTCTGTCCGTCGGATGGTACGTTAAGCCGAGGAATCTATGGTACCTTTTGTAAACAGTATGTAAGCTAATGTCGACGCCACAGGTTTCCCTCCACCCTTCCTCCGTTACTTGAAAAATGCCTACCCTTATCCAAGAGTAGGTAATTGAATTGGTAATTTTATGAAAGTATTTTGAAATCTGAATGAGGAAAGATTGAATGAGTAGTTTCGTTATATTCTCGTTCTCTCCCTGAATATAAAGACCGTTATTCATATACGACCGTCTGCGTTAATTACGACGGATGGCTTGAAGAAGGATGGACGAAGAACGGACTGAATTGAAACGGGAGCGATAGGCAGAGCCACCATTCATTTCCACCTAACCTTTTCCACTGCAGTGAAAGGATCCAACCTCCTCCTCCGCCTCCCACCAGTGGAGTTGGGCGCGTACACATACATCCACGAGACTTATTCCGAGAGAGGGGAGGAGAAAGAAGGAAGGAGATAGAGAGAGTGAATAAGCAAGCAAACGAAGAGGGTCGATTTTCGACTCGAGGGACGCGACTCGTGCTCTCCTCCTCATGAAATTTCTCCCCGATCAAATTTCAAACGTCCCAATTGAGCGAGAGAGATCGTGGTTATTTGTCTCTCGATTTCCCCTATGACCGCTGTCATGTCGAGGATGAACCGATAACGCGTAGAGAATACTTGGTGGTGCACGGGAGAGAAATTAGTTTAGCTACGCCGTGGGTCGGCGAAGTACGGCTCGCGAGCCACATTTCTCCACTCTTTGGGGCTCGTAAATGTGGCTTATAAGTGAAATTATAAATGAAAAAAAAAACTATTGTAGTTTCATTAAAATAGCACGATATTCGAATTTATGCATTCAACTGTATACTCATTTACATTGGAATTTGTAAATGAAAATAACATAGTTTGAATGACAGATTTTGATTAAAGATTGTTGGTTAATTAAAAAACAACATTCACACACCTGGAATCATTAAATTTTCTCAGGAAATGCAATGTCACTGCTCATACAAAACCAAAAATAGCAACTTTAGTGTTTGTTTTAATTTAATACAAATATAATTATTAATATTACTTGTTATTAATATTCCCATAAATTTAAGATATTGTAAGGGGCAGGCTTGGTTTGCTCTTCCATTTCAGAAGTTTACCAACCTCTGAGCTAGGTGATAACATCCCGGCGATCGCTTTGGTAAAAACAAATGAGTGGATAGCATGCTATTCGGATAACTTGATGATATTGGGTTCTCAGTGAGAACGCATATATTGATATTAGTTATTTAATCAGGAAATGAATTTTTTTGTTTAAAAAATGAGAAGATAAATGTGGCCGAGGCATAGGCAAGAATTGGAGTTACATATCGACGTTAAGCTGATGCTGGGATTTAAATATTCTACGCAGAAGTTTTCACATAGATTTTTATTTGAAACGGCCATGATTGTGCAAAAAGTAGCCCGGCTATGAAATCATGGTCGTGTCAAATAAACATCTATGTAAAAACTGCAGCGCTGGATATTTTACTCCCAATGTGATTGAATTCTACAAAGTATTTTCTGAGACAGTTCTGTATTTTAAGCTGATGTATTTAACAAACTGGTCATATGTTTTTTCGGAGGCTATTTGAGTTCTTTCAACCCCCCGAACTAGGTCATCGCATCATAGCAATTACTGTGTGGCAAAAAAGAGAAGCGTTACACAAAAACTGATACCCACGACCTGTTATCAGAACGTAGGCCATGTTTGAGAGCTTGTTGCTTCATATTTGCGCAGCAATGAGTCAACTGAAGTTTCCGCGCTTGCGGATTAAACCATAATATCAAGTAAATTCAAAATATGTTCAGTTTCAGGAATACTAGCTGACACCTAATGAGGGCTGAGAGGATATTAGAATATCTCATTATCGAACCAGTTTGAAAGGTGAAAAAAAATTTATTGGTGGTTCTTATCATTAAAACATATTTATAGTTAATACGCAAACGTGCCAAAGCAACATTAATATGACTCACATTCTTTTATGGCAAGCTTCGTTTTGTAACCACAGACAACGAAAAAACAACACTCTAGAAAGGGAGGAGAGCGTAAAAAATACTCCATTACGGAAAAGAGGGTGAGTGACCGTGGGCGTTGGATTTGCGTGATCCTTTCAGTTCTAACTCAATGTTACAACCGGATGGGAGACCGCGCCCTTTTAAACGTTTGGATAACTCTTAAGCATTGAGCTTATTAAGCCCCAACGTAATCCAGTGATACTTCCTCTACTGCCAGAACGTACTTCAGCAATGAGGAAAAACTACTGCGCAAATGGAGATTTTATAAAATCTTAGAAATTGTAGTATAAAAAAACATCTTGTAACTAGCTCGGAAGAGCAAAGGATTAATTAGGAATGATCAAACCAGTTCTCGCAACAATCGATTAGGAAGGTGAATATCTGCGATGGATACAAAAGATTCATCCTAACTCGAGGGGGTAGTATCAGTAGGATTTCTACCGAGAGAAATAAAAGGGCACAGATAGGAGAGAAAAGACGATTTCGAGATCCAAGCCAAGGTATTGTTCACAGGGGGTTTTCAAAGACTGTTACATCTTCGTGCATTCTAGTTTCGCTTGAGACCGTATCAATACAAATGCTGGAAAACAAATGAAAAGAAGAAAGGCACATTTTTAAGGCTCATGAACGTAAGAAAACAGTTTTGTTTCCAGAAAAAAGTTTCTTTTACGGAGATAAAATCCCTAAATGGAGATTTAAAGAAAGCAAAACATTGATGAGATTTTTTTCGAAAAGGAATGGCGAATAAAAACTTTTTCTTCCGCATTTAAATGCAACGAGCATTGGGTTAATAAATATGAACACTGAATACTTATTCCCAACTAGGCAAGTATATTTTTGAAGCATTGTCGCACTTTTTGTATGGTACGATCAAGCCTGTGATACAACTGCGCACTAACAAGGTTGAACAAACATAGACGATTGCGAATACAAGGAATCGTAATTTTCCACGGAAGTTTTCCACAATTTAGTTGAACTTCAGCAATGGATAACAAAGTCTCAAAAAGAAAGATAATAGAGTAGAGAGGCAGAAGCAATATTTAAAATCCCACAGGCCGCTGTTGTGGGATCGGGGTTGCTCCGGCCTAGCAAACCAAAGGCTGCCAGTTCACTCTCCGACTAAAGTAAGGACGCCATGTTTTTGTTCTGATTTTGTTTTGGTTAGACAGTTCAATATAATTTTTAGCTCGAGCACCTGAAAACTATATTATTAAATTTCTTTTAAATTTATATGGCACGTAAACAAGATATGGTATTGATTAATTAAAACTAGGTCACAAGTATACAAAGTTTCAGTTCAGTAGGATGATTGGGTGTGCCTACTTGAAAAACTATACTTGTGCAGAGGATAAACACTGCCATCTATTACAAGTGAACTAAAATTTTGCATTATTGGAAAGTAATTCTGTCCGAGGGAATGAACGTTAGTGGACATTTAGGCTCCTTTCGTTAAGAACGGGCTAAAGCCAACGGTGATTTTCTCTCCACCCTTCATCCGTTCCATAAAAATACCCTTTACCCTATTACCCACCCATTCTAAATAGCACATCATGTTGACCGTCGGTTTTGACCCAAGAATAGCTAACGATCTAACTGGGATCACGTCTATGTGTTCGGTCTAAATGAAATTCTGCTCGAAGAGACATTACTTAAGCCTGCAGCAAAATAAATTTCATTTCCAATAATTACTAGTTAAATGATTTTGTACTAAGAATATACTTCTGTTTATACAAAATATTAGCACCAATTACAGTTACTGTAGGAAATATAAAATACAAAATAATATCTTAAGCAATTGCTGCTAAAGACTACTATAATTCATGTATTTTAAACAGAAAGTATGGAGTAAAAAACTAAAGGCAAAAAAAGAATCATTTAAAGCATGATTTTGAAAGAAGTTGAAAGTTATGAAATTGGTAGTCAGGCTCATGACATTAGGCAAGTATAGAACTGAGATGTGGTCGAAGCCGAAATGTAAAAAGCAGCGGTCAATTCTGGCAAGAAAAAGTATCTGCACTGTAAGACGAAACCATTTCCATTTTTATGTTTTTCCAAGTACCATATTTTTTTAAAATAATGTAATTATATAACCAAGCAGTTACAGGTATCGTTCAATATAAACTATGGAGTTTTTCCTCATGGACTCTTACCTATGATAAGAGACCTTGATCGGCGTGTTTTTCCCTCAGCTTTCGTTGAAATAACTTCATTTAGAAATGCAAGCTGGATTTCAGAGCGAGTATAAATTCTTTTCCAACGGATACTTTTTATTAAATAAGCAAATATAATTACATGTTTTCTTCTAAGAAATTGTTCCCGAGAAATCAATACTGTTTATTCCCATGATAGAATACAATCAACAGAAAAAAATCTGATTTAAATAACACATGTAGAAAGCTATTGTTCCATAACAATTTCGCTATAAATGAATACATTTTAATGATACGCATAGAAAATTATCGTTCCATAACAATGCCACGGTAAACGCTAAACCAAAGTAAAACTGCAAAATTACGCAAACAAACCTAAAGCTGAATGAATCAGAACTATTCACGGCATTAAAAATAACCTGCAATTAATTTTAGGAAAAGTACTAGACAATGCGGCGGTTGGTCATGGCATTAAAAGCATGCACGCGGGGAAAGCAATGGCTTAAGATATTCTTCTCAGGCAACGAAGCTCAGTTCATGGCGACGAGCTGCCACTCAGTAGCCGCCTTAACCTCGGATCACTGCTTCATGAAGTTCATACGCTCCATACGTTCTTTTTTCTTCCACCTCTGAATATTTAAGACGCTCATTCCGTGGCCTACATTTCGTGCGCAGCATAACTTAATGGCTGTCGGCACCTCTTGAGTGACAGATTGAACGGGGCAAGGCCAGTCTCTTAAATAAGTCACGCACGGTCATGCATTAATGATTTCCATAAGATAACGCGTAGGAAAGAAAATTATATTTAGTCAAGTCAAACACTTTTTCCTAAGATGATTCCTCAGTTAATCTTCGAAAGGTAAAAATATCACGCGCAATATCACCAAAGCTTTGAATCAAAACTATAAAAAAATTTGCACACAAGTTATCCTAGTAATATTTTAAATACATACAAAAAACTATACATACCATAGGGCACGCATCCTAATACTTCACCTCATAACACTCAATATCTAACTACGTTGCACTGATTTTATGGATTAGAAAATTCCGTCTCGCGTGTCGTCAAAGTTTTTTCACAACTGCTTACATTCATATGCTCAAAGATCAGATATATTTGTTTCACTTTTATAATAGGAAGTACTCAAATATGGCAGTTATATAAGATATTTTTAAACAAAGAAATTAGATGAAAAGCGAACGCACAAGAATTCCGATTGAATCAGTTGAAAGCATTGACTTATTGAACCTCTACTAACTTACTTAGCCGTGAGATGTTTACGGCGAAACAAGATAAGAGAAATTAAAAATCATTACTTTTGGCGTGTAAATTTTTAATATATACTAAATTAATCGCTGCATGATTTTCTGGAAAAATCCATACTGGAAAGATATATAATGATGTTTATAATTTCAACTATTTATTTGTGCAAGGGCACTTAATGGCTGAAATCGGCTTTACATTTCAAATGCATAACGGAAGTCACAATGCTTTCCACTGTTTTGTTTTGCCTTAAAAACTTTCACCAGACCTTCTCCGAGGTGGGCCAGTAGCGTAAAGATAATAAAAGCACTTGAGAAGTGAGATTTAGGTATAAAATATGGTATTGATCAGCCGTTTAACTTATTTCAAGCCGACAATATTAGTCTGATTCGACCATTAACATTAAGAGAAGAAATTATTCGTCCCATCGGTCAAAAGAAGTCATCTTTCGACCGGTTCGCATCCTTGGACGGAAAGGCAAAATTAAGAGGGGGGGCTCAAGAATGTCCGACCGAGTCCCCGAACGAGGAGCACTCATCTTATGATACCACCCGGGAGGACGGCGATGGACACAGCTTATACTGTCTCCCTCTTTCTTGGCCCCTTCTCCACCACGATACGTAGGCGGGGACGATTTGATGAGGCAACATGTCGAACGGGGGGGGGGGGGAATGATCCAAGAAAACATCTCCCAACCAACCCATCCACCCCCAACATCCCCTACGCTCTATGTCACGACGGAATCAATTTCGCGCAGTGATGAGCATTACAAAGAGAATATCGGGGAGAGAAAAAAAACCTGGACTGGAGACGGGGATGAGCGGCACTTTTCCTTCACACTACGGCGGAGGCAACTGCGAAGGCGCTGGACTCGGGAAGGGATATTTCACTTGGAGAAAGAGGGGAAAAGGGAAGGAAGAGAAAAAATAGGGAAAGAAAGAGGGCTGGACGGAGACAAGGAGAGTGTAAGAGAGAGAGAGGAATGAATTCAGCGCTTGAATCGATGGCGCGCAGCCATAAAGTTCAAGCCATTCTTCCTCGAGCGGGCGGGGGTGGGAACAGGGAGATGGAATTGGCAAATACTCAGGAGAAAGATGCGGAGGGAAAATAGGGACTCTTGTGGGGTTGGGAGGATATAGGGGTGAGTGAGAATGAAACCGTGGAAGGATGGTGGGGATGAGGGGACGGGCCACCTTCTAAGGAACACGAGGGAGGAAGGAAGATAGAAACGGAATGAACTCGGGGAACGAGGACGATTATACAACCCCCCCAGAAGATGGAATGAAAGAGTGATAGGAGGGATGGAAAGGAAGACCGAGTTGTGCAGACGTGGATGGAGACGGAGACTAATAGTCAATTTTTTGGGGGTAGGGAAGTTAAAGGTTTGAAAGACGTGTGGTTAAAACAGAGAAGAAAAGAGGTCGGAAGACGCATTCGACTTCAGCCGAGCAAATATCAGTCGCTGCGGATCGAAGGGAATTCGCTGAATGGCTGGAGGGAGTGCATTGAGGGAGCGCCGTATGGCGCGTCATGCTGAAATTATTGCGCCCGAAGTGGGGGACTACTTGCCGAGATGGGGCGCATGAATGTTTTCGTCGATTAAATGAAATGCAATTCGAGCCTACGTTAATTATTCACGGGGAAATACGGTTTGAACATAACTCGCAACCTTCAGGCGACATTCAAATCTACTTTAAAAGGTCGTAACCTTCGTGAAATCAATAGTGAGCCAGGAATTAAACAGAGAATGAATAAGTCATCTTATCGACATCTAATAATATCTTGTCTAATATTTACGGCTAATCGCATAAATTTTGGTCGTCTTCAGGTCTAGGTACTCAGGTGACTAAGGTTTTATCGCACTGTCTATCCTAAACTCTTACACCTAAGATAAACACAACATCCATACCCGAGGTGGGATTTGAGCCTGCGTCCTTAGAGTCACCAAGTCAGCAAGTATGTGACCGGAATAACGTGGCTGGCTATAAAGTACATTATACGTGTACCAAGCATTACCATGATGTCCCAAGATATATAATTTCCTGAGTAAACATATTCAGGGATTTAAAAAAAAGTGGAATGGTGAAAAATATGGATTGGAATTAGTGCATAAATCCAGTGATCACCACAAAAATTGTCCTCGTGACAATAAATCTGCCGAAAAAATATCACAAAATTTAGTTAAATTTGATCCCAAAAAGAGTTTCTCAATGAAAAAGATGCAAAAAAGACGTCGCCGATTAGAGTGGGTTGAAATATGCTTGAAATACAAAAGTTTTCTCACACCAAACAAAAATTAATCCCACGTGTGATGAATATCTGTATTAATAAATCATCTTTCTTGATCGAAACCCGGATCACCCTGATTTCCAGCCAGGTGCTTTTGCAAGTAAATTCAGCTGGTCAGTGCATAAATATTGCTCTGATCTTGTGCTTTTCACTACATAACTGTGGGAGAGTATGAGTTTTCTTTTAGAACAAAATCGGATCAGGTAAAAAAAAACGGACTACTCATTCAACAGAAACTGCTGAGCGAATGTAAGAGGTCAAGTGTTTGAGACTGACTAGGCAGGAAAAGTGAGCTTGTGATGAAAAGAACTCCACGAAATCCAGTATTCAGATGCGGATAAGATTTGATGACCGAATGAACACAGATAAGATAGGGAAGACCTCACACTGTCCATAACAAAATGAGAGAGGAATATATTCCCACGGGCCACAGGTAAAAATAAAATGAAATTTTTGAGGAGAGAGGAAGACAGGGGAGGGAGTTAGCGAAGGAAGAAGACTCCATTCATTTCCTGTGAGAGACAAGTAGCGGATGAAGTTCTGCAGGAAGGGATCAGCGGGTATTAACCTTTTCATCATACTATCCCTCTCCTCTTTCCCTGAAACACTCATATCCTATTCTATTTGGAAATTTTCTTCGTCCGAATCTATTCAGGAGGTCGCCGGAGAGTCGTCCTTAAAAAGAGACTAATGATTCCTCCAAATGAATTGCGTGATTCTAATCCCCATTGACTCACTCGGCGGCTCTGAAAGGAGGGTCACGCCCCAAAGCACACGCGACGATCGTCCATCTAACGCTAATGATTTTGTCGAGTACGCCCGTAAGTCGGAAGTGCACTCATCAGTCCACCATTGAGATTTTTTAGTTGAAATTCCACCAAAGCGAAAAGCATATTTTCGATGAGAAGAAGGAATACAGATTGCGAACACCAAAAATAATTGAATATATAAGATCTCTGTGCCTACCAGTTGTTAATTATGACACGAATCTAATAAGACATATATCGATACTCTTTACATAATGAATAGAGGGACGCAGTAAAAAGTGAAGTGATTACATATTTTCAGGAACTTCCGTGAAAAACACATGAAGAAATTCACCATAAAATGTAACACTATAAATTTAATAGCATTTTTTTATTTAAAAAATAAATGTTCATATGCAAAGAAGGTCCAGCCTGTTGATGCCAAGATGAAACTAATTGTTCACGACCAATAGTCGGGTAATTAAATATAGATGAATTAATAAATCCACAATAATTAAATAATACATATATGTGCGCCCATATAAAAAAATATATGACCGAGATTAACGCGAAGAACCTTAGCCTACTACGCAAACTGATTATATCTCATACTCTGCTGAGAAAGCCACGGTTGAAAAGTTGAGTTACTACATTGCTGGAATTGAGTCTACTCGCAAACCAATGGCAGCGACGTTTGGAGCATGAATACATAGCCTTTCTAAGCAGGATATCCCGAGGGAAAGGCAGAAGGACTGGGAAAGGAGAAAGGTCTACGACATCCGAGGGTGGGTGAGGTAAAAAAAAAGGCAAGGGGATGGCAGACAACAGACTGGGAGTGGGGGGGGGAGGGGGAAGATACCTCTCCGATCCAGCGAACGGTAAAGCGATCGAGGGGACGGATACCGGGAAGGTTGTTGTCGGCAGCGACGGAGAGAGAAGAGGGGAGAAGGGGGGAGGAAGAGGCGGATGAGAAACAATGGTCGGAGGAGATGAACGGAGGCGTAAGGGGAAAGATGGCGTGGGCCGAAATTGCGCGAGCGAGAAATATTGGGAGTCACTACAAGGAGACTTGACTCGGCGACCGAATAAAAGATTGAAGGCCCCTTTTCCCTGACGGACGAGTGGGGGGGGGGGGAAGGAGAGGGAGGGAGGGAAAGGGGTTATTCCCTGACCGGAGGGGGAGGAAGAAGAGAGCAAGGGACTTCGAGGGGGGACGTTAAAGAAGCATAGTCGGAATGCTCTCTCGAGAGACATAAAAGACAGAGCTAAGAACCGGAAAGAGAAGAGGAAAGTAATGAGGATAGGAGAGAAAGAGAGAGAACATGATGGTGGACGTGGAATAGCTCCACCGAAGAGATGGGGCTGGATGTAGAGGGCCCCTTCACCCTAGAGGCATGCCGTGTATATTAATGTGCTCCCTTCACCCTTCATAAACTCAGGCGCGTTCATCAAACAAAAGGGGAGGCCAGCCGCCCCAGCGAACACACGCACTCCACTCATGCTTCCTACCCAGAGTTATCGTGATCATGAAAATTCCTGGGAAATACCAATGAGGGAGGGCCGGAGCGGAAAGAGGTTCTGGGAAGAGGCAAAAAAATAAAATTTACACTCCGACCCATTTTCTTTCTCGTCCCTTTTTATATCGTCCTCGACAGAACGGGGATGAAATCCGAGGCAGGCGCGCTAGAAATGCGTGCGGGGACCTTGCTCGAGTATATTTTTTTTCCGTCATGCGGGAAAGAATTTCGCTGCGCGGAATCCGTGGGCGCGCGATGGTGCCGCGTTTATCTGCAGCTGCCAAGTTAT